>CM057451.1:262200000-267000000 GCA_016271365.2 Neoceratodus forsteri | reverse complement strand
AAACTGGAGTTAGGAGGTGTAGTCAACTGACTGTTTATCTTTTGTATTGTGTTCCTTATTTGTAAATATTGAAATAAGTGATTTTTGAAGAAGATTGAATTACTTTTGAATTGATTTGAATGTATTATCAGTAAATAAGTTATTGAATTCTTTTAAGCCATTTTTTCCCATTGTTTAAAAGCTATATCCAAAATGGGAGGAGGAACAAAATACTTATTAGCTACAGGTGAGTATGGACTTCTCTTACCTTCAAATTTTATGATTCAATGAGCTCTTAACCAGCATTCTACCATTGTTTCAGTAGCATAGTTAATGTAGTGTATGATTTCTGTTTATAGTAGTTTGAAAATAAGCGTTTTAAGCTAATGTACATATCCACTTCTTGTTCCATCCTGTAGGCATGTTCCATACTGTTCTGATCATCAAACCACACTTTTGTGATTGCTATTTGTGCCGCAATATATTATAAATATAAGTCCAGTAATGGCAAACCACCATCCTCTTTACTCATTGTTAATTTATCTAATGCAGTATGAGGCTTTTTCTTTCTCCATAAGAATTCTGTAATGTTTTTATTTAATTTGGGAAAATATGAGACTGGGATTGAAATAAAAATAGTAACTTAGGTAAAATATTCATTTGGATTACACTAACCCTACTGATCAAATTTAGAGATAGTTATATCAGTTTTTTTAGGTAATTTTGTATCTGGGTTAATATGGGTAAGTAGTTCAGTTGAAATAATTGTTGCAACTGCAAAGTTAGTCTAGTTCCAATATATTTGATTGAATCAGAATGTTTACAAGGGCAGTTTTCTGGAATATGAAGTATGTGCAATCTAACTGCAGAATTTTAATTTTCATCCAGTTTATCTTATATCCTGATGTCCTACCAAAGCTCTCAGCTATACCAGTCAGCTCCTTTAGTAAAATTATTGGGTTTGTGAGGTATAATAACGCATCATCTACATATGGACTCATTTTATGTTTATTATTGTTAATTGGTATCCCTGAAATTCAGTGGTTATTTCATATTATAATTGCAAAAGCTTCAAGGCAAATATTAAAAGTCATCAGTCATCAGCTTAAAGCCTCTATGGATGCCGTTGATGCTGCATCTCATTCTGCTGCTGCAGGTATTTGAATCAGGCAGCATTCCCAGATGCAGACTTCTGGCTTCACCCAAGATGTCCAAAAACAGGTTATGAGTATTCCTTTTGTGGAACTTACCTCGTTGGGTAGCAGGTTGAACAATCCCATGAGATGTCTAATGAAACTAGAACAACCCTTAAGATTTCCAGGTCAGCCCCTCAACCCTCAGAAGGGTAAAGGGCATGACTGTTTTTAAAATAAGCAGTCCTTTTGTGGCAAGGGCAAGGGTTCCTAAAGCAAATCTCAGCTTCCCCAGCCTCAGAAAAAGGCACATCTGAAAACACAGGCACCAAAATCACCCAGTGCCACCATCTGAAGCATCCCCTTGCTGCCCGACTCATACCCACACTGAGCAAGGAGAAGCCCCATGTACAAACTTCAGTTTGAAACTTGAGAAGCAAGTAAAAAAATGTATGATATGCGGCATACCTTACGTTAAATGGTTGAGCCATTTTATTTAATGAATGCTCTTTTGAAAAGTTTGAAAGTTTCTTAGCTCATTAAGCAAAACCAGAAACAATGAAGACATTAAATATTATTGATACCAACAGAGAGTGAAGCATGCTTTTCAAAGGTGTTCTTCAAATAGTGGAAGGTAGTTTCACCAGTTGCCTCATTATGTGAAAAAACAAAAAATACTCCCTTACATGCCCTTTCATTGTTTTTAGAATGTGGAAGTTCAGACAACCATGTGCAGTATTGCCAGCGTAAAATGCTAGAAAGCAGATATACCATTTAAAATAATACAGAATAATATGTCATCCGGCTTTAGTGGCAACTTACTTATGGAGTATAAATGTCAAAGAAAGGGCACATAGTGTAGTAATTTATGACACAGTCTCTTTTGGTTATAATTTGTCTGCAGCGTCTTAACCTTTGAAACCCAGGAGATGCATGGTGTCAATTATACTTGGGGGAGAAAAATTAAGAAGGTATAAGAATGTAAGCTTATAAGTCAAAAATAAAATGTTTGCTGTTGAAGACTGTGTTATATTTGTACAAAACAATTTCTAATAACTACTCTTTTTCATATAAAAGGCTAGAGCAGTAGCAGGTGGCATATGATTTGGAGCAGACAAGGGAGGACCTGCAGGCTAATTTAAAAGAGTAGGTAGCACTTTGTGTGCACTGTTAGACACAAGTGGCTGATGTTGACAGTGGATTAGCTAATTTACATGTGTTAGTGTTTTCACTGTTTTATGCTAAAAAGTATTCCTTATGTTTATATATTGAAATGAATCATTTTATCAAATGCCATAAAACGCTGACTATAAGATGCAAAAAAAGCTGTTGAAAAATAATAGATAAAATATATTGTAAATATGATATACAGTCAGAAGTCCGCTTGTTGTGCTAGCAATGGGACCTGCCGGTGTACTTTTACACAACTGAACCATATTACTGATGGGACTGAATCGCGGTTGCGGTAGAATCATACATTTACTTAATTAAACACTGTTATACACCGTAGAAATGCTTTACTTATGTTAAAATGTTAAAAATATTGCAGCATATTTAGTAAATATCCAATATAAAGTAAATAAAAGAACTGTGTTATACTGTAAACTGTAATTCCTGATTCCTAATGGTACAGTACTGTATTGCTAAAGAGAAATGTTGACAAGCATTCGATACTGAGCAGCACATGCATTCTAAACATCATAAACAGCAATGGTACTGTTAAACAACAGAAAAACGGGGGGTAAAGTGCCGAGTATTGCTAAAGAGAAGTGTTGAAAAGCATTCGGTACTGAGCAGCATAATCAAGCAGCATAAACGTCATGAACAGAAATCATTTGAAGTGCTGAACTTATCCATGCTGGGCATGCTGGTGTTCTGGGACTGTTATCAGGGCTGTTACAAGTCTGAATGTGCTCTGTGAGTTGTGAGCTTTCAAACACCCCCTCCCTTCACTAATCACACCTGATAGAGGTCAGATGCTCATTAACACATGATTGTGCAGGCGGACAGCTCAGGGCACTTAAGTGTTAAACAAAAGCAGGCATCTACTCTCAGTAACACCTCAATTAACACCTCGCTGCTGCTGCTGCTACTGACAGCAAACTGCTGTCAGAATTGTGCATACAACCGAAATTCTAAGTGCACACAACCAATTTTTTTAACATTGAACTAATAGAAAAGGAATCGGGACCAGAGGAATGTGTGCACACATCTGGAATGTGCACACATCCCAATGGCACACAAGTGGAATTGACTGTGTATCTCATTTACCGTCCCCCAGAAGAACCCATAATGGTGAAACATTGGGGCCTATTATTTTAATTAATTAATTTATCTGTTAACCAGGTAGGCACACTGATCCAAAGAACCATTTTCAGGCATGACCCGAGCCATAAAGATGGCACATACATAATACAGGCAGTACAGTTACATGGGTTAGGAATGTTACAGAAAATAGGACAATTAGAATAATGTGCAGTTACAATATATACAATGTTACAGTAGCATTCAGTACAATACAACAGAAACCATATGTCATAGATACAGAGAGACTGAGACACACAAACAGTAACTCAGCAATTTACCAAGAGAGGGAGTTAATATGAATAAATGAACTTTTAAACAAGAACATTTTATGGTGTGATAGTGTCCTTCGAGCTAGAGTAGCTGTATCTTTGTGGTTATCATAACTGGAATTGGCTTGCTCCACCCACATAAGGAAAACATTTTGAGATTTCCCTTGGGACTCTCTTTTGCATGTCTGGGATATCTACCTTGTGCTGGATATGCTGACCCACAAGCTTTCTGAGCCCCTTGCAACATATGCGCTGAAGTTTGTAACTTGGAAGGCAGCTTTTCTAGTGGCCATCTCTTCTGCTCACAGTGTCTGAAATCCATGCCTTAGTCACAGGTCCCCCGAATACTATTTTCCACAAGGACAGGGTAGATCTTACCTGTATCAGTCTTCACCATTCCTCACTGGTGGGTATAAGCCAGAGGCGCAGTACCCTGTGGGAGCATTTTTTTCCCCAAAAAGGGGAGGAGCTGACACTGGGGGCGCCACCACCCTCAAGGCCAACGTACCACATGGCACTCGAGGGTTGACCAGTAACCGATGTCAACTCCTCCTCCACCTCAGTTCTGCTTCTCCCACTGTACAGTGTGCAGTTATCTCATGTGCAAGCTAAAAAAGAAGATACACCATTGTGGCCCACTCAGGCCTACTCGATTCATTGATATCTCTTCAGTTCCGCTGTTGCTGCATCTGTTACTCAGCGCTGTTTTTGTGATCATCAAGACCGGTAAGATCTTTCCTTTTCCTTTATTCGGCGCCAAGTCTGTTGCTTTAGTTTTGAGTTAATTTGTTCATGAGTCATGCCAGATTCAAGGGACAAAAAGAAATCTTCGAGAACAGGCCGGCCAGCAATGCATCGGTGTCCCTGTGGCCAGCAAATTTCCGTTTCAGACTGGCATGACCATTGTCTCACCTGCCTGGGTCCAAACCATGATATGGACCATTGCGATATCTGCTTCTCCATGGACTGCAGAGTACTGGTATATTGCGTGTTTAAAGTCAGCCACACTCCACCAACTTCCGGGGGATGACGTTGCACTCGGGATCCCAGATGCAGGTTTCACAACCTTTCCTCCGGTTCCCCTCCTGGTTCCATATGGACTGCAGAGGAGGAGGCCTCCATCTCTTCGAGTCTTGCCAGGGCGGAGGCCTCTTCTACAGGGCCAGAGGCATAGTCAGGACCCCCCAGGGGCCAGGCTGGGGGCACCATTTTGGCAGTCACCTCCTCGAAGGTGCATGCTCCCCTGGTGTCATGTACGCTTGCTGGGCCTGGCAGTTTCCTCAATGCCACCCGTTGGAGCTGCTCTGGATCCTGGAGCCACTCATGGCTCTGGTGATCAGGGTGGTGCTGTGGGCTGTACTGGGCCTACCTGTGGTGCCAAGGGTAGGAGGGTACTGGGGGTGGCCTCTCTGGAGGTCTTCTGGATCTCCTCTTTGGAGGAGGAGGAGGATGATTGGGAGGTGGATCCAGACTGGCAACCTGACTCTTCGGCATGCCAGGGCTCTCCTCCACCCAGCACCACAGCGCTCTCCCAATCCCCTCTTTGTTCGAGGCCAGTTGTTGTAATTGGTGCAGGCCTAGGTGCTGTCCATGGCACCAGGAGTCTCTCCAGTGCCACTAGTAGTGCTGTAGGGGCTCCATGTGTTGGTATTGACTCCCGGCTGGTAAGAATTGAGTCTCTGGCCCTGGAGCCCAGGCCGGCACAGTTTCCAGTGCCACTCAGTCCCCTGGGGCTGGGAAGGAGGCTCCCATGCCAGCCGCCTCCCCATGTATGCAGCGGGAGTGGAGGAGCCCTTATGATTGGGAACAAGCACGAGGTCCCTCTCAGAGTCAGTGGGAGTGAGGGGGCGAGGTGAGGAGGAGTGGCCTCCTCTTGGAGCCCTCCGGGGCTCGGGGAGGAGCCACAGCACTGAGCCTTCCTTCTCCCCCTCATCTCCTTTGAGGGAGGCCTTGTTGCATGGGGCAAAGCCCGCCCTTCTGGACCTATGCAGCCCTGGTCACCTCACAAGGGGGAATCTGCTTCAGACTGCTTGAGTGGTCAGTTACTGGAGAGACCAGCGGATCCTTCCTGGGCACTGGCTCACCTGCACAGTCTCCTAGCCTTAGCAGAGGGTACTCTCACTCATTAAGATGTCTTTCTCCCCTACCTCTGCCTTCTCCTCCCCCACTTCTCGGGCCACTTGGATCCTTTGGGGCCTCTGACCTGGGAGCAGTTCAGGGCCATGGCTGATGCTTTCACCTGTTATGTCAGAGCCATGGATGAGCAGGTCTTCCACCTGTCGCCCCAGCAGCAGCCGAGCTCTGAATCTTCAGACTTGTCGGCCTCCTCATCTTCCTTCCTAGACCTATACTGGTGTGATGGTCTGCATCTGTCCGGGGGGGAGCCAGGATCCTAGGTGAGAGGTTTAAATGCTTCATTGGCAAGCATTTAAACTAGCCAAGGGGGGAGGCACTGAAAAGGAGCAGGGAAATCCCAGCCTCCCCCCACAAAACATGGTAATTAGTGAGGTAAACATCAAGGTAGAGAAGTTATTAGGGAGCAGAACAGAGGTAAATGTAAAAAAAAAGGCAAAGGCAGTAAGGACAGGAATGGAGCTAAAAGGGGTAAGGCTATCAAAAAGTGGAGGATGATGAGTACCAATGCCCGTAGTCTGTGTAACAAGCTCCCTGAACTAGTGGCCTTGATGGAAGAGGGTTGCCTGGATATTGTGGCAGTCACAGAAATGTGGTACACAGAGAACCATGACTAGGATGTCAACATACCAGGATACACAATCTACAGGAGGGACAGGGAGGGTAAAAGAGGAGGAGGAGTAGCTCTCTATGTAAAGGAAGGGATCAAAGCAACAGAACTAAAGAGTAAACAGGGAGCAGATGAGGCACTCTGGGTCACCCTGGAGACAGGAAATGGCACCATAATCCGCACGGGGGTTGTATACAGACCCCCATCTCAGGGGGAGGGAATGGACAAGGAAATGACAGAAGGCTTTCTTAGAATGGCAGAAAAAGGGGAGATATTGTTGATGGGGGACCTGAATATGCCAGATGTTAACTGGAGCACCTTTGCTGCAGGCACATCCAAGAGCAGGGTCATTCTTGATGCCCTACAGGGGCATGCCTCTGACAGCTAGTATTGGAACCCACTCGGGAGGGAGCAATCTTAGACCTGGTACTCTCAAATGGGGATGGAGAAAGAATCTCAGATTTAGAAGTGGGTAGCCATCTGGGAACAAGCGACCACCAAACAGTGTGGTTCACGATAAACACAGCCATACATTCAAGCCATACAAAAGCAAGAGTATTGGACTTTAGGAGGGCTGACTTTGGGAAAATGAGAGAGTGCCTCAGAAAAGCACTAGCAAACAGGCAAGAAGGAGGGTTGGAGGAACAATGGGGAGTAATCAAAACAGCCATCACAGAGGCAACAAGCCTTTGTGTAAAGCAAATCAATAAAACACAACGAAGGAAAAAAATGCTATGGTTCTCAAAAGAGGTGGCAGAGAAGGTTAAGGAGAAAAGGACAGCATTCAGGAAATATAAGGAAACACAGAAGGAGCAGGACAGAGAACTTTATCAGTTAAAGCAGAAAGAGGCTGGGAAGGCAGTCAGAATAGCAAAGGCCCAAACTGAGGAAAGGATAGCCAATTCTGTTAGAAGTGGGATAAGACCTTTATAGGTACATTAGGGAGCAAAGAAAGACCAAAGGAGGGATACTGAGACTTAATAAGGGGAGGGAATGTGGGTAGAGGGTGACAGTGAAAAGCAGGGTTACTGAACGAATATTTCTGCTCAGTATTCACAAAGGAAGAGGAGGGGAGGTACCTAAACCAAAAGAGAACACTCTGAAGACGGAGTCGATACCAGTCCATTTACAGAAGAAAGGGTTCGAAAGAACTAATAAAATTGAAGGTGGACAAAGCAATGGGGCCTGATGGGATACACCCAAGAATTCTAAAAGAACTAAGGGTAGAACTAGTGACACCGCTGACTACTCTCTTTAACAAATCATGAGAGGATGGGGTGGTACCCAAAGACTGGAGGAGGGCAGATGTGATTCCACTTCACAAAAGTGAGAGCAGGACAGAGGCAGAAAACTACAGACCAGTTAGTTTGACCTCAGTGGTAGGAAAAATGATGGAATCACTTCTGAAGGAAAGAATTGTTGAGTACCTAGAGGCCAGTGGGGCACAGGACCCAAGGCAGCATGGATTCATGATGGGAAGGTCGTGTCAGACGAATCTAATAGATTTCTTTGACTGGGTGACCAAAGTAGTAGACCAGGGAGGGGCTGTGGACATGGCCTATCTAGATTTTAGCAAGGCATTTGATACATTCCCACACAAAAGATTAATACACAAGTTAGCCAGCCTTGGAGTGGGTCCCAAGGTGGTAGCCTGGATAAAAAATTGGCTAGACAACAGGATGCAAAGGGTAGTAGTAAATGGAGTACACAGTGAAGAAAGGAGGGTTATTAGCGGGGTACCGCAGGGTTCAGTACTGGGACCGGTCCTTTTTAATGTCTTTATAAGTGACATTGCAGAGGAACTGGAAGGAAAAGTATTTCTCTTTGCAGACGACACAAAGATCTGCAACAGGGTTGATACACAAGATGGAGTGGAAAGGATGAGAAGGGACTTGGCAAGGTTGGAGGAAGGTAATGCACATGGGTAACAAAAACCCAGGGGAAGCATACACAATGGGGGGTGAGATACTGACAACAGTAAAAATGGAAAGTACCTGGGGGTAACTATATCAGATGACCTAAAGGTGGGCAAGCAATGTGAGAAGGCAGTAAGGAAGGCTGGGGGGATACTGGGATGCATAGGAAGAGGTATCAATAGTAGAAAACAGGAAGTTGTTATCCCTCTGTACAGACAGTTGGTGAGACCCCATCTGGAGTACTGTGTACAGTTCTGGAGACCCCATCTCCACAAAGACATAGACAGAATGGAGGCTGTCCAGAGGAAGGGGAAGGTTATTGAGAAGGTGGGTGCGGTGCAGTTGGAGAACCCTCTTGACATCCATGATATCTGTGATCCCTTCCAGTTTGGGTTTAGGAAGAGGCACAGTACTGAGACTGCTCTTGTTTGGGTGCTCAATGACCTCCTTATAGCAAGAGGTCAGAGGAGGCAGTCCATCTTAGTCCTCCTTGATCTCTCCACAGCATTTGACATCGTGGACCATGGGATATTGCTGGAGCATCTGTGGTTGATCTGTGGACTGTTGGGTACAGTCCTCAGATGGTTTCAATCCTTCCTCACTGGCAGGTCGCAGAAGGTTGTGTTGGGGATTTACTCCTCTGCTCCTTTATCCCTGCCATGTGGGGTACTGCAGGGCTAAGTGCTGTCTCCCATGTTGTTTGTGGTGTACATGTTGCCGCTCGGGGACATCGTAAGGCAGTATGGACTGAGTTTTGCTATGCAGATGATACTCAGCTGTACATGTCCTTTGTACCTGAACAGGGCACAGTGGTCTTGGTATTTAACAACTGCCTGTCTGAGCTCCAAGACTGGATGTGTGCCAACTGGTTGAGGCTGAACCCAGACAAGACTGAGGTGCTGGTTGTGGACCTGGGTCTTCGAGTAGAGGGGTCTTCAACAGAACAGGTGATTGGTCTTGTACTAGGAGGCTTCCAGCTGAGGTCTTCTGAACAGGTGTGGAGTCTGGGCGTTATTTTTGATGAGGGACTGACCCTAAAATCTCAGGTGTCATCCGTTGTCAAGTTCTCATTCTACCATCTGAGGAATATTGCTGGGATCAAACACCTGATTCTGCCCGGTGACCTACTGGCATTAGTTCACACCTTTGTAACCTCCCACCTGGACTACTGTAACTCCTTTTACCTAGGGCTGTCAGGGGTAGACATCCGCCGGCTGCAGCTACTTCAGAATGCATCAGCCAGGTTACTAACTGGGCTTTCTTGATCTAGCCATAGTACACCTGTGCTGCGTGATCTGCACTGGCTGCCAGTTCGATGGAGAATCACCTTAAAGGTTGGTTTGCTGACCTATAAAGCCCTACACTGTCTGGGACTGTGTTACGTGCAAAAGCTTCTGTGCCCCTGTTGCCCCTCCCAACTGCTCCACTCCGCCAACAAGGGATTGATACAGAGTCCCAGGGTTCGGTTGAAGTGATCTGGTACTCGTGCATTTGCTTATGTAGCCCCTACCTTGTAGAATTCTCTACCTCGTCGGGTTAGGGAGTGCATGACAGTGGAGCGCTTCAAAGCCATACTGAAAACCTGTTTAGTCTCACTTTTCCATAATTGGATGAGACTGACTTCAGTTATTACTGCAGAATTTTAACTATTTATGGTTTTATATTATTGAGATAACTATTTGTAAAGCACTTTGATATTTAAGAATTTGCGCTATATAAATAACGTTTATTATTATTATTAAATCTGTGTTGTGCCCTATTGCATCTGAACTGCCAGTTCTGTGTTGTGTCCTATTGCAAATGAACTGTCAGTCTTGCGTGGTGCCCCAGATGCACAACGGAGTATCCATACTGTATTTTGTCACCAAAGTGAACTGCCAGATGTCTGTTGTGCCTGACTGTAAAGGAACTGTTTAACTTTCTACTTTCTGGACTACAGTGTGGGCACCCAACCCAGCTAGTCAAGAGGGAATAGTCAAGAAAAGCCCCTCCAGCTATTCATCTTTACTGTCACCCTGTTAAGGAAGTGAAGTAAGTCTAGGAGCTGCCCCAGCTCAATAGTTACATGATCTGACATGCAGTGGGGTGGGAA
The DNA here is from genome assembly GCA_016271365.2 of Neoceratodus forsteri. NCBI lineage: Eukaryota > Metazoa > Chordata > Ceratodontiformes > Ceratodontidae > Neoceratodus > Neoceratodus forsteri. Next base: position 266,989,561 of record CM057451.1, on the reverse strand, counting down.
TTTTTTTGTTTCAGGTATGATGAAAGTGGCAACACTGGGAATGACGAAAGCAGCAAGAATAAGAACAATGAAAGCAGCAAGACTAGGAATATTGAAAGCTCAAGAAACCTGGATTACAAATCCTTGTGTGTGTTCAGTACGACCCTGGTTGGTGATCTGTCACAACCTCCCTACCGATGCCCAGAGGGTCTACTGAAAAAAGAAATCCCTGGTTCTTCATTGATCAGCAGTCGGCCATGACTTTCTGCAGATACAAGAATCTTGGAGTGCATCTGGCCTGATGGTCTATTACAACCCTTTCCTAGGTATCTAAATCCTCAGTTCAGGGGACGAGGAGCATCCTCTGGTGGTCTCCTGTGTTGAAAGTAAAGTTTACCTGTTCCTTCTGGAAGTGCTTTTCTTCATCCCACTCTGGTGCATTTGTTTCCTTGAAATTCTCTTCTTGCATGCACCATATTGCTTTTAAAAGTTCATCAACAGGTCATCCTTTACAGCTGCAATAAGGGTAAACCAGACTAATACTTTGGGTAACCCCTGGCCAGGGTTATAGAGCTTTAGAATTGTTTGTTATTGCCATTAGAGTCTTCGGATCTTTGCAATCTTGTATTTCAGAATTTCATATAAGTCATAGAGTCTGATGCCTTTGAAATCCAAAAGAGTTCAGAATTCTTGCCATTGCTTGTAAATTTAGCTTTCTGTTACCGCATTTCCAATTACCATATTTCTAGTGGCCCAATTTACGTGTATCCTGTCGTGACACTTGCATTTCTCTATAATAAAGAACCTTCTGATTGCATCTGAAGTCATGCCTGCCTCTCCTTGAAAGTCAGACAACCATCAGGTCTGAGTGAACAAGAACAAATTTGTAGTCCCTTTGGCAGTGGCAAGTATGTGCACCCACCACACTGGTTCATCTAAGGGGGGGTGATGATCCCAGACAGACATGAATTTGGAAGTAAATAATTTAAGGGCATTGTCAATGTTGCCAGCTATAGAAATTGGGGACCAGTCAGTGGCTAACAGGTCAGCATGAAGGCAGGACAAATCCAGAAATTGAAAAGAGTGGATCTGGATAAATTTTGGGGGAGACTTTGGACAATGAAGCTTACACACAGAGTAGACAATATGGAGATCGCTGAGGGCATCAGGGAGGGTATTAGCATCCACAATTCAATAGGTGTAAGTGTTTTCACTACCTAAGAAGTCATTCTGCTAACATTTATTTCTTGCAGAAAGCGCATCTTTCACCCCATGAGCATCTGAAGTTATCACTCTTCAGCCTATTTAAAAGGAAAATGAAGAGAGGGGTGACGTTGCTAATTCCTACAACTACACCATTTGAATTGGGACACAGTATTCTGAACCACAAGGCAGATAAGTCATGCTGCAGGGTAGATTATATCAGAAAGCGGTAACGTTGGTTAATGTTTATCTCTCTCTCCGAATACGATAACCGGGGCTCTTAAAATATTCCTGGCTAAGGTATTGGATAATCTGGAGGGTCAATTGGTTTTGGGAGGAGATTTAAATAGGAGATACATGATGGGTAGGAGTGGGATATGGAAAATATTCTCACTCCTGCAGAGTGAGCTCTGTATTCTCACGAGTGAGAATGCACAGCTCACTCCGTAGGACTGAGAATATATTCCATATCCCATGATCTGTCCATCATGTGTGCAATTTATACCATAAGGGTGAGAGCTTTAGGAACACTTTTTCTGTTTCTGTGTGCTTCCTGCTCATTGTCTGTGTGTGTGTGTGTGTGTGTGTGTGTGTGTGTGTGTTCTGAATGGACTGGGAGTCAGAAACACAGATGAGTGTGTTTTGCAAAGCTAATTGAGTGAGTCAGAGTCTCAGTAAGAAAGACAAACTGCTGCAGGTAGCACTGAGAAACAGAAACTGCTTTGTAAAAGAGTTTCATTTAGAATTGAGGTTGTTTTGAAGCTGAGGGGCTAGGAGTGTTAGGATCACAATGGGACACAGGTGAGAGTGTTTTGCAAAGCTAATTGAGTAAGTTGCAGCTTCAGTGAGAAAGAGAAACTGTTTTCTGAAGCAGTTTCCTTTAGAATGCAAGCTGCAGTGCAGATATTCTCACTCTGGTGACATTAGCAGAGTGTGAATAAATATCCTCACTGCAGTGGAAATAACACAGGATATCCTACTGAGAAAGCTCTCACCCCCGTGGTATACATATGGTTATGTGAATTGATTTAGACACCTCTAATCCAAAAAAAATACAGGAGTTCTCCAGCACAGAAATATTTTAGAACTAATATGGCAAACTTCGGTTTCCTGGATATCTGGTGGCACCTTTTCCCTAAATCCAAAGCTTTCTCCTTTTTCTTTGGTAGGCACCAGAGTTTTTCATGACTGGATTATTTTTACACCTCTTGTGAGCACCTAGGCAATGTGGCAGATATATCATACGGCCCACAGATAATGTCAGATCATGATTTGGTACTTCTAAAACTAGACCTTGGAAAGGAACTCAAATTCATCTTATGGAGACTAAACACTACCCTTTTTAAAGATGAACAATTCCTCACCCTTTTGAAGGAGAGAATTCCCCAGATTATTTTGGAAAATTCTTACTCAGACATAGAAGCCTCTATATTATCGGACATATTAAAAACAGTGCTGAGGGGATATTATATCCTATTCGTCCCAACAGAAAAAACAGCAAATGGAAAGATATAAGTAGGTACATGAAGAACTAACTTTCTTACAGGCGATGTATCGATTGGGAGACAAGGAAACAGATACACAAATTAAAAAAGTAAAACAATCCAGCCCGGTGGCATGGAGGGTTGAGGTGCTGGACGGCCACCTCACGCCTGCCCGGTGACCCGGGTTGAGGGGAAGAACTTGGGTCATCGGGGGGACAGCCGAGGAGGTAAGGATTGAGCATCTGAGGATTGCTCCTTCCTCGAGGGGTTTGTGCTGCGTGCGTCAGCACAACAAGAGGGGTTTGGCTGCCTCCGCAGAGGTGGAAACAGCTGCTGTGCCCATTGCACGTGTGCGGGTGCAGGAGAAAACAAGAGGAAAAATACTGGGACCCAGCAGGACCCATGATGGCCCTGATGGGCTGGAGGATGTACCCCTCCGGGGGAGTCATAGCCCCTGCCAGGTCCACGGAGGTGGTAAATATACTGTCATGATAAAAAAGTAAAACAAGAAATTCTAGCTATCATAGATATTAAAAAACATAAAACTTTAGAGTACCTAAAACAGGCTTATTATGAGAGGGAGCTAGAGGCACAAGACTCCTAGCCAGGAAACTTAGGGCACACCATCGTACATCATACATAATGCAAATAAAAATACCGAATTCAGGTAAACAGATCCACATTTGACAAGAAATTAACCATTTTTTTGTGATCACTATCAAAAACTCTATGCAGACCATACTCTGTCTAACCCAAACGACATTTGAGCATATCTGTCTGCCCTATCCCTACCTATACTTTCTAAACAGCAAAAAAACAAATTGGAAGCCCCATATGCTTAGAGGAAATAGAATTAGCAGTGGCTAAGGCAAAAACACACAAATCCCAGAGACCGGATGGGTACCCAATTGAATGGTACAAAAAATGTTTGGAACATTTACTGCCTACCATGCACGGGGCATACAGTTAGGTGGCGGAGGGAGAAAATGGAAATTATGTATATACCGTAATTCTGATCTTTCTGTGTATCTTCACCATTCATCACCTTTGGGTAGCTTTCTTTGGGGGGGGGATGGGCGGAGTCGACGCACCATCGGCGCTGCCTTCGAGGCCAGCGCACTGCGTGGCACTCACAGGTTGGCCATTAGGTGTTGTTGATCTACCTCCCACCAGTTCTGAGTTGCTGTAGAGATCAGAAAAAGGGTTGGGAGGGTGGGACAAGGAAGTCCAAGGGACAGACAAAGGAAAAGATATAAAACTAAAAGGAGAAATAAATGACTAAGAAGATAGAAGAAGTTCGAAGACTAAGGGGGATTGGGTAGGGGCCCCAATCTCTGGAAGTAGTAAAGAGGAGGGAGGGAGGGAGGATTGAGGTTTTAGAAGTAAGGAAACATTGAGAGGGGGGAGATAGGAGAAACATACTCTGTAACCTTGACCTGTCTCCAGTTTATATAGGAACTGCAAAGGAGTAGCCAAGAGGCTAACTGCCAGAATTGCAGGCACAGAATTACTGTCAAAACTCCTATAAGCAGAATCGGCTATTCTGGAAGAAAAGACAGGAAACAGGGATATCTTCCCCCCCAAAAGGAGATTTTGGTACAAGAAACCTAGTTTCTTAAATTAATTGAGGTTATGTCCACAGGACAAGGAAATCAAGGATTGATGGGGAGAAGCGGAGAAGCAAAGAAAAGGGACAACTGCCAACCCCAACCCCACAGGGGTGGAGCTGCAGCACTGAAGGAGTGTCCCCAGTCCTAACTACTCTACCCCTAAAGAAAACTATCCCTCCATGTGCCACAGTTTACCCCGCTCCTGACTAGCAGAAAGGAGGGGGGCAAGAGGGGGGGCACAGAGAGGGAGAGGATCCTAGAGACTGAGGCCCCGGGGGATGGAGTGTGGGATTGTGATGAATGGTGAAGATACACAGAAAGATCAGAATTATGGTAGGTACATAATTTCCATATCTTATCTGTGTCAGTCTTCACCATTCATCACTTTTGGGTGAGTGCCGTGCCGCCCCGAAGGGTTTTTTTTAACCCTAAGGGACTGAGTCCCTTAGCTCTCAGTGGGTGACACACTAAGAGGGAGAACCTTCAGGGTCTGGAGAGGTCTGAGTGTGGGGAGAGTGAAACGGGGACCCCCAGAGGGGGTAGGAAGTTGCCCCGACAGATGCCGCTTCACTCTACGGGAGAAGAGATAGGTTCTCTGGTGGGCGGAGTTAATCACCCTACGCAGGGCCAAGGGTGACAACCGGGAAAGATGCAGCCATGCCATCTGCCTAGTGCAGATCGCTGTCCCTACGACCCTGGTAGCTACCTCATTGGCATGATAGGATGCCCTTGCTTGGTGCCTTGCTAGCTCCAGGCCACGTGCAGAGAGTGCAATGGCTTGTCTGGTTTGCTCAGTGTCAGGCATGGAGGCTAGGAGCTGACCCAGCCTGGACTGGACCACAGGAACCTGTCATAGGTTGCATAGTGGGCCTGATGTGCTGCAATAGAGGGCAGCAACCATGCCGAGTAGAACATCCTCCTCAACCAGAAGTCAAAATCCAAGGAATCTTGATCTGGGGGCCGGTCACAGTGAGGGACACAAAGCCCATCAGGAGTGTCTAGTTGCGTCAATCCTGACTGAGGATAAGGCATGGAACCTGGAGACTCCAGGGGGGCACAATACCACTGGCAGAGATTCCTAGGGGCAGGAACTCTGGAAACGGGTCTCTGCCAGGAACGCAACAACGCCTCCCGAAAGGGAGCAGGCCAGGGGGGCACCACAAGGGTGTTCTCGCTGAAATCACCTAGAAAGGCGTAAGCCAAGTGCTCTGGATTGTGTTGAGTGGGAGGGGTGATGTGCAGGTCCTCTAACATCCTCACGAGGAATTGCTGATACTCAGTGAGAACAGCAGCTGCAGAGATGTGGACAGATGGCTCCTCTCCCCCAGAAGAGGGGGATGAAGAGTCGAAGGACCTCGAAGGTTCAGAAGCTGTCTGCTCAGAGGGAGGTTGAAAAACCTGTTTGTCCATAGCCTTAACGTAAGAGGGAAATTGAGCAGCCTGAGCTCTGAACTGCTCCCAGGAGAGAGTCCCACTAGGACCATGAATGCCTGGGAGCACAGGAGAATGTGGCAGAGGAATAGGGCCAAAACCGACATCGGGGATCGGTTGACCTCCACCTGGGCTAGGGAGTGCACCAGGAGCCCTAGGGGAAGAATGAGTTCCGGAAGACTCCACAGCCGACAGCTGAACAACCAATCTGGTACTGCCTAGGCTGCGCCCTGAAGAATCCCCCTTGTGAGGTGACCGAGGCTGTGTAGGTCCAGAAGGACAGTTTCCTACCTCCAAAGAATGGGGCCCTCTCAAGGAAACCAAGGGGGAAGAGCGGAGATCCACACTATGGCTTCTCTCAGATCCCGGGTGGGTTCCAGAAAAAGGCCGCCGCACATACCCCATGCCCCTCGACCCCTCGGAATCTGAGAGCACCCTCCACCTCGAGAGAGAGAGCCAGCCTAGGCAGCTGACAGCCCTGGTCAGCTCCCAAAGAGGCTATCAAGGGAGCAGCACCCTCCCCTCCCGTGGGTGCTCTGATCAGTTCCAATGTTGGGTGATCCAGGCACACCACCTGAGGGGTACCACTGCTGAGGGGTCAGAGAACCCTCCGAGGCCAGACTGCAGGGCAATGGTGGCCTGCACCACTGCCTGCTGGTCAGAACCCCTGACCCTGGCCCCGGCAGTCACTGCCCGCTCCTCAGAGGGGGGCTGACTCCAGCCTGTCGAGAACACTACCAGGTGTCCACGCCAGCAGCCAACTCCAGGGAACCAGACTGCCCATCTGACTCAGAGTCTGACTCCTCCTCCGAAGAGGTGAAGATTGAAGTCCTGTGCCAAACAGTGCATGGACGCCCACTGCCATCCCTACTGAACAGGGCACCAGGACCAGAGACTGCACCAGAATCGATGCTGGTGCCCCCCTCCATACCGTGAATTGTGCCAGAAGAGGACAGAGCCCCAACAAGGGTGGAAGCCTCAGAGCCGGAGCCTGTCATGGCACCATCCCAACCCACGGTGCTGCAAGTGGTGCCGAGACCAGCAACAGCACCGACAACGGCTCCAACCAAGCTCTCTGCACCGAGGCCGGAGACCCCCATGGTGCCGACCCATCCCATGGAGCCATGAGCGGCACCGAGGACAGAGACAGCAGCAATGATGGCCCTGACAGCACTCTCAGCGCCAAGCTCTGAAACCCCCACAGTGCCATGTCCATGCTTGGAGCCGCGAACAGCTCCAGAACTGGACATGGTGCCATGCTCAACCAGGGCACTGCAAACGGCGCCAGGGCAAGAAACAGATAGGGACGGTGCCGTAGGGCCTCCCACAATGCCAACTGCACCATCAGTGCCGTGAACAGTGCCGACAGCAGCAACGGCACCGAGCAACGGACTGGCACTGATGATGGTGCCATCAGGGCCCATGGCACTGTGAATGGTGCCGAGAGATGGCGTTGAGGACGGTGCCAACCAAGGCCTTCCGAGCCATGGAGTACGACCGGGAGCCTTCGCCCGAAGGTGATTGCCAGTGGTGCCTCCCGCCTCCCCTGGGACAGACCGGCTTCCTGCACCATGAAAGGGCCCTCTGCCAAGGCTAGGCTACAAGAGGCAGAAGCCTCCTCCTCCTCGGTCCGTAGAGAACCAGAAGAGACCCAGAGGAAAGGCCGGAGAATGCGGCTTGGCCCGGACGAGGCGCCGCCCGGCCCCCGAAAGTCGGGCGGAGCTCTCTACCATCTCCATGTGCGCTGCCGATGACCCAGCAGTCCACGGAGAAACAGGCATCGCACGAATCCATGTTGTGAAGTGGGCCAAGACACACGAGGCAACGGTCGTGCTGGTCGGTGACAGAGTACTTACAGCCGCAAGGGCAACGTCGCATGGGGGGTCGTCCCATCTTGGAAGTCATCTTACCCTCTGACCTAGACATGACCTTCGAGAAAGAAACACCAAACTAGACTCGACATTGCAAAATAAAACTAAAATAATAGAACAATCTTACCAGGCGACGTCGAGTAGGCTAACAGAACCGGCAGGAAACAGGGGGCCTACGATCTTCGGCATGGAGTCGATATAAAGTCGAGAAGGTAAGTTCGAAAACTAACTACCCTACCCTTGAGGAAAGAAGGGAGAGAGGGGACATGATAGAAACTTTCAAGTACCTCAAGGGAATCAACAAAGTCCAAGAGGGTAGTATCTTTCAGAAAAAGAGATGTGCAAAAACAAAGGGGCACAATTTGAAGATAAACGGGGGATGGCTCAGAGGTAATGTGAGGAAGTATTTTTTATGGAGAGGGTTGTGGATGTATGGAACAGCCTCCCTGAGGAGGTTTTGGAGTCAAGAACAGTGGGGGAATTCAAGAATGCATGGGACAGACATAAGTCAGTCCTAGTGGGAGGTAGGAGGAAGTAAGCTGTTGGTTAACTAGGATCTGTAGCTTATCTGTTAGGTAGGAAAATGGGCAGACTAGGTGGGCCAAACGGTTCTTATCTGCTGTCAAATTCTATGTTTCTAACTGCATAGCAGTAGGCTTCAAAATTCTTCAGAAAGCGTCCCACGAGGTGACCTTGACGGCGGGAGACGAAGAACTGGCAGGAAGGTGGAGTTGATAAAACCTAACTGCCAACCCACGAGCGCCACACAGTACATCAGCCTCAAGGGCAGCGCTGATGGTGCGTCGACCATCCAACCCAAAAAAGCTGCATGAGGTCGCGACCTTCAACCAAGTACCCAAAGGTGATGAATGGTGAAGACTGACACAGATAAGATTACCCCCTGCTACGTGGAAGTATGCAGTCTTGGTGGCAATTCCTAAACCAGGGAAGGACCCAACCCTACCCTCCTCATAGCGACTGATTTCAATGCTAAATGTAGATTATGAAATCTACATGTCAATATGGGCCCATCGGATAGAAACAATCTTACCCTCAGTAATACATTTGGACCAAACCGGTTTCATACAGAATAGACACACTAAGGATAATATAAGATGCAGGACCCTAATACTGGAATATATTGCCCAACACGGAATCCCTATACCCTAGTTAGTCTAGATGCAGAAAAAGCCTTTGATAAGGTTTCGTGAAATTTTTATGGGGGGGATTTAGAGATGTTTAATTTCCCAGAAAAATTTAGAAATTGGCTGTTACAGATATGTACTGCCCCCAAGCCTATGTGCAAACACAAGTATCCCATTCTGCCCCAATATTGATGCAGAGAGACACACAACAGGGGTGCCCTTTGTTACCCCTACTCCTTGCATTATATATAGAGCCTTTAACTCAGGTGCTGAGAGGTAACTCTGACATGGAGGGCTTGCCCTGGGAAGGTGTGAAGTATATATAAAGTCTCACTTTATGCAGACGATGTGCTGCTCACTCTTTTGAACCCTGAGACTTCCCTCCCGGCTGCCTCGGCTATCATGCAGAACTTTGGGGTTTTGTCAGGATTCACCTTAAACCTTCAGAAGACAGACATCTTGCCATTCACTTTTCAACCCTCTCCTACACTTAAGGCCTCCCTACTCATAAACTGGAGGAAAACAAAACTCAAATATCTGGGAGTTAATATCCCACTTAACTTAGAAAATCTAGAGTTGATTAACTATGAGCCTCTCACAAAGCAAATAGCAGAGAATTTTCACAAATGGTCGACACTACCTCTCTCCTTTTACATTAGAATAGAAGTGATCAGGATGAATATCCTACCTAGATTATTATGTATGTATCAGACTATCTCTCACGTCTTAACTCATTATTATTTTACCTCCTGGAATAGAAAGATTTCAAGGTTCATCTGGAACGGGTCATGACCTAGGATTATGTATAGCCTGCTTCAATTAAGTGTACAGAAGGGAGGTGAATTTTCCCAATCTAGAGAACTACACTAGGGCCTCACACTTCAACATAGTCTGGCCGTCCCGGTGACACTGAGGGTTAAGGCGCTGGACGCCACACCTCACGCCATGCCGGTGACCTGGGTTCAGGAACGGACTTGGGTCGCTTGGGGGGCTGGCAGGGGAGGCAAGGATTGAGCGTCACAGCTCTCCTTTCTCGGGGTAGGGGGTCTTTGCTGTGAATGGCAAAGCTAGGGGGGCTCACCCACATCCAGGGTGCTTGGTTGCCTCCACAGAGGTGGAGACAGCTGCTGCACCCATTGTACGGTGCGTGGGTGCAAAAGGAGCGAAAAGGAGAAAAATCCCCAGCGGCAGGATGACACCCGACTCCCTGCAGACCGGGCATAAGGTAAGCCCTGGTAATTCCAGGGGATGGAGCTGGGGTTGGGCAGAAGGGGCTGTTGGGGCGTAGAAACAGCAGCTGTGATAAAAAATAAATAAATAAACATAGTCTGGACATGGCTTTCACCTCAAGCTAAACCAATTTGGAAGGAGATGAAATATACATTATATGACATGTATGATATAGGTCACTTGCTGTTTACTAGAGGCTCAAGATCTCCTCCCCTCTCAGACTTTCAACCTTTTACTTCAAACACCGTAAAAGTCTGGAGATCCCTGATTCATAATCAAAAACTCACTGAGGTGTTCTATCCCTTAAGAATTTTTGCTGAGGACGATAACTTCCTCCCAGCTAAATCTGATCTTACTTTCTCTTGCTGGAGACATTTGGGCTTAGTGTATATTTATCAGTTTCTGGATGACACAGGCATTCTTCCTTTCTCTTCTCTTCTACAACATATTGGTTTTATGGGCTGAGAACATTTTAGATATCTACAAATTCGTACTTATCTCTTGCACAAACAGCACAGGTATGCAAAACTTCCTGTCCCTCCTCCCATGATCTTTGCAATGCTTAAGGACGCTATAGAGGAGGAAAACTGGATACACTTGATAGGGAATTTTTATAGAGCCTATTCAAGATTACCTAACAGACACATCACAAACCATATTGGATGCTTAGAATAAAGAATTACAAACCAATATAATGCCTGATAAATGGTTTAAATATACTCTTCCAGCAATAAAAGTTACCTCATCCCACACATGGAGGGAATACACGTGGAAGTGTAGGAGCAAATTTTTTCGTACGCCCGCAACACTAATTAAATATCTCCTGCCTAGCTATGGTGCCTGCTGGTGACGATGTAGATGCAACATTACAATGCACGTACATGTGTTTTGGTCCTGTCCTGTTTTGCTAGAATTTTGGATTAGTGTCGCAGCTCAATTTAGGGAGTTATCCATCCCGGCGAATTGGATTAACCCGGTTTCAACCTTGGTATCAATCCCCCCTCTGGGACATAAGCTGCCCAGGAACTCTTTAATTCAGATCTATCTCCTAGCAGCTAAAACAGCCATAACTAGACAGTGAATGTCAGATTCCCTTCCCGGGATTGAGCAGTAGCACAAAACAGTGAATGAAATATATACCATGGAGAGGTTAACGGCTTCCTTACACAACCAAAAAGTATGCTTCCAAGCTAAATGGCAAAGATGGGTAATGTACTACTCACAAATAGACCACAACTTTGTGCCCTGAGCGAGATAGGGGAGCCCTTCTCATGTTTTCTTTGCCTTCCACAGCTTTAATGGGGGGGGGGAGAGCTGCTGGTGTTGGGGATGGGGATATAATCAGTCGACAGAAGATATGCCAAATCTGAATTGACTGGGGGATAGCCTTTTTGATGGGGAGGGACAGCCAATGTAATAGAAGACCAACAGCTAGAAAATTGTTTAGTCCAGAGCAGGATGTATCAATAAACCTCAAATGAATGACCTTTTTCATCAGTGTAATGCAGGTAGATATGAACTTACATTGTCAATGGAAGAGTATTTCTTGAAATATGAAATGACATTTTTCTAACCCAGGAATCACTCATTATGATTAAACTGATGCAGTCAGCCTCCTGTGTTGAACTGCCCGGAGAGATGGAATTATATGCAAATAATGGAACTCTCAATTGGCTCATGCCAATTTCAAAGTGCTGCGCTCTGAGTGCTTCATATTCTTTACTCCGCCTGCCTAGTAAGGATATCCCGGAGAGCTTTCCTTGAACTGTCTTCAGCATAAATTATCTGTGTAGATAAGTACTCATTTTAAGTTTCATTTTAAATTGCTGCCTTAGAAGTTTAGTTTTTTGATAAGTGTAGTAGTTTTTTGTGTTATTTGCAGTTCCCTCATGGTTCCTTGGAACCAAGAGTTTTGCGTCTTTTGGCGAGGTTTACCTCAGCTTTATTACCCATAGTTTGTATTTGCAGTCAGTTCCTTTGACTGCTTTATATTTATTTCAATTTAAAGTAATTTTCGGTTCCTTTTCTTTTAGGGAACCGATTAGCGGTTGTTTAAATTTTAAACCTCCGGTTCCGAGGTATTATTAAACATTTTGCGATGTCAGAGGTCCATTTAGACAAGCCTAAAAAACGCACAGGACCCACTGGTTTTAAATATTGTGAGTCTTGTGGGCAGATTATAGCAAAAGCAGATAGACATTCCCTTTGTATTTCCTGATTGGGTACCAGCCATATTTTTGCTAATTGTGAGATTTACAAGACTTTTTGTCCTAAAACTTTAAGAAAAAGGGCTAAAAAGTTAGAGGAGATGGCTTCTGCTTCTGCTACTGATAATAGTGCATCTACCTCTATTCCTAAAAAGGATGGAGGCAAAGCTAAGGACACTGACAAGCGCTCAGTGAAATCTGAGCAAGGTAAGTCAAAAAGGGCTGTGGAGACAGTTGCTGATATTGTCCCACTAAAGAAAAAATGCAAAGAAAAACATGTTACGGCACCTCCGGCTGAGAAGACTAAGCAGCTCCCAGCAAATGAACATAATATGCCCTTGGCAGAGGACATTGCTAAGGCCTTACAGGTCTTACAAGCCCTGCAGGCTGCAGGCTGCAGTCCTGGTTCCTACACCAGCTGCACCAGTTCCTGCTTCAGTTCCTGCCCCTCAGGAACCTCAAGTTATTTATGGTGAGGAGGATTTTGAAGGGGACCGATAGATCCTGAGGTTTCCCCAGTGCAGGAGTTTGGATCCCCTCTTAGGGGTCCAGAAGAGTACTCTTCTCACTATGCTTTTGTAAAAAGCATGGTAGAGACCCTTAATCTTCCTCTTCAGGAAACTGAAGTGGATGTGGAGGAAGCAGAGTTCCTCAATATGGTGGGTCTAACTTCTACAAAACGCCTTCTGCTTCCAATGCATAAGTCCCTGAAAAAGGCAGAATTGCAGATATTCCAAACCCCAACTTCTATCCCTGGGGTAGATAAAAAAGTTGACAAAAATGATCAGCTAGACAGATCCACAGCTGATTTTTTGTTTAATCACCCTGACCCTGAAGGGGTGGTTCAGGTTACTGCCTGTGACAAAGCCAGGATACCCCTGGCTACCCATCCTCCAGATAAAGATTCACGAAAAATGGATGCCATGGGAAAGAAGGGCTACATGGCAGCCTCTTTAATAGTCAGGCAAGCTAACTACATGGCATATGGAGTGCAATATCAGAAGGCACTCTGGAATACAGTCTTAGCACTGGTTGACAAGGTACCAGATGAAGTGGCAGTGGCCCTGCAAGACACAGCAAGGGCTGCACCTGATGCCACTAAATACCAATTCCATATGGCAGTGGAAGCCAATGACACGGCAGCAAGGCTAATGGCATTAGCTGTCTCCTGTAGGAGATTTGCATGGCTCAGAGCCACCAACCTCACCACAGATACCAGGCCAAAGCAATGTATTTCTCTATTGAAAATAATTCATTGTTTGGTGATAAAACTGATGCCTATATGAAAAAGGTAGAGGAATACAAATCTACCTATTGAAGTAACTTGAAGGACAGATCTTCTACTTCTTATAGACCCTAGACTAGGGGATGCAGGGGTAGGGGATTTTATCCCAGACCTTTTTTCCAGGCACAGGCCTCTCAGCCGCAACAGCAGCCTAGAGGCTATTTCAGAAGAAGGAGCAGGAGAGCTATGAGAAGAGCTTCCCCCTCTCTTCGGGTTCAGGCACAGCCTGCACAGAACCCCTGACGGGCTGGAACAGGTTGCATCCCCTATTGTAGAACCACCAGTGGGTGGCAGACTGGCTCACTACCTCCAGGCTTGGCATACCATCACCACAGACAAGTGGGCCCTGGAGGTAGTGAACCAGAGACTGGCACTCAGCTTCAGATCATTTCCCAAGCTGAGAACAAGAACTTTTGCACCAGTTACATCTGCAGACAGAATCTTACTGGAAGCAGAGGTAAAACATCTTCTGGCAATCAAAGCAGTGGAGCCAGTGCCCCTAAAACAAAGGGGCAAAGGCTTTTACTCCAGACACTTCCTCACAAGGAAGAAAAATGGGGATTGGTGACCTATTCTGGATCTAAGAATGTTAAACAGACACATGTTGAAGCCAAAATTAAAAATGGTCACTCTTGCAATAATCATTCCCACGTCACAAAAAGGAGACTGGCTAGCCTCCCTAGACCTAAGGGATGCTTACTTTCACATCCCTATCAGACCATCTCACAGACAATACTTGAGATTCAGGCTGGCCTCAGGCCACTGTCAGTTTGCAGCACTTCCATTTGGCCTAACTTCTCCACCAAGGGCCTTCTTAAAGTGCCTGGCTGTAGTGGTGGAGTTTTTGAGAAAACGGGGTAACAGTCTTTCCCTACCTGGATGACTGGTTAGTAGTGGGTCAATCAATGCAGCATGCAGAGAACTCCCTAGCACTAGCAAAATCTATCCTAGAATCCCTGGGTTTTCTAATAAACGAGCAGAAGTCTCAGCAAATAACAGTCCAAGTACTGGAGTTCATTGGAGCAGAACTGGATACCAGCCTAGGCAGAGCCTTTCTGCCACAGGACAGGGTAAACAACATTCTGCAGATTGAAAACTCATTTGTGCCAGGAAAACCCAAACCAGCCAGAGAATTCCTCAGGCTGCTGGGTCACATGGCAGCTGCCACCACAGTAGTGCTAGGTTCCAGATTTCAAATGAGAGGCATCCAGTTTCACCTAAGACAGTACTGGTCACAAAGGACAGACTTCCTGTCCAAACTGGTTCCAGTCACCCACAGCTTTGTACAGGCACTGCAGTAGTGGCTGGACGAGCACAACCTTTGGGTAGGTGTACCTTTCATAAAGGAACAGCCTTCCTTAATTCTCACAACAGATGCCTCACTTTTAGGTAAAACTACCAACTTTCCGAGGCTTAAAACTGGGACGGTCCATCCTGACCATGACCCCCCCCCCCACCGTGTCACTCCTACGGGCACCACCGCAGACAGCGCTGCACACAACCAATTAAATTTTGCTGCTTGCCCTGGCCATGCCGCCCCACAATAACACCAGTAGCAAACATCCAGACTAAAACAGTACATCATTCTGCTGCAGCAAGTTCCAAATCATGATGTACAGAAAGTTCATTAGAAGCAAACCTGCATTAAATTATGATCAGACATTCGAGCTGCATGTATTGCTCCTCCTGACAGTCCCATCCAACCCATTTACACTCACCTGATTTGCTGAGCAAACTTCACTTTGGTGACTCCCACCACCACACCAGATTATTTTCACACACTTCCCTGCAGCTGATCAGGTTCAAGTACCTTAGTTCACTGCTGTCGGTCTCTTCTCTGTCTGGAGTCCCTCTCAGCTGCTGGCAGGCAGACGTTCACATGCACTTGTTTGCACTACTACCCAGTCTAATCTAACAGGAAGGAACATGCTTTACTGTGCTCCCACTAACATGCTTCGGTGCAAACACAGGCCCAAGGGTTGAAGTTGCAAACTGCTGTCCAGCCTGAGCAGCGCTACAGTGGTACTGAAACAACTGCTACTCTCGGATTTGCAGTCAGCAAAAAAAAAAAAAAAAAGGACAAAATCAATCAATCAATCAGTCAAAGTCTTTATTCAATCAATCAATCAAAGTCTTTATTTAACCAGGCGATCACCGTTGAGCAAGCTCATTTTCGAGGTGGACCTGGGACAAGTACTGTATGTAAAAACCAGGACAAAAGTGACACTTTGCAAAACTTGTGGGGACACTGGGACATGCTGCCTAAAATAGGGACTGTCCTGGGAAAATAGGGACTGTTGGTAGCTTTACCTTTAGGTTGGGGAACACACATGTTGGACCACACAGCAAGTGGCACATGGTCTCCCCAAGAGTCTCTGTTGCACATAAATCTTCTGGAGCTCAGAGCAGTTTACTTTGCTCTACAGGCATTTGCCCACATCTTCAAAACAAGGTGGTGCAGGTCAGAACAGACAATACCACAACCATGTACTACATCAACAAACAGGGAGGAACCAGGTCAGCCCCACTGTGCACAGAAGCAGTGAGGCTGTGGTCCTTGGCATATTCCATGAAAGTATCCTTATCACCCATACTGTACATCTTCCAGGGAAGGACAATGTACTGGCAGATTCTCTCAGCAGGATAAGTCAGGACCACCACGAGTGGTGCTTGAATCCCCAGATACTCAGTACAATCTTCAGGAGGTGGGGCACTCCAGAGGTGGATCTTTTTGCCTCTGTAAAAAATCATCAGTTACCAATGTACTGTTGCAGGCCCCCTCTCAGGGGCACACTTCCCCTAGATGCGATGGCCCTGGACTGGACAGGGAAGTTTCTGTACGCCTTCCCTCCTTTTCCAATGATATTCAGGACCCTGCTGAAATTGAGGTCTCAACCAGCAACAATGATATCGGTGGCACCAGATTGGGCGAGACAGCACTGGTACTCACTTCTGCTGACTCTGTCAGTAGTTTCCCCAATTCACTTGCCCAGGAGGCACAACCTGCTGACCTCCTCTCAGTGTAGGATCCTGTACCCCAACCTCAAATTACTGAGGCTCAAGGCCTGGCTCTTGAGGACTTAGAATTTGCTAACCTTAAACTGTCAGAACAGGTGCTGACAGTGCTTAGGGGTTCCAGGAAACCTTCCACTAAGAAAACATATTCTTCTAAGTGGAAGAGGTTTTCCATATGGTATGCAGGTATGGGTACTGACTCCTCCAGGACTTACTTGGCTATTCTCCTGGATAACCTGACACCACCTACATTCCTTAGACCTGAAGCCTTTGACCCTTAAGGTCCACTTGACTTCAGTCTCAGCTTACCTTTCAGCTGGTAAAGACAGATCCATGGCCTCTCATCCAGTCTTCAGGAAATACTTTAAAAGCCTCAGCCTAATGTACCTTCCCCTGAGGGAACCGTTCCCGGCCTGGAATCTGAATATCTGCATTGCCAAGCTCATGGATGCACCATTCGAGCCCATGGCAACTGCAGATTTGAAGTATATCACTTGGAAAACTATGTTTCTGGTTGCTATTACTTCAGCTAGAAGGATCAGCGAATTACAAGCTTTGTGCACAGATGTGGACTACATCTCTTTTCAGAGGGATAAAGTGGTCCTCAGGACCAATAGAAAATTCCTTCCCAAAGTGGTATCTGATTTCCACTTAAATCAGTCCATCACTCTACCTGTCTTTTTTACAGAGAACTCCAGTTCTCCAGAAAGGAGGTTTCACTCCCTTGATGTCAAAAGGGCATTTAGCCACTATATGGACAGAACCAAGTCTTATAGGTCAAGTCAAACACAACTCTTTCTTACCTATGGTGAAGTAGGTAAGGACAGAGCTGACACAAAATGTACAATTGCTCGCTGGATGGTGGCATGTATACAGTTTTGTTATAGTAAAGTGGGTAAACAGGTGCCCCTGGGCCTGAGGGCACACTCCACCAGGGGTACAGCTGCTTCTATGGCAGCTTCAAGAGAAATTCCACTACTGGAAATCTGCAAAGCAGCTACATGGAAAACAGTATACACCTTTACAAAGCATTACAGTCTGGATATACAATCCAGAAGTGATGCCAGGTTTGGTACAGCAGTGCTGCAGAACCTGTTTTCAAAATAGGTTATCTGCCCAACCTCCAAAGGTACTGCTTGGTAGTCTGCATCAGTTTAATCATAATGAGTGATTCCTGGGGTTAGAAGAAAAAATCACTCACCATAGTAATCTTGTTGCTTCAAAGGGATCACTCATTATGATGAAAGCACCCACCCTGCCTCCCCTACTAGAACCTATAAAGGTTGTTCTGCATCCCTGCATTAGGGAGTTTTTTCTATATGGGTTAAGTTAGAGACTAGCTTTTGTTTAACCAGTTGGTTTCCTTGTGGTCTCAAGTTTTTTAGGTCTGTTTCTTAAGGATGGTTTAGACCTGACAGGACAAAAATTAATTTATAAAGATTTTAATTTTTAACTAGTGGGTTTTATACCCAGTTAGGCTACGTAAGAATCTGAAGTACTCAGAGTGCAGCAATTTGAAATTGGCATGAGCCAATTGAGAGTTCCATCATTTGCATATAATTTCATCTCTCTGGGCAGTTCAATACAGGAGGCTGACTACATCAGTTTAATCATAATGAGTGATCCCTTTGAAGAAACAAGATTACTATGGTGAGTATTTTTTTCTTGTTGCTTATCTATATGGATCATATGATTTTACTGGAAATGCTGCTATGTACAATGCCTCAATAAAAATTTTAATAAAAAAAAAAATACAATGGGAATGACAGATGACCCAGTCCAAGAGGGAATGATTTAGAGATTGGAAGTTAAAGTAAGTGGGGACAGAGATGAGTTGGGTTAAAAGGACCGACTTCACATTGAGGCAAAAATCCATGAAGAGAGGGAGAGTCCTGTGTTGCAGGGAGAGGCAGGTGCAGTAGGATTTTCTGTGCTATACTCCTCAGCTTGTTGGAGTAGAATTTTGTGTGCTGTACTCCTCAGCTTGTTGGAGTAGGATTTTCTGTGCTGTACTCCTCAGCTTGTTGGAGTAGTATTTTCTGTGCTATACTCCTCAGCTTGTTGGAGTTCACATGTTCCACGTTTTCACAATTGTTACTTTTTCACAAATTTGTTTTCATTGCTCCTTTGGGAGTGGCAAGAAGATAGTATTTGCACTCCCTGGACTCTGTTCAGTTATATTTGTTGTCTCGCTCCTCTGGGGAGTTTGGGAAGGGGGTTATCCAGCTAAATTGAAATTCTGTTAGGAGTACAAGGTTGTTTTTATTCAAGCTGGCATTGTGCCATCTTAATTATACTGGGGTCTTTTTCTAGATCCCTTTGTATACACCAGAGCTATATGCAGCTCATTGGCTGTAGGTAGATCCACCCACTCTGGAAGAATGGTGCAACGGGTGTGTCAGCTCCAGGACATGGAACTCATGACCATGAAATTACACCTGAGCGAGGATAAACACCATGTCAGATGGATACCCTGGCAGCTATGGGACACTGGGGCCCAGACAGAAATAATCCTTAGATGAGGGAAATCAGTGGGTTCCTAGCCCCACATATACTGTATTCTATATGATTTATTGCCCTGAGAATCCCCCCCATGCCCACTTATTTCATAACTACCCGTAATGGTCTAGCAGGTTCTATAAAACAGACTCAATAATGAAAAGGACACAGGTGCACAGCTGAGTGTTTTTTTTTTTGCGTGTTCATGTTTTATATCTGCATTATCAATTACATGATAGTCCAATTGTGATTCAGATTGACATATGCAGAATTGGGCGTCAACTCTTGTTCACAGGATTAAGGACACTGATTGACCGTATTTCCTCAAATGGCATTGAAACTTGGACTTTTAAATAGTACAGTATGTAACTTATTCTTCCATGTTCTTCAGGTCTTCTATACTGCATGTCTCAATTTTTTGTCAATAGTATCCTACACTTGTATTAACAATTTTTTCATGTAACCCCCCCCCCCAAATTTCGGAGGGGCTTACCTTAAGTAGCTCGCTGGGCTCCTCTGATGCCCACTACCTGGCAGACATCCAGCAAGGGAACTTGAATCCATAGTTGGTGTTTTGCTGTTGCTCTGCATGGTTGTGCAATGCTATGCCAACGCGCTATCCCTGGAAGATCTCCAGCTCATGTGTACAGTGTAAATAGCCTGGGCTGGGTCCGAGTACAACAGTGCTTGTGACCAGCCAAGCAAAGCCCAGATTCACTCCACTCTTCAGTCACTAACAGTGCAGAGTGAGCCCTTCCATGTACTGTAAATATTTATTTCTAAATCCTTACTGTTCTTTAGGTAAAATAAATAGTTTGTCCTGCCAGTATTGTTCTCTCCGGTGGGAGTCGCCATGATTGGTCCTGGACTCTCGCTTTGGACCAGTAGGAACCAAGGAGTCCTCAAGGATCCTAATTACAATGCCATATGGGTGAAACTGTGAACTTTCAGGTTGGCACCTAAACTAACCAATGGGTGTGCTCAGACTGTGATTGACAGCAGAGTTAGCCAACCGGAATCCAGGGATCCTGATCTTCAGGTAGGACAGTGTTGAAAAAGTCAGTTGTGTTCAGCTCGAGCCTCGAGAAGGAGCTCCTGTAAGAGCTGAGGGGCAGTGCAGGGAAATGACCTGTACTTGGCTCTTGTGAACCCGGCTCAATCCCAAATCAGGGATCGATTGAATCCAGGAATGCAAAGCCGCAGAAACAAAGTGAAGTGAGTGGTTTCTGTAGCCACAGCGCTAGAATTTGGAAACCAGCCTGTATAGTGATAGGAACAGCTGTCTTGTTCCTTAGGCTCCTTGTGGCATGAACTGTTGAGAGAGAAAATTGCTTTAGGACTCCTGTCTTGCTTTTGGGAGCCAGCATCCTGGAGAGACCAGTCTGAAAAACTCCAAAGCAGAGAATTGTGCCAGTGGACTCTGTTTCTGGAACCCCAGCTGGGGGGATCCCAGCAAGAACCCAAACTTTCAAAAGACATTTTCTTCAGCTGGGCTATGCCACCAGAGGTCCAGTCAAACTTTCCTGTACCAGCCAAAGCACCAGCTCAGTGAGAGACCAGCATTGGGGAATCAGCCTCTGTGCAGACATTGAACTCAGGTTGCAGCCACCTACAGGGAAATGCAATGAAGCGGAGGTCAGTCATGTCGGCCCTGGCCCCCACCAGCAATCTGGATGTCTTCCATGTTGCCAGCTACAGCATCATTCCACTTGGGTACAATGAGTACAACCAGGGTAGCTCCCTGCAACAAAGCATCAATCGTTTAAAAGTACCATTTGATTCTGTTTGCCAGTTTAATGTGTTTAAATGTGACTGGGCCAATCGGCTAGGATTACAAATGATTTTACAAGTGTGTTGCTCATATTTAATCACCCTTCTTTCCATCAAGGGCCCCAACTACAGCTGCAATGATGGCCAACCTGTGGCACTACTTCAGGCATGCCTGATCTTCCTGGACATAAAGTCTGCACCATTCATTCACACTAATGGGATCTACGCCAGAGGCGCTAGGACCCGGCAGGAGCAAACTTTTTTCAAGGGGGTCGGTGCCAGAGGTGGAGCTGCGAGGAGCTGCACTACAAGCTGTGGCTCACGTGATAAAGACTACCTCGGCATTGACCCTCCAACCGCCTCAATTCCTTTTTTCCCACCATCGAGTGCGCTTCAGTGACAATGTCGCTCACCCTCCGGGAGTCAAACTTCAAACTAGCAGCATAGTTTTCAGTTTATTGTTTTGTAATTTATCTTCAAAAGTACCAACTAGATTTAATTTTATTGATTAATAAAGAAGTCTTCAGCCCTTCATTGATGGAGTCGACCATGAGTGGGTCAGGTGACGGCAGGGAGACTTCGTATGAAAGCTGTTCAGTCAACCGGGCTGGGTCCGGTCTGCCACTCTCCCCGGAGGGTGAGTCTAACAATGGATGGTCCAGTGCTCAGGGAGATGGGTGGTCCCGCCGAAAGCATAAAAGGAAACGGTCCCATTCTCAGCACCATTCGGCCTCGAGCTCTTCTTCGGCACACAAGTCAAGAAAGAGAAGGCATCTCTCAAGGTCGCATCCTGGTATGTCTGCGCGTCGATGGTCGGTCATTGGGGCTGGGCTCCAGTCTCCTCTTTCAGAGTTGCCGGTTTCTGGCTCCAGTGGCTGACCTCTTCGACATCGGAGCCCGTCCCTGCCTATTGGAGGGGCTTCCAATGAGCAGTTTCACCTGTGGGCTGCTCTTATGGAGCAATGGGCTTGGAAGTTGGTCCAGCTGCCTGGCCCACTCACTCTGAGGCCTTCAGGCCATTCAGGGGACTGGGTGGGGTGGTTGGACCTTCCTAGTCATGCGACGCCTTCTTCGGTGCTGTCAACTCTGTGCTTGGGTGTTTTTCCCCTCACATGGCTGCGGCGCAGGGGTCCACACTGATGCCTCTATCTCCTGCTATTTTTCCTTCTTTTCCCTCAAATCACAGTTTTTGGAATCCTGGGACTCTCTTGGCACCATCTGCAGTGCTGGGGACTCTCTTGGCACCATTCACTGTGTCGGGGGGTCTGTTGGTGCCATCTACAGTGCTGGGGGCTCTGTCAGTGCCATTCGCAGTGCCACGGGCTCTGTCGACGTCATCCGCAATGTCACAGACTCTTTTGGTACTGTGGCCTCTGTCAGCACCATGTGCTGGGCTGTTTCCGATGGTGCCAACTTCCTTGGGTTCGGTGCTGTGTTCTTCATCGGCGCCGATGTTTGGTGTGGTGCCATCTAGCCTCCAGGGCTTTTCGACTCCGATTCCCTCCTCTTCTATTTTTCTGTCTGATTTTCACTCCTTTCCTGTCCATACAGTCCCTCCTGGACTGTCAGGAGATGATTTTGAGCCTGACCCAGATCTTTGGCTGGGTGATGATGTTGAAGGAGCAGGGATCAATCCTGCTGCAGAGCCTGTGGTCGAAGACCTTTCCTTTAAGTCTCTGCTGAAAATTTTAAATTTCACTCTTTCTCTCCAGACTACAGAAATCAATCCTGGGAAGCTTTTAAGACTCCAATACCTACATGGTCTGCTCCTAAATGTATTGTTGTTATTTTGTATTGTGTTTTTAGATAGAACTTGTCACCTGTGAAAATGAGCAATCTTTGCTCATCTGGTCTTACAAGTATAAAAAATAAAAATGAAATGAAAATGAAATACATGTCCTGGAGATCCCTATGGATTTAACTCCTCTGGTACAACCATCTTTTGAGACCCTTTCTCAGATGGTATGGAACAATCCTGCTCTTATCCCTTCCGTGGCTAAGTCCATAGATAGGAAGTATGCTGCTCCCAAGGATCGACCCATATTGGCCTCCTCAAGCTTTTGCTGATCCCACTGTAGTCTTAGCAGAAAGTGACAAGGCCGTCCTCCCTCAGGCATCTACAGCCTGGCCTATAAATAAAGAATCTTGTAAGATAGACACCTTAGGTAAGAGAGTCTTTGCTGCCTCCACCCTTGGTATGCATATTGCCATCTACCAGGGCTATTTTTCTCAATATAAGTATGTCCTTTGGCATTTGCTCAAGCAAATAGTAGAAGCTCTGCCTGAGTCGGAAACTAATTCAGAGCTACTTCACATCATAACCAGGGGTATCGAGTCCAATAACCAACAGGTTAAAGCTGCAATGGACGCTTTCAATACTGCTTCTTGAGCAGCGGCGGTGGGCATTTGTACCTGTCGCCACTCTTGGCTACGTACTTTGGGCTTCACGAATGATGCCCAGCAGTAGGTCATGGCCTTACCCTTCAACGGCATGTATCTGTTCAGACCCCAGCTGGAACAAGCTCTGGAGGCTACACAGAAGACTAGGTCAGCCATTAAGACAGCTCAACCCGCCCCCTCTTGGGGGGGTGCCAACAAGCATCAATTTCACAACCATCAGTCCTTTTGGGGCAAAGGCAGGGGAGGTTTTAACAAAAACCACACCCCTCAGCCACAAAAGAAAATGCAACAGAAAGCAAAAGGCCCCAAAGCGCCCAGTGCCACCTTCTGAGTTCCTGGCCCAGGTCCCACCTCAACTGCCAAGGGGGACTCTTCCGCAGTGGTGGGAGGATGTCTGACTTAGTTCTATGACCAGTGGAAGTCTATAATATCAGACAAATGGGTCCTCCAGATAATCCGCGAGGGGTATTCACTCAATCTTTCAGAAACCCCCCGGATCATCCCCCCAAACAACAGCCCAGGCTGTTGACAGTACAGTCAGACTTTCTTGCTTCAGAGGTACAAGGCCTTCTGAACAAAAGGGTAGTAAAAGTAGTTCCACCGGACCAACGAAACACAGGATTCTACTCCCATTACTTTCTAGTTCTGAAGAAAACTGGCGACATGCACCCCATTCTGGATTTTAGAAAGTTTAACAAATCCCTTCACAAGGAAAAGTTCAAGATGATATCTCCAGGTACCCTTCTACCTTTGATTCATCAACACGATTGGCTAGCCTCCCTGGACATGCAGGATGCCTACCAACATATTTTTATACACCCAAAGCACCACAGATACCTAAGGTTTGTGACATTGGGGCAACATTATCAGTTCAGAGTCCTGCCCTTTGGGCTATCCTCGGCCCTGCGAGTCTTTACAAAGTGTTGTGCAATTCTCGCAGTGCATCTCAGGAAAATCGAAATTCAGATATTCCTAGATCTGGACGACTGGCTTCTAGCAAGCCCCTCCAGGCAGGAAACTCTGGACGCTGTAGCCATGGCGTCAGGTTTCCTCACATCCATGGGAGTCGTGCTAAATCTCAACAAATCATGGTTGCAGCCCTCCCAGAAACTCCTCTTCATAGGAACTCTTCTGGACACCTCCTGCGTGAGGGCATTTCTCCCAGAGGACAGAAGGAGCGATATCCTCCAGATGGCCCATTACATCAGAGAAAACACCTCAATTCAAGCTATCTCGATGCAATGGATGCTGGGTCTCATGGCATCCTCGGTGTTCACTGTACCCCTAGCACGTCTCCACATGAGAACCTCTCAGTGGATGCTCAGTACTCAGTGATCTCCAACCACTCACCCTCAGTCCTTTCCCCATGAAGGTGAGAGAACCTCTAAGGAGGTCACTCACCTGGTGGTCACAGGAGGACAACCTTCTGGAAGGGTATCCCTTTGATTGTCTGGATCATCAGATCTCCATTACTATGGACATGTCCCTGAAGGGGTGGGGAGCTCACTGCCAGAATCTCCACACCCAGGGTACGTGGACTCAGGCCGAGTCCCAACTTCACATAAACGTCCTGGAAATGAGAGCCGTCCTCTATGTGGTCCAGGCCTTGAAGGATATACTCTGTCACAAAAACATTCTCCTTCAAACGGACAACAAAGCAGTGATGTATTACATCAACAAGTAGGGCGGAGCACACTCTTACCCCTTATGCAGGGAAGCTATGAGAGTGTGGGAATGTTGCCTGGAGCACAAAGTTCTAATCCATGTGGTTTACCTGCCAGGAGTGCAGAACGAACTGGCAGACCGTCTCAGCAGAACGGAGACAGATCCTCACGAGTGGTCTCTCGACTCAACTGTCATTCAGTCACTTTTCAAAGAGTGGGGAACTCCAGACCTGGACCTTTTTGCATCCCCACACAATGCAAAACTGCCTCTCTTCTGCTCCAGAAATCCGGAACCTGGCATTTTCTGTCAGGATGCGTTCAGACTGCAGTGGACAAAACACTTTCTATACGCCTTTCCTCCTCTTCCCCCTAATTCAGAGAGTACTCCTCAAATTCGAGTCTCAGGGGGACAAAATGATTCTCATTGCTTCCTTCTGGCCTCGACAGATTTGGTTCCCGCTGCTCAACAGTCTGTCGGAAACCCCCCCAAAGCCATTCCCCTTCAGACGAACTTGCTGACCCAAGGTCCCGTGGTCCATCCCAATCTGAAGGTGCTTCACCTTCACGCTTGGCTCCTGAAGAGATAGAGGTGAATAGGTTCAGTGTTTCCTGTAGGGTTTCAGATATTCTCTTGGCTGCACCTAAGCCAGCCACTAGAAAAACCTACACAGCCAAATTGAAGCGTTTCTCTCTCTGGTGTGCAAAATCCTCTTCGAACCATTTTTCCTGCCCACCAAATAGTCTTGGAGTACCTTTTAGACCTCTCAAATTCAGGTCTGCAGTACTCTATAGTCAAAGTTCATCTCTATGCAATTTCAGCTTATCATGAGCCGGTACAGTCCTTGTCTCTGGCTCAGTTACCTGTAGTTAAGAGGTTTCATAAGTGTATTCTGCATACCAGACCTCCTATCAGACATCCAGTTGCAGCCTGGGATATTAACCTTGTGCTAGACATGCTCACTCGGAAACCTTTCGAGCCTCTAGCTACCTGTGAGTTGAAGTTGCTCACTTGGAAAACGGCCTTCCTGGTGGCCATCACTTCAGCCCGTAGAGTTTCTGAAATGCATGCTCTGGTCACAGACTCCCCATACGCTGTATTTCACAAGGACAAAGTAGTTCTTAGGACTCACCCTAAGTTTCACCCTAAGGTTTCTCAGAATTTCATCTAAACCAACCTTTAGTCCTGCCTACCTATTTTGTTAACTTTCAGAATGAAGGGGAATGTGCCCATCATTCTTTGGATGTTAAGAGAGCGCTGCGATTCTATCTGGATAGAACAAAAGACATTCGCAAGGCTCTACAACTGTTTGTTTCCTTCAGCGAGACCCAGCTGGGTCAACTTGTTACTATTAGGTGCATCTCAGCGTGGCTAGCAGCATGCCTCTGCCACTGCTATTCTATGGCACATGTTAAGCTGGAAAGCAGAGTGTATGCTCACTCTACTAGAGCAGTCAGGGCATCTCTGGTGGAAATCCGCAACGTGCCCATTGCAGATATTTGCAATGTGGCTACATGGAGCTCAGTGCATACTTTCGTTAAGCACTATGCTTTGTATGTCCATGCCAGACGACATCTGTCATTTGGTAGGACTATTCTTATCGGACTTCTGTCCTAGGTATGTGAGCTCTTAGTTGTTTCTGCCACCCGTCTTGGGGGGATTATTAGCTCGGTACTCTCCCATTAGTGTGAATGAGTGGTGGAGACTTTATGTCCAGGAAGATATGGATATTACGTACCTACCGTAATTCTTGATCTTCTTGGATGAAGTCTCCACCACTCATTCACCCACCAAGCCACCATCTTCTGAGCTCACGTATCTGTTTCTGGTCTTCACTGCCTCAATGGCTGTGCTGTGAAGACTCTATTGCTGACCCTTCTTACATGGGTCATTCAGACTATCTTATGTCCATTTCTGTTAGGTTAGTCCCTCTAGGTTAGTTACACTGCACCTGAGGCGGTTGGAGGGTCGACGCAGAAGTAGTCTTTACCATGTGAGCCATGGCTCGCAGTCCTGCTCCTCGCGGCTCCACCTCTGGCGCTGACCCCCTTGAAAAAAGTTTGCTCCCGCTGGGTCCTAGCACCTCCAGTGTAGATCCCATTAGTGTGAATGAGTGGTGGAGACTTCGTCCCAGAAGATCAAGAATTACGGTAGGTACGTAATTTTCATTTTTCCACTCTGGGTACCAAGTAGTTGCACAGACTGTTAAATTCAGGGACCAAAGTGATTAAAAGTGAATTAGCCTGTCTCCTTACAGTGAAGTAATCATTAACCTAGATTCTCACTCCTCCCTTATTCATGCCCCCTCAATAAACCTGATTTATTGTTTACTGTTAACCTGGCTTGTGAGCATATCATTACCTGATATAAAGTTACCGAAATATTAGCAACGCATTCTGAAAGTGCATGTTTGTGTTATTGACGTTGTCTTTTACAGGGGGTTGCAGGGTGAATGCCAGGAGAACAAACACTGCTGGTAAGTGGGTTGTACATGGGCATATCATTAATGCTGGTATCAGCCTGTATTCTGAGTGTTAAGGGTTGCAGTTGCAAAACTAAATGTAAAAGGTCACTAGGTGGGATTATGGATGGTTATAGCTTCCCAGAGGGCTGTACCAAATCAGTTAGGAACCCACTTAAGCATTACTCTGGGTGGAGGCACCATAATTGTGAGAGTACTGAGGGTAGGAAGACCCAGTAGCAGCTAATTCCAAACCCAGGCCTCTCAACCTGCAGCTAGGGAAGCAGGCAGGGGTAGTAGCCCTTGATATAATGGCACCAGGGTTACATTCATACTTGAAAAAGTGGAGTTAAAAAAAAAGAGCTATATGCCAGGGTTGCTGCCCATTTCTTTCATCTCTACTCCCCTGTCCAGGTGGCCGATGATGGACTCTGGCTCTTTATACCCATTACCCTTATGTCACCTAGTAGACTCAACCCTTAGTTTTTTCTAAATTGGTTGTCAAGTTTTATTTTGTTATTATTTTTATATCCCCTTTCCTTTTTTCATCCCTTTGGGCTAGAAGCCTGTAGCTCTCTCTTTTCTTCCCACTTGTTTCTTCTATTGGTAATCAGAATTGAGGAAGGGAGGGGACCAGTGTCAGTTACTGCCTGGCTCATGTGTGCGATGTCAGTACATTAGCCACATGGGTGGCACCTCCTGCCAACGTCGATACCCTCCTAGCTGCAAAAGATTTTGCTCCTGCAGGGTCCTAGCACCTCCATCTTAGCCCCATAAGTGAGAATGAATCGTGAAGATATTCTGGAAGTTCAACAATTTTGATGACTATATAATTTTCATTTTTCACAAGCGACCAGTTGTAGAAAACAAGTATACATTTACATGAATGATACAACACAGGAATATGCAAAGTAACATAGGTACAGGCTGGTAACACATAAGTCGGATAACAACACTTAGGTACAGTAACATTTTGTCACTAAGATGCTGACGGAAGCTGGTGCTGAAGGAGGGAATGCTAACTTCTGAGATGATCTGGGGAGCGTAGGATTTGTGCAGTGTCTGCTTTACCATGGACCGCTGCACCCTTGAAGTACACACGCTGAAGGCGGATCACCCAATTCCCACTTTCAGAGGTGGGTGACTCACATGTGAGGTCAAGGCCAAGTCTCTGGGCCCTTCCCTGGGCTCTTTCACTGTGCATCTGGTCCTGTGGAAGCACAGAGCCCTTCTTGACCTCACCAAGGTATTGGAGGCCTTGGGGGTATGGGGCTGGTGGACAGCTGACTCCTTTTGGGCAGTCATCTGCTCACCCCCCACCCCATCTATCTGCCTTTGACAGCAGACATCCCTGGTGGTGACTCCAAAGCTATATGCTCTGTCTACACTGATGGACACCTTGGTGTCATGGCCTGCTGCCACCCTGGCTCCTGACACCATCCATCGTGTCAATGACTGGGGTGGTGCTGGCCATGGCAGCAGGCCCTCTCCTGGTATCGTTTATGGTACTGAGAGAGAGGGGGAATGGCACCAGGGCCATTATGACATCTGTTCACTGAGGTGGAGATCCTCCCCCACCAAGCAGACCTTGTGGCTCCAGGAGGAGGTCGACACCAGTCCTGTGTCAGTCCTAGGCCCAACACTGGGTGTGGAGCTGGTGATGGTGTCACCTACCCCTAGGTCTGTTCTTGGTTCAGGTGCCATTTGGGGGTGGGGACGGACCCATGGTCAGCATCAGACCCTGCACCGAGGGTGGTGCCAGCTGTGGGGCTGTAGCGGAACCTGTGTATAGGCCACTTCCTGGATCTGGTGCCAGAGGTGGTACTGACTGGGGGTCAGAGGAAGGCCAGGGCATGGAGTTGTCTCCAGACCTGCAGGCTGATCCCACCACTAGTGAGAATTAAAGCTACCCTGAAGGGACTGAATAACTCTGCTGTTCTCACCTGGGAGTCTCCATCCATGGGCACCAACCTGGTTTTTCATGTTCAGTAGGTTGACCTTGTTTGGACAGTTTCATCAAGCCCTCCCTTCGGGTGAAATCCATTGAGTGTTCCCACAGCCCAGGTATGACTCTAGAGCATCTGGATCCCAATTCCCTCTCTGGTCTATACCACTTTTGCCTGCACTTGCAGGGATCATGAGTCCTCCAGGGCCAATCATCTGGAGTTAGCATGGAAGTGTGGTTGGTGCCTTGTACCAGTATCATAGATATGCTGACTGGGTCAATTTCTAACCCAGCCCTCTGGCACCACCCACTTCAATGTCCAGCACCTCCTCTCCATCAACATCCTCCTCAAAGGGCATAGAATCCTCCCTCCGCATGTCCTTGGCCTTTGAGTACACTCTGTACGAGAGATTCCTGATGGATATGTTACAGGCACTGGTTGTTAGCACAGTTGCCTCCTGTAATACTCTGTCCTTACAGCTGAGATTCCTAGGAAGTTTCAGCGATGCCCACTGTGTCATCTCTCCCAGGCCCAGAGCTTGCTGCTCTAGGACAGCTTGGAGGTGTGTCTTTGCTCTCCCTCCAGCCCCAAGGGACATCTTACAAATGTATTGCACACCCGCGGGCTCTGCAGGTACAATGCCTCATCCCCCTGCGGGGATTCAGGTTATGCAGCCTCAACAGGGCCTCATTACCTGTTGTGTGACCAACTTCCCGAAGATGGCTCTGCTTAGACAGATGTTGTGGGCAGGAAGGTATTCTTCTTGGCTTGCACTATGATGTACATCACTGTGCATCAGGCAGCTTACATCAAGTGGTTATTATGCCTCATTTGGCATTAGTTAGGCAAGCCATCTGCCTTTCTGCCAAGGGTCTGGAGTTAGTGAGGCCCCAGACAAGGACATTGTGTGACACAAATATGGTCCAGAGTCCATTATCAGCCCCTGGCATCCCTACACATGAGGACAACTCACTGGATGTTCTGTCCACAATGGTCACAAGCATCACACCCTCAGAGTTACCCTATTCAGGTGATCAAACCCTGGTGAGCTCCCTCATGTGGTGATCAGTAGAGGTAAACCTCCTCCAGAGCTTCTCCTTCTTTCCTCCAGAACTGGGGGTTCTTCTTACCAAATATGCCTCCCTGTTAGGGTGGGAAGCCCACTGCCAGGACCTTCAGGCACAAAGTTTCTGGGACCTGTCAGAGACTCATCTCCACATAAATGTGTTGGAGATGCGAGCGGTTTTGTATGGTCTGATAGCCTTAGTGAACTTAGTGAGCCACAAAACAATCCTCCTCCAAACAGACAGGTCTGTCATGTATTATGTCAAAAAACAAGGAGGAACACACTTTTACCCTCTCTGCAGGGAGATGATGAGAGTGTGGGTATGGTGTCTGAAGCTGGGTATCCTACTTCAAGCACTCTATCTGCTAGGAGTCCAGCGTGCTCTGGCAGGTGAGTTCAGTCAAACACATGCTGATCCTTATGAATGGTCACTAGCTCCAGAACTCGTGAGATTGCTATTCGATGAGTAGGATACCCCAGATATGGGTCTTTTTGTGCCCCTACTCAACTCCGAACTGCCTCAGTTCTGCTCCAGAAATTTTTCTGTCAGGATGCATTCAGACTGCCATGGCAAAGTCTGTTAAGCTGGAGGCACACAGGGGCAAGATGATACTAGTGGCCCTTTGCTGGTTTTAGCAGATATGGTTTCTTCTGTTGAACAGGCCGTCAGTCAGTGAACCAAGAACCCTACCACTCAGGATAGACATTACTGATGCAGGGCCAGCTGGTCCATCCCAATCTGTGCTGCCTTCACCTTCATGCCTGGTTTCTGAAGAGATAGAAGTGAACAGGTACAAAGTATCTCAGAGGGTCTTTGAAATACTTCTGGCTGCACATAAACCTTTCACTAGGAAGATATACACAGCCAAATGGAAATGATTTTCCATCTGGTGCTCC
The DNA here is from genome assembly GCA_016271365.2 of Neoceratodus forsteri. NCBI lineage: Eukaryota > Metazoa > Chordata > Ceratodontiformes > Ceratodontidae > Neoceratodus > Neoceratodus forsteri. The sequence goes on along the minus strand of CM057451.1, from coordinate 266,958,400 downwards.
AAAACCTGTATGGCCCCCTTCCAGTGTCTACCTTACAAGCTTCTGGAATACTTGATTTTTCTGATGCTGGCCTACAGTATTTCACTACAGAGATCCACTGTGTGTTATTTCAGCATACCACAAGCTCATTGGTACCCTTTACCTGGCACAGCTTCCACTGTTTAAGAGGTTCCTCAAGGGCGTTTTACACACAAGGCCTCCCATCAGGAGGCCAGTGGCTCCTTGGGACACCAACCTTGTATTGGATATGCTCACCTGCAAGCCCTTTGAGCCTATTGAGATGTATAACATGAAGTTTCTCACTTGGAAAGCAGCATTTCTGGTGGCTATAACCTCTGCTCACAGAGTATCTGAAATCCATGCTTTGGTCACAGATCCTCTGTATACTGTTTTCCATAGGGATAAGGTATCTTTCTGTATACACACCCCAGTTTTCTTCCAAAAGTGGTGTTGGGGTTCCATCTTATTTAGGCCCTAATCCTGCCTACCTTCTTTGCCAACTTCCTGCATGAGGGAGAGAGGACTCTTCACAAGCTGGATGTTAAGAGGACCCTTTGGTTTTATGTGGACAATCCAAACAACTTTCTCTCCTTCGGTCCTAATCAGAAGGGAAAGCCTGTAACAGTCAAGTGAATTTCTGCCTGGACTATGAATTGCCTTTACCACTGCTATACTATGGCTCAGGTTAAATTAGAGGGCAGCGTATGCATCCACTCCACCACAGCAGTTGCCATGTTCCTGGCAGAAATACGCTTTGTGCCTTTTGGAGAAATTTGCAAAGCTGCAATTTGGGCACAGTACACACATTTACTAAGCACTATGCCCTTGATGTTCATGCCAGGCAGCATGCCACCTTTAGCAGGACAATTTGGAATGGATTACTATCTTTAGTGAGCCCTCAACACTAGCCGCCCTGGTCCAGGGGACTTTTTCTGACCTTGGTACTCTGACCCCCACGTGGGAATCAGTGGTGAAGATTGATTCTTGGAAGATATTACATACTTACCATAATTCTTGATCTTCCAGAATATCTTTGCCATAAATTCACATGCGCGCCCACCATCCCGTGGACTCACCCCAGTATTACTGTATTGGTCTTCACCCCTTTATTTATTTATTAAATTTTGGTGACTGGGTAGGCCCACTGAGCCCCGGAGGTCCCTTTTTCAGGGGTGACCCAGGTGTTACATAACACAAGAGATAAGTACAGCACTTGTTCGAGTTACAGGAGTCACAGCAGCACAGTTAAGATGGCAAAGCAAGATAATAAGCAGTACACAAGGTATAGAATAGGTTGATCAACAGTGAGTTACAGGCATCACAGTAACAACAGTTAATTTGGCAAAGACAGTGCGTAACTGTACACAAAGAATTGAACTGGTTGGTCGTCAGTGACACCAATTGTGCGGATATTTGTAGTGTGACATGAATTGTAGTCAGTGGCAGAGACTAGGACCTGGTTAGTAATTTGACCCTCTCTTCCTGTCAGGGGCCAGTACAGCAGCAGGTCCTGGCCTCCGCTAGGTGGGCCTTGAGCCTAGTGTGGAAGTTTTTGATAGTGGGGGGTTTCTGCACCCCAGGAGGGAGCTGGTTCCACAGTGTTGGACCGGTGAGAGCAAAGGACATGCCGCCCACCTTGGTTCTGACCCTGAGGACATTTAGGAGAGTTCGACCAGTTGTGCGGAGGTGTCGGTGATTGGCCTTTATAGCCACAAGGCCAGAGAGGTTGGGGGGGTCAGTCCTATTAGCTTGTGCGCTAGGCAGAGCAGAAAGTATTGGAGGCGCACCTCCAGTGAGGGCCAGTTTAGGAATGTAAGGGAGTCGCAGTGGTCCTCCCTAGGATTGGCCTGTGAGGCAAAGTGGGCCACCTTGTTGTACAGCACCTGTAGTCTGTTTCTCTCCAGCTTACCCAACCCTTGCATGACTGGGGTGGTGTATAAGAGTGTAGGGAGAAGGACACTGGTGGCGATTGAGGTTCTGGCTTCAGGTACTAGCTGGTCTTTCAGCCGGTAGAAGATGCCTAGTTTCTCATGTAAGGTTTTGGTGACTGAGTCCACATGGTACTTCAGGGTGAAGCTCTGGTCCAGGGTTAGGCTGATTGTTTGGACTGTGAAGATACTGTGTTACTGGATTTGGTGGCCCTTCTTATATGGTTATATTCGGTTAAGTGCATAGGTTACTCGTTAGGTTATGTTGCTCACCTCTTCAGTAAAAAAGGTACTGAGGTGGTTGGGGACTGGTGCCACTGTATACCAGGGGGCATGTGCATCATCACGTGATGATGTGCACACTGTGCCTACTGCTTCGCCAGCCCTCTAAAAAGTTCTGGCTCTCCCTGGGTCCTGGCTCTCCTGCTCAAGAATCACTACTGTGAATCAATGGTGGAGACATTCTGGAAGATTGAGAATTGCAGTAAGTATACAATTTTAGTTTTCCCCCTGCTATCAAAACCCCTTCCAGTACAGCCCAGCATTTTTGGTTGCTTTGCTGTAGACCTTATTGCACTGGCTAGTTTGTTTTAGGGCAGAATGACTCCAAGCTCTCTTTTCTTAAAAGTAGTGGCCAACCTAATGCCTCCCATTCAGTATTCCATACCAGGATTCCTACTCCCTATGTGCATCACCTTGCACTTTTTGGTGTTGAATTTCAGCTGCCAAATCTTAGACCATCCCCCCAACAAATTTGTCTCTTGGCCTCTAGTGCCACCAGCAATAGCCACATTCTGGTGAGCCACTTTGATTTGTCGAGATTCCCTAGTATCCAAATCTTAGGGTCTCTTGGTAGGGGTAATCCTAGGATCCACTCCTTAAAATCAATTATTGATGTTACCCCAGTAGTTCTGAAGGGTGGTGCACCACATTATTATATGCAGCAATGTCCTTATGCAGTATGACATCTCCAGTATATGTCAGTATACATGAGAATCATTTTGTTTAACTCTTCTGGGGCATGGTACCACCTATGTAGCAATGTGATTCAGATCATTTGGTATCTGACATCCGGGAAGGCTGTATGCACCAGTCTCTGACACCTGTCCCACTCCTTTAAACTTATTGTGGCCCATATTTCCCTTTCCAGTTGTTCTGTTTCGTTTCTTCAGTGAGGCGGCCTTATCCCTTAACAAAACCATATATATTATACCACAGTCATGTGGGGAAGTTTGTCCAATAGTCCAGCAGGCCACCTGTACAAAGGTTGGTTGTCTTACGGAAGGGCCCTAAGATGGAGATCAGAGCATGCCTGAGTTGAAGATAATGCCAGCTTTAATCCTTTTGGCAGGTTGTCATCCAAGAACTGTAGGCTGTTATTGATTGCCCAGAGTCTGTTACTCCTTCCTTATTTTTCCTAGCAATCCCACTAGAATGATCTGGTTTAGATCACATGAGTATCTATTACTCATTTCTGCCATTGTGGCAAAAAAAGCCATCGCCCGGCTTTGGCACACCCCTAAAATACCAACACTGGAAGGATGGAGATTCATAATGACTGATATTTATAATATGGAATGCATAATCTACAGCTATTTGGATAAGCTACCCCTTTTTTAGATTAATTGGAGGAAATGGGTATTGCTTCAACTGGACCGCTACCCTAATTTTGTACCACTGGGGAGGAACCCCCATACTCTCACTTATACTGTCAGGCTGCCTATCTCTTCAGTCTCTCTGTTCTCCTTTTTCTCTTTTCATATACTTCTTTCTAGCATAATGCTTAGAGGACAATTATAAAGTTTACATTGTCAATATTATGTCTGTGTATGCTCTCCTAACTGATTAGTGAAAGATGGCTCTTAGATTTTATGTATGTTTTAATGGACAAATGTACTTTTTGTTACTTTAATATATCCTATATATGGACTGGTCCAGTTGTACATTTTTGTTGGACTAAGAGTAGGTCTTTTTCATTACTGACTTATTCTGAACTCTCTGGATTCAGACTGGAACTCAAGAACTTACTAAGAGACTCGAGGGATTTTCTTCATTCCTTTATTTTTAATTTTTCATCTTCCTTCGGTGTGACTATATCAATATATTTTGACTTTATTTAGTCACTGTCTACTGCATTTTTATGCATTGTGTATACTACCCATCTTACAAAAAACAATAAATGAAGTTTTAAAAAAAAAGACAGTGCCAGAACTCTGTTCAAGGCAGATCATATCTCTGAGCCAGGTTAAGAAAGGAGTCAAGAATCTCTGTATTGAGGTCCATGAAGTAGACAAAGGCATATGTGCCTTTCTGTTGCCAGGTGTGCCAGTTTAAGAGATTGGGAGTAAACCCGCATGTTGGAGTTAAACCAAATGAGTTCCCATTTCCCTGTGTGGGGCTTTTTACTCCTGGTGCTATGAATGAAAGTTTGTCATGCCAGTTTGACAAACCCTGCTGTTGGGGGTTGGGGGGGTAACTAGCCTCATGCTTAAGGCCTGATCCTGGCAGGCCTCCATGATGGGGCATTGTTGAGTCCTTGTTCAGTCTATCCACAGTGGTGACTTAAGTATTCGTGGCAGCAGCTAGTATATATTTTGTTTAAAGCCAGGAGCTATATGATAAGCATGAAGCAACGGGACAGTCTAAGCACCTTTGAAGCCTGGGGCTCTAAGTTTTTGTACATTAAATCAGGGTCTGGGCCTTCCCATTAAAAGTTGGGAACCACAGATCTTACTTCGAGAGGGTTCCTGCAGTAGGTCATTACTTATAGGACTGTGCCCTCTGGGGTCAGGACCGCACGGCAAGCTTTTCCAGCAGTGTTTGGCTGGGGACCACCCACCAGACGTCATGTGACGGACGTCAGCATGACCCTATATAGTGGGCGGTCCCCACGCCCGCCTTCCAGTTCTTTCCCGCTGTTGACCAGCACTAGTATCTTGCGGTTACTCCAGCTTTGTCGATCACCATTTTATTGTTTTCAATCATTGTTTTCAGTACCGATATCTGTTTATGTTTTCTCAGTCACTGCCTTCAAAGGCAAAGAAGAAGTGCACCAAGTGTGGGGCGCAAATTCCACACAAAGACAGCCACCATCTCTGCCTCTTTTGTATAGGCCCAGATCATGACATCGCGGCCTGCCCGACTGCCAGCCTTTCAACCAGGCCACTCGCAAGTGATGACAGCAGGCTTTGGAGGCCCATCTCCTTAAATCTAGGATGACTTCTCTGGAGGAGGAGATGCAAAAGATCTGGGACTCAGCTTCTTCCCCGTCAGACAAACAGAAGAAGAAAAAAGATAGAGAGGCACAGAGAGAAGGAGCGCCATGAGGACAGGGATTGATCCTCATCCAGCAAGCCTTCGACTAGCAAGGTCCTTTACCTGCCACCCATTCTCATGGTGACTCAGGCAGCTTCTGGGACTACTTCCAGTGCTGCCATCTTTCAACCCATTGCTACCAGTAAGTCAAACCGCTGGCTCCTCTGGTGAACGCCCGGTACTTGCCGGTAAGTCAGGACCCGGCTCTTCCAGGGCCCGCCCAGCCACCGATAAGTTGGACCCTGCTTTAATGCAGTCTGTGGTCCACCCGGCTTTGACTGATAAGCTGGTCAGTGGTCCCATCCTCCTCCGCCCAGTTGCTGTTTCACCCAGTAAGTCAGCCATCCCTGACAACCGCCCAGGCATTGCTGTCCTGTTGGGTGCTCACGCCGTCCCATCCGATGTCCGGCAGAGCGACCTGACTTCTAGTCAGACCTCCCCCCGGGCCTTGCACGGCTGGGAGACTTCCTCTCCACCTCCTCCGGTGGTTTCTCCTGCTCCGCAGCCTACACCTGGGACAGAGGAGGAAGAAGGATGCCTAGAAGTGATTCTTTCCTCGCCCACTTCTACGGCAGTTCCTCAGGTTCCTCCAAGGAACCCCCACCCTTCGTCAGCTACTCTGACTTCGGGTCACCTCACGTCTGCTGCTCTCCTCTTATCATCAGCAGCACTGTCAGGTACCTTGCATCAGCCCCCTCCATCAGGGCCTATTGACAGGCCTCTCACACAGGGTCTGACTTCCTTGGGGCTCACGTTGGCTACTCTCACATCAGGAACTCCGATGTTTGTTCCTTTTTCATCGGCTACCCCGACAACGGCTATCACGATGTCAACTATCGTGATGTCGGGTATCTATCCTGATCCTTCCAGGCCCTTTGGTCAAGACCTACCATCCGAACATTTTTCTGGACATCAGGCATTCCATCCTCTGCCATTGGGTCCATCGATGCCCCATTACTCCCAGGGCTACTTCCCTGGATAACAACAGGGATACCCATATTATCAAGGGTACCCCCTCCTCATTTTGTAGGTTCAAGAGCTCATTTTTGTTCTCCCCCAGCTAACCCACCACCTCCTCTTCCTGTACAACTAGACTTCCAAGCAATGATACAGTCATGGTGGAAGGATGCGAGGTCCCAGCTCTAATCAGACCTGGAAAGTAGGCTCCCTAGTCCGGTGGTAGTACCCCCGACCCCCCATTCCCTGCCTCTCGACATACGGTACATGTCTCGGGTACTACCCCTCAGGACATTCCTCTCCCAGACTTTGAGTGTCCAGAGGGTAAGGAGCCACCAGACTCATATGAGGATATATCCGAATCATCATCTGACGAGCTATCCTCTCCTCCTAAGGGCAAGGGGTCTCCTAAGTCCCCTCCGGAGGACCCTTCATTTACAGAACTCCTCTGCATTATCCAGCAGGCCAGTGGTTGGCATGCGGATTATCTGGACCCTATGCACTAGCGCCTGGCAGAACATCTCGATCTAGAGACTGCCACCCCCACCCCAGTTCCTCCCAGGATAGCTCCTCATGAGGTCCTTACGTCCACTATTTGGAAACTGCCACACTCCATCCCTGCTGTCCCTAAAAAGGCAGACAGGATATATCACTCTCCTGAAGGAGTTCCCTTCCTGGACTCACACCCTAAGGCAGATTCAGTGGTAATTACTGCCGCTCATGCCCACTCGGCTAACCCCAAGCACACGAGTACATCCCCCCCGGACAAGGAGTCCAGACAGATGGAGCAGTATGGCAAAAAGGTCTATTCCTCAGCCTCCTGTACCCTACGCTTGTCGAATTATGTGGCACAGATGGTGTCTTTTCAAAAAGCCACTTTGGCCTAGTTGGAAGACAAGATTTCCTCTCTGGAGGATTCTGACCTGAAAATGGAAATTGTTAAAGATCTCCATCTTTCCAAAATTTCCTGTAGGCATGCTCTCAGGGTAACCTATGATTCTGTAGATTCTGTAGCCTGCTCCTCGGCTACGGCCACTAGCCTCAGGAGGCATGCTTGGCTGTGGATTTCTGGTCTTGCTTCAGACATCCAGGCAGCCGTATTGGATGCCCCTTTTAGGGGATTGGTCCTCTTTGGAGGAGATACCAAGGACTTGATCACGTGCCTCCAAGACAGTAGTCAGATCCTTAGGTCAGTCCGCTCTATGCACAGAGCTGGTACCCCCAAGAAGCAGCCCTTTCAGTGCCAGTTTAAGTGCCAAGGGAAGCAAGCTGCCCCCAAGAAACAGAACAAAAGGTGAGTTGCCGTCTCTTCCTTTTCTTCTCCATTGGCTGCCAAAACCCAAAGACCAGCAGGAGGGCCTTTGCCCCCCCGCCCCTCTGCCTCCTGACTTGCCCAGTCTTCCCTCCCTTCCACTACAAAGCATGGAGCCAGTGGGGGGGGGGGGATTTGCCAGTCACATCCAGGAATGGGAGGACATCACCTCAGACACGTGGGTACTTCAGCTCATATCGCAAGGACACACGCTAGAGTTCCTGGAGCTTCCTCCAGACTCTCCTCCTGGTCGCTCACACTACAACCCACACTAAGCCCCATTGATTGAGGAGGAGATCAGGACTCTGGTACGAAAGGCTGCAATTGAACCTGTGCCTGCCACCCAGAGGGGAAAGGGGTTCTAGTCCCACTTCTTCCTGGTCCCAAAGAAGACGGGTGACGTCAGACCTATCCTGGACCTCAGCAGTCTGAACCTCTTTGTGGACTACAAGAGGTCCTGCATGCTGACTGTTCAGAACCTACTGCCCCTTCTATAGTAGAATCACTGGCTCTGTGCTCTGGACATGTAAGATGCTTACCTGCATATCCCAATCTTCCCGGGCCACTGCTGTTTCCTGAGGTTTTGTTTCCAGGGGAAACACTTTCAGTTCACTGCTCTCCCCTTTGGCCTGTCCTCAGCACCCAGAGTTTTTACCAAGTGCCTAGCAGTGGTGGCAGTGGCTGTATGCCACCAGGGTATAGGGTGTTCCCATACCTGGACGATTGGCTAATTTCAGCTCCGTCCAAGGACAGCCTTCTGGACTCACTCTTGATCACCCTGGACCTTTTCTCCCGACTGGGGATCACAGTCAGTTTCCCCAAGTTATCTTTAACCCCCTCTCAGAACCTACAGTTTATAGGGGTGGTTTTGGATACGGTCCAGTGCACAGCCTTTCTCTTCTCGGACAAAGTGGAGACTCTCCGGGAGCAGGTCACTCTGGAGCTCTCATCCAGATCGCTTCTGGTCAGAGCGTTGCTACGCTTGCTGTGCCTGATGGAAGCCTCTATCTCCACAGTTCCTTTAGCCAGGTTGCATATGCGGATATCCCAGTGGACTCTTCGGGTCCAATAGGATCAGCGCTTGGACGATCTGGACCACCCCATTCTGGTCTCCAGAGCAGTTCAGAGGGATCTACAATGGTGGTTAGACCCTCTCAATTTGTCCAAGGGACTTCCATTCTGAAGTCCCCCCCCCCATGGACCCTTACCATGGATGCTTCATGCCTGGGTTGGGGGGCACACCTGGGGGGCCATCAAACCCAGGGTTCATGGTCCTAACTGGAGATGTCCTTACACATCAATATTCTGGAGATGAGGACGGTACTTTACACCTTTCAAATTTTTCAGACCATCCTTTCGAGGGGAACACTACTAATCCAGACAGACAATATGTCGGTAGTCTGGTACATCAACAAACAGGAAGGCACCTGGTCATACCCCCTATGCAGGGAGGTGATGTGGGTGTTGAATTGGGCAGTCCAGCATGACCTGTTTCTCACAGCCGTGCACGTTCCAGGCATTCACAACATCCTGGCGAACAGCCTCAGTCAGATGTCGTCCCTCACCCATGAATGAGAATTAAGTCGGGAGGTAGCAGACACTCTATTCCAGAGGTGGGGTTGCCAGAAATAGATATGTTCACCTCCCCATCCAATGCAAAACTTCACAGATTTTGCTTGCTCGTTCTAGAGCCTGGAGCTTTCTGGCACAACGTGTTGTCTCTGTGTTGGGTAGGGAAGCTGTTGTATGCCTTCCCTCCCTTTCCCATTCTTCAGAGGGTACTTCTTAAGCTGCAGACAGAGAGTGCTCTAATGATTCTAGTGGCTCCTCTCTGGCCGAGGCAAATTTGGTTTCCACTACTGCAGCAGCTCTCAGAGGAACCTCCAATTCCTTTACCTCTCAAACATGACCTATTGACTCAGGATCAAGGCAGGCTGGTACATCCAGGACTCAGGACATTGCATCTTCATGCTTGGCTCCTTCAAACATAATCAGAGCTCGCTTTGGGGTCTCTCATAAAGTCGCTCAGGTCCTGGTGGAAGCCAGAAAACCATCCACTAGATCCACATACACCATGAAATGGATGCGTTTTTCCATTTGGGTGGCTTCGAAAGAGTTAGATCCCTTCCCCTGTTCTGCTCCTCAGATCATGGAGCACCTCCTTCACCTGTCTGATTAGGGTCTGTCGTACTAGTCCCTTAAGGTCCAACTGTCAGCCATTTCGGCCTACCACACGTTGGTGGAGGGGAAAACCGTGGCTCAGTTGGAGGTCTCTAAGACCTTCTTAAAGGAGATCCTCCACCTAAAACCTACCATTCGTAACCCTACCCCACCTTGGGATTTGAATTTTGTGCTAGAGAAGCTTACACTTCCTCCTTTTGAAGCAGCGATGAGTTGTGACACGCACTAACTTTCTTGGAAGGCACTATTTTTAGTTGCCATTACTTCTGCTCGAAGGATCTCTGTGCTTCAGACCCCTCCCTTCCCCCCAATTCAGTGAGTGTTACTCAAGCTCCAGATGGGGGACAACTATGATTCTCATTGATCCCCTATGGTGTCAACAGATATAGTTCTCCCTGCTACAGCAGCTGACAGTGGAACCACCAGTGCCTCTGCCCCTGTGCAAGGGCCTACTGTCACAGGAATAGGGAACCCTGATCCATCTGGACCTCAAGTCTCTTCATCTTTATGCTTTGCTCCTGAAAACATAGCCATTGCCCAGTTTGGGGTTTCCCAAAGGTGACTGATGTTTTGGTGGCTACCAGAAAGTCTTCCACCAGATGATAGATCCACTTATTTTATGAAGTTGAAGCAGTTTGCTCTATGGGCCGCTTCTCATCACTTGGACCTGTTTACCTGTCCAGTTAACCAGGTTCTGGAGTATCTGCTGTCCTTATCGGATGCAGGCCTGCAGTATTCCTCAATCAAAGTGCACTTGGCTACCAATTCAGCTTTTCATGTGCCTATTGGGGGTTGTACGCTTGCCCAGCTGGAGGTGGTCCATACATTCTTGAGAGGCATCCTATTTTATTTATTTACGTCTTTGTTTACCAGGTAAGTGCACTGATCCAAGGACTGTTTTCAAGCATGACACGGGCCACAAGCAATGGAACAGAACAAATGATTTGAGATATTATACAAGCCAGATACTACATCTGAAGCCTCCCTTCTGTAATCCAGTCCCAGCTTGGGACCTGAATTTTGTTTTGGAAAAGCTAACTTTGGCTCCTTTTGAGCCAGCCGCAACTTGTAGCTAACGCTTTCTTTCTTGGAAAGTGTTGTTTTTAGTTGCAATCACTTCTGCTCAAAGAATTTCAGAGCTACAGGCTCTAATGTGTGATCCTCTTTGATCTGACACAAAGCCAGTGTGTCTTTGCATACTAATCCTTAGTTTCTACCAAAGGTGGGTTTAAGTTTACTTTAAACCATCTACCTGCCAGTTTATTTTCCTGTGCATGCCAATCCAGGTGAAGCACTGCTCCATAGTTTAGATGTACATAGAATACTCTGGTACTGTATACACCACACAAAGGACTGCAGAAAGTCCTTGCAACTTTTTGTTTCATTTGTCCCTGGGAAAGAGGGTGCCCCAGTTTCTAAACAGTGCCTGTCCAAACAGTTAACAAACTGTAGTAATGTCTTACAGGAAGTACAGGAACCTCCTGGTATGGTTCATGGTCATTCCACAAGAGGCATGGCCACCTACATAGAAACATAGAAACATAGACTTTGTCGGCAGATAAGGACCACTTGGCCCACCCAGTCTGCCCATTTCTCTACCTACTGGATAAGCTGCAGATTCTAGTTAACCAACAGCCTACTTCCTGCCACCCCCCACTACAATTGCCTTGTGTCTGTCCCATGCATGTTTGAATTCCCCCACTGTTTTAGCCCCAACAACCTCCCCAGGAAGGCAGTTCCACGCATCCACCACTTCCTCCGTGAAAAAAGATTTCCTCACATTATCACTGAGCCGTCCCCCCTCTATCTTTAAATTGTGTCCCACTTGTTCTTACATATCTCTTTTTCTGAAAGATGCTACCCTCCTGGACTTTGTTGATTCCTTTGAGGTACTTGAACGTTTCTATCATTTCCCCCCTGTCCCTCCTTTCATCAAGGGTATACATATTAAGCTCTCTCAGTCTCTCTTCATATGATTTCTGATGCAGACCCTGCACCATTTTAGTTGCTCTCCTCTGGACTGCTTCCATCCTGTCTATGTCCTTGCATAGATGAGGTCTCCAAAACTGCACACAGTACTCCAGATGGGGTCTCACCAACTGTCTGTACAGAGGGATAACCACTTCCCTTTTTCTACTTGTGATGCCCCTTCCTATGCATCCCAGTATCCCCTGGCTCTCCTTACTGACTTCTCACATTGCTTAACCACCTTTAGATCATCTGATATGACTACCCCCAAGTCCCGTTCCATTTTTGTTGTTGTTAGTACCTCCCCTGCTATTGTGTACTCTTCTCCTGGGTTTTGTTTCCCAGGTGCATTACTTTGCACTTCTTTGCATTAAATCTAAGTTGCCATATGTCTGACCATTCCTCCAACCTTGCCAAGTCCCTTCTCATCCTTTCTAACCCCCTCTTGTGTATCAACTCTGTTACAGATCTTTGTATCATCTGCAAAGAGGCATTCCTTTCCCTCCAGAGCCTCTGCAATGTCACCTATAAAGATGTTAAAGAGGACTGGAGCCAGTACTGAGCCCTGAGATACTCCAATAGTGACCCCCCTTTCTTCGGAATGTGTTCCACTCACTATTACCTTCTGTGTCCTGTTGTGCAGCCAGTTTGCAACCCAGGCTACCACCCTGGGACCCACTCTCAAGCTGCCTAACTTGATTATTAATCTTTTGTGCGGAACTGTGTCAAATGCCTTGCTAAAGTCTAGGTAGGCCATATCCACAGCCCCTCCCTGGTCTATTACTTTGGTCACCCAGTCAAAGAAATCTATTACATTCGTCTGACATGACCTTCCTGCTGTAAATCCATGCTGCTTTGGGTCCTGTGCCCCGCTGGCCTCTAGGTACTCAACAGTTCTTTCTTTCAGAAGTGATTTCATCATTTTCCCTACCACCGAGGTCAAACTTACAGGTCTATAGTTTCCTGCTTCTGCCTTGCTCCCACTTTTGTGAAGGGGAATCACATCTGCCCTCCTCCAGTCCTCAGGTACCACCCCATCCTACCATGATTTGTTAAAAAGTGTGGTCAACGGTGTCACTAGGTCCTCCCTTAGTTCTTTTAGGATTCTGGGGTGAATCCCATCAGGCCCCATTGCTTTGTCCACCTTCAGTTTTAGGAGTTCTTTCAGGACTCTTTCTTCTGTAAATTGACTGGTGCCTGTCCAAACAGCTCTCTGTTGCTTGTTTCAAAAATGTGTCTGCTGCAGATATCTGTGCAGCTGCCACCTGGAGTACTGTCCACACTTTCACTAAATACTGCAGTCTGGACAGTGCCTCTCAAAAAAGGGACGACTTTGGCCTAGCTGTACTTCAGGTCCTTCTTTCTTAGACCTGTAGGCTCCAGTCACCCAGGGTTGTTTATGGACAGTACTGCTTGGTACTCATTCTATAGGTGTGGCCTAATGAAAGAGATATCCTTGAAGAATATAGAACAGCTACATACTTAACGTAATAATAGATCTTCGAGAGAATCTCTTATCAGGCCATGCCATCCTACCATCCTTCCCCTGTACAGGGTCCTGAGACTCTAATTAGTGCTGTTTCCTTCTCCATGATCGTCTGCCTATAGCTGTCTACCTTGTCTGGTTTGCAGAGCTCTAGGTTCTCTCCTGGTTCCCTATAGAGGGGTCTCCTGGGCATGATCTCTGGTGGGGAACTGAGGAGAGGAGGGGCTGCCCACGTTTATGTAGCAGCTGACATCTGACATCATTATGGGCTGCCCCTGGTGGACTGCTTGCAACAGTTTCCATGTGGTCCTAATGCCTGGTGGGTTATGGTTCCATAGGTGTGGCTTTATTTATTTATTTATTTATTTAAGAGATTTACCAGGAAGGCATGCTGAGCAGAGTACTGCTCGATTCCAGATGCGCCCTGGGGGTAGGGAGTTACAATGGTACAGAAATTACAGCAGAAATAAAAACAAGAACATACATAGTCAGTTAAACAAGCAAGGGGTGAGACAGTTCTAGTACAGTTGCATAGGTACAAAATCACTTCATATTTTATGTATTACAAGACATGCATAAGGAGCAGATCGACAAGCTAGAATCAGAACTAGTTGCTACAAAGCTGGGGGGATTTGGGAGTAAGGGGGTACTAAGGGGGGTTACAGTTGCAGTTGGTAGCGAAGTGTGATTTGAGAAGAGCATTCCGTAGAGGAGTACTTGTGGAGTGTCTAATATCGGCTGTCAGGGAGTTCCATAATTTGGGCAACCTGAAGCTGAAAGCAGCCTGGCCTGACTGGGTGGATCTGTGGGGAATGTGTAGGAGCCTAGCGTCAATATTTCGAAGAGCATAGGTGGGTGGAGAGAGGGTGGCTAAGGAGGAAGACAGGTAGGAGGGGAGGGTATGTGACCAGAACTTGGAAGAGGTTTTAGCGCAGTGAAACAGTCTTCTGTTGTGAAGAGACGGGAGGTCCAAGGATTGGTAGAGGACACAGTGGTGGGTGTTGGGAGGGCGGTTTAACGAGAAACGGCAAAAAGAGTTAAAAAAAGGATCTAGCCTAGCTATGAAAGTTTGGGGGGTGGTACAGTAAATGACATCACCGTAATCAATAATAGGTAGGATCATTTTTTGCACTATTGCTTGTCTAGTTAGTAAAGGGATGCAATTTTTATTCCGGTAGAGGGCTCCCAACATAGGGTGCAATGTTTTGTGTAGAGCATCAATATGCACTGAAAAGTCAAGATGCTGGTCTAGCCAGACCCCAAGATAGCGATAGGTGGTGCAGGCCTCTAGTGGGGAGCTATCCAGAGTATAGAACGTTGGTGGTGCAGTAAGCCGTGTTATTTTGGACCGGGAGCCGAAGGTGAGGGAGACTGTTTTTTTGGGTTTAGGTATAGCTGGTTTGAGGTGAACCAACGTTGGATGGAGTCGAAATCCTTCTGTAGGCAGGCTGTCACGGCACTAGTGGATGGGCCAGAGGCAAACAGCACCGTGTCGTCAGCATACTTATGAATAGATGTTTGTAGGCAGGCTGCAGACAGGTCATTGATGAAAGCGATTCTCTCGAAGTTCTACTGTTACGGTAAGTACATAACTGTTCTTTCTATTTTAATAAAGCCAGAGCTCTCTTCAGTTCATTTACTGATTGTCTTTATGTCTGCTGTTTTTTTGTAACATTTTATCATTGAGGATATCTTCTCCATTAGTCCACACCTTTAGAACTATAGCTGCCAGGTAGCAGTGTCAGTGGCTCAGTAGGTAGCACACTCACCTCTGAGGCCGGGAGATCAGAGGGCTGTGGGTTCAGTTCCCACATCTGGCACTTGGGTTAATATCCCAGTACTGACACTGTAGTGCAGCATGAGAGGGGTGCTGCACTTCTGAGGTGCCGTCTTTCGGATGAGACGTTAAACCGAGGTCCCATCTGCCTGGATTGGTGGTAGTTCAGGTGGATGTTAAAGATCCCATAACACTTATCGAAAAGAGTAGGGGAATTTCCCCGGTGGCCTGGCCAAATTTCCCTCATTCACTAAAAATACCACCAACAGTTTAATCTGGTTCAAGGTCAGTTGGCATTCATCTGTATCCCCCTCCCCCCGGGTCGTGCCTGAAAATAGGCAGGATTTGTCTAGTGCACTTACCCGGTCAACAAAAACTAAATAAAATAAATAAAAATAAATAGGTACTAGGACCACATGGAAACTTTTGCTAGCCGGGGGCCGCCCACAGCGACATCATGTGCCAGTGACTATATAAACATGGGCAGTCCCATCACTCCTCGGTTCTTTTCTCTCTGTTGATCAACCTGGTTGGACCTGCTTAAAAAACATTGTCAACAAGCTATTGCCATTCATTCTTTTTCCTTTAAATAACAGTTTACTTTGTTGTCTCTGCATGCTGCCAAATTTGAAAGACCCTTTATTTAGTATTGTGAGTGCAGAGATAAAATATACAGAGAAGATACACACACATACAAGGTCTTTGTGTGCTGTTTGGGCCTGTCTCACAATGTGCAGACTTGTGAGATTTGTCAGAACTTCAACCAGGCTACAAGGTGCGCAGCAAGAAAGCTCTAGAAAATGTCCTTTTCATTAAAATTTTAACAACCATGGAGAAGAAACAGGGCCCCAAATCTGCTGCAGCCTTGCTATTGGCCAAGAAGTGGCTGCTAAAGTTGAGGGACCTGGACAGGGAGTGGTTGGCATCGTGGCCCTCCTCATCTTCTGGCCATAAGCATAAACAGAGAGATAAAGAGGAATCTATACTGGCAGCAAGGTTCCGGTCTCTGGTGAGACAGAGTAGTACTAATGCATTGTCAGCCACTTTAGCGGCATTGACTGCAGTCCCCACAACCATTGATTAGACACCAAGGTAGGGGTCTGGCTTAGATGCTGCCATACCTACCTTGAACAGTATGATTCCATCGTCGTTGGACCACAGCCTGTCATCAGCACAAGTAGTCATGGCCCCTGGCAAGGGCATTGTCGACCTCTTAAGTTGTGTCATTTTCAGAGATGATATGATGCATTCTGCCTGGCTTACCTATGCAGGCAGTTGTCCCATCAGTGGGGCCTCAGAGCATTCAACCGCCACCGATGCCTGCTACCAGCACATCACAGAACCTTCCTTCTCAGCTGCCACCAGCATCACCGGTGCCCCCTGCAGCTCCCATCATCGACAGGGATGTTGTCGCGGTAGGATATAATCCTGGACTCATGGTATTCAAGGAGGATTTGAAGGAGGAATATGAGAGAGAACAATATATGGCACTTCAGTCTGCAGTGAGGACTCAGTAGTATATATCCCGAGGTCTCCTTCTGAGGATCATACTTTTTAAGCCATGATACAGCAAATGCAAACTGCCATGGTCTTTGCTGTGGAGGAGGAAGACTCTGCAAAAAGAAATCTGATGGAATTTTTGGAGGTGCCTTGCTCCCCCTTCCTTATAATTCCTCCTATATATCCAGCATTAGAAGATGCTACCTTTGTTGCATGGTACAGACCAAACTCACTGCCTGCAGTACACAGAAAGGATGTCAAGCAGTATCCAGCCCTATCTGCTAAGCCTTATTATGCTAGCCAGCCAGAAACAGACCCAGCCCTATCTGCTAAGCCTTATTATGTTAACCAGCCAGAAACAGACTCTGTAGTCATCATTGCTGCTCAATATAAGTCTAAAGCACTTTGACACGAGTACTTTGCCTCCTGATGAAGAATCTAGAAGGCTGAATGTGATGGGCAAGCATACGTATGCCTCTGCCTCACTAGACCTTAGAATTGCAAATTACCAGGCCCATATGATCAAAATATCCTGGGCAGGGCGTTGTTGACTCTCAAATTGTGCTGGTGTCATTTTCAGAGATGATATGACACAATCTGCCTGGCTTAACTATGCAGGCAGTTATTGCTTTGATGGTGCCTCAGAACATTCAAACATCATCGATACCTGCCACCAGCACATTACAGAATCCTTCTCTTCAACAGCCACCCGCACTCTCTGGTCATAAACTCAGCTGGACCAAGAGTGAGATCCTCCCGGTGGGTAGACTAGATGGGGTCCAACTTACATCTAGTCTGGGAGGGCTGCAGTTGGTAGACCTTTTGAAATACCTAGGGATTAACATCTTGGCCAGGATAGGTCCCCTATATGCACTTAACCTCAAACCTCTGCTTACCAAACTGAGGAATGTGAGAGATGGCAGTCACTGCCCATCTCCCTGTTGGGGAGTGTCAACATGGTCAAGATGATCATATTGCCTAGGTGCTTGTATCTCTACCAGGTGCTCCCTGTCCACATACCTCAGGTCCACTTTAAACATTTAAATTCCATTATGCACAAATTTTTGTGGCGGGGTAAATCAGCTCGCATTAAACAAACTATCTTATAGTTACCGGCCCCACTTGGAGGAGCAGAACTTCCAAACTTTCATCATTATTATTGGGCCTCACAGTTGGCATATCTGCCAGTGAGGGAATCAGTGCCCAGACCCTCCTAGTTGTCACCAGAAGGGGAGGAGCAGCGAGGAATCACGCTACCTGGTCTACTGTCTGGACCCCTTTGGTCTCTCCCCCACCTTAGGTGCCAAATCTTTTCACAGCTACCACCCTCAGGGTGTGGCTGACCGCTCATAGGCTCATCAACCACCAGCCTTCCTCATTCCCATATACAGATTTGATAACTGCAATGAGGCGGAAAGGACCCTGTTCTGTGCATTTACACCAAAGGTTGCTCCATTGGCATCGTCTGGGTCTCCACTCAGTACACCAACTATATAACGGAGGAGAGCTGTATGACTTTTCCACACTACGACAAATTAGGCACCTCAATCTGGGGGACTTGTCTACCTCACAGTTCAACACTGTCTGGGTAACTTGCTGGATTCTTCCTGTGGCTGGGCTCCACCCTCTCCGTTGGAGGAGGAATTATACAGGCCCCAGCAATGTAGTAAACCATTAATGACATACTACCGAACTTTACAGGGAAAGGATGACTCAGCAGTCACAGCCATTAAAGCTAAATGGGAACATGCCCTAGCAATTAGCATAAGCCAGGCAACTTGGAAGCTAGCTATTAAGCATTTCCTCATGTGCTCTTTCAGTAATAAACTGTGACAGGTACATTTACTGTAAATTTCATGTACTGAGCTTATATCACTCCTAAACGGTTACATGACATCCACCCAGAGAACTCCAGTGGTGCCCCAAGCATGCCTCTGATGATGGAAACTTTCTACATATGGCTTTAACATGCCCCAGAATCTCAAGGTTTTGGCATGAGGCACTTAGAATAATGAGTAGGGTCCTGGGGTATGCACCTTCTAAATCACCCCAGAAACTTCTGTTGGGGGCTGATCTGATTCACCCACAGGACAGATTGGTGGAACCTTTATGGTCCCTTGCTTTGGTGACGCCAAAAAAAAATATTGCCCAGTCTTGGAAGCCTCCCAATGCCCCCACGATCCAACAATGAGTAAATAACCTAAAACAATGTATGACTCTAGAGAGGGTACAATTGACAGCCAATGGGGCATACAATTCCTTTCTATGTATATGGAGGCCTTTGCTGGCAGCTTTGGAAGGTGATTATTTCCCTCCATGAGAAGATCCAGGCCCTCCATTTGCACTAGCCCCAATGAGGAGTGCCTTGGAGCCTATAAGGTGACCCCTGGTATCCGCCGACGGCCCCCGCCTTCCCCTCCATCCTAGTTGGTCAATGGTATACAATGCCATATGTTCTGAATGCTAATCAAATTAACTCTTTACCACTTGAATGTAACCTATATAGTGGCTTTGTTTTGCATCAACAAACAAGAAGGCATGCATTCCTGTCTCTTATGCAGGGAAGTAATTATGGTACTGGGCTCTGTCCCACAGCCTACAGTTGTCAGCTGTGCATCTCCCAGGTCTCCAAAACATCTTCGCAGACTGACTAAACAGGTCACAGTCCTAGATGCACAAATGGGAACTGCTGACCTCCGTAGTAGATGACCCCTTCATAAGATAGGGTCGTCCAGAGTTGGACATTTTTTCATCCCCACAAAATGCAAAACTGCTATGTTTCTGCTTGCCCATTCCAGGACCTGGAGATTTCCAGGGAACGCATTGTCCCTCTCTTGGAAAGGGAAATTCCTATATGCATTTCCCTAAGATTCCTTTTTTTTTCCCCCATCATCTGTTTATCTCTCCGGGTTGCCCCTGGTAGCCCCCATTTAACTAACCCCCCCAGCCCCATCACTCAACTCCTCTGGGACTTACCATCACCTTTGGTTCTCTGCCACAGGACCTGTGGTTGTGCCCAGCCACCGGTGTGGAGCCTGTGGGAGGTCAGTCTTCATCCTGCCACCTTGGGAATGTTTTCCTCCGTTTTTTCACCCCAGGCCCACAGGACGTGCAATGGACACAATGTTCAAGCTCCACATCTGTGGAGATGGCCCCAGCATCCTGAACATGGGATCCCTTCCCTTTTTGCATGGTGGCACGCATGTGCTGACACCCAGCCACCGCTGGGTGTCAGGCAAGCAGCGTGACTCACCGACCCCCCCCAGGGAAGGAGAGCTGTCTGTGGATGCTCATCCTTCCCCAATGACCCCGGGTCACCGGTGTGGCAGGAGGTGAGGCATCCAGCGCCTCAGCCCTCCATGCCACTGGGCCGGCCTTCCCTCAGATTCCTTTAATACAGCTGCTCAAACTATGAATGGAGGATGCCACTGTCATCCATATTGCTCCGTTATAGCCTCACCAGATATGGTATCCACTTCTGCAGCAGATGGCACTGGAGCCTCCTATTCCCCTATCTCTGCGTCAGGATCTCTTGTCACAGGACAAGGGATCCCTGGTCCATACGGACCTGAAATCCTTACATCTGCATGCATGACTCCTGAAAACATAGCTATTGTATGTTTAGGGTACCTCCTAAGGTATATGTTACTGCTCTGAGCATGCCAATCAGGGTGAGACACTGCTCTATACTTTAGATGTACATAGAATACTTAGATAGTATTTGAACGGCAGCTGCAGAATAGGGCTGCTAGCTGCAAAATCGAGCAGACTCGATAGACCAATAGGCCTTTTTCTGCTGGCAGTTTTTGTATGTTCGTATGAATCACACCAAGAACTGCAGAAAGTTCTCTCAGCTTTTTTTTCTTTCTCCTCTGGAAAAGAGGCACTCTTGTGTATAAGCCTGTCCAGATGGCTGGCACATTGTCTTGAGTTCTGTTATAGGAAGTACAGTAAGGAACCTCCTGGTGCGGTTCATGGTAATTCCACCAGGGCAATGGCCACTTGTGTTACTTGTTTCAGAAATGTATTTGCTGCTGATATGTGTGCTGCAGCAACGTGGAACACTGTCCATACCTTCACTAAACATTACCGTCTTTCATAGACATGCTGTTTTCAGGCTTGCTGTACTGTAAGACCTACTATACTGATTATATATCAGAGTGTAACCATCTCCCAGCTGGGTGTTTAGGACTGCTTGGGAATTGTTCCAAAGGTGTGGCCTAATGGAGGAGATATCCTAGAAGAAGACAGAACAGTTACGTACTTACCACAACAATAGATCTTCAAGAGAATCTCCTCCATTATTCCATGCCATCCTTCCCTCCATCCCCTTCTGCTTCAGGGAGGGTTGCAACAGATAACTGTGCAACTGAACCTAATATATGTCATACATAATATATATATATATGTATATATATATATACACACACACACACACACAACCCTATGCCTTGCCTTGTATGCCTGGGCTGGTCTTAATCTCCTGGTTCCCTATGGTTGGAAGTCCTCCGAGTCTAATCTCTGGTGGGGAACTGAGGAGTTATGGGGTCACCCATGTTTATATAGATGCTGTTGAATGACATCTTCATGGGTGGCCCCTGGCTAGCAAAAGTTTCCACGTGTTCTTAATCCCTGGCGACTATAGTTCCAGAAGTGTGAACTAATGAAGGAGATTCTCTCTAAGGTCTACAATGGTAAGTATGTAACTGTTCTTTATTTTAACCATGCCTGGAACACATAATGTAGAAATGCTATAAATCATTTTTATTAGTTATAATCATAAAAATTCTATCAAGTGTACTAGTAGCCATACTTATTTTACTTTTATGGCAATTTAGATCAAGGTGGAGCGGTGGATGTGGCCTACCTAGATTTCAGTAAGGCTTTTGACACCATTCCACATAGGAGACTAGTAAGCAAGCTGGGTAGCTTAGGTGTGGTTCCAAAGGTGGTAAACTGGATAAAAAATTTGTTAGGGGATAGAGGACAGAGGGTGGTGGTAAATGGAGTTCACTCCGAGGAAGGGAGGGAGGGTGACCAACGGAGTGCCTCGAGAATCAGTGCTGGGACCAGTCCTCTTTAATGTCTTTATAAGTGACATTGCAGAGGAACTAGAAGGGAAGTGTCGTCGAGGCACAGGTCAGGAAGCATAGGAAAACCAGGAGCAGTTGTAAAATTCACCAAAAATATTTATTTGCAGTAGCAGTAACATGAAAAAAAAACTTGTTCAGTATATCCCTGAAAAAGGGATCTTCGGAGCTCAATGGGCCTACCCGGTCATCAAAATTTAATAAATAAAATAAATAAATTTCTATGTACAAAGGCAAAATAAAATAACGTTTTCCTTCAGTCTCTGTGTTCCTTTCTCTTCTTCTGCAGTTGCAGCTTAGCTCCTTTATAAGTCCTTTCAACCCCCATTCTTAGCAAACATCCTGTTCTTGTATGTTTCAGGCAGGTATACGGCTGGAACACAGTGTTCCTGAGCTGAGGCCCCCTTTTCCCAGCTCTTCTACAAAAGGCTTAAAACTTGCCCTCAGGTAACCCCTTGAGTTTCCAATAGCTTTCTGCAATCATCTCAAACCACAATTATATACATTTCAAAAATTATCACTATATAATTTCTAAACAAAAGGGATCCCAATATCAGTTACATTTCCGTACAATGATTTGCATATATTTTTATATCAGCAGATATGCAAAGAAGAAAAAGAAAGACAGCAAGGAAGACTGAGGGACAGTGAGAGGCAAATAACTACTAGACTGTCAGGGTGATTAAATCCTAGGTCTCACAAGAAAATGTGGTTGCGCAACCACAGACAAGAGACAGGAAAGGAACAGAACAGATCTTTGCATTTAAACACTTTCTGCAACTGGGATAGGGTCCTATTCCACCCTGTCACAGGAAGGTCTGCCTCTTTGTGGATGACACCAAAATCTGCAATAGGGTGGAAACTCAAGGGGGGTGTGGAGAGGATGAACAGAGATCTGAGAGAACTTGGGTAGTGGTCAAGAGTATTGGCAGCTGGGTTTCAATGCAGAAAAGTGCAAAATAATGACCTTAAGGCACAGAAACCCAGGGCAGAATACAAAATGGGTGGGGTGGTATTGATGACCACCAAGCATGAAAGAGACCTGGGGGTAATCATACCAGATGACCTAAAAATGGCCAGGCAGTGCAGCAGGACAGTAGGGAGGGCTAGTGGGATGCTGGGATGCACAGGGAGGGGTATCAGCAGCAGAAAGAGGCAGGTGGTGTTGCCTCTGTATAGATTGCTGGTAAGACCCCACCCTTAGCGCTGGCTCACCAGTGCAGCGATAGTGTTATTGCTTGCGACGCTGATGACCCAGGTTCAGGAATGAGCCCGGGAGTTGGAGGACCAGCCGGGGGGGAGGACTGAGTGTCCTAGGGACTGCTCTCCTCCTCTGGGGGGGAGGGTGTGTCAGCTATTGGTGCTTGATGGACCCCTCACGGAGGCTGGGGACTTGACAGCCAGAGCTTGCTGGATTGGGGAAATGGGACAGACTTCAGCATGATCACCATTGGTGTCATTGCATGCCATGCCTCCTGGGAACAGAACACGGAAAAATGTTGACTGCCTCGCTCCACGGGTCTTGCACCATCATCCCATGATGCTCCCCGGACACCGAGCTAGAGATCAGATGGGGGAAGGGGTTGCCCCTGAAGGTCCTGCCCTGGGGGGGAAGCCAGGGAAGAACACCAGGAAAGTAAGTCCTGGGGGCCAGAGAACGGGGCTGGGGGGCAGAAGTTGGGCTGATGTGGCCTGGTCTGGTGGGAGGGAGAAAGATCAGGCACGATCTGTGGTAATAGTGTAGGTAGGGAGAAATGGGCAGACTAGATTGGGCCATGTGGATCTTATCTGCCATCAGATTCTATGTTTCTATGATAACTAGTTACATCGTGTCCACTTGGATTTAAACTAATTTGTTTGTAGCTTGATAGTCCCATGCTGGACCCAATTACGAGACACCTGATGTCATGATGCTATGCTGAGCCTGGCCCTGGCACTGAGGGTTGAGGCGCTGGATGCCACGCCTCGTGCCATGCCAGCGACCCGAGTTTGGGAACGAGCCTGGGCTGCCATGGGTCAGCAGGGGAGAGGAAGGATCCAGCATCCGGAGGACAGCTGTCCTTCCTTGGGGGGGGATCCAGGGACTATGCCTGGCACTGCAATGACCTCCAGTGGAGACCGGAGGTACTGCAGTGCTACAGGGCTTGGCTAGAGGGCTGCAGAGCCACGACAAGATGTTTCCTGGTGTCATTGCACATTGCGGCTCCGCCTGAGGGGGCGGGGGGAGGGCAAAACAAGGGAAAAAAAATGGAAAAACCCTCCACCTCCTGAAAGGTGACAGAGGGTACGGGGGTTCGGTCCACCACGCCCAGAATCGGGCCTCCATCTCGCCCCTGTGTGCTCCAAGCCACCACGCTCCACTAGACTGGATTATTAGACAGAGCGCCAGCAGTAGTGTCTCTGGCGGTCCTGCCTCAGGGGACTCAGAGCCAGGGGGGGCCGGGCGGTAGCAGCGGCGGATGGAAGGGGTGAGAGGGACCTCAGATGGGTGGGATAAGGACCAAGACCCTATGTGACCACTCCTGAAAGAGTTCAGATGAGTGGAGTGAGAAAGAAAGATTAAAAAAAAAAAATGATGCTATGTTGGATGTCTAACGTGATAAAATGTCATTGCGTTGGCTTCGGTCTGATGTCATCCTCACTATAAAAAGGGCCTATCAACATGAAGAAATCCCCTTGGCAACACAGAAACTCTGTCTGTGATCTAGCAGCACAGATTGCTCTTTGGCGAGTGATAACTTGTATTTAGAACTGCAGTACAACTAAATGTAGAGTACTAATTTGAAAAAGCAAACAGACGGATAATGAATTTGTTTTCTGTTATTTTTCAGCATCAGAAAAGTGCTGCCAAACCCATGAGGGAATACTTTTAAAGTCTAGGTGAGCAAAATAACAAGATGTAGAAAAGCTTAAAGAGCATATTATTTAGTTATATAACTATCAAGAAACAAACACATTATATTAGTGCAAATACTAGTGGACATGATGTAACTAATATCATTGCCGTAAATAGAAGATTAGTAACGGTGCTAGTAGACTTAATTTAATTTTAATAATTATAACTAATAAAAATGACTTATAGCACTTCCACATTATGTGTTCCAGGTGTGGTTAAAATAACAAATGTTACAAGAAAACAACAGACTGATAAAGCTTATCAGCAAATGAACTAAAGTAAGTTTAAATCTGATGTATTTTTATTTCAACTAATTTGTATATCTCTCTCATCTTCAGTAGTTGGCAGGTTCCATATACTGACTGCAGAGGCTAAACACACACAAAAAAACTTTAAATGCAGAGAATTAATTTTGAGATAAAAACCTTAGATAAAAACAGTTTATCGAATGTTAGATATAGATATACATAGATATACATAGATACACATATATATATATATATATATATAAACAGATATAGATATACAGTATATGTGTGTATAACATTATATATAACGTGGAATATCCCCTTTTTATGTTGGCTCGCGCTTGAGCACGAGTCAACATATTGCAGTAGTAGCAGATTTGGAGGTGCAGTCACTGTGGGCGAATGCAGGGGACGCATCAGTAGGTGTGTCCCTCATTCCCTAATCAGCCAGCATGCAGGCGCCACACCAGCAAATCGGAATGTGGCCACAAGATCTAAGAAAAGGTCAGCTGCAATGAGAAGCAAGCTTCTCATTGCAGCGGGACAATAACACGCCTCCCGACGTAAATATATGGCGGCAGTGACTGCCGCACCCAACTTCAGGGGTGCCCAATCCCCCTGTCGCATGCCCTGGCCCACTTCATTTGCCGATGGGGGAGCCCAGTCCCTGTCGGCATAATGACCCCCAAGTATGTGCTGAGGTGCCCTATCCTCTCAGCATCATGCGCTCTTCCCCAGCAGTCTTTCTTTGCCGACAGGGCCCAATCCCCCGGCTACAGTCCCCCTTCCTATTTATTTTGCGACGGAGCCCTCCCCTGTCGGCATAATGTCCCCCCATCTGTTGTGTGGGGAAGGGGGTGCCTAATCCCTCGGCTCTTGCCCCCTTTCAGATAAAAGCAACGGGGTGCCTAATTTCATCGCCACAGCCCTCCCAAACATCAGGTGGCAGCTGGAGCCCACCCCAGCATGCCAAATGTCTCTGAAAACATCCTACGATGTTCCTTTTTTTCACCTGTAAAACAGAAAACGGTTCATCGCGGTCTCCCTGTCCCTCCCCAACCCATGCCCACCTCCGCACACCCTGCCTCCTCACATACCCCCACCGCATATTTGCCTCCGGAGTTTGGCGTGACTATCTTCAGTGGACTGGGAACACGTCTGCACTCTTCAAAGCCGAGCATGAACTGAAGAAATGCCGGTAAGCTGTATAATGGCATAAATGTTTTTATTTCAACTTTGGTGCATATCTCGGGCATTTATGGGAATTTTGACACCAAATTTTCAACATGGGGTTATTGGGGCCCCTCCTCTTGAATTCAGTCACTGTCATGGCGTTATTTGGTCCCGAAAGGTGATTTACGCGGTCACTCTGCGGAATCACCTTTTGGGACACGATTAATGAAACGACAGTGCCACTGTTCATGAGGGGGCTCTCAAAAGCCTATGTTGCAAATTTGGTGGAAAATAAAATGGCTGTTTTATTTAGCTGCATTGCACAGTTTCCTTACACACGTCAGAATTTTAGAATTTGTAATATTTTTACTACAGATTTTAAATTGGCATTTTCCACACCTCCTTATGAACAGTACAGCTGTCATTTTACATATCCTGGCCAAAATGTGTTTTCGCATGTGAAGCGCAGAATAGCGTGGTCGCTGCGCGAAATCAGTTTTTGGGACAGTTTGAGGAAATGACAGTGACACTATTCATGAGCAGAGGTCCTAAAATGCATATGTTGAAAATTTGGTGATGAAAGTCTATAAAATGACTGTGTTACAAGCGTGCGTTGCGCAGTTCCCATGCACCCTTGTAACTTTGCAAATTTGCAATATTTTCATGCCACATTTTCAAGACTGGCATTTTTTCACACCTCCTTATGAACAGTACAGCTGTCATTTTTCACATCCTGCCCAAAATGTATTTTCGCACCTGTGGTGCACAGTGGCGTGGTCACTGTGAGAAATCAACTTTTGGGACAAATTAACAAAATCACAGTGCCACTGTTCATGAGGGGAGGTCCCAAAATGCCTATGTTGAAAATGTGGCTAAAAAAATCCCAAAAATAATTGGGTTACGGACGTGTGTTGCAGTTTCTATGCATGCTCATGACTTCGTCAATTTTTCATATTTTCACTCCAGATTTTCAACATTGCCATTTTTTTACACCTCCTCATGAACAATACAGTTCTCATTTTTTACATACTGCCCAAAATGTGTTTTCGGACCTGTGTTGCCAAATGGCATAGCCGTTGTGCAAAACCACCTTTCATCTAACAAACTGATAGTGCCACTCTTCATGAGGTGGGGTCACAAAAAGCCCATGTTGAAAATTAGGAGTGAAAATAAACTGTAACACCCCACCCTGTGCAGAATGACAGGCATCAGAGGTGTGACTTGGGATCATTGGCTGTAATGCTCTCTATTCCACCCCCATCCTGCAGCCAGTGACACACATCATGGTGTGCCTTGCAGTGTTCGGCCACAAAGTTCACCCCATTCTCCTACACTGCACCCACCTCAGCGTATTTCCTTATGGAATGGGGTAAGTATAATGCCCAAAAACCCCAAAGCACACTACCACACTTGTCAGTGTCTACACCCTTGAGGTAAAATGGCATGAGCGTTATAGCTGATGACCCAAAGGCACACCCCAATGCCTGTCGGTCTCTGCAG
This sequence comes from Neoceratodus forsteri, assembly GCA_016271365.2. Taxonomy (NCBI): domain Eukaryota; kingdom Metazoa; phylum Chordata; order Ceratodontiformes; family Ceratodontidae; genus Neoceratodus; species Neoceratodus forsteri. The sequence continues at coordinate 266,931,069 of CM057451.1, read as the reverse complement.
GGTGAGGGTGTGGTTGGCGTCACTTCAATACCTCACTGCCATTCCTATTATGCGTCTCTAACTCTGGCACTACCAATGCCAATGCCAGCGAGACAGCATTCGGCATTGACAAATGTTTGTTGTTTATTGTGTTTAGGACATGACTGTCCTCCCCTTCCTTCCTTCAGTAAATGTCTAGCCCCCTCATACTTCACCTACCTCCCCACTTCCTGCAATTCAGCACTGCAAAAATTATTGTGCAGCCTGCTAAAATAGAGAGACGTGTACATTTTAGACTTCCTGACTAGTGCTACCTGCTTTTCCTTGTCCTCACTGCCAGATGTAACACAACACCTTATAACAAGTCTATTAAAGTTGCTTCACTCTAGAGATGTAGAAACCAACCCAGGACCTGGGCCACTGAGCAACAGAACCATAAAAATGCCCACCAGCCTCACCTGGGCTACTGTCAATGGGCTGAAGGTGGCCCACATGAACATCAATCACCGCGGGTCAAAACTGCTTGAACTGGAAGCCTGGGTAAATCTTTACTCACCAGACATCTTGGCCATATCAGAAACCTGGCTAAAACCTCAAATTGCCACACATGAAGTCAACATTCAAAATTACACTGCATTTAGGAAGGATTGGGTCAAGAAGAAAGGAGGGGAAGTGCTAATTTATGTAAAAACACACTTTCCTCAAGTGAAATTATCATTACCAGATGCATCTAGTTGCGAATGTATCGTAGTGTAAGTACTACTGAATGGGAAAAAAAGGTGTCCATCTGCTGTGTATACAACTCCTTGGCCATGGTGAAGACAAGCTTATCTGACCTCTCAACCTGCCTGTCAAACATCAATTTACACAAAATTCTAGTTCTAGGTAACTTCAGCTTAAACTGGACTACTGATGTTGATACAATTATATAGGCAGACCTTAGCTTCTTGAACCGACATTGTCATCTACGAGCCTACCCACATCAATTCCAAAACAAAGATCCATACACTGCTAGACTGGGCATTCATTAACAGGAGGACAGGGTCCTGGCAGCGGGTATATTTGTTGATGCCCTGAGTGATCACTAACCCACATACTGTTTTTGGTCAAACAAGTATCCTAGGGCTTCACTGAAATTCATCCACTTCGGCGATTACTCAGAGTTGCATGTCCCTAGCTTGCTGTCTTGGACCTAGCCTCTGTCAACTGGTTAGCTTTCAAACTATACAACAATGTTGATCAAGCACCAGACTTCTTCTGTAATAACTTCATGTAGGTTGTAAAAAGGCATGTGCCAGTTATCACAATAAGGATTACAGGCAACTTGGGGCGGGCCAGTGGCATGCTGGGGTGCATAGGAAGGGGTATCACTAGCAGGAGGAGGGAGGTGGTGAAGCCATTGTATAAAACATTGGTAAGGCCTCACCTGGAATACTGTGTGCAGTTCTGGAGGCCACACCTGTGCAAGGACATAAACAAGGTGGAGGCTATCCAGAGAAGGGTGACAAAGATGGTGCAGGGCTTGCAACACAAAACATATGAGGAGAGACTAGGGGACCTCAATATGTACTCACTGGAAGAGAGGAGAGAGCGGGGGGACATGATAGAAACTTTCAAATACCTCAAGGGCATAAACAAGGTGCAGGTGGGGGATCTTTTCCAAGAGAGAAAAAGTACTAGAACAAGGCAGCATGATATGAAATTGGAGTGGGGTAGATTAAGGGGTAATGTGAGGAAGTTTTTCTACAGGGAGAGTAGCTGACGCTTGGAATAACCTACCACAAGAGGTAGTGGGGGCAAGCACAGTGGAGGGGTTTAAGCATGCCTGGGACAGGCACAGGGGAACCTTGAGAGGGGAGGGAGTGATGAAAAGCCATTGATCACATAGGGTCAGTGGTCACATATACTGTATAGGGCCGATGGGCAGACTGGATGGGCCTAGTGGACTTTATCTGCTGGCAATTTCTATATGTCTATGTTTAACTCCCTCACCTGGATAACAAAGGGCCTCAAGAAACAAATGAAACTGACAAACTAGGCATGGGTCACCTTCAAACACACTGCAACACCACCAATGGCAACTCTACAGGCAGCTGCAAAACAATGGCAAGGCAGACCGCAAAACAGAAAAAGCCCTGTTCCTCAAGAAACTGCAACAAGACAACCTTACTGACCCCAAGAAGTTTTTAGAATCAAATAAATACCCCACTCAGGGGGCCAAAGATCTCCAACATCCTTGACATCTTTTTTTTTCTATATGTAGTTTTTGCGGCTTTTTCCCCTTCCCCCCAACCTGGAACCCCAGCAGACATGCGCGTGGAGGTGCACACACACGCTGGGTACCGGCTCGGCCCCTTCCACCCTACCCCTGGCAATCGTTGCCGCCCCCTCCTGCCTACGCTTCCCATCAGACCTCCACCCAATGGGAGCGGAACTATGGGGGGAGGGGCAGACAACCACCCCGGGAGGGGAGAGCTGCCATCGGCTGATCAATCCCACTCCCCCCCATGCCGGGACCCCAATGACCTGAGGTTATTCCCAAAATTGGGTCACCGGCACGGCGCAAGGTAAGGCATTCAGCACCTCAGCCCTCAGTGCCACTGAGCCAGCACATCCTTGACATCTTAACTAGCAACTGCAATACCTCAGACCTAAGCCAAATTATGGATGCCTTCAGCCTGTTATTTATGGATCTGAACAGATACAAACCCCAAAGTCCAGGCTGTCAACCATCTATAACTACTGTACCCAAGGCAAGCTACCAGAATTCTGTCTAAAGTTAGTAATGCAAGAAAGAGGCCCTGCACCAATTATCAAAGGCAAGGCTTGAGACCTCAGCAGGCTTTGATGGTCTTGACCTTAAGTTCAATCAATCAATCAATCAAAATCTTTATTTTGCCAGGCAGAACATCATTGAGACAAGCTCATTTACAAGATGGACCTGGGGCAAAACAATTGCCAACAGAGTTAAGACATAACAGGTTGAGTGAACGTACTGTACATAACAATTACATAGTAATAATAACAATATAATAACATATAACCATCACATGTAACAAGATACTTCCACCAGAACATAGCAGTAGGTTCAACAAGAGGTAGTGCCATTTAAATACAATTGCATAGATACAGATATATGGGCGTAAGGTAATGAGCTAAATTTTATACAGTAAACATCATTGGGGGAGTCATAGTAAGCAGGAGTGGCTGTTCCTCTAGCGTCAAAGTGAGACGAAGATTGAGATGTAAGAATCCTTTGATAAGTACTGTAGGCATGGCCTGGGAAGTGGGGTGGGAAGGGAAGGGGGGTATAGGGAGTGGGGAGGGAAGGTCAGATGAGATAGGAGAGGGTTGGACATGGTGGCCTAGGGAGGAGGGACTGTTCTAAGGGAGAAACACGACAGATGCCACAGGCAATGGTTGGGGTTTAAGTCCAATATTTGAAGCAAAGACAGATCGTGATGTTGGGACCTTGATTTGGACAATGACAGAAGGGAGGACTCAAATGATGCCTCAGGCAATGGTTGAGGTTTAAGTCCAGAATTAAAGCAGTAACAAATCGTGATGTTAAGACCCTGACTTGAAGCAATAACAGACCTCAGAGATGGTCCTCAGGAACAAGGATTTGAAGAGGGAGAACGTGACAGGGGAAGTGAGCCTTAAGGTTTTCTGGATCTTATTCCAGAGCGTAGGAAGAGTGAAGCTTATTGAGGCTCTACCAAAGCACGTTTTAACTTTAGGGATAGCCAGAGATAAGATGGTAAGACTTCTTATATGTCCATAGAATAGCATTATTTTGCCTCCTGAAGCTAAGGGAGCTCCAGCCTATGGAAGAATAGAGGATGCAGTGGTGCGTGTCATAAGGGGCATCCAAAATGAACCAAAGGACTCTGTGATATAGGGTATCAAGCTTGGAGAGAACTGTGCTAGTGCTATTGCCATATAGGAAGTACACATAGTCTAGCAGAGACAAGAAGTTACTTTTTTTTTTTTATCATCAAGGTTTTTATTGTTCGGCTAAAAAGCCATTACAATATTAGACATTTAATACTATAATACTCACACAACAATATTAATATCACATTAAAATGCAGATACATATAAAACAATTCAATTACACTCGAGATATCCAGTCATTTAAATAACAATGTGGGCAGATAAATCTACCACCCCAGTACATCATAAAATACTTAATGGCCATAATATGCCAAACTATAAACAATACTTTAAGCATTTGTTACAACCAATGGAGTCTAGTCATAAACTCCACCCATGCTCCCTAACAAGGAACTATCTCCCTACCCCAGTCAGACCTACCACTTATCCGGCATGTATGGGCCAGTCACAAATAGAACTCTACTCTTAGAGGTACTATGTAAGGGAATTATCCAGGGAAGCCCACTCTCCAGACCCAAGTTCGGAAAGAAACTGCCAGTAACACCCATCCAGTTGTGGTGCTAATACAGAACATCCCACAGTGCATACGGTCCATGTTCCAGTTGCACCCCTGTATGATGGGAATTATATATCAGGTAATTCTATAACCAATTCTGGGTCTTAAAAGACTTAGGCTTTCCCCCCAACAAAATCCTCACAATTCCTTCCACTTTCGGGTCCAATAGTTTGAGGCTAACACTTAACATTGCCAGCCAGTTTGGACCAACTAGCAAGGTACAGAAGTTCCCCTGGGAATAAAGTGGAATATCTGCTGGCTGATTTCCCATAACTAACTTTTAGTATTGTTTCAATAAAGCCATTACAATATTAATCACAAAACATTTCACAATTAAAGGGTTATAATAAGAAATGACAATATCAGCTAATATTTCTTACAAGTCGCATATATATCTGCCTAATATATCATATAATGTAAGATAGCCATGATGATCTCTTTTGAGGGTATTCTCTCATCCCCAGTGAGGCGTAACATTTAGTCAGTATATCTGGAGCTGTTCACAAATCGAACCTATACTCTTGGAGGTACCATGTGGAAAAATTATCTAAGGATAGCCACTTACCAGATCCAAGTTAGGTAAAAGGCTGCTGGTAACACCCATTCGATTGGGGTGCTGTTGCAAAGCATCCCACGGCGCATGCAGTCCTATGCTCAAACTACACCCTGGTATAATGGGAATTAAATACCCGCTGCTACTTTAACCAGCTCTGGGTCATAGGAAATTTAGGGTTTTCCCCCTGAAAGATCCTCACATTTCCCTCCACTTCTAGGTCCCAAACTTTGAAACTAATTCCTGATATTGCAGGCCAAGTTGGCCCTCTGGGGGTATACACAGATCCAGAAACTAAGTAAAAAATCTGCCAACTAATTCCCGTGGCTATCTGCTTTCATTACTTCTATAACACTATAGCAGTTCTGTTAAAAAAACATTTCAAAACTAAAAAGGCTGCACAGAATTAAATTGAATCCCTTTAAACAAAATTTTTAGAGGTCATAAGCACACATAAATACTCATAAAAGCATTATAGTGATAATAGGAAAACTGCATATTACCTATAACACACAATATCCCACAATAAAATAGTGGGAAATATTGAGATATAACATTTTTAGAATTTAGCACTTCAAGACATTGCAGTCAATAATCCCATTAATACAATTCATAACTTGGAGATTCTCCATACAAACTAATATTATTCTTAACGGAGATGTCGCTTCCATGCAGAGTCAAATACCATAGCAGAATGCAAACAGAGGGGCAATCAATTCAAAAATTCCTCCAGGTTGGAAGCTATCGTATTACAAAAAAATAATGCAGCATTCTTCAATAGAAAGGTCCACTAGTTAAATACTCAAGGAGCATAAATATCAGAGCTCTGAGAGGATTAGCTTCAGTCTATCATGAGAAAATAAAACATAGAAGTCAAAGCGCTTTTTCTTAGCGTTCACCGAAGCTGCCTTTCTGATAGTTAAAAACCACCAGCGCTCAATTAGCGTTCTTGTATGGGCTACATTACATCCTTCCATTTTCAAAAGTGCTTACCTGGGCATTGATACAAGAAAAGCCAGTAACTTCTCTGATAAATAAAGATGCCCCACAAAGCTAGGCTCCTTATGTCTGTACCAAGCAACTTTAGCCAGAGGGACTTTTGTAAAAGGAAAAACTTTCACACTCCTCTTTTTCCTTTTGCCTGAGATGAGGAGGCCAAGATTCAAAGGTCAATCCAGCTCCCCTGTTCTACCAGAGCTGTTCACAAAATCTCTTCTTCGACAACCTGGGCCATCTCCATTTGCTTGATAACAAGGTAGCTGCAAAACAAATCAAGAAGAAAGCGCTACTCTAAGCGCAGTAAGTCACTCTTACTTGCAATATATTAGCCCCCGACCCTCAAGCAACATTAGCATACCTGTTATAGGCTGTAACATGCCCATCAGCACATGAAGTACATCCAATATTCCTCCTCTAGAATGCTACCCCATCATTCGCTCTATGGAAAGAAGCCATGTTTCCACAAAAATCCTGCGCAATTCAATCATCAATGCCACCGTTACCATTACCACTCTTTTTTTCTCCGAGCGTCTGTAGAATTTTGTCTTATAGTACTTTCCCGACCAGAACTGCTCAAGGCAGAATTCTTTAAACACTTCTTACACTATGGAGTAATGGCAATTCGCTGAACATTTCATACCACAGTGGCACAAAAACACCTTTCCAAGCAAAAAGAACGCTCAGTCAGTTCCTTCTTTTTCCAAGAGATTCTTTAAGCAACACAGCTACACAAAACGCTGAACGCCGTAACTAAACGGTCGCTCAACACATAGCTTAATAGCTTCAAAATTATACAGAATATCTTAAGAGCTCAATTATAAAAGAAACCGAACATAGTTTCATTCATATAAACAAATAAATAGCTCACTAAATGAGTTCTAAGACCCAAAAAAACAAAAACGGAACACAACGAACATACAGCGAAGAGCGGAGCAGCCCTGCGGCCATCTTGCTGCCCCGCCCCCGAAGGAATCTTCGAAGAAGTTACTTAAAATAGCTGCCTCCATCACTGTCGCCTCAATTCAACTTCTCTACATCATATCCTTTGCCCATGGAGCCATATCAGAAAAATGGCCCTCGTAACTCCAAGCCACAAAAGTGGGCCATCAAATCTCCTGTATAATACTCTGCAGTGTAATCCTATGATGCAAATTTTTCTACTCATTGTGTAATATTGCAATGTTTAATTTATTCTGTATTATAATGTGCACTGTATGTTTTGTCTGTATTATACTGTATCTGTTTTTTTTGTTATCCCTTTGTTGTAATTGTACCCCTTATCCCTGGGTCACACCAGTAGAGTTGCCACCTTTGGAAGAGGCAAAAACTGGACCTTAAACCACACACTATACTCTGCCCCTAGCCCCACCCCTTTTCATGACTGATCGTGCATTGCTCCCCCTCTAAAGCCATTTGTTAGCTCAGTGAAGACTCTAATGGAACAGCAAAAGACAACACTTAAAGCAGCACTTCAAAAATGTCAGCATACTGTTCTTGTTAAATTTGCTTTTCTTGGTTCTTCCTAGTTATTTATTTATTCGCTGAAATTATTTTACCAGGTAAACATGCAGGGATAAAGGAAAATTCATTTACAGATATCATCAGGTGGGGTGGTGCGACAGGGAAGTACTGTAAATAGTATACAATTATATATGATATACAAACTGCTTGTTTCCTATAATGTGTACTTTATATTTTTCCTGGATCCAATTCCTTTTCATGTCCACAATACTATTTTGAAGTCGAAAGAAGTGAACATACTTTTTACTGGAGGAAACAACTATTTTATAAAAAATAATTTAAAACATTTCAAAATACTTAAATTCTTTTAGAGATGAAAAAGTTTGCCAGCAAATAAAAGTGGAAGATAACTGAATCTTTTACTGTTACACAAAATAGGATCAGACTTTTTGCCTAGCTTTGTTGCTGTTCTGTTTTTGAGATGCAGAGTGGGAAAGATTAGATTAAGTGTCTGCTAATGGTCTCAATGGCCGTATTTACATCTCCCAGGTTGACTGCTTTTACAAAGAAAGGGCTATATTGACAACAAAACTTGTTTTTAACCTGGAAATGCAGCTGAAACAATTAATGACAAAATGTGTTTCTAATGTATGTGAGCACTCAAAATGGCTCAAATCTGACTATCACTGAGCAAAACCAGATTACCTGATAGAGATCCTGAAAACCTGATCACCAGGTAATAAACCTGACAGGTGACAACCCTACACACCAGGAAACGAGCTTCTGCGTGCCTTTACCAGATACCAACTTTTAAATAAATAAAATAAATAAATAAAACCTGACTGAAAACTACAGGCCAATCTCGGTACTTAGTACGCTAGGCAAGATCCAAGAAAAACTCCTACATCCTCAACTGGTAGCGTACATCAAGAACCATGGCTTGCTGTCATAGAAACATACAATCTGATGGCAGATAAGAGCTGCTTGGCCCTCCCAATCTGCCAGTTTATTTTCAACCTTCATTTTTGTCGCAGACCCTATTTGATCTACAGCTCTTCCCCAACCCCCCAACCTCTACATAGAAACTTAGAAACACAGAAGTTGATGGCAGATAAGGGCCGCAAGGCCCATCCAGTCTGCCCATTTTTTGACTACCTTATGAATGCGCCATAGGCCTGTACTTTGTCAATGGCTTATCTATTCATACTCATCTGTATTGCTCTCTTGTACCTATCCCATGCCTGTTTGAAGCCCTGCACTGTATTCATATCCACCACTTCCTGAAGTAGGCTGTTCCATGCATCCACCACCCCTTCTGTGAAAAATAACTTCCTCACATCACCCCTTAATCGGCCTCCCTCTAATCTCATGCTGTGTCCTCTGGTCCTGCTGTTTTTCTTATATTGAAACATGTTAGACTCTTTCACCTTGTTAATGCCCTTAAGATGTTTAAATGTTTTGATCATATCACCTCTCTCCCTCCTTTGCTCTAGGATATACGTATTGAGCTATGTTAATCTGTCCTCATATGTTTTCTGATGCAGTCCCTGCACCATTTTGGTTGCCCTTCTCTGGACTGCCTCCATTTTGTTAATGTCCTTGTGCAGGTGCGGCCTCCAGTACTGCACGCAGTACTCCAGATGGGGCCTAACAGTGTCTTGTAAAGAGGGATTATTACCTCCCTCTTACAACTTGCGATACCCCTATTAATACACCCCAACATCCCTCTAGCCTTACCTACTGATTTAGTGGTCTGCTTGGATGATTTCAGGTTATCTGTGATGATGATGCCAAAGTCTCTTTCTTCCCTTGTGATTGCCAGCAACTCCCCTCCCAGCCTATAGGTGGCTTCAGGGTTTCTCTTCTCTATGTGCATGATCTTGCATTTTTTTGTGTTAAACCTCAGTTGCTACTCTTCCGACCATTTTGCCAGTTTATCCAGATCTCTTCTTATTCTGCCCACCCCATCTGGATCATCTACTCTGTTGCAGATCTTGGTGTCATCTGCAAACAGACAAACCTTACCCTCCAGTCCATCTGCAATGTCACTGATAAAGATATTGAAGAGGACTGGCCCCAGGACTAATCCCTGAGGTACCCCACTTGTGACTTGCATCTCTTCTGACTGTATACTGTTTACCACCACTCTCTGTTTTCTGCCTGTCAACCATTTTGCCACCCAGTTGACCAACTTCTGATCCACCCTAGCCTATCCAGCTTATTAATCAATCTTCTATGTGGAACAGTATCGAAAGCTTTGCTGAAGTCAAGGTAGGCGAAATCAACTGCTCCCCCTTGGTCCACCACTCTGGTTACCCAGTCAAAGAAATCTATGAGATTAGTTTGACAGGACCTTCCATTTGTAAACCCATGCTGTCTTGGATCATGTGCTCCTTTGGATTCCAGGTGTTGTACTATCCTTTCCTTAAGGAGTGTCTCCATAATCTTGCCCACTACTGAGGTAAGACTGACTGGTCTGTAGTTCCATGCCTCCTCCCTGCTACCACTCTTGTGGCATGGGATCACATGAGCCCTTCTCCAGTCTTCTGGGATCTCTCTTGTGCTTAGAGACTCACTAAACAGTTTTGACAATGGATCTGCTAGTTCCACCCTTAGCTTTTTTAGTACCCTGGGATGTATGCCATCAGGTCCCATTGCCTTATCCACCCTGAGCTTAGCAAACTCTTGTAGGACCCTTTCTTTTGTGAAGGAACTAGTACACACCTCCCCCCCCCCGTGTCCATGGTGATGAGCTGTGGGCCCTGCCCTACCTTCTCCTCAGTAAATGCTGAGCAGAAGTATCTATTTAGGATAGGTGCTTTTCCTTGGTCCTCCTCCACATACTTCTCCTTATCCCCTTTGATCTTAGCAATACCCCCTCTGGGCTTTCTTCTTTCACTAATGTATCTATAGAAAGTCTTGTCCCCTTCCTTTACTGCTTGTGCCAGTGTTTCCTCGGTTTGTGCCTTTGTCTGCCTTACTGTCTTCCCTGCTTCCCGTAGGGAAGTTTGGTATGCCTCCCTATCTTCATCCCACTGCATTCCCTTATATTTTCTGAAGGCCAGCCTTTTGGCTCTGACCTTTTCTGCTACTGTTTTGTAGAACCAAAGTGGTTTCTTCCTTCTTTTGCTCTTACTTTTCTACCTAACACAATGGGATGTTTCTTCAAGTACTGCATCCTTAATGCTTGCCCACTTTGCCTATACACCCTCACCTGTATTTCTTCTTGCCAGGGCTAACTTAACTCTGTTGGCCATCTTATCAAAGTCAGCTCCTCTGAAGTCCCATATTTTTGCCTTGGAATGGGATGTGTGAGTGGGTGTGGGTAGTGACAACACGTGGCACCAATTTTCTCTTGCAAAATACATCCAAGTCTGGAGTGTATTAAATGTATTATAACAAAACAAAATAAAGAAAATTTCAGGAACAGAAGATAATAAACTTTGACTTCAAGTCTCTAAATATCCGCACTTTCTGTTTAAGTGCTGCCACAGAGTGGTCCAAGTTCCCTTTCAGCACGACCATCATTTGTGTCAAAAACCTATCTGCCCACATCCTGACTTCAGGTCTTTTATATACACAAGAACATGACATCATTAGTCACATGATCTGCCCCCTATTCTAATACAGCAAATATCCTATCCTAATACAACATTTGGGGCTTTATCCATGATTAGAACTAACAAACTTTAATTGGGTTAAAAGAGGTACTAAATTCCTGTATCAGAGACCGTAATTCTGTTTGTTGGGACACATTTAACTCAGGGTTCATTTATATGGCTTCAATACCTGTCTCACTTTCTAACCACCCATAAGGCACAGGACATGGTCCACTATTTATTTATCAAAGTGACTCAATTCCACCTCTGACAATAAACATACGGGAGGCTAACGCACCCTTTTTATCTGTACCATCATGGACTAAAGGAAAACTTAGCAGGGAAGTAAAGAAAAAGAATACCATAAAAGGATGCCACCCTATTATTGTAGAATGATGAAAATAAAGGTCAAGAGAGACCCAGATAACAATGAGAGTACTACTGCAGTAGATTTTGAAACAGGGAGAAGAAGAAGGGGAGTTTCCAGTGGTACATAATAAAAAGGGTGGGGGGCTCTCAGCAGAACTGCCACATACTCCCAAGGTTAAGCGAAAACGAGTAAAAAAAAATTAACTGGTTTTCAAGACAACCTACCCTCTTTCAGTGGGTAGGATGGAGCTTTCATCCACCCTCTCTTGAAAGCTCCACCCCAGGGCACCCTTAAAATGTGAACAAGGTCCACGTTTAGTACATAGTGGACCACTGTATCTTATTCCACTGAGTTACATTAACAAATATATATATGTAGCCCTGGGGTGTCTTATAGTTGTCAGACAACTGTAGCTGTACATTTACTGGGACAACCAAATGTTTATGCCTTATTATTTGCTTCAAGACGAGATAGGAAATCTGCATTTACATGTTCAGACCCAGCCCTGTGTTTTATCATAAATTTGTAAGGTCGGAGAGACAAATACCATCTCATTATCCGATTATTTCTTCCCTTCATTTGTGAAATAAAACACAGAGGGTTGTGGTCCGTATATAAGCGTAAAAGGGGCACCCTATAAATAGAACCTCAAGGTTTCGATTGCCCACTTAGCAGCCAAACATTCCTGTTCTATAGTGGAGAATTTTTGCTCCCTCTCATGCAGTTTCCTGGAGATATATACACTTGGGTGTTCCTCCCCATTGATGGTCTGGCTCAAAACCGCTCCAATACCAGTACAAGAGGCATCAGAGTGGACCTCAAAGGGGTGGTTAAAATCAGGACTTCGTAACACCGGTGAGGAGCATAAAGCTGCCTTGATCTGTATGAAGGCCTTCTCACATTCGGGTGTCCATTTTACCTGGTTACTAAATTTCTTTTTAGTCAATTCCATCAATGGGGTTTCTAGGGTAGCGAACTGAGGGATAAATCTCCTAATAATATCCCGCTAACCCTAGGAAAGAATGTACCTGTTTTTTTGTCTCAGGGATTGTGCTATCAGCTCTACCTTCGAGACCTCAGGTTTAATGAGTCCATTACCCAAGATAAACCCTAAATATTGGGTCTCCTGCATGGCAAGTGTACATTTAGAGGGGTTAATTGTCATCCCTGCTTGCTGAATAGAAGTTAAGACAGCTTTTAGGTGTTTTAAATGAGTCTCCCAATCCTGGCTAAAAACAACAATGTCATTCAGGTAAGCCGCACAAAAATTATTATGGGGTGCCAGCACCTGATCCATGAAACTTTGAAATATAGTCGGGGCTCCATGTAATCCAAATGACATGGTTTTAAACTGGAAAAAACCCATGGAAGTACTGAAAGCTGTCTTCTCCTTAGCAGACTCAGCCAAAGGGATCTGCCAATATCCTTTCGTTAAGTCAAGAGTGGAGATATATTTAGCATTACCAATGCGATCTAAAATATCATCCACGCTTGGCATAGGATAGGCATCAAATTGTGCCACTTGGTTTAGACCTCGAAAATCAAGGCACAATCTTATGCCACCCTCCTTCTTAGGTACAATAACTACAGGGGATCCCCATGGACTTCGTGATGGTTCAATTAAGTCCATCTTTCTTAGTTTTTGTATCTCCCTTTGTACATCCGCCCTACTCCTTTCAGGGAGCCAGTAAGGCTTTTTTCTGATTTGTCTAGATTCAGTATGTATTTGATGTTCTACCCCTTTTGCTAGGCCTGGTTTACTGGTAAAAGAAGTACTAAATTCCTGTATCAGAGGCCGTTTGTTGGGACACATTTAACTCAGGGTTCATTTGTGTGGCTTCAATACCTGTCTCACTTTCTAACCGCCCATATGCAGTCTCCAGTTCTGACTCATGTAATTCAGGCATTATTATCAACTGTATCCCTTGAATGGATCTCTCATGCCACCATTTTAATAGATTGGCATGGTAGATCTTTTTACCTGCTGTTTTATCAGATGTTTCTACTTCATACGTTACAAGGCCTGTTTGACGCACCACCTTGTATGGGCCCTGCCACATCATCAGTAGTTTATGAGTGCAGGTGGGTAATAGTAGTAACACCTGATCACCTGGTTGGAATGATTTAGTACTGGACGTCCCTTTATCATACCTATATTTCTGGTGTTCTTGAGTTTCTTTGCCTGCTTCATGAGCTTTAGCGGTATAAGTTACCAATCTCTTCCTTAACTGTCTCATGTATTAAGCTATTCCTGGGGATTTTAAATCATTCCCTTCTTCCCAGCACTCCTTGACTACATCCAATAAGCCTCTGGGGGTCCTACCAAACAATAGGGAAAAAGGGAAGTAATCAGTACAGGCCTGTGGTACCTCATGGTATGCAAATAGAAGAAAGGGTAGGTACATGTCCCAATCTCGCCCTTCATCATGTACGAATTTCTTCAGCATATATTTCAGGGTTTGATTGAATCTTTCCACTAGGCCGTCGGTCTGAGGATGGTAGCATGATGTACGTACAGCTATTATCCCCAACAGACGGTAAAGTTCTTTTAAAAGTTCTGCATTGAAATTTGTATCCCAGTCGGTTAAAATCTGTTTGGGAATTCCTACCTGGCTGAATAACTTCACTAGTTCCTCAGCTATCCAGGAAGTGGTCACAGATCTCATATGAATAGCTTCAGGGTATTTGGTGGCATAGTCGCACACCACCATTATAAATCTATTCCCTTTACTACTTTTATTCAAGGGACCCACAATATCCATACCAACTCACTCGAAGGGGGTTGTTACCAAGGGTAAGTGTATTAAAGGCACAGTGTCTTTCCTGGTCTTTTGGGCAGTCATTTGACACTCTGGACACTCTTGACAATATTTTGCTGTATCACTATTGATCCCGGGCCAGAAAAACCTTTGTAGTATCCTACTAGTGGTTTTATCCCCCCCTGTGTGTCCTGCCCAGGGTATACTGTATCATGGCCTAAAGCTAATATGTCTTGGCGATAGCAAAGGGGCACCATAAGTTGTTCAGCCTGTTCTTGAGTACCTGGATTTGTACAAACCCTGTATAATAAATTCTTAATCACTTGAAACTCTGGGGCCCCTTGTCTAACCATTTGCCCCACCTGCTGGAAAAAAGGTAATCAGGTTTTGTCATTGTTCTGTTGTAAACACATATCAACTTTCACATACAACATCTGTTTGTCCTGTGTTTTGGCCTTTGTAGACAATCTGGATTTACCAGGACTTTCCAATACCTCTTCCTCAAAGGGAAATACTTCTCCCAATAATTGTTCCCTCTTGCTCTGTGCCCTGGTAGTCATAGCGGCTATATTTTCTGGTTCCCTCAAAAGGGTGACAAAACCTGGAAAATCATGCCCTATCACTACAGGTACTGGCAATTGTGGTACTACTCCTACAGTTATCATGGATGTATTGCCCTTTACCTCTAAAGGTATTTTAATGGTGGGATATTGATGGGTATCCCCATGTACACATATGACCTGTATAGGGGCTGTTCTCCTTACCCCTTGAACTATATCAGCTCTAAGGTATTTTTACTGCCTGAATCCACCAATCCCACCACCTCCTGTCCTTTTATCCAACAGTTGTCGTTACATACCCAGCATTTAATAAGGCTAGATGGGTTACATCACTTTTTTTGAAGAACAAAATCTGCCAATATGTCCTGCCCCCTTACAGTTCCGACATATTATATCTGCAGGGAATGTTCTCCTTCCTTGATTATTCCTTCCTTCATAAGTCTTAGCCACAGTCTGAGGTGGTCTTACTGATGTGGCCTGTGATCTTACTGGATACTCTGTGGGCTTATCACCACCCCTCCTAAAAGGTTGATGTGCAGACAAAAAAATCCTCTGTGTTTTCAGCAAATCACATGCCTTGGCCACCCTTTCATAGGTGGTCAAACAGGCCTCAATATCATCATTGGCAGTCATTCTGGTGAGTTTTATATCTTTAGGATTATTAGTACTCTGTCCTCCCCAAGCTCCATTGCCTGCTCCCAAAGAGCTAAACAGCTGCATAGTTTCAGCCCACCTTAAGTCTTGTCACCTCCTGTCTCGATACCTTCCTTGGGCATCCAGGTCTCTCTGTCATTCAATTTCCATCTGCTGCACCGCCAATCTGTGTAAGAATTCTGAGAGAACTTCAGAGGGCAGCTCATGGGTCTCCGGGCATCTCTCCAGTCAGACTTCCTCCTCCTCCTCCTCTCCACTGTCTGTTTGGTCCTTTGGCATTCTCCGCCTCACATCTGTGTCTAGACCGGTGTAAAGGGGCTCGCCTGTCCTCTCCATCTGAGAGTGTGTCACAGTGCCCATTTTATTCTCATCTGTTTCTGATGCCATAGTTGTCACTTGTACCGGGTCTGGTACTATTCTAGTCTCACTCACTCTCCCTTGGATGACCAGATCCCACTTCTAACACCAAACTTGTGAGCGGGTGTGGGTAGTGACAACACGTGACACCAATTTTCTCTTGCAAAATACACCCAAGTCTGGAATGTATTATATTTATTATAACAAAAGAAAATAAAGAAAATTTCAGGAACAGAAGATAATAAACTTTGACTTCAAGTCTCTAAATATCAGCACTTTCTGTTTAAGTGCTGCCACAGAGTGGTCCAAGTTCTCTTTCAGCATGACCACCATCATCCATGTCAAAAACCTATCTGCCCACATCCTGACTTCAGGTCTTTTTATATACACAAGAACATGACATCATTAGTCACATGATCTGCCCCCTATTCTAATACAGCAAATATCCTATCCTAATACAATATTTGGGGCTTTATCCATGATTAAAACTAACAAACTTTAATTGGGTTATAATTAGATATAATAGGAATAGACCAACAAGAACTGTAGTAAAAATAAAACAGAATGAATAAATAAGGGTCCTCTAATGACCCTTGTCTCCTCCTTTACTTCATGACATCACTCAATATTTGTACTATATTAATAGTCCACTAGGGGGCCACCAGCCCTTTAGTAAACTCAATACCACCTAGCAGGCATGCAGAGCTTACAGGTATGTCCCTGATTCACTTCATACCACTGTTTTTAAAATGTGGGCTGGCTGAGGGTGTTATGAGGAAATTATTACCAGTTCTTTAAAGCACCTAATAACTAAAGTATCCAGCCTAATTCACAGACTAGCCATGCAGTACAACTTTTATCTTATACCCAAAAAGTAACAGATTTCATGCTGCTGAAGTATCTGGGCGCTCAGGAAATTATGGGCTGTTTATAACATTATGGGATGCTCATAATAATTTCCATGGCTGCACTCTCCCTGAGATTTCGGTTTTAAAAGATGCTGGACTTGTCTGAAATTGAAGGATTTTAGCAGATGAATCCCCCTCCCCAAAAAGAAGTGTCCGATTTCAAGACAACTTGTTTAAAAATAAAAACGGACTCCCGCTACCATGAGGTACGTGTATGCGTTTCAGAGATCCGCACCTCATGGGTGGTAAACATAATCACAAGTCGCATGAAATATATGCAGTTGCAGTAACATCTAAGCAAATAGCTCCCAAAATAATCATAGGGTCTCAGAGCCCTGACATGAGGCATTCTTATGTGAAGAGCTAATGTGCATGTTTTGTTCTAAATTGAAGCCTTCTAAGAGAACACGGCTTCATTTTACCTATACTGTTTTACCATCTTTACTAACAGAGAAAACCAGTGTTTCATGGATATGTGCACTTAAATAACAGGGTTTAAATGAAGGGAGTTGCACTCTTTATTCTAGCACTGAACTGCCATTCTTATCGGTCAGTGAACAGGACATACTCTCTCAGAAGTTTGGTTATTAAAAAATAAAACTTAAGGCACATGACATGGTCCACTATTTATTTATCAAAGTGACTCAATTCCACCTCTGACAATAAACATATGGGAGGCTAACGTACCCTTTTTATCTGTAGCATCATGGACTAAAGGAAAACTTAGCAGGGAAGTAAAGAAAAAGAATACCATAAAAGGAGGCCACCCTATTATGGTAGAATGATGAAAATAAAGGTCAAGAGAGACCCAGATAACAATGAGAGTACTACTGCAGTAGATTTTGAAACAGGGAGGAGAAGAAGGGGAGAGTCCAGTGGTACGTAATAAAAGGGGGGGACTCTCAGCAGAACTCATACAGGATGATTTAGTTCTAGTGGCCAAATTGAACAGTTTCCTTGTATCTATTCCAGGCATTTTTAAACCCCACCGTTTTCCCCTCACCAGTTCCTCTGGAAGGCTGTTTCATGAATCCAAAACTCTTTCTGTGAAGTAGTACTTCCTCATATTTCTCCTGAATCTACCCCCTTCCAGCTTCAGAGCATGTCCCTTTGTTCTTAAGCACCTTTTCTTCTGAAAAAATATTTCCCTCCTGTATCTTATTTACCCCATGAGGTATTTAAAGAGCTCTATCATACCCCACCCCAGGATGTACATATTGAGGCCCTTTAGTCTCTACTCCTAGGGCTTTTGATGCAGACCCTACACCATTTTAGCTGCCCTCCCCTGGACTGCCTCCACTTTATGTCCTTCCGGAGATGTTCTAAAGCACCTTTTTTCTGAAAAATACTCCCCTCCTATATCTTATTTACCCTGGTGAGGTATTTAAAGGTCTCTATCATATACCTCCTATCTTCCAGGATGTACATATTGAGGTCCTTTAGCCTGTCCTTGTAAGGCTTTGATGGAGACCTTGTACCATTTTAGTTTCCCTCCTCTGGATCGCCTCTATTCTGTCTATCATAGAAACTGATGCAGAAAAGGACCCTCTGGCCCATCAAGTCTGCCCCTCACCCCCCCTTAGTCCACCCTCCCCACACTTGGGTCTCCTCCCCATAACCCCATGTGCTTGTCCCATGTCTCTTAAAACCAGACACAGTCTCAGCCCCCACCATCTCCTCTGGCAGCCTGTTCCAGGATTCCACCACTCTCTCAGTGAAGAACCGTCCCATCACGTTACCCCTAAAGTTCCCTCCCTGTAGTCTCAGGCTGTGCCCTCATGTTATGGAGCCTACCTTACTGTGGAATAAATGCCCTGCCTCCACTTTATGGATTCCTTTGACATACTTGAAGGTCTCTATCATGCCCCCCCCTTCTAGTCTCCAATGTGTACAGCCCCAATTCCCTACATCTCTATTCATAGGGCTTGTCATCCATCCCCAGCACCTTCTTGGTCACTCTTCTCTGAACCTTTCCACCAACTCTATGAACTTCTGGAGGTAAGGCCTCCAGAACTGGACACCATAGTTGAAGTGCGGCCTCACTAAGGCTTGGTACAGGGGTGTCAGGACCTCATTTCTCCTGCTTGTTATTCCCCTGCTTATGCATGCCAGCATTCCATATGCCCTCCCCATGGCCCTGGTGCACTGCTTCCCCACCCTTAGGTTGCTGGTGACTGTTATCCCCAGGTCCCTTTCTTGATCCGTGATCCTGATTTTCTCTTCCCCAATTGTGTAATCTAACTGTGGGTTCCTGCTGCCCATGTGCATCACTGCACACTTCTTTGTGTTGAAATTCAGCTGCTAGGTGTCCGCCCACTGTTCCAAAGCCCTCAGATCCTGTCTCATATCTTCTGAACCACCTGCTGTGTCCACCCTATTGGAGATTTTCAGGTCATCTGCAAATAGGGCCACACATCCCGAGGTTGTCCGCTGTGTCTGTTATGTAGATATTGAACAGGATTGGCCCCAGCAACGACACCTGGGGAACCCCGCTCATTACATCCCTTGTCTCTGAGTGCACCCCATTCACCACCCACTGGGTCTGATCTGATAGCCAGATCTTCCTGGACATAAAGTCTACACCACTCATTCACACTGATGGGACTATGCTGAAGATGCTAGGACCAAGCGGGAGACAAAAATCTTCAGGAGGGCCAGCGCCAAGGTAGGATCACGCATGTGCAGCATCACGAGGAAGGCTCAAGCCATATAGGCTACCCCAGCGTCAACCCTCCAACCGCCTCAGTACCTTTTTCCTGCCGTCAAGTGCACTTCAGTGAAGACGTTGCTCGCCCGCCGGGAGTCAGATCTACAGTATATGTCTATACAACAGCAGTGAAGTCATTCAGTTTTGATTTACTTTTATTATATTCTTTGTTTATTATTTAAAAAAAAAGTGTTTCTTTTCGCAAGAAAGAACAGAGGAGTTTTCCTCAGCTCGCATTCGACGGAGTTGACCATGAACGGGGTCGGTGACGGTAGGGAGACTTTGCATGAAAGCTGTATTTCCAGCTGGGCTGATTCTCATCTACTGCCCTCTATGGAGGGAGGGTCTAACTACGGGCGGTCCTCTTGAAAGCAAAAAAGGAAACGGGCCCATCCCCGATCTTCATTGGGAACCCGGCACCGCTCGGCCTCAAGTTCTTCTTTGCCTCACTGGTCGAAGAAGAAATGGTACTGCTCGAGGTCACCCTCTGGTAGGTCTGCATGTCGATCGTTGGTTGTATGGGACAGGAGGTCAACTCCGATACTGTCGGGGTCATCTGTTACCTCTGTCCTGGTGACTGGCATCTTTGACTCCGTAGTCCCTCCTTGCCTCTTGGGGATCCTCTGGTGAGCAGTTTCATCATTGGGCCACTATTATGGAGCAGTGGGATCGGCAGTTGTCCCAACTTCCCAAGCCAGTGGGATCAGTCCCTGGGCCTTCAGGCCTAGGGGCTTTGAACCCACGGGTGGTGCGGTTGGTTCAGTCTTGTCACGCGATATCTTCTGCAGTGCAGTCGATGCAACTCTCTTATGCTTTCCCCCTCACATGGCTGCAGTGCAGGGACCAGCACAGGTACCTATTTCTTCTCCTCAGGCTTTCAGATCTTTATCCTTGGGTGCCACAGAGTTTGGGTTGGGGGCCCTGAGCGCCCATGTGACGCCGGCTGTAGTGCCACCTTCAACTCCAGTCTTGGCAGTGCAGCGGTCAGTGATGCATGGCGTGAGTCTACTGCAACTGCAGCCCCGCGCTGTTTCCGGTGCCACCCCTGATGTAGGCTTTCTCTACTCCAATTCAAGGAGCATCCCCCTGTGCTTTTTCCTCCCTTTCCTTTATATATTATCCCTCCTGGGCTAGTAGAAGATAGTATTGAGCCTGAGCCTGATCTACGATTAGGGGAGGACTTTGATGAGGATTCTTCCTTTGGAGTAGAAAGTAAGCCCTTTACTTCAGCAGAGCCTTTGATCGAGGACCTATCCTTTAGACCTCTTCTGAAGAACATGAATTCCACCCTCTCTCTCCAGACATCGGAGGTGGATCCAGGGAAGCTATTCTGCCTTTAATATCTGCATGTTCCGGAGATCCCTGTGGAACTGACTCCTCCAGTACAGCCCTCTTTTGAGACACTCTCACAGATGGTGTGGGATTATCCAGCGCTTATTCCTTCCATGGCTAAGTCCATAGAGAGGAAGTATGCTCCCCCTAAGGATTGACCAAACCTGGCCTCCCAAGCCTTTGCAGATACCATTGTGGTCTTGGCAGAAAATGACAAAGCTGTACTCCTTCAGGAATCTACAGCTCGTCCAGTAAATAAGGAATCCTGTAAGACTGACACCCTAGGGAAGCGAGTCTTCACTGCTGCTACCCTAGGAATGTGTATTGCTAGCTACCAGGGCTACTTCTCACAATGAGTATACCCTCTGGCATTCACTGAAAGCCTTAGCTGAAGCTCTTCCAGCGCTGGATGCTACTTCAGAGCTTCTTAAAACCATTACTAGAGACATTGAGTCCAATAACCAGCAGCTTGAGGCTGCTACGGATGCTTTTGACACTGCCTCTAGGGCAGCAGCAGAGATCTGCACCCGGTGCCACTCATGGTTATGGACCTCGGGGTTTACAAATGATGCTCAACAAAGAGTCATGAATTTACCATTTGACGGAGTTCATCTGTTTGGCACACAGGTGGAGCAGGCACTGGAGGCCACACAGAAAACTAGGACTGCCATTAAGACTGCCAAACCGGCCCCTGCTGCCACTCAACGGGGTGGAACCACTGACAGTTTCATAACTGCCAGTCCTTTGGTGACAAAGGCAGAGGGTATTTCAACAACCTGCTGGCAGTATAGCCTAGAGGTTAGAGGACCGAGGTGTGAACAAGCTTGATACAGCCAGCAGACCAGACATGAGTTTGATTCTCACAACCTCAACTTGCATACTGTGTGACTCTGAGGAAGTCACTTAACCTCCCAGTGCTCCCAGGTCGCCCCTGAAAACAGGCACTTGTGCCTAGTGGGCCTTACCCGGTTACCAAAGACTAAAATAAAAAATAAAAAAATATACAAGAATCAAGCCCCTCAGCAGCAAAAGAAAATGCAGCAGAAGGCACAGGGCCCAAAGGCACCTAGTGCCACCCTCTGAGATTCTGGCCCAAGTCCCACCTCAGCTGTCTGAGGGGGACTTGTCTTCAGCAGTAGGGTGGCATCTGACTCACCAGTGGAAGTCAGTCACATCGGACAAGTGGGTTCTCAGAATAATTCACGAGGGTTACTCTGAATTTGTCAGAACCGCCCCCCCCGGATCATCCACCCAAACGACAGCCCAAGCTGTCTGTCATTCAGTCAGTTCTCCTCACTTCCAAGATTCAAGGCCTTCTGAACAACAGGGCAATAGAAACAGTTCCACAGGATCAAAGGAATACAGGTTTCTACTCCCATTACTTCCTAGTTCCAAAGAAAACAAGCGGTATGTGCCCTATTCTAGACCTACAGAAGTTAAACAAATTCCTTTACAAGGAGAAGTTCAAGATGATATCACTCGGAATGCTCCTACCTCTGATTCATCAAAACGATTGGCTGGCCTCCCTGGACATGCAGGATGCCTACCAACATGTTCCCATGCACCCAAACCATCACAAGTATCTCTGATTTGTGGCTTTGGGTCAGCACTACCAATTCAGAGTCCTGCCCTTTGGGCTGTCCTCAGTGCCTTGAGTCTTTACAAAGTGCTTTGCAGTACTTGTAGTGCACCTCAGGCAACTTGGAATTCAAGTGTTCCTGTATCTGGATGACTGGCTCCTAGCAAGTTTATCCAGACTAGGGATGTAGGAAGTTGTAGCCATGGCTTCCAAGTTCCTCACATCTATGGGAGTTCTGTTAAATTTGGAAAAATCGCAGCTCCAGCCCTCCCAACAGCTCCTCTTCACAGGAGCTCTCCTGGACACCACCAGAACAAGGGTCTTCATTTCAGAAGACATGAAAAATGATATCGTTCAGATGGCTTGCTTCATCAAGGAGAATGATTCAGTCTGAGCTCTCTCGATGCAGCGGATACTGGGTCTCATGACATCATCGGTGTTCATGGTGCCCTTGGCTCATCTTCACATGAGGAACACTCAGTGGATGATCAGTACTTAGTGGCCCCCAACCACACACCCACAGTCCTTTCACATCAAGGTGACAGGACCTCTAAAGCAGTCACTCACCTGGTGGACTCAAGAGAATAACCTGCTTCAAGGCTTTCCCTTTGCTTCACTGGAGGCACAGATCACCATCACCACAGATGCATCTCTAGTTGGCTAGGGCACTCACTGTCAGACTCTCCGCACCCAGGGTCTGTGGAACCAGGACGAATCTCAACTCCACATTGTGACAGGGTGAAAAAGGACCCTGTCCCAGTTGTTATGAGAAAGTGTTAAAATGCAAGGATCTGTCCTTTCCTGTCTATTTGTCTGTCTGGTTGCACAACCAAATTTTTCTGTGAGACCTCGGACTTGATCAACCCGAACAGTCTCACAATTCTTTGCCTCTCACTGTCTCAGTCCTCTCTTGCTGTCTGTTTTTTCCTCCATAGAAACATAGAAACATAGAATTTGACGGCAGATAAGGACCGCTTGGCCCACCCAGTCTGCCCATTTCCCTACCTACTGGATAAGCTGCAGATCCTAGTTAACCAGCAGCCTACTTCTTTCTACCCCAACCCCCCAGAATTGCCTTATGACTATCCCATGCATGCTTGAATTCCACCACTGATTTTGACTCCACAACCTCCTCCGGAGGCCATTCCATGCATCCACAACCTCTCTGTGAAAAAATACTTCCTTAAATTACCTCTGAGCCGCCCCCTCTATCTTCAAATTGCGCCTCTTGTTCTTGCACACCTCTTTATTTGAAAGATGCTACCTCTTGGACTTTGTTGATTCCCTTGAGGTACTTGAAAGTTTCTATCATGTCCCCCTCTCCTCCTTTCCTCGAGGCTATACATATTAAGCTCCTAGAGTCTCTCTTCATATGTCCTCGGTGCAGACCCTGCACCATTTTAGTTCCCTCCTCAGGACAGCTTCCATCCTGTCTATGTCTTTCGGAGATTGGGTCTCCAGAACTGCACACAGTACTCAGATGGGGTCTCACCAGCTGTCTGTACAGAGGATAATAACTTCCTGTTTTCTACTGGTGATGCCTCTCCTATGCATCCCAGTATCCCCCAGCCCTCCTTGCTGCCTTCTCACATTGCTTGCCCACCTTTAGGTCATCTGATATGACTACCCCAGGTCCCTTTCCATTTTGTTGTTGTTAGTATCTCACCCCCATTGTGTACTCTTCCCTGGGTTTTGTTTCCCAGGTGCATTACCTTGCACTTCTTAGCATTGAATCTAAGCTGCCATACATTTGACCATTCCTCTAACCTTGCCAAGTCCCTTCTCATCCTTTCCACCCACCCTGTGCATCAACTCTGTTGCAGATCTTAGTGTCATCTGCAAAGAGACATACTTTTCCTTCCAGTCCTTCTGCAATGTCTTATAAAGACATTGAAGACTGGTCTAACTCTTGAACCCTGCGGTACCCGCTAGTAACCTCCTTTCTTCTGAGTGGACTCCATTTACTATTACTCTCTGTGTCCTATTCTCCAGCCAATTCTTTACCCAGGCTGTCATCTTGGGACCCACTCCCAGGCTGGCTAACTTATATATTAATCTTTTGTGTGGGACTGTGTCAAATGCCTTGCTAAAAGTCTAGGTAGAGCCATGTCCACAGCCCCTCCCTGATCTACTACTTTGGTCACCCAGTCAAAGAAATCTATCAGATTCATCTGGCATGACCTTCCTGCTGTGAATCCATGCTGCCTAGGGTCTTGAGCCCCTCTGGCCTCTAGATACTCGACAATTCTTTCCTTTAGAGTGATTCCATCATTTTCCCTATCACTGAGGTTAAACTAACAGGTCTATAGTTTCCTGCTTCTGCCTTGCTCCCACTTTGTGAAGGGGAATCACATCTGCCCTCCTCCAGTCCTCGGTACCACCCCATCCTCCCATGATTTGTTAAAGAGGGTAGTCAGTGGTGTCACTAGTTCTACCCTTAGTTCTTTTAGAATTCTGGGATGAATCCATCAGGCCCCATTGCTTTGTCCACCTTCAGTTTTAAGAGTTCTTTCAGAACCCTTTCTTCTGTAAATGGGCTGGTATCAACTTCTGTATCCAGAGTGTTACCACTGTTTGTTTATGTACCTCCCCTCTTCCTTTGTAAACACTGAGCAAAAATATTTGTTTAGTATCTCTGCCTTTTCACATTCTCCCTCTGCCCACCCTCCCTCCCTTTATTAAGCCTCACTATCCCTCCCTTGGTCTTCCTTTGCTCCCTGATGTACCTATAAAGGTTTTATTCCCCTTCTTAACTGAGTTGGCTATCTTTCCTCAGTTTGGGCCTTTGCTGTTCTGACTGCCTTCCCAGCCTCCTTTTGCTTTAACTAGATACAGTTCTCTGTCCTGCTCCTGCGATTCCTTGTACCTCCTGAATGATTTCTTTCTCTTGAACCTTCACTGCCACTTCCTTTGAGAACCATAGTGGTTTCTTACATCGTCTTGTTTTGTTTATTTGCTTCACACAGGCTCGTTACCTCTGTGATGGCAGTTTTATTATTCCCCATTGTTCTTCCACCCCTCCTTCCCACCCATTTGCTAGTGCATTCCTTAGGCACTCACCCATTTAGCAAGTCAGCCCTCCTAAAGTCCAGTACTTTTGTCTTTGTTGGCTTGACTCTATTGCTGTGTTTATTGTGAACCATACTGTTCGATGGTCACTAGTTCCCAGATGGCTACCCACTTCTACATCTGTGATCCTCTCTCCATCTCCATTTGAGAGTATCAAGTCTAATATTGCTCCTCTCGGTGGGCTCCAGTACTAGTTGTCTAAGGCATGCCCCTGTAGGGCATCTAGAATAACTGCACTCTTCAGTGGCAGCTGCAACTGCGCTCCAGTTAACATCTGGCATATTCAGATCACCCATCAGCAATATCTCCCTTTTTCTGCCATTCTAAGTATACTTTCTATCATTTCCTTGTCCATTTCCTCCCCTGAGAAGAGGTCTGTGTCTAACCCTGTGCGGATTATTGGTGCCATTGCCTGTCTCCAAATTTACCCACAATTGCTTCTTCTCCTCCTGTTTACCCTTTTGTTCTGTTGCTTTTATTCCTTCCCTTATGTAAAGAACTACTCCTCCCCTCTTTTACCCTCCTCTGTCCCTCCTGTAGATAGTGTATCCTGGTATGTTTACGTCCCAGTCATGGTTTTGTGTGTACCATGTTTCTGTGACTGCCACGATATCCAGATGTTCCTCCTCCATCAAGGCCACTAATTCAGGAAGCTTGTTACCTAGACTACTTGCATATCAGCTAGTATAAAAAAAATGTGCAAATCATTGTATGGAAATGTAACTGATATTGGGACCCCTTGTGTTTGGAAAATATATAACATTACTGTTGAAATGTATATAATTATAATTTGAGATGACTGCAAAAAGCTGTTGGAAGCCAGAGGTTACTTGAGTGCAAATTTTTTTTTTGTATTATGGTACTTACTGCCCCTGCACACCTGACCGTACTTCCCTTTGGGCCCCCAAATGGATTGCCCCATCTCGGAGCACCCAACCCCACCGCCCCACATTGCAGCCAGCCCAGGTATCCCCGACATATCCCTTCATCAGGAGGGTCCCTTACCTTAGTAGGGGATGAGCCTGTTCAGCCATATCCAATGACCCTGGGTGCTGCTGAGGCAGCTGATGGAGGTCCGGGAGCCTGGGAGTGAGGATCCGGGGAGGCCATCATCTGACTGGCCAGGGTGTCATTTTCATGGTTTTTCCTCTGAGGAGGGACGTGCCATGACATCTAGGCATTGTGGGTCAGATGTCGTGCTGAACCCCCACCTCTGCCAGTGGTCAGCAGACACCAAACCACACCCTCTCCCTCCCCCCGGAGAAGGTGAGCTGTCAGTGGACGCTCCCTCCTTCTCCCCACGGCTGGCCTTCCAGTGACCCGAGTCCATTCCCAAACCTGGGTCGCCGGCATTGCAGATGGAAATCCAACCTCTGCAATAGTGCAAATGTTTAAGCCATTTGCAAAAGCTGTGCAAATGGAGCCTCTCAGCTCAAGCACACTGTGTTCTAGCAGCCCTGCCTGATATTTTCAAAAACAGGATGCTTGCTAAGGATGGAGGTTGAAAGGACTTATAAGAGCTAAGCTGCAACTGTGAGAAAGATGAGAAGAAAAAGGGACACAGAGATGGCAGGCAAACTCTTTTTTATTTTGCCTTTGTAAATAGCTATACTGAACAAGTTTTTTTTTTATGTTACTGCTACTGTAAATAAATATTTTTGGTGAATTCTACAACTGCTCCTGGTTTACCTGTGCTTCCTGACCTGTGCTTGACTGATAGATAGATCCAGAAGCAAATGATTTGATACCTTTTAATGGACCAACATAGATGTAACAAGAACAAAGTGCTCTAGCTTTCGGACCAACCAGTCCTTCTTCAGAAGCTAATGGCAGTTGTTTAGAAAATACAATACTTATAACAGCTAGATCATGCAGAAAAAAACAGAAAAATCCCCATTGGTTTAAAATACTCATTTAAAAAATACAGAAGATGATGTCAGAGAAGTTTAACAGTACCATACAGCCAGGAGGATCCCCCGGTCAAAGGTGCTTGGTGGAACACACATACAAAGAATCCTACTGCATATAAATTTAATTGACATAAGATAACACTGCTGAAGCAGATGACTCAAATCAAGCTATGAGTGTCACAGTTTGTATAAGGATGTGATTACTGAAAGGCAACTCTCACTCAGATTAAAGACAAACTAAGATTGTCTTAGGGCTTCAAGAAGTTTCAATGCCTGCATTATATACAAGAATTTACCAGCAAAGTTGTCTTAAAAACATCAGTGCACACTGTATGATGTGTAAAACCTAGCTGGACCTGTCACCCAGCTGTACTC
The DNA here is from genome assembly GCA_016271365.2 of Neoceratodus forsteri. Classification (NCBI taxonomy): domain Eukaryota; kingdom Metazoa; phylum Chordata; order Ceratodontiformes; family Ceratodontidae; genus Neoceratodus; species Neoceratodus forsteri. Next base: position 266,903,445 of record CM057451.1, on the reverse strand, counting down.
TCAAGCTAGATATAAGGCCCAAGAAATTTAAAAAACCTCTAGTGTAGTGACAGGACTGTATAAATGATCATTTAAATATAAATTGACAATATTAGTGTCAAACAAAAAAACTCTAGTAGAGGAACCTCAAGGAATTAAGACCATGTAGCCTGATATGTACTGATGTCAATATACACTGAGAATGTAACAACTTGATGTACCACAAGTGTCTAAGGAATCTGAAAAAGAGATAAAAATGTAATTTCTCTCCGCCTCTTCATACAAACAATACACCCTACCCCAGGGGGGATACCTAGCTTTAAGGAGATGCTCTCTCTCTCCCCCCCCCACACACACACACACTCTCATAGTGAACCTTTATTCACATCAGTCACTGCAATTGTTCCCCAAAGGAATTCAACTTGTCATGAAATCCTAAGTAAAAGGGCTCATGTCTCCTAATACCTACAGAGCAAAAATGTGACACTATTTAACCGTACTACTATCTGCATAGTAACATTTCCAAGGATTCTGGATAGAACACCTATGAAATAAACCTGCCACCCTCCCCCAGGATAAGGTAACTAGAAGTAAATATAAAGTATGTGTGTAAGACCAGAGGTCTAACATACCTACATATCCACAAATTACTACAATATTAGCCTAATGTAAAAGGATCTGTCCAGGACCCCGATGCAAATGAGATCACGCACTCCAATATGTACAGAGTTAAAAAAAATTATATGTGACAGTGTATGATAACACAGTAACAGGCTAGGTAATCTGAATATGGTGCAGTGGAATCAATCCCACCCCCGGGCAAAGATAAAAAGTAAGGAGGAATTAATATTCATTATCTGTGTGAAATAAGAATAGTAACACACTATAACTCCATATATCTAAATAGAGTCCTACCTCAATGTGACAGCAAGCCCCACACCTGTTATATCACATACCTCACAACTCATACCCACACACATACATATACACACGTACCCACATCCCACACATGCTGAAGTCCTATAATATGCCAGTCTGAAGAAGAAGAGGTCTGTGGATGTCAGTTTCTGTAGTGTCCCATAAAACTAAGATCGATGTTCATCCCATCTGCTACCATATTGGGATGTAAAATAAGTTTAATCTCAAAAGCTCGTCTCTGTTGTGTGTTTTTGAGATTTCCTTTTAAGACCATTACTGACATATCTGAGACTGAGTGGTCAGGCTGGGAGAAGTGGTGCCCCACTGGTTTTTCAGTCTTCTTTGCTGTAATAGTATGTCTGTGTGAGTTCATCCTAGTGCAGAGCTGTTGGCATGTCTCTCCAACATAACCTGTTTGTGGACATCTCTTGCACTGAAATAAACAACATGTCATGACGTGCATATATAACTCCCATGCACCTGGAATTGTCTGTTTTGTGATGTAACCACACAGTCTAAAGTAGAAATGAGCTCACAAGTCTTACAGGGGCATTGATTGCAGGGTCGTGTGCCACTGTGTGACATGGTATTCCGTTCTGGTGAAAGTTTGCTCCTAATAATTAGGCTGGCTAAATTTGGTGGTTGTTTAAAAGATAGTAGTGGGAGTTCCTTAAAAATACAATTAAGGGTTTCATCCTCACTAAATATTGGGTGGAGGTCTTTAATAATCTTACGCAGACATTCAAGGTCTGGATGATATGTGACTATTAAGGGTATTCTGTCTGTAGCTGGCTTTTCTTTATATTGAAGTAGTTGTTGTCTTGGTACTTGCATTGTCCGTTCTGTTATCCTGTCAATTTCCCTTTCAGTAATCACATCCTTATACAAACTGTGACACTCATAGCTTGATTTAAGAGTCATCTGCTTCAGCAGTGTTATCTTATGTCAATTAAATTTATATGCAGTAGGATTCTTTGTATGTGTGAGTTCCACCAAGCACCTTTGACCCGGGGACCCTCCTAGCTGAAGGCAGTATGGTACTGTTAAACTTCTCTGACATCTTCTGTATTTTTTAAATGAGTATTTTAAACCAATGGGGATTTTTTCTGTAGTTTTCTGCATGATCTAGCTGTTATAAGTATTGTATTTTCTAAACAACTGCCATTAGCTTCTGAAGAAGGACTGGTTGGTCCGAAAGCTAGAGCACTTTGTTCTTGTTGTTACATCTATGTTGGTCCATTAAAAGGTATCAAATCATTTGCTTCTGGATCTATTCTTGCAAGGACCAATACAGCAACTACTAAATCTAGATTTCAACATGGAAGATACCAGAATTAGCCGTAGAATATGGCAGTTACATAACACCAAGAAGAAATTGGCACAGCTAGACAGTGACATCTATTTTCTAACCCAGTGCAAGAGGAGAAACATAATCCCTAAAGGTCTTACTATTTGGAATCCATTAAGAAATACAAACAATTCTACATATGCAGAACAACTCTGTCATAGGACCTCTGAGAAACTGAGAAATCACAGGATTCACATGTCATATGCCAAAAAAGTTGTTCTGAACAAAGAGTTTGCTGAAATTGCTACCACTCTGAAAAGGATGTCTGGGGAACCTATTCAGGACATCTTGCGAGAGATACACATTAACTATCAAAGGACCTTAAGAAAAGCTATGCTTATGAAAAATAGGAAATTGGATGCCCTTCAACATACCATACTTCCTAACAACCATGAAGAACACAATGGAGTCACTGAACAGCAACACAATACAGATGGGCACCTTGACACTGACTACTGGAGAACTAAATGTACTTTCAAAGGGCTTCACTTTCTGCCCAACAAAACCACTGGATAAAATACAGTTTTGCTGTGAACTGGAGGAATACTTCTGTAGATTGAGACTTAAAGAATTCTTTCACTACAAGGAAGAAATCACTGGTAGTGAAGACAGTGCAAGCAGCAATAATGTAATGGATAAGAAAAAGAAATCTGAATTTACCCCCTCAAGTGAGCGTAACAAAAACTAGACAATTACATTCATTGTTTCCACCAACAAGTCAGTAGTCAGATCCTTACTAGGCAAAAACAGGCCCATTATAACCTTTCTCCACTGGAATGGAGGGCTATAGGGACACTGAAATCAAACCACAACATTGTCATCAAAAAAGCTGATAAAGGCTCTGCAGTGGTGATTTTAAACAGAGAGGATTATATTAATGAATCTAATAGACAGCTAACAGATCTTACATACTACAGAGAACTAGAGAGTGACCCCACTACAAGATATAAAGATGAACTATGTGGCTTAATTAGAACTTTTCCAGACCATGTCCGAGAAAAACTAACTGACCTCATCCCTGCTGAACCCAGGCCAGGAACATTCTACATGCTGCCTAAAATACATAAACCTAGCAATCTGGGAAGACCCATAGTCTCTGGTAATGGTACCTTGACTGAGGGGATCTCAGGGTTTGTAGAGACCATTTTGAAACCGCTGGTTATGGAAAGAGACAGTTATATCCAGGACACTACGCACTTTTTGCATGTACTTTCTGGTTATAAGGATTTACCACCTGATACCATTTTAGTGATAATGGATGTAACATCCCTCTACACTAATATTCCACACACAGATGGCATTGCAGCATGCCTTAAATACATACATGAGAAAGGACCGGAACAAAATATCAACCCTGAAGTGGTGGGGGAACTTATGGAATTCATTTTGACACATAACAATTTCAACTTCAATGGTAAACATTATGTTCAAACTATGGGAACAGCAATGGGCACCAAAATGGCTCCACAGTATGCTAACCTCTTTATGGCTAACTTGGAGGAGGATTTTTTAAGGCAGTATCCCCACAAACCACTAGCTTATTTCTGTTACATTGATGATTTGTTTATCATCTGGATGGAGTGCACAGATGCACTCAAAGATTTTCATCACAAACTTAATAATCTCCACCCTACCATAAAGCTTACCCTGGAGTATTCTACCACCAAGGTTAACTTTCTGGACACCACAGTCACCATTAAGGATGGAACCTTACATACATGTATTTACAGGAAGCCAACAGACAAACAGAGATACCTGCACAAGAAAAGTAATCCCCCAAACCATACAAAAAAAAATCTGTCATGTACAGTCAAGCACTCCGATGTCACCGTATTTGTTCAAATGAGGATGACAGAGATACACATTTGGCTATGTTGAAAAATACCTTTATTGAGCAGGGACACTCTTCCAGAGAAATTGACAGGATAACAGAATGGGCAACGCAAGTACCAAGACAACAACTACTTCAATATAAAGAAAAGACAGCTACAGACAGAATACCCTTAGTAGTCGCATATCATCCAGACCTTGAACGTCTGCGTAAGATTACTAAAGACCTCCACCCAATATTTAGTGAGGATGAAACCCTTAATTGTATTTTTAGGAACTCCCACTACTATCTTTTAAACAACCACCAAATTTAGCCAGCCTGATTATTAGGAGCAAGCTTTCACCGGAACAGAATACCATGTCACACAATGGCACATGACCCTGCAATCAACGCCCCTGTAAGACTTGTGAGCTCATTTCCACCTCGGACTGTGTGGTTACATCACAAAACAGATAATTCCAGGTGCATGGGAGTTATACATGCACGTCACGACATGTTGTTTATTTCAGTCAGTGCAAGAGATGTCCACAAATAGGTTATGTTGGAGAGACGCCAACATCTCCGCACTAGGATGAACTCACACAGACATACTATTACAGCAAAGAAGACTGAAAAACCAGTGGGGCACCACTTCTCCCAGCCTGACCACTCAGTCTCAGATATGTCAGTAATGGTCTTAAAAGGAAATCTCAAAAACACACAACAGAGACGAGCTTTTGAGATTAAACTTATTTTACATCTCAGTATGGTAGCAGATGGGATGAACGTCGATCTTAGTTTTATGGGGCACTACAGAAACTGACATCCACAGACCTCTTCTTCTTCAGACTGGCATATTATAGGACTTCAGCATTTGTGGGATGTGGGTGCATGTGTGTGTAAGTATGTGTGTGGGTATGTGTTGTGAGATATGTGATATAACAGGTGTGGGGCTTGCTGTCACATTGAGGTAGGCCTCTGTTTAGATATATGGAGTTATAGGACCAGATATTCAAACTGCGCCCAAAATGTGCGCAACAGCAGGAGCAAGCACAGGTCAATTGCGCACATGCACAACAGACGCGATATTCAAACGTGGAGCAAGTCAAATTGCGCAACCAGCCAATGTCTGAATATCGCACAACCTGCGCCATAGCACAACCAGGTAGGGGAAGCTGAGCACATATGTCGCGCCATAGCGCCAACAAGGCCAGCCCAGCTGAGCAGTCGAGATGCGCCTCAGCGCAAGCAGGAGACCCCCAGCAGCAGAGCAATGCAACTGCACAACCAGGGAGGTAGGCAGGGCCCACCACCTATGGCACAGACAGGCACAGGAACACAGTGTGAACCAACAACACACCCCACACCTGAAGCACAGCATCACCGTGGAGGACGGAAAATCCACTGGCCCATGGGGACAAGCCTACAAAACACAGCAGGGCCAGCGCCCCAGCACACCCACTGGCAAGCAAATACTGCCACACAAAGAGGCCCGGACAACCCAGGGTGTACCACAGCCCCACTGTGCACAGCACACTATGCCCTGGAACCCCAAGACACCACCCATGTGCAGTGAGTGTGACTGGCACTGCCGGAACCACCATCCCCCCCACCTGGCACAATGCAACCGTGTGTTCCACAGAACCCATAAAGCCAGACCCACCAGGAGCCCACAGTGGAGTGTGGCAGCACTGCAGCCAGACCAGCTGACAGCCACCACCACACCATGGACACCCCCACAGACACACACACAATCCCAGGACCTCACCACCAGATGCCATGCACACCACTGCAACTGAGCACCGATAGCCAGCTGCAAATCAGACACCACCACAGTATTCATAACAAAATATATATATATATATATATTCTATGAAAAACAGAAGAACAACATCACGGAACAACAAAACACTATATACATGTATATCAAAACAGGTGTGGGGTACGGTACAAGGTGAGAATTGGAGTGTGAAGTGCGGGTGAAGAACCTGGTGAGGGAAGGCAGGGTGTGAGGGAAAGGTAAGGTGTAGATGTGGAGCAGCTACTGTCCCCAGGCTGCAGATCTTCAGGATGGCCTAGACCCTGTGGCCTCCTCATTGGCCTTTCACCCTGGTTCATCTCCTCAGTATGGCGAGCATCTCTTGTGACACCTCCATCAGGTGGTGGATGGCCTGCTCGATCCTCGCAGGATCCGTACACCTAGGGCAAGGGAACAGAATCAATGGCTGGGACTGTACACAACCTGAACCCACCCAGTATGCATGGCATACATCCAAGTGCCCTGCCCTGTGATGGACTGCACACACACAGTGACCGTGCATGGGCCAAGTCCAACCAGGCAGTAACAGCCATGTGTGCCACGACACCCCCCCCATGCCCAGGACTGCACAACCAAGGCAGTACAGTGACATGTCTATGTGGTGGGAAGGTAGTGCCACAGCCATGTGCCCAGTGCATGCATGGACCACCAGTGACGCACTCACAGACACGCAGTGCCACTGGACAGTGCTGTCACACGTCGCAGGCATGGCAGTGTCATCCATGGATGGTGGCCATGCTCCATTCCCCCCAGTGCACGCAATAGCATCCATGATGTAATGACACTCACCCTCATCCAGCCGCTGCTGCTGCTGCTGTGGCGGCTGCTGTGGCAGATGCTGCTGCTGCTGCTGATGTGGGCCCATACCGCCGCCTCCTCCAGCCACCCCTGCAGCACCCCTGTGCGACTCAGCCTGGGCCCTCCTCCGCTCCTCACGCCTGTAGAAACAAATGTTGAGAAGCACATTAGTGAGATCCAAATGCAGACAGACCCCTGCATCAGTTGGTGTGCCTGCCACACAGCCAGACCCATGCATCACACACCTGCAAACACAGCACAGCCAACCTGGAACAACCTCCCCCATGCTCTGGCCCCAACACACAGTCCATACCCTACGGATAATACAGGTGCATAGATGGGTCACCCACCTGGCCTAGAAACAATGCCCTCCTGGCACGGGACCTGGCGTGCCAGCAGTACCTCTCCCTCCTCGCGGGTCACTGTAGCGGTGCCTGCACTGCTCTGCTGTCCTGTGCTGCCCTATAACCTGCTCCAGCGCGGTGGCCACCTGCTGCCACACTTGAGTGCGGGCAAGTCTAGGGGTTCCCCAAACAGTGGCCCATAGTGAGGCTCAACCACGGCCACTGGGTTGGCCACCTCAACCACTCCACTGGGGGCTCCTGCATGCCATGCTAGCAGCTGATAGTAGGCAATATGGCGCTCCGCGAGCCTGGACCACGTGGAAATGTTGCATAAAACAACCCCATCTGTCCCTATCGCGCTGTTCAGGCAGCGCCATCGATCCCTATCACGCTGTTACCAAACAGCGCGATGAAACTACACACATGCCAGATGTACAGTGCCAAGGGGCAAAGGTCGGGCACAAGGTCATGTGTGTGGCGCCAGGAGCCGCCGCCTGGCGCCATCGGACATCTATGCATCAGCGGCGAGGTCACCCCGGCGTGCCAGTGCCACAGTGGACTATTCGCGGTTATTATCCTGGCGCCATGTGGTGACCAGTGCTGGCGCCACTGGCACAATGGTGGCCATGTCATGAATAGCTGACCGCACAGAGCACGTGACCAGCACGGCAGATGCCTGCGTAAGGTACCTGGGCATGTGCAGTGCTGTGTACTACGCAGTCACAGAACTGCGCCATAGGCTCAGCCAGACCAACCGTATTGTGCAAGGCGCAACAGCGCGATATTCAGCCATCATATGCAAATCAGCTGATCAGCTATTCAAAGGAGCAGCGGCGCGATTTGCATCTCATTAAAGTTGCTCCACTCCTGATTTGCATGCATTGCGCTATAAATGTGCGACAGTGATCTGCAGTGGCCACATTCTGTTACTGCAGGTGTTAGGTGGGTTGCATGCTGTGTGATGTTATGGACCATGGTCATGGGAATATGCTGTGAACTGCACAGTCAGAGGTGTCCTCTTCCACCCATACAGACCCTGACATGGCCGAGCAAGCACTGGGTGAGGAGGAAGATGGTGAGCAGAGGAGGCCCAACTTCACAAAGGCCGAAACAGAGGCACTCTATGAGGCCTACCTGGATGAGAAGCCACTACTCAGTGGACAGCGGGGCACCCCTCAGGCCCGTGCCGCTGCATGGGAGGGGGTAGCTCGCACCGTGAACCTGCACGGAAGCCACCAGCACTCCGTGCAGGAATGTAAGAAGGTGGGGACAGACAGGAGACGGGTTAAGGAGAAGGTGGCAGCACTCAGGGCAGCATGCACTAACACAGGCGGGGGCCAGCCAGAGGTGGCGCAGCTGACCCCGGTGGAGGAACGTCTTGCTGCAGCCATGCAGTGCAGTGCCATCGAGGGTGTTCCAGGCGGTGGCTTCCAGACAGGTGGCAGCCCATCACTGAACGGTATGACATGGTGGGGGGTGGGGGAGGTTGATCCCATGCACTGACTTGTTCTCGCTTTCTGTTACAGATCCTGTGCGCCTGCAGGGGACAGTGGTGGTGGGCCCGTGCACCATGGATGTGCAGCCAGAGTTGGAGGAGGGTCCATCCACCTCTGCTGGTAGCCGGCGTGCATTGCACCAGTGTGCACGCCTGGCTGCCAGTTCCAATGTCGGTGAGACCGGTGTGGGGAGTTCCCTTCCTGTGGCCCAGCGTTCTGGCATGCAAGCATGCCAGCACACAATGGCTGAGGCTGTGGCACAGACCTGCACCATTGATGATGCAACAGCCGCTATGGGCAGTAACATGCATGTGTCACAGAATGGACACACAGCAGGACATCCCGTGCCCATGGACCTTGCGGGTTCCAACGTGTGTGCCAGCACGTCAGCACAGTCCCAGGCTGTGCCTGTCAGCACCGGTGGCTGTGCAGGTCCCTGGCACTGTTGCAGACACAGTATTGGAAGGACTGGTCCCTTGGCGCTCAGCAGGCGGAGGGGCAGCAGTGGCAGTCACCCACCAGGTCTGGGGGTACAGGGTTCAGCGGTGGCATATGTACACCGCCTGTTGACATGCCCATACCTGGTCCTGGTGAACAGCGCCCACCCTCAAGGGGTGTTGAGCATCAGGCCCTTCCATCCCCTGGGGGACAGGTTGCCGAATTGGCAGACGACCCGTTTGATGAGCACACCCGCCTACTGCGGGCATCAGTACAGCAGCAGATGCGGGTTGCAACATCCATGGAGGCACTGTGTGTGGCTGTGGAGCGGCACAGCAGGGACAATGCAATGATCCTGGCAGAGATAGTCCAAATGCGGATGGATGTGACCGCAGCCATAGACAGGATGACCCAGGCATTGGTCGCTGTCGTGGCTATGTTGGGCACCCAGTCAGGTGCCCCTGTACTGCGCACCCCATGCAGTACGCACTCCACTCCCCATTCACGGCATTGTGCGACACCCAGCCTGTCAATGCCGGGTTCTGCTGTGGGCATCCCAAGCACCCCTGTTGCTGGTATGTTCGGCATGCTGCAGACCCCTGTGCGGACAAGGTCGCGCTCACGCAGTGGGACCCCTGGTGGTCCATCGGTGCCACCCCATGTGGCCCATGCTCAGCCTGCCAGTGTGGCTGGGTCACGGCGGGGCCGCCCACGCATCTGTGGTGGCCGTGGCTCAGTGCCAACTGACTGACCTGTCTCCCAGTGTGGGCCCTGTCTGGTGCTGCCCTGTGTGCAATGTGTGTCTTGCTGGGCACTGCACCGGTGGGTGCCCTGCCCAACACACTGGCACACGGACCACCTGCACACCCACCCGACTGCTGTCCACAGGTGCGTGTGCTGATGATGCCTGCATTGTACTGTACAACAAGGTGCAAGGGTGCCCAGCATCTGACACACGTACCTGGGCAGTACAGGTGGTGGGGGTGGTCTGTGGATCTGTGTGTTTGACGTGTGTGTTCCTGCTCTGCTGTGCAACTGCCCCTGTGCACTGTGTGCCGTGTGTGTGTGTGTGTGTGTGTCCATGTAGCGTGTCACTATTCACCCCTCCCTGATGGTGTGTTTGTGCGCCTGTACCCTTCCACTCCCCTTGCCGTCATGCACCCCTGGTGTGTTACCCTGTGTGTATGTGGGTTGCACCTAGACAGTGTTGGTTGCACATGGCCCCATGACTTACCTGTGTTGTACGAAATGCTCCCCTGTGATGGTGTCCCGGTGCAGCTGGGCCTGCCAGATCAGTCGGGGGTCACGCCGTCCAAGGGGCTGCTCATCCCATCATCACCGGCGTCACCGGCGTCCCCATCGCTGTTCCCCTCCTCGACCTGTACGGCTATCCCACAGTCTTTGGCCATGTTGTGCAGGATACAACAGGCCAGGAATATCCCACAGGCCTTTGAGGGGCTGTACTGTAGGGCACCGCCGGAGGTGTCTAGGCATCGGAAGCATGCCTTCAGCATCTCAAACACCCACTCGATGATGTTGCGTGTGGCGGCATGTGCCTTATTGAAGCGTTGCTGCGATGGGGTCGTGGGGCGCCGGTAGGGTGTGAGCAGCCAGGGACGGAGTGGGTATCCACTGTCACCTGTGTGGAGATAGTGGAAAGTAGTGTCATGTTCAGGTCCGTATTGCCCCAGCCCTGTGTGCCACTACCGTGGCACCTGGGGCTTTCCCACCCTTGCCCCAACTTTGCTACTCCTACATGCATACTCACCCACTAGATGTCCTGTGGGGATGTCCCCACTCTCGAATCGATGGCAGAGTGCAGACTGGTACCATATGAATGAGTCATGTGCTCCACCAGGGTGCGTGGCACAGACATTGATGATGCGCCCACTGCCATCACACACCACCTGGCAGTTGACACTAGAGAACCCCTTCCGGTTGCGATATGCAGCACCATTGGGGCCAGGTGGCGTGTGAATAGCCACATGGGTGCAGTCTATCGCCCCTAGCATGACAGGCATATGTGCTACCCTGTGGAACTCCTGCATGTTTGCTGTACGCTCTGCTGCGGTGCTGGGGAAATGGATGTACTCCGCAGCATGTGGCAGCAGTGCGCTGAGGAATTGGGTGAGGATGCGTAATGTGGCCGACTGTGTTATGCCTGTGGTGTCCCCTGTTGGCCTCTGGAAGGTACCCGTGGCGAGCAGGCACATGCAGGCTGTTACCTTTGTCTCCACTGACAGAGCGTGACTCCGTCATGAGGGTGCCTGCATCACATCACTGCACAGCTCAGGTGGTACCAGCCCCCAATCTCAACATCCGAATGTAGCTCAAAGCTGATGCGGGCATGGTACTGCCTGTTGGGGGTGTAACGCAGACGGGCCCTTCCATGGCCACGTCCCCCTGCAGCATGCCTTCTCACCCCCCCTCACTACAGCTTCCATGTGGAAGGTGGCACTGTCCATCTCCCTGGCCTGTGCCCCCCCCAGCTGTCATTGTTCTGTTCCCCCCACTGTCCTGACTGCTACCTCCACTGCACCGGGTACACTGACTGGCCTCCGTACTCTGTGGCCCCACACGCCTTCAGCTGCCACTGTTTTGTCCTGCCTACTCCCTGGCTCCTGCTGTGGTCCACTGTCCCTTGCTGCCTCATGGGCATTCCCTGTCAGGTTCTTGCACCTCTTCCTTGAGCCTTTTTATTTTGGCTCATTTCCAGCGTGGCGCACCTTCCGGCTGATCCACTGTTGCGCATTGCGCAAGCCTTTGAATATCGCATTGCGCTCTTTATGCATGGATCCACCCTTCGTTGCGCATGTCTTCATTTGCTTGCACTGTTGCTCAGCATGTTTCAGTGGGCGCAATTGCACTCCTGCTGAATATCGCGAGAATGCGCATTTTAGGACTTGCGGCGGCAGCCTTGTGCGGCATAGGCAACCCTTTGAATATCCGGCCCATAATGTATTACTATTCTTACTTCACACACATAATGAATATTAATTCCTCCTTACTTTTTATCTTTGCCCGGGGGGTGGGATTGATTCCATTGCACCATATTCAGATTACCTAGCCTGTTACTGTACATACAGGAGTGTTATCATACACTGTCACATATATTTTTTTTTAACTCTGTACATATTGGGGTGCGTGGTCTCATTTGCATGGGGGTCCTGGACAGATCTTTTTACATTAGGCTAATATTGTAGTAATTTGTGGATATGTAGGTATGTTAGACCTCTGGTCTTACACACATACTTTATATTTACTTCTAGTTACCTTATCCTGGGGAGGGTGGCAGGTTTATTTCATGGTAGTTCTATCCAGAATCCTTGGAAATGTTACTATGCAGATAGTAGTATAGTTAAATAGTGTCACATGTTTGCTCTGTAGGTATTAGGAGACATGAGCCCTTTTACTTAGGATTTCATGACAAGTTGAATTCCTTTGGGGAACAGCTGCAGTGACTGATGTGAATAAAGGTTCACTAGGAGAGAGAGAGAGAGAGAGAGAGAGTGTGTGTGTGTCTGTGAGAGAGAGAGAGAAAGAGAACATCTCCTTAAAGCTAGGTACCCCCCTGGGGTAGGGTGTATTGTTTGTATGAAGAGGAGGAGAGAAATTACATTTTGTCTCTTTTTCAGATGCCTGAGACGCTTGTGGTACATCAAGTTGTTACATTCTTAGTGTATATTGACATCAGTACATATCAAGCCACACGGTCTTAATTCCTTGAGGTTCCTCGACTGTTTGACACTAATATTGTCAATTTATATTTAAATGATCATTTATACAGTCCTGTCACTACACTAGAGGTTTTTGAAATTTCCTGGGCCTTATATCTAGCTTGAGAGTACAGCTGGGTGACAGGTCCAGCTAGGTTTTACACATCATACAGTGTGCACTGATGTTTTTAAGACAACTTTACTGGTAAATTCTTGTCTATAATGCAGGCATTGAAACTTATTGGTGCCCTAAGACAATCTTAGTTTGTCTTTAATCTGGGTGGGAGTTGCCTTTCAGTAATCATATCCTTATACAAACTCTGACACTCATAGCTTGATTTAACAGTCATCTGCTTCAGCAGTGTTATCTTATGTCAATTAAATTTATATGCAGTAGGATTCTTTGTATGTGTGTTCCACCAAGCACCTTTGACCCAGGGACCCTCCTGGCTGAAGGCAGTATGGTACTGTTAAACTTCTCTGACATCATCTTCTGTATTTTTTAAATGAGTATTTTAAACCAATGGGGATATTTTCTGTTTTTTTCTGCATGATCTAGCTATTATAAGTATTGTATTTTCTAAACAACTACCATTAGCTTCTGAAGAAGGACTGGTTGGTCCAAAAGCTAGAGCACTTTGTTCTTGTTGTTACATGTATGTTGGTCCATTAAAAGGTATCAAATCATTTGCTTCTGGATTTATTCATGCAAGGACCAATACAGCAACTACTAAATCTAGATTTCAATGACAGATGGTGTCAGCCTAAGTGGGATTTACACTGTACATACTCTAAGACAGTGATTTTGTTTGTGGGTACTGGACCTAGTACCAGGGAAGCACAGAGGAGGGTATGGATTCTGCAGCAGCAAGTCCAGGAGTGGTTACCAGGAGAATGGCAGCCAAACTAGCAAAGACAGAAGTCCAGTTTGAGATTGTACAGCCAGCACAAGTTATGGAAAAAGAACAGGCAGGGACCGAACCTGAAAGCCTGATGGATTTTTTCAAATGGTGGGTTATACAACAAAAAGAGACGGAGAAGCAGAGAGAAAAAGAGATGCAGTGACAGGAGCAGCAGATGAGAGAAGAGATGCAGCAACAGGAACAGTGATGGCTGGAGGCTTTGCAAGCTATCAAAGACAGTGAATCCGGCAGAGACCCAGATGAGCAACAAAATGCAAGCAATTTAAAAGCCATTAAACTTACAAAGTTGTGTCCCTCAGATGATAGTGAGGCATACCTGACAACTTTTGACAGAGTTGCCGCAGTCTGCCAATGGCCAAAGCAACAGTGGACAATCAGACTGGTACCCTACCTGACAGGGAAAGCCCAACTTGCCTACAGCAGTATGGACACTGCAGTCAGAAAACTATGACCTGGTGAAAAGCGAAATCCTGAAAAGGTATGACATCTCAGGAGAGACCTACAGGCAGAGATTTCGATCTCTGAAGTACAACTCAGTCCACAATCCTCAAGAAGCCTTCACCTGACTCAGAGAACTCCTGATAAAATTGCTCCAACCAGAGGGCAAAACAGTCCCACAGATCGACACATTTGCAGTGCAGCAATTCATCAACATCCTGCTTACAGATGTGCAGCTTTGGGTAAAGGAACACTGACCAGAAAGTGGGGAAAAGGCTGTTTCTTTGGCTGAGGACTACCAAACGGCCAGACAGATGCCACAGCAGTGAGGTAACAGTCAAGCACTGGTAAGATACTCTTTTTCCCATTTAAACTCCAAGCCTGATAAGAACTGTGGTGGGGGTAACAAATCTGGGCCCAAAGATGTTATCTGCTACAACTGTAATAAGCCAGGCCATTTTGCAAGAAACTGCTGTAGTAAGGAGAGTGGCACTGGAGCAGATTTGTCCTTGGCAAATTGGAGCAAGTATTTAACAGATATGAAGGTGGAGGATAAGACTGTAAAGGGACTCGTTGATTCTGGAAGCAGACAGACCCTAGTGCATGTTAAAGTGTTGGGAAAACTCTGTGCAAAAGGACCAGGTACTGGTGTTATCTGCATCCATGGGGACACTCGATACTACCCCACCACCCAAGTGACTCTGACCATTAAGGGTGTGTCGCACCAAATGAAAGTGAGGGTAGTACCAAAGTTACCTGTACGTGTGATTATTGGAAATGACTTTCTTTTCTTGAAATTTAATCACCCTTATTGAATTTTGTATAAAACAGACAGTACATTGGGTAAATTGTCATGAGGACAGAAGTTGAATGTAGCAAAACTACCTAACACCCTCCCATTAGTCCCTTCCCCCCTCCCTGGAGTGTGCCCCGATTTCCTAGGCATGCCTTATACATACGTATCCCAGTTAAGTTAACATCAAAGGGAGTCAATGAAGCCAGAAGTAAGTTAACGCAAGTATGGAAATGACTTTCCAGGATTTACTGAGTTAATCAAAGAAGGAGTAAATCCTGATGTTTCAGCAGCTGTGGTGACAAGAGCCCAGGCAAAGAAAATTTCAGATGGTGGGGACACTTTTCCTTTCAAAGATTTTGATTCAGACTTGTTTGAGCACATCTCCAAGATCCAGAAATCCAGGAAAGAAAGACAAAGCCTAAAGAAACTGTGGCAAGAAATGACTGATGGACATAAAGGGTTAACATATGAAAATGCTGAAACTAAATTGATAACTGATTGTGATTTTCTTTCAGAGCAAGCTAACAATGTTTCTCTCCAGGGTTAATTCAAGCAGCTGGGGATGAAACCAAAACAGGGTGGACCAAAGTTTAAAAAATGTAATGGGTTACTGTACAGAGTTTGGGTTAAACCTCAGACACAGGAACAGACAGAACAACTGGTTATACCACAGAAGTATAGAACAGAGTTGTTACAGATAGCACATGATAGTCCTATGGCTGGTCACTCAGGGAGGGATTGCACCCCTTGCCAGATTGCTGTATAGACTCTACTGGCCTGGAATTTATGAAGATGTTGCTACCTATTGTAATTCCTTTGCTGAGTGTCAGAAAGTAGCCCCAGTCACTAGAAAAGACAAGGTGCCCCTGGTCCCCCTACCCTTGATAGACATGCCTTTTGAGAGAATAGCAATGGATGTGGTTGTCCTTTAGACAAAAGTAAAAAGGGTAATAGATTTATTTTGGTACTGTGTGACTATGCTACTCAATACCCAGAAGCAGTTCCAATGCGTACTGTTACAGCCCCAAAAGTTGCAGCAGAGCTTGCCAAAATTTGCAGCAGAGTTGGCATACCTAAAGAAATTATGACTGATCAGGGTAATCATTTTGGTGCTGCATTGCTTAAGGAGCTGTACAGACTGCTAGGTATCACTGCCATAAGAACCTCCCTCATCACCCTCAGACTTGTTGAACGATTTAACCAAACCCTAAATCACATGTTAAAAAGGTTCATAAAAGGGGAAGGGAAAGACTCGGACCAATACTTGCCTTACCTTTTTGCCTACAGAGCAGTGCCACAGGCATCAACAGGGTTTTCACCGTTAGAAATGCTGTATGGTAAGCAGCCAAGAGGGCCACTGGATGTGATAAAAGAAATGTGGGAAGATAACCCCACTCAGAAACAATCTATATCATCTCATCTCATATGTGTGCCCTAAAAAAGAAGCTGGCAAAATATGTTGAAATTACCAATAGAAATCAAGAAGAGGTCCAAAACCATCAGAAGCTATATTATGACCATGCGGTAAAAGAAAAGGTTTTTGAGCCAGGTGAAAAGGTTTTGCTACTGTTACTCACAACAGAAAATAAGCTGTTACTGAAGTGCCAAGGGCCTTATAAGGTTCTTAGATGTACTGGCACTGTTAACTATGAGACTGAGACCCCTCACAGGAAAAATCCTACTAAGATATACCATGCTAACCTTCTCAAGAAATGGGTTGAAAAAATGCCAAAAGCTGCTTTGCTAGTTCTGTCAGAAATTGATAAGGAAGATATTGATGTAACTTATGACAGACTGGAACAAACTGTAAATGCTGATGCTGTAAAGGTGAATGTTTCCTTCACCTCAGAACAAACTGCAGACATTCATAATGTACTAAAGACATTTAACAGTACTTTTACCAGGGTGCCAGGCTGAGCAAAAGGGGTCGAGCACCTAATAGTGACAAGGAATGCTCGTCCTTTTAGGCAAAAGACATACAGGTTACCATAGCGGTTAAGAGCTGATGTGGTTAAGGAAATATAAAAAATGAAAAAATTGGGTATCATAGAGGAGTTGAGAAGTGCTTGGTCATCTTCAATGGCAATTGTAAACAAAAAAGAAGGGGATGTTAGAAGCTGCCTTGATTTTAGGAAACTTAATCAAGTGTCAGAATTTGACAGTTATCCTATGCCCAGAATAGATAATTTGGTGGACAGACTGTGGAGTGCAAAGTATATCAGTACCCTTGATCTCACCAAGGGTTACTGGCAAATACCTTTAGCTAAAGAATCCAGAGATAAACCTGCATTTGCCACTCATGTTGGATTCTATCAGTTCACCACCATGCCGTTTGGTTTACATGGTGTGCCAGCTACATTCCAGCAGTACATGGGTGTAATTTTATTCCCTCACACTGGTTATTGTGCTGCATGCCTGGATGATGTTGTGGTGTACAGTCCAGTCTGGAAAAGCCACCTGGAACACCTATGAGCAGTTATCCAGTCGATCAAAAATGCAGGTCTGACTATTAATCTTACCAAATGTGCATTGGGCATGCAGGAAACCAGATATTTGGGCTATGTGTTGGGAAATGGAGAAGTTAAGCCAGAGGTTTCTAAAATAGAAGCTATAGCTAACAGCCCTGTACCTAAAACAAAGAAACATGTCAGGTCATTTTGAGGGCTGGCTGGTTATTATCGGAGATTTGTTCCCAACTTTGCAGAGTTAGCTACTCCCCTCACTGAACTCATGAAAAAACGGTACCCAAATAATGTGAAATAGGCCCCAGAGTGTGATGAAGCTTTTCAAGCCATAAAGGCTGCATTATGTTCAGCCCGTTTTAAGAAGCCCAGACTTTGAGAAACCATTTTTGCTACAAACAGATGCATCAGAGGTAGGCCTAGGTGCAGTACTGAGTCAAAATATAGATGGGACGGAACATCCTATTCTGTACATAAGTAGGAAATTGCATGACAGAGAGAAAAGGTACTCCACTATTGAAAACAAATGTTATGCTATTTGCTATGAACTGATTTTGTTCTTGTAATAGATCACAATCCTCTCTGTTGGCT
This sequence comes from Neoceratodus forsteri, assembly GCA_016271365.2. NCBI lineage: Eukaryota > Metazoa > Chordata > Ceratodontiformes > Ceratodontidae > Neoceratodus > Neoceratodus forsteri. Next base: position 266,885,569 of record CM057451.1, on the reverse strand, counting down.
TAACCAGATGAAAGATAAAAAATTCCAGAATCACAAGGTGGTACCTGGCACTACAGCTATTTAAATTCACTGTGATACACAAATCTGGTAAAGAGAATAGCAATGCTGATTTTATGTCAAGATATGGATCAGGAATTGAGGGTTCTGAAGGTTGAAAAACAAATGTATGAATTTGAACTTTACTGTTTGTTGTACTATTATGGAACAACAGATAATGTACATGTGCTGAATTCTGAAAGCAGCAATTGTTAGTAGCGAATTAGTAAAAAGTTTTGGAAACCTGTTTGATAAAACAGGTTCCCTCTTAAGGAGGGGGGTGTATGTGACAGGGTGAAATAGGATCCCGTCCCAGTTGTTATGAGAAAGTGTTAAAATGCAAGGATCTGTCCTTTCCTGTCTATTTATCTATCTAGTTGCGCAACCGAATGTTTCTGTGAGACCTCGCACTTGATCAACCCGAACGGTCTCACAATTCTTTGCCTCTCACTGTCTCTCAGTCCTCTCTTGCTGTCTGTTTTTCCTCCCTTGCATATCAGCTAATGTAAAAAAAATTGCAAATTACTGTATGGCAATGTAACTGATATTGGGATCCCTTGTGTTTGGAAAATATATAGCATTACTGTAGAAATGTATATACAGTAATTATAATGTGAGATGACTGCAAAAAGCTGTTGGAAGCCAGAGGTTACTTGAGTGCAAATGTTTAAGTCTTTTGCAAAAGCTGTGCAAATGGGGCCTCTCAGCTCAAGCACACTGTGTTCTAGCAGCCCTGCCTGATATTTACAAAAACAGGATGCTTGCTATGGATGGATGTTGAAAGGACTTATAAGAGCTAAGCTGCAACTGCAAGAAAGATAAGAAGAAAAAGGGACACAGAGAATGGAGGCAAACTCTATTTTATTTTGCCTTTGTAAATAGCTATACTGAACAAGCTTATTTTTTTTTATGTTACTGCTACTGTAAATAAATATTTTTGGTGAATTCTACAACTGTTCCTGGTTTTCCTATGTTTCCTGACCTGTGCCTCAATGACACACATAAATGTCCTGGAAATGAGAGCTGTTCTGTACACTGTCCGAGCCCTGAAGGACTTCCTTTGTCACAAAGCAATTCTCCTTCAGATGGACAACAAAGCGGTGATGTATTACATCAACAAGCAGGGTGGGGCACACTCTTACCCCCTGTACAGGGAAGCAAAGAGAGTGTGGGAATGGTGCCTAGAGCATGAAGCCCAGATCCAAATGGTCTACCTCCCAGGAGCCCAGAACGACCTGGCAGATTGCCTCAGCAGAACAGAGGTAGACCCTCACGAGTGATCTCTCGATGTAAATGTTGTGCAATTGCTCTTTGAAGAGTGGGGCACACTGAACCTGGACCTTTTTGCATCCCCACTCAACACAAAACTGCCTCTATTCTGCTCCAGAAATTCAGAACCTGGCGCTTTCTGTCAGGATGCATTCAGACTGTGGTGGACAAGACACTCTCTGTACGCATTTCCTCCTCTTCCCTTAGTTCAGAGGGTGCTGCTCAAGCTGGAGGCACAAGGGGGCAGAATGATCCTCATTGTCTTGTTAGATTTGGGTTCCTTTGATCAACAAATTGTCAGAAACTCCACTGAGACAACTACCACTTCAATCGGACCTGCTGACCCAGGGCCCAGTGGTCCATCCCAACCTGAGATCCCTTCATCTCCACGCATGGCTCCTGAGGAGATACACATGAGTAGATCTGATGTCTCATGTAGAGTCTCAGACATTCTCCTAGTGGCACATAAACCAGCTTCTAGTAGAACTTACATGGCGAAGTGGAAACGTTTTTCCATCTGGTGTGCAAAGTCTTTACTGGACCCCTTTTCTTGCCCACCTAACAAAGTTCTGGAATATCTGCTAGACCTGTCAAACATAGAACTACAATATTCAACCATGAAGACCCATCTCTTTGCTATTTCAGCCTATCACAAGCCTATACACTCTATGTCCCTGGCTCAATTACCCCTGGTTAAGAGGTTCCTGAAAGGTATACTCCACACTAGGCCTCCAGTCAGGAGACCAGTAGCCACTTGGGATATTAACTTTGTGCTAGACATGCTCACCCATAAAACTTTTGAGCCTCTAGCAACATGTGAGCTGAAGTTCCTGACCTGGAAGGCTGCCTTCCTTGTAGCCATGACCTCCGCTCGCAGTGTCTGAAGCACATGGTCTGGTCACCACCGTATACTGTGTTTCTCAAGGACAAGGTGGTTCTCAGAACTCACCCTAAGTTTCTCCCCAAAGTAGCCTCGGAATTCCATCTGAACCAGCCTTTGGTTCTTCTGACCTACTTCGCAAATTTCCAGAATAAAGGAGAGCATACCCTACATTCTCTGGATGTTAAAAAGGTTTTATGATTCTATATAGACAGAACTAAAGAGATCTGCAAATCAAAGCAACTCTTTGTCTCCTTCAGCATGGCCCAGCCGGGTCAGCATGTCACTATCAGATGTATTTTGGCGTGGCTGGTAGCATGCCTTCGCCAATGCTACTCCATGGCACAGGTTAAACTGGAAGGCAGAGTCTACGCCCATTCTACCAGGGCAGTTGCAGCATCTCTGGCAGAAATTTGAAACATGCCCATTGCAGACATCTGCAGTGCAGCTACTTGGAGCTCTGTGCACACTTTTGTGAAGCACTATGCTTTGGATGTCCATGCCAGATAGCATACGTCCTTTGGCAGGACAATCCTGAATGGACTTCTGTCCTAAGTAAGTTTCTCTCTCCTGCTGCCCTTCCTGGGGGATTGTTTTAGCTTGGTACTCTCCCATCAGTGTGAATGAGTGGTGGAGATTTTATGTCCAGTAAGATGTGGAAATTACATACCTACCGCAATTCATGATCTTCTTGGATGAAATCTCCACCACTCATTCACATACCCCTCTGTACAGACAGCTGGTGAGACCCCATCTGGAGTACTGTGTGCAGTTCTGGAGACCCAGTCTCTGCAAAGACATAGGCAGGATGGAAGCTGTCCAGAGGAGGGCAACTAAAATGGTGCAGGGTCTGCACCGGAGGACATATGAAGAGAGACTTAAGGAGCTTAATATGTATAGCCTCGAGGAAAGGAGGAGAGGGGACATGATAGAAACTTTCAAGTACCTCAAGGAATCAACAAAGTCCAAGAGGGTAGCATCTTTCAAAAGAGGTGTGCAAGAACAAGAGGGCACAATTTGAAGATAGAGGGGCGGCTCAGAGGTAATTTAAGGAAGTATTTTCTCACAGAGGGTTGTGGATGCATGGAATGGCCTTCCGGAGGAGGTTGTGGAGTCAAAATCAGTGGTGGAATTCAAGCATGCATGGGATAGTCATAAGGCAATTCTGGGGGGTGGGGGTAGGAAGAAGCAGGCTGCTGGTTAACTAGGATCTGCAGCTTATCCAGTAGGTAGGGAAATGGGCAGACTGGGTGGGCCAAGCGGTCCTTATCTGCCATCAAATCAAATTCTATGTTTCTAATACCCATCCTCCATCCCTCAAGCTCACTGATCTGTTTTCAGTCATCACTCCCTCGATGGCTGGGCTGTGAAGACTCTGTTGTGTTGACCCTTCTTATATGGGTCATTCAGACTAGCTTATGTCTGACATAGGTTAGTTTCAGTAGTTTAGTTTACGCTGCACCTCCTTGGTAAAAAAGATACTGAGGTGGTTGGAGGGTCGATGCTGGGGTAGCCTATACAGTGTGAGTCTGCCTCACGGCGCCACGCATGCGTGGTCCTACCTCGGTGCCAGCCCTCCTGAAGATTTTTGGCTCCCGCTTGGTCCTAGCACCTCCAGTTAGTCCCATAAGTGTGAATGAGTGGTGAAGACTTCATCTAAGAAGATCAAGAATTATGGTAGGTTTGTAATTTTCATTTTTCCACCCATCTGGTTATTTTGTCTCCAACCCCTAGGCTTTCCAGTTTATAGACCAACCTTCTATGAGGCACAGTGTCGAAGGCCTTGCTGAAATCCAGATAGGCCATGTCCACCGTACCCCCTTGGTCCAATACTTGTGTCACCCAGTCGAAGAATTTTATTAAATTGGTCTGGCGTGACCTCCTCTTAGTAAATCCGTGTTGCCTATCATCTACCAGCTCATTTGCTTCCAGGTAGTCTATCACCCTTTCCCTTATGAGTGCCTCCATGACCTTGCCCATCACTGTAGTGAGGCTGACCAGGCGGTAGTTCTCCCTCAGCTCCCTGCTTCCCCTCTTGTGTATCGGAACCATAGCTGCTCTCCTCCAGTCCTCCAGCACCCTACCAGAGTCAAGGGACAGGTTCAACAGTTTCACTAGTGGAGCAGCCAACTCATCTTTTAGTTCCCTGATCTCTCTTGGGTGCAGTCTGTCTGGCCCCCTAGCCTTGTCCACCCTTAGCCGGCCTAGCTCCTCCCCAACTCTCTCCATGCTAAAAGGTCTCACATCCACCCCAACGTGCCCCACCCTCCCTAGTTCTGGTCCCCTCCTTTGTAAACACCAAGCAGAAGTACTTATTTAGTTCTGCTTTCTCCCAGTTCCCTTCTAAAAAGACTGCACCTTCCCTTCTCAGCCTTGAGATTCCTTGACCAACCTTCCTGCTAATCCCCCACATACCTAAAAAATGTTTTATTCCCTCCCTTTTCCTGTGATGCTATCCTCTCCTCTGTGGTTGCCTTTGTTCTCCTGATTACCTTCCTTGCTAGCCTCATTTCCCTATAAGCCTCCTTATCCTCATAGTTCTGAGTTCTTTTGTATTTCTTGAATGTCCTCCTCCTGCCCCTAACTGCCTTCATGACATCCTTTCTGAACCAGTGGGGGCCTCCTGCTCCTTGTTCCTTTGCTTACCATCCTAACGCACATAAAGGGGGCCTCCTTCACCCTGTTTTTGATAGCTCTCCATAGCCCTTCCACTTCGCTTGTTTCTCCCATGGCTTCCAGTGTCTCCCACCATCTGCCCTATCCTACCAACGTCCGCGCTCCTGAAGTCCAGTACAGTTGTACTGGTTCGACATCCCTCACTACCTGCCCTAACCCTGAAACTGATGATCCTGTGATCGCTGTTCCCTAATTTTTCTCCCACCTCCACCCCTTCTACACTCTCCCATTTGTCAGGATCACATCTAGCAGGTTACGCCCCCTAGTCGGGTCTTGGACCAGCTGCTGGAGGAACATCCCCTGCAGTGCCTCCAGGATCTCCCTGCTCCTGGCCAACACCGCATCTGGGATGTCCATGTCCTTCCAGAAATGTGGGGCTTGGTTTTGAAACAGTGATGCAGGGCTTGCATCAAGCCCTACGTCAGTCCCATTCCTTTGCACAGCTATGCCAAACTCCTGTGATGCAACTGCACCCAATTTTAGTACATTGGGCACAGTTGTGACAGTTTACACATTTTCTGACAGTTTGTGCCAAATATGTGGTGCAAGCCCTGTAAAAAAGGTCCCCAAATGGTGGAAGTTACACCAGGGAAAAGCTGGTCTAACCTGCAGCATTTGGCCCTCGGGACTGAAAATCCCAATCACTGGCCGGTTGAGAATTCCACATGCCCTGTGCACCAAACGATTGGCACATCAGGGGTTTGCAGCATTCTTGGAGCTCTGAAAATCAAGCCTGTGTGGTCTCCAGAACTAGACCCAGTACTCAAGTTGGGGGTTTTACCAGTGATCTATACAAGAGCAACACCACCTCCCTCCTTCTGCTGGTAATACAGCTACCTATGCACCCCAGCCATCCCACTAGCCCTCCCAACTGCCTGGCCACCTTTAGATCATCAGATTCAATAACCCCCAGGTCTCTTTCCTGCATGGTCATTGGCAGTAACACTCCTCCTTTTTTGTACTCCACTTCTTGATTTCTGTGTCCTAAGTGCATTATTTTACACTTTTTCCATTAAAACCCAGCTGCCATACTCTTGACCACTCTTCCACTTTTGTCAGGTCTCTGTCCATCCTTTCCACACACCCCTCCCCGGAGTGTCCACCGTTTCAGATCTTGATGTCATCCGCAAAGAGGCGGACCTTCCTCTCCTGCTCCTCTGCAATATCACTTATAAAGACATTAAAGAGGACCAGTCCCAGCACTGAACCCTGAGGTACCTGCTGGTAGTAGCAGTAGATTTTGTTTGGGGCACCCTTCACCGAAGGCTCAGGGCGCCCTTACAACAGAAAAACATCACAAAACATAAAATCCAAAAAATCATTGACATTGTAAATCTAATAAATAATCTCAGCTATAGTTAGGTTCCCTCTAATAGTTACAGGAACAATGAATAAACTATATATATTCTGTTTGATCCCAAAGGCTTGTAAAAATAGAAATGTCTTCAATCCTCTCTTAAAAGTCTCAAATAGAAGTGGCCTCCCTCAGGTGCCCAGGTAACAAGTTCCATAGGATCAGCGCCGCCACCTTGAAAGACTGATCCCCTGAAGATTTCAATCTCATCCTGGGCACCCCGAGAAGGCCCTCCCCCTGATGATCGGAGAGATCGATGGGGCAGTTGGGATACAGCAGTTTTGCCAGGTAACCCTGACCCAGCCTGTGTAGGTCCTTATAGGGCAGAAGACCTATTTTAAAGGAGATGCACCAGCGCACCAGCAGCCAGTGCAGTTAGCACAACACCAGTGAAATGTGACAAGATCTTAGAAGACCTGTCAGTAGCCTGGCCGCCGTGTTCTGCAGCAGCTGCAGATGTCATAACACACCTTCCCTGACCCCGAGGTAGAGTGCATTACAGTAGTTGAGCCTCAAGGTGAAAAATGCGTGTATTAGTGTGGCCAGATCTTTAGGAGGGATAAGGGATTTTATCCGGGCAACATTCTGGACATAGTAAAACCCAGTTCGGACAGTCACCAACACCTGGGCATCCAGTGTTGGCTCGTTGTGCAGAATGATGCCCAGATTATTTCAATTTAGTGGAGGCCTCCAGTTTGGACAACCTAAATACAGTCCCAAACCCTCCCCAGAGGCCTCCACTTCCCCCTCCGATCCAGGTTAACTACCAATGCTTCAGTCTTTCCCGGGTTGAGTCCCAGCCAATTTGATGACATCCAAGCCCAGATCTTGACCAAGCACTTATTCAGCACATCGACTGCATCTGTTCTTCCCGGTGCGAATGACAGGCAGAGCTGGGTGTCATCAGCATAGCAATGAAACCCAAGCTCATACCGCCAGATGACCTTGCCTAGGGGCAGCACATACACTGCGAATAACATGGAAGAGAGGACAGAACCGTGGGGTACTCCACAGGACAAGGCCACTGGGCTTGAGGAATAATTCCTCAATATCACCCTCTGGGTCCTGCCCTGAAGGAAAGACTCAAACCAGCCGATGACCTTGCCGTGAGTCCAACGTACTCCCTCAGTCTGTCCCACAACAACCCATGATCCACAGTGTCGAACGCTGATGAGAGATAGAGGATGATGAGAGTAGTCCACTCTCACCTATTCCTTGTCCTGAGCAGATCATTCATCACCCATACTAGTGCGGTCTTCATGCTGTGCATCGCCCTAAATCCAGACTGGAGAGGCTCGTAAATCTGGAAGTGCATCTCAAGCTACTCTGCAACCACCTTTTCGATAATCTTCCCCAAAAAGGGAAGGTTCAAAACAGGTTGGTAATTTGCAAAGGTGTCTGGGTCTAAAGATATTTTTTTCAACAGGGACCTCACCACAGCTGTTTTAAGAGACTCCGGGAAAACCCCCATTGTTAAGGAACACCTGACAATCTCGGCAAAAACCAAGTCCAAAGCTCCGATGCAATCAACAAGTAATTGCATCAGGCCCATGTCCAGGCTACAGCAAGTTGGTCTCAAGCCCGAGATCACCCCAAAGACCTCCTCTGTCATCAAAGGATGGAACTCTCTCCAGGAATGCTTACTGCAGATGCCACCCCAAGGCCCAACCCTGTCAGACTGTACCAGCCCGCCTGGAGAAATCCCAGCCTTAATGGAGGACACATGTCTGAGAAGAACCAAGCACACTCCTCACACATCTGGTCAGAAAATGCTCTAATGGGTTCCAGACAGGATGGATGTAAAAGTCTGTCCACAACCCGAAAGATCTGAGACGGTCGACTCTTCCCAGCTGCAATCAACCTAGACATAAAAGCTGCCTTTTTTCGGGCGATTGCATTCTGATACTCATCATAATGGACTATCAGAACCAGTCTGTCCTGGGCCCTGGTCTTTTGCCAATGCTGCTCCAACCCCCACCCCCTGGTCTTCAACTCTCTTAGTTCGCCATCAAACCAGAGCGAGCCAAGATGTGACACCAGTGGGCGTACAAGGACCGGTGCCAGAAGGTCCAGTGCAGTGGTCACTGTCCCTTCCTCGAAGTGAACTATGTTTATCACTACCCTCTGTCTCCTATCCCCTAACCAATTTCTTACCCAGCTTACCACCTTATTACCTAACCCTAAGCTCCCCGGCTTGCTTGCTAGTCTCCTAAGTGGAATGGTGTTGAAAACCTTATGTAGACCACGTCCACTGCTCCTCCTTGATCTAATTCTTTGGTTACCCAGTCAAAGAAATCCATCAGATATATTTGGCATGACTTCCCCCCGTGAACTCATGTTGCCTCAGGTCTTGTAATCCACTGGATTCAAGATATTCCACTATCCTTTCCTTTAGCAGTGTTTCCATTAATTTTCTCACCACTGATGTCATGCTGACAGACTTATAATTGCCAGTCTCTTCCCTGGTACCACTTTTGTGAAGTGGGACTACATCTGCCCTCCTTCAATCCTCCATGACATTTCTGGTTTCCAGTGATCTGTTAAATAGGTCTGTCAGAGGTGCCGCCAGTACCTCTCAGAGTTCCTTCAACACCCTTGGATGCTCCTCGTCTGGCCCCAAGGCTTTGCCCATCTTCAGGTTGGCGAGTGCCTTCAGGACCCTCTCCACAGAAAAAGGACTTATATTCACTTCCTTCCAATCACATTTCCTATATATATTTTTTTTTGCAGTCCCTCCCCTTCCCCTTCCACCATGAACACTGAACAGGAGTATTTGTTTAAGGTGATCATCACATGGTATGGTTCAATTTGGCCACTAGAACTAAATCAACTCATTCCAAGGCAAAAATATAGGACTTCAGAGGAGCTGACTTTGATAAAATGACCAGCAGAGTTAAGCTAGCCCTGGCAAGAAGAAATACAGGTGGGGGGGTACAGGCAAAGTAGGCAAGCATTAAGGATGCAATACGTGAAGCAATATCCCATTGTGTTAGAGAGAAAAGCAAAAGAAGGAGGAAATCACTTTGGTTCTCAAAAACAGTAGCAGAAAAGGTCAGAGCCAAATGTCTGGCCTTCAGGAAATATAAGGGAATGCAGCGGGACGAAGATAGGGAGGCATACCAAACTTCCCTTAGGGAAGCAGGGAAGGCAGTAAAGCAGGCAAAAGTCCAAACCGAGGAAACACTAGCACAAACAGTAAAAGAGGGGGACAAGACTTTCTATAGATACATTAGTGAAAGGAGAAAGTCCAGAGGGGGTATTGCTAAGATCAAAGGGGATAAGGGGTGTGTGTGTGGAGGAGGACCAAGGAAAAGCATCTATCCTAAATATATATGTAACCCCCCCTGCAAATGGGGGTTCCCAAAAGACTTCCAGGAGCTTGCTTGAATGCTCCAAGCCTGAATGGTGTTTGGCCTTTAAGCCATTTATCAGTGAGTGTTTTTAGAACCTCTGGTACTGTCTCTTTAAGAGCTGTCTGCTTGCAGACATAATTAGTTTGTATGGGGGACTGTGTGTTTCTTTGATTGAGTACCACTCAAGCTGCTGCCAATTCACTCCATTTTGCAGTCACTAGGAGTGCAAAGGAACCTATCTGAAAGATGTAACTGTTTGCCAGAAACCATTTAGAGTGATAATGAAATACAGTTTGTCTAACCTGCTTTCTTTTGCAGTCAGAACTGTGTCTGCTAGTTCCCCATTCTAGTTTTGAACTGCTGAACTGGACCAATCAGTGTGGGTAAGCTAGCTCTAAAATGGTGCCTTGGGCCGAATCAGAACTTGGACTCATAATCTGAGCCAGCCACAAGAGGATTGTATGGGCAGTGACTCTGGGAGATGTAGTTTAGACTTCAGTGCCTTTTTGGACCAACAGCAGCAGTCTATTGTGGTGACAGCCAATCCAGTCAAGAACTGGGAGGAACTCAAAGGAAGTGCCAGTTTTGTCGGTTGGAGTTTCAGTTGAGCTTTGGCAGTGAAGAAGGAAGGAGCCCTGTGCTTTTTCAGTGTGCAGTTTTAGTCAAAAACATGTGTAAGGCCCAGAGTTCGGTCTGCAGCTTGTGTAACAGCTTGTTGGGACTGAATCCGTCCTGTGAAAAGAATCAAAGGATCTCTGAAGAGTAGAAACCAGGCTCACCCTGTAGAAGACTGGAGGAATTGCTGAAAATTACACTCGGTCTGTCAGGAACTGAATCTGCTGTGTGTTCTCCGGTATTGTGCAGTAATTGCGATCGGGATACAGATGCAGCCTGCCTGGTATAGTGCTTTTTTATATGGATGTGTGAAGAGGTTTGTGTACCTCAAGTGAGCCCTCTGACATTGAAGGACCCTATCTTATTTGGAAGGTCGAAGATGTACAATTCAGGGTCGCTCCTGTTGAATTGCCACATTAAATCCAAATGGAATTACTGTACTGCTGACTGTTTAATTCTCTTTTCTCTGTGTGAAAGGGCCCTACCAGCTGCCACGGTTTGGACTAGCCACTAGGGCTTGGGTACCCAGGGACAGTAACTGATAGGGATAGCCTGTGCACAGAGCCATAGGTAGATTATTAGAGTGATAAGCTAATTAACCTGATTTCCCCTGTCCTTGTTATATCCCCTAAATAAATCAGAGCTGCTTGTTTCAGCAAAGTTATACTGCCTGAGGTATTTGTCTATGTTAAAAGTACTGTACTGTGATTGTTGCACTGTATCTCATTTCACAGGAGGTCCCAGTGCGGAACCAGACCTGGGGTAAGTGTATACTGTGAAGGTAATTCTGATATATTGTGTGGGCCACTAGTGGGAAGAAAGGGGGTTGCAGTGTCCCAGAGGGCTGTGACCAAGTTAGTTTAACTATTGCAAACCCTGACCTCTGGGTGGAGGCACCCGCCATTGGATCCAGGCCCCTCAACCTGTTAGTGGCAAATCAGGCAGGGGTAGTAGCCCCTGGGATAGCGCCATCTAGGGGTTACATATACTTCTGCTCAGTATTTACTGAAGAGAAGGTAGGGCAGGGCCCACAGCTCTCCTCCATGGACACAGGGGGGAGGGAGGTGTGCACTAGTCCCTTCACAAAAGAAAGGGTCCTACAAGAGCTCACTAAGCTCAGGGTGGACAAGGCAATGGGACTTGATGGCATACATCCCAGGGTACTAAAGGAGCTAAGGGTGGAACTAGCACAGCCATTAGCAGAACTGTTTAGTCTCTGAGCACATTAGAGGTCCCAAAAGACTGGAGAAGGGCTAATGTGATCCCGCTCCACAAAAGTGGTAGCAGGGAGGAGGCAGGGAACTACAGACCAGTCAGTCTTACCTCAGTAGTGGGCAAGATTATGGAGGCACTCCTTAAGGAAAGGATAGTGCAACACCTGGAATCCATGGGAGCATAGGATCCAAGACAGCATGAGTTTACAACAGGAAGGTCCTGTCAAACTAATCTCACAGATTTCTTTGACTGGGTAACCAGAGTGGTGGACCAAGGGGGTGCAGTTGATGTCGCTTGCCTTGACTTCAGCAAAGCTTTTGATACTGTTCCACATAGAAGATTGATTAATAAGCTGGGTAGGCTTGGGGTGGGTCAGAAGTTGGTTAACTGGGTGGCAAACTGGTTGGCGGGCAGAATACAGAAATTGGTGGTAAATGGTATATAATCAGAAGAGATGCAAGTCACAAGTTGGGTACCTCAGGGATCAGTCCTGGGGCCAGTCCTCTTCAATATCTTCATCAGTGACATTGCAGATGGACTGGAGGGCAAGGTTTGTCTGTTTGCAGATGATGCCAAGATCTGCAACAGAGTAGATGATCCAGATGGGGTGGGCAGAATGAGAAGAGATCTAGATAAACTGGCAAAATGGTTGGAAGAGTGGCAACTAGGGTGTAATGCAAAGAAGTGCAAGATCATGCACATAGAGAAGAGAAACCCTGAAGCCACCTATAGGTTGGGAGGAGAGTTGCTGGTAATCACAAGGGAAGAAAGAGACATGGGTATCATCATCACAGATGACCTGAAGTCATCCAAGCAGACCACTAAAGCAGTAGGTAAAACTAGAGTGATGTTGGGGTGTATTAGTAGGAGTATCACAAGTTGTAAGAGGGAGGTAATAATCCCTCTTTACAAGACACTGGTTAGGCCCCATCTGGAGTACTGCATGCAGTACTGGAGGCCGCACCTGCACAAGGACATTAACAAAATGGAGGCAGTCCAGAGAAGGGCAACCAAAATGGTGCAGGGACTACATCAGAAAACATACGAGGACAGATTAACAGAGCTCAATATGTATACCCTAGAGCAAAGGAGGGAGAGAGGTGATACGATTGAAACATTCAAACACCTTAAGAGCATTAACAAGGTGAAAGAGTTTAACGTTTCAATATAAGAAAAATAGCAGGACAAGAGGACACAGCATGAGATTAGAGGGAAGCCGATTAAGGGCTAACGTAAGGAAGTTTTTTTTCACAGAAAGGGTGGTGGATGCATGGAACGGCCTATCTCAGGAAGTGGTGGACATGAATACAGTGCAGGGCTTTAAACTGGCATGCGACAGGCATAAGGGAACAATACAGATGAGTATTAGTAGATAGGCCATTGACAGAGTAAAGGCAAATGGCACATTCATAAGGTAGAAAAAATGGGCAGACTGGACGGGCCTTGCGGTCCTTATCTGCCGTCAACTTCTATGTTTCTATGTCTACCTTCACCTGCTCAACATGGCTTCTGTAAACACCACAGTACTGATATTGCCTTACTCAGCTTTACCAATGACATTATCAGTGCCACTGCCACAGGACAAGTTACAGGAGCCATCTTCGTGAACCTCACAAAAGCTTTTGATCTGGTTGAACATACATCACTACTGCACAAATTCCAAAACCTGACTCTTGACATCCTTTCTCTATCCAGGCTCCAGAGCTACCTCTCAACTGTATGCATTGAATAAAGTTCAAAACAGTGCTCTCCTCTCTCCCAAAAACATCAGTGCAGGTGTACCACAGGTTTGCATTATCGGGCCCCTACTGTTCTCCCTAGTCATCAATGACCTCCCCAGCAACTGCAGCAGTGCAAAAGCCTTACTATACACAGACAACCCTGTGCTTTACCACAGTAAAGGTGATGTCAAAGCCACCAATGTTTCCCTGTAAAGTAACTTTCTACATCTACAAAGCTAGTTCACACAGAACAACCCCATGCTTAACAGCAAAAAGAAACAACAAAACAAAACCATACTGCTTGGTTCTACATTGAAAACACGAAACAAAACTAACTGCCTCAAGATATAACCACCTCAGAGATGCCTTTGGAATCTGGGACCACCTTCAAGTACCTTGGATTACACCTGAACTCCACTATATTCTACAAGCCGCACACAGATGCTATCATGAGAACAATAAATTAGAAGCTGGGGCTGCTGTACAGGAGAAACGCTTATCTAACTAAAGATTCATTGGATGGCGGTTTTCTTCTCTCCACTTTCACTTATGGGGCAGCCACACTCCTGTCTGCAAGAGAAAATGAAATGGCTAGGCTCAGGGTGCTTCTACAATAAAAGTGTCTGCTTTGCCTTTGATACTCATCACAGGGACTGCCATTGCAGAGTTCTAAAAGAGCTAAAATGGCCCACACTCACCGGTCGAGTACAAGTTACTCTTCATTGTATAGCACAAAACTCATTAGCTCCAGCTCTCCTCTCTGTCTCAACCCTGATCAGATACCCCTCCTCCTGAGATCCTCATCCTTCATACTCCTCTCAACCCCATGTATAAAAACAAGCTCAAGGCGGAGATCCTTTGCATACCTTGCCTCTTTTCTATGGACCCCCCCAAATTAAACTTAACAAATCTGTTGGTATGTTCCTTCTGGCCCTCAATTAGCATCTCTGCTTGCTAGCTGAATACAGCTACTAATTCACTTCTGTACATGGCCCCATATACTTACTCAGAAATAACCTCCCCCTACACCCTACATTTTTAGCTAACTTGTTTTGTATTTGATACACTTAAAAGTCTTGTAAATTGTTGTAATCAGCTACAAATTTTTCAGCCCCAAGTGGGTGACCCCTCCTCCTCTGGCAACTACCAGCCCATCTCACTCCTCCCTTCCCTCGCAAAACTGCAGGAGGGTATTGTCTACTCCAGACTTGCTGACTTGCTTTACTCTTCCAACCTCATCTCTCCCTTTTAGTCTGGATTTAGGAAGCACCACTCCATGGTATCCACCCTGCTGTGAGTAACTGATGTCCTCCTCACTGGGATGGATCAAGGACATATCACTGTGGGCATATTTATCGATCTAGCCAAAGTTTTTGACTCGGTATCCCACACTCTTCCCCTAGACAATCAGAGTTCCTTTGGCCTATCAGCTCCCGCTGTGGACTGGTTCCATTTCTACCTCATGGGCCATCACAGTCAGTACAGGTGGGAGGCATCCTTTCCCTGCCCCTCCCCATCCTAGCCAGGGTCCCACAGTGCTCCATACTGGGATCTATCCTTTTCTCTGTCTTCCTTATACTTTGAGGCAGTATAGCGTAGTGGTTAAGGGCACTGAGCTGCAAACCTGGAGACCTGGGTTTGAATCCCATCAGCCCCCATTTACATATCGTTTGACCCTGACTTACTTAACTTCCTTGTGCTCCCAGGTCACACCTGAAAACAAGCTCTGGCTTAGTGTGCCCTTCCTGGTTAAACAATTTCCCCTTAATGACCTTTCCTCAGCATGTGTCTCTGCACATATCCATTTGTACGCAGATGACATGGTCCTTTACATCTCTGCATGGGACAGTCATAAGGCAATTCTAGGGGTGGGGTAGGAAGAAGTAGGCTGCTGGTTAACTAGGATCTGCAGCTTATCCATTAGGTAGGGAAATGGGCAGACTGGGTGGGCCAAGCAGTCCTTATCTGCCGTCAAATTCTATGTTTCTATGTTTCTCCAGTCCCTCCTCTGCGGCTGTTGAAGGTAAATTTTAACAGGACATCCACAATGTTCTGTACTGGTTTGATGCCAACCAGCTCCGAGTCAACACCAAGAAAATGGTGTCCATGACCTTCAGCACCAGCCAGAAACTGGACAGATTATCACCTTCCCCTATCTTCTCTATGTTGGATGGCACCCCACTTGAATAGTTCCTACCTTTAAATACGTCAGTATGTAGCTTGATAATAAGTTTGACTTCTCAGCCCACACAGATGCCATCCACACCAAGCTCCACCCCAAACTTGGTGTCCTATATCACAATAATGACTATATGTCCCCCTAGGTCTGCTGGAGCTGGTCAACAAAATGGTTCTGCCAGTCTTTGACTATGCGGACGTGGTCTCCAGCACCATCCCCTCTTCCTCCCTTGCCAGGCTGGACACCCTCTGCAATGCTTTCTGCCACTTTGCTACTAATTCATCCCATCATACGCATATTACTCTACTCTTCCCTTACCATCCTCCCTCTCCTCTCACATCGCCAGTACCACTGTGACTCTTACATATTTAAATTCTTGTTTGGGTCCCACTCCTCCCATCTCTCCTCACTCCCCTCTTCCATCCCCTCTCCTCTCACTGTCTCCACTCTAGGGACCTACATATCTTCTCCATCCCCCACCCTCACACTACTGCTGGGAAAGCTGCCTTTTGCTACTGCCTTCTCTCCCTCTGGAACCTGTTCCCCTCTGTTGTCTGCTTTTCTTCTTCTGTCTCAGTCCTTAGATACCAACTAAGGAGCCTTCCCAGTCCCACTTGTCACTGTCAACCTTCCTCTTAACTCTATTCTCCACCTCCTGTACCAGGTCATAATATCATACGCTTAATAGCGTATGGCATTATGTTCGAACCCTGGACCTGTGTGCTCTCCATGTTGGACCCCCGAGTTAGAATCCCTAGTGGGGGGGATCTGAGGCGTAGCCTCCCGCACGCGGTGGAGGGGCAGAGCCCCACAGAAAAAGATTTCAGTGAATCGCATAACGCTATCCCTCTCCCACGACATTCTGCCGTGTGCTGTATTGACCCCGTGCCTCCACCTCCTACCCTCCTCTATCAAACTTCTCCCAGAACTTGGCTGTGACAGAATCATACTTCTGTATGGATGTGGCACTACAACCGCCTCCTCAGCCTCCATGCACTTTATCCCGTACTCATTGTGATTGTATTTGTATTTACTGTGCTCTTATACATATTCATTTAGCAACTGTTGCCTGCTGTACTTTCTCCAGTAGATGTTTCTGTTGGTGTGCCCCACAATCTAAGCTGTCACTGAATAGCTCACTGATATATCATTGATGTGTTTTTCTGCTTGTACTCTCCTTCCCCCTTCCCTCTTCCCCAGGTCGCACCTGGAAATGAGCCTTGGCTCAGTGTGCCTTTCCCAGTTACCAATTTTCAATGAATAAATAAACCCTTTCTACTTCCACTGTGTACCCAGAATGTATGTACAGTACTATCTTGATTAGTTTAACACTGCATAGCTCTCAGCATTAAAATGCATAGCACTGGCCTTCAAAATTCAGAGTAAATGGCCAGAATGTGTAGCACTTTCTTATTTTAAAGATTATTATGTCTAAGGACAGTGAGCCCCATAAGTTTAATGCTAAGGAATGTTCCTATCAAGTTAGTTTGAGATTATAATAGTTTTCGTGTCCAGGAATAGCACTAACATTATATGGAACATCAGTAAATCTTCGCGGAGAGGGGTTAAGCGTAAAATTCATAGTGTTATGCAAAATTCATAGGAGTTGATAGTGAGGAACACTGTATGTGCCTCTTTGTGTAAATAATTCCATGTCACCTCTGAAAACGGAAGTTCTAGTTTTAATTTAGACCTTTTTGCTCATCTATGTACTTCCTTTGCTATGTAATCTGTTACATATGCTGTTGTCAATGTCACTGACTGTTGCTATACTGTAATTTATTGTTTACTAACCCAGATCCTATGTAACCTCCCAGGTCTTGCCTGAAAATAGGCATTTAATTGTCAGTGCAGTTACCTAGTCAATACAAACTAACTAAATAGATAAATGATTCCAGTGGGCCTACCCAGTTACAAAAAACTGATCAATAAACACACACACACACACACACCCCAGGTGTCAGTCTCCCCATTGTCCCAGTAAGCACCCAGCTTAGCTGATGTCTGTCACTTCTGAACAGTATTTAATGAGGGACTGTGTTTACATCATAGACTTGTTAAAGGTGTGGATTACAACAGATCTGTCTGATCTAAGAGCAGCCACTTCCTGGAGCTATCCATGCTTTTCAAGAACCTGACAGATTCCAGGTACCATAGAAAGGAAATACGATTTCAGTATTTTTGTGCACAGGCCAAGGTTTATTGAACAATGGAGTAATACAAAAACACTCCTAAAAAGGGGTTAAAAGTACAAAATATTACATAAATAAAAGGAATGTACCAGTCCGGTGGTGCACACCCCTTGGCCACATCTTGGGCAAATGGCAGAAAACTCTAACATCACCTAATGTTTGAACTCTTTGAACTATGTACAGAGTAACATTTTTAACTCCCTTTTAAAACATAATGCAAGGGGTCTGGCAGATGTTCAGAATCAAGATAAGTAATGACCATTGGCTACGTAAACTAGATGTTATTTTATTTTTACTAGCAGCATGTTCTGGTACTAAAAACAGTGTTTAACAAAATAAAAGTTATTCAGACTTCTCATAGGGTAGTGCCAGTGTACTCTGTTCGCGGCTTTGCCTTCCCTGACCTGTGAGGCACACAGTATTCTGGTGGTGTCATCTGACTCATTCATCTCTGACTATGTCTATCTCTTGTCCACTATGAACTTTTAAAAGCATTAATAACATATACAGTTATAGTGGCATAATTAATTTGATATAAGTTGCTAAATAAGCCTGTTTTTAGTAAAACTGTGCGGTATTTGAATGACACCATGCTGCTTGACATGGAATATGTAAGCAATGATGCACAAGAGCGGGTGTGATTATGGGACAAAAATCATACAACTCTAAAGGGTGCTGTTAGACACAAGGTGCTTGCACCCATGACAGGTGTGTGATTATTGCCCATAATCATACTTCCCTCGAGTGTAAAAAATCATACTATGTAATTTTTCTTAAACATGTTATTTGAATGTAATAGACATCCAGATGGGAGCCGTGAGAGAAAGAAAAGAAAGGCTCCTGCACCAGACTGACACAGCTCCACTTCCCGTTCCTGCAACTCTGCTTTTCCTCCTGCTAGTGTGACTTGCTTCTCTGTCCCCCAACCCCCACCACCCACCCCCGCTACGGTGACTACATCAAATGCATTTGTAAAGAGATGCCTTGGAAGTTGTAAACTGGGAAAAATGAGCAGATGACATAATCATCAGGACTGAAAACAGTAAGCCTCTTTGTAACAGGTCCAGTCTCGGCTCTCAGTCTGCAACTAAAAAAGTCACATGGTCACAGCCCTCAGTAGAAATCTCCAGTCTCAGCTCTTGGTCTGCATTACCCTAAAGTGATTGATTTTCAGAGGTGTCCTCAATGCAGCCAGTTTAATTTAATGTTGTGCAGTTTTTGAGGTGCAGCAGAAAATGACAGAGTACTGATATTCAAATGTGTATTTGTGGTGCGGTTTGAATGGCTGTAAGTAGTTCTGGTATCTAATTATGGGTCAGTAATTACATGGCTCAGAGGTGCTTTCAGACAATCAAATCACATGACTATTTCTACACATGCTACAATGTCACACTGAGAACTCAATGCAGTGACAGAAGTAACATAAAAACAATTTGGTGGTATGCTTCAGCATAATTTGTTTTTAAAATAAAGAGTATTTTGCTGCAGTTATATCTCAGCAGTGAAAATAACACAAAGAACAGTTAATAGTTCCAGTGGCTTTCACATGAACCTTTTTTTTTTTTTTTTTTAATACCCTTAATTACTCTCAAATGCAGACATGCAGGCAGGTCCATCCTCCCAGTCAGAGCCCGAGTCTGAGAAGCTGTCGCTGTGGTCCCCGACCTCTGAAATTGGGGAAAAGCTGCAGCTGCTGCCACCACAGGTGGAGGAGCTCAGTGGCTGTAGCTGGTAAGGCAGCTGCAGGTCACATAGCCCTCCTTTGACTGGCCGTTGGGGCACAGCTGGAATCACTACCTTCATTTCAGGCCCGATGGTCCGGTTGGGCGGGAAGCCATCATAGTCAAACAGCAGATCTGCAGACTCAAAGGGCTTCTTATTTTTCTGGTTCGTGCATGGCTCCAGAGCTTCAGAGCCATTCTTGATATCAATGAGCTGGGCCACTGCCTTGTAATGCTGGAGGTCCTTCTGCAGGGAGTTGCTTGATAAGCTGTAGCTTGGGGCACTGCTTTAAGGGAATTGGCGCTGGGGGCCCAGCTGGTTGTTGGCACCGACTGCAACTGCTGGTGGGCCATAGCAGGCCGCAGATGCGTTTGAGAAGGGGGGCTGATGATTAAAGGTCTCTTGCTGCTGCTGTTGTTGATGCTGCTGCTGCTGTTGATGGCTGTTGCTTTGTGGCTGCGGGAACTGGTACAGAGAGCTGCTGCTGGGCAAACACTCTGGTTTGGTCTGAGCACCACTGCAAGGGTTAACCTTCTGCCGGCGTGATTTGGCTCGTCTGTTTTGGAACCACACCTAGAAAAAAACATATACCATTAAACTCCACCCTGATTGACAGCAACACCATCCAGTTTATGCAGCATTACTTCCCTAGCAGACAGTAGTCACAAACCCCTAATTCTGGACTATGTGCTGAAGGCTGCACACTGGTAAAAGTCAGCAGGGGTGCCTGAAGGCGACCGAGAATGATATGCAATAATCATAATTTATTTATATTGCGCTTTTCAAATGCCAAAGCGCAGCACATAAAAACACACATCAATAATAAATAGAGACTAAAGTATAAAACACAATTAAAAAGACAGCAGAAAATGGCTAATCAAAGGCTGATACAAACAAAAAACTCTTCAAAGAAGCCTTAAAAGAGGTTAGATACAAGATATGTGTCCGGTGAAGTTTAATTTCTTGAGCTAGCCAATGACAGATGCTATAGTTATCACTTTTTGGGCTGGCAGCATAACCTAGAGATTAGAGTAACACATTGTGAACGAATCTGTTATATCCAACAGGCCTGCGTTTGATTCCCTAAACCTCCACATGCATAATGTGTGAGCCTGAACAAGTCACATAACCTCCCCAGTGCCCTGGGTCACCCCTGTAAATGGGACTTGTACCCACAGGGCCTTGCCCGGTTACCAAAAAGAATAAAAAAAAAATTTCTTCAAGAAGCCTAGAGCAACAAATTACATAGCGAAAAAATGTTTTTTCATGCGAAATTCTGAAATTCTTAAAGCACAATTGTAAAATAATGTTATTTCCTGTGGCTGTGACTAGTAGACAGGGAGTGCTGCTGCCAATTTCTACCCTTCACAATCCCTTGCACAGCTTTAATAAAATTATTAGAATAGAAATGTATCTATGGACTATGTTTTTATGAGAAGTATAAGGATTAAAGAGGGCAGAATATGTATTTCAGTTTGCAGTATGGTTACCATCTACTCAGTTTTTGACTGAATGATTTGGTTTTCTAGGTCCAGATTCAGTCATCCAGTTTTTACCACTGCAAAATAATTTTTTATGGTTGATCAAGCAACAGCTATAAGATTGCCCTTCAGCTGTATAGTTTTATTTGCTTCTCATCTGACTGTAAGCAACTGCCTTCAGTATGCTTGCTTGCTTGCAGTGTAAGCTAATCAGGAGGTGGAGGGTACTTGAAAGAGCTGATTGTGTCACGGTCTGCCCAGCAGTTGCTACTGAACTCGCACCAGAAAATTGGAAGGCTACTGCTGTGAAGGGTAAATTAAAATCTTTAAACTAACACTTTCATGTTTTTAAATCCCAGTGACACCCAGACAGACAACAATTAAGGTTGCCACCTGTCCTGCTTTAGACTGTAACCTTATCTGGTCATCCAGTTTTGTTCCGTTATTGTAGAACTTTTTTTAGCCATCTGAATGCTCACATACTTGTTAAACAGATTCTAGCAAATCATCCCTCCCTTCTCCCTCCCTATCTAAACTCTCTTCTCTCACTTATTTCCCCCCCTCCCTCGCCACTCCTTCCGCAATCCTGGCTATCGCTCCCTCCTGTTCCCCTCTCGTAAATCCCTTGCTGTCAAGCTGCATTTTTGTTCTATTTTTATAAACTTTGAAACTCTTTTCCCCTTGCCATTCACTCTGTTTCCTTCAAACACTCACTAACCTCACAACTCCGCACCCACATGATCCTCTCCTGTGACTGTCCGTAATTACCAGGCTCATTTGTTTCACTCAACTCCTTCTCCCTCACTGCCCCCACCTTCTACTGTCCTTCCATACTCCTCACTCTCTCTCATCTCCTCTCCCCCCTCCCCTCACACTCTCTCTCCTCTCCCACCTCCCCTCTTCCCCTTTTTCCTCACTTTCCTCTCTCCCCTCATTCCCCATCCCTTATCTCCTCTCCTCTCCTCCCTTATCCCCCCTCCTCCCTCCCTCCCCCCTCCTCCCATTCCCCTCCCTTACCTGCCTCCTCTCCACCCTCATTCCCCCCCTTATCTCCTCTCCTCTCCTCCCTCCAGGTCCTCCTGGGAGTGGGTCCCAGGGTGGTAGCCTGGGTAAAACATTGGCTGGACAACAGGATACAGAGGGTAATAGTAAACGAGTCCACAGTGAAGAAGGGGGGTTATTAGTGGGGTACCGCAGGGTTCAGTACTGGGTCCGGTCCTTTTTAATGTCTTTGTAAGTAACATTGCTGAGAGACTGAAAGGAAAAGTATGTCTCTTTGCAGATGACTCAAAGATCTGCAATAGGGTTGATACACAAGGTGGAGTGGAAAGTAAGAGAAGGGACTGGGCAAGGTTGGAGGAATGGGCAAATGTATGGCAGCTTAGATTCAATGCAAAGAAGTGCAAAGTAATGCACTTGGGAAACAAAAACCCAGGGGAAGAGTACACAATGGGGGGGGTGAGACACTGACAACAAAAAACTGGAAAGGGACCTGGGGGTAGTTCTATCAGATGATCTAAAGGTGGGCAAGCAATGTGAGATGGCAGTAAGGAGGGCTGGGGGATACTGGGATGCATAGGGAGAGGCATCACTGGTAGAAAACAGGAAGTTGTTATCCCTCTGTACAGACAGTTGGTGAGACCCCATCTGGAGTACTGCGTGCAGTTCTGGAGACCCCATCTCCGCAAATACATAGACAGGGTGGAGACTGTCTAGAGGAGGGCAACCAAAATGGTGCAGGGTCTGCACCAGAAGACATACGAAGAGAGACTAAAGGAGCTTAATATGTATACCCTCGAGGAAAGGAGGGAGAGTGGGGACATGATAGAAACTTTCAAGCACCTCCAGGGAATCAACAAAGTCCAAGAGGGTAGCATCTTTCAGAAAAAGAGATGTGCAAGAACAAGGGGGCACAATTTGAAGATAGAGGGGAGATGGCTCAGAGGTAATGTGAGGAAGTATTTTGTCATGGAGAGGGTTGTGGATGCGCGGAACAGCCTTCCTAAGGTGATCATGGAGTAAAAAACAGTAGGGGAATTCAAGAATGCATGGAACAGACATAAAGCAATTCTAGTGGGGGGGGTAGGAGGAAGTAGGCTGTTGGTTAACTAGGATCTGCAGCGTATCCATTAGTTAGGGAAATGGGCAGACTTGGTGGGCCAAGTATTCCTTATCTGCCATCAAATTCTATGTTTCTATGTCCCCCCTCCCTTACCTGTCCCGCTAATCCAACCCCCTCCGCCCCGGACTAAATCCTCTTATCAATCGCTCTGCTTTGAGCCTGTACTTTAACTACCCTCGAGGACTCAGCTGCACTATTACCTTATATCTTACCTGTATATGATTGTGAATGTTGTAAATAACTGTTTATTGTAACAAGCTAAACTACTGTTCACTGTATTTTACTGCATATACACTGTTATTCTTGTATCAATCCCCTCCCCCCTCCCCCCTCGAATGCATCTGGAAACAAGCTAATTCAAAGCTCAGTATGTCTTTCCTGGTGAAACGCTTTAATTAATAAAGAAATAAATTATTTATTTAAGTTTGTTGACCAGGTAGGCCCACTGTGACCAGTACAGTTCCCCTTTTAAGGGGCGACCCGGGATTAGTTACAGATAAGCAGAATACACAGAATACCTTACTTTGAGGAGCTACATAGGGTGGGATCTGCAGAGTACCAGAGACAGTATTTACAATCAAATGTTAGATACAAGCAAACAAATAGACATTTTTCCTTATATGACATTATATACATCTTTAGAGCACCAGCATGTGTTGAGACAATGAGTGACAATAAGACAAGATAGGTATTTTTTCTTATATTACATTATATATATATATATATCTTTATACATGACAGTGGGGTACATCTTCAGAGCACAGTCATCACTGACGAGGATTAGTGGGCACATAAGGAGCCATGCAGGGATGTCAGCGGTAGCAGTTGCAGTGGTTGAACTTTAGTAGATAGGTTTTGAGGCTTTTTTTGAAGCCACCTAGTGAGTTACTTTCCTGTAGTGTGGTTGGGAGTGCGTTCCGGAGGGGGGGAAATGAAATTGGAGAAAGCCCTGGACCTGTGGGCTGATTTTGTCTTGGGTATTGTTAAGGGCTGCCTACTAGAAGACCTTAGAGGTCAGCCACTCAGTTTGGGCACCAAGAGGTTTACTAGACTTGGAGGGCGGAGGCGCTAGGCTGCATGAGCTTGTAAGTTAGACAAAGACTCAAGTATTTAAGCCTGTCATCCAGGGTGGGCCAGGCTAGAGTTTGGAGGACTTGCCAGTGGTGTTCTCTCGCTGGGGCCCCAGCCGCAAACCTGCTTATCCTGTTGTACAAGGTTCTTAATTTCTGCAGCTCAGTGTTTTTGGCAGAGGGCAGTACAGACGAGCCATGTAGTAGGGAGGGTAGGAGGATACTCTGTGTAATCCTGCATCTGGAGGTTTGAGTGAGAAAGGACTAAGGTGATATAGGAGGCCAATCTTATGGTTCAGGGTCCTGTTGAGCTGGGTGATGTGAGCTTGAAGGTGCAGTATTGGTCTACAGAGACCACAAGGTACTTCAGGGACTCAACTACTCCAATCTTGGACCCATTAGCTAGAGAGAGATCTAACATATTGGACCTGTCTGTTCGCAGTTTTTTCGGACCAAATAACATGGCCTTGGTTTCTCTCTCATTAAGCACCATTTTGTTATTGTTTAGCCAACTCTCCAGTGTTAGGAGGCCGTTTTTTAGAAGATTATTTAGGATAGTTGTATCGCTGGAGGACCTGTATAGCACAGCATCATCCATGTATAGGATGATCTTTGCCCCACTGCAGTAATTAGGCAGCTCACTGATGAACAGTGAGAAGAGCAGAGGCCCCAGGATAAATCCTTGGGGTACCCCATCCAGGATTTGACACCTACCCGATACGGCACCCTACCATCTCACTAGTTGGGATCTGCCCTGAAGGTAGGAAGTGAACCATTGAACCATATGGCTGTCAAGGCCAGTCCGTTTCAGTTTAGCTAGGAGGAGTTGGTGATCCACTAGATCAAATGCTTTGGTGAGGTCAATAAAGACCGCACCTGTGAGCATCCCCTTATCCAGCGCTGAGAATATCTCTGTGGAGAGAGCTATCAGTGCTATATCTGTGCCATGGTTCTTCCGAAATCCATGTTGTTGCAGGTGACAATGCCTTGTCTCTAAATATTCCACTATTTGATTGTAAATAACCCTCTCTAGCACTTTGCTAAAGGTTGACAGGAGAGATGTTGGGTGGTAGTTCTCAACCTGTACATTTACTTTACCTGCATGTTCAGGTTACAAACAGATTCTGATGTCATGCAGCCCTTTGTAAACCAGTCAGTCTGGGAGGTGTAAAGTATGGCTACTAAAATCATTAACAGTAAATTAACCTAATCCTTTTCAGACGACATTGTGAGTATGAACTTTTACTGCTGTGACAGGGGACAGTTTTATACCTTTGCATGCTCTCCTGTTTTCCTTTTAGTGTCTGCCCTATATTCTAATATTTGTAGACCCTTTTGTTAAATTAATAATCTAATATTCAGTTTACTTTGAAATAATATTAAATCCTTCTCTCCTCAGCAGTTACTGTTCTCAATTTTCACACCACAATGATATTCCAGTAACACAATTCTGGACCATTCAGATGAACAGCACAGAAACACAGAATTTGGCCAGTCTAGTGGCGCAGAGGGCTGAGGCACTGGCACCTTACCTCACACTACACCGGTGACCCAGGTTCTAGAATGACCTTGGGCTGCCGGGGAGCCGGCTTAGGGGGGAGGGTTGGAGCAGGATCGAGCTGTGGCTCTTGTAGTTCTGCTCCCACCAGGTGGAGGTCTGGTGGGGCACAGGAGGACTGGAGGCGGGCGGCGCAAGTCTAGGAAGGGGTGGTGACAATCGATCTCTGGTGTGCGCAAGGCCCAGCACGCACATACATGTGTACGCCATGGCCTTTGGGGAGAAAGTAAAATATGAATTACATATTAAAAAAAAAAACACAGAATTTGATGGCAGATAAAGGACCACTTGGCCTACCCAGTTTGCCCACCCATCACTGATTACACCCCCACCAATTCTGCTGAAATACTGTTCCAGGCATCCACCGCTCTTTCAGTGAAAAAGTACTTCCTCACATCTCTCTTAAATTTACCGCCTTCCAGCTTTACTGCATGTCCTCTTATTTCCGTGCATCTTTTCTTCTGAAAAAGACTCCCCTCTTGTACCTTGTTTAACCCTGTGAGGTATTTATAGGTCTCTATCATGCCCCCCCTTCCAGGGTATACATATTGAGGACTTTCAGTTTCTACTCGTAGGGCTTCTGATGCAGCCCCTGTGCCATATTAGTTGCCCTCTGGAGAGCTTCCACCCTATGAACATTCTGAGATGTGGTCCCTAGAACAGGACACAGTACTGCAGGTGGGGTCTCGCCAGTGATCTATTACAAAATGGTGTGACAAATGGCATGCAGTGTCTTAGAAATGAGAAAAGGAAGTGAGAGCAGTAATTGATGAGGTGAAAGGAACACTGTCTAGATTTGTAAACTATCAGCTATACATAACTGACATGGGGAAAAGAGAATATTTAACAGTATGACAATTATTTCCTATCTGTTTTAAAGACTTCTCTGACATTATTAATGACTTTGGAGGCGGCACAATGGGAGTGACTACGGACAGTGACTCGTCTTAAAATGGCAGACGAGATTTGTAATTAAATCTCATCTGCCATTACTGTTATAGTCACTCGCTGTGCGCATTAAATATGCATATAGAGCCATCCTGTCGGCACGGTGGTAGTGCTACCACTCGTGACACTGGCAACCTGAGTTCAGGAACGAGCTGGGGTCATAAAGGGCCAGCCGGGGGGAGCTTGAGCATCTCAGCGGATGCTGTCCTCCTCTGGGTGGGAGGGTGCCATCTTCTGCTGCAGTACTGCCACCTGGAGTACCACAGGTGATAGTGTGGATGGAAGGGCAGTGGGAGGGAGGAGACATCACTGACGCTAGTGACTGGACATGCACAGCATGGGCAGGATTGCCTTGGCATCCATGAACATGACGTCTCCTGGGGCAGGTCGATCTATGGAAAAGAAATGGCCCTGGCACCTCCACAATGATGGCCTGTGGGAAGCTCCCCGGGCCTCTGCTTCTCCAGATCATGGCACCTGCCTGACACCGTATGCAGTTTGGGGTGGAATCCTCCCACCCTGACCCTGCCTGGGGGTAAATTAAAGCCAGAGCTCCATGGGGGTAGGTAACTGTGACTGGGGAGGCACAAGGGGTTACACGTTGGGCCTGAGGGATTAGGAGAGGCCAGTGAGAAGGGGGCATAAACATATTTAAAAAAAAAAGTGCACATGGGGGGCAAAGTCCCCAGAAATCCCCTCTCCAACCCCACACAACCTCAACATCCACTGAAATCAGAACTAAAAATATTTAAATCAAACAACTCAAAAATAAATAATCACGATGTCATTTACAGAAATCCCACACAGTGCAATACCAGCTGCCATGTCACAAAAAGGGTGTGGGGACAGGGGTTGGGTTTGGATGTCTGGTGTAGTATTTGGTTTTCACCTCATCCAAAGGTGACAACCCAAATTTTGCAGCCGTGTGTGATGCTCCTATTTTCAGAGCTTATATATATTATTATATTTATTACACCAGATGAATCCTCTTTAACAGACTCTAAACAAAAGTTGTTGGGGAAAACTGTTTTCTATTGTCTTTTTCTGGACAACATTCTACACAGTTCAGTGAACACCCTGAGGTATATTTTTGTGTGTACAAAATGGATCTGTGTGAAAAAACACATTTATTTAGGCATAGAAAACATACTGGAAACATGATGGTGCATTAAAACATTTTAATGCAAGGTTAGCTGACAGGTCTTGACCAATAAGAATCATGTATTTGTTCTTGTCATTTTATAAGTCATGAGCTCATGTCTGGTGTTCTGAAGCCACAGAGTAGTATAGTCAAAACTGAATGTTCTTCTTGGCTCCATGAACAGAATGATACTGAATGTTGTTCATAAACAGAAAACAATACAAAACTCAGTTTACAACCATGTTTATTCAGGTAAAGACCCATACTAATCATTTGGTGGGAACAAATATACTTTCTGAAAAGGGGAATGTTACTACCAGCTGCAAATTCACATACATTTTTCTGTCCCTTTCAGAGTGAAGATACTGTACTCTTCCTTTTGAAATGGGGTATGATGACCACCACAGATACTACTCCTTACCTGCACAAAACAGGTCTCCTGCCATGCCTATATGTACTCACATATCCACAGTGCTGCATTTCCTAAGCCAAAATGTTTAATACCAGATCATTAGGTGCCGTCCCGCCGGCGCAGCGGTAGGGCTACCGCTCGCGGCGTCAACGACCCGGGTACAGGAATGGACTCGAGAGGCTGGAGGGCCGGCTGGGGGGGGTAGAATTGAGTGCCTAGAGGCTGTTCTCCAGGGAGGGGTGGGTTGCAGATCCCGCTGCTTTACTGCCACCTGGGTGACCACAGATGGAGGTGCGGCGAGGCAGCATGCAGCAGGGTGCGAGGACGTCGGCTAGGAGCTGGAGCACTGGCACGTCACGACGTGCCCCGCCCCTAGGCTTCCCTAGCGTGCTGATGTCCTGAGGGCTGGGACCAGAAAATGCGGAAAAAACCCGCATCAGGCACCTGAAGACGGGACCCGGCTGTCCCGAGAAATCCATAACCAGGCTCCACAGAAGAGGTCAATGAGGCCTCCCAACGCACACTTAAGGACTGGAGGAGACTACTGGGGTCTCTCTCCTCCCCGCTCGGGGGGGGGTAAACTGAGGCAGGATGGGGGCAGGCTCACCGGCACCCGGAGGGAGGTACATGGGGTGGACCTATGGGAGTGCGCATGGCATAGGGATCCCCGAACATAGGAACTTGAGGTGGTGAGTAAGGGGGGGGGATACCAGACCATTGGCTGGCCCAGTGGCACTGAGGGTTGAGGCACCGGATGTCACACCCCGCACCACATTGGTGACCTGGACTCTGGAGCGGGCTCGGGTTGCCAGGGGTCAGCCGGGGAGGATAGGATTGAGCATCTGGAGGACTGCTCTCCTCTTCTGGGGAGGGTGGGCTTGAGGACCCCCAGCAGTAGTGACCCCAGAAGAGACTGGGGTACAACAGCTGGGGTCTGCATGTACGGGATGGAGGCGTGCGGACCTTCTTGAGAGGTGTGCGGGAGCACGCTTGTCTCATGTTGGATGTCACTGCATGTCTGTGCCTTTGGGGGGGGATCATGCTCACGCATGAACAAGGAAACACCCCACCTCCTGAGTAGACAACGACAATGTCCCCACGCCCACTGCCGGATCCCACCTGTGGAGGGGTTGTGGGATAACAGATAGACCAGACACCAAACTTCAGGTTCAACACACAAGCTCTGTGTCATGTTTATTCAAAATGCAGGAAATAAGCTTCTGCAATGCCATATTCCTTCTTCAGTACATCAGTTTGCAGCAGCAGACTATAAATGTCCTTTCTCTGCACTTAGCCAGCACCTACTGACACATCTCTGATCTAACCACGTTTCAGTGAAAACCCTTCATCCCTATGTGAGCCCCGTTTGTTTGGGTAGTGGGGGCTCAAAAGGAAAAAAAAAAAGCTAAAAACAAAGAACCTTAGTGCAGAAACACTGAAAAATGGCTTATCCCAAAGTGCATTGGCAACAAATCAAGTTTCAAAGAAATACAACATCATACATACTTCCATTATGCAAAGCATCATGGGATATATGCAAATCACCATGACATTTGAGACTTGTTCAGTTTACAGCAATTTACATGCATTTTAAATAGCACAACTAACTTAATTTCTATAATAGTCAAGAAAGGGAAGTGGGTGCCCATTGGTGGCCAACCTTATGGACTAGAAATTGTAAAGGATAGATTAGGCTAAGAATCAAAAGAACAGTTGCAACAGATTTAAAAAAAGGTCAGTCCTCAATAGTGGCAGGAGCTCCATGTCACACCACCCACCCAGTCCATAATATCCTCCGTCCTTCTGGAGCACCAATGTAGTGGTGGTGGCCCTGCCCTGAGGGGGGGTGCAAGCCAGGGGGCACATACTGCAGGTGAGAGTCTTGGGGGTTTGGAGCACTGGGAGGTGCTTGGGATGGGGGGAACTCAGGCTGGGCAGGACAAGCTGTATATCTGAGGGAGTCTCAGGGGATGGTGACCAGAGGGAAAAAGAATGTAAAAAAAAAAAAAATACATATCAGACCATTTTAAAAGTGCAGTAGCATGTTCCAGGGTTTTACATTCCTTGGGAGATATAGGCACTCCTTTGGCACTCCAGAGGACTGACGATATCACCCAACATACACACAGCCAGTTGTAATTGAATTCCTGTAGAAGAAATACATTTATTTTCTTATATATCATAGATTATGCATGCTATATCCCAAAGTGCTTTACAAGTCACTAACAGCTGCATTAGTCATTAGGCACACAGAGAATCTAAGTGAGAGATTGGGGGAGTTTAAGAAAAGCACTGGTGGTGAGAGGAAGGAAGGAAATAATATTTCAAGAGGACAGGACTTCTAGGCCACATACCCATTTACGTAGTTGTCCTGCATTCATGAAACAAGTTGGAATATAACAAATAAGTATTAGATCCATACACATATTAAATAGCAAAAGAAAGAAAGTTAGTTAGTTGAGCACAAAGCAAGTGACTTGTTCGAGGCCACACAGTAAGTGCCAGTGGTAGGTGGGATTGTGCACCCCGATGAAGAACCAGTGTGGTCCGAAGAGCCAATGTCATTTTTGTACTGTCCTCGTCCATTTACACCTCTAATGGAATAAAAGTAACTAGCATTTGGAGTCTGTTCCCTCTCTGCTGTTTCTGTGCACTGCTTCTCTTGTCATTCTTGTGGATGGGATTCAAACCTGGGTCTTCGGGTTCACAGTCCTACTCCCTAACCACTAAGTTAACCTCACAAAGCACATGCTGTCTGGCCACTACTTCCAACACAGTTCAGGAGGGTGTAATGCTATCCAGGCTAACAGTCTCTCTCACTAAATGGCTAAAAACAAAAACAACACTAATAATTGAAAAAACGGAGGGGGGGGACTTGGACACACACATGCTCGCACAACTTTATTCCAAAGACTTCTGGAAGCCCACATTTCAAATCATAAAATTACAAAATTCTGACTATGTGATGTTGTATTAAAACATTGTTTACCACATGGAACTTTATTTATTGATCTTATTTAATTTTTTATATCCAAGAAAACTATGGCACAGGGCAATTCATTTCTATATAATTCAATGCAACTTTTGACCAGTTTACTTGTACTTATTAATTATCAAAGCGACCTCAGCCCTTTAATAGTTCACTACAAACAGAGAAGGTAAATAAAGAAAGAGAATAAATTTGCAAACAGTTCTTATTTCGTTATTTGCAAATCCCATTAATGAGTTGAAACAATTTTTTTATGTAACACTAGCAAACTATTAAAGGGCTGTGGCAGCCAAGAATAGGGTCAGATCCAGATCATTAAATAAGGTACCATGTGGTAGCTGATCTTTTAATAGAATGGTACTTACTCTAAATTAACTGATATACAGAAACATAGAAGCAGCATTGCACAGTGCAACACCACAGAGAAGATAAAGCATTAGGTCAACGACAATGGGGAGGACGGGGCATTCCGCACCTCAAGATTCAACGCATGGCTGAGGGACTGGTGCAGAGCAGAGGGCTTCAGCTTAATTGGGGATTGGGGTCCCACCTGGAGGGATGCAGGCCTATACAAGTGGGATGGACTGCATCTAACTTGGGGGGGGGGGGCCAAGAGCCTTAGTGAGAGGTTTAAATGCTTCATTGGCAAGCATTTAAAGTAGCCAAGAGGGGAAGCAAAAGTAGGCAGGAAGAAGCTAATTGCCCCTCCCCACAGGATGAAGCAGTCAATAGGGGGGACCCTAGAGTTGGGAAATCAACACTAAAACCGAAAACCGAGATAGGTAGAATGGGAGAGATAAGGAAGAATGGGAGTAAAAACAGGAGAGGAAGGGAGGGAAGACATGGGGATAGGTGGGGAGCTACTAGAAGGGGAGGTTGCAAAACTTGGAAGGCCACGTGCACGAAATGCCTGCAGCCTGGGAAATAAAATCCCAGACCTAGTGGCCATGATGGCAGAGGCAACCTAGACATTGTTGCTGTTACTGAGACATGGTACGTGGGGAACCATGAATGGGATATCCATACTAGGTTACATTCTATTTAGAAAAGACAGGGTGGGAAAAAAGGGTGGAGGGGTGGCTATCTATGTCAGGGAGGAAATTAAAGCAACTGAAGTTCAGGGAATGCAGGAGGGAGCGAAAGCACTGTGGGTCACCCTGGAGACAGGAAATGGCATCGCTATTCACATTGGCATGAGCTACAGACCTCCAACACAAGGGGAGGAGATGGATGAGTACTAATGGAAGCCATCCACAAAATGACAGCAATAGGTGAAGTGCTGGTGGTGGGAGACTGCAATTTGCCTGATGTGGACTGGAGCACCCAGGCTGTAGCCACAGCCACAGCCAGGAGCACAGGCATCCTGGGTGCCCTGCAGGGAGTGTGCCTCAAGCAGCTTGTGGCGGAACCCACCAGAGAAGGAGCAATATTGGGCTTGGTACTCACCAATGGGGACAGAGACACCAATGTAATGGGGGGTAGCCACCTGGGGTTCGGTGATCATCGTACTGTGTGGCTCAATGTGAGAACAGTGTAGGAGTCAAACCACATGAAGGCAGGGGTCCTGGATTTCAGACGGGTCGACTTTGCAAAAATGGGGGAATGTCTTAAGGAAGCATTAGCAGGGGAAGAACGAAGGGTGGCTGTAGAGAAACAATGGGCTAACTTTAAGGGAGCCATAGCAGTGGCAACAAAACTTTGCATTAGGCAACTAAACAAAACAAAGAGAAAGGAAAAAAAACACTATGGTTCTCAAAGGACGTGGCTGGGAAGGTAAGAGAGAAAAGACTATCTTTCTGGAGGTACAAGGAAACACAGAGGGAGAAGACAGGGAACTGTCTCTGGGAAAGTAGAGGGAGGCGGGAAAAGCAGTAAGGAGCGCAAAGGTGCAAATGGAGGAAAAAACAGCCCAGGCAATTAAGAAAGGAGACAAGACCTTTTTCAGACACATTAGTGAAAGAAAGAAGACGGGGTGGGATTGTGAGGTTAAAAATGGAGGGTGTGTGTGCGGA
This sequence comes from Neoceratodus forsteri, assembly GCA_016271365.2. Taxonomy (NCBI): domain Eukaryota; kingdom Metazoa; phylum Chordata; order Ceratodontiformes; family Ceratodontidae; genus Neoceratodus; species Neoceratodus forsteri. Next base: position 266,852,624 of record CM057451.1, on the reverse strand, counting down.
GGGGAACCTAGAAAAAGCAACAATCCTGAACAAATATTTTTGTTCTGTATTCACAATAGAAGGGGAAGGAGAAGGACCACTATTGAGCAATTGGAGCACCAGTGGGAGAGAGGTGGACACCAGCCCATTTACAGAGGAAAGAGTTCTAAAAGAACTCGAGAATCTGAAAGGACAAGGCTATGGGACCGACTGGGATACATCCCAGAATATTAAAAGAACTTAGAGAGGTGCTGGCAGTATCACTGACAGCTCTATTCAACAAATCAGTAGAAATGGGGTGGTTCCAGAGGACTGGAGGATGGCGAATGTAGTCCCTCTCCACAAATGTGGGAAAAGGGAGGAGGCTGGCAACTACAAGCCAGTCAGCCTGACCTCGGTGGTGTGGAAATTATTGCAGTCACTGCTAAAGGAAAGGATTGTGATATTTCTTGAATTCAGTGAAGCACAGGATCTGAGGCTGCATGGATTCACAGTGGGAAGGTCTTGGCAAACAAATCTGATAGATTTCTTTGACTGTGTGACCAAGGAAGTAGATCAGGGAGGGGCAGTGGATGTGGCCTACCTAGATTTCAGTAAGGCCTTCGACACTGTCCCACATAAGAGATTGATAAATTAGTTGGGCAGCCTGGGAGTGGGCCCCAAGGTGGTAAACTGGGTCAGAAACTGGTTGCATGACAACAGAGAGGGTGGTGGTAAACGGCATTCAATCTGAGGAGAGGGGAGTGACCAGCGGGGTGCCACAGGGATCCATGCTGGGGCCAATTCTCTTTAATGTTTTCATATGCGACATTGCAGAGGGGCTGGAAGGGAAGTTATGCCTCTTTGCAGATGACACTAAGATCTGCAACAGGATCGACACTCCAGTGGGGAGTGGAAAAAATGAGAAAGTACCTAAACATGCTTGAGGAGTGGTTGAGAGTGTGGCAGCTAAGATTCAATGTAAAGAAGTGCAAAATCATGCATTTGTGGCTCAGAAATCCAAGGAAAGAGTACAAGATGGGTGGAAGAGGTACTCATGGCCACCTATCAAAAAAGGGACCTGGGGTAATCATATCTGATGACCTAAAGGTAACCAAACAATGTAAGAAGGCTGTGGGGAGAGTCAGTGGGATGCTAGGGTGCATAGGGAGAGGTATCACCAGCAGAAAAAAGGTGGTTATGCCACTGTACAAATCACTAGTGAAACCTCATCTGGAGTACTGTGTCCAGTTCTGGAGGATGCATCTCTGGAAGGACATAGACAAAACAGAGGCAATCCAGAGAAGGGCAACAAAAATGGTGCAAGGACTGCACCAAAAGTCATAAGAGGAAAGACTAGAGGACCTCAATATGTAGTCCCTGGAGGAGAGGGAGGGATATGATAGAGACATTCAAGTACCTTAGGGGTATAAACAAGGTACAGAAGGGTAGCATCTTTCAGAAAAGAAGGTGCACAAGAACAAGGGCGCATTATATGAGGCTAGAGGGGGGTAGGCTCAGGGGCAACATGAGGAAGTGCTTTTTCACAGAAAGTAGTGGATGCTTGCAACAGCCCCCCAGTGGAGGTGGTGGGGGCGAAAACAGTGGAATTCAAGAATGCATGAGATAGACGTAAGAGTACTCTCACAGTAGGGAAGAGAGGGTAAGCCGCAGGTCAACTAGGGTCTGCGGTATTGCATTAGTTAAGGGAAGGCAGTAGACTAGGTGGGCCACACAGTCCTTATCTGCCGTCACCTTCTATGTTTCTTCGATTTAATTATATTCTTGAAAGACAATTGTGTTAAGAAATGCATTTCTATTTCAATGTTGTTTTTTTCAGAAAGAAATACATTATATGTAAAGTAACATAGGTACATATCTGTATTATCTATTCATGTGAAAGTGTTGATTGTGATAGTGCTGAAAGGAATGTCTTATCGAAAATATGTCTGACCATTTTTTGTTATATAGAGAATAATGGATGACTATCGGTAACAAGCCAGTTAGTTCATCGAGAGGTTCCTATGGTGACCGCTTGAACCTCGAGAGCGCAGCTCAAGAGGTTTGGTCGCCATGGGAACCTTGAGAGTGGGTCCCAGGGTGGTAGCCTGCGTAAAACATTGGCTGGACAACAGGACACAGAAGATAATTGTAAATGGAGTCCACTCGGAAAAAAGGGCGGTTACCAGTGGGGTACCGCAGGGTTCAGTATTGGGTCCAGTCCTTTTTAATGTCTTCATCAGTGACATTGCAGAGGGACTGGAAGGAAAAGTATGCCTTTTGCAGATGACACAAAGATCTGCAACAGGGTTGATACACAAGGAGCGTGGAAAGGATGAAAAGGGACTTGGCAAGGTTGGAGGAATGGTCAGACGTATGGCAGCTAGGATTCAATGCAAAAAGTGCAAATAATGCACCTGGGTAACAAGAACCCAGGGAAGAATACACAATGGGTGGGAGGTAGTAACAACAACAAAACAGGAAAAGGGACCTGGGGTAATCATATCAGATGACCTTAGGTTAGCAAGCAATGTGAGAAGGCAGTAGGGAGGGCCGGGGTATACTGGGATGTATAGGAGAGGCATCAGCAGCAGAAAACAGGAAGTTGTTATCCCTCTGTACAGACAGTTGGTGAGACCTATCTGAATACTGTGTCCAGTTCTGGAGACCCCATCTCCAAAGACATAGACAGGATAGAGGCAGTCCAGAGGAGGGCAACTAAATGGCGAGGGTCTGCAAGAGAAGCCGTATGAGGAGAGACTAAAGGAGCTTAATATGTATACCCTTGAGGAAAGAAGGAGGGGGGACATGATAGAAACTTTCAAGTACCTCAATGGAATCAACAAAGTCCAAGAGGGTAGCATCTTTCAGAAAAAGAGACTTGCAAGAACAAGAGGACACAATTTAAAGATAGAAGGAGGGCGGTTCAGGGGCAATGTGAGGAAGTATTATTTCACAGAGAGGGCAGTGGATGCATGGAACAGCCTTCCTGAGGAAGTTGTGGGGTCTAAAACTGTGGGAGAATTCAAGAATGCATGGGACAGACATAAGGCAATTCTTGTGGGGGGCAGGAAGATATAGGCTGTTTGTTAACTAGGATCTGCGGCCTATCCTGTAGGTAGGGAAATGGGCAGACTAGATGGGCCTAGCGGTCCTTATCTGCCGTCAAAGTCTATGTTTCTATTACTAACTGGCTTGTTACCGACAGTCATCCATTGTTTTCTATAGTGTATGTTGCAAAAAAAAACATCTATTGCTAGAGCCATCTTAACACATTTCATCCTTACTTTGTTTTTTTATCTTGTCGGATGCTCTCCAACTAACTCTCACCGCCGCGGCCTCTGCCAATTAGGAGGAAGATCGTGCACTGCGCATGCGCGATCACATTCTAAGTTGTTATGCTGCACTAGCTACATAGCTAGTACAGCATAATAACGTTTAGAAATTGACAGATTTTTGTCAGTAACAACGTTCCAACATACACTATAAATATTTTTATAGGGCCACTTACCTTGAAAAGGTGGCCAAGAAGTCATGAAACATCAGTTGTTCATATTCTGTGGCCAGTTATTGTGCTTTAATAAACCTATGCTATTTTGAATTTATTGGTAAGTAACATATGTTTTCCTACTTGCTTTCTTAAATCCTAAAACTAACCCCTATTCTCCACATGCAGAATATAAGCAGTAATGATGCAAGACCCTATGGGGGAGGGGGATACAAGACCCTATGGAGGAGGGGGAAGGGGGAGGGGAAGACATCCCCTGACTGACTTAGAAAACTTATGTTTTAAATTTTATTTTTGCTCCCCACATTTTGTTCCCTGACATCCCCCTCTTTTAGGCTTACCAAGTGTCACCACTGCCCACCAGACTCACCCACCAACTTCTAATTGTCACCTCCTCCAAATACCAGACTGTCTGGTGTATCTCTGCCAGGAAGCCTCCCCCTGAGAGAGGATGAAACATCTAGGGGAGACTGGGACTTCATCTGGAGGTGACATTGGTGTGCTCTGGGGTTTAGAGGTGAGGACACAGGAACAGTCATCTATCACATCATTCAGGGTGACATTTCCTTTTTTGCGTCCTGCCCTCCTCCCACTACCTCCCATGGTGAGCATGCACTGTGTGTCAAGGCATCCTGGGAGTATTTATTTAGTTTTTAATGACCGGGTAAGTGCACTAAGCAAATTTTGCCTGTTCTCAGGCACAACCCGGGGGAGGGGGATACAGATGAATGCCAACTGACCTTGAACCCGATTAAGCTGTTTGTGGTATTTTTAGTGAATGGGGGGAAATTTGGCCAGGGCACCGGGAAAAATCCCCTACTGCATTGTTGCCAGTAGGGGGAGCTGCTGGTCTACTGAACACTATGGCAGACAGTGTTGAGACACCGGTGGAGATGGATGTGCAGCAAAAGAGCAGAACCGGGTTTTCTCAGACCTTGGTTTCAGATTTGCAAGGAGATTTTTATCAGAGAAATTCAGTTGGAGTCCACTAGTGATATGCATGGACAGAACCATGCAGCGGGAGACGTGGAAGGTGTTTCCATCATTGTTGAGCCCGATAGAGTGGATGACATGCGAGTGGCAGGCTCACCTGAACAGGCTGAAGCCATAGAAGCAGCAGCTGAAGCTCTGCTGACAGCGGAGAATGACCTTTCAAACGAACAGCGAGCACTGACGTGGCAGTGAGAGGAATGCAGAATGAGACCGCAAAAGATGCAGATTATCCTGACAATCGCTGATCAAGAGAGACATCACTGTTAGATGCTGGCTGGGTGTGTTTAAATGGCAAATGGATTCCGGATTCAGAATGGCTGTCTTTTTCACAGACATAAGCAGATCTACAAGGGGCCCCCAACAATATAGGTCAGAACTCAAAAGTAACTTTTGATAAGGGGAATGGGGAAGAATCAAATAAAGAACATACAACTGCTGAGACTCCTGATGTGTTTCCAACAGCATCCCCCCCCCCACACACACACACACACAGAAAGAGAGCAGGCGGCCAGGACCTCGGTTCTCTGATTTATTTCGGCATAATATCTTGGAACGGGCACCTCGCAGAAACGCTGTGTGATTGCGATATAGGGGAGGACTGCAGGAACATCCTGACAGATCCTATATCGCAAGGAAACTTTTAAAGGACTCAGTGAACTTTATGGCATCAGACATTTATGCACTCATTAAAGTAAGAGGTGAAGACACATTTGATGTTAGTTTCAAAACGTTTTCAGGACTTGATAAATTCTGGCAAAAGTATGAACCTGTCAAAACTACAGCTTTATGGTTACCTTTTTTTGCAGTGCCCTTGACTAAGCCATTATTTAAAACTGTACATATTATGTTTAGGAATGAAGGGTAAATGTGGGTGATATACAGTTCTGGCTGCAACAAAAATGTAATGTTTTGGGGCCTCCTGAGCCAGTGATTGATGATGAGGGAATAGGGACAGGGAGCTGGAAATTCAAAGTCAAACTGCGTATAACAGGCAATGAAGTACAGCATATTCCAAATAGTTTTTTTTCTGGGAAAAGACAGTGGGGGTTGTTTTTACCCCAGTCAACCAAAGGCCTGCTACAAATGTGGGAGTAGAAGGCACCTCAGTAGTGTGTGTAAAAAAATGAAGTGTGCACTTTGTGGGGAATTTGACTACGATAGTGGAACATGTAGAAATACATTTCGCTGTAATCTCTGTGATGAGCAAGGACATGCTTACCACCAGTGCCCTTGGGCAGGACAGAATAGGCAAGGTGGGTTGGATAAAGAGGAGTTAATAAACCAGGCCCAAGAGAGGTATAGGCTGCACTTTTCTGAGCTTGCCCCACCCCAAACAGGGCCTAGCACAGCAGGGCCTGTTCCCTCAGAAACTGATTGCTGTACACCTGAAACAAACACAGATGTAGGGCAGACAGAGATAGGGAGGGGTAAGCAGGACCAGAACCAGACAAGGGGAAATAGGGACACTGCCCCAAAGAATGCAGACAGTGATGTAATGCCCCCTCCAAGCACAGCAGACTTTCAAACACCACACCCAAGAAGGGTGACCAGGGCATCAAGTAAGCAGAAACCCCCAACAATTAATATCCCTCTACAAAATCCCTTGCAAGTGTTACAAGAGCAGGATGGATACTCTAAGTCTGATGTTTCCTCGATTTCTGGTGCAATCTCAGAAATAGATTGTGAGGAGGAGGAGGAAGGGGAAGATGTTTCTAGCAACAACAAAAAAAGAACAAGAAAGGAAAAAAATAGTTTAATCACTAACTATTAAAATATGGCTTCACTAAATCTAGTTTCCCTGAACGCCTGCAGTATGAAGAATTATAAGAGAAGGCTGGCATGTTTACATTATTGCAGGTGTCTCAAGGCAGATTTAATTTTTCTGTAGAAAACTAGATTTTCAGATTTGGGGGAAATTTCCCTGGCTATGAGGAGCTGGTTTCATGGGCCCTCATTTTGGTCATATGGCTCTGATCTAGCTGATGGGCTAGGAATTTTGACTGGAACCCTACAAGTACAGGTGACTAGGCTAATTGATTTACTACCTGGGAGAGCTCTTCTACTAGATTGCACCTACAAAGGCTTAGCATTAAGATTAATTAACACACATGCACCTCGGCTTAAATCAGCAAGAGCTGATCTTTTTCAGGCAATAAAGCCTTATTTGTTCACAAAGAAAAATATCATGGGTGGGGGGACTTTAATTGTAGTCTTGACATTAAAATAAAAGACCAGTGCCAGAAAAATGGCTATTGTGACACACATGCATTACAAGAAATTTTGCACACCACTTCATTAAAAGATGCCTATAGGACCATATATTCAGATGCAGGATATACATATAAAAGAAATATATACCAAACACGCATAGACTACTTTTTTGTGTCTTAAAATTTAATACCAAACAAAGTTCAGGCACAATTTTTGTGAATTATCTGACCACAAAGCTTTAGTATGTCAGTTAGGACTCTCTAAAATACCGCCTAAATTTCCTGCCATTACATGTAGATGGAAGTTAAATTCATCCCTTTTAGAACAGTTAGAAGTTAAAAAGAAAATACGAAATCTGCTTAATATAAGGAAAACTGTGGCAGAAATGTACGAGGATTGGCAAACTTGGTGGGAAGATACCAAAAAAGAAATTAAAAGTTTTTTTTGAAACATTAGAAAGATCTAAATGTAATGAGGATTATTTAAGCTATTTGAATTACAGAGATCAATATTATAGACTAATATCTATGGAATTTGTCAGTGACATCAATCAATCAATCAATCAACTTTATTTAACCAGGCATTAGCACCATTGAGCGAACTCATTTTCAAAGTGGTCCTGGACATTACTACAATACAATACAATACATACAGTGGAATAACGTACAGTTCTCGAGTACAGCTACAAAGGACAACAGTGTAAAGCAAAAACGAAAAATACAAACAAATAGAATCTTTTGAGGGTGGCAAACATTATATATCCCAGACAGCGTAATTAACGAGCAGCGGTACATTAAATTAAAAACTTATAGGAGTGAGGATAAGTGAAAATCCCAGAGAGCCTTTGCTAGGTGGAAGTTCATACCTTGCTAATAGTAAGTGAGGGAGTATTAAGAGAATAGGGTAGTAGTGGGGGTGAAGGAATGGGGAGCCAATAAAGGGAGTCCAGAAGGGCTACTGGTGGGAGAATACCAGTGTGACTAGGATTAGAGCTAGATATAGAGGTGCAGAAAGAAATTCAACAAATTAAAGAAAAAAATGCAGCAATTACAATATGATAGGGCACTATCACTACAGGCTGAAATGCAATATGGCTTGAAAAAAACTACCTATGTAGATCCCTTCTCAGCATGCAAACACAGTTTGGAGAAAAAAGTTAATGGAAGGGCTACAAGACAGTCAGGGCTTTATAAAACGTTCAGATATAGAAATGTTAGAAATAGTGGAGAAGAATTTGACAACACAACATGGCCAGGCTTTCCAGATGGGAGATCAGTGGAAAGATTTATTAAATCCAAAAGTCATTCAGATGAGGGACTATTCTAAATTTGACTATAACAACTTCCTTACCAACCTCCGCAGAACAGACTGGTCCCCAGTCTATGCCAAACGTGACCCCTCTACTGCTCTTGACTGCTTCCTTGCCTTATTCGTCCTGTTACAAGACAGGCATGCCCCACTCATAAAAAGACGAGTGAGGGGCACTGTCACCAAATGGTTACAACGGGACCTGTTTGCTCTGATGAAGCTTAGGGACAAAGGCTGGCTAAAATTCAAGGACTCAGGAGACAGATCTGACTTTGAGGCTTACAGGCAGCTCAGAAACTCCTGTAAATGGGTGATCTGCTCGGCCATGAGTGTGTTCTGCAAATCCTCCCTTGACGTGTCTGCCAAGATCCCTAGGAGCTTCTGGCGCACCATCAAGCATACAGTTAATGGTCCTGCCTGCCCCCAGGTCTCCGACCTGCAAATCGATGGAGTCAGCTGCAACAATGCCCTAACCATAGCCAATGCCTTCAATGTCCAGTTCTCTGACCTGTCTGACTTCACCCCCACGCCTCCAGCTACAAATACTCTGGGTCCCACTTCTGGCACTGTGTCCCATCCTCCTCTCCCCACTTTCTACTTTAAGTATGTCCCCTGCTCTGAGACATGGAAACTCCTTGCTGGCCTCTCCCCTCACTTTGATTCTGGGCATGACAACATTGAGCCCAAATTACTCAACCTGGGAGCCCCCCTCATTGCCCAGCCTATCTTCCACATTCTCAACTCCTCTCTCATATCTGGGTCCATCCTCGCCAAATGGAAAGTGGCTCATGTGATCCCGGTACACAAACGTGAAGATCCCAAAATTCTTCATAACTATCACCTCATAGCGATTCTGTCCATGGTAAACAAACTGCTTGAAAAGGTTGTGGCCGCCCAGCTTGCTCTCTTCCTCCATACCTATGGCCTCCTCTCCCCCGGGCAGCATGGATTCCGGAAGGGGCACAGCACCTCCACTGCCCTTCCACAGGTCACCTCTGAAATCAGAATGGTGACTGACCAGGGCAAACTCACAGGGGCTATCTTCATTGACCTGTCAAAGGCCTTTGATCTGGTCAATCACACTCTCCTGTGTACTGTGCTCCAGTCCCTCGGTCTTTCTTCCCCAGTTCTAGCCTGGTTTTCCAACTACCTCACAGGTAGGCAACAGTACACAAAGTTCCAGAAAGCTCTCTCTGGGCTGGCACCGGTTACCTGTGGGGTGCCTCAGGGGTCTGTCCTAGGCCCCTTACTGTTCTCCTTGTTTATTAATCAGCTGCCCTTGGTCCCTGCATCTGGACATGTCACCCTTTATGCCGATAACCTGGTGCTTCTAGCTAGCTCCCAGGATATCAGAGAGATAAACTCTAGACTTAACTCTGATTTTAACCACATTAAATCCTGGCTATGGGGAAATAGGCTTGTCATCAACCTCCAGAAGACACAGGCCATGTTATTTGGCTCCTCTGTCAAGATCAGAGCGCATCAAACTGATCTCGCAATCACTGGCACCGAAGGCATCCCTGTGTTGGTTGTCGACTCCTTCAAGTACCTGGGGGTAACCCTTAACCCTTAGCTGGACCTCTCCCTGCACATACGTAACTCCTGCAAGGCCACAAACTGGAAACTGGGCCTGGTGTACAGGGCCAAAAGCTGCCTCACCCCAGCTGCCTGACTTGCCCTTGCTTAAGGGGTCTTTCTCCCTACGCTCTGCTATGGGCTCACCTCTTTCATTAATGCCCCAAAATCCTGATCACAAATGGGACACTGCGTAGAACAACGTGTGTCACTTCGCCCTATCAGCCCCCCCCCCCCGGCTCACCCATCACTGCCAGCTCTACTCTAGGCTGGGTTGGCTCTCCCCTAGTAATCATCGATCCTTTGTTTTGGGCAAATTTACTGACAACATCATCTGATCGTCAACCCCTCCGGCACTTGCCAAACTGCTCCAGCCTGCCCCCTCTGACTGTCGGCTGAGGTCCAGTGACTCCCAGGCTCTCATGATCCCCAAAACCCATTCCCTCACAGGGGATAGCGCCTTTTCAGTCCTTGCCCCCAGAGCCTGGAACCTTCTTCCTGCTCATGTAGGAGCTGCCCCTTCCCACAGATGCTTCAGGTCCTCCCTCTGGGGCTTCCTAAAGCAAGCTTCTGGCTGCCTTTGCTCTTAGCTGTACCACCCTCCATGGTACGCCAGTGCCCCATCCAAGACCGAGTGCGAGCATATGCCTTCTGCCTGCTTTTGCTCCTAGTTGTGCCATCCTCCATAGTTGACTGATTGAGTGCTCCTTTAGTGCTCTCCTCAAAAATGCCCTGCTGATTCTTTGATTTGCCTCCTTGACTGCCTCCTGTGTTTGTCTCTCCTTAACACTGTCCTTGCATTATATTTGTTCTCTGATGATACCTGGCTATAGCCCTCTGCCCATACCTATCTGTGTAACTTGCTGATTGCTGCTACCTTGTCTCTGTCTCTGTATATTACCTGAGTCCTCAGACTTCACCTTGTTGTTTGCTATTACCCTGTTTCTGAATTGTTATTGCCTGTACCTTTGTAATTCCTTGGGTCGCTCCTGAAAATAGGCACTAGACTGTCCAACGTACTTACCTAGTAAACAAAAGCTAAATAAATAAATAAATAAAATAATAAATATATCACTCCCAGAACTGTCAGTGGACCAGAAACTGGCAGTGGAAGCTCTAATCACACTGGAGGAAGTTGAGGGCACAATTACAAATTTGAAGTTAAGGGTGTCATCTGGCCCTGATGGCATTACAAATGAGTTCTATAAACAGTTAACAAAAGAAATGAGCTACATCCTTTGTAACCTATACAATGAGCTATTAAATACAGGAATAATCTCCACAAAATTTTCAGCTGCCATTTTGGTTTTTTTGTTTAAAAAAGGAACTAAACATGTTTTAGGGACTTGGAGACCAATTAGCCTTTTCAACTCGGATTACAAGATTCTAACAACAATGTAATAACTGGTCAGCAATTTTTTACATTGCCTGACCCAGTTACAATTTCCCATTATAACTCGCGAGTTATAACGAGAATACCATAGCCATCTCACTTTCGAACAAGAGCCGCATCTAATTGGCTCTTTCACGCCTCCTGGGCGGGCTTTCCACTAAAAGAAACATGGCTGCTCCACCGTTCCACTAAGCAACGAGCCGCCACACCAAGAGCGCAGGTGTTTTTACTTTTAAACATTTATTCTCTCCTCTACTCGATCTGGCTGATTCTGCCATTCAGAAACTGCACCGTGCAGTTTTAATCCACACCAGAGAAAAACTGGCATTGGGAATCACGATGCGCTTAAGAGGTAAGCGCTAACGGGACAGGACAACCCAGAACCATGCGTGTGTGTGTGTCAAAATAAACAAAAAAATTGCTGACCAGCAATTATAAAAAATAACAGATGTGGTGGTGTGTAAAACTTGATTTTACACACACCCTTGTTATAGGATGCTTTGCATAAACCCTGAGGGCGTTTATGCAGCATCCCACAACTCAAGGGTGTGTGTAAAATCTCGTTATATTCACTGCCCCATCCATTATTGCATATATTATGTCACAGACTACAAACTTTAGCAAAATCAGTGATATTTTCTGTACAAACGTGTTCAATACCTGAGAGGAACATTCAACAGAATTTACTTTAAGAAATATATGTGAATTTGGGAAGCAGAAGAAACTATCGGCTTATTTAATAACCCTAGATCAATCTAAGGCTTTTGATAATGTCCCCCATGAATTTTTATTTAAAATATTAGAAACTTATGGGATTCCACCCACATTTAGAGTATGGCTTAAACATATATATATATATATGAGGGTGCAATAAGCTTCTGAACAGTAAATGGATTAGCTGGCAAGGGACTGACATTTTTAAGAGGGGTAAGGCAGGGCTGCCCACTCAGCCCTGTCTTATATAACTTTTTTTAGATCCTATAATTAGGAAGGTAGTTCAGAATGTAGACATAAGGGGGCTTTCGCCAGCATTAGACATAGAACCCCAAAAAATTGCAGTGTACGCGGATGACATATGGTTAACTGTCAAAAATGAAGAATCAGCATTAAGAACATTACATTTATTAGACCAATACACAAGAGTAGCAGGGACTGAGATTAATTGTGAGAAAAGCTCTGGGGTACACCTGGGAGGAGGCCCATTTCTTACTAGTATAGGACCCCTACAGATTACAGACACAACAATCAAAATTTTAGGGTGTCAGTTTGGAACCGGGGATCTAGCCCACATTAACTGCGAAGATAGACTGGTTTTGAGTGAAAGTAAAGTGCAGCAATGGAAAGCATGGTCATTTTCAAAACAGAAAAGGATTATGATAATTAAAAGTTTTACTGCCGGCCCTTGGCGCTGGTATAGGCTACTGCTCGTGGACGTCAGCGCATGACGGGTTGGGAATGGACTTGGGGCAGCTGGAGGCCGGCTGGGGAGGAGGACTGAGCGCCCATCTGCTGCTCTCCTCCTCCTCCGGGTGGGGTGGGATGCAGGTCCCGCTGCGATACCGCCACCTGGGTGACCACAGGTGGAGGTGCAGCGAGACAGCATACAAGGGAGGCAGGACGTCTGCCGGGAGCTGGAGCGTTAGCGCGTCTTGATGTGTGTTGCTCCTTGGCTCCCCTTGCGTGCAGACGTCCTGTGGGCTGGGATCAAGAAAATGGAAAAACCCTGTGCTGGGCTCTTGTAGACGGGACCTGGTTGTCCCGAGATAACCCTTAACCAGGCTCCATAGATGGGGCTGGAGACGCCTTCCAATGCATACTTGAGGTGTGAGGGGAGACTAAGGGGTGGTCCCTCTCCTCCCCACCCGGGGGAAAACTGAGGCAGGATGGGGAAAGGCTAACCAGCACTCGGGAGGTACCTGGGTTGGAACTAAGGGAACACACAGCCTAGGGATCCCTGAAGAAAGGAGTCTGGCACAGTGAGAAGGGGGCATAAAGAGAAAGTATAAAAAAAGAAAGTTTTTACTGACTACCTGGAAACTAGGTTGTACAGTTGTTTTTTTCAGATAGTGTGGGGAAGCTGCCTGAACCCGGTCAAAAGGGATTTTACCTACCTAAAACAGAAACAAGATGGTCTTTGCCATGATACACCCTATTGTTTTTTACCTTACTTTTTTTCTTAAAGCAAATCTAGGGGAAGTAAGCAACAGACATCCCTGGGTAGAATGGACTACAGAGCTATTTCTTCCTTTTATGGGAAAATGAGGAGAAGAAGTCATGAAAATAACTGTTTCCTTAGGCATCCCAGATTTTGCAAAACCAGTAGTTAAAAAATTAAGAATGTTGGATATTAAGAAAATAACTATCCAAAGTTATCACAGAAAGAATTTATATAACGACATAATGATAAGAAATTTTGCAGTACAGGTAGACCTTCCAGGGTGTGTGCTGTCAAGTTGAGTATGGCTCTTAAAGTATTAAATTATAAAAGGATACCCCTATGATTTGGGATGTACAATGGCTATGTTGCCACGGAAAACTGGGGGTAAAAGGGAAGCTTAAACATAAACCCAGATCAGAAAGACAGTGCATAAGGCCCAAATGTTTAGGGGAGCAAGAAACAATGGCACATTTTTTTTCTGGAGCGTTCAAATTCCAGAAATTTTTGGACTGCTTTGAGCAAGAGGTGGCAATGGTGGCCAGTACAATGGGTTACTTATGGGACATTAATCTTAGGAGACTATACCAGTTTTGGTACCAGGTATCACCCCAGCACACTAAATCTAATCTTTGCTGGCATAAAGTATTTCTTATGGCAAGCCAGATGTAAGTTTTCACTACAGTATATAGATATATCTATGCTGGCCATAATTAAACAAATTGAGAATGCTGTGATGACACAGAAAGAAAAAGAAAACTTAGGTTTGGAGGATAGGATTTTTCAGACATTATGGAGAAATGTCACATGGATTATATAACAAATAATGTACAAAAATGTATTATTTTTGTGATTTTCTGTATATATTGTGAAAGTGTTGTGTTCTGATGTAATGTTTTATTTTCAATAAAAATTCCCCTACTCTTTTCGAGAAGTGCCATGGGATCTTTAACATCCCCCTGAACTACCACCAGGACAGGCAGATGGGACCTCAGTTTTATGTCCCATCCAAAAGACGGCACCTCAGAGTGCAGCACCCCCCTCATGTTGCACTACAGTGTCAGTATTGGGATTTAACCCAAGTGCCTGGTGTGAGAATAGAACCCACAGCCTCCTGATCTCCCAGCCTCAGACGTGAGTGTGCTACCTGCTGAGCCACTGACACTGCCAAGCAGTATGTACAGAAGCTGTAGGTGGTTACCCATGCTGTCCAACTCACCTCTGTCAGACCACTGTCACGAGCACTAAGAACTGTACAAAATGTTGCCCATAAAAAAAAATTAAAATACAGTTATTCACATAAACTTTTACTTATAGACACTTTTGGTTTGCCACAATTGATAATTTGTGTTTCTGAAGCACTAGTGCTGATGCCTCCCATCTGGTTGGGACCAGGTCCATCCACCACATTCCCAGCACTTGCTTCTTCCTAGTCCTGCAGCTTACCTCCCCCACTGGAAGAGCCTGGCCACAGCCAGGAAGTATCAGCTGCCTCCTCCTCCTGAATGCAGAGGAGTGAGAAGTCTTGATGGAGGAGTGGCTCATGGTGAGAGGCAGGACCTAAGCATACCTGAGGTCCACTTCCGTGCACCAGGGTTTTCCGCCTTTCCTGGTTAAGCCCCTGAGATGTCCAGAGCTCCCAGCATGTCCACACAAGCATGTCTGTGCAGAGTACCACCATGTGACATCCCCTCCACTGCAGTGCCTCCGCTGCACTGCCATCTGTGGTCACAAGGTAGCAGTACTGTAGTGGAGGCAGTCATCCTCCCACCCCTGAGAAGAGACTACACTGGGATTCTCAATCCTCCTACACCTGCCTGGTCCACAATGCCCCCGGCTTAGTTCCGAATCCAGGTTACCAGCTTTGTGAGCAGTACTATTCCCGCTGTGCTGATGGTCTATTGTTAATCATAGACATAGATACATAGATACATAGATACATAGATACATAGATACATAGACAGTGTCGGCAGATAAGGGCCTATGGCCCACCTAGTCTGCCCATTTGAGCTTGTAAGTTCAGTTTGTTTTCTTAGAAGTCTATTTCCCCTTACCCCTGACCTCTAGAATTCCTTTATGTCTATCCCATGCATTCTTAAATCCGTGATTGTTTCAGCCCCACCACTTCCTCTGGCAGGGTGTTCCACTTGTCCACCACCCGTTCTGTGAAGAAATCTTTCTCATGTTTCCTCCGAATCGTCCTCCCTCCAACTTTATCCCATGCCCTCTAGTCCTGAAACATCTTTTCGCTTAAAAAATAGTGTTCTCCTGCACCCTGTTCCTCCCTGTAAGATACTTGTATGTCTCATCATATCCCCTCTCTCCCTCCTCTCCTCCAGGGAGTACATGTTCAGTTCCTTCAACCTGTCTTCATAGGACTTGTGATGCAACCCATGCACCATCTTTGTTGCCCTCCTCTGAACCTTCTCTACCCTGTCTATGTCCTTACGTAGGTATGGTCTCCAGAACTGTACACTGTACTCCAGGTGGGGCCTCACTAGTGTCTTGTATAGCGGAATTATGACCTCCCTTTTCCTGCTGGTGATGCCCCTGCCTATACATCCCAGCATCCTATTTGCTTTACCTGATGCCTTGTCACACTGTTTCCCTACCTTGAGGTCATCAGAGATGACAACCCCAAGATCCCTTTCCTGCTTGGTGCATGCTATATCCTCACCCCCCAACTGATATATTGTGCCAGGGTTTTGTGCCCCATATGCATTATCTTGCACTTCTTTGCATTGAATTTCAACTGCCAAACCCTTGACCATTCTTCAAGTTTCTGCAGGTCCCTTCTCATTCTGTCTACACCCTCTGGTGTGTCTACTCTGTTACAGAGCTTTGTGTCATCAGCGAACAGTGAAATTCTGCCTTCTATATCCTGTCAATGTCACTGATGAAGATGTTGAATAGGACCGTCCCAGCACTGATCCCTGTGGTAACTCACTGGTCACTCTTCCCTCTGTGGAGTGACAGCCATTTACCACCACCCTCTGTGTCCTGCCACCCAGCCAGTTACCTACCCACCACACTACTGTCCTGCCCACACCATATTCCCAGTTTGTGTAATAGTCTTCTATGTGGCACAGTGTCAAAGGCCTTGCTGAAGTCCAGATAGGCCATGTCCACTGCCCTCCCTGATCCACCTCCCTAGTCACCCAGTCAAAAAATTCAATGAGGTTGGTCTGACATGACCTCCCCTGGTGAAACCATGCTGCCTTGGGTCCTGTAGTCCATTGACAGCCAGATGTTCCACCAATCTCTCCTTCAGTAGTGCTTCCATGATCTTTCCCACTACCGAGGTGAGGCTGACTGGTCTGTAGTTCCCTGCTTCCTCTTTGTTCCCATTTTGTATAAGGGACTACATCTGCTGTCCTCCAGTCTTTGGGTACCTCCTGTTTCCAGTGATTGGCTGAACAGGATAGGCCAGAGGTTCAGCCACCACCTCTCTTAGTTCTTTAAGGACCCTGGGGTGCACCCCATCTGGCCCCATTGCTTTATCAGCTCTTATTACTTCCAGTTCCTTCAGGACCCTTTCTCGTGTAAAGGGACTTGTGTCCATTTCTGCACCATTCTCACCCCTTGTACTCCCTTCAGACCCATTACCCACCTCTTCCTTAGTAAAGACTGGAGCAGAAATACCTATTCAATATGTCAGCTTTACTGTTGTCATCCTCCACACGGCTCCCATCCTCCCTCTTCAGTCTCACTATCCTCCCTTTGTCCTTCTTTTTTCTTATGTACCTGTAAAGGTTTTGTCCCTTTAACCACTGATTTTGCAATGTGTTCTTCTGTCTGGCTTTGGCTTCCCTACTGACTTCCTGCCTCCCTTTGTTTCTCCTGGTACTTCTCCCTATCCCTTCTGCCCGTGTCTTTTTGTTTGCCTGAATGCAGTCTTTTGGCTTTCACTTTCTTTGCTACCTCTTTGGAAAACCATAATGGTCTCCTCTTTCTTTTCCTCTTGCTAACCTGCTTAATGCATAATTCTGTTGTTCTTATAATCCCCATTTTAAATACTGCCCACTGTTCCTCAATCCCTGATTCCTGTCCCATTCCCCTTAATGCCCTCTTTCAAGCATCTCCCCATTTTCCCAAAGTCTGCCCCTAAAATCCAGGATACGTGTTTTGTGTGGTTTGGTTCTGCTCTTTCTGTGATTTCAAACCACAATGACTGGTGGTCACTGTTACCCAGGTGCTCCCCACTGTTCCCCGTCACACTGTCCCTGTTTGTGAGCACAAGGTCCAGTATTGCCTTCTGCCGAGTTGGTTCCATGACCAGTTGCTTGAGGAAGGCACCCTGAAGGAGTCCAGGATAAATCTGCTCCTAGTTGATGCTGCTGCTGGGATGCTCCAGTCCACGTCTGGTATATTGAAGTCTCCAACCAGTACTACCTCACCCTTGTCTGCCATCCTTTGGATGGCTAGCATCAACTCCTATCTGTTTCTTCCTCCTGGGCTGGTGGTCTATAGACCACACCTGTGCGGATGGCTGGCCCCATTTTCCTTTCCAGCTTAACCACAGTATCTCTCCCCATTTTGTTCCTCCTGGATCTCTGTGGCCCTTATGTCATTTTTCACATACAGTGCCACTCCTCCCCTTCCTGCCTGCTCTGTCTCTTCTGAATATGTTGTAGCCAGGTATGGCCATCTCCCAGTCATGGTTATCATTACACCAGGTTTCAGTGATGGCCACAATGTCCAGGTCTGACTGTACCATGACAGCCTCAGATCTTCCATCTTGTTGCTAAGGCTCCTGGCATTTGCACACATGGCTTTCCATGATTTGACCTCCCTAGACTGCTTCACTGTTCTACTCAGCCCCTTCCTTGGTTGTCATTTATCCCTGGTTCTCCTTGCTGTCTGCCCTTCTGCTGAATTTTGCCCCTTTTCTGCTTATCCACCTTTGGACACTAATCTCCAACTCTTTGCACACTGCTTTGCAGAGATAGCCACTCCTCTGGTTCACTGGTTCCATTACTAGCTGTGGGGGTGAGCAAGTAGGTACCATCCTTGCTGGCCTGCCACCCCTTTGCTAGTTTAAATGCTTGTCAATGTAGCATTTAAACTTATCATTGAGTGCTTGGATTCTCTCCAGGATGGATGCAGGCCGTCAGGCTTGAACAAACCTCCATCCCTCCAGATGGGTCCCCAGTCACCAATGAATCCAAACCCTTCCTCACAGCACCAGTTCTTCAACCATGAGTTAAAGTTCCTGGTGCATGCACCCTATGTCTCCCTTGCCTCTCACAGGTAGTACTTCTGAGAAAGTGACAGAAGTAGCTACTTGCTTGAGACCCCTCCCAGTTTCCTAAACTCTTCCTGAACTTCCTTTGGCTCCCGTTTGCCAAGTCATTAGTACCTAGGTGGATAATGACATCCAGCTCACCCTCCTGTCTTGCCTTCCCAGTGATCCCAGTATCTTCCTTCCATCCCTCCATGCCGTGGCACCTGGTAGGCACCTCACCTCCCTGTCCTCCCCTCCTGTGTTCCTAGCTGGATCCCTCTTATGATGGAGTCCCCACCAGGATTCCTTCCTCCTCCTCTGGGGTCCCTGCTTTCCCCCACTGAGGTCACCTCCTTGCCTAACCTCCCATCCTTTCCTTCCACTTCCCTGGGTACCTATTTGGTTGTCCTCATTTGCCAGTGTGGCATATGAGTTCTTGAGAAGAATAGGATCTGGGATGTGCCTCTGCCTGACTGCTCTAACCCTCCCTGAGCCCACTGTCATCCAAGTGCTCCTCGCTCTCGGCATCCTTTGAGGCAGCTGCATTGGACTGGGTGGTTCCTGGACAGGGGTGATGGTACTCCTGACCCAGTTTACTTCCGCTCTGAGTCTGGCTACCTCATCCCTCAGTCCCGAGAGATGCATGCAGATAGGGCAGCACCTCAGTGTCCAGAAGGTCTGCCTGAATATGGCTGCCCCACAGCCACTGCATTGCACCACTCCCCACATTACTAGACTCTGGATCATTTGGCGGTATGAATATTATTTCTTAAAATAAGAACGTTATGAACAGCTGTCAATTCACACAAATTTCTTGTCTGCTTTCAGATCTTTTTTGTTTCCACATAAAGGCTTTTTTTTTTTTTACCTACTTTGTGTCAGGTGGGCAGGCTCTCAGCCCTGCTCTGGCTCCTCCCAATCAACATCCGCCTCTCCCAGTGCCACCAGTTCAGACTCCTACATGGATTTCCCTCCATGCTGGGGCCAGACTGGGAGGGGGACACACATCCAGAAATGCCTTGGGGACCGGGCGATGTAGTGGGTTTGGAGGGAGCAGGGCTTCATGAATCCTGCTGACTCCATTTCTCCCCCTGCAACTCCCTGCTGCAGCAGCACATAAATGCAGCACTCACACATTATGTAGCAGCACTCACACATTACGAACTGTCAACTTCTTGTTTAACAGGCTGTAGACCTTTCCACTACACCACAAAGCCGGCACAGCACACACTACAAAACCACAGCACTCCCCTACTAGTCACCCACACCCGCACTACCACCAGGCCTCCATCGAGTCAGAGGCCAAGACGGCTTGCCCCCCTCCCCTCCCCAGGACAGAAGAGCAGTCCTTGAAATGCTAGATCCTATACCCCTATCCCGACCGACTCTCAGTGACCCAAGTCCGCTCCTGAGCCTGGGTCAACAGTGCGATGGATGGTAGCGCTGCCACTGGGCTGGGTCCTGCTTTCAGATCTTAAACACCAATATTCAGATTACCTGACTCAAGATTATACATTGTGCTGTCACCTGGCAGCCTGTGGTTCTCAGGCAAGCCCTGGAACCTCACTCTGCAGCTAGCTTGGGGCCAACTGTTACATCGAGGTGAGACACCCTGATCCTGATGAGGGAGGGTGTGGAGGATTGTGGGAGGACTACTGGTGTTCACCCCTCCACCCCCCCAATAGTCAGAGAGTTTACACTAAATTCATTTTATAAGCACATTAATACACTTTACTCCAAAAAAGGCTGAGGGGCGGGTGTCCTCACAAACCATAGAAACTGCATCACAAATAATTTAATACACCCTCTGTCATGAAGTATTGATACTTTATTCATGCAGAGAATAAAAATCACTTGAGTGGTGACTTGTTATAGTGGCTAGCATGACATTACTAATGGAATGTTTTTACAATCTGCTTCGTTCGCGTTCCTTTGGGAAAAAAAAGCTGTCCACTTAGCCAATATACTAAAAATCTGGTTAAGATTTACCGTATCTATTTTTTTTTTTGTACTTTTTATCAGACCCATGCCAGTTCCGAAGTTCATACTTTTCAACTGTTGGGAAGTTTTGGGGATGTCTTGTCCCTAACTTTGCTTTCAGTTCATTGATCTATCCTAAATCTGGCACTTACGTTACTGAAGAGTTGGGAGGAATTTAGGGCAGTACATCGGGACAGGCACAGCGCCCTACCGTAAATGTAATAGTAGCAGCGCACCATTCGGCACTCCCCACTATCGCCGGATTTAGAACATTAATGATTATGATAGATACTAGTGTTCTACTTTAGGTCTCATTCAAAAAACGCTTTTCAAACCAAGCCACATATTTTAAAAGATTTTTGTACTGACCTGGATCCTGGACTCGGGCAGCCCCGTCAGCTCGGCCAGCCTCTCCCGGAGGTAGATATCCGGGTATTTGGTGGAGGAGAACACCCGCTCGAGAGCATCCAGCTGCTGTTGGCTGAAGTTGGTCCGCTTGCGGCGGTGTGATAGTGACTGCAGTTCCACCCGTGGCGGGCAGGGGGAACTGTTTTGCTGCAAATGTGAGCCTCCCAGACCCTTACCTTCTGCAAAAATAGAATAAAAAAATCGATAAGGATGTGCAGCCGGCATGGATGTGTCCACTGACTTGACAAGTACCCCATAATGGACCCTAAGTCCCTTCAGTCATCACACTACTATGTCACTGCTGTACTGCGCTTATATGTGGTTTTGGTTACCAGGAAACTGATTTTATCTAAAGTATCCCAGTAACAAAACCTGCATGTAAACGGCAGCTCCGCCTCCCGGAAACCAGTATTTTCCAGTGAACACGTTACCAGTATAGGGTATACTGATAATGCTGCATTTACCGACTGTGTGCGTGTATATCTAGTATGTATGTTAAAAACTGAACATAGTACAGCACAGCCTTGCGCCCGCCCATGTACACAAAGAGACTTCTAAGGACACAGCCCGGTACAGATGTACACACCACACTACTGATATAAGCAGAGGTGTCTCGAGCACAGAATGGCACACAGACTTGTAAAACTATCCTCCCCCATCCAGTAGAGATGACACACAGACTTGGCAAGCAAAACCCGAGTATGGCTAGTAGCTACACACGACTTAGCAGAAACAGACCGAATCCACTACTCGTGAGACTTGTCAAGCACATACCTCACCCCGAGCATAGAACACATTGGTCCGCTTTAAATCTAATGCAAAATTAGGTTGCAGAGATCCTATTTCCATATAGCCAGCAACCGTGACTCTCAAACCGAGATCTGGCCGTACTCCCTGGGCTGCAGTAACGAAATTGCAACACAGAAAAACGTCGAGTAGCAGGCATTCACCAGAATAGAATTATGTCAGGACCTACAACAAACACCAGTACAGCACCCCTTGCAAAGCAGGCGCATGTTTTTGCGGATCTAATGTGTCACTGACTAGAGAGAGAGAGATAGATAGCAGGTCGACTGTTGCGTCGGCTGGAGGATCCCCAAACAGCCTCCAAGTTCTGAGTAGATGACAGGTCGTCAACCTTGTATTACCGGCTAACAAGACTTCTGAAGTTCTTGGTAAAGTATGTATTTCTCGGTTTCCGCCTCCTGACTGTCCCAAAACGAAGAGGATGACTCTTAAGTGTTCTGCGTGAGTCGAGACTTGATACTCAGTTCACGTAAGCTTCATAAACCCCCAAACATCTTCCATCCCCATAGGTTCCGTTGCTAAAAGTAGAATCCGTGATACTTTTTATTTACCTTTGGCAGCCTCCAACCCCATGGCGTTAGAATAGACTGAATATAAATCCCTCAGGTGGTCCCCAGCAAACGCCCTCTTCTCGAGTGCTGCTGCGGCTGCTGCTGACATGCTTTGGCGAGGCTCCTTGCTCGCGGAGGTGATTCCCAAAAGGTCTGAGGCCGAGCTTTGCTCTCATGCCATCCTGCGCCCTCCATTTATACGTACCTTCAAGATCAAAGTTGGGTCCAAAGTGTAAGGCCAAGTTGATGGGTTATGACTGGCGCAGCTCGGAGACGGTGCCCTGCCGCCTGCAACCCTCTCTGATCTTCAGATTAAACAATGAGAGAAGCTGCTGTTGCCGTCCGCAATCCACAATCAGGGAGTTGGCGACTCACACCTTCCTAACCAGCTCCAGACAAAACACATCTCTTTAAACAAATGTTTGCGTTGGGGAACTATGTGGGCACATGCAATACACATTTTAAGGGATTGTGTGAATAAATGACAGTGTTAAGTGCCGCAGGCTCACTGATGTTGATAACCGAGATGGGGAAGGGAGCGCCCTTGTTAAGAAAATGAAGTAAAGAGTTCTTTGCTCTATGCTTCTCTTGTTGATTTTTCGCAACGAGAACACTGCCCACTGAGGCTTCTGAGCTTCTACTCCTTTGTAGAAGGCTTCAAGCTGTAGATGATTTGGAAAAGCCTGCGAATCTGAAGAAAAAAGTTCATTAAAAGAATGAAAGGGCAGCGATCCCAGTCAGGAACATTTACATTTTGACTTGCCATAAAAGAGATCAAAGATGATTTATGCATTTTTAGTAAAAGTACAACAACAAAAAAAGGCAGTTAAATCTAGTAAATAAGCTTGTGCCTTTTAATTAAGCTTTTAGCAAGCAAATATTAGATCAAACAAATGATTTCCCCAGAAGCCTTTTTTTGCAAAACGTCTGGGTCTAGTGACATAGAAGCGACTCCTACTATGGAAATCATTTTTACATACTAATGTACTACGAAGCTAGCAGATTTGGCCCTATGGTCTACCAAGGTTTGCTCGATGGTCAGTGCCTACTCAGGGCACCGCTTATAGCCCCCCTTCCTACAAGGTCCTCCATTTCCCAGCAGGGCTCCTGGATGCGCCCTCCCCCTACACCTATCCCAGCCCTTCCTGAACTCCTCCACAGTAGTAGCAGCCACCAGCTCCCTGGGCAGCACATTCCTGGGCTCCACCACTCTCTAAGTGAAGTAGCGCCACCTTGTTTCCCCCTCAGCCTCCCCATCCAGCTTCATTGAGTGTCCCCTGGTGGTCCCTGGCTCCCTCAGCTGAAAGACCCCCTCAAGGCTTACCCTATTCATTCCCTTGCGATACTTGAAGATCTCTTATCATATCCCCTCTGTTTCTTCTCTCCTCCAACGAGTACAGGTTGAGCTCCCGCAGTCTCTCCTCATAGGGCCTTTCCCCTAGTTCCAGTACCATCCTGGTCGCCCTCCTCTGCACCTTCTCCAGTAATGCAATGTCCTTCTTTAAGTAGGGACGCCAAAACTGCACACAGTATTCAAGGTGTGGTATAACCAGGCAATTGTACAGCAGAAGGAGCACCTCACTACTCCTTGAGGTTATCACCCTGGCTATGCACACCAGCATTTTATTTGCTTGGGCTGCCACCCTTCTACACTGCTCCGAGTTATTCATTTTGGTATCCACCACCACCCCAAGGTTTTTCTCCCCCCAGAAACCTGCAGCGTCTCCCCCCACAAGGTGTATACATGAGACGGGTTTTTGGCCCCCAGGTGCAGAGCCCTGCATTTTGCAGTGATAAACTTTAATTTCCAGGCTCGTGACCATCTACCCAGAGTCTCCAGCTCTTCCTGGAGATCCAACTTTCCTTCCCCTCCATCCACCACTGCCCACAGCTTCGAGTCATCCACAATGAGGCTCATACCATTCCTGATACCACTCCTGATGTCAACGATATAGGCATTAAACAGGAGTGGGCTCAACACCGACCCCTGTGGGACCCCACTTATGACTAACCTGGAGGATGAGACCTCCCCCCCACCCTCACCCTCTGTACATGCCCTGCCAGCTAATTTCCTATCCACCTGACCATTGTACCCCCACCCCCATATTCTCCAGCTTCCCCAGTAGCCCATGATGTGGCACAGAGTCAAATGCCCTGCTGAAGTCCAGAAAGAGGACATCCACTGACCTGCCCTGATCCAGCACCCTTGTCACCTCTTCATAGAAGTCCACCAGATTGTTCTGACACGATTTGCCCTTAACAAAGCTGTGCTGGTGATCGTCTATGTGACCCCGTGCTCTCAGAACCCCCTCCATCCTCTCCTTCAGGATGATCTCCATCACTTTGCCCACTACTGATGTCAGGCTAACCGTCCAATAGTTACCCGGCTCCTCTCACGAGCTACCCTTGTGAATAGGCACAACATGGGCCATCCTTCAGTCCTGAGATACCCACCCCAACTGCAGGGAGGCATTAAAAAGGTCTGCTAGGGGTGCGGCCAGGGTATCTGCCAGCTCCTTGAGCACCCTGGGATGGATCCCATCTGGGCCTGGTGCCTTATCCCCTCTTAGGGCCTTGAGGGCTTCCCACACCCTCCCTCTGGGTATTTCAACATCCATTCCCCCCCTTCATCTTCCGGTCCCCCTGCCTCCTCTCCTAGCCATGCTGCCCTCCCATCCTCTTTGGTAAAGACCTAGGCAAAAAAGTCATTTAGTACCTCCGCCTACTCCCCTGACTCCTCCACTCACCCTCTCCCTATCCAGAGTCAACTGATCTGCCCCTTCCCTTTTCTTCTTTCCCTGATATACCTGAAGAACCCTTCCCCCCCCAAATCCCCTGTGCCAATTTCAACTCTGCCCCCACCTTGGCCAATCTCACCACCCTGGTGACCCTCCTGGCTGCCTTATCATACTCCTCCTTGGTTAAAGCTCCCCCTCCGAGAGTGTTTATATCGTCTATAAGCAGCCTTTTTTCCCCCTCACCGCGCTCTGGACCTCCTTCATCCACCAACACAGCCTCCTAGCTTTGCCCCCCTTGCGTCTTTCCCTCGTGCAGGCCTTGGTAGCCTCCAAGAATTCCTTTTTTTTTATAATTTCCCAATGGGCCTCCATGCCTGTGCTTGGTCTGATCTCATCTAGGTAGTCCCTAAGGATCCACTCCATCCCCCCAAAGTCTGTCCCTTTAAAATTAACCACTGTCATTCTTGTGTGTTCTACCTCACCCCCTAGTTCTAGGGAGAACCAAACTGTGGCATGGTCACTTCCCGTCAGTGGGTCCCCAACAACTAGATCCCTGATGAGCTGCCCGTCTGACAGGACCACATCTAGGATGTGCCCCTCCCTTGTTGGCTCAGTCACCATCTGGACAAGGAACACATCTTGAAAGACATCCAACAGGTGCTGCTCCCTGCTTGATGAGGATGCCATAGTTCCCCAGTCTGCTCCTGGCATATTCAGGTCTCCCAGCACCACAGTGATGTCCTTTCCCTCACCACAGTAGGCCTTAAGGTTAGCCACCAGGCCTTCCTCCTGTTCCTCCTCCTCCTGCCTAGGAGGTCTACATACTACCCCCATTTTCACCCGTTTACCTCCTGGAGCCTGCAGGATGACTCAAAGAGCCTCTACCTGATCCCCTGCTTCCTCCACCTTGCATATCCCTATGCTATCCCTTATGATAAAAGCTACCCACCCTCCCCTTCCCTCCATCTTATCCCTTCTGCATGTGATGTACCCAAGTCTGTTTAGGTCACAATCATGTCTGGATGTGTCCCAAGTCTCTGTGACTGCCGCCACATCCACCCCCCCTCCACCAACAGCGCCTGAAGTTCCAGCATCTTGTTTCCCATGCCCTTGATGTTTATAAGGACCACCCTCAAACTTGCCCCTTGCCCCTTCTCTCCTGCCCTGAGGCCACCTTGCCTTCTGCTTACAAGGACCACCATGTGCACTATCGGCTAGTCCTGCCTGTGCCCCCCCTTTCCCACCTGTGGGAGAAGGCCAGGGCCTCCCAGGCCTGGCCCACCAGGGAGCCTTTTCCCTCCTCCCCTCATAAGTTTAAACTCCACCTGGAACAGATGAACTCTGCCAGTCTAAGCTGCAGGACCTCTTTTTTCCTCTGAGCTAAGGTGAAGCCTGTCCCTTGTGAGCAGATCCTTGCCCTCCCAGGTTGCACCCCAGTCACCCACCCATCCACCCCCCACCCATACCCCCTGGCCTCGCACCATTTACAGAGCCATGCATTTACATCCCTTTTTGTTGCTTATTTTCCACACTAGCCCTAGGCACTGGTAGAATCTCCGAGAAGGAGACCAAGCACCCCACATCCTGACAGACCCTGGCCAGCTCTCTAAACCTAGCTTGTATCTCCAGCTCACTGTTCCCATGTATATCATTAGTACCCAGGTGCACTAATATGTCAGGGGTCCCACCACACTTCTGCACTAGAGAATAGATGTGTTGTTTTGCCTGATGCACCATCAAGCCATGTACACTCCTGGACTTAACACCACAGGAAGTCCCCCCCTCCCCCTCTCTACCTGATCCCCCTAATCATGGAGTCCCCCAAGAGCAGCACTCTTACTGCCCTCTTGTCCCTCGACCTGCTCGCTATCCAAGTTTCTCCTCCTCCTCCCCTCCCCACATTACCATGCATCGTCCCTCCTCTACCCCCCATGCCAAAAACTTGTCCGTCCTCCCACTCCAACCCATATCTCTCTTAGACCTGTCCTCCTTGGTCTAATTTCTTCCTGCTTCAGCACTGTGGACCACTGCAGTTTGTCTCCTGGGAGCAAGGACCCCCCACTGCCCCCAGGTCGTCCTCCTCATGGACCTGTTCTCCTCAGCCTCTTTCCTTTCTCTGGTTATGTCCAGGACCAACCCAGTGTCTCCACCAGGAGCAAGGGCCCTCCCTGCCCCTGCTCTTTTGCCACTCAGTCCTGTCTCCCACCACCTCTTCTCCTCTTCCTCCTGCTCCCAGACCCAGCTCCATATTTCCCTAGGAACATGGGACCCCCGCCCTCCTGGGTAATGCTTGCTGCTAAAATTAATAAAGGCAAGGCACAAGCTTTTTTACTTGAATTATTGTGCCATTGTGTGTGTGTGTGTTTCATTAGATATGCATATGTGGCTTTAATCCATTTATAGCAAGTTAAGTATTTGTGCCTGCTGACAGCTCACAAAACACAGTAGTCCCATGTAGTGGTTTCTGTTTGCTCATATATATTTAGTAATGTGCCACAAATTGTTGTTCATATTACGTATGGGCAGACTGGATGGGCCTTGCGGTCCTTATCTGCCATCAACTTCTATGTTTCTATGTAGAATTTTGTACACACAACCATATACAATCAGGTAGTGTTTCCACTGAGGGGGTGTGATACATCACAGGAACCTTGAGAGCAAAGCCCAAGAGGTCCTTGATGTCATCACAACCCCTAAGATAGAAACTGTTCTCAATTATGTGAATTGTCTTGAACAGTGGATTCATTAGAAGTCAAAGGGACAGTAATAGAAAACGAGAGAGAAACAGTGGAATTCTTTAACAAGTACTTTTGCAAAATATTTGATAAGCAAAACTGTATATTTGATAAGGTTTTGGAACTTATACTGTTGTGTATATTTCTTGTATCTATTGCCCAGTCCTACCTATTTGGCCTAGCCACACGCCCACCCAAATTGTTTATAAGCTCCCACCCTATCTGGGTGTAATCTGCATCTCTCTTAATTATTTATAGGCTCCCACCCTGTCTGGGTAAAGCCTACATGCCCCCTAAATTGTTATATACTCTCCTCCCTTCTAAACCTCTCCTTTTGCCTTGCCTCTGTTAAAAAAAAAAAGGAAAAGAAAAAACAAAACTCGGCACTTGTGGAAATGGTACCAGACTTACAATTGCTGGTGCAAAAGTTTAATGTTGGCAAGAAGTGCCCAAATACCACCATACAACCCTAGCACTTCAGCCCAACACAGGGTCTTCCTCACAGGGTGCAGGGGTTGTAGGGTGTTGTCTGGGCACTTCTTGCCACCATTAAACTTTTGCACCAGAAGCTGTAAGTCTGGTACTGTTTCCCCGAGTGTTGAGTTTCATTATTTCATGTTTATGTGTGGGCTGGCAGCCTTCTCAGCACTGCCTGACTTTCCTTAACGTACCTGTTCTGTACCTTCCTTGCCTCTGTCCCTGACACATGGAAACATGCTACTGTCATACCCCTTCCCAAAGAAGGTGACCCCTCCAGTTCTGGCACTTACCATCCTGTCTCTCTGCTCCCCACCCTTGCTCCTGGAGCCCTGCTGGGAAAAGGGTGACTTTGTAGGGAGGGACGAGGGCTACTAACTGTGCCCTGGGAAGGCACTGACCATTGAGCAGACTCGATAGACCATAGGGCCTAATCTGCTGGCTTCGTAGTATGTTAATATGTAAAACTTCAAGAGCACCTTGTACTTTCTCAGCTCTCCCCCTTCCTTGATTCATCTTCCTTTTTCACCCCTTTCCAGTCTGGTTTCTGTACATCCCATTCCACTTCCTCCTCCCTCCTCCAGCTTACTGACACCATTCTTTCAGGCAAGGATCAGGGCCTTACCACCTCCGCCATCTTTGTCGACCTCACCAAAGCATTCAACACTGTAGCCCACCCTCTTCTCCTTGACAAATTTACATCAGTGGGGCTTTCCACATCTGCTACTAATTGGTTCCGCTCCTAGCTTGGTGTTAGGACTCAGTCAGTTAGAACTGGAGATTTCTCATCCACTCCACTCCCTATCACCACCTGTGTCCTCCAAGGTTCCATTCTTGGCCCAATTCTCTTTTTAGTTTTCCTGAACAACCTCCCCACTGCCTGCATCCATTCATATGTACGTGGATGACACAGTTCTCTGTGCCTCTTGTCCCCCCCCCCCGATCTGATGGCCAAGCTCCATTTGGACTTTGACAATGTTCAGCATTGGTTTTGATCAAATCAGCTGTCCCTCAATGCCAAAAAAAATGGGCTCCATGACCTTTGGCACTCGGCAGAAGCTCTAGGCTTACTGACCTCCTCTCCTTGCACACCCTAGATGGGACCACGATCGATGATGTTCCCACCTTTAAGTACCTCAGGGTCTGGCTCAATTGATACCTTGACTTTTCTGGGCATGTTGATACCATCCAAAAAATTACACCCTAAACTCGGTGCATTATACAGAAACCATGGTTGCATCCCCTGATGGTTCATAGAGCGATTGACCAGTAAATGATTCTCCCCATTTTTGACTATAGAGACATTGTATACAGTGTTGCTCCTAAGTTCACCCTGACCAGGCTGGATTTTCTCTTCCACTCCTTCTGTTGCTTTGCTTTGGACTTCCTGCCCTACATCCACCATTGCTCCCTTTATACCTCCCTCTCCCTTCCTTACTTTGATGCCAGATGCCTCACTCATTGTACTTCTTTTATCGCTAAATTCTGGCTTGGCTCCCTCTCCTCTTACCTCACTTCTTTCCTCTGCACCCCCTCCTTCCCACTACACCCTTTGTAACTCTGGCTTCCACTCCCTAGCACTCCTTACTAGGTCATCCTCAGCTGGCCAGGCTGCCTTCTACTACCGCTTCCCCAAACTATGAAATTTTCTCTCCCTCTCCTTCCACTCTGCCTCTTCCCTATGCTGTCTGTGCTTTCTTCTCTTCAAGTTCTCTTTTCACTTGTGCAATGGCACCTGATTCCCCTCTGTACCTCTTTTCCCCTCCTTTCACTCCCTCCACCTTTCCCATGCCTCATCTCCCTCCCCTCTAACTCTAATGCCTTGCCTTAGTTCCTGCTGCCAACCCTTGCCCCCTTCAAATAGACTCTTCTTGAATATCTACTGGAATATCTGCTGGTTAGCTTTGCTGCCACCTGCTTGCATTATCTGGAATTTGCCCTTAATTTGCATCGTTACCTCATTCAAATATCTTGGGGTAGTCCTTGATCAGTTTCTTGGATTTGATCTACTCGTCCAATCCACCTGTAAATCGATAAACTCTAAGCTAGGCATTGCTTATAGATCCAGTTATACACTTATTCCATCCGCTAGGCTGGCTGTTGCCCATGGAATCCTGCTACCAGCTCCGACCTATGGAGTTGTCACATACACGGCCATACCTAAGACCACTTTTCGTACCTGGGACATCACCTATAATAACATTTGCCGCTATGTCTCCTCATCCCCTAGGCTCAAACACCACTGCCAACTCTACTCAGACCTAAACTGGCTATCACCTTCTGCGCTGAGACTTCACTCTGTTGGTTCCCTAATGGATAATGTAATTAGGGCACAATCTTCTGCAAGTCTGGCTATGCTACTGTCTCCTCAAACATCCTCTTATGGCTTACGCTCAGCCGATAAGTCCCTACTACAAGTACCAAGGTGTAAAACCTCTAAAGATTCCCATACTGTCTCCCACTATGCTCCACTGCAATGGAATGCCCTACCATTAACAACTCGCCAGGCGCCTTCTCATGCCCTCTTTAAAAAAGCGCTTCATGCCTTCCTATTTGCTTCTAACTCATACACCTGCTTTCAACACCCGTGATCCCTCACTCTGCCTATCTCCCATCCTCCCACTGTGTTTATGCCCTCTAACCTGTCTCTCTTTCTCTTCTTCCTCCTATATGACTGGATGCCTGTTACATCTCTACTTGTACTTGTCCCTATTGTCCCGTCCAGTGCAAATGCCTTTTCCTTCTTCTCTTACCTACCTATTCCTAGGACAGTTGCTTTGTACTTCCAATTGCTTGTAAGGAAGATTGTAATTCCTGACTTCCTTCAATGTGTTAATTGTACTTGTTAAACTGTGCACTTACTATATACTCGCCAGGTTACTGTATATTTGTTGCCTAGCTCTCACTGCATGTTAGATAGCTGGTTTTATGTTCTTGCATATTTAACTCTGCCCCCACTTGTATTTTGTCTCCACTATGTATACACCACAGCCTATTCGCATGTATTCTCTAAGTTTTGTATGCTGTACTGGCAATGTTGTTTTCATGTTGTAATCCTCCCGGGTCGTGACTGAAAACAGTAATTCTATAGCTAGCTCACCTACCAGGTAAACAAAAACCAAAGAGAAAAATCCTTTTTTCCATCCTCCCTAGGCCATCATGTCCAACTCGCTCCTATCTCGGCTGACCTTCCCTCCCACTCCCTATACCCCCTCCCTTCCCACCCCACTTCCCAGGCCATGCCTACAGTACTTATCAAAGGAATCTTACATCTCAATCTTCTTCACACTTTGACGCTAGAGGAACTGCCACTCCTGCTCACTATGACTCCTTCAATGATGTTTATTGTATAAACTTTAGCTCATTACCTTATGTCCATATATCTGTATCTATGCAATTGTATTTAAATGGCACTACCTCCTGTTGAACCTATTGCTATGTTCTGGTGCAAGTATCTTGTCACATGCGATGGTTATATTTTATTATGTCATTATTATTACTATGCAATTTTTATGTAAGTTCACTCAACCTGTGATATCTTAACCCTGTTGGCATTTGTTTTGCCCCAGGTCCATCTTGTAAATGAGCTTGTCTCAATGATGTTCCACCTGGCAAAATAAAGATTTTGATTGATTGATTGATTTTGTTGTCCTCGGGAAGCATCCTGCTATATCCTTGCCAATGTGCATATTTTGCTTAAATGCTTTCAGTGTTGCTTGTTATATGATGCTTATATCATATTTAGTTAAGTTTTTATCTGCTACGTAAATACTGTTCTATTTGTTATTCATGACCCTACTCTACCCCCTCCCCCCCAGGATGCATCTGGAAGCGAGCTGTTACCAGCTCAGTATGTCTTTCCTGGTGAAACTTTTTGAAATAAATAACTTTTTGAAATATAAGCTCACAAACTATCTGGGTGTAACCTGCATCTCTCCTAAATTGTTATATAGGCTCCCACCCCTATCTGGGTGTAGCTGATATCCCTCATAAATTATTACATAGGCTCCCCCCAGTATGAGTGTAGCCTGCATCCCCCAAAATGTGTTCATTTAGGGTCCCATCCTATTTGGGTGTAGCCAGATTCTATACTAACTTGCTACGTAGGCTTCCACCCTATCTGGGTGGACCCATCCACCATGTTGTCCCTCATTCTAACCATCCTCTCTCTCTCCGCATCTATTCCTTCTCCCTTCCTCCTTCCACTGCCCCCTCCCTTCCTTCCTTCCTTCCTCTCTTCTACTCCCTCCACCCCTCTCCCTTCCCCACCTGCCCATCCTCTCTTCCTCCCTTCCTCCCTTTCCCACCTCACCCCCGCATCCTGGTTGCTCTCTTTACATGCCCCTTGTTCCACATAGAAGCTCTCTGGCACCTCCTACCCCTTCTCTTCTGCTCCCTCCTCTGCTGCACCTCCACCTCTTCCTTCAAAGCAGCTGTGCCACTCCTATAAGCTCCTTGTTCTCTTGCTACTCCTGGTGGCAGGGGACATCAAGCTTAATCCTGGTCCTGCTTCCGTCTTACAAATGCAGCTTCCCAAAGGACTGTGTGCTGCCCACCTAAACATCCGTAGCCCTCTCAAGAAGCTAGATTTAGTGCAACCCCTCATGCTTGACCTCCAGCCAGATGTTCTCATTATTTTGGAATCCTGGTTCTCCAGCCAGGTCCAAGACTCCGCAGTGCCCATACCTGGTTACTCCATAGTTAGGCAGGATCTCCCCAAGAGAGGAGGTGTTGCAATCTACCTCTCTTTCTGCATCCAATTTGTGCCTGTGCTATCAGTCTCTACCCTGCTGCCTATGAGTTTCTTCTTCTCAAACTCTCACTCCCCCACACAGCCCCTCTCTTCATTGCAGGAGTGTACTGCTGCCCTGGCCTACCACCTGATTCAGTCACTGAACTCTTCTCCCCTGTCTGCTTCCATTCCTCTTCTGGTTAATTGCTGATACTTGGGGATTTTAACTCTAATTGGTTCTCCCTCTCAGTGAAAAAACTTAGTCAGATTGTCAGAACATGAAGTCCTTCCAGCTATCCCAGCTAATTTCCAACCCCACAAGTCTTAATCATAAATCCTCGAACCACACTCTGCTGGACTGGGTACTCTCCTCCCAGATGCACTCAGTGACCATCATGTCATCTACTATGTGTGTAAAATCCATTGCCCCAAACTGCCCCCTAAAATTATCCTTTTGGGATCCTTCAGGTTGCTGGACTTAACCTTCTTCCATGCAGACCTGTCCTCAAGGTTGGCACCTCCCGCATCACTGACCCAGTAGCAGTTGTTGCTACCTTAAACTTCTTTATCACTACCTGCTCTCTATCTCTCTCCTGTCCCATCCCCCTCCTCCCACCCATCCTCCCCCTCACCCCTTATTCTCCTCCTTCTCTCCTACTACTTCCTCCACCACTCTTAAGGCCCCCATTGCTCTTACCCCCACAAGTGCACAAGCCCTGATGGCCTTGATCCTGAACTTCTGTGCCTCTCTGTACCAATCTTAACTTTATCTCAGGATATGTGTGGGGTTGTCAGGTATAGGAGCATATCATCAGCATTATGAGCTGTTTTGTGCTCTGTATGCTCTATAGTAACCCTAGTTATAGTTACTGTAGTTGGGCAAGATGGTTGTAGGCAGCTCTCCTTTCCTAGATTGGGGTGGTGAGTCATCCCTGTCCAATCTGCCACCAGGTGGAGGCCTGGTGTCAAAGCAGACTGTAGGAGGCTACCATAATGTTGGGCAGGTGGAAGGAGCTATTGGCCAGGGAGCACATGGACATCTTCACGTGTATGTGCTCTCTGCAATGCCATGGCTATGGGACTGATGGAGAAAAATGTGGAAAAATGTCTTCCTGCCACCAAGTACAGCAGCTTCTGATGCGTCCAGGTCTAGAACTGTATGGATCCTCAGTGGCTCAATGGAGGGGAGCTGCAAATGGGGCTGAGAGCAATTGGCTTCAGGGCCCAAAGATAGGCACCAGGTGGTGGTGGTGGCAGAGCAAACAGCTCTATGGAAAGAGAAAAATAAAATAGATATGGGGTGGTGAGAATGGCATAAGGAGGGGTTCCTGCCAGTCTTGGGTATGACAGAGATCACCACATTGTTCCAGGAGGGGGCCAGGGTCCCCTCTTCCACCAAGGCTTCCCTGTAGGCATTTTTATGTAGGGGTACTGTTTCCTTAAATTTCTCATAGAAATCCGTGGGATAGCCGTTGGTTCCCATGTGTCTTGCTACTTGCTATAACTGCCAGTATTTCTTCCAATGAAACTGGTGTAGTTAGCATGTCATTTTGTTCTTGCGTAAGATGGGGCAAGTTTAGGTTTGCTACATAGAAACATAGAAACATAGACTTTGACAGCAGATAAGGACCGCTTGGCCCACCTAGTCTGCCCATTTCCCTACCTACAGGATAGGCCGCAGTTCCTAGTTAACCAACAGCCTATTTCTTCCTACCCCCCACAAGAACTGTCTTATGTCTGTCCCATGCATTCTTGAATTCTCCCACAGTTTTAGACCCCACAACCTCCTCAGGAAGGCTGTTCCATGCATCCACTACCCTCTTTGTGAAAAAATACTTCCTCACATTGCCCCGGAACCGCCCTCCCTCTATCTTTAAATTGTGTCCCCTTGTTCTTGCACGTCTCTTTTTCTGAAAGGTGCTACCCTTTTGGACTTTGCTGATTCCACTGAGGTACTTAAACGTTTCTATCATGTCCCCCCTCTCCCTTCTTTCTTCAAGGGTATACATATTAAGCTCCTTTAGTCTCTCCTCGTACGGCTTCTCTTGCAGACCCTGCACCATTTTAGTTTCCCTCCTCTGGACTGCCTCTATCCTGTCTATGTCCTTGCGGAGATGGGGTCTCCAGAACTGGACGCAGTACTCCAGATGGGGTCTCACCAACTGTCTGTACAGAGGGATAACAACTTCCTGTTTTCTGCTGGTGATGCCTCTCCCTATGCATCCCAGTATACCCCCAGCCCTCCCTACTGCCTTCTCACATTGCTTGCTAACCTTAGGGTCATCTGATATGATTACTCCCAGGTCCCTTTCATTTTTTGTTGTTGTTACCCCCCATTGTGTAATCTTCCCCAGGTTCTTGTTTCCGGGTGCATTATTTTGCACTCTTTGCATTGAATCCTAGCTGCCATACTTCTGACCATTCCTCCAACCTTGCCAAGTCCCTTCCCATCCTTTCACACCTCCTTGTGTATCAATCCTGTTGCAGATCTTTGTGTCATCTGCAAAGATGCATACTTTTCCTTCCAGTCTCTCTGCAATGTCACTTATAAAGACATTAAAAGGACTGGGCCCAGTACTGAACCTCTCATGTCCCACTGTAACCCCTCTTTCTTCAGAGTGGAGTCCATTTACAATTACCTTCTGTGTCCTGTTGTCCAGTCAGTGTTTTACCCAGGCTACCACACTGGGACCCTCCCAGGCTGGTTAATTTGACTATTAATCTTTTGTGTGGGACTGTGTCAAATGCCTTGCTAAAGTCTAGGTGAGCCATGTCCACAGCCCCTCCTGGTCTACTACTTTGGTCACCCAGTCAAAGAAATCTATTAGATCTGTCTGACATGACCTTCCGCTGTGAACCCATGCTGCCCTGGGTCCTGTGCCCCACTGGCCTCAAGGTACTCAACAATTCTTTCCTTCAGAAGTGACTCCATCACTTTCCCCACCACAGAGGTCAAACTGACAGGTCTGTAGTTTCCTGCCTCTGTCTTGGTCCCACTTTTGTGAAGGGGAATCACATCTGCCTTCCTCCAGTCCTCGGGTACCACACCATCCTCCCATGATTTATTAAAAAGAGTAGTCAGTGGTTTCACTAGTTCTGCCCTTAATTCTTTTAGAATTCTGGGGTGAATTCCATCAGGCCCCATTGCCTTGTCCACCTTCAGTTTTAGGAGCTCTTGCAGAACCCTTTCTTCTGTGAAAGGGCTGGGATCGACCCCCCTATCAAGAGTGCTTCTGTTAATTGGATTAGGCACTTCTCCTCCTCTTTTGTGAATACTGAGCAGAAATATTTGTTCAGTATCCCTGCTTTTTCACTGTCCCCCTCTGCCCACCCACCATTCATTCTATTCAGCCTCAATATCCCTCCCTTTGTCTTTCTACGCTCTCTGATGTACCTATAAAAGGTTTTATCCCCCTTCTTAACCAAGTTGGATATCTTTTCCTCAGTTTGGGCCTTTGCTATTCTGACTTTCCTCCCTGCTTCCTTCTGCCTTAACTGGTACAGCTCTCTGTCCTGCTCCTTCTGTGTTTCCTTATACTTCCTGAATGCTATCTTTTTCTCCCTGACTTTCCCAGCCACCTCTTTTGAGAACCATAGTGGCTTTTTCTTTCATTTTGATTTGTTTATTTGCTTCACACAAAGGCTTGTTGCCTCTGTGATGGCAGTTTTGATGATTACCCATTGTTGCTCCACCCCTCCTTCTAGCCTGTTTGCTAGTGCTTTTCTGAGGCACTCTCCCATCTTGCCAAAGTCAGCCCTCCTGAAGTCCAGTACCCTCACTTTTGTATGGCTTGACTCTGTAGCTGAGTTTAACGTGAACCACACTGTTTGATGGTCACTTGTTCCCAGATGGCAACCCACTTCTAGATCTGAGATCCTCTCACTGCCCCCATTTGAGAGTACGAGGTCCAAGATTGCTCCCTCATGAGTGGGTTCTGAAACTAGCTGTCTGAGGCCTGCCACCTTTAGGGCATCAAGAGTGGTCCTGCTAAATAGTTATCCATGAGTGTCTGTGTCCATGTCTGTCCCTGTTTTCCCTTATATAGACTGGTATAGTAATGTTGGAAAGCCTTGATGACTTATGTTATTTCAGTGACTATTGCTGGAGTCTGGATGGAGGATTTTTATGATGTGCGCCATTGCTCTCCAAGCCTGGAGCCTACAGTCTAATAATCTCAGGGCTCTGGGCCCTCCCTCATAGTAGTACTGATGAATACTATATATTTTAAATTTTGTTCGACATTATATTCTAGTGTGGTATTGCCAAATCTACGTTGGGTCCCCTTAAACGTGAGCTTAGGACTCATCTGGTTGCTAATGCTATGTCTGTTTCCTATAGGGCCGCTGCTGGCCCGCCTGTCTGTAATCCTACCACACCTCTGCCTACCGTTGCCTCTCTACTCCTTCACATCCCTTCCTAAACCATCCAATGTTCCTACTTCCTCCCCCGCCTCCTTCCCCCCATCCCCTATCCCCTCCTGTCACCTCATCACTTATAAGGTCTCTTTGCTCCTGGTACCCTATAATTGGTCCTTCTCCAGCCCAACGTCTGGCCCCCTAGGAATTTCAGTACCTGCTTCTTAGTACTGGGCATGGCTCCACCCTCTAACGCCTGGTACCTATGCAATCTATACATCTCTTCCGATGAGGCCACAGCCTGGGCTGATTCATGCACTACCCCTCCTGTAGTTGTCCTCTCTGCTTCCTCCCCCCCTGCGCCTTCCCCTCCCTGTGTCACATTCCCATCTCTCTTTCCCCTGTGTTTTGTCCACTATTAGTAAATATGGTGTTATTTATTTAAATCTCACTGCTCTGTAAACACTTTGCTAATGCTTAATTGTAATTTTGATGTTATGACTCTTGCTGCTTGACCATGCTGTGGAACCTATGTAATGAGCTTGTTCTCAACGGTTTAATCCGAGATACTTAATACATAAATACATTTACAATAAAGAATGAATAATGTAAACAATTCCATAAAGTTTGTTGTTTGGTTATATTTAAATCTGTTTTCTAAAAGTATTGTATAACATATTATAGCACAATGGAAATAATCTTTTATCTATGTAAATGTTGTGATGTTCATTCTAACATGCAAATAAAGTTTAAAAAAAGTTCTTTTTTTGGCGCATTAAGTCCTTGCCACTCTGTCTACATAATTTCACCTGCTGTTGACCCTCTAAGTCCCATATCCTATTGTCTAACTGCAGTTGTCTTTCCATCCATTTTTTTTCTTTCCAGTTGCAATAGCTATCAAACTTCCCCTCAAAACCCATAGTATGCCCGCAGCTGTATTCAGGGTAGTACTGTCCACACTGCCTGCTGTATAATGATCGGGATTTGTTCCCAGACTTCTGTATCCTGGAGAAGGGACACATTCATTCTCCAGAACAATGATTTTGGGGGAGCATCTCCATTTGCAGTGCGAGAGGCATGGTCTGATAGGCCTGTAGGACATATTGTGCAGCAGTGAAGTTTAGTTGCTACCTCTTGTGGAAGGAGAAACATGTCCATCCTAAAATATATTTGATGTGCTGTGGAATAAAAAGTTTATCCCTTCGTGAGGCCATATAAGTGTCTGTGTGCATCACTGAAGCCTGGCTCCCCTAGGAGCGCCTTTACCTTTTTTGTCACTTGGTGTGCCCTGTGGAGGATCCTTGAGGTGTTATCTATCTGGGGCATCTTGGTCAGGTTTGAGTTGCCTCCCCCACTCACAGAACAAGAAGCCCTCTGCCTTGTCTTTTTTTCCTATATAGGTATTTTTTCACCTGGTCTCCCCTGGCTGCCCCCTTCAGACCGACACCCCCAGCCCCATCACCCCAGCTTCCCCAGGACTTACCTTGGCCTACGCCCTCTGCCACAGGGCTGTGGCAGTGCCCAGTCACTGGGTGCAGAGCCTGTGGAGTGTCAGTCATTACCCGCAGCCCGGGGTGTTTCTCCTTACTTTCTTCCCTTCCCATGCCCATTGCTGGGGCACACACACCAGACATGCATGAGTGAAAGTGCACACATGCCTGTGGAAGTCCTGCAGCACCCTCCCTTCTCAGGTGCCCAACAGTCCCGCATTACTCTCGGGCCTCCACCCGGGGGCAGTCATTTGGTGGGAGCACCAGTCCTCCATCCTCAGGAGAGGAGAGTAGTCCTCCAGAAGCTTGATCCTCTCCCTCTCCCCCTCCAGCCAACCCATGGCAGCCCACTTGCACCATGAACACGGGTCACCGCTGTGGCAAGAGGCAAGGCACAGATGCCTCAGCCCTCCATGCCATTAGGCTGGCCTGCCCTCTACCTTCTCAGTTATCAGGGAAAGCAACTGACAGAGGAATGAGAATGTAATACCTGGTGGTGCCTACACTGATACCAGCATGATATTTTGCACATTATTCAGACCTTTCAGGATCACATAGCTACCTTCCTTGTCCATAATGACCTCTGTTGTTTCAAATGCTACTCTATTCAGAACTAAAATCACTACATCCCTCCTCCACCCAGCTTTGCATGAGGAGGAGTATGCTTAGTGATACCTGAACATGGAGATGTTACCATGGTCCACTTCCATTAAGTGAGTCTCTTGTAACAGTATGAAGTCTGCTTTCTGTTGTCTAACACACGTGAGTATTTTCTTATGTTTGATGGGATGGATGGATCAGCCCATTTACATTATAGGTGAGAGACTTTAGCATGGACTTAGTCATGTTAAGATGTGCAAATGTCTAATTAAGTGCTGCACTCAGTAGGGAGATTGCCCCCCCCAAATGAGACTCACTTCAAAAAGTAGAACCATACATCCTATGTAGTGACAGTAACAAACCCATAGCCAACTGGGCAAACTTTAGAAACTTACATGGAGTTTAACACTTCCAATTTAGAGGAACATATAAAAATATTCCCTGTGCCTTTCTGGGGCTCCTCTCTGCAAACACCTGGCACCCAGAGAAAGCTTAGCAGTGGCACAGTTTCCCCAATGATAGGGGACCACTACTCGGGCTATTCCATGTTGGGGAGAGCCCAGAGCTAATAACATAAAGAACAGAAAGAAATACTACAGCCCAGTCAGGATCAGTATAATTTAGGATGCTACAGAAAGACTATGGGGAAACAGTAATTCTACAGAAATGAAAAAGAACATTTTTGAACAGTTGTTTACACACAGAGCCCTGTCTCCCTCTTCCATTCTCTGTTTAGCAAGGTAGAATGGCTTACCACACAAAGCACTTTGATGAATCAGGGCAGACTCTAACCTTAGATGGTAACTTTTCTTGGTCCCAAACCTGACTATCTCTTTCAGGCTCTGCCAGACCTTAAAGAAGAAGTCTATTAACCCTTGCTGTGCCTTGGACTGATATATCAGACCAGAATTCCTATACGTTCTAATTCTATGGGCAGCCTAATGGTTAAAATGCAATACAAAGAACAATTGTTTCAATAAAACCGATTTTGGATACCTTGTGGTGTGTTTTATTGAAGTACTGTCCCAGTCTTGCTCCATGCAGAAAAGCGTAGTTTGCTCTGCAAAAACTATTTCTGCTGACAGTTTATTTTGAAGCCCACACCATCTTTAGAGAACACATGTGCTTTGAGGCTGGTTTGTGCACTCGCAACACGTCATCGCTGCAACAGCAAGAGTAATCTAAAAGTTATGTGGCAGTCAAACAGTAGCATCCTGTTCACTGTTTCTCCCCCTCCTTCCTAATTTTTATATCATGGCTGGTTTAAATCTTCACTCGCAACATATGACTTTATATATGTTAAAGAACAACAAAAGCTTATATCATTAGCTATTTAGACAGTTCCTTGTTAACGATTCAGAGAAAGCAGCTTGCTACAAAGTGCAGTGTCAACAAGTAAAAGCATATGATTAAATAAAAATTGGGGGTTTAATTCTTGTATTTTTGAATCAGATACATTGATTGATAGATTGCATTCCATTCTGGGATTGTGTCAGAATGAGATGCTTTCATTTTCATCACTTTAATGGAGTGCATGAAGCACAGGTGTCAGTCTCAGTCTCTGCAAAGTCAAATGCATATCATAAAAAGTGTAGATGCATAATATTTTTATTCATTTATGCATAAATAGAATGCTGACATGCTCTAGATTTATCATACGGTATTTATACTTACTGGCCAGCATTTCTTCCCATAGGGAAACCTGGTTATAATTTGCCATTTTAACCAGCTGGTTATAACGGCAAACATGCTCGGGTTTCCCTTGGACCACACATGCACCAGTCGCTGGTCTTCCTCTATACTGTGACTTTTCCCAGGCAATTCCTGATTGTGGCAGACTTCACCACCCTTTGTAGTCGGCGGTAAGTTCATTTTTTATGTAAAAAAAAAAAGGTTGCTTTCTCCACTGGTGCTTTAAAAAAAAGAAAAACAAAACAAAAACA
Organism: Neoceratodus forsteri; assembly: GCA_016271365.2. Lineage (NCBI taxonomy): Eukaryota > Metazoa > Chordata > Ceratodontiformes > Ceratodontidae > Neoceratodus > Neoceratodus forsteri. The sequence goes on along the minus strand of CM057451.1, from coordinate 266,811,482 downwards.
GGAACTTTATTTTCTGCCTCTTCCTGAGGACCATGGACTGCACTGAAATCTGACCTTGGTCCATGGCTCTCTGTTTATTTTATATAATTGCTGTGGTGAAAAAAATGCTGGCCAGCAATTATATAAAATAAAGGCTGGGTAGGTGTGTAAAACTCGAATTTTACACACTCCCTAGGTGTGGGATGCCTTAATAAACCTCTTGAGCTTCGTTCTCGGGGTTTAGTGGCATCCTACACCTCGTGTGTGTGTAAAATTCTTATTATAACCCCCTACCCAGCCATTATTCTCTATGCTTCAGGCACAATAGATGAAATAGTGTGTTCTGTCATAATTGGTTCTAGTTGGAATTGTCCAGCACACTCTTTTATCACTTGGCAAATCTCGTATAGTCTGAGTACTGCTATATCTGAGAGATCACTACTAAACATATAGGCATATATTAGTGCCTTTCTGTCTGCCTGTTTCCAATTCATTTTCTTCTGTTTTGCCATGGGAGAAGTGCTGTGTGAAAATACAATCAATGTGACATGAAGGTCCTGTAGCACAGATCAAGCTGATTTTGAACCCACAACTGGAAGAATCTCACAAATACAGTATATAGCATTATATTTCAACATCTGTGCTATCTGGAGTATTCAACAACACATCACTAAAATGGGTATCGTTTTAGTGTTGGCTCGATCACACCCTCACACTTCACTTGTTTTGCATAGTGTTAGCAGTCTCAGATCAGGTTTGTATCTGTCTGAGTCTCAGATTTGGTGAACGGTATTCTGTAGTGCTCATAACATAGAGGATAGTGTATGGGCACCAGTGAACAACAACAGTGTTGTTCACTTCGAGAGGTTGTCATAACAACTGTTGAAACCTCGAGAGCGAAGCTAAGAGGTTTGAGGGTGTCATGACACCTTGAGAAGTGAACGGCACTGTTGTTGTTCACTGTTGCCCATACACTGTCTTTTATAGTGTATGGGCACCAGAAAATCAACGTCTGGACAATACATTTAGCTGACATTTACAGTCTTGGGCTGTATATGCCATTACTTTGTGCCCACAAGCACTGACTCACCGCCGGGGCCATTTCCCTGAGGTCTGGAGCATTGCTAACTACGCATGTGCAGAGACGTTCAACGCTGTTGTACCATCGATGTGACGTACTCACAATGGTAAAACAACATCGTGACGTCACATCAATGGTACAAGAAGACTAGGGAAAGCTAGTTTTTTCAGGCAATACAGCATTCTGACATACACTATAGTATGTATGTTAGCAAAAATGGTTCAAACACAATATTCTGTCATGTTTGTTTGATGTTTGAATAGTACCACACTTTTTCTTTAATATGGTCTACTCCTCTATAGCCAGTGCCTTGCTATATTTACAAGATCATTATCAAATACATTGGCATAGAGTATCATCTTTTGGTCTGCAAGTTTTGTTATCGGGGGATATCTGCTGCTTGTAAAAAATGTTGTATGGTATACAGAGGTTTTTGGTAGCTCACATTTTGATTGTGTGTGTTTCAAATTTCTGATAGCACTCTAATCACATTACTATAATTTACACATGATAGAAAGTTTGCATGTCAAAATAATGGTTGCCCTATAACTGTGAAATAGTCCTTTTTCATTTATCCACCATGAGTGCTATATTTCCATCAAACAGTAAGGTACAGAATTATTGTACAACAGATGTACTGAATCCTGCCAATTTACCTAGGCTACAGTTCTAACTTGTGCATGTACATTTCTAGTGGTTTTCGAGCCCACAGTCTGAATATCATAAATCGATATTATCACAGTTTCAGCCCCTGTGCAATCCAAAGTGTATATCAGCACATCATGGAAAGCAATGTAAATGTAGACTTCACACGATCCCATGCTCACACTCCACAATATTTGTTTTTAGTAGATCAAGTTTGTATCTACCTCAGCCTCATATTTGTTGGACTACTGGCAATGCCATGTGGTGGGTTTTTATAAAAGTGAAGCGTATTGGCATACGTTGTAATAATTTTTCTTTTTATTGAGAGATATCACTCACCCCCACCACCATTTCTCTGATAAAAACATCCAGCACTTGGAGTGGCATGGTCATGGTGGTAGAAACATAGAAATGTATCATTTGTCAACAGACAAGGACAGCTTTGCAAGCATAGTTTGCACATATTTTCTCAGAGTATTCTGCCACTGCAGAACTTAGCTGGTATCTAGCCATTTCAGACACCCCACTCCCTAAATGATACCAATGTTCCTTTACAGCTATCCAGTGCACGAGTGAAGACTATCAAATTTTTTGCCTCTAAAACACATTTATGCTAGTAGTTTGTTACATTTCCCTTCAAACAACCAAGTGATTTATTAATTCCTCATAAAAATTCTATGTTTTTCCACTCAATATTCATAGCGATGTCACTAATTCCATTGAAGCTGTAAAAATTTGTTTTTCAGGAAGTCCTGTTGTTATCTGAAATATAACAATTTTAACTGACAGTGTGAGTGTGTATGGGTGCACATATTCAGAATTAAATTCTGATTTTATCACAGAATAAAGAAAATTTAAAATGTTTGCATGAGCCTGACTGTTTGCCATGATAGATGTAGTCCAGGGGTTCTCAAATGGTGAGGCCAGCCTCCTTGGGGAGGCCCCAACCTGTTCAAGGGGAGGCTCAAGCAAGTTTGAAAAAGTACTGTATTTGAATTTTGGGTTTTATGTATTTTGTGTGAAGCGATGAAGCAAACCGAAAGAGGATAATAACAGTAGGTGAATTTTATGTATTTATTTACTAATAGGTGACAAGGGAAGGTGAATGAGCCAAGGCTCATTTCAGGTGTACCTGGGAAAGGGTAGGGAGTGAATACATTTCAAAAGGTAACTGCAAAATAGTCAAGAAATACACAATGAACAATAGTGCAAACAAATATGAACAATATATTAATAGTGAGTGGTGGTAATTGATCAATGTGTAAATTGATGGCAGAACAGCCCAAATAGAAGGGTTGAGCATGGAAGTGCTAAGAGCAATAGCAGGAAGGAGCAAAGTAATCCCCGAGAAGTTGCTTAGGAGCAGAGAAGGAGGGGGAGAGGCAAAGTATGTAGGAAGCTTATTTCATATAGAGAGGAAACAGAGAAAGTAGTCTGACCCATGAAGGTACTGCAACAAGGGGTAACAATGGTTCAAGAATGAAAATAGTGGAGCAAGTAGGTTGGCCTGTGGAGGGGGTGTACAATAAGCTGAATAATAATATTTGTTTATTTTATTTATTTGTTATTCAGATAACACCTTGAGCACAGGCAGTCGTTTTCAAAAGTTCCAAGTCAGTATAAGACAAAGAACTGAATGTGAGCCAAGTACTCAAATGGGTTTCAATTTATTCATGGTGTACTGCGTAAAGTACAGTATGTTATTTTTCTATGGGGAGGCCCAAGATTATTTCAGTTTTTGGGGGAGGCTCAAAATCTTTTCCATGGATTTGGGGAGGCTCACTGTGACAAAGTCTGAGAACTATTGATGTAGTCAAAACGCACATCTTTCACATACAAAATAGCATATTATAGTAGTTGAGGACCCCCTAGCAGGCAGTGACCACCACACAGTGTGGTTCTCCCTCAACATGGGCAAGCCAGCAGTCAGGACCAAGGCCCGGGTGGTAGATTTTAGGAGAGTTGACTTTGGAAGGATGGGCAACATCCTAGCAGGGCACACAACCAAAATCAGCCCAGAGATGGATACGGATCAAATCAAATCAAATCATCTTTATTTTTATAGCGCCTTTCAAAATCAAGGAGCTGTACATAAAACCATATATATAAAGATAAAATTTAAAACACAAACATTAAAACAAGTCATCCATAGCTAGGGAAAGCTAAACTAAATAAATAAGTTTTTAACCCTGTTTCAAATCTATCGACAGTTGGGCATTCTCTCAACCAACGAGGTAGAGAATTCCACAAGGTAGGCACTGAAAAAGCAAAGGCATGAGATCCTGATGTCTTAAATTGTATCCTGGGAATCTCCAGCAATCCCTCATTTGCGGTGTGGAGAGGACAGAGGGGGCAGTAAGGTACCAGGAGATCTTGCAGGTAACCGGGTCCCTGATCATGTAGGGCTTTAAAGGTTAGCAAGCCAACCTTAAAGGTGATCCGCCACCGAATAGGCAGCCAGTGCAGTTCGTGGAGCACAGGCATAATATGACTGATTCTAGAAGTCCCAGTCAAAAGCATGGCCACCGTGTTCTGCACCAGCTGCAGGCGGCAGATATCAACCCCGGGTAGCCCTAGGTAGAGGGAATTGCAGTAATCAAGACGGGTAGTGACAAAGGCATGGACCAATGTTGGAAGATCACCCGGAGGAACCAGGTGTTTCACCCGGGCGATATTCCTCAGATGGTAAAAAGAGGATTTGACAACAGGTGACACCTGAGATTTTAGGGTCAGACCATCATCAAAAATAACGCCCAGGTTACACACCTGATCAGAGGTAGTGAGCGACGTACCACCAAGCGATAAGCCTGATGGTTGTCCAGCCCCCAAACCTGCCCCCGGACGACCTGGGTCCAATACCAGCACCTCAGTCTTATCCAGATTCAGTCTCAGCCAGCTGGAACTCATCCAAAGTCTGATCTCAGTGAAGCAGTTATCTAGCAGAGAGAGAGTGCATCATCTTGTCTGGGCAGAAAGGACAGATACAGCTGAGTATAATCTGCATAGCAGTGAAAACCCTGACTGTATCGCCTGATGATATCTTCCAATGGCAGCATATACACTGCAAAAAACATGGGGGCTAGAATGGAACCGTGTGGTACCCCACAATGCAGGGGATGAGCACCAGAGGAATAAATTCCAGTGGCAACTCTCTGAGACCTGTCTGTGAGGTAAGAGTGGAACCATTTGAGGACTGTACCAGGCAGCCCACAAAAGAACCACAGGCGCTCCAACAGAAATGGTTCATTATCAAACTGTGACTGACTGGGTCCACGAACATGTGCGCTGAGACCCAGAGTAAGAAGTCCAGGTCCTGGTTCAGCAAGGAGGTGGTGGAGAAAGTGAGGGACAAGAGAGCAGCATTCTGTGGGTGTAAAAGATCTATGAGGGAGGTGGACAGGGAAGAGTACTCAAGGAAATCCAGGGAAGTGTACAAAATGGTCAGGGCAGCTAAGGCCTCAAGGGATCGAGGAAGGGGAGAAGGATTTCTTCAGGTACATCAGAGAGAAAAGGAGCAGCAAGGATGGGATAATCAGGATTAAGAAGGAGGTGGGGTGGGCAGAAATAGGGGTGGATCAGGTGGAAACACTGAATGAGTACTTCTGTTTAGTGTTCACTAGAGAAAAGGATGGTCCCATACCACAGGGGTGGAAAGAGGGGGTGCGGGGGTTACTGATGGGGAAATCCTGGAGGACAGGGTTTTAAAGGGCCTCAAGGCTCTGCGGATGGACAAGGCACCTGGACCAGATGGTGTGCACCTAAGAGTCTTGAAGGAATTAGCAGCAGTCCTGGCTGGCCCTCTGGCAGACCTCTTCACACGTCACTGAAGTCAAGTCATGTGCCTCAGGACTGGAGAATAGTGCATGTAGTGCCTCTCCACAAGAGCGGACCCTGGGATGATCCGGGCAGCTACAGGCCAGTCAGCCTTACCTCCATTGTAGGGGAGTTAATGGAAATGATTCTGAAGGAGAGACTGGTGTACTTTCTGGAAGCCAATGGTCTCCAAGACGATAGGCGGCATGGGTTTGTCTCAGGGAGATCCTGCCAGACGAACCTAATAGACTTTTTTGATTGGGTCACAAGGGTACTTGACAAGGGCCATGCAGTGGATGTCCTGTATCTGGACTTCAGCAAAGCCTTTGACTCAGTGCCACATGGTAGGTTGCTCAGCAAGCCAGCAAACCTAGGAATGGTTGAGAAACTGGTGGGGTGGGTCAAGAGTTGGCTGCAGAACAGGGTGCAGATGGTGACCGTAGTGGGTGAACTAATGAAACCCAAGCCTGTAACAAGCGGGGTCCCACAGGGCTCAGTACTCAGTCCAGTGTTATTTAACATCTTCACTGGGGACATAGCAGAAGGAATCAAGAGTAAAATCTGTCAGTTGCAGATGATGACACTAAGATCTGTGCAAGAGTGGACAGTAAGGAGGGAGGGAGGCAGGAGATCAGGGAGGACCTGGCTAAGCTTGAATGTATGGTGGCCGTCTGGCAGTTGAGGTTCAATGCAAAGAAGTGTAAGATCATGCACCTGGGGTCCAAGAACCCTAATACTAGCTACTGGCTGTGGGGAGTGCAGGTAGTCACTTCAGAGGAAGAAAAGGATATAGAGGTAATTGCCATGGGAGACATAAAACACTCAGCTCAGTGCCGTAAAGCAGCAGCCAAAGCAAACAAAATGCTGGGGTGCATCACCAGGGGTATCACCTCAAGGAGTGAGGAAGTCATAAAACCACTATACAGGTACCCAGTAAGACCACACATGGAGGACTGCATACAGTTCTGGTGCCATATTTGAAGAAGGATATCAAACTGCTGGAGGGGGTGCAGAGAAGGAGGACCAAGATGATCCATGGCCTGGGGTACAAACTCCTTGAGGAGAGACTGAGAGAGCTCAACATGTACTTCCTGGAGGATAGGAGGGAAAGGGGGGACATGACAGAAACCTTCAAATATCTAAAAGGTGCAAATAAGGTTAGAACAGAGGGTCTATTTAAATTAAAGGGGGAGGGGTCCGTAGTGAGACACAGCCTGAAATTGGTGGGGGGAAGATTTAGAAGGGAAATGAGGAGGTGCTATTTCACAGAAAGGGTGGTGGCAAAGTGGAACAGATTGCTGGAGGATGTGATCTCACTGAAAACTGGGGGCAGTTTTAAGAGGGGGTGGGATAGGGTCAAAGGGAAGATCAATTCTGTGGAAGGGTGGGGGAGGGTAGAGCAGGTGAAGCTAAATCCAGGGAGGAACTGGGTGGGGGGCAGCTACAGCAGAATAAACTGTGTACTGCATACTAGAGCAGACTTGATAGACCGTAATGGCCTGTTTCTGCTGGCACATTCGTATGTTCGTACAAAAATAACATTTAATCTGTTTTTAAATCAATTAGATAAAAGCTGTTGAACTACAGAAGATGACGATGTGATTACTGCTAACTAGACAGACACTGCAGGTGGTAAAGTGACAACACATGTGTCCGAGCTAAACTGCACGACCGTGAGTACAGCATCTTCAGAGTGCATGAGCGTGTCACGTAGAAAATGGTCCTCACATTAGTTGTGTTTGAAGCAAAACTGAACAGTGGAGATTGAAAAGGCTGAATCATAAACAAACACACAAGACAAGATAACACAGAATTCACGTATTCATAACATTACTGAAATAAGATACATACCGCTATTGTGGGAAATTAATTTTATTATGAAAAAAGAGATAATGAAGTACTGATCTACATTATATAGTTAACAGTATCCCTTGAAGACACACTTTGCCATTTGAAGTAAATGTACACTGAGCCAGTTATACTAGTTTTATAAGTTTTAACTCGCAGGTATAAATATGTCTATCCCTTATAAGGGTAAAATGAAAAATCCTTAAGTGTAGAGTGAGGGAACATATAGCATGTGATGAGATCGGGGGTGCCAGGACAGATGTGTGTAGAGCTGTCAGAATCATGCTTCAAGATGTGTGTGACATGTAAAAGGTTCCACCATTACTCAGGGAGGAACCACAAGTTGTGGTTTTCTGGTGGGACCACATTTGCATACATGTAATCTCTCCTGATTTTGCCGGGAGACTCTTGTTTTTTTGATTGAACCAGCCCTCACTCCCGGGAAACAAAATCTCCTGCTTAAGTGAAATTCTGTCAAAAATATCTGTTCATGTTTTTTTTGGGCAGATAAAGACACATAAATAGTAAATTAGTGATGAACAATATATCTGAAAACGTTGTATAACTAGTTGTTGGTTCTTTTTAGTGCTTATTCTTGACAAATAAAATATATTAAATGTTTTTAAGTGCTTTTTTCCTTGTTTTTGACACCATTTAAGGACAAACTCATGATGTTACAAAATCTCCCTACTAGCAGTCTAGTCTCCCTACTAATTTGACCCAAGTCTCCCTCTTAAGCAAGTCGGAAATATCACATGTACGCATTTAGTGTAACACCACCATTGGTTGTTGTGGTGATGACGTGGTCCTCCAGCCACGTGGATGGAAACATGGAGGAGAAACACAGTGATAAGTTCTTGGGGCTGTCATTTTTATTTACAAACCAGATCTTGACAGAACTAGGACTGCTGACAATTGGAGGAATCACACAATACTTACACATAAGGAGGTAAGAAAATATTGCTGTTGAAAAATGTTAGACTTCCCCTTTAAGACCCTCAGGCGGCCCCCCCCAAGCCTCTTGACAGCAAACTTTAGCAGACAGTTTTTAACTCAGCTGAAATACAAGAGTTATAGCTGATTGTAGAACTTAAACAAAGAAAAAATAAAATACACAAAAATTGTTACATCCCCCGAGAAAGAAAGAAACAAATCTTTTAGCAGTCCTAAATTATGCTGTTTTCATGCGAGTTGACTGGCTTCCACTGCTATGCCCTCAGTTCACTCTGAGTGAACCCCACATTAGTTTCCCCTGGTGTTTCCCCGACTTAAGTAAAAACAGTGGCACTAACTATTGACTGGACAGTCTGTCCTCGTAGCCATGCTGCGACCCGCTGCAGCGCCTACTGTCCACATTGTAGGACTGCAGCACCAGGCTCCACCTTAGCAATTTTGAGTTCTGGCCACTGGTTCTGTGCAACCATGTAAGGGGACTGTGATCAGTAACCAGGATGAACTCCCTCCCATACAAATAAGGTTGCAGCTTCTGCAAAGCCCAGGCAATCCCTAGACACTCCTTCTTTACTGTGGCATATGCGCCCTCTCTAGGCAGCTGCTTCCTGCTCCGGTACATGACTGGGTGTTCCTGTCCCAAGTACGTACCCTGACCCAGAACCATGCCTAGACCGTGATCAGATGCATCTACATGCACATTGAACCTAAGAGAATATTCCGGGCTGGCAAGCACAGGTGCTCGGCACAATGCCTCCTTCAGCTGGTAGAATGCGGTATCACAGGTTTCTGTCCATTGAACACTTTTATATTTTCCTGGTGACATGAGATAGGGGTTTGTCTATGGCACTGAAATTCGGCACAAACCTACGGTAGTACCTTCCAATCCCTAGGAAGGCATGTACCTTCCTCTTGGTTGTGGGTGTGTCCCACCACTGCATGACCTCAATTTTCACTGGCTCAGGCCAGTAACTACTCCCCACCCTGTGCCCAAGTTATGACACTTCTGCCATTCCAGTGTAGCACTTCTCCACCTTGACCATCAGCCCAGTGGCCTGCAGTCATAGAACACCTCGGTCATGTGCCTGACTTAATCCTCCTTGGTCTGGCTATAGATGTCAATGTCATCTATGTATGCCAGAGCACGGTCTCCTGCCCCATTCAGAATGCAGTCCATGAGCTGTTGAAAGGTAGCTGGCACATTCTTCATCCCAAATGGCATTACAATGAACTTGAATAATCCAAACAGGGTGATGAAGGCTGACCTCTCTATGGCACAGAACAGTGGGGGAATTCAAGAATGCATGGGACAGACATAAGGCAGTCCTAGTGGAGGGTAGGAGGAAGTAGGCTGTTGGTTAACTAGGATCTGCAGCTTATCCGTTAGGTAGGAAAATGGGCAACTAGGTAGGCCAAGCGGTCCTTATCTGCTGTCAAATTCTATGTTTCTATGGCTTAGGGGGTCAGAACTTCATGCCAATAGCCCTTTGTCAGGTCTATGGTGGACAGTTAAGACCTCCCCTAACCTCTCTAGGACCTCAGCCATCCTGGGCATGGGGTATGTATCTGACTCTTTGCAGCTGTTGAGCTTGTGGTAGACAATGTAGAACCTTATGGACCCATCCTTTTTAGGAATCAGTACCACAGAGGAAGTCCAGGGACTACTGTTTTCCTGGATTACCTAGAGACCCAGCATCCCCTAGATCTCCTCCTCTATGGCATGTCTTACACCTTCTGGGATTTTGCAGCGTGGCTGTCTCAGCGGGCATGGGACCCTGTATCCATGTGGTACTCAACCAGTGTGGTACACCCCAGTTTCCCTGTGCACATTTCACCAAATGTACACAGCACACCACACTTTTTGGCTGCTTGGGCTGGTGTCAGCCACTCTTGAAAGAGTGACAGCATCCACTGAGGATTCTTTTTAAACTTCTCTCAGGAAATCCACCAGTGGGTCTGCTTCTGCACTCTCCTCCAAATAGCTGCACACAGCAAGGACCGTCTCGTCCCTGTCATGGTAGGGTTTCATCATGTTTACATGGTAAATTTGCTGTATGCACCTCTTGTCTGGTAGCGTCACCATGTAATTCACATCATTAACCCTCCTGACCACCAAGTAAGGCCCCTCCCAAGATGCCTGTAATTTGTTCTGCCAGACAAGGATAAGAACCATCTCCTAGTGCCTGACTTCATACTCCCAGTCTCTAGCCCCATGGTCATACCATGTCTTCTGACTCCATTTGAGCATCTGATTCTTTTTTATTAGACCGGTGGATGTGATCAGGGCCTACTCTGCAGCCTGAGATACCTCCTTTGTCTCTTCATTCAGTGTAACAATTTTTGGTTTCTAGTAGAGTGGTTTTGGAGGCATATTCCTACAGTTTTTTTTGTCAGTAGTCTGAATTGATTTCAGTTTCAATAAGGCTGCATTAGAAGGCTGTAAGCAAGGCCCCCAGAATTCTGCGGTTCTGCGGTTGCGGAATTTGCCGCAGAATTTGCATCATGCCACAGAATATATATAGTGCCGCAGAATTCATTGTTTTTGGTGAATTTTCATATAAATATACTGTTTTCCCATAGCGTCAGGCTTTCTTTCCCACCTTGTTTATCCTGAAGCCCTCCTCTATGCTCAGCATATGATGTCGTCGATGACTTCACATCATATTTAGCCAATGACAGGACTGCATTCTGCCAGAGAAATGAATAAATCATGCCGTAGAAATCAGAAAATGCTGCCGCAGAAGTCAAGGAGCCCTGCCGTAGAAATCAGAAAATTCTGCCGCAGAACACCAGGGGCGCTGGCTGTAAGTCAGCTTCTAGCTGAGGGGCTGTCGCCTGGTCATTGGTAGTACTCTGTTTTTCCTCAGATGATCTTGTCCCATTATAAGCCACAGTAGATCTGTTGCTGCACCCCATCAAGTCAAAAATGTAGATAAATGCCTATGTTTTTATATCAAAATGATCTTTGTGTTCTCTCTCCAACTGTTATTAAATGGTAGCTAGTTGAAATTAACAAGCGAGTTTTGTTAGTTCAGTATCTCACAGCTGCAGAGCTCCAAAGATTTGCTGCTTCTCTGCTCCAGTGTTAGCTCTGCACCCCCGTGTACAGCATTTAAAAAAATATATATATTGTTTGCCTGCAGTCATTACTTCATAAGGGGGATGCACTTAAAGATTTCTGTCACACATTTGACTCCAAAGAGCCATACGCTGCCATGAGCAGGGACTATTGAAACTTTATTACTTTATAGTGCTCCGATTACATAAGGGATTAAACTACACTCAACTATTCATAGTAAGAAATACAAAATCACACATATCCCGTAATATAATGCATCATGGGCTACATATGCAAATCACCATGACATTTTAGGCTGATTCAGCTTTAAGTAGGAATGCGTGGTGCCAAAGGGCCTCTCACACAATCTGCAAAGAGTGCAAATAGAAGACACAGACGTGTTTCATCCTACCCAGGATTCCTCAATGTGCCTCATCTGTGTGACACTCAGGGGAAGTGAACCAGCTGCCCTAAGTTGGTCTTATGGGTCTGGGCCATGGTGACCCCCCCCCCCAAAAAAAAAGCTAAAAGACAGAGAACCTCAGTGCAAAATCACTGAGACAAGGGTTACCCCAAAAGGCATTGGCCATAAAGCCAAGTTTCAAAGAAATACAAAATCACACATACCACCATAATGCAAAGCATCAGGGGCTGTATATGCAAATCACCATGACATTTTAGGCTGGTTCAGCTTTAAGCAGGAATGCATGGTGATAAAGGGCTTCTCACACAATCTGCAAAGGGTGAAAACAGAAGACACAAACATGTGTTTCGTCCTGCCCAGGACTCATCAGTGTGCCTCGTCTGTATGACACCTCAGGGGAAATGAACCAGCTGCCCTAAGTTGGTCTAACAGGTTTAGGTCATGGTGAGCTGTATGGCCAATGTCCTTTGGGGTAACCCTGAGGTTCTTTGTCTTTTAGCTTGTTTTTTTGTTTTTTTTGGGGGGGGGCTCACCATGACCCAAACCCGTAAGACCAACTTAGGGCAGCTGGCAAGACTTGTTGAGTTGCAAGGTTTTGGTGTAGGACAGAGTGAATGAAGTGAAGCATCAGTGGTGTGTTGGCGCCATGAGGGTTTAGTAATGCTGGATTTTTAACATGAAAAATGAAACTAAAGGTTATATTGAAAGTTTTATTTTAAAGTTTGTTTAAACAAAGCATGTGCTAATCACAATGAAAGGTTAGGTTGTACCATTGTAAGTTGGGATAGGAAGTCATTGTAGGGCCCTTTGTTAGTGACTGCTATGTTTGTGCCAAATGTGTACAGCTATGTGCGCTTAGCCTGTAACTACTGTTGCTGCTTGCTAGCTGTAAATTATAAGACTACAATGAACTATAATTTCTTAGAGTATAATCATTTACTATGTACTACATATGGACAAATGTCCCCATCAGAATAAGTTCTTATTTAGGAAAACAGTTTAAGCAGAATTCAAATCTTCTTATTTCTGTTGATAATTGTTCCTAATATATAAAGCATTGAATGCAGTATATTAACTTTAACTAATATCTAAACCCACAGTATTCAGAAGGCACTGGGTTCCCAGTGTATAAGTAATCCACAGAATCCCACAAGTTTGGAATAACCTTACCTTGGTTAAAAGCCTGCCCATCAACAGAGCCTCAGTCAAACAGTTTTTCAGATTTAATATTGTATCATATTGTGACTGAATCTGACAGCACTCCATGCATTTCCTCTTGACTGTTCTTATTGCACTGGTTGTCCATCTCACTGTTTTCCAAATTGCCCTGTAAATATACCCCTATATAGTTATTGTAAATATTAATTTGCTGTTTTTCTCTTGTCTAATCCTCTACCTCCACCCCCCAGATTGCATCTGTAAAGAAGATTTTTTTAAAACTTTTATTTATAATTTTAAAAGATGATCTTACAAAACTTTATCCATAGCATAAACAGTACATCATACATACAATTAATCATGTTCTTAACCCCAGGATGTGTATTGAGTTAGGCTCAGGTTACTCTCCCATATTGGGGGGGGTAGAAAAATATTGTACCACTGGGTCATACCAGTACTAGAACAGCAGGAGTATAGCACAAGACAATATTGACACAACAGTGATGGACCATATACACATAAAAGTACTTCACAGAGGGCCGGTCCATCGGCACAGCAGTTGGATTTCCACTTGCGAAGCCAGTGACCCAGGTTCGGGAACGGACCAGGGACACTGGAGGGTCGGCCGGGGGAGAAGAATAGAGAGTCCCAAGGACTGCTCTGCTTCTCCAGGAGGGAGGGTGGGGAAGTGTCTGGCGCATTGATGACCCCTGGCGGAGGCTACCGGCACTAGCATGCACAGGAGGCAGGGCGGACACTGGACGTCATTGCATGACCCCGCCTCCCCCAGAAAACCAGAAAAAAAGGACAGCTGCCGGCTGCCTTCAGCGAAGCCCGCCACAGCTTCAATTAGCCCCTCAGGCCAGCCCTCTGACCTATCCCAAAGACTGCGGTGTCTAGGGGAGTGCCGCAGCCCCACCGTGGGGGGAAAGCCACGGGGTATCGGAGGGCTCACGGCCAATATGAGGGGTGGCAGTCTGTGGCCTGTGACCGGGCCGAAAGTACCGGGCAGCTGGCATCTCAGGGAGAAAAAAATAATAAATAAATAAAATAAAAAGTACTTCACAGAGTCTACAGGCTATTTATAGAGCTATTAGGTCCAAAGTAGTTATTGATGGGAAAAAAAAACAGCACAATAATTTTAAACTGTGATCCCCACTCAGTGCTAACAGTCAGACAGAACAAGGTTACAAGGCATTATCCCCCCCCCCCATTCTAAACATGGTTTGCTCAAACACATAGTAAAAAAGGCAACGTGTATGGAGAGGCTGCCGAGTACCTAACAATATAACAGGAAATTGCCACCATCTAAAAACTGGCGCCTTACAACCCAGAATATGCAAGAAAGAGTGATAGTTATGTAGATATAGTATGCATAACAGGGCACTAATAAACATAAATACAAAGTAATCTCAGCCCAGTTACAGCTGGTAGCAGTAATTAAATGGGAGCGCCAGTAAGAGAAGATTAAAACAACAGTAAAGAACAGTACATTTCATGCTGGCCCGCCGGTGCAGCGGCTGGATTTCAGCTTGCGACGCCAGCGACCCGGGTTTGGGAACGAGCCCGGGAGCTGGAGGGCCAGCCGGGGGAGAGGACTTGAGTGTCCTAAGGACTGCTCGTCCTTTCTGGGGGGGAGGGGGGAACCAGAGCTCGGCTCTTGTCTGGCCCCGGGTGGAGACCCGAGGTACAGCAAGCCCGACGCTCAACAGAGGGGCGACGTGCCAGACGTCGGCGCTTCAATGCCTTGACGTCCGGAGACATGGCACGCCAAGAGAACATGGGAAAATAACTGTGCAGCCTCCCAGTAGACGGAGCACCAGGCACCGACCTTCAATGCCCCTACCGGCCCGGAGACAGCGTTCCGACGAAACGTAGATGCATCGGGGTGTAAGAGCCCCTACCCCGTATCCACTTGGGGGGTACAACTGTGGCTCCATGGGGGATGGACTGCACCGGTCACCAGATAGGTGAGCGAGGGCTGAAAAAGGCTGTAGGTGTCTCCCAAAGAGGGGAGAGCTTCGAGGAGAGGGGAGTAAAAAAAAAAAAAAGAGAACAGTACATTTCAAAATCACCGGTAGTCCATATTCTGAGGAAGTTTGAAGTGCCGTGGAGACACCACATGATGGCTGCCATTTCAGCTCTTTCACAGGAGCTGATGCCCCAGTCTAAATCACACAGAGTTAAAATAGAAAAAGTTTATCAGCAATGGGGTGATTGAACAGTTAGTATGTGGTTACCCTAGAAAAGTCTACCCACACAGCTTACCTCCCCTCACATAACATTTGCATTGTTCACAAAAAGAAATGTTCAATCACCTCTATCCTCCTTCATGGTTGGTTGCAGCCCAAAGTCCAATTTATCTTTTAATAGTACCCCTGCATCTGCTGGATCAGAGTACAGGTGTTGCCTACCTGAGTAGACAGCTTATTGCTTCACGGGGGGGGGGGGAATACTGCATCACATGAAAGATCCCTAAGGACCACAGCTTTGTTTGGATGGCATTGAAGGATTTTCTGCAATCCCTGGCAGCAAAGCTAAGATCAGGGAACAGCAGTATCTTGTCTCTGTTGGGTGTCATCAATGGTCCTGTCCTCCTCTCCATCACCCGGTCTCTCTCATGTGGACCCAACAGCTGGAGTAGAAAGGTACAAGGGGTATTCTCTGAGAGCCGCTTCCTCAGTGCAGTCTGGAATGCTCGTAGTACAGAGGGGGCCAGCTCCAGGTACAAGTTTGCCCCCTGCCAAGACTCACACATCTTGCAGGATTGTCCCCCTTGGAGATCTCAGGCAGTCCCAAAAATTTGAGGTTTGAGGCCCTCATTTAATTTTCGAGGGTCTCCATCTGGGATTATAGCATTTTGTTTTCTTTAATGAGCCTGGCTGAGCTAGTGGCAGCTTACAGGGAGATCAGCACTGCCTCTTTTGCATCGGTTGCTCCAGTGTTTGATTGCAAGTCACAAACTGTGAGTCTTGAGTTGAAGTCCTGCATACAGTTGTCAATCATTTCCATTCTCTTATCAAGTGTCTGGATAGCGCTGAGTAAGTCCAACAAGGATGGGTCTCCTGGTCCTCCATCTGAGGTCCCAGCTGCCACATGGCCTGAGCTAGGCCCTGCCACCTATCCTTTCTAGTCACCAGCTTCTGTACATTTTTTTAGATTTCCCATAGCAGTAAACACCACCAGACATTGAAGGGTTGTAGTTCAAGATGTCAGGAGTATAATGCATACACTTTTGTAGGTTTTACCAATGTTTAAGCAGTTAGATGATCATGGTTTGTTGGTCTAATTGTAGAGCTGATAAAGAACCTATCCTTTCACGATGACTGATGGCCATGCCCCAACAAGATTATTTTGTATCTCTGTATGCTAACCTGGTGAAACAGTTTCAATAAATAAATAGAGAAATACCGTTTTTCTCACCAGCTGGGACCTCCTCACTTTAGAAACAGAATATGGTAATGGTAGCCTTTTTTCCAAGAGGCAAAAACACAGTTTTTCATCAGTTATAAATCAGCTGTACCTCAAAGGATTCAGTTACAGAAACATGAAGTATGTAATACAGGCTACTACGGAAAGACTATGGGGAACAGTAATTCTAAAGAAGTGAAAAAGAAAATGTTTGAACAGTAGGTTACACACAGAAATACATATCTCCCTGTTCTCTTCTCTATTTAGCAAGGTAGAATGGCTTACCACACAAGCCACTTTAGTGAATCAGGGCAGACTTGAACCTTAGGTGGTATTTGTTCTTTGTCCCAAACCTGACTACCTGACCTTAAGACCTTCCAGCTGCCCCCTCCCAGGCATCTTGTCAGCTAACTTTAGCAGACAGTTTTTAACTCAGCTGAAACACTTACAAGAGGTCTAACTGATAATAGAAATTAAACAAAGAAATATAAAAAAATTACACACTAATTGTTACCCCCCCAAAAAAGAAAAAAAAACAAATCTTTTAGCAGCCCTAAATGATGATAGTTTTTCATGTGAGCCAGCTGGCTCCCACTGCTATGTCCTCAGTTCACTTTCTGGGTGAATCCCACTTTAGTTTCTCCTAGCATCTCCCCTACTTAAAAAAAAACAATGGCACTAACTATTGTTTGGACAGCTCATCCTTGTTGCCATGCTGTGACCTGCTGCAGTGCCTAATGCCCATATTATAGGACTGCAGCATCAGGCTCCACCTTAGCAATTTTGAGTTCTGGTCACTGGTTCTATTTATTTATGTATTTAAAGACTGGTAGCTGGGAAAGGCACTCTGAGCCGGAGCTCGTTTCCAGGTGCGACCTGGGGTGAGTTTGGGGAATAGGGAATAAGCACTAATACAAAGTGACAGTTACATACTCTATATAATACAATATACATCAAGAAAAAATAGTAATGATTCTCAAATACAGTATTCCTACACAGATAGAAAACAGAATACAGAGTGATGAATATCGATGAGCATAAATAACACATTACAGATGAGCAATAAATTACAACGTGGCAGTAAAGGGTGTGAGCAAGTAAAGCAGACACCCCTCAGGTGAAACCCTTAATGGTAAAGGTAGAGGAGGCTGAAAGGGGGGATTAAGGTGGAGGAGTATAACAAATAGAGATTTATGAGTAGCAGCAGGAGGTTACTGGAGGTGGTCTAAGCAAGCGCTTTAATTCTGGGAATGAGGAGATAGGGTGATTTGAAGTGGGAAGTTTGTTCCAGAGAGAAGGGAGCTGAAAGGAGAAGGCTTGTTGGCCAGCTGAAGTGTGGGCTAAGGGTAGGGAGAAAGTACAGGAACAGCATGCATGGAGGGAATAGAAGGAGGGGGAGTGGTGAGTCAATGGAGGGGACTTGGAGGCAAAGCATGCGCTGAAGAGCACATCAAGCCTGGTGAGAGAGGTGGCAGGGGCCGAGTTGTAGAGGATGTCGGCATAGTCTATAACAGGAAGAATCCATTTCATTATTATGTCACGGCGTACTGGGAGGGGTAGGCTGTCTTTGTGCCTGTATAGCAGACCCAGTTTAGGGCAAACTTCTGAGTACATGGCAGCAAGATGGGATGTGAAATCTAAAGATGGGGTCAAGTCAGACTACAAGGTATTTGTAGGTAGGAACAATGTTGAGGGGGTGCCACTGAGTGTAGTGAAGACTGGAGGGGGTGATAGTCTGGCTTATTTTTGCCTAGAGCCAAAGGTCATGGTGACAGTTTTTTTGTTCATTTTAAGGCGGTGATCCTGGAACCAGTTAATCACTGCATGAAAGTCACATTGAAGGGAGATCTGAACATCTGGAACAGAGGGGCCGGAGAGGTATTTGATGATATCATTAGCATACATGCGTATGTGGGAGTTGGAACAGACAGAGGGGATATCATTTATGAAGAGAAAGAAGAGGATGGGTCCAAGGATGGAACCCTGTGGAACTCCAGATAGGATTCTGAGGGGGGAAGAGAGGACATTACTGACTTGCACAGCCTGAGTCCTGTCAGTAAGATAAGAGTTAAACCATTTAACTGTAGGGGTTGAAAGTCCAGTAGCATGGAGTTTGTTTAGGAGGAGAGAGTGAACAATGGAATTGAAGGCTTTTGAGAAGTCAGTGAATACAGCTGCAGTAAAGTGTCCAAGCTTCTGGGACGAGAGAATGGAGTCAGTGAAAAGTAGTAGGGAAGAAGTGGTAGAATGAGATGTGCTAAACCCTGATTGGACCAGGGAAAGTGTGTTTGAGGGTGTGAGGAAGTCATTTAGTCTTTTATGTATGATGGATTCTTGGAGTTTGGCTAAGGATGGGAGAAGGGAGATGGGTCAGTAATTGCTCGGGAAGGATGGTTTGCCACCTTTGTGTAGGAGAATAACTTTGGCATATTTCCAGGCTGATGGAACTGTGGACGTGGAGAAATAGAGGTTAAGGAGGTGTGTTAGGGGGATTATGATAGCTGGTGCTGAAGTTCTGAGAAGTTTGGGCTGGGCCTGGTTGGGGTTAGGGACATAATTGCCTGATAGACTTCTAGCTGAGAGATAGGGGAGAAGTGGAAACTGATGGGCCTGGGGGGGAAGGGGCTATCAGTTTTTGTGATGTAACCGTGTAAGGGGGTTGTGATCAGTAACCAGGGTGAACTCCCTCCCATGCAAATAAGATTTCAGCTTCTGCAAGGCCCAAGCAATCCCTAGACACTTTTTCTCTGTTGTGGTATAGGCCTCCTCTCTAGGCAGCAGCTTCCTGCTCAGGTACACAACTGGGGTGTTCCTCTTCTGAGTGCGCAACCTAACTCAGAACCACACCTAGACCATGATCAGAGGCATCTACATGCACAAAGTACCTAAGAGAATAGTCCAGGCTGGCAAGTACAAGTGTCCAACACAATGCCTCCTTCAGCTGGTGGAATGCAGTATCTCAGGTTTCTGTCCATAGAACACTTTCCAGCATTTTCCTGCTGGGATCGGACAGGGGTTTGGCTATGCCGCTGAAATTTGGCACAGACCTATGGTAGTACCCTGCCATACCTAGGAAGGCTTGTATGTTCCTCTTGGTCATAGGCATGGCCCACCCCTGAATGGCCTCAGTTTTCACTAGCTGAGGCTGGATGTACCCACTCCCCACCCTGTGCCCAAGGTTTCACACTTCTGTAATTCCTATTTGACACTTCCTAATCTTGACTGTCAGCCCAGCAGCCTGCAGTTGGAGGAACACCTCGGTCATGTGCCTGACATAATCCTGCCAAGTCTGGCTATAGATGGCGATGTCATCCATGTACACCAGAGCAGTCTCTGGCCCCATTCAGAATACGGTCCACAAGTCATTGAAAGGTAGCTGGTGCATTCTGCATCCTGAATGTCATTACTTTGAACTTGAATAATCCAAATGGGGTGATGAAGGTCAACCTCTCTCTGGCTTCAGGGGTCATAGGTACCTGCCAGTAGCCTTTTGTCAGGTCTGTGGTGGACAGGTAAATGGCTTCCCCTAACCTCTCTAGGTTCTCAGCCATCCTGAGCATGGGGTATGTGTCTGACTCTTTGCAGCTGTTGAGTTTATGGCAGTCGATACAGAACCTTATGGTCCCATCCTTTTTGGAGATCAGTACCACTGGGGAAGCCCATGGACTACTAGTCTCCTGGCTCATCTGAAGAGTCAGTATCTTCTTGATCTCCCCCTCTATGGCATGTCTCACTCCTTCTGAGACTCTGCAGTGTGGCTGCCTTAGTGGGACTTGGGAGCCTGTATCCTTGTGGTGCTCTTCCAGCATGGTACAGCCTGGATTTCCTGTAAACATTTTACCAAATGTACACAGCACCCCACATATTTTGGCAGCTTGGGCTGCTGTCAGCCACTCTGAGAGGGTGACAGTAGCTGCTGAGGGTTCTCCCTGAACCTCTCTCAGGAAATCCATCAGCGAGTTTGCTTCTGCCCCCTCTTCCGGATAGCTGCGCAAAGTCAGGACCATCTCATCACTCTCATGGTAGGGTTTTATCCTATTTACATGGTAGACTCACTGTTTGCACTTCTTGTCTGGTAGCTCCACCATGTAATTAACATCATTCACCCTCCTGACCACCAAGTAAAACCCCTCCCAAACCACTTGTAATTTGGTCTGCCAGACAGGGATGAACACCGTCACCCATTGCCCAACTTTATACTCCCGGGCTCTGGCCTCACAGTCATACCATGTCTTCCGCCTCTGTTGTGCAGTGGTTAGGTGATCCTGGCCAAACCCCATGAGCTCCTCGAGCCATGACCCAGAATTCAGGACATACTCCATGACATATTCCTCTTGGGGAGCAAGCTGACCTTCCCATTCATCCCTTACTAAACCAAGGAGGCCTCTTACTCTATGGACAAACAGGAGCTCGAAGGGTGAAAACCCTATGGGCTCTTGGGGGACTTCCCTATATGCGAATAAGAGAGGGGGTAGATACTTGTCTCACACTCTTGCATGCTGGTCAGCCAATGCCCTTAACATGGTCTTAAGAGACCCACTGAATCACTTGACCAGACTGTTAGTCTGGGGGTGGTGTGATGAGGCCATGAGCTGCCCTACCCCACACTTCTTCCAAAGACTAACCATCAGATCAGACATGAAGTTGGTGCCCTGGTCTGCCAGAATCTCCTAGGGAAAACCCACCCAGCTAAATATCCCCAGCAGTTCGTTGGCCACCTTCTCATCCTCAAAGGAGAACAGGAGCACTGCCTCTGGGTACCTGGTGACGTAATCTATGACCACCAAAATGTACCACTTGCTGGTATGACTTGGGGTACTAAGTGGCCCCAAAATATCCACAGCAATGCATCAAAATGGCTCTTCTAGAACAGGCAGGGGAATCAAAGCCACCTTATCCTTGTCCCCAACCTTTCCCACTGTCTGGCACTGTGGACAAGTCTGGGAGTAATTTGCCACATCTTTAAAAATACTGGGCCAGTAAAAATTGTTTGTCAGCTGCCTTTTTGTATGGGTGACCCATAGGTGTCCTAAAAAGGGTATGTCATGAGCGAAGGCCGCAAGCTGCTTCCTATACTCCCTAGAAATCACTGTCTGCCAGAGCACTCCTTCCTCTGATCCTCCTTTAGGAACCCACTCACAGTACAGGAGCCTATTCTCCTAGCACATCTCCCTTTTCCCAGGACCTGGAGAGTCACCTTCCACACTAGTGGCTAACTACCTTAATTTTTGTAGGGCTGAGTCAGCTTGCTTGGCTGTTCCTAGCTCTGCACACCTGACTTTTCCCAAAACACACTCTGCTGTAGGAGAGCCACCCATGGCTGGGGTCTCCTTAGTCTGTAGCTGTGGCTCAGAACTACTGTTCCCAGCTTGTTCTTCAGCTATGTCTCCTGCAACTGAGATGGGGTTGCTTCCTCATGCACAGCCCTCTCTGTGTCCTCAGGAGCCAGTTCCCTAGCCTTGCTATGGGTAGTGACACACACAGTATTGGCCCTAGTATTAAAGTCATTACCCATAATTACATCCATGGACAGGTATGGTACAACACCCACCTTCCGTATGTCCTGACTGCCTTTCCAGCTTAGAAAGATGCAGGCCATTGGACTGAGTCCACAGGACCCAATGGTCCTCTATTCCTAGAGAACTGGCCAAGCGGGATCTGTTCCTCCTGAGCTAAATCCTGCTTCACCATAGAAACAGAGATCCCGGTGTCCCTCAACCCTTGGGTTATCAATCCATTCACCACCACTGGGTGCATGTTTGCAGTGGAGTTAGAGGGCACTGCCCTCGGTGCACAGGCCACTATCTGCTGTGAGCTCCTTGAGCTACCCCATCCTGTTGCACTAACCCTCTTTTTCACATTTTTGGACAGTCATAAGACAAATGCCCCTGTTTCTGGCAGATATAGCACCTACATTCACCCATCTTCTCTGTGCTTTCAAACCAGCTTCCCTTTTGATTCAGGCACAACCTGGTTTCCTTCAGGTTGCCCCCCCACATTCCCTTAAAACCACCTGATATCCCTCCCCAATTACCTTTGCAATGAGAGGATGGTTGGTTGGATATGAATTGATCAGCCCTCTCGGCTGCCTCCCTCATGGAGCTTGGAGTTCTATTCATACTAACATACTAAATTGCCAGCAGAATAGGCCTAATGGTCTTTCATGTCTGCTCATTTGGTCAGCCCCCACCCTGGGAGCTGACCTTGCTGCCCCCCTCAGCCTCTCTGGCTTCTCCCTTCCCAGTCCCGGATATTCTCACTGCACTGGATTTTGCTTCCAGAACCCTTCCCCTGTACCTGTCCCACCCCTTCTTGAACTCCTCCACCATCTCTGCCTCCACCAGCCCCCTGGGCAGTGCATTCCATGGCTCCACCACCCTCTCAGTGAAGTAGCACCTCCTCCTTTCTCCCCTGAATCTCCACCCTCCAGCTTCCACCCATGACCTCTAGTTGCCCCCCCTTCCTTCGAAGCACCCTGACTGCTTCTCCCCTATTTACCCCCTTCATGTACCTGAAGACCTCTTTCATGTCCCGCCGGTCCCTTCTGTCTTTCAATGTGTACATATTTAGCTCTTCGAGCCTCTCCCCATAGGTCCTGTCCCCCAAGCCCCAAATCATTTGGTTGCCCTTCTGTGGACCCTCTCCAGGAGTTCAATGTCCCTCTTTAAGTGTGGCCTCCAAACTGCATGCAGTGCCTAGGGTGTGGCCTCACAGAAGCACTTATACAGAGGAGTATCACTTCCTCCTTCTGGAGGTGATCCCTAGCGATACATCCCAGCATCCTGTTGGCCTTGGCCTGCCCTCCCACAAGTCTCCCGAGTTGTTCATCTTAACATCCACCACCACCCCCAGGTCCCTCTCAGCCATCGAGACTTGTAGCATTCCCCAGGGTGTACACTTGGCCCAGGTTTCTGGCTCCCAGGTGCAGTACCTTGCATTTCCCTGCATTGAACCTCAGCTTCCACTTTCTAGACCACCTTTCCAGAGCCTCCAGGTTCCCCTGTAGGGCCACCCTCCCCTCCTCCCCGGCCACCACCGCCCCCAGTTTTGAGTTATCCGCAAAGAGACTCATCTCACTCCTGATAGCCATCCTTATGTCAGACATAGGCGTTGAACAGGAGGGGCCCAAGGACCGATCCCTGCGGGACCCCACTAATGACCCTCCTTGGGGATGAGACTATCCTGCCAACCATGACCCTCTGGGTCCAGTCCTGGAGCCAATTGCCCATCCATCTGTTCATCTGGTTCCCCACCCCAATTTTTCCCAGTTTATCCAACAGGCCCCCGTAAGGAACAGAGTCAAACACCTTGCTGAAGTCAAGAAAGAGGACATCCACCGGTCTACCCAGGTCCAAGGCACTCGTCACCCAGTCATAGAACTCCACAAGGTTTGTCTGACACAATTTCCCCAGGACAAATCCATGCTGTCTATCATCCAGGCACCCCGACTTTTTCAGGTCCCCCCCAAGCCTCTCCTTGACAGTGCCCTCCATCACCTTACCCACCATCGATGTCAGGCTAATGGGTCTGCAGTTCCCTGCCATCTCCCTTGATCCCCCCTTGTGGATAGGCACTATATGCACCACCTTCCAGTCCTGGGGCACCCACCCTATCCTCAGAGAGATGCTGAAAAGCTCCACCAGGGGTTTCGCCAGGACATCCGCCAACAGTTCATTCAACAATCATATTCTCAGATCCTCAGGTACAGTTTTTAGAAACTATAACAGAAGAAATAAATCTTTTTATTTCATCTACAGAATGAGCTTTTGCACCCTCTACCCAGCATTCTAACAAGTTATTTTTTTATTGACAGGCCTATATACAAATCTGGATCGAGGACAAACATAAATAACTATCGGCCCATTTCTCTTTTAGCTCCACTTTCTAAAATATTAGAAAAAAATTGTAACAGACCAGATCTATGAATATTATGAGAAATATAATCTTTGGTCTGATTCTCAACATGGTTTTAGAACCAGTCATAGCACTGAAACTGTCTTGGTAAGGTTCACTAGTCAAATTTATAAAGCCTTTGATGAGGGCAGATATGTAGCCTCAATCTTCATGGACCTCACCAACCGCATTTGACTTAGTAGACCATAGGGTGTTGCTCAAGATGCTGTCTAAGGTTAATTTTTCTATTGAAGTAATTTCATGGATTGAGAACTATCTATAGAATGGGATACAAAATACCTTAATTTATGGTTCTTACTCAAATGAATGTTTAAATGAATGTTTAATGAGATGTGGAGTCCCTCAGGGGTCCAGTCTTGGTCCCCTTTTATTTTTACTTTTTATTAATTCCCTTTCTGATATTTGTGATAGCACCGAATTAATCTTATATGTTGTTGAAGCTGTTTTGTTTTATACTAGTAATGTAATTTTAACCCTGAAGAAAACCTTCAGGAGGATTTTGGCATATACTACATGCCTGGTTTAACTCTCACAGATTAGTACTTAATTCTCCTAATACTAAAGTCATGGTTTTCTCAAGCCCTAGAAAAGCCATTGTCACAGATTTCTCACTCTTTGATAATGCTGGTAATTTGATAGAAAAGGTTTCTGATTTTAAAGGGACTCTGTCAACATCCTTAGGCCTCAAAGTGTTTCTTGTTTAAAAAACACATTTTATGACTGCCAACATTCTGTAAAGATTGTTGATGTAGCTAGTAGTTTGATTCTGGTTCTTTTTTTTAAAAGTGAAAAACAGACTGTCCACCATACTGGTGTTACCACACAAAAACAGGTTTGTTTACATTCCTTGATCAACTCCCACTACATCTTTCCTGAACTAGGGAACACCTCCAACACAGTCTAGCCACTTACCATGCAGTGGGAGTTTAGGTGGCTACTGTCTCATGAGTGACGGCACTGTTTGGGCTTTGTGGGTGCTTCTAATGTTCAGGAAGTATTCAATAAGAATAGATCCAGGATTGTAAACAAAATAAAGTTGCTTATAAATATGCATTACCATACATTTCAGTTCTACCAAACAAGGAGACAGACAAAACAAACAGCAACATCAATGAATTTTAGAGAAGGTAAGCAATCATAAAATGTAGTTTTTTAACTAGAAATAATATGATACAAAACAGGTTGACAGTGTCCCTTCAAATACCTTAGTTTAATCCTAGATTGTCCTTTGAATAGCGTATTATCAGTTTAATTGGTAAATTACATCAGCGACTGGGGATGTAATATCATTTGAATAAGCACTTAACATCAGAGACTAGGTTAATTTTGACACACAGCTTTCTATTTTCTTTTACTGACTATGGCTCCATAATCTACTCATTTACTACAAAAAGGGTGCTTAATAAGCTTAAATCCACTTTTCATATTATTATCTGTTTTGCAATGGGTCTTTCGAGAAGAACACATCATTGTGACCTTTATAGGTCTTTCAGTTGTCTCTCTCTCTGGTTGACAAATTTAATTTTAGATCATTGTTATTTCTTCACAAAATTCACTTGGGTCTCTTACCAGATAGTATTACTAATCTGTTTCCTAAAATGTCTAATGCCATTTCAACTAGGCTGCAAAGTAAATATTCTTTTCTGGTTCCATTTTTTTTCACACTGCGTTGGGACAAAATTCCATTGCATTTATGGCTACAAAACCTTTTAACAATTTGCCATAGTCCATCGCTAGTTGTACTAAGATTTCTGCATTTAAAAGGTCCCTCAAAAATTACTTACTTGCTAAATCTGTATGTACAGTAAGTGTTTTAACTGATTTTGTTAGTAGTACATATTCTATGTAAATGACAAAGAACCTTAGTGCGCAAGCACTGAGGCAAGGGTTGCCCCAAAGGGCATTGGCTGGGAAGCCAAGTTTCAAAGAAATACAAAGTCACACATACTGAACCCCCAAAATGCAAAACATTGCATATATAGCCCATGATGTTTTGCATTATGGGGGTATGTGTGACTTTGTATTTCTATGTAAATGTTTGTTGTATTATTCTATGTATTTTTGTGTTTTTTATAACTGGACGCTTGTGAAAATGGGCATCTTGCTCACAAGCCTTTCGGTATAAAATAAAAATGAAATGAAACAATATGTAGCTGCACACACATTTCAGCATAGCTGTCCCCCTGGTGCCTTTCTTAATCCTCTAAATTTTTGCCTATAGGCCTTGGGGCTTAACTTAGAATACTTTAGCAAGGCATTTTTCACTTTATCATAATCCATGCATTCCTCATTGTCCATTCTGGCAAAAGCTTCTAATGCCTTGCCTGTAAGCAGTGGCCATAAGTGAGTTGCCCAAGAAGCCCTGCCCAATTCAAATTGCCCACAGATTCTCTTGAAAGATCTTAGAAACAAGTCAGGGTCATTCCCCCTTCTAATACCCGGAAAACATTTTTTTTGCTTCCTTGGTCAAACTCCTCATGCCGCTATTCATAGTTTCTGGTGATGTCCTCTGGTGCAGAATCTTTATATGACTGTCATGCTCAAGCTTCTTCATAAGGATCTCGTGCTGGTGCTGCTTTTCTTGCTTTTCCTCCTTCTCTTGCTCCTTTTACTTCTCTCACTTGTACTAGTGCTACTTTTTTTGCTCCTAAGCTTCTCTCTTCCCTGCATCAGCCTTTTGCTTCTCCTCCTTCTCTCACTCCTCTACTTCTAGCTTCATCTTCTGGATCTCAATTTCTGCCTTCACCTTAACCAGGTCAAGCTCCAACTCCAACAGTTGTACCCGGTCTGCTTGTATAGATGCTCCAGTCACAGGCTCTGGCTCATCTGCATATTCCTAGCCTCCATCAAACAACTGTTTTGTTTTTTTATTTCCCCCATCCTGGTTGGCCCTCCTTCCTGCTGGTCCTCCCAGCCCCGTCAACATGGCTTTCCCCAGGATTTACCTCTCCAATAGTCCCCCATGGCTTGCCCTCCAAGGTAGGGTGGCAGGGAGTCCCTTGATCTGCCAGGACCAGATCCAGATTCTGGGAGGTGCCTGAGTTGCTGGGTCTGGAGGCTGGCGGTCATCTTGATCGATCAGGATTTTTTCTGTTTTCTCCCCATTGGGAGACGTGACATGTGCTGATGTCAAGGTGCTTGCATTGATGTCTGCCATGTCTTCCCCATCTCTTCAGCTCAGACTGCCTCTCCCCTGGCTGTCGCCAGGAGTCAGTTGTACACCATGCTCTTCCTCCCCTTCCCCCCTGGAGGAAGAGAGTGGTCCAGTGGATGCTTGATCCCCCTCCCCCAGCCAGCCCTCCAACACCTCAGTCTCGCTTCTGAACCCGGGTTGTCGGTGTTGCAAGTGGTAGGGCTACTGCTGTGCTTGCAGGCCGCCTCTCCATCACACAGCTTTCCTGGTTACTTTTCCAAGGATGGCTATGAATGTTTGGCCTTCCTCATGGCTCAGTTCTTTCCTTTGACACAGCTCCTGCAGTTGTAGCAGTATGAACCTCTCATGTGGCCAAGACATATCTTTTATTTATCTACTCTTGCTTAACAAAATAAAATTAGTAGAATATACATTCCCCCTTTGTATATTGTCATTGAGGCAAAGGTCAAGAAGCATAGGAAAAGCAGGAAAAATTATAAAGTTCAAAAAGTAGTGCATTATTATCAATAACAATAGAATTAAAACAATTGTACAGAATGGCTCTTATACAAGCAGCTCAAACAAAATAAAGCCCTTCATCTGAGGGTTTCTCTAATTCTAAATTTCAGTCTCTCTCCCCCCCCCAACAAAAGATTGCTGTCTTTATATATAATGTATTTTCCTGGCAATTAACTTCTGCATCCTGAGCTCATTAAGATGCCTTCTGTTTCTCACAAAATGTGTCAGAACTTGGCCAGTTTCTTTCCTTGTAGGTGCAGCAAAATAGAACATTGTGTTCCAGAACTGATCTCCTGCTGCTTGTTTTGCAAACAAGCCCATGGAGGTCAACCTGCATCTCAAGGTTAACTCCTGTGTTCCAAATATTTTTTTGCAATCATATCAACTATATGACTATATACATTTTCAAGCCACAGAATCCAGTTTCACATACAGATCCACATATATTTTATAACCACAGGTAAGCAAGGGTGAAGAAAAGATAGAAACAGCAAGAAAACAAGTGAAAGCAGTGAGACAGTGGGAGGGGAAGAATCGCGAGACTGTCAGAGTGATCAGTTCCTAGGTTTCACAAGAAAATTTGATTGTTTACTCAGACAGACAAGAGACAGAAAAGGAGAGGATAGAAGAGATCCTTGCTTTTAACTCCTTCTGTATAACAAATGGGACAGGGTCTTATTCAACCCTGTCACATACCCACCCCCTTTAAGAGGGAACCTGTGTTAAAAAAACAGGTTTCCCAAAACATTCTTTTAATTCTCTTCTAACATTACCTTATAATCTTTATAGTTCTGTGCATATGCAGTATCCCTTTTTTTCATAACCAGTACAGAAAACAGTTAAGTTTAAACCCATACATTTTTTTTACCTTCAGAAGTCTCAATTCCTGATCCATATCTTGACAGAATGTCAGCACTAACATTTTCTTTTCCAGACTTATGTATCACTTTGAATTTAAATGGTGGTAGTGCTAGGTACCACCTTGTGATTCTGGAATTTTTATCCTTCATTTGATTAAGGCAATAGAGATGATCATAATCAGTTGTAAGTATAAAGTCAGTCACTTGCAAATAACACTTAAGAGACTCCATAACCCACTTTGCCGCAAAGCATTCCTTTTCAGTAGTGAAGCACCTTTTTTCTGTGTCGTGAAATTTTCTACTGATATATAGAATTGAATGTTCCTTCCCATCTATATTCTGACTCAAGGCTGCACCTAGGCCTACCTCTGATGCATCTGTCTGTAACAAAAATTGTTTCCCAAAATTTGGGCTTCTTAAAACAGGAACTGAACATAATGCAACCTTAATGGCCCGAAAAGCCTCATCACACTCTGGGGTCCATTTCACATTATTCAAGTCACCATTATTTTATGAGTTCAGTGAGGGGAGTAGCTAACTGGGCAAAGCTGGGAACAAATCTCCAATAGTAACCAGCCAGCCCTCAAAAATGACCTGACATGTTTCTTTGTTTTAGGGACTGGACTGTTAGCTACAGCTTCTATCTTAGAAATCTCTGGCTTTACTTCTCCATTTCCCAAAACATAACCCAAATATCTGATTTCCTGCATGCCCAGTACACATTTGGTAGGATTGATGGTCAGACCTGCCTTTTTCATAGATTGGATAAGTGCTTGTAGGTGTTCCAGGTGGCTTTTCCAGTCTGGACTGTTCACCACAACATCATCCAGGTAAGCAGCACAGTAACCAATGTGATGGGTTAAAATTACATCCATGTACCACTGGAATGTAGCGGGTGCACCATGTAAAACAAATAGCATGGTGGTGAAGTGATAGAATCCAACAGGAGTGGCAAATGCAGTTGTGTCTCTGGATTCTTTAGCTAGGGGAATTTGACAGTAACCCTTGGTGAGATTGAGGGTACTGATGTACTTAATACTTCCCAGTCTGTCCACCAAATCATCTATCCTGGGCATAGGATCACTGTCAAATTCAGACACTTGATTAAGTTTCCTAAAATCAAGGCTGATTCTTACACCCCCTTCTTTTTTTATTTACAATCACCATTGGTGATGAACAAGCACTTCTCGACTCTTCTATGATACCCAACTGTTTAATATTTTGTATTTTCTTAACCACATCTGCTCTTAACCATTCTGGTAATCTGTATGTCTTTTGTCTGATAGGGCGAGCATTCCCTGTCACTGTTACATGCTCGACCCCATTTGCTTGGCCTGGCACTGTGGTAAAAGTACTGTTAAATGTCTTCACCACATTATGAATTTCTGTGGTTTGTTTGGAGGTTAATGAAACATTTACCTTTATAGCATCATAAATTCCAGCCTGTTCCAGTCTGTCATAAACTATATCAGCATCTTCTGTAGAAGTTTCTGGTAAAACTAACAAAGCAGCCTGTGGTGTTTTTTCAACCCATTTCTCAGGAGGTTAGCATGGTATATCTTGATAGAAGTTTTCCTATCAGGGGTCTCAATCTCATAGCTAACTGTGCCAGTATGTCTAAGCACTTTATAAGGCCCTTGCCACTTCATTAACAGTTAAATTTTCTTTTTTTTTTTTAGTTTTTGTTGATCGGGTAAGTGCACTAGACAAATTCTGCCTATTTTCAGGCACGACCTGGGGAAGGGGGATACGGATGAATGCCAGCTGACCTCGGACCAGATTAAGCTGTTGGTGGTATTTTTTTAGTGAATGTCTGTAATTGTCTGTAATGGGTAACAGTAGCAAGACCTGTTTGCTGGCTCAACCTTTTTTTCTTTTACCCCATGGTCATAATACACCTTCTGCTGGTTTTTGGGCCTTTTCCTGATTACTATGGGCAATTCCAACATATTTTGCCAGTTTCTTTCTCAGAGCACACATATAAGATGTAATAGATTTTTCCTTTTTTTAATATGATTTTTATTGTGAAATGAAGCATCACATTCATACATATTCCTTTACAAGGGTATCATATTAGGAGGTTAAATACAGACAGAGTACCAGGTGCTTAAAATGATACCTTAAAGCGGGTTCAGAATACCCAAATTTTGTAGCTGCTAACATGTACTTTAGTATCTTCGCAGCAGAAATCATTCACCCCCCCAAAAAGTCCTCCATTCCCAAACAGATAAATATATTGAAGCTAGTATCTCCTGGGTAAAAGAAAATCCTTCACTTCATAGGGGCCGGCATCCCTCCTCCCCCAAGAGGCCCCCTAAGGCACAAAATATGTATCTTCCTGTGCCCTATATCAGGTCCACAGCTGACATTTTTTTTTTAAATTTCTTTTTATTAAATATTTTTCCACCTGATTACACAATGGAGAAATCTGAATTCCAAAGCAGTCTTTCAGAATGAAATACAGTGCTTAACATTTAAAAAATACTTATTCTATTAATTCTCATATAGTAAAAGACATTGAATTATCTTATAGGTGAAACCACAGGTCTAGGGGTGAACAGGAAAAACATGACTTTATAATTTTTTTCCCCCTTTAGTTATTAACCCAATTAGGTTTCATATACTACGGTCTAGGCGTTGTGAGATTACATATTGGATCCACTGATTCCACTTCTGTGTTCGCGAAAGGGATCCCCCCCCCGTAGCTCGACATTAAAGGTCTAATTTTTATGGATTTCAGACATTATTTGTCTCCAGTTTTGGAAAGTAGGAATCTGGGACTTCATCCAACACCTCGTGATTGCCTTCTTAGCAGCTATAAAGCATATCATCGGGAGTATAGATTTTTCCCAGGGGGGAGCATGGTCCGGATAAACCCCCATAAGGAACTGTTCAGCAGTAAGCTCCACTGGTTCAGAGAAAAGAGTAGTCAGCTCATTTTGAAAGGTTAGCCAAAAAGGCATGAGTGATGGGCAGGACCAGAAAACGTGCCCCAGAGTAGCTCGACAACAACCACAGTTCCTCCAGCACCTCCCATAAATGTCTGAGAGATATTTCATTAATACTGAAGGAGCTCTGAAATATCTAGAGCGACATTTCCATGCAAACTCTCTCCAGTAAGGAGAGGAAGTGGACTTTATCTCAATTAAGGATGTTCTTAACCACAAATCAGGGGAGATTTGTAATTGCAAGTCTTTATTCCAGGAGGACAAAGTTGGTATTGTAGTAATGGGGAGATCCAAACGCAGCTCTATGTGTATTAGGCCAATTAAATGAGTTCCTAACCTTCCCTCACTCACATCAATGAACAATTTAAGCAAGCCAGGGATAGGGGAAGGCATTCTGGGAGGTATTATGTTGTTACGGAGGATATGGTTACGAACATGAAAGTATCTAAAACGCTCAGAGGATCTAAGGGTAAATGAGGTCTGGAGTCTATCAAAAGGGATAATCCCTTCCGGGGACAAGAACTGATATATGTGCGATAAGCCAAGTCTGCGCCATCTGGAAAAGGCTTGGTCCATATAATTGGGGATGAACTTTTCATCTTGTGATATTAGCTTACAGTATTCAAATAAACAAATTCTGGAACTCGTTTGGGCTTCCCTAATCAGGAGCACGTGTTACCTCCCAACCCCCTCTTCTGGCCCGTCCAACCGGTACACCCCCCTGGGTCAAACAAAATGGTGCACGGGCCTGAACTGACCCCACCGCGGCTCCATCCGAGTCTCAACAGTGCCTCTCCAAGCCCTTGCTACCCCCCGCCCAACAAAATTAGAGGGTGCTTCCCCTTGAACCCTTGGCGAAATGAGAAAAGCGTCAAAGCACCACAACTAGCTTACATGATGGGGTCGTAAAGGAATGCTACCAGGGTTATCGCTCCCTCCCAGGAGGGATCGGTGTATTTCTCATCTGGAAGGACTTATTTTGCTGGGCCCAAAAAACGGGATCAGAGGAGTGGGGGGACGATGAGCTGCCCAGACTACCCGCAAACAAGCATCCGCTCAAAGAGCATTAGAGGCAGCCTCAGAACTGTTCCAGGTACCTGGGTGCTGTCAAATCAGCAATAGCAGGGCAGCAGTTATCTCAGTGTGGGACCCGACCTACACATAGGCGAGAGTCAACCCGCAGCAGTTGCAGTCCAAGCCTCCCCACCCCCAGCCCCAACAGATCACTCACAGATCTCGCAAAACAACAAGTGCCGGATAATGTTCAATTTTCAGAGTCAAACTGGATTCAGGGCACTGCAAAATTGCTGGAGCTTCAAGATAAGCTCGGGGATCTTTGAGAACGACTGCAAGTCCTGGGCCTTCTGCTGTCTTGGAGTTTGCCTCAGACGTTGGTTGATCGCTTCAGTGATTTTTCCAGGAATAACACCTCTGGCTTGTAGGTCCAAGGCTACTTCTATCGCTGATGTGTAGGTTTGGGTGCCCGATGGAAGGTGGACCACCAATTTTGCTGGGTAAGGGGTCTTAAAACAAATTTGCTTCAATCTTAGTGTCAGAAAAAGAGGGCCATACTCTCTACGTAGACGCTGAGTCGGGGGGGCATAATCATTGTCAAACAGGAGGCGCGTTTGACCACACATTATCTTTCTTTTTTGCCAGGCTTTGGCTAGAAGAGTCTCCTTTGTCTGATAGCTTAAAAAGCAAATAAGAAAGGAGTGCGGTCTGGAGTCTGGGCACGAAGGCTTGGGGCCTAGGGCGCGGTGCGCTCTCTCAACATCTATTTGGAAGTCCAGATCGAGGGACAATGCTGTACGCAACAAGTAATCCATGAAGGCCCATAGGTCTGTGCCCTCCTCCCCCTCTAGAATACCGAAGACTCAGATGTTATGCCTCCTACTCCTATTTTCGGCATCCTCTTGGCGAGCCGCGAGGGCTATTTGTTCCTTTAAGACGATTTTAACATTCTCCTCCAGTTCATCCAGTCGTGAGGTATTCGTGGAGATCTGCTGGTCAGCCTCAGATATCCTCGATTCCAGGTGAGTTAAATCTTGTCTGAGGGTTTTAAGAGAGTCCCTTACTTCACCCCTGAAATCTTCTATAGCTCTCAAAATAGTATCTGCGTTCGCTTCCGACAGCTTTTTGTGAGGCTTAGGCTTTTGAGATTTCTTGTCTGAGGAGAGGGCATTTTTCGCATAGGCATCGCTATCGTCAGATTGTGCTTCTTCTAAGTCTACATTTTCTGCAATCGGTTGGAAGCGATTTCGCGATGCCTTAGCCATAGTTTCAGTAAGTGCTTTATTTCAGCGAATGAAAGGTGGTAAGCTTGATATTTCACCTGGTTATTAGCTGAGATGCTTATTTTGATTTATTATAAAGGCAGGAGCTCGCCGATTTTGCTGCTTCACAGAGGCATAATGGAATCGGAAGTCAGCTGACATTTGGTTTGACGTGGGGCTAGCCTATTGTGGAGTGCAACAGTCAAACATTCCATTTGAAAGCTATTGAGAACTATCATCCTCCATTCAACCACTATAGGTATCTCCTTAGACATCCATTTTTGTGTAATGACCTTTTTAGCTGCTAACAAGTACACTGGCAGCAAATATTTATGCCAAGGAGGACGTTGTCTGCAGGCTCCCAGACCGGGGGGGGACACAGACACATTACTGTTAGAAGATATACAAAACATAACAGCTAACGAGGAGGTTCTGATAATGGGAGACTTCAACATGCCAGATACAGAATGGTCAATACCAGCAGGAACATCTGCCAGAACTAAACACATGGTGGATTTCCTGCAGGGGGAAGGCCTCAAACAACTGGTACAACAACCCACAAGAGACAGGGCGATCCTAGATCTAGTACTGACTAACAGGGAAAGGATAACAGATCTCCAGGTAGAAGGTCACCTGGGGACCAGTGATCATCACATGGTATGGTTCAATTTGGCCACTACAACTAAATCATCCCATTCCAAGGCAAAAATATGGGACTTCAGAGGAACTGACTTTGATAAGATGGCCAATGGAGTTAAGCTAGCCCTGGAAAAAAGAAATACAGGTGAGGGGGTACAGGCAAAGTGGGCAAGCATTAAGGATGCAATACTTGAAGCAACATCCCATTGTGTTAGAGAGAAAAGGAAGTTCAAAAGAAGAAGGAAACCACTTTGGTTCTCAAAAACAGTAGCAGAAAAGGTCAGAGCCAAAAGACTGGCCTTCAGGAAATATAAGGGAACACAGCGGGATGAAGATAGAGAGGCATACCAAACTTCCCTAAGGGAAGCAGGGAAGGCAGTAAGGCAGGCAAAGGCC
The DNA here is from genome assembly GCA_016271365.2 of Neoceratodus forsteri. Taxonomy (NCBI): domain Eukaryota; kingdom Metazoa; phylum Chordata; order Ceratodontiformes; family Ceratodontidae; genus Neoceratodus; species Neoceratodus forsteri. The sequence goes on along the minus strand of CM057451.1, from coordinate 266,776,429 downwards.
CAAACCGAGGAAACACTAGCACAGACAGTAAAAGAAGGTGACAAGACTTTCTATAGATACATTAGTGAAAGGTGAAAGTCCAGAGGGGGTATTGCTAAGATCAAAGGAGATAAGGGGGCATGTGAGGAGGAGGACCATGTAAAAGCATCTATCCTAAATAGATATGTCTGCTCAGTATTTACTGAAGAGAAGGTAGGGTAGGGCTCACAGCTCAGCACCATGGATACAAGGGGGAGGGAGGTGAGCAGTAGTCCCTTCACAAAAGAAAGGGTCCTCCAAGAGCTCGATAAGCTTAGGGTGGACAAGGCAATGGGACCTGATGGCATACATCCCAGGGTACTAAAGGAGCTAAGGATGGAACTAGCAGAGCCATTATCAGAACTGTTTAGTGAGTCTCTGAGCACAGAAGAGGTCCCAGAAGACTGGAGAAGGGCTCATGTGATCCCGCTCCACAAGAGTGGTAGCAGGGAAGAGGCAGGGAACTACAGACCAGTCAGTCTTACCTCAGTAGTGGACAAGATTATGGAAGCACTCCTTAAGGAAAGGATAGTGCAACACCTGGAATCCATAGGAGCACAGGATCCAAGACAGCATGGGTTTACAAAAGGAAGGTCTTGTCAAACTAATCTCATAGATTTCTTTGACTGGGTAACCAGAGTGGTGGACCAAGGGGGAGCAGTTGATGTTGCCTACCTTGACTTCAGCAAAGCTTTCGATACTGTTCCACATAGAAGATTAATTAATAAGCTGGGTAGGCTTGGGGTGGGTCAGAAGTTGGTCAACTGGGTGGCAAACTGGTTGACGGGCAGAAAACAGAGAGTGGTGGTAAATGGTATACAGTCAGAAGAGATGCAAGTCACAAGTGGGGTACCTCAAGGATCAGTCCTGGGGCCAGTCCTCTTCAATAGCTTCATCAGTGACATTGCAGATGGACTGGAGGGTAAGGTTTGTTTGTTTGCAGATGACACCAAGATCTGTAACAGAGTAGATGATCCAGATGGGATGGGCAGAATGAGAAGAGATCTGGATAAACTAGCAAAATGGTTGGAAGAGTGGCAACTGGGGTTTAATGCAAAGAAGTGCAAGATCATGCACATAGGGCAGACAAACTTTGAAGCCACCTATAGGCTGGGAGAGGAGTTGCTGGCACTCACAAGAGAAGAAAGAGACTTCGGCATCATCATCACCAATGACCTGAAATCATCCAAGCAGACCACTAAAGCAGTAGGTAAGGCTAGGGGGATGTTAGGGTGTATTAGTAGGGGTATCACAAGTCGTAAGAGAGAGGTAATAATCCCTCTTTACAAGACACTGGTTAAGCCCCATCTGGAGTACTGCATGCAGTACTGGAGGCCACACCTTCACAAGGACATTAACCAAATTGAGGCAGTCCAGAGAAGGGCAACCAAAATGGTGCAGGGACTGCATCAGAAAACATATGAGGACAGATTAACAGTGCTCAATATGTATACCCTTATTTATTTATTTATTTATTTATTTAAGAGATTTACCAGGAAGGCATACTGAGCAGAGTACTGCTCGATTCCAGATGTGCCCTGGGGGGAGGGGATTACAAAGGGAACGTAGTGCAGAAAGAAAACATACATTGATATGTTTAGTACAAAACAAAACAAGGAAGAGACTGTCATAGTGCAATATTGCAGATACATTTACATTACAGATAAAACAGTTCAACAAATAGGAGCTGGCAGCAACACAACTAACGAAAATGGAGAACCAGACTGGTGTTAGCAGCAGGTAGTTAGGAGTTGTGAGGGGTACAATGGGGGGGGGTACAGGAGCAGTTGGTAGAGAAGTGTGTTTTGAGAAGAGCATTCCAATGTGGGGTAGTTGTGGCGTGTCTAATATCGGGTGATAGGGAGTTCCATAACTTGGGCAACCTGAAACTGAAAGCAGCCTGGCCTAACCGGTTGGATCTGTGTGGAATGTGCAGGAGCCTGGAGTCAATGTTCCTGAGTGCATAGGCCGGTGGGGGAGGGCAGTTAGAGAGGACGACAGGTAGAGGGTAGGTGTACCTGCATTGGCGCGGTGTAGCAATCACCGGTTATGTAGAAAAGGGAGGTCAAGGCCTGGTAGGGGGTCACAGTGATGAGTATTAGAAGAGGCGGTCCAAGCGAACGACAAAGAGGTGGAAGATGGGATCCAGCCTAGCTAAGGAAGTTTGAGGGGCAGCACAGTAGACAACATCACCATAATCCATGATCGGGAGGATCATTTTTTGGACTATTGCTAGCCTGGTAGGTAAAGGTATGCCATTTTTGTTCCGGAAGAGAGCTCCTAGCATGGGATTCAGTTTTTTGTGTAGAGCATCTATATGCGCCGAGAAGTCGAGGTACTGATCTAACCAGGACGCCGAGATACTTATATGAAGTGCAGGCCTCTGGTGGGGAGCTATCCAGAGTGTAGAACTTGGGGGGCAGTAAGAGGCGGGTTAAGTTTGGCCAGAGCGAATGTGAGGGAGGCGGTTTTCTTTGGGTTCAAAAATAGTTGATTTGAGAGGAACCAACGTTGGATGGGGTCGAAGTCCTTCTGAAAACAGGCTGTCACTGCATTAGTAGATGGGCCACAGGCAAACATCACCGTATCGCCTGCGTATATATGGATAGCCGAAAGTGGGCAGGCAGCAGGCAGGTCATTGAGAAAGATAGAGAACAGCAGAGGGCCGAGTACAGACCCTTGGGGGATTCCACTGGTGACGGGGAGTGAGGAGGAAATAGCCGAGCCAATATGGACTGATTGGGACCTACCTATCAGATAAGAATGGAACCAGTTAATTGCGTTCATAGAGAGACCAGCTTGGGCGAGTTTAGCCAGCAGCAGGGGATGAGAGACTGTGTCGAAGGCTTTAGCCAGGTCAATAAATATGGCTGCTGTTATATCCCCATTGTCCATGCCCGTAAGGATAGAGTTGGTGAGGCGAAGAAGAGAGGTGGTGGTGGTGGAGTGGTTTTTTCAGAAGCCGGCCTGGTAGGGGGCGAAAAAGGATATGGTATCTAGATAGTCTTGGAGCTGGGAAAGAACGAGGCGCTCTGAATTTTGGCTAGGATGGGGAGCAGTGATATGGGACGGTAGTTTGATGGGGAGGAAGGGTCCCCTCCTTTAGCAAGGGGAATGACTGTGGCTTGTTTCCATATTGTGGGGACTGCCCCGAGTCTAAAAGACAGGTTGTAGAGCAGGGATAGAGGGTGGGCAATGGCAGGTGCTGAGAGCAGGAGAATTTTTGAGTCAAGGCCTGATGGCATTTACCTTTGGAGGGGTTTAGCAACTGCAGTATTTCTAGCACCTGGTCAGGTGAGACCAGGCAGAGCGAGAAGGAGGCCTGGGAGGATCCTGTAGGGGGAGCAATGGGCGGGGGATGGGGATGGGAGGCAAGAAGCGAAGCTGTTGTGGTGGAAAAATATGAATTGAACTCAGCTGCAACCAGGCTAGGATCCACGATAATTTTTCCTCCTAGGTTGAGAGTGGGAGTGGGGGGTTGGGCCGGTGGGGAAAGAAGGGATTTTATTGACTTCCAGAATAGGGTAGAGTGAGCGAAGTTGTTGTTGAACGCAGTTTTAAAGTAATTAGATTTGGCCTGGCGTATGAGTCTTGTGCAGGCATTTCTTAGTGTCCTGTAGTGTTGCTGAGCCACATGAGCACCTGTGGCCTTGAACGATTTCCAGGCTCGGTCTCTGGCTCGTAGGTGAGACATGAGGTAGGTAGTGACCTATGGTAAGTGGGCTCCTCTTACCCTGGATCTCCTGAGAGGAGCATGGACATCCCAGATGTCTAGGAAGTTGCTAGAGAAAAATTTCAGGGCCTCGTCCAAGGAGGTGGCCCTAGGGATGAAAGACCAGTCAATGCTGTTGAGGTCATTTAGGAGAGCAGTCAGATCAAGGTTTGTAAACCCTGTTGTAAAGCATGTGTGGGGTGGCGGGGCCTTGGGACGGAGATTTCGCACCATGTAGATCATATGGTGGTCACTTAGGGAGTCATGAAAAGGCCAGCTTTAACTATCCAATGGGGGTGGGTAGTAGGGCCCAATCAGTAGTGTGTGTTTACTGGATTTGTGATTTAGGCGAGTGGGTTCACCTATTTGCTGGTGCAAGTTTAGGGCTGTTATTTGGCATCGCATTTGGAGGCTGCATTGCCTAGCCAGTTCTGGTTAAATTCTCCAAGGATATGAGTTCACCGCCTGCCGTGAGGGACCTCAGGTTGCCAATGTGTTCAAGGATGCTGCCCAGAGGTGTGTCAGGCGGGCAGTATGACTTCCTACAATGTATACTGGGATAGAGTGTGGCAGGGAATTTTTAATTAGAAGGAATCTATAGATTGTATGGGTACTGTAGGTGTGATTTTGGAAAACTGGAGTTTAGAGGAGATATACATGGCAATGCCGCCACCCTTCTTTCTGCCCTGCCTGTCTTGGTGGATTAAGGAGAACCCAGGTATTTGGAATTCCTCGTCCAGGTTATGGGGCTTCAGCCAAGATTCAGTAATGACTACGATATCGGGGCGAAGGGCTATTTTGTTTAGGATGCTGCATGTGTTTAGGTGGACAATTTTAAAGCCTCTAGGGAGTTGCGTAGCTGGGGCGGGGGATTGGCCAGCTATAGTGGTTGGTGGACCTGGGTTACGTTCTACGTCCCTGGCTATAAGGAGAAGGAGAGCCAGAGTGTGCCTTACTAGACGCATGGTCTTTGGTGTTGTCCAGCGTCGGGGGGCGGTTTGGAGTTACGAGTTAGGCTTAGGGTCTGAATAGAAGGGGATATATGGGATGGTAACTCTGCATGAAAAGAGGAGGAGAATAGGAGGCCCCAGGGACCAGTTATGCGGTGGTGCTGATTTTGGTCCACTGGTGCAGAGGAGGAGTGGAGGGGTGGCATTACAGCCGAAGAGAGAAGTGGCAGTGAGTCAGTAAGGGCAGGGTAGGATGAGGGTGGAAGGGAGGATAAGGTTAGGCAAAGCAAAAGAATTGCTAATGTGGGATACTGCATTTTTTTTTTTTGTAGTAGATCTGAAGCTGCTCTGCGGTGGCCACTAGTGGCTGATTAGTATAAGGAGCTAATGGGAAAGTGGGCTGATTGGTTTGAGGCACTCACAAGGTCTCACCTATATAAGGAGAAGCTCACCAAGGGTGGTGGTGGGGGGTGGTGGGAGCCTGCGCCTGGCGCGAGTAGGGCTAAACTCCTGAGGCAGCTGAAGCTGGGTTCCTACCTGGGCGCTCCGGTGCTCTGTTTTCCGTGGGGGGGGGTTCGGTGGCTGTGGGGAGGGCTGTGCTTGCTTGCCCTCATGACCGCTTCTGCTGCAAGGAACAAAAAGGCAGCTATAAGTAAAGGTAGGTGGGAGGAGGAGCTAATGCAACAATATAGTTTCAAAACGTTTGGTAGGATAGAACTTGTACAGTAAATTGCAGGCTAAAATTACAGACAGTAGCTAGCTGGGTTTAAGATCTTTTAACAGGTAAAGTCCAGATTACAGAAAAAACTCCTATCAGCTCTATACCCCTTGCGAGTACTGATTCCCCAGAAGCAAATCCCACTGCCGGTATGAATGGGAGGCAGACTGCTGTAGTTATCTGCGCTGCTCCTCAGTCCCAACCAAAAAGGCACAGCAGTCTATGGGAGACAAAAAAGGCACCAAGTTTAAATCAGTGGCGCAGCTCCTTGAGACAGCTAGAAGCTGGGTTGCTACCTGGGCGCTCCAGTGCTCTGTTTTCCGTGGGGGGTTCAGTGGCTGTGGGAGGGCTGTGCTTGCTTGCCCTCGCGACCGCTCTGGGTGCTCGGTACTCCGTTTTCCGCGGGGGGGTTCGGTGGCTGTGGGGAGGGCTGTGCTTGCTTACCCTCGTGCCGCTTCTGCTGGGCGCTCCGCTGCTCCATTTTCCGCAGGGGGTCGGTGGCTGTGTGGAGGGCTGTGCTTGCTTGCCCTCGGCGCCGCTTCTGCTGGGTGCTCCAGTGCTCCGTTTTCGCGGGGGTTCAGTGGCGCTGGGGAGGGCTGTGCCTTGCCCTCGCGACCGCTCTCCTGGGCGCTCGGTGCTCCGTATCCACGGGGGGGTTCAGTGGCTGTGGGAAGGGCTGTGCTTGCCCCGCCTCGCGGCCGCTACAGGCGCTCGGTGCTCCGTTTTCACGGGGGGGTTGGGGTGGCTGTGGGAGGGCTGTGCTTGTGCTGCCTCAGCGACGCTTCTGCTCGAGGTCGAGCTGCGATCTTCTGTGGGCAGAACACACCTGCGCTCTACTTAGAGCAAAGGAGGGAGAGAGGTGATATGATAGAAACATTCAAACACCTTAAGGGCATTAACAAGGTGAAACAGTCTAACATGTTTCAATATAAGAAAAATAGCAGGACAAGAGGACACAGCATGAAATTAGAGTGAGGCCGATTAAGGGGTAATGTGAGGAAGTTCTTTTTTACAGAAAGGGCAGTGGATGCATGGAACTGCCTACCTCAGGAAGTAGTGGATATGAATACAGTGCAGGGCTTCAAACAGGTATGGAATAGGCATAAGGGAGCAATACAGATGAGTATGAATAGATAGGCCATTGACAGAGCAAAGGCGATGGCACATTTATAAGGTAGAAAAAGAAATGGGCAGACTGGATGGGCCTTGCGGTCCTTATCTGCCATCAACTTCTATGTTTCTATGTTTCTATGATGTTCTGGGTAAATAGATAATAGGGCCATTTCTGCTGTAAGCTCTATTCACTCTCCCAAACAGTCCCACAACTCCTCTTGAAGGGAACACCAGAATGGAAGTAATATTGGACAGAGCCAGAAAATCTGACCCAAATCTGCCGACCTACATTTGCAGTCTCTCCAACAATAGCCATAAGATTCGGGGAGGTATTTTGCCAAGTCTGCTGGGGCGCGAAAGAATCTATTCCTACATTTCCATGCAAATTCCCTCCAAATAGTGGAGGAAGTAAGTTTGACAGCTGGGAGGGTAGCCTCTGTCCAGGAGATGCATGAGACTTCTAGACCCAGGTCCATATTCCACCTTTCTAAAATCAAAGAAGTGGAATCCCCCCAGGATCTCTCTTAAAATGTTATATATTGAACAAATCAGATGACCCTAAGAGTTACCGGTCAGACAGCCCATAAGCATTTTCAAAAGAGGGGGTAGAGGGGAGGGTAGTAGTAGTAGTAGTAAAAACTTTATTTTTATACAGGAAAATATGTTATTTTGGTCAGAAAACCCAGTTTGCAAGACAGTCCTGTTACTTACAATGTTACCTATACAAACATTTTTCAGAATAAAAACACAAAATTATCAATACAAAAACATTAAATAGACATAGGCTTAGACATTCAAAGAGGTTGCGTGGTAAACTGAGTTGTATATAGCAACCCCAGAACTGCGTCCCGGGCAACATTCAAAAGTGGGAATTGTGCAGCGCAATTCCCGATGCACCAGGGCTCAAAGATAATGTATGCGGCACATCTCAAGGGGGCGTGCTCATGCATATCCAGCACATCCCAATATTCAGCCTGGGATGTGCAGCACATATGCTGGCACAACCCCAAGATGTACCGCATACCTGGGCTCAAAGTTGAGCCCGTAAATAAAGGCTCAAGTGCCCTCCACCCACAGGCTTGCTGCTGTATTGCAGTGCGCAACACAGCAGCCGCCAGCCATGGATGGCTACCCACCCAGAACACCATGCACAAGCACCCACAGATGTCCCTGGTAGTCTAATGGTCCCCCGCCCATATTTTATTAAAGCAATATCCCTGGTAGTCTGGTAGTTTTACACACCAGTAACCCTGATCATGCCGTAAGTGCACTACAACAATTCCTGGTGGTCCAGTGGCACCCCCACCCACACAGGACCCCCAGCTCATCCAGCTCCCCCCATCATCGGTGGGCAGCAAACCGACATACCTCTGTGATTGCCCGCCGAATGACAGCCTACAGTAGCAGCTGCAAGCCCATTGGACCACACTGTGGACCATTGGGCTTGCAGTGCATGCTGTAATACTCATTCAGAAATATGTGAATGAATTACTTCATTCACATATTTGTGAATAGTATTACATATGCGTTGCAAGCCCATTGGTCCACAGTGTGGTCCAGTGGCTGCAGCTACTGCTAAGCTGTCATTCGGTGGGCAGCTGTGGAGGCATGTGGTGGGTTTGCTGCCCACTGATGACCGAAGCTTGGATGAGCTGAGGTCCTGTAATTGTAAGGGAGGGTGCCACTGGACCACCAGGGAATTGTTGTAGTGCACTTTACGGGAGATCGGGGTTACCGGCAGGGTGGGGGGTATCACTAGACTACCAGGGATATCAGTGTTGGTTTTACGAATGGTCAGGGGTACGGGCAGGGAGGGGGAACCACTGGACCACCAGAGCTATTAATTTTAATAAAATACGGTGATTGGTGCTACGGGAGGGAAGGGGGATACCACTTGGCCACCAGGGATATTAATTTTAATAAAATACGGCAATCGGTGCTACAGGAGGGGAGGGGGTACCACTGGGCCACTAGGGATATTGGATCCACAGCACTACAGGTGATGGGAGCAAAGGGATGGGGGCATTTCGCTAGCCAGCCCTGCATAACTCATGCAAATGGGGCCGTAATGAGATGCAAATGGCCCCATTTGCACCTTGCATGCATTATGGCCCCACTTGCATATTGGTGTCTGAATATCAGGAATTTGTGTATGATTCTGATGCGCTGCCGCGTTTCCCGTTCCTGGTATTCAGACCTGTCTAGGGGATGTACCGGCACATTGTATTTGCACAGCACACATTATTTGATATATTCAGAAGAGATGCGCCATGGCACATCTCCTTTGAATATATCCCTTTGTTGCTCCTGCGCAACTCAGTTGTGCTGAGCACCCACTTGCAACATTTATTTATTTTTTTATTTTTTTATTGAAATGTTTCACCAGGAAGGCACACTGAACAACAAGTTGCTTGTCTCCCGGTGCAACCTTGGGTGGGGAAGGGGGTACAATTTGATGAAGAATTAGACATACAGTTTAACATTTAAAATATATAAGAAATTAAACATTCAGTTTACATTTGTAACAAGACATACAGTTAAAAAATATCACAAATAATCATACAGTCGCATCTGTAACATAACATACAATTAAATATATTATACCTGTGAAATATGCATTTAATAACAAGTGGCATATCTGGGAACATAATACATAGCAGTGAAGGGAGAGGAGAGCGTGCTGAGATGCAGGCTGGGGGGGGTGGAAGGTTTAATAGGTGATGGGAGTCATGGAGAGGAGCAGAGGCATAGGAGGACAGTTAAGAAGGGTTAAAGCAGGAACAGTTAGATGAGAGAAAGTTATGTAAGGCAGAGGCAAGTGAGTGGGAGGAGGAGGAGTGCCGTATTTGGGGGGTTTCAGATTTGTTGGAAACGATGGGTAAAGCCTAACTGACCAATGAGAGTGGTACGATGGGGGACCAACAAAGTGTGAGTGTCAGAGTATCTGAGGAAGTGGGAGTGGGGAACAGAGCGAGCATGAGAGGTAGAAAGGAAGTTCTCCTTAACCAAAATTTAGAAGTGAGTTTGGCACAATGAGTGAGGGCCTGTTGGCAAGCAGGGGAAGGGAAATGGTGTGGTAGAGGTCACAGTGATGAGTGTGAGATGGAGCATTAAGGGAAAATCGACAGAAGGAGTTAAATAGAGTGTCCAATCTGGTTAGGGAGGATTTGGGAGCGGCACCATAGACTACGTCACAGTAGTCAAAAATGGGGAGGATCATCTTCTGGACTAGTTCACGTCGCGCTGTAGGAGGGATGCAACTAAGGTGCCTGAATAAGGCACCAAGCTTGGGGTGTAATTTTTTCAGGATGGCGTCAATGTGGCCAGAGAAGTTGAGGTGTTGGTCCAACCCAAACCCCAAGGTATCTGAATGAGGAGGTGTCCTCTAATGTTGTCCCATCAAGGGTATGGAAAGACAGTGAAGGGTGGAGCCCAGAGAGTCTCTGTCTGGTGCCAAAGGTCATGGAGACAGTCTTTTTGGCATTTAGGAACAGTTGACATGAGGCAAACCATAACTGAACCTGGTGGAAGTCAAGCTGTAGGGTGGTTGCAACATCAGCAGGGCATTTGCCAGATGAGAACAGGACAGTGTCATCTGCATACATATGGATAGAGGCGCATTTCTGACTATCGGGCCCGTAATATACAAGGGCTAGGACAGTACTGTAAACCTTACACAACATTTAATACCAAGTACAGCACAAGGACATAACTATTAATAATCAAATACAATATCTATTAGAGGCCTAGAGGACAATAAATTATATATTTCTGATAGTACTATAATACTAAATGTTACCTATTACATGAGCAGCTAAATATGTTAGTCCTTTCTATTTCCTGAGAAAACAATGTAAATGTTGGAAAAATACGAGCAATATGAGGCAAGTTATTCCAGTGCTTGGCAGCTTGCTAACATAGGGTAATTGAGACACTTCTGAACATTGCCTTAATATATAATTCCTACCCTGCAGGTACCGAAAAAAATCCCCTTGCCGGAGCCCATAATTTCATTGTAATTTATCAAAGGGGAGATTCTCTGTCTGTCCCACGAATTGATAAACATACGTCAGTGCCAACCGCCTCCACCGAGTGAAAGCTAAATTGGCATGAGTCGGTACTAAACGCTCATCCTCTGAGAGCATCCTACAATAAAAGAAAGTCTCCATATACTTAGAATGGTGTTTAGTCAGGTGCCACACCTTCAGAATATTAGCTGAAAATTGAGTGAAATTATTCAGCGGAGGGGGGGGATATACCCCTTGTAGCAAATAAAATCTTTTCTGTGTGTCATATAAATTATTAATAGTAAATTCAGTAGTTTTCCAAGGGGCTGTATAAGTGGTGGTTAGCCATAGAAACAGTATTTTAAGGAAAGCAGCCCTAGCATAAAATTCCAAATCCGGCAAATTGGCTCCACCCTGAGCTAGAGACAACTTAAGAATCAAAAGACGGACCCTGGGTCTCTGACCCCCCTCCCCCAAACAAAATTAGAAATCATTCTATTCCAGGATTGAAAATAAAAATGAGTTGGAAAATAGGGAATATTTTGAAAAAGGTATAACAGCTGGGGAAGTATATTCATGAGAATTATTAAGTTGAAAAAAGGTAAGATTAAGTTGACACCATTTGTTAAGGTTCGCCTGGATATGAAGCGTTAAAGACTCAAAATGTATTATATCAGGGTATTTAAGTCTTTAGGAATATGTAATACCTAAATACTTAATCTTAACAGTGCACCATTTTAAAGGGTATGTTCATTTCAAGGCCTCTGATGGGGTAAAATTTAACTGGAGAACTTCTGTTTTGGTATTCAATTTAAAATCCACTTCCTTCTCAAAATTACCGAGTATCTCCCAAATATGTGGAATAGATGATTCTGGAGACAGAACAGTCAGCAGAACATTGTGAATAAGGAAACCTTATATTTGTGCTATCCCAAAGGAATACCCTCCACCCTCTTCACCCCGCAGGGCCGCTGCTAAAGGTTCCATATAAAGCGCAAACAAAAGTGGAGAAAGAGGGCAGTCCTGTCTCATACCTCGTCTCAAGGAGATGGGGAGGGAAAGGGCTCCATTAATGCAGACATAGGCCTGTGGGGCACAGTAAATATTTTTGATCCATCTTAAAAAAGAATCAGGAAAATGGAAATTTGACAGGTTGTCCCATAAAAAGGGCCAGGACACCCTGTCAAAAGCTTTCTTGGCATCAAGATTCAGCATAACTGCAGGGATATGACTGGTTTGGATATATTCTATTAATAATAGAGTATGGTGCATATCATCCATTGTGTTCCTTTGTTTAATAAAACTTGCTTGGTCAGGGTGAATGAGTGATGGTAGTATTGTTTCCAATCTGGAGGCCCATATTACCATAAAAAATTTATAATCCACATTTAAGATGGATGTTGGGTGATATAATGGTGTGTCTATTATACCTTTATCAGGTTTTGGAAGGGCCGCCAAAATCGAATATGACCAGGATGGGGGCAGGGATCACCCTCTGCTACCTCCCTATGTGTTGACAGCATACTCGGGGGGAAAAGTCCTTTACCAAATTTCTTGTACAATTTTGCTGGAAAGTCATCTGGGCCAGGACATTTTTGTGTGGCTGTTGTTTGAATTTGTGTAATAATTTCTTCTGCCCTTATTGGGGCCTCTAAAGTTCATATTTGTCCTTCTATAAGTTGCGGGAGGTATAACTTATCAAGAAATTGGTTCCTGTCAAGTGAACTAACAGGGGAGCCTTCGCAATATAAATTTTAGTAATAGGTGGCAAAGGTATATCTGATCTCGTCCTCCCTATGCACCACTTGTCTCGTGTGTGGGTGTTTTATTTTTAAAATAATTGAAGTTCTTTTCCGCACCCTAAGCTTCTGTGCTAACATGTGAGTTCCCCTAGTTCCCCCCTCATAATTAGATTGTTTGAGATATAAAAGGGCTTGCTGTATTTTCAAGTCCATGATCTTTTGTAATTCAGCTTTGGACTCCCTAATTTTAGTTTACAACTCCTTGTCCCCCTCTATGTACAATAGTTGGTAATTCTGAAGTTGATTAGATAGGGCCTTATATCTTGCCTCTAGATTCTGCTTCTTCCTTACGGAATAAGCAATGGTTTCTCCCTCATAGTGACGCTTTCAAGAAGTCCCATACCATAGCATACCATAGCATCTGGCACTTGGGGAGGAATCTTTCTCTGCCATAAATTGGGGGATCAACTGCTTAATATATTCTATGTACTGTGGATCCTTTAAGAGAAAAGCTGAGGCACCAGAGGGAGTGTTTCTTAACCTTTCCCAAATCAATTTTTTAAAGAAGTGGATGATAATCCGATAGCAATCTTGGGCCAATCAAAATATCCTGAACGAGCGAGAAATGTTCGCAAGTCATAAAACATAGTCTAGCCTCCAGTATGTATGGTGGCGCCCAGAGTAATATATTTAGCCATTTGTTGTAGGGAACAATTTTCTCCATACATTCACCATCCCCAGATGTTCCAGCATCCCTCTTAAATAATGGACTGCATTTGAAGTTCTATATGCTCAGGGGTTGGAGGAATCCAGAGTGGCAGAGAGAGTCATATTAAGATCACTCTCCAAGATAAGACAGCCCTGCAAGAAATCTATGACTTTATGCAAAAAGGTTCTTATTACTCGTACCTTAGTTTGTGTCGGCATATAAACACTGACTAATGTAACTGCTTGAGAGTAAAGCTTGCCTTGCAGTATTATGTAGCTACCTTGTTTATCCATATAAGTAGTATGCACTTCTAGGGGAGTTGTAGAGAAACTAAAATGGCCACCCCGCCTATGTCCACTAGGGTGTGAGCACTAACAACAGGTGTAAGTTGAAGTTGAACCTGTGATTTCATAGCTGAAACCCTGACATAAATACACAGCAGATGACCAAGTGGAAGAACCAGGGAACATATTTATTGCATTAGTCTTAGAACTATCTGTACACAAAGACAGAAGGAAAACTGTCTTAAGTAATGATTCACTTTTCTTTTTTTTTCAAAACCAAATGTGGCATGGTGCTGGGCGGGACACTGGGGGGATTTGACCATTGGAAGAAATCAGAACAAAGAAGAAAATATGGCAAAGGGTAAACTTTAGAAGTAAGCTACAGTATTTAATGTGCATCAAGCCAAACACAGGGAATTAGTAACTGAACACTCTGCAATACAGAACATGACTTGAACCACTGAAATAGTTGTTGGTCTCAGTCTTTATGAACTGTTAGATCCTGTCATATAATTTAGGGATTTTCTGCAGTGCTGGCTATAGCAGGAAGCAAAAGATCAACACATCTGTTTGACAATTTGGCATCTCACCTGCCCCCTCTCCCTCCTCTCTCCTCTCCCTGTGGCCAACCGGTTCTCCTCCTCCTCCTCCTGCCCCCTGCCCCCCCACTCTGTGTACTGTCGACATAGCCTGTATACAGCTGTTCTCCACTTCTCATCTCCTCCAGCACCCCTTCCCCCCTTCCTGGGCTGTGCTCCCACTTAACTCTGCTCTGGATAGGGGAATCACTGAGGGGTGGGATCTCTCTCTCTCTCTCTCTCTCTCTGCACATCTCTCTGCTCCTCACACAAACCCTAGCCTTCCTACTACATACTGTTGCTATCAATTGACTGTTCAGTGTTAATACTGTGTCCTCTGATTTATTTTATTTTTTAGCATGGTGCTCTGTTTATAGTTGTGTACTCCCCTTGAACTGTATTGTTTTTATGTATTTATCACTATTATTATGATGTGGAACCTTTGTAAAACAGCTTTGGCTCAAAGGTCTTTCTGAATATCTAAATAAATAAATAAAATAAATAAATAAAATCTGTCAGTGACTTCATCTACATTTATTAGTTTTGTGGCCTCACCCTCAATTGGTAATGTAGCAAGACCAGTTAGTCTGTCCTGACCTACTGTATTTCTCAGGTATGTCTTTATTCATTTCAGAGCACTGAAGGATCGTTCACATGAACATGTAGTGACTGGTATGGTAAGTGCAATAGTACCCAAGTGATGGATGCCAGGAAACATAACCAGTGGCAGTGAGTCGAGCAATGAAGAAATGCTCTGTGGGGAGTTTCCAGCAAGCAACCTTTCAATAAACCTTTGTGCTACAAACAATTCTTCTTCAGGAAGTTGTACTCCATAATGATTGCACAGAACATTTAGTGTTGTCTTATCTAAAAATAAAGGACTTGTTGGCTTCAAAGCCTGAACTGCTTTCAGTAGGTCTACCCCTTCTTTTGAAAATCGTCATCTCAATTCTTAAATCATGTTATCTAACACTGGATAGTAAATGTTAGTTCGGTAATCTGTTTCTGACGTAACTGGCTGCTGTTCCCTAACTATTCCATCAGTGACATATGCATCAAAATGAGCTGCTAAGCGATGGGTATGTCGTGGATGGGTCCTTTGTTCTGTTGCAGCATTGGGAGCTATGTAAGTGGCACAGCAAATGACGCTGCTTCACAGAGAAATTCTTTACATTCATCTTCATTTTGGAATGAAACCAGAGTATCAATAAATGCTTCTACCGCAGTGCCAGCACTGGCTAGATCCAGATCTTCAGTCTGCAGTAGGTTGTGGTGTCCTGCAAATCCAAGAATGTGATCAAACATGAAAAGACGAAAGACAGTGTTGAATGACATCAAGAAGTTGTAAAGTCCCAGTGCTTTGAGCGTATTTCCATGGTCACACTGCAAGAGATAAGAGATTAAGGATTCATATGTACACTTCAGTGCTCTCATAGCTCTTTTCTGACATCCCCACCTGGTGTCTCTCAGAGCTGTGATCTTGAATATTCTGTCAAGTCCCATTTCTTGCACCTGTTTCAGTTTGTCACTGTGCACAACAGATGTTGAAAAGAATGCATGCAAGCATCGCACCAATTCAAAGAAATCTTTTACTTCGGGAATGCACTGACATTAATTCACAAGAGTTAGATTTAACTTATGTGCATAACAGTGAACATACACAACATGAGGGTGGTCCTTTTTGAAGAGTTCCTGAACACCATCGAGATGATCACTCATGACACTTGCACTGTCATAAGCTTGGGCAACAAAAGTAACACCTGGCTCAAAGATATCAATTTTTTTCAAGGTGTCATTAATGTGCTACACAATCCCCTTGCATCCAGTTCTGAGACTTTAATGAAACCTAGAAAACATTCTACTGGTTTATGGTTATGAACATATCTCACACATATGTTCATTTGTTGCTGACATGAAATGTCTCAAGAGACATCACATAAAACTGATACAAATCTGGCATTTTTGGCTTCTTGCACAATTTCATCTGTAATACAGGATGCAGCGCACTGAATCAGACCATTCTGTGATTCAGCAGATATGTATGTTGCATTTGATGGGATGGACTCATTAACTTGGAGAACCCTGTCAAACTTTTTAATCAAGTCTAAAGTCTCCCTGAAGTTTCCTTTATTAACATTTGTCTCAATCTCAGTGTGGCCACGGAAAGGTAACCCTAGCCGACCCAAATGTAAAGTGACTTCTACTAGTCTCTTCATGTAATCCCTTCTTTGCTGAATTTCCCTAATCTTGCCCTTGTCTACCTATACCATGATGTTACCCATTTCCTGTGTGCATGTATATGCAGATCAAACAGCCATTGCACTTCTATGAGAGTGACTTGATGTGTGTGTCCTGAATTTCTCCAGTGCTTTTTTCCAGTTCTGAAACCCTCGAATAGTAAAGGCTTCATCAGCATATCCCTGCCCATGCATGAAGCATCTACATGCAAAGCAGATTGCACTCTGTTTTTCACAGCTGTACTCCAACCAACAGAAATCTTTGTACCAGTGATGGCTAAAGCCCCGCTTTTTACCTGCATAAATTTTGGAACTAAAATTACTCATAGGCTGAGTGGGGCCTTTTTCTTTATTGCCAAGATCAGTAGGGGGGGTTAACATCAAGGTCAGGTACTGGAAGCATTGGGGACAAGTCTAACTCAATAGAGGCGGTAGTACAAGACTGTTCAATGCTAGCACTAGTAGTGCTAGCACTACTAATATTGTCAACATGATGACTTACTCTCTCACTTGTTTGCTCATTACAAGATGCATCATTATCAGTTATGTCTGTACACATAGTCTCATTCAAAGATGAAGAGAATGCTGATGAAGAACTTATTCTTGGCCTTTTGTTGGCTGTTCCCATATTAAAGCAAGACCTTATGTCATGACTCATTTTGTTTTTGATGTTGTAGGCCAAAGTAATAAAAGTGATGATTTATAATTCTATGGTGGTACCCACGGAGGTAGGGGGAAATTGTTTAACCAGGAAAGGCACACTAAGCCAAAGCTTGTTTCCAGGTGTGACCTAGGAGCACAAGGCAGTTAAGTGACTTGCTCAAGGTCACACAGTATGCAAGTGGGGTCTGCTGGATGTCACCAGATTTGCAGCTCAGAGCCTTAAACCACTGTGCTATACTGCCTCCTACATAGTCTAGCTAGTAACTGTAGTCACAAACCCTGCCTGTTTACCTATTTCTGGGTTATATGATTTCCCAAGTCTGTAATCGACTAAGTAATTTGTGATGGCACTAGGCGAATAAAAAAACTGCCTTTTTTGTTCTGGGGCTATATACCCCAAGACCGTGAGTAATCAAGTCATTACTGACAGTGGTCGGCAATGGGCAAACAACAAACCCTGTCTATTCACTGTATTGTGGGGCTATATCCCAAGTCTGTAAGCAACCAAGTAATTTGGGACAGTAGCAGGCAAAAAAAAACTGCCTTTTTTCTGGGGCTATATATCCCAAGACCGTGGGCAATCAAGTAATTACTGACAGTAGTGGGCAGGCAAACAACAAACCCTGCCTATTTACTTTTTTCCCTGGGGCTATAGCCCAAGGCTGTAAGCAACTATGTAATTTGTGGCAGTAGCAGGCAAAGAAAAAAACTCTGCCTTTTTTTTCCCCAGGGGTTATATACCCCGAGACCGTGAGCAATCAAGTAATTACTGACAGTAGTGGGCAGGCAAACAACAAACCCTGCCTGTTTACATCATGGGGTTATAGCCCAAGGCTGTGTAGGTAAGCAATTAATTTTGTTGTGGGTCTGCACCAAGGCTGTAGCCAATCAAGTATTTTTTTTTTGGTGGGGGGGCTACCCCAAGGCTGTAGGCAATATCAATTAAGTAAGGTATAGACAAAGAATTAAAGGAAAAAATTACACTGCAGCAGCAACTCTTCAGGGCAGGCTGCTCAGCTCCTGCTGCTGTTTCAATAACTCCTGTCTGAGACAGTTAAGTCTCTCTCTGCCTCCTCTCTCCCTGAGCTCCTCTTCTATTTGTTTTCTATTTTTTTTTTTTTATTTTATATACTGTTTTTTTGTCACAGACACTGACTCAGTATAGTAACAACTTTTAACTGGCTAACTGCAGGCTGCTGAGCTGCTCAACACAGCAGCTATCAGCTCCTGCTGCTGCTGTTCTACCAAAAGACTACTCCCTCCCTCCCTCCTCTCACCAGCTTGGAGGAACACTGCAGCATGCAGCTATCGAGTCTCCAGCTCCCAGCTTCTGTCTCACACTCACTCCTGGCTTGCCCTGTCTCGTCTCCCCCCCTCCCTTATATAATTATTTCTGTCGGACTCAGTTAGAATATAAAAGGATGGAGGAAGACTGGAGACCCACGGAGCAACAACGTATATGGCTGCTTTTTCAGTCGTTCTCGCTCCTTCCCATCCAGAATTCAAGAAAACACATGTTAGCTCTGCCCCTCCTATGCAGTTCAGAATGATTTTGCACAGCACACTGTTGCTCTGCTGCCTGCTCGACGACAGATTCAAAATGACTACCACGTTCATGCTCTACGAACGTACAAGTTGACTCGTCTAGCACCACCTTCAGCCCCACACCTCCTGCTCCAATCAAAGCCATTTGCCCACCCACATGGCTGCATCTGATTGGAGCAGGAGGAGGTCAGTAGTGTCAGTGTGTGCAACATTTAGTCGGATGATGACATCTGACCTTCATTGATCTGCACCATGCGGCCGGTGCCCCAACCCCCAGCCCCCATGTGATGATTCCATCTTGGTCCTCCTCCACCGTCATCAGAAGTGAACTACAGAGCCCCGACCCTAGATGAGAGCAAGCGTGGAGTCGGGGTCGGGATGACTCGGGTGGGCATTAGCAATTGGAGGGACTCGGGGATCTGCGCTGATCATCTGCTGGCGAAATCAAGATCTACCGTCTGACTCCGATGTAGGAGCATGACTCAGTGGCAGTCAAGGACAGGCAAGCTGCAGCTGCTGCACTACTACAAGCCAAGACAGTCCTATAATTTAATTAATCTTGCTGCCTGGCCAGAGCAGGCCTACTGAAAACAGTGGGGGGAAGGGGCACCAGCATAAACTAAGGTGGCACATGCCCCAATTTTTTTGGCTAATGACACCCCTGGTAACAATCCAGGAATAGAACACAAAGTAGTCTTTCATTGGGGTGGAAAGGGTAGATTGTGGAATCAGGGGAGGTGATCTGAAGAAAAAAATTGGGCCAAGAGAGAGTTACTGGATTTAAAAGTTGAATGCCAAACTAGCTGATGGTTTAAATGATAATACTGATCTTTCATAATTTTTGAAAATATTCTGAATAAAATGTAGGGAAGGAATACATTTTTTTGGAACGAGCAGGATGATTGTAAAATATGGAAAAGTATAGACAAGGAGAAAAATATGAGAGAGACAAATTTGCAACACTGTGTTTAGTCTAAGGCACTGTATTTGAATTTTATGAGCCAGAATGGCCATTGAATCTAAGAATATTATAGAATAAAATTATAGCCTCCAATATGTACTTGTGATATTTACGTGTATGACCTGATTTCCCCTAATTCCCCTTGTTTCATTCAATATGTGTCTTTTAATATTTTGCCTGTGTTCCCCCTCCCTTCCCATTCGTGTTGTGTGTAGGGGGCTATATTTATTAGCACAGTTGTCAGGAGAGTCAAGTATATATTAAGTTATAAAAGTTTTAAAATAAAATGGCATAATTTTGGTGATGGTTTTGCACACATGTAATAAGTTTACCTTGTATTTAAAAGAAGTTTCTAATAGAGACTGCTATGACAATGACTGATGAATGTGAATCAATGGTTTTATAATATAATTGGTAAATCAGCCTAAATGTTTAATGCCACAATGAAATGCTGTCTATGACTGGCTATTGTTAAATGGTTTGCACATATGAGGGAAGCTTCTCACAGGTATCACTATCTGATGAAGCTCATGTGTATGTGAGCAAAACATAATCACTGCACTGCTCTCCGCTGATGTCTGCACTTGTGTGGTAACTCTATGCATTATTAAAGTGTTTTTTTGAATTTATATACCGCATCCTATCCATTTTTTGGTGGGTGCTTACATTTTTATTCGCATTGCCATAATATCAGAGAGAGAGGCATTTCAAGGTCCTGGATTTCTTTTCTGTTCGCCACTCCAGCCCTTCTTTCACCAGCAGTTTGATCTCGCCGAGCCGAGTTCTGAACTTCCCACTCAGCATAGAGTCCTCTAGCCGGTAAGTCCTGTTTGGCTGCCTCAGCAGTTGCATACACCTGGGGTCCAGAGGAAAACTGTACAATCAGCTTAGCAGGGTAGGGAGTTTAGAATCTTAGGTTATTAGATCTCAGGCAAGGAAATAATGGAATATACTCCCTTGTTAGCTTTTGCATAGTTGGAGCATAGTCATTATCAATAAATACCCTCTTATTGCCATACATTATAGTTTTCTTTTCCCAGGCTTTTTGTAGCAGGAAATCTTTCACTGCAAAGTTCAGGAATCTAGCCACTATGGATCTCAGGCATGCCTCAGGAGATGTAGGCTTCGGGCTCAGTACTCTATGGGCCCTTTCAATATCTATGGGATATTCTGGACCCAGGTCCAATGTAGAGTGCAGAAATTGGTCTACGAAGTCAGATATATCTCTACCCTCCTCATTTTCAGGGATCCTGTAGATTCTCAAGTTTTTACTTTGACTTCTATTTTCAGTGTCCTCCTGCCTAAGTACTGTTTGAAACTGAGTATGGGCTAAAGAGAGTACTGAGGACTCAACAGAGTAGAGGCAGGCCGAGTTCATGGTAATGTGATGGTCCGCCTCATCTATACATTCCTGAAGTATCCCCAAATCTAAACAGAGCTCTCTAATTCACTCCTTTACTTCAGCCCTGAATTCCTGTATCACCAGCAAGACCGGGTCAGTAGAAGTTTTATTATGTTGTTGGTGGTGCTGCTTATTTGGGCGACCTTTCTTTCCCTTTTCAGAAGACGCCATTGAGAGTTCTGAATCCGAGAGGCCACTCACCGCCATTTCTTCGTGGTCTGCCAGTGCTTGGCATCTATTTGTGGTGTGGCTGGACATCAATATAATGTGAGCTGTAGTTTCTTTATTAGTTGGGAGTTTCTTTTTTTCTAAAATAGCGCATTTGAAAAAATGACTTTATTAGTTTAATTCTGTAATTGGAGGGAGATCGTCGTGACCCGTCTTCACTGCTCCATAGTGCCACCGGAAGTCCCGTAATAGATTTTTTCTGAGGGGGGTTATCTTCTCATATTTCTTTTATTTCATCTAGTGGCCCTCTAGGTTGTCTACCATACATAATTTTAAATGGTGAAAAACCTGCTGAGGCTTGTAGCACTTCTCTGTAAGCAAAAAGCAGGTAAGTATTGGTCCCAGTCTTTCCCTTCTCCTTTTACAAACCTTTTTAACATGCACTTTAGGGTTTGATTAACATGCTCAACAAGACCGTCTGTCTGAGGGTGATAAGGGCAGGTTCTTATGGCAGTGATACTTAGTAGTTGGTACAGCTCCTTCAGTAATGCAGCACCAAAATTACTACCCTGATCAGTAATAATCTCTTTTAGGTATGCCCACCCTGCTGAAAATGTTGGCACGCTCTGCTGCCACTTTTGGGGCTGTGACAGTATGCATTGAACTGCCTCTGGGTATCGAGTAACATAGTCACATACTACCAAAATTAATCGATCACCCTTTTTACTTTTGTCTAAGGGGTCAACCAGATCCATTGCAATTCTCTCAAAAGGCACATTTATCAAAGGTAGGTGCACCAGGGGCACCTTGTCTTTTTTAGTCACTGAGGCTATGCCCTGATATTCAGCATAAGAATTGCAATATATAGCAACATCTTCATGAATTCCAGGCTGGTAAAATGTGTACAGCAATCTGGTAAGGGTGTGTCCCCTCACCGAGTGACCGGCCATAGGACTATCATGCGCTATCTGTAACACTTCAGTTCTATACTTCCTTGGTATGACCAATTGTTCTAGCTGTTCCTACATCTGAGGATTAGCCAAAACTCTGTACAGTAACCCATTCAATTTTTTTAAACATATGTGCACCCTGTTTTTGTTTCACTCTTAGCTGCTTAAAATGACCTTGGAGAGAAGCAGTGTTAGTTTGTTCTGAAACAAAGTCAGTTATCAGTTTAGTTTCAGCATTATCCTATATTAACCTCTTTTATGTACAGTCTTTTGTTGCCACTGTTTTTTCAAGCATCTTCTTTATCGGATTTCTGGATCTTGGAGCTGTGCTCAAATAAGTCTGAATCAAAGTCACAAAAAGGAAACGTGTTCCCACCATCTGAGATTTTCTTTGCCTGTGCTCTTGTCATCATGGCTGCTGAAACTGCAGATTTTACTCCCTCTGTACTTAACTTTGCAAATCCTGGAAAGTCATTTTCCAACAATCACAGGTACAGGTAACTTATGTACTACCCCCACATTCAGTTGGTGTAACACCCCATTAATGCTCAGTCACTTGAGTGGTGGGATAGCATCGGATGTCCTCATAGATGCAGATGACCCAGCACCTGGTCCCTTTTCCATAGTTTCCCCATGCACTATGGTCTGTCTGCTTCCCGAATCAGTAAGTCCCTTCAGTCTTATCTTGCACATTGACATCTGTTAAAAACTTGCCCCAATTTGCTAAGGTTAAATCTGCTCCAATGTTACCCTCCTTATTTTTATGGCAGTTTCTTGCAATATGGCCTGACTTGTTACAGTTATAGCAAATAAAATCTTTGGGTGCAGATTTGTTGCCCCCACTAGAGTTCTTATCTGACTTGGAGTTAAATCAGGAAAAAGAGGGTCTTAGCTGTCCTTGGCTGTTACTTCACTACTGTGGTGTCTGTCTGGCCATCTGATAGTCCTCAGCCAGAGAAACAGCCTTTTCCCCACTTTCTGAACAGTGTTCTTTTATCCAAAGCTGCACGTCTGTAGGAAGGATGTTGATTAAGTGCTCCATTGCAAATATGTTGGTGATCTGTGGGATTGCCCTGCCATTCTGGTTGGAGTCATTCAATGAGGAGCTCTCTGAGTTGAGTGAAGGCCCCCTGAGACTCATAGACCGAGCTGCACCTCAGGGACTGGAATCTGTGCCTGTAGGTCTCTCCTAAAATGTCATACCTTTCAAGGATTTCTTTTTTCACAAGGTCATAGTTTTTTCACTCTGCAGTGTCCATATTGCTGTAGGCAAGCTGGACTTCACCTGTTAGATAAGGCACCAGCCTGACTGCCCATTGCTGCTCCAGCCACTGGCAGACTGTAGCAACCCCTTTGAAAGTTGTCACGCATGCCTCAACACCATCCAAGGGACACAACTCCACAAGTTCAACATCCTTCAAGCCGTCTGCACTCTGCTGCTCCACCAGACCTGCACCAGATCTTCCATCCCTAACAGCCCACAAGGCATCCAGCCATCGCTGCTCCTGTCACTGCATCTTTTCTCTTCTCTGCTGCGCCTGTCACTGCATCTCCTCATTTCTCTGCTGCTCCTGTCACTGCATCCCTTCTCCTCTCTGCCTCTCCACCTCCCCTTGTTGCATAGCCCACTACTTGAAGAAGGCAAACTTGCCCCCAGGCTCTGTCCTTCCCCCGCTCTTCCCCTTCCATCACTGGTGCCAGCTGTACAGTCTCAGTTTGAACCTTTGCCTCTACTTATTTGGTTGCCATTCTTCTGGTAATTACTCCTGGGCTTGCTGATGCAGGATCCATGCCTCTCTTCGATTCCCTGGTACCAGGTCTAGCACCCACACACAAAACTCCTGGCTTAGAGTTTATATAGCGCAAATCCCACTACTTGCACTGTCTGTCATCGAGGAAAATGTCAGAAAGCATAGGGAAACCAGGAGAAGTTATAAAATGTGCAAGTAGTGTTTTGCTATTATCAATAACAACAGAATACACATTTTTTTTTAAAAATATACAGAATGACTCTTGTACAAGCAGTTCAAACAATACAGAATACTACAGAAAGACTATGGGGAATATTAATTCTATTGAAATGAAAAAGAAAATGTTTGTACAGTAGGTTACACGCAGAAAAAAACATCTCTCTCCTCTCTTCTGTATTTAGCAAGGTAGGCTAGCTTACCACACAAGGCACTTGTGAATCAAGGCAGACTCTAATCTTAGATGGTAACTATTCATATTCCTAAACCTGTCTAACTCTTTCAGGCTCTGCCAGAGCTTAAGACCCTCCAGCTTCCCCCCCCCATGACATGTCACCAGTATGTAACTCTGACATCATTGATTCAATATTCTTTTGAGTCCTGGAAAACCTCCTAGCTCAGTTCTTTGTGTCTTGAGACCTGGGTCCACTTGGAAAACTGGTCTGATCTGGACTTCAAACTTTGCATATACAAATACATCTGTTTTTGTCCCCAGTCCAGTCTCACACACCAGGAGTGACTCCTCCACAAAACATGAAAGTGTTGTCTATGCTTTCAGCTCTTCCATTAACTGGCCAAAGGGATTACTATCACTCAGCAAAGACCTCTGACATGCCTCTTGGCAGCTATCAATAACCAACAGTTTTTAACTCAGCTGAAATACTAACAATAGGACTAGCTGATAATAGAAATTAAGCACAGAAACATAAAAAAATTACACAAAAGTTGTTACACATACATTCCTGA
Organism: Neoceratodus forsteri; assembly: GCA_016271365.2. Classification (NCBI taxonomy): domain Eukaryota; kingdom Metazoa; phylum Chordata; order Ceratodontiformes; family Ceratodontidae; genus Neoceratodus; species Neoceratodus forsteri. The sequence goes on along the minus strand of CM057451.1, from coordinate 266,751,958 downwards.
ACAAGTACAGTAATATATAGGTCAAGATAATACATTACCAAAGCATTCTGAATATATGTTCGATAGGTACATCATCACCATAAAATACAGTCATATAGTGTAAACCATTATGTGAGGTGTACAGCAGCCGATGCTCACAGTTGATTTCTGAACAAACTGTTATACAAAGTCTTATAATTGACTGCTACAGGTCCTTGATTTAATGACAACTATAACAGAGCATAACTGTGACTGTCCAAAGTTCCTAGGAGCCCTTATAAAAAGAAAGTACATCTTCATAAGCTATACCATACCACCTTATGCTGTATTCTAGAAAACAACAATGAATGTAATCAGCAAGTCTGCTAGTTCTGGTTGTGGCTTGTAACATGAGGGTATACCTCACTTTCATCACTATTACTGTGCACAGTTTACTGTGTTGCTCATGACAACTACTGTTGCTGACGCTGATGGTGCCTAGGTCCCCTACAGATCTGCTGTGGCTGCCCTCCCCCAGTCACTCACCCCAGTGCTTGCAACTCATAACTGCTGGATATACCAGCTTCCTGAGCCTACAGCCTGAGGCAGCCTCAAGTATTTCTACAGCTTAAGTGCTGGAAATTCATGACAGTGTTTAACACATTAGAGCATTCTATAACATTATTTCTGAAACATTCCTCCATCTCCACTCTGCTACATTGAAAAGCATGTGAGTTGGCCTGGTGGCACAGAGGGCTGAGGCACTGGTGCCTTACCTTACACCACGCCGGCGACCCGGGTTTGGGAATGGACTCGGGCGCTCAGTGGGCTGGCAGCAGGGAAGGAGGATTGAGATCCAGAGTACTGCCTCCTCCTGGGTGGGTTATGGTAGCCCTGCTCTATCAGTGTCCCCAGTGGAGACCAGGGGGTACTACAAGAAGCAGCGCACAAGAGGAGACCAGAAAAGCGTGAAAATGCCGTCCGGATGATGGCGGCCCACCTCCCTGTGTCTCCCAGCTGAGATACCCCCAGGCTGCATTTCCATGCCCCGGTAAAGCTGCAAGGGAGCACTACATGCACTCTGGTCTCTCCTCCCGATGGCCCGGTGGGATATGGGAGAGCCCCTCCCAGTGAAGGGATCCATCCGGGACAACCGGGGCATTGGAGCAGCTAGATGGTGGATCAGTCAGAGGAGGCAACGGCAGAACTTGGCTGCCAGAAGGAGAAGATGACAGCGGGGGCGTCGGAGGAGGTATAAAGAAATAATGCAAAAAAAGAAAAGCATGTAAACAGAAGGGGAACAAGAAGAAACGGTGCCATCTTAACCATATCAGCAGAGAAACTCATACCCACTTAGTTTGAACTAACACAACATGTATAACTTTTCAAACACTTATGAGTTGTTGGCAACAAAAGGTTGCTTCATGGTACTTTTAACAGTCCAGATTGTCTTATCATTTGGAAAGAGGAAATCTCTCTCCCACATCCTGGCTTCCTCAGTCTGACCTCAACTTAATTAAAAGTCTCTATGTGTACTGGCACAATGGCGCAGCAGTAGCACTACCACTCATGACACCGACAACCTGGGTTTGGAAGCAAGCTCAAGTGATTGAAGGTCAGCCAGGGGATGAGGATCGAGCATCCCAGAGGATGTTCTCCTCCTGGACCAGGAGGGTTGCTGCCTTCATTGCACCGCTGCCACCTAGGTGACCATGGGTCACAGTGCAGCAGAGGTAAGCAGGTCAAGGCAAGGATGCTGGCTGGCTTGCGTAACATATTACCTTTGTGCGTGAATGAGTATACTTGAGCCCTCATCTACTGGCATCCACTGGGGAGTTACCAGGAAAAGACATAGAAACATAGAATTTGATGGCAGATAAGGACCGCTTGGCCCACCCAGTCTGCCCATTTCCCTACCTAATGGATAAGCTGCAGATCCTAGTTAACCAGCAGCCTACTTCTTCCTATTCCCACCCCCTAGAATTGCCTTATGACTGTCCCATGCATGCTTGAATTCCACCACTGCTTTTTGACTCCACAACTTCCTCCGGAAGGCCCATGCATCCACAACCCTCTCTCAGAAAAAATACCCTTAAATTACCTCCTGAGCTGCCCCTCTATCTTCAAATTGTGCCCCCTTGTTCTTGCACACCTCTTTTTTTGAAAGATGCTACCCTCTTGGACTTTGTTGATTCCCTTGAGGTACTTGAAAGTTTCTATCATGTCCCCCTCTCCCTCCTTTCCTCGAGGCTATACATATTAAGCTCCTTAAGTCTCTCTTCATATGTCTTCTGGTGCAGACCCTGCACCATTTTAGTTGCCCTCCTCTGGACAGCTTCCATCCTGTTTATGTCTTTGCGGAGATTGGGTCTCCAGAACTGCACAGTACTCCAGATGGGGTCTCACCAGCTGTCTGTACAGAGGGATAATAATTTCCTGTTTTCTACTGGTGATGCCTCTCCCTATGCATCCCAGTATCCCTCCAGCCCTCCTTACTGCCCTCTCACATTGCTTGCCCACCTTTAGGTCATCTGATATGACTACCCCAGGTCCCTTTCCATTTTGTTGTTAGTATCTCACCCCCATTGTGTACTCTTCCCTGGGTTTTTGTTTCTCAGGTGCATTACCTTGCACTTCTTAGCATTGAATCTAAGCTGCCATACATTTGACCATTCCTCTAACCTTGCCAAGTCCCTTCTCATCCTTTCCACCCACCTTGTGCATCAACTCTGTTGCAGATCTTTGTGTCATCTGCAAAGAGACATACTTTTCCTTCCAGTCCCTCTGCAATGTTGCTTATAAAGACATTGAAGAGGACCGGTCCTAATACTGAACCCTGCGGTACCCTACTAGTAACCCCCCTTTCTTCAGAGTGGACTCCATTTACTATTACTCTCTGTGTCCTGTTCTCCAGCCAATTCTTTACCCAGGCTGTCATCTTGGGACCCACTCTCAGGCTGGCCAACTTGTATATTAATCTTTTGTGTGGGACTGTGTCAAATGCCTTGCTAAAATCTAGGCAGGCCATGTCCACAGCCCCTCCCTGATCTACTACTGTACTTTGGTCACCCAGTCAAAGAAATCTATCAGATTTGTCTGGCATGACCTTCCCACTGTGAATCCATGCTGCCTTGGGTCCTGTGCCCCTCTGGTCTCTAGATACTTGACAATTCTTTCCTTCAGAAGTGATTCCATCATTTTCCCTACCACTGAGGTTAAACTAACAGGTCTGTAGTTTCCTGTTTCTGCCTTGCTCCCACTTTTGTGACGGGGAATCACATCTGCCCTCCTCAGTCCTCGGTACCACCCCATCCTCCCATGATTTGTTAAAGAGGGTAGTCAGTGGTGTCACTAGTTCTACCCTTAGTTCTTTGAATTCTGGGATGAATCCCATCAGGCCCTATTGCTTTGTCCACCTTCAGTTTTAAGAGTTCTTTCAGAACCCTTTTTTCTGTAAATGGGCTGGTATCAACTGCTGTATCCAGAGTGTTTCTACTGTTTGTTTTAGGTACCTCCCCTCTTCCTTTGTAAATACTGAGCAAAAATATTTGTTTAGTATCTCTGCCTTTTCACAGTCACACTCTGCCCACCCTCCCTCCCTTTATTAAGCCTCACTATCCTCCTTGGTCTTCCTTCGCTCCTGATATACCTATAAAGGTTTTATCCCCCTTCTTAACTGAGTTGGCTATCTTTTCCTCGGTTTGGGCCTTTGCTGTTCTGACTGCCTTCCCAGCTTCCTTTGCTTTAACTGATACAGTTCTCTGTCCTGCTCCTTCTGTGATTCTTGTACTTCCTGAATGCTTTCTTTTCTCTTGAACCTTCACTGCCACTTCCTTTGAGAACCATAGTGGTTTCTTACATTGTTTCATTTGTTTATTTGCTTCACACAAAGGCTTGTTATCTCTGTGATGGCAGTTTTATTATTCCCCATTGTTCTTCCACCCCTCCTTCCTGCCCATTTGCTAGTGCATTCTTAAGCACTCACCTATTTTAGCAAAGTCAGCCCTCCTAAAGTCCAATACTTTTGCCTTTGTATGGGTTTGACTCTATTGCTCGCTTATTGTGAACCATACTGTCTGATGATCGCTATTTCCCAGATGGCTACCCATCGCCTACATCTGTGATCCTCTCTTCATCTCCATTTGAGAGAACCAGGTCAAAGATTGCTCCCTCTCGAGTGGGCTCCAATACTAGTTGTCTAAGGCATGCCCCTGTAGAGCATCTAGAATAACCCACTCTCTTCAAGTGGTGGCTGCAACTGCACTCAGTTAACATCTGGCATATTCAGATCACCCATCAGCAATATCTCCTTTTTCTTTCATTCTAAGTATACTTTCTATCATTTCTTTTACATTTACTCCCCTGAGAGGTGTCTGTATACAACCCCTGTGCGAATTGTAGGCTATTGCCGGTCTCCAAATTTACCCACAGTGCTTCTCCTCCTCCTGTTTACCCTTTTGTTCTGTTGCTTTGATTCCTTCCTTATGTAAGAGCTACTCCTCCTCCTCTTTTACCTCCTGTCCCTCCTGTAGATAGTGTATCCTGGTATGTTTACGTCCCAGTCATGGTTTTGTGTGTATCATGTTTCTGTGACTGCCATGATATCCAGATGTTCCTCCTCCATCAAGGCCACTAATTCAGGAAGCTTGTTACTCAGACTACGGGCATTGGTACTCATTGTTCTCCATTTTTTGATGGCTTTACCTTCTGTTGCAGCATCCCTCACTGACCTTTCTACCTCAGTCTTTTTCTCATTTAGTACCCTGTTTAGTAGGGAGAAGCTGTGATTTTCCTGCTGCTTATCAGTGCCTCCCCCCTTGACTAGTTTAAAAGCTTGCCAATGAAGCATTTAAACCGATTGCTCAAAAGACTTGTTCCCTTCCTGGACAGATGCAGACCATCCTGCCAGTATAGGCTGTTGTTCCTCCAGGTGGAACCCCAGTCCCCAATGAAGCAAACCCTGTGCTCCACACCATTTTTCAACCATTCATTAAACTGCATGGTGCAAGTACCTCACCTCACTCATGCCATTGACAGGCAGCACCTCTGAGAAGGATACTGTGTGTGCTACTTGTCTTAGGCCCTCCCAATTCTACAAAGTCCTTCTGCACTGCTCTAATCTCATGATGAGCCAAGTCATTTGTCCCTAGGTGGACAATGACATCCAGCTCAGACTCCCGTGCAGCTGTTCTCGTGATCCTGAGGGATGCTTCCTGTCCCTCCAAGCCATGGCACCAGGCAGGCACCTTGCTTCAGTTTTCCCTGCTCCCCCAGTTCTATCCCCTAATAATTGGGTCCCCACCAGGGCTGCTTCCTTTCCTTGTGGTGTCCTCTGCCTCCTTTCTGTGAGCCTCCCTTGTGACAGTTGTCCTCAGCCTCCTTAGTCTCCTCTGTGGGTGCATCCATAGGGGAGCTATGCTCCCCCAGAATGGTGTATGGATTGTGGAGTGGAACAACTGACTGGGTGTGCCTCTGTTCCACCATCCTCACCCTCCCTGAGCCCACTGTGGTCCAACTGCTGTGCTTTCTTCTCAACATCTGAGGTAGTGGTGGTGGCTCTGGTGCTCCCTGGATGGGGAAGGTTCCCTTCCTACCATCCAGTGTGGCCTGGGGGAAGGTTCCCTTACTACTGTCCAGTGTGGCCTGAAGATGGGCAACTTCCTCCCTCAGGGCAGAGAGTTGTCTGCAAATAGGGCAGCATCTCAGCCTCCAGAAAGACTCCCGGAAGACTGCTGCCCCACAGCCATTACACTGCACTACTCCCCACATGTTTATCCACTTTTTTGTGTGTGTGTGATTGGTTTGTTATATAGAAATATATATATTATACAATGTGTATGCTTATATTGTCAGTGCAATGTGCTAGAGAGGATATGACAGTGATATGCACCTTGCACTCTTGAGGAAATGATGTCAGAACCCCAGGTATAAAGGAACTATTTCAGGGTGGGTGGGGTGAGGGTGGAAGGTTGGGCCTAAACTGTGCCTCACTAAACAATCAGCTAAAAGCTCTGACCCACCGCTGCGATGAGTGCCTTCCTGTCAGCAAGATGCCCTACACAACAATTTGACAGAAAAAATACCCTGCTAATCAAAGAGAGAAAAATCCAGACATCCAAGTCAGACACAGGTAAACCTCCCCAGCCCCAAAACAGCCTGGTGGTTTGTGCTCTCAAAGCAGTCAGCCCCAAAATAAGTCAGCTGTGCTTTAACTCTTCCTGCACTGAAAATCTTAAGAATTGTAACAAGCGAAAGCTAGATCCACCTCCCTCTGTTGCTTGAAAGACTGTCTTTTCCTGATAATTCTAAGTTCCTTATTTCACCTTTCAGTTAGAAGTAGCCTCCACCTGCAGAATATCTGCTACAAACCAAAGACAATTGTAAGGTTCACCTCCCTCTGTTGTGAGCACAACTCACTTTCTTGCAAATCCTATGTTCAGTATTGCAGCTTCCAGCCAGAGGTAGTTTCCCTTGAAGAATATTAGCTGTTCAACCCAAGAACCCAAGGTGACAGGAGCCTGATGTACTCAGGCCCTCATGATCTTTGTTGTGCTGGTCACCTGACAAACCTGTGAATATTCAGGGATACATCCCTCTGCCACTGACCCCACCAAGGAGGGCAAACCATGGGTCCATGGAGGGGCTGGCGATGAGCAACATTGAGAATGTGAGTCAGCATGATCCCTGGGGTGCCCCGAGAGAAGCAAGAGCCAGAGACTTATAGGGAGGCATAAACTGTGAATAGAAAAAAAAAAGTCTGCATGTGTAAATCTAAAAATGTATACAGAGATTGCCAGCTAATGGGAGGACATTAATCAATATTGGGACACAATACTTGGATTAATAATGTCAATCATTTCCTTCCAACTCGCTTTCATTAGTCTGCTCCACGTTTCTTTGGGCTGCAATTTTTTCCACCTAAATTGTTTTCACGAGGGTCAGAAAATCAGTATTGCCTGTGGGCCATGGTAAGGCATAATCTCACTGGGAAGGCCAGTGAGTAGGGAATGTCGAGTTCTCTCAATTAGTTTTGCACACTGTTGAATGCCTTGCAGTGCATTCGTGTTGCATATGATATGTCCGGGAATATGAGGATCCTTTCCTCATTGTTTTTTTTTTTTATTTTATTTTTACTGCATTTTGCAGCATCAATATATATTATGTATATTGCCATTATCTGGACATACACAAGTTGTTTGCATTTCACAGAACACCTTAATGCAGGATAGCGTGTCACATATCTAATCAGCCACTTGAGGAGGGGTTACATTTACTTTCATACATATTGAAAACACCAGTCAGTGAATGTGATGCAACCAGTGCTCTTTAGGAATATTAGAAACAGTTAATAAACATCAAAGTTATAACCACACGCACTAGAGCTACTTAATAGGAATTTCTACTTTGCAAATTATCAAAGGACATTTAAGCATGTAACTCGAGCTCTAGCAGTATCCCCAGTCTACCCAATGAGAAGACAGAACCTTTTAACAATAAGCATATTATTACACTGCTGCTACTTCAAAGTTATTTAGACTTCATGGCTATCTCTGAATTGCACATAACTGATGAAAGTGGTATGAGTTAGCAAGTGAGTTTTATAGAAACATAGAATTTCTTTTGCAGATAAGGACTGCTTGGCTCACCCAGTCTGCCCATTTTTTCCCTGCATATACTGCCACTGCAGATGCTACCTGATCTCTGGATACTTTCCCCCCAGTTAGATTCTAGCGTGGTCCAATCTCAGTTCTTTTTTTTTTTTTTAATACTTCAAATTTTATTCATACAGCAAGATAAAACATTGTACAGATTAAGAACTTTCTTCAAATACATTCCAAACTCAGAAGCAGGACCTCACAGTTTTAAATCTTCCCCTATTACAAACATATTTGCATGGGGAAAAAAACATCCTTTTATATCAATGGCTTACAACAGTTAGAATAAGGCCCCACATCTTTATATATCCTTAAGTATCATTTCAACATTTACTTTATATAAACTATTACTGAATTTATAGCTAATAAGTTTAAACAATAAAAACTTATAAATGTTAGTAATAACTTACTAAATAAATTAAAAAGTACCATTAATTATCTATGTAGGAGGGTCTACCTTTCATAAGGTATTCTACCTTTATCATAAAAACACCTTGTTCCTTATCTTTCATATGAATTTTATGGTAAACAAGAGGGAATATCAATCCAGCTCATCAATAAACCGCTCTAAGGGAAAAAGAGAGGTGGGGGGACGGTTGGACAACCATGTGAGCTTTCTAAACCAGCTATGTGCCCATTTTAGGCGGTGGATGTTTCATCCAGGTATAGGTCCCACCTAGTCCACCTGTTTATATACTGAGGAATTCGATGTGAGAGGGAAAAAGTGATTTTTTCACTTGTTTGAATCATGGAAACTATATCTTTCCAATCTTGAAGAGTAGGGGGGTGTTGGCCAGCCATTTCTTGGTAATACCTTTAGCTGCAGCTGCTATCAGAATGCTCCAGAGGTACTTTGAGTCCGTGCCTCTATTTTCTTGAGGTAACAGACCTAAGATCACATGTTCTGGGCCAGGGGTAGTTGAAAGTGTGAATATAGTCTGGAGTTGTGTCAGGATGTCCATCCAATAATCCTGTATGGTGGGGCAGAACCAAAACATGTGGACCTGTGTAGCATTTTCTGTATCACATCCCCTCCAACAACTAGGTCTAATTGTTGGATTCCATTCGGTTATCTGAGCTGGGACCCTAAAATATCTGCATCTCAATTTCCAAACAAATTCTCACCAACCAGGGGAAGAGGTCGTGCGCCATGTGTTTTTCCAGACTTGAGACTAAGAGTTATCCGCTATTGGTTGTCTCAGGTCCTCCACCCATCTGTGTTTAATGTATTGTGTGGAGTGCTGCAGGTCTGCTATGTGATTTGAGTAAAGGAGAGTTATTGCTTTCTCTCCTGCATTGGAGTTCCATATGGATTCAAATACAGGAGTATGTGTTTTAGCTGCAGGTTGCAAATACGTCCTCCTAAGCTATGTGTTTATGTAGTCTCTGATTTGGTAATAATGTAGTAAGTTACTTTGTTTCCACTGAAATACTTGTTTGGCTTCTTCAAAGGATATAATCCTTTCTCCTTTTAAAAGTTGCCAGGGAGCTCTGCAGCCCCTTGCCTCTTGAGTAGCATACCAGGGAGCTGTATGTACTTTTATCTTTTTGGCAGTTTGGGTCCAGCTCTGATATTTCCAGAGAAACATTCGGGTCAGGCCTTTTTGACAGCCCCTTCGGAAGCCTTCAAGGGCAGTTACTGTTCCCGTGTGTGCCAGGGAAGGGTGCAAGTCTACTGGGTGGGTATTAAATATTTGATCTTGTATGCTAGAGGTGTAGGATGTTTTTAGATCTAAGTCTTTCCATCATGATTGGTAGCTTGTGTGCAATAACATCTGGGAAGCTACCCAGTGCCCCGCCAGGCAAGGTAAAGTGAATCCTCCCTCTGTCTTTGGTAGGTACAAGGTTTGACGTCTGACCCTTGGTCTTCTACCTTCCCACATATATTAATAGGAGATTTTTCCACTTATCTAGGGCCACTTTCGAGACCAGACAAGGGACACATTGGAATGGAAAAATAAATCTGGAGAGAATATTAGTTTTAATGGCTTGTATCCTAGAATGTAGTGGTAGGGGTAGTAGGGACCATCTCTGCATATCTCTTGAAATTTGTTGCACCGGGGGGGATAATTTAATGAAAATAAGAGAGAATTGTTGTTTGCAAGCTTTACGCCTAGGTATTTTATATGAGGCGAGTCCCATTTCAGGGGAAAGTTGGCCCTCAGCGAGACGGGAGGTTTGAAGTTGAAGCACAGTACTTCAGTTTTGTTTGTGTTTAAAGAATAGCCTGACAGTTTTGAAAACTTCTAGAGAAATTCAAACAGATTAGAGATGGTAGTTTCTAGTTTTGTTATATAAAGGAGAATATCATCTGCATAGAGTGCCAGCTTCTGATAGGTTCCATTAACAGACACCCCTTGAATGTCCGAGTTCTCTCTCAATCCTTGTGCCATCGGTTCTAGGTATAGTGCAAACAGAATCGGAGACATCGGGCACCCCTCTTGAGTGCCTCTGTTTAGAGGAAATGAGGGCGAGGCATGGCCATTTGCTCTAATAAATCCCTTCGGTGCTCTATAAACTTTAAATATTGTATTTATGAACTTTAGAGGGAAAATGAATTTACGTAATACTGCCTTTAAAAAAGGACAAGAGACCTTATCAAAGGCCTTTTTGGCATCTAGGCTTAATAAGGTAGCTGGGAGGGAAGTTGTATTAAGATGGTCTATTATGTGAGCAGTACGGTGTAGATTATCCTGTGCCTGGCGGGCGGGTATAAATCCCACCTGGTCCATGTGAATCAGTTTCGGTATGATTTGTTGCAAGCGTCTTGTTAGGACAGACATAAACATTTTATAATCAGTGTTGAGTATGGATATGGGGCGGTAGGAGGAGCAGAGACTGGGATTCTTACCTGGTTTATGTATAACGGATATGATTGCATGGTCCCACGAGTCTGGGAGGCATCCAGAATCTTACATAGCGGAATTGAATACCTGCAGAAGTATGGGAGTTAACTTTTCTTTAAAATGTTTGTAAAATTCTGACAGAAATCCATCAGTGCCAGGACATTTTGGAGTCTTTAAATTGGACATTTCTTTATTTAGTTCTAGATTAGTAATGGGGGCTATTAGTTGGACCTCAAAAGTGGGAGGGACCTTAGGTAGGGTAATACTTTCAAGGAATTCAGTTATTTTGGGTTCTTCCGGGGGGGTGGTTCCGGTTCTTCATAAAGTTGAGTATAGTAAGTGCGAAAACCCTCAACAATGTCTGGGGTGTATAAGAGCTGCTTCCCATTTTGAGGATGTCTCAGAGTGGAAATAATGGCCCGTGTTCTTTGGGCTCTAATGCGCGATGCCAATAATCTTAAGGATCTGGGACCACCTTCGTAATATTTTTGTTTCAGGTAGAGAATCTTCTGCTCTACTTGATAGTCAAGAATTTTATTTAATTATTTTTTTGCTTACAGTAACCATTTGTTGAAAGGGGCATCATATTTTATTTGGAGTTGGAGTTCCAGAGACTGAATCTCCATTTGCAGTGCCATTTGTCTGGCCTCTCTTTGTTTTTTCTTATATGCCGAGATGGATATGAGTTTCCCTCGTAGAATTGCCTTTACTGTGTCCCAGAGAAGCGCAGGAGAGATCCCCAGGGAGCTATTATCTGCTATCGCCTGATCTATAGCCTTTTCTATGGACTGTGTTACTTCCTGTTCTTGTAGCAGAGAGACATTCAGTCTCCAGAATGTACGTTTAGTGAAGTTCCCCAAAAACATTTTTAGGAAGACGGGCGTGGTCAGAGAGCGTTCTGGTAATAAATCAGGAGTCACTTACTTGCCCCATTGCCTCCTTGGGAACTAAAAAATAGTCTAATCTGGAGTGAGTATTGTGGGCAGGGAGAAAAATATGTGTAGCTTCTTTGAGATTTATGTATAGATCTCCATATATCTGTGTAACCCAGCTCCGCAAGGAGGGTAGAGAGTTTTTTAGCCAAGTTGCGGTCTTTTCTCAAAATATTGGTGGTAGAATCCATTGTCGGATTTAGTGTGATGTTTAAGTCACCCCCTACAATAAGTTCTCCTTCAGTCCACTCTTGTAGTTTTAAAAAGATGGAGTGGTATACTGAGAAATCAGAGCCAGGGGGTACATAGATGGAGGCCAGCATTAGCATTTTATTATGTAGCCTTCCTTTAAGGAAAGCATACCTCCTCTCTTTATCCCCTAGTTTGCCAACTTGTGTAAAAGAAGTCCTAGTGGGGACCAGTATAGTCACACCACGCCTACACCCCCTCCCATATGAGGCACATGCAGTGGAACCAAAACCAAATTTAGCTAGTTTATTATGCTCTTGTAATGAGAAGTGAGTGTCCTGCAACATAATTAAGTCAGCCTCAGTTTTCTTAAGAAACTCCAGTACTTTGCTCCTTTTAACTGAACTTGTTAGACCATTTACGTTGTAGGAACATAGTATAGTTGTTTTATCCATCATTTTGAAGGTTTTTACGACTCATAATGTAATCTTGCATTATTCCTCCATGGTCAAGTCTATCTTCCCTCTCAATAATATGTAAGATATGTAGACCCTTTAACACAACCATTTGCAAGTTAATTAAAATGACAGTTTTAGACCCTCTAACACAACCATTTGCAAGTTAATTAAAATGACAGTTAGTTTAACAAACATTAAGTAATACCTGTAACAGCTTATCAGGATAAGTAATATACTAACACACTATTTGCCAGCAGATTAGGCCTTATGGTCTATCAAGTCTGCTCGAACCTAGATCCTTAGTTGGGTGCAGAGACCCTCCCATCCCTTGTGCTCCAGAAACCCCTATCATCCATCCCCACCCCCCCCCCGGGACAGGCCATCATCTGATACATCCACTTTCTGTGTCTGTCCCACCCTCTCTTAAAGCCCTCCACTGTGGATCTCTGAACCAGCTCACCAGGCAGAGCATTCCAAGAGTCCACCACCTCTCAGTGAAAAACCTCCTCCTCTTTTCCCCTCACCCTTCCACCTTCCAACTTCAAACCATGCCCTCTGGTGATGCCTCCCTGCTTTAGTCTAAAGATCCTCCATGTTTACCCTATTTATTCCCTTGAGGTACTTGAAGACCTCAATCATGTCCCCCTGTCTCTCCTCCTCCAATGAAAACAGGCAGAGCTCTTCAAGTCTGTCCTCGTAAGTCAAATCCCCTAGCCCTCGTATCATCTTTGTTGCCCTCCTCTGTACCCTCTCCAGGAGCTGTATGTCCCTCTTCAAGTGTGGTCTCCAGTACTGTACACAGTACTCAAGGTGTGGTCTAACCAGTCCATTGTACAGCGGCATATCAAAGATCCTTTCTCTCTTCTTTTGTAAACAGGGCTAAGCCGAGAAGTGACCTACAAAGAGAGGGAAAGGATAAAAAGAACTACAAAACCCCAACACTAGAATTCTGTTAGGATAACTATATAACATAGTAAATGAGCTTCCAAGGTTGGGGGACCACCCACTGGGGGCCCCTGGACCACTCCCTGCTGATGAAAGTTAGGGGGGGGGGTTGTGAGGAGAGGGGATGACTCGCTGTACCGAGTCCTCCTCACCAAAAAACTCCATAAGGAGAGATTTGTAGGATGCACTCCACCACGTGAGTGCTATAAAAATAGGTGGAAAATAGAACCCATAGCATCAACCCCCCCTCCCTCCATGGGCAACAAACTTATTTTTATACAGTTCTAAATCCTCGCCTGCAACCACATCCGTTGTTCACTCTGAGGTCTCAAGATAATATGTGCAGCATACGTATTAGGTCTGCTTCAAATTTTGACCTGAACAGCAAGGGAGACGATTTCTGTTAAAACCAGACCTGTATAAGAAAAAGTTACGTCCCACAATTTTTTATAGTTCCCGAGTGATCTGTAAAATAGTAAGTTTTTTATTTACTGCAACACACTTTGCATCGCATCTGTGGGCACCAGTCATACATCTTGCTGTATGATTTGGCAGGGAATATGCAGCTTTCGGGTTCTTACCTGCACTTCTGGGCATTTCTCACCACAGAAATCAGGATGAAGACTCGAAAAACTGGTTTTAGTACTTCAGCTAGTCGAAACTCGCGAGGGGTCCTGTTGCGTAGCTCACTTCGACAAGTGTACACATTCCAGGGCTTCCTGTATTGCTCTCAGGGGGGGAAATAGCTCTGCGTCGCTGTGTCACCTCATTCCAAACCAGAGGGAGGGACCGCTGTCACTTAATACATTCCGCATCCACAGCTGACACATCTATACCTCTCTTCTGCATTTCCTCTAAGGCCTTACTAGGGGTAGAATATGTTTGCACTTCATCCTGCCAATGTACCCGTAACTTTGCTGGAAATGGGGTTTGGACTTTTATTCCCTCTGAGCGGTTTCAGCAGGAAGATGTACATCTGGTGGGCTTGCTGGACCTCGGGGGAGTAGTCATGGTCCAAGGAAAGTCTTGAAGAGAGGTAAGACAGAAATTTTTTGGCCCAGGCTCTCTTTAGCATGTCTTCTTTTGTTTTGTAGCTGCTTAGTTTAAATATAATGGAGCGGGGTCTGGTGGTGGGGCCCATTGGCTTGGGGCCGAGGGATCTGTGGGTCCGTTCGATAGATAGGGTGTAACTCTGTGGAAGATCCAGGACATTTTTTTTATTTTTTTTATTTATTGAAATCTAGGATTACAAATACCTTTGAGCAGGAACTGCTCGTTTACAAAGGTTCCACGTCGAAGGAATGGGGGGTATACATACATACAAAGGTCAACATAATAATACATAGTTACACAATAAAAAGAAGTAAGAGACTGAGGCTTAGGAAATTCCAGTAATTCAAAATTTGCCAAATGTTAGGTAGACATCTCTCAAAAGATTCTCCAGAAAAGTCATCATCGGGGGTTCCTCGGATCCCTCTACCAATCCGTATAGCCTTAGATTACTTCAATGAGAGTGTCCTTCTAAGTCGATGCATTTTGCTTGTAGAGTGACAGACTGATGTAAGAGGGCCTCCTTCACTTTGCCCAGCTGTGTGGTCATGTTCTCTAGGCCAGAGATTTGGTCCTCGGCTTCGGTGACCCTAGTGTCTATTGTAGACAGTTGTTGGGATAGGGCTTGGAATTCTTTTTTGTTTTCCAGCTGTGAGTCCTGAATTTCTCTGAGTAGGGTCACAAAGCGGATCCAAGAGAGCAAGTCAGCCTACCAGTCGATGTCATAGTCGGACCCACGAGGGCTGTTTGGTGATCGACTCCTACTCCGTCGGTGTAACTGAGTCATCGATCCAGGGGCATCTCGCTTCTTGGAGGGAGTTTGTTTTATGGACGAGGTACCTTTATCCTTCTTGCGACCTTCTTTCGACATTTTAATGTCTCTTTTTGGCTGGATGTGTTATTTTATTGCCTGATGTGGGGAGGAGGTTCGAGCTTAGGCTGTGAGCTGCTCCATATCAGAACTGGAAGTCCAGTCCAATCTCAGTTCTAAAGTAATTAGAGGATATGCTGCAGCACTTCCACCCATCACTCTGGCTGACCAAAACTCAGGCAAATGGGCTGCTCCACCATCCATGAGGGGCACCTTCCCTCGTATAGCACTTTCTGTCATTTTCCCAATCCCCCTCTCCACAGTTAGCATCTTGCAACAATGTGGAACAACAAAAAGCAAACTGATATAAGGAATAAATGTGCTAGTAACCATATTAATAAACAGACTCTCATAGAATGACATATTACACAATAGTAGAAAGTCTTCTCCGCCACCCTCCAACACAGAAATCTAACACGCATGAATGAGTGAAACACATGTGACTGGTAGAGAGCGGTGCAGAAAAAACTCTGTCTGTTAAGTCTTGGCAACCAAACCTTATAGAAACTGTACTACCCCAAGTAAGCCTTTAACTTCTGCAAAACTGGTCAGTCCAGCACATATCAAGAATGATACAATGTGCCCACTTAACTGTCCATTTCTGCATCTGATTTCTCTGGTTCTACTGAGACATTTTGGCTTGTCAATGGGAACTTGGCTGCAAATTTGCTGGCTGCTTTATAGTCAGTGAAAACGTACATTATGTCTAAGTAGGTAAAGTTTAAGCAAGCTGGGAATGAAATGCTGTGCACAATACCAGGAGCTTTAAGCTTGGCTCCCATACCCTTTAAAGCCTTATGCTTGAGTCTAGTAGTGAAAGAGTAATCTGCAAAGAAAAGGATTTTGTTCTCATCAGGCATTACCAGTGCAGAGTCCCATGCTGCCCTAAGAATTTATTCCGGAAGCACCATTGTCATTGTGGTAAGCAAGCTCATGCTCGGACCTTCCAGGTTAGATGCAGCTTTATGGAGGGTGATCTTGTATGTCTTTATGATCAGGATGCAAAACCCAGCCCAGTCGCTTCAGGTAACCATCCGCCTAGAAAGGTGGGCAAATCCCCTTCCTCCGTACCTTTGGGAATAGCAAAGAGTCTCACATTTGCTGATCGAGCTAGATTTTCTAGCTGTTCCAGGTGACTTTGAGTCAAACTTTGCCCTTTTATCAGTGTAGCAGTAGTAGCCAGAGCCTTCCCTGCTATTTTGCCTTGTTCCTTGACTGAGCCCACCATTGCCTCCACTCGCTGTTCCACAATAACTATCTTTTCATTTTGCTGATCTAATTTTTTGTCCAATTTTTGGACAGTCTGCGTTAGCATAGTTATTGCTCTTTGGAAGGCGTCAGTGTTAATCTAGTGATCCACATCGGCCTCTGATGGCTGCTGTCCTGATAGTGGTTTTGTGCATCCTGCAGCTTCGTTAGTGGGATAGTTTTTTCCAGCACCTTTTGTTCATCCCATTCCCACACAAAGGTCACCCTCTGGATAATCAGGGATATTTTGGTCGGATATTAAGTTGATAAAAGTTGGAGTTTCAAATGTAATCTGTTTAAAAGATTGCTGATATGGAGCTCAAGCTAGGAGTATCTTTTCCACTTGGCTGCTGGCCATGCCCCCTCTACTCATTAAGCATTAATGGTCTCCAAGCTCTGGTTCCTCCCTGGATGAGGTCCCTTTCCCCAGCAGAAGTTGAGGTCATTAGGATCGTTCGTGGTGTGTCCCAGGCAGCAGCCTCCTGTCACTGGGTAATCCTACATACCTTTGTGATTTTAAACATACTGCATCCTATTTTTAAGGGGTCCATTGCTCCAAAAACTGTGTTATGTCCTCACCCTCGTTCCCCTCTGGGAGACTGAGGATCTGTACATTCACTGCTCTTACAGCATTTTCTAGCTGTTCTATGTGACTTTTCAGTACAAATTGCCCCTTGATACTCATTGCTACTGCCTGAGTCCTTTACCACCTCGGTCTCTGCTGCTACCATTCTATGACTGAATGCAAAAATGATTGGTTCTCGTAGCGGTTTTAGTTACAAGTGTAACCCCACTGCAAATGGGGGTTCCCAAAAGACTTCCAGGAGCTTGCTTGAATGCTCCAAGCCTGAATGGTGTTTGACGTTTAAGCCATTTATCAGTGAGTGTTTTTAGAACCTCTGGTACTGTCTCTTTAAGAGCTGTCTGCTTGCAGACATAATTAGTTTGTATGGGGGACTGTGTGTTTCTTTGATTGAGTACCACTCAAGCTGCTGCCAATTCACTCCATTTTGCAGTCACTAGGAGTGCAAGGGAACCTATCTGAAAGATGTAACTGTTTGCCAGAAACCATTCAGAGTAATAATGAAATTACAGTTTGTCTAACCTGCTTTCTTTGCAGTCAGAACAGTGTCTGCCTAGTTCCCCATTCTGGTTTTGAACTGCTGAACTGGACCAATCAGTGTGGGTAAGCTAGCTCTAAAATGGTGCCTTGGACGAATCAGAACTTGGACTCATAATCTGAGCCAGCCACAAGAGGATTGTATGGGCAGTGACTATGGGAGATGTAGTTTAGACTTGGTGCCTTTTGGACCAACAGGAGCAGTCTATTGTGAGTGACAGCCAATCCAGTCAAGAACTGGGAGGAACTCAAAGGAAGTGCCGGTTTTGTCTGTTGGAGTTTAAGTTTAGCTCTGGCAGTGAAGGGAAAGGAACCCTGTGCTCCTTCAGTGCACAGTTTTAGTCAAAAACATGTGTAAGTCCAGAGTTCCGGTCTGCAGCTTGTGTAACTGCTTGTTAGGACTGAATCCGTCCTGTGAAGAGAATCAAGGATATCTGAAGAGTAGAAACCAGGCTCACCCTGTAGAAGACTGGAGGAATTGCACTCGGTCTGTCAGGAACTGAATCTGCTGTGTTCTCCAGGTGTGTGCAGTAATTGCGATCGGGATACAGATGCAGCTTGCCTGGTATAGTCTTTCTTTTACCATATAAATGTGTGAAGAGTTTGTGTACCTCAAATGAATCCTGCTGCCATTAAGTGACTTTTGCCTGTGACTGTTTACCATATAAATGTGTGAGGTCTCTTGGAGCTCAAAGATAGCCCTGCTGACATTGAAGGACCCTATCTTGTTTGAGGTCGTGAGTACAAAGTCAGGTCGCTCCTGTTGAATTGCCACATTAAATCCAAATGGAATTACTGTACTGCTGACTGTTTAATTTTTCTTTTCTCTGTGAAAGGCCCCTACCAGCTGCCACAGTTTGGACTAGCCACTAGGGCTTGGGTACCCAGGGACAGTAACTGATAGGGAGCAGCCTGCACAGAGCCATAGGTAGATAGTAAAGTGATAAGCTAATTAACCTGATTTCCCTGTCCTTGTTATATCCCCTAAATAAATCAGAGCTGCTTGTTTCAGAAAGTTATACTTCCTAGGTATTTGTCTATGTTAAAGTACTGTACTGTGATTGTTGCAGTGTATCTTATTTCACAGGAGGTCCCAGTGCGGAACTAGTCCTGGGGTAAGTGTATACTGTGAAGGTAATTCTGATATATTGTGTGGGCCACTAGTGGGAAGAAAGGGGGGTTGCAGTGTCCCAGAGGGCTGTGACCAAGTAAGTTTAACTATTGCAAACCCTGACCTCTGGGTGGAGGCACCCGCCATTGGATCCAGGCCCCTCAACCTGTTAGTGGCAAATCAGGCAGGGGTAGTAGCCCCTGGGATAGCGCCATCTAGGGGTTACACAAGGACAGGTTACAATACTTAGGTTTATTTTCCTTGGAACAAAGGAGAATAAGAGGAGATTTATTAACAATGTTTAAAATAATGAATGATCCTGAAATGATGGAAGAAACAGGTATTACCATTCAGGGTAAACGAGAAAGTCTAAGGGAGCAAAACTTCAAATAAAATTAGATACAACTAGAAAAAACAGGAGATACTACTCCTTTCTGCACCGAACCGGCAGGATCTGGAATAGATTATCTAGCAATATAGTTACTAGTAGTTCTGTGAATACTTTTTTTTTTTTGTGTGTAATCTTTTTCCCCTCCATCGCGCACTGGGACCTGCTCCTCCTTCAAGCCACCTAGTACCACCAGTGAACCCTTCCTGCAATTCCCCCAGAGCTGCCTACCTCATATTTGCTGCCTTCCTTCAGGTTAGCCCGGCATATCCCTTTGCCGGGAGGGTCCCCCTCCTTTGAGAGGGAAGGCACCAGCCGGGGGACTCCTGCACACTATTTTCTTTCTTGCCTGGGTGCTGCTGAGGTAGACGTTACTCTGCTGGGATTGCTCAAGGGCATTGTCGGGGATGGCCGCCGTCATCCGGCCAATCCCAGTGCAATTTCCACTTTTCTGTGGTGTTCCCCTTAGTGCGATCCCTCTGCTGTGCTCTCAGCCTCCACCGGGGGCCGCTGCAGAGTGACCATGCATCCCCAACCCACCCCAGGGGAGGAGAGCAGTCCCACGGATGCTCAATCCTACCCCTTCCCCTGCCGACCCCCGGCGCCCAAGTCCATTCCCGAACCTAGGTCACTGACGTGGTTCGAGGTGTGGCGTCAAGCGCCTCAGCCCTCTGCACCACCAGGTCGGCATGAATACTTTTAAAAAGGAAATAGACAATCTACTTCCAACTAAGGGATTGAATTGGACCCGCTAATGCAGGGAACGGGAATAATGGGCCGTTATGTTTTCTTCCATTTTATACCTGGTATAATGCATCCATTTTTTAACCAAACTGTTGAAGTGCTTTGGTAAAACATTCACAGAGATTTGTAAAGACTCCACTGAGGCTGGTGCAGGGCCTGCCAGTGCTGAGCTGTGGTGTGCTTGCTCAGTCTGCTTTAAGGCCACACTGAGTGGTTAAAAAAAGCACTATTTTTGTTCCCTTTGGATGGACAATTTCTGCTCTGTAATCTAAATGATCTTTGACAAAAACCTTGTCAAACTATCTGGCACTCATACAAAATTGAAATACTGTATTATAAAATACTTTTCTATTGTAAAACAAGGGCTTCACTTCAAGAGTTTCAGGAAGTTGCTGCTCCTGGCTGGGCTGCTAGCTCTGCCCCTACACAGTTGAATGTCTTTAAAGATGGCACTAGTTCTACCAGATTTACCTTCTTGGGTTCTGCTCTGTAGGCTGTGTAAGAGATAATAAGGCCTCTTGTGTAAGCTTTTCCAGCTTCCCAGATCATAGCCTCTAGCATGGCTGCGGTCCCCTACTTGACCCCCAGAGTTCCAAGCAACCTCTCATGTGAGAGACCCCTCACATGAGCACCATGAAGCAGGAGTGTGGCATCTTACCTTAGGAAGCCTGCAGGATGTCTGCAGGAAATGCTACCTGGTAGCAAACAGGTGAGGTGGTGGAATAAACTTGGGATGCTGTAAGAAAAGGCAAACACTGGGAGAACTAGGTTACAGGGTAGGCCTGCAAAGGCAGGTTAGAGGGGTGATTTAGATACTCCCTGGTTTCAACTACTCCCTATTTAGAGTAGGCCTGTGGTGGCAGGTAATTAGGAGATTCAGCTACTCCCTCTCTGGGGTAGGCCTGTGGAGGCAGGTTAATAAGTGGTTTTCACTACTCCCTATCTGGGATAGGTTTGTAGAGGCAAGTAACTAGGTGGTTTCAACTACCATGTGTCTGGAGTAGGCCTGCGGAGGCAGGTTAAAGGTTGAAAAGAAGCTACTCCCCAGCTGGGTAGGATTGCAGAGAGAAGGAGAATTAGCAGGTCTGGGCAGAGGAAGGCACACTGGGCTGGAAGAGTGAAGTACAGGTTAGGAGAACCTGGAGGCAGGAGATAGGGGAGGGTGGTGTGCTACAGGAACTATGGAGCGACTGTGTTCTTGGGAACAGTGTGGAAGGCAGGGGGTTGTACTGTGTGTAGGAAGCTAGGTTTCCTGATGGCAAAGGTAAGGATGCTTAGGGCAGAAGGGCAGAACTGGGAAATCTAGCAAGAGCAGATGGTTAGGACTGGCAGGGACAAGGATGAGAGGTGAAGGAGGCAGGGGGAATTACGGTTGAGCTGGGAAGGATGAAGGGGAGAGAGGTAGGCAGTGCTAGAAAGGATGCAGAAAAAGGGATTGGGAGGAGATGGGAGGGTTGCGGGACAAGACATCTTGGGTCTCTCTACCCCAAAGAGTGAGGAAGCATTGGGAGGCAGGATAGAGGGCAGCTAGGGGAGGAAGGAGGGCCCAGCAAGAGGAGGTGGGGTGGATCCATTCATAGTAGTATCAGTTAGAAATAGTTTCGAACCACTGTGTGCAGAGAGAGATGGAAGTACCCAGGCTAACAAATACGAGGAAGAGAAGTAGCAGAACCCTTGCACGGACCCGGTAGTGGTTATGGTAGGATCAGGAGGCCAGGGTGAGAGGAAGGGACAATGGGTGTAGCATGGGGTTTTTCGGGGAGGTGGAAGAAGATGGACTGGTGACCCAAGCAGGTTAGAAACTAAAGAATATGGGGAATGAAGATGGGGATAACAGGAAGCGGGAGAAATCGCCTCAGGGAGAAGGTGGGGCAGGCAGTGGAGGGACAGCATAGGAGTAGGGGAGAGGCCAGTTAGAGGGGGAACCACACCATATAGGAGCTCCAGAAGGGAGAGTAATGGAGGGACTGAGTAAAGGTAGGGTCATGTCCATAGGGGATTCGATAGTGAAGGGAGATGGTTGAGCCAGTGGGGGAGAGAACAGCATGGAAGAAGGGTGGTGTGTCTTATTTATTTATTTGAAAAGATTTCACCAGGAAAGACAACATGAGCTGAGAACTGCTCATTTCCAGAAGCGTCCTGGGGGAAGGGTTAAATAATGGGGGATCATGCAAAAATGTAATAAAATACATACAGTGCAAATTCAATTACATAAGGAGAAGTACTAATACAATGCATTTAAATCCTAGACATATTGTTTAAAAGAAAGTGCCAGATGACAGAGTAAGGACAGAAATGAAGGATGAGACATACCGGGGCAAACAGACAGTATGAAGATATACATATACAGGAGCAGTCCAGGAAGAGGTAACCGGGAAGGTCTAGGCCAGCAGGCGAGCAAACAGTAGCAAGCTGAGCAAAGGGAGTAATAAGTGCTACTTAGATCTACAAGATTACGTAGTGCTATATGGGTATAGAAGAAAGGGAAAATATAACACAAGCTGTGAAGGGGTGGGGCGGTAGAGCGGGATGGGAGTAAGGGGTAGGAGGAGAGCGAGAGGGACAAGCCAAGATCTATTCACCTTCAGGATGCTGAGAACCCTGCAGGGGCAGGACCCAGCAGAGATGGAGAAGATAGAGGAACATAGAGGGAGGCAAGCCAAGGGTGGGGGGGGTAAGCCAGGAGCTATACACCTTCAGGATGCTGAGAATCCTGCAAGGAACAGGACCTGCAGAAGTGGAGGGGGGTCGAGGGGACAGGAACTGACAGAAAAGGAGAGGAGGGGTGGAGGGAGGGTAGTAGAGTGGGAGGAGGGGCAAGCCAAGAACTATTTCCTTTCAGGATGCTGAGAACCTTACAAGGGGACAGGACCCGCCAGAGAAGGAGAAGAGAGAGGGGAAGGAAGGGTAGGGAGTGTAGGGAGGAGGAGGGGGGCAAGCCAATAATTATTCCCCTTCAGGATGCTGAGAACCCTGCAAGGGGACAGGGCCTGGCAGAAAAGGAGGAAGAGAGGGGAGTAGTGGGGGCAGGAGGCAGGGGAAAGGGTGCAGGAGGCACCTCCTAGAGGAAACCTAGTGGTGGGGAGGGAGGGAGGGCAAGGGGAGAGAGGTGGTGAGGGGAACGGAGGGGTGATGAGGGAGGCAGTGGAAAGTTGATTGGGGAGAAGGGAATTAGGTGCAGTGACAGACATGAACAGTGTGCTTACGGAGGAGTGAAAGTGAATGGCAGGATTGTGCCAAGCGAATTTCTAGTGGGATGGAGTTCCAGATATCGGGAAATTTATAAGAGAAGGCAGAGTGTCCCAGTGAAGTGCGCCGAGGTGGGAGGGTAAGGGTTCTGTGGGTGGAGATGTGGAGGGTGTAGCAGGATGGGAGGGGGGATGATAGTGGGGAGGACAGATAGGGTGGCAGAGAACCGAGCCAGAACTCCCCAACTAAATTAGTGATGTGTGATAAGCATCTGGCATGGAGGGAGGGAAAGGAGAGCAATGAATAAAGGTTGCTGTGATGAGTACGTGGGGGGCAGCCAAGAATGTAGTGGCAGGAAGAATTGAAGAGAGTGTCCAGTCTGGATAAGGTGGTTTTAGGGGCAGAGCTGTAGACTATGTCCCCGAAATCAAGGACAGGGAGACTCATCTTTTGAATGATTTCTCGCCTGGTTTGCTGTGGGAGGCGGCTGCGGTGTCTGTACAGAGTACCAAGTCTAGGGAGAAGTTTTTTTGTGGATGACATCGATGTGTACCCTGAAGTCAAGTTTCTTGTTTAGCCATAGTCCAAGGTACTTAAATGAGGCTACATCATCGAGCATCGAGCCAGAGTGGGTGTGGAATGTGGGAGTACAATCAAGCTTGGCCAGTTTTTGTATGGAGCCGAAGATCATAGATACTGTTTTTTTGATGTTCATGGAGAGTTGGTTTTCATTAAACCAGCGTTGGACATTGTTAAAATCCAGCTGAAAGCTGGTGGCCACCTCGGAGAGGGGGAGTTCCTGGAGGAGAATAACACTGTATCATCTGCGTACATGTGTATACATGAAGATGTGTCTCTCATGTGTGATGACGGATAAGATTCAACTGATGGTGTTCTCACTCATGCAGGGGATGCGAAGAAAGCCAAATGTGGTCATCCACCTGGAAACTAACAACCTAGCTGGATGTGAGGTGGAGGTAGTGTAGAAGAAATTTAGGGAGGTAGGACAGATCTGCCGGGGAGAAGCCAGTGAAGTGCTACCAGTTCCTAGAGCCAGTACAGCAAGTAAGGTAGGATAGAGGAGTTCAACAACTGGCTGCAGGACTGGTGAAGGGAGGAGGGGTTTTTGGTTATTGGGAATTGGGGGAGAGATTGGGATGATACTCACCAGATAGGCTATATTTAAATAGGAAGGAAACAATGTTGCTCAATGACTAAATTGGGGACTACATTAGCAGTAGGCTAAATTTATAGTGATGGGGGGGACCAACAGGAGGCACAGCACCCAGGGTAGCATGGGGGGGACAGTAGAGAGGGATGGGGCAGGAAGAGATGTAAGGAAAGGGAGAACTTGGAAACTGGGTGGGAGAGGAGGGGGGAGCGAGCAATGCAGGATAGGAGAGAGGCTCAGGTCCAAGGAATGAGGGGATTAAACAGGACTGGTGGATGGGTGTGTCCTTCAACACCAAACAAAATGGATGGCTGAGGAGAAGGTTGATTTGGCAGTGGTCACTGAGACCTGAGCCACCCTGAATCACAATTGTGATCACTCCATGCCAGGGTACACCCTCTTTAGGAAAGACAGGGAGAAAGAAAAAGGGGGGGATGGCACTATATACCGGGGGGGCATGACAGATACAAGAGAGAACATGGGGAGGGGGCCTACAGGCACTGTGGGACAGTTACATATGGTGACAGGAAGAAATCTGAGATTAGGAGTGATCTAATGACCGCTGCACCTGGATGAAGGTAAGGACAGAGGGGTAAGTGACATGATCAGGCAAGCAGCATGGAAGAGGGAAGTGGTGATAGTGGGGGATTTCAGCTTGCTCAAAATAGTTTGGGATGTCCTGATTTCCACCTGCAGTAAGAGTCAGTTGTTCCTGGATTCAGTCCAGGATGGGTTCCTGATCCAAGGGGTTAACAAACCCACTAGGGAAGGAGCTATTCTGGACCTGGTGCTAACGAATGAGGATAATGTCAGGGATATTAGGGTAAAGGAACCAATGAGAGACAGTGACCACCAGACAGTGTGGTTCCACATAGATATGGGGAAGAAGATCTTAAACATGAAAAAGCGTGTGCTGGATTTTAGGAGAGTCGACTTCAAGAGAATGGATGAGATACAAAAGGAAAGATTAGCTAGCCTTAAGGCAGATGTGGACGTGGACTGGAAGTGGACCATGATCAAAGTTGGGATCATGACAGCCACATAAACTTTAATTAAGCAGAGGGGAAAGAAAGCTAAATCCAGGAGACCTGTTTAGTTTAACAGGCAGGTGGACAGGGCTGTTAAGGAAAGGAAGCCCTCATATAGGAGGTATAGGATGTCCCAAAAGGAGGTGGCTAGGAAAACCTATGTGGAGAAGGCAAAGGAAGCAGGGAAGGTGGTCGGGCAGGCAAAGGCAGGAAAGGAGCTACAAAGAAGGGCACAAGGCCTTTTTCAGATACATCAGGAAAAAAGGGCTACAGAAGAAGGCACTGTGAAACTAAAGAAGGGGGAAGGGTGGGTGGAAGTATTGAATGAGCACTTTTGCTCTGACTTTACTAAATAGAAGGATGGACCAGTGCCACAAGAGAAGATGTTTTGTTGGGGGCCGGGGATAACTATGGCAGAAGAAAGGATCACTGTGGACCATGTACTGAAGGGTCTCGGAACCCTAAATTTGGACAAGTCCCCAGAACCGGATGGTATGCCTCCCCAAGTATTGAGCAAACTGGCAGCTGAGATGGCAGCACCACTGGCAGACCTGTTTCATTTAATTTAATTTCATTTATTTTTGGTATCGGGTTAGCACACTGAAATTTACATTCCTTTTTTCAAGAGTGAAGAAAGATAGCATTGAAATACAGAAAGTTTAGAAATAGAAAACATTTCACATCATACACAATATGGTACAAGATACATGCAACCAAGTAATTCACCTAAAACAAGTGCAAATATTGTGCTCTTTAAGATGGTGGGAGACAGATGCTGAGAAGGATTTAAAAGAAGGTACGTTTAAGAGATTAATTTTGACATTTAATGTTTTAACAGCTCACTGGATACAGGGGTAGTGTTGTTGGACTGGAGAACAGCACATGCGGTACCAATGCAGAAGAGTTGGACTAGGGACGACCCAGTGAACTAGAGGCCTTTCAGTTTGACATATATAGTTGGTAAACTGATGGAGACTATCCTGAAAGAATGGTTGGTTGAATTCCTCAGGGCTAACAGACTCCAGCATGAGACACAGCATGGGTTCATAGCAGAGAGGTTGTGCCAGACCAACATGATCAGCTTCTTCGACTGGATAACGAAGGCTACTGATGGGGCAGGCAGTAGACATACTGTACTTAGATTTCAGTAAAGGTAGGCCGGCCCGGTGACACTGAGGGTTGAGGCGCTGGATGCCACACCTCACGCCATGCCAGCAACCCGGGTTCAGGAATGAGCCTGGGCCGCCGGGGGTCAGCAGGGGGAGGAGAAGATCGAGCATCTGGAGGACTGCTCTCTTCTAGTGGGGTGGGCTCAAGGGAACTCTGTGCTGAGCAGCAGCACCTAGTGGAGGCTGGGGGCACTCACCCAGTAGCAAGGAACAGCAGCAGGGGACTGTTGACGGCAGGCTGTCTGTGGGAGGACCCCGTGCTGACGCCATTGCACGCTACACCGGGGGGGGGGGGCGTAACAAAGGAAAAATCCCCAGCACACTGAGGAGGCAATGAGGTCCTCAGGGACCAACCCTCACATCCCCAACATCGGACTACCACTACGGCCTTCCCCAGCTGGCTTCCGTGGAGAGATGGACCCTTTCAGATAGATGCCACCAAGGTAGGAGTGGTGGGCCTTCCCTCGGTGGGGTGATCCGGGGAGCTGAGAAGTCTCTCCATGGGAGGGGATGGCTGAGAGGAGTCACGGTGGGGAGTAGCAGGGGCAGAGTTGAGTAGGCACCTCCAAGAGATGCCTCGGTGCAATGGTGCATAAAAATAGTTTGAAAAAAAAAGATTTCAGTAAAGGCTTTGGTTTGGTTCCCCACAAGAGATTGGTCAAAAAGTTGGAGGGCTTTGGGGTGAGTAGCACACTGACCAGGTGTTTGGCAAATTGGTTCAGTGGGAGGCCAAAGAGTGTTGGTGGTAGGGGAGCTATCAGGATCAAGGGAAGTGTACAGCGGGGTCCCGCAAAGGTTGATGCTCAGACCTGTGTAGTTTAATGTATTCATAAATGACACAGGGAAAGGCATTAGGGACACGAGTTGTTTATTTGCTGATGACACGAAACTCTGCGGGAGGGTAGACACTGAGGAGGGAGTCAGTGACCTTAGATAGGACCTGGCAAAGCTTGAAAGGCGGTCTGGTATCTGGCAACTGGGGGTTCAGTGCAAAAAAGTGCAAAGTCATGCACATTGGCTGCAAGAATCCGAGAGTGGAGTACAGGCTGGGAGGGGTAAAGATCACGGTGTCAGAGAAGGAAAAGGATCTGGGGCTGGCCATAACCAGTAACCTTAAACAGTCTGTGCAATGAAAAAAGCAGAAGCCAAGGCAAACAGGATGCTGGGGTACATAGAGAGGGGGTTTACAAGCAGAAGAAAGGAGGTGATCCTGCCGCTGTACAGATTCATGGTACAACCAGACCTGGAGTACTTTGTGAAGTTTTGGGGTTCCTACCTGAGAAAGGACATCATTGATATTGAGGCAGTGCAGAGAAGGGCAACAAAGATGATTCATGGTCAACAGGACAGCCTGTATGAAGACAGGCTGAGGAGCCTTAAGAGGTACTCACTGGAGGATAGGAGGAGGAGAGGGGACATGTCTGAAACCTTCAAGTACCTCAAAGGTATAAGCAAGGTGGATCTTGGGAACCTCTTTACCTTGAGTGGGAACAAGAACACAAGGGGGCAGAGGTACAAACTAGTGGGGGGGGGGTTCAAGAAGGAGGTCAGGAGGTACTTCTTTATTGAGTGGGTGGTGTCAGAATGCAATGAACTGCCAGCAGAGATAGTTAGCCAGAGGAAGGTTGGTGGATTCAAGAGGGGTGGGACATGATGGGGGAAGGTTAGAGTAAAAGAGGAGAGGGACAGGACCTACTGTAAATAATGAAAGGGGGCTTGCATCAAGGAGACTAGATTGACCATAAGGCCTTCTTCTGCTGGCAGATTTGTATGTTTGTATGTGTCTCTGCCACTGGATGGTGTTCCAGTCTAGATACATTGTCTCCCCCTATCTTGACCATCATCTCCTGTCCTATGTCTCACCCCCCCTTTTTCCTTCCCTGTCTCTCCTTTCCCATTCCCTCCTTGACTCTCCTTTCCCTTCCCTCACTCTCCTTCCCTAGCTCTCCCACTCCTAAAACTGCCCACAGACTCCCTGCCAGCCCCTTCTCCCCATCTCCCCACTGTCCTCCCTCTCACCCATCAGTCTCCCCTCTCATCTCCCACTACACTCCCTCTCTCCCATCAGTCTCCCCTCTCATCTCCCACTACACTCCCTCTCTCCCCAAAGTCTCCCCTCTCATCTCCCACTACACTCCCTCTCTCCCCAAAGTCTCCCCTCTCATCTCCCACTACACTCCCTCTCTCCCCAAAGTCTTCCCTCTCATCTCCCACTACACTCCCTCTCTCCCCAAAGTCTCCCTCTCATCTCCCACTACACTCCCTCTCTCCCATCAGTCTCCCCTCTCATCTCCCACTACACTCCCTCTCTCCCCAAAGTCTCCCCTCTCATCTCCCACTACACTCCCTCTCTCCCCAAAGTCTCCCCTCTCATCTCCCACTACACTCCCTCTCTCCCCAAAGTCTCCCCTCTCATCTCCCACTACCCCCTCTCCCCAAAGTCTTCCTCTCATCTCCACTACACTCCCTCTCTCCCAAAGTCTTCCTCTCATCTCCCACTACACTCCCTCTCACCCATCAGTCTCCCTCTCATCTCCTACACTCCCTCTCTCCCATCAGTCTCCCCTCTCATCTCCCACCACACCCTCTCCCCAAAGTCTCCCTCTCATCTCCCACTACACTCCCTCTCCCAAAGTCTTCCTCTCATCTCCCACCACTCCCTCTCTCCCCAAAGTCTTCCCTCTCATCTCCCACTGCACTCCCTCTCTCCCCAAAGTCTTCCCTCTCATCTCCCACTACACTCCCTCTCTCCCCAAAGTCTTCCCTCTCATCTCCCACTACACTCCCTCTCTCCCCAAAGTCTTCCCTCTCATCTCCCCCTACACTCCCTCTCTCCCCAAAGTCTTCCCTCTCATCTCCCACTGCACTCCCTCTCTCCCCAAAGTCTCCCCTCTCATCTCCCACTACACTCCCTCTCTCCCCAAAGTCTTCCCTCTCATCTCCCACTACACTCCCTCTCTCCCCAAAGTCTTCCCTCTCATCTCCCACTGCACTCCCTCTCTCCCCAAAGTCTTCCCTCTCATCTCCCACTGCACTCCCTGACAATGTCAAATTTCTTGACAGCATCACTCACTGCCCTTTCCCCAGGGCACCTCCCTAATCCCCAAAATCTAATGCACTTCTTACTGTAACCTGAATGTAAAATTTAACCTGATTGAAATTTTTTGCTGTAACCTGAATGTTAGCACTTTTCACCTGATTGTCATTTTTATTTCGGATTGTAAACCCAACTCCATGCATCATGTATTCCACTTGCTATGTATTTAGTTCTCTGTTGTATTTGTCTTCATTCTGACGTGGAACCTCTGTAAAAGATTCATTTACTCAAAGGTACTGTAATCTGAGATATGAATAAATAAATTAAAATAAAGTAATTGTGGAAATGTTACCTGACTTATATATCAAATGAATTGTTATGGCATACTTAGTGTATTGTTGCGTTTTATACTAAGGCCTGGATATTCAAAAGGGTTGCACATGGCGCAACAGGGATGCGCACCAATGTGCCCCAGTGTAATATTGAGGGCAAGTGCGGTCGCAGCTCACAATCGCCAGGCGCAACAATGTATATATCCGCTCAAGTGCGAGCGTGCCCATGCATATCTGCACATCGATATTCAGCCCAGGATGTGCGGTACATATGCTGGCACAAACCCACCTTGCACCACTGGGGTGTCAAAGATGTGCCTGGTAAAACCAGGAACAAGTCCAGGCCACCCACAGGTGAGCTGCCGTATTGCAGGGTGCAATATGGCAGCCGCCAGTCGTGGGTGGCCACCCGCCCACACAGAACACTGACCCCAAGCCCCCTGCCCTGGGAGTGTTGTGGCCCCCCCACCCCATCGCCCGATTGCGGGCGACTGTGCATTTAAAAACCCTGGTGGTCCAGTAGGATACCCCCCCATTGCCCGATAATGGGCATAAGTATTAAGAAGGACCCAGGTGGACCTGTGAATCCCCCCAATTGCCCGATCGTGGGCATACATATTAAGAAGGTCCCTGGTGGACCTGTGAATCCTCCCCCATTGCCTGATTGCGGGCATACGTTCAATGTAAGGCCCTGGTGGTCCAGTGGTACCCCCCTCCCCACCTGTCCACTGAGGTCCCCACCACCCAGCACCCCCCTCTGTCATCGACAGGTGGCAGCATCCCACCTGCATGCCGCCCGGCTGCCCACCAAATGACAGCATACAATACTGTCCATACGCCTATTGATCCACTGCGTGGAAAAATGGGCATGCAGACCATACTGTACTACACGGGCCCGATACATGAATAAGCGCAGTTCATTCACATATCGGGCCTGTGTAGCACAATATGATCTGCCGCCCGATGGTCCATGCAGTGGACCAATAAGCGTCACAATAGCTGTACACCGTCATTTGGTGCGGTGCATGCACGCTGCAGGGTGCTGCCGCCCACCGATGACGGGGTGCTGGGTGGTGGGACCTCAGTGGGATTACCACTGACCACCAGGGTCTCTTGCACTACTGCCACCCACGATTGGGCATTGGGGGGGTTGCCACTGGACCACCAGGGACTTATACTGAACGTATGCCTGCGATTGGGCAAGGGGTGGGATTCACAGGTCCACCAGGGACCTTCTTATTACGTATGCCTGTGATCGGGCAATGGGGGGGGGATTCACAGGTCCACCAGGGACCTATAGGGTACATACTGTATGCCCACGGTCGGGCAAGGAGGGGCACCACTGGTACACCATGGACCTGTTCATACCACATGCCCTCACTCAGGCGAACAGGAGCGGGGACCACCTCAGATCTGCAGGGCGGCAGTCTCTGATGGCTGCAGCCTGGCAGGGCGCTAGGCACAAGTCGCCGGGGATCGGCGCACCACATGCCAATCGGGCCATAATGACATGCAAATGGCCCCATTTGTGCCTTGCATGCATAATGGCCTTATTTGCATGCCCAGTGCTGAATATCGCGGTTGATGCACCTGGCGCAACCACACTTGCGCTGGAGCATTCCCCTGCTCCCTTCTGCCACTTGCGCTGGCACAGTGCGTGCGCCCTCAGTGCCATGTTCAATGGTGCTGAGCCATGGTGCAGCACCATTGAATATTGCCTGGTCCCTGCCCTGGCACAGCCCAGTTGCGCTGCGCCCAGGCTTGTGCCCCTGCCCAGTGCAGTCTGAATATCTAGCTCTGTGTTTTTATTTAATGTTTGGAGTCCTATTATCGTACCCAAACCCCCCAGGCATGGCTCAAAATGGGTCACTTTGATCCAGACCACTTTCCTGGTTAAACAGAAATAAATAAATAAATAAAAATAAAGAATGCAAGAGGCAGTGAGGGCATCGGTGGCGGATCTAGGAGGTGGTGAAGGGTGCGGCCGTACCCTCATTGTAATATGCTTGCTGCAGTTGCTGCTGTATTTCTCTTTGTTGAAGATGTCTAATTTATTGACTCTATAAAAGTTTATATTCAAAACTATAGATTAAATTTGTATTTTCTGTCAAAAATGCACTAAAAAATAATAGCAGACAATATAAAGGATTAATAAAAATTTTAAAAAGTGCATATCAAATATGCACGCCACTCCAACACCCCCGTCATAACATCCTGGCTCTGCCACTGGAGGGTGTTCCAGTCTAGATACGTTGGCCACTGCTCCTCGCAGTACATCCTAAATGCTGGGCCTAAATGCTTTACTAGACATTAAACTAGTCTGGTGTCACGGAGAGAGGCAGTATAGCGCAGTGGTTTAAGGCTCTGAGCTGCAAATCTGGAGACCTGGGTTTGAATCCCACAGCCCCCACTTGCATATACTGTGTGACCCTGAGAAGAAGAAGAATAATAATCAGTATTTATATAGCACTTTTCATACATCCAAAGTGCTTTACAAGCAATGCTAGACTGGTAGTGAAGTGACTGAATGTGTGGTGGCGGCCATATGGCACATCATCACCCACACACAGCCTGGATAATTGCATGAACCGGTTTATGGGAAGGGGAATGTTGGCCAGGACACCGGGAATGTTCCCTACTCTTTTCGAAGAGTGCCCTGGGTTCTTTTACTTCCACCTGGACACCCACCAGGACAACACCAGGATGGGTAGAAGGGACCTCGGTTTAACGTCTCATCCGAAGGACGGCACACCCCAGCAGTACAGCACCCCCCAATACTGCACTCGGATGCCAGCGATTTTTAGGTGCAAGTCCAATCCCGGTGTGGGACGAGAACTCACAACCTTCTGGTCCAGAGGCGGATGTGCTACCAACTGAGCCACGCTGACACCCTGAGCAAGTCACTTAACTTCCCTGTGCTCCCAGGTCGCACCTGTAAACAAGCTTTCAGCTTAGTGTGTCTCTCCTGGTTAAACAATTTGGGGGGGGAGCTCTGTTGGGGCTTCCTGTACAGGCACTAGTATAATGTAAACCCAGGCATGGTCTGAGATTGATGTAAAACTAATCTCTGCTGATAGTATGCTGGAGTACATATGACTAGGAGCAAACAGATAAACTGTATGACCAGGATTTGTGGGGGTGGAATAGAAGCTGTACTCTGTAGAACTAGGGTGGGCTGTCCTCTAAATGCCAGTCGGGTCTAACTTATTAAGCCCCACCTTCAAGCAAGTTATGCTACTCTAATTTTTAACCCTTCCCCTATGCGTGGTCTAGTGTGGGCACAAGGGCAAGTTAAAGTCACCCCCTAGAATCAAGTTTGGAAACTACTCTCATTGCAGGAGAGTGGGCGTGTCTACAAAGAATGAGGTCTCTGTTGCTGAATGTGATCATCTCAAAATGTGTACAAATACAGTATGTATCTCCCCTGGTCTGGGTCCTTAACCACTCATGTTGGGGCAAATGGAAGTCATTTGTGAATTAAACTCTTCACCTCTCATCTGTGAGAGGAGTAGGTGACCACGTGGCCTTCTCCCATCCAATCCCTGAACAGCTTGGGGTGTGCAGAGTCCGAGAGATTTATCTTCTGCAACATGCATAACAAATGGACTAGCGAGGAGTCTGCTTCATACACCCATAAAAGAACTAGGAACCATGGCCATCCACACTCCTCTGCTGTTTTTTGAGTAGGACTAACATTTTCTTATGCTTGATGGTTACACAAAACTGTGAATATTCCAAGAGCAGAGTTGTAACTTACTCCTGGATATACCATTGGCAGAAAGTTGGTAGGAGGTGTACTGCCTGACATAGACCCATGTCCCACATCTCTCAGTGCTGTCAACCCTCCAGAGTGCATACTATGTCAGTGCATCCATAGACCTTATAGTTAAGTGTGACCCTGCTGCACAGTACTGAAGAAGAAAAATAACAAGCATACAATGAACACGATCTAGAAGAATGGTAGACGTTCCTGTGATGAATCATTACTGAGTGAAGCGCCAGGGCACCTGCTGCAGTGTGTCTCATTGTATTGTCTCGCACACCAGCAGCCTTTGGATTTGCGTTTGCAGCTTTACTGGGAATGAAACTCACTGAGCATCCTTTAAAGTCTGGATTTGTTTTTCATTTTGCTGGTTCACAGGCACCATCTGAGCGCAGGGCATCTCTTGTCTGTTTGTCCCACAGATCCATGGGGTTAGCAGCCCCATGGCCTGCACCAAGGTCTTGCACTGGTGAATGTGTACCTGTTCGGTTGGTATAGAATAAGTACAGAACAATGAATACATCTGCAAGTAGCCTGAGGGACTGAATGGATTCTCAGTTCAGACACTCTGCTGCCTTCAACAAGTGCCTAGTCCCCCACAAGATCCCCCCCGTCCAGACACAGCAAGGCATCACTATTCACTAAACAGACAATTGAGGTGTAACATTTTTGTTATACATTTTCGTCTCTTCCAAACTCTTTGTCTAGACTCCTACTGATCTGTTAACCGAACTCTTAGTATTTTAACATATTTATGTAATATGTTTATGCTGATAATTTATTAAGTGGCCCCACAAGTCATTAACACCATTGATGGCACTTGTCCCATCCTACAGAGAAGGCTTAGGTTTTAAAAAGAACTTTGGAAAATCTGAGGTACTCTGGCTGGGAGAAACTAAAACTAAGGAACTATGGGATCTCATAAAGAAAATAAATAAAGGGCTGGCCCGGTGGTGCAGAGGGCTGAGGCGCTGGATGCCTTACCTCACGCTATGCAGGTGACCCACATTCAGGAGAGAGCATGGGCCGTCGGAGAGCAGCAAGAAGGGAGGGTGTGAAGCTGGATTGAGTTGCCGAGAGGCAGCTCTCCTCTAAGGTGAGGGCTGTGGACTTCCCTTGGCTCTTGGCTGCCTCCCAGTGGAGGCTAGGGGGCAGTGCCAGGCCAAGAGAGCCAGATATGGGGCCAGGTGGGGGGAAGGGACTTTCACCAGGGCCACGGGGCGCATGTGCGCCTCCACGCGCATGCTCAACTATGTTCTGGGGCCCCGGGATAATGAGGGAGAAAACAGGAAATAACCCCCTGGACAGGATGATGGCCAGCCCCTTGATGGCTCCTACTGGTGACCGGGCACCAGCTGCAGAAATACGACAGTGGAAGGTAGGTGCTGGTGGTGGGGCTGAAGAAGGGGTGGTCAGAGTTGAGGTCCAGGGGGCAGAGAGGCACATAAACAAATAATAATAAAAAAAAAAAGAAATAAAGTTCTTCGAGGTAAAAATTCCTTTGCAGCTACAAAGGATGTATTGTACCAGTTGCTGCAGTTTGATAGAGAAGATCAGAGCTGATCTGAGGAGCTGAGGTACTCTACCTCTCTCAGTGTCTGGAAGAGTAGAGACTATTCGTATGACCGCTCTACCTCACTTTCTATTTTTAATTTAGACCGTCTCAGTTAAAATCCAGGTGAAAGTTTGGAAATCTCTCAACTCTAGGCTTGGAAACTTTATATGGGACAATAAAAAGTACAGGGTAAGCTAGGGAATGCTGTGTCTAGGGAAAAAGATGGGAGTGTTGGAAGTTCAGAATTTCCGGAAGTACTACAAGCCTGCACAGCTGCAAACTTTGGATCTTACTTTGAGGAGGCTCTTGCAGCAGGTACCACCTTTAGGACTGAAGCCAGCAGGTGCCAGAAGCCGGGAAAACTTCTAGCTAGCAGTATACTGCAGAGGACCGCCCTCATGTTGGCCCACCCCTGGCATCCGCATGGTATAAAGTGGTGGAAGGCTAATACAGCCCAGCTCTTTTCCCACCATCAACCCCTTAAGTCGGACCTCCATGGATGCCTTCAGCTAGTTGACCACCATTCTTTCATCGTGCCACCCGATTTTGTTACTTTTGTCGAAAAACTAATTTTCTACAAAATTATACTTGTATGTCTTCTTCTTCTCCATCCTCCTCAATCAAGAGGCAGCAATTGAAGTGTGCATGTGCAAGCAGATCCCTCATAAGGCCGGAAATTCAGCCTGCCTCTTCTGCCTAGGCCCAGACCACGATATAGAGGCCTGCCAGCATTGCCAAGATTTCAACCAGCGCACTCGGCTCTGCCACCAGAAGATCCTTGAAGCCTTCTTGCTCACCAAAAAGCTATCTGAGATGGAGAAGGTGCTTCACCAGAAGAGTTCATCCTCTTTCCAGGCCTCTGGGGCCTCTGCATCCTCTTCTTTGCATAAGGAGAAGAAATTGAGTGGCAAACACAATCACCAGGAAAAGCACAGGGAGAAACCCCAGTCAGATTCTCGCTCATGGTCCCCAAGTCGCCGACCACTTCTGGAACTTCCCCCCGCAGGGTGTCAACTCCTTCTACTGCAGCTGCCCTTTCACCTTCCAGGCTCCCAGTGACCAAACCTCCCTCCCTTATCACTGTAGTGGGAGAAGATTTTTCAGGGTGCAGGACCTCACCCCCTACCTCTCAGCCTCTCAAGATTAAGCTCATTGTCCCTGTGGGCTCTAAGCCGAGTGGCTCGGCCGGCGATCTTCAGGTGGCAGGCCCTTGCCTGTCACTCTCTCAGCCAGGATGTCTGCTAAGTCTTCCATGATGTCAGGGCTGACTCCATTAGGTGACACTCGGGACTGTCACCCTCCTCCACTGGGAAAGAGGGGCATCTGTCCCACTTGGGAGCCAGCTCCCTGATCCTGGTGACTCCTCCTAGGCAGCCGCCGGCTGAATCACCAGTCCTGCCCCTGCCTACGTCAGTTCCTTCGATGCTGGCTTCCCCAACATTACCTTGGGTGACTCCGTCACCACCTAACCCTTCTAAGTTGCTGGCTGGGCCTGACACCCATCCTCAGCCAACACCAGAGGGCCCAACATCCGATGGTCGGACATTGGGTACAGACTATCAAATGCCAGATGGCTCTGTCCCTCTGGGTCCGATGCCCAATAACGCAGGTCAACCCATCCCGATGCCTGAGTTACCGAAGCCTGACGACCAGACACCGGAGCCTTCTAAGACTAATCCCCGACACCTGATACACCAGCCTCACTGTCAAACCCTCCACAAGCCCTAAATGAGCTTTTTGTGGCCTGGTGGACCTGTTTTAAAGAAAAAGAGGCCCCTAAGGAACCTTCCAAGCCTACCTCTCAGGGGCCACCTCCGGACAAGCCTCTGGTTCACTCACCTACTCCTCCACCCAAGGGGACCACTCCGACGTCGGATGGGGGATGATATCCCCCTCCCTAAAGGACGGCCACGTGAGCAGCCACATTTGCCTTCCCCCTCCCTGGATTCGGGAGATTTGGTTGGTTACTCCTTCTCCTCCTTTTCCAGCTGTGAGGACTCTGACCTTCCTTCAGAGCCCAAGGGCGGTAAGGACACCCCTCGTTCACCGCCTGACGACCCATCATTTATGGATGTAATGCAGCACATCCAGCAGCTGAATGGTTGGGACACAGCAGAGCTGGATCCAGAGCAACGTCTGTTGACCTCTTTTCTCAGGAACAAGGATGCCCTGCCTATGGTGGTCCCCCCACTTGTGGAGTCCTATAAGGATGTCAACAGAGCAGCCTGGAAGCACCCCTTCTCTATGCTGGCTGTCTCCAAAAAGTCATACTGACTATATAGTGCACCCAGAGAGGATCTCTTTAATGGGGAGCACCCAGAGGCAGATTCAGTTGTGGTTAGCACTGCCCATGATTGCTCTAGGCATCCTAGACACCTCAGTAGACAACCTCCAGACAACGACTCCAAGCGATTTGACCACTTGGCCAAAAAGGTATATTCTTCAGCCACATGTGCAATATGATCTCCAGAACTTCCTTGTTCACATGGTTCAATGCCAGAATGCCTTGTGGGACAAGACGGTGGAGGTGGCTCAGGCCATCCCAGATTGCCCATGAAGGGCAGAGTTAATGGCCATCTTAAAATCAGGCTTGGTCATTGGTAATCATGTCCTTCAGGCCTCTTCCTCTCATGATACAGTGGACTCTGCGGGAAGGGCTGCAGCTTCCGCAGACTGTATCCGCCATTATTCCTGGTTGAGGGTGTCTTGTTTTGCTCCAGATGTCCAATCCATAATCATGGATGCTCCTTTCAGGGACCCCATCCTGTTTTGCAAAGACTCACAAAATATAACTCACCTGCAGGAATCAGGGAAAGTCATCAGATCTGTACACACTGGCCGAGATATTCAAAGGAGTTGTGCCTGGCGCAACTGAGTTGCACCAGCGCAACCCCAGAACTGTGCCCTGAGGCAATATTCAAAAGTGGGAATTGCGCAGCGCAATTTCTGATGTGCCGGGGCGCAAAGATAATGTATGCGGCACATCTCCAGGGGGCATGCCCATGCATATGCGACACATCCCGATATTCAGCCCGGGATGTGCGGTGCATCTGCAGGCACAACCCAGAGATGTGCCACATACCTGGGCTCACAGTTGAGCCCATAAAATATGGCTGAAGTGCTAGTCACCCACAGGCGCAGCCGCCAGTCGTGGTTGGCAACCCCCCCACCAACACCGTGCACAAACACACACAATAGTCCCTGGTAGTCTAGTGGTACCCCCTCCCCATCCCGACCCACCAATCACCAAAATATATAAATTCAATTTCCCCGGTGGTCCAGTGGTTCCCCCCGCCCTGCCTGTAACCCAGAATGCAGTAAAATTATTATATGAGATACCCTGGTGGTCCAGTGGCTCCCCCCTCCCTGCCCATAACTTCAGATCACGGTAGAATTATTTTAAAACCCTGGTGGTCCAGTGGTAGCTCCTTCCTGGCCCGAATCCTGATCGTCATGAAAATGCATTACAACTCCCTGGCAGTCTAGTGGCCCCCACCCCCCACGCATACAGGACCCACAGCCCCAGTCCCTCCCCTCCTTGACAGGCAGCATACTCACCGCATACCTCGCGGTTGCCGCCGAATGACAGCTTACAATATGTGCTGCAAGCTCATTTGGACCACACTGTGGATCAATGGGCTGGCAGTGCATGCTGTAATAGTCATTCACAACTTTGAATGAATGACTTCATTCACAAAGTTGTGAATGACAATTACAGTATGCACTGCCAGCCCATTAGTCCACAGTGTGGACCAATGAGCTTGCAGCACATACTGTAAACTGTCATTCGGTGGGCAGCCATGGAGGTATGCGGGTGGGTATACTGCCCCCCGATGACTAGGGTGGGGAGCTGTGTGGGCTGGGGGTCCTGTGTGGGTGGGAGGATACAACTGGACTGCCAGGGAGTTGTAATGGCCGTTATCACGGTGATCAGGGATTTGGGCAGGGAGGGCGGTACCACTGGACCACCAGGGATATTTAAGTTTATATTTCGGTGATCGGGGATTTGGTTGGGGAGGGGTGTACCACTGGACCACCAGGGTATTTTGAATAATAATTCTACCACGATCTGGGTTACATGCAGGGAGGGGGGAACCACTGGACCACCAGGGAAATTGACTTTATATATTTCATTGATTGGTGGGTCAGGATGGGGAGGGGGTACTACTGCAGTCCCTGGTACAGGGACCGCATGCTGTACAGGGCACCAGGTGCATTTCATTGGCCAGTCCTGCACAACACATGCAAATGGGGCCATAATGACATGCAAATGGCCCATTTGTGCCTTGCATGCATTATGGCCCCATTTGCACACTGGTGTCTGAATATCAGGACTTTCGGCACGGCATATCTCTGATGCGCTGGCGCATTTCCCATTCCTGGTATTCAGACCTGTCTGGGGGGATGCACCAGTGCATTGTATTTGTACAGCGTGCATTATTTGATATATTCAGAAGTGATGCACCATGGCACATCTCTTTTGAATGTATCCTTCACTTGCTCCAGCGCAACTCAGTTGTGCTGCACCACAACTTGCACCATTACCAGGTGCAATTATGAATATCAGGCCCACTACGTACAAATCTCAGCCCAAACATCATCCTAAACAGTCCTTTCGGAGGAACGTCGGCAGTAACCTAGAGGACAACAGCAGAGAGGAGGATTCAAGCATAAGGCTTCCACCCCCTGCTTCCAGAGGTTCCACCCTTTGGGCTCCTAAAACCTCCCAGACCATGCTCCTCCTCCCAGGCTCTTCAGCCTGACTCGTTGCCTGACCCCCCCCTCCCCTAGCCAAAGCCTTAGGGGAGGTGGGGGGGTCGATTTTCCTTGCACATAGAAGGGTGGCAGATTACCACAGATCAGTGGGTTCTGCAACTTGTTGAAAGGGGTCACACTATGGAGTTCACTGAGATACCCCCAGACAACCCACCAGTCACCTCCCATTACTCTCAGGCTCATAGCGCTTTCATCACAGAGGAGAATAGGGCCCTCCTGCGGAAGCGGGCCATAGAGCTAGTCCCTCCAACAGAACAGGGGGAAGGGTTTTACTCCCACTTCTTGCTGGTGCCAAAGAAAACTGGCTATCTTCACCCTATCCTCAACACATACCTCCACTTTCTGTTTTTTCAACCCCACATGAGTTTCCTTTGCTTTCACTTCCAGGGAAGTCACTACCAGTTTAGGGCTCTGCCTTTCGGTTGTCCTCAGCCCCCAGGGTTTTCACTAAATGCCTCATAGTTGTGGCCACAGCTCTAAGGAGACAGAGCCATTATGTCTTCCCTTACCTGGATGACTGACTTCTGACTGCTCCCACCCAGGACCGGCTCCTCCACACCATGCAGGCCACTTTTTCCCTGTTTCAGGACCTAGGTGTTACCTTAAATCTACCCAAGTCCTATCCTTGGCCAAGCCAATGGCTGCAATACATAGGGGCAATCCCGGACACAGCGCAAGGCAAAGCCTTCATCCCTCAAGACAGAGCAGAGCACCTTCAGATGCACGCTCGACAGATATCCTCCTCGCATCAGGTCCTGGCCAGGTCTGTCCTAAGATTCTTGGGACACATGGCAGCAGCCATCACCGCAGTCCCTCTGGTCAGGCTGTACATAAGTGTGATCCAATGGAATCTGATAGTTCAATGGGACCAACGTTCAGCTGACCTGGAGCAACCCAGCTTGGTGTCAAACCCTGTGCGACAGGCAGTGGTGTGGTGGTTGAATTCCTCCAACTGTCCAAAGGGGTTTGCCTGCGGAAGGAATCTCCCAGTCAGAGCCTAACCACAGACCCATCGGGTCAAGGCTGGGGAGCACATTTGGGAAACCATCAGACACAAGGGACCTGGCCTCAGCAAGAGCTCCATCTTCATATCAATGTCCTGGAGATGAGGGCGATTCTGTATGCCCTTCAGCCTTTTCAGACAGTCTTGCTACCAGGCTCCCTGTTGATCCAGACAGACAACGTGTCAGTGGTCTTTTACATCAACAAACGGGGGGGATGGACTTATTCTTTTCCCCTCTGCTGGGAGGCTATGAGAGTCTGGTCTTGGGCAATGGACCATCACCTGGAATTGACAGCAGTCCATGTTTCAGGCGTGCTAAACACTCTGGCCAACAGTCTCAGCTGGTCTTGGTCCAGGGTCCATGAGTGGGAGCTTCATCCCTCAGTAGCAGAAGATCTCTTCATCAGATGGGGACATCCAGAATTGGATCTATTTGCCTCCCCATCCAACGTAAAACTGCCCAGTTTCTGCTCGCTAGATCCAGGGCCTGGTGTTTTCTGGTGAGATGCATTGTCCCTCTTCTGGATTGGGATGTTCCTTTACGTGTTCCCTCCCTTCTCTTTATTGTAGTGAGTCTTCAAGTTGCAGTCAGAAGGAGCAGAGATCATTCTGGTGGCACCCTTCTGGCCACGCTAGATTTGGTTTCTGCTGCTCCAGCAACTGACAGTGGAACCTCCGATTTCCCTGCCCCTATGCTCAGACTTGCTCTCCCAGAAACAGGGAATCCTGGTCCATCCAGATCTCAGATCTCTGCATCTCCATGCATGGCTCCTGCTGACCTAGCTGTTTCCAGATTCGGAGTATCCTCCAGAGTAGCAGATGTCTTGATGGCTACTAGGAAGTCTTCCACTAGGGCTACTTACGCTATGAAATGGAAGCAGTTCTGCATCTGGGCCACCACCTGGCATTTAGACCCCTTCACCTGCCCAGTGAATTCAGTACTGGAGTATCTCCTCTACCTGTCTGATGCAAAACTGGGCTACTCCTCCCTCAAGGTGCACCCTTCTGCTACTTCAGCCTACCATGCACCTATTAAGGGCAAAACTCTTGCCCAGATGGATCTTCCCCGTACATTTTTATGGGGCATTCTGCACTTGAAGCCTCCCATCTGGGACTCTGTCCCACCATGGGATCTTTTGTTTGTTTTAGAAAAGCTTACCTTGCCTCCCTTTGAACATGCCGCAAGTTGCGAGCTACATTTTCTATCAGGGAAAGTGTTATTTTAAGTTGCTATTACTTCCACTCGGAGGATTTTCGAGCTTCAGGCCCTGATGTGTAAGGAGCCTTATTTAGTTTTCCACAAGGACTGGGTGTCCTTGTGGACTAATCCTAAGTGTCCTCCCAAGGTGGTGTCAGAGTTTACTTTGAATCAAGATATCCACCTTCCTGTCTACTATCCAGAGTACTCGAACCGAGGGGAGGCACTACTTCATACTCTGGATGTTCACAGGGTTCTTCATTATTATTCGGAGCACACCTGAGCCACTAGAAAGTCTGACCAGTTGTTTGTGTCCTTCATCCCCAGAATGGCAGGGGCTCCTGATTCTAAGCAATATTTATCCAAATAGTTGGTTAATTGCATTGTTTTCTGCTACAACAAGTATGACAAGCCTTTACCGGGCTCAGTTAAAAGCCACTCTACCAGGGACATGGCTGCTTCCTTTGCCTCCTTGAGGAACATGTCGGCTGCCGACATTTGTGCAGCTGCTACTTGGAGTTCTGTCCACACCTTTGTCAAGCACTACAGTTTGGACATTGCATCTCGACACAGAGCAAGCTTTGGACTAGCTGTCCTTCAGGGCTTCCTCTCTTAATCTTCTTTGGGAGACCTCTACCTCCACCCAGCTGATCGGGGTCTCTCCTTACTGCTTGGGACTCAGTCCTAAAGGTGTTACCTGCTGCAAGAGCCACCTCGAAGTAATATAGTACAGTTACATAAGAACTTACCATAACACTAGATTTTCAAGAGGAGCTCTTGCAGCAGGTACTATTTGCCCTCCCACCTTCCCCCTGGTAGCTGCTTCTCCATCATGGATACCTTTGTTTTTCCTCATTTAAGAGGAACCTCCTTGGTTCTCCATTTTTATTCACTTGCCGGGGTCTCTGGTGGGAGAACTGGGGATGGGCTGGGGGACTGTCCATTTGATACCATGCGTGACGCTGGGGCGGGCTGACGTCAGGGGGTGGTCCCCTGCTGTATACTGCTAGCTAGAAGTTTTCTGAGGGTTCCCGGTGCCTGCCAGCTTCAGTCCTAAAAGTGTTACCTGCTGCAAGTGCTCCTCTCAAAGATCTACTGTTACAGTAAATTCTTATGTAACTCTACATTATGTTTGCAGGGACCGACCAATCCATGGTTTGGCTTGGCCTCAAAATTGATAGCTCCAAAACCTTTAATCTAAAAGCCCTACCCTTTATGGGCTTTTAGGGAAAGGGGAAATTGTTTAACCAGGAAAAGCACACTAATCTGGAGCTTGTTTCCAGGTGCAACCTGGGAGCACAAGGATGTTAAGTGATTTGCTCAGGGTCACACAGTATGCAAGTGGGGGAGGGTGATGGGATTCAAACTCAGGTCTCCAGTAGCCCGGTGGCACTGAGGGTTGGAGCTGGTCACCACACCTTGCAGCTGGTGACCGGGTTAGAATAGGCCCAGATTAGAGTCGGTCGGCAGGGGCAGACTAGGATCGAGCGTCCAACGACAGCTCTCCTAGTCCGGGGGAAAGGGGTGGGTGCATACCACATTCTAGTGGTCCCTGGGGATGCCCGGAGGTACTGCAGAGGCGTGGGAGCCAAGGTTAGGGGGGGGCATGGCAGACATCTGCACGCTAGTGCATGGACGTCATTGCATGCCCGTGCCCCCATTGGGGAAAGAACAGGGAAAAAGCAGCACAAGTCTGCGGCAGCTTGATGACTGCAGTTCACCGACCCAATGATGCCTGGAGGTCATGCGCCGGTAGTGGATCCTTGCCGGGCATGGGGACTTGGGGAGCCCCTCTCGACGGCGTAGCTGCCTATGCCAGCTGGGCATGACAGCTTCGGGGTCGGCGGTGGATAAGCGGTGGCTGGAGATTAGTAGGACTGTGGCTGCAGGTAAGAAAATATTCAATGATAAAAAAAAAGAACTCAGGTCTCCAGGTTTTCAGCTCAGCACCTTTAACCCTATGCTATACTGCCTCCTGGGTTTTTAAGTTGATGAAATTAAAAGTATACCAAAAAGATTAACACTGGAGATCTGGTGGGCCACACTGAAGGCTTTGGGGAGGCCAACAGGTATCGTGTCCATACGAACATAGCAGACTGCCCTGGGTTCTCTCCAAATAGAGCGGACTGCTCATACAAAGGGTGGGTTAAGGTAAGGCTGACACAGTTGGGACTGTTCTTTGAATGTCGGGTCATCAAGCCATTTGACTCCCTGAAAGGAGAATTTGGTCTGCTCAAAACTGATCTCTACAGGTATCTCCATATCCCTTCCTTCTGTCCAAGGCAGAGAGAGAGAGAGACAGGGATAGTTTTGCTGTGCGGTCTAGTTTAGTTTAGTTTTTATTTCACATAAAACCCTTTAGGCATGTGTCTATTTTCAAAGGGTTTAGAGTGAAGTACACACAATCAAGATATACAAATATACAGCAGTGTACACAGGTAACAATAATGTACCAGTAGTGCTGGATGTTCAGCATTACATGACAATTTGTAGAGTGCAGTATACAAAGGATTCAAAGGATATTTTGTAGTTAGAAGTGCCAAAGCATGAACAGAGGAAAGGATAGCCCAGCTGATTAAGAAAGGAGACAAGACTTTTTTTTATATACATCAGTGAAAAAAGAAAGACTAGGGAAGGGATAGTGAGGCTAATAAGGGAAGGAGGAGGGTCTGCTGAAGAAGACCGGAAAAAGGCAGAAATCCTGAATAAATACTTCTGCTCAGTATTTACAGAAGAAGGAAGAGAGAGTGGGACTGCTATTGAGAGAACAAGGGAGTCAGAGACAGGGGAGTAGATACCAGCCTATTCACAAAGGGAAGAGTCCTAAAAGAGCTTGAAAAACTGAGAATAGACAAGGCAATGGGATCAGATGTT
Source organism: Neoceratodus forsteri (assembly GCA_016271365.2). Lineage (NCBI taxonomy): Eukaryota > Metazoa > Chordata > Ceratodontiformes > Ceratodontidae > Neoceratodus > Neoceratodus forsteri. The sequence goes on along the minus strand of CM057451.1, from coordinate 266,707,348 downwards.
ATTTACCCCAGAGTATTAAGAGTTCAGAAATGAACTGGCAGCACCCCTAGCAGAAATATTCAATAAATCATTAGAGACAGGGGTGGCCCCGGCGGATTGGAGAAGGGAAAATGTTGTCCCTCTCTGCAAGAGTGGGAGTAGGGAGGAGGTGGGTGATTACAGACCTGTTAGTCTAACCTCTGTGATAGGGAAGTTGATGGAAGCATTGCTCAAGGAAAGGATAGAAACATAGAAGTTGATGGCAGATAAGGACCACAAGGCCCATGCAGTCTACCCATTTCTTTTTCTACCTTATAAATGTGCCATCGGACTTTACTCTGTCAATGGCCTATCTATTCTTATTCATCTGTATTGCTCCCTTATGCCTATCCCATGCCTGTTTGAAGCCCTGCACTGTATTCATATCCACCACTTCCTGAGGTAGGCCGTTCCATGCATCCACCACCCTTTCTGTGAAAAAGAACTTCCTCACATTACCCCTTAAATGGCCTCCCTCTAATCTCATGCTGCGTCCTCTTGTCCTGCTATTTTTCTTATATTGAAACATGTTAGACTCTTTCACTTTGTTAATGTCCTTAAGGTGTTTGAATGTTTCAATCATATCACCTCTCTCCCTCCTTTGCTCTAGAGTATATATATTGAGCTCCATTAATCTGTCCTCATATGTTTTCTGATGCAGCCCCTGCACCATTTTAGTTGCCCTTCTCTGGACTGCCTCAATTTGGTTAATGTCCTTGTGAAGGTGTGGCCTCCAGTACTGCATGCAGTACTCCAGATGAGGCCTAACCAGTGTCTTGTAAAGAGGGATTATTACCTCCTCTTACGACTTGTGATACCCTACTAATACACCCTAACATCCTCTAGCCTTACCTACTGCTTTAGTGGTCTGCTTGGATGATTTCAGGTCATCGTGATGATGATGCCCAAGTCTCTTTCTTCCTTGTGATTGCCAGCAACTCCCTCCCAGCCTATAGGTGGCTTCAGAGTTTCTCTTCCCTATGTGCATGATCTTGCACTTCTTTGCATTAAACCCCAGTTGCCACTCTTCTGACCATTTTGCTAGTTTATCCAGATCTCTTCTCATTCTGCCCACCCCATCTGGATCATCTACTCTGCTGCAGATCTTGGTGTCATCTGCAAACAGACAAACCTTACCCTCCAGTCCATCTGCAATGTCACTGATGAAGATATTGAAGAGGACTGGCCCCAGGACTTATCACTGAGGTACCCCACTTGTGACTTGCATCTCTTCTGACTGTATACCATTTACCACCACTCTCTGTTTTCTGCCCATCAACCAGTTTGCCACCCAGTTGACCAACTTCTGACCCACCCTGAACCTACCCAGCTTATTAATCAGTCTTCTATGGGGAACAGTATCGAAAACTTTGCTGAAGTCAAGGTAGGCGACATCAACTGCTCCCCCTTGGTCCACTATCGCTAGTTACCCAGTCAAAGAAATCTGTGAGATTAGTTTGACAGGACCTTCCTTTGTAAACCCATACTGTCTTGGATCCTGTGCTCCTATGGATTCCAGGTGTTGCACTATCCTTTCCTTAGGAGTGCCTCCATAATCTTGCCCACTACTGAGGTAAGGCTGACTGGTCTGTAGTTCCCTGCCTCCTCCCTGCTACCACTCTTGTGGAGCGGGATCACATGAGCCCTTCTCCAGTCTTCTGGGACCTCTTCTGTGCTCGGAGACTCACTAAACAGTTCTGGTAATGGCTCTGCTAGTTCCACCCTTAGCTCCTTTAAAACTTGCTTGCAAGGTCGGGCTCTACCTGGCCCTTCACCCCGGCGCCCCAGACCAGACCACCCTTCAGTGGTCTCCCTGTTCCACCTAAAGGGATTGGATTCACATTACCACCCTTCGGCAGCAATAACGTCCATCCCTCCATCTGGGCTGAGGAACCTTGAATCCAGCAGGCAGCAGGATCCAAAGCAACGTGGTTTCATGGCAAGTAGGTCTTGCAAAACAAACCTGATAGATTTCTTCGATTGGGTAACCAGAGTGGTTGATCAGAGGGAGCTATGGATGTGGCCTACCTGGATTTTAGTAGGGCCTTCGACACTGTTCTGCATAGAAGGCTAATAAACAAGTTAAGCTGCCTGGGAGTGGGGCACAGAGTGGTGAATTGGGTTAGAAACTTGTTGAGCTGGAGGACACAAAGAGTGGTAGTGAATGGAGCTCAATCCATTGAGAGGGAAGTGACCAGCAGTGTGCCCCAGAGTTCGGTGCTGGGGCCAGTCCTCTTTAATCGGACCGATTGAGGAAGTTGCCCAGTACTATTGCAGGGAGGACGAGTCGGAGGAAGACGAAGCCCTGAGAGAGGGTATACAGAAGGCAGCGAGGGTCCCTTATTTAAGGGTCCCCGTATGAATTGGAGGGTTGGGGTCCTCGGCCCAGATGGAGGGATGGATGTTATTGCTGCTGAAGGGTGGTAATGTGAATCCAGTCCCTTTAGGTGGAACAGGGAGACCACTGAAGGGTGGTCTGGTCTGGGGCGCCGGGGTGAAGGACCGGGTAGAGCCCGACCCCGGAAGCAAGTTTTAAATGCTGCTGCTCACAACTAAGAAGGTTCCCGTGGAAGGATAAGAACTTCATCTAAAGAGAAGCTTTGACTCCTTTGAATCAACTGCTGGTAAAGTACTTTTTATCTTATTTTCGGGTGAGTTCTCGGCAACACATGGAGTAAAAAACAGAACTGGGCTCAGAGGTTTATTTCATATCAAAATCTTAGCCTCGTGAGAAGGGGCCTGAGAAATTCATAAAAGCTCCTTTTCCCCACAGTGGTAAGTGCACTGTGGGGAGGGGGGGTAGGAAAAATAAACTGGAACATTTTAATTTTATTTTATTCTACCTGTCACAAGGAAATTTGGTCACGGATTTTGTTACTAGACCAATTACCGGACTCGGAGGACTTTTCAACATTTAAATTTGGCCTCGTGAGTGGGGGCTAGGAAAGTGTACAAAAAGCTCCTTTTCCTGCAGTGGTGAGAGCACTGTGGGGGGGGGAGAAATAAAACCAAAGTCATAAATGTGATGTTTGAAGGAATTTGGGGCATTATAGTATAACATTTTCTTGGTTGAGAAGGGTTAATTTATTATATGTTTTAAGTGGAGGAAATATGTATGGTTAGATAGATAAATTGTTGAAAGTCTACCTGAAGGGGGAAGAAGTGTATTGAGCGAGTGGGTGTGAGTGAGAATATTGGTGTGTGAGGAGTGTTTGAGGTATGTGCTGGGGCATTAGGGACACGGTCAAGTAGTACTCCCCCTCGAGACTAAAGGATCTTTGCCAGTTTGAACATCCTCCGCTCCCTTTCAAAGTTTATAATAGATGCCGGGCTTTTGGCATCTTGAGGAAACGAGGGCTCGGAAGGAGTCGAGGATCCTGGAACTCTCGAGGGGGATGAGAAAGGAGCGGGCAGACAGAGACAGTGAGAACCAGGAGACACCCTGGGGCGAAATGGACACAGGAACAAGGTTATCCTTGCCTTGTGCCCATACACAAGGGCTCTGACTTTGTCAGACAGGAAGTGGGGCCATCCTTGGATTCCGGTCCCTCATGGGCAGTGTTAAGCAATGCCAGTTCAATTAGGAATAAGACCGCAATGGTTGTAGTTCTTGTTGCTTCTGTTGACATGGCTTGCATCACCGAGACCTGGCTGAATGGAAGTGCGGGCCCTATTTTGGAGTCTGCGGTTCCAGCCGGGTTCTCGGTGATTCATTGCCTGAGAGTGGACCGAAGGGGCGGGGGGGTTGCTGTCTGCTTTGGACAGGAACTGGATCTCAGGGAGGTGCCAGTTGGAGGCACCAACTCCTTTGAGTGTATTGTGGGTGCAGGTGCAGGCTACAGGACCCTTCTCATTTACCATCCACCAGGTGATGGGAGGGAGTTCCTGAAGGAGGTTGTGGACTTCATCACCGAGATGATATTGGAGTCCCCTTGGGGGACTTCAATGCCTGGCTCGACGATGAACTCTCACCATTTGGAAAAAACCTCCTCCAGTTGATGGATTCATTGGGACTGACATGGGTTATTACCTCTGCAACTCATGAAGGAGGGCACACATTGGACTTGGTGTTCCACCTGGGAATAGTGATCTCAGATGTGGAGGTGGAGCAGATCGGTTGGTCTGACCATCACACCCTGAGATTCAGTTTCGCGGCCCCCTGAAATAGGCCTGCCCCAAAGGAGTTAGTGCAGTTCTGTCCTTTGAGAGGAGTTACCTCAGAAGGCCTAATGACGGAGCTGGACTTCTCAGGATTTCCAATAGAGAGCATGGACCCAGGGCTCCTGGTGTTGGCCTATACTGTCGTGGGGGTGTTGGATTCCATTGCTCCAACTCATGTTCATCCCCTTACCCTTCACCCGGGGGCCCCCTGATTTAATGGGGAGATCCGTGAGTTGAAGAGACAGGGGCGAAGGTTGGAAAGACATTGATGGAAAACTCACCTGGAGGTGGATAGGCTTAGATTGCTGGATCATTATAAGATCTACTGATCAGCAATTTCCCATAAGAAATCAGAGTTACTGTCCAGGGAAATTGCTACAGTGAAGAATAGGCCAGCCCAGCTCTTCCGGAGTGTGGACAGACTGTGCAATCCAGCCTGTCTCCAGGCCGGTCGAGCATTGTCACAAGTACAGTGTGAGGAGTTTGTGTAGTTCTTCACTGATAAGGTGTCCACCATCAGGCATGAGATCAGCCAGTGCCTTCCCATTGGACCTTGCACTAGTCAACTGGGTGGTACTAATGGCCCAGTTGACTTGGTTCACCTTTAGCCAACCGGCAGTCACAGATATAGTGAGGGTCATCCAGACTTTGCGGCCAACCTACTGTTGTTTGGATCTGGGCCCTACACGCCTACTAGTGGGGTGTGTAGAGGTCATCGGCCCAGTCCTTGCTGGATAGTGATTGTTTCATTGGAGACAGGGATCTTTCCAGATCCCTGAAAGGAAGCAATAGTATGCCCCCTTTTGAAAAAAACCTCCCTTGATCCCGACTGCCCAGCAAACTACAGACCAGTCTCGAACTTGCCCTTTATAGGGAAAGTTATTGAGAAGATGGTCGCTTTGCAGCTGGTGGATCATTTGATCAACCACAGTATCTATGACCCGCTCCAGTCTGGCTTCAGGAAATGGCATAGCACCGAGACGGCCCTGGTGCAGGTACTAAATGACCTCTTGATGGCTTTGGCTTTGGTTAAAGTCACCAATGAATGGGTCTCTGCTATGAATTCTAAGAAAATCACTGGTGCAGTATTCTAGACCTTAGCAAAGCGTTCGATACTGTCAACCACAACCTACTAGTTAGAAGCCTTATCATAATAGATGCCTCCCCTGCCACTGCACAATGGTTTACTAGCTACCTTTCTGGCAGGTCTCAGAAAGTCAAAGCCAGTGGCCTATTTTCTGCCTCTCTGCCTGTTGCTTGGGGAGTCCCACAAGGCTCCATCCTAGGTCCTATCCTTTTCTCCCTGTATATCAATAATCTCAATGCCCATGTAGACAATTCCAAACTACACTTCTTTGCTGACAATACAGTGTTGTACATATCTGGTTCGACTCTGTCTGAAGTACGGGATGTTTTACAAACCGACTTTGCTCAGTTGGAACTTAATCTGGTTAATGCCAAGCTGCTCCTTAACGCCAAAAAAACTAAGGCCATGATCTTCACCCTCAACACCTCCTCCACTGACCCACCTAAAAACTTCATTGTTACATCTCTAGGAGAATCCCTTGAAGTCGTAACCAAATTTAAATATCTTGGTATGTGGCTAGATAATAAACTCTCCTTCAACGACCATCTCAGTGACCTGTCCAGGAGATTAAAAGAATTAAACCTGAAGTGAAGTGTGTGAGGTGGAATGCAAGAGACCAGTACTCATATGGCAGGCCAGCCAGACCCAGTTAAAATACAACGCAAGAAGGATATATGGCGCACACAGGAACAGGGTATAATAAATTTTATTTATTATGGCATAAATGACAAATTGTTCCAAACCTCAGCCCCAAAAGACAGAAAATATATGGTAAAATGTGCACGTATTTTTAAGTGTTTTCACTTGAGTTAATTAAAGTATTGTATCTAAGGGTAGCTTCTTAGTAAATGCCACACCCCCTGATGAAGACTCGAGTTTAGAGTCGAAGCACAGGGGTTCATTTGTCTGTCCGTATATTTGCTGTTTTTTGGGGATGAGGTTTGGAACAATTTGGCATTTATGCCATAATAAATTAAATTTATTATACCCTGTTCCTATGTGCCATATATCCTTCTTGCTCTGTATTTAACTGAGTCTGGCTGGCCTATCATATGAGCACTGGTCTCCTGCATTCCAGCTTGCGCACTTCACTTCAGGATTAATTGGATTGTAGCCTTATGTGTCGCTGACAGAGTAGATGCTATTTTCAACTGGTACCTACATAGGAGACCTTATAAAGCAGCATTACAGACACATTTGAACTGGTAAGCTCCATCTTCATTATCTCGGGGCACCCACAAAAAAAGTAAAGTTTATTTCACCATATTGAGCTGTTCCATGGAATATGAGTGAGAACGGGAATTTGCTGCATGCTGAGAGTGAGAGGAGCTATAGCTGGGAAGCTACTGATAACTTGGAAACCAGGAGAAAAAGAGCATGAGAGATATTAAAACTTGATGAAGCTGGTGCTACAAATATATTGGACTCTGAGGTCAATAATATAAAAACTGTAATCTTTGACCTAGAAACATTTTTGCACAAGGAGATTGATTTAAGCTTCCATATTTCCACATTAGAAGAATATCTAACTTATAAACATGCAGCGCGGGGTCTCAGAGTCACAGTTTTGCCATCCAGTGGATTAGAGGACTTTCTTTATAAAGAAGAATGGATTGCAGCTGCTTGTGAGTGTGCTAAAATATTCACAGAACTCATTATATGAAGTGACACACGAAAATATGAGAAGCTGTTAAAAGAATTAAAACCAATAAAGGAAAAAGTATTGAAGTATAGATCTCATCCACTTTTTAAAGATCTTGATAACAAATTACAGAACAAATTGGCAAAATATGAACTACAGGTTGTTGAAAAAAAGAATAATAAACTACTCTGTGATCAAGGTGACTATAAAAAGGGAGAAATGTTACAATGGTCTAGAAAGAGTGCTGGGAGATCAGCGAGCAGAGGAAGGTCACAAGTAAAATTTGCAAAAAGATCCATCAGCAGAAATAGAAATGAGAGGAATGTGAACAACGGCAACAAAGCAGGAATTCACCAAAATACTGAGCAATCTATATCTGACCGTTTTTTAGAAATAAAAGCATCAGAAGTTTGAGAAAGTGTTGGCCCGGTGGCGCTGAGGGTTGAGGCACTGGTCACTACAACTCGCGCCACACCGCGACTCCGATGTTCAGGAAACGGGCATGGGTTGCCAGGGCTGGCGGGAGGAGATGGATTGAGCGTCCAGAGGACTGCTCTCGGGTGGGATTCGGCGGCGGTGCTTGCCTGACCCCAGCGGAGGCTGGGGATCGACAGCACATAGCCATAAGCTAAGGGGGTGGGGGCGTGGCAGACGCTTGACTAGCTGGCTGCAGGGAGGCGGCGCGCGACTCAGTCACTGGGCTGTGCACGCATCGCCCAGGAGGAAACAAAGAAAAATAGGAGCCCGGCAGCACGACGTCGTTCCCTGGCGCCATTCCGGAGGGCACCTCCTGGCATGGATCCGTTGGGGTGGGTTGAGTCGCTCCCCACCACCCTGCCATGAAGGGTAAGTCCTGGGGTGCAGCAGGGAGGGGGTCTCATGTCCAGGGATGGCGCTGGGAGAACGACGGTGTGTGGGGGGGGTTGTAGCCGGAGCTCCGAGGAGAGATAAATAGCATCCAAAAAAAAAGTTTGAGAAAGAGGAAAACAAGAAGAGGACACAGGGGAAGGGGCAAGTACAGATGTCGACAAAGCTCGGCCACTGAGGGGATGCAGGAAGGTCATAAATTACAGGTCATAAACCTGTCTAGCTTGAACCTAACAAAGGAACAGGTAACTGTGTTAGAAAAAGGTTTATCATTTATACCAACACCCCCTGTTAATGATTTTCAAATTTATGTCGACCTCTACAAATTATTCAGAAAGATAAGATTAAAATTATTCTTTCATCAGAAAGAATTACAACAAAGTGATTTATTAGAAACAAATATGTTTTTTTTTATTTCGGATGAACATTTAATTGAGAAGGAAGATATTGAGTACATCTTAGATATCATCTCTAATAATGCTGAAAGGACTGATGAACTTACAAGGTGTGTATCACCTGATTATGTGACTAGCCGAGAATGTGATGGAACCTCGTTAAATGCAGAGAGAATCTCTGAAAATTTAGGGACAGATCTAGAGATACTAGCAGAACTGGTCTTAGAGATTGCTGTTGAAGTACACAGTGATAATGATTTAGCAGATGGTATACAGAGTGGTAATTTAGCAACAAGTAAGTCATTGAAAGATATCAGGAAAGTTCAATATAGACCAAATTCTTTGTTTTGCTCTAAGATAATTAACCATGCAATTATTACATATGTGAAAGCAGTATGTCAACAAGTTGGAGATATTTTAAATTTAGAAAAACTGCCAAAAAAAATGGAATTTGACTAAGAAACAAAAACAATCGCTGTTAGAACTCCAAAGTAACAACAATGTCATCATAAAACCAGCAGATAAGGGTGGCGACATTGTTGTTATGGATATAGAAAAATATAGGCAAATGTTTTTTTCTCTTTTGAACAAAACAGAGAACTATAGGAATTTGGGTTTCAATCCTACTATTTCATTTAGGAATGAATTATGTCAAATCTTAAAAGAAGCTGTTGAGATGGGACACATAATAGAAGTAGAATATAAGTATATTTGGAAAGAATTTCCTATCAAGTCTGGCCTTTACGCCATTCCAAAAATTCATAAAAATATTACAGAACCACCGGGATGTCCAATAGTGTCTGGAGTTGGAGCTCTAACGGAAAATTTAGGCAAGTTTATTGATTTCTTTTTGCACTTATGTGTTCCAACTCTTAAGTCGTATATTAAAGACAGCACAGATTTATTATGTATATTACAGAATGTCAAATGGGAATCTAATTATGTCTGGCTTTCAGTGGATGTTGAGGCATTATATACTTCCACCCGCCATCAGCAAGGCATAGAGGCAATAAAATTTTACCTGGACCAGATAGGAGAAATTGAACATGTACCAAAGGAGTTTATCCTTATAGGTTTACCATTTATTTTGGAACACAATTATTTCGAATTTGAGGGCAAATTCTTTTTACAGGAATGTGGGAGAGCAATGAGTGCCTCTATGGCACCCAGTTATGCAACTGTATTCCTGGGATACTGGGAGAAAGATTTTATTTATGATCAAACAGTAAACCTATTCTATGTAAATATAGTCTTTTGGTACAGGTTTATTGACGCTGCCTGTGCATGTGGGACGGTCCTATTGAACTGATTCCTAACTTTGTGAAGTGGCTAAATGAGAATAATTTAAATTTAAAATTTACATATACAGCATCTAAGGATACTACTGACTTTTTAGATCTTACTCTAATGAATAAACTTGGTGATGATGCAATCCGGTCAAAATGTTATTGAAAACAAACAGCAACCAATTCCCTTCTTCATGCTTCTAGTGCCCATTCCCTCTTTTAAAAACTCTATTCCTTATAGACAATATCTTCGATTGTGAAGAAATTGCAGTGATGACATCTCTTATAAGGAGCAATCAGAAGAACCAACTAAGAGGTTTTTGGAGAGGGGTTACAGCATAGATTTATTAAAGAAAACTTCAGAGAAAGTAAATAAAATATGATGGGACACACTTTTGAAAGGACAAAATAATCAGCTAGATAAGCCCACATCCTGCACCTTTATTATCGAGTATAACCATGTAGCAGGTAAGATAGGCAATGTTGTACATAGGAATTGGACTATCTTGCTAAGTGACAAAGAACTAGGGAAGGCAGTGGGGACAAAACCGCGGGTAACATTCTGCAAAGCTAGAAGTCTCAAAGATAAACTTGTACATAGTCGTATTCAAAATTGTAGGGAAAATGATAGAACATGGCTCCCTATAAGATCTCCAGGCTTTTACAATTGTAAATGGTGTAACATCTTTAAATATTCAGTTTCTGCAAAAACATTTCAACATCCTGCAAAGCCAGATATTTCTGTTAAAATTGAACAACTTATTACATGTGATACATCGTTTGTAGTGTATACTTTATGCTGTCCATGTAGGCTCTTACATGTAGGGAAAACGATTCATCCATTAAAACAAAGGGTACAAGAACACATTCACTCTATTGTGAATGTAAATATGAGTACACCAGTAGGAGCACACTTTATGACACATCACTCCTCAAATGCTGCAGGTTTAAAGTGTACAGGGTTGGAGTGGGTACCTCTTTTTAAATTTGGAGGAGATAGATCAAACATCTTGTTGCAAAAAGAATGTAGATGGACTTTTCAATTGCAAAGTGTAAAGCCATAAGGATTAAATAGCCAGTGGGACTTTAAACCGTACTTGAAGCAATAAGTGAAGAATGAAAAATAATTGGTTGGGCCTGCTTGAACTTATTCTGTTTAAGAGATGTTTCTAATTTCATTATAAATTACGTAATCCTTTTTGTTCTTGTAGTTTCATTTAAACCTTTCTATTTTGTCTTTAAAAGGAAACACTTTATTGTTTCCCCTCCTTCCTTCTCCACAAATGTATAATATTTATTATGTACTACACATATAATGAAATTTTATATCTTAATACTGTATGCATGGTGTACAACTAATTCAGCAGATTATCTCTACATGCTCTTTTGAATGTGCATGTCTATTTTTACACTGTTGCTAATATTTTCTCTTTTTGAATTGTCTTTTTTCAGAGCAAATTCTGCACGAATCAGGGACCAAATATAAATGTGCTGCAACTTGTTTAAGGATAGTCTGTGCCTGAACAACTGTCACAACCTGTTTTCCATTAGAAGGAATTGTGTTTTTAAATCGAAACATTTTGTTTGCGGTGCACAGGATTCCCTTCTAACTATTGAGCACTAAAATGAGCAGCTCATGGAACACAAGCATATTTTGAAATGAAAGAAAAGAATAATGAAGGGTTTCTATAGTGCCATCCAGCAATTTGAGAATGGATAAAATGTTTTTGTATCTAATTAATAAGATGATTGATGTTTTGGTAAAATGTGCACGTATTTTTAAGTGTTTTCACTTGAGTTAAAGTATTGTATATAAGGGTAGCTTCTTAGTAAATGCCACACCCCCTGATGAAGATTCAAGTTTAGTGTCGAAGCACCAAGGTTAATTTGTCCGTCTGTATATTTGCTGTCTTTTGGGGACGAGGTTTGGAACAATTTGGCATTTATGCCATAATAAATTAAATTTATTATACCCTGTTCCTGTGTGCTGTATATCCGTCTTGCTCAAGAGATTAAAAGCCAGGCTAGGCTTTTTCTTCTGAAATAGGTCACTTTTTCTGATTGGAACTAGAACCAGGCTTGTTCAAGCCACATTCCTTCCATTACTCGACTATGGTGACCTAATCTACAGTTCCGCAGCAGCTAAAAGCCTAAGCAAATTGGACTCCCTCTATCATCGTGCCCTGAGGTTTATCACAAATTTACCCTACCGAACCCACCATTGCGAACTATACAGAGCCATTGGCTGGACGTCACTCTCCACTAGACGTACACTCCACACTGGTATCTGGACCCTTAAGATACTCCTGAACAAGCTCCTGTGTTATCTAAACTCTCTTATCCATATTTCCCACAGTATGTATTCCCTCAGGAATTCAGACTTTAGCCTCCTTGACATACTGAGGACTCGCACTTCGTTTGGCAAATGTGCCATTTCAACAGCCCTTCCAACCCTTTGGAATCAGCTCCAGACCACACTGAAACTTTTCAGCACTGTTTCTGTCAATTTTTTCAAAAGGCTGGCTACGTTAAAAATAAAAGATAATTGCAGCTGTTACTAAGCCACTTCCCCACCTTTCCTTCACCCCATGCCTTCTCTACTAGCTGGCACTAGCTCTAGCCCATACAAATAGACTCTACTACTACCCCTTTCCCACACTATATCCTTCTCCCATTTCACCTATCCCTCTGGCCCCCTAGCCCTTTCTTTTCCTCTCCTGTTTTCTTATGTGTCTTATTTTGGCGGTTGGTATCCCCCTACCCCAATGCCTCTTACTGCCCCATGCTCCCTGTACCCACCTTTCTATTCCCTAATTATAGCTTTATATTTCATAATTACTTGAAACTGTTTGGAACTACTATGATGTCTGTTATTATGTTCCTAATTACTGAGATGTTTTACTAATATGCTATATGTAATTGCCTGTACACATGTCTCAGGACCTCCTTGTGAATGAGCTTGCTCAACTGAGTTTTCCTGCAATAAACTTGAACTTGAACTTGATGGCGAGAGATCAGAGAACCCGTTCCATCTTGGTTCTGTTTGATCTCTCAGCAGCATTTGACACTGTGGATCATGGGGTGATGCTCGAACGCCTGTGGTTCTTCTGTGGACTGAGAGGGGGCAGTCCTCAGTTGGTTTCGATCTTTCCTCGAGGGCACATCTCAGAGAGTGGTGTCAGGGATTTACTCCTCGGCCCCTCACTGGCTGCCCTGTGGGGTCCCACAGGATTCGGTGCTGTTCCCATGTTATTTGCAGTGTATATGCTCCCATTAGGGGACATTATAAGATGGTATGGGCTGAGTTTTCATTGCTACACTGATGACTCAGCTCTACATGTCTTTTGTGCCTGAACAGGAGTCTGATTCTATCATGGTATTTAATAACTGCCTGCTGAAGATACAGAACTGGGTGAGTACTAGTTGGCTTCAGTTGAACTCGAGTAAAACAGAGGTATTGGTGGTGGACCCTGGTTTTAGGATGACAGAGGTATGGGCGAGAAAACCCTCAGGTTTATACCTTGGGGGGACCCCACTTAAGGCCTCGGGCCAGGTGCATAACCTGGGCATGGTATTTGATGAGGGCCTAACCCTGGGGGCGCAGGTTTCAGCTGTAATCAAATCTTCTTTTTTCCATCTAAGGAACATAGCCCAGGTAAAGCACCTGGTCCTGCCCGAAGATCTTCCTACCTTGGTCCACGCCTTTGTCGCCAGTCATTTTGATTAAACTAGAAACATAGACTTTGACGGCAGATAAGGACCACTTGGCCCACCCAGTCTGCCCATTCCCCTACCTATTGGATAAGCTGCAGATTCTAGTTAACCAACAGCTTACTTCCTGCAGCCCTCCACTACAATTGCCTTATGTCTGTCCCATGCATGCTTGAATTCCCCCACTGTTTTAGACCCAACAACCTCCCCAGGAAGGTGATTCCATGCATCCACCTCTCTCTCCATGAAAAAAATTTCCTCACATTACCCCTGAGCCTTCCCCCTTCTATCTTAAATTGTGCCCCTTGTTCTTACACATCTCTTTTTCTGAAAGATGCTACACTCCTGGACTTTGTTGATTCCCTTGAGGTACTTGAAAGTTTCTATCATGCCCCCCCTGTCCTTCCTTTCATCAAAGGTATACATATTAAGCTCTCTCAGCCTCTCTTCATATGGTTTCTGATGCAGACCCTGCAGCATTTTAGTTGCCCTCCTCTGGACTGCTTCCATCCTGTCTATGTCCTTGCATAGATGGGGCCTCCAAAACTGCACACAGTATTCCAGATGGGGTCTCACCAACTATCTGTACAGAGGGATAACCACTTCCCTTTTTCTACTTGTGATGCCCCTTCCTGTGCATCCCAATATCCCCCTGGCTCTCCTTACTGACTTCTCACATTGCTTACCTACCTTTAGGTCATCTGATATGACTACCCCCAAGTCCTGTTCCATTTTTGTTGTTCTTAGTACCTCCCCTGCTATTGTGTACTCTTCTCCTAGGTTTTTGTTTCCCAGGTGCATTACTTTGCACTCTTGCATTGAATCTAAGTTGCCATATGTCTGACCATTCCTCCAACCTTGCCAAGTCCCTTCTCATCCTTTCTACCCCCCTTGTGTATCAACTCTGTTACAGATCTTTGTGTCATCTGCAAAGAGGCATACCTTTCCTCCAGACCCTCTGCAATGTCACCTATAAAGATGTTAAAGAGGTCTGGACCCAGTACTGAGCCCTGAGGTACGCCACTAGTAACCCCCTTTCTTCAGAATGTGTTCCATTCACTATTACCTTCTGTGTCCTGTTGTGCAGCCAGTTTGCTACCCAGGCTACCACCCTGGAACCCACTCCCAGGCTGGCTAACTTGATTATTAGTCTTTTGTGCGGGACTGTGTCAAATGCCTTGCTAAAGTCTAACTACAACGTCCTCTATCTAGGGCTACTGGGGGTGGAGATCCACCACTTGCAGCTAGTGCAGAACGCGATGGCCAGTTTGTTGACTGGAACCCCTAGATCCAGTCATATAACACCTGTGCTGCGCGAACTGCATTGGCTGCCAATACAGCTGCGGATCACCTTCAAGGTTGCATTGCTGACCTTTAAGGCCCTACACGAGCTGGGACCTCACTACCTGAAAGAACTCCTGTCTTCTTACTGCCCCTCCCACTCACTTTGATCCTCTGATGAGGGATTGCTAGAGATTCCCAGGGTATTCCTGAAAGCATCTGGAGGAAGATCTGTTGCCTTTATGGCACCTACCCTGTGGAACTCTTTACCTCACCAGATACGAGATAGTCTGACCATGGAAGGATTTAAAAATTCCTTAAAAACGTACCTGTTTAACCAGGCATTCTCAGGGACTTATTGACCGACTGCTACTCTTTTATTGTTTTTAATTCTAATATTGTTAATGTTATTGTATATGTATTGTAAAGGTGCCCTGAGCTATGGAAGGGCGCCTTATATAAATAAAATTTTACTTTACTTTACTTCATAAGCGACATTGCGGAGGGACTGGAGGGGAAGGTGTGTCTATTTGCAGATGAGACAAAGATCTGCAATAGAGTCAATACTCCGGAGGGGATAGAAAGGATGAAAAGAGACCTATGCAAGCTCAAGGAATGGTCAAGGGTATGGCAGCTGAAATTTAATGCAAAAAAATGCACAATTATGCACTTGGGGTGCAGAAACCCAGGAGAAAAGTATTCAAGGGGGGGTGACTAATATCCACCAAGCAGTAAAAGGGATCTGGGAGTGATTATAACAGATGACCTAAAGGTGACCAGACAGTGTGAGAAAGCAGTAAGGAGGGCCAGCAGAATGTTGGGGTGCATAGGGAGGGGCAACTCCAGCAGAAAAGAGGAAGTGATGATGCCACTCTACAGATCATTGGTGAGACCTCATCTGGAATACTGCATCCAGTTCTGGAGGCCTCATCTCAGAAAAGACATAGATAAACTGGAGACAGTCCAAAGGAGGGCTACAAAGATGGTGCAAGGGCTGCACCAGAAGACATATGAGGAGAGGCTAGCAGGGCCACAGTAATGGGGGGAAGTGGGGATGTTGTCCGGGGCCCTGAGCTCAGGAGGGGCCCATCTGAGGAGCTGGCATTACCCTTGGCATTAACTGGTTTAGGAAACAGGGGCCCATTTCAAGTGACTTGTCCTGGGCCCCAAAATTCATAGCTGCAGCCCTGGAGGCTAGTAGACCTTGGCATGTATTCACTGGAGATGGGAAGGGAGAGGGGATATGACAGAGACTTTTAAATACCTTAAGGGTCTTAATAGGGTCCGGGGGGAGCCTCTTTCAGAAAAGAGAATGCTCAAAAACAAGGGGTCATGATATGAGGCTGGAGGGAGGGAGACTCAGGGGGAATGTGAGGAAGTACTTCTTAACGGAAAGGGTGGTGGATGCATGGAACAGCCTCCCTGCAGAAGTGGTAAGGGTGCAAACAGTGAAGGCATTCAAAAATGCATGGGATAGTCATATAGGAACCCTAGCAAAAACATGGAAAGGGTAAACAGGGAACACTTGGGGGATAGGGTATATGGGCCGACTAGATGGGCCGGGCAGTCCTCATCTGCCATCAGATTCTATGTATCTATGTATGTATGTAGATTACAACAGATGTTCAACAGCAGCAACCAAATTAAAGACTTTTTTGCAAAAGCCAAAATTAACTTGTGTAGTAGAGGACACATTTCTATTCTATATAACACTCTAAGCTCTTTGCAGGGGAAGTAAAGCTTGGCACTAATCCTAAAATGGGAAAAGGCTACTGGTGTGGTCACCACCCCAGGGGAGTGGAGGTAAATTTGGTCTAGTGCTCACAGAAACACTGCCTCCAATAATTGGAGAGAATTTCAGTGGAAGATCTTGAATAATTATTTCTTTTGAGATCTTGGATTAACACCTTTGAGCAGAAAGCTCTTTCATAGGTTCCACGTCAAGTATGACACAAACAAGAGTACAGATATGTTCCACAGATACAGATACAGCAAGAAACAATTGAAAACTGTCTCCAGGCATAAATTCTAACAATAGTTACACAATCTAAGCATGTACAGGGTGCAGAGTCAAAACAAAGGCTAACGTTTCACTAGGTAACGGTAACATAACATGAGAACGCTTGTTTAAAAAGGAGAATTGTACAACTAACAACATAGGCAGATAATTGGATTGTGCCTGAGTCAAAGAAAGAAGGAAGGTCTTGTACCAGTAGAGAGGGTTAGGGGAGGGAGGAGGAAAGTGCGGGGAGGGAGAACGCAAGCAGAGGTGGGGGTAGGATGGGGATAGATAGAAGGGAAAGGGAAGAATAGCTATGTAGTCAAAGTGGAATAAAGGGGGAGGAGGGTGGGGAAGGAGGGGCAGAGGAAAGTAGGGAGGAAGAGGTGTTGTAGGTAGTGGGGTGATGATGAAGATGTAATTAAGGTGGTAGGGAGGAAAGAGGTATGGAATGACAGAGGGGCAAAAAAGGGAACAGGAGGTGGAGGGAGGTAGGAGGGAAAATAAATAATTTAGGCAGGGGTAGAAAGCCCATGAAAGTGTTAACTTGACTGGGGGCCCAAGAAATGGCCATGAAGCGTAACATTTTACTAATCAATAGAGATCACAGAGGTTGTAAATGGTAGGAGCAAGGTAAAGGCAAATTAGCAGTAGCAGTCACAAGTTGCCAGTGAGATTAGATGCTGATGGAGTTTCTTCTTAAAGAAGCCCAGTAAAGTAGCATTGGTTATGACAGGAGGCAGGGAGTTGTACCACTGCGGAGCTCTGTAGGCGAATGCACATTGTCCAAAGGTGGTGCGGCACCATGGGATTCTGAAAGCCAGTTTGCCAGAGCTTCTGGTACTGCGTGGGTTACATGCAGGGGAAAGAAGGGCCATTACACCAGGGGGTAGCAGTCCCAAGGTGACTTTTTTTGCAAGCAGGCACAACTGGTATTTGAGCCTGCCATTAAACTGTAACCAGCCAACCTGGGCATAAAGATCACAGGTGTGTGTCAAGCATGCGGCACCAGCAAGAAGGCAGCATGCTTTATTTAAGGCCATTTTGATACGTCAGAGGACAGTGTCTGTAGCCGCACTGTAAGTAACAATACCATAGTCTGATAGAGAGACCACAGAACTGTGGATGGCCGTGTTCAGTGCTTCTGGAGTGAGATTATGTCTGTTCCTGTATAGAACTCCTAAACGTTGGTTAATAGCTTTGGATGTTCGGTAGATGTGCTGGGTGAAAGACAGGGTAGAGTCAATAGTTATACCCAGGTACCCGAGATTTTAAACCAGTTCAAGAGGGGAGCCAGTGTCATTAATGATGGTAAACGGGAAGGTTTTGTGTTTGCGTTGGGAGGTCGAAAACAACATTGTCTTAGTCTTGTTATAATTAAGGATGAATTTATTATCCCGAAACCACTTCTCTGCAGATGTAAAGGATTGCTGAAGTTGGTCCTGGAGAAGGTGAGGGTCCATGCTGCTGGCAAAAAGTACAGCGTCATCAGTTTATAGAAGTATGTGGTTGCAGCAAGTTCCTGGTAGTGAATAGAGGAAGTTGCTAAAAAGCAATGGACCCAAGATAGATTCTTGCCGGACTCCAGAGCATACAGGCCTACTATCGGACAGGGTGTTACCAATTTTAACCTGCTGCGTTTGTCTGCCTAAGTAGCTGGAGAACCAGCTTGTAGTGTCGGAGGAAAGACCAATGGAGGAGAGTTGTCTGATGAGGAGATCATGGTTGACAATGTCAAAGGCCTTGGTAAGGTCTATGAAAGTTGCCCCTACCAAGAGCCCTTGTTCCAGAGAGTTATTGATAAAGCCTGTAAACTCCAGGAGCGCAGTGATGGTACTATGCTCACGCCTGAACCCATGCTGTTGGGGACATTGGAGTTGGTAGTTATCCAGATACTCTACGAGTTGGTAGCCCATGATGCACTCCAGGGCCTTAGAAATCGGAGGGAAGAATAGAGATCGGGTGGTAATTTCCCTGCAGTGCTCGATCGCTACTCTTACGCACCAGGGGCAACCACTGCTGATTTCCAAAGATGTAGAAATTGTGACTGAGAGTGAGACAGGTTGATTATTTTGGTAAGAGGTGTGAGGATTTCCTCGAGGGTAAGGGCAACAAACTTTAAGTCCAAGGAGTCCCCACTGGATCTAGCGTTCCCCAGCACCTTCTTAAGATAATGTCTGCCTTCATTTATAGACACTGCTTTGAAGTAAAATGGTGGGTGGTCTTGGGGTGAGTTCTGGACTGCAGTGTTCATACCTGAGGGGGTAACCACAAAGTAGTCAGGGGGAAGAATGTTGCTAAGGTCTGTAAATGCTTTGTTGAAAGCGTTCATGACTGCTTTTGGGTCCACAGTAGGGGTGCCATCAATGTTCAGCGTGTTCTGGGTAGTTTTGGGGTCTTTACCAGTGATGTCTTGGATGTTCTTCCAGAACATCCTGCTATCGTTCCAGGAGGTGGAAAGGGCTTCTTTGAAATATTGGCTTTTAGCAGAATGGATAGCACAGGTACACTCATTTCTCACTACTTTTTACCTTTGTAGGTTAGCTTGTGTCCCCGGCACTCGAGAGATGTGCCAGAGGGTGATCCCTGTGTTTTAGTAGATCAAGAGCAGGAGTGATCCAGAGATTATGGGTTTCCTCGATTTTTGTAGTTTTGAAGGGGGCATGCTTATCGCAGGTAGCATTAAAGAGATCAATGAAGAGTTCCAATGCAGTGTTGACATTGCTGGCTGTATATACATTAGACCAATAGGTGATCCTCAGGTCAGCTTTCAGTAGCTCAAGGTGTCCCAGAATGAGGTCCTGGCTGTGATGCTTGGCCAGCTGATTATGATTGTTCTTTAATATTTGTAATATAAAAATGTAGAGTGTGATTTGTCTCCATAAGGCAGCTGTGCCATGGGTCAGGTTTTAGTGGAAATAACAGGATATATTAACCTGAAACCAGAAGGTAATTAAAAAGACTAGAGAGCCTTAATTAAGGGTCTCCGGTTTATCTGACTTAATTGGAGCTGACCAGCTGCCAGGATGTAGGGATTATAAACTTTTATGATGTCTTAAGAGGAAGAACACTTAATATCAACTGGTGTTAAAAAGCTATATTGCTTCTAAGTGAGATATGGCAGAGTTGTAAAAAAACCTTTGATGTCTTGGGAGCAGGAAACCACACAAGATCAAAGGAAAGGCTTGAATTAAGGAGTCATATTTGGGAAATGAGTTTTTGCTGAAGTCACAGTATTTAATATACCTCCTGATAGGACATCCTGTTTTGTATATTTTTAATATTCTGAAAAAGGAGGAGCTAGATGACACAGAAGAGGGATGGAACCACAGAATTTAACTGTACTCTGTGTTTCAACTTAGAGACATTAACTTTTTGGACTCTTAAGAAACAACATCTAACTCTAAGCACTGTATCGAAGTAATACATTAGATAGAAAACGTTTAATTGTATTGTGGTAGGAGTTTTAGTTTATACTTTTCCTTGTTTTCTTTTAAGTGATTGTATGCTTTGTGATACAGTGTTCTGTGTTTACATTTTACATATTTTTATCCATTTTTAAGTAAACCGCTTATTTTAAAGAGACTGCCTGGTGTGTCTTCCAAGTTCTTTCTTTTGCATGTGATGTACGGAGGGTTAAGATTGACAAAACTATTCATAAGCTTAATGGTGTTACCAAACTGGAAAAAGGTAAGAATATACCTACGGTCTTTTATAGAGTTTTAAGGGTTCATTTTGGATACCTGATTAGGTGCCTTTAGGTGAAAGATATCTGGCATCCCCTGAAGAACAGATTATTTGAGCCTGTACATTTGGGTATGCTAGCATAAGGTTCACAGTTTGAATCCCCCCAGAATTTGAGACTAAAGGTGATTCGGACCCACAGGCAGACAGAGGGTTACCCTGTTATGTTACCTGTTCACAGTACTGCGCTCGGAGGTTGGCACTGTGGGAGCAGAGGGCCTGACCTGCTGAGCAGGTTTGTGACACCAGCTAGTGACAGTTCTGGCAGGGGGCTTGCGGTAGTTATTGGACCAGTAAAACCTGACCGGGGAGTGATCACTAATACAGTCGGGTAGGACAGAGGTACCCTTGATATTATCCAGCCGGTTAGATAGCACCCAGTCCAGTAAGGTATTGGTCCCAGTTTTGTAGTTCCTCGTGGTTGGGGCTTCTACAAGCTGTGAAAGGTGGATAGCAGATAATGCGTCCTTGGCATCAGTGGCATTAGAGGAGAGCCAGTTTATATTAAAATCTCCAAGCATTAGAAATTCTGAGTGAAGGCTCATCCCTCTTAAGGTGTTTATGAAGGACGCAAAGCCAGGTTTAGTGTGCCTTGGAGGGATGAAAACAGAAAGCACGGTGAGTGTTTTGTTGTGTGCACTGAGAAGCAACTGAACGGACAGCATTTGGATTAAATCACCACAACCAGGGGTGGGAATCTCCAGTCCCTGCAAAGTGTCCTTTACATAGATCACACATCCACCACCACGCTGAGAAAGGCAATCACACCTAAATACTGTGAAGCCAGGAAGTAGGATTGCTGCATCAGGGACATTAGAAGTGAGCCAGGTTTCTACTACCAAGAGTACGTCTGGATTATGTCTGGCGGTCCATACTTGTAGTCTGTCAAGTTTTGGAAGAAGACTGCAAATGTTTACTGACACCACTGTTAGACCACCAATTTTATTTGGTGAGTGGTCTGAGCAGTGTGGAGGTCCAAGATTAGGATGTATATTGTCCAAGAGCAATAAGAGCAGCACTATTAGTGTTTTCAGGTATTCCTTAAATAGTTTTTTGGAGCGGGCATGTAACCTGCAGTTAGCGTGGCATTGCGTGGAGGTTCCCTGCTTAAAGGAGTTTTGATAGAAGATTGCCAAGGCATCATGCCAGTGGGGATGAAGAGAGCCAAGACCGATCGGCAAAGAGTGAGCCTTCATGTAGCTTATGTGTGGATGTGAACCCCCTTCATCACTTGTCACTATAGCACACTAATGGGAAACTGATGTTATAGAGGGTGTGGAAAAAAGGGGGATTATGTTCACATCCTTTGGCCTTGTGAGGCATCACAGCCATAGCAGTGAAGTGTCCTGCAGGTAATTACAGAAATATTTCAAATTCCAAACCAGTCAAAGGAGAACCACATCCTGGTAGGTATCTTTCCTGAAGGAGTAAAGGCCAAGCACAGTTAATATTTGTACAGTTTTATTGCGGTAGCTATAAAAGCCAGCATGATTGAGTGGTTAACAGAAAAGGACTGGAAAAATATGTAGAAGCGTATTGGGGCAATTGAATATATACAACAGGAGTGGAGGTAAAAATGACAAGATAAAAAAGATATAATGGCTAGTGACATTAGTAACAGAAACACCAAAAATATGTTGGTGCTGCTGTTTTCACAATGGATATTGTTAAAGAGGACAGGAAATTATTTCTAATTGGCAGCCATTTATAATGTTCCTATTTACAGAAACTATATTCATTTCCCTAAATTATTCATATTTAACTGTACAAGTCCCAGTTACCAACATTTTAAATGAAATAAATAAATCAAGTAATGTGAAAAACTGTATTTTGCATTGTTTTTTTTCTATATGTATTTTATGGTGCTTTTCCCCTTTTTCTCCCCATCCTGGGACCCCGGCAGACACGTATGTGCGCATGCGTGGAGGTGCACGTGCATGCCGGGTACCAGCTCAGCCCCTTCCGCTCCACCCCAGGATATCGCCACCACTCCGTCTCACCTACACTTCCCACCGGACCAAACCCAAGTCAGCAGTGTAGCGCGAGGTAAGGCATCCAGCCCCTTAGCCCTCAGCCCCACCAGGCCGGCGCATTGTTTTGTTTTTATGGGGAGCATTCTGTTATGGTTCTCTTCATTGAATCATTGGGCTGGAGACAGAGTTTTAACTATGTCACAGTTTGTGTACAGAATGCTAAGCATGGTTCTGATAGGTTAACAGCTCATGCTTAGTATTCTGTACACAAACCATGATGTAGTAAAAACTCCAAATTACTGGTTCCGTGAAGAGGACTGTATAGAATGTTATCAATAAAAAGAAAACAATTGAAAACTCAGTTTTTCATGTCAGTGATTCTTCAAGTAACAGTGGTACAGTTAAATATGGATTATTCAGAGGTATGAATTTAATTTCTGTAAATTAGAACATTAGTATCTGCTGCCAGCTATCACAAGTTTCATGTCCCTTTCAAGGAAATAACGGTCAGGGAGCTACTGCATGGAAATGACCATTGCACAGTGTGGTTCCAGTTGGATATGGGCAGGGAAAGCATCCTGACTAAGACCAAAATCTTGGATTTCAGGAGGGTGGACTTCAGGAAAATGGGCGAAGTGCTAAGGTGCCATCTGGCAGGCATCAAAGCAGATAGGGGGTGGACCAAAGGTGGTCCATCATTAAGGAAGGAATACTGGTTGCCACAGAGGAGTGCATTAGGCTTAGGGCTAAGAACACAAGGGCCAAAGAGCCCAGCCATTTCAGTTCTGGGGTTGCCCAAGCAGTAAGGGAAAAGAGAATGGCCTACAGAAAATTCAGGAAGAACAAAAGAGAGGTAGATAGGGAAAATTACCTAAGGTCGGCTAGTGAGGCAAATAAGGAAGTCCGGCGAGCAAAGGCACAGAAGGAGCTGCAGATAGCTGAAGGAATTAAGAAGGGGGAGAAGGCTTTCTTTCGCTATATAGTATTATTATTATTATTATTATATAGTAGTAGTATTATTGACAACATTCTATACAGTCCTCTTCACGGAACTAGTAATTTGGAGTTTTTACTACATCATGGTTTGTGTACAGAATACACACAATTAGTCACGGAGTCCACTAGAATGAACCATAAGACTAGTAAGCACACGTTCCTGGATTGGCTCCTTGCAAGCTCACCTGACAGGATTACCGATGTCTTGGTACTACCGGATTTGCTAAGCGACCACTTCCCTATCACCTGTCTGTGGTCCAATAAATTCAAAAGCACCACCTGTCTTTGTGAACAGCAGAATTCTCAGGAAAGGGCAGCTCTCAACTTTTAAGGAGGCACTTTCTCAGATTGATTGGTCTCCTCTTAAGGTACTGCATGACCTTGACATAACACTCCAATACTTTGATAACTTTAATAGTGTTTGTGACAGATTTGCTTCGTTCAAAAAATGAAAAACGCAGCCATAACAATGGATGGATTACTAGTGACCTTCTAGATCACATGGGGGCAAGGGACAACCTTTGGTATCAAGCCAGGGCCTCCAGTAAGCCCAGTGACCTTCAACGATACAGGGCAGCCAGAAACAAATGCACACATCTCATCAGGAATGCTAAAGCTAATTTCTACAAGGATCAATTGGAAAGAACCTGAGGTGATGGGAGGTGGTTTTGGGACACTATAAAGGCACTCACAGGGAAGGACGACAAAACATAGCCATCACTGCTAAACATTAATGGCACAAATACCATGGACCCCACACCATTGCTGAAGAGTTCAACTCCACCTTCACGGATCTTAGCTCTGTTCTACCGGCTGAATACCACAAGCCTATCAAAGCTGATAATAGACGCCCACCGGACATCAACTGGCACCCTCAATTTTACTTCAAGAGAGTCACTGTCAAAGAAGCACTGGGTTATGTTAAAAAGGTCCTGGGGAAAACCAGAATGGGGTATGACAACATTGACATGAAATTGCTGGCGTTGGCAATCAACTAAGTCATCACTCCCATCAGTACGATTTTCAATAAATCCCTCCAGCTCGCCAAATTTCATTCTTGGAAACAAGCGCTGGTGACCCCGGTGCATAAGGGAGGTGAAAGATCACTGACTGCAAACTACAGGCCCGTCTCTATCCTCTCCCCCTCTCTAAAGCACTGGAAAGGATTGTGGTAGACCAATTTACTGACTATATTCACAAATACCAGCTGCATTGTCCCCAGCAGCACGGCTTTAGGAAACTCCACAGCACGGACACTGCACTGGTGGATTTCATTGAGTATGTCCATAAAGCATTGGATGAGGGAAAACTGGTTGGGTCCATCTTCATTGACGTAACAAAGGCATTCGACACAGTCTGTCACCCACTCTTCTTGTCTCAACTGCATGCCCTTGGTTTTTCCCCAAATGCCACTCTATGGTTCCAGGACTACCTAACCTCCCGGTCTCAAAGGGTCAAGATAGGCCACTCCGTATCTGCATCCAAGGAAGTCTCGCTAGAGGTGCCTCAAGGGTTCATCCTGGGTCCACTGCTCTTCAGCATGTTCCTGAACGGCGTACCCGATGCTTGCACTAGCAAAGTCATTCTGTATGCTGATGATGCTGTCCTACTTAGCTATCACTCTCGCACAGAGAACCTACAGGCTGAGCTACAATCATCCTTCTAGCAACTGGAGACCTGGTTCTTCTCCCAAAGGTTGCTACTAAACTACAAAAAAAACAAGATGATGCTCCTCTCTAGCTCCCAACTAAAAAGGAGATGCCCAGAACTAACAATCACAAATCACCTGACTGCCCCACTGGAGCAGGTTCACTCCTTCAAGTACCTGGGTGTCATTGTGGATGATGCCCTCTCGTATGTTCAGCACATTGACATGGTGGTGAAAGCTGTGAACACTAAATTAGGGATCCTGTTTAGGCACAAGAAAAGCCTAACTGCTGAAGTCCTCCGGCTCTCAGTCTCCAGCTCTGTCCTCTCCCTGGTCAACTATGGGCTGGTGGTTTACGACGTTGCCACTGATACGGCCCTCAAAAGGGTTGCCACTGTCCTTAACAAGGCTTGCAGACTATTGCTAAATGCTGACCGCTTCACGCACACTTGTACCCTGTGTGGTCTGGCCCACATACTACCCCTTCAATCCAGAATCAGATACCAAACTTGCCTGCTAGGGAGAAAGACTATGCTCTCCCTAACCCCTACCTTCATTGCAGACCTGGAAAAGGAAGCAAACTCCAAATACAACACACGAAGAACAGTGACAACACAGCTAGATGTCCAATTTCATAGAACTTCCCTAGGACAAAGATCCTTTATGTACCGAGCTCCACTATGGCTAAATGAGATCCCTGCTGCAGCTCTTAATACAACAAATGTTCAGTCCTTTAAAACAGAACTGAAGCAATACCTGCGGAACTCAAACGCTTGCGACTGCCTTACCTGAATCCATATCTTCAACCTGGATACCCCCTCTTAAACATCTCTGACTCCCTTACCTGAGTCCATATCCTCAACCCAGATACCCCCCTCGTCTGTCTGAGCTTTCTTCCTGTTTTACCAACCCTGGACCCCCACCTGCCATCCCTTGCCATTGCCCCAGCTCCCTCCAACTCCTTCCCCTTCATACTCCCCCAACACCTCCCCTTTCCACCTCTCCCTAAATATTCTCCTTCTCCCAAACCCTTCTCTCTCACTCTTTCTCCTCTCTCTCTCTCTCTCTCTCTCTCTCCCTCCTCTCTCTCTCTCTCTAATCTACCCCTTGTCTGCACTCTCCCTCCTTTCTTTCTCCCACCCTTTCCGATACTCTACCTTGACAAGTCCCCCTGGGGCAGCTATGCCGCACGTTGCTAGTTAGGGAATCTCGTTCGCACTTTCCCCCCTTTCTTTCTCCTACCCTTTCCGATACTCTACCTTGACAGGCCCCCCTGGGGCAGCTATGCCATACGTTGCTAATTGGGAATCTCCTCCTACTGTTTAATTTCAGTTGTATAGGTTATGCAAATGTATTATTTATCAATTTTCTGAATTACATAGCAATCTTATGTGTTGTGTTGACTGTCAAGTTTTGTTATGTCTCTGTTGTTTTACATCCTGATGCGGAACCTTTGTAAAAGAGTGTATACTCAAAGGTTGTATCTGAATTACCAAATAAATAAAATAAAAATAAATAATATAAGTCAGACAAGGGACAAAAAGGAAGGGATTGTTAGGCTTAAGAAAGGGGTGGAGGATAATGGGGAAAAGCAGAGATACTAAATGAATACTTCTGTTCTGTCTTCACCAGGAAGAAGGATGGACCAGTGCCTTCAGAAGGGAAAAGAGGAGCAGGTAGGGAGGGGAACACAGATGTAGTGATAGAGAAGGATAGAGTGAGGGAGGGGCTGCTGGCATTGAAGGTGGACAAATCACCAGGCCTGGACAGAGTACATCCAAGAGTACTAAAGGAACTGGCTGAGGAGCTGGCAGGGCCACTGGCAGGCCAATTTAATAGTTCACTAGAGTCAGGCAAGGTACCGCAGGACTGGAGAACAGCACATGTGTAGTGCCCCTCCACAAAAGTGGTCCTAAGGATGACCCAGGGAATTACAGACCAGTCAGTCTGACCTCTACTGTGGGCAAGCTCATGGAGACCATACTAAGGGAAAGGTCGGTGGACTATCTAGAGGAGCATGGTCTCCAGGATGCTTGGCAGTATGGGTTCATGGGAGGGAGATAGTGTAAAATGAATCTGTTTGACTTCTTTGACTGTGTCACTAAGACAGTAGACAGGGGCCAAGTGGTAGACATCCTCTATCTTGATTTCAGCAAGGCCTTTGACTCTGTGCCCCACAAAAGGTAGATCAATAAGTTGGTGAATCTTGGGGTTGAGGAAAAGGTGGCCAGATGGCTGGAAAACTGGCTGAGGGACAGAACCCAGAGGGTGGTTGTGGAGGGAGAGTTATCTGGTACCAGAGAGGTAACCAGTGGTGTCCCACAGGGCTCTGTGCTGGGGCCGGTGTTGTTCAATGTCTTCATCAATGACATTGGGGATGGCATTAAGGGCAAAATGCGCCTATTTGCGGATGACACCAAGCTCTGCGGGAGAGTGGACACAGCTGACGGGATACAGGACCTACAGGAAGATCTGGAAAAGCTGGGGAGGTGGTCCAGGATCTGGCAGCTTGGCTTCAGTGCCAAGAAATGCAAAGTTATGCATATTGGAGCCAAGAATCCCAAGACAGAGTACTACCTGAGTGCAGTCCGAGTATCTGCATCAGCGGAGGAGAAGAACCTGGGAGTGATGATCACTAGTGATCTGAAGCACCCCAAGCAGTGCAAGAAAGCAGCAGCAAAGGCAAACAAGATGCTGGGATGCATATCTAGGGGGATCAGTAGTAGGAGAGAGGTTATACTGCCCTTATACAGGTCACTGGTAAGGCCGCATCTAGAATATGGAGTTCAGTATTAGTGCCCACACCTCAAAAATGACATTAACTTGCTGGAGAAGGTCCAGAAGAGGGCTACAAAAATGATAGCTGGTCAGCAGGGTAAGGCATACAAGGAGAGGTTGAGGGCACTGAACATGTACTCCCTGGAAGACAGGAGCAAGAGAGGGGACATGATTGGGACCTTCAAGTACTTGAAAGACATAAATAAGGTTGATAAGGAGAGTCTCTTTAAGCTGAGTGGCAACCATAACACGAGGGGGCACAGTCTTAAGCTGGAGGGTGGGAGGTTTAGGAGGGAGGTCAGGAAGCACTTCTTCACAGAGGACACTTGGAATGCGCTGCCAGAAGAGGTAATCTAGTTGAAGACAGTGGGCAGCTTTAAGAGAGGCTGGGACAGGTATAGGGAGAGGGTAAGAGTTATGGGTAGGGAGGATGGGAGGAATGGGGAGAGGGGGCAGGGACAGTAGCTCAAGCTGTGGACCCTGCAACATAAGCAGACTTGATAGACCAAATGGCCTTCTTCTGCTGGCTTCTTCATATATTTGTATGTAATTTGGTCAATGTTGGATATTTAAATCATATACATGTTATACAGGGAAAGGGTGAACTAACCTATTACATGGACAGTAAGCCTAAATGTGGTCACTATTTTGAAAACCCCCAAGTGTTGTAACATTGTACCAAAGTGCTTATGGTATGTTACTGTAAAAATGATGGTGCTTACATTGAGTAAGCCGTTACAGATGTATTGCCTGCCTATTGGCACATATATGTAATGCTTTTACATGAAATTAATAAAAATTAAGTTTTAAAAAAAGAAGATTAAGCAGTTCTTCTTCCCATTCCCTTTCACTAAGGCACCATGGTCCTATAATGCTTGAATTATTTAGTATATGTCCAGGTTGTAGCACTTTGTAGTGATCTATAGCCACTATATTTAAAGTGTTTCATAAATCTTGAAAGCGCTTCATTTTATTTATTTATTTATTTCATTTTGTATAGCTATTTGGCCCTGACTGTCACCTTTTCCTGCCCTTTGGATCTCCTGCCAATCCCCCCTTCCCCCACCATCGAGGCCAATGTGGATCCACACAGAATGAGGCCCAATGACTGTGGAGACCATCATTCATGACAGTCACAGCACACAGGGTTTTTCTTGGTTTTCTCCCTTCTTCCCAGTCCCTGCCCACTACCCCGTGACATTGGACATTGTCTCTGTTGGCCTCAGACATCAGCAGCATGCACTGAGCTGATGCCACCCCTGCAAAGGAGCAAACTCTGCTGGTCATCTCTCTCCCTGGCTGGCTCGTGCTCCCCTTGGGAGCACTCCCTAGCCTGGCCTCTTGATCCCGCAAACCCAGGCTCTCTACAAAACCCGAGTCGCCAGCATGGAAGCACAATGTGCTTTAACTGGAGTCATTGGGTGGCCCTAGCTCCTCATTTTACTGTTATGTAGTAGTAGTTCAACCCGTATTACGTTACCTTCTCTCCACATGTGAAAGATCAATGCTTTGTTATTAATAGTGATTTGTGGGTTCCGCCAGACTGGTTGATATCTACTGTATTTGACCATGGAGTTTGTTTTGTTTTGTGAAGCAGTTTTGTTAAATGTTTATGTGTTGTTTCCATTGGTGTATTTTTAAACCCTTCAGTAACTTACTGAATGGTAGTGCTGCCAGTTCCAAACCTACCTGTAGATTTTTACAAATGGCACATTCTGTTTGAGGCCATTCTGGGATGCAGATATGTCTATCTTCTTCCTCTATCATAGGTAGCCACTGGGCTCATTTCAAGAGTTGGGTGGCAATGTAGTAACTCTGGAAGTCTGATGCTTTCATATCACCATGCATTTGCCATGTCCTGTTGTTCCTTTATTTGCTTCTGTGTTACTTGGGGACTGGGGCATTTTAAATAAAAACATGGGCTGGGGTAAAATGTTCATTTTCATTATAGCAAATCTTTTTCCCATCAAAAGCAATATGACATGCCATCTATCTAGGTCCACATTTATGTTATTAATCAGGGTCTTCAAGTTTAGTGCAGTGGTTTCTTGTGGTGACGAATAGAGTCTTAGCCCTATGTATGTTATAGGATTCTGCGCCCGTTTCATCCTTAATTCTTCTGTTTCTTTTCTGTAGCATTCTCTGTTCATTGCCATCACCTTGGTCTTATCTTTGTTCAGTTTGTAACCTGAAATATGAGCACATTTCTGGATGAGTCTAAGAAGATGTGATATTCAGGGCCCAGTGTTTACTGTGGCAAAGTGGACCAACATTCTGCGGCAGGACCTCATATTTTCAGCGGCAGAACAACTGCTGATTCTGCAGCCATTCTGTGGCAGATAAATTGTGGCTAAACAGCATACCTTTAAAGGAATTAAGTCTTAGTTAACCCCTTGGCTGCCTTCATGCAACCACTCTGGTACACTGAAAATGGAACAATAGGCCATTTAACAGTATGTAGTCTTCTTATCACAAACGTTAAGCAACAATAACCCAAACCTAGTACAGCCATTGGCATCAGTGTTCTCTTTTAATGAATTTTCCCTCCCACCCAGAATTTGAAGGCTCATCTGTTCTTCTTCTGGACATTGGTGGCTTTTGCTGTTCTCCTAGGTTATAATCAGAGAAGGACATACACACTTAGCTAAAACTACGTAGAAGACAAAAGCTGCTTGAATTTCTTCTGGTTTATATTTACAGTTAGCAGATATAAAAAGAGACTCCAACTTGAAAGACATTTTTTTCTGATTTTGATCAATGTTCTTTTAGATTATTATTTTTTTTAACTAGGAATACCCTAACTGTTTTGCAACAAACATGCTGAGCGCAGTGTGCAGTGTGCAAATCTGTGTGTTGGGGTGGGGGTGGGATATGTCTTCCTATAACAGTGAAGGAGGGTGTAATTGCAGTGTCTGTAGGATTTGTTGACTCCTGATTTTTCTTTTGGTGGACACACTAAATAATGCAAGCAAGTCATTCTTGTTAAGCTGAAGTAATCTTGGTTAGCATGTTCTCTTGTCCTCGCAACTCAGGGGGTTGTGGTGTTCTTTAGGCAGTGACCATCATTTTTCAATTATGTATAGCAGCAATCAATACAGCTCTCCATTCCAATTTTTTCCATACCTGCTTGCTCCAGTTCTAGTATACCATGGTCCCCAACTCTGCTGCAGCTGGTCAACTTGACCCTCCTTAACAATTGAGCTTGATGCCACCACTTAGGCTGCAGGTTCAAATCTGCCAAGAAATTACTCTCACACTTGCAGGTACAGAATTGCGGCCAACAAATCAAAACTGTGATAGATGTCCACCAGTGGGGACCAAGTCCTCTACGCAGTCTGCTGCCAGCCCTATATTTTTGCAATCAGTTCCTCCTCCTCCGATACCTGTCTCCCCACCAAGATTGATTCCACCTCCACGGGCACCACTGAATCTTTTCACCTCTTGACTACAGCTTGCCTTCCAGTCCTTCCTTCCAAATTCATCTTCCAAGGATTCAGCATGCACCATGAGCAGTCTCACAATGAAAAATTAACATGGCTGAGCTACCCACACCTACACAGCAGCAAATCATAACTGCCGTGGACCTAATCAAGCTCTGATACTCTTGTCAGTTCCCCCACAATACTGTCTGGAAGGAGTTATGTAACAAGAGCCAGCATGTGGCCACTAGCTTTTTGACTTTGTAGTGGGTGGCATCAGTTTGCTGCCCCTTCTAATAAGCATGTATGCCATGGCATACTTAACATATCAATAGCTATGCCCTTGCCTTGTGTGATCACATAGCATAGCTTGCATTTCTGTGGCT
Source organism: Neoceratodus forsteri (assembly GCA_016271365.2). Classification (NCBI taxonomy): domain Eukaryota; kingdom Metazoa; phylum Chordata; order Ceratodontiformes; family Ceratodontidae; genus Neoceratodus; species Neoceratodus forsteri. The sequence goes on along the minus strand of CM057451.1, from coordinate 266,675,957 downwards.
ATGTGGCTGGTTTCCCTGATTTCTGTGGCAAGCACTGATTTCTGCGGTCAGCCCTGATTTCTGCTGCCACAGCTGCAACCGCAGAATCACAGAAAACATGGGGCCCTGGTGATATTGAGGAGGCTGAGTCTCGTAGGATTAACACCACATCATCAGTGTATGTTGTAGTTTTGTATTCCTTCCCTGAGATTGACATGCCTTCAATTGATGGTGATTTTTGTATCTGGAGCATAAGTGGTTCCAGAGCAGGGTTAAATAGTGCGGGGGACAGGGGGTACCTCTGCCTTTTCCCTCTGGTCAGCTGAAATTGCTGAGACATTAGTCCACTGGTGCAGACTGCTGCTCTAGGCTCTGTGTATAGCAGTCTTACCATTTTGTTGAAAACTGGGGGAATGACGCACCTCTCCATTACCTGGAAGAGGTACTGCCATTCCACCTGGTTGAATGCCTTTTCAGCATCAAGAGATACCAGGGTGACTTGTTCTCCCATTTTTTGTGATTCAGCCAACAAGTGTGTGATTTACTTCATGCTATCTTCTATATGTCTCCCCTACATGAATCTGGTTTTATGTGGTCCAGTTGACAGTGATAGTACTTTGTAAATTTGGTTTAGCAGCACTATCGTTAGAATCTTCACATCCAGGTTGAGCAGAGTAATTGGTCTATAACTACAGCATATATGGTCTCCTCTTTATTGGGTTTTAACAATAAGGTGATCACCCCTTCTCTCATGGTTTGTGGTAATATTTTCTTTTCCAGGACTTCCTGGTAAACATCTTTGAGAATAAGAGCTATCTTGGTTCTTACGGCAATATAAAAGTCAGGTGAATACCAATCGAGACCTGGAGCTTTCCCTGGAGTTATACTTCATATATTTTAGATACATAGATACTGTCAGCAGATAAGGGCCTTTGTCCCTCCTAGTCTGCCCATGAATGCCAATAACTGCTTCTTCAAGCTTTCCTGGTGCTAGGTTGTACCCCTTCCCCCATCTACCAGGATCCCTCCAACCCTGTCCCATGTGTTCTTAAATCTCATAATTGTTTCTGCCCCCACTACCTCTTCTGGCAGGCTGTTCTATTTGTCCACCACCCTCTCTGTGAAGAAGTACTTTCTTACATTCCCTCTGAACCTCCCTCCCTCCAGTTTCATCCCATGTCCCCTTGTCCTGGAGTGTCTTTTTCTTTAGAAACTATGTTTTCCTGTACCTTATTTTACCCTGTGAGGTACTTAAATGTCTCAGTTATATTCCTCTCTCCGTTCTCTCCTCCGGGGGTACATATTCAAGTCCTTCAGCATATCCTCATAGGGCTTGTGATGTAATCCTTGCACCATCTTGGTTGCTCTCCTCTGAACCACCTCCACTCTATGTCCTTATGTAGGTAAGCCCTCCAGAACTGGATACTGTACTCAAGGTGTGGCCTCACTTATGTCTTGTATAGTGGAATAATGACCTCCCTTTTCCAGCTGGTGATACCCCTGCCTATGTGTCCCAGGATCCTCTTTGCTTTTCCTGCTGCCTTTTTTGCACTGTCTTCCTACCATGAGGTCATAAGAGATGGTAACTTCTAGGTCCCTTTCCTGCTTGGAGCACTCTATCCCCCCCTCCCCCCACCGAGCTGATATGTTGTTTCTGGGGTTTTTGTGCCCCATGTGTATTATCTTACACTTTTTAGTGCTGAATCTCAATTGCCAATCCCTTGACCAGTCCTCAAGCTTTTGCAGATCTCTCCTCATTCTAGCCCCACCCTCTGGTGTGTCCACCTTGTTGCAGAGCTTTGTGTCATCAGCTAACAGCAAATTTTCCCTTCTAGGTCCGCTGCAACATTGTTGATAAAGACATTGAAGAGGACTGGACTCAGTACTGATCCTTGTGGTACCCCACTGGTCACTCTTCCCTCTGCGGGAGTGACTCTCATTTACCACCACCCTCTGTGTCCTGTTATCTAGCCAGTTTTCCACCCATTTTGCCCACTCCTGTGTTCTCCAGCTTGTGTAATAGTCTTCTATATGGCACAGTGTCAAAGGCCTTGCTGAAGTCCAGGTAGGCCACATCCACTGCCCTCACCTGATCCACCTCCCCGGTTACCTAGTTGAAGAACTCACTGAGGTTAGTCTGGCACAACCTCCCTCCAGTAAAACCATGTTGCCTTGGGTCCTGTAGACAGTTGGCAACAAGGTGTTTCGCTATTCTTTCCTTCAGTAGTGTTTCCATGATCTTTCCCACTACTGAGGTCAGGCTGACTGGTCTGTAGTTCCCCACCTCCTCCCTGTTTCCACTTGTGTAGAAGAACTACATCAGCCCTTCTCCAGACTTTGGGTACCTCCCCTGCTTCCAACGACAGGCTGAACAGGGTTGCTAGAGGTTCTGCCACCACCTCTCTTAGCTCCCTCAGCACCCTGGGTTGTATCCCCTCTGGACTCACAGCCTTATCAACTCTTAATGCTTCTAGTTCCCTTAGGACCCTTTCCCTTGAAAAGGGACTTATATCCATTTCTGTGCCCTTCCTAAACTTTCTACTCATTTCTGGCCCATATGCTGCCCCCTCCTCTGTAAAGACTGAGCAAAAATATCTGTTCAGTATGTCTGCTTTGTGTTTGTCATCCTCTATGCTGCACCCGCCTTCCCCTTTCAGCCTCACTATCCCTCCCTTAGCCTTTCTTTTTCCCCTGATGTACCTGAAAAAGTTTTTCCCCTCCTCACCACTGATTTCACAATGCATTCCTCTGTTTGTGCCTTTGCTTCCCTTACTGCCCTCTCAGCCTCCTTTTGTTTCTCCTGGTACCTCTCCCTGTCCCCTTCCTCCTGTGTCTTTTTGTACTGCTTGAATGCCCTTTTTTTTGCTTTAACTGCCTCAACTACCTCCTTTGAAAACCATAATGGTCTCCTCTTCCTCTTACCCTTGCAAACCTGATCAATGCAGAGTTGCATCGCCCTTGTTATCCCGGCTTTGATCACTGCCCACTGTTCCTCTACCCCCATTTCCCCCCCAATTCCAGCCAATGCCTCTTCTAAGCATTTCCCCATTTTTCTAAAATCTGCCTCCCTAAAGTCAAGGATTCTTGTTCTTATGTGACTGTATTCTGCCCCTTCAGTTATCTCTAACCCCACTGACTGGTGATCACTGTTTCCCAGGTTCTCACCTACTGTAATCCCTGTCACACTGTCCCTGTTTGTGAGCACCAGGTCCAGTATCGCTGTCTCCTGTGTGGGTTCTATGACCAGTTGCTTGAGGAAAGCTCCCTGTAAGGAGTCCAGGATAAATCTAGAGGAGGCTCCAGTCTACATCAGGCATATTGAAATCCTCAACCAGTAATACCTCCCCTCTGTGTGCCATCCTTTGGATAGCTAGCATCATCTCTCTAGCTATCTCCTCACCTTGAGCTGGTGGTCTGTATGTAACCCCTCCTGTGGGTCTTTCCTTATTTGCCCTCGTATCTCCTGATTGTCTCCCGTTTGCCTCCCATTGTCTGGTGTTCCCCATTTCCCCCTGAAGTGTACCGCCACAGCCTGAGTCCATTTATGTGCCCCTGGACCTCTGTGCAGTCCTTGTATTTGTTTTTTCCCATAATGGGCTTTATAAGCGATTGCAGAGCCACCGCCTTCTCCCCCTACACTTCACGGAGCACAGACAGTTCACATATGCGCAGAAGTGCCTTGAATTTTCGTACCGCAATTGCGGTAGAATGGATGGTTCCTGAACAGTCCCGGTCCTAGTAACTGCTGTCTCGGGCGTCCCCAATATTGTGGAGCCACCTCATGACCCTAAATTATCATTCTATGAAGGAACTCCATAATTGCTTATCCACTCCCTGAGGCTGCCTCTGATTCCTAGGCACCCTGTACTCTTTCTGTCTGTATATCTTGTCTTGGCCACTGGTTCCCTTCCCCCTTACCTTGGTTCAACTACCTTGTCCCTCTCCCCCACTGTTTCTCCTCCACTGTATTCACCTGCCTCAGTTTTCTGGGAATTCTGTATATCCCCTTAACTTAGCCGTACCTCCATGGCCAGGATGAGGTATTATACCAGTTAAATTTCCTTGCCATTCTTTCTTCTAGTTGCTTACCCAACACCCGTGTCAAGACTCACCGAAGCTATCTAATGTTTCATGTATATATAATATAGTTGCACTCTGAGCTGTTGTATGCTGCCTTTGTATATGACTGTTGTTACATTGTGCACATACTTGATATTTATTAATTGTCTGGTTGATGTTATTTGTTTTTATTGACTATAGTAATCTTCTCTTATAATGTATTCTTTGACCCGGAATTAACCAGGTCCATCTTGCAAATGAGCTTTGCTCAATGATGTTCACCTGGATAAATAAAGATTTTGATTGATTGATTGATTGGTCCCTAGATAAGGCAGAACTGGGACTGGAAACCTGAACTCAGCACCCCAGAACCTTTGGGGGTAGTTATTTAAAGGGCTCCAATGGTGAGCCCTTGGGGCTAATGAATATTAATGAGCCACCCTACATATGCATAAGCAAGCCTGTCTAGCACCTGGGGACTTTGCATTTCGGCACTAGCGATAGGCACAGGGACTCAAATAAATGTTAATTAATGGAAGTGCTTTATAGGGCACAGGATTGGCTTCTGAACTGTGGGAACTTTGAAAATAAAAAGTATGTATTCTGGATGCACCGGGAATGCAAAGTTGGGACTTCTATGGACTGCAGGGGGAATATATTGAAATGCAGCCATATTTGCAGCCTTTTACCTTATAGCAGCCAACTGGAGAGCTAGAATTTTGGGCAGTGACTTTTGGGACAGTGCCAAAGCTTTATGGGGGAAAGCACGGACAAATGTTGGCACCTAAACAAGGAACCAATCAGGTGTCGAGGGAGCCTGATGAATGTTAATTTTTGAGAGAGACAATTGAATCAGCCAATCAGGAGCTGTCAAGAGCTCCCAAAACCCTAGAGACTTTTCAGTCTGGAGTCAGTTTAGCATGAGCCCCTCCACATGGAGGGGGTTCTTGCCCCTTACGAGAGAAATGTGGCTGCAAGGAATTAAAGTGACTGGCCTGGGGGTTGCCAGATACATGTTCTCCAGGGCTGCCATTTGCCTTCCCACATTGGAGAGGATTTTTTGGGGTAACTCAGATTCAACTTCAACTGTAAGACAGCTGCAAGAAATTCTCAGCCGTGAGAGTGTCATGTAATCCTGTATTTTCAAGCTATGAGAAAGCTACCGGAACTGATCCTGAGTGAGTAAATGTCTACTTAAAAATAAAAGTATTTGGAGACCTATTTGGGGCATCCAAGCCCAGAAATCCAAGAGGGGCTCAGTGAGTTGCCTGCACCCTATGTGTATCCAGTGCTAAGAGATGGGTGGAAAAATGGTGAATGACCATGGATGGTCTTGTGATAAAGATGCTGAATGTGACTGATTAGTGTCTCTACAAGAATGAAAGGGAAAGTATCCTGAGGTCGGAGCTTAACATAGAATTTGACGGTAGATAAGGACCGCTTGGCCCACCTAGTCTGCCCATTTCCCTACCTGATGGATAAGCTGCAGATTCTAGTTAATCAACAGCTTACTTCCACCTACCCCCCCCACTAGAATTGCCTTATGCCTGTCCCATGCATTCTTGAATTCTCCCACTGTTTCTGACTCCACAACCTCCTCAGAAAGGTTGTTCCATGCATCCACAACCCTCTCTGTGAAAAAATACTTTCTACCATTACCTCTGAGCTGTCCCTATTCTATCTTCAAATTATGCCCCCTTGTTCTTGCACATCTCTTCTTCTGAAAGATACGACCCTCTTGTACTTTAATTCCCTTGTGATTCTTGAAAGTTTCTATCATGTCCCCCCTCTCCCTCCTTTCCTCAAGGGTATACATATTAAGCTGCTTTAGTCTCTCCTCGTATGTCTTCTGTTGCAGACCCTGCACCATTTTGGTTGCCCTCCTCTGAACAGCCTCCACTCTGTCTATGTCTTTGCGGAGATGGGGTCTCCAGAATTGCACGCAGTACTCCAGATGAGGTCTCACTAACTGTCTGTACAGAGGGATAACAACTTCCTGTTTTCTAAGGTTGATGCCTCTCCCTATGCATCCCAGTATCCTCCCAGCCCTCCTTACTGCCTTCTCACATTGCTTGCCTATCTTTAGGTCATCTGATATAATTACTCCTAGGTCTCTTTCGATTGTTGTTGTTGTTATTATCTTACCCACCATTGTGTACTCTTCCCCTGGGTTTTTGTTTCCCAGATGCATTAACTTGCACTTCTTTGCATTGAATCTAAGCTGCCACATATTTGACCATTCCTCCAACTTTGCCAAGTCATACATACATACATAGATACATAGACAGTGTCGGCAGATAAGGGCCTATGGCCCACCCAGTCTGCCCATTTAAGTTTGTAAGTTCAGTTTATGTTTTCCAGGAAGTCTGTTGCCCCTTACCCCTGACCTCCAGAATTCCTTTATGTCTATCCCATGCATTCTTAAATCCCGTGATTGTTTCAGCCCCCACCACTTCCTCTGGCAGGGTGTTCCACTTGTCCACCACCCGTTCTGTGAAGAAATTCTTCCTCACGTTTCCTCTGGATCGTCCTCCCTCCAACTTCATCCCATGCCCTCTAGTCCTGGAACATCTTTTCGCTTAAAAATAGTGTATTCCTGCACCCTGTTCCTCCCTGTAAGATACTTGTATGTCTCTATCATATCCCCTCTCTCCCTCCTCTCCTCCAGGGAGTACATGTTCAGTGCCTTCAACCTGTCCTCATAGGACTTGTGATGCAATCCATGCACCATCTTTGTTGCCCTCCTCTGAACCTTCTCTACCCTGTCTATGTTCTTATGTAGGTAAGGTCTCCAGAACTGCACAGTGTACTCCAGGTGCGGCCTCACTAGTGTCTTGTATAGTGGAATTATGACCTCCTTTTCCTGCTGGTGATGCCCTGCCTATGCATCCCAGCATCCTATTTGCTTTACCTGCTGCCTTGTCACACTGTTTCCCTGCCTTGAGGTCATCAGAGATGATAACCCCAAGATCCCTTTCCTGCTTGGTGCATGCTATATCCTCACCCCCAACTGATATATTGTGCCAGGTTTTTGTGCCCCATATGCATTATCTTGCACTTCTTTGCATTGAATTTCAACTGCCAAACCCCTGACCATTCTTCAAGTTTCTGCAGGTCCTTCTCATTCTGTCTACACCCTCTGGTGTGTCTACTCTGTTACAGAGCTTTGTGTCATCAGCGAACAGTGAAATTCTGCCTTCTGGGTCCTGCGCAATGTCACTGATGAAGATGTTGAATAGGACCAGTCCCAGCACTGATCCCTGTGGTACCCCACTGGTCACTCTTCCCTCTGTGGAGTGACAGCCATTTACCACCACCCTCTGTGTCCTGCCAGCCCAGCCAGTTACCTACCCACCACTACTGTCCTGCCCACACCCATATTCCCAGTTTGTGCAATAGTTTTCTATGTGGCACAGTGTCAAAGGCCTTGCTGAAGTCCAGATAGGCCATGTCCACTGCCCTCCCCTGATCCACCTCCCTAGTCACCCAGTCAAAAAATTCAATGAGGTTGGTCTGACATGACCTTCCCCTGGTGAAACCATGCTGCCTTGGGTCCTGTAGTCCATTGACAACCATTTCCTTTTCATTCTTTACACCCCACCTTGTGTATCAACCCTGTTGCAGAGCTTTGTGTCATCTGCAAAGAGACATACCTTTCCTTCCAGGTGCTCTCCAATGTCACTTATAAAGACATTAAAGAGGACCAGTCCCAGTACCGAACCCTGCGGTACCCCACTAGTTACCCTCCTTTCTTCACTGTGAACTCCATTTACTATTGCTCTTTGCATCCTGTTGTCCAGCCAGTTTTTTATCCAGGCTACCACCTTGGAACCCACTCCATGGCTGGCTAACTTGTATATTAATCTTTTGTGTAAGACTTTGTCAAATGCCTTGCTAAAATCTAGGTAGGCCATATCCACAGCCCTTCCCTGGTCTACTACTTTGGTCACCCAGTCAAAGAAATCTATTAGGTTCATCTGACATGACCATCCTGCTGTGAAACCATGCTGCCTTGGGTCCTGTGCCCCACTGGCCTCTAGGTACTCAACAGTGCTTTCCTTCAGAAGTGATTCCATCATTTTCCCTACCACTGAAGTCAAACTAACTGGTCTGTAGTTTCCTGCCTCTGCCCTGCTCCCATGTTTGTGAAGTGGAATCACATTTGCCCTCCTCCAGTCCTCAGGTACCACCCCATCCTCCCATGATTTGTTAAAGAGAGTAGTCAGTGGTGTTACTAGTTCTACCCTTAGTTCTTTTAGAATTCTTGGGTGAATTCCATCAGGCCCAATTGCTTTGTCCACCCTCAGTTTCTAGAGTTCTTTCAAAACCCTTTCTTCTGTGAATGGACTGGTATCGACCCTCCTATTCAGAGTTTCTCCCTTGTTTGGTTTAGGTACCTCCCCCTCCTCTTCCATTGTAAAAACTGAGCAGAAATATTCATTCAGTATCCCTGCTTTTTCTCTGTCACCCTCTGCCCACATTCCGTCTCCTTTATTAAGTCTCTGTATCCCTCCCTTGGTCTTTCTTCGCTCCCTAATATACCTATAAAAGGTTTTATCTCCCTTCTTAACAGAGTTGGCTATCTTTTCCTCAGTTTGTGCCTTTGCTATTCTGACTGCCTTCCCTGCCTCCTTCTGCTTTAACTAATAAAGTTCTCTGTCCTGCTCCTTCTGTGTTTCCTTATATTTCCTGAATGCTGTCCTTTTCTCCTTAACCATCCCTGCCACCTCTTTTGAGAACCATAGTGTTTTTTTCCTTCATTTTGTTTTGTTGATTTGCTTCACACAAAGGCTTGTTGCCTCTGCGATGGCTGTTTTGATTATTCCCCATTGTTCCTCCACCCCTTCTTCTTGCCCGTTTGCTAGTGCTTTTCTGAGGCACTCTCTCCTTTTCCCAAAGTCAGCCTTCCTAAAGTCCAATACTCTTGTTTTTGTATGTCTTGACTCTATGGCTGTGTTTTTTGTGAACCACACTGTTTGGTGGTCACTTGTTCCCAGATGGCTACCCACTTCTAAATCTGAGATCCTTTCTCCTTCCCCATTTGAGAGTACCAGGTCTAAGATTGCTCCCTCCCGAGTGGGTTCCAACACTAGCTGTCTGAGGCATGCCCCCGTAGGGCATCAAGAATGACCCTGCTCTTGTATGTGCCTGCAGCAAAGGTGCTCCAGTTAACATCTGGCATATTCAGGTCCCCCATCAACTATATCTCCCCTTTTTCTGCCATTTTAAGGATGTCTTCTATCATTTTCAGCTTGCCAAAAATTGCCTGAGAGGTTACTTTGAGATGTTCTGTTTGGAGCTGCAAACTGCCAGCTGGCCAATAGGAACTGTTCTGTTGTGATTCAGCTTGTGAGAAGACAGAATTTGTGCTTGTAAGAGGCTACTGTAAAAAAAATGGACTTGCTAACATGTGAAATGCCTGCTTTGGTTGGAAGCCATGCCTTAAGCTCTGTGCCTACTTTGGTCGAGAGCCATGCCTGAAGCTCTAGTTTGCTCTGTGGAAGAGTGTGGGTCTTCCCCAAAATTGCTGGGCATGTACCCCTGTTTTTGAGACTGCATCCTGATTGTTGAAAGGACCCTGTCTGCCATGCTGGCCGAATGGTTGAAGTGCCTGTGATGATTCGAAGCAACTGAAATGCTTGAAGGAGAACAAGAGACTGTCTTGGATCAGCCTGGGAGTCAGTCTGATAGTGTGCCAGTCAAGACACTGCATATGCGCTTCCCCCTGAGGGGCATAGCCTAGACGTGGGGGCCTGAGGCGTGCAGGCCATGGTCCCAGCTTGGTCTGTTGTTCCAGAATGTTCCTGAATGTGACTTCAAGCCCAGAGAAAGGGGCATCAGTAAAGAAGCTGAGAAATTCCAGCCTGCAAGCTGCAAGTGCAAGAAAGAAAAAGAGGGATCAGCCAAAGCTGCTGTTTGCACCTCAGCTGAAGCTACTGCCAAATCACGTCTACCTGATATTTGCCTGAAAGAACTTTTCTGCACCTAATGATAACTACAAAACAGTGAGTATGTAGAGTCAGCTCTGCCATCTGAAAGGAACTGTAAGTAGTTGTTTGTGTTTGCCCAGTTCAATAATCTAACAGCCAAGCTACCACAGCAAGGGGATTACCTGTGATTTACAGAGTAGAGGTTAAAGAATGCATCTAAAGGCTAATCTAATTTTCCTTTAAGGGCCTCAATGCCATCCAACCAGCTGCAGCTTTATTAGGCCTGCAACTTAAATTTTAGTACCGGGTACCCAGGTTGAAAGATAGAATTGTGGGGTTCTATTACAGACGGGGCTGGTACCAGTGTGGGCATGTAATATGTGTTTAACATCAATGCAGGTAAATAGCTAGATAGAGATCTAAGTCCTGAATCCATCAGAAGGTTGGTGGGTGGCCAATGTAATAGTTATCTAAATCTAAAATGTAAAATTATTGTTTTGATCCCAATAATGATGCCAGTTTAATGCAACTGTTAATTAACCTCTGCTTCAAATTTACTCATCCTAACCTTAACCCCACTGTAAATAAATTATTGGTTAACCGTTTTTTATAAATCTGGTATGTGAGCATATTATTAGAGTGAGCCTTTAATTCAGAAATGTGAAATGTGGGGTTTTGGTTATTATTCCATGTGTGAGGTGACACTATGGTAATGTGGGTGGGTATAGCATCCCAGGGGGTTATACCAGATTTTATCAGACCCACTTACTGTAATATTCTGGGTGGAGGCACTGTGCAATAATATTATCTATGGGAAAGAACCAGTTTTTAATATCAGAAATGGGAACCCAGGCCCCTCAACCTGGTTTGCAGCCACCCAGGCAGGGGTAAAAACTCTCTTAGATATGGTGCCAGGGTTGCATGTATATTACCCCTGTGCAGATGGCTGACCCTGTTCTTCTTTCCAGCCTCACCCACAGTATCTTCCCCCTCCTCCCTGTTCCCCTTGAATCTCTATGACCTTTATATTATCCTTCACATAAAGTGCCACTGCCCCCCTTCCTGCCCTGTCCCTCCTAAATAGGTTTTATCCTGGTATGGCTATTTCCCAGTGCTGGTTATCATTACACCAGGTCTCTGTGATGGCCACAATATCTAGGTCTGATTCCACCATGGCTGCCTCGAGGTCACCCATCTTGTTACTCAGACTTCGGGCATTAGCACTCATAGTTCTCCAGGATGTTACTTCCCTCCCCTGCTTCTATAATTTCTCTGGTTTCCAGTGGGGCTTCAACTTGCTGTTGTAGCACATCTTCCATCCTTAATGGGGGACGAGGACAGAAGAAGAGATACAGCAAAAATGGAAGCCCGTACATCTGAAAATAGTTCATTAAACATCTTAATTTGCTTGTTTTGGAAAGTAAGTTTAGGCCCTTTCAGTAGTCTACGATGATGGCAACCGAGATTGAGCACTTTCAAAAAGGGTGACTCAATCATGGCGCCTGTGCACAGGGCTACCAGGCAGAGAGGGCGACCGGACAGGGGGTTCGGAGAATATAGCAACAGGATGTCGCTGTATATACACGCACATGGGGGGGCCACGCCGTGTGATGGGTAGAATGGGAGGGAGGGTTTGTGGGGTGTAGTGCAGTGGTGGGCTGCCAAGCTGGCCATGTGGCATGGTGGGCTGGTGGCAGGCTAGGGTTGGGAGGGTGCCGGGTGCAGTTCTGGGCTCACTTGTTTTTTGTGCTGGTCTTTTTTTTTCTTCTTTTGCACCTCCCCCGTATTCACCCCAGACTGAGAATCCTTTAGTGAGAAGGGGCAGGGGGAGGGCAAAAACCCCTGCAGGTGCCCCCTGCATTAAAAAAAAATCCAAGTCTCCGGCACCCTTTTGCTGTGCATCAGGAGTGTACATCGCCCAAAATTGATTTTCGCTAATGTACACTTGCATTTCCATGGTCACCGTTATCACATGGAACGGCACTTTCCTGTCTTGTTTCTGGACATGAATTTTATCTGGAAAGCTAGAGTCATATGAAAAGGACTCTTGTCTGTCAGAGGCCCTTGGTTTGTTGCTTTGCTCCCCTTGGTGCACTCACTCTAGCAAACAGTTGTCAGTTGTCGAAGGCACCCCAATAGCCTCTTTCAACCATGTCTGTGCAAATTTAATAGGGGCCCCTTCCTTCCACTTCCTCTGGCAAACCAAATAGCATTGAATTGTTGCTTCTCAAATCATTCTCATGAAACTCAAGTTTTTCCTTGATTTTCTTGATCCTTCTAGAGTGCTGAATTTGCTGTGCCCTCATTTTTTCCAGTTGTGTCCTCCGAGCTGGAAACCTTTGCTTCCACATCTGTGACCCTTCTTTTTGTTGAAGCAGCTTCTTCTCCCAGTTTTTTAATTTCATTAATAGCTTCCATCACAAAGGTCCGCAATGCCGTAATTTCTTTGAGCATTAGTGTAAATTGATCTGACTGTGGGACCGGTGTTTCACGTGCTGTGGCTGTGGCCTCAACTGTCGCCCTGCTTGGGGAGCTTGCCTTCCATTTTTCGGTGGGTTACCTTTCAGGGATGGCGTCAAGCTCTGAAGGTTTTCTCCTTCCATGCTGCCAGTATTTATTATTCAGATTCTCCTTATTGGTCAGTTTTACTCATCTTTAATTGCCATTTTTGATTTAATTATGGAGACAGACACCACAAAGCTTTGCCCGCATGCTTCCTTCTTCCTTAGCACCATAACCAGACCAGAGCAGCCCATCTGTGCAGATGGTGGGCTGCTGCTCATGATGTCAGCAACCTGTGTTCGGGAATGAGCCTGGGAAATTAGGGATATACGGAGGGGGGGGATTGAGCATCTGAGTGAATAGTCACTGTAGAGGGAGGGTAGTGTGCTGTGTCAATATTGTCACCTGAGTGACAACAGCTGGCAGTGCAGCTGGAGCGCTTGGAGGGGATAGGGAAGTTGCCAACATAATGCAAGCATGCTCAGAAAGTGCATGCTCTCCTTGAAATCCCTGCATGGAACTTCCCTCGGGACTGAAAATGAAGGGAAAAACCTCAATCCAGTGAATGACAGCCCCAGTACACTGGGGCCCCCTGCAGCCTCCTGTCACACTCCTGACATTATTTGGTAGCTCAGAGGGGTGCCCCTCCACTCTCTGTCACTGCAGAGAAGGGCAATGGGGCTGGGTAGCTGCCTGACAGCTTGAAGAATGGGCTGTAGCTGGAAACAGGGGCAGAAATAGGAAATAAAAAAAAAACTGCACTGATCAGGATTAAAAGTAACATGTTTGCTTAAAGGCTCTTATTTTCTATATGTAACCCCCCCCCCCACTAATTTGGGGTTTACCTAATGTCTTCCTGGGCTTCTTAAATGCCCACTGTCAGGCTGGTGTTCTGTCTTAAGTAATTCTGTTCATTTGTGTGAGAGTGCCCTATTAAGCCTCTGCACCTGTCCCTTTAAGAGAATAGCTGAACTGTGTTAAGTGAATGGTCTGTGCTGGGTCCGAGTGATTTCGGGCTTGTGTAACCCCTCTACAAATGGGGGTTCCTGAAAGTCTTCCTTGGGTGTGTCTAAATGCCCACTGCAAGGCTGGTATCCTGTGTCTTAGCACTTTAAAAGTGTTTATGTGAGAATGCCTTAATGCCTTTGTGCACTGTCTCTTTAAGAGCTGCCAGTAACGTGGTGCTTATTTAATCTGGGAGGGGGCTGAGTGTTTTTATGCTCGAGTCTCGCCCAGGCTGTCAGATAATTGCTCTGTTCTGCCATCGCTATTTGTGCAGAGGGAACTCTGTTAGAAGCTGTTAGATTCCCTCTTGAGCAGTGTTGGGTAAGATACTTTTTCTATTACTTTTGGAAACTTGTTCCAGGAAGCTCTGTGCAGTCACTAGCAAGGATGGAGAAGTACTAGAAAAAGTAATACACCTTAAAGTTACAGTTACTTATTTCTTTTTATACAAAAGTAATACGTGACTGTAACTGATTACATTAATTTGAAAGTAACTAGTAAGTAACCTAGTACTCTCAAATAAATGTCATCTGTTATAGTTTCTTATTACTTTTGTATTGTTTTTGAATTAAAAGAAATAAGTAACTGTAGCTGTAAGGTGTATTACTTTTTCTAGTGCTTCTCCATCCTTGCTAGTGACTGCACAGAGCTTCCTGGAACAAGTTTCTAAAAGTAATAGAAAAAGTAGCTTACCCAACACTGCTTGAGAGGGAATCCTTTGAAAGGCTTAATACTTCAGACTGTATCCGGATTGAGTGAGAGAACAGCCACTGAAGTGTGACCAGGCTTAAACCTGAAGAAGACTGAAGATTTGCTGTATGCGATTGGCCTGTCAGGGCATCCATTCACCATAGAACTCCTAGTTTTGCTCAGAGAAACTAATATTGCTGCCGGACTGCTATCTGCTTTGTGGTATGGTGATTGCTTTACTATAAATGTGCAGTGTGTTGTTAGTGGGTCACGATTTGGTTCCCCACTGTTTAATTGTGCCACGCTTGCTGGAAGCTGCATCCAGCCTTCCCGGATTGATTTCTGAACTGTTTTACCTGGCCTGGGCCCTGCCACACTGGCCCAGCCAGCTACTTCAGGTGCAGAGAACACCACTGATGAGAGACTCGCCCAGGGATCAGCCCCCTGCTCAACATTCCGAACAGGAATTACACCTCGGTGATTCGTGTGGGCCCTGTTTCTCCTGGCATACCTGTTGTCAACCTGCAGTCTCCACCTTGTCCCTCCTGTGTCTTGCATTGGGTAGCGTGAATAGCAATCAGGGTAGCTCCCTGCAACAACAGCTAAATCTCAAGTGTTGTCATCTGATTGCATTGTTGTTTTTCCTTTCACGAACTGAGCCTTCAGGCTCTGGATTACAAATTGTGTGTGGTTGTGCATGCTTTTTCTTTCATCACAGGGCCCCAACCAGCTGCGATGCCGGCCTACCCCAGGCAACATTCCAGGCTAGCCCACCTTACTTCCAACTGGGTACCTAGAACATTTGACTGTGTAAGGACTAAAAGTGCACGCATGATTGCCTGACTAGATCAGTTTTCGAATCAATCAACCTGATTACGCCCCTCCCTTGTTCAAGTACCCTGAATAAATCAGATCTAACTCTTTTTGCATTTAATCTGACTGTGGTTCCAGTTTGTACCAAAAGCACTGTACTGTTGTTATTTGCTGTGCTTTGCTTGTTTTACAAGGGATCTCCAGGGTCGAACTGGCGGAACCAGCCCTGGTGGTAAGTGCATACAGTGTGGGGAATTGTGTGCTGAATAGGGGCTACTGTGAAGGTGTTTGTTGCATATTGTCTATGCCACTAGAGGGGAAAGAGTGGGGTTACAGTGTCCCGGAGGGCTGTAACCAGGTTAGCCTTGTTACTAACAACCCTGTCCCCTGGGTGGAGGCACCTGTTTCGGTACCCAGGCCCCTTAACCTGCAACTAGCCAAGCAGGCAGGGGTAGTAGCTATTCGGATAATGCCACCTGGGGTTACAGTTGCATATTGTCTAGGCCACTAGAGGGGAAAGAGGGGGGGTTACAGTGTCCTGGAGGGCTGTACCAAGGTTAGCCTTGTTACTAACAACCCTGTCCTCCAGGTGGAGGCACCTGTTTCAGTACCCAGGCCCCTTAATCTGCAACTAGCCAAGCAGGCAGGGGTTACACTTGCGACCGGCCCAACAGTGCTCTGATATGCTCCAATCTGCAGTCGCTACTTGTGCAGAGGGAGCCTATGTAGGAACTGTGCTTATTTACTATTTGTACTCTGTTATATTAGAGATAGAGAAGTTTCTCTAACCTGCTTTATTTGCAGATCGTTCATCTGGATGGAAGCCACCATGTTAGGTCCAGAACTTCCAGTAATCGGACCAGTTAGACTCCAGGGGCCTAAAATGGATCCTGCCCCAGGGGTCTTATGGGAAGGAAAACTGTAGTTTTTGTAGTTTTGTTTGCTCCTCTGTTCCCCCTGGCCAGCCCCTCCTTCAAGCCTCCTTGGTCCTTCTGTCTGCTGTACTCCCCCGACGTCGACCCTTACCTCACATTACGACCCCCCCCCCCGGAGGTAGTCGGGCATATCCCTTCACTGGGTGGGTCCCACTCCTCTGAAAGGGAAGGGACCAGTGGGGACCATCCAGCGCACTAGTCAGTCAGCTCTGGGTGTCACTGAGACGGGTCGGTTGTGAGGGCTGGCGGCAGCGGGGGGCCGGAGACCATCATCCGGCTAGCCAGGGAGCCATTTCCTGGTTTTTCTCCCAGAGAGTGATGTGCCACTGACGTCTAGGCAAACACCGACGTCTGTCACTCCCCCAGTAATCAAAACCTTGATGTCCTGCTGTGCTCCCGGCCTCCACCAGGGGCCAGCAAGTGCCTGGTTCGCATCCCCACCCTTCCCCCAGAGAAGGCGAGCTGTCTGTGGAAACTCCTTCCTTCTCTCCCAGCCGGCCCTCCAGCGATCCGAGTCCATTCCCGAACCTGGGTCACCGGCATCACAAGTGGAAATCCAATCGCTGCCCCGACGGGCTGGCGTTTTTGTAGTTTTAATGTTGGCACCAATTTGGCCTGGAGGGGGAGCGCCTACTGTGACTGACAGCTCCTTCAGCCAATCGCATTGCTGAATTTACAAGGGAAATCCCCAGAGAGACAGTAGACAGTGGATCAGTTAGAGTTGGAGGATGAAGTGAGAACAGCTCGAGCTTTCGAGCAGCTGCTCTCAGAAGGAGCATAGGGGAATCGGCGGGAAGAGGCCCAACTTGCCTCCCTGCCATCTTTCTCCGCTTGAGAACTGCCTATACCAGAAGTTAGACTTGTCCAATTTCAGCCTGGAATTGCAGCAGAAGGAAAGGAGTTTTGTTAATGCTACTTGCAATTTGGACTGAAGACTTGCTCCTGAAGTGACCGGCCCAGCTTGTGCGCGAGACATGCTCAGATCGAAAGGTTTGCTCAGAAAAGCTACTGAATTGCAACTGGACTATATCCGAGCTGTATTCTGAGGTAATTGTTGATTTAAATGCTGCTCACAGAGCTCCCTGAGGAGCTGGAAGGGCCTTGAAAAGAAAGCCCACTGATTACCTCTGGGCCGCCCCAAACACACTGCCGACGCGGCAGACATCAGGATAACACAAGCTGTTCACAGAGCTCCCCGAGGAGCTGGAAGGACACCAAAAAAGAAAGCCCCACTGATTACCTCTGAGGCCGGTCCCCTCCCCCCAAGCACACTGCCGACCGCGGCAGGCATCGGGATAAGAAAAGCTGCTCACAGAGCTCCCCCGAGAAGCTGGAAGAACGCTGAAAAAAGAAAGCCCCACTGATTACCTCTGAGGCCGGCCCCCCCCAAGCACACTGCCGACCACGGCAGGCATCGGGATAACACAAGCTGCTCACAGAGCTCCCCCGAGGAGCTGGAAGGACGCCAAAAAAAAGAAAGCACCACTGATTACCTCTGAGGTAAAGAGAACCTCTTCTGTCCATCTGGACACCTGCAGGGGGGTGCTACCTGCTGAACTTTTTGTTTTATGAACTTTGTTCCCCTGTTCACTGCTGGGTGGGCTTGTTTGTGCAACTGATGCTGATGTGTTACGCTAGGGAAATACTGGGTGCCCTCGAGTTGCCTTGCTGATTTCACCTTTCAGCCAGATACGCTAAGCCTTTAATATATAGCAGTCTTGATCAAATTGTGCTTTGTAACTTAAGGTAACTTAAGGTATTGGGATCAAATTGTGCTTTGTAACTGAAGGTATTGGGATAGTTGGGTCCTATTGTGACCCCATACTGGAACAGCCACGCTTGTTTAGAGTAGGGCTCCTTTGTGTGAGTTGCAATATTTCTCCCGCTGCATAGTAATGAGAGGTTTTGTTTTCTCCACTACATAGGCCGGCCCCCCCCCCAAGCACACTGCCGACCGCGGCAGGCATCAGGATTACACAAGCTGCTCACAGAGCTCCCCCGAGGAGCTGGAAGGACGCCGAAAAAAGGAAAGCCCCACTGATTACCTCTGAGGTAAAGAGAACCTCTTTTCTCTGTCTGGAAGCCTGCAGGGGGGTGCTACCTGCTGAGTTTTTTGTTTTATGAACTTTGTTCCCCTGTTCACTGCTGGGTGGGCTTGTTTGTGCAACTAATGCTGATGTGTTACGCTAGAGAAATACTGGGTGCCCTCGAGTTGCCTTGCTGATTTCACCTTTCAGCCAGATACGCTAAGCCTCTAATATATAGCAGTCTTGATCAAATTGTGCTTTGTAACTTAAGGTAACTTAAGGTATTGGGATCAAATTATGCTTTGTAACTGAAGGTATTGGGATAGCTGGGTGCTACTGTGACCCCATATTGGAACAGCCACGCTTGCTTAGAGTAGGGCTCCTTTGTGTGAGTCGCAATATCTCTCCAGCTGCATACTAATGAGAGGTTTTGTTTTCTCCACTACATAGGCCGCCCTCCCCCAAGCACACTGCCGACCATGGCAGGCATCGGGATAACACTAGCTGCTCACAGAGCTCCCCCGAGGAGCTGGAAGGACGCCAAAAAAAAGAAAGCCCCACTAATTACCTCTGAGGTAAAGAGCACCTCTTCTTTCCATCTGGACGCCTGCAGGGGGGTGCTACCTGCTGAACTTTTTGTTTTATGAACTTTGTTCCCCTGTTCACTGCTGGGTGGGCTTGTTTGTGCAACTGATGCTGTTGTGTTATGCTAGGGATATACTGGGTGCCCTCGAGTTGCCTTACTGATTTCACCTTTCAGCCAGATACGCTAAGCCTTTAATATACAGCAGTCTTGATCAAATTGTGCTTTGTAACTTATGGTAACTTAAGGTATTGGGATCAAATTGTGCTTTGTAACTGAGGGTATTGGGATAGCTGGGTCCTATTGTGACCCCATATTGGAACAGCCACGCTTGTTTAGAGTAGGGCTCCTTTGTGTGAGTCGCAATATTTCTCCCGCTGCATAGTAACGAGGGGTTTTGTTTTCTCCACTACATAGGCTGCCCCCCAAGCACACTGCCGACCGCGGCAGGCATCGGGATAACACAAGCTGCTCACAGAGCTCCCCCGAGGAGCTGGAAGGGCATGAAAAAAGCCCACTGATTACCTCTGAGGTAAAGAACCTCTTCTCTCTGTCTGGGCGCCTGCAGGGGGGTGCTACCTGCTGAACTTTTTGTTTTATGAACTTTGTTCCCCTGTTCACTGCTGGGTGGGCTTGTTTGTGCAACTGATGCTGATGTGTTACGCTAGGGAAATACTGGGTACCCTCGAGTTGCCTTGCTGATTTCACCTTTCAGCCAGATATGCTAAGCCTTTAATATATAGCAGTCT
Organism: Neoceratodus forsteri; assembly: GCA_016271365.2. Classification (NCBI taxonomy): domain Eukaryota; kingdom Metazoa; phylum Chordata; order Ceratodontiformes; family Ceratodontidae; genus Neoceratodus; species Neoceratodus forsteri. The sequence goes on along the minus strand of CM057451.1, from coordinate 266,656,685 downwards.
TGATCAAATTGTGCTTTGTAACTTAAGGTAACTTAAGGTATTGGGATCAAATTGTGCTTTGTAACTGCAGGTATTGGGATAGCTGGGTCCTATTGTGACCCCATATTGGAACAGCCATGCTTGTTTAGAGTAGGGCTCCTTTGTGTGAGTCGCAATATTTCTCCCGCTGCATAGTAATGAGAGGTTTTGTTTTCTCCACTACATAGGCTGGCCCCCCCCCAAGTACACTGCTGACCGCGGCAGGCATCGGGATAACACAAGCTGCTCACAGAGCTCCCCCGAGGAGCTTGAAGGACGCCGAAAAAAAGAAAGCCCCACTGATTACCTCTGAGGTAAACAGAACCTCTCCTCTCCTCTCTGTCTGGATGCCTGCAGTGGGGTGCTACCTGCTGAACTTTTTGTTTTATGAACTTTGTTCCCCTGTTCACTGCTGGGTGGGCTTATTTGTGCAACTGATGCTGATGTGTTACGCTAGGGAAATACTGGGTGCCCTCGAGTTGCCTTGCTGATTTCACCTTTCAGCCAGATACGCTAAGCCTTTCATATATAGCAGTCTTGATCAAATTGTACTTTGTAACTTAAGGTAACTTAAGGTATTGGGATCACATTGTGCTTTGTAACTGCAGGTATTGGGATAGCTGGGTCCTATTGTGACCCCATATTGGAACAGCCACGCTTGTTTAGAGTAGGGCTCCTTTGTGTGAGTCGCAATATTTCTCCCACTGTATAGTAATGAGAGGTTTTGTTTTCTCCACTACATAGGCCGCCCCCCCCCAGCACACTGCCGACTGCGGCAGGCATCGGGATAACTCAAGCTGCTCACAGAGCTCCCCCAAGGAGCTGGAAGGACGCCGAAAAAAAGAAAGGCCCACTGATTACCTTTGAGGTAAAGAGAACCTCTTCTCTCCATCTGGATGCCTGCAGGTGGGTGCTACCTTGCTGAACTTTTGGTTTTATGAACTTTGTTCCCCTGTTCACTGCTGGGTGGGCTTATTTGTGCAACTGATGCTGATGTGTTATGCTAGGAAAATACTGGGTGCCCTCGAGTTGCCTTGCTGATTTCACCTTTCAGCCCGATATGCTAAGCCTTTAATATTTTGTTTATTTATTTATTGCATAAAATATCAGAATTACAACTCTTTGAGTCATAGACTCATTTGCAAAGGCTCCACGTCGGTTACAGGGGTGGTGGGGAACATAATACAGGGATACAGTAGTAGTAAAGCATTATACGCGAAAAGAACACACACTCATTTTGGACAAACAGTACTGGCATTTCCTACCAGGTTCTAACTTAGATTTGCATAAGCAGAGGTGGTCAGTGTTCGTAGCAACAATTGTTAGAGAAATGGGGGGGGCGCAGTCATGAGGTCTCAGGAGACCCTGTGTCAGAGGTTAATGGGGCTAGGTAGCATATTTAGGAGGGCTGAGCTAGCCACAGTTACAGGTTGCAGACTTAATTAGGTGGGATTTGAGGCCTGCTTTGAACAGGGAAAAGCTGAGAGTCTGTGTGAGTCGAGGAGGTAGAGCATTAAGTCAATTGGGGGCTCGGTACCGGGACGCTCTTTGACCCATTGATGCCCTACAGAGGGGGACTTGGAATGACAGTTTAGTAGCGAGGCGCGTATTGTGCCTGAGGGGGGGCTGTTTTGATTATGGGGAGAAGACCAAGTGGGGCTTTCTGGAGTTGTATTTTTTTTGCTAGTATGCAGGTGTGGTACTGAAGTCTTTGCTGGAGATTTAGCCAACCAGTCAGGGCATAAAGGTCACATGTATGAGTAAGACGGTCGCTGCCGGTGACTAGTCGGCAGGCTTTATTTAGTGCGGTGTTAATGCTGTGTAAAGCGGTGGGTTCTGCTGGATCATATATCGTAATCCCGTAATCAATTAGGGAGAGGAGAGAGGCGGATACAGCTAGGTGCAAGGCCTGGGGGGGGTAAACAGTGTTTAACTCTATAGATGACTCCCACTCTAGTGTTAACTGTGGTGGAGAGCAGTTGAATGTGCCTATGGTAAGAAAGAGAGGTATCTAACGTAATACCCAGGTATTTGAAATCCGTGACATGCTCAAGGGGGGTTCCATGTGTGTTTTAATTAGCAGTGCTGAATGGTTATGTGGGCTTTGTCTGTGCGCAAATAACATTGATTTTGTTTTAGTATAGTTGATGATTAGTCAGTGCTCTTCAAACCATGATTCAAGCTCCCCAAAGAAGCCCTGTAGAGCATGTTGCAGGGCGTAAGGCTGCTGATGTTTCCAGAAAAGTACTGCGTCATCCGCATAGAGAAGCAAATGGCCACTGCAAGCATTGGGAAGGGAGTTTAAAAAGAGGGAAAAGAGAAGAGGGCCGAGGATAGACCCCTGAGGGACCCCCGAGGGACCCCCGAGCTCACTGCATTGCGAGTGGAGATGGTAGTATTTAACCTTAGTTGCTGAGACCGGCCTGAGAGGTAGTCCTTGAACCAGGCCATAGTCTCGGGGACCACATGTAGCTGTGACATAACACTAAGCAACAGGTCGTGACTAACCATGGCTGTGGGCAGGACAGTAGTGTGGTGGGTAGGTAACTGGCTGGGTGGCAGGACACAGAGGGTGGTGGTAAATGGCTGTCACTCCACAGAGGGAAGAGTGACCAGTGGGGTGCCACAGGGATCAGTGCTGGGACCGGTCCTATTCAACATCTTCATCAGTGACATTGCACAGGATCTAGAAGGCAGAATTTCACTGTTCGCTGATGACACAAAGCTCTGTAACAGAGTAGACACACCAGAGGGTGTAGACAGAATGAGAAGGGACCTGCAGAAACTTGAAGAATGGTCAAGGGTTTGGCAGTTGAAATTCAATGCAAAGAAGTGCAAGATAATGCATATGGGGCACAAAACCATGGCACAATATATCAGTTGGGGGTGAGGATATGGCATGCACCAAGCAGGAAAGGATCTTGGGGTTGTCATCTCTGATGACCCTGGTAGGGAAACAGTGTGACAAGGCATCAGGTAAAGCAAATAGGATGCTGGGATGTATAGGCAGGGGCATCACCAGCAGGAAAAGGGAGGTCATAATTCCTCTATATAAGACACTAGTGAGGCCCCACCTGGAGTACAGTGTACAGTTCTGGAGACCATACCTACGTAAGGACATAGACAGGGTAGAGAGAAGGTTCAGAGGAGGGCAACAAAGATGGTGCATGGATTGCATCACAAGTCCTATGAAGACAGGTTGAAGGAACTGAACATGTAGTCCCTGGAGGAGAGGAGGGAGAGAGAATATGATAGAGACATACAAGTATCTTACAGGGAGGAACAGGGTGCAGGAAAACACTATTTTTAAGTGAAAAAGATGTTTCAGGACTAGAGGGCATGGGATGAAGTTGGAGGGAGGACGATTCAGAGGAAACATGAGAAAGAATTTCTTCACAGAACGGGTGGTGGACAAGTGGAACACCCTGCCAGAGGAAGTGGTGGGGGCTGAAACAATCACGGGATTTAAGAATGCATGGGATAGACATAAAGGAATTCTAGAGGTCAGGGGTAAGGGGAAATAAACTTCTAGGAAAACAAACTGAACTTACAAGCTCAAATGGGCAGACTGGGTGGGCCATAGGCCCTTATCTGCTGACACTGTCTATGTTTCTATGTATCTAAAGGCTTTGGTAAGGTCCACAAAGATTGCACCTGCAATGGCTCCTTGGTCTAGGGCCTCATGTATGAACGAGGTGAGTTCGGAAAGTGCGGTGACAGTGCTGTAGCCTGTCCGGAAACCATGCTGTGCGTGGCTTAGAAGGTTATATCTAGTTAGGTGTTCAGTAAACTGGTCAGAGACTATTTTTTCAAGTGCTTCAGAGAGAGGAGGGAGTATAGAGATGGGTCTATAGTTGCTTGAGAGCGTAGGGTCACCACTCTTCAGGATGGGGGTGATTAAGGCACTCTTCCAGGTTGAGAGGAACTGACCCAGGCAGAGAGAGAGATTGAGAATTTTTGTAAGGTGGGAAGTATGACATCCAGTGTCAGCCAAAAGTTTAAGATCTAGTGAGTCATTGTCTGTGCGGAATTTGAAGTGCGTTGGAAATGTAAAGTTTTGCTTCGGTTGGAGATGATTCTAAGCCCGAAGGGTAGTGAACCTGAGCTAGAAGGAGTGTCGGGTGGGGGGGGGACAGGGTGGAAGAATTTAGGAGGGAAGATATGGGAGAGGTCCGAGAATGTGGTGTTGAGGGCTTCTGCTATAGCGGTGGGGTTTTGGGTGACTTCTCCATTTATAGAGAGTTGGGGTGGGGGGAATTCCCATTTAGTTCTTTTAAGTTTCTCCAGAATTTTTTCCCATCTCCCCAGGAGGAGGTAAGAGTTTGGTGGTAGTATGAGGCCTTAGCCTGTCGTAAGGCCCAGGTACATTTATTGTGGGCAGCTCGGTATAACTGTCTATCAAGTGTGCTTTGGGAATCAAGGGCCTTATGCCACAGTTTATCCCTCGATTGGAGCATGTTAAGTAGATTGGGTGAGAACCAAGGTGTGGTTCTGGATTTACGTACTTGTTTGGTGAGGGGTGCAAAAATGTCACAGGCCTTATTAAATGTGGTAATGAAGTGATCGAGCACTATGTCGACAGATTGCGTGGTGTAAATAGGGAGCCAGTAGCAGGTATCTAGATGGGCTATGAGTTTACGTAGACCCCCTCTTTTTAGCTGTCTCTGCATGGAGATTTGAGGTCGGGTGGGGGGAAGTTTGCCAGTCCACCAGCTGGTCACCAGAGAGTGGCCACTAATTGAGTCTGGGAGCACTGAGGCTTGGGAGAGGTTCCGAAGCCTATTTGTGAATATAAGGTCTATGAGGGAGGAGGCCCCAGTTCTAGTGTCCCTTCTGGTAGGAGAGGTGACTATTTGGGTTAGGTCATATGCCAGAGCTGTGTCCTTATAACTGGACGAGGTAGGGGTTAGCCAGTTGACGTTGAAGTCTCCCACTAGGATGTGTTCACTAGTATTGCACCCATATATAGCAGTCTTGATCAAATTGTGCTTTGTAACTTAAGGTAACTTAAGGTATTGGGATCAAATTGTGCTTTGTAACTGAAGGTATTGGGATAGCTGGGTCCTATTGTGACCCCATATTGGAACAGCCACGCTTGTTAAAGTAGGGCTCCTTTGTGTGAGTCACAATATTTCTCCCACTGCATAGTAATGAGAGGTTTTGTTTTCTCCACTACATAGGCCGCCCCCCCCAAGCACACTGCCGACCGCGGCAGGCATCGGGATAACACAAGCTGCTCACAGAGCTCCCCGAGGAGCTGGAAGGGCAAAAAAGAAAGCCCCACTGATTACCTCTGAGGTAAAGAGAACCTCTTCTCTCCATCTGGACGCCTGCAGGGTGGTGCTACCTGCTGAACTTTTTGTTTTATGAAATTTGTTCCCCTGTTCACTGCTGGGTGGGCTTGTTTGTGCAACTGATGCTGATGTGTTACGCTAGGGAAATACTGGGTGCCCTCGAGTTGCCTTGCTGATTTCACCTTTCAGCCAGATACGCTAAGCCTTTAATATATAGCAGTCTTGATCAAATTGTGCTTTGTAACTTAAGGTAACTTAAGGTATTGGGATCAAATTGTGCTTTGTAACTTAAGGTATTGGGATCAAGTTGTGCTTTGTAACTGAAGGTATTGGGATAGCTGGGTCCTATTGTGACCCCATATTGGAACAGCCACGCTTGTTTAGAGTAGGGCTCCTTTGTGTGAGTCGCAATATTTGTCCCACTGCATAGTAATGAGAGGTTTTGTTTTCTCCACTACATAGGCCACCCCCCCCAAGCACACTGCCAACCGCGGCAGGCATCGGGACAACACAGGCTGCTCACAGAGCTCCCCCGAGGAGCTGGAAGGATGCCAAAAAAAAGAAAGCCCCACTGATTACCTCTGAGGTAAAGAGAACCTTTTCTCTCCATCTGGGCGCCTGCAGGTGGTGCTAGCCGACGACGCCTGCGCTCTGCCCCGCCCGCCCAACCACCCACCACCCAGGGGCGACGGTCAATTTAAGGATCCACCCGTGACATCACTTCCTGTTGCCCAGAACCTATCTCCCCACTTTCCCATTTGCAGGTTAAACCTGCTGGCCACTAGAGGGACCTATGCTCTCTCACTACATCCTACTCCTACCTGTACAGTACTACATCTCTTGGATCATGCCCACCACAATTTACTGGCCCTGCCTCATTCTCTGCCTGTGTCTGTCACCACTAGCAGTGCACTTGCCCACTTACCCATCTGCTACTCCTCACTGTATCCTGGCACCCCTCCCTCCCCATGCTCCTGAGCTTGCTCTCATGCCCCATGGGACCTCTGTGTGTCTCGGTCCTCCCTGCCCTTCCCCCAGCTTCCTCCTCACTCTCGCTCCAGGCACATTTGGGTGTCTTCTTATTCTTGCTTTCCCTTCCTGTACCACCCTGCCCACCCCTTGCTCCCTTAAACTCCCCCTCATTGCCAGTCATAGAAATACCTTCGCCATCTCCGCCAGGGTGCTAGTCATGCTACTACTCCTGTCAGGGAACATTCATCCGAACCCTGGCCCGGTTCCCATGAGCTCCCCACTGGCCCCAGGCCTAAATATAGGTCTCCATGAATATCTGTAGCCTCCTAAAAGTTTGACTCACTACAATGTCTGGTCACATCGATTAACCCTGATGTCATCACTCTGGTTGAGACCTGTCTGTGAAATCCTCCCCAGACTCCCTCGTCTCCCTTCCCAGTTTCACCCTCTTCCGGTCGGACTGTGCTGGGAGATGGGGTGGCGGCTGCTATTTATGTCAAGGAATCTCTCCCGTACTGGCCCTGCCTGCTCCCATCCTTGACTCCAGGGCCCAGGCTCTTACGCTGAAACTGACCCCGACCCTTTAAAGGGACCCCTTTATCTGACTACTGCATACGTGCCCCTAGGGACCAAATGCAGGCCATTGCCTCTTTACTAGAGTACCTTTCCTCACTACCTCCTTCCGCTGACCAAATTCTGGTGGGTGATTTAAACGTCAACTGGCTCAGCCCTTCCTCCTCCTCTACCCGTGACTCCTTTGCTGCAGTAGACTTAACGCAACTGGTTACTCACCCTACTAGGACTAACCCCAAGAGAGGCTCCAGTACCCTGCTTGATGTGGTACTCACTAACCGCCCTAATCGGATCCTCAATGTACAAGTCCTCCCAGACTCTCTCAGCGATCACTCCCCCATTCTATTCCACTGGTCATCCACAGTCTCCAAACCCATAGCACAGTCCACACGCAGTGGGTGCTAATACCTGGTGGACTGATAAAACTTAAGGAACTTCTGTCCCAAATTGACTGGTCTCCTATTCAGGCAACACCTGACATTGACACAGCCCTTTCCTTCTTTACCAGACTTTTAATAAAGCCTGTGATATCTTTGCGCGTCAATGACGCCATTCTAAAGGCAACCTGCCCCAGCTTTGATCCACCAACTCAAACATAGGGACAACTTTATGGCACCATGCCATTGAGACTGGCTGCCCAGCGACAAGCAGTTGTATGCTGCCGCCTGAAACAAGTGCACTTGGGCCATCAGAAAGGCCAAGTCTGAGCACTATCGGTCCTCGCCACTGCCTCATGGGGAACCCCAGAACCTTCTAGGATAACATTAAACAGTTAAATGGGAGCGCACCCCCCCACCCTCCCTGATCAACATTAATGGCGTTATCTCCTCAGACCCAGCCCTTATAGCCAACCACCTCAACACCTCATTCATGGACCTTAGCCCTATCCTCCCTATTGATTTTTTTAACCCCACCAGCGCCTGCCATAAATCTTTCTCGCCCTTATTTTCTCCTCTGCCGTGTTTCTGCCCAAGAACTTAGACCACACCTTGTCAATGCCCTCAAGAGTAATAGTATGGGCAGTGACTCCCTGGATCCATGTATCCTTAGGCTGGTCTTAGACACAGTCCTTACACCGATCACTTGCCTCATCAACCAATCTCTCTGCCTGGGGAAGGTTCCAACTGCCTGAAAATCACCACAGTCACCCTATTCTTAAAGGTGGTGATAGGTCTGTGGCTGAAAACTATCGCCAATCTCCATTCTCTCTCTCTCCAAGGCCTTGGAAAAGGTGGTAGCCTCTCAAATCTCTGACTACCTCACTAACTACAATGTCCTCTGTCCTGAGCAGCATGGTTTCTGAGCAGGCCACAGTACCAGCACTGCCCTCCTAGAGTTCTCCAACTTTCTCCACTCCTCCTTAGACACTGGTTCTCTGGCTGGTGCTGTTTTCATAGACCTCTCTAAAGCTTTCGACACTGTCTCCCACACCCTCCTTTTTGATGCTCTTAGTCTCTCCGGTTTTGCTGCTGGGCCTGTCTCCTGGTGCACCAGTTATCTGTCTGACCGCTCACAGCGTGTAAAATTAATGGACCTACTCGACATCTGTCCCATCTTTTCTGGGGTTCCCCAGGGCTCCATTCTGGGCCCCTTACTTTTCTCCCTTTACCTTTACACCCTTCCACACTCCTGCTCTGGTAACATACTATTGTACGTTGATGATGTGGTCATCTTTGCCTTAAGTCGTAACCCTATTGCCCTCCAGGCCTCACTGCAAAAGTCCTTCGCCGAAGCCGAGGGCTGGTTCAAGGAACATGGACTGGTGATAAATCTTAAAAAGACAAAAAACATGTTCTTCACTCATCCTCAAAACAAGTCCTGCAACTTCAAACTCCTCATTCACTCTGGGTCCTCCTTCCCACTTGAGCAAGTTTGCTCCTATAAATACCTAGGGATCCATTTTGACCCCTCTCTCTCCTTCCATGGACACATTTCTGCCCTAGCCACTGCCACTAATATCTGATTGGGCATCTTACATCGGTATAAACACTGCCTCCCCCCTGAGGCTCTTTGACTTGCAGTCACCTCTTCCATCCTGTCTCTAGTGGACTATGGGCTGCCGGTGTATGGTGCTGCTGATCAGACCGCGCTCCATAAAATTCGCACTATTCTGAATAAGGCCTGCAGGTTAATTACTGGGGCGCCTAGGTTAACTCACACCTGTCTGCTATACTCTAAAGCTCTGGTGCTTGTTCTTGATGAGCGCCTCAAATATCTGACCTGTACCCTTACTAAAAAGACCCTCCTTGGGCTATCCCTGCCAGGACTGACCACAACTATCCGCCGCTCTGTTCCACTAGTTCATACTCAGACCTCTGGGAAAACCTCTCTTGCTCTCCCTAGAGCTAGGACCTCTCACGGCCAAAGAGCCTTCAGCTTTAGGGCCCCCTCTTGGTTCAATACGCTGCCCCCCTCCATCTCGGAAGCCCCATCTATATTGTGCTTCAAAACGTCATTACGGAACCACCTTTTTAACACCCGAAGCTGTAATTGCCACTAGTCTAAGCCGTACTCAATACTTATGACAAAGCTGACTACTAAGCTGCTTAGTGTCAACCTAACTCTGTTATTATTTGCATCAATCCTGCCTGTACCAGCTTGTTGTATCTATGTACCTATTGCTGTCTTAAGTTACTGTTGTACTGTGTATTTTCTTTTGTCTTACTGTGACAAGGTACCTTTGTAAATGAGCCTATGGCTCAAAGGTTTTCCAAACTGCTGTCATATAAATAAATAAATAAATAAATGTGCTGAATGTGTTACATGGGTCGAGATCTGCTTACCCATGAAAGAACCTGTTACGCCAGCTGGAGGCTTCACCAGAAGAAGATCATGAACTTTGCCAGACTGTTCATCCTGCCTGGGCTCTGCCAATTTGGCCTAGGCCACTACTCCTGCACCAGAGACTGTTTCAGCAAGAGACCAGCTCTGGGATCCAGCCCCTGCATAGCAACAGCACGCAGGTTGCGGCCACTTGGCGGAAAGGCCGTGAAGAGGAGGTGTGTTGTGTCGGCTCTGCTTCCCCATGCTTATCTGTCATCACCACGAGGTCTCCATATAGCCTGCCTTGCAGCAGATTCCTGGTAGCGTGAATGCAATCAGAGTAGCTCCCTGCAACGAGTGTTTAAATCATCTGTGGTACCATCTAATTGTTAAATTTCTTGGGTTTACAAAGGACTGAGCCAACCAGCTCATATTACAAATAATTTGATTGTTTTGCATGTTTAACTGCCATTCTTTGTACCAAGGGCCCCAACATCAGCTGCGAATTCGGCTACCCCTGGGCAACACCTCTGGCTAGCCAGATGTACCATCCTGGGCACTCAGTGTTGTGTGACTCACGTTGGGATTAAAAGTGCATGCCTAACCTGAACTAAATCAGATTGCAAATTATTTGACTAGAGTCATGCCTCTTCTTTGTTCACTGCCCTAAATAAACCTGATTGTCTTTCTTCACGTTTAACCTGGCTAGTGTGCATATTATTAGTTGGGTTACAGTGTTAAGAGTGTGCTGTTGTATTGCTAACTTTATTTTACAGGGGCTCTCAAGGGAAACTGCTGTAGATCTAATCCTGGTGGTAAGTGTGAAGGGTGTGTGCATATTATTACTGTTAAATACCATCTGGAATTTACTACTGCACCATGTACTAGGCCACTAGGAGGGTGGTGGGGGGTTATAGCTTCCCAGAGGGCTATACCAAAGCAGACAAGTATCCCCAATACCACTACCCTGGGTGGAGGCACCTTATTAGTGAACTCAGGCCCCTCAACCTGTGTATAGCCATACAGGCAGGGGTAGTAGTCCTTAGAATAGTGCCGCCTAGGGGTTGCATCTTTGGAGGAAGTGCTGGGATTAGCGCCCCCTAGTGGCCAAAAGTTAGAATTTCAGTCAAGTGTAAATTTGCAAGAAAATTTGAAATGAAGGCCTTCACTATGCCCTAGTGGAATATTTCTCCCCTTAAGCTGGTCATGCACTGTATGATGGGGTGGAGTGAGGCCGAAAGGGTTGACCCCCACCATGCATTGTTACTACTAGATATCCCTGTGGGGACTACCAATAACACTACAGAGGAAACTGTGGGAAAAGTTAAGTGCCAGGGGGAAAGTTGAAGTCCGGGGGCAGGACTCAGACCTATTTGCCAGACACTGGTGGCTCTCGTTTTATGCAGCCTCCCCATAGACCCTGAGACAATACCCCCTATTATCATGCCAGAGGGGTCCCAGAAGGGTGGAGGGTCATTCATTTACACAGTGACCCATCTTCCCTTGGGGGGGATCCCCAATGGTAGAAGGATTTAAGAACAAATTATTGAGACTTCTAGCTGCTGAAGGGCAGACAGCTAAGGATTTGCGGAAGGCTCTGGAGGACTCTTAGGAGGTTACCCTATTCAGTCTCCTTTGGCCTCCCCAGCTTCTCCATGGCACCCACCATTGTAGCGTCACCACTGTAATATCCTCAGTGCACCTGGACTGTTATCGAAGGCTCAGGCTGTTTTCACGTGCTGTTCACAAGCCTGTGGGAGAGGATGATTTGGAAACCTGGATGGACTATGCCACCTCCCTGGTCCAAGAGTGGCAGTGCTCTGAGGGGGAGAAATACAAGAGACTTATGGAAAGTTTGAGGGGCATTGCACTAGAAGCCATCCGGTTCCTTCAGTCCATTAACCCAGAGGCCTCCGCAGCTGAGTACTTATCCACTTTAGAAGAGGTATTTGGCCGTACTGAATCCAGAGAGGATCTGATGTGGAAATTTAAGTCTGCCAAGCAGTGGAAGAATGAGAAATTGTCTGCTTTCATGACTAGGGTAGAACGGGCCTTGCAAAGGGCCCATCATGAATGGGGTATCTCAGCTAGTGAACTGAATCATGTCAGGCTAGAACATATCCTTAAGTCTGCCCATTATTCAAGTGTGCTCATGTTGAAGTTAAAATTTCAAGAGAGAAAAGCTAACCCTCCTAGATACTGTTGGTTAATAAAGGAAATTTGGGAGGCAGAAAGTGACAAAGAGGGCTGGAAACCTTTTGTGCGGGTTGCGAGAACTGCTCTAACCTTTGACAGACCTGCTGAGAAAGAGGATCATTCTGAGCCACAAGTCAATGAACTGTTGAAAGAATTGAAAGAGCTAAAAGCCAGCTGGTAAGCTGCGTCCGAGCCCATCAAAAATCCTAGCCCTTGCCCCACTAAGGCTAAGGCCAGTTGTGAGACCCCACCCGTGGGTGCATGGGTCAGTGCCCTTGCTGTTGAACCTCGAGCTGACCCCACCATGGTAGAAGAAATGAGGATATTGTGGGCTATGGTGAGGGATCTCATTTATGCCACTCAATCACCGCCCCTTGGATGGGCTACAGGGGAGCTGAGCCCGAATCTAAACCAAAAGAAGAGAGTAGGACTCCAGCCCCTGTTCACTACAAACCTTGTGAAGAACTGACCAGCCCTGCTGACCCCAGAAGCAAGGTGTTTTGTTATGGGTGCGGAGAAGATGGGCACACCCGACAAGTTTTCAATGCTCCCAAGGATCTACGGTGAGTCACTACCAAATTACTCAATCTGATCCAGCAAAGCAATATCAAACCTCAACCAGGCCCACCACAAAAGTCTTTTTCCTCCAAAACTGCTGGGGGCCAGTCCACCAAACAGATTTCTCCAGTTTGGTCCAAGATGCTGGGTCCCACCATGGAAACCACAATAACAGTTAACGGTATCTCAACTCGAGCTGTGCTGGACAGTGACTTGCAGATCACGATTGTGTTTAAAGACTGATACGACCAACACATGTCTGACCTCCCGCTCCTACCCCTTGAAGGGCTTCATGTGCGGGGGTTGAATGACAAATATTAACCTTACCAGGGTTTATGTATGACTGTGGCTATCTTTTCCTAGGTTTTCATAGGTTTCATAGGTTAATTCAGAGCTATGTAGACGATAGTCCTTTTGCTCGCCGTTATATTAATACCCCTGAATCTTATGTTTAATTAGGAAATTATCCAATCTATGCTTGAAGGTATTCATGGTGTCACTAGCTACTACCTCTAATGGTAGTTTATTCCAAATATTAGTTACTCTCAATGTGAGCCAGGATTTTCTTTTGTTTGTTTTGGGACAATCCACTATCAATTGTAGAGGGTGTGCCCTAGTAGTGCACAATGATTCCCTAAATCTCAATCCCAAAAGATCCCATAAACCGGGATCAAAAAGTGATTTATAGATAAGGCACATATCCCCCCTTAATCGCCTAAACTCCAAGGAGTATAAACCCAAAGTTTTTAGCCTCATTTGATAATCATGTCCTTTTGCCACTTGTATATGGCGGTAGGCTCTCCACTGGACTTTTTCCAGTGCAGCTATCTCTGCTCTTCTACTAGGTGACCAAAATTGTGCACAGTAATCCAAGTGCGGTCTCACTAGAGATGTATAGAGAGGCAGCAAGACTTCCTAGCTTCTAGACGTAATGTGCTTATTTATGCAGTGTAATATACTGCTTGATTTCTTAATAACTGAGTTGCAATGTGTTTTGAATGATAGATCTTTTGTAACCATAATACCCAAGTCGCTCTGTTGCTCCATGACACTCAGTATTTGTCCTCTAAGTGTATATGACCAATGTTTATTTGCTCTCCCAAAATGCATCACACAGCACTTATCTACGTTAAATAACAATTTTTTATCCATCGCCCAAATTTCCAATGTATTTAATGCTTTCTGCAATCTAGTGGCATCATCCTGATTATTTGTGGGGTACCCTACCCTGGTGTCGTCGGCAAACTTAGAGACCCAAACTCCATTATTAACACACATCGAAGCAATATATAGATTAAACAAGCAAGGCCCCAGCACAGACCCTTGGGGCACCCCACTAGTCACCTCGGCCCATGCGGAACTTATCCCATTTATATTAACAGATTGTTTTCTAAAATTAAGCCACGCCTCAATCCATTTGGTTATTTTCCCTGGTAATCTATGTGATATTAATGCATCAATAAGTTCCCCATGAGGAACCTTATCGAAAGCCTTTGAGAAGTCCAGGTACACCACGTCCACAGACTGCCCCTCACCCATAGCCTTACTAACATTTCCATAAAACTCCAATAAATTGGTCTGACAAGATCTTCCAGTAGTGAATCCATGCTGTACTGGATCCATCATGTCCATTTTCTGGACATGCTCCATAATGTAATCTTTTAATATACCCTCACAAATTTTCCCTATAACAGACATCAGGCTAATCAGTCTATAGTTTGATACATCATGTCTACTCCAATTTTTGTGAATAGGAACCACCCTAGCTTGTTTCCATGCATCCAGAACATACGCTTTATTTAATGACGTTTGAAAGATCACTACCAAAGGTCCAGCCAAGAATCCTGCCATTTTTTTAATTATTCTTGGATGTACTCCATCAGGACCCTGAGATTTATTATGATCTATTTTTTGTAACCTTTTAAATATCCCTTCTCTCGTAATCAATGATCCAACATCTAGTCCAGTATCTAAGTGATCTAATTTAGGAAAAGATTTATTGTTAAAGACTGATGTAAAGAAATCATTGTACATTTGGGCTGGATCTGCCTGGTCAGTAACCATACTATCATCCGTTGCATGTAGTGGTCCAATGGCATGACTGACTCCTTTCTTGTCATTAATATATGCATAAAAGGACTTGTAGTTATCCTGAACCCTGGTTGCAAGACTCAACTCATATCTTAGTTTGTCATCCTTAATACATTTTTTGGTCCTTTTTAAGAGATTCTTGTAGATGTTCCAGCATATGTTACTGCCAGATTTTTTAGCCCCAGAAAAAGCCCTATTTTTTTTCTTAATCAGTTGCTGTACAGGTTTTGACATCCATTTAGGTAGGATCTTATTAGTGCCATCTGATCGCTTTATTAGGGGGGTACAAGCTTTAGTAACTGAGGTTATTTTATTCACCAGGAGATCCCACATAGTGTCGAGTGTTTTATCTTGAAATTCTTCAACCCAGTTCCAGTTATTAAAATGTAATCTCATACTGTCATAATCTGCTTTGTTATAATTATATTTACTAATCGTACTTTTAGTAGTAGTATCTGCTAGTGTGACTAGGGAGAGATAAACCATAGAATGGTCACTTGACCCCAGAGGGGGAAGTACCTTACAAGTTATCATATTATCATCTAAATTACTTAGTACAAGATCTAATATATGCTTTTCTCTAGTATTGCAGTTGACCCACTGATTCATCCCTGCTAGCAAACATAGTTCTAAATATCTTGATTCGATAGCTGTGTTCGTCTGTAATGTTTCCCAATTTATGCCAGGTAAGTTTAAATCACCGAGTACCACATTTCTTTTGGTGGTACCAATTATATTTAGGAAATCCAGTATTTGTTCATCCTGTTCCCGTGTAGCAGAGGGTGGTCTATATATTATTCCAATATTAACGATATCTGAATGGTGGGGAGATATCTTAACCCATAACACCTCAATTTTATCCCATTTTGATGTATCAATTGCCTCTGAACTTATTTTATTTGAGATATACAAAGCCACTCCCCCACCTCTTTTCTCATTTCTATCTTTATGGAACAAATCATATCCAATGATCTGCTTATCCCTTGGATCATTTGAACTCCACCAAGCCTCTGTAACAGCACAAATACTAATATTTAGATGTTTGATAGATAATTTCAGTTCTCCAAGTTTATTATCCAAACTCCTAGTGTTTAGTGAGAGAATGTTATATGTAACAAGGTATTTCCCGTGTTCTTTTAACGGAGGATTGGTAGACCCGCCTCTCCCCCTCCTGCTAAGTTTAAACTTTCCTCAATTTTCTGTCTAAGTTGGTGAGCGAAAATTCGTTTACCCCTTCTGTTTAAGTGAAGGCCATCCTGTGCATATAGCATCGGATTCCCAAACTTTACACCATGTTCCAGAAAGATGTAACCCTCCCTGAAGCACCATCTTTTCAACCATCTGTTTAGATGTAATATAACTTCATTTTCCTCATGTGATGCCCTAAGGACCTATGAAACCTATGAAAACAGACTGGTCGGGCTCTACACATCCCTGCCGTGGTGCGCAGAGCATATGATTTACAGATGCAAGCCAAAGAGGTTGAGAAAGATGAACTGGTGGGCGTAGTGTGGAAGAAAGACCCGGAATCACTTATATTGCCACCCAGTGCTCAGTGTACCATCACTGGTGAGGTACGAATTAAAAAAGATGTTAAAAATAAGATTCTCATGCTGGATGCTCCAGAGGAGGGGAAACTGCCTGGGGAACTGTTGATTAAACCTAGCATTCTGCTGGCCCGAGTTCATGCCTATGCTCGTCAGGTAGTGGTGCAAGTCCAAAACATGTCTGACCGGGATATCGGAGTAAACCGAGGCTGCACCCTGGCTACTGTGTACTATGCGGATGCTCCTGTGTTACCTAGCAAGAAATGCACCAGAGAGGATGACGAGGTAACTCCTGATCTGTTTGACTTTGGAGAATCCCCCATTCCTGAAGAGTAGAGAGCTACATCAGCCAAAAACTGGCCCAGAGAAGCAAGGTGTTTTCTTTGAAAGAATGGGATATGGGATGCGTCACTGGGGCCGAACATTACATTAGACTCCATGACGAAAGGCCTTTCTGTGAGAGATCTTGCCGCCTGGCACCAGCAGACATTGACGATGTTCGACCCCACCTCCAGGAGATGCTAGCGGCTGGAATTATACAGGAGTCTCACAGTCCATATGCCTCTCCTACTGTGGTAGTCCAGAAGAAAAATGGCTCTGTGAGAATTTGTATGGACTACCGGACTCTAAATCAAAGAACTCTACCTGACAATACATTATGCCACGCATCCAGGATGCCCTTGACTGCCTCAATTTCTGTACTAGACCTCCGGAGTGGGTATTAACAGATCCCAATGGCCCCCGAAGACAGAAAAAACAGCATTCATCTGCCCTTTGGGTTTTTATGAATTTCTGTGCATGCCTCGGGGCATTTTAGAAGCACCCACTACTTTCCAGAGGTTGATGGAGTGAGCTGTGGGGGACATGAATCTACTAGAATGCCTTGTTTACCGAGACATACAGAAATAGATTAGTTGCCGTATTGGTACTTGTAAGAACAGATCCAGAAGCAAATGGTTTGATACCTTTTATTGGACCAACATAGATGTAACATCTATGTTGGTCCAATAAAAATTATCAAACCATTTGCTTCTGGATCTTGTCTACCTAGATGATGTTATTGTGTTTGGCTGGACCCTTGAGGAACATGAGACGCATTTGTTTAAGGTTCTAGACTGGTTGGAATATTTTGGTTTAAAATTATCTATTGACAAGTGTCAGTTTTTCCAGCAGTCTGTAAAATATGTCAGCCACATCATGTCATTTGAAGGAATACAAACAGATCCAAGCAAAGTAAAAGAGTTGACCACTTGGCCACAGCCTAACAATCTTAAGGAACTGCAAAGATTCTTGGGGTTCTGCGGCTACTATCACCGATTCGTAAAAGATTATGCTAAAGTCATCTGTCCTTTGCTTAACTTAACTCAAGGTTATCTGCCAACAAACCGAAAATATAAAAGGAATACTGTTAAAGAGAAAGTCTGTTTTCGAACAAATGAACCTTTTGCGACAAGGTGGACTCAAGAGTGTGAGGTGGCCTTTTATGATATTATTCACCAACTTACCCCTGCCCCTGTTCTTGTTTATGTAGATCCCACCAAGTCATAGGGTTACATACCATTGCCAGCTTAAAGGGACTTGGCGCTGTACTGCACCAGGAATATGAGGAAGGTCAACGCCCAGTGGCATTTGCTAGCAGGAGCCTGACATCGTCTGAAAAGAACTACCCTGTACACAAACTTGAGTTCCTTGCACTAAAATGGGCCACTGTAGATCAATTTCATGAGTATCTGTATGGTGTGAAAATCCTGGTAAAAACTGACAACAACCCCTTTACCTATGTTCAGACCTCAGCAAAGTTGGATGCCACTGGACACCGCTGGCTATCGGCCCTCTTCACCCATGACTATACTGTAGAGTATCAACCAGGTCTGAATCACATTGACTCTGACGCCCTCTCAAGGAGACCCGACACCAACCCTGAGTGGGTGAGAATGTTCAAACAATCTGTTAAAGCTCTTTGTCAAAAGTTTGATAAAGATGAACACCCATTCTCTGAAACCATTAATTGCCTGGTGGACTGTCTGGGCCATCCTGACACTTGTGTTCCTGCAGCCTACTGCCATCTTGCGGCATTGGATCGCAGCACTCTGTCTCAGCTTAATCCTGACAATATACAGTGGGCTCAGTCCCAAGATCCTATGATTAAGCCAGTGTTGGACACCATTCATGCTGGAAGAAATATAGAAACATAGAAACAGAAGTTGACAGCAGATAAGGACCACAAGGCCCATCCAGTCTGCCCATTCCTTTTTCTACCTTATAAATGTGCCATTGGCCTTTGCTCTGTCAATGGCCTGTCTATTCATACTCATCTGTATTGCTCCCTTATGCCTATCCCATGCCTG
The DNA here is from genome assembly GCA_016271365.2 of Neoceratodus forsteri. Taxonomy (NCBI): domain Eukaryota; kingdom Metazoa; phylum Chordata; order Ceratodontiformes; family Ceratodontidae; genus Neoceratodus; species Neoceratodus forsteri. Next base: position 266,638,325 of record CM057451.1, on the reverse strand, counting down.
TTTGAAGCCCTGCACTGTATTCATATCCACCACTTCCTGAGGTAGGCCGTTCCATGCATCCACCACCCTTTCTGTGAAAAAGAACTTTCTCACATTACCCCTTAATCGGCCTCCTTTAATCTCATGCTGTGTCTTCTTGTCCTGCTATTTTTCTTATATTGAAACATGTTAGACTCTTTCACCTTGATAATGCCCTTAAGGTGTTTGAATGTTTCTATCATATCACCTCTCTCCCTCCTTTGCTCTAGGGTATACATATTGAGCTCAGTTAATCTGTCCTCATATGTTTTCTGATGCAGTCCCTGCACCATTTTGGTTGCCCTTCTCTGGACTGCCTCAATTTGGTTAATGTCCTTGTGAAGGTGTGGCCTCCAGTACTGCACATAGTACTCCAGATGGGGCCTAACCAGTGTCTTGTAAAGAGGGATTATTACCTCCCTCTTCCAACTTGTGATAACCCTACTAATACACCTTAACATTCCCCTAGCCTTACCTACTGCTTTAGTGGTCTGCTTGGATGATTTCAGGTCATCGATGATGATGCCCAAGTCTCTTTCTTCCCTTGTGACTGCCAGCAACTCCCCTCCCAGCCTATAAGTGGCTTCAAGTGGCTTTGGGAAGCAGTATAGCGCAGTGGTTTAAGGCTCTGAGCTGCAAATCTGGTGACATCCAGCAGACCAGACCTGGGTTTGAATCCCACAGCTTCCACTTGCATACTGTGTGACCCTAAGCAAGTCACTTAACTTCCCTGTGCTCCCAGGTCACTCCTGTAAAAAAGCTTTCAGCTTAGTGTGCTACTCCTGGTTAAACAACTAAATAAAAAAAAAAGGTTTCTCTTCCCTATGTGCATGATCTTGCACTTCTTAGCATTAAATCCCAGTTGCCACTGTTCTGACCATTTTACTAGTTTATCCAGATCTCTTCTCATTCTGTCCACTGCATTTGGATCATCTACTCTGTTGCAGATCTTGGTGTCATCTGCAAACAGACAAATCTTACCCTCCAGTCCATCTTCAATGTCACTGATGAAGATATTGAAGATAATATATCCAAACTTCGCTCTTCAGATTCCAGAACTGCTCTGCTATTCAGAGAGGAGCCCAGGTTAAAGTCGCACAACAAATTGCTTTACAGAGTGACTACTAATAGACAAAGTGAAGTGGCCAAACAACAGCTAGTGTTACCTACAGTTTTCAAATGTGTGGTTCTACGTGCCCTCCATGACTAGCTGGGATATTTAGACTGTGACCAAACTACTGATTTGGCCCATGCCCACTTTTATTGGCCAAAATTGGGGTCCGACATCAAGACTCACATCAGAACTTGTAGCCACTGCCTGCACAGAAAAGCTCAGTCCCAGAGGGTTGCACCCTTAGTTAACATTTCCACCAGTACACCCATGGAGCTTTTGTGTATTGACTTCTTATGTCTGGAACCAGATCAAAAGAATATTGGTAACGTGCTAGTAGTGACTGATCATTTTACTCGCTACACCCAGGCCTATCCAACCAAGGACCAAAAGGCATCCACTGTGGTGAAAGTTCTACTAGAAAAGTTATTTGTCCATTACGGTGCTCCCCAGAGAATTCACTCTGATCAGGGGAGAGACTTTGAAAGCTGTCTGATTAAAGAAATGCTCTCACTCTGGGGGGTGCAAAAATCCAGAACTACCCCTTATCACCCTCAAGGGGATCCACAGCCTGAACGATTCCATTGCACATTACTAGACAAGCTGGGCACACTTCATCCTTGAGATAACTCAAAATGGAGTCAACAGATAAGCACATTAGTTCATGCCTATAACTGCACTAAAAGTGATGCAACTGGGTTCTCCCCTTACCACTTGATGTTTGGTCGGGAAGCAAGGTTACCAGTAGACATCGGTTTTGGAGTGTCCCCTGATGGAGTCATAGCAGAGAATTACCTCCAGTATGTCCAGAAACTAAAAGCTCAGTTAAACCATGCCTACCAGTTAGCCCACATCATGGCAGCCAAAAGAAATCTAGCAAACAAAGAAAGGCATGACAGGCATGTTAAGGCCCAAGAACTGCAACCTGGGGATCGAGTCTTACTCAGAAATTCAGAACTACATAGAAAACACAAGATAGCCAACAGGTGGCATCACACCCCATACATGGTTGTCAGCAAGCTAGAGGAACTGCCAGTTTACAAAGTGCATTCAGAGAATGACCCACGAGCTGTAAAGACAATGCACAGAAAGCATTCATTACCAACTAGGCAAATCATCATCGATTCTGCACCCCAGTCACTGCCCCTCCCGGGCCTGTAACCTGAGCTACAGCTAAAAGAAACAGTTCACCTCTACTCAGGGTGTGAAAGATTCAAGACCTTCCATCAACCATGTTCTTAATGAAATCGACTGCAGTCTGTGTCTGATGACAGTGAGTGTGAAGCCACTTACTACTCATCTTATGAACTGAGTCAGCTGTTTCAAGGAAACCCCCTGTGTAATATGGGAGATGAAGATGGACCCTCAGAACTGTCTAACCTTCCAGCCTTCTCCACTGTCCCTGTGCCCTCGACAGTGAGGTGCAAAGTGTAACTTCTGACATAGTCGACTCTTTGTGTCTTGTGGAACTAATTGAGCCTCAAGAGGTGAGTTCTAAGAGAGCACAACTGGTGACATACCAGATAGTTCTGAATTGCTTGCAACCAATGATTCTAATAGTATGATGGACAATGATGTTAATGAAGATAAGGATGTTGAAAGTATCAGTAATGTGTTACTTGATTTAAATTCCATGGAATTTCCTCTTGATGATGAACCTAGAATTTCAGAGCAAAGTAATGAAAGTAATTCTGCTGAATCAGAACTAACAGTGCAAGAAGCTGAAAGTGTTCCTTTTTCAGAACAGACAGCCAGTGCAGAGGTACCCCTTTCATCAGAAGCTGACTTACTGATAAATAATAAGCTGGGACTGATCAACCCAAGTGCAAATGTTGAAAGCACTGTGCCTGTGCCTGCCCCTCCCAGAAAGTATGGAATAGTCACAAAACCTGTAGTGCACCTCAGTTATGACTCCCCAGGAAGGCCTGTAGACCTCCCAATGAATGTAGTTCACAAAGAGGTGTACATTTCTGAGAACTCTCTTCCAAAAACTAGGCTATTCTGCCACCTCAAAGTTAATAGTTAAGTCCTCCAATCAGTATGCTAATACCCTTGCCCCATGCAGCCCCAGGGTAGCTGATAGGGATAGGCCCCAAGCCATGTGGGTTAGTGTGCAGGAGGTAGTACAAACAAGGGATGTAAGAGTGATGTGTCTAGCTACTTGAGTCTGTTAACCTGTTTATGAAAAATGTTTATGAAAATGTGTTTTTGTGAAAACTTCATTGTCAAATGAAAGGTATAGTACTACAGTTGTTATAGCCAGTTATTTTTACTGATGCATCAGACTTTATTTGTGGTATACCAATGAAACATGTATGTATTTACATATAATGTTTTCTATATAGAATCTTATAGTGTGTATAGACTTGATGCAGACGTCAAGTTTTTCCAGGTAGGGAAGAGTGTAACCCCCCCTACCAATTTGGGGTTTGAAGCTTGCTACCATGCTTCTTTACTCGGCTGCCAGACTGGACATCAGAGGAGGAGCATGCTCTGTTTGTTGGGGAGTAATGGCAGATGCAGGACCACTATGCAAAATTTTTAGTTTTAACAGGTATGCCACCTTTGCCTGAAATGCAGTCTTACCAGTAAATCTTTTACCTTCTCTGGTGTGTGGTCCATTCCTGTTGTTCTTGTTTTCTGTCATTCTAGGGAGGAACGCTGTCAGCGGTGGCATTCCGCTGGAACCTAGTGTGCCGCAGAAAGTCCTTTGGGAAGCCTGGGTGAGTAGTCCACAATTTACTAGGAGCAGATCACCCAAGACTGAGTGGAGACTGTGTGGAGACAAGAAAATTGCAGAGACAAGGGAGTTGTACAACCGTGTATAATCCGTGCATAAACCATGCATAACTGTGCAGACTGCAGTGCGGTGTGTAGAAAAATTTGTGCCTTTTAGGAATTGAAATTGGAAAGTTGGAACTATAGAACCACGGGAAGAGTCGAGTCGGGGGAGGAAGAGAGAGAGGATTGAGAGACCATGAGAGACAGTGCTTGGAGCAGGAGTTCCATCATCTTACATCTGCACCTCTGGGAGTATGAGATTCTACATCAAGGAATAGTTTGAAGACTAATCTGGGGGATCCTCATACTGAAGGGCTAAAGGATTAAAGAATCAAAGGACCTAAAGGGTTTTAAATTGGCACCTGTCTTTAACTCCACTGGCAGTATTTTTATGCTAAGTATTTCTAAGTGCGATAAGTAAAATACTGGAAACTGTTATCTATTGTTATTTACTGTGGTTCCTTGCCTTTAAAGCTGTTTGAGAGAATAAATCTGGAGGTGAGGCCTGCGTTCAGACCCTAAACAGATTAGGGCAAGGAGAGACCACATTTTTTCTGCATGATTCTTTTGTTTTTCTCCTACGTTTATGCCATTTTTGAGGGTTGTTTAGCGATAGCTATAATTAGATAGCCTAGATTTGAGTTATATTTTAATTAGTTAGATACTTTAGAACTTCTTGTAATTTGAATCATGTGCTGTGCTTTAAAGTCCATATGACCTCTTACTATAAGTGCGCAGGCGCGGTGTTCTGAGAAGCACAGTCGCCATTTTCTTTGAAGCGATTCTGAGAATGGTTGGTAGAGACCCTAGTCATGCTGGGCTTTGGAAATTTGCCTCTCAACCGCCTGAACTACTTAGAGCTTTGCCTGTACAAGTAAGTTGTTTTATCTTAGAACCCCGGTACAGGAGGCTGGTTGTTTTTTTAGATACCTTAGATGTCGAGATTGAATAGTTCATTGGTGCTATTTATATTTTTGCAGCGGCTGTTTGCTGAACACAATCAGAAGTAACCACTTAACTGTAACTAGGAATGGCTAGGAATGGCTGGAAAATATCACAAAGGGCTTTTGAGTAACTGCAAAAAAAGGAGAAGTAGGCAGAAATTAGTAGAACTTAACATCTCATTAATCTATTAATCTATTTTATCAAGTTATGTTTTCTTTCCTTATGCAATATCCATTGCTACTCGGGCTATTCTTTTTTGACCTTTTGACCTTATACATGTAGTTTGGTGTATTTTCTGTATTGTATCTTATATCTTGGATACCTAGTGCTACTTAACTTTTTATTGCAATGACAAGTTTAGCAGTTTGAATTAAACCAAAACTAGGGTGTTTGAATATTTGAAGTTAGTTAAATAGCAGCTGTATTTTATTTTTATATTTTGGTTTGTTTTTAGTGGAACTAAAGAAAAGAAGGGGAAGGCTAAGAAGCCAGGATAAACAGCCTAGAGACTTAAGTGAAATGGTTCTGATACAAATGTGGACACCTGTGCTATTGCTGCCTTCAAACATCGCATAAATTGGACAATCTAGATCTAGAAACAGCCTTAGAACAAGATTTGAATTCATGCAATTGAATTACACATTTTATATTCTCAAATGTGGTGCTCTATGAATGTCTGAATGTTTTTAGAATTGTGTATTGAATTTTGTTGAATATTTTTTGACTATCAGAGGATTCTTTCAGCTCTCATCTAGACTTACAGGCTGTAACTGCACTCAAATACAATATACTCATTACTCATGATTAAATACTTTTATAAGGTATTTAATATTTAGTTCCGGTGTTTCGGAGCTACTTGGCAAACCCGTATATGGGAATTATAAAGAACATTAGGTGATTAGTCTGATCACCTGTTTTACCTAGAATTAGTTATATTAGCCAGCTATACATTTTAAAAAACTTTATTTTTAAACTTTGCTGACAGGTCTGACCTAAGAATATATTTGATAATCCTATCTTTCTTGTTGGACTTCTGCTATCTTAAATGATTGCTTGAACATGATGGTTCTCACAAGAAGTGGGGAGAACAGCTCACCTCATCAAGGGAATATGGATCAGTCTGCTTTGACCAAAGCAGGAACTTAAATTACTCAAATTAGGCAGCCTTTCAATAGATCTAAGGAAACAGAGAAGGCAAAGGAAGCTAGGATAAATGATAATGCCCCATCTATAGTCACTAGGCAAAGAAAGGGAAAGAAACTACCTAATGAAATAACCCCCACAGTTAGTCCTAAATGGGGGAAGCAATTAAAAATTACTGACATATGGGTAGATACTTTTGAAGGACCATGCAATTTATCTACACCTAAGTCTCGGATTGGTAGTCCAAAGTCCCAAGTAACTCTGATGGAAGGACTGGATGCTTCTGGCCTTCCGACCCCTTTAATGAATCCAACATTTCCAGTTAATATATCTTCTGAAGAACTGGACATCCAAGATGGTATCTCTTGTGATACATATGATTGGGAAACTCGAAATCCAGGTGATACCCTGAAGGATTCTGGTAGTTATCTCCTGGCAGTTTTCTCCTCTTACTCCTCATATGCTCCATGCTCTACTTTATCAAGTCCCAGGCTGATAGAGGCTGGGCCCCTAGATTTGGTAGCCCAGAATAATAACCTATTGGTCAATTCAAGGTGTGATCTTCAGTCACCTAGATTGTCTCCCAAATAAGGGAAAACAGAAAGAATAGCATTGAAAAGTATAATTCAGGAGTTGAATGTCACCATAGAAGGCCTTAGGAAGTTAGAAAATATGGGTAGAGTTGGACCGTAAAGGAGCACTTTGATGGAAGACAGGAAAAACATGCTGAGAAAGATCCTAGCCATGACATTACAGATAATGAAGAACATTTTGTAAATAAGGGAAACTTTGTTAACAGTTCAAGTCTTTCTAAACAAATGCTGGAGATTTTAAAGAATAGATATTATGCAGCTGTAGTTACATTGGAGAATTTGGCTGTCATAAAAGATGAGATTAATAATTTAAGATCAGATGTTTTTCACAACTGTGTATTACGGAACCAATTGTTAGAAGATTCTCATAAAAATGGGGATAATGTTGAACACTCTATATCTGTTCCTATGGAAACTCAGCCCTCAGACACAGTAGGTGAGAACAAAACAGTACAGGTTAACCTACCATCTCCTTTTCATAAAGATCAGATATGTGACTGCTATATTAAACCTCTTTTTCTTCACTCTCGAGGTTTACACAATCGCCATGGCAACCTCTCAACAGTTAACAAGTTGGCCACCGATCGGGACCCCATACTTTATATTTTATAGTGTATGGCTGCCATAAAGAACAAAGAAAAGAAGCCGGTACCTTAACTGAATTTATGCCACCGCAGGTCAAGTTCTCACCACCACGGCCATTTCGGGAAGCCACTCGCTTCCTCTACCAAGCATGTGCAGATCAATCCTGGTTGTTATACCAGCGATGTGACGTACTTTCGATGGGTTAACAACAAAGTGACGTCACATCGATGGCATAACAACCATGGGAAAAGATAGATTTTGGTAGATAACAACGTTCTACCATACATTATAACACATTTGAAAGCAATCAGTCATATACTAATGATGAGGCTCTATGTCAAGAGACTCAGAATGGACCCTTATTCAATAATTCAAAGGAGATGGATGGTATACTGGTATCTCAGGATCAAAGAGATAAAAACATATATATTAAAGAAAATACTTCAATTCCTCCCACTGAAGTTTCTGTTATGGTGTCTGAATTCAGAGGGGAACCTTTGATGCTTGGAACAAAGGGAGGAGAGACCGAGACCACCTTACTCCCCCAAGATCATCTATCACAGGATTATCATTCCTACCATGTTCATTGGTATCATACTCAGACTACTTCTCTTGAGATGAGAGAATCATCAAACCCAAAATGTAACATTCCAAACAGTTCTGAAGAGAGGGATGTAAAACAAAAAGAGAAAGAGGAAATGTATAAAGTGGTCTCTTTTAATAAGTATACTAAATCTGGATATCAACAGGATTCTATGGAGTCAGAATATTTAATAGAAATAAGGGGGTTGAAAAACTAGTCAAGGAAACACAGGAGAAATTGACCAATTGGATGACATATTCATTACATCTTCATGAAATCCAGGATGAGATTTATGTTATGAGGCCTCCGAATCCTCATTATTGCGGTACAGTACTTCTGCATTGCAAGACAGAGGAAACTGCCAAAATAATCTCGCAGAAAGGATCTATACTTATGCTCAGAGGAATAGAGATGAAGTCCCCCCAGTTAGTTCCAGTGATCAGAATTTCTGATTGCCCGTCAACCCCCAATAGACTTTAAGCAAATAAGGGAGAAAAAGAACAACAAATGTTAAATAGAAATAAAAGAAAAAGTGAGCAAGTCTTAGACAAAATAATCAGGGCTATAGCCAATTTTGAAAGAAAGCAGAAAAACGGCTGGGAATGTAAAACTATTTCAATTTTTGAATGGAAAAAGTCTAAATCAGACTCTATTAAGAGCATACAGGAAGAACTTTTATTGTTCCTGTCTCGCGCACTCAAATTAAATTTAACCAGGAGTTCCCTAGATTCAATTAAAGTTCACGGGCTTACTTCCCCTTCTTCTCAAATTGCTCTTACCTTCAAATATTCAGCGCTAGCTAAAACTCTTCTTCAGTTGGCTCATAAACTTGATATGCTAGGAATACATACAGTGCATCCATTGATTTTGGAAAACAATGGGGCTACTACTGATATTAGCCCACTTCTCAATCATAATGTGATGAAGTCTTATTTTGTAAACCTAGCAGATACTAATAAATTTGCTCCCTTGGATACATCATGTTTAGATTGACTGCAAGATTTCTCTGATCTATTAAAGGAGAAGTCCCCGGATAAGCCTGACCAAGAACAGGTCAGTATTCTTTCCTGGAATATTGAGGGATTGCATCTTAAAATCGTGGATCTGGAGCTTGTGGGCTTCCTGGTGGCCTTCGATATTATATGCCTCCAGGAGACCTGGTGCTCCGATTCCATGTCCCCTCAACTTCCAGGATTCACTGGTCTCATGATTCCTGCCATTAAGGGAAAGAAATTTGGAAGATTAAAAGGTGGTTTATCAGTATATGTTCATACTTCCTTAAATCTTGAAATGACCAAAATTAGTTCTTCTTCAGAGGATTTTTTGATAAACACTTTGTCTTGCGGATTGACATGCAGGAAATTTCTTCTCATAAATTCCTATCTGCCCCCCCCCGGGAAATTTAATAAATCCTTGGAATCCCCCATTTCCAGGTTGAAACTAGAATTAGTAGAATTATGAACATAGAAGGAGATCTCCCAATTATTTTACTGGGAGACTTTAATGTGAGAATCCCTGGGTTTCAGGGTTCCTCCGATCAACCACACGTTATATCCTTCCTCCCTTCCATTAACCATTGTGTGGCCTCATCTAGAATTTGTTCATATCAGAAAAGTAATGGCAGAGGTAAGGAGTCAGCTAAACTTCTAGTAGAGTATAATTTTTGTGTCTTAAATGGAAGACTTCCAGGAGATGAACAAGGAAATTACACATACATGGGAGCCAATGGCTCTTTGACTATTGACTTAGTATGTACTAATCTAGAAGCCACAAGGAAAATTATTGATCTGAAAATTTTGGAACGCTCTGAATCGGCTCACTCTCCAGTAATTCTGGAATTCAGAGTTAGTGGCCTGATGCATACTGACTTAATACATATTGATGAAGGTTTAGAAATTAAAAATGAAAAAAGAACCAAATGGGGTGCATCTTCCCCTAAGCAATTTAATGTAATTCTTAATTCTAGGGAAATTTATGAGCTCTGGTGTTTGTTTACTGGGACACTGGAATCTTCTGAGATCCTTGGATACTAGCAGAAGTTGGGCACATTATTATGACTTCACTGCAAAATAAACCAGCTTATTTCTTTAAAATCTAGAAGAAACGCTAAAACATGGCATACTGAAAATTGTCGGAAGGCAAAGTCCAAGTTAAACAAACTGATTAGACAGTCTAGAAAATCTAATCGAATTAGCAAAGATCAATGTACACTAATAACAAAGGAAAGGGCAAACAGTAAAAGGGTCTTAGAAACAGAGAAACAGAAACATACTGTCTTCCTATGGGAAAAACCTAGGAAATCGATCTTTAAAAAGGATATGAAGTCATTTTGGCTTTTGGTAGCATCAGGATATCATAAAGCATATACAAAGGTAAAGGCCTTTATCTCCCCAGACTTATGGACCTCTTATTTCTCTGGCCTATATTTTTCCCAAGAAGAGGATGACTTCTAATGTGTCTTGCATTCTCTCCCAGATAGTTTTCCCCTTGTGATTTTCATTTCTGATCTAGAAATAGGAATGGCATTGAGTTTACTATCTTTAAATAAAGCTCCGGGTCCAGATAGAATTATAGAGGATCTACTTAAATCCTTTCAGGAATGGTGGATACCCATACTTCATGTTGCATTTAATTCATTTATTCAGAGACAGGAATACCCAGAAAGTTGGCAAGGTTCAATTATATTCCCAATTTTTAAGAAAGAAAATCCAAATGAACCAAATACTTACCGGCCAATCAGTTTGACTGATATAACTCAAAAGGTATTTACAAAAATCATTTTGGATAGATTAACAGAATGGCTGGATTCCAACTCTATAATTAGTGAATTTCAGAATGGTTTCCGAAAGGATCGATCAACTATTCAACATTGCTATGTATTATATCCTCTTTTGTGGAAATATATTAAAACCAAAAAGGTATCAATTATATTGTTGCTTTGTCGACTTTACAGCTGCTTTTGATAACATTAGTCGAAAAATTTTGTGGAAGATTCTGGAGAGATTGGGGTTGGATTTAACTTTATTAGATATATTGATTCGACTCCATGAGAAAAAATGGGCTAAAGTTCAGTATGACCAATTTGGCCATATTACCTCTTCCTTCAAAACTAATCTGGGAGTGAGACAAGGTTGTCTTTTGGCACCTAATTTATTCAACATGTATGTAAATAGCATTTTGACTAATTTATCCAACCCTGATTTTCATTCTCCAAAGATTATTGACCACAGAATTGACTGCTTGGCATACGCAGACAACATTGTCTTCATTTCTACCTCAAAACTATACAGAACTAAGAGCAGTTCATATATATTAAGTGCTGCAAAGCCTGCTAAGTGTTTGTGTGACTGATATATTTACATATTTGCATTGTGTCTCTTCGAGCTGTTATTGGAGCCCTGCATAACCAGGAAGTAGGAAGAGGAGCTTTGTAGTCCATGTCAGGGGTTCTGAGGACTACAAACCTCATACAATTCGCACTAAATAACACAGTTCTTCAGTTCAGGGTCTAAAATACAAGCTACAGGCTTAACAGCCTTCAAATAAGGAATTTTTTTTAATTTTAAAGTTTGGGTACGAGTGGGGTCCCGTGACCTCTGTACCACTTCCGGGTCTAGGGAGGCTGTTTTATCGTGCCCTGCGGTGAGCACATTTTAAACTATACAGAACTAAGAGCAGTTCATATATATTAAGTGCTGCAAAGCCTGCTAAGTGTTTGTGTGACTGATATATTTACATATTTACATTGTGTTTCTTCGAGGTGTTATTGGAGCCCTGCATAACCAGGAAGAAGGAAGAGGAGCTTTGTAGTCCATGTCAGGGGTTCTGAGGACTACAAACCTCATACAATTCGCACTAAATAACGCAGTTCTTCAGTTCATGGGCTAAAATACAAGCTACAGGCTTAACAGCCTTCAAATAAGGAATTTTTTTAATTTTAGTTAAAGTTTGGGTACGAGTGGGGTCCCGTGACCTCTGTACCACTTCCAGGTCTAGGGATGCTATTTTATCGTGCCCTGCAGCGGCGGTGAGCCCTAAGAGAAAGGCTTACGGCGCACCGCATGAAACATGCGTGTCAGTGTGTCAGGTGTGATAAGTGGAAGTTCTGCAGCTCAGAGGGAGAGGAGTATACACGACTAATTCGGGTAATAAATATTATGTATGAGGATAGACCTGATTATTTTATAGTTTGGATAAGGTGTCTGAAATAAGATGGCAATTAGCGATAGCGTTGCCATTACTCTGTCACAGTTAGAGTTGCAAGTTGGTATAACATTGTTTCCTGCAGTAATACATAACTACGTTTATTAAGCTGGTTTTGATGACAGGGTGTAGAAATGAATATTAATGAGGGCATAGTCACCCTATCTACAGGGGAAATAGCTATGACCTGCATACTGTGTCACAACTTTTGTTTAGAGACTAGTATAGGGTTTGAGGGTCTAAAATGTTCTCAATGTACTCAGAATATAGAGTTAAAGAATAAAATAGAATCTTTAGAGCAACAAGTTGCGGATTTAAGTAAACAAAATGAGATTTTACATTTTGAATTAGATGAGATTAAAATATCCCATATTACTGTCTCCAAAAATCAAAATATCATAAAGGAAGATTCCCTGAAGAGGGTGAGAGAGGAATGTGGAAACAGTAGTGATGATTGGAGCCCGGTAGTTAATAAGAGAAAAGCAAAGAAGGGAAGGAGGGCAATGGAATTTCAAATTCCTTTAGATAACAGTTACCAGATTTTAGGAGAAGAATCTGTACATGAAGGTGTAATTGATGAGAACATAACTAATAAAGCGGAAGGTCCTCATAATATTAGAGTACCAATAATCTCTGATGAGAGGAATTTCGTTACAACCACTGCACAGATACATAGTGGAGAACACTGTATTGAAACTAATGACATATCCACCATGGACAATATTACAACAGAACCCCTAGAAGTACCTGGATGTTCAGCTGACCACATAGAAAAAAGGGAGAGTTCAAAACCAAGACAGGTCATTGTATTGGGAGACTCAAAAATTAAATACAGGGATGGATATATTTGTAAAACAGACAAACATAACAGAATGTGCTCCAGCTTTAGGGGTGCTTGGATAAGGGATATTGAAAGAGTAGTTCCAAATGTCCTTAAAAGTGCAGGTACAAATCCATTGGTTGTAGTTCATGTAGAAACAAATGATATAAACAAATTTACAACTAATGATATTAAAAATAGTTATATATCCCTGGTCAACACTTTAAAATCCTTGAAAACCAAAATTTGTCTTTCTGAAATACTGCCCATACCCCGAGCATCCATGAAAATGCAACAGAAAATAAAAAAAGTAAATGAATGGCTATGAAAATGGACATTAAACAACAATATTACTTGTATTACACATTGGGAAACGTTTGATAATGATTATAGTCTTTTTAGATGGGATGGTTTACATCTGAGTAAAAAGGGAAGCCTTTTTCTTGGTAAACAATTCCTATCAATAATTGAACAACATTTAAACTAAAAACTGGGGGGCAAAGTGGGAGTGATAAAGTGGAACCAGTGTCATCGAGTGATGAACTCACATTTTTTATGTGTAACGCCAGAAGTTTGAACATTGTTAAATTAACTGAGCTAGCGGGTAGAATGGATAAGGATGATTTGAACATTGTAGCAATCACTGAGACATGGTGGAATGATGACTCCCGGTGGTTCAATGCCATTCCAGGATATAATCTATACTACAATAACAGAAGTAACAGAATAGGTGGAGGGGTGTGCCTTTACATAAGGAATACGATTCCACTTATGGAATCTTCCATACTACTGGTAAATGGGGTGGAGATAGAGGGATGCTGTATACAGCTACAATACCTAAAAAAAAAACCTCATAATAATAAATATATATCGCCCCCCTAATGCTGATTCTGTATATGACCAAGCTCTGATACAATTTTTAGTAGAACCCTCGGAATCACCTGATATTATCATCATGGGCGATTTAAATCTCCCAGGTATTGATTGGCAAAAACTCACTGCATCTACAAATACTGAATATAACTATCTGGGAACATTCACTAATTTAGGTTTAGAACAAATGGTGATGGAACCTACCCATGAAATAAATATCCTGGATCTCATTCTGAACAATATTCTGGATAAATTTAACAGTATAGAAATAGTTGAACCATTGGGATCTAGCGATCACAACGCAGTTACATTCTCTATAATGGAATCAAAAAATAGTTGTAGGGAAAACAAATATCGTTTCAATTATTATAAGGGTAATTATAAAGAAATAAAGGGAGTATTGCTGAAAACTAATTGGAACACATTATATAAAGACAACAGCGCAGATGAGTCTTGGCATCTTCTTAAGAGAAAGATATATGATCTAGAACAAAAATTCATTCCTAAGACTAAAATAAACAATCAAAAAGGTAAAATCCCAGTATGGTTGACCCCCAAAATACAAAAACATATAAAAAAAAAAAAAAGCATTTAATAAACTTAAAGTTGACCCTAGTGTAGAAAATAGAACTAAGTATAAAAAAGAACTTAAAATAACTAAATCTCTTATTAAAAATGAAAGGAAACAAATTGAATTTAAACTGTCAACACTGGAATATAATCCGAAATCCTTCTATGCGTATACAAATAAAAACAAAAATTCTAATTCACCAATATCTACCATTGTTAATGAAGGAACAGTCATTGAAAATGGATTAGATGTAAGCAATATATTCAATAAATATTTTGGGTCGGTGTTCACAAATAAAGAACCCTTAAATGATTCAGTATATAATTATTCTAGTCCATATGAAGAAATTACTATGAGGGAAATAAAAGAGGCAATTAGATGTCTAAAAGAAACTTCATCTTCAGGGCCAGATAATGTAAATACATACTTCATTAAACAAATGTTGGATGCACTTCTGTACCCACTATACATGATTTTTAACAAATCATATAAGAATGGGGAAGTTCCTCATGATTGGAGGTTGGCTATGGTGATACCAATATATAAGAAGGGAAATAAGAGTAAGGTTGATAATTACAGACCTATTAGTTTGACATCAGTGGTGTGTAAAATTATGGAAAGGATATTGAAACAAAGGTTGGATCAAGAATTAACAACTTAGGGTATACAGGATATTACACAACATGGATTTTGTAGGGGAAGATCATGCACTACAAATCTTATTACTTTTTACGAGAGTATAAGTATTAGTTTGGATAATGGTATTCCAGTGGATGTTGTGTTCTTGGATTTTAAAAAGACATTTGACAAAGTTTCACATAGTCTCTTAGTTATGAAATTGATCAAGTTGGGATTCAATGGCTATACTGTCAAATGGGTTGATGAATGGTTGAAAGATAGAAGCCAGAGTGTGAGAATTGGGAATATATCTTCATCTAGTATCTCGGTTACAAGTGGAGTACCCCAAGGTTCTGTCTTGGGCCCTACATTGTTTGGAATATTTATTGGGGACCTACAATTGGGGGTTAGTAGTCAGATCAGCAAATTTGCAGATGATACTAAAATATCAGCAGAAGTGGATTCAGAAATAAAAATCAATTTATTAAAAAAAGACTTCATGATTATTGAAAAATGGGCAAAGGACAATAATATGTGGTTTAACACTGACAAGTGCATGGTGATGCACTTGGGTAAAAAGAACCCTAGTGTTGATTATACACTAGATGGGAATCAAATCAAGATTGGAACACAGGAAAAAGACTTAGGAGTAATAGTAAACAATAAATTTGACTGGAGTAATCAATGTATTAAAGTTATTCAAACAGGAAATTGTATTATTAATGCTATAAAAAAATCATTTATAACGCGTACTAAAGAATGTATAACGAAATTGTATAAAGCTTACATTAGACCACATACTGACTATGCAGTTTCCTTTGAGTCCATATTTGGAAAAGATAAAAATGATAGAAAGTCTACAGAGAAGAATGACCAAATTAATTCCAGAAATAAAATCCTTATCATATCAAGATAGGGTGAAATCCCTGGGATTATATGATTTACAAGCAAGACGTGATAGAGGGAATTTGTTGTTATTGCTCAATATTTTGAATGATGAACATCTTATGGAATTAAGTGGACTAACCTATATGGATAAAATATATGGATTAAGATGTAATAACAGACAAATTAAAGTACAAAAGGCAATTACCAATAAAAGGAAATATTTTTTTACAGTGAGAACTGCAGTAATTTGGAATTCCTTGCCACAGTGTATAGTCAAACAAACATCTTGGAAACAGTTCAAAGTTCAACTAGATAAGTTATTGCTGGGTAGTTGAAAACAATTTCCCCCACTATTGTGGGGAAAGTGGTCCCAATGGGCCTAGTGCCTGCTTCCACTTTAATAACCGAGAGCAATACCAAGAGCCCTTGGGTTAAGGAGGAAACTTAAATATTTTTTGGGATTATGCAAAGACAAACAGCTGAAAATTAACTTAAATAAAACAACAATTATTATCAGAAACAACACTCGAAGGACCTCAACATTTTGGATAGAAGGAGAAAAAATTGAAGTGGTTCCACATTATGATTATTTAAGGGTTAGATCTGCCCAAAATTTGTCTTGGCAAACACATATGAAACAAACAATAAACAATATGAAATCTTCAACTAATGCTCTAAAAATCTTTAATGTTAAGATGGGAAAAACCTCAATCAAAGGTATGCTAAGAGTAATAAATGCAAAAATTAAAGCAAGCATTTTATATGCAGCTGATATCTGGGGCACAGTAAACTCTGAATCACCAGATGTAATTCTCAATAAACTGTACAGGCACATTTTAATGGTCCCTGCTGGGACACCCACCAGTACTGTAAAACTGGAATTGGGACAGTACTCTGTGCAGTCTGTAATTAATGAAAGGAAGATTATGTTTCTTCTTAAGACTCTGACTCTTTCTGATGATAGACTCCCTAGAATCTGTATTGAGGAGGAAATCAGATATTCCATGATGGGCTTTGCTTTCCCCCTATTCAGGTGATCAAACATACTATTGTCCCTTCTGGACTGGGCCATGTACTTTATGATATATATTTTAAACCATGGGAAAAAATAGTTTTCGAGGTCAAAGTCAGGATAAGAGACTTAGATATACAGTTCACTTTTTCTTAACTCTCTAAGCTGAAATTACAACACTGGTATAGACAATTCAAAACCTCATGGGGATATGAGAGATATCTATAAAATATTACAGATCCCATTTTGAGACGTCAATTAACAAGATTTAGAACTGAAACCTATAATGCACAATATATTCTCTTTAGGCATAAATGTGATAACGTTTTAGAACCATACTGTAAATGTCCTCACAAAGTTCAGGATGATCTCAAACATGCAGTACTATTATGTCCGCTGTATGAGAAGAGTAGGAAGAAATGGTTGGGGGATATAATTAGTGGTCACGGTCTCCCCTCTGACAGAATCCTACTTCATCTCTTTTCTTCTCAAGATGTAAATGTATTGTCAAAACTTGCTAGATTCCTAAAGACAACTCATTTTTAGATTATTTAAATACTATCTGCTTGTAAAACCCTCAGTGGCAATAATCCTGCTTTGATGTTATAATATGCTCTTATTCTGATTAATTTATGTAACTGCAAGAATCCTGCTGCTATTTTATGTCAGTGTTAGTATTAATGTATTAGTTTTTAGAATATTGTAATGGCTTAAGCGGATCAATAAACCCTTTTGTACTTGTACTAATTTGGGGTTTACCTTTTAGTTTAGTTTAGTTTATTGTTCTAGGAATTACTACCTTTGAGCCAAGGCTCTTTTACAAAGGTTCCATGTCATTAAGTACAAAAAACATAGTAGACAGTGTTACACACAATCAGTAAGCCGTTTAACACGTTCACACCTTAAACAGTAGCATATATGTACGGAAAGAAAAAGAAAGAAAAAAAGAAAAGGAAACCCAGAGGCAGTGTATAGGGCAAGGAATAAGGATTTGGTGAGCTTGAGGGGGAAGAGAGGGAGAAATATGAAGTTAGAAGCAGACAGAACCAGGTTAGTGGTACTCAGTTTGTCTTTGTCAATGATGAGACCATGGTGGATGGGTGAGACAAAAAGTAAGTGCACTAGGAGGGAATAAGACTTTAGTCAAAGCAGTCACAGGAGCTGGAGGCTGTGAGGTGAGCGTATAGTATGGATTTGAAAGCTCCCAAGTCGTGGAGGATAGAGAGGGCAGGTTAAGGGCATTAAAATAGGTGGTAGGGCAACGGGAAGCAAGATCTTTGTCCCTGAGCCGTCTGGCATCTAGGGACAAGGAAAGGTTGGTGGTCCAAACTTCTGGTGGAACAAGAGCCATTGTTCAGGCAGAGCAGGTCCCGGATACATGGAGGAGTGAGACCCAGGATTGATTTTTTTGCCATCACACAGGTGAAATACATAAGGCGATTGGAGAGATGTAACCAACTGGTTGCCGTGTAGAGGTCACAAGTGTGGGTCTGTCTGTGCGCTCCAGTGAGGAGTCGACAGGTTTTGTTTAGTGCAGTTGAGATGTGCTTTAGTGCAGTGGTAGTTGCTGAGCCATAGACAATTAGACCATAGTCTATGATTGAGATGATGGAGCTTTGAACAGCAATCCTCAAGGCAGCTTGGTTGAAAAATTGACGGTTCCGATATAAAATTCCCATGCGTTGGTGCACTGTTTTAGCAGTGTTATCGATATGGGCTGCAAAAGTAAGACATTTGTCAAAAGTGATACCAAGGTATTTGAAGGTGTTCACTTGTTCTAGAGTATTTCCTAGAGAAGTTTTTATGACGAGTGGGGTATGCCTATTTCTGTTTTGATGACTGGTGAAAAGCATGACTTTTGTTTTTTTTTGATTTAGGACCAGCTTGTGCTCAAGGAACCACTTTTCAACACATGAGAAAGCAAGCTGCAAGCTCTGTCGTAGTGGATTGGGTCCTTATGAGAGGAGAGAATTACAGCGTCATCAGCATAGAGTATTAATTTTTCAGGGCAGGATTTGGGAAGCATGTTTAGAAATAGGCTGAAGAGGAGGGGACCTAGAATTGAGCCCTGGGGGACACCAGAGAGGACCAGTTTAGAATCAGATAGAACCTCAGAGATTTTTACTGTTTGAGAACGTTGTGACAAGTAAGTTTTTACCCAGGCTCCTGGTCCCTCAGCTAGTCCGATGTTGAGCAGAAGAGAGATTAGAAGGCTATGGTGAACAGTGTCAAAGGCTTTTGTGAGGTCTATGAAGACAGCTCCGGTTAACTGACCCTTGTCCAAGGCTTTGTGAGTTTCACTTGAGAAGTCTAGCAGGGCCGTTGACGTACTGTGTCCTTTCCTAAAACCGTGCTGCTGAATGCAGAGTAGATCGTACTTTTGTAGGTAGTCTGATAGATGATCAGCCACGATCCGTTCAAGAGCTTTGGAGGGGTGGAAGTATAGATATGGGCAGTAGTTCCAGGTGTGGATTTGTCGCCCCTTTATGCACTGGTGTGACTATAGCGGCCTTCCATGTGTTGGGAATTTACTTTGGCACAGGAGAGGTTGAGAATTTTGGTGAGGGGGTGGATCACTTCTTCCAAGGTGAGGGACAGAAGTTTTAGATCAATGGTGTCACTGCTATTTCTGGATTTAGAGCAGGCCTTTTTTATGTATCTGTAGGCTTCATGTATCGTAACTATTTTAAAGTGAAATTCCGGTTTGTCTGGCGAGGTGGTTTGGGATATGAGTTTTGGAATTGACAAGTCATGGAAGAAATCCGGTGAGAGGACACCACTGAGGTCTGTGAAGGTTTTATTTAGGGCATCGGCCATAGCCTTAGGGTCACGGGTAGTGGTACCATCAATGTTCATTGCCGTGGGAGAGGATTTGGACTGTTTGCCCGTAATATTACGTATATTATCCCAGAAGGATCTACCATCACCCCATGTGGTTTCAAGAGCATTCTTGAAGTAGGAGCTCTTCATTTGCCTGATTTGTGAAGTACATAGGTTGCGCGCTTGTTTATAGTTGAGTGAGTCTGCTATGGAGCCTGTTGCCCTGGCTATAGCCCAAAGATGGTCCCGTGCTTTGAGCTGCGCCAGTAGTTTGGCTGTTAGCCAGGGATTAGAGAGGGCTTTGATTTTGCGTTTTTTGAAAGGTGCGTAGGTGTCACAGGCAGTGTTGAAAGTTTTAATGAAGAAGTCTAGGGCAGCGTCAACATCCAGCGTATTGTAGATAGGGGACCAGTCTTGTTGTAGGAGGCAGGTCTTTAGCTTAGTAAGGTTTCCGTGTGGTAGCATTCGACTTTGGATGGTTTTTGGAGGTGGTTTGTGAATTTATTTGTCCAGGTACAGATCACAGGGAGTGGTCACTGAGGGAGTCGGAGAGAACAGTGGTGTTTTATCCGGTCAGGCGATTAGTAAGTATCAATCAATGAGAGTGCTGGTTCCAGTCTTGTAGTTTTTCTAGTAGGAGAGTTGACCATCTGTGTTAGGTTGGTTGCTTGGATAGTATCCTGCTGGGTCCGGTGTCTGAGGCAAGCCAGTTTATATTGAAATCACTGAGAAAGAGGAGCTCAGAGTCTGGAGGCTGCAATCTTGCAAATTCAAGGATAGACTGGAGCCGGCTCGTGAGTCTTTAGGGGATATAGACTGCAGCCACATTAAGCACTTTATTTTGGGCACCAAGTAGAAGCTTGACAGGGAGAAGTTGTACTAGGGTGTTTTCTGGGGAGAAAACTGGCAGTGTGGCACGAGGTAGTCCTTATATAGATAACACAACCGCCCCCTTTCTTTTACCCTGTCAAGTCTGAAGAGGTTGTAGCCTTGTAGCGAGATTGCATGATCTGGAGTGCTAGGTGTTAGCCAGGTCTCAACAATTACAAGTATATCAGGATTATGTTGCCCAATAAAGGCTTGAAGAGATGCCAGCTTAGGAAGGAGGCTGCAGATATTTAGGGTTACAATGGATAGACCGTTATCAGTTTTTGCAGACTTTATCTTACTGCTCGAGCCAGGGCCAGGGTTTGGGTGGATCCCACCGGACATGAGAAGTAGGAGGAGCAGCAGTTTACGGGATATCTCCCGTAATTCATACCATATGACTTTTTTTCTCAGCATGCTGTAGGTTTGGATACAGTGCAGTCACTTAGGGTCCCAACAAATGAGGGTTACTAATGACAGGTGCTCAAAATTGAATTTTCCAGCCAGTACGAACGTTTGTGCCCTGTCCTTAGTAAGGGGGTGCCTCAGATAGAAATACAGGGTATTTGCCATGGTGCCATGATGAAGGTAGGATGTCAAGATGCTTACAGTGGGAGGTTGCGAGGGGTAGGAGGAGGGAGGAAGTTGACACAGTGGATAACAAATGGAGAGAGATAGAAAAGACAGGATGAGGTTTACATGGGAAAGCATTTTAGTAAGTAGGTGCAGCACTAGGAACTAGGTGTAAGACGCAGTATGAGGTTAGAATAGTCCAAGTTAGGAAGAGGGAGAATTAAGGTAGTTTATTGAGGTTTTGAAAGGGCGTGCTTTGTTGAGTAGAGAGGTCAGACAGGCCAGAGCCTCAGAGGGAGGGAACTAGGCTGAAGAGTAGGTTGGATGGTTTGTGAGGGGTGAAACCTATAAGCTAGAGGCGGGAGAAGGGCCTATTTAATAAAGGTCGGGGGGGTGTAAAAATTGGTCCAAGAGCAGTGCAAGTGAATGGGCTCCGAGCCCAGCAAAGCACATAAGCTATGTCCCCAATAGGAAAACAGTGTCTGGAGCCGGCGGCCAATGGGTGAGCGTCTCAGAGCCGGTCAGCCAATCACAGAGGATCCCTGCCCCGGCCCAGAAGTCCTTACCCAGCTAACTGAGGGTTTTCAGCAGCTTGGTGATGGCGCTGGGGCCCTGAGCCGCTGCTAACGGGCACACGGCTGGCCGATCCCTGGTCAGAATCTAGGGTGAAGAGAGAGAGGCAAATTGTAAGTAAACAGTCTATATGAGGTCTGCTGTTAGCCCCTGGAACAAAAGGAGCAGTGACGTTGAACAGGTGGGGGGGGGGCAGAAAGAAACTGTTGGGGGAGGCGGTGAGAGCTGGTGAAAACGCGAGGTAGTGAAAACAAAGAAGAAATTAAAAATGCAAGAGACGCGAGTCGTTAGCAAGAGAGGGAGGCGGGGGTGAAAGTCTCAAGTGAAAACAATTAAGTTTAAAAGAGAATCAGGAGGGCTGGCGCTGGTCGGTGGGAAATGGTTAATTCACAGTCGATTGGCAAACAGTAGGCGAAACATGTGAGTAGTACATTTACAAATTTGTTTAGTAAGGTAAGATGGCGAATGTGTTTGCCCAGGAGGTTAAATTCGGGCAGCAGCAGGTAGTATGAGAGATAGGGAGGCCCACTGGGAGGAAGTGTAAGGAACAATAGTTGGTTCACCTCCCGGGAGGGAGGCCGAGCTCCATGGGGTGGCAGTGAGTGGCTGTGGGTCTCAACGGCAGGGAGCATGCTTGGGGATGGCTCTGCAGTGATAGAGACAGTGTACCTGGGGAAATTTAGCAGCTTAGGTTAACAAGTGAGAGCACTCTGGAGGGTACACTACAGGAGAGTTAGTGCATCAGTAATGAGGCCAAATATCTTCCCACTGGTCTCCTAGCCCATGGGGAGGGCTGGTGATCGTACAGCGTGGCAATTCAAGGAGGTGGAAGAAGAGAGGGTAAGGAGCAGTGGTGAGCGGGGGTGAGCAAGCAAGATATACTGTTGCAATGCGTGAAGAGAGATAGAACAGGGAGTTGGGCTAGGAGAGAGAAACTAGGAGCGCTACAGAGAGCTAGAGAGAGGCAGTGGAAATGCTAGTGGAAAAGCAGTCAAAACTTTCAAGTAGCTAGGGTATTTTCAACAGCAGTATTTGAAATGGAAAATAACAATTCTGAGCCTACGCAGTACTAGTAAATGCAGCACATAAACTCAAAAAATTTAAAAATCAAACTTCTAAGCAGTTTTAACCATAATGCACATGAAGCAAAACTTGAGCAGTACAACTGGTAAGCAGATTAGGGCAGGAATAAAACATAAGGCAAAACCGAGTGTCCAGGCAAAAAATTGGTCCAAGAGCAGTGCAAGTGAATGGGCTCCAAGCCCATCAAAGCACACAAGCTATGTCCCCAATAGGAATACAGTGTCTGGAGCCGGCAGCCAATGGGCGAGCATCTCAGAGCCCAGTCGGCCAATCACAGAGGATCCCTGCTTCCCCAGCCCAGAGGGGTCCTTACCCGGCTAATGAGGGTTTTTGGCAGCTTGTGATGGCGTCGGGGGTCTTGAGCCGCGCTAACGGGCACACGGCTGGTCCTATCCCGCGGCCAGAACCGCCAATGAGGGTTTTCTCGGCAGCTTGGTGATGGCGCCGGGGGTTCTGAGCCGCGCCAACGGGCACATGGCTGGCCGATTCCACGTGTCAGAATCCGCCAATAAGGGTTTTTCGCGTTTGGTGATGGCATCGGGCCCGGAAGCCGTGCAACGGGCACACGGGCTGATTGATCCCGCGTGGCAGAATCTGGCTAATGAAGGTTTTTGGCGGCTTGGTGATGGCGCTGGGGCTCCCGAGCTGTGCTAACGGGCACACGGCTGGCCAATCCTGGCGTCAGAATCTGTATTGCTCGACGGCGGTTCACCTCCCTCCATCGCCTCAGACCTTCCTGGGCTTCCTAAATGCCCACTGTCAGGCTGGTGTCTTGTCTTAAGTAGTTCTGTTTATTTGTGTGAGAGTGTTTTATTGAGCCTCTGCGCTTATCCCTTTAAGCGAATAGCTGAACTGTGTTAAGTGAATGGTCTGTACTGGGTCCGAGTGATTTAGGGTTTGCGACAAGCCAGACAGTGCTCTGATTTGCTTCAATCTGCAATCACTACTTGCGCAGAGGGAGCCTATGTAGGAACTGTGCTTATTTACTATTTGTACTCTGTTATATTAGAGATAGAGAAGTTTCTCTAACCTGCTTTATTTGCAGATTGTTCGTCTGGATGGGAGCCACCATGTTAGGTCCGGAACTTCCAGTAACTGGACCAATTAGACTCAAGGGGCCTAAAATGGATCTTGCCCTAGGGGTCTTGTGGGAAGGAAAACTATTTTTGTAGTTTTAATGATGGCGCCAATTTGGCCTAGAGGGGTAGCCCTTACTGTGACTGACAGCTCCTTCAGCCAACCACATTGCTGGATTTACAAGGGAAATCCCCAGAGAGACAGTAGACAGTGGATCAGTTAGAGTTGGAGGTTGAAGTGTGAACAGTTCGAGCTTTCGAGCAGCTGCTCCTACAAGGAGCATAGGGGAATCGACGGGAAGAGGCCCAACTTACCTCCTTGCCATCTTTCTCCTGCTTGAGAACTGCCTGTAGCAGAAGTCGGACTTGTCTGATTCCAGCCTGGAACTGCAGCAGAAGGAAAGGAGAAGATTTGTTAATGCTACTTGCAATTTGGACCGCAGACTTGCTCCTGAAGTGATCGGCCCAGCTTGTGTGTGAGACATACTCAGATCGAAAGGTTTTTTTTTGGGGGGGGGGTTTCCAATTGTTTAACCAGGTGAGACACACTAAGCTGAAAGCTTGTTTACAGATGCAATCTGAGAGCACAGGGAAGTTAAGTGACTTGCTCAGTGTCACACAGTATGCAAGTGGGAGCTGTGGGATTCAAACCCAGGTCTCCAGATTTACAGCTCAGAGCCTTAAACCACTGTGCTATACTGCTCAGTAAAGCTGCTGAATTGCAACTGGACTATATCTGAACTGTATTCTGAGGTAATTGTTGATTTAAATGTGCTGAATGTGTTACGTGGGTCGAGACCTGCTTACCCACGAAAAAACCTGTTACACCAGCTGGAAGCGTCACCAGCAGAAGATCATGAACTTTGCCAGATTGTTCATCCTGCCTGGCCGGGCCCTGCCAATTTGGCCTAGGCCACTACTCCTGTACCAGAGATGGTTTCAGCGAGAGACCGGCTCGGGGATCCAGCCCCTGTGCAGCAACAACACGCAGGATGCGGCCACCTGGAGGAAAGGCTGTGAAGAGGAGGTGTGTCATGTCAGCCCTGCTTCCCCATGCTTATCTGTCATCACCATGAGGTTTCCATATTGCCTGCCTTGCAGCAGATTCCTGGTAGCGTGAGTACAATCAGGGTAGCTCCCTGCAACAAGTGTTTAAATCATCTGTGGTACCATCTAATTGTTCAGTTTCTTGGGTTTACAAAGGACTGAGCCAACCGGCTTGGATTACAAATAATTTGGCTGTTTTGCATGCTTAACTGCCTTTCTTTCCACCAAGGGCCCTAACATCAGCTGCAATGCCGGCCACTTCCGGGCAACAACTCTGGCTAGCCAGACTTACCCTACTGGGTACCAAGTGTTGTGTGACAGTCATGTTGGGAGTAAAAGTCCATGCCAAACCTGAATTAAATCAGATTGCTAATCATTTGACTAGATTCATGCCACTTCCTTGTTCACTGCCCCTAAAAAAACTGATTGTCTTTCTTCATGATTTACCTGGCTAGTGTGCATATTATTAGTTCAGTTACAGTGTTAAGAGTGTGCTGTTGTATTGCTAACCTTATTTTACAGCCAGTCTCCAGGGAAACTGCTGCAGGTCTAACTCTGGTGGTAAGTGTGAAGGGTGTGTGCATATTATTACTGTTCCATACAGTTTGTGAATTTACTACTGTACCAGGTACTAGGCCACTAGGAGGGTTGGTGGGGGGTTATAGCTTCCCAGAGGGCTATACCAAAGCAGACGAGTATCCCCAATACCACTACTCTGGGTGGAGGCACCTTATTAGTGAACTCAGGCCCCTCAACCTGTGTATAGCTATACAGGCAGGGGTAGTAGCCCTTAGACTATCCCCACCTAGGGGTTACATATAATATTGCCTATTGCTCTTTGAATAAGCCCATCAGGAATAAGAAACAACAGCATATACAGCAGTCTTAACCAAAGCCATTGGACGTCCACCGCTTAACCAGTTCCAGAAACAAACTAAAATAACATTCATAAAGTTGGCCAGGTGGCGCCGAGGGTTGAGGCATGGATGCCACACCTCGCGCCATGCTGGCAACCTGAGTTTGGGAATGAGCTCGGGTTGCCGGGGGTCGGCTGGAAGGGGAGGGCGAGGAGCTGGATTGAGCAGTCGCCAGGCAGTTCTCTCCCAGGGAGGATCTGGAGTCTCCTGGGCTCTTGGCTGCCACACAGTGGAGGCTAAATGGCAGTGCCAGCCCAAAGGGAGACTCAGCATTAGGCTGGGCGGGGAAAGGGGCCGTCACTGGAGAAACGGGGCACATGCTCGCCTCCATGGGCATGTGTGACTGTGTTCTGGGGTCCTGGGAACTAGGAGGGAGAAAAACCAGGAAAGAAAAAAAAAAGCATGTGTCTCCCCATTGTCGAGTAGGCGGGACAACGGGCAACAAAAGCTATATGAAAAAAAATAAAATTCACAAAAGAAAATAATACTATAGAAAACACAAATTTTGTTTTTAAAAAATAGCCAACATGTTAAAAAAGAAAGAAATTGGTATTCGCTGTGATTTGTATCTGGGAGTCGACACTTTAGATTCCACTTATAAATTACATTTTCTTGTTTGTATATTTGAGGTACAAGGTGATAAACCCTTATCTGTACAAAGCAAACTGTCCATGCCCCCTCCCTATCTATGTTTTTCTTTTTCACTTGCTGTGTTTCAAACTCTCTCCCTGGAACCCTTGGATTCATGTATCAATGACAGCAAACCTACAGTGACCTGTGATCTGTAGGGGCCTTTTTTTCAGGAAATAACCTCTTTAACTAGGAACAAAAGATCTTGGAACCTTCATCCTACATGAAAGGCACTTGGGAGACAACAGCTGGGGTGTGTAATTTAGAGTGTATTCAGTAAAAGAGATACTGAGGCAGACAAAGAACAAAGAGGGAATGGCAAAAAGGAAACTGCCAATTAAGTAACAATAGATGGAATGGGAACAGTTTCAAGACAGACTTTAAAAGGTTAAAGTAGAGGGAAATGAGCAAAAGGCCCATGTAGACTGCACTACAAATTACATTTAGAACTCAGATAAGAAGAGGATGGATAGAGGGAAAACATGGACCAGAGGAACTCAAAGGATGCAAAAGGAGAGAAAGTGGTAATAGTAAATGGACCTGACAGGGAAAGTGAACAGAAAATATAATGCAGACTTTAGAAAAGAGTTGGCCTGGACTTGTGTCCATGTAAATAAAACTTAGTTTTGGGCAGCCTGGTGGACCAGTGCTGATGACCTGGTTTAGGAGTGGACTAGGAAGCCAAGATCAGGTGTGGCTAGGGACTGGGAGTACAGCCACTTACAGCATGAGGTAGCCCAAGGTGAGAGATGTCTGGCACCCACCAGCACAGCATCCCCTTTGCAGCAAGCTATGGATTCTGCTCCCTCAGAAGCGGTGGTGCAGTACACGCTGCTTTGTGCAAGGCCACAGCTAGGCTGGCTGGATGTCAGTCAGGGAGGTGGGAGGAGTCAAAAATAGTGAGAAAACACCAGTCCCTGTCCACATGATGGATCCTGGTATACTAGGGCCCCACATCATGAAGCCTACCACCCAATGGTCCACCATAGAAACATAGAGTCTGCCCATTTCCCTACCTAATGGATAAGCTGCAGATCCTAGTTAACCAGCAGCCTACTTCTTCCTACTCCCACCCCCTAGAATTGCCTTATGACTGTCCCATGCATGCTTGAATTCCACCACTGTTTTTGACTCCACAACCGCCTCCGGAAGGCTGTTCCATGCATCCACAACCCTCTCTGTGAAAAAATACCTCCTTATATTACCTCTGAGCCGCCCCCCCCCCCATCTTCAAATTGTGCCCCCTTGTTCTTGCACACCTCTTTTTCTGAAAGATGCTACCCTCTTGGACTTTGTTGATTCCCTTGAGGTACTTGAAAGTTTCTATCATGTCCCCCCTCTCCCTCCTTTCCTCGAGGCTATACATATTAAGTTCCTTAAGTCTCTCTTCATATGTCTTCCAGTGCAGACTCTGCACCATTTTAGTTGCTCTCTGGACTGCTCCATCCTGCCTATGTCTTTGCGGAGACTGGGTCTCCAGAACTGCACGCAGTACTCCAGATGGGGTCTCACCAGCTGTCTGTACAGAGGGATAACAACTTCCTGTTTTCTACTGGTGATGCCTCTCCCTATACATCCCAGTATCCCCCCAGTCCTCCTTACTGCCCTCTCACCACACCAGATCCTAGAGCCCTTCTGAGGGGAGGATGGCCATCTCTCAGAGCTCTAGGCAGGGTGGAGGCAATGTGGAGGAATAAGGTGACTAAAGTAGAAGGTTAGCAGCAGATCGTGGGGGAGGGGGGTCATCAAAGCCGATTGAGAGACATGGATGAGCTGGGATAAACACTTACATATAAAAAAAGTAAAAAAAAATGGAATTGAAAGGTGCTAATGAAAAATGTTATATAACATACATGGCAGGTATACACAGCTGTTGGAACGCTGGAGTTACCCAGTGGCCCAGTGGGTAGTATGTCGCATTCCCATGCCAACGACCTGGCTTCAGGAGCTGGCTCAGGTGGCCGACACAGTCTGTAGTGGTGCTGCTGCATGGCAGTGTTCCAAGCCAGGGAGGGATAGCACTGTGGTTCTGCAGCTGCAGTTACATCTGTGGTGAACCTGGGAGGTTGCACAATCCAGTGCAGACTAGGTGAGGTCACGGGCCTGATAATGCCGGCACCATTATTCTGGGGCTGCCAATATTTACCACCCTGCTGTTACTCCTTTCCCAAGGCAGTCAGCAGCTAGGGCTCCAGGCATGTGCATGCAGTCCTCCCACCTTGAATCGTGTGTCAGGGGGCATTCAGCCCCCCTCCCAGGAAAGAGAAGGAATGTTAAGCAAATATATGCCTAGGGGTAGAGGGGATGGGGAGGGAAGTTGGTGGAAGAGACTTTCCACAAATGCCAGAAGCCTGGGGAATAAGATATTAGATTTAGAAGCATTAATGGAGGTGAGGGATTAGATATTGTAGCCATAACAGAGACCTGGTGGTCCAAGCACCATGACTGGGAGGTGGGGGTCTCAGGGTACAGGTTATTCAGGAGGGATAGGATTGGCAGGAAGGGGGGAGGAGTAGTGTTATACATCAGGAAGGGAATCAAGGTCACAGAGGGGATGGAAGAGCAGGGAGAAGGCAGAAGTGGAAAGCGTATGGCTCACGCTGGAGAGGAAGGCTGGGACAGCATTAAGACTAGGGGTGGTATACAGACCCCCCTACACAGAGTAAGGAAACAGACATGCAGATGCTGTGGGAGGTTCAAAGAATGGCTCGGAAGGGGGAGATTCTGCTGGTAGAAGACCTAAATCTCCCAGATATAGACTGGGATATCCCATTTGCAAAGTTGGCTAGGAGTGGAGAGAGATTCTAAGGTCATTATAGGGTGCCTGCCTGCAGCAGCTGGTCAAAGAGCCACAAGGGAAGAAAACATACTTGACATGGTCTTAACCAATGGAGATAGCATGGAGGGAGTGGGGTGGGGGCCAGCCTGGGAGATAGTGATTGCAGCACAGTGGGCTTCAAGGTCAGAGCAGGGTATGAGGCTAGTCAAATCACCACCAAGGTCCTAGACTTCAGGAGGACAGATTTTCCCAGGATGAGGAGATATTCCCGGAGGAAGTGGGGGGGGGGGATGGAGGGAGGGGTGGAGGAACTATGGAAAAAGATCAAGGGGGACTCCTTACAGCAACAGAGGGATGTGTAAAGAGGGTGAGAAAAAACAAAAGAAGGAGGAGGCTGCTCTGGTTCAATAGGGAAGTGAGGGAGGCAATATGGGTGAAGAAAAGGGCATTCAGGGAATATAAGAAGACATAGGGGAGGGAGGATAGGGAAACTTGCAAAGAGAAGCTGAGGGTGGCAGGGCAGAGGATTAGGAAGGCTAAAGTAGAAACAGAGGAGAGAATTGCTAGGAAGGCCAAATGGGGGGACAAGACTTGTTTTCGATACGTAGGGGAAAGGAAGAGTGTAAGACAGGGGACAGTAAGGATTAAGCTCAGTTTTTACAACATAGGGGAAAGGAAGAGTGTGAGACAGGGGACAGTAAGGATTAAGCTCAGTTTTCACAACAGAGGTGGAAGGAAGGGGATCAGCACTAGGTAAGAAGGGAAAGTGGAGGGGGGGATCCTAGCCCAATCAGTGTGGAAGATGTAAGGGAGGAATTAGCTAAGCTGAGGGTGAACAAAGCCATGGGCCCTGATGGCCCACACCCTAGGGTGCTCAGGGAATTAAGGGAGGTAGTGGCGGAACCATTGGCTGGCTTATTTAACTTGTCCCTGGATGCAGTATGGGTACCGGAGGACTGGAAGAAGGCAGATGTGGTGCCACTTCATAAACGTGGCAGCAGGGAGGAGGCGGCGGGCATTTATCGCCCGGTCAGTCTCGCATCGGTGGGGGGTAAAGTAATAGAGACAATATTGAAATAAAGGGTGGTTAGCTATTTGGAAGAGGGGGGCTGCAAGACATTCGGTAGCATGCTTCACTTAGGGTTGGTCATGTCAGACGAACCTGGTTGAATTCTTCAGTGAGGTGATGAGGGTGGTTGATCAGGGTGGGGTAATGGACATGGCCTACCTGGACTTCGGTAAGGCCTTCGACACGGTGCCCCACAAAAGACTGGCTAATAAGTTGGAGAATCTAGGGGTGGGGCAGAAAATAAGATGGGTGGAGAGCTAGCTGATGGGTAGAAGCCAAAGGGTGATAGTCAATGGGGTGCACTCTGGGGAGACAAGGGTGATGAGTGGGGTCCCCCAGGGGTCAGTGTGGGGGCCAATTCTGTTTAACATCTACGTCAGCAACATAGCAGAGTTCACTGACAACACAAAACTCAGCAACAGGGTGGACACCTCGGGGGAGGTGGAGGCAATGAAGAATGATCTAAGAATACTGGAAGAGTGGCTGGAAACATGGCAGCTAAAATTCAATGCCAGGAAATGTACAGTGATGCATTTGGGGAGGAGGAATCCAAATACCATATACACACTTGGGGGGGGGGGATAACGGCTGCAGCCAGGCAGGAGAAGGATCTAAGAGTTATAATCACTGATGACCTTAGGGTGGGGACCCAGTGCAGCAAGGCAGTGGGCAAAACTAACAGGATGCTGGCGTGCATAAGGAGAGGGATAACCAGTAGAAGGAGGGATGTGCAGATGCCACTCTACAGTTCCATGGTTAGGCCACACCTGGAGTTTGGGGTACAGTTCTGGAGGCCCAATCTACGAAAAGACATCAATAGCATGGAAAGGGTGCAGAGAAGGGCCACTAAAATGGTGCATGGGCTAAGTGGGAAGACATATGAGGAGAGGTTGAGGGAGCTGGATTTGTATCCTCTGGAGACAAGAAGGGAGAGAGAGGACATGATCAAAACGTTCAAGTATGTGAAGGGGATCAATAAAGTGGGGGAGAGCTTATTTTCAGGGAAGGTAGATACAATAACTTGTGGGCATGGCTTGAAAGTGGAGGGTGGAAGGTTTAGGGGAAACATTAGGAAGTATTACTTCTTGGAGAGAGTGGTTGTGCCCTGGAATGGACTGCCAGAGGAGGTGGTGAGGGCCAGTACGGTGGAGGGCTTCAAGAAGGACTGGAACAAACACAAGGCGTTGTCATGGGGAGGAGGAGGGCTGGAATCTTGGAGGGGGGAACAAGTAGAGGAGGGAATGGGCAGACTCAGTGGGCCAGTAAGGTCCTTTTCTGCCGACACATGTCTATGAATCTGTGAATCTATGCAGTGGCAAACTGGAGCAGAGCAATCTGATGTCCTCCATACCCTTCACTAGGGTGCCACACTGTGTCAATCCCCTGTGCCACAAGGGGGCAGAGGCACAGTTAAATAAGTAGTCTCCATCTGCTGTAGATTGAGAGCATCTAGTGAATGCTGCTGCAATCTTCTGCCAGCAATCATGCAGAGACCCGGCCTTGGGCCAGCAGTATGGGACCCACTTCAGAAGCTGCTTCAGAGTGTATCCTCGCAACTTGGATACCCCTCTTACCTTTGGTATGCAGCAACCAGCCGGTCTCCCAGACTTTCTTGTATGTCATCTCTTCTTCAAGCTCCTTAACATGGTCCAGTGTCCAAACTGATAAATGCACACTGAATTTGGAGAGGGGATAAAGCAGGAATAGTGGAGATTTATTAGTACAATGATTACAGTGATAAGCAGCCCATGTAAGGAGTAGGTTCAGATGCAGTTATTCAGCAGCATGATTTTCTGATCCTGCTCTCAGTTCAATGAGAACACAACAAGCAAGCAAGGTGGCTCAGGAGTTAACTTGCCAGTTCAAAAAACATACGGTCCCCCAGTGGCACAGAAGGTTGAGGCACTGGACGCCTTACCTTGTGCTACGTTGGCGACCCGGGTTCAGGAATGACCTCAGGATGTCTGGGTGCCAGCATGGGGGAGAGAGGACAGGGCAGGGCAGGATTGAGCATGCCGGCAGGCAGCTGTCCTCTCCTGACGGTGGTGAGGGTAGGTTGGTGCCCCCCCCATAGTTCCGCTCTCACTGGGTGGAGGTCCAGTGGGTAGCGTAGGCGGAGAGGGGGCGGCAAAGTATCAGGAGGTGGAAGGGGCTGAGCTGGCACCATGGGGTGCAAAGCATGCCTCCACATGCTCGCACGGCCATGTGCTGGGGCCTCGGGGAGGGGTAAGGGGAGAAAGTCCGCAAAATACATGTGTCCAACTGGCCCATTTTTGCTGAGGGTTGAGGCGCTGGACACCACACCTCGCGCTACACCGGCAACCTGGGTTTGGAAATGGACTCAGGGTTGTTGGGGGTTAGCGGGGAGGACAGAGGATTGAGCATCCCAATGGATGCTCTCCTCCCCCTGGAGTGGGTTACTGGGGGTGCCTCGTGCACCTGATGCTCCTGGGGCCAGTGGAAGCATGGGCTTTCAGGGGCAATGGCAGCTCTCAGGAGCCGGAGAGGGAAGGATGTTGTGGGCACTTGGCAATGGCGTGCGTCAGCAAGTCGTCTGCACTAGGACGTATGTCCTTCGCACCGATGTCCTCAGGGGGTAACAGGAGAAAATGGGGAAAAATAGTATACACCCCTGGCCCCCCAAGCAACAATGAAACCAGGGAAGGGGTAGCCTTGAATAGCCCAGGCGGACGGAGTAGGAGGGGGTATGAGGCCTCCTCCGAAAAGCTGTGGGAGCCAGGCAAGTGCAAAAATACATATGTGTCCCCGTCGCCAGTTAGTGGGAGGAGGCGACGGAGGCCAAAAAGCTAAAATAAAAAAAAAACATATGGTCCTCAAGTAAAGAACGGCACCATTCACCAGCAGATTGCAAAAATGAAAAGCTTTATTGCATTAACATACTGTGCCAGAAGAAAAGGTGCTCACCAACTGTTCATATGAAAGGTTTGTGTAGTACCTTTCTTCTGGTACAATATGTTAATGCAATAAAGCTTTTTCATTTTTGCAATCTGCTGGTGAACTGTGCCATTCTTTACTTGAGGACTTCAGTTCAATGAGCTCTTCTCCGTCAGCCTACAGTTCTGAGTTACAGCATTTTTTGTCTCTTTTTGACTGACCCTTTTCCTCTGTCCCTCTTTGTTTGGAAGCTCTTCTGCCAATGTCTGGTGTCCCCTCATAATTTACAGCTAACTGGGAAGGTCTGAACTGACATTCCTTCCATGAGCCCCTCTCCCAATTAGCTTGTACACATTTTTGGTTTTTATCACTCTTCAGTCTGTCAGTGGACAGAGATCACATCTATATATTAAAACTGTCATATTCAGGCATCTCATGTGTCACAGTAAGTGCTACCGCTTACCATTCTGATAACCTAGGTTTGAGCCCCAAGCCCAGACTATCACACATTGGGTGAACAAGGCAGTGCTGGTTATCTACCTCAGAAACATCCTGCCTTAGGGAGGGTGGGCAGGTCCTGGCATTTCACAACTGCATCGTGGTGTCTAGAGTCATGTGCACAGGAATACACAGCTCTGGAGAGTGTGTGTGTGTGTGTGTGTGTGTGTGTGTGTGTGTGTGTGTGTGTGTGTGTGTGTGGAAATCCTGGCTCTGATGTGAGTGTCAGTCAGAGTGTCATGGCTTGGTCTGGTCCCAGTCTTCCTCTGACTGACCAGAGAGGTCTTCTGTCATGGTTAATGCCCCAGTGGTGTGGGAGTGGAATAAAAGGAGCTCTGGTGGATGACACCACCAAGCATTCCCACACAATGGCAGCCCCACACCTTTGTGTGACTCACCCCCCACTAGTTAAAATAAAACAGCATCATGGTTTAGTTATCTATGGGAGCAGGTGGCCTAAGCAGAGAATTCTGAACTGTGAGATGGTTGAAATGTCAAGATAAGATTTAGTTTTTTCCCATATCAGTCAGCTCCAATATAATCTGGTGGAACAAAATGCTGATTCCTCTAACATATGTAAATACTACCAATATAATGAAAAGACAGTATGGTCTACTAATTAGAGCTTACCACCTTGAAACAGGAAATCCCAGGTTCCAGTCCCGCCACAGCCACTGGCAGTGCGCCCCAGTGAGACCTAGAACAAGTCACTTGCCCTCTCTGTGCTGCACTCCTCTCAGCTGTGAAACTGAGTAACATCAGTACCACACTTAAAACAAAATGCTGCATCTCAGTTTAACAACCCTTTTTTTTACTTACATATTTAATTTTTTAACTTACATTTTAATTAGAGTTTTTCAATTTCCAGTCTGGGACACAGGTAAAGAATGAATGCAACATAGAACAGAGAACAAGCAGCACCATCGCACTGTCCAGTGATCAATGAGTTCCAGTGAGATGCTGTGAAAACAATCATCCGGCAGTCCTTCAATAAGTCAAGAAGTCCAGAACAAGAAAAAGCAATCTGTAGTTAAGAGTAGAGGCAGACAGCGTGTCCTGTTGTGTTGATTTCAGCTGTGTAAAAAACAAGTCCTGTTGGCCAAAGTTCATATGAATTGTCTGCGATAAAAAGCATTGTTCACTCTGGACTCCACCATCTGTCTATTTTTTAAAGCTTGGTACTTGGGGGCAGATGCTAAATATACTTAGGGAACAAAGTCTGGGCTCACCTCTATTTGGTATGAGACCCATCTACGTCACAATTCATCACATTTTTGTTCTTGTCCCTGCATTTCACAGGTCAACTGCTCCATATTATAGATAGTACTAACTGGCTTGTACCAGTGTGGTAAAATAGATAATTTATTGGTTCATTTTTTACTTATATTTTATCCCCCCCCTCACACTGGCCTGGCTCCCTTGCAGCCCCATGGCACCTCCCTCACTGACCTATCTGGTCCTGTTCAGTTCCTACAGAGTCTTGGATTGCCCCACGGTGGGGTACAGTGTGGGGGATATACCCCTGAATGAGTCATGTGTTGGGCAACGGGCCTTAGATGGCAGGGGCTAGACACATATACTGGGACTTCTTTCTCAGGAGCCAGTCGGGCCATTTTCTTGTTTCTCTCTGGTTCTCTGGAAGGCCTTAGCATGCAAGGGGACCAAAGTGTGCACTCTGCAAGTCCCCTCAGACCCCTTCACCCTCCCTCATGGTGCCCTAAGCTGCACTGTCACCTGTGGTCACCCAGCTGGCAGTACTACAGTGAGGACAGCAGTCCTCCCTCCCTCCCTGAGGACAGCGTCCTCTAGGATGCTCAATCCTCCTTCCCTTGCCAGCCTCCAACGAACCCAGGCTTGTTCCTGAATACGGGTTTCCAGCATCACAAGCAGTAGAACTGCCTCTATGCCACTGGTGCAGCACATTTGAATGATCCTTAACAAATAAACTGCGAGGAAGCCCTGTATGTAGAACGATACATAAGGGATTTCTATGCACCGCATCGGCTTGGCAATAAAATAAATACATTTTTTACATGCTGTGTGCTTCACTTTTTGTTTTCCATTTCATCATAGTACAGTGAGTACGGTAACAAGAAGCACCTTCAGTAGTACTGAACTGCTTGGATTCCCTTGTTTTTTGTTCTTGGTAAAGTAAGGAGGTCGCATGTTGTTAGCATGTCAGAGCTACCAATGCAAATCTAATGTTGATTAATGCTGGGTAGGCTGAGATTTCTGCAACAAAATGTCTGGCCATTTTTCAAAGCTTTTAGACTCATAAATTATTCCTAATAACATACTTAGTAATCTAAGCCTGGATTTTCAGAGAGTTGGATGCAGCCCTTGCAGCAATTTTAGTGCCACAGCTGCATCCCTGTAAATGTGCCAGAATATTTTTGGCCAAATTTCAAACATTCTGACACACTTATGACATTTTGCAGCAGAAAAATGATGCATGCATCAGAAGTTTGATGCCTGGATCATTCTTGATGCACATCTTGGGGTGCTTGCATCAAGAAGTTAAGACCACCTTTTTTGTGGTCTAACGGTCTCCTTTTTATTCATACTATTTGCACACGCACCCCCGCTTTGGTGCGGGAATGTACTCCCTTCCGGCCGGCTGTACCTCCATAAAGCTAAGGGTGGAGGGGGGATTTACCCTTTATTACTTCCCTTTTTGATTCTGTGTTCCCTTGACCCCACAGGGACACTGGCATTTTTGGACTTTGTCCCCGACATGAGCATGCGTTAGCATGCTCACATGATAGGCAGCATGGCATCCTTCCCTCCCTCCCTGTTTCCTGAGCACTGTGCCACCCTTATCTCTAAAGGTGGCAGGAGCGCTGCAGAACGCAGCTATCTCCCCATCCTGGGATGCTCAATCCTCCTCCCCCCCCCCCCGGCCCCAATGGCCCAGGCTTGTTCCTGATCCCAGTCACTAGCGTTGCAACTGGTAACCATACCTCTGCGCTGATGGGATGGCGGTCTAACAGTCTTGTTGTAAAGAGCAAAATTGCAGACAATCATGCCCCAAGGGTTTGAAAATCCAGGCCCTAGTATTTTAAGACCTGAAGGGACTCTAGCTCTATCAGGGTCCCCCCCAGCTGTTTATAAGCAGGGACAAATAGTGTGCTGTGCGATTCTGTACCCACTATCCTACCCAGGGCAGCCTGTCATTACTTTGATAAGAAGAAATTCTCCAGACTTACTCTGAAGACCTAAAATGTACACAAATATGCACTTAAGAAACAAGGCAACATATTGTTGCTAGATTTTATTTAAAGTGCACTGTGTATACATGAAAAGTGACTTTGCACAAAAATAAGCTGATAACCTAAAGCCCAACAGATGCCACAGTGGTTTGACCAGTGCTTGGTTTTCATGAAGGACAGCCCCCAATTTCTTTCCTTTCTGTTCCTCTGTCTCCCACCCCGGCAACTGCCACCGGAAAGAGACTGGCGTTCACTTGCAGGCCCCAGAATCCCCCATGGCAGCCAAGCAGTACATACGGCATGCAGCATAAGACCACGATAATAGCGGATTTTATTGTGGACTCCTCAGTAGATTTGGTGCACATCACCAAGACATGGCTGGAGGACGACTCGGGCCCTGTGCTGGAGGTGGGCATTCCACAGGGTTTTACGGTTGTGCACTGCCCAACGCGGGAGTGCAAGAGGGGCAGGGTGGCCATTTGCTTTAGATCTGATCTGAGACTTGCGGCCTACCCAGTGGGTCAAACCAGCTTGTATGAATGTGTGGCTGTTAAGGGTGATACAGGTGTTGGGGGCAGGATCCTCCTCATTTATTGTCCACCCAGTTGTGAGAATGGATTCCTGCAGGAATTCAGGGAGTTCATTGCTAGCTTGACTGTAGAGTACCCAAGGTGGCTGGTGTTGGGAGACTTCACCATTTGGGCCAGTGATGACTCTCTTTTGGCTGGGCAGCAATTCCAGTGGTCGGGGGCCCTCCTGAGGAAGGCTTGTAGCCGAAGCACATGGCAGTGCACACCGGGTGAATTTATTACTCTGTTCCTGTTGTTTTGGATTTAAAAAACAATAAATCCAGATTTACAGTATGAAGAAGAAACTTGGAGTTTGTTTGTCTTAGAGGTTTGGGTGCCACCAGTCTTTCCTGGACTTGCAGCAATTTGGGAGTTAGCAACCTTTCTGTGCACCCTGCTCCCTTCCAGGAGCACAGGTAATTGACTTTGAACTGTTCTTGGGGGCTGTCCTGGGGAGGAGGCTTAAATATCCTAAAGAGCGCTATCCTCCTCTGGTGAGGGTGGGCTGCATCCTCTGCTGCAACACTATCAGCTTGTGACCACAGGTGGTAGTGCGGCTGGAGGACCACAGACTTGGGTGGAGGCCATCACAGATGTCAGTGCCTCATGATGCCATTCCTTGCCTGAAGCTTTTGGGTACAGCAAAATAGAAATAATAGTCCTGGCTTTGGGCCGTCTGACCCTGGAGTATCTGACCCCTGATCACTATGGAGATGTGGAGGCCTGACAAAATATATGCCAGAGGCATATCGCCCTCTGCCCTTGATCCCACATGGTGGGTACAACCAAAGCTCTATGGAGGCTGGTGGACATATGTCAGGTATGAGGTCCGGGGGGTGCAGGTGCATCATGGGTGTGTTCCAGAAGAGTTTCCAAAAGCCAGAGATGCAAGAGGGAATAAACTGAATGAAAAAAAAAAGAAAATAGATCCTGCATACCATGGAGTGCAAAAGCAACACATTTTGGTAAAGATAATGGTGCAAAACAATAGAATGCCAAGGTTAGACTTACGTGGCGTTGCCTCATCATGCAACTGCAGCTATGGAAGGGCCTACAGTTCTCAAATGGTTCTACAGGGAGCAAAGGGCTCTGGAACACATAGCCTGAGAATATTCCATGCCAGAGGCTGCATACCTTTTATATCAGGACCCACCCGTCCATTACGTGTGCATCACCTGGCTTCCACATGGAAACGTTTGCCTGCATGCTGTTGCATTCCCTGACCTAGCAGCCCAAGTTGTTCTGTGGAAGGGTAGCACTCAAGCGTAGTTGAAAGGTGTTTCAGGATGTCACAGTGGCCTCCTCACCCGGCCCCCCATTATGCAGTAGATCACTGTAGTGACTACTGTCCCACAGATTGTATCCTGTTATGTGCACGGAGTGTTATTCACTGTCGCTCCTGAACTAGCAGTTACTTTTTCTTGAGCTCGCCATCAATTAGTTACTGTCTTGGGGAACATGGTTAATTTTCTGGAGACTGAATCTATATCCAGCTGCTTTAGTACTGTGCTAGTTAACTCTGCAAATGTAGTGATCCTCGAACTATAGGCAGCTATCTGTTGTTTATTTCAGGGTTCAGGTAAGCATTTAAACTAGCAGAAGGGGGTGGCAGGCCAGCAAGGAGGGTACCTACTTGCTCACCCCCCACAGCTAGCAGTGGAACCAGTGAACCAGAGGAGTTGCTGTCTCTACAACGCAGTGTGCAAAAGATGGAGATTAGCACCCAAGAGGTGGATAGGCAGAAAAGGGCCAAAATTCAGCAGAAGGGCAGACAGCAAGGAGAACCAGGGATAAAGGACAACCAAGGAAGGGGCTGGAGTAGAACAGCAAAACAGTCTAGGGAGGTCAAATCATGGAAAGCCATGTGTGCAAATGCCAGGAGCCTTAGCAACAAGATGGAAGGTCTGGAGGCTGTCATGGTGCAGTCAGACCTGGACATTGTGACCATCACTGAAACCTGGTATAATGATAACCACAACTGGGAGATGGCCATACCTGGCTACAACATATTCAGAAGAGACAGGGCAGGCAGGAAGGAAGGGAGGGAGGAGGAGTGGCACTGTATGTGAAAAATGACATAAGGGCCACAGAGATCCAGGAGGAACAAAATGGGGGAGAGATACTGTGGGTTAGCTGGAAAGGAAAATGCGGCCAGCCATCCGCACAGGTGTGGTCTATAGACCACCAGCCCAGGAGGAAGAAACAGATAGGGAGCTGATGCTAGCCATCCAAAGGATGGCAGACAAGGGTGAGGTAGTACTGGTTGGAGACTTCAATATTCCAGACATGGACTGGAGCATCCCAGCAGCAGCATCAACTAGGAGCAGATTTATCCTGGACTCCCTTCAGGGTGCCTTCCTCAAGCAACTGGTCATGGAACCAACTCGGCAGAAGGCAATACGGGACCTTGTGCTCACAAACAGGGACAGTGTGATGGGGTAACAGTGGGGGAGCACCTGGGGAACAGTGACCACCAGTCACTGTGGTTTGAAATCAGAAAGAGCAGAACCAAACCACAAAAACACGATACTGGATTTTAGGGGGCAGACTTTGGGAAAATGGGAGATACTTGAAAGAGGCATTAAGGGAATGGGGCAGAATCAGGGTTGAGGAACAGTGGGCAGTATTTAAAATGGGGATTACAAGAGCAACAGAATTATGTATTAAGCAGGTTAGCAAGAGGAAAAGGAAGAGGAGACCATTATGGTTTTCCAAAGAGGTAGCAAAGAAAGTGAAAGCCAAAAGATTGAATTCAGGCAATACAAAAGACACAGGCAGAAGGGATAGGGAGAAGTACCAGGAGAAGCAAAGGGAGGCAGGGAGGTTGCAAGGGAAGCCAAAGCTCAGACAGAAGAACACATTGCAAAATCAGTGGGTAGAGGGACAAAACCTTTACAGGTACATAAGTGAAAAAGGCAAAGGGAGGATAGTGAGACTGAACGGGAGGATGGGGGCTGCGTGGAGGATGACAACAGTAAAGCTGACATATTGAACAGGTATTTCTGCTCAGTCTTTACTGAGGAAGAGGAGGGTAATGGGTCTGAATGGAGTACAAGGGGTGAGAATGGTGCAGAAATGGACACAAGTCCCTTTACACGAGAAAGGGTCCTGAAGGAACTGGAAGTAATGAGAGTTGATAAAGCAATGGGGCCAGATGGGGTGCACCCCAGGGTCCTTAAAGAACTAAGAAAGGTGGTGGCTGAACCTCTGGCTATCCTGTTTAGCCAATCACTGGAAACAGGGGAGGTACCAAAGACTGGAGGATAGCAGATGTAGTCCCCTTATACAAAAGTGGGAACAAAGAGGAAGTGGGGAACTACAGACTAGTCAGCCTCACCTCGGTAGTGGGAAGATCATGGAAGCACTACTGAAGGAGAGTTTGGTGGAACATCTGGTTGTCAATGGACTACAGGACCCAAGGCAGCATGGTTTCACCAGGGGGAGGTCATGTCAGACCAACCTCATTTAATTTTTTGACTGGGTGACTAGGGAGGTGGATCATGGGAGGGCAGTGGACATGGCCTATCTGGACTTCAGCAAGG
Organism: Neoceratodus forsteri; assembly: GCA_016271365.2. Taxonomy (NCBI): domain Eukaryota; kingdom Metazoa; phylum Chordata; order Ceratodontiformes; family Ceratodontidae; genus Neoceratodus; species Neoceratodus forsteri. The sequence continues at coordinate 266,597,434 of CM057451.1, read as the reverse complement.
CCTTTGACACTGTGCCACATAGAAGACTATTGCAGAAACTGGGGAATATGGGTGTGGGCAGGACAGTAGTATGGTGGATAGGTAACTGGCTGGCAGCAGGACACAGAGGGTGGTGAAAATGGCTGTCACTCCACAGAGGGAAGAGTGACCAGTGGGTACCACAGGGATCTAGTGCTGGGACCGGTCCTATTCAATATCTTCATCAGTGACATTATGAGGACCTAGAAGGCAGAATTTCACTGTTCGCTGATGACACAAAGCTCTGTAACAGAGTAGACACACCAGAGGGTGTAGGCAGAATGAGAAGGGACCTGCAGAAACTTGAAGAATGGTCAGGGGTTTGGCAGTTGAAATTCAATGCAAGGAAGTGCAAGATAATGCATATGGGGCACAAAAACCCTGGCACAATATATCAGTTGGGGGATGAGGATATAACATGCACCAAGCAGGAAAGGGATCTTGGGGTTATCATCTCTGATGACCTCAGGGCAGGGAAACAGTGTGACAAGGCAGTAGGTAAAGCAAATAGGATGCTAGGATGCATAGGCAGGGGCATCACCAGCAAGAAAAGGGAGGTCATAATTCTACTATACAAGACACTAGTGAGGCCCCACCTGGAGACACTGTACAGTTCTGGAGACCTTACCTACGTAGGGACATAGACAGGGTAGAGAAGGTTCAGAGGAGGGCAACAAAGATGGTGCATGGATTGCATCACAAGTCCTATGAGGACAGGTTGAAGAACTGAACATGTACTCCTGGAGGAGAGAAGGGAGAGGGGATATGATAGAGACATACAAGTATCTTACAGGGAGGAACAGGGTGCAGGAATACATTATTTTAAGCGAAAAGATGTTCCAGGACTAGAGGCATGGGATGAAGTTGGAGGAGGACAATTCAGAAGAAGCGTGAGGAAGAATTCTTCACAGAATGGGTGGTGGACAAGTGGAACACCCTGCCAGAAGAAGTGGTGGGGGCTGAAACAATCACAGGATTTAAGAATGCATGGGATAGACATAAAGGAATTCTGGAGGTCAGGGGTAAGGGGCAAAAGACTTCTTGGAAAACATAAACTGAACTTACAAGCTGAAATGGGCAGACTGGGTGGGCCATAGGCCCTTATCTGCTGACACTGTCTATGTATCTATGTATGTATGTATCTATGTTCCACCAGTGCTTCCTGCCCTAGTCTGACGTGACCTGCTACTCTCCAATTACCTCCCTCAGCCTCCTGGCCCATATCTCCTACCTCTGCCACCTTGCCCTTTAACGTTGTCCTGAGAGGAGTTACCCTAGGGTTCGGTACCTAATCACCCCACATTCTGCAGCCAGCACTCCTGCCACAGACCTAACCCAGTCCTGGACCTCCCTCCAGTGGCCACACAATATGCCACCGCAGACTGGTTGCTCAGGACCTTAGCCCAACACCATGGCCCACAGGTTCCAAGCCCCTCCCTGAAGTCCCCTCCTGCCTGGCAATCAGCCAAAGGCTTGAGGCTCGTGCACCTGCACATCAGAAGCTTACTACCTAACCTAGCGGAGCTCACAGCTTGGGTGGCTCACTATAACCCAGATATTATGAGAGTCTCAGAAACCTGGCTGAAGCCCCACATCCCAGACTCTGCATGTGCCCTCCCAGGCTGCAGCCTTCTTAGGCAAGACAGAGCTGGGAACAAGCAAGGGGGCAGGGTGCTCCTATACTATAGGACTCACTTAAATGTATCTGTCATAGGACCTACCCCTCCCCACTCCATTCTGTTGAGTCCTTGCATGCTCTCCTCCTGCTTGGCAACACAAAGAAGGTACACTTGGTATGTGTCTACAATCCACCTAAGGGTGGTGTGCTAGGGCTCTCCTCCTTCCTTGATAGCCTCAGGCCCTCGGTTGGCTCGAATGAGCTGCTAGTCCTAGGCGACTTCAGCCTCAACTGGGTGGGTTGAAACATTCAACAATAGGATCCCCTGCTGGCTGGTCTCTCCCTCAGTCAACTCATTAAGGAACCTACTAGGCTATCCTCACGAGGCGACAAGGGTTCCCTCATTGATTGGGTGCTGAGCAACCGGCTGGATAGAATTGTCTCCAGTGGTACTCTCCCTGATGTCATCTCGGATCACTCTCCCACTTACTGCATCTGGGGAATCCTCTCTCCTCAAATTCCCTGCAAAGTGATCCAGATGAGGGACTTCTCCAAACTGAATGTAGGAGACTACCTCACAGACCTGCGACAAACAGACTGGTCTCGGGTCATTGCTGCAAAGGACCCCTCGGTGGCCCTTGACAACTTTCTTGCTGTCTTTACTCCCCTGCAAAGCAAGCATGCACCCCTCACTAAAAGGAGGGTGAGGGGCACAGTCACAAAGTGGCTTCGTGGCAGTCTTTTCTCCCTCATGAAGCTCAGGGACAAATGCTGGGCTCGCTACAAGGCCAGCCTCTCTAGCACTGACCTCCACGAGTACAGACAAGTGAGACACTCCTGCAAAAGAGCCATTCGCCCTACTCTCCTCAGCCAGAAACTCAAGGAGCTTCTGGCAAAACATTAAAAACATGGTTGGAGGGTCTGCCAGAGCTCAGGTCACGGACATGCACATTGGCAGGGTTAACTGCAGTAATCCCCCTCACAATTGCCAGTGCCTTCAACTCCCTGTTCACTGACCTGCCTGCTCTCCCCCTCCAGCCTCACATCCCCGAAACCAGGTCTCTCCCCCACTAGGGTTACCCCTCGACCTCCCTTCTACCTCAGGGTCACCTCTGTCCTGGAAACCCAGGAGCTTCTTGCAGGGCTCCCCCCTCACACTGGTGCTGGGCATGATTGTCTTGAGCCCAAACTACTCAGACTTGGGTCTTCCATCCTAGCCCATCCAATCTCCCACATTTGAAATGAGTCGCTTATGTCAGGTACCATCCCTGACACCTAGAAGGTGGCCAAAGTCATCCCTGTCCACAAACAGGGTGACCCCAAAGACCTCAGGAACTACCGACCGATAGCGATACTGTCTGCGATCAGCAAGCTTCTTGAAAAGGTGGTTACCTCACAGGTCTCTCACTATCTGCAGACCTACGATTTACTCTCTGCTGCGCAACATGGAAGGGCATAGTACTTCCACCGCCCTAGCTGTTGTCTCCTCTGAGATCAGATCTGCTGCTGATCAAGGCAAACTGACTGGTGCCATTTTCGTGGACCTCTCAAAAGCCTTTGACCGTGTCGACCACTCACTCCTGTGCTCCTCCCTCCTGTCCCTTGGCTTTTCCCCCCCCCCCGTCCTTGCCTGGATCGGTAACTACCTCTCGGGCAGGCAGCAGTACACCAAGTTTAACAATGCCCTGTCAAAGACCTCTCCAGTTAACTGCGGGGTCCCTCAGGGCTCTGTCCTGTGGCCTCTCCTCTTTTCCCTCTTTATAAACGAGCTGCCATCGGCCCCAGCTTATGGGTGCTCTACTCTGTATGCTGATGACTTGGTCATCCTGAGCAGCTCCCAAGACATCTCTGACATCAACACCAAACTGAAATCTGACTTCAACCAAATCCAGTCCTGGCTGGTGTATCACAAGCTTGCTATCAACTTGAAGAAAACTCAAGCCATGCTCTTTGGCTCCTCAGCCAAGACTAAAGTGGCCCCTGCCACTCTAAGGCTTTCCTGTGCTGATGGATCCCTCCTACAAGTTGCTGACTCTGTCAAGTACCTGGGGGTGAATCTTGACCCACAGCTGGATCTCACTCTGCATGTTCGTAATGCTTGCAAAGCTTCTAACTGCTAGTCGGGCCTTGCCTACAGAGCCAAAAGCTGCCTCACCCTGGTGGCACATCTCGCCCTAGCCAGAGGGGTCCTCTTACCTATGCTGTGTTATGGACTGGTCGCTTTTGCCCATACAACAAAAGCTAATCTCTCCAATTGGGACACGGCGTACAATAATGTATGTCACTTTTCCCATGCAACAAAAGCTAATCTCTCCAATTGGGACACGGCGCACAATAATGTATGTCGCTTTGCCCTCTCAACTCCCTACCTCACCCACCGCTCTGAGCTCTACTCCCAGCTTGAGTGGCTTCCACCTGAAAAGCACCGTACCTTCGTCCTAGGCAACTTCATTGACAATGTTGTCAGAACTGCCATCCCGTCTGCCCTTGCCACATTCCTCAAACTTCCCACCCCCTCCTATAATCTAAGGTCTAGTGACTCCCATGTCCTCCTGGTTCCTAAGACACGCACCCAAATGGGCAACCGGGCCTTCGCTGCTTATGCCCCTAGATTATGGAACTCTCTTCCAGAGAGCATCCACTCATCCACCTCCCACCTCTGCTTCAAAGCCTCTCTCTGGGACTTCCTCAAAACAGCCTCTACCAGCCTCTGTACTTAATGTACTCCTGCCTTCATTCCACCCTGTCTGTCAGACTTCTCATATGTGTTGGGTCATCTTCTCCCTCTCTACTTAAAGCATGCTGTTTAGCTAAAGAACTGATCATGTTGGGTCCATCCCTGGCTCTACTGGTCATCAACTGTAAAGACTTCCGCTACCTCTATCCGGCAGGACATTGTTGTCTGCATACTCCTGCTTACTATCTGCCTCCGTTTGCTATTATATTCCTCCCACCTGCTATGTAAATCCCCCAATGCTTTTGCTCTTACCTTCCACTGTTTACTTGCTACTGCTTATACCTGCTTTGTTGTTGCCTGTCATTTACTGAATGTACCTTGTAATTTCCCAGGTTGCACCTGAAAATAGGCACTTGGTTGTCTAGTGTGCTTACCTGGTTAACAAAAGCAAATAAATAAATAAATACCTGTAGGATGTGTAAAGCTGGCTTGTAGACATTATTAATGGTCCCTTAAACTCTAAAGGAAGCTAGTGTGTCCCAGAAACTCCAGTATTTGCTACTAGAGGTCTAGGTGTCTAATTCTAGGTATGGAAATAAGTTGCACAAATTTCTGAATGAGGATTGGATGTGCGTCAGTTTGCACCACTCAGCTTCAGGCAGTGGGCTGAAAGCCCTCTTGCAGAGACTTACTGTACCTCTTACCAGAGTCTGGTGGCTCCTGCCAACTTTTGTTTAGAACTTTGTTGATCCACGGTTTAGGTGCTGATGTTTGACTTACGGTGAGCCCAGCTAGTTGTCATCCTTCACCGGAGAACTAAAAGACGTTTTTATACCAGCTACTTCCCTCGACTGTCACAAACTGCAGACCAACTCTGGGACCTGTCTAACCACCAGATTTAATGAAACCAGTCTATTTGCTGGGTTTCTCCTGCTCTCACAGGAATGCAAGCAAAGTGGGAGAGGCTGAATACCTGTAATGGAGACAAGGAAATGCAAAAGATTGGCTGAGCTCAATTAAGTTAAAGGAAAGCAGTGGAAAAGGCACAGCTTATCCCAGCTGCTACAAAAATGCCCACTTAGGGCTTTCAGACAATAATGCATTGTTTAAAAGTTACCTCCCAAATGCTTTTTTAATGATTTAAATAGTGACCTGCAACTTTCAGTTTCTATTGCTGGCAGCCACCATCTCACGAGCAGCCACTAGCTCCGCTCACTCGCTTTATGTTAATATGTCCTGCCAACCAATGGCTGAGGTTGGCAGGGCAAATTAGCATAGAGTGAACTGGGGAGTGCGCAACTGCTTCTGAGATGGTGGCTACCTGCAATAGAAGACGGAAGTAGTGGGTCACTGTTTAAATCATTAAAAAAGCATTGGGAGGTAATTTAAAAAAAATTGTTACTGTCCTAAAGCCCTAATCAAGCGTTTTTGTAGTGGCTGGAAAAACTGTGCCTTTTCCACTGTTTTCTTTTAAACTCTAACCCTGCATGTCCAGGCATCAAATCTTGATGCCGTGCACAGGGAAGAACATTTAAAAAAAAATACTGTGAAAGTCCACAAACTGAGCAGTCTACCACAGTACAGCTAAAGATAATATCTGTCTGCGTACAGTAGGATGAGTTTTTCCAATTAGGCTAAAATTAGTAAAACAGTTCCAATTATAAAAATGTCTGCAATAATTCATAATATGGACAGCCCTCAGAGTTGGACATAGGAGCAGGACCATGGAGACCCCAGCATACAACCTTCAAGGGGAAATTATAAAAAGAAGAAATTCCGGATAACATTACAGTCATGGGGGTGCTGGGGAGCCTGAGCAAGGTGGCCATCAGGGCTTAGAGCGCAGAATCCAACTTCGTTATATACTGTACCTTCAAAAAGAGATTTTAACACTGCGTGTTCATCCATAAAGAGAGAGGGAAGCAGTGGCTGACAAACCCGTCAGTAAAATGGGTAATCCTAATAAGAAAAAGTTCTGTGGGAGCTCCTGCCATGAAATTGGTGCAAGGCTGTAACATAGAGGACTCAGAAGAATCATCACCGGAAACTCTGCAAACCTTGGTATTAAAATCAGTCATCTTGTCCAGAAGGTTTCAGGTTTGGCAGACAAATCTGACAGTTTAAGAAATAGAGGTGTGAATCTGGAAATGTCAGTTGACTTAGTCAAAACTGCGAACACGCCTGGAAACTTTGGAAAACCAGGCTTATGGATGTAAACCCCCTGTAAAAGAGGGGCTTATATTCCATTTTTAGGCATCCCTTTCCCCCTTCTACCCCCCCCCCCCGAGCTGCGAAATGGGTTAGTGCTCTGGGGGATATTGCTCTGGATGCCTTAAGGTGGCAGCAGAGAGTAGGTTCAGAGGGTATATAAGGGAACTGATGGGAAGTATCTCGGCCTTTCCAGCCCAGGCATTAGGCCTGGGGCTGGAGGGGGTAGGCTGGAAGCGTAGAGTTAGGAGCAGATAAGGTGGGCAAGTGAGGGAGCTGGGCAGTCCAGGAGGGCCAGTGGGGAAACCACCCCAAAACAGTACAGCCAGGACGGCTTTTCTATGCACCATAGTCAACGAGGAGTGGGGATATGGAGCTCTGTGGGGGGGGAATAGGTGGCCAGGTCTTGCATCATTGAGGGCTAGGGCAGTAGGAGGCTTAGCCAGCCTAGGAGCTCTTAGGAAGCCCATGTGTGTAATACCCAGGTCATCAGAGCTGGGAGGGCAGTGGCAGGGCCTTTCCAGGAGCGTAACCGGTGGCAGTAGTCGCCATCATATCCGGTGTGGCAGGGCGGCCTGGGTGGAGGGGTCGAGGGAGCTGGGGAGCCTTTCACCCAAATCAGGGAGTCTGTTTGGAGGGACAGGTCCTGGGGCGCCGGTACACTGAGGTCCGGTCGGGTCACAGGCCAAAACGGCAGACCTTGAAGGGTGGCCCCGTGCTGGTGCTTAACTCAAGCCCAGGCAGTGAAAGAAGGGATGTGGGCCTGGCAGGGACCCCAGAGGAAGTAAGACCAGTGGAATCCTCAGAGTGAGTTTGGGCCATGGTGTGGCAAGGCAGGTACTGAGGCAGAGCCGAGTGACAGTGGCAGGTGTTGCCTTAACACCGGGAATAGTGCCAATGCATGTAAGAGGGTCAGGGCCTGGGTCGTCAGGAAAATTCCTGGATGCCCCTGTGGCTTGGGCCAGTGCCCAGGGGTCCAGGTGGGGAAGGCCGCTCACTTTCCAGTGCCAGAGTTAAAGGGGGAATGACCAGTGCCAGAGAGGAAAAAAGTGACCCAACGAAAAGAGAATGTTGGCTTACCAGATCCAAAGAAGCCAGGAGATTGCAGAGATCTGAGTTCAAGTAGGTCTCGGGTAGAGCGCCTGAGAGGGATAGTAGGTAGAGGAGAATCCTTGCTTGTGTCTGCCTGAAACCATCGGTTTCTGCTGCCTTATTTCATTTCCAGCCAGTATTTGTAAAAAAGTTTGAATAGCCCCATAGAGCTGCGTAATCTATTTTTTAATGAAGTATGTGATCCCTGTATTGCTGGAATCATTTGCAGTACAGGAGCAAAATAAAAGCCAGTTTGGGGAGGAAATAGTGGTTTGTGCATCATTTCACTGTAGGGGGAGGCAAATGAAATGAAATCCTTCTTTCCCCCTGCATTTGCAGTCTAATTAATTTTTTCCATGAGTTACATTCCAGTGGCAATATCCATCTATCCTGGTTGGGGCTGCGAGAGAAATGTAGAAACATAGACTTTGATGGCAGATAAGGACCGCTTGGCCCACCTAGTCTGCCCATTTCCCTACCTACAGGATAAGCTGCAGATCCTATTTAACCAACAGCCTATTTTTTCCTACCCCCACAAAAATTGCCTTATATCTGTCTCATGCATTCCTCTCAGGAAGGCTGTTTTTAGACCCCACAACCTCCTCAGGAAGGCTGTTCCTGAGACAGCCAAGGTGCAGAAGGAGGCCCTGGTCCGGTGGACAGCTTCGGGGAGGAAATCAAATGCAGAGAGAGAGGAGGTAAAGTGCACAGCTGTGGAAGATACCAACCAGGTAGGAGATCAACTGTTTCCCTACTTTTCTTAGGTGCACAGGTCTTCAATGTTAGCGCTTAGGAGTGCTTCCCCTTTTCTGCCTGGATCATCTGCGATTTCAAAATATGCCACTAGACAGGGTGGGGGGGTTGCATGCAGCAAACCTACATCTCATTGGAATGCCAGGGGTAGTGAGGGGATCACCTACCCTTATTTTTCTGGGCCTGGCTAAAGCAACAGTTGGGAGAAGCCCTCTCAAACTGGCAGTTTCAGATCCAGAAGGCTTACAGAGGAGGCAGTATAGTGCAGAGGCTTAGGGCTCTGAGCTGCAAACCTGGAGACCTGGGTTTGAATCCTACAGCCCCCACTTGCATACTGTGTGACCCTGAGCAAGGCACTTAACTTACTTGTGCTCCCAGGTCACACCTGGAAACAAGCTTTGACTTAGTGTGCCTTTCCTGGTTAAACAATGTCCCCTTCTAGAGTTACCCCTCATGGTATGCCAGATAATCCAGAGGCACTTCACACAACAGTACTTGTGACTGAAGGAGTGGGCACATGAGACTACCTCCTGGCTTTGGCATGATGAAAAGGCACCTTACTCCAGTGTGGGAAGACTGTAAGAATATACCCCGACATTAGCTACACTACCCATCAAAGGAAAAGAAGAAATCTGATGGGGTGTGAGTTCTGCTACTTGATGCAGACATCAGCCATGGGATGTCTTCACAGCAAGGCTGCGAATAGTGCACCAGAGGAAAGTATTTTTGTTTACAGACCCGTTGGATGCCCTGAAGTGGGCACAGAAACATGCCCCACCAAGATGGACCCAAGAGGAATATGGGAATCTCAGTCAGAAGAAGAAGAGAAGACTCCTAAGGGACCTTTGAAATTGTTCGCCCTTTCTCATCCGACTGAACTGTGTGGTGCGTAACTGGTTTTCTCAGGTAAGGGACTTTACTAGTTTGATTTTCATCTCTTTGGATAACTGAAAAAAACCTGGGATGACCTGCCACCAAATGGAACTTTTGACAGACTTTTTATAGTTTGTTCACCAGACTGTCTCCCTCACAGTTAAGATGTGGGTGTCAGTTTTTGCTTCCTGTTTTGGCGATGGGACTTGTTCTATATGTACTGTTAGTTTAACATTGTTCTTTTTTTTCTTTTTTTGTGAACCATTTTTATCACCGTCACCCCAGAACTCTCTCTGGCGCCCCTCGCTCATCGCCACCGCGCTACCACCCGCCTGAAGCCCGCTTCACTGGGAAATCAGGGATAGACACTCCCCCACCTACCTAGTCTGTTGACTGGCCCCCCTCACCAAAGCAAGACACGGGGATCGGGAGAGCCAATGAGTGGAGCCCAGCAATTGGGTGTGTGGTGGTGAGGCACGGGAGGGCATTGTCGCCTATCCATGGAGCGGGGCTTTTCTTGTGTATGCTGCCCCTGGAACGTGGACGTGCAATGGCATCTGCACACTGAACGTGCTGATGCCCAACGCCACTCCACCCTAGGTATGGCATCGCTAACTACAGTGCCCCCAATCTCCATCGGGGCCACTGGCAAGCAATGCAAGGCCCACTATCCACCCTGGAAGAGGAGAGCAGTCCTCTGGATGCTCGATCCTCTCCCTTCCCAGTTGACCCTTGGTGGCCAGAGTCCAGACCAGTCCCAAACCCAGGTCGCCGGCGTGGTGTGAGGTGTGGCATCCAGAGCCTCAACACTCAGCGCCACCAGGCCAACTAAACATTGTTCTTTATCAGAACATTGAAGGTTGATTATTTTTAGCTCTCCCTTAGTATGGAGTAGATCTGTAGCTTGGTCCTCATAGGGGTTCTTTTGCATTTAATTAATGTAAGCAGCAATGGAAAAACATATCAGTTTGCTCTCCTTACTCTCATTAGGGAGGGGGAGAGACTTGGGTTATACTACTGCACTTATAATTTGAAAAGCATACCATGCAGCTCATGGACTCTTGAAACAGCTTTATGTGATTATGGACTTGTAGTTGATATTTATTTATTTACCCCTCAATATCATTTCTGAAAAGCATTAGACAATACCTGTGCATTAAGAGGAGTGTTGCTCTCATAACTAATTGAAGTGATGTATGTACTATGCTCGCTTTATTAACTATATGTGAGTTTCCTGCAAACAATAAACGTACAGTTAAAAACAAAATTGCAGTCATTCTGGGTCCCCTTCTAGTGAGCTCAAGAGGTGCTGGTTGCACCTCTGACAACTCAGCACAGCACATCATTAGAAAAGGGTGGTTCCAAGGAACTGGAGGAGGGCAGATGTGGTCCCACTTCACAAAACTGGGAACAGGGAGGAGGCAGGAAATGACAGATCTGTCAGCCTGACTTTGGTAGCGGACAAAGTAATGGAAACACTACTGAAGGAAAGGATAGTAGAATACCTTGTAACTTGTGGATTACAAGATCCAAGGCAACATGGTTTCACAGGGGAGGTCTTGCCAGACAAACCTGATTGAGTTCTTCGACTGTGTGACCAGGGTGGTGGATCAGGGAGGAGCGGTAGATGTGGCCTACTGGATTATCAGTAAGGTCTTTGACATCATTCCACACGGAAGACTGGTGAATAAGTTGGCCTGTCTGGGAGTGGGTCAAAAAGTTATAAACTGGGTAAGAAGTTTTTTGTTTGTTTTTTACATGTCTTTTTCCTTCCTTGTTGCTGGGCCAGTGGCCTCTCTCAGACGGCACCCAATAGCATCTCCCACCCAGCCTGAAACTCCCCCCCACCCTGGGTCCCCTCCTGGAGCTCCACTACCACCGACCTACCTGGAGAGAGACCCCTTGGCTTACACACCCCAAAGTGGAGCTGCCACGACTCTTGGTGCTCCAGACATCCAGTGTCATCCAGGCTCAGTTCGGTGGGTGGAGGATAGGGACCCAGCTGGGCGAGGTCCAACAGTGGGCGTGGGAGCCTAGGCGCATCTTCGCCTACCACTGGCTCAGAGTTTTTCCTCGTTCTGTGTGAGACCCCCCCCCAAGAGACTTGGACATGCAATGATGTCCCCAGCGGAACGCATGCACTCCCGCACACATCTCACAGACACCCGCCGATGCCTCCCTCATGCCTCCGCACTGTAGCACACCACACCTCCACCTGGTGTCACTGATGCCTGGGTGCCACATTCCACCCTTCCCCAAGAGAGGAGAGCTGTTCTCCGGACACTCAATCCTCTCTTCCCTGGCCAACCCCTGGCGATCCGAGCTCGCTCCTGACCCTGGGTCATCGGCATGGTAAGCAGTAAGATGCCAGTGCCTCAGCCCTCTACACCACCAGGCTGGCCCAAAAAGTTGGTTAAGCTACAGGAGTCAGAGGGTGGTGGTAAATGGTGCTCACTCTGGAGAAGGCAAGGTGACCAGCTGGGTGCCTCAGGGCTCAGTACAAGGCCCAGTCCTCGTCAATGTCCATATTAGTGACATTGCAGAAGTGCTAGAAGGGAATGTATGCCTGCTCATGGATGACACAAAAATCTGCAACAGAGTAGACATGCGGTGGGGGTGGGGGTAATGAGGGATGATTTGAAAAAGTTGGCAGAATAATCAACAGTTTGTCAGCTGGGTTTAAATGCAAAAAAGTGCAAAATCATGCACTTGGGGCACAGAAACCGGTGGGGGGCTACGTACCAACTGGGAGGGGAAGTACTGGCAACCACCAAACAGGAAAGGGACCTGGGGTAATCATTTCTGATGACCTGAAGGTAGCCAAGCAGTGTGATAAGGCAGTGGGGAAGGCTAGTATGATGCTCGGGTGCACAGGAAGGGGTATCACCACTAGGAAGAAGGAGATAATATTACTCCTGTACAGATCACTGGTAAGACCTCACCCTGGGTACTGTGTCCAGTTCTGGAGGCCCCGACTCTGGAAGGACATTGACGAGGTAGAGGTGGTACAAAAGAGGGCTACCAAAATGGTGCAGGAGCTGCATCAAAAGCCCTATGAGGATAGACTCAAAGAACTGAATATGTACTCTCTGGAGGAGAGGAGGGAAAGCGGGGATATGATAGAAACATTCAAATACCTAAAAGATATTAATAAGATATAGGAAGGTAGCATTTTCCATAGAAAAAGAAGCTTGAGGACAAGGGGTCACACTATGAAGCTGGAGGGGGAGAGGATCAGAGGAAAAGTGAGGAAATTCTTCTTCATAGAGAGGGTGGTGGATACCTGGAACCACCTTCCAGCAGAGGAGGTGGGTGCCAAAATGGTGACAGGATTCAGCCATACATGGGACAAATACAAGGGGACCTTGGTAGTAAGGCAAGGGGAGGAGATGACCAGAGATTGAGTAGGATCTGTGGTCGCACAGTAGGCAGGAAAAGCTGGGCAGACTAGGTGGGCCAAGAGGTCCTTATCTGCTGACAACTTCTATGTACGAAATGTTTCTATGGCAATCTCTCGAGCAGCATTTTCCTCCCGTGTTTTCAGCTTGCCTAAGAAATAGGTAGCAGTTTCAGGATCTGTAAAGATATGGGACTTTGGTTATATGTAACCTGAAGCCTGGGGTATCATGTTAAAACAATCCAGCAAATATAGTGACTACTATTGAGAGACTGCAACAGAGCACAAACACTATCGGCGAAGGAACAGTAAGAACGACTACACATATGTGCGATTGTAAAGTATGCATGACTAAGTTAACTGAGTGACTAGCCGGCCCGGTGGTGCTAAGGGTTAAGGCACTGGACACTGTTATGTTCTAACATTTAATCTGGTCTTGTTCAACAAACTCACACTGTAACAGGAATAGAGCAGCTTTCATTTTTATTCAGGTGCCTCTCTAGTCCCAACAACAACACTCTCTGTCTGCTCTCTTTCTAGCTTACACATATCGGAATGCTGCCCTCAAGTGGCAGAAGTAACGCAATGCATTACCATTTCACATACATAACATTTCCTCCCCACTAAATTATATTGTAACCCCCCTGCAAATGGGGGTTCCCAAAAGACTTCCAGGAGCTTGCTTGAATGCTCCAAGCCTGAATGGTGTTTACGTTTAAGCCATTTATCAGTGAGTGTTTTAGAGCCTCTGGTACTGTCTCTTTAAGAGCTGTCTGCTTGCAGACATAATTAGTTTGTATGGGGGACTGTGTGCTTCTCTGTTTGAGTACCACTCAGCTGCTGCCAATTCACTCCATTTTTGCAGTCACTAGGAGTGCAAAGGGAACCTATCTGAAAGATGTAACTGTTTGCCAGAAATCATTTACAGTAATAATGAAATTACAGTTTGTCTAACCTGCTTTCTTTGCAGTCAGAACTGTGTCTGCCTAGTTCCCCATTCTGGTTTTGAACTGCTGAACTGGACCAATCATTGTGGGGTAAGCTAGCTCTAAAATGGTGCCTTGGACGAATCAGAACTTGGACTCATAATCTGAGCCAGCCACAAGAGGATTGTATGGGCAGTGACTCTGGGAGATGTAGTTTAGACTTCGCACCTTTTGGACCAATAGCAGCAGTCTATTGTGAGTGACAGCCAATCCAGTCAAGAACTGGGAGGAACTCAAAGGAAGTGCCGGTTTTGTCTGTTGGAGTTTCAGTTTAGCTCTGGCAGTGAAGGGGAAAAGAACCCTGTGCTCCTTCAGTGCACAGTTTTAGTCAAAAAACATGTGTAAGGCCCAGAGTTCCGGTCTGCAGCTTGTGTAACTGCTTGTTAGGACTGAATCCGTCCTGTGAAAAGAATCAAAGGATCTCTGAAGAGTAGAAACCAGGCTCACCCTGTAGAAGACTGGAGAAATTGTTGAATTGCACTCGGTCTGTCAGGAACTGAATCTGCTGTGTGTTCTCCCGGGTATTGTGCAGTAATTGCGATCGGGATAGAGAAGCAGCCTGCCTGGTAAAGTACTTTCTTTTACCATATAAATGTGTGAAGAGTCTCGTGGAGCTCAAGAGTAGCCCTGCTGACGTTGAAGGACCCTATCTTGTTTGGAGGTCGTGAGTACTAATTCAGGTCGCTCCCTGTTGAATTGCCACATTAAATCCAAATGGAATCACTGTACTGCTGACTGTTTAAACTAATTTTTTCTTTTCACTGTGTGAAAAGGGCCCTACCAACTGCCACGGTTTGGACTAGCCACTGGGCTTGGTACCCAAGGGACAGTAACTGGTAGGGATGAGCCTATGTGCACAGAGCATAGGTAGATAGTAAAGTGATAAGCTAATTAACCTGATTTCCCCCTGTCCTTGTTATATCCCCCTAAATAAATCAGAGCTGCTTGTTTCAGCAAAGTTATACTGCCTGAGGTATTTGTCTATGTTAAAGTACTGTACTGTGATTGTTGCACTGTATCTTATTTCACAGGAGGTCCCAGTGCCGGAACTAGTCCTGGGGGTAAGTGTATACTGTGAAGGTAATTCTGATATATTGTGTGGGCCACTAGTGGGAAGAAAGGGGGGTTGCAGTGTCCCAGAGGGCTGTGACCAAGTAAGTTTAACTATTGCAAACCCTGACCTCTGGGTGGAGGCACCTGCCATTGGATCCAGGCCCCTCAACCTGTTAGTGGCAAATCAGGCAGGGGTAGTAGCCCCTGGGATAGCGCCATCTAGGGGTTACAATATTGTTACCAAATAAACAAGTATTAGCATTATTCGCTATTATTAAGATGGTTCATACTATGCTAGAGGTAGGGGGTAGACTGCCCCAGGCCTCGAACCAGTCAAGGGGATTATTCTGCCCAATAATCTGATCTGGCTCTTTAACTACACAAAACATTTATTTCTTTTAAATGTCTCACAGGTTCAAACGATCTGGAGGTTTTGAAATTTGGGATGGATAACGTCTCTCGTGAGCAACCCTTGGCATGGCTGCCCTGTCTGGTACCTCCCTCCGATCCTCGGTTGGTGGTTGCACAGCCTCACCATTGCTCCTCTCCACCTCCTCCTTTACATCTTCAGAAGGTGTTGAGACTTCTGTAGTGGGGCTTCTGTAAGCTACGGCAGATGGAATCCACATTTCCCGTGGGTTTTCTTCCCTAGAAGTGTCCCCATCTGTGCGCTGCTGAAGATCTAGGAGCTGTTCAGCATGACGTTTCCAGTTCACTCCAGATTCAACATCAACTGTATACAACACTGGACCCGTCTGAGATGTCACCACACCAGGGGTCCACTTTTCCCCCTTCCGGTAATCTCGAACAATCACTTCTTGACCAACAATGAACTGTCTGTCCTTTGAACGAGCTTGCCGGTGTAGTATTTGAGATTCTTGGTTCTTCAAAACCTCTGATGCCACATCTGGCTTAAGCAAATCAAGACAGGAGTGAAGCTTACGCCGAAAAAACAACATTGCTGGAGATTCCTTTGTTGTAGCATGGGGTGTATTTCGGTATGCCAACAGGAAGTTATCCAACTTGTGTTGTAAGGTCAAAGACCCCCCCCTGATTTCAGAGCATTCTTCATGGTTTGCACAAAATGCTCCGCTAGACCATTAGTCGAGGGGTGATATGGGGCACTACGAATATGCCTCACACCATTGGACTTCAAAAATGCTGCAAAGTCACTAGAAATAAATTGTGGTCCATTGTCACTGACCAGCTGTTCAGGAATCCCGTGGCTAAATAGTCCTCGCAGCACTTGAATGGTCTTACTGGTAGTAGTAGTGTCCATGACTTGAATTTCGGGCCACTTTGAGTGGGCATCTACAACAATTAAGTACACGTGTCCCTCCCACGACCCCGCAAAATCTACATGAATGCGCTGCCACGGTGCATCTGGCCACATCCAGGGATGTAGAGGTGAGGGACACGGCATTTTCTGAACACGCTGACAGGTAGTGCATGTTTTTGCTTGTTGCTTAATTTGCAAATCAATCCCCTGGCCACCAAATATAGCTTCTAGCTAAAGCCTTCATTCTCACTACGCCCGGGTGTCCCACATGTAGCTCATCCAGTACACGAATATGTAGTTTTGAAGGGACAATCACCCAGACACCCCACATCAAGCAGCCTTGCTGTACTGAAAGCTCATTACGTCTGGCGTAGAATGGTGATAACTCACCGTGAATGTTCTGGTTCACAGTAAAAATCCCTTTTGTTACTAAGTCCAAGACTTGAGACAACACAGGATCAACTTTTGTCTCCTTTTTTTAATTTCAGAACTTGTGATAGGTAATTTCTCAAGCTGACTGATGTAGAAGACATCGACAGTGTCCACTTTGTCACTGTGGGCTACCTGCAGAGGCAATCTTGAGAGCCCATCAGCATTGCCATGAAGAGCCGCCTTCTTGTATTCAATGCGGTAGTTGTGAGCTGATAACAAGAGAGCCCAACGTTGCATTCTGGCTGCTGCCATGGAAGGAATACCATTGTGGGGGCTCAAAATGGTCGTGAGGGGACGGTGATCAGTGAGGAGTGTGAATTCCCAACCATAAAGGTATTGGTGGAATTTGCGAACTCCAAACACTATTGCCAAAGCTTCTCTCTCGATTTGGGCATAGTTTTGTTCAGCTTTGCTGAGAGTTCTGGATGCAAAGACAATTGGCTTTTCATCTCCATTCGGTAGAACATGAGAAAGAACTGCTCCCACCCCATAAGGTGAGGCATCACACACGCCAGTCAGATGCTCAGCTGTGGATTATAGTGAATGAGCACATCTTGAGAAACAAGCTGCTTTTTAGCCTTCTTAAACGCACTCTCACAGTCCTTTGTCCAACACCAGGACTTCCCCTTGCACAGCAAGCCATTCAGTGGGTTGAGAATCATAGCCAGATTAGGAATAAACCTGCCATAATAATTTAACAGGCCCAAGAACGACCATAACTGGCTCACATTTTCCGGTGCTGGGGCATCCTCATAAACTTTTTTCTTTCTCAGGCGATTTGTATGGCCCGCTGCATCTCTGGTATAGCCAAGTACTCCAATGAAGTCTTGAAAATTCACTTCTCCTTCTGGACACGCAAGCCAAAATCTTCCAATCGCTGCAGAACTGCATCCAAGTTCTTCAGGTGCTCTGCATCATTTCTTCCGGTCACCAGTATATCGTCCAGGTAACAGTGAACATTTGGAAGACCTCGTAAAACCTGGTCCATAGCTCGCTGAAATATGGCTGGAGCTGATGCAATGCCAAAAAGTAGGCGATTATAGCAGAAGAGACCCTTTTGGGTGGTTATTGTGAGATATTTCCTTGAATTTTCATCTACTCTCATTTGTAGATAAGCATGTGACAAATCCAGCTTACTGAAGCATTGGCCCTGTGCCAGCGATGCAAACAAGTCTTTGATGCGTGGACTCAGATACGTTCCACACACAGAACTGGATTTATGGTTACTTTAAAGTCTCCACATATTCGCACGGACCCGTCTTTCTTTACCACTGGCACTACTGGCGTTGCCCAGTCACTACACTGTACAGGTGACAAGACTCCAGCTTCGGTTAGGCGAGTTAATTCGGCCTCCACTTTCGGTCTGAGTGCATAAGGTACTGGGCGAGGTTGACAAAACTTTGGTTTGTGCTGTGGCTTCAAAAACACTCTTGCCTCAATGTCCTTCATTGTCCTAGCTCCCTTGAATAAAGGAACATGTTTTGCAACACTGCTTCTAGAGTGTTGGGTCACCCGTGATACAGTCCTTATCTGCTGCCAGTTGAGACGCATTTTCTTCAGCCATTCTCGGCCTAAGAGTGAAGGGTAGTTACCTTTAACCACGCACAAAGGCAGTAGTGCCGTTGCCCATTATTTTCACCTGCTTTGATGACACCTTCAGGTGAAAATTGCCTCGCCAGTGTATGTCCTCAGTTCAACGTCAGTCGTTTGCAGGGGTAGATGTCTCAACATAGTTTCATACTTGTCTGTAGAAATCAATGAAACTGCAGCCCCTGGGTCCAATTCCATTTTCAGTGGTTTCCCTTCAATTTCAGGTGTTACACAGATGGTTGCCGTTTCCCCTTTAAGAGTCAACACGTGCAGTGCTAATTCAGTATCAGTGTCATCACTGCACATTCCCTGTGTTTCCACACGATGTACTTCTCACTTTCTACATTTCATAAATTGCTTCCCTTTGCTTCCATTGATTTCCCCTCCTTTCTTTTTCCCTCTGCACACTCGCCCAATGTGGCCCTTCTTCCCACAGTTATGACACGTCTGTTCTTTAAACCAGCAGTCCTTATCACTGTGATTAGCCTTCCCACAACGTCCACATTTATTAGGCTTCCTGGGAGAAGAGAAGGATAAAGCATTTACTTTCAGGGAATCACTTAGGTGCTGAGCCTCCCGTGCAGCTGTTTCCATCGATACAGCGATCTCTATCGCTTTCTTGTATGTCAGTCCCGCCTCCGTTAAGAGACGCTTCTGTGTCGCTTCACTTTTCAAACCGCACACAAATCTGTCTCGGAGGGCATCATCTAAATGGGTGCCAAACTCGCAATGCTCAGCTAATTTCTTTAGAACAGCCACACACTGCGCAACAGACTCACCCTCTGTTTGATTCCGTTTGTGAAAGCGAAATCTTTCAGCAATCACCAGAGGCTTAGGAGAGAAATGTGTCTGTAAGACCTCCACAATACTGGCAAAAGTTTTCTCCCCGGGCTTTTCTGGTGCGATTAGACTTCTCAGCAAACTGTACGTTGTGCTGCCCATGACACTCAGTAACACAGCCACTTGTTTTTCATCACTTATATCATTTGCTGTGACAAAATGTCCAAATCTCTCAATATAAGTTGTCCATTGTTCCACATTTTCATCAAAGGCATCAATATGTCCTATAGTCGCAGCCATCTTTTTGTGAGTTTCTCGCAGATTCACTCGTGGGTCCAAAAGTTACATCTCAGGAAAAACCCTCACAGCTGTAGTTTGTTCTGGTAAGGTACCGAAGAGTAACTAAACACCGCGTCGCCAATTATGTTATGTTCTAACATTTAATCTGGTCTTGTTCAATAAACTCACACTGCAACAGGAATAGAGCAGCTTTCATTTTTATTCAGGAGCCTCTCTAGTCCCAACAACAACACTCTCTGTCTGCTCTCTTTCTAGCTTACACATATCGGAATGCTGCCCTCAAGTGGCAGAAGTAATGCAATGCATTACCATCAGGGTCACTGGTTTACCGGGACTGAGAAAGGGCATTTTCCATTTTGCACATTGTAAAAAACGGTATTGTCACCGGAGTTTGCCAAGCCAAAATCCTGTTTTACCGGTATTGGTTCTCTGTGCTATATTTAACAATTTTAACTCTGCTAACATGCATTTTAGCAATTTTGACCTCCACTATTGCACATCCTTCTATCCTTGTACCAATTTAAAGTTATTTTAGGTACAAGATAGTGATGGAACAGCAGCACCTCGGCCCCCATCCCTAAGGTGTGATGAAAGCAGCACTACAGCCCCATCCCTCAGATGCGATGACAGCACCAACACAGTACTATGGCTCCCATCCCTCAGGTGTGATGGCAGCACCAACTGCACTATGGCCCCCATCCCTCTGGGGTGATGGCAGCAGCAACATCACTATGACCTCCCTCCTTCAGGCATGACAGAAGCAGTAACACTGTAGTCCCCATCCCTTAGGTATGATGACAGCAGTACTACTTTCCCCATCCACCAGTGGTGATGGCAGAATCACTACAGTCCCCACCCCTTCGGTCTGATGGCAGTAGCAACAATGCAGTCCACATTCCTCTGGGGTGATGGCAGTAGTGACAGCACTATGATCCCCCTTTCTTCAACACCCACACCCCACATGCACAAGTTACAAATGATTTGGTCTCTTTGCTTGTTAGAACTCAGATGTGAATTAATCTGAACAATCACCTCTAAGGTGGACTACCTTTGTTTTTTTCCTATCTATAATTTAACTGCCTGAATTGGATTTCTGCCTGTGACACAGCTGACCAGGGTTAGGAAACAGACTTGGGTGTTGGAAGGCCAGCTGGTGGGTGAAGGCTTGATTGTCCAACGACCACGCACCTTCTCCTGGGAGGGAGGCTGGGTTCACGGCTCAGCATTTGCTGGCCCCTGGTGGAGGCCAGAGGCACAACAACATGTCAGCCCTCACTGCAGGAGGGAGCATGATGGACATCGGCTTGTGCCTTGACATCATGTGGCCTGTCAAGAAAATAGGAAAACACCCGCTGGCCAACCAAAGGACAGCTGTTGGTCCCTCCATAAACTGGAAGCCCCACACGTGTGTCTGTTCTGACCCCTGCCATGCTAAGGATACACAGGAAGCTCTTTGTGATAATTCTCCTCCCCTGCTAGCCTCCCACAGGGGTAGGGACCCACTCAATGAAGGGTTACTTTTGGTTACCTGGTAGCACAGCACTAAAGGGCAGTGGATGGTGGTCGGGAAAGGGGGCCTTGGCAGGCCTGAAGGAGTGGATGGCCAGGGGGTAGGAGGAGAAAAACAAAACTGCTTGAATGTGCTTCTTTGAAATAAAGTGTCTTCACCTAAAAAATCCACAAGTGATTAGTGGAGGACCTTCAAATGGATTCATGCATCTCCCAGACATGTGGATGCTTTTTTTTTTTTTTTATTTGGTGTCCATGAAAAGGGTGTCTCCAGTTTTGCGTCTGTTCAGATGTAAATTGAACACCACTATTCCCACCAGCATCATACAGTCCCTGGGGTCTTACCTTCTGTATGTCATTGACTGTGCTTTCAAAATCCACTGGCCAAACATATGTACACTTAAATACTTAACTTTTGCTTTTTGTTGAAGCAGTCATCAGAAAACTTTTTTGTTGTCACAGAGACTGAAATAGCAGGTGGGAGAAAAGGTGCAAATCATCCAATTCACCTAAGTGGGGTGCTGACTGTGAAGTCTTTTCACAAGTAGGAAGGCAGTTTCTTCTTTGTGAACATATTTTCATTCAGACTAGTTTTCATTCAAACAACTGAGGATTTTGGATGGCCCGACTGATTACAGTATAAACTTGAATAAGCTAGTTGGTAACAGTGATCCTGTGTTTAGCAATGTACAATCTAGAAGCTCATATGCAAACAATACAATGAAAACCTGACTAAAATCTAAAAACAAGCTTATAAAACACATAAATGTATCTGAACACTTACCTTTACCTGTACAAAATCAATGCAGTCCAAGTAAAACGCGGACAAATTACATGGTACCCTGACTACTATTCTATGGTGTAGTAAACATATATTGGTATTTTTTTTTTATATTCTTTGTAAAGGAGGTAAGGCCCACTAGGCAGAACTGTCTGTTTTCAGGAGTGACCTAGAAGCAGTAGGGAGGTTAAGTGACTTGCTTGGAGTCGCACAATATGCAGGTGGAGGTTGTGGGAATCAAACCCAAGACTGCTGGATGTACCCAGTTCAATCACTGTTTGTTACTCTAACCACTAGGCATGGGTGATTAAACTGAATGGCTGATTACAACAAAGCAGTGCAGGTGATTTCCTTACTGACTCTATATGCAGCAAAGCAGAAAGAATGCAAAGCACATCAGCATTCATTTTAAGATGCTGAAATCTGGGTTGTCCCACTGGCACTGCAGTAGCACTATTGCTTGCAATACCAGTGACCCAGGGTCAGAAGTGAACTCGGTTTGCTGGAGGTCTGGCCAGGGGAGTAGGATTGAGCATCCGGGGGACTGCTCACCTCCTCCGGGGAGGGTGGGATGCAGGTCCTGCTGCTTTACCACCACTTGTGTGACCATGGATAGCAGTGCAATGGTGCCGCAGAGTGATCAGGAGGGAGGGCTAGCCAGGATCTGGAGCAGTGGCATGTCTCTGTAACCTACCTCCTTGGAACTCCTCTAGTGCAGATGCCATCAGGGACAGAGAACAGAAAACCAGGAACAATCACTGTACATTGGTCACTGGCAGAAGGACCCAGGTGCCCCAGACTTCATAACCAGGCACCATGGGGGACCCACTGAGCTGCCGCTACACACTAACGGTGTGAAGGGGTGACCTGGGGTTCCCTCCTCCTTCCCACCTGAGGTACAATCCAGGTAGGATAGGGACAGGCCCACAGGAGCTCCTGAGCATTACCTGGGGTAAAGCTAGGGGATACCCAGCCTAGGGATCTCTGAAAAGTGGAGACTGATGCTGTGAGAAGGGGAAGGGGACATAGAAAGAGAAAATAAAAAAAAAAAATTAAAAAGGTGCTGAAATCTTAGAGATTCTGTGCAGTGACATGCAATTTCCGTGAGGCACCGGTACAAGAATTCAAAATCCGCATACCAAGCAGGATTCCGTGATTGTTACCGGTGTTACCGGTAAAAATGGAAAACCAGGGTCCCTGATTACCATTTCACATACATAACAGACGCCACACCCCGTGCCACGCTGGTGACCTGGGTTTGGACGCGAGCCCAGGCTGTCGGGTCGGTGGGGGGGGGGGATAGGATTGAGCATCCGGAGGACTACTCCCCTGTCTCCGGGGAGGGATCCAGGGTGCCACCGCTCTGCAGCGGCCCCTGGTAACAACCGGGGGCACTGCCAAGTCAGTGCAGTGGTATGGAGTGCGGCAGACATTGGCATGTACGTGTCATGACGTCATTGCATGCTCGCACACCCGGGGCTACCAGAACAAGGAAAATGGCAGCACAGACTGTGGCAGCTTGATGGCCACTACTCCATTGGCCGATGATGCCTGGACAGGCGCGTGCTGGTATTGGATCCTTGCCTGATGTGGAGCAATGGTGGGGTGCCCCTCTTGAAGGTATAGTTGCATATGCCAGCTGGGCGTGCAACTTCAGGGTCGGTGGTGGAGTTGGAGCGGCGGCTGGAGTATGAAGGCAGGTCAGTGGCTGCAGGGGTAAAAAGTTACTGAGTGACTCACCTGCCAAGTGACCAGACTTATGCCCTACCCCTCGATCCTTCAGATAGAAGGGGCTCAGGGGGCACAGCCTCAGGGGATGCAGGGGCAGAGCCCCTCATGCGGACATGGGTGGACCTGACTAATAAAGGTGGGTGTGATCATGGGGGTTAGGTGGTTCAAGATGGAGGTCAAATTCATCCTGAGCTAGTGGGGGATGCCTCTGCTCATTTATGGAGGCTATGTATTTCGCAGGGACAAGGAGGTCCATGGCAAGGTTTATTGGAAGTGTGGGGAGTATTTGAGGGGTATTGCATACTACTTGCAGGTGCACTTTTGAACTGTGTAATATTCACTGCACGTAGATGTTCACCCATGTTCCAGTAGCCTGATAATACATGCACCAGGATATGCAATCGCTGTAATTGCAGTCAGAGTAATAAGTTTGCCCAAATTGCAGTCGACCTGTAATATTCGCTGTATTGACATGGAACCAAGCCTGGCAGGATAGAGCAGTAGAGCCACAAGTCTCTTCTCAAGAAATGTCTTTTTAATGGCCTGGAGCTTCCTCTTGCTGTCTTGGGCCTGCGATGAGAAGTCAGGGAAGAAGCCCAGCCTGCTACCTTCCCACACAATATCCCCTTTGTGCATGCTGCCTCCAGTATTGAAAGTGTGGCAATGGCAGTAAGTGGCTGTGACCCTGAACCTTCAAGTGGCCGTAATCGGATTGAGATGATAAACGTCTGCACCACAGATGCCTGAGTTTCTCAGCTCATCAGTTTGTCCAAATTAGCCAGTAGCTCCGATCACCCCCAAGCCTAAGAGGAAATCCCACAATAAGTACATTGCATTGCTGAAGGCCATTCTCCATGGTTTCCACTTTGGCTCAGAGGAATCCCCCATCCTGGATTAGGCCTGCAGTGACCTCCAACTGCCTCTTGGAGCACACGAGGAGTTCAATACTGGCTGTTTTGTTTTCCATGATCTTGCGATCAAGATCATTAAGCTTGTACTCCATCAGAGTCAGCCACTTGTTTGTTTCCTCTCCGGTCACCTATAATTTGTTTAATAGGGTCGGGATCTGCCAGAGGTCACCACTGCTGGCTAAAGAAGGCCCACCAAGTTTCCCAGACACACTGGAGCCAGGAACAGAAAAGTACATTTCTAGACCTTGTACTGCTTGCGGCTGATTTTTCTTCAGGCCCAGCATGAGGACTAAGTGATACACTTCCCGAAACGGTGCAAGAATCAGCTATAAAACAGGCTGGTAAACAGCATATTATATATTTTGTTGAGCACCGTTTGGAGCTAGAGAAAAGACGCCCACCCTGTTAGCTACTCCACAGTGCCCCCTCCGTATAATGCACTTATGAAAGTAAATATTATGTTTTTTGTATAGAAATGTAATTAAAAAAACCTATAAATAAAAGTTATATAAAAAAATTAAAATAAATAATGGGGAAGCCAGCCCAGTGGCATGGAGGGCTGAAGGGCCAAACCAAACACCTTACTTCCTGCCACGTCAGTGACCCGGGTTCGGTAATGGACTCGGGTCACTCAGGAGCTGGTCGGAAGAGGGAGGATTGAGCGTCCGTAGGACTACTTTCCTACCTCGGGGAGAGGGGGAGGGGGAGGGGGGTATGTGTGGCTCGCTGTTGCAATGCCACCCAGAGGCAGCTGGGAGTCAGTGCATGCGATGCCACAGGAATGGGAAGGGAACCCATGGAGGTGGACATCACACATCATGCCCATTGCATGTATGTGGGCCCAGAGCAAAAAACGGTGGAAAACCCTCCTGACTGCAGGATGATGACCGACCCTTCACAGCCTGCACACCAGTGACCGAGTACCCCACAGTCCTATGACAGAGGATGACAGTGGAAAACTAAGTCCTGGGGAAGCGGGGTGATGGGGCTGGGGGGTCAGTTGGAAGCTGGTAGCTGGGGCAGAAGGCGATAAACAGAATACGGAAAAAAATAAATAATTTCAGCTCCCAAGAGAGACCAACAAATTCACAAATAAAACAATCGTTTGCAAGATTTTACTGAGACTAATCAGCTAGTTTGACAACTTGAACCCACCTCTGCAAGATGGGAAAACCTCGCAGCGCAGCACCGTCGGGGCACTCTTTTGCACCCAAAAAATCAAAAGAGGAGGGGAAGCCTGCACACCACAAGGCAGCATTGGGCTTGGTTGAGCATTTGAGCAACAATGTAACTCTCCTCACTGTCAACACCACTCTGAGCCAACTGATCAAAACGGTGCAGGATATGGACCACAAGTTAGACAACTTACCCCCAGAATGACCAAGCTTGAGACCCACCTGGACACAATCAAACAGACAATTCAATGAGCAGAGATGACATCCCTGAACTCACAGGATGTGACAGCAACTTTAGTGAAGAAAATACCCAGCTGAGGCAATGTTTGGAAACACTGGAAAACCAGGCTCAGGAGTACAATCTTTGAGTTGTGGGCCTTCCAGAAAGACTGAAGGCAAGGACACTCTGGGATTTGTGCAAATGCTCCTGCTTAACCTCCTAGGACTTGTAGACGATGACAGAGCCTTTGCTATCAAAAAGGATTATAGACTTTTACCCCCATGTGAGCTCCAGCAGACACACTGGCTCCAAGAACTGTTGCCATCATCTGCACAGGAGTCAGGGACCAAGACAGAGCTTTGTGCTGGCATGGAGGAAGTGGATCATGAAGTATGACGAGGCTGAAATTTCAATCTTCCCCAACCTGTCAGTCTTCCCCAGCCTGCCCTACAACACCTGCTTGAGGAGAAAGGCTTTTGATTGAGTTCACAGCTCCCTGAAAGCCCTCAAGATCCAGTACCAATTGTTACTGTCTGCCCGTCTTCATGTGCAGTGGAACAGGCAAGTGCATCTCTTTAATGATCCAAGGGAGGCAGGTAAAATGGTGCAAAAATTAGAAGCTGAACTCAACCTTGCAAATAATAAGGGCTCGGACACCCCAGCAGAGACCTAAACTTCAGAACCAGATTACTCAGGTGACATTTATGTTTCTATGTAGCCATGTGCTACAAGGGACTAATGGTTGGGCTCAGGCATTACGAGTTTCAAAGTTTTGCATTGTTCAATGTTTAAGGCACTAATGTTGTGGATATTGTCTGGGCTGGGCATTGCAGGTTAGAGATGGAAAAGGGGACTGGGGCGCATGTTCCTTGAAAGAGCTGGACTACATACCATACTCTTTATGATGAGCCAAAAGACATTATGTAATATTCATTCTCATTTTCTCTCTCTCTCTCTCTCTCTCTCTCTCTCTCGCTCCAGTTTTCCTGCCGCACTGCTTCCTCCTGGACTATGACTGCTTGATATGGTGATGCACCATGAAGTCCTTCCATGGCTGTTTCCATCTGCCAGCTGTCACCGCTTAGTCAGGTCACCTAATGGGATTCTTGGACTGAAGTTATAATTTTACAAAATGAGTATTTACCTAACTTAACAACCTAACACCATGTTTGCTAGCTATGTTTCACCTTGTTACTGCCTAAGTGTTTATCTGCTTTTCTGCCCAATTGGTTTACACGTTTTGGATGGACTGTTAAAAGTTAAATAATGTATGTTACTGCACTAACATACGTACATGCTTTAATGAGATCTGGCTTGGTGATGACGCCAGTCCAGTTTTGGAAGCAGCAGTGCCGGCCAGCTTCCCTGTAGTGCACTGCCTGAGGAAGGATTACAGTGGGGGAGAGTTAGTTATCCTATTTAGACCTGAACTAGGAATGGTGGCACATCCTGTGAGGGACACCGCGTCCTTTGACTGTGTGTCAGTGCGTAGAGGTCCAAGTACTGGGTGCAGAGACCTCGTTATATATTGTCCACCTAAGCGTGAGGGGAATTTTCTGTAGGAGACTGTGCAGTAATTGCCAACCAGCTGTTGGAGTCACTGAGATGGATTATCCTCTGTGATTTTAACAACTGGGTCAATAATGAACTGTCACACTTTGGGCAGGAGTTCCTCCAGAGCATGTTAGCTCTGGGCCTGGCACAAGCAGTTGCTGCTGGAACCCACCAGCACAGACACGTGTTGGACCTGCGGCTCCACATAGGACTAGATGTGGAGAACCTCAGGATCGACCCATTCAGTTGGTTGTATCAGTGCGCCATCAGTTTCAAGTTCAGGGCACCCTTCTGTAGCCCTCCCCCTTTGGAGGTAGTTAGATACCACCCTTTGAGAAGATTGAACCCCGAGGGTTTTTGGCTGTACTTGACACCTTGGGTATATGGGTGACTTGTGCTGTAGGCATGGGAAAGCAGTGGCAGCCTATAGTAGGGCTGTCACTGCAGCCTGTGACCCGATAGCTCCAGTCCATGTGTGTCCTCTGCTTTTGTGTATGGGCTCACCATGGTTTGATGGTGAGCTAAAGTCAATGAAGACTATGGAACAGAGGTTAGAAAGGCGTTGGGGATGGTCCAGGATTCAGGAGGACAAACTGGCTTTGATTACTCAGTATGCTGAGTATCAAAGGGCAGTCTCATGTAAGAAGGCAGAATTCCTGTCCAGAGAGATTGCAGCTAGGAAAAACTAACCAGCTCAGCATTTTTGGGCTATGGACAGGCTCCTACACCTGGCCTGTCTGGAGCCTGTGAAAATGGCGTCACTTGCAAAATGTGAAGAGTTTGCTCAGTTTTTCTCAGACAGGGTGTCCTCCATTAGGGCCAGGATCTCCTCTTCAGGGCAGTTTCTGTCCAGCAGTGGGGCATCAGGATGTTACGGCGGCTGTTATTGGTCACGGAGTAAGTTTTATCCCGTGACAACAGAGGAGGTCATTGGAGTGATCTTTGGGCTGTGACCTACCTACAGTGATCTGAACCCAGGCCCAACTCAGC
Source organism: Neoceratodus forsteri (assembly GCA_016271365.2). Classification (NCBI taxonomy): domain Eukaryota; kingdom Metazoa; phylum Chordata; order Ceratodontiformes; family Ceratodontidae; genus Neoceratodus; species Neoceratodus forsteri. Next base: position 266,569,507 of record CM057451.1, on the reverse strand, counting down.
TCCTAGTGGGCTGTGTGGATCATTTGGGTCCAGTATTCGCTGGGATTGTCAGACGTTGCTTGTTGGAGGGGGTCTTTCCAGACAAATTAAAAATCATGCTGGTGAAGCCCCTTTTGAAAAAAATGACTTTGGATGTCCTAGCAAATTACAAACCAGTCTCTAACCTGCCATTTCTAGGTAAGGTTATTGAGAAGGTTGTGGCGCTGCAGCTTGAGGCTCACCTTGAGACCTTTGATATTTATGAGCCTCTCCATTCGGGGGTTTCGATCGAGGTTCGGCACCGAAACCACTTTGGTCAGGGTGCTAAATGATCTGCTCATGGCAAGGGATACAGGAGAGAGAGACAGTTCTTTTGCTCCTAGATCTCTCCTCTGCAATTTTTATTTATTTATTTATTTGAAAATATTTTACCAGGATGGCAACATGAGCTGTAGCCAGCTCGTTTCCGGAAGCGTCCTGGGGAGAGGGGATTACAACGATAGGGTGAACAAACAATAATCATAAAACAAGTGAGAACAAGGCTAGCCACCAACTAGTACATACGTTTACATGAGGCAAATAAGTGCAGGGTAGAACAGCACGGAGCCACTATATCAGTTTTGCAAATACATACATAAGTAAACAATAACAGACAACAAGAGAGATCAGGTACTAACAAAATCAACTAGTACGTTCATATGCATGGCTCTACTAAGTGCACCTTTGAATCTACTAATGGGGGGAGAGCAGAAGGGGAGAGAATGGCAAGGTAAAGGACCAGACCAGAGGCTGTACTCCTTCAGGATGAAAAGAACCCTGCAAAGTGGTCCAGACCCGGGAAAAGGAGAGGAGAGAGGAAAGGAATGGGGAAGGGAGAGGAACAGGCCTAGCCTGAAACCCTTAAGGATGTTATGAACCATGCAAGGTGGCCTAGACCAGGGAAGGGGGGGATACAGAGGGGGAAAGACAGGGGGCATAGGCGAGAGACAGAACTGAGACTGTAACCCTTCAGGATGCTGAGAAAATCCTGCAAGGAGACCCAGAACTGGGAGAAGAAGGGGTGAGAAGGCCCAGAACCAGGAGAAGAAGAGGTGAGGGGTGAGGGAGTTGAATGGGGAGAAGAAAAAAATAGGGCAGTACAAAGCGAGTGAGGAGAAAGGATAAGGGAGGGTTAAAAGAGGGAGAGGTAGGGGTGTACTGGGCAGTAGATGGTACATGAGGAGGAAGGAATGGAATAAAGAGTAGAGTGTGTAGGAAGAGATGGCTTGGGATAGAGAGTAAGAGTGTGTAGGAGGAGGTGGGAGGTTATTAACAAGTGCAGTTTGGGGAATAATAGTTATGAAGGGCTAAGGAGATAGAAGCAGTGGACAAGGAGAATCTAATAGGAGGGAGAAGCAGGTTCCAAAGTTTAGGGAACTGGTAGGAAAATGCCTCCTGACCAATGGAGGTGGAACGATAGGGAATGGCTAGAGTACGTTGATCAGTGGATCGAAGACGGTGGGAGGAGGGGAGAGGAACCGCAAGTAAAGAGGAAAGGTAGGAAGGGAGGGACCCGAACCAGAATTTAGAAGTGAATTTTACGTAGTGAGAGAAATGTCTGCATTCTAGGGAGGGGAGGGCTAGGAAGTGATACAGGGAATAGTGATGTGTGCGTGAGGGAGAGTCTAGAGCAAATCAACAGAAAGCTTTAAAAAGAAGATCCAATCTGGCAAGGGAAGTCTTGGGAGCAGCACTGTAGACTATACCACAAGAGTTGAAAATGGGGAGAATCACTTTCTGTACAATGTCTCGCCTGGTTGGGAGAGGAAGGCAGTTGCAGTTCCTGTAAAGAGCGCCCAGCTTGGGGCGCAATTTTTTCAGAATAGCGTCGATATGTACAGAAATGTTTAGATGTTGGTCTAGCCAGACACCTAAATATTTGAAGGCGGGCAGTGTCCTAGAGTTTTGTCCCATCAAGGGTGTGGAAGGAGAGCAGGGAGTGTAGCCTAGAGAGTCTCTGCCTAGTGCTGAAGGTCATGGAGACTGTCTTCTTGGTGTTAAGGAAAAGTTGATGTGATTCTAACCAGTGTTGAACATTGATGAAGACAATCTGTAGTCTGGATGTCACATCAGAAGCAGTAAGTCCAGAGGTGAAAATCACTGTGTCATGGGCATACATATGGATGGCCGATGAGGAACATACTGAAAGAAGGTCATTTAGGAAGATAGAGAATAGAAGTGGGCCAAGTACAGAGCCTTGGGGCACCCCAGTGGAGATAGGCAGTGGCGGGACAAGGAGTCAGCAATTTTGACAGATTGTGTTCTACCTACCAGGTAGGCACGAAACCAGTTGCAGGCAGCCTGAGACAAGCCAGCTGATGATAGGGATAGGAGGAGGGAGGGAGTGGAAGACAGTGTCGAAAGCCTTGGCAAGGTCAACAAAGATAGCAGATGTGATGTGACCTTTATCCATGGCAGTATGGATATAGTCAGTGAGTCTGAGGGAAGTGGTGGTGGAGTGATTCTTCCTAAAACCAGATTGGTAGGGTGTGAAAAAGGCTGATTCATCTAGAAAGAAGGAGAGTTGAGAGAGAGCGATGTGTTCCTGAAGTTTAGCCATTGTGGGTAGCAGGGAAATGGGGCAATAGTTTCTGGGAGATGAGAGATCGCCGTCCTTAGGTAGTGGGAGAACAGTTGCATGTTTCCAGGAGTTGGGGATCGATGCAGAGTGAAAGGACAGATTGAGGAGATCAGACAGAGGGGTAGAGATAGCAGGTGCAGAGAGGTATAGCAGCTTTGGGTCCAGGGTATTGGGGAGCTGCCTTTAGTCGGATTCAAGGAGAGAAGTGCCATTAGAGTGTCATAGCGGGAAATGGGTGAGAAGGAGAAACCTTCTGCTAATGGCTGACGCAGGGAGGAAGTTTTAGGGAGGGGCAGAGTGGCAGGGTGAGTAGGGAGTGATGCAAGCAGGGAGGCAGCACAGACTGTATAGTACAAGTTGAACTCTGAGCCACATTAGCATGGTCAGAGATGGGTTGATTATCTATATTAAGTACTGGGGAAGGGGATTTAGTTTGTGGGGAGAAAAGTGAGTACACTACCTTCCAGAATTTTGAAGGGTTGTTAATGTTTGAATTAAACATGGTTTGGAAATATTCAGCTTTTGCCAGCCTAATGGCCTTGGTGCAGGCAGCATTGCGGAGCATGCGGTAAATAGAGTAGTTGTGGCGGAGCGTGGAGGAGTTGTGTTTTCCAGGCCTTATCACATGCTGGTTGACAGGCCAGAAGTTCAGGGGCGACTCAGGGAAGATGATTACCAAGCACCCTGACTTGCTTTAAAGGGGCATGTTTGTCCCAGATAGTGAGCAGATTTTCTTTGAAGTGTGCTAGGGCATGATCAATGGCTTTGGCCAAGAATATTTGCATCCAATTAGCCTGGGTTAGCTCCTCATGTAGCGGGGCCAGGTCAAGAGATTTGTAGGAATGAAAAGTTAGCAATTTGTGGGGGCCTTGGGTCTGTGGATTTTCCTAACTAGATAGATCATATGATGATCGTTGAAGGCATCAGGCAAAAGGCCAGACTGAATTACCCTATGAGGATGCGAGGTTAGGGCCCAGTCTACTAAAGAGTGGTTCTGGGATTCATGGCTGCGATGGGTGGGTTCCGTGATTAGTTGTGAGAAGTTGAGAGCAGCTATGTCATTTTGGGCCTTGCTTTGGGTGGGCAACAGCCAGTTAAGGTTAAGATCACCTGGCAGGTAGAGCTCCCCCGATGAGATAAGAGAACTGATTGTGGTAATAAGCTCTGTGGTTACAGATGGGTGTAGGCCAGGGTGACAGTAGGCGCCCGCAATAAAAATAGGGATGGAGAAGGGTAGGGACAGGCTGATGATGATTGCTTCATAGGCTGATTTAACAGTGGTTGATAGAATAACAGAGGTCTGGAGTGAGCAGAATGCATAGATAGCCACACCCTCACCCCTGCCTGAGCGGTTCTGGCGAGTGACGACATAGCCAGGTATGGTAATAGATGTGTCAGGGATTTTGCGGGTGAGCCAAGTCTCAGAGACAATCAGGATGTCTGGAGTAAGGGAACCAACAAGTGGGAGTAGCTGGTCAAGTTTGGGGAAGAGGGTACGAACATTAAGGTGGAGGATCTTTAAGCCACGGGGGAGGGAAACAGAAGGGGTAGGGGATAAATTGAGGGGCACGTTGGGCAGAGTGGGGACAAAACTGAGTGAAGGACCGGGGTTAGGATTAATGTCACCAGCTGATAGGAGTAGTAGGAGAGTGATAATAACGAAATGGAGCTTAGTACTCTTGACCCAGGACTTGCTAGTGCAAGTAAGTGTGCAGGGAGAGTACCCGACTGGAGGGAGCTGGAATTTGAGGAACAACAGTAGCGTATAAGAGTGAGGTATGGTCATGAGAGAGGCAGATAGCTGGATAAGGGAATGGGACCACATGTAATAAACAGGAGCAGTGTCTGTGGCCATGGTGCAGCAGGGGGTATGTAAGGTCGAGGAGGGTTCTTTGGGAGTCTGGTAGGGTGTTTGGGAATTTAACATGCGCAGTGATAGAGAGGAAAGGATGGCACTTAAAAGTAGGTAGAGGGGTGTTGGTGAGCTGCGAATGGATAGCATTGTACCAAAGAATGATATGCAGACAGGCAGAGAAGGGTAGGAGATGTGCAAGGAAATGCACAGATTGGTAATGTGTACCAGGAAGGGGTGGGAGAGAGAGAATAAAGTGAACAGTGAGAGCCCTCTAGTGGATGATTTTTTTTTTTTTTTTTATTGCTTAGGAGAAAGTAGGTAAGTTACAGGAGGGTAGTGTAAAACAGCTGTGAAAGGCAGAGAATTTTGCAGCCAATAGAGCAAGGTATTGAGGGTTAGGGGAGCAGCTACTGAGTATTTAATAGCGGCCAGGGTTGGAGACAGCCGGTGGGACAAAAAATACAGTTACAGGATTTACTAGCACTGCATAAAAACTGTAGGAGCAAGCACAAAGAAGCAACTTGGCAGAATTCCTCCACGCTAAGCGGCCACGGAGTGAGCGCTAGACAGGAGACAGTGCCAATTGGGAGTCTTGGTGCCGAAATTTGAAACAGGGCTCTGTACCTGTAAGCTTTGGAGAGATTGGCAGCTGATTCTTGCGAACTTTAACGCGGTTCATAATGAGGGGAAATCAATCGTCCAAGTGGGCAAGCAGACCCCGGAAGAAGAAGAAGAAGAAAGAACAGAAGTGTATTAATACGGAATTTGGGGGTGGGGATTGGAGGACAAAGGGGCTAGGGGTAGTGAACTTACATGGACCGAGGTTAAGAAAAGCTTCGGGGAGTGACTGGAAGGTAACAAAAGAACAGGGGAGAGGCCGATGATCAAATCGGTTGTGGAGGTAAGGGGTAGTGGAGAGACAGTGCAGCAGGCAGCTACAGGATCAGGTTGCAGAGTTGGAGAAAAAGGAAAAATAGAAGGTGCAGAGTTAAAGGGGAGAGAGAAATATTGGAGGTGCAGGGGCACGCAGAGAGGAAAGTGAGACAGATATAAAGCTTTTAAGGAAGGATTTTAACACGTAGACAAATTAGCTAGCCTACTTTTGATACTTTACAAAGCTTAACTGAAATGGATTAAGTCCTACTTGAATGGGATAAAATCCTGGCACAGAGTAGAAATACCTTGGCTATCTTAGCTTAGAATAATAGTACACAGGCAAATTGACGGACTGACTAACTGGCTTAAATCTGGAGTGCAAGTAAGACAGAAAAATACAGTTTCAGGATTTACTAGCACTGCAAAAAAAACTGCAGGAGCAGGCACAAAGAAGCAACTTGGCAGAATTCCTCCACACTAAGCGGCCACGGAGCGAGAGCTAGACAGGAGACAGCACCAATCGAGAGTCTTGGCGCCAAAATTTGAAACGGGGCTCCGTACCTGTAAGCTTCAGGGAGATTGGCAGCTGATTCTTGCGAACCGCAATGCAGTTCATAGTGAGGGGAGATCGATTGCCCAAGTGGGCAAGCAGACAGACCCCTGTAAGCTTCAGGGAGACTGGCAGCTGATTCTTGCAAACTGCAACACGGTTCGTAGTGAGGGGAGATCAATTGCCCAAGTGGGCAAGCAGACCCCTGTAAGCTTCAGGGAGTTTGACACTCTGCATTTGACACCATTTACCATGGGCTGCATTTGAACCATCTCAGGGAATATGTGGGACTCGCTGGCAAGTCTCAAAGGGTGGTAATGGATAATTCTCATCACACTCAAGGGATCTGCAGTATGGGATATCCCAGGGATCGGTCCTGTCGCCCATGCTGTTTTCAGTGTACATGCTACCCCTGGGCAAGATCATCAGGCAGTATGGATCTATGCAGATGACACTCAGTTCTATCTGTCTTTTGTACCCCAGGACTGGGGGGCAGTGGACAGTTTGAGCAAATGTTTGGTTGAGATTCAAGGTTTGGTGTCCTCAAGCTGGCTAAGACTCAGTCCAGTTAAGACTGAAGTACTGGTGCTTGAGCTGGGTAGGAAGAGGGAAGGACAGTGTCAGAAGGGTTATCGAGCCTTCAGCTAGGTACCTCTCGTCTTGGCTCTGTCCAACAGGTGAAGAATCTAAGCATCATTCTGTATGAAGGACTGACACTTGAGGCTCAGGTGTTGATGGTCATCCACTGTGGTTTCTACCATCTTAGAAATAGCCAGATTCATTCCTTGGTTCCTCCAGAGGACCTACCTTCACTGGTACATGCCTTCGTAATGTCTCATCTCAACTACTGCAACACTCTCTACCTTGAGGTCAGTGGAGGTGTGCTGCGACACTTGCAGCTGGTGCAGAACACAGCCGCTAGACTGTTGCCAGGCCTTTCCAGGTCAAGTCACATCACTCCTGTGCTGTTGGAACTGCATTGGCTGCTGGTCAAGTGGCGCATCCCCTATAAAATAGGTTTATAACCTATAAGGCCCTGCACCGTCTGGGTCCTTGTTACCTGTGTGATCTCTTGCATCCGTACTGTCCTGCTCGCTCTCTACAGTCTTCCAATGATGGCTTCCTGGTGGTTCCCAAGACTCGATTAAAAACTTCTGGGGACAGAGCCTTCGGTGTGGCTGAACCAGTAATGTGGAACTCACTAGCGAGGGATCTGAGGGAGGCCCCTTCAGTTTAAAAAGGCCTTAAAACCTACCTTTTCACTCAGGCGTTTGGTTCTACTGTGGATTTTAAATGATTTTTTAAGTTATCAATTTATTAGTGATGGTTGAATTTTACTGCAATGTTGATGTTGGATGGTGTAATATGTGATTATTTTAATATGTTACTTTGTAATGGCACCCTGGGCCTCGGGGAAGGGTGCCAGAAATAAATAAAACTACTACTAAGTCACTCTCTCTCTCGTGGGTATGACCTCTAAGAACAGGAATATTTTTTCAACAGCTCTGTAGGAGGGAAACTGAGGGCATAACCCCGAATGGTAAAAGGGAATCTGAGCAGCTATTCTTTCTCACTTCACTGTGTAGTTCTTTGAAGTGTGTGTGATTCTTCATCAAATGTTGTAGTTTTCACAGCTTATACATTCCCTATGTGTAACTGCTATAATTAACTTATATGCATTATAGTATGCTTCCATGGACATATCAGTTGTGTGCAATGTTTTGTTTACAAAATGATAAATAAAAAGTAAAAAAAAAAAAACAGCAGCAGAACACTGGATATCACTGGATGGATATGATTACATGGAAGATACTAGAGGGTGTTCAAAGATATAAGAATGGAAGATGGGGCGGCACTGATAAGCAGCTAGCTGGATAGATGTGCCTGGTTGTTGCTCCGTTCTAATGGTCGGTAAAAGTCATAAAAGAACCCCTTAAAATTATTATTTGTATGCAGTGTTCGGCAGAAATATATGCAGGAAGGAGCCATGGAGGAGTATTTGATGCCAAATCCAGGGAAGAGCCAACGTTTGGCTGGCAAAGCTGGGAAGAAGTCATCGGCCGCTCCCGCGGGTGAAAGCACCGGCATTATTTCGCTCTCGATGGCCAAAATGAGTGCGTTAGGCCACGAGGTGACTGGGCAAGTGATTGCGACAATGGAACCTAGGCTACTGAAGCTTGATAGTAAAATTGAACTGAAATTGCAAGAAGTCCTGGAACAACAAACGTTGCACAGTAATAGAATTGGAGAGGTAGAGGATTGTATATCCAGGCTGGAAGATGAGACTATGGAGATTCCTGGGCAAGTGGTACTGCTGCAAAAAGAGCTGGATGACTTGAAGGAGGCATTTGATTATCAGGAAAATTATCACAGGTGCCTCAATTTGCGCCTTAGGGGTCTTCCAGAGAGGGCAGAAAAGGGGGATATGTTGAAATTCTGTGCCCAAATTCTGCCAGAGTTGTTGGGACTGCATCCAAAAAATGGGTGACTGAAACTAGAACGAGCCCACAGGGTTGTGATGCCTCAGCCCCCAGGAGATCAGCCCCCGAGGCAAGTGATTATGCAATTTCATGTATTCCAGGATCGAGAATAGATTTTAAAGGCCTACTGAGAGAAAGAATCTCTGGAATTTGAGGGTACCAGGCTATGTCTATCACAAGATTATTCACTCTGACTCCTAAAAAAGCGTAAGCTGTTTAACCCACTAATGGCTCAGCTTAGAAGCCTCAAAGTAGAGACCTTCCTGATCTACCCGGCTGTTCTCAAAATCCGGCATGAGGGAGCGACATTCTCCTTTTGGGAGCTCCCTAAGACTGAACAATTTGTGAAGGATTTACAGAAGAAACTGGCTAAATGAAGAAGCGGGTTCGGGTTCGACGGTGGAGCTGTTTCTCCAATCTGCGGCTGAACACTTTGGCCCGCAAGTGACTTGGCACCCTTAAAGTTAACTGTTTTTCTTTCCATTTTTATTATTTTTTTTCTCCCTTCCCGTTTCTGTGCTGACATGTTGCTATTTTTGGCTCTGAGGGTTGTGTGAATACATTAACACCCTGCATTGAGAGTGTGAGGGCATTCAGCAAGAGACAGTGCACCACTGATGAACCGGCCCCAGTGGACTGAGGAACTTTAGGACTGTCTTGGGGGGAGAATGAATGCCTGATGGTCCTTATTGTATGGAGTAGGATGCGATCCTCGGTAAGGACCTATATGGACGGGCTCCTGAGGGAATGAGCCGAAAGATAGATAAGACGGGGGGTGGGAGAGGGAGGGGGCTTATCGCGTGTGTAATTGGCGTGGCCTGCTTCCCTCTTTGAGCTGTGTGGAACCTCCAAAGCTTCTGGATACGCATGCCCTCTGGAGAGACTAATAGCGGACGCCAGAAGAGAATGTGTGTGGGGGAGATGGGCCGGGGAGTGCCGAGTTACGTGGAGTGTAACCATTTTACTTTATGCAGGGTGTGTATATGGGCCAAAGATGGAGAGTAGAGGGGTTCTTTGCAATTTTAATCACTTTTTTGTGAAGGGGTAAATGCTGGCACCAGCCATTGTTGGAGCAGCAGGGTAATATATCCATGGAGGGTTTAATGACATGCATGCTAGGGCAGCAATTGGTGTCGACAATAAGGGGGGTATAAGGAGTGGGTGGGATGTTTTCATTTGGTTTGGGTGGGGGGTGGAAAAGAGGGCAGATGGGGTGGGGAGGTTGCTATTAATCAAGTTGGGGACAAAATGAGGTGGGGTGGGGAAAGGGGGGTTAATGTTTATGTTTACATATTGTATATAGTTCACTGTTGTTTCATGTGTGATGCATTCTATGATGGATACAGTTTACTACAGAGTCCAGGAAATTACATTTATGCTATGGAATTCCGGATGTATGGGCTGGAGAAAGTGAAGGACGGGGATCGAGGTAGAATACATTATGGCTAATTCACAGGAGCTAACGGTGGTCTCCTGGAATGTGCGAGGGGTTACTAACCCGGTCAAACGAACAACACTATTGGCAGCACTTAAAAGAAGGGGGACACAGGTCGCACTACTCCAGGAGACCCATCTGTCGGATGTGGAGCATGCTAAGCTGGTACGTGGCTGGGTAGGTAAATGCTTTGCAGCCTCGTACTCTGCTCGCAAAAGAGGGGTTGCCATTCTTTTACATAGGCATTTGCCAGTGGAAGTCACCAGAGTGGTGAGAGACCACCGAAATGGGTGATACGTTTTCATAGTGGGGCAACTATGTGGGGAATTAGTTACTTTTGGTAGTGTTTATGCTCCTGCCATATATGACCCCGGGTTTTTCCCTGAACTCCTGGATTTACTCACTAAAGAACAGTTCCTGGGGCTTGTTATGGGTGGGGATTTGAATAGTACAATGGATCCGGTACTGGACCACTCCGAAAGCAGGGGGAGGAGGACGGAGGTACTAGGTCAGTGGCAGGAGGGTGTGGCAGATATGGACCTGGTGGATAGTTGGAGGATGTTGAACCCAGGGGCTGGAGAATATACTTTTTTCTCTAGTCCTCATGGGACATGGTCCAGAATCGACTATATTTTCCTGCCGTGGGGTTGGCATAACAGAGTGGTGGATATAGCCCATAGTCCTATTCATGTATCGGACCATGCTATGGTCATAGGGCGGATTCAGATGCGGATAGTTAGAGACTCCCCTCCCAAGTGGAAATTCCCATTGTACATGCTTTCAAACCAGGAGTTTAGGGAATACTCGGTAAATCAATGGCAATGGTACAAGGAAACCAATGAGGGAACTGAGGTCTCAAAAGCTATATATTGGGATGCAAGCAAGGCCTTCATGAGGGGTGTCATTATAGCATATATGGCCAAACACAGGAGGGAGAAGCATGAAAAGAGGCAGAGACTGGAGAGGAAGCTTAAAGATTTGGAAAAGAGGGCAGCCCGGGGAGAGCAGGGGGAAGTAGTGCAATTATTAACGATTACCAGGGAGGTATTGAATGCTTTGGTTAGAAGTGAGGCCACGACATCCTGGTTCTGTTGCAAGCGGCAAATGTTTGAATGGTCTAATAAACCCGGTCCCCTTCTTGTGCAACTTATGAAGGGAGGTAAATGCCCTACTCGAATAACAGGTATAAGGGGACAGGGAGGGGTAGTGTATAGAGAACCCCAGAGGATAAGGAGTACTTTCCAGAATTTTTATAAGCAGCTATACAAGGCTGGATGCCAGGGCAAGGGACAATTGATGAAGGACTTTTTGGATAAGGTGCAACTTCCCAGGCTCTCGTCCACACAGAGAGAGAGATTAAACCAACCTATAAGGAAGGAAGAGGTAATTAAAGCCATAGGGAGATTGCAGCGGGGTAAGGCAAGTGGCCCTGATGGATTCCCTGTGGAATACTACAAAACTTTGGTGGGACGGACGGTGGAGGTGTTTAGTGGGCTGCTGCAGCTGGGGGAGGAAGGGGAGTGCCCACATCTGCCCACTACCTGTTTTGATGCCTTGATCTGTTTAATACCCGAACCAGGTAAAGATGAGTTGGACTGTGCCTCTTATAGGCCGATATCACTTTTAAATTGTGATCTTAAAATCATAGCTAGAGTGCTGGCCACGAGGCTGGAGGATTACCTACCTGTGCTGATTCATCCAGACCAGACTGGTTTCATAAAGGGGAGATTCTCCTATCATAATATGAGAAGGTTGCTTAACGTGATATGGAGAGCAGGACAAACAGAGGAAAAGACATATATCATTTCTATGGATGCTGAAAAAGCATTTGATAGGGTGGAGTGGAAGTACCTCTTTGAGGTGTTGAGCCGGTTTGATCTGGGTGAATCATATGTACAGTGGGTACAAGGTATGTATTGGGCCCCCAAGGCCCAGATTTTGGTTAATGGAGTGCCCACGAATGCTTTGGATCTGGAAAGGGGGACGAGGCAGGGTTGCCCCCTCTCTCCTCTGCTGTTCGCATTGGCGTTAGAGCCATTGGCTATAGCACTTCAACAGTGCCCAGAGTTTCACGGGGTAGAAGGGGCTAGGGGTACTATGCATAAAGTTGCTCTTTATGCGGATGACATGCTTGTATTTGTTAAGTACCCGCAGGTTTCTATGCCACCTTTGTTGGAGATAATGGATACCTTTGCGGCATTTTCTGGTTATAAAATAAACCTTAGTAAATCAGAATTGATGTGCTTTCCTAAAAAGGAGAAGGAGGATGAGCGGTGGGGGTTTACAGGGGAAGTCTAAGACTATCACTTACCTGGGTATTATGGTGGGTAGGACAATTGGGGCACTGTATGGGTTAAATTACACACCCTTACTTAAAAAAGTGGAGGCAGACCTGAGGCGATGGATGCAGCTCCCAATTTCATGGTTAGGTCGTATCAATTTAATAAAAATGAATGTCTTGCCAAGAATTTTATATCCCATGCAGATGATACCGGGGGGTCTGTTAAGAAGGGATGCTCAGCGGATCGAGAAAGCATTTACTAAATTTATATGGCAAGAAAAGCATTCGAAAGCTTGTTTACAGAGATTGAAAGCTGTAACAAGTAAGGGGGGGGGGCGCTAAACTTTCCGGATTTGTGGAACTATTATTTGTCAGTACAGCAACGCTATGTGGTGGACTGGGTGCATAGACCTGCTGTGGCCAGTTGGGTGGATTTAGAGCAATGGGACTGTCCAGGTCGTCTTTCGGCCTACTTGCATAGTAAGGGCCTCAAAGCATATTCTACTCAGGGCAGGGGCAAGCGATTGGCAAAGTCAGTGTTAGAGGCCTTGAATCACCTCAGGAAAAAAGGGGGGATTTGTAGAGGGGAGACCCTGCTTTTGCCTGTGGTGGATAATCCTTTTTTTCTTCCAGGGCTGGAGGACAGAGGCTTTAAAGAGTGGGAGAACAAGGGAGTCCAGAGTATAGGGGATCTGGTTAAGCAGGGAACCCTGTGCCCGTTGGGGGATATTGTTCAGGGGTTTGGATTACAGGGACAACAAGTATTCCGATATCTTCAGCTTAGGGCATTTGTGTCAAAAATGGATAGGGAAGGGGAGCAAGTACAGAACTGGCGGACGACAGAGACATTGATATATCTTGCGCAGAAAGACCCTAAGGGTTTTGTTAGAAAGGCTACAAAAGTAGAGAAACAGGACTACCCAGACTATACTCAGAAAACAAGAATATTGTGGGAGAGAGACATGGGGGTGAAATTGCAGAGGGTAATTGGCAATTACTGTTAGAAGGGCATACAGGACTCCTAGTGTGCAACAGATTCAAAGAAGCCTTCTATAAATTCTTGCATAGGCTTTATTACCCCCTGGCAGCAGTCCATAGGGCACACCCGAATGTATCTCCTCTCTGTGGTAGGTGTGGAAGAGAGAGAGGGACGTATATGCACTGTTTCTGGTCATGCAGAGTTCTTCAGACCTTTTGGGGTGAAGTAATTGGGGAGGTTAGTAAAATGGCAGGCCGCCCTTTGCGGGTAGAACCTATTGTAGGCCTATTTGGTATGGTTCCAGGAGAGGAGGGAGAATGGGAGCCACTACCACAGTGAATAAGGGTAGTACTAATGTTGGCGAGGCACTGCATACAGAATACCTGGGTCACCTGTGTAACACCTTCCATTACGCAATGGCGTAGGCTTATCCTGCAGACACTGGCCCTAGAAAGATTGACCCTCATGCTCAAGGACAGAGGAGAATCCTTCTGAGGGAATGGGCTCCCTTCCTAGCATCACTTAGTGGAGAAGAGGAGATTACATTACGGATGGGACTGGAATAGGGAGATACAGGGTGATTAGAGATCTATAGATTAATGGCTGCAGATAAATTTGAGGAAGAATGGACTGGAGATGTAAATGAAATGGTACATGGAAGAACTGGACTGGGTTAAATATAATTAAGGTATTGTTAATTTATTAATAACTGTATTTGTAATGTCATATGGAATGCATCTGTTTGTCATGTGTCTGTTAGACATGTTGTTGCTGTGTATTTTGTTTTTTAAAATTTTGAAATTAATAAAAAGATTATGCAAAAAAAAAAAAAAAAGAATGGAAGATACAGAAGGGTGTTAAGGATATTTACAAGTATTTCCTATCATCCTTTTAGTCACTGTTTCCTGGCATGTCCTTGAGCAAAGTAACTTGGACGTCTTTCTCTGTGCTTCAGTTCTCTCATGGGAAGCAGGACCCTGCTGTACGTTGCATTTCAGTTTGGTTGTCCTGGGTAATTACACAAGTTTCTAAACAGAAATATGGACTGTATCTTTAAATGCAAATGAAACTAGGCTTCTGTCATAAAGCTACAAACCTTTCCCAAGTAAGAACATGAGGTATTGCTAAAGTCAGTTTAAGGTTTTCAACATCCTTTCTCACTTCCCTGTGTAGGAGGCAGTATAGAACAGTGGTTTAAGGCTCTGAGCTGCAAACTTGGAGATCTCGGTTCGAATCCCACAGCCCCCACTTGCATACTGTTTGAACCTGAGCAAGTCACTTAACTTCCTTGTGCTCCCAGGTTGCACATGTAACCAAGCTTCAGCTTAGTGTGTCTCTCCTGGTTAAAAACAAAAAACATGTTTTGAGGCCTGGAGGTTACTTTTGCAGTGTTCCTTCATTTTAATCAGGTAGATCTGTAGCAAAAAATGTAGGTTAAAAGAAATGGGCAGACTGGGTGGGCCCAGCGGCTCTTATCTGCCATCACATTCTATGTTTCTATGTTTAAACACATGCTCAAAGGCTGGCTTAACAGTGCATTTGCAGTAGATCACACTGCCACCTGGGAAACCAAGGTTCACGTGCAATCCCCAGAATTCTGCACCTGAGTGTATGCAGGGAAAGGTGTCCATTTTTGGGGGGAAGGAGGGAGGGTATGGGCTGCCCCTCTGCTGATGAAGGATTGGCATCAGCATTGACTGTGAAGGTAGCCACTCACCCTCCAAGTCCAGAAAGCAGTGCAGCTGTGGTGACATTGGACAGCAGAGTGGAGAGCGGGGTGGGGACCAAGGTAAAAATGTTAATTTAGTAAAACTAAATACCGGGGTCGGGGGGGGGTGCTAATGAGCCAGCAGGAATAAGGATGTGTTTCTTTTGAGCTCCCAAAAAACAACTTAAAAATCCATTAAAATCCATGGCATCCTAACATTAAAATTTAAAATTTTGAAGGGGAAGTGTTCAGCACACAGTATGGAGGAGTATTTAACAAATACTGCAGAAAGAACGCAGAAATCAATGACTAAAAATGTGAGAAAACAAGCGGCAGTGCCACAGACATCAGTGAAGGGCCCAATTTCTCTTTCCGCAGCCAAGATGACCTCTCTGGGTCGGTAGGTGACTGACCAACTAACGGCAACATTTGATTCAAGGTTAAAACCGCTGGAAGGCAGGACTGACACCAAGCTGCAGACACTGATAGAGCAATCGGCATCCCAGGCCTCCAGAATAACGGAAGCCGAAGATCGGATCTCACAACTGGAGGATTCAGTGGAGCCATTGCCGGGCAGGGTCTTGGCTCTTAAAAAAGAACTGGCAGAGCTAAAGGAACTTTTTGATTATCAAGAGAACTATCACTGTAGGTTAAACCTACGGTTAAGAGGACTCCTGGAAAGCAGAGAAGGAGCTATTATTTTGGAATTCTGCTCAGTGACCTTGCCAGGGTTATTGGGCCTGGAGATGAAGGTGGGTAAGCTCAAGTTGGAACGGGCACATACAGCGGTGATCCCTAGGTCTCCCTCAGACCAGCCTCTGCATCAGATCATATTCCATTTTCACAACTTCCAAGACAGAGGGAAATTGCTGACTGCCTACCGGAATAAGAAAGAGCTCAAGGTTAAGGGAGTCAGGCTGTACTTATCGCAGGACTACTCCAACCGGCTGCTTAAAAAATGCAAAGCCTTCAATCAAATAATGGCACAACTCCGAGATATGCAGATAGAAAATTACCTGACATATCCAGCTACACTTAAAATCAAGCATGAGGGAGCGACATACTCCTTCTGGGAGTCAGACAAGGCAGAGACCTTCATGGCAGATCTGAAGAAGAAAGTGGTCTGAAGTGTGTTGGCCTTAAACAGAACCAGAGGACCTGCTGGAGTGAGACTGAACTGTGCTGCAAGGCCAATTGGCTATTAAAGGGACTGGACTTGATTTGTTTCACTCGGACACCTTTCTACCCACTGCATCCCTTTGACTACAGGTTCAGAGATTTACTTTTTAAACAACAAATTAAGTGTTTCCATGTGGTACAACTTATTGTGGGGACAATTTGGAAGTGACGCGTACGATCGACAGTGCCACATGGTTCCCCTCTGAAAATGGTTTGCAAGCAGGCCTGCTGCCCCATTCTGAGACTGGTATGAAAGGGGGAGAAGCTAAGGGATAACAGGCCAGCTGCAGACAGAGTAAGTACTCCGAAATATTTGAATGGGGTAAAAACCCGGAGGAGCGAGAAAAGGTAGGCCTTGGGGTGGGGTCTTGGGCAGCCGAGTGGTTTAATTTATGCTGTGCGGGCCTGCTTCATATTGCCTGGGTGCTGGTAAAAGAGTGCGCAGCATGTCCTGACGGGAAGAAATGAACATACTGGCTAGTTTGGGAAATGCATGAAGTCTTCAGGAATGATGTGGGGCGATGGGCATAACATTGCTCAATGGCATGGGTATAACATTGCCGAGGGCATGTGCATCATACCTGGGATAGAAGGGGGTCACAGGGGGACTGGGGCCACAGAGGGGAAGATCCTGAGCATCGAAACAGAGGTACAGTTATACAGGAAGAACAGCCCATAAGGAGAAGATGTAACGATATATGGCACAGAGGATGGGTGGAGGAAGGTACTGGGCCTCACATAAGGCCTGAGAGGAGCCTGAGGGTTGTTTAATATGGTAGGGATGTGGGGGGGGGGTAGGTGTCTGGGAGAGAGAGTGCTGGGTAACATTCAAAGTGTGTTAACAGGAAAGAAGAGGATGTATTAACAGGGATTGGATGGGTTGTGCATGGGTTTTAAAATTGGAAGTCTTTTTCTGGAGAAGGAAAAGACACAGTGAAAGTTGAGGATGGGGTGGCATACATGTCTACGGTATGGAGGGAAGAGCTATTCTAGTGAATGGCAGGATCTCGAAAGGGGAGATCCTAAGCCGGGGGGGGGGTGCTATGCAAGAAAATGGTACAAGATTATGTGCATCGGGAAGGGGGAGGGGTACGAGGGTAAACAAAGTTTGTTATATTCAATTACATGGTTAGAAATGTTTCAAATGTTGAGTTTCATTGATGTTTTTGTTGGAAGGTCTGAGGTATTAATCAAAACGTGTTTACAAAATGGCAACTTGGAAGTTTAAATACGTGGCAGTACAATGGCATAGGGAAATCATTCCGGCTACATCATGGCTAACAACCGAGAGATTAAAATGCTTACTTGGAATGTATGGGGCTTCTCCACCCCAGTTAAATGAACCAGCATTTTAATGGCCCTAAAGAAGCAAAAAGTGCAGATTGCACTATTGCAAGAGACGCAGCTGACACAGGGAGAACATCAGAAAGTGGTGGGTGGGTGCTTGTTATGCCTCTTCTTATAATTCTCACGAAAGGGTGGCAGTTGTGATTAGCAGGCACCTACCACTACAAGTCACCAAAGTACTGTCAGATCCGGGGGAGGGGAGGTACATTTTTGTAGAGGGAACATTATATGGTGAAAACCTGATCCTGGCAAGCATTTACGTGCCCGCTCAGTATGATCTCTCATTCAATCAGACAATTCTGGATATACTGGTCATGGAGCAGTTTGAGGGTTCAGTCATGGGTGGAGATTTTAATGCAACCATGAATCCGCAGCTGAATCACTCACAGGGACAGGGAAAACTGACAGCTGGATAAGGAGATGGGTGGAGGGAACGGTAGACCTGGACCTAATGGATAGCTGGAAGTCTGAAAACCCAGGTGCAAGAGAATATACTTTCTATTTGAATCCCCACAAAACCTGGTCCTGGACAGACTACGTGTATGTCCCGAGAACGTGGACCACAGAATATCAGGGGTTCAGCACAGCCCCATCCACATTTCGGATCATACTATGGTTTCCATGACATGCAGATTTAGAGGGGAAGAGGGGTGACCCACTGCAAAGGAAATTCCACAGATACCTCCTTAATAACAAGGATTTCTAGCATACTTAAAGGAGAAGTGGAAGGAGTACCGGGAGACCAATGAGGGGTCGATGGACTCCCTGGGTGTTTATTGGGATGCGGGGAAGGCTAACCTTTGGGGAGCAATAATAAGTTTTGTGACAAGGTATAAGAGGGAAAAACAAAATAAGAGGGTGGAACTGTCCGAGAAGGTGAAAACCCTGGAGGAAAAATCTGATACAGGACCCCTCGGAGGAAAATCTAAGGCAGCTCACAGCAGCCAGAGAGGCCCTTAATGCCCTTGCTCTGTCAGAAGCAAGAACAAGCTGGTTGTTCACTAAAAACATATTTTTTGAGTGGAAGAATAAGCCCGGCCCTTTACTGGTATGATTAATCAAGGACAGGAAAGTGCACACTCATATTAGGGGTGGGGTCAGGTCAGAAGAGGGTAGACTACTCCAAGAAAAAGGGGAAATTAAGAGTCAATTTAAACAATTCTACCAGAGGTGATATGAATCGGAGTGTGGGGGCACTATGGGAGAGGCGAGGGCGTTCTTGGATCAGATTGAGCTACCTAAACTTAATGCAGAACAATGGAAAAAACTGGGGAAGGCAATCACAGGTGATGAAATAAGGGCAGCTATTCAGAAACTAAAAAAAGGGAAGGCGAGTGGCCCAGATGGTTTCCCACTACAATTCTGCAGAGCTATGCAGGGGCAACTAATGCAGCCCTTATTAGGAGTGTTTAATGGGGTTAAGGAGGGGGGAGTCCTCCCTGGGTCTTTCAGTGAAGCAGCGATACGCTTAGTCCCAAAACCAGATAAGGACCCGCTGGAGTGTGTCTCCTACAGGCTGATTTCGCTCCTAAACTATGATGCAAAAATACTAGCAAAGATCTTGGCCGGGTGTGTGGACCAGTTACTGCCTGGACTGGTCCACCCAAACCAGACAGGGTTTGTCTGTGGCAGGCACTTCTACCACAACATGTACAAGCTGTTAAATGTGGTTTGGCTTGCCTCTCAGCATCCGGACAGTATGGCTGTGCTGTCCATGGATGCTGAGAAGGCATTTGACCGAATCAAATGGGGGTACTTCATGGCAGCACTAAAGCGCTCTGGCCTAGGAGGGGGATTCATTGAGCTGGTCAGAGCATTATATGTTGCTCCTACAGCTAGTGTGCTAGTCAATGCTTCTTTGACGGAACGCTTTTCCTTGCATCGGGGCACAAGGCAGGATTGTCCCCTCTCCCCCCTGCTGTTTGCCGTGGCAATTGAACCGTTAACGGTGAGTATCTGGGGACATCCAAGTATTAAGGGGTTACATAGAAACATAGAAGTTGACAGCACATAAGGACCGCAAGGCCCATCCGGTCTGCCCATTTCTTTTTCTACCTTATGAATGTTCCATTGGCCTTTGCTCTGTCAATGGCCTATCTATTCATACTCATCTGTATTGCTCCCCTTATGCCTATCCCATGCCTGTTTGAAGCTCTGCACTGTATTCATATCCAACACTTCCTGAGGTAGGCCGTTCCATGCATCCACCACCCTTTCTGTGAAAAAGAACTTCCTCACATTACCTCTTAATGGGCCTCCCTCTAATCTAATGCTGTGTCCTCTTGTCCTGCTATTTTTCTTATACTGAAACATGTTAGACTCTTTCACCTTGTTAATGCCCTGAAAGTGTTTGAATGTTTCAATCATATCACCTCTCTCCCTCCTTTGCTCTAGGGTATACATATTGAGCTCAGTTAATCTGTCCTCATATGTTTTCTGATGCAGTCCCTGCACCATTTTTGGTTGCCCTTCTCTGGACTGCCTCAATTTGGTTAATGTTCTTGTGAAGGTGTGGCCTCCAGTACTGCATGCAGTACTCCAGATGGGGCCTAACCAGTGTCTTGTAAAGAGGGATTATTACCTCCCTCTTCCAACTTATGATACCCCTACTAATGCACCCCAACATCCCTCTAGCCTTACCTACTGCTTCAGTGGTCTGCTTGAATGATTTCAGGTCATCGGTAATGATGACACCCAAGTCTCTTTCTTCCCTTGTGACTGCCAGCAACTCCCCTCCCAGCATATAGGTGGCTTCAGGGTTTCTCTTCCCTCTGTATATGATCTTGTACTTCTTTTTGTTAAACCCCAGTTGCCACTCTTCCGACCATTTTGCTAGTTTATCCAGATCTTTTCGCATTCTGCCCACCCCATCTGGATCATCTACTCTGTTGCAGATCTTGATGTCATCTGCAAACAGACAAACCTTACCCTCCAGTCCATCTGCAATGTGACTGATGAAGATATTGAAGAGGACTGGCCCCAGGACTGATCCCTGAGGTACCCCACTTGTGACTTGCATCTCTTCTGACTGTATACTGTTTACCACCACTCACTGTTTTCTGCCCATCAACCAGCTTGCCACCCAGCTGACCAACGTCTGACCAACCCTGAGTCTACCCAGCTTATTAATCAATCTTCTATGTGGAACAGTATCGAAAGCTTTGCTGAAGTCAAGGTAGATGATATCAACTGCTCCCCCTTGGTTCACCATTCTGGTTACACAGTCAAAGAAATCTATGAGATTAGTTTGACAGGACCTTCCTTTTGTAAATCCATGCTGTCTTGGATCCTGTGCTCCTATGGATTCCAGGTGTTGCACTATCTTTTCCTTAAGGAGTGTCTCCATAATCTTGACCACTACTGAGGTAAGACTGACTGGTCTGTAGTTCCCTGCCTCCTCCCTGCTACCACTCTTGTGGAGCAGGATCACATGAGCCCTTCTCCAGTCTTCTGGGATCTCTCCTGCGCTCAGAGACTCACTAAACAGTTCTGATAATGGCTCTGCTAGTTCCACCCTTAGCTCCTTTAGTACCCTGGGATGTATGCCATCAGGTCCCATTGCCTTGTCCACCCTGAGCTTATTGAGCTCTTGGAGGACCCTTTCTTTTGTGAAGGGACTAGTGCACACCCTCCCTCCCCCCTGTGTCCATGGTGCTGAGCTGTGGGCCCTGCCCTACCTTCTTTTCAGTAAATATTGAGCAGACGTATCTATGTAGGATAGATGCTTTTACATGGTCCTCCTCCTCACATGCCCCCTTATCCCCTTTGATCTTAGCAATGCCCCCTCTGGACTTTCTCCTTTCACTAATGTATCTATAGAAAGTCTTGTCACCTTCTTTTACTGTTCGTGCTAGTGTTTCCTCGGTTTGGGCCTTTGCCTGTCTTACTGCCCTCCCTGCTTCCCTTAGGGAAGTTTGGTATGCCTCCCTATCTTTATCCTGCTGCGTTCCCTTATATTTCCTGAAGGCCAGCCTTTTGGCTCTGACCTTTTCTGCCACTGTGTTTGAGAACCAAAGTGGTTTCCTTCTTTTCTTCCTTTTCTCACTAACACAATGGGATGTTGCTTCAAATATTGCATCTTTAATGCATGCCCACTTTGCCTGTACCCCCTCACCTGTATTTCTTTTTGCCAGGGCTAGCTTAACTCTGTTGGCTATCTTATCAAAGTCAGCTCCTCTGAAATCCCATATTTTTGCCTTGGAATGGGATGATTTTGTTCTAGTGGCCAAATTGAACCATACCATATGATGGTCACTGGCACCCAGGTGACCTTCTACCTGGAGATCTGTGATCCTTTCCCTGTTAGTCAGTACCAGATCTAGGATAGCCCTGTCTCTTGTGCATTGCTGTACCAGTTATTTAAGGCCCTCCCTCTGCAGGGAATCCACCATGTGTCTAGATCTGGCAGATGTCCCTGCTGGTATTGACCAATCTGTATCTGGCATGTTGAAGTCTCCCATTATCAGTACCTCCCCTTTAGCTGTCATGTTTTGTATATCTTCTAACAGTAATGTGTCCATGTCCTCCCCCTGGTCTGGAGGCCTGTACATAACCTCAGTTCATATGGATGTCCCATTTCCTGTTTCCAGGGTGACCCAAGTGACACTATACGCAGACAATATGCTCCTATATGTAACTGACACATGTAGTTCTATGCCCCCACTTATAGACTTTCTCGAAAAATTTGCAGCCTTTTCGGGATTTAAAATTAATTTTACAAAATCCGATTTAATGACGTGGAAAGAATCGGGGCAGGAACAGGGGAGGGATATATGGGGATTGAAAAGAGTATCAGCAGCCTTTAAGTATCTGGGAATATGAGTAGGGAAGGATCTGGGCTCATTATATAGACTTGACTATTCCCTTATTAGTAAAATTGAGGAAAAATTACGGCAGTGGAGAGAGCTACCCATCTCTTGGATGGAACGTATAAATGTAATAAAGATGAACATATTGCCGAGGGTGTTATATCTTATACAGATATTGCATGTGGGGCCCACCAGGGCAGATTATATAAGGTTAGAAAGAGCATTCATGTTTTTTCTGTGGAAAGGGAAGAGACCCAGAGTGAGCGTGAGACATCTCCAAGCGGATAAGACATGAGGAGGGTTAAATTTCCCTGACCTCAGGAGTTATTACCTACAGTAGTGATGCAGTACCGGTATATAAGTGACTGGGTACATAGACCATCAGCAGCAGGCTGGATAGGCCTGGAGGAGCAGTCCTGTCCAGGGGAAACTTTCAGCATACCTCTGTGTAGGTGGGAATAGGAGTTATTCACGGGTACCTGGTAAGAACCCTCTGGCTGAGATGGTGCTTCAGGGATGGGAAAAGATACGTAAGGGGGTAGGTGCAGGACAGGGTGAAACACTGCTATTACCAATTGCAGGGAATCCAGCTTTCATTGCGGGAATGGAGGATGGAGGTTTTCGGGGTTGGGAAGGGAAGGGGTTAGATGCCTATGGGACCTGTATGTCAGGGATCAGCTTGCTTATTTGGGAGAGATAAGTAGGGATCTCGAACTTCCACCAGGACAATACTATTGCCTCCTGCAGGTGAGAAATTATATTCATAAGCTGGGAAGAGAGAGAGAGAGAGCAATGGACTCTCCCCTTTCACATGTAGAGCATCTGATCCTCACCTCAAATAAGGAGACAAAGGGCCTGACCGGATAGGCTGCACAGTTTGGTAGGAGGTCCCTGCCTGACTACACTCAGGAAGTCAAGCTGCAGTGGCAACAAGACCTAGGGCAGGAGATCCTTGAGGACAATTGGCAGATGATGCTCCAATTACACAGGGGTATATTAATGTGTAACAGATACCAAGAGTCCTATTATAATTTTTTGCACAGAATATACTGCCTGCCAGTAATGGTGCACAAATTCAATCCTGGAATTTTCCCCATCTGTGGGAGATGCTCAGCTGAATTGGGCACATACATACATTATTTTTGGTCTTGCCCAGTGTTGCAGAAATTCTGGGAAGATGTGGCAGGGAGCTGGAACACATGACGGGGAAGGAAATGGAGCTGGAGCCCTTGATAATGCTGTTTGGTATGGAAGTGGATGGGGAAGGGAACTGGGAACCTATGCCTAGAGGGATAAGAATCTTAGTGATTCTAGCAAGACACTGCATATTAAACACCCGGGTGTCAGCAGTATCCCCAACAATAAAGAAGTGGAAGACACTAACAATCCAGACATTGGCATTAGAACGCTTCTCCTATGTGATTCAAAATAAGGAGGAGATATTCCTCAGCCACTGGGGGCCCCTTCCTGGACTCACTTTCACAAGGCGAGGCGCAAGCTCTTAGAGAAGGGTTATGATACCGGCTGGTAGGGTAACTCCCATATAACAGTATAAGCCTCTGCATTCAGGACTGCAAGGTAATATTTATGCCACACATGTACACTAACTTATTTTTCTTTTTTCTAGATGGACTAACTTGTATAAGGGAAAGAGTGTCTTTTTTTTATAATGGAATTAATATCAGACCTAATTAATTTGATAAGCGATAGAAAGTTTGGTTAATTTGTGTTGTGTAGTGCAGAACTGTATAACTGTCATGGATAATGAAACTTGTTTGTGTTGTAAATTTAAAACTCTTAATAAAAACATGTTGTAAAAAAAATACCAATAGAGCCAACGCGATTGTGTAGCAGTAAGGCTACTCCTTGCAATGCTGGTGACCCTGGTTCAGGAACAAGCCCAGGTCACTAGGTGATGGTCAGGGGAAGGAGGATTAAGCATCTCAGAAGTTGCTCACCCTAAGGATGAAAAGTCACTGCCTCTGCTGCAATGTTGCCACTTGAGTGACCACAGGTGGTAGTGCAGTGGAGTGTGACAGGGCTGAATAAGACCTTGTCCCATTTGTTATGCAGAAAGAGTTAAAAGCAAGGCTCTCTTCTATCCTTTCCTTTTCTGTCTCTTGTCTGTCTGATTGTGCAGTCTAAATTTTCTTGTGAGACCTAAGAACTGATCACTCCGATGGTCTAGTGATTCCTTCCCTTCCATTTTCTCCCCACCTTCACTTGTTGTTTCTTGCTTTTCTGTCTTTTCTTCTCCCTTACATATCTGTTGTAAAAATTTATGCAAAACTATTTGTGATACTGGGATCTCTTTGTTTGAAACTGTATTTAGTTATGTTGTGGAAATGATTGCAAAAAGCTATCTGGAACTCAGGGAGTTAATCTTGAGATGTTCATTTAGAGAACTGTCAACAGGAGATTAGTTCTGGGGCACCAAGTTCTATTTTGTTTACCTGCATGAAAGAAACTGATAAGAACTCTGATACATTTTGTGAGAAACAGGATACCTGTTAACAAGATGAGGATGCAGAAGTTTATTGCCAGGCAAAGAGAGCAATCTTTTGTTAGAGAGAGAGAGAGATAGAGACACTGAACTTTAGAATTAGAGATACCCCAGAGGAAGGACTTTGTTCTGTTGGAACTGCCTATGTTAAAAAAACATTCTGCACAATTTTTTCTTTTATTCTATTGTTTATCAATAATACTTTTTTATTTTTATTCTATTGCTTATTGATAACAATAAAACACTACTTGTGAATTTTATAACTGTTCCTGGTCTTCCTGCGTTTCCTGACCTTTGCCTTGATGACATGGAGGATCTACAAAGGTGAGGTAGGATACTGGCAGAAATGTGCATCCCTACCCTACGCTTTGCATGTACATGCACTTCCACATAGGAGACTAGTAAGCAAGCTGGGTAGCTTAGGAGTGAGTTAACAGGTAATAAACTGGATAAGAAATTGGTTAGGGGCTAGGCAACAGAGGGTGGTGGTAAACAGAGTTCACTCCAAGGAAGGGTGGGTGACCAGCGGCGTACCTCAGTGATCAGTGCTGGGACCAGTCTTTTTTAATGTCTTTATAAGTGAAATTGCAGAGGAGCTGGAAAGGAAGGAAAGCCTGCCTCTTTGTGGATGATACCAAAATCTGCAATAAGTGGATACTGCAGGAGGGGTGGAAAAGATGAGTGGAGACCTGAGGGAAGAGGAGTGGTCAAGTGTATGACAGCTGAGTTTTAATGCAAAAAAGTGCAAAATAATGCACTTAGGGCACAGAAACCCAGAGACAGAATACAAAATGTGTGGAGTGATATTGATGACCACCAAGTAGGAAAGAGACCTGGAGGTAATCATATCGGATGACCTAAAGGTGGCCAGGCAGTGTGACAAGGCAGTAGGGAGGGCAAGTGGGATGCTAGGGTGCATAGGGAGGGGTATCACCAGAAGAAATAGGGAGGTTGTGTTGCCTCCGTATGGATCTCTGGTAATGCCTCACCTAGAGTATTGTGTCCAGTTCTGGAGACCACATCTCTGGAGGGACATAGACAGAGTGGAGGGGTTCCAGAGGAAGGCAACTAAAATGGAGCTGGATCTGCATCAATAGTCCTACGAGGAGAGACTAAAGGACCTGAGTGTGTGCACACTGGAACAGAAGAGGGAGAGGGGTGGATATGATGGAGACCTTTAAACACCTCACGGGGGTAAGTGGAGTATGGGAGGGGAGTATTTTTCAGAATAAAAGGTGCTCGAGAACAAGGGGACATGGTATGAAGCTGGAGGGGGGTAGATTCAGAAGAGATGTGAGGAAGTACTTCTTCACAGAAAGAGTGGTGGATTCCTGGAACAGCCTTCCAGCAGAGGCGGTGGGGGCGGAAACAGTGGTGTGGTTCAAAAATGCATGGGATAAGCACAAGAGAATCATAGTGGAAAGGAAGAGGGGAGGGAGAAAGAGCTGTAAACTGGGCATGGTCTGCGGTAATAGTGTAGGTATGGAGAAATGGGCAGAATGGATGGGCCAAACAGTCCTTATCTGCTGTCAAATTCAATGTTCCTATGTTTCTATGCACTTGAATTTTCTTGCACACCAATGTCCTCTCTTGCCAAGAGGAATGAACATGAGAAAAAAAATAGTCACAATGCAGGATGGTAGCAGGAAAGAGGAAATCATTTAACCAGGAAAGGCACACTGAGCCGGAGCTTGTTTCCAGATGTGACCTGGGAGTACAAGAAAGTTGTGATTACTCAGGGTCTAAAAATTGTGGACGCTCTTTCTGACACCCTGCCTGTTTGCTCGGATGTCCCACAGGGATCCATACTGGGACCCCTCCTTTTTAGCCTTTTCTTAAACTCCCTCCCTTACCACTGCTCTGAGCAGATCATACTATATGCCTATGATGCTGTTGTATTCTCCATTCACAAAGATCCTGCAACTCTTCAACACAACCTTCAACTTGGTTTCAGTTCTGTAGAGACATGGTTTCTTAATCATAAACTGGTCCTCAATGACAAGGAAACCAAATCTGTGCTCTTCTGCAGCTCTCATAACCCACACAAGAACACCACTTGGCTATCTCCACCACCCAGGGAACACTCTAGATCAGATGGGGTCCTTCAAATACTTAGGGACTGACAGTGCCCTAATCTCTCCTATGGACTTCATGTAGATAATGTAGCTAGAGCTGCTAATACATGGCTTGGTGTCTTCTACAAACACAGACCACACCTCACGCAAAGCTTTGAAGGTTGCAGTCCTGAGCTCTGTGATCTCTGTAATAGACTATGGTCTCATCATTTATGGTCGCCACAACCACAACCCTTAGATCACCTCAACTGCCTTAAATAAGGCATGTCGGCTCATCACTAGTGCTCACCGTCTCACCCACACATGTGACCTGTACACTCAGACCGGCTGGCTCCAACTATCAAACCGCATAAAGTTTCTCACCTGCTCCATGGTGAAAAAAATCTACCTTGGCCTTGTACCTTCTGGTGTCTCAACTCTGTTACAACACCAAATTAACAAATGGTGCCTTAGGAGATCCACGCTACAGTTACTGAAAGTCCCCCACTGTCACACTTCACAGGGACAATGCTCTTTTGCTTATCGAGCGCCACTCTGGTTCAATGGCCTCAGCCCAACCATCTCCTCTGCCCCAACAATTGGTATGTTTAAAACTAGGCTCCGGGACTATCTCCCTACCAACAGCTCCTGTGACTGCCCAACTTAACCTTGCTTCTCCACTTCCCTTCCTGCTCTAGTGGTCCCCCCCTCACTGGATTCTACCCTCACATCTTGGTATACCCAATGCTGCACTTTTCACCCTCTCCCCACCCTTCCTACATTCCTTCTCCCCCCTCCCCGCTTCCCTCTCCCTATGACTCTGGCACTTCTTATCTGTTGTCTATTTTCTCTGACAAATGCCGCTGGCTGCCTTGTTACAATGCTACCCTTGAATTGTATTAATCTGCACTCTGTTTGCAATGTCCACATTGTTGTAATGTCTGTTTTGATGTTCCCCATAATTTGTGTTTCTCTGTTGTGGAACCTCTGTAAAAGAGCCAAGGCTCAAAGGTATTTGTAATCCTAGACTTGATAAATAAAGGGTCACACAGAATGCAAGTGGGGGCTGATGGGATTCAAACCCAGATCTCCAAGTTTGCAGTGCAGATGATGAGGCACACTTGGGCAGAGTCCCAACAGATCACCCACCCTACACTGGATGTCCTCGTATAGGAGAGACAGCATCTTACCTGGTGTGGTCAGCCAGGTAAGCACTGCCTTGGAGGATAAGTTGACGAATTGAAATGAGATAAGCACAGGACATGGTCAGGTATGGGGCTGGGTGGTAGTTGCCACAAGGGTACAGCATCGGAGAGAAGGAGGCATAAACAAAAACAAACAAAAAAAATCAAATTGTAACTATTTGTATTCTGTATGTGAAATACTTTAAGTAGGCTTGCCCAGAAAGGCTTAATACAAACAAAACTTGATGATGAAAATAAAAAAACTAAACTACAGTCCCCAAAGCCCCTTTGTTGTAGTTTGTCAGTGTGTGTGTGTGTGTGTGTGTGTGTGTGTGTGTGTGTGTGTGTGTGTGTGTGTGTGTGTGTGTGACTGCCTGTCTGTATGTTCATTCTACTCTGGCAGCCCCAGGTTTACTCAGCTGTCAGCTCTGTAACCCAGGCCACAGTCAGGCC
Source organism: Neoceratodus forsteri (assembly GCA_016271365.2). Classification (NCBI taxonomy): domain Eukaryota; kingdom Metazoa; phylum Chordata; order Ceratodontiformes; family Ceratodontidae; genus Neoceratodus; species Neoceratodus forsteri. The sequence goes on along the minus strand of CM057451.1, from coordinate 266,541,216 downwards.
GTGTGGATGCCACTTATTACCTGATTTCAAGGACCAGACACCACTGCTTTCCAGTGAGGCACAGCTGCTGACTGCCCTTTCAATAATACGTCTGCAAACGTGGAGCAGCCAAAGGCAAGAGGTCATCATGACACCATCTACTTTTTTTTTTTTTTTAAACATTATGTTTATATTTTTTGCAAAAAATCATACATTTATGCATTTTCCTTACATGGAACATCAGTACTTTTTTTACATAGTGTATCCAGATAACCAGCATCTATAGCATCCCATGCATTGATATACGTCATGATGGGTAAAAGTTATATTTTATACATAGTAAAGATAAAACCCCACCTTGCTGTAGGTAACAAGCCCAAGACATGGCATACAGACAATGGCCCCACCGGCCTCTCACCGGGAGTTGCTGATGGCCCCCAAAAAGGTGGAGCTAGGAGGGCCGCCCACCATCCAAAGGGAAGAGGCGGCCCCCCCAGCAAGTGGCCCTATTGGAGGAGCTCCTCCGAGAGGGCTGGCCTTGACGGACCCGGCAAGGAGGGGCATGGCAGGGCTTTTAAGGAGCGGTCCTGGAGGATTTCATCCTCTTGTGACCGCTCCTTACCACAGAAATTTTTGGTTGTTTCCTGCTGTTTTCCCCTCTGGTTTTTCTGCCTCACAGCACCGTGGCCTTCTCAGTTGCACCTGTCGCCCGCTGGCCTAATATCGGTCCCCCCTTGTTGCTCAGCTTGTTAGCAGCTATCCCCGGCTTTCTTGAGGTAAGTGCTTTCTTTTTACCCTCCTCCCTCCCCCAAGCTCAATCTTTTCAGCTAGCAGGCAGGGCACGTCTCCATGGGATATTTGGCAAGCATCTCCCTAACGGGCCGAGCCGCCTCGCAGCTTCGTTCCCCCTACCCTTTTTTATTGCAAGTCTCAGGTCCTGGGTTTTCCTTTTGTCCTCTAACATTCGCACCTTAGCTGGTTAGTGTGTCTGGGTTCCCTCGGGCAGTTGCCCCCCTACCTCTGTGCCAGCCTGACCTGGCCACGTGCATCCCTGCTCTGCTCACCTTCCCCCTTTGTTTCTTCCTTAGGCTCCACTCTCTTACCTCCCTCTCGCTTTTCGCCTCTCTTCTCGCTTGGCCTTTGTAAATGTCTACAATGCCAGCCAGGCTCTTGGTCCTCGCGCCCTGCTCATGTGTGGCTCCCTTGTCTCTTTCCTCGGCGTCTCCTGTTGGTTTTTGGCCCGACCCCCCCTCCAGTGCCCCTTTTCTTGCGGTTTTCCTCCTCAGTAAATTGTTTTTCCCTCGTTTTGCTCCGTCAGTTTGCTGGGCCCTGCCAGAAGTTGGGGGTTGTGTCTGTATTTTGGGAGGCAAACCACAGGTTGGTTCGGGAGTTGCTGTCCTCGCATCGTAGAATTATTTTCATGCTGGGCCATGCTTTTTGGGCGAGTCTGGGTTGGTGTCAGCATCTTTAATGTGTGTTCCATGTTTCGGTCTTTTGTCCCCATGTGTTGCAGGCTTGTTTTGCATGTCAGGAGGGTGCAGGCGGGGAGTTGCATGCTGGGGTGTGTGTCTGTGGCAATTAGTGGTGGACTCGGAGGGTTTCTGGGTGGTGCGGCAGGGGTTGGGTAGCTGTCATTGTGCTCAGAGTCTCTGCCCTTCTTGGGTGCATTTTGGCCTTATCCACGGGTGTGGCACTTCTGGGGCCCGCTTTTGGTCTGCCTCGGTGTATCAGTGGTGGCTGGTGAGGTTCTGCTTGTCAAATGGGCTGCTGTGGCCCACTTGTGCAGGGCAGCATAGGTCTCCAAGTTGCAAGGTGACTGGTGTGCTGCTGCTCCCCCCCATGCGTTTCCTTTTTCTGGCTTTTCGGTTCTTGGACGCTTCACTGATTCATCGGTGTTTTAGGTGCCTCGCAGTTGGGGCAGGTGTACATTGGTGTTCCTTTGTCGGGTGGACGTCTGGGGAGCCTCGGTTGTCGGGAGCGTTTTCTGGAGTTCAGAGCCTTGGTGCTTCCCTGTGCACACATCCGCACGGTTTGCTTGTTGAGGGTAGGGGTACACAGCAACTATGCTGCAATGATGGGCAAATGTGCAGCCCCCCCGCCTTCTCAGCGTGTGTTGCTCTCTAGGGATCTGTGTTACTGAAGTCTGAGTTTCCAGTGGTAGGCATCTCAGGCCCCCCTTTTTTTTTCCCTCTTACCTTCAGTTGTTTCTTTCATTTAATGTCTTGTACTAATCTCTTTTGTATATAAGGCTTGTCCAGACTTGCAGGGAAAAAGGCAAACACAAGGAAGCCCATAGGACTAGCCGAACTGTCCAGCCTCCTGAGGGCACTGTCAGTCACTTGCAGCTCGGGCTACGAAATAAAGCTGTTCAGGGCCCTATACAGTTGTGCATTCTTCAGGGCCTTCTGGGTGTCTGAGTTGGTACCGCAGTCTAACTCAGCAGGTCAGAACACCGATCTCCAGTTCAGTGATTTCGACATCTGCCAAGACAGACTGTGTCTTCAGCTGCAAAAATCAAAGACTAACCAATGTGGCCCCCCCGCCATTATAACACTATTTATGGCTCCTCTGGGGAGCGTTTGCCCATGGTCGTCAATGAAGGAGTATGTGGCTGTACGTCCAACAGGATGGGGGCATTTATTTGTACATGGGGATGGAAAAGCTGTCATGAGGCGGCAGTTCACAGCTGTCCTACGAAAGGGTCTATGGATGGCGGGTGTAAACCCCACCTCATACAACACACATTCATTCAGAATTGGAGCAGCCACCGAGGCAGCCAGGTGTGGGTTAAAAGAGGAACAGATAAAAGGGGTCAGCAGATGGGCATCGAAAGCCTATATGAGGTACATTAGACCCCAGCACAACACATCGGGGAGTGACACTGGAGAACCCAGCACAAGAAGCAAAGGATGCTCAAAGTGAAAAAATACTCACATGTTTGTTTTGTCTTACAGGCATGGCTGCTATAACCCCTCAAATATGGATCATCACTCACACGTGAGGGAGGCCTACACAAGGACGAAACAACGGCTTTACACAAGACAGCTGGGCATTCCAAGAAGTCGAGCTGTGATTCAATGGGCAGAAAAAGGGGGGATGAAGTGGGGGGCATTATGTGAAATGATTTTTAGATTGGGCCTACATCGTCAGCCACCGCTCGCGCTGGTTATCCACGTGGGAGGGAACGACTTGGTCACCCTGGGGGCACCCAGATTAATTGGGTAAATTAAGAAGGGATTGGCCTTCTTAAAACAATTGTTGCCCCGCACCATTCTGGCATGGACCAGAATCATACCTTGCCAGAAGTGGCGTGGTGGTGAAAGGAGCCATGGACAAAGCACGCAGGTCTGTGAATAGGAGGTGTCCATACTGCCGCCTCGCTGGCATGGAAGTTATCAGGCACTTCCTTATTACCAAAACGGTTAAGGGCCTGTATAGCCGGGACAGGGTTCACCTGTCAGACATTGGGAATGACGTTTAACAGTACCCTCAATGATTTTTGTGAGGCAGTACTATTTGGGAAAAGTAAGATCCCTTGGGCATTAGTGGGAGATACGTGTTGACACCGTATGTAAGTGGCGGTAATTCATGGCTGATCCTGGGTAAGAGAGGCTCCGGACATAAGAAGAGAAGCTGTGATTGGGTGTCACCGGGGAGAGGCACAACCCTAGGAAGGGTATGCTTCAGAGATCTGGGGAGGAAGGCACCCAGGCGGGGCATGCACCAAAACGCTGGGAGCCAAGATTCTGAGACTGGGAGTGCGGCCCCGGATGGGCATGCTCCTCGTCAAGGGTCTAGGAGGCCCTAAATTCGGGAAAGATGGGGAGGGGAACTGTCTTGAGGGAAGGCATGGCCCTCGACGGGTCTGTTTGACTAAAGGGCCAGAGTTCCCCTCAAATAAGTGGATGATGGAGCTGGGGTTTCAGCAATACATGAATTGTGGCTGCCCAAGGGGTCTTACGGGATGGGTACTTAATGTGTATATATATATATATTGAATCAGGATGCGATGTATGTATAGTGATGTATGTAGATAGATATTCTGTAATGTGCATATCTGTTGAATGTATTGTACATATTATGCTGTATAAATTGTTAAGTATTCCATGTAATATAAACAATTTTGATTAAGTGAAAAGAGCTGCGGCCCTCTTTTTTATACCAAAAAACGGTGTATTGTGTTACTGATTTGGGGGTCCGCTTTGGGCAATTGGTGGTGGTAAAATTTGCTGCGGACAGCATGTTGTGGTCAATTTGGCGATATTGAATTTGTTGCAAGCCGAATTGGGCGCGGGCATAATACAGACACCACCGCGATTTACCAGCGACATTATTAACCCAATGTACAATGCACATTGCAGATTCCTGTAACTACTGAGCCAGCATTTATCGTAATGCACCAAACAGAAATTTTGGCGACCAATGTGCTGTTTGACATTAATTACCATTACATTTTGTCCCCGCAACATTCTGACCGCAACGATTTCCCCGCGACGTTTAGTCTGGGGGAGAAATAGTCCGTACACTATTGCAGTATTAATTAAATCTACAGAGATTATAAATGCCCTGTCCACAATTCCTTGAGGACCTTGGTGTCATGTTAGTCCTATTAAAAAAAGTCCATAACACTGAGCGTGGCCCCAGCATCCCCCTAAAGCCTACGCTTCTGGATTTCTCCCATACTTTCTAAAGTAAACCAGCTAACAACATTGCTTTAAATTGTAATAGAGTCTGCGATATCTGTCTGCCCTATAATAACAAATAAGTATAACTGGCATCAATGCAACAATTTAAAGGACAGCAATTAGTGCTATAAAGAGCACCAAAGTTATTTGTTCTTAGGTAAACAATCACCACTATAACTGGCAGTAATGCAACATATAGGATAGTGCATGGGTAGCAGTTAACAACAGGGCTGTTCTTTCACCAAGTTGGTACTATGATGACGAATTACCTGAGGCGCGGCTCGGTAATCAGTAATAAGTATAACAGGTGAACCAATACCTACCGTCAATAGGCACATGCACTGTTCTGTATAGTGTATAGTGGAACATCGTTGCCTCAAAAAAAAATTACTACATCTTTCTTTTTAAAAATAAGACTAACTGTCAGATTGCTGCGCGAGACACCATGTATGGCGTGCTGCAGCAGAACGAAAAGTCGTTCTGCTGTCCTGCGGACGTCACTTTTTAGTTCTGCTGCACTGCAGACGTCACTAGTGCAGCAGAACAACATTTCGAGACGCTAGATTTCAGTGAACAATGACGTTCCATTATACACTATAATTTTGAGGATAGCAAGTAATGCCTCAAGGGGCACTAATGTTACTTGTAGGTAGTCCTGGAGCCTATTTTCAGGTCATCGGAGCTCCATGTTCATCCTCCGAATCTACATGTTCTGGACTTGGTTTGTGAACCCTTTTTGCCCAACGTCCAGCATCAGCAGGATCAGTAAAAACATACATTTTTCCTTGGTATACAATTCTTAGCTTGGCAGGGAAAACTACAGTATTAGGAATGCCTGCATCTCTTAAGGTTGTTCAGACTGCTTCAAATCTTTTTTGCCATTGTCTTGTGGCATTAACTAATGTCTGGAAAAAAGGATATAGCAGTACCATTTAGCAATACTAGTATTTTTTGTCTGCTTAGTGCCTGGATCCGATCTTGTTCTCCAATCCCCGCTGTCACCAGTAAGATAGCTTGTGGTGTCTCTGTCTCCGGCTGTCTGCCTCGTGGGGTGACTCTGTAGGCCTTTTGTAATTGCAAAGGCCTAGAATTATCCCCAAGTCCCAAAGCTTCTGGTAGCCATGCCTGTAAAAATAGAAGGTGGTGATCCCCCTCCGCTTCCTCCGGGATGCCCAACAAATGAACATTCGCACTCTGAACCTGATTTTCTAATATTTCAAGGCGGGAACGATGGTATTGTTTTTCCTTAGCCGTAGCAGCCATTATATGCTGTGCCATTTTGGCCAATCTCCGCACATCCTGCAATTCCATTTGGAGTGTAGTGACTGCCGTCTCCACTGTGCCCAGTCTGCCAGAAAGTAGATCGAGTTTATTATTGATTGCCCCCACGGATTGCAGGAGTTGCGGCATTTTAGTACCCAGCAACTGCAGTGTTTCTTTGTGCTGTGCGACAGCCGCATTCTCGGTTTACTCACCAGGTTGCTTTGTTGCAAGAGGTACCAGGATCTTCCCTCTGGATCCTGCAGATGGATTCTCAGTTTTCCCTAATGCTTACTAAAGACCAAGACACAAATTCTATAAGTTTAGCTAAGGTTTAATTCTCTCAGAACTGTATTATAAATAGTAGTTTGAGGTCCTGATGTGCAGAGATCTAATAGGGAGCAGCCGTCTTTGTCAGGCTCCACAGCACCCCCCCCCCCACCATCAACTGTTTTAAAGTAGCAAGGTGTAATATCCATTGTACTGTAATCCATGATATTGCATTCATTCATTTGAATTTATTTACTTATTGTCATTCTCTGCCTCTGGCAACCTCAGAATCTAGACCCAGCCGCACTCACCTTCATGTCCTCCACAGTTTGCCACCACACCACAACCAGAGGGGTCCTTGAGCTGGGGGCTCTCCCTTGACAAAGTACACTTTTGGTAGAAGATGATGTGCTGGATGGGATTTTATAGGGCCGTAGTGCCATCATTCTGACAGCAGGCAAGAGGTATTTCTTGTCTTATACTCTTGTGATGTGCCTGTCTTGGTGAATGCAGAGGTATTTCTTGTCTTATACTCTTGTGAGTGCCTGTCTTGGTGAATGCAGAGGTATTTCTTGTCTTATACTCTTGTGAGTGCCTGTCTTGGTGAATGCAGAGGTATTTCTTGTCTTATACTCTTGTGAGTGCCTGTCTTGGTGAATGCAGAGGTATTTCCTGTCTTATACTCTTGTGACGTGCCTGTCTTGGTGAATGCTGTGCTCTTTGACCCTGCCATCAGCCCAATGCAACGCAATGCTTCTGCTGGCCTCCAAGTGAGCAGGTTACCTGGCCCACCACAAGGGGCAGCAGAGGATAGCCTCCCCACCCTATCTAGGACACATGCTGCCAGCGACAGCACTACTCCCAGCTGGAACATGCAGCTGAAGTGCCCAAGTCTGCTCCCAGACTTCAGTGCCCTGTATGGAAGCGTGATGTGCCTCCTATGGGCCTCCAGGTGACCCATTGATATTGTATTTAAACCACCAATTCAAGAAACCTAGTAGAGTGATACAGTTCTGTTTTTATTTTTTCCCAAAAGAAATAGAGAAAATCCCATTTATTTTCTCTCTCTCTCTCTCTCTCTCTCTCTCTCTCTCTCTCTCTCTCCTCCCTCCCTCTCTCTCTCTCTCTCTTTCCTTCATCCTGCAGCATGTGACTGGTGGGACAGTAACCCAGGGAGGGTAGCAGTGGTCATCACAGCCCTTCCTTCTCAAGACCAGCACAGTTTCCATGAAAGGGAGGATGGTGAACTTGCCAAGGGACTGCAAACTCCAGATGACACTGTACCTTAAACAAATAAAACCAAGTTACATTTGAAAAGAATGTACACAGCTACTGTAGTCTCAGGCTGCAGTTTAAAATTCTTTTACACTTTCTTCATTTCCCCAGCCTCCACAACATGCATTGACTATTCCTTCATCATTGTATTACTATCACTACCAGCTGCACCTCTTGCAAGTTACTCACCATGAGCAGCTCTTGGCCCACCATCCTCACTGTCCTCTTCTGGTGATCTGTGGTTTATTTTATTTATTTATTTTTTAAAAAGGAGAGACACACTAAGCTGAAAGCTTGTTTACAGGTGCGACCTGGGAGCACAAGGAAATTAAGTGACTTGCTCAGGGCCACACAGTATGCAAGTGGGGGCTGAGGGATTCAAACCCAGGTCTCCAGATTTGCAGCTCAGAGCCTTAAACCACTGCGCTATACTGTCTCCTGCATGCCCCACACTGCTGGTCAGCATGCATTTTCCAGCTGCCAGGGTGTTTCCTAAGGTGGCTGAGGCAGTGATGAGGGCTGCCAGGCATTTTTGGTTCCTGAATAGCACAGTGTTGCTTCACCATTCCATTGGGGTGGGGTGATCTCCCACTGTCAGGCCCACCAACTTCCCCAGCAACTGTCTATGGCTGCTTGCAATGTCATCCTGTTGGGGGGGCAGCAACATTGCATGTTCACACACAACATCTATGCCACCACCTTCTCTGCCATAGGAGGTGCTTATGTAGCAAACAAGCTAGCTCCCTCTCCCCACCTGGGGTCAGCACATGATGCTTTCCCATGGAGCTCTAGGCACCACCAGTAGCTGAAACAGTAGCAGAGGGCAGGGGAGTTGGGTCCAAGATTCAATCCCAGGTCTCCCAATAAAGGAGCAGTGCTTCTCCAGCTGCTACAATCAGGCTGAGCCCTTTTTAGGGCTGCAGTGGGTGGAGCCCTGCAGACCTCTTGCTATCAAAAAAGGACTCCACATTTCTTCCTACCAAACAATTTGCTGGAATTGCACCACAGTCGCCTCCGCATCTGTGGATAATTCCACTCGCACAGCACTATTTTTTATTAAAAAAAAGAAATCGGCACTGTCCCAGTTGCGACACTTGGAGATTGGGTGTCCCCAGTGTCACTCTTGTGTTTCTGGGGGGGGGTGGAGTAGTGGGTGCTGAGAGGGAGGATAACTCTAATTTTAAAGAAAAAACAGCAGTCACGGCAGAACATGGCACACTCTGTCGTGTCCAAGATGGCCACCGCACTCTACTGCACATGCGCTAGTAGTCACGCATGCACGATAGAGTGCAGTGGCCATCTTGGAAATGGCAGAGTGTGCCGTGTTCTGCCGTGACCACTGATTTTTTTTCTTTAAAATTAGAGACCCCCCCACCGACCCTCCCTCTCAACACCCACCACCCCACACACCCCCAGAAACATAAGAGTGACACTGGGATGCCCAATCCCCCAGTGTCATGATCAGGACAGTGCCAATTTTTTTTTATTAAATCATACATACCCCTCACCTTCCCCTCCCCTCCATCTCAGCACCCCTCCCTCAGAAATATAAGAGTTACACTGGGGGTGCCCAATCTCCCAGTGTCCAGATCAGAACGTCTCTGTTTTTTTGCTTTTTTTTACATATTCTCCACCCATTTGCCCCTTTCAGCACCTACCCCAGAAACAGAAGAGTGACACTGGGGGTGTCCAATCCCCCAGTGTCGTGGTCCAGAATCCTCGGGTTTCTTTATTTTTTTTTAAAGCCTATAAAAAGAAAATTGTCCTTCGATGTCTTTTGCGGCTGTTAGATCCCCCACCTGACCTTCTCACTCAGCACCCACCCCAAACCCTTACTTACAGATCAGGAGTCCAACGCCATAATCCTCTCTGGACCACAGACACGTCTTCATTCTTCAAAGCCGGACCACAAACTGAAGAAACAGGTATGCACTTCAAAAATTTAAATGGGGTTTTGAACTTAGTGGCATAACTTGAGCATTTTTGCATATTTTTGACCCAAATGTTCAATATGCCTTCTTTGGGACCCTATCTCATGAACAATTGAACTGTCATTAGGCAGATCTATGCTAAAAGGAGATTTTGTGGTCCCTGTGCGAAATCACCTTTCGGGAAGGAGCTGAAAATTTTCTCTGCCCTTGTTCATGAGGTGGGGTCATAAGAAAGCTATGCTGAAAATTTGGTGTCAAAAATATTAAAAAACAACAAATTTATGGCCGGCCCAGTGGCACTAAGGGCTGAGGCACTGGATGCCTTATCTCACGTTGCGCCGGCAACCCATGTTCCGGAATGGACATAGGATGCCTTGGGTTAGCAGGGAGAAGGATTGAATGTCCCTAGAACTGCTCTCCTTCTCCGGGAAGGGGGGACTGCAGTGCTTGGTGATTGCCTGCCACCTAGCAGAGGCTGGGAGGTGGCATGTTAGCATTGGAGACTGTGGTCGAGAGTCTGCAGCAGGCGCTTGGCAGGAGTGTGCATGTGTGCATGCGTACTGCCGCTGGTGCCATTGCACGCTGCAACCTCGGAGGAAGCAAGAAAAAAGGAAGAAATGGGAGTCCTCTGCGAGGATGATGATGGTCCCCCTCCTCAACAGCCTGGGAAGGCGCCTCCCAAACACTAAATCTGGTCCGGTGGGTTGAGTCACTCCCCACCCCCTGCCACGAAGAGTAAGTCATGGGGTCAAGGGAAGGGGGTCCCATACCCGGTGCCTGAGCAGGATGGACGTCAGATGCAGGCAGAGGACTCCAGGGAGAAAAATACATAACTGTAAAAAAAAAAAAGAGTTATGAGCCTACATTGAATTATGCGAATGTAGGCTCGTAACTTTGGTAACTTTCAATATTTTCCCCCAAAATTCACAACATAGCCATATCTTTATAGCACCTCATGAATGTGACAGTTGTCATTTTTCAAATCCTGGCCAAAATGTTTTTTATATCCTGAAAGGTGCTCACGCAGTCCCTGCAAAAAATCACCTTTCAGGCAGGAGTTGAACATTTTTTCTGCCCTTGTTTATGAGGTGGAGTAATAAGAAGGCTATGTTGAAAATGTGGTGTAAAAATATTAAAAATGAATAAAGATATGAGTCTATGTTGAATTTTGTGAATGCAGGCTCATAACTTTGGTAATTTTTGAAATTTTTACCTCAATTTCACAACATAGCCATATCTTTAGAGCACCTCATGAATGCGATAGTTGTAATTTTTCAAATCCTGGCCAAAATGTTTTTTTTATATCCCGGAAGGTGATTTTATGGTCCCTGCATGAAATCACCTTTCAGGCAGGAGTTGAAAATTTCCTCTGCCATTTTTCATGAGATGGGGTCACAAGAAGGCTATGTTCTCCATTTTGGTGTAAAAATATTTAAAAACAAAAAAGTCATCAGGCTATGCTGAATTTTGCAAACACAGGCTTGTAAGTTTGGTAATATTTATTATACCATGGACATAAAGCAAGAGCCAATAGATTAGCAGGCTGGTACCTTACCACCGTTGTAAATCCTAGCATTACCAACATAAAAGGTTCCAGCCTGCTGCATATTTAAAAAAAAAAACAATCTGACCCTGAAATCACAGAATTGCAACCGCCATCTTATTTCCTCGCTAAGCGGAGACCATAAAACAACACCTCCGTATATTGCAAAAATACAAAAGAAAGTCTGTAAGCCTCAAAAACTAGCCATAAACAGGCCTTTCAACTGTCTGCCCACAACCACTTGCACCCGGCTCACCTCTAAATGATTTTTTCTCTCCAATCATCTTGGCTCCGTTCTGTAGCCACTACAGTCCCTGTCGCTGTCTCCCGAGAACTATTTTTTTTTTGTGGTGTAAGAAATACAATATAATGAAATGTAAATTAAATACAAAACATAACAAACAAGTTTTTTTTTGTTTACTATATAAAAACCAAGGTATAATCACAAGAAGCCACTAGAGTGTGTGGGTGATGGAGGGATTTGTCACGGCTGGGAGGATTTACCCACTTGGCTGCACCTCATAGGCAAACCACGCTAGCCGTGGTAAATCCCCCTATCACCCACACCCTCTCGTGGCTTATTGCTTAATTTATTTATTTGTTTTTGATAATCAGGTAGGTGCGCTAGACATAGAAAATGCTTATTTTCAGGCACGACCTGAAAGAGTACAGGGCAATACAATTACAGTCCATACAGAGTAATAGAAGTACATAAACGTCAATAATCAAAGAACAGGTCAAAGTGAAAGAGACAATCATCATAGTCAGCAAAATACACCAGTAATATACAAAAGTCAAGGGGATGGGTATAAACAACAGTATGGAACAATAACAATGATAGTAATACATAATTCTAACAAGAGGCAATATAATAGGATACACTCAGTATTTTTAACCCAAATTTTCAACATAGCCATTGTTTACAGCACCTCATAAATGTGACAGCTGTCATTTTTCAACTCCTGCCCAAAATGTGTTTTTGTGTCCCGAAAATTTATATCGCAGTCCCTGCATGAAATCACCTTTTGGGTAGGGTTTGAACATTTGCTCTGCCCTTCTTCATGAGGCAGGGTCATAATAAGGCTATTTTGAAAATCTGGTGTACAAATATTACAAAACAACAAATTTAGGAGCCTATGTTACATTTTGCTAATGAAGGCTCGTAACTTCGGTAGTTTTCAATATTTTTACACCAGATTCCTTGCCTGCAGCCCTATCAGCTCTGCCCAGAGGTTGTTTCCCTGGCTGTCACAGACTGCTGCTTTGAGAGTGCTATAAGAGACTATGAATTTCCTATGAGTCACTTTGATTATTGTTTTTATACCAAGATTATCTTATTTTTATGCAACACTTAATTTGCAAAAGGGTCACAGAGGGGCTAGATCAAATAGCAGCCATTGTTAAGTTATAGTAAATGTTAATTTAAATTTTCTTAATATTTTAAATATTTTTTAATTTTTGACCAAGAAAGGCGCACTAAGCTGTGATCGCTTGTTTCCAGGTGCATTCTGGGGAGTGAGTTACATGATCTGTTTCATTGATATGGGAAATGCCCCAACTCTTCTTCAGTAAGTTGCATGGGATCTTTAACTTCCACCTGGACAGTGACTAACGATGGACAGAAGGGACCTCGGTTTACCATCTCATTCAAAGGGTGGCACCTGAACAGTGAAGTACCCCCTCTTACTACACCATAGTGTCAGTTATGGGTATTACCCCATGTACCTGGTGTGGGGCTAGAACTCACAACCTTCTAATCTTTCAGACCCCAAAGTTAGCATGCTACTTATGGACAAGGAAAAAATGGCCCTCAGGAACAAGGATCCTGTAAGGATTATAAAAAAAAACTTTTTAAGCAGAGGGGACTATCCTGGTCTGGTAAACTTCAAATGAAAAACACAAAGTCGGGACTGGCTCACTGACCAATATTTTTTATTTTATATTTCTTGTGCCAAATACTTTTTACTGTTAGTCAACATTTCATAACTACTGTTACATCTTCAGGAAATTGGCATATATCTACAAATTAACCAATTCATGAAATGAGTATATTTCACAATATCTATTCACAATATATGTTGCTAATACATTAGTACATATTTTTAACAGGCTTATAAGTAGATCAGATGTGTAGTCCTTTAGAATGGTGAGTGCCATCACACGAACTTCAGTTCAAATATATTTCTATACCTACAACATTAATATATTTTTATTTTCTAGACCAATCAAATTAGTCTCTAAATACAAGAGAAGTATGTACAACTGATAGGACATACCTAAACTTCTGTTGTCCTTATTAAAAAAGATTTATTTAATTTCCACACTGAATATCTTGTGTGTGTGTGTGTGTGTGTGTGTGTGTGTGTGTGGTGGGGGTGGTATCTAAAAAAGCTCTCAAATATTTTCATACAATTCTATGAGGGAATTAAAATCACTAGTGAGCCAATTTCAACAGAAAGGGCTAATCTTGTAGATACAGTAATTTATATTACACTCTCTCAGTAGTAAAAATCTGAAAAATGTACAAAATTCACGGCACATCAATGTGCTCCTTTAATTGTATATTTCATATGAGCATCAATGTGTTCCACCTATTTATATATAGAAACAAAACTTAATATTAATTTCTGAATCCTTCCATACAACTTGTTTTCTTAACAGATTGTAACTCCCCTCTGTTAAATAATGTAACTTCATTTGTTCATCGGGAAATCACCCATTAAGTGATGTTTAAATATTACTAGCCTGTGTATTCGGTAACACTCTCTCTACAAAATAACTTGAGAGACAAATCAAATTAGACCTATAAACCACAATTTCATTGTTGTAGAAATTAAATTTATAAAGTATTTGACTAGGAATAGCACAAATAAATGGCACTTACAAAATTTAATAATAATAATAATTTTTATTTATATAGCACCTTTCTACTTCCAAGGTGCCTTACAATTTAAAACAATGAAAAACAACCATTATAAAATCAAGTACTACTCAATACAACAAAAAAATCATAAACTGAAAACAATTCAATTCTCCAAGAAGGCTTTTTGCCAGAGAAAAGTTTTCAGACTATTCTTAAATTCCTCCACAGAAGTACACTCCTGTAACTGACGGGGTAGAGAATTCCAAAGGGTGGGAGCAGCATACGAAAAAACTCTAGAACCAGATGATTTCAGATTCACCCTTGGAATCTCTAGCAACCCCTCATTGGCTGAGTGGAGTGATTGACCAGGGCAGTAGGGTACCAGAAGTTCTTTCAGATAGACTGGACCCTGACCGTGTAGGGCTTTGAAAGTCACCAGTTACCGGTGTTTCTTAGCATTCCTCAGATCGCCATTACTGCAGATGCCAGGCAGCATGGCGTGACTCATCCAACTTCCTCCTTCTCATAAGGGGAGAGGTAATCCCATAGGCCGGACCAACCAATGATGCAAAATGCATCACCATGTAGTCCTACTTGATGACATCATACATTGCCTGATGTGATAACGTCACCTGGAGAAACAATAGAGTTGGTTGTCTAGTTGCCTGGAGACCAGGCAAGACTTCTGGGAAGAACCAAAAGAGGCTCTGCACTGTAGAAACAGTACCAGAAGCCCTAGGGGATTAATACACTTAACAACAGTATATGGACTTTAATAAGTAAGAGATCATTATGTTAAGAGAAAAGCACAACCCACAGATCACACCACTTCCAACTCCAAAACAGAAAGTTGTGATGGCGAACACCCTGGGTAACCATTCTGGAAATAGCACGCTATGACTTAGACAATTAAACCCATTATATTGTGTTCTTTAAAAAAAATACTCTAAGGTGCAAAAAAGCTGGTTCCAGCTTTAAATTCTCCATACTGTATCACTATATATCTTTTTATATTAGGTTTTATTTATGTTCGGGTGCACCTGATATGTATATTTCTTTACTTATATGAAAAATTGTGTCCTACCCAAAACTAGCTGTATCTTCTGTTCCAAACATATACTACTGTCAATGCTACCTGCTGATACTTTGTATATACTGTATTATTGCATCTCACTTTATTTTTATTATTATTATTTTCTTGTGTGTTGCATCCCATGTATATTGTCCCTTGTTCCTTGTTGACAAACCCAGGTCCACCTCAAAAATGAGCTTGCTCAACGGTGATCACCTGGTTAAATAAAGACTTTGATTGATTGATTGATTGATTGATTGATTGATTGATTGATTGACATAAATGCATCCCAACCTATTGAGTCATTCAGTCCATATCTAGGGTTAGTAGTATTTAACTTAGTAATCTACCAATCTTCTCTTTTTAACAAAATTCTGTCCCAGCTCCCCCCTCACTGGTTTAGCTACTCTCTCAATAGCAAAAAACTTAAAGTTGCCACGGAGTGACCTTCCCGATTAAAATGCCTTGCTAGAGGGGAACGTTCCTCCTTTGTTCTAATACTACTCTTATGTTCTGAAATACAAACTTTTAAAGGACAAATTGTTTTGCCAATATCCAATAGGCCACATGAGCATTTTATGCAATAAACAACATAAGTTAAAAAGTCAGAGATCTGGTCTTTGTCTTCCTTTGATATATTTCTGGTGATATATCCTAGTGAATCTCTTCAAAATAAATATTTTTGAATTCCTTAATCTTAATACAATTTAAATATTGGTTACAAGTGCCACAAGTACTGCTGGCCTGTCAGTGAATCAGTAGCACTACCACTCTCGATGTCAGCAACCCAAGTTCAGGAACAAGATCAGGTCATCAGGGCCCAGCCAGGGGAGGAAAATCAAACATCCCAGAGGAACTTTCCTCCTTCCTCCAGGGAGGGTGGGCTCAGTTCTGTGCCGTTATACTGTCACCTGGGTGACTACAGGTGGTAGTTCAGCTGGAGATGGTTAGGAAGGGAGGGACATTGTGGATGTAGCACGTGGACACATGCACAGGCATGCCTTGACATCACTGCATGTGATGTCGCAGAGGGCCAGAATCGAGGAAAAAGATATGACCCCAGCACCTCAGTGATGACAACCCTCTTAAATCTGGGTCTCTGCCTCCCCATCACAGCACCGCCTCACAAACATAGACATCCAGGGGTGTTTCCCCTACACCAGCCCTACCTTGAGGGTAAATCAAAGCTTGGTGGAGGTAGGTAGCCATGGCTGGGGGAGGCTGGGGGATTGGGAGATGCCTGGAGATCCTGAAAGGAATGAGGGCTTGGATACCAGGGGCAAAAACAGTAAGCTCAAAAATAATTGCCACAAGTAAAAAATCCAACAGGCTTAGTAGCTAGCAAAGTAAGTGATCCTGCTCCTTTATGCCAATGTTGGGTTTTGACTAGTCCTTTTTTAAGATTGTCTGTTTTCCTGGCAGTAATCCATGGTGGCACTCTAAATGTTTGTTTACCCTTCTCAGTTGCTTTTAAGGGGTATCCCATGATAAGGGCATCCACTATTGAGTGCTTACAAAAAGGGTAACTCAATAGCAGCACCTGTCACATGGCTACTGGACAGGGGGGCAAATACAGTTATAGTGGCATCCTGTCACTATATATATATGCACACACAGGGGAGGAGTGACCATGCCGTACAACGGGCAGAAGAGGAGGGAGGGTATGTAAGGTGTAGTGTGGCAGTGGGTTGCCGAGCTGGCCATGTGGTGCGGTGGGGTCATGGCAGACTACAGTTGGGAGAGTGCTGGGTTTGAAGCTGGGCATGTTGGTATTTTTGAGCTGGTCCATTAATTAATTTTTTTTTTCTTTTCAGTCCCCCCGCCATGCACCCCCCTGGAGTTGAGAATCCTTTAGTAGGGGG
Source organism: Neoceratodus forsteri (assembly GCA_016271365.2). Taxonomy (NCBI): domain Eukaryota; kingdom Metazoa; phylum Chordata; order Ceratodontiformes; family Ceratodontidae; genus Neoceratodus; species Neoceratodus forsteri. Next base: position 266,524,476 of record CM057451.1, on the reverse strand, counting down.
GTGAGGGGGCACAGCCCCCTGCAAAACCAAAAAAACCTATGTTTCCGCCACCCTTTTGGTCTGCGCCACCAGTGTAGATCAGCGAAATTGATTTTCACCAATGTACACTCACCCTAACGGTGATCGCGGAACCTTTCCGCGATTGCTGTTATCACATAGAACCCTTTCAGGGCATTCCAGTGCTTAAAAAATATTCTCTTAATCCCATTAAACTGGTCAGAATATGTGGTAGAAAATTTTTATCTTTTCTCTTTTTCAGTGGCTGCTTTGTCCTTGACAATCTCCTCTCTATTTAATATGGAGACTTTCCTTTTAGCTTTATCCAGAATAATAGGGGACTATCCCCTGTATATAAATACTTCTGTTAACTCTTGTTCATTCCTTGAATAGGTTAACTATGTCACCATGATTCCTTTTATGTCTCAAGAATTGGCTATAAGGAATAATGCATATTAGTGGTTTAGGGTCAAAGCTATCTGCTCTTAAGATATTTTTTCCTCTGGTTTTCTGAATAGAGCTTTAGTTAACCTCCCTTGTCCTAAAATAATTTTTAAGTCCAGAAATGGAATTTCCCTGGTGTCACTGTTCAATGGAAACTCCAAATGGGGTGAACACTCATTAAGGTAGGAGACAAGTTAATTACTCTGTGGCTGTGTGCCACTCCACAGGAAACAAATGTCATCAATAAATTGCCTCCATGCAATGATCTTGTCAAAAAACACATTATTAGTCTGATTGTAGATGCAGTTTTCTTCAAAATTAGCCTTAAACAAATTAGCATATGTGGGGGCCATACAGGCCCTTACAGGTGTCTCTTTACTTTGGTGGAAAAATTTGTCTTCGAATTGGAAATAATTATTGGTTAGGATTAATTCTACTAACTGAAGCAAAAAGATGTTAGGAAGTTTACTGTCTGACCATCTTTCTAGAAAAATCTTCAGGGAATCTAAGATCTCTCTATGTGGAATTGATGTAAATAAACTTTTTACATCAAGTATTGATTAAAGTGTCCCATTAAGGGAGCATCTAAAAATTAGATCATTTTTTTACCACCTGGTCAAACACACCAGCAATATAGAAAACTTTTATGAATTTGATGGGAAGGGACATTGAAACACTACTAAAAGATAGTGAAAAAACAAAGAAGGAAATTTAATCCAAAGATGAATATTCAGCTCTGAAAACACTAGAGACTGACACTAGCATAGTTATCAAAGGGGCAGACAAGAGGGTATCATAGTGCAGGATAGAGATGACTACAGACAAGAATGTCTAAGTCAGTTAATAGACACCACTAGTTATGGACATATAGGCAGGATTCCATTTGAGACCATTAAGATGAACATTAATAAAGGTCTAATGGATGCTATTGACTTAGAATGGAGTGATGAATGGGAAGCAAGTGTTTTATGAAAAGAAAATCCAGTCACACCCCTTTTTACTATCTCCTTAAAATCTATAAGAGGTTAGATAAATCACCAGAGAGACCAGTAATATCAGGTGTGGATTCCAGTAATGAACCATTCTCAAGGCCACTGATTTACGGTGATTAAAACAATTAAATTCCGTTTTCAAGACTTAAGATTCCGGAATTTCACCGGTGATTGTTACTCTAATTTCCGGATTTTACTGGGATTCTATTATCATTCTTTTAGTATGTGCATAAATAACCAGAATTAAAGAAGGCTTAATATACAGAGCATTAAATAAAGCAAACTGAAAATAGTACAGAAAGGAATTAAAAGAAAAACAGACTTTTTTATAGATTTACTGATCTGATGGAAAATGCCAGATTCCATGAAATCTTCGTTTTTACCGGTTTTCAGGCAGCCCTAATTCCGGAATTTTACCGGATTTTCCGGTAAAAACCGAAAAACAGTGGCCTTGACCATTCTCAATTTATGTTGCTTATCATACAAACTAACTAGTGTTCAATACTGCTTCACATATTACAGATTCGAAACATGTTATACAGATTTTGGAACCTATCAACAGTGGACACGTGGACCTTAATGGGACAATTTTAGCAAAACTTGATGTAAAAAATTTATACACATCAGTTCTGCATAGAGAGAGCTTAGATTCTCTGAAGATGTTTCTAGAAAGATTATCAGACAGTGACCCTCCCAATATCTTTTTGTTTCAGTTAGCAGAATTGGTCCAAACCAACTATTATTTTTAATTGGGAGGATGTGGGGGTCCTCCATAGTGGAGACCCCAAGGAAGGTGGAAGAGGACCTCAGGGGAGGAGGAAGCAACTTCTGGTGGGGGATTCAATTGTGAAGGGGATAGATTTGGAAATAAGAAAGAGAGGGGAGAGGGAGGTTAGGTGCCTGTGCAGTGTCATGGCTCAAAGGGATGGGAAGCAGATCCTAAGGATCGCTACAGCAGCAGGACAGAAGGCAGAGCTGAATATCATTGTCCATCTGGGAACTACTGACCTGGCTAGGAACGGGGCTGGAATAGTGCAGGGGATGTTTAGGAAGCTGGGGAGGGGTCTTAAACCAGGTAGCACACTCATAGCTTTCTCTGAGGTGCTGTATGTCTATGACAGGGGGGAGGAGAGAAATCTCTGCACCAGGAGATTCAACTTATGGCTGAAGGAATGGTGCAGAGAGGAGGGGTTTGGCTACATAGGGGACTGGGGACCCACCTGCCCTATACAGCAGTAATGGTCTGCATCCATCTGGGAGGGGAACCATAGTCCTCAGTGGAAAGTTTAAATGTTACTTTCATGAACATTTAAACTAGCTGAGGGGTTTGGCAGAAGAGATCGGGGTGGCAGAAACTGCCACCCCCACAGACTGAAGTTGAGAGTATGGAGAACCTGAGAGGAGTGGAATCCCCTGAGGTGCAAATTAATACAGGAAGCAGGGTGGAAGATATGAAGGGGCATGGGAGTGGGTACATTAAAAAGAAAGGGGGAAGGTTGGAAAGCAAAAAGAAGAAAGGGGGAGTAACAAATGGAGTGGTAACAAAACCTGGAAATCCATGTGTGTGAATGGTAGATGTGTAGGAAATAAGATTCCAGACCTAGAGGCCACAATAATAGAGGCTGACCTGGATATTGTGGACATTACTGAGCCGTCTATTAGTGATATTCCTAGTAAAATACTTTATAAATTTTATTTCTACAACAATGAAATTGTGGTTTACAGATCTAATTTGATTTGTCTCTCAAATTATTTTGTAAAGAGAGTATTACTGAATACACAGACTAGAAATATTTGAACACCACTTAATGAGTGATTTCCTGATGAACAAATGAAGGTACATTATTCAATAGAAATCTGTTAAGAAAACAAGCTGTAGTGAAAGATTCAGAAATTAAGTTATTAAATTTTGTTTCTATATGTGATTAGGTGGAACATATTGATGCTCATATGAAATACATTAATAAAGGGGCACACTGATGTGCCGTGAATTTTGTTAAAGTTTTTGAGATTTTACTAGAGAGAGCATGCAATATATAGAGAATAAAGTATGGGTCGGGATGTGTAATGAGAAGTTTACACACCCGAGGGGTTAGATGCTACATAAACCCTGAGAGCGAAGCTCAAAGGGTATATTAAAAGCATCTAACCCTGAGGGTGTGTGTAAACTTCGAGTTTACACGCACTGACCCATGTTTTATTTTATATAATTGCTGGGTTTGCCTTTTTCACTTCAGCAATTATATAAAATGAATGCAGGTTGCTCCGCAGTCCGCCTGTTCTGAATGGAAAAGCAGGTGGGACATGGCGAGAGGAAATCGCTATAGCGGTTTGCCGTATAACGCTCCTTTATAACGGCAAATTATGCCACGGTTTCCCTATGGAAAAAAGGATAAGCCAGTTATTATATTAAAATTATATACAAGAAAATTAACTCTTTCTGTTGAAATTGAATCACTGGTGATTTTGATTCCTTCCTAGGATTTATGAGAAGATATGGGAACATTTTGAGGTACCCTCCCACCTCCCCCACAAGCCAGATATCCAGTGTGGAAATTAAATTAAATCTTTTTGATAAGGACAACAGAAGCTTAGGAATGTCCTATCAGTTGTACATATTTTTCTTGTATTTAGAGACTAATTTGATTGGTCTAGGTAATATAGTACAAATACCCTGTATATTTATTACTGTTGTAGGTATAGAAATATAAGTTGCAAAAAACTTCTTTAATGCACCAGTTAGGGTCAAAGTGACAAAAGTTGGGAAATGAGGCATTAGGGTTTCCAATCCTAACACCCCACCGTCCCAAACTAGGCAGGACAGCAGGAGTAGGGTGTGCCTTGGGCTTCTCAAGCTAACATTCATCCCATTCCATCTGTAAATAAAGTCAGATGTGTAGACTTTGTGAGAATGGGGTGAGCATTAAGTTTGAGAAGCCCAAGGCACACCCCACACCTGCTCTCCTGCCTGGTTTGGGAGGGTGGGGTGTTAGGGTTGGAAACCATAGCACCTCATTTCCAACTTCTGTTGCTTTGACCCTAACTGGAGCATTAACAAAGTTTTTTGCTATTTATTTCCCTACTTTTTGAGACAGTATAATATTATCCTTATTTTATTGTGGGAGTGCACAGTTCTTTTGGGCCCTGCACCCCCATCCCTCCATAGATGTGTATACTGTATATATGTAACTATGGAGGCACAGGGCCATCTGGGCCCTGCACTTCCATTTATAGGACAACAGTGACCAAACTGTCAGCATGGCCACCTTATTACCCCACCTCATATACCTGGTGCAGAAAATGTTCGAATGCCCACCAAAACGTAATTCCGTGCAACTGCAGCACCATTCTATGCCACAAGTGCAAAAACATATTTTGAGCAAGATTTGAAAAGTGACAGCTGTGACATGCATGAGGTGGAGTAATAAGAAGGCTATGTGGAAAAACTGGGTTCAAGATATTTAAAATTTCCAAAGTTATGAGCATATGTAGCGAAATTGCAATGAATGGTCATAAGTTTGGCATTTTTTCATATTTTGACCCCACATTTTCAACATAGTCATCTTATGACCCCATTTCATAAACCCTGTAGGAGAAAATTTTCAAATCCATGCCAAAATGCCATTCCACGTCACAGGTGGGAAAACGAGTTTCAGACAGGATATGAAAAATGACAGCTGTACTGTTCATGAGGTGGTGTGAAAAAATGGCTATGTTGAAAATTTGGAGTCTAGCCAGTACTAGTAGGGAATTTTCCTTACTCTTCCTATTGGGTTTGTGAATTGCTTAAGTTGCAGTTTTCCTATGAGACTGTGCCTATCTATGTAATTTTACTGCCTATATTTTGTTGCTATTTTTCTTATGAGACTGTGCCTAAAATACGTAATTTTACTGCCTGAATTTTGTTGGATTTTTTTCCCTTACTTTTCTGTTTCCCACCTACTCTACATTCCTATGCTTTTCACACTACCTTAGCCTTTTTGTTCCAACCTCTCTCAGTACTACCTTTCTATCCCCCCCACTTTCCGCACCAGATAAATCTCTAGTCTGCAACTTGAAACCCTGTTCTCTGGTGTCAAGGTTAACTGCACCTCTCAGCCTGTGCTTAGCTTCCCACCCCCTCCCTCCTCATCTCGCTATTCTTTTCCCTTTTCTTTGTCTCTCTCCACGCCCCCCCGATTTAGCCCTTAACCTCCGTATGCATTCCTACTAAAAGCCTAACTCTCCTATTCTTTCTCTCCCCTTCAGGTCAGCCACAGACTCGGGTACATTGCACTGCTTCACTAGCAGTGGTGGCTGGAAGTGCCAGCCACCCGCTCCTCTGCTTCCCTGCCCGACGGCAAGTCCAGATCCCCAGGTAAGCACGCCAGACCTCACTGGGGCTCTTCCTGAGGATCTGATTGGCTGAGGCATAGTAAAACTGTATCCTGATTCGTGCTGGCATCTGCAGCATCTCCCCTGATTGGTCAGAGTTACAGCAGCCCAAATCCCTATCTGGTTTGGGTCTGCTGTGCCTGCATTTTAAAATCTATTGGATGAATTTTCTTCCACCCGCCCCCCCCAGCCTTAATTAAATACATCCTGGCTCCTCCCCATACCCCGTAAATCACTTCTTATTGGTTATTCCTCCTTTAGCCTATATGCTCACCAGCTGCTGTATCCTTGCTATTTAATGACAGAACTCCCTCCACCGACCTGCTGACACAGCTTGTATTACTTATTAAACTGCACATACTGAAAGCCATGGACCAGTGCCCCAAGGTCGGCTCGCAAGTTGGTGCTACCTGGCTGAGACTAGGACCAGATTCCTGCTGAAACCAGGAACCAGAATGAGATCTGACTATACCCCCCCAAGTCCCCAAGTCCTCAACACACAGTTTATTATTCTCCTGATGGTAACCCTGCCTATAATCAGGGCCCCACTTTTCTCTGCACAGGACCAAGTTCTGTGGCAAGACTACCATTTGCCGCAGAACTTCTTCGGCAGTGGTTTGTAATTTCTGCGGAAGTTCTGTGTCACTAAAAAACTACCACATCACCATGTCAGCTTGTCATCCTGACTTCACTTTCATGGCAGTGGTTATAGCAATCAGGATGGTGGAAAGCACAGTAACACTAGTTCAAAAAATAACAGACTTATAAAAATAATATTATGCCTAAAAAGCAAAACAAATGTCTCTCCCTTAAGGTCCTAGCCTGTTACATAAATGACATATGCAAAGGGAATCTTATGTGATGAATAAGGTATTTCTATATGCATGCTATCTATCCCACTAATGAGGGTTCCACTGTCTATCATTTATATATTTGTATGTGCTTTCTACACCACTCATGAGGTTCCCCCTGTGTATCACTTATATATTTATATACAGTCTGTAACATACATACAAATATGTGTGTGTGTGTGCGTGTGTGTGTGTGTGTGGTGAGAGAGACAGAGATACTGTATATGTGTGTATATATATATATATATATATATATATTTTTTTATTATTTCCATGAACTTGCATCCTCATTCATACAGGTCCCATTGGAAATGGAATACAGGAGTTACTGCAAAACTTATTTTTCATGTCAACCTGCTTTCCCTGACACACTGCATAACACCTTCAGGCCATGACATGCATGTGAACCGATTGTGAGCTAGAGCTCTCCAGCCCATCACAATGTGTCCACCATGTGACAGAACACTGCACCATACCTTTCCAGGCTCCGAGCAGTGATGTGTTCCACCATTCCTTGTGCTGCCCAGCCAGCTCCCAGAGCTAATCTCTGAACCTGAGTTGCCGGCACAGAAACACAGCCTGCTGCCCTCTGGCCCAACAGCTGTCCCTGCACACAACATTTCTCCATAACTTTTAGGTGATTCTATCAACCAATGACAATATGTAATCAATAAGCCTGGCAAAAATGCGTACAGGGCAATTATTTATTTAACAGGTCTATTCTTCAACAGGTCTACACATTATTATATTCTACTTTTCGGGGCATAATTACTTTATTTTTCTTAAAAATGACAGTTAAATTCATTTTACCAGTTATTCATTTCAGATGGCATCTCTATACCTTAAAGGCACAAATAGGTTTGTACAAAGTGAGGTATGGACTTAACAGGTCTGTGCTATTGACAAGGTTTTGTTTAAGTTGGCCCTAGTGCAATAATTTAAGACTGAAAATTGTATTAGGCTATAGTGCAGGTTGAGCAAATACCACCATGCATGATGTGCTGTGCCACTGTCTCTGGCAGTGGGAGCTGTGGTAGATAAGTGACTGTTCATTTCCGTTGCAGAATGCAGTCATTTCATTAGCTAATACATGATGTTATAGCAATGAAAACATCACATTCTGAGCATATAGGGGGGTTTGGATATAAAAAGAGGGGACGGGAACCAGATTCTATGGATAAACAGAAATATTAATAAAAAATCACCAAAAAGAGTGAATTCTGCAGCAGCACAGAAGTTCTGCGGTAGATTGCGAGTTCTGCGCAAAATTCTGCGGCCGCAGAATTCTAGGGGCCTTGCCTATAATGGGCCCATACCTGGATAACACCTCTAACCACCAAGGCTGTGTACTTGCAGTAAAGAGTCCTCCAGCTCAGTGGGAGACCCGCAGTAATACCCAGCTATTTCACCATCCTTTCTTACCCCATGCAAAGTACCATAGCCCCCCAGGACTCAACACCCCAATACTGTGCCTATACTCAGGACTGTTTAGCAGCCTTCGCACCCCTCCAACAACACACAAGGCACAGACTCACCAGACAACAAGGACAAATCGCCTGTTCTCTAAATTATCAAGGATGTTCATCTTGATCCAACTACTGATTTCAGGAAACATTCACCCCAACCCTGGCCCTATGCCTGCCAACACCCAGACCCAGCCACCCACAGGGAGGATGAGGATTGTGTCCTTAAATATTGGCAGCCTGCTGGCAAACCTCACTCAGTTTGAAGCCTGGGTGGTACTTGTGCAGCCTGACATTATCGCACTGACTGAAACCTGGCTCACGCCCAGAACTGCTGACATGGCAATCTCCCTGCCTGGGTACAACTTGTGTAGTCTTGATCACATGGTGAAAAGAGGGGATGGATGCCTGATCTACACCCACAACCATCTCCAGTGCCGCAAAGTCCAACTGGCTGCTGCCAGCAATGACTGTGAATGCCTTGCAGTAAAAATCCTCCTGGGCAAGGGGCAGAAAGGGCTGATAGTCATGTTGGTATACATTCCACCTGGATGCCAGCAAATGGGGCTAAATGATTTTGCCAACCTCTATACCCAGGCAAGTCAGAATAAGGAAACTATTGTGCTAGGAGACTTCAATTCTAACTGGCTAGCCAGCTTCAGCTGCCCTCACAGGGACCTGATAACTGGACTACACCTAATGCAGGCAGTCCAGAGCTGCATAAGAACCAACTACAGAACAGGAACAAGTACCCTTGTTGACTGGGTACTGACCTCCGACCCTGAGAGAATTGCCAGTGTCCAGGTGTTCCCAGATGTGCTGAGTGACCACTCCCCTGTCCTGTGTAAATGGTCCTCCAAGCTGCCAAAACTATCCCCAAGGCTGGTGAGGAACAGAGTCATCAGAAATTGCTCTATGGCCGCCTTTAGGAAACACCTGGCCAACACAGACAGGAGCATCCTAGATACCTGTCCCTCTGTTGACGCAGCCCTCCAGCTCTTCCTCAATCATTTTAACTCAGCTGCAGACAAGTATGCCTCCTTTCATAAGAAAATGATAAAAGGGAGGTGCATGGACTGTATTACCCCCCAAATCCTTGATTTGATGTGGGGACGGGATCTCCTATGGCACCGAGTAAGTGTATCAGGAACAGTAGAGAATGTCCAAAATTACAAAACTTCTAGAAATAGGTGCCACATGGGCAATACAGCAAACCAAGGCCTCCCACCACAGAAATCAGCAGTCCCAGTGCCTGAAAGATTGCAAAAAATTCTGGGCTACAAGGACCTCGTAGGGTCTAGTGCCAGGCCCCCCCCCCCGACCATGCTCCATCACAGTGACAAAGCTGATGAAGTTACCATAGCCAATATTTTCAATGAGGCTTTCACTGACTACAGCGCAATCATACCACCCAAAACAACTGCCCACAAGGGCAAAACACTAAGCTGTGAACACCTGCCCCCCCCCAGCACCAGCCCAAAATTCTACATTCGACAGGTGACCACCAAGGAGACTGCTAAATATTTTGCAAGAGTGCTGAGTAAAACAAGGATAGGCGGGGACGGGATTGATATGAAACTTATCTCAATTGCCCTCCCTGATGTGGTCATACCTATCACCAAGCATTTTAATATGTCACTTCGGATGTCAGACTTCCCAGCTACCTGAAAAAACTGCCCTGGTCACCCCGGTTCTAAAAGGAGGGGACTGTTCGCTGATGTCTAATTACAGGCCCATCTCCATCCTGTCTCCTCTCTCCAAAGCGCTGGAAAGAATCATTGCAGACCAGCTCTCTGCCCACCTACACAAATACAACCTCCTCAGTCCGCAACAACATGGGTTCTGCAAGTGGCACAGTACCAGCATAGCCCTCATTGAATTCACAGGCTATGTCCACGAGGCACTACACCAGGGACAATTAGCTGGCACAGTCTACATTGACCTATCCAAGGCATTTGACCTTGTGGATCACAAGCTGCTGCTCCACAGATTAACCTGCATTGAGTTGTCCTCAGACACGGTTGGGTGGTTCTCTAGCTACCTGTCTGAGCACTCCCAGAAGGTAAAGATTAATGGTACCGTCTCAGAGGCCAGGAAAGTCATGGTCCGGGTCCCGCAAGGGTCCACACTTGTCCCCCTCCTGTTTAGCCTCTTAGTAAACAACCTCCCATCTGCATGCCCATCTGCAAAAGTCCTGCTGTATGCAGATGACATGGTGTTATTCATTTGAGGCTCCTGCCAAGACATGCTGACCAGGAACCTACAGTGCAACTTCGACCTACTGCAGGAATGGTTTAACACCAGGCTCCTAGTACTCAATAGTAAAAAGACTAAGACAATGCTCTTTATCAGTCACCAGAAGAGGAAATCCACCACACCATTTAAAATAGCACTCAACACAGCCTCCACCCTCGAACAGGTTCACTCTTTCTGGTACCTGGGGGTCACAATCGATGAGTCCCTCTCTTTCGATGAACACATAAGTAATAGCACTATGACTGCAAACAGGAGGTTGGGAACACTCTACAGACTCCGCTTCTGCCTCACCCCTGAAGCCAGGCTCCAGGTGGTCAATGGCACAATCTTGCCAATCCTGGACTATGGAAATGTGGTTTATGGTGCTGCCACGGACACTAGACTTCACAAAGTCCACCTTAACCTCAATAAAGCATGCAGATTTGTCCTGGATGCAGATCACATCACACACACCTGTGAGCTCTACGTAAGGACAAAGTGGCTCCCCCACCGGGATAGAATAAAGCTCCAGACCTGCCTACTAGGAAAGAAGGCCCTACTGGGATTGGTGTCAACATGGCTCAGTTGGTAGCACATCCACCTCTGGACCAGAAGATCGTGGGTTCTCGTCCCACACCGGGATGGACTTGCACCTAAAAATCACTGGCATCTGATTGCAGTATTGGGGGGTGCTGTACTGCTGGGGTGTGCCGTCCTTCGGATGAGACGTTAAACAGAGGTCCCTTCTGCCCATCCTGGTGTTGTCCTGGTGGAAGCAAAAGAACCCAGGGTACTCTTCGTAAAGAGCAGGGAACATTCCCAGTGTCCTGGCCAACATTCCCCTTCCCATAAACCGGTTCATGCAGTTATCCAGGCTGTGTGTGGGTGATGATGTGCAATATGGCCGCCACCATACATTCAGTCACTTCACTACCAGTCTAGCATTGCTTGTAAAGTGCTTTGGGATACTGTGTATGAAAAGCGCTATATAAATGCTGATTCTTCTTCTTCTTCTCCTCCCTGCAGGCATTATTCAGACCTACCCCAGGTGAGCATGTCACAAGAAGCATCACCAGGCATGCCTTAGCTGTTCCCTTCAGGAGATCAGCCCTGGGGAAGCGTGCCTCATGGTAAGGGTACCCACCTGGCTAAATGAACTTCCAAACCCAATTACCAGCCTTCAACACCCAGGGCACTTCAAATCCAAACTCCGTAAGTCCATCTCTCCACCAGTCCACTGCCTGTGTCAAACGTAATCCCAGCATCCAGCGCACCACTTAATTGTCTCCTTGCTCTGACCAGGTTGCACCTACTCCCCCCCACTCCCACCCCTTCCTGTTCCTTACCAACTCCTCCCCCTCTCACTTGCCCTCTGTCCAGTACACCCTCACTATCTCCCCTCCACCTGCCCTCTGTCCAGTACACTCACACTATTTCCTGGCCGGTCCCCTGTCCACATCCTCTGCCCCCCACTCCTCCCCTCCACCTGCTCTCTGTCAAGTACACCCACACTACCCCAAAATGGCACATTACTGTGCCATTTCCTCTGTCCCCTCCCTACTCCTTCCCTCCACCTGCCCTCTGTCAAGTACACCCACACTACCCCAAAATGGCACATTACTGTGCCATTTCCTCTGTCCCCTCCCTACTCCTTCCCTCCACCTGCTCTCTGTCCCGTACACCCACATACTCTCAAATGGCACATTACTGTGCCATTTCTGTCCCCTCCCTACCCCTTCCCTCCACCTGCTCTCTGTCCTGTCCCACCCACACTACCCCAAAATGGCACATTACTGTGCCATTTCCTCTGTCCCCTCCCTACTCCTTCCCTCCACCTGCCCTCTGTCCCGTACACCCACACTACCTCTTGCCCATCCCCTTGACCACTTCCTCCCCCCACTCCCCACCACCCTGCACTTGCCAAACCTCAATTTCTTTCTCTGCACTTAACTTCTCAGATGGCTACTCATTGCGTACCACCACTGGGAAATTGACAGTGCCACCAGCTGCTTCACTCATGTCTTGACTTGTGTTAACTGTAACTGTATTTTGCTGCCCCTTCCTATGTAAGCACTATGTTAGTTGTATAACCCCAGAGTGTCAATTTGTCTGCTGTAATTATACTGTTGCAACAAATGTATCTCCTTAAGTGTTGACAAGGATCATTTGCAAAGGAGCTCTTAGCTCAAAGGTTTGTAATTTCGATTTTTCAATAAATAAAAAATATGCACTTCGTAGAAAGATTTCAACGACGCTTGATAACGCCGTATTATTTTGGAAGCCACTGCCTTGAACATGGCTCTGAACCCCACCTCATGAGCACTTGTGGTGAAATGTTGTTATTCTGTCCAGAAAGGTGATTTCATGCAGCAACCGCGAAATCACCTTCCGGGCCCGATTAATGAAATGACACTGCCAGCATTCATGAGGTGGGGTGCCAAAAAGACTATGTTGAGAATTTGGTGAAAAAATTTCTAAAAATGGCAGTTATGAACATAAGTTCAAAACACCATTGAAATACATTATATGGTAGCTGGTCCGGTGGCGCTGAGGGTTGAGGCGCTGGATGCCACACCACGCACCACGCCAGCAACCCGAGTTCAGGAGTGAACTCGGGCCGCCGGGGGGTAGGCAGGGGAGGGAGAGGATCGAGCATCCCACGACAGCTCTCCTCTCCCAGAGACAGGTGGGCATGTTGTCCCGCTCTATGGCTGCCTCCTGGTGGAGGATGGGGGCAGCGCCAGACCACAGGAGATGCAAGAACATGGCTTTGTGACACATGCATTCATGGCCTCGGGGGAGGGATCAGAAAACAGGAGGAAAACCTTGGCTGCAGACTCCATGAAGTCCCTCCCAGCAAGATGGTGCCGCTGCCTGGGGACCGCCTGTAATAGCCCGCTCCGGACATGGTCACGGGGGAGGAGGACGGCCCCTTCCCCTCCTGCCCCACCACAGGGGGTAATCCATGGGGGAACTAGCGCACGGTGGTAACTGGAGAGAAGGACTGATGCCTGCCTGCAGAGCCAAAGAAGAATAAAAATGAATATGGAAAAAAATAAAGAAATACAGTATACGGCACTTACCTTTATTCCTCAGCTCACGGTTCAGCTTTGATGAGTGCAAACGTGTCTAGTTCCACAGAAGATGACAGAATTCAACATTGGCTGGTAAGTATAGGGTAAGGGGGGTGTAGGGAGGTGGGTGCTCAGTGGGAGGGTCGGGATGGGGAGGGATCAGCGGCAATAACAAGGGACTGTTTTCTTTGTTTCAGGTTAAAAAAAAGATGTTGGGGATGGTTTTCTTATTGTAGGTACTATTGAATTAATAAACCATCTCAGGACACTGGGGGTGGGCTTCTCATTGTCCCATACTGCTGGGAGGGGCTTCTAAATGCACAGATCAGGAGTTGGGCCCCCGTAGTTGGTTACAATTAATTAAACAACAGGCTGTGGGGGGGGGTGGGATCCAACACTGGGAGTGGGCATCCCAGTGTCGGATGGTATAAATATAAATAAAAAAACAGGGGATATTAATCAGCAGGTGGGGGCTGCCACTAGACACCAGGGAAATGGGGAAAACAGGATCAGTGGCTGGGGAGGTGCAACTAGACACAGGGAAGATATTAGTTATTATGTGGACAGTGTGTGTGTGTGTGTGTGTGTGTGTGTGTGTGTGTGTGTGTGTGTGTGTGTGTGTGTATGTGTAGGGGATTGCACCACCAAACACTGGGGGAAACGGCAGGGTGGCTCAACAGCACACAGTGCAGCCAGCAGCAGGAGTTCAGCTGCAGAACTAAAAAACATTTTATTTAGGAACATAGGAATCATGTCAGAAGATGGGGACCACATGATCCATCTAGTCTACTCTTATTTCTGCCCACCTCCCTATTTAGACTACACCCTGAGGTGTCCACAATGTCTGTCCCATGCAAGTCTGAACTCGTGTACTGTCTTGGATTCCACCACCTCCTCAGGCAGGCTGTTCCATGGGTATATGACCCTTTCTGTATAGAAGTACCTTCTGAGGTTGCTTTTGAACCTGCCTCCCACCAAATGCAAGTTGTGCCCTCACGTACGAGCATCCCCATTTTGCTGGAAGAAGTTTCCTGCTTGTGTTGTGTTGATTCCCTTAACGTACTTAAAAGTTTCAACCATGTCCCCTCTGTTTCTTCTCTGCTCAAGGGTGCACAGATTTAATTCCCTGAATCTTGCTTCGTATGGCACATGATACAGCCCATGCACCATCTTTGTAGCCCTTCTCTGTACCGTCTCCAGGCAGTCTATGTCTTTTTTGAGGTGGAGCCTCCAAAACTGATCACAGTACTCTAAATGTGGCCTCACCAAGGACCTGTAGAGAGGAATGATAACCTCGCTCTTTCTACTTGTAATTCCCATACCAATGCAGCCAAGGATGTCACTCACTCTCTGTGCTGCCTTTTCACACTGTTTTCCAACCTTTAAGTCATTCGTGATGACTACTCTGAGGTCTCTTTCTGTCTTTGTCTCCTCTAACTGATGCCCTCCAGTGTGTACCTTATCCCTGGGTTTCTTTTTCCTATGTGCATAACCTTGCACTTCTTGGCATTAAACTTCAACTGCCAGTCCCTGGACCATTTCTCGAGATTTTTCAAGTCTGCTTCCATACCTTTTGCTCCCTCCTGCATGTCTACTCTGTTGCAGAGTTTTGTGTCATCTGCAAACAGGCAAACCTTCCCCTTCAAGTCATTTGCAATATCCCTGATAAATATGTTAAAGAGGATAGGTCCCAGTACAGACCCCTGTGGAACGCCACTGGTCACTTTGCCATCCCTTGATAATGATCCATTGACAAGCACTCTCTGCATCATATCTTGCAGCTAACTATCACTATCTTATGACCGACTCCTGTATGCTCTAATTTGTCAGCTAGCCTTCTGTGGGGGACAGTGTCAAAGGCTTTGCTGACGTCCAGGTGCACAATGTCCACTGCTCCTCCCTGGTCGACTGCTCTGGTGACCCAGTCGAAAAAGTCGATCATATTGGTTTGACAAGAGCATCCTGCTGTGAAGCCATGTTGCCTGGGGTCCATCTTTCTGCTGTCCTCCAGGTACTTCACTATCCTGTCCTTTAGCAACAACTCCATAATTTATTCCTACACTGAGGTCAAACTGACCAGTCGGTAGTTTCCTGCCTCCTCCCTGCTTCTGCTCTTGTGTAAAGGTACTACTGTCGCCCTTTTCCAGTCCTGAGGTGTTATTCCACTTTCCAGTGACTTGCTGAAAAACTCAGCCAGTGGTGTGGCGAGTTCTTCCCGAAGCTCCTTCAGTACCCTAGGGTACATGCCATCTGGCCCCATTGCTTTATCTACCTTGAGCCTATTCAGCTCTTCTAGGCCCCTTTTCCTTGTGAAGGGTCTTGTGTCTGCTCCTGTGCTGTTGTGTACTGACCTACTGAGTGTAGGACCCTTCCCGCTGTCTTCTACGGTGAAGAAAGAGCAAAAGAAATCATTTAGTAACTCTGCTTTGTCTTCGTCTCTCTCTGCCATATTGCCTTCCTTTGTTGCTAACCTGACTACTCCCCCCTTACTCTTTCTTTTCCCCTTATGTATCTGAAGAAGGTTTTGTATCCCTTCTTGACTCCCTGAGCTATTTTTTCCTCCATCTGCGCTTTTGATCCCCTAACTGCTTTTCCTGCCTCACACAGCTTGTTTTTGTATTCTTCTCTATCTCATTTACTTTTAGTTCGTTTTTATTTTATTTATTTTTTATTTATTTGTACTTCAGTTTACAACCTTTGAGCCAGAGGCTCATTTTCAAAGGTACCTCGTCACAAAGAGGACAAATACATTACAACATTTTTGTTACATTATTGTGGTTACAACGTTGGTAGTCACATGCTGTTATTTCTTAGTTGCATTATTGAGGTTACAAGTTTGGCTAACACAGGCTGGTACAGTTATTTGGTTACAGCATAAACATACAATGGTATGAACATACATGCAGTAGAGTGCAGAGACAGAAGGAGGTGATAATTCATAGGGCTATGGGACGTGGTTGGTAATAGGTTGGGTGCGGAGCCACTCAGAGAGCTTTGTCAGAGCATAGTGAGCTAGAACACCTTAGAGACAGTCACAGCTACGTGCGTTAAATAGGTGACTCCGAAGTGAAGTTTTGAAGCAGGAGATCATAAGGGTATCAGAGATGGAGGTAGGGAGTGTGTTGTACCAGGATGGAGCTCTGTAACAAAAGGCCCTTTGACCATGTGTGGTCCTGGCCCTAGGGACTAATAGTGTGGCCTTCCAGGAGGTTCGCGTTTGTACTAAGGGTTCTGCTAGGTGGATGGAGGCTGTCAGTCCAGGCGGGGATAGCCCGAGGAGAGTTTTTTTTGTTATGAGGCAGGTTTGGTATCTGAGTCGTTCATCTAGGTTAAGCAGCATTGCCTTTTCATATAGCTGGCAGGTATGTGTTAGCCTGGGGGCCCCTGTAATTAGCCTACAGGCCTTATTCATAGTGAGGCGGATTTTATTGAGGGCGGTCGAGTCTGCGGCACCATAAACTGGCAGGCCATAGTCCACAAGGGACATTATTGAGGATGTGACCGCTAGTCGGAGGGCATCGGGGGGAGGCAATTTTTGTAGCGGTTTAGGATACCTAGTCGAATATTGGAAGCTGGGGCAAGAGCACCAATGTGGTCATGGAAAGTGAGTGCAGAGTCAAAGGAGACCCCAAGGTACTTATACGAGTGGACTTGCTCGAGAGGATACTTGAAGCTAGAGAGGATGTGGAGTGGGAAGTTGCTGGCTTTGTTTTGGGGTTGGGCGAAGAGCATAGTTTTGGTTTTTTTGAGATTGATTACAAGTCTATGTTATTTGAACCAGGTTTCAGCGTCATTATAAGATAGTTGCAAGGTGTTCTGTAGGGAGATGGGGTTTCGGTGGGTGACAAAGATGATGGCATCATCAGCATACAGCAGAATTTTACCAGTGCATGCACTGGGCAGGGTGTTGAGGTATAATAAGAAGAGTAAGGGTCCCAGGATGGAGCCCTGAGGAACACCTGAGTGGATAGGACATGTGTTGGAAAGGGTCCCATTAATTTTAACACGCTGAGAGCGGGCAGACAGGTAGCTGGAGCACCAGGAGACCGGCCCAGTGGCGAAGCCGGTGTGGCTGAGGACATCCAGCAGGAGGGGATGGGAGACAGTGTTGAAAGCTTTTGACAGGTCAACAAACACTGCCCCTGCTAGTGAGCCAGAGTCCAGGGATGAGTGTAGAAAATTTGAAAACTCTATGAGGGCAGTGCTGGTACTGTGATCTGCACAGAAGCCATGCTGTTCCGGGCAGAGGATGTTGTGTTTGGTCAGGTAATCTGTAATTTGAGTGGCCACCAGTTTTTCTAGGGCTTTGGAGAGGGGTGGAAAAATGGAGATAGGCCGGTAATTCCTGGCTGAGGATCTGTCACCTCCTTTGTGTATGGGCGTAACTGTTGCAATTTTCCAAGCTGAGGGAAATTGCCCCAGGCAGAGGGATTTATTGAGAAGACTAGTGAGTGGAGCGAGGACCAGATCCAGAACCCGGCGGAGGATAAAGGGGTCCAGGGAGTCGCTGCCAGTACTATTGCTCTTCAGTGCTTTAATCAGGTGAGGTCTGACTTCCTGTGCAGTTACCCTGCGTAAGTGGAAACTAGGGCGTCGGGTGACTGGGGCAGGTAGGAAGGGGGGAGGTTCAAAGAAGTCACTAGGGAGGACTGAGCTAAGGTCCGTGAAGGATGTGTTGAGGAAGTTGGTTATATGGGCTGGGTCGGTAGAGATAGTGCCGTCAATGTTGATCTGGGAGGGGGGGAGCACATGCTCCCATTTAGTTTTTTAATATTGTCCCAGAATGTTCTTGCACTGCCCCATGAGGAGGTGAGCGCGGCCTGATAGTGATCGGCCTTTGCCTTTCTGATGGCCCAGGTGCATTTGTTTCTTGCGGCTGTATAAGCCTGTTTGTCTGCCGACCGGCCTGTTTCTGTGGCCAGGTGCCATGTTATCCCTGTGGTTGAGTAGTTGAAGCAGAGCAGGGGTAACCCAGGGTGCATTACGCACTTTGGTTCGGACTTACATTAGGGGTGCGAAAATGTCACAGGCTTTGTTGAAGGTTTGGGAGAAGAAGGTCAGAGCCGTATCTATATCAGGGGAGTAGTGTATGGGAGACCTATTAATTTGGGCAAGAAGTTGCTTAAGGCTTTTCAATCCACCTGGCCTGAGGTGCCGATATAGGTGGGCTGGGCTGGGCTGTGGGTTTGGGCATGGAGGTCGCCCAACGGAAAAGGATAGGGGAGTGGTCACTAAGTGAGTCAGGAAGGACTTGGATACCGTAGATTTGTTTAGGACGGTTGGTGATGACCACATCTAAAAGGGTGCTGGAACCTCTCTTAGAATTCACTCTTGTGGGTTGGGAAATGAGTTGAGTCAGATCAATAGCTGCAAAAGAGTTACGGGTGGTGGAAGAGGATGAACTAAGCCAGTTAATGTTCAGGTCACCCACTAGGATTTGGTCAGATGTGTGATGCAAAGTTGTAAGGTACTCTGTTAATGAAACCAGTGCCAGAGTTTGATTTTTGTTGGGAATGTAGGCAGTAGTGAGATAAAGGGGGCCCCTGGAGGGGTGCTCACAAACTATTTAGCAAAAGCCCACCTTTTTTCCTTGATTTTGATTGCAACTTCCTTGGTGAACCAGAGTGGATTTTTCTTTCTTTTGGATTTGGTGATCTGCCTAGTGCATGTAGCTGTAGCTGTATTTAAAGCAGTTTTTGAGGCCTCCCAACAGTCTTCTATATCTTCTGAGTTTCTGCCATCTAGCATGGATGTGACTATACATTTCATTTCAGGAAAGTTAGCTCTCCTGAAATCTAGAACCTTGGTTTTAGTGTGGCTGGTATCTCCTACCTTGTTCACAGCTAGCTGGATTGTCCTGTGGTCACTGGTCCCCAGATTGACCCCCTACTTGCACATCTGAGACTTTTGTGCTGTTTGTGAGCACCAAGGAGGCAGTATAGCGCAGTGGTTTAAGGCTCTGAGCTGCAAATCTGGTGACATCCAGCAGACCAGACCTGGGTTTGAATCCCATAGCTTCCACTTGCATACTGTGTGACCCTGAGCAAGTCACTTAACTTCCCTGTGCTCCCAGGTCACTCCTGTAAAAAAGCTTTCAGCTTAGTGTGCTACTCCTGGTTAAACTACTAAAAAAAAAAAAAAAAAGTCCAGTATTGCTTTGTCTCTGGTAGGGAAATTCACCAGCTATTGTAAACCTGCTCCTTGCAGTGCAAACAGGAAATCCTTGCTTCATTCAGAGGATGCTGTGTATGAGGACCAGTCTACATCTGGCAGATTGAAGTCCCCTACCAGCAAGCAACTCTCCCCTGTCTGCCATCATCAAGATGGTCTCCATGAGCTCTTTATCTATATCATCTTCCTGGGATGAGGGTCTGTAGATAACTCCGATCGAGACTGGGGCCTTCTCTCCAGCCCCGAGGATAATCCAAAGTGCCTCTGCCTTGCTTTGCTTCCTTTGGATTTCTGTTGCATTGATGTCCTCTTTTACATACAGTGCTACCCCCCTCCCTTTTTACCTTCTCGCTCCTTCCTGAATAGCATGTACCCTGGGATGGTGACATTCCATGTGTGGTTCCCGGTAAACCATGGTTCCGTAATGGCAATCAAGTCTAACTGTGCTTCTGCCATTATAGCTGTGAGAACAGGGATTTTGTTCATCAGGCTATGAGCGTCGATGCACATTGCCTTCCAACACTATTTATTCTGGTTAGTTGAAGGCTTACCCTGGCTCTGTTGCGCATGTGTTTTGTGTTGCTTGTTGTGTGTATGATAGGAGCATATGTGTGCTAAACTAGTTGGTGATAGGGGAGGAGCACAAGTCGACCCTTGTGGAGTAAGGAGTGCCTGTGCCACCCCCCCCATTAGTTTAGCTGACCAATATGGACGTCAGCCTTTTGACCAAGTGCTTGTGTACCTTCTTTAGAGAGGTGCAGGCCATCGAATTTAAAAAAACTCCCGTTCACAGAAGTCCTACCAATTACCAATATACCGGTGACCTTTTTCCTGGCACCAGTTCCTCAGCCAGGTGTTAAATTCAGTAATGTCCTTTTCCATGATCTTCTGCCTGCTGTCTCCCTTATTCCAGACAGGCAGAATCTCTGAGAAGTTGAGACCGGTCGAAACAGAAGAAAGTTTGTCTCCCAGCCTGGAAATATTTTGTTTAGTTTCCTCCACTAACCTACTGGATAGGTCATTTGTACCTATGTGGAGAATGACTTGAGTGTTGTGGTCCACTGTGTGTACGATCCCCTCAATGTGGCTTGTGTCCCTCCGTGCTGATGTCCCCGGGAGGCACCTGACTGCAACTGAAGCATGGTCCTGCTGGAGGTGAGGTTCTATACCCCTTATCATGGAGTTGCTTGTTATTAGAACAGGTTTCTTCTTTTCTGATTTAGCATGTTTAGTGGTGGGGTGCATCTCCTTGTGCTGATTTGGGTGTGGAGAATGTCCGACACCCGTTATGCAATTTATTTAAAAGTTTAACCTGGAATGACATACTGAGCTGATAACAGCTTATTTCCAGATGCATCCTGGGGGAAATCCCCTCCCTCACTTCAGATCCTGTTAGATTCCCATCCCTCACATCACTATCAGGAGCTGCCATACCTTTTCTGTCCAGTAGAGTTCGATGTTCAGCAGTCGTAGGAGCCACATGTTCTGAGTAGGTTTCACTATCACATTCCTAATTGTCTGGTAACTGCCTATTTACTTGTTTACCTATCCACACTGTACCAGTTACTGCCTAACTAACTGTTGGCTGTTACAAGTAAGCAGGGGGTTATTTTGGGTTGGGGTTAGTCTGTCAGTTGGCACTGCACTACAGTGCCATGCCAACGGCCCCACACGCTTTCCCTCAATTCCCCTCCACTCTCTTGCTCCACTGCCCTCTGTTACAGGAAGGAATGTCTTTTTATAAATAAAATTTAAATTAAAAAATACCATGCTTGTCCTTGTACTAAAGCTGACAGGCAACAGCCACGTGAGGTTCGGATGGTAGTGAGATAGGCAACAGGAGGTGACATGCCATGTCATGCTAAAAAGCTGTGCTATAAGCTACTGTAGTACAAGTAAAATGTTCAGCTCAGCTGTGTGCTTGTTTTTAATGATTTTAATGAAATGAGTTTTTGTTGACACAGCAGAGTGGGATTTGAAGGTCCAACATAAAAAAAAAAGAAGCATTTTGACAGTCCGCTGTTCTCATCCTGGTTCTCATACAGAGAACGCTGGGGAAGGCTCCTCTCACTAAGCTGGGCACTCTGGATTTTGGATGCCCAGAAAATGTATTTCTGGCCCTAATTGTGAAAAACAAACACCAGAATCTAGCTAAACAGGACCATTTAGCTAGGTTCTGGTATTTAATTTTTAAAATGACAACATTTTTATGTATTTTCCACACTTTTTAGTTTGTGGAAAAAAGAAAATAAGATGGCGGCTCACAAAAAAGGATTTTTCACTCATGAAAAAGGAACAGATCTCACGAAAAAGAATCCTTTTTTGCAAGATCAATCCTTTGTCAAACTTTATTTCTCTATCCTGGAAAGTGATCTTCCAATTGAAAACAATGGGAACTTAACAATTGAATAACTCTTCGAACAGAAAAATATTTGTTAACCAAACAAATGCATGACAGTTTTGTTACCCAAGCTGTATCTGCCATAAAAAATCCCACCAAAATTCCACACCATCTGGACACAAGGTGATGAGGAAAAAACTGCAAAAAATAGCAACTTTTAAGGTTTTTGCACTATCCAGATCTCAGAATCTGTACATCTGTCTGGAGCGAAACTTGCCATGTCAAGAGATCTACTCCACGGGACAGCATATACCAAATTTTGTGCAAATCCATTGATCAATTGCAAAGTTATTAAAGTGAAAAATTTGAGGTTTAACATTAAGCACACTACTCAGCCCTAACTATAGGGGCATGACCGTGCCCCTATAATATGTGTTATGAAACATTGATTAATGGTAAAAAAATTTTGGAACAAGAAATATAAAATAAAATATATTGGTGAGTGAGACAGTCCAGACTTTATGTACTACTTACTGAGCTACAGACACTGATATATAACTTATTAAGGCTATCAGATATGGATTGTCATACTGATACTGACTGGAAGGGAGAGAGGGTATTTTATCCATACAAGTAGTTCTACTGATAAGCAGCATTTTTGTATTCAGCTAGATAACGTTATTTAAGTAACCAGATTGCTGCTCCTTGTCCACTGGCTACAGATCAAAATTCTTTTCTTTGAACTACCATTTTATCCTCCAGGCCAGATAACCTCATTGGGTTGCAATTCCTAGTGCCTCGCCAATCCCAAAACCTCCTTACTAGCTCTGGCGGCCTCAAGGCTTTTCCCTCATGGTGGGGCTGCCCATCCCCCTTTGGAATACAATCCAGTAGGTGTGGCAGGAGGCGTGGAATCCAATGGTATTGGGAGTAGTCACCATTTTTCTCTGACATTTTGTTCCCTCCACACCCCTGTCAGTGAGCACAGCCCACTGCTGGCCTTGCACATACACAGTGTGCCTCCAACGGGGCAGCAAGCTCCCTGACTTTCTGACAGCGTGTTGTCATTCCTCTCTAGATTGTGCCACATTGTTATGGACAGTGCTTTTCCCAGCATCCCAGGCTGCTCTTGAACATGGGTAGCCTGCATGGTAGGGAAATCTGCTGCTGTTAGGCCATCAGGCTTCTCCTTTCTAATGTTTTTGTTGTAACTGGTTAGGCTTGGAGTCATATGTGATTGATTTTCACATCATAATAATCAATATAAAGTTTAAGAAACAAGAAGTGGGTGGGGGCTGCATCCAGCCATGCAAGAGGCACTTTCTGCAAGCTCTCCACTAAAGTTACGATTTCAACAATTATTTGGCTTCAGAGTTTTTCCTAGTTCTTTATCTGGACACTAGACTGGCCCCTCAAAGATCCACTGTGCAGGGCCAGACTACCAGCGCAGTGGTAGTGCTGCAGCTTGCAACGCCGATGACCTGGGTTTAGAAGCAAGTGCCAGGTATTGGAGAGCTGGCCAGCCCCAGGTATTGGAGAGCTGGCCAGCCCCAAGTATTGGAGAGCTGGCCAGTCCCATGTATTGGAGAGCCGGCCAGACCCAGGTATTGTGAGCTGGCCAGCCCCCAGATATTGGAGAGCTGGCCAGCCCCAAGTATTGGACAGCTGGCCAGCAGTGGGAGGATCGAGCATCCACAGGACTGCTCTCCTCTGGGGGAAGGTGGGGAAGAGTTTGGTGCTCAACTGTCCCCTGATGGAAGCCAGAGGAGAGCAGCCTGATCTGAAAGGTGGGGGAGGTGTGGCAGACATTGATGTGTGTGCCTTGACATCATGGCATGCCCCATCTCCCATAGGAAGAAAAGAGGAAAAACACCTGGCCACACAAGATGACTGCGAGCCTCTGCAGGCCCCACAACTGGCAACTCAGACTCCTCCCAGAATTTGGATCTGGTCCTGGCAGGTTGAGGGACCCCCCGCTGCCCTCCCATGGAGAGCAAGCCTTGGGGGGACTATGGGAGAGGTAAGCCCTGGGAGAAGCCAGGTGATGGGTCTGGGCAGGTCGGCTGGGACGGGGAGTAAAAAAAAAAAAAGATCCACTGTGCCTCAAGAAAAATTGTTTTTAAAACTTAATTTTAATTGGCATTTCAAAAGAAAGATAACCATTACTGTATTTAAGTGCAATGATGGCATGTGCCATAGACTGCAAGAAATCAGAAATATCAAACCCTACAACTGACCTAAAACATACAAACATACAGACTTAGGAAGGAAGACTACCACTGGTTCATCAAGGTATTTCCCCACTTATTAAATGGAAATACCCTGTCACCCCCTTTTCTTCAAGGTACTACTTATCTAGTTTAATCTTGAATGTAGAAATGTGTCAAGTGACACCACTTGTTCTGGAAACCTATTCCACTCATTCTGTGAAGTAGGTCTTCCTGCTGTTTCCTTTGAATCTTCCTCATCTTAAAGTGGTAAGCAGATACTATACTTAGTACTCTAATTGGTACTTTAGACGGAAGAAGGCTTTAGTCCATCAAGTCTATCTCCCACCTCAGTGGGGCCACTTTGAATGGTCCCTATTTAACATATAACCATCTAATTTATTTTTAATGTGTCAAAAGAATCTGCAGACACCACTTCTCTTGACAGGATATTATATAGCTTTACAGCTCTCTGTGTAATAAAGCCTCTCCTAGTGTTTTTTCTTGGAGAGTACTAACTTAATTTGTTTGCTATGACTTCTTAAGTTTATATCCCTTACATTGAATTGTAATTTCATATTATTCATTAAATCCTTGTCCCCTATGATTTTAAACATCTGTAGCATATCTCCTCTTATCCGCCTCGTCTCCAAGGTATACAACTCCAAGTCCTGCAATCTAAGTTCATATGACTTATCTTTAAGTCCTGAGATCATTTTGGTTGCTCTGTGTTGTATCTTCTCCAAGTTATTTATGTCCCTCCTCAGGTAAGGGCTCCACAGAGGAGCACAGTAATCCAAGTGTGGTCTAATGTATGTTTCATATAATGGAAGTACACAGCTTCTAATCCTACAGACAAATGCCCTTCTAATGCAACCAAGAATTGTATTAGTTTTTTTAAGGACTTCACCACAATGTTTGCAAAAGGTAAGGTCATTATTTATCATGACATCCAGATCTCTCACTATCCACATACCTTAATGTACTGCCATTTAGTTTATATATATTATTTTTACTGTTTGTTCCTAGATTCATGACCACACACTTTTCTATATTGAATGTTACACAATTCTTTTGTGCCCATGCTTTAGTCATTTACAGATCCTTCACAAGTTTGTCTATTTGTGCGTTTGTTCTTACTGCTGCCCCCAGTTTGGTTTTGTCTGCAAATTTTACAATCCAGTTCTTTATCAGGTTATTCTCATCTGCTACAAAAAGTGTGAACAGGGCTGGCCCCAGCATCGACCCCTGGGGGACCCCACTCGTCACCCCTCCAGGTTCTGACAGGGCATCTCCTACCCTAACCCACTGTGTTCTCATAGCCAGCCAAATGTTATTTATTTTAACTTTTGTTTACTGGGTAAGTGCCATGAGCCGAGGCCTTTTTTCTGGCATGACCCAGGACCATACAATCATGATACACAATAATACAAATAACATTATAAATAACAGTACATTACAATACAATAATATTGCACTTCCACAAACCAGAATATTACCACACCACATCATCAACTAAACAATTACATTGTGCTTGGTTCATATAATATTGTTTCAATTGTTTCTTAAAAACTTTGTGACTCATATCCTTGTGCAAACTTGATGGTAAGCAATTCCAATAGTTAGCAGCCATGACAGAAAAAGATCGAGCCCCATTTTAGTTTTTACTTTTGGAATCTTTAATTTAGTATTTGCCATGGATCTTGATATTCACTTTAATAGTTTGTTGTCTATTTCAATGTCACAGAGTTTCTTTTTTTTTTACTTTATGTTTATTTTTTTATCAATGACCATGTAGTCAAAATCCTGATGCAGTACATGCAAAGGAGCCATATAATACCAATGAGGACGCCACTCCTCTTAATACATGTGATTAAAATATCGTACTACCTCTTGATATACGTCATAGAGGGGTAACCCAGCATATGTTATAACATTTTCAAAATGAAACACAGTAATTGCTGCATAAACAAGCCCATGAGCTACATGGAATTAAAAAGAAGGATTGAAACTTAAATTGTCAAAGCTCTGTTTCCTGAATTAGGAAACTGAATCTTTCCATGCTCTATCAGAAGTTAAGTAACCCATATAGGTTATATTCCTAAAATTAAACGTCAGCTCCAATATCCACTCCACAAGCACATTTCAAACAAGAAAATATAAGAGTTTAAACAGGGCTCTAATTATAACCCATAAATGTAGATGAGCAATTCAAAAGAAACACACATCTGTTCCTCCAAAGAAACTCAACATGGCAGCGTTAGCTCTCGTAATCGATGGCTGTAAGGTTGTTTACTGATGACCCCTTCCCTCCCTTTTCAGCCTTCAACCAAATAAACTGTGTTAAAGGTTTTGTATTCCCCATATATTTAATCAAAATATGTCCAACTATAGGTAGAGTTCAACAAGGGGAGGAAATTCAGCCTGGTAAAGCTGAAGGTTCAAGGGCAAACTTGAACTCTCGGGGAGTCTCTTCATGTGTCCAGCTCATCTTCACCCTCTAATTCTGACTGGTGAGAGTTCTCTCTCCTTCATGAAGCCAGTGCGTGACATTGGGCCCACGTCAGAGCGTCATCTGGGTCAGTGAATAAAAATACCTGACTCTGGTGGAGAATTTGTAGCCTGGCCAGAAAGACTATTCCATGCGAAATGTTCGCCTCCTTCAGGATCGCCCAGACCCCATTGAAACGTTTCCTCCTCTGGTGCATAGCATAGCTTAAATCTGGAAATAAGCAGACCTGTTGACCCTCATAGAATAATGTTCTTCTCCATCTTGCCAATGCATGTACATAGTCCCTGTTTCCTACACCATCGAGGACCACAACAATAGCTCTGGGGGCCACTGGGTTGCCTTGTCTTCCACGATATGCCACCCTGTAAGCTTTTTGCAAAAAAATTCCTCAGTCTTGCAGGGGTTTCCCCAATTGCTGCTCCAGCCATTCTTTAATAAACAGCTGCAGATGGTCTCCTTCACTCCTTTCAGGCATTCTGATTATCCATAAGTTTGATGCGTGAGCTTGGTACTCCAGAGCCTCTAATCGGGTTCGTAGGTGGGTATTCTCTTTTACAAGGTTACTCATGACACCCATAGCTGTGGTTGCTTGCTGTTTAGACTCCAATGGTACTGTGTGTAGCTGAGACATATCCGTCTCCAAAGTAGAAACTCTGTTTGTCAAAGTGTCAAATTTTTCAGATAGATTAGCAACCGATGAAATCAGTCTATTGAGTTTGTGCCTGATGCTTTGAAGCATCTCCACTCCCGTTTCTTCATTCGGAGGCTCCACGAGGCCCTGTGTAGACCTTGTGGCCTGAGGATCCTGAGTATTTTTGCTTTTTGCTCCCTCCTGCCATGACTTATCTTTCTCAGATTACCCATTCTGCTCCAGAGATAGTCCAATGACTTTTTAGCCTGTTGTTTCTATTTGAATGGCCCAGTAATGAACTTTTATCTTAATAAATTGCAAAGTTTAAAACAGAGCTCCCGTCTTAAGTTTCCAACTTGCTCAGGCTCCACAGCGTATCCCCGTCACAGAGTTTCTTGATAAGCATAGTGTGTAGTACTGTGTCAAATGCTTTCTGAAAATCCAGATAAATTATATCCACAGAAGAATTTTGTTCTAAAGCCTGGCTCACCTTCTCATAAAATAGCAGGGTATTATTTTTCTAAAGCCATGCTAAGTAATTTCAATTTGTTTTTTGATTTTATATCCGCCTCAAGTTTTTCTTTGATAATAGTCTCCATTGTCTTGCCCAAAACTGACATCAGGCTTATGGGCCTATGGTTAGACTTTGCTCCCCTATTTCCTTTTTTGAAAATTGGCACCACTATTGCCTTTTTCCAATCCTCTGGCACCTCGCTAGTCTCAAGGGACCTATTACACAAAACTGTCAATGATCCTGTAAGCCATTCGCTGATTTCTTTGAGCAATCTAGGGTTTAGCCTGTCTAGTCTGATAATTTAGCAATGTTTATTTTATTTAGATGGTTCATTACATCAGTTTCTGTTATAATATAATCTGTCAGTCTATTTAGCCTCTGGTATATTATCCACTACTGTATTTGGGTTCCACCATGACGCGGCGACAGGAATGTTGGTGACCTCCCCTACAGCGACACAAGGTCACCAATTTACCTGACACCGCTGACTCTGGTCTCCAACTGGAAAATGCACCGACACCTGATCGGTGTTCATGTGGGGGGGCTGTGTGAGTCAATGACTTGGTCATCGCTCCGGCAACCTGGTCGACTCGGCAGGTGTCGGTGGGTTGCTGTCACTGTAACAGCATCACTGTTACAATGGTATACCCTGTATTTGTACCTACTGGTATATCACAAGTTTTGGTATAAACTGAGCAAAAATAGTTATTAAAAGCCTCAGCCATTATGTTAGGATTTGTAATTTCATTTGTTCTGTCAATTATCAGTCCCACAAATCCATCCATTGATTTATCTGCATATGCATAAAAAGCTTTTCCATTACCCTTTATATGTGTTATTTTGAATTCAAGTTTTTTCTGCTCTCTTCTAATATTTTTACTATTTCTTATTTTTTTTTTTATATTTCTCTCTATTGTAGTTACTATTTTCCTTTTTCATTACTTTGCATGCTGATCTTTTGTTGCTCAACTTTGTTTTATCCTTTGTGTATACCACTGTGGTACTTTCCCTTCCTGTTGTATAATGGTTTATCTAGTATAGATTTGTTTTCCAAATCCAATATTTTATTTTTAATTTCTGTCCAGAGTTGTTCTACACTGAGTGTATCACTTATTTTTTCCCAGTTCCACTCATATAATGCCTCCCTAATGGCTTTAAAATTTGCCCCATGATAATTTTTAGTGATTGTATTACCCATAACTCTTTTTTTTTAAATTGCCATACTAAATATAACCATATTATGGTAACTATTACCAAGGGGTTCTAGAATTTCGATGTTATGGATGTCATCAATCTTATCGGTAATAACTAGGTCTAACGTATTGTTTATCCTAGTCAGTTTATTGACCATCTGATGCAGTCCATTTTTAATTATCATATCTATAAATAACTGTTCTCATGTGTTTGTTACCATAAGGTCCTCCCAATTTATCCCCTGTAGATTAAAGTCACCTAACAATAATATTTCCTTACGTTGTGTTACATTTGAAATATTAGTCAGTATGTCCACATAATCACATATATTAGTATTAGGCAGTCTATAACAGACTTCTAGTGTTAATGTTTCATTATTTTTCTTCCTAGTGATCTCAACCCACAGTATTTCTTTATTTGTCTCATTCGGTTTAATATTTATTAAATTGCTATATGCAATATTTTCCCTTACATACAATGCTACACCTCAACTTCTTTTATCTGCTCTACCATTATAAAAGAGTTTATACCCATTTATGCACCTATTCCAGCAGGTTTGCTCAGACCACCAGGTTTCTATAATTGCTGCAAGATCTATTTTTTTTTTCATCGAGAAGTATCTCCTAGTCTGTTTTTTTATGAAATTCAGACTTCTTGCATTTACCATTAATATGTTTAAACCATCTTTATTCTGTTATGTGTTTGTACTGCATCTACCTGTTAAAATTGTTTTACTCACCCTTCTCCCCTTTTTTTCCTAGTTTAAAGGTGGGTTGCTTTTATTTATGTGTTCAAAGAAGATGTTTCCCAAGGTTTTATTTCCCATTTCTACTCAGATACAGGCCATCATGACAAAACAGTTCACTGATTCCATTGAAAGTTTCCCATGTTTTTAAGCATTTTATGCCTTTTTCAAGACATCATTTCTGAGCCAGTTATTTAATCCTCTTATTTTTTTATTCCTTCCCACGCTAGCTCTTGGTACAGGCAGTGTTTCTGAATATATTATCTCACGCTTACAGTCTTCTAATGTCTTATGCAAGTCTTTAAAACCATTTATTATTTCTTCATCCCGTTGTCTCCCTATGAGCACAATAATGTTGTTACAAGAATTGGATTTGGTGTAATAGAGTAATAAAGTAATAGAGTTATCCCTTTCAGATATTTGGAAACTTTATGTAATTTAATCATTTAATCATCCCAGGTTGTGACTGAAAACGGTCCTCTGGATCAGCGCACCCACCTGGTTAACAAAGACAGAAATAAATAAATAAATAAATAAATAAATAAATAAATAAATAAATAAATGTCACCCCTCAGTCTCCTTGAGAAACCTGTCACATAGATAACACTGTAGTAGGGTGAACCAAGCCCAGCAGTTATAACTACATAGAAAAGTTGCACTCTCACCACATATTGTTTTTGTACTTATGTTTTATTGATTTTTGGAGCAAAACAATGCAATACAATTTGCAGCCATATCAGACATAGACTACAGCTAATACAACAGGATTCATGAAGTGGAGTTAAGATTTGTGTCATCTAATAATATGATTTAAGGA
Source organism: Neoceratodus forsteri (assembly GCA_016271365.2). Classification (NCBI taxonomy): domain Eukaryota; kingdom Metazoa; phylum Chordata; order Ceratodontiformes; family Ceratodontidae; genus Neoceratodus; species Neoceratodus forsteri. Next base: position 266,493,914 of record CM057451.1, on the reverse strand, counting down.
GATGGGGGGTAATACAATATTTGCACAAGAAAAACAGTATTTAAGACAAGCTACATGAGGTTCTCAACTCAACTGCTAGAAGGCATGAATGGAAGCTGAGGGAAGGGGGCTTCAAGTGGGAACTCAGGAAACACTACTTCTCGGAAAGGGTTGCTGAGCCTTGGAATAGGCTGCCCATAGAGGAGGTGGGAGCCAGGATGGTGACAGCTTTCAGACTGGGCTGGGATAAAGAATATTTTTGAATAAAATCTGAGGCTCAAGAACTGGGTAGAGGTCAGAAAGGAGGCTAGGTCCTGGGATCTGAGAATGCCTCAGGAACTTTTGTGCAGACTAGATGGACCCTTGGCCTCCTTCTGCCATAAATTTTCTGTTTCTACACTTTACAAAAAGCTCAGAGTCTATCCCATATTGATATTTCTGTCCTGCGGCTGAAAGGAAACTGTCCCATACAACTGTTCCACTAGTTATGAACAGGACATTTGTGGGGCATCTCACTGATCTGCCGACAATCGTAGAGCTCCTATATGTCCTCTAAAAACATAGACCAAGTGAGTCTGGATCCAGATTTAATGCCCCTAGGAGACATTTGTAGAGGAAATCAAGAACATGTGAACCATCGCTCCCTTTTAAATAAATACCTCAGCTGGGCATTCTCCTGTGTCAATTTGCTGTCTGCAGTTAGGGCTGATGTAGCATGTTTGTTTGCTGCAGTGTCTATTGAAGTTACCACTTCTGTCTTCAGGTACTTCTCTCCCATCCTTTTGAGGATCATATCTACTTTTTCATTGATTGCCCTTATGGTAAGTAAGGTCAAATTCAAGGGAAGTGCCACTGTACCATGGTGTGTCTGAAATACATGTCCAGCAGCCTGCTCTGAAGTTGCTGGCTGTGACTTTTGCCTTCCTCTGGTTGCTCCTTTAGGGTGACCCTTGCCCTTAAAATCAGTCTGTAAGTTCACCAGGTAATAAGGGAATATAATATCTACTTTGATACCCAAAGGTAAAGGTTGAAATATCCTTTTTAGTAAAGTTTATTTTTCTGCAGTGGGAGCTCTTCCATGTCATGTGCCCTCAGTAAAGCATTTAGTTGTGACCCATTCACCACATCTTCTAAAACAAACGAGCACTGATTAATGTTTGCATGCAGGCTGCTGGACACGCAGTTCAGAATGGGTAAAGGCTGTCCAGAGGAGGGCAACTAAAATGGTGCAGGGGCTGCATCATAAGCTCTATGATGAGAGACTGACGGACCTGAATATATACACCCCAGATGAAAGAAGGGAGAGAGGGGACATGATAGAGATCTATAAATACTTCAGGGGGTAAATAAGGTACAGGAGAAGAGTATTTTTCAGAACAGAAGGAGCACAAGAACAAGGGGGCACTCAATGAAGCTGGAAAGGGGGACATTTTGGAGGGATGTGAGGAAGTACATCTTCACTGAAAGAGTGGTAGACATCTAAAATAGTCTGCTCCTTTCACTCTTACTAAGGCCATGTGTCTGTCCCACTCCTTCTTGAAACTACCCACTGTTTAGGCCTTAACCACTTCCTCAGGCAGTTTGTACCACTTGTCCACCACTCTTTTGGTGAAATGTGTTTTCAGACATCCTTCCCCAGGGATACCCTTTGTGTCTATGGGTAGATGATAACTGCTTGCCAGAGGCCACCCCTCTAAAGATGATTATATCCAGTTTTCACTATTTATTATGTCCTTTCTCTTTTTTTACCCATTCAGCTCTAATTGGAAAGACTTTGCCTGGAGTTCAATGTCCAAGTAGCCAGCCACTCCCACTTCCTGAGCTATATAAGCAGTTCCTCTCAGACTCACTGTGAAGCAATTTTTCTTTGCATCTGAAGGCTCTGTTGGTTTGTCCTCTGAGCTGGTTGGGCCTCCCTGGCTGGCTGGGACCTGCCCCCCCCACTGCCCCTGCTTGTCTCTGCTGGGCTTCTGTGTTTATTTTCCTGCTACTGGTTTGTATTTTGCCTTCAACTGTGTGTGCTTCCTTCCTTTTTTGGGGGGGGGCTTTTCTAAGCTCCTAGCATACTGCTACTTCAGAGCTCATACGGCTTGCTTTCAGTTACTCACAACTCTCAAATTACTTGCACTGCAACTGCAAACCTGATCTGTGTGTTTCAGCTCAACTATAGCTGTTCCATGTGGCATACTGTATTACTTTCACCTGACTCAGATTTACTTGAACCTGGCTATACAGCTGACTCATGCTTGTTCTAATTACCTCATTGCAGCAGTCTCATTGCACTGCTTGGTGACAGTGCTTTAAAGATGACAGGAAATCATTTCTAACTGGCAGTTGTTCATAAAGTTCTTATTCTCAGAAATTATATGTTTTCACCTAAATTATCCATATTTAACCATACATGAATACAAAGTGACAGGTAAAACTGTAGTTTGCATTGTTGTGTTTTTATGGGCAGCATTCTGTTACAGTTCTCTTCATGGAATCAATAATTTGGAGTTTTACCAAATCATGGTTTGTGCACAGAACTCTAAACAGGGTTCTGATAGGTCAGCGGTGAACTTTACAGAATGCTGCCCATAAAAACACAACAATGCAAACTAATTTTACCTATCAATTCAAGCACAGTTAAATATGGATACTTTAGGAGAATGCATATCGTTTCTGAGAATAAGAACTTTATAAACAGCTGCCAATTAGTACAAATTTCCTGTCCCCTTTCAGAGCATTATGCTTCCTTTTATTTATTGCAGTTACAACTCAGTGTACTCATATTTTTTTACTACTGCTGCACAGGCCTAATTGCTTCCTGCAACTGCTTTGTTTACTCCTATTGCTATTGCACATTGTTTTACTCTGAGGTTAGCTAAAGCTCCTTCTGAGGCTATTAAATTAGCTATTATATCTGCATGTGTTTCTCAGCCCTTCCATCACTTCCTTGTTTGTCCTATGGCGGGGACTGGGAGGTGTTTGGGGGATCATGGCCTATGTGGTTAATTCATTCTATTCTAAATCCTGTCTTCGCCGCTGAAAATCCTCAGAGTTTGTCACCTTGATTTGGCTTTGAACTGCCTGGCTGGCTTGCCCCACTATTCACTGCTGTTTGCCCTTCGTTATGCAGACCTGCATGCAGGTCCAATTACTGCTCTGTTTACTGACCTACGTGCAGATCCACACTTGCTTACACAACCGTTGCTCCTTGCTTATGCAAACCATTGCTTCATGCCTACTGCCATCCCCTCGGCTTCAGCCTGGGATTCTGCTGCACTCAATCTGCATTCGACCTTGCAAGGTCTCAGCACTCAATGCTCATTATGATCTCAGCACACCGTGCTCGTTCAGCTCAGCAGCTTTTCAGCTCTCAATCAATTTGTGGAGCATGCCAGCCATTCTATTCTGGGGCAGGGTTCTTGCAGCTGACAGTCTCGCTCTGCATTTAGTCTGCATCTCGAGCGTGTCCAACTCAAGGCAGGATCCTTCTCACCTGGCCCATAGCTGGGAATGTCCTCTCACCGGGCTTGGCTTTAGCTGCCTGCTATGTGACAGCAGCTCCTGGTGTAGAATTTAAGACTAGCAATGAAGGGTGGTTACAATGATCTCCTTTGGCTCTAGTGTTCCACTATAACGGTTAGCTATTGACTTTAGTGGTTTCCTTAGCAAGGCACCTTCACCGCATTCTCCCTATGACTGCCTATGGTTCACCTGGTTTGATTTAGGGCGGGTAGGCCAGGTGAGTGCCTCAGCAGTTGTTGCTCTCCTCCTGCGCCTTGGATGCACATATTGTTGCAGACTTTTCTCGCAACCTTCCACGGCATTCCCACTAGAGGGTTTGAGTGAGAGCCTTCCTCCAAATTGGAATATTTTCCATCTCCTTTTAATTGGGTTTTCCAAACTGCAGCTGCAGAGCCATCACTAATTAAACTATCCCAAGCCTGGAGGGAAGGTGACCTAGGCCTTGGATCCCCAGAGATTTCCTCCTCATAGGTTTTTTTTCTCTCCTCCGTTGCCTCAGGTCATAACACTTAGCATAGTTGTTTCCCCTAGTTTCTTTAGGTAGGTTCCATTGTTGGATGGAGGTGGAGGATGTCCTGCCGTTCCCTCTCTCCTTAGGGGATTCCCTAATCTCAAAGCAAACCATCAGTATCATGCTATGCAAACCTGGGTATTCATTATGTTATCCAACTAAGCATCTCATTGCATTATCAAACTGCCTATGCTTCTCCACTACTATGTTACAGTTACTGCTCCTATGTCACAGTTACTGCTTGCTCTTATGCTTCGTGTTGCCTACTTTTTGGGGATGATACTACAATTCTTTTGGGGATTCCTAAGGTACCTTTAGCCACAGGAATCGTCCTGTGGCACCTCTAGGGGTGGAACCCTCTCCGAGAGTTCCTTGCCTTCATACCCCTACAGAGTGGTAATTCCTCTGGAATAGAGAGTGCGAATGGCCAAAACCAAACTAACACGGTTGCACAAGCATAACACTATACTGGCTGTGTAGGTCAGTGAATTGGAAAGGCTTTGCCTGGAGTTCAGTGGCCAAGCAGCCAGCCACTCCCACTTCCTGAGCTATATAAGCAGTTCCTCTCAGCCTCACTGTGAAGCATTTTTTCTTTGCCCCACCATCCTCCCCTCCTCCTCCAGTGGCAGTACTCTCTCATTAGGGGGATTCCTACGGTACCTTTAGCCACGGGAATCGTCCCGTGGCACCTCTAGGGGTGGAACCCTCTCCAAGAGTTCCTTGCCTTTGTACCCCTACAGGGTAGTAATTCCTCTGGAATAGAGATTGCGAATGGCCAAAACCAAACTAACACAGTTGCACAAGCATAACACTATACTGGCTGCGTAGGTCAGTGAAGTGAGCTTTACTCAGTATCAGTCCTGTGAGAACATGAATAACTATCTGATATGTGATGTGTCGTTGTCACATTTACTAACATATTTTCAGTTACACACATGAGAACACCATCCCTGAAATGCTCTCTCTGTCAACAGTGCTAAAACAGGCTAGATCCTGACCCCGGTCATAAGTCAGAACCTCAGGGTCCTTTACTTAAAGGGTGTACCTTTCACATCTATGGAGCCCGTGACTCCTGTTATTCCTTACAGTTCACCAGTGCGTGAGGTTATACCTCAGGTCAGAGCCTCTCTACTCTGCATTCTGTATTTACCAGGTCTGACACCTTGCTATACACTTTTTTTTATAAACTTTATTAATTCAGATGTTCCGTTTTCCAGTGTTACTTACTGATTGCATACACAAGCCTTTATCATAATCATAGTTAAGTGTGAATGGATACGTCTTTAACATTGTGAATCTAATTTATATTTCTTGGTATTTAGATGGTCAGAGTGTGCAAGGGTACAATAGAGTGAAAGTGTAACTCATCAAACATACATTAAACATGTACAAACATAACAGGTTCCATCTTATTATTCACGTATATATCTAAAATCTCTCTAACATGAATGATTAATGAGACTTATGTAATAGACTGCATGATTATTAATATGCTTGTTAGTGTCTCATTTGTTTAAGAAGAGATTCCATTTATAGCATGAGAGATTTCATTTGTGGAATGCCAACAGCCTTTTGGACAAGTTTACATTCATCTTCATGGTGCTCTGCTCTACGGGCCTACCTCTTCTCCCTGGTCTAAAAAGTAGGGAACCAAGGGGAGGCTAAAGCTAACTCCAGACATCCCCACATTTGTTTATATTCCCCTTTTTGGTTGTTTGCTTTATATTGGAGGTGTTCTAGGTTCATGCAGTGTAGCAAAGACTGCACCCATTGCTCTATGATGAGCACCCTATCCAACCTCCAGTTTTGTGCCAGGATCTGCTTTGCGACTGCTATTCCGATACACCATAGGGAATGTTTCACCCTGGTCCCCCCATTTCCCCTTTCTGGCACTCCTAGTAAGATATAGGCCAGATTCAGGTCTTGTGGTCTCCCCAGTATCTCTCCCAGTAACTTGACTATCTGCTGCCAAAACTGATGTATCCGGTGGCATTCACAAGCTAGGTGAAAGAAGATACCTGTGTGGATCTTGCATTTAGGGTACAAGGCAATCTTATTTGTATCTATTTTGTTGGCCAGAGCTGGGGTAAAGTAGGATCTATGGAGGAAATTATAATGTATAGCTCTTAGTCTATTGTTCTTGGAACACTCCATCCCCTTTTTTAATACAGTATTCCAGTCACCTTCCGTTAACCAGTTTGGTTGCAGGTCTCTTCCCCATTTCCTTTTAGTAGCCACCATAGGGTCCACCAACCCCCTCCAAGAGGGTATTATAGATTTTTGACATAGGTTTTGGTCTAGGTTTTATGGATTCAACAAGTAGCGCCTCTTCTATTGGTGATCTACCTGGAATCAGGTGGGCAAGCGTGGGGTGTTGGTTGTGGGACAACTGGGTAAGAACCTGGAGATAAGTAAAGAAATGGGTCAGTAGGAGATTACATTCCCTGAATAGTTTTTTTTCCCCATTATTTGTTTATCCTCCTTTGCCCTGCTGGCATTGCTCTCTCCTCCTCCAACTTCCCGTGGGCACTGGTGCCCCCCCAGCACCTCCCCAGGCCCTGTATCCCCCATGGATTTCCCCCTGTTGTGAGGCAGTGGGGGGAGGACTGTCCTATTCCCCCTGAACACATATCCAGAGCAGGCCTGGGAGCTCCGTGAGGCCATGGCGTAGGAGCAGTGGAGGGGCTTCCATTGAGCTGGCAGGTGATATTTTCCACTTTTATTGGCCCCTCCCCCATGGTTATGAATGCAGGATGGCATGCCCACCCTTCCCCAGAAGAGGATAGCTGTCATTGGATGCTCGATCCTCTCCCTCCCCTGCTGACCCCCAGTGGCCCGTGCTCATTCCCAAACACAGGTTGCCAGTGTGGCGTGAGGTTTAGCATCCAGTGCCTCAACCCTCAGCGCCACCGGGCCGGCCTCCCTGAACAGGCTTTGATATGCTTTTAAGATCCTCTCCTCATAGAGTTCGGATGTCACCTTAAGTCCCTTTGTTTCCCAGGATCTCAAAACATTGAGGGTTGGTAGAGGGCTAAGTTTCTCTTCCCAGAGTGCAAACCTTACCAGGGCATCACTCGAGAGGGTGGGTGCATTCCTAATTATGGAGTGAGTGGTAAGCCAGGCTCTAGCCACAGATCTTGTGAAAAGGTTTGCAATTGACTTGATTACCTTCCTCAGGAGCAAGGGGGCAAATAGCACACCATAGAGGAGCACCCCGAGGATTGCCTCTTCCAGGTCCACCCATGCCCTCTGTGGCTCCGCTGTTGGCATCAGATCAATCAGGGATGAGATTTGTGCTGCCCGGTAGTACAACTTCAGGTTTGGAAGGGCAAGTCCCCCCTCTTGCGGGCAGTTACCACAGAGTCTCCTGCTTTATTCTAGGTATTCTACCATTCCACAACAATGTAGCAATATATCCCATAAGTGTTTTGAAATATTTATTAGGTATATGGGAAGGGAGAGACTGGAACAGGTATAAATATTGGGGGAGGATGCACATTTTTATCAAGTTTACCTTTCCTATCAGTGTGAGTGATAGGGATCACCATCTTTCATAATCTGCTTTGACCTTTTTTAGGAGGGGTTTATAATTTATGTCGCTCAACTTTGATAGTGCTCTCAGTAATAGAATTCCTAAGTACTTAACCATGGGTTTTGGAGATAAGAAGATTCCACCCACTTGGATAGGGTTCTGATTTCCTGAAAGGGGGAGCCATTCGCATTTAGCCCAGTTTATTTTGTGGCCAGACAGCGGACCATGTACATTAAAAAGTTCTGTTAGATGGGCATTGCTCTTTCCGGGTTTTCAATAAATAGCAAAATGTTGTCAGTGAATAATGATATGACGTGTTCTCTCCCCAAATGTGTGAAGCACATGATATGTGGGTGTTGTCTGATCACCTGCACAAGAATCTCAATTGTCAGGACACATAGGAGAGGGGAAAGGGGGCATCCCTGTCTTGTGCCGTGGAACAACCTGAAAGGTAGGGATAGAGTGTCGTTGGTGAGAATTTGGGCTAGAGGCACCCTGTACAATGTGACTATCCTGGATCGGATGGCTGGTCCAAAACCATATTTCTTAAGAACCATAAACATGAATGGCCATTCTATGCAGTCAAAGGCCTTCTCCACGTCTAGCGCTAGAAGGCCTTGAACCCCACGTTTCTTTAATGCCCATGTATACATAATGTTCAGAGTCCTTCTAATGTTATGTTTGGCCTGTCTATCCTTCACAAAACCTACCTGATCAGGATGGACAAGCGCTGGCAGAGTCCCGTCCAGTCTAATTGCCAACAGCTTGGCCAGGATTGTGTAATCTGCATTTAAAAGGGAAGTGGACTGCTATGAACCACATTTCACCAGATTTTTCCCCAGTTTCGGCAGGACTGTAATGGTTGCCAGAGATTGGGATTCCGACAGAGCACCTTTATCCAGTACATCTTGCACCATCAGGAACAGTAACTGGTGTAACTCTGGCCAAAAACTTCTGTAAAATTCTAGGGGAACTCCATCCAGTCCTATAGCCTTACCAACATTCAAGGACCACACAGCCTTACAAAGTTCTACAAGTGTGATTGGATTATCCAATTCCATTGCCACCTTAGGGTCCAGAGTGGTCACAGAGACGCTATATAGAAAGATGTCTGAGGTCAGTCCAGACAAACCTCTGAGGAGTAAAGAGACAGGTAGAATGTTTGAAAGGTGGTATTTATAATTGACTAATTGATTGTAATCTCCCCAACTGGACCCTCAAGTTCCAGTATCTGCCTCTCCACCTGTTTTTGTTTTACTTTCCAGGCCAACCATTTGTCTGCTCTGTCCCCTTAAAAATATGTCCCCACTTTAGTAACCAGCAGGTTTCTTTCTATACTCCGGGACGAAAGCTGGTATAATTTCCCCTTAAGGCATCTAAGTTCCCCTAGGTCAGCTTCACCTTTCCCTAACATCAATGTTTTTTCTAGTGTTTTAATCCTATTTTCTAAATCCTGTTCCTCCTGAGTCTCCTGTTTTCGTTTATGAGCTGTGTACGAGACGGCCGCGAACTGTATGTACACCTTCAGTGCCTCCCAAGTAGTTGCCACTGAGGTGTCCTCTACCTTACTGTGGTCTAGAAATTCCTTTATTGCAAATGTTATGTGGTCCTTGTAGGCCGCATCAGTTAATAGGAGAGGATCGAGACACCATTGGGGTCTTGGAGGTGGGCCCTCAGATAATAGTAGTTCCACCTCTAAGGGTGCATGGTCTGAAATGCAAATTGGTCCATATGATGCTGCCTGGCAGGATCTCACAAGTTCTGGGGACAAAAGTGCCAAATCGATTCTGGTGTATATCTTGTGAGTGTGAGAGCAAAATGAAAATTCTCGCTGATGTGGGTGCAAATGTCTCCACACCTCTGTCAGTGCCTCCTCCCTGGCCAAGTTCTTAAGAGTTGCCACACTTCTGGGTGGTGAATGCACTCTGGAACCTGAGTAGTCTAACACAGGGTCTCAGACTGTGTTGAAATTCCCTCCAATATATAGATTTCCCTTTAAAGGTGCCACCATTAAGGCTAAATTATAAAATAATTCTGGATTTATTTATTTCATATTGGTAATTACAACCATTGAGCCTAGAGGCTCTTTTACAAAGGCTCCACATTGAAATAGATGCATGTACACATGAAAGCAAAACAAAAAAGTACAGGAGAACTGATAAAGAAGGCAGTTACAATGAACCAGGGTGGATTAACATTCTAACAAACAGATAAGTAAAAAGAGCAACAATTTCAAACAGTTATACATATTTCTAGATATAATTGTTGTTAGGTAGATACAATTACTAAGTGCAAGTTGTGGGGAGGTGGCAGCCTGATAAGGCAGCACTGTCAAAGGAAGGGTGAGAAAAGGGAGAAAGGCGAGAAGAGGTGGGAGGGAAGGGGAGGGACATCATTGTGTACCCTGAAGCATTCAGGAGCTGGAAGTGCTGGACTAGTAGCCAGGCCATGGCTTTGTCATGAGAGGGAGCTTAGTGGGAAAAGAGGGAAGGGGTGAGTAGAGAGAGGGGATACAGGTGTAGAAGACCCAGGGATGAGGATGGGATCACCTACAGTGAGGGAGTGCAGTCACAGTGATTGGTGTCAGCCAGGAGGATACGAAGTTCATTTTTAAAAGGGCTAAGTTTTTTGTATCGTAAGAGGGAGGGGGGGGAAGGTCATTCATCCACAGGGGCCCACGATAAGAGAGTGACCACTGGGCAAAGGAGATTCATTAAAAGGGACATGCAGTACTCCCTTAACTGAACTTCGGGTAATTTTGGTGGTTAAGTTACGTTGGAATAGAGTTGCTGTCGAATTGGGAGCTAGTCCTAGTAGAGCTTTTTTACCAATTAGACATGCTTGATACCTAGTTCTCAGGTATAGCGGGAGCCAACCAGTGGTAGAATACAGGCTGCAGGTGTGGCTAAGGTGTTTAGCTCCTAAAACTAGATGACGGGCCTTGTTAAGGAGTAATTTAACATGCTTTAGCGCAGTTTCAGTGGCAGCACTATATACTGTATGCATAGTCTGTAATCTTGGTTGTCAGTATTGAGCTCCGAGTGACCAGGTTGAGGGCCTCTGGGGTCATGGCTTTTCTGTGGCAGTAGAGGATCCTGAGTTTACTGTTAGCAGATTTTATAATATAGTCAATATGGGAGGTGAAGGAGAGGGTGTCATCAAAGTGGATGCCTAGATATTTGAAAGTGGGGACCTGTTTTATGGCGTCACCTCTTCATCTTAGGATGGTCATACGGCCGGTATTCTTTCTTGAGTGTTGAAGAGTAAAGTGCATTGTTTTAGTTTTTTTGTAGTTTAAGAGTAGCCGATTTGGGGAAAACTAGGATTCGAGCTTAGAAAAACTATCTTGAAGAGATGCAGTTATTTTGGTTGAGTAGCTCCCTGGAACATAGCATAGAGCAGCATCTTAGCTGGCCAAGTGCTCAGAAGAGAGTTGATAAGCTGAAAAGTAAGGGCCCCAATTCAGGTCCTTGAAGGACTCCTAGAGTTATATTCCTTGGTTCAGAGGTTACCCCTCTTATTCTAACACATTGGGACCTGTGTGATAGGTAGCTTGAGAACCAGGATACTGTATCAAAGGAGAGGCCTAGAGTCGCGAGGCTGTTGAGCAGTATCTGGTGATTGACTGTATCAAATGCTTTAGTTAGGTCTATAAAGACAGACCCACCTGTATTTCCAGAGTCTAGGGCATCAATATAAATGGGTGGTAAAATCTGTGAGTGCAGTGATAGTGCTGTGAAAATTTTCAAAACCCATGTTGCTGGGGGCAAAGAATATTATATTTATTTAGATAGTCTGTGAGTTAATCCAATACAATTCTCTCCAGGGCTTTTGAGAGTGGTGGTAAAATAGAGATTGGCCGGGGTGACGAGGGCGTTCTTCCACTTTTCAGGGAATATATCTGTTCTGAGGGATATATTAAATAACATAGTAAGAGGGTGGGCAAGTTCATCTAGTGCTAGGTTGATTAACTTCATATCCAGCATGTCGCTGCCCATTCTGGTTTTGCCTAGTATTCTTTTGATGTACTTAATAGTCTGGGACCCAGTGATCTGTTTGAAGTAGAAGAGCAGCTGATTGGTGCTGGGGTAGGGGTAGTGTTGGATGTGCAGGGTTTCCAGTTGGTGTTAGGGTCAAGATATTCTGGGGGTAGAACACTACTTAGGTTTGTGAAGGCCTGATTAAAGGCATTAGCAAGGTCTTTAGGATGTTGTAGAGGGCCTGCGGGTGTAACAATGAGATCAGGAGGGGCTCTGGACTGCTTACCAGTCAGCGTTTGTGTGTTGTGCCAAAACTCCCGTTTGTTACCCCAGCTTTTTTCCAGTTGCTCTCTGTAATAGGGAGCCTTGGCATTCCTGATCAATCTGGTACATTTATTTCTAGCTGTCTTGTATGCAATAAAATCTGCTTGTTTACCGGTCACTCTCGCCTTGTGCCAAAGGTTGTCCCGATGTTTCGTTTGCTCACTGAGGGAGCCACTGAGCCAAGGGTTAATAGCTCCTTTGATTTTGGAAGTTCTGACAGGGGCAAATAAGTGACAGGCTTTATTGAAGATGGTGATTATGTAATCAAGGGCCTGATTGGTGTCGACGCAGTCCTCTAAAGGGGCCCAGTCCAAGCCTCTCAAGTACCTTTTGAAGTTTTCCAACTGTCCTTTTCTCAGGGAGAGGTTTTTGGTGCGCTGAGGGGTGTCTTTTGGACATTTATTAGTCCAGTTGCAGGTTATAGGAGAGTGGTCACTCAGGGTGTCTGGAAGTACGAGGACATTTTTGACGTGCTCAGAGCAAGTTGCGAGGAGCCAGTCTATGAGTGTACTGGTACCTGTGTGATAATTCATCCTAGTATTTTGACTGACCATCTGTGTGAGGTAGAGGCTGTGTATTTTATCTTTAATAGCTACTGTTTCCTGTGCCTCCCAGTTGGTGTTAAAGTTCCCTAAGATAATCTGTTCCTAGCTCAAGTTTAGCCTTGTCAAAATTAGGGCCTTATAAGGAAACTAAGGTGAAACCTTTCCCCCCAGTCAAGGCCTCACCTACAATATATCTATCCTGTGGGTCTGGATGGGATACTAAGACTTGTACACGGAGTTCTGGTCTGAACCACACCACCACTCTCCTGGCTTTTGATGTAAAACTGGCCACCAGCATAGTGTCCCCCCCCCCCAATGATTTTGCTAATCTATTCGATTCCTCTTTAGTTAGGTGAGTTTCTTGCAAAAAGAAAATAACCCCCTTAACTTTCCTAAAATAAGTAAGTACCCTCTTTCTTTTGACTGCTGTCTTGAGACCGTTGACATTCCACAAAACTATTTTAAGTGTATCCATGGCCCTTGTATGGTGATATAATCATAGGTATCATAGGTAGTTACAGAGCAGAGAAGACTTTTGTCCATTGTGCTCACTTAGGCCCTAGTTATGGTAGCTCCCTATTTTGTTCGCTACACAATATTATCCAGTTCCCTCTTGAACTCAAGCATGGTCTTACTAGCAACCATCTCATCAGGCAAGTTGTTTCAGACAGGAGTTACCCTAACACTAAACCAATATTTTCTTTTTATTGTCTTAAAATGTTGCCCCTTCAATTGCCATGAGTGTGACCTAGTGCCATGATACTGATCCCTAAGTGTAAGACCCAGTTTCTCCCTTATGTTGATATCTTTAAGCGATCTATACACTGTACACAAGTCTCCTCTCAATCACCTATACTCCAGTGTGAACATTCCCAGTTCTTCCAATCTTTCTTCATAATCTTGGTCCCTAACATCAGCCACCAACCTTGTTGGCCTTCTCTGGACCCTTTCCACTCTCTTGACATCTGTCCTAAACCCTGGTGACCAGAACTGGGCACAATACTCCAAATGTGGTCTCACCAGTGAACCATACAAAGGCACAATCACCTCCCTCTTCCTACTCTTAATATGTTTCTTAATATTAATAAGAATCCTACTAGCGGTCCTTATCACCTGGCTGCAGTCTTGATGGAACTTGAGATCATTAGTCACTCTAACACCCAGATCTCTTTCTTCGATGACCTTCCCCAGCATATGTCCATTTAGAACATAATCAGCTTTTTTGTTATTTTTCCCAAAGTGCATAACTGCACATTTATTGGTGTTAAAGGATAACTGATAATCCCTTGCCCATCTTTCCATTTTAAATAAAGCATCTTGCAATTTCTTTACATCCTCACTATTTTTAATACTAGTACCAATCCTGGTGTCATCTGCAAATTTGGTTTCCCAAACATCCCCTCCACTAGTCAATGAGTGTGTGTATATATACATATTAAACAAACAAGGCCCCAGTACCCCACTTTCCACACCCAACCAATCAGAATATATACCCTTTAAGCAAACCCTCTGCTTTCTATCACCCAACCATGCCTTTACCAACATGTAATATACCCAGGTATTTTGTGTTCTATTAAGGCATCCACTAATTCCCCATGTGGGACATTATCAAATGCCTTTGAAAAGTCCAAAAACACTACGTCCACAGAGGTGTCCTCGTCCAAGGCCCTACTTACATGCTCATAAAACTCTAGGAGATTTGTCTGACATGATAAACCCTTCATAAAACCATGCTGTGCATTATCACAGTCCCCTGCCAAGTTCATGAATTCCACTATTTGGTCCTTAATAATAGTTTCCAACATCTTCCCCATAACAGTGGTCAAGCTTACAGGCCTATAGTTACTCAGTTCCTGTTTAGACCCCTTTTTATGGATAGGGACAACATTTGCTTTATGCCAGACCTCTATCACCTCCCCTCTATCCAGTGATGTTTGGAACAATACTGTTATAGGTGCTGTCAATGCTGTTGCCAGCTCCTTGAGGACCCTAGGATGGATCCCATCTGGTCTACAGTGGAATCCTTGGGGGACCATCAGTGCCACCCCATGAGGCCCGTGGTCAGCCTGCCAGTGCTGGTGGGTCTCAGTGGGGCCACCCACGCATCTGAGGTGGCCGTGGCACTGTGCCGTGAGAATGACCTGTCTCCCAGCGCGGGCACTGTCTGGTGCTGCCCTATGTGCATTGTGTGTTTTGGTGGGCAGTGCACAGGTGGATGCCCGGCATGCACACAGAAACAAGGTCCACCTGCACACACCCTCCCGGCTGCTGTCCGCAGGTACATGTGCATGATGATGCTTGCATTGCGCTATACAGCAAAGTGTGATGGTGCCCAGCATCTGACACACACACATGGACAGACAGTGGACGTGGTGGCCAGACCAAGGAAATATACAGTGTACAGAGCTCCTAGGGATGAGAAAATGTAAAAAATGGACTACATACAGAGGCCATATCATGGGGCACATAACACAGAACTGTACATTGTAGGAATATAATCAGGCAAAATAAACCTGACATATCTACAGGAAATATGTTGGGCAAACTGATATATCCTCAGGAGTAAGAGTGGCTAGACCACAGCACAACAGCAGGCAGGGGAGAAGTGTGCTTTAGAAGAGAGTTGAGGTGCCAGCATGGGGAGGCAATCTGGATGGACTCAGGAAGGGAATTCCATAATTCAGGCATACGATGTCCGAATGCTGCCTGGCCTGCCGTGGTGGTCATTACAGGAACCGACAGTAGACGAGAGTCTTTGTTCCTGAGGGGGTACACCAGGAGGGTATGGGCTGATAGTACAGAAGTGAGATATTGGGGGAGGGTCTGAGCCCAGAATTTGGCTGTGTAGCTAGCATAGTGGGAGAGCCACCAGTCTTGAAGTGATGGGAGGTCCAGTGACCCGTAGAGGGCGCAGTGATGGGTGTAGGGCTGCCAGTTAAGGGCAAAGCGACAGAAGCAATGGTAGAGGGTGTCCAATCTGGCTAGGGTGGACTTTGAAGTGGCACTGTAGACTACACCCCCATAGCTGAAAATAGGGAGTATCATTTTCTGCACAATTGCATAATGGGCTGGCAGCGGGATGCATCCCCGATTGCGGTACAAGGCACCCAGCTTGCAGTGAAGTTTTTATGAATTGCATCAATATGTACAGAGAAACTGAGATGCTGATCAAGCCAGACCCCAAGATATCTGAAGGAGAAGGAGGAGCAGTCCTCCAGCAAAGTCCCATCCAGAATGTGGAAAGCGGGGGTTGAGAGGGAGCCGCAAAAGTCTCTGCCTACTGCTAAAGTTCATGGAGACAGTTTTCTTGACATTGAGGAAGAACTGATTAGTGCAAAACCAGAACTGGACGTTATTGAAGTCCTGCTGTAGTCTGGTCGCAACATCGGCAGACAAGGGTCCAGAAGTATACAGTACTGTATCATCTGCATACATATGGATGGATGCTCGTGGGTAGATCATTCAAGAAGATGGAGAACAGTAGCGAGCCAAGGATCGAGCCTTGGGGAACACCAGAGGTAACAGGGAGACAGGCAGAGAATGAGTTGCCAGTTCTAACAGATTGGGATCTGTCTATCGGCTATGAGTGGAACCAGCTGGTGGCTGCACTAGAGAGTCCTGCGAGAGACAGCTTAGAAAGGCGGAGGGGGTGAGAGACAGTGTTGAAGGCCTTTGCCAGGTCGACAAAGATGGCTGAGGTAATGTGGCCCTTATCCATACCTGTGAGGATGGAGTCAATGAGACTAAGGAGAGGAGAGATGGTAGAATGGAACTTCCTAAAACCAGACTGGTAAGGTGTGAAGAAGGATGAGGAGTCAAGAAACGCTGAGAGTTGAGAGAGGACGAGGTGTTCCTGGAGTTTAGCCAGGATAGGGAGGAGGGAGATAGGGTGGTAATTCTGAGCAGCAGAGGGGTCTCCGCCTTTAGGGAGAGGGATGGCTGTGACATTCTTCCATTCTGAAGGGATAGAGGCAGGAGAGAAGGAGAGGTTATAGAGTGAGGCCAGAGGGGAGGTGATGGCAGAGGCCGACAGGTATAGCATTTTAGAGTCCAGGCCAGTGGGGCACTTGCCTTTAACGGGATTTAGGGTGAGTAGTTTGTTGTAGATTTCAGCCGGGGAGACCTGGTGGAATATGAAGGGGGGTAGGGGCAGAGTCTAAAACAGGGTAGGTGGAAGAAGGGGTGTGGGGCAGTGGGAGAGTGAACAGCAGTGACAATGTGCAGCTTGTGAAGAAGGTGTTAAATTCAGTAGCCACTGCTTGAGGGTTGGTGACAGTGGAGTCACCTACATTTAAGACCGGGGCGGGGGGCTGCGATGGGGGGGGGAATAATGATTTAACTACCTTCCAAAATTTAGTGGGGTGGTTTAAGTTGGTGCAGAAAGAGTCTTTGAAATAGTTGGCTTTTGCCCGTCGGATTTGCCTTGTACAGGCATTACATAGCCTCTTATACCTTTGTTGATCTACAGGTGAGCCGGAATGATTGAAGGACTTCCATGCCTGATCCCTGGCTCTAAGGAGGGTCATGATGTCCTCCGAGATCCATTGCAGGTGGGCTCCCCACACCCGAGCTTGTCAGAGTGGGGCATAGAGGTTCCAGACTACGAGAAACCTGGTTTTAAAGTACTCCAGTGCGGAGTCAATACAGGTAGCCTGTGGGATGTAGGACCAGTCAGTGTTTACCAGATCGTGTTGGAGTGCTACAAGGTCTAGGGATTTATAGGATCTGGTCAACAGGGTCATTGAGGGGCAGTGCCTTGGGCCTAAATGTTCTCCTGACTGAGTAGATCATGTGATGATTACTTAAACAATCCAGTAAGAGGCCAGAGGCAAGTATTCTATGAGAATGAGAGGTAAGGGACCAGTCCAGTAGAGAATTGTTCCGGTATTTGGGGTTGACACGTGTGGGCTTGATGATCTGCTGCATTAGGTTAAGTGCGGTTACCTGGATGCATAGTTTGGTGCTAGATTTGGAGAGCCAGTTTTGGTTAAAACCCTAAGGATATGAAGCTTGCTCCTGTTGCCAGTGATGACAGGGCATCTAGGTGATTTATGATGGCTAGCAAAGAGGAGTCCAGTAAGCAATATGATCCACAACAAATATTTGGGCTTGTGTGAGGGAGGGAGAGTTTGATTAGTAAGGCATCGATGGTTTGCATGAGCAAAGGTATTTGGACTAGGGTAAACTGGAGTGAGGCAGCGATGTACATAGCTAATCCACCTCCTCTTTTGTTACCCAAGTGATCTTGCCGAAGAAGAGAGTAACCAGGAACTGAGAATTCGGCATCAGTAATGTGGGGTTTCAGCCAGGTCTCAGAAATTATCATTATGACAGGTTTAAGGGATAGAACAATAGGCTGCAGGAGGGTTAGTTTGCAAAGGAGACTGCAGATATTTAGATGGGCTAGTTTTAGACCCCTTGGGAGTTTGAGAGTAGGTGCGAGGTTTTGGCTGGGAGGGGAGCTTGGACCAGGATTCTGCTCAGTGTCACCAGATAGGAGAAGCAGAAGTGATATTAGAAGTGTGGTTAACGGCAGGGCCCGTTTAAGCTTGCAATGCAATTTAGGAGACAGGGAGGAAGGTGCTGAGGTGCCATATGAAGGGATTTTGAGGACTGCTAGGCCAGCGTGGAAGGAGGGTGGGAGGACAGAGGGGCCGGTCAGCAGATATGTGAGGTGTACCACGGGGGGCAATTCAGTGATGAAAGAGGTTGCTAGAATGGCCGGCTGGCAGGTTTGCAACTCAGGGTAGGAGGAGAATGGGTGGGACACCATAGGGGCAAGTAGAGAAATTACAGCTAGGTAGAGGGGCTGCATTTTGCTTCTACTGGTGTGGAGACATGGGATTAGGTTTTCAGCAGCTGCTAGTGGTTGGTGTTGGTAAATTGCAAATGGAAAAGGCAGTTGATTGGTTTTGGCCATCACGTGAATACCCCTATATAAGAGGAAATTCACCAAAGGTGGTGGGGCAGCCAATGTAAAGCATAGGTGGGGCAAAATCCACACTCTGATTCAGATTCAAACAGTCTGTATGTAGTGTTGCACTCCATACCTGATATTAGGGAGCTGGTGATTGCAGCTCAGGGGAAAGGCAAACTCGACCTGGCCCTCACGACCACTCCAGGGGCTGTGGGAGGAAGCAGAGAAGAAAGCTGAGTTATATGCAGGTAAGGAGGAAGGAGGGGCTGCAGTTCGAATGGCAGGGCAGTTAGTTTGGTTTCCAAGTCAGAGAGAGAGAGTTTGAATGGGCCCAGAATTTAACTTGGCAGGCTGGAGCCAAACTTAAAGGTTTTCAGGCTGCTGTACACATTCACTTGCTGGGTTACATGTGATAACGGTGAAAACCTAAAGGCGATCGCCATTATCAAGAAGTCAAGAGTGCCGAAAATTTATTTCACCACTCTGACAGCAAAACAGTGCCAGGGACTTTGTTTTTTAATGTTCTATGTGGGGGGCTGTGCCCCACGCATGCCCCCACACCCTCCTACTTAAGGATTCTCAACTCCAGGGCGGTGCATGTCGGGGGGGATGAAAACATTTAAAAAAAAAAGGTTTGGGCTGGGCACAACAAAAAGGCACCAGCGCCCGGACCCGGACCCGGACCCAAACCCAGCACCCTGCCGACCAACACCACCAACCCATCCACCACACAACTGGGTCAGCTCGGCAACCTACTGCAGCACCACCCCTCACATTCCCTCCTGCCCCTCGCTATGCGTGCTCGCTCCTCCTCACACGTGCGTACATATAGTGACATCCTGTCGCTATATTTACCAACCCCCTCATCCGGCCGCCCTACCCTATGATAGCCCTGGAGACATGCACTGGGGATTGGGTCAACGTTACTGTAGGTGCCCAATCCCCAGCGCTGATATCTTGTACTACCACTTGCTGTGGGGTTACACTTACGAGGGGAACAGCAAGAAGCATTAAGATGTTATGAGTAAATAATTAGTAGAGCTGGATTTTAAAAGCTAAATTGTTAAGGGCTGTGCTACTTGAGAGAACTGAATTAAAGTACACTGCATGTCGAGTTGGGAACGCTAAAGTATACTTACAGAAAAAGGCTGAGTTCTAGTAAAGAAATTAAATTAAAGCACGGCTGAAATCACTCAGAACTTGTTCAATAAAGGCTGAGCCACTAAAATTAATTTAAAGCAGTGACAAAATCACGCAGAACTTGTACCAGAGAAGCTGATATTCCACTAAATTAATTTAAGCAGTGCAAACATCACAGTACTGAACTTGCAAGATGTCTAAAAGCTACAGGCTGCAATTTTTACATTTAATTAAAATCACTCTGCAGTGAATTAGAGAGCTCTTAAAGCACACAGAGATTGATACAAAAAGGCTGAAATTCTACTGGGTACTTAAAGCACCCAGCAAATCGAAGCACAGCACTGCTACATTAAATAAAAATATAGAAATATAAAAACTATCAGCATTGCTCTGCCGATTAAATAAGGCAGAGAAGCCATTGGAGCAGTCTCTGTTTGAAAAATGGTGCCAAAATCCACACTCTGATTCAGATTCGAACAGTCCGTATGCAGCATTGCACTCCATACTTGAAATTAGGGAACTGGTGATTACTGCTTGGGGGGAGGGCAAACTTGACCTGGCCCTCATGACCACTCCAAGGACTGAAATTAGGGAGCTGGTGATTGCAGCTCGGGGGGAGGGTGAACTTGACCTGGCCCTCACAACCACTCCAGGGGCTGAAATTAGGGAGCCAGTGATTATAGGAGGCCTTCCCCATTATACCCCCCCTTATCTATTAGAAAATTTTCCCCAATTAGTAACAGTAAGAACTCAGTAAACAAACCCATACAAACCCCCCTTCACCCATCCTGCCCGAACTT
Source organism: Neoceratodus forsteri (assembly GCA_016271365.2). NCBI lineage: Eukaryota > Metazoa > Chordata > Ceratodontiformes > Ceratodontidae > Neoceratodus > Neoceratodus forsteri. The sequence continues at coordinate 266,473,673 of CM057451.1, read as the reverse complement.
TAGGAAGGAAAGAACCCCAGAATTCACTTCGTGTCATGGAAGAGCCAGCATAGTTCCATCCACTTTGTGGTTCCATATGCCAATGTCCCTCATTTAGATTCCCATCCCCTCAATGAACTGTGGGTTGTGCAGAAAGCCAGGGCAGCAGCTCTCCTGCCCTGACCCCCCCCCACCCAGTGGGAGGGAAAGGGAAGGTGGGGAACACCGGGGAGAGAGCACAGAGCCACCCGCCCTGCACCCCAGGCTCATGGCGACTCCCATGAAGAATTGTATTCCTGGGATCCTGCATTGGGAGGTTGGAGACATCCTTCGTAAAGCCACTGATTCATGCTCACTGGTGCCTCCCCCTCCCCACTCATGCGTATCACAGCTTTATCTTGTCAGTGCTCATACATTCCTTATGTTATTATGCAGAACTACCCTGAATATATGTTATAGGTTTTTATCCTCAGACCAAGATGTCCAGGCACCAATCCCCCTGAGCCCCCCTGCCCCCAACCCCCACAATAACACATGTTCCCCACTTAGTATGAATTTCATCTTCTCAGGCAACAAAAAACAACTGGCCAGTCTGGCCCCAATAGATTTGCTGCTATGTTTGTATTGAAATCAGATCCCCTTTCCTAAAACAGGAATCAAATAGCTCCTTTCCTAAAGGATCACCTATTAACTGCGAAACAATTAGCCAAAGCATTAGCAGACAACCACCCTGCTTAAATATAAAGAAAAGAAAAGAAAACAGTCATCTGGGCCATATAAATCATGTTCCTATGTGACCACCTGAGTAGGTGGTGTAGAAAAAGAAAAGCTTGGGTAGCCATGAATACTAAGGTTCAACCATTCAGCTATGGATAAGAGTAAGGCCCCTTATTTGTGTCCGGTCATTAGAATTCCTGGCCAAGCCGGCCCAGTGGCGCTGAGGGTTGAGGCGCTGGACGCCACACCTCACCTGCACTTGGCGACCGGGTTGAGGAGCAGACTCGGGTAATCGTGCGGGTCAGCTCAGGGAGATAGGCTGGAGCATCCAACGATAGCTCGCCTTCTCTGGGAAGGATTTGTGCTCATGACCTTGACGACCCCAGGCGGAGGCTCGAGGAACTGCAAGCTACATTTGGGGATGGGCGGCCATTGAGCGGCATGGACATCGGCACGCAAGCCATGACATCAGGGAGGTTACTTGCTGCTCGGGAGGGAGAAAACGCTGAAACAAGCCTGCCTCAACCCGGAAGATGGGAGGACATGGCCGTGCCCCACGGTTGCCTGCGCCCGCCCAGCGGACCTCGAACCCGGCGAAATGTAAGTCGGGTCTGAGCCCCCACCTGCCTCGCCCGGGGGGTAATCCGCGGCTCCATGGGGCCTAGGGGTCTGCTTGGGTAGGGTTCCGGGCAGTGGGATGTCCAGTTGTCCCCCCCTGAAGGGTTGGAGTTGCAGGCTGGGGAGGAGGAATAAATAGTAATTTAAAAAAAAAAAGAATTCCTGGCCAAGAAATAGTCCATATGTCTCTTTACTCCATCAACTAAAGGAAATTGGTCCAGATCTACACTTTATTCAGTGAGCGAGCCTGGTTAAATAAAGTTTGATTGATTGATTGATATAGGCCTATCTCGATATTAAACATAGACTATAAAATAAAAGTATCAATATTGGCAAAAAGACTGGAACCCTTACTACCCAGAATAATTAACATAGATCAAACAGGATTCATTATAGGGAGGCAGGTGGCAGATAATGTGAGAAGAGTAATGAATGTGATAGACTTTCATGCATCTGACACAAAGGCAGTAATCATGAGTCTAGATGCCAAGAAGGCATTCAATAAGGTGGAATGGCCTTACATACGGGATGTGCTGTCTGGTTTTGGTCTGGGGGAGTATTTTCAAAAAATTACTTTCAGGCTATACGAAAACCCAACTGCATACATTAGGGCAAATGGACATGTATCTAAGAAGATACAGTTAGGTAGAAGTACCAGACAAGTGTAACTCTCCTGTTCCCTGGGGTTACTAGAATCCCATTAGAGTTAGTAGTAGGCAGGGAAGACAGCTAGTGATTTGCCAGTAAATGATTTCACTCTGTCCCTCTCTGCTGCTGGGCTCAGCTGGGAGCTGGAGAGGTGATGTCACCTTAGAACTCTCACAGCAGCATAAGCCACAGCAGTTGTTGTGAGTGGGGAATTTAGAATTCTGAATCACTCTTGTTCCAGAGCTCAGTGTGAGCAGTAGTCTGTAGTAGCAGCTGTGATAGTGAGCTGTAGTGTTCCAGTTTTTCTCACCCTAGTGGAGTACAGCATTTTCCAGCTTTGCCTAAGTGGTGGAAACCATCTTCAGGGATTTCCTGTTCTTCATCCCAGGTGGGATGGAGCAGGCTGCCAGGATGTCAGGGGCAATCCCCTGATCCTACCAGAACTTTGTGAAGCTGCCTTTTGGTCAAGATCTGTGAGTAAACTGTTGTTTCTAAGTTTGCCCAGGAGTACCTGCTTTTGATTTTAAGGCGAATTTCTCTGACAAAGGGACCCTGTCACCATGGAAGTTTTAAAAGTTGGCTGACCACAGTGGAGTCCAGTCTGTGACCATCCATGTGAGCAGAACATTTGCCTTTGACACCCCTGAGGCGCTTGCTGATGTTAAGTGTGAAATACATTTCTAGAAAGCATCAACAGTGATATTTTTGATAAATGTGAGGTGTATTACTGAAGGGATGGCCAAGTATGAACTTGGAAACAAAAGATGGGAGACCCCCCCCCATCTGGAGTGACCAGTTTAGCTATCCGGGTTCTTAAGGGAACCTGTGTTTTCTGTCAGTGCATGTGGCCAATGCCTGAAGAAACTTCTACCCCAGTGAGTGGGGTTTCTCCGATTGAGCCTTTAGTGCTCTGATGTGGTCTCTGTGCAACAATTTATCCTATGCTATATGGGAAGTGTTCAAATGCTGGCCACGTGTGCCAAGTCCAGAAGAATTTGTGTGTTTGCCTGTGGCTAGTCCACATTTTCTACAGTAATCCTATGCTATACGGGACTTCCAAGTACTGGCCATATGTGCCTAGTCATGGGAACGTGTGTGTTTTCTGTGTGGCTAGTTCCACAGTTCCTACAGTCATCCTATGTTATATGGGAAATTTGGAGTTCTGTACCTCAGATGTCTGCATTTACCACATGTGTAAACCCTTGGGGGGTCCATCTTTGCTTTGTGTGTTCCTACTTTGTTATGGAATAAAGCCACACTCTAGAATCCCAACCTGGTATGGACATTTATGTTATTGCTTCTGTGTGAAGTTACTTGGGTACCCCTGTCTAGAAGTGCAAACCTAGCATAGCCCTAAGCAAACGTTTTCTCCCCAGGACCTGGGTTCAGGCCATGCATTTGTCCCACCAGGTGTGTGCCTAGTAGCCACATTTGGTTTGTTTCTATAATGTCTACTCCATCTGCATATCCCACATCGTCTGTGGTGGCACTTTGCAAACCCCACCCCTCTCTTTTCCCCTAGACTGTAAGAAGTGTGCTTATTGGTTAAATAAGTGGCTGGTGGGGGGGTTACACAAGGTGCCCCCTCTCCCCCTTAGTTTTTCCTTTATATATAGAATCTCTGGCACAAGACTAAGACAAGACAAAGAAATACAAGGGATAACACTGGGACAAGGAGAGCAGAAAATAGGTCTGTATGAAGATGATGTCCTCATGTTTCTGGCCAACCCAGAAAAATCCATTCCCAAATTGATGGATCGAATATTAGAATTTCAATCCATATCCGGCTACATGTTAAACTCAGAAAGAACTGAAATCCTAATGTTTAATTATATGCCTTCGAACCAACTTAAATGGAAATATCAAATGAGATGGACCTTAACAAACTTAAAGTACCTGGGAATAACCCTACATACCTTGAAGCAACACACGTACCAAGATAATTATTTTCCCCTCCTGAACAAAATATGAGAGGATATTAAAAGATGGGAAATATTACCTCTCCCACAGCATGATAAGATCCAAACTATTAAGATTAATATACTCCCACGTCTTTTGTACCTCTTCCAGTGTGCACCAGTGGTACTCTCAAAACAATGGTTCAAATAATAACAATAAACTTTATTTATAAAGCGCATTTCTGAAACCAATGTGCTGTACAATAAGAAAGTGCTAAAATCAATAAAATAGTAGAAGTCCATAAATTCCAACAGATTTCAAAGATACCTAACAATTACTACTTAAATTTATATGGGCCAAAAAAAGGCCACAAATAATAGGATGGGTACTACAGATTAGAAAGAAGTGGAGGGGGGTCGGGCAGTCCCAGACTTAGAAGGGTATTGGCTAGTGGCCCAAGTGAGATGGACATTACAATGGGGGACATCATAGATGCCAGCCCATTGGCAAGAACTGGAAGAGAAACAGATTACAGACAGAAAACCCAAGACAATACTTATGGGGGATAGGGTACCACAACAAGATCAGGGATAAAGGTACACATCTATGAAAGTAACACTAACAGCTCTGGAAGCACTCCACAAGCACCCCAGAATATGTAGAGATAGGTGGCAACATAGCTGGTTAACACACAGTGAGGAATTCCCGACCTGGGAAAATAGATGTCTGGTTTAAACAGCAAGCTAAAACAGGCTTTCAAACCATTAACCAAATAATGCAAGGAGGGAACTTATTAACATTTGAAGAATGTAAAAGAAAATACCACTGGTTAGAAACTGACAGATTCAGATACCTTCAGATGCAAAATTATGCACAATTGCAAAAAAGAAAATCACAAACCATCCACATGGCAGGCGAGGGAGAAGTAAGCACTGAACAACTAATGAATAATATTGAACCTAAGGGAGCTATCCCTCGCATATACAATTATCTTACAGCTAACAGGGAAGATGCAGTGGAACATATTACTAAAAAATGGGAGGGGGAAGTGGGGTTTAACCTGACAAAAAAAGAATGTGCGACCATTTGACAGGTAGCAGCTCAGATTACCTCATCCCCAGGATGGCGGGAATTTGCATGGAGAATTCATACTAGATATTTTATAACTCCGCATGTGAAAGTACAATGGGGAAGGGGGGAATTGCAGGACGAAGTGCAGGGAACAGAGGGCGACTCATACACACGTATTCTTTTCCTGCCCAAAGATACAAACATTTATAAAAGAAGTGGGGAAAGAAATACAAACACTGATCCAGATAGCAACTCCCTTAGTCATACAACATCTAATACTTGGCCTCCCACCTAGAGAAATAAGAGGAGCAAATAGCAGATACCTATGGACAATACTGGTTGCAGTGACCAGTAAGACCATAATGAAGAAATGGTTTAATCCCATCCCACCAAACAAGCAGGAGTGGAGACAAATAATGGGAGAAATGCAGGAAATGGAAAGGTTGACATATGCAGTGAGAGACTGGACAGAAAAATTTGTAGAGAGATGGACAGCTAAAAAAGGGAAAACACTGAAAGAGATACTAGACAAAAAGTTACGGATCACGAGGAAGAGGTTCAACTAGTGGGAACCATGACTAAAGAAAATAAGAGATGGTATTCCAGAAAATATATTATTGTAAAAAGGTTTAAATCCCAAAGCATAAGGATTATTCAGAACAAAGATGTAGAGCTTTCTGTTGGTTATGATTAGTTTAGTGGTAAAGTAGACTGTTTTTTAACTGATTAAATCAAAAGTTGCCTGTCTCTGGTTAAATGATAAACTCAGTTGGAGCAAACTATATAACAAGACTGAAGACAAATTAACCAGACTGGTGAAGAAATAAATAATAGGCAGTACACAACATGTAGAATAAAGCTTAATATAGTACAGTATTGAAATGTAATGGAATTAATATTATTTTGGCAGACAGAATGCAAACAGAAAATGCCTTTTGCCATGTATTGACTAAAAAATTCATAATAAAGAGAATACATAAAAAAAAAAGCATTTGTCAATGCCGAATGTTTGATTGCTGGTATTAACATTGACATGCAAGAGTTAGACAGACACAGAATAGGAATGGTATTGAAGTACTGAACTTCACGCCAACCCCACCTCCACCCTGCAGAGGCGGACTGGCACTGGGGTATGCCTTTGGGTCGTCGCACATTACGCTCATGCCATTTCACCTCACCTTATCCTGCAGACACTGACAAGTGTTGAGGTGTGCCTTGAAGTGTTCAGCTTTACAGTCACCCCATTCCATAAGGATATACTGTATGCTGAAATGGGTGCAGTATAGGAGAATGGGGTGAACTCTGGGGCCGAAAAATCTAAGGCACACCTCGATGTCTGTCACTGGCTGTAGGGTGGAGGTGGAATGGCATGAGCATTACAGCCAGCAATCCAAAGGCACACCCCTGATGCCTGTCTGTCTGTACAGGGTGGGACATTATGGTTAGAAACCCCTAATGCCCCGGGCATTTGTTGGTATTTGCACTACCAATTTTCAACATGGCCTTTTTGTGACCCCCACCTGATGAAAGCATTTTGGACCTCTGCTCATGAACAGTAGCACTGATTTTGTTAATCTGTCCCAAACGTTGATTTCCCACAGCGACCGCGTCATTCTGTGCCAGATGTGCAAAACCATAGTTCGGGCAGGTTGTGAAAAATGACAGTGGCACTATTCATAAGGAGGTGTGAAGAGATGGCAATGTTGGAAATCTGGAGTGAAAATATTAAAAATTCTCAGAGTTACAAGCGTGCGTGAAAACTGCCAATGCACACTCGTAACTGTCATTTTTTTGAATTCTTAAACCAAATTTCAACATAGGCATTTTGGGACCTCTGCTCATGAACAGTGTCACTATGATTTTCTTATCTGTCCCAAACGTTGATTTCCCACAGCGACCACGCCATTGTGCGATGGATGTGCGAAACCACATATCAGGCAGGATGTGAAAAATGACAGCTGTACTGTTCTTAAGGAGGTGTGCAAAAATGGGAACGTTGAAAATCTGTAGTGAAAATATTCAAAATTCTCGACGTTACGAGTGTGCATGGAAACTGTGCAATGCATGCTTGTAACATAGTTAATTTGTGGAATTTTGTCACAAAATTTTCAACATAGGCATTTTGGGACATCCACTCATTAACAGTGTCACTGTGATTTTCTTAATCTGTCCCAAACATTGATTTCCCACAGCGACCGTGCTGTTGTGTGGCAGATGTGCAAATACACATTTCGGGCAGGATGTGAACAATACAGCTATACTGTTCATAAGGAGGTATGTAAAAATAGCAATGTGGAAAATCTGGAGTAAAAATCTCAAAAATTCTCAAAGTTACGAGCGTGCATGTAAACTGTGCAATGCACGCTTGTAACAGTCATTTTTTGGAATTTTTTCACCAAATTTTCAAAGTACCCTTTTTGGGAGCCCACCTCATGAACAGTGGCATTGTCATTTTGTTACTCAGTCATGAAAGGTGATTCATAAACAAATTAGCCAGCCTGGGAGTGGGTCCCAGGGTGGTAGCCTGGGTTTAACATTGGCTAGACAACAGGACATGGAGGGTAATAGTACACGGAGTCCACTCCGAAGAAAGGGGGGTTACTAGTGGGGTACCGCAGGATTCAGTACTGTGTCCGATCATTTTTAATGTCTTTATAAATGACATTGCAGAGGGACTGGAAGGAAAAGTATGCCTCTTTGCAGATGACACAAAGATCTGCAACAGGGTTGATACACAAGAGGGGTAGAAAGGATAAGAAGGGACTTGGCAAGGTTGGAGGAATTGTCAGAAGTATGGCAGCTTAGATTCAGTGCAAAGAAGTGCAAGTAATGCACCTGGGAAACAAAAACCAGGGAAGAGTACACAATGGGGGCGGTAGTAACAACAACAGAAATGGAAAGGGACCTGGGGGTATTCATATCAGATGACCTAAAGGTTAGCAAGCAATGTGAGAAGGCAGTAGGGATGACTGGGGGATACTGGGATGTATAAGGAGAGGCATCACCAGCAGAAAACAGGAAGTTGTTATCCCTGTGTACAGACAGTTGGTGAGACCCCATCTGGAGTACTGCATGCAGTTCTGGAGAGCCTATCTTTGCAAGGACATAGACAGGATGGAGGCAGTCCAGAGGAGGGCAGCTAAAATGGTGCAGAGTTTGCAACAGAAGCCATACAAAGAGAGACTAAAGGAGCTTAACATGTATACCCCAGATGAAAGGAGGGAGAGCGGGGACATGATAGAAACTTTTAAGTACCTGAAGAGAATCAACAAAGTTCAAGAGGGTAGCATCTTTTGGAAAAAGAGATGTGCAAGAACAAGGGGACACAATCTAAAGATAGAGAGGGACAGCTTGGGGCAATGTGAGGAAGTATTTTTTCACAGAGAGAGTAGAGGACACATGGAATGTCCTTCCTAAGGAGGTCATGGGGTCGAAAACAGTGGGGGAATGCAAGAATGTATGGGACACACATAAGGCAATTCTTGTGGGGGGTAGGAAGGAATAGGCTGTTGGTTAACTAGGATTTGCAGCTTATCCAATAGGTAGGGAAATGGGCAGACTAGGTGGGCCAAGTGCTCCTTATCTGCCATCAAAGTCTATGTTTCTATAGTCCATTTATGGGATCTGGGCACTTGACTCCTTGCTTATAAACATGAGGAAATCAGCCATACTTTTTCTAAAATATTAAACCTCCCTTTAAACGCAGGACATTTCACTCCATCTCCACCACCCTAAATCGCAACTATGACTCGGCCCACTGATGGTTTCTCTCCAATAAACTCACTGTCAGTGAGATGACCAAATCAATGCTCTTTGGGTCAAAACCTTTTCTAGACAAAATCACCAAAACAAGTTCCTCTCTCCTGGTGCTCAGTCCAGCATGCCCTCCACTAGAAAATGTCCCCTTTTTTAAGTACCTTGGTGTCATATTGGATCCCTCCCTTACTTTCGGTGAGCATGTTAATGATAACATAAGGAGAATACACCAAAAGCTAGGTGCTGCCTACAGCCTTAAGCACCTTCTATCTGTTGAGGCATGCCTTGCAATTACCCAGGGCAACCTGCTACCTCTTCTTGACTATTGCTCTCCGGTTTACTCCCGTGTTTCTCCATCCCTTTGCTCACGGTTATGTAGGACTTACAACTCCATCTGTCACTTCGTCCTTCAAGCTCCCTATTCTACCCACCACTGCTCTCTCTACCAGGCCCTTGGATGGCTCCCTCTTCAAGGTCGCTTTGATTTTGCCACTGGCTGCCTGGTGGACAGCTCACTTAGAAACCACCATCAATCCCCTTATTCACCCCTACTGACCAGCAGGGAACTCTCATGGTGCCTCAGGGCATCCTCGGTCCCTCTGCTGGTTGTCCCTCATGTCTCCACCAACATGAGTAGCAAAGCTTTCTCCATCTCCGTATCTTCTCTGTGGAACAGACTCTCTCTTCCCAACCGCTTGTCCACTTCCCACATTCCTTCAAACAGCAACGGAAGTGCTGATTGCTGTGGGAATCCACCTGCTGATGTTAGGATTTGAATTGCCCTGTGGCCTCTGTTGTAAATATTGATGTAAATATTACTTTCATTCATGATGTGTCCTACTATAAATACTTTGGTAAATATGACTACCACTGCTGAGGTGTGTGGATTCTCATACTGTAAACAGTGTTGTACTTATGTGTACTTCAGCTGCTTATTTGTAACTGTGCTCTATATTGTCCATTGGTAATTAATATGTATCTAGTCTTTTCTCTGCTGCTGTGCCACATGTGTGGCCCGGGTCGTGACTGAAAATGGTCCTCTGGATCAGTGTACTTACCCAGTTATCAAAGACATAAATAAAATACATTTTGATTCTGATAAATTTATAAATAAGGCTTTTCGTTTTACTCTATGACTACCAAAGCGTACAGAAACACAACAGAAGGCCTTACTTTGCCCCATTACTCAATCAGAACTCCTACATGTTTTACAGAAGGTCAAAATGGGAAACTGTCCTGGACCAGATGGATACGTGGCAGAATTCTATTAAAAAATTTCAGACCAACTCAGTCTATTGTTGCTGTTAGTGTTCTGTCATATTCAAGAGGGGGGAAGTCCACCTCCTTTTTGGGACTATGCCATCATAGCTACTATTTGAAACCTGGAAAGTCAGCAGAGGACCCTTCATCCTATAGCCCTATAGCAATGTTGTGTGTGGACTATAAGCTTTTTACGAGTTTATGGGCGCACAGTCTATGTACTCTTCTTGCTTTGTTCCTGGATGGTGACCAGGCTGGTTCCATCCATGAGCGACAAACCCATGGCAACATCTGTCGTACTTTCCATTTGATTGAGCACATTACACAAAGACAGATCCCATCGGTAGTCATTAGTTTAGGTACTGAAAAAGCATTAGATCGGCTGGTGTGGTCTTTTCTTTGGGATACAATGGGTGTTATGAATTTTCCAATGGAGCTGGTCAAGCTTTTTCAATCACTATATATGTCCCCAAAGGCATATGTAAGGGTCAATGGAATATCTGCCCCATTTCAATTGACCAGGGTATCTCATCAGGGATGCCCCCTTTCTCCTATATTCTTTGCGATTTATGTAGAGCCCCTGGCTACGGCCATCGGAGCCACTAAAAATGTTATGGGTATCCTCGTGGGGAGGGAAAGATTTTAAAATTGCACTTTCCACAGACGATATTATATCGACTCCCGAGAACTCTGTTGTTAATACCTGGAATATTACAGAACAATTTGGCAGACTGTTCAGATTTCGAATAAACACACTTAAAATGGATGTTTTGACTTTACATTATGTCCCCTCCCCAATGATACAAATCAAACTTCCAATCCAATGGAACTGAAGAACAATTAAATATTTAGGGATACAACTAGTAAATATTTAGGGATCCAACTAGTGAGGGACTATAGAACTTTGGAATTGGCGAACTACGAACCACTCTCACAGAAGATTGCTGCGGACTTACAAAATTGGCAACTCCTTCCTTATTCGTTGTTAGAAAAGGTGGAGGTTATTTGCCAAAATATTCTTCCCCGGCTGTTATATCATTTTCAGGTTGCTCCCCATAATTCCTGATAAAACCTATTTTAATTACTGGAACTGTATCATTTCCAGATTTCTGTTGGGGGTGGTGGTGGTGGTGGTGGAAGGCCATGAATAAAATATAGTATTTAACAATTCCCATTGGATAATGGGGTATTGAATTTACCAAACTTATTTTACTATGCCTTGCCCTCACAATTGCTGGTCATTTGTCATTGGTTAACCCCTGTTTATAACTCTCATTGGGAAATCTTCAGAATTTGCACTAAATGATTTGTACAACATAGACAAATATTTATTTGCACACCTGCTTACGGAGATACCCTTACCCAGTTTTACCCTATTTACAGTAATGACTTTAAAACATTGGCAAAAATGCTGCTCGGGTATCTTTCCCTCTCATGTCCTTCTCTGGCTCAGAGCTTTAGCATTTGATAAGACCTTTCCCCCTAATGCTCTGGATAAGACTCTCATGGACTAGGCTGCTAAGGGATTAAAATATACCTATCAGTATTACTCCCCTCAGGGGTTTTATACCTTTTTTGAATTACAAGCCACTTATTCACTCCCTCAACGGACACAATTTCAATATTTACAGGTGAAATCCTATCTACAGGGGCTGGGAATGAATTTCAGCAACTCCCTGATGGTTTCCCCCTTCTCTTCTTGCTGTTTAAAGACTATCAACAAGGACCATTTGGTCACACTTAATTGGTCAGCTTTATAAAGGTCTTATGGAACTGCAACCCAACGCATCCCTCCTGATATTAGGGCACAGGTACAAGGAGTTGCATAGTGGTGTAGCTGAGGAAGATTGGGCCAAATTTGCCTCTTTCAGTTATAGAATAACAACTTCTTATTATGGGAGAGACTCCTCCTAGATGTTGCATGCACCCGAGGTTTTTCAGCATCCATTGTTACTGTCATTTGGAAGGTGCTGGTTGATTGGTTGATTTTTGTGCTGTAAGGATGTTAAGAAGGTTCTGTATGTTAGTATGGAGGTTCCACCCGTTAATAAATTCTGTTTGAGTCGGGTTGAACAGGTGACCCACCACTCCCTGCATTCTAGCAGCTAGGATAGATGTGAAAATGTTTAAGTCTACGGGAGCAGAGAGATTGGTCTGTATGATGTAGGGTCCTTCACTGGCTTTAAAATCACTGAAATGTATGCTCTTTGCCATGTTTGGGGAGTCCCGTCTCCTCCAGCACTGACTCAAACAGAGTCAGCAACTCTTGTTAGCTGCTCTTTAAATGTTTGGTAGAATTTGGGGCTGAATCCATGTGTACCTGGGGCCGTCCCATTCTTAAGCTATTGTATGGTCTCTGTGATCTCAGTGGCTGTTACAGGGGCCTCTAGAGCAAGTTGCTGCTGTACTGTGAGGGTGGGAAAGGGGAGTTTGCCCAAATGTCAGTGTCAGTGGCTCAGCAGGTAGCACACGCGCCTCTGAGGCCGGGAGATCAGAAGGCTGTGGGTTCTATCCCCACACCAGGCACTTGGGTTAATATCCCAATATTGGGTGCCTTCCTCAAGCAACTGGTCATGGAACCAACTCAGCAGAAGGCAATACTGGACCTTGTGCTCACAAACAGGGACAGTGTGATGGGGGTAACAGTGGGGGAGCACCTGGGGAACAGTGACCACCAGTCATTGTGGTTTGAAATCACAGAAAGAGCAGAACCAAACCACACAAAACATCGATCCTGGATTTTAGGGGCAGACTTTGAGAACATGGGGAGATACTTGAAAGAGGCATTAAGGGAATGGGACAGAATCAGGGGTTGAGGAACAGTGGGCAGTTTTAAAATGGGGATTACAAGAACAACAGAATTATGCATTAAGCAGGTTAGCAAAAGGAAAAGGAAGAGGAGACCATTATGGTTTTCCAAAGAGGTAGCAAAGAAAGTGAAGCCAAAAGATTGCATTCAGGCAATACAAAAAGACACAGGCAGAAGGGGATAGGGAGAAGTACCAGGAGAAGCAAAGGGAGGCAGGGAGGTCAGTAAGGAAGCCAAAGCTCAGACAGAAGAACACATTGCAAAATCAGTGGGTAGGGGACAAACCTTTTACAGGTACATAAGTGAAAAAAGAAAGACAAAGGCGGGATAGTGAGACTGAAGGGGAGGATGGGGCGGCGTGGAGGATGACAGCAGTAAAGCTGACATATTGAACAGGTATTTCTGCTCAGTCTTTACTGAGGAAGAGGAGGGTAATGGGTCTGAAGGAGTACAAGGGTGAGAATGGTGCAGAAATGGACACAAGTCCCTTTACGAGAAAGGGTCCTAAAGGAACTGGAAGTAATAAGAGTTGATAAAGCAATGGAGCCAGATGGGGTGCACCCCAGGGTCTTTAAAGAACTAAGAGAGGTGGTGGCTGAACCTCTGGCTATCCTGTTTAGCCAATCACTGGAAACAGGGGAGGTACCCAAAGACTGGAGGACAGCAGATGTGGTCCCCTTATACAAAAAGGAACAAGAGGAAGCAGGGAACTAAGACCAGTCAGCCTCACCTTGGTAGTGGGAAGATCATGGAAGCACTACTGAGGAGAGATTGGTGGAACATCTGGTTGTTAATGGACTACAGGACCCAAGGCAGCATGGTTTCACCAGGGGAGGTCATGTCAGACCAACCTTGTTGAATTTTTGACTGGGTGACTAGGGAGGTGGATCAGGGAGGGAAGTGGAGCATGGCCTATCTGGACTTCAGCAAGGCCTTTGACACTGTGCCACATAGAAGACTGTTACACAAACTGGGGAATATGGGTGTGGGCAGGACAGTAGTGTGGTGGGTAGGTAACTGGCTGGGTGGCAGGACACGAGGGTGGTGGTAAATGGCTGTCACCCACAGAGGGAAGAGTGACCAGTGGGGTACCACAGAGATCAGTGCTGGGACGGTCCTATTCAACATCTTCATCAGTGACATTGCACAGGACCTAGAAGGCAGAATTTCACTGTTCGCTGATGACACAAAGCTCTGTAACAGAGCAGACACACCGGAGGTGTGAGACAGAATGAGAAGGGACCTGCAGAAACTTGAAGAATGGTCAGGGGTTTGGCAGTTGAAATTCAATGCAAAGAAGTGCAAGATAATGCATATGGGGCACAAAAACCCTGGCACAATATATCAGTTGGGGTGAGGATATAGCATGCACCAAGCAGGAAAGGGATCTTGGGTTTATCATCTCTGATGACCTCAAGGTAGGGAAACAGTGTGACAAGGCAGCAGGTAAAGCAAATAGGATGCTGGGATGTATAGGCAGGGGCATCACCAGCAGGAAAAGGGAGGTCATAATTCTGCTATACAAGATACTAGTGAGGCCCCACCTGGAGTACAGTGTACAGTTCTGGAGACCATACCTACGTAAGGACATAGACAGGGTAGAGAAGGTTCAGAGGAGGGCAACAAAGATGGTGCATGGATTGCATCACAAGTCCTATAAAGACAGGTTGAAGGAACTGAACATGTACTCCCTGGAGGAGAGGAGGGAGAGAGGGGATATGATAGAGACATACAAGTATCTCACAGGGAGGAACAGGGTGTAGGAATACACTGTTTTTAAGTGAAAAAGATGTTCCAGGACTAGAGGGCATGGGATGAAGTTGGAGGGAGGACAATTCAGAGGAAACATGAGGAAGAATTTCTTCACAGAACGGGTGGTGGACAAGTGGAACACCCTGCCAGAGGAAGTGGTGGGGGCCGAGACAATCACGGGATTTAAGAATGCATGGGATAGACATAAAGGAATTCTGGAGGTCAGGGGTAAGGGGCAGCAGACTTCTAGGAAAAACAAACTGAACTTACAAGCTCAAATGGGCAGACTGGGTGGGCCATAGGCCCTTATCTGCTGACACTGTCTATGTATCTATGTATTGACACTGCAGTGCAGCATGAGGGTGGGGTGCTGCACTCCTGAGGTGCCGTCTTTCAGACAAGACATTAAACCGAGGTCCCATCTGCCTGTTCAGGTGGTAGTTTAGGTGGATTTTAAATATCCCATAGCATTTCTCGAAAAGAGATGGGGAATTGTTTTTATTAAAATCATAATGAAATATATACAAATCTGTATTACATCATACTATAACATAAACAGGAAAAAGCAAGAACAAAAATAAGTATTACATCATACAACAACCCCAACACAAAGAAAACATTATTACTATCCCCCCCCCCCTTCCCCACTAAAAGAGCAGGGGAATGTTCATTGAAATCATAAGATGAAATTATTTACAAGGCTGTATTACTTCATACAAACCTATAACAAAAGAAATCCAGAAACCTAATATAGTAAAAAGTCTCCCTTTAACGTAAACTTAATAATGAATGCATAAACTAAATCAAGAAATTATCATAAATAAAGACTCTGGAAGAAAAAAAGGGCAGTTTAAATGAAATCAAAATTATTCCAATAAACAGACCAGGTCTGTAAACCATATTTCCTAAATTCCCTTTGTTTCAAAGATCTCAGATCAGATTTCAGAATATAAAACAGTTCCATTTCTGAAATTGCTTGTTGTTGCAACACTAATCGGCATCTACATATCCAGAGCCAGTATAACAAATATGCATGCACCAGACGAAGTGTACTTAAAAACCCTTGTCCCAGCTTCTTCGAGGGAATCCCATAAAACAAAATATCAGGATCTGGAGGGAGGTCTAACCCCGCTTCCATCTGCTTTTTAAATATCCCAGAATAGGGCCGGCCAGGGGGAGAAGGATCGAGCGTCCTAAGGACTGCACTCCTTCTCCGGGGGTTGGGGGGCTTCAGTGATCGGTGCGAGGGTGACACCTAGTGGAGGCTGGGTGTGTAGCCCTGAGCACCGACATGCAGTCGCTGAGGGGAGGTACTGGGGCAGGACAGACACTGGCGTCATTGCACATCTCCGCCCCAGCCAATAGAGGGAAAAATTATCGCCCTCACCAGACATCTCCATGACGCCCTGCTCCCAGCTTCAATTAGCCACCTGGCCACATACTCCCCAACCAGTTAAAAATACATGGCGCTGATTCCTGCCACGGCGCCATGCTCTGCCTCCTGGGGGGCAAGCCAGGAGTAATCAGGGAGGAACAAGTGGCTAATTAGGTGGTGGAAGTTCGGGGACACCGTGACCAGGGCGGATCCTGGACGGAAGGGGAGGGAGGGGTAAAAAGAGGGGAGAAAATATAAAAAAAACACATAAGCACACTGAAAATTTAAATTAGTCATTCTTTCAATTGTCATAATACAATCCTCTCTAGGGCAATATCTTTCATGTAATGCCTTATGTTTCTGGTTTCCCTTCACATTAATCCTATCATGGCTCCCTAACCACACTGTACCTCACATATGAATGGGGATACGATCATCCACAGTGTAGTCTGAAATATAAGCTTGTTTCACCATTGAAAACACTGCAAAAAGATATTCAACAAAACATGAACCCAAAATGTGTTTATACAGTGCTTTGCATGTCAAAACTCGAACCTGATCGAACCCAATTCTCCATAATTTAATCTTATCAAAAAAAACCTCCCATCTTTTTGCTAGTCTTGGACACCATTTATTTTTATGAACAAAGGCATTTTCATTCCATTCCTGCAAAATACCTGCTGAAGTTAAAAAACCCTATTTTCCCCACAATGGCTTTGCTTGGCCAATAGGCACTACCAAACTAGAATATAAAAAAATGAAAAAAAAAAAACCAAACAAAACCGGATTTAACATATTAACCTCCCCCCCGAAGTCCAAGATACAACACATTCCTCTTGACCGGGTTCAACCTACTCCCCCAAAAACAACTAAAAAACAGTCCTAATAATGAAACTTCTAACGCTTTAGGTAAAGGAAAAATAATGCTAATATATAAAAAGAGAGGGACCAAAAAATTCTTAATATAATAAACTCTTTTTTTCTTGGAAACCTTCCATTTATTCCATACTGCTACCTTTATCTTCCCTTTACTTAATGCCTTATCCCAATTATAATAAGCCATATCGTCCTCACCTAAATACAACCCCAATATACGACATGGTTCCACGGCTACTGGGAATCCTCTCACCCACTCTTGAGATGTCGGGAAACCAGCTACCCTCAATCTTTTTGTTTTAGTCAAATTAAGACGAGCACCTGTAAGTCTCCCCATGGTCTGTATTAACTCACAAGCAATCTGCAAGGAAGTTTCATCTCTCAATATTAAACATAGATCATCAGCATAAGCAAGAACTTTACACTGATGTTCACTAAAGCCTCTTACTCCATAAATCCACAGAGATTTCTGTAATATCTGTAACAAAGGGTCCAAAGCAAAAACATATAAACTTGGGCTCAGAGGACACCCTTATTTTTTTTTTTTTTATTTTATTTAAACGGCAGTTTGGAAAACCTTTGAGCCATAGGCTCATTTACAAAGGTACCTTGTCACAGTAAGACAAACCAAAATACACAGTATAGCAGTACAACACATAAGTATAACAGTAAATTAAGACATAGATACAAACAAGCTGGTACAGGTAGGATTGATGCAAACAATACCAGAGTTATGTTGTCCTTAGCAGCTTAGTAGTAAAGCTTTGATCATAAGTATTGAGTACTGGCTTTGACTAGTGGCAGTTACAGCATCGGGTGTTAATAAGGTGGTTCACGTAAGGAAGTTTTGAGCACGATATAGTTGGAGCTTCAGAGATGGAGGGGCAGTGTGTTGAACCAGGAGGGGCCCTAAAGCTGAAGGCTCTTTGGCCGTGAGAGGTCCTAGCTCTAGGGATAACAAGAGAGGTTTTCCCAGAGGTCCAGTATGAACTAGTGGGACAGAGCGTATGGTGGTGGTCAATCCTGGTGGGGAAAGCCCAAGGAGGGTCTTTTTGTAAGGGTACAGGTAAGATATTTGAGGCGGCTCGTCGAGATCAAGTACCACGCTTTAGCATACAGTAGACAGGTGTGTGTCATCCTAGGTGCTCAGTAATTAACCTGCAGGCCTTATTCAGAGTAGTAGATTTTATGGAGTGCGGTCTGATCAGCAGCACCATACACCGGCAGTCCATAGTCCACTAGGGACAGGATAGAGGAGGTGACTGCGAGTCGAAGAGCCTCCGGGGGGAGGCAGTGTTTATACCGATGTAAGATGCCCAATCGGATATTGGTGGCAGTGGCTAGGGCAGCGATGTGTCCATGGAAGGAGAGGGAGGGGTCAAAATGGATCCCTAGGTATTTATAGGAGCAAACTTGTTCGAGTGGGAATGAGGACCCAGAGTGAATGAGGAGTTTGAAGTTGCAGGACTTGTTTTGGGGATGAGAGAAGAACATGGTTTTGGTTTTTTTAAGATTTATCACCAATCTATGTTCCTTGAACCAGCCCTCGGCTTCAGTGAAGGACTTCTGCAGCGAGTCCTGAGGCAATAGGGTTAATGACTTGAGGCAAAGATGACCGCATCATCAGCTGCATACAGAATGTTCCCCGAGCAAGAGCGTGAAGGGTGTTAGGTAAAGGAGAATAGTAAGGGGCCCAGAATGGAGCCCTGGGGAACCCAGAAAAGATGGGACAGATGTCTGAGTAGGTCCCATTAATTTTACACGCTGTGAGCGGTCAGACAGATAACTGGTGCACCAGGAGATAGGGCCCAGCAGCAAAACCAGAGAGACTAAGGGCATCAAGAAGGAGGGGTGGGAGACAGTGTCGAAAGCTTTAGAGGTCAATGAAGACAGCACCAGCCAGAGAACCAGTGTCTAAGGAGGAGTGGAGAAAGTTGGAGAACCTAGAAGGGCTGTGTTGGTACTGTGGCCCGCCTGGAAGCCATGCTGCTCAGGACAAAGGACATTGTAGGTGGAGAGGTAGTCAGAGATTTGAGAGGCCACCACTTTTCCAAGGCCTTGGAGAGAGGAGAGAGAATGGAGATCGGTCGATAGTTTCCAGCCACAGTCCTATCACCACCTTTAAAGATAGGGGTGACAGTGGCGACTTTCAGGCAGTTGGAACCTTCCCAGGCAAAGAGAGTGGTTGATGAGGCATGTGATCAGGGTAGGACTGTGTCTAAGACCAGCCGTGGGATACGGATCAGGGTGTCACTGCCTGTACTATTACTCTTGAGGGCAGTGATAAGGTGCGCCTAAGTTCTTGGGCAGAAACACATGGAGAGAAAATAAGGGTGAGAAAGATTTACGGCAGGTGCTGGGGAGGAGGTCAAAAATTTGTAGGGAGGATAGGGCTAAGGTCAGTGAATGAGGTGTTGAGGTGGTTGGCTATGAGGCTGGGTCTGAGGAGATCACACCATTAATGTTGATCTGGTGGGTGGGGAGTGTGCACTCCCATTTAACTGTTTAATGTTATCTCAGAAGGTTCTGGATTCCCCATGAGGCAGTGAGTGAGGACCGATGGTGCTCAGACTTGGCCTTTCTGATGGCCGGTGCACTTGTTTGAGTGACAGCATATAACCGCCTGTCATTGGGCGGCCAGTCTCAATGTACGGTGCCATAAGTTGTCCTATGTTTGAGCTGGTGGATCAAAGCTGGGGTAACCCAGGGGGCATTCTTCCTTTTAGAACGGCGGGTCAACACTGGGGCAAAGATATCACAGGCATTATTAAAAGTTTGGGTAAAGAAGGAGAGAGCTGTGTCGATGTCAGGAGTTGCCTGTATAGGAGACCAGTCAATTTGGGACAGAAGTTCCTTAAGTTTTATCAGTCCACCAGGTATTAGACGCCGCCGGCATGTGGACTGTGCTTGTCGAACCCCTTTCAGGATTCTATGTCGGATCCCCTTCCACCCATTTTCATATGGAACCACATACACTAGAGCATAACACAAACAAATCCACCAAATAAACTCATCTGGAATACCATAAGCACTCAAGGCAGACCACACAAAAAAATGTGAAACCTCATCAAAGGCCTTAGCTTGATCTAAACTGATCAAATAACCCTCCTGATCCCTTTCCAGAGTGGCATTGTTCGTGGGTTCCATGAGTTCGCGTAAAAGTAAAAGGGCATCTGAAATATGCCATTCTGGGACTGCACAAAACTGTCGAGGGCTAATCATATCACTTATAACATGAGACAATCTATTGCTTAACAATTTGGAAAATATTTTAAAATCTGTATTAAGCAAAGTGAGCGGTCTCCAATTCCCAGTTACTTTCCTATTCCCAGATTTATATAAAAAAATCATCAAACCCTTGTAGAACTGAGCAGGTAAACTATAATCTATTGAAAAAAACTGTATAATTGTACTAATTCCGTAGGCATAAAGTCCCACAATACCCCATACAAGTCATTTGATAACCCATCTGAACCTGGAGAAACTTCTTTGTGGAGAGAACGGATTACCACTTCAATTTCAGCAGTTGTAAAAGGACCCACAAGAAACGCCATCTGATCAGGTGTCACCTGTGGAAGATCCGCAGCCCGCAATAATTGGGTTACATTATGGGAATCTTCCACAGGACAGCAAAAAGTATCATGGATATGTTTATCCAAAACCCCCCTAATACCAGCATTATCTCTCTGAACATTCCCCTCATAAGAAGTCAATCCTGTAGAAATCCGTTTATCAGTTCTAAGATGGCTAGCCAGAAAAGGGTTCACCTGTTCAGCTTTCCCCCGAGTGCCAAATTGCTGTTCCTTTTGCAAGGAACAAAATATATAATATTGCAAATCCCCCATCTCCTGTTTAATAGCCCCTATTTCCTCACTAAGGTTTACCGCATCATCAATCTGCCAAGTCAACAGTACACCTAGTTCATAGCAGAGTGTAGCATATCTCTCCATTTTAGCAAGAACTCAATTCCTCCCCATTTGAGAGAAAAACCCAATCAAACAAATTTTGAAATTCTCCCACCAAATGCTAATATTCTCATATAAAAACAGAGTGGTCAATTTATCTTGTACCACTATCTGTAACTCAGATCTAATGTACTCCTCATCCAACAAAGAGCTATTCAACCGCCAATATCCACTTCCTGTTTCTCTGACAGGGAGGGAGGTAATAGACATACCTAACGACAAATGATCCAAGGATTCAATGGGTATAACACTAACATTATCTATCAATAATGTCTTTTTAATAAAGATAAAGTTTATTCAAGAAAAAAGTACACCCTTAAAAAAGGTAGGTTTAGGAACCTGCTTAAAGCCATCCTGTACATCGTGCAACCCAGCATGGTGTAAAACTTGTTTAAGGAAGGTTTTATCACAATATTGTTTCCCTCGGTCCATTTTCAGAAGGAAGTTAATATTAAACCCCCCCCCCCCAAAAAAAAAATCTGTCTGCTAGTATGTAAAAAAGGTTGCATCTTATTCAACAATTCTATCTGGGAACATTTTGTCTGCAGATTATGAACATTCAACAATCGACAAGACAAGCCCCTTATCTCTACATCTAGCATAAATGCTCGTCCAGGAACTATATCCACCTGTCTGTGCAAGATCCATTCAGTAGTGGAAAAGCAAAGCCACACCCCACTACAAGTCTCTTCCCCTAGTGACCAATATGATGATCCCCATCCCCAATCCTTGGAAGCTTGAGCACATTCCTGGAGAGTGTGCAGCCGAGTATCCTGCACAAAAATCACATCATAGGCCAAAGATTGCAATGTACTTAACATCGTTAATCATTTTCTAGTGGACTTAATACTATTTACATTCAAACTAGCTAAGTATAAGTTAAAGGGCTCAGGAAGGGGGCTTAATCCCTTTGTCACTAGATCGAGTGACCCTCTTTTGTACTGGCAAAGCCCGTTGTTTACGAGCCAGGAGGGCCTCGCTTGCTACCAATGGGTCAGAATCCGGACCTTGTGAACAGACATTATCCTCCATAGGGTGTTCTAGATCGACCTGTTCCCCCAAGAATGAAATGGGGCAAACCTATTCAACAACGGCAAGGGAGATAAGGGGACACCCGAGCTGACTACGCCTAAAGTCCCACCTGCTGAAGGAACCTTCTCCACTCTAGAAGGTAAAGGGGGTTCTAATAAATCTCCCCCGCCTTCCATATCCAAATCTTCTAGATGTAGGCTACATGGAGAATCCTGGGGTAACACATTCCCACCCCTCTGAGGAGAGCCCAGGGTAGTAGCATATGGGGTAGTCTGTGTAACTGAAGGAATCATCTCACTATCAGATTCAATAACTCCACCATGTGATCCTATAGAAACTATGGTAGAAGCTGATGGTGGGAGAGCCATGCTGGGAGTAGGGACCTGAGTTCTATCCCAAATGTTATTTCTAGAACCCCTCCCCCTTCGCCGCCCACAGAGTCCTGACTCTGACATGGGGTTAGAGGGTGCATCATTGGGGTTCTTAGCTTGTCTTAAAAAAAACTCCTGATCAGATGTTTCATCATTATCATGTACAACCCAAGGACAATTCGCATAGGAGTAATCCAAATCTCCACATAAATTACAAATTGGCTGGGCCACCCACTTCGCCACGGTGTGTCCCAACAATCCACACCCAAAACATTTCACTTGATCACAATCTGTATTTAAATGATCTAGAGAACCACACCTATAACAACTTTTTGGTTGGACCGCATGGAAGATAATACCCCTATAGTGGCCCAAATAAAAAGAGCTAGGAAGGTGCTGTATATCAGCATCAGTATGAGGCAGTTGAACCCGAAAAGTCCACCCCCAGTCCAAAGCCCATTGTCATCAAGGATTGGTTTGGGTCAGTCAAATAAAGTGCATCTCTTCTCTAACCAGTAAATAATGTTAGATACGTTCACCCCTTCTTTACAGAACAAGACCGTAACTGTCTTAATCATAGGTTTTGTTATCGGAATAACCAAAAAATCATGCCAGTTCTCTGAATCCTTCACTGTATAATAAAATGTCCAAAACTTGTCCAACAACTGCATTGTACAGAAACTGATGTCATAATTGTGATCACCCGGAGAGTGTATGAAGGCGTACACATCAGCCGGGGTGAATCCCATGCTATCCATCAATAGGGTTTTGCCCACCCACAGCCGGTCTGAAACCACCAGGGCCTTACCCCGATATCTCAAGTGTACCAATAACCTACATTTGGCTGTCTCTGCAGGCTTGTGAAAAAGACCTGCATAGGACTTTGGACCCGGAGGCTCATGCTGTTGTCGGGGCCCAGCTCCATCTACCGAAGCAGGTAGCGTACCACCAGGGTCTGCATCCATCTGTGATACAGTAGTTACCTGTCCATTGTCCTAGCAAGGCTGATCTGAAAAAGAGACAGATGTTGATATTGCCAGTTCCAGCACAGAGCTAACTGTTTTCATAACCTGGAAGTTCACGTCTGGTGTAGGAAAACATCCGACCTCATTCCCATTAAGTCGCGCAGCCACCAAAGGATCTTCCTGGGACTTAGAAAACACCACGTCCGATCTCATAGACCGGGACTCTTCAACAAGGACAGGAGCAGCCTGACTCAAAGATTCATGCTCAGGTGAACCAGGTAGGGGGATAGACGGGTTGGGAATCCAGATCCTATTCCGTAACAGCCACCCAGCCCTATGTAAAGCATCTCCTGGAGTCCAGGTGGAAGCTATCCCAGCCTATTCTGGAGAACCAACAGTACAGACCGGGCTGGTAATAACAGAATCACTCATAGGCAACGCTGCAGTATCAATATCAGGCGACTTACTTACCGACAAACGTTTGTTTCCCATAGGTAAAGGGCTTGCCCCTGACCGTTTTCTTTTCTTCTGTTCATCTTCCAACTTTTTTTGGCATATCGCAAAATCCCTTTCTGCCACCAATATCATTTCAAGTAACTAGGATTTCTTTAATTCCAACTCTTTCTGCAAAATGTCTGTCTCATGCGGTACCTCCACCTCCAGGTCTGTCATACCGTCCATCTCCTCTGAATCCAGAGCAATATCTTGAGCTGTACCTAGAAAATTCACTGTAGGCAATGTAGACAAAACATCCAAGAGCTCTGGAGCTCTAGCAACAGGTCCTTCTCCCCCAACCTCCAAAGCTGTACTGGGTACCTTCATCTCTCCAGCAGTGCACTAGCTCCCCCACAGGAGAGTAGGGAAATTTCCCCGGTGCCCTGGCCAAATTTCCCCCCATTCACTAAAATACCACCAAGAGCTTAATCTGGTTCAAAGTCAGTTGGCATTCATCTGTATCCCTTCCCATGAATCGTGCCTGAAAATAGGCAGAATTTTTCTAGTGCACTTACCTGGTCAACAAAAACTAACTAACTATTCTTCAATGCGGGTGGCATCTGTGGGAGATCTCTCAGCCGACTACAATGTTTTATAATAGTCTGCAAATGTATTGGCTATTTCTTGTGGGGCTGCTGTCTCTTGGTTATTATTGGTACTATTTTTCAGTTTTAGTACTGCTCTGCTTACAGCCTGCTTCCTAATCTGCCAAGCCAGGACTCTACCTACAAGACCACCCCCCTCTTTTGCACTATGTATGTTTGCAATGCATCCCTGCACCTTTTAATCTAGGGTAAAAAGGCTTCATCTACAGTTATTTTGTGGGTAGCTTTCAGGTCAAACAACTCTTCTCCCAGTTCTGGTGGGCAGCCTCCTTTCTTTTTTCTCTGTGAAGCATACTGGATTACGGCCTCTGTTACCGTGGCTTTTACTGCATACCATCTATAACCCAGATAGATGTCAACTCTGTTGAGCCTGTAGCACTCTGTGATTTGCTGCTGTATGAGTTATTTAAACTCATCTCTGTTGAGAGGCAAGCAGTTCATTCGTCAAAGGGATTCTCAATGGATTGAGATAAGATTAAGGCTAACCTCTAGCAGGGCATAATTGGACAATGCAATATTGCCAATTTCAGACTCACCAATTGTGTGGGCCCAGTCACTATTTACCAGTATCATATCTATTCTTGAATATGCCTTTTGGGAGGCTGAATAAAAGGTAACATCAACATCCCATAGGTGCAGAAATCTCTAAGCATCCTGCAGGCCCAGCTCTCTGAGCTACCTCTTCAAGGTACCTCTTCTGCCCTTCTCCCTCTCCCCCCTCCACTGTTGGTGTCTACGATCCACCCCTTCATTAAGAACAGTGTTATATTATCCACCCACTATGCAGAGCATGTGGGGAGATAGAGGTAACACTGTCAGGACATTCTGAAAAAAATTGTCCCTCTCTGTTTCAGTATTCAAGGCATAAATATTTTGAATGTGTATTACGGTATCTCTGTACAGCCCATTAATGCTGACATACCTCTCACTGTGGTCTGACTTAATATCTGTGACTGGAAGGGGGGCATCTCTGTGCACTAGGATTGCTACACCTCTCTGATGTAGGTGCAGTCCGAATGATGCAGAGTAGCAGTGCCCCACCTATGGGTGAACCAGTTTCTTGTGCTCCTCCTGGCTGAGGTGGGTTTCTTGTAAGATAGCTACCACTGCTTTTTGTTTGTTCAACTCCTGAAGGAGACACTTAATGGGGTTATTGATTCATTTTATGTTGCAAGAGACAATTCTTAGATCTCCAGTTTTAAGGTCAGCTACACTTGTTCATTCCCTCCTCAGCCCCCCCCCCTTCTCAAAAGTGACTGGAGTACCTGTTGAAAGTCATTTACAACCAAACATCTTTGATAACAAGAAACAGTAAACTGTGTTAACTGGAAGCTAACAAAATAAACCACTCTCGTCCCATTCCAAGTGTATTGCACAGGAAGTAAGCACTAAGACCTTACCCCTCCCCATAAAGGCATTGTACCTTCTGCATCCATATGTTGAGTGCTGTGATGGTCCCTTACCATAGTCCACCCTGCTAGTTCACCTTCACCCAGAGGTGTGATAGTAGCTGCTACACCTCACTCACAGGCACTATTACCAAAATTCCTTGGTTCGTCTACGTGGGGACACCACATTTGTATGTCCAGGTGCCCCCCCCCAGGCCTAGGGCCACTGGAGAGCTCCACAATCAAATCTGCCATGAAAGAAGCAGGGAGATGTTTCTCCTTCCCCCCTCCTACCCATAGATCGATGCTGCTGTCCCAACCAGCCACTGGCTACCTTGTTATCATGTTTCTGACCTATTTTTAGTCAAAGCGAACAGCAAATAGTTACAGCATGGTTTGGCCACTGCTGATATTAAAGATGTGTTATTTAGTGGGCTGTAGGATGGCTAGAGCCTGGAGGACCACCATCCTCCTGCCCTCTCCTACCTCACAGTTCCCTTCCTTATGTTCTTATAATTATGTATGGCCTGTTGTGATGCGTACAGCACTTCAATCACCTCAATGTAGCAGTGTAATACTGTGTGGAAGCCAGGCCATAAACAACAGGTCCGTACCCTCGTGCAGTTTTTGCAGCTTGCCAAGACTGCCCATGCCCTAGGAAGACCCCAACCCAAGGAAACCAGCCACCCAAAGTGTGCCCGTTGTGCAGGGGTTGAATTAACGCCTAGAATGCCACTGTGTGTGCCAAAACCATGGGAAGATCTCACTCCCCCCCCTCTGGAAAGCCCCCAGCATCTGCAGTAAAACATTTGCCGCAGTAGATTCAAACAGATGAGAACTTGTTAACAGAAAAGCAGCACATTTAGTCCCAGTAATGTCTCACCAGTTTAGACTGTTCAGTCATGCATGTGTAGAGTTTGACACCTCCGCCATCAAAGTGTGTCCCCAAAGGAGAAAGGCAGAAAGGGCAGGAATGTGCAGCCGTTACTCGGGTCCACATGCTAGTACTGTATTAAATACAGCAGAGAAAGTACCTTAAATTTCCAACCCGATCAGTCCTGTGCAGCCAGTCACTCCTGAGCCTGCTGGTTGCCTCCACGTCCCCATTGCTACAGTTCTTTCCAAGCAGCTGCTGCCAAATTTGCCTGTCACTTCTGTCCCCATTGCTCTGTTATTGGGTCATCCATATATGCTTGTGCAGCTCCTGCATGATAGAAGGAATGCCGAGCTCCATCGGTGGGGTGCAGATGGGAACTCCCAGTTTTTTAACAGTGTCCACCACCTCCTCCAAGGTACGAAAAAACTTGCAGCTGTTGTCTTCAAATATTTAGATTTGGGCTGGGGAGTAGAATTGTGCATTTATTCCATTTTGCATGAGAGCTTTCACCACTTTTAACATTTTCTAATCAACTTATTATCATGTTATTTTCACTTAAACTTATTTGATCAACACAGAATGTATATAAATTTGCTGTGGCCCCTGTTTGCTCTGAGTCATGAATGTAGAGAACTCATTGTAATTCACTGTTGTCTGAATGTATTAAGTCTGTTCTGATACACCCCTATGTAATGAAAACGGTGCTTAGTCTCAGTGGGCCTACCTGGTCAGCAAAATTCAATAAATAAATAAATAAATGATAATATGACAGATGCTAGTGAGGCCCAGTCTGACTTAGTGTCCACATTCCATCAAACAGCCAAAGCAGCCGATAGGATAGAGAAATTGGTCATAGGGATCTACAAAGGCCTGAGCAAAACTGGAAAAAACAGCACTGCTGAAGTGGAGGTGAGAGTGGAAGTAGTGGACTCATAAGTATGATCACTTGCTTGTTTATCGTTTAGCTTGAGAGTGGGAACTCGTCAACAAAGTCAACAATCTTGAGATGAACAACATTAGAATTCATAGAGTCCTGGACAGAGATGAGCAAAAAGCTGGGTCAATGATTGATTTTCTGCAAATTCTGCTTGAACACATTCTCCCTCTTCCTCCAAGGTTAAACTTGGGCATGGACAAGGCACATAGAGAGCTCGATTCCAAACCTTTGAGTCCTGCTGCCAGTCCAAGATCTGTCATGGCCAGGTTAGTTTATTTTCAAAGCGAAGTGATTCTCAGAGAAGCCCGGAAGATTAAAGACCTAAAATATGCAGGACATAAATTAAGTCTTGATTATGATTATACCCCAGAGATTATGGGGAAATGGAAACCGATGTGGCATGTACTTAAACAACAGAATGAGAAGCAGTTTAAAGCATACATAGGCTTTCCCACTAAACTGAAATTTGAACAGGAATTGGGAGTTAAAATATTTGACCCCATGCTGATTGCATCAAGTACAGATTTCTGCCACAGAAAAACAGCATCTAAATTGAG
This sequence comes from Neoceratodus forsteri, assembly GCA_016271365.2. Taxonomy (NCBI): domain Eukaryota; kingdom Metazoa; phylum Chordata; order Ceratodontiformes; family Ceratodontidae; genus Neoceratodus; species Neoceratodus forsteri. The sequence continues at coordinate 266,445,721 of CM057451.1, read as the reverse complement.
AACTGATAAAGTGGGCGTGGACGGTGGCTAAGGGCCGGATGAAACCCAGAGAATAGCGGGCAAATGGCAGTGCAAATCCACTCTGAGTAGACATTAGCAACATAGTGCTTAGGCACTGTACACTCCAGCATGCAGCGCTACAGGGACCCATGGCAGTGAGCAAGACTAGGTAGGAAAAAGGCAATGAGGTACCAGGCCTAGAGTGACAGTGAGTGAGTGAGGATGTGCCATTTCTTATTTGAATATGACCTGCACAGATGGGAACTCATGACTCATACAGACTGGGTGATTAGATGGTTTGCTTGTTTTTTGTGAACTCTATTTATACACCTACACTGGCCCCTTAGATCTTTCTCCAGTGAGGTCTCTTGGTGCAACTGTGTCCCACCTGACCTGAGGTCCCCCTCAGTCTGGTCTCTGCTCCTGGAAGTGCCACTCCACTGGCACCAACCACCCCACCCCTTGGCTCTGAGCCCCCTGGGGCGGAACCGTGCTAACTCCTCTGGCACCCTATCTAGAATCTAGAAGAAAGACAAGGGAGTGGAGGAGACACACGGATACCAGCTGGAATGGACTTGGCTGAGGGTGTGGGGGCCAACCACTGGACCCACCTTTGCCTGACTGTGTGCCAGGGTCCTTTTTCCTTGTTCCCAGAAGTGTGGATGTGCAATGACATCTGGCGTGTGGTGGGCGCACTCCCACACTCACCCGCAGGATGTCCCCCACCTCCAAGCCCCTTAGCGAGACTATCCCATGATGCAATGCTCCCAGCCTCCACTGGGAGCCACAGTAACAACGGGAGGCGCAACCCACCCCCAGAAGAGGGGAGCAATCCTCCAGATGTTCGATCCTTTCCTGCCAACCCCCGATGACCCAAGTCTGTTCCCTAACCCGGGTCGCCAGCATGGCACGAGGTGTGGTGTCCAGCACCTCAATGCCATAGGGCCAGCCGGGTGATTACATGTTAAAAGGTCTGTTGCCCTACAGAAGATAACCTAAATATGGCGGTATAACATTAATGTGACTTGATGAAGTTGCTTGCTGGGAGACCTGGTTCTAAACTCGATCTAACTTGGGAAGGAAGGAAGGTGAGTGGGATGGCTGAACCAGAAACACAAGGAGAGGAGTGCTGGGCATGCAAATGCAGCAAGGGGAAAATAATACGATATCCCATAGCAGGCAGTGAATTCCCAATTGTGGGCACTAGCATCCATCCAATATCTGTTCTTACAATCAGCCTGGCATGATTGTTCATGGGTCTTGTGGACTGAGTTTTTGACAGTGATGGAAGGGGGGCTGAGCTGCCTTGTTGATCATAGCAGGCGGACACCCTGTTGGTGCCATGGTGGCACATACATATCTCTCTGACATAATGAAGTGGGCAGTGTATTTCTTGTGTGACCTTTACTGCAGTTGGGCTCTCCCTATCATGGGTCGCTGAAGAGGGAGATTATCAAAGCTGTGCCAGCATTACATAGGGGGAAATGGGGTAGTTGGATGTGGCAAAGAAGCTCTGTAGAGACGCTGGCCCATGGTCACACTATAGCAGCATGGTTTCATTAATGGGGGATAGGAGTGGGCAAAGTGGAGTAGAGCTGCCCACCACAGCCTTGAAAGCCCCCACCATTTTAGACTTAAGGCACTGGTCAGAGCTGATACTCGCCCCCCCCCCCATTATCTAAGCCTTTTATCACCACTCCTCAGGGGGATGGTGCTCCATAAGTTGCAGGCCGGAGGAGGCAGTGGATGGTCTGTGACCTTGTGGGGGTGGGTACTGGCTGGAGTTGGAACCCCATGGTATTTACCTCTGCTACTGCTGCAGAAGTGGTAGTGTAGTCACTTGGCATATGGAGGGTGCAGTTGGGTTTAAAGGAGATAGGAAATTATTTTTATATAGTTAACAGCCCTTTCAACTTCCTTTAAATGTCAGTTACATAGTGTTGATATGCTTTGACCAATTTTTTGATAAATAGTATAGCGTTAGGCTGCCCTCAGGTCTACAAAGGATTCCACTCTCCTCACAGCTACTGCTCCTTCTTTTCATATTCTTAAGACATTCTATGACATTGATAACACCATTCCATGCTGTTCATCTGAATGGCCTGGAATGATGTTGCTGAAGTCATAGAATGTTCTGGCAGTATGAAAAGAGAGAAAAGCAACTACTAAGGAGAGAGGGATTCACAGTAGTTACAAAGGAAACAAAATAAAATTATTAATTTAACAAAAAGGTCAAAAACATATCAGAGTATTAGACACTAACAAGACAACAGGAGGGCATCTAGAAATGTCAAACTGTTACATAGAAACATAGAAACATTGAAGTTGATGGCAGATAAGGACCACAAGGCCCATCCAGTCTGCCCATTTTTTCTTCCTTATGAATGTGCCATAGGCCTTTACTCTGTCAATGGCCTATCTATTCATACTCATCTGTATTGCTCCCTTATGCCTATCCCATACCTATCTGAAGCCCTGCACTGTATTCATATCCACCACTTCCTGAGGTAGGCCGTTCCATGCATCCACCACCCTTTCTGTGAAAAAGAACTTCCTCACATTACCCCTTAATCGGCCTCCCTTTAATCTCATGCTGTGTCTTCCTGTCCTGCTATTTTTCTTATATTGAAACATGTTAGACTCTTTCACCTTGTTAATGTCCTTAAGATGTTTGAATGTTTCGATGATATCACCTGTTTCCCTCCTTTGCTCTAGGGTATACATATTGAGCGCCGTTAATCTGTCCTCATATGTTTTCTGATGCAATCCCCGCACAATTTTGGCTACCCTTCTCTGGATTGCCTCAATTTGGTTAATGTCCTTGTGTAGGTATGGCCTCCAGTACTGCATGCAGTACTCCAGATGGGGCCTAACCAGTGTCTTGTAAAGAGGGATTATTACCTCCCTCTTCTGACTTGTGATACCCCTACTAATACACCCCAATATCCCTCTAACTTTACCTACTGCTTTAGTGGTCTGCTTGGATGATTTCTGGTCATCTGTGATGATAATGATGCCCAAGTCTCTTTCTTCCCTTGTGACTGCCAGCAACTCCCCTCCCAACCTATGGGTGGCTTCAGGGTTTCTCTTCCCTATGTGCATGATCTTGCACTTCTTTGCATTAAACCCCAGTTGCCACTCTTCAGACCATTTTGCCAGTTTTTCCAGATCTCATCTCATTCTGCCCACCCCTACCTAGCACCTCTAAAATCCTTTCTTTTGCAAAGCATGATATCTCAGTTAATCAGCGAGTGGGTCGTTGTCGCCACCTTGTCCTGGAGAACAGTGGCCTTTCTTCAGCTGCAGGTGGGGTTTAAAGAGCTAGTAGAACAAAAAGCAGCATGCAGGAAAATGTTACAAATGTTAAGTAGTCTGATGTAACTTTTTATTCTTTAAGTGTTTTTCCTTTTGCTCATTATAAAGTTTTCTATGTGATTATATTGTGCTGGATGTGTGAAATAGCACTCTGTCTGACACCTTATATATTTAGTTGTATTCGTCCCTCTGCATCACCAGCACTGTGAGCTCACTGACAGTGACATCACAGGTGATCTACCAGGTGGCTACTGAGTGGCTGTTCCTGAGTAGCTGTGATGTCACAGTCAGAGAGGTCACAATGTTGATGATGTAGTGAGAGGAACAGAAATACATTTGTCAGCTGCCAGGCTAGGTGCTGTTCCACACATCACATTTACTAATATCATGTAAAAAATCTTCTAATTAACTAAATGAAAAGAAAAAAGTACCTCATATGTAAAAGGTAATAGTTGACTTATTTTAAAAACGTATAAGTTTTAGGCAGTACACTAGCTCTTTTAAGTACAGTATCTACATAGACAGTTTAAGACTCCTTGCCAGTGTTGAGAAGCTGAACTACACCACTCACCTCTTAAGCTGGGAATGGTTAGTTGAGTTTAAGTAAAGAAAAAGCTGGCAGTAAAAAAATACCTTGGAAGGAAAGGGCATCTTTTCTTATTATATAATCCAAGCAGTCTGTCGGATCTGGGAATTGAAATTGTAATATCCATGTGGTAGTTGCTGCAATATTCTAAGGGAATTGCTGGGGGAAGGGGTGCAGTGGCCAAGGCATACACTGACACATATAGGTCAGGTTTGAGGGACCTCGAGTTGGTCCACTGGCACAGTGATAGTGCTACCGCTCGCGACACTGGCAGTACAGGTTTGGGAATGGACCAGGGTTGCTACAAGGCTGTGTATCCAGTTAGTTTCTGTACTCTAGTGAGACAGAGATGCTGGGTGCAGACCGGGGGTGGCTATCCCCCAAAAGTCGTAACAGTCCCAAATTAGAATGCACTCCACACTATGAAAAAATATGTCCAGACTGCTTCAGTCAGTAATTTAAACTTTTTATTTAAAGCTTAACATAAATGTCCGGAGCTGAAAAACACAGACAATGTACCCCAGTGCTTCGCCTCCTTATTTTGGAGGCAAAGCGCTGGGGTACATTGTGTTTTTTCAGCTCTGGCTGTTTATGTTAAGCTTTAAATTAAAAGTTTAAATTATTGACTGAAGCAGTCTGGCCGTATTTTCTCATAAAGTGGAGTGCATTCTAATTTGGGACTGTTGCTACAGGGCTGACTGGGGGGGGGGATTGAGTGGCCCATGCACACCCCCCGCCTCCAGGGGGGAGGGGGTAGCATCTCCAGGGTAGTACTCCTGGGTGACCACAGGATGTCCTGCCACTGGTGGCCAGATAGTGGATAGGAGAGGTGCTGAACACATGGCGTTCTCAAGCTGCAGAGTCATTGCATGCTATGCCTCCTACAGCCACTGCAAGAAAAAAAAAGTTGACGGACGAGCTGAATGCCGCCCGCCTCATGCCGCCACCACTGAGCAGCTGACCTGGGGCTGCCTCCCCCGATACCGAGTGTGGTGTCCGATGGGTTAAAGGGGAGGACCCCCACCCTGGGAGGTAAGTAAGGGAAGAACACAGGGTGAGGTAAGTGCCAGAACCAAAGATGATGGCTGTCGGGTCCAAGGTAGGGTTGATAAGGTGGGACCGTCCACATGCCAAAAAACATGCTAAGTAAAAAAAAAAAGTTTAAGGGATCTCAAGATTTTCTCACCAAAGGGACTCCTCATTGTCTATCCTTCTTTCCATCGAAGAGATGTTGTCTCACTAAGAACAAATGCACAGCCGTTGGAGGTATTTGCCATCTTAACTGGGAGCTCATGCAATGCCTTGAAGTCATGGAGTGATTTGGGCTACTTGCTTAAAGATTATAATGTTTTCCTTGCATGAAGCTCTGTACAAGTTACTGTTGTGACGCAAATGTGTTCTTTTCTCATTTGTTTTATGTATAAATGTGACAGTGAGGATATATAGCATCTCGATGCTGAAACAGGATGAAGTTGGTAGTACCAGCCCTCCATGACTCTGAACTACTTGATAAGTGGCACTACGAGCGAGTAAGAATTGGGCTTTGTTCCATATTCACTGTTACTGCCAGAGCATCAGAATGGACATATATAAGTTGTGTAAGTGAAGCAAGTTAAATCAGAGATATCACATCAGGGGCAATATATTCAAAAGTTTTCCCAGCTGGCAAAGTGACTGCATGCCATTTCCTTGGAGTTTGTGTCCAAGCACAATATTCAAAGGGGTAGGCGCGGACATTAAAATGGATAGTGCATGCGTTAAAACATGATGTAGTTGGTGGGCAAAGAGAGGGGTGGGGGCATGAATACAGGCGCAGCACTATATTCAGCCCATTTGCGCTGCACAACAAGTATAGCATAGGCCACTTTTTGCAGTGCAAATACTGCCCATAAAAAGGACAACTTACTCCAGGTAAACCCTAGAGTTGGGCAGAGACACTGCACCCACCAAACAGGATGGTGATCAGAGGAGCTCACATGCTCATCATGCTGCAGAAGACCCTGAAGGAAGAGGATAGGGCAGATGCCCACCCTGGGCCCATCTGTAGGCTGCAGAGTCGCTATGCTGCACACAGTTGGTACTGGCCATGAGTCACCTTTCAGAACCTCACAGATGACTAGCTTGTTTGCCTGTACCACCTCAACAGGACCATGCTCAGGCAGCTGTGTGAACTCCTGCATGAGCAGCTGCGCACTGACACTCAGCGCTGTCATGCCACGTCAGTTGAGCTCAAGGTGATGGCTGCCATGTGCTTTCTGGCCATGGGGTCATTCCAGACACTGGTGGAGGATACCACTGGTGTATCACAGTCTGCCACCTCATGCCTGCTGGCCGAATTTCTAGCTGCCCTGCTGCCACACGCTGGTGAGTACATCATGTTCCCCAGCACACCAGTGGAGCGTACAGCAACAATGCAGCAGTTCTATTGGATGGCACACCCACCAGCAGTACTCGGTGCCATTGACTACACCCATGTTGCCAGTCCGGCACCCACTGGTGATGGGGTGGATGCCTACTGCAACAGGAAAGGTACCACTCCATCAATTGCCAGATGGTGTGTGATGCAACAGGGTACATCACTAATGCCCTGGCACAGTACCCCAGCAGTGCCCACAATGCCTTCATATGGCACAATTCTATCCTGTACCAGAGATTTGAAGGTGGGGACATACCTAGTGGACACCTTGTTGGTGAATAAATGCAGCACACCCCCACACAAACCCCCCCATAGGGCGTGTACCCTTGTAGCAAAGCACACACATGCCTCGTCATGAGAAGGAGAGGGTTGACAGGTGCACAGGATGCCCCACAACTCGTGGCCTGTTGTCGGAATGTGGGTAGCTAGACTGTCAACAAACACTAACAGATGTGTGTTTCTTTACTGGAGACAGTGCTCATCACTTGTGCCCCTGGCTCCTCTAACCTGTCATCTACCCCATCTGTGGCAGAGGACAGGTTCAATGTGGCACACTCCACCACATGCATTATTACTGAGTGCATCTTTGGCATGCTGAAGATATGGTTTCTGCACCTGAACTATTCATGTGGGGTCCTACAATATATTTCTCGCAAGGCCTGTGCCATATTCCTAGCCTGTTGTATGCTACGCAACATGGCACTCTCCCATGAAATATGCCTGTCAGTCCAAGAGGAACACAGTGCAACTGACACAGAGCCAGAGGAGCTGGGGATAGTGGGGCAGCTCGACAGGTGCGACCCTAGCATGGGCAGGAGGACCCAAGATTACAGAGCCCACACCATAAGAAACTTTGCAAGTAGCAGCAGATGAGCGTCAACCACACAGGACACTGCTGCATGTTTGAAAACTGTATCGTGATGACACAGATCACATGGTGGCAGAGCACAAGCAATGGTAAAAAGTGTATACACAACAGAGGGTGCAGTAGAGGTGTGCACAATGCATGTGGTGTGGCATGGGCGTCGACATTGAGAAACACAGGTACCAATCACACATGCACATGCCACAGCACCTGAGGATGGGGGAGGGACATGAATGTTGGAGGGAGGTGCTGGAGGTGGGGGGCTGGGGCTGCCAAGATACACGCAGATGTAGACATCGGGAGGGGCGGAGCGGATGCAACAAAACAGTGATAGGGGAATGGGACATGGGGAAACCTGTGCTGTGCCATAGGGCAGGGTGTGCCCCATAAGGTCACCTGGGACAGACCCCCCCAGGTGAGTCACAAGATGCATGGCCTGGCAGGTTGGCCCCAGTGCCAGGGCCCATGGGCAGCACATATGCCCCCTGCAACAGCTGTGGGGTTCTGAGGATGTGTGAAATATGCTGGGGTGGTGTGAGGGGGAGCTGTCCTATCTATGTTCGTCTGCACACACCACATGTGAAGACCATCCACCATTGCTGACCCCCATGTGTGGTGGGTTGTGGCCTGAGACGATGGTAAGGGGGATGCCTGTGGTGATAGTGTCACCCTGGACCAGTTGAGGCCCAGTGGGGTGTTGGAGGCATGGAGGTTTTGGTTGCGCCCTGGTATGTGGGGAGTGCCACTGGAATAGGGGGTCATGGGCATGCTGCCAGTGGCTGACCTGTCACCCTGTGACATTGTTGTATGCCATGGTATACCCCGGGCACTGGGGCTGCACACAGTAGGGAGGCTGGGGCTCCAACTTAGCCGCACAGCATCATGCAAACATCCCACACCACCCCGGTGAGGTCCCCAAACATGTGCCACAGGGCACTGAGGAAGCGAGCCTCATGGGCCTCTACACGCTGTTCCGCCATCTTCAGGTCTTCATGCAGGAGGTGGCAGAGGCAGGTGATGTCATCATGCATGATCTGCCTGAAATGCATGAGTTCTCACTGCGTAGCAGCCTGGAACTCCATGGCAGAACAGAGCAATTGTGACCTGTGGGTGCACCATGACTGTGGTGGTGGAGGGAGGTGGTGGGGTTGTGTTGGCCATGTCAGGTCATGTAGGAAGGGTATGGGATGACTGGGGGTGCTGCCAGGCTGCCTAACCCCTTCTGGGAAGTTGGACAGGTGGTGTGGGTATCAGTGGTGGAGGTGCGTGCAGCTGTGGTGTTGGTGACGAGTACCGGCATTGTTGTCCCAGACACAGTTATGCCAGGGTTCTGGGTGTACGCTGCACATGTGGCGGGGGCGGGGGCTGCTGTGTGCCTTTGGCTGGACACCAGTGGGGGAGGCTGGTTGTGGGGAAATGTCACTCCACTGAGCAACCAGTACCATTAGCTCCTGGCTGTCGATGTATGTCTCCTCATCTCTGTTCTACAGGAGTTCCTCACTGTCATCATCTGGGTGGTATGACCAGCTGGCTGGTGGCTGCTGCACACAGCTGGACAGCTCAGCAGCATCCCCCTCATCAGACTGTGACACCATGGCCTGTGCTGTAGAGAGAGGAGTGGACAGACAGTGTTGCACAGACTACACAGTACTCCAAGTAGGGTGCTGTTGGTGCATGCATGCCCCAGTGTATGGTGTCTTGTGTTAATACAATGCCATCATGCAACTGGTGCCAGCAAGATAACTTACCCAGACCCACATCAGTCACACAGCTACCTGTGGAGGGTGGACTGTGTAAGCATGGCAGTGCTCCCTAACCGTGGTGTATACACACGACACACGTGCATGTCAACACACACAGTGCAGACCACAATCCAGCACCAAGACCCACACATCACCACATGTGATGGCATGCTCCATCACCTGTGGACAACAGACAAAACAACAGTGCGCACTTACTCTATGTGTATGGGCACACCACAGTGGTTCTGGATGCACGGTCACAATCTGCTGGGGTGTCTAGGTGACATACCGCAGTGGGGGCAACAGGGCAGGGCCTCAGTGGGATAATGTGTTACAGAGTGGCCAGGGCACTGACAGGCCACACTATATGTGCCATAACCATGTCCACAGTGTGCTCCAATAGTGACAGTACCTGTACCTGTACCCATGCACACAAGGGGGGAAGCTAGGCATGTACTTACATGGCTGGCTGGCTGGCTGCTACCTTGGTCTCAAATCTGTCTCCTGGCACCCCTGTTCCCTACACAGGCCACAGCATGGATACCACTGCCTGCTCTGCTGGTTCTAGGGGCCTGGTCACCACTGATGATTGTGGGCCACCAGCCATGGCACATTGCTCCCAGTGCCAGGCAGCTAGGTTGTCCTTAGCATGGTGGCACAGGTCCTGGAATAATTTCTGGACAGTCTTCATCGGCCATCCCCGGCCATCAATGCCATTAACCTCCTCTGTGATCTCCTCCCAAGCCATCCAAGGATGCAGGACAGGACTGCCTCCCTCAACCTACAGGCTTGTGCCAAGGTGTGCAGCTCATCCTCACTGAAGTGATGGGTGTGCAGTCTCTCACTGTCTCCCATGGGACTTGCTGGAATAAGTGGTACAACAGTGGTCAGTGGTGTGTGTGAGAGATGCACAAGGTGTATGCAGCTACACTATGTCTGGGCAGTGCACCGATGTCCTGTACGGGGTATTAGTGGTGGGCAGAGTAGTAACTACTCTGCCTGTGGTGCTTGTCTGTCATGGGCCTGCCTGGAACATACATGGCCGATGTGTGTTCACCCATCATTGTAGGTGTGTAGGTGACACAGCCCCCTAGACAGGCTGCCTGCAGAGTCCAGGATGGTATGGATCCAGTGCACAACTGCCAACGTTGCACACCTGGGGATTAGACAGGTGTGTGTGACAGGCCTGCTGTGTGGATCGCCTGTGGTAGTCCACGGTCTGGGAGAGGGGGTCCACACCTGGTGCAGGGGGGTGGCTGTTAGAGTGGTGCACATGTAGGAACCATACCAAACCCCTGGGCTGGGCGCAGCACATAGCATCACATGTTATAAAACAGAACCACTTTGTGGGACATATTGATGCACCTAGGTGTGTGGGAGCACTGCACCATGGCAACCCGTGTGGGATGGACCCATCCGTATGTCACCCACATAGTAGACACTGTTTGCCTACCACTGACCCCCGGGGGACAACTGGCACTGCATCACCCCAATGTGTATGCACATTGTTATGTCCAGAATATGGCTGTTGAACCCTGTCCTGTGTGACATGTCTCAGGTATGGGCTGGGAACCAAGCCTCTGAGCTACTGTGTCTGGGCGTGCAGTGTTATGTCATGAAGCAACACGTTAGTAGGACTGTGGCAGCCAGAACTGCCAAGTCAGCACTCACAAATGTGGGACATCACCTGATTATGTCCATTAAAATCAGTGAGTTTCACAGGGCCCTAATGCAGCAGCCTTATACAATTTAAGGTGCTAGACATGCAATTCTAGGGTAATGTACAGACAGGAGGAATATGCTGTACTGTGATCTTACTTGCTCATGCGGTGTGTATTTCCAGCTGTGTGACTTGCAGTTCCACTGGGTAGTGTAGGGGGTGCACACGTCCCCTTAAATAGCCCAGGTGCAAACAGCCATGCTAATGTATGCCGAGATGACTGGAATGACATGCAATGTGAGCCCACTGCCCAGTGACTGCCCACGTAGCCTAGTTGGTGGCCTATCCAAATACTGCACTTTAGCACAATGCACTAAGTGGGTTTGCATGGGTGCGAACTGCACAATTTGTTCACGCAGCTGTGCAGCACTCAGGATGACCACTGATGATGTCGTCAGCCATTGACGCCCATGCCTGGGTCTGCGCAATGCTGTCCCCATGCATGACATTAGTAAGGTCATGCACAGGTCATGCATGCATACCATCATCATGTGCATGCTGAGTGATGCGTTTAGCACTGCACAAATGGATATTGAGCTGCGCAGCCTATATGGAACATCGTGCAAACAGCGCAGGCCTCCGCATCCTGCAACCAGTAGAAGATGGGCTGTCCAACAAAGGGACCACAGGTCAGAAGTCGAGCTGGCCATCCTTATGGAGTTGGTAATAGAGAAGGAGGAGCAGCTCCTGGGAGATCAGGTGGGGGCAGACAGGCCATGAAGGGAGATTTGGGAGTCAGTGGGCCGGCACCTCACATGGAGGACTGGGGTGACCCGCACAGAGGACCAAGGCTGATATCACGATATGGTCACAAGGCACCAGGACTGCCTCCAAAGATTAAGGGGGATGGTGGCAGACAGCACCATCCTGCACTCAAGTGGGTGATATTTGGGGTATGACACATGTATGTATGGGCATGGGATAGGTGGGGCCTGGGTCTGTACTCCGGGCATAGCACCTACATGGTGCACTCTTTGGAGTTACTGGGGTGGTTTGCATCACTGCCCTGCACTGTGTGGACCATGCTGTGGTACCTCATGCCAGCTGCCGTGATCTGAGACATAAGCTGTGTCAAAGCTCCACCAATACTTTACATTGTGCTGCCTGTATAGCTCTGTCCTTTCATGACAGCTGTTTGCATGGCATAGTACCCCACTGCACAAGGCACGTCTGTGGACAATGGGGGCCTGTCCACATGTTACACCTGGTGGGGCCCCGCACATTGGGTACAACCCTGACTCACCATCATACTGCATAGATGCGCTGACTGACGATGCGGCCAGTGACAGGTGTTGTCAACTGTGCCCTGTCGCCGCTATCACACACAGTATGGCAGTGCCCCAGGGCCACCATGGGCACTGGCCACTGTACTGTAACAGGGTCATTGGGGCTTGCTGGGAGGGCAGACACCCACTGGCTGTTGCAGTTCCATTGGATGCCAACAGTGCCTGTGCAGCATGGGGCCCTGCCAAAGCAGGCTGTAAGCAACTACCACGGGTGGCGGTGTCTCAACGTCACAATGGCACAGCCGGTGTATGGGAGGAGGAAGGGGGGAATGGGCTTAGGGCACAAGGCTGCACAGTACACTTCTAACATCTCTTCTTTTTACAGCCCAAGCAAGCATGGACACTAACAGAGGCTGGAGAGCACAGGGGAGGCAGAAACCAGCACAGTCCTTGGGCCATGATGGCCCCCTCCGGGTCTGATGGAAGGCAGAGAGACCATGTGAGTATGCAGTGTTATTGGTTCATCACCTGACCACACTGTAGTCAAGGACCACACTGATATGGCAGTGCCTCACCTTGACCACACCACGTACCCCCATGGTGCGCAGTTGCACCCTCTATGGCACACAGGGCAGTGACCGCAGCATGGGGAATATCCTCTGCCACCATCATACATGCTGCCATCGGTCACTTGTCTGCATGCCCAGTCCTGCTGCTGTGTCATGTGGTGGCAGTGATGGTGGCCCCAGGGTCCCATGCCCCATGTGGGTCATCTGGTATGCTCCTACACCAGTCCTAGACACCTCAGCCAGCCAGCGGTGAGGTGGGATTCCTCGTGCTCAGCCCGATCCCCATGCACACTGCCCAGCTGCACCTTGTCCTCGGGCTCCTAATCCCAGGTGTGTCCAATGTCTAATGGTCATATGGGCATTGAACAGGGGGCCCTGCGTCCCATGGGCTGGTTGGTCCTGCCATTCAGATGGTCCCTGTCCCACACGGGGCACCTCAACATGCCAGATGCTGCTCCAGTGCCAACTGTGCCCTGGGGATGGCCATCCTGTGGGCTTCCTAGCACATCCAGTGTATTCCCTGTGTGCCCCCAGATCATCTCAGTGCCTGGTGTTGTCCATTTATCCCCTGCAGAGAAGGGAATGACTGCACCATTCCCTATGTGGCATTGTTGCGCAGGTATTGGTCTCACAACCGTTGGATCCTCCCAGGCCACTGAAAGGTATGCTATTGGCCATGCACTCCTGGCTTGCAAAACCTCTGGGTACAGTGGCAGCCACACCTCTCCACCTCCGTAACCCTGACTGTGTCACATTATATGTCACAGTGCTTGTCCCAGTGCAGTTACACTGACCATGTGGGACATGTCCTCAGCTCACAAAGCTACTGGCTCTGGACCGTTCCCACTTGTCAGTCCATTTTGTAGCAGTGTGACTTGCACTCATGGTGTACCTGTGAGACGGTCCCCAGGTCTTGTGACATGGAGTACTTTTCAAGGGTGATGGGGGCACTGTGTCACATCCTGTGATATGGTTCACAGGTATGGTGGCAGCCAAGGGGCAGCATCCCACCCATCTGTGGCACAGTTTACTCTGCCACTGTGGTGGTGTGGCAGTGTACTTTCAGTACTGTGTCACAGCATACTCCCCTACAGCAGCATTCGCCAAACTCCACCTCAGCTTACTGTCATCCTCTCCCTCCTGCTCTATCCACTGCTGTGTCATCCAGAGTGTGACTGTGTCACCACCCACAATACAGCATGGCACCCTTGGCCGGCCGACCTGCCCAGAATGCCACAGGTGCCCTGCGCATTGCAGATTCCCCCATAGCTAAGGGCTCTCCATGCACTGTGACAGGCGGCTGTCCTGCAGCCACCTTCTGGCAGCCAGCGTGTTGGTACCATTGTGTCTGCCTATCCCATACATGTCAGTACCATCACCCTATTCCAATGCACACATGCTTGACCTAGGTGGCTATGCCACTATGTGATGACCTCCGTGATTGTGTGACATAGCAGCGCTCGCTGCCCCCAGACCATTCTTGCCATGATGTACCGGGACTGCTACAAGGTGAACATGGGGGAGGTGGGCAGTCCTCTCCATGCCCCCCCACCCCACAGTGCTGTACTGTCCCAGGGTGCTGCAGTGTTCTTCGTTTGTCACAGACTGTCGCCATGTACATATCATACACTGCTGCCCAGTCCACACCCATGCACAGCGTCCTTGACCTTTGGTCCATCATTGCACCCACCAGGCTGCCCTGTACCCTCTGTGCAGCATTCCAGAGCAAGTGTGGTAGCTACACATGGCCGGATATCCAGGTGGTGTGTCTCCACTCAATGGTGTGCCTGTGCCACCCGTGCCACCCTTGTTCCATGCTGGGGGCAGTGTTTGTGTGTGTGTGGGGAGGGACCAGCTATGTGTGTTGGCATAACTTACATGGTCCATCATGTCTGCACAGTTCACATACGACATATTCTTTCTCCCCATTGGTGACCATCAGCATGTAACAGACAGATGGCATCCAGAGGCCAAAGAGGGGAGGGATAATCTCCTGCAGTACATAGCGTGGCAACAGTTCCTGATACTATGGTATATGGAGGTGCATCATGGACAGCTACTGAAGGTTCTCTGTAAGGGGGTCTGACACACCCATTTGCCACCTCCACATGCACCCTAGGAACCCCCCATTCCAATTTGTACCTTCCCGCACCCCGTCCTTCCAATATCCTCCCATGTTTTTGCCCTGTCACCACCCCCTGTTTATTGTAAATAGTTTCATCAGTATATTTTTTTTATTGTAGTGTTTTTACATTTATTCTACAGTAACATATGTCTTAATTCTGATGCTCTTGTGCCCTACATCTGTTGTTGTGCTGTGTTGCCACTGTACAGTGGTATGATGGGACGCCCCCCACCCACCTGTCACAACCCCCGGGGTTATCCATCCATGTCCTCTACCAGGGGCTCTACCCTGGTGGTCTTGCAGGTGTCTGTGGTGGGGCTCCAATCTGTGCAGGGTTCCACATCTGGCAGGTGTATGGACTTGTTGACTATCATGTTCTGTCCCACAGGTGTCATCCTGCACATCACTTGTTCAGGACAGCCAACATTGTGCCTGTTCCTGTCTGTTGCCATCGGACAGTAAATGTCATTCAGGCTACTGCCCTCCTGTGGTGTTACCCATTGCTGCCTCTGTCTCGGACATGTCTGTTGTTGTTTACCTGTGGGGATCACTGCCTTCTGTCCTGTGTTCTCACACTGTCTGCCATTTTGTGTGCAGTAACAAGGCCCACTTTGGGGTTCCCTGTGTCCCACTCTTGGGTGCTGGGCTGCTGTGGTGGTCTGCACTGCCTATATGCTAGATTCAGTGCTGGGCAATGTTTGCACTGTGCTCTGGCCTGGCACCTGCAATTGTGCCCTATAGTCAGCAGCGTTTGTGACAGCACTATGCCTTTGAATATTGCGCACTATGGTCCTTACGCAAGCATTAACTGCCAGGCAGCGCAAACTCTGCGTATGGGCAGTCTTTTGAATATTGAGTCCCAGGTCTCCTTAGACCATCATAGTTCTTTCTGCTTCTCAGGATTCTTGTATCTTGTCCACAAGGCAGAGCCTCATTTTATTTATTATGTATGTGTTTATATGTATTTGACTCTGTACATTTTGTATACCATGTATTATTTGTGAACTACTCCCCCTGCTTCTCCTTTGTATCCCCCCTCCCACCTCACAAGTGGAAACAAGCCCTCTCTGGACTCTGCTCACCTGGTAAAATATGTTTCCAATAAAAATAATAGTAAAAAATCTAACCATTATCGTGTCCATTGCAACCAGTAGGTGGTCACTCAGGGTGGCCATTCCAGCACGCAGGGTGAACACAGTGTGGGCATTCTGGCACACAGGATGAGCATTTTTGTCCTAAGGTGGGCATTCTCCCCAGTAGACAACTCTCCACAGCTACAGGCTCTCCATGCAACATGGCAACCAGCTGTCCTGCAGCTGCTTTATGGCAACCAGTGTGTTGATTTATTTAGTTTTTGTTGACCAGGTGCGGTGCACTAGACACACATTTGCGTATTTTGATGCACGATGGGAGGGTACAAACCATTAAAACAACACAATGCAAAACAATGACTTCAAATTTAGAGTACCTGATAATCTTAGAAAGCTACACTGTGCATGACAATAAAGCAGAGTAGACGATAAAGTGATGACTATCAACTGAGGAAGCATAGGAGAGAGATAATTGGCACAAAGCTAAGAAGTGCAGACTTAGCAGATATTCAGAGTGAGAAGTGCAGGGACTGTCATAAATGATGGCTAGAAATTACAGAAGTCAGGGGCTAGGAACAGGAGCATACAGCTGTGAGCGGTACTGGTTCCAGAAAGCAAGGGCAACAGAGCAGTGTTTAATGTTAGTAGGTGTATTGTTCCAAAGTTTCAGGGCAGCGATAGCGAAGGCTGTCTCACCAGATTTGGTCCTGGTCTTAACTGTGAACAGGAGGTCAAGGTCTCAGGATCTGAGGGGGTGGGCATTACTATAGGGCATTAGGAGAGAGGTGAGAGATAAGGATGTCTGGTTCTGTATTACGCTATGAAAGATGCCACCCAGGGAGAGATTATGTTGAGCAGCAGGAGGTAGCCAACCTAGTTTAGAATACAGGGTACAGTGGTGGGCAACACAGTTGCAGGCAAGAAAAAGCAAGGTGTTGGTAACATTGTGTCTGCTTCTCCCACACGTGTCGGTACCATCCCACTGTTGAGCTTCCACAGCGAGGTCCCCTCCTACCTCAGCTAGCTACATCAGCAGACAACTAAATCGGCAACTTCAGCCTGGATTGGGCCAGTGAGTCGGTGGCAGCACCAAAGGGGCAGGTGCTGACTGCCAGATCATATATTTTAAAAGAAGAAAAATGTAACTGTTGAAAGTGCTGGACAATGCGACAGAGATGGTTGTGACTGTGAGGGTGGCTCAGAGCAGGGCCTCAGGTTACAAGATGCCCAGAGAGTGGACTAGGTGGGCAGCAGGCCCAAATTTGAATAAATAAAGCTCCCATAGTAGGAGGAGAAGGAGCAGAGGGGCAGTGAAGGCGATATTTAAAATAAAAAAGCGGCTCCAGACAGGAGCAGGAGGGTAGGGTAAAGTCCCAATTTAAATAAAAGACAGCCCTGGTGAGCTACATGGGCAAGGGCAGGCAGGCCCATATTGTTTGGTTTTTGTTTTAAATACAGCAGCGCCTGGTGGGCAAGGTAAGGAAGCAGACAGGCCCTGGTTACCTCAGAGAAAGCCCCAGTTAACTGACAAGAAACACCAGCAGGGCTAGTAACAAAAGTGGGCTAGTAGCCTAGGTAGCCACCAGAAGCTCAAGCCAAGGGCTTGTGTTGAATAATTAAATAATTTAAGTGTACTGTGACACCAGCTCCAGCCAGGACCAAGGGGAGCAGGAGCGGACAAGTCCAGTTAGCTACCCCAGCAGTATAGCTGCCATGGCCCTTGCCAAGGGCTAGTAACTTTTGTTTAAAAAGTGATCAACTGACCCAGAGCCCCCCAGCAAGGGAGGGACAGTTACTGTGGGATCCCTTGCACACAGACTTAGTTAATTGGCCCTCAGTCAGGAGGGCAAGACTACAGTAAAAGCCTAAGTGTATGCCTGTGGGAGGCAAGGCATAGCCCATGGTCCCTGTGTTAGTAAGTATATCCCAGCATATAGCCCAGGTTTCCCCTCATGTCATATCTGCTCTGGCACAGTGCCTATGGTTTCCAGATTGCATATTTTATGGTACAAGGGCAACTGTTATTTAAAATGACCTTGGTGAATATCAAACAAACATTTGAAAGTGTCAGTGCATTTAAAGTGACAGTGCCGTATTGCTGTGAACAATTGTGACAGGCAAAATTGTTTTGCTCCAAGACTGCTATTTAAAGGGAAAGCCCCCAAAGTAAATGCATGCTTCAAGACTGTGAAACTGCCCTGCATGCACCAAATGTGCCCAATTTACCCTTAAGTTGCCCTTAGTTATGCTGGATGGTCACTGTATGCTCTGAGATACTGCCCATGCATGCTGTGAACCCCTTTCAAAATTGACGGCACTTGTTCAAAATTTGTGACTTGCCCTGCATGTTTCTAATTTCCCTTTGATGGTTGCTTGATCCAAAGACTGCCCAAATCAGCAACCAAAACATGAAAAGACAGTATGCTTTGGAGACTAAGAAAAAATTACTTACCATAGTAATCTTGTTTCTTCCAAGGGAATCTTACTGTATTCTGACATATGCAATATGATCATACCCTAGGACTACCCTGGAGCTGAAATGGTTAAAAGAACCTATGCTAATCATGGAATGCTAGGCTCGAGCTCGGTTTTCAAACCACTGTCCCTGGTGTACTTCCTGCAACCGTCAGATTCTTATGGAGCATGCATAAAACAATCTAAACTGTCCTAATAAAAAAAACTAACACTCCCAAAAAATAAACAATCCTCTTTTAACTGGTCTGGGCATCACTAAGATTCAGGTCACAGATGCCCAGAAAACAACCAGCTCAACAAGTTTTAAAGACAATGTGGACAGCTGGAGTGCTGGAGGAGCCATAGTTTCCAGTAGGGGAGGTAGGGTGAGAGCTCAGAATACAGTAAGATTCCCTTGGAAGAAACAAGATTACTATGGTAAGTAATTTTTTCTTCAAACCCCAGGAAATCTTACTGTATTCTAACATATGCAGACTAACCAAGCAGTACCTTTGGAGGAGGGCACAGAACCTATTTACGAAACAAGCTCTGCAGTACTGTTGTGCCAAACCTGGCATCACTTTTATTTATTTATTTATTATGCTTTGATAACCGGGTAAGTAAACTGATCCAATGGACCATTTTCAGCCATGACCCGTACCACAAAGTGGCAACAAGAGTCAACAGTAAAATACATATCGTGGGTAAAGATACAATCCAGAGAAGATAAGACAGTGTTAAAAATACATGTGATTACATGAAAGAGCAACACTACCTAAGGTCCGGAACTCGATACAATAGGTTCTGTGACAAAATACAAGCAGTACAGTTGGTGACTTTTACAGGAGCGCAAAATACCAGACATGTAATAATCTGTCTAACACAAAGGTAGCTAATTTCTGTATTGTATTGTATCACTATAAAGTGATGGACATTTGCTATTCGGATCCATTATCTTGGGAACTAGGGTGGTTGTAGTACTCGGGGGTTGTCAAGGGAGCAGTTACATGTAGACTCAGTGAGGAGCCAGTTTTTCAGGTTTGTTTTGAAAGACAAGTGGGAGGGTGATGAGCGAATGAAGGATGGGAAATGGTTTCAGAGGAAGGGGGTAGACAGAGAAAGCATTATTGCCCATACTTGTCGAGATACGCGGGACTACCAGAGGGGTAATAAAGGATACTCTGAAATTCCTAGTGACTGCTCTCTCAGCCAGAAGTGAAGCACAGGGGAACTGCAGGTAGTGTCTGAGAACGCTGTCGATTAGGTAACCCATAGCATAGTCAAATCAGCCTTGAAGAGGGAGCCAGCCTAGAGACTGTTAGAGTGTACAGTGGTGGGTGGTATAGGGATTTTGGAGGACAACTGGGTATCCAAGCAATAATGCTTGGTAAATGTGTGAACAGTTTTCCAGGTAGCTGCTTTGCAGATTTCAAACAGAAGAATATCCCTTGTGGCTGCTAAGGAGGCAACTGTACCCCTGGTAGAATGGGCCCTGAGGCCCACCAGGGGCTCCTTGACCACCTTTCTTTTTTACAACTCTTTTTTCTGGCACCAGTGCACCGAGGCATCTCTCAGAGGTGCCTACTCGACTCTCAGCCCCTGCTACTTCCCACCGTGATGCTTCTCCACCGACTTCCTCCCTCCCCCATCAGGAGATTTCCCAGCACTCCGGATCACCCCCAGAGGCAGGGCCAGCCTCTCCTACCTGGCGGCATCTTTCTGAAATTAGAGGGTTCATCTCCTTCCAGGGTTCGGCTGTGGGTCGTCGGTGTGGACATCTGGTATTGGGGATGTGCGGGAGGTCCCTGAGGCCCTCATTGCCTCCTCGGTGCACCGGGTTGTTTTTTATTCAGTTACACCCTCTCCCCTTCCCCCCAACAGAGCCTGCATAGGCAATGATGCCAGAGACATCCATCATGGCTCTGCATCCCTCTACTGTAGCTCTAGGCATTGCAGTGGCTCCGGTCTCCACCGGGGACCTGTAGTAGAAATTTCTGAGTTCATAAAACTATAACTCTATTTGCTGTTATATGCCCTGAATATATGCTTGCTTTGTAGGCCATGCTGTAACAAAGTCATAATGGATGTAGTAGAAATTTCTGGTATCATGCTGTTTTTATTTTGTTATAGAATAATACTGAGGTTACTTGAGGTACATTTGTAGGAACAGAAAGCAAGATAAAACTGGGCAGAACTGGTTGTACCAGCCTGCATAACAAAGCTTAGGCAGAATATAAGATAACAGCATGTGGGCATGCTGTACGTTATACAGTGTGAGTGAAACTCACTGTTTCCTCAGAGTCAGACTGACCCAGGCATATGTAGCAAAGTATTGGGAAAGAGATGAAATAAACAGTGGAAATGTACCCCAGATGGTGGTATCAGTATGCTTTTCTGTTACATTGGAATCAACATGTTTTCTAATTCATGATTGGTTAATACTGCAATGTTGGTAATTTTCAAGATAAGATCGCTAACAACGCCTTGATAATAAGTGTATAAAAGTGATTGACTAATGAAACTCAGGGAGCCTTGCATAATTTTTGGAAGCAGACTCCCATATGCATATGTAATAAACTGTTCTTTCTACTATGCAGTGGTCCTGAGTCTGATTTTAAAGTAAAGTGTAAGAACATATTTTTTTTTTCCACGACAGACCGCTGCGGTGCCGGGCAGTCCCTGGACACCCCCCCCTCGAGAGAGAGGAGACCAGTCCTCCGGATGCTTGATCCTCTCTCTCCCCTACCAACCCCGCGCCGTGCTTGTTCCTGAACCTGGGTCACCGGTGTGGCGTGAAGTGTGGCATTCAGCATCTCAACCCTCAGTGCCACTGGGCCAGCTCTCCTTGCCACCTTACTGTAACAAAATCGAATACAGGCAACAATCCAACGTGCAGTAGTCCTTTTTGTAGCTGGCTTTCCCTTTCTCACTTCCCCAAAGATCAGGAAGAGCTGTGTATTGCCCTGCCTATGGCCCTTTGTGTGGTCTAAGTAATAGCTGATAGCCCTCTTAACATACAGGCTATGCAATCTATGTTCCCCTGAACTGGAAATGGTCAGTGAAAAAGACAGGCAAAGTGATGGACTGATTGATGTGAAAGTCAGATACCACCTTGGGGAGAAACTTCCTGTTGATCCTGAGGACTACCTTGCCCCTATGGACCGAAATGTAATTAGGCTCTGTAGACAAGACCTGTAGCTCACTGATTCTCCTGGTTGAGGTGACTGCTACCAAGAACACTGTTTTCCAGGTCACACATTTAAGCTCTGCTGAAGACATGGGCTCAAAAGGTGGCTGCATTAGCTGGTCAATGAATTTATTGAGATCCCATAAGGGAGTTGGCTCCCTGTGTGGGGGATGCAAGTGTAACAGCTCTTTGAAAAACTTCCTGAATACCTGGTTCATAGCCAGAGATGAACCCTTACCTGCTGATAGGTAAGCAGAGACAGCTGCCAGGTGTACCATAAGGGTGGATGATCTGAGGCCGAGGGAATGAAGGTATGCCAGATAATCCAAAACGACTGGCAAGCCAACCTGGCTACATTATATATATCCTTTTACTGACACCAGATGGAAAACCTCTTCCACTTAGAGGTGTAAGTCTTCCTAGCAGAGGGTTTTCTAGAAACTCTGAGAACCTCCAGAACCCCTTCAGAGAGATGCAGGTCAGCATACTCTAGGTCCTCAAGAGCCAGGCCTTGAGCCTGAGGAACTGGAGGTTGGAGTAAAGGATCCTGCCCTGTGAGGAGGTCAGTAGGTTGTGCCTCCTGGGAAGGGAGGAAGGAAGACTGGTCTGGCTACTGACAGAGACAGGAGCAGTGAATACCAGGGCTGCCTGGCCCAGTCTGGAGTAATGAGGATCATTGTTGCTGGCCGAGTCCTGAGCTTGTTCAGCACTCTGAGCAGTAGAGGGAATGGGGAAAGGCATACAGGAACTTCCCTGTCCAATCCAGCAGTAGTGCATCCAGAGGCACTGTGCTTACTGTGCACTGTGCTTTCTCCCCTGTGTATGCTTATCCCGCTTCTCGATGTAAACCTCACTTATGACTGTATGTAAGCTCTCTGTAACCTGTTTTGTAACTCTCCCGGGTCTCACCTGAAAATAGGCACTTGGATGTCTAGTGTGACCTACCCGGTTAACAAAAGCAAATAAATAAATAAATAAATACTGCAGTAGGCCTGCAACAGAACTGTGGCAGTTGATGGTTGTCTAGGGCTGCGAAGAGGTCGACCTCTGGAGTGCCTCACCTTCCGAACACAACTTAAAGAACCTGCCTGTTTAGAGACCATTCGTGGTGATTCTGGTTGATTCTGCTGAGGGCATCTGCGAGGACATTGTCCTTCCCTGGAAGATGGACTACTGAGAGGGAGATCTTGAGGGAATAAGCTAGGCTCCAAATTTGTATGGCCTCTGTGCACAGGGGGTGATGGCCTTGTGCCCCCTTGCTAGTTTATGTAGTACATGGTGGTTGTATTGTCTGTTCTGACCTGAACCACCTTGCCCTGCAGTATTGTGGCAAAGGATTGAATGCCCAGTAAGACTTTCCTGAGTTCCAGGAGATTTATGTGAAGTAGAGACTCTTGCTGGAGCCATGTACCATGTGCAGTATGCTCCCCCAGGTGGGCGCCCCATCCTAGGAGGGAAGCATCTGTTGTCAGCACTGCTTATGGGGACTGCTGTAGGAAGGGCACACCTTCTCTGAGGTTATCCTTTTTCTGCCACCACTGGAGTGCTTGAAGAAGAGTTCCTGTGACTGGCACCACCTTTGACAGGGAGTCTTTTTTCTGGGACCATTGGGATCTGAGGTGGAAATGGAGGTCTCTCATTTGGAACCTGGACCCTGATACCATTGCTGTTGATGCATCCATGTGACCCAACAGCTGTAGGAAATGCCTTGCTGTCCTGGGAATGTGCAGTTGGACAGAACTGGTCAGCTGCACTAGGCTGTCCATCCTTCCCTGAGGAAGGAATGCCTTTCCCCTTAGTGTATCCAACTCTGTTCCTATAAACTCTAGGAGCTGGACTGGTCTTAGCACTGACTTTTTTAGGTTTACCAGAAACCCTAGGGACTGCAGGGTATCCTGTGTGGTGGTTAGTGCATCTCTGACCTGCTGAGGTGACTGGTCTACCATTATCCAGTTGTCCAGGTAAGGGAACACTGTCACCCCCTGCCTCCTTAGGTGTGCTGCAACTACTGCCAGGCACTTTGTAAACACCCTTGAAGCAGAAGTCAGGCCAAAGGGCTGGGTCCTGAACTGATAATGGCCTGATGGCAATCTGAATCTGAGGTACTTTCTGTGAGATTGCCTGATAGGAATGTGAAAATAGGCATCTTTCAGGTCCAATGATGCCAACCAGTTTCCCTGCCTGAGTGTTAGAAGAATAGCTGACAAAGTGATCATCCTGAACTTTGGTTTTGTCAAACGTTTGTTTAAATGTCTGAGATACAGTATGGGTCGCCACTCCCCTGTTTTGTTTAGAGTGAGGAAGTACCTTGAGTACAGACTCTTTCCCCTTTGGACCAAGGGGACAGGCTCCACTGCTTTCTCCTGTAGGAGGTTGGATACTTCCGCCTCCAGTAGAACTGTTTCTGATGGGGTGGCAGGTCTGAAAAACTTTGACCTCAGCCTGGGCATGACCTTGAAGTTGAGTGCAAGGCCCTGGCTCACTACCTCCAGGACCCACTAGGTGATGGTTTGCCATGCCTGGAGGTAGTGAGCCAGCCTGCCCCCTACTGGGAGTGAGGAGGCGACCCTGACAGGCACCTCAGGGGTTCTGTTTTGCCTGTACTCCTGGCTGGGGACTGAGGCCAGCACAACTGCTGCCCCTTCTACCCCTGCCTCTGAAGTACCCTCTCTGTGGCTGATAGGCTTTGAAAGCCTGAGTCTGGAAGAAGGGCCTGTAGTGAATTCTACCCCTACCCCCTCTACCGTGGTGTTTCTGGGGTGTGGATGCTTTTTCCTTAGCAGCCTAACTGTTGTAAGCCACTTTATATTCATCTATCTTTTTCATGTAGGCTCACCAAGGAGAGATGTGGGCTCACAGGGGAAATCCAGGGCCTCTGTCTGGGTATCTTGGGTCAGATTAGTGATCCTTAACCAAGCAAACCTCCCCAGGGACACTGAAGTCTCCATCAGTCTAGCTGCAGTGTCATTGGCAACCACTGCCATCTGAAATTGGTATTTGAAAAATTCTATGCCCCTTTTTGCAGCCTCTGCCAGGTCAGATGCCATGGGAGCAGGAACAGCCTTAGCTATCTCTAAGACTGTGTTCCAGAGATTTTTCTGGTACCTGGAAACAGTTTTACCATGCTGCAACGACAGCGACTATAGGAACATCCCCAACAGCGACAACCGCATTTGCAGTGTTGGCAATGCAGTGTCAGGATGCCTTCTGTTTCCATAAGGGGCTGCACCCCGAACCCCCCATGTGGGAGCTCTGCCCCCCCACACCCCACGGTCTCTAGGATTCCAACTCTGAGTCAGAGTTGGATGGGGAGGCAAAACACCCTGCGAGACAGTCCCCTGGCTGTACGGAGACCATCACAGCGAGAGGCAGATTTTGGCCGAATCCTGTCGCTGTGGTGGTCTTCGCCGTTGGGGTTTCAATGCAGTGACGGTATACCCCTGGAAACATAGGCCATGTAGGAAGCCTGTCTAATGGCCAGAGAAGACCCCAAATGAGGTTTCTTGGCCATAGAATCCATTTTTCTAGAATCCTTCTCAGGAGGATGTGATGCTAGAAGTGTGCCTGCCTTATCACATGCACCAGCCTGCAGTGCCCCTTCATGGCTGGGATGTCCAAAAAGGAATTCAGTTCCTCCCTTGGCAGCCCAGTACTTCTTCTCCATCTTCTTGTCCACCGGGGAGACAGATGTGGGTGTTTGCAAACTCTTTGTGGCCTGTCTCTTAAGGTACTTGTGGATGGGTAATAGCAGCCTCCGTGTTGCTGGTACATCCATCATTTCCACGTAATCTGGCTCCTCCTCTTCCTCAGTAGACTCTTGAGTGGGGAGATCCAGAGTTTGGGCCACTTGCGTCATGAAAGTAAAATCGGAGGTATAATCTTCAGCTCCCTTATTGGGGACTCAGGGCTTTGAGGATCAGGAGAAATATCCGGTTCAGGAGGTTCCCCATAGTCCTCAACTTCCTCCTCCTCGTACAACTCAGTGAGTTGCTCAAAGGAACCGGGAACTGATGAGGAACCTGAAGTTTGAACTGATGTCTGATGAGAACTCAGTCGCAGAACCAGAACTGGAGTGCCGGATTGTAGTGACTGTATTATTTTAATGACATTAGCAAACTCCTGAGCGGTAGAAACCAATAGGTTTTTCAGTTGCGGTTCCTGCGCTATGTGCTTTTCCTTTTTTTTTTCTTTTGGACGCAGAAGCCAGTTCAGAGGCTGGTTCTGCACTGTGCTTTTTCCCTGAGGAACTCTCGCCCTTGTCAGAGGGCTGTTCCTCTGGTTCCTTAGGTTTATCTTTGCTTAGAAAATGGGCTTAAGAATTTAAGAAATCTGATTGGCTGGCAGGGGTACCAACTTACAGTGAGAGCCCTGTAAGTAAAAAGTCCCAGCCATGCCAGCCTCATAACTAATATACTAGGGTCAACACTGCTTGCTAAGTGGCCGCCATTTTGTTCTCTCGCTTAGCAAGAGAAACTGTCCCCACGATGCTCGTTGAGTGCCAGCTCTGCCGCTTGTCCTCCAAACTGCGAACTGGTAAAAAGTTACCAGCAAACGAGATGTCTGCTAATAAAAGCAGTTGGTGCCCCAAGTACTGCAACTTGCATACATCCCGATGCCGACCCACCTCGCAGTCACGGAAGCATTAACGCTGAGCCACCTCACAGACATGGAAGTGGTAATGCCAAACCACCTCATAAACACGGAAGTGCTACACAAGTTAAAGTGAATGGGCTAAATGTAACAGCTCCACTGTGTTAAACTTAAACAAAATAAAAGTTTACTTTGCTCCCGTACCACGTCATAGCTCTCCACCTACCTTTACGTAGCACAGTCACGTAAGGTTGCGCCACAACAGTATGTTTTGAGGAGTAAAAAGGGCTCATACAAGTAAGGCAAAAAACTATATTTTTTTCCTTCTAATAAAACAATGATGACTACAGAGTGCTGAGGGAAAATGTTACCAAAAAAACCCTCCAAGTCTTGTTCCGAAGTGCAAAGGGGGGTGTACAAAAGAATGGCTCTCTGGTGGGTAACAACAGGAGATGGGACAGGACAGAAATGGAGGGACTACTTTATAAGAGTAACAGTTAAGCCTCATTCTTACTCCATTTTTTTATTTTGTATTTCATTTTTTTTTAATCCCACTTAAAAGTGCCACAGGGAGCCCATTTTCTAAGCTCAATAATATCCTCCAGGGTTGGCAGTATGGGCAATACCGGACCTTCCAGGGGCTATAAGGCCCTCCGCCTGTGGTGTCAGACCTCATTATGCCCCTGGGTGGTCCAGTATTGCTTAGTACCACCCACCCTGTTGGGTATTATTGCTTGTTGTGAGTAGAGGCCGGTTTATCCAAGGCCGGGTCAGCAGCCTTGTTGGACATTTTTTCCCCTCAGTCGGTACAATCACCTAGTGAGCGTCGACTGGGGAAAATGTTTACAAATCTCACAGTCTGCATTCATGTGGTCAAACCCTAGGCAGAGCACACAAATTAAGTGTGGTTCAGCTTTAGCGAATGGTTCACCACACTCCGTACAATGTTGGAAACCCATAAAGCTGGTTGTTTTCTTGGGTTTCTGTGACATAACATAAAAATACCCTGTGTCTGAGTTTTTAGCCACTCACACAATTTAAAATCGCAGAACCAGACTGTTTGATTTTTTGCTACTCCCTTCTATGTAACCCCCTCACCCCAAGACACTTCTGGAAACAAGCTGTTCACAGCTCATGTTGTCTTTCTTGGTGAAACTTTTTTTTTTTTATATGTAATTTCTGGGGTTTTGCGGGTTTTCTCCTGACCCCTACACCCATGCATCCCCGGCGCAGAGCATGCATGTGGAGGCATGCATGCGCTCACCATTCGGAACGCCCCTCCCTTTCAGTTGTGTTGTTGATCACCTGCACCAGCACTGAACCACCTTTTGGTGATAGGGGGACTATGAGCAGGTGACCCCATTCCTTAACCAGGAGAGGGCAGCCAGTGCTCGATCTTGCTCCCACCCTTCCACCCTGTGCTGGCACCCCCACGGCCCGAGGTCATTCCCAAACCTGGGTCACTGGGACATCGTGAGGTGTAGCATCCAGCACTTCAACTCTCAGTGCCTCAGCTCTCAGCACCACCCGGCTGGCAATCTGGTGAAACTTTTCTAAATAAATAAATAAAAAGTAGGAACTTCTCTGGTACTCTTTTTTTTTTTTTGTGGTAGTTCTAAAATACCAAAACAACAACCCGAGAATTACCCCGGTTAAACCAAAGATAAGGGGAGACATATTCAGAGATGTCTGTTGCACATCCAGAACAATGCGTCGTACAAAACACATACACCAGCCGGCTCTGATACCATATTCACTCAGAATGTTCGATCTGCACAGATCACTCTGCACATGACGCTGGAGAGATCGCTGGGGCAGCATTCATTAAAGGAATTATGCATGACAGGGTGTGTATCGTGCTGGGATAACGCCACGCCTGGTGGGGTTGGGCACGAGGCTGCAGGCCGAGTGCGTCCAATGCCCTAGGTATGGTGTTATCCCAAACGACACACACCCTGGAGTGCATTATTCCTATTATACAATAGCTTATTGTTATGCAGAATAAAATAAATCATTTTAAAGATGTTTTTGTGTGGAAAAATATTTTTGGTTTTTTAAGAGAAGATGAAACAATCAAGCCCATCATCAAGCACATTATCATCTACAGGTTCACTGTGAGGCTGATACTAGACCCGTGGCATTGTGCTGGAATAATGCCATGGGTCCTGCCCCAAACTGACCAATCACAGTCCAAGATTCTTTCTTGCCATTGTATAATGACCTATCCAAGGCCTTTGACACGGTGTGTCACCCACTAATGCTTGACTCCCTCCGTCAGCTGGGCTTCTCATCTGGCCCTCTGGTCTGATTCACCAGCTACCGCCGGGACAGATCCCAATTGGTCAAATTAAATGGCATCCTATCAACTGCCCTACCTGTACGCTCCGGGGTCCCTCAAGGCTCCATCCTGGGCCCTACATTGTTCAGTCTCTTTTTAAACACCCTCCCCAGCTCCTGCACAGGCAAAATGCTTCTATACGCCGACGACGCAGTCCTCGTCGCCTCACACCCTGACCCACTCACACTCCAGAGCTCCCTGCAACTCACCTTCAGCCAAGCTGAAAAGTGGTTCCTCAACCATCGTCTGGTTCTGAACCTCAAGAAGACAAAATCTATGATTTTTGCACACCGCCAAAGTAACTCCAGAAATGCTTCCCTTCGCATCATTCCCAGCACCCTCCACCCCCT
The DNA here is from genome assembly GCA_016271365.2 of Neoceratodus forsteri. Taxonomy (NCBI): domain Eukaryota; kingdom Metazoa; phylum Chordata; order Ceratodontiformes; family Ceratodontidae; genus Neoceratodus; species Neoceratodus forsteri. Next base: position 266,417,147 of record CM057451.1, on the reverse strand, counting down.
TGAACAGGTATCAACATACAAATACCTGGGCATCACCTTCGACTCGACTTTCTCCTTCCATGCCCATCTTAACTCTTTGTCCACTGCCATGAATGCACGGATTGAACTCCTCTACCACCACAAAGACTGCCTCCCTGAGTTTGCCATATGGCTGGCTATCACTTCCTCCATCCTGTCTTTCGTTGATTATGGACTCCCTACCTATGCAGCTGCTGACCCCACTGCCCTCACCAAAGTCCAGACCTCTATCAACAAAGCCTGCAGGCTCCTGACCGGTGCCCCCAGCAGAACTCACACATGCCAGCTCTACACCGCCTCTAACATACTCACGTTTGAAGAATGCTTGCAATACCACACCTGTGTACTGGCAAAAAAGGCTCTTCTTGGGGTCTTCCCCCAAGGAGTCACTACACCCCTTCAATGGGCCTCCCACCCAGTCGTCACCAGCAATACTACCAAAGCTACCTTCCAGGTGCCTAGAGCTAGGACCTTGCTTGCCAAGGTCTTTTCACCCACAGAGCACCCTCTTGGTATAACTCCTCCCCACGCACATTACAAACATCCCCAAGTCGGCCCTTCAAAATAAGCCCTCATGAAACCTCACTGACAATCGAATTGTAAAATGGCCATTATAGGGCTTCAGAGGTGCTTTTCTGAACAATCTGTCTCTTATAGTATTACGTATGTGCTACTTCACTTACAATAACTTGTTGTAGTCTGTACACCACGAACTGTAACCTGCATGCTCCACTGGGACACTAAATAGCTTAGTTTTGTATGCTCTTCTGTATCTCACCTATTTGCTCACTGAAATGCCTTGCTTTGTATGCTCTTTTGCATCTCACCTGTATTGTTCTCCACTGTCTTGCTTCACAAATATTTTGCCTCCCCTCCCTGTGACGAGGTGCCTTTGTAAATGAGTCTTTGACTCAAAGGTTTGTAAATCCGACTTCTGAATTAAATAAAATAAATAAATGCTGTGTGAATGTGGGACCCTGGATATGCGGCACAAAGCAGGCGGCTGCCACAACCAAGGGTTGAGGCTGAACACTGCCAAAGGGGAATGGGCAGCTCATACATGAATGTGTCATTCCCCCAAGGGTGATATTCAGCTGAAAAATGCTAATGAGCTCATTGGGCATGCATGGCACAAATGGGCCTCATGCATGCTCATTATGAGCACATTACGTACAGGGGTTGTATACAGACCCCCTTCTCAGGGGGAGGAAATGGACAAGGAAATGATAGAAAGTATACTTAGAATGGCAGAAAAAGGAGAGATATTGCTGATGGGTGATCTGAATATGCCAGATGTTAACTGGAGTGCAGTTGCAGCTGCCACGTCGAAGAGTGCAGTTATTCTAGATGCCCTACAGGGGGCATGCCTTAGACAACTAGTACTGGAGCCCACTCGAGAGGGAGCAATATTAGACTTGATTCTCTCAAATGGAGATGAAGAGAGGATCACAGATGTAGAAGTGGGTAGCCATCTGAGAACTAGCGACCATCCGAACAGTATGGTTCACAATAAACACAGCAATAGAGTCAAGCCATACAAAGACAAAAGTACTGGACTTTAGGAGGCTGACTTTGCCAAAATAGTGAGTGCCTAAGGAATGCACTAGCAAATGGGCAGGAAGGAGGAGGTGGAAGAACAATGGGGAATAATAAAAACTGCCATCACAGAGGTAATGAGCCTTTGTGTGAAGCAAATAAACAAAACAAGACGATGTAAGAAACCACTATGGTTCTCAAAGGTGGCAGTGAAGGTTCAAGAGAAAAAAAGCATTCAGGAAGTACAAGGAATCGTGAAGGAGCAGGACAGAGAACTGTATCAGTTAAAGCAAAAGAGGCTGGGAAGGCAGTCAGAACAGCAAAGGCCCAAACAGGAAAAAATAGCCAACTCAGGTAAGAAGGGGAATAAAACCTTTTTATAGGTACATCCAGGGAGCAAAGGAAGACCAAGGGAGGATAGTGAGGCTTAATAAAGGGGAGGAGGGTGGGCAGAGGAGACTGTGAAAAGCAGAGATACTAAACAAATATTTTTGTTCAGTATTTACAAATGAAGAGGGAGGTACATAAAACAAAGTAGTAACACTCTGGATACAGAAGTTGATACCAGCCCAGTTACAGAAGAAGGGTTCTGAAAGAACTCTTAAAACTGAAGGTGGACAAAGCAATGGGGCCTGATGGGATCCATCCCAGAATTCTAAAGAGCTAAGGGTAGAACTAGTGACACCACTGACTACCTTTTAACAAATCATGGGAGGATGGGGTGGTACCCGAGGACTGGAGGAGGGCAGATGTGATTCCCTTCACAAAAGTGGGAGCAAGGCAGAAGCAGGAAACTACAGACCTGTTAGTTTTAACCTCAGTGATAGGAAAATGATGGAATCACTTCTGAAGGAAAGAATTGTCAGTATCTAGAGGCCAGGGGCACAGGACCCTAGGCAGCATGGATTCACAGCGGAAGGTCATGCCAGACAAATCTGATAGATTTCTTTGACTGGGTGACCAAAGTAGTAGATCAGGGAGGGGCTGTGGACATGGCCTACCTAGACTTTAGCAAGGCATTTGACACAGTCCCACACAAAGATTAATATACAAGTTAGCCAGCCTGGGAGTGGGTCCCAAGATGACAGCCTGGGTAAAGAAATTGGCTGGAGAATAGGACACAGAGGTAATAGTAAATGAAGTCCACTCAGAAGAAAGGAGGGTTACTAGTGGGGGTACCATGAGGTTCAGTATAGGACCGGTCCTCTTCAAGCGTCTTTATAAGCGACATTGCAGAGGACTGGAAGGAAAGTATGTCTCTTTGCAGATGACACAAAGATCTGCAACAGAGTTGATACAGAGGTGGGGTGGAAAGGATGAGAAGGGACTTGGCAAGGTTAGAGGAATGGTCAAATGTATGGCAGCTTAGATTCAGTCCTAGTGCAAGGTAATGCACCTGGGAAACAAAACCCAGGGAAGAGTACACAATGGGGGGTGAGATACTAACAACAACAAAAATGAAAGGGACCTGGGAGTAGTCATATCAGATGACCTGAAGGTGGGCAAGCAATGTGAGAGGGCAGCAAGGAGGGCTAGGGGTTACTGGGATGCATGGAGAGGCATCACCAGTAGAAAACAGGAAGTTATTATCCTTCTGTACAGACAGCTGGTGAGACCCCATCTGAGTACTGTGTGCAGTTCTGGAGACCCAATCTCCCCAAAGACATAAACAGGATGGAAGCTGTCCAGAGGAGGGCAACTAAAATGGTGCAGGGTCTGCACCGAATTCATATGAGAGAGACTTAAGGAGCTTAATATGTATAGCCTCGAGGAAAGAAGGGAGAGGGGACATGATAGAAACTTTCAAGTACCTCAAGGGAATCAACAAAGTCCAAGAGGGTAGCATCTTTCAAAAATGAGGTGCAAGAACAAGAAAGCACAATTTGAAGATAGAGGGGGGCAACAGAGATAATTTAAGGAAGTATTTTTCACAGGAAGGTTGTGGATACATGGAGCGGCCCGGAGGAGGATTTGTGAGTCAAAATCAGTGATGGAATTCAAGCATGCATGGGACAGTCATAAGGCAATTCTGGGGGGTGGGGGTAAGAAGAAGTAGGCTGCTGGTTAACTAGGATCTGCAGCTTATCCAGTAGGTAGGGAAATGGGCAGACTGGGTGGGCCAAGCGGTCCTTATCTGCCGTCAAATTCTATGTTTCTATGTTTCTATTAGCATGGCTGCGCCCGGCAGTATGCGCCGGGCCAGCCCTTCCCAGCCCCAATTGCAGAACAATACCCAACCCTGGTGGTCTAGTGGCACCCCCTCCCATCCCAATCCCCACTGTAGCCAACAGGCATTAGCACACCCTTGTTTCCATAGTGTAGGGCCAATGAGCACGTACTGTGAACAGTACCATTCACCGACAGTTCAGTCGGTGGCTGGCCATGGTGGTGTGTGGAGGGCTGTGCCAGTCGCCAGCTCCTGTTGGGTTTGGGAGGGAGTGGGGTGGGGGTGTCCTGTCCTGACTGGGTGGGGGGCCACTACACTATAGAAATGCAAGGGGATGCTGTATGGTGCTTTAGTCATCGGGGATCAGGGCTGGGTGGGGGTCGCTACACTAAGAACATTTAAATCGGGATTGTGCTATGAATGGGGATCAGGTTGGGACCGGGGTCACTACGCTATGGAAACAGGTTGGGGTGGGCATTCTGTATCGATGGGGGACCAGGGCTGATAGGGTGGTCCACTTGACTATAGGGGCCACTAGACTACCAGGGTGACATGGGGATACTGTAGTGTGTTACAGTCATGGATGGGAGGGGGCTTGCTGCTTGATTGCTGGGCCGGGCAGGCTGCTGTGCACTTGCCTGCACTGCCATGGCCTGCCTGTGAGTGGCTAGCCGTTTAGGCCTGCTTTCCATGATGGATCTTTGTGCCGCACATCTCCGGACAGTGAGGGGCACATTCCCTCTGAATATGCCACTGTGCGGCACATTCATGGGCACGCCCCCTCCATTCGTGCGGCATACATTGCTGCTGTACCGTGGTCCATTCCCTTGCGGCCAGCACATCCAGCCATTCTGAATATCACGTCACCACGCATTGTTGGGGTTACGCCACGTATCTCCTTTGACTATGGGGGCCAAGATAGTTAAAGAAAACAGCCTACTGAAGAAGTGTAATTTAACTAAATATTTCTAGAGAAATACAAAAGTTCAGCTCCTTCCCGGTTGTGAGAAACTGACAAGGAACCGCTAAACTTATTGAAACAACACTAAATCTAGACTAATATACCTGTAAACCAAGGACAGTGCTTCAAAAAATGAAAAGAAATAAACGGTAACTTTAAAAACTGAGAAAATAAATATCTTCAGGAAAGATGAAGGAGAGCTCTCAGAGGCGTCTTACTTAGGCAAGTGGTATAAAGAATCTGACAGTTGCAGGAAATACTCCAGGGACAGTGGTTTGAAAACGGAGCTCAGCTCGCACCTAGCATTCCATGATTAGCATAAGTTCTTTTAACCATTTCAGCTCCTGGGCACTCCTATGGTGAGACCATAGTGCATATGTCAGAATACAGTAAGATTTCCTGGGGTTTGAAACTGTATTTCTGCCTAAATGCGTGTTCACACTTTCTCCTGCACGACCCAGAGACTGGTTTACCAAACTGTATCCTGACAATCTGGGGCTGGTTGTCAGAAAAGGAATAACGTAATCATTCTGAGGAACTCCCTGTCATCTGCTTTTTTTAGCGTCTTCAGGCCAGCCTCTTCCTGACAGTGACCTAGAAAGTGCAGGAAACTGCACTGGTTCACAGATAAAGATCTGATGCCCAGTGGCATTTTATTTTTTTTGTTTCAGGTTCTTCAGACATTCTCATGAGGTGAAACTGACAGCCCAGAGACGTTCTAGATCTTCAGTTTCATCCAGTTCTTCAGATCTCTTACTGGGGTCAGTGGTTTTGGCCTGGAGGTTCTTCACAGCTTTGTCCAGTTCTTCAGATCTCTTCCCGGAGTCAGTGGTGATGGTCCAGAGATTCTCGCCCCCCCCCACCACCAATTATTTATCCTCCTGAGCAGGACATGCTGGGCTCCCTTCAACACTGTTCCACCGTTACCACTGTCCTGCAAGCTCCCTGGAACTCACCTGTGAGCCCATGTACCCCAATGGACCCCCCGTGGCAAGGTTGGGGGGGCCATCCCCCCCAGAAGTACACACATCCAGTCTTTGGCTCCGGCTGCTCCAGTGGTGTGGCAGGTAGGGATCAGTGGGTAGGCTGCATTTGCACCTGTCATGCCACCATCTTCCTCCGTATTTTCTTCCTGTTCTCCACACTGTGGCACACTTGTGAATGTGCATGTGGAAGCACACGCATGCCACGGAGTCCTGCATCCCTCCCTTCTTCTTCCTTACTCGACCCACACTGCTACCTGGCTTCCATCAGTTGGCAGTTATTTAGCGGAGCATACAGACATCCCTCCCCAGGATAGGAGAGAGGAGGAGAGCAGCCCTTCAGGCACTTGATCCTCTCCCACCCCGGCTGACCCCTTCCAACCCATGTTTGTTCCTGAACATGGGTCACTGGTTTGGCAAGAGGTTAGGCACTTGCAGTGCCTCAGCCCTCCACACCATTAACGGCCCAGAGGTACATAAAGCTTTCATCCAGTTCTGATTTTTTCCCAGGATCAGTGGTGACTGCCTGGAAGCTATTCAGTTTGCTACAAGTTCTTGGAAATACAAGCATTCCATTTCTTTCCCAGAGTCTGTTGTGACACCTGGTGGTCCTTTGTGGAATACAAGAAGTATTCTTCATATCCCTGGCTTTTGTCGACACTCAGTGGCCTAAATCCCTCTTCTTTAATCAGTTCTTCAAGCTTGCCAATGGAAAGAACGTGCTCAGAGGTGCTGCAGTTCACATTTCTTCGCACCACATCATCTACGGTGCCCAACGGAGCCATATGAACTCTGGGGTGAAACTGTACTAATTTATAGTTACAGAGAATTTGACAGCTATGCAGTGATAGTGATTTTAGCAGTTACATTTATGGAAGAGATTGTATTTATTTATTTAGTTTGTATTGACCAGGTAAGCACACTAGACAATTAAATGCATATCTTCAGGTACAACAAGGGGAGATTACAATAAGGTTTGTACAAAACATGAATACAATACATGAGATAACAACAAAGTATAATTAGTAACAAAGAAGTAACATCAAGATACATAATATAAATTAGTACAATCAGAAAAAAGAAGAATTCCCTTCGTACTTACCTTAATTTCCTTTTCTATAAGCTCCAACATTGTCAATGGGTATTTAATAAGTATGGGTACTATACACCACCACTACTAGGGATAGTGGTACAGTCCAAGGCTGTTCAACAGCACAGAACCCTGGACACATGGAACATTCCACATAGCAGGGACTCTCTGGTCACCTCTAACTGTGGAGAACACAGGACTCAAGGCCGCTTCTTCTCTGTTGTACTTTTTTTTTTCAGCTTTATGTTTATTGTTTTAGATAAACATGGTTATACATACAAGCAAAGGATTTTACATTATGGAAATAAATAACAACGAGGATGCCACTCCTCTTAATACATAAAATGAGTTATTCTATGCTTTAAGATACATCCTTGGAATAATCAATATACAGTCCATTGTGACTTTTTTTTTTTACTTTTTATTTAGCATTTCATACATATGCATAAAACACAATTTTTCTGAGCATATATAATAGATATGTATCTTTCACTATACATTACTAAGGAGGATGACTACCCACTCTAATGGTACAGCGTCAAGAGGTATTTGCAAACTGATAAGGTACATACGTACTATATTAAGCAACATGTTAGAGCTATATAATGTAGCCAATGCCCCAGATTTTCAGATCGGCAGTTAGTAATGATAAGCAATTTGTAACCGACCATAGATTGGTCCTTTGGCTTAACATTATATATATTGGAACATGACATTTTCTCATCCCAGAGCTTCCCTAAAGCCCTTACTAAAACATAATGGCGCTAACCTTACCCATCTAGGCCTCCAAGAGACAACACTAATGTAAACGTATTAACCCTCCTGTTTGTTTAACCTTAAAGACGCCATATAAAGATGCCAGAATTTCATTGTTCGCTGATGACACAAAGCTCTGTAACAGAGTAGACACACCAGAGGGTGTAGACAGAATGAGAAGGGACCTGCAGAAACTTGAAGAATGGTCAGGGGTTTGGCAGTTGAAATTCAATGCAAGGAAGTGCAAGATAATGCATATGGGGCACAAAAACCCTGGCACAATATATCAGTTGGGGGTGAGGATATAGCATGCACCAAGCAGGAAAGGGATCTTGAGGTTACCATCTCTGATGACCTCAAGGCAGGGAAACAGTGTGACAAGGCAGCAGGTAAAGCAAATAGGATGCTGGGATGCATAGGCAGGGGCAACACCAGCAGGAAAAGGGAGGTCATAATTCCACTATACAAGACACTAGTGAGGCCGCACCTGGAGTACTCTGTGCAGTTCTGGAGACCTTACCTACGTAAGGACATAGACAGGGTAGAGAAGGTTCAGAGGAGGGCAACAAAAGATGGTGCATGGATTGCATCACAAGCCCTATGAGGACAGGTTGAAGGCACTGAACATGTACTCCCTGGAGGAGAGGAGGGAGAGAGGGATATGATAGAGACATACAAGTATCTTACAGGGAGGAACAGGGTGCAGGAATGCACTATTTTAAGCGAAAAAGATGTTCCAGGACTAGAGGGCATGGGATGAAGTTGGAGAGACGATTCAGAGAAACGTGAGGAAGAATTTCTTCACAGAGCAGGTGGTGGACAAATGGAACACCCTGCCAGAGGAAGTGGTGGGGGCTGAAACAATCACGGGATTTAAGAATGCATGGGATAGACATAAAGGAATTCTGGAGGTCAGGGGTAAGGGGCAACAGACTTCTTAGAAAACATAAACTGAACTTACAGACTTAAATGGGCAGACTGGGTGGGCCATAGGCCCTTATCTGCCGACACTGTCTATGTATCTATGTATCTATATAGGCTCAGAGACTGGCTCTGGCCCACATCTCTAGATAAATCACAACTTATAAAGGGAGTTCATTGTATACAGCAGGGTCACTTGGAATATGTCAGCCTCTAAGGTTATTATAGTAAGCAATTATACAGGTTATTAAGCATCCATACATTGAAAAACTATATTCATATAGTAGACAACTGCCTTTCCAGAACAGTAGATTTATCTATCCCCTAATCTCTGAGAACATGGAGAAAAGTAAAAGGGGAGACACTTTCCAAAGTGGTAACTTATTAATAAAACAGGTGTCTTGTATTTTCCAATTTATCGTGCATAAACCGGTCTAATAAACAAACAACATGTCTATTTAGAAAGAGTCTGTTGAATGAACTGTAAAGTCCTATCTTAAGGAGAAAAGTAACACACAAACAGATCTTTCCCACACCCCATGAGTCAAAAGTCCAACATATATCAGTCTACCATATCTTTCACTAGTAGAATTTAATCAGCAACTCAGTCTGGTAATAAGGTTTTGTGCTCACAAGGCAGCTTACTCAGTCCTTCTCCGACTCTTCTTCCTCTGTAACACGACCATCCTGGGCTCACATCGCCACAGTTTTCTCTACACAAATTCCTGCTTCCTTCGGGTCTGTGAAGCGGTATTGTTTACGCCCATCAGCAAAACATAAATGGGCTGGAAAGGCCATTGAATAGGTTATACCCTTGTCCCTGAGTTTGCGTTTACCCCATCGAATGCTTTACGTCTCATTTGGGTGGTGTATGCAAGGTCCAGGAAAAAGAGAATGCGTTCCTCCTCGTAAAATATTGGGCCTTTGTTCCAGATAGCAGCTGGGATTAGATCCCACTCTGCTGCAGAAGTGAGTGTACACAGTACTGTGTGGGAGTTATCCATAGTGGCATTGGGCCTTCTAAGACTAATCCGATAAGCCAGAGCAATTTTAAAGTCTGTAAGACCCGCGAGTTCCATGATCCACAGTTCCAGATACTGAGGCAGATTCTCCCCTTCGGTCCCTTCAGGGAGGCCTAAAATGCAGATTTTGGCCACCCGAACTGTGTTTTCAAGTTGCTCCACGTGGCTCTGAAGGATAGCTTGCTCTTTCAGTGAGGTGTTAGTCACCACGAGGGCCTTGCCTGCGGTCACCTCGGCAGTCTTAGTGATCTCTCCCATGGCGTCTAAATGTGTTTCCACTGCCAAGAAGCATTGCAAGAAGGTATCTAGCTTTTGATCTATTTGCTGTACAGTTTTACTTTAGGGCATTAACAGATAACTGCACTGAAGTTAGCGAGGTTACAGGCAGTTCCACACTCAGAGATGAAGAAGCACAGTCCCGTGTTCTGGCGGTTTAGCTGCTGGAGTACGCAGTTGGAAAAAATCCTGTTTAACTGGCTTGGTTCGACCCATGCTGATTTAAATTTGGTATCCAGAGGTAAAGGAGATTATTCTGTGATTGATAAGGTTTTTCTCCCACTTGTTTGACTTCGATATTCGGCAGTTTTTAATGTTTGTAGGGCTTCTAACGGGAGCGCCAGAAAATAGCTGCTGCTAGCTCTGCCCGCCCCACCCCCCATTGCGAAAATTTAAAAAGCTGTAAAGTGAGTCCAAGAGCGTGGAAATATTATGCAACACAGTCTCGAAATAAGTCCATAGAATCTCCTTCTCCAAATAGAGAGGGAGCTGTCCTCCATGCTTTATCCACAGTGTGCACATAGTGTGCAACTTCTTACTTGATAGTGTTTGATACTTAAACCCATAATAGAAAAGGCATTGAAAATAGCAACTTATGCAATGTTTATTGCCTTTTGAATACAAACGTCTTCAGGAACTATGATCCCTATACAACTACTGAGATTACACAAACTAGGCAACTGTGTAGTAAGAAACAGCATGACTAACTAGTAAACTATAAAAGTATAAGGCAGACTAGCTACCAAAGATTAAACTTAAAAGTCCACAAGTAAGTAAGCACTCCTAGATCGGGTGTAATGCTGTCCCAGGTCATAATACCCGTTATCAGTTCTGTTATTAAAATAAAGCTCAGTCTTACCTGGGAACAGCAATATTTCTAACCCAGATGAGTTTTACAATATAGTCATGGCAACACTCAGGCACCTTCCTCAGCTGAAGAGGGATCTTCTTGGTCCACAGCTCGCAAGCTTGGGGTTACATAATTCTGACTCCATTTCAATGCATCCGAGGGATCCGAGAAAATATAGATTTTTTCTTGATGGGCTATCCTCAGTCTGGTGGGAAAGATCATGCCATGAAGAATATGTGCCACACGTAATATGGCCCTCACTCCATCAAATGTTTTCCTTTTTTGCCTCGTCACACAGCTAACGTCCGGGAACATTTAACTGGCTGGCCATCCAGAAGGAGTATCCATTTTTGTCTGGTTACTGCTAAAAGACAATCTCGAATACCCACTCCATCCGTTACCACATCTACTGTACGAGGTGCCGCAGGGTTATCCGGATAACCTCGGGGCATGAACCGATAGGCCTTCTGTAATTGCTGAACTCGAGGTGTAATTTCTTCACTTGACTGTTGCACCAGCCAGTCCTGAAGAAATAAGAGCAAATGGTCTCCTTCACAACCCTCCAGCAGCCCCAGAATGCAGATATTGACAGCCCTCACTTGATTTTCCAGTGTCTTCAAACAAGACTTCAAATGTGTTTTCCTTTATCACAGAAGAGACTGCCCCCATTGCTGCATCCGACTACTTCATTGTTTCTGCAGTAACCTTTTTAGCAGAGTCTATGGTGGTTTCCAGGCTCCCAAAATGCTGAGTAAGACTTTCAGACTTATCTGACAGTCTAGGAACTGTCTGAATTAGTCTATTAATCTTTGATCCGAGAGTTTACAAAGTTTCCTCTCCAGTCTCATTAATGGTCCGTAGCACAGCCCTTTGCTGACCGTGTGGTTGGCGCTCTGGAGACATCAGATTTTTCTCCTGCCCTTGCTGCCAATCTTTATGAGGGTTTCCAATTTTGTCCCAAAAGGGTTCTGATACTGGTTTGAGTACCTTTGGTTCTGGTAGCTAATCCCAGTCAACAATTTTTAATACAATACCGCATCAAATTATCAAGCTCTATTAGGGAGCAGCCATATTGCTCGGGCTCCACTGCACCCTGCCTTCTCTGTTGTACTGATGTTCTTCAAAATCATCTCCAGATAAACGTGTCAGGTCATGAGCTGAGCTGGTAACACAAACGTATATAATAAATGTAACAGTAATAGCAATATATACGATTGTAGAAAATGGTGCAAGCAATAACCTGTCAAAAAGAAGACACCATCTCGTATTCAGAATATTAACCTGTTAACCTGCATGCCTATAAACCTATAAACTATAGTCTGCTCTCGCATTAGCAGATAATTCCTTATACAGTATAGTTAGAGTATGGAGAGTTGCTCTTCATCCCAACTCTCTCTCAGATCAAAGATGCTCGCACCTTGGTCGTTCCTAGATGCTCCACTGCAGTAGGCCAAACTGCCTTCTCACACAGGCTTCCAAAGCTGTGGAATGCTCTGCCTAGTCAAATCAGACACTCCTCCACCCCCTGGTCCATCTGTCTCCCTCCTTAACTTCCTCTCTCCTACCTGCAATTGCTCCTGACAACACTATCTTCCCCCTTCCAATTGCAGTCTTATTCTATTTAGGTTATTCTCTAATGATGTACTGCACACTGCACTCAGTAAACTAACTTTTGTACAACAATTTTTTTGTATGTTGTTGTAATCCATGTATTTTACCCCTGTGCTGGGTAAATTGACTGTATGCACTTATTCGTATATTTTTGTATTTGATCTCACGTAGTTTTAGTTTTATATCTGTGTCTGTCCCATGAATATCTGTGCTGTGTATGTTTTTGATTCATGTCTTGCGTGTTAAAAAAAAAAAATGACAAATGTATGTTGTTGGATTCATACTTCTCTGTATCCTCTCCCCCCAGGACACTCCATGAGATGAGCATTTGTAATTGTTCAGTGGGCCTTTGCTGGTGAAACTTTTCAATAAATAAATAGTATAGAATGTCAACAATATTTACAAATCAAAATTTCCAAAAATCCAGACATTTCATATACATATCGGAAAATATTATCCAAAAAGAGCCACAGGTCGCAGGGAGGCCCCATTGAAAACGTTGGAGCTAACAGAAAAGGAAATGACAGTAAGTATGAAGGAATTTCTTCTTTCTGTATCACTCCACACTGTCAATGAGGAGTTAATACACATGGGTTCTAAGAAGCAGAACCTATTATCCAACTGGGTGGGGGAGAGTACTGTCCCATATATCAACCACACAGGTGACGATGATTATCTGCTAACCACTGCCTGCAAAACTCCACAACCAAGAGTCACATTGGTGGAACTCTGAACATCCAATCTGTAGTGCTTCATGAATGTGTGAACAAAGGTCCATATTGCTGCCTTGCATAACTGTAACACAGATGTCTCCCATCGCTCTGCCCAGGCGAGATCCAGAGCCCTGGTATAATGTGCCTTGATAAGAGCTGGAGCTCTTTGTTTTTTGTTTTTTTTTGTTTGTTTTTTAATTTATTAAACTCTTCTTCACTGCCCCAAAGAGTACAAACAAGCTTTCCAATTTTCTGAACCCTGTAGTTCATTTGAGATATGTCCTGACGACCATGTATAATTCTACCTTGTATAGCCCATGCTCCTTAGCATGATTTGGCTTCAGGCAGAAAGATGGCAGACAGACTTCCTGATTTACATAAAAGAACTGCACTGCCAACAGCGGCTCGAAAAAAGATTTACACAAAGTATTCAATACCCAATCCAGGTCCCACATAAGCACCTGTGACAGGAACAGTGGCCTGCTTCTGCCAACTGCTCTTATGAATCAGATAATCTCCCAGTCTGTCCCGGGGACAAATCCACGGAGGCTCCCAAGGCTGCTCCCAGTGCTGAAACCTGACCTCTCAGGGTACTCAGCGCAGGCCCTTTATCTACTTCTGCTTACAACAAAACCAAATTTGTGGACCCATAACTTTTAAGAGTCTGATACCTTTCTCTCTGTCCCAGGCAAAGAAGGTGTTCCACATTCAATCATAAGCTGCAGACGTAGAGACCTTCCTGGCAGCCATTCAGGTGTTCTGTATTTTTGGAGAAAAACCCTGTTTTAACCATCACCACCTATCAGGAGTCAGGCTGTCAGCTGACTTGCCTCTGTGGTCTCCCTGGTCACTCTGGAGCTCTCAGAAGAAAATTTCCTTTTGAGTATCTTATTTGTGAATGACCTTGGGGAGAAGCAGCAGACGAGGCAGCAAAAATGTTCTGGTAAAAAAAAAAATGTCTAGGGCACAGTGTCCACTGCTTCCATCTAAGCACACTGGTACCACCTGAGTAAGGAATAACCCATGTTACAGCACGGGTTTATTGAGAATTAATGCACGCCCCAGGTGCATTGTGAGGCACGAGGCCACAGGCTGACTGCCTTCAACCACCCAGGAAGTGCATTCATTCTCAATAAATCCATGCCCTGGAGTGGGCTATTCCGCTTATAAAATGGGTAACTTTTAAAAATAAAAATTAATGGTTTAAACATGAAAACTGTAAATCTTTCTCTATATTTCTCTTCAATTCTTCCACATGCTAGAACTATATGCTTTCTCTTTTGACTTTAGGTTAATTATCCTAATGAAGTTTCCATAGCTGTAGTCTTATATGTTTCAGTTCCTGGTTGTGAGTGTCACCTAGTTATTACATAACAAAAGAAAACGCACATACAGCAACATGAAGTTAAAACTTCAGTCTGATCAGCAATCTGCGCATCCCCCTGTTCGTGATCGTGTGTGTGATCCCACGTACATTATCTTGTGTGTGTGTGTGTGTGTGTGTGTGTGTGTGTGTGTGTGTGTGTGGTGACACGCATTCTGGGGTTTAATGTGTGAGTGGCAGCCCAGAAGCAAAAATTGCGAGCAGCTGTCACACTGTAATCTTATTGTGTGCTGGGAGTTCATTTATAAGTGGGGCTAGGACTGCTGCCTACATTAGTTTTTCTTTTGTCCACGAGCTTGTGCATGTGTGTGTGTGATATACATTCTAGGGTTTAACGTGCGAGCAGCAGTCCAGAAGCAAAAACTGTGAGTGGCTAACAGACAGTAATCTTACTGTGTGCTGAAAGTCCACAGCACTGCACCTGTACCCGAGTCCTCCCATCCATAGCCCCATTTTCAGATGTTGTCCCCTTCCCTACCACTCCCCCCATATACTCATGCACTCCTGCTTCATGCTTTGCCATATTCTTCTATTTGCCTAATCCCCATCAACTCTACCTTCCTATCCTGCTCCCCTTCTTGCATGTCATTCTGCCTACATTTTCCCTAACCCAAATTCATCCCCCTAGACTATTTTTTTTAATATAGCTTTTTGTAGACATTTTGTAGGTTTTTTTCCTGCATCCCCACCCCGGGGCTCCGGCACATGGCCATACGTATGTGTGGAGGCACGCACGCACATCGGAAGCCAGCTGAGCCCCTTCCGCCCACCTGTACTGCTACCCCCGCCCACCTACATTACCCCACTGGACCTCCACCCAGTGGGGACGGGACTATGGAAAGGGCAACAACCTACCCCCACCACCCCAGGAGAGGAGAGCGGCCCAAAGGCTCACTCCATCCTGCTCCCCCCAGGCCAGCACCCCAACGACCCAAGATCGTTCCTGAACCCAGGTCGCTGGCACAGCATGAGGTAAGGCGTCCAGTGCCTCATCCCTCAGCGCCACCGGGTCAGCTCCCCTAGACTATTTCTGAGCATATTATAAATAATACTCTGTTGTGATTACCTCCCTACATACCTATAAATAATGCTTATGTGCCTTGTATATATACTGTTACTGCTGTTATCATCTTCAATCTTACAATCTTATCTGAAGTGATTTTGTAACTTATATTATTTATGTTTTATTTGTATATAGTTGAATCTATTGTCAGAGTGTTGTATACATTTCTCTACTACTGTTCACATTTGTATTCTGTCCCTCCCATTGTACCCTCCCACAGGTCGCCCCTGAAAAAGGGACATTCGGTCTCAGTGAGTTTACCCGGTTACCAAAAATTCAAATAAAATAAATAAGTGGGACTGGGATTGCTGCCTGTATTAGTTTTCTTTTTTCAATCCAGGACTGCTGTTAAGCACCAGTCACTAATTCTATCCCCGTGGTCCTCATCTTTTTTATTTTAGGTTTTCAAATGCTGGATTGTAATGGCTGAGGAGGGAGACAGACAGAAAGGAAGATCAAGGGACACAGTGTGTACATCACACATTCACTTGGCTTTTACAGAGAAGAAAAAAAATGTCTACCAAAAGTTTTTTTTAAGAACGTTCTCTGACCATTGACGAACTGATTTGTGATGGGTCCAGGTATCAGGATGACAGTGCATTAACTGATAACTAATGCATGGTAACCTGATGTGCTTTAGCCAATGATCTTTTTACTTTCTTCCTACCCATTTTATAAAAAACATTGGTACCTGAGCATTTTGACTTGAGGTAAACAGATCGATACGAGGCCGACCAAGCCTTTCGCACAAAAGGTTGAACACCTCTGGAGTCATAGAATTTGATGGCAGATAAGGACCACTTGGCACATTCAGTCTGCCCATTTCTCCCTACCTATACTATTACATCAGACCGTGCCCGATCTACAGCTTTTCCTCGCTCCCCCCTTGCTTCCCACTATGATTCCTTTGTGCTTATCCCATGCATTCTTGAACCCCACCACTGTTTTTGCCCCCACCACCTCTGCTGGAAGGCTATTCCAGGAATCCACCACTTTTTTTGCTAAGAAGTACTTCCTCAGGGGGCACTGCTGAGCGGCCTTAGAGGATGCAGCACTTCACCTGAGCTCCCGGGAGTGATCAAATTTAAACTAGTTTCCCAACTTCAAAAACTAGCTGTGCACCACCCAGAGAGAAGCAGAAGGAGGTCTTGTGACAAAATCAGCAAAATGGGGAAATCTAAAGGTGCAGCGACTGCTGCAGGCAACTTTTTTGCTCCCAAACGGCAGACCCGGGAGGAGAGGCCTGGGCTGCGTGGCGCAACATCAGACTCTGTTTCTTCCCAAGCAGAAGAGACCTCACTGACTAACATTCTGTCCATGCTACACCAATTAGTAAAAACGGTGCAAGATTTAGACAAGAAGTTTGACACCCTAACGCCAAGGGTGTCAGCTCTTGAAATGAGAATGGGAGATCCGAAGCCTCTGTGCTGAAATCAGTAGATGCAACTACAAAGCTGATTAAAGAAAATGTGCTTCTCCAGCTACAATTAGAGATCATAGAGAATCAATCTAGAGAGAGGAATCTTAGAGTGAATGGGCTGAAGGTGACAATGGCCTAGCTTTCACAAAAACATTTTTGCCTGCTATCTTGGGCCTGGATGAATCGGACTCCCTCTTTCAACTGAAAAGGCCTACCATGTAACACCATGCCATGCGATTCTAGACACCTCAGCTGCACAGACTTTCCTGATCCTCTTTACAGGCGTTGGAGACAGAGACCGGGTCCTTTCGATCATCAGAAGACGCAGAATACTGAAGTACAAAGAAGATGTCTTGCTGCTGTTTCCAGACCTGTCCTACAGTACGCAACAGCATCGCAAAGCATTCGACAGGCTCAGAGGCAGACTCTGCGTGATGAAAACACTGCACCAGTTGCTACTACTACTGGCAAAACTTCGCATAGTTTGGAATGGCCAACAGTATCTCTTTGATGAGGCATGGGAAGCCGAGAGGAATCGGAGGTGGTGGGGATAGACAAAGGATCTTCGGAGGACGAGGGCTAATTAGTTGAAGCTGCTGGCTGTGATAGGGACTGGTAAAGTACAGTAGGCCCTGAGAGGCTTTTCAAATATGCCACATTGTCAACTGATTATACGTAGACTTTTTGTGCTGAGTTTGGGGCAAAACTTACGCAGTTCCCAATAAAATTCTTGAATGGGACTTTTGGGACTCTGATCAGAACTGTGCCTTTATATTTTACCCTTTCATTTAATGTCCCGACAGGTGGACTGTCATCATCCAAGGTAGACTTTCGTAGTATACTGTCTGTTTGGAATAGAAGGTTTCATGATTGACCGTAGTCCCTCCTAATCTTGGACATAACGGGCGATGGCCTTTCTCTTGCCTTAATTTGAGCAACTATAATATTTTAACTGGGTTTCTGCTCATTAAGTTACTTTACCAGTTTATGGTAGTTCTGGGAATAGATTGGGAAATGTTATATAACTCCTGGGGATTTGGGCCCCCTATATGTTAACTGCTGGATAGCCTGTTAGCACTGGGGGAATCTTTTAGACTGTATTGTATTCACAATGGTAATTGGATTGTTATATTTAAATCCTTAGTTGGATTCCCCGTTGGCCTTCCTGGCTGCATGCATTACTTTACATGTTTGATGTTACTGACCATTGTGTAAATTCCCTCCATGAGGTACCACTAGGAAGGGTGTCTTTCACTAGTACTTTATAAGACAATATTAAGGCATGATAATGTATATTATAATTACTGAATAGCGCTTTTTCCCATAGGGAAACCTGGTTATAATTTGCCGTTATAACCAGCTGGTTATAACAACAAATTATAACCGGGTTTCCCTCAGATCGTGCATGTGCCAATTTAGTTATGCGGTCTTTCTTCAGCGTGTGACGTTCACAACATCGCCCTTTCATAGTTGGCGTTTTATTTTATTTTTTTTATTTTATTAAAAAGTCTCTTCCTGTAGTTGCTGGCAGGGAAAACCAAACACAAAATATTTAAACATACTGGCTGCTTTCAGTTTCCCTGCCAGCACACAAGAGCCATTGGATCTTCCGACCATTTCCTACCAGAAGCTCACCACAGCTCTGCAACCGCCGTTCACCAGTAAGTTCGAAAAAAAAAAAGAAGAAAACTATACATTCTTGTTCCACATAAATAACTGGATCTCTGTAAATTGGTAGACCATGGACCGGGACAGCACAAAATCCTAACTAGTCCGTGGCTGCCTGAACGCCAGTCTATTGCCTAATTTTATATAAATGCTGAGGTGAAAAAGCACACACCAGCAATTATAAAAAATAAAGTGTGGGGTGGTGTGTGTAAAACTCGATTTTACACACACCCTCATTTTGGGATGCATTTAATAAACCCCTCAGGTGTTTATGTAGCATCCCACAACTCGGGTGTGTGTAAAATCTCGTTACACACACCACCCTATATGTTATTCTCTATGTTATCCCCCTGTGTAATATGATGCTGCAAGTTCAGTGCTTGCAAAATCAATAAATAAAAAGTTAAAAAAAATAAAAAAAGAAGTACTTCATCTCTCTCTCCTCAATCTACCCCTCTCCAGTTCCATAGCATGTTCCCTTGTTCAGAATAAGGCACTGATATGGAAACCTCTGAGCCCAGCCTGGCTAGGATTTTTTTTTTATCGTGCATTAAACTGAACCTAGATTAAGGCTGGACTGTGCCATTGATCAATCAGATTGCTGGAAATTACTAGCCCATTTTATATACTTTACTACCTATGATAACACTGACATTAGTAGAGAGTAAATATTACCAACTGTAGTAATGCTGAGATTTGGGGAGTAAACTTTAGCAACACCTTCCAGTTACTCAATGTATCCCCTTACTTGGCACCTTCCCTTCACTCTATGTACCCCCCCGACACCCCTCCCTAACTCTATATAGGGTATATCTGTATACCCTGTCCCCGGGCACCTCCTCTAGTTTTGAGACCCCCTTCTTGGGTACATCCCCTAATGCCAAATACCTTGCCATTACTCTGTACACTGCTCTTTTGCTACCTTCCCCAATCCTATGTTCCCATGTCTGGGCACCTCCGCAAATTCTAGACACCCCCTCACTGGGCACCTCCCTCTTAGTCTATGCCACCTTGGCTACCTTCCTCATATATATGTGCCCCTCTCCCCCAGCGTACCTCCCCAAATTCTATCCACCACCCTCCCTGGGCACCACCCCTACCTCTGTGAACCCCCTCCCTGGAGACCTACCCCAATTTCTTCGATTGATTTTTTTATTGAGAAGTTTTAAAAAAGAAACATATCACCATACAATTCATTGGTAACATTAAACAAAGACAACATACAGGATCACGCAGGCAAACTACAGCAGATAAAATAAGATACAGTAATATAATGACATGAACAGTGAAACAGCTCAGAGTTAACATGGTATTCCTAAACAAGACTAAGTATAACAAGGGGGGGCATTTGTAGAGAAAGATAATGCTGGAGAATTATGGGTGAGCAGAGCAACTTTCTAATCAGGGAGAGAGCTAGGGGAGCCCTCCATACAGCCCATGTGGGTGACCTTACCTATTAGCCGAGGGCTGACATAAGTCAGAAGCCAAGTATGCATCCCAGATTGATTGTTACTTCCATAACATATCCGCATGTCTATGTGATAGTTTTTCATATCTGGCCAGTTGGCCCACGGCAAGTTTCCACTCTGCCAAGACAGGAATATTTATTGTTCTCTACTGGCAAAGGATGAGTCTTTTGGCAATGACCTACCCTGATTCCATGTACTACTATCTACCTGAGCACCTCCCCTAACTCTATTGGCCCCTCCCTGGGCAACTCCCACAATTCTATGTAACCCGCCCTGGACACATCTTCCAATTCCATGTACTCTTTCCTGGGCACCTCTCCAAGTTCTATGTATGTCTCCCTGAACACATCATCCAATTCTATGTACCCTTCCCTGGGCATGTCCCCTACCTCTGTATACCCCTCCCTGAGCATCTCCCCAGTTCTATGTAGCTCTCCCTGAACAAATCATCCAATTCCATGTACCCCTTCCCTAGACACTGCCCCAAATTGCATGTACCCCTCCCTGAATGCCTCCCCAAACTGTATGTACTCCTCACTGGATGAACACCTCCCTAAATTGCATGTACCCCTTCCTAGACACCTCCCCAAACTGCATGTACCCCTCCCTGGATGCCTCCCCAAATTGCGTGTACTCCTCCCTGGACACCTTCCCAAACTGCATGTACTCCTCTCTGGATACCTCCTCCTATTTTCATGTACCCCCTCCTTGGACACCACCACAAATAACATGAACCCTCCCGGTCACCTCCCACAATTATGCAAGCCCCTCCCCCAATTCTTAAAACACACCCTACCACCAGCTGGGAGTCCAGCTGAATCACCAGGCACACTCAGCTCTGTAGCAAAAACTGTAAAGTCAGAGCATCCCCTCTGAGACCAGCAGTGGGCTGTAGTACCACAATCTTCTTCGAGCCAATCTCTTGCAGCAGGCAATAACATCTGGGATATACAGCCATAGGCATCACTTCCT
Source organism: Neoceratodus forsteri (assembly GCA_016271365.2). Lineage (NCBI taxonomy): Eukaryota > Metazoa > Chordata > Ceratodontiformes > Ceratodontidae > Neoceratodus > Neoceratodus forsteri. Next base: position 266,396,267 of record CM057451.1, on the reverse strand, counting down.
CCGGATGATTTCCCAGCAGTCTCTCCAGGGGCCTCCCCTTCCTGTCACCTGATGTGCTTTTGCACATATATAAAGGGGAGGCCCCTGATACTCCTCAGTTCTTTTCCAACCACGACTGAGTCAACATCAAGTTCTCCAAGAGTACCAGCTTTTTACAATTCATCAGTGAAGCGTTCTACAGTCACCTAAGAGTTCATCTACTGATGTATTCAGAACCCTTGTTTCAGAAGTGTTCTTGTGGCCAGAGAATCACGTCTGAGGACCTCCACGATGTGTGTGTTCGTCGCCTTGGTCCAGAGCACACCACCAGGGAGCATATACTCTGTTGCCGGTTCAAGAAGGCCACCAAGTGCCAAAGGCTCCCACAGTTAAGGGACTACCTCATGAAGCAGAAGATAGTCCTTTTGGAGCAGCAACAATGCTACACTTCAGGGGAGTCTTTGACCTCCTCCTCGGAGTCTCAGAGGGGTGAACCCTCATCGTCGACGGAGCTTGCAGCTGGGGGGAAACATTCTTCTAAGACTAAACATGTTTCCCCCATGCTGCCATCTTCATCGACGAAGACCTCAAGCTCCTCAGCAAATGCAAGTAGGAGGGGTCCCACTGAAAACACACCGTCTTCTCCAATGTTGACAGTAGTGGGCCCCTCCATGTTGTCAATGGTTCCTCTGTCAACATCCACAGTTGTGCTGCAGCTTCCACCACTGCCTCCACCAACTTGCATGGTCAGCTGTCGTCCATCGACAATAGCTGCATCTGCTCTGACAGTACTTCTTTGTCGGGGCACTCTAGTCACTCCTCGGCTGCTCCATTGATGGTGCTCCGGTCGACAGCCCATTCTGGCTGTTTCTCGTTGACAGTGGACCCTTTGGCTTCTCTTTCCATCTTGTTGACAGTCCTCCCATCGATGGGACTTACATGCCTGCCTTCCTCATCAATGGTGTGCCCATCGACGATCATGGCACCACCTCCGACTTGGGGGGGTGACCTCTTTGAGTGCTCCCCCATTCTCTGTTTTGGGGTCTTATGTTCACTCCACCATACCAATGAGCCGACTGGGTCCCTTGCCCTCGGCCAACCCCTCAGTGGTACCCTTCCAGTCCATAGCCCCCCTTCAGTGGGTCACTTGGCCATGGTGGATGTCCAGGCTCTGGTCCAGGTTATTATGGGCCTTACCAGATCCTCCTCTCACCCTTTGGAGGAGGCTGTGGTCCCTACCTCAGTCCCCTCCAGGCCTTCTTCGGCCTCCCAGACAGGGGTTCCTCTCCTTCCTTCCCTGGGTTTCATCCCAGGACTGATGACTCATTCTTGCAGGAATGGGATCTGAAGGAGGAGGTGGATGAAGAAATAGATCAGGATTATGGCTCACAAGTCTCTTCCTTGGAGACATCTTCCATACCCGGGGACGTCCCGTAGGTCCTCTCCTGCTCTCCTCCAGATGACCATTCCTTTTCAGACATTGTGGTGCATCTGCAGAAAACCTTTGGTTTCCAAACTACGGACCAGGATCCCTCAAGAAGCAAATTGGCCAAGTACCTGGATCTACTAGATAGCCCCACACTGGTCGTCCCTCCTCTTGTGGATGGTTTTGAGGAGGCCATGTTGACTGCCTGGCAACAACCATTCCAGATCCCCTCTACTCCCCACAAGGTGGATAGATTTTATAGGGCCCCTGTGGACCACTCTTATCTTTCTATGCCTCAACAGGTGGATTCTGTAGTTAAAAATGCAGCTCATGATAGATCTACAAGACTGCAACATGGGTGCTTAACCCCCAGATAACAAATCCTAGAAATTGGATGTCATGGGAAAGAGACTCTATGCTTCAGCTACTTTGTCCCTTCACATTTTGAACTATATGGGCCATCTCCTCAAATATCAGGAGGAGCTGCTTAAGGCCACTCAAGCTTTGGTCCAGTCAGGGGTGTAGCCAGAAATTTCTGTTTTGTACTCACTATCTCCAAAGTTACACCCCCCCATTAAATAAATGTGCACATCCTCTCCAAACAGTACCCCCCTTCCAAACAAGTCAGATTGTTGTCAGATGATTCCTCTAATCTCTAAAGAGGTTATACATGTATCTGTCTCCTAAACAACAGAAGTTTAAACAGAGACACTCCTCAGTGGCCTACACTAACCCAAATACTGCAGATTAGAATGAAAATGTTAACAGAAAATATGTTTTGTGATAGGTACTCAACAAAACTGTACACAAATGTGTACAGTGAGTATGCCTGCTACACCCTTGGGTCCAGTCTCTTCCACCTGGCCAGCCTCAAGAGAACCTTGATGTGAAGCTTTCCACTGCTGCAGCTGTCTGCCGCAACCTGCTCAGGGCTACCTATGCTGACACTGATTCTTGACTAGGGCCTCCTCAGCGTGTTTGCCTCAGGCAGACATGCACTGGCTGAGGGGTTTCTAATTCTATAGGATGTCCAACAATCCATCCTTAATACTCCTTTAAAGGCGACAAACTTTTTGGGCCACAGACCCAATACATTCTAAAAGATCTGCAAGACTCAGGTTGTACCCTTCAGTCTGTTTGGACCCTATATCACCCTCAGGTGAAGCCTACATACAAGGGATCCTTTCAAGGCCGCTCTTCCAAGGGTAAACCTACTACTCAGTGGCAGCCTGCTCACAAAAGCAAGGCTCAGTTAGCCCTGCCAGGCCCCAGAAATGCCCCAAAGATGTCCCAGTATATCCCTGCTGCCCCCCAGTAGGGCCAACCTTCGGCCTGAAGGCCTGTCTCCAGCCATGGAGGCACAGACCCCCTCCTCAGCCATCGGGGGCAGGTTATCCCTCAACCTCAGAGGTTGGAAAAGGATCACGTCAGACCTGTGAATCCTTCAGTTGATCCAGTATGGTCATACATTGGACTTGACCAGTCCTCCTCCTCCTCCTCCTTTACCTCCTTGGGTCTCACACTACCCTCCAGATCATGCTCTAGTACTGCGAGCAGAAATAGATGATCTGTTACAGAAACATGCCACAGAACCAGTACCCACCCGTCAAAGAGGCTCAGGATATTACTCACATTTTTTTCTGGTTCCCAAATGGATGGGAACTTACATCCCATTCTAGATCTCAGAGGTCTTAACATCTATATAAGATACAAGAAGTTCTGGATGGTGACACTGCCCACCCTGCTTCCCCTGTTAAATAAGGGGGACTGGCTCTGTTTCCTGGACATGAATGACTTGTACATTCATATCTTGATGCACTCCACCCACAGGAGTTTCTTACAATTCCATCTTCAGGGCCATCATTTTCAATTTCGGTTCCTCCCTTTCGGCCTTTCTTCAGCCCCCAGGGTCTTTATGAAGTGCTTGACAGCAGTGGCAGGGGCCCTCCACCAGGAGGGTCTGTACGTCTTTCCATACCTGGACGACTGGCTCCTCAAGGTGTCTACACACCCCATGCTGGAATACACCTTGACCCGGTCCCTAGAGATGTTCTCCATGATGGGCATCCCGGTCAACTACCCAAAATCTATGATGAACCCATCACAAACTCTCCAGTATATAGGAGCAGTAGTAGACACCTCTCAAGACATGGCGTTTCTTCCTGAAACTTGGGCAGATGACAGTCTAACCCTCATTCTGTGGTTAGAGACTTGTCGGTATGTCTTAGCGCACGGTACTACCTTCAGCTCCTGGGATATTTGGCGGCTACCATCCCCACTGTCCCTCATGCCAGACTTCATATTAGAAGGATCCTTCAGTGGAACCTCAGGGTCCAGTGGGATCAAAAGTGGGACAATTTTGATGCCCCGGTCCTTTTGTCCTCCCCGGCACATCGCACACTTCAGTGGTGGAAGCCCAGGAACAACCTCTTGCGGGGCATGCCATTCCATCCCCAGGTCCCGGACCTCATTCTCATGACGGATGCCTCCTTAATGAGCTGGGGTGCCCATTTTCAGGGGGGTTCAGTCTCAGGGCTCTTGGACAGTGATGGAAGCTCATCTTCACATCAACATCCTGGAAATGAAGGCTGTTCTGTACGTCTTACAGGCGTTCGAGATGTTACTCCCTCGGGGTGCCTTCAAATACATTCAGACAGTTCCACAGGATTTCACCACCTGAACAAACAAGGCGGTACCCATCCATACCCTCTCTGCTGAGAATCGATGAGGGTGTGGCATTGGGCGATCCAGAGAGGCATTTACCTTCTGGAGGTCCACATTCCAGGAGTTTCAAATACCATAGCAGATGCCCTGAGCAGAACCCATGCTCAGGCTCACGAATGGAAACTCCACCCAGACGTCTCAGCAGATGTCTTCCTCCGGTGGGGTTGCCCGGAGTTAGACCTGTTTGCCTGTCGGCAAAATACAAAACTGCATCTCTATTGCTGTCTAGAGCACGGTCCTGGAACTTTATGGCTGGACGTCTTATCTCATTCCTGGACAGGAAAATTTCTTTACGCTTTTCCGCCCTTTCTTGTCCTATAGAGAGTACTTCTAAAACTGGTCAAAGACAGGGCATCGATGATTCTCATAGCCCCCAACTGGCTGAGGCAAATATGGTTCCCCTTGCTGTTGCAAATCTCAGATCGGGATCCCCCTCCCTTTGCCTGTTTGTCCAGCCCTATCACAGGAGCACTGCTCCCTGCTACACCCAGACCTTTGCTCCCTGCTCCTGCATGCATTGCTCCTGAGGTCATAGTCCTCTCTTGTTATCAGGTGCCCTCAGGGGTTGCAGAGATCCTCTAGACAGCTCAGAAGTCCTCTACTAGATCCTCCTACTCTATGAAATGGAAACATTTCTCCATTTGGGCCTTTTCCAGGAAACTGGACCCCTACAAATTTCCCCTTAGAGAGTTCAAGTTCAAGTTTATTGCAGGAAAACTCCATTGAGCACGCTCATTCACAAGGAGGTCCTGTGACATAAACACTTAAAGTACAAACACAGATAGGTAATAACAGTATATACATGAAATGCATATTACATGATACAGGCTGGATATACATACAAGGGAACCACATAGGGTGACCGCAGGTGGTAAACATTAATATGACACAGGGAAGCGACTTACAGGTTGCATACTGATAAATGAAACATGATGACTGGTGTGTGCAATACATATACAGTATTTTGGCAGCTAGTACAAACAGTCTATAACTGATATGGGGGGGAGGAGTGATTTCATAGAGTAGCAGTGGAGCGTAAGCAAAGATAAAGCCAGGAGTAGAAGGGGAAGGGAAAGCAGTTAATGTGACACATCAATTATACCTTACCAGTGGATAAATATGGCACACATGGGAAGGAAGAGACTTAATGACAGTTACAGGTGTCTTTTATTTTGGCTGAACTTAGCGATTTGTGAAGTTTATTGAAACTGTGCAAGAGTTAGTTTCACTACGGTTTGTAATTGGTTCCAAATGGAGGAAGGGGCATATGCAATATACGTTTACCAAGGAAGTCCGCGTCCTTGGTATGTCACGCATAATAAAGTCAGATTTTCTTAACAGTATGCACTATGTGAGATACTAATAAGGAAAGAGAGATAGCTTGGCAATTTCTGCAGGAGCAGTTTAAGAGTCCATAGCCCAGCATGGAGCAGGCATCTAGTAGTAAAGGATGTCCAACCAACAGCTGCATATAAGTCACAGTGGTGCTGACGGTAAGGGAGTTGAGAATGAACCATAACTTACGATGATAAAGGATGTCCAGTTTACTTAGATTTGCAAGAGTGGTGGAGGAATAGATTACATCGCCATAGTCGAGTAGGGGGAGAAAAGTGGCCTGTACAAGCTTGTTTCGAGTTTCAAGGGGGGAAAAGGGGCCTATTTCTGTAGAAGAAACCTAACCTTGCTTTTAACCTTCTAGAGACATCTTCGACGTGGTCAATGAAAGATAGTTTATTGTCGATCCAGATACCTAGATATTTAAATTTGGTTACAACTTCCAGAGGCTCGTTTAGCGTGGTGACAATGAAGTCTTGGGCAAGGGTATTTGGGGGCCTGAGACAGCACTGCGGAGAATATCATCGCTTTAGTCTTCTTGGCATTGAGCAGAAGCTTTGCCTTTATTAGATTATGCTCAAGTTGTGCGAAGTCCGCTTGAAGCTAATCATGACTTCAGATAACGATGAGCCAGAAGTATACAACACAGTATTATCTGCAAAAGTGCAGATTGGACGTAGATATGTGCATCTAAGTCATTAATGTACAGAGAAAACAAGATAGGGCCTAAGATGGATCCTTGGGGACTCGTCTTGCAACTGGCAAGGCAGCAGAAAAAAGCCTTCCGCCTTTACTTTTTGGAATCTTCCAGTTAGGTAGCTAGAGAACCACTGGGTGGTATGGTATGTGGCAACCCAACTTTGCAAGGCAATTGACTAATAGTTTGTGATCAACAGTATCAAAAGCTTTGCTGAGGTCCAAAAGACTGCACCAGTTACCTTCTTAGCATCTATAGCAGAGATCCAATCATTGGTTACTTTGCTAGTGCAGTGATTGTGCTATGATTAGCCGGAAGCCAGACTGAGCTGGGTTAATGAGAGAGAAGGTTTCCAAGTGAGATTTTAACTGAATATGGATCAGTTTTCAGAACTTTAAAAGGATAGGCAATATGGAGATAGGCCTATAGTTGTTTACATCGCATGGGTCACCAGATTTAAAATAGAGGGAGGATATGTGCTGATTTCCAGCAGACGGCACAGTAGCAGATGTAATGGAAAGATTGAAGATGTGGAGAATTGGGGCAGTGAGATGGGCGTAGCCTGACCTTAGGAAAAGGGTTTCAAGCCATCGTCCCTGCGCTTTTTGGTGTCTAAGTTAAGAAGAGAATCTTCTACTTCTTTGTAAGTTATCTTCGCAGTTGGAAGGGGCTGGGTGCAGGACCAGATGTGGCGGAAGGGGTATGCTGGCTCACTGCAGCACCAGCATAAGGTGCCGAGTCAAAAGCTAATCCAGCTGTGACAAAGTGGGAGTTAAGTTCCTCCAGGATTAGGGACTTGTTTTCCACAATCTTGCCAGCAACTATCTTTGGTTGGGACAGAGGGGCCATGGGCCGTCCTTCTATAGCTTTGATAGTCTTCCATATTTTATGAGGGTTACCTTTAGCTTGTTCGAGGTAGAAATATAATAGTTAGCTTTAGCAGAGCGAAGTTTTTTCACACAGTTATTCCTGGCTGCTCTAAAGGCCTGCCAATCCAAAGATTGTTTGGAATGTCTAGCTTTAGCCCAGAGCTTATCTCGAGCTATAAGGGCTGCCTTGAGATCCGAGGTGAACCAGGGGTTGGAATTGTTCCGTACCCTTACTTTGATGAAAGGGGCATGCTTATTTATTATTGTAGTGAGTTTGTCATTAAGGATGCAAGCTGCCTTGTTGACATCTTTGGCTGAAGTAAAGATCTTGCCATCTGATCATGCTCAGGTCAGATAGGAAGTTTACTGCACTGAATTTGCGAAAGGATCTTTTGTTATAAAGATGGGTTGCGGACAGGCCTTAATTTGAGATCTTATGCAAGCAACAATTCCATAATCGCTCATGTCATTGTGAAACACTGCCAAATGAGATATTTTGTGTGGATGGGTGGTTAGTACCACATCTAGAATGGAACTGTTGGCAGTATTTAGAGTGTTGATCCTAGTAGATTCACTGACTAATTGCCCAAGACCTAGCTCGTCACAAAGGGATTTGAGGCCGTGTGATTTAGGTGACAGCCAGTCCATATTTAGATCTCCTAGAAATATTGTTTCAGTTTTGCATCTACGAACATGGATTTCAAAAGATTAAGGACTTCATCACCACCAGCGGGTCTATAGCGCCTAGGATAGTTATACATTCGAGGAGGGAGATGAAGGCTGAAGCGAAACTAATTCAAATTCCTTGGCTAAAGATTTTGCAACTAATATTGGTGACCAAGTACTTAGAGTTAGGCGTGGTAACCACACCCCGTCTAGACTCTCTATCTGCTCTAAAATAAATTGTAGCCCTGCAGTGATATTTGTTGATCAGTGTTAGTCTTTTTTAACCACGACTTAGTAATTATGATAAGGTCTGGGTTAACGTGTGCAGCCAGGCTTGCAGCTGTACATTTTTAGGCGAGGCAAAATGTTGACCATCATCATTTTGAGACCTGTAGCCTCAACAAAATGATAGGCGAGGTAAGTTGTGGGGGGGGCAGGGTTGAGCTCCACATTTCCTGAGCAGAGAAGAAGCAGAAGTATAACTTTTCTTTAAGGAGTTATAAGAATGGAGACTGCTTTTTTTATTTCTTAGCGGCAACCCATATTGTGCTGCACAAGAGGCTTTGCACCAATTGTAATGACAGTTGATCATGATCAATGCACATAGATACATAGACAGTGTCGCAGATAGGCCTATGGCCACCCAGTCTGCCATTTGAGCTTGTAAGTTCAGTTTGTTTTCCTAGAAGTCTGTTGCCTTACCCCTGACCTCCAGAATTCCTTTATGTCTATCCCATGCATTCTTAAATCCCGTGATTGTTTCAGCCCCCACCACTTCCTCTGGCAGGGTGTTCCACTTGTCCACCACCCGTTCTGTGAAGAAATTCTTTCTCATGTTTCCTCTGAATCGTCCTCCCTCCAACTTCATCCCATGCCCTCTAGTCCTGGAACATCTTTTTCGCTTAAAAATAGTGTTTTCCTGCACCCTGTTCCTCCCTGTAAGATACTTGTATGTCTATATCATATCCCCTCTCTCCCTCCTCTCCTCCAGGGAGTACATGTTCAGTTCCTTCAACCTGTCTTCATAGGACTTGTGATGCAATCCATGCACCATCTTTGTTGCCCTCCTCTGAACCTTCTCTACCCTGTCTAATGTCCTTACGTAGGTATGGTCTCCAGAACTGTACATTGTACTCCAGGTGGGGCCTCACTAGTGTCTTGTATAGCGGAATTATGACCTCCCTTTTCCTGCTGGTGATGCCCCTGCCTGTACACCCCAGCATCCTATTTGTTTTACCTGCTGCCTTGTCACACTGTTTCCCCTACCTTGAGGTCATCAGAGATGATAACCCCAAGATCCCTTTCCTGCTTGGTGCATGCTATATCCTCACTCCCCAACTGATATATTGTGCCAGGGTTTTTGTGCCCCATATGCATTATCTTGCACTTCATTGCATTGAATTTCAACTGCCAAACCCCTGACCATTCTTCAAGTTTCTGCAGGTCGCTTCTCATTCTGTTCTACACCCTCTGGTGTGTCTACTCTATTACAGAGCTTTGTGTCATCAGCGAACAGTGAAATTCTGCCTTCTAGGTCCTCGCAATGTCACTGATGAAGATGTTGAATAGGACCGGTCCCAGCACTGATCCCTGTGGTACCCCACTGGTCACTCTTCCCTCTGTGGGTGACAGCCATTTACCACCACCCTCTGTGCCCTGCCACCCAGCCAGTTACCTACCACCACACTACTGTCCTGCCCACACCCATATTCCCCAGTTTGTGTAATAGTCTTCTATGTGGCACAGTGTCAAGGCCTTGCTGAAGTCCAGATGGGCCATGTCCACTGCCTCCTGATCCACCTCCTAGTCACCCAGTCAAAAATTCAAGCGAGGTTGGTCTGACATGACCTCCCCTGGTGAAACCATGCTGCCTTGGGTCCTGTAGTCCATTGACAACCAGATGTTCCACCAATCTCTCCTTCAGTAGTCCGCAGATCTTCCCCACTACTGAGGTGAGACTGACTGGTCTGTAGTTCCCTGCTTCCTCTTTGTTCCCACTTTTGTATAAGGGGACTACATCTGCTGTCCTCCAGTCTTTGGGTACCTCCCTGTTTCCAGTGATTGGCTAAACAGGATAGCCAGAGAGTCCAGCCACCACCTCTCTTAGTTCTTTAAGGACCAGAATTTTTCCCATCTGGCCCCATTGCTTTATCAACTCTTATTACTTCCAGTTCCTTGGGACCCTTTCTAGTGTAAAGGGACTTGTGTCCATTTCTGCACCATTCTCACCCTTGTACTCCCTTCAGACCCATTACCCTCCTCTTCCTCAGTAAAGACTGAGCAAAATACCTGTTCAATATGTCAGCTTTACTGTTGTCATCCTCCACTTGGCCCCCATCCTCCCCTTCAGTCTCACTATCCCTCCTTTGTCTTTCTTTTTCACTTATGTACCTGTAAAAGGTTTGTCCCCTCTACCAACTGATTTTGCAATGTGCTCTTCTGTCTGAGCTTTGGCTTCCCTTACAGCCTCCCTACCTCCCTTTGCTTCTCCTGGTACTTCTCCTATCCCTTTCTGCCTGTGTCTTTTTGTATTGCCTGAATGCAATCTTTTTGGCTTTCACTTTCTTTGCTACCTCTTTGGAAAACCATAATGGTCTCCTCTTCCTTTTCCTCTTGCTAACCTGCTTAATGCATAATTCTGTTGTCTTGTAATCCCCATTTTAAATACTACCCACTGTTCCTCAACCCCTGATTCCTGTCCCATTCCTTAATGCCTCTTTCAAGTATCTCCCCATTTTCCCAAAGTCTGCCCTCTAAAATCCAGGATACGTGTTTTTGTGTGGTTTGGTTCTGCTCTTTCTGTGATTTCAAACCACAATGACTGGTGGTCACTGTTTCCAGGTGCTCCCCACTGTTACCCCATCCACTGTCCCTGTTTGTGAGCACAAGGTCCAGTATTGCCTTCTGCTGAGTTGGTTCCATGACCAGTTGCTGAGGAAGGCACCCTGAAGGAGTCCAGGATAAATCTGCTCCTAGTTGATGCTGCTGCTGGGATGCTCAGTCCCGTCTGGAATATTGAAGTCTCCAACCCGTACTACCTCACCCTTGTCTGCCATCCTTTGGATGGCTAACATCAGCTCCCTATCTGTTTCTTCCTCCTGGGCTGGTGGTCTATAGACCACACCTGTGCGGATGGCTGGCCCCATTTTCCTTTCCAGCTTAACTCACAGTATCTCTCCCCTATTTTGTTCCTCCTGGATCTCTGTGGCCCTTATGTCATTTTTCACATACAGTACCACTCCTCCTCCCTTCCTGCCTGCTCTGTCTCTTCTGAATATGTTGTAGCCAGGTATGGCCATCTCCCAGTCGTGGTTATCATTACACCAGGTTTCAGTGATAGCCACAATGTCCAGGTCTGACTGCACCATGACAGCCTCAGATCTTCCATCTTGTTGCTAAGGCTCCTGGCATTTGCACATGGCTTTCCATGATTTGACCTCCTAGACTGTTTCACTGTTCTCCCAGCCCCTTCCTTGGTTGTCATTTATCCCTGGTTCTCCTTGCTGTCTGCCCTTCTGCTGAATTTGCCCCTTTTCTGCTTATCCACCTCTTGGGCACTAATCTCCATCTTTGCACACTGCTTTGCAGAGATAGCCATCCTCTGGTTCACTGGTTCACTGCTAGCTGTGGGGGTGAGCAAGTAAGTACCCTCCTTGCTGGCCTGCCACCCCTTTGCTAGTTTAAATGCTTGTCAATGTAGCATTTAAACTTGGCATTGAGTGCTTGGATTCCCCTCCGGATGGATGCAGGCCATCAGGCTTGAACAAACCTCCATCCCTCAGGTGGGTCCCCAGTCACCAATGAATCAAACCCTTCCTCCACAGCACCAGTTCTTCAACCATAAGTTAAAGTTCCTGGTGCATGCACTCCTATGCTCTCCCTTGCCTCTCATAGGTAGTACTTCTGAGAAAGTGACAGAAGTAGCTACTTGCTTGAGACCCCTCCCCAGTTTCCTAAACTCTTCCTGAACTTCCTTTGGCTCCCCATTTTCCAGGTCATTAGTACCTAGGTGGATAATGACATCCAGCTCACCCTCCCATCTTGCCTTCCCAGTGATCCCCAGGATCTTCCTTCTATTCCTCCATGCCGTGGCACCTGGTAGGCACCTCACCTCCCTGTTCTCCCCTCCTGTGTTCCTAGCTGGATCCCTCTTATGATGGAGTCCCCCACCAGGATTCACTTCCTCCTCCTCTGGGGTCCACTGCTTTTCCGCTGGCGTCCACCTACTTGGCTAACCTCCACATCCTTTCCTTCCACTTCTCTGGGTACCTCTATTTGGTTGTCCTCATTTGCCAGTGTGGCATATGAGTGCTTGAGTGGAATAGGATCTGGGATGTGCCTCTGCCTGACCGCTCTAACCCTCCCTGAGCCCACTGTCATCCAAGTGCTCCTCGTCCTCGGCATCCTTTGAGGCAGTTGCATTGGACTAGGTGGTCCCTGGATAGGGGTGATGGTACTCCTGACCCAGTTTACTTCCGCTCTGAGTCTGGCTACCTCCTCCCACAGTCCAGAGAGATGCATGCAGATGGGGCAGCACCTCAGTGTCCAGAAGGTCTGCCTGAATATGGCTGCCCCACAGCCACTGCATTGCACCACTCCCCACATTATACTGCAATTCCACTACTTGTCTGCTACTGAAGCTCTCCTAGTTCCCTTTTTATTAATTTACTGTCCTAAAAATCCTGCCACTGATCCTCAGATAATTTTTTTTTTTTTAAAGAAAAAGAAACCAATAAATAAATAAATGAATCAAAACACTTGTCGTGTTGAGGGTGGGCTTCTTCCCCCTTATGCCCCTCCTACTTCACACCCCTTACTATACCCTGTGTTTAGCTCCTGTCAATCACATTTAACAGGCGATATAATTAAGAGTTGGGGGAAGGGGGGGTGAAAATTTGCAGCAATTAAAGACAGCACAGAATTACACTTCCACTATGTTTTAAATTTTCAACAGCCCAAAAACAATTATAAGTAAAGACAACAACAAAAGTATAGTGTCACTGAAAGCCCACAATCTAAGTTTAAAAGAATAATAGCAATTACCAGTTACTCTAAAGCACTGAATTGAATATGTTTCCTTCCTTCCCCTTCTGGCTTCTTCTGAGAAAAAAAAATAAATAAATGTAAGTGCTTGGGTGGACATAGGCGAGGACAGTAGCAAGGGGGTGTAGGCTAACCGGGGGGAATAGGCTAAAAGGGGAGAGGAGAATGACATAGTGTCTGCACGGTAGACTGTTATAACATTAGGTATTGATAAGGTACATTGGAGAACTGAATTGCATTGCGGTACTTCGAATTGCACTGTATTGCTGAAAACTCTGCACCTTAGGAGCAATAAAAACACAATAAGGAGAGCCATGGTCCCAGACTGAGTGGTGTCGTGATTTGTATTAGTGCAATATTTTCTAGGCAAGAAATTTGTCCACCTAGGTACTCACTTAAAACCTAGATGAGAAAATACAGCAGAAAGGGGAACAAGGAGAGCAGGAGCAGCTTAGTTAGTGGCCATCCACCCTTCAGACTCAAGTCCCCTTGTAGCAGAACCGGGAAAGAAGTAGAATGATAATGCAGGCCATATTGCCCACGAATGAATACAGTGATTTATGTAGAAGACCAAGAAGCCCTCTAGTGGCAGGTCTGTATAACCTGCTAATGGAAAACTAGCCAAAAAAAAAAAGGTAGTTAGACTTATTGGCACCTAGGCAGAGTGCTTGGATGGGGCGCTGCAGGAACAGCAGTCAGACAGAAGAGGTGTAAGCACTTTAAAACAGTAGTAGAAATTACAATCCAGCTAATACAGTTGAAAAACTCCTAATAACACAGTTGAAATGTGCTTAGTTCTATCGAAAATCTAACATAGTGCCAGGTGTCTATAGCAGGGGAAAACTCCTGCCAATCAGAGTGGGTTTGCTGGAAGCACCCGTGTTCCGATTGGCTGCGCTGTCCCATACCTTCCAAGGAGCTGCAGGCGGGTGTCCTGGTCTTGGTCAGTGGCTGGCTGGGTGCCGGCCGACCGTGGGTGAGCTGGAGCAGCCCTGTTCAGGGACAAGCAGCTTCTAAGGAGCTGCAGGCGGGTGTTCTGGCCTTGGTTGGTGGCTGGCTGGGTGCCGGCCGACCGTGGGTGAGCTGGAGCAGCCCTGTTCAGGGACAAGCAGCTTCCAAGGAGCTGCAGGCGGGTGTCCTGTTCTTGGTCGGTGGCTGGCTGGGTGCCGGCCGACCGTGAGTACTGGACTACCTACTCTCTCTGTCAGAGGGTGGCCTAAAATATTCCTCGATAAAAGTACACCATATTGGCTATTTCTGTTTTTCATTTACCTGTGGACAACAAACCATTGTCCAGTTGCCTCTGATCAGAACCTTCCTGAAAGGTATCCTACATTTACATCCTCCTATTCGGGACCCGGTCCCATGTGGAATTTGAATTTTGTGCTTGAAAAATTGACTGAAAGTACTTTTGAGCCTGCAGATGCATGCAAGCTTCAATTTCTGTCATGGAAAATTATTTTTTGGGTGGCGATTACGTCAGGTAGATGTATCTCAGAGTTACAGGCACTTACGTGCAAGGCACCTTACTTACAGTTTCATATGGATCGAGTGTCCTTACACACTAACCCCTCTTTCCTCCTGAAAGTAGTTTCTGACTTTACTCTGAATCAGTCCATTCAGTTGCCAGTATATTTTGCTGAGCCTGAGAATCCAGTGGAAGCCCTGCTTCACACTCTCGATGTGAAAAGAACATTAAGACTCTATCTTCTCCACACTGAACAGCTGCAAAAAACTGAGCAACGTTTTGTTTCTGGGATTCATCCCAGAATTCTAAAAGAATTAAGGGTAGAACTAGTGACACCACTGACTACCTTCTTTAACAAATTATGGGAGGATGGGGTGGTACCCGAGGACTGGAGAAGGGCAGATGTGATTCCCCTTCACAAAAGTGGGAGCAAGGCAGAAGCAGAAAACTACAGACCTGTTAGTTTAACCTCAGTGGTAGGGAAAATGATGGAATCACTTCTGAAGGAACGAATTGTTGAGTATCTAGAGGCCAGAGGGGCTCAGGACCCAAGGCAGCATGGATTCACAGTGAGAAGGTCATGCCAGACGAATCTGATAGATTTCTTTGACTGGGTGACCAAAGTAGTAGATCAGGGAGGGGCTGTGGACATGGCCTACCTAGACTTTAGTAAGGCATTTGACACAGTCCCACACAAAAGATTAATATACAAGTTAGCCAGCCTAGGAGTGGGTCCCAAGATGACAGCCTGGGTAAAGAATTGGCTGGAGAATAGGACACAGAGAGTAATAGTAAATGGAGTCCACTCTGAAGAAAGAGGGGTTACTAGTGGGTTTCAGTATTAGGACCGGTCCTCTTCAATGTCTTTATAAGCGATATTGCAGAGGGACTGGAAGGAAAAGTGTGTCTCTTTGCAGATGACACAAAGATCTGCAACAGGGTTGATGCACAAGGTGGGGTGGAAAGGATGAGAAGGGACTTGGCAAGGTTAGAGGAATGGTCAAATGTATGGCAGCTTAGATTCAATGCTAAGAAGTGCAAGGTAATGCACCTGGGAAACAAAAACCCAGAGGAAGAGTACACAATGGGGGGTGAGATACTAACAACAAAAATGGAAAGGGACCTGGGGGTAGTTATATCAGATGACCTAAAGGTGGGCAAGCAATGTGAGAGGGCAGCAAGGAGGGCTGGGGGGATACTGGGATGCATAGGGAGAGGCATCACCAGCAGAAAACAGGAAGTTATAATCCCTCTGTACTGACAGTTGGTGAGACCCCATTTGGAGTACTGCGTGCAGTTCTGGAGACCCAATCTCCGCAAGGACATAGACAGGATGGAGGCTGTCCAAAGGAGGGCAACTAAAATGGTGCAGGGTCTGCACCGGAAGACATATGAAGAGAGACTTAAGGAGCTGAATATGTATAGCCCCGAGGAAAGGAGAGAGAGGGGGGACATGATAGAAACTTTCAAGTATCTCAAGGGAATCAACAAAGTCCAATACGGTAGCATCTTTCAAAAAAAGAGGTGTGCAAGAACAAAGGGGCTGAATTTGAAGATAGAAGAAGTGACTCAGAGGTAATTTAAGGAAGTATTTTTTCACACAGAGGGTTGTGGATGCATGGAATGGCCTTCTGGAGGAGGTTGTGGAGTCAAAAACAGTGGTGGAATTCAAGCATGCATGGGACAGTCATAAGGCAATTCTAGGGGTTGGGGGTAGGAAGAAGTAGGCTGCTGGTTAACTAGGATCTGCAGCTTATCCAATAGGTAGGGAAATGGGCAGACTGGGTGGGCCAAGCGGTCCTTATCTGCCATCAAAATCTATGTTTCTATGTTTCTTTCACCCCAGGTTGACTGGGCAATTGGGTTTCTAAGCAGTGCTTGTCCACATGGTTGGCCAACTGCATTACATCCATATATGATAAACCTCTCACAGGATCCATGAAACCCCACTCCACTAGAGGCATGGCTACCTCCACAGCATGTTTTCGAGGTGTCTTGGCTTCAGAAATTTGCGAGGCTTCCACCTGGTCTATTGTACATACATTCATGAAACATTACAGTCTAGACATTGCTTCTAAGAATCATTCTGCTTTTGGGCAGGCCGTCCTCAATGGCCTGCTATCCTAATCTGCTGCGGTTCACTTCCTCCTTCCATGGGCATTATAACTTCTTGGGATTCTTTCCATGTGTTATGGCCTGCTGCAAGAGATTGGCTCGAAGAAGATAGTACAGTTGTGTAGGAACTTACCGTAAAAGCAGATCTTCGAGAGTATCTCTCGCAGCAGGCCATGCTGCCCCGCTCACCTTCCCCCTTTCTCCTGCTTCACAAGGATACCTTGCTCCATCCTCTCATGAAAGCCTTGAGCTGTTGCCTTTTGTTCCTCTCCTTGGTGCCCATTGGAGACCTATGATTTAGTTTTGATATTGGTCACTAAGATGGAAAATAGAACGGAGGAATATCAGGGGCCTCCCCTTTATATCATCCAGAGGAAGTGATGCCTACAGCTGGATATCTCATGTTATGGCCTGCTGCAAGAGATACTCTCAAAGATCTACTGTTACAGTAAGTTCTTACGCAACTGCACTTTCTCCCGCACCCAATGCCTGCTTGGCAAAAGGGCCCGGTGGAACCAGGCTAACAGGAAATGAAAGCCCCAGCCTCTCCCTGCTTCCAGACTCACTTCCGGCAGTGGGCAGATGGTGACCCGATTCTGGTGACAGGAGCTGGACCAGGGTTACCACCGTCTCTGGGCATGGTCACTCCACTGCCCTGGGGTGAGCAGCAGCCAGCAGCATCAGCAGCAGCAGCCATCCATCCAACAAGATGTTGCAGAGCAAGGTGAGTGCAGCCTGTTGCCATCGGGAGTCCGGCCATTTCTGTGCTGTCACAGTGTGCCACTGCTTATGAGGTGCCCCACCGCCGCTGCTGTTATTAGTACCACTTGCGCTCTATGAACTGCACGTGTCATCCATTCCCCTGGATGAACAGTGTCTTGGCTCAACCAGCCCATCTGAATATTCAGTTCTCCTGCTAGGGTAACTGCTGAGAGGGCAAGAAAGATATCTTCCACCCACAGTAGCATTCTGGTTGCTTCTGCTAGTGTCTCCTTGCTTCTTGTGCCATCTTGATTATGTATGCCACAGTGATGGTGTTGTCCAACTGTATTTTTACAACTTTGACTGTACCAGATTGTGAAAGTGTATATGGGCAAGCTATACTGCCCTCATTTCCAGCACATTTAAGTTATATGTAGCCAAAGTTCCTGCACAGACCAAATGTCCTGAACTGGGACTTGGCCCAGGACTGTGCCCCAGCTGGCTGGCATTGGTTGTCAGGACCAACTCTCGAGGGGCTTGTAATGGAGATCCCTTGCTTAGGTTCTTGGGGCTTTCCCACCAATTCAAAATGATTGTTGAACTAACAGAGTCAGGGATTACGGCTTGATAATCTTCTAAGGTTGGATCCCAGGCTGCTAGCCCCCCATTCTGGAGGGGCTGCATGTGTAATCGGCTACACATAACTAACTCTATTGCTGCAGTCATCAACCCCAAATTCCGAAGTAGCCTGTGAGCAGAGGCCAATGTCTGGCTCCTCAGCCATTGAATCTCTCTCGCTCCTTGGTGTCCCCCTTCTGACTGTAGAGAGGAAAACATTCTAATCCTTTATGAACACTACACCCAAGTGCTCTAGACTCTGTGATGGATTAAGGGGGCTCTTCTCCCGATTGACTACCCAACCCGATTGACTACCCAACCATGTGTTGCCAGAATCTCCACTGTCCTTAACATGGACTTCTGTTCCATTTGCATAGATGATCCTTGGATGAGAAAGTCATCCAGGCAGAGATATATGTGATGCCCCTCCTGTCTCAGTAGTGCCACAAGAAACTATAAGGACCTTCAAGGATACCCTGGGTGCTGCTGCCAACTCAAAGAGAAGTGCCTTGTACTGGAAGAGCTGCTCCTGAATCACGAACCTCAGAAAACTTCTAGTGAGACTGATGGCTGGAGATGTGAAGATATGCATCCTTTACACTACGTAAGCTAGATAATCCCCTGGCTGGCCAGGATTCCATCTCGAATGTCATGTGGCGGACAAGCTTGTTCAGGTGCTTCAAATCCAGAATTGGTCTGAAAACCCCTGACTTCTTGGGAACCACCATAAATTAAGTAGAATTCCTGACCTACCTCATTGGGAGGTATCAAAACAACTGTCTCAATCTATATGAGGTGATCCAAGGTTTGAGACAGCGCTTGTATCTTTCACTGGTTCTTTTGGTATTGAGGCTTGCAGGAGACATCCCCTTGTGGGTACTGTGGCCAACCCTATTGTCATCCCCTGGTTGAAACCAAGTGCAACTGATGTCACTTGGGCCCCTCTAGAACTGAAGTTCTGTAGCTTCCACCAAGGAAAAAGAGACAGGGATGGGCCCGTCCTACACCCCCACTGTGCCCATGGGCAAAGGATTCTCTATTACTGTTGCCCCTAGGTCTGGAATAGGCTTCCCTAGTCCCTGATATCTTTAAAGATGTCATCAAAAAATTAGATCTGAATAACAGTCCTCCTTTAAAAGGGCAAGATAAACAGTTATTGACAACTGGCCTGCGACCCAAAGTCAGAGTCATCCACCCCACAAGGCTGACACTATATGACAAGTGGAACGCACTGATATTCATAAATTGTCCACTAGGGCATCCCCTAGAAAGGCAGAAGCCATGGTCACTAACTTTATAATGTTCATCCCGCAGGGTCCAATGAGAACTCAACTACCCAGGGCAGACATCCATGAGCTCACAGCTCTGGAAAAAGGAAAAGCTGTCTAGGAGAGAAGATTTACTCCATTTGAGGCAAAAGCTCTTCTGTACAATACGTCCACTTGCTTATTGTGCGTAATGGATAAGGCCAGAGATCCTTCAGTCAGTATAGTTGTGTGCTTGACAGAATTATGCATTGCCTTATCTGTCAGGTGGGGAAGTTTCCCTCTTGGAACTTCTCCCTAAATGAATAACATCTCACCTGTGGCATAGGTAGAAGTTCTGGTTTGTGCCTGCCTATTCCTGTTCAGTAATTTGGTCGCAGTGTTTTGTTTTCTTGAAAAAAACACTTCTGTCCTGAAAAGGACATGGCCAGTATCGGATTAATGTCCAGCCACCACAGCTTGCACCTCCTTAAATTGTAATGTCCTACAGCTATGGATGTGAGGTAGGATAGGGATTTGGCATGAAACAGGGAAGCGATCGGACTCTTTCTCTTAGACTCTGTTCACTCACCTTAGTCCTCCTCTTCTGAAGGGTCCTCGTCCTCATCAAAGTGAATATTCGAGTCAGGATTTTCTTCATATCCACCAGTATCATCATCTTGACCCTCCATATGGTCAAGGTCGGGGTCTGCCTGCAGATCTGGGTAAGCAATCTTATCCTGCTCTGGCATACCTATATGAGTCTGTATGTGCCCCCCCAACCCCTGACCTGAGGGGCCCACTTCAGGTTCGGGTGTGATAGAAAGAATGTCCTGCAGAACATCATGACTCAGAATCTAATTTAAGAGCAAGACAAAGGATTTGCCCAGCTCGAAGGTATGGGGGGGGGGAGCTGAAATTGACATTTGGGTTGCACTTTCAACAAAATGTACTGATAAATGCAGGATTTACCAAATAAGGTTCTTAGGCCTTAGACAACAGTGGGGCATCATTGTGCTGATGCTGCTTACTCCCCCCCTTGTACACTAAGAAACATTTCTTGGGCTCCCTGGACAAAAGAGGACTGCCAGAAAAGCCAGTACTTCCAGCTAGAAGTACATTAGCAACACAATGTTGAATTTCTGGAAAGCTATAACTTACTCACTGATGCCAGCCACTACCACCTCATATTTGCAGCCACCGGGTAACCTGGACATAATCCTTCACCGGGTGGGCCCCCCCTCCGAGGGAGATAGGTGCTGGTAGGGGCACTAGCACACACTGCTTGGCCCAGGTGCTGCTGAGGTGGATCTGGGCTGCATCGAGGGCTCGACGGCAATGGGAGCCAATGACCATCATCCAGTCGGCCATGGAACGCTTTTCCACTTTGTTGCCCGGGGGCGTGGTGTGCCACAATGTCAAGACATAAGCCAATGTTCCCCACACTCCCTTAATCAGTGGGACCCCAGCATGATGCCGTATCCCCAGCCTTCGCCAGGAGTCAGCAAGCGCCGAGTCATCGATCCACCCTCCCCCTGAGAGAAGGCAAGCAGTCTCCCCTGCCAGCCCTCCAGCACCCCAAGTCCATTCCCATACCCAGGTCACTGGCATCGCAAGCAGAAATACAACTACTGCACCAGTGGGCTGGCAGCATATTTTAGTTATTTTAAAAGTAAAAGAGTTCAGTCTCTCAGCGGCAATGCCCACAAGCGGGGCCGCATCTTCCGTGAGCGAACATTGGGCTGTTATAGCATTGGAGCAGAGCAGACCTGTAAGGACCCTGAGGAGAAGACCACCTTCAGCTGCCTGCAGCCAGCACATTTTCCCCGCCTCCTCCTCCTTTCATCTTCACCCTGGGCAGGGATGGCGAGTTGGCAGCAGCACCAACAGCTAGGTGCTGACTGTCTGAACTAATTAAATTAATAAAAACTGTTTAAATGCATGGGGGGCACAATATGGGATGGCCACAGCTGTAGTTGGGGGCTAGGCCAAGACCCCAGGACTGAGGACTGCCCGAGAGTGGGTCTTTTTAAATTTATATTAATGGTGCTCCTGTTTGGAGCACATGACAGGGGCTGGTTTTATTTAAATTAAGACACTGCTAAGGCAGACCCTAAGGCAGAATAACCCTGAGTTTTGTTTAATAAAATAAAGCCACCCAAGCTGTAAGGGAGGGTTCGCAGGGCAGGGACAGCCTAGCAGGGTTTTCTCAAGGGACACTAGACAGCAGCACAGTTGCAACTAGCCCCACACTAAGGAGCAAGTTGAGAAGGGGCTCCTCCTAGCCTGCAGATTCCTCACAGAAATCAGAGTGGATAAATTTAAATATCTTGGGGTTTGGATTGACAATAGACTTGACTACACTAGCCACATTGAAGAACTCCTGAAGAAGCTCAGACAGAGACTTGGCCTATTTTACAGAATAAAACATTACCTAACCAGAGATTCTAAACAAAGATTAATCCTGGCATCATTCCTATCCCTCATTGATTATGCTGATTTCCTATATAGTCACTGCTCCTTTCCACTTAAACAAACTGGATACCTTGTACCATAGAGCTCTTAGATTCATTACAGACCTTCCTTTCAGCACCCACCACTGCTCTCTCTATACTGCAGTCGGCTGGACATCCCTACATCATAGAAGAAACAAAAATGCTGCTCTATGGATCTACAAAGCTCTAACAAACAAATTACCATCCTACATTTCAGATTGTTTTACCCAGATCATATCCAGACCATATGCCCTAAGGAATAATAAACTCATCATGCTGAAGATACCTATTAGCTGTACCCGGCATGGGAGGGCTGCAATCAGCTACTCTCTAGCACCTATTTGGAACTCTCTTCAAAAGATCCTGAAGTTGAATACCCTCATTCCAATAGCATCTTTCAAAAAGCTATACACTAGTCTCTTTCCAGAGCCATGCAACTGTTTCCACAAGGCCTAGTCCTATCACAACCCCTTCTCTCCCACACCCCTTTTTGCACTTCCACCCCTAATTTGTTTTGTAGCTTTACCACTTAACTCATACCTGACCTTATTCCCAAAATCCCATCACCCTCGCTTTAATCTTTCATTACTGTCTTATTTTGTTCCTTTTTTTATTATAACCCAGTTTCTTTGGCTCATTGCTTTGTATATATGTGAATATTCTTGTATCTGTTCATTTACAATGTCTTTGTTTTTTGTATTCAATCTGTATCTTGTATTTGTGTAAAAATTTGTACCTTTATATTGTTATGACCAATCAGGTCCATCTTGTAAATGAGCTATGCTCAATGATGCTCGCCTGAATAAATAAAGATTTTGATTGATTGATTGATTGATTTAAGACTGCCAATTTGAATTGCAATATTCCTCCTGATTTTCTGCACTTGAACTTTACTTCTGTGGGACTGTTTTGCTGCTCACATATTTGGGACTTTTATCTAAGTCCATTGGGGGGACCCGAGCCAAATACAGTAGCCAATCCATGCTGCTCAGGTTTGAGCAATTCTATCTTTGTGAATTTCCCCTTTCTAGGTCCAGCGCCAGAGTACCAGAGGGCCAGCGCCAGTGCACCAGCACCAGCGGTACAGCACGAGTGGTTCAGAGGACCAGCACCAGAAGTCCAGCGCCAAAAATCCAGAGGTCCAAAGCCAGAGTGCCAGGGGTCCAGCGCCAAAGGGCCAGAGGTGCAGCGCCAGAGTGCCAGGGGTCCAGTGCCAGAGTGCCAGTGGTCCAGCGCCAGAGGTCCAGAGTCAGAGTGCCGGAGGTCCAGCGCCAAGGAACCAGCGGTCCAGCACCAAGAGTCCAGTGAGGAAGTACCAGAAGTTCAGCGCTAACAGAATCAGCAGTCCAGCACAAAGGGTCCATTGCTGGAGAACCAGAGCCAGGACCATGGGGTCAAGATTGGACCAGCTGGGGTGGTCAGAAGAGGGCTAATGCCATAGCAGATTGCACAACCGCAGACTGCTCAGGACCACAGGGTCAAGATTGGACCATCTGGGGTGGTGAAAAGAGGGCCAACACTATAGCAGCTTGCCCAACTGCAGACTACTCAGGACCACAGGGTCAAGATTGGACCATTTGGGGTGGTCAGAAGAGGGCCAATGCCGTAGCAGCTTGCCTCACTGCAGACAGCCAGGACCACAGGGTCAAGATTGGACCATCTGGGGTGGTCCAAAAAAGGCCAATGAAACATAGAAACATAGACTTTGATGGCAGATAAAGACCGCTAGGCCCACCTAGTCTGCCCATTTTCCTACCTACAGGATAAGCTGCATATCCTAGCTAACCAACAGCCTATTTCTTCCTACCCCCACAAGAATTGCCTTATGTCTGTCCCATGCATTCTTGAATTCTCCCACAGTTTTAGACCCAAAAACCTCCTCAGGAAGGCAGTTCCATGCGTCCACCACCCTCTCTGTGAAAAACTACTTCCTCACATTGCCCCTGAGCCATCCCCCCTCGATCTTCAAATTGTGTCCCCTTGTTCTTGTACATCTCTTTTTCTGAATGATGCTACCCTCTTGGACTTTGTTGATTCCACTGAGGTACTTAAAAGTTTCTATCATGTCCCTTCTCTCCCTCCTTTCCTCAAGGATATACATATTAAGCTCCTTTAGTCTCTCCTCATATGGCTTCTCTTGCAGACCCTGCACCATTTTAGTCTCCCTCCTCTGGACTGCCTCCATCCTGTCTATGTCCTTGCGGAGATGAGGTCTCCAGAACTGGATGCAGTACTCCAGATGGGGTCTCACCAACTCTCTGTACAGAGGAATAACAACTTCCTGTTTTCTGCTAGTGATGCCTCTCCCTATACATCCCAGTATCCCCCAGCCCACCCTACTGCCTTCTCACATTGCTTGCCAACCTTAAGGTCATCTGACATGATTACCCCCAGGTCCCTTTCCATTTTTGTTGTTGTTACTACCCCCCCACACACATACATTGTGTACTCTTTCCCTGTGTTTTTGTTTCCCAGGTGCATTACTTTGCACTTCTTTGCACTGAATCTAAGCTGCCATACTTCTGACCATTCTTCCAATCTTGCCAAGTCCCTTCTCATCCTTTCCACGCCTCCTTGTGTATCAATCCTGTTGTCATCTGCAAAGAGGCATACTTTTCCTTCCAGTCCCTCTGCAATATCACTTATAAAGACATTAAAAAGGGCTGGACCTGGTACTGAACCCTGAGGTACCCCACTAGTAACCCCCCCTTTCTTCAGAGTAGACTCCGTTTACTATTACCTTCTGTGTCCTGTTGTCCAGCCAATGTTTTACCCAGGCTACCACCCTAGGACCCACTCCCAGGCTGGCTAATTTGTTTATTAATCTTTTGTGTGGGACTGTGTCAAATGCCTTGCTAAAGTCTAGGTAGGCCATGTCACAGCCCCCTGTCTACTACTTTGGTCTTCCAAGCAAAGAAATCATTTAGATTTGTCTGACATGACCTTCCCACTGTGAACCCATGCTGCTTTGGGTCCTGTACCCCACTGGCCTCTAGGTACTCAACAATTCTTTCCTTCAGAAGTGATTCCATCACTTTTCCTACTACAAAGGTCAAACTGACAGTTCGATTGTGCTTACACAACTGGATGAGATGATGCTTGTGTGACTTGACTTACGTTATGGATTTGATTTATGTTGTGGCTTTCTGCCTCTCTATCCGTGGGATATACCACCCTATTAAGAAATGAATCCTGGGACAGCCCAGGGTGAGCTACATTTTAAAGCCTGATGGTGGAGTGATTTAGTTGCTCCACCCAATCGAACCTCAGGCTTACAAACCTTCCCATTCGATTGTGCTTACACAACTGGATGAGATGATACTTGTGTGACTTGACTTACATTATGGATTTGATTTATTTTGTGGCTTTCCACCTCTCTATCCATGGGATATACCACCCTATTAGGGTTATGATGCGAGGAACCCTAGAGGAGTGTCTCCCCCCATAGGTGCCACGGAAATGATTCCATCGGCTAAAGGTAGCTAAGGAAGAAGCCCCCCAAAAATACCCAATTGGGTGTCGAGCATCGAAGAGACGAGGATGATGAATGAATTCTGAGAAGATGATTAAGCCGGACTTCCTAAGGAGAGAGGGGAAAGCCGGGGCCACCATCCGCCTCCATCCAACAGCGGAACCTAACTAATTAACCTAAGACAGCACATTAATCTAAGAAAGCATTAACTCTAACTAATATTATGACCATCAGCATGGAGGAGAGGAAAAAAACCCTTTTAAAGAGGAAACCTCTGGGGATCCAAGGCCTAGGTCGCCTTCCCTCCAGGCTGATGACGTTTGAATTAAGGATGTATGTCATAAAAGAGAAGGATATGAGTAGGGAAGATGGCTGAATAGGAAACCCCCCAAAAAGAGATGACTGGAGAGGGGAAAAACCCCAAAAGAAAGCACAATTCGAAGAAGGAACATGAGATCTGAGAGGGGAACACCGAGGAGTTGATGGGAAGGAGTAGAGCCATGCAGAAATCAGAGCAAAGGGTAGCCAAATGCACTCATGAGAAGACATAGGATGAAGAAGGCTGATGATCACCGCAGGAGTGCAGCAGTCCACTATGAGAAGACTGAGGATGAGGAAGAAAGACAATAATGAGCACTGCAAGGGCGCAGCAGGTGAGTGAGGTAGCGTAAGACCTCATGAGAGGTATGCTCGATTGATCGATGTGAGTATGAGGAAGAGGAGACAGGAAATGAAGTGGAAAATGAACTTGGATAATGGTGGAGAGCAGCCACTTAGCCCTTAGCAAAGGGCAACGGCCATGAAGATATGGCCTTGAGAGGAGAGAGTCGAATTGAGGGAACAGGGATGATAGTGTGATGCAATTAAGTAGACCCCAATGCCAAGAAGGCAGGCCTGGAACCAGAGGATATGCTCAGGTCGAGTGATCGAGAGGAGTACGCTTGGGTTGAGTGATCGATGGGAGTAAAATGGATGACAGATGATGATGGAGTGAAGCCATAAGTGGAGTGAAGCCTAGCAGGGAAGCAATGGATGATGGACGAAGAGGGGTGACGCCATGAGTGGACTGAATCCCGGTAGCTGAGCAGTGATGGTATGGAGGAGGTAATACTAAACGAAGTCATGAACCTGAATACAACTTGATGAATGCGGCAGGAGGGCCACGGTTTGATGAGGTGGCATATGATTCATGATAGGTATGTCCAATGATAATCGAAGTCAGGAACCAGAGGAAAGTGGCAGGAGGGCCACGGTTCGATGAGGGAAACTTTGACGGAGCACAGGAGAAAGAAGGAGGGAGAGCACCCACCAGAGGGAGGAACGAAGGAAGGGACCGGAGTGGCAGGTAAACTAGCCAAGAGTCCATAATGCAGCAAAAGGACTGCGAAGCAAAAGCACAATATATAACAGCATACCACCCATGGGAGCAATATACAGCAGCTCCAAAGAGCAAACTCCAATGTGCACAAATAAAGTCAGAAACATACATATGCGCAGAGCATATTACATCTGCATGTCGTAGATTGGAAACAGATAAAACCGAGATGTAGACAAGTACCACTAGAATGGGTATACCTGGAGTACAGTTTTGCTAAACTCTCGGAGGCCAGAACTGAGCAGAAGACAGTGCAAAAGAAAAAGAAATAGCTAACCAGAGGGCATCCAGTCCCAGAGCCGGTGATGCAAATATGGAGATCATCTTGCCCCTGGTGCCCTGAGACAATGAACAATTACCTTGATCCCTATCTGAAAGATTGATTCGTGCCTCAAAGAGAAACAGCCTCCCTTCCTCCACGAGGCCGTAATGATGCCCGACACACCAGGCTGCTCCCCGGAAATCATAGGCTGCTCCTCTGGGAAATCACAGGCTGCTCCTTCAGGCCTCACACAGATGACTCCAATGCCGTACAAGAGCACCCCAGGTGATTGTTATATGTATGTGGCTTGTGGCCAGCTTGGCCTTCTTTTGCAGACCCGGCGGTAGGAAGTGAAGCCACAAGTCTCCTGATGCTTTGTCCACGTGGCTGCTCCAGGTCCCGCTGCCTGCACAGGATGGTCCGTGGCAGCACAGAGAGATGGGCCAGGCCAGAAACAAGTGCCACTCACATATCGAGTGCAGGTCGGATGGGCAGGAGGTCAGAAAATGAGAGGCATGGAAAGCGAGCGTGCGAACAAGGAACTCCGGAGGAGCCGTGGGAAAGTGAGGGAGGAAACAGGAGCTAGAGGTGGAGGGGGGGTTAGAAAGAAAGCAGCAGTACACAGGAACGAACCGAAGAGATGCCAGAGCCCACAGGAACTGCAATGAAGCTCCTACAGGAGAGGCAAACTGCCAAAGCAGTTAAAATGCAGAGCAACAGCAGAAAGTTAAAATGCATAGCAACATCAGGGAGTCAGGTTGTAGGAAAAAAAGACAAGCATGAACGAGGAACCGAGAGGACAGCACGAAAGACCGAGCTTCCAACTGCAAAAATAAATGAATCCTGGGACAGCCCAGGGTGAGCTACATTTTAAAACCTGATGGGGGAGTGATGTAGTTGCTCCACCCAATCGAACCTCAGGCTTACAAGCCTTCCCAGTCTAGTTTCCTGTCTCTGTCTTGCTCTCTCTTTTGTGAAGGGGAATCACATCCGCCCTCCTCCAGTCCTCAGGTACCACACCATCCTCCCATGATTTGTTAAAAAGGGTAGTCAGTGGTGTCACTAGTTCTACCCTTAGTTATTTTAGAATTCTGGGATGAATCCCATCAGGCCCCATTGCTTTGTCCACCTTCAGTTTTAAGAGTTCTTTCAGAACCCTTTCTTCTGTATATGGGCTGGTATCAACTTCTATATCCAGAGTGTTTCTACTGTTTGTTTTAGGTACCTCCCCCACTTCCTTTGTAAATACTGAGCAAAAATATTCGTTTAGTATCTCTGCCTTTTCACAGTCACCCTCTGCCCACCCTCCCTCCTCTTTATTAAGCCTACCTTGGTCTTCCTTCAGCTCCCTGATGTACCTATAAAAGGTTTTATCCCCTTCTTAACTGAGTTGGCTATCTTTTCCTCGGTTTGGGCCTTTGCTGTTCTGACTGCCTTCCCAGCTTCCTTTTGCTTTAACTGATACAGTTCTCTGTCCTGCTTCTTCTGTGATTCCTTGTATTTCCTGATACTTTCTTTTCTCTTGAACCTTCACTGCACTTCCTTCTGAGAACCATAGTGGTTTCTTACATCGTTTCGTTTGTTTATTTGCTTCACACTAAGGCTTGTTACCTCTGTGATGGCAGTTTTTATTATTCCCCATTGTTCTTCCACCCCTCCTTCCTGCCAATTTGCTAGTGCATTCCTTAGGCACTCACCCATTTTGGCAAAGTCAGCCCTCCTAAAGTCCAGTACTTTTGCCTTTGTATAGCTTGACTCTATTGCTGTGTTTATTGTGAACCATACTGTTCGATGGTTGCTAGTTCCCAGATGGCTACCCACTTCTACATCTGTGATCCTCTCTTCATCTCCATTTGAGAGAACCAGGTCTAAGATTGCTCCCTCTCGAGTGGGCTCCAATACTAGGAATCTTTGCCTGAATACAAACTTTTCAAAGGAATTTAAAAAGGCATCCATATCCTCCCCCTCTTTAAATTCAGCTATCAATTTGTAATTTAATTTATAACCCAGTCCTGTAGTTCCAGTTAAACCTAAGCCACTTACCTGCTCTGGTGCTGGTGGTTGAAGTCGTAACTTCTCCGGTTCATGTCACCTCTAGCGCTCATGCTCTTCACGGTCCACCTCTCACTGTTCTCACTCCCTCTTCTCCTCTGTGGCTCACTTCTCTCACTCAGTCTCTCTCTGTTCTTGCTCCCTCTTCTCCTCTACAGCTTGTTTCTCTCACTCCGCTTCTTGACATTCTTGCTCACTCTTCTCCTCTGTAGCTCACTGCTCTCATTTCTCTTCTCTCTGGAACTCCAGCTCCATTTAGCACAACTCAATCTGCAGCCTGATTGCTTCTGGCTCCAGAATGCTGGTGACCTTCCCCTGCTGCTGTGGCCTTTGGCTTGCACTGGCCCTGCTGTCATCCTCACCTGATCTGGACACTGCACTGGCCACTGGCCCCTCCATGTCCAAGGTTTGGTCCTTTACAGTCACAATTGGTGACTTGATGCTCTGGGCATCTGCTGCCATCAGGGCATCCACGAGGTCCTGCTTGGTGGCTCTCCCCTCATGCAGGACTCCTCTCTCCTTGCACAACTGCTTCAGGTAGTCTGCAGTGTGTGCACTGTAGTTGGAAGCCATCTTCTTCCCTAACTACAGCTATTCTAACTTGCACTTTGAAAAAAATGAAACAGGCAGGAACTTGGCGGTAAGCAAAATTATGTAGTTCTGTTTCCTTTCTTTTTTTAAATCACTGCCTTATTTTGCAAGTGAGCTGTACAGTATTAAGCTGACACACTGAACAGTTAAAGCTTGTGTTACCAATACTTTCACACCGCTGCCAACCAAATCTGTCACAAAATGCACTCAGCAGGTCAGGTTCTCTGCTCCCACAGTGCCAACCTCAGAGCACAATAGTGTGAACAGGTAACAGACAGGGTAACCCTCCTATCTGCTTTTGGGTCCAAATCACCTTTATTCTCAAATTCTGGGGGAATTCAAACTGTGAACCTTATGCTATCGTACCCAATGTATGGGCTCAGATAAGTACCCTCTTCGGGGATTACGGTACAATCTTTTGCCAGGGGCACCAAGCCAGGTTTCCAAAATGAACCCTTAAAACTCTATAAGAGACTTTAGGTATATTCTTACTTTTTCCCAGTTTAGTAACATCATCAAGCCCTTCAGAACAGCTGTCAGACTTAAAAATGCAGGCACTCCACATGCAAAAAAAATTACGGAGGAAACCCAGGCAGAATCTTAAAGAATATGTTTACTAAAAATGGATAAAAATAGTAAGATAAAATACAGAACAAATATCAAAGAGCATCACAATCACATAAAAGCAATACAAGGAAAACTACAGAACAAACTCCTACCAAAATATATTTAGATGTTTTCTATCTAATGTATTACCTCTATAGGTGCAGTTAAATTAGAGATCTTGTTTCTTAAGAGCCCAAAAAGATATGACATATTCCCCAGTTACAAGGATACATTTCAACCCCATCTCCCCACCCCCTTGGTGAGTCATCTAGCTCCTCCTTTTTAGAATAGAAAAAATACAAATATGATGTCCTATCCGGAAGTATATTAAATAAGGTGACATCAGCAAACACTCCACCAGTTCCCTTGAGGTTTACAACCCTGCAATCCCTCACCTAGGTGTGAGATAGCCATGTCCTGTCCTGTAATAATGGAAATAGGTTGGAAAATAGGGACACCACAAATGTTTAGTTATGGCTAATATTAGGGGTGATATAATAGTTTCATGGGATATGCACAGCTTTTCCAGCCCTGCTAAGCATACTAAAATTCTTGCGGCCCTTAAGAGCGGAAACACTATGATAGCTTTATTACAGGAAACACACCTGACGCCTAGGGAACATCAGAAGTTAGTGGGGGGTTGAGGAGTGCTATGCCTCTTCCTACTCCTCCCACAAGAGAGGAGTAGCTGTTCTCATACATAGAAATTTCCCATTTACCCTTGATAGGATGGTTAAAGGGTCTTTAACCATAATGTCAACAAAAGGCCTAAAAAAGTGAGCAGTTTGCATTACAAAACAATGCACATTAAACATCCAACAGTGAAATTTTGTTGTTAGTAGAAGATGAATTAACCAAAAGCAGAACAAATTACATTCCTTTTTGTCCTAAATATTTTCCCCCTATAACCTTCCACCTCCTCCCAAATACCCCCACCACAATGGCATTAGGTCATTAAAACTACCAAACAGTACGCCCCACTCCACTTCACTTTAACTTTATCCGATCTGTTAGTTGTATATCTTTAAAGCTTAGTTCCCCTGATACTGAGTGATTTCTGCCAATCCAATAACTAAGGAATCACCTATTCCAAACTTTCCTTTAAAAAATACTTATAAGTCCCTCCCCAGCACTTCTCTCTTCATACATGCCAATGACAGCCTACCCCACAGCCCTGCCACCCCCCAGGAGAGGCCCCCCAGATCCCCATATGCTGCGCCTTTTCCTATGTCTACACCACGTGGACACCAAAAGAAAACCCCCACTCAGTTATCAACACTTTTTTCCATGTACCTAGCCATACCCATAAAAAGTACTGTCAAAAATTCCCCCCTCCCTCTAACACCAGGCTGTCCCAAATTACTTCCCTTTGGCTGTTATCGTTCTTAGTGAGATCCTTATTGAAGGAGGGCAAATCTCCCCCTACTTAATGTCCAGGAACAGGCCCAGGATCAAAAAGAGAAGATGGCCAGCACCATTATTTCTACACATGGCCCCCCCTCCCCTCCCAGCCCCACTAACCTGGAATGCCACCATCCAAGTGCGGCTGCTGTACACTGCCATTGTCCTCTTCTTTTGATGAAGATGGCACCACATTAGTCACTGCAGCCTGTGGATTGGGTTGAAAAAACAGGAGCCCACGATTATCTAGGATCTCATCGCTCCAGCAGGGGAGAGAAGCCAGCATATCAAAATTTGACATACAGGGCATAAGAACATCAAAGTTGGGAACTTCTGGTGACGTCACCACCGAGATGGCAGGCTGAAGGAACATCTCCCTTGTTGCAGAAGTCAAAATAGCCTTTCCACTCATTATAGAGCTTCTTCAAACTAGAAAATATGGTAGCAAAAAACAGTGGAGGCTCTCGTAAAAACAGATCCGGCTCGAAACAACATAAAATTAAAGCGGATGGCTGTGGATACGAGTCGACCGGAATGACCTCAGACAGAAACTCCTTGCCGGTTAGTACAATTGGCACAGATACAGATACAGAGGCTGAGCAGGAGAGATTAACAAGATCGAGATTTGAAACAATAATTATGGAAATTAAAAACTTCAGATCCGAAAATAAGAGAGAGTTCTCTAACCTGAATGCTAAGCTCACAAACCTGGAAACGAGAGTGCACCAGGCCGAGGAGAGGGTTTCCACCGCGGAAGATGGCCTGGTACAACTAGCTAAAGCTGTACATTATTTAGCAGACCAGCAAGAACAGACAGCACTTAAATGCCTTGATTTAGAAGCCAGATCTCAGCGGGACAACTTGCGGATATATGGACTACCTGAAGGCTCAGAAACTAGGGCTATGGAAGATTTCCTAACAAATTTGCTGAAACACATATTAGACCTCCCACAGGCTCTTAATTTCAAAATCGAGAGAGCGCATCGAGCTTTAATGCCGAAACCAACTGACCCCAAGGCCAGACCCAGGTCAATAATTGCCAAATTCTCGAGTTTCAGAGATAAAGAATGTATTCTTAAACAAGCGTGGCAACAGAAGCAAGTTCAATACAACAGTACCAGACTGTATTTTGATCAAGATTGTCCCTCAATGATCCAGCAACAGAGACAAGCATATGTCCCGATTATGAAAACATTGCAATCAAACGAGATTCGTTTTCAAACCCCTTATCCTTCAAAAATCAGAATCTTATGGAACTCAGGAGCAAAGACATACCCGAATCCGGAGAAAGCTAAGCAAGCACTACGGGAAAGAGGATGGGAAACAGGGAGTGAGAAGGAGGGAGAACTCAGAAGGCCACGTTTGCAACCCTGGTTCACAGCAAATCGGCAGGCTCAGGGTAAGAGGGCAGCTACAGTGACTATGGTGGAAATACAGAAGCTCCTGCTAGACATAATGGCTCCCCAGAAGGAATCTACGGCATTGGTTGAAGCAGAGGGCTTAACATGAAAAAACGGCAGGCATACACCAGGTGATTGCTATCTTTTCTTGTCTGTGGCTAAACGTGAAGTAGTATGCTCCCTATTAGTAGGAGGGATTGCGGAAGACTGTGTAAACCTTCAACATGATTATCTATCTGCCCAACTGCAGAGAATGGAAGCGATACACCTAGACAGTAAAGATAGATGCAGAGGGAAGGGGAAAGAAAAAACGGAACTGGAGACTCTGTTTGAAGCCCCTTACCTAGAAATATGGGAGTTTTAAAATGCCATAAACTGAAGGAAAAAAGACAGATTAAGAGCTGGACCACTTCCCTGGACTACCCTAATATGGGGGCTTTTGTTATACCTTTGGTGGTTGGGTTCTGCAAAGGGAAAATTGTTCTTTTGTTTCTTCCAGTGTTCTACAAACAATACAAATTAGCCAGCTATCGTTCGTTCAGTGTCTTGGAGACACTGATACAAGAGGCAGTAGCTGGGAGTTATCCCACAGCCTCTTAATCGGTTCCCCCACTCATGGTGGGGCAATTTCTGACCCATTAAAGGGCAAAACGATATGCCCTTCTACCTTGGGAGTACTCTTATGTATTATAGTTGTTGTTGGATGTTGTTAAATGTGTATGGGTGTCCTAAGCTAGTTAAAACTGGTTTGCGAAAAGTACTACAGAACCTATCCTTTGGAAAAAAGATGGAAAGATTTGGTAAAGGGTTAGGGGGGTAATAAATAATGATTACACCTGTAACAGAACAGAAAGTGAAGTTATACTTTTAGGGTAATGGGTAAGATCATAGTTAGTTCTTGCAATGTAAATGGATTAAATAACCCAGTTAAGATATATAAAACTATAGCTTTATTAAAAAGGCATCATCCAGCATTTATTTTGTTACAGGAAACCCATTTACCACAGAGAGAGCATGAAAAATTATCTCGACAGGGTTATACACATTTGGCATCCTCCTCCTCCAAGCAGTGGAAAAGAAGAGGTACCGCCATTTTAGTAGCAAAAAATCGCCACTTCAGGGCCTCGGCCTCCTACTCAGACTCAGATGGACGTCTGGCTATGGTGAGGGGCATGCTAGAGGGTGTACCCCTAATGTTAGCTAGTTTATACCTCCCCCCAGGGCTTGATCCATATGCAGCCAAGACCCTACTTCAGAACATAACTACCTTTCAGGAGGGAACATTGATAATCTGGGGAGATCATAATATGATCTATGAAAACAAAGATACAATGAACCCAGGCCCACATAGGGCCACTGCCACCAGGAAAAAGGTGGCAAACTATATAAAACAATACAAATGGTCAGATGTCTGGCGTTGCCTAAATGCCACCCAGAGAAAATATACCCATTACTCACACCCCCATAAAACCCACTCCAGAATAGATTATTTTCATGTTTCAAATGAGCATTTACATATGGTTAAGGAATGTGCAATGTTTCCCTTCCCCCTTTCAGATCATAGCAGGTTAGACTTACTTCTGTAATGGCGAAAGGTACATAAAACCACAATCTGGAGGTTTAACAATTTTTTTTTGAATTTACCTGAATTTAAGGACAAGATGGAGGATTTAATTCCTCAGATTTGGGAGGAGAATGATCCCAAGGGAACTAACCCAGGTCTTTTATGGGACACCTTGAAGGTGGTCCTACGAGGAGAGCTAATACAATTCGCTGCATATTATTAAAAAAAGCAGGCACAGACTTTACTGCACCTGCAGACACAACTTCAAGAATTGCAAGATCAGCATCAGAGGGGAGATCAGGCAGTATACTCACTGTTAACTGCTACCCAACATTGGATACAGGACTTACTTGACCAAAAAACAGAACAAGCCCTCCAGTTCATTAAGCAAAAATATTATGAGGGAGCCCCAAGGGCTATTCGGATTTTAGCCCACAGAATCAGACAAAAAACTAACAGATCCTCAATTCCCCAGATATACTCCGACAGACTAGCTCGTAAAACCACTGACCCCAAAGAGATTAGTGAAGCATTTGGCCAGTTCTGCTCGAAACTTTATGGTCAAGAAAGGGAGGTGGAGGGGAAGGGGATCAAGGATTTTCTGAAGTCCTTACACCTACCCGAGATTACAGAAACACAGAGAGCAGCCTCAGAAACACCAATCACTGGGTTTGAGTTAGAAATGTCAATCCGTAATCTAAAGGCAGGGAAAAGTGCTGGGCCCGGATGGATACTCTGGAGAATTCTTCAAGCAATTTAGGAGTTTGTTACAGCCCACGCTTCTAAAAGCATGTAATGGTATCATAAAAGGGGACCCTGTCCCACCCTCGTGGCAGTATGCTATAATTGCCAGTGTACCAAAATTGGGGAAAGACCAGACCCTTTGCTCATCCTACAGGCCAATTTCGGTTTTAAACATAGATTATAAGATCTTTACGAAAATATTCACACAAAGACTAGAAGAAGTGCTCCCTACTATCATTAATTATGATCAGTGTGGGTTCATCCCTATGAGACAAATGCAGGACAATATCAAAAGGACCCTGCACGTTCTTTATCATGCTGCACGGTCGAAGGTCCCTTTTCTATTAATGAGCCTGGACACGGAGAAGGCCTTCGACCGTGTAGCATGGCCTTTCCTGTTTGCAGCTATGGCTGCCTTTGGATTCACAGGCCCGTTCATGGAGGTCATCCAAGCCTTATATAATAGTCCAAAGGCCTATGTCCGGCTAAATGGAGAGGTGAGCCCCCAATTAATTTGTTGAGAGGCACAAGACAGGGTGTCCCTCAGTCCCTTCTTTGCAATATATTTGGAGCCCTTGGCTCAGGCAATAAGGCAGGAAAGTAACATAGAAGGAATGGAAATAGATGGAGACCCCCAAAATTGCACTATACGAGATGATTTACTAGTATATTTAGTTAATCCTGAAAGATCTCTTTCCAGACTTTGGGAATTAATAGAGACGTTTAGTAAGGTGGCAGGATATAAACCGAACACACATAAAACTGAAGTGCTTCAGATGAACTACATGCCTTCACAGATAACAACCACACGGTCCCCATTTAGGTGGGGGCTAGATTCCTTAAAATACCTAGGAGTTCATCTAACTCTTGAACCAGAGAAACTATACGATTGTAATTATATTATTCTCCTGAACTCTATAGGGGGAGATATTGAGAGATGGAGGACACTCCCGATCCCCTTAATACAGAGGATAGAAGTGGTAAGGATGAATTTACTCCCCAGGGTTCTGTACCTATCGCAAACCTTACCTATAAACCCCAGAGAAAAGTTTTTTGCAGAGTTAAATAAAAACATTTCCAGATATATATGAAATAATACTAGCCCAAGAATAAGGATGTCCACTCTACAACTGGCAAAGAGGGAGGGGGGTCTGGCTCTCCCTGATTTCAGGAGTTGCCATTTGGCGGCTCGGTTAAGAACCATATTTTTATGGCTTCACAAATCTTATTATGCAAAGTGGAGAGAGCTGGAAGTGAAAGCTGAAGACATAACCAGGCCTTATCATATTCTCCTCTCTTCCTTCAGTCCTTCATTAGAAGAACCGTCTGGTAATCCATATACTTTAAACACCCTCAATTGTTGGTTCAAATTAATTGCAGGAAAACAGTTTCGGGGAGCTAAAGACCTGATATTCTCATTTGCCAGAAACCCACGGTTCCTCCCAGCTTCTCTGGACTCTGGTTTTAGGAGATGGGAGAAACAGGGTATCATCATTCTCTGGCATTTACTAGAGAAAGGAGTCCTGAAAGATTTTGCTTCTCTATCCAGCATGTATAACCTCCCTATACAGGATAGATTTAGATATTTACAGGCAGCTGCCTTTATTAAAAAATTATCACAGGAGGGCCTAATACAAAACGTTGATACCCCTATAGTAGATCTTATCAGAAAAGCCTTGGAGGGAGTAATCCCACTGGCCCACCTAATCTCACGCATTTACAGGGCTCTAAGGATCATGAAAAGTGACTCAATACTGTATATAAAACGAAAATGGGAATCAAATCTAGGAACAGAGATTTCAGAGGATGTATGGTCTAAACATTTTAAGTTAATGCATGCAGTCTTAGCTTCTCCTTACTGGAATGAATTTAACTGGAAAGTCTCAGTTGGATTCTTTAAAACTCCAGCAATACAATACAGGTATAACCCAGCGGATGGTGACACCTGCTGGAGGAAATGTGTTTTTTCCCCTGCTACACATGGGCATATATTCTGGGCATGCCCACAACTCCAGAGATTTGTGGGAGAATTACAGGAGGCCCTAACAGAAATGTACTCTACCCCAATGATAATTACAGAAGAGTTGTTTCTCTTCTCACATAACACAGCTGGACAAGGAGAGGGTAGCTTGGGATCTTTGGTGTTGATCAGTGTTTTAGTAGCAAAAAAAATATTAACAAGGCATTGGCTGACAGCAGACATCCCAACAATTAAGGAATGGCAGAGTCTCATGAATGAGCTTTATAAGATGGAAAAAATCACAGCATGGTCCTGCCATAGGTTGCAACAATTTGAAACCAGATGGAGACAATGGGTGTTATACGTTATGAAGCATGAACCCATATTCATACCCTGAGAATAATGATGAAACAACAAAAGGTTACCAAATTGAATGGGTGGGGAGGGGGATGGAACAATATAAAATAGAAGAGCTAATAGGAAGGGGGATAGGTATTCAGACTAGAAAGGATGTTGAGTAAGTAGAATGTAAGGAATTTCTGGGATTTATGGAATTAATGAATCTTTAAATGTGATTTTTTCCTGTATTAAGATAGAAATGTAATAAGGACAACGCAAAGCCAGTAATTTTTGGTTTTTGTTTTGACAATGATTAACTTGGACACCTATTTATATATGTTTGTAAATATGTTTTATGTATGAGTGGAATCTGTAAGAGAAAAACTGACCGATATAAATAAAGAGTTAAAAAAAAAAAAAAGAACATCAAAGTTAACTTCCTTCTTCAATCTAGTAACCCAAACTGGGGGTAGTCATTGTCCAGTGGTGAGAAACAGGAAGATAGGCCACTTATTACAAGCAGCCAAGACAGAAAGCCTTCAGGACGCAAAGAAGGGCCATTCTCAGGGGCTGATGCGGGGCTGCAGTAAGAGAAGCATCAAAAACAATTCAGACAGGTTTAAACCATTCTCTCAGGCTTCACTGGACTTTGTTCTTGCAGTCCCATTCTTCGAGGAACACCTTCACCTTTTCTGGCTCCCAGAAAGAATATGTGGCGCCCTCCACCTTCACTCTCACTACCGCTGGGTATGCCATAAAACATTCAATGCCCCGTTCTTTCAGCAAGTTCATATGAGCACTGAATTGTTGCCTTTTCTTTTGAACTCTTGTGCGAAGATCGTGAGTTTAGCCCCTTCATATATAACCTCCATCTTCTTCCTATAAGCCACCAAGACAGCCTGCCAGTCACCAAAATGATGTAGATGAAAAATTGTCTGGGTGGCTGATCATTAGGTCTCAGCACTAATGCCCTATGAACCCGCTCAATTTTTAACTTGCCATTCTTTGGCTCCATCCCCAGTAATTTAGGTAGAATTTTGGCACAAAAGTGGGGGACACTATTTCCCTCCTTGCCCTCAGGAAGGCCCTGTATCCTTAAGTTGGACCTTCTATTATAATTCTCCTGATAGTCCATTGCCTCTCTGAGCTCTTCCAGCTCCTTCTCGAGCCACACCAGCTTGTCTGGTACAGGCTGAAGTGAGTCCTCCGCATTGGAAATTCCTTGTTCTAATTCAGTAATTCTTTGAGAACTTTGACCAAGTTCAGCAGTGATAGTGGCAATTTTCAATTCAGATTGATCCAGACATGGGCTAAGACCATTTAGAACCTGCTCCATCACTGTTTTACTGATAAGCGCGATCTCCGATGCTGATAAGGATATTGGGCCCATAGTGCTGCTGGCGGCTCCATCCTGTTGGACCATTTTCTTCACATTTTTTCAAGACTGCCTGACTGGCTTACCTGCAAGAAGGTACTCATTCATTTTAACTTGAGTCTAGATCAGCTTTAACACTGCAGTACCGCTATTTAATTTTGAAAAATAAACTTTAATTACAGTGTGGAGCAGAGCCGCGGAGGAATGTGTCTGTCTCATTTAGCTGCACATTTGCACCCCCCCCCCCCGTCGCTGTTTTTGATTTCGCCATTTTATCTTCACTGTTTTGACATGGAACTGCCCCTGAATTTAATAGTATTGAAGCCTATCACCTGGGAACCAATTGCATTTTTACATCACATTATCAAACGAGAAATTGTGTCTATATTTAAAAGTTGCCACAGGGAGTGAACTCCCTTATGGGCTTAATTTTTCTTTTAAAATATCTGTTTATACCTCCTACCTCCAGTGCCAGTCCCCACTCCTTCGGGAGACAAATATGGCAGTCTCTTCCTCGCTCCATAACCTCCCTGATTCTGCCCCGGCAGTTCCCCATCGAGCCGTGGCTGTACCCCCCAGGCAGGTACGGGCCGGGGCAGCATCACCTCAAGAATCTTGCAAGTGTCAGATCTGCTGGGGACGTCAGGGAGGTGTAGGCAATCAGGGTCTCCTGCTGGGTCTCCATCACTAGGAGACCAACACTGGTGTTTCCCCCTTTTTCTCCCTCGCGTGGTGCATGTCCTTGATGTCAAGACGCTATGCACCGATGTCCACCATGCATCTCGCCAGCCCCTACTGGTAACAGGACTTGCCGAACCCTAAGCCTCCTCTCGGGGTCTGGCAAACTGCGGGTCTTGGCCTCCCCCCCAGAGAAAGTGAGCAGTCATAAGACACTCAAGCTTTCTCCCCCAGCCGGCCCTCCAGTGACCCGAGTCCACTCCCAAACCCAGGTCGCCGGCGGAAATCCAACCACTGCACTGACAGGCTGGCATTACAAACTTGATTTTTAAACCAGGAGTCCAGGGTAGTGGGAGTGAAAGTATTGTCCCAGGACCACCATCTATATTTCCATACAGTCTTCTTGGTATCACCCTTATTCATACCCCAACTCCAACACTCCAGGACCATGCGCGGAGTCCAGTAAGAGTGGAATGTGGGAGGGCATTCAAGGGTCTGGAAGAGAAAATAAGGGCAGGAAGGGGAATACAGAAATCTTCCATAAGATCTGTCATTTCCCAATGTGTGTTGTAGTGGGGATTACCCCGTAATAGGGTCATTATTTGGACTGCTATCCAGTAACCAATTAGTAAAGGAAGGCCCATCCACTCTGATTCTTATGGAGAAGATGTGTCTACTGCCATACCTGCGGTCTTTTTCCCTTCCAGATGAAGGTGAGCAGGACAGACTGCCATGTTTGGAACTCTCACTTAGGAATAGGACAGGGGACACACTGGAATAAATAAAGAATCATGGAAGAGCATTCATTTTTATAGATTGAATCTGTGCATGGAGGGACAAGGGAACTAGGAACCATCATCTAAGGTCTGTCCTCAGTGAGGACACCAAGGGAATGTAGTTAAGGAAAAAGAGCAAAGAGGCCTGGGGTCCTAAGTGGACTCCTAAATATGCAATGGAGGGAAGACCCCATTTCATAGGGTAAGTGTGTTGGATGACAGGAGAAATGTCATGTGAGAAAACCAAAACTTCAGTCTTGCTAGTATTGAGGGAATAGCCTGATAACTCTGTAAAGGTCTGTATTTGATGGAATACTTCAGGGAATGAGTTCTCTGGGTCTGTCAAGTAAAACAGAACACTGTCCGCATAAAGCACCAGTTTATGCTTGATCCACCTAATGCAATACCTTTAATCAATGGGTTAAGCCGGATACTTTGGGTCAGGGGTTCTATGTAAAGGGTGAATAAGAGCGGGTAAAAACAGCATCCCTGTCTGGTTCCCCGCCCTAACATAAATTGATCTGAAACATGTCCATTAGCCCTTACATACCCTGAAGGCTCAGTAAAGAGTTTGGAGATTAATTTAATCAACTGTTCAGTGAAACCAAAGCCTCCAAGAACTCCTTTCAGAAAGGACCATGAAACTTTGTCAAATGCCTTTTCTGCATCTAAACTCATCAAAAAAGATGGTTTCTTGGTCCTGGTGAGATGGTCTATAATGTGTACTGTCCGGTGGATGTTATCTTGGGCCTGATGGCCAGGAACAAAGCCTGTTTGATCTATGTTTATAAGATGAGGGATAATCTGTTCTAAGCTCCTGGTATGGATAGATGCTAATATCTTATAAGCTGTATTAAAAATGGAGATTGGCCTATAGGAGGCACAACTAGAGGGGTCTTTACCAGGCTTCAGAATCATCAATATTATGGCCCGGGACCAAGAGGGGGCGAGCTGACCTTCATCACTTATAGCAGTAATGTATGTTGTGTGTAACAGGGGAGTGACTTTATCTTTAAATTGCTTATGAAATTCTCCTGGGATCCCACCAGTACCATGACACTTACCCATTTTTAAATGGTATCCCATCAAAAGAGCGAA
Source organism: Neoceratodus forsteri (assembly GCA_016271365.2). Lineage (NCBI taxonomy): Eukaryota > Metazoa > Chordata > Ceratodontiformes > Ceratodontidae > Neoceratodus > Neoceratodus forsteri. Next base: position 266,355,193 of record CM057451.1, on the reverse strand, counting down.
TTAATAAGAACAAATGCAATATTGCTGCAGTGGAAATGACAGCGAATGGTTATATGAGGGATGTAGGTAGTCTTCAGTGAGGCCGGGCACTGTAAATTCATGAATGTGCGTTGCTTCATCATCCTGGAATGTGGTCTAGATGTTAGATTTACAGTCTGTGAATGGCGTTGGTACGTGTAGCTGACCCAGGTTCAAGTCTCACTGCAGCATTTTTTTTGAGGGGTTGCTGTCGCATCCCCCCATCCCAACGTTGTCCCCCTTCCCAAGTTGTGTTCCCCTGGAGAATGTCCCCCTCTAAATTTCTCCCTGTCCCTGAGTTGCGTCCCCCCCAGTGATGGTTATTTATTTTAACGGGGAGTGAGCAAAGTGTAGCCCCCCTCCGCAGAAAGTCACTGCGACACTGCTTTCGCCGTTTACAGTGATTGCTGTTAAATCAGTCAGTCAATCAATCTTTGTTTCCCCAGGCAAAACATCGTTGAGCACACTCATTTACAAGATGGACCTGGTCAGTTACATATGGTCAGTAGAGCAGTAAAAAATTGTACAAAATAATGATAACATATCACCATTAAGGTAGGGGAACAGTTCACTAGACACCATTTGATGCAGAAAATACAATATAAACGGCATAGTAATTTTCTCATCAAAAAATAGGTTGTATATGCATGGAAATGTATAGGGAGAGGAGGCAAAGCAGGAAGGGGATGGGAAGCACACAGAGGAGGAGGTGAAGATGGTGGACCAGAGGGAGTATATGCAGGGAAGAGTATGGGGGAATGAAGGGGAGGAAGGAGATATTAGCACACAAAAGAGGCAGTGAAGATGGTGAGCCAGGGGGAGCAGATAAGAAGCAGAGAACAAGTGCAACATTAGGTAAAGCAATTACAAGCCTCGTTGAAGGATCTAGCATATAGGGTTTTGAATAGGGTAAGTTTGATTGGGGTAGCCAGTTTTAAGGTTTTTTGAAGCTTGTTCTAAAGTTGGGGAAGTGCAAAGCTGATGGAGGCTCTACCAAAGCACGTTTTGACCTTGGGAATAGATAGTACAATGTAGGTATAACTCTTCAATGCATAACTACCTATGGAGCAGAATGGTAAGCAATTGGAGTTATATTGTGGGAGCTTCTTAATGATTGCTCTGTAGGTCCAAAGGGCAGCGTTTCTTTCCCTTCTAAACCATCCTACCAGGGAGCAGAGTGAACGATAGTGCATGGAATAAGCTGCTCCCGATATAAATCGTTGTGCTCTATGATAGAGGATGTTGAGCTTAGCAAGCACAGAAGTTGGACCATGACCATAGAGGAAGTCAGCATAGTCCAGCAGGGCTAGGAAGGTAGTTTAGACCAACCTCTTCCTGGCATCCTGGGTAAGTAGATGCTTGATCCTAAAAAATAGGCCTAGTCTCTGTTTAAGCTTTCTAGAGAGCTCGTCAGTATGGTCATAGAAAGAAAGTTTATTGTCAGTCCATACCCCAAGTATTTAAATTTAGCCACATAGTCCAAGGTTTCCCCTAGTAGTGTGGTGATTAATGGCAACGTTCCTAGTGCAGAGGGATTAGGGGCATTGACACACAGTGAAAAAGCATAGTCTTAGTTTTTTTGTGTTTAGAAGTAGCTTTAAATTCAACAGGTTCAGCTGTAGGTGATTAAAATCTGAGTGAAGGGCCGCACAGGCTCCCTCTGGGGTAGCCCTGACAACGTACAGAACTGTGTCACCCACAAAGAGGTGGATGTTGGATGCTATAATTCCAGAGTCGATGTTGTTAATATACAGTGCAAATAGCAGAGGCCCTAAAATGGAGCCCTGTGGTACACCTCTAAGTAACGATTTTAAGGGTGAAAAGTTTCCTTCTGCTTTCACCTGTCGGACTCAGCCAGTTAGATAACTAGGGAACCATTTCAGTGATAAGAAGCCCAGGCCAATGTTCCTTAGGATGACTAGAAGCAGGTCTTGGACCACAGTGTCAAAGACCTTCCTTAAATCAAGAAAGGCAGCACACACATAGTTCTTTGCGTCTAAGGCTCTCTACCAATCATTTGTTACCTTAGCTAATGCAGAGATTATACTATGTCAGGGTCTGAAGCCTGATTGAGCAGGGTTAAGCAGATTTAAGGAGTCTAGATAGTTCCTAAGTTGTGTGTTAACTACTTTCTCTAATAATTTAGAAAGGATTGGAAGCAAGGATATGGACCTGTAGTTATTTAGGTCACTTGGGTCACCGGATTTGAACAGGGGGATGATATGAGCGGTTTTCCATATAGATGGGAGGTCTCCCTGTGCAAGGGACAAATTAAAGAGATGTGTGACTGGCGGGGCTAGGATGCGATAGCCAAGTTGTAGGAAATAGGGGTCAATGAAGTCAGCGCCCGCACTCTTTCTAGTGTCTAGCTCAAGAAGCAAGTCTTCCACTTCTTTAAGTGAAATGGGATGAAATGAGAATGTAGCGCCTGGCGCTTGGGAGTCAAAGGCTAGGCAATCCATATCCTGGGCACAATGTTGTGTCCGGAGATTATTGGCAGGGGATGAGTTAAAAGTTAATCCAGCGGTAGCAAAGTGATTTTTAAGGAGGTCAAGAATCATATGTTTATCGGTAGTTGAGGAGCTGCTGGAGGTAATTTTGGCAGGGAGGGAGTTGGATGAAGCACGCCTTACTATGTCCTTAAGAGTCTTCCATAATTTAGCAGGGCATGAAGTAGTGGAGTCCAGTTTCTTATGGTAGTAACTAGCTTTTTCAGCTCTGACCAGCTTCATACAGTGGTTCCTAGCCATTCTAAATGCCGACCCGTCGGAGGGGAGATTAGATTTCCGCCCTTTCCTCCAAAGTTTGTCCCTGTTACACAGAGCTATCTTCAAGCTGGCAGTAAACCAGGGACACAATTTTTCTTGGTATGAATTTTGACCATAGGAGCATGCTTGTTTAAGGCCCTGATGATAATATTCTGAAAAAATTTGTACGCCTTGTCCACAGTCTTGGCCAGATAGAAATCTTGCCAAATCAATGAGTTCTGCAAGTCCGAAAGGAATGCAGAGGGGTCAAAGTTTCGACGACATCTTTTGAGTATATATCTGGACATGGATGTGGGTTTGGGGGCAGGCCTTGTGCAGATGGTGAAGCAATGGTCACTGAGATCGTCGAAAAAGACCCCCATATAAGGATATAGGTGAGGTTTGTTAACCAAGATAAGATCAAGTAACCAACTCTTGTCAGGATTTTTCTTGTTAGGTCAGGTTGCCTCTGTGATGAGTTGTACAAGCCTGTAGGTGTCGCTTAAATCTTTGAGGGGGTTTGGAACAATCAGAAAGCCAGTCCAAGTTAAAGTCCTCCAGTATGATGACCTCTGAGGACAGTGTACTCAACGTGCTGGACAGATGGCTCAGTAGCTGTAAGCCTGCTGAGGGAGGGCTGTAGCATCCTATGATGCAAAGGGATGTAAAGGAAGGAAGCTGTACTTTAAGTGAAAGACTTTCAGATTCTTTACAGATTGAAGTGGAATCGGTAATGAAGATGGTAAATTTGTCTAATACATAGATGGCCACTCCCCCTCCTCTAGCTAGTCTGTCAGATCTGAAAATATTGTAGGATGGGATGTTAACATCAAAATCCAGGGTGGAGGGTCTGAGCCAGGACTCGGTAACAAGTAAAGCATCTGGCTTAGTCCGGCAGACCCAGGCCTGAATGGAGTTCAGCTTTTTTAAAAGACTGCACGCATTTATATGGAGTAGGCTCATTCCTTTGATGTGGGCCAGATAAGGAGGAGCAAAAATAGGGTGGGGGCGCCGGGGTTTAATTCAACATTACCAGAGCAAAGAAGAAGGACTAGCAGTAGCTTTATTAGAGTACTCAGTAGCATTTTGAAGGCTCGAGCACGCTGCTGTTTATGGAGGGGCTGAGGGCAGGGTGTGGAATAGTTAAAATGGTATCCAACTGAGCCTAAGGTGGCATAGAGGAGCACCCTGGCTTGGTAGCTAAATGTTGCGAGGTAGAGTGATAGGGACATTATGCCAAGTGAGTGGCGTAAAAATGGTCCCAGTCTGCCAGAGGTGATGGACAGCATGATCTGGGGTGGAAGCCTATATACTAAAGAAAGGGATTCATTAGCTATTGATGCACAGAAATCAAAACAAATAAAATCAAGCAGAAAAAAATAATAATACAATCTGTAGCAAACTTTGCTTCAGTTTCCACTTCAAAGTGCAGTAACAAACTCCCCTCAGTCCTTCACCTACACCTAGTCAGCAAGTACTGACTATCTCTTTTCAGAACTGAGGTAGGGCTTTTATAAGTTTACTAGAGGTTGGAAAATTTTCCACTGCCTTTTGATTGACAGCAGACATAACATAAAACTAGCCTCTAGGGGCCGTTGCTGCCCCACAGAGAACAGTTCGGTTGGCAGTCACCTGGAGCACAGCACAGAACATGCAGTTTTTTTGCACAGCATTGGAAAAGTTCAGAACATTCTGTGCTCTCCTAAACTCTCCTGCAGGAACATATTACTCTACGCTGTCTGCTGCAAAATATATCTTAGAAGGGAACTGCTAACATCTAGAAAAAGCAGACACAAGTTTTTGTTATTCTTATATTAAAACTGGCCTCTCATTTTGTAACTGCACTCTTAGTTTTGTTTCATGGCCAAAGACCCGAGAAAAAAACAATATATAACTTCAATATTCTTTGAGGGTTTTGGCTGGTTTCTAGTTAGTTTTTAGGTTAATATGCACAGAAAGCCACTGTACTTATACAGGATCCAGTGGCTGCATCTCTCCTCTCAGCTGGGGTTCGGCTTAATATCGTAGCAATTTTATACACAATACTATAGCGTGGCAGGTAAACTATAGGGATACAGAAACATAAGAATTTGTCAATGCCGAATGTTGTCCTGCTGGCATTGGCAGTGCAGAAGTTAGAGAGATGGATAATAGGAATGGCAGTGAAGTATTGAACTGATGCCAACTTCACCCCCACCCTGCAGAGACTGACAGGCACTGGGGTGTGCCTTTGGGTTGTCGGCCATAACGCCAATGCCATTTCACCTCACTCAACCCTGTAGACACGTGTCATGGTGTGCCTTGGGGTCTTCGGGCCTTACACTCACCCCATGCCATAAGGAAATATGCAGAGATGGGTGCACTATAGGTGAATAGGGTGAACTTTGGGGCAGAAGAGTCCAAGGCACACCTTGATGCCTGTCAGTGGGTGCAGGCTGGGGGTGGAATGGCGTGAGCATTACAGCCAAAAATCCCAAGTCACACCCCTGATGCCTGTCAGTCTCTACAGGGTGGGGCGTCACAGTTGTAAACCCTAATGCCCCAGACGTTTGCTGGTTATTTTCACTCCAGATTTTCAACATGGTCTTTTTGTGACCCCACCTCATGAACAGTGGCACTGTCAGTTCATTAGTCGAAAGGTGATTTTGCACAGCGACTGCGCCATTTGGCGTCACAGGTTCAAAAACACATTTCTGGCAGGATGTGAAAAATTACAGCTGTACTGTTCATGAGGAGGTGTAAAGAAAAGGTAATGTTGAAAATCTGGAATGAAAATATGGAAAAGTGGTGAAGTCATGAGCGTGCGTAGAAACTGGGCAACAGATGCCCCTAACGCAATTATTTTGGGGATTTTTTTTTAACCAAATTTTCAACATAGGCATTTTGGACCTCTGCTGATGAACATGACAGCTGTACATAAGGAGGTGTGAAGAAATGGCAATGTTGAAAATCTGGAGTGAAAATATTTTAAAAATCTTGAAGTTACGAGCGTGCGTGGAAATTGCACAAAGCACAATTGTAAGTCATTTTTGGAATTTTTTCACCAAATTTTCAACATAGGCATTTTGAGACCTCCTCTCATGAACAGTGTCATTGTGATTTTCGTACTCTGTCCCAAACGTTGATTTTCCACAGTGACCGTCATTGTGCGCAGATATGTGGAAACACATTTCAGGCAGGATATGAAAAATGACAGCTGTACTGTTCATAAGGAGGTGTAAAAAAATGGCAATGTTGAAAATCTGGAGTAAAAATATTAAACATTGTCGAAGTTCCGAGCATGCGTGGAAACTGTGCAACACACGCTCGTAACATAGTCATTTTTTGGACTTTTCACCAAATTTTTAACATAGGCTTTTTGGGTGCCCTCCTCATGAACAGTGGCACTGTCATTTTGTTAATCAGTCCCAAATGGTGATTCTGTGCAGTGACCGCGAAATCACCTTTCCGGGCCGAATAACAAAACGACAGTGACTGATTTCATGAGGTGGGGTCCCAAGAACCCTATGCTGAAAATTTGGAGTCAAAAGTAAAAAAAATGGCCAAGACATCCACCTAAGTTGAAACCTCCCCCATTGATGCCATTATACAGCTTACCGGCATTTCTTCAGTTCACGGTCGGCTTTGAAGAGTGCAGATGTGTTCCTGCTCTACTGAAGATCGCAGCGTCGGGCTCCAGAGATAAGTATGGGGTGGGGGTGTGGGAGGTGAGGTGCAAAGAGGGTGGGTATGGGTGGGGAGGGGGCCTGCCGACAGCAAGGGACCATTTTCTTGTTTCAGGTTCAAAAAAAAAAAAACAACGCAGATGTTTTTTTTCTTTACAGATGTATGAAACAATGTTGGGCACACTGGGGTGGGCTCCCAGTGTGGCTCACAATGGGGGGGGCGGGGGCAGGAAAATGCTGACATGGTCAGCTTCTGAATACACAGAGTCACACTGAGGTGGGCTCCCAGTGCGCCACACAATCTTGGAGGTAGGGGTTTACACATACCGATAAGGGGATTGGGCACCCCTAAGTCGGCTTGCTAGTGATTGCAAGAGGTGGACAGCGGAGCTGCAGCCATATTTATTATGTTACACCAGGCAAGGCACGTAGTGGAGGCATGTCATCAATGCCGCTGAATAACGAGCTTGGCCCTGATTACAGAGGCGAAATCGTTTCAAGTTGGTGGTATTGAAAAACACTTGTGTCACCTCTAGCATGCTCACTAATTAGCGAATGAGGGATGCACCTTCTAAAGCGTGCCCTACATTCACCAAAACTGATACACTTCTGCATTTCTCCTACTGCAACAACAAGTTGCATGAGTGTGTGCAAGACAATATAAAAAGGGGACCACTCCATCAACCAAACTTCAGGGCCATTTGCTCTGACAAATAACAGGTTATACATTCTTGTCCTGAGCGTACTGTTGCTCAGGGCATTTCTTTTTTTTTTAACTTAATCTTTACTCAGCAGCCATGGAGCCAGAATAAAATAAAAAAATGACATTTTTCAACAGAGCAGATCATACCAAAAAATAACAGAAGAAAGTAACATCAAGCTTAAGATATAGCAGATGATAATTGGAACAGGTAGACTTGAGTCCTATGAATAGTCATTGCCAACATCAATAAAGTTCAATATGAAAGTCCAGTTAATATCTGCTTTCCATTTTACTAGGTTTCAGTCTTCTTTCCATTGTGGGTAATAGACTTGAGCTTTCTGTATTGATGCTGAATGCTGTGGTAAGAGAAGAAAGCACTCTACCTGACCCAGATTTTATTAAACCTCTACCCCAGCTCCTAAACAGAAACCTGCTGTGTTTAACCCTGCATGCTGCTATTTTATAAAATCTAAACAACAAAGAAAGAAAATAAAACAATTAATCCTTGCTGTGCCAAGGACTGATATATCAGTCCAGAATTACTATGCACTCTCATTTTGTTGGCAACCTAAGGGTTAATTACTTAGACTACATAAGTTAATAATAAATGGTGCTATTATTGCCTGGTGTGTTATAATTCCGTCAGCTCTATTACCTATGACACTGCACCACGGTGCAACCCACAAACTAGTGAAACAAACTGATGAGATTTTAAATATTTATTTCCCTCTATGCAATCCTCCCTAGGCCTTCCTGAGATCTCAAATCAAAAGCTGTTCTAATACTGTACGACCTTCCATGTTCTCTAAGCAATTATAGCAGGGTAACCATCTAGAGTTAAATTTATCTACTTGTAATCTAATGTTAGCTGTAATCGCCTCCATATTTTGAATAGTAGTTACATTTGATCTCCATTGATTTACAGTAAGGACCTTAGGTGTTAACCAATTTTGTGTTACAACTTTTAGCGCCACCACTATCAAAATATAAAAAAGATACCTGGAGGCTGTTGATCGAAGGTCCTGTGGAGGTAAACCCAGTACTAAATTCAGGAAGGTCAAGGGTTGCAGTATATTTAATATCTTCTGGATTACTGGGCTTATCTGGAGCCAGAAAGATTGTACACTGGGCACTCCCAGAAGATATGAGAGTGTATTCCTTTTAGCCTGCAATTTCTCCAACAGGTGTCTGAGTGATATGTATTATAGTGTCTGGATATTATAGGAGTTATGAAAACCCAACTGCATACCTCCCATCAGAATTCTTGCCAATTTGATAAGGCAGTGGTTTTGTGTACATCTCTCCAAATTCTCTCCCATTCCCCACTCTCCAATGGCTGACCATATTCCCTTTCCCATTTATCCTGTATCTTGTTGACAGCTAATACCCCCACTCCATCCTGTAACAATGTGTAAGTTGTGAGATCAGGTGTTTGGTATTAGATTGTTGCCCCCGTTCATATACTAACCCAACTCCTGAAACTGGCAGGTTTCTTAAAACTGTAACTCCAGGTCCTGTCTGAATGTAATGCCTACACTGTAGGTAGCAACAGAAGTTTTGTTTAGGTACATGGAAATCCCTTTGCAATGTTGAAAAGTCTTTAATCAGTTCTCCCTGTATCATTTGGTGTAAAAATTGCAAACCTTGTTGCTCCCAGCATTTAAACAGCTGTCTGATCCCTTAGATGGAAAATTAAGAAGGTACCTAAGGGGGATAAACCACCAGACATGTGTAGGAAGTTCCAAGTCATTCTGGCCTTCAGCCATACAGATAACATATGCTTTGTCCAGCGATTTGTAATTTCTTTTAAATCTTGTGATAATATTATCCACAGTAGAAGACAGAGAAGGGTCCGTGGATGGGCCTTTTCTTCTACAGTATACCATCCTCCTCTTTGTCTAGGATTACTCATTTTAACCACTATCTGGACCTACGCTGCCATATAATAGTGTGGAAGACTAGGTAGTCTCCAACCACCTGACTTCTTATTTTTCCAAAAGCACTGACCATTTAATTCTTGGTTTATTCCCTGCCCAAGTAAATTGTGTAATTTTCTTTTTCAGACTTTTCCATTCTTTAGATGGGATAGGGACAGGAAGGGCAGTGGGGTAAGATGTTAATTTTCAGTGTCTTTATTCTATTAGTTAAGGTCAGGGGAAGATGACTCCATCTGTTAAAGTCTATGAATATTTGTGTGAACAAAGGTGCATAGTTATATCTGTAGAGATGTGATAGATGCTTCGGGATACATATTCCTAGATATCTAACTTCATCTGTAACTCATCGAAAAGGAATGCGTTTTTAAAGATTATTGGAACCCTTACCTTTTATAAGTAATATTTCACACTTGTTTCTATTAATTTTAAAACCAGAAATCTTTTCATAATTGTCCAATAAGTCTAACAGGGATGGGAATGATCTTTCAGGGTTGTCTATATAAATGAAGGCATCGCCTGCATAAAAGGAAGTTTTGCATACTGTTGTCCAGCTGCTATTCCTTGGATGGTCACAAATTCCCTAATGGCTGCTGCTAAGTGCAAAAAGCAGAGGTGATAATGGGCACTCCTGCCTAGTGCATCTCTCTATAAAGAAACCATCAGAGAGGGAGCCATTAACCTTCGTTTTAACTTTAGGTTGGTTATAACTAGGGTTTCCGGTTTTCGATTTAAACCGATAAAACCCGATAAAACTCCACCAACGTCTTTTTTTTCAAATCAGTTATAACCGAAAAGCACCAAAAATCGTGTCTACAAAGTATGCTTTGAAAATAGCAAAAATATCAAAAGCAACAGTAATTTTAACATTTTGTTCTGTTGCTGACTCAGGTAGAAGGAGTAGTACGAGGTGCAGCAACTTTGTGTGTCACCGCCCCCCCACCCTTTACAGCATATGTCTATGATATTGGGCGACATTTGATCGAGGAGGGATTAAGAGCTCTGTCATTCACCAAAATAGAGAGGAATCAAAAAATTTGAGAGGCGCTGTTTACTAAATGCTTCATTGAGAACTTTAGAATACTGCCGATAGTTCCATTAGTCAGAGCTGCCTATTGTCGGTTTCCAAAAGCAATTTGCTTTAATATTTATTATAGTTTTTAAGCAGCCGATCTTAGCAATGCTGGTGTGTTGATCACGTTCAGATGTAATTAATTTGTGCTTGATGGCTTGCCCGAGTTAAACATAGTGATGATGATTCTAAATGGTACTTGCTAGATGTTTTATTTAATTTTATCCTCAGTCGCTTAACTTAACCTCTCTCAATCACCGTTTACAATCATCAGCTCTAGCTGCCATCAAGCACAAATTAATTAAATCTTAATGCAATCAATTAGATGTTATTAACCTAATCAAACTGCACGTTGTCAGTACCATTATTTAGCTCAGTTTTGTACGTTGGCATTTAGCATTACCCTTTCACTCGCCCCTGGTGCTTGCGATCGGTTTCTGATTCGAAAATGCCATGAAGATCTAAAACGGCTGAACAGTATGCAGTAGAACACAAAGATTTTATTGTCGAGCTTCTCCACGGCAAGAGAACCCTAATATTCAAGTACTGCAGAGTGCCGCTGGTGCCCGGTAAAACTACGAGTCGGCTCGCTGAGCATGTCCTATCTAAAACTCACAGTAAGCAGAAGCAGCCACTAGAGAATGAGGATCACTGCCTAAGCCAGATTTCTCTTAATGAAACCATCACTCGTTTTAAGCAAAAAAGAGAAGATGAACGGGACATCGCTCATGAGTTTGCCAGAGCAATGATACAGTCGGGTGTCAGCCTGCATCAAACGGACGGTCCTCTTGGTGATCTTTTTGGAAAGCGGGCACCTGCTGCACCAACTATGCCTAAATCTGGCCAAATGTATGATAAGTATCTACCTGAGGTATTCGATGCAGACATGGAGCACTTTCTTGATATGCTAAATGGCACACAGATTTCCGTAACAATTGATGAAACGCCGGAGATGCATGGTGACCCAGCTGTTGCTGTTATGTTTACTTTTGCTGACAGATTAAAGGGTTGGGGTTGGTGTACCATTATGGCAGACCTAGAGGTAATTGAGTGTGGCAATGCAGTCTCAATTGCTGCACTAACACAAAAGGTGCTGGATATATATGTGAAGACCTGGGAGGATGTTGTTTGCATATGCAGTGACAGTGCCAGCTATATGAAAAAATTGTGCGATGATTTACAGAGAGCTCACTCGCAGTTCGAGGCATTCCCTCTTCGAGATCCATGTCACCTGCTGGATGGTGTACTGAAGGCTGCAATATCATCATCCAACGTCATGAAAAAGGTAGTTGACTTTATTTTGCACTCTGGAGCACTATTTATATATTCAAGAGAGCTTAAGAGAAAGTACTTTGCAGTGTGCTCACGCCTAGGGATGAAACAAAAGGTGATACCCAGCGTTACACATAGACGTTGGTATTCTGTGATAGAGGCTGTAGAAAGCTTGCTTGCCATGTGGAGACCATTTACAATCTTTTTATTAAGTGCAGATGCTGAAGGGAAGAAATGTGATGAAATTAGAAAGCATGTAAACACAGACTTCAAAAAGAACACTGTGTATTGTGTTTTAAACTTTCTTACAGAAAATATGAGACCACTGATTGATATAATGAAAAAACTTGAGTCTGAACACACACAAGTCCATCAAGTATTCAACATAGTTGGAGTGAGCATTAAAATTCTGTTAGAGAGCAAAGTTGATGGAGGCAGCTCTGAGTATGGACAGGCTGCAAGTGTACTTCTTGGGTGTCTGCCACTGGAAAGCCAGCAAGTACTGGAAGAGAACTTTACAATTTTTTACACAGCTATGTATGACAAATGGCAGGCTGTAATGGCTAGAAATATCCCAAATCCAGCAATGGGATTTGAATTAAATGAATCCTCTCTCTGGTACTCTGTTCAAGTGTTTGACCCATTTAGAAAAAAATGAATTCTAACTTTGAAAATTATGTATTTATTTTTGATACTTTTAACAAACATGATGCTGAATTACTATGTGTACAGTTTGATGAGTACTTTGCAGAACCATTGCCAGCTAACAGTGAATTAGAAGTGCACACATTTTGGAGGGGTAAAATGAAGCAGTGGCCAGAACTGAGTGAATGTGTTCTGTCAATTCTAGCACTGCCTGTCTCAAGTGCCAATGTAGAGAGAGCCTTTTCAGAGATAAGGGCATTTACTGCCAGGAAAGAGAGAGGGAAAATGTCAAAACAAGCACTAAAAATGCATTGCATGATTTACTATAACAAATTCAGCATTTAAAGTTGTTGCTGTATGTGCTAAAAATGGGGTTATGTGAAATTTTAATTACTTTGGATATTTATTCAACACAAACATCAGTGCACACAGTGCCTTTAAAAAAAAAATAATAAACACTGAAATATACTGAAATTGTCTATTGCTTTTTATATTTCCACTAAAATACACAGAATTTTGCTACTCTAAATGGGTGCAAGAAAAGCTGAAAAATAAACACCTTTTTTCCTGACTCATAAACACCTAAAACTGGAAACCCTAGTTATAACACAGTCTGACCCACTTTAGGAAATCACTCTGTATACAGAAATGCTTTAATACCGTCATCAAATACGTCCAGTTAAGGCGGTCAAACGTCTTCTCGGCATCCAGAAAAATGGCTAATTGGGTCGAATTAGTGGGAGAACTGTACGCCAATATATTTAGCAATTTTCTAATATTATCAGTTAGTTGTCTGTTAGGAATGAAACCTGTCTGGTCAATATGAATTAAGTATTCCATATATTTTTGCAATCTTAGGGATAATAATTTGGTGAGAATTTTCATATCTTGATTTAACAATGATATGGGTCAATAATTCTCACACATATCCTTAGCTTTGCCCTGGTTTCGGTATAACTGTTATCAAGGCCTCCGTCCAAGTAAGTGGGATTCTTTCTTCGTCAGACAGTCATTGAAAACTTGTATTAAAAGTGGAGCTAAGGTATTATTTAATTGTTTATAGAATTCTGAGCTAAAACCATCTGGTCCCAGAGTCTTATCTGAGGGAAGTGACTTTATAACCATTTTGACTTCCTGTTCTGTAACCGGGGCATTTAAAATGTCTGCCATCTCAGAGGTCAATTTAGGGAAGCGCAGGGTGTTTAAGAAGGCTTCTGTTTTTTCTATCACCTCTGCACTATGTTTATCTTCAGTATATAGGTGTTTATAATATTTTAAAAACTGATGGGCAAGCCGGCCAAGTGGCGATGAGGGTTGAGGTGCTGGATGCCACACCTTGCGCCACGCTGGTGACCCATGTTCGGGAATGAGCGTGGGCCACCGGGGGTCGGCAGAAGAGGAGAAGGATCAAGCATCCCAAGGACTGCTGTCCTTCTCCAGGGAGAGAGGGTTCTAGTAGTCGGTGATTGCCTGTCCCCTAAGTGGAGGCTGGGGATGGGGCAGACCACTGGAGGAGCATGCATGGGAGTGGGCGCATTGCCTCTGCTGGTGTCATTGCACACCCAACCCCCAAGGGGGAAAAAGAACATGAAGAAAATATGGTTGCATGGCTTGAAGGCCATCCCAGGATGCACTGGGCTCTGAGAGTGTCACCCCCAGTACACTGGATCCAGTTCTGGCGGTGAGTAAGGGGAGCTCACTGCCTCCCCGCCATGAGGAATAAGCCCTGGGGGTATCACTGCGGGTGAGGGCTTAATTGGAGCCAGGGTGCACCAGGACAGCAGCCGGATGTGGGTTGACTGTGGGAGTAAAAAGGAATAACCAAAAAAAAACTGATGGGCAATGTCTTTGGGTTTTATCCATGGTTGGGTAGGGTTTTGTTTATTGCCTGATCCCGCTGCAGCCAATAGACCAAAAGGCAAGAAGCCAACCCACCCACCTCCTTGTATTTTTGGTTGAGGAAACAAATCTTTCCTTCCACCTTTCCATTTTCTAACTTCGTTAAACTATCCCTCACATCCATTAGTTCTTTATAAATACTGATGGACTGGGGATCCTATTTATGTAATTCTTCCAATTCCGTCAATCTAACAGAGAGTTTATTATAAGTAAGCAACTGCAGCTTCTTTTTGGTAGAAGCATAGCTGATCAGTTCGCCCCACATTACTGTTTTTATAGCTTCCCAGATGGATAGGTTGGAGCAATTCTGTTGGCTGTTCAGAGTATGGACTTCTTTTATGGTGTCTAAGTTTTGTCAGTAGGGCTTTGTCATTTAACAGGGTAACATTAAGCCTCCATATAGGCTGCCAATCATAGGGGCCCACCTTGACCTTAATAGATATGGGGGTATGGTCTGATAAAGTGAAATTATGTATTAAGGACTATCATTCTATATAGAAATTGTTGTTGAGTAAACAGCAAATCAATTCTAGGCTCCACCTTATGAGCTGCAGAGAAAAAAGAATAGTCTTTTTCTCCTTTATGCTGGTTGCATCAAATATCCTGTAGTCCCTGTTCCCTGGATAGACTATTTAATACTCTGGTGGCTTTTGCACTGGTAGATATTACCCCTGATGGCTTATCTAAACACTGGTTCATCACCGTATTAAAGTCTCCCCCTAGGTTTACTTGGCCTGATGTTAGCTCAGCCACTTTAGTCAAGATCTTGCTCAGGAAGCCATGTGTGTTGAGGTTAGGGGCATAAGTGTTGATTAAATTAACCCATTCCCCATCCCCTGACACCCTTATGTATCTGCCCTCCATACCAGCCTCCACTGTGGTAATGTTCAGAGAGCAGCCTTTCTTTATTAAAATTGCAACCCTTGCCCATCTAGGATTGGGGGAGGCCACTGCCTCAACCCTGCCCACCTATCCCCTTCTTAATTTAATATGCTCCGCTTTATTCAGGTGTGTTTCCTGTAAGAATGTTACATCACTACCCAAACACTGCAGTTCCCCCAACAGTCACATCCTTTTAATTGGGGCGTGTATCCCTTTAACATTATATGAAATAATATTAAAGTTTCCTATTTTTAATAATTAGAAAGCAGGGGTCAACAAATCCTATAGCCCAATGTCCCGGGCTACAGGTTTTCAGGCAGGGACAAGTATTTTGAAAAGCACTGCTTGTCTGCGGGCAAGTATGTCTTTAAACAAAAATTATCTGCAGTACCAGCCTTTTCCAGCAGGGTGCCTCTTTGCATCTGAGTCCAGCTGATGTTCCCATGGTCATCTGACCCACTGGAGTGTCACTCATTTGATGCTGAGGAAGGTGCGAGCAACGAGCATAGCGGGAGCGAGCAACGACTGCTTTAGAAATTGGGAGGAGCCAGTCATTGGACTGGCATGCAAAGCAGCGAATCATCAGCTATGCACCCTATGGTAAGGCACATAAATTGGTGGAAGTGGTGACTTGGTGGGACGTGGGGGATGATCGCAGCAATGCTTGCTCACTTTCTCTATAGCTGAGCAAGAGAATGGACGTGCGTGCTACTGTGGAGCATTGTACATTTTTGATTTCAGTGTGAGCTGCGAGCTGGGAGGGGAGGGCTTTCTTCAGTATCAGGACTGTGTGATTAAGTGTGAGATGTGAGATATCAGCAGGCCAGGTACAGTTGGAGATGACAGTTTGCAAGGGAGTGGCTGCAGCAGCAACATGGTGTGTTGAGAGGGGAATAGAGGGAGGTGCCAAGAATGGTGAGCACAGTCACGGTGTTTACTGTGCTGACAGAAATTGCTGCTGCCCAGTGCCTCTCTGTTTAACACCCTGCCATTTTGTAACAAAATAACTATAAGGCGTAGGGAGTGTTGGTGTTGTGTGTGACCAAGTGGTGGGGGGAAGGGAAAAGACAATCTCTCTGCCAGTTGCTACTGCTGAAAGTCCAAAATCAAGGCATAAAGAGTCCAAAGTATAATTCATAAGGACTATTGTCATTCTGGCAGTGACAAATACTGATTATTAAAAGGGGAGTGTGTCTGTCAGTGTGTGGCAGTCTGGCAGAAGTGAAGCACTAAATTTTAAGAAGCCAGACAGTTGAGCTGTGCTCCCTAACAGACAAATCAGACTCAGGAGAAGGAAAGAAAAGCCATAAGCATTAAAAAACCCTCAAAGATCAGCCTGAATAACTAAATCAGAGTAATAAAGCTGAAGGGGATCTCATTTGATCTCTCATTTATGTCTGCTGGGAAGGGGAGTGGGACTGTGTGGAGTGTTAAAAAGTAAGAAAGAAAGCAAAGGAAAGGGGTTATGGTACATGAGGGTTCTTTGTGTTGTTGCCCATAAGTAGCAAGTCTGAATAACTGCCTAAGGAAAACATAATAAAAAACAGCTAATAAAAGAAAGAGTTTAACAAAGAACAGATAAGAGGAGCCTAACTGTGGGCAGTTTTTTGGGAGAAAGGAGATTGTGTGGGTGTACAAAAAGAAAAAGATATTAAAATAAAAAGAAAGAAAAAAGTGTTGCAGTTGTTTGAGACACTAAATTCAGTCCACATCAACTGTTGTGCCTGTGTGTCTTCTGAGGGACAGGAGGGGCGACTCAAGGAGAAAGAGGCAGAAATTGAAATACAACTATTCAACTAAAGCACAAAACAAAAAGCTAGATCTGGGATAGCTAAGCTTATCTGAGAGTCTACAGTGTGACTGTGTGTACTGAGAGTGAGTCTGAGGCCTGCAGTTAAGTCCACACGTACAAGTGGCTGACTGTGTGAGGGACAGAAGGGAAAGAGAGGCAGACATTGAAAAAGATATTAAAAAGAAAGAAACTCTAATTTAGCTGCTGCACTACATCTGTGTGAGACACTGTTTCAGTGTTTTGCAGAGGGAGAGGAGGGAGGAGGGAGAGAGGGGCACAGGAGGGGTGAGAGAGGGGCATAAATTGAACCAAAAAACTGAAAAGGGAACAAGTGTGGTGGTGGGGTGTTGTGCTGTGGTTTATGTACATTGAACCAGTACACAGAAAAATATAAAATAAATAAAAAAAATATTCTTAAGAAAGTACAGCAGTGAATGTACTGAAGTTAAAAAAATTAGCGGTGTGTGACTACGCTATAGTGTTTCCAATTTCTAGTTTTACCCAGGCACCCAAGCACGTCTAGTACACTTAACTACCCCCATCCCCCTTCTACCCAGTCAAGAACGGACTCTCACACACAGATATTGTAGAATATATTTTATTTGCAGAGTAAGCAAGTCAAAAAAGTTAATAAACACAACAAACAAAAACATGGCTATGCAAAAGAATAAAAAACAAAAGACTCTTTTTTTCTATGTGGTCAGCAGCAGCAGCCACTGGGCCTAGTAGCCAAACAAAAATACAGCCTTCTCAAGATAAAAGAGACACTGCTGTGGTAATGGATATAACAGCAGCTGATGCTGATGTTCATCAGTCAATTGAATTAAACTGTGAAGTGGAAGCATCTGTTTCCTCTTCCTGTCCTAAGAAACGAACTTTGCTGGATCAGCAACAACAAGGAGATATAATCTCTAAAGACAAAAAATATGATCAGGAAAAAAGGGCCAGAATGTTTCAATCTCACTGGTTGAACAATTATAAATGGCTGTGATACGATGGAAAAAAGGGACCGATGTATTGCACAGTTTGCGAAAAGTATCCCTCTTTTGCAATACCAGCCTTTTAAAAAAAAACAAATGCATTTGCCACAGGCTCTACCAATTTTAGAATTGAGTCACTATGTGCACATGCAAAATTTAATCTGCATGTGCTGTGCCAGAACCAACATATTCTGGAAAGGGGTCAGTGTGCAGTTCAGTGTGATATTACTGAGTCACCACTTTATCAAGCCTTTGCAGTGTTGGAAGAGGCCACAAAGGAGAAAGTGAGACATCTGTTCAACACAGCATACTCCATTGCAAAAAATCTGCGTCCTTTTTCCGCCATGGATTGGCTATGTGAATTGCAAGAGAAAAAAAGGTATTAAGCTTGGTACCAACTACACAAATGATAAGCGAGCCAGGGATTTTTGTAGAGCTATATCTGCTGTTCTGTCCAAAACCCAGATACAGACTCTTAAAAACACAAAATATGTGACAATTCTTGCTGATGACAGCACGGATATGGCTCTAGTTGAATGGGAAAATGTCTTTCTGCGTTTTGTAGATCCTAACACAAAAGATGTATGCACATATCTGATCCAGGCTGTGCCTTTGGAATTCGCACATGCTGAAGGTGTTTTTAATGTAATAAAAACTGCATTAGATTCACTGTGCCTTCCTTTCACAGACTTATCAAATGTGAGCAGTCTGGGGTCTGTTTTGATTTCTGCCAATTTTGATGGTGTAAGTGTAATGATGGGTGAAAGGAGTGGAACCATCACAACATTACGGGATCACTGTCCTCGCATCATTGCCATGCACTGTGTTGCCCGTAAGCTGGAGTTGGCAGTTCTCGATGTAATGAAAACAAACCCTTTCATATCAAAGCTTGAAAATAGTGTAAAGGGTATATTTAAATTCTACCACTATAGTCCAAAAAAGATGAGAGAGCTACAAGAAATTGCACAAGTAATAGATAGTTATCTGGCACACTTCAGTGCAATTAAACAGGTGAGATGGCTTGCCAGCAGATCACGGTCAGTTCATGCAGTTCAGGTGAATCTGCCTACAGTTGCTCAGCACTTGCAACAAAGTGCATCTTCTGCTGATGGTTTCAAAGCAAAGGTGCTGTTAAGAGAGGTACAGTCTGTTCACTTTGTCAAATCTCTTTATATCCGTCAAGATTTTTTGCCCATACTTAGAAATATTTCACTGCAGTTTCAAAGAGATGACTTAATAATTCTTGAAGTACCAAATCTCATCGAGACCTGCCTTCTCCAGCTGATGGAACTGAAATCAAAGCCAGGGAAATACACGACAGCTTTTCTAGCTCATTACAAACCTCAAAACAGATGCATGGACTATGTCATTTCACAGAAGGGAGTTGAGAAGACTGTGCCCTTCACATTCAAAGGCAACTGTCCTGAAATAAATTTTGGGACTGATACACAACTGCAGACTTTAGTTGATGCAGCAATAGATTATATTGATGTAAGATTTCAAAATTTCTCAGAGGTACCTCTGAAATGGTTTAAATGTCTGGATTTTAAACAGTTCGATCTATCAAGAAAACAACTTGTGGACTTTGGAACCAATGAAGTGGCCAATTTGGCAGCATACTTTAATTTTTTCAATGATGAGCAGCAGGAAAATATTAGATCAGAATATGCTGCATTTAAGGCCATGCTGAAATCTGCAGTTCACAAACCCTATCTGCAGGTGTATATAAGATTGCTGAAAGAAAAAATGCCCCAGATTGCTCACATTCTAGAGTTAGTGGAAATACTACTGGCAATGAGTTTGTCAACTGCAATGTGCGAACGAGTGTTCTCCATTCAAAACCTGATAAAGACAAAAATAAGAACTCGTCTGGCAGATGACACACTACAGTCGCTTCTTCAGATAGCAGTAGAGGGTCCTGATCTATGTGACTTCGATCCAGATCCAGCAATAAACCACTGGCTGCTGTCTGGTCCAGGCACTCGACATGTTTATGGGCATGCTGCTACTGGTACTACTGAATCTGATGCTTCTGTGTCTCATGCTAGTACTGCTACTGCTCCATCATCACTTGATGCTGCTGACAGTTCTGAATCTGAGTTCTTCTAATTATGTTGCGCTAATTATTCTCTGCTTTGTTCTGGCATTTGTGGAATAGGACAGGACATTCAGAGTATGGTGGCACTGCACCACTTGACTCGGACTTCTTCAAATCACCAAACTTAAACTGTATTAACAAAAAAATTTAAAAGAAATCTTCATTTATACTGTTTTCTATCACATACTACTACTAATAAAACAAACAACAGTGACTTTGTTGCTACATACTTTTTTAAAGTTTTCCTTAAAATATGGCCTTCTGACTATTGGACTACCACACACAACAGTGGGACTACCATTTTTGGATAGGCCAGTTGTCCTGGACTACCACGTAAATTTAAAATTTGTTGATCCCTGTTAGAAAGGAGGTCAGTAAGTCTCTCTCTCTCTAAAATAGTACTGCCTTTCCCCTTATATACTGCAAGCTGTGTCTCACCCGACCGCCAAGCATTGCTAGGGTATAACATAAGCATAATGAATACTTTGCTGAGCACCAGTATAAAATCATAACCATAACAAGAAAGTTGTAAACTAAATAACTTGAAACGACTAAGAACTACATTCATAACTATGTACAAGTATAATGTAATCACCAGTTGGATAATTGTGTTGTATGACTTCCTAGGTTAAGACCCACCACTGGAATGTAGTAAGGACCAGGCAGATGAGCCACTCAAAGGATAAAACAAAACAGAACTGCCCCCCTCCCTAATCCCCTCCCTCCATGCAGGGGTTAGCAAAAATACTTATCCCCTCCCCAAAATCACGGGGATATGATTTGGCAAGAGATACCTGCTCAGGGCATTTCATTACGTACTTTTCCTCATAATCCCCACATGGGGCACCTTTCATCAAAATGTTGCAGTGGTCACTTACTTAACCTCCCTATAGCTGGACCTTTAAAGAGGAAAAAAGGAAATAAACGTAGGTGATAGCTACGAGAAAGGGGGGCACCCAAAGGTGGCCAACCTTCCAGACTAGAAAATACAGGGATAGAATAAAAGGAGAAATGAGAGAGCTGTTGCAACAGAAGTTTCAGTAAATGAGAAAAGATGATCCCTTAGTGTGACAGGGAGTTCCCCCTGCCACGCATCCCCCACCTTAAGAGGGGAACAGTTTTCTTTAAGACTGTTTTCCACCTTCCTATCCTTGGAAGTGATGGAGCTTCCACCCACCCCCTCCAGAAGCTCCATCTCAGGGCCCCTATTAATAATTAACAATCACTAAGGTTTACCATAACCAAAGTGAATTTACAGCAATACAATTACCCTGAGACAAATATGTACATCATATTTCATGATGTATGTCTTCTACAGAAACATTATCCATCGAACAATACATTGTCATTATTTAAGATATTTTCAGGTTATTTCATCAACACCTGCCCCATATCATGACAAATAATCTGCATTCAAATAGGCAGTCTCTGCCCTATGGGCTATTGTGAAGCGATAGGGCTGCAAGGCTAAATACCACATCATGATGTGGGTTTTTCCCCCTCATCTGGTGGAGCTAACAGAGGGGGTTATGATCCATTAGCACTTTAAATTCAGTTCCCCACAAATAATACTTAAGGGATTCCACAGCCCATTTCAAAGCCAAACATTCCTTTTCAATTGTTGCATATTTCCATTCCCTTTCATGCAACTTTCTACTGATGTAGATGATAGGATGTTCTTCCCCATCAGTTCTCTGGGTTAATACAGCCCCAATTCCTGCCTCTGATGCATCTGTATGCACTTCAAATGGCTGGGTAAAGTCAGGACTTTGGAGAAAAGGGGCTGTACACAATATGGTCTTGATGCTCCTAAAGGACACATTGCATTCAAAGGACCACTGTACCTTATTGGGGCACCTTTTTGTAGTAAGGTTCATTAGAGGGCTGGCAGTAGCTGAAAAATTGGGGATGAATCTTCTGTAATAGGCAGCTAACCCCAGGAAGGACCTAACATGCTTTTTGGTAGATGATCGTAGCCATCTGGGAACTAGCGACCATCGAACAGTATGGTTCACAATAAACACAGCAGTAGAGTCAAGCCATACAAAGACAAAAGTACTGGACTTTAGGAGGGCTGACTTTGCCAAAATGGGTGAGTGCCTAAGGAATGCACTAGCAAATGGGCAGGAAGGAGGGGTGGAAGAACAACGGGGAATAATAAAAACTGCCATCACAGAGGTAACAAGCCTTTGTGTAAAGCAAATTAACAAAATGAAATGATGTAAGAAACCACTATGGTTCTCAAAGGAAGTGGCAGTGAAGGTTCAAGGGAAAAAGAAAGCATTCAGGAAGTACAAAGAATCACAGAAGGAGCAGAACAGGACTGTGTATCAGATAAAGAAAAAGGAAGCTGGGAAGGCAGTCAGAACAGCAAAGGCCCAAACTGAGGAAAAGATAGCCAACTCTGTTAAGAAGGGGGATAAAACCTTTTATAGGTACATCAGGGAGCGAAGGAAGACCAAGGGAGGGCTAGTGAGGCTTAATAAAGAGGAGGGAGGGAGGGTGGACAGAGGGTGACTGTGAAAAGGCAGAGATACTAAACAAATATGTTTGCTCAGTATTTACAAAGGAAGTGGGAGGTACCTAAAACAAACAGTAGAAACACTCTGGATACAGAAGTTGATACCAGCCCATTTACAGAAGAAAGGGTTCTGAAAGAACTCTTAAAACTGAAGTGGACAAAGCAATGGGGCCTGATGGGATTCATCCCAGAATTCTAAAATAACTAAGGATAGAACTAGTGACACCACTGACTACCCTCTTTAACAAATCATGGGAGGATGGGGTGGTACCGAAGACTGGAGAAGGGCAGATGTGATTCCCCTTCACAAAGTGGGAGCAGGCAGAAGCAGAAAACTACAGACCTGTTAGTTTAACCTCAGTGGTGGGAAAATAATGGAATCACTTCTGAAGGAAAGGATTGTTGAGTATCTAGAGGCCAGAGGGCTCAGGACCCAAGGCAGCATGGATTCACAGGGAAGGTCATGCCAGACAAATCTGATAGATTTCTTTGACTGGGTGACCAAAGTAGTAGATCAGGGAGGGGCTGTGGACATGGCCTACCTAGACTTTAGCAAGGCATTTGACACAGTCCCACACAAAAGATTAATATACAAGTTAGCCAGCCTGGGAGTGTGTCCCAAGATGACAGCCTGGGTAAAGAATTGGCTGGAGAATAGGACACAGAGAGTAATAGTAAATGGAGTCCACTCTGAAGAAAGGGGGTTACTAGTGGGGTACCACAGGGTTCAGTATTAGGACCGGTCCTCTTCAATGTCTTTATAAGCGATATTGCAGAGAGACTGGAAGGAAAAGTATGTCTCTTTGCAGATGACACAAAGATCTGCAACAGAGTTGATGCACAAGGTGGGGTGGAAAGGATGAGAAGGGACTTGGCAAGGTTAGAGGAATGGTCAAATGTATGGCAGCTTAGATTCAATGCTAAGAAGTGCAAGGTAATGCACCTGGGAAACAAAAACCAAGGGGAAGAGTACACAATGAGGGGTGAGATATTAACAACAAAAATGGAAAGGGACCTGGGGTAGTCATATCAGATGACCTAAAGGTGGGCAAGCAATGTGAGAGGGCAGCAAGGAGGCAGGGGATACTGGGATGCATAGGAGAGGCATCAACAGCAGAAAACAGGAAGTTATTATCCTCTGTACAGACAGTTGGTGAGACCCCATCTGAGTACTGCATGCAGTTCTGGAGACCCAGTCTCCATGAGGATATAGACAGGGTGGAGGCTGTCCAGAGAGGGAACTAAATGGTGCAGGGCCTGCACGAAGACATTGAAGAGAGACTTAAGGAGCTGAATATGTATAGCCTCGAGGAAAGGAGAGAGAGGGGACATGATAGAAACTTTCAAGTATCTCAGGGAATCAACAAAGTCCAAGAGGGTAGCATCTTTCAAAAAAGAGGTGTGCAAGAACAAGGGGCTCAATTTGAAGATAGAAGAGGCGGCTCAGAGGTAATTTAAGGAAGTATTTTCACAGAGAGGGTTGTGGATGCATGGAATGGCCTTCGGGGAGGTTGTGAAAGCAAAAACAGTGGTGGAATTCAAGCATGCATGGGACAGTCATAAGGCAATTCTAGGGGGTGGGGGTAGGAAGAAGTAGGCTGCTGGTTAACTAGGATCTGCAGCTTATCCAATAGGTAGGGAAATGAGCAGACTGGGTGGGCCAAGCGGTCCTTATCTGCCATCAAAATCTATGTTTCTAAGTTTCTATGATACTGGAGTATTGGCTACTGCAGTCATCTTATCCATCTTTGGCTTCACCTGCCATTTTCCCAGAATGAAACCCAGGTACCTTGTTCCCACATTACCAATGGCACATTTGGATGGATTTACAGTCACCCCTGCTTCTTTAATTGCCTGTAACACCCTCCCAAGATGCACCATGTGGGTTTCCCAGTCAGGACTAAACACCACAACATCGTCCAGATAAGCTGAACAATGCTCCATATGTGGCCTAAGCATTTGGTCCATAAACTGTTGGATCGTGGCAGGGGCCCCATGCAGTCCAAATGGCATGTTTACAAAATGGTACAAACCCAGTGGGGTGCTAAAAGCAGTTATCTCACATGACTCCAGGGAGAGGGGTACCTGCCAATATCCCTTTGTTAGGTCTAATGTAGAGATATCCTTTGCGTTACCCAACCTATCAATGTTGTCGTCAATTTGTGGCACAGGGTAGCCATCAAAAAGTGACGTATTGTTTATTCACTGGAAATCAAGGCAGAGACAGATCCCTCCTTCTTTCTTATCCACCACCACAATGGATGATGACCAGGCACTTTTTGATGGAACAATGATTCCCAGCTTTTTAACTTCTTGGATGACCTCATCCCTTACCTTTACAGGTAACTGGTAAGGTTTTTGATGTATGGGCCTGTCTTGTGTTACTGTGATAGTATGGGTAATCCCTTTAGCCCTCCCTGGTATGTTGCTGAAGATGGAGGCATACTTCAGCAACACATCTTCTAATTATTGATGTTGCTGGGGGGTTAGTTCTGGATTTACTTGTATCACCTCTACACTCCCAGGTTTATCTAACCTATAGTATGCTGTCTCCAACTCCAAATCCTTGCCTTCGGGATGGATGTAGCACACTGGTGTACTCTTCTCATGCCATTTTTTTAGCAGGTTGACGTGATATACCTTTTGGGGGGCCTCTTTCCTGACATCCCAATCTCATAATTCACTGGCCCTGTCTGTCTCAAGATAGGGAAGAGGCCTTGCCATCTCATTAGCAATTTATTCTCTGTGCTGGGGAGCAACAACAGAACTTGATCCCCTACTTGAAATGTTCCACCCCTTGGTCATACTGAACCTTTTGTTCAGCCTGTTTGTGCCCTAGGTTTTGGTGTGCTAGTTCCACATATCTCACTAGGCATTTTCTGAGTCTAGTCATGTATTCCAGGATGTTATATTGTCTCACTGCTAGCTGGCCTGGTGGCGCTGAGGGTTGAGGAGCTGGATGCCACACTTCGCGCCACACCGGTGACCCGGGTTCAGGAGCAAGCTCGGGCCGCTGGGAGATGGCAGAGGGTGGGTGAGAATTGAGCACCTGCTAGGCTGCTCTCCTCCCCGGGGGAAGCGGGGATTGCCCGGCGTGCCAGCGGCTCCTGGTGGAGACCAGGGGGTGCTGTGGCACACTGGGCTGCACACATATGGGGGGGTGTGATCATCAGAACAAGGAAACGCTCAGTCTGCATGCGACGGCACCGCCCCCATGCCCACGGCTGGGTCCATCCTGCCTGGCCTTCCAGGTTCCTTCACCCGGGTCCTCTCCCACATCAGTGTCTGACTGTAAGAGTGCCCAAGAGGAGAGGCAGCCCCACCCCAGAGGGGTTAAGCCGGGGTGCTGATCATGGACAGAGGAGGAGGGAGACAGGAGGCACAGGTAGAAGGACTTCAGGCAGGGCAGGAGCAGGCAGGATGCCTGAGAGAGACTCCGCAGACCATGACCAGAGGGAAAAAGATTAGTTAAAAAAAAAAATTGTCTCACTGCTTTTCCTTCCTTTCGGTGTTCCTTCACCACATCTAAGGGCCCTCAAGGGTTCCACCCATATAAAAGGGAGAAGGGGGAGAAACAGGTAGCTGCCTGGGGAATCTCTCGGTAGGCAAACAGGAGGTAAGAGAGCTATCTATCCTAGTCTATACCTTCCTCACTTATGAACTTTTTCAACATGGTCTTTAAAGTCTGATTGAACCGTTCAACCAACCCATTGATCTGGGGGTGGTAAGGTGAGGTGCACACTACGGCTATCCCTAGGATACGGTAGAGTTCCTTCAACATACTGGCATTGAAGTTGCTTCCTTGATCTGTTAATATCTCCTGAGGGATACCCATCTGGCTGAAGACTTTGGCCAGTTCCTCTGCTATCCTAGGGGCAGTGACAGTCCTCATAGGTATAGCCTCGGGGTAGTGGGTGGTATAATCACAGATGACAAGAATAAAGCGATTCCCCCTGGAACTTTTTCCCAAGGGGCCCACTACATCCAAGGCTATTTTGTCAAATGGAAGGGACACTACAGGGATAGGTTGAAGGGGAATCTTACCCTTCTTCCTTATTTGAGCCACTTTCTGGCACTCAGGACAACACTTTATGTAGTCAGCAACTTGCTCACAGATAGCAGGCCAGTAAAAGCAGGACAGTATGTGATGTAATGTGCTGTCCCCACCAGCATGCCCTACTAATGGAACATCATGGGCTAACTGTATGACCTGTGCCCTAAACCGTTCAGGTACCAACAATTGGGTAACAACCTCCCTGTCCTGGGGTTGGTACATTCTCTGTAGAACAACCCTTCATTTATTACACATTTTGGGGCTCCTTTGACTGGTTCTTTCCCCACCTATGAAAAAAAAGGGGTTAGGGATGGATCAACAGTTTGTTTCTCCTGCATACTGCTATCCTGTAATAAGTGTCCCACATCAGAATAGACCACAGCATGCTTATCATGCCAGTCCTTCTTGTCCTTTTTTCTTTTGGACTTGGATTTTCATTCCTTCCCAGGACTCTCACACATATCTTCATCAAGGGGAAAGAGATATGGTAAATGCCCTTGCTTAGCCTGTGCCCTTGTAGTAACACCAGTGAGTGGTGCCTGCAGAGTATGACATTCCACAAAAGATGAAAAGTCTGGATGGTCATGTCCAATAATTATAGGCATAGGCAAATGTGATACTAGCCCTACCTCTAACTCATGCATATTTCCCTGGATAGTCATTTTCAAAGGGGCAGTGGGGTAGTAATGGGTGTCACCATGGATGTATACTACAGTGGCTCCTTTTCCCCGTTTTCTTGGGGTGTCCACCAAATCAGCCTGTACTAATGTCTGACGACTGCCAGAGTCTATCAGCCCCAATAGCTGATGGGATCCCACTTCTACCATGGCCAGAAAGGGTCCCCAATTTGCTAAGGCCAAGTTTCCCAGTTCTTTCTTCATAGCAGAGCAGTTCCTAATCAAATGGCCCTTCTTCTGACACCCATGGCACACAATTTCTAACAAGGGTATCCTCTCTTTTTTTCTCTGCCCTCCAGTCACTTTTTCCAGTTTGAGTAGTATTAGAAAAAGGTGGGTTTCTTACCAGGCTAGTGGAGATGATCCCTTGGGTGTGTTGCAATCTCGAGGATCGAGCAGCCAGGAAATCTACCAAAGCTATTGTTTTATCAACTCCCTCCGGTTTGTGCTCCTGTTTTCTCATCCAGATGTGGACGTCCTGGGGTAACACTTTAACAAACTGCTCGATGATGATGGCCTCAAGCAGTTGATGCATCATCTTACTATCAGGTTGCAACCATTTGTAGCAAAGATCCTTCAGTCTGGCAAAGGTTTCCCGTGGTGCGTCTGCAAATTGCATCTTTAGATAATGGAACCTCTGATGATACATCTCGGTGTTTATATCGTACCATCTCAGGATTTCCATCTTTACCTTGTCATAGTCCTCTGCATCTCTCATGTCCATGTGGCTATAGATGATTTGGGCCCAGCCACTGAGTTGTGGGGCGAGTCTCACAACCCATTGTTCCTTGGGCCATCCACACATTCTGGCTACCCTCTCAAATGTTGTGAGGTGTGCCTCTATATCATCTGTGTCCATTAATTTTGATAATTTAATATCTCTTGGATCACTCACTCTGTTCGTTGTCCCAGTTTGGATGGCATGCAACACATGTACTGTATCTGCCCACTTGGCATCTTGCCTTCTGCATTCCACATCTTGCTCCTTGTCCATCTGCATCTGCTTGATGCATAGCCATTTCAGCAGCTCTCCCACATCCTCGGGGGGAACCTTCTCCAGTACTGAACAGCCATCTTCCTCTTCCTCCTCCAGCTTAGTGTCATCTTCCTTTGGTTTCGGCTTCATCTTGGGTCGGGCATCCAAGCCTAGATACAGGGCAGCTCCTGTCTTGTCTGTCATTCTCTTTGTCAGGACACCTGTGGCTACTATTCTGGAGTCCTTGTCCTGAAATTATGTGTCCATCTGGGGCACCAAGGCAGTACATGCCGGAACGTCTCCCTTCCTTGGCAAGATGCAGCCAGCAGTTATCCTACTGCTAACACCATCTGTAGGAGTGTGGGATAACAGATGGACTCCAACTCATTAAATTCAGGTTAACACACATTGGCTTGTGTGATGTTTATTGCATCATAAACAATTGCACAGAAATCAAAACAAATAAAGTTAAGCAGAAAAATAATAATACAAATTGTGACAAACTTTGCTTCAGTTTCCATTTCAAAGTGCAGTAACAGAATCCCCTCAGTCCTTCACCTGTACCTAGTCAGAACTGAGGTAAGTCTTTTATAAGTTTACTAGAAGTTGAAAGAATTTCCACTGCCTTTTGATTGACAGCAGACATAACATAAAACTAGCCTCTAGGGGCCGCTGCTGCCCCATAGAGAACAGTTCATTTGGCAGCCCTCCTCTGGAACCCTCAGGTGGGATAAAGGGCTCCCTTTAACTATGCTTGAAAGGATGAAACAGAGTCTGAGAGGGGAGCACCACGTATGTTGTGACCAGATCACCCTTTCCCCACCCAGAGATCATTAAGATTTTTGTCGGGTGATAAGGGAGTACACCTGTTTTTAGGAACTCAGTTAAAAATCAGGTGGAAATATGAAGCAATTAAGAGTTCCAGGAATCTTTCCCAGGAAGCCTTGGAAACGGGTGTGTGGCTAGCAGCCTAGTGAGATAGATATGTGTTTGTCTCAAGCTCCTCAGATCAGATGGGAAAAACAGATAAAATAGCAGAAAAAAGGAAAAAGTTTTGCTGCCTGACAAACTTAAAGTAGGGTAGTCATTGTACAAATATGGAAAACCAGTTCAAATTTGAGA
Source organism: Neoceratodus forsteri (assembly GCA_016271365.2). Lineage (NCBI taxonomy): Eukaryota > Metazoa > Chordata > Ceratodontiformes > Ceratodontidae > Neoceratodus > Neoceratodus forsteri. The sequence continues at coordinate 266,326,136 of CM057451.1, read as the reverse complement.
TGGGAAGACCAAAGGGGTCTGGAAAGATGGATGCAGCTGGTGGCTCCTTGGGGCCAGGGAAAAAACTATTGGGGAGACCACATGATGAGAAAACAGGAGAGTTAGCAAACTCTGACTCCCTGGAATGAGCAATAAATCTACTCACCACCACCATCTAGAAGCTCGATAAAAAGCTAGATGAACAAAATGTCAAAATCATGGTGATGGAGCAGAGAATGGAGGCATTGGCAGGAGCGGCAGCAGACCACGAGTGCATGGCTGGGAGGGCACTGTCAGCTACTTCCACAGTGATAAAGGAGCAGGCCCTGATCCATAGCAGACGCGAGCAACTGGAAAACTCAGCCCGATCTGCTAATGTTCGAATACTGGGGATACCGGAGAAGACAGAAATGAAGGCTCTTCCTAACTTCTTGGAGCAGTGGCTTCCCAAGACACTGGGGCTGGGATTCACAGTGCCAATCATACAAACGTACAGAATCACACTTTGGAGAGTTGCTAACAATGTGGAGGGCCCCCGGATCATCCTGATGACTACAGTGACCTACATTCTTCAAAACCAGATACTCAAAGCTGCCAGAGAATCATCACCAGTTATGCTGGGGGACAGAAGACTTCTATTTTTTGTGGATTACTCGTATGCAACCAGGATGCGCTGCAAAGTGTTTGAAGTTGTGGCCACAAAACTAAAAGCAGCAGGTATTGTATATAGAATATCTTTCCCCACTCCCCTTAAATTTACTTACTTAAGACAAAATGTATTCATATACAGACACTATGGCAGTGGGGGGATTTGCAGCCAAGCTACCCATCAAGTCGCTGGAGGCATTGCAGGGAGCTGCTATGGAGAGGCCGGACGAGGGTAACTCTCACTGAACTTCCGTTCTTATTTTCATATTGGCAAATGTCACAGTTGAATGACTTCTACTCTGGTATCTGTTTTGACTGATATGTAACAAGGTATGTGGTTAAAATGGCTCGAGTGACCTTATGTCCCAGATCGTTAATGTGATATAATATTGAGCAGGTACGCATCATATATAGAGCTTCACTCGAAGGTTTATAGTATCAAGGCTAAGTGCCTCCTTTTTATCCCCACGTGAAACAAGTTCAGGGTTCAGTGTTTTCCTTTACTCTTTTTCGCTGCAATTTAACAAGTTTAAAAGTGGTAGTTCTAGCAGTTAGTTAACATTGAATGTATAGAAGCTTGTAGTGGTAAAATGGTGGCTGACTGAGGGAAGGTGGTCCCCTCATGGTAAAAATTAAAAATGGTGAGTGGACTGTAACTCGTTTAACATGAATAGTAGGAGGTGGTATGCACATGTCAGCAAGCAAGCAACACTTTATTTATGAAATGCTATTCCAAATGATCATAGCATTGTACAAATATAGATAAAACATCAATAAAACAGATAAATACATATCAGTTTAAAAATCCTAAAACAGTCAGCAGGATTTAGATGTCCAGGAAGGCATAGTTGAATAAATACAACTTCAGGGCAGATTTAAAGACCTCGACAGATGGGCACTCTTTAATACGGCAAGGCAGAGAATTCCACAGGGTTGGAGCAGCAAAAGCAAATGATCTAGCTCCAGATGTAGTCAAACGGACCCTGGGAATCTCTGGCAATCTCTCGTCAGTGGAAAGGAGAGGGCGAAGGGGGCAGTAGGGACAGAGGAAGTCTTGCAAATACTGCAGTCCCTGTCTGTGTAGAGCTTTATAGGTTAGGCTGTCTGATGTCTCACTAACACAGCCAAGAGTACCCCAATTGAAATGCTGCTAACTGTGGTCCCGGTAGGTAGGCTATTGTAGAGGTTTTGTTGCCTGGAATTGGAATAGAGCTCAATAGCATAAGATTTTTTTCGAAATAGAACCCAAGCTCTAACATGTCTATCTGTACAGGGTGGGTGCCCCAAGACTGGAAGGTGGCACATATAGTGCCTATCCACAAGGGGGGGGATCAAGGGAGGTGGCAGGGAACTACAGGCCTGTCAGCCTGACATCGGTGGTGGGCAAGGTGATGGAGGGCATTGTCAAGGAGAGGCTGGGGGGGGACCTGGATAAGTCAGGGTGCCTGGATGATAGACAGCATGGATTCATCCCGGGGAAATCGTGTCAGACAAACCTGGTGGAGTTCTATGACTGGGTGACAAGTGCCTTGGACCTGGGTAGACCAGTGGACGTCCTCTTTCTAGACTTCAGCAAGGCATTTGGCTCTGTTCCTCATGTGGGCCTGTTGGATAAGCTGGGAGAAATGGGGGTGGGGAACCAGATGATCAGATGGATAGGCAATTGGCTCCAGGACCGGACCCAGAGGGTCGTAGTTGGTGGGATAGTCTCATCCCCAAGGAGGGTCATTAGTGGGGTCCCACAGGGAGCAGTCCTTGGGCCCCTTCTGTTCAACGCCTATGTATCTGACATAAGGACAGGAATCAGGAGTGAGATGAGTCTCTTTGCAGATGACTCGAAACTGGGGCCGGTGGTGGATGGGGAGGAGGGGAGGGTGGCCCTACAGGGGGACCTGGAGGCTCTGTAAAGATGGTCTAGAAAGTGGAAGCTGAGGTTCAATGCAGGGAAATGCAAGGTACTCCACCTGGGGGCCAGAAACCCAGGCCAAGTGTACACCCTGGGGAAATGCTACCAGTCTCGATGGCTGAGAGGGACCTGGGGGTGGTGATGGATGTCAAGATGAACAACTCTGAGACTTGTAGGAGGGCAGCAGCCAAGGCCAACAGGATGCTGGGATGCATTGCTAGGGGGATCACCTCCAGAAGGAGGAAGTGATACTCCTCTGTATAACTGCTTGGTGAGGCGCACCTTGAGTACTGCGTGCAGTTTGGAGGCCACACTTAAGAGGACATTAACCTCCTGGAGAGGGTCAGGAGGCAACCAAAATGATTTGGGGCTTGGGGACAGGACCTATGAGGAGAGGCTCAAGAGCTAAATATGTACACATTGGAAGAGAGAAGGGACCGGGGGACATGCTGGGGTCTTCAGGTACATGAAGAGGGTAAATAGGGAGGAACAGTCAGGGTGCTTGAGAAGGAAGGAGGAGGGGCCACTAGAGGGCATGGGTGGAAGCTGGAGGGGAAGATTCAGGGAGAAAGGAGGAGGTGCTACTTCACTAGAGAGGTGGGTGGAGCCATGGAATGCACTGCCTAGGGGCTGGTGGAGGCAGAGACAGTGGAGGGGTTCAAGAGGTGGGACAGGTACAGGGGAAGGGTTCTGGAAGCAAAATCCAATGCAGCAAGAATATCCGGAACTGGGAAGGGAGAAGCCAGAGGGGGACAACAAGGTCAGCACCCAGGGTGGGGACTGACCAAACGAGCAGACACGAAAGACCGTTAGGCCTATTCTGCTGGCATTTTAGTATGTTAGTATGTTTAAATGTTTCACTGTGATGAGCAACTATACAAAGCAATTCCCAGTCGGATGTTGAGGTGAGTTTGAGGGTGGTGTTTTTTTTGTTTTGTTTTTTAAGATGGTAACTGAGAATCTGGTTATAGTAAAGCCCCTTGTGCTTGTGTAGTCAGCTAGTGGTATACAAGTAAATTGAGGTTAATTCCCAAATGAGCTTTGGCCACACTATGGCCACAAAGGTGTACTAATTCTAGTTTTTTTTTTTGTTTTTTTTTACTTTCTATTTATTCCTCCTCTCCCCTCCAGCTCTGGTCTCCTCAGGAGTACCTAGGAATAATCCATCTATGGTCTGCTTCTACCTGATCAACCCTCCTTTGCCCATGTAGCCGCGGTTTACCCCCTGGGCGGGAACGGGGCAGAGTCCAACACCCCAAACTTCTCTGGTGGCATCAGTCGGGTGCCAGGAAAGTGGCCGCAAATAGAAGCTCCGGTGATCCATCTCCGCCTAAAGCTGAAGGGCATTTTCCCCTGTTCTAGGGAGTGAGTGGCTAGCACCCCAACGTCAAGGTGTTGCCACTGACATCTGCCACTCCCCGCCCCTTCTCTACGCTCCAGCGCTTGCTGTGCCTCCGGCTTCTGCCAGAGGCCAGCCAAGCGCCGAGCAGGAACCCGCCTCCCTCCCGGGAGAGGAGAGCTGTCCTCCGTACGCTCGATATTCTCCCTTCTCTGCCCACCCCTGGCAACCCGGACTCCTTTCCGAACCCGGGTTTCCGGCATGGCGTGCGATGTGGCATCCAGTGCCTCAACCCTCAGTGCCACCAGGCCGGCTAATTCTAGTTGGTTTAATTTAGCTTTACCCCTCATGTGGTTGAAGTAGAAATGTGCAACAAATATCCTGTAGTATATGGTTACCCTTTGTTATGTATAAAAATCAGCCTGCTCAAAATCCTTGTTAAGCACATTCTAAACTGTTATACGCATTCTAAAATGTTGTCATGCTCATTCCGAACAGTTGTTATGTACAGTTCAAAGGTCATACAATTTTAAATTTCTAATTTATGCTACACTTAGCTACTTACTAACCACCCAGTGCCCTAAATCATACCTTTTACTTTTCAAAAGTCTGGAAATTTGATTTTGATATGAGAGTAGAACAGAGAGATGGCAAGATTTTTTGTTTTCACTTCAGTGAGAGTCTGTCACTCTAGTGTAAAAAAACATATACTATAAAAAATAAAATATGGTCAACCACGTATAACTCAGCATGTGTTTCCATTTTGGGGTTGAGATGACAGCATGGACCTCTCGTGCTTCGCTCTCGAGGTTTATATGCTGTCATCTCAACCCCTCGACGGAAACGCAGCCTTGTTGTGTATGGTTGCCCATACATTATTCTCTATGTATTAATGACTGATGTAAGCAATAATGTAAAGTGCCATTTCTTGTAAGCATATACTGTATGTATCTTCTATTAACAGCAATAAAAATAAATAAATAAAAAGAAACCCTGGAAACAGGCTCAGATGTTGAGGAAGAATTAAGCATAGTCAGACTCATTAGAGAAATGGTGGAAGGGACAAAATAGTTAGCAAGGGCAACAACAGGAGCCCTAAAAACTGTATGTCAGGGTAGGAAACTTAGTAAGTTCAATAAACACTCCTCCATAACATAGATCTCTCTTTCTCCCCTTATCAGTGTATAAAATATCCAGAACGAGGCATAACTACCCCAAGATGTAAAGTTCTCTGTTTTCCCTTTTGGGAGAGTCCACTTGTATTACAAGGGTAAGCAAATAGCAAACACAGTCTCTTGAACTCATTAATTAAAAGCTTTAACCCAAGCAAGAGTGAACATTGAATACTGTTTGGCATTGCAACTGAAAAAGGAAAAAAGGCTATAAGCCACTCCCAATTTCCTCCCATGGCCAAAAAATGAAATAGAGTTTTTGAGTTACTTAGCATGGGGGAAACAATGGGTTATTCCTAGTATTAAAACATCAAGAAATATTGTTGGTTAGAAAAGTTGATATAGGTAGGCTAGTAACCAGATGAGAAGGCTGCCAAAAAATTCCATCACACAGGTAACACCTGCTAAGTGTACTCACTCACCTTAACTGTGCGAGTATTCGCTTCGACACAGTTCAGTCTAGTGAGAGGATGTCTCAGCCTGCTTCTTGTTCATTTGTAATGGGCATAGTGTGCTGCAGTCCTTGAAGGAGTTTCTGGATCTGTCGCAGGGCCTCCAGAGCAGCTATTTGAGCAGCAGCTTTTGATTTCCGGGGGAGGACTGCTTGCCAGTTTAGCAGCTATGGTCTTCATTTCTACGGTGGCCCAGAAGGGTAAAACCCTTTTCAATGAGGGCTTGTCTTGCAGTTTCTGGCATTTGGTATACTATGGTCCTGTCTTCCCAGAACACCTACAGCTTTGCAGGATATGGTGTGGCAGAATAGGATCTGTTTCCCACAAAGGGCCTTGATGATATCGCTGCAGACCTGACGTAGTTGTTGAACCTTCGGTGGGTAATCATGATCAAGGTAGAGATGTGCCCCCAGGTATATGAGTTCCTTTTTTTGCCAAGCCCTCCAAAGTATCTCTTCCTTAATATACAAACAGAGGTGAGAAAGAAGTGCCTCAGCTGGGACTTGAACCCAGGCCACTCGGAATACTGTTCCGATTGTGCTAACTAGCTGTGCCACTGAGACAACTGGAACCTGGGCTGTCCCCGAGCACATTACTCTTTCTCGAATGCATAACCCAATGGCAATACAAATATTTACTTTTAACAATCACACAGGAGTGCGGTGTGCATATTTATGGAACACATACAAACAGAGTTGAGGAAGAAGTAAGTGCCTCAGCTGGGACTTGAAATCAGGCCACCCAGAATACCGTTCTGATTGTGCTAACCAGCTGCACCACGGAGACAACTGGAACTTGGGCTGTCCCTGAGCACATTACTCTTTCTCGAATGCACAACCCAATGGCAATACTTGTGCTCAGGGACAGCCCAGGTTCCAGTTGTCTCAGTGGCGCATCTGGCTAACACAAATGGAACGGTATTCTGGGTGGCCTGAGTTCAAGTCCTAGCTGAGGCACTTACTTCTTTCTCACCTCTATTTGAGCGTGTTCCATAAATACGCACACTGCACTCATGTGTGATTGTTACAAGTAAATATTTGTGTTGCCATTGGGTTGTCTCAGTGGCGCAGCTGGTTAGCACAATTGGAACAGTATTCTGGGTGGTCTGGGTTCAAGTCCCAGCTGAGGCACTTACATCTTTCTCACCTCTGTTTGTATGTGTTCCATAAATATGCACCCCGCACTCCTGCGTGATTGTTATAAGTAAATCTCTCTCCCTTAACTCTGAAGCTAATGAATTCCATTACGATAGAGCAGGGCCATGCCTTGGGGTCAGTTGGTTTTGGCTGGAGAGATCTGTGGGTATGCTCGATATTCATAGGGTGACCAGGCAGCAGATCTAAAATGTCTTTTAGCAGGTCCATCATAAACTCTGCCATCCATCCAGTTTTGTAGCCTAATGGGAAATCCGTATAGACGCAGATTATGTCGTTGAGAGCAGCCTTCCAGGCCGAGACATTTTGCCTGTAGAAAAGCAGCCTGCTGCATCAGCATTTCCACTGCACGGCCCAGCTGAAGGGCCCTGTCCTCCACCAACGTGATCAGTTATTTGGCCACTTAAACCTGTTTTTCCAGTTTGGTTAGTTTTCACTAAAGTTCTTAAATTCTTTCTTGTTCTCTGCCCTGGATTCCTTTATTTCTCTAAGCAGGATTTCAAATCAGCTCCTACATAATTGTTCTGTTTCATTGTCTGTATTATATCCAACCTCCTGAGCACTCGAGGGGGGGGAGGGCTCCTGCTGCCATTCAGAGATCTGGTAGGAAATCCACCATCATCCTTGTCTTTAGTTTGCAGTCGTTTGGAACAGGTACTCTGTTCTTCAAGTTTACCTCCTGCAGGTATTTTTGTGGAAAAATAGAAAGTTTTAATGGATAAAATGGAGATTTAAAACCTGGGTGGGTCAGGAGCTCAGTGCTTAGCCTCCTAGCTGGTCTGTGACATCACCAGAAGTCCTTCCTTGTGAGATCTTAGTGGATTCAGGAGCCCAGGTTTCATTGGTTCATCAGGACCTGTGGAAGGAAACTACCAAAGGGAGAGATGAACCCGTAGAGATGTACAGAGGAACTGTCAATGTTGCCAATGGACAGTCCTTTGATGTGACAGGACTCTGATTGGCTGACCTCAGAGTTGGAGGATTTGAGACTAGATGGAAATTTCTGGTGAGCAAGGACATCAGTGCCACTGTCTTGGTTGGAACCAACTTCCTGACTAAGTCTGGAGTAACAACTGATTTGAAGAACCAGCTGTGCAATATTTCTGGATGCCATATCCCACTGGCCCTCAAATGTGAAGCAATCAGAGCCAGAAGGGTAGTGACATGTGAACCACTGGTTATTCCACCCAGGATGGAGGTGGTAGTGCTAGGGTATTGGATGGAAGCACCCAGGGCTTGGAAGAAGAAATAGAGGAACCAGAAGGAGGGTCACCAGGGCCTAAGGGGATCTTCACAGAATGAGTCTTGGTATGCAATAGGAAAGGACAGATTCCAATCAGAGTGATGAACCTGGAACCTGAACCCAGGAGGCTGGAGAAGGACTTTGTACTGGGCAAGTTTCAGCCATTAACAAAACTTTGGTGGCTAGCACTGGACTAGGTGATACCTGTGACAGTTCAAGATCTCCGGATGTGACCTGGATGGTGGAGGGACTGATGGAGGAGCTAGGAGTCCTGGATAGGGGTCTGAAACCAGAAGAAAAAATGGAAAGGAACCTGGAGGTAATCATATCAGATGACTTTAAGGTTAGCAAGCAATGTGAGAAGGCAGTAGGGAGGGTGGGGGTACTGGGATGTATAGGGAGAGGCATCACCAGCAGAAGATAGTAAGTTATCCCTCTGTACAGACAGTTGGTGAGACCCCATCTGGAGTACTGCATCCCATCTCTGCAAGGACATAGACAGGATGGAGGCAGTCCAGAGGAGGGCAACTAAAATGGTGCAGGGACTGCAAGAGAAGCCATATGAGAAGAAACTAAAGGAGCTTAATATGTATACCCTTGAGGAAAGAAGGTAGAGGGGGGACACGATAGAAACTTTTAAGTACCTCAGTGGATTCAACAAAGTCCAAGAGGGTAGCATCTTTCAGAAAAGAGATGTGCAAGAACAAGGGGATGCAATTTGAAGATAATGGGGGGACGGCTCAGGGGCAATGTGAGGAAGTGTTTTTTCACAGAGAGGATGGTGGACGCATGGAACAGCCTTCCTGAGGAGGTTGTGGGGTCTAAAACTGTGGGAGGATTCAAGAATGCATGGGACAGACGTAAGGCAATTCTTGTGGGGGTAGGAAGAAATAGGCTATTGGTTTACTGGGATCTGCAACTTATCCTGTAGGTAGGGAAATGGGCAGACTAGGTGGGCCAAGCAGTCCTTATCTGCCGTCAAAGTCTATGTTTCTGTGTAAGAGAGGGCAGTCCGAGAACTCCTTCAGGAACATTTGTGCACCTCCAGCAGTGAAGACATGGACATCGGTCGGACTAATAAGACTTTCCACACAATTGGCCAAACCAGTAAGTGTTGGATTGAGGAGAGTACCAATGCATCTGCAGAATGAGTTTAATGCACATTTGGATGAATAGGTGGGAGGGAGTGATTCGGCCGTCACCTAGCCCTTGGGCAGCCCCAGTCATCCTGGTACACAAGAAAGATGGAGGACTACAGTTTTGTACAGAATTTTGCAAACTCAGTGAGGTCACCATCAAAGATACCTATCCCTTCCCTTGGATCGATGACACATTGGACATGTTGGCTAAGACAAAAGGGTTCTCTACCTTGTACCTGGCCAGTGGTTACAGGCAGGTGGAAGTCAAGCTGGAAGACAGACAGAAGACAGCGTTCATTACTTGAGCTGGACTTTTGGAAGTCAATGTCATGCCAGTTGGGTTGTGCAATGTGCCTGGCATGTTTCAATGCCTTATGGATCTAATTTATTTATTTATTTAGTTTTTGTTGACTGGGTAAGTGCACTAGACAAATCTTGCTTATTTTCATGCACGACCCGTGGGAAGGGGATACAGATGAATGCCAACTGACCTTGAACCAGATTAAGCTGTTGGTGGTATTTTTAGTGAATGAGGAAATTTGGCTGTGACAATCCAGCCCCTCACTCTCGACAAGTGCCATGGGATCTTTAACATCCACCTGCACTACCACCAATCCAGGCAGATGGGACCTCGGTTTAATGTCTCATCCGAAAGATGGCACCTCAGAAGTGCAGCACCCCTCTCATGCTGCACTACAGTGTCAGTACTGGGATATTAACCCAAGTGCCAGATGTGGGAACTGAACCCACAGCCCTCTAATCTCCCGGCATCAGAGGCGAGGGTGCTACCTACTGAGCCACTGACACTGACAAGTTCCATTTTGGCAGACCTGCAATGGACTAATCTGTCTTATTTACTTGGATGACCTCATTGTTTTTGGGAGAACCATCCAAGAACATGTGGCTCATCTAGGGGAAGTACTGAAAAGACTTAAAGCATCCAGTTTAAAAGTATACCATCCATATGTGATTTCCTGAGAACCAAAGTCCACAATCTGGGCCACATAATCAGTGCAGAAGGGATTGTTACTGACCCCTCTGAAGTAGAGACTGTGAGGACTTGACCTGTTCCCAAAGATTTTTTTTTTTATACTTTATGTTTATCCATTTTATAGACAAACATACAGTTTGAATATCAAGCAGAGAGATTACAAATATGTCAACATCTGAGGGCGCCACTCCTCTTAATATACACAGAGGGACTGTCTCTGCAAAAAGATACATCCTAGGGGAGGAAATAATTTATTTTAAACACGTTTGTACAACATTAAAGCTGTGGTTCCAGCCCATGAGCTGCATGGTATCAATCAATCAATCAATCAAAATCTTTATTTATTCAGGCGAACATCATTGAGCATAGCTCATTTACAAGATGGACCTGAGTGGTCATACAAAGAAGGATACAAGTTTATTACAAGGACATGAGAATAGCATAAACATTAGTACAAACAATAAATAAGAAATATATACAAAATTTACAGATATACAAGGCACAGTAACAAAACCTAACCTGTAACAATTAAGAGGATAATTGATATAGAAGGGTAATGATCAAATAGTAGGGCTTCTACAGGCTTTTTATGAAATGTGATAACTGACTGAGTAGAAGAGAAATTCAACATAGTGGATTACAGAAGGGAGGGGTATAGGTTCGGTGGGGACTAGGCCTTATGGAAGCAGTTGCACAGCTCTGGAAATAGGGTGGTATATAATTTTTGAAGGATGATAAGGGTAAGAGGGTATTCAGAGTCATAGATTTTTGGAGTGAGTTCCAGACAAATGCTAGGAATAGCTGATAGCAGCCCTCCCAAACCGTTGCAGGTATTGGAAATCTTTAGCATAATGAGCTTATTAATCCTTAAGGTGTATGGCCTGGATGTGATACGGGTGAAACAGTCTGAGATATAGGAGGGGAGTTTGCCTGATAAAGCTTTAAAAATCCAGATTGCAGCATTCTTTTTTCTTCTGCGTTGTAGGGATGTCCAATTGACTGCCTTGTAAAGGGAGCAATGATGGGTGCTGGAGGGAAGGTCTGTAATAAATCTGATGGATCTGTGATACAGGGTGTCCAGCTTATTTAAGAGGGAGAGTGAGCAATGGCCGTAGAGAAAGTCAGCATAGTCAATGAGGGATAGGAATGATGCCTGGATTAATCTTTGTTTGGAGTCTCTGGTAAGGTAATGCTTTATTCTGTAAAATAGGCCAAGCCTTTGTCTCAACTTTTTTAATAGCTCTTCAATGTGGACAGAGTAATCAAGCTTATTATCAATCCAGACTCCAAGATATTTGAATTTATCCACAAATTCCAGCTTTTCTCCAAATAAGGTGGATAATTGTGGGATGATGAATGAAGGGTAGTGGAAGAGCAATTCTTTGTAGCAAAGAACATAGCTTTTGTTTTCGGCATTTAGAAGTAATTTTTCCCAATAGGTTGTGTTGCAGGATGGAAATTCTGACTGTAACAATTCACAAGCTTTGATGGTGAGGTTTGCTGACATATAATACAGTATCATCAGCAAACAGGTGAATATTAGATTGAGAGAGGTTGAGTCAATGTTATTAATATAAATGGCAAAGAGGATGGGGCCCAGGATAGAACCTGCGGTACACCTCTTAGCAATGGTTTAGAGGTAGATAGATAATTTTCATTTTTACCAATTGTAACCTTCCAGAGAGATAGCACCTAAACCAATTGAGGGAGAGTGAATCAAGGCCTACAGAGCTAAGAGGAGATTAATGATTCATGATCCACTGTATCAAATGCTTTACTCAAATCCAGGAACACAGCACAGATACTATTCTTTTATCCAAGGCAGTCTGCCAATCGTTAGTGACTTTTGCTAGGGCAGAGATGGTGCTATGCATTGATCTAAACCCAGATTGTGCTGGATTTAGCAGGTTGTTGGTGTCCAGATAGGCCCTTAACTGCGAGTTTACTAGTTTTCAAGCATCTTGGATAATACTGGTAAGATGGAAATGGGCCTATAATTGTTAAGGTCCATGGGATCACCTGATTTGAGTAGTGGAACTACTTGAGCTGTTTTCCATATAGAGGGGATGGAACCAGTAGCTAGGGAAAGGTTGAAGAGGTGAGTGAGGGGGGCAGATAAGGCATGCAGTGCCACTTTAAGAAAGTAGAGATCCAGGGAGTCTGCACCTGCACTCTTAGATGTATCTAAATTGGATAGGAGGTCTTCCACTTCTTTTAAGGATATTGGTTCGAAGGAGAATGTTGAAGCAGCCTTTTGTCCTACAGTGGATTGAAGGTTTAATGATGATCTCAAGAGATTTGCAGGTGAAGAGTCAAATGCTAGGCCAGCTGTAGTGAAATGGTCATTGAAGGCATTTAAGATTCCTTGCTTGTCAGTGATTTCTACATCACTTAGGAGCAGTTTGGAGGGTAAGGCAGGGGTAGGATTTTGGCCTGGCCTGGTATCCAGTCCTTCTATTTAAAAAGTAAATCTTCCCAAAGTCCTGGTCCTCAAATGAGGGGTAGACATTTACCATGCACTTAAAGCAAATCTTGCACTAAGTGTGCTATCAATAAAACTGCTAGAGTTAAGGTCCATACAATACATTTCAAACTGAATGGTTAGTTATAGACTGTTGGCGCTTACTCTGAATTCTACTCTATTACAAAAGAAAATCCCCCATAACTTGCAATCTTAACTATAAATCAAATTTAACTGGGGTAACATGTTTCTCTCAGACTTAAGTCCCGATATATTTAAACGATCCAAACCATGGTACATAAACAGACTAGTAGAGGAGTCTCTCGTATTGTCCCAGATGATCCTCTGGCCTCTGCATCTTACGATAACTTTTTAAGGTAGTTGCTCACGGCACTTCTTACCCTCATGTGTCGTCCTCTTCTGACAAACTTTCTACAGATGCAACTGGATCAGGTCCGTTAACCGCATGATTCTGGGCCCATTGCAACGCATCCTTGGGGTCGTTAAAAAGAAACACCTTCCCCTTATGCGCTATGCGCAAGCGGGCAGGGAAGATAATGCCATGAGGCACACGAGCTTCTCGGAGCAAGGCTCGCACCCCATTGAAGCGTTTACGCTTCTGGCGTGTTGCAAAGCTGATGTCCTGGAAAAGGTATACACGTTGACCAACTTGCAGCAACGGGCCCCGACGTCGTGTCAAGGCCAAGATAGTGTCCCTCGTACTGCATCCATCGGTCACCAGAACAATCGTTCGAGGAGCCTCCGGGTTATCTGGTCTACCTCTCTGTGTTACCCGATAAGCTTTTTGAAAGTGTAGGGTTTTCTCACTAATCTCCTCTCCAAGTTGTTGTTTAAACCAGTCCTGCAGGAAAAGCACCAAATGATCCCCTTCACATTCCTCCAGCATCCCTACAAGTCGAATATTTGGAGACTGAATCTGGTTCTCTAGGGTCTCTAAGCGAGCCTTCCAGTGGGTACTTTCCTTTATAAAATTGGAGATCGCTCTCATGGTGGAATCCGCACGTTTTACCGAGTCTGAAGAAGCTACCTGTACTGCTTCCATGTTGGTCTCTAAGACTGCCACTCTATTAGTGAGTCCATCGAACTTGTCTGACAGTGTAGCCACAGAGGTTATAAGCCGATTCAGCTTTTGGCCTATTGTCTGCAGTGTCTCTTTAGCTGGCGTGTCGTCAGGTTCTTCTGATCAGGTCTGGCCAGGCCTCGAGGTGGAGACTGAAGCCTGATTTCTGGATCTTACCCCTGATCCATGCGTTTGGTCTTTTCGAGGGTTTCCCATCTTGTAGCATATAAGTTCTGAGACAGCTTTCTTAATTTTGTGCCAGTAGAAAAGCAGAAATGCACCACTTTTAAATATATAAGTTATTCATTTATAGAGCTCAGTCAGTTGGGTGCCATCATGCTCGGGCTCCACAGCACCCCCCCCCCCACCGTTCCTAAAGATTTAATGAAGAACGCAGTTTTCTGGGTTTAGCGTCATACTACTGGCAGTTCATTTGTAACTTCTCCAAGATTGCTGAACCAGCGCACCGTCTGGCTGACAAGGGAGAAAAGTTTGAATGGACAGATGCATGTGAGCAAGCATTCAATTCTCTCAAGGCCAGTCTTACAGCAACTCCCATCTTGGCATACCCTGACCCCGAAAATACCTTTATTTTATACACTGATGTGAGTGATTGGGACACTGGGAGAGTGTGATCATAACTGGATGGAGACCAGGAAAGGGGTGTCGCTTATGCAAGTTAAGCCTTATCAGCAGCGGAATGGAAGTATGCCACCATGCAAAAAGAATTGTTGGCTATGGTAGTATTTATCAAACACTTTCAACACTACCTTTTGGGAAGAAAGTTTATCCTCCAGACAGATCATGGATCACAAAGATGGTTGCATAATTTTAGACACCCTGATGGCCAGCTTGTCAGATGGATGGAACAACTTGCTCAGTATGAATACGAAATTGTCCACTGAGGTGGGCGGATCCACAACAATGCCCACACGTTGTCTAGAAAGCCGGATGGGAGCTCCGATCTAGAAGAATCCATTGTTACTCCTACAAAACCCAGTCCAGTAGAGGAACTTTGTGTAACCACCTCAACTTTAGTGGACCAGATTCAGCCAAAGGATTTGGATTTCAACTTAGAGATTAAACAGAACGAAAACCCCTACATCAGAAAACTTAGGCTGGCCCGCCAGCACAGCTGTAGCGCAACCGTTTGTGATGCCAGTGACCCGGGTTCAGGAACGACCCCAGGCAGCTAGAGGGCCAGCCGGGGGAGAAGGCTCGAGCATCCTAGGGACTGCTCGCCTTCTCCAGGAGGGAGGGACAGACAATGGTCTGGTGCTTGACTGACCCCAGGTGGAGACCCAAAGTACAGCAAGCCCAGCCAGACAGAGGGGACCATGTAGTGGATGTCAGCACCATGACATCAGGGCACACACCACAGGGCACAAAAAAACAGTGAAAATGGCTGTGGCATCTCTGGTAGATGGAGTGCTAGCCCTGATCCCCAATGCCTTCTACCTGCCACCGAACCGGCATCCCGACAAGACAGGAAGAAGACGGGGTGCCGGGCCCCGCCTCAACCCCGCCTGGGGGGTAAACCAAGGCTCTGTGGGGGATGAGACTGCTCGGAATGGTCAGGTAGGAGAGCGGGGACTTACAAGGCATAAGTGACTCCCGAAGAATGGCGTGCCAATGGCCGTCGGGGGGGATATAAAGAGAAACATTTAAAAAAAAAAGAAAAGAAAACTGAAGGCATGGAGGATGACATCCAAACAAAAACCCTCAAATAAATAAATCAATGGGATGACCCTGAACTAAGAAAATTTAAAGGAGTCTGGAATTCTGTGCTTGTTAAAACTTGAATCCTGTACAGATGTTTCATTCACGCTGCTTCAGGAAGAAACATAACCTAGGCAATAGTCCCTCCTGACCTCGTTCCCCTCATTTGACATCCCTACATAATGACTGTTATAACATGGGCTGTGTGAGCTAGTTTTCTAATTGGATGAGACATGTCTCATGGGGATACATTAATCCATGTTATACGCACAGTAAGGGCAAGTAGAAACATAGACTTTTAAAGCAGATAAGGACTGCTTGGCCCACCTAGTCTGCCTATTTCCCTACCTACAGGATAAGCTGCAGTTACTATTTAACCAACAGATAATTTCTTCCTACCCCCCACAAGAATTATCTTATGTCTGTCCCATGCATTCTTGAATTCTCCCACAGTTCTAGACCCCACAACCTCCTCAGGAAGGCTGTTCCATGCGTCCACCACCCTCTCTGTGAAAAAATACTTCCTCACATTGCCCGAGCCGTCCCCCCATTATCTTCAAATTGTGTCCCATTGTTCTTGCACATCTCTTTTTCTGAAAGATGCTACCCTCTTGGACTTTGTTGATTCCTTGAGGTACTTGAACGTTTCTATCATGTGCCCCTCCCTCCTTTCCTCAAGGATATACATATTAAGCTCCTTTGGTCTCTCCTCCATATGGCTTCTCTTGCAGACCTTGCACCATTTAGTTGCCCTCCTCTGAACTGCCTCCATCCTGTCTATGTCCTTGTGGAGATGGGGTCTTCAGAACTGGACACAGTACTCCAGATGGGGTCTCACCAACTGTCTGCACAAAGGGATAACTTCTTCCTGTTTTCTGCTGGTGATGCCTGTCCCTATACATCCCAGTATCCCCCCCAGCCCTCCCTACTGCCTTCTCACATTGCTTGCCAACCTTGATATCATCTGATATGATTACCCCCAGGTTCCTTTCCATTTTTGTAGTTGTTACTACCTCCGCCCCATTGTGTAATCTTCCCCTAGGTGTTTGTTTCCCAGGTGCATTATTTTGCACTTCTTTACATTGAATCCAAGCTGCCACACTTCTGACCATTCCTCCAACCTTGCCAAGTCCCTTCTCATCCTTTCCGCACCTCCATGTGTATCAACCCTGTTACTGATCTTTGTGTCATCTGCAAAGAGGCATACTTTTCCTTTCAGTCCCTCTGCAATGTCACTTATAAAGACAATAAAAAGGACTGGACCCAGTACTGAACCCTGCGGTACCCCACTAGTAACCCCTCTTTCTTCAGAGTGGACACCATTTACTTATCCTCCTGTCAACTGGTCGAGCAACTATTAAATGCCATTCTTGCACCAGTCTTACTCCCTATCCTTCTTCCCTAAGAGTTCACCAGGCCCTCTGTTCCCTTCCCCCTTGTTGGTTCGTTCCTCAGTGTAACCTCCCCCCCGGTCCCCCCACCCTATCTGCTGGCACTTACTTCTGTTTGCATTTGACTGAACCTGTTTTATGTAATTTTGTGCACTGTACTTATCTTGTGCTAAATCGTTTCTAATGCAGTTAGCTACCTACTCAAACCCTGTTAAGCTTGTCATTTTTCTAGATGTCAATTTTTGTTATTGCCTGTTATCTCATTGTATGTAAACTTGACTGCCTCACTGTTCTTGTATGCTCTAACTTGCAACCCTCCCGGGTCACACCTGAAAATAGGCACTTGGCTGTCTAGTGTGCCTTACCAGGTAAACAAAAGCAAATAAATAAATAAATTACCTTCTGTGTCCTGTTGTCCAGCCAATGTTTTACCCAGGCTACCACCCTAGGACCCACTCCCAGGCTAATCTTTTGTGTGGAACTGTGTCAAATGCCTTGCTAAAGTCTAGGTAGGCCACGTCCACAGCCCCTCCATGGTCTACTACTTTGTTCACCCAGTCAAAGAAATCAATTAGATTCATCTGACATGAACTTCTCGCTGTGAACCCATGCTGCCTTGGGTCCTGTGCCCCACTGGCCTCTAGGTACTCAACAATTCTTTCCTTCAGAAGTGACTCCATCACTTTCCCTACCACAGAGGTCAAACTGAAAGGTCTGTAGTTTCCTGTCTCTGTCTTGCTCCCACTTTTGTGAAGGGGAATCACATCCACCTTCCTCCAGTCCTCAGGTACCATACCGTCCTCCCAAGATTTGTTAAAAAGGTTAGTCAGTGGTGTCACTAGTTCTCCCCTTAATTCTTTTCGAATTCTGGGGTAAATTCTGTCAGACCCCATTGTTTTGTCCACCTTCAGTTTTTAAGAGTTCTTTCAGAACCCTTTCTTCTGTGAAAGGACTGTGATCGACCCTCCTATCCAGAGTGTTTATGTTAATTGTATTAGGCGCCTCCCCCTCCTCCTCTTTTGTGAATATTGAGCAGAAGTATTTGTTCAGTATCCCTGCTTTTTCACTGTCTCTCTATGCCGACTCATCGTCCATTCTATTCAGCCTCACTATCCCTCCCTCTGTCTTTCTACGCTCCCTGATGTACCTATAAAAGGTTTTATCCTTCTTCTTAACCGAGTTGGCTATCTTTTCTTCAGTTTGGGCCTTTGCTATTCTGACTACCCTCCCTGCTTCCTTCTGCCTTAACTGGTACAGTTCTCTGTCCTGCTCCATGTTTCCTTATACTTCCTAAATGCTATCTTTTTCTCCCTAACCTTCCCTGCCACCTCTTTTGAGAACCATAGTGACTTTTTTGTTCATTTTGATTTATTTGCTTCACACAGAGGTTTGTTGCCTCTGTGATGGCAGTTTTGATATTTCCCTTGTTGTTCCACCCCTCCTTCTAGCATGTTTGCTAGTGCTTTTCTAAGGCTCTCTCCCATCTTGCCAAGGTCAGCCCTCCTGAAGTCCAGTACCTTAACTTTTGTATGGCTTGACTCTGTAGCTGAGTTTATCGTGAACCACACTGTTTGGTGGTCACTTGTTCTCAGATGGCTACCCATTTCTTGATCTGAGATCCTCTCACTGTCCACATTTGAGAGTACGAGGTCTAAGATTTTTCCTACATGAGTGGGTTCCAAAACTAGCTGTTTGAGGCATGCCACCTGTAGGACATCGAGAATGGCCATGCTCTTGGATGTGGCTGCAGCAAAGGTGCTCCATTTAACATCTGGCATATTCATGTCCCCCATCAACAGTATCTCCCCTTTCTCTGCCATCCTAAGGATGCCTTCTATCATACCCTTGTCCATTCCCTCCCCGACATGGGGGTCTGTATACAACCCCTGTGCAGGTTGTGGTGCCATTTCCAGTCTCTAAGGTGACCCACAGTGCCTCCTCTCCTCCCTGTTTGCTCTTTTGTTCCGTTGTTTTTATCCCTTCCCTTACACAGAGAGCTACTCCTCCCCCTCTTCTCCCCTCCCCTCCCTGTCTCCTGTAGGTTGTGTACCCTGGTATGTTAACATCCCAGTCATAGATACATAGACAGTGTCGGCAGATTAGGGCCTATGGCCCACCTAGTCTGCCCATTTGAGTTTGTAACTTCAGTTTATGTTTTCCTAGAACTCTGTTGTCCCTTACCCCTGACTTCCAGAATTCCTTTATGTCTATCCCATGCATTCTTAAATCCCGTGATTGTTTCAGCTCCCACCACTTCCTCAGGCAGGGTGTTCCACTTGTCCACCACCTGTTCTGTGAAGAAATTCTTCCTCATATTTCCTCTGAATCGTCCTCCCTCCAACGTCATCCCATGCCCTGTAGTCCTGGAACATCTTTTTCGCTTAAAAATAGTGTATTCTTGCACCCTGTTCCTCCCTGTAAGATACTTGTATGTCTCTATCATGTCCCCTCTCTCCCTCCTTTCCTCCAGGGAGTACATATTCAATTCCTTCAACCTGTCCTCATAGGACTTGTGATGCAATCCATGTACCATCTTTGTTGCCCTCCTCTGAACTTTCTCTACCGTCTATGTCTTTATGTAGGTAAGGTCTCCAGAACTGTACACTGTACTCCAGGTGGGGCCTCACTAGTGTCTTGTATAGTGGAATCATGACCTTCCTTTTCCTAATGGTAATGCCCCTGCCTATGCATCCCAGCATCTTATTTGCTTTACCTGCTGCCTTGTCACACTATTTCCCTACCTTGAGGTCATCAAAGATGATAACCCCAAGATCCCTTTCCTGCTTGGTGCATGCTATATCCTCACCTCCAACTGATATACTGTGCCGGGTTTTGTGCCCATATGCATTATCTTGCACTTCTTTGCATTGAATTTCAACTGCCAAACCCCTGACCATTCTTCAAATTTCTGCAAGTCTCTTCTAATTCTGGCTACACCCTCTGGCGTGTCTACTCTGTTACAGAGCTTTGTGTCATCAGTGAACAGTGAAATTCTGCCTTCTAGGTCCTGTGCAATGTCACTGATGAAGATGTTGAATAGGACCGGTCCCAGCACTGATCCCTGTGGTACCCCACTGGTCACTCTTCCTTCTGTGGAGTGACAGCCATTTACCACCACCCTCTGTGTCCTGCCGCCCAGCCAGTTACCTACCCGCCACACTACTGTTCTGCCCACACCCATATTCCCTAGTTTGTGTAATAGTCTTCTATGTGGCACAGTGTCAAAGGCCTTGCTGAAGTCTAGATTGGCCATGTCCACTCCCCTCCCCTGATTCACCTCCCTAGTCACCCACTCAAAAAAATTCAACGAGGTTGGTCTGACATGACCTCCCCTTGGTGAAACCATGCTGTCTTGGATCATGTAGTCCATTGACACCCAGATGTTCCACCAATCTCTCCTTCAGTAGTGCTTCCATGATCTTCCCCACTACCGAGGTGAGGCTGACTGGTCTGTAGTTCCCCACTTCCTCTTTGTTCCCATGTTTGTATAAGAAGACTACATCTGCTATCCTACAGTCTTTGGGTACCTTCCCTGTTTCCAGTGATTGGCTAAAACAGGATAGCCAGAGGTTCAGCCACCACCTCTCTGACCTCTTTAGGGACCCTGGGGTGCACCCCATCTGGCCCCATTGCTTTATCAACTCTTATTACTTCCAGTTCCTTCAGGACCCTTTCTCGTGTAAAGGGACTTGTGTCCATTTCTGCACCATTCTCATCCTTGTACTCCCTTCAGATCCATTACCTCCTCTTCTCAGTAAAGACTGAGCAGAAATACCTGTTCAGTATGTCAGCTTACTGCTGTCATCCTCCATGCGGCCCCATCCTCCCCCTCAGTCTCACTATCCTCCCTTCCTTTTCTTTTTTCACTTATGTACCTGTAAAAGGTTTTGTTCCCTCTACCCACTGATTTTGCAATGTGCTCTTCTGTCTGAGCTTTGGCTTCCCTTACTGACCTGCCTGCCTCCCTTTGCTTCTCCTGGTACTTCTCCCTATCCCCTTCTGCCTGTGTCTTTTTGTATTGCTCGAATGCAATCTTTTTGGCTTTCACTTTCTTTGCTACCTCTTTGGAAAACCATAATGGCCTCCTCTTCCTTTTCCTCTTGATAACCTGCTTAATGCATAATTCTGTTGCTCTTGTAATCCCCATTTTAAATACTGCCCACTGTTCCGCAACCCCTGATTCCTGCCCCATTCCCCTTAATGCCACTTTCAAGTATCTCCCCATTTTCCCAAAGTCTGACCCCCTAAATCCAGGATACATGTTTTTGTGTGGTTTGTTTCTGCTCCTTCTGTGATTTCAAACCACAATGACTGGTGGGAACTGTTCTCCAGGTGCTCCCCCACTGTTACCCCCAACACACTGCCCTTGTTTGTGAGCACAAGGTCCAGTATTGCCTTTTGCCGACTTGGTTCCATGACCAGTTACTTGAGGAAGGCACCCTGAAGGGAGTCCAGTATAAATCTGCTCCTAGTTGATGCTGCTGCTGGGATGCTCCAGTCCACGTCTGGAATATTGAAGTCTCCAACCAGTACTACTCACTTTGTCTGCCATCCTTGATGGCAGCATCAGCTCCCTATCTGTTTCTTCCTCCTGGGCTGGTGGTCTATAGACCACACCTGTGCGGATGGCTGGCCCCATTTTCCCTTCCAGCTTAACCCACAGTATCTCTCCATTTTGTTCCTCCTGGATCGCTGTGGCCCTTATGTCATTTTTCACATACAGTGCCACTCCTCAACCCTTACTACCTGCTTGGTCTCTTCTGAATATGTTGTAGGCAGGAATGACCATCTCCCAGTCATGGTTATCATTACACCAGGTTTCTGTGATGGCCACAATGTCCAGGTCTGACTGCACCATGACAGCCTCCAGATCTGCCATCTTGTTGCTAAGGCTCCTGGCATTGGCACACATGACTTTCCATGATTTGACCTCCTTAGACTGTTTAGCTGTTCTACTCCAGCCCCTTCCCTAGTTGTCCTTTATCCCTGGTTCTCCTTGCTGTCTGCCCTTCTGCTGATTTTTGCCCTTTTCTGCCTATCCACCTCTTGGGTGCTAATCTTCATCTTTTGCACACTGCTTTGTTGAGATATCCACTCCTCCGGTTCACTGGTTCCACTGCTAGCTGTGGGGGTGAGCAAGTAGGTATCCCTCCTTGCTGGCCTGCCACCCCTTGGCTAGTTTAAATGCTTGTCAATGTAGCATTTAAACTGACATTGAGTGCTTGATTCCCCTCCAGGATGGATGCAGGCCGTCAGGCTTGAACAAACCTCCATCCCTCCAGGTGGGTCCCCAATCACCAATGAATCCAAACCCTTCCTCACAGCACCAGTTCTTCAATCATGAGTTAAAGTTCCTGGTGCATGCACCCCTATGCTCTCCCATGCCTCTTGCAGATAGTACTTCTGAGAAGGTGACAGAAGTAGCTACTTGCTTGAGACCCCTCCCCAATTTCCTAAACTTTTCCTGAACTTCCTTTGGCTCCCCATTTGCCAGGTCATTAGTACCTAGGTGGATAATGACATCCAGCTCACCTTCCCGTCTTGCCTTCCCAGCGATCCCCAAGATCTTCCTTCCATTCCTCTGTGCCGTGACACCTGGTAGGCACCTCGCCTCCCAGTCTTCCCCCTCCCTCTCCTGTGTTCCTAGCTGGATCCCTCTTATGATGGAGTCCCCCACCAGGATTCACTTCCTCCTCCTCTGAGGTCCACTGCTCTCCCTGCTGAGGTCACCTCCTTGGCTAACCTCCACATCCTTTCCTTCCACTTCTCTGGGTACCTCTATTTGGTTGCCCCCATTTGCCAGTGTGGCATATGAGTTCTTGAGTGGAATAGGATCTGAGATGTGCCTCTGCCTGACTGTCTTAATCCACCCTGTGCCTACTGTCATCCAAGTGCTCCTCGTTCTTGGCATCCTTTGAGGCAGCAGCATTGGACTGAGTGGTCTCTGGATAGGGGTGATGGTACTCCTGACCCAGTTTACTTCCACTCTGAGTCTGGCTACCTCATCCCGCAGTCCAGAGAGAGATGCATGCAGATAGGGTAGCACCTCAGTGTCCAGAAGGTCGGCCTGAATATGGCTGCCTTGCAGCTACTGCACTGCACCACTCCCCACGTTATACTGCAATTATACTGCTATTCCACTACTTGTCTGTTACTGAAGTTCTCCTAGTTCCCTTTTTATTAATTTACTGTCCTAAAAATCCTGCCACTGATCCTCAGATACTTTTCTTTAAAAAAATAAATAAATAAATGAATGAGTCAAAACACTTGTCGTGCTGAGGGTGGGCTTCTTCCCCTTATGCCCCTCCTACTCCACACCCCCCTACTATCCCCTGTGTTTAGCTCCCGTCAATCAGATTTAACAGGGCATATAATTAAAAGTTGGGGGAAGGGGAGGGAGCTCAGATGCCAGACAATTAGCACCCCTCACCCAGACTACAGGGCAAGTCATAATACCAGTTACTGTAAAGCACTGATATGAATATATTTCCTTCCCCTTCTGGCTTCTTCTGAGAAAACAAAAATCACTTGCTACCTCAACTCTGACTAAGCCCCACCTCTAGTTATCACATAGCTGAGGTCAGAGGCCAGGCAATTAGCAGCCATCACCCAGACTACACAGCAAGTCAGACAAGCCAAGACTAAATTTGCAGCAATTAAAGACAGCAAAGAAATACACCACCACATTTTAAATTTTCAACAACCCAAAAACAATTCTAAGTAAAGACAGCAAAGAAATTACACTGTCACTAAAAGCCCACAATCTAAGTTTAATAACAAAAATAGCAATTACTAGTTACTGTAAAGCACTGATATGTTTCCTTCCCCTTCTCTGTGTACCATGTTTCTGTGACTGCTACGATATCCAGACATCCCTCTTCCATCAAGGCCACCAGTTCAGGGAGCTTGTTGCCCAGACTACAGGCACTGGTACTCATTACCCTCCATTTCTTGATGGCCTTTTTGCCCCATCCCTGTCCTGATTGCCTTTGTAATTTTCTCAATTTACCCCTGCCCTTCTCCCCATCGACATCTCTGTCTTGTTTACCTTACTTACTACCTACCCAGATTTTTTTTTGGGGGGGGGCTAGGATTTCCCTGCTCCTTTTCAGTGCCTCACCCCTTGGCTAGTTTAAATGTTTGACAATGAAGCATTGAAACCTATCACCTAGGATCTGGTTCCCCTCCTGGAAAGATGCAGACCAGTATAGGCCTGCATCACTCCAGGTGGATCCCCAGTCCCCAATGAAGTAAAATCCCTGAGTTCTGCACCAGTTTTTCAACCACTGACTGAATCCCATGGTGTGGAGCACGCTAGCCTCACCCATGCTATAGACAGGCAGCACCTATGAGGTTATTGTGCGTGATACTTGTCTAAGGCCCCTCCCCAAACTCTTCCTGCACTGCTCCGATCACTTTCTCAGCCAGGTCATTTGTCCCTATGTGGACAGTGACATCT
This sequence comes from Neoceratodus forsteri, assembly GCA_016271365.2. NCBI lineage: Eukaryota > Metazoa > Chordata > Ceratodontiformes > Ceratodontidae > Neoceratodus > Neoceratodus forsteri. The sequence goes on along the minus strand of CM057451.1, from coordinate 266,302,002 downwards.
AGCTCCCTCCCTGTGCAGCTGCTCCAGCGATCCTGAGGATTTGCTCCATGTCCCTCCAAGCCACGGCACCAGGCAGGCACCTTATCCCTCTCTCCCCTTCCTCCCCCAGTTCTACCCTCCTAACAATGGAGTCCCCCACCAGGAGTTGTTTCCTTCCCCTGTGGGGTCCCATGCCACCCTCCTGTGGGTCTCCTTTGTAGAGGTTCCCAGTATCCTCCTTGGTCTCCACTGCGGGTGCCTCCATATAGGAACCACACTTTGCCAGAACGGCATATGAATTGTGGAGACGTACAACTGGAGGATGCGCCTCTGTTCCACCACCCTCACCTTCCCTGAACCCACTGTGGTCCAACTGCTCCTCTTTCTTGGCAACCTCTGAGACAACAGCAGTGGCCCTGGTGGTCCCTGGGTGGGACAGGAGTTCCCCCAAATCTTGGCCAACTCAGCCTGGAGATGAGCAACCTCCTTCCTTAGCCCAGAGAGGTGCCTGCAGATGGTACACCACCACATCCTCCAGAACATCCCCCGGAAAACTGCTGCTCCACAGCCACTGCACTGCACCACTCCCATTATGTCTTATTTCTGGCCCCTTAACTGTTGTTTGGAATACATACTCTTTCCTCTGTTTATTTTTTTCCTTCCTACTTACTTACTGCCTCTGTGTCCTTTAAGCTTCTGATCTTCCTGTTCTGAGACAAGAAGCTCCTATATTTCTCAGTAGTCTCCTTACTTCCTCAGAGTCACACCTCCAGCAGCTAGAGGGGGCAGAGAGCTATTCTTTTCCTTCTAGGATGCTGAGTCTTTTGTGGCTCTGTGATCACTCACTTCCTGCTCCCAAACAGGAAGTTCCTGTTGTCAGTCAAATCCTGTGCCTATAAAAGTAGCACTGGCTTAGGGTGGGGGATGCTGGGAAGGGATGGAGGGCAATATATAGCCCCAGTAGAAAAGTATAGTTATAACAGCAGCTCCTTCCTCTTGGTGTTCTCTGCCAGAAGCTATCCAGAGCAGTTTTTAAATCTGGCTTTAACCTGGTTTCCTTCTAGCTAAGCCACTCCTCCTACTTTATAGCTCTTTCTACACTTAGTTAATTGCACAGATAACAATTCCCTTCAGCCACCTGAGACAAACACCTAGATAACTGCACAGATAACAATTCACTTCAGCCAACTCAGACAAACACACTAACTCTTTTTTTGTTTGTTTTGTTTTTTTTACCCTAAATTGAAGGTCCCAGTAGCAGAGTTCTAGTTCTTTAGTCCTAGTAGAGAAGTATAGTTATAACAGCAGCTCCTTCCTCTTGGTGTTCTCTGCCTGTTCTCTGGCAGAAGCTATGTTCTCAAAGAAATCACAACTCATGCCTAACTGTAAGTCATTTAGAAAATCAGAACTGCTTTTGCTGTGTCTGTCCAAGCGTGCACAGTGATCGATGTGCAACTGCGTATAACACAGATCATGAATGTTCCAGCGCCCCCCCCCAGTGGTGTTATTGTCTCCCTTAAGGAAAGTGTTAAAAACATTATATTAGTCTCTCCTTTGTCACAGAAAAAGTGGCAATTTGATCTGTATCTATCACAAAGAGAGACAGAGACAGACAGATAGACTAATGTGCCACCCACCCGCCCCAGCAACCTCGGTGCTTCTCCCTAAATTATTAGATTCTAAATATGTTTTTACTCTGTCCATTTTTACACACAATAAAAATAGCAGCACCACAGCAACATGTACCTGTAACCATTAACAAAGTCAGAACTGCTTTACTAGGTTATTCAGAAATTGTAATACAGGGTACTGAAAATAATACAGAATGTTTAGCTGTATACTTAGGACACTTAGGATTAGTAATTTCGATTGTTTATTCACCTCCAAGGGCAAAAATATCTGATTTGGAGATAAGTCTAACCAAAATAACCGATAAAGCAGGAAGTAGACCTTTAATCTTGATGGGAGATTTAAACTGTGATTCGAAAAATATAAGAGGGAGACAACTGAAAGACATAGTAATTAACTTGGGATTAAAGCAATTTATAAAAAAAACCTACCAGGTATACATCAAACATGACAAATGGATCTATATTAGATTTAATTCTGGTGTCTTCTCAAATTGAAATTGAAGCAGTGGGTGTTTTACCACCATGTCTTGGAGATCATAATTTGATTTGGGCTACCTTGCCAAGGTCTCAGTTCAAACAAAATTTGGTTTATGAAAACAAAAATTGGACTAGGGACTTTAGAAGATTCTTAGAATCTATGTTTCTAGATAGTGTTAGTAAAATAAAATGGGATTGATGTAAATTAATTCCAGATATTGATACTTCAATTAAATACTTTAGTCAAATTTTTGAAAAAGTATGTGATTTACATGCACCAAAAGTCAAAGCAAAGAAGAAACTAAACAAATTACATGGATAAATGATAAACTTTAAAACAAATTAATTAAAATAGAATTTGGAAAAAGCTCTAAAATCAAAACTGGAAAAGGATTGGATTTCCTTTAAAGCTATTAGAAACAAATGTAAAAGGTTAATTAAGGCTTCAAAAATTTCATTTTACAAAAATAAAATAGACTCAAGTACAGATCCAAGACAGTTTTGGAGAGTGGTTAAGAAATTGACTAAACCAGGATGTGATTCCTCAGAGGAGATACTTAGGTTAAAAAATGTAATATTATTACTGAAAATCCGGAGGAAATTTGTAATGTATTAAATAACTTCCTTGTTGATCTCCCAAATTGTGAAATACCTTGTTAATTAGATTTAAAACAAACTAAAACAGAATCTACACAAAATGGATTCCCCCATTTAGATTTAAAGTTTTAACTGTCACTAAAGTACATAAAATACTTAAAAACATAAATATTTACAAAGCTTTTGGTAATGATTGTTTGGAAGGTAAATTTTTGAAACTAGCTGCTTTCCATATAGCACCAGCTATTACATACCTATTTAATTGGAGCCTTCAAGCTGGATATTTTCCCTTACTCTGGAAAGAGGGCAGAGTTAAGCCAATTTTCAAAGGGGGAGATGTGGTAGAAGTTAACAACTATAGGCCTATAGCCCGATTACCTCTTTTGTCAAAATGTTTTGAAAAACTTGTCTCTAGCCAGATAATGGATTATCTGGATAGATACAGTTTGCTAACAATTAAACAATCTGGCTTTCGAAAAAATTGTTCTACCACAACAGCTCTTTTGGAATTTTATGACTAAATAAACAGGTCATTGGGAGAAACTAAGGAGACAGCTGTTATTTTTGTAGATCTTTCAAAGGCCTTTGACCTGGTGGACCACCCTTTGTTAATTGAGAGACTGCATGAAATAGGTCTTAGGGACGATCCTTTAAATTGGTTAAAATCTTACCTGGGTGATTGTTCCCAGAGAGTGGAGGTACAGGGATGTTTATCAGGGGAGAGGAACGTCAATAGAGGGGTTCCTCAGGGATCGATTTTAGGACCTCTTTTGTATCTAATATTCATAAATAATCTTCCATCGATTGTAGAACAAACAGAGATTCAACTTTATGCCGATGATACGGTAATAATTGTGTCCGGAAGAACGGAAAAAATATTACAAACTAATCTACAGTCTGATTTTCAAAGGATAGAGGGGGTGGTTCACCAGGTCAAGGCTAATATTGAATACAAAAAAAACAAAGTGTATGAATTTTCCACTAAAAAAAAGTGGTGATGTTGTTCATAATTTATCTATTTACACAGGGAATCAAATTAAATTAGAACAGGAATATAGTTATTTAGGGATTATATTTGATGAACATCTGTCTTTTTCAAATCACATTACTGCTCTGATTAAAAAAGTTAATAGAAGGGTAGGGGCGTTAAGAAGAAGCACTGATTGTTTAACATTTTCAGATAGAAAAAAACTGGCAGATCAGTTAATCATTCCAGTGTTAAGATATGGTGAACTGATATATAGAAATGCAAATAAAGCTCTATTGTCTAGATTAGATAAAATTTATTATCGCGTAGTGAGATATGTATTAAAGGGAAATTATCGGATTCATCATTGCCTATTGCTGAGGAAAGTAAACTGGTCGCCTTTAGATATAAATTATCAGTGTCATTGGTTATCTTTAATACATAAAATGGAATATTTATCAGTAAATCATCCAATTTCACTAATACTATTTACAGTAAAAAATTGTCAAAAACGGTTGTTAACAAGACCAGTTCATTTAAATAAAATAGCTGTAGGTAAATTTTACAACAAATACTGGGACAGGTCTTTGTTATACCAAGCTGCTGGTTTTTGGAATTCTCTTCCTGATGAGGTAAGAGAAATTACAAGTTATTCCTTATTTACTCAAACTATAAAGGAACTATATGCTCACATTTGTGAGTGTTGAATGGTTCCTGAAGATGTTTTGGGAATTAGTTAAGATCTCTTTTATAATTTAGTCATCTGAAAGTGTTCTAGGTATACTGTGTTGTCTGTATTTATATTGGTATACTGTGTTGTTTGTATTTATATGTATTTAAATATGGAACTTACTTGTATGTACTTAGACAGGAATTTACACAGGTCTGTCTTGTAAACTGGATTATGTCCAAATGACATGTATTACCTGTATAAAAATAAATTTTACCTACCTACATTTTACCTTTTCTCTCTATCCGTGTGTAGAAAGACACAGAGCTGTAACTGTGATCGTCAGAGAGAGAGACCAGTAATATGTCACCACGTGGGTCCGTGTTGTCAGCACTTTTTTGTCTCAAAAATGTATTTTAAACATTATGGCTGTTTCTCCCTGTTAAAACACACAAAGCGCAGCAGTGCTAAAACACAGAAAGAGTGAAGTCCGATCTTGTGTTAGAGGGAGAGAGATGACAGGGTATCGAACCCACAACTCACGTATAGTAATGTTTGCAACAATTATTAAATGCTGAAATCTGTTCAATGTGATTTTTGCAACAACGAAGACGTTAGTATCATGGATTCAAGCTTGTAACTACACAATAGTAGCTTTTCATTAAGTATAAATTGTCAGTATTAGCAGCATGTTTGAAATAGTCATTTACCTTCATAATGTAATATTGGATGTTATTTTCCCGACAATAATGTGATGCTGAAGGCGATAATTCGAAAACAGCACATCATTTATTTGATGTGGAACATATCACAGTGGCACACGCACCACCTTCAAAATGTGTCTGTGGAATGTCAGAATGCTCGTTGTATTACTGACAAACTTTGCATTTTTCTTTACCATTATTATACATTTACAGTTGATATGCAGTTTAACTGCTTTATTGCTTACATGTTGTACACGCCATTCTGTGCCAGTGAAGGTGATACATTTTTGGGAATATCTTCCAAAGTAACACAAATTTATAGCGAAGTTGCAAAATACATGTAATGAAAGTATAAGTTTAAATATTAAATTTTGTATTATTCTGAAAGCACTGCAGCTGTCATTATTCCACACACAAATAAAGACATCACATAAATGATACAGCAGTACAGAAATAAAAACAACAGACAGTACTTTTACTGAGGCACTACTTTATTCAGCGGCAGGATACAGCAATACAAAGCAGCATTTCAAAAGTTTTATAGCACATAACTAAATATTTTTTAAAATAACTGTACACCTTGTTATAAGCACAATAACCCACTGCAGGGCGTGTGTTTACTGGGGATTAATCAGCACCTGAGTATTGTGAGGGCACCGCTTCATGCCTCACAATGCATCCAGGGTGTTGATTAATCCTCAGTAACCACACACCCTGTCATGGTTTACTGCTTACTTGTTCGAGACAATTGGGAAGACAGAAAGTGATTGAAAATGTCTGGACAAGGTTCTTTTGGCCAAAATGGCAAAAATCTGTGAAGGAGTGGGTTTGCACCTGCCTGGACTGTGTAGCATGCAAGACGTATGGGCCCACCCCTAAAGCACCCTTGGTGACGTCAAGAGTCGGACACCCTATGGACAGAGTGGCAATCAATATTTTAAGGTCTTCACCTTTTACTGAGCAGAGGAATCACTACATTATGGTGGTGGCAGACTAGTTTTCAAAATAGGCTGAAGTGTTTCCCTTGCCAGATGAAGAGGCCCGGACTGTAGCAGATTTCCTAGTTTCAGAGATCATTTGTCACTTTGAGACTCCCCACTCTATCCATACCAAGGGAGAAACTTTGAATCCACACTATTGAGAGAGCTGTGTTCTTTCTTAAAAATAAATAAGACCCGGACACTTTCTACCACCCCCAATCAGATGGTTTAGTGGAGCGACTAAATAGGATACTGTTAAGACATGTTGTCCATGTTTGTAAACGCAAATCAGGATAATTGGGATACCTTATTCCCCTTTGCAATGATGGCCTATCACAGTAGCATGCAGTCCTATACTGACTGATGGGGCATTACTAGCAGAAAGAGGGAGGTAATAATGCCCCTTTACAAAGCCATGGTGAGGCCGCACCTGGAGTATGGGGTTAAGTTCTGGAGGCCACATCTCCGCAAGGATATAGATGCTTTGGAGAGGGTTCAGAGAACGGCAACCAAGATGGTGCAGGGTATGCAGGGAAAGTCATATAAGCAGAGGTGTAAGGAGCTGGATCTGTACAAGCTGGAGACAAGGAGGGAAAGGGAAGACATGACAAACTTTTGAATACGGAAAGGGGCTCAATAAAGTGGGAGAAGAGGGTTTACTTAAGAGGAAGGAGGGGGTCAAAACTATAGGGCATAACCTCAGACTGCAAGGAAAAAGATACAGGGTCAACGTGAGAGGGCACATCTTCATGGAGAGGGTGGTGGAGCCCTGGAACAGACTACCAGAGTGGTGGGGGTTAAATGGTGGAAGAATTCAAGACGGCATGGGACAAGCATATGGGGATGAGTATCAGGGAAGGGCGGGGGCTGGCAGGGAGGGGGAGGTGTAGGGGGAAAAAAAGGGCAGAGTAGATGGGCCGATATGGTGCTTTTCTGTCATCAAGCTTCTATGATTTTTTTTTTATCTATTTCTGCCCCTCCACTCACCTGGTGGCTACCACTCCTTCAGGCTCCGACAGGTCCTACTCGATCTCCGCTATCCCTACTTGAGCTCTCTCTGTCCTCAAATCGCAGCCATCCCCCGGGATATCCCGGACGTAACCCTTCGCCAGGTGGGTCCCCCTCCTTCAAAGGGGAAGGCACCGAGAGGGGGTTTCAGCGCACTATTCAATAGGGCTCAGGGGATGCTGCTGAGGAAGGAGGCTCGCCGAGGGCATCGGAAGCATCGAGGGATGGAGAGCCGTCATCAGGCGGCATATCCACTTTTCAGAGTCCCATTCACTACGTCGCTTAGGCAGTGCCTCCAGTCTCCACTGTGTGCCGCTGCAGAGCGATACGTTCCCTAAACCCACCCCAGGATAGGAAAGCAGTCCCTCTGGATGCTCAATCCTATTCCCCCCACAACCCATGGCTCCTGGGTCCGTTCTCGAACCCAGGTCGCCGGCGGATTCTATGATTTTAGCCCATTCGAGGTTATGTTAGGGAGGGAGATCACCTTACCTGTGGATGTGGTTCTTAACATACCGCAGGGGAAGTTACAGGTCTGTCTCTGAATTTGTCAGGCAGACGGAGGGTTACTTGCGGATGACCAGGGAAGCTATACTTAAGCACCAAGAAAAAGCTTCAAATAGACAAAAAGCATTTTACAACATAAAAGTAACCCCCCAGACATATGTGGTTAGAGTTGGTTTGGGTCAGAGACTCTAGGTGTCGTAAAGAACGCTTCCTTAAACTGCAGAAAATATTTTCTGGTACTTATAAAATTCTGCAGAAAGTTATCCAATAGAACTGAATCAACTGTACATTATAACAGAACGAAACCTTTTGTAGGAAAGCCAGTAGAGGAAAACAGTGCTCTCGAAGGAGCCTCTCACCTTAGCTGTGATAGCACAGGTGACATGGGAAGCCCTATAGCAAGGACAGGAGAAAATAGGCAGATTCTACCCACTGGTAGGGCCCGACACAAAGTCTGTGCACCACCTGTTTGGGTCCCATGGAGCCCTCAGATTACAAAACCCACTGTAGAGAGGGGGGATAATCACAGTTGTTCAGGGGAGTTAGACAGAGAAGAAGCCCTACCTACCTTCGGTGAGGAGGACATTGTGCAAGACATTACCAGTCTTGCAATTACAGTTCAGCCAGAAACAGCTATTCACTTAGAACCCTGTAGACCTCACAGAGAGAGGCAGCCACCTAGGTGGCACCAGGACTATGTAATTGGACTAAAAAAGACTTGTTGGACATGAGGTTGTGTCTTTTGAGAGAAGAAGTAGTGTAACAGAATTTTCTGCATCTCCCTTCCCCTAAATTTTCTCCCCCTCCCCTCTTCATTTTTTCTATTAGTGCTCTATTGCCACCGAAGCTTAGTATGTGTGTGGGGAACATGGCTTAGGTTCCCCAACGTGAGAGTGAAACCGAACATGTTTTTTGAATGTCAGCTCATGGATGGCAGTTTAGCACTCCTGTCTTAGGGAGATTTGGGGAGCAACTGTTTTTTGTGAGGCAGCTGGAGCTAGACCAGGAGGAGAGAGGACACAGAGAGTTGGTGGGGGCAAGTAGGCTTACCTGGTGGGTTGAAGCCATCCTGGAGCTCATCTGTGCGCCTCAGCTGTCTCCTCTGGTCACAAAGCTGAGTCAGCACCCAGTGGTCCATGAAGTGCGGCGGATCCAGTGTGGCGGCGGTGATCAGAGCAGTCCATCGGCTGTGGTGTGGGCTCTGTACAGCCCCATTTGTTATTTTAAAAGTAAAAGAGTTCAGTCTCTAGGCGGCGGTGCCCACAAGCAGGGCCATATCTTTCGTGAGTGAGCACCGGGCCATCATAGCGTAAGGGCAGAACAGACCTGTAAGGACCCCGAGAAGAATATCTCCTACAGCCACCTGCAGCCAGCGCATTTTCCCTGTCTCCTCCTCCCTTCATTTTCACCCTGGGCCGGGGCAGTGAGTTGGTGACAGCACCAACTGCTAGGTGCTGACCACAGAACTGATTAACTTAATAAAAAAGTGTTTAAATGCGCCAAGGGTGCAATAAGGAAGAGCCATGGCCGTAGTTGGGGGCTAAGGCAAGGCCCCATGACTGAAGAATGCCCGAGGGCGGGTCTATTTATTTATTTATTTTTTACTTTCTATTTTATCTTCCCCCCTGCTCTTGGAGTACCGCTTCATTGGGAGTTGCCAATGGTGTCTACCCCCTCTCCACCTACCTGAACCTGCGGGTGAACCCCCATGTAGCCGTGGCTATACCCCCCAGGCGGGTACAAGGTGGGGCCTGTACACCCCAAAATCCTTGTCTTGTCGGGCACCCAGACAGGACAGGCAAGTGGCAGCTATGGGGCCTGCACCGGGCACTCCGAGAGCTGATTTTCCTGTCTTCTATGGGTGTGACGTGCGCCCAGATGTCAAGGCGCAACCGCCAACGTTCGTTACGCCCCAACCCCTCTTGAATGGTTTGGATGCTTGCTGTTCCTCCAGCCTCCGCCAGAGGCCAGCCAAGCACCGAGCCTCGACCCCCCTCTCCCTCCCAGTAAGAGAAGCGGTCCCCTGGACGCTCAAGCTTCCTTCCGCCCAGCCATCCTTCCATCTCCCGGGCTCATTCCTGGATCTGAGTCGACAGCATCGCAAACAGTAGCGCTATTGCTACACCAGCGGACCAGAGGATGGGTCTATTTAAATAATGTTAATGGCGCTCCTGTTTTGAGCACATAGCAGGGACGGGTTTTATTTAAATTAAGAACTCCCAAAGCGAAACCTAGGGGCAGGATAAGCGCTAAGTTTTGTTAAATAAAATAACGTCACCCAAGCTGTGAAGGAGGGCTCTCAGGGTTGGGACAGCCTAGCAGGGATTTCCTAAGGGGTACTAGAGAGCAGCATAGTTACAACTGGCCCCACACTAAGAAGCAAGGGCTCTTCCTAGCCGACAGATTCCTCGTATAAATCCGAGGGATCTATAAATATTTATTTATGCAAATTGTGACGCACCGAGTACAGCTTGCTAGTAAACGGAAAAGTGACTGCTTGATTTAAAAAGACAGTACAAGAATTTAAGATTGCCAATTTGAACTGCAATATTCCTCCTGATTTTCTGCATTTGAACTTTTCTTCTGTGGGACTGTTTTGCTGTTCACATATTTGGGACTTTTATCTAAGTCCATTGGGGAGAGCTGAGCCAAGTACTGTAGCCAAGCCGTGCTGCTTGAGTTCGGTCAATTCCCGCTCTGCGAATTTCCACCTTTCTAGGTCCAGCCCCAGAGGCCTACAGCCAGAGGTCAAGTGCCAGCGGTCAGGGGTCCAACACCACAGGTTCAGAGGTCCAGCACCAGAGTTCCAGAGGTCCCATGTCAGAGTGCCGGAGGCCCAGCACCAAGGGTCCAGTGCAGAAGTACCAGAGGTCCAGTACCACAAGTTCAGTGCCAACAGAACCAGTGGTCCAGCACCTAGAGTCCATTTCTGGAGAACCAGAACCAGGACCACGGGGTCAAGACTGGACCATCTGGGTTGGTCAGAAGAGGGCTGACACCGTAGCAGCTTGCCCCACTGCAGACCTCTCAAGACCATGGATTCAAGACTGGACCATCTGAGCAGGAGGAGAGGGAAAACGCCATAGCAGCTTGCACCACCGCAGACTGCTCAGGACCACGGGGTCAAGTTTGGATCATCTAGGGTGGTCAAAAGAGAGCCAACACCATAGCAGCATGCCTCACCACAGACAGCCAGGACCATGGGGTCAAGATTGGACCATCTGGGGTGGTCAGAAAAGGGCTAATGCCATAGCAGTTTGCCCCACTGTAGACAGCCAGGACCACGGGGTCAAGATTGCACCATCTGGGGTGGTCAAAAGAGGGCAGATGTTGTAGCAGCTGCCCCATTGCAGACATGCAAGGCTTCAGGACCAATAACCAGTCTTCTCCTCCCAGAGGTCAGGGTGGACTAACTTCAAGCTTCTGCCTTCAGGAGTCCCAAGTGCTACTTTTGGAATTACTTCATGCTTATTAGAGTTACTGTTATTTTCACTTTTTTGTCTTATAGTTTTCCTCTCTCCATATAATTACTACCTCATCTTTCAATGTATGTCTCTTCTTGCTGAACACCCAGTGGTACCTACTTAGGGAAACAGAGCCTCCCCTTTGTTTCAGCTCTCTTAAAATGACCTGTTGCTGATGCAGATTAGCCTATGCTTGGGTCAATCACCTGGTCGTTGGGCCCAACAAGGCCTCTCTTTTCTTAGCCAACTGGCACCCAGGGGGGCCGGTTACATTATTATAAACTACATCCCATTTGGAGAAGAGGGACTTGGCAACATTGGTCTAAGTATGGAGCCCATAATTACAGGAAGGTAGAAACACTCTCTAAACAAGGACAAGATGTGCAGCAGGAGCGACGGAGTGTTTGGCCCTGTAAGCCATGCCAAGCTCACTGTTTAGGGCCTTGCACACATTAGAGATGTGCAGGAACAGACCCTTGTAGTTTAGTAACAACAGAGTGGTGGTTTGAAAGTGAAAATGTTGTTGTGCACACCCCTTTTTCTGATTTCTGTGGCTCAATAAACTGGACCCTTTCTGTGAGTTGTGTCTAGAGCCTCTCAATTTTGATGCACTTCCATCCTGTACTCAAACAGTCCAAGAACCGCCTTACTCTCAAACTGACAAAGACAGCTAGGTTGACAAGCTGGTTTATCTCATGCAATCAAGGCTCTCAGCTCAGTTTAGTCAGCAAGATACCGTGCCAGACAGGTCGGGTTTCAGGTTCCAAGACCCTGGGCTCACTTCAGTTAATCAAAACTAAGTCCGTTTTTCAGTTGTTCATATTGCTTACTGTTATTTTGAAGTACTTAAGGTGGTATAGTTTTCTAATAGATTTTTTTTCTAGTTCAAGACCAAAACAGTTTGCATTTTCCTGTTTTTGTTTGGCAGAATTTGTTAGCCCCTCCCAAACCAGGATTGTCCCCTAAATCAGGACAGGTGGTAATCCTATTTCAGATACCCAATTCTGGTTGAAGTACAAGTCCATCGAGAAGGTCGAGATGCAACAAAGTGTACGTGGTAAATCCACCAATCTACCCACTCTCTGTCACGATAAATTGCTTAAACATAGAACTACGCGCCATGCCAAGCTAACCAGGCTCGCATATCCCTGCGACACTGGAACGCCTGTCCCGCCCACCACCGTACTGCAGCTCCGCCTCCGGGAAGTTCCCATCCGGCAGAGTCAGGGTCAGGGGTGAACCGGAAGTAGGTACGTGGCTGCTGCTGCTACTCCAGCTGATGATGATGGCGGGGGTGAGTTCGGAGAGGCTGGAGGTATCCATCGACGGGTTGACACTAAGCCCGGATCAGGTGGAGCAGACGGCGATTTGGGCCGAGAATGGCGGGCCGTGCCCCGAGCGGCCAGATGGGCGTGGGCAGCCCAACCACCACTGGAGCGGCAGCATGGAGGAGGAGGAGGCAGAGAAGATGGAGAATAGATGGGGCTTCGGGCTCCAGGAGCTCTACGGCCTGGCCCTCCGCTTCTTTAAAGGTACTTACCGCTCCCAGCTGAGCTGACGCCGGGCAGGGCAGCTTCGGCATTTACCTTGTGGGTGTTCGTTCTGGCGTAATTTTTTCAATGGTGTGCAGACAGACGTTCTTTGCTGCTGCCATAGCCGCTGTCTGATGAGATTTTGATGTTTTAAAAGATCTCTTTACTCAAGTGTAGTTGGTGGTCGTATAATCATATTTGGTTACTGGACAGTAAACATTACAGAACGCACGAAGCTGCGTCGACAGACCTTCGTAATCTAACTTGTATTTGTTGTCCCTGTGCATCAAGACAATTGATAATGCTGGGTAAACTTTCTAATTTTACAGATCTGTTGGTGGATGCTTGCTTTGGTAAACTGTTTTATTATTAACTTGGTTCGCCTGCCACCAGTTAACTTCCTCGTGATGTCAGTTTCCGGACGACTCTAAAATTGGACATGTTCCGAGCGCATAAAAAGAATATGCGGTGTTGGTTTTTATAACTTGTTTATAACTGAAACGGCTGCTTTCCAGCCCTGTTGTTTGTGTGACATTGGACGGATTCACCAGTTGTTTGGAATAGTGTTAGGAAGGAAACACAAGCGTCCGTTTCATTTTTGATTGACTTGAAAGTGCTGTGTGTATAGTCGTGGTTTGGGTTATGGTGCCTTTCTCTGACGTACATCCTGGTTGCAGAAAGTATTGTAACTCTGTTTCGTCCCGCTGTTGCTGTTGGGAATGGGCAGGGACTGTTTTCCTCTCATCATACGGTATGTGTAGGAGTTCCTGGGTCCTGGACTCCCTTTTGGAAAGTATTCCCCAAAAAAAAAACAACACACACACATGTCCAGTTTAACAGCCTGGGTTGGGGCTGGCAGTATAGTCAGAGATTAGAGTAACCAACTGTGAATGAGTTTGGTACCTCCAGCAGGTCTGGGTTTGATTCCCACAACCTCTGCTTGCATACTGTACTGTGTGACTCTGAGAATGTCACTTAACCTCTCTATTGCTCATTGGAACAGGCACCTGTGTCTAGTTGGTCTTACCCGGTTACCAAAGAATTTAAAAAAAAAAAACCTCTGACATTCAGAGGTTTCTGTACTCCATAATTGTTTTCTACAGAATATGGTTATCTAATCATTAAAATCCACAATATAAACCATGCTTTGGGGTGCGATTTACTGCCTCTTGCTGGAAAAAAATCAGTATGGGGTCAGACTATTGTATTTGTAATAAAATCATTGTTTTTGGTATCCTCGACAGGAATATAAAAGTAACACACATATATAAAATAATGGATGGGGAACTGTGCACAACAAGGCTGTGTTCCCATCGAGGGGTTTGATGACATCATAGACCTCGAGAGGTCCCTATGATGTTATCAAACACCCGAGATGGAAGCACGGCCTTGACGTGCACAGTTCCCTATCTGTTATTTTGTATAGTATATGGTTCCTCACAAACTGTACCACATGAATTTCACAAAGATTCGTTAGTTTCTGTACCTTGTCCAGACACTGCCGTTTTCTCCCGGTCCTCGCCGCAGTTCCGCTCCGCTGCCGACCCCGAAGGTACCATTGCTCACTGTCATCCATCTTAGCTTTGTACGGAGGAACCACTGATTTATTTAAAAAAAAAAAATGCTGACAAACTGACAGTTTGGAAACAGGGTGCCGACTATGGCAGTCCGTGTCCACACTACCTGAAAAGCTAGTGCTCAACCTCTGGCTTGCCAGCGCCGCCATGCTGTGCAGTATTTTTTGAAAAGCCAGTGTTTCAGCCAATCGGGAAACAGTTGAAGATTAAGAAGTTGTTGAACTATCGTTGTGAAGTCAGAACGATAGTACAACAACTTTTTTGCCCTTTGAACTGTCCTACAACAGGATTTGGAAAACTATCGTTTTCCATCCACAATAAACTCTAACCATATGCTATAAAACAATACTCAACATTTGTCATTTGTTTTTTCCTACCTAAAAAAAAAAAAAAAAGTGTACATAACCAATAATATAGGCACCCTGTCGAATGAGTGTTTAAAAAAAAAAAAAAATTTTTAATGTTTTTGTGTCCATATTTATTGAATAAACATTAGTGCTTTTTCACTAAGATAAACATGCCATGAGTCACCAAACCATGATCCATCAGTGTTTTTATCTTGCTGTTAGTTTGTCGTCTCATTTAACTTGTTAGCGGGTATGTCACTGTGACCGCACTGAGCTTGGACATCTGATGGGTGTCTTGTAATTTATTTTAAAACTTGTATTATATTGTTTCACTTAAACAGTAAAATACAGCTATTCTTAAGAGAAATATAGGATAAAAATAAGTAAATGCATCTCTGGCAGAAAAAAGTTGATATACGTATAATAGTGTATGGTGGAACATTGTTTTAGCTTGATTTCCAGCTCTAGTGAAATGCTGTTCTACCACAGTGTAAAGGTAATAGAAACACATAATTTGACGGCAGATAAGGACCGCTTGGCCCACCCAGTCTGCCCATTTCCCTACCTGATGGATAAGCTGCAGATCCTAGTTAACCAGCAGCCTACTTCTTCTTACCCCAACCCCCTAGAATTGCCTTATGACTGTCCCATGCATGCTTGAATTCCACCACTGTTTTTGACTCCACAACCTCCTCTGGAAGGCCGTCTCCATGCATCCACAACCCTCTCTGTGAAAAAATACTTCCTTAAATTACCTCTAAGCGCCCCCTTCTGTCTTCAAATTGTACTTCCTGTTCTTTGCACACTCTTTTTTGAAAGATGCTACCCTCTTGGACTTTGTTGATTCCCTTGAGGTACTTGAAAGTTTCTATCATGTCCCCCTCTCCCTCCTTTCCTCGAGGCTATCGTGATTAAGCTCCTTAAGTCTCTCTTCATATGTCTTCCGGTGCAGACCCTGCACCATTTTAGTTGCCCTCCTCTGGACAGCTTCCATCCTGTCTATGTCTTTGCGGAGATTGGGTCTCCAGAACTGCACACAGTACTCCAGATGTGGTCTCACCAGCTGTGGGGAACACTGTTCAACCCTTCTGTGGTAGAACAGCGTTCCATTAGATTTGGAAATTGCACAAGCCACACAGTTTTGAAAGCTGCCGTGGTAACAGAAATCGCAGGAGCAACCAGATAACAGGCAGTGACGATGGCATGACTCAGATCTGTAGGATCAACCACATAAAGAGAAAAATACAGGATTAACCAGATATGTTTTCTTATGTTAAACAATAAATGCATGATCAACCAGATATTTAAAAATAACTTGCATAACTCACTGAATAGCAGTTGGGTCCACTCGCTGAGCGACAAATGTAGCCGCCATGTGTTTTTTGTTGAAAATCCCTCCCACTCATACTCTACAACCAATGAAAGTTTGCACCACTAACCTGGGTATGTCTGTTACCTAGCAACCGCAAGGCTCATTCTGGCAACCTTCCCTAACTCCGGGAATAAGAAGGGACAGGGACAATTACTTTTTTTTTTTTTACATATTAAAAGAATTTCCAACTGCTTTCATATTACTTATGGAGGCATTACACACATATACATACATACATACATATGTACATATATATGTATATGTATGTATATAAAAAAAAAAAATACTGGATGGGCAACCCTGTGCCGAACCAGTGTGTTTGCCACATCGGGGTTCTGATTCCCATTGACCTTTCGAGCTTTGTTCTCGAGGTCACAGGGAGGGAGGGCAACCAAAATGATCTGGGGCCTGGGGGAGAGGACCTATGTGGAGAGGCTCAAGGAGCTCAACATGTACACCCTGGAGGAGAGGAGGGACGGGGGGGACATGATAGAGGTCTTTAAGCACATGAAAGGGATCAATAAAGGAGGCATAGTCAGGGTGCTCCAAAGGAAGGAGGGTGGGGCAGCAAGAGGGCACGGGTGTAAAGTGGAAGGGGGCAGGCTCAGAGGGGAGAGGAGGAGATGTTATTTCACCGAAAGGGTGGTGGAGCCATGGAATGCACTGCCCAGGTAGCTGGTAGAGGTGGAGACTGTGGATGAGTTTAAGAGGGGATGGGACAGGTACAGGAGAGGGTAAATCTGACCAGGCCCAATACTGGTGGAACAGCTGGGGAGGGTATAACCCAAGGGGGAGGGGGGGATACAAAAATTGGCCCTCGGTACGGGTGCTGAAAATCGAGCAGACTCGTGAGACCATTAGGCCTATTCTGCTGGCATTTTAGTATGTTGGACCCTCTCTGTGGCAGAACACACTGGTTCAGCATGGTTGCCCATTCAGTATTCTCTGTCTAGTTCCCTAATCTGGTTAATAAGGTTGTGGAGGAAACGCATCATATTGATATAACATTGTCATATCCCCAGTTGCCAGCAATGCCAGTTGCTTTGGTATTATTGATATAACATTGTCCTATCCCCAATTGCCAGCAATGCCAGTTGCTTTGGTATTATCTCAAAAGTAGAATATTTACGAGATTCAGTAACACAACCTGTAAAGGTTGGTATTAAACCAGGTATCAATGTGCAAAAGCAGTGTTCCCATTCATGCATAACTGTACAGTTCACGTACAAATTATGAAAGTCAAGCACCTTTTTGTGTGAAGGGAGTACACTGCCCCCATAATTCTGTTTGTAATACATGTACCCCCTCAAAAAAATTTGTAGAAAGGGTACAGTGAACCCTTGTAATTTAGTTTGTACTCCTGAACATTTTTGGAGAGGGTACAGTGAACCCCTAGATCTGCAGTCTTACTGGGAACACTGTGTAAAAAGTACCTTTCTTCAAAGAACCAACTGCAAAAAGGCAGTGTAGGCAAATAATGAGCACTACTAGGAAATCCTCATTAACCAGTAAAGGTAGTATTTTGGATTTGATTTTCGTGTTTCCAGGTGTAATAGATTATGTGAAAGTAAATCAACTTGTTTTAGGAGGCCACAATACCTACATTGTGGTTTTCAAATTTCAGATAAAAAGAAGCCAAAACAAAAGAGTATCAAAAGACGATGTCATAAAAATTACAATAAAGATTTCACCTACAAATTATCTCTGATCCCATGGCGCAGAATATTTTTAATACTTTCCCTTGATATGGCCGTGCAGGAGTTTAATGACTTTTTTTTTTTTTGGTCTGTTTGCAATGAGGTGGCACCAATGGTTAAAATCTTACCAAAAAGTAATCATGTCCCCTGGATAACAGAAAAATTAAAAAGCAAAATTAGGGTAAAAAATAGATTGTGGAAAATCGCAAATAAAAGTCTGAGACCTGAAGACTGGGACAATTACAAGCAAAGCAGAAATACGATGAAGACTGAAATAAGAAAATACCCCTGACCATTACTAAAAATACCACCAACAGCTTAATCTGGTTCAAGGTCAGTTGGCATTCATCTGTATCCCCTTCCCCCAGGTTGTGCCTGAAAATAGGCAGAATTTGTCTAGTGCACTTACCCAGTCAACAAAAAATAAATAACATAAAAAAAGAGCGTAAATGTGTTATAATAAAAAGACTGAGGAAACTGCAGGAACTAAAAACTATTGGACCGTAATAAAATCGCTAACTAAACCAGCTGCAAAAGACCCCCTCAATATACTTGCCTACATCGTCCACCCCTCAATTTTTGCTCTAAGCAGCCTATATCGTCCGCTCCTCAACCTCATCTCCCCCCTGTACACCCACCACAGTCCCCCCACCTCCTTACCTGTCCTCGCAGACCACACCTCATACCTTCCAGACCCCCTTCTCTCCCTCCTTCCCCTTAACTTCTTGTAATCACTCATCACTTTTGGCCCTCCTCCTTCTGTTGTCACCTACCCTCAGGCTTTCTCCAACCACCTTACTGTTTCCACTTCCCACCCTCCATGTTTCTCTTCTGACAGTCTTTCTATCAGACTGCTAACCTTTCCCCCTCACCTCTACCCCTCTCCTCTTTGCAGACCACATCTCATTCCCCCTCCTCTCTCCCCCAACTTCTTATAATCACCAATCACTATTGATCACCTACCCCTTTCTGTTGCCACCTACCCTCATGCTTTCTCCAACCTTCCCCACTGTTTCACATCCCACACCCCACTTTTTTTTTACGTTTTCTACCAGACTGCTAACCTTCCCCTCACCTCTACCCCTCTCCTTCCACCTGCCCCTGGTTCTCCCTTGAACCTGTCTACTCTCCTCACTGCCAAGGATCATTGTCACCTTGCGGAGATGGGGTCTCCAGAACTGGACGCAGAACTCCAGATGGGGTCTCACAAACTGTCTGTACAGAGGGATAACAACTTCCTGTTTTCTATTGAGTACTTTCCCTATGCATCTCAGTAGTCCACCCCAGCCCTCCTTGCTGCCTTCTCACAAGGAGGGCTGGTGGGATACTGGGATGCATAGGGAGAGGCATCACCAGTAGAAAACAGGAATTCTCTCTCCTGGGCTGGTCTCCGGGCTTCCTTACTCTTGGGCTGTACCTCCTGATGTCAGTGTTGGGCAGGTCCAACGCCGTGCATCGGGGGGGATAACAAGCTCCCCACATCCGGTGATCTCCAGTCTACTTCCTGCCTTCAGTTAAGCAGGTACTCTGTAGCAGAGCCCCGTCACACGTGGCAGGGCTGGAGAATCTGTAAGTGGAAAATCATCTTTTGGGATCGTTGAAGAACTGTAAGTGGAAATCCTCTTTTGGTAAAGATGAGTTAGCCTTGGTGAGATCCAGCCTTAGCCATGCAAGCTACACAGGCTGGTCTCACCTCGCAACGGCCCCTCTCGGCTTTTTTCCCCGCGTGACAGCCGACAATTGGATCGCTGGAAGCAAGGCTACAATTTTCGCAATACAGTGCGATTCCCCTCTCGAACGAGTGGTTGGAGCAGATTTAGGAGACCTTTCATCGTAGCTCATGCCCAGTGGGATTTCTGGTGCCAAAAGTACCAGGGCAGCAAGCGGAGATAGCACTTCCACGCGCCATGCTGATTTAGCTGGAGGGGCATCACTGAGGAAGCGCTGCAACGCTACTGTACATTCAGGCAGGCAGTGCTTAAAGGGGCTATCATTCAGGGGGTTATGAAGGCATAGCGCCCCCCCCCCTGGCCAGACAAGCAAGTGGAGGCATACAGGGATTACTGTACTCGTGGGATACTGGGATGCATAGGGAGAGGCATCACCAGTAGAAAACAGCAAGTTGTTATCCCTCTGTACAGACAGTTGGTGAGACCCCATCTGGAGTTCTACGTCCAGTTATGGAGACCCCATCTCCGCAAGGACATAGACGGGATGGAGGCTGTCCAGAGGAGGGCAACTAAAATGGCGCAGGGTCTGCACCAGAAGACATACAAAGAGAGATAAAAGAAGCTTAATATGTATACACTTGAGGAGAGGAGGGAGAGGTGGTTGCCTCGCACCACTCATTCAAATCTCAACTCAGATCGGTGCTACTCCTGGAATCCTCCTGTTCTCCTGTTTAAACCCTCCCTCTCTGAGGTGTAGGTATTTATACCCCCTTTCCCCTCATTCCTGCCCCCCTTTTTTCTTGTCCCCCCTCTCGCTCTTACGTGCTAGCTCTCTCTACTTTCCCCATCCCTCTACCCCTACTAGTTACCTTGTTTTCCCCTGTGTCTTCACCTCCTCCTCCTCTCCCTAGATCTTTTCTGTATTTTTTCTACTCTTGTACTCCTGCTCTACTTTCTCTTCTCCTTACCCTAGTACATAGTAACCTTAGTGTGTGCCTCCATGTCACCACTTAGACTCAGTTTCTTTGCTTTTCTCCATCTCCTCCCTAGCACCCTTGGTGTGTGCCTCTATTTACCACCTCCGGTACCTAACTTCCTTGCTTCCTCCCCGTTCACCTCTGTGACGTAGACAGCCAGTTCTGAGTGCTGTATTATATATATTTTTTTTTAATATAAAATGTATTAATGTCTCTGCTGAAAATTCAAATGCTCTAGGAATGACCTCCTCTCTCCCCAGATTCCAGCTGAGAGATGAAAGCCATGGGAAACGGCTGACAGTATGTGAGTTCACACACATACACACTTTTTTTTTTATATATAGAGACAGTGTGTTACCTGGAAGACTTTAATCAAGGATCCTGTTTCTCTGAGTTAATTACAGAGTTGTAAAAGTTAACTTTGTTAAGAGGGAAAATCATAAAAAAGGTTTATGACGTTGAAAAGAAAACACAGGTTATTACACAGAGGTGAGAGGTCGTAAATGCTCATATGAAGCCTGTGTGAGGAGGGTACAGCATGAGATCAAAGAAAGTGTCATTTGAAACTTGAGTTATGCTAAGGTTGCAGAATTAATACTTGAAATTACATCCTGTGGTTGTATAAAAATATGTATTTTTAGATATTTTGACAGAGGGTGAGCTGGATGACCTCATCCAAAAGGGGTTGGCAGATACAGCTTGAAAAGATTATTCTTTTTCACTAGAGGGACACTTTTTATCTGACACTGACCAAGAAAACATCTGAGCACTGAAAACAGGTATTTAGAAAGCTAGACAAAATCTAAATATTGTTGTAGGAATTGCACTGTTTTAAACTTTATTTTGTTTAAAGATATGTGTGTCTTGGGATATAAGAGTTCTGTATTGTATGTTTGACATATTATTATATATTTTAGGAAAAAACTATAATTTTAGAGCAAACCTGGTCTGTCTTTGAATTGCTTTCTTTTGCTAAGAAATATTTATGGTTATAGCAGACAGCAGATATAAGCTTGTAGGGTGGTACCAAATTGGAAAGAGAAGCATTTTAATCCGAGGTCTTTATTAAAGTTTTAAAGGATTAATCTCTGAATACCTGGTTAGGTGCCTGTAGGCAAAGATATCTGGCCCCCCGAAGGCAGATATATCTGAGCCTGTGCATTGGGTATGCTAGCAAGAGGTTAACAGTTTGAATCCCTCCAGAACTGAGACCAAAGGTTGATCCGAACTCACAAAAACAGACAAGAGGGTTACCTTGTCTGTTGCACTGTTCACAAGACTGCGCTCGGAGGTTGGCGCTTTGGGAGTAGAGGGCCTGACCTGCTGAGTGAATCTGTGACAACCTCCATCTATGTATTGTTGCTTGTCGAACTGTTTATCCTACTAGGTTACTGTGGTGCAGTCTGTTTACCCTGTTTCAGTTTAGTATTACTGCTTGTAACTGATTTTTTTTGTACTACCCTGTGTAAATCTATTGTTGTACAGCTAGTTATCTGCTTTTATTGGGCTAGCAACTGTATACTGTTCAGTTACTTCTCTGTACCATTGCTTATTGTGCTGTGTATGTTTCCATTGGGACTTGTGTCTGTGCAGCTTGTAAACTGCTGCTCTTATTGGATTGTAAATTATTTTAACTGTTTGATTCTGTGCCATTATTCGTGGCTCGGGTTGTGCCTGAAAACGGTCCTTGGATCAGCGTACTTGCCTGGTAAACAAAGACTTAAAATAAATAAAAGTAGGAAGTGAACTTTCAAATCAAGAAAAAATAAAGGGGTTCCCCAAGGTCCAGTATTGGGACCATTGTTTTTAATCTATACAAATATCCTACCAAATATATTGAAAACCACTCGGGTGCTAATGTGTGCAGATGATACTGTGATAGTATCACCTGGTACAAATCTGATTCAAGTTTGTCAAAACTTACAGAAGGATTGACTTCAAGTTCAGAAGTGGGTTGAAGATTCAAATTTGATGCTAAATAGGAAAAAAAAATCACAGGTTATGATTTTTGATCAAGTTGCAAGAAAAGATAAAAATAAACACTAGAACAGGAGAATGTTTAACTCATGTTACACAGTATATTTAGGATTTTTGGATAGATGAACTGAAATTCGACTATCATATAATCGAATTAGTAAAGAAATGAAGTGTTAAAGCAGCAGTGCAACGAAAAAAGTTGTTCTAAAAAGCTAATTTTCTGCTATGGTTGTGAAAAATATTGGCAGAATTGTTGATTTAGGTTTTATCGGTGCTTCCTAGGCTGTGTACTGTACATCTGAATTTTTGTCTGGCCTCTAGCCCTTCTTGGGTCCTCAGCATTATTTCTATGCAAATATTAGGCGGCATCTTTTT
Source organism: Neoceratodus forsteri (assembly GCA_016271365.2). Classification (NCBI taxonomy): domain Eukaryota; kingdom Metazoa; phylum Chordata; order Ceratodontiformes; family Ceratodontidae; genus Neoceratodus; species Neoceratodus forsteri. Next base: position 266,279,494 of record CM057451.1, on the reverse strand, counting down.
TTCTTGAGAAATAATTATTTTGAAACATTCATAAAATTCTTAAAATGATGATGAAAACTGAACATTTTACCACCAAAATAAACTGGAAGAGATATGGCATCAGTTAGGAATTAAAAAAGGTGGGGTCAAATTTTAACCCATTTTCGTTGAACTGCTGCTTTAAATTGGGGGCCATGAGAAGAACTGGTTATTGTATAAATTAGAGCATTAGAATGAAAATGATCAATCGGCTTTTACTTTCGATTGTGGATTATAGAATACACATATATTGAGAGGGGGCAGCTTAAACTTGAAGGACCAATCTGGAGTGAGGGTGCCAATTTTGATTTGCGGCTGGGCTAGATAAGGGCCTAGCCACCTCACCACCCATTAAGGAGCTATAATTGTGTCCCACACCACCCACCCTGGCCCCGACCTGTATTAAATGGTCTGAGGGGGCGGATCGTTGGGGGAGAACATGGTGTGACTGGCTGGGACTGGGACTGAGATTTAGGAAGCTCGGATTTGTTGCTGGCTAGAGGAGGGTGGGCATATGCTTCTTATCATATGCTGTGCTGGCTTGGACTTAGTGGTTACTGTGGGGATTGCAGATTAATTCTTGGGGTCTTGCTGGGCTTTGATGGTGTTACATTGAGGGGTATTGTGTTGGGCTTGCTGATAAGGGGACACATTGATGAGAATTGTCTATTGCTGGGTATCTCGTGTGTGTGTGTGTGTGTGTGTGTGTGTTACTCGCTGGTGGGGGGGCTGTACGTTTGACAGTATATTATTGCTGGTAGGGGGACTTATTGCTTATAAGTAAAATGAGGGTGGGCTTGGGGGCAGTCGGAGTGGACATCTTTGACAGGGCGATAGGGTGTACGGGGTGTGGGGCAGCCATAATATTAAATTGGGCATGGAGGTTTGGAGGGTGCCCAGTGTGTTTTCAACTGGAGGGTCTTGGGGAGGAGATCAGGGGGATCAGAAGGCAATTGGAATGGCGGATGGGAAGGGACGGGGAGGTAAAGTGGGGTATGGATCATATGTGACTAGACGTGGTAAAAATGACGTCTCAAAGGGCATGTGGAATAGGCAAAAAGGGCACATCTCAGGGGACAGGTGGACCATATGGTCACTCTGGAGGTGAGGGGGCGGAACAAGCAATGTACGGGAAGCAATCTGTAGGGAGGGGGCTGCTCGGAGGGAGCAAAAGAGGGAAGGAGGGGTAGAAGAGAGCAAAACTGGGGCAAGCATCACACTTACAAACCATTTCACCCTGTTATATCCAGGAGATGATGTGGAGGAGGCTGATGGTGGGGGAGAGCTAGAGGACAGGGAAGGTTTGGTCAGTAAGCTGACAGGGGTGGGAGACAGAGGAGGTGTGGAACCATAGGAAAGGATGGGGGAGGGATAGGAGCCTAGGTTGGGGAAATATGGTAGATGGGGGGCATTGAGTGAGGACAGGGTGGAAGGTGGCAGGAATGTGGTCAGAAATGTGATCCAGGTTGGGGAAGTCAGTCAAGGGGGGGGGGGGCGGCAGTAGAGAGGTCAGCTGTGAGACAAGTTTCATCAGAAGAAGTGGAGAGTAGGGTAGGGAGAATTTCAGCTGATGGGGTGGGAAGTGCAGGTCCGGAAAAGGGGTGGGGGATTGGAGGATTATAGCTCAAGAAGGGTGATGGGATGGAATTGGGAAGCATTCTCTGGTCTCCCGGGAAATTGGGGGGACGAGGAGCAAATTGGCAGCCGCAGGTAGGAGTATAGTAGGGCTAGCATATGAGGGAGGCCTCCGGGCTGATGGAGTTGGGAGGAGTAAGCAGGGGGTTGTCGGCAGAAGGAGGAGCCTGGATGGATCTAAATGGGCTAATACAGATTCCCAGGCTGACTGGAGAGGCAGGAGCAAGCAGGGGTCTGATGATAGAAGGAGGAGTCTGGAAGGATCCAAACGGGCTAGCAAAGTGGGGGGTGGGGTGAAGGTGATACTGCTGGAGGATTCCATGATCGGGATATCCAGTGGGAGGGGTTGGGGGAAAATAAAAGCAGCCCAATCAAGGCTAAATGTATGCCAGGATTATCCGTACACAGGGCCAAATTCCACCTGTACTCAATAGCACTGGAATGTGGGGGATCCCTGGACTTCCTAGTACATCTGAGGACAAATGACTTGGAAGGGAACAGTGAGCTAGAAATACAGGCTAGGTTCTGGGAACTGGCAAGGGTTTGTCACTCTATAGGAAGCAAAATTTCCTTCTCTGAGATTCTGCCAGTACCAAGGGCAACCTGGGAGATTAAACTAAAACTTAGAGGGGTGAACCAGTGGCTTAGGGATTGGTGCAAGGCAGATGGGTATGGGCTGGTGGGAGATACTTGGGAGGATAAGGGGCTATATGCCAGGAATAGATTACATCTCAATCTGGAGGGGAGGGAGATCTTGAAACTAAAACTTGCTGGTTTTATAGGAGAGAGGTGGGATTTAAACTTGTAACGGGGGGAGGGTCAAATAAAAGATTGGCCCCAGGGAAGCTGTTTGTGGATCCAGGTCTAGGGCAATTGAAGAGTGAGGGGGGATGCAATGCAAATCTAAGGAAAATTGGACAGAATAAGGACTGCGGAGGGCTGGGGAGATTGGATATGGAGGAGAGGTCGCGGTGGAGGACAGTACTGATTAATGCCAGGAGCATGAGCAATAAAATGCCTGAGTTACAGGCTATGCAGGCTGAGGGATCAGCGGATGTGGCAGCAATTACAAAGACATGGGTCACCCAGAGAAATGATTGGGGCCTAAATTTGGAGGGCTGTAAGATATTCAGGAAAGATAGAGGAGTGGGAAGAGGGGGAGGGGTTGCGCTGATGGTCAGAAATGATGTTGTCGTTAGTGGAGTGGAGGAGGCTGAAGGAGGAGTGGAGGCGATTTGGGTAACCTTGTAAACGAGGGGAGGAGAAAATTGAAAATAAGGGTGGTATACAGGCCCCCCGCAATTGAGGAGGCTCTGGAGAATAAACTGGTTGAGAACATTAAGGGTCATTGTGACCTTGGTAAGGGTAGGGTGGTAGTCATGGGTGACCTTTAATGTGCCGGGGGCGGACGGGGGCACCATGACATCTTCTGTAGCCAGGGAACAGCGACGGAAGGATGTGTTTCAGGATGCTTTCCTGGTCCAACAGGTGGGGGAACCTACTGGAGAGGGGCAGATATTGGATGTTGTCCTGGCGGACAGTGATCAGATAAGAGGCCTGGAGGTGTGCAGTCCACTGGCGGGTGGAGACCATGCCACGGTCTGGTTTCTGCTGTATATAGGGGGTGAGGAATACCGTACTAACACAGTAGTGGTAGATTTCAGGGAAGCGGATTTCGTGAGCATAGGTAGGATTCTAAGAGAGAGGTTGGACAACATTAGGCCGGACATGGATGATGGAAGATTGTGGGAGACCAATAAAAAAGGGGTACAGGAGGCTATTAAGTACTGTACAAAATTAAGGCAAAAGCGTGGTAGAACCAGTAAGCCATGTTGGTGGACTAGGGAGGTGCAGGAGGCAGTGAGGGATGAAAAGGCCACTTATGCACATTTGAAACGCTCATGGGGGGACAAGGAGCGAGGAGAGTATGAAATATCGGCCAGGAGGGTCACCAGAGTGGTGAGGGGAGCCAAGGCAGGGATGAAGTATACCTGGCTAGGGATATCCGGGGGTGGGGGAGGGAAGGGATTCTGTAGATATATAAGAGAGAAGCGAAAAGAGAGGACTCAGATCAGTAGGATTAAAATTATGGGAGGATGGGCTCAGGAAGCAGGGGAACAGGCAGAGGTGCTAAATGAGTACTTTGCCTCAATCTTTGCAAATGGGGACTGGGGTTCCCTATAGGCTGATGGGAGGGGAGAGCATTCAGCTAAAGCGAGAAGTCTGTCTGAGACCAGAGGACGGAATGAGGCTAGGTTACAGATAGGAACAGACCCAGAAGGGTGGGGAGGTTGAGTGAGGGGGAGGCATGGGAAGAAATCACAGTGGATAGGGTGAGGGAGGCCCTTCAGAAGCTAAAGACTGATAAGGCGTCTGGGCCGGGTGGGCTACACTCGAGGGTTGTGAAGGAATTGGCGGAGGAGCTGGCAGCTCCACTGGCTGCACTCTTTAATACCTCTTTGCAGACAGGATGGGTGCCCCAAGACTGGAGGGTGGCTTATGTAGTGCCTTTTCATAAAGGGGGGTTTAGAGAAGAGTTGGGGAATTATATGCCTGTCAGCCTAACTTCTGTGGTAGGCAGAGTAATGGAGGGTTTATCAAGGAAAGGCTTGGGAGGCAGCTAGAATGGTTAGGGCACCAGGATGATAAACAGTATGGCTTTGTTCCGGGGAGATCGTGTTAGTCCAGTCTCAGAGTTTTATGACTGGGTGACGGGGGTCTTGGACAGACTTAGGCCGGTGAACGTCCTATACCTAGATTTCCGCAAGGGTTTGATTCAGTATCACATTATGGGCTGATAAAAAAGATGGGGGAGATGGGGGTGGGAGGACAGGAGCTCAATTGGGTTGAAAATAGGCTCTCAGGGTATTTACAGAGGGTAATGGTGGGTGGGATACTCTCCTCTCCCAGGAAGGTAATCAGTGGGGTCCCTCGGGGTTCGGTATTGGGGCCACTCTTGTTCAACGCCTGTGTTTCGGATATTGGGAGGGGGGTTAGGAATAGGTTGAGTCTCTTTGCAGATTATTCAAAACTGGGAGCACTGGTGGATTGTGAAGAAGCGAGGGAGGCGGTCCAGGGGGACCTGGATACCCTGGAGGGGTGGTCAAGGAGGTGGGAACTGAAATTTAATGCCGGGAAATGTAAGGTATTACATTTGGGGGTAAAAAACTCGGGTCATGAATACAACCTGCAGGGGTCACACTGCAAGCCACATTAGAAGAAAGGGATTTAGGGGTGGTGATAGACATCAAAATGAATAACTCTGAAAATTGTAGAAGAACTGCAGCCAAAGCAAATAGGATACTGGGCAGCATAGCCAGGGGAGAATTACATGCAGAAGGAAGGAGGTGATCCTCCCTCTGCATAATGCCTTGGTCAGGCCGCAGCTCGAGTACCATGTACAGTTCTGGACACCTCATCTGAAGGGGGACATAGCGCAGCTGGAGAGGGTCCAGAGGAGAGCGACCAGGATGATTCAGGGCATGGAGGGGAAGCTTTATGAGGAGAGACTGGATGAGCTTGGGCTTTACTGACTAGAGGAGAGGAGGGACAGAGAAGATATGATAGAGGTTTTCAAGTATGTAAAAGGAATAAACAGGAGTGGAACCAAGGAGCTTTTTAAGCTAAAGAAGGGGGGGAACCAAGGGCCATGAGTGGAAACTGGAGGGAGGGGGAAACTACAGTGGCAGGCGTAGGAGGCATTTTTTTCACTGAGAGGGTGGTGGAGCCGTGGAATGTATTGCCTGGGAGGCAGGTGGAGGAGGGCACAGTGGAGGGATTCAAGAATGGGTGGGACAGGTACAAGGGGAAATTGAAACTAAAGAAGATCCTATTGGGGGCTGGGGGGGGTGGTAAGGCGAGCAGCCATTAGGTTGCTGGTTTTCGAGCAGACAAGACAGACCATTTGGCCTATTCTGCTGGCTTTTTAGTATGTTAGTATATATGAACTTGCAAATTCGATCAATCTAAGAAAGATAAAAATAGTACATCATCGGTTAGCCCGGTTCATATTGAGAGCAGACTTAAGAACACATCACTGCATTTTGTATGACAAATTAGCGTGGCTTACAATTGAAAACAGTGTATTTGTAGCTTGGGCAAATGTAGTTTATAAACTAATTTAGCCAACCCACTAAATTTGTCTGACAAGTTGGTAAAATCTGAGCCTAAATAGGCCTTGAGAAGCTCAAATAAGGGTTTCTTTAAGGCACCAACTTTTAAAAACAAACATGGCGAGAGAACTTTCAAATTTTTAGCTGCACAAGTGTGGAACAGAGTTATTCCAAATGTTGGCCAAGCTACAAAAAATGTAAAAATTTTAAATACTGCCCTAAGACAGGAATTAGCAATACGATGTAACTGCAATGACTAAGTTGTATGGAAACATGTAATGTATAATTTTTTTTAAATGTCTTTGCTCCATTATAAATGTAAAATTTTACAGGAACACTTTGGAAATGGGATTAAATCCTAATATTATTGTACTACCTTTCCTGTATAAAAATAAAGACTTTTACTATTACTACTTCCTCTCGACCTAGTCCTCCAGTCAGGAAGGCAGCTAAAGTTTAACACATTTCAGAATCCTGCTCATGAGTTTCAAACACATCTAAGCAGTCAGTAGACAATGTTTAACAAACTTACAGAGAAACTTATTTAAATCTATAACTCTTCAGACATAACTCCTACTGTCCTTATTTTCTGACCCCCTTTTTTTTTAAACAAACGTCACCCTTTTCAGACTCTAGAGGAGATGAGCTGGCGAAAGATGGGATACTAACATACTAAAATGTCAGCAGAATAGGCCTAATGGTCTTTCGTGTCTGCTCGTTTGGTCAGCCCCCACCCTGGGAGCTGACCTTGCTGCCCCCCTCTCCCTCTCTGGCGTCTCTCTTCCCATTCCCGTATATTCTCGTTGCACTGGTTTTTGCTTCCAGAACACTTCCCCTGTCCCACCCCTTCTTGAACCCCTCCACCGTTTCTGCCTCCACCAGCCCCCTGGGCAGCGCATTCCATGGCTCCGCCACCCTCTCAGTGAAGTAGCACCTCCTCCTTTCTCCCCTTAATCTCCCCCCCCTCCAGCTTCTACCCATGCCGTCTAGTTGCTCCCCCCTTCATTTGGAGCACCCTGACTGCTCCTCCCTATTACCCCCCTCATGTACCTGAAGACCTCTATCATGTCCCCCCGGTCTCTTCTCTCTTCCAATGTGTACATATTTAGCTCTTCGAGCCTCTCCCCATAGGTCCTCTCCCCATAGGTCCTATCCCCCAAGCCCCAAATCATTTTGGTTGCCATCCTCTGGACCCTCTCCAGGAGTTCAATATCCCTCTTTAAGTGTGGCCTCCAAAACTGCACGCAGTACTCGAGGTGTGGCCTCACCAAGCAGTTATATAGTGAGAGTATCACTTCCTTCTTCTGGAGGTGACCCCCAGCGATGCATCCAAGCATCCTGTTGGCCTGTGTCGCTGCCTCCCACAAGTCTCCGAGTTGTTCATCTTGACATCCACCACCACCCCAGGTCCCTCTCAGCCATCGAGACTTTCAGCATTTCTCCCCCCCGCCCAGGGTGTACTCTTGGCCCGGGTTTCTGGCTCCCAGGTGCAGTACCTTGCACTTCCCTGCATTGAACCTCAGCTTCCGCTTTCTAGACCACCTTTCCAGAGCCTCCAGTTCCCCCTCTAGGGCCACCCTCCCCTCCTCCCCATCCACCACCATCCCCAGTTTTGAGTCATCCTCAAAGAAACTCATCTCACTCCTGATACCCTTCCTTATGTCAGAGACATAGGTGTTGAACAGGAGGGCCCAGGACCCGATCCTGAGGGACTCCACTAATGACCCTCCTTGGGGGTGAGACTATCCCGCCAACCACGACCCTCTGGGTCCGGTTCTGGAGCCAATTTCCTATCCATCTGATCATCTGGTTCCCCACCCCCATTTCTCCCAGATTATCCAACAGGCCCCCGTGAGGAACAGAGTCAAACGCCTTGCTGAAGTCAAGAAAGAGGACGTCTATTGGTCTACCCAGGTCCAAGGCACTTGTCACCCAGTCTTAGAACTCCACAAGGTATGTCTGACTTGATTTCCCAGGGACGAATCCATGCTGTCTATCATCCAGGCACTCCAACTTTTCCAGGTCCCGCCTAGTCTCTCCCTGACAATTCCCTCCATCACCTTGCCCACCGCTGATGTCAGGCTGACGGGCCTGTAGTTCCCTGCCACCTCCCTTGATCCCCCCCCCCCCTTGTGGAGAGGCACTATATGTGCCACCTTCCAGTCCTGGGGCACCCACCCTGTCCTTGGAGAGATGCTGAAGGGCTCCGCCATGGGTTTTGCCAGGATATCCACCAGTTCCTTCAGCACTCTGGGATGTAATTTATCCGGCCCTGGTGCTTTCTGCATCTTAAGGGACCTGAGGGCTTCCCTCACTCTCGCTGCCGTGATTTCCACCTCCGCTACCTCGTCCCCCTGCTTTCACTTCCCCCCACCTACCAGTGATGCCTCCCCAGACCCGCTGATCGGTAAGGGTCCCCCCCTCCTCAGTTTCACAGTCTCCTCCCATATATGATGCAGCCCCCCCATTTTCCTTGGTGAAAACTGAGGCCGTACTCATTTAGTACCTCAGCCTGCTCCCCCGGGTCTTGTGCCCATCCCTCCCCTGTTTTAATTCTGCAAATCCGTCCCTTCACCCTTCATTTTTCCGCAATGTATCTAAAGAACCCCTTGTTCCCTCTCCTAATTTCCCTGGCCAGGTTCTGCTCCTTCCTTGCCTTAGCCGCCCTCACCACCCTAGTGGCCTTTCTGGCCATCAGCTCATACTCCCCTTGGTCCCTTTCACCCCTTGAGTACTTGAATTGCCTGTAGGCTGCCTTCTTTCCCCTCACCACCTCCTGAACCTCCCTGGTCCACCAGCAGGGTTTTCAGGCCCTACCACATTTTCGTCTTACTCTTGCGCAGGTGCTGGTAGCATCCTGCACCCCTCCTCCTGATGATTTCCCCATCTACTGTCAGTGTCCATGTCTGGCCCAATCCCATCCAAGTGCTCCTTAAGGATTTTTCCCATTTCCTTGAAATCCAGCCCCCTGAAGTCGGTTACCTCTGTCTTTGTGCAGCCTTCTACCCCTCCTAGGTTCAGGCAGAACCAGACTGTGGCATGGTCGCTCCCCGCCAACGGGTCCCTTACCTCCAGGCCCCCAATCTGGTCACTGTCTGCCAGGACCACATCCAGTATCCGCGCCTCCCTGGTCAGTTCCCCCACCTGCTGAGTTAGGAACGCGTCCCGAAAGACATCCAACAACCTCTGTTCCCTGGCCACCGAGGATGTCAGTCTCCCAGTCTGTTCCTGGCATGTTTAAGTCCCCCAACACCAGCACCCTTCCCCTTCCCAGTCTGCAGTGTGTCCCAGTGTCTGCCACCAGACTCTCCTCCAGCACAGCTGGTCTATACACCACTCCTATTTTTACTCTCCTTGCCCCTCCCCCCCCGTTATCAAGGTGACCTAAAACGCCTCCACAGTTCCCTCCGCCTCCTCCACTCCTCCTATGGCAATGCAGTGTTTGACTATTATTGCTACCCCTCCTCCCCTTCCCTCCCCCCTGTACTTCCTGAACATGGTGTAACCCTCCAGGTTCAGGTCCCAGTCGTGCCCTGCGGTGGCCTAGGTCTCAGTGACTGCTGCCATATCCACCTCTCCCTCAGCTGACATCGCATGGAGCTCAGGCATTTTATTGCCCAAGCTCCTGGCATTTAGCAGGACTACCTTCCACCCTTTCCCTATACTTCCATTTCCCCTGCTCGTGTTCCCGTGGGGATTCTGTCTTCCCCTGGTCCGCACCTTACCAGTCGGCCTTTTCCTGCATTCCTCCAACTCCGTAGGGGGATGGAGACAGAGTCCCTCCTTTATCGGATCCGCCTCAACAGCCTTTTCTCCCACCTTCACATGTTCTCCTGCCAGAGTTATCCACACTGTGCTCCTACCTCTCTGCCATTTTTCATCCCTCTGTAATAAAACCCATAGCAATTCCACTAAAGAAAACCCATAAAAAGTGACTTGGTCACATTGCCTTAACAGAAGGCTACATCAGATATTGAGGAAGCTTAAGTAAGGAAGCAGAACATTAAAAAAAAAAAAAAACCTAAAAATGGAGGGAAAATAACAGAATAGTCAGAGTGATGAATCATCTTCTCCCTGATCTGCTTCCGGTTGTGGTCTAGCCTGGAACTCTTTCTCGTTTTTATCTGTTGAGTGCCCTGCATCCTGCGGGTTGGTGAACTGACATGCTCTCGTCTGGCATGATGTCTTCTGAGACATCCGGGTAAATTTCTGTGTCCATGTCCCATGTGGAGATCGGGTAAGAGAAGCCAGCCAGATGCAACAGCAGGTCCCTTGTCTCTGTAGCAGAGACGGCGCTAGATAGGGCAAAAAGGGAAAAAGTTGCAGCTTGCCCAAAAATGACCCACTTTCCACAGGCAGTGGGTCCAAAGTGGTGCACCTGTCTCTAACAATAGCTGAAAGATGGAAAACTAAACAATAGAAAAGTATTTTCACTCAACAAATTTAAGCTTCTGTACTAGTGAAATTTCTACTTATGATTAGGTTTGGACCCAGTTGTTTCTCATTTTGACCCACATTTTTTACACCTATCGGTCTAATTTGACCCATGTTTTAAAACCCCTAGCGCTGTCACTGCTCTGTAGTGTTGGTTTTCTAGCAGCACTGTCCTCTGCTGATTGGAGGGAGTCTGGGCTGTTTCTGGGCTCACACAATCTGCCCTCTTCAGGGTTGCAACGGTGAAGTCATCTGGCAGATGCAGTGTCCCCATTATCCAAGTTTTTAAATAAGATAGTAGATCTGCTCCCAGCCCATCTTCTGGCAGTCCCAGCAGCCTAAGATTCACTAAGCGTATTTCATTTTCAAGTGCTTTCAATCGCTCTTATACCTGGCCATTCTCAACTGTTAATTTTGCAACTGTAGCAAGTGTGGTGGTGGAGCGCTTATCAGCTTCAGTAACTGTAGATTGCAAATTTTTCATTTGTGCATCTTGCGCTTCTAAACGCTCCAAAGTTTTCTTGATTTTTTTTTTTTTCCCATCCATAGCTTGGATGGAGTCTACCATGGCTTTCCAGGGCAGCTCCTTCTCAGTCCCCTCAGGCTTGCTAGACCCAGTGCTACACATGGCATCTAAGGCCTGCTGCTGATTAGGCTGACTCTGCTTTGAGCCACTACCTTGGCCCTGTTTCTTGGGTCCCATTGTTGAGAAAGGTATCACGATACTCCACACCACCTCCTCTAATCGGTCCTTACAGGAGCAAGTCTCTGGAGAAAAGGGAAAAGTCAGGGTGGAGGACAGTCCTGATCAATGCTAGGAGTATGAGCAATAAAATGCCTGAGCTCCAGGGTATGTTGGCTGAGGGAAAAGCGGATGTAGCAGCAATTAGAGACATGGGCCACTCAGAGAAATGATTGGGACCTAAACTTAGAGGGCTACAAGATATTCAGGAAAGATAGGAATGTGGGAAGGGGGGAGTTGCGCTGATTGTCAGGAATGATAGAATGGTTTGTGGAGTTGAGGCTGGAAGGGGTGTGGAGGTGATTTGGGTTACCCTGTAAATGAGGGGAGGGGGAAAAAGTGAAGATGGGGCAGTTCACAGGCCCCCTGCAATAGAGGAGGATCTGGATGATAAGTTGGTTGAGAATATCAAGGGTCATTGTGACCTTGGAAAGAGTAGGGTGGTAGTTATGGGTGATCTTAATATGCTGGGGGTGGACTGGGATACCATGACATCCTCTGTAACTAGGGAACAGAGATTGATGGATGTCTTTCTGGATGCCTTCCTGGTACAACAGGTTGGGGAACCTACTAGAGAGGGGCAGATATTGGACGTTGTACTTGCGGATAGTGAACAAATAAGGGGACTGGAGGTGTGCAATCCACTGGCGGGTGGTGATCATGCTACGGTTTGGTTCCTGCTGTATCTGGTGGGGGGAGAAAAATCGCACTCATACAGTAGTGGTTGATTTCAGGAGAGCGGACTTCTCGAGTATGGGTAAGATCCTAAGAGAGAGGGTGGACATAAGGCCATATATGGATGCTGAAAGTTTGTGGGAGACCATTAAACAAGGGGTGCAAGAGGCTACTAGGTCCTGTACTAAAGTAAGGCATAAGTATGGAGGAACTAGCAGGCCATATTGGTGGACCGGGGAAGTGCAGAAAGTGGTGAGGGAAAAAAAGGCTGCCTACAAACGTTATAAATCCTATAGGGGGGATAAGGAGCGGTGGGAGTATGAATTATGGGCCAGGAAGGTTACCAGAGTGGTGAGGGGCACTAAGACAGGGATGGAGAAAAATCTGGCTAGGGATATCCGGGGTGGGGAAGGGATTCTATAGATACATAAGAGAGAAGAGAAAAGTGAGGACGCAGATCAATAGGATAAAGATTGTGGGGGGATGGGCTCAGGATGCAGGGCATCAGGCAGAAGTGCTAAATGAGTACTCTGCCTCAATCTTTGCAGGGGGTGACAAGGGATCCCTACAGCCTGATGGGTGTGATGAGGAGACAGCAAAAGCGAGAGGTCCGTCTCAGTCTGAGACCGGAGGATGGAAAGAGGATAGGGAACAGGCTGGGCCAGATCAAGAAGGAGTAGGATGGTTACATGAGGGAGTGGATTGAGGGGGAGAAATCACAGTTGATATGGTGAGGGAGGCCCTTCGGAAACTAAAAACAGATAAGGCACCAGGGCCGGATGGCTTACACCCGAGGGTTTTGAAGGAATTGGCGGAGATACTGGCAGTTCCACTGGCAGCACTTTTTAACGCCTCGTTGCGGACGGGATGGGTGCCACGGGATTGGAGGGTGTCTTATGTAGTGCTTATACATAAGGGGGGGTCTCGGGAGGAAATGGGGAATTATAGGCCTGTCAGTCTGACGTCTGTGGTAGGCAAAGTAATGGAGGGCTTTATCAAAGAGAGGCTTGGGAAGCAGTTGGAATGGTTAGGACACCAGGATGATGAACAATATGGCTTTGTCCCGGGGCGATCGTGTCAGACCAACCTTGTAGAGTTTTATGACTGGGTGACGGGAGCCTTGGATAGACATAGGCCAGTGGATATCCTATACCTAGATTTCAACAAGGCGTTTGATTCGGTGCCCCATAATGGATTGATAGCAAAATGGGGGAGATGGGGGTGGGAGGGCAGGAACTCAGTTGGGTAGATAATTGGCTTTCGTGGCGTCTACAGAGGGTTATGGTGGGTGGGATACTCTCCTTCCCCAGAAAGGTAATCAGTGGGGTCCCTCTGGGTTCAGTATTGGGGCCACTCTTGTTCAATGCCTATGTCTTGGATATAGGGAGGGGGTTAAAAATAGGTTGTCTCTCTTTGCGGATGATTCAAAGCTGGGAGCACTGGTGGATTGTGAAGAAGCGAGGGAGTCAGTCCAGGGGATCTGGATACCCTGGAGGGTGGTCAAGAGGTAGGGACTGAAATTTAATGCCGGGTACTTTATTTGGGGTAAAAAAAAGCGGGCCATGTAGCTCCCGAGAGGGAGCCCACTGCAAGCCACATTGGAAGAAAGGGATTGAGGGGTAGTGGTTGATGTCCAAACAGAGTAACTCTGAAAATTGTAGAAGAACAGTAGCCAAAGCAAACAGGATTCTGGGCTGTATAGCCAGGGGTATTATGTCCAGAAGTAGGGAGGTGATCCTCCCTCTGTATAATGCCTTGGTCAGGTTGCAGCTTGAGTATTATGTACATTTCTGGAGACCTCATTTGAAGAAGGACATAGTGCTGCTGGAGAGGGTGCAGAGGAGAGTGACCAGGATGATTCAGGGCATGGAAGGGAGGCCTTATGAGGAAAGGCTGAAGGAGCTTGGGCTTTATTCACTGGAGGAGAGGAGGGATAGAGGAGACATGATAGAGGTTTTCAAGTATGTAAAAGGAATAACCAGGAGTGGAGTAAAGGAGCTGTTTAGGTTAAAGAAGGGGGGAGCTACCAGGGGTCATGAGTGGAAGATTGAGGGAGGAAATTACAGGGGAGGGTAGCGTAGGAGGCAATTTTTCGCTGAGAGGGTGGTGGAGCAGTAGAATGCACTGCCTGGGTGGCTGGTGGAAGAGGGCACAGTGGAGGGCTTCAAGAAGGGGTGGGACAGGTATAAGGAAAATCTGAATAAAAAGAAGACTCTCTTGGGGGCTAGGAGGGGTTGTAAGGCGAGCAGCCACTAGGTTGCTGGCTTTCGACCAGCAAGACAGGCCATTTGGCCTATTCTGCTGGCTCTTTAGCATGTTAGTACAAGTTGTAAAAGTAGTCTGTTTTTGATCAGAGCACAGGTAAGTGTTCTTGGAAAAATGTCCTGCTCAGACGCTGCTCTCTGGCACACCTAGATGTCATTTTTCTTTCTTTGTGGTCAATGGCCCAGGGGTAGAGGTCACTGACCATTCATGAAGTAAGCATTAATCCGTGACAGAGGAGGGCTCTACTAGGGATTAATGCCTGCATTGGGGGGTTGGCATCATCGTGCTTCCAACTAGGAATTAATCCCCTATGAGAGCCCAACTCTGAAGGGGAGTAATGCTCTTGTAACATGGGCAATGTGCAAATGGGTAATGTTGCATTATGATCTGTTATATATTATACATACAGGTAGATGCGCTGTTTCACAACATATCATTTGCAGTAACAACTATTGAGTACTTGTCATCTCACTACCACATGTATTCATATAATGGTGGTTTTATTGTTACACATTACTAGGTTTGTCTTTTGAAAGCAGCACAATGAATACATAGAAACATAGATTTTGACGGCAGATAAGGACCGCTTGGCCCACCCAGTCTGCCCATTTCCCTACCTATTGGATAAGCTGCAGATCCTAGTTAACCAGCAGCCTACTTCTTCCCATCCCCAACCCCCTAGAATTGCCTTATGACTGTCCCATGCATGCTTGAATTCCACCACTGTTTTTTGACTCCACAACCTCCTCCGGAAGGCCATTCCATGCATCCACAACCCTCTCTGTGAAAAAATACTTCCTTAAATTACCTCTGAGCTGCCCCCCTTCTATCTTCAAATTGTGCCCCCTTGTTCTTGCACACCTCTTTTTTTGAAAGATGCTACCCTCTTGGACTTTGTTGATTCCCTTGAGACACTTGAAGTTTCTATCATGTGTCCCCTCTCTCTCTCCTTTCCTTGAGGCTATACATATTCAGCTCCTTAAGTCTCTCTTCATATGTCTTCCGGTGCAGGCCCTGCACCATTTTAGTTGCCCTCCTCTGGACAGCCTCCATCCTGTCTATATCCTTGCGGAATAGTGGTATGGTACATTTCTTTTGAAAAAGTATACAGTCGTGGCCAAAAATATTGGCGCCCTTGCTGTTTTTTCTAATAATGCACCATTCCTTCCAGAAAATTGTTGAAATTAAAAAATATTTTGGTATCCATTTATGTGTTTGTTTGGTTTGCAGTGGAATAAAACACAAAAAGCAGAAAAATTTACTAAGTCTTAGCTTATTCCACACAGAAACCCTTTAATGGCCCGGACAAAATTATTGGCACCTTTTAGAAGTAGTTGGAAATAATTAGATTTCAAGCAGGTGATTCGCCTTCACTTTGGAATTGAACTCACCTGTGGTGAGTTGCAGGTGCCTGCATATAAAAATCACTCATTCAACCAGTTTGAATAGAGAAAAGGACTCATTCTCCTGTTTTGTGTCACTGTGTGTACCGCAGTGAGCATGGAGAAAAGAAAGAAAGCCAGAGAATTGTCTGAGGAGGTCAGACAGAAGATTGTAGCCAAGCATGGACAATCTCAAGGCTACAAATCAATCTCCAGAGACCTTGATGTTCCTGTTTCCACCGTACGTAATGTTATCAGGAAGTTTAAGGCCCATGGCACTGTAGCCAACCTCCCTGGACGTGGCCGCAAGAGAAAACTTGATCGAAGATTGCTGCGCAGGATTGTTCGAATGGTGGAGAAAGCACCTCTATCAACTGCCAAACAGATTCAAACTGACCTTCAGACACAAGGTACGACAGTTTCAACTTGCACCATCCGTCGCCAACTCAATGAAAGGGGGTTATATGGTTGGGGTCCTCCTGGGCCTCCTCTGCTGAGAGAGAGACATAAGAAAGCCTGACTGGAGTTTGCCAAAACACACCTGAACAAGCCAAAATCCTTCTGGGAGAATGTCCTGTGGACAGATGAGACCAAATTAGAGCTTTTTGATAAAGCACATCGTCTCTATGTTTACAGAAAACAAAATGAAGCCTTCAAAGAAAAGAACACCTTCCCTACAGTCAAACATGGAGGAGGTTCAGTGATGTTTTGGGGTTGCTGTGCTGCCTCTGGCACTGGGTGCCTTGAACGTGTGCATGGTATCATGAAATCTGGAGATTACCAGGCCATTTTGGAGAACAATGTTGAACCCAGTGTCAGAAAGCTGGGTCTCCGAAAGTCATGGGTCTTCCAGCAGGATAATGACCCTAAACACACTTCAGAAAGCACCCAGGAATGGTTCAAGACAAGACGCTGGACTGTTCTGAAGTGGCCAGCAATGAGTCCATATCTAAATCCCATTGAAAACCTGTGGAGAGATCTGAAAACAGCAGTTGGGAGAAGGCACCCTTCAAATCTGGGAGAACTGGAGCAGTTTGCACAAGAAGAGTGGGCCAAACTGCCAGTAGGGAGGTGCAGGAAGCTCATCCGTGGCTATAGGAAGCAGTTGATTGCAGTTATTTTGACCAATGGCTGTGCTACCAAATATTAAGTCTAGGGTGTCAATTTTGTCAATGCCATTTCTTTTCATTTTCTGATTTAAAAGGATATATTAAATTCTGAATCAAAAGGTTCTGTAATATTAACAGAGAAATAAAAAATTGTGGAGACCAAATACTGTTGTTAATTTCAACTTTTATGTTTAGAGGAAATTGTGAGTTATTTGAAAAAAGTGCAAGGGCACCAGTATTTTTGGCCACGACTGTACATACAAATTGTTCTTTTTTTTTTTTTTTTTATTCGTTTCTGTTCCATCACCGATGTTTGCTGCTTGTACTGCCATGGAATTCTGTGTCATTTGCATATTTGGGTCTTGCCACTGCGCTGATTGACCCTCTCTGTGTTGTGCACAGATAGCTGCTGTTATTGTACCGACTCAAGCATTTAGTCACTATTATGGTACTAAACAGTAGTTTTACGATGAATGCATATTGTGTTTACTTATATAAAGATTCTAGCTATTGGTGTGCTTCTGCACAGAATTTCTTCCTTCAGGTCCACTACTGCACTCGGTGGTGCCTCTGTTTTTTCACGTAAGACTTCTATTTCTGTGTTCCTCTATCTCCCTCTGCACAATTCTGCTAATAATTCATTGCCCTGTAACTGGCGAATGCACCCGAGCGATGCACGTGACTGATGCATTGGAAATGTGGACGTTAAATTTAGACTTTGATTTGTCAGCTTTATTTATAGTATGCGTGTAGATAAGACAGTGTCTGGTAGGTGGGAATGAAACATTTATTTTTCTTGTTTAACAGTGCGTTCTGCTGCTAGTTTACATATAGTACTACACTACTGATGAATATTGTATGCGACTTAGGGCTTGGTGGCTATTACAGGGATAGCACCAGCGGGCATTACTGCGGGATTAATACCCGCTGCATATTGCTCAGCTGGTACTGTCGAACCAATTGGTGTGCTCTGTTTCATACCCATGTTACAAGATAACAATGTTATCTGATAGCCACCCTTTGGTTTACTGTATCGCCTATAAATCCCATGTCATCTTAACAAAACTTTGTTAGATGAAGAATATAGCTGTGAATATAACAAGGAAAAAAATATAAGGGTTGGCCACCTGGGGGCCAGAAACCCAGGCCAAGTGTACACCCTGGGGGGGGGAATGCTACAAGTCTCGATGGCTGAGAGGGACCTGGGGGTGGTGGTGGATGTCAAGATGAACAACTCTGAGACTTGTAGGAGGGCAGCAGCCAAGGCCAACAGGATGCTGGGATGCATCGCTAGGGGATCACCTCCAGAAGGAGGAAGTGATACTCCTCTGTATAACTGCTTGGTGAGGCCGCACCTTGAGTACTGCATGCAGTTTTGGAGGCCACACTTAAAGCGGACATTAACCTCCTGGAGAGGGTCCAGAGGAGGGCAACCAAAATGATTTGGGGCTTGGGGACAGGACCTATGAGGAGAGGCTCAAAGAGCTAAATATGTACACATTAGAAGAGAGAAGGGACCGGGGGGACATGATAGAGGTCTTTAGGTACATGAAGAGGATAAATAGGGGAGGAACAGTCGGGGTGCTTCGAAGGAAGGAGGAAGGGGCCACTAGACGGCATGGGTGGAGGCTGGAGGGGGGAAGATTCAGGGGAGAAAGGAGGAGGTGCTACTTCACTGAGAGGGTGGTGGAGCCATGGAATGCACTGCCTAGGGGGCTAGTGGAGGCAGAGACAGTGGAGGGGTTCAAGAGGGGGTGGGACAGGTACAGGGGAAGGGTTCTGGAAGCAAAATCCAATGCAGCAAGAATATCCGGAACTGGGAAGGGAGAAGCCAGAGAAGGCGAGAGGGACAGCAAAGTCAGCACCCAGGCTGGGGACTGACCAAACGAGCAGACACGAAAGACCGTTAGGCCTATTCTGCTGGCATTTTAGTATGTTAGTATGTTCTATTTTTGGCTGTATCTGCTTTCTAAGTGGCAGATTCAGTGCTGGTTGACTCAGGATAGTAACGAAATAAAAGTAGAATGTCAGCCTTTCAAACAATTCAAAAATACCTACAGAATGACAAAGAATTAATATAAATAGATAAAAAACAAGACAGATAGACATGCACAGATAGTATCTCGAAAGATTCCAACAGCTACATTTGGCAGGGAGCTGATTTCCTCACTGTCCTTCTATTTAGATCCTTTGCTGGAAATGAATTTACTAGGGTAAATTAATCTTAATAGTGGTTCCATGCACGCGGGTATATTTGTGACAGTAAACCTTAAAAACTGTTTTGGGCAAATCAGAAAAATGTGACTCGTAACCATCAGTGAATATCCTTAATCACTATTGCTTGGGCACTGCTATCCAGAAGCTTCTAGCACTAACCAGCTGAAACAAAAAGAGCATTGGGGACGGCATCAATTTGCACAGCACATTCACTCCGGGTGGCAGTAGTGAGTAATTCATAAAGACATTTTTTCAGTAGAAATGACCATATGCTATAAAATAGAATATGGACAGCCATCCACATCTCTGGATGTGTTTTCATTGTGAGTTTGAGAGGGCATCATAGATCTCTCAGGCTTGGCTCTCGAGGTCCCTATGATGTCCTCTCAGCCCCTCGATGGAAATCCATCCTTGTGGTACATGGTTTCCTTTATGCTATCTCGTGTATAGGATGGTGATAAGAACTGTACACTACACTCAAGATGGGGCTTAACCAATATCCCTTGATCAACTACTTGCAGAAGTCTATTGGTTTATAAGATCTCATAATTATATCCCTTGTGCTACTCCTTTCAGAATTTATCTACTGGTATGAAGTCCTCCAACTGGCAACAGGAAACGGAGTGTTTCAGAAATGGCAGTGATGGCGGGCTAGTTTTGCAAATGAATACTGTATGCTGGCCCAGAGGAGCAGTGGCAACGAATTGCATTACCACCTTGGAGACCATGTTTCAAGTGCAAACCCTAAAATCCCACACTGCGGCTAGCTGGGGGAGAGTCGGTTGCATCATGGAGGTGAAATGCATGGCTTCTGGTGTGGGACTCTGCCGTGCTTTGTCCAGTGTTATTCACGCATCCTGTGCTGGCCAACTAAGTACTGGTGTTGGTATTGTCTTTCAAAGGAAAACTGCATGCGAAAATTATAAACACACTTGTTCCATTCAGGCTTCCTTTATTGCCTTTGATCTGTTGCCATTTTCCCAGAATGCCTCTGAGTATGATGTGAATTAGACCTTGCATTAGAAATAAGAGCCCAGGATCCTAGTTACAATCTAGTCACACCATTTAACTGTAACTGCTTGTGAAAGTTAACTGCTTTGAAAAACTGATTCAGACAAATGCGAAGGCTGCTCAGCTCAGTGACGTGCTTCCAGATAGTACAGTACATAGGAAGAGAAAGTGTTTTGCCATCCCTTCTCAGCTGAAGTCAGATTTTTCTTAGTGCAGACTGTTGTTATTCTGGATGTGTGGCAGTTTTCTTTGTAAAGTGCTTTCACAGACCGATAATAAAGCTAATAGCACCTTTGAAGAACTTGGGTCTAATTCACATCATTCCAAGAGGCATTCTGAGAAAATTCCAACAGATCAAAGGCAATAAAAGAAGCCTGAATGTCTACCTACAGGGGCCATGACACTGGCAGGGAAAAGTTTATACAAAAAAAAAAAAAAACTTGTAACAGACATGTGGAACAGAACACCAGGGACCATCAGAAAAACAAAAACACAGTTCACAACATGTGTTTTTATAATTTTTGCATGTAGTTTTCCTTTTAAGGCAGCTGTGGCGGGCCCCGTTTCTACCTATCACAGGGTCTGTGAGGGGGATGAAGTGCTCCATTTACTAAGGGCAGAAGGAACTTTGGAAGGGGAGGGCCCATGTGGGTGCAACAAATGGCAGTAATCAGATAGGGGCCAGCTGTTTTGTGCAGTCTTCTCCTCCCTGAGGGGACATTGGACTATGCCCCTCCGAGCACCAACCTTTGCCCAGTATCCCAACATTCACCCACTGAAACACAGGAGGAGGCAGCGTGCCGGATACATCAGACTGGTTAATGGCTAGGAAGCAAGGGACGGTGGTAAATGGTAGCCATTCAGGCGATAGGAGAGTGACTGGTGGGGTGCCACAGTGTTCTGTGCTGGGACTGGTCTTCTTCAGTGTCTTCATAAGCGACGTGCAGAGGAGCTTGAGGTAAGGTAAACTTCTAGAGAAAGTTGTGGCTGGGCAACACACAGATTATATCCAGGCCCATGAGCTATTGTCCTCTGCACAGCACGGCTTTCGAAAAGGGCACAGTACGTCCTCGGCCCTTGTCACTGTCTCCTCTGGAATCTGGGCTGCCATGGACCGGGGCAAACTCACAGGTGCCATATTCGTTGACCATGTCTTACTTTGCTCTCAAATTGGGCCCCTTGGTCTGTCCCCACCTGTTCCGAGTTGATTCAGTAATTTACCTCCAGGGCAGGCAGCAACTTACCAAATTCAGCAAAGTCCTCTTGGGCACCACTTCTGTGTCCCCAAGGGATCAGTCCTGGGGCCCCTTCTCTATATTCATCAAAAATCTACCAGCTACTGCTACCCAACTGTAGTACTGTCCTATATGAGGATGACCTGGTCATACCCATTCCTGGGACATTGGGGTCATCAACCATCAACTGAGTAAGGATTTCAGAAATATCCAGTCCTGGGTAATGACTCACAAGTTGGTCCTCAACCTAATAAAACCTCATACCATGCTTTTTGGGTCCCTGGCCAAGACTAAGGCATCCCCTGCCCCTCTGTGTGTTACTGGTATCAGTGGTACTCCTCTTGTAACCACTGACTCCATCAAATACATTGGGGCGACACTGGACCCCCAACTTGACCTTGGGTGCCATATCCAAAATGTATGCAGAGCTGTCCACGGCAAAAGGTCTGGCCTACAGAGCGAAGAAAAATCTTACGTCTGCTGCTCGCCTTGCATTGGCCAGAGGAGTGTTGCTTCCTCTCTTGCTATGGACTTCTCCTGTTTGCACGCACCTCCAAAGTTCACCTCACTAGATGGAACACAACCTACAATAACATTTGCCGCTTTGCACTTGCTGCCCCTTGCCTCATCCACCACTGTGACCTATATGACAAACTCGGGTGGCTCTCCCCGCCCAACCACATGAACTGTGTTCTGGGCTGCTTCATGGGCAGGGTGCTCAGTACTGGCACTTCCCCAGGGCTGGCTGAGCTTCTCAAACCGGCTGTCTCTTCTACCTACTCCCTCAAGTCTCTGAGCCCTGACGTTCTTAAAGTCCCTATCACCCGCATGCAAATGGGGACTGGGATTTTGCTTCATGTGCCCCTAGGCTATGGAACTCCTTTACTGCTCAAGTCCGCTCCTCCCACTCGTGCCTCCAGAGCTCCCTGTGGTATCACATGTGGGTGTCCTAGACCTCCATAGCTAGTTCCGGTCCCCTGCACCGGACTCGCATATCCTTCCTGACACCCCTCTACAGCTCCTGCTGACGCAGCCTGTCTGACTGGACTCTGAGGTTCATACAATGTATTTTTTCTCAGTTTCAGGAGATACTCAGACTGTGGCTCTGTTTTTGGCTCGGAGCCATGTATATCTTGTAAAACTGTACTGTTCTTAGCCTTGGTGTCTCTGTGTATATATATTCCTGTACATATCTTAACTGTGCTTGCTGTCTACTGGTTATGTTCTCATGGTTCTATTTTGACTCTGTATACTGCCTAACTTGTGTCATGTTATCCTCTGTATGAACCTGTATCTCACTGTATCTGTATCTCGTTGTACCCTCCCGGGTCTTACCTGAAAATAGGCATATAAGTTGTCTAGTGTACTTACCTGGTCAACAAAAGCCAAATAAATAAGGTTTATCTCTGCAGATGTCACAAAAATATGCCACAGGGTTGACACTGAAGGGGCGGTGAGAATGCAGACGGATCTGAGGGAACTAGAAAAATGATCTAGGGGTGGCAGTTGGGTTTCAGTGCCAAAAAAGTGCAATGTTATGCATTTAAGGCTGCCGAATCCAGGGGTTTGTGTGTACGATTTTGGGGCGAGTGGAGCTTACAGTCATCAGGCAAAAGGAGACTTAGAGGTTATTGTATCTGATGCCTGAAGGTAGCTGGGCAGTGTGACAAAGCTATGGGTAGATGAACAGGGGGACGGAGTGACACCTATGACCCTTCAGGTCTTGGTGATGAATGAAGCAGGGACAAAGGGCAGATGCATAAAGGTCCTTTTCTGCTGATGAATCTGTGTTTCTATGTTAGTGCTAGAAAGCAGCCAAGTAGGGGGATGCCCCAAACCTCCACATCTGGTTGCATGCTTGATCCTCCCTGGCAGCCTCCATTCCTGACACTCCAGGTTTGGGAAGTGAATCTGGTCAGCATGCCAGCAATTCCCTACCCTTTTATTAAAACTAGAAATAATCTGTTTATTCTTAGACGGAACTACTAGTATCTTCCAATCATTTCCAACAATAATCTTAAATGATAATTGTATAATGCTCGAAAATATATTTTTTAAAACTGCAACATTTTCTGTTAGTCATAAAACTTTATTTTTAATTTTTTTTATGAAAGCTTGGAGTCCTATCTACATATATAGACCTTAACAATACGGTTCTGTGTTGCTACATGCATATACCGTCGATCTAATAGGTTTTTAAAATATAAAAACTTTAAAAATTTGGTGAACCATTTTTTTGGTATTATCCCCCGCAGACCCAAGCATTCTCTCCTTTGGATGACCAAGCCTGCCCCTACCTCAGCTCCCCTGTCATCGTTCAGCTGCCCCCATCCTGTCAGATTCTCCAGCTGACTCGGTGTATCCCTTCACAGAGGTGTGCCCCCCCATGAGGCGCTACTGGGGAGGAGACTTTTAGTGCCTGTAGGCACTTTTTCAGTCTATGCTGGGGTCCGAAGAGGGCACAGTCAACATTGGCTTCATGGTGGTTGGGAGGCCAGTCGCCGTCATCCAGATGGCCAGGCAGCCATATTTTCGAGTTTTCTTCCTCCCCCGTCCCTGGAGTGTGTGGCATCCTGGCGTGACCAGGTATGTGGTGTGTGGTCCCGCACATAGCGGCCTTGCTGAAATTGGCCACCAGGAGCCTCCAAAGGGTGGTATATTCTTGGCTCTCCCTCCCGGGAGGAGAGCATCCAGAGGTCGCCCTTGAGCCCTCCTGCCGGCCTGGTGAACATCGATTATTTGGTTGCTGGACTCTAGTGATATGTTACCAATATATATACTTGGATGACTTTAAGCTTTCATTTAACTATTTATTTTTGTTTTAAGTCTCTAGCTTTAATGTTCCAAAGTGATCACATATCTCGTGAAAGGTCTAACTCTGAAACTGTTGGGATTAGAAACTTTTTTTTTTCTGAAATGAAAACTTGGAAGTCCAGCTGTTAAGAAGGGGTATCATTGTTATATCATTATCGTGAAACAGTAGTAATTCATCGATACAGAAACTGTTTTCTTTTTTTTTTGTACTTTGTGTTTATTAAATTAGATGAATCATACACATCTATTCTTATACAGGGTAATAATAAATCTCTAAGTTACAAGTAATATGATATTCATATTTGCCCCGTGCATTCTTTTACAATAGAAGCGGGGGATCCAGGAAAGCAAATTAAAGTCCAATATTTGATCCAGAAATGCTAGCCATTTCAACGGCATTGGAATGTTCATACTTGGGTAGATTTAAAAGGAAGGGCACAGACATTCTCCAAGGAATGCTATTTATCCATACATACATACATAAATAATTCAATAACAGGAGTATAAATGTGATTCATAACATATGCAAACAGTATTACTTATAGTTACTGAGGAGGTAATTCAATAACCCATTGTCAAAATCCAATATTACCCTTGTGAAACATTGAACAGACTGAACTACATGTGGTCATCAAATTCCCAGTTGGAGCTGTTTAAACTTCAGCTCTCCCCATCACAGAGGTGCAGAGAAATAAAACAGAAAAAGAAAGAGAGCTACACAAAGGTACCTCCTCCCTATAAGTCTGTACGACCTGCAAGCAGATCGCTACCCCAGAATTTTTAACCGACTTCTCTGCACATCATGAAGACAGAGGCCCCATCTATATTATTAAGACATGTTCCTAGTTGCCCAAATCAAGCAGGTCAACTCCAAATAAACAGGAGAACAAAGTCAAAAAGCAAACCAGCTCTATCAGTCCTCCTCAGTGTCTTCTTCCTCCCCTAGAACGGAATCCTTGGCAGCGAACTCTTTCTCTGTTTTCTCTAGCCATCTTCCCGCATTGGCCGGGTCAGTAAATTGCCATGATTTTCCCCTACATACAGTCCTGAGTCTCGCTGGTAACAAAAAGGAGTGAATCACTCCCAGTGTTCTCAACCGATGTCGAACTCCATCAAATCTTTTCCATCGAGCACGGGTTTGGAAAGACAAATCTGGGAAGAGCTTCACATCCATTTCATTAATATCTATTGGATACACTGCTTTCGGTGTGGATATCGGGATATCCCGAATATAGACTCCTGTTGTTTGCAAGAGAACTGTACGGGGTAAGTTGGTGCTGGAGGGCCACTCTTTGGGGTTGACCCTCTATAAGCTTTCCGCAGGGAGCTCCATTCGAAATCCTCAAGCACTGGAATTGAGGTTCTCATCCATTCTTTGAGAAACGCCAATAAATAAGTACCTTCCGCACCCTCTGGAACTCCAACCAGATGCACATTCTTTGCTCAAGCTTCGTTTTCTAAAGCCTCTATCCTACTACATAATTGCCCATTCTCTTTGGTTAGAGTAGTGACTGCAGCCTGGGTAGTAATCGATCTTTTTTCGCTTTCAGCGACAGTTGTGGAAAGTTCAGTAAGGGCTGCATCATGCTTTTCCAACCAGGCTAATGTCTTCTTCATCTTGGCGTCCGTTCACTGCATTGTGGCTAACATTTGGTGCCATGGAGGAGCAGTAGTTTCCTCACCCACGTTGTCTCCCTCAGAGGTTTGGGATTCCGCGGCATTGTTGGTTTTCACTGTTGTAGTTTTGGAGGGAGTTGCCGTCGTGATCATCTGTTTCCCCATCACAATTTTTATATTGTCTGATAGGTGATGACTTCCCCAACAATCGTATCTCAATATTTTTAAATGAACAGCAATCTGAACTGCTATAATCTGCAATTTTGTAGAGCTGAGATTCAGAGTAGTTATGAATTGCTTCCTGCCAGGAGATCGGCTCTCTAGCGCCCCCCAAACAGTTTTCTGTCAGATGATATGTATATTTGTATCACAAGAGCTTTTTTAATCAAATCTTATCAATGTACTTTTTTTGCATAATGATAAAGTATATCTAACATACCGATATACTTTTTTAATATTGACATGGAAAAAAGTATATACAGATTCAGCAGTAGGAATACATGTGAAAAACATGAACAGTAGTTGACAAAATGTAATTTAGACGGTCTACTTCATTTAAAACCTAAAACTCATTACCTGACCCACTGTTGCCCAGAATCAACACAAAATCCCAAAGTGGGATTTTGTATGTTAACTCGGGTGGGGGGCAAATCCCACTGTTGGGATTTTATGGTTCAGGATTCCAGGCTCGGACAACAGTGGGTTGGGGAAACGAGTTTTGGGTTTCTGTAGTGATCCCCAGACAAGGGAGGCTTGTGGTAATGGGACTAATTGCACAAAAAAATTTAAATGGAAGCTAGTTGTTGCAAAAAAACTGCATAAACAGTAAGGGAGCCACAGAGAGGCAGGTGGTCTTATGCAGGACCAGATGTGCTCTGTTGCCCTTGAGTGGGGAGTTTGGCGTTTACTACACTCAAGTTAGCATACTGAAAAGGCAGACTGCAAAGATCAGGGCAAAGAATCCGTAAAAGGAGGCTAGTGGGAAAGAAATATCCAAATTAGACATACAAATTTGCCACCAGAAGGCATCCTTAAGGCCTGTGTGGAGCCCACTTTTTATGTGCTGCTCTTTTCCCCCCCCCCCCGCTTTATTTATTTCAAAAGTTTTACCAGGGAAGACATACTGAACTGGTTAATCTGTTTCTTTAACATTATCCCACTCCCTCATGAAGCTACCAATGGTTTTCTTGTTCATCACCCCTTCTGGTAGCATGTTCCACCCTGCTGTGCTTGTCTGTGAAGAAGTGCCTCCTGACCTCCTTTCTGAACCTACCCCCAGACAGTTTGTAACTCTGCCCCTCATGTTCATATCGCTGGGCTTGAAAAGTTCTTACCATCCTTGAGGTACTTGAAGGTCCCTACCATGTCCCCACATTCCCGTCTGTCCTCGAGCGAGTACATATGGTCAGGTTCTCCACCCTCTGCTCGTTTGAGAGTCCCTGCTGCCCCTGAATCATTTTTGTGGCCCTTCTTTGCACCTCCAGCTGTTTAATGTTCTTGTTGTGATAGGGGTTCCAGAACCGTACGCAGTGCTCTAGATATGTGGTCTTACCGTGGATCTGTACAATGGCAGTATGACCTCTTCTGCTAGTGAACCCCCTGCTTATGCAGCCCACCACAGCCTTGCTGCACTGCGTAGCGGGTTCCAAGTTGCTAGTGGTTGTAGTGTGCAGGTCTTTCTCTTCTTGGGTCACTGATGTTTACACCCTCTAGTTTCCTCCCATATGCATGACCTTGCAGTTGTTGGCATTGAACCCTAGTTGACCAAATACTGCACCATCTTTCTAGCTTTTCGAGGTTGTCCCTCATGTCCTAATCCTCTCCTCTGTATCCACCCTCCCCCAGAGCTTGGTGTCATCAGTGGAGTTCCACCAACAAGCAGTAACAAGTGGCCAAGGGATTCCATGCCTGGAGCCCACTAAAAATGAATGTACGATCCAACACCAAAAAAAGGGGTGCAGCGCACATGGATGAGCATATAGAATGATGTGCACACCACTTCCCACACTCTGCAGCTCCTCTGCTACTTCCAGAAGCCCTGAATTCTGCTGCTGCTTTTTGGCTATATGTTCTTTTACAGCAGCAGATATCAAGTGAGGGAACAGAGTGGGGATGAGGGTCAGTCCTTGCCTGGGTCCACCCGTTTTGTGGCAAAATAGAACTGGTGGACCTTGCAAAAGTATTCTGTGCAGGACTACTAGTAAACTTAAGATTTTTTTTTTTCTTTTTTCTTATTCTATTTATCTTCCCCTCCATGGCTGTCCCTGTTTCCCGCCACTGTGCCCAACCCTGTCACCCTGGCTTCCCTTAGGATTTACCTCTCCCACAGCCCCCCATGGCTTGCCCTCTGTGGCAGGGAGTCCTGTCGACCTGCCAGGATGGATCCAAATTGCAGGAGATGCTTAAGTTGCCAGGTTTGGGGCCAGCTATGGATGGCAGTCATCCTGCCAGCCAGGGAGCTTATCCTGTTTTCTGTCCCCCTGAAGGTGTGACATCAGGATGCGTGCCACATGCTAACGTCTGCCCTGCCTCTGCCCTATTGGCCCAGGCTGCCTTTCCCCCAGCTTCTGCAAGGGGCCAGGCAAGCATCGGTCTGTCTGTCTGTCTCTCTCCCCCCTCCCACCCCCAGAGGAGAGCAGTCCTGTGGATGCTCGATCCTCCTCTGACTCCTGGGCTCACTTCTGAACCCAAGTTGTCGGCATCACAAGTGGTAGCACTACCGCTGTGCTGGCGGGCCAGCATAAACCTAAGTTTACCAGCTGTTGAAGTAGCAGTTGGTAATCCAAGAATCTGATTGGCTGGCCACATGCATTATTAAGACTATTACGTTAACTCCCTGAAAACCCTTAAGTAGGATGCTACCTTATGAAATGTGCTATACGATTCTTGTAAGGAATAAACCACAATGGGGTATATATGTAGTATGCCCCAGGGGTATGAGGCTGAAGGCAGTGTGTCCATATGCTTTTGAGAAGTACATCAAAATTGCTACATATGCTTAACCTGGAGTGGGTTATTCAACGTATAACATTTTTTTTGGGTTAAAAAAGTTTTTGTCCAATCTGATGGCTGATCGTGCATAAATAGCTTTTTATTCATCATCAGTTGACAAGTTTGGACCAGGTAGAGAACAATTAAAGCGAAGGTTCCCTCGGCCTTTTATTCTGTTTACCTGTG
Organism: Neoceratodus forsteri; assembly: GCA_016271365.2. NCBI lineage: Eukaryota > Metazoa > Chordata > Ceratodontiformes > Ceratodontidae > Neoceratodus > Neoceratodus forsteri. The sequence continues at coordinate 266,251,051 of CM057451.1, read as the reverse complement.
TAGTTTGTAGGCATACAAGATTGTCTCTATTGCACTCTTGTAATTTCATTAGGATTTAAATGTTAATGAAGGTACTTAAGTCTGGTGTGAAAACCTGCTTAACTCAGTTGTAAAGGTCATGACCTGATTCATGTAAGGCATCCTGTAATTTTATGATGTTTTGGTGCTAAAGCCTGCATTTGTTGCACTGTATTAGTGCTGATGCTGTCTTCTGCAGTCCTTGTCTTATGCTAGTCATGAAACTTTTCAAGGCATAGTAAGTGCCTTGAAAACTCTTTATTTACCAATGCTATGTAATCCCGGGTCGCCCCTGAAAAAGGGATCTGTGGGGCTCAGTGGGCTTACCCGGTCACCAAAATGTAATAAATAAGTACCCTGCTGTTTTCTGTAAAGTGTATTGGAGTTAGAAAAATGTTTTTCGAGAATACAGGGACTTCACAAGACATGTAACAGAACTGAATAAGAGCATAACTTCTGCTGGCGTGTGCATATACAGTGACTTGCAAAAGTATTCAACCCCCTTGAAAGTTATCAGATTTGTCTGGATTACAAATGAGACTTACATACATTATTCCAGTCAGTATTTTTATTGCAAACTCATATGCTCTAACAGTATATTTTCAAAGCCAAAATTAATTATCCGTCAGCAGATCTTTTAAAGAAAATTAAAAACTGGTAATGCTGCTTGCAGAGGTATTCAACCCCTACATATTAGTATTTGGTAGAACCACCCTTTTGCTACAATAATGGCTTTAAGTCTTTTGGGGTAAGTATCTACCAGCCTTGCACACTGTTCGGGAGTGATTCAAACAACATGAAGCCTTGCTATATTATGACATATGCAGTGAGTCCCAACCTTCGAACTGCTCCGGAGGTGAAAGAGTTAACTTTCCATGCCAGGCATGGAACGCTGAGCTCGAGCTCGGTTGAAAACTCTGTCTGTTGTTCTTCAAACTCAAACTGACAGATTCTTTACTCCGCCTCACTGAACAGTCACTCCGGAGATTTCTCCTTCTGCTCGGTTCATTTTGTCGGTTAAAGTATTATTTTCTCATTTTTTTGACTGAATTTAAACCGCAACCGGTCGGTTCAAGCTCTGTCTGTGGTATTTGTAAGTACTAGATAGGTTTTACATTTAATTTCTGTGTGGAACTTGTAAACGGTTTATCGGTTCGGTTTGAACCGATCAGGTTGTTTTAAAATATATTAATCTGTCCTTTAGAGTGTGGTTACCGGTTCTAAAAAAAACGGATTTTGTTGTGTTTTTTTCCACGACCCGTGACACGGTTGGGAACCGATAAGAGAGTCTTGCTTGGCGGATGGCCATAAACGGGCAAGTTTGGTTAGGACTGGCACTATGTCTGAGAAACCCAAAAGAAAAACCGGGCCCACTGGGTTTCAACACTGCAGTGTCTCTGGGGAAGTCTTTGCTAAGGCTGACCCCCACTCCACCTGTGTTTATTGTCTGGGGTTTGACCACCTCAATGCAGACTGCCAGATTTGCAAAAAGTTTCCTGCAACTACCCTGGAAAAGAGAGTTGGTAGGCTCAGGGAAAGGGAGGCCAAAAAAGTCAGCTGACCCAGATGGCCAGCCCGGTTCGGTTTCAGCCGAACCAGAGGGAGTGCCCTCTTACCAGGGTGAGACTCCCTCGGCCAAAAGGAGAGCCGACTCTGAGGAGTCGGTTCCAGCAAAAAGGACTAGGAAATCAGCTGGTGTGGAGCCAAAACTTTCCTCTCCAACCGCTGAAGAAATAGCCAAAGCGATTAAAATTGTCCAGTCGCTTTGCCCGGTTCCGACCGAACCGGCACCATCAGGTAAGCGATTTGCTCAGTCGTGTTCCACCGGTTCAAGAGTATGATTTAGAGGAATTTTATGAACCGGAGGAGGGGAAGAGGAGTATGAGGAGAGTGAATGTGGATTTGAAAGTCTGGATGTGCCCATTGAACCGGACATCTCCTCAGACAGACCTTCAGGAGTGTCTCCTCCTAGGCTTTCTGAGTCCCCTTCTCATTTTATGTTTTATAAAAAAGTGGCTGAAACCCTCCAGCTCCCTATGGAGGATGCTGTGAATGATCAAGAGGAGCCTGACTATGTGGAAATGATGGATATCCCTGAGTCTAGGAGACTGTCTATTCCCTTGCATAAATCTTTTGGGAAACAGTAAAAATTCTAAAAACTCCTCACACTATACCTCCTGAGAATAAGAGAATGGACATAGATACATAGATACATAGACAGTGTCGGCAGATAAGGGCCTATGGCCCACCAAGTCTGCCCATTTGAGCTTGTAAGTTCAGTTTGTTTTCCTAGAAGTCTGTTGCCCCTTACCCCTGCCCTCCAGAATTCTTTTATGTCTATCCCATGCATTCTTAAATCCCGTGATTGTTTCAGCCCACACCGCTTCCTCTGGCAGGGTGTTCCACTTGTCCACCACCCGTTCTGTGAAGAAATTCTTTCTCATGTTTCCTCTGAATCGTCCTCCCTCCAACTTCATCCCATGCCCTTTAGTCCTGGAACATCTTTTTCGCTTAAAAATAGTGTTTTCCTGCACCCTGTTCCTCCCTGGACAAGAGGTATACATTGTCAGGCTCTCATACGGAGTTCCTTACACAACAATGCAGCCATGTTGGGGTAGTGCAGGCTGCAGCCTGTGACAAGGCAAATATTCCCTTGGCTTCACACCCTCCTGACAAGGACTCCAGGAGGATTGATGCCATGGCAAAGAAACAGTACATGGCAGCATCCTTGGGACTCAGACAGGCAGATTATATGGCTTATGTTGCTAGATACCAGAAATCCAGATGGGGTACTGTTATGGCTCTAGCAAAACAGGTCCCTGGCCAGCTTGCCAAGGAACTGGAGCAGGTGGCTGCTGATGGTATTGAGGCATCTAAGGTGCAGTTCCATGCTGCAGTGGACTCTAATGATGTGTCATCAAGAGTCATGGCTACATCTGTGGCACTTCGCAGAATGGCTTGGCTCAGATGTACTAGCCTGTCACAGGATACCCAGACTAAGGCCATGGATTTTCCTGTTGTGGGTAATTTCTCTGTTTGGGGAGCAGAAAGAGAATTACATGAAGAAAATGGATGAGTATAGGACCACCTATAGGAGTGCACAGGCCAAGGAAAGGCAGGCCACTTCTCAAAGGTAGCCTTCCAGGGGCAGGGGCAGGCCTTTTCATAGGCCTTTTTACCAAGCTCAGGCCTCCTCTTCAGCTTATGCCCAAAGGGGGTTCTTTAGAGGGAGAGGCAGACAGGGTACAAGCAGACCTGCTTCCATCCCTCAGCCTAAAGCCCCTGTCAAGCAGGCACCCTGATGGGGTGGCCAGGGCTGATTCTCCATTACCTGTAGGGGGCAGGCTGGCTTACTTTGTCCAGGACTGGAAGTCTCTAACATCAGACAAATGGGTCCTGGAAGTAGTAAGCCAGGGACTGGTTCTCAGCTTCAAAAAATTTCCAAAGATGAGAACCAGATCCTCCACCTGCAAATCCATCAGAGGCACTTGCCCTAGAGGCAGAAGTTCATACCCTCCTGGCTCTCAGAGCCTGGAAGGGGTTCCACCCCACACCAGGGCAAAGGATTGTACTTCCCTTACCCCAAAAAGACAGGAGAATGGCGGCCCATCCTGGATCTCAGATACATAAACAAGCACCTTTTAAAACCAAAATTCAAAATGGTGACTCGGGAATTATTTACCTCTCTAAGGCCAGGGACTGGCTAGCATCCCTGGACCTCAAGGATGCCTACTTCCATATTCTCATCAGAAGCTCCCATCGAAAGTACCTCAGGTTCAAGCTGCCCTCAGGCCATTACCAGTTCAGAGCAATGCCCTTTGGCCTCACCTCTGCTCCAAGGGTATTCACAAAATGCCTGGCAGTAGCAGTTTCCTACCTAAGAAGGCAAAAAATTGCCATCTTTCCTTACCTGAACGACTGGCTCATAGTAGTCCAGTCTCCAGGCCAAGTCAAGTTACATCTTCAGATAGCTCAGCAACTGCTTTCCTCTCTAGGTTTCCTTCTGAATCTTCCAAAGTCAGTTCTAGAGCCTGTCCAGCTTCTCACCTTCATAGGCGCAGAACTGAACACAGAGGAAGCCAGAGCCTTTCTTCCTCTGGACAGGGCAAGGACCCTGGTCTCTCTGGCCTCATTCACCCTGCAGGTCTCTCGACCAGCAAGGCATTTTCTGCAGCTCCTGGGACATATGGCTGCTTCTACAGCAGTAGTGCAAGGAGCCAGATTTCAGATGAGGGACATCCAGTTCCATATGAGAGCCTTTTGGTCTCAAAGAAAGGACCCTCTAACCAAGTTGATCCCAGTAACTCGAACCCTGTTCCAAGCCCTACAGTGGTGGCAGGATCAGAGCAACCTGAGACAAGGGGTTCCCTTTGTCACTCAGTCTCACTCTTTAACCCTTACTACAGATGCATCCCTCTTGGGGTGGGGAGCTCACATGGGCGACCTCACTACCCAGAGACTGTGGTCCCCTCAGGAATCTCTGCTCCACATCAACCTGTTGGAGCTCAGAGCAGTTTTTCTAGCACTTCAAGCATTTTCCAAATCTGTTCAGAACAAAGTTGTACAGGTCAGAACAGACAACACCACTACAATGTGGTACATCAACAAGCAAGGAGGCACTCTGTCTATGGCCTTGTGCACCGAAGCAGTGAAGTTGTGGTCTCTGGCTTACTCCCTGAACACCTCCCTTACGGCAGTTCGCCTCCCAGGCAAGGACAATGTCCTGGCAGATGCTCTCAGCAGGATTTCCCAGGGCCATCACGAATGGTCACTGGATCCCCTGGTCCTGGAGGTAGTATTTGCCAGATGGGGCACCCCGCAGATAGATCTTTTTGCAGCCCCAGACAATCACCAACTTCCCCTTTTTTGCTGCAGGCCCCCAGTGTTGGGCTCAGTCCCTCTGGATGCCTTAGTTCTCAATTGGGAAGGGAAGTTTCTATTGCCCTTCCTCTCCTGTTCAAAGTGTTAGTCAAAATCAGATCTCAATCCTGCAAAGTGATTCTGATTGCTCCAGATTGGGCAGACAACCCTGGTATCCACTCCTACTGTCCTTAGCAGTCCATCTTCCCAGGAATCACAATCTGTTAACCTGTGCTCAGGGAAGGGTTTGGTACCTGAACCTCAAATCTCTCAATCTCAAGGCCTGGCTCTTGAAGAGTTAGAGTTTGCTGATCTACACCTCTCCCAAGGTGTAATGGATATATTGAAGGCTTCTAGGAAGCCTTCCACCAGGGCTACTTACATTTCCAAATGGAAGAGGTTTTCTACATGGTGCGCTGGGAAGCATATTTCCCCAGAACCTGCTGATTTACCCACAGTCCTAGATTATATGGTCCATTTAAACACTTTGAGGCTGAGACCAGCTACCCTAAAGGTACATTTGGCAGCTGTGTGTGCTTTTATTTCAGCAGGTAAACCCTCTTCTCTTTCAGCTCATCCTGTATTCTCTAAGTTTTTTAAGGGATTGCTTCACACCAACCCTCCATTCAGGGACCCTGCCCCTGCCTGGGATCTTAATGTTTGCATTGCTCAGCTTATGCAACCTCCCTTTGAGCCCTTGTCTTCAGCAGAGCTTAAGTATTTGACTTGGAAGACTGTGTTTTTGGTAGCCATCACTTCTGCCAGATGCATAAGTGAATTACAAGCTTTGTCAGTGGAGCCTGATTTTATCTCCTTTCATAGAGATAAGGTGGTCCTCAGGACTAACAGGAAGTTCTTGCCTAAGGTGGTTTCAGATTTCCACCTTAATCAATCTATTTCTCTCCAGTATACTTCACTGACCATTCCTCCTCTGGCGAGAGGAGGTCGCACAGCTTAGATGTGAAGAGAGCCCTTAGTTACTACATTGAGCGTACCAAGGGTCACAGGTTTGACTCCCTCCAACTGTTCCTCACTTATGGTGAGGTTGGTAAAGGGAAACCTGCCACTAAAAGATCCATTGCCAGGTGGATTGTCTCTTGTATCCAATTCTGTTATGAAAAGCTGGTTAAGGTTCCTCCCTCAGGCCTGAGGGCTCACTTTACCAGAGGTACAGCTGCTTCCCTGGCTGCTGCCAGGGACATCCACATTCTAGAGATTTGTCAAGCAGCTACCTGGAAAACAGTTCACACTTTTACCAAGCATTACTCTCTGGACATCCAGGCTAGGAGTGATGCCTGTTGGCACAGCTGTGCTTCAGAGCCTATTTCCTAAGTAGGTTCTGTCCTCCTCCATGGAGGTACTGCTGTAGTTCAGATATGTCATAATATAGCAAGACTTCATGTTGTTTGAAGAAAAATTACTCACCTTAGTAATGTTGTTTCTTCTAATGGAGTCTTGCTATTATGACCTCCCCTGCCTGCCCCTCTCAGAACCTCTGTTTTTGGGATGCGGTGGGCAGCGAGTGTTGGCACTTAGTAGATGCCCACCTTGTTTTTTCACCCTCCTTTTTGTGACTGGTGTTAGTGTTTTTCATTTTTGGGTCTCCTGACTTGAGTCTTGTTTTGGGACCAAAAAATGTGTTCTTATATTTAGTAGCCAGTTGGCTACTGTAGGTTTACAGCTTCCACACAGGACCTTAGTAAGTTTAGCTCGTAAAGATCTGACAGTTTGAATTTTAAGGACAACAGACAGAGTTTTCAACCGAGCTCGGGCTCAGCGTTCCATGCCTGGCATGGAAAGTTAACTCTTTCACCTCCGGAGCAGTTCAAAGGTTGGGACTCACTGCATATGTCATAATTAACCTCTAGTATTAGATCCGCCATGGATCAGGGCAAACTGTCAGGTGCTATATTTATTGACTTGTCAAAAGCTTTTGACCTTGTCAACCATGACCTACTGGGGGAGCAGCTCAGGGCTCTCGGGTTCTCTCCACGTGCCATGAGTTGGATGATGGGCTACCTAACGGGTAGAAAGCAGCGCATCTGCTTTAACAAGGTCTTCTCGGAGCCTAGGGCTGTGACCATGGGAGTTCCCCAGGGATCAGTACTTGGACCTCTGCTATTCTCACTTTTTATTAATCAACTCCCACGGGTGACCTCTCGTTGCCAAGTCACACTTTATGCAGATGACCTTGTGCTAGTGGCCCATGCTCGTAATGCTGCTGACCTTAACCAGTGCCTATCTGAAGACTTCAGCAGAGTCTCGGCCGGATTACCAACCATAGACTGGTATTGAATCCTAACAAAACTCAGGCCATGCTCTTTGGTTCCACGGCTAGTTAAAAGCCCCATCAGCTATGCTCAAAATAGCTTGTGATGGAGGCCCCTGTTGCCAACAGCCAGCTCAATTAAATATCTCGGGTCACCTCGACCCACAACTTGACATGGAAGCCATATCCAAACATCTGCAGAGCCACCAGGTGTAAGCTTGGCCTTGCCTACAGGGCCAAATACAACCCGACTCCGGGAGCGAGGCTGGCACTTGCGAGGGGAGTGCTTCTCCCCTCCCTTAGTTATGGATACCACCTATTTTCCAGGTCATCTCAAATCCATCTTAATCGGTGGAATACGGCATATAATGATATCTGTCGGTTTGCACTTGCTGCTCCCAAACTCACCCACCAATGTGTTCTCTATGACATACTCAACTGGTTCCCCCCTGAGGAATTCCTGATCCTTGCTGTAGGAAACTTCACCAGGAAAGTGCTTGCCACGGGCATACCGTCGGGACTGGCGCATCTCCTCCCAAAACTGGACGCCATCCCCTACCAGCTCAGGGTCACAGACCTACGAGTTGCTTAAAGTTCACCCTACTCGGACCCTTATGGGGGATCGTGACTTGCCACTTTGTGCCTAGGCTTGGAACCCATTCCAGACTCTGTTCGCTCTGCCCCTTCCCATGGGACCTTTCGCCTCCCTGTGGTCCCACCTAAAACAAACGACAAGATGTGACTGCTCCTAGTCTCTGTAATGTAATACTCTGCAGTCCACTATTGTCCACTCTGAGTCCATGATGGTCTGTGAAATATGTATTCAGTGATTCTAATGTCAATCTATGTCCTGTAACAATTTGTACTATGTGTGGCAGTATCTCTGCTCTTATACAAGCGTTGTTATAGCTGTTTTTTTACTGTATCATGCTGTTTCTCCAATGTTGCCATGTATGTATACTGTATGTTTTGTGCTGTCCCTAGTCATTCCTGAAAATAGGCATACTACTTGTCTAGTGTACTTACCCGGTAAACAAAAGCTAAATAAATAAATATAGCAAGACTCCATTGGAAGAAACAACATTACTAAGGTGAGTAATTTTTTCTTCTTGCCCATTCTTCTTGGCAGATTTGTTCCAGGTTGTTCAGGTTGGTTGGGTGACCCTTGTGGACCACAATTTTCAAACAGTGCCACAGATTCTCAATGGGATTGAGATCTGGACTTTGACTTGCCCACTGTAGGACAGTCACCTTTTTGTTGTTTAACTACTCCTGTCTTGCTTTGGCCTTGTGCTTGGGATCATTGTCCTGCTGAAAGGTGACGTTTCTCCCAAGCTTCAGTTTTTTAACAGACTGAAGCAGGTTCTCTTGCAGTATCTCCCTGTATTTTGCTCCATCCATTCTTCCTTCGATTTTAACAAGATGCCCAGTCCCTGCTGATGAAAAGCATCCCCACAGCATGATGCTGCCACCACCATACTTCACTGTAGGGATGGTGTTTATTGAGGTGGGCAGTGTTAGGTTTGCGCCATACGTACGCCTGAATTTTGGCCAAAATCTCTATCTTGGTCTCATCAGACCACAAAACTTTGTGCCACATCTTGGCTGGGTCACTCTCATGCTTTCTGGCAAACTCCAGACGTGCTTTGATATGGTTCCTTTGAGTAATGGCTTTTTCAGCCACCCTCCCATACAGGCCAGTATTATGCAGAACTCTGATATGGTTGACTGGTGCACCTTCACTCCACTCTCAGCCACTGAACTCTGTAGCTCCTTCAAAGTGATTGTTGGCCTCTGTGGCTTCCTCACTAGTCTCCTTCTTGTCGGATGCTGAGTTTTGAGGGACGGCCTTGTCTAGGTAGTGCCTGGGTGGTGTGATGCAGCTTCCACTTCCTCACTATTGATCCAACAGTGCACACTGGGATATCCAAACACTTGGATATTATTTTGTACCCTTTTCCTAATTTATGCATGTCTATTACTTTATCTCTAACTTCCTTAGAATGCTCTTTAGTCTTCCTTTTCACACCCTTCCTTCAGCTTCACAGTCTGAGCAATGGTCATTAAACTGGGTGGGGGTTATCCAGGAAATGTGAGCTACTTTAATGTTTCAGAAGTGAGGCCAATTGTAAGCCAATTGTGTCCTCGTTAGGGCAATATTTTTCATCTGTGTAAACTTGGAGCTTCCAGAGCACAGGGGTTGAATACTTATGCAAACAGCATATTTCAGTTATTTATTTTTCTTAAAAATATTTTCTAACATAAAACCAATGTCACTTTAAAATAATTATTTTGAGGATCAGTCTTTTTAAATAAAATATTACACAGAACAAAATATCAATGTATTATTTGTCATTCAGACAAATCTGACAACTTTCAAGGGGGTTGAATACTTTTGCAAGTCCCTGTATGCATCATGATGCCTTGCATGAATGGGGTCATGACCTTTGGAATGGAGACAAGCCGCTTTTCACACCAGGGCAAAACAGTGAAGCAAACTCATTTATATTTGTTAGGATGAAATTAGGGGGATGTAAGAGAGGGAATCCTTGATCATGCTTACAGACTACACAGGTATATAAGAAATAGGTTGAGGGGACTTTCCCTTTAAGAGTAATATTTGAATATTACCAGAATACAAAGGAGCAAGTCAGAAGAATCCAAACTTTTTTTTTTTGTTGTTGGAATCTGCTATTTTGCAGAAGTCTACAAACCCCAAGAACATGATTGCTTAGGGTGGTTGCACAGATGAGGGAGGGTCGCTCCAGTCTATTTGTCAAAACTAGAACCTAATGGATCCCAGTTCAAATTCCTGTATCGACTATATAGGCCCCCTCAACGTAGTGCACATGTTTTACCTACATATACCCCCCCCCCATCTACGGCAGATGCCACCTGGAGGCGGCTATGTGTATGTACTGTGTTTGGGATTTCAGCAAGTTGAGGCCCTGTTGAGCCCAGGTGGTGGCCGAAATTTAAAATCTGTCAAGAAACAGACTGGTCCAGTCAATAAATACACTATTTGATGTAGAAGACCTGGATGAAGAGGATGGGAGCTTTACCCACGGGTAGTATGGGTCATGCTGTAGTAGCCTGCTGTTTTATAAAGAATATTTGGTTTGGAACGATTACCCCATCAGTCACATGGTGAATGGACCTACTACTTAAATGGCTTCATAGAAACAAAGAAGTTGACGGCAGATAAGAGCTGCAAGGCCCATGCAGTCTGCCCACTTTTTCTGCCTTATGAATGTGCCATAGGCCTGTACTCAGTCAGTGGCCTATCTATTTATACACATCTTTATTGCTTCTTTATGTCTGTCCGAAGCTCTGCACTGTATTCATCTTCACCACTTCCTGAGGTAGGCCATTCCATGCATCCACCACCCGTTCTGTGAAAAAGAACTTCCTCACATTCCCCCTTAATTGGCCTCCCTCTAATATCTGTACATAAGGGAAGGGATCAAAGCTACAGAACTAAAAGGTAAAGTGGGAGGACAAGAGGCACTCTGGGTCACCTTGGAGACACCTTGGAGACAGGGAATGGCATCACAATCCGCACAGGGGTTGTATACAGACCCCCGTCTCAAGGGGAGGAAATGGACAAGAAAATGATAGAGGACATTCTCAAAATGGCTGAAAAAGGGGAGATACTGTTGATGGGGGACCTGAATATGCCAGGTGTTAACTAGACGACACGGACTGCAGCCACATCCAAGAGCAGGGTCATTCTCAGTGCCCTACAGGGGGCATGCCTTAGACAGCTAGTGGTGGAACCTACTCGGGAGGGAGCAATATTAGACCTGGTACTCTCAAATGGAGAGAAGATCACAAATTTAGAAGTCAGTAGACATCTGGGAACAAGCGACCACTGCACAGTGTGCTTCACAATAAACACAACCATGGAAACAAGCCATACAAAGACAAGGATACTGGACTTTAGAAGGGCTGACTTTGGTATAATGGGTGAATACCTGAAAAATGCATTAGCAAATGGCCAGAAAGGAGGGGTGAAAGAACAATGGAGAAAAATCAAAACTGCCATCATGGAGGCAACAAGCCTTTCTGTGAAACAAATAAAGAAAACAAAGTGGAATAAAAAAAAACACTGTGGTTCTTAAAAGAGGTGTCAGGAAAGGTTAAGGAGGAAAAGGCTGCATTCAAAAAGTATAAGGAATCACAGAAGGAGCATGACAGGGAACGGTATCAATTGAAGCAGAAAGAAGTGGGGAAGGCAGTCAGAAAAGCAAAGGCCCAAACCGAGGAAAAGATGGCCAACTCAGTTAAGAAGGGGGATAAAACCTTTTATAGGTACATTAGGGAGCATAGAAAGGTTAAGGGAGGGATAGTGAAGATTAATAAAGGAGAGGGGAATTGGGCAGATGGAGACGGTGAAAAGACAGAGATACTGAATGAATACTTTTGCTCACTATTCACAAAAGAAGAGGAGGAGTTACCTAAACCAAACAGTAGAAGCACTCTGGGTAGTGGGGTTGACACCAGTCCATTTACAGAAGAAAGAGTCCTGAAAGAACTCCTAAAACTCAAGGTGGACAAAGCAAAGGGCCTGACGGGATTCACCCTAGAATCCTAAAAGAACTAAGGGAGGACCTAGTGACACCACTGACCACACTTTTTAACAAATCATGTGAGGATGTGGTGGTACCTGAGGACTGGAGGAGGGCAGATGTGATTCCCCTTCACAAAAGTGGGAGCAAGGCAAAAGCAGGAAACGACAGACCTGTTAGTTTGATCTCAGTGGTGGGGAAAATGATGGAATCACTTCTGAAAGAAAGAATTGTTGAGTACCTAGAGGCCAGTGGGGCACAGGACCCAAAGCAGCATGGATTCACAGCAGGAAGGTCATGTCAGACGAATCTAATCGATTTCTTTGACTGGGTGACCAAAGTAATAGACCAGGGAGGGGCTGTGGATATGGCCTACCTAGACTTTAGCAAGGCATTTGACACAGTCCCACACAAAAGATTAATAATCAAGTTAGCCATCCTGGGAGTTGGTCCCAGGGTGGTAGCCTGAGTAGCAAATAGGACACAGAAGGTAATAGTGAATGGAACACATTCCGAAGAAAGGGGGGTTACTAGTGGAGCACCTCAGGGCTCAGTACTGGGTCCAGTCCTCTCTAACGTCTTTATGGGTGACATTGCAGAGGGTCTGGAAGGAAAGGTATCCCTCTTTGCAGATGACACAAAGTTCTGTAACAGAGTTGATACACAAAGGGGGAGTAGAAAGGATGAGAAGGGACTTGGCAAGGTTGGAGGAATGGTCAGACATATGGCAACTTAGATTCAATGCAAAGAAGTGCAAAGTAATGCACCTGGGAAATAAAAAAATCCAGGAGAAGAGTACACAGTAGCAGGGGAGGTACTAACAACAACAACAATAATGGAAAGGGACTTGGGGGTAGTCAGATGACCTAAAGGTGGGTAAGCAATGTGAGAAGTTGGTAAGGAGAGCCAGGGGGATACTGGGATGCATAGGGAGGGGGGCATCACAAGTAGAAAAAGGGAAGTGGTTATCCCTTCTGTACAGACAGTTGGTGAGACCTCATCTGGAGTTCTGCATGCAGTTTTGGAGACCTCATCTACGCAAGGACATAGACAGGATGGAAGCAGTCCAGAGGAGGGCAACTAAAATGGTGCAGGGTCTACATCAGAAACCATATGAAGAGAGACTGAGAGAGCTTAATATGTATACCCTTGATGAAAGGAGGGACAGGGGGACATGATAGAAACTTTTAAGTACCTCAAGGGAATCAACAAAGTCCAGGAGGGTAGCATCTTTCAGAAAAAGAGATGTGTAAGAACAAGGGGCACAATTTAAAGATAGAGGGGGGATGGCTCAGGGGTAATGTGAGGAAATTTTTTTCACGGAGAGAGTGGTGGATGAATGGAACCGCCTTCCTGGAGAGGTTGTAGGGTCTAAAACAGTGGGGGAATTCAAACTTGCATGGGACAGACATAAGGCAATTATAGTGGGGGGTTGCAGGAAGTAGGCTGTTGGTTAACTAGAATCTGTAGCTTATCCAATAGGTAGGGGAAATGGGCAGACTGGGTGGGCCAAGTGGTCCTTATCTGCCGTCAAAGTCTGTGTTTCTATGTTTCATGCTGTGTCCTCTTGTCCTGCAATTTTTTTTATATTGAAACATGTTAGAAGACTCTCTCACCTTGTTAATGCTCTTAAGATGTGTGAATGTTTCGATCGTATCACCTCTCTCCCTCCTTTGCTCTAGGGTATACATCTTGAGCTCTGTTAATCTGTCCTCATATGTTTTGTGATGCAGTCCCCACACCATTTTGGTTGCCCTTCGCTGGACTGCTTCCATTTTGTTAATGTCCTTGTGCAGGTGCGGCCTCCAGTACTGCATGCGATATTCCAGATGGGGCCTAACCAGTGTCTTGTAAAGAGGGATTATTACCTCCCTCTTATGACTTGTAATACCCCTACTAATACACCCCAACATCCCTCTAGCCTTATCTACTGCTTTAGTGGTCTGCTTGGTTGATTTCAGGTCATCTGTGATGATGATGCCCCAGTCTCTTTCTTTCCTTGTGATTGCCAGCAACTCCCCCTCCCAACCTATAGGTGGCTTCAGGGTTTCTCTTACCTGTGTGCATAATCTTGCACTTCTTTGCATTAAACCCCAGTTGCCACTCTTCCGACCATTTTGCCAGTTGATCCAGATATATTCTCATTCTGCCCACCCCATCTGGATCATCTGCTTTGTTGCAGATCTTGGTGTCATCTGCAAACAGACAAACCTTACCTTCCAGTCCATCTGCAGTGTCACTGATGAAGATATTGAAGAGGACGGGCCCCAAGATTGATCTCTGATGTACCACACTTGTGACTTTCATCTCTTCTGACTGTATTCCATTTACCACCACACTCTGATCTTACTTCGAGACACAGCTCTTGCAGCAGGTTACATCATTAGGACTGTAGCCGGCAGGCGTCAGGACCCCACAGAAAAATTCTAGCTAGCTATCTTCAGCGGGGACCGCCCCTGACGTCGGTCCCGCCTCCGACGTCAGGCGTGGTACATAAGGGGGCGGTCCCGCCAGATTCCCCAGTTCTTTCCCGCCGTCGACTTGCATGTCTCGACCCTTCGGTTGCAGTCTAGCGCGCGACGCGTGGTTTAGTGCTTTCCTTCGGGAAATTCGAATTTCTTCAAGCAAGATTGTTGCTGATGTCCTCTCCGACCTCCGGTCACTCCTCCAAGTGTGCTTGCGGGAAACAGATCCCCTTCAAGGACCCCCACACGGCCTGCGTTAGGTGCCTGGGCCCAGACCACGATACCCGGGCCTGTTCGTTCTGCCAGGGGTTCAACAGTCGAACTAGGATCCGACGTCAGAAGGCCCTTCAGGCTTTTTTGTTGGAGGAAAAGCTGAAGACCATGTCCTCCAAGGGGGAATCTTCTTCTAAATCCCACAAGCACACGGAGAAAAGAAGGGAGAAGGTCCCTTCCAGGTCTCCTTCCAGGGCTTCGGAGTCCCGCAGCTCCGGTTCTCGGTCCGACCGCTCTCCTTCCAGGTCCAGCTCTCAGCCTCCCCCGGCTGCAGTTAGGAAGCCTTCTTCTCAGGCCAAGTCCGCCAGGCCGTCCTCGTCTTCTTCCTCCAAGGCCTTGGCGAAGTCCGGGGAGCGCCACCGCCATCACCACAAGTCGGGTTCCCGCCCTTTGCTACCCGACATCAGGTCTTCTTCTGTGCCTCCTCGGAAGACTCTGGAGCTCACACCCTTAAAGAGGCCTGTGGACCTGACGCCGGCGCGACCGTCCGTCCGCCGCGTGTCATCCTCCCTGAGCCGCGTCATCGCCAGATGACCGCCACCGCCAAACCACCTCAGCGGACGCCGGTAGGGGGACCGACGTCCGCTCCTCCTGAGAAGAGGGCCCTGACGCCTCCGACCGACGTCGGTCAAGAGACTTTGACTGAGGAGGACTTAACGCAGCCCGAGGACCAGATGGGTGACCCTGGTTTCATCAAAACTCCCAGGGAACCCTCGCCCTTGCCAGTGGCCCCTGTAGAGCCAACACCGGGACCCGACGACCGCCCACCAGCGCCCGGGCCGTCGTCGGGCCTTTCCTTAGCGGAAGTGAAGGATCTCTTCACTTACTGGTGGGACACCATCAAGAAGGACATGGCTCCCATTGTTCCTCCTCCTCCTCCGGTCCCTGCACCCCCTTCACCATCGGGGTCGGCAGGCCGTTTGCCTCCTCCTCGGGAACCTAGATCCTCTCCCAGGGGAGATCAGAAAAGCGGAGACCTCCATCAAAATCCTCTTCTGGGTCACCCAGCCCCAAGAGATCCAGGAGACACAGACGTTCGCCGTCGACGGAGGACACGGGATCAGACTACTGTTCCTATAGATCCCCATCTCCTCTCTCCATCCCTTCTCCGGACCCACGTGAGATGCCAAAATCTCCTCCGGATGACCCTTCGTTCCTGGATATTATGAGACATATATCCAAGAGAACATGGGATGGGATGCAGAAGAGCTAGACCCCGAAAGGATACGCCTCACCAAATATCTTTGGCAGAAGGATCCCAAGCCTGTGGTGGTACCACCCTTGGTGGACACTTTTGTGGACGTCACCAAGGCAGCGTGGAAGCGTCCACATTCACTCCCGGCGATGCCGAAAAAAGCTGATCGCTTGTATAAGGCTCCTAAGGAAGACCAGTACTTGACGCAGCAGCCTCAGGCCGATTCTCTGGTCATCACAGCCTCACATGACCGGTCACAGAGGCCGCAACATTTGAGCACCCTGCCACTGGACCCAGAGTCCAAGCAGTTGGACGCGCTGGGAGGCGCACGTATGCTTCAGCTACCTGCGCCATCAGATCCTTGAACTATATGACCCACATGGTTCAATTCCAGAATGCTTTGTGGGAACAGGGTCTGGAGACGGCTGAAAAATTGCCTGACGGTGAGCAGAAGGAGGAGATGCTTCAGCTCCTCCGTACGGGTTCAGACGTGGGGACCCAAGTGCTTCGAGCCGCGTACGACTCCGCGGACTCATCGGCCCGAGCAGCAGCTTCTGGCGTATGCCTCCGGAGACACTCCTGGTTACGCGTCTCTGGTTTTACCCTGGACGTCCAGAAGAACATTATGGACGCTCCTTTCGAGGGAGAAGTCTTGTTTGGTAATCCTTCTGAGAAGATCATTACCAGACTTCAAGAGGCCGGGAAGGCGGTAAGGTCGGTCCAGGCCATGTACCGACCCAAGCTTGGTTCCTTCAGGAACCAAAGCTGCTGATGGGACGAGAGGCAGCAGCCCCGCCTCCGCTACACATCAGAGGGGTCTGGCTTTCTGAGAGCCCAGGGGAAATAGCCTGCCAGCCGAGGTCATCGTTCTCCTTAGCCGGCCCAGCCAGCGGGCCCATCTGCCACCACAGCCTGACTCCTTTCCGGCCCCGACCCTCAGGATCAACGGGAAATCATGGTTGGAGGTCACATTGCGAACTTCCTGCCGGGATGGCAGGCTATATACACCGACAGGTGGGTCCTTCAGTTGGTCAGTCTAGGCCACTTTATAGAATTCGCAGAAAAGCCACCGTCGAAGCCTCCTTTGCTCTCCCGCTATTCGGGTCAGCACAAAACTTTGATCTGGCAAGAAGTACTCGCGCTCCTGCGAAAGGGAGCGATAGAGTACGTCCCGGAGAACCAGAGAGGACAAGGATACTATTCCCACTTCTTCCTGGTTCCAAAGAAAACGGGACCTCCGTCCGATTCTGGACCTCAGCGACCTCAATGTGTCGGTCGCTTACAAGAGATTCCGCATGGTGACTCTTCCGGGTCTTATTCCCATGCTGAAACAGGACGCTTTTTTAGCGTCTCTAGACATGCAGGACGCATACCTGCATATCCCTATAGCTCTGGCGCACAAGAGGTTCATGCGCTTTGAGTTTCTAGGGACATGGATATGTTGTTCATCCACACTCATTGGCAGTATCCTTGCCGCTTTAAATCTTGCCGGAAGGTCTTCAAGCTTGCTCCTCCCACCCACCCGGGTGGTATAACTCTCGGCTCCGCCCCATGACGCCAGATCTTCCTTACCGCTTGGAAGCTCAGGTTCCCTCCTTAACGCTCTGCGTTTGTGACTGGTTCCTATTTCTCCGCTTATGGATTTAAAAATAAAAATTTGCAAAAAGACTTCAGTCTTCGATCCCTCGCGGCTGGCATGGACAAATCGACTCCCGGATTTCGGAGATGCCCATGCGGGCAGAAGATGTCTCGGACGGATCCACACTCCACGTGTGTCTACTGCTTAGGCCTTGAGCACGACCCGCAGGCTTGCGACCTGTGCTCATCTTTCTCGGCCTACGTCCTCGAAGACCGTGCTGCCCGATTGCAACTGGGCCGTCCCGAGAAGCGTTTCCCTCCGGTGAAGTCCAAGGAGGCCCGGTTGGCGGTGTCCGCGGCGGCGGGCTCGGCGGATCAGCTCGAGCGGATGGTCGCCCTCGAAGAGGAGGCGGCGCGGGCCGTATCTTCCTCGGCCGCGGCATTTATCCCGCTCTCTCTGGGTTCTTCCTACACGGCTTCTTTAAGGAGCTTTGTCTGTCCCTCTCCACTAAAGGAGAAGGGCCTGCGTCTGCTGGACCTTATTCTCGGTCCAAAAAGAGGGACAAGGGTAAGTCCCTCCGTCGACGCTCTTGGGAGCGGGAAAGGTCCCTCTCCCCGGGCCGTCGACCGTCGGCTTCGGTCGACCGCCCGGCTTCGGCCACTGGCCTCACGGTGTCCCCGTCAGGTCAGTTGACCGAGACTCCCACTGATGAAGTCGAGATTTTTCTCGACCCATTGGACGGGCTGTCGCCTTTAGCAGCCGAGATTCCCCTCTCCCCGGTTCCCCCGGGAGGAGTTGAGGATCCCGTGGGCTCGCCTGTGCCTCCGGTTCCGGAGCCCTCGGATGGACCTTCCGAGCCGAAGGGAGTGCCGGTTCCGGCCGACACCTCCTCGCACCGACCCCGGAAATTCCGGGACTTCGGTCTCGTCTGACCTTCAGCGGTCCAGCTGCTCCCACCGCATAGGCGGTCTCGGCCTCGCATTGTGTAAGCGGCGTGCCGCCGCTCCTCGCCCTCCTCGGATGAGGGAGGCTTCGCGAATTACGCCGACGGCACGAGACCTTATGTTGCAACAGCTCCTCCTGGCCGGAATAAGCCGACTCCGCGCCTTCCCGGCCATTAAGTGGCTGTCACCGAACGCCGACACAACCCCCGACTTGTCCGAGGCCTATACCCAGGCGGTTGTT
The DNA here is from genome assembly GCA_016271365.2 of Neoceratodus forsteri. Classification (NCBI taxonomy): domain Eukaryota; kingdom Metazoa; phylum Chordata; order Ceratodontiformes; family Ceratodontidae; genus Neoceratodus; species Neoceratodus forsteri. The sequence continues at coordinate 266,232,639 of CM057451.1, read as the reverse complement.
CGGCCAAAACCAGCTGCTCCGATTCGGTGGAACCTCCGCCTCCCAGCCACCAATTGGGGCTCCGACCAAGATTCTCGGTCGGCTAAGGTTTACCCATCGGCTGTCAGTTACCTCACTCCCGACCGACCTCGGCAGGTGAAGGTGGCTCAGGCCAGAGGCAGTTCTTCGAGGACTCTTCCGAGTCCGAAGATGATTCCTCCTTCTTCTCCAAGCGACTGGACTTGGAGTCTTCAGGAGGTCAGTCAATGGACGATAGCCCGTCGTCCTTCCTAGGACTGCTTCGGCTCATCTCGGAGTCTACCGGGATGGAGCTCGAACCCGTTTCCAAACGGGCCAGGTATCCCCTCACGGAGATTCTGGACCGAGGGGATTCTCCGACGGAGGCCTTTCCGGTGGCCGAGGCCATAGTGGGTCCGGCACTGGAACTTTGGCAGCGCCCTGCTTCCTGCCCTGCGCCTTCGGCCAGGATGGCCAGGAAGTATCACGTCCCCGGTTCCTTGTCCGTTTTGAACACCCTCTGCTGAGGGTTGGTTACCGACAGCGTCGCGCGCGCCGGCAACGCCAGGGATGTGGACAAACCTCCTGACAAGGAGTCCAAGAAATTGACTCGTCGGGCGAAAAGTCTACGCTATGCCCTTCTCGGCCTCGCCAGGCCAGTTCGGCCGCCCTCATGGCACATTTTTCTCATGCCCTGTTGGGCTCCCTGGATGAGGTCATCCTCATCTTCCCCGATCTGCAGACTACGGTTACAGGTGCGGACCAGGCAGGGCAGTGGCCAAACAGCAGCTCCAGACTGCTTTGGATATAGGGGACTCATGTGCCAGATCGGTGGCGGCCGCAGTGGCTATGCGTCGGCGGGCTTGGCTGAGGATATCCACCTTTACTTCGGATACCCAGCACAAGTTGGCGGATGTTCCCTTTTTGGGGACTGACCTCTTCGGCCCTGGGGTGGAAGGTCACCTGCAGAGGATCGAGAAGTCCAATGCCACCTTGGACTCGGTCTCTTCCGCTCAGAAGGACAAAGGCCGCAAACCACAGCCTAAGCCCTTTCGTCCTTCTGTGCCCCCGGCGCGCCCGGCCCAGCAACGTCAGGGCCAGCAGGCTCGGCCTTGGCATCCCAAACCCAAGCCGCCGGCTTCCTCTAACAGGAGGCAGGGAGGAAGGGCCCAGGAGGTCCCTCGGCCGGTCCCTCCTCCAAGCCTGCCCAGTGACGGGCTGAGGGGTGTCGCCCCCATCCCCGTCACCTTACCCCTGGGTCCCCCGTGGAGGCGGCTCCAGCACTTCCGTTCCACCTGGTCCGCTGTTACCACGGACAGGTGGGTCTTGGAGGTGGTGGGAAGAGGCCTGCCTCTGGAATTCGAGCAGGCACCACCTTCAGCAGCCGCCTCGGGGGCTTCGGATCCCCAGCTCACTGGCGGCTCGCCGAGCCGACATCACCTCCTCCTCCAGAAGGAGGTGGTAAGAGGTGGTGGACCCTCCTTCAGACCCAGGGTTTGTGTCCAGGTACTTCCTGGTTCCGAACGGACGGGGCTGGCGCCCATTCCCACCTACACGACCTAAACAAGTTCCTAAGGTCTCGAACCTTCAGGATGGTCACTGGCTCAGATAATACCATCCTTGAAGCGGGCGGTGGTTCTGCTCTCTGACTTGCAGGACGCTTTCACGTCCCTATCCGTCTGCCTCACCAGAGATTCCTTCGCCTCGAGCGGAAGGATCTCTTCGAGTTCCAAGCCATGCCCTTCGGCTTGTCTCCAGCTCCCAGGGTCTTCACCAAATGCATGGCAGTGGTGACAGCATTCCTGCGGCGCCGAGGGGTCCGGGTGTACCCTTACCTGGACGACTGGCTGATAGCAGCTCCCTCCAGGAAGGAGGCGGAGTGGTCCAGAGATCTGGCCCTCCAGGTCTGCTCTCAACTGGGCCTCCTTATCAACGAGGCCAAGTCGGAACTCGAGCCGAAGCAGGTGATTCTATTCATCGGGGCGCAGCTCGACTCTCTCGAGCCAGAGCTGCTCCCGCGGACAGGGCCGAGGTTCTTTCCTCCTTGCCCGATCATTTCTGGTTGGGCACTGCGCCTGCCCGGGACTTCCTGCCTCCTGGGTCTCATGGCGGCCTGCACCAGCGTGGTCCGCTGGGCCGCTGGAACATGCGTCCCCTTCAGTGGGACTGGCCAGCCAGTGGTCACAACGCTGCGATCCCTTGACCAGCTTGTGTCGGTGACACAGGGATGTGGAACGCCTCCAGTGGTGGACCGCTCCAGATCATTTGCAGGAGGGCATCCTGCTCATTCGCCCGAGCCGACGGTCTCTCTATCGACCGATGCCTCTCTGATGGGTTGGGGTGCCCATCTGGGGAACACCGGGCTCATGGCCTCTGGTCCTCGGGAGTCCCGATGCCACATCAACCTGCTGGAGCTCCGAGCGTCCGCCTAGCTCTCACCGCCTTTGTCCGCTCCTCCGGGTCAAGTGGTCCGAGTCCAGACGGACAATACCACGACCATGTACTATCTAAACCGCCAGGGCGGGACGCGCTCCATGCTTCTATGCAAGGAAGCTCTCCGCATTTGGTCACTCGTGCGCAGCCTGGAGGCGGATCTCCTAGCCATTCACGTGGCAGGAGCCTCCAACACCCTGGCCGATGCCCTGAGCCGGATAGGGGCTGCATCCCACGAGTGGTCTCTCCTGCCGGAGGTAGTACAGCATCTGTTCTCCCTTTGGGGCACACCTCAGGTGGACCTGTTTGCCTCCAGGGAGAACGCTAGCTGAGTCTGTTCCATGCCCGCCTCAGCAGGGCTCGCTGCAGGGGATGCCTTCGAGGCAATGGACCCCGGCCTCTTTACGCCTTTTCCATTTCCCTTGATCCACAAGGTGCTTCTCAAGCAGGAGGACAAGGCGCAGGTGATTCTGATAGCCCCAGACTGGCCTCGCCAGTTCTGGGTACCCAGATCTCCTCAGTCTCAGCTCCAGGACTCCGCTGCAGCTTCCAGCTCGCCTCGACCTGCTCTCAGTCAATCAGGGAAGGTGTTCCATCCGGACCTTCAATCCCTGCACCTGACGGCCTGGTTCCTGAGCTGCCAGAGTTCCAGGCCTTGGGTCTTTCCGACGAGGTCCTCAATGTAGTTGAGGCGTCCCGTAGGAGTCGACCAGAAAATGTTATGCCTTCAAATGGAAAAGGTTTTCCATTTGGTGTCAGGGCAAGGGCTTGGACCCTTCCTCCTGTTCCTTGGCAAGCATCTTGGACTATTTATGGTCCCTTTCTAGTCAAGGGCTTAGGTCTCGACCTTAAGGGTGCACCTGGCAGCCATCTCTGCTTCTGGCGGGGCCGAAGCAGTCAGTGGCGCAGGAGAAGGTGGTCTGGCGCTTTTCAAAGGCCTTGATCACATTTCCTCCAGTGCGGGAACCCCACCTCCGTGGGATCTACTGCTGGTACTGGCAAAGCTCATGGGCAAGCCATTCGAACCTATGCACAGGTGTGCTCTCTCACCTGTCGTGGAAGACCGCCTTCTTGGTGGCTATCACGTCAGCCAGAAGGATGGGAGAGCTCCAGGCGCTTTCCATCGAAGTCTCCTACCTGGTCTTCCACAGGGACAAGGTTGTCCCTGCCCCCCACCGAAATTCCTTCCAAGGTGGTGTCGGAGTTTCACCTTAACCAGGTGTTGACTCTGCCGTGTTCTACCCAATCACACCGGAGGTCGAATATAGGCTCCATACTTGGACCCTGAAGGGCGCCGCTTATTATAAGGAGCGCACGGGTTGAAATTGGGAGAGGTTCGCCAGCTGTTTGTCACCCACGCTGAAGCCGCATCTGGCAGACCTGCAGCCAAGCTGGACGATAAGCAGGTGGGTAACCTCCTGCATAGATCTCGCTATAAGTTGGCGGGCATGGAGCTCCCAGAGGATAAGAGCTCATTCTACCCGCCATACTGCTGCAACGGGTGGCTTCCAGGGACGTCCCTATCCAGGAAATCTGCAGGGCTGCTACCTGAAGTCAGCAAACACCCCATTACCCATTACCACATCGACCCTGAGTCGCCGGGATGCTGGTTTTGGGGCCTCGGGTTCTCCAGTCTCTCTTCCCAAGTAAGTATTGGGGTGTGCGTCTTGCCTCCCTCCTCCCGGAGAACTGCTAGGAGTCTGCCAATGAGTGTGGATGAACAACATATCCATGTCCTAGAAATACAGGTTACTCACCTGTAACAGGAGTTCTAGGAATGGTATATGTTGTTCATCCACCGACCCACCCGACCTCCTCGGCTTGACACAACCTGAGCTTCCAGCGGGCCAGATCTGGCGTCATGGGCGGAGCCGAGGAGTTATACCACCGGGTGGGTGGGAGGAGCAAGCTTGAAGACCTTCCGGCAAGATTTAAAGCGGCAAGGATACTGCCAATGAGTGTGGATGAACAACATATACCATTCCTAGAACTCCTGTTACAGGTGAGTAACCTGTATTTCTCGACCACCACTTTCAGTTCCGAGCTCTTCCGTTCGGACTGTCATCCGCACCAAGGGTGTTTACCAAGTGCATGGCAGTCGTGGTAGCATCTCTGAGGAGACAGGGCCACTATGTGTTCCCGTACCTGGACGACTGGCTTCTCGTGGCCGCCTCCAGAGAGGCGTTGCTACATGCGGTTCAGAGTACCCAGGACCTGTTCCGATCTCTGGGCATCTCATAAATTACGAAGTCTCTCCTGGTACCGTCGCAGAAACTGCAGTTTATAGGCGCAGTACTGGACACTGTTCAGGAAGAGCTTTTCTTCCGCCGACAGAGCGGGCGCATCAGATCCCTCATAAGGGATTTATCGTCGAACAAGATCGCATTTCAGCCGGGTCGGTCCTTCGCTTTTGGACACATGGCTGCGGCCATTCCTACTGTTCCCTTTTGCAAGGCTCCACATGCGGTAACTCAGTGGATGCTCAAAGTGCAATGGGACCAAAGGCAAGACCACTTGCAGCATCCGTCAGGATCACGAATTCTGTGATCCGAGACTGGCAGTGGTGGCTAGTCCCAGGGTCGCTCACACGGGCGCCCTGTTCAGAGCACTGTCCCCCGGAGGTAACCCTCACCACGACGCCCAGATCTTGGGTGGGGGGCGCATCTGGACGGGGTAAAGTCCCAGGGTACGTGGACCCCCATGGAAGCTATCTCCATATCAACGCCCCTAGAGATGAGGGCGGTTCTCTGTGCCCTGCAGGCCTTCTCAGTCAGTAATCCCACCGTGTACTCTCCTGCTTCAGACCGACAACACGGCGGTGATGTATTACCTCAACAAACAAGGAGGCGCACACTCTTACCCCCTTTGCAGGGAGGCCATGAGGGTGTGGGATTGGGTAATAGGACACGGCACAAATCTGATCACTGTGCACGTTCCCGGGGTGGACAACATGATTGCAGACGGCCTGAGTCGATCCCAGGCCAGAGTCTACGAGTGGGAACTTCTTCAAGAGGTAGAAGAGGATCTGTTTCTTCGATGGGGAACTCCAGAGTTGGACTTGTTCGCATCCCAATCCAATGCAAAACTGCCCAATTTTTGCTCGCTAGGTCCAGGGCCTGGTGTTTTCTGGCGAGACGCGTTGTCCCTCTCCTGGGCGAACAGATTCCTCTACGCTTTCCCTCCCTTCCCGTTGATCCAGAGAGTTCTTCTCAAACTGCGCAGGGAGCACGCACTCATGATCCTGGTGGCCCCGTTCTGGCCCAGACAGATCTGGTTCCCTTTGTAGGTGCAACTATCTCGGGAACCCCCCGCTCCCATTGCCGCTCAGCTCCCACCTTCTGTCTCAGGAGAAAGGTTCACTAGTCCATCCGGACTTACGTTCTCTGAACCTGCATGCTTGGCTGAGACATTGACATCTTGCGTCACGGGGTCTCGCAAGAGGTTGCAGAGGTCCTTTCTGCAGCCAGAAAGCCGGCAACGCATGCTACGTACGCCATGAAATGGCGCCGTTTTTGTTTATGGTCACGAGCACGTGATTTTCCCTTAGGTTGTCCTGTGGGAGTAGTGTTGGATTACCTGCTCTCCCTCTTTCATTCAGGTCTAGCCCTCCTCTATTAAGGTGCACCTCTGTGCCATTTCTGCCTATCACCTCCACTGGGAGGCCGACAGTGGCTCAACTGGATGCCTCTCGGGAATTTCTTAGGGGAGTGTTACACCTTAGACCTCCCATTAGGGACCCTGTGCCTCTATGGGATCTGCTCTTTGTCCTGGAACAGCTCACGCTTCCCCCCTTTGAACCTGCCGCGAATTGTGAGCTACGTTTTCTGTTGTGGAAAACGTTATTTTTAGTTGCTGTTACTTTAGCAAGAAGAATTTCTGAGCTTCATGCTCTCATGTGCAAAGAGCCTTATTTAGTTTTCCACCTGGACAGAGTATCCCTGAGGACGAACCCTAAGTTTTTACCTAAGGTGGTCTCTTCACTCACTCTAAACCAGGATATTGACCTTCCGGTCTACTTCCCGAGTTATTCAAATAGAGGAGAGGCTCTGCTCCACACCCTGGATGCTCACCGCAGCCTGAGGTATTACCTCAACAGAACTAAACCCTTTCGTAGTTCTGAACAGCTTTTCGTTTCCTTCTCTGAGAGAATGATGGGCCAATCCATTATCAAACAGTCTCTGTCTGCTGGCTTGTCCAGTGTATTTCTTACTGTTATGATATGAGCAAAAGCCCCTCTTGGGCTCAGTCCGGGGTCATTCTGCTAGGGTGTGGCCACCTCCTTTGCTGCACTCAGAAACGTCTCCACCTCTGCTATTTGTGCTGCATCTACTTGGAGCTCTGTGCATACCTTTATCAGGCATTGTAGCCTGGACATCGCCTCTCGGCGAAGGGCTGGTTTCGGCCTGGCGGTGCTACAGGGTCTCCTGTCCTAGGTTCAGGACCTGGAATTTATTTCCTATTTTCCTCCTCCCAGAATTTCTGGCAGCGTTACTACTTGGGAATCAGTCCTATGGGTGTATCTGCTGCAAAGAGCTGTGTCTCAGTAAGATAGTACAGTTACGTAAGAACTTACCGTAACAGTAGATCTTCGAGAACAGCTCTTGCAGCAGGTACTACCACCTTCCTTGGAGGAGGTATGGCTTTGCCTTTTCTTGTTGGGATTTTCCTCCTTATTATCTTCCCGACGGTGGATCCTCGGTCTCCCATTACGATGTCATCCTGCGGCCGAGTCTCCGGCGGAGAACTGGGGAATCTAGGACCGCTTTTATATACCACGCCTGACGCCGGAGGCGGGACCAACATCGGGGCGGTCCCCGCTGAAGATAGCTAGCTAGAATTTTTCCTTGGGGTCCTGATGTCTGCCGGCTACAGTCCTAATGGTATAACCTGCTGCAAGAGCTGTTCTCGAAGATCTACTGTTACGGTAAGTTCTTATGTAACTGTACTTTTTCTGCCTATCAACCAGTTTGCCACCCAGTTGACCAACTTCTGACCCAGCCCGAGCCTACTCAGCTTATTAATTAATCTTCTATGTGGAACAGTATCGAAAGCTTTGCTGAAGTCAAGGTGGGTGACATCAACTGCTCCCCCTTGGTCCACCACTCTGGTTACCCAGTCAAAGAAATCTATGAGATTAGTTTGACAGGACCTTCCTGTTGTAAACCCATGTTGTTTTGGATCCTGTGCTCCTATGGATTCCAGGTGTTGCACTATCCTTTCCTTCAGGAGTGCCTCCATAATCTTCCCCACTACTGAGGTAAGACTGACTGGTCTGTAATTCCCTGCCTCCTCCCTGCTACCACTCTTGTGGAGTGGGATCACATGAGCCCTTCTTTCAGTCTTCTGAGATCTCTCCTGTGCTCGGACTCACTAAACAGTTCTGGTAATGGTTCTGCTAGTTCTACCCTTAGCTCCTTTAGTATCCTGGGATGTATGCCATCAGGTCCCATTGCTTTGTCCACCCTGAGCTTAGTGAGCTCTTGTAGGACCCTTTCTTTTGTGAATGGACTAATGCACACCTCCCTGCCCCCTGTGTCCACGGTGCTGAGCTGTGGGCCCTGCCCTACCTTTTCCTCAGTAAATACTGAGCAGAAGTATCTATTTAGGATAGATGCTTTTCATTGGTCCTCCTCCTTCTCACACTCCCCCTCATCCCCTTTGATCTTAGCAGTACCCCTGCTGGACTTTCTCCTTTCACTAATGTATCTATTGAAAGTCTTGTTACATTTTTTTCTACTGTTCGTGCTAGTGTTTCCTCAGTTTGGGCCTTTGCCTGTCTTCCCTGCTTCCCTTAGGGAAGTTTGGTATGATTCCTTATATTTCGTGAAGGCCAGCCTTTTGGCTCTGACCTTTTCTGCTACTGCTTTTGAGAACCAAAGTGGTTTCCTTCTTCTTTTGCTCTTGCTTTTCTGTCTAACACTATGAGATGCTGCTTCAAGTATTGCACCCTTAATACTTTCCCAATTTGCCTGTACCTCCTTACCTGTATTTCTTCTTGCCAGGGCTAGCTTAACTCTGTTGACCATCTTATCAAAGTCAGCTCTTCTGAAGTCCCATATTTTTGCCTTGGAATGGGATGATTTAGTTCTAGTGGCCAAATTGAACCATACCATGTGATGGTCACTGGCCCCCAGGTGAAATTCTATCTGGAGATCTGTGATCCTTTCCCCATTAGTCAGTACTAGATCTGGGATAGCCCTGTCTCTTGTGGGATGTTCTACCAGTTGTTTGAGGCCCTCCCCCTGCAGGGAATCCACCATGTGTCTAGTTCTGGAAGATGTTCCTGCTGGTATTGACTGGTCTGTATCTGGCATGTTGAAGTCTCTCATTATCAGAACCTCCTCTTTAGCAGTCATGTTTTGTATATCATCTAACAGTAATGTGTCTCTGTTATGCCCCCTTCCATGGCAAAGTCTCTTTTGAAATGAGGGAATGCACTAAGGTGTTAGAAACCATGTGGACCCCTTTTCTGGAGGCACTGCTGATTCAGGAGGCCTTGATTGGTATCCCATAGGCCCATTCAGGAGGGGTCAGTTCACATTTTTGCTCCCAAGTCTGCAGAATATAAACCGCGTTGGGGGGGGGGGTTTCCTGTGGTTCTGTAGTCTAGAAAGTGAAAGATAGGTAGGTGCAGGGTGTGACAGGGTTGAATAAGCCCTGTCCCATTTGTTATGTAGAGAGAGTTAAAAGCAAGGATCTGTTCTGTCCTCACCTATTTCTGTCTTTTCTCTTGTCTTTTGCCTGTCTGATTTTTTTTTTTTTTTTCTATAATTTTTATTAAATGAAGCAATACAAGCCTTGCATATCCAATATTAGTGAAAAAAAGCAGCAATGGAGTCACTTTACATCTTAGTGGTCACACACATACAAATGTCTTAGAAAGTTTGAGGTCAGCATTCCTACAACAAAGTGCTAACATATGTGAGGCACTTCCACAGAACAAAATAGCATTTGGCAAGATTAACGAAAGAAACAAAAACAATTAGGAGGAGGGCCCTCCCCCAGCGAAGACAGCACCCCCGTGCGCCCCACAGGAAGACGTTCAGGGAACAAAGTCAGAATCTAGCTGGGCTGTATACCATATCCATTTTTGCCATTTTGTATTGAAAACCCCCATCTTGTCATGAAGACTAGACGTCAATTTTTCTAATAGATAAATACCCATCACTGTCCGTCTCCAGTCCATTATTGACGAAATAGGGAACATCCAGCATTAAATTATGGCCTTCTTGGCAGCCAAAATATATAATGGTGATAAGATTTTATACCAAGAGGGCCTATGCAGTGGCAGAATCGTTAGCGCCACCATTTCAGGTGACCATTCTACCGAATCCCCCATAATTCCTCCTGCAGAGTGCACCAAAAAGGAGTCAATAACGGACATAGCCAAAAAAATATGTCCCAGACCTGCCACCTGACATTTACAGGATTCCATGACTTGCTGGCAGGTATTTTATAAGAACTACAGGTGATCTGAAATAATGGTATCTGCAGTTCCAGGCATATTCCCGCCATATTGAGGAAAGAGTAATTTTTTACTGCTGGAAGTGCAGATTTCAACCAGGATTCCAGTGGTAACTCAGAGTTCCAAATCCCTATCCCAGCCATCCAAAACAGACTGAGTTTAGTCCCCCAGCGCTTCCCTAAGGGCTCTATATAGTTGACCTATCAAATGCCCCCATATGTTGCCATTAGTTCAGTCTGTTACCATGGTCAGTAGATGTGGTTTTGTATTAGATAGCAGCAGAAGGTCAGGGCGCTGCTGTTGAAGGTAATTCCAAAATTAGTGCCTTTGTAAAGCCTCAAGGGGGGTTTATAGCTGTTGGAGTTAGGAATTGGTATATAAAATGTAATTTCAACTGGTGCCACTTATTAAATGTAAGATCTGTCTGGGAGGGTTTAAAATGTTCATCAGTCAACACTAGCTGACAATAGTAAAAAATATCTTCAAACTTCAGGTGGGATTTCATCTGGTACTATACTTTCAAGACACTGACGGTGAATTTGGTAAGATGGCATAGTGGGGGAAATTTGCCCTTGGTGGCAAACAGGATGAGGAAAAGGTTACACAGGTCATTAACAGTGAACTCAATTTCCTTCCATGGGGCCATATATGTAGAGGCCGGCCAAAAAAGTACTACCTTGAGGAAAACAGCCCGCGCGTATAGCTCCAAATTTGGCAGGTTAACCCCTCCCTGAGCTAGGGGTATTTGGAGAATAGAGAAACGCACTCTGGGATGTTGCGCGCCCCCCCCCCATATAAAATTCGAGATCATTCTGTTCCAAGAGGCGTAATAGAAACAGGCTGGCAGGACTGGAATAGATTGATAAAGATACAGCAGGCGCGGTAAAATATTCATCCAGATCTCAACTCTTTGAAAAACAGGTAGTCAATTTGCCCCACTTAGATGGATCATCTTGGATTGACACTGTTAAAAGTTCATAATTTTGCTACGTCTACATTGGCTACATCGTTAGTGATATGGATACCCGGGTATTTTATTTTAGTATGTAACCAGCACAGAGGGTACCTGCATTTAAGGGCTTCAGAGGGGGTGAAGTTAAACGTTCTGACTTCAGTTTTGGATACATTTGAAGTCTGCAACCCTTTTAAAAATTATGCAAAATGTTCCAAACCGCCGGCACTGTGGACTCTGGGGTGGGTGGGACAAGAGAACATTGTCTACAAACAAAGAGGCTTTATATTCCCTTTGTCCCAGCAGAATGCCCTAGACTCAGTCCGCATTCCTCAAAACTGTAGCAAGAGGCTGTATGTACAAAGCAGAGGTAAGAGAAGGGCATCCCTATCGTGTGCCATGGTGAAGGGATATTGGGGATGACAGGCAACCATTTACTCGAATATATGCCTTTGGACTACAGTAAATATTTTTTAACCATATCAAAAAAAGCTTCTGGGACCTGGAAGGCGGACAGGGTGTCTCAAAGGAAATCCCAGGACACCCTGTCAAACGCCTTTTCAGCATCAAGATTTAACAGGGCAGCCGAGATCTGTCACATCTGAATATGCTCTACTAATAGTAGGTCGATGAGAAGAGGGATCAGAGATATCTTTATCTGGCTTAGGTGGAGCAGCAATTACTGCGTATGCCCATAAAGAAGGGGGAATTCTCCCTGTGCCACATCCTGAAATGTCTGTAGCATTGTGGGAAGGAGCAGCCTAGAACATTTTTATACCATTCTGTGTTAAAGCCATCAGGTCCCGGGGCATTTGTGAGGGCTCGCTGCCTAGATATGTCTAAGAATTTCTTCAGCACTTATTTTTGCCTGTCTGATTGTGCAATCAGATTTTCCTGTGGCACCTAAGGAATTGGCAAGTGCAAAAGCACCCCCGCTTATCTCCCTGCCTTCACCTACTGTTTCTACCCCCCTTTTCTGGTGGTTGAAAAGCATATGTGAATCATTGTGTGAAACTGTTTCTGTATAATTGGGATCCCTTGCTTTGCAATGTATATAGTTATAGTGCTGAAATGATTGCAAAAGTTGTTTGGAACTCAGGTCGTTAAACTTAAGATGCAGTTTGACCTCCACAAGCTCATTTGCAGAATTGTCAACAGGAGATCAGTTTTGGGATAGTGTTCTATTTTCTTGTACCTGCAGGAAAGAAATTGGCAAAGTTCCGATACATTTTGTGAGAAACTAGAAATGTATCTTGACAAGCTCAGGATTCATTAAATTAATTGACAGGAAAAGACAGATATGAGGACAGCAATCTTTTGTTAGAGAGTAAGATTTAGAGATGCCCTCAGACAGTGCTGCAGATGAGGTGAGTACAGACCTTCTTACTCACCTCATTTTAGGAAATACTTTGCAGAAAATGTTTTTAATGAGCAGCAGTACTCACCCAACATTTGTAAATGCTCCACACTCAATAGAATAATGCTTCATAATATAAATTGTGATTCAGGAGGAGCAGTTTTTCCCCAGAGTTACAGCACTCGTGCATTCCAATTTTGCTGTACTCGCTATAAAAAAAAAGCATTGTTTTTAATAAGTACTGTTCACTTCACTCCGTCCAGACATTTGTACGCATCTGAATTTGATTTTACTCGCCTCACTTTCAAAATGAGTACAGTGCTCATTTTGAAAAATCTTATCTGGAGGCCTGCCCTTGGAGGAAGGACTTTGTTTTGTTTGAACTGCCTGTGTAAGAGCTATAATGCACGATTTTCTTTTATTTTATTGCTGATAATAAAACACTACTTGTGAATTTTGTAACTTCTTCCGGTTTGCCTATGCTTCCTGACCTGTGCCTCGACGACGACAGGGTTGTATCTGGAAAGAATGGTAAAAGGTACTGGCATAGTTCTTCTTTTTAATTATGATATATGTAAACTACATAATGAGTTGCTGTGAAATAATGCCTTAATCTCCACTGGTGAGTGGTAAGACCCATAACTCACAAGTGGTGAAGCAACGTGTTGGTTATAAGGGACTTATGAAATGGGAACCACAAATAAGACAATCTCATTGGTCAGTAAGAGTGTGTTAATATTTCTAACACACATGAAAAAGATCTGGTAATGATTATCTGTGTATTGATTCTAGTAGTTTACCCAAATGGAATGTTCAGCATTTAAAATCGGCCATCTTGCATTCCCCACTAAAACCACACACTACTAGATAAAGCAATACTGAAAATGTCCTCTGCTAAGGACACTATAAGCACCAGTTCCAACTTTAACACAGCAAAGTACCTATGTTACGACACCCCCCCCCCAAAAAAAAACTTGAGTGCTGCAGTCTGTTCTGAACGCGACCACCTTTCCCCTTGCTCACTCGCAGTTCTCTGCAGTGGCCAACCTGCCAGCTGCTACCTACTTCCATCTCTTCCTCCCATTTATCACAATTTCATCATCACATACTGTTCTCACGGTCAGAGATGACCTCCTTCGCTTGATTGCAACACATTATAATGGGGGATCAAGATTTCTTCCGGTTCTGCCCACTTGCTTACAGTACTTTTCAATGAACGACCTGCCACTCGCTCAATACTTCCATCCCTTAGCCCTATCGTTTCTCAGTTTTTATGCTGAAACATTTATATTGGTCCCTGTTGTTCCTATTGGGAGGGGGTATCGCTATGACAAGCACAAGTATAAAAACTATAACTACACCAGCCTTCCCATCCCAGGTCAAAAGTCCTCACCCCCCAAACAAAACACAGCAAACTGAAGGCGGAGGAACTATTTTATTTAAATTAAAGAAAAGTTATGTTTTTAATTACTTAAAGCTGCTTTTTTTACCTTTCACATGCATCTATAATATAGCTGCCCATTTCATAAGTGCAATAAGCCACTCCAGGGTCTGTGTGTTAGACATTTTAACACACTGCTAGGAGGCTGGACGCACTCGGCCAGTGGCCTCGTGCCTCACTACACCTCCTAGCCGTGTGTTAGTGTCTTAACACACACACCCTGTCGTGTCTTACTGCTTACTTGCCACTCGTGTGGAGATGAAGGTGTCATTCTACTACAACCTATTATGTATTTGCTATATACCGCACCATTTGTAATGTTTTTATTGGTGTTTTACCTTAAAATTGCCTTTCTTTCCATTGTAAGTTCTACATCTGGCAAATTGTTCTCTGTGTCCTAGTTCCAGATTCTAAGTGGAAATAACATGTTCTAAGTTAAATAAATTGTGTTCTGTGTGAAATAAATGGTATTCTAAGTGAAAATAAATATTTATCCTCAAATAACAATTTATTTACCCAATGTATTCACCACTGGTGTGGTATGTACTGACTTAAGTTGTTTTGATCATCACTGTCAGTTGTATACGACTTAATTCATGGCTTGTCATTTGGTTGCAGTATTTATTTATTGAAACATTTCACCAAGAAAGGCACACTGACCTACAAGTTGCTCATCTCACGGTGCGTCCTGGGGGAAAGGGTAAAGGGGAGATGCAAAAATATAGTCACATCAATCAATAATTACAGCAGCAGAAGTAATGGCACAAAAACAGAGCAGACAGCTATCATTATACAACAAAAGAGGCAGCGGTGGTTACAGTATGAAATAAAAACACTTAAGTGCAACATTAGGACTGCACTTGACAGTGTAGGGAACAGGTGGTAATTATTTCAACCGAAGAGTTAACATAAGCTGATTTAATAACACTGATCATTACTAATTGCAGCAAGGGAATGAGCCCACTCCAACATAGCAGAGAGGACATGGTCGGCATCCAGGGTAAGTGAAGGATAGTAAGCTTAGGACTTGGATGCTTGCAGGCGAGTTAGTTGCAGGAACAGTTGACCGAGAGGAAGTTATGCAGAGCTGAGGCTATATTAACATACTAAAAAGCCAGCAGAATAGGCCAAATGGTCTGTCTTGTCTGCTCGAAAGCCAGCAACCTAATGGCTGCTCGCCTTACCACCCCCCAGCTCCCAATAGGATCTTCTTTAGTTTGTTTCCCCATGTCCCACCCCTTCTTGAATCCCTCCACTGTGCCCTCCTCCACCAGCCTCCCAGGCAATGCAATGCATTATAGATGATGGGGAGGAAGAGTGGCAAATCTGTGGTGGGACGGAGTTCCATAGTGTAGGAAAGACTGTACGAGAAGGCAGCCTGGTCTACTGAGATAGACCTACGATATGATTATTTGAAAATCGGTAACTGGGAGAGGTATACTGAGCTCGTTTCCAAGTCTGATCTGGGGGAAAGGGTACACAAAATTCAGTTAGATAGTACACAGTTAACAGTTACTGGTGCAGTATTTTATTTATTTAGCTTTGGTAACCAGGTAGGCCCACTGGGACTGTAACAGTCCCTTTTTCAGGGGCAACCCAGAGTTAATTACATATAATGTAACTTATACAATTACAATATTCACATACAGTTGTTGTACAGTTTACAGTGACCAACAGCAGTCACATTTGTTAGTCCATACTAACCATTCCTGGTTACATACATTCTTAGTATAGACATTTCTGGTTACGTTCAATCTTAATATATACAGTTGATATAAGTACTGATTTGTGGTGTCAACGGTAACAAGTGCAGTGATTGAATCCCATTATATAACGTGCATTCAAAGTATAAGCGATAACACAAATTGCAAGTGCAAATAAATTGAGCAGCAAGGCACCACGACCAGTAATAATAAAATTAGTATGTCAATAGAGAGACCTGTGTGGGGAAGGATGACACTGCAGCGGAGTGGGAACTTGAGCCTGGGTGCTGGCTAGGGGAGAAAACAGAAGGAGGCCTGACACCCGGTAGTAGGGGCTTCAAGCATGGAAAGCATCGGGGAGAGCGGTGACAGGTGCAGGTGGGACAGGGAAGGAGTTTCAGCTGGTGCCTGAGGGAGCCTGGGGAGGTGGAGAAACAGAAGGTGGAGGAAAGCTCGTTCCAGAGTGAGGGAAGTTGATAGTAAAAGGTTGATTGGGGATGAGGAATGGAGAAAGTGCGATGATCAGCCATCACGAATGGGCTGAGGTGCTGCCAAGTGCCTTACCTCGTGCCACATTAGTTATGTGAGTTTGGCAGTGAGCTTGGGTTGCCAGGGGTTGGGGGGGGGCAGCATTGAGCTAGCAGCTAGGCAGCTGTCCAATCCTGGGTCAGGGTAGTAAGTTGTCCCCATCTAAGCTGATACCGGGTGGAGGCCAGGTGCTAGAGCAAGGACGTCTGGAGGCTCACGTAATGGCTGAGTGGATAGGAAAGTGGGCTGGAAGTGCATGCGTGCTTCCATGTGTGTGTTCATAGCAGGCCACAACTCTGGGATGGGGGGAACGGAAGATGGAAAATGGATCGCATGGCAGGAAGAGATCGACACTCAAGCACCACACCTCCATTCGCCATGTCACAAGAGCCAACAATATTGGATGTGGATTTCGGCGGGTGGGGCCCCCCCGACCCTGCCACAGAGGGCAGTCTTTGGGGTTACATGCCATCGGATAAGCTGGGTGACTGTGGATGTTGCAAAGGTGGTGGTGATGCTGGCTGAAGGGAACCTGCCCTGCTGTGGCCGAGGAACCTGGTGAAAAGAAAAACACAAAAAAGAAAGTGGGGTGATCTCTAGAGTGGAGGGAGCATGAGGCAGAGGAGGATTGGAGAGAGGAGTGAGGAAAGGTTTGTGGAAGGGGACCCAAACCAGTATTTGGAGATGAAGCACAGTATGACTGGTGACTTTGAAAGAAGGGGAGGATGGATAGGGAGGAGCAGAGGGAGCATTGGTGAATACAAGGAAGGAAATTGGTAGCAGAGTGGCAGAAGGCATAACTGAGTTTGTTCTGTCTAGCAAGAGAAGAGATGGGGATGGTGCTATAGACCACATCTGGATAGTTGAAGACTGGGAGCACCATTTTTGTAACAAAATCTTGGCAGACCTGAGGGGACAAACTGTCCTTGTTGTGCTACAAGGCACCAAGTTTGGTGCAGAGCTTGGCATGATTGGCATTGATGTGGACTGAGAAGTCGCGCTTACTGTCAAGCCACACACCGAGGGATCTGAAGGAGTGACTGCTTCAAGGGGTACCTTCCAGGTTGAAGAAGACCGGAAGAATGGGCAGTCTGGCCAGTTTCTGGCTGGTACGAACAGTCACAGATACTGTCTTTTTTTTTTTTTTGACCCGGAGTTGGAGCGGAACTAGCACAAGACATTGTGAAAGTCTTGCTGGAGCAGACCTCCCATAGATGCAGCAGAGGGATGAGAGGTGAAGATGACTGTATCATCTGGATGCATGTGAATATGCAAGCTAGCATAAATGGATCGTAGGCTGTTAAGTAAAATGTAGGAAAGGATGGGACCCAAGATGGAGCCCTTTTGGGACCTCAGCCTAGATGGGTGGCAGAGGTGACAGGATGTATCCTACCTGTGCCGACTGACGGTCCATGAGGTAGGAATGGAACCGGTTAACAGCGGGAGCTGTGAAGCCAGCAGAACTCTGCTTTTTCAGGAGTGGGTGAGGTTCAGTTTCTTGGAAACCATTATTCTTGGCGACCTGAACTACGATTGGCTATTAAGTACATCGGCTCCCTTGAAATCCTTTTGTGACCCTCTAGGGCTGGTGCAACTCATTGGTGAGTCTACTCGCCCAAATAAAAAGAACCTTAACAACAGCTCCCTCTCAGATGTAATTTTGGTTAGCAAGCCACATCTGTTCTCACGTTGGAACATTTTTCTCAGACATTAGCAATCATTGTATAATCACCACCATTAGATTCGTGCACAACCCACAGTTTGTGGCAAAGTTCTCTATCAAGAGGTGCAAACGCAACTTCGATTTGTTTGCATACGTCCATGACTTGAAACATTCACCGCTATGGCAGGAATTCTGCCTAGCCAAAACGGTTAACAGGGCATATATGTATTATCTCTAGTACTGTCTGACTTGATCTGTATTCTAACCTACCTGTACTATATTCTATGTTCCTGTGCTATGTACTATGTATTGTATATTCTCATTTCATTTTATGTATGTATTCTCCCGGGTCGTGCCTGAAAATAGTCAACTTTGGCTAGCGCAGCTAACCCGGTTGACAAAAACTAAATAAATAAAGGGGAGAGGAACTTGTAGGAGAGGAAGTCAGAAAGTCTGTCATAGACAAGTTTCTCTTGCTGCTTAGTGGAGGGGGAGGGAGGGAAATGTCTCTCCTCTCCCCCACTTTTTTTTTTTTTTTTAAGTGAAAGAACTTTGGCAATCTTCTAGGACTGAGGAACACCACAGAAAGAGAATGAAAGGTTAAGGAGGTGAATAAAGGGAGAAGCAATGCTAGTCGTGACCTGAGATGTGAAGGGGATGGCTGGAGTTTGACAGGTTGAGATCTGAAGGAGACGGGTTGGACTTGGGCATGTTGACAGAAGAAAGGGCAAGCAGGGTTTCAACGTCCTCTTCTCAGAGTATATGACATCCTTTTCTCAGAGGACATATTTTCCAGCCCTTAGATACCGTCTAAGGTGCCTCCCTGCAACCCTCCACGTGACCTTCCCCCCCTCACTGCTGCCTTATTGCCCTCCCCTCTTGCCTATCTCCCACACTTCTTACGATTTTGGACCTTCCCAGTGCACAGAATTGGCCTATTTCTATTTTTAATATCAACACTTTCTCCAACAGGCACTATGCACTTTACGTATCTCGTCTTCAGCATTGTTTGTAACCTTGCAGACCTACTTTTGGATCCTGACATTTTGTCATGGCATTGTCACCTGCTGCTTTGTATTCTGTTACTGTCCTTTAGTAACCTTGTCTTTTTAATTTTGTTAACCCTATTTTATGAATTGATATAATTTTGTCACTCTGTCCCCGGATCGCACCTGGAAATGAGCCTCGGCTCAGTGTGCCTTTCCCAGTTTTTAAATAAATTTATTTGTGTCAGCTTATCAAAGCAATGAAGGAATTAAGCTACCTTCATAATCCTCTCCAGAGGCAACTTCACTTGGCTTAACCCTGCGATGTTCAGCACCCTTGAGGGCAGTTTACTCATGGTAACCTAACTCCAGCCTTCAAACAAAAACAAAAAACATTCTCTGTTATGTACACATTTTTACTCTGAGTAGTAGAGTGTAAATTGTGCGGCTTACTTTTATGTTATTTATTATTTATTAAAGTTTGGTGACCGGGTAGGTCTACTGAGCCCTGAAGGTCCGTTTTTTAGGGGCGACCCAGGATTAGTTGCATATTGTGAAACATTAGGAGTTGACTAGTACAAGAACATTCAGTAGTTACAGTTGAGATAGTGAACAGACTTACAATAGTACAGCTAGGTTATTGTAATCCCTGCTTGTGAAGCATGGTGGTGGTGGGGGCAGGAGGGACTTAGTGTTCACGCTGACCATAAGATCTTACTTCGAGAGGGCCCTTGCAGTAGGTACTCGCATGTAGAACTGAGCCGCCAGGTGTTAGAACCACACGGAAAAATTCTAGCTAGCATTGTCCGGCGGAGGATCGCCCCTGACGTCACATGACTGATGACAGCGTGACGCTATATAAGGAGCGGTCCCCATGCCCGCCTTCCTGTTCTTTCCTGCTGTCGACTTGTGCACGTCGGACCTCGCGGAAGAATGCTGCTGCTGTCGACATCATCTTTGGATGAGTATAATTTCAGAAAAGTTACTTTAATCGTATTTCTCGCTTTGTGTACACAAAAAATTGTCGTATGTCATCTCATCTTCAGAATTGCATAAGAATAAGTGCGACTACTGTGGAATTCAGCTTCCTCACAAGGACCGCCATTCCTTTTGCCTGGGCCCAGGCCATAAGGTTGAGGGGTGCAAGCACTGCCAGAAGTTTAACACGGCCACACGTAAACGTAGGTGTGAGCGAGGTGGAATAAAAAGTGACACAATAGTCAGAGATCAGCTGCATAAAAGACGCAAGATTGCGTCTATCATTTTATTCATATAAAACTCCAAAATATATACAGAAGAAAAATCAGGAAAATTAGTCCAGTAACAAAATAAATCTCCAGGTCTCTACTTCCCTCGTAGAGCCTGTGGCTTAACTTCAGCCAATACCTGAGTGTAATATCCTTCTTGCAGTCTTTTCCTAAATATCTGTGTGAAATACTCTGCACACAGTATAGGTC
Organism: Neoceratodus forsteri; assembly: GCA_016271365.2. NCBI lineage: Eukaryota > Metazoa > Chordata > Ceratodontiformes > Ceratodontidae > Neoceratodus > Neoceratodus forsteri. The sequence goes on along the minus strand of CM057451.1, from coordinate 266,212,657 downwards.
CTCCTCCTTCACTATCAGTACACCAACTGACTCGACTCTACTCTTCTCCCCTAGTGGGCGGAAACAAAGTCACAGCTCACGTTGGAGCTGAAAAAGTGGCAGCCGTCGACAACGTTGACTCCAAGGCCTCCTTTGCCAGATCTTTCCCCGCTGTCCGGCCCTAAGGACCTGATGCAGGGCAGACTGCCAGAACCTTTATCTAATCCTTGGCCCTGGGAATTTTCCAGGCCTGTAGACCTGCAGCTTCCAGCTATCAGTTCTCCTAGTGACCGGGATTCCTCGGACTCTGACAGTGACATGGCCCACCAACTCATATTTGGAAACCCCTACACCGGAGGACCCTAAACCTAAAGAGTCTCAAAAATCCCCTCCAGAGGATCCATCCTTCTTGGAGCTCCTCAGGAAGATTCAAGCAGCCTATGATTGGTGCACCATTGCCCAGGATCAGCAAAGACAGAGACTGGCAGCCCACCTTGATTTGGCGCAGACTCTTCTCCAAACCTCATTCTGCCCTGGATAGAGCCGCAGGAGGACTTAGTAACCACTATCTGAAAGCAGCCTTCTTCACTGGCCCCAGTGGCCAGAAAAGCAGACAGGCTTTATCAATTTTCTGACGATAGGGATTTTCTTAATCTCCACCACAAAGTAGACTCTGTGGTCATTAGTGCGCTTCCATAACTGTCCGTAAAACCGGGAATACTCTCAGTGCCGAAGCCAAACAATCTAAAAATTTAGACCAGTATGGGGAAGAAGACTTATTTTTCCTACCTCGGGAATTTGGGCACTTAATTATGTTGCCCACATGGGAGACTATATCAAAAATATGTTCTAGGTCAGGTAGAGTCCAAAATGGACTCTCTTCAGGACTCCACTGTAAAAGAGGAGATGGCAGATCTGGTTAGATCAGCTAGATCTGCATGCCGACACATGTTACGTGCCACCTACAATGCAGTGGACGCTGCAGGTAGGGGCTCGGCAACAGCCATTAGTCTGAGACTTCACGCATGGCTTTGGATTTCAGGTCTGGCACCTGAGGTCCAGACGGCCATACAGGATTCTCCCTTCAGAGGGTCTTTCCTTTTTGGTGGAGACGTCAAGGACATAATTACTGACCTCCAAGATAAAGGTAAGGCCCTACGTTTCGTACAGTTCATGTACAAACCTCCACAGAAACCGAAACAGCCATTTCAGAGACAGCAACGTCGCCAACAAAGACAAATTCAGAACCAACATCAAAACAAACGTTTGGCAACCTCGGCCACTAGAGCCCCCGGCTAAGTCTCACAAAGCTTCTGGAGCCGCATCCTCAGCCTTGCCCTCCGCCTCATGACTCCTTAGCCCTGCCGTTTCCACTGATCAGCACCCCAGAGGAGCAGTTGGGGGAAGGTTCTTCCGTCATCTTCCAGAATGGGAGAAAATCACAACAGACTCATGGGTGCTTCAACTGGTGGCAAAACGCCACACAGTAGAATTCATAGACCTCTGACAAAACCTCCAGGTCACTCATTCTACCCACCCCACCACTTACCCTTGGTAAGACAGAAAACAACATTCCTGCTGGCAAAGGCAGCAATATAACCAGTTTCTGCAAAACATTAAGGGAAAGGTTACTACTCTCATTTCTTCCTGGGTCCCAAGAAGACAGGTGACCTCAGACCAGTTCTAGATCTGAGCTCTCTGAACCTCTTCATGCAATACAAGAAGTTCAGAATGCTGTTTCTTCCCAGCCTACTTCCTCTCTTTCAGAAAGGTCAGTGGCTCTGTGCCCTTGATATGCGGGATGCTTACTTGCACATCCCAGTCCGTCCACCACACCACAAATTCCTTCGCTTTTGCTTTCAGGGGGAACATTTCCAGTTCAGAACACTAACCTTTGGCCTTTCCTTGGCTCCCAGGGTGTTCACAAAATGCCTAGTGGTAGTGGCAGCTTTCCTGCGCAGACAAGGGGTCCAAGTTTTCCCATACCTGGACGATTGGCTGATCTCAACCCCATCCAGGGAGGCCCTAGTCTCAGCTCTGCATCTTACCCTGGACACTTTCCAGTGGGTGGGTATAACTGTCAACTGTGCCAAATCCCACTTAGTCCCTACCCAGCAGCTCCAATTTTTTTTTTAATCCTCTTATTTTTAACCTCCTCAGCCACAGCCCTGCCTTACCTCTAGCCGCCGCTCCTCCTCACCGCCAACCCTGCAGTCTTACGTGCCTAGCTGGCATACGCATCTGTACCGTCGAGAGGGGCCGCAGCCACAACTAGGAGCAGGGTCATCCTAGACTCTCTGCAAGGGGCATTTCTCAAGCAGTTGGTTTCAGATCTCATTAGGGACAAGACCATGCTGGATCTGGTACTTGAGAGCAGGGAGAGCATTGCAGATATCATATTAGGTAGCCCCCTGGGTTCAGGTGATCATCGTACACTGTGGTTTGACTTACAGATTGGGCAGTATACAAAATGCACTACAATGAGGGTCCTGGATATAAGGAGAGCAATTTTTTGTGTGTGTGTATAGATATATATTTCTATAGCTGTTTGCTGCCCATTGCTACCTGCTATCAGGCCCCCTTTGCTCCCAACCATGTCAGCCTCTTCTCCTATCGTCTTTACTGGTGGGATCCACAAGGAGCAGGGTCCAAGAGCATTGGGCGCTCTCCCACTCTGCAGTGGGGAGACATAGGCATTTTTCTGCTTTTCTCCCATTCCGCCCCCGAACTGAGGCATGCATGGTTGGCACATGCACGTGGGTGGAGCTGCGCATGCGCTCACGGAACTACAGCTCCTCTCACCCTTCCAACGTAATGTCAGTCCCACGTGCCTCTGTTCTGACACCCAACCTCCACTGGGTGTCCGCCAAGAGCGAGGAAACTTGCCTCCCCAATCCAGGAGATGAGAGCAGCCCAGCGGCTGCCACTATCCTATTCCCATCCCCCTCTCCCCCACCAACCTCAACGACTCGAGCCCGCCCAAACTTAGGTCACCGGGCGTCATGAGTGTGGCGATCAGCACCTCAACCTCCAGTGCCATGGGGCCAGCCTTGGCAAGAGCAGGTTTAAAGGTGATGTGTAAAGTAATTGCTACAGACGCTCCCGTCCCCACATACCTTGCAATGCTGCACGCGGGAGCCAGGGCTGCTATGACTAACGTTTTCAGAGCACTCTTTAGATTTTAAAACTCTGCTGAAACATTGTGCAATGCAGCAGCACCGATTGTCCAAAGTAATCAGGTGAAGTTGTCTGAGTATTCACTTCATTTAGCGATGTTAGATACCACTGCTGTGAATGTAGCAGCAGTGGCTGGAGCTTAATCTTATTTTATTGCTTCCACTGCATCAAGACCCCAGTGGAAGCAATAAAATATATTAAGCTCTGGCTACTGCTACATTCAGAGCAGTGGTGGTATCCATGTCACTAAATGGGTGGGATACTCAAGAGAACTTGCGCACACTCACTTGGGACCCGCGCTACACGTAAACATTTGGTGAAAAGATTCAGCAGAGTTTTAAAATATAAAGATTGCGCTGAAGATATTCATCATAGCATCCCCTAACTCCCACAGCAGCATTGCAAGGCATGTGGCGATGGGAACGGGCTGCATCAGTTACTCTACATGTCACCTTTAAAGAAATGGGAGATTGCGTTTGTAAAATACTTTGATGGGGGGGGATGGGGGTGAGGGTGGAGGCACAGTGGAATGGAATAAAGGAGGGAATAACTAGGGTAACAGCAAGCTGTTTAAAACTAATAAGGGTGAGAGGAGAAAGAGGGCACTGTGGTTCTCGAAGGAGGTGGCTAAGGCAGTAAAGCAAGAAACAACTTTCAGGAAATTCCAGGAGACCCAAACTGAGACAGACATGATTGTCCAGGAGGTTCTTTGGGTGCATGAGTGAAAAGAGGAAGGCAAGAGAGGTGGTATTCTGAAGATCAGCAGATGGAGTGGGGCAGGTGGAATGTTCATAGGAAGACCAAGAAAAAGTTAAAACTTTAAACAAATACTTCTGCTTATCATTCAGTAGCTGCAAAGATTACTGCATAGTGGGGGAAGGGTGTTAATGGTCTGGCCAGGTCTCACTCAGCTAATTGACTGGAGGCAGAGCTGAGTCAGGTTTGTGGTGTTGGCTGCTTTGTCTCCTCAGAAGGAACTGGAAGGGGACAGGATCAGTTGTGTTCCAGGACAGTAGCTGCTGCTTGTTGTTTTTACAGGGTTCTTGTGGATTTTACTTGGTAGAAGGTTATTTCTTTGCTTTCTTACTTCTAAGGGGCTAGCAGGGTATTGTTGTGGGGGCTGTCTGAAGTTTGAAAACTGATTTGGTGGCTGTAAGTGGGCTCATTTGTTGGATGTTTCACTGTGTAACAGGCTGCGCTGGTGGAGGCCTATTTCTTCTGATTTAAAACCTATTTGGTGGGATTTGCTTGGGCCTGGGTATTTGGCTGCTGGGCTTGGAGGGGAGACACACGGCTGATAGACTCTCTCTCTCTCTTGAGTCGGGTGTCTGCCCAACACCCACCCTCCCCAGAGTTCTGCTAATTTATAGGGGAACACCTGCCCTGCAATTGGAGGAAAAGGCTGCAGGTGCAGCTCATGTACTTCTGGCCGCTGGGAGTTGGATTTAAAGGCCGGGAGAGGGGAGCTTAGGGAGTTGTTCATTTCCCTTATAAGTTTACTGTGTTGTACTGCACCTAGTAACAGGGTTACCGGTGTACTGTGGGACTGTATTTTTTTTTTTTTTTATTTAGTTGTTTAACCAGGTATAGCACACTAAGCTGGAAGCTTTTTTACAGGACCGACCTGGAAGCACAAGATTAGTGGGTGACCTGATTAGGCAGTAGGGGTGTATCTTGGACTGGGGGGAACCTGGTGGCTCACCCAAGGAAACCTACTTGGAAGGGGATGGAACCACATGGCATTAGGGCCGGCATCTTTGGGAGGGTGGTGGGGTGCACAGGGTGTGGAGCAGCCATGATACTGGACTGGGCTTGGAAGTTTGGTGGTTGCCTAATGTAGTACCAGCTGGCACAGCTTAGGGAGGAGGTTGCGGGGATTAGGAGACAGCTGGGGGAAGGGGGGAGGTATGGTTGGGGAAGGGGGCAGGGGATCTCCCACAGGGTTGCACCAAGCACTGGGGGCAGCGGCATAGGGAAAGGAGTGCAGGAGAATACTCAGGGGTCACATAGGGACCCTGGCAGAGGGGGTCCAAAAGGACACTACCAAGGAAGCAGGCAGATAACTGGGGACCCTCACAAAGGAGGGACAGAGGGACAACATTCTCAAGGAAGTAGGCAGATGGCCAAGGCTGGACAGAAGGAAGCAAGGCGGGAGGTGGATCAGATCTTACACTCAGTAACCGCTTTCACCTCTTTCTTCTGCTCGAGGATGCGGGGGGTGATGTAGCCATGACAGGGGTGGTTAGAGATGGAAAGGGAGGGAGGCAGGGGTCAGATAGCAGGAAGAACGGGGAACCTGGAATGCAGGAAAATGGGGGGAGCAGTGAATCAGAGCAGGAGGGGCAGGGGGAAGAGGGAGGAAAGCACAAGGAGAAGGACCAGTTGGGAGGAAAGGTAAAGGAGAAGGACCAGAAGTACAAGGAGGATTTAGTAAAGGGAGCTGAGGGTTTAGGCCAGGGGAGCACAACAAGCAAGGAGGGACTAAATGGAGACAGCAAGGAAGGGAGGATGAGCCAGGCTAGTTTAGCAGATGGGGGAGAAGGAGCAGTCGTGAGCAGTGAAGGTGGAATTAGCAAGGTACAGAAGGATACTCGGGAGGAGAGGCATAGGATTGGAGGGGAGAGGGTGGTCAGGTTAAATAAGGAGGGGGTGGCATGTGGCACCGAGATAGGGGGAGGAACAAGGAGCCGGCTGGGTGGAGGGGCCGGTAGAAGGGATGAGGGACATGGACGGGGGGGAAATGGAGGAAAAGGATCGGTCAGAGTGCTCCTGTTGGGGATTCTATGATCAGGGGTATCAAATGGGATAGGGAGGAAGAAGCCTGGCGTTGGAACAAAATGCTTCCCTGGACTAACGGTGCACAGGGCTAAGCTACTGAGGTATATCAGCTGGCAAAGGATTGTGGGGGTTCCCCGGACATACTGGTCCACCTGGGTACAAATGACATTGAGGGAAATAGCGAGCTAGAGATACAGGCAAGATTCAGGGAGCTTGCCAGGGTCTATCATGACAAAGGATGCACAGTTTCCTTCTCAGAAATCCTGCCGGTGCCAAGGGCTAGTGGAGAGCACAAAAGGAAGATTAGGGAGATAAACCAGTGGCTCAGGGAGTGGTGTGAGGCCAGAGGGTATGGGTTGATTGGGGATTGGGGAGACCTGGGAGGATAAGGAGCTGTATGCTAGAGATCGACTCCATCTCAATTTGGAGGAGGGAATCTTTAGTTGAAAATAGAGGGTTCATTGGTGAAAAGTGGGGTTTAAACTTGTGAAGGGGGGAGGGATGGGAGAAAAGGCTGTCAAGGGGGTGCCGATAAAGGAGGGAGTCTGTCTCCACCCCTCTGGGGAGCTGGAGGATTGCAGGAAAAGGCCGACTGGTAAAGTGCAGACCAGGGGAAAACAGAATCCCCATGGGAACACGAGCAGGGGAAATGGAAGTATAGGGAAAGGGTGGAAGGTAGTCCTGCTAAATGCCAGGAGCTTGGGAAATAAAATGCCTGAGCTCCAGGCGATGCTAACTGAGGGAGCAGTAGATGTGGCAGCGGTCACTGAGACCTGTGCCACTGCAGGATACCTACTGGGACCTGAACCTGGAGGGTTACACTATGTTCAGGAAGGACGGGGAGGAACGGAGGAGGGGTAGCAATGATAGTAAAAACTGCATTGGCATAGGGGGAGTAGAGGAGAGAGGGAACCGTGGAAGGATTGGGTCACCTTGATAACAAGGGGAGCAAGAGAGTAAAAATAGGAGTGGTGTATAGACCCCTGTTCTGGCGGAGGAGCTGGAGGAGAGTCTGGTGGCAGATGTTGGGAGACACTGCAGACTGGGCAGAGGAACGGTGGTGGTGTTGGGGGACTTAAACATGCCAGGAACAGACTGGGAGACTATGACATCTTCTGTGACCAGGGAACAGAGGTTGTTGGATGTCTTTCAAAACGCGTTCCTAACTCAGCAGGTGGGGGAACCAACCAGGGAGGCGCAGGTACTGGATGTGGTCCTGGTAGTCAGTGACCAGATTAGGGGCCTGGAGGTAAGGGACCCGTTGGCGAGGAGTGACCATGCCACAGTCTGGTTCTGCCTGGACCTAGGAGGGCTAGAAAGCTGCACAAAGACGGAGGTAACTGACTTCAGGGGAACGGATTTTAAGGAAATGGGAAGGATCCTTAAGGAGCATTTGGATGGGATTGGGTCAGACATGGACGCTGATAGTAGGTGGGAAATCATCAGGAGAGGGGTGCAAGATGCTACCAGCACCTGTGCAAGAGTAAGACGAAAATGTGGTAGGGCCCGAAAACCCTGCTGGTGGACCAGGGAGGTCCAAGAGGTGGTGCAGGGAAAGAAGGCAGCCTATAGGCAATTCAAGTGCTCAAGGAGTGAAAGGGATCGAGGGGAGTATGATCTGATGGCTAGAAGGGCCACTAGGGTGGTGAGGGCTGCTAAGGCAAGGAAGGAGCAGAACCTGGCCAGGGAAATCAGGAGAGGGAACAAGGGGTTCTTTAGATACATTGGGGAAAAACGAAGGGTGAAGGGGCAGATTAGCAGGATTAAATCAGGGGAGAGATGGGCACAAGACCCGGGGGAGCAGGCTGAGGTACTAAATGAGTACTTCACCTCAGTTTTCACCAAGGAAAATTGGGGTGCTGCATCATACATGGGAGGAGACAGAGATACTGAGGAGGGGGGGACCCCTACCGATCAGCGGGTCTGGGGAGAGGGGGAGGCATCACTGGCAGGAGGGGGAGGGCTAAGCAGGGAGAAGAGGTACTGGAAGTGGAAATCACAACAGAGAGAGTGAGGGAAGCCCTCAGCTCTCTTAAGATGGAGAAAGCACCGGGGCGATAAATTACATCCCAGAGTGCTGAAGGAACTTGTGGATGTCCTGGCGAAACCCCTGACGGAGCTTTTCACCATCTCTCTGAGGACAGGGTGGGTGCCCCAGGACTGGAAGGTGGCGCATATAGTGCCTATCCACAAGGGGGGATCAAGGGAGGTGGCAGAGAACTACAGGCCTGTCAGCTTGACATCGGTGGTGGGCAAGGTGATGGAGGGCATTGTCAAGGAGAGGCATGGGGGGGACCTGGAAAAGTCAGGGTGCCTGGACGATAGACAGCATGGATTCTGCCCTGGGGAAATCGTCAGACAAACCTTGTGGAGTTGTATGACTGCGTGACGAGTGCCTTGGACCTTGGCAGACCAGTGGACGTCCTCTTTCTAGACTTCAGCAAGGCATTTGACTCTGTTCCTCACATGGGCCTGTTGGATAAGCTGGGAGAAATGGGGGTGGGGAACCAGATGATCAGATGGATAGGCAATTGGCTCCAGGACCGGACCCAGAGGGTCGTAGTTGGTGGGATATTCTCATCCCCAAAGAGGGTCATTAGTGGGGTCCCACAGGGATCAGTCCTTGGGCCCCTCCTGTTCAACGCCTATGTCTCTGACATAAGGACAGGAACTAGGAGTGAGATGAGTCTCTTTGCGGATGACTCAAAACTGGGGGCGGTGGTGGATGGGGAGGAGGGGAGGGTGGCCCTACAGGGGGACCTGGAGGCTCTGGAAAGATGGTCTAGAAAGTGTAAGCTGAGGTTCAGTGCTGGGAAATGCAAGGTACTCCACCTGGGGGCCAGAAACCCGGGCCAAGTGTACACCCTGGGGGGGAAATGCTGCAAGTCTCTGGCTGAGAGGGACCTGGGGGTGGTGGTGGATGTCAAAATGAACAACTCGGAGACTTGTAGGAGGGCAGCAGCCAAGGCCAACAGGATGCTGGGATGCATCGCTAGGGGGCTCACCTCCAGAAGGAGGGAAGTGATGCTCCCTCTGTATAACTGCTTGGTGAGGCCACACCTTGAGTACTGCTTGCAGTTTTGGAGGCCACACTTAAAGAGGGACATTAAACTCCTGGAGAGGGTCCAGAGGAGGGCAACCAAAATGATTTGGGGCTTGGGGGACAGGACCTATGAGGAGAGGCTCGAAGAGCTAAATATGTACACATTGGAAGAGAGAAGGGACCGGGGACATGATAGAGGTCTTCAGTACATGAAGAGGGTAAATAGGGAGGAACAGTCAGGGTGATTCAAGGAAGGAGGAGGGGCCACTAGAGGGCATGGGTGGAAGCTGGAGGGGAAGATTCAGGGAGAAAGGAGGAGGTGCACTCACTGAGAGGGTGGTGGAGCCATGGAATGCACTGCCTAGGGGCTGGTGGAGGCAGAGACGGTGGAGGGGTTCAAGAGGGTGGGACAGGTACAGGGAAGGGTTCTGAAGCAAAATCCAATGCAGCAAGAATATCCGGAACTGGGAAGGGAGAAGCCAGAGAAGGCGAGGGGGGGCAGCAAGGTCAGCACCCAGGGTGGGTGACCAATCGAGCAGACTCAAGACCGTTAGGCCTATTCTGCTGGCATTTTAGTATGTTAGTATCATTCACAGTGGAAGGGGGGATGGGCCATCATGCATTATCAGACACGGGGGGTGGGGGGGGGTGGACACAAGTCCATTTATGGGAGCGAGAATCCGGGGGTTGGAAGCTCTTAAGGAAGACAAATTGATGGAGCTGGACGGGATTCACCCAAGAGTACGTAAGAAACTGAGTACGGTGCTAGCTGCTCCTATGGCAACGCTGTTTAGCACTTCATTGGAGATGGAAGTGGTTCCAGAGAAATGGAGGTGGGCCGATGTGCTCCCTCTGCGCAAGAGTGGCAGCAGAGAGGAGACTGGTAATTACAGACCAGTCATTCTCACATCAGTGGTGGGGAAATTTAATGAAGTACCTGTTGAAGGAGAGACTGATGGAATACCTGGAGCCATATAGGCTGCAGGACCACCGGCAGCATGACTCCACAGTGGGGAGGTCATATCAAACAAATTTCATAAATTTCTTTGGGTAATGGAGGTAGATCAGTGGAGGGTAGTGGATGTGGCCCATCTGGAGTTCACGAAGGCCTTTGACACTGTTCCACACAGGAGGCTGATAAACTTAGTAACATGGGGTTGGGGGAGAAGGGGGTTTGCTGGGTGTCAAACTGGTTGAAATGTAGGAGGTAGAGGGTGGTGGTAAACGGCAGTCACTTGGAGGATGGGAGACTGACCAGTGGAGTACTACAGGGCCCTGTCCTCTTTAACGTCTTCATAATACGAACATATGAAGAAGCCATCAGAAAAAGGCCATTTGGTCTGCCTAGTCTGCTCGTATTGCAGGGGATCTCAGCTTAAGCCACTGACCCTGCCCCTCCACAGTCCGCACTTCCCTCTGTCCACCCTCCTTGACCCTTACTTTCCTCCTAACTCTATCCCAGCCTCTCTTGAAGCCACCCGTTGTCTTCACCAAAACCACCTCTTCCAGCAGCACATTCCAACTCACCACCAGTCGTGAAGAAGTGCCTTCTAGCCACCCTTCTGACACTGCCTCCCATTTTAAGACTGTGTCCCTTTGTGTTTGTTTCCACTTGACTTAGAGACCTCCTTATCCACCCTGTTTTTCCCCTCAAATACTTGAAGGACTAAATCATGTCCCCTCTCCTCCAGGGATTACATGTTCAGAGCCTGCAACCTCTCCTCATATGTTCTATCCTGCTGGCCCCTGGTCATCTTCATTGCCTTCCTTTGCACCAACTCCAGCAGGTTAATGTTCTTTTTAAGGTATGGGCACCAGTACTGTACACTTTACACTTTACTTCAGATGCGGCCTCACTAATGACCTTACAATGGCAGTTTTGCCTCCTCTCACTTGCTGTTGATCCCTCTGAAAGTGCAGCCCAGCATTCTGTTTAGCTTTGCTGCTGCCTTCCTACACTGTGTGGAATGCTTCAGGTCACTAGTTATCAGCACTCATAGAGCTTTCTCTTCCTCCGATGCAGATGCCCGGAACCCTCCCAAGCTGTACGCTGTCCTGGGGTTCTTGGCTTCAGTGTGCATAATGTTGCATTTCTTTGCATTGAAACCAAGCTGCCAAATCCCCAGACCACCTGTCTAGTTTTTCCAGATTCTTTAGGTCCTGTATCAGTTCTGCTTTGTTCATCCTTCCGCAGAGCTTGGTGTTGTCTGGGAATAGGCACATTTTGCCCTTAATGCCGTCCCAGTATCATTTATGAAACAGCACCAGTCCTAGCACCTAGCCCTGCGGGACCCCACTGGTGACCTCCCTGCTGCTTAGATAGCTCACCCACTACCACCACTGTCTGGGTCCTGCCCTCAGCCAGTTATGTACCCATATGGTCAACTTCTTCCCGACCCTGAGATATGTCAACTTCCTGATCAACCCCTTGTGGCGTACAGAGTCAAAAGCCTTGCTGAAGTCCAGGTAAAGGACATCCATCACTTGGCCTCTATCCACTATCTTACTGATCCAGTCAAAGAAGTAAGTTAGATTTGTTTGGCATTACCTCCCTCCCATAAACCTGTGTTGCTTTGCATTCTGGAGACCATGCTTGTCTAGATGCTGTACCAACTTTTCCTTAAGTATGGTCTGCATGAGTTTGCACAGGACAGAGGTCAGATTGACCGATCTGTAAGTCCATGGGTCATTCTTGGGACCACTCTGTTTGGAGGGGCACTTTATTTATTGATTCATTGATTGATTTATCTCGTAGAGAATCCATTAGGCAGATGCCTATTTTCAAAGTCAGAAACGACATTAAAGTTACAAATGTACATTATATAGTCACTGATGTACAGAACAGCAAGTGGACCTAGATTTCAAGCAACATCAAACAAAATTACATAGTTACATAATACAGAGCAATCCTTAAATTAAACTTGTTTACTGCACCCTTCATTATCAGGTTACAGAGCAATTTATTTACTATATGTACTGTTGTCCAGTCCTGCGGTACTGCGCCTGACTCCAGTGAACTATTGAACAGGTCAGCCAGTGGATCCTCCAGCTCTTTCATCTGATCCCCTCAGCACCCTTGGGTGTATGTTGGGACTAGGGATTTGACCACCTTCAATGTTTGCAGCCCTGTCCCCTCACCCTGTCCACCTCTCTGACTCCATCTGTGCCCCCCCCTTCTTCTCCCTAATGGCACTGGTCCATCTTTCTTCCTGGTGAAGACTGAACAGAAGTATTCATTCGGTACTTCTGCTTTGCCCCATTCTCCTCCACCCCTGTCCCCCTTCCTTAGCTTAATAGTCCTATCTTTCTTGTCCCTTTTCTTGCTAATACAGTGATAAAATGCATTTCCCCCTTCATAATTCCCACTGCTCGCTGCAGTTCCATCCGAACCTTAGCCCGCTGGACTACCTTTCCTGCTATGCTAGCCATCTTCTGGTACTCCTTCCTGTTTTCCTCTGCCTCAGTCCTCCTGAATTTCTTGCAGGCTAACCTCTTGTCCCTTACTGCCTGGGTGACATCAGTACTTAACCAGCTGGGTGCCTTGGCCCTTGAGTTCTTCCACCTGAGCCTGATGCACTGCTCTTTGGCAACTATTGTTCCCTCCTTGATGATGTGGAGGAACTGGAGGGGAAGGTGTATCTCTTTGAGGTTGGCACAAAAAATTTGCAGCAGGGTGGACAGACCGGGAGGTGGTTGAGAGAATGCAAAGAGATCTGGGGAAACTGTCGGAATGATCTAGGGAGAGGCAGCTGGGTTTTGTTTTCTTTCTTTTTTTTTTATATACAGTTATCTGTTTTTTCTCACCTGGTCCCCAGTCAGCGCACATCTGCAGCCACCCACCCACCCAGCCAGCCCTGCACCCCATCAGGCAGAATCCCCATCTTCCCCTGTGGCAGGGCAGTGAGGAACCCCCATCTCACCTCTAATAGGATCCAGCAAACGGGGAAGCACCATTCAGGATCAGGGCCTGCGGTGGGTGGCTGTTCAGTCCACTGCGATCTGGGACCGATTTATTTATTTATTTTTTTGGCTTTCTATCGGCTCCCCGTGGAGATGTGGCATGCAGTGACACCAACGGGAGTGCGCACGCTTCAGCATGCACTGCCATCAGGCGTCTGCCCATCTCCACCCCTTTTTCTGCATTGTCGGCACTCTGCCCCCCAGCTTCTGCTAGGGGCCAGTCTAGGACTGACCACTGGCATCTCCCTTCCCTGGAGAAGGAGAGCAGTTCCTTGGACGCTCAATCCTTCTCCTCTCCTGGCGGCCTGTGCTTGTTCCCAAAGCGCCTTAGCCCTCAGCACCACTGGGCAGGCAGCTGGGTTTCAGTGCCAAAAAGTGCAAAGTCATGCACCTAGGGTGGGGAAACCTGAGGGCTGTGTATAAGATGGAGAAGTACTACGAGTTACCAAGAAAGAAGGGGATCTTTTGGTGATTGTGTCTTATTATCTCAAGGTGGCAGGGCAAGGTGACGGGGAAGCAGGCAGTGTGAGCAGGATGCTGTGGTGCATATGGAATGGGATCTCCGGCAGGTGAAAGGAGGTTATGTTGCCCCTGTATCGCTCACTTGTGAGACTCCACCTAGAGTACTGTGTCCCTTTGTAGAGGCTGCACCTCTGCAAGGACATTGACAGGGTGGAAGTGGTCCAGAGGAGGGCTACTAAAATGGTGTTGGGTATCACGAGAAACCATACGAGGAGAAGCTGAGGGAGCTCAACATGTACTCCCTTGAGGGGAGGAGAGCGAGAGGTACCTCGTGGGGGTGAACAGGGTGCAGGAGGGGAGTACCTTAAATAGGAGATGGAGCACTAGAACATGGGTGCATGCCATGAGGTGGGGCTTAAGAGGGATGTGAGGAAATAACTGCTTCACAGCAAAGGCAGTGGATGCCTGGAACAAGCAGCCAGAGAAAGTGATGGGAGGAAGGACAGTGGGGAACTTTAAGCATACATGGGTATAATAATAGAAGTAAGGGAAGAGGGAGGAACACCTGTGACCAAAGGAGTCCAGTGTGTAGTGTTAGGCAGGGAAAATAGGGCAGACTAGATGGACCTACAGGTTCTTCTCTGCTGACACATTCTGTTTCTGTGAAGGAAAGGATTGTGGACCATCTTGAACTGTGAGTTACAAGACTGTGGCAGCATAGATTCACAGGGGTCTGATTTCTTTGACTGGGTGACAAAGGGAATAGATCAGGGTAGAGTGGTGGATGTGACCTACCTAGATTTCCGTTAGGCTTTTGATACCATTCCACATAAAAGACTGGTAAGCAAGCTGGGTAGCTTGGGAGTGGGTCCAGAGGTGGTAAACTCAATAAGAAATTGATTAGGGGATAGATGACAGAGGGTGGTAGTAACCAGAGTTCACTCTAAGGAGGGGAGGGTGACCAGTGGGGTTCCTCAGGGATCAGTGCTGGGACCAGTCTGCTTTAATGTCTTAAGTGACATTGCAGAAGAGCTGGAAAGAAGGTCTGCCTCTTTGTGGATGACACCAAAATCTGTAATAGGGTGGACACTCCGGGAATGAAAGGATGAGAAGACATCTGAGAACACTCAAGAAGTGGTCAAGAGTATGGCATCTGGGTTTGAAAAAGTGCAGAACCATGGACTTAGGGCACAGAAACCCAGGGGCAGAGTACATAATGGGTGGAGTGGTATGGACGACCGCCAAGCAGGAACGAAACCTGGGGGTAATCTACCTGATGACGTAAAGTTGGCCAGGCAGTGCAACAAGGCAGTTGGGAGGGTTGTTGGAATGTGGGGTTCATAGGGGTGGCGTATCACCAGCGGAAAGAGGGAGGTGGCATTGCCTCTGTATAGATCACTGGTAAGACACCACCTAGAGTACTGCATCCAGTTCTGGATAAAACAAAGTACAGAGATCTCGCCACAGCCAGAGAAATGCGTAGTGCCTTGGTTGAGAAAAATATAAAATAAAGACGGTCACAGGGACCGGCATCTACCAAAGGTCCGTACAGTAACTGTGTGCCTTCATAAACAGAAACTGTTGACCAGACCTTTTAATTGTGCAGAAGTATCCTTTATTTGTAGCAAAAAATTCTCCAAGTGCCATTAAAATCCAGGTATACACCGTTACAGTGGAATACAATAAAAGCGTGTTGCAGTATAAAATCCTTCATAGTCCATACAGTTTCAAAAACGCTGACTGGTGTAAAGGCTTCAACCCCACCTCAGGACTGACGTCACCTGACATGTTTCACACAATGGGTGCTTTTTCAGTGGCTGGCATCCCTAGAACCACATATCCCTTATATTTATGTCAATTAAAGTGACAGTGTCCTACAGTACACACATACGAGTACAGTTCTCTGCATGACCACAGAAAAGACATGAAAGTGAAAACAGGCTAAATTAATGTCACGAAATAAAATAACATATTTACAGTTAAAATCCTGTCCCATCTGGTGACAGTACATCCCCAGGGCACCAAGGATACATGCCATTGTATATGCACCATTCTACAAAGAAGCATCCATCATGCTGCTCGTATATTTAAACCAGGTTGCGGGCACTAACTGTTCTTCATGTTTATCTTTATTAAAACGTGAACTCCCCAGAAATTATGGGGCAGTCACTGGTGCATATCTGCAAAATGAAGGCATGTGACAGATCGGAGTTTAAAAATATACATGAGCCTTCACCTACTGTATAACAAGTTGGTCAGTGTTACAGCCCCAAAACATCACAATTTAGTTGTACATCCAAAAGCTGAAGTTGAACTTAAATTTAATGACTTGGCCCCCATGAATTATTTATTTATTTTTAAAATGACTTTTTACCTCCTATTCCCCAGCCTGCCATCCCCGACCCATTAGGGAGACATTAGACAACCCACTGCCTGCTACCCTACCCAGAATGGACCCTCGAGCCCCATGGAGCTGTGGTTATACCCCTCTGGGTGGGGACGAGGCTGGGGCGTGGATGCCCCGTAACTTGCATTTTGTCGGTCTTGGGTCCATTGGGCGGGCGCAGGCACATAGTGGGCACGTTTCGGTTCCCCATCTCCTGGCAGTGGCAGGCTGTTTTTCTGTTTTCCACCCTCCTCGTACAGCGTGCAACTCCCCTGATGTCATGGAGCAAGGCGCCGACATCCACGCTGTACAGCGGCCACCCATCCCCTACCATTGGGTCTTGCAGTACTCCGAGCCACTGCTCTGAGTTAGGCAAGTGTGTGGGCATCGGCCTGTTCCTTCCCCGGAGAAGGCGAGCTGTCATGGGACGCTCAAGCCCATCTCCCCCCTACCGACTTACCAGTGACCCGAGTCCGCTCCCAAACCCAGGTCGCTGGCGTGGTGCGAGGTGTGGCGTCCAGTGCCTCAACCCTCAGTGCCACCGAGTCTGCTAGTCCCCATGAATTTTAATATTTCAGCCTGAAATAAATATCTCCATCCTGTCATTGAGTCCCCTATTCACCATTGCCCTTGGGGAAAACATCCAGTACTGCTCCCTCCTTAGCAAGATGTTGTCATAATTACCCCCCTTCCTGCTTTTGATTGGTTCCTCTATCCCAGTAAAAGGGAACTTGTGCTCAGATCTATTCCTAGACTTCCAGATGTATACATCTAATGCATTAGTAAGGTCCCCCCTTCTCAGTAGCACGTATGTGCTCCTCAATCTGGGTTTTGAAAGCTCTTTTAGTCTTACCAACATGAAAACTGCCACATTTACACTGTGCCAAACAAGCAATACTGCTAGTATTGCATGTTGTAAATCCTTGTATCGTGACCTCCCCATTTGTGGCTGGATTAACATAGGAACTTGTTTTTACCACTACGGTACACCAGTCTAGGGCAAACAGATTGGTGTGGTACAGGGGTAAAAATATTAAAGATAAAATTGTGCATTTGGTGCAACCCCTACAGGATAAACCACTTATGTGGCTACCAGCAAGGAAAGAGGGCTGTTAAAAGTGTAGGAACTGTAAATATTGCCCTGTTTATTTGGCACTGTGTAAATGTCTGGAATCTAGGAATAGTTCAGAGTGCGAGTTCTCTCTTACTGGGACAGAGAAACCAATCAAAACCAGGAAAGGGGGCAGTTATGACAACATCTTGCTAAGAATGGAGCAGTACTGGGTTTTTCCTAAGGACAATGGAGAATAGGGGCAGGGAGCTTAATGATAGGATGGAGATAGACCCCTTGTTTAGACAAATTTATTTCAGGCTGAAATATTCACATTCACGGGAACAGAGGTATTAAATGTAAGTTCGACTTGAGCTTTTGGATGCATAAATAAATTGTGATGTTTTGGAGCTGTAACACTGATCAGCTTGTTATATAGTATATTAGGGCTCATGTGTGTATATATATATATATATATATTTTTTAACTGTATGTTTATTCATTTTGCAATACACGTATGAAAAGCAGTACAGTCAGAGGAGCAAGGGTTACATTAGCTCCGTCTAGTGGTGTATTACATGTACATATTAGCATCAGGATATTTTATCCTCTGTTATTTGATACAACATATGGGGTACCATCCTTAGTTTAAAATTTAAACATCATTCCAAATATATATTTAGTGTGGCTGGCCACATTAGAACCTGTGGGGTAAAAGAAAACGACAGAATCATTTAGGTAATGTAAACCATGATCACATGGATCATTATCCCCACTTAAACGTCTGATTACAGGGATGGTAAACCTTCTCATAATCACTGCACACCTTGCCCACAAATCTCCCCTAACAACCGCAAATATTTATTTAACATGGCACACTATTTGCATTTCAGCCCCAGCTCTCCCAACTATGACACTCTTAAGATATCCCACACTTCATTTGTATAAAAGGAAAGGCAACCTGTCGTTCAGTGAGCACTAAGTTAAATTGGGGACCACTACTCGTCAGTTTCAGATTCAACATTCGTTGAAGGAACCGCTAAGTCAGTTTGAGATCGAGACCAACTTAAGTCAAGGAGATCCCTCATGCATCAAGAGATCACAGTTTAAGGATTTTAAGGTTCAAACAACAGAGTCTCGAACTCACAAAGCCATTCGGCTCAGGTAGAGTGCATGAACAGAGGGGCAACAAGGGAAAAAATAGTACTGTTACCCTTTCCCATCAGTCTTCTTCATTATCCGAGTCTGAGGGCAGTCCGTGAGGCACAGCAGGTCCCTGTCTAAATTCTGTTGCTATGGAGTTGACTTTTTCTCGCCTCTGCCGGATCATTATACTGGAAAGTCTTACCACCGTACGTCAGCTGCAACCGGGCTGGGGCCAGGAGAGAGTGAGTTACACCGAGGGCACGGAGCTGCTTCCGTAGGGGGTCAAATAACTTGTGCCTTGCACGAGTCGCATATGACCAGTCCGGGAATACTTTTATTTCCTGGTCCTCGCTGGTAACAGGGTAATTAGTTCTTGCCCACTGCAAAATCTGATCTCGGACTGCAGAACCTGTAGTAATTAACATAATGGTGCGTGGGATGTCTCTATTGGCCGTTGCTCGTCTGAAGTTTATGCGAAAGGCCTGAACCAGGGAGTCACCATTAATTTGTGATTCAGGAGGTAGACTATGCTGCAGCCAGTTCTTTAAGAAACTTAACAGGTCCTCTTCCTCAGTGCACTCCGGAACCCTCACCAGCCTTATGTTCATTGCCCTCGCAGAGTTTTCCATGTTCCATTCGGGCCTGTAAGTGGTTAAGCTCCATTGTTGACTTTGTAAAGGCAGCCTGTATGCTCTCGAGCGATCATCCACTTCTTTTGCTATTTTTGTTGTTGCTTCGATTTTTAGATCTTGTGCTCCCAAGCAGTCCAAGACCTTCTCCAGCTTCCGGTCCATTTCTCTCACTGCAGTCAGAACTGTATCCCAGGGTGATACCTCATTAGCTCCGCTGGAGCCCGCTGCTTGGTCAGGCCCACCATGTGGGATATGCGTGGGTTGAGTAGCCGTTTTTTGATGCGATCCTGCCGCAGTAGCTTTTTGCCTACCCATAACTTTTTAATATCTGTAGATTCACCATCGTTTAGACTATCAAGTGATGCAAGTCATTTTCTAATAGCTGAGTTGAAATTTAATTTATTACTTTCGTTTGGCAGCACGATGTGCAGTGCGTCGAGAAGGTGCTTCCAGTCATGAACGCGGCTCTCTAGCGCCCCTTCGGCTCATGTATATATTTAAACTCTGATCTGCCACATGCTTTCGTTTTGCAGATACGCACCTGTGAATGATTCATTATTTTTGGGGAGTTCATGTTTTGCTAAAGATGAACATGAAGAACCGTTAGTGCTGCAATCTGGTTTAAATATACAAGCAACATGATTGATGCTTCTTTGTGGAATGATGCATATATAATGATGTGTATCCTTGGTGCCCTGGTGATGTACTGTCACCAGGTGGCACAGGATTTTAATTGTAAATATGTTTATTTTGTGACTTTAATGTCCGTTTGCACTTTCATATCTTTTCTGTGGTCATGCTGAGAACTGTACTCATTGCATGTGTGTACTGTTGGGCACTGTCACTTTAATTGATGTAAATATAAGGGATACATGGTTCTAGGGACGTAAGCCTTTGAGAAAGTGCCTATTGCGTGAAACGTGTTGGGTGACATCAGTCCTGAGGTGGGGTTGAAACCTTCACACCAGCTGGTGTTTTTGAAGCCATATGGACTGAAGGATTTTGTGCTGTAACAAGTTTTTATTGTATTCCACTGTAACGGTGCATGTATGGATTTTTAATGGCACTTGGAGAGTTTTTTTGCTACAAATAAGGGAGACATCTACACAATTAAAAGGTTTGGTCCACTTTTTTTTTTTTTTTGTGTATCATTCTTTTTTATTAGATTTATAAAGCCATACATTTACAGTATCACAGGAAAAACATGACCTACCAAGAGTGTCACATTTGATATGAATGAAGAACTATCAGGGCTATTCTGGGGATTACAGATTGTATCTGTAGCTACCTGTAACATTTGTTTATGTCCAGAAGTTCATAAATGAACCAAAGCCAAGATTGAAATAAATAAGGAAAATAAAAAACAACAAACATTTGAACAATCAATTGGTCCAGCTAGAAGAATTTATATCTAACACCTATAAATAAATTGTTAGCAATAAAAACCTAATGTATGGCAGAGATATCGCCACTGTTAGGGAGGATCATGTCCATGCAGCAATACCAGCAAGGGAACTCCCCACACACGATCAAGCCGAGAGATAAAAACATCCCATGCACCCCAGCGGCCCCCATATAATGCACCTACACCACCCCCCTCACGTAAAGTCTGGGCTTCCACAGGGGGATAAAGTATTCATGAAAGGCTCCCAGATCGTAATAAAAAAAAGCACCCCCCCCCACCTTAGAACAAAGGAGAAGTGCTCCAGGGTCTGAATAGCCAACATTCTCCACTAATTAACTGC
Source organism: Neoceratodus forsteri (assembly GCA_016271365.2). Lineage (NCBI taxonomy): Eukaryota > Metazoa > Chordata > Ceratodontiformes > Ceratodontidae > Neoceratodus > Neoceratodus forsteri. The sequence continues at coordinate 266,192,298 of CM057451.1, read as the reverse complement.
AGGGGGGGGGGGTACAGGACACCCACGTATTCATAAGACATTGACGTGCGAGGAGTATTAATAATACCAGAATCCATCTGGGGAGCAGCCCCCATCCCTCTGCCCCCATGTCCTCCATACCAAATAGTGTAACTGGTGCTACTGGTATCTGTCTCCCTGCCATATTGGATAATTCATCTGCCACATCCTTCCAAAAGGCCTGCAACAACGGGCATGACCAGAAGTAGTGCATATAAGTGCCAAGAGCCAGTCGGCATCTGCCGCACAGTGGGGAAATTGTGGGGTGGTACTTGTGCACTATGACTGGGGGACAATATAACCTGTGGACAAATTTATACTGGGATTCCTTATATCAGTTACAGACCAGGATCCCCATATGTGACTTCAACAACAGCCCCCAGTCTTGATCTCCAGCAGGGACCCCCAGATCTCGCTCTCATAACAGCTTGGTTTTAGCTGCAGTGGCAGGGTAGGAATCTCTATCCTGCTGTACTACTTTACTTTACAGAGCCTTTAGGGTCCTGTTTAGCCATCTGCACTACCTGTTCAAATTGGGCCAATGGGGATACAACTGCCGTTCTCTACCAAGTCCCCTCCCATACGCTCACACCTGTAAATAACGGAAGAAGTGGGAGCCCGATGGCTTCTAGAATTTCAGCAAAAGCGCGAATACCCTACTGGGAATATAAAGTACCTACATTAGATATTCCCCTGGCCCCCATTCATTAAACCCTCCATCCTCCAGCCCGGGCAGGAAAATGGGGTTCCAGTACACCAGGACCAGAAGTGTTTCCTCATTCAACCCCGCTCTGGGACGCCTCAGGAGACTCCTTGCTTCCAAAGCCCATTTTACCAAGGGGTTAGGTGAGCCCTGCCTAGGATAAGCCTGCCGCCCCTGCACAGCGAGGTATGCAGACAGACGCCCAGAGTCACGTTCCTCCTCTAAATCCAGCCAGCTGACCTCAGGCAGTCTGTGCACCCAGTCTTGCACATAGTTACACTGTGTTACCACATAATAGTTCCTTAAATTTGGGAAGTTTAGTCCCCCTTAGATATATCGGCCTTGAGGCACTGCAGACTCTTATGGGGACGCTTCCCTTGCCACAGGAAGGTGGAAAAGGCCCCTTCCAGGCGCTTCAGGTCTTCTTTGGTGATATTCATCGGGAGCATCTGAATAATATATATCAATCTAGGTAAAATATTTTAATTAAATTGAGCCACCTTCGCCATGAAATCGGCACCACCCTCCATCGAGATAGATCCCCTAAGACCACCGCAGTGAGCGGTGTGAAATTTAGTTGATAAAGCGAGCTGAGGGTCCAACCTTCTCGAATCCCTAGGTACATAAAAGAGCCTCCCACCACCCGCAAACCTCAACTACTTCCAGAGTCCTATCCCCCCCATCTGCCCCAGGGAAAGGAGGTCCGATTTATTCAAATTTTGCTTTTGTCCGGAGCAGGTGGAAAACTCCGCAATCGCCCGCAACAATACTGGCATTGATCGGTCTGAGTCCGTAACATACAAGTCATCTGCATACAAGGTGAGCTTGTGAGATCTCCCCAAATGTCCCACTATCCCCTGAATGTTCGGGTCCTCCCTGATTCAGATTGACAGTGGCTTTATAATCAATGCAAACAGCAGGGGAGGAAGGGGGCACCCTTGCCTTGTAACCCGGTAAAGAGGGAAACTGTCTGTAAGGAAGCCATTAACCAAAATCTGAGCTAGTGGGGCTACATATAAGGCCTTAACCATACCGGCAAAGTCCTCACCCAGACCAAACCTGTGCATAACCTCGAAGAGATATTCCAACTCAGTACGGTCAAATGCCTTCTCTGCGTCCATGGACAGCACACAGGTGTGCCCCAGATGCCGAGAGGCCCACCACATCATATTCAGGAGCTTGCGTACGTTGTGATAAGACAAACGTCCCCTTACAAATCCGAGCTGGTCTGGGTGAACCAAGGTTGGGAGCAGCTGTTCCAAACGGCTTGCCAGAACTTTGGCTATTATCTTGATAGTGCAGTTTAACAAAGATATGGGGCAATACAAGGCAAATTTAGTTTGCTCTTTACCAGGCTTTAATAACAGGCAAATAACTACTTCCTAGCAGGTGGAAGGTAGTGCCCCCTTCCCCCGCACCTCTCTCATTAGCTTCCACAAGGGTTCCATCAAAAGGTTGTCATTTCCTTGTAATATTCAGAGGCAAACCCATCAGGTCCACTCGCTTTCCTCCGTTTGAGCCCAGCTATAGCTTTCCGGAGTTCCTCCTTTTTGAGTTCAGCACCAAGAGTTTCTCGCTGCTCAGGAGTGAGTTGAGGTAAGGCCATCCTCTTCAGAAAGCTGTTTACTGCCACCCGGTTCCCTGAACATTCTGCTGTGTATAAATGGGTGTAAAACTGGCAAAACGCATCCTTAATTTCGTCCTTTATCTTTTTACTGGGTTCCCCTGCCTCGCTTTAATAACTGGGTCGTGTGTTGGGGGGCCCCCCTCCCCTTTATAAGCTGGACCAGTAGAGGTCTTGGTTTGTTGCCCCATTCAAAGAACTGTTTCATAGCAAAAAACAGGATGCACGGGCCTCCTCCGTCAAGTAGGTTAAGGGCCTCCTTGGTAGCATGGAACAAACGGCAGTCCTTCCCACTTTGCTCCCTGGCTACTCACGACTCCAGATCTTTGAGCTGAACCTCCAGTGCCACCCTTTTAGCCTGTTTTTCTTTTTTGTATACCGCGCAACATATTTAATAATGGTTCTCCTCATGAATGCTTTACCGGCATCCCAGTACACCCTCTGACTCGGAGCAGTCTCATAGTTCGTCTACTTGTAAAACTGCCACTGCGCCTTAAAATAATCCTATAGATCTTGTCATGCTAATAGGTATGTTGGAAACTTCCATGGGGGTAGACCCTCCTGTTTTTTCCATCACCACCAGGGTAAGGCCCCCATTCACCACTGTTTCAGGGTATGCTGATGCCCCTTTCCAGCAGAGAGGTCCAATTCGGGGTCCATTGTGGTGCTGAAATCCCCACCCATAATCAGCCCCGGGAACTGCTCCCTGGTGATACCTAAAACAGATCAGTAGAATGCGGGATCAGAGATGCCCGGGGCATATATACTTGGAAAGGTGACCAGTTCCTCAAATAATTCACCCACAAGAAAGATATACCTCCTGTCACGAAGGTCCACCTCTACTGGCGAATTGCAGTGGACAAGGAAGGCCACCCCCACCCCCCGGTTTGTGGGGGGAATAGGATGCTACGTAACATGTCCCAACCCAGCTCTGAGCCAATTTGCTGTGTTCTTTGTCAGTGAAGTGCTTTTCTTGTAGCAACGTAATTTGAGCATTCTGGCATTTAAATGCAGTTAAAATCTTTGTCCTGTTAACCAGTGTGGAGACCCCCCACACACACATTCCAGGAGATGACTGTGAGCTGTTTATTAGGCCCCATTGGTACCGTTGAGGAAATGGGTATCCCAAGCATAACTCCCCATACCATACGGCCACGAGCCCCCTCCCAATCATCCTCAATAAAGTACAGTACTTATACATAGAGTTGGACCTTTGTAAAAAAACATAAAAATCTGAACCAACTAACATTTAAACATAGAGAACCAGAACATCCCCCCCCACCCACTCAGTAACTAGAACAATAGTGAACATTAAAAGCCAACAAAGTGTGAACTTCACTCTTTGAGATGCAGCAAAGAACATACCCATATAGTAAAATGAGCTCCCCCAGTCCCCACCTATGTGTCTAACAGACATGCTCAGACTAGAGAAGAATTTCTCTAGCTGGCCCGGTGGTGTGGAGGGCTGAGGCAGCGATGCCTTACCTCCTTCCATGCCAGTGACCTGTGTTCACGGTGCAAGCAGGTCGCCGGGGTCGACTGGGGAGGGGGAGAATAGAGCATCCAGAGGACAGCTCTCCTCTCCCGGGGAGTGGTTGGACTGGAGATTGGCGCATACCTGGCCCATAGCGTCTGCTGGCGGCTAGCACATTTCCACAGATGGGCTTAAATGACAGGCGCCTGGCTGCGATGTCTTGAGCTTGTCACGTGTTTCGGCCATTAGCGCTCATTGCACATTGTCCCGCACTTGGGGTGGGGGAAAACTGGAGGACGAAAATAACGTGGACCGGCGGGATGATTCTGACCTTCGCAGATGCTGCACCTAGCTGGCTGGCACCTCAAGCAAGGGGTGTGGGGTGATGGGGCTGGAAGGGCCGGAAGAAGGGGGCCGGTCTGGGAGGAGACAAAAAAAATGAGCAAAAAAAAAAAAAGAAGAATCTCTCTAACCCACTAGCAATGTGTCCCCAGCTACCCCCCCCCAAATATTCCCCAGCAGGATGGGAGCCAGTGCTCCTCTCGGTTGCTGGCATCTCCTTTAACATATCCTCAAAGAGGGGATCACCCCCTAATTTTTTAAGCTAACTGGCCACCAAGTATCTGCTCCCCACTGGATTCCCAGCCAGCCTCACATAATGGCCATACCTAGCAACAGCCTATAGGACAACCTCCCTGATATGCAGTGCACTCCAGCAGGCCAGTACCCCAGTCGTAAGGCCTCCAATGCCCCTTCCCCCAATTGCTCAAATTCCTTTATGCCAATAGTACAGATCAGCACCAAAGTTAGAATGGCTGTCATCTGCTGGTCCTCTATCTCCCAGGGGTCCAGGCAAAGTCCCAACCCCTCCAAACCTATCCAGGCGAGGGGATATTACCCCCAGCTGTACACCACCTGGTGGGGGGAAGGAGAATTCCCCCCCCCAAAAAAAACCAAGGCCCAAACACTGCATGTATACTGCAGATCCCCCTCCTCCCTATTAAGGGTGAGTCATATATGCTGCCATGACTATGGCCACAAGAAATCCCTCAAGTCTAACGATACATGCCCAGTGTCCCGACCAACAATGTCCAGATGGCAGCCTCCTCACATCCCAACCCTCTCCAGTCCTTCACCACTCCCAAAACAAGAGAAAACTGTCCTATGTTATCCGTAAAAGGTGCAGGAAGAAGGATCAGTCCCCAACTGCGGACGGGTAAGAAGGGCGGAAGGCGCAGCACAGCCTACAAAATCATACATATGGCATCCATCTCTCCACCCCCCACCCCAAACCTACCTTAGACTTACGTGGTGTGCCCATCAGGTCCACAGGGCATCAGTCAGCATCAGCCACTCTGTAGTCCTCAGGATGTCAAGACAACAGTAATATAAAAGGGTGGGCACTCAGCTCTGGCAGTCTGGGCACAGCAAGTGTACCTCTCGACGATGGTCGTATAATTAGAGAGGCCACCCAAGGTGCAGAGAGAGTTCCTTGTATAATACGTGCAGCAGTCACAAGCATTAACAGCATTTCTTCCATTAGGCAAAGTAATACAAATGAAAATATGTTATGGAGACATCGCCCTTTGGGTGCCTAAAGGGTTCAGGTGCCTCACAGCCATAGGGTAGGCTAAAGTGTGCAGCCAGTCCCACAGGGCTATAATCCAGAGAAGGATCTGCTGACATGGAACCCTTGTAAAAGAGCTTTCAGTCGAAAGGTATTTTGAATCCAAAACATAAATAAATAAATAAGATCAGTCAGTCATTCAAGCAATTTTCCTTTGCAGATCTTGCACAAAAGTAGAAACCTTGTCTGCTTTGTAAAACGTATAGGTTGCACCCTCATGTTTTATTTATTTCTTTAAATACCAATTTTATTGAACAAAGCTCACCATACATAAGCAGTATATTCAATACAAAACCAGAATATCGGTTCATAAAAATTATTGCAAAGTCAGAGTCAGAAAAAAAAAAAAAAAGCATAGCATAGCTGTGTCCCTAAATCCTGTTACCTTTAATAGCACCACAGAATAAATAACATCCCTTGAGGGCTGGCAGTGAAGAAACTGAAAGGCAGCTGTTTTTTTAGGTAATCCTCCACGACAGGGGGAGCACCCAGACTCCCGTCCAAGCCCACTGGGTCTAGGGTACAAAATCAGCTTCAACCTGTGCCATGTACCATATCCATGTTTTCCACTTCACCTGAAAGGGAGGAAACCTATTGTGAAATCTAGCAGTCAAATTTTCAAGCTGGTGTATGTCCATGACAATCTTCCTCCAATCCAGAATGGTTGGTATGGCAGTGGACATCCATTTGCGTGTGATGGCTTTCTTAGCAGCCAAAAAACATTAAAGCGGTAACAGTATTTTATGCCATGGGGACAATGTTGTGGGAAAACTGTCAGCAGTACCATTTCTGCCCCGAGTTCCACTCTCTCACCCTAGCACTCCTCCTGCACTGAGCACCAAGAGGGCATTAGCATGGGACATAACCAAAAAACATGGCCCAAATCTGCCAAACAACATTTGCAGCCCCTCCTACAAGTTCCATATGGAGCAGGCAGGTACTTTGGGAGAATGGCCTGGGAACGGAAGAAATGGTACCTACATTTCCATGCAAATTCTCTCCATATAGTGGAGGACGTGATCTTAATAGCTGACAAAGTAGCTTTCATCCAGGAGACACAAGATATTGAAAGGTCCAGGTCTTCGTTCCAGCTTTCCAGAACAGACTGAGTAGAATCCCCCAGGGATTCTTTTAAAATTTTGTATAGAAGGCCTATTAAATGGCCCCAGGAATTACCTGCTAAATAATTCATTAACATAGTTAAAAGAGAGGGTTGTGTGGTAGGTAATTTGGACACCTCAGGTCGCTGATGTAAAATATAGTTTTTAACTTGCAAGTATCAAACGTAATCTCTATTGGGAAGCCCATATTCCCTTTGCAATATTTCAAATGATACAATACCTGTAGAGGATAAAAATTGGTAAATATAATTAAGCCCCAGTAGCAGCCAATAAGAAAAAAAGCAAGATCTGATTGGTCCGGATGAAAATGTTCATCCTCTGATAATAGCTTGCAGTAATAAAATGTATCCCGAAAGCTGGGATTTAGTTTTAAGTGATACTACACCCTTAAGATATTAGCAGTAAGTTTAGCAAACTGGCAGAGCTGGGGAGATTTTCCCTTTGTAGGAACAAAATCTTCTCTGTCATTTAAGTCATTAATGGAGAATTCAGTGTCGTTCCACGGGGCTGAATATGTAGATGATAGCCAAAGAAACGATACTCTAAGGAAGGCTGCTTTAGTGTAAAACTCTAAATTAGGTAAATTAACCCCTCCTTGGGCTAGGGAAAGTTGGAGAATTGAAAAACTGACCCTGAGTCTCTGGCCTCCCCATATAAAATCCGAGATCATTCTCTTCTAAGATCTGTAATAAAAGTGGTCCAGGAGAGACGGGATATTCTGGAATAGGTATAATAATCGAGAGGACGTCCATACAGATTATCTCTGTCCATTGAAAAAAGGTGAGGCAAAGTTTCCCCCATTTATTCAAGTCTTCTTGAATTTGGATGGTTAGTGGTTCGAAATTTATGAGGTCAGCAGTATTACCATCCTTAGATATGTGGATGCCCAGATATTTCATTTTGGTACCTAGCCATCTTAGGGGGTAACTACGTTTTAATACCTCCGAGGGGGTGATATTAAGTAGAAGTACTTCTGTCTTGGAAACATTGTTAAGTCTGCCACCCTTTCAAAGTTATGCAGTATATCTCAGATTATTGGTACCGATGTTTCAGGGGACAAAACAGTTAGAAGGATATTGTCTGCGAATAATGAGATCTTGTATTCCTTTTGCCCCAGTGGAATACCCTCCACCCATCCCTCATTCCTCAAGACTGCCTCCAGTGGCTCCATGTAAAGGGCAAACAGAAGTGGGGAAAGGGGGCAGCCCTGGCGTGTACCTCATCATATGGGTATAAGGGAGGAAAGAGCACCGTTTATGCGAATATAAGCTTGTTGGGAATTGTAAATATTTTTAATCCATTTTAAAAATTAATCTGGGAAACTGGATGATTGACAGGGCTTCTCACAAAAAATTCCAGGACACCCTGTCAAACACCTTCTTGGCATCCAGGTTAAGGAGGGGGCGACAGGGATCTGTCTAGTCTGAATATGTTCTTCTAGTAGTAGGTTGCGACAAATATCCGTTGTATTTCTGTATTTAATAAACCCCGCTTGGTCTGGATGAATGAATGAGGGCAAGAGAAGTTCCGTTTGCGCTGCCCAGATTACCATATAAATTTTATAATCTACGTTTAGAATTGATATGGGAGGTAAGATGCCGTATCTGTTATACCTTTATCTGTCTTGGGCAGGGCTGCCAGAACCACATAATCCTAGGAGGGAGGGGGAGGTTCACCTTCCGCTACCTCTCTATGGGCTGACAACAGGGTTGGAAGAAGTAATTTGGAAAACTTCTTGTACCACTCAGCCACAAATCCATCAGGCCACGCGCATCTGTGTGTGCTAGTAGCTTGTATTTGCCTCAGAATCTCCTCCGCCCTTATGCGTGCCTCAAAAGTATTACGCTGTGTCCCCGTGAGCTTCGGAAGATATGATAGGTCTAGGAAATGTCGTCTATTCTCTGTGGTAGTGGGAGGGCCGGCCTGGTATACTGTAGGTTTTGATAGTACGTTGCAAAAGTGGATCTGATCTCCTCTTCATGATGCAACATTTGTTTTTATGACTGGATACTTGATTTTTAGAATAATTGAAGCCCTTTAACACGTCCCAAGTCTGCGTACTAGCATGCGGGTGCTTCTAGTGCCTCCCTCATAATTGGTTTGTTTCAGAAATAAAGCCTGGAGTTCACCAGTATTTTGAATTTCTTATTTGGGTGTCTCTTAATTTTTGAGTTGAGATCCGCTGCTCAGTTTTTGCGATTCTAGACGCATGGGAGGCATTTTGTTCAACAATACCTTGTAGAGTGGACTCTCTCTTGTCCAGCCTTGGGTTCAACACAGCCATTACTTGCTCAGATCACGTATGGCTGAGGGCGGACATCTCCACGGCAGAAAGTGAAATCCAGGTCAGGCACTCCACAGGAGCAGGCGACAGCAGTTTTTTTAGTTTTTTTTCCACCGGTGACCATTGGGATTTACTGGCATTGGAAGTCAACTACTCATCCATAATCACTTAGTAGAGGTAATACACAACCAGGAGCACAAAATAAGCACAGATTATATTATTTTTTTATATAAATTATGTTCCGGCGGGACGGAGCTCGGGTAAAGCATGTCTGAAGTGTTTAGTTACTCATTAGTGCCCCCCATAGTTTCTATTTATGAAGGAGCAACGTTACTATGCAGACTTTTGGTAGGTGCTTGTCCCTGTGACTGACTTTAGTTCCAGTTCTGGAGATCACATCGCCGGAAGGGCATAGACATGGTGGAGGTGGTCCAGAGGATGGCAACTAAAATGATGTGGGGTCTGCATCAAACGCCCCATGGGGAAGATGGTACATTGACGCAGGGGTAGTGCTGCTGCTCACGATGCCAGCAACCCGAGTTTGTGAGCATACTTGGGTTGGGGGGAGAGACACAGCTGGAAGAAGGAGGAGGACTGAACATCCCAGGGGATGTTTTTCTCTTCTGCGGTGGGTGGGTCACTGTCCTCTCACTGATACTGCCGCCTGGATGACCACAGGTGGCCGTGCAGCTGAGGGCACCGTGGGAAGGGCAGATGCAGGCTGAAGGTTTGGTGCTGCAGCATGCTCGCATGCGTGCACACACACCTCTGACTCCCACCACCTCTGCTGGAAGGCTGTTCCAGGAACCCACCACTCTTTCTCTGAAGAAGTACTTTGTCACATCTCTCCTGAATCTATCCTCTCCAGCTTCACAGCATGTCCCCTTTGTTTTTTTAAATACTTCCCTCCTGTACCTTATTTACCCCACTGAAGTAGTTCAAGGTCTGTATCATATTCCCCCATCCCTCTTCCACAGTGTACATATTGAGAACATTTAGTCTCTCCCCGTAGGCTTTTCTTTTTTAATGCACTCCCCCCCCCCCAATGCTGCTATCTAGTTCTCCGACGAGTTCCCCACTGTGCTGTGACATCACCGGAACCCAACCCCTGCGGCTGCCCTTATCTTCATGTGGCTGTAGATTACCCTCCCCCCGGCAAGGAATGGGGGGGGGGGCCCCCTTTATATCACTGTTTCATCAGGTCTGGTAGCCAAGGGAGTACAGGTCCCTGTTTGTTTACTGATTGATTGATTGCAGTTTAGGATTAATACCTTTGAGTCCTGGGACTCATTTACAAAGGTTCCAGGTCATACACAAAACAATTAGTCAAACGTTGGTCAAACAGTTGAAAATAGAGGGGTTCATTGGTGAAAGGTGGGGTTTAAACTTGTGAAGGGGGAGGGATGGGAGAAAAGGTTGTCGGGGGGGGGGTCTGATAAAGGACGGACTCTGTCTCCACCCCCTCTGGGGAGTTGGAGGAATGCAGGAAAAGGCCGACTGGTAAGGTGCGGACCAGGGGAAGACGGGAACACGAGCAGGGGAAATGGAAGTATAGGGAAAGGGTGGAAGGTAGTCCTGCTAAATGCCAGGAGCTTGGGCAATAAAATGTCTGAGCTCCAGGCGATGCTAACTGAGGGAGAGGTGGATGTGGCAGCGGTCACTGAGACCTGGGCCACCTCAGGGCACTACTGGGACCTGAACCTGGAGGGTTACACCATGTTCAGGAAGGACAGGAGGGAGGGAAGGGGAGGAGGGGTAGCAATAATAGTCAAAAACTGCATTGCCGTAGGAGAAGTGGAGGAGGCGGAGGGAACTGTGGAGGTGATTTGGGTCAGCTTGATAACGGGGGAAGGGGGCAAGAGAGTAAAAATAGGAGTGGTGTATAGACCTCCTGCACTGACGGAGGAACTGGAGGAGAGTCTGGTGGCAGATGTTGGGAGACACTGCAGAAGGGGAAGGGTGCTGATGTTGGGGGACTTAAACATGCCAGGAACAGACTGGGAGACTATGAGATCCTCGGTGGCCAGGGAACAGATGTTGTTGGATGTCTTTCAGGACGCGTTCCTAACTCAGTAGGTGGGGGAACTGACCAGGGAGGAGCGGATACTGGATGTGGTCCTGGCAGACAGTGACCAGATTGGGGCTCTGGAGGTAAGGGACCCGTTGGCAGGGAGCGACCATGCTACGGTCTGGTTCTGCCTGAACCTAGCAGGGGCAGAAGGCTGCACAAAGACGGAGGTAACTGACTTCAGGGGGGCAGATTTCAAGGAAATGGGAAGGATCCTTAAGGAGCACTTGGCTGGGACTGGGCCAGACATGGACGCTGACCGTAGGTGGAAAATCATCAGGAGGGGGGTGCAGGATGCTACCAGCACCTGCGCAAGAGTAAGACGAAAATGCGGTAGGGCCCGAAAACCCTGCTGGTGGACCAGGGAGGTTCAGGAGGTGGTGAGGGAAAGAAGGCAGCCTAGGCAATTCAAGTGCTCAAGGAGTGAAAGGGACCCAGGGGAGTACGAGCTGATGGCCAGAAGGGCCACTAGGGTGGGGAGGGCGGCTAAGGCAAGGAAGGAGCAGAACGTGGCCAGGGAAATCAGGAGAGGGAACAAGGGATTCTTTAGATACATTGGGTAAAAACGAAGGGTGAAGGGGCAGATTAGCAGGATTAAAATAGAGGAGGGATGGGCACAAGACTCAGGGGAGCAGGCTGAGGTACTAAATGAGTACTTCGCCTCAGCTTTCACCAAGGAAAATGGGGGTGCTGCATCATACACGGGAGGAGATGGTGAAACTGAGGGGGGTGGACCCTTACCGATCGGCAGGTCTGGCGGGGGGCATCACTGGCAGGTGGGGGAAGGCAAAGCAGGGGGACGAGGTAGCGGAGGTGGAAATCACGGCAGAGAGAGTGAGGGAAGCCCTCAGGTCCCTTAAGACGGAGAAAGCACCAGGGCCGGATGAATTACATCCCAGAGTGCTGAAGGAACTGGTGGATGTCCTGGCGAAACTCCTGGCGGAGCTCTTCAGCATCTCTCTGAGGACAGGGTGGGTGCCCCAGTACTGGAAGGTGGCACATATAGTGCCTATCCACAAGGGGGATCAAGGGAAGTGGCAGGGAACTACAGGCCCGTCAGCCTGACATCGGTGGTGGGCAAGGTGATGGAGGGCATTGTCAAGAAGAGTTTGGGGGGACCTGGAAAAGTTGGGGTGCCTGGACGATAGACAGCATGGATTCGTGCAGCAGGGAAATCATGTCAGACAAACCTTGGAGTTCTATGACTGGGTGGCGAGTGCCTTGGACCTGGGTAGACCAGTGGACGCCCTCTTCTTGACTTCAGCAAGGCGTTGACTCTGTTCCTTACGGGGCCTGTTGATAATTTGGGAGAAATGGGGTGGGAACCAGATGATCAGATGGATAGGAATTGGCTCCAGAACCGGACCCAGAGGGTCGTGGTTGGCGGGATAGTCTCATCCCCAAGGAGGGTCATTAGTGGAGTCCCTCAGGGATCGGTCCTTGGGCCCCTCCTGTTCAACGCCTACGTCTCTAACATAAGGAAGGATATCAGGAGTGAGATGAGTCTCTCTGTGGATGACTCAAAACTGGGGGCGGTGGTGGATGGGGAGGAGGGGAAGGTGGCCCTACAGGGGGACCTGCAGGCTCTGGAAAGGTGGTCTAGAAAGCGGAAGCTGAGGTTCAATGCAGGGAAATGCAAGGCACTGTACCTGGGAGCCAGAAACCCGGTCCAAGAGTACACCCGGGGGGGGGGGAATGCTTAAAAGTCTCGATGGCTGAGAGGTACCTGGGGGTGGTGGTGGATGTCAAGATGAACAACTCGGAGACTTGTAGGAGGGCAGTGGCAAAGGCCAACAGGATGCTTGGATGCATCGCTAGGGGGATCGCCTCCAGAAGGAGGGAAGTGATACTCCCACTGTATAAATGCTTGGTGAGGCCGCACCTCGAGTACTGCGTGCAGTTTTGGAGGCCACATTTAGAGAGGGTCCAGAGGAGGGCAACCAAAATGATTTGGGGCTTGGGGGATAGGACCTATGGGGAGAGGCTCGAAGAGCTAAATATGTACACATTGGAAGAGAGAGGGGACCGAGGAGACATGATGGAGGTCTTCATGTACATGAAGGGGGTAAATAGGGGAGGAGCAATCAGGGTGCTCCAAAGGAATGGGGGGAAAACTAGAGGGCATGGGTGGAAGCTGGATGGGGGAGGATATTCAGGGCAGAAAGGAGGAGGTGCTACTTCACTGAGAAGGTGGAGGAGCCATGGAATTTGCTGCCCAGGGGGCTGGTGGAGGCAGAAACAGTGGAGGGGTTCAAGAGGGGGTTGGGACAGGTACAGGGGAAGGGTTCTGGAAGCACAAACCAGTGCAGCGAGAATATCCGGAACTGGGAAGGGAGACGCCAGAGATGGAGAGGGGGGCAGCAAGGTCAGCTCCCAAGGTGGGGGCTGACCAAACAAGCAGACATGAAAGACCGTTAGGCCTATTCTGCTGGCATTTTAGTATGTTAGTAACATACCGGTTGCAGAGATTACAAAAAAAGTTAGACAAAGCATATCAGTTGCATACATTTGAATGATACGAGTTGGAATACACTGAAGGAACAGTTTGTTTCAGTCAGGTTACAAATAAAATAGGAGGAACATGGTTTCAGTACTTTCCTGGTTCCTATACTATAGGTAGGGAAAAATGGGCACGTTGGGTGGGTCAGGCAGTCCTTATCTGCTGTCAAATGCTATGTCTCTATATAAGAGTTTTGTCTCAGTGGAAAAAAGACCACAAGGGGCGCTGCCATAAGCTGGCGGGGGATAGTTCGAGAGGGAGGTCAGCAGACACTTCTTTACTAAAGAAGTGATGACAGGCTTGAATGAACTCCCATCTGAAGTTGCCACTCAAGATGGTAGCAGGGTTCAGTAGGGGGTTGGGCAGGGTGAAGTATAGGGTCAGGGTTGGTGGGCCCACTGTAATCTCTTGATCAGGGGCTCCACAGTTGAGCAAACGCAACAGACCCTAAGGCCTTCCACCGCTGGCTGATTCGTATGTTTGTAAACTGTGCTGTCACAGTCCGACAGAAGATTATGACTTCCGATGCAGACAGAGCTGCTGGAGTGGTCAAAGTCTTAAGGGACAAATACCTTGGTTTCACGAGAATGTACCTAGCAATAAAGAGGAGAAAATTACAGTCTGTGAAACAGAGCTGACTAGTGTTTAAATAGTCCATGTTTCAAAGTTTTCCATGTGGTGTCAGGGGTTTCTTTACATGTGACACGCTCCACATGATCTGATTCATGGCAGACCAAGGAATTTATTTTGGCAGCACGTACCCAGAGACAAGTGCCCAACTGCTGACACATCTAAAGAGGTTCTTTGTGCTGTTTCAACTGAAGCATTTATCTGCCTCTGGAAGCATTTCTGGGAGCCATCTGCTTCAGTTAGATGGTAAACAGCAGTGACAGAAATAGGAGAGTACTTGTTAGGGACAGTTTGTTGAATTTGATCTGTGCCTTGCAATCTCACAGATGATACCAAGTAGGCATTGATAATTAATCTAGCCTTAGGCTGCCTTAGTGGCCCAGCGGTAGCATGTTGTACTACCATGCTGACGACCCAGGTTCAGAAGTGAGCCCAGGAAGTTGCTTTCGGGGCTAGGCCATGACTGAAAGAGCTGCCACTCTGCAGTGCATCTTAGTTGTGGAGGGTAGATGGCCCCTGCAGCTGGGCCAGTGAGATTCCTCTTGCTGCAGGGCGAGCTGTGATTGGTGATGCCACCATTGGCATCGCCCTCGTCGGGGTAGGAGGAGGGACGATTGAAATAGGGAAAAACACCCCTGCTGTCTGAATGACAGCAAAACAAACGCCTGAATAGGGTATAACAATGAAGACGATGGCAAGGTGAGGGGCATAAAATTCAGTGTGGGGGGGAAAAAAAAATAGTTAATCTAGTTTTGTTAAACTTTTATCATTTTTTTTTTTTTTTATTGACAAGAGAGCACTGTTCATATGCATTCGTAGACCTGAATACAGAATGCTTTTCTTATTTTTTTGTTGTTTGTTTCGACTGCTATACTGGACTTGTGTGATATATAATGTGAGTGTCTTTACCTGCATTTAGAAGTAACTGAGCAGGAAAACGGGACATTATTTTAAAAAATTTATGTGGAAACTTTTTTTAATTTTTTATAGCATCTATAGACTGGGTTTTCCTTCTGTTCTGGTTTGACTTGCCAGCTCCTGCTTGTGGTCTCCGGCTAAACTCGTACTGCCTTGCTGGACAAACATTACTTTGATCTCTGGTGTGCCACCTTCACAGGCCCAGCTTAGTGGATGGGTTAACTAAAAAGCCTTTCGGGCTCAGAACTGCTGTGCAGGTGGTTAATGGAAAACCTTTTGGGCTGAAGGCTTCAGCTGTTGCATGTGAGTTAGCAAAAAGAGTACTTTGACCTGAGACATGCTGCAACAATCTAATTAACAAGAGCCATTCAGACAAGTTAAGGACGAGAGTCATTATTTGGGCTGAGACTTGCAGTAGCAGGCAGGTTAACAAGAAAAGCCCTTGGACCGTAAAATGTATTTTTATGTTTTACTCCCCTTACAGAAAGGCTGCCCCGCTGCCAGTGTTTAGTGCGTAGGCATAATCCAATACAAGGTGTGTGATCATGCTCAGACATATACACACTTTGGGTGTGTTGTGAGGTACGAGGCCGCAGACTGAGTGTGTTCAGCCACCCAAGGCGTGCATATATTGGACACGACCACATGTCTTGTAGTGGACTGTAGGAAGTCATTTATTATTTATTAGGCACCCAATCCTGGAGGCTCTGGGTGCCGTACAGTACAAAAATTGACAGTGATAAAACGTTCAGTTATGTAATCACAGATGAAAAAAATTAAGATATATCTTAAATAACATTAGTACGGAAAGTCAGACTGTCCTATAAAATGCCCAGAAGGTACTGAGGGATGAAAAGAAGTGTTTGCATGCTTTCATTATGGAATAGTACACGGTCATGTGGTGTGTTTCATCCAATCTGGAGACTGGATTTTCACCGATTTATTTATTTATTTATTT
This sequence comes from Neoceratodus forsteri, assembly GCA_016271365.2. NCBI lineage: Eukaryota > Metazoa > Chordata > Ceratodontiformes > Ceratodontidae > Neoceratodus > Neoceratodus forsteri. Next base: position 266,176,373 of record CM057451.1, on the reverse strand, counting down.
CCCTCCCATTTTATAAATACATATGTAAGGCATATTTTGTAAGTGCTGTAAACTCAGGGTTGTGTAATTATGGTCAGTAATGGCACTACTCAAGTGTGTTTAAAGGTAAGCGCTCATGCCTAACACATTCAAGGTATGAGATTATTGGAATATACAAAATAAAAAAAAATACAAATTTACAGCTGGGATCAGACAGAACAGACATAAATTCAGTATTTTATGGAGTGGCTGGATAATATGGGTAATGGACTGTGGAAGGGAGTTGTTTAGTAGCCAATCTGGAAATCTGGTGGGAGTAGCATAGACAGCACAGGAACCCATGGCCCAAGGACAGGGTCATTACAGCACTCACAGGAATATCTGTGGCGGTATAAGAACAATATGATAAGGTGGAAAATCCTCTGAATTCTGCGCCTCAAATATAATTTGCTTGAGATGTCTTATTTCCTGTATATAATATTTGCATGTACAGACTGTCATATTCAGTTGTACTATATGATGAAGATCTCTCTGTAAACTGTGTCCTTTTGTCAGAAAGTTGGTAATTTTTTTTGTTTTGGTAGACTCTTTCTTTTATGCACTGGTATCCCGAGGTACTCTGTACAGCCACCACCTATGTCCACTGCTCTACCTTCCTGTCTGAAGCTCTCTAATTCCAGGCAGACCCAGCCCAGTGGTTCCCTCGGCTCTGAGTCCCCTTGAGGTGGGACTGCCTTACACCCTGGCGCTCTATCTACAATCCAGTGAGCTGGGCTGCAGTCGGGTGAGAGACCTGGATAGCGAGCCTGACAGCGGGAGTGTGGCAGAGACACAGGAGGCACCTTCGCCTATCCCCGAGGCCATGGATTTTCTATGTAAGTGGCTGTTTCCCCCTAGGAGTGCAGACATGCAATGACCCTGGCACAGAGGAGCCGTAGGCATCTGCCACGCTCCTCCCCTATGCTTACCAGGCACAAGTATTTCCTCTGGTCTCCATCGGGGTCTCTACTGCGCCAGGAAATCCTGGATCCCTCCCCAGGGAGAAGAAAGCAGTCCATCGGACGCTCAGTCCCCTCCCTGCCCTGCCAGCGCCTGAGCTCGTTCCCGAACTCGGGTTGCCGGTGTGGTGTGAGGTGTGGCGACCAGTGCCTCAACCCTCGGTGCCAACGGGCCGGCCCAGAAAGTTGTCAGTTTTAATTGCAAAAAAAAAAGGTGACAGATTACTGACCCATAATTCTACACCCTGACATGTCTTACTGTGTATAAAGTTCCTAGGGGCATGATACCATGGGAGGTGCCAGCCTGATAGTGCAGCATTAGTGCTACTGCTTGGGATGCCTTGGAACTGGGTTCAGGAATGAACCTGGGATATCAGAGGGCCAGGAGAGGTGGGTTGAGCTTCCCAAGGGGGTGCTGTCTAGCTCGGAGGAGGGAGGTTTGGGTCTGCAGTGTAGTACTGCCAGCTGGGTGATCGCAGGTGGCGGTGCAGCCAGGAGCCATGGCTGAGGGTTGGTGGATTTCGGTGTGTTTGTGTGCATGCATGCATGTCGCACATGCCATTGATGTCACAGGGTCGGGGGGGGGTAACAGGATGACACTTGCATCGCTTGCCCAGCACCGCTGAGCGCAGTGCTCTTCCTGCACCACACAGAACTCCGCAGGGTGTCCCTCCCAGCAATCCTGGCCTGGGGGGTAAGCAAGGGAGGAACGGGGGAGAAGTAAGTCTCGGAGAAGGTGGGAGATGGGGTTTGGTGTTAAGCAGGGCAGATGGGGTGGGTCAGGTCGAAAGGAAAAAAAGTATTAACCAAACAAAAAAAAGACCATGCGTGTTGAGAAATGCCTCCCATACAGCATAGAAAATATCTAGCTCATGTATGGTGTAATAATATAACTCTTGCATTAGATGCCACCTTAACCATTTTATTGACCAATTCTTCTGTTGTTTGGGGAAGGGGGGGATACTTGTCTCCTTTTGGACAACAAAAGGCATTTAGTTACCAGTATGCCCCAACCACTAACTTTTTTCTTTGACACATTCCCGTGGGAGGCAACTGTAGGACAATCCCCAGTTTCTCTCTCCTGAGCTGGTCTCCGGGCTTCCTTACTCCTGGACTGTACTTCCTGATGCTGATCCACAGGCAGGAATCAGACCTCTGCAGCAGGGGACATCCACTTCCTGTTCTCCTCAGTTTACTTCCTGCCTTCAGACTGGGAAGTACTCTCCAAGCAGTGCTCTGTCCACATGGCAGAGCTGAAGACAGCAGACTGTAAGTCTGTCAACTTCAATTTTCTTGGGGATTAGTAGCTGACTTTTAGTGCTCCTGCATGGGCTCCAGTCTCAGCCTTGCAAGAAGCTGCACACACTGGCCCCATTTCATTGCGGAGTTCTTTTTCCTGTGATTTTGGACTACGCCGTCCACACTAACCCAGCAGCACTAGGTCAGGAATCCAGGAGCTTAAATCTGTCCCAGTACAGGTTTAGCAGTTGGTGGCTTAAAACCAGCACCGGAGTGCTTATCCAACACGCATTCCCTCACAGTGGGCAGCCCAGAGTGTTTCCCATCGACGGCCGGCGCCTTGGGCTCCTCAGCCGCTTGTCGACAGAGTCCCGCCCAGCTATTTCAGTCATCCCTTGGGCAGTAGACTGCTGGTGCTTTGGCATTCTCAGCCGATTTTCGACTGGGACAAGGCTTCGCTAATACATATCAGAGTGCGGATTTCAGGAGATTGGAGGCTCAAGACCAGCATCGGAGGGCTTAATCAGGACGCACTTCCTTCCAAGGGCAGCCCCGAGTTTTTGCCCGCCGATGGCTGGCACGTTGGTATTCTCAGCCGCAGCCCCGAGTTTTTTCCCGTCGACGGCTGACACTTTGGTATCCTCAGCCGCTCGTCAATGATGGCATGCTATGGGGCTCAACAACAGCACCGGAGTGCTTAATCAGGATGCACTCCCTTCCAAGGGCAGCCCCGAGTTTTTTCCGACGGCTGGCGCTTGGATATCCTCAGTTGCTCATCGATGATGGCATGTCCTGTTAGTACACCCTCTTGTACACGAGCACAGCAATACAGGACGAGCGCTATTCCCGAGCAATCCAAAGAGCAGGTGTCTCTTCTGGGGGCAGACCTTGCGTGCAGGGGACAATAGAAACAACAACACCAGAGTGCTTATTCATATGCCCCCTGAACAATCTTGGGAACTAGCGCTGCAGGCTATTAAGACCACTGCCATGGATCAGTGGCTTAACATAGAACAGGCCCCCCCCCAACAAATGTTTTCATCATACAAGGAAAAGGAAGCTCACTATGTTGCCCTTAAAGTGCCAACAGCGATTCATAGATTCATAGAAGTCTGACGGTTGAAAAGGACCGAAATAAGGCCCACCAAGTCTTCCATTTGTCCAGCTATCTGCTTGGACCTGTGATTCAGGAAACCTCCAGGGGAAGGGGGTACACTTTATAAAAAAAAAAAGAGGAGTAGGAGCATTGTCTCAGGCAGTACTTCCAGGGCCACACAGGGGGATTCATCCCCACTTCTAATGGCTTTCGCTGGGCCTAATTGAAGAGGGCAGCATCTGCGAAGATCGAGGACTCCCAGGAAGACTACCCCGCTCTCTGCTCAGTCCAATAGCCATCAGACAGACAGGTCTCAGTGAGCAGCACTCACCAGATACGAGTGAGCAGCGGCCTTGGAGACCCAGCAGTCCACAGTTCCATCTCTGGCCCCAGTCCTACAGATAAATTGGGCACCTGCTTTGGACCCTGCATGCTTCACATACACCTCAGGGGTCGCTAGATGGGAGACCCCACAAGAGGGCGTAAGGAGGAGGACCCCATCCAGTCTTCATCTGAAGAGGAGCAGTTGTCCTCACATCATTATGGTCTCAAAGTAGATCTAGGGGCGCTAGTAAGGGGAGTGACACAGAAAACGTTTCCCGGACTGCTTAGACTCTCTGGCCTGGAGGGCCTAATCTTTCTAATAACCGAGATCGTAGTCAGGATTTACCTTGGATCTCCAGGGATCCTGATCTCCGGGGATCCCACCTAGCCATAACAGGTCTTCACCTGGCAGCTGCCTCCAAATCTGTCCTCAGCCTCCCTCTTCCTTCAGACATAGAGGGCTTGGATAGGAGGAAGTGAACAAGCCTATTTTTCCTCAGCTGCAGTTCTGGGGTTTGGCTTCGGCTTGGGCAGTAGAGGTATGAGAGGAGGTGGTCAGGTGTGCAGGTCGCACCATGTTTCTTCTAACTCCGGCTTGCTACAACCTCTGGCTTCAGGCCTGGCAAGCAGTCGCCTCTGTAAAAGCCAGTTGTTTATCGTACCCAGTGAAGGTAATCACCTGTTTGGCTCAGCCATGAAGGAGACAGTGAGGGATTCCAGGGAGATGGCCAAGGTGCACATGCCACATTAAGAGGTGGGGGCCAATCTTCAGGCCCTAGATGCTTTTCTTCATTATCAAGGTTACCTAAAGGGTTAAAACACTACCTTCTTGGAGGGGAAACAAGAACATGCTATCCAGGCACATCCTCTTGTAGTGGGCAGGTTTTTAATAAACTCTCCATGAACGGCCCCAAACTGAGTAGGGCTGAGGGGTCGTAGACATGACCAGCATGGGTCACCTAATACAAGCCCCCCCACCACCACCATCTTCGCTGGCAACCCATCTGAAAGACAGGCAACGCTATGCCAGTCCTAGATCTCAAATTCCTGAATAGTTTTGTTCACAGCAGACCCTTCAAGGTGGAAACCTGGTCACAAGTAATCAGGGAGTCGCAAAAAGGGGATTTTCTGGCACCCATAAATCTGCTAGATGCCTATTTGCATATTCCCATGCAGTAATGGCGCACGCACTATCCCATATTCAGAGTGGGAGAGCAGTACTTCCAGTTCAGACTCTACCATTGTGGTCTTCCTTAGACCCACGGGCAGTATTTAAGGTGCTAGTAGTGGTTATAGTCCACTTAAAGGCCCCACAGCTCAACCAAGCATTACAGGCAGTGGTAGTCAGGTCCCCTGTGGCACATGGTTTTTCCGTCAACTGGAGAAAGTGCTTCCTAATTCCAAACCAGACCTTGATCCTCCTGGGGGGCTCACATCATGATACAAAGTTTCTGCCCTCGAAAACTAGATTTTTCTATATGTAGTTGCTCATCAAGGAGTTTCACAAGCTCCTCAGCTGTCTGCTTATTTTTTCACACCGCTCATTAAGACGGATTAAGCCCTGCCCCCAGGGACAGTCCCAGAGGTTATGAAGGGCCACAAGTTAGGCCATCTGCACGAAGTCGAAATCATGACCAGTGCAAGCCTCAGGAGCTGGGAAGGACTCACCTGCATCAGCTGTTGGCACTGGGCAGGGGATTGCTGTTGTACACAAGGTACAGTATAAGCGTTTCTGAGAGGGGAACAGGAGGCCATGCCCCGAGACACGCTGAACAGCAATTCCTCAATCAGGATAGCCTGATTCCAACTGACTATCTAGCAATGCTGACATACACCGACCATCGAGGCGAAACGAGAAGCTCAAAGATGTTAAAGGAATCCATTCTCTTTCTGTGGATTGAGCACCACTGAGCGATGTTTGTATCGGGACAGGAAAATGTCATAGCAGAATGACTCGGTTGCAAGGTGGGTCGACCAAGGGATCGTAGCTGAAGGACAGTGCCTCCCACATTCAGACAGAACAGTGGGGCAGTACTCAAACAGATCTTTTCGCCTGCTGGCAGAACTCCAAGGTAAAGCAATTCTGTTCCCTGGCCAAGGACGAACCAGCAGTGGCTCAGGACACCTTTTCCTCATAAACTGGGATCTGTTTGGTCTCCTGTGTGCCTTCCTCCAAAACCGCCTCTATCAGGAGTCCTCCACAAAGTGGCCTTGGACAGGACAGTCGTAATTCTAGTCTGTCCCTTATGGCTTTTCCGCACTTAGTTGTTTCTCATTCATTGGTCAGGGTGACCACCTCGAACATTCAGGTTCAGCCAGGGCATTCTCCATCAAGGTCCGGTTCTGCATCCCATTTTAACAACTGGTCTCTCTCTCTCTCTCTAGGCCTGGAAAGTGAGTGGAAAAACGTTCAAGGAGCTATGCTGCGGCACAGCTCCTGTTTATTGACATGATGGGGAACTCGTGTCTCTTCTTCCTCCAAAGTGCATTATAGAATCCGGAGGAAATTTTGGTTCTGGCTTCATTCCAGACTCATGCAGAATGACGTAGTATAATCACCTGTACTACTGCAGTTCCTTTAAGACAGAAGGACAAAGGACTGCAACCAGCCATCTTACAAATTAGAGTTTCTGCACTGGGGGCACTCTTGCTGGACCCTGGGGAATTGTTGGGCTCATATCCCCATGTCTGGTGCTTCTTCAGGCAGTAGCATTAAAACATCTGCATTCCACCAAAGCTATCACCTTGGAGTCTTAATATGGTTCTCAAGGCCGGCGCCAAGGCCCTCGTTAGAGCCTCTCAAGGCATTCATCATGCATCTCAAAATAAAGGTCGCTTCTTTTTTCTCAAAGCAATTACTCCAGCCAGGAGTCTCAACAAACTAAAAGCATTGCTTGCCCAAGAGCTATACACTCGTTCATCAGGCTAGAACAGTTCCAATTTTTGTTTGCCAAAGTTATGTTTCCCCTCTATTACAGTAATAATCAAGGGTTCATTCTTCCTTCCTTCTGCCCACTCTCTAAAAGCAACAAGGATGGAAAATTTCATACACTAGACCTGGGAAGAGGGAGAAAAATGTACACTGAGAGGAAGCTATTTGCAAAACTTCAACTGTGTTCATGCCAGCTAAAGGGAAACAATTTGGGGCAGCAAGAATTCAATAGGTTCTATAGCCAGACGGATTCTGTCCGTCACCCTCTGCGGCTTATGATCAGGCCAGAGTAACTTGCCTGGCACAGTGAGAGCTCATGGCCTCTTCGTGGGCGTAATTCAGAGAAGCATCGACAGCACACTCACACTGAGTAGCCATTTGATCATCCATTCACACACACTAGCAAAAAAAATAAATAATTTTCACTGGAGATGATGTCCTCACCAGAGGCATCCTTTGGCTGCAGTGTGTTTCAAGCAGTGGTGAACCCTTAAGGGCTCACCCGGGACATCTGGGGACGTACTGCTTTTGTATATCCCAGGAGTAAGGAAGCCCGGAGACCAGCTTAGGAGAGAGAAATAAAATTTAAATGCCTGTAAATTTTCTTTCTCAGACGGTTGGTCTCCTGGCTTCATATCCTCCACAATGGATATAGTTGGCTAGCCTCATGGCCATATGTGCCTTAACATTCTTGTTTTTGTTCCCAAGTTCTGTAGTATTACCACATTGGACTGTTTTAGGAAGAACTGAGGAGAACAGGAAGTGGAGTCTGGATGTCCCCTGTTGCAGATGTCTGATTCCTGCCTGTGGATTAGCATCAGAAGGTACATCCCAGGAGTAAGGAAGCCCAGAAACCAGCCGTCTGAGAAAGAAAATTCACAGGTACTGTATTTAAATTTCGATATACAGGCCGTAGGTGTAAATATGAATTGGGCATATGCTGTTTTTTTTTTTTTGTTTTTTTTTTGTATGATTCGATTAACCACCATTCCAGAAACTTTGTATTTTAGTGCCACTTCATGATATGTGAGGTTCGCCCCATGTTCATTGTAATCCCAACAGAGGTTATGGTATAGGAGATGCCCTTTCTTTAGGGCTATTGATGTGTAGTACCAGCAGGGAAGGATTTTATACTGTATCTACCAGTGAGAATTCTGCATGCCGTATGGGCATAATGCCAACATTCTTTCCACTCCTTATCTGTTATAGCCACACCCCAGATCCTTCTCCTACAACTTCTTTGATTTACATGTAAGCAGGGGTCTTTTACTGAGGATGAAGGGTTATCACACTCCCATGAGGTATGCTCATCTGTAACAGTGCATCCCACTGAGTCTGGTGGGAGCATACCATAACCAACACTCTGAGTCCTCTTAATAATGTTCCTCCTTGGAAATATCACCAAAACTGATAGTGAGGTAGTCCATATCTAGCTCTAACCTTTTCAAAAAACCTAAGGGTTCTACTTCTGTTGTCCAGTATACCTAAGATGCAAAGTATTTAGTTTTGTTCCCACATTCCTTCTGCCAGTTTCTGACCATCCATTTTAAATCCCACGTTACCACACATTGTCTTGGGTTTCTTTTGGTGACCTTCTTGGCACAAGAGTCTGTCGCCTCTTGAACTGCCTTCTTGATCTTCCCCACTTTTCCTCTACCCCTTGTTCTGTTCCCACCAAGTTTTCCTTGACCCTTTCATCCATGGAAAATCTGCTTGTTTGAGGTTCGGAACCACCACCCTTGGGGAGGGACCGAAGTTTTCTACAGACCGTTCAAACCACAAGGAATTGAGGTCACTGGACCCCAGTGATTCCCTGACTGCCACCCTGCCCAACACCTCTCGAATTAAGTACCATATCGAGGATGGTGTGCTGCTGTATGGATTCCCTAAAGTCTTCTGTCACATCCAGCGAAGCCTGACTCTTGGCGTTCCTTGTCACCATGGTATCTCAGTCATTGTCCAGAATGTTTCAGGTCCCCTTTTGCTGCTCCCTTCTAATTTCCTCACCAAGTTTTTTTCTTCCTCTTCCTTTTGTCCTGGTGGTTTATAGACTACTGCCATCCTTACTTTTTTACCAGCAGCCATAGTGTCTGTACCCAGTTTGACTTCACTCCCCTTCCTTCCTCCTTGATGGTTCCATCTATTGTAGCTTCAGTACCCTCACTGACACAGATGACTGCTGCTTTCCCTTCCCCTTTACCTTTGTCCTTGTCCCTCTTGTACAAGGTATACCCTAGAACTACCAAGTCCATTGTTCTTGTTTGCCCACATCTCCTTGAAGGCAACTAAATGTAACTTTGTCTCTGCCACCATCATCTGTAGGTTACTGATCTTATTATTCAAGCTCCTGGCGTTTAGGCAGATGGCCTTCCAAGCTCCCCTTTATTCCCCTTCCCATACCTATTTTTCGATTTCTGCCCACTACAGCCTTGTTATTCCTCTCTTATTTTCTTCCAGCTTAACTGGATTAATGTAAACTCTAACCTCTCCTCCTTCCTGAACTTTTTTTGGTGTCTGCCCTCATCACCAGTGGCACCCCCTAGTTACCTTCCCGTGTTCCGGGTAGAAGCTGCTAGGCCCTCCCTCCCTGCTAGAGAATTCCCAGCCTATGCTTCTCTCTCTGTTTTTAAATGATGGTGCACAAAGACATCAAGCTTCTGCCCTAGTGTACTTGTTCCCTCCCCACACCCCCTTTTTTTTTCCTTCTCAACTTTCTTTTATCCGCCTATGCTACACTCTCTGTCCACTCCTTCAGACCATTGATCAACCCCCCACAGATCACCGACACGGAGTCTGCCCCTAGACTGCCCGGTCTCTCACCTGTATTACCTTGATTCCCAGCTATCCGCCCTGGGTCGGGTGAGGAAGTGCCCATTCTTCCTTGACCTTACTTGAGGAGAGCCGGCACAGCGAGGTTTGTCTGTGAATCGATTGTTTCCTGGGAAGTACTGATTGGTCTTCATCTAGGACTGAGAGTGGTGTTTTCTGTTCCCCTCAACCCAGTCCCCTGGGACGCCGGTGTAAAGATGTACGTCCAGAGAAGTGACGTGCTGATGCAAGTCTCCTACCAAGCACATAACAGCGTCTCCCCTCCCCAACTCCGCTGAATGGAGCCGCCAGAGCCCTTGAGAGCCTGTGCTTCCACTGGCTCTCTCAGGAAGTCTGGTACACCTGGGTACCCCTGGTATCCCTCCCTAGAGGGAGGAGAGCATCCGTTGGGATGCTCAATCCTCCCTCTCCCCGCTGACCTGAGTCCGTTACCAAACCCAGGTCGCCGGTGCAGCGCGAGGTGTGGCGTCCAGCACCTCGACACTCAGTGCCACCGGGCTGACCCCACCCCCTTTTTTTAATGCACTGTTTATGCCCCCCTCTATGCCACTATCCAGCTCTCCTTCTGGGTTCCCCAAAGTGCCTTGGCTTCACGGGGACCCCAGCCCTGTGGTTGACCTTACCTCCATATGGCCGTGGATTGCCCCCCGCCCCAGTGGGGGAAGAGGGGAACCACTCTAACTCATAGAAATATAGAAGTTGATGGCAAAAAATGACCACATGGCCCACCCAGTCTTCCCTATTTTCCCTGCCTATGTTGCCTTTAAAGTCCCTACTCTGCCTGTGACTACCCTCTCTCTTGCCTTTTTCTACAATTCCCTTATGCCTTTCCCATGCATTCTTAAACTCCTCAGCTGTTTCTGCCCCCACCATCTGCTCCGGGAGGCTGTTCTAAGCATCCTCCACCCTCTCTGACAAGAACTAGTTCCTCACATTCTCCTAAGCCTCTCCCCTCCAGTCTCATAGAATGACCCCTTGTCCTGAAGCATCTTTTATCGATGGAAGATGCTTCCCTCCTGCACTTTGTTTATACCTGTGAGATATTTAAAAGTCTCTTATGTCACCCCTCTCCCTCCTCTTCTCCAGTGAGTACATGTTTAATTCCCAGAGCCTTTCCTCGTAGGGTCTCTGATGCAAGCACTGCGCCATAGTGGATGCCCTCCTTTGCACGACCTCTACCCTGCCTAAGTCCCTTCTAAGGTGGGGCCTCCAAAACTGGATACAGTACTCCTGGTGAGGTCTCGCCAGTGATTTACATAGTGATATAATAACCTCCCTCTTCCTGCTAGTGATACCCCTGCTTGTGCATCCAAGCATCCTGTTTGCCTAATCCACTGCCTAGCCAGCTTCAGGTCATCGGATTTGATCACCCCCAAGTCCCTTTCCTGTTTTATTACTGCGAGCTCTTGCCCAACCAGCTGGTATGTTGCTGTCGGGTTCCTGTGACCCAGGTACAAGATTTTGCACTTTTTTGTGTTGAAACTCAGTTGCCATATTCACAATCCGTTCTCCAACTTCTTTAGATCTTTTCTCATATTTTTTACACCACTGGGCGTTTCCACTCTGTTGCAGATTTTTGTATTATCCTCAAACAGGCATACTTTACGTTCCAGCCCCTCTGCAGTGTCACTGATGAAGACATTGTGGAAGAATGGGCCCAGTACTGATCCCTGTGGTACCCCACTGGCCACTTTTCCCACCCCAAGTGAATGTCAATTTCCACCACCCTCTGCCACCTGGAATCAAGCCAGTTCTCCACCCGCCTAACTAATATAGGACCCACTCCCAGACTACTCGTCTTTTTCACCAATCTTCTGTGGGGAACGGCGTCAAGGGCCTTACTGAAATCCAGCTCCAGGCTCACTCTGGTTTTGTTAGACCTGGCAGCTGGGGAGTGCAGGTCTGGTTCACAAGAGTCCACTGTCCAGCTGATAGTGTTTTTTTTTCCCCATCCAGTTTCTCTCCCCTGTGGACGCAAGCACACGAGATATCCATGGTGCGTGTGTGTGTGTGCGTGCATGCATGCATGCGTGCTGCCGCACCGAACCTCCAGCCTGCATCCGCTTCTACCACGACACCCTCAGCAGCTCCGCTACTTGTGGTCTTCCAGGTGGCAGTATTGCAGCGAGGACAGCAACCCTTCCTTCTGCAGGAGGAGTGCGTCTCCCGGGATGCTCAATCTTCCTCCCCCTGGCAAGCCCTTGATGACCCAAGCACGCTTCCGAACTTGGGTCATTGGCATCGTGAGCGATAGCACTGGCACTGATGGGTCAGCATTCCCTCCCTCTTGAGATGAAGTCTGTCATTCTTGAATAACCTTCTGTCCCCCAAAAGTTACTTCAGTCTCCCACATACCTGTACCCCTCCTTCTGACACCACCCTTTCAACAAGGCATTGAATGCCTCAAGTTTCCACTGCCTCTCCCTACTCCTCCCCCTGCCCCACAGAGGTAACACCTCTGAGAAGGCTAGAGGGGTTACATTCCTTTTCGGCTCCCCCAAAATCCTGTGAAAATCTGATTTAACTTCCTCCTGGCTTTGATTTGCCAGGTGGTTTGTGCCCATGTGCACAGTAAGAATATATGCCACCTTCCCCATCCTATCATCCTTTATATTTTTTTCCCTGTCTCTAACAGCTGATGCAGCCGGCAGGTATCTGACCTCCCACCCTCCTTAAATCCTCCGCAAGCAACCTCTCAACGTTCCTTGCTATAGATTCCCTCCTCTGAGCACTCAACTGACTACTGTCTTTGTTCCTTCCTGCTGGTTAATGCACCCCCAGCTTGATCCTCCTACATGACTGGCTTGCAGCCTTCCCTGTTGGAGTTGGGTAACTGTGCCTCCTCCAGGGGTGTGAATTGGTTTGCAGTCACTTAGGCCCCTTCCACACTATGCCGCTTCAGTGCTGTCATGGTTCCACACCGTTGCAGACAGTAACTGGTACAGTGTGTCCACATTGCTGGGGAACTGTCTCGGTAACTGTGTGGAACAGTGACAGCCTGTCCGCATTGTGGATGCCGTGGGACCGTTACGGACGGCATCCTTTCCCACAGCGCAGTGCGATCTGCACTGGGGGACGGCTGAGGCAACACGCTCACCCGTCCACACTACACCCGGTGACGTTGCCGGGGCAGAACTGGTTTCATAACCGTTGTTGAAACCACCTCATATGTAGTTTCCACAATGGTTACGAAAACACCCTCTGAAACGCTACAAGTGTAAACGCAAACTGTTACAGTAACGGTTTTGGGCCCTCTGTAACTCATAGTGTGGACAGGGCCTTAGAGGTCATGGTTTTGCACCTGCAAACTGTTTCTTCCCATTCCTTTCTCTTTCTACCACCTTCATCCTCCTGGGCCAGTGCACCTCTGGGGAAGGGGTGTGTGTGTATGTGTGTGTATAGTGGTTCTGGATTCCAGCTTTGCTGTCTGCACAGCAGGAGTATTTCTCCCTGTGCTGTCCACAGCTGCACAAGGAGCTTCTCAGACCTCTTGCATATAGGACACTATTCAGTCCTCCAAAACATTGCACAGGGAATAGCTACCACACACAGCTTCTACAGCTGGCTAACCCCTCTCACTTCACCCCCCCCCCAAACATATCTACCCTCCATCTTTGTTTACTGTTTTATAGTCGGATATGTGCTGAAGTGATGTCTGTCCCTAGTACTCCTCCATCCCCTTCATCTCCTGGTGTGTGTTTAAACTTCGAGTTTATTAATCTTAGACACAGATATGGATTCACGCCATTCAACTTTTTAGGGACAACAATCGTAAAATACCATTTCTTTTTTTTTTTTTTTATCTTATGTTAACAGCTTCTTAATAGGGTAAGATGATTTTAACTTTCTTTTCATCTATTTCGTCCTATTAATTCCAACTTGATTGGAGAGAAGTCAACATAACATTTACAATAAATTATCATCTGTTCCCTGGAAGAAAACTGCAAATTATCCCTTTGAGAAAGTCTGTCAACCCCTTTATACAGAGTATGATGAACATTACTTATTATCTTTTAAATAATAATGTGTTTAAAAAAACAACAATAAATTAACAATAAAATGGCATGATATCCAACTATAAAGTGTAGAACTCATTTCATGGCTGGTTATTTAATACTTTTAATCCATTTAGCTCTTTGATTATCTGGTTATTGACGGGGAACCCGTGCCCCACACCCTGGACCAATCACCTCCTCCCCAAGTTATCTCAGTAGGCAAATGACTGTTGTGACAGGACCAAAATGCCCTCCAGGTCCTCAATTAGGTGCATAAATGGGAGCCATAATCCCATTGAACCTGCCCCCGGAGGCGCAGTTCCACCGTTATCCTTTCCACTCTTGAAACACTCTTCGCAGTGTCCACCCATTCCTGCCAAGTTAGTGGAGTAGGGCTCAGCCAACGTCTGGTTTTGGCCTTACCCACTGCAGCAAGTAAGATGCCTGTAAATGATTTCTTGCCATTAGTTCGCTTCTTCATAGGGAGGAATCCCAGGATCAGTTGTGTATAGTCAAGGGATTCCTGAATTCCTGTCATTTGTTTTAAAATGTTCCTTCACTGCCCCCCAAAACGGCTGTAACAATGGGCAATCCCAGAAAATATGATAGTGATTCCCTACTGCTCCACAATTCCTCCAGTACTTGTCTGATTTGCTGGGGTGATAATGTTTTGTTCTAGTTGGGGTGTTAAAGAACCGGGCGAGGACTTTCCATCTAAGTTCTTTCCAGGTATTTGAGGCGGAAGTATGAAACGCCCCCTCCCAGATTTTTTGCCAAGTTGGTAAATCTCACTGTATTCCTGCTTCTTTTTCCCAAGCCAGTTGGCAGGTTGGAGTAGTACTCTCCCTAGTGGTTGAATAAGTGGCCACTAATTTAGAAATAAGGTACGTTACCCCTGGATCAGCTGCTGCCTCCAGAAGGACCAGCTCCAGTGTGTAAGGGTCTCTCACCATCTTCTAGTGGTTTTACCCCTCCTTTCCTGCTGACTCTTCCGTAGGCCTACCCTAGATAGGGTGTAGTGCCTACCATGTCATTTTTAGTGCACTTCCGCCCTCCTACTTTGCTTGTCATAGAAACATAAATCGGCCAGAGTGCCCTTCCTCTCCCACGTCTGCTGTAGGTGTCCCAATAGCTTGATTGATGTCTTTCATTTCTGTGAGTGTGGCCTGTATTGTCAGCGTTTTTGGTGCGGAAACTGGAGGGCTGCCTTGGAGTTGTAGATTCAACTCGTTTCTTTTATCCAGGGGCCTGTCCCAGTTTCTTGGCTTGATTTTTCTGGTTAGGCTTCTGCAGACATTCCGACAGCAGGCCTTACAGTTTGTTGGTTTTCATGGGGTCCAGTAGTAATTTTTTTTTTTTTAAATGGTTTGTTTGACTGTAAGGTTCGTAGCTATAAAGCTAAGCCGCCATCTTTGAACCTGTGTGGTAATTTGGGTAAGTGCTACGGATTGCCACTGACGATAGTAAATTTAGGCTTTCATTTTTAACACTCACTCACTGCTCTGGCTAAGGCTTTAGGGCATTGGGTGCTGCTGGCTCTGTCTTGTCTGCGGCAAAACACATTCGTGAAAAGGCGTCACACTACAGTAGCAGGTTGTGTGTTCCGCATCTTTGACATCCTGAGCAGAGCCTGCATGGTGTGAGTTCTCCCAGTGGCTGCCCTGCAAATAGGACGTCTTGTCTGGCTAAAGTAATGCACTGTGTGGAGGGCACCATGGTGATTGGGCAGCACAGAATTTATAAACCGCTTTTAACAGTTTACTTCACATTGGTTCCATATCAGACGAGATGGAGGGTAGAAGATAAAATCGGCAGCGTGGCAAAGTAGCTTATAAGATTGCTAAATTTAAGAAATATTAACTGTCAGTCTCCCCTGAAGTTTTACTGTTACTTGATCTTGATAAAATGTCTAATCCAGTTCACATGTGGCTAAAAAGTATTTGGTGCATTTTAACCACAGTGGCTATGTTTCTTTAGATCCTAGCTTTCATTCAAGTAGTGTCCCACCCTGTGAAATGTTGTATTCTCTCCTTTTTTCCATTATCACTAGCAGAGACATTACAAACATGTAACCAGGAAACTAGTCTGGGGGTGATAATGGAATGTTGTCATTCAGGTCATAAGAATCTCAGTCATCAAAAGCCATACCATGGGGTGGAGAAAGTTGGTTTACGACCTTAAAGAGGACTTTTCATGAGGGTCCAAATAGTTATAGCTTGTAGTCATTGTATGCAGTACTAGACCTGAAAAGGTGTGTGCATTTGTTATTTTTGGCCAAGGTTTACTCTGCCTTCCATAATTTGGATATGTTTTTCAGCCCTGCTGCATTTGGCTTTGCTGTTCAGCTGCTGGGTTGCTAACTCCTGATGACATCACTGTAGGGTAGAGGAGTGACTCACACTGTGCTGTACCATGCAGTTCCAACAGTGTTGCAAGGGAAATATGCCAGTACTCAGTGTACATACTGTTTCCTCTTCCCCAAGTCTGTCAGCAGTGCATTATGCCAAAATCCAAATGCCTTTTCGGCATGTTTTTTTTTTTTTTTCCTTTTTTGTATGTGAAATTGACTCTACCCTATAGTGATGTCAGCAGTACAACCCTGGGCCCACAGCAACACCAGGCTTGCTATAGAAACTCTGGTACACCTGCAGTTTTTAGCGGTTCAGAATGCAAAAAGTAGCTGCAGTGGACAGTAATAGTAATAATAGTTCTATTTATAAAGCACCTTTCAATTTCCAAAGCGCTGTACAGTTTAAAACAATACAAATCAAACATTAAAATCAGATATCAAACATAGATAAAAGCAGAAATAAATCATCAAATTCAGATCAATCAATTTTCCAAGAAGGCCATTTGCCATAGATGGGTTTTCAAACCCTGCTTGAATTCCTCCACGGAAGTGCACTCCCGTATCCGGCGAGGTAGAGAATTCCAAAGAGTGAGCGCAGCATAAGGAAAAAGCCCTACATCCAGATAATTTAAGATTCACTCTTGGAATCTCCATCAACCCCTCGTCGGCCGAGCAGAGTGATTGGCCAGGGTAGTAAGGAACCAGAAGTTCTTTCGGATAGGCTTGACCCTGACCATGAAGGGCTTTGAAAGTCAGTAAACTGACTTTAAAGATGATCTGCCACTGTATAGGCAGCCAGTGCAGTTTGCGCAGCACCGGGGTAATGTGACAGGACCTACTGGAAGCAGTCAAAACCCGAGCCGCTGCATTCTGCACTAGCTGCAGGCAGCGGATTTCAACCCCTGAAAGCCCAAAGTAAAGGGAGTTGCAATAGTCCAGATGCGAGTACACAAAGGCGTGGACCAGCATTGGCAGGTCATCAGATGGAAATAAGTGCCTAACTCTGGCGATATTCCTAAGATGGTAAAAAGGAGGTCTTGACGACTGCCAACACTTGTGACTGCAGAGACAGCCCATCATCCAAGACCACCCTCAGGTTACGCACCCATCCAGAGGTCGAGAGTGAGATGCCGCCAAGAAAAATTCCTGAGGGCGTACCAACAGACGACCCCTCTATCCAGCGACCCGGGTCCACAACCAATACCTCTGTGTGTTTTGAGTTCAATTTCAGCCAACTAGAATCCATCCACTCCTGGATTTCTTTCAGACGGTTGTTAAACACCGAGAGAGCTCCATCCTGGTCAGGTACAAAAGACAGACATAGCTGGGTATCATCTGCATAGCAGTGAAACCTCAGTCCATACTGTCTTACAGTGTCTCCGAGGGGCAGCATATACACCGCGAACAGCATGGGAGACAGCACTGAACCCTGAGGCACCCCACACAACAAAGATGTTGGGCCCGAGGAAAAAAACCCCGGACACAACTTTGCGATCTCCCAGTGAGGAAAGAGGTAAACCATGGAAGGACAGTTCCCGATATCCCACAAATATGCCTCAGGCGTGCTATCAACACTGTGATCCACGGTGTCAAAGGCTGAAGAGAGATCAAGAAGAACCAAGATGGAACGTTTCTTCTGATCCCTCGCCCTCAGAAAATCATTGAGCACCCGAACCAGCACTGTCTCAGTGCTGTGTCTTGTGTGAAAACCGGACTGGAGGGGTTCGTAGATGTCATGGATGGTTAAATGGTCCTCCAATTGGGCTGCCACTACCTTCTCAATCACCTTCCCAATAAAGGGTAGATTAGAGATAGGTCTGTTGTGTGTGAAACAGTCTGGGTCCAAGGTAGCTTTCTTCAAGAGTGGTGTCACCACCGCCTCTTTCAGGGAGCTAGGGAACTCACCTGACTCCAAGGAGCACCAGACTATTTGCACAAGGACTGGATCAATTATATCACTACAACCCAGAATTAGGGAGGTCGTCCAGGATCCAAACTATAGCATGGAGGGTGCACACTATGGATAATCCTCATGACATCAACGAAGTCAGGTCGACTAAAGGAACTCCAAGAAAATTGAGATACTGTGAACTCTCACTGTCCAACAGCATCCCCCCAGAGGGTGCTGGTTGCAGATCCATCCTGATGTCGGCCACCTTAGTTGCAAAAAATCGAGCAAGCTCCTCACACTCTAATTGCAAAAAGACTTTCCGAACCTGCAGACAGGCTGGTTTGCAAAGTCTGTCTACAGTTCGAAAAAGCTGAGCTGGTCGATTCCGTGCAACCGCAATCTCCCTGGACAGGAATTATGCCTTCTTACGTGTGATTGCAGATTGATAGACGAAATAATGTTCCATCAATCTAAGGTGGTCCGCTTCAAGGGCGGACCTGCGCCAGCACCGTTCTAACCTTTGCCCCTGTCTCCGCATCTCCCATCAAACCAAGGGGACTTGGGGTGAAGGGATGGGGGGGCGGCGCACACGGACAGGAGCAATAGAGTCTAGAAGCCACCGTAACAGCCGTATTAGCTGACACAAGGGCCTCTGGACTACTGCTCGCCAACACGGGGGACGAGAGGTCAGGGACCACCACAAGGCCTTCGGGTGTAATATCCTGTAAAGGGCGCCACTCTAGCCATCTCCACGGGGTAGGCCTTCGGGGTGCAAAAACTGAACCTCGTGTTGTAGTGCTCTGACCAGGTGACTGGTTCCACCTCAAGATCGGATGTTTCGATCCTTAGTAGAAAGACCAAGTTCAGAGAGTGTCCAGATTTATGGGTAACAGTGGAAACCACTTGTGTAAGGCCCAAAGAAGTCATTAATTGGAGGAAGTAATTACCAAATTGCGAGAGTTCATCATTAACCCAGGCGTTAAAGTTGCCCAGAACCATCAATCTGGGTGACTCGAACGCCATGTCGATGATGGAGTCCACTACTTCCTGTAAGAGTTGCTTCCCATCCCCGGGCGGATGGTAGATGAGAACGATTCGAACGCCTACCACTGTACACTCAAAAGACTCAGTCTCCCCAACTACTACATTTGTGAGGCCCAATTCAGTCTTGAAACAGACTGCAACCCCCCCCCCCCACACCTGTGATCCAATCTCGGGTGGTGTATCACCGAGTACCCAGCCGGAGTCATAGCCTCCAAAGTGGGGCATGGATTTTCATCCAGCCAGGTCTTGGTGATGCAAGCCAAGTCCACCGAACCACCAAGAGCAGCAATAATGCCAGTCTTATTCCTGATAGACCAGGCATTGCACAACACTGCCTGAGCTGGACGAACCTCGGAGGCTATCAGGCCCATCTGCCTACTAAACTCAATAGTGCCCTTGGGTATGGGCACCAGACATGGCGAACCACTATCTGGATTCCATTTCACCCCAGGGTGCCTTCTGGATCTAACTACCCTAATACGGTGGCTCCCTTGTCCATCCTCCCGTGTTCGCAGTCCCCCACCCTCTTCTCTCTCCTATGAGTGATCACCAGTGCTCTACAGCACTGATACGTCTCATATTGGAGAGGGGGAGAATAAAAAGGGCGGAGAGCACGACGTGAGAAGGATGAATAGCACACCACTGTGGGGATTGAAGGCCAACACATACCGCTACAAAACAATTAAAATCAAGTCAAACCCACTTAACAAACTAAGTAAATAAAGAGCTACCCCACCCGCAACCAGAAATCTAATCTGGGCTAGGCTAGAGGGCTACTAAAATCCTCCTTAGGCTCAAAATAAATATAAAGAGTTCTCTCACCACCCCAATTTAAACAAAAATAAATAAATAAAAATAAGAAGAAGATTGTCTACTGCCCCTAGCACTCTCACAACCAGAGGAAGGAAAACAATTTAACTTAAGAACAAAAACATAAAACAAAACATCCTCACCCCCCCCCCAATCCTCTCACAAACAGGGAGTATAGGAAAAAACAGTCAAAACTTTCAAAAATAAATGGACACAAAGTCCTTTCACCACCTAGTTGTCCATATAAATTAAATAAGCTTAAAGCAAGTCAGGGAGGGAAATAAGAAGTCCTCACTCCACAGGGCACAAAGTCAATTATATCCATAGGTTATGTGGATCCAAAATTCATGGAAATCGTAAGTAGAAAGTACAGGTAGTCTTTTTATTTTAATTTAGTTTTTGTTGACCGGGTAAGTGCACTAGACAAATCCTGCCTATTTTCAGGCACGACCCGGGGGAGGGGGATACAGATGAGTGCCAACTGACCTTGTACCAGATTAAGGTATTTTCAGTCTACTCATCCACGTAAGTTTATTTAAGTAGGTAAATATGGGGAACATCCAGAAAACATCCAGGATCCAAGTCAACCAAAACCACAGGGTTTCCATGATAGAATAGGGCCCCCTCACTCCCAACAGGAAAAACACTACAAGAGATAATGTAGTCCGATAAAACGCCCAGGATAGACCACATTAGTAGCCCAGCCTGGGAGTCTAGGGGGCAGGAAACTTCAGCCAACTCCTTGGCTAAGGAAATCTCAATACCTCCGTTTGACCACAGATCATGTGAAATATCCAGTGGGAGTCTGGCTTTGAACCAGTCCTGAAACCAAGCTCAGGATAACCTCGTACACACCCATACACGACCAGGAATTAACTTGGCAAGTCCCCCGCCATCTGTCTTCCACGCTCGACAAGAGGTATCCAGAATCCCAGTCCCCGTTCCAATCTCAAATCTGCTCGACTTATAGTAGTCGGGCAACCCTCCACTCCAACTTCAGTCGCCACCCAAAATGAAGGGCAGAAAAAGCCTTCACAACAGCAGATCGAGGGGAAAACAATCTGGGCACTGGAGAAACTCCTACGTGCTCTGTGAGCTCACAATTCCAACAGAGCGCAAATCCCAGATACGGCCCATATCAAACACAAAATTGGGGGTAATCACACAGAACACCCCGGCGTTGATAGCTCCCGTGAAAGCAGCGCCGTTTGCATTCCAGTCACAGGGACAATTCACTCCGGTTCACTCCATGCCCGGTCAAAATCAGTTGGGCAGCAGAGGAGTAGCGCCAGAACACTAAAACGCAGAACAATTAAAACCAAGTGAAAGAATAAAATAGCTTAGAAATAACTTAAAATAACACATAAAACAGCAGCACAAACACACGAAGCAGTAGCACGCTCAGCCCAGCTGCTATCTTCAGTAGTGAAATACAGTTCCAGAATCAATGCAAGAAGGGATAATTTGTGCATGAAAGTCAAAAGGACTGGGGAAGGCCCTCTTTAAAGGAGTAGTCCACCCAGAATGTGCAAAAACATGTTATGTAGAGTGTGTTGATATGTATGTTAAGTCCTAGTGTGTCCTTCTCTCTGTCTGCTATTAGGAGTTTTTCCTAAATTAGCCTGCTAGCCTTCTGGTAGTTTTACGACCCCTGGCGATTTCCATCACAAATGGGTTTATTGGCTTTCTTTCTCCTGCAGTGCACCCTGTCTCATCACCGTGATGTAGCCATGCCCTTAGACTTAGCATGTGTACTGCTTTAAAATCAGTTTAATAACAGCAGAGCTTTGTAAATGTTCTTATCTAGGGAGCACAAATGGCAACAGTTAGTTTAGCAGATACCTGAGAGCAAGCTAACTGGGGTTTCTGTAAGACAAAGGCTACTAAATAGCTGTAATTCTTTTTTGTTTTCTGTGTGCATCAGATCTAGCTAGCAGGAGCGTTTTTAATTTTAAAACTTTTAATTTTATCAAACTATACACAACCATAAAAGCACAGACTGCCCAGATCATCAATGCTATAATAAAGACTCTTAGCTGTTTTCTTACAGAAACCCCACTCAGATTTCAAGTATTTGCTAAACTGTATATGTAGGTATCAGCATTCTATTAGCAGTTGGTGCTGATTTTGCTCTGTGACACGATTTTCATATATTTTTTTTCCCCACAAATGAAGTGTATGGTATGAAGCTGCTGCCAAGAAACTGCAAAATACTTTGAAATCAGCTTTTCTCCTGCCTATGGTATGGCATGAAAGCAACCGGATGACAGTGACTATTCCAGCTACACATTTGATTCCATTTTACAATGGTTCACTGCACTACACATTTAGTGTATCACACTTTTTTAAATAATGAAACACATATTTTCCAAACTAAATAACTCACACATACATATTTTTATACTTTATTAAAAAGACACTTCCCATTTGTAACAAAAAACAAAAAAATAAATAAATGAAAGTGACATCACAGAGGAAAATCAGCCCTAACTCCCAGTTCCTTCTAGTAGAATGATGGTACCTACATTTATCGTTTATTATACAATGGCAAGGACATTTCCTTTATTCTGATTGGTCAGTGTGTGCCTGGAACAGTGATGTTATTACACAATAACATCACTATATGAAGTTCAGGTGCACACACGACTGCATAACAGACTTTCAAATCCAGTCTTCCCTCCGAACATTACTGCTTCTGTAACCGGACTGAAGCGCGCACCCCTCCCCCACAATTACAACATAAAAACCTCCCATCCAACACCTCACGCACTGGCTCCAAACACAAACCCTGTCTTTTTTTTATTTTATTTAAACGTATGCCCAACTCTGAGACTGCCTGCAGCTGTGTAAAACAGCAAGCTGTACCTGTAACTGCCCCTCGGTTCGGCTCAGTCATTGGAACCCGCGTCCACATTTACACCCCACTTCAAGGAGTTTGCAGTCGGCCGCTCATTTCCCCAAAATCATGTTCAACATAAAAAAAATCATTTTAAAACCTAATAAAACAGAAACTGATCTTTCTTCTCCTGGTTGCCAGTAAGATCATGTCAGTGCGTGCCCGCTTGGTAGAGTTGCGCCGTACAGTAGTGGAAACACAGAAAAAAATGGACTCAATTTAAAAACTCACAAAAAAGAAGAAACTTTCCATTTCAGTTTCCTCCCACTAGTACGTGGCTGATAAGGGGAAAGGTAAAACACACAGCACAGCATAAAACAAGAAAAAGCTTTTGGGACTCGGCAACCAACATCAGTCTGGCAACAGCTCCGCCTTCTGGTAGCAGAAATATTATTCCAGACTTTTTTTTTTTTTTTTAAAGGGAAACCGTGGAAAAGACAAAGCTTTCCTCAGACACTGCAGAAATTCTCAGTTAGTGCTTTCAGACAGTAACAACTTTATTTAATGATTTAGAACAGCTACCCACAACTTCCACTTCCTGTTGCTGGCAGCAGCCATTTCATGAGCAGCAGTGAGCTTCCTGAGCTCGCTGTAGGCTAATATGCCTGTTTAACCTCAGCTATTGGTTGGCAGGACATATTAGCATAAAGTGAGCTCAGGAAGCTCTCTGCTACTCATGAAATGGTAGCTGCCAGCAATAGAATGTGAAAGTTGAAGGCCACTGTTTAAATCACTAAAAAATCAGAGTTATTTGTTAAAAAAAAATTTTACTGTCTGAAAGCACTAATCAGTCATTTTTGTAGTGCCTGGGTAAAGCTGTGTCTTTTCCACTGTTTCCCTTTAAACATTCATCTACACCCACAAAAAATAAAATGAACAATGGATAAAGAAGTTTGTTTTTCTTTTCTTTTTTTGAATTACCAAATGAGCCATTGTATAATAGCAATAAGGCACTCCAGGGTGTATGTTATTGTGTAATAACGTCACTCCTGGGGTGGTAGAAGCATTGGCTTCGCCTAGTGCTTCTACCTACCCTAGGAGTGACGTTATTACATGATAACACACACCCTGTTGTGCCTTATTGCTTAAGCAAATACTTGAGAGCTGAGTAGGTGTTAAGAAAAC
The DNA here is from genome assembly GCA_016271365.2 of Neoceratodus forsteri. Taxonomy (NCBI): domain Eukaryota; kingdom Metazoa; phylum Chordata; order Ceratodontiformes; family Ceratodontidae; genus Neoceratodus; species Neoceratodus forsteri. The sequence goes on along the minus strand of CM057451.1, from coordinate 266,152,865 downwards.
AGCTGCAGTCTTTACTGATTATAGCATTGATGATTTGGGGCAATTTCTGTGCTTTATATTGTGTATAGTTTGAAATTACATTTTAAAATGAAAACACTTACTACTGCTAGCTAGACCTGACACACACCGAAAACATAAATAATGAATTAGAGCTATTTAGCAGCTGTTTTCTTACAGAAACCCCAGTTAGCTAGCTCTCGGGTATCTGCTAAACTAACTGTTGCCATTTGTGCTCCCTGGAAAAGCACAGTTACAAAGCTCTGCTGTTGCTAAACTGATTTTAAAGCAGTACACATGCTAAATCTAAGGGCATGGCTACATCAGTGTCACATGAGACAGGGTGCATCATAGGAGAAAGAACGCCAATAAACTTATTTGATGGAGATCCCCAGGGGTCGTAAAACTACCATACAGCTAGCAGGCTAGTTTAGGAAAATCTTCTAATAGCAGACAAGAGGGAAGGACACACTAGGACTTAACATACATATCAAAACATTCTACATTTGTTTTTTGCACATTCTGGGTGGACTACTCCTTTAAAGTCTGCTGGTCAAGGTTGCATGTAAACTGAAAAATGCTAGTACTTGTCTCAATGAGAAACTTTCTTGGACTGTTATGCTGTGAGTCCTAGAGACACTGTATCAGATCGGTGTAAATGGAGTGTTTTAAAATACCTTGTTATGTGGTTCCCTAAAAGCTGGAGTTTTGTGTCTGAGCTTCTGGCAGTTTTGATTTATACTTGCGTGCATATCCTGTGTGCTGTATTAGATTTAGGCGTAAGGAGAGCTAGAGTTAACCCTCAGTTGTGCAGTCAGAACCTTGTTATGTTTGCTTGCATGCATGTGCAAGAAACATAGTGCCACCATATGAGTTTTGGTAGGTGTGCCACCCCCGCTTCCAATGCCCTGCTTCTTTTTGCAGGTGTGGCTGCACCGCACCAATGAATGTCTGAGCTGTCTATGACAGCCGTTCAGATGCAGTGGCATACAGTTCAGAGAAAAATACCACTACAGTCAGCGGTGGTAACGTGCAGGCAATTTGCATACTGCCGTCAGTAGGCAATTTGCATACTGCTTGTTGGCAGTATGCAGATTACCTACACACATCATCGCTGCATCTGAACTGTCATAGACAGTTCCTTTCCAACGGAACAGTGATCCCTGACTGATCTAATGCCTCCCCAAACTACCACCCAGGTAGCACGCTGGGAGCCCACCTGAGTGTGCTCATGCGCTCCCCTCCACCCATGCACACTGTATGGCCGACAGGGGTGCCCAATCCCCCGTCGGCTCCACTGCCCCTTCCCCCCCAAACTAACTTCCAGGTACCATGCTGGGAGCCCACCCCAGCGTGGCAAGTCTGTGGCCCATGGGGGTGCCTAGTCCCCTGTCTGCTCCACTGCCCCCGAAACAAACTTCCAGGTGCCACACTGGGAGCCCACCCCAGCGTGGCAAAAGTCCTGCGTCGTCTTTAAAAAAAAAATATATATATATATATATATATATATACAACAAAATAAAATGGTCCCTCGTTGACTCTCTCTTGCCCCTTCCCCAACCTGCAACCACCCTCTGCGTACCTCACCTCCCCACACCCCCCCCCATCACCCCATACTTACCTCCGGAGGCCGGCATGACTATCTTCGGTGGACCGGGAACAGGTCTGCACTCTTCAAAGCCGACCGCGAACTGAAGAAATGTTGGTAAGCTATATAATGGCATAAGTGTTTTTTTTTTCAACTTTGGTGCATATCGTGGCCATTTCTGGAAATTTTTTCACCAAATTTTCAACATGGGGTTCTTGGGACCCCACCTCATGAACTCAGGCACTGTCATTTTGTTATTTGGTCCCGAAAGGTGAGTTCGCGGTCACTGGGTGGAACCACCTTTGGGACAGATTAATCAAGCGACGTGTCACGGTTCATGGTGAGCTAAAATCCCGTGTTGAAAAGTTGGTTAAAATATCAAAATGACTGTTTTACGAGCATGCGCTATGCAGTTCTTACACGCCAGTAACTTCGAGAATTTTTACTGTTTTTACTCCAGATTTTCAACATTGCCATTTTACCACACCTCCTTATGAAAAGTACAGCTGTCATTTTTCACATCTCGCCCAAAATATGTTTTCGCACATGTGGCACACAATGGCGCGGTCGGTGTGCGAAATCAATGTTTGGGACAGATTAAGAAAATTACAGTGACACTGTTCATGAGCAGCGATCTTAAAATGGCTATGTTGGAAATTTGGTGACAAAAGTCCATTAAATGACTCTTATGAGCGTGCATTGCGCAGTTTCCACGCACCCTCGTAAGTTCACGAATTTTCAGTATTTTTAGTCCAGATTTTTAACATTGCCATTTTTCCACACCTCCTTATGAACAGTACAGCTGTCATTTTCCACACTCTGGACTAAATGCGTTTTCGCACTTCCTACGCAGAGTAGCGCATTCGCTGTAGGAAATCAGTGTTTGGGACAGATTAAGAAAATCACAGTGACACTGTTCTTGAGCGGAGTCCCAAAATGCCAATGTTGAAAATCTGTCGTAAAAATATCCCCAAATTAATTACATTACGGGTGTGTATTGCGCAGTTTCTACGCACACTCGTGACTTCACCAGGTTTTTTTTTATATTTTTACTCCGTTTTCAACATTGCCATTTTTTTACACCACCTCATGAACAGTACAGCTGTCCTTTTTCACCTCCTGTTCGAAATGTTTTTTCACACCTGTGGCACCAAGTGGCCCAGTCTCTGTGCAAAATCACCTTTCGACTAACGAACTGATAGCGTCACTGTTCATGCGGAGGGGGCACAAAAAAGCCCATGTTGAAAAATTGGAGTAAAAATAACAAGAAACACTCAGGGCATTAGGGTTTTTGACCATAACGCCCTACCCTGTAGGGACTGACAGGCATCAGGGATGTGATTTGGGATTGTCGACAGTAATGCTCATGCCATTTCACCTCCACCCCCACCCTGCAGCCAGTGACAGGCATCGAGGTGCACCTTGGACCCCCTGGCCCCAGAGTTCACCCCATTCTCCAACACTGCACCCATTTCAGCATATTTTCATATGGAACGAGGTGAATGTAAAGCCCGAACACTTCAAGGCACACCTCGACACTTGTCCGTGTCTGCAGAGTAGGGTGAGGTGAAATGTTGTCACCGTCATGGGAGATGACCCAAAGGCACACCCCAGTGCCTGTCCATCTCTGCCGGGTGGGGGTGGAGTTAGCGTTAGTTCAGTACTTCACTGCTATTCCTATACTGCATCTGTCTAACTCCTGCACTTCCACTGCTAATGCCAGCAAGCAAACATTCGGCATTGACAAATGGTTGTCTTAAAGGGGAACAGTCAGCACTAAGTGCCCCACACCCAAGTACACGAAAGTCCCAATTTGCACTTTGTGCAAAAACGTTTTTCTATGTTTTTACTGCAGTATAGTAGTTTGTATCAGACTGTTTCTGTTTGACTCGTAAGCTGACATTTTCTGTAACTACAAATCCCTGAAGGCCCTGCAGCTGACATAGGAGGGCTGTAGCAGTGGGAGAGTCAATAGGCTGCATAGGGAGGGGGATATTTTCTAGGGCAGACTAGATGGATCGCATGGTCCCCATCTGCTGATGCTTTTCTTATGTTCTTAGACTGCAGTGCATGTTAAGGGTTTTTTACCCTCCTACTATAAGGCGTGTGTTCCCATGGTACAGTGGTGATTTAAAACTGCATCTTTGCAGGAAAGTGAATCAGTTCAGTTTCTGCCTTGCTGTTACTCTGCCACTGAGACTGCTGCAGACATCACAGTGATGTTTTCTGGCATCACATTGGAAAAATTAACTTGCATAGCTTAGTATTCAGATATATACAGTTTGTCTCAGGAGATTTTTGTTAGTTGTTTTGTACATTAGGTCCTCATAGTCAACGACAAGGAGGATGCACTGCTGGGCAATCTTTTTTCTAGTAGAAACACTGAGTGAATATTTGGATCTGAAAAGTGCCTCTGGTCTTGGAACAGCTGTAGAAATGATGTGATCTGTTTGTCGGATACTCCAAATAACTTCAGCATTCAAGAGTTATGTATTCATCATCATTTGTGATATTAGGTGAGTAAAATAACAGTTTCAGTGAATAAAATGCTTTAACTGTGGAAAAACAGCACCTTTTTTTTTCTATTTATTATGCTTTTTGCTGCTTTGGCCGTCTGTATCAGCCCTGGTCATGGGCCCCCGCACTCCCACCTCCAGTAAGGCCTGTGCTCTCCTAAACACCCCAGGGGTGGGGTCGTGGCGCTGTCTCCCATCAGCGCCGCAATGCTGGTCCTTTTTGAGAGAGCCGACTAGAAGGCTAATCGAAGCCTGGGGGTAGGGCTTCATAGAGATGACCATTGCAGGTTTTTCCTCCCCTGTAGGCGGAGCAGGGATGTGCAGTGACGACCAGCATCCGTCCCGCGCCTGAGTTACGCAGGCATCAGTGCTATGTGACAAACCCGGCCTCCACTGGGTGTTGCTCATGTACTGGGCAGTCACCACCCTGCCCCCTGGAGAAGGAGAGCAGTCCAAGGACGCTCAATCCTTCTCCCATGGCTGGTCATCTCAAGACCCAGATCTGTTCCCTAACCGGGTCAGCCAAGGCCGCAAGCAGAAATTCAAATCACAAAGCCGATGGCCAGAAGAACAGCATCTTTTGAAGTACTGTACTCTATGAAACATTTCCAGTTGAGTATTGGTACTCTGCAAAAAGCATTTCTTAAAATTTGTTGAATAAAATAGGCCACTGCTCACTTTATCTGGAGCAGTGTGTGTGTAAGTTAGGAAGGGGTCGCGTTATACACCAAAGTAGTGTAATTTATCAACCTGCTCTAGGGGGGTATTAACATACATACTAACATACTTAAAGTACTTAAAGCCAGCAGAATAGGCCAAATGGTCTGTCTTGTCTGCTCGAAAGCCAGCAACCTAATGGGTGCTCGCCTTACCATCCCCCCCAGCCCCCAAGAGGATCTTTATTTGTTTCAATTTCCCCTTGTACCTATCCCGCCCTTTCTTGAAGCCCTCCACTGCACCCTCTTCCACCAGTCTCCCAGGCAATGTATTCCACTGCTCCATCACCCTCTCAGTGAAAAAATGCCTCCCACGCCCCACCTTATAATTTCCACCCTCCAGCTTTCACTCATGGCCCCTGGTTGTCTCCCCCCAACCTAAACAGCTCCTTTGTTCCACTCCTGGTTATTCCCTTTACATACTTGAAAACCTCTATCATGTCTCCCCTATCCCTCCTCTCCTCTAGAGAGTAAAGCCCAAGCTCTTCCAGTCTCTCCTCATAAGGCCTCCCCTCCATGCCCTGCATCATTCTGGTTGCTCTCCTCTGAACCCTCTCCAGAAGTACTATATCCTTCTTCAGATGAGGTCTCCAGAACTGTACACAGTACTCAAGCTGCGGCCTGACCAAGGCATTGTACAGAGGGAGAATCACCTCACTTCTTCTGGACGTAATACCCCTGGCTATGCAGCCCAGTATCCTGTTTGCTTTGGCTGCTGTTCTTCTACAATTTTCAGAGTTATTTATTTGACATCTACCACCCCTAAATCCTCTCTCCCAATGTAGCTTGCAGTGTGACCCCCCAGCTGTATACATGACCCGGGTTTTAACCACCAGATGAAGTACTTACACTTCCCGCATTAAATTTCTGTCCCCCCTCCTTGACCACCCCTCCAGGGGATCCAGATCTCCCTGAACTGTCTCCCTCGCTACTGCACAGTCCACCATTGCTCCCAGTTTTGAGTCATCTGCAAAGAGACTCAATCTGTTTTTGACCCCTCTCCTTGAGACGTAGGCATTGAACAAGAGTGGCCCCAATACTGAACCTTGAGGGACCCCACTGATTACCTTCCTGGGGATGAGAGTATCCACCCACCATTACCCTCTGTGCAGCCCAGCCAATTCTCAGCTAAACAAGCTCCTGTCCTTCCACCCCTTACTTCATTTTGCTATCAAACCATTAGAGGCACTGGATCAAACACCTTACTGAAATCTAGGTACAGAACATCCACTGTCTATGTCTATCCAAGGCCCCCGTCACCCAATCATGAAACTCTACCAAGGGTTGGTCAGACACGATCTCCCCGGGACGAAGTCATATTGTTTATCATCCTGGTGTCCTAACCTTTCCAACTGCCTCCCAAGTCTCCTTGATAAAGCCCTCCATTACTTTACTTACCACCGACGTCAGACTGACGGGCCTATAATTTCCCATCTCCTCCCAAGACCCCCCTTTATATAATAGGCACTTACATAAGCCACCCTCCAGTCCTGTGGCACCCATCTGGTCTGTAGAGAGGTATTTAAAGAGTGCAGCCAGTGGAGCTGCCAGTACCTCCGCCAGTTCCTTCATAACCTTCGGATGTAATCCATCCGGCCCCGGTGCCTTATTGGTTTTTAGTTTTCGAAGGGCATCCCTTACCCTATCCACTGTGATTTCCCATCACTCCCTAATGCAACCTTCCTACTCCATGTCTTGGTCTGGGCCAGCCTGTACCCTAGCTTCTTTTCTATCCTCTGGTCTCAGACAGAGACTGACCTCTCACTTTTGCTGACACATCTTCTCTCCCATCAGGCTGTAGGGATCCCTGTCGCCCTCTGCAAAGATTGAGGCGTAGTACTCATTTAGCATCTCTGCCTGATCCCCGCCCGGTATCCTGAATCCGTCCCCCACAATCTTAATCCTATTGATCTGTGTCCTCATTTTCTCTTCTCTCTTATGTATCTATAGAATCATCCCGCCCTCAGCGGATATTCTTAGCAGGTTTTCTCCATCCTACCTTGCGCCTCATCACTCTGGTAACCTTCCTGGCCAATATCCGTGACTCCCCTGTCTATCTTCCCCAGAACGTTGAAGCGATATGTGAGGCAGCCTTTTATCCCTCACCGCCTCCTGCACCTCCCTGGTCCACTAACATGGCCTGCTAGGTCCACCATGCTTCTGACTTTACTACAGGACCTAGTAGCCTTGCACCCCTTGTTTAATGATCTCCCACAAACTTTCACATGTCCATATCTGGCTTAATCATGGCATCTAAGCTCTCCTTAGTATCTTCCCGTTCCCAACAGGGGTTCACTGTCCTGAATCAACCACTATTGTATGAGTGATTCCCCCCGATGCAGCAGGGGAACCAAACTGTGGGCATTGGTCACCCCTGACCAGTGGACGCTGCACACCTCCAGATCCTTATCTGTTCACTATCATTTAGAGCAGCATCAATATCCGCCCTTCTTTAGTAGGTTCCCCCCACCTGTTGGACCAGGAAGGCATGCTGAAAGTCATCTATCAGTCTCTGTTCCCTGGTGACAGAGGATGTCATGGTGTCCCAGTCCGCCCCTGGCATATTAAGATCACCCATAACCACCACCCTACCCTTTCCAAGATCACAGTAACCCTTGATGTTTTCTACCAACTTGTCCTCCAGATCCTCATCTATTGCAGGGGGCCTGTATACCACCCATCTTCAATTCTTCTCTCCCTCGTTTGCAAGGTGCCCAAATTGCCTCCACCCTCCTCCAGCCTCCTCAACTCCACAAATCATTAAGTCATTTCTGACTACTCAGCACCCCAACCCCCCCCCCGTTCCACTTCCCTATCTTTCCTGAATATCTTGAAGCCCTCTAAGTTTAGGTCCAATCATTTCTCTGTGTGGCCCATGTCTCCAGTAATTGCAGCCATCCACTGTTCCCTCAGCCAACATAGCCTGGGTTCAGGCATTTCCAAACAACATGAAGTCTTGCTATATTATGACATATGCAGTATAACCCCAGGTTAGAACTGCTCCGGAGTGTGAAAAGTTAACTTCCATGCAGGGCATGGAACCTTAATCTGAGCTTCGGTTGAACACACTGTCTGTTGTAGCTCAAACTTAAACTGTCAGATTCTTCTCTGCCTCACTGAACAGTCTCCAGAGATTTCTCCTGCTGCTCGGTTTGTTTGTTGGTTAAAAGTGTAATTCAGTTTTATTTTACGAAATTAAACATAATCAGTCAGTTCAAAGCTCTGTCTGAGGTATTATAAGTAATAGATAGGCTTATTTTATTTTCTTCTTCTGTGGAACTTATAAGCGTCTTTTCGGTTCGGTTTGAACCGATCAGATTAGTTTTAAATTAACTTTCTAGTCCTTTAAAGTGCGGTTCCGGTTCTGATCGGTTCAAAAAGCATTTTGTCGTTTCCTCCGACCGTAACGGTTGGGAACCGATAAGAAGTCTTGCTTGCAGATTGCCACTAAAGGGCAAGTTTTGGGTTAGCTGGCACTATGTCTGAGAAACAAAAGAAAACGGACCCACTGGGTTTCAGCACTGTCAGGCCTCTGTGGGAAGCCTTTGCTAAGGCTGACCACACACCACCTGTGTATATTGTCTGGGTTTGACCACCTGAATGCAGACTGCCAGATTTGTAAGAATTTTCCTGCTGCCACAGCGGAAAAAAGAGTTGGTAGGCTCAGGGAAGGAGGCCAAAAGTCCGCTGACCGGATGCAAGCCAGTTTGGTTCCAACCCGAACCTGAGGGAGTGCCCTCTGACCAGAGCGATACTTTCTCGAACCCAAGCGAAGAGCCAGCTCTGAGGACGGTTCCAACTAAAGGGCTAGAGAAAGTCAGCTAGTGTGGAGCCAAAAGTTCTTTCTCCAACCGCTGAGGAAATAGCTAAAGCTATTCAAATTGTCCAGTCTCTTTCCCCGGTTCCGTCCGAACCGACACCATCAGGGAAGCGCTCGGTTCGGATGGTTTCACCTGTTCAAGATTATGATTTTGAAGATTTTTATGAACCGGAGGAGGGGGAAGAGGGGTATGAGGAGAGTGAATGTGATTTTGAAAGTCTGGATGTGCCCATTGAACCGGACATCTCTCCAGACAGACCTTCAGGGGTTCCCCCCCCAGGGTATCTGAGTCCCCTTCTCATTTTATGTTCTATAAGAAAGTTGCTGAAAGCTGCTCAACTCCTGTTGAGAAGCTGCTGATGACCAAGAAGAGCCTGATTATGTAGAAATGATGGATATTCCAGAGTCTAGGAGACTGTCTATTCCCTTACACAAATCCTTTAGGAAACAAACAGTAAAAATTCTAAAAACTCCCTCCTCTATCTTTCCTGTTGATAAAAGGATGGACAAAATATACATTATCAGGCTCTGATACGTTCCTCTCTCAGCAGTATGCAGCCATGTGGGGTAGGTACAGGCTGCAGCCTGTGACAAAGCTAATATTCCTCTGGCCTCTCACCCTCCTGAAAAGGATTCCAGGAGGATGGATGCCATAGCGCAAAGAAACAGTACATGGCAGCATCTTTGGGACTCAGACAGGAGTAATTATATGAACCATGCAGCTAGGTATCAGAAATCCAGATGGGATACTGTGCTGGCACTAGCAAAACAAGCCCCTGACCACAGCCAAGGGAGCTGGAGCAGGTGGTCTGGGATGGTATTGAGGCATCCAAGGTGCAGTTTCATGCTGCAGTAGACTCTAATGATGTGTCATCAAGAGTCATGGCTACATCTGTGTCTCTTCAGAATGGCCTGGCTCAGATGTACTGCCCTGTCACAGGATACCAGTCAAGGCTATGGATTTTTTCCTGTTGTGGAAATTCTCTGTTCTCAGGGACACGGATATGTTTTTCATCCACACTCTGGCAGGTATCCTTGCCGCTTTAAATCTTCCCGGAAGGTCTTTCAAGCTGGCTCCTCCCACCCACCGAAGTGGTAAAACTCGGCTCATACCCATGGCGTCAGATCTGGCCGGCTGGAGAAGCTCAGGTTGTCGCGTCGAGCCGGGAGGTCGGGTGGTCGGTGGATGAACAGCATATACCATTCCTAGAACTCCTGTTACAGGTAGTAACCTATATTTCTAGGGACATGGATATGTTGTTCATCCACACTGTCTGACAGACTCCTAGCAGTTCTCCGGAGGAGGAGGCAGCGCACACCCCTAGCTTAGGGAATAAAGACTGAGAACCAAGACCCCAAAACCAGCAGCGTGGTAGCGACTCCAGGTCGATGTGGTAATGGGTGATGAAGGTGTGCTGACTTCCAGGTAGCAGCCCTGCAGATTTCCTGGATAGGGGCGTCCCTGGAAGCAGCCACCCGATGCAGCAGTATGGCGGGTAGAATGAGCTCATATCCCTCTGGGAGCTCCATGCCCGCCAACATAACAGAAGATCTGTACAGGAGGTGACCCACCACTTATAAGTCCGGCTTACTGCAGGTCTGCTAGGGCGGCTTCAGCGTAGGTGACAAACAGCTGGCCAAACCTCTCCCCGAATTTCAGCATGCGCTCCTTATAATAAGCGGCGTCCTTCTAGGTCAAAAGTATGGAGCTCATGTGACCTCCCGAGGTGTGATTGGGTAGAACACTGGCAGAGTCAACACCTGCTTAAGAGTGAAACTCCGACACCACCTTCGGAAGGAATTTGAGTGGGAAGCGCGGGACAACCCTTGTCCCTGAATACCAGGCTGAGACTTCGATGCAGAAGCGCCTGGAGCTCTCCATCCTTCAGACTGGCGTGATAGCCACCAAGAAGCGGTCTTCCACGACAGGTGAGAGGAGTCCACACCTGTGCATTGGTTGATAAGCTTGCCCATGAGCTTTGCCAATTTCAGCAATAGATCACAGTGGAGGTTCTACGCTTACCGAATGTGATCAAAGGCCATTGAAGCGCTGGACTACCTTCTCCTCGCCACCGACTGCTCGGCCAGCGCCCGATGGCAGAGATGGCTGCCAGAGTGCACCCATAAATTCGTCGACCTAAGCCTTGCCGAGAAAGAGGACCATAAATAGTCCAAGATAGCACCAAGAACAGGAAGGAAGGTCAAACCCTCGCCTGACACCAAATGGAAAACCTCTTCCATTTGAAGGCATAACATTTCCTGGTCGACTCTCACGGGATGCCTCAACTCATTGAGGACCCTCGTCGGAAAAGACCCAAAGCCTGGAACTCTAGCCGCACAGAACCAGGCCGTCATGCAGGGATTGAAGGTCTGGATGGAACACCTTCCCTGATTGACTGAGAGCAGGTCCGGGCAGGGCTGGAAGCTGCCTCGGGAGCCTGGAGCTGAGGCTGAGGAGATCTGGGTACCAGAACTGGCGGGGGCCAGTCTGGGGCTATCAGAATCACCTGCGCCTTGTCCCTCCTTGCTTTGAGAAGCACCTTGTGAATCAAGGGAAATGGGGAAAAGGCGTAGAAGAGGCCCGGGGTCCACAGCCTCGAGAAGGCACCCCCCTGCAGCGAGCCCTGCTGAGGGGGGCATGGAACAGCCTCCTTGGCGTTCTCCCTGGGAAACCATGAGTCCACCTGGTGTGCCCCAATGGGAGAACAGATCTTGTACTACCTCCGGCAGAGAGAGACCACTCGTGGAGGCAGCCCCTATCGGCTTAGGGCATCGGCCAGGGTGTTGCAAGCTCCTGCCACATGATGTCTGCTCAAGAGAGTCTAGCTCTGCCCGATGAAAAGAATCACCTGCTCGGCTCGAGTTCGACTTGGCCTGCTGATGAGAAGGTCACTTGGAGCAAAACCTGAGGCCAGATCTCTGACCGCCTCCACCTTCTGTGTCTGAGGGGCTGCTATCAGCCAATCGTCCAGGTAAGGGTACACCTGACCTCGGGCGCCGTTAGGGAATGCTGTCACCACTGCTATGCATTTGGTGAAGACCCTGGGAGCTGGAGACAGGTCAAGGGCATGGCTAGAACTCGAAAAGGATCCTCCGTCAAAGTGAAGGAACCTCTGATGTGACGGACGGATAGGGACATGAAAGAACGCGTCCTGCAGGTCCAGAGAGCGGAACCACACGCAGAGTTCCAAGGATGGTATTATCTGAGCCAGAGTGACCATCCTGAAGGTTCGAGACCTTAGGAACTTGTTTAGGTCGTGTAGGTCGAGAATGGGGCGCCAGCCCCCTGTCCATTTCGGAACCAGGAAGTACCTGGACACAAACCCCGGGTCTGAGGGAGGATCCGCTTGCCTGATCACCTCCTCCTGGAGGAGGAGAGTGATGTTGGTTTCAAGGAAATGAATAGTGAGGCTATGGGACCCCGATGCCCCCGCGAGGTGCGACGGCTCTGAAGGGCGCGGGTCTTGCTCGGTTCCGCGGGCAGGCTTTTCCACCACCTTCGACCCACCCGTCCGTGGTATAACGACCAGGCGGAAGGAAGAGGCGGAGCCCCTCTTAATGGGGAACCTGGGTGAGGGTACGGGTTGGGGGCGACACCCCTCAACCCATCACTGGGCAGGCTTGAGGAGGACCGCCGAGGGACCTCCTGCCTTTACCTCCTGCTTCCTGTTGGAGGAAGTCCCGGTTTGGGTTTGGGATGCCAAGTCGAGCCTGCTGGCCCTGACGCTGCTGGGACTAGACGTGCTGCGGCGCGAGGGACGTAAAGGGCTTAGGCTGTGGTTTTCGCCTTGTCCTTCTGAGCGGATGAGACAGAGTCCACAGTATTGACCTCTTGATCCTCTGAAGGTGACCTTCCACCCCAGGGTCAAGAGGTCGGTCCCCAAGAAGGGGACATCCGCCAACTTGTGCTGGGTATCCAAAGTGAAGGTGAATATCCTCAGCCAAGCCCGACAATGACAGCCACTGCGGCCGCCATCCCACCTGGCACATGAGTCCCTCGGCTGTCCAAAGCAGTCTGAAGCTGCTGTTTGGCCACTGTCTCTGGTCCCGGACCTGCCCAACCGCGGGTCTGCAGGTCCGTGGGAAGATGAGGGACAACCTCATCCAGGAGCCCAACAGGGCATGAGAGAATGTGCCATGAGCGGGCTTAACTGGCCTGGGCGAAGGCTTCTAGGAGGATGTAGCTTGAGACTTTTCGCCTGCATAGTCCAATTTTTTGCTCCTTGTCGGAGGTTTGTCCACATCCCTAGCGCTCCTGGCACCGGAAAACGCTGTTATAACTAACCCTCGCCGAGGGTGTTCTGAAACTGGACGAGGAACTGGGGACCGCATATTTCTGTGGCCATCCTGGTCGAAGGCGAGGGCAGGAAGCAGGGCGCTGCCAGAGCCCAAGGCCGGCTCACTATGGCCTCGCCACCGGGAAAGGCCTCAGGGGATCCCCTCGGTCCAGAATCTCCGTGAGGGGATACCTGCCCACTTAGAGACGGGTGTCTGCTTCATCCCGTGGACTCCCGAGATGAGCCAAGCAATCCTAGGTAGGACTTGGGCTATCGCCCACCGACTGTCCTCCTGAGGACTCCAAATCCATTCACCTGGAGAAAAGGGGAGGAATTCTTCTGACTCGGAAGAGTCCTCAAGAGCTGCTCGGGCCTGAGCCACCTCCACCCGCCGAGGTCGATCGGGAGGAGGGGACACAGCCTATGGGGCAGTCCCTGAGCCGACCGAGAATTCTGATCGGAGCCCCAATAACGGCTGTGGGAGGCGGAGGTTTCAACCGGGATTGGTGGAGTTAGCTGGTTTTGGCCAACAACCGCCTGGGAACAGGCTCTCGGATAAATCGAGGTTGTTTCCATCCGTGACAGCCACCTAATGGCTTGGGAAGGCACGGGCGCCTGCTTGGTCCCAGTCAGAAGGAGCTGCTGCCATGAGGTCCTTTTCATATCGCCGACGAATTTACGCCGAAGCTTCCTCGCTCCAAGAAGGCTGAGGATTTGCGATGAGCGGGCGACGCCGCTTGCCGCTGGGTATCGGTGAGATCTCCGCCATGACGGGCGGGATCAGCTGGACCATGAAGAAGTCCAAGACCGAGAACCTCGCTTTTCCCCAGGACGGAAAGGAGAGGTGTTGTGGGAACCGCGCCCCTCGGTTCGAGGGTTCATCCGAGCTCCGGAACTGAGGCACAGGCAAGCCACTGGTCCTCAACTCCCACCGGGGAACCAGGGAGAGGATTCTCGGCTTCTCCTGCCGACAATCCGGTCAACGGTCGAGAAAAATCTCGACCGCGTCCGATGGAGTCTCGGTCAACTGGCCTGATGGGGACACCGTGAGACCAATGGTCGAAGTCGACGGCCGACAACTCGGGAGAGGGATCTTTCCCGCCTCCAAGAGCGCGACGGAGGGACTACCCTTGTCTCTCTTTTTTGACCGAGAAAACGGTCCAGCAGAAGTTGGTCCCTCTCCTTTAGTAGAGAGGGTCTGACAAAGCTCCTTAAAAGAAGCTGAATAAGAGGCACCCAGAGAGAGCGGGACAAATGCCGCAGCCAAGGTAGAAGTGGCCCATGCCGCCTCCTCTTCGAGGGCGATCTTCTGCTCGAGCTGATCCGCCGAGCCCGCCGCCATGGAAACCGCCGACCGGGCCTCTTTTGACTTCACCGGAGGAAAACGCCTCGGGTCGCGCTCTAGTTGTAAACGGGCAGTGCGGTTTTCGAGGACGTAGGTCGAGAAGGAAGAGGGCTGTGTCGTGCTCAGGCGCTTTGACAGTAGACGAGTCGGAGTGCGGATCCGGCCTGAGAGCATCTTCGCCCGCAGTGCACCTCCGAAACCGAGTCGATTTTGTCCATCGCGTAGCCGGCAGGGATAGAAGACCAAGATTATTTTAGCAAAAACTTTTTAATTCAAAACCAAAGAATTAGGAACCAGTCTTATACGCAGAGCGTTAAGGAGGGAACCTGAGCTTCCAAGCGGTAAGGAAGATCTGGCGTCACGGGGCGGAGACGAGAGTTTTACCACCTGGGTGGGTGGGAGGAGCCAGCTTGAAGACCTTCCGGCAAGATTTAAAGCGGCAAGGATACCTGCCAGACAGTGTGGATGAACAACATATACCATTCCTAGAACTCCTGTTACAGGTGAGTAACCTGTATTTTGGGAAGCAGACAGAGAATTATATGAAGAAAATGGATGAGTATAGGACCACCTATAGGAGTGCACAGGCCAAAGAAAGGCATGCCACTCCTCAAAGGCAGCATGTCAGGGGCAGGGGCAGGCCTTTTCATAGGCCTTTTTACCAGGCCCAGGCCTCTTCTGCTTATGCCCAGAGGGGCCCTCTTTAGAGGAAGAGGCAGAAGGGGTCTAGTGATCCTTCTCTACCCCTCAACCCAAAGCCCCTGCAAAACAGGCTCCTTGATGGGTGGATAGGCCGATTCTCCATTACTCGTAGGGGGCAGGCTGGCTTACTTTGTCCAGGACTGGAAGTCTCTAACATCAGACAAGTGGGTCCTGGGTAGTGAGTTAGGGACTGGTTCTCAGCTTCAAAAATTTCCGAAGATGAGAACCAGGTCCTTTCCACCTGCAATCCATTGAGGCACTTGCCCTAGAAACAGAAGTTTCTTCCTCCTGGCTCTCAGAGCTGTGGAAAAGGGTTCCACCCAAGACACCAGGGCAAAGGGTTGTACCCAGGTACTTCCTCCCCAAAAGACAGGAGAATGCACCATCCGGATCTCAGGTATCTAAACAAGCACCTTTAAAACCAAAGTTCAAAATGTGACTTGGGAATTATTTTACTCTCTAAGGCCAGGGACTGGTTAGCCTCCCTGACCCAAGGATGCCTACTTCTATGTTCTCATCAGAAGCTCCCATCGAAAGTACCTCAGATTCGAACTGCCCTCAGACCATTACCAGTTCAGAGCAATGCCCTTCGGCCTCACCTCGGCCCCAAGGGTGTTCACAAAATGCCTGGCAGTAGTAGTTGCCCACTTAAGAAGGCAAAAGATTGCCATCTTTCCTTATCTGAATGACTGGCTCATTGTAGGCCAGTCTCCAGACCAGGTCAATCTACACCTACAAGTAACTCAGCAACTTCTTACATCTCTAGGTTTCCTTCTCAGTCTTCCAAAGTCAGTTCTGGAGCCTGTCCAGCTTCTCACCTTCATAGGCGCAGAACTGAACACGAAAGAAGCCAGAGCCTTCCTCCTCTGGAAAGAGCAAGGACTTTGGTCTCTCTGGCCTCTTCTTTCACCTGCAGGTCTCTCGGCCAGCAAGGCATTTCTACAGCTCCTGGGGTACATGGCTGTCTACAGCAGGACTGCAGGGCAGCAAGATTTCAGATGAGGAACATTCAGTTTCATTTGAGAGCCTTTTGGTCTCAAAGGACAGACCCTCTAACCAAATTGATCCCAGTGACTCTGAACCCTGATCCAGGTCCTTCAGTGGTTGGGACCAGAGCAATTTGAGACAGGGGTTCCTTCATTCCCAGTCTCATTCCTTGATCCTCACTACAGATGCATCCCTCTTGGGGTGGGGAGCTCACATGGGCAACCTTACTACCCAGGGTTTGTGGTCCCCTCAAGAATCTCTGCTCACATCAATTTGTTGGAACTCAGAGCCGTTTCTAGCACTCCAGGTTTTTCCACATCTGTTCAGAACAAGGTTGTTCAGGTCAGAACAGACAATACCACTCAATATGGTACATCAACAAGCAAGGGCACTCTGTCTCGGCCTTGTGCACGAAGCAATGAAGTTGTGGTCTCTGGCTTATTCTCTGAGAGCGCCTTCCTACGGCAGTTCACCTCCCAGGCAAGGACAATGTCTAAGCGGATGCTCTCAGCAGGATTTCCCAGGGCTATCACGAATGGGCACTGGATCCCCAGTACTGGGTAGTATTTGCCAGATGGGCACCCCTCAGATAGATCTCTTTGCAGCCCCAGACAATCACCAACTTCCCTTTTTGCTGCAGGCCCCAGTGTTGGGCTCAGTCCCTCTGGATGCCTTCCTACTCAGTTGGGAAGGGAAGTTTCTCTATGCTTTTCCCCCCCTTCCCTCTTCTTTTCAAGGTGCTAGTAAAAATCAGATCTCAACCCTGCAAGATGATCCAGATTGCTCCAGGCAGCCCTGGTACCCACTCCTCATGTCCTTAGCAGTCCACCTTCCCCTGTGTCTTCCCAGGAATCACAACCTATTAACCTGTGCCCAGGGGAGAGTTTGGTATCCGAACCTCAAATCTCTCAATCTCAAGGCATGGCTCTTGAAGAGTTAGTTTGCTGACCTACACCTTTCCCAAGGCGTATTGGAAATCTTGAAAGCCTCTAGGAAGCCTTCCACCAGGGCTACTTATAATTCAGAATGGAAAAGAATTTCCATATGGTGCTCTGGAAAGCATATTTCCCCAGAATCTGCTGATTTACCCACAGTCCTGGATTATTTGGTGCATTTGAATTCCTTGGGGCTGAGACCAGCTACCCTAAAAGTGCATCTGGCAGCTGTGTCTGTCTTTTTATCAGCAGGTAAGCCCTCTTCTTTTTCAGCTCACCCTGTGTTCTCCAAGTTTTTTAAAGGGTTGCTTCACACCAACCCTCCCTCCGTTCAGGGACCCTGCCCCTGCTTGGGATCATAATATTTGCATTGCCCAGCTTATGCAACCCCCTTTTGAGCCATTGTCTTCAGCAGAACTTAAGTACTTGACTTGGAAAACTGTGTTTCTGGTAGCCATCACCTCTGCCAGGCATAAGTAAGCTACAAGCATTGTCAGGGGAGCCTGATTTTTATCTCCTTTCACAGAGATAAGGTGGTCCTCAGGACTAACAGAAAGGTTTTGCCTAAGGTGGTTTCAGACTTCCACCTTAATCAATCCATGTCTCTTCCTGTGTACTTCACTGACCATTCCTCCTCTGGCGAGAGATTACACAGTTTATATGTCAAAAGAGCCCTTAGTTACTATATAGAACGTACCAAGGGTCACAGGTTTGAATCCCTCCAGTTGTTCTTCACTTATGGTGAGGTTGGTAAAGGGAAACCTGCCACTAAAAGATCCATTGCCAGGTGGATTGTCTCTTGTATCCAATTTTGCTATGAAAAACTTGGTAAGATTCCTCCCTCAGGCCTGAGGGCTCACTCTACCAGAGGTACAGCTGCATCTCTGGCTGCTGCCAGGGACATCCCTATCCTAGAGATATGTCAAGCAGCTACCCAGAAAACAGTTCACACTTTTACTAAGCATTACTCCCTGGATATCCAGGCTAGGAGTGATGCTCGATTTGGCACAGCTGTGCTTCAGAGCCTATGTCCTAAGTAGGTTCTGTCCCTCCTCCATGGAGGTACTGCTGTGTAATCTGCATATAAATGGAATATAGCAAGACTTCATGTTGTTTGAAGAAAAAATTACTCACCTTAGTAATGTTGTTTCTTCTAATGGAGTCTTGCTATATTATGACCTCCCCCAGCCTGCCCCTCTCAGAACCTCTACTTTTGGGATGTGGGTGGGCAGTGCAATGTTGGCACTTCATAGATTCCCACTTTATTTTCACCCTTTCTTGGGGTGCTTAGGTGTTATTCTTTATTTTTCTTTCTTGAATCCCCTGACTTGAGTCTTATTGTGGGATCAAGAACAAAAATGTGTTTTTGTAGTTAGTAGCCAGTGGCTAGTGTAGGTTTACGGCTTCCACACAGAACCTTAGTGAGTTTTGCTCGAAAAGATCTGACAGTTTAAGTTTGAGCTACAACAGACAGAATGTTCAGCCGAGCTCGCGCTCAAGGTTCCATGCCCTGCATGGAAAGTTAACTCTTTCACCTCCGGAGCAGTTCTAACCTGGGGTTATACTGCATATGTCATAATATAGCAAGACTCCATTAGAAGAAACAACATTACTAAAGTGAGTAATTTTTTCTCATTGCTCATACTCCTGGCATTGATCAGGACTGTCCTCCACCCCGACTTTTCCCCTCTCACCATTTTCCCCCAACCCTGCGCAGTCCCTTTTCTGCCCAATTTTCCTTGAATTTGCAACATATTCCCTCTCACTCTTCGCATGCCCTAAACCTAAATCCTCAAACAGCCCCCCTGGTGTCTTTTTATTATTTGACCCCCCCTTTACAAGTTTAAACCCCAACTCTCACCTATAAATCCAGCAAGTTTTAATTTCAAAATCTCCCTCCTCTCCATGTTGAGGCGTAACCTATCCCTGGCATATAGCCCCTCATCTTCCCAAGTATCCCCCCAGTCACCCACCAGCCCATACCCCTCTGCCCTGCACCAATCCCTGAGCCACTTATTCACTCCTCTAAGTTTAAGCTTGGTCCCACCAGCTGCCCTTGGTACCGGCAGAATCTCAGAAAAAGAAATGTTACTTCCTATAGAGTGACAATCCCTTGCCAGCTCCTGAAATCTGGCCTGTATTTCTAGTTCGCTATTTTCTTCCAAGTCATTTAGCCCCAAATGTACTAGAAAGTCTGGGGATCCCCCACAATCCAATGCCAACAAGTATAGGTGGAATTTGGCCATGTGTACTGATTGACCTGGTATACATTTAGCCTTGACAGGGGAACTTTTATTCTCCCCCTCCCAATGGATACCCCTTGTCATGGAATCCCCCCAGCAATATCACCTTCACCTTACCCCCCCACACACACACACTTTATTAGCCCTCTTTATTCCTTCCAGACTCCTGCTTCTATCATCAAAACCTTGTTTGTTTCTACCGCTCCCATAAGCCGGAGGGGTCAATTTTAACCCGCTTAGTACCTTCCAGACTCCTCCTGTCAATGATTCCCTGCTTTTCTCTCCACCCCCCCCATCATCCAGGGAGGCATCTTCATATGCGAGCCCAACCATATTTCTTCACCCTGCAGCTTCCAGTTTACTCCTTGCCCCCCCAATCCCAAGGGTGACCAGAGATCGTTCCCCCACTACCACCTCCATCTCGATCTATAATCCGCCAATCCCCCACTCAAGTGACTTCCCATTGCCCCCCCATTGGATCTGCATCTACCACCCCATCTGCTGTATTACTCCCTACCCTATCTCCACATCTCCCAGTAATTTGTGTATCAAGGTTGACCTGACTAGAGAACTCTCTGCCTCCCCCTCCTCACTGATTGACATCCTTTATTCATGTCTCAAGTTTAAATCAACTAGAAAACTCTCTAACTCCCCCTCCTCATTGATTAAATTCCCCAATCTGGACACCAGCCTGTCCCCAATAATACCTCCTTCCACCCTATCCTCACTCATTGTCCCCCCCATCTGTCACAGTTCCCTCCAGCCTAGGCTCATGTTCCTTCATCCTCCGTCCTTAATCATGCTCCATCCTCTGTCACTGTCCCCCTTCTGCCTACTGACCAAATCCTCCCTGTCCACTTGCATCTCCCACTATCCTCATCTACTTCATCTCCCAGGTATAGTATGGTGAAACGATTTGCAAGCTTGATGCTGTCACCCATTTTGCTCTCTCCTGCTTCCCCCTCCCTCCTCTGTTCCCTCTGAGCAGTCCCTCCCTACGGCATACTTCTCGTATGCTGCCAACTTTTCCCCACACACCTCCAGAGGTACCATATGATCCACCTATCCTCTGTGATATGTCCCTTTTGCCTTGTCCTATTGTCCCCCGTGGTATACCATTTTGACAATGCCCACGTCTACTCACACTTGGTCCATGCCCCACCTTGCCTCCCCTTCCCTCTCACCACCCCCCCCTGCATTATGACTTTTCCCATGTCTACGCACACTCTGTCCATACCCCCCCCTTGTCTCCCCCTCCCTCCCAGGCCCCCTTCCAACTGCCTTCTGATCCCCCTGATCTCCTCCCTAAAACCCTCCAATTGAAAACACACTGGGCACCTTCCAAACCTCCATGCCCAGTTTAATATTATGGCTGCCCCACACCCCGTACACCCAATCACCTTTCCGAAGATGCCCGATCTGGATGCCAAGCCCTCCCTCATTATGGGTTTGAACCCCTACTAGCAACAATACACAGTCTTACACAGCCCCCCACCAACTGTTAATATACCCCACACACAATCTCCAGCAACACAATATATAAATCTTATGCCCTTCCCCCTCTATCCTGCACAAATCCCAGCTTCTTATTGCTCAGTCTCAGCCAGTTACACCGTGCCCTTCACCAAGGATCCACCCCACAGACCATTTCATAGAATTCGAGGTCGGGGCCAAGGTGGGTGGTGTGGGACACAATTACAGCTCCTTCCCCGAGATGTGAGTCTGGCTGGGCCAGACTTATAGCCCAGCCACAGTTCAAACTTGGTGCCCTCACAGCCGATTGGTCCTCCAGCAGCAGACAGTTCTCTCCAACCCTGGTCTGCTGCCGACTGCAGCTGCCGGGACGTCCTCTCCGGTGCCCTCCTCACTCACTCAGCTCTCGAGAACCCTGGCCCACTGCCGACGGCAACTGCCGGGACGACCGGTACCTCCGTGCACTCCTCAGCTGCCAATGCAGCCCTGAAGCCATCCTCCTCAATGCGGCTGCCGATGCAGCTCCGTCTCCTCCCGCAGCAGCCCCCGGTAGGATTATCCGCCACAGATGTGGCCAGCAACTTCCTTTCCTCCCCCAACAGCAGTTACAGCTCCTTCCCCGAGACGTGAGGTGGTTGGGCCTTTTGAATTAAGAATTGGTATCTTTTGAAATAATGTGGTATTTAAGTTATTTTTTTAACCTAAAGTTTAATGCATTTGCAGTAAAAAAAAAAAAAGGTAGTGCATCTCATGTCTGACATTAAGTGTGCAATAAGACACGCCAGGGTGTGTAATTATGCTGTAATAATTGCGTGGCTCGAGGATTTTAGGCACAAGGCGCTTGCGCCGAGTGCCTTTAAACACCCGAGAGCACAGTGCAATTATTATAGTATAATTACACATCCTTGAAGTGTCTTCTCACACTTATAACTTGTGTAGAAAAATTGTTAAAGCTGTAAAATAAAAAAAAAATAAAAAATACTGCTGCTTGCAAAAACATTTTTATGTATTATTGTAGCTGCATTTTGGCATAAAGTAGTCCTCTTCTGTTAAGTCAGTTAACTCTTATTTTGGTAAAGGGTTCAGCAGTATAACACGCTGAGTGTTAGTGCTGGACTGGTTTACTCTGCTCCACTGCTGGGACACATTTTGAACTGTACACCTGTTGGCGCTTTTGCTGATTGCAGCAAAGGTCCATTCATGGTGGTGTCAGCACTGGGAAGAGGGGGGGCCACCTATGTATAAAAGCACACCTTCACCTCATGCGGCGGCAAAGTAATTTCACTGGAGTCTGATCGGAGTCCAGCTGGAAAAGACCTGGACACAAAACTCTGCCTTATACGTTCCGTAAGAGTGCAATAGTGACTACTTGTAACTTAAAGCTGTATTCCTTTAAACACTGCTAGATTGACTTGCTGTGTTCTGTATTTATCAAAATGGCACTGCTGGGTATGCTACTAGGAATGTTACATGTTTTAACTATTTTGGGAGCTGATGCTGTAACATCGGGACATCGGGGATCTTGTTTTCAGGTTTCTGTATATGCTGACAGCACAACAGAAATGACCACAGGTGGCATTGTAAGCAAGTGCATTCTGACATAGACTCAGATTATGGGATCTGTAAATAAGATTTTAGGCTACAACTCGGGATATGTTGTTAGGGGTCGATTCAAGGGTCTCACAGTATTAAAATCAATCAAAACTGTATGTATTATATTTAGGGTCTTATGAGTGGGTGACATTGACAATCCTGGTCCCCCATCTAATGACACAGCAGATGAATCTATGAACAATGGTTTACAAATTTTTCATTTTAATGCACAAAGTCTAATGTCAGAATTTTATGAAATTGAAGCCTGGACAGTAAGTTATCATCCTGATGTACTGGCTATAATAAGTGAGACTTGGTTAAAGCCAACCATTTTGAAACATGGGATTATACTTCCTGGATATAACATCTTGAGGAAGGATCTGACACAAAAGAGGGGCGGTGGAGTTATGCTTCACATTAAAAAATACATTAATTGCAGAAGAATGTTGTATAATTTGTCCCTCTATGAACTACTGTGAATTAACAATACAAATCAAGTTGGGTGGTATTAAAGAGCTGACAATTGGTTGTGTTTACGTTGCCCCCAAGGCTAATATAAAAAGAGTACAAGAGTTCACAAACTCAATTACTCCTAAAACCATAAGTGAGCTCATAGTCTTATGTGATTTTAATATAAACTGGTATGGGAATGAAATTACTAAATGCAAAGATTCTTTATTGCACACAAATTTTCAGCAATTAATTTATGTACCTACCAAGCTTAATTTAAAAACAAAAAGAAACAGTATTCTGAACTGGCTATTAACAGATAAACCAAATTATATTCTTGAATGTGTACTGATTGCTGATTTATTGACCATCACCCCATCTTTTGTATCTAGAAACACACATGTAACAGAAAATCCAAACCTAATGTATCTGTGTTTAGGAATTTTTCTAAATTCACTGTATCCCTTTTTGGAAAGAGGTTACAAGAGATAGACTGGTCTTATTTGAACTTAATTCCTGACATAAACTGTGCGTTGGATTAAAATCACAAAAGTCTTGGATCTACATGCTCCGTTCATTAAAAGGCGCACAAGTGGTAAGGATTCCCGGTGGTCATCACCATCTCTCTTTAATGAGGGAACATGACAAAGCATGGCTGAATTATAAGAAAAATGATTAATGGTGGTGGTAATGTCTCTATTTAGATCATTGATGAGGCCCCATCTGGGGTACTGTGCCCAGTTCTGAAGTTCCTTGCTAACAAGACAAAGTGGTTAGAGATGGTGTGGTGCAGTAACAGAACTATAGCTTATGGTGGAACGTAACGGTGTATGGATTTCCATACACTCAAAGTCATTCTGCTATAGTTGTGACGTACCTACTAACGCAGAATTTTTTATTCTGCGTAGTACCTATGTCACAATGCAGCCACCCCCAAACAGTGCTGTTCATTGGACAGGGGGTGGTTGGCAAGGCAGGTGCGCGAGTTGGCCAGCGGCCTGGAGTAAAGAGGAGTGCGGTTTCCAGTTGCAGACACTTGCTTTAAATTGTGATTCTGTTTTTTTGGGCACCATACACTATAAAGAACAGTGAATGGCACCCCAGACAACTCGGCTACAATTCCCCATCATTTTCTACGATGGCAGAGGGACCTCTCAAGCTTCGCTGTCAAGGTCATCAGCCGTCATACAAAACACTCGGGTGATGAATTGCCTTGTTGTGGATGGGATGCTATAAACTATCCTATATGTTCCGGACCAGTAGGGCTGAGCTTATGAGGATCTGCTTAGGGCACTGAAATGTGCTTGCTGGAGGTCATACTGAAGAGCGGAACAGTATGGTAGAAACCTTCAAGTTCCTAAAAAGAATAAACCTTGTAAGTTGTGAGGAACTCTTCAGCAACAATGGTCAAAAACAACGGCAACATGAGTGGAAACTGGGAAGGGAAATGACTATGGGATATGGGAAAGTTTCATTTTGTCAGTAGAGATGGTGGGCACAAAACCATTAATGGTTTCAGGCACAGCTGGAACAAAGTGCTTAATAGTTACTTGGGGGGAAGGGGGTAGTGGTAAGGCAGGGGAAAGGGGTGGAAGAGGGGGAAAAACCCTTGTGTAGACAACAGGTCTCTGAGTAGGATAGGTCTGTTGACACTGTTTCTAAGTGGTGTAGCTGAATTCCTTTTATTGTGCTGTTTATTTATGATAAAACACGTCACCAGGATGTAGGCTGTCAGATGGTACGTTGTACAGGGATAATTCTTGAGGGGGAAGTACTAGGAATGACGGCTTAAAAAACAAAGGTTTCAAGCAATTTGCTTTATAGCAGTTGTGTGATTGAGGTTTTGTTATGCTATTGCCTTGTGCATTTTCACACATACTGTTTACTTGCCTGTGTGGTTCAAAAGATAGTTATCAACTGCTGACCTCACTGTTGCTGTGTTTGTGGTGGTAGTCTATTGTTAAGAGAAACACTGTGATGTATCAAACACACTGAAATACCCCCCCCCCCAAGCTTTTTTATAATTTCATGAAGGAATTGACCAACATGCATTGTAAACCCTGAGAAAGAAAGGTGACTAAGAAGTATTCAGGAAAACTGTGCTGAATACATTACGTATGCAAGCACAGCCACACATCCTGAAATAGAGACCAGCTTTCTGTTAGTTTGGATAAAGTTACTGGAAGACAGCAGTGCCCGAGTGGCTGCCTGTCGTCTGCATCAGGGCCTGTTTGTGTGTGGAGAGCTTTCCAGATGATTCATCCTCAGCACTATGTTGTTAATTTTCCCAGTTGTTATGTGCCTCATAACATTTCCTCAGTTTTTTAAATATTTGATTCTGTTTGTTGGAGCTTTAACGATGAAGAAGGTACATCAAGGGGAATAGAGAGGTTCAGCTATTGGGACCAGGGTCTAGACCAGCTAGGCATATTTTCCTTGGGAGAAAAAAAAGGAAAAGAAGAGATACAATTTCAGGTTTTAACAGCTTTTAAAGGAGTTGGATAGGGTGACCAAGGGAAACTTCTTAAGCTTGTTCAGGATATTAGAACTAGAGGATATAACCTTATTCTGAATGGGGGACAGAATCATTAGTAATGTGAGGAAGCACTTTCTCGCCCATTAATTGGTAAATATGAAACAAGCTCTCAAAGGAAGCTGAGCAAGAGGGGAATGTTACTTCGGTTGGAGCAGGTTCTCATGGAGAACATCACTGCTGCATACAGTATTTAATTGGGAGGGGCACGAAAAGCATACGTCATAGCAGAATTAATATGTTGAGTAGGAGACAGCGGATCACTTGGTCTCAGGTTCCAGAGATTTCAGGCACTGGCAAGTTTCACAGTGCCAGTAACCATTATATTTACTGGTTGCAATTCCCATTTAGAACTTCAAATGGAGTAAAGACCCACTTGTATATATGTCTTCTCTTAGTACTTAATTAGCAAGTGGTAAGTCCCACACATTACACGTTTCCCATGCACAGTCCACTTTATCAGGCTGAATTGGGTACCTACAGACCGTATAAAAACAAGCATTTGTTAATGCCGGACGGTTAATGTGTGTTAATGTTTTTTTTTTTATTTTGACCAAGTTTTGAAGATGCTTGTTTTAGGAGTCACCATATAGATGTAACATGTACCATTTGTAAATTAGCCGAAATGTCATCTCATGCCAGAGCTGCGAAAAAACACATCTCGTCCAGGATTTTAGAAATGACACATCAGGTTTATGAGGTGGTGTGGAAAAATGGCTGTGTTGAAAGTTTGGAGTCAAAATATTGAAAATTAGTGAAGTTATGAGTGAGCACTGAAGTAGTGTAACGTTTAGTCATAACCTGGGCATTTTGCTTATACTCCAGATTTTCAGCATAGCTTTCTGATTACCCCACCTAATGAACCTGATAGGTGAAGATGTTCAAATCCCAGCCAAAATGTCATTTCGCGCCACAGAAATGTCATTTCGTGCCGCAGGCACGAAAACACATTTTTGCCAGGATTTGAAAAAGGACAGCTCTCACATTCATGAGGTGCTATGTTTATATTGAAAATTTGGGACCAAAATATTGAAATTACCAAACATGTAAGTCTGTGTTCGCAAATTTCAATGCAGGCTCGTAATTTTTTTTTTTTTTTTGAATATTTTTATGCCAGATTTTTAACATAGCCTTCTTATGACACCACCTCATGAACAAGAAAGTGGAGAAAATGTTCAGCTCCTGCCCGAAAGATGATTTTGCACAGTAACCCGCAAAATCACTTTACGGGACTGATTTGCCTAACCTCACTGTCATTGTTCATGAGGTGGGGTCCCAAAAAAGGCATGTTGAAAATTTGGGGCAAAAATAGCCAAAAATGATCGAGTTATGCCACTAAGTTCAAACCTCATTGCAATACATTGAACCACATGCCTGATTACCTCAGTTCCTGGTCCGGCTTTAAAGAGTGAAGACGTGTCTGCGGTTCAGAGAGGATTACAGTGTTATACCCCTGGTGGGTAAATAAGGCTTTGGGGGTGGGTACTGAGGGGAGGGTTGGGTGGGGTGGAACAAATGGCATAACAGACATTGATGGACAGTTTTCTTTTTACAGGGTTTAAAAAAAAAAAAAGAGCGACGGACTGCATTCTGACTCTGAGATTAGGGCCACCCCAGTGTCTGGCTTCTAAAAGAATGGTGGTAGGCGACCTTGAGGGGGGGGGTGAAAAGAGAAGCAGTGGTGGGGTGGGCACCCGCTCTGCTTATGTTCAGAATATATACAGTATGTGTACAGATGGGAAGGGCGGGTGGGCAGGCGAGCTACTTGGAGGGATGGGGAGAAAGAAATGGTAGCGGGTGGGCACTCTGCTCCGCTTACAGACATATAAAGAAGGGAAAGGGTGGGTTGGCGGGCGAGCCACCTGAAGAGGACAAGGAAAAAGAAGCGGCAGCAGGGGTGGGCGCTCCGCTTACATTACCAAAAAAAAAAAAAATCTTTACCCAGGTTCAGCTAAATGTGTTATTAGGCATGAAAAAGAACACTGAACTCTGGGAAACTTGTTACTTTTTTGAAACGAGGGCTAAAAAGTATTTTAATTGGGCTCCGAGAGTGGAGTTGTGACACTGGGCATGTGCACATACATATACATATTCATACGCGCACACCCAGTATCATGGCTCCACTGTCAGAGTGAGATTAATGTACATGTTGCTTTCGTTTCAAAAAACGAACTAGGTTCCCGAGTTCAGCTTTCTTTCTAATAACTAAAAACATATTTAAGCTGAATTTGGGTACAGTGGTCTACAGTAACAATGACAAGTTGCTGGTGTCGACGGTCGATCAGCTGCTTGCTGACTGTCCTGCTTCATGCAAATCAAAGAACTGAAGCCTTCTGATTGGAGTTGCTTTGGGTCCTTTGAAATACACAAAGTTTCCGCCCAGCAAGCCACGAGTGATGTCAAGCCCACAGTGGGTGGTCATTCATGTAGACTGCCGAGCCCCTGCTGTTTTCAACTGCAGTGGGCTCAGCAGCGACAAACCCCCATAATTGCCTTTCACTGCAGCAAAATGTGTGTAGCGCAGGCATGCATCAAACGTAAAAATTGATGTAAAAGGTTAAGCATTATATGTACAACATATTTAACACTCTAAATCTTGCTTTCTGCCTGCTGTATCTCATAATTGCCTGTACAACTCTTGCCTTTTGTGGGCACACAGTATTGTTCCTTGTATAATTTTCTGCATTATTAGCATAAATGTGAAATAGGGTTCAAACAACATGAAGTCTTGCTATATTATGACATATGCAGTATAACCCCAGGTTAGAACTGCTCCGGAGGTAAAAGAGTTAACTTCCATGCAGAGCATGGAATCTTGAGCGTAAGCTCGGTTGAACACCCTGTCTGTTGAAGCTCAAACTTAAACTGTCAGATTCTTTACTCCGCCTCACTGAACAGTCGCTCCGGAGATTCCTCCTGCTGCTCGGTTTGTTTGTCGGTTTTAAAGTGTAATTCTCAGTTTATTTTACCGAAATTAAAACAGCAATCGTCGGTTCAAGCTCTGTCTGTGGTATTGTAAGTAATAGATAGGCTTATTTATTATTTTTTCTTCTGTGTGGAACTTGTAAACGTCTTTTTCAGTTCGGTTTGAACCGATCAGAGGGGTTTAAAAATTACTTTCTAGCCCTTTAGAGTGCGGTTCCTGGTTCTTATCGGTTATAAAAAAAAACGGATTTTATTACGTCTTTTTCCACGACCCGTGACACGGTTGGGAACCGATAAGAGAGTCTTGCTTGGTGGATTGCCATTAACGGGCAAGTTTTGGTTAGGCTGGCATTATGTCTGAGAAACCCAAAATAAAAACTGGACCCACTGGGTTTCAGCACTGTGGCCTCTGTGGGGAAGCCTTTGCCAAGGCTCACCCACACACCATTTGTGTATATTGTCTGGGGTTTGACCACCTGAATGCAGACTGCCAGATTTGTAAGAATTTTCCTGCTGCCACAGTGGAAAAAAGAGTTGGTAGGCTCAGGGTAAGGGAGGCCAAAAAGTCCGCTGACCCGGATGGATGCCTGGTTTGGTTCCAACCGAACCTGAGGGAGTGCCCTCTGACCAGGGAGATGCTTCCTCGGGCCAACGAAGAGCCAGCTCTGAGGAGCCGGTTCCAACTAAAAGGGCTAGAAGGTCAGCTAGTTTGGGGCCAAAAGTTCTTTCTCCAACCGCTGAGGAAATAGCCAAAGCTATCCAAATTATCCAGTCTCTTTCCCCAGTTCCTTCCGAACCGGCACCATTGGGCAAGCGCCCGGTTCGGTCGCTTCCTCGGTTCAAGATTATGATTTTGAAGATTTTTATGAACCAGGGGAAGGGGAGGAGGGGTACGAGGAGAGTGAGTGTGATTTTTGACAGTCTGGATGTGCCCATTGAACTGGACATCTCTCCAGACAGACCCTCAGGAGCATCCCCTCCCAGGCTATCTGAGTCCCCTTCTCATTTTTTGTTTTACAAGAAAGTTGCTGACACTCTGCAACTACCTGTTGAGGAAGCTGTTGATGATCAAGAAGAGCCTGATTTTTGTGGAAATGATGGATATTCCAGAGTCTAGGAGACTGTCTATTCCCTTGCATAAATCTTTTAGGAAACAGACAGTAAAAATTCTGAAAACTCCTCATTCTATCCTCCCTGTGGATAAAAGGATGGACAAGAGGTATGCTTTATCAGGCTCTGATACAGAGTTCCTATCTCAGCAGTGCAGCCATGTGGGTAGTGCAGGCTGCAGCCTGTGACAAGGCTAATATTCCTCTAGTTTCTCACCCTCCTGAAAAGAATTCCAGGAGGATGGATGCCATTGCAAAAAGCAGTACATGGCAGCATCTTTGGGACTCAGACAGGCAAATTATAGGCTTATGCAGCTAGGTACCAGAAATCCAGGTGGGATACTGTCCTGGCCCTAGCAAGACAGGCCCTGAACAGCTTGCCAGGGGCTGGGCAGGTGGCTCTGGGACGGTATTGAGGCATCCAAGGTGCAATTTCATGCTGCTGTAGACTCTAATGATGTTTCGTCTAGAGTTATGGCTACATCTGTGTCTCTTCGCAGAATAGCCTGGCTCAGATGTACTGCCCTGTCACAGGATACCCAGTCTAAGGTTATGGATTTTCCTGTTGTGGGAAATTCTCTGTTTGGGGGGCAGACAGAGAATTACATGAAGAAAATGGATGAGTATAGGACCACCTATAGGAGTGCACAGGCCAAAGAAAGGCAAGTCACTCCTCAAAGGCAGCATGTCAGGGGCCGGGGCAGGCCTTTTCATAGGCTGTTTTACCAAGCCCAGGCCTCCTCTTCTGCTTATGCCCAGAGGGGGTTCTTTAGAGGAAGGGGTAGAAGGGGCTCTAGTAAGCCTGCTTCTACCCCAAAGCCCCTGCAAAACAGGCTTCCTGATGGGGTAGCCAGGGCCGATTCTCCACTACCGGTAGGGGGCAGGCTGGCTTACTTTGTCCAGGACTGGAAGTCTTTAACATCAGACAAGTGGGTCTTGGAAGTAGTAAGCCAGGGACTGGTTCTCAGCTTCAAAAAATTTCCGAAGATGAGAGCCAGATCTTTTCCACCTGCAAACCCATCAGAGGCACTTGCCCTGGAAGCAGAAGTTTCTGCCCTCCTGGCTCTCAGAGCCGTGGAAAGGGTTGTACCCATATACCAGGGCAAAGGGTTGTACTCCAGGTACTTCCTTACCCCAAAAAAGACAGAAGAATGGCGGCCCATTCTGGATCTCAGGTATCTAAACAAGCACCTTTTAAAACCAAAGTTCAAAATGGTGACCCTGAGGATTATTTTACCCTCTCTAAGGCCAGGGGACTGGCTAGCCTCCCTGGACCTCAAGGATGCCTACTTCCATGTTCTCATCAGAGCTCCCATAAAGTACCTCAGATTGAAACTGCCCTCAGGCCATTACCAATTCAGAGCAGTGCCTTCGCCTCCTCGGCTCCAAGGGTGTTCACAAATGCCTGGCAGTAGCAGTTGCTCATTTAAGAAGGCAAAGATTGCCATCTTTCCTTATCTGGACGACTGGCTCATTGTAGGCCAGTCTCCAGAACAGGTCAAACTTCATTTACAAGTAACCCAGCACCTGCTTACATCTCTAGGTTTCCTTCTCAATCTTCCAAAGTCAGTTCTGGGGCCTGTCCAGCTTCTCACCTTTATAGGCGCAGAACTGAACACAAAAAGCCAGAGCCTTCCTTTCTCTGGAGAGAGCAAGGACCCTGGTGTCTCTGGCCTCCTCTTTCACCCTGCAGGTCTCTCGACCAGCAAGGCATTTTCTACAGCTCCTGGGGCACATGGCTGCTTCTACAGCAGTAGTGCAGGGAGCGAGATTTCAGATGAGGGACATTCAGTTCCATTTGAGAGCCTTTTGGTCTCAAAGGACGGATCCCCTAACCAAATTGATTCCAGTGACTCAAACCCTGATCCAGGCCCTCCAGTGGCGGCAGGATCAGAACAATCTGAGACAGGGAGTTCCCTTCACTCCCCAGTCTCATTCCTTGACCCTTACTACAGATGCATCCCTCTTGGGGTGGGGAGCTCACATGGGCGACCTTTCCACCCAAGGGCTGTGGTCCCCTCAGGAATCTCTGTTCCACATCAATTTGCTGGAGCTCAGAGCAGTTTTTCTAGCACTTCAGGTTTTCTCCACAGCTGTCCAGAACAAGGTAGTTCAGGTCAGAACAGACAATACCACTACAATGTGGTACATCAACAAGCAAGGGGGCACTCAGTCCTGACCTTGTGCACTGAAGCAATGAAGTTGTGGTCTCTGGCATATTCTCTGAATGCCTCCCTTTACGGCAGTTCACCTCCCAGGCAAGGACAATGTCCTAGCGGATGCTCTCAGCAGGATTTCCCAGGGCCATCACGAATGGGCACTGGATCCCCTAGTACTGGAGGTAATATTTGCCAAATGGGGCACTCCGCAAATAGATCTCTTTGCAGCCCCAGACAATCACCAACTTCCCCTTTTTTGTTGCAGGCCCCCAGTGTTGGGCTCAGTCCCTCTGGATGCCTTCCTTCTCAGTTGGGAAGGGAAGTTTCTCTATGCTTTTTCCCTTCCCCTTCTTTTCAAAGTGCTAGTCAGAATCAGATCTCAATCCTGCAAGATGATCCTGATTGCTCCAGATTGGGCCAGGCAGCCCTGGTACCCACTTCTCATGTCCTTAGCAGTCCACCCTCCCCTATGCCTTCCCAGGAATCACAACCTGTTAACCTGTGCCCAGGGGAAAGTTTGGTATCCGAACCTCAAATCTCTCAATCTCAAGGCTTGGCTCTTGAAGAGTAGAGTTGTTGACCTACACCTTTCTCAAGGTGTATTGATATCTTGAAGGCCTCTAGGAAGCCTTCCACCAGGGCTACCTATAATTCAAAATGGAAGAGATTTTCCATATGGTGTGCTGGTAAACATATTTCCCAGAATCTGCTGGTGTGCCCAGATCCTGGATTATTTGGTGCATTTGAATTCCTTGGGGCTGAGGTCAGCTACCTAAAGGTGCACTTGGCAGCTGTGTCTGTCTTCTTGTCAGCAGGTAAGCCCTCTTCTTTATCAGCTCACCCTGTGTTCTCCAAGTTTTTTAAAGGGTTGCTTCACACCAGTCCCCTGCTCAGGGATCCTGCCCTGCTTGGGATCTTAATATTTGCATTGCTCAGCTTATGCAACCCCTTTGAGCTATTGTCTTCAGCAGAGCTGAAGTACTTGACTTGGAAAACTGTGTTTCTGGTAGCCATCACCTCTGCCAGGCGATAAGTGAGCTACAAGCCTTGTCAGTGGAGCCTGATTTTATCTCCTTTCATAGAGATAAGGTAGTCCCTAGGACTAACAGGAAATTTTTGCCTAAGGTGGTTTCAGACTTTCACCTTAATCAATCCATGTCTCTTCCTGTGTACTTCACTGACCATTCCTCCTCTGGCAGAGGAGGTTGTACAGTTTAGATGTCAAAGAGCCCTTAGCTACTACATAGGCGTACTAAGGGTCACAGGTTTGAATCCTCCAATTGTTCCTCACTTATGGTGAGGTTGGTAAATGAAACCTGCCACTAAAGATCCATTGCCAGGTGGATTGTCTCTTGTATCCAATTCTGTTACGAAAAACTGGTAAGGTTCCTCCCTCAGGCCTGAGGGCTCACTCTACCAGAGGTACAGCTACGTCTCTGGCTGCTGCCAGGGACATTCCTATCCTAGAGATATGTCAAGCAGCTTCCTGGAAAACAGTTCACACTTTTACTAAGCATTACTCCTTGGATATCCAGGCTAGGAGTGATGCTCGATTTGGCACAGCTGTGCTTCAGAGCTTATTTCCCAAGTAGGTTGTGTCCCTCCTCCATGGAGGTACTGTTGAGTAGTCTGCATATGTCATAATATAGCAAGACTTCATGTTGTTTGAAGAAAAAATTACTCACCTTAGTAATGTTGTTTCTTCTAATGAAGTCTTGCTATATTATGACCCCCAGCCTGCCCCTCTGAGAACCTCTGTTTTTGGGAGGTGGGTGGGCAATGCAATGTTGGCACTTCTTCGATGCCCACTTTATTTCACCCTTCTAGGGTGCTTAGGTGTTATGCTTAAGTTTCTTCTTGAATCCCCCGACTTGAGTCTTTGTTTTGGGATCAAAAAGGTGTTTTTGTAGTTAGTAGCCAACGGCTAGTGTAGGTTTACGGCTTCCACACAGAACCTTAGTGAGTTTTTGCTCGTAAAGATCTGACAGTTTAAGTTTGAGCTTCAACAGACAGAGTGTTCAACCGAGCTCACGCTCAAGATTCCATGCTCTGCATGAAAGTTAAGTCTTTCACCTCCGGAGCAGTTCTAACCTGGGGTTATACTGCATATGTCATAATATAGCAAGACTCCATTAGAAGAGAAAACATTACTAAGGTGAGTAATTTTTTCTTCTGTGCTGTGCTTACTCTTGAGGCATAACCAGGAGTTATCACTTGTGCTATGCTCTTTGTATGTTTGCATCCTCTCTATAAAACAATATATATTTCTCCTAATTGTGTTTACTTTTGTGGCCTATATAAACAAATCCTGTCACGCATAATGTTTAAGCTACACGTAACTTTTCTTTAACAGACTTTTTTTTTTTTTTTAGGGAATTCTTTTTCTGTTGTGGTTCACACGTCTACAAAAAACATAAAACCTTTATGAGTGCCACTTCTCCTGCCTGCTGTGAGCCCGACTCCTCATTTACTCAACAAAGCACTTTATTAAACGTGCCATTCTGCTGGAGCTCTCTGGTTTCAGCTTTAGACAGTTGATAGTTCTGTCCCCACTCCCTTTTTTCCGTTAACAAACTTTATTGTTTTCTATGTATAAACTAAACCAAAACTTTCACATAGAGTTGATAGTCAAACACAGATCATACATCAGTTTTGGTATACTGAGGGACCCACTCCTCCTAGTATTAGATAGATGCAACTACAGAGGGATTATAGATGAATAAAAAAAAATGTATTCATAAAACAGGGTTTTAAATAATTGATTAGCAGTTTTCCTTGGGACGATACTAACTGTACAGAACGTATTTACTGTATATAGATTTTCTAGAAGTGCTGTGTTTGTTAAACACAGTGAGGCAAGAGCTATTCATTTTCACAAAGTTTTAGCACCTTTATGAGCAAAACGCTAATCAATTTTTAGAGTTAAATAAAACCCTGATAAAATATAAACAAGGATAAGCTCGATTGAACTAAGGCTTATTTACAAGGAAGTTCCATTTGCATCTTATTGCAGAACAGCACAAATATTAAAATTCGCGTATAATTTACAGAAGAACATAAAGTACGTTAGAAGGGGACTGTATGATCCATCTAGTCTGCCCGTGTGGGCTACCCGCCCCCCCAGTCTTTTTTCCTTCCTAAGTTTCCACAGTGCCTATCCCATGCTAGCTTGAACTCTCTCACTGTCTTTGCTACCATGATTTCTGGACAAGTAAATGGTCAAGAGAGATTATACATGTAAACCACTTGCTACCACATCGCTGAGCTGTCTTCTACTAGGATTTGTCATACTGTGTGACTCTTGTGCCCGTGTTTTGACTCTGGAGCAAGCTATACTGCTGCAGTTTACAAGCACTCCCATTGTGCATAAGCCCCATTCTCCCCACCAAAACTTCACAATCCACTTATCACTGCATCTTGGATTCATGGAGAAGAGGCTCTGTTGCCTCCTGGGCACCTATATTTATGCACTCAGTTTACCTGGGTGCCCATCTCCCCTAAGGGGCTGGTGGAACCCTTTGGCTCCTCTTTCACCCCTGCTACTGGATGGTGATGTTGAGAGTAACCCAGGACCAGGCAACTCCTTGCTATGTCACAGTGACAACCCCCGGCTAACTGTCATGGGTCAAAGATAGCGCACCTTAATGTTTGCAGTCTCGTATCCAAGATTTCTGAGTTGGAAGCCTGGATCACCTATACACCCTTGGTGTCCTAGACATCACTGAAACGTGGTTGAAACCCTCCATCCCGGACTCCAGCTGATACATTTCTCAGTGGCCATCTTGGTGGACCTCACCAAGGCCTTTGATCTTAATAAACTGGGCATATTTATGGATGCTGTGAGCTGCTGTCAGAATTGCTTTTATGGATGAACACAAAGAAAAAAAAATGAAAGGTTATTTTTCCTCTCGTCTCCTGTTTGAGTGGGTGTTCCCCAAGGATAATTTTCTTTAGTTTTTTATTTTTTAATTTAGTGTGCTTCCCCCTGCCTGACTGGCCTACATTGGCTCAACCTCCGCCCCCAGCCCCATCACTCGGGACTTACCTCCACAGTGTTCCTTCCTGGTTTACCCCCAGGGCCGGGCCTTCGGGGGTGGCCCTGTTCCCATGTTGGACCTCTAGCTCTGTGTCTGGAGAGCATCACAGGCAATGGTGTGAGGCCTGCAGAACGAGGCGGGCGGCACACTGCTCGGTTGACATTTTCCAATTTTCCATCGTCGGGGAGGCGTGGCATATAGTGAGGTCCGTGTCTGTCTGTCCTGCCTCTCCCCCTCCAGCAAGCTCTGGCTGTTAGACCCATGGTGGAGACTGGAGAACTATCTAGCACCGGCAGCTAACCTACCCTCTCCCCCAGAGGTTACCCTTCATTTGTAGTAATACTTAGATGTTTCTTTATGCTGATGATGCAGTGATCCTCATGAGGGGCCCCAGTTTTCCCCGATCTGGGGGAATTTTATATCCGATTTTGTAGACTTGCAAAAACAGTTTGTCCTAAACAAATTGGTTTTGAATGCAACAAAAAAAAAAAACTTTATAATCAACAAAAGAGGTTGCCTGTTGATCCAGTTCTTTTTGTATGTACTTTAAAGGGGGTAGGAATTGAACATGTAGGGGGAATTTAAATAGCTAGGCCTCGCCCTGGACAACTCCCAGTCCTATGAACAACACTTAAATTCTGTGGTAAAACTAATACACCAAAGACTGGGATCTCTGTACAAACGGAATTCTTTATTTACACCTTCAGCAAGGATTCAAAAAGTTGGACAAGGGCCACACGGTGGATGTCCTGTTTCTGGACTTCAGTAAGGCATTTGACTCTGTGCCGCATTGGAGGTTGGGTAGTAAGCTGGCAGGTGTAGGGGCAAAAATGGTAGGATGGATAGTAAACTGGTTACAGGGAAGGCAGCAGAGGGTGGTGGTGGGAGGGGAGCTTTCCCCTCCGAGGGCAGTGACAAGTGGAGTACCGCAGGGCTCAGCGCTGGGACCGGTGTTGTTTGGGTTTTTCATATCGGACATCTCAATGGGCATCAAGAGTAAGATCAGTTTGTTTGCAGACTACACCAAGATGGGAGCAGTAGTGGATGACCTAGGAGGGTGGCATGGGTTGCAGGATAATCTGTCAAAATTGGAGACCTGGTTGGACACCTGGCAGTTGGGTTCAGTGCCAAAAAGTGCAAGGTGCTACATTTCAGGGCAAAAAAAAACCAGAAGGAGCTATCATCTTGTGGGGGGGGGGGTTCAGCTAGCCATGACACAGGAGGAGAAGGATCTGGGGGTGATTATAATGGGCTTAATGAACAACTCAGCACAATGCAGGAAGGCAGCTGCAAAGGCCAACAGAATGCTGGGTTGTATTGCCAGGGGTATATCTTCAAAGAGAGGGGAGGTGATCCTGCTGTTGTATAGGTCGCTGGTTAGGCCACACCTGGAGTACTGCATGCAATACTGGCGCCCATTTCTGAAGAGAGAGACATTAAGTTACTGGAGGGGGTGCAGCGCAGGGCAACGAAGAAGATACAAGGACTAGGGGACATACCCTACGTGAGCAGGGTAAGGGAGTTAAACATGTACTCACTGGAGGAGAGGAGAGATGGGGGATATGATTGAAACCTTCAGGTACATGAAGGGAATAAACAAGACCGGCACGGAGGGACTATTCAAGTTAAGGGAGGATAGGGACACTCGAGGTCACAATCTCAGATTGGAGGGGGGAAGGTTCAGGAGGGAAATGAGAAGACACTTTTTTACGGAGAGAGTGGTGTCTGAGTGGAACGTGTTTCCTGCAGAGTGATATTCTGTAGAACAGTGGACTGCTTCAAAAGGGGATGTGATAGGGTAAGAGGGAAGGTCAGGGGAAAGGAGGAAGGGGCAGCTGCAGTATAAGGGTTGCTAGCTGCACACTCGAGCAGACTCCAGTAGACCATAAGGCCTTTATCTGCTGGCAAATTCGTATGTTCGTATGCTTCTGTCCCAGAGCTTTCTCCTTCCGGTAGTTCTTAAACTTTGTCATAGTGAGCCTCCCCCAAGCCATGGGAAAGATCTTGAGCCTCCACTAAATAGTGAAATAATCTGGGGCTTCCCCATAGAAAACTAGCATACATTGCACAGTACATCAGGAATAAAGTGAAGCTCTTTTGAGTAGTTGGCTCTTATTTTATTCAGTTTATTGTAACCCCCCTTCCCAGGCCAGCCTACTTGCTCTGCCATTTTGACGCTTGAACCATTGTTACTCCTTGTTGCAATACCTTTATGGGTTACACTGGGTTCTCTGTCTGTTTTCCCTCTCTCTGGAATAACCTTCCTACCCACCTCTGCCTCTCTCCTTCTTACCTTGCTCTTAAGCAACTTCCTCAGGGATTCTTTTGTTGCTTCTTTCTCTTGCTCCTAGTACCTCTCTGCTTAACCCTTCTATTTGGGCTGTTCTGCTTCCAATCTAGTTGGTCATTTGTTGCATCTCATTATTTGTGTGTAGCCCCGTTGCCGGGTTACTAGAATCAGTAAGACCTAGTGGTAGGCAGGGAAGGCAGCTTGTGAAACTCCAGTTAAATGGATTTCACACTGTCTCACTCTGTTCTTAGTCCCAGCTGAGACTGAGGGATGACATCACCATAGAACTATCGCAGCTGCATGAGCCACATTGGAATCTGTAGAAGGGAGTTAGATTAGAATGTTGGGAGTTTTGAACAGTAGTCTGTAGGCAGTTGGAGATTTGTTGTGAGAGGAGCACAGCAGTGCACAGGCTCTTGGAGCCTCAGCTCTGAAATAGAGCTACATTTAGGGAAAGGTGTGTGTTTCCGCCTAAAGAGGGACACAGTAAGCTGTTCTTTAAAGTGGTGGAGACCGCTGATACGGGTCTCAGGAAGGTTTGCCTGCTGTTCCAGGGGCAACCCACTGGCAACTGCTAGAGAAGAAGCTGCTTTATTTTTCCCAAGTGTGTGGGGTACAAGAAAATTTCAAGATTTGCCTGTGGGGCACCTGCAACCAAAGGGTGAGTTCTGCTCTTTCTAAAGGGCCCATGTTTCATCCTGAACTGTGTTAAAGTGGGGATTGGACTACTGAAGTAGTGGGAGGCCTAGAGTAATAGGCTTAGCCAAAAGTAAAAGTATGTTCAAGTCCAGCACAAAGGGAAAGTCAAGACATGTAGAGGAGATGTGATATACGTCTACGCAGTAATCTACATTGCCAAGCTTTCAAAAGAGTTGTTTAGCGTCCAAAGAAGTGGCCGGGTATGGATTGTGGGAGCTGAAGGTGGGAGACCCCCCATCTTTAGTAACTGGGTCCACCTCTGTGGATTTCTACTTTGCCTCATGCACTTGGCCAGTGATGAGGGAAGTACCCAGACGTGAGATTGGAAGGAAAATTTCCCTTAAGGAGTCGTAGGCTCTAAGGTGGTTTGGGAAGCCACCAACAGGAAAACTGGTTCATTCCCATATGGACTGCAGTCAAGTGGCCTCGGGGGAGCCGGGCCATGGGAAAAACATAAGTAGTGTACAAGTCGGGCTGTGTACCCAAAGCTGCATGCAAGTCTGGGCTGTGTGCCCGGTTGGTTCAGAGCCTGAGCGCTGGAATAGTGAAGAAGTGTTCTGTGTCTCTAATCTGCATTACCAGGAATGTAGCCCTGTGGGGGTCAGTCTATGCTTTGTTTGTTCAGTTTGGATGTGAATAAAAGCCACACTTTAGAATCCCATTCCTGGTATTGGACATTACAGTTATTGCTTCCTGTGTTCGGATTTACTTGGGTGCCCCTGTGCAGAGTAGCCAAACCTAGGCCCCCTGTGCCGAGTAACCTAGTCCTCCCTGAACCCAGTCCCCACCAGGTACTGCTGTCAGCTTCAACAGTATGCCACCTGTCGTTTGCAAAAAGGCAGGGGTGAGGGCCTTACATGTGCATTGTTCCTATTTGTTTGCATTATTATTCATTTTGATTTGCTTGACTGTTTTGCAGTTACCTGTTGAATTGTATTTGCTCCTTACCCTTCCCTGGGTACACCTCAAATGAACCTTGGCTCAGTGTGCCTTTCCTGGTCACCAATTTGTAAATAAATACATAAATTCATCTACTGTTTTCCTCTTTCAGTTTGTCTTATCTTTTCATACAGAACATCTTAAACTCAGAATTTTAATATAGTACTTTTTCAGACTTGCTTGAGCCTTCCCTGGAATAGGTTGGGGCCCCTCACCATGTGAGAAACACTGGCATTCAGTTTTATTACTCTGCTGGGGAAGGGCTGCTCTCCAGGGTGAGGATCCTTTTCAACCAGGTAGCAAGATATGCAACACAGTTGCTATGCTGCACCCATCATTGTGTACTTTACAACCAAACAGGCTGGCTTCCGTTAAATCAGAGGTACCTATTACAGACAGGGACTCTTGCTGAAAAGGTGATAATGAACTGTGTTCCCATTTCATTCCATTCTGTTTTTGAAAATCACACTACTACTGTCTATGTGTTCATCCATGCATTTTCAATTTTCTGAACCTAGAGTGAGGACTTCCATTGGTCAAAAAAAAAAACATTTTTTTTTATTAACTTCCTTCATTTTTTAATACATTTGTATCCATAACCAGTATCAATAACTTGGTGGGTGGCTGGGGTAGAAACTGGGACAGGAATTTACCTTACAGGGAAAGCGGTACTGAAGCAGAAGACAGAGTGTGAGAAACAAAGATGAATTTAAACTAGAAGGGGGTGGGGGCTGACAAGCTTACTCCCCTAGTTAATGTGGGAGGCAGAGGGACACCGGGTGGGGGGGTTGGAGATTGGTCTCACTGAACACGAAGAGCCTCGGAAACAAGTCAGCTAAGGTTCAGGCCCTGTTGGCAGAGGGGAGGGTGGACATTGTGGCCATCACAGAAATGTGGGCCACCCAGTACCAAGACTGGGAGTTGATGTTCCCGGGGTATAGGATATTCAGAAAGGATAGGACCAAGGGGAGAGGGGGTGGCGGCGATCTGTGTACTGGAGGGGATAAGATGTGCAAGGGATGAGGGGGAAGAGGGCAGGACAGAGGCCCTATGGATGCATTTTCAGGACTCAAAAGGCAGGACACTGAGGATGGGGGTAATTTATAGACCACCAGCTCAACTGGAGGACCTGGACAGGGAGTTAGCTGAGCAAATCCGAAGGGTCTGCAGGAAGGGTAACAAGGTGGTGGTGGTGGGGGACTTCAACCGACCTGGGGTGGATTGGAGTTCCCCAACCGCCATAAGTGCAAGGGAGCAAGTCCTGTTATAGGCATTTCAGGACAGCTTCTTGATGCACTTGGTCCACAGGCCAGCTCAGATAGGAAATACTCATGACCTTGTACAGTCCAGTGGGGAGATGGTAAGGAATCTGGGGGTGGAGGACCCACTGGCAGGGAGCGATCACTACTCAGTGTGGTTCACACTCAACATGGTGAGGGAGGCTGGGGGTACAGGCGGGCGGAATTTTAAAAAAATGGGGGAAATTTTGGCGGGGCACCTGGAGGGGATTCAACCAGGCTGGGACACAAGTCAGAAGTGGGATGTCTTACAAAAGGGGCTAGTGGAGGCTACGGGGGCATGTACTAGAACACAGAGCAAGAAAGGGAGGGCAAAGAAGCCCAGTTGTATGACTCAGGAAGTCGGGGAGGGGGCGAGGGCCAAGAGAGAGAAGCATTCCGGAGGTTCAAAAAGTCAGGGAGGGGAGAAGACCAGGAGATGTACACAAAGAAATCCAGAGAAGCCACCAAACTAGTCAGAACAGCCAAGGCTTCCAGGGACCTGAGGCTGGCACAGGGTGTTAAAAACGGAGAAAAGTATTTCTTCAGATTCATAAGGAAAAGAAGGAACAACAAGAAGCAAATAGGATAAAAAAGGACGTGGGTGGAAAGAGTGGAGGATCAGGCAGAGGCATTAAATGACTACTTCAGTTCTGTATTCACAAAAGAGAAAGCTGGCTAGGTACCACAGGAGAAGGGTGGGGTAGGCGGGGGGGGTGACAGATGCAAGGATTACCGAGGACAGGGTACTAGAAGGACTGAGGGTGGACAAGGCACCTGGGCCAGACGACATTCCCCTAGGGTACTCAAATTGGCTGATGTTCTGGCAGGGCCACTGGCTGACCTATTCAATACCTCCCTGGACACGGGATGCGTACCAAAGGACTGGAGGAAGGCCTGTGTGGTGCCCATCCACAAAGGTGGCCCAAATGATGAACCGAGAAACTGCAGGCCAGTGAGCCTCACATTATTGTGGGGAAGCTCATGGAGACAATCCTGAAAGAGAGGCTGGTGACTTTTTTGGAGTACAATGGACTCCAGGATGAGTATCGGCATGGGTTTGTCTTGGGCAGATCCTACCAGACCAGCCTCATTAAGTACTACGATTGAGTGACAAGGGAGCTAGACAAGGGCCATGAAGTGGATGTCCTGTATTTGGATTTCAGCAAGGCCTTTGACTCTGTGCTGCACGGGAGGCTGGGGGGAAAGCTGGAAGCTGTGGGGGCGAGAGTGAAGCTGGTGAAATGGATAGCGAATCAGCTAATGGGTAGACAGCCGGTGTTGTTTGGGCTATTAATAGCTGATATCTCACATAAGATCCGAAGTAAGACCAGTCTGTTTGCAGACGACACCAAAATGGGGGAGGTGGTTGATGACATTGAGGGATGGAAGGGGCTGCAGGACGACCTAACTAAACTGCAGGAATGGTCAAACATGGCAGCTGGGCTTCAGTGCCAAGAAGTGCAAGGTAATGCACTTCGGAGCAAAGAACTAGGGGAAGGACTGTCAGTTGGGAGGGGTACAGTTGGGTAGCACCCGGAAGAAAAAGGACCTAGGGTACTTATAACGGGGAGTATGAACAACTCTGCTCAGTGTAGGAAGGCCGCAGCGAAGGCCACCAAGATGCTGGGGTGCATAGCGAGGGGAATCTCCTCCAGAAATAGGGAGGTAATCTTCCCCCTGTACAGGTCACTGGTCAGGCCGCACCTGGAGTACTATGTGCAGTTCTGGCGCCCGTACCTGAAGAAGGATGTCAGATTGTTGGAGGGGGTGCAGTGTAGAGCGACAAAGATGATGTTCCAGGGATTGGAGGGCAAGCCATATGAGGAAAGGCTGAGCGAGCTAGGTATGTATTTCTTGGAGGAGAGGAGGGATGGGGGACATGATAGAGACCTTTAAGTACTTGAAAGGAATAAATAAGCCTCTAACAGAGAGGATCTTCCAAAGAAGAGGAAGGGAAACGAGAGGGCACAGTCTTACTGGAGGGGGGAAGATTCAGGAGGGAGGCAAAGAGACAGTTATTCGTGGAAAGGGTAGTGGACAAGTGGAACATTCTACCACAGGAGGTGGTGGCCTGTAGGACGGTGGGCAGTTTCAAGAGGGGATGGGACCAGGAGAGGGGAGGGTAAATCTAAGGAGGGGCAGCTGCGAGATGAGGGGCTAGCGGCACAATCGAGCATACTCGACAGTCCGTGAGACCTACTTCTACTAGCATTTTCGTATGTTCATAATCACTCCGTAACTTGTTTTAGACATGCATTAAAAGACCATTTTGCAAACTGTCAGTGTAAATTCTTGTATAGCTAGCATTAGTTTTTCATGTAATTGTATATTTATTCTACTTATTTCATACATTTTGTTTGTACATTTGTTATATGTTTTGGTCACCCCAGAAAATGAGTTTTGTCCCATGGGTTTACCAGATTTTAAAGAGATTCAGTAAGATAAGTGTATGCACCACATACATCGGCGCCTTTCCTGATGAAAATACTGCCTATGTATATGTACCCCATAAATGTGCAGTAGTATAGCCAGGATTTTCCTTGTAAATTTTAATAAACCGGGTTACTATCACTTCCAGGTTCAAAGATCCACCCCTGTTCACCCCGTGCTTAGCCAACTTTATGACATGATCACAGGGAGAGCGCGGGGAAGCTCTACATTCAAACAACATGAAGTCTTGCTATATTATGACAATTGCAGTTTGTCCCACCATTAGAACTGCTCCAGAGGTGAAAGAGTTAACTTCCATGCCAGGCATGGAACTTAGAGCACGAGCTCGGTTAGAAAAGCTCTGTCTGGAAAATTTCAAACTGAAACTGTCAGATTCTTTACTCCGTCTCACTGAACAGTCGCTCCGGAGATTCCTCGTACTGCTCGGTTCATTTCTCGGTTTAAAAGAGTTTTTCTCGGTTAAATTCAACCGTGATTATTATTATTTTAACTGCAAACCGATAGGTTCAAGCTCTGTCTGTGATATTGTAAGTAATAGACAGGTTTATTTCTGTGTGGAACTTGTAAATGTTTATCGGTTCGGTTTGAACCGATCAGGTTGTTTAAAACTTTATTCTGAAGCATTTAAAAGCTTTTAGAGTGCGGATCCGGTTCTTATCGGTTCTAAAAAGCGATTTCATTACGGTTTTCACGACCCGCGTGACACGGTTGGGAACCGATAAGGGTGTCTTGCCTGGCACTGCCGGAAAAAGGCAAGTTTTTGGTTAGGCTGGCATTATGTCTGAGAAACCCAAAAGAAAAACCGGGCCCACTGGGTTTCAGCACTGTAGTGTCTGTGGAAGCCTTTGCCAAGGCTGACCCACACCCACATGTTTATTGTCTGGGGTTTGACCACCTCAATGCAGACTGCCAGATTTGCAAGAATTTCCCTGCAGCTACCCTAGATAAGAGAGTTGGTAGGCTCAGGGAATGAGAGGCAAAAAGTCTGCTGACCCGGATGGCCAGCCGGTTCGAGGGTGCCCTCTGACCAGGGCGAGACTTCTCGAGCAAGCGTAAAGCTGACTCAGAGGAGCCAGTTCCAGCAAAGAGAACTAGAAAATCAGCAGGTGTGGAGTCAAAATTCCTTCTCCAACTGCTGCAGAGATAGCCAAAGCAATCCAAATTGTCCAGTCACTTTCTCGGTTCCGTCCGAACCGCCACTATCTGGCAAAGGTCGGTTCCACGGTTCAAGAATATGATATAGAGGAGTTTTATGAACCAGAGGAGGGGGAGGATGATTATGAACAGTGTGAATGTGACTTTGAAAGTCTGGATGTGCCCATTGAACCGGACATCTCACCAGACAGACCTTTAGGAGAATCTCCCCCTAGGCTTTCTGAGTCCCCTTCTCATTTTCTGTTTTATAAAAGTTGCTGAAACCCTCCAGCTTCCATTGGAGGAAGCTGTGGATGAGCAAGAGGAGCCTGACTTTGTAGAGATGATGGATATCCCAGAGTCCAGGAGATTGTCTATTCCTTTACATAAATCATTTAGGAAACAAACAATAAAAATTTTAAAAGCTCCTAATTCTGTGCCTCCTGTGGACAAAAGATGGACAGGAGGTACACTTTATCAGGTCCTGATACAG
Organism: Neoceratodus forsteri; assembly: GCA_016271365.2. Classification (NCBI taxonomy): domain Eukaryota; kingdom Metazoa; phylum Chordata; order Ceratodontiformes; family Ceratodontidae; genus Neoceratodus; species Neoceratodus forsteri. Next base: position 266,108,174 of record CM057451.1, on the reverse strand, counting down.
AATTTCTGTCACAGCAATGCAGCCATGTTGGGTAGTTCAGGCTGCAGCCTGTGATAAGGCTAATATTCCCTGGCTTCACATCCTCCTGACAAGGACTCCAGGAAGATTGATGCCATGGCTAAAAACAATACATGGCAGCGTCCTTGGGACTCAGACAAGCAAATTATATAAGCATTGTGGCAAGATACAGAAATCTAGATGGGATACTGTCATGGCTTTAGCCAAACAGGCCCCTGGCCAGGTTGCCAAGGAGCTGGAGCAGGTGGCTGCTGATGGTATTGAGGCATCTAAGGTGCAATTCCATGCTGCAGTGGATTCTAATTATGTATCCTCTAGAGTCATGGCTACATCTGTGGCTTTTCATAGATTGGCTTGGCTCAGGTGTACTAGTTTGTCACAGGATACCCAGGCTAAGGCTATGGATTTTCCTGTGGTGGGAAATTCTCTGTTTGGGGAGCAGACAGAGAATTATATGAAGAAAATGGATGAATATAGAACCCCTTATAGGAGTGCACAAGCCAAGGAACGGCAAGCCACTCCTCAGAGGCAGCACCCCAGGGGTAGAGGCAGGCCTTTTCACAGGCCTTTTTACCAAACCCAGGCCTCCTCTTTGGCTTATGCTCAGAGGGGGTTCTTCAGAGGGAGAGGCAGACGGGGTGCAAGCAGGCCTGCTCCCACCCCTCAGCCTAAAGCCCCTGCCAAACAGGCACCCTGATGGGATGCCCAGGGCGGGTTCTCCATTACCTGTAGGGGGCAGGTTGGCTTACTTCGTCCAGGACTGGGAGTCTTTAACATCAGACAAGTGGGTCCTGGAAGTAGTAAGCCAGGGTCTGGTTCTCAGCTTCAAAAAATTTCCAAAGATGAGAATCAGATCTTTACCACCTGCAAATCCTCTGAGACTTTTGCTTTGAAACAGAAGTCTCAACCCTCCTGCTCTCAGAGCTGTAGAAAGGGTTTCTCCCTACACAGGGCAAGGGTCTGTACTCCAGGTACTTCCTTACCCCAAAAGACAGGAGAATTGCGGCCATCCTGGACCTAAGATATCTGAACAAGCACCTTTAAAACCAAAATTCAAAATGGTGACTCTGGAATGATTTTACCCTCCCTAAGGCCAGGGACTGGCTAGCTTCCCTGGACCTCAAGGATGCCTACTTCCATGTTCTTATCAGAAGCTCCCACGAAGTACCTCAGATTCGAACTGCCCTCAGGCCATTACCAGTTCAGAGCAATGCCCTTGACCTTACCTCTGCCCCAAGGGTATTCACAAAATGCCTGGCAGTAGCAGTTGCTCATTTAAGAAGGCAAAGATTGCCATCTTTCCCTACCTAGACGACTGGCTCATTGTGGTCAGTCTCAGACCAGAGTCAAATCACACCTGCAAGTTACCCAGCAGCTGCTTACCTCTCTGGGCTTTCTTCTCAATCTTCCAAAGTCAGTTCTGTAACCTGTCCAGGTACTCACCTTTATAGGTGCAGAATTGGACACAAAGAAGGCCAGAGCCTTCCTTCCCCTAGAAAGGGTAAGGACCCTGGTGGCCTTGGACTCCTCCTTCACTCTGCAGGTCTCTCGACCAGCAATGCATTTCCTACAGCTCCTAGGACACATGGCTGCTTCCACAGCTGTAGTGCAAGGAGCAAGATTTCAGGTGAGGGACATTCAGTTCCATTTGAGAGCCTTTTGGTCTCAAAGAAGAGATCCCCTATCCAAGTTGATCCCAGTGACTCGAACCCTGATCCAGGCCCTTCAGTGGTGGCAGGATCAGAGCAATCTGAGACAAGGGGTTCCCTTCATCCCTCTATCTCACTCCTTGACCCTTACTACAGATGCGTCCCTTTTGGGATGGGGAGCTCACATGGGCGACCTCTCCACCCAGGGATTGTGGTCCCCTCAGGAATCTCTGCTCCACATCAATCTGTTGGAACTCAGAGCTGTTTTCTAGCACTTCAGGTTTTTCTGCATCTGTTCAGAACAAAGTGGTACAGGTCAGAACAGACAACACCACTACAATGTGGTACATCAACAAACAAGGGGCACTCGGTCTTGACCTTGTGCACCAAGGCAATAGTAGTGGTCTCTGGCTTATTCCTGAACACTTCCTCATCAGCAGTTCACCTCCCAGGCAAGGACAATGTCCTGGCAGATGCGCTCAGCAGGATTTCCCAGGGCCATCACGAATGGTCACTGGATCCCCGAGTACTGGGGATAGTTTTTGCCAGATGGGGCACCCCTCGGATAGATCTTTTTGCAGCCCCAGACAATCATCAACTTCCACTGTTTTGGTGCAGGCCCCCAGTGTTGTGCTCAGTCCCCCTGGATGCCTTTCTCCTCGATTGGGAATGGAAGTTTCTCTGTGCCTTTCCCCCCTTCCCTCTCCTGTTCAAGGTGCTAGTCAAAATCAGATCTCAGCCCTGCAAGATGATTCTGATTGCTCCAGACTGGGCCAGGCAGCCCTGGTACCCACTCCTTCTGTCCTTAGCAGTCCAGCTTCCCCTGTGTCTCCCCAGGAACCACAATCTGTTAACCTGTGCCCAGGGGAGAGTTTGGTATCCGAATCTCAAATCCCTCAACTTCAAGGCCTGGCTCTTGAGGAGTTAGAGTTGCTAACCTGCACCTTTCTCAAGGTGTTCTGAAATCTTGAAAGCTTCTAGGAAGCCTTCCACTAGGGCTACTTATAACTCTAAATGGAAAAGGTTTTCCTGTATGGTGTTCTGGGAAGCATATTTCCGAATCTGCTGATTTGCCACTGTTTTGGACTATATGGTCCATCTTAATTCTTTGGGACTGAGACCAGCTACCCTGAAAGTGCATTTGGCAGCTGTCTCTGCTTTTTATTTCAGCAGGAAGCCTCTCTTCTTTCCGCTCACCCTGTATTTTCCAAGTTTTTCAAGGGATTGCTTCATACTAATCCACCATTCAGGGACCCTGCCCTGCCTGGGATCTTAATGTTTGCATTGCTCAGCTGATGCAATCCCCCTTTGAACCCTCTGTCTTCGGCAGGCTTGGTACTTGACTTGGAAAACTGTGTTTCTAGTAGCATCACTTCTGCCAGGCGCATAAGTGAGTTACAAGCTTTGTCAGTGGAGACTGACTTTATTTCCTTTCACAGGGATAAGGTAGTCCTCAGGACTAACAGGAAGTTTTGCCTAAGGTGGTTTCAGATTTCCACCTTAATCAATCTATTTCTCTTCCAGTGTTCTTGCTGACCATTCCTCCTCTGGTGAGAGGAGGTTGCACAGCTTAGATGTTAAGAGGGCCTAAGTTACTACATAAGAGCGTACTAAGGGTCACAGGTTTGACTCCTCCAACTATTTCTCACTTATGGTGAGGTTAGGAAAGGAAACCTGCCACTAAGAGATCCATTGCCAGGTGGATTGTCTCTTGTATCCAATTTTGTTATCAAAACTGGGTAGGTTCCCCTTCAGGCCTGAGGGCTCACTCTACCAGAGGTACAGCTGCGTCTCTAGCTGCTGCCAGAGACATCCTATCTTAGAGATATGTCAAGCAGCCACTTGGAAAACAGTACACACTTTCACCAAGCATTACTCCCTGGATATCCAGGCCAGGAGGGATGCTCGGTTTGGCACAGCCGCTGCCTAGAGCCTATTCCCCAGTAGGTTCTGTCCCTCCTCCATGGAGGTACTGCTGTGTAGTTTCTACAATGCATAATATAGCAAGACTTCATGTTGTTTGAAGAAAAATTACTCACCTTAGTAATGTTGTTTCTTCAATGGAGTCTTGCTATATTATACCCTCCCCAACCTGCCCTCAGAACTTCTACTTTGGGTATGGGTGGGCAGTCCTCGTTCGGCACTTGTTGATACCCATTTTATGTTTTCCACCCTTCTTTTTGGGGTGTTTGGGTGTTGTGTTTTATTTTATCTTATCTTATCTTATTTTCTGTCCCCTGACTTGAGTCTTGGTGTTGGGTCCAGGAAAATGTGTTAATATTTAAGTAGCCAGTTGGCTAGTGTAGGTTACAGCTTCCACACAGAACCTTAGTGAGTTTTGCTTGTAAAGATCTGACAGTTTCAGTTTGAAATATTCCAGACAGAGCTTTTCTAACCGAGCTCGTGCTTTAAGTTCCATGCCTGGCATGGAAGTTAACTCTTTTACCTCTGGAGCAGTTCTAATGGTGGGACAAACTGCAATTGTCATAATATAGCAAGACTCCATTAGAAGAAACAACATTACTAAGGTGAGTAATTTTTTCTTATAGTCTATGGAGAGGTAAATGTAACTGCATTCCAGAGTGGGAAGGTTATACAAGCCAAATAGTAGTAGCAGGTTACAGGCTGTACAGATAAATCACAAGGAAACAGTACATGACAGAATAAGCAATGATACAGAGAGATAATGCAGATGCACAGTTACAACACAGAGGGACAGGAAGATCTGCAATACAGTGTTGATACTCAAGGTGGGGTGGAAAGGATGAAAAGGGACTTGGCAAGGTTGCAGGAATGGTCAAATATATAGCAGCCCGGATTCAGTGCAAAGAAGTGCAAGATAATGCTCCTGGGAAACAAAAACCCAGGGAAAGAGTACACAGTGGGGGGTGAGATACTAGCAACAACAAAAATCGAAAGAGACCTGGGAGTAATTATATCAGATGACCTTAAGGCAGTAAGGAGGGCTGGGGGGTACTGGGATGCATAGGGAGAGGCATCAACAGTAGAAGACAGGAAGTTGTCATCCCTCTGTACAGACAGTTGGTGAGACCCCATCTAGAGTACTGTGTGCAGTCCTGGAGACTCCATCTCCGCAAAGACATAGACTGAATAGAGGTTGTTCAGAGGAGGGCAACCAAAATGGTGCAGGGTCTGCACCGGAAGACATATGAAGAGAGACTAAAGCAGCTTAATGTGTATACCCTCGAGGAAAGGAGGGAGAGGGGGGGACACGATAGAAACTTTCAAGTACCTCAAGGGAATTGACAAAGTCCAAGAGGGCAGCATCTTTTAGAAAAAGAGATGTGCAAGAACGAGGGGGAACAGTTCAGAGGTAAAGTTAGAAAGTATTTTTTCACGGAGAGGGTTGTGGATGCATGGAACAGCCTTCCTTTAAGAGGCTGTGGAGTCAAGAACAGTGGGAGAATTCAGGAATGCATGGGACAGACATAAAGCAATTCTAGTGGGGTGTAGGAGGAAGTAAGCTGTTGGTTAACTAGAATCTGCAGCTTATCCATCAGGTAGGGACATGGGCAGACTAGGTTAGCCAAGTGGACCTTATCTGCTGTCATATTCTATGTTTACAAGTTTCAAAACAGAGTAGCCAAAAAATTTGGTACCAGCAGTAATTACTTCATTGAGACATGGCAGACAAAACCTAGAAGAGTAAACAGTTCGCAGTCAGAACAATACCTAGGTGGAGGTGAAACGAAGAGAAACAGAAGATGGGAGCTGGTAGGGAACAACAGAGCCAGTTCAGAGTCATCCACCAAGTGCACTAGGTACTGAGGCAGTCACAGGGTGAGATTCCTAGGAGAGGTCTATAGTAGGGGAGGAGGGGAAAGTAGTGAAATTAAGTGTCAGTGGAGTCATAGGCGCACACCAGGTTGCTAAGTAACTAGGTAATAATGAGAGGGGGGAGGGAAAGAGAGTAGGAAGACAAGGCAGGACATCTAGGGGAAAGAGCCCGGGAGAGTGGGAGGTGGAGGCAAAGGGGACATAAAGTAGCAGGAGTAGGGATGGGGACGGGTTACAGATCAAGTATGTAAGGGAGAGGAGGGAAGGGAAAGACAAAAGGACCAGAAAAAAAGGGGTGTAGCTGGTGTAAGGGAGGAGGGTAGAGATAACTGCACCCCAGAGTGGGAAGGTCACCCTAGGGAGCATGAGCAGGTGGATTCCGGAAGTAACCAGGTTCTGAGATTGGATTTGAAGGAGTGGTATGAGGTGGCTGTGTAGATAACTGGAGAGAGGCTGTTCCATAGAGATGGTGCAGCAACCGATAGAGCTTTTCTCCGCATAACAGTGGAGACTCTGAGGACTTCCAATGGGAGGAACCAAAGTATTATGCAGACACCTAGGGAGAGTATGTGCCTTAAGGAGAGAAACATATGGGGACACGATACCATCACATAATGTGCCATCAATGATACTACCAAGGGCATAGTCGAAACGACGTTTGAGTGAGGGCCAACCAAGAGATTTGTATAGGTCGCAGTGATGGGTAGAGAAGGGGGCCATCAGTGCAAAGCGGCAGACGCTGTGATAGACCAAATTAAGTCTAAGGTGAAGGGTAGCAGACAGCGAGGAGGAGTAAATCTGAGAGCAATAGTCAAGAATGGGGAATAGGTTTCCACGGGCAATGGCATGTTGGGCAGCGGGGGTAAGGTGGTTCTTTACGCGATAAGCGGCCCCAAGGTTTTGGATGGTACTGCGTACTACAGTGTTTGTGTGCACAGTGAATGAAAGGGATGGGTCTAGGGTTACACCCAGATATTTGAAATCAGAGACTGCATGCAGTGGAGGTCCAGATGGGGAGAGCACCGGAAGGGAGGAGTTGGATTTAGCAGCATTAGCCAGGTAGGGTTTGGATCCAAGGAGCATTGCCTTGGTTTTCTTTTCATTCACTAGGAGCATGTTAGATATGAACCAGTTGTGGGCATGGCCGTAGTTTTGGGACAGCACAGAGAATATTCTTTGGATGGTTTTGTCACTATGCTAGAGGGCCAGGGCAATTTAGGCTGTCGGCAGGGAGGGAGTTAATGAATAGGGAGAAAAGCAGTGGTCCCAGGTTGGAACCCTGTGGGACACCCATAGTGACAGGCAGACCTGGGGAGGTGGCAGTACCAATAGTCACACATTGGGAGTGGGCAGTCAGGTAACTGGAACCATTGCTGAGTCTCAAGGGAGCAACCAAAGCTGGTGGAGTTTGGTAAGGAGAAGGAGGTGGTTGACCAGGTCAAAAGCCTTAGTCAAGTCCACAAACACCGCACCAGTGGCATCACCCCGATCCATATTCCTGAGGACATGATCAATAAATAGGGCAAGGGCAGAGGAGGTGCTGTGATCTTTTCTGAACCCATGTTGCTGATAACACAAGAGGTTATACTTATCAGTATGGTCAGAGATTTGACGAGGGACTACCTTTTCCCGAAGTTTGCTAAGCTGGGGGAGAATGGAGACCAGCTGGTAATTGTCAGAGGAGAGGGGGTCTCCCCAGCTTTAAGAATTGGGACCACTTTGGCAATCTTCCAGGGTGCAGGCATAGTAGATGAGGCCAAGGCGAGATTAAAAATGAATGTCGGAGGTTGGGAGATGGCAGGGGCTACAGGCTTAAGCAAGGGCTGACACGGGAGGGGAGACTCCTAAGGAGTTTGGTGGTGAGCTTTTTTGTAATGGCTCTGAAATAGGCAGGGTGGGAGGGGAGCATGGGGGAGGGGATGGAAAGGGTGGGTCGCTAGCGCCCGCTATTGGAGAGGGAGGTTGTTGAGAGGGGAGTTTACAAAGGTGGGCAGAGAGGTCAGTGAATATTAAGTTAAATGTTAGTGCAACTTCCAGCAGGCCAGTGGGGGAGAATTTAGGTGGACTATAGGGCTGTGGGAATGAGGAGTAAGGAGGGAGCTAAGGGTGTTCCAGAATTGTTGAGGGTTAGCAAGGTTTTCAGTGTGTAGTCGTTGTTAGAAATCGTGGTTATTGGCTCTGGTAGACTGCTTGCATTTGTTACGCAGCTTCCTAAAATTGTGCCAGAGGATGGGAGTGGGTGATCATTTGTAGGCGATCCATGCTGAATCCCTTTCTTTCATAAGGGCCAAGAGCTCCTTTGTGACCCATCTAGTGCACCCACCCCTCACCCTTCTAGTGGTAATCGGGAAATGTTCATCTCTACTCTTCCACTAGCAAACCACAGTCGGTGATTTGCAAAGCCATCTGACAGGCGAATTCAGAGCGCCCTTCAGTGGGCTGGACTGGCCAGGAGACCTGCTCACTGTGGTCTCCCATTTTGGAGCCCTCCCTGCCCTGCCATGACCAGTGCTGTACGCCGGCCGCCGCCCCAGGACACCGGGAATCAAGCACTGCTGAAAGCAGCAAATCTCTGCTGAAGACAGCTGCTTCTCAGCCCCTCCATTAGCAAACCACAACTGGCGGTTTGCAAAGCCGTCCGACAGGCATAACCCTGCCCGAGCTGGACACTTAGTAGCTGAAGTGTATCACATGGTCGAAATTGACGAAGTGCCCAATTGGCCCTAAGCTCCTTATACCAAACGTCCACTAGGGGCAATATCGGCATCTAGTGGAAAATCAGGCCAGCAATAGGCAAAGACACGCTGCTTAAAAATTTAAATCTGAGACCTTGATAAAAAGGAACCAACTATCCAGGAGGATAGGAATTTACATACTGCTAACTAGCAGGGACAATCCAAAACAAACAACAACCAATATACACTGAAGCAGGTAACTGCCAGAGGCAGAATCTCCCATTGCAAGATGGCAAGTGGGGTACTTTGTGCAGCTCTCTATATTCTGGTAGTCCTCACATCCTACATCGATCACATCAGATCACATTCTACATCGCTTGGGCCAGGGACTGGAACAGGGAACCACCACTGCTCATCCTGAGGGCATGCGAGGGAATTATCCCCTGACACCCTTCTGCCACAGAGAATATGCTTGTACAGGCTCAGGCAACTAGGGACACTCTATAACGTTACCATGTATGTCAGGGAACATAAGAGAGTACCTCACTTCCCAATACCAAAATACCTAACCAGGCTACTTTAAGCGCCTGAAACTTATTCTTGGTGGGGACATAGAGGAAAACCCTGGTCCCCTCCTATCAGTACACTTCTAGCCACACAAAACAGGGCCCAGTGGGTCACTGCAAAGGGGATAAAGATAGCCCATATGAATATAAACTGCCTTAAGGTCTAAAATCTATGAGCTAGAGACCTGAGCGAGCCTCTACTCCCCGGATATAATAGCAGTATGTGAAATGGGGCTCAAACCTGCAGTACTGGACCATGAGGTAGGCTTAACAGGATATACGTTTTTTTAGGCAGGATAGATTAAAGAAAAAAGGGGAGAGGGTCCTGATCTATTTCAAATCCACTCTTAATGCTACGCTGGTAGCCGCCCCAGACTTAACTCCCTCCGCCTGTGAGGCACTATCCAATGAGATTCTACTAGGGGGAACGAAACCACTCCTGGTTAAGGCGATATATAACCCCCCCCCCCCCAATCTCCACTAGAATCACTGAACTCGCTATTAAAAGCCCTTCCAAACCTTCCCAAAGGGGAAAAAATAATCACCGGGGATTTCAACATCCACTGGGGGTCCTCTAAAATTGGGGAGGTGAAAACGGCCCTCCAAGAAGCAGACCTGACTCAACTAATACAAGACCTTTCCAGGCCAAACACAAAAACGGGTAAGCACACCACACTTGACTGGCTACTCACCACTAACCCTGAAAGAGTCAACCTGGTGGAGACTTTTTTTCTTACTCCCTGAGTGACCATTCCCCATGTATAGAATATGAAGAAATGCTTTCCCTAACCCCCCACCAAAAGAATACTCAGGACCTGGAACTTCTCAGACTTTGACCTAAATTCCTTCCTCAGCACCCTGACTGAAGTAGATTGGCGGCAAATCAAACGGGCCCCGAGCCTAGATGATGCTCTTGACTTCATCATAAACTTCTTATCCACTGCCAACAAACACGCTCCACTAAAACAGCTCAGAATGAACGGTCAGGAAGCCAGATGGCTCACCCGTGACCTCCGAAAACTCATGAAGAGTAGGGATGCAGCTTAGGGTACCTTCAAATCCACTGGCCAGGCCTCTGATTGGCGAAAGTTCAGAGAAATTCTCAACACTTGTAAACTTGAGCTAAAAAGAGCCAAAATTTGACACCTCCAAAAACTACAGGATTGCAACCTATCTGATCCCCGAAAATTCTGGAGGCAAATTAACAATCTAAGCAAGGGCCCAAACTCTAAGGAAGGCGGAGATACAGTGGCAAATGGTAACTGCCACAAGACCATGCAAGCTGTTGCCAAGGCTCTTAATACATTCTTCACTGAATTGGACAAGTTTAAAACATACACTCCTGGACCCCCCCCCAAATAACCCTGGTAAAATGAACCGCCACACCCCAGAATTTCACCTCAAACTGACAACCAAAAAAGTGGTCCTGAAGTTGCTAAAGGGGATCAAACCCTAAGGATCTGCAGGGCATGACAAACTTGAGCCAAAACTTCTCCACCTCGCTGCACCTGCCATTGCAAAACCAGTAGCATGGCTATTTAATCGGTCTCTCCTTGAAGGGCATGTCCCCTCACTGTGGAAAGTGGCCTTCGTCTCCCCATCCACAAGGGTGGCCCACGTGAACAGGTTGAGAATTGCCACCCTATATCTCTCCTGTCAATCCTCAGCAAAGTGCTAGAGAGGGTGCTTTACAATCAAATAGTGGAATATATATAGAGAGACACTGCATTTTCACTGCGCAACAACATGGATTTCGGAAGAACCATGGCATGGATACAGTGCTGATAGCTCTAACCTCAGAGATCTTCTCACCATTGGATAAGGGGATGCTCACTGGTGTGGTCTTCATCGACTTCACTAAAGCATTTGACCTTGTGGACCACCAACTCCTCCTAGCTAAATTGAAATGGATGGGCCTGGACAGCCACATGGTTCAGTGGTTCACTTCCTACCTTCAGGGTAGAACACAATTAGTGAGATGGCAGGGTATCATGTCGGAAAAGCGTCAAGTCCTGGATGGGGTACCCCAAGAATCTATGCTGGGGCCTCTGCCTTTCTCACTATTCATCAACGAACTGCCTAATTGCTGCAGCTGGGCAAATATTACTTTATACGCTGATGACGCTGTGCTATACAGGTCCTCCAGGGATGCAACTATCCTTAATAATCTCCTCAAAAACGACCTCCTGACACTGGAGAATTAGCTAAACAATCACAAAATGGTGCTTAATGGGAGAAAAAACAAGGCCATGTTATTTGGTCCAAAAAAACTAGGACCAGACAGGTTTAAAATGCTAGACATCTCTAGCAAACGGGTCCAAGATTAGCACAGTTGAGTCCCTGAAATACCTTGGGGTCACCCTGGACCATGACTGTACCTTCAAGGCTCATATAGCGCAACTCAGCAGGTCTCTGAACCCCAAAAATTGGCCTCCTATAGCTCCTCAGTCATTTTCTCACTCAGACCTCCAGATGCAGAATTGCACAGGGTATTCTCCTACTCTCCCTACTACACGGCTCGTTGGTACTGCCCTCAGCCAGAAGCACTGAGCTGCAGAAAATAAGAACCATGTACAACAGGATAAGCAGGTTTGTGGCTGGGGCCCCTGAGAGAGAACACCACTGTTGAGTCCTCCAAACCCTAGCCTGGCCCACCTTGAACGACAGGCTAAAATATTCATCTCTTTCTACCTAGTTTTTAAACTCGGGCAGCCTAACGCCCCTCCGAGTCTAGCAAACCTCTTGATGCCCAAACTAAATGGCCGACCTCTAAGGTCCTTGATTAGATGGCTCCTAACAGTACCTAGGACTCTTAACAGCCCAAGGGTCCAGGGCGTTCTCCAGTCCCACCCCCACCCCCCTCCGAATGCACTCCCAATCACCCTACAGGAAGGTACCTCTCTGGGTGGCTTCAAAAAAGGCCTAAAAACCTACCTACTAGGACTTAACCAGTGTAACTGCTTCTGCTGACATCCCGATACGGCACTTTGTGTGCCCACTCAGCCTCGCCAGCTATGAATGTGCTCTAAAGATATTCTCCACTGCCATGTAGGCCAAAGATATATTTATTGTAGTACAAGGAACAAATGCTTATATTGTCTTATCGTCAGTCATGGCCTCAACACTTGAAGGTGCTCTGGTGATATGTATAATGTCATGTAAGGAAAATGTATATTTGTCTGCTTGTAAATTCTTGTATCTAACATTTGATTGTAAATAATGTCTCGTACTTTACAAATCCCACTTTATGTATCTCCACAATGCACTGTACTCTGTGTATTATATTTATCTGTAAGTAATCCTGGGTTGCCCCTGAAAAGAGACCTGTATTGGACTCGGTGCACCTACCTGGTCAACAAACTTAAATAATTAAATAAATTGAATCATCAGGAAGGCTTCAGTGAAGAGGTTCACTGCCATGAACACAGCTGTCAGGGAGTAGAGGGCAGACCAGTTTACTGCATAAATGTCATGAAGTAGGTTGTTGGAGCTAGTGTTCTGGAAGTTGCCAAATGATGGGTAGTTAAGGGGAGGACGCACATTTTTGTTCGACCAAAGAATATAAGTAGGGCAGTGGTCACTGACTGAGTCGGACAAAGTCCTCGCCTGCAGAACCTTCTCCTCCCTATTTGTGGCCACCCAGTCCGGGAGTGACTGATTCAGGGTTTGTGGGATAATAACTGGCAGTTTTCCTGTGTTCTGACTGGCTTGGAACAGGTGCCTGTCGTATAATGTAAGATAAAATCTTTCAGAAAAAAAAAAATAGGGGCGGAATACTGATTCAGTATACTAGTATAGTCCGATATGCCTGCAGTGTCAGTCTGCCCCAAGCTTTTCCTGGGAGGTACAGTAAAGGGTCTTGGAGGGGATGTAGTATGGACAGAAGGATGTCTCACGAGTTCCAGTTCAAGGAAATTCTTATGACCATCAAGGATGGTTATCAGTTGAAAGGAAATTCCTATGACCATTTAGCGTAAAATAACGAATGTTGATGGGAGCTAAGAATGTTCAGTGAGTAATTGGGATGTTGATCAGGCCTGGGGCCACGTTTCATGATGGAAAACATTTTTCAGCATACATATTTTGAAACATGATCTAATCTACTTTGGCAATTATCAACCAAATGCTCTAGTTTCATGAATGATTGGCCGAGTTTAGGGTTGTTAAATAAGGATATATTGCATATTACTGGAGCTAGTGTGTGTGTGTGTGTGTGTGTGTGTGTGTGTATATATATATATAATGTGTGTGATGTGTGTGTGTGTGTGTGTGTATATGTATATATATATACATATGTATATAATAACATATACATATATATATATATATATATATATATATACACACACACACACACTGTATTTTTTTTTTACAGGATTCTAAATTCAGGAGTTGATTTAACTGTTTAGAGTAGTGATCACCTAGGTTGTTCTGGCCAACACCCTCTGTCAGTAACCTAACAGTTGTTCTGCAATGTGGGGTGCTTCTGTCATTCCCAATAGTCAGTAGTGTCCCCTACCACTTGATTCAGGCAGGATGGTCAGAAGTTTAACATCCTACTCTAGCGTCCTCTTAAAGCCAACACCCCAGTTACTTTCCTGCCTTAGGTGGCTCTCTGAGGAAAAGTTGTTTTCTACTTTTTTCTTGGAAGTGAGTTGCAGTCCTTCATCTGAGTGTCCATGGCCCAGTACAGGCATGGACAGTCTGGCTAGCCTCTCCCTGTTTTTCCTTGATTAATCATTGCTTCTGGCATGCCAATTCAGCACAGCTAGGAATGGCATACAAAGAGAGTGGGAAGCTCACCACTGGCATTATTTATTTATTTTTTTGTATTCTCTGTTTCTCTCCCCTTCGTGCTCCATGACCCGCCACTCCGAGCCACCAAGGTCCCCGGCATACCTTCTGCTACTCCTCTCAAGCCTCCAAACTCATATAGCAGCCCTCCCCAGGGTAACCCTGCGTAACCATTGCTGGATGGGTCCCTCTCCTCCAAGGGGGAAGGCACTGGTGGGGACTGGCCAGCGCACTCTACTTGGCCCCAGGGTGCTGCTGAGGCAGACATGGCTCCTTCGAGGGCTTCGGTGGCGTCTGCTGACAGGCAGCCGTCATCCAGTCTGTCCTGGAGCGATTTCCGCTTTTCTGTTGGCTCCCCTGTTTGTGCCACTTATGCAGTACTCCTGGTCTCCACTAGGGGCCATTGCCGAGCGAGGCTACCCACTCCAGGAGAGGAGAGCATTCCCCGGACGCTCACTCCTCTCCTCTCCTTCCCCTACCAGCCCCCTGGTGTCCCGAGTCCGTTCCTGAACTCTGGTCACTGGCGTGGCGTGAGGTGTGCCATCCAGCGCCCCAACCCTCCGTGCCACCAGGACGGCTCTAATTATTTATTTGATTTTCGAAGAAACATCTTTGAGCAAAGATTCCACATCAGTTCCAATACAATTATGGTACATTAACTAGCTCGGGTGGGTTTGGTCAAATGGTGCAGTCTGAAGACAATGACAATTACATTGTATGCCCATACAGGGCCTAGTCTGGGTACATACAATAGTGCACTTACGAACATACGAAATTTGCCAGCAGATAAAGGCCTAGAGGTCTATCAAGTCTGCTCGAATGTGCAGCTAGCACCCCTTATTCTGCAGCTGCCCCTTCCTTCCACCCTTCCCCTTCATTAACCCTCCCCCTTGTCCTGTCTCATCCTCGTTTGAAGCAGTCCATTGTTCTACTGCATACCACTTCAGCAGGTAACTCATTCCACCCAGCCACCACCCTCTCTGTAAAAAAGTGTCTCCTCATCTCCTCCTGAACCTTCCTCGCTCCCAGTCTCATATCATGGCCCCTGGTGGCCCTCCCTCCTTACTTTGAACAGCCCCTCTGTACCCATTTTGTTTATTCCTTTCATGTATTTAAAGGTTTAAATCATGTCACCCCTGTCTCTCCTCTCCTTCAGTGAGTACATGTTCAACTCCTTCAACCTTCTCTCGTATGATAAGTCCCCCAGCCCCTTGATCATCTTTGTCTCTCTGCGCTGCACCCTCACATCTATCGTGGGTAAGCTAATGGAGACTGTCCTGAAGGAGAGGCTGGTCCAGTGAGGGCGTGGAAACAAGTCAGCATTTCAGAGACTCTGTATACTTGTTGTATGGTGTAGTTCAGTATAGTACAGAATATTTACAAAAATACCATATAATACGGTATATTTCATAGATATGGACAGAGAGGAGTAACGGGTCAGTGGATGGGTGAGAAGGGGTGAGGATAGAGTAGGGGAGGAGGGGTTAAGATCAAGGATCAGGTAGAGAAGGGCAAGAGGAGAGGGTGGGAGTGAGAGGAGGGTTAGAGTTAGAGAAAACCTTGTCAGTTATCAATGCATCCTGGTTGGGAGTGTCTAGAAAAGTGGACTCTGCGCTTTTAGAAGCAGCCAACGCCACCTTCAGGACCGCTGTGGCAGTGGCAGGAAGTGACAGGAATTATAGCCCAGAATATATTGGGTGCGCCTCTCAGGCTTATGGCCTCAGTCGTAGGTTCGTTTTGCAGCAAGTGTGTCTGGGATAAGGACACAAGAGAGCAGTCAGACCTATGATGAGAGCAGTGCCATGGAGAGTGTCTACATGTGCTGAGCTGGCTCCCTCAACCAGGACTTGAAAGGCCAGGAAACCATGAGCAATGGGGAAAGTGTGCCTGGCTCGGGGGGCGGCCATGAGTACGACACCATTCCTAAATATATTGCGTTACGCCATGATTGAGTGGCTACGTATAATAGGGCTTATGATTACGACACTTATTTACAGAGCATTTTCTTTCAGTGTGAGTGCCTTATTCTTCCCTCCCCAAGGCAAAGGCAGCTAGCAAAGCCAGCTAAGACCAGGTCAAGTAAGAAGCCCAAGGCCCAGACATAAGACTTATTTTCCCTCAGCCATGGAGTTAGACAGGCCCCCACCCCCGAAAACACCCCCACAACAAAGAGCTGAGAGAAGGGGAGTCCACCCATAAACAAAGACAGGATAGGGGACGTGTCCATTTTCCCTCATTCCTCCCTGAATTCAGAACTTGATGAATTAGAAGCAGATTCTTTTCTTTGGAGGTTGTGGGCTACCTACTGTATGTAAGAGGTTTTGGCAACGCTTACTATCAAGGGTGCAGATAAGAATTGGACTTGAAGTGTCAGTGTGCCACTATCTCTATGTTTAGAAGTTTTCAGGGATACCTTACTTCCCTTGGGGGGGTGCTGTTATGTTGAAAGATCAGGTGGATAAGATAGAGTGGGCTTCAAGAAAGTCTCATGATGGGTCTAACCTCCTTTTACAGATGGCGGTCTCAGGCTCCTGTGTAGCCAGAGCCAGGGCAGTGCTTTTATGGTTCAGGGAGGTGGCATACATGTGCTTCAGTAGAGAAGGAGAGGAAGAGACTTATCAAGGCGACACATTGGTAAGTTGGTGTCGCTAATGTAGAAACATAGAATTTGATGGCAGATAAGGACCACTTGGCGCATCCAGTCTGCCCATTCCTCCCTGCAGACCATACCCGAGCTACAACTCTCTCCCTCCCCTTCCTCTCCACTATAATTCATACGTGTGTGTAACACTGGGTTTACAAGAGAAAATATCTTTTTAAGAAAATGACTGGAAAATAAAAAACTCAACCTGTGAAACCCATGTTCGTATCCTGAGGATACTGGAGGGTGCCAAAGTGGATAAGCCTACAACTTTCCAAAAGACTTGGATTTTATTTATTTCGTTTTTGTTGACCGGGTAAGTGCACTAGACAAATCCTGCCTATTTTCAGGCACGACCCGGGGGGGGGGGGCGGCGATACAGATGAATGCCAACTGACCTTGAACCACATTAAGCTGTTGGTGGTATTTTTAGTGAATGAGGGAAATTTGGCCAGGACACTGGGGAAATTCCCCTACACTTTTCGATAAGTGCCATGGGATCTGTAACATTCACCTGAACTACCACCAATCCAGGCAGATGGGACCTCGGTTTAACATCTCATCCGAAAGACGGCACCTCAGAAGTACAACACCCCTCTCATGCTGCACTACAGTGTCAGTACTGGGATATTAACCCAAGTGCCAGATGTGGGAACTGAACCCACAGCCCTCTGATCTTCCGGCCTCAGAGGCGCGTGTGCTACCTACTGAGCCACTAACACTGCAGAGCAAGCATTTGCAATGCAGTTTGCAATTTGCATGGATTTGCAAGCATTACCATGTTCCCATGGCTTGTACCATATTGAAGAGGTATTGGAGATCTCCCTAAGGACCGTGCTTTGCTGAACAACTCACCGATGCCTTGGACAGTGATGGGCTCAGTACTGGAGTGGGATGAACTCCTGTTAAAAGCAAAACAGAAGGGTCCTTCAGAATGGCATGGTAGCAAAATGAATCTCTTCCCTGACCTCCGCTATGAGATGAGGCAGTGGAGGAAGGGGTTTGATAGCATTTGTACCAAGCTGAGACAACTGGGAGTGTTATCTCCTATCGATGCTAGCGAGTTTGAAAGTTCCCTTCCGAAGGTGTTTGCGTAAAAACCTGATCATGGAGGTAAGGGCAGCCTTCTTGCTCTGACTTAGACCGTGCGGATTCATCTATGACCAAGCAAGTTTATGTTGCAGTGGCTTTGGGGCATTTGTTAGGAGACTTTTTACTTATTTTTTGATATTGTAGGTTTTGTGACTTTATTGTACTGCAGCCAACATGGCGACATTGCATGTCGGCTTTCAGCACTTGTAGGCTGCCTAGCCCTTCTTTTCGATTTTTGTTCTTTTTTTTCGTGCCAGTCAGAGTTTCCATCATGCTGCAGTAGTGCAGAGGTACATAATGCTCTGGGCCACTTGTTCGCTGCATGCCATCCCACTGTTCTCACTGGATCACTCAAGGAGATCATGAGAACTTTACTTAACTGATTCCATTTTTTTTTTTTCTTAATATATTTTGACCGCGTTAGTTTCAGTAATATTTCCTGAAAATGCGACCTTGCAATTTGTACTGGACAATAATGTATAGATTGGTGCCTAGCTGTTTGGGACCTATGTACCATATATTGACATTAAAATTGGAGAGGGCAGCACTCTGCTTATTATTTTTAACTGTTGCAAGTTTGCAACTTCCAGTTTAGTTTTTTTTTTTTTCCTTTTTAACATAAGCATTAGCACTAAAGAAGACATCTTTCTTTAATAATGCATGTATACTACTTTGAACCATTAGGGTGAATCTGTGAACGGTTAAAGCATAACATTTTATTAACGCTTGCCTTTCGATACGGCAGTATGCTGCCATATGTTGCCAGTGATGGTTTATGCCCTATGTTGGTTATGGGAAGCAATACCCTACTGTTTTTATTCAGCGTTTACGATGTGGTATTCTCTGTGCATGCATGTTTATCCCCAGCTCATGGCAGCATTTGTACTTTCTGCTTCCAAAGTGGGGTGTATATTAATGTGTGCAGTGATGGATACCCCCCAGTGAAGCATTAATGTTTGGGGCATGACAAGTTACTGACTGTAATAGTGGCATATTCTCAGATATTTTCATGAGTATAATCAGTTGTAACAGTGCCTACCTACAGGTAGCTGAGCTGTGTTGTCTGATAGTAAAGTTTAGAAACGGTTAAAAAAAAGAAAAACAAATTGCTGATTCTTTCTTTCTTTCTAATTACAGAAAAAGATGGCAAAGCCTTCCACCCATCCTATGAAGAGAAACTAAAACTTGTGGCTCTCCACAAACAAGTGACTTTGGGTCCATACAATCCTGATGCATCCCCCGAAGTTGGGTTCTTTGACGTGCTTGGAAATGACAGGAGGTAGGATATTTTGATTGCTGAGGATGCCTGCTGTTGTATTGCAACAACAGCAGATTCCCTTTCACTGGGGCTGGAAACATGCAACCTGGATTTAGACAGTGGAGAAATTAAAATTACGTGCTCACCATAATTCTTGTTCTAAGAATATCTTCACCATTGATTCACATTAGTGGGTCTGTACTGGAGGTGCTCAGACCCAGCAGGAGCCAGAACTTTTCAGAGGGCTAGCGCCGCGACAGGCAGCGTGCATGCATGTCAGGTGACAGTGTACACGGCCACTGGTTTACCATTGCATTATCCTCCAACCACCTCAGTATCTCTCTTACCGAGTAGGTGAGCAGCATAACCAAACAAGAACCTGTACATTTAACCTAAGGGCATGAGAGAGCTCTTGTAAAAAGGCCACCAAATCCAGTAAGTGTCTTCACAGCCCAAACCAAGCATAAAGGAGTGAAGACCATCACAACCATACTGAAGTGAGTTCGGGGGATGGTGGGGGGATGGGTGTGTTTGTTAATCAATGGTGAAGGTATTCTGGAAGATAAAGAATTATGGTAAGTACGTCATTTTAGTGTCTTCCAAGAATCATTCTTTTTTTTTTTCTTTTCTTTATTATTATTATTTTGCATACTAATATACATAGTACAAAGGCCCATATCTTGACAAGACCATAGAACAGCAAACATCAGCATGGTTTTAACCAGTTAATCACAGGAAGGGTGTATCAAGATATTTTGATACCACACGGGGTAGTTACAAAATATAAATACACTATTAAAGAGTACAAAAGTTGTGCTGTATAATTAAAGCCCAGGAGCAGTGTGACTGGTACTAGAATAACTAAAGTTCAATAGATCTATATGTATTGAAGGTATCACCTTTAAACATCCCCCCAAAAATATAGTGAAGAATATGAAAAGTCCCAACTAGGAGTTGAAGGAAAATCAGACATTTTTCACAAGCTGAGTAAGTCTCCTACTACCTCATCAGACATACAACCGTCTGTGGGGCTCTAAATCCGATGGTGTTCCGGCAAACGTGAGGCCCATTTTCCTGCTTCCGATGGGTCAGTGAAGATCCAAACTTTATTCTTGTACACAATTCGCAACCGTGTGGGGAATTGAGGCAGCTCTTAACTTTTGACGAACGCTGTCAAATTTCTTCCGCTGCATGCGGGTTGCGTAACTAATGTTAGGAAAGAGAAAAACATTATTTTCATCCTGTGTGAGTGATCCCACCCTGCGAGCCAGATGAAGAATCCTGTCCCGAGTTCCCACACTGTCCGTGACGAGTAGTAGAGTTCGGAGACTATCAGAGGCCTAACGATAGCCCCGTGGAGTGATCCTGTATGCTTTATGCAAAGACAAATGGTATCGATGACTCTTCCGGGCAGAGTTTTTCCTGTGGCCACTCCTGCAAAAACATCAAAGGATGATCCCCTTCAATGCCTTCGGGGAGCCTCAAGATGCTGCGCACATGGGATGATTGAGTCTGATTTTCAAGAGACTCGAATCTGTCTCGAAAGTGTGCATTCTCTTTAAGCAGAGTTGCAGTCGCAGCAGCTGTAGTTTCTACTTGCCTCTTGGCATCCCCAATCTCCATCTGAACCTGTTCGACTGTCGTTTCCTCTAAAGTAAGTCAGGTGCCAAGAGTTGTCCTTAGTGTTCAGATCAGTAACTACTGAAATCAGGCGCTGCAATTTAGACCCAATTGAAGCCATAGTTTCCTCCGTCTCTCCTGAAGTCGCGGCCTGTGTTGCACACTCAGTTTTCTTAGGCTGTGTAGTCCCTGCAGTTTTTCCTCCCGTTCCATTGCCTTTTTCTTTGGAAGGGTTACCCTTTATACGTTTGTAAGGGTACTCTTTCTAGTTCTGAAAAAAAAAAAAAAAAAAAAAATCTTCGGAGTAATCAATGTAAAGAGGTGATAAGGTTTTATCAGGAGTTAAGTGTAGAGCTGGTAGTTTGCTGCCCCTCAGCTGGGGCACAACAGCGTTCCCCCCCCCCCCCAACAAAGAATCATGCGTTACCATTGAATCCCACTAGTAGGTCGTACCAAGCTCAGGAAAAAAGTCCCCCTGGACTAGGGCAGCTGGAGCTCAGGGCACATTCAGGATAGTAATCCATTCAGAACTGTCCTGCTAAAAGTGGCATGCTGCCTGGCATGGACATCAAGGGCAATGTAGCTTAGATTCCCATCCGTCAGCTCAGCGACCATGGGGCTGAATCAAGTCTCTCCACTGCTTTCTGTCTTGTACCAGCTCCATAGTTTGGTTCATCTTTAATCCTTTCTGCTGCAGGTCGTTCTTGATGGTATCTATCCAGTGTAATTGCTGTCTTCCCTAAGGCTTTATTTTACGTACTTCTGTAGGCATTGCCATGAGTGGTATTTTATCCGTGTCCATTCTCGAACTATTGCAGTCATCTTTTTTAAATCTTCTGCAGCAGAGCTGTTTCCTGTCCAAGCCGCATCCTTTTCATTTCATTCTTTATTTTCTGCATTCTTGACACCCAGTATTCCCCTTAGCCAACTAATTTCTGCACTGAGTATTTTACATTCATCCGTTTTCCTTACACTCCAGCATTCTGACCCATATAACAGTACCAAAACGACAGTTGTCTAATGCACTCTAATTTTTGTTTTTGTCATTAGCCTTACATATCTTGTGAAGTTTTGTGAAAGCAGTAGCAGCTAGTCTGATTCTTCTTTTTATGTCATTTTACATTTTCCATTCTTTGATATGAAGCCTCCAAGGTACACAGATTTTTCCACTTATTCTAGTTTTTCATCTCCTACTTTGATCAGTACATCTTCTATAATCATTTTTTTAAAAGTCTTTTATTTTATAAATGCAACAATTTTACAGGCAGCGATACATCACTTATTAATACCAGTTGATAACATCACAATACATTACATGTATACTTGTAGCAGTCATATTAGGGGAACATAACTTAACATCTTATTATTTCAGTATCCAGAGAATCATAATTACTCATTTTAAGTTCAGTCTGTGATCCGTTCAAATCAAATCAGGCATAGCATGGTGAGCCCTTCCTTATCCATCCCAGATTTTATTCCCATTCAAATTCAAGGAGCATTACAGATCATATCCAGAGTATCTTTTCAGTGCAAAGGAAGAGCAAAATTACATGTTCAGTACATAGCTTAAGGTACAAAATCATCATAATGATTTAGTTGGTATGACATCCACTTTTGCCATTGTACATCAAATTTTTCAACCTTGTCCATCATCTTGGCCGAGAGTCGCTCGAGGGCATATATCCCCCTGGACAAAATAATCCAGGCTTTTTTAGTGGGTATTTTATTTGTAAACCACAGTCTAGTGATAATTTTGTGGGCTGCTGTTATACATTTTTTTTAAACTTTATTTTTATAATTATATTTGTAATCATATAGATACAGATTCCATGTCTAAGACAAACCATATAGAGCAGTATATAATCCACATAGAGATAGTCTCCTTAATCCTAGGAGGAATGCATCCTAGACATATTGATACCACATTGGAGGGAATTACTAAAATAGTCTCTAGTAAGTAAATATAACAAAAATCGCTGTGTTACTACAGAGCCCAAGAGCAATATGACTAATTACGTTACTGCAAAAGTAATGAATATATCTAAAGAACCTTGCCCCAGCAGGGGTTAATAGCGTCATACTATCTGCCTAAAAAAGATTAATATTCTTACTAAACCTTAAGGCAGCAAATGTTCTGTACACACAGAAAGGTACATGCAGTAGGTTTATACTAAGTTTCTACTTAAGACGAACAATAAACCTATAAGGGTCGTGTAAATAAGACCAAGAAGAAGACAAAAAACTATAATATAGGGCTATTACAAAATAGCTCGTCAGGACATTTAAAGTCCTAAAGTATTGAAATCTTTGCCCTAGAGCAGCTGTTGTGAGAAGAACTGTTCAGGAATATGAGTGCATAAACATTAGTTCCCTCATATATTAGAACTGTAAGAGAGCTGTAACAAAATTAAAACCATAAAAGTACTTAAAACAAATTTAGTCCCCTCCCTCCTCCTCTATGTCTAAGCCGCCTCTCTTGCTTCTCTCAATTGGGACTGTCGACTGCTCGCATATCGAGAGGCCCATTTTCCTGCCTCCGAGGGATCCGAAAAGAGCCAAACCTTCCCGTCATGTACCACCCTCAGTCTGGCTGGATATATGATCGAATTGATCACCGATGCCTCCTTTAGCCGTTTCCGAACTTCATTAAACTTTTTCCGACGCAATAGAGTTGCATAGCTGAGATCGGGGAACAGGTATACAGCTCGATCATCCTGCATCAGTGGTGCTGCTCGTCTGGCCAAACGCGGGATCTTATCCCTGGTACCAACACCATCTGTAACCAGCAATAAAGTGCGAGGGTTCTCTGGGTCTTCTCTGTACCCACGGGGGGTGATTCGGTAGGCTTTCTGTAAATTAAATGCCAGATTCTGTCCTTCAGGTAGTAATTTAGCTTCAAGCCAGTCTCAAGAACATAATGGGGTGGTCTCCTTCAATTCCCTCCGACAGGCCCAGAATCCTAATATGTGACGACTGGGCCTGATTCTCGAGCGTTTCCAAACTGGCTCTCATATGCGTATTTTCCTTGATGAGTAAGGAGGTTGCCGCCACTGATGAATCGCTTTGTCGTTTAACATCAATAAGCTCTGTTTGCATCCCCCTCCACGGTCGTCTTGACAGTCGATACTCTAGTGGCAAATGCATCCATTTTATTACTCAGATCAGCAACAGAGGTAATTAACCTTTGCAGTTTATGACCGATTGAAGTCATAGTCTGCTCGGGTCCCTGGAGTATTGTGGTTTGCTCTTCCAGACCAGGCCGAGCCACCTGAGAAGTCCCCCGATGCTTTGCTGCCAGATCCCCCACCTTTATCTTTTCGTGGGTTGCCCATTTTAGGTTTGTTTGCCTCGTTCGTCGAACTGTGGTATTTATTTTACTGAATATCGACCCTACAGGGATGATTTTTGATAATTTTAAATATCTGGTGCAGAGCTGATCGAATTTGCTGCCACTCAGCTCGGGCTCTACAGCACCCCCCCGTCGCTGTTATTCATTTTAAAATTTGTTTCAGCAAGTTGTTGTCAATTCGCAGACCTTTTGGTTTAATAAAAGTCAGTATAAATGTGGGAGTGAATAAATCAGTGGTGTCATAAATTACACTCAGCTCCTCGAGGATCTCCTTCCAAAACTTGGATAGCTTAGCACATGACCAAAGGACATGGCTCTGATTTGCTCTGTCATTCCCATATTCTTTCCAAAACTGTCCCTCCCTTAATTCTCCCATACTAGCCAGCAAGGCTGGTGTGCAGAAGAAACGAGAACAGAGTTTCCACATGTATTCACGCCAGTATGATGAGAAAAAGATTTTTATAGTTGGTAAAGCAGTCTCATTCCAGTCCAGCTCACTGTTTGATACCTGTAGTTCTTGTTCCCATCTAAACCTGATTGAGTTGGTCGAGTCTCCCTGTCTTTCATTTGAAGCCTTATATATCTTACTAATCAGGTTATCCGACGTCGTTCCTCTGATACGAGCTTGTAACAGTTGTATTATTTGGGTAAGGTTTTCACTTAGGGTCGGGAGTGACCATTCATATGGCTGAAGGTATGATTTAAGATGTAAATAAGAAATAAAATATTTATGGGGCAAGTGATATTCCTTCTGAAGGGAGACAAAGGGGAAGGAGACCTGTTCTGCCCGCTAACTGGAAAATGAATAAAATGCCATATCTCTGCCATTGAACTACATAGGGGCCTGAGGGACCTGCTATCAACTTTGCATTATACTTCAGTTTTCCCAAGAACAATTTTTCAGGGAATGTAAAATAATCATTGGTGACCTTAAGCCATATTTTTAAGGGTTCCCTGGTGAACTTCAGATAATTCATTATCCCTTGGCACTTGGAGGGGCGTCCCATAAAGGAGCTCCTGAGTGTTGCACAGGTCTCCCCAGGTTACTTCTGATTGTTTCCAGTGTGCATTATACTGTTTATTTAGCCAGTGTAGGACTACTCTTAACTGTGCTGCCATCGCATACTTTTTGAGGTCAGGGAGGTTAAGGCCACCTCTCTCTCTGGCCAGTTGCAGAACAGAATATCTAATTCTGGGACGTTTTCCGCTCCAAATAAAGCGGGATATCATTCAGACAACATGAAGTCTTGCTATATTATGACATATGCAGTATAACCCCAGGTTAGAACTGCTCCGGAGGTGAAAGAGTTAACTTCCATGCAGAGCATGGAATCTTGAGCGCGAGCTCGGTTGAACACTCTGTCTGTTGAAGCTCAAACTTAAACTGTCAGATTCTTTACTCCGCCTCACTGAACAGTTGCTCTGGAGATTCCTCCTGCTCGGTTTGTTTGACGGTTTTAAAGTGTAATTCTCGGTTTATTTTCCCGAAATTTAACCGCAATCGTTGGTTCAAGCTCTGTCTGTGGTATTGTAAGTAATAGATAGGCTTATTTAATATTTTTTCTTCTGTGTGGAACTTGTAAACGTCTTTTTCGGTTCGGTTTGAACCGATCAGAGGGGTTTAAAAATTACTTTCTAGCCCTTTAGAGTGTGGTTCTCGGTTCTAAAAAAAAAAACGAATCTTATTACGTTTTTTTTCCACAACCCGTGACACGGTTGGGAACCGATGAGAGAGTCTTGCTTGGTGGATTGCCATTAACGGGCAAGTTTTGGTTAAGCTGGCACTATGAGAAACCCAAAAGAAAAACCGGACCTACTGGGTTTCAGCACTGTGGCCTCTGTGGGGAAGCCTTTGCCAAGGCTGACCCACACACCATTTGTGTATATTGTCTGGGGTTTGACCACCTCAATGCAGACTGCCAGATTTGTAAGAATTTTCCTGCTGCCACCGTGGAAAAGAGAGTTGGTAGGCTCAGGGAAAGGGAGGCCAAAAAGTCCGCTGACCCAGATGGCCAGCCCGGTTCGGTTCCAACCGAACCTGAGGGAGTGCCCTCTGACCAGGGCGATGCTTCCTTGGGCCAACAAAGAGCCAGCTCTGAGGAGCCGGTTTCAACTAAAAGGGCTAGAAGGTCAGCTAGTTTGGGGCCAAAAGGTTTTTCTCCAACCGCTGAGGAAATAGCCAAAGCTATCCAAATTGTCCAGTCTCTTTCCCCAGTTCCGTCCGAACTGGCACCATTGGGCAAGCGCCTGGTTTGGTCGGTTCCTCAGTTCAAGATTATGATTTTGAAGATTTTTATGAACCAGGGAAGGGAGGAGGGGCACGAGGAGAGTGGAGTGTGATTGACAGTCTGGATGTGCCCATTGAACCGGACATCTCTCCAGACAGACCCTCAGAGTATCCTCCCAGGCTATCTGAGTCCCCTTCTCATTTTTGTTTTACAAGAAAGTTGTTGACACTCTGCAACTCCCTGTTGAGGAAGCTGTTGATTTAGAAGAGCCTGATTTTGTGGAAATGATGGATATTCCAGAGTCTAGGAGACTGTCTATTCCTTGCATAAATCTTTTTAGGAAACAGACAGTAAAATTCTGAAAACTCCTCATTCTATCCTCCCTGTGGATAAAAGGATGGACAAGAGGTATGCTTTATCAGGCTCTGATACAGAGTTCCTATCTCAGCAGTGCAGCCATGTGGGGGTAGTGCAGGCTGCAGCCTGTGACAAGGCTAATATTCCTCTAGCCTCTCACCCTCCTGAAAAGGATTCCAGGAGGATGGATGCCATTGCAAAAAAGCAGTACATGGCAGCATCTTTGGGACCAAGGCAGGCAAATTATATGGCTTACGCAGCTAGGTACCAGGTGGGATACTGTCCTGGCCCTAGCAAAGCAGGCCTCTGAACAGCTTGCCAGGGAGCTGGAGCAGGTGGCTGCAGACGGTATTGAGGCATCCAAGGTGCAATTTCATGCTGCTGTAGACTCTAATGATGTTTCATCTAGAGTTATGGCTACATCTGTGTCTCTTCGCAGAATGGCCTGGCTCAGATGTACTGCCCTGTCACAGGATACCCAGTCTAAGGCTATGGATTTTCCTGTTGTGGGAAATTCTCTGTTTGGGGAGCAGACAGAGAATTATATGAAGAAAATGGATGAGTATAGGACCACCTATAGGAGTGCACAGGCCAAAGAAAGGCAAGTCACTCCTCAAAGGCAGCATGTCAGGGGCAGGCCTTTTCATAGGCCATTTTACCAAGCCCAGGCCTCCTCTTCTGCTTGTGCCCAGAGGGGGTTCTTTAGAGGAAGGGGCAGAAGGGGCTCTAGTAAGCCTGCTTCTACTCCTCAACCCAAAGCTCCTGCAAAACAGGCTCCCTGATGGGGTAACCAGGGCCGATTCTCCACTACCGGTAGGGAGCAGGCTGGCTTACTTTGTCCAGGACTGGAAGTCTTTAACATCAGACAAGTGAGTCCTGGAAATAGTAAGCCAGGGACTGGTTCTCAGCTTCAAAAAATTTCCGAAGATGAGAGCCAGATCTTTTCCACCTGCGAACCCATCAGAGGCACTTGTCCTGGAAGCAGAAGTTTCTGCCCTCCTGGCTCTCAGAGCCGTGAAAAGGGTTGTACCCATACACCAGGGCAAAGGGTTGTACTCCAGGTACTTCCTTACCCCAAAAAAGACAGGAGAATGGCGGCCCATTCTGGATCTCAGGTATCTAAACAAGCACCTTTTAAAACCAAAGTTCAAAATGGTGACCCTGAGGATTATTTTACCCTCTCTAAGGCCAGGGGACTGGCTAGCCTCACTGGACCTCAAGGATGCCTACTTCCATGTTCTCATCAGAAGCTCCCATCGAAAGTACCTCAGATTCGAACTGCCCTCAGGCCATTACCAGTTCAGAGCAATGCCCTCCGACCTGTCCTCAGCTCCAAGGGTGTTCACAAAATGCCTGGCAGTAGCAGTTGCTCATTTAAGAAGGCAAAATATTGCCGTCTTTCCTTATCTGGACGAATGGCTCATTGTAGGTCAGTCTCCAGAACAAGTCAAACTTCATTTACAAGTAACCCAGCACCTGCTTACATCTCTAGGTTTCCTTCTCAATCTTCCAAAGTCAGTTCTGGAGCCTGTCCAGCTTCTCACCTTTATAGGCGCAGAACTGAACACAAAAGAAGCCAGAGCTTTCCTTCCTCTGGAGAGAGCAAGGACCCTGGTATCTCTGGCCTCCTCTTTCACCCTGCAGGTCTCTCGACCAGCAAGGCATTTCCTACAGCTCCTGGGGCACATGGCTGCTTCTACAACAGTAGTGCAGGGAGCGAGATTTCAGATGAGGGACATTCAGTTCCATTTGAGAGCCTTTTGGTCTCAAAGGACGGATCCCCTAACCAAATTGATTCCAGTGACTCGAACCCTGATCCAGGCCCTCCAGTGGTGGCAGGATCAGAACAATCTGAGACAGGGGGTTCCCTTCACTCCCCAGTCTCATTCCTTGACCCTTACTACAGATGCATCCCTCTTGGGGTGGGGAGCTCACATGGGCAACCTTTCCACCCAAGGGCTGTGGTCCCCTCAGGAATCTCTGCTCCACATCAATTTGCTGGAGCTCAGAGCAGTTTTTCTAGCACTTCAGGTTTTCTCCACAGCTGTCCAGAACAAGGTTGTTCAGGTCAGAACAGACAATACCACTACAGTGTGGTACATCAACAACAAGGGGCACTCGGTCTACGGCCTTGTGCACCGGCGCTTAGTGAGTTGTGGTCTCTGGCATATTCCTTAACACCTCCCTACGGCAGTTCACCTCCCAGGCAAGGACAATGTCCTAGCGGATGCTCTCAGCAGGATTTCCAGGCCATCACAATGGGCACTGGATCCCCTAGTACTGGAGGTAATATTTGCCAGATGGGGCACTCCGCAAATAGATCTCTTTGCAGCCCCAGACAATCACCAACTTCCCGTTTTTGTTGCAGACCCCCAGTGTTGGGCTCAGTCCCTCTGGATGCCTTCCTTCTCAGTTGGGAATGGAAGTTTCTCTATGCTTTTCCCCCCTTCCCCTTCTTTTCAAAGTGCTAGTCAGAATCAGATCTCAATCCTGCAAGATGATCCTGATCGCTCCAGATTGGGCCAGGCAGCCCTGGTACCCACTCCTCATGTCCTTAGCAGTCCACCCTCCCCTATGCCTTCCCAGGAATCACAACCTGTTAACCTGTGCCCAGGGGAGAGTTTGGTATCCGAACCTCAAATCTCTCAATCTCAAGGCTTGGGTCTTGAAGAGTTAGAGTTTGCTGACCTACACCTTTCTCAAGGTGTATTGGATATCTTGAAGGCCTCTAGGAAGCCTTCCACCAGGGCTACCTATAATTCAAAATGGAAGAGATTTTCCATATGGTGTGCTGGTAAACATATTTCCCTAGAATCTGCTGGTGTGCCCATGATCCTGGATTATTTGGTGCATTTGAATTCCTTGGGGCTGAGGCCAGCTACCCTAAAGGTGCACTTGGCAGCTGTCTGTCTTCTTGTCAGCAGGTAAGCCCTCTTCTTTATCAGCTCACCCTGTGTTCTCCAAGTTTTTTAAAGGGTTGCTTCACAGGGACCCTGCCCCTGCTTGGGATCTTAATATTTGCATCGCTCAGCTTATGCAACCTACTTTTGAGCCATTGTCTTCAGCAGAGCTGAAGTACTTGACTTGGAAAACTGTGTTTCTGGTAGCCATCACCTCTGCCAGGCGCATAAGTGAGCTACAAGCCTTGTCAGTGGAGCCTGATTTTATCTCCTTTCATAGAGATAAGGTAGTCCTCAGGACTAACAGGAAGTTTTTGCCTAAGGTGGTTTCAGACTTTCACCTTAATCAATCCATGTCTCTTCCTGTGTAGTTCACTGACCATTCCTCCTCTGGTGAGAGGAGATTGCACAGTTTAGATGTCAAAGAGCCCTTAGTTACTATATAGAACGCACCAAGGGTCACAGGTCTGAATCCTCTCAATTGTTCCTCACTTATGGTGAGGTTGGTAAAGGAAGCCTGCCACTGAAAGATCCATTGCCAGGTGGATTGTCTTTGTATCCAATTCTGTTATGAAAAACTGGGTAAGGTTCCTTCCTCAGGCCTGAGGGCTCACTCTACCAGAGGTACAGCTACGTCTCTGGCTGCCAGGACATTCCTATCCTAGAGATATGTCAAGCAGCTACCTGAAAACAGCTCACACTTTACTAAGCATTACTCCTTGGATATCCAGGCTAGGAGTGATGCTCGATTTGGCACAGCTGTGCTTCAGAGCCTATTTCCCAAGTAGGTTGTGTCCTCCTCCATGGAGGTACTGCTGTGTAGTTCGTATATGTCATAATATAGCAAGACTTCATGTTGTTTGAAGAAAAAATTACTCACCTTAGTAATGTTGTTTCTTCTAATGGAGTCTTGCTATATTATGACCCCCCAGCCTGCCCCTCTCAGAACCTCTGTTTTGGGATGTGTTTGGGCAGTGCAATGTTGGCACTTCTTTGATACCACTTTATTTCACCCTTCTTGGGTGCTTAGGTGTTATGCTTAAGTTTCTTCTTGAATCCCCCGACTTGAGTCTTTGTTTTGGGATCAAGATAAAAAAAAAGTGTTTTTATAGTTAGTAGCCAACGGCTAGTGTAGGTTTACGGCTTCCACACAGAACCTTAGTGAGTTTTTGCTTGTAAAGATCTGACAGTTTAAGTTTGAACTTCAACAGGCAGAGTGTTCAACCGAGCTCGAGCTCAAGATTCCATGCTCTGCATGGAAGTTAACTCTTTCACCTCCGGAGCAGTTCTAACCTGGGGTTATACTGCATATGTCATAATATAGCAAGACTCCATTAGAAGAAACAACATTACTAAGGTGAGTAATTTTTTCTTTCAATGCATTAAAAATTCTGGTAGTAACACAACAAAATGTGACAAAATCCAATAGGGGTGAATACTTTCTGAAGGCACTGTAAGCTTGAGAATATAAACAGGATTTCCATTTCCTAGTGTCCCCACCCCAAACAGACTTCCCTGAGTTGCATTGTGTAGTCCCTGTATGCAGAGTCACCCCTGCATCAGGTTACCAGTTTTTAACTCTCTGCAGAACCTCTCTCACCACTCACTCCGGTGCAGGTCGTTGAAATCTTTGTAAAAGTTTTTTCACATCCTCTAGGGTTGCTTGACTCTGTCTCTTTCTGGAACACGGATCCCTAGCAGTGTCCTAAACAGCATCGTGAAGACCTTGCCGAGTTTTCCTGAGTGAGGAGTCTTCCTGGGTGGATTGAACCATGCCCCGAGTTGAAGAGCTTTCTTTGCTTCATCTGGTGTCTCAAAGGTTTGGGGGCCATCTGGAAACATAACTAGTCGAGCAGGGTATGGAGTAGCAACTTTTAGTTGTTGTTGCTTTAAAAGATGGAGTATTGGAGCATAGGCCCTGCACTTGGCTGACATAGATGGGGAGTAATCGTTGTCAAAATAAATGTGGTTTCCTTTATGTTTGGTATCCCTCATTCTCCACGCTCTGGTAAGGCTAGTTTGTTTAGTAGTATAGTTTAAAAACTTCATTATGATGGAGCGAGGTCATCTGTCTTTCTGGGTTTGTTTCGGCGATAGAGCCCGATGGACTCGCTCTATGTCGAATTTAAAAGCTGGGTCTGATTGCAGAGAGTCGTAGAG
The DNA here is from genome assembly GCA_016271365.2 of Neoceratodus forsteri. Lineage (NCBI taxonomy): Eukaryota > Metazoa > Chordata > Ceratodontiformes > Ceratodontidae > Neoceratodus > Neoceratodus forsteri. The sequence goes on along the minus strand of CM057451.1, from coordinate 266,077,069 downwards.
GAGCTCCTCCACAAATTTTAGAATATCTCTCCCATCCTCGTTCTCTGGAATCCCATGTATTCTCAAATTATTCCTGCGCAATCTGTTTTCCAAATCCTCACATTTCTCTTTTAAAGTGTGCTGTTCATCTAGCAAGTGCATTACCATGTGTTCCAACCTTGGAACTTGCCAAGGACCTTCGCCTCTCTCACTTTTCTTTCTTTTTTTTTTTTGAAATTGCTATTTATTCGCCTTCCTGCCTGCCGTCCCCGACCCTTCAGGAGCCTCAAGGTAGACATCCCTCTGCCTTCCACCCTGCCCGTATGACCCCACAGGAACCCCGTAGAACTTCGGTTTACCCCCCTGAGCGGGGATGGGGCAGAGCCCCCTTCCCCCAACAATCAACTTTCATTGGTCCGTGGGCCATCGGGCGGGTGAAGGCACATCAAGGGCACATCTCCGGAGGCTCCATCTTCCCGGCGATGGCAGGCGTTTTTCCACTTTTTCTCCTACCCCCTACCGCGTAGGGACCCTGGACGCTAGGCGCGCAGAGCGGCCGACGTCACGCTTGCATGTCGGCAGCCATTCCCCGTAACATTGCTTACAGTACCCCGAGCTCTGCTCGAGTCAGACAAGTGTTCGGGCTATAGCCTTAACCTCCCGGAGTAGGCGAGCTGTCGGGATGCTCAAGCCTAGCTCCCCGCCGGCCCACCAGCGACCCGAGTGCGCTCCCGAACCCGGGTTGCCGGCATTGAGCAAGGTGTGGCGACCAGCGCCTCAACCCTCAGCGCCACCGGGCCGGCTACTCTCTCACTTTTCATGTAGGCATGCCTTGTGGGCTACATACAATTCCATCGACTCTGTGGCTTGCACCTCAACAACTGCCATTGCCCTAAGACGACATTCCTGGCTTCACCTCTCTGGCCTTGCCAATGAGGTACAGTTGGCGATTCAGGATGCCCCCTTCGGGGCTCTGTACTTTTTGGTGGGGACACCAGAGATATCATCACTGATCTCCAGGACAGAGGCCTCACCCTCAGATCAATGAGGTCCATGTACCGATGGGGCACTCAACAGCAGCAGCCCTTTTTGAAAAGGACCTGGAAGCAGGCCCCGGCTCGGCGCCAGGGCAAACACAAGTCCACGGATTCCGCCACTCCTACAGCCTCCAAGAACCAGAGACATGCAGGGGACCCTCTCCCTGAACGTTCTGCCACTACTTGACTTGCTATCCCCACTACCTCCTCGGTCTCACGACGAGGAGCAGGTGGGGGGAGGTTCGCCTGCCATGCACAGGAATGGAAGGCAGTAACCTTCAATGGATGGGTCCTGCAATTAGTGTCCGGACAAACCGTACATTTTCTGGAGCTTCCTCCAGAATCTCTGCCAAAAAGGTCTTCTTACTCCAGGGATCAGGCTCTTCTCATCTGAGAAGAAGTTCAAAGCCTCTTGCTCAAGGAAGCAGTAGAGCACGTTCCCCTCCAGCAAAGGGGCAGGGGGTTTTACTCCCACTTTTTCTTGGTTCCAAAAAGATGGGAGACTTCAGTTCCATTCTCTATTTAAGCAACCTCAATCAGTTTGTCGTGTACAGAACGTTTCGGATGTTGACACTCGAGTCTCTCCTCCCACTCCTTCTGGAGGATCATTGGTTGTGCGCTCTGGACATGCAGGATGCTTGCCTGCGCATCCCGATCTTCCCCAGCCACCGCTGTTTCCTGCAGTTACAATTCCAAGGGGAATACATCCAATTCCGGGCGCTCCCTTTTACTCTGTCCTCAGCACCCCGGGTCTTTACTAAGTGCCTGGCGGTGGTGGTGGCGGCTTCCTTACACCACCAGGATATTGCGGTTTTCCCTTACCTGGATGATTGGCTGATCTCAGCCCTGTCCAGGGACTCTTTACTGGAGGCTCTCTCTTTCACCTTGGACCTCTTTGGCAGACTAGGGATTACTATCCATATTCCCAAGTCATCCATGATCCCATCCCAGAGACTACAGTTCATTGGGGCAGTCTTGGATATGGTCCAATGCAGAGCCTTCCTTCTCCCAGACAGGGTGGAGACCCTGATCCGTCGGGCTTCGAATGGCTTCCTCCAGGACCATCCTGGCCAGGGAGACCCTCCGCCTTCTCGGCCTGATGATGGCCTCCATCACTGCTGTTCCCCTGGCAAGGCTTCACATGAGAGTTACTCAGTGGTCCTTGCGCGTGCAGTGGAACCAACTCCTGGACGACCTGGACCATCCGGTACTGGTCTTAGCAGCGGTTCGAAAAGAATTGCTTTGTTGGAGGGACCCTTGCAACCTTTCCTTAAGTCTCCCTTTCAGGAGCCCTGCTCCTCTGGCATCCCTAACTACGGACGCTTCGAACATGGGATGGGGAGCACATCTGGGGGGAGCACCAAGCTCAAGGTCTGTAGTCCAGCTTGGATGCACCCTTGCACATCGACGTTCTGGAGATGGGAGCGGTCTTGTATGCCTTGCAAGCCATTCAGAAATTCCTTCCCAAGGGATCACTGCTCGTCCAAATGGACAATATGTCTGTAGTCTGGTACCTCAACAAACAAATAGGAACCCGATCATACCCCCTGTGCAGGGAGGCGATGCGGGTGTGGAACTGGGCGGTTCAACAAAATCTGGCTCTTGTGGCCATGCACATTCCAGGCATTCTAAATGTCCTGGCGGACAGTCTCAGCAGGTCTCGGACCCTTGCTCATGAGTGGGAATTACATCAGGAAGTGGCCGAATCCCTCTTCCTAAATTGGGGACATCCGGAAATCGACCTTTTCGCCTCCCAATCCAATGCAAAACTTCCCAGTTTTTGCTTGCTCGTTCCAGGGCATGGTGCTTTCTTGCACAACGTGCTCTCTCTCTCTGCTGGACAAGGACATTTTTGTACGCCTTCCCTCCGTTTCCTATTCTCCAGAGGGTCCTTCTCAAGCTTCAAGCAGTGAAGGCGAGGATGATTCTCGTCGCCCCTCTCCGGCAGAGACAAATTTGATTTCCGCTGTTACAACAGCTATCCAGGGAACCACCAGTTCCTCTTCCACTGACCCACGACCTTTTGACCCAGGATAGAGGTCGTCTGGTACATCCGGGGCTCAGTACACTGCATCTTCATACATGGCTCCTACAGACATAGTGATTTCTCGCTTCAGGGTCTCCTCCTGAGTCGCTCAAGTCCTTATGGAGGCTAGTAAACCCTCTACTCGTTCCACTTACGCCATGAAGTGGAAACGGTTCTCAGTCTGGGTGACTTCCAAGAATTGGAACTCCCTTTTCTTGTTCTGCCACTCAAATCATGGAATACCTCCTTTATCTGTAAGACTCTGGTCTGTCATATTCCTCCTTGAAGGTCCACCTTTCCGCAATTTCGGTGTACCACGAGCTGGTGGATGGTAAACCCGTGGGTCAGTTGGAAGTCTGAAAAACCTTTCTGAAAGGGATCCTCCATCTGAAACCCCCCATCCACAGCCCAACTCAACCTTGGGATTTGAACTTTGTGTTGGAGAAGCTCACCCTTTCCCCTATTTGAGCTGACCATGAGCTGTGATTTGCACTTCCTTTTTGGGAAGACGTTATTTTTAGTTGCCATTACCTCAGCCCGAGGGATTTCGGAGCTTCACGCTCTGGTTTGTAAAGAGCCTAATCTTATTTTTCACAAGGATCGGGCGGTCCTCAGGACAAATTCTAAGTTTCTTCCCAAGTCGGTGTCAGAAGCCACACTGAACCAATCAGTAGAGCTTCCTGTTTACTTTCTGTCCCCTTCCAGTAGAGGTGAGGCACTTCTGCACACCATGGACATCCATCGGATTCTACTGTGCTACACACACTGGACCAAGGATTTCCGTATCATGATCAGCTTTTTGCCCCCAGTTCTAAGGGTAAACCGGTTTCCAAGCAGTACCTTTTCAAATGGTTAGGCAGCTGTATTTGGTGTTGTTACCAAAAGTACGAAAAACCTCTGCCTGGTCCCATCAGAGGTCATTCTACTAGGGGCATGGCTGCTTCCGCTGCCTTTTTGTGGAGTGTCTCTGTGGCTGATATCTGTGCCGCAGCCACTTGGAGTTCTGTCCATACCTTTTACCAAACACTACAGTCTGGACATTGCTTCTAGGCAGAGGTCTGGCTTCGGCCTAGCTGTCTTGCAGGGCCGTCTGTCCTAGGCTGGGTCCAGTCTGGTTCTCAGTTTCTGTTGGAGTTATTTCTCCTCCTCCCCTGTTTCTCTTGGTCTATCTTTGGAGGGACTGCTTGGGACTCTGTCCTATATGTAAAGACCTACTGAAGGAACCTTCTCGAAGTAAGATAGTACAGTTACATAGTAACTTACCATAACAGTAGATCTTCGAGAGAGGTTCCTTCAGTAGGTCATATTTTTCCCTTCCTCCTTCCCCTCATTTTATTTCTTACAGGGACTCCAAATCCTGTTCTCTCCGGCGGGAGAACTGGAGGGCGGGCATGGGGTCTGCCCACTATATACGGCTACACTGATATCGGTCACATGACATCGGGTTGGTGCCCCCCCCAGGGGTTGCTAGAAAAGTCACCAGTCATATATGTAATGACCTATTGAAGGAACCTCTCTTGAAGAGCTACTGTTACGGTAAGTTCCTACGTAACTGTACTTTTCCAAAGTATGCAAGATAGCTCTGTTTTTTTTTTTTTGTTTGTTTTTTCTCTGTTTTCTTTTCTCTATTGTGTAACCAATTCTAGTCCTGGGAAGCAAGTTCCCTGTAATTAGCTCCTTTCCTGTATAACCAGGGGTCCTCTGTAGTTACGGAGAGCCTTGTGTAAGTGATCTATCTGTGCTTACTAGTGCCTAACATTACAACTAAATGCTTCTGGGCCAACCGGCATAACTCTAGAATTATATATTTTTGTGGTTTATGCCTGAGGGGACGTTGCCTCTAGTCTTCCGCTAGCCTACTATAGATACTAGGTACCTTACTCTGCCGTGCTGTGGATGATGATTCTTACTGTAGATGTGAATGCATACATGTACCCTCTGGTGACCTTTCAGCACTAGGGCTGCTGGCACAGTAGCTTGAGTGTATATCTGGTGTGCATATTTACTTTTTTCCCCCCTTAGGGACTGTAGGTAGTGTGCTGATACCTCCGATTGCTTGCATACTATCTTAGGGTATTACAAAACTATATTTTCTAACATTATATTGTATTTTTAGTGACTGTCTTAGCACGACTGCCATCTGCCTAGTCTCTGCACTCCCATCCCAGTACCTCATGCCCCCGGCATTTCATCATGCCTCCCACTAGCTGGTTGACTCCGCCTGCATCATAATCTCCCTTGTCATCTTGGACTTAAGTCTCTCCCTATGCCCCGCACCTGACTACAGCAAGTTGAAAGAGAGCCATTCACTTACCCGTTCTTGTTGTTCGAAAATAGCCTACTGTCCTGGAATGGCTACTTGACATGGCCTCAGGTCAGTGGCAAATTGCTACAAGCTGACTTCCTACCTAATGGGTGCACTAGTATGGCCCAGATGGCCCACACCCTACCTGCCTAGGTACCTAAGAGAACTTGTCCACTGCCTCTCAGGAGATATTGAGACGAACCTGGGACCCTTCAATTGTAGGATCTCCTCTCCCTCGGACCCAATCTGGAAGCCCACTAAAGGACTGAAATAGTTCAGATGAATATTTACAGCCTGCGACCCAAATTGCATGAACTTGAAGCCTGGGCTGATCTCTACTCCCCTGATGTTATTGGAATCACAGAAACCTGACTCAAACCCTGCATACTCACTCATGAGATCGACATTCCAGGTTACACTGTTTTCGGGAAAAACAGAACAAACAGAAAAGGTGGAGTGATAATCTATGTTCGAAGCTCCCTAAATGCACTTAATATTAGTCCGCCTTGGTTGGATAATAGGGATTCTGAGTGTCTCCTTGTCAAACTCACTCTGGGCAGGGCCAAATCCCTAACAATTGGATGCACCTACAACCTGCCCAAGGTGGCCAAATATGAACTGGAATTCCTTATTAGTCAGTTGGCTACCAACCCTGTGGGGGAACTTATTCTTATGGGTGACTTTAACCTCAGTTGGTTGAGCAACGTAGTAAATGAATCACCCCTAAGAGATGCATCTCTTACTCAGCTAATCAGCGAACCTACGAGACCTAACCCTAAGACTGGCAATCATACGCTCCTCGGCTGGTTACTGGTAAACCAACCAGACAGAGTTAAAGCAGCGGGTTTGTTGCCAGACTCACTCAGCAACCATTCTCCTATCTTTTGTATCTGGAGGAACAACTCCCCTAATGCTCCTCCTAAGATCCTAATTGCATGGGACCTATCGAGGTTTGTCCCTGATAACTTTCTCAATGATCTGAGAGGGATACACTGGATGGACCTTGACAATCTTTCTAACATTGACGCGGCTCTTGATTTCTTTACCCATACCTTCTCAAGTGTCCTTAATAAGCATGCCCCACTAAAATAACAGAGAGTCCGAGGCAAATGTGCATACTGGTAGGATCAAGATAGAAGAAAACAAATGAAGCTTAGAGATCAGGCATGGGGCAAATACAGACACACAGGTGAGCACACTGATTGGCTAACTTACAGGACCCTAAGGAACAGCTGTAAAAAAGAGCTAAAACATGCTGAAAGGCATTATGTCGGGTCCCTCCAAACCTCTAACCTGACTAACCCTAAGAAATTCTGGTCACAAATCAACTGCCTCCTGAAGGGTCGCTCAGCAGAAGCTCCCCAGAGCATCTCCATTGATGGCAAACTTATGTCTGCTCCGGAAGAACTAGCAAATGCATTTAACAGCTTCTTCCCCAACCAGGACAGCTAAATAGACCCTGCACCTGGAACCAGTAACGTCTCTTCCTCTGTTGCGCACGCAGGTCCCAAATTCCATTTCCGCTTAATTTCTCGGAAGGAAGTCCTCTCTCTGCTTAACACCATCAAACCAGGTGGCTCTCCAGGGTTCGACAAGCTGGAGCCCAAGTTTCTGAAAATGGCTGCCCCAATTATTGCGACACCACTCAGGAACCTATTTAACAAGTCCCTTCTGTTCGGGAAATTCCCCACTAAGAGTGGAAAATGGCCACAGTAGTCCCTATTCACAAAGGTGGGACCAAAGACCATGTTGAAAATTATTGACCTATATCCATACTCTGTGTGCTCACTAAAACACTGGAGAAGCTTGTGCATAGACAGATCCTTGACTACATGGAACTCCATCATCTGCTTTCGGATGTGCATCATGGATTCAGGAAAAACCATGGGACCGACACAGCCCTTGTCAAGTTCACATCGGAAGTACTTGCAGTATGGATCAAGGTCTAGCCACTGGAGCCCTGTTCCATAACCTAACAAAAGCCTTTGACCTGGTGAACCACGATCTCCTCATCACATGTCTTGGGAACCTAGGACTGGACTCCCTTGCCTCTTCCTGGTTTCAGCATTACCTCTCTGAGAGAAAACTACTGGTAAGATGGACGGGTGTGACATCTGATGTTAGGCCAGTGAACCAAGGACCCCCCCCCCAAGGGTCCATCCTCGGACCTCTACTATTCTCTGTCGTCATAAACAACATGCCCATTCATTGTGGAGGGGCAAACATCCAACTTTATGCAGATGACGCTATCATCTACAGGAGCTCGAAGGATATCAACCAAATTAATCAGAACCTCAACATGGACTTCAGAACACTGGAAAAATGGCTTGCTAACACTAAACTGGTCCTCAGCCTAAACAAATTTAAGACCATACTCTTTGGCCCCAAACGCCTGGGAGCCGATAGATCCAACCTTCTTCAAATCTCCTCGGCTAACGGCACGAAACTGGAGGTCATTACATCCACAAAATATCTTGGCATACACCTAGACCAAGAGTTAACCCTAAATCCACACATTGAGGCTACCACTAAGATCCTCCACCAAAAAACTGGACTATTATACAGACTAGGTGGGTTCCTCTTCAGTGAAGCTCGCTTGGCTGTCACCACTGGAACCATCCTTCCAGTTCTTCTTTATGGTGCTTCCTTTATATAACCTCTGCAGGGTTTGGAACTTGCCAAGCTCAGAGTACTCTGTAACAAAATTGCCCACTTTGCAGCTGCTGCTTATCCCTGTGATCACCATTGTAATGTTCTCACGGCACTAAACTGGCCAACACTTGAGGCGAGACTTACTTACCCTACTCACTGTCTTGCTTTCAAAATAGCAAATTATCAGCTTCCCCTAGCCTAAATGGGCTTCTCCGATTCAAGGCGTTTAAGCAGGAGCTCAGGTCTACTACTCACCCTGCCCCGGAAGTCCCTACGTCCAGATCCCGTGCTGGTGTCAGGTCCTTCGCTATCTCTGCCCCGGCCCTCTGGAATAACCTACCTTCAGTGGTGATAAACTGCGCTACCCTGAACACATTTAAAAAATGCCCTAAAATTCCACTTGCTTGTGGTAAATCAGTGCACTTGTAATTGAATTGGGGTGATCCTCTAGCCTTGTATACTAACCTTGTAAAACTGTGTACCATTACTATTGCCTGCTCAGCTTTGTCTCCGGTAGGCATATGATGTCTTTATTCTGTGTATAGCTCCCATTACTGTTGCCTGCTTCTGCCTCTGTCTACTGTACGCATATGATGTTTATTCAGTGTAATTCTGGGTCACATCTGAAAAAGGGACACTGTTGTCTCAGTGGGCCTACCCGGTCAACAAATTTCAATAAATAAATAAATTTATTGGGGGTGGGTTGTTTTGCTTGCAGCAAATGTTGAATCATGATGCAAACTAAGCAAACCGTTTTCTCCCACCTGACACAGTGGGTCAAGCTCAGTGCCCCCATGGTGAAGCAGAAGCATAATGTGGTGCCATCAGGGAAGCAGATTCCTAGAATCCCACAATAAAGCAGGCTAAAGAGCTGGGGGAGTTACAGAGATGAGGTGCTTGGCTCCCAGGGAGGGAAAGCACAGGCTACTCGGCTTGTACTCCATACCTTACCTCATCCCCACGCCTGGGCTGATCATGGGGTGGCATTGGTATCTGCTGTGATGGCAGTCATTCACTAGCCCTCTGAATGGAGAAAGGGTCCAGTCATGGTTGCCCTATCATTGGCGTTGGCTGTGAAGACCTGCCTTTTGGCCGTATGAAGGGGTCCAATGATAGCCACCCTGTCATTGGGGTTAGGGATAAGGGGATCGTTGGGGTGACAGAGTAATAAAAGCAATAATACTTCCCAGACTTACATTCTGAGTGGGGCCAGCTGGCTGGCATTAGAGCTGTCCTAAACTTCCTAGATGTCTAGGCCCTGCTACTCTTTCCCGCCTGTTTTTTCATCCTCCACAGATATGCGACCCATGCCCACTGAGGCAAAGCTCAAGGCAGGGAGACCTTTCTGGCATGTCAGAAATGTGCTGGGACCAGGACTACCTACCACACTCTGACTGTCATTCTCCGGTCTGGACATAAGACACCACAGCGTCGTATGTCAGGGTCCTGCATCTTGACAGCAGCAGGATCCCCCCCCCCCCACATGACTCCCTCTCGTGGGCCACTCAGGGCACTTGTGTGAGGCCAGAAGGCACCCACGCTTCCCAGTGCAGTCAGACATAGAGAATTGTGTATGAGTAATCATACACAACAAGGCAGTTTTAGGATAAAGAGGTTTCTGTGGTAATTTAAGTACCTTGAGAGCATAGTGCTCAAGAGGTCTGGCATTAATAAAATCCCCAATATCCTATAATGTTTTCGTCGGTGTATGATTACTTGTACACCATCTTATAGTGTATAGGTAATCATACTTTGATTCCAGTGTCCCATCAAAAGCCCAAAAATAACTTACTAAGGTGTGGTTCCTTAAGCACCATTCACTTCCTGGCCTGCTCTCACTGCTGCAGCCCTCTTCATCACGCATGCGTGACGACGTTCAATCTTGTTGTGCTGCACTAGTGACGTACTCGGTGCAGCGTAACAAGATCAAGATGCACACAGTGCAGCAGAACAATGCCATTCCAGGCATGGATTACTTTTTTTTTTTTTTTTTGCACTTGCTCGGCTCCTACGGCTTTCGGAGGGAGCCTGGTACCCCTTCCTACTCCATCCGCCTCAGCTATTCAAGGCCACCTCACCCCAGCTTCATAGTGCTTGGGGAGCCGGGGTTGTATGATTTTTTTTCCGCGTTTTCTCCCCTTGAACCCCGAGGACACTGGCACGAAGGACGGAAGTCCAGGCAGACGACATGCTGACGCATGCCGTTGCCAAGCGCCCAGAGCGTCCTCACTGGCTCTCAGAGAGAGCCGCCATTGCCCCTGTGAACCGGTGCTTCCACCGGCCCCCAGGAATGTGGGATGCACAGGGCACCCCCGCTCACCCCTCTCTGGCAGTGGAGAGCATCTGTTGGGACGCTTGATCCTCCGCCCCCTTGCCGTTCCCCGACAACCCTGAGTCCGTTCCCAAACCCGGGTCACCGGCGTAGCGCGAGGTGTGGCGTCCAGCGCTTCAACCCTCAGCGCCACCGAGCCAGCCCAGGCATGGATTTCTATGCAGAACAGCGTTCTACCATGCACTGTAGATTTCAAACAATATAAAGTCTTGCTGTATTCTGACTAACTGCAGTTAGCTCCAACCTTTATACTGCCCCAGAGAACAAAGGATTAACTTTCTATACAGTGTATAGAATGCTGAGCTCGAGCTCGGTTGAGGTCTCTGTCTGTAGCCCTTTAAAATCCAGCCGTCAGATTCTTTACTCTGCCTCACTGAACAGTCGCTCCAGAGATTTCTCCTTCAGCTCGGTTTGAAAAGTCGGTAAAAGTTGTCAGTTTTAAACTGAATTTGTTCCGCTTAGTCGGTTCAGCCTCTGTCTGTGGTACCGTGAGTACTAGATAGGTTTTACCAAAATTCTGTGTATAAATTGTAAACTTGTTTGACCGGTTCGGCTGAACCGATCACTTTTAGTGAATTTCTGTTATTTTACTTAGTCTGGTTACTGGTCCTTATCGGTTCTAAAAAAAAAAAAAAACGTGTTTTGAACATTTTTTTCCAACACCCGTGACAGGGTTAGGAACCGATAAGGGAGTCTTGCCTGGCGGTTGCCATTAAAAGGGTAAGTTTGGTTAGGTTGGCCATGTCTGAGAAACCCAAGAAGAAAACCGGGCCCACTGGGTTTCAACACTGCAGTGAGTGTGGGGAGGTCTTTGCTAAGGCCGACACCCACGCCACCTGTGTTTACTGTCGGGGGTTTGAACACCTCAATACAGACTGCCAAATTTGTAAAAATTTTCCTAAATCTACCCTTGAAAAGAGATTAGGTAGACTGAGGGAAAAGGAGGCCGAGAAGTCCGCTGACCCGGATGGCCAGCCCGGTTCTGACCGAACCAGAAAGAGTGCCCTCTGACCAGGGCGATACTTCTTCAGGCAAGAGGAGAGCTGATCCTAAGGGGTCGGTTCCTACAAAAAGGAAACGCAAAGAGAGATCGACCGGTTCGGATCCAGAGGTTCATGTTCTGACCGCCGAAGAAATAGCCAGAGCGATTCGGATTGTGGAATCGCTTCGTCCGGTTCCGACTGATCCGGCACCTTTTGGCAGGGGTTTGGTTTGGTCAGTTCCCCTGGTTCACGATTATACCCCTGAAGATTTTTATGAACCGGAGTTTTAGGAGGATGGGGAGTTCGAGGATGATGTTGACGATGGTGAAAGTCTGGATGTGCCTGTGGAACCAGACATCTCCCCAGACAGACCTTCTGGTGTTTCCCCTCCTAGGCTTTCTGAGTCCCCTTCCCACTTTCTGTTTTACAGAAAGGTGTCTGAAAACCTCCAGCTTCCTATGGAGGAGGCCATGGAGGATCAAGAGGAGCCTGATTATGTGGAAATGATGGACATCTCAGAGTCCAGGAGACTGTCTATTCCCCTCCACAAATCCTTTGGGAAGCAGATGCTCAAAATCCTAAAGTCTCCCAATACTGTACCTCCTGTTGACAGAAGGATGGACAAGTGGTACACACTATCAGGCTCAGATACGGAGTTTTTATACCAACAATGCAGCCATGTTGGTGTAGTGCAGGCTGCAGCCTGTGACAAGGCAAGTATTGTCTTGGCTTCACACCCCCCAGACAAAGACTCCAGGAAGATTGATGCCATGGCAAAAAAGCAGTACATGGCATCTTCCTTGGGACTCAGGCAGGTGAACTATATGGCCTATACAGCCAGGTACCAGAAGTCCTGGTGGGACACTGTACTGGCACTGGCTAAACGGGCCTCCCCCCCAGCTAGCCAAGGAGCTGGAGGAGGTAGCTGCTGATGGGATCGAGGCATCAAAAGTACAGTTTCATGCTGCTGTGGACTCCAGTGATGTGTCATCAAGAGTCATGGCTACATCTGTGGCTCTTCGGAGAATGGCTTGGCTCAGATGTACTAGCCTCTCACAGGACACCCAAGCTAAGGCCATGGATTTTCCTGTACTGGGTAATTCTGTGTTTGGGGAGCAGACAGAGAATTACATGAAGAAAATGGACGAGTACAGGACCACTTATAGGAGTGCTCAGGCCAAGGAAAGGCAGGCAACTCCTCAAAGGCAGCAGTCTAGGGGCAGGCCTTTTCATAGGCCTTTTTACCAAGCACATGCCTCTTCTCCCTTTTCACATAGGGGGTTCTTCAGAGGGAGAGGCAGAAGGGGGATGAGCAGGGCTGCATCCACTCCTCAGCCTAAGGCCTATGCCAAGCAGACGCCCTGATGGGTCTGCCTGGGTCGACTCTCCTATTCCAGTAGGGGGCAGGCTGGCTTACTTTGTCCAGGACTGGATGTCTATTACCTCAGACAAGTGGGTCCTGGAAGTAGTAAGCCAGGGACTGGTTCTCGGCTTCAAAAAATTTCCGAAGATGAGAGCCAGATCTTTTCCACCTGGAGGTCTCTCAGAAACCCTTGCCCTAGAGGCAGAGGTTTCATCTTTTCTGGCCTTAAGAGCCATAGAGAGAGTTCCTACCCTACACTGGGGCAAAGGTCTGTACTCCAGGTACTTCCTTACCCCAGAAAAGACAGGGGAGTGGCGACCCATCCTAGATCTAAGATACCTCAACAAACATCTTTTAAAACCAAAGTTCAAGATGGTAACTCTGGGAATAATTCTTCCCTCTCTAAGCCCAGGGGACTGGCTAGCCTCCCTGAACCTCAAAGATGCCTACTTTCACATTCCCATCAGGTGCTCCCACGGAAAGTACCTCAGGTTCAAGTTGCCCTCAGGCCACTATCAGTTCAAAGCAATGCTCTTTGGTCTAACATCAGCCCCAAGGGTTTTCACAAAGTGCCTGGCAGTAGTCGTTGCCTTTCTAAGAAGGCAAAGGATTTCTATCTTTCCATATCTGGACGACTGGCTCGTAGTGGGTCAGTCTCCAGACCAAGTCAAGTCAGACCTGCAAGTGACCCAGCAAGTGCTCACTTCTCTAGGATTTCTTCTCAATCTCCCCAGATCAGTTCTCAAGCCAGTGCAGCTCCTTACCTTTATAGGGGCAGAGCTGGATACTGTCAAAGCAAGAGCCTTTCTTCCCCTGGAGAGGGCAAGAGTTCTTATAGAACTGGCTTCTTCCTTCAGCCTTCAGGTATCCCGACCCAGCAAGGCATTTCTTTCAGCTCTTGGGCCACATAGCAGCTTCTACAGCAGTGTTCCAAGGGGCAAGATTCCAGATGAGTGACATTCAGTTCCATCTGAGGGCCTTTTGATCCCAAAGGAAGGATCCCCTTACCAAACTGATTGCAGTGACTCGGACTCTGATCCAAGCCCTTCAATGGTGGCAGGATCAGGACAATTTAAGGCAAGGGGTCCCATTTGTCACTCAGTCTCATTCAGTGGTCCTTACCACGGATGTTTCCCTTCTGGGCTGGGGAGCCCATCTGGGGGCCCTCACTGCCCAGGGACTGTGGTCCCCTCAGGAATCCCTTCTCCATATCCATCTCTTAGAACTCAGGGCAGTTTTTCTGGCCCTGCAAGCTTTCTGTCAGTCAGTGCAGAACAAGGTGGTTCAGGTCAGAACAGACAACACCACCACCATGTGGTACATCAATAAGCAGGGAGGCACTCGGTCTGTGGTCTTGTGCACGGAAGCTATGAAGTTGTGGTCCCTGGCTTATTCCCTGCAGACCTCTCTGGTAGCAGTCCACCTTCCAGGGAAGGACAATATGCTAGCAGATGCACTAAGCAGGATCTCACGGGGCCATCACGAATGGTCCCTGGACCCTCTGGTGTTGAAGGTGATTTTTTTCAAGGTGGGGCACTCCAGAGATGGATCTCTTTGCGCCCCAGACAATCACCAACTTCCTCTTTTTTGTTGCAGACCCCCAATCCTGGGCTCAGTCCCTCTGGATGCTCTGATTCTGAACTGGGAAGGAACATTTCTGTATGCCTTCCCTCCCTTTCCTCTACTGTTCAAAGTTCTGGTCAAGATAAGGTCACAACCTTGCAAAGTGATTCTGATTGCTCCAGACTGGGCCAGACAGCCTTAGTACCCCCTGTTGCTGTCTCTAGCAGTCCATCTTCCCCCGTCTCTTTCCAGGAATTACAACCTGTTAACCTTCTCTCAGGAGAGGATTTGGTACCCCAATCTTCAGTCTCTCAATCTCAAGGCATGGCTCTTGAAGAGTTAGAGTATGCAGATTTGCATCTGTCTTAGGGGGTTCTGGATATCCTCAAAGCCTCTCGAAAGCCCGCCACTAGAAAGACCTATAACTCCAAATGGAAGAGATTCAGCATTTGGTGTTCCAAGAAACATATTTCCCCCGACACTGCTGAATTGCCTGCAGTTCTGGATTATATGGTCCATTTGAATGGCTTAGGCCTCAGACCAGCTACCTTCAAGGTGTACTTGTCAGCTGTTTCTGCTTTTCTGTCAGAGGAGATGTCTTCCTCACTATCATCTCATCCTGTGTTCTGTAAATTTTTTAAGGGATTGCTTCATACCAATCCTCCCTTTAGAGATCCTGCCCCTGCCTGGGTCTTAAATGTTTGCATTGCTCAACTTATGCAACCTCCCTGTGAACCTATGTCCTCAGCAGAGCTTAAGTACTTGACTTGGAAAACTGTGTTTTTAGTAGCCATTACCTCTGCCAGACATATCAGTGAATTGCAAACCCTGTCAGTGGAACCTGATTTTATCTCCTTTCATAAGGATAAAGTGGTCCTTAGAACCAATAGAAGGTTCTTGCCCAAAGTGGTTTCAGATTTTCACTTGAATCAGTCTATGTCTCTTCCTGTCTTCTTCACTGATCATTCTTCTTCAGGAGAGAGGAGGCTACACAGTTTAGATGTTAAAAGGGCCCTTAGCTACTACATAGAGCATACCAAGGATCACAGGTTTGATTCCCTCCAGTTGCTCCTCACTTATGGAGAAGTGGGAAAGGGCAAACCTGCCACCAAGAGAACTATTGCTAGGTGGATTGTGTCTTGTATACAATTCTTCTATGAGAAACTAGGAAGATTCCACCCTCAGGCCTGAGGGCCTCACTCCACCAGAGGTACAACTGCTTCCCTGGCTACTGCCAGGGATATCCCTCTTTAGAAATTTGTCAAGCAGCCACCTGAAAACAGTCCATACCTTTACCAAGCATTACTCTCTGGATATCCAGGCTAGGAGTGATGCTCGGTTTAACACAACAGTACTTAGAGCCCTATTCCCAAAGTAGGTTCTCTTCCTCCTCCATGGAGGTACTGGAGTAGTCTGCAGTTAATCAGAATACAGCAAGACTTCATGTTGTTTGAAGAAAAAATTACTCACCTTAGTAATTGTGTTTCTTCTAATGGAGTCTTGCTGTATTCAGACCTCCTCCCTGCCTTCCCTCTCAGAACCTGGTTTTGAGAATGTGGGGGTGCAGTGTTGCACCTCAGGGTGCTTCTTATACACCCTCCTCTTTTGTTTGGGTGTTTGTTTTATTGTTATTCTTATTTTGATTTTTTGGTTTTGGGTTTCCTGACTTGAGTCTTCCTTGGGAATTCAAAACTCTTGTTGCCAGTTGGCTAATAAAAATTTTACAATTTCCACATAGGGTAGTTAATGAGTTTTTGCTTGTAAGAATCTGATGGTTGGATTTCAAAGGGCTGCAGACAGAGACTTCAACTGAGCTCAAGCTCAGCATTCTATGCACTGCATAGAAAGTTAACCATTTGTTCTCCGGGGCAGTTTAAAGGCTGGAGCTAACTGCAGTTAGTCAGAATACAGCAAGACTCCATTAGAAGAAACACAATTACTAAGGTGAGTAATTTCTTCTGTTTAGCACTGCCTCTTTCACCCAATGCATGGTATCCTGGGCTTGAGACTCAAATTCGGGTCACCAGTATAGAAAGCTGTATATCGTGTCATTAAGGTTATATTACTACTACTTAATATTTATGCTGCAGTTTGTTGTTTTTTTTGGCACATTCTCATGTTTTTAGTATTTCTCTGCAAAAGATTTGAGGTGTAGGTGGCACTGCCGGCAGGGGAGCTTACTGCCCAGTATTGATAAAGTTAAATAGCCTATAGGTGATATGGTCCTAGCACTGTCCTTCCTAGGGGGGTACTGGGGACTTTATTGCCCACTACTTAAACAGCCCACAGATGGTGTGGTCCTGGCACTGTTCTGCCTAGATGGTCATGGGGACCTTATTTCTCAATGCTTAGTCTGCCCAGAGATGGTAAGGTCCTTATTGTCCAGTGCTTAAACTGCCCTTTGATGGTATGGTCCTGGCAATTTTCTTCCTAAGTTGGCACTGGGGACCTTCCTGTCCACTGCTTAAACACCAATTAATTGTATGGTTCTGGCACAGATCTTCCTCGGGGGATGGGGGGTGGGAAGGTGTCACTGTGGACCTTATTGCTCCTGCACTGTTTTACATCTTTTTCATTTTTTGATTTGCTGTTTTTCTTTCAGGAGAGAATGGGCAGCGCTGGGCAACATTTCAAAAGAGGAGGCCATGACTGAGTTTGTAAAGCTGCTTAATAAATGTTGCCATCTGTTTGCACCTTATGTTATCTCCCATAAGATAGAGAAAGAAGAGCAGGAAAGAAAAAGGTAAGTGCATAAAAGGCAGTCTCTCTGGGTCTAATGGCATCAGAACTGGAGACCTGAGATTGAGTCTCAATCTTACTCCCCCACCCTGAGACAGAGGGGCCAAGAATGCTGACCCTAGGGGAGGGATCAGGACATCCTGCTGCTCAGGTGGGGATCAGTGGTAGCGTTGATGTTGTGGGTGACCACGCAACATCAGTAGCCCAACCCTGCAGGATAGTGCCGCTGGTGCCCAGATGCTGAGGCCAGGGTGGTCGAAAGGCCATGGGGGGAGAGGTGTGCTCTTTGTTAATGTTTTTGCTGCTGCCTACCCACCTCAGTGCCACTGTTCACCACCTGTAGGCCTTCAGCTACATCTCTGTGGACTTAGCTGCTGCATGGCAGCCATCTGCATTTACGTCAGTCGCGTGGGTCTTGTTACTGGGGGAGGGGTCACACAGGAACTGGGAGTGGATCTGACTGTGATGGTGGTTGGCAGTTCTAGGGTCTGTGTGAGTGCAGCCTGGACCAGCCAGGGATAGAAACAGATAACTGAGGACAGAAAAGACTTGAGTCATAGAGTCTGCCCCAATGTCCTACATTGAAATTACTCTGCCTTCCAGAGCTCTCCTCACCTCCTGCCAAGACACCTGACTAAAGAGAAGCAGATGAGGTATGAAGGTAAAAAAGACGAAAAGGCAGTCTGTAAAAAAGCTGTGGCGTCCACTTGTGAAAGTGGTGACAGTCAAAAGCAGTGCTGAATAACTGTAACAGCTAGAGACCTCTAGTGGTACAGCAAGCATGAAAAGTCAATGGAGCACTTAAACCTCCCAGTTAGGGTGAACTTCCCTGTAGCTGAATGGTTAGAGCTGCTGTCTTCGGAACTTTGGATCCCATTTTTGAATCCCAGAAAGGGCTGGAGGTGCATCTGTCCAAATAACCTTCACCTTCCTGTGCCTTCATGTCACACCTGAGCTGCTCAGTGTGCCTTTTCTAGCTCCAAATTCTAAAATAAGTAAGGTAAATAAAAAATAAAGTGGGCACAGACATAACAGCAAGGCTGCACCTTCAAGGGTGTCTGTGTAGAGTCATAATACATTGGACTGTAAATTGTCAGCATCAGGACCTTGTGAGAAACTTTTGCTCAGCAGGACTGCCCACATTGATATGCTTGCATGCATGTTGGTGGTACATGTTCTCGCCTATATAACATAGGTGGGTCCCAGCCACACAGTTACACCGTCTAAGGAGTGAACTTTGAACCAGTGAGAACTATCGATCATGTTTTCATCAGTGGAATTTTTCTTTTCTCTGGTATATGTCATCAATGAGTAAGGTGCCTTTTCGCCATTGTCACTGTGGAAATCTGATGCATCATGGGTGTGTGTGCGGTGGGGTAGTTTGGGCCCATCCCACAATGAGAGAAACTGCTTAGTTTGCCAGGATTTCAGCCTTGCTACACGAAGACAGGCAAAATAATGTGGAGCATTATTTAGAAAAAATCGACAAGACTAATTTGCCATCGATAACAGAAAAGGGGGACTTCAAAGTCCTCACATAAATTGGCACTGCAGTTGCTAATGAGGACAGTCACTCATTTAGAGTCTTCACCTTCGGCAGCAGAGTCACCCCAGTCAGTGGGAGTCCGACCACTGGTCAGTGATTCAACACTGGTTCCTCACACGTCCGCGATCCAGATCCCCGCTGTCTACAGGGGATGGTAAGTCAAAATATATACCCAATCAATGGCAGAACAGGCAGTTTCAGCCCTGCAAGACCAGAACTCAACCTGTAAAAGCCTTGGATCTGATAGGCAAGGCACTGCAGCCTCCCAAAAGCACCTCTGGAGCTGTATCATCAAGGACCATCTTACCGAGGGGACTG
The DNA here is from genome assembly GCA_016271365.2 of Neoceratodus forsteri. NCBI lineage: Eukaryota > Metazoa > Chordata > Ceratodontiformes > Ceratodontidae > Neoceratodus > Neoceratodus forsteri. Next base: position 266,058,226 of record CM057451.1, on the reverse strand, counting down.
GTCCTTTTCGTGCTAGTAATTGGGCCGTCCCATCAATGGCTTTGACTGTTGTCATTGTTCAGGTTGCAGTATTAGTGGAATTCTCTGACTTGATAAGGAGATTACTGTCTGCTCTGCCACAGTTCATGACACTGGTCATTCCTTTGCCACCACCTCCAGAGTTGACAGCTGACCCTGCTGTACTTCCTCATGGCCCTTCTCCAAGGTCTGTGAATCCTCAGCCTCCTTCTCTAAGGGAAGAGGAGGATGAGGAATACAGTCCTGGCCTCCTAGATGAAGATAAGGATTGGAGAGAGGAGGACCCCAATCATTTTCAGCCACTGGTGTGCAGGAAGACTTGGCTGGTCCCACTGTGTCCTCAGGCCCATTCTTCTCCTTATGTCCCTGTCTTCCAAGCGCTAATGCAGAAAATCCAGGAGACTTTGAACTTCTCTTTGGAGGAAAAAGATTCATAACCAAAAAAAAAATTAGAATTCTTTGGTGGTGAAAAGTTCCTCCTCAGTGATCATCCTTCTTATCCATTCTGATCTGGAGGATGCTACCTTGACTGCCTGGCACAGTCGCAGTACCTTGTCAGTCAGCTGTAGGAAGGCAGGGAAGCAGTATTTAGCCCCTAGGGTATAGACATATTATTTTAGCTAGCGAGATGTTGATTCAGTCGTGATCATGGGTGCGCATGACTTGTCTCAGGCTCCCAAAGGATGGGCACCAGACTTCTGAATGAGTCAAGGAAATTGGACAGTATGGATAAAGGCACCTTCACCTTGTCCTTCTTTGGCCTGTACATCGCTAATTATCAGGCATATCTAACAAAGTATCAGAACTGCATGTGGAGAGAGGCTGTATTGTCTGCAGTATGCCTGATGAGGCAGAAACCTTTAAATGTGTGTGATAGGGCATAGAAGCCAGTAAACATCTCCTAGGAAGGGGAAATTGTTTAACCAGGAAAGGCACACTAAGCTGAAGCTTGTTTCCAAGTGCGACCTGGGAGCACAAGGAAGTTAAGTGACTTGCTCAGGGTCACACAATATGCAAGTGGGGGCTATGGGATTCAAACCCAGGTCTTCCAAGTTTGCAGCTCAGTGCCCTAAACCACAGTGCTATACTGCCTCCTAAGATAAGTTTATAATGTCTCCGATGCTGTGGTCAGGCCAGCCACCGTGGACATTTGCTTAAGACACCACTCCTGGCTCTGTTTTATAGGATTTGTCCAGTATATGCAGCAGGCAGTCCTCAGTGCCTCCTACAAGGGCAAAAAGCTCTTTGGCTCAGAAGTAGAAGCCATTCTCAATTAACGAGAGACCTCCAAGAAGTCAGTGAGGACTGTTCGGTCTTTAATTCCAAATAACTTTCAGTGCAGTCATGGCAGATGGTCCTTTCAAAGGAGCACTCGCAGCTCCCTGTGATTAGGGACAGAGTTATGCACCCCAGCAACAGGCACCAGCAGTTGGAGACACCTCTGCAGAGCCTCCAAAGGATGTGGGGGGAGGGGTCGACAGTCACCCTTCCCTTCTGACGCACTGCCCTTCCCTCCATATCCCCATCAGGGACTTGGGTGTGGGTCAAGATGTCTGTGCCCAAATGGCAAACAGTAATGACAGAGGGATCCTGAACATCGTTTAACATGGATGTGCCCTGGAGTTGGTGTTGCAGCCACCAGTGGGCCCTCCAAGGCCTCGTCACTACTCTCTTGAGCACTTAACCATTCTCATGGAGGAGGTGCAAGCATTGCTGTGCAAAAAAAGCCATTTCGCCAGTTCCCCCAGTAGAAATAAGCCAGGTTCTACTCCAGGTACTTCCTGGTGCCCAGGAAAGCTGGAGGCTTTCGGTGGTCTTTGGATCTTAGAGGGCTAAACAAGTATGTGTTATGTAAAAGGTTCTGCATGCTGTTCCTAGGCTCCCTTCACAGCTTCCATCTTACATCTGTTGGAGCACAGCCAAGTTGTTTTTGTACTTGTCTGTGTAGGGGGTTAGCCTCCCCTTTTCTTCACTGGAGCGTGTTTGCTTAGTGGTGTTTGGAGGAAAGGGATCACTTGATTGTGGGCTCTCTTTTTCTGCAACCTCAGCTGCAGTTGATCCTCACCACTGGTAAATGTTAAATGTTTAATGTCTCATTTCTATTGTACCCCCCCCAAACCAAGTCGCACTGGGAGACGAGCGACTTGTCGCTCAGCGTGCCTTCGTGGTGAAACATTTCAATAAATAAATAAAACTAGTGCCTCTACCCTGGGGTGGGGACGCACTTAGGCCCTCACCAGACCTGGGGGTCTTTGGCTGCACTGGAACAAGACCTTCATGTAAACATGCTGGAATTGAGGGCAGTTCTATATGCACTCCAGGCACTGGCCACTCAGATTCAGAGAATGTCTCTTCTGATACAGTCGATAGTCAGCATGGTGCATTACCTGAACAAATAGGAAGGTACACACACCTACCCTCTGTGAGGAGAGGCAGTTAGGCTGTTTGGGTTGTAGACAGAGCGGTCTCTGTCACTGGCGTCTATGTCGATGACTCGCTAAATGTCATAACCGATAGCCTGTGGTTCACCCCCACAAGTTGAAAGTGAATCAGACGTAGTCGGACAGCTGTTTGACATGTGTGGGAGTCCAAAGTTTGACTTTTTTGCATCCCCACACAACGCAAAACTGACACTTTCCTGCTTGCTCACTCCAGAGTGTGATTTTTTTTTTTTTTTTTAATTGCTGTTTTGGTGAAACTAGTCTTTTTGTTGGAAAGGGAGATTACTCTACACCTTTTCTCCTCTGCCTCTTAACTCAGAGGATCCTGACCAGTTTCAGGCAGGAACCTGCCAGAATTATTGTGGTGGCATCCTTGTGGCCCGGGCAGAGCTGATCTCCACTACTGTGGGAGCTGGCTATAGAGGCTCTGTTTCCACTGCCTCTCCAGCTGATCTTTCTGTCCCAGCACAGTACGCCTCTGTATCTGGACCTCCTGTTCTTGTGGCTCCGTGTCTGGTTCCTGAGGACATAAAGGTCTGTCAGTTCACAAGCCTTTTCCAGTTTGGGACCTGAAACTTGTTCTTGAATAATGACGAAAGCCCATTTTGAGTCAGCATTTTCCTGTGACATAAACTATCTGTCTTAGAAGACTTTGTTTTGTGACTGTTAGTTTATCCAGGCATGTGTTTGAATTTCAGGCCTTGGTTCATGACCCTTCGTTACTGGTATTGCACAGTAATCGTGTGTGGCATTACGTTCTCACCCTAAATTCCTCCCTAAGGTGGTGTCTGATTTCACATTTAATATGTGTGTTAATTTGCCCATGTTCTTCCTTGCCCTAAAAATCCAGGTGAAGTGTTTCTGCACTCTTTGGACATCCACAGAATCAATACTTTGGTACTATCCAGAGAGACCATACCAAAGGACTGCTCGCAGGCTACCCCAGCAGTTTGTTTCCTTTGGCCCTGGCACCAGAGGTAAGCCGGTTTCCAAATAGTGCCTCTCCAAATGGATTTCCTCCTGAATCCTATTCTTATTCATGTATTTAGTTTTTATTGCCCATATGAGCGCAGTAGACAAATACCTGCCTATTTTCAGTTCTGACTCTGGAGATTAGAGAAAGTAAGGCAAACATCATACAAAGTAAGCATACAAAATACAGGGAAGATAATACTACAAAGGAGCCATAGAAATAAACCTTAGTCAGTTGAATATTGAGTGATGAAGGATAACAAGAAGTCAGACATCATATGCCTGTCGAAACATGGATCACAAAGGTTTCAGTTGAAGATATAAAATTATGCAGCGTTCAGCTGGTGCAAAGTTAAGAACTGTAGAGTTATCAAGACAGACCAGGCAATACTAATCCAGAACAAATAAAAAAAAAAAAAAGGTAATTTAGTGAAGTGCAGCTACACACTGAGTCAGCCATCAGGTAGTCCCAGAGGGATCTTCAAACCAGTGAGTAAGAGGAGCTGCTACGAACCCGTAGAGAAAAAGAATTCCAGAGCCTAGGCCCTGTATTAGCCCCTTCCTCCAATTACACAGTTATAGATGCCATAACCAGGTGTCATCATCATTCAGTGGCTTCTTACTTTATGCTTCTTCCCTGTATGCCTTGGCACCCCACTCCTTTATACTTGCTTATCTGTCCCTCACTGCATGCCAGACTTGCTCACCTGTAGATTCCCTGGGGTCTACAGTGGGTCCAGCTTATCCATGCCAGGGGGGCCCCCCTCCACCTGTCAAGAGATCATGTCAGGCCAAGGGAGGAGGTGCCTTGAGGTGACCTAACATGTTGGATGGGGGTGAGGGTGGAACTGGTGTGCTAGGGGGTTGTTTGACATGGGTGGGGGGAGACAGGGTGTCCATGATCTGGCATGCAGAGCTGGGCACTCTTTTCCCTGTTTGATGTCCCTCCTTTACCTACAGCCAAGCACACCACATTGACATCCTGGGGGTGGAGCCAGCCAGTGCTTGGTCAACTGTGCCAGCCAAGATTTTGTTGCACCATCAGGTAGCGCTCTGAGTGCCGTGCACTACTACACTCTCATACAAACATATGAAAAATGCCGGCAGATAAAAGCCATACGGTCCATCAAGTCTGCTCGAGTGTGTGACTAACAGTCTTATTACTCTGCAGCTGCCCCCCCTTTATAGTACTGACCTTCACTCTCACCCTGTCCCACCCCCTCTTAAAACCGCCCACTGACTTTATGGATACCACATCCTCTGGTAAAGCATTCCACCCAGCCACCACCCTTTCTGTGAAACAGTACCTTGTCATTTCCTTCCGGAACCTTCCACCCTCCATTTTCAGGCTGTGCCCCCTAGCATGTCTCCCTCCCTTTAATCTGAATATCCCCACTGTACTAACTTTATTTATTCCCCTCATATATTTGAAGGTTTTGCTCGTATCCCCTCTTTCAAACAACATGAAGTCTTGCTATATTATGACATATGCAGTATAACCCCAGGTTAGAACTGCTCCGGAGGTGAAAGAGTTAACTTCCATGCAGGGCATGGAATCTTGAGCGCGAGCTCGGTTGAACACTCTGTCTGTTGAAGCTCAAACTTAAACTGTCAGATTCTTTACTCCGCCTCACTGAACAGTCGCTCCGGAGATTCCTCCTGCTGCTCGGTTTGTTTGTCGGTTTTAAAGTGTAATTCTCGGTTTTATTTTACCGAAATTTAACCGCAATCATCGGTTCAAGCTCTGTCTGTGGTATTGTAAGTAATAGATAGGCTTACTTTTTTATTTTTCTTCTGTGTGGAACTTGTAAACGTCTTTTTCGGTTCGGTTTGAACCGATCAGAGGGGTTTAAAAATTACGTTCTAGCCCTTTAGAGTCCGGTTCCGGTTCTTATCGGTTCTAAAAAGGATTTTATTACATTTTTTCCACGACCAGTGACACGGTTGGGAACCGATAAAGTGTCTTGCTTGGTGGATTAATTAACGGGCAAGTTTTGTTAGGCTGGCACTATGTCTGAGAAACCCAAAAGAAAACCGACCCACTGGGTTTCAGCACTTTGGCTCTGTGGGGAAGCTTTGCCAAGGCTGACCCACACACCATATGTGTATATTGTCTGGGGTTTGACCACCTCAATGCAGACTGCCAGATTTGTAAGAATTTTCCTGCTGCCACTGTGGAAAAAAGAGTTGGTAGGCTCAGGGAAAGGGAGGCCAAAAAGTCCGCTGACCCGGATGGCCAGCCCGGTTCGGTTCCAACCAAACCTGAGGGAGTGCCCTCTGACCAGGGCGATGCTTCCTCTGGCAAACGAAGAGCCAGCTCTGAGGAGCCGGTTCCAACTAAAAGGGCTAGAAGGTCAGCTAGTTTGGGGCCAAAAGTTCTTTCTTCAACCGCTGAGGAAATAGCCAAAGCTATTCAGATTGTCCAGTCTCTTTCCCCAGTCCCGTCCGAACCGCACCATTGGGTAAGCGCCGTTCGTCGGTTCCTCGGTTCAAGATTATGATTTTGAAGATTTTATGAACCAGGGGAAGGGAGGAGGGTACGAGGAGAGTGAGTGTGATTTTGACAGTCTGGATGTGCCCATTGAACCGACATCTCTCCAGACAGACCTTCAGGAGTATCCCTCCCAGGCTATCCGAGTCCCTCTCATTTTTGTTTTACAAGAAAGTTGTTGACACTCTGCAGCTCCCTGTTGAGGAAGCTGTTGATGATCAAGAAGAGCCTGATTTTGTGGAAATGATGGATATTCCAGAGTCTAGGAGACTGTCTATTCCTTGCATAAATCTTTTAGGAAACAGACAGTAAAATTCTGAAACTCCTCATTCTGTCCTCCTGTGGATAAAAGGATGGACAAGAGGTATGCTTTATCAGGCTCTGATACTGGAATTTCTATCTCAGCAGTGCAGCCATGTGGGTAGTGCAGGCTGCAGCCTGTGACAAGGCTAATATTCCTCTAGGCCTCTCACCCTCCTGAAAAGGATTCCAGGAGGATGGATGCCATGGCAAAAAAGCGGTACATGGCAGCATCTTTGGGACTCAGACAGGCAAATTATATGGCTTACGCAGCTAGGTACCAGAAATCCAGGTGGGATACTGTCCTGACCCTAGCAAAACAGGCCCCTGAACAGCTTGCCAGGGAGCTGGAGCAGGTGGCTGCAGATGGTATTGAGGCATCCAAGGTGCAATTTCATGCTGCTGTAGACTCTAATGATGTTTCATCTAGAGTTATGGCTACATCTGTGTCTCTTCGCAGAATGGCCTGGCTCAGATGTACTGCCCTGTCACAGGATACCCAGTCTAAGGCTATGGATTTCCCTGTTGTGGGAAATTCGCTGTTTGGGGAGCAGACAGAGAATTATATGAAGAAAATGGATGAGTATAGGACCACCTATAGGAGTGCACAGGCCAAAGAAAGGCAAGTCACTCCTCAAAGGCAGCATGTCAGGGGCAGGGGCAGGCCTTTTCATAGGCCATTTTACCAAGCCCAGGCCTCCTCTTCTGCTTATGCCCAGAGGGGGTTCTTTAGAGGAAGGGGCAGAAGGGGTTCTAGTAAGCCTGCTTCTACCCCTCAACCCAAAGCCCCTGCAAAACAGGCTCCCTGATGGGGTAGCCAGGGCCGATTCTCCACTACCGGTAGGGGGCAGGCTGGCTTACTTTGTCCAGGACTAGAAGTCTTTAACATCAGACAGGTGGGTCCTGGAGGTAGTAAGCCAGGGACTGGTTCTCAGCTTCAAAAAATTTCCAAAGATGAGAGCCAGATCTTTTCCACCTGCAAACCCATCAGAGGCTCTTGCCCTGAAAGCAGAAGTTTCTGCCCTCCTGGCTCTCAGAGCCGTGGAAAGGGTTCTACCTATACACCAGGGCAAAGGGTTGTACTCCAGGTACTTCCTTACCCCAAAAAAGACAGGAGAATGGCGGCCCATTCTGGATCTCTGGTATCTAAACAAGCACCTTTTAAAACCAAAGTTCAAAATGGTGACCCTGGGGATTATTTTACCCTGTCTAAGGCCAGGGGACTGGCTAGCCTCCCTGGACCTCAAGGATGCCTACTTCCATGTTCTCATCAGAAGCTCCCATCGAAAGTACCTCAGATTCGAACTGCCCTCAGGCCATTACCAGTTCAGAGCAATGCCCTTCGGCCTCTCCTCGGCTCCAAGGGTGTTCACAAAATGCCTGGCAGTAGCAGTTGCTCATTTAAGAAGGCAAAATATTGCCATCTTCCCTTATCTGGACGACTGGCTCATTGTAGGCCAGTCTCCAGAACAGGTCAAACTTCATTTGCAAGTAACCCAGCAGCTGCTTACATCTCTAGGTTTCCTTCTCAATCTTCCAAAGTCAGTTCTGGAGCCTGTCCAGCTTCTCACCTTCATAGGCGCAGAACTGAACACAAAAGAAGCCAGAGCCTTCTTTCCTCTGGAGAGAGAAAGGACCCTGGTGTCTCTGGCCTCCTCTTTTACCCTGCAGGTCTCTCGACCAGCAAGGCATTTCCTACAGCTCCTGGGGCACATGCTGCTTCTACAGCAGTAGTGCAGGGAGCGAGATTTCAGATGAGGGACATTCAGTTCCATTTGAGAGCCTTTTGGTCTCAAAGGACGGATCCCTAACCAAATTGATTCCAGTGACTCAACCCTGATCCAGGCCCTTCAGTGGTGGCAGGATCAGAACAATCTGAGACAGGGGTTTCCTTCACCCTCAGTCTCATTCCTTGACCCTTACCACAGATGCATCCCTCCTGGGGTGGGGAGCTCACATGGGCGACCTTTCCGCCCAAGGGCTGTGGTCCCCTCAGGAATCCCTGCTCCACATCAATTTGCTGGCGCTCAGAGCAGTTTTTCTAGCACTTCAGGTTTTCTCCACATCTGTCCAGAACAAGGTGGTTCAGGTCAGAACAGACAATACCACTACAATGTGGTACATCAACAAGCAAGGGGGGCACTCGGTCTACGGCCTTGTGCACCGAAGCAATGAAGTTGTGGTCTCTGGCTTACTCTCTGAACGCCTCCCTTACGGCAGTTCACCTCCCAGGCAAGGACAATGTCCTAGCGGATGCTCTCAGCAGGATTTCCCAGAGCCATCACGAATGGGCACTGGATCCCCTAGTACTGGAGGTAATATTTGCCAGATGGGGCACTCCGCAAATAGATCTCTTTGCAGCCCCAGACAATCACCAACTTCCCCTTTTTTGCTGCAGGCCCCCAGTGTTGGGCTCAGTCCCTCTGGATGCCTTCCTTCTCAGTTGGGAAGGGAAGTTTCTCTATGCTTTTCCCCCCTTCCCTCTTCTTTTCAAAGTGCTAGTCAGAATCAGATCTCAATCCTGCAAGATGATCCTGATTGCTCCAGATTGGGCCAGGCAGCCCTGGTACCCACTCCTCATGTCCTTAGCAGTCCACCCTCCCCTGTGCCTTCCCAGGAATCACAACCTGTTAACCTGTGCCCATGGGAGAGTTTGGTATCCGAACCTCAAATCTCTCAATCTCAAGGCTTGGTTCTTGAAGAGTTAGAGTTTGCTGACGTACACCTTTCTCAAGGTGTATTGGATATCTTGAAGGCCTCTAGGAAGTCTTCCACCAGGGCTACCTATAATTCAAAATAGAAAATATTTTCCATATGGTGTGCTGGTAAACCTATTTCCCCAGAATCTGCTGGTGTGCCCCACGATCCTGGATTATTTGGTGCATTTGAATTCCTTGGGGCTGAGACCAGCTTCCCTAAAAGTGCACTTGGCAGCTGTGTCTGTCTTCTTGTCAGCAGGTAAGCCCTCTTCTTTATCAGCTCACCCTGTGTTCTCCAAGTTTTTTAAAGGGTTGCTTCACTCCAATCCCCCGTTCAGGGACCCTGCCCCTGCTTGGGATCTTAATATTTGCATCGCTTAGCTTATGCAACCCCCTTTTGAGCCATTGTCTTCAGCAGAGCTGAAGTACTTGACTTGGAAAACTGTGTTTTTGGTAGCCATCACCTCTGCCAGGCGCATAAGTGAGCTACAAGCCTTGTCAGTGGAGCCTGATTTTATCTCCCTTCATAGAGATAAGGTAGTCCTCAGGACTAACAGGAAGTTTTTGCCTAAGGTGGTTTCAGACTTTCACCTTAATCAATCCATGTCTCTCCCTGTGTACTTCACTGACCATTCCTCCTCTGGTGATAGGAGACTGCACAGTTTATATGTCAAAAGAGCCCTTAGTTACTATATAGAACGTACCAAGGGTCACAGGTTCGAATCCCTCCAATTGTTCCTCACCTATGGTGAGGTTGGTAAAGGGAAACCTGCCACTAAAAGATCCATTGCCAGGTGGATTGTCTCTTGTATCCAATTCTGTTACGAAAAACTGGGTAAGGTTCCTCCCTCAGGCCTGAGGGCTCACTCTACCAGAGGTACAGCTGCATCTCTGGCTGCTGCCAGGGACATTCCTATCCTAGAGATATGTCAAGCAGCTACCTGGAAAACAGTTCACACTTTTACTAAGCATTACTCCTTGGATATCCAGGCTAGGAGTGATGCTCGATTTGGCACAGCCGCGCTTCAGAGCCTATTTCCCAAGTAGGTTCTGTCCCTCCTCCATGGAGGTACTGCTGTGTAGTCTGCATATGTCATAACATAGCAAGACTTCATGTTGTTTGAAGAAAAAATTACTCACCTTAGTAATGTTGTTTCTTCTAATGGAGTCTTGCTATATTATGACCTCCCCCCACCAGCCTGCCCCTCTCAGAACCTCTGTTTTTGGGATGTGGGTGGGCAGTGCAATGTTGGCACTTCTTTGATGCCCACTTCATTTCACCCTTCTTGGGTGCTTAGGTGTTATACTTAAGTTTGTTCTTGAATCCCCCAACTTGAGTCTTTGTTTTTGGGATCAAGATCAAAAAGGTGTTTTTGTAGTTAGTGGCCAGCGGCTAGTGTAGGTTTACGGCTTCCACACAGAACCTTAGTGAGTTTTTGCTCGTAAAGATCTGACAGTTTAAGTTTGAGCTTCAACAGACAGAGTGTTCAACCGAGCTCGCGCTCAAGATTCCATGCCCTGCACGGAGGTTAACTCTTTCACCTCCGGGGCAGTTCTAACCTGGGGTTATACTGCATATGTCATAATATAGCAAGACTCCATTAGAAGAAACAACATTACTAAGGTGAGTAATTTTTTCATCCCTTCTGTCCTCCAGGGAGTACATGTTGAACTCCCTCAGTCTCTCCTCATAGGGTTCGTCCTCCATCACGAGTATTATCCTAGTTGCTGTGCACTGGACCCCCCTTTAGTAGCTTGTGAGGAGAGTGTCCACATGGATGGTTCATTGCCTTCCCTGCTGGCCTCCGAGCCTGATGTCCTGGGCTTGGGGCGCTAACCCAGATCACCAGTGTGCCAAGTGGATGCTCACCTCTTGGTGCCATGAGGCAGGGAGTTAGTGACCATTGATGCAGATACTGATACTTACATTGGTTTCTAGCTCATTGAAAATGGCTTCTAAAATGAAGCACATCAAGAACCTGCTCCATTTTTATGTTTGCTTGCGTGAATGTGCAGACATACATCTTGACACAGTCTGACAGTGTAGGGGCTGGAGGTGTGTGTGCTGCAAGCAGCCAATGCAGCAGAGCCTGCAGGAGGTGTGCATGTGCACACCCAATCTTGGCAAGGCTGCTGCTGTCACTGATTTGCCAGTTGATGAGTGTAAACCTAACACGGAAGGATGCGGCCACATCTATCACAGTGTGGCTTCATCCTTTTGTAGTGCCACCATCAAGCAGCAAAGCAGCATTCCCCTTCCTGCCTGATCCATTAAAGTAAGCACTGCCACCACAGTCACCAGTGGTCTCTTATACCTCCTCTCTTGCATGACCCAGCTTTCACACCACCACACAGACAGTGCGCACACAATCTGACAGGGGGGTGCCCACTCAATATGCCAGCTAACCCCCCACTCCTACAAAGAGGATGTGAAGGAGGTGTGACCAGCTACCGATGAAGGATATGCTCTGGAAGTGCTCCTGCACACCTGCCAAATAAACTTTTTTTTGTTTGTTTGTTTACATTTAAAAACCTTCAGAGTGATAACAATTGAGCTCTGCCCTAAAGATTGAATATTGCTGTATCAGGCTGAGGGTAACTGGGGAATTTACTTCCCAAGAGACTGGGAGGGGAAGGTGGTGAATGGCTTGCCTGAGTTGCTGAACAGCTAAATATCGAAAGTAGTCCAGGATTTAGAAAAATTTGTCAGCGATGTACATGAAAGTAGATATAATGCCTGGGTCGCTATGGTCAAAACTGAGCTGGATGGAGGCCTCCACAGAATCTTACCAAGTGGCTGGCCCGGTGGCACTGAGGGTTGAGACGCTGAATGCAACACCACACGCCATGCTGGCGACCCAGGTTCAGGAACGAGCTTGGGTTGGCTGGGGTGAGGGCGTGGAGTTAATTTGAGCTGCCGACAGGTAGCTCTCCTTTCCCAGGGAGGGATCTAGTGTGTTCCGGGCTCTTGGCTGCCACCAAGTGTAGGCTTGTTGGTAGTGCCAAGCCTAGTGGGAGACTCGACGTTGGGCCGGTTGGGGCGAAGGGACCACCACCGGAGCCACAGGGTGAGTGCTGACTTCCACGGGCATGCACGATCGTGTTCTGTGGCCCCGGGAATAGGAGGGAGAAAACCAGGAAATGCTATATTTCCCCGTTGCTGAAGCAGGTGAGAGGTGGCAACAGGGAGCGAAAAGCTCTATAGAGAGGAAAAAAAGGAATCTTATCAAGGAGCAAATAGACAGAAAGGTGATGGAGGTGTCTTCAGGCATGGTACAAAAAAAAAAAGCAAGCTCCTGGGGAACCTGTAAGGGCCACAGACCATACCTAAATGTTTTGGGAACAGGGAGCCCCCTCGTTGGTAATACTTAGTTTTTGAATACAGTTAACACACGGGGACTTTGTTAGTTTCATGGACTGTTGCCACTGACAACTGAGAGATGTGCACATGCCAGTTCTGTTTATGATGTATAGAATAATATATGGGATGGTGTAACAAGAATTTTACACACACCCCAGATGTTGGATGCCACATAAACCCTGAGAGCAAAGCTGGAGGGGTTTATCTGAGCATCCAACACTGAGGTAAGTGTAAAATTTGAGCTTCACACACATACCATATTTAATTTATATATAATTGCTGAGTTTCCTTTTTGCCACAGCAGTTATATAAAATAACAAACGCCGTTAGTGCGGCCATGATCCCACGGTTGGCTTTTAGGTCTGCAGTGAGCCTCTAACGGTTAAATTTTTTCCTGGTAGTTGCTTAGTGAAAGAGCTGTGGTTTAAAAAAAAAACTTACCGCGAGTCTGAGTGCCGTGCAGTTTCAGGCGAGAAGGCAGAGCGTGTCAAGAACACTGAAGAGCTACAGCATGCGCACGAGGGAAACTTGAGCATGTCTGCCATTATAAACACAATTTTATAATGGCAAATTACGCCACGGATTTCCCTATGGGGAAAAGTGAAACCCAGTTATTTATTTTTTTATTTATTTAGTTTTTGTTTGCCAGGTAAGTGCACTAGCCATAGCAATGACTATTTTCAGGCACAACCCGGGAGGGAACAGTACAAACAGAGCAGGCACACAATGCAATACAAGTTTTGACATAATTGAACAATCAAATACAGAGAAAGTATAAACATAATAGACAATTGATAACAGAGCAAAATAGCTATAGATACGGTAACAGTGTAAAAATATACAAGAACAGAGTGCACCAAGACATTCTGATAACAGTGGCTAATAACATACTGTCTGATTTGTGGAAAACAATGTAAGATAGTAGTACTATGCTATTCATAAAGAATTTATGTAGGGTAGTAAGAGAGGGAAAGGGAGATAGAAGTGAGTGGCCAGAGTAGAGGTACTTAGGAAGAGGCAGGCGAGAGGGAAGGAAAAAGGGGAAAGTGCTATACGTTGAAGGGCACAACAGAAGTGGCAGAAGAGGAGAGGCTAGGAAGGAAGAAAAAGGGGCTGGGGGGTTTAAAGCAGGTGCATCTGTAGGAAGTGGCAAGGTGGTTACATAAACCTTTCTTAAGAGAAATGTGGGATGAACATTGGCGTAGGGCAGGTGGGAAGGAGTTCCAGAAAAGGGGGGCATGACAGGCAAAAGCCGTAGCGCCTTTGGAGGAATTATGTCTGGGATGAAGACAGGCGCATTGTCAGCAGACCGCAAGCCATAGTGTGGTGTCAGATTAAGGAAGAGATCTGCTAAGGGTTTTGGTATTTGTAAACGGACAATATTATCAAGGACGGAGCCATAAGCATAAAGCCTTAGCTCAGAAGGAGGAAGCCAACCCAGATCAGAATAAAGGAGACAGTGGTGCTTCAGTCGATGAGAGGAGGATGCATAGCGACAGATATTGTTATATGTGACATCCCATTTTCGAAGGCTTGATTTGGACACAGAGGTATAGGTGGCAACCCCATAGGTGAGCGAGGGAAGGAGTATGCCACGGGCAATGGCAAGTCTTGCAGAGGGGGTGAGCATATAGCTAGTTCGGTATGCAATCCCAAGTTTAGTGTTGACCAGCTTGCAGGTCTGTTGTATATGTAGATCGAGGTTTAGCAATGGATCTAGTGTGACTCCCAGATATTTAAATGAGTCCACCACCCCTAGAGTTAAACCATTGGAGAAGGAGACTTTAAATTTAGGTTGGAAGAGTTTTTGAACCAAATAGCATAGCTTGGGTTTTGAACAAGTTTGTGACTAGTTATTAACGGATTTGCTGAAAGTCAAAAGAGAGTTTTTGATTAATTACATCAGTGCTGTTATCACTAGTGTAAAGAACAATGTCATCAGCATATAGTAGTGAAGCAGTCCTATGGAGGTTGGTGGTGATGTTATTGATAAAAATAGAGAAAAGCAGAGGCCCCAGGATGGACCCTTGCGGCACCCCTATGTTTATGGTGCCTTGTCTGAGAGGGTGGAGTTATATTTCACAGTTTGATTCCTGCCTGATAGGTAGCTGCCAAACCACCTTACAACGTTTTGAGAGAAGCCTAGTGATCCAAGGGAGGCTAGGAGGATGGAGTGGTCAACAAGGTCAAATGCCATGGTCATATCAATGAAAATGGCCCCAGTGAGAAGGCCAGAGTCCATAGCCACTAGGGTATCTGACGTAAATTTGAGAAGGCAGTAGTAGTGCTATGGCCCTTGCGAAAACCATGCTGGGCTGGGTTAAGAAGATCATATTTCAGTAGGAAGTCAATCGTTTGAGCAGCTACAAGTTTCTCCAGAATTTTATTGAGAACAGATAGGATGGCTATGGGCTGGAAATTTGAGGGATCTTTATGATCTCCTTTTTTGAAAACGAGAAATCCTTGCAACCTTCCATATATAGCACTGGTACAGGGATGACGTGAACATTTTGGCTATGGAAGCAGCAATGTGGGGGCTGATAGCTTTAGGAGCTTGGGTTCTAGATTGTCTGAGCCAGCAGCAGTGTAGTCTGAGATTTTATATAATAATCTGAGCACCTCATGCCTAGAGACCGCCTTGAAAAAGAAATGAGGACCACTGATAGTAGATGATGTGGATATATTCAGCTGGTCTGGGAAGCAGGAGGTGAAATTGGATAAGTCAAATTTATCATTGAAGAAATTGGCGATGGTATGGGGGTTATTGCAGTGGACACCATTTAGTAACATGTCAGTAGGGGTGGCTGTCGGATTTAGGCCAAGAAAGAATTTAATATGGGACCAGAATTTTTTTGAGTCGCCAAAGGAGTTTAATAGATCTTTGCAGTAAGAGCTTTTTGCCTTTTTGATGTCCTTTTCACAGGAATTGCGCAGAGCCTTGTAGGTATTTAGGTCAGAGGATAGCCCAGAGCTCTTGTATCGGAGCCAGCTTTTATCTCTTTGTTTTAGCTTAGCAAGAAGGTCAGATTTTTAGCCAGCGGTTTTGCCTGTTTTTTTAACCGAGTTAGTAGTTTGCAGTGCTTCTCTTGAAGAGCAAGGAAGTAAGTTATGAATAGATTAAGGGAGGTTCGAGCATCATTAGATATTAGAAGGGAGGACCAATCAGTAGCAGCAGTGTCTTATAGGAAAAGCCTCGAGTTGAAAGTCGCATAGTTGCGGAAAGTAATGAGTATTGTTAATGTACATAGAAATCTGTCAAGTGGAATTGATCACTGCAAATGTGGAGCAGACTGCTTATTGCTCATTATTTCAGTAACTCGGCTAGATGGTTGATTACTCAGAAATGTAGTTTGTATTGTTTATTTTATTTTAACTCAGTAAAACTTTTATGAAGTTAAAAAAAAAAATCCTAAGGATGCGCCTTAAGCACATGAAACAGCATTGAGCAATCCAGTGTCAGACTCTGAGGAGTAACTAAGTAAACTGAGGTCAAGGTCTGTTGGCTTATGTTACAGAAGTAATCAGGTCTACACTGGGACTTGATATGGCAGGCTTCATTATAAAAATGTACCACATCACTCCATGGAGGCGGCAAACAGAATTGGAGGACCCCAGGATGATCCTGATTACAGCCACCAATATCCACATTCGAGACTCCGTCCTTTCTTCTGTAAAAACTAAAGAATAGATTCAGATGCTTGATGGTACAAGACTTTTCTCCTTTCCTGACCTGTCCTTTGCTACTAGGCAAAGACGTGAAGTATTCAGTGGGGCTCTGGCTGATTTAAAACAGCTAGGCACCTGTCACTCACTTCTCCTGCTGGACAAACTATGAATATCATACTCCGGTAAGGCCCAACTACGTATATCATACTCCGTTAAGGTTTATGCTTTTAAATAATGACTGGTGGGGAGGGAGGCAGGACAAAAAAGTGCTTAAAAATGAGAGGACTGGGATTGGAAGATGAAGCCGATTGAGAAACCAGGAACTGACTGTGTTATGTGTAAGACCTTCCTTTCAGATAAGAAGGGCTGTTAAAATGAACTGAGAGTTATATTTCTTGCAAAATTTGTATCCACATAGACCTTCGGTTACTTGTCAGGCTGTATAAGTTTAACCAATTAAAAGAATTTAGTTTTTATTACCTAATATATCCTATAACATATATGTCTGAAATGTAGGCGGTGAACCGTGTGTGGGACAGCTTTTTCCTAAGGTGTCGGACCAGTGACATAGATGTGGGGTACAGACTGTGTAAAACTGTAAGGTCTGATTGCCTCGGTGGGTGTAGACTGGAGGAAACAAGATGGCCCCTCAACCACGTGGTTGGTTCTTGTAGAGCTATGTGCGCACTTGCTTTCTGTCTGTACATGAAGCTTGCTCACTTAGCTCCATTATAGTCGCTGATAGTATTCTGATTTACATGCTGCGGATCATTTGAGGGATCATGACCACATCAGCAGGTTGGATCTGTTACTGTTAACTTTTCTGTGCAGAATGTTAATGCACAACTTTTTATTTCTTATTTTAGATAATGATACAATGCCAAAATCTGTAAGTGAAATGTGTTCTCAGTCACTCTAACTTTTGTCACTTTAAATTTTTTTTTTAGATGCTTTTTAAGCTGTTTTTTCAGATGTCTGCCTCTTTGCTGGTGACACCAGAATCTGCAGTAGGGTGAATAGGGGTGGTGGAAAGGATGAGCAGAGA
Source organism: Neoceratodus forsteri (assembly GCA_016271365.2). Classification (NCBI taxonomy): domain Eukaryota; kingdom Metazoa; phylum Chordata; order Ceratodontiformes; family Ceratodontidae; genus Neoceratodus; species Neoceratodus forsteri. The sequence goes on along the minus strand of CM057451.1, from coordinate 266,041,233 downwards.
CCTGAGAGAACTCTAAGACTGGTCAGGGGTATGGCAGCTTGGTTTCAGTGTGAAAAGGGTAATTAACTTGGGGCACAGAAACCCAGGGGCAGAGTACAGACTAGGAGGAGTGGTACTGAGGACCACCAGACTGGAAGGAGACCTGGGGAGTAGTCATATCTGATGACCTAAAGGTGGCCATGCAGTGTGACAAGGCAGTTGGGAGGGCTAGTGGGATGTTGGTGTGGGCTCCCCTGGTGGTCGTGAGGGCTCACGGAGCCGCCCTCCCCCCCGAGCAAGAAAAAAAAAAAGGAAGCTCTCTGCTGGTGGTTGCGAGGGCATACAGAGCCGCCCTCCCCAGGCAGCAGAGAAGTGCAGGACGGAGGCACTCAGGCCGTCAGTTACTCCACTGTGTCTCTGAGGACTGTGTGAATGTAATTTTATTTTTTGGCGCCAAGTTCAAATTTTTTGGTCTACCCAGCACTGCTGAATTCTGCTACCGAAGGGTGGTACTTGTGTACTTCCATCCGCTAGGGTAAAGGCAGTACTAGTCAGGGGAAACTAGAAATGTAATTAGTAAAATGAAAAATATATAACTGTGCTGCAGCTTTTGAATCCTGAGAATTGCGTTTCATGTTCCCAAATGTTACAGTATTGAGATGCTCCTATGTCTGTATTAGCTGTGTAAACGGAGCTTAATTATTGCAAGCTGCTATTTTAAATCTCAGGACCTAGTCTGTATTCAGGAGTGTACTTTGCAGGAATTAGTGAGCATCCTATGCCCCACAGGGAATTAACTTAATTCTGAAACAAAACCTGTGGCAGAACCTAGCATACCGAACAAACCTATCGCCCCAGTGAATCTCCCTGTTAAATAAATTTAAGCAGAGCAAATTACTGAATCAGGCAATTATATTTCGGTGCAAATCCCAGTAATTAAATTGTGAAAGAAAGCCTGTGGCAGAACCTAGCATTCGATGAAACCTTGAACTGAATCAAGTAACTTGCTACCTGCTTGCTAACCCTCCCCGCACTGCTCATTCCTATAAATACCTTCTTTTGTCCTGTTTCCTTCAGCTCCCCTGGTGGTGGTCGCAAGGGCATACGGAGCCGCCCTCCCCCCGAGCCGAAAACAAAGGTACAAACGGAGGCACTCGGGCGTCTCAGTTACTACACTGTGTCTCTGAGGACTGTTTCTTCCCGCTGAGCAGCTGCCCCACTGCCCACACCACCACCCTTGGTGAGCAACTCACTATATAGGCTGTAGGCTGTGTCGGGTGACATTCTTTAACCAATCACCCTACTTTTCCAATTGCAGCTTATCAGTTCTCACCACTAGCGGCAGCTACAGCTAATTGTTGCACTAAATCCCCCTTTCTAGGAACACAGTGCTGCACATTGCCTATAAATCTATTTAGGGATAGCCTTTCTTGCCACATTAGCATCCTTCCCACCCTCGCTCCTCCCTAAATCACAGCTTAGTCCCCCAGTAATCACTTCACAAAACACCCACCCAAGTCCCTGCTCCTCCTCCATGATTGGACAGTACCCCCTCGGGCCTCACTGTTACTGGATTCCTGGTCAGTCCATTCTGCCCCCATCTTTTCACGCTGGGCTGACAGTGCTGAAACTCCCAGTGTCGAGAAATTTTGCGCAGCCCCCCGAGACTCCCTCTGCCCACCGCAGGCCAAAATATATTCTGACAAATTCAAAACTGGTACTAACCTTACTACTCCTCCTCGCAGGAGACATCAAGCTAAACCCTGGACCAGCTACCCACACTAGCCACAACCCCTCCCCAACTGGCCAACTACCCAGAGGCCTAAAAATAGCCCACCTAAATATATGCAGCCTCCTACAAAAACTGCCCTTGCTACAACCACTAGTTTTATCACTATGTTCTGACATCCTGATTATCACTGAGACCTAGCTGAAACCACACAACTTGGATGCAGAAGTAGCTATTCCTGGTTACTCCATCACTCGTCATGACCACCCAGGCACCAAGAGAGGTGGCAGTATAGCCATTTACATATAATCCCTGGTAAACTTCTCTCCGGTCTCGCTGTCCGCACTCCCACAAACCATCGATGCCTTACTAATAAAAATCTCCTTACCTCACTCTATCCCCATATTTATAGCAGGCTCCTGTTGTTCCCCAGACTCCCAATTAAACTCGGTCACAGCGCACCTGGACTCCCTAAAAGCCATTACTTCAGGAGGGGAGCTCCACATCCTGGGCGACTTTAACCTGAACTGGTTCTCTGGTACTTAGCACCAAGCTCCAAAACCATGTGCCAACTTTAAATCTGTCTTAACAGATCACTGAGCCCACGCGTCTAAACCACAAAACTCTGAACCACTCCCTGCTGGATTGGGCCCTCACTTCTCACCCACACAGGATAATAGCCTCTGGCCTCCTACCAGTCTCCCTGAGTGATCACCATATGATATACGTAGTAAGAAAAATATTTAAAGCCAAGTCACCCCCACCAAAAACTCTCCTCATCAGGTCATATAAATCCCTTAACCTTGAAGGTCTCCTAAATGACTTGGCTAATTTGGACTGGTCTTACATCCTCAGGGCCACCGCCATGGACTCCACCCTAGACTTCTTCAGGTCAAAATTTCTTGCTGTCTGGGACCACTGTGCCCCACTCAAAAAGGTTCGAGTAAGGGGAGCCCATCTGCCATGGATCGCTGCTGACCTCATGGACCACCTCTGTGCCAGGGACCAGGCATGGAAAGCCTACAAAGCATCGGGGCGCACGCTGACCTCCTACACTATCGAAAACTTAGAAATGCCTGCACCAGGCGTATCCGGCAGGCTGAAGCCCACTACTTCACTTCATCCTTCCAAAAAAATCTAAATCATCCAGCCAAGTTTTGGAGGTCGATCAAATCACTTTTCTCCCCTCCCACCCAGCACCCCACCCCTGCCCTAGATGTAGGTGGCTCCATCATATCAGAACCACATGCAGTTGCCACGCTTTTCAACACAGTGTTCACTAGCAGCGTGTCCCCTCACTACTCCAACCCCCAGCCTGCTACACACCACCCGACATCCACATCCCTTCCCACTCAAATCCCTTACACGGCATTCTCCTTCTCCCTGGTTACTCCATCCGAAGTACTCAAAGCCCTGCTTGCCCTCAATCCCTCTAAGGGTAAATGCCCCTCAGATTTGGATGCCAAAATGCTCTACCTTTCTGCCCCAGCAATCGCCATGCCTCTAGCATCCCTTTTCAACCTTTCCTTCACTACAGCCTCTATACCCTCAGATTGGAAGCATGCCACAGTCATTCCCCTCCCTAAAGGCGGCGACCGATCCTCCCCTGGAAACTACCGCCCCATCTCCCTCCTACCCATTCTAGCCAAAATCCAGGAACATCTAGTCCTCTCCGCAACTTACCTCCTTCCTTGACTCCTCCTCCTTTACTCCTAACCAGTCAGGTTTTAGAAAATCTCATTCCACTGTCACTTCCCTCCTCAGACTCACTGACTCCATCCTGACAGGCATGGACAAAGGTCACATCACAGCTGCCATTTTCATTGACCTAGTTAAGGCTTTCGACACCGCCTCACATGCCCTTCTCGTGACAAAACTCTCCAACGCAGGTCTCTCCAGTGCGGCCATCAGCTGGTTCAAATCATACCTGGCAGACAGGTCCCAATCAGTGAGAATTGGAGCCTCCACCTCCAACCCCCTTCCTGTCACCATTGGTGTCCCCCAAGGCTCTGTCCTTGGCCCAATCTTGTTCTCCACTTTCCTCAACGACCTGCCATCAACCTGCCCGCATACATCCGTTCACATGTACGCAGACGATACAGTACTGTATACCAAAGGCTACTCCCCACTGGAAGTAGCGTCCAGACTCAACAAGATTTCACGAGTTCAGTTCTGGGTTCGCACTAATCAACTTATTCTCAATGCCAAGAAGCGGTTTCCTTAACCTTGCGCAGAACAGACTCTCCCGACTCCCTGCCTCCCCCACTTTCAAAACCCTTGATGGGACCCCTTTAGAAGTTTGTACCTCCTTCAGATATTTAGGGGTCTGGCTGGACCAGCACCTCGACTTTTCTAATCACATCGCAGCAACCCACAAAAAAACTACACCCCAAGCTGGGCGCATTATACCGGAACCATAGCTGCATTCCTCTTCCGGCCCACAAAGAATAACTGCAGAAAATGATCCTCCCTATTTTGACTACAGGGACATAGTATACAGTGCCGCCCCTAAATCCACCCTGGCTAGACTGGATTCTCTTTTCAACTCCTTCTGTCGTTTTGCTCTGGACTGTCCACCCTCCACTCACCACTGTAACCTCTACCAGTCCCTTAACCTCCTATCACTTTTCGACAGGCGCCAGTACCACTGTAATAGACTCACAGCCAAATTCTGGGCCCAGTTATTGCCCTCCTACCTTGCCTCTACCCTAACAGCCCAAACACCATCTACATACTCCCTCAGGAATTTCGACTCCCGGCTCCTTCAAGTCCCGTACATGGCGACCTCTGCCGGCCATTCGGCTTTTAGAGCCCGACTACCAAAACTATGGAAATCCCTACCTGCGGACGTCTGGCACGGCCCCTCCTCTAGGCAACAAATTTCCCTCCTTAAAGGGCAAGTCTCCACCAACTGCTCATGCTGCCTAGACTCACACTGGAATGGGCCAGCTCTCCAGCTTGCTAACAACTATGGTTCACTCAAAATGTTTAACTCTATCCCAGTTAATTGTCACTGCATGATTTCTACTAATTACTGCCTGTACTTGCTGTACCTACTGCTTGTATTCCTGTATATCTATATATATATATATATATATATATATATATATATATATATATATATATATATAAAATCTTTTGTATATAATCTGTGAAATTTCTATATTCTGTATTTCTGTATCTTTGTATTTCATATGTATGTATCATCTCGTCCCCAACAACCCCCAGGACGCATCTGGAATCAAGCGGTAGTCTGCTCAGTATGCCTCTCCTGGTAAAACTTTTAAATAAATAAATAAATATGGAGGGGTATCACCAGTGGAAAGGGAGGTGATGTTCTGTATAGATTGTTGGTAAGACCCCACTTAGAGTACTGTGTCCAGTTCTGGAGACCACATCTTCAGAAAGGCATAGGGTGGAGGCAGTCTAGAAGAGGGTAACCAAAATGGTGCAGGGTCTGCACCAGAAGCCCTACAGGGAGAGACTTAAGGACCTAAAGATGTGCATTCTGAAAGAGAGGGAGGGGGATATGATAGACTTTGAAATACTGCACGGGAGTAGATAAGGTGCAGTGGGAAGTATTTTTCAGAACAAAAGGTGCTCAAGGACAAGGGGGCATGATAAGAAGCTGGATGGGGTAAATATACTTCTTCACAGAAAGAGTGGTGGATTCCTGGAACAGTCTTCCAGCAGAGGTGGTGGGGGGAAAAAACAGTGGTAGTATTCAATAATGCATCGAACAGACATAAGGGAATCTTAAGAAAGGGAAGGGGGGAGGTGAGTGAATGGGCTGGAGATCATGTAGCATATGTGGTGATAACTATAGGAAAGGAGAAATGGACAGACTGAGTGGACCAAGTGGTCCTTATCTGCCGGCAAATTCTGTGTCTCCGTGTTTCTTTTTTTTCTATATAGATTTTTCTCCCATTTTTGCCCCAGACCCGGGACCCTGGCAGACATGTGCGTCTTGGCGATGTGGGGTGCCGCATGAGCACCTGCTCGGCCCCTTCCTCCACCCTTGGCATCATTACCGCGGTCCCTTCACTCACGCTTCCCACGGATCTCCACCCGGTGGGAGCGGAACTACGGGGGGAGCGGACAACCTCCCTCGGGAGGGGAAAGCTGCCTACCACAGCTCAATCCCGCTCCGGTTCACCGGCGTAGCGCAAGGTAAGGTATCCAGCGCCTCAGCCCTCAGTGCCACCAGGATGGCGTGTCTCTGTGCTTCTATGTTTAAAGTGAACGTTTGAGGTGATATTATCCTGTTCAGTGCATCTGTTCTGTGGGGTCTGGGGTTTGTCTGTGGAGTGTAGGAGATCTACAGAGTACATCTGTAATTACTGGACTGCTGTTCTCGAGTTCTGGCATCTGCATGAACTGTAAAAGTCGTAAGGCAGTTCATGAATGTATTTACACTCTGGGCTGTTTTTGGACACCGGTTATTACGGGGTTAAGTTCATGGTCTTGGCGCAATAGCCTTCTTGTTGTTCACTATATTGAATCTATTTTCTTACACAGTTGGTGTACCCCTGACATGTTGCAACATGTGTGATAACATAGAAATTGTCGGCAGATAAGGACTGCTAGGCCCATCCAGTCTGCCCATAAGCCCTATACTAGTTTGTGGCCTCTGACCCTATCTAGTCAGTGGCTTTTTGTCCTTTCTTCCCACTGCTAAGATTCGCTTATGCCTGTTCCAGGCATGTTTGAATCCCTCCACCATGATCGCTCCCACCACCTCCTGCGGGCAGACCATTCCATGTGTCCACCACCCTCTCTGTGAAAAGAAACTTTCATCATTTCCTCTTAACCGGCCTCCCTCCAATTTCATATTGTACCCCCTCGTTCTAGTACTCCTAACTTGGAAGATGTCTCTTCCCCACCCCACCCCCGCACCCTGTTTATGCCCTTGAGGTACTTGAATGTTTCTATTATGTCCCCTTGCTCCCTCCTCTCCTCCAGCGAGTACATATTGAGGCCCTTTAATCTCTACTCATATGTTTTGTGGTGCAAGCCCTGTACCACCTTGGTTGCCCTCCTCTGGACCACTTCACCCCTGTCAGTGTCCTTGGAAGGTGCGGCCTCCAGAATTGCACACAGTACTCTAGGTGAGGCTTCACTAGTATTTCCTACAATGGCATCACCACCTCCCTCCTTCTGCTAGTGATTGATACCTCTGCCTATGCACCCCAGCATGCCACTGGCCCTCCCTGCAGCCTTTGTACTCTGCTTTGACACCTTTAGGTCATCTGAAATTATAACCTCCAGGTCCCTTTCTTCCTTGGTGATCCGTCAGCTCCCCCCCCCCCCCAAATCCTGTAGCTCTCCCGAGGGTTCCCTCGTCCCAGGTGGATTATTTTGTACTTCTTTGCATTGAACCCCAATTGCCATACCTCAGACCATTTTCAAGCTTCCCCAGGTCCATCCTCATTTTCTCCACCCCATCTGGAGTATCCACCCTGTTGCAGATCTTGGTGTCATCTGCAAACAGTCAGACTTTTCCCTCCAGTTCTTCTGCAGTGTCACTGATGAAGACATTGAACAGGACAGACCCAAGGACCAATCCCTGAAGTACCCTGCTGGTCGCCCCCCTCTCCCCGGATTGGATCCCATTTACTACCACCCTCTGCCTCCTGTCTGTTAGCCAGTTCTTAACCCAGTTTATCACCTTGCGCCCCATGCCCAGACTACCCGTCTTGTTAACCAGCCTCCTATGTGGGATAGTGTCGAACGCCTTGCTGAAATCGAGGTATGCAACATCCACTGCCCGGCCCCCCCGATCTACCTCCTTCGTCACCCAGTCAAAAAAAAAAAAAACAGATTTGTTTGACACACCCTTCCTGCTGTGAATCCGTGTTGCCTCGGATCCTGGGCACCATCGGATTCCAGGTATGCCACTATTCTTTCTTTCAGCAGTGCCTCCATGATCTTCCCTACCACTGAGGTGAGGCTGACCGGCCTATAGTTCCCCACCTCCTCCCTATTTCCACTTTTGAGCAGAGGGACTACATGTGCCCTCCTCCATTCCTCTGGAACCACTCCCGTGTTGAGGGACTTGGTGAATATGGCTGCCAGAGGTGCCGCTAGTTCCCTTCGCAGTTCTCTCAATATCCTCGGGTGTGTGCCATCTGGCCCCATTGCTTTATCTAACTTCAGTTTTGTGAGCTCTTCCAGGACTCTCCATTGTTAATGGACTTGTGTCCACCTCTCCCCCTTACATCTGTTGCCCAGCTGTGATCTCTGACCTTCCCCCTCTTTAGTGAATACTGAACAAAAGTATTTATTCAGTATTTCCACCTTGTCTAGGTATGCCTTCTTACACTCTCCTTCAGCCCCTTTGGGCATTACAGTCTCCCCCCGTTTTTTCTTTTTTCACTGATGTGCCTATAGAATGTTTAACAGTTTAATCTGGTTCAAGGTCAGTTGGCATCCATCTGTATCCCCCTTCCCCGGGTTGTGCCTGAAAATAGGCAGGATTTGTCTAGTGCACGTAGCCGGGCAGCAAAAACTAAATAAATAAATAAATGTCTTGTCCCCTTTTTACACTGTCTGTGCTAATCTCTCCTCAGCCCACGCCTTTGCGCTTCTAACAGCCTTCCCCGCTTCCTTTAGACACTCCAGATACACCTCCCTGTCTTCCTCCCTTTGGGTCCCTTTATATTTCCTGAAACTCACCCTTTTAGCTCTGACCTAGTCTGTCACTTCCTTCGAGAACCATAGTGGCGTCCCGCTTTTCTTCCCTTTGGACACCAGCCTGATGCATTGGTTTGTCACTTCCACAATGGCTCCTTTTCTTTTCCCCCACTGTTCTTCAACCCAACCCCACCTCCCCCTTTTCCAGGGCTACTCTAATACATCTTCCTATTTCAGCAAAGTCCGCCCTCCTGAAATCTAAAAAGTTCACCTTAGTGTGACTTGATTGAGTCTCTGTCTCCATGTTAAACCACACTATGTTGTGGTCACTGGACCCATTGTCCTTCTACCCAGACTTTTACGACTCTGTCCCCGTTGGTCACTACCAGGTTCAGCATTGCCCTGTTTCTGGTGGGATCAAGCACTAGCTGCCTGAGACCAGCCCCCGTGGGGAATCTGGGATGCCTCTGCTTCTTGTTGAAGCAGCTGCCTGGGTGTTCCAATCCACGTCTGGTATATTGAATTCCCCCAGCACCAGAACTTCACCTTTTGTTGCCATCTCGTGTATTTCATCCGCTAGCTCCCTGTTCACTTCCTCCCCCGTGTTGGAGGCCTGCAGATCACCCCTGTGTGTATTGCTGTGCTATTACCAGGTTCAAGGGTGCTCAGTATTAAAATCTGTGTTATGCCATTACCTTTCTGATTGCTGTGCCTTGGAACCAAGGAGATATGTTTTGTATTGCAAAATTCAAACATTAATAAAAAAATGTTTAAAATGCAAAGAGATGGCTGGCCCAGTGGTGTGGAGGGCTGAGGCATTGATGACTTACCTCCTGCCATGCCGGTGACCCGTGTTCGTGGTGCGAGCAGGTTGCCGGGGGTTGGCCGAGGAGGGAGAGGATTGAGCGCCCTGAGGACTGCTTTTCTCTCCCTGGTGGGAGGGGATCAGTGGCCAGTGTTAGCCAGGCCCCTGGAGGAAGCCGGGGGTTAGTACACCACCGCTGCGCAGTGGAGGGGGCAGAGGCAGGGTAGTCACCCAGTGTGCTGCACACTAGCGTGCGCAGCACCGCCATTGGCATCACTGCACGTCACTACCTCTGCACCGGGGAGAAAATGGGAAACATATCCCAGTTGCACGCACAGTGACCACTAGCCTCCGAAGGCCCTACACTCGGCGACTTGGGTATTTCCCAAATCCGAATCCAGTCTGGCAGGTTGAGGGACTCCCCACCCCATGCCATGGAGGGCAAGCTGTGGGGGATACCGAGAGAGGTAAGTCTTGGGGCAAGCTGGGGTGATGGGGCTGGGGAAATCCGGTGGGAAGTAGGGCTGGTCAGGAAGGGGAGAAAGACACACACACATTCTCTCAAAGAGGATTCAACACCTGGGTGCCCATCCCCCAACAAACAGACACAGAGGTGCCCAGTCCCCAGTGTTGGGGACCTGAAATAAAGTAAATCATCCCTCATAGTCCAATTGTCTGTCATAGCCTTTTATTTTGGGGGGGCCCTTGAAGTGTTCTGCATCCCCGCTGTGACCCCCTCCCCCCGTCAGCACCCTACAGACACACACACCCCTTACTTTCCTATCAGGTCTCTTTTAGCCGGCACATTCCGCTTCTCTGTAGTGTGAGTGTGAGCTGCGTGAATTCAAGGTAAGTTTGGCTAATGGTTTTTAATGGCATTTTGAACTTTTACTCATAACTGTGCTATTTTTTTAACATTTTTGGCCCCAATTTTCAACATAGCCTTCTTGGGACCCCACCTCAGAACAAGGTATGTGAAATTTTTCAAATTCCCCGAAAATAGTTTCTAGGGACATGGATATGTTGTTCATCCACACTGTCTGGCAGGTTCCTTGCAGCTTTAAATCTTGCCGGAAGGTCTTCAAGCTGGCTCCTCCCACCCACCCGGGTGGTACAACTCTCGGCTCCACCCCATGACGCTAGATCTTCCTTACCGCTTGGAAGCTCAGGTTCCCTCCTTAATGCTCTGCGTGTAGACTGGATCCTAATTTTTCAGTTTGCCTGAAACTTATTTTAAAATTTTCAAGACTTCGGTCATCTTTCTCCCTCGCGGCTGCGATGGACAAATCGACTCACGGATTTCGGCGGTGCCCTTGTGGGCAGAAGATGTCCAGGACGGACCTGCACTCCACGTGCGTGTACTGCCTCGGCCTAGAACACGACCCGCAGGCCTGCAGTCATGCCGTTCTTTGTGGCGTCCTGGAGGACGTGCTGCCCGGTTACAGCTTGAAACCGAGCGCTCGCCGGTTAAGTTGAAGAGGCCCGTTGGGCGATTGCCGCGCTTCGGCGGCTGAGCAACTTGAGCAGATGATCGCCCTCGAAGGGCGGCCTAGGCCGCATCATCCTCTTCCTCGGTTGCAGCATTTATCCCGCTCGCTCTGGGTACCTCGTATTCACCTACTTTCAAGGATTCAAGGATCTTTGCCAATCCCTTTCCACGAAGGGAGAGGTACCATCGGGACATTCCTCTCGGTCCAAAAAGAAGGACTCAAAGGGTAGGTCCCATCGTCAGCGTTCATGGGAGCGGGAGAGGTCCCCCTCCCCGGACAGTCGACTGTCGACTTTGGTTGAGATTGTGGCCAAGGCCGCTGGCTTCACGGCGTCCCCGTCAGGCCAGCCGGCCGAGACACCCGTCGACGCGGTCGAGATTTTTCTTGACCCGTTGGACGGGCTGTCGACTGGTGAGGCCAACAACCCTTCTTCACGGTTCCCCGTGGGACCGAGGACCTGCCTCCCCCGGTGCGCGGTCCCGGTTAAGGCTTCCGAGCTGAGGGAAGAGTGGGTGTCCCCCGGCCCTTCCCAGACCCGTCCTCGGAAACGCCGAGGATCTTGGTCTCTGACATCGTCTCGGGCCAGCCGATCCCACCGACATCGGCGGTCTCGGACTCAGCACCGAGGTAAGCGGCGCCGCCGCTCATCCTCGGAAGAGGAGAGGCTTCGGCGTAAGTAGCGTCGACGCTACGAGGATCTGATGTGGCAGCAGTTACTTCTGTCCGGGAACAAGCCGACGCCGTCGCCTTCCCCGGCTTCAAGTGGCTGTCACCCGAGTGGCCGAAACAACCCCTCGCTGTAGTCGAGGTGCCCAAGCCTGGACCAGTTGTTCGGCCAAAACCAGCTGCCCCACCGATTGTGGTGGAACCTCCGCCTCCACAACCGAAATCGGGGGTGCCGACCAAGGACTCTCGGTCAGGTCAGGGCCTGCCCGACAGGTTGTCGGTCACCCTCACTCCCGACCGTCCTCTGCAGGTGGAGGGTGGCTTAGGCCCCAGGCAGGTCTTCTTGGACTCCTCAGAGTCCGACGACTCCTCCCCGTTCTCCAGGCCCATTGACCTGGAGTCCTCCGGGGGCCAGTCGATGGATGAAAGCCCATCGTCCTTTATGGGTTTGCTTCAGCTCATCTCGGAGTCCACCGGGATGCAGCTCGAGCCCGTATCCAAGCGGGCCAAGTATCCCCTGACGGAGATACTGGACCAAGGGGATTCACCCACGGAGGCCTTTCCGGTGGCTGAAGCCATTGTTGGCCCAGCCTTGTAGCTCTGGCAGCGGCCTGCTTCCTGTCCTGCGCCTTTGGCCAGGATGGCCAGGAAGTATGCAGTCCCTACCGGCTCTTTGCCCGGTTTCTCAGAACACCCCTCGGCCGAGGGGTTGGTCATCAACAGCGTTTTCCGGCGTTCTGGGAACGCTAGGGGCGTGGACAAGCCCCCGACAAGGGTCCAAAAGCGGGACTACACGCGGCAAGGTATCGCTGCATCCTCCTTGGCCTCCGCCAGGCCAGCTCGGCTGTGCTGATGGCACTTCTCCACGCCCTCATGGGCTCCTGGATGAGGTGATCCCTCATCTTCCGGCCGACCTGCAGACCACGGTCCGGCAGGTGCGGGACCAGGGTAGGGCAGTGGCTAAGCAGCAGCTCCAAACGGCTCTGGAAATCGGAGACTCCTGTGCCAGATCGGTTGCTGCCGCAGTGGCCACCTTCACGGCGGATACCCAGCACAAATTGGCGGATGTCCCCTTCATGCGGACCGACCTCTTCGGCCCTGGAGTGGAAGGTCACCTCCAGCGGATCGAAAAGTCCAGTGCCACTCTGGACTCTGTCACCTCCGCCCAGAAGGACAAAGGCCACCGACAGCAGCAGCACAAGCCCTTTCGTCCTTCTGCGCCCTGCTAATCATGTCCCAACAGCACCAGCACCAGGGCCAGCAGGCTCACACTTGGCATCCCAAACCCAAGCCCAGCTTCCTCCAACAGGAAGCAGGAGGTAAAAACCCAGGAGGTCCCTCGGCGGTCCCTCCTCTAAGCCTGCCCAGTGACGGGTTGAGAGTGTAGCCCAGCCTCATCACTCCCCCTGGGTTCCCCGTGGAGGCGGCTCCCCACTTCCTTTCCGCCTGATCTGCTATCACCACGGACCGTTGGGTGTTGGAGGTGGTAGAAAGGCCTGCCCTGAGTTCGAGCAGGCCCGCCCTCCAAGCCGTTGCCCCTCGGGGCGCTACGGGGTCTGCAGCCTCTCTGTTGGCTCGCCCGAGCCGATATTGCCTTGCTCCAAAGAGGTGATCAGGAAGGTGGCGGATCCTCCGGACCCGGGGTTTGTGTCCAGGTACTTCCTGGTCCCAAAACGGACAGGGGGGCTGGCACCCCATTCTCGACCTGCACGACCTGAACAGGTTCCTAAGGTCTCGGACCTTCAGGATGGTCACTCTGGCTCAGATAATCCCATCCTTGGAACGAGGCGTGTGGTTCTGTTCTCTGGACCTTCAGGATGCATTCTTTCACGTCCTAATCCGTCCGTCCCACTAGAGAGTCCTCCGCTTCAGAGCGGAGGGATCCCTTTACGAGTTTCAGGCCATGCCCTTCGGCCTTTCCCTAGCTCCCAGGGTCTTCACCAAATGCATGGCAGTGGTGACAACATTCCTGCAGCGCGAAGGTCAGGTGTACCCCTGCCTGGACGACTGGCTGGTAGCCCCTCCAGAGTGGAGGTGGAGGCGGTCGAGATCTGGCCCTCAAGTTTGCTCTCAGGTTGGCTTCCTCATCAACGAGGGCCAAGGCAGACTGCGTGCCAAAGCAGGTGATACAATTCATCGGGGCAGAGCTCGACTCTCTATGAGTCGAACACGGCTTCCGACGGACAGGGCGAGGTTCTTTCCTCCTTTGCCCAGTCATTCTAGGTTGGGCAACGCCCCTGCCGGGACTTCCTGTGCCTCCTGGGCCTCATGGTGGCTTGCACCAGCGCAGTCCGTTGAGCCCGCTGGTACATGCGTCCCCTTCAATGGGGGCTGGCCAGCCAATGGTCACAGCACTCCGATCCGCTGGATCAGCTAGTGACAGTGACCCAGGGGATGTGGAACGCTGTCCAGTGGTGAACCGTTCCAGCACATCTGCAGGAGGGCATCCCATTTGTCCGCCCCGAGCCGATGGTCTCGCTATCGACCGATGCCTCTCTGATGGGTTGGGGTGCCCATCTGGGGGAGCACAGAGCGCACGGCCTCTGGTCCCCTCGGGAGTCCTGATGCCATATCAACCTGCTGGAGCTTTGAGCGGTTCGTCTAGCCCTCACCGCCTTCGCTCCGTTTCTACGGGGTCAAGTGGTTCAGGTCCAGACGGACAATACCACGACCATGTACTACCTAAACCGCCAGGGCGGGACGCGCTCCATGCCTCTGTGCAGGGAAGCTCTCCGCATTTGGTCACTCGTGCGCAGCCTGGAGGCGGATCTCCTCGCCATTCATGTGGCAGGAGCCTCCAACACCCTGTCCGATGCCCTAAGCCAAATAGAGGCTGCGTCTCACGAGTGGTCTGTCCTGCCGGAGGTAGTACAAGATCTCTTCTCCCACTGGGGCACGCCTCAGGCGGACCTGTTTGCCTCCAGGGAGAATACGAAGCTGAGACTGTTTGATGCCCGCCCCCCTCAGCAGGGCTCGCTGCAGGGGATGCCTTCTCGAGGCTGTGGACCCCAGGCCTCTTCTACGCCTTTCCCCCATTTCCCTTGATCCACAAGGTGCTTCTCAAGGCGAGGAGGGACAAGGCGCAGGTGATTCTGGTAGCCCCAGACTGGCCCCGCCAGTTCTGGTATCCAGATCTCCTCAGTCTCAGCTCCAGGCTCCCGAGGCGGCTTCCAGCCCGCCCGGACCTGCTCTCAGTCAATCAGGGGAAGGTATTCCATCTGGACCTTCAATCCCTGCACCTGACGGCCTGGTTCCTGAGCGGCTAGAGTTCCAGGCCTTGGGTCTTTCCAACGAGGTCCTCAGTGTCGTTGAGGCATCCCGTAAGGAGTCGACCAGAAAATGCTGCGCCTTCAAATGGAAGAGATTTTCCATTTGGTGTCAGAGCAAGGGCCTGGACCCTTCCTCCTGTTCCTTGGCAAGCATTCTGGACTACCTGTGGTACCTTTCTCAACTAGGGCTTCAGTCGACGACCCTTAAGGTGCACCTGGCAGCCATCTCTGCTTACCGGGCGTGGGCCGGGAAGCAGTCGGTGGCGCAGGAGAAGGTGGTCGGGTGCTTCTTCAAGGCCTTGATCACATATCCCCTCGGTCTTGAGAACCTCCACCTCCGTGGGATCTACTGCTGGTATTGGCTAAGCTCATGGGCAGGCCATTCGAACTGATGCACAGGTGTGACATCTCTCACCTGTCGTGGAAGACCGCCTTCTTGGTGGCTATCACGTCAGCCAGAAGGATGGGAGAGCTCCAGGCCCTTTCCATCGAGTCTCCTTAGCTGGTCTTCCACAGGGACAAGGTTGTCCTGCGCCCCCAACCGAAATTCCTTCCGAAGGTGGTGTCGGAGTTTCACCTTAACCAGGTGTTGACTCTGCCGGTGTTCTACCCCAATCACACCTCGGAGGCCGAATATAGGCTCCATACTTTGAACCCTAGAAGAGTGCTCGCTTACTATAAGGAGCGAACGGCTGAAGTTCGGGGAAAGGTTCACCAGCTGTTTGTCACCTACGCTGAAGCCGCACCTGGCAGACCTGCAGCCAAGCGGATGATAGGCAGGTGGGTCACCTCCTGCATAGATCTCTGCTATAGGAGGGCATGGAGCCTCCCAGAGGGATAAGAGCTCATTCTACCCGCCATACCGCTGCATCAGTGGCTGCGTCCAGGGATGTCCCTATCCAGGAAATCTGCAGGGCTGCTACCTGGAAGTCAGCACACACCTTCATCACCCACTACCACATCGACCTTGAGTCACGCCGGGATGCTGGTTTTGGGGCCTCAGTTCTCCAGTCTTTATTCCCTAAGTAGGGGGTGTGTGCCTTGCCTCCCTCCTCCCAGAGACTGAGGAGTCTGCCAGACAGTGTGGATGAACAACATATCCATGTCCCTAGAAATACAGGTTCTAGGGACATGGATATATTCATCACTATCTAGCAATATCCTGCCGCTTTAAATCTTGCCGGAAGGTCTTCAAGCTGGCTCCTCCCACCCACTCGGGTGGTATAACTCTCGGCTCCGCCCCATGACGCCAGATCTTCCTTACCGCTTGGAAGCTCAGGTTCCCTCCTTAACACTCTGCGTTTGAGACTGGTTCCTATTTCTTCCGTTCTGCGAATTTGAAAGTTTTTGCTAAAAAGACTTCAGTCTTCGATCCCTCGCGGCTGCGATGGACACATCGACTCCCGGTTTTCGGAGATGCCCCTGCGGGCAGAAGATGTCTCGGACGGATCCACACTCCACGTGTGTCTACTGTTTAGGCCTTGAGCACGACCCGCAGGACTGCGACTTGTGCTCTTCCTTTTCGGCCTACGTCCTCGAAGACCGTGCTGCCCGATTGCAACTGGGCCGTCCCGAGAAGCGTTTTCCTCCGGTGAAGTCTAAGGAGGCCCGGTCGGCGGTGTCCGTGGCGGCGGGCTCGGCGGATCAGCTCGAGCAGATGATCGCCCTCGAAGAGGCGGCGCGGGCCGTATCTTCCTCGGCCGCGGCATTTATCCCGCTCTCTCTGGGTTCTTCCTACTCAGCTTCCTTTAAGGAGCTTTGTCTGTCCCTCTCCACTAAGGGAGAAGGGCCAACGTCTGCTGGACCTTTTTCTCGGTCCAAAAAGAAGGACAAGGGTAAATCCCTCCGTCGACGCTCTTGGGAGCGGGAAAGGTCCCTCTCCCCGAGTCGTCGACCGTCGACTTCGGTCGACCGCTCGGCTTCGGCCACTGGTCTCACGGTGTTCCCGTCAGGTCAGTTGACTGAGACTCCGTCGGCCAGTCGAGATTTTCTCGATCCGTTGGACGGGTTGTAGCCTATAAACCGAGATTCCCTCTCCCGGTTCCCCGAGTTGAGATCCCGTGGGCTTGCCTGTGCCTCGGTTCGGAGCCCTCGGATGAACCCTCGAGCGAAGGAGTGCCGGTTCCTGCCGACACTTCCCGCACCGACCTCGGAAAGCGGCCTCTCGGTCTCGGACTCTTCGTGATCCAGCCGATCCGCCGTCATGGCGGTCTCGGTCTCGGCACCGCTGTGGCGCGTCGCCGCTCGTCCTCCTCCTCGGACGAGGGGAGGCTTCGGCGTAAGTTGCGTCGACGGTAGGAGGACCTCATGTGGCAACAGCTCCTCCTGACCGGGAATAAGCCGATGCAGTCGCCTTCCCCGGCCATTAAGTGGCTGTCACCGGAGCGGCCGACACAACCCCTCGACTTACCCGAGGAGCCTGTACCCAGGCCGGTTGTTCGGCCAAAACCAGCTGCTCCACCGATTCCGGTGGAACCTCCGCCTCCACAGCCACTATTTGGGGCTCCGACCAGAGATTCTCGGTCGGCTGAGGTCTACCCATAGGCTGTCTGTTACCCTCACTCCCGACCGACCTCGGCAGGTAGAGGTGGCTCAGGCCAGAGGCAGCTCTTGAGGACTCGTCCGGGTCAGGATAATTCCTCCTTTTCTCCAAGCGACTGGACTTGGGTCCTCAGGAGGACAGTCAATGGACGATAGCCGTCATCCTTCCTAGGACTGCTTGGCTCATCTCGGAGTCCACGGGATAAGCTGAACCCGTTTCAAAGCAGACAGGTATCCCCACGGAGATTCTGGACCGAGGGGATTCCCCAACGGAGGCCTTTCTGGTGGCCGAGGCCATAGTGGGTCCAGCCTTGGAGCTTTGGCATGCCCTGCTTCCTGCCCTGCGCCTTCGGCCAGGATGGCCAGGAAGTATGCGGTCCCTACCTGTTCCCTGTCCGGTTTTTCAGAGCACCCCTCTGCTGAGGGGTTGGTTACCGACAGCGTTTTCCAGCGCGCCGGCAATGCCAGGGATGTGGACAAACCTCCCGACAAGGAATCCAGAGATTGGATTATCGGGCGAGAAGTCTATCTCTCGTCCTCTCTAAGCCTTCCAGGCCAGTTCGGCCGTCCTCATGGCACATTTTCTCATGCCCTGTTGGGCTCCCTGGATGAGGTCATCCCTCATCTTCCCTGGATCTGCAGACTACGGTCAAGCAGGTGCGGGACCAGAGCAGGCAGTGGCCAAACAGCAGCTCCAGACTGCTTTAGATATGGGGACTCATGTGCCAGGTCGGTGGCGACGCAGTGGCTATCGTCGGTGGGCTTGGCTGAGGATATCCACCTTTAGCCTGGATACCCAGCACAAGTTGGCGGATGTTCCTTTTGGGGACTGACCTCTTGACCCTGGGGTGGAAGGTCACCTGCAGAGGATCGAGAAGTCCAGCGCTACCTGGACTTGGTCTCTTCCACTCAGAAGGACAAGGCACAAGCCACAGCCTAAGCCCTTTCGTCCTTCTACGCCGGCCCAGCAGCGTCAGGGCCAGCAGGCTCGCACCTTGGCATCCCAAACCCAAGCAGTCGGCTTCCTCTAACAGGAGGCAGGGAGGAAAAGGCCCAGGAGGTCCCTCGGCCGGTCCCTCCTCTAAGCCTGCCCAGTGGCCGGGCTGAGGGTGTCACCCCACCCCGTCACCTCACCCCTAGTTTCCCCGTGGGGGCGGCTCCGACACTTCCTTTCCGCCTGGTCCGTTGTGCCTCGGACAGGTGGGTTCTGGAGGTGGTGGGAAAAGGCCTGCCTCTGGAATTCGAGCAGGCCCCACCCTTCAGAGCCGTCGCACCTCGGGGGGCCTCGGGGTCCGTAGCCTCACTGTCGGCTCGTCGAGCCAACATCGCTCTCCTCCTCCGAAAGGAGGTGATCAGGGTGGTAGCGGACCCCCCCTCAGACCCAGGGTTTGTGTCCAGGTACTTCCTGGTTCCGAAACGGACGGGGGGCTGGCGCCCCATTCTCGACCTACACGACCTAAACAAGTTCCTAAGGTCTCGAACCTTCAGGATGGTCACTCTGGCTCAGATAATACCATCCTTGGAGCGCGGCTGTGGTTCTGCTCTCTGGACTTGCAGGGCCGCGTTTTCACGTCCCTATCCGTCCGTCTCACCAGAATTCCTTCGCTTCGAGCGGAGGATCCCTTCGAGTTCGAGCCATGCCCTTGACTTGTCTCCAGCTCCCAGGGTCTTCACCAAATGCATGGCAGTGGTGACAGCATTCCCTCTTGGCGCCGAGGGGTCGGGTGTACCCTTACCTGGACGACTGGCTGATAGCAGCTCCCTCCAGGAAGGAGGTGGGCGGTCAGAGATCTGGCCCTCAGGTCTGCTCTCAACTGGGCCTCCTTATCCACGAGGCCAAGTCGAACTTCGAGCCAAGCAGGTGATTCTGTTCATCAGAGCAGCTCGACTCTCTTTGAGCCAGGCGCGGCTCCCAGCGGACAGGGCCGAGGTTCTTTCCTCCTTTGCCCAGTCATTTCTGGTTGGGCAATTGCGCCCTGCCCGGGACTTCCTGCGCCTCCTGGGTCTCATGGCGGCCTGCACCAGCGTGGTCCGCTGGGCCCACTGGAACATGCGTCCCCTTCAGTGGGGACTGGCCAGTCAGTGGTCACAATGCTGCGATCCTTTGGACCAGCTTGTGTCGGTGACACAGGGGATGTGGAACGCTCTCCAGTGGTGGTTCGTTCCAGGTCATTTGCAGGAGGGCATCCCGTTCGTCCGCCCCGAGCCGAAGGTCTCTCTATCGACCGATGCCTCTCTGATGGGTTGGGGTGCCCATCTGGGGGAACACGGGCTCCACGGCCTCTGGTCCAGGGGAGTCGATGCCACATCAACCTGCTGGAGCTCCGGCGGTCCGCCTAGCTCTCACCGCCTTTGCTCCGTTCCTCCGGGGTCAAGTGGTCCGAGTCAGGCCGGACAACACCACGACCATGTACTATCTAAACCGCCAGGCGGGGCCGCTCCATGCTTCTATGCAGGAAGCTCTCCGCATTTGGTCACTCGTGCGCAGCCTGGAGGCGGATCTCCTAGCCATTCATGTGGCAGGAGCCTCCAACACCCTGGCCGATGCCCTAAGCCGGATAGGGGCTGCATCCCACGAGTGGTCTCTCCTGCCGGAGGTAGTACAGAATCTGTTCTCCCATTGGGACACACCTCAGGTGGACCTGTTTGCCTCCAGGGAGAACGCGAAGCTGAGGCTGTTCCATGCCCGCCCCCCTCAGCAGGGCTCGCTGCAGGGGGATGCCTTCTCGAGGCAGTGGACCCCGGGCCTCTTCTACGCCTTTCCCCCATTTCACTTGATCCACAAGGTGCTTCTCAAGGCGAGGAGGGACAAGGCGCAGGTGATTCTGATAGCCCCAGACTGGCCTCGCCAGTTCTGGTACCAGATCTCCTCAGCCTCAGCTCCAGGCTCCCGAGGCAGCTTCCAGCTCGCCCGGACCTGATTTCTGTCAATCAGGGGAAGGTGTTCCATCCGGACCTTCAATCCCTGCACCTGACGGCTTGGTTCCTGAGCGGCTAGAGTTCCAGGCCTTGGGTCTTTCCGACGAGGTCCTCAATGTAGTTGAGGCGTCCTGTAAGGAGTCGACCAGAAAATGCTATGCCTTCACATGGAAAAGGTTTTCCATTTGGTGTCAGGGCAAGGGCTTGGACCCTTCCTCCTGTTCCTTGGCAAGCATCTTGGACTATTTATGGTCCCTTTCTAATCAAGGGCTTAGGTCGGCGACCCTAAGGGTGCACCTGGCAGCCATCTCTGCTTGCAGGCGTGGGCTGGGAAGCAGTCGGTGGCATAGGAGGAAAGTGGACTGGTGGTTTTCAAGAGGCCTTGATCACATTTCCCTCGGTGCGAGAACCTCCACCTCCGTGGGATCTACTGCTGGTACTGGCAAAGCTCATGGGCAAGCCATTCGAACCTATGCACAGGTGTGCTCTCTCACCTGTGGTGGAAGACCGCCTTCTTGGTGGCTATCCGTCAGCCAGAAGGATGGGAGAGCTCCAGGCGCTTTCCATCAGTCTCCTTACCTGGTCTTCCACAGGGACAAGGTTGTCCTCGCCCCACCAGAAATTCCTTCCGAAGGTGGTGTCGGAGTTTCACCTTAACCAGGTGTTGACTCTGCCGGTGTTCTACCCCAATCATCACACCTCCCGGAGGCGGTCTGGGCTCCATACTTTGGACCCTAGAGGCTCGCCTATTACAAAGGCGCCCGGCTGAAATTCGGGGAGAGGTTAGTAGCTGTTTGTCACCTGCGATGACGCATCTGGCAGACCTGCAGCCAAGCGGACGATAAGCAGGTGGGTCACCTCCTGCATAGATCTCTGCTATAAGTTGGCGGGCATGGAGCCTCCCAGAGGATAAGAGCTCATTCTGCCCACCATACTGCTGCATCGGTGGCTGCTTCCAGGGACGTCCCTATCCAGGAAATCTGCAGGGCTGCTACCTGGAAGTCAGTACACACCTTCATTACCCATTACCACATCGACCTTGAGTCACGCCGGGATGCTGGTTTTGGGGCCTCGGTTCTCAGTCTCTCTCTCCCAAGTAGTATTGGGGTGTGCGTCTTGCCTCCCTCCTCCCGGAGAACTGCTAGGAGTCTGCCAATAAGTGTGGATGAACAACATATCCATGTCCCTAGAAATACAGGTTACTCACCTGTAACAGGAGTTCTAGGAATGGTATATGTTGTTCATCCTACTCTCCCGACCTCCCGGCCTGACGCCAGGCCTGAGCTTCCAGCGGGCCAGATCTCTGGCGTCATGGGGGCGGAGCCGAGGTTATACCACCCGGTGGGTGGGAGGAGCCAACGAAGACCTTCCGGCAAGATTTAAGCGGCAAGGATACCTGCCAATAAGTGTGGATGAACAACATATACCATTCCTAGAACTCCTGTCACAGGTGAGTAACCTGTATTTACTCACCTGTAACAGGGTTCTAGGAATGGCTAGATCATCACATAACTCCCTCGACCTCCCAGCTTGACGCACAACCCTGGCTGTGGGGCTAGATCTGGCGTCATGGGGCGGAGCCGAGAGTTTTACCACCTGGGTGGGTGGGAGGAGCCAGCTTGAAGACCTTCCGGCAAGATTTAAAGCGGCAAGGAACCTGCCCGACAGTGTGGATGAACAACATATACCATTCCTAGAACTCCTGTTACAGGTGAGTAACCTGTATTTCGCAGTCGCTCCACAAAATCACCTTTTGTATAGGATTTGAACAGTGCCATCAGTCTAAATCATAAGGTAGGGTCATAAAGACTGTGTTGAAAATTTGACATCAGAATGTGAACAAAAATAAAGAAACGTTGATGTTTTTAGACGTTTACTTATAACATTGTGATTTTTGTAGATGTTGACTTCAAATGTGCAACATAGCCCTTTTGTTATCCCACCTAATGAACAAGACAGGTGTCATTTTTCAAATCCATTTAAAAAACATTTACACAGTAGTTCTGTGAAACCAACTTTCAGATGACATTCAGAAAATTCCACTGTCTTATTCATAACATGGAGTCATCAAAACTGTCCACACACTGCACACGGCCAGCTCTGAATATGGGGGCCTGTACCCCTTAGCCTGGTAAAACCCAAACCCCACAAGACCATGGCTGCTGGGGGTAAGAAAGGTCTGCCCATAGCCTCAAGATACTATTGTTCTAACTTGCAGCAACATGCAAGCAAACATGTTCAACGTTGACAAATGCTTGTTATTATTAGTTTGGCAACCTGTACAGGTAGCAGTAACGGCAGCAGGAGCCATAATTGATTGCGACCAGTAATGTTACTGGTTGGTGCACCATAATGGCCCAGTAGGGGGCTACATACAAAGTAGATTTAAACCAGCATTGAAAGAAAATACACAGGGGAAGCAGATAAGAATTGGGAATGCTTCCAATCCCCTGTAGACCTGTGGAGGAAAAAAAAATACAGGAATAAGTTTTTGCTTGCTTATCCAGGAAAATGCCCCATAAAGCCAGAGTATCAACATATTTATTTTTTCTAGCCTAAACTGTTTTTTTATTTAACAAAGGAGAGAGGAAGAAGAACTACTACGTCGAGAAGAGGAGGAGCGGGAACGTTTACGGCAGGAGGAGGAGAAACGGAGGAAAGAAGAGGAAGAGATGAGGCAAAGGGAAGAGGAGGAAAGAAGGCGAATAGAAGAAGAGAGATTTCGTATGGAACAGCAGAAGTAAGTTTTCGAATAATGGACTAGATTTTATAAAATTGCAGAAATTTCAGCTTAGCAAAGAGGTATTAAGAAATAATCAAAGTATTAGTACATTACTGTCATCGAGGCATAAGTCAGGAAGCATAGGCAAACCAGAAGTTATAAAATTTGCAAGTAGCATTCTGTTATCAAGAACAATAAAATAAATTAAAATTGTGCATAATAGCTCTTATACGGCCAGTTTAAACAAAACAAGGGCCTTCATCTGAGAGTCTCTAATTCTAAATGTCAGTCTCTCGCTAAAAAAAGATTGCTCAATATGTATGTGTGTATATATCTATCTATCTATATGTATATATTTATATATTTTCCTGGAAATTGACTTCTACATCCTAAGCTCGTTAAGATACTTCTCCTGTTTCTCACAAAAATGTATCAGAACAGTCAGATCTCACTTTGAGATGGAGCTCTTGCAGTAGATAATAACCATCAGGACTGTGCCGCCAGGTACTAAGACCCCACGGAAAAAATTCTAGCTAGCAGTCTAAGGCGGGGCACCAACCCTGACGTGGGCCTCACCCCGGAAATCTCCAGTGATGTAAAGTGGCAGTCCCCTGGCACCACCTCAATTTTTTTCCCCCCCGCCGTCGACCCGTGCATCTCGGCTCCATGGACGCTTCCTGCTAACAGTTGACCACCATTTTTCGCATTTCGCACAGTTATTTATTTTGTTTTGTTTGTTTTTCAACTTAATCATGTATGTCTACCCAGCCAACTTCATCTACAGAGCAGCAGAAATCGAAGTGCATGTGCGGCAAGCAGTCCCAGCGAAAGACGGCCATTTGGCCTGTCTTCTGTGCCTGGGCCATGACCACAAGCTGGACGCCTGCCGGCATTGCCTCGGCTTCATTAGGAGGACCCGCATCCACTGCCTGAAGACCTTGAAAGCCTGCCTTCTAGAACAAGTGGCCGCCATGCAGAAGACCCACTCGGGGCACAGCTCATCTTCTTTGGCCAGGGACACCTCCGCTACAGAGAAGAAATCTAGTGGGAAGCACCATCACCGAGTCAAGGACAGGTCCAGGTCAGAATCCTGATCCAGGTCTCCTTACAAGGTTTCCAAGAGTTCCACCTCCGGCGAGAGGTCGGACTCTGCCTCTCCGCATTCCCTTGCTCTTCCTGAGTTACCATTGATGAAGCCTCCCGCCTCTACCCAGACATCCAGACGGGGGGGGGATGTCTTCCGGGCTAGGGCCTTCTAAGACCTCCATTTCCCTGTCTCTCAGGCCCCACAAGCACTCGACTGGGTCTCGGCCAGAAGGATCGGCCCACACTTTATTGGGCTGCAGGTTGGAGCCTGCCATCCACAAAACTGTTCCCTCGGGGTCGTCGGGCAAGATGACGGGGTCTGATGACACCAAGAGACGTCAGGAGCACAAGCGCCAAAAGAAACTGCGCTCAACTTCTAAGCCATCGCTGCCAGGGCTCCGCATCAACGACAGACCGCGAATCCCTCTGATTCCACCTTACGGAGCTGGACCAGACTACATTCTCTAAGCCGTCGCCTGACACGCAGGGATCTACAAAGTTCCCGTCCATGCAGTAGATGACAAGAGGACCTGACGCCAGGCTCTACAGAGTCTAAAGACACGGTGCCACACACTGCATCGCCACCTCCCCCTCAGGATCCTGATGACCAGATGTCAACGCACCCGATGTCAAGGGACAAGACACTGCCAGACCTGATGCTTAAGGCAGCGGTGTCATCAGGCCTGACCACAGGGGGGACTAAACCGAAGAACCTGACGCCAGGCCCCTAGGGTGCCCTTACCCCGATGCCAGAGACAGCCCCCATGGTACCTCTGGCTGAATCGGTGCTCTGTTTACCAGTTGGTGGAATACAGTCAAGGGGGATCTGTTGGCCAGATTGCCAGAGCCGAACCTCATACTAGCTCCACCTAGGCAACCTACCCCCCTCCGCGCAGAATGCCTTCGCCACCCCCAATGCCAGCCCGCCCGACTCCTGGTGGCACTGGACACAGAGAAGTGCAAAGTAATGCACCTGGGAAACAAAAACCCAGGAGAAGAGTACACAATAGCAGGGGAGGTACTAACAACAACAAAAATGGAACGGGACTTGGGAGTAGTCATATTAGATGATCTAAAGGTTGGTAAGCAATGTGAGAAGTCAGTAAGGAGAGCAGGGATACTGGGATGCATAGGAAGGCATCACAAGTAGAAAAAAGGAAGTGGTTATCCCTCTGTACAGACAGTTGGTGAGACTCCATCTGAGTACTGTGTGCAGTTTTGGAGACCTCATCTGCCAAGGACATAGACAGGATGGAAGCAGTCCAGAGGAGGGCAACTAAAATGGTGCAGGGTCTGCATCAGAAATCATATGAAAGAGACTGAAAGAGCTTAATATGTATACCCTTGATGAAAGGAGGACGGGGACATGATAGAAAGCGTTCAAATACCTAGAATCAACAAAGTCCAGGAGGGTAGCATCTTTCAGAAAAGAGATGTGTAAGAACAAGGGGACACAATTTAAAGATAGAGGGGACGGCTCAGGGGTAATGTGGAAATTTTTTCACGGAGAGTGGTGGATGCGTGGAACTGCCTTCCTGGGAGGTTGTTGGGCTAAAACAGTGGGGAATCCAAACATGCATGGGACAGACACAAGGCAATTGTAGTGGGGGGTGGCAGGAAGTAGGCTGTTGGTTAACTAGAATCTGCAGCTTATCCAGTAGGTAGGGAAATGGGCAGACTGGGTGGGCCAAGTGGTCCTTATCTGCCGACAAAGTCTGTGTTTCTGTCCCACAGCCGATGGGGGCACAGTCGCCATCTGTCGTCCAGATCCTCCTCTAGACGCTGGAGTCACTGTAGCAGACGCTAGTCCATATCTTCAAAGGAGTCCAGCAGAGGTTCCTCCTCTTATGACTCTTCAGTGGATGACTTGTCTCTTCCATCTCCGGATCCAAGGAAGGATTCTCCAAGGTCTCCTCCGGACAATCCCACTTTCCTAGATGTGATGAGACATATACAATTCTATTACCGGTGGGAAACATAGGATTTAGACCCAGAGAGATGCCGTCTGGCGAAATTCTTAGGGGTCAGTGACCCAAAACCTTTGGTCATCCCACCATTAGTGGAGTCCTTCCAGGACGTTACAAAACTAGCCTCGAAGCACCCTCTCACAACGCATTTGCAAAACAAGGGATCTCAGCATCACATAAAGATTCACATGTGTAATTTTTTTAACCACAGAGAAGCAAGGGGATGAACAAAAGAGCAGAAACAGCAAGTGAAGGCAGGGAGATGACAGGAGGAAATTGTGGGAACATGAGAATGGCTAGTTCTGAGGTTCCACAAGGAAAATTTGATTGTGCAATCAGACAGGAAAAAGACAGAGAAGTGACAGAGTAGGAGAGGATGGAATAGATTCTTGCCTTTAACTCTCTCTGCATAACACACGGGACAGGGTCATATTCAGCCCTGTCACAATTACAATACCTGTTGGGTTACAGTGAATCTGGGTCCCAGAGACCTTTGCCTTACTCTGGATTGGTGGAGTAAGTCACGCTGTGGAGGTAGCGTACCTGTTAGTCTCGCGGTCGCTTTGATTTATTAAAATCTCTGCTATAAATGTTGCTAAAATATAAGGAAAAGTCACCCCCATTGAAATCAATGGGATGCACTACCTTGAACTCGTTTACTGACATCAAAGCAGGGGCTCACGTGTGCCCTGCATGAGGGCGTGTCAGGTGGTTCTGTGAAGTGCCTCCGTGTTTTACCGCAATGTCCAGTTTCAATTTTATGAGTGTTATAACTTCTTTTATGTGCAGAAATGGGAGGAATTATTTATGCCACTCAGCTCTGGGGCAGGTGAGCGATTACATATATTGGGGTGGGCAGCAACTAGGAAGCTGCTCTTTAAGAAGCAGAAAGGGATGAGGTGCAGTGTTCTATAAACTGAGCTCGATATCTTAGTCTGGAATTTGAGCCACGGATTTGTGGTGTGAAGGTTTCTTGTTTGGATGTCAGTGTGGTAGATGGCTTTAATGAATTCTACATTAGATAGCAATGACACGTCCGTATCCATGCCACAGGTTCCTAGGAGTACCCATATGTCATGGAAGCAGAGAATGGTGTTGAGACGCCCACTAATAAAGCTGTAGGTTAGGGAGGGAGAGACTTCCCTTCCTGTTAGGAAGACAGCGTCTGCAGTCTGATCCGTGGTTACTGACCTGCCCATAAGAACCTGGAAATCTCTTTATTCCACTGATGGAAGGTGGCCAGAGAGAGTGGGATCGGCATATTGTGAAAGATGTACAGGGCTCTGGGCAAGTTGACCATTGGAATCATTTCAGTTGTTCTGGATAGGTTTACTGAGAGGGTGTTCCAAAGTGCTGGGTCCTGTGTTAATTGTGTTGAGAAAGGGGTATAGTTGTTTTTGAAGATGCTAGTTGGGGTTCTTGAAAGATAAATTCCTAAGTATTTTAGTTTGTCTAGGTCTCACCTAAATGGGTACTGCTGCTTGACTCTTCAGGAAGGCTGATAATGGAAAGTGAGGGATTCTGTTTTAGATGTGTTTAGCTTATATCATGAGACCGCACTGTAGGCTTCTAGGATGTGAGATACTGCCGATATAGAGTTTTCCGGGTCTCGACATGCAAAAGTACATTATCGGCATGTAATGTCACATCTTGTTCCTCTCCCCCAAATTGTATTCCTGATGGCGTTTCTGATTCTCGGATAGCCTGAGTCAAAGGCTCAATGTAGATTGCAAATAGGAGAGAAGAAAGGGGGCAGCCCTGTCTGGTACTGTGGTGGAAGGAAAAAATAATTGGAATGATGGCCTCCTACTTTTACGTAGGCCCACAGGGCCTCATAGTTGTTTTGTAGAAGTTGTATCAGGCAGATTGGGAGTCCCAGTTTCCCCATAACCGAAAATAGGAATTTACACACACATTTTATTCTTCTGTCTTCCCCTCAAACTCCTACCTGCTGGGTTGCCCTTTCTAACCCCAGGAATCCCTCACTTAATGTTTACATTTTATGCATCTAACTCCATGGAGAGAGATGCCCTGGAGACAGAACCTTATTCTAAAGAGTGATTTTAGAATCTTGGTTCATAGAAACATAGAATTTGACGGCAGATAAGGACCACTTGGCCCACCCAGTCTGCCCATTTCCCTACCTAATGGATAAGCTGCAGATCCTAGTTAACCAGCAGCCTACTTCTTCCTACCCCCAACCCCTAGAATTGCCTTATGACCGTCCCATGCATGCTTGAATTCCACCACTGTTTTTGACTCCACAACCTCTTCCGGAAGGCCGTTCCATGCATCCACAACCCTCTCTGTGAAAAAATACTTCCTTAAATTACTCTGAGCCGCCTCCATCTTCAAATTGTGCCCCTTGTTCTTGCACACTCTTTTTTGAAAGATGCTACCTCTTGACTTTGTTGATTCCTTGAGGTACTTGAAAGTTTCTATCATGTCCCCCTCTCCTCCTTTCCTCGAGGCTATACATATTAGCTCATCCAAGTCTCTCTTGTATGTCTTCGGTGCAGACCCTGCACCATTTTAGTTGCCCTCCTCTGGACAGCTTCCATCCTGTCTATGTCTTTGCGGTGATTGGGTCTCCAGAACTGCACGCAGTACTCCAGATGGGGTCTGACCAGCTGTCTGTACAGAGGGATAATAACTTCCTGTTTTCTACTGGTGATGCCTCTCCCTATGCATCCCAGTATCCCCCCAGCCCTCCTTGCTGCCCTCTCACATTGCTTGCCCACCTTTAGGTCATCTGATATGACTACCCCCAGGTCCCTTTCCATTTTTGTTGTTGTTAGTATCTCACCCCCCATTGTGTACTCTTCCCCTGGGTTTTTGTTTCCCAGGTGCATTACCTGCACTTCTTAGCATTGAATCTAAGCTGCCATACATTTGACCATTTCTCTAACCTTGTCCAAGTCCCTTCTCATCCTTTCCACCCACCTTGTGCATCAACTCTGTTGCAGATCTTTGTGTCATCTGCAAAAGACATACTTTTCCTTCCAGTCCCTCTGCAGTGTAAATATAAAGACATTGAAGAGGACCGTCTAATACTGAACCCTGTGGTACCCCACTAGTAACCCCCTTTCTTCAGAGTGGACTCCATTTACTATTACTCTCTGTGTCCTATTCTCCAGCCAGTTCTTACCCAGGCTATCATCTTGGGACCCACCCCAGGTTGGCTAACTTGTATATTAATCTTTCGTGGGACTGTCAAATGCCTTGTTAAAGTCTAGGTAGGCCATGTCCACAGCCCCTCCTGATCTACTACTTTGGTCACCCAGTCAAAGAAATCTATCAGATTTGTCTGGCATGACCTTCCCGCTGTGAATCCATGCTGCCTTGGGTCCTGTGCCCTCTGGCCTCTAGATACCGACAGTTCTTTCCTTCAGAAGTGATTCCATCATTTTTCCTACCACTGAGGTTAAACTAACAGGTCTGTAGTTTCCTGCTTCTGCCTTGCTCCCACTTTTGTGAAGGGGACTCACATCTGCCCTCCTCCAGTCCTCTTGTACCACCCCATCCTCCCATGATTTGTTAAAGAGGGTAGTCAGTGGTGTCACTAGTTCTACCTTTAGTTCTTTTAGAATTCTGGGATGAATCCCATCAGGCCCCATTGCTTTGTCCACCTTCAGTTTTAAGAGTTCTTTGAACCCTTTCTTCTGTAAATGGGCCGGTATCAACTTCTGTATCCAGAGTGTTTCTGCTGTTTGTTTTAGGTACCTCCCCTCTTCCTTTGTAAATACTGAGCAAAAATATTTGTTTAGTATCTCTGCCTTTTCACAGTCACCCTCTGCCCACCCTCTCTCCTCTTTATTAAGCCTCACTAACCCTCCCTTGGTCTTCCTTTGCTCCCTGATGTACCTATAAGAGGATTTATCCCCCTTCTTAACTGAGTTGGCTGTCTTTTCCTCGGTTTGGGCCTTTGCTGTTCTTACTGCCTTCCCAGCTTCCTTTTGCTTTAACTGATACAGTTCTCTGTCCTGCTCCTTCTGTGATTCCTTGTACTTCCTGAATGCTTTCTTTTTCTCTTGAACCTTCACTGCCACTTCCTTTGAGAACCATAGTGGTTCAGACTCTATATCCACGCTCGTCTCTGGCAGTTGGTCACATTTGTTTCTCTGCCTGAAGAGAGCATTCGCCCCAAACTCAGCTCTGGTATTGCTAGTTCTCCAGTCTGTTATTTGTTTTAAAAGTGTAGTTTAAATTGTTTTTATTATTGTTTAAAGTTAGGTTTCTAGGGATGTGGATATGTTGTTCATCCACACTTCTTGACATGTCCCTTTCCTCTTTAATTCTTGCCGGAAGATTTTCAGGCTGGCTCCTCCCACCCACGTGGGTGGTATAACCCTCGGCGCCGCCCCATGACACCGGATCTTGCTTTCCGTTGGAAGATTCAGGTTGCTTCTTCGCCGCTACCGTGTTTTGCAGGCCTTGGCTTTGATATCTTAGGATCCCCTGAAGATTAAGCTCGTTCAAGCTAGCGATTGCAACTTGCTATTCGATTATGAAAGATAAATCTTCCCCCCTGGTTTTTGCCGGTGCCTGTGTGGCCAGAAAAAGTCGTGCACAGACCCACACACCGTGTGTGTGTCTACTGCTTGGGTGTCGGCCATGATACCCAGGCATGCAAAATAAGTCTCCCTTTTCACCCGAACATCCTAGACGATCGCCTCATGTGGCTCAAGTTGGGCAGACACGAGAAACAAAATCCACCGGTGAAATCCAAGGAAGCCCGGTGGGCGGTCTCCGTGGCTGTGGGGTCCGCCGAGCAGTTAGAACAGATGCAGGCCTTCGAGGAGGACGCAGCACGGGCTGCGGAAATCTCCTCTCGGACGATTTTTCGTTCCACTCAACCTGGGCTCCACCTTCTCAGGCTCCTTTCGGGAGATGTGCCTTTTTCTCCTCACTAAGGGCGAGGGATCTTCGGGCTCGCATACCTCTCGGTCCCGTAAAAAAGACAAGGAACTGAGAGATTCTTTGTCTTGAAGACGTTCTTGGGATAGAGAGTGATCTCGGTCCCAGGAATCTCCAGTCTCGACCTTGGTTTAGATTGCAACTACGACCACCGGCTTCTCGGTCCTGCCGTGTGGTCAGCCGGCTGAAGTCTCTATCAACGACGCAGTTGAGATCACTCTTGACTCCACCGATCGATTGTCGGCTGATGAGGTCGACAACTCTCAACAAGAATCCGGTCCTGCTCCTTCCCAATGAGGAGACCCAGCCTGTTGGCACTCCCATCGAGGAACCGGTTCCCCCGGTGTCCCCGGACTGACCCGCCCGGCCAGTTCAATCGAGGTCGAGATCTCGGACCCCCTCAACAGATGGGCTGAGGAAGGCACATAAGCGCTCTGAAAAGAGGTGCCCATCTTCATCCTCCTTGGATGAGGAGAGGCTTCGGCGGAAACTCTAACGTTATGAAGATCTGATGTGGCAACCGCTCATTATGTCCAGGCAGAAGCCTTCTTCGGTTTCCACCCTGGCCATTACGTGACTTTCACCTCACAGGCCGAAGCCGACTCCATTGGAACCGATAAAATCGGTTCCTCCACCCGCGGAGCCGGTAAAACCTGCCCCAGTTTGGCCCAAACCAGGCTCTCTACCAATAGTGGTGGAACCGCCACCTAAATAGCCCTTGGGAGGGGCTCCTGAGGAGGAATCCCGGACAGTTCCGGGTCTCCCTCGTAGAATTTTGGTTACCCTCTCACCTGATCGCCCCAGGCGAGTTCATGGGGACCTTGGTGGTCGACCGATTTTATCCAGATTCCTCGGATTCCGACAACACCGACCTTCACTCTCATCCGTTGGATGATCAGTCGGGTAGTCTGTCGATGGAGGAGGGCCCTTCATCATTCCTGGGAATTCTCCACCTTGTCTCTGAATCCACGGGGATGCCCCTGGAACCTGTCCAGAAACGAGCGGAGTATCTTCTCACAGATATTCTTAAGAGGGGATACTCCTACGAAAGCCTTTCCAGTGGCTGAGGCCATTGTTGACCCAGCTTTGGAGCTCTGGCAGCATCCTGCCCCCTGCCCAGCGCAGTCTGCCAAGATGGCCCGCAAGTATGCGGTGCCTATTGGGTCCCTCTTGGGGTTCACAGAACACCCCTCAGCTGAGGGATTAGTGACCGCTTCTTTGTTCAGGTGCACAGGCAGCTCCGCTGACACTGATAGATCTCCAGAAAAGGAGTCCAAGAAACTGGACCACTCTGCCAGGAAGGTTTATGCAGCCTCCTCTTTAGGCCTCCGGGCAAGGTCGGCCGTCGTCATGGCACATTTTTCTCATGCCCTTCTGGGCTCCTTGGATGAAGTTCTCCCGCACCTCCCTGCGGACCTTCAGACTACAGTCAGGCAGGTCCGGGACCAGGGCCGAGCCGTTGCCAAGCAGCAACTGCAGACAGCCTTGGACCTCGGGGACTCTTGCGCCTGTTTGGTGGCAGCCGCAGTTGCCATGCGCTGCGGGGCTTGGCTGAGGCTTTCCACCTTCACGGCGGATACCCAGCACAAACTCACTGATGTTTCTTTCCTGGGCACCGATCTCTTTGGCCCAGGTGTGGATGGTCACCTTCAGCGAATCGAGCAGTCCAGTGCCACCTTGGACTCTGCTACATCTGCCCATAAAGACACCCCTGGTGCCAAGAAACTCCAGAAGAAGAAGCCATTTTGGCACCCTGCTCCTGTAGCCCAGCAGCCCCCCTTTCAGGGGTGGGCAGCAACAGCAGGCACAGGCTTGGCACCCTCGGCCCAAGCCTGGGCCTCCAGCAGCCCGCAGACAAGGAGGTCGGGGTTCAGGCAGTTTCCAATCTGGACCCTCTTCCTTCAAGCCTGCCCAGTGACAGGATAGGGGTTGCCACCCCAGTTCCTGTCACACCAGCTCTGGATTCTCCCATGGTGGGCCGACTCCACTACTTTCTTTCCGGCTGGTCCACTGTTACCACGGACAGGTGGATCTTATAAGTGGTCTGCCAGGGTCTGCCTCTGGAATTCGAGCAGTACCCTCCAAGCCGAGCTCGCACCCCACGGGAGGAAAGGGTATCAGTCCACACTCGGTCGGCTCTGAGAGATGACATAGCCCAACTCCTCCTCAAGGTGGTAGTGGCCTGAGTAACAGATCCCCTGGTCAGCCCAGTGTTCATTTCCAGGTACTTCCTGGTCCCAAAGCGGACAGGAGGCTAGCACACCATTCTAGATCTGCATGACCTGAACCAGTTTCTTGGGCCACGCACCTTCAGGATGGTAACTCTGTCCCAAATCATACCATCCCTGGAGCAGAACATGTGGTTCTGCTCTCTGGATCTTCAGGATGCATTTTTTCATGTCCTAATACCTTTGTCTCGCCAGCAGTTCCTCCGCTTCAGAGCAGAGGGAACCCTTTACGAGTTCCGAGCCATGCCATTCGGCCCGTCATCGGCCCCAGGGGTCTTCACCAAATGCATTGCAGTGGTAGCAGCCCATCTCCGGTGTCGATGGGTCAGAGTCTATCCCTACTTCGATGACTGGCTCTTGGCGTGTTCCACCCAGCAAGAGGTTGAGAGGTCCAGGGATCTGGCCCTCCAAACCTGTACTCAGCTTGGCCTCCTGAACAACGATGCCAAGTCAGAGCTCGTGCCTCCGCAGGTGATATGTTTCACTGGGGCAGAGCTCGACTCTTGCTGAGCCGGAGCCCGGCTCCTGGCAGACAGGGCAGAGGTTCTCTCCTCCTTTGCCCAGTCATTTCTGGTTGGGTACTTGTGCCCTGCCCGGGACTTTCTGCGCCTTCTGGGCTACATGGCGGCCTGCACCGCCGGGGTCCAGTGGGCCCGGTGGCATATGCACCCCCTTAAATGGGAGCTGGCCACCCAGTGGACTCAGCGCCACGGTAATTTCGACCAGCTGATCACTGTGACCCAGAAGATGTGGGACGCTCTCCAGTGGTGGACCATCCTGAATCATCTGCAGAAAGGGATCCCATTTGTCTGCCCCGAGCTGACGGTCGTCCTCATGACCGATGCCTCTCTCATGGGCTGGGGAGCCCACATCAGGAACCACAGGGCCCATGGGTTCTGGACTCCTGAGGAATCCGAATACCATTTCAACCTGCTGGAGCTCAGAGTGGTCAGACTGGCTCTGTTAGCATTCGCTCAGCAGCTCCAGGGTCAAGTGGTTCAAGTCTAGACGGACAACACCATGACCGTGTACTGCCTCAACAGACAGGGTGGCACGCACTCCCGGCTGCTGTGCAGGGAAGCGCACTGCATCTGGACACTCATTAGCCGACTGAAGGCAGATCTCCTAGCCATCCACGTGGCAAGAGCCTCGAATCAACTGGCAGATGCTCTCAGCCGCGTAGGCGAAACATCCCACGAGTGGTCTCCATCCAGAGGTAGCTTGCAGCCTGTTCTCCCACTGGGGCAAACCGATGGTGGACCTGTTTGCCTTCAGGGAAAACACCAAGCTGAGGCTATTTCATGCCTGCCCTCCTCAACAGGGCTCGCTGCAGAGGGATGCCTTTTCAAGGCCGTGGACCCCAGGCCTCTTCTACGCCTTCCCTCCATTTCCCTTGATCCACAGGGTGCTTCTCAAGGAGAGGAGGGACAAGGCGCAGGTGATCCTGGTAGCTCCAAACTGGCCCCACCAGTTCTGGTATCCAGATCTCCTCAGCCTCAGCAGCAGGCTCCTGAGGCGTCTTCCAGCACGCCCAGACCTGATCTCAGTCAATCAGGGGAAGGTATTCCATCCGGACCTTCAGATCCTGCACCGGACAGCCTGGTACCTGAGAAGCTAGAGTTCCAGGCATTGGGTCTCTCTAAGGATGTACTCTCAGTAGTGGAAGCATCCAGGAAGGAATCTACCAGAAAGTGCTATGCCTTCAAATAGAAAAGGTTTTCCATTTGATGCCAGGGCAAGGGCCTGGACCCTCTGTCCTGTGACTAGCATTTTAGACTACCCTTGGTCTCTGTCCAAAGGGGGTCTTCGACCCTTAAGGTGCACCTGGCAGCCATCTCTGCTTACGGGGCACGGGCCAGTCAGCAGATGGTGGCACAGGAGAAGGTGGTCTGGCGCTTTTTCAAGGACCTAGATCACATATCCCCTCCTGTATATGAAGCTCCACCTCCGTGGGATTTACTGCTGGTCTGTGCAAAACTCATGGGCAAGCCAATCGAACCAATGCACAAGTGTGAGATGTCACATTGGTTGTGGAAGACCGCCTTCCTGGTGGCTATCGTGTCCGCCAGAAGGACTGGGGAGCTCCAGGTGCTTTTCGGTGGAGTCTCCTTACCTGGTCTTCCACAGGGACAAGATTGTCCTGCGCCACCCTCACCTGAAATTCCTCCCAAAGGTGGTGTCAGAGTTTCGCCTTAATCGGGTATTGACTCTGCCTGTGTTCTACCTGAACTACACCTCGGATGTCGAGTACAGGCTCCATACTTTGGACCTGAGACGAGCTCCTTCCTGTTACAAGAAGAGGATGGCGGAAATTCGGGTAGAGGTTCAACAGCTGTTTGTCTCCTACACTGAAGCTGCACCTGACAGACCTGCAGCAAAGCGGACGATTGGCAGATGGATTACATCATGCATTGATCTCTGCTATTGGTTGGCAGGCAAGGAGCCTCCTAGAGGGATAAGAGCTGATTCCACCTGCCATATCGCTGCGTCGATGGCTGCTTCCAGGGACATCCCTATCCAGGAAATCTACAGGGCTGCTACCTGGAAGACAGCAAACACCTACATCACCAATTACCACATCGACCTTGAGACACGCCGGGATGCTGGCTTTGGGGCCTCAGTTCTCCAGTCTCTGTTCCTTAAGAAGGGAGTGTGCGCCTTGCCTCCCTCCTCCCGTAGAACTGCTTGGAGTCTGCCAAGAAGTGTGGATGAACAATATATCCACATCCCTAGGAAAAACAGGTTACTCATCTGTAACAGTAGATCTTCTACGGAATGGTCTCTTGCAGTAGGTTGTTACTCGGGGGGGGGGGGGTTCCAGCAGAGGGCGCTGTCGCACGGCAGCTTCTTCAGCAGTCTTTTACCAGGGACCACCCACACAAGACATCACTTTCTTGCTCCCTGTATAAGTGTGGGCGGTTCCTGGTATCCTGTTCATTGTCCTGCCGACTTCAGCTCGTACAGCAGCTAGTTCAATCTTCTGTAAAGCGGTCATCGAGACTTGAACCAAACAAATGTCTAAGAAAGGATCTACAAACAAGCAAGCCTTATTTCATTCCTGCTCTTGTGGCAGGAAGCTTTTCAGGCTTGATAATCATTTTTATTGTGTTACGTCTGGGACCCACCCACGACACCACCTCTTGTATTTTCTGCAAAGAATTTAACCAGGCAACTCGTCATAGACTGTTGCAAGAAATCAAAAGTTTGTTGATGGAGCAGCAGGTTTCCCTGTTGGAGCAGACCCAGGGGGCTTGTTCCAAGGGCTCCCCCACCACTGGGTCTCGTTCTAAAAACTAAAGGGAGAAGGAGAAACTCTCCTCTCACTCCCCTTCCGCGACGCACATCGATGGTTGCTTCTGTAGCGGATGCACCCATCGGCCAGACTTTTCGGTCGACAGGAGCACTTCTCCCATTGATGGAGCGATCTTTTGTGCCTTCCTCATCGATGGGAGCGCTTCTCCCATCAATGGAGCTTGCCCAGGCACTCAGGACAGCACGTTCTGCTGTCCCTCCATCGACGAAGGCTTCTTTTTCTTCATCGATGACCAATGTGGGACCTTCAGCCAAGCAAACGGCTGCTCCGTCGATGGGAGCCCCTTTTCCTTCTACGTCTGTTGTCCCATACAGTATGCATTCTTCTGCTGCCTCGTCAATGACAGGAGATCTTACTTCCAGTGGGAGCTCTTGCAGCAGGCTATAACCATTAGGACTAACGCCGCAGGCATTAGGACCCACTGGAAAAATTCTTAGCTAGCAATACCTAGCAATGACCACGACGTCGGTCTAATTCCCTGATGTCGGCCATGTAGAGGCAAAAGGGGTGACCCAACTCCACCCCCAATTCTTTCCCACCGCGAATTCGCCACGTTGAGGAAGTTCAGGCTGTCTAGCCCAACAAAAAATAAATTATTTTTTTCTCTGAATTTATCTACGTTTCGTCTGGTATTCAACGTTTTTTCCACGCTTCGTCTCAGACTCCAGTCCGGCACATGTCATCGTCGCCATCATCTGTCTCCGGGCCCAAGAAGAAGTGCCACTGTGGCCGCCAAATCCCATCGCAAGACGGCCACACAAAGTGTGTTTTTTGCTTGGGCCCAGACCATGACAGCGTGTCCTGCTCCATCTGCCAAGGGTTTACCAGCAGGACGAGAATCAGGTGCCTGAAGGCTCTAAAGGCACAATTTCTAGAGAAGAACATGGACGTTCTGCACACCTCGGGGCCGCAAACATCAGGACAAGTCCGGTAAGCGCTCCCATGAAAAGGACCGTAGCCGGTCCCATCATCGCTCCCAGTCTCAGTCCCGCTCTTCTCACAAGAAGGCCTCTTCCTCCTCAGGCTCAGGGAAGCACCAGGAAGGCTCTAAGGTGCTGATCCCTCCTGCCAAACCAAAGGTGGCTTCTCTATGGATTGCCCCCCAGATGCCTTCGGCACAAGCTACGGCCCTGCCTAAGAAGGTCTCGGCTTTACCCGACTCGGGCAAACCGCCGGGTGAGAAGGTCACCCCGGCATAGACTCCCGTGGTACTGACGCCGGTCTCCATACTGACACCAGTAGAGGTTGTTGTGGTGGAAGACCCCGTGGCAGGAGCAGCCTCGGGGACCCCTAAATCTTCCGCCTCGCAGGGTTCGGAGTGAGATTCACCCTCCCACGACCTGCCTGATCCGGCTTCACTGCCTCCCTTTCCAGGGACTGCAGCCACAGTCTTTAACAAGGACCAGCTGCAGGAGCTGTTCACCTTCAGGTAGAGTCAGGTTAAGAAAGAACAGTCTCCACAGAAGTCGGACCCATCTGACGGCGGACAACGCTAAACCCGAGGGCCTTTCCGCTCCTTCCCTGCGGAAAACCCCGAGCTGCCGCGCCTGCCCTCCAAGGTTCGTTCTCAGTCTGGGGACCGTCATTGACACCCCTCATGATCGGGTAGCCGTCGCTGGTCTCAACCCCGGTCCAGGAGCTGGTCCTGCTCTCTTAGGCATGCCTGCTCCCACTCCTGACGTCGGTCGTTGCTCCATCGTCGGTCCCGTAACCGACGCCGGTCTTCGGACCGACATCGGTCCGGCAGCTACCGACATTCGAGCAGGGGGAGTCCAAGACACAGCTCAGGCCATTCAGGGCCCAGTAGCAGGTCGTCTACTCCATCTACCTTCTCGTCCCTCTTGGGAGTCGGGGCTGCCCGGGAGAGAAGGACCAACCACGCTCACCTCGTGACGAGCCGACCTTCATGGATGTCATGAGGCACATCCAGGCTTCCAATGAGTGGGAAACAGAAGACCTGGATCCGGAACACCATCGACTGGCCAAATACTTGAGGCAGAAGGAGCCCAAGCCTTTAGTGCCTCCTTTAGTGGATACCTTCCAGAATCTCACTGGGATCACTTGGAAGCATCCAGCTTCAGTCCTAGTGGTTCCAAAGTCGTCAGACAGGCTGTATAGAGCCCTGAGGGCCGAACCTTTCCTGGCAGATCACCCTCCGGCAAACTCATCGGTGATTACGTCTGCCCACGACAAATCCAAGCAGCCCAAACACCTAAGCTCCCAGTCTCCTGACCCAGAATCCCACTACTTGGACCAGGTGGGCAAGAAGGTCTACCCTGCTTCCACCTGCTCCATTAGGTCCTTCAGCTTCCTCACACATATGGTCCAATACCAGAATGCGTTATGGGAGAGAAGGCAGGAGCTAGCTACTGCCTTGCCAGACTCCGCAGAAAAGACTGAGCTCCTGGACATTCTTAAGTCAGGCTCGGACGTAGGTATGCATGTTCTCCATGCCTCGTACGGCACCACAGATACGGTGCCCAGAGCGGCAGCATCAGGTGTCTGCCTCCAGTGCCATGCCTGGTTGAGATTCTTTGGCTTTCACCAGGACCTGCAGTCCGGAATATGGGTCCTTCCGTTCCAGGGTTCCATCCTGTTCGGGCAGGAGACAGTCACTTATCTCTCGTCTCCAGGAGTGAGGCAAATCTATCTGGTCTGTCAGACAAGTGTACAGAGGGGACCAGAAGAGGGCGAGACGATGGCCATTTTGGAAGACCTCAGGTGCTCGAGCCCGTGGCAACCAACAGGGCCAGAGGGGTGGCTTCAAAAGGAGAGCCAGCAGCCAGCAACCTGGAGGCGCTTCTTTACATGGACCTAAGTCCTCCCAAGCCTCTCTGCCCACTCACAGCTCTGCCCAATGACTCCCTTCCGACCCTTCCGTACCAGGGGAGAGGCAGTAGGGGGTCGCTTCTCCCCTCACCTGAAGGGTTGGAGCTCTGTAACTGTGGACCAGTGGGTCCTAGACACTATAAGGAGGGGACATACGCTGGAGTTCACCGAGATTCCCCCAGATACTCCACCAAGGTCCTCAAGATATCCTCCTTCTCACATTCCACTCAAGGAGAGATTCAGGCCCTCTTGCGAAAAAGGGCGATGGAACCAGTCCCTCTGCAGCAGCAGGGAAAGGGATATTACTCCCATTTCTTCCTTGTCCCAAAGAAGACGCAGGATCTTCAGCCCATTCTGGACCTCAGCTCTCTAAACAACTATATCGCGTACCAAAGGTTCCAGATGGTGACCCTTCTATTTCTTATTTATTTATTTAGTTAAACATCAGTTTAGAAACCTTTGAGCCAGAGGCGCATTTACAAAGGTACCTCGTCACAAAGAGGACATCAGAACAGTAGTACAAGGGACACAGTACTTACAAACAAAAAAGTTACAGTTCAATTACAATTTTGTTTCAATAGAATACAATCTCCAACGAAGCAAAAGATAACAAAAGGTGCAAAACTTATGGTAGGGGAGAGCTGGTGGGAGTGAAAGGAGGAGATAGGGAGGAGGAATTAGTAGGGAAAGGAAGGGAGCTGTCAGTGAGCATTGTCAAACAGAGTATATATATATATTTTTTTTTTTTTTTTTTTTTTTTGCACTAGGCTAGCGGCAGTTGCATTTAAGTAGAGCTACAGGAAGTTTCTGAGCCTGGGCTTAAAGCAAGCTAAGGTTAGTTATTTCTTATTCCTCTGCTGCACCAGGAGACTGGCTCTGTTCCCTAGACATGCAAGATCGTACATTCACATAGGGGTCCCCACAGGAAATACCTGAGGTTCCACTTCCAGGGGGTGCATTATCAGTTTTGGGTTCTCCCATTTGGCCTCTCCTCTGCTCCTCGAGTCTTCATCAAATGCTTGGCAGTGGTAGCTGCGGCTCTAAGGCGCCAGGGACATTGTCTTCCCTTACCACGACGATTGGCTGCTTGCGGCCCCGTCAAGGACACGCCTCCTTCAGGCTCTTGGAGACGCTTATACTCTGTTCCAAGAGATGGGGATCACCCTGAACCTTCCAGTGTCTTCCCCAGAGCCCAGCCAGAGTCTTGTCTTCATAGGGGCGGTCCTGGATTCGGCCAGGGGCATGGCTTTTCTACCCCCAGAGAGGGATGATCGCTTGTGGGAGATTGCCAGTTCGGTCCTTGTAACCCCTCAGGTCCAGGCCAGGACCTTCGTCAGACTTCTGGGGCACATGGCAGCGGCCATTCCTGTCACTCCTCTGGCTCGCCTCCACATGAGAGTCCAACAACGGATGCTCAGGGTGAAGTGGGATCAAGGCTCAGATGACCTAGACCACATGGTCAGGGTCACAGGGCCGGTCAAGAGGACACTACTTTGGTGACTGGACCCTCTCAATTTAGAAAAAGGGGTCCCTTTCCATCAGGAGCCCCCAAATCAGACTCTTAATGACAGATGCATCAGATTTGGGTTGGGGGGGCACACCTAGAGGCCCGCCAAACACAAGGAGTCTGGACCCCATGGAGCGCGATCTCCACATCAGTGTTCTGGTAATGCAAGCGGTCTTCAATACGCTGCATGCTTTTCAAGAGGACCTTGTCCCAGGCTCTCTCCTTGTTCAGACGTACAACATGGTGGTCGTCTTCTACATCAGCAAGCAAGGGGGCACCCACTCCTCCCCCCTTGTGCAGGGCGGCGCATCTCTCTGTCCACAGTGCATGTTCCAGGCATACTAAATGACTTGGCAGACAGCCTAAGCAGGTCTTAGTCCAAGGCACATGAGTGGGAGCTACTGCAATCAGTAGTAGACCAGCTCTTCGACACATGGAGTCGACCAGATCTGGACCTCTTTGCATCCCCACGCAATGCCAAACTGCCAATTTTCTGCTCGTGAGAGTCCACGCCTGGTGTTTTCTGGCCAGACACATCGTCCCTTTGCTGGGCAGGGAGGTTTCTTTACGCCTTTCCTCCCTTCCCTCTCATTCAGAGAGTTCTGTTGAAGATACAAGCCGAAGGGGCTCGGATGATTCTAATCGCCAAATTGTGGCCTCAGCAGATTTGGTTCCCACTACTTCAGCAGTTGTCCTCTGAACCTCTAATTCCGCTACCAATATGCTCGCAGTTGCTGTCCCAGGATCAGGGCTCACTGGTCCATCCTGATCTCAGGTCTTTGCACCTTCATGCTTGGCTCCTACAGACGTAGCAAAGTCCAGGTACAGGGTCTTCCAGGAGGTGATGGACATCCTCGTCTCGGCGAGGAATCCCTCTGTTCGTTCCACTTATGCTATGAAGTGGAAGCGCTTCTGCTTATGGGCGTCGTCTCACTGTCTGGACCCCCTTACCTGTCCGGTGAACTCAGCATTGCAGTATCTTCTCTCCTTATATCAACAAGGCTTGAGCTACTCTTCAATAAAGGTGCACATGTGGGCCATTTCTTCTTATCATGCCGTTTTGGGGGACAAAATCTTAGCCCAACTGGATGTGGACTGCACCTTTTTATGAGGTATTCTTCATATGAGACCTTCCATTAGGGATCCTATCCCACCCTGGGACCTCCTGTTTGTGTTGGGGAAGCTCACTCTCCCTCCCTTTGAACCAGTAGCTGACTGTGAGCTGCGTTACCTTTCCTGGAAGGTTTGGTTTTTAGTTGCTGTTACCTCAGCTCAAAGAGTTTCCGAGCTCCAGGCTCTGATGTGTAAAGAGCCGTATTTGATTTTTCACAGGGAAAGGGTTTCCCTCAAAACGAATGCTAAGTTCCTTCCTAAAGTGGTCTCGGAATTGACCCTCAACCAGTCGGTTGACCTTCCAGTTACTTTTCTTCTCCACCAATAGAGAAAGCACTCCTTCACCTCTGGGCGTTCACAGGGCGCTGAGTACTACCTTAAAGGCGCACAGCTGCCTATCGTAATCCAGAGCAACTGTTTGTGGCTTTCGCGCCTACCACACTCCGGGCAACCGGTGTCTAAGCAGACTATTTCTAAGTGGCTTGTCTCACTGCATTGTGTTTTGCTATGAAAAGCAAAACAAACCCCTTCCGGGGCCGGTTTGGGGTCACTCCACCAGGGGAGTCTCGGCTTCCTTTGCCACATTAAAGAATGTCTCTATCAGTGACATATGCGCGGCTGCCACCTGGAATTTTGTGCACACCTTCGTGAAGCACTATAGCCTGGACATTGCATCCAGACACCATGCCGGCTTCGACTTGGCAGTCCTTCAGGGACTTCTATCATGACTTGCTGTTTTCCAGCATCATCCCATCTTTCCACCTCACGGGGTTAGGCACCTCCTTGGCATGGTACTGCTTGGGATTCGGTCCTAATGGTTATAGCCTGCTGCAAGAGCTCCAACTCGAAGTAAGATAGTACAGTTACGTAAGAACTTGCCGTAACAGTATATCTTCGAGAGGAGCT
The DNA here is from genome assembly GCA_016271365.2 of Neoceratodus forsteri. Classification (NCBI taxonomy): domain Eukaryota; kingdom Metazoa; phylum Chordata; order Ceratodontiformes; family Ceratodontidae; genus Neoceratodus; species Neoceratodus forsteri. The sequence goes on along the minus strand of CM057451.1, from coordinate 265,998,614 downwards.
CTTGCAGCAGGCGCTGCTTTCCCGCCCTTCATCCCCCGAATGAGGTGTACAGAACATCATCTACAGGCTTCGCGTCTTTCTCTCGTCGGGGCCCGTTCGTGGGTCTTGGCTGGGGAACTGGGGTGGAGCTGGGTCCGCCCCCTTTTATACCATGGCCGGACGTGGGGGGCGGTCCCTGCTGGGTATTGCTAGCTAAGAATTTTTCCAGTGGGTCCTAATTCCTGTGGCTTTAGTTCTAATGGTTATAGCCTGCTGCAAGAGCTCCCCCTCGAAGATCTGTTACAGTAAGTTCTTACGTAACTGTACTTTCCTAAGGGCAAACCAATGATGTTTGCCATGCTTAACACCCCTCCACCTTCTCGGGTGCCTTCCTGTAGGGGTGCGGCTGACTTACAGTGAGACCAAGGGCTGTATTTTTCCGGGGCTCATCCCGATCCCTCCCACCGCCCCATACCCTCTCTGACACCTATTATTACAAACAGCCAGCCTCGACCGGTGGATATCCCGCTGTCACAGGTACCTAATATTGAACGCATTGCACATACAGTACTGCAGTCCATGGGATATAGCCAGTCTCCTACTCAGACGCAGCTCATCTTTCCCAGCATTCTGCCTCTCCTCCACCCAAACGCCCCATACCGACAAAAAATAAATACATCCAGTACAAACGTTTTCGGATGGTTACCTTGACATCCATCCTACCTCTGCGAGAAAGAGATTGGATGTGCATAATGGATATGAAAGATGCATATCTGCATATACCCATCCTTCCCGCGCATCAGAAATACCTATGCTTCCTCCCACAAACCCCTCTTCCTACCACCCAATATCTATTCTAAATACAGATTATAAAATCTTTATGGCTATCTGGGCAACCAGACTGGAAAAAATGTTACCCTCCATAATCCATCCCGACCAAGCAGGTTTTATTAAAAAAAGAAATACTACAAACAATATTCGTAAAACCCTAATATTGATGGAACACATACAAAACCGAAGAATTCCGGCCACCCTTTTGAGTTTGGATGCGGAGAAGGCTTTCGACAGGGTGTCCTGGGCGTTCTTATGGGACACCCTGTTGAAATTTCACTTCCCAGAATCATTTAAGGCCTGGCTGAAAAATTTCTACACAGCCCCTCGTGCCTACATTGGAATAAATGGGGGCATATCTCCCCCCTTCAGCACGGCACCCATCAGGGATGCCCACTATTCCCCCTTGCTGTTCGCCTTATATTTGGAACCACTCGCAGTGGCTCTTAGGGGATCCCCTGGAATCGAGGGCATTCCTATGGGACAGAGGGAATACAGGGTCAGCTTGTTCGCTGACGATGTTCTTTTAACCCTTCTTTCACCAGAATGATCAGTCCCACCAGTTTGGTCCATTCTTAGGGAGTTTGAGGACACGGCAGGATTTAAATTGAACATCACCAAGGCAGAAGTGCTTTTATTCAGTTTTTCCCCGGGGAACATGTTGAGACCCCTATGCTGGAGAGCAACAAAAATCAAATATTGGGGGATCCATATTCCTCTGGATTTGGGGGTCTTGGAAGTGGTCAATTATGAACCACTAACCATCACAATTCAAAAAGACCTTAATAAATGGTCTTGTCTCCCCTTATTCTTTCAAAGAATTGAAATTATTCGCATGAATGTCCTGCCTCATCTTCTGTACTTACTCCAGAACATCCCCTTCTTCCCCATCTCATATTTTTTCAAATCCTGGGATAAGATGATCTCAGTTTTCATCTGGGAGGACTACACCCCAGAATCCGCCTGTCCATATTGAAGTTATCCCTGGCCGGGGACAAATCTACCTAATTTAAAACTATATACCCAGGCCTTTCTCCGCATCCTCTTTCTCTGGCTGGCTAAAAACTACAGAACACCATGGAAGTCCCTGGAGTTCTTATAAACGACATCTCTTAACTGCTCTTTTCTTCTGGTAGTAGACCCCCCCCCACACTGAAAGATTTTACACAGATTACATTCAGTATATTAAAAATTTGGTTTAGGGTGAGAAATAGGCTGGAATTCAAGTTAATATTCGGTTACTGAAAAATTATTTCAGAAGACGAAGCTTTCTGTCCATCTCTATTTGACCTGGCCTTCTCCAGGTGGAGAACAAACGGCCCGTCTCATCTGTTCCAGTTTCTAGATGAAAGGGGGGTCCTCTCTTTTGAATACCTTACCAAGTACCATAGCCTTCAAAAAAACAGATTTTTTTTTAGATACTTACAAATAAGAAACCACATTCTCTGACATAGCATGATAACAGCCAGGATTCCCTCTCCTATATCACCCCTCCTCAGAATGTTTGTGGATTTCATCCAGTGCAACTCCTGGGACCACTTAATAGGAAATGTGTATATATAAGTCCTTAAGGGACATGATGAGGGAGTTGGAGTTAGGGTCACCTGGCAGGGGAGAGAGAGGTCAGGTGCCTCCCAGGAGGCGCTGCATGGAGGGATGAGAAGCGGATCCATAGAATCGTTACGGCAGTAGCTAGGAGAGAGCAGCTGGATGTCATTGTCCACCTGGGGACCAATGACCTGGCCAAGAGAAGGGTGGAGTTAGCCAGAATCCAGGATGATTTCAGGAAGCTCGGGGGAAACCTGAAACAGATAGCATGCTCCGTCTCATTCTCAGAGGTGCTACCTGTCCAGGGCACAGGGGAAGCTAGGGCACTCCACATCCGTACCTTCAACTCCTGGTTGAACGATTGGTGTGGAAGGGAAGGTTTTGGCTTCATAGGGGACTGGGGCCTGACCTGGGTAGATGCAAGCTTATAAAAGGAGGACGGCCTGCATCTGTCCGAGAAGGGGACCTTGGTCCTTTGTGAGAAGTTTAAATGCTTCAGCTGTGAGCATGTAAACTGGCTTAGGAACTTAAGTTGACAACAGGAACAGCGAAAATAGACAGGGAGGGGCAGGCAGGTGAAGAATGTTTAATGAGTAATATAGGGGCGGCAGGAGCACATAGGAAAAGAAACCGGGGTGGGGGGGAAGATGCAGGATAGGGAGTACAAGAGCAGAGGGAGGTCAGACTGTAAAACATGGAAGGTCCTGCTAACAAATGCCCGTAGCCTAGGAAATAAGGTTCCAGACCTGGAGGCCTTGTTGGCAGATGCAGACCTTAACATAGCAGCAATAACAGAGACATGGTACTCTGCTAATCATGGCTGGGAAGTCAATGTACCAGCCTATACATTGTTCAGGAGGCACAGGGAGGGTAAAAAGAGTGGGGGAGTGGCCCTGTACATCAGAGGTGGTATAAAGGCTACAGAAGTTCAGGGAAGACGGGGAGGCCGAGGTAATGTGGGTCACCCTGGAGCCAGAGAATGGAACAGCAGTATGCACTGGGGTGATCTACAGACCTCCAGCGCAGAGGGAGGAAGTAGACAGGGAACTAGTGGAGAACATACATGACATGGCAGCCAAGGACTAAATTCTGCTACTGGGGAATTTCAGTATGCTGGACATGGATTGGGCCACCCAGATGGCTGTTTCAGCCAGAAGCACAGTCATCCTAGAATCCTTGCAAGGGGCTGGATTCAGGCAGCTGGTGCATGAGCCAACCAGGGACAAATCAATTCTGGACCTGGTATGGACCAATGGGTACAGAGTCAAAGAAATACAGGTAGAAGGGCAGCTGGGGTCCAGTGACCACCACATGGTGTGGTTCAGCATGGAGAAGTATACTCAATCAAGCCATACAAGGGCAAGAGTATTAGATATCAGGAGGGCAGATTTCACTGAAATGGGTACATGTATACAAGCAGTCTTGGGGAAGTGAGAGATAGTAGAGGGGGTGGAAAAACAATGGGAGAAACTGAAAGGAGCCATAGTGGATATAACAAACCAATGCGTTAGGATAGTGACCAAAGGGAAGAAAGAAACCACTATGGTTCTCCAAAGAGGTGAGGGACAAAGTCAGGGCTAAAATGCTGAGTTTCAGGAAGTATAAGGGGAGCCAAAGGGAGGAAGACAGGGAGGTGTACCTTGAATGTCTAAGGGAAGCAGGGAAGGCTGTTAGGAGGGCAAAGGTGCAGACAGAAGAGAGCTTAGCACAGGCTGTAAAGAAAGGGGATAAAGGCATTTTATAGGTATGTTAGTGAAAGAAGAAAACCGGGGGTGGGGGGAGTTGTGAGACTCAAAGGGGAGAAGGGAGAGTGTAAGGGGGGAGATCTGGACAAGGCAGAAATACTGAATAAATACTTCTGCTCAGTATTCACTAAGGAGGGGGCAGATCAAGGACCACAGTTGGATTGCAGAGGCAGTTTGGGGGGGAGTGAACACCAGTCCATTTACAGTGGAGAGAGTTCTGGAAGAACTCTCACAAAGCTGAAAGTGGATAAGGCCATGGGGCCAGACAACATCCACCTGAGGATATTAAAGGAGCTGTGAAGGGAACTAGCAGAGCCTCTGACAGCCCTGTTGACAGAGTCACTCAACACTGGTGTCATTTCAGAGGACAGGAGAAGGGCACATGTAGTCCCACTGCACAAGAGTGGTAGTAGGGAGGAGACAGGGAACTACAGGCTAGTCAGCCTCACCTCAGTGGTGGGAAAGATAATGGAAACACTGCTGAAAGAAAGGATAGTGACACATTTGGAATCCAGGGGTGCACAGGATCTGAGGCAACATGGATTCACAGAAGGAGGGTCATGTCAAACAAATCTAATCTTTTTTTTGATTGGGTGACATGGGAACTTAATCAGACAAGGGCAGTAGACGTCGCCTACCTTGATTTCAGCAAAACCTTTGACACCGTCCACATAGAAGACTGATTAACAAGATGGGTAGTCTGGGCATGGGAAACAAGGTGGTAAACAGGGTTAGAAACTGGTTAGCGGGCAGGAGACAGAGGGTTGTGGTAAATGGGGTACAATCTGGGGAGAGCAGGGTGACCAGTGGGGTACCATAAGGATCAGTACTAGGACCAGTCCTGTTAAATGTCTTTGTTAGTGACATTGCAGAGAGGCTGGAAGGAAAGGTCTGCCTGTTTGCAGATGACACCAAGATTTACAACAGGGTGGATACTCCAGAAGGGGTGCAGAAAATGAAGAGGGACCTGGAGAAGTTGGAAGGATAGTCAGAGATGTGGCAACTGAGGTTCAATGTAAAGAAGTGCAAAATAATGCACCTGGGTAGAGGGAACCCTGGAGGGAGCTACAGGTTGGGGGGGGTGGCTGACTGTCACCAAGGAGGAAAGGGACCTAGGGGTTATCATCTCTGGTGACCTTAAGGTATCAAAGCAGTGTACAAAGGCAGCAGGGAAGGCCAGTGGTATGCTGGGGTGCAGAGGTGTCACTAGCAGGAGGTGGGAGGTGGTGATGCCATTGTATAAAACACTGGTAAGGCCTCACCTGGAGTACTGTGTGCAGTTCTGGAGACCACACTTGTGCAAGGGCATAGATAAGGTGGAGACTATCCAGAGAAGGGCAGCAAAGATGGTGCAGGGCTTACACCACAAAACATATGAGGAGAGACTAAGGGACCTCAATATGTACTCATTGGAAGAGAGGAGACAGCGGGGGGATATGATTGAAACTTTCAAGTATCTTAAGGGCATAAACAAGGTGCAGGTGGGGAGCTTTCCAATGTAGAAAAGTACTAGAACAAGGGGCTGTTTAAATTGGAAGGGTAGATTAAGAGGTAATGTGAGGAAGTTTTCTACACAGAAAGGGTGGTCAACACAGGGAATAGTCTGCCACAGGAGTTCGTGGGGGCAAGCACAGTGGAGGGGTTTAAGCATGCTTGGGACGACTTCCGGTGGCGTCACGGAGCTGAAGCAAGCTTAAATCTTGAGGCTCCTGAGCCAGTTGACTTATAACACCTCCTAAAACTCTTTTTTTTTCCACCTTTTAAAATGTCGAAAAGCTCAGGAGGAACACCCTTTACAAACAACAGAGGTAGAAATCGACCCAATGGTAAAGGTAAAGCCAGGGATGACACCAGATTGAAAACGGGCCTGCCAAGCAGATCAGCCTCACCGGCCAGCTCCCATGCAGCCGAATATGATACAGACGGAGAAAGTGAACAGCTGTCACGTACTAGATTCGAAATGCTCCTACATGAAATCAAGGAAGAAAAATAAGCAAGAGTTCCGAGCAGTTCAGAACCAGTTGACCACCCTAGAAAACCATATTGGAGCAATCGAGGAGACGGTCTCGGAAACTGAAGACACAATGCAGCTCACTGACATCGTACAGACCCTACCGTATCAAACTGAAACCCTGCAAGCTAAGTGCCTCGACCTGGAGGGCCGTTCTCGGCACGATAATTTGCATCTGTACAGACTCCCAGAAAATACAGAAACAACCCCGATAGCACCTTTCATAGAGAATCTTTTGAAAGACGTCCTGGATCTCCCACCTACCCTAATGTTCCATGTGGAAAGGGCACACAGATCTTCGCAAAAGAAGCCAACCGACCCAGCTGCACGCCCACACTCAATTGTCTTCAAACTAAACTCTTTCAGCGCTAAAGAAGAGATACTAAGATGAGCATGGGGTTAAAAAGAAATCAAATATCTCGCATACCGGCTGTTTCTAGATCACGATGATCCCCAAGAAATACAACAACAGAGAGTCGAGTACCTTCCTATCGTGAGAGCTCTACGGGAGAAGTCAATCCGTTTTCATACGCCATACCCCTAGAGACTGAGAGTTTTCTGGGAGGATGGTGTAAAGATTTATTCCACAGTCGATGAAGCCCTGGAAGCACTTAAGGAGAGGAAAATCCCAATGGAAGATGGCAGGAACCAAGATGCTGAGAGGTGAGGACCGTTCACACGCTGAAACATTGCACAGGATCCAAACGCTGCTTAACAGAAAAGCTGGACAGGCTAGAGCAGAAACCTGAGATGTCAACAGATCCTTACATTTTCGTTGCTGAAATCGCTCTCTTGACCCTTTGTGCTCCACGGAAGGCTCCCTGTGTGGCAGCGGACCCCATTGGATAAGTACTAAAATAATTATCTGACTTATGTCGACTCGCTTCCTTACTTTGGACTGGGGACTGCATGTGGGGGGGAAGGGGCAGATCGAGGAGAGCTAACATACGATTCCAATTATGAAGCGTAAGCTGGGTAACTGGGTCACTTAGCGACTCTCCTACTGATGCAGGCAATCCCAGTCTAACAGAAATGTGCTGTTCACTGTTTGCTCATGGTACTACAACAAAATTGGTGTACAGTGGATGTTCCACACCTAGTGTTTTTTCTTTTCAACCCATTTTCACTAGTGCATTTCATTTAACTCAGAATAGAAGCTACTTCACTAGCAGGGCACCTTAGCAGGAAGTGTGTGGTAGCAAAATTGTATATTGAGGGGGCAAATATCTAGCAGAGATACGAGGGAAATAATTTGCATTCACTATATAGTTACTGACATTGATGATGTTACCTTTGGGTCAGGTTCTATTACTCTTTTTATGTATGGCAATTACCTCTGATGTATATGAGGTTGATGAAGGTAAATCTGAGGTCAGCTGGTAACAGGGCACACTAAGGCTTTTACAGCCTGTACCGTTAGTACACATATCAGGAGCCCACTGTTACCGAGGCTCTAGAGGAGGTCCTCCGGCAACAGAGGCACACACACTCCTCCTCGTCCTCCTTAAAAGGAGAACGCAAGGGCTAATAGGGTAAATTAGCACCCAACCTTGGAAGCAAACGTTTTTTGTTTATATTTCAGTGGTTTACATACTTGTTTAAGCCATGTTGGCTTTTGAGTTTGACTTCAGCCTAGCAGGATAGTCGGAATTCATGAGTAATGATATGCATTTTTAACTATGTAAATGTTTTAGAGATGAGGCCACCATTATGGGGGAAGGACCAGTACTTCCAAATATGCTTTCAACCGGGAGAACCTACCCCTATCTAATATGGCGCAACCTTATGTCATATGCACTTATAATGTGCACGGCATCACTAACCCCATCAAGAGGAGTAAAATTCTCCAATACATGAGGAGGGAGGGAGCTAATATTTTATTATTACAAGAAACACCTTTCCCAAATTGAACATAAAAAATTTGAGCGATTAGGTTTCGCTCAGGTGGTGGCCTCTTCATATGGGGGGGGGGTAAGACGGCGGGGGACCGCAGTAATGATTAAACATGGGGTACACTTTGAACACAAGGATCAGATTGTCGACAAAGAAGGGGAGATATGTCTTCTTGAAGAGTTTACTAGATGGCCAGATGGTTACTCTGGCATCTGTCTAAATACCTCCAGCGGCAGACTTCACATTATACAGAACTCTTTTGACCCAATTAACTGATTGGGCAGAGGGCCAGGTGATCTGCGGAGGGGACTTTAACCTGGATATTTCCAGGAGAGGCACGGACCGTCCCTCTCAGGGTTGAACAAATAAAATAACCAGAAAAGTTCGGAAATTGTTACAGGAACTGGGATATGATGATATATGGCAATTCTTACATGGCCCCTCCCGTAGACATACCTTTTAGTCCCAGGCCCATGATACCTACTTCTGCCTCGAATTTTTTTTTTTGGTAGCCCCATGGGAACAGCTCAACACTATGCAGCGTATTTGGCAAGGGGACTTTTGTCTCTTGGATCATGCCCCTATTTTCTATAGGGTTCATCCACACACCACCTGAAAGAGAACTTTTTGGAGGTTAAACCTGTCCCTCCTTAGAAATAAAGAGGTGCAGGAGTCGGTTAGGGATACAATAACCCAGGCCATACTTGACAATGACACTCAGGACACCACAATAGCTATGATTTGGGGTACTATTAAGGCAGTAGTGAGGGGGAAATTGATAGGAATCTCATCCCACCGGAAGAAACAAAGGGAGTCTCGCAGACTTGCCCTAGAAGAACAGATAAAAGCTTTAGAAGACTTCCAGTGTGTTAAGCTGTGTAAATCTCGAACTCAGGAGCTTACCTCCTTAAAGAAAGAACTAAGTAATATTCTAGACTATGCTATAGAACAAAAACTAGTATTTTTACGGCACAAATACTATGATGGGGATCCTAGATCTGTGAGATTAATCACAGGCCAATTACGGGCCCAGAGAATTAAGTCCACTATTTTAAAAATAAGACACCCTATATCTGGTGATCTTAAAAATATTACTGGTATCTCCGAGGCCTTTCTCCAATATTATACAGCGCTGTACTCTGGGAAAACTACCCCTTCTAATGAGAAAATTCGGGAGTTCCTAGCTCCCTCTATCTCACCACTCTATCACAGAATCAAGGCACCCAGCTGGTAGCCCCTATTTCCATCAAGGAGATAACAATTGGAAGTTTAAAAACAGGGAAATGCCCAGGGTCTGACGGTCTACCGGGGGAGTTTTATAAAACCTTTTCCAAGATTCTCACTCCAATACTGAGTAGGGTGTTTTCCTTTGTGAGTGCAGAGGAAGGAGTGATTCCTCCATCCTGGAACGAGGCCATAGTCTCGGTGATACCAAAGTTGGGTAAGGACCTCTCATACTGTTTATCATACAGACCCATATCAATACTGAACACGGATTATAAGATCTTTGCCTCTATATTGGCAAAGAGGCTTATTCAGATTGCCCCATCCAAAATACATATTGATCAATGTGGCTTTATTCCTGGACGTCAGGCCCAGGATATTGTCAAACGCACAGTATATATTATCGAGCATATTCATACCCATAACATCCCTGCAGTTTTGCTTGGACTAGATGCTGAAAAAGCATTTGATATGGTGTCATGGAACTTTTGAGAGGGGTATTGATAAGTTTGGCTTCCAAATCCAGTTTGTAGATACCATTTTTAAATTCTACAGGAATCCTACTGGATATATTAGAACGAATGGTCACATCTCAGAGAAATTTCCCTTATTCAGAGGAACTAGACAGGGATGCCCCTATCCCCACTTCTTTTTGCTTTTTATATCGAACTCCTAGCTCAGTATTTACGCCTGGCCCCAGATATTAAAGGTATTAAGATGGCAGACACAGAACAAAAGTTGGCCCTTTTTGCCGACGATATACAGTACTTGTGTATTTAACAGACCCTGATACCTCTTTGGTGGCCCTTTTTCAAAAAATACATGAATTTTCTAACCTTTCAGGCTTTTCATTAAACATTAACAAATCAGAAGCCCTAACATTTGAATATAACTTCCCCCCCCACCCTCAAAAAATAATATCCGATCAGATGGGATGAAACCTGTATAAAATATTTAGGTATACAGATTACTAAAGACACAGATCTGCTTTTTTCCCCACAATTACCATCCCCTGCTAACAAACATTAAACAAGATTTGAGGAGATGGGATCTTCTGCCATCCTCCTTTTACACAAGGACTTTGTCCCTGAAGATCAATGCTTTACCACACTTTCTATATTTATTCCAGTATCCATTGTACCGTATCGCCTAAAGAATTTCTTTCCTGGCAGAAAACCTTGAACACATTCCAGTGGAACCAGAGGAGGCCACGGATTGGTCTCTCCAAACTATTCCTGCCCAAGGAGTTGGGGGGGGAGTGGCCCTACCCTCGCATCAAGACTACTGGATTTCAGCACAGATGCGTCTGGCACTATTATGGGGCACTAAAACATACCACGCAGTCTGGAAGCAAGTAGATTTAACCAGATAAACCCCCACCTCACTTCCAGCTTGCTTATTCTCCCCGCCCCATCTCAAGAAGGTTTTGCAAGTAACCCCACTGGCGACTACAACTATCCTGAAGGGCTGGCAATTGGGAATGAAACACAAAACCTTCCAACAACACTTTTGGAAATATAATTGGTTTGTGCTGGCCCTCCCCCAATTTGATACACTGGTACAAAACCCATGGTACAAAAATCAGATTAAGAAGAGGTTGAAGGCACCATGGCAATAGATAAAAGAAAATAGGATTATAGATTTTGCAGCAGGCCAAATGGCATATTCCTGGACGGAAAAGGACAGATTATATTATTATCAAATTAGAGACTATAGACTTACACAAATTAGAATTAAAGAGAGGAGCTCCCAGTTAAGGGAGGATAACACTCCGTTTAGACAAATCTGGTCCTCACTCCAGGGGGAAAAGGCAATTTCTATAATATGTAAGTCCCTTATACAACAGTTATCACACTCAATGGAACCCGGTCCAATCTAGATTGGAAAAGGAGTTCGCACAACCAGTATCTAGTAGGGATTGGCTCATGATATGGAGGGGCACGTGGAGTACCACATACTTCCCAATTTGGAGGGAATTTGTGTGGAAAGTTAGGGTGAGATTTTTTCTGGTTCCCACAGTAGTAGCCTTAAGGAACCCAGGAACTACCTCCCAGTGCTGGAGAGAGTGTGATGAGACAAGGGCATCACATAAACATATTTTCCTTGACTGTCCAAAACTATCTACTTTCTGGCACCAGGTATCACTTCATATGAAATTGATATTAGATATTCAGGGCACGCTTAAGGGGATCAACCAAATATTAGGGATCCCACCGGTGGAGGCCAAGGATAAAGCTACTTTATACCTATGGTCTATATTTTTAGGCATTGCCTATAAATCTATCACCAAAAAATGGCTTCAGACATCCCCCACTGGTGTCAGATTGGAAAGCTGTAATACTTAATATTCAGCAGTAATGAACAGATCTCTTTTGGGTTCCAGGGCAAGATGGAAGCTTACATTTCAAGATGGTCACGGTGGAAATTATATCAGGATCAAATTCTTTAGCATATTAAAGGTCAAGTAAAGAAATATATTAAAGAGTTTATTGGGCCACCCCATCAGACCCCATTGATATCAATATATGGGATTTTGGTTATCTATTGTGTGTAGTGATATACTAGTTTAATTGTTCCTCCTATCCTCTTGGTAACCTAGAACTTTCACGGAATGTATTATAGTAATTCATAGGTAGACGCTAATGCTCCGATGTTAATGTCCTGCTTAGAGTTTTTAGAGTTATTATTCTGGTTTCTTTTTTATGTATTACAAAGACTGTATGTTGGAACAGCCATCACCTGTTCTTGTAATAATAATAATAATAATAATAATGCTATTCCAGAAATGGATGTAAGAAATTATGAATCTAAATAAAGGAAGTATAAAAAACAAAAAAGCATGCTTGGGACAGGCACAAGGGAAGCCTGAGAGGGGAGGGAGTGATGACAAGCCATTGATCATGTAGGGTCAGTGGCCACATACAATGTATAGGGCCTACGGGCAGACTGGATGGGCCTAGCGGTCCTTATCTGCTGACAGTTTCTATGTTTCTATGATGGGGGATTCAACAGAATCCATATTAATTAAATGGAACAAAGACTTAGACCTGGAGATGCCTTTGGCACTCTGGCTGTCGGCAGACCTCTTGGCAGTTAAAGTCCCCCGAGAGAATTCTTCTGGAAATGCAGGATTAGATTCTTTCACTCTCCAGCAGTCCTAATTAATTACCTACCAGACAATTACGGGCATTGCTTGAGAAAATGTGGCTGCCGCCTGGCGGACCTAAGTCATATCATGTGGCATTGCCCTCTTCTTATGCCCTTTTGGTGTTCTCTCTAGATATAAATATCAAATTGTCTTGGGGAAGCTATAGAATTAAATGCGAAGATAATGTTCTTGTCTTTTTACCCAGAACACTACCCTCACTGGGCCAAGACGTTGCTACCAGTTTATGTAGTGGTTGCCAAAAAAGCTCTTACCAGAAAATAGATGACATAGCAGGTCCCAACCATTCAAGACTGGAGAGCCATCATGTCCAAAATATACCAAATAGAAACTCTGACTGCTGCAATACAGAACCGTATCCCGGATTTCCAGACTAAATGGCAAAGATGGGTTCTACATCAGTCTGTGGTGGACCTCGACTTTGTCCCCTAACTGGGTTAGAACTAAGTAGAGAAACGGATCAATGGGAATATAGGGGATGGCTTACATTATTAAAATTACCTGATTTGGGACCGTTGATGTTCCAGGGGAGCTGGAGTTTACTGAAACAATTGTTCATATTCTGTTCAAGTAGCTATAGGGGACTAATCAATTAATGAGCATTGTTGCAAAATGGACTACATCCTCAATGTAATACTCTTTTTCTAATATATTCGATATTGTTGTAAAAGATTCCATAGTATTGAATGCGATCTATGTGTGTGTGATAAAAAACTTGAATAAAAATATATTAAAAAAAAAAAAAAAGGAATACCTACATTTGCACCTGCTGAGCCAAAATTACCAATTTCAGGCTTGGCCTTTCCTCAGACCCACAGGTCTTCACCAAATGCCTCGCCGTGGTGGCAGGGGCCTTAAGAAAAAAGGGCCACTTCATCTTCCCTTATTTTGACGATTGGCTAATAAAAGCAGACACCAAGGAACATCTGCTATCCTCCCTCTCTGAGACCCTTCAGTTGTTCCACGATCTAGGGAGTATGGTAAACTGGCTCAGGTCCAGCCCTCATCCAACCCAATCACTCCAGTATATCAGAGCTATACTGGATCACGACTGTAGCCAAGGCCTATCTGCCCCCTGCTCGTCAGGACACCTGCTTGGCCTGGCCTCACAGATTTAGTCACAAAAGATGGTCACTGCCCGACTCACATTGCGCCTTCTAGGGCACATGGCCACAGCCATCCAAACCGTGGAGTTCACACGCCTTCGGATGCGTCTATCCAATGGGTCGTACAAGAGCAGTGATGCCAGAAAACAGGGCAATTCGAAGACTCCATCAGGGTGACTCCAGCCCTCAAGTATGCTCTTACATGATGGACGCTCCACTCCAATCTATTAGCTTTCGAGCATCCCCTCCTCACCAAGTTCTGACACTAGACGCCTCTCTCAAAGGTTGGGGTGCCCATCTTGGTTTGTATCAGACTCCGGGCATGTGGCCTTTAGGTCACTGTCTTCACCATATCAACCTTCTAGAAATGCGGGCAGTCCTTCTAGCATTGCACGCCTTCAGTCCACATTTGACCTCAGGTCATCTACTGATTCAGTCGGACAACATGCCGGTAGTCTTGTTACCTCAACAAACAAGGAGGGACACGCTCTCACTCCCTTTGCATGGAAACGATCAAAGTATGGCATGAAGCGACCAAACAACAATTGACGTTCATGGCCGCTCATCTCCTGGGCCCTCACAATCAATTAGTGGATCTTCTGAGTCGCCAGTCCTTGGCTCAAGAGTGGACACTGCTCGACTCAGTCCTGCAAGATCTCTCATCTCTGGGGCACTCCACAAATAGATCTGTTTGCATCCCCAGAAAACCACAAGCTCCCCAAATACATCTCCATTATCCTGAACACAAGGAGAAGCTCTACAGATGCCCTGTCCCAACCGTGGACAGGACTCTTCTTATATGCCTTCCCCCCCCCCCCACTCCCTCTCCTGCTGCGAACTTTACTGAAACTACAGATGGAGCCAGCGCCGATGCTTCTCATAGCTCCCATGTGGCCTCGACAGACATGGTTCCCACTTCTGCAGCTACTATCGATTGCGGAACCTGTCCTGTTGCCATTCCGGCCGGACCTCTTGATGCAGTGCCAAGGCTCCCTCCTGCATCCCAGTCTGAAGATCCTCAGTCTTCATGCTTGGCTCCTGAAGACGTCTTCATAAACAGACAAGTTTCTTCTTATGATAGCTAATATTCTGCTTCCCGCACGGAAGCAGGCTACCAGGGATACGTACAATTCTAAGTGGAAACATTTCTCCATTTGGTCCGCTTCTCAATCGCTGGACCCTTATTCTTGCCCTCTTATGAAGGTCTTGGACTACCTGGTCTCCTTATCCTCTGAGGGCCTTAGCTATTCTTCTATTATTGGCCGCCATCTCTGCCTTACACGAACCGTTAGAATGCCGGCTTTTGTATCAACACCATCTGGCTAAGCTGTTTATTTTTAAAGGGTATATTACGTCTGAAGCCTCCTATTTGACGTCCCATCCTTCCATGGGATCCGAACTTCATGATTGAAAAACTAACAGTGGACCCCTTTAAACCAGCTGCCACTTGTGACCTCTGTTTCCTCTCCTGGAAAACGCTATTTCTAGTGGCCATCACTTCTGCTCGAAGAATTTCCGAGCTTCATGCCTTTATGTGCAGAGAACCTTCTTATTTTTCATAAGGATCGGGTCATGCTTCGCACTAACCCTTCTTTTCTGCCTAAAGTTGTTTCCGAACAAACCTTAAATCAGTCCTTGGAGTTACCAGTTTTCTACCCTTAGTACTCCAATCCAGGTGAACATCTTTTGCATACAATGGATGTTCATCGCATCCTTCACTATTATACTGGTCGGATGAAGTCCCTTCACAAAACCTCACAACTGGTTGTCAACTTTGCCCCAGGTCGTGAGGGTCTTCCAGCTGAAGAACGCACCCTCTCCTGCTGGCTAGCCCATTGCATTACCTTTTGCTACAAAAAACATAATAAGCCCTTACTGGGCCATGTCCAAGCCCATTCCACTAGGGCCGTAGCAGCCACAGCGGCTTGTTTTAAGGGTGCCTCCATTACTGACATTTGCAATGCAGCCACCTGGTCTACCATCCGTATCAAGCATTACAATCTGGATGTCTTCTCGAGATGCAGAACGGCCTTCAGCCGTGCTGTTCTGCAGGGCATCCTGTCATAATTGTCCTCCCATATGGACATAACTGCTGGGAAATCTCCCAAGAGTAATAACCTACTGCAAGAGACCATTCTGTAGAAGATCGTGCGGTTACGCAAGAACTTACCGTAACAGTAGATCTGCGAGGAATGTCTCTTGCAGTAGGTACAATCCCACCCTCCATCCCCCTGCCTTCTCTAATGGAAAATCTTGATCTAAGGACTTAGGGTTGGGACTCACTGGTACCTCGGTTTCCCTCGGTCCTTGCTGTTCTGAGCTGAAACCGGCAGGGAACAGAGGACACCAGGGACCGCCCACACTTGCATAGGGAGCAAGGAAGTGATGTCATGTGTGGGTGATCCCTGGTAAAAGACTGCTGAAGAAGCTGTTGTGTGACAGCGCCTTCTGCTGGAATCCCACCAAGAGTAATAACCTACTGCAAGAGGCATTCCTCGAAGATCTACTGTTATGGTAAGTTCTTACACAACTGCACTTTCTAGGGGTGGTATATGTTGTTCATCCACACTGACCCCCACCGACCTCCCTGGCTGCGATGCACAAACCTGGCTTCCAGCGGGCTAAGATCTGGCGTTATGTGGCGGAGCCGAGGGTTATACCACCCGGGCGGGTGGGAGGAGCCAGCTTGAAGACCTTCCGGCAAGAATTAAAGGGGAAAGGGGCATACCAAGATGTGTTGATGAACAACATATACCACTCATAGAACTACTGTTACAGGTGAGTAACCTGTTTTTCTAACCCCATGTATTCTTCTCATATTCATAACTCTCTGCAATTAGCGTGCTAAGTAGAGCTGCCTGGAGAAGGGAACTATATGCTAATGATGGAATCATTGGCACGTGACAATTATTCAAACTGCTGCCCTCATCTGCTGCATGTTCTATCAACGTCTCAGATTTCTTATTCCGCCTCTCAAGACAAGACTCCCAGGAGACTCCCTCAGGTCGTTTGTTGGCTATACTGTGAAGTATAATTACTTAATTATACATAATTTTCTTTCTGCTGCCTTCATTTAGTGTTACTTTTTAGTCTAATGTCTAGTTTATTTAAGTTTAGTTAGATTTAGCGTTTATTTCTCGGTTCGGTATAACCGTTGGGGAACCGAGTAGTCTTACCTTAGTTGCGGAGTTTTTCCGCTTTATTTTCTTTAAAATGTTATTGTGTAAAGTGTTTTACAATATTGTTTGAAGCCGCTAACCCGGTTTCTTTTTTAAACGCTAACCCGGTTACTGTGAACCGTTGAATCAGTTCCGAGAACCGCTGACCTGGTTCCGAGTTTGAAATTCATCGGTTCTTTTTGGGGCCTAATCGGTTCCTGAACCGACCACAAAAAAAAAGTCTCTTTTGGGGTTAAGGTTTTTCTCCTGGAAATGGAGCATACAGAAAAACCTAAGAAAAAGACTGGTCCCCCCAGGTTTTAAAGGAAAACAATGGAAAAGACACAGCTTTCCTCAGACACTACAGAAACTCTCAATTAGTGCTATCAGACAGTAACAGCTTTTTTAAATTATTTAGAACAGCTACCCACAGCTTCCACTTTCTGTTGCTGACAGCAGCCATTTCATGAGCAGCAGTGAGCCTCCTGAGCTCACTGTATGCTAATATGCCTGTTTGACCTCTGCTGTTGGTTGGCAGGTCATATTAGCATAAAGTGAGCTCAGGAAGCTCTCTGCTACTCATGAAATGGCGGCTGCCAGCAATAGAAAGTGAAAGCAGAAGGTCACTGTTTAAATCACTAAAAAACGATTACAGGAATTAAAAAAAATAATTTGCTGTCTAAAAGCACTAATCAGGAATGTTTGTAGTGCCTGGGTAAAGCTGCAAATTTTCCATTGTTTCCCTTTAAAAACTGTGTGAAGTGTTGGGAAGTGTTCGCCAGAGCAGACAAGCATGACAGCTGTGTGTTCTGCCTGGGAACCGAGCATTTAAATATTGACTGTGAAATTTGTAAATCATTTCCACAGAAAACTGTGGAGAAAAGAATGGCGAGGTTGCAGAAAAAGTTTGGAAAAGGTGCTTCAGGCTCTAACCAGCCAACACCTTCTAAATTAGCTGGTGAAACCGCAGTTTCTTCTTTTACCACCCCTGATAAGAGTGAATCAACCTCTTTAAAAAGGTTGGGTGGGCCGGCTGATTCTCCGGTCCCCGCCAAAAAGGCAAAGAAGACCAAGCACATCGAACCCCAGGGAAAACCTACAGGATTCTTCTGTGCCTCACAGTCTGCCTTCTGCTGAGAAGATTGCCAGGGCTATTAAAATCATTGAGGCAATTCAGGGGTTCATACCTTCTCCAACCCCTCCTCCTCCAAGGGTTCAGGAGATTACTCCTTCCTCAGATCCCCAGTCTCAGGAGATAGATACTGGGGAGTATGAAGTACCAGAGGATGATGATGGTGAGCCCATTGAACCGGAAATCTCACCAGAGCAGGAATTTGGCTCTCCTCCCAGGTCTGAGGCTTTTTCCTCTCACTTTTCCTTTGTAAGGAAAGTAGTAGATGCCTTGACCTGGCTACCACTGAGGTCATAGAAGAGGAGGAGGAGGCATAGTATATGAAAATGATGGGGTTAACACACAGCAAGAACATTTTTCTGCCTATTAATAAATTCTTCAAGAAGGATTTATTCACAATCCTGCAGAACCCTAACTCTGTCATGCCTCTGGATAAGAAGGCTGACAAGAAGTACCAATTGGACAGAAAAGGGGCTGAATTCCACATATTCTCACCCTGATCATCAGGGTATAGTCCAACAGGGAGGCTGTGAGAAGGCGAGGGTTCCTTTATCCTCTCACCCTCCTGAGAAGGATTCAAGGAAAATGGACAGCATGTCAAAAAAAGGGCATTTAGCTTCCTCTCTGGGGGTTAGACAAGCTAATTACCAGGCCTACACTGCACTGTATAAAAAAACACTGTGGCAGCCGGTTTTGGCCATGTCAGAGAAGGTTCCTGCCTCTATCTCTGACGACCTAGCAGAAACAGCCAGGTTGACTGGAAGCATCTAAATACCAGTTCCAGATGGCAGCAGATGCCAGTGATAATGCTGCTAGATTTATGGCTCTGACTGTAGCCCTGAGAAGGTTTGCTTGGTTAAGAGCTACAAACTTAACACAGGACACCCAGACTAAGGCCGTGGACTTTCCTGTACAAGCTCATTCCCCTCTTTAGTAAACAAACCGAAGAGTATATAAAGAAGGTGGATGACTACTAAGCCACCTATAAGAGTAATTCCTCTAAGGACATGCCTTCTACTTATATAGGCCTTATGGAAGGGGAGGCAGAGGAAGGTCGTCATATGTTAGGCCCTTCTGTCAAGCTCAAGCTGTCCCACAGCTGCAGCCATATCCACACCAGACTGGGTATTACAGGACCAGAGGTAGGAGGGGCTCCAGGAGGGGTTCAAACTGCTGTCCAGGCTCAGGCCCCACCGAAACAAGATCCCTGACTCTTTTGCCAAGGCCACCTCCCTAATACCAGTAGGGTGCAGACTGGCTCACTTCTTCCAGGCCTGGCAGGCCATAACCACGGACAAGTGGGTATTGGAATTAGTGAGTCAGGGACTGTCTTGAGTTTCAAATCTCTCCCTCCTCCTGAAGTCAAGGCTTTTCAAACCAGCCTCTCTCCTCGAAAAACGGCTCCTATAAAAGGAGGTTCAAACCCTGCTCAGCATAAAAGCAGTTGAGCAGGTGCCAAACCTTCAGAGGGGCAGAGGGTTTTATTCTCATTGTGACACTCAGACAGCTGGTTCTGATTAATCTATGATTTTTGTAAAATAAAAATGTGTTATTGAATATCTCTTACGAGAGATGCTGACAGCCTGTGGAATGACACCCCCTCCCAGATTTTAGATACAGGGTGTTACCTGGAAGGCCAGGAGATAATTACAGGCTAGAAGAGACTTAAAATTTAGGATCTCCTTGTTAGGTGACTAATTGCAGCTTGCTAGCTGCCAAGATGGATCATAAACGTGTATGAGGTTCGGAGGAAACACAGTTCAGGTCACATGGTGATACACAGCATGTTGCACCTCCGTGAGATCTGGCAGAGAGACATAACAAGTCCTTCAATGTCCTGGAAAGGGGAAGCTGCTCATAAGATCAAAGAAATGTCATTTGAAAAAAAAACTAGTTTTGCTGAGGTCACAGAATTTTAATTTACCTTCTGAAAAAGACATCCTGTTTTGCATAGATATATTTTTTTATATTCTGACAGGGAGGAGCTAGGTGACCTCACATAAAGAGGTTAGCAAAGCCAGTTTTTAAACAGTATTCTGTTTTCCATTTTGACACAAATGTTTGGACTCTGAAAAAGAAACATCTACAGCACTGTGAGATAAGAATACCTTAGAAAAGACAATTCTAAGAGTACTGTGGTAGGAGATTTTGTCTGCACTTTTAAACCTGTTTTGTTTAAGTGATTTATGTTTTGTGATATATGGTTCTGTATTTACACTTTACATTTTTGTCTATTTTTAAGTAAATATCTCATTTTCTTAATAGACTATTTGTGTCTTCCAAGTCCTTCTGTTTTTGCCTGTGATGTGTGGATGGTTAAGAGTGTGACAACACTGTGCATGATCTTATATGGTAATACCAAACTAGGAAAAGGTAAGCGTAATCTGAGGTCTTTATTAGAGTTTTTAAGGGTTCATTTTGTAAACCTGGTTAGGTGCCTGTAGGTGAAAGATATCTGGCCCCCTGAAGAGCAGAATTATCTGAGGTTGTACATTGGGTACGCTAGCAAGAGGTTCACAGTTTGAATCCCTCCAGAACTGAGACTCAAGGTTGATTTGAACCCACAAAACAGACAGGAGGGTTACCCTGTTTCTGTTAACTGTTCACAAGACTGCGCTCGGAGGTTGGCACTGTGGGAGCAGAGGGCCTGACCTGCTGAGTGGGTTTGTGACACTTGGTACTTTCTTACCAAAAAGAAAAATGGGGAATGGCGGCCTATTCTAGACCTAAGGAATCTGAACAAATATCTGGTAAAACCAAAATTCAGAATGGTAACCCTGTCTATAATTTTGCCTGTCATCCAGCAAGGAGACTGGCTGGCATCTCTGGATTTAAAAGATGCCTATTTCCACATCCCCATAAGGGAGTCTCATAGAAAATATCTCAGATTCAGACTCCCTTCAGGTCACTACCAGATCTTCCCTTGTCAATCTTCACCATTCATTACTTCCTGGGTGTAAGCCGGAGGCGCGCAACCGTCACGAGCTTTTTTTTTTAAAGTTGCCCTACGGCCCGCCCGAGGCGGCGTCATCGTCATCCGGCGGCCCGATAATGCGACCGACTCCTCCTCCAACTCAGTTCTGTTTCTCCCGCCCGTCGAGGCAGCACCTGTTCGGGCGTCCATATTTGACTGCGTCAGCGACTCCTCTTTCCCTTTTCGGCGTAATCGGTAAGACCGTTCTTTTTATTTCTAAAGCGGCGCCGGTGTGCTTCTCCTATTTTTCTTGTTGATTTAGCGTTATGTCGGTTCTGGAGCTAAGCGTGTTTGACGGACGCGCCCCTATCGTCGGTGTTACTGTGGCGACATTTCTCCGTCTCGGACCGGCATAGCGTTTGTCTTCGTTGCCTGGGACCCAACCATGACATGGATTCGTCGGCGCTGTTTCTCCATGGACGCCGTGTCCCTATGAAGTCAGCAGCGTTCAAGCTCGGCAAAGCCCGCCAACCGACCTTGAGGCGCGGCGTCACTCAAGGATTCTCAGGTAAGGTCTCTAGGCCCTTCCCGGGTCCCCTCCGGGCCTACTCTGATCTGAGGAGGGAGGGTCTCTCGTCTTTTCTTGCCGAGGAGGAGGCCCTTCAGCGGTGTCGAGGGGCGTCGTGGTCCCTCCGGGCGGCGGCGCCCGGCACCGCCTCGGCGAGTCACCTCCCGGTGCAGGCTCCCCCGTGGCGAGGCCCTCGACTTTTGGGCCCGGCTGGGTGGACCCTCGCGCCGCCTTCGGCGCCGTTTGAGATCCTGGCACCGTTCGCGGTGCGCGGTGATCGATCGGCGCCGTTCCGGCTCGTTTTGGTCGGCGCCGTCCATGGCGCCGGTGATCAAGCCAGCGCCGTTAGTAACGCCGCTTAGGATCCCTGGCGCGCCAGCGGCGCGCCCGGTGACCAGTAGGCGCCGTTGGCGGCGCCGCTCAAACCCGGCGCGTTCGCAGCGCCGATGGACAAAGCGGCGCCGTCGGCGATGCCGCCTCCGCTTTCCGGCGTGCCAGCGCCGTGGGCCTTGTCCTTCCTCCAGGCGGTGCCCGGCCTTGCGGCGCCGTTGAGGTATGGGCTAGGCCTGGCTGCATCCGGCGTGAAGGAGGCCGGCGCCTCCCGGTACCGGGGCGTTTGCGGCCCGTGGCCTCAGGGACCCCTGGGGTGGCCAGCATTGAGGTCCTGCTGATCTCGTCCTCCTCGAGGCGATGATTCAGGCGTGGACCCATCCTGGCACCCCACTCTTCGAGTCTGGGTCCCCAGTGGCTAGAGGTGCCAGGCGGGCGCAGGCCCCTCCTCTGTCCCCCTTCCGTCGTCTCCTGAGGTTCCCGGCTGGGGGTGGCCGGGGCCGAGGGGCACGCGTGGGGTGACGCGGGAGCTCCCTCTCTGGAGGCCGGTGACAGCTACCTTACGAGTGCTGTTGCCCTCTCTAGGGACAGGGGCCGCTGTGGGTGAGGAGGAGGGCCTCTCGGAGTCCGAGGGTTGAGGGCAGGGGTCTGCTGCTCGGTCTTCTTTGGCCACTCCAGGGGTGGCCAGGAGCGAAGTGCAGAGCCTTGCCCCTCCTCCAAGGTTCTAGGGTGTCCGGCGGCGTTTGTGCGGACTGCCCTTCTGGATCCATGCAGTCCGGCGTGCGTCACGGGAGTTCTCCCCCAGGGCTCTTCCAGGCTCCGCTTCCCCAGAGTTCCGTTCTGCGGCCTGGTCTGATATCCGGGATCCCTCTTTCCAGGGCTCCTTTCCCCGGATTCCAGAGCCCTCGCAGAGAGCAGTTACCTCCGCGGAGGTGCCCCTCTCCCATCTCTCTGCCTTCACCACCCCCGCTCCCAGGCCATGTCGGTCCTACGGGTCCGTTATCCTGGGGGCAGTTCAGGGGTTCTGCGGCGGCCTTCCCCTCATATGTTAGATACATGCATGAGCGGGTCTTTCGACTCTCCCCCGCGCAGGAATCCTCTGGGCATTCAGTTCCCCATCATCCTCGTCTCCCTCCTCGAGGAGAGAACCCCTACTCATCTGTCCTCCGATGCTGATTTCACAGAATATCAGCGTTTCCTCTGAGGATGGTGAGGGATCTCCGGTTCCCTACGTTCGAGAGAGACAATACCCGAGCGGAGGCCGTGAATTCCTTGGTGAATTCAGTGCCCAGCATCTGGTGGTACCTTCCTGGCCTATCCCTTCCAGGAGGCGTCTATCCGGTCCTGGCAGTCCCTGCGCTTCTTCCCCAGCCCGGCGGACTGCCAGCGTGGTATTGTGCCCCTCTGAGTCTCTAGGTTCCCTTCCCAACCCGTCCTCAGGTTTGGTATACCTGGATACTCCTTCTGGGCGCGTTGCCTGGCGCCACGACCGCCACAGTTCGGACTCTCTCCAGTTCGACCGTTGGGGCGAAGAGTGTTCTCTTCTTCAAATGCGAGTGCATGTATTGCATCACATCAGGCTCCTGCGCTGCCTCAGCGGCATCTGTGAGTCGATGATGTCCCAGCTGCTGGCATCTATGCCTGATCACGAACCAAACCAGACAAGCGGTTGCCCTCTCGCGGTAGGCCTGGAGCTGGCAAGACACCAAGCAAGGGCATCTTATGGCGCCAATGAGGTGGCTTCCAGGCTTGCGGGGACAGCGATCTGCATCAGGCGGACGGCGTAGCCGTCTTTCCAGGTTGTCACCCTGGCCCGGCGTAGGGTGATTCGCTCCGCCTTCCGGGGGACCCGTCTTTTCTCTTCCAGAGCTAGGAGACTTTTACAGGGGCTCCCTCCGTCTCCTCGTCCTCAGGAGGCACCTCCTAGCTCTTCTCCCACTTAGGCTTTCTGAATAAGCCAGGGTCTTCTCCTTCTGTTTCTCACCAACAGAAGGCTGGGGGTCTTGTTCCTCAGGGGAAGAGGAGCTTGGTACTCACCCAGGAGTAATGAATGGTGAAGATTGACAAGGGAAGATAGGAAAGTGCGTACCGTGTTCTTGATCTTCTCTTGTATCTTCCCATTCATTACACCATCCACATCCCCTCAGTGGCCTCTTCCTGTGGCTTCTCCACCTCCCGTCTCCTTCCTCTCTCTGCATTTATATAAAATATAGGAAAATTGCTTCATTTTCCAAAAAAAAAAAAAATCTTCTTTGGGGGGTTAAATCAGAAAAATTATTTACTCTAAGATTCATGGCCATCTCGCGGATTGCATTGGCGATCAGACTGCACAACTATCTCTTGCTATTCTTATGGCAAGATACCTCTGGGGTTGTTTGGCCTGGCTCAGGCTATTCAGTTTTGATCCTGCAATCCCGTGTTCAGATAGTTGCCCTGAAATCTAATCCCCCCCCCTCTATTCTTGCCTTGCAGAGCAGAGGAATGAGTACGTCTGTTCCTTTCTCTTCTAAAAAAAAAAAAAATATGATGAGGGAACTCTCTCCGACTACTATAGGCATCTTGGTATCTGGGTCATGCATCTAGTTAAAAATTTTTTCTTTATCTGTAAAAAAAAAAAAAAGGAAAGGAGAAATCAAACAAGAAGGCAAATGAGAAGGTAGGCTATCCTTCTCGCTGTTTTGCTAAGTGGTTTCTCCTTTAAGTGTCCTCCTGGACAATTTTTACAGTAGAGCTCTGCTGACCATATGCAATCTTAGCCAGCCTAAGCCTTGGCGGCCTTAGCCAGTCAGTCTGAGTCCCGTTTCTATGGAACACCTGAAGGCTTACATTTTCCATTTCTAAACCCTGAGCAGCGCTCTCATGCTGCTAGGGGTTTTATTCTTCCCTCCTCGGCTGTCCTCCAGTTAAAGGCCTTCCCAGCCAGGGCCAGGTGGGTGTCAAGAACAATGGCATGTTGAAGATGAGGACTATGCCCTCCTGAGTCTGTCTAGCGGGTTCGGTGAACCTTCTCTTCAGCTCTATCTCCGGGGATTCTTGCTTCCCCTTTAGTCGAGCCTTCAGCTACAAGCTAACTATGCTCGATTCGGCATTCTGGTCTCTTCAACATCCCATCTCTCTCTTCTCTTTCTTCTTCTTCTTCTATTTTCTCATTTCCTTACTCATCTCTCCTCCTAGAGTCGCCCAGGTAAGGAGGCCCTGCACTCCCTAGGCTAGGGATGTTCTTATCTCCTCTGTCCTTCCTCCATCGGCTTATTCCTTTTTCAGTTCATTCTTCCTTGCTTTGCTATCCCTCGGCTATCTTGCCTCGCTATCTATATTTTCTGCTTTCATTTTGCCTCTCCGGCTCACAGAACTGAGTTGGAGGAGTCGATACTTCTGCTGACGCCTACGCGCATATTGTAGCGTGCTCTCGGCCAGGGCGTTGAAACGGCACTAAAAAAAAAAATAGCTCCCGTGACTGGTGCGCGCCTCCGGCTTACACCCAGGAAGTAATGAATGGTGAAGATACAAGAGAAGATCAAGAATTACGGTAGGTACGTAATTTTCCTTTCTCAGCCCTGCCCTTCGGTCTCACCTCAGTACCAAGGGTATTCACAAAATGCCTGGCAGTGGTAGTAGCATTCCTGTGAAAGTTGAGAATTTCAGTTTTTCCTTATCTGGATGACTGGCTAGTCGTGGGAAAGTCATTTTAGCAGGTGGAAGCACACCTGGAAATAAAAAATCTGTTACATTCTCGGGGCTTCCTGTTAAACCTGGAAAAGTCTATTCTCACACCAGTTCAAGTCCTGCATTTCATTGGCGCAGAACTGAATACCTTAAAAGGAAGAGCTTTTCTTCCAGAGGACAGGTTTCAGTCTGTTCTGCAACTGATTGCCTCGTTCGAGTTGGGAAGGCCATGTCCAGCAAGGAGATACTTGCAAATATTGGGACACATGGCTGCAGCAACAGGAGTGGTCTTGGGAGCAAGACTTCGAATTAGGAACATTGTTTCATCTACAGGCATACTGGTGCCAAAGAAAAGACAAAATGTCAGAATTGGTTCCTGTAACAAAATTTGTGATCCAACCCCTTCAGTGGTGGACAGACGTCCACAATCTAAGGGCAGGAGTTCCCTTTCAGAGGGAAAACCCCTCAGTCATTCTTACAACAGATGCTTCTCTATTAGGATGGGGTGCTCATATAGGAGTGCACACTACCCATGGCACTTGGTCAAGTGTGGAGTCTCTCCTCCACATAAATCTGCTGGAGCGCCGAGCAGTGTTTCTGGCACTCATAAGTTTTTCTTGGCTTATACAAGGCAAGGTGGTGCAGGTCAGAACAGAACACCACTACAATGTTGTACATAAACAAGCAAGGGGGAACAAGGTCGGATCCCATGTGCTCAGAGGCCATGAAAATCTGGAAACCATCTTACTCACTAAAAGCTTCCTTGGAGGCCATTCATGTACCAGGAAAGGACAGTACCCTGGCAGATGCCTTTAGCAGGATCAACCAGGCACATCACGAATGGTCTCTGAACAGACAGGTGCTGGACTCGGTGTTCAGACGATGGGGCACTCCAGAGAGAGAGATCTCTCTGCCTCTCAGGGGAATCACATGTTGCCCCTATTTTGCTGCAGGCCACCAGTTAGGGGTACAAACCCCCTGGACGTCCTAGCCATGGACTGGTCAGGAAGGCATCTGTATGCCTTTCCCCCCTTCCCTCTCATCTTTAGAGTGCTACTCAAACTCAGGTCACAGCCTGCATCCATGATACTGGTAGCACCAGATTGGGCCAGGCAGCCATGGTACCCCCTTCTGTCAATGTCGTTGTCCAGACCAATCCTCCTATTCGGGAGGCACAATCTAGTAACTTTCCACCAAGGGAAGATCCTGTATCTGAACCTCAGGTCTCTCAGGCTCAAGGCCTGGCTCTTGAGGACTTAAGAGTTTGCAAACTTACAACTTTCTCACGCTGTTCTGGATATCCTGAAAGGATATAGAAAACCATCTACTAAGAAAACCTATAATGCAAAATGGAAAAGGTTTTCTATTGGGTGTGATGCCAAGCATAGGATCAAAACACAGTGTTTTACCAGATTGTATTAGTGACCACTCTCCTACCTACTGTGTGTGGCGTAATTATTTTGATGCCCCACCACCCATAATACATGAATCCAGGAAAATGTCTCGGTTTAACGAAGACCGTTTCTCAATGTCTATTAGTAATGTTGATTGTACACCCATTACTTGCCTCCCCTCAATAGACCAGGCACTCGATTATTTTATCCTTACCTCACTAAAAAAAAAATACCACTAACAGTTTCATCTGATTCAAGGTCAGTTGACATTCATCTGTATCTCCCTCCCCCGGGTTGTGCCTGAAAATAGGCTGGATTTGTCTAGTGCACTTACCCGGTCAACAAAAACTGAATAAATAAAAATAAAAACATTATCAACAGACATGCTCCACTTACTAGATATAGATCTAAGAATATTAAGGCACCCTGGCTCTCTACTGAAATCAGGACCCTCATGAAGAGTCGTGATGCAGCCTTGAAAACCTATAAACACAGCCTCCTTCATTCTGATTGGCTATATTATCAGCAGCTGAGAAATAAGTGTAAAAATAGAATACAGGGTGCTAAATGTACCTATCTCTGATCACTTCAGACTGAGAATCTCAGCAAGCCCAAATAATTCTGGAAACATATCGGTTCTTTGATCAAAGGTAAATCGACCCAATGTCCAAGCTCCATATCGTCCGGCAGCCACCTCCTTCAAGATCTCCCGTCCATTGCAGAAGGAATTAATCAGTTCCTGACTGACCTTGATAGGTACACAGCTCACCTGCCACCAGTCTCGGATTTCTCTATCCCTACTCAGCATCACATCGCTCTTGGCTCCTGACCCCGTTTCCACCCAAAAATAGCCACTAGAAGAGAAGTCCTCAGGCTGGTATCAAATCTCAAGTCAGAGAGCTCCCCTGGCCATGACACATTAGAACCCAGGTTTCTCAAACTAGGGTCAGCAGCACTCGCTGCACCTGTCTGTGATCTTCCAA
Organism: Neoceratodus forsteri; assembly: GCA_016271365.2. Lineage (NCBI taxonomy): Eukaryota > Metazoa > Chordata > Ceratodontiformes > Ceratodontidae > Neoceratodus > Neoceratodus forsteri. The sequence goes on along the minus strand of CM057451.1, from coordinate 265,970,966 downwards.
ATAGATCCATCCTCTCTGGTGAAGTGCCAATTCTTTGGAAAGTGGCTGTGGTCCCCCTCCATAAGGGGGGAGCCCACGCTGTGGAAAAGTATAGGCCTATTTCAATTCTCTGCCCACTGGCTAAGATGCTGGAGCAGATCCTGCACATTCAGCTACAGTCCAACCTAGACTTGCATCATTTTCTCACAGACTGCCAGCGTGGCTTCAGGAAGAGCCATAGTACTACCATAGCCCTTGTCAAAGTCTCAACTGACATTCTTAATGCAAGTGAGGCTGGTCTTCTAACCGGTGGAGTATTCGTCGACTTGACTAAGGCCTTCAATCTAGTCAACCACCACCTTCTCCTTGGTAAATTGCATCATTTAGGTCTAGATCGCTTAGCACTCACATGGTTCCATGACTACCTCACTGGAAGATCGCAACGGGTAAAATGGTCTGGTTCACTCTCCTCTTCAAGGCCTATCTCCAACGGAGTACCCCAAGGTTCTATTCTTGGCCTGATACTATTCTCGCTTTTTATCAACGAGCTCCCCAACTTCTGTGGCAGTGCGTCCGTGCAGTTATATGGTGATGATGCAATCTTATACTGCTCATCTAACAGTGTAGACTGGCTTAACCAAACCCTTAACTCTGATTTCATTGCGCTTGAGACCTGGTTCTCTGACAATCACCTAATTCTAAATACGAAAAAAACAAAAGCTGTGCTTTTCCATAACCCGTCCCCCAAACCTGCCAAATGGCTCCAGATCGTTTTAAAGTTATTTGCATTTGAATATGGTTAGTACTGCTTCTGATACCGACCAGTCTAAATGAGTTACAAGTGCTTGTGCTGGACCACTGACATAACTGTGTGGATAAACAGCTGATGACATAACTGTGTACATAAATAAATTTATTTGCACACTCAGATAAACTGATTTATCACACTCCATTTAGGCCCACACCTGTTGCATAAATGCCATTTCCACACTACTGCAAGAGTTTTAGCTCATGCAGTGTCCTTAAGAAGATTTTCCTGGTTAGCCAGCCTGGTAGCACTGAGGGTTAAGGCGCTGGGCACCACACCTCTGACCACGCTGACAGCCTGCGTTTGGGAGCGAGCTTAGGCCACAGGGGGTTGGCTGGGGGGCTGGGAGATGACTGTAGCGGCCTCTGGGCTACGCTCATCTCCCGGATTGGGGAGGCACAGTTCCTCACTCTTGGCTGACACCTGGTGGAGGCTGGGTGTCAGTGCAGAGTTGAGGACTAATGTAGGGGAGGGTGGAAGGAGCACTCTGCTTCTGGGAGCGTGCGTACACTTGCCGAGTCTACCGTTGCTCTGGGAGGGTTGGGAGAAAACCAGGAAAACACCATGTCTCCCCATGGCCATATGTGACAGTCCCCTCCATTCTCAAGCTCTGCTCCTTGCGGATCCCCACAGGCATGACTGGGGGGGGAGACAGACATGGCTGGGGACAGTGGGGGCCCAGTGGCAGGAGTAGGTGGCCTTGGGGAGCAAACAGCTCTATAAAACAAAACAAAAAAATCCTGGTTAAGTACTACCATCCTTTCCCTGGACACTAACCCAAAGCCATGGACCTTTGAGGGAAACTCACTTTTTGGTGACAAATCAGACTTATTACCTGAAAAAAGTGGATGAATACAAAACCACTTATAAGAATAACAATGAGAAGGAAAAGGCCTCCACCTCCTACAGACCTTATGGAAGGGAGGCTGGGGCAGGGGTTACTTCCCAAGAGCCTATACACCATATGCCCTTTATGAGTACCAGCCACAGAGAGGCTGCTGTAGGGGTAGATGCAGAAGGGATTCCAGGCATGCTACCGCAGCACCAGCACCCAAGTCCCAGCCAAAGCAAAAAGCCTGATAATTCTGCCCAGGTCACCCAATCATTGCAAGTAGGGGGAAGACTGGCTCGCTGCTTTCAGGAATGGGTACACGTTACCATTGCAAGTAGGTTCTGGAGGTAGTGGGCTGGGATTTGTCCCCACAGTTCAGAAGATTTCCAAAACTGCAGAAACACAAAATCTTACCAGTTCACTGTCCTGCAGAATCAGTTCTACTGGAACTGGAGGTAACAAAAAAAAATTGCAGATGGCAAAAGCTGTGGAAAATGTCCCTGCCTCATAGTGGGGCTAGGGGTCTATTCTTAAGGTACTTCCCGACCCACAAGAAAAATGGTGAGTGGCGAGCCATTTTAGATCTCTGGTGTTTGAACAAATATGTAAAAAAAAAAAAAAGAAATTCAGGATGATCACATTGGGAATAGTGGCCAGGACACTGGCTGAGATCACTGGATCTGAATGATTCTTACTTTCATATCCCAATCAGGTCTTCCCACAGGAAATATCTCTGTTTCAAGCTAGGGAACTGCCAGTACCACTACACAGCTTTTCCCTTTGGCCTCACCTCAGAACCAAGGGGTTTCATAAAGTGCTTGGCTGTGGTGGCAGCACATCCGAGAAGGCAAGGTGTGGTGTTTATTTCCCTGCCTGAACAACTGGCTAGTCTCATGGAAAATGGAACAAGACGAGGTGCTCCATTCAGACTGTAAAGAGCACCTTGAAGAAACTGGGATACTTGACAAATCTGCAGAAGTCTCAAGTAGAACCTGTTCAGATGCTGGACTTCATGAGCAGATCTAAACACCCTGCAGTGAAAAGCCTTCCTACCTCCATCCAGAGTGGCATCTTTGATAGTTACAGCAGAGTCCTTCACAGCAGGCCAGCCAAGACCTGCAAAGGACTTCTTGCAATTGCTGGGCCACATGGTCACATCCACAGCTGTGGTTCCGTGGGCCAGATTCCAGACGAGAGATGTCCAGTACCACTTTGGAGACAGCTGGTCTCAAAGAGGGAGGCCCACTTTCAAAACTAGTACTAGTGACAAAAGCACTAGTAAGGGCACTAAAGTGGTGGAAAGAAAAAAGTAACCACAGAGAGGGCATTCCCTTTTTTCAGTAACCACCAACTACTACTCTTAGTACAGATGCTTCACTCATGGAGTGGGGAGCCCACCTACAGACCTTGTAGTAAGTGGCTCCTGGAGCCCACATGAGTTCCTGGAGCGCATCACCTTCCTGAAAGTCACAGCAGTGCTGCTAGCCATGCAGTCATTCTCCTTTCTCCATTCTCGCAATGTACTACATAAACAAGCAGGGAGGAACGAGATCCACATAAAGCATACTAAATAAAAAAACCAAAAATAAACAAAAAAACTGTGTACAGAGGCAATGAGGATCTGGGACCTGGCACAGTCCTTAGAAGCAAACATTTCTGTGGTGCATCTGCTAGGCAAAGACAGTGTTGGAAGAATGGTCATGGGTGGTTCATGGAGAAAACGTCCGTGGCTGGTATTTGAGGAGTCTTCAAACTCTGAAGGGTCCTTTATGACATAGTCTGTGCGGTCCTCCAGGATCCCGGGCTTCGACTATGAGTCAGCCAAAGAACTCTCTGCTGAGCATGGACCAGTCGCCTTCAGGGCTCTGCTTTGGCTGATCTCCAAATCGATGGAGAGTCCTTTGGAACAGGTCCAGAAGCGGGGCAGGTACCCCCTTAATCCTTGACCGGGAATGATTCCCCAGGGGTTGCCTTCCCTGTGGCGCAGACTATTTTGGGTCCCACACTGGAGCCTTGGCAGCATCTGGCGTCGTGTGCAGTGCCATCGGCCTGCATGGTCTGCAAGTATGCAGTTCGGACCAGTTCTCTTCCCATTTTTTCGGACCATCCCTCGGCTGCAGGATTGGTGGTGGACTCAGTTTTCCTAAAGATGGGAAATGCTGAGGACGTGGACAAGCCGCCCCTACTCTGACAAGAGAGTCCAAGAAGCTGGACTATGCAGCTAAAAAGGTCTACGCTGTTTACTCCCTGGGCCTTTGTCAGGCAAGCTTTGCCTTAATGATGGCCAACTTTGGACACGCCCTCACGGTGTCCTGGATCATTCCCTTCCCCATCTTCCCGCAGACCTGCAGTCGGAAGTCAAGATGGTTAGAGGTCAAGGTTGCTCCCTAGTCAAGCACCAGCTTCAGATGGCCTTGGACATTGGTGACTCCTGCACCCCATCTGTGGCAGCGGTGGTCGCTATACGTTGTAGAGCCTGGCTGCAGATTTCCACCTTTACGGTGGGTACCCAGCATAAAGTGGCCGATGTCCATTTCTTGCACACCGACCTGTTTGGTCCGGGGTGGGTGGATGGACACCACACTAGGACTGAGAAGTCCAGTGCCACACTGGATTTGCTGATGTCCTCGTAGAAGGACCTCAAGGAACATAAGCCAAAGAAGAAGAAGCCTGTTAAGTTTTGGTCTTTTCTATCCCTGCAGCACAAACCGCAGCAGAGCCAATCGGAGCAGTCTCAGGTCTGGCAACCTAAGTCCAAGTTCACTTTCCATCAGCCAGTGCCGGGGCCGCCTCCATGGCTGCTGATTGACAGGTCAGGGGTGTCTGCCTACTGTCCGTCAGGTCCCTGCCTCAGCTTCCTGTGGGGGGTTGGCTACGCCATTTCTGGCTTGCCTAATCCGCCATCTATTTGGACAAATGGGTGCTAGAAGTGGGATGCAGATTGCCCCTCTACTTTGAGGCTGTCCCGCCCTACCAAGCCCATGCTCCATGGGAGTCCCTGGTGTCACAGGACATGCTGTACACCATCAGGGAGGACATTGCTCACCTCCTGGAGAAAGGATCCATAGCCTAGGCACCACAGATGACCAGGGCTTTGTGTCCAGGTATTTCTTGGTCCCCAAATGGATGGGCTCCATACTGTATCATCATGATCTGAACCAGTTCCTGAGGAGGTGCAAGTTCTGGATGGTCACTCTGAACCAGATAATACCATCTCTGGAGCAGGGCATGAGGTTCTGCTCTCCGGCCCTCCAGGACTCCTTTTTCCGCATTCCAGTCCATCCCACTGACGGTGCTTTCGGTTCCATGCAGAAGAGTTCTTTACGAATTTCAGGTCATGCCTTTTGGCCTCTCCTCGGCCCCCAGTTTTTCACCAAGTACATTGCAATGGTGGCACCTTTCTGAGGTGCCAGGGTGTTTGGGTCTATCCATACCTGGACAACTAGATGATTCCTGGATCGTATTGAAAAGCAGTGGAGCGGTCCAGGGACCTGGTTCTCTAGACTTGCTCAGCCTTGGGACTTCTGATCAACCCAGCCAAATGGTAACTCAACCCCTCGCAGGTCATCCACTGTATTGGGGCAGAACTCTACTCCCTCTGGGCCAGGGCTTGACTACTAGTGGACCGGCACCGGATCTTACGTCCTTTGCCTGATCATTTCAGATTGGGCTCTCACGCCCTGCTCAGGACTTCCTTCAGCTGCTGGGGTACATTTCACCTTGCACCACTGTGGGCCTGCTGGCGGACGCACCACCTGCAGTGGGAGCTGGCCTGCCAGTCGTCTTGGCACCTAGGTCACCTGGACCAGCCGGTCATGGTTACTCAGCCAATGTGGGATGCCATCCAGTGGTGGCTTATCCTGGAACATCTAGAGGAAGGAGTCCCGTTCATCTTCCCAGAGCCGACTGTCACTCTGACAACTATCATGTCTCTGGTGGGATGGGGAGCACACATGGGGGACTAGAGGGCCCACAGGCTCTAGACCTCAGGGAGTCCCATTGCCACATCAACCTGCTGGAGCTCCATGCAGTGCACCTTACTCTGATAAAATTTGCTCCCCTTGTCTGGGGTCAGGTCATACAGGTCCAGACGGACAGTATCATGACCATGTACTACCTGAAGAGGCAGGGCGGAATAGATTATTTTCTGTTGTGTTGGTAGGCCCTCCACACCTGCACAGTCATGTACAGCTTGGGTGCTGATAATCTGATGATGCATGTAGCTGGAGCCTCCAACCAGCTTGCAGATGCCCTCAGCTGGGTGGGCGAGGTATCTTACATGCAGTCTCTGCATCAGAAGGTGGTGGACCACCTGTCTCCCAGTGGGGCTCTCCTCTGGTCAACCTGTTCGCGTTCTTGGAGAAGACAAAGCTGAGGCTGTTCTGTGCCTACCCCCTCACTGAGGGACACTGTTTGGGGGTGTCTTCATGAGGCATGGACCCCAGGCTTCCTTCATGCCTTCCCTCCCTTTCCCCTGATCCACAGCATGCTGGTCATGGTGCAGAGGAACAAGGCATGGATGATCCTGGTAGCCCCAGACTGGCCGTGCCAGTTCTAATACTCAGATTTCTACTCAGCCTCAGCGGCAGGCATCTGTGGCGCTTGCCTCTATGCCCGGATCTGCTTTCCAGTTACAGGGGGAAGGTCTTGCACCCAGACCTTTAGTCCCTGCACTTGACACCCTGGTTCCTGAGAGGCTAGAGTTCCAGGCTTTGGGTCTCTCCGAAGAGGTTCTTCATGTTGCCGAAGTCTCCTGGAAAGAGTTGACCTGCCAGTGCTACACCTTCAGATGGAAGCGCATTTCCGTTTGGTGCCAGGGCAGGGAGCTAGACCCCCTGCCCTGCTCCTTGGCTAGCATTCTGGACTACCTGTGGTCCCTCTGCTAGTCAGGCCTGAGATCAGCAACCCTCAAGGTGCACCTGGCAGCCATCTCTGCATACCAGGTGCAGGCTGGAATGCCAGTGGTGACACAGGAGAAGGTGGTTAGGTGTTTCTTTAGAGGCCTTAACCACCTGTTTCTGCCAGTGCGTGAACCAGCACCACCTTAGGACTTGTTGCTGGTACTGGCAGTGCTCATGGGCAAGCCATTCGAACCAGTGCACAGGTGTGATAGCTCTCAACTGTAATGGAAGATTGCCTTCTGTGGCTGTTTTCTCTGCCAGAAGGATCAATGAGCTCCAGGCGCTCTCGGAGTCTCTGTATTTGATGTTCCACAGGGACAGGGTTGTCCTCTGCCCCACCCTGAAGTGCTTTCCAAAGGTTGTTTCAGAGTTTCACCTTAATCAGGTGATTAACCTCCCGGTGTACTTCACCAATCCATCCTCAGAGGGCGAGCACAGGCTCCATATGTTAGACCTGAGGCAAGTGCTTGCTTATTATAAGGAGCACACAGCTGGAGTTTTGGGGGGGGAGTTCGCCAACTCTGTCACGCTGAAGCCACGCCTGGCAGACTGGCAGCAAAGTTGATGATTGGCAGGTGGATTGTATCCTGCATAAACATCTGCTGTAGCCTAGCTGGTAGGGAGCCTCCCGTAGGGCTTGGGGCTCATTGCACTGGACATACTGCTGCCTTGGTGGCTGCTTCCAGGGATGTGCCTATCCAAGAGATCTGCAGGGCTGCTACCTGGAAGTCGGCAAACACCTTTATTTCCCACTACTACATTGACCTTGAATCACGCTGTGATGCTGGTTTTGGGACCTCCATTCCCCAGTTCCTGTTTGCCAAGTAGGGGTGTGCGCCTTGCCCCCTCCTCCCAGAGAACTGCTAGGAGTCTGCCACAGTGTGGATAAGTGCCACCATATCCACGTCCCTAGAAATGAGGGTTACTCACGTGTAACCGTAGTTCTAGGAGTGGTATATGGTGCACATCTACATAACTCACCCAACCTTCCCTCGTAAGTGGCACACAGATCCCTGCTTCCAGCGTGCAAGATCTGACGTCATGGGGCGGAGCCGAGGAGGCAGATGCCCAGGTGAGTGGGAGGAGCCTAGCTTGAAGATGTTTCAGCTGGATTTAAAGGGGAAAGGAAGACTGCCATAGTGTGGATGTGCACCATATACCACATTTAGAACTACGGTTACAGGTGAGTAACCCTCATTTATGAGACATTTGCAAAGCGGCTACCTGGAAAATTGTGCACACCTTCACTAAGCACTACTGTCTGGACATACAGTCCAGGAGGGGTGCCTGCTCTGGAACTGCTGTCTTGCAGAACCTTTTTCCTAAGCAAGTTCTGGACCCAGCTTCCCAAGGTACTGCTACTGAGTCTGCATGAAGTGTAAACATTAAGTGAGGGATTCCCGGTGTTAGAAGAAATATATTACTCAATAATGATGTTTCTTCTCGGTATCCCTCACTATGTTTACACTCCTTAACCCTGCCTCCCCTTCCAGAACCTGAAAATAAGTTCACACAAGAATCAGTTATTTTCATTAAGGTTGTTTGAGCATTACTATTACGGTTACTTTAAGGTTATATAATTTGGTGGGGGCAGAGCCAGCAGCCTAACATGCTGGACGTGTTTCTCTTGAGCTCCATACTTCTCGTAACATATGACCTCTTAATCACTTTTTGCTTTATTTTGAGGAATTCAGTGGCAGACTTTACTAATTGAGACCTAAGTGCATCTACCAATCGCCTTTTGTGGAAAGAATGGGTTGACCTAAACATGCCAGTAAGCAAGATAAGTAGGGAGCAGGGCCCTCTAAACTACTGACGCAACAACAGCTTGCTGAAAAAGTTTCAGACCAACCTACATCCCTCAAGACTCTACAACACTCCATTAACCTACTAACACAAATGGTCCAACGACTGAATAAAAAATTTGATAAGCATAATGAGAAATTAGTTGGATACTGTTGCTGGGGCAGTTGACGAATCGAGTAAGATCGCATGGAAGGCTCTGACCATAACTGCAACTTTAATCAAACAAGCCATGCTTAAAACGAGATTGGAACAATTAGAAAATTGTGCCAGAGCAGCCAACGTGACTTTCATGTTGCGGAAGGCTCTGAAAATGGAGATTTGGTTACCTTCTTGGAGTGGTGGTTGCAAGAAGCAGTGGGGCTGGGACATGGACGGTCACCATCAAACGTGCCTAGCGAATTTCCTTATGCAGATCCATGGGAGCAGGAGAGGGTCCTTACACTATTCTCTTTATGTAGCCATCTTCGGGGAACAGAGATATATCTTCTTGTGGGCAGCTAAAGAACAAGCAACTATGACGCTGGGTGAGCAGAAAGTTATTTTTTTCCCGGATTACTCCTTTGGCACACGAATGTGCCAAAAGCCCTTTGAAGGGGTAGCCCAATAACTTTGGAAGGCTGAACTGACTAACCGTATTGCTTTCCATGCCAGACTACAGTTTGCTTACACGGACAAGCAATATTATTTTACTGATCCACGAGTGGCAGGGGGTTTCACCTCCAAATTACCTCCAGTTGCTACTACCACAGCACCCAAAGACGAGGAGTCAGCGGACGAAAGTTGAGCTTTTTACTGAATGGGACAAGTGTATTACTGATTATTTGCCTTGGTATTGACTGTTAGTGCCATCTCACCTCCTCTGAACCTCTCATTCTGCATTTATTATATGTTGTGATGCGTTTACTCTCTGCCTCAATATGGGGTGGGGGGGTGGATGGAACTGAACGTCTGGGTGGGGATGTTTGCCACTCCAGGTAAGCAAGATTAAATTGTTCTTGTTCTCCAGTCTCATGCTATAGAGTGAGAATAATCTACTGTGCAGGATACCCCGTTTAAATTCATATGTCTAATGGCTTTAAATTGTTTTAATCGACCTGTGTACCATGACTGAATGACAAACAAGGCTGCATTCAACTAGCACCTTCTGCCTTTAGCTTTGGCGCCAAGATGAAGTGTGGATGATGTGGTTGCCCTTCTTTCGGAGCCGTGGTAATTTGTGATTTGAGGAAGCGTGATTGCAGTTTCCCTCGTAGTCTGCTTGTGTAAACTGGCTCGGCCACCTCCTAGTTTGGGGGTTCTGTAAATTTTAGAATGGGGCACGGGAGGATAAGCTCAGTTGTTTTGTACCTTAGCACCATTGATTATTACATTTCTTATTTCCCTGCTAAAGGAGAGGTTATACTGTTTGCATGACCGTTGTTGTGGGTTTTGTGTAGCAAAAAAAATTATGGAGCCAGTAGGAACATGCTTTATGTTGTGAATTTCTTTCTATTAGAGAATCATGGATGTGTTCCTACTGAACGACTATTATGGTACGGATTGTTCAATTGTGCTAGGTTATACTTACCTAGTTTTCCATGGACCCTATGGCTGTGATGTATGACTCCAGTGTGTGCAGCATTGAGTATATATTGTTTTTATGTGGTTCTCCCCACTGTGTAACACAGAGAGACATGTTACCCTGCTCCTGTATTATTAATCTGTGTCTGGTATTACGTAATGTTACGCTGTCTCTCAAATGCATGTATTTTATGTGTGTCTGACTTAAAATGTAATAAAAAGGACGTTGGAAAAAAAACTATTGTAAAGTTTCTTTTCTTAAAAATTTCTGATTCTTACATTTACATGTCTGCTTCAGTTTGTTTTTTCAAAAATATAACATTTGTAAAAAGAAATGTTAGTCTTTTTTTTTTTTTTCTCTAGCTTCTATTTCACTCTTGACAGTTTTTCAGATTTGTTTTTATAGGTAGAGTGGTGCATGAATGCAAAGTTTGAACCAGGATTTTAAATTCCATTATTATAATTAGAATAAGGTTGTATCTCCAGGGCATCAGTCTCCAAGGAGCTAGATTCATAAGGTGTAAACATTAGTGAGGGATCCCTGAGAAGAAACAACATTCCTACGGTGAGTAATTGCTTCTTCCCACAGCTCCACTGAGGAGTCACTCCTGGCCCCAAGGCGTTGCTTCCCTACCACAAAGGCCACGTAATGTATCCCAGTGTGGATAGGGCCTCAGAGCCCAGATCAGAGTGGGCCTTCTGCAGAACTGTCCTTCACTAACTTTCCATGGCCACTTAGGGAAAAAATCTGTAGTGGGAGAGACCTGAGATCTGGGCACCCCTACTGGCAGTTTTGATAAAACTCGGCTAGCTTTAAAAATTTGAAGCGAAGCATAGACAGTCACAGTGCTTAGTTTTCTTTTTCTCCTATCACTCCTGCTGCTTTCCCTAAGTACACTGAAGGGAGGTAGTCCTTATGGTCTCAACCCTAAACATCTCCTTCACTTGGCACCTGCCATTGCTCTTCCCATTACCTTAGTTCTAAATTTCCTCTTCTCCTCTGCTACTATTCCTGACGTCTGGAAACAGGCTGTTGTCAAGCCTACTCACAAAGGTGGTGATCCCACTTCTCCTGATAACTTTTGTCCAGCTTCTCTACTTCCTGACTTGGCTAAGTAATAGGAATGCATTGTTCTATCTCAGCTTACTTATTTCTCGACAGCTCCTTTTTCACTCCCTTCCAGTCTGGCTTTAGGAACTCCCACCCCACTTCTACCTCCCTTTCTCGGCTCACTGATTTGTACTTACAGGCATGGATAAAGGACTGATGACGTCTGCCATTTTTGTTCTTGCTGAAGCTTTCAACACTGTGGCGCATCCCCTCCTACTGAACAAACTTCTAGCTGTGGGCCTTTCTAACTCTTCAGTCATTTGGTTTTGTTCCTACTTTAAAGGCAGGTCTCAAGCTGGCCAGATAGGAAAATCTATTTCACCTTCACTTCCCATTAGCTCAGGTGTCCCCCACAAGGGTCTGTCCTGGGTCCTTTTCTCTCTTTAACATTCCTAAATGACGGGCCGGCCCGGTGGCACTGAGGATTGAGGCGCTGGGCGGCACACCACGCCAGCGACCCAGGTTGGGAGGCGTGCTCGATACGCCAGGTGTCTGCCGTTGGGGGGAGGGGGTGAGGAGCCAGGATTGAGCAGCTGTCAGGCAGCTCTCCTCTCTGGGGAGTGACGTGAGGTTTCCCCAACTCTTGGCTGCCACCCAGTGGAGACTGGGTGGCAGTGCCAGGCTGGGGGGAATCTAGGCGCTAGGCTGGGAGGGCGGATGGGGCCGTCACTGGAGCCATGGGGCACATGTGCGCCACTACCCATGTGCACAACCTCGTCCCCGGGAACAAGGGGAGAAAAGCAGAAGAAATAATATGTCTCCCCTGTTGCCTTAAGACCGGAGGGGTAACGTGGGAGCACCAGGCTAAGTTAAAAAAAAATATATATATATATATATTCCTAAATGACCTGATGTCTGTTCCTCTGTGTCCATTAATATGTGTGCTGATGCCAGTTCTTTTTGCATCTGGCTTCTCTCCCTGTGACCTTACTCCTGACTACAGTTGGATTTTGACAACATTCAGCGCTGCTTCAAGAATAATTGACTGTCTCTCCATGTCAAAAAAACAATCTCAATGACTTTTGGTACCTGTCAGAGGCTTGCCAAACTTACTTGTCCCTCACTATTTAATACCCATGATGGTGCTAAAATTGAAGGCGTCTCCTCCTTTAAGTACCTCGAGGTCTGCCTTGACCGGCATCTCCATTTTTCTGTACACATTGATGCAATTCACCATAAGCTTCACCCTAAGCTTGGTGCTTTGTACAGGAATAAAGTGAATATACTGCTCCCTGCCCACCGAAAAATTGCCCTAAAAATGATCCTTTCTGTTTTTGGCTACGTGATTTAGTCTTCAGTAGTGTCCCTAAATCCTCCCTTGCCAGACTGGACCCCCTTTTTCATTCTTTCTGCTGCTTTGCTTTAGATTGCTCCTCTCATACTCACCACTGCTTTCTTTACTCAGCTCTTTCTCTCCTGTCTCTCGATGCTAGGTGCCTTTCCCATTGTGTCTTTTTTATCCAAATTCTGGTTCGACACCCTTCCCTCCTATCTCAAATCCCATCATTCCCCTCCTTCTTTCTCCTACCCTCTATGCACCAGTACTTTCCATTTCTTACTATTCCTTCTAGAAAATCTGTTGGCCAATCTGCTTTTTCTTACCGCATTTCAAAACTCTGGTCCTCCCTTCCGCTTTCTATTCGTTCCGTCTCTTCTCCTTCTTCCCCAAAGTCTTTCTTTCTGACTTTTATCACCATATCTGCAACTGCCTTTGACCTGTCCCTTTTCTCCATTATCTAGTCTTGCCCTCTTCTTGCTGTTCCGCTATGTTTCTTTCTGTATATATTAGGGTATGTTTTATTTTCTAGTTGCCTTCATTTACTATTCTGCATGCAGTGTTTATAATTCTGCTTGTAATTACTATATTATTGTATTTTACATTATTTTCTTTTATTGTTGGCTATTTCCTTCTCCCCTCTCCCCCAGGACAAATCTGGAAACGAGCTGTTTTCAGCTCCGTATGTATTTCCAGGTTAACCTTTTAAATAAATAGAAGGAAACCTGGTATCTAATGTATTGGTAGCATGAGTCATACAGTTCATTACTTCCAGCCTGTCCATGTAAAGTTAAGGCAGATTTTCAGTCTGAATCTAGGCGCAACACTAGAGCTAACAAAGAAAGTATAGCCTTTTTGAGACGTCTTCCACCTGCCGTTACATAGAGGAAGTTTTCACTATTCTAGTACTAGCATTCACAATAGTGTGCCACATCAGGGATGGAAATGGCGTACTGTATTTCAAATGTGCAGCAGTAGCTGTTCAGTGCAAAGTCCAGAATTTCTAAACAACCTAAAGTCTGGAATTTGCATAGAGAAGTGGCTGCAAATTGTGCTGGATATCTTGCAGTGCAGTACTATTTTCATCTCTGCACACTGTTAGATAACTCTGTAGCATGAGAAAGTGAAGCAGTAGTAACAATATACAGCAAAAAGAGAGGATAGTGCAGTATATGACATGGTACTATAAACAACTAGGGCAGGAGCACGTGGCAGCATAACGGGGTTCTGATCTGTGATAGACCATATTCAACATACAGTACACCATGGTGGAACCCTTCATTTTTGTTCACAAAAGACAAGTGACATTTAGGGCAGTACACTTGTAACATACTTGTTTGTGTGTTTAATTTCCCCTAGACAACAAATAATGGCAGCCTTGAATGCTCAGACAGCAGTGCAGTTCCAGCAGTACGCAGCCCAGCAGTATCCCGGATATTTTGAGCAGCAGCAGATTCTGATTCGCCAGCTCCAGGAACAGCACTATCAGCAGTACATGCAGCAGCTTTACCAGGTCCAACTCGCACAGCAACAGGTAGCTGTTCCCGGAGGGTAGCATTCCAGCCTCAGTTTTACACCCATTAAAAAATGTGCTTGAGTCTTTGAGTTACTAGGCATTATTTAGAGAGGACAGGTAACTAAATTGGAATAAACGTTTACGAAGTGCTTACTGTAGTAGTCGGATTGAGAAATAGAAAAAAAATGTAAAATCAAAATCTTTTCCTACTGTGCCACCTGGGAGACCAGTTTTCAAGTCCTAGAATTGCACACTGGGAGCTGAGTGCGTCATGTGGGGGAGGCATTCAGCTTTTGGGGGGTGTTGCATTTTATCCACCAGAAAGCATTGGTTGTTAAAAACATGAAGGGGGCCGGCCCGGTGGTGCTGAGGGTTGAGGCGCTGGATGCCACACCGGCGACCTGAGTTCGAAGCGAACTCGGGCGCTGGGGGTTGGCAGGGACGGATAGAGGATTGAGCGCTCGCAGGGCTGCTCTCCTCCCCTGGGGGGAAGGCGAGGGACAGCCTGGCGCACCAGTGGCTCCCAGTGGAGATTGGGAGCGCTGCAGTGCATGGGCTGCATGTTGAACAGTGTGGCTGACGCAGGCAGGGTTGCTGTGCGCCGTTGCATCAGGGGTGCCCACGCAAGGGGGAGGGCTACCAGAACAAGGAAAAACCTGGCTCGGTGGGGTAGACAACGGCATCTGACCCCCATGCCCTCTGCCGGGTCCGCCTCACCTGGTCTTCCAGTTCCTTCACCTGGGTCCTCACCCACAGCCAGAGACTGACTAGTAAGTGCGCCCAAAGAGGAGGGGCGGCCCCAACCCGAAGGGGTTAAGTCAGGGGTGCTGGCTGTGGGGAGAGAGGAGGCACAGGTTGAGGGGCCTCATGCGGGCAGGAACAGGCAGGATGCCTGAGAGAGGTTCCGCGGGGCTGTGACCAGAGTGAAAGAGTTGAGGAAAACAAACAAAAAAAAAAATGAAGGGGGCAGCTGTTTTCTGGGTTGGGGGACATGGGCGTAAAAGCACCAAATAATAACATAACTGCAGTTCTCCAGATTTCTTTGAGGATGTCTCTTTCATCAGGCCACACCATTGGAACTATACCCATGTCAGCACTAGAACCACATGGAAATATTTGCAAGCCACGGACTGCCCACAATTACATCATGCATCCGTGTCTACATAAACTTGGGCGACTCCAGCTTTCCTCAGTTCTTTTCTCACCATCGATCATACTCATCGGACCTGCTTATAGAAATATTGACTATTAGCCATCATCCTTATTACTTTCTCTTAGCAAAGTATCACCGTTTTAGTGATTTTTCGTTCCTTTATGCCACCGAAAGAACTGTCAACTCTATTCCAGTACTACAGTTTCAGAGAAGATTTTGACGATCCCCACGAAGTGTGTATCTACTGTTTAGGCCTCTCCCATAATGTGAATCATGTGAGATTTGAAAAGGCTTCAACTCCACTACCAGGCGATGCCAAAAAGGGGCGCTGGAAAGTTTTTGTTAAAGAAGACTTTAGCAGCAGTGGAAAAAAGGTACAAGAAAAGTCTATGTTGCCTACTGCGTCGATTGACTCTTGGTCGTCAAAATCCAAAAATAAATCGTTGTCACGCGGCCACAAGCATACACACTGCAACAAGGATAAGGACAAGGCCTCCCCGACATGCTGCAGATCACCACTGTGGCCAGCAGGTACCTCCTTATCGTCGTCAGTGTCTGCTGCGGTGACTACAGCCCCCCCTCGAATAGTCAACCAGACACCATGGTCAGGGCTTGGCTCTGGTGCTACCAGACCTATTATGGGTGCTATGGCGCAGCCATTGCTGGACCCCACTGTCAACCTCTACAGTCGCAGCCCATAATACGGGCGTCGTTGATGCACAAACAGTGCTAGTATCCTTTTCTGAAATGATACGTCACCTCCTCTGAAGCCTGCTTGACCAGCCTGTACTGACAGCAGTGGGAGTCTTGAGCACTCAGACTCCGTCAATGCCGCAACCCAACACTATCCCAGAGGGGGCCTCCTCAGCAGTCACCATCACAGTCTCTATCCCTGTTATCGAAAGGGACGACGAGGTGGAGTATAACCCAGAACTCATAATGGATAAAGGTTATGAGGAAGTGGAGGACTGATACTGAGGACCAGCATTTGCCTGGCACTAGCCCCATCTTATCCTTCTGCAGTGAGGAATCAGTGGTTAATACCCCAAGGTCTCCACTAGAGGATCCATCTTTTTAAACAGTGTTGCAGGAAATGCAGACAACTGTGGGATTCACTCTGGAAGAGGAAGACTGCACAAACAGGAATTTGTTGGAGTTTTTGAAGGTGCCAGAATCCCCCACCGTAGTTATCCCTCCACTATACCCAGCTCTGGAGTATGCCACTTGATATAGGCCTGGTGATTTACCAGCATTCCCTTGGAATACTGACGAGATGTACTCTGCACCATCTCACAAGCCTTATTATGCTAACCACCTAGAAACTGACTCTGTGTTTATTACTACTGCCCATGACAGATCCAGGGTGCCCAAACATATGAGCTCCCTGCCTTCTGACAAGGAATCCAGAAGGCAGGATGTTAGGGGGGAAACGTACCAATGCATCTGCATCACTAGGCCTGCGTATTGCTGACTACCAGGCCCATATGATCAAATACCAATACACCCTCTGGAGGAGTGTGAAGGCTTCTGCACAGGCCTTTCCAGAGGGGCAGGCAAAAGCAGAGTTAATGAACTCTTTAACTGAAGGGGCTGAGGTAGGCAAACATGTAATCCCTTCATCTTGTGATGTCTCGGATGCCTCTGGCATCTGCATGAGAAGGTGTTTATAGAAACGTGGAAAAAAGAGACAGCAGAAGGAGACCAAGGGTCCATCTAGTCTGTCCATGTGTTCCTTGGACCTATTCAGATCTCAGATTCATGGCTTAGAGTAGCTGGGTTTGCTAATGATGTGTAACAAGCAGTGTTAAATGCACTTTTTAGAAGCCACAAACTGTTTGGGGCATGATGTGGAAGAGGTTTTAAAAGGCCTCCAGTCGTCTAGGATGACACTTAAGGTCAGCCAAGTCCCTATACCCCACACTGGGCAGGGGCTGAGGTCAGTTTTGTCCACCACCAGCCAGGGTTAGCAGACCAACTTACAGGCAGCAAGGCAGAGGTAAAGTCACCGGAGTCTTGCCAGTCAACCCTTCCCCAGGTGCCCATTCCAAAGCACCCAGAGGAGGCAGAGCCAGTGGTGTTGCCCCACTGGTTCACAATAACTTGCAGCCATACACCTCCCCCCCCCCCAGCCCCATTGCCTCTAGGGGTGGTTGTAGGGAGCTGGCTCTCCCTCCATGTGAACTAGTGGAGGGAGATAATCACAGACAAATGGGTACTGAATGTTATTGTAAAAGGCCATGCTCTGGAACTTATGGAGATCCTTCCAGATCACCTGCCAACTGTGTCCACATTATGCCCCAGGACACATGTCTCTGCTCAAAGAGGATATAAAAAGCCTTGCTTCAAAAATGGGTCATAGAATGAGTTCCTGACAGTCAGAGGAACAGGGCTTCTATTCCAGAGCCTTCCTAGTCCCCAAGTGGACAGGAGACCTGCAACCAGTTCTGGACCTGAGAGACCGAAACGTCTGCAAAGAGTACAGAAAGTTCTGCATGGTCTCCCTACAAGCCCTTATTCCCATGTTGAGGGCAGGAGACTGGATCTGTTCTCTGGACATGAAGGGTGCTTACCTTCATATCAAAATCGGGAAGAATCACAGAAAATATCTGAGATTCCTCTTGGAAGGGGAACATTACCAGTTGAGTCTTGCCCTTTGGCTTGTCCAGCCCTCCGCAAGGAAGGACTGTATGTGTTCCCATACCTGGACGATTGGCTATTGAAGGCCCACTCCATGTAAAAACTAATGCAAACCCTGGTTCGAACCAGGACCCTTTTCGACCACTAGGGGGTGACTGTGAACTTGCCAAAGTGAGTACTGATCCCTTGTGAAAAATTGCAGTACATAGGGTCAGTACTAGATGAGGATCAGGGCCGTGCATTCCTGCCTTCGGATAGAGCAGAATGCCTTATAGCGCAGGCACATCTGGTGTACTACAGTTGGTCTGTTCCAGCCAGGACCCTTGTTATGCCTTCTGGGACTTGCAGCAGCAGCATCTACTTTATCAGTGCCTTTGGCCCACTTGCACATGAGGATCCCTCAGTGGTCTGTACAAGTCCCATGGGAACAATCCACCGACAACCTAGACAAACCAGTACTACTAGTCACAACTCCCTTGAGAAAGGTCCTGATGTAGATGGATCACACCAACCTGCTCAAGGGTGTACCATTTTGGAGTCTTCACCTCAGATGCCTCGAGATCCGGGTGGGGAGCACACCTGGACCCTTAACCAAACATAGAGTACTTGAACCCAGATAGAGAAAACCTTGCATATAAATGTTCTGGAGGTACAGGCTGTTCTCTGCAGTCTGCAGGCATATCAAGCACACCTGACAACAGGCCCTCTGTTAGTATAGAAGGGCAACGTCAGTGGGATGCATTATGTCAGCAAGCAAGGGGGGGTCTCATTCATATTCGCTATGCCAGGAAGCTGAGTGTGGCAGTGGGCTCTGAAATGTGGCTTAAAACTCTCAGCCATACATCTTCCAGGCACCAGAAAGGTCTTGGGAGGCTGGTTAAGCAGAACACAGTTCAGCCTGCCAGAATGAGAATTGCTGACCTTAGTGGCGGAAGATCTGTTTGCAAGGTGGAGTCACCCAGAGTTGGAACTTTTTGTATTCTCACAAAACGCACAGCTGCTGCGTTTCTACTTGTTCGCTCCAGGGCCTGCAGTTTTCTGATGATATGCGTTGTCCTTCTCTTGGAAAGGGAGGTTTCTGTATGCCTTTTCTCCTTTTCCTCTCATACAGAGAGTGTTACTCACATGGCAGATGGAGGGAACAACCGTAATCCTCATTGCTCCACTGAGGCTCTGGAAGATTTGGTACCCACCACTCCAGCAGTTAACAGTGGAAACCCCCAGTATGTCTGTCACAATACAAGGACCTGTTATCACTGAAGAGGGGGTCTGTGATTCATCCAGACCTGAAATCCCTACATCTGCATGCATGGCTCTTGAAGACAATAGCCATAGTGAGATTTGGGGTGGCTGATGTTCTAGTGGCTGCTAGAAAACCCTCCACCAGATACACCTACTCTTTGAAGTAGAAACCACAGTCCTGCTGCAAATGAATCTTGTTTTTTTTACCAGTGTTGTCTCACACAGTGTCCTGCACTTAACTGAATCAATTGTTTCTTATGATTTTTTTTTTTTATTTAGTTTTTGTTGACCGGGTAAGTGCACTAGACAAATTCTGCCTATTTTCAGGCACGACCCAGGGGGGAGGGGGGATATAGATGAATGCAAATTAACTTTGAACCAGATTCAGCTGTTGGTGGTATTTTTTTTTTGGGGGGGGGGATTTGGCAAGGGCACGAGAGAAATTCCCCTACTCTTTTTCGATAAGTGCCATGGGATCTTTAACATCCACCTGAACTACCACCAATCCAGGCAGATGAGATCTCGGTTTAATTTCTCATCTGAAAGACATCACCTCAGGAATGCAGCATCACCCTCATGCTGCACAGCAGTGTCAGTATTGGGGATATTAACCCAAGTACCTGGTGTGGGGATAGAACCCACAGCCTTCTGATCTCCCAGCCTCAGAGGCAAGTGTGCTACCTCCTGAGCCACTGATACTGTCATTACCTTGTCTTCATACCACCACTGTAACTTTTCATGAGCACAGTTTTAGTGTATAGTGGAATGCTGTTATGCATGAAATTCCATGCCTGGAATATGCATGTTCTGCTGCAGTAGTGATGTCATTATGTCCTGCTGCAGTAGTGATGTCACTACTGCAGCAGAACCACTTGGAATCCTGGCACATTGTTTTGTCAATATATTTTTATTAGCCTTTGAAAAACCATAAATCCAAAAGTAGAACAGATTAAAATAGAACATACATTAATAAGTACATTGAAATAGGTTATAAAAAACTGGAAGACTTCCGGTGGAACTATGGCGGTGTGAGCACACGGAGATCGAGCTCCCCTGCAGCATTGAATTAAAAAAATAAGCTCTCTCCCACATTCAGATAAAAATACGTCCTGAATTAGAACCGTTTACCTATAGACAGCGTGGTACAGACATTGCAGTTAATTAGTCAAGCATCGGGTGTTCTAGGGATATGGATATGTTGTTCATCCACACTGTCTGGCAGGTTCCTTGCCGCTTTAAATCTTGCTGGAAGGTCTTCAAGCTGGCTTCTCCCACCCTCCCGCGTGGTAAAACTCTCGGCTCCACCCCATGATGCCAGATCTTCCTTACCGTTTGGAAGCTCAGGTTGCCTCCTTAACGCTCTGCGTGTAGACTGGATCCTAATTCTTCGGTTCGCCCGAAACTTATTTTAAAATTTTCAAGACTTCGGTCAAGTTACTCCCTCACGGCTGCGATGGACAAATCGACTCACGGATTTCGGCGGTGCCCTTGTGGGCAGAAAATGTCCAGGACGGATACGCACTCTATGTGCGTCTACTGCCTCGGCCTAGACCATGACCCACAGGCCTGCGGTTATACCGTTCATTTTATTAACGTCCTGGAAGACCGCACTGCCCGGTTACAGCTTGGGCGCCCTGAGAAGCACTACGCACCGGTGAAGTTGAAGGAGGCCCATTGGGCGGTTACCGCGGCGGCTGTCTCGGCTGAGCAACTCGAGCAGATGATCGCCCTCTAAGAGGAGGCGGCACAGGCCGCATCATCCTCTTCCTCAGTCACGGCATTTATTCCACTGTCTCTGGGTACCTCATATTCAGCTTCTTTCAAGGAGCTTTGCCAGTCCCTTTCCAGGAAGGGAGAGGGGCCATCTGGACATTCCTCTTGGTCCAAAAAGAAGGACTCAAAAGGTAAGTCCCACTGTCGGCGTTCGTGGGAGCGGGAGAGGTCCCCTTCCCCAGACAGTTGACACTCGACTTCGGTCGAGGTTGCGGCTAAGGCCGCTGGCTTCTCGGTGTCCCCGACAGGTCAGCCGGCCGAGATGCGGTCGAGTGGTGAAGCTGACAACCCTTCTTCACTGGTTCCCCCGGTAGAGACAGAGGACTTGCCTGCGCCTCTGGTACCGCAGTCCCCGGTCAAGGCTTCCGAGCCGAGGGAAGAAGCGGTGTCCCCCGGCCCTTCCCAGATCCATCCTCAGAAACACCGAGGTTCTCAGTCTCTGTCTCGGACATCCTCTCGGTCCAGCCGAACCCGCCGACATCGGCGGTCTTGGTCTTGGCACCGAAGTAAGCAGCGCCACCGCTCGTCCTCGTCTTCCTCCTTGGAAGAAGAGAGGCTTCGGCGCAAATTGCGTCGACGCTACGAGGACCTGATGTGGCAGCGGTTACTTCTGTCTGGGAACAAGCCGACGCCATCGCCTTCCCCGGCCATCAAGTGGCTGTCACCCGGCCGAAACAACCCCTTGCTGTAGCCGAGGTGCCCAAGTCTGGGCCAGTTGTTCGGCCAAAAGCTCCGCCTCCACAACCGAAATCGGGGGCACCGACCAAGGACTCTAAGTCGGGTCAGGGCCTGCCCCACAGGTTGTCGGTCACCTTCACTCCCGACTGTCCTCGGCAGGTGGAGGGTGGCTCAGGCCCCAGGCAGCTCTTCGTGGATTCCTCAGAGTCCGATGACGACTCCTCCCTGTTCTCCAGGCCCAATGACCTGGAGTCCTCCGGGGGCCAGTCACTGGATGAAAGCCCATCGTCCTTCATGGGTCTGCTCCGGCTCATCTCGGAGTCCAACGGGATGCAGCTCGAGTCCATATCCAAGCGGGCCAAGTATCCCCTGATGGAGATACTGGACCTAGGGGATTCACCCACGGAGGCCTTTCCGGTGGCTGAAGCCATTGTTGGCCCAGCCTTGGAGCTCTGGCAGCGGCCTGCTTCCTGTCCTGTGCCTTCGGCCAGGATGGCCAGGAAGTATTCGGTCCCTACCGGCTCTTTGTCCAGTTTTTCAGAACACCCCTCCGCCGAGGGGTTGGTCACTGACAGCGTTTTCTGGCGTTTCGGGAACACTAGGGATGTGGACAAGCCCCCCCCCCCGACAAGGAGTCTAGAAAGCTGAACTATGCCGGGCGCAAGGTGAATGCTACGTCCTCCCTTGGCCTCTGCCAGGCCAGCTCGGCCGTGCTGATGGCACACTTCTCGCACGCCCTCATGGGCTCCCTGGATGAGGTGATTCCTCATCCCCCGGCCGACCTGCAGACCACGGTCAGGCAGGTACGGGACCAGGGAAGGGCGGTGGCAAAGCAGCAGCTCCAAACGGCTCTGGACATTGGAGACTCCTGTGCCAGATCAGTTGCGGCCTCGGTGGCCATGCGCTGCAGAGCGTGGCTGAGGATATCCACCTTCACGGCGGATACCCAGCATAAACTGGCAGATGTCCCCTTCCTGGGGACCGACCTCTTCGGCCCTGGAGTGGAAGGTCACCTCAGCGGATCGAAAGCCCAGTGCCACTCTGGACTCTGTCACTTCGCCCAGAAGGACAAGGGCCGTCGACAACAACAACATAAGTCCTTTCAACCTTCTGCGCCTGCGGCACGTCCGGCCCAACAGCACCAGCGCCAGCAGGCTCGTGCTTGGCACCCCAAACCCAAGCCTGCGGTTTCCTCTAATAGGAAGAAACATAGAAACATAGAAGTTGACGGCAGATAAGGACCGCAAGGCCCATCCAGTCTGCCCATTTCTTTTTCTACCTTATAAATGTGCCATCGGCCTTTGCTCTGTCAGTGACCTATCTATTCATAGTCATTTGTATTGCTCCCTTATGCCTATCCCATGCCTGTTTGAAGCCCTGCACTGTATTCATAGCCACCACTTCTTGTGGTAAGCCATTCCATGCATCTACCACCCTTTCTGTGAAAAATTTCCTCACATTCCCCTTAATCGGCCTCCCTCTAATCTCATGCTGTGTCCTCTTGTCCTGCTATTTTTCTTATATTTAAACATGTTAGACTCTTTCACCTTGTTTATGCCCTTAGGTGTTTAAATGTCTCGATCATATCACCTCTCTCCTCCTTTGCTCAAGGGTATACATATTGAGCTCCATTAATCTGTCCTCATATGTCTTCTGATGCAGTCCCTGCACCATTTTGGTTGCCCTTCTCTGGACTGCCTCAATTTGGTTAATGTCCTTGTGAAGGTGTGGCCTCCAATACTGCCGCAGTACTCCAGATGGGGCCTAACCAATGTCTTGTACAGAGGGATTATTACCTCCCTCTTACGACTTGTGATACCCCTACTAATACCCTAACACCCCCTAGCCTTACCTACTGCTTTAGAGGTCTGCTTGGATGATTTTAGGTCATCAGTGATGATGATGCCAAGTCTCTTTCTTCCTTTGTGACTGACTTGAACTCCTCCCAGCCTATAAGTGGCTTCAGGTTTCTCTTCCCTATGTGCATGATTTTGCACTTCTTTGCATTAAATCCAGTTGCCACTCTTCTGACCATTCTGCTAGTTTATCCAGATCTCTTCTCATTCTGCCCACCCCATCTGGATCATCTACTCTGTTGCAGATCTTGGTGTCATCTGCAAACAGACAAGCCTTACCCTCTAGTCCACTCTTGAGGTCACTAATGAAGATGTTGAATAGGACTGGCCCCAGGACTGATCCTGAGGTACCCCACTTGTGACTTGCATCTCTTCTGACTGTATACCATTTACCACCACTCTCTGTTTTCTGCCAGTCAACCAGTTTGCCACCCAGTTGACCAACTTCTGACCCACCCGAGCCTACCTAGCTTATTTATCAATCTTCTATGTGGAACAGTGTCAAAGCTTTGCTGAAGTCAAGGTGAGGCGACATCAACTGCTCCCCTTGGTCCACCACTCTGGTTACCCAGTCAAAGAAATCTATGAGATTAGTTTGACAGGACCTTCCTTTGTAAACCCATGCTGTCTTGGATCCTGTGCCCTATAGTTCCAGGTGTTGCACTATCCTTTCCTTAAGTGCCTCCATATTGCCCACTACTGAGGTAAGACTGACCGGTCTGTAGTTCCGCCTCCTCCCTGCTACCACTCTTGTGGGTGGGATCACATGAGCCCTTCTCCAGTCTTCTGGGACCTCTCCTGTGCTCAGAGACTCACTAAACAATTCTGCTAATGGCTCTGCTAGTTCCTCCTTTAGCTCCTTAAGTACCCTGGGATGTATGCCATCAGGTCCCATTGCCTTATCCACCCTGAGCTTAGCAAGCTCTTGTAGGACCCTTTCTTTTGTGAAGGAGTAGTGCCCCTCCCTCCCCTGTGTCCCATGATGCTGAGCTGTGGGCCCTGCCCTACCTTCTCTTCAGTAAATACTGAGCAAAGTATCTATTTAGGATAGATGCCTTTACAGGGTCCTCCTCCCACATGCTCCCTTTTCTCCATTAAGCTAGCAATACCCCTCTGGACTTTCTCCTTTCACTAATGTATCTATAGAAAGTCTTGTCACCTTCTTTTACTGTTCGTGCTAGTGTTTCCTCAGTTTGGGACTTTGCCTGCCTTACTGCCTTAGGGAGGAAAAGGCCCAAGGGGTCCCTCGGCCAGTCCCTCCTCCAAGCCTGCCCAATGACTGGTTGAGAGGGGTCGCCCCCAGCCTCGTCACTCCCCCCTGGGTTCCCCCCGTAGGGGGACGGCTCCACCACTTCCTTTCCATCTGGTCCGCTATCACCATGGACCGTTGGGTGTTGGAGGTGGTAGGAAACGGCCTGCCCCTAGAGTTCAAGTAGGCCCGCCCTTCCGAGCCGTCGCTCCTCGGGGGGCTACGGGGTCCACAGCCTCTGTCGGCTCGCCGAGCCGACATCGCCCTGCTTCTCGAAAAAGAGGTGATCAGGAAGGTGGCGGATCCTCCTCCAGACCGGGGGTTTGTGTCCAGGTACTTCCTGGTCCCAAAACGGACAGGGGGCTGGCACCCCATTCTCGACCGGCACGACCTGAACTGTTTCCTAAGGTCTCGGACCTTCAGGATGGTCACTCTGGCTCAGATAATCCATTCCTTGGAATGAGGCGTGTGGTTCTGTTCTCTGGACCTCCAGGACACGTTCTTTCACGTCCCAATTCGTCCGTCCCACCAGAGATTCCTCCACTTCAGGGCAGAGGTATCCCTCTTCGAGTTCCGGGCCATGCCCTTCCGCCTTTCCGTAACTCCCAGGCTCTTCACCAAATGCATGGCAGTGGTGACAGCATTCCTGTGGTGCCTAAGGGTCCGGGTGTACCCCTACCTGGATGACTGGCTGATTGCAGCCCCCTCCAGAACGGAGGTGGAGTGGTCCAGAGATCTGGCCCTCCAGGTTTGCTCTCAGGTTGGCCTCCTCATCAACGAGGCCAAGTCGGAACTTGTACCAAAGCAGGTGATCCAATTCATCGGGGGAGAGCTCGGCTCTCTACGAGCCAGAGCACAGCTCCTGGCAGACAGGGCCGAGGTTCTTTCCTCCTTTGCCCAGTCATTTCAGGTTGGGCAATTGCGCCCTGCCTGGGACTTCCTGTTCCTCCTGGGCCTCATAGCGGCCTGCACCAGCATGGTCCGTTGGGCCCGTTGGTACATGCGTCCCCTTCAATGGGGTCTGGCCAGCCAATGGTCACAGCACTTCGATCCACTGGATCAGCTAGTGACAGTGACCCAGGGGATGTGGAACGTTCTCCAGTAGTGGACCATTCCAGCACATCTGCAGGAGGGCATCCCGTTATTCCCCCCCGAGCCGACGGTCTCTCTATCGACCGATACCTCTCTGATGGGTGGGGTGCCCATCTGGGGGAGCACAGAGCGCACGACCTCTGGTCCCCTCAGGAGTCCCGATGCCACATCAACCTGCCGGGGCTTCGAGCGGTTCGTCTAGCCCTCACCGCCTTCGCTCCGTTTCTACTGGGTCAAGTGGTTCAGGTCCAGACAGACAATACTGCGACCATGTACTACCTAAACTGCCAGGGCGGGACGCGCTCCATGCCTCTGTGCAGGGAAGCTCTCCGTAGTTGGTCACTTGTGCGCAGCCTGGAGGCGGATCTCCTTGCCATCCATGTGGCAGGAGTCTCCAACACCCTGGCCAATGCCCTAAGCCGGATAGGGGCTGCGTCACACAAGTGGTCTCTCCTGCCGTAGGTAGTACAAGATCTGTTCTTCCAGTGGTGCACGCCTCAGGTGGACCTGTTTGCCTCCAGGGAGAATGCAAAGCTGAGACTGTTTCATGCCTGCCCCCCTCAGCAGGGCTCGCTGCAAGGGGATACCTTCTCGAGGCTGTGGACCCCGGGCCTCTTCTATGCCTTTCTCCCATTTCTCTTGATCCACAAGGTGCTTCTCAAGGCGAGGAGGGACAAGGCGCAGGTGATTCTGGTAGCCCCAGACTGGCCCCGCCAGTTCTGGTATCCAGATCTCCTCAGTCTCAGCTCCAGCCTCCCGAGGCTGCTTCTAGCCCGCCCGGACCTGAACTCAGTCAATCAGGGAAAAGTATTCCATCCGGACCATCAATCCCTGCACCTGACAGCCTGATTCCTGAGCGGCTAGAGTTCCAGGCCTTGGGTCTTTCCGACGAGGTCCTCAATGTCGTTGAGGCGTCCCGTAAGGAGTCGACCAGAAAATGCTACGCCTTCACATGGAAGAGATTCTCCATTTGGTGTCGGGGCAAGGGCCTGGCCCCTTCCTCCTGTTCCTTGACAAGCATTCTGGACTGCCTGTGGTCCCTTTCTCAGCAAGGGCTTCGGTCGACGACCCTTAAGGTGCACCTGGCAGCCGTCTCTGCTTACTGGTAGCGGGCCGGGAAGCGATCGTGGCGCCAGGAGAAGGTGGTCGGGGCTTTTCAAGGTCTTGATCACATATCCTCCGGTGCGAGAACCTCCACCTCCATGGGATCTACTGCTGGTATTGGCTAAGCTCATGGGCAAGCCATTCGAACCGATGCACAGGTGTGACATCTCTCACCTGTCGTGGAAGACCACCTTCTTGGTGGCTATCACGTCAGCCAGAAGGATGGGAGAGCTCCAGGCGCTTTCCATCGAGTCTCCTTATCTGGTCTTCCACAGGGACACGGTTGTCCTGCGCCCCCCCGAAATTCCTTCTGAAGGTGGTGTCGGAGTTTCACCTTAACCAGGTGTTGACTCTGCCGGTGTTCTACCCCAGTCACACCTCGGAGGCCGAATATAGGCTCCATACTTTGGACCCTAGAAGAGCGCTCGCTTATTACAAGGAAGCGAGCGGCTGAAGTTCGGGGAGAGATTCGCCAGCTGTTTGTCACCTACGCCGAAGCCGCACCTGGCAGACCTGCAGCCAAGCGGACGATAGGCAGGTGGGTCACCGCCTGCATAGATCTCTGCTGTAGGTTGGCGGGCATGGAGCTTCCCAGAGAAATAAGAGCTCATTCTACCCGCCATACCGCTGCATCGGTGGCTGCTTCCAGAGACGACATGGTATATGGTATATGAGCAACATATACCATTCCTAGAACTCCTGTTACAGGTGAGTAACCTGTATTTATGGCGCGCCAGGAGAGAAACCATTTTCAAACTCTGCTAAATCTCCCTGAGAACGAAGACTACGGCCTGCTCGACAGTGATACCTCCTCACACTCAGCCTCCCAGCCAGACAGAAAACGGGGAAAGAGGAGTGAAGAAAAAAAAAAAAGGTCATCGGAAGTGGAAAACTTACCCTCAGAGGCTATTCTTTCTGCTATTTTGGAATTCAGGTCCGAAATGCGAGATGCTTTACGAGATATCCGCACTGATCTCGGGGAATTACAGGCGAGGGTTACTGAGGTTGATACACAGATTTCGGACAACACTGCTAAAATTACAGAGCTGGAACAAGCAGTTTACTCTCTAGCCGAGGAACAGCTAAACATATCTGAGAGACAGTAGGATGCGGAAAGTAAGGGGTGCCGAAAAAACATCAGACTCTACGGGCTGCCTGAGGGAGAGGAGGGCAATGACCCCAATGCCTTCGCAGATTACTTTCTATGTCTAACCCTGGACTTGGGCCCAGAATTCCAAATTGACATTGAGAGGGCTCATCGTGCAGTTGGGCCTCGTCCCTCTAAACCCAATGCCAGACCGAGATCTTTTGTTATCAGATTTAGTAGCTTCACACAAAAAGACCAAATCTTGATTAAAGCATGGCACAGACAGACGGTCCTGTTGGGTGAACACCGCCATCTATTCGACAACGATTACGCCCCAGCTACCCAGCGGTCTAGAAGGGACTGTTCACCCCTGTTTCCTCTCCTGAGAGCAAAGAATTTGAAATTTCGCACCCCCTATCCAGAAAAGCTAGCAATTCTTCTCCCCAATGGCCCTATCTCATATAACTTAGCATCTGAGGCCAAACTAGACTTACTCCAAAAAGGGATGATATCGGACAAGGATTTCAAAGCGATATCAAAGGCCGGGCGGTCGCCCTCAGAATACGAATCTCAGGACCTCGATCAAGCAAATATTGGAGACCAAAGTATTCAAAAACTACTTAATAAAGTGAAATCTCTCAGAAATCCAACTTTACATCCAATCTGAAGGCTAAGTACATTATGAAGGGCCTTTTGTCACTATATTGGGGGATGGGTTTTGGGGGGCAGATGCTGACTGTTCGTCCCTGCTAGCGAGTTTGAGGGTTGAGAGCGAGCTACAGTTCCTCTAAGGGTAACATTACATTAGTAAACAAAACCCATATACATTATAAGGCTACTATATAAGCCCTATGGAGCGCTTGGCTTTCCCTTCCCTAGCCGCGAGGTGTTTTGTTGGCTCCCCCTTATTTCCCCCCCCAAGACCTTATTCCCAGGTCTAGGCCCCTTCTACCTGGGTTTGGTTTTTTTTTGTGTGTGTGTGTTTTTTTTTAATCTAGAAGTGTTCCTCGATGTCGGGAACAAGTTGGGCTTATTGATCAACATCAAAAAAGGGGAAACTGTATATGAGAAGATTGGATCGGAACTTGGTTATAGGACACTGCAGTTACATGTAGAGCCCTACTGTTTGAATTTGTAGAAGAACCTTTAAATAATCTAAGTCCCACAGTTAATAAGTAGACTGTAAGACGAATTTTGCCTAGCAATCCGGACCCCTGAAAAGACTTTAACGGGCTGTGCTTGGGGGTTAAACCCTTTAGTTCCCCCTTTTCCTGTAGTTACACATTGAATAACCTCATAACACGGCACTTTTGGCTGCTATATCCTTTCCTTATGAATATCCTCGTGGACACTGTTCTTCTCGGGGGTGTTTTGTTTTGATGAGTCTGGCTGGGCATATTAACACAAGAGGGCACAGTTTGTACTTCCTCTAAATATATACAACTATATTTAAGCCCTATAAATTACAAGAGATCACCCCCCCCTTTTTTTTTTAAACAAGGCTTGATTCATTGGCTCGATGTACGGGAGCTCTCCTCTGTTAACTTGGAGGGTTACTTTATGGTTTGATGCCATTTTAAGAGTTATATTCCACCAACACTGGAATAGGTTCCTATAGGACCTAATTCCTAGAGAAGGAGAATCCCTCTCGAGTGGGCGGAGACCCACATTTTGTGGATCGTTTCCCACTTACCTGGGAAGAATTTTTCTTCTCCTCAGGACTCTGGTTGGAGATGGACAGATCTCCCCCTATTATGGAAGACCACCTGTATATAGTTCTTCCCTTGGGGAACTCTTTGATTCTCAATGTTGTGGTTAAGTTAGTTCGGTTATATTATTTTATTCAATTTTTATTGTTAACTTTAAAAATGGATGGTGACAGATTTTTTCTTAGTGCAGTTTGTTCCCCACATTTGGAGGAATGGGTTGCTCCCATCAGGACGGATACTTTTAATGATGCCACACTCTCCGGCATTGCTGAGTTTGGTCTAATAAGACCGCTGGAGCTAGAATGGTATACAGTACAAAACATTTTTTTTTTAAGACTTCCCCTGTACGGGATCCAGTGCCTCTGCCCCTTATAATTGTACCTCCTTCTATGGGGGGATTATGGTTAACCCTTCAGTAAAAATTTTCTCCCAGAATGTGAATGGCTTACACTCGCCTATTAAACGTTACAGGATCATGCAACACTTAGGGAAACAGAACACAGACTTATATTTTTTACAGGAGTCTCATCTCTCAGTGTTGGAACATTCTAAATTACACTGGGGAGGTAGATATTCAGTGATCGCATCCTCCTACCCAAGGGGACGCAAAAGAGGTACTGTGATTCTAGTCCCATCTTCAACCCCACTGGAGATGCAAGAAACTTATTTAGATCCTCAGCGAAGATATGTGATTCTTACAGGTTCACTTTACTCTCAGATAGTGACCCTGGTTAATGCTCATCTTCCTACCCAGATGTCACTCCCAGTGGTACGAACATTTGTACGGAAGGTGGTGGAGAGGCTCAAGGAAATGCTAATTATTAGGGAGGGGACTTTAACATCCCTTTTCATCCACACCTTGTTTCCTCTAATCATAACTTAACTAGGCTTTCTGGAGCGGCCAAATATTTAAAGGGGAATTTTGTCCTTTTAGGTATCGAGGATGTATGGCGGAGACTTTTTCCATCGGTTCCAGGCTATTCACATTTTTCCACAAGACACGGCACCTACTCCAGGTTGGACTATTTTTTTATAACAGTGGAACATCTCACACTAATTCAAGATATAACGTTCAAACCCAGAGTACTTTCAGACCATAACCTCTTAATTTTAAAAATAGATTTGGGTAAACAAAAGAGGTTCAGACTCTGGCGGTTTAATGCATCTCTTCTTCGGGATCAAGAATTTCGGGACCATTTTATGAAATGTATCCCTCAAGCAATTCAAGAAAATATATCTCCGGAAACCTCTTGGTCTATACAATGGGACACATTAAAAGCGGGCCTCCGAGGGGCGCTGCTGGAATATGCCTCTAGTAAACAAAATAAAATGAATGCTAGACTGAAATTCTTGACATTTCTCCCAGAGTCATATCAACTCCTATATAGGGAGGGTGATGTGACCCTCCAGCGTAGAATAAGAGGCTTAAAACAGGAGATTCAACAAATATTAGACTATAGAACTTTCCAGAGTCTGAATTATCTAAATAATAATACAATTATGGGGGCTGTAGGGAGCAAGGGCTTTGGCAAGAAAACTTAGAGCAAATAAACGAGCCTCAACCATTTTAAAAATAAGAACCAACGCCTCCAATAAAACCACTTATAAAGAAAATCAAATCAGCTATGCCTTTCAACTTTCTTATGAAACCCTATATAAAGCCCCCCACCAGTCCCATAACCAATCGGAGGCGATAGCGGCTTTTCTGGACAAACTTTCATTACCCAAATTGTCTGAACATCACATTAAACAGTTGGAGTGCCCAATTAGACCTGAGGAAATTTTACTGCAGGTCAAAACACTGAAACCATTGAAATGTTCTGGCCCTGATGGCTTCAGCCCGGAATGGTACAAGGCCTTCATACCGCAGTTATTTCCCAGCTTTCTTCCAGCATGCCGGGCAGTGGCTGAAGGTGAGCCTCCACCACCCTCTTGGAACTGTGCGGTTCTCTCCCCCCCTTGCTAAAGCACGATAAAGACCCTACTCTCCCACAGTCTTACCGTCCCATTTCAATTTTAAATGTGGACTATAAAATATTTATGGCCATTTGGGCTAGGCGTTTGGAACATATACTGATATACAGTATCTAGTACACAAATATCAGCCTGGCTTTATAAAATCAAAGAATACTTTTGATAATTTACGCCGAATTATGTTGTTAATGGAATTTATACATACAAGGAAGATTCCTTCTACAATACTAAGTTTAAGCACGGACAAAGCGTTTGACAAGGTGAATTGGGAATATTTATGGGCCACCCTATCTAAATTTTCTTTTCCTAACATTTTTCTCTCCTGTATGAAAAACATTTATTCTCACCCCAAAGCCTATGTATGAGTTAATGGCTCCTTATCACAACCATTCACGATACAAAGGGGTACAAGACAGGGTTGCCCTTTGTCCCCGTTACTTTTCGCTTTATATATTGATCCTCTGGCCGAAGCAGTACAGAGTAATGCCCAGATCGAAGGGATTCCAGTGGGTCAACAAGAACATAAGGTACTTCTGTTTACTGACGATACTTTAATTTCTACCATAGCCTCAGAAACCTCCCTCCCGGTGCTCTGGGAAACCTTGGACCTCTTTGGAGCAGTTTCAGGATTTCAACTAAATATAGCCAAAACAGATCTCCTTTCATTATACTTTTCTCCGTCCCTAACCCTTAAAAAGAAATTCCCCTTAAGATGGTATCAGACTAAAATTAAATATTTGGGAATCCATATTCCAAAAAGTCTAAATAACCTGGAATTATTAAATTATGAACCCTTGTCAGTTAAAATTCAATCAGAACTGGCTCGTTAGTCTAAATTACCTGTAAGCTTTTTTCAAAGAATTGAAACAATCCGTATGATTATATTACCTAAACTTTTGTATTTATTTCAGAATGTCCCCATCTTTCCTTCCAAATTTTACTTTGTCATGGAATAAAATCATCCCTAATTTTATCTGGAATGGCCTACGCCCTAGAATTAGGATGTCTCTATTGCAGCTTCCACTCCCTCAGGCCGGTGCCAACCTTCCAAATTTGAAATTCTATGCCATGGCTGCTTTTTGCAGAATATTAGCCTTTTGGGTATCCCCGGCATATGAGGCCCCCTGGAAAGAGCTAGAATCTGTCATTAATGACCTGTACGACATCACCAAGATAACATTTTCCACGGCGTCTAGGACAGCGCTGATAAGAGATTACACTCCCTTTATGGCACAGATTCTGAAATTATGGTACAAGTTAAAAACACATAAGAGTTTTAGAGCACTTTCTTTCTTTTATACGCAAATTTCAGGAGATGATTGGTTTGTTCCATCTACCATAGATCATAAGTTTGTAAATTGGAGAAGACTGGGTCTTCAATTTTTTAGGCAATTCCTATGTCATACGGGCATCATCCCTTTTGAAACTCTGAAAACAACCTATGGCCTAACCGATAGACATTTCCAGACAGAGAGAGGTGGAAACAAAATTACCTGACCCATCCCCATGGCATGGACATATATAGAAGACTATATAAATGGACATCTATGGGGACACCAAGTAGGTCATATCTATAAAATTCTCAGAGAGGGGATGGGTGATTCCTCACTCACTATTCTAAATAGTTGATGTAAGGATTTGGCTGAAGATATATCAGACCAAGATTGGTTACGGGCATCGCCTTTAGCATGCAAAGTAACACACTTTACGAAATGGCGAGAGTTTGCCTGGAATTGCCGAAGTCGCGTTTTTCGCTCGCCAGCTATCCTAGCGAAATATCTACCATCCAGTTATGGCAGATGTTGGAGGAATTGTGCATGTACACATGCAGACCAGAGTCATATATTCTGAACATGTCCTCAATTGACTCCTTTTTGGAGTGCCCTCCAACAAGAGGTTTCAGATTGTTTGGGCGAGTCGGTCGAATCTACGGCCGAATTGACTCTATCTATATTTCCTCCTCACAGACCCCCATGGCAGCGTACCCTGTTACCTATATGTATTTTAGCAGCAAAAAAGGCGATTACCAGACGATGGAGAACTTTTATTACTCCGTCTTTAGGGGATTGGAGGGGGGTGGTTTTGGATATTTATTATATGGAATCTCTTACAGCCAAACTACATAATAAATACCAGGCATTTTAAATTTTTTGGAGACCTTGGGTGCTACATTTGTCCAGACAAGATGCAGACTTTGTCCCTTGAGCTTCTCCACACCATAACGGTTCATATTCTATCAAAAGAGATAGAGACTCCACAGAGGTTTCTAGAGTGTTGCCATCCCATCTGGTTGATCCTTAAACTTTCTGAATTCTTAGAAGGAGCCAAAAACATTTTTCTTTTTTAAAGATTATACAGTGAGGTGAATTTACTAACAAGTCAATAACTTCAGTCTTTATAGAATGAAACACAAAGACACAGGTTAAATCACAATTATTTTATTATTCTGGATATACTGTATTAACTTGTACAACCATTGAATGCTGATTTAAAGATGACGACTGTACATAGATACATAGACAGTGTCGGCAGATAAGGGCCTATGGCCCACCCAGTCTGCCCATTTGAGCTTGTAAGTTCAGTTTGTTTTCCTAGAAGTCTGTTGCCCCTTACCCCTGACCTCCAGAATTCCTTTATGTCTATCCCATGCATTCTTAAATGCCATGATTGTTTCAGCCCCCACCACTTCCTCTGGCAGGGTGTTCCACTTGTCCACCACCCGTTCTGTGAAGAAATTCTTTCTCATGTTTCCTCTGAATAGTCCTCCTCCAACTTCATCCCATGCCTCTGGTCCTGGAACATCTTTTAGCTAAAAATAGTGTTTTTAGTGTTTTCCTGCACCCTGTTCCTCCCTAAGATACTTGTCGTCTCTATCATATCCTCTCTCCTCCTCTCCTCCAGGGAGTACATGTTCAGTTCCTTCAACCTGTCTTCATAGGACTTGTGATGAAATCCATGCACCATCTTTGTTGCCCTCCTCTGAACCTTCTCTACCCTGTCTATGTCCTTACGTAGGTATGGTCTCCAGAACTGTACACTGTACTCCAGGTGTGGCCTCAATAGTGTCTTGTATAGCGGAATTATGACCTCCCTTTTCCTGCTGGTGATGCCCTGCCTATACATCCCAGCATCCTATTTGCTTTACCTGCTGCCTTGTCACTGTTTCCCTACCTTGAGGTCATCAGAGATGACAACCCAAGATCCCTTTCCTGCTTGGTGCATGCTATATCCTCCCCCCCAACTGATATATTATGCCAGGGTTTTGTGCCCCATATGCATTATCTTGCACTTCTTTGCATTGAATTTCAACTGCCAAACCCTGACCATTCTTCAAGTTTCTGCAGGTAAGCTTGTCATTCTGTCTACACCCTCTGGTGTGTCTACTCTGTTACAGAGCTTTGTGTCATCAGCGAACAGTGAAATTCTGCCTTCAGGTCCTGCACAATGTCACTGATGAAGATGTTGAATAGGACTGGTCCCAGCACTGATCCCTGTGGTACCCCACTGGTCACTCTTCCCTCTGTGGGTGACAGCCATTTACCACCACCCTCTGTGTCCTGCCACCCAGCCAGTTACCTACCCACCACACTCTGTCCTGCCCACACCCATATTCCCCAGTTTGTGAATAGTCTTCTATGTGGCACAGTGTCAAGGCGTTGCTGAAGTCCAGATAGGCCATGTCCACTGCCCTCCCTGATCCACCTCCTAGTCACCCAGTCAAAACATTCCACGAGGTTGGTCTGACATGACCTCCCCTGGTGAAACCATGCTGCCTTGGGTCCTGTAGTCCATTGACAACCAGATGTTCCACCAATCTCTTCTTCAGTAGTGCTTCCATGATCTTCCCCACTACCGAGTGAGGCTGACTGGTCTGTAGTTCCCTGCTTCCTCTTTGTTCCCACTTTTGTATAAGGGGACTACATCTGCTGTCCTCCAGTCTTTGGGTACCTCCCTGTTTCCAGTGATCAGCTAAACAGGATAGCCAGAGGTTCAGCCACCACCTCTCTTAGTTCTTTAAGGACCTGGTTGCACCCCATCTGGCCCCATGCTTTATCACTCTTATTACTTCCAGTTCCTTCAGGACCCTTTCTAGTGTAAAGGGACTTGTGTCCATTTCTGCACCATTCTCACCCTTGTACTCCTTCAGACCCATACCCTCCTCCTCTTCAGTAAAGACTGAGCAGAAATACCTGTTCAGTATGTCAGCTTTACTGTTGTCATCCTCCACAGCCCCATCCTCCCCTTCAGTCTCACTATCCCTCCCTTTGTCTTTTTTTTTTCCTTATGTACCTGTAAAGGTTTGTCCCTCTACCCACTGATTTTCTGATGTGTTCTTCTGTCTGAGCTTTGGCTTCCCT
Source organism: Neoceratodus forsteri (assembly GCA_016271365.2). NCBI lineage: Eukaryota > Metazoa > Chordata > Ceratodontiformes > Ceratodontidae > Neoceratodus > Neoceratodus forsteri. The sequence goes on along the minus strand of CM057451.1, from coordinate 265,935,265 downwards.
TACTGACCTCCTGCCTCCCTTTGCTTCTCCTGGTACTTCTCCTATCCCTTCTGCCTGTGTCTTTTTGTATGCCTGAATGCAATCTTTTTGGCTTTCACTTTCTTTGCTACCTCTTTGGAAAACCATAATGGTCTCCTCTTCCTTTTCCTCTTGCTAACCTGCTTGATGCATAATTCTGTTGTTCTGGTAATCCCCATTTCAAATACCGCCCACTGTTCCTCAACCCCTGATTCCTGTCCCATTCCCCTTAATGCCTCTTTCAAGTATCTCCCCATTTTCCCAAAGTCTGCCCCCCTAAAATCCAGGATACGTGTTTTTGTGTGGTTTGGTTCTGCTCTTTCTGTGATTTCAAACCACAGTGACTGGTGGTCACTGTTTCCCAGGTGCTCCCCACTGTTACCCCATCACACTGTCCCTGTTTGTGAGCACAAGGTCCAGTATTGCCTTCTGCGAGTTGGTTCCATGACCAGTTGCTTGAGAGAAGCACCCTGAAGGAGTCAGGATAAATCTGCTCTAGTTGATGCTGCTGCTGGGATGCTCCAGTCCCGTCTGGAATATTGAAGTCTCCAACCAGTACTACCTCACCCTTGTCTGCCATCCTTTGGATGGCTAGCATCAACTCTATCTGTTTCTTCCTCCTGGGCTGGTGGTCTATAGACCACACCTGTGCGGATGGCTGTCTCCATTTTCCTTTCCAGCTTAACCCACAGTATCTCTCCCCCATTTTGTTCCTCCTGGATCTCTGTGGCCCTTGTGTCATTTTTCACATACAGTGCCACTCCTCCTCCTCCCTTCCTGCCTGCTCTGTCTCTTCTGAATATTTTGTAGCCAGGTATGGCCATCTCCCATAAGTGGTTATTACACAAGGTTTCAGTGATGGCCACAATGTCCAGGTCTGACTGTACCATGACAGACCTCAGATCTTCCATCTTGTTGCTAAGGCTCCTGGCATTTGCACACATGGCTTTCCATGATTTGACCTCCTAGACTGTTTCACTGTTCTATTCCAGCCCTTCCTTGGTTGTCATTTATCCCTGGTTCTCCTTGCTGTCTGCCCTTCTGCTGAATTGTGCCCCTTTTCTGCTTAGCCACCTCTTGGGCACTAATCTCCATCTTCTGCACACTGCTTTGCAGAGATAGCCAGTCCTCTGGTTCACTGGTTCCACTGCTATCTGTGGGGGTGAGCAAGTAGGTGCCCTCCTTGCTGGCCTGCCACCCCCTTTGCTAGTTTAAATGCTTGTCAATGTAGCATTTAAACTTATCAGTGGTCTTGGATTCCCCTCAGGATGGATGCAGGCCGTCAGGCTTGAACAAACCTCCATCCCTCCAGGTGGGTCCCCAGTCACCAATGAATCCAAACCCTTCCTCACAGCACCAGTTCTTCAACCATGAGTTAAAGTTCCTGGTGCATGCACTCCTATGCTCTCCCTTGCCTCTCACAGGTAGCATTTCTGAGAAAGTGACAGAAGTAGCTACTTGCTTGAGACCCCTCCCCAGTTTCCTAAACTCTTCCTGAACTTCCTTTGGCTCCCCATTTGCCAGGTCATTAGTACCTAGGTGGATAATGGCATCCAGCTCACCCTCCTGTCTTGCCTTCCCAGTGAGCCCCAGGATCTTCCTTCCATCCATCTCTCCATGCCGTGGCACCTGGTAGGCACCTCACCTCCCTGTCCTCCCCCTCCTGTGTTCCTAGCTGGATCCCTCTTATGATGGAGTCCCCCACCAGGATTCGCTTCCTCCTCCTCTGGGGTCCACTGCTTTCCCCGCTGAGGTCACCTCCTTGGCTAACCTCCACATCCTTTCCTTCCACTTCTTTGGGTACCTCTATTTGGTTGTCCTCATTTGCCAGTGTGGCATATGAGTTCTTGAGTGGAATAGGATCTGGGATGTGCCTCTGCCTGACTGCTCTAACCCTCCCTGAGCCCACTGTCATCCAAGTGCTCCTCATTCGGCATCCTTTGAGGCAGTTGCATTGGACTGGGTGGTCCCTGGATAGGGGTGATGGTACTCCTGACCCAGTTTACTTCGCTCTGGGTCTGGCTACCTCATCCCGCAGTCCAGAGAGATGCATGCAGATAGGGCAGCACCTCAGTGTCCAGAAGGTCTGCCTGAATATGACTGCCCCACAGCCACTGCATTGCACCACTCCCCACATTATACTGCAATTCCACTACTTGTCTGCTACTGAAGCTCTCCTAGTTCCCTTTTAATTTACTGTACTAAAAATCCTGCCACTGATCCTCAGATAATTTTTTTTTTTTTTTAAAGAAAAAGAAACAAATAAATAAATGAGTCAAAACACTTGTGCTGAGGGTGGTCTTCTTCCTCCTTATGCCCCTCCTACTTCACACCCCTTACTATACCCTGTGTTTAGCTCCTGTCAATCAGATTTAACAGGGCATATAATTAAGAGTTGGGGGAAAGGGAAGGGGCGGGCAAAAATTTGCAGCAATCAAAGACAGCACAGAATTACACCACCACTATGTTTTAAATTCTCAACAGCCCAAAAACAATTATAAGTAAAGACAACAAAGAAAGTATAGTGTCACTAAAAGCCCACAATCTTAGTTTAAAAGAAAAATAGCAATTACCAGTTACTCTAAAGCACTGAATTGAATATGTTTCCTTCCTTCCCCTTCTGGCTTCTTCTGAGAAAATAAAAATCTGTATTTCATATATATGTCACATCCTTGAATAAAAAGAAAATATAACAAAAAGAAATAGGTTATAAAAAACTCATAAGTTACTAAATAAATATTATGAAGTGTAATAAATAATTTATAAATATCTAACATCATGAATAGATAACCACAAGTTATAATACATATTTTGTAATGTAATCACTATAAAGTATCACTTAGAAACTATAAATACAAGGTAAAAGAAGAAGAAAAAAGGGACTAAGAATAGAAGTAAAGAGAAAGAGTAATAGATTTAAAAGGAGGGAAAGTGTGGTGAAATTCTTAATACAGAAAAAATAGCACTATCTCTAAGAAATCAATCAGTCACATTTAACAAGAAATGGTTTACTTTGTCTGTTTTGTTTGGGACAGTATGATTATATCCCCTTTTTTTTATATCAACATAGATCTTAGATCTCCTGACATTTCAACATACAAGGAAATATAATTCTAAGTATGCTCAAAAAGGAAAGTAAAAAAAAAGACTCCTGGCACATTGTTGCTTTCCTCTATTTAATTCTGTGGTGACAGTATTCTAGAACGTCTAGAGACTTATCAAGTCAGTTTCAATATGAAAAAAGAGAGGAAAAAAAAATCTCACAAAGCACACATTTCACATAGTACTACTATACACTATAAAAAATACGGGATGAGCAACTCTATGCACAACCTGTATGTTCTGTCACCTCAGGCTTCTGATTCCCATGGACCTCTCGAGCTTCGCTCTCGCGGTCAGAGGGAAGTGGAACCCCTCTGTGACAGAACACATTGGTTAATGCATAGTTTATCGTATTGTCTATGTAGTACATACCAGTTCTTTTTTTTTTTTTTTTTTTTTTTTAATATACTTTCTTTGTCCCTCCTGCTTTCTGCCACTGATCACTCTCTCGGAGCTCCCTGTAGGTCCCCTTCTGCAGCTCCCCTGAGTAGTCTGCCCCTAGAGTACTACGCTGCTCACATACCTGCAGAGCCTCGGATTACCCTCCAGGCAGGCGGTGGAGGTCCCCATATCTCCCCTGAACAACGACTGGGGCGCAGTACGCCGAGTCTGCTCTCTTAGTGCTGCCTTGGGCCGGCGCTGAGCTCATCGCCTAGACCAGGACAGGATTTTCTGGTGCCGTCCCTAATGTCGTGCGGCGGAGACAAGGCTGCGGTGCGGCGTGGAAGCGCAAGTGAAGCCAGTCCTGCGCGTCTACCCGCCGGTGGAGCGTCTCCCCATCTGCACCGACCACCCTGAGGTTCCCCCATCAGGTGGCGGTAATGCAGCGGAGAGTACGGTACCCTCTCCCTGGAGAAGGGGCGCTGCCGTTGGGCGATCAATCCATCTCCCTCCCTGCCTACCCCCGTCGAGCCGAGTCCGCTCCTGAACCCGGGTCATCGGTATGGTGCGAGATGTGGCATCCAGAGCCTCAACCTTCAGCGGCACCAGGCTGGCGTACATACCAGTTCTAAGCACTTTATTGTTAGCCACTTGTTTACCCTCTTCTCTGTATAATGGATACACATGTTGTTTATCTTGTATTGCTCTGGGTCACCCCTGAAAAAGGGACTGTATTGTCTCAGCGGACCCACCCGGTTACCAAAATTCAGTAAATAAACAGAAATGGTTTACATTGTAGGCTGCTTCTAAGCACCTGAATCCATTAACTTGCCCAGTTAATGTTGTGTTGGAATACTTGCTGTCCCTTTCAGACTCAAGCCTTCAATATTTTTCTCACAAGGTGCATTTGATCGCTTCTTCAGCCTTTGATGCCCCTGTGGATGGCCATACGGTTGCTCAACTAGAGGTATCTTTAATTGTTTGACTGCTGGTGTAATATACTTATTGATATGTCCATACGGTATGGGGTACGTGGCACAGACAAAACGACCCTTGAAAGACCGCATTTGTGAACATAAATCAGCTATTAAGAATGCATCTGAGACAAATGCAATGGCAAAACATTATCAGACAGCGAAACATGTATCACCTGCTAGTTTGAAATTTGTTGGGATTGAAAAAGTAGAGCTGGGCCCACAAGGGGGAGATTTTGCCAAAAAATTTAATCAACGGGAATGCTATTGGAGTTTTTCTCTGGACACTTTGATTCCCAAAGGCTTAAAAGAAGAACTGCCACTACAGTGCTACCTTTGACTTTTTAAAATGTTTTGTTTGTTTGTACTGTGCCACTATGGATTTTTATAGAGGTTACTATGGGTAAAGTGACCAGTGGGGTCCCCCAGGATTCTGTACTGGGACCCATACTGTTTAATATCTTGGTTGCCAGCATACAAACCTCTAATGGGGTCTGGATCAATAAGTATGCTGATGATAGCAAATTAGGCTGTGTTGTCAACGATAATCAATCCATCCGATCTTTACAACATAATTTGGACAGTCTAACTTGCTGGACTATAGAGAACAAAATGAAATTCAGTGTTGCCAAATGTAAGGTAATGCATTTAGGTAAAAATAATACCATGGCTGGTTACACACTTAATGGAATCCAGTTACATGTTGTTACGTCTGAAAGAGACTTGGGTGTTTCCATCACACATAATCTAAAATTTAGCACCCATATTAATAAAACAATGAAAAAGTGCCATGGCATAATTGGTTGCATTCTTAAACACGTGAAGAGCCGGGAACCTGATGTTATCATAACATTATACACCAGTTTGGTCAGATCACACATTGAATATTGTGCATGTACCTCAATGGGTGGAAAAGCCATCGTAGAGAAAATTCAGAGGAAAATGACTAGGAACATAAATAATCTGACTAACACAGAGTATGAAGATAGACCAGAATCCTTGGGACTGTACTCCCTTGAATATAGAGCATTCGTGGGAGATTTATGTTTAGCTTACAGGGCCTTTCAAGACCCTGCCTTGTTCAAAACCATTTGCCTTGAGAGGCATATATCAACAAACACAAGATCACGCAAATTTAAACTTTCTACAAGCCTTAACAAAACGGCTAGAAGAAGCAACTTCATCACTCGAAGACTTCCTCCCATGTGGAATTCCCTTCCCTTGCCTGTCATATTAAGTGACAATATCGAGCAATTTAAATATACACTCGACCAGTATATGGGTGAAAAAATTTTTTTTTTTTTTGCCATTATGATTAAATGGCGGCGAGTTTATTTTGGGCTTATCCTCGAACTTGTATACACCTATGAACCTACTAGGTATTTAATATGTTTTGTGTGTTTGTGATGAATACTTCCCACCTTATTAATATGTAAGCATACGGGGATTAAAAATGGGTGTGTGGGAAGAGCAAATCAGCTCTGAGAAAGCCTATGAGTGAAACGTCAGCTGATTGACCGGGTGGGTCACATGACTGCACGCCCATGTTGTCTAAGGTTTGCTGCGGGTACACCATGTTGGTGTCTGCGTGTCTTTTATTTTAGTTCTGACAAATGTTTGCAGTTCTGTTTATTTGTCTGCACTTTATGGCTGCAGTTTTAGAGCACATCCTGAATAAATATGTGACACAGCGACTGGTAAACTGTTTACTCTACTTGAGAGAATTTGTTAAGCTCTTGGTTAGTGCAGTAGCTTTGGTGTGAGTTCTTTGAACCCCCGTTGCTCGGTTCTGTAGCTGCTGTTTGCACCGCACTGGACACTTGTGAGTGTTGTGAGTCCTGCAATTTGTTTGCTTTCTGACCAACTAGAGGTATCCCATACCTTTTTGAGAGGTATGTTACACATGAAACTTCCCATTGAGGATCCAGTCCCGGCTTGGGACCTGAAGTTTGTGTTTGAAAAGCTTACTTTGGCTCCTTTTGAGCCTGCTGCAAGTCGCAGCTTATGCTTTCTTTAATGGAAAGCATTATTTTTTGTTGCCATTACTTCTGCTTGAAGGATATCAGAGCTGCAGACTCTGTGTGAGCCTCCATATTTGATTTTTCACAGAGCGTCTTTACGTGCAAATCCTTAAGTTCTTACCAAAGGTGTTGTCTGCGTTTACTTTAAATCAAACTATCCACCTTCCAGTCTTTTTTCTGGAGTATGCCAGTCCATGGGATGTAGTACACCATAATTTGGTTGTGCATAGAATCCTCAGTTATTATGTCAGTTGCACCAAGGACTGCGGAAAGTCCTCCCAACTTTGTTTTGTTCACCCGGGGAAAGAGAGCACCCCTGTGTCTAAACAGTGCCTGGCCAAATAGTTGGCAGACTGTATTACCTTCTGTTACAGGAAGTACGGTAAGGAACTCCCTGGTATGGTTCATGGCCATTCTACCAGAGGCATGTCCACTTATGTTGCTTGTTTCAGGAATATCTTAACTGCTGACATTTGTGCAGCTGCCGGTTTTGTATTGTACTGTATGTATATAAACAGTTCTCTGTATATTATACACTGTATTGCATCGACTCTAGTAAATGCCATCCATCAAAAGACTGTATAGTCATGCATGTAAACAACTTTGACTATATAACCAGGTCTTTACACAAAGGTGTCCTTTGTAAATGAGCGTGAGGTCAACGGGATTATATACCTGTTTATGCTTCATGAATAAAATACTACAGCTTCTTGGAGTTAGACTCAAAGATGGTGACAAAGTAGTGGAAGAGAAGGGGCACAAGGCCACTGTTCTGAACAACTTGTTTTGCTCAGTGTTCACTGAGGAACACAGGCCCAGTACCAGACAGTGGCATCAAGACTGCTGACAAAAGTGTTCCACAAATGGAAGCACCATCAATCACCAACAGTAGGCTAAGAGAGGCCCTGGATCAACTCAGGGAAGGCAAGTCACCAGGGCCTGATAGAATACTCCCGAGGGTGCTAAAGGAGCTAGCAAATGAATTGACAAGTCCTTTAGCACATTTATTCAGCAGATCACTTCAGACGGGGGTAGTACCAGGAGACTGGAGAAGAGCTGATGTTTTACCTCTCCACAAGGGAGGAAGCAGGCAACTACCGACTGGTCAGCCTTATGTCAGTAGTGGGGAAACTGATGGAAACTTTAATGAAACAAGACTTGGTAGAGTACCTAGATAAGCATGGTCTGCAGGATGACAGACAGCATGAGTTCGTGGTGGGAAGGCCGTGCCAAACTAAACTGATCACATTTTTGACTGGGTCACTAGGGAACTAGACAGAGGCAACCCAGTGAACCTCCTCTGCTTCGATTTCAGTAAGGTCTTTGATTTGGTGCCGCATAACTGCTTACTGGAAAAGTTGGAGGACCTGAGTGCAGCCAAGTGCATAGTCAGTTGGGTAGGTAATTGGCTTAGGGACAGAAAACAGAGTAGTGGTCAGCGGGGTGAGGTTTGATTAAGGCGCGGTCACTAATGTGCCCCAAGGCTTAGTGCTGGGGCCAGTCCTGTTCAGTGCCTTTATCAGTGGCATCGGCATAGGTATGTAGGGCAAAATTGCCCTATTCGCGAATGATACCAAACTAGGAGGAAGGGTTGACAAGAGAGGAGGCAGTTAAGGACCTACAAAAAGACCAACAGAGGCTGGAAAGATGGTCCAGCGTCTGGCAACTGAAGTTCAATACAAAGAAATGTAAGGTAATGCTTTTGGGTAAAGGGAACCCAAGGACAGAGTACCATCTCAGCAGAGTCCAGCTCAGCGTCACGCAGGAAGAATGGAACCTAGGTGTCCTCCTAAGCAGCACCCATAAAAAAAGTCAGTGCAGCAAAGCTTTATAGCAAGGCCAACAAAATGCTAGGGTGCATAGGGAGAGGATTCGACAGCAAGAAGGAGGTAATACTGCCACTCTACAGGTCCCTGGTAAGGTCCCATCTGGAGTACTGTGTCCAGTTTTGGAGTCCACATCTGAAAAAGGATATAAACAGGTTGGAGACTGTTCAGAGTAGAGCGACCACAATGATCCAGGGCCTTCAATGACACTCGTACGAGGAGCATCTAGAAGCATTAAATATGTTTTCACTGGAGTCAAGGAGGGAGAAGGGAGATATCATTGAAACATACAAATTCCTGAGAGGAATAAATAAGGTGCCATCCTCGGACCTGTTCAACAGAGTCTCTGACTCCAACACTAGAAGGCACAAGTGGAAGTTTGGGGGGGAGCTTGAAGAGGAAGCTTAGGAAACACTATTTTATAGAAAGAGTCGTGGAGCTGTGGAATAAACTGCCAGCTGAAGTAGTGGAAGCTAAGTCCATAACATAATTCAAGCTGGGGTGGGACAAGGCTAAAGTGCGATCAAAAGCAACAGGAGCAGTAGGGGGCATTATGCAGATGGGGATTAGGTCCTGGGATCTGAGAAGGTCCAAGGAACACGTGCAGACTAGATGGACCCTTGGTCTCCTTTGCAATCTTTTTTCCTGTGTTTCTTGGAATACTGTCCACAGCTTCACTGAACTTTACAGTCTGGACATTGTGTCTCACTGATGAGCAGGCTTTGGTCTAGTTGTCTCACAAGGCCTGCTGTGTTGGGCAAGTATGTCTCCAGCTGCCCAAACTGTCACCTTTCAGTACTACTTGTCTCTCATTCCAAAGGTATGGATTGATGAAAGAGAGAGATCCTCAAAGATAGAACAGTTATGTACTTACTGTAACAGTAGATCTTTGAGAGAATCTGTTTCATTAGGTCATGCAAACCCACCCACTTCCCCCCCTTCTGGGGTAGGTCACAGGATTTTCTGCACAGTTATTTCATCACTGCTAATTCAGCACTCCTTGTTGCCTGGTATGCAGGGTACTACCTTTGCATTCTAGTTCCCATCACGAGGTCCTCCAAGCATTCTCTCTGGGGAACAGAGGAGAGATGGTGACGCCCACGTTTATGTAGACATGGACACATGACTTGGTTGTGGGCGGCCCCTGGTTTGCAGAAGTTTACATGTGGTCCAGTTCCAGAAGTGTAGGCTGATGAGATTCTCTCAAAGATCTACTGTTAAGGAAAGTACTTAACTGTTCTTTTCCAGTAAGGTAACTTTTTTAATGAAGTACTGGTAGAGGGTTCACTAGTACAGTGGATCGTGTATTCAAGTTTTTCATTGGGAGGCCTGATTTCAAGTCCTGACTACTGTAGCAGGTGGAATGCATTTGGTGGTCTCTGCTGAGTCGTTTATAGTTGGGAGTTTTTACTTCGAGTTGATAATCAGTGACTGGCATCTTGGCATGGCTGCAGCTCCGTTCACTATTAGGGAGGACCTGGTTGAAATGCAAATGTTGGTATCCTACCCTGAAACAGCAGGTGACTTGTGGTGGTTGAGGTACTTTGCTGTTAGGGAGGGAAGCCGGCTGACATTAGTCTATCACCTGCTGACTGCAGAAACCATCAGTGCTGTTGACTGTGAAGGGAGCTGCTTGCCCACAGAGTGATATAATGCTACTGCTTTCACCTCAAGGATGGGGGTATAAAAGCACATTTGGGGATACTCAAACAAGAACACATATTTAATCTGCAAATTAAACATTCTTCCCAAGTGCATTTGAAGAACTAATGTGCGTTTTTATTGAAAGTGCTTTGAAACCTGGAAATGTGTGAATAAATGTACCAGTCAATAAATGGCTAGGTAAATAAAACCATCTAAATAAGAACCGGGTGGGGAAGCATAGCCCAGAAATGATCATCAGCAAACTGAAAAGGTTCCTGTTTCCAGTGGCACATGCTGGACCCATTGAAGGCACTCAGTTTCTCACTGAAACAGGTTTTTAATGTTACATGTTTGTTGTGGCTGTGCTTTTCAAAGACACTAAGGTTTTATCAGCCTGTAACAAGCTAGGTCACAGATGACAAAAGGCAGCTTGATGTAATTTCTTGACTCAGTGGTTTGGTGCTCTGAATCGGACAGCAGCAGTGCTACTGAAGTACAGTGCTTCTGCATAGATCTTCGATGATATCCCTTTCATTAGGCCACACCGCCAGGCACCAGGAACATATAAAAGCCTTTTTGCTGGCAGTCTTCTAAGGGCCGCCCATGACAGCATCATACGTCATCGTATAAACGTGGGCGGTTCCACGCCATCCTCGGTTCTTTTCCCCACCATGGACCATAACACATCGGAATCCATGGAGATACCACTGCTTCAGTCGACAGCCATGTCTTCAACTTTCCAACTTTGTTATTTTTCTCACTCTAGTTATCACTTTATTTTTTAACGTGATCTTCATCGTCATGTAAGCCGGCTGACTCCACAAAACTCTTCTGATACTGCGAGTGCAGTGGGAAAATCTACAAACACGATGCTTGCTTCCGCTGTCTTGACAAGGCCCACAATGTTAAGGCCTGTGAGATCTGCTCTGGTTTCAACCAGGCTACCCAGTGGTGCCATCAGAAAGCCCTGCATGCTTCCTTCTTGTACAGAAGGTAACCAGAATGAAGAGGGAGCTCCAGGTGAGAAGCTTCTCCATGTAGCCGGCATAGTCTATGGGCTCCCATTCCTCCAAGGCCCGGGACAAATCTTCTGGGAAACAGAAGTTCCGGGAGAGTCAGAGGATCATAGACAAGTCCCCCACCCCTCTCCCCGGGCATGCTCTCGGTCAGCACTACGAGTGTCGTCCACTTCAGCGACACCTTCTGCCACCAGCACCCTCACTACCACAGGATTGGCTCTGGCAGTGAGCTCCACTGGACCTTCCATGGCCACCGATGGCTTGTTGACATCAGGCCTGTTGACGCTCCTGCCGACGGTGCAGCCCCCTGCAGCTCAGACCACTACATTCTAAGGGGCAGGTGGCAGTGGTCTCTGCCGAACCTACTTTGGGCCATCGATGTCAGGCTTCCTGCCTCCCCTGTCAACGCCCCAGGCTGTTCCATCAACGCCAGGAACCCAGCCTTCCCTGGCAACACCGCAAGGCGCCCCAGTGACACCAACCACTGGTAATGTCGTGACCATGTTCTCCTCCTTTATGAAGATCATTCAGCGCCTTGCTGCTCCTCCGGGCCTGACTACACTGGAGCCTGCCAGAACAGCCCATGTGTCGACACCTACCACCGTGACATGCCCTGCCGCTTTCAGGGCACTGACGTTGTCCTTGCCATCTCTGGACTACTCAGAGCCCATCGACGAGGATCGGGAGTACAGTTCTGACCTCATCCCATAAGAAGAGGAGGAGGAGGAGGAGAAAGATAGGGATAGGAGCCCATCTGGGTCTGCCTCCACTGTTTCCTCAGGAGGTGAGTACTCCTCCAGATATACCCCGAGGTCCCCTCCTGATGACCCTTTCTTCATCACAGTGAAGAAGCAGCTCCAGACTACTATGGGGTTTGATGCTGAGGAGCAAAACTTCACCAGAAGAAACCTGGTTGAATATCTGGAACTACTACATTCTCCCCCTCTGATTTTTCCTCCTCTGCTGGCCACATTAGAGGATGCCACCATGGCTGCATGGTACATGTCAAGTATGATCCCTGCCATGCCTAGAAAGGCAGACTAACTGTACCATGCCCCCTTAGGGAAGCTTAATTTCGCAGGGCAACAGGTGGATTTAATGGTGATAAATGCAGCCCATGATAGATCTAAGACACCTCAACGCCTCATTTCTCTTCCTCTCCTCTTGACAAGGAGTCGAGGAAATTGGATTTCATGGGCAAAATGACCTGTGCCTCTGCCACACTGGGCCTTGGAATAGCCAATTACCAGGCCCATATAATAAAACTCCAGAACATCCTCTTGAAAAAGGCCAAAGCAGCAGCCCTGGCACTTACGGGGGGTCTCTAGAAGCAGGAGATGTTTAAGGCCCTCCAGACTGGGGCTCATATAGATAAGCACCTCTTGATATACCTATATTTCAGATGCCTCAGCCAGGGCAGCTGCGGCTGGCATCTGCCTCAGAAGGCTTTTTTGGCTTCGGATGTCTGGATTTGCTAGTGATGTCCAGCAGTCCCTCTTGAATATTCCCTTCTGAGATTACAAACTCTTCATGGCAGATGTGCAGGATATCTTGTCTGACCTGCAGACCTCAGGAAGGACTCTGTGATCAGTCCACTCCCTTTGCCACATCCAACCAAAAAGTGGTCAGAGGGTGCCCTTTGGTCATGCCACCCACAGACCAAGCCAGGAGGCCGACAGCAGGGCAAGCGCAGAACAAATACAGCCTTGCCTGCCCCTACCCTGCACCACAGGAACAGCCCCTAGAGGTGGAGCTGTGGCCCTGGTTGCTGGCTTGCTTCCACATGACTCCTTACTAGACGCCCAACCCCTCCAGTACTTCAGTAGGTTACAGTAGGGGGGTCGCCTCTCCTTCTGCCAGAACAGGTGGAGGGAGATCACAACAATGCTTAGGTCCTGCAGCTCATAGAGCAAGGTCACACTCTAGAGCTTCTGGAGTGACTTCCAGACCTACCTCCAGCTACCCTCCAGACCACATACCAGTGTTACTGGAGGAAGTTCGCACACTGCTACAGAAGAGGGCTGTAGAGCTAGTTCCTGAGGAACAGAGGGTTCGATTCCCAGTTCTTTCTAGTCCCCAAGGAATTTGAGGCCCATCCTGGACCTGAGAAATCTGAACTTCTGTATCCAGTACAAGAAGTTCAGGATGGTAATCCTGCAAGGTCTGCTGCCTCTACTGCAACAGGGAGACTGGATATGCTCCCTAGACATGCAGGACTCATACCTACACATAAAGGTTTGCATTCCCCACAGGAAGTACCTCAGGTTCCTGTTTTCAGGGGGAGCACTACCAGTTGAGGGTATTGCCCTATGGCTTGCCATCTGCACCACAGGGCTTTACCGAATGCATAGCGGTGCTGGCAGCAGCCCTGAGGAGGGAGGGACTGTATGTCTTCCTCTGTTTGAACGACTGGTTGCTAAAAGCTCAGTCCAGGGAGCAATTGGCTCACACCCTAGCCTGTATTAGACAGCTGTTCACTGCTCTAGGGACCACGGGCAATCTGCCCAGTCACTTTTTTGTTTTGTTTTGTTTTTATTTGTGTTTATTGGAATATTTTGACCATTGAAACACACGAGATAACAATTTCTTACTGTCCTTAACATCAGCAAACTTGTATCATACAGCACCGTTTAATATAGCAGTTGCAATTATGTAATGGTGGAGTCTTCCAACCTAGGTTACAACTTCAGTACTGACTTTCTCACATAGTTCAACAAAAAGCTTGAATGTATAGACAATAACCCTCTTTATCCCACTTCTTCCCTTACCCTCACCTCCTACCCCTGTTGGGGCAAAAGTCTGGATCAGATTCTGACTGGTGGAGAATCCACCATTGCCATTTTCCTGTGAATGATTGTGTCTGGTTATTCATATTGGCTGATAGGCTTTCCATTTGGTAGATGGTAACCATTAACTGTTTCCAGTCTTGTATAGTGGAATTGTCTAGCGACATCCATTTCCTAGAGAGGGCCTTTTTAGCAGCTAATAGACTGGAAGCAGAGTTTTTGCCCATGGTGGGGAATGGTGCGGGTATAAGGCCAGCAGAACCACCTCGGCTGTTAATTCTATGTTGTTCCCTAAGTTCCTAGAGATTTCATTCTGTAAGGTAATCCAGAATGGCATAAGGAATGGTCACTGTCGCATAATATGGGCCAGGTCAGCTAGTATACAGCTGCCCCCAAAGACAATGGCCAAATGGCCATAACTGTTCACAGGGGACCTGAAATATCGATCTGCATTTCCAGGAAAATTCTGCCCAAACATGGGACAAGGTGATTTTTACCACATGAACAGCTGCGACTTCCCAACGATCCTTTGATATTTTTAAGTTTAGAGCTTTATTCCAGCTTTCTAGTATTGAGACTGTGGATTCTTTGGTGAGGTCTCTTAAAATCCTGTATAGATTTCCTATTGGGTGACTCCATTGGTTTCCCTGAATGTGATCAATAAATAGTTCTAAGAGGGGAGGGATGGGGTGGGTAAGTTTAGCTTGTATAATGCAGATTCTCAAGATGTGATTTCTGACCTGAAAGTATCCTTATATGTCAATTTTTGACAAGTTAAATTTCTTTATTAATTTGTCAAAGATTAAGACCCCTAGTGGTCCCAAGAATTGGAAGACATGTTCCAGGCTCAGCCCTCTCCACCGAAAGAAGGACACGTCCGTTTGGGAAGGGAGGAAGAGATCATCCTCCAATATAATTTTACAGTATTCATGGATAGATTGAAGGGGCTCCCTCCTATGTATTCTAAACCGGATCTTCAGGACTTGTGATGTTGCAGGTCGTGAGGGCTAAGCTGAAAGAAGCCCACCCAGGTTTCCCTCGCTGCACACCCGGTCCGAAGCTCCCCAGCTGGCCATTGGAAGGGTCATGAGGGCTAAGCTGAAAGAAGCCCTCCCCAGGTTTCCCTTGCAGCACTCCCCGGTCCCAAGCTCCCCAGCTGGCCATCAGAAGGGTCGTGAGAGCTAAGCTGAAAGAAGCCCTCCCCAGGTTTCCCTCGCTACACACCCGGTCCGAAGCTCCCCAGCTGGCCATCAGAAGGATCGTGAGGGCTAAGCTGAAAGAAGCCCTCCTCAAGTTTCCCTTGCAGCACACCCGGTCTGAAGCTCCCCAGCTGGCCATCGGAAGGTACGCGAGAGAGAGAGAGCTGCATCAGTTTAAATCTTGGCGCCTTTTTCCTGCTCATCCCAGGCGCTCTAATGAGAGACTGTGTTTTTTATAGCTAATATTACAGTCGCTGCAACCTGCGAATTTGTAACTAAATCCTGAGTGGTTAATTACACTGAAGACAACTCTCGTTGCAGCCTGTTAGTTTTTAAAGAAAATCCTGTCTGCTAAGTGTAATTTATTGAAGCAGACGCTGCGGCTCACTCTGACCTGCTGCTTGCTTGATTTTTTTTTTCCCACCCACTCACTCAATTAACAGTATTAAATGCATCATCTGACTCCACCCATTGTGGCTGTCCGCCAGTGCACCATGTGTCTCTGCCTTTTGCTGCTTTCTGCCTAATATTCTTTAGGTTAGGCAAACCTTCCACTCCTCTCACCACTCTAACCTATAGGCCTCTGAATTCAGAACTGCACAAAACTCATGCCATAACTGAATTCAAAAGGGTGTTTCCTGTTTCCCTTCTTATTCCTTGGCTCAACTTGAACCAGGACCCTGCGTTTCTTCTACTCACTTCCATAATTATTTTTAAAGGCATACCTTCCTACTTGTCCAGTCAGTGCCTTTTTTTTTTTACTTTGTCACTGGATACTTTAGGTACCTTTCAACTGCCCTGACCTTAATGATGGGCACAGTCACAAAGGCACCATTTCTGCCTTGGACTCTAGCTCTAGTCTAGGGGTTTCCCCCTCCACCTCTTGTTCCTCTTAGTTTGGGACCTCCTAATATTTTTACTAGCTTCCACTTCCCACTCCTGCTGAGTTAATTGTTTGAAGTGCTCTTTCTCTCTCCCGTTACAAGATGTTTTCTCTTATGAGGCCTAGGGCACTTTTGATTATTGCAGGACTGGTACTCTCCCACCTGTCACTTAATATAACTGCTGGTGACTCTGGGTTCCACTAACATGAAGAAAACTCTCTTGTCTACTCTAATCTGCTTCCCCTATAGGAAATCACATTCATTCCTTAACCTGGCCCTATGTCTAACACATCCTGCCAAACTTGGTCATTTTCTTCTCAGTCACTCCCCTGTCATGCCAAAATGCCTCAAACTCATTTGTTGCCTCACCAGACAAACTTGGGCGACTCTCCTGTGTTTATCCCTATCTGGGGATATTGAAACAAATCCTGCCCCCCCCCCAAAAAAAACAATGCTAGATCAACAAATGACGACTCCTGGTTCTCCGCAAAGGGCATCAGAAATGGTCTTATGAATATTAGATGTGTACCTGCTAATTTCCCTGAACTGGAAGCCTGGGTAGCCCACTATCGCCTGGATATTCTAGGATTGACTGAAACATGGTTAAGGCCAGACATACCTGACACAGTATATAAAATAAATGGCTACTACCTTATGAGATTTGATCGCCCCTCTAAACAGAAGGGTGGAGGGGTTGCTCTCTGTTATAAAGAACATCTCAATTTCTCTGTCCAGCACTCAGGGTTATCAAGTATCTATGAAACTCTGCATACTGTTCTGCTCTTAGGCGGAGAAAAATGGCTAAACCTGATATGTGCTTATAATCCTCCAAAGAGAGCACTCCCTGGCCTAAATGGTATCTTGGACTATATCTCTACTCTAAAGGGTAAATCTGAAGTAATATTAATAGGTGACTTCAACCTTGACCTATCGGGAACCCACTCTGGTTTGTACACAGAGGCTCTCGGCCGACTTCACTTATCGCAACTGATTACTAGCCCTACTCGACTCTCGGCAAATAGCAAGCATCAATCTCTCCTAGACTGGATAGCCACAAACAGAGCAAATAAAATTATTGCTGCAGGCACCTTTTCTGATTCTATCGGTGATCACCTACCTACCGTCTGCATTTGGAATGGTCACTGCCCCCATCCCCCACCCAGAATTATTCAGTTTCGGGATTTTGCCAAACTGAATCCAAGCGCACTCCTTGATGATATTAATAACATCGACTGGTCGCCTATCTATATCACTGAGGATGTAAATATAGCACTTGACTACCTAAACCCTGAGCTACTAGTCCTACAGGATCTGCACGTCCCATTGAAAAAGGCATCTTAGGGGCTCTGCAAACATATGGCTGCATAAAGACCTCCTTCAGACTATGAGAAGAAGGGATAAGGACTGGGCCGTGGCCAGGAAATCCCAGTGGACAAATGACTGGGCAAATTATAGAAAAATGAGGAATGCCTGCAAAAAAAAGAGATTCGGAGGGCAAAAAGGAACTATTGCCTTAAGTTTCTCCAATCTTCAGTGGGTGACTCCCAGGGTTTTTGGAACTACCTCAAAAATTTCATAGGCCAAAGGCCCAAGACAGCCATAACTGAAATGATGCTAAATGACGCCAACTGTAACAATCTACCTATGATTGCAAATGCCCTGAATGCACAATTTTCTGATCTCTCTGAATACCTTGCAAAATTTAACCAGTCCCCTGCACCCCCTCCTGAGATCCACCATCCTTCGGGACCCTCTTTTCTGCTCAGATCACTCTCCACTACCGAAGTGCTGCTGCTTCTTAAATCCATCTCCCCTCATGGATCTGCTGGTCCAGATGGATTACTGCCCTATTTCTTAAAAATTGCAGCTTCAGCTTTTGCTGCCCCTATTGCAAGAATTTTCAGCCTATCTATACTAACCCAGACAGTGCCTACACTATGGAAAACGTCTCGAGTTGTCCCTGTACACAAAAAAGGGGACACCAAAAACATGGCTAACTACAGACCGATCGCCATTCTCTCTATCTTAAATAAACTGCTTGAGAATGCTGTTGCCACCCAGGTTTCAGAATATCTGCACCTTCACAACCTTCTATCCCCTGCTCAACATGGATTCCGAACAGGGCACAGCACCACAGCTGCACTACTTCAGGTATCAAACGAAGTCCTCACAGCAGTGGATAAGGGCCTGCTCATGGGGGCCATTTTTATTGGCCTCACTAAGGCTTTTGATCTTGTGAATCACCCCCTTCTACTCTCCAAACTGTCCATTCTGGGTTTTCCCAGCCTGCCATCTCCTGGTTTGATAG
The DNA here is from genome assembly GCA_016271365.2 of Neoceratodus forsteri. Taxonomy (NCBI): domain Eukaryota; kingdom Metazoa; phylum Chordata; order Ceratodontiformes; family Ceratodontidae; genus Neoceratodus; species Neoceratodus forsteri. The sequence continues at coordinate 265,917,103 of CM057451.1, read as the reverse complement.
CTACCTCACTGGGAGGAGGCAATTTGTTCAAATTGCAGCTGCTGTCTCTGGCCCCTCCTTAACCTCTGTTGGAGTTCCCCAGGGATTTATTCTTGGCCCTCATCTTTTCTCTCTCTTTATTAACAACCTGCCCTCACTTCCCTGTCTCTCCTCGCTGATCCTTTATGCAGATGACATGGTGCTTCTCGCTAGTGGTAAAGACCCCACATCAGTAAAGGCGAATCCTCAAGCTGACTTTGACTGCTTACAAGTGTCTTCTACAAAACAAACTCATACTTCATCCTAAGAAAACTGTGGCTTTGCTTTTGACCCCGAATCAAATCCTGTGCTCTGGATATTTCATTACTATGTCTTGATGGCTCCCGTTGGAATCTGTTAACTCCTTTAGGTACCTAGAGTCACACTTGACCCATCTTTAGTTTTAACCTCCACCTCACAGCTACTTGCAATGAGTTAACTCAAACTGGGTATTGCCTAAATTAGGTCCTCCTAAATGATGCTGCCGGCTTGTTGTTGCACAAGGTTTCCTCCTTCCTCCTTACATACTGCTCACGGTATCCTTAATGCTAACAAGGATCCCTCCATAAATGGAGCACATGTTATAACAGCATATGCCGATTTGCGCGCTCTGCACACAGACTGACTCATCGCTATGAATTCTACTCCAAACTAAATTGGCTCTCCCCGACTTCGCACAGACTCTACTCTACTGAATGCTTGATTGACAATATCATCAGAACGGGGACACCTGATTATCTCTCAAGGCTGCTATCTCATCCCTCCCAAGCATATCTCTTTAGGTCATCCATACAAACCCAACTTGAAATTCCCAGATACCTCACAAAAAAAAGGGGGAACTATCCTTCGCTATATTGGCTCCCAGCATCTGGAACTCCCACCCCCCACATGAAACTCTCTAAATCCCACCTAGCCTTTAAACTGGGTCTCCGAGCCCACCTGACTGACTCTGATGACTGCTCCTGTGCTGTAACTTGAGACTGACTCCCAGTAGCATTCCTGACTGACATGGCACTTACTGTTTCCCTCCATTGTATAAAATCTGCATGTTCCCACTCCTTCCACAAAATCGTTAGTTAAAACTGTTATTTATTCTTTTGCGGTTGTCATATGTCCTTAATTATTATTGTTGAATCATCCAGTGCAAGTAGCTAATGTAAGGGTATTTATTTACTCTGTTTCCACAGAAATAGGTCTTGCTTTTGTCAGCAATCTGCAAATTTTTGTTCCCACTTCGTGCTGCGCCATGAACAGTTGTCTCTGATGTTTGTACCTTGCTCTCTCCTGATTGTACTCTCCCGGGTCGTGCCTGAATATAGGCAATACTCTTGTCTAGTGTACCTACCCGGTAAACAAAAAACAAATAAATAAATATGTTTTGAGAAGTCTTTTGGGGGAGGGGTCCTCCCTGTTGAGGCGAATTTTTTTTTTTTTTTTTATGTCATATAGGTCATTCAAGTGGAATTCAAATTTTTTCCAGGGAACTTCGTAGCTATCTAATAGCCAGAGGAGGAGGATGCGCAGATAAGCCACCTCTGCGTATAATTTGTGGTCTGGGAGATTAGTTTCTCCCTGTAGAAGCAATAGTTTTAGAATTTATAGCCGTATTCTTGGACATTTATTGCCCCATATAAAAGAGGAAATCATATTATCCCAGGATTTTTTTTTTTTTGCAGCTATTACTTTTTTTCCTTGCCTGCTGTACATCCAGAGGGCACCTCCAGCCCCGTCCCCCGACATCCACCATCCGGCACTGATCCGGCACCAGGGCTTAACCCCCTGGCGGGGCCAGCAGGGAGCCCCCCCCCAATTCCCGAGACCGGATTCAAGGGGCCAGTGCCGTGGTTGGCCGGAAGCAGAGCCTGCGAGGCACCCTCCATCACTCTGCTGCAACAAGTGGAGTTTGTTTTTCCTTCCCCTAGGGGTTCTGGTGTGCATTGACGCCTGCGGAGTGGAGTACGCACGTGTCCGTACGCGCTCCCTCCAAGTGCCTGCCCGACTCCTCCCTGTGCACAGCACTGTAGCCGTGACCCTCAGCCTCTGCGGCTCTGAGATCTAGGAACCCCCCTCCCCGGAGAAGGAGAGCAGTCCTTCGGACGCTCAATTCTTCCCCATCCTGGCTGACCCCCATCGGTCTGTGCTCGCTCCCAAACACGGGTCGCCGGTGTTGCGCGAGGTAAGGCGACCATCGCCTCAGCGCCACCAGGCCGGCACATCCCATGATTTAAAAAAATATGGAGATGGGAAATAGGGAATATTTTGAAATAGATATAGGAGACGAGGGGGTATGTTCATGCGGATTGTCTCTTCTTTGGAAAAATGTTATGTGGGAGTTTTTGCCATTTGTCTTAAGTCCTGTTGTATGGAGATTGACAGGGGTTCATAATTTATTAGTTCCATTACCTTTAGGTTGGGGGGGATGTGTATCCCTAGATATTTTATTTTGGTTGTGCTCCATTTTAGTGGTAATGTTTGCTTGAGGGATTTGGGAGGAGTAAAATTAAATAGTAAGACTTTTGTTTTAGAGGTATTCAATTTGAAGTCGGCTATTTTTTCAAATTGTGTTAATATGTTCCAGGCTTCTGGGATTGAACTTGTGGGGGACAAAAGGGACAGGAGGATATAGTCTGCGAACAGACTGATCCTGTATTCTGTTTGGTGCAGGGGGATACCCTCAGTGTTTGTGGATACTCTTAGGCTGCAGCCAAGGGTTTGCTGTAAAGTGCAAATAGCAGTGGAGATAGCGGGCAACCCTGACGTGTGCCTTGGTGTAATGGAAACAAGGACATACCTCCGTTGATATGAACATATGCCTTTGGGGCAGAGTAGATATGTTAAAGCCATGTCAAGAATGATTCAGGATATCGAAACTTTCACAGCGTGTCCCATAGGAAGGGTCATGACACGCGGCTAAATGCCTTTTCTGCATCTGAAAAAGGCTGTCAGGATTTTTCGAGCTTGAATATGTTCTATTAAAATGAGGGTTTTCCAGATGTTATCGGTCATGTTTCTTCGTTTAATGAATCAAGCTTGATCAGGGTGTATTATGGAGGGGAGGATGTTTTCTAGTGTCTCTGTCCAGGTGCCCGCATAGATTTTGTAGTCTGTGTTTAGTATGAATATTGGCTGGTATAAAGATGGGCCTATTTTGTTTCTTTTGGATTTAGGGAGCGCTGCTATAGTGGTATAATCCCATGATAAGGGAGGGGGGCTTCCTTCCACCACTTCTTTATAAAGTAGGTGTAATCTAGGGGATAGCTCATCTTGAAATGTTTTGTAGCACTCTCCCAAGAATCTGTCTTGACCTGGGCAGTGGCCCATGGATATTTTTTTTTTTTTTTTTTATCCTGCCTTACACCCCTTCAGACTTGATCAGTGCCCATAGATCCCTCCCACGGTGTCTGCCTCTAGAGTGCCAGGCTTACTCCGTTATCCCCCTACCTTTCTCCTCTCTTCGGAGCGCCTGCTGTGAGGGTCTGCTGTGTGGGTAGGTGATCGGGACTAGAATCAGTCGTCATCTTGGACCGAGAGGTTTTTTTTCCGCTTTTCTTCCCTTGGTCCCTCCTTCTCCTAATGGTATTGGCACACAGGACTGACGTCCAGACAGACGGCGTGCTAACGCATGCCATTGTCAAATGCTCACAACGTCTCCCGACTCTGGAGAGCCATCTGTGCCCGATGCCGTGCTTCCACAGGTATAGGTGCGGCTGGTGCTCAAAGCACCCCAGGAACCCACCCCAGGAGCAGGAGAGCGTCAGTTGAAACGCTCAATTCTCCTCTTCCTCAGTCTCCCCTCCGAACCTGGGTCGCCAGCGTGGCACAAGGTGTGGCGTCCAGCGCCTCAACCCTCTGCGCCACCGGGCTGGCGTGGATAGGTTTTTAATAGCTATATGTATCACATCTGGTCTGATTGGGGCTTCTAGTTTTTGAATTTGTGTTTCTGTTAATTTTGGGAGGTCTAGCTGACTCAGGAATTCTTGCCTTTGATTGGGAGTTGCTGTGTTTTCTGGTTTGTATAGGTTCTGGTAGTAATTTGAGAAAATCTGCCTTATCTCTCCTTCTCTGTGGGTTACCCAGCCTGTCGTAGGGTTTTTCATTTTAACTATAGTGACTGTATTTTTACGGGTTCGCAACCGTTGGGACAATCTCTGGGCCCCCCTTGAGACCCCATCTGCCCAGTCAGTCTTGACTCTTGCCATTGCCTCCGGCACATCAGAGCTATACTGGATACTGCCCAGGGAGCTGCCTTTCTGCCCCAGGACAGGGCAAAATGCTTCATTGGGTAGGCCAAGCCACTTTACAGCAACAGGTATGTCACAGCCAGGGCATTCCTGCGGCTACTGGGCCTAATGGCAGCAGCCGTTGTCACGGTTCCCCTGGCCAGGCTGCAGAAACGCATACGAAAATGCCAGCAGATTAGGCCTTGAGGTCTATTGCGACTACTCGAGATCTCGAGATGCAGCTCACAGTTTAATAACTGCTGCTGCCCCCGCTCTCCCTTCCATCCCTCCCCTGATTTCCATTCAGAGCCCCCAGTCTCTGCCCGCCCTACCTGTACCCTGCCCATGTATCTATCCCATCCCTTCTTAAAACCTCCCACTGGTTCCCTTGAAACCAACTCCTCAGGTAGCGCATTCCAAGGCATCACCACCCTTTCCATGAAGTAATGCTTTCTTGGGTCTTTTCTACACTTTCCACCAACTAGTTTTAGGCTGTGATCCCTTGTGGTCTCTTCCCCGTTCAGTCTGAACACCCCCTTTGCGTTTACTCTGTTAATACTTTTCAGGTAGTTAAAGGTCTCGATCATATCTCCTCTTTCCCTTATATCTTCCAAGGGGTATATCTTTAGCCCCCTAAGTCTCTCTGCATAGGTCTTATCTCCCATTCAGAGGATCATCTTAGATGCCCTTCTCTGGACCCTCTCTAGGAGCATAATATCCTCCTTTAAGTAAGGGCGCCAGAACTGCATATAGTACTCAAAAAGTGCAGCCTCACCAGGTATTTGTACAGTGGCAGAATTACCTCCTCCCTTCTCGAGGTGATCCCCTAGCAATGCACCCCAGCAAATCTGTTTGCCTTAGCTGCTGCTGTTCTGAGTGATTCATTTTACCAGTGATCACTACTCCCAGATCTTTTTCTTCCTCTGAGACTGTTAACTGTGCCCCCCCCAAATTTGTAGCTGTACCCTGGATTCCTAGCTCCCAAGCGAAGTAAACTGCACTTCCTAACATGAAACCCCAGCTGCCCTGTGACTGACCACTGTTCTAGTCTTCTAGGCTTTCCTGGAGTGTTCTCCTTCCCTCCTCAATGTCCACCTCTGCACCTAGTTTGGAGTTGTCCGCAAACAGGCTCATATTACTCCTAAGTCCCACTGCATGCAGATCTCCCAGTGGAATCAGCACACCAAGAATCTAGCACAGAGGGTTCTAGTTTCTTCATCAGTAAAGAAGGTGCTTCATTGGTGGATGGAACCCAGCAGTTTGCTCAAAGGGGTTCCCTTCTTGATACCTACTGCCCTCATTGGATCTTCACCATGGATGCTTCGGGGATGGGCTGGGGGTGCATCTGAGGCCTCACCAGGCCCAGGGTACACGGAATGCAGTGGAGAGTTCCCTCCACATAAACATCCTAGAGATGAGGGCCATCCTGTATGGCCTGCAAGCCTTCCAAAATTACCTGTCCCTAGGGCCTCTGCTGGTGCAGATGGACAACATTAGTGTACTATACTACATAAGCGAGGGGGGAACTCGTTCATACTCCCTGTGCAGGGAAGCGATGAGGGTTTGGTACTGTGCTCTAGACCATGGTCTAGAACTGTCGGTAGTCCATGTTTCAGGTGCCCAAAATGTCTTGGCAGACAGACTAAGCAGGTCACAGTCCAGAATACATGAGTGGGAGCTGCAGACCTCAGTAGTGGAAGACCTGTTAAATGGGTGGGATCGCCCAGAGTGGGACCTTTTTGCATCCCCACTCAATGCGAAACTGTTGCTTTCTAGGGATGTCACTATGATGTGCCATCCACACTTCTGGTAGTGTTCCTTTCCCTTTAAGGCTCACCGGAACGTCAAGAAGAAGAAATACACAGTGTATCCCAAAGCGCTTTACAAGCAATGCTAGACTGAATGTGTGGTGGCAGCCATATCTCACATCATCACCCACACACAGCCTGGATAATTGCATGAACCAGTTTATGGGAAGGGTAATGTTGGCCAGGACACCGGGAATGTCCCCTACTCTTTGTGAAGAGTGCCCTGGGTTCTTGTACTTCCACCTGGACACCCACCAGGACAACACCAGGATGGGTAGAATGGACCTCGGTTTAACGTCTCATCCGAAGGATGGCACACCCCAGCAGTACAGCACCCCCCCAATACTGCACTCCGATGCCAGCAATTTTTTAGGTGCAAGCCCAGTCCCGGTGTAGGGCGAGAACCCACGATCAGCTGGCTTCTCCCACCCACCCACCTGGGTGGTAACTCTCTCAGCACCACCCTGTAACATCCAGTCTTTCTTTCCACTGGAAGAAGAAGGCTCCCTTCCTTTCCGCTTTCTACGCTGAGTAGGCCCTTTGCATAAAAACCTTGGCAAATCTTGTGAAATTCTTCATCTTCAGGTGATTTCTCAATCTCCAACATAGATGACTCAAAGTCGACACTGGTATTTAAAAAGTGTGGGCAGATGATGTCCCAGATGGACCCGCACACCACATGCGTCTACTGCCTAGGTCATGAACACGATCTCCAGGTGTGTGGCCTCTGTCGCACTTTTCATCCTTCAACTTTAGAAAACAGGCATGCTCAGCTTCTTTTAGGGTGCCCAGATGAATGTGATCCCTCCGTTCGCTCAAAGGACACCCGTCGGGCAGTCTCCACAGCTGCGGGGTCTGCTGAACAACTCGTGGCTCAGGCCACAGAACATGCCTCTTCAGCTCCGGCCTTTGTTACGCTTTCTTTTGGTACCACCTTTACAGGGTGTTCCGTTATTTGTGCCAGTCCCTTCCCACCATTGGGCAGGGCCCCCTCTAAGGGCACAAAATTCAAATCTTTGAAGAAAGAGACTAAAAGGAAGTCTCACCGTTGATCATGGGATCGCAAGGTCTCTTGGGCCTCAGATTCCTGTGCTTCTCTGGAGGTTTTGACTACAGTCAATCCTTCGGCCCAGGCCGCTGGCTCCATGGTCTCCTTGTCGGGCCAGTTGGTTGAGATGCCCATCGACCAACCAACCAAGATTTTTCTCAACCGGGTCCATGCGTTGTCTCCAGATGAGATTGATGCCTCCCTCTCTAGGACTCCAGTCCTGCCTGTCACCTCTCAGGGTGGGTCAGACCCACCTGCTGATCTTGTCTATACCCCTCGGGATCCAGTAATCCAGAAGGATCTTCTGCTTCACTGGCTCCCTCCGAGACCCACGGAAGGTAGTGGTCTCTATCCCGAAGCCTCGAAGTGAGCAGCCCACGTCAGCATTGACATTCCCGCTCTCGGCATTTGGGCAAGCGGCGTCGCTGCTACTCCTCCTCCTCTTCCTGCTCCGATGAGGAGAAGCTCTGCTGCAAAATGCATCTGTGCTACAAGGAGGTTGTGGCATCAGCTCATGTTTACGGGGGTTACGCTGGTTCTGGCTCCTATCCCAGCTCTTCATGGCTCCCGCCTCCTAGGCCTCAGCCTACCCCGGCTCGGCCTGTTCTGGTCTCTCCGCCCATCCAGGTGGGCAGCACCTAAGCAGCCACCAGTGGGTCTCTTCTCTCCCCCCCACCCACCCAAAGATGCCCATACTGCTTCCTGGCTTCCTTGTCGGTTGTCGGTCACCGTGCCTCCCGACAGACCCGGTAGGGTAACTCTTGGCAATCGACTGCTTTTTGACTAATCCTTGCGGTCTGAGGGCTCCTCCCTACACTCCCATCCATTGGACGCTGAGTCAGGGGAGGATTTGTCCACGGAGCATGGTCCCACTTCTTTCGCGGGCCTGCTCCACTTAATCTCTGAATCTGCAGGTCTTCAGATGGAGCCTTTCCAAAAATGGGCCAAGTACCCCTTGACCAAGATTCTCAGCCAGGGTGACTCCCCTTGGGAGGCCTTCCCGGTCACCAAGGTCATTCTTGGCCCCGCTCTGGAGTTTTTGCAGCACCCTGCCTCTTGCCCTGCACCATGGGCATGGATGGCCTGCAGGTTCGCAGTCCCTCTGGTTACCTGTTAGGTTTCACCGAACATCCCTCGACTGAGAGTCTGGTGGCCGACTCTTGTCATTTGGCATACTGGCAATGTCAGGGACATGGATAAGCCTCCCAACAAGGAATCCAAGAAATTGGATCATATGGTCAAGAAGGTCTGTGCTACGGACTCTTCCCTCGGCTTTCGGCAAGCGAGTTTGGCCCTTTTAATGGCCCACTTTGCGCATGCCCTCTTAGGCAGCCTTGATGAGGTGCTTCCCCAGCTCCCAGCTGACTTGCAGACCTTGGTCAAGCAGGACCAGGGCAAAGCGCCTAAGCAGTAGCTCCAGACGGCCCTGGACATCAGCGACTCCTGTGCCTGGTCTGTGGCTGCTGTGATAAACATGAACCGCAGGGCTTGGCTGAGGATCTCAACCTTCATGGTAGATACCCAGCACAAGTTGGCGGATGTCTCCTTCCTTGGCACCGACTTTTTCAGGTCAGGGGTGGAAGGACACCTCACTCACGTTGAAAAGTCCACTGCTACCCTGGACTCCATACCTCTGCCCAGAGGGGATCCCAAGGACTCTGAGGTCCAAAGGAAGGAGCCCTTTCAGCCCCTGTCTGCACCTGTGGCCAAGCCATCCCAGACCCTAGCCGGGCATCATGCCCAGGCTTGGCATCCTCGGCTGAAGTCTGTTGCTTCGGTCGTCTGTAAACAAGGAGGTTGCAGTCCCACTGCTTCCTCAGCCTGTCCCTCCTCCGCCTCCAAGCCTGCCCAGTGATGGAATGAGGGGTGCCTCCCCATGCCCATCCTGACTCCTCTGGGTTCTCCCATGGGGACCGGCTCCACCACTTCCTTTCCACCTGCTCCACTGTCACCATGGACAAGGGGGTCCTCGAGTTGGTCAATCAGGGTCTGCCTCTTAAGTTCGAGGCTTACCCGCCTTGCCGAGCTTGTGCCCCATGGGAGGACATGGTGTCCACTGACATGCTGTCAGCCCTTCAGGAAGACATTGCACAGCTCCTCCAGAGGTAGGTAGTGGCTCCTATCTTGGACCCTCCAGGTACTTCCTGGTGCCAAAATAGATACGGGGTGGCTGGACCCTATCTTACGTCTGCATGACCTGAACAAATTCTTTATGCAGCACACTTTCAGGACAGTCACTCTGTCTCAGATCATACCACCTGTGGAGCAGAACATGTGGTTTTGCTCTCTCCGGAGCTTCAGGACTCATTCTTCCATGTCCCAATCAGTCTGTCCCACTGCCAGTTCCTGTGGTTCTGTGCAGAGGGGATTCTGTACTAGTTCTATGCCATGCCCATTGGCCTATCCTAGGCTCCCAGCATCTTCACGAAATGCATTGCATTGGTGGCAGCCTACCTGAGGTGCTGAAGGGTCCGGGTGTACCCCCAATGGCTTATAGTGAGTCCCTCCAGGGAAACGGTGGAGTGGTCCAGGGACCTGGCCCTTCAGACCAGCTTGTCCCTTGGCCTCCTGGTCAACGAGGCTAAGTTGGAGTTCGTGCCTCCGCAGATGATGCACTTCATCGTGGTGGAGCTCAGCTCCTGCAGAGCCAGGGCTTGGCTTCCAGTGCACCGGGCGGAGGCTCTCTTCTCCTTTGCTCAGTCATTTCCGGTTGGGCAGTTGCGCCCTGCTCGGGATTTCCTGCACCTCCTGGGATACATGACAGCATGCACCAGCATGGTCTGTTGTGCCAGGTAGAGAATGCACTGTCTGCAATGGGAGCTTGCCCACCAGTGATCTCAGTGCCAGGGCCACTTCGACCAGCCGGTCACTGTGACCCAGTTGATGTGGGATGCCCTTCAGTGGTGGTTAGTTCTGGAACATCTGCAGAAAGGAATCACCTTTGTCCGCCCAGAGCCAACGGTCACCATCATGACCGATGCCTCCCTGATGGGCTGGGGTGCTCACCTAGGGAGCACAGAGTCCATAGACTTTGGACCCCTGAGGAGTCCTGATGCCATATCAACCTGCTGGAGCTTCGGGCAAATCAGCTGGCATGGACAGCCTTTGCTCCTCACATTCTGAGTTAGGTCATTCAGGTCAGGACAGACACCACAACCTTATACTACCTCAACAAACAGGGCAGGAAGCACTCCCTTCCTCTGTGCAGGGAAACTCTCCACATTTGGACCCTCATGCTCTGCCTGGACGCCAGTCTCCTGGCCATCCATGTGGTTGGCGTCTCCAACCAGCTGGTGGATGCCCTACGCCATGTGGGCGAGGCGTCTCACAAGTGGTCTCTTCATCCAGAGGTAGTACACAGCCTGTTCTTCTGAAGGGGCACCCCTCTGGTGGACCTGTTTGGTTCAGGAGAATGCAAACCTGAGGCTGTATTTTGCCCACCTCCCTCAGCAGCAAAAGCTGCAGGGGGATGCCTTCTCAAGGCCCTGGATCCCTGAGCCTCCTCTATGCCTTCCCTCAATTTCCTTTGATCCATAAAGTGCTGATCAAAGCCAGGAGGGACAAGGCACGGATCATCCTGGTGGCTCCGGACTGGCCACACCAGTTCTGGTACCCCAGTCGCCTCAACTGCAGGCTCCCAAGGTGTCTTCCTCTCCACCTGGACCTGCTCTCTTGCATTATCCCATGTACAAGGTAACTGCAATTGAGAGCTTTTAAAAAGGTGACTCAGTCACGGAGCTTTTGCACATGGCTACCTGGCAGAGAGGGCGACCGGATAGGGGGTTCACATATAGCAACAGGTATCGCTATGTAGACACATGCATTGGGGACAACGGGCGGAAGGAGAGGGAGGGTTTGTGGGGTGTAGAGCAGTGGTGGGCTGCCTAGCTGGCCGTGTGGGCGTGGTGGGTTGGTGGCAGGCTAGGGTTGGGAGGGTGCTGGGTTCAGTTCTGGGCGCTCGTTTTGCATCCGTCTTTCTTTTGTGGTTGTTTTGTTTTGTGTTTTACTTTTCGAGGCGCACCCACCCTGGAGTTGAGAATTCTTTAGTAAACAGAAAATCTCCATCTCGGGTGCTGTCTTGCTGTTCGCCACAAGTCAGCATTGCCGATGTTCATTTTCGCTGATGCAGACTTACCCAAACAACAGTCATTATTATGCAGTCGCCATTATCACGTGGAACCCTCTTTTGCAGTCGTGGAAAGGTACTCCATGCGGACTTTTAGTCCCGCCGCCTGACAGCCTGGTTCCTGAGCGGCTAGTTCCAGGCTTTGGGTCTCTCCGAAGAAGTCCTCATGGTGGTCGAGGCTTCTCTGAAGGAGTCGACCTGAAAATGGTATGCCTTCAAGTAGAAGAGGTTCTCCATTTGGTGCCAGGGCAAGAGACTTGATCCCTTATCTTCGCCGGTGGCTGGCATTCTCGACTACCTCTGGTCCTTCTCTCTGTCTGGGCACTGATCGATGACCCTTGAGGTACACCTGGCAGCCATCTCTGTATACTGGGAGTGGGCTGTTATGCCATCAGTGGTGCAGAAGAAGGTGGTCTGGTGCTTTTTCCAGGGCCTTTACCACATTTCCCCTCTGGTGCATGAACCACCACCACCGTGGGAGTTGTTACCGGTGTTAGCAAAGCTCATGGACAAACCATTCGAACCAGTGCACTGATACGAAATGTCTCACCTGTCATGGAAGACCACCTTCCTGGTGGCTATCATGTCAACCAGAAGGATCAGGGAGCTCCAGGTGCTCTGGTGGAGTCTCTTTACCTGGTATTCCACAGGGACAACGTTGTCCTTCGTCCCAACCTGAAGTTCCTCCCGAAGGTCGGGTCCGAGTTTCACCTTAACCAGATGATCAGTCTCCCAGTGTACTTCATCAACTACTCTTTGGAGGCTGAGTACAGGCTTCATACTTTGGTCCTGCAGCGATAGCTCTCCTATTATCAGGAGCACACGGCTAGAGTTCGGGGAGAGGTTCGCCAGCTATTTGTCACCAGCACCGAAGCTGCACCTGGCAGCCCTGCAGCTAAGTGGGCAGTTGGCAGGTATGAAGCCTGCATCAACCTTTGATATAGGTTGGTGGGTAGGGAGCCTCCCGAAGGGCTGTGGGCTCATTCCACCTGTCATACTGCTGCCTCGGTGGCTGCTTCCAGGGATGTCCCTATTCTGCAGGGCTGCTACCTGGAAGTCAGCACACACCTTCATTTCCCACTACCCCATCGACCTTGAGTCACACCAGGATGCTGGTTTTGGGGCCTCAGTTCTAGAGTCTCTATTCCCTAAATACCGGGTGTGGGCCTTGTCACACCTCCCAGAGAACTGCTAGGAGTCTGCCAGAAGTGTAGATAGCACATCATATCCGTGTCCGTAGAAAAATAGGTTACTCACCTGTAACAGTAGATCTTCCACGGAGTGGTCTCTTGCAGTAGGTGATACTTTTGGGTATCCAGCAGAGGTCGCTGTGGTGCATGGCAGCTCTTCTAGCAGTTTTTCACCAGGGACCGCCCACACAGGACATCAGCTTCCTGTTTCCTATACAAGTGTGGGCAGTCCCTGGTATCCTCAGTTAATTTTCCCACAGTCTTCAGCTCTCACAGCAGCTAGTGCAACTTCTGTGTAGCAGTCATCGACAAGAAATTTGGAACTAAGACGAATTTCTAGAGATTCTTCAAAGAAACGAGCTTTATTTTGTTCCTGCCGTTCTAGTAGGATGATATACCGCTTTGACAGTCGCACACTTTGTGTAATGTGTCTGGGACGCACACATGACACCAATTCCTGTAGTTTATGTCAGGAATTTAATCAGGCAACTGCACCTTTTGATGGAGCAGACAGTCTCTCACTTGGAGAACCAGGGAGCTCGTACCAAGGGCTCCCCCTCTGCTGGTTCTCGTTCCAGGAAGAAAAAGGGGAAAACTTCCTCACACTCCCTGCCTCGTCACCGGCCACTGTTTCCGGTGTCCCTCCGTCGACAGGGCACCCTTTAAGCACTTCTTCGTTGACAGGGGATCATACCCTCTCATCGACAGTGCTTTCCAGCACTTTGAATGCAGTTCAAGTAGTAGCTGCTCCATTGACGGAGGCTTACACCTTCTCGTCAACAATGCTTTCCAGCGCTCTATGTGCAGCTAAATATACTGCTGCTCCGTCAACGGGGTCTCAGAATACCATGCTGGCATCAACCTTCAGCTATTACAGCTGTTCCCCACAAAGCAGATAGTTTATATCAGGCTTCTCTGGACCACCCCTTTCTACTATTCCAGAGGCAGATTCTGTGGTCAGTACTGCCACTCATGACCGTACCAAAAAACCCAAGCACATGAGCTCCTTACTCTCCTACTCCAATCAGGGTGAACATCTACTACATACTTTAGATGTCCATCGAATGCTACGCTACTATCCCAATCTGACTCAATCGCTTAGAAAGACGTCTCAACTGTTCATCTCTTTTGCCCCGGGTTGCGAGGGCCACCCAGTTGTGACACGTACTCTTTCATCCTAGTTGGCACATTGTATTTTATTTTGTTACAAAAAATACAATAAGCCTTTACCTGGACCTGTCCAAGCACACTCCGCTAGAGCAATGGCCACCACTGCGGCTTGCTTTAAAGGAGCTTCCATTTCAGATATCTGCAATACAGCTACCTGGTCCACAATCCATACATTCACAAGGCACCACAATCTGGATATTGCATGACGTAAGACGGCTTTTAGCTGTGCAGTCCTACAAGGTCTCCTATCATAACTGTCGTCCCACGTGGGCATTACTGCTTGGGATTCATCCCAAAAGTATTACCTACTGCAAGATACCACTCTGTGGAAGATAGTACAGTTATGTAAAAACTTACCATAACAGTAGATATTTGAGGAGTGTCTCTTACAGTAGGTTTGTTCCAGCCCTCTGTCCCCCTCCTTCGCCAAAAGAGTAAGTTCTGGTCCAGTGACTAGGATTGGGACTCCTTTGTTTCCTCAGCTCCCCCTCGGTCCTCGGGGGAACTGAGGATACCAGGGACTGCCCACACTTATATAGGAAACAGGAAGCTGATGTCATGTGTGGGTGGTCCCTGGTGAAAAACTGTCAGAAGAGCTGCCATGTACTACAGCGACCTCTGCTGGATACCCAAAAGTATTACCTACTGCAAGAGACACCTCTCCAAGATCTGCTGTTACAGTAAGTTTTTACGTAACTGTACTTTCTAGGAGTGGTAAATGATGTACATCCACACTAACCCACCTGACCTCCCCTGACAAGTGGTACACCAGTCTTGCTTCCAGCGGGTAAGATCTGACATCACAGGGCAGTGCTGATGGAGTTACCACCTTAGTGGGTGGGAGGAGCCAGCTTGAAGATGTTCGGCAAGCCATAAAAGGAAAGGAACACTGCCAGAAGTGTGGACGTACATCATGTACCACTCCTAGAACTACTGTTACAAGTGACTAACCTGTTTTTCTAGAGACGTGGATATGTTTTTCATCCACGCTTCTTGGCTTGTACCTTTCCCTTTAAGGATCGTCGGAAGGTCTACAGGCTGGCTCCTCCCACCCACCCGGGTGGTATAATCCTCTGCTCCGCCCCATGACATCAGATCTTCTTTCTGCTGGAAGATTCAGGTTGTCTACATCATGCTCTCGCATTCTATAGGCCCTGGCTTCTCAACCTGGCTGGCAGTATAGCCTAGAGGTTAGAGGAACAAGGTGTGAACGAGCTTGATACATCCAGCAGTCCAGACTGGAGTTTGATTTTCACAACCTCCACTTGCGTACTGTGCAACTCTGAGCAAGTCACTTAACTGCCCAATGCTCCCAGGTCGCCCCTGAAAACAGGCACTTGTGCCTAGTGGGCCTTACCCGGTTACCAAAGACTGAAATTAAAAAAAAAAAAAAAAAAAAACCTTCGGTCATTCCGAAAATTAGACTCACTCATGTTAGTGACTGCGACTGTTGCTTCTCGATTATGGAGACAAGTCTTCCCCCAGATTTCGCTGATGCCCGTGTGGCCAGAAGATGTCATGTATGGACCTGCACAGCATGTGCGTCTACTGTCTTGGTGTCGGCCATGACACCACAACCTGCGAGTTCTGCCTCGCTTTTCATCCTAACATCCTCGGCGACCGTCTCACATGCCTTAAATTGGGCAGGCCCGAAAAACAGAACCCGCCAGTGAAATCTAAGGAGGCCCTTTGGGTGGTTTCCACGACCGCAGGATCCGCTAAGCAGTTGGAGTGCATGCAGGCCTTCGAGGAGGAAGCAGCTCGCTTCACAGAATCTTCCTCCCAGGGGCTTCTTCGTTCCTCTCAACTTTGGGTTCCTTCCAAGAGTTGTGCCACTCTGTCCTGACTAAGGGTGAGAGTCCTGCGGGCACGCACTTCTCTCGGTCCCGTAAGCGGGAGAGGGACCCGGGAACGTCTTTGTCTCGACGGAGATGCTCTTGGGATCAGGAGAGATCTCTGTGCCAGGAGCCGGCCATTTCGACCTCTGTCGAAATTGCCTCTTCGACCACTGGCTTCTCAACTTTGCCGTCTGGCCAGTTGACCGAAGTTGAGATTGTTCTTGACCCGATCGACCCATTTTCGCCAACTCCCTCAGTTGGACTCCAGTCCTTTCCTTCCTCGACGGGGAGACCCAGCCTGCTGGGAAATCCACTGAGGAAGTGGTCACTGACCTCCGGAAGTCTCTGGTTTTATCGGTGTCTCCCGGGCGACCGAGTCAGCCTGCCCAATCGGAGTCGAGGTCTCAAACCCCCTTGACCGACAGGCATAGGAAGGCGCACAAGCGCACCAAAAAGAGGCGATGCCATCGGTCATCCTTATCCACCTCAGATAAGGAGAGGCTTAGGCGGAAACTCCATCGATGCTACGGGGACCTCGTGGCAGCAGCTGATTTTGTCCGGGCATGAGCCAACCCCGGCTCCTACCCTGGCCATTACTTGGCTTTCGCCTCCTAGGCCAAAGCCAACTCCCCAGGAACCGATAAAATCATTTCCCCTGCCCATGGAGCCGGCTAAATCTCTTCCGTTTTGGCCTAAACCGGTCTCTCTACCATTTCTGGTGGAACTGCTGCCTAAGCAGCCTGTGGGAGAGGCTCCTTCTAATGAGGCTTGGCCGAACTCCGGACTCCCTTGACGTCTTTCGGTCACTCTCACCCCGACCACTCTAGGTGATTCGAGGGTGATCTGGGCAGTCGACCGCTGTATCTGGATGTTTCAGATTCGGATGGTACTGGCCTCCATTCTCACCCACGGGATGACGAGTCGGCTGGTGATTTAGCGATGGAGGAAGGCCCTTTTTCTTTTCAGAGCATTCTCGGCCTCGTCTCTGAGTCCACAGGGATGCTCCTGGAACCTATCCAGAAAAAGGCAGCTTACCCTCTCACAGATATCCTCAAGAGAGGGGATACCCCAACGGAAGCCTTTCCTGTGGCCGAAGCCATCGTTGGCCTGGCCCTTGAACTTTGGCAGCACCCTGCCTCCTATTCAGCTCTATCTGCCCAGATGGCGCGCACGTATGCGGTGCCCATAGTGTCCCTAGTGGGGTTCACAGAGCACCCTATGGCCGAGAGCCTTGTGACTGCCTCTTTGTTCAGACCTACAGGCAGTTCTGCTG
Organism: Neoceratodus forsteri; assembly: GCA_016271365.2. Taxonomy (NCBI): domain Eukaryota; kingdom Metazoa; phylum Chordata; order Ceratodontiformes; family Ceratodontidae; genus Neoceratodus; species Neoceratodus forsteri. The sequence continues at coordinate 265,900,412 of CM057451.1, read as the reverse complement.
ATATCGACCGACCTCTGGAAAAGGAGTCCAAGAAATTGGATCACTCTGCCCGGAAGTTCTGCGGCCTCTTCCTTGGGCCTCCATCAGGCAAGCTCGACCATCGTCATGGCACACTTCTCCCATTCCCTTTTGGGGTCCTTGGCTGAAGTCCTCCCACACCTCCCCACAGACTTGCAGACCACGGTCAAGCAGGTCCGAGACCATGGTCGTGCTGTTGCTAAGCACCACAGCTCCAGATGGGCCCTGGACATTGGGGACTCATGCCCGTTCATTGGCAGCCGCAGTTGCCTCCCACCGCAGGGCTTGGCTGAGACTCTTCTCCTTCCCGGTGGATACCCAGCACAAACTGGCTGATGTGCCTTTCCTGGACACTGATCTCTTCTGCCCAGGTGTGGCCAGTCACCTTCAGTGCATCGAGCAGTCCAATGCTACCTTGGACGTCACTTCTGCTTGGAGTTCTTCTGGTCCCAAGAAGCGGCAGAAGAAGCCTTTTCGGCACTCTTCCCCAGCAGCAGCAGCCCTCCTTTCTGGGAGGACAGCAGCAGGCTCAGGCTTGGCACCCCCACCCCAAGTCCGGACCTTCCCAGGCCCGTAAAGGAGGTCGGGGTTCAGGCCCTGGACCCTCTTCCTCCAAGCCTGCCCAGTGACAGGATAGGGGTTGCTACCCCTATTTCCATCATGCCATCTCTGGGTCCTCCCGTGGGGGTCCGGCTCCGCCATTTCCTTTCCGCCTGGTCCACTGTTACCACGGACAGGTGGATCTTAGAAGTGATCGGCCAGGGTCTGCCTCTGGAATTTCAGCAGTATCCTCCAAGCTGAGCTCGCGCCCCATGGGAGGAGAGAGTTTCCGCCCACACTCAGTTGGCTCTTTGAGACGACATTGCTCAGCTCCTCCTCAAGGAGGCAGTAGCTTGAGTGGCAGATCCTCCACCAGACCCTGGGTTCGTATCCAGGTACTTCCTGGTTCTGAGGCAGATGGGGGCTGGCACTCCATTCTAGATCTGCACAACCTGAATCAGTATCTCAGGCCACGCACCTTCCGGATGGTGTCCCAGATCACACCATCCCTGGAGCAAACATGTGGTTCTGCTCACTGTATCTCCAGGACACATTCTTTTACGTCCCAGTCCATCCATCCCACCAGCAGTTCCTCTGCGTCAGGGCAGAGGGAACCCTGTACGAGTTTTGAGCCATGCCATTTGGCCTGTCATCGGCCCCAGGGGTCTTCACCAAATGCATTGAAGTGGTGGCAGCCCATCTCAGGCATCGGGGGAAGGGTCAGAATATACCCCTACCTCGACAATTGGCTGTTAACAGGTTCCACCCAACAGGAGGTGGAGAGGTCCAGGGACCTGGCCCTCCAGACCTGCTCCCAGCTCAGCCTCCTGATTAACGAGGCCAAGTCGGAACTTGTGCCTTTTCTGTGATGTGTTTCATAGGGGCAGAGCTCGACTCTCATCGAGCCAGAGCCCAGCTTCCGGCGGACAGGGCGGAGGTTCTCTCCTCCTTTGCCCGATCATTTCTGGTTGGGCAATTGTGCCCTGCCTGGGACTTCCTGCGCCCACTGGGTTACATGGCGAGTTGCACCTCTGTGGTCTGTTGGCCCGGTGGCATATGCGCCCCCTTCAATGGGAGCTGTCCGCCCAGTGGACTCAGCACCTAGGTTATTTCGACCAGCTGATCACTGTGACCCAGAAGATGTGGGACATTCTCCAGTAATGGACCGTCCTAGACCGGTTGCAGGAAAGGAACCCATTTATTTGCCCCAAGCTGATGGTCGTCCTCACGACCGATGCCTCTCTCATGGGTTGGGGAGCCCACATGGGGGACAACAGGGCCCACGGGTTCTGCACCCCCAAGGAGTCCCATTACCACATTAGCCTGTTGGAGTTCAGAGCGGTCAGACTGGCGCTGTCAGCATTTGCTCCTCAGCTGTGGGGTCAAGTGGTTCAAGTTCAGACAGACTACACCACGACCATGTACTACCTCAAGAAGCAGATCGGCATGCACTCCTGGCTGCTGTGCAGGGAAGCGCTTCGTATCTGGACACTCATGAGCTGACTGGAGGCGAATCTCCTAGCCATCCATGTGGCAGGAGCCTCAAATCAACTGGCAGATGCTCTCAGCCGCATAGGCGAGACATTCCACGAGTGGTCTCTCCATCCAGAGGTAGCTCACAGCCTGTTCTCCCACTGGGGCAAACCAATGATGGACCTGTTTGCCTCCAGGGAAAATACCAAGCTGAGGGTGTTTCATGCCCACCCCCCTCAGCAGGGCTCACTGCAGGGGGATGCCTTCTCAAGGCCATGGCCACCAGGCCTTTTCTACGCCTTTCCTCCATTTCCCTTGATCCACAGGGTGCTCGTCAAGGTGAGAAGGGACAAGGCACAGGTGATCCTGGTAGCCCCAGACTGGTCCCACTAGTTCTGGTATCCAGATCTCCTCAGCTTCAGCAGCAGGCTCCCAAGGCATCTTCCAGCATGCCCGGACCTGATCTCAGTCAGTCAGGGGAAGATTCTCCACCCGGACCTTCAGTCCCTACACCTGACAGCCTGGTACCTGACCGGCTAGAGTTCCAGGCTTTGGGTGTTTCCGAGGATGTAATCACGGTAGTGGAAGCATCCAGGAAGGAGTCGACCAGGAAATGTTATGCCTTCAAGTGGAAAAGGTTTTCCATTTGGTGTCAGGGCAAGGGCCTGGACCCTCTGTCCTGCCTGGTGGCTAACATTCTAGACTACCTTTGGTCACTCTCCAAAGGGGGTCTTTGGTCATGGACCCTTAGGCAGCCATTTCTGCTTACCGGGCATGGGCCGGTCAGCAGACAGTGGTACAGGAGACAGTGGTCGGGTGCTTTTTCAAAGGCCTGGATCAGATATCCCATCTGGTGTGTGAACCTCCGCATCCGTGGGATCTACTGCTGGTCTTGGCACAGCTCATAGGCAAGCCAAATGAACCAGTGCACAAGAGTGAGTTGGCACACTTGTGGAAGACTGCCTTCCTGGTGGCTATCACATCTGCCAGAAGGACGGGAGCTCCAGGTGCACTCGGTGGACTCTCCTTCTCTGGTCTTCCACAGGGTCAAGATTGTCCTGCACACCCACCCAAAATTCCTTCCGAAGGTGGTGTCGAGAGTTTCATCGTAACCAGGTGCTGACTCTGCTGGTGTACTACCCCAATTATACTTTGGAGGCTGAGTACAGGGTCCATACTTTGGACCTGAGACAAGCTTTCTCCTATTATAAGGAGAGGACATCTATTTGTCACCTACACTGAAGCTACTTGTGGCAGACCTGCAACAAAGTGGACGATCACAAGATGGATTACATCTTGCATTACTCTATGCTATGAGTTGGCAGACAAAGAGCCTCCCAGAGGGATGAGCTTATTCCACCCGCCATACCGCTGCATCGGTGGCCGCTTCCAGGGACATCCCCATACCTGAAATCTGTCGTGTTGCTACCTGGAAGTCAGCAAACACCTTCATCACCCAGTACCACATCGACCTTGAGTCACGCCGGGATGCGGGTTTTGGGGCCTCAGTTCTCCAGTCTCTGTTCCCTAAGTAAGTATTTTAGTGGGGGGGGTGCACCTTGCCTCCCTCCTCCTGGAGAACTGCTAGGAGTCTGCCAAGAAGTGTGGATGAACAACGTATCCACGTCCCTAGAGAAACCAGTTACTCACCTGTAACAGTAGTTCTAGGAGTGGTATATGTTGTTCATCCACACAGACCCAACCGATCTCCCCGGCTGCAATGCACATACCTGGCTTCCAGTGGGCTAAGATCTGGCGTCATGGGGCGGAGCTGAGGAGTATACCACCTGGGTGGGTGGGAGGAGCCAGCTTGAAGACCTTCCGGAGATCCTTAAAGGGAAAGGGACATGCCAAGAAGTGTGGATGAACAGCATATACCACTCCTAGAACTTGTGTTACAGGTGAGTAACCTGTTTTTTTGCTACAGGGCCTGGAGTTTTCTGGCGAGACGCGTTGTCCCTCTCTTGGAAAGGGAGGCTTCGCTACACCTTTCCTCCCTTCCCTCTAAGTCAGAGGTTACTGATCAAGCTTCAGATGGAAGGAGCAACTCTGATTCTCGTTGCTCTGTTCTGGCCTTGTCAGATCTGGTTCCCCTTACTGCAGCAGTTGGCAGTGGAACCTCCAGTACTCCTGCACCTGTGCAGAGGCTTGCTGTCATAGGAGCAGGGCACCCTGTTCCATACGGACCTCAAGTCTTCATCTTCATGCCTGGCTCCTGAAGACACAGCCAGGGCTAAATTTGGGGTATCCCAAAAGGTGGCTGATGTCCTGATGGCTGCTGTGAAGCCTTCCATGAGGGCCATTTGTTCCATGAAGTGAAGTAAAAGTGCTTTGCCCTATGGGCTGCTTCCCATCGCTTGGACTCGTGCACTTTTCCAGTGATTCAGATTCTGGAGTACTTTCTGTCCCTCTCTGACACTAGACTGCAGTACTCTTCCATTAAAGTGCATCTGACTGCCACTTCAGTCTTCCATGTGCGTCTTGATGGCTGTACAGTGGCAAAGCTGAAGGAGTTCTGTACATTTTTGAGAGGCATTCTTCATTTGAAGCCTCCCATCCGCAATCCAATCCCACTTTGGGACTTAAATTTTGTGCTAGAAAAACTTACTTTGGCTCCTTGTGAGCTGGCCATGAGATGCGGGATACGCTTCCTGTTCTGGAAGACATTAATTTTAGTTGTCATTACTTCTGCTCAAAGGATTTCTGAGCTCCAGGCTCTGATGTGCAAGCCTCCTTATTTGTTGTTTCACAGAGACAGGGTGTCTTTGCATACCAACCCCATGTTCTTGGCTAAAGGTGGTGTCTGAGTTTACCCCGAATCAAACCATCCACCTCTCTGTTTATTTTCCATAGCATGCCAGTCCAGGGGAAGCACTGCTCCATACGTTAGATGTACATAGAATATTCAGATATTATGCTCACTGTACAAAGGACTACATGAAGTCCTTGCAGCTTTTTGTTTCTTTTGCCCTGGAAAGAGGGCCTACCAGTTTCCAAACAGTGCCTGTCCAAATGGCTGGCCAGCTGTATTACTTTTTGTTATAGGAAATACGGTAAGGAACTTCCTGGGGTTGTGTGTGGCCATTCAACCAGAGGCATGGCCACTTCTGTCGCCTGTTACAGGAATGTGTCAGCTGCAGAAATTTGTGCTGCTGCCACTTGGAGTACTGTCTACACTTTCACTGAACACTACAGTCTGAACATTACCTCTAGAAGAAGGGCAGGCTTCGGCCTGGCTGTGCTTTAGGGCCTCCTTTTTTAGGCTTATAGCCTCCAGCCACCCAGACTGTCCCTCCGTCAGTACTGCTCGGGAGTCGTTCAGTAGGTATAGCCTGATATGAGAGATCCTCGGAGACGATAGTACAGTTACATAAGAGGTTACCATAACAGTAGATCTTCAAGAGAATCTCTTTCATCAGGCCAGGCCATGCCATCCCACCCACCATCCCCCTTGGCTTTGGGGCTTCTCAGTACCTGTCTCTCTCTCGCGCTCTCCATTACAATTTACCTTCTGTTTCATCTTGGCTAGTGGCAGGAACCTCTAACTTTCCATTGGTTCTTCAAGAGGAGGTCCTCTGTGCATGGTCTCCAGTGGGGGAACTGAGGGGGGAGTAGAGCGGCCCACGTTTATACGGTAAGGACATAAACATATTTTGTCATCTTGAGCAGCTCCTAGAAGACTGCTAGCAAAAAGATTTCCATGTGGTCCTGTTGCCTGGCAGGTGTAGTTCCATAGGTATGGCCTGATGAAAGATGCCCACTAAGATCTATTGTTACTCTTAAGTTCTTGCATAACCATACTTTTATGGGGATACTAAAGTACAGTGCCTATGCCCGGCAGGGGCTACAGAAGTATGGCGCTTGGTAGGGGCTGCTGAAGTACAGCACTGGGCAGTGGCCACTAAATTACTGCACTGGCAGGGGCTTCTGAAGTGCAGCAGTAGGGATGGGCTTCTGAAGTGCAGCAGTAGGGAAGGGCTGCTGAAGTGCAGCAGTAGGGATGGGCTGCTGAAGTGCAGCAGTAGGGATGGGCTGCTGAAGTGCAGCAGTAGGGATGGGCTGCTGAAGTGCAGCAGTAGGGATGGGCTGCTGAAGTGCAACACTAGGCAGGGGCTACTGAAGTACAACAGTAGGCAGGGGCTTACAGTGCTAGGCGGGGCTGCAGAAGTACAACATTAGGCAGGGATTACTAAAGCACAACAGTAGGCAGGTGCTGCTGAAGTACACTAGGCTGGGGCTTCTGAAGTACAACACTAGGCAGGGGCTGCTGAAGTACAACACTAGGCTGGCGCTACTGAAGTACAACACCAGGCAGGGGCTTACAGTGCTAGCCTGGGGCTTCTGAAGTACAACACTTGTGCACAGGTGATGGGACTACCAAAGTACAATGCCTGTGCTCTGCATGGGCTACTGAAATGCAACGCTAGGCAGTGGCTACTGAAGTACAACACTAGGCAGGGTTTACAGAAGTACCACGCTTGGCCAGGGTACGGAAGTACAGCACTTGGCAGGGGCTACTGAAATGCAGTAAGAGTTGACACAGATGTGGACATTTTCTGGTGCTATGAACTCTGCATTGTCAGATGTTTACCCTTACAGTGGCAAAGGAAAGCTGGGGCTTGAAAAATAAAACTTTACATGGACTCAAAATGATTTGTTTATTTAAATTTTAATTCAGTTTTTTTCTCTCTTCTGACAACTGCTCCTTTCTTCGAGCCTGTTACTGGCAACCTTCCAGCCCCATCTGCCGCACCACTCACTGTTGAGGCTCAAGATCCATGGTGTGGGGCCCAAGAGGACCAGCAGCCGTCAATGATGGCGGTAGGAAGACGTAAAAAAAAAAATTCTCCTGAACCCAACTTCTCCCCAAGGCTGGCTGGGCAGTAGCCCTCTGTAAGCCCTAGCAAGCATGCAGCGACACCCTGCAGAGGAGGCATGTTCTGTGGCACACCACAGGGGTCACTACAGACGTGGAACATAAGCATCTACCTTCCCCAGCAGTGGCACCCAGCCTCTTGGCTAGCTGACCCCAGTGTACCATGTTTGCTCCTAAACTTGTGTCCCCAACACTGGAGTGCTGTGTACTGCTACTGGGTTATCTGGTGGCTCTTGGACTCTACACTCCTCTGTGCTCCTGGTGGGTGCCGCATTTCAGTAGCGCCTGGTGGGTGAACTACTTCAGTAGCCCTTGGTGGGCATAGGCACAGTACTTCAGGTAGTCACAGCAGGTAAGTCACAGGTGCACTTAGGCAATTTGCCTCAAGTAGCTCCCAGCAGGCTCAGGCATTGTACTTTGGTAGCCTGTGCCAGGCATGGACACTGTACTTCAGTAGCCCATGTTGAGCATGGTTACCGTACTTTAGTAACCCTGTTGAGCATGATTGCAGTAGCCCTTGTCACACCATTGTAACCCCTGCCTATCATGGATTCGTATGTCAGTAGCCCCTGCCAGGCATAGGCACTGTTGTTCAGTAGTCCCCAGTGGGCACAGGCACTGTACTTCTTTACCCTCTTATGGGAGCTGTGCTGCAGTAACCCCCGACAGTAGCTATGCTTCTGTAACTTTCCATGGGTGTTATACTTCAACATCACCCTACAATTGCTACTGTTCGGTAGCCTGTGCCCTGACTTCTTCATTTAATTCCCTTTTAAGTCTGTTATCTTCAGAATTTAAGTTCAAACCAGACCTCCAGCAGAGCACAGAGCTGAGACTCTGGTTCAAATCTGCGCATAGCCTCTTACATAGTGCGGGGCCTAGAGCAAGTCACTTGATCCCTCAGTCTCTCCCAGCTGTAAAAGTAAGTAGCAGCAGGCCCTCACTAGACAATAAGCTGTTTGTGTTGGGCTAACCTGAACAAACAAATTTTTTTTTGTTTTTTTTTAAATCTACCATGTGAGTTTGACCTCTCCCATGAGTGTTGTTAAATCACTGCTTCCTTCTATTAGGATTGAGATTGTTTGCTGTCTGATAAGCAGTGTGTGTGCGAATGTTAATAATTAATTTTGTTCTGATTTTAGACAGCCTTACAGAAACAGCAGGAAACAGTGCCAGCTTCCACAGCATCAGTCACGAATGCGCCTGCGCCAGGAGAAACTCCATCAGTAAACGGACAGGCAGACACACACACAGACAGCCCTGAAAAAGAAGTGCAAGCTGATTTGTCAGAGGAGGCGCTGGAGAACGGACCAAAAGGTACAGGGAGAGACTGACAGCTTTTTCAGACCACACTTATTTCTGGTGTGAACGTGGGATCTGTTATTGTACATACTGGTGGGGGGAGGCTTCATTAAGCTTGGAATGTAGGGGTCCAACGTTACCCTTCCTGGACAACGTAGCACCTTCTCTTTGCTCAAACGAGGTGTGTATGTTGGTGGTCTGCTTCTTTTTTTTGCAGTTGGGGATAGTACTCTTTATGGATCAAGCTGGAAAGGTAATAATACGTTTTATAAGGTGTCTATCTCTCAGAGCGCCGTACAGTTAAATCAGAATCAATCCCAGTCAATATTATATTTTTAATATGTGTATTAGGATTTAAGTATGACTTTTCAAAAATAGGGAAATGCGATGTCAGGGTAAAAAGTCCACTGTGCCTTGTTGACTCTAACATGGTATTCCTCAGGCTTGAACAATCATGCAGTGCAGCGCCCACTGGTATGGATCATGCACCCCCTTCCCCATAGCAGGTATAGGTTGTTTAAGAAAAAAAAAAAATCTGTGACATCTTAGGACATGCCCCTTCCCAATATGGGTCCAGATAAGTTTTAGGACTGGGAAGTATTGGCTGGTCTGTCGGCGCAGCGGTAACGCTACCGCTCGCAACACCGGCCACCCGAGTTCGGTAATCGGGGGCCAGCTAGGGGGAGGAGGTTTGAGCATCCCATAGGACACTCTCCTTCTTCTCCGCTGTGGAGGGAGGGTTGCCGTCCCTGCTGCTGTACTGCCATCTGGATGATCACAGGTGGTAGTGCAGGTAGGTGACACCAGGGGAGGGATGGATGTCAGCCAGTTCCGGGAACGGCACCACACTTCTGCATGTGCACCCTCCCTTGAGTCTCCTTTGTGTGCCAATGCCCTTGGAGCGGGAGAAAACCAAGAAAATGGCCCCTGCACACGTGGATGATGGAGCGTTCGGCACTTCCCCAGATCTCCCCTTCCTGTCCCACCATTCTGGCTTCTGGATGAAATGCAGTAAGCCCCTCTGCCTTGTCACCGCCTTGGGGGGGTGGGTGGACAGCCACAGCTCCATAGGGGATGAGCTGAGTGCCAGTTCGCAGGTAAGTGGGGGGGGGTGCGCAACAGCAGAACGGATGCCTTGGCAACTCCTGAAGGAGTTTGTGTGCAGGATGATGAAGGCGGCATCAATAGACTATATCAGGACTGGGGAAGTATTTACTGCTAGCTTCTTCAACTGGGTAGTATTTTCATCTAAATGGTACTAATTCTATCCACAGGTCAGTCTCATATCCTGCCTGTAACAAGTCTCCAACCCACTGGGCACCTGCAACCACTGACTCTCTTTGCCCAGTACAGCCATGAAGTTTGAGATATTTTCCTGATGCTACATAGTAATGTGACCTTACTTTTGTTATTTTGTTACTTTACTTATTTCTCTTCAGCTGGAGAGGTTTGTACCTGTGGTCCTCTTCTTCCCCCAAATACCCAGCTATCACTTGGCCTAACCGCAGCCAGAGCTCTGACCCCTATGTCCTACCCCTCCTAGCCACATCACGGTGGGCACTTACCCCGCACACTGCGGAAAGCCAAAGGTGAACACCAGGGGAGCTAACTAGAGTGCGTCTGATACAACGCCGATGGACCACCTTCACTGTGTGCACGGAAGCTTTCTGTGCTTGGTCCCCCCCACAGCGTGGGTGTGCAGTAACGCCAAAGATGCTTCCGTGTGTGCGCATGGCACATCCGGTGTTGGCCCTTGTCGACCTACAGCTGACCGTGGCATGCACGGACCCCAGCCACCGACAGGAGCCAGTGTGTCTGTGGTAATCCCTTCCCACCCTCCCTGGAGGTGGAGGAGGAGAGCAGTCCTTGGGACACTCGATCCTCCTCCCTCCCAGCCGACCCTCCAGCACCTGAGGTCACTCCCAACCCCGGGTCGCTGGCGTGGCGTGAGATGTGGCGTCCAGCACCTCAACCTTCAGTGCCACCAGGCTTGCTGTGACCTTATTTTTAATATTTTGCATGGTTACAGAAACCCTTCTGGCTTGTCAGCAACTTCTGACACTGTCTCCTGTGCTGTACTGCATAGTACCGTATGGTCACAGTTCATGCTAATGCTCTTTTCAAACAACATGAATTCTTGCTGTCTTCTGACATTATGCAGTTAGCTCCAGCACTTGAGCTGCCCCGGAGAGGAAAGAGTTAACTCTATGCCAGAGCATGGAACGTTGAGCTCGAGCTCTGTTCAAACCTCTGTATGCTGCACTTTGTAGTATAACCGGCAGATTCCTTACTCCATCTAAGTGAACAGTCGCTCCGGAGATTTCTCCTTCACTAACGGTTCGGTCTGGTTAAAAATGGATATTTTTTCTTTATTTCGGTTCAGATCTCTATCTGCGGTACAGTAAGTACATAGGTAGTGGACTAGTGCTGAGTGTTTTGTGGAAATTGTAAAAAAAAAAAAACTATATTTCAACCGGTTGTCTGTATTTATCTGTCTTTTTCTTTTAGTTTGAATTTAGTGTGAGGTTCCGGTCCTTACGGTTCTAAAAAAAAAAAAAAAAAAAAAAATAGTTTCAGTGTTTTTTTTCCAACACCCGTAACACGGTAAGGAACCGATAAGGGGGTCTTGCCTGGCTGTTGCCATAAAAAGGCTTAAGTGATAGGATGGCTTCCTCTGAGAAACCCAAGAGAAAAACCGGGCCCACTGGGTTTCAACACTGCAGTGAGTGTGGGGAGGCCTTTGCTAAGGCCGATCCCCACACCTCCTGTTTATTGTCTGGGTTTTGACGACCTGGAGTCAGATTGCCAAATATGTAAGAATTTCCCTAAAGCCACCCTAGATAAACGATTGGGCAGGCTTAGGGAAAAGGAGGCCGAGAAGTCCACTGACCTGGATGGCCAACCCGGTTCGGTTCCGACCGAACCTGAGGGAGTGCCCACTGACCTGGGCGAGACTCCCTTGGGCAAATAGAAAGCTGATCCTGAGGGGTCGGTTCCGGCAAAAAGAAAGAGAAATCGGCCAGTTTGGATCCGGAACCGCATTGTTCCAACCGCCGATGAAATTGCCAGGGCAATTAGTGTAGTTGAATCGCCCCGTTCGGTTCGGTCAGTTCCTCTGGTTCAGAATTATTCCCCTGAAGACTATTATGAACCAGATTTGGAGGGGGGGAAGGGGAGGAAGGTGGTGGTGGTGGTGGTGGTTGTGGTGGTGTGGAAGGTCTGAATGAGCCCATAGAACCGGGCATCTCCCCAGACAGGCCTTCTGGTGTTTCCCCTCTTAGGCTTTCTGAGTCCCCTTCCTACTTTGTTTTACAAAAAAAGTAGCAGAAACACTCCAGCTCCCTTTGGGTGAAGCTGTCGAGGAGCAAGAGAGCCTGACTGTGTGGAGATGATGGACATTCCAGAGTCCAAGAGATTGTCTATTCCCCATTCACAGATCCTTTGGGAAACAGACACAGAAGTTACTTAAGACTCCAAATTCTTTACCTCCTGTTGACAGGTAAATGGACAAGAGGTGTATGTTGTCAGGCCCAGGTACGGAGTACTTGTACCAGCAATGCAGCCATGTTGCGGTTGTGCAGGCTGCAGCCTGTAATAAGGCTAACATACCCTTGGCTTCACACACCACAGATAAAGACTCCAGGAAGCTGGATGCCATGGCAAAGAAACAGTACATGGCATCTTCCTTGGAACACAGGGACGCTAATTATATCACCAGCACAGCCAGATACCAGAAGTCCAGATGGGATACTGTTCTGAAACTGGCTAAACAGGCTTCCCCCCAGCTTGCCAAGGAGCTGGAGGAGGTGGCTGCTGATGGGATTAAGGCATCAAAAATCCAGTTTCATGCTGCTGTGGACTCCAATGATGTGTCATCAAGAGTCATGGCTACGTCTGTGGCTCTTTGGAGGCTGGCTTGGCTCTGATGTACTAGCCTAGGCTAAGGCCATGGATTTCCCTGTTGTCGAGAATTTTCTGTTTGGGGAGCAGACAGAGAATTATATGAAAAAGATGGATGAGTACAGGACCACCTACAGGAGTGCACAGGCCAAGGAAAGGCAGGCAACTCTTTAGAAGCAGCAGGCTAGGGGCACGCCTTTTCACAGGCCTTTCTACCAGGCACAGGCCTCCTCTGCTTTTTCCCAGAGGGGGATCTTCAGAGGGAGAGGCTGAAGGGGGATGAGCAGGGCTGCATTCTCCTCTCAGCCTAATGCTCCTGCCAAGCAGACAATCTGTTATGTCAGCCCGGGTCGACTCCCCAGTTCCTGTAGGAGGCAGGCTGGCTTACTACTTCCAGGACTGGAAGTCTGTTACCTCAGACAAATGGGTCCTGGAGGTAGTAAGCCAAGGACTAGCCCTCAGCTTCAAAAAATTTCCAAAGCTGAGGGTCCGGTCCTTTCCACCTGCAAACATCTCCGAAAATATTGCCCTAGAGGCAGAGGTTTCATCTCTGCTGGCTGTCAGAGCCATAGAGAAAGTTCCTACACTTCACAGGGACAAAGGTCTGTATTCCAGATACTTCCTTACCCTGGAAAAAAAAAAAAATAGGTGAGTGGCGGCCCATCCTAGACTTAAAATACCTAAACAAGCACCTACTGAAGCCAAAATTCAAAATGGTGACTCGGGGAATAATTCTTCCCTCTTTAAGGCCAGGGGACTGGCTAGCCTCCCTGGACCTAAAGGATGCCTACTTTCACATTCTCATCAGGTGCTCCCACAGAAAGTACATCAGGTTCAAACTGCCTTCAGGCCATTACCAGTTCAAAGCAATGCCCTTCGACCTAACATCAGCTCCAAGGGTGTTTGCATAATGCCTAGCAGTAGTAGTGGCCTTTCTAAGGAGACAAAGCATTTCCATATTTCCATACCTGGAGGACTGGCTCATAGTGGGTCAGTCTCCAGACCAAGCCAAGTCAGATTTACAAGTGACCCAACAAGTGCTCACTTCTCTAGGATTCCTCCTCAATCTTCCCAAATCAGTTCTAGAGCCAGTGCAACTCTTAACCTTCATAGGAGTAGAATTAGATACTATCAAAGCAAGAGTCTTTCTCCCTTTGGCAAGGGTAAAGGCCATTATAGAGTTGGCTTCCTCTTTCCACCTTCTGGTGTCTCGACCAGCAAGGCATTTTCTTCAACTTCTGAGCCACATGGCAGCTTCCACTACAGTGGTCCAAGGGGCCAGATTTCAGATGAGGGTCATCCAGTTCCATTTGAGTGCTTTTTGGTCTCAGAAAAAAGATCTTCTAACCAGGCTTATTTCAGTGACTCGGACCCTGATCCAGGCTCTCCATTGGTGGCTGGATCAGGACAACCTCAGGCAAGGAGTCCCATTCATCATTCAGTCTCATTCTGTGGTTCTAACCACGGATGCTTCTCTCCTGGGGTTGGGAGCTCACCTCGGAGCCCTCACAGCTCAGGGAGTGTGGTCTCCTCAGGAGTCTTTTCTCCACATCAATCTTCTGGAGCTCAGGGCAGTGTACCTGGCTCTGCAAGCCTTCTCAGAATCAGTACAGAACAAGGTGGTTCAGGCCAGGACAGATAATACCACCATGTGGTACATCAACAAGCAGGGAGGCACTCGGTCTACGGCCTTGTGCATGGAAGCCATGAAATTATGGTCCCTGGCTTATTCTCTAAAGACTTCTCTGGTAGCAGTCCACCTTCCAGGGAAGGACAATGTGCTAGCAGATGCATTGAGCAGGATTTCCCAGGGCCATCACGAATGGTCCATGGACCCCCTAGTGGTAAAAGTGATTTTTTTAAGGTGGGGCACTCCAGAGATGGCTCTCTTTGCAGCCTCAGACAAGCACCAACTTCCTCTCTTCTGTTGCAGACCCCCAGTCTTGGGTTCAGTCCCTCTGGATGCTCTAATTCTGGATTGGGAAGGGAAATTTCTGTATGCCTTCCCTCCTTTTACTCTACTGTTCAAAGTCCTGGTCTAGATAAGGTCACAGTCTTGCAGAGTGATTCTGATTGCTCCAGACTGGGCCAGACAGCCTTGGTACTCCCCTGTTGCTGTCCCTAGCAGTCCATCTTCCCCTATCTCTTCCTAGGAATCACAACCTGTTAACCTTCGCTCAGGGGAGGATTTGGTACCCCAACCTTCGGTCTTTCAATCTCAAGGCATGGCTCTTGAAGAGCTAGAATATGCAAATGTGCATCTGTCTCAAGGGGTTCTGGACATTCTCAAAGCCTCTCGAAAACCTGCCACCAGAAAAAACTTATAACTCCAAATGGAAAAGATTCAGCATTTGGTGTTCCAAGAAGCATATATCCCCAGATACTGCTGACTTATCTACAGTTCTGGATCACATGGTTCATCTTAATGGCCTAGGCCTCAGACCAGCTACCCTCAAAGTACACTTGTCAGCTGTTTCTGCTTTCCTGTCAGTGGGAAAGCCCTCTTCACTGGCATCTCACCCTGTTTTCTGTAAATTCTTCAAAGGATTGCTTCATACCAACCCCCCCCCTTTAGGGATCCTACTCCTGCTTGGGATATTAATGTTTGCATTGCTCAGCTTATGCAACCCCCTTTTGAGCTTTTGTCCTCAGCAGAGATTAAGTACTTGACTTGGAAAACTGTTCCTGGTAGCTATCACCTCTGCCAGGCGTATCGGTGAATTACAAGCTCTGTCAGTGGAGCCTGATTTTATCTCATTCCATAGAGAAGAGGTAGTCCTTAGAACCAGCAGGAGGTTCTTAGCCAAAGTGGTTTCAGATTTTCATCTGAACCAATCCATGTCTCTTCCTGTATTCTTCACTGATCATTCTTCAGGAGAGAGAAGATTACACAGTTTGGATGTTAAAAGGGCTCTTAGCTACTACAGTGAGCGTACTAAGACTCTTAGGTTTGACTCCCTCCAATTGTTCACTTATGGCGAAGTGAGGACAGGCAAACCTGCTACTAAGAGAACTATTGCCTGGTGGATTGTCTCTTGTATACAATTCTGCTATGAAAAGCTAGGCAAAGTGCCCCTCTCAGGCCTGAGGGCTCATTCGAATAGAGGTACAGCTGTTTCTCTGGCTGCTGCCAGAGATATACCCTTATTAGAGATATGCAAAGCAGCCACCTGGAAAACAGTCCATACTTTCACCAAGCATTACTCTCTAGATATCCAGGCTAGGAATGATGCTAGGTTTGGTACAGCAGTACTGCAGAGCCTATTCCCAAAGTAAGTTCGATTCCCTCCTCCATGGAGGTACTGCTTGGTAGTCTTCATAATGTCAGAATACGGCAAGACCTCATGTTGTGCGAAGAAAAAATTACTTACCTTAGTAATTGTGTTTCTTCTAATGGAATCTTGCTGTATTCTGACCTCCGTCCCTGCCTCCCCTCTTAGAACCTGTTTTTTGGGAAGTGGGCTGGTAGGCGCTGTGTTGCACTTCAGCAGTGTACTTGGCACTCTCCCCTCTTTAGACTAAGGGAGTGGGTTATTTATATGGTTTGGTAATTATTTTGTTCACCACCTAGTTTTTGTTTTGGATTTCTCGACTTGAGTCTTTTGGGGATCCAAAATATTTGGTTGCCTTTTTGGGTAGTAAAACTTTTACAATTTCCACATAGTGGAGTAGTTAGTGTTAGCTCGTAAGAATCTGACGGTTACACTTCAAAGTGCAGCAGACAGATGTTCGAACCGTTCTCAAGCTCAATGTTCCATGCTCTGGCATAGAGTTATCTCTTTCCTCTCCAGAGCAGTTCAAGTGCTGGGGCTAACTGCATAATGTCAGAATACAGCAAGACTCCATTAGAAGAAGCACAATGACTAAGGTGAGTAACTTTTTCTTCTGCCCCCCCCCCCACCAAAAAAAAACTGCTTCCACTCTGTTACAGTATAGTTCCAAGGCTAGTGCTGACAATTTTTTTGGCATGTGTAACAAATATATTTTAAATGTAGAGTGTAGGAAATCAATTCTTAAAATTACAAAGTGATAGTAAATCATGCAAAAATGGGTGTAAATACTCCTTTATTCCTCTTACCTGTTCCACATCTTCCCAGGCTCTCTTTTACAGCCTGTCTTAGTTGGTAGATAGATCTCAGCTCTGTAGGGATACTTTTACTTCTCAGCAAGTGGATTTTTCCTCAATGTTCTTCCAAGTTTTCTAGTTTTCTTTGCTACACCTGCTACTCAGGTATCACTCATAATCAGCAGCAGCAGAGAAGGGTCTTTTTGAAGGATTGCTGCTTTTCAGCAGGGTCCGAGTCTGCAGTTTGGGAACTCGGAGTTGAAGTGCATGGTAGGGATAAAATAGCTCACACACCCTCCTGGTGCCAGTTAAGGCTGAAATTCACCCTTCCCACAGCAGGCAAGGTAGGAGCTGGGGTCTTCAGGGCTAAAGAAGTGTTTGCCATTTTTGAGCACATGCAGTCCTTTGGCTTCCTCTCCCGACATCTCCCCATGTGTGATGAGTGCCATCTTGGGAGGTCTGTCGTGCACTTTGGAAAGCAGTGGCTATCTTGGTACAGACCACGCATGTACAGTAAGCATGGCAACCACCCTGGTATGGCTCATACAGCACAGTGGACACATTGAAGAGGATTTCGGTGCAGAATCACTCTTAGAGACCTTAAAGGCAGAGTACTAAAGTTTTAGATCCAAAACTGCAATATTACCTTTGAAAATTGGCTATTAGGAAAAACGCAAGACTCATCAACATTTTTTCATAACATCAACATGGAGTCCTCAAAGTCTGCACCAAAATAAACAAGATCTGAGTTCCTGAAATGTGGAACATGCTAGACAAGGTTAAGTCAACCATGACTGACTCCTAGTGTCCAACCTGCAACAAGGCTTCCTCCCCCAAACAGAGCGAAGCCTAGAACTCCTCCCATCTATGCTGGTCCAATAAAAGGTATCAAATCATTTGCTTCTGGATCTACTCTACCACAGTGGCAGTGAAGCAGAGAGACACCTCCGTGCTCTGATAAAAGGCATCCTCATCCAAGGGACTGCCACACCTCTACCTGGTATCTTCTGTGAGGGGATCCGGATCACCTTTTCCATGAGGGGTGGCATGTCATTTTGTACCTCTGATGTCGATGCTCACCAAAGCCATGGACATCCTCATGGAGGCACTGATCGAGGCCCATTCCAACAAGAGGAAAGTCTTCACAAGCAACACTAATTTCATCTGAGTCATTGGAGTTTGCCAGGCCATGTCCCAGAGACACCCCATATTCTGTGAGGTTTTCCCTATCACCATCTGCTAAAGACAATGTGGCATTAGGATTAGAAAGCAGAGAAGGCTCCTCCTCTGATGAGGACCAGGCAGAATATGGATCAAGCAGAGCCTTTCACTGGGAGCACTTGACTTATGTTAATGAAGCAAACCTGCATCCCTTTGTATCTGGAAGACGACCTGCAGCATGAGTCTAAAAGGTAAGCAAACCCTTTGAAAAGTGCCATCAGAAAGGACAGAGTATTCCCAGTACATGACACAGTGAAGGACGTTATTTCCTCTGAGCACAGATCACAGGATTCCTGCTCTGTGGCACCTCAAGACTTACAAAATTAACATCAAGGATGATAAATTTTGGGATTCAAGCTCTAGAGCTGACTCAACAATCTCAGCTGCCATAAAGAAAACTACCATTTCAATACAAGGGGCAGCAGTCATTAAGGACCCTCTCGATTGGAAATGAGCAACTGTAGTGAAGGAGGCATATGAGGTGGCAGGAGCTTGTGTGGATCATGTTTTCAGGGCCATGGCCTACTGGAATGCAGCACATGCCAGAAGCCCAAAGTATAAAGTTTACTGCTGCAAGGAGTTTAAAAACCCTTGTGCTTCAAGTCACTCTGACTCTTCATTAGGGGAGTGAAGTTGCATTAAGCACATACTTCCTTTTATACAGAAATAGGGTTCTTGAGTGGAATTACACAGTTGAGCAACATTTTGAAAAATGGTAACTTAGTGTAAGAAGGCACAGCAGTGGGATCTGCCAAATTAAAGGCAGTCAGCAGAAAAAGTGAAGAAATGAAGAAACACATAAAAGGATACATGGAAACATAGAAATCTGTTGGCAAAAGAGGACCCCGTGGCCTATCCAGTCTGCCCATATCACTTATCCTTATCGTTGCAAAAAAATGCCGAAAGACAAATTGAAACTTAACTTGATAAGCAAGAAGACCCAAATACCAGTTAGAAAAACACCTGCTCCTCTGTCTGCTGTCCAAACTGATAGGTGGCATAGAAGGGCACATTCATTATCTGCTGTTGGATTTCTGGGGTTGAACCCTGCAGTTTTCAACCAGGAATGCCCTGTGATGCAAACCTGCAGCTGTGGTGCAAGCTGCCACATCCAGGGAATCCAAAGAGGCTTTAAGATGATGACTGTTGGATTCAGTTCCTTTTTTAACAGTAAGCAGCAGGTCTTGTTTAGCCTCTGTGTCTGGCAGACTTCAGATCAGAGGTTATACTCCTACTTAGAGAAATGGCCCTGGAAGCTAGCTTTCCTTATACATAGAGTAGCTGAAACATAGACTTGTTTGTCCATAATGTCAGTCTTGTGTGACTCCTTATTGGAGAGATGCAGTGACTTCTCTTTGAACTAAGGCTTTACCATTCTCAGCCAGAATAATTTATTTATTTGAAAATCCGCAACCAGGAGAGCACACTGAGCCAAAGCTCGTTTCCAGGCACGACCTGGGGGAAAGGAGAGTACAGTAACATAACATACATAGCATCAGTGTGACAAAACAGGTAAAGTGCAAAATGTATACAAGTTATATGAACACCCCAGTACTATAACAAACAATGGAAGGAGCAAAACTGCAGTACAGTGAGCAACAGAGAAGTACAAATAAAGTGCAGGTTGAGAAAGAGCAGCGCAGTAGTAACAATAGCATCTTCTACTGGCTGAGTAAAATACATGAGTTTAGACTTATGGGGCCATATACTTGTTCACCTGTCTGGGGACAGTGGCCAAAGTATCTGGCCTTCTCCAAGCGACTTCGGAAAGGGCTTCCAGAACAGACTGGATGGGAGGTGTGAGAGACCAGAATAGCAGGTATGTTTAAGAAGTCCAACTGGAGGCACCTAGCCTGGTCTACAGCTGCTGTCCCAAATTGCACGGTAATGTGAATATTTTTGAGCAGAGCTTGAAAAGAAATATCCTTCTTGGGGTGCCTTGAATGGAACCAGGTCAGCATTTTCAGAGTCAAGGGGGTATTCGTCATCATCTAGGTTTTTTTTTTTTTGTGTGTGTGTAATATTTTTATTTGCTTTTTCAATAAACTACTGCATACAATCAAATACATAACTTATTCATCCAGCTGTCGCCACTATATTCTGCAGAGATCAGTCTCTTCACTTCATTCCACATAATGTTTCATTCAAATTCTACAGAATTGCATTACATTAAATTAAGCTAAATTATATTTATATTAAATAACGTAACATAAAATAAAATCAAATGAAATCAAATCAAAGTGCAACCAATATACTCATGAGTAATACGTCCAATCTTCTACTCCTTTCTGTCTTTTCCATACTCTTCTGTCATTCACTTTTATCCTCTCTCTTAACCTTCCTTTACCATGTTCATTACCCTCTGCTTTGCCACTTCATTTTTACTACTTTCCACATACCTCTCTTCACTTCAACCTTCCCTTTCTTATCCTCCTGTACCCTCTCATAGCATCCAACTTTCTTCCCCCGTCAGGGAGGCCAAGAAAGGGACCCAGTGTCTTTCGAATCCCTCTTCTCTTCCTCCCAACACATACGTTAGCTTCTCAAGCCCCAGTGTCTACAACACCGTCCTCCACCACCCTTGCACTGTTGGTGCAGTCTGTGAGACCCATGTGTTCTGTATCCCATGTTGAGCCAGAACAAGTAGCACCCTAATCCACCTAGGAAGTAATACCCCGTTCCTCCTCTTCCCCATTCTCCACCCCAAATAAACATCCCAAAGGATCCATTGGCAACTCCCTCCCGGCAGTCCTTCCCACTCTATCCACCACCTCCCTCCAATATTTCTGCAGTATCGGGCATTCCCAAAAACAGTGCACATATGTTCCCCTTTCCAAGCCACACCTTCCACATAAGGGTGACACTTCAGGGTGCGCCTTATGTACAATTACTGGTGGTAGATACACTCTATGAATGAGTTTAAAGTATGCCTCCTTATATTTGTTGCATATCATTATTCCAGAGTGCATCTGAAGCAGCAGTGTCCAATTCTGGTCTGATATCTCCCTCCCAAGGTCCCTCTCCCACAATTTCCTAGTTCTTACCGTCCTGTCTGGGAGTATAGCCTTCCCTCTCTTAGCAGCCCGGCCTATAAACCACTTTTCCTGCTTTTGAGCTGCATATATCATCACCTCTACCGGGTCCACTTCATACAGCCCTTTGTTTTCTTTTCCTAGGCTTCCCATATATGCCCTGGTCTGGAAATACCGGAACCTATCCCTTTTTATCCCTCCCTACCACTTTTTGTAGCTCCTGTAATGAGCAGAACCGTCCTTTCACTAATAGGTGTCCCAAACTTCCTATCCCCTTTCGCTCCCAATTCCCATAGCCTATATCCTCCATTCCTGGCAAGAAATAAGGATTCACTGCCACCGGCATCAAGAGTGTCTCTTTTCCTTGTATCCACCCTTTCCTCTTTAACGCTTTCCAGGCCAACAATACCTGCACTACCATCGGATTAACTTCTTTTCCCATCCTATATGCCCTTAACCCCCTACTGTGGAGGTACGCTGTTAGTTTACCTTGTGGCTCTCCCTGTTCCAATTCCACCCATCTGGCCACTTCAGGTTTATGTACCCAATTCGCCACATATCTTTGTTGTATAGCCAAAAAGTAATTTTCCAAATCCGGAAAGTTTAAAGCCCCTTTTTCCTTGTCTACCTTTAACCTCCCCAGACTCACCCTCAGACGCTTTTCTTTCCAAATAAAAGCAGTAAAGGCCTTCTCCAACCTATTCTTATCCTCCTTGGACAGGCCCAGGTGTATCATTTGTAAGGGATACAGGATCCTAGACAGCACATTCATTTTTATTATATTAATTCTGCCCAACCACGACACGGGGCAAATGCGTCCATCTTCTTAGGTCCGCCTCCATAGTTTTTATCAATTTAGTATAATTTAGGTTGTATAGGGACCCCAAGGATCTACCAACCTGAACCCCTAAATATGTCATACTCTCCCCCACCACTTTGAGCCCCCATTGTCTAATCTCCTCACCCGTGCCCTTAAACCACATAACTTCTGATTCTCCCAGATTAATTTTATACGCCGAAAATTTCCCAAACTCCTCGATCAAGCCAGAAGTGGAGGAACCGAATGCCTAGGATCCTTCATAAACAACAGCATGTCGTCTGCGTATAGTGCCAGTTTCTGTTGTGAGCTACCCTCCCCTCCCACTCCCTGTATGTCCCTGCTTTCTCTAATTGCCACCGCCAAGGGCTCTATTACAAGCGCAAACAATAGTGGGGAGAGCAGGCAGCCCTGCCTCGTACCTCTCTCCAAGTTAAAACTCTCCGACCTGCCCCGTTTACTACTATCTGCACCCTGGGCTTTCTATACATCACCTTTATCCACCCCAGGAACGGTTCACCCAGACCAAATCTCCCCAAAATTTCAAACAGATAGTTCCATTCCACCCTGTAAAACGCTTTTTCCATGTCCATCGAGAGGATCCTTATATCTTCCTTTCCCCTTCCTGCTCTCCAAAGTACATTAAGTAGCCGCCTCATATTATAATACGACTGTCGTCCTTTAATAAACCCTGTTTGGTTCGGGTGAACCATCCCCGGTAGGATTTTCTCTAATCTACTTTAGCCATTATCTTCTAATCCCAATTCAACAGTGATATTGGCCGATACGAGGTGCACAGGAACAGATCCTTTCCCTCTTTTGGTATGAGGCGTATACTAGCATCATAACATGTATCCGGCAAGCTAACCTCCTCCATCCCCTCTCTCTGTTGGAACACTCTGCACAATACCTTTGCGACTCGGACCCCCATCAACTTATAATATTCCACTGGATACCCATCCGGACCACTAGCTTTCCCTTTCTGCAACTTTTGGACAGCTCTCATCACCTTCCCCTCCGTTATTGGTTTTCCTAACCTTTCCCTCTGCATCTGCGTGGCTTTCGGGACTCTTATTTTCTCTAGAAATTTTAACATCCTTTCCCTTGTTCCCTCATCCTCTGCCTGGTATAATTTTTGAAAAATGGACCTAAAGGCTTTCCTTACCTCCTTTTCTTTACTCTGTAGGATGCCCTTTTCATCTCTCACTCCCATAATTCTATTCATCCTTCTGTGTCCCTTCATAAGATTGACCACCATTGGTCCTGGTTTATTTCCCCACTCAAATATATACCTTCTGTTAAACAGATTAGCTCTCCCCACTTCTAACCTTAGATGCGCATTAAGAGCCTCCCGAATCACCCCCAGTGTCCGGACAGCCTCCCCTTTTCCTCTCAAGCCACTCTCTTCTCTAATTCCTTTAATTTACTTTCTAGCTCCTTTCTCTGTGCACATCGTTTTTTCTTTATATGGGATACGTATTCAATAAATGCTCCCCTCATAAACACCTTCCCCACTTCCCATAATATGTTATTCGAGGTTCCCTCCTTATCATTTGTTGCCATAAAGAGATCCCAACTATCCTCCAAGTGTTTTCTAAATTCCTCGTTCTGGGCCAAGTAAGTGGGGAATTTCCATGCGAGGGGTATCCCCTGTCTTTCTCTACCTTGTATTTTCATTATCACCGTAGCATGGTCCAAGATGTGTATTGGGCTATACTGCACCTCCCACATCCGCCATGCTATTCCCTCGTGGCATATATATATATATATAATCTGTCCACGTCCATATTTTATGGGGGTTCAAAAAAACAAGTATACTCTCTCGCTCCCGGGTTTGCCGTTCACCAAACATCCACCATTTCCAGCTCCGCCATCCCCTCTTGCCATTGTTGCATTGCTGCTGAACTTCTCCCTTTCCCCTCGGAATGGTCCATTTTCGGGTCCATAGCCCAGTTCAGATCCCCCATTAGTAGTCCTGGGAATTGCTCCTGTACCAATAAATCCAGCAAAGAGGCATAAAATTGGTATTCGTATACCGCTGGGGCATATACTGATCCCAAAGTGATCTGCTCCCCTTCCAGGGTTCTCGTAATGAAAATAAATCTCCCTTCCTATCCCTAATTATTCTCTGTACCTCTAGGTTCAGCCCTTTATGTATTAATATTGCAACTCCTCTTTTGCGCACTGAGGCCGAAGCCGCATAGCATCTCCCCACCCATCCCCGAGCCAATTTAACATGCTCTACTTCTGTTAGGTGCGTTTCTTGTAGCAAATCTATATGGGCTCCCCCTCTTTTAAGAGCTGTCAGCAGCATAGACCTCTTTACTGGATTTGTAATACCCCGAACATTCCAGGTAATTACATTAACATTTTTACTAATCGTCATTCACATATACTACTCCTTTCCCTTTCATCATCATCTTTCCACCAATAGCATGATAATTTATATAGCTAACCTTGTTGGTTGCACTTTGTTCATAATAGACAAAAAACCTTAATAACAACACATACAATTTCAGTAACATTTCAAACATATAATTATGTACATATATCCCCCTACCTTTCTTTCCTCACTGACCCATTACTCCCCACCATATTCTCCCCCCTTGTTTTCCTCTATTAATTTCATTCCTCCATCTTCCATTTGGACTTCTCCTTCCACTTTCCGCTGCTCCTTTTTCCTTGCCACCTTTCTTTTCCTTCCCACGCTCCCCTTCCTTTCCACCGTGAAATACCCTTCCACCCAATTCAATCCTTTCCTTCCCCCTCCCTCCCCTTGCACACTCCCCCGATCCTTAGACACTAATAGTCTCCCTGACTCAAGTGTCTGCTTCATCCCCAGGTACTGAAACAGGCGCTTCCACGCTCTTCCTCTCCCCCCACAGCCATTTTACCTTTGTGCCCCTTGATATCCATCACTACCCGCTCCCGCTTTTCCCTTCTCCTTGCCCCCCCAATTCCTTGCTGCCCCATCCTGTTTCCCTTCAAGCTCTTCGTTTTCGGTTTCCCCATCTCCCTGCTTTGTTTCCCTCCCCCCTTTAATTTGCACCACACATATATGCATCGATTGGTTGGGGGTATTAACAAGGGCTAGCAGGGAAAGCAGGCCGCGCCTAAATGACAACGCGCTAGGCCCCTCTCCCCACCCGCCCTCCTACCTGCACACAGACATTGTTCGAGACAGCTTCTCTCTTCACTGGGCTATCATCTAGTTTAACGATGAGGATTGGATCTGGCACTTCATCTTCCATCTGCACTGAATAGAAAGGAACAGTGGACCACAGCAGCAGCCATGGTCTCGGTAGCAGCAGTGACACTGGGTCTAGCTCCTCAGGATGCTTTAGGAGGGATGGCTCTCAAAATGGCTCTGGGACCAACCCTAAAGGAGTCTACCTTGGCACCAAAGCTCAGAATGGCACCAGTGTCTGGACTGAGGTAGGCCCCAAAGTACATGACCCCGGTGCTGGATGTGGAGTCTCCATAAGCACTGTGGGCTTTAGCAACCCTGGAAGGGTCAGCACTGGCACCACAGGTGGAGTCCATATCAGAGGTGACATCGCCAGTAGTATCTGCAGTAACAGCTACATCAGTGGAGTCTGAGACAGTGGTGTTGCCAAAGCCAGTACTGAGGACCTCGACACCTGAGCTAGAATTGGTATGCCCAAGTCCAGTTACAGTGTCGAAAGCAGTGTGGGTGAAGGCCCCCTATGGTCCAGAGACCATCTGGGTCAGAACGAGCACCACCAGCAGTGTTATCAAACTTACATGCTGAAATCACTTCTCCATAAGAGCTGCCCAGTGATGAAACTGATCAGCCAAGTGCTCCCAAAGGGACTGGCGGTGACTCTAAGATGGAGACACCAGGCCTGGAGGTTTTAGAGATTCGGGGTGTCATTGAGGACAACTGTAGAAGCTCCTTGCCCACAAATGCTGAATACCTCTTTGCTGAATGGTCAGAACATGACCACAGCTGGTGCCTTTTCTTGTCTTTATAATTTCCATGAGAAGAGATCCAGATCGAAAGGTGCACAGATCCGCATGCCAAGTACGAGTGAGATCTGGACGTTTTTTTTGTTTGTTTTTTTTCCCAGCTCCGGGAGGACTGTCCTTCCTCCCAGACTACAGTAAAGTGCTGGCATCTCCAGAATTACAGCTCAGTGTAACCACTAGGCAAAACTCTTTTCTTGCCAGTATTAAAACTCCTTTTATTCAGTGCTGTTTCATTCATCTATGGGGTTGTGTATCTGTGAAATCTAGACAGCCCACCTGGGGCAGTAGAGGTGCAACTGCTGATCTTCCTGGACTAGTCTCCACCACTCATTCACACTAATGGGACTACACTGAAGGCACTAGGACCCTGCAGGAGACAAAAATCTTCAGGAGGGTCGGCACCAGAATAGGACCGCGCATGCGTGGTACTGTGAGACTAGCTCATGCCGTATAGGCTATCTCGGCATTGACCCTCCAACCGCCTCAGTTCCTTTTCTCCCGCCATCGAGTGCGCTTCGATGACTAGGTCGCTCACCTGCCAGGAGTCAAGTCTTCATCTATGCAACAGCAGCTATAGCCGTTCAGTATTCGGTTAATTTACTACTTTTAGTGTTCTTTTTTTATTTAAAGAAAAAAAAATGAAACAGAAGAAAATGGAGAAGGAAATTCTCGCCTGCCATCAACGGAGTTGACCTTAAACGGTAGTAGTGACGGTAGGGAGACTTTCTTTGAAAGCTGTGATGGCAGTGGGGCTGTGTCCGGGCCACCGCCCTTTGCGGGGTGGGGGTCGATCACAGGCAGTCTGGTGTTCGGGGAGACAGTCTGCCAAAGCACAAAAGCAACGTGCCTGTTCCCGACCTCAGTCAGGGACCCGGCTCCACTGGACCTCGAGCTCTTCTTCGTTCATTCGGTGGAAGAACCTGTACCATTCAAGGTTGCCCTCTGGTACGTCTACATGGGGATGGTTGGTGGTGGCGAACGGTAGGCCTGACCCGACTTCGGTGGGTCCTCTGTGGCTCCGTTCTTAATGGCCGCAATCTTTGACACCGGGCCCCCGTCTCTGTCCTCAGGGCCTCGGTGAGCAGTTTCACTTCTGAGCTGCTATTTTAGAGCAGGGGGTATGACGTCTGCCCACTTGGCTTAGCCAGTGGACCCGGTTCCAGGGCCTTCGGGCCTCGGAGCCACTGGGCCACAGCAGAGTCGGGCGGACAGGATATGCATGGTGCCCTCTCTGGTGCCAGCACCATCAATGGCAACCTCGCATAACTACCCCTCTCTTTTTCCTCTGCAGGGGCCAGCATGGGTACCGCTTTCCTTCTCCCCCTTTTTCTTCAGGTCCGGGCCCAGTATGCCGGGTGCTGCTTGTGGGGCTGGCACCGCGGGTGGTGCCTGCGGCTTGAATGGTGCCGAACTCGATGCCGTTCCGGGTGGCAGCATCTCCCATGATTCTGGCCTAGACCTGCCTTTTGGCGGTTCTTCTAGGGTAGAAGTGGATCTGGGTGAGTCTCTCTCCCTGTCCTACTTTGTTGAAGATGCAGCAGATGACTCATTTTAGGGTCTGGAATGCAAGCCTTCTGTATCAATAGAGCCTGTGATGGAAGATCTTCTTTTCAGTTTTTCCTCAGGGATATGGGGTCCACCATAACATTTCAGACTTTATCTGTGGACCAAAGCAGACTTCTACATCTGAGGTTCCTACATTCCTCAGTACAAGTACACCCTGTGGAACACACTAAATTCAATGGCCGAGAGCCTCCCAGAATCTGTCGTTTCATTGCTAGGGACATATAGCCCAATAATCGGTAAAGCTTTCATTGACCCCTGTGACACTGCCCCTAGGGCAGCTGCCGTTGGCAACAGCTGATTAACATCTCCTTGGTGGTGCTTATTGGTTCCGCCCTCAGGTTGAGCTCTGGAGGGTGCTCAGATTCCTGCTGCCCGTCAGAGGGACGGCACCGTCATCATTCTCGTAACAGGCAGTCCTTTCAATGTAGAGGCCCAGAAGCTTTTGTCAGGAACCAACTCCTCAACTGCAAAACAAAACTCGCTACAGAGGGCACAGGGCCCGAAAGCACCTGGTACCATCCTCTTGGATCCAGCCCAGGTCCCACCTCAGCTGTCTGAGGTGGACGCCTCTCAGCAGTAGTTGGGGGCACCTGATTTGGTTTTATAACTAGTGGAAGTCCAATCCAGCAGACATATGGGTCATCAGGATTGTCCGAGAGGTATACTTTCCCAATTTAGCAGAGATTTTCCCTATACCCAAGTGGCAGCCCAGTCTGTTTGCCTCTCTGTCAGACCCTCTTTCCTCTGAGAGATAGGGCCTCAGAGCAGTAGAAGTGTTGTTCTACATTAAGTTGGAACACAGGTTCCTACTTCCTTTGTTTGGTTCCAAGATAACAGGCGATATGCGCCCATTTCTCGACCTTGAAAGGGTAAACAAGTACCTGTTCAGGGAGGAGTTCACTACAATCCCGGTATTCAGGCCTTCACTTCTTTGATGTTTGGCTCCAAGCCAGCCCATCTGGGCTGAGTCTCAGGAAGCAGTTGCCACAGCTTCTCAGTTGCTCTTTTCCAGGGGGGGTTTTCCAATTGAGATAAGGCATCAGAGTCATTTTCCCAGCAGCTCCTCTTAGGAGCCCTCCTGGATACCTCCAGGGTGAGGGTTCTGCCTTCTGGAGAATGGAAGAAACGACATCTTCAGATGTCTCGTTGCTTCACAGAAAGCGACTCTGTCTGGGCCCTTTTCGATTCAGCGGATGCTGGGACTTATGCCTTCGTCCGCAACAAATAGTGGTCTCCGACCACACATCCACAGTTCTCCACATAAATGACAGAACCTCGGACAAAATTACTTACATGTAGATGCAGTTGGCCTAGCTTCTGTTAGGTCTACCCTTACTCTCTAAATCCTAGATCACCATCACCACGGTTGCACTCCTGATCGGTTGGGGAGCTCACTGTCAAGACCTCTGCACTCAGATGTGGAGCCAGGAGGAGGAACATCATCTTCTCATAGATTTCTTAGAGATGAGAGCTGTTTCTTGTACTTTCCAAGTCCTGAAGGAGGTTCTCTGCCACGAAGTGATCCCATTTTGGACGGATGACAGAATTGTGATGTTTTGATCAACAAATGGGGTGAAGCACTCTCCTACCCTCTCTGCAGGACGGCCATGGAGAGGTGAGAGTGGTGCCTTGAGCACGTTGCATCAGTTCAGTCGTCGTATAGTCGCTGTTCGAGTGGGGCAGTCCGGACCTGGTCCTTTTTGCGTCCCCTCTCAACGCAAATCTGCCTCTGCTCTGCTTCAGAAATCTAGACCCCAGTGTTTGCTGTCAGGATGTATTCACTGTAGTAGACAAGACGCTCCTTTTTACTTTCCTACTCTTCCCTTAGTTAAGAGGGTGCTGCTCAAGTTGTAGGAAAACAGGGTCAGGATGATTCTCATCCCAGACTGACCTCTGCAGATAAAATTTGTGTAGATCAACAGTTGGTCAGAAGTTCCCCCGAGGCGACTCCCTCTACGAGCAGACCCTCAGACACAGGGACTTTGGTCCTTTCTTCCTGTGCTCCCTTCATCTCCATGCCGGGCCCCTGAGGAGATGAAAGTGGGCAAATTTTAGGCTTCCAGACAATAGTAGAAATCTTAGCCACACATAGATCTTCCACCAGGAGAACTTACTAAGTGGTTACTCTTCACCATCTGATATGCAAACTGCAAAGTTCCATCTGGACCCTTTTGGTTGCCCACCCAGTAAAATGTTGGGGTGCCTCGTGGATCTGTCTAACACAGGTCTGCATTTTTTGTCAGAGAATGTTCACCTCTCCACGTTTTCAGACTATCTTGAGCCAGTAGACAACATGTAGTTGTAGTCGTAAAAGATTTATTTTTATTCAGGATAAGTTCTTTCTTCACATCTTAGGTCGAAGCCTTTTTTCAAGATGGTCCTGACAATAGTGCTTTAAAATTGTTCAAATACAAACATCTCTTTCAGTCTCTAAGACCTTACAAACATGTAATAAATATACTTGTATTCTAACAAGACTTATACAACTCATTTCACAACATGAAGTACCAATTACAAATCCCAAGAAATGTTTTATTCATCCATTGCACATACATCTAACTTTCAATTCCTCTGTCAGAAACTTGGTAATCAGAGAAGGTTTATAACCTGATTTACTTTTTATATCATTCAACAATTGACTATTTGAGGCATATTCAGCTTTAAATGTCATTTCAGTAAAACGATTTTTTTACCCTAGGTTTATAGGGAGTCGCCCCATTATCTCTTAATTTGTATTTATGCTTAACATTTTTCTCCTCCATTTTATCCCTAAGATATTTTGGTTCTCCTGTCATTTGTAATCTATGCGTTTGTAGGGCCCTAATCATTTCTCTCCTATTTTCAAGAGTTAACCAGTCCAGTGTCAAATACAAATTACAATGGTGGATTTTATAATTACATTGTAAAATGAATCTGACTAAATTATTATAAGTAACCTCAAGCTTTCTTAAAAGAAAGCCTGAGACCTTTCCATATATATATGACTACCATAATCTGTTGTTGGAATTGATAACTGATTTAGTGTTGATTTCTCCTTACTGATATCTGTACAAAACCTATTTCTTCAAAAGGCCCCTAATTTTCTATTTACTTTACCTACCAGTTCTTCTTTATGTATATCAAATTTCAGTCCCTGGTCAACCCAAACTCCTGTGTATTTGTAATGAGAAACCTGCTGTAGTATTTCCTGTGTTAATGTTCTTATATTCGGATCCTGTTTATGATTTATTTTATCCTTCTGTTGAAAAAAGAGTTTTTGTTTTTTTGCTATTTAATACTAATTTTGAATTTACTAACCATTTTTCCAACCCTGTGAAATCTTCCTGAAGTCCCTTTTCTGTCTCATTTATATTTGTACCATACGCTAATAAAACTGTTATCGTCCATGTATAATTTAATTTTGGTGTTAATAGCTACTTTTACCAAATCATTTAACGTAAATCAAAAAAAGAGTTGAGCCCAAAATGGACCCCTGTGGTACCCCTCTAACAACTCTAAGCTGTTTTGAGGTTACATCTTCAAGTTGAACCAATTGTGTTCTTTCAAATAAGTAGGAAGAAAACTATCCCAGTGTTTCAGAATCTAGGCCCAATCCCTCCAACCTCTGGAGCAGAACCCTGTGGTCCTTGGTGTCGAAGGCTTTGGATAGGTCCATGAACTCCACACCCACCTCCGCCCCCCAACTGAGAGGAGACAAGATCTATTAGGTCGGTGAGCGCAGGATCCATGGAACGTCCTTTTCGGAATCCAGATTGTGAATCCGAAAGTAAGTGGTATTTCACCAAATAACCACTTAGCTGTTTTTTTACCAGTTTTTCCATTGCTTTCGACACCGTGGACAACAGGGCTATCGGCCTGTAGTTCGAAGGGTCAGTTGGATCATCCCCTTTAAAAGTTGGGACTATCTTTGTTTTCTTCCAACTGGAAGGAAACCTCCTTTCCGTCAAACTCCAGTTAAATAACTTGGTCAATATAGGGGCCAAAATTTCCACAGCATCCTTTAGAAACCTGTTTTCTGTATTGTCCTACCCACATGCTTTGTTAACTTTTAATTCTTTCTGAACCTCATTACAACTTATCTTCCTAAATCTAAATTTTGGAATTTTTAAAGTAGCATCAAATGAAAAATCTGGTAAAAAATGATTTTCTGGAATATTTACACCAGGTAATTCTATAAAATATGCATTCAGAATATCTGCAGATTTTACCTTACACTGTAATATACCATTTTGTTGAATTTATACAGGGGGGTTACTTGTAACTGTTTTTTCCAAGGATTGTATCAGTGTCACTGGCTCAGTTTCCGTTAGTCAAGTTTTGCTTCTCCGTGCTTACTTCATTAACTCCAGATTGAAGGGTAGCACTTCCTTTATCTCTCTGAATGTTGAGGGCGCTACATCGACAGAACAAAGGGATATACATCCAAGCAACTATTGTATCTTTCTGCATCATACCTTGGCTGGCCCAGCCTGTTGCCATGAGATGCATTTCTGCTTGGTTAGTAGCATGTCTTCAACACTACTAATCCATGGCACAGGATAAGTTGGAAGGCCAGGTTTGCACCACTCTACCGGAGCGGTTGCGATTTTCCTAGCAGAGATTTGTAATGTACTCGTTGCAGACATCTGCAAGGCGGCGAGTTGAAACTCTGTGCATACCTTGGTAAAGGAGTGTGTTTGGGATGTCCATTCCTGACAGTTAACTTTCTTCAGCAGGACAGTCCTTATGGACTTCTGTCCTGAGTGAGCCCTGTCTCCTACCGCCCTCTTTGGGGGTGGTTTGATTTTTAGCTTGGTACTCTTCCCGTTAGTGTGAATGGTTAGTCTGGGAAGATATGGAAATTACTTACTTACTGTAATTCTTGATCTTCTTGGACGGAGTCTCCACCACTCATTCACATGACCACCCACCATCCCCTGAGCTCACTCGTTCTGTTTTTGGTCTTCACTTCCTTGTTGTTTAGGCTGTGAAGACATTGTTGAATTGACCCTTCTTAAATGGGTCATCTGGGCTTTCACATGCCCGGAAGTTAGGGTTGGGGTTTCTTTCGTTTGTGCTGCGCCTCCTCAGTCGAAAAGGTACTGAGGCAGTTGGAGGGTCGACGCCGAGATAGCCTGTATAGCGCGGGCTAGTCTCTTCTTGCTATATTGGGCAAAGAGAACACAATGAGCTGTAAGATGCTCCTTTTTAGGTGCATGGGGGGTACATGAGATCACAGTAGTATAAAATAGTAACATATCATTACAGACGTACCATCAAAGAATCAAGTATGAAGAGGATCGATACAGAATGGAACATACAACAAAGCCAGCAGAATAAGGCCATTAGGTCTGTCGAGTCTGCTCTTGTTGCAAGGTTCTCAGGATCGGCTACTGACTCTGCTGCCCGCCCCAGTCTGCCCTTCCCCTCTGTCTGCCCCTAAAATGTTTAAGTCCCTGCCAGTATTCTAACTGTGGCTACCTGAATTTAAACCACTAATCATTTGCTTATTAAGCAAACACTCATTCAGTTGTACCACCGAGCTGCAGGTAAAAACAGTACTCTGTGGTATAAAGAAGGAAACAAAGCAATCCGGTTATTAAAAAGCAGTATACTAATATTATACATGTCTGGTGACCAGGATAGTTATGAGAAGGGGCAAGTGTACAGGGACAGAGGACAGCTGTGCATACTGGTGAACATGAGTCTGCAGGCTAGGATCCAGTCAGCCAAGTACATGGTTAACTGAGAGCTACAAATATATTTATCTTATTTTATGTTGTTTAATTAGTTTTGTCTAATTGTCTTAGGGTGGTAGGTGAAAGTGTTGCACCAGAAAGAACTAAGTTGCACAGTACTGGAGTTAGCTTGGTGTGGAAGGAAGATGTGTTATCTTGGATCAGCCCAGTCACATTACACACCTGGGAATGCCTGTAGCCTTACCAACTTGGAGCCATATCTCATCACATCTTAGAAGCTGAGCAGGGTCAGACCTAGTCTAATATAGGTGGGAGACGTCCAACAAACACCTGGTGCTGCAGAAGCAGTGTTGGTAGTTCTGAGGAGGCACTCTCCCCTTTCTTTTCAGTGACCATATTGAAGCCTCAGCATAGTGTTGGGAGACACTGTGCTGTTGTGAGGTGCCACCTTTCGGATGAGATTTTAGAGAGTCAGTCGTTTTGGTGGTTGTTCATGTGGACATTAAAGATCCCTTGGCACTTCTTGAAAAGAGTTCGGGAATTTCCCTGGTGTCCAGGCAAAATTTCTACCATTTGTTGCTGTTGTAAGATCTCACATGACAGCAGCCACATGTAATTAAACATTAAGGTATTTGGGAGTTGTGGCATTCATCAGAGTATTGTGGTTAAGTAATAAGGCACTTGGGGTGTGTGGGGTAGATCCAGTTATCTATTTAGTTATTATGAATATTTAGAGAGGTTTGCTCCTTGGTCATAACATTTTTGAGGATGTATTATTTCCTGGTCACACGGTGGGGGTGGTTCTGTGTTTTCATAATGTGATACTGGCCCAGGGAAGGTTCTATTTTATTTCTGTTCCCAGGTATGTCAGCTGTAACATGGCCAACTAACTACAGCTGCATCAACTGAGCATGAGAAAGAATACAGCTGACATGCCTAGAAACAAAAATTAAGTAAAACGACTTTTCTGGCCTGATACCTTGATGCGCAAACTTGTACCCACATAATGTGAGTGAGACACCGTGCAGTAAGTGTACCTGATAGGCTGTGAGGCATTCTGGATTAGGTCTGTTCACATATAATACAATTGGGTAACCCATTGAGCACACAACACGACACATTAGATAATGATGTTTATTGGAAGGTCATTGTAGTTATAAAATGGCAAGGACAAATCCAGGAGTGACTGTGCTTTAAGGATTTAATGCACTCTCTCTTGGGTAGGAGGAAATAGGCTGTTGGTTAACTAGAGTCTGCAGCTTATCCAGTAGGTAGGGAAATGGGAAGACTAGGTTGGCCAAGCAGTCCTTATCTGCTGTCAGTCTGTTTTTTATGTTGCAGTATTGCTTCCTTAACCAATAAGGTGCTTTGTGGGTGGCATTGTCATGAGATAGCTCTTGACACAAGGTACCACAGCTGTATGCCTGTAGAATTACCTTTTGTAGGAACGTGGATTCAGTTCACTATGCACACACATAAGCAGTCTTCCCAGAGACGGCTGAGTCACCGGAATGTCTTCAAGATAAGCTTCTCCCACTACCCAGGTGATATATCCTCAGGCTGTGCACCCGTGACATCAGATCTTTCCACCGGAAAGGACAGGTCTGCTTCCCAGCTCTGCACACGTAGTAGGCTTTTAAGTTTTCAAGCAGTATTCTTTGGTGATTTTGGACTAAATAAAGTTAGCCTTTGAGTCTGGTTTTGCTACATCGAATGATGATCGCGATGGTGCAGAAGCCGGGTTTCAAATTCTGTGCTTGTTGCAGGCACAAAATGTTAACCATGGATCTGCACATGTGTGTCCAATGCCTTGGTGAATAGCACCATGTTGACAGTTGCAACAAATGCTGTGCCATGCTTCCAGCATTCATTGAGAAACTGACAGTCAGGCTTGCCCTAGGTATGCTGAAGGATTGCAGAACGACTTCAGCAGCTGCCAGGTCTGCTGCTCAGCTAGCAGTCCTCAAAATGGCTTCTGCGGCCTCTTGTGGGGTCACAGTGTTGTTCTCAGCTGGTGCCAGCATCGGAGGTTATTGCCGGAGGAATTTCAAGAAATGTGTAAGGCTCTTTGGACATGGCTCTTCCCATCACAGTAAGAAGCACAAAATGCATCTCCATCACAGGTCATGAGGCCAGGAGTGATCACACTTTTCCTGCTTCTTCAATGTCCCTGACTGCTTTTCCTTGGTCGAACTATCCTTTGGTCGAGGGACAGGTCAGGGTTCCCGTGGTGGCCCTGCTGAACCACGTGACCTCGACTGTGGTTAAACAAGCGGTCAAGACTTTTTTTTGAACCAGTCAACTGACAGCCAAAGGAGATCAATGACAAGTCTGTCTCCCAGACTCTGGTGCTCCCTGTCCTCATTCAAGAGAGCAAGGACTGGTTGGTACCCCCAGCCAAGTTGCCTTGAGAGCTGCCTTCACTAGCGGTCATGCCTTCTCGATCATTATTGGTCTCGCTGCGAAGCACGTGGCCTATTTGGAACCTCCAATGGACATATCAACTTTGGTATTGGGGCCACTGCTCTCGATCACACACAACCAAGAAGCATTGCTGTAAATGCTCCTTGTACCTTCTTATCCTCAGCTGAAGAGAGGCATCGACAGCATATATGCCGGTGCTATGAGGAACTCCTTTGGCAGGGACGGACAGGGCTTTTCCCCTGGGCCGGCAGTTCCCTGGCCTCCTCTGGTCACTCCCTTGTCGGACAACTAGACTCTCAGACTGCAGCATCTGCTTCCGTTCCACTTCAGGTGGATCCCCCCCTCCACAGCAGCCACAGTTTGTGATGCCCACCACAGAGTCCTGCTGTGCCTCTTTGTCAGTGGAGATCACCCAGGATGACACTTGGGTGGTCTGCAGCAAAAAGAGGACCAGAGCGATCTTCAATAAATCATCGTACTCAGAGGCAGAGTAGTCTGCCTTCGACCAGGACTCGGCAGGTTGATCATGTCTCCTCAGATGGTTGATCTGCCACATCAGGATCAACCTCTTTTGGAGCATTGCTCCAACTTCAAACAACATGAAGTCTTGCTATATTCTGACATATGCAGTGAGTTCCAACCTTCAAACTGCTCCGGAGGTGAAAGAGTTAACTTTCTATGCCAGGCATGGAACGCTGAGCTCGAGCTCAGTTGAAACTCTGTTGTTCTTCAAACTCAAACCATCAGATTCTTTACTCTGCCTCACTGAACAGTCGCTCCGGAGATTTCTCCTTCTGCTCGGTTCATTTTGTCGGTTAAAGTATTGTTTTTCTCGGTTTTCGACCGAATTTAAACTGCAACCAGTCGGTTCAAGTTCTGTCTGTGGTATTTGTGAGTACTAGATAGGTTTACATTAATTCTCTTCTGTGTGGAACTTGTAAACTGTTTATCGGTTCGGTTTGAACCGATCAGGTTGTTCAAAATATCTTAATCTGTGATTTAGAGTGTGTAGTTACGATTCTAAAAAGCGGTTTATTATGTTTTCCACGACCTGACACGGTTGGGAACCGATAAGAGGTCTTGCCTGGGCGGATTGCCATAAGCAGGTAAGTTTGGTTAGGACTGGCACTATGTCTAGAAACCCAAAAGAAAACCGGGCCCACTGGGTTTCAACACTGCAGTGTGTGTGGGGAAGTCTTTGCCAAGGCTGACCCCCACACCACCTGTGTTTATTGTCTGGGGTTTGACCACCTCAATGCAGACTGCCAGATTTGTAAAAATGTTCCTGCAGCTACCCTGGAAAAGAGAGTTGGTAGGCTCAGGGAAAGGGAGGCCAAAAAGTCTGCTGACCCAGATGGCCAGCCCGGTTCGGTTCCAACCGAACCAGAGGGAGTGCCCTCTGACAAGGGCGAGACTTCCTCAGACAAAAGGAGAGCCGACTCTGAAGGGTCAGTTCCAGCAGAAAGGACTAGGAAATCAGCTGGTGTGGAGCCAAAACTTTCCTCTCCAACTGCTGAAGATATAGCCAAAGCGATTCAAATTGTCCAGTCACTTTCCCCGGTTCCGACCGAACCGGCACCATCAGGTAAGCACCCGGTTCGTCCGGTTCCACCGGTTCAAGATTATGATTTAGAGGAATATTACGAACCGGTGGAGGGGGAAGAGGAGTATGAGGAGAGTGAATGTGGATTTGAAAGTCTGGATGTGCCCATTGAACCGGACATCTCCCCAGACAGACCTTCAGGAGTGTCTCCTCCTAGACTTTCTGAGTCCCCTTCTCATTTTATGTTTTATAAAAAAGTGGCTGAAACCCTCCAGCTCCCTATGGAGGAAGCTGTGGATGATCAATAGGAGCCTGACTATGTGGAAATGATGGATATCCCAGAGTCTAGGAGACTGTCTATTCCCTTGCATAAATCTTTTGGGAAACAGACTTTTAAAATTTTAAAAACTCCTCACACTATACCTCCTGTGGATAAGAGAATGAACAAGAGGTGCGCATTGTCAGGCTCTGATACGGAGTTCCTTTCACAACAATGCAGCTATGTTGGAGTAGTGCAGGCTGCAGTCTGTGACTAGGCAAATATTCCCTTGGCTTCACACCCCCTGGACAAGGACTCCAGGAGGATTGATGCCATGGCAAAGAAACAGTACATGGCTGCATCCCTGGGACTCAGACAGGCAAATTATATGGCTTATGTTGCTAGATATCAGAAATCCAGATGGGATACTGTTATGGCTCTAGCAAAACAGGTCCCTGGCCAGCTTGCCAAGGAGCTGGAGCAGGTGGCTGCTGATGGTATTGAGGCATCAGGTGCAATTCCATGCTGCAGTGGACTCAAATGATGTGTCAAGAGTCATGGCTACATCTGTGGCACTTGCAGAATGGCTTGGCTCAGATGTACTAGCCTGTCAGCAGGATACCCAGACTAAGGCCATGGATTTTCCTGTTGTGGGTAATTCCCTGTTTGGGAGCAGACAGAGAATTACATGAAGAAAATGGATGAGTATAGGACCACCTATAGGATTGCACGGCCAAGGAAAGGCAGGTCACTCCTCAAAGGCAGCTTCCAGGGGCAGGGTAGGCCTTTTCATAGGCCTTTTACCAAGCCCAGGCCTCTCTTCTGCTTATGCCCAGAGGGGGTTCTTAGAGGGAGAGGCAGAGGGTGCAAGCAGGCCTGCTTCCACCCTCAGCCCAAAGCCCCTCCCAGCAGGCACCCTGATGGGGTTGCCAGGGCCGATTCTCAACTACCTGTAGGGGCAGGCTGGCTTACTTTGTCCAGGACTGGGAGTCTCTGACATCAGACAAGTGGGTCCTGGAAGTAAGCCTGGGACTGGTTCTCAGCTTCAAAAGTTTCCAAAGATGAGAACCAGATCCTTTCCACTGCAAATCCACCAGAGGCACTTGCCCTAGAGGCAGAGGTCTCTTCCTTCCTGGCTCTCAGAGCTGTGGAAAGGGTTCCACCCCTACACCAGGGCAAAGGGTTGTACTCCAGGTACTTCCTTACCCCAAAAAAGACAGGAGAATGGCGGCCCATCCTAGATCTCAGATACTTAAGCAAGCACCTTTTAAAACCAAAATTCAAAATGGTGACTCTGGGAATTATTCTACCCTCTCTAAGGCCAGGGGACTGGCTAGCGTCCCTGGAACTCAAGGATGCCTACTTCCATATTCTCATCAGAAGCTCCCATCGAAAGTACCTCAGGTTCAAGCTGCCCTCGGGCCATTACCAGTTCAGAGCAATGCCCTTTGGCCTCACCTCTGCTCCAAGGGTATTCACAAAATGCCTGGCAGTAGCAGTTGCTTCTCTAAGAAGACAAAAAATTGCCATCTTCCCTTATCTGGACGACTGGCTCATAGTAGGCCAGTCCCCAGACCAAGTCAGGTTACACCTACAGATAACTCAGCAACTGCTCACCTCTCTAGGTTTCCTTCTGAATCTTTCAAAGTCAGTTCTAGAGCCTGTCCAGCTCCTCACCTTCATAGACGCAGAACTGAACGCAGAGAAAGCCAGAGCCTTCCTTCCTTTGGACAAGGCAAGGACCCTGGTCTCTCTGGCCTCCTCATTCACCCTGCAGGTGTCTCGACCAGCAAGGCATTTTTTACAGCTCCTGGGGCACATGGCTGCTTCTACAGCAGTAGTGCAGTGAGCAAGGTTTCAGATGAGGGACATTCAGTTCCATTTGAGAGCCTTTTGGTCTCAAAGGAAGGACCCTCTAACCAAGTTGATCTCAGTGACTCGAACCCTGATCCAGGCCCTACAGTGGTGGCAGGATCAGAGCGATCTCAGACAAGGGGTTCCTTTTGTCACTCAGTCTCACTCCTTAATCCTTACTACAGATGCATCCCTCTTGGGGTGGGGAGCTCACATGGGCGACCTCACTACCCAGGGGTTGTGGTTCCCTCAGGAATCTCTGTTCCACATCAATCTGTTGGAACTCAGAGCAGTTTTTCTAGCACTTCAAGCTTTTTCCAAATCTGTTCAGAACAAAGTTGTACAGGTCAGAACAGACACCACCACCACAATGTGGTACATCAACAAGCAAGGGGCACTCGGTCTACGGCCTTGTGCAACGAAGCAATGAAGTTGTGGTCTCTGGCTTATTCCCTGAACACCTCCCTTACGGCAGTTCACCTCCCAGGCAAGGACAATGTCCTGACAGATGCTCTCAGCAGGATTTCCCAGGGCCATCACGAATGGTCACTGGAGCCCCTGGTCTTGGAGGTGGTATTTGCCAGATGGGGCACCCCGCAGATAGATCTTTTTGCAGCCCCAGACAATCACCAACTTTCCCTTTTTTGCTGCAGGCCCCCAGTGTTGGGCTCAGTCCCTCTGGATGCCTTAGTTCTCCATTGGGAAGGGAAGTTTCTCTATGCTTTTCCCCCTTCCCTCTTCTGTTCAAAGTGCTAGTCAAAATCAGATCTCAACCCTGCAAGATGATCCTGATTGCTCCAGATTGGCCCAGACAACCCTGGTATCCACTCCTACTGTCCTTAGCAGTCCATCTTCCCCTGTCTCTTCCCAGTAATCACAACCTGTTAACCTGTGCTCAGGGGAGGGTTTGGTACCCGAACCTCAGATCTCTCAATCTCAAGGTCTGGCTCTTGAAGAGTTAGAGTTTGCTGATTTACACCTCTCCCAAGGTGTAATGGATATCCTGAAGGTTTCTAGAAAACCTTCCACCAGGGCTACTTATAATTCCAAATGGAAGAGGTTTTCCATGTGGTGCTCTGGAAAGCATATTTCCCCAGAATCTGCTGATTTACCCACAGTCCTGGATTATATGGTCCACTTAAATACCTTGGGGCTGAGACCAGCTACCCTAAAAGTGCATCTGGCAGCTGTGTCTGCTTTTATTTCAGCAGGTAAGCCCTTTTCTCTTTCAGCTCACCCTGTATTCTCCAAGTTTTTCAAGGGATTGCTTCACACCAACCCTCCATTCAGGGACCCTGCCCCTGCTTGGGACCTTAATGTTTGCATTGCTCAGCTTATGCAACCTCCCTTTGAGCCTTTGTCTTCAGCAGAGCTTAAGTACTTGACTTGGAAGACTGTGTTTCTGGTAGCCATCACTTCTGCCAGACGCATAAGTGAATTACAAGCTTTGTCAGTGGAGCCTGATTTTATCTCCTTTCATAGAGATAAGGTGGTCCTCAGGACTAACAGGAAGTTCTTGCCTAAGGTGGTTTCAGATTTCCACCTTAATCAATCTATATCTCTTCCAGTGTACTTCACTGACCATTCCTCCTCTGGCGAGAGGAGGCTGCACAGCTTAGATGTGAAGAGAGCCCTTAGTTACTACATAGAGCATACCAAGGGTCACAGGTTTGACTCCCTCCAACTGTTCCTCACTTATGGTGAGGTTGGTAAAGGGAAACCTGCCACTAAAAGATCCATTGCCAGGTGGATTGTCTCTTGTATCCAATTTTACTATGAAAAACTGGGTAAGGTTCCTCCCTCTGGCCTGAGGGCTCACTCTACCAGAGGTACAGCTGCTTCCCTGGCTGCTGCCAGGGACATCCCTATTCTAGAGATATGTCAAGCAGCTACCTGGAAAACAGTTCACACTTTTACCAAGCATTACTCCCTGGACATCCAGGCTAGGAGTGATGCTCAGTTTGGCACAGCTGTGCTTCAGAGCCTATTTCCTAAGTAGGTTCTGTCCCTCCTCCATGGAGGTACTGCTTTATAATCTGCATGTGTCATAATATAGCAAGACTTCATGATGTTTGAAGAAAAATTACTCACCTTAGTAATGTTGTTTCTTCTAATGGAGTCTTGCTATATTCTGACCCCCGCCTGCCCCTCTCAGAACCTCTGTTTTTGGGATGTGGGTGGGCAGTGCAGTGTTGGCACTTAGTAGTTGCCCACCTTGTTGTTTTCACCCTCCTTTCTTGGGGTGACTTGTTGTGTTTTCATTTTGGGTCTCCTGACTTGAGTCTTTGTTTTGGGACCAAAATGTGTTCTTATGTTTAGTAGCCAGTTGGCTAGTGTAGGTTTACAGCTTCCACACAGGACCTCAGTGAGTTTAGCTCGTAAAGATCTGACGGTTTGAGTTTGAAGAACAACAGAGTTTCAGCCGAGCTCGAGCTCAGCGTTCCATGCCTGGCATGGAAAGTTAACTCTTTCACCTCTGGAGCAGTTCGAAGGTTGGGACTCACTGCATATGTCAGAATATAGCAAGACTCCATTAGAAGAAACAACATTATTAAGGTGAGTATTTTTTTTCTTATGTCAGTGTCCATGGAATCAGTGCAGAAGTGGGCTAAATACCCATTTACTGATATCCTGGATAGAGGCAAGTCCCCGGGGGTTGCCTTCCCATTGACTAAAGCCATTTTGGGACTAGTTCTGGAGCTTAGTCAGTGTCCCGCCTCTTGCCTGGCACCCCTCATCTGGATAGTCTGCAAGTATATGGTATCCATAGGCGCCCTTTTTGGGTTTCTTGGGACCATCCCTTGGTTAACGGTTTGGCCTCGGATCAGTCCTTTGTAAATTGAAGGGCCAGGGGGACATGAATAAACCACTGGACAAAGAGTCCAAGAAGTTGGACCATGTCGCCAAACAGACATACATAGCCACCTTCCTAGGTCTCCAGCAGGCCAGTTACTCAGTTACAATGGGTGACATTAGCCATTCCCTTTTTAGGATCATTGGGCCCCCCCCCCACTGATAAGCAACAGACATCCAAGATGCTCAGAGCCCATGGGAAGATGCTGGCTAAACAGCAGCTTAAACGGCATTGGACATGGGGGACTTCAGTGCCCCTGCCATGGCTATGGCCGTCGCTATGCATCTTGGGGCCTATCTGCAGCAGTTACCTTTACAGCAAACACCCAGCACAAGTTGGCTGATGTCCTGTTCATAGACCCTCACCTCTTTGGCCCTAGGGTGGAAAGACATCTCACCTGTATAGAGCAGTCTTAATTCCACCCTTGATTCTGTGGTTTCATCAAGGAATTGTCCAAAACGCTTCAGGCCTTAAAAGAAACCATTCCAGTTGAGTACCTAGAGGCCAGTGGGGCACAGGACCCAAGGCAGCATGGGTTCACAGCGGGAAGGTCATGTCAGATGAATCTAATTGATTTATTTGACTGGGTGACAAAAGTAGTAGACCAGGGAGGGGCTGTGGACATGGCCTACCTAGACTTTAGCAAGGTATCCGACACAGTCCCACACAAAAGATTAATAGTCAAATTAACCAGCCTGGGAGTGGGTCCCAGGGTGGGAGCCTAAGTAAAACAATGGCTGGACAACAGGACACAGAAGATAATTGTAAATGGAGTCCACTCTGAAGAAAGAGGGGTTACTAGTGGGGTACCGCAGGGTTCAATACTGGGTCCAGTCCTTTTTAATGTCTTTATAAGTGACATTGCAGAGGGACTGGAAGGAAACGTATACCTCTTTGCAGATGACGCAAAGATCTGTAACAGGGTTGATACACAAGGAGGTGTGGAATGGATGAGAAGGGACTTGACAAGGATAGAGGAATGGTCAGAAGTATGGCAACTTGGAGTCAGTGCAAAGAAGTGCAAAATAATGCACTTGGGAAACAAAAACCCAGGGGAAGATTACACAGTTGGGGGGGAGGTAGTACCAACAACAAAAATGGAAAGGGACCTGGGGGTAATCATATCAGATGACCTTAAGGTTAGCAAGCAATATGAGAAGGCAGTAGGGAGGGCTGGGGGGATACTGGGATGTATAGTGAGAGGCATCACCAGCAGAAAACAGGAAGTTATCTCTCTGTACAGACACTTGGTGAGACCCCATCTGGAGTACTGCTTCCAGTTCTGGAGACCCTGTCTCTGCAAGGACATAGACAGGATAGAGGCAGTCCAGGAGAGGGCAACTAAAATGGTGCAGGGTTTGCAAGAGAAGCCATATGAGGAGAGACTAAAGGAGTTTAATATGTATACCCTTGAGGAAAGGAGGGAGGGGGGGACGTGATAGAAACTTTTCAGTACCTCAGTGGAATCAACAAAGTCCAAGAGGATAGCATCTTTCAGAAAAAGAGATGTGCAAGAACAAGGGGACACAATTTTAAGATGGGGGGGCAGGGTGGTTCAGGGCAATGTGAGGAAGTATTTTTCACAGAGAGGGTGGTGGACACATGGAACAGCCTTCCTGAGGAGGCTGTGGGGTCTAAAACTGGGGGAGAATTCAAGAATGCATGGGACGGACAAAAGTCAATTTTTGTGGGGGGGGTAGGAAGAAATAGGCTGTTGGTTAACTAGGATCTGCAGCTTATCCTGTAGGTAGGGAAATGGGCAGACTAGGTGGGCCAAGCAGTCCTTATCTGCCGTCAAAGTCTGTGTTTCTGTGTTTCAGTTTCGTTCCTTTTAGCTACAGCAGGACCATCAGCACTAGCGTCCAAAGCCTAAATTTGGCAGCCAGGAGCAAAAAAAACGGCCAGGAGCCAAAAAAAAAAAAGGGGGGGCGTGGTGGAGGTTCCCTCAGGGCCCCGCTGTGGAGCCCCATTCAAGGCTACTGAATGGCAGACTGTGGGGTGTCATTCCCTCTGCCGTCCAGTCCCTGTCCCAACTCCCATTGGGGTGTCAGTTGTGCCACTTCTTTTCTCAATGGTCTGCTATTATCATGGACAAGTGGTTCTGGAAGTAGTGAGCAGAGGGTTGCTTCTGGACTTCAAGGCTGTCCTGCTATAGCAGTTCTGAGCGTGCTGGAGGACACGTCCGCAATGTGGACCAGCATTGCTCGGCTCCTGGAGCATGTGATAACACACATCTCAGGCACTCTAGCCACTCAGGGATATGTATCAAGGTACATCCTGGTTCTGAAACATACAGGAGGCTGGTGCCCAATACTGAACTTGCACGATCTGAACAAGTTCAGCTGGAAGTGCAAGTTCCAGATGGTCACATGGAATCAGATCATTCCATCCTTGGAGAGGGGGATGTGGTTCTACTCCTCAGACCTCTAGGACACATTCTTCCATAGCCCAGCATGTCTGTTCCGTCACCAGTACCTTTGGTTCAGCGTGGCGTGTTAAGCTATCAATTCCAGGTCATGCTTTTTGGCATCTTGTCTGCA
Source organism: Neoceratodus forsteri (assembly GCA_016271365.2). Classification (NCBI taxonomy): domain Eukaryota; kingdom Metazoa; phylum Chordata; order Ceratodontiformes; family Ceratodontidae; genus Neoceratodus; species Neoceratodus forsteri. The sequence continues at coordinate 265,856,459 of CM057451.1, read as the reverse complement.
TCGAGGGTCTATAAGTGCATGGCAATGGTGACAGCATTCTTGCCATGCAGGGGTGTCCGGGTATCCTACCTGGACGAGTGGCTGCCTGCCAGCTGTCCAGGGAGGCTGTGGAGCTGTCCTGGGATCTGGCCCTCCAGACCTGAACGGACTTGAAATCTTTTCAGCCCAGCTAAGTCCAGGTTGGTACCTTCACAGGTGATTATGTTCATCAGGCCACAATTCGTGGAACAAGGCTTGCCTCCTGGCAGACCAGCCATCAGATCTTACCTCATTTGCCCTAGCATTTCTGGTTGGGCGCTCCCGCCAGGCCAGATATGTTCTACAGCTGCTGAGGCTTATGGCAGCTTCAATCAGCATTGTCCAGTGCACCCACTGGAGGATGTGCCCCCTGCAGTTGGAGTTAGGTCAGCAGTGGTCCCAGTGCCTAGGTGGCCTGGACCAGACCCAGGCATTGTGGGATGTCATCCAGTGTTGGCTATGCCTACAGCATATGGAGCGAGGAATCACGTTTATCTGCACAGAACCATCCATCGTGCTCAGTTTCTCTCAGAAAAATTTGAAAGCATGGGAGCATTTGTCAAGCAGCATAAGTGTGATTTACAGTGTCCCTAGCTCTAATCTTTGAGTTTTCTCCCACCTTTCCTTCTCCAAGTCCCTTTACTTTTTTTTTCTTTCTACAAATTTCTTTGTATTTGTAGGATACCTTTCCTTTATTGTTCGCCTTTGTGAGTTCTCCTGAATGCTGTAATTGTAACAGCTGTGGGGACCATGGTGCTGCTAAAGGATGGGGGCTCAAAATGAAAGGATGAGTGGCACCTCCCTGCATAAATGCCTTGGAAGAAACCCTGATACTCATGATGGCTGCATCTCTGGTGGGGTGAGGAGCTAACCAGAGAGACCACAGGGACCATGAGTTCTGGTCACCTTGAGAGTTCCAATACTACATCAGCCTGCTGGAGTTTAGTGCAGTGCACTTGGCTCTGATGAAATTTGCAATGTTGATTGAGTCTGATCGTTCAGATGGACAGCATGACCACCATGTTCTACCTGGACAGGCGGGGCAGGATGCACTAATTTCCCTTGTGTTGGAAGGCTCTCTGTTTCTGCACCCTCAGGCAGCTTGCAGGCTGATTGCCTAGTGATCTGTGTCATAGGAGAGAACAGCCAGCTGGCGGACACTCCGCCATGTTGGAGAGATGTTGCGCAAGTGGTCCTGGCATCAGGAGGTGGTACACTACCTTTTCTCCAAGTGAGGCACCATTCTGGTGGATCTGTTTGTGTCATGGGAGAACAGAAAGCGGAGGCTATCTTGTGCCTACATCCCTCGGTCTGGGATTCTGCAGGGGTTGCTTTCTCAAGGCCCTGGACCTTCTATACCTTTTCCTCTCTTCCCCTTGGTTCACAAGGTAGTGATCAAGGCACAGAAGGACCATGCATGTATGAACTTTATAGCAGCAGACTGGCCCAGATAGTTCTTTTACTCTGATCTCCTCAGTCTCAACAGCAGGCCTTCATGGTGGTTGCCTTTCAGCCCCAACCTGCTGACCAGGCAACAGGGGACAGTCCTGCACCCAGACCTTCAGTCCCTGCAACTCTCAGCCTCGTTCCTGAGTGGCTGCAGTTTCAGGCTTTGGGTGTCTCAGTAGACGTTCTCCATGTGGTGGCGGCATCCCAAAAGGAATCGACTCACAAATGCTGTGCAGTTAAGTGGAAGAGACTGTCGCTGTGCTGTCAGGGGAAGGAGCTTGACCCCCTTGCTTGTTAAGTTAGGAGGCAGTATAGTGCAGTGGTCTAAGTCTCTGAGCTGCAAATTTGGTGACATCCAGCAGACTAGACCTGGGTTTGAATCCCACAGCTTCCACTTGCATACTGTGTGACCCTGAGCAAGTCACTTAACCTCCTTGTGCTCCCAGGTCGCTCCTGTAAAAAAGCTTTCAGCTTAGTGTGCTATACCTGGTTAAACAACTAAAATAAAAAAAAATAAAATAAAAAATAAAAAAAAGTTGCAACCATTCTTGACTACCTCTGGTCCCTGTCTCAGTCATGACTGTGATCCATTACCCTGATTGCACAGGATGATATAATCTAGTAGGAAAGCTCAAAATAGTACAAGCATAATTCAGAATTTGAAAAAAAAAAAAAAATACAAATTGGCCTATAGGTAGACTTTTGTATGCTCTCTAAGAGCAGGACACAAGTGATTCAGCAATGTTTAGGAGTTGCAAGTGGAGTGTTTGCTTATAGTCTAGCAGAATTTTGCAAAACTCATTCAAAAAGTGAAAAAAGCATGAACATTGGATCATAAGAAGGGATGTAGCCGGCCCAGTGGCGTGGAGGGCTGAGGCATCCGTGCCTTACCTCCTGCCACACCGGCGACCTGCAAGTGGGCCGCCAGGGGTCGGCTCGGGAGGGGGAGGATCGAGCATCTGGAGGACAGCTCTCCTGTCCTGGGGAAGGACTGGCGCTCCCGCCGAGTGACTGTCTGTAGGTGGAGGTCTGTGGGTGGTACGGGTCTGAGGGTGCTGCGGGACTTCCACTGACGTGCGCGTGCCTCCACGCATGCACGTGTGGCTGTGTGCGCCCCAACATCGGGGAACAGGAGGAAAAAACAGGCTGCAAGATGACGCCTGACCCTCCGCAGGCTCTGCACTTGGACTGGGCGGAAGGCAAGTCCCCGGGGTGAAGAGGCTGGGAGGGTTATCAGAAGGGGCAGCTGGAGAAGGAGAGCATAAAGTACATATAAAAAAAAAAAAAAAAGTAGGACACAAATTATCTGATATGAAGTGGGTCAAAATACAGTTAATGTACAATTACATGAAAAACACCAAAAATATGCATACATTTGACTCATTGGTCCACGAATAGGTTTCCAGATTATTACAAATTACATCAAATAACCTTTCATACTTTACATCACTGCTTTAAACCAAGCATGTAGACTTTTGGTTTGAAATTAATCTTGTATCTTGTGGAAACATGTTGAGAATGATTGTACATTTTGAAGTAATTCAGATAACTGTGATGTGGAGATGTGCTGTCCTTTAAAGACAAGCAAAAGTTTAAGTTTATTTGAATGCAGAATTGTTGAGGAGGTTTGTTAAAGGGACACTGTCAACCCCCGTAGGTCTCAAAGTGCCCCTAGTTTAAAAAACACATTTTATGATTGCCAAAATTCTGTAAAGATTGCTGATGTAGCTGGTAGTTTGATTCTGACTCTTATTTTCTTTAAAAACATGAAAAACAGACTGCTCAACATACTGGTGTTGCCACACCAAAACAGGTTTGTTTATGTTCCTTGATCAACTCCAAATGCATAATTCCTGGACTTGGGTACACTCACAACACAGTCTAGCCCCTCATGATGCAGTGGGAGTTTAGGAGGCCACTGCCTTGTAAGTGACTGCACTACTTGGGTGTGTTTCTAATGCTCAGAAAGTATGCAGTAAGAACAGATCCAGGATTGTAAACAAAAACAAAGTTCCTTATAGATGTACATTGCCATGCATTTCAGTTCTACTAAACAAGGAGACAGACAAAACAAATAGCAACATCAGTGAATTTTAGAAAAGGTAAGCAATCCTAAAATGTGGGGTTTCAACTAGAAATAATATGATGAACAGGTTGACAGTGTCCTTTTAAAGTGCTTTTGAAGACAGCTATGGAAGGGCACTGGGTGAGAGATGGAGACTGAGCACTGAAGAGTTTTGAGCCCCTGTAGGCAAGTGACTCATTATGTTATCTTTAGGAATATGTATTATAGATAAATCTTTAAATATAAACTTTTAAAAAGATTACTTAAAATGGTAATGAAATGGAAACAGGATATGGTTTACAGTCATTATCTCACAAAAGTGTACTTCAGACAAATAACATTCCGTGAGCGCACATAATCCAATTTATAAAATTTCAATATTTAGTACCTGTTACCGTTAAGGGATGAATGAAATTAAAATTGATACCTTTTTACAGAAATTACCAAAATAAGTTATCGCTGTCATTGTCTGTATAGCATGATCCTGCTCAAGCACACAGATTAGTACATGGAAGTGAGGCATTGAGACATTGACACGATGGTCTGCAAGCCTTTCTGCAGCCGCATTTCATTTCATTCATTTTCATTTTTTATTTTATGCTGGAAAGGCACATGCGCAAGCTTCTGTTTTCATAAGCGTCCAGTGTATGAGACAGGAAGAAACAGAACAGGGATCAGAACAAGAAATTACAGAAGACATGTAAAATATTATATACAGATAAATTATTAGGGCTGTAAGTTTTTCACACTAAAAATTGGCGTTTTTCACAGCTAGTTCACTGGGGGAGGTTAGTTTTCATGGAACAATTAACATTATCGAATGGCATAAATTATTTTAATGACAAACCATAAAAATCTCTTAAAATCATAGTTAAATGTGAATAAATCTGAATAAATACAGTAAAGGTTCAACTAATGTTGATTCAGCATGGAGTACATGCGCAAATTGTCAGGCTTGATGCTACGTCTATTGTCCTGTAACATTGCTCCACATTTAGAGAAAGATCAGAGGGCTGTGGATTCAGTTCCCACATCTGGCACTTGGGTTAATATCCCAATACTGACACTGTAGTGCAGCATGAGAGGGGTGCTGCACTTCTGAGGTGCCGTCTTTCAGATGAGACGTTAAACCAAGGTCCCATCTGCCTGGATTGGTGGTAGTTCAGGTGGATGTTTAAAGATCCCATGGCGCTTATCAAAAAGAGTAGGGGAATTTCCCCCCTGTGTCCTGGCCAAATTTCCCTCATTCACTAAAAATACCACCAACAGCTGGTTCAAGCTCCGTTGGCATTCATCTGTATCCCCCTCCCTCGGGTCGTGCCTGAAAATAGGCAAGATTTGTCTAATGCACTTACCTGGTCAACAAAAACTAAATAAATAAAAAGAACGCTCCACGGAAGTGCTGTGCACAGGGACACTGAGGCAAGTAACAGCAGTGTTTGCAAGATGCGGGAATATTTCCCTGCAGTCCTGCCAATACTTCAGGACATCTCTATCTGGCAAGTTAACATTGCTGCTTTGTGTTTCTGAAATGTAATTATGGAGCTCAGCTCCAGCTGCAAGATTGTCCTCGAGCCAGGGAATGTTGTCACATATGTCAGCTTCAGTGACAGCAACAGTTAACCAACTTTCAAGTGATTACGTCTTGCCTTCACTACACAGCACCTTACATTTGCATAGCAACTACATTATTGCCAGAAGTAATTGACTCAGCCAGGAGAAATAGCTATTTTTTTTTTGGCTGAACCAAGCATAAATGTAAAAAATCATGGACATTTGGAACTTTGCAGTATTTCATGGAGACACCTGGTTTTCACGGTAATTGTGAAATCCATGCACTGTACTCTGTGTAATGCTTATATTGTACCTCAATTGACGTGGAACCTTTGTAAAAGAGCCTTGGCTCAAAGGTACTGATAATCCTAGTCTCTAAATAAATAAATAAATAATGCACTGCGTGAAAAACTTACAGCCTTACAGATAATTGAGGTAAAACACAGGCATTTACAGACAATTATGTACAATTCAGGGAGTTATGTACAAATCAGTTGAGGTGGAAACAACATGATTTGCAAGAGTAGTATCACCATTGTTTGCAAAGCTTTACTGGAGAGACTTGGGGAACTGTGGTGGGGGGGGCAGGGTAATTATGGGGAAGTGAAAGGGAGTTGGATAACAGGGAAGGTAAAGGTTAGGTTCATTTGCATGCAAAATTGTTGAGAAGGAGGTTTGTTAAAGGAAAACTGCTTTGCAGGGGCTCCCAACCCTGCAAAGATTACCCTCCGGTTTAGGTTTTGTAAGAAAAGTGACTTTTTCCTTGAGCCACAAAGTAGTTTAATTATCAAAAGTCCACTACCCAGAAGTATGGCGGACACTGGCGTGGCTCCATTAACTGTAACGGTGCAGCGCCGTACTGTGGGCTTCAGTGCATTTGTATTGAAGCGCACGGTGTGGCACTGCACCTTTACAGTTAATGGAGCTGTTCCAGCATCCGCCATACTTCTGGGTAGCAGACTCTTGATAATTAAACTACTTTGTGGTGCAAGGAAAAAGCTGCTTTTCTTACAAAAGCTAAACCAGAGGGTAAGCTTTGCAAGGGCTCGCCTGTGCAATGCACAGTTTTCCTTTAAAGTGCTTTTGAAGACAGCTATGGAAGGGCACTAGGTGAAAGAGAGAGAGAGAGACAGAGCATTGAAGAGTTTTGAGCCCCTGTAGGCAAGGGAGTGCTGGCCATGGGATGTGCGTTATAGTGCGGGTTCAAAGTAGCTACCCAGGGAGTACCTGGAAGTGCAAGAGAGGGCAGGCCTGGGAAAGAGGGAGGCGGTACTGTTGGGGAGGAGACCGTTAAAAGGATTTGAAGAGGAAGTTACAAGTATTGCGATTGAACCTGTCCTTGAGAGAGAGCCAATTTGCTGTGCTGTAAAGAGTGCAGTGGTGAGTTGTCCTGGGGAGATGAGTGACAAACCGGAGGATGCTGTGGTAGGTGGACCTCAGTCTGTCGAGATTTTTGGGGGGGGGGGGGATAGACTAGGGAACCATAGTCCAGGAAGGGGAGCAAGAAACTGCTAGCAAGTCGAGCCCTTACGTTGGGGTGTGGAATTGTTTGATACAGTATAGCACCCTGAGTCTTTGTTGCAGTTTATTGATAAGATTTATGTGGTTATCAAAGGTTAGGTAGCTGTCCAGGAGGATACCGAGATATTTAAATTTGAAGACTCTTTCAGTCAGGTTACCATCATTGTCTGTGATGGTGAAGTCAAACTCTGCTTTTCCTGATACCCGAGAAGACCATGGATTTGTTTTTCTTGGCATTGAAGACAAGGCAGTGTACGGAGAACCAGGAGTGTAGTCTACTAAAGTCAGAAATGACTCAGTGGCGTAGTGCAGAGTTTTGTTTTTTTTTCACAACAGTAAAGGGCTGCATCGTCCATGTAAAGTGTGAGCTTGGTGGAGGTGCATATGCCTAGGAGGGAATTCACAAAAAGGGAGAATAGTAGGGGGCCCAGAATGGAGCCTCGTGGACACCGTATTTAATGTGATGGACATTGGAGAGGTGACCCTCAATCAAGATTCTGTGATTTGAGATAGTTGTGGACCCAGTTGACGCATTGTCGGAGAAGTTCAGTTGGGCCAGGGTTTTAAGGAGAATGTCATGATCGACCAGGTTGAATGCTTTGATGAGGTCTACAAAGAGTGGTGCAAGGAGAGAGAATGGTCTGAAATTGCTGATGTCATTGTTAGGGTCGGATTTGTGATGGAGTATGATAATAGCATTTTCTAGATGCTGGGGAAGACCCCGGTGAGCGGCAGTGGGAAAACTAACCAGTTTAAGAATGCGATAATCCATGCCATCAGGGACAATACTCCATCTGGGATCATTTTTCCTAAGGTATCTGACTGTATCACAAGGTGTGAAGGACAGAAAGTAGAACTTGGGGTGGGGGGTTCTGAGGAGCGCGGAGGATTATGCATGTGACTTTGAAGATTTGCAGAGGTGGAGCAGGGTTTAAATTTGTCTAGATAACTAAAAAAGGTGTTGAAGTGATTGGCTATCGCTTGTAGGTCAGTAATAAGCCTACCCTCGACTATGAGGGCAATATGCTCATTATTTTTGTCTCAGCTGATGAGTTACTCCTCTCAAGGAACTGCTTGTTTTTGAAAAAGTTAACTTTGGCAGTATGGACAGCGAATTTGCACTTGTTTCAGAGGGATTTGTAGTGCTTGAGGAGACTGGGAGTGTTGGATTTTCTAAATTTTGCCCAGGCCCTGTCTCTCAATCTCATTAGTTTCAAGATATCGGGCGTCACCCACTTATTGTGCTGTCCTCTGACCCTAGTCTTTTTCAGAGTGATAAAGGACTCGTAGATCTTTAGTAAGGTCTGGCTAAAGGTGTCGACGATGGCATCTGTATCATCAGTGTGTCCTGGGTGAAAGACCAGCCCATAGCTAGGATTGCGTTTGAGAATTCCGCAATACGAGCAGACTTGATAGACCAAATGGCCTTCTTCTGCTGGCTTGTTCGTTATGTTCGTAATGTCTAATTTTTGTAGCTGTCTGGTGTATATGAATTTAGGCTCAGATTTGAGGCCATTAGCAGATCAGTTGCAAGAGACGGCAGAATAATCACTAAGGGAAACTGGGAGGGTCCCGAAGTCAATTGCCCTGGAAGGGTTGTTGACAATGATCAGGTTGATTATGGATTAATAGCTGGTTCTGTAGTTTATGCAGGTGGGCGTGGAAATTATTTGGTGCATCCAGAGGCCAGTAATAACCTCACTGGCTTCATCAGCTAGACTAGTACCTGAGTTAATGTTGAAGTCGCCAAGGATTATCCACTCACGGTTACTGGGGAAGGTACTCTTTAGGTGGAAGAAAGTAACGAGTTCACTGCTGAGGGTACCAGGTATGAGGTAGGCTGTGGAGAGGGTGATAATCTTTTTGCGACCAAAGAAGATGTTAACTGAGAGGGCTTGGAGTGTGGGAGTACCAGGGTTGTCATATTCTGTGTAGGTGAGTTGATTAGAGATGTAAATAAGGCAACCGCTACCTTTCGTAACTATATCATGTCTAATTAAAGTGAGTCCTCCAATGTTGACTTCGCTGGAAGGGATTTTGTCACTGAGCCAGGTCTCAGTAAGAGCAATAACATCAAATTCTTTGGAGGCGACCCAAGAGTTGAACATGTTTTTTTTTGGCAGGGAGACTTTGGATATTAAGGGGGACTATTTTGACGGGGTGGCTGTGGTCGAGTGGGGGAGGAGAGATGGGTCCAGGATTGGGGTGTATGGAGCCGGAGAGGAGCAGCAGGAGCATGAGGAGACGAGTGTGCCTGCTGGAAAAAAGTAGGAGTTTTTTGGCAGTAGAGCTATGGGTCCTGATTACTTTGTGGGTAGAGCAGTTGCTGAAAAGAGGGTAGCAGCCTTGTTGAAAACATAGGAAGTTTGTGGGGTCATCCGGGGGGTTGGTAACATTCCCTGCCCCTGGCAAGGTTGGTAGTAAGAGGTGTGAGCTGAGTCAAGAGTTGCAGACACCAGAAGGGTAGTGGAAGGCGGTTCCAGGAACGGACTTTGAGGGGGGTAGCATGGTGAAAAGTGGGGGGATATAAGCAGGAATTCTTAAGAAAAAGCAATATCAACAACGTTGAGGGAACAAGGAGTAATGGGGCAGCAGTACTCGTTAGGGTGGCAGGAGTGAAAGAGTAAATGTGAGGGTCTGACTAGCTAACTTGAAGGTGGCGTCCTTGTGGAGTAGTAGTGCTTGATTACGTTGATGGAGTGAATTAACTCTTTACATGATTACAGTGTCTCCAGCACTACAGGTATATATCGGCTCGTGGCATTGCAGAAAATATCAGAGATCACAAGTCAAAGGCTTTACCATTCTTCCATGCCTTTACAGGGTGTGATACAGTGTCAGCATTTAGAGGTATAGGGAAGAAGATAGCTTGGGAAATATGGAGAGCTTTTCCAGTCTTTTCTCAACCTATCCCATGCACCCAGGTCTGCTTCCGAGGAGGCAGTGAAAGGGCTTGAGAGGTTGGTTGTTCTCCTGTATGACTGAACCAGTGAGTGCCAACATGTAAACCAGACAAGGAAAAAGATGTTTGCAAAAGGAAGATAGCTAGAAAACATCCCTCCAACTCAGACTGCCTTAGAGGAACACACAAAAAGAGCTGCTGATCAGGGAGGTCACTGCTGGGGGAAAACACTAGTGGCACAACAAGAACTGCCTAACCCAACTAGCAGGGGTTGGAAACTTGACTGTAAGAAATACTGGATTCCCATTTGGACAGTCCTCTCGGAGGCAGCTAAATCATGCAAATAGTTAATCAAATATGGTTGCAGAAGGGCTTGCAGACTTCCATGCCTCACTTCCATGTACTGATCTGTGTGCTTGGGCAGAATCATGCTACAGAGAATGACAATGTATTTTGGTACCATAGGTACCTCTTTCTTGACGTGTTTCCACTCTACTTCACCTCACTCTGTAGCTCCTGAACCCTGATTTCCATCTATTCTCTTTCCCTGCTCCATTTTGTGTGTCTTGGCTAACCCACGTTAACCTGTTGACTTCGACAGAGTTATTCTTGACTGCCTATTATTACATACCCTTTTGTACCACTTCCCCCCAGGTCGCACTGGGAGACAAGCAACTTGTCGCTCAGTGTGCCTTCCTGGTAAAACATTTCAATAAATAAATAAAACATACTGATACATTATTGTATTTTTATCTTAGCTTTTACCCTGGTATCTATTTTTGGTTCTTATTTGCCAACTTTGACAAAGTCTGATATAATGACTACTCTAATAGGGTTTTTTTTTTTTTTGCTGTATCCATGTCATGTTTTTGTTACATTGTTGTATTTAGCTAATTGTTTCGATTTCTTTTGGACGTGGAACCTTTGTAAATGAGTCTCAGACTCAAAGGTATGTCAACTGCCAAGACTGTAAACAAGTATGAAAATTTTAATTTCATTCATCCCTTAACTGTAACAGGTATTCTGTATTGAGCTTTTTGTAACCTGATTATGTGCGATCATAGAATATTTGTGTAAAGTTGTGACAGCCTAGAGAGTCTGTTCCACCATGAGATCGGGACAGCTTAGTAGTTTTAATGTATTTAAAAAAATAGTCTAGGACGCAGGTTTGAGAACCAGAGTAGGTAGGTAGCTAGCTGCCAGACAGACATGGGGTGGCCCCTGCAGTGATACAAACCTTAGACTTAGAATCCATTATTATACTACATTAGTAATCAGCAGTTATACATAGGATTGGTTACAAGAACAGGTTGAGCATATCATTAATTAAAATAGTAGGATACAGTGCGGGGGGGGGGGGTTGGTAAGGACTCCTGGCCCTGGCTTTTCTCACACACATGCAATTTTACATATAGTTACAGTAACTGGCAATGTTTTGTGCTTAAAGATAAAGTTGATAAATAGTAAAATAGTAATGGTGGCCAGTGGGCTAGTACCTGATCACCCTGGCTGTTTACACAAACACTAATAGCCCAGTACAGGATTTGGTCTGCCTGAGTTGCCTATAAATATTTAAGTAATTATTTTTGTATTTATTAAATCTTTGTTGTGGTGAATAAGTAAGCTTCTCTGTATAAAATGAATGAAAGTAATGCAGAGTGGCAGCTGCAGGCACTACAAGTGCAAGAAACAATAAGAGACCGAGCGTCTGTCCCACAGCAGAGTGCTCCATGCTCAGTAAGGAATCCTTGGGTCTGCTTACGGGTGGCCACCTCACTCTGTAGCTGATCAGAAGATAGGCTTCTGGCCTAACCAGTGCTCTTGCTCCTCACAGTACCGAGAGGGAGACGCTCCATGCTCTCCTCTTGAGGCAGGATCAACTAGATAGTTTTCCCTAGTAATAGTTGGCAGGCGATAAACGCAAGGGAAACTGATTATAGGGGACTGGCTCTCAGTGAAATAAATAAAATAAATGGAGGACACAATCTGAAATGGGTACAATGAAAGTCTCTCACAGCAATAAGGTGCACACACTGAATTCAGAGCTCAGGGAGCCATTTTGTGTATATAAGGTGCGATTAAAGGCACAGGAACTCACGGCTTTCACATAGTGGGAAAATGCATTAAATTAAATAAGTTAAGTAAAGCCATGTGGGGGCTGAGAGAGTCCTAGGCTTAGTACACAAATAAAGAAAAGTTCAACAAATGCACACAGCCGGCCCGGTGGCGCAGAGGGTTGAGGCGCTGGACGCCACACCTCGAACCACGTCAGCAACCCGGGTTCGGGAATGGACTCGGGACGCCGGGAACTGGCAGGGGATAGAAAGGATTGAGCATCCGGAGGACTGCTCTCCTCTCTTGGGGTAGGCTGAGTGGGGAGCCTTGCTCTGTAGTGGCCCCCGGTGGAGACCGGGAGTACTACAAGCGGCGCAGGAGGGACAACCAGAAAAAAGTGGAAAAACAACTTTGGCGGCCGCCGGATGACGGCTTCCACGCTCTACACTGCCAGAACCTCCAGGAGCCTACTCCTCCACAGCAGCAGCACCCTGGATCAGTAAAGAAAATAGCATGCACTGGGTTTTCCCTACCCCCGGTACCTTCTCCCTCGGAGGAGGGGGACCCGCCCGGCGAAGGGATACGCTGGGACACCCGGGGACTTGGCTGCAGATCTGTGGTAAGGAGAGAGCTCGGGAAGAGGATAGCTGGGGCAATAGCAGCAGTATGCAGCCCAAAGTAGAGGGGGATGCTGGAATGTCGGAGAAGGTTAAAAAAAAACAACAAAAAAAAAAAAAAACACACACAAGCCAAGACCAAGCATTTTAAAGTGCGACTTTGTTAAAATAGAAGCTTTTGTAGTCTCAATATATTTGCCACATATAGGATCAAGTTGCCAAGCTGTTTTTGTAAAGAAATGCATCAAACTTGGTAGACACATAAAGGAGGGTGTTCTGCACACAGGAAAATGGTTTTAAGTGATTTAAATAAGAAATATAGGAGTCACTAACCTTGTAAGGGAGAGTGGGTCCTTGGTGCAGCTAATCCATGCAGGCAATTACACTAGAGGTGGGGCTTAGCGTGGGAAAATTAATGTGAATATGTAACTCCCGAGTGAAAAAAATATTGTGGGCAGCACGATTAAAGGGGAAATGACTATTTTGACTGAAAAAAAGAACAGGAAAGTGTTTAGAAGTGATTAATTTTGCAGTTTAATGATAAAAGAATGTTAAGTCTTAGCGACTGTGCTTTACAAGGGGCTATTTTGTACAGAAAATTTTCAGCAGAGAGCTCAGGAAGTCCGCTGTCCAGTCAGTATAGTGAAACCCTGTGAAAGTGTTTATTTTGTGTGACAAAAGAAATTTATTTAAAAATGGTCTCAAGTTATAAAAAAGGGGGAGCCTTAGACTGTTGAGAGGGGCAGTTGAGCTTCAAATCTGAGAATTCCATTGTGGCTTATGCTGCTGCTGAGGGGAATTTGATTGGTGCTGAGCCTCTGAACAAGTCAGCGTCCACTCAGTGACTACAAATTTAAATATGCTAATGTGTTTTGCCTATAAAACAAGCTGCACAACCAATGTGTAGTCAGTCTGAGCAGGGAGAGCGACCGAGAAGGAAGGTGCCCAAGCCAAGGGTGTCCTGTCTGAAGAGGCCTGATGCAGAGAGAGAGCCTGACAGAGACTGTTTAATTTAATTACAAGTGTAGGATTGTGGGAGCACCTGAATCCCAGTGCAGGGTCAGATAGGGTAGTAAGTGAGAACAGAGTAAGAATAGAAAGCCTGTTGCTTCAAGTGCCTGATGATCCTGTGTAACAGGTTTCCTCACAGAAGAAGAAAAGCTGAAAATCTGAAGAAATCATCGCTTCTCCTCACATGTTCCACCTGTCTACTCAAAGGGGGCCCTCCAACTACACCAAGCTACAACATCTTCTACTACCAATTTTCTTCAGTAAATCCAAAAGTGTGATATAGTACATACAAACCTTGTTGATACAGTTTGGAGACTATTTTAAAAGCACAGTGACACTGTTTTACAGAGAATTTGCCTAAATCCTTGTCTAAGTGAAGGACTGAACCTGAAGGGACTGAGAGGGGATTCTGTCACAACTTTTAATGTACCAGTACTCACTTGTTTGATGCCACAGTCAATTCTGAATGTTTTACAGTATGAATGTATAGAAATGAGAACAGATTTTCTGATAATTTGAAGTGTAGAGTTAAGGTACAGTAAATAAGTGGATACCAGGGTGGGTATCTGGCAGAAGGGGTCAGTGGGCTGACTGAAGTAAGATTAGGCCTAGTAGTCACTGTACACCCTTGAGGTAAAATGAATTTGCTGGCCCGGTACTGCTTAGTGTTGAGCGCTAGATACCACACCTCACACCCCGCTGGCAATCTGGGTTCTGGAACGATCCCAGGTCGGCGGGGGGGGGCTGAGGAGCAGGATTGAGCTGCCATGGGGTAGCTCTCCTCTACTCTCCCGGGGTGGGATGAAGGGGTTCCCTGGCCCTTGACTGCCACCCAGTGCAGGACTGATGGCAGTTTCGGACTTCGGAGGAGCCAGGGGTTGCCGTGGAAGGGGTTGAGCAGGCACCGGAGTGCATGTGTACCTCCACATACTGCCATGTTTGCTGGGGTCCCGGAATTATGGGAGAAAACGGGGACAAAATGCATATGGAAAAGGTAAAGTGAATTGTATACCAGGGAGGGTATTTGGCAGAAGGGGTCAGTGGACTGACTGCTCAGAGGTATGACCCATTATACCATGGACATAAGTGAACAGCCAATGAAATCGTCAGACTGGCAGTTTACCACCAGTGTAAATCCTATGATAACCAATGGCTGTTGATGAGTATATCCAATGTATCCTCTGCAGCATAGGAATAAATACAATAAAAATAAAAAACAAAGCAACCTCTTTAATATTTGTATTTTATTATATTAAAAAAATCAACCTTGGTATAATCGCAATAAGCCACTCGGAGGATGTGGGTTATAGGGATTTACTATGGCTGGCGAGGATTTACTCACTTGGCTGCACCTTGTGGGCAAACCACTCCAGCCGTGGTAAATCCCCATATAACCCACAGACCCTCGTCACTTATTGCTTAAGTAGTCACTGCACTCCTTAGTTCTGTAGAGTGTACACAGTAATTGGATACCAGGGAGGGTATCTGGCAAAAGAGGTCAGTGGACTGACTGCTCGGAGGTATGGCCCAGTAGTCACTGCATTCCTTAGTTCTAAAGTAAGTAAGGCTCGGGGATTAAAGGCATAGGTGACCTTATACTGGGACAGTGTGATATCTGGAGGGCTGGTGGGTGGTGAGTGCCTGTAGTCTCCAGGGGTAAATGTGCTAACGGGCCAGCATAAACCTCAGTTTACCAGCTGTTAAAGTAGCAGCTGGTAATCCAAGAATCTGATTGGCTGGCCACATGCATTATTAAAAGGATTACGCTAACTTCCTGGAAACCCTTAAGTAGGATGCTACCTTGTGAAATGTGCTATGATTGTTGTAAGGAATAAACCACAATGGGGTATATATATAGTATGCCCCAGGGGTATGAGGCTGAAGGCAGTGTGTCCATATGCTTTTGAGAAGTACATCAAAAATGCTACATATGCTTAACCTAGAGTGGGTTATTCAGCTTATAAAATGTTGGATTTTTTTTGGTTAAAAAATAAGTTTTTGTCCAATCTGATGGCTGATCATGCATAAATAGCTTTTTGATTCATCATCAGTTGACACGTTTGGACCAGATAGAGAACAATTAAAGCGAAGGTCCCCTCAGCCTTTTATTCTGTTTACCTGTGTAGTTTGTAGGCATACATGATTGCCTCTATTGCACCCTTGTAATTTCATTAGGAGTTAAATGTTAATGAAGGTACTTAAGTCTGGTGTGAAAACCTGCTTGACTCCGTTGTAGGGGTCATGATCATGACCTGATTCATGTAAGGCATCCTGGAATTTTATGATGTTTTGGTGCTAAAGCCTGCAGTAGTTGCACTGTATTAGTGCTGTTACTGTCTTCTGCAGTCCTTGTGTTCTTGTCTTATGCTAGCCATGAAACTTTTCAAGGCATAGTAACTGCCTTGAAAACTCTTTATTTACCAATGCTATGTAATCTCGGGTCGACCCTGAAAAAGGGACCTCTGGAGCTCAGTAAGCTTTCCCGGTCACTAAAATTTAACAAACAAATAAATACAAGGTGGTTAGTGGGGAGGTGTTGCCCTGCTAAGATAAAAGAATATTTTGTTTTAAACTGTCATTTTTTCTGAATTTTAACTGCCATTCGTGGCTGTATTTGCAAATACTGTATTTCTTTCGCAGTTTCAGTAAACTTTTACCATTTTGCTCAACAAGCAATCCAAGTGTTGGTGTCCTTGCTTGCAGTACCAGTGTCTCACATTCCTGCAGGTCTCCAGGTCAGTCCGTTGCAGTATTCCCTACACTTAGCAGCTCCTAGCTACTCCAGTTGGGGAGGTAAGGTACTGTACTTGGGTAGTACCCAACTAGGAAAGTGTTGTCACTGGGGAAGGAACCTGTCTTCCCTTTCATTACCATTTCAAACAGCCTTTTTAAAAGTTTATCTTTAAAGATATATCTGTAATACATATTTCTACAGATGATATATGAGTGTTTGCTTGTCTTTAGATAACATAGAATTTGACCGCAGATAAGGACCGCTTGGCCCACCCAGTCTGCCCATTTCCCTACCTAATGGATAAGCTGCAGATCCTAGTTAACCAGCAGCCTACTTCTTCCTACCCCCAACCCCTAGAATTTCCTTATGACTGTCCCATGCATGCTTGAATTCCACCACTGTTTTTGACTCCACAGCCTCTCTGGAGGCGTTCCATACATCCACAACCCTCTCTGTGAAAAATACTTCGTAAATTACCTCTGAGCACTTCTTCTATCTTCAAATTGTGCCCCTTGTTCTTGCACACCTCTTTTTTGAAAGATGCTACCTCTTGGACTTTGTTGATTCCCTTGAGGTACTTGAAAGTTTCTATCATGTCCCCCCTCTCCCTCCTTTCCTCGAGGCTATACATATTAAGCTCCTTAAGTCTCTCTTCATATGTCTTCTGGTGCAGACCCTGCACCATTTTAGTTGCCCTCCTCTGGACAGCTTCCATCCTGTCTATGTCTTTGGAGATTGGGTCTCCAGAACTGCACGCAGTACTCCAGATGTGGTCTCACCAGCTGTCTGTACAGAGGGATAATAACTTCTTGTTTTTTACTGGTGATGCCTCTCCCTGTGCATCCCAGTATCCCCCAGCCCTCCTTGCTGCCCTCTCACATTGCTTGCCCACCTTTAGGTCATCTGATATGACTACCCCCAGGTCCCTTTCCATTTTTGTTGTTGTTAGTATCTCACCCCCCATTGTGTACTCTTCCCCTGGGTTTTTGTTTCCCAGGTGCATTACCTTACACTTCTTAGCATTGAATCTAAGCTGCCATACATTTGACCATTCCTCTAACCTTGTCAAGTCCCTTCTCATCCTTTCCACCCCACCTTGTGCATCAACTCTTGTTGCAGATCTTTGTGTCATCTGCAAAGAGACATACTTTTCCTTCCAGTCCCTCTGCAATGTCGATTATAAAGACATTGAAGAGGACCGGTCCTAATACTGAACCTCATGTACCCTACTACTAACCCCCCTTTCAGAGTGGACTCCATTTACTACTACTCTCCTTTGTCCTATTCTCCAGCCAATTCTTACCCAGGCTGTCATCTTGGGACCCACTCCCAGGCTGGCTAACTTGTATATTAATCTTTGTGTGGGACTGTGTCAAATGCCTTGCTAAAGTCTAGGTAGGCCATGTCCACAGCCCCTCCCTGATCAACTACTTTGGTCACCCAGTCAAAGAAATCTATCAGATTTGTCTGGCATGACCTTCCCGCTGTGAATCCATGCTGCCTTGGGTCCTGTGCCCTCTCTGGTCTCTAGATATAACAATTCTTTCCTTCAGAAGTGATTCCATCATTTTCCTTACCACTGAGGTTAAACTAACAGGTCTGTAGTTTCTGCTTCTGCCTTGCTCCCACTTTTGTGAAGGAGAATCACATCTGCCCTCCTCCAATCCTCGGGTACCACCCCATCCTCCCATGATTTGTTAAAGAGGGTATTCAGTGGTGTCACTAGTTCTACCCTTAGTTCTTTTAGAATTCTGGGATGAATCCATCAGGCCCCATTGCTTTGTCCACCTTCAGTTTTAAGAGCTCTTCTTCTGTAAATGGGCTGGTATCAACTTCTGTATCCAGAGTGTTTCTACTGTTTGTTTTAGGTACCTCCCCTCTTCCTTTGTAAATACTGAGCAAAATATTTGTTTAGTATCTCTGCCTTTTCTCAGTCAACCTCTGCCCACCCTCCCTCCCTTTATTAAGCCTCACTATCCCCCTTGGTCTTTCTTGGCTCCTGATGTACCTATGAAAGGTTTGAATCCTCTTCTTAACTGAGTTGGCTATCTTTCCTCGGTTTGGGCCTTTGCTGTTCTGACTGCCTTTCCAGCCTTCCTTTGCTTTAACTGATACAGTTCTCTGTCCTGTTCCTTCTGTGATTCCTTGTACTTCCTGAATGCTTTCTTTTCTTTGAACCTTCACTGCCACTTCCTTTGAGAACCATAGTGGTTTCTTACCTCGCTTCGCTTTGTTTATTTGCTTTACACAAAGGCTTGTTACCTCTGTGATGGCAGTTTTATTATTCCCTCATTGTTCTTCCACCCTCCTTCCTGCCCATTTGCTAGTGCATTCCTTAGGCACTCACCCATTTTGGCAAAGTCAGCCCTCCTAAAATCCAGTACCTTTGTCTTTGTATGGCTTGACTCTGTTGCTATGTTTATTGTGAACCATACTGTTCGATGGTCGCTAGTTCCCAGATGGCTACCCACTTCTACATCTGTGATCCTCTCTTCATCTCCATTTGAGAGAACCAGGTCTAAGATTGCTCCCTCTCTAGTGGTCTCCAATACTAGTTGTCTAAGGCAGCACATAACAGCACATCTCTAGATCACAATTATCTGTATACTTCAAAATGTACAATAATTTTAAACATTTTTCCCACATGATACAAAATTAATTTCAAACCAAAGGTCTGCATGCTTCGGTTACAGTAGTGATGTAAAGTATAAAAGGTTATTTGGTGTACTTCGTTAATACTCTGGAAACATATATTTGAGGACCAGCGAGTCAAATGTATGCATATTTTTGGTGTTTTTCACATAATTGTACATTAACTGAATTTTGACCCCCTTAATAGCATCAGATCATGTGTGTCCTGCTTTTAAGAAAAACATAAACACCTACTTATGTTCCAATTTTCATGCTTCTCTCACATTTTGAATGCTTTTTACAAAATTCTGCTAGATTAATATGCAGATGGTGGCGCAAGAAAAGATGGTCTGGTGCTTTTTCAAAGGCTTGTATCACCTGTCCTCTCCAGTGCACCAACCACCATCTCCATGGGACCTGCTGCTGGTGCTGACTGTTCTCATTGGCAAGGTGTTCAAGCTCATGCACAAGTGGGATGTCACACTTGTCATGGAAGAGCGCCTCCCTGGTGGCCATGATGTCAGCCAGAATGATCAGTGAGCTATAGGCACACTCGGTGAAGCCTCCCTACTTGACCTTCCATAATGACAAGGTAATCTTCCACCCCAACGCAAAATTCTTCCCAAAGGTTGTGTCAGAGTTTAACCTGAACCAGGTTATTAACCATCAGGTTATTTACCAATCCGACCTCGGACCTGTGGAGGGCACTTTCTTACTACAAGGAGCGTTTGGCAGGAGGTCACGAAGAGGTTCGCCAGCTGTTTGTCACCTATGCTGAAGCCACTCCTAGCAGAACAGCAGCTAAGCGGATGATTGCTAGGTGGATTACATCCTGCATAGATTGGCTAATAGGGAGTCACCCAAGGGACTTAAGGCTCATTCCACGAGACATACCACTGCTTCAGTGTTCAGTGGCTGCTTTAAGGGATATCCCCATTATGGAGATATGCAGGGCTGAAGTGCACACCTTCATCTCCCACTTCAGCATTGATATAAGGAGTCATTGAGATGCAGCTTTTCGGTCCTCAGTCCTCCAATCTTTGTTCGTCAAACGGGTGCACACCTTGCCTCCTCCTGCCAGAGGACTGCTAGGAGTCTTTGTGTAGATAGTGATCTGAGTCCATCTTCCTAGAAATGTTACTCACCTGTAACCATAGTTCTAGTAGTGGTATTCATTTCACATCCACGCCACCCACCTGACCTCCCCGTCAAGTGGCACCTGGATCCTTGCTTCCAGCGTGCAAAGATCTGACATCGTGTGGCGGAGCTGGAGGGAGGAGTTTAAGCTGAAAACAATCCAACACCACAGCTGTCTCTGCAAGACTGTGTGGGAGTGTGAACTTAATAACACTATTAGAGCTATGGTTGCAGGTGAGTAACCTATATTTATGGTATCAGAAGATAGGATGTGAAAGAACTGTATTCAAAAATGAAAAACAACCTGAGCATCGCACAGATTAACCTCCCCATTGAGAATACTAATTGGCCCCTGTCAGACACACACACACACACCCCATTAGTAGTCATGGTTCCTCCATTGCATCTAATATACTTCTCACAAAATGCAGATATTTTTTGATGTGTTCTTTATGTTTTGCTTTGGTGGTATTTCTAATACCTGTGTTTCCTCCTTCCACAGATGCAGCACCAGTCATTGCCGCTCCCTCCATGTGGACCAGGCCCCAGATCAAAGACTTTAAAGAGAAGATCAGACAGGATGCTGACTCTGTGATCACAGTGGGACGTGGGGAAGTGGTGACAGTACGGGTGCCCACTCATGAAGAGGGCTCCTACCTTTTCTGGGAATTTGCAACAGATCATTATGACATTGGTTTTGGGGTGTACTTTGAATGGACAGATTCCCCCAACACCACGGTCAGTGTGCATGTCAGCGAATCCAGCGATGATGATGAAGAAGAAGGTAAGATACTTTTATTTCTCACATGCATAGATGCATCTCAGATGATGGTATGTGGTAGGAGTGGGAGGCAGTCACTGATCGTGGTAACATTTTAACTCCACTTATGGAAGATCATCTTCGATGATATATCAGGCCACACCTTTGGAACTACACCCACGTCAGCGTTAGGACTACACAGAAACTTTTGCAAGCAGTCAGCCTGGGGTGCTCAGTGTCACATGTCAGTATCTACATAAACGTGGGCGGCCCTTCCTCTCATCAGTTCTTTTCATGCTGCTGATCAGACTCGATAGACCCGCCATCGACAACGCCGCTGTGACAAAATCGACATTTTTCTTCCTAAACTTGGTATTTATTCTACACAGTGATTTTTATTTATTTTTATTTATGACCTATATGCCATCGAATAAATTGTCAGTGCTTTCTTTGGTTTTGCAATTGTGGGGAAAAGCAATCTATAAGGACGATGTGTACAAAGTGTGTGTCTGTTTAGGCATTTCCCACAATGTGAAACGTACATAACCATAGAATTTGATGGCAGATAAGGACTGCTTGGCCCACGCAGTCTGCCCATTTCCCTACCTAATGAATAAGCTGCAGATCCTAGTTAACCAACAGCCTACTTCTTCCTTCCCCCACTTCCTAGAATTGCCATATGCCTGTCCCATGCATTCTTGAATTCCCCCACTGTTTTTGACTCCACAACCTCCTCAGGAAGGCTGTTCCATGCATCCACAACCCTCTCTGTGAAAAAATACTTCCTCATATTACCTCTGAGCCGTCCCCCCTCTGTCTTCGAATTGTGCCCTCTTGTTCTTGCACGCATTTTTTTCTGAAAGATGCTACCTCTTGGACTTTGTTGATTCTCTTGAGGTACTTGAAAGTTTCTGTCGTGTCCCCCCTCTCCCTTCTTTCCTCGAGGCTATACATATTAAGCTCCTTCAGTCTCTTTCTTCATGTCTTCTGGTGCAGATCCTGCAACATTTTAGGTGCCCTCTTCTGGACTGCCTCCATCCTGTGTATGTGTTTGCGGAGATTGGGTCTCCAGAACTGCACACAGTATTCCAGATGGGGTCTCACCAGCTGTCTGTACATAGGGAAAACAACTTCCTTTGAGATCTGCTGAGGATTCAACTCCACTACCAGGCGATGCAGGAAAAGGGAAAAGTTTTGGAAAAATGTCTCCAGGAAAGGGCCTTGGCAGCAATTGAACAGCAACTACAGGATGTGTCTGCATTGTTTACTCTGTCAACAGAGTCCCAGTCAACGAAAGGCCCTGGACAAATTCTCATCGGGGAGCCACAAACACAAACTCCGGAACAATGAGAAGGCTTCCACGGTGAGGTCCAGGTCGCAGCTGAGGACTATGATGCCATCTGCTCTGGCGACCTCTGTAGCTCCCTGACCCTCCACCAGACTCCGAGGTTAAGGCTTGGCATAGGTACTACCGGGCCGTTATGGCTAGTATGTCACTGGAGATCCACTTTCTGCTGTCTACCATTGTGGTCATGACCACTAATCAAAAGTGGCATTGACGCACAGGCAGTGCTTTTGTTATTCTCTGATGTGATGTAGGGCCTACTGCCAGGCCTACCTTTAACCACTGCAGACTCGTAGACTGGGACTACTAAGGTACCTTCTCCGTCGACACCACACACTGATATAATGCAGAATAGACCTCATCAGCTGCCACCAGTATCACCGGTACATTCCTCCATTCTCATCATTGAGAGATACGACAATGAATATGAATACAGTCCTGACCTTAAAATGGCGGGGGAGGAGGACTATGCTGAAGACTCCACAGTCTCCTCCCGTAGTGAGGACTCGGTGTTTACTACACCCAGATCATGTCCAGAGGATCCCTCCTTTTCTGCCATGCTGCAGCAAATGCAAGCTTGCTATGGGCTTCAAAACAGAGGATCAGGATTCCACTAAAAAGAACCTGCTGGAGTTTCTGGAAATGCCAGACTCTTTCTTCTGTTATTCCTTCCCTGTATCCAGCACTGAAGGATGCTACCAATACAGCTTGGTATAAGCCAAATACCATAGCAGCTGTTCCCTTAAGAGTGTACAAGATGTAGTCTGCCCCTTCAGGTAAGCCTTTTTATGCCATTCAGCCTGAGACTGATTCAGTGTTGATCTCGGCTACCCAGAATAGGTTCAAGGCACCTAAGTTCCCTACCTCCTGATAAGAATTCAGGAGGTTGGACATCTTGGGTAAACGTACCTATGCCTCTGCTTCTCCGGACCTGCATGTAGCCAACTGCTAGGTCCAATTGTTCAAATATCAAAATATCCTCTGTAGAAAGGCTAAGGCTGCTGCACAGGCCTTGTCTGAGGGTGTCAAACTGGAGTTACTTAAAACCCTTATTGCTGAGCTGGCCCGGTGGTACTGAGGTGCTGGATGCCTTACCTTGCGCTATGCTGGCGACCCAGGTTCAAAATTACCTCGGGTCGCCGGGGAGCTGGCATGGAGGGGTGGGACGGAGGAATCGAGCAGCCGTGAAGGTAGCTCTCCTCTCCCAGGGTGGTGTCTGCACCCTCAGAGTCTCCGCCTCCCACCGGCCGGAGGTTCGTGGGAAGCGAGGGGTGGGGTGGGGCGACAGCAAGGGGTGGGGTGGAAGGGGTTGAGCCGATGCCCAGCATGCACATGTGCCTCTACACACGCGGTCATATGCATGTCTTCTGGGGGTCCGGGAGAAAAATGGGGTAAAACACCAAAAAATGTATATAGAAAAAAAAACCTTACTGCTGGTGCTGATGTAGGTAAATGTTTGATCCACACTGCCTAGAATATCTCTGATTCCTCTGCCAGGGTGTCCGCCTCTGGCACCTGCCTCCAGTGCTACTCTTGGCTTAGGGTAACAGGCTTTGCCACAGATCTCCAGTAGGCAATCCTTAATGCACCATTTAGGGGGCCAAAACTGTTTGGACATGATGTTGGAGAAGATCTGTTAAATCTTCAATCATCTGGCAAAACTCTGCAGTTAAAGCCCTGTATCATATCCCAGGCAGAGGTAAGGGTAGGAGTAATTTTTGTTCCTCTGTCGTCAAAGGCAGCCATCAGGCCTATTGACAGCAGGGTAGAGATAGCAGTGTGGGGGCCTTGCCAGTCCCCCTCTCCATCCCAGGTGCCCATACAGAAGCACCTAAGGCCAGTCAGTTTGGGGGCTCTGCGCCTCCCCTCCAGCTCAGTATGATGACTCCTACATCTCCCAGCCACCCTTACCTCCAGGGGTGGTTGTAGGGGGCCGACTCTCTCTCTCCATCTGGATCAGTAGAACGCTGAGACTACAGACTAATGGGTCCTGGAGATCACAGAGAAGGCCCATGCTCTGGAGCTTCTGGACAATCCTATAGATCATCCACCGGTTCTAACAACATACCCACCAGGACACGTGGCCCTGTTACAGGAGGAAGTACAGACCCTACTTCAAAAATGAGCCATAGAACCTGTGCCCCCCAGACAGCGGCACACTGGGTTTTACTTCGGGTACGTCCTAGTCCCCAAATGGACAGGGGATCTCTGTTCCATTCTAGACCTCGGGGACCTCAGTTTCTTCACAGAAAACAAGAAGTTCTGGAGAGTCACCTTAAAGGGTCTCCTTCCCTGCTGCAAACGGGATTGAAGATGCTCCCTAGATATGAAGGATGCCTACCTCTCTATCAGACCCAGGAACCCTCACAGGTGGTACCTGTTGTTTCTCTTCCAGAGGGAGCATTGCCCTTTGGCGTGTCCTCTGTGCCATGAGTCTTTACCAAATACTTGGTAGTGGTTGCAGCAGCCCTTTGCAGGGAAGACTTGTATGTCTTTCCTTACCTGGATGACTGGCAGTTAGAAGCCCCTCCAGGGACTGACTGATGCAGACTTTAGCTTGAACCAGACCAATGTTTGATGCTCTGAGGGTGACATTCAGCATCCCAGAGTCTGCAACATAGGGACAGTTCTGGATATGGTCCGGGGTCCACATGTCTGCCGCTGGACAGGGCTGAAGGTTTGATCGCACAAGCATAGTTGGTACAAGACAGCCGTCATATCTCCGCAAGGACATTTTTACGCCGTCTGGGTTTTATGGCAGCAGCCATTGTTACGGTCCCACTGTCCAGGCTGCATATGGGGATTCCACAGTGTACACTGAGAGTCCAGTGGACCAACTGACAGACGATCTAGAGCAGATGGTTCTCGTAAAGGTCTCCCTTGCAAAAAGTGCTCAATTTGTGGATAGAACAAAGCAACCTGTTCAAGGGTGTCCCATTCTTAATTTCCACCCCACCTTGAATCCTCACTATGGATGCCTGAAGATGTGGATGGGGAGCCCACCTGGGTCTCCTTCAGACACAGAGCAAATGCACCCAGCTAGAGCGTGCTTTGCATATCAGTGTCCTGGAAATGAGGGTGGTCCTATACAGACTCCACGCCTTCCGGAACCACTTGTCACCAGGTCCTCTGTTAGTACAGACGGACATTAGTGTGATGCATTGTATCAACAAACAATGAGGGACTCGCCCGCTGTACAGGGAAGCAATGTGAGTTTGGTATTGGGCTCTGGAACACAGTCTAGAACTATCAGCAGTACATATTCTTGGCGTCCAAAATGTCTTGGCAGACAAGCTAAGCAGGTCACAGTCTGGAATGCACGAGTGAGAACTGCTGACCTCAGTGGTCACTGACCTGTTTGCAAGATGGGGTTGTCCAGAGTTGGGCCTTTTTTGCGGCCCCTCCCAGCACAAAACTGCCACGTCTTTGCTCGTTCGAGGGCCTGGAATTTTCTGTTGAGACATGTTGCCCCTCTCCTGGAAAGGAGGGGTGTTTCTGTATGCTTTCTCTCCCTTTCACTAATTCAGAGAGTACTACTCCAGCTGACGATGGAGGGGGGCAACTCTAATACGCATTGTTCCCTTACAGCCTTGGCAGATATGGTATCCCCTGCTGCAAGAGTTGTCAGTGGAGCCCCCAGGACCTCTGCCCTTGTGCCAGGGTGTAAGGTAAAAGATAGCTGTGTTGTGTTTTCTATCTTCAAATAATTCAAACCACACAGAGTAATTGTTTTTCCCTTTGGTTTATTTTCTTTGCTAGTCCATCAACATCAAATACATGTATTCTTGCCACTTGTTGGTGCTAGCTATTCAATTTTTATACAGGGTTTGTATAAAGAATTATCTTAAAAACTACAAGTTTCCTATTATAGGCCAACCATATAACTAAATAACCTATTAATCGTAGGGTGTGGTGAATAACCGTCAAAGAATAGGTATTACTCCATTTCTTGAGCAACATTATAGCTGTTGACTACAGTTTTTGTAGAAGGTTCTCTGTGCACACCTTCCTCTAACATGTGGATACCATCCTAATAAAGGCACAACATCCTGTTAGGTTTACTATAGGACATTCAATGTTGACCATAAGGTAAAGTGATGTGTAATATTTTCACAAGACTAAGGTATCACAAGACAGCTGAGCAAGACATTTGGTTATATAGCATAAGAAATTAGACTGAAGCATTTTGTTAAAAAAAAAAAAGCCATACTTAAACACTCAAGTTAACTATTATAAAAGGTTATACTGAAATAAATGTTTCACTACACTCTCTCCTATGTGACTCTCTATACCTGGAGATCACACAAGACGATGTTGCCATTGTAACATTTGTATTTGTCGAACCATGTGTTTTTCATTTTATGGTACAATAATAACACATATCTCTGCAATACCGCAACCCACCACTATGAGGGTTGGACTAGTACCCAAAACAGCCGATCCCCAATCCCACCAGGATATAATAGGGATATATGATGACTTTTTTTTTTTTTACCTCTTTAGCAGAGGTCTTTTGTGTTTGTTTGTTCAGGATACAACAAGGCACCAAGTGTCATTTTATCAATTTTGGGTAATTCAGAATGAGGTGGAGTTGCCAAATCAGTGAGTAAATCTAAGGCCATACTGGAACCATCGATATGGGTAACATTTGTTTGGCTGTAAGCAGGACGTTCCCGAAGGGTCCAACCTGCAACCCACCAGGTCTTGTCACTCCACCCCCATACATTCCAAGGTTGACCTGCAATTACACACCATGATTGGTTCCCTCTCATAGCTTGACGGTATTGATTTGCAGATGTTAGGGTAAATTTACATTGTTCAGGAAACCATCGGGTGGTTGATGTCTCTTCCCCACATATTAAGGTTTCATGTTCTTGTACACACTGTTGTTTAGGTAAGACAACATATTTATTGTGTACCTTAAGAATAGTATCACCTGGTATTTGGAGTCTCGTGATCTGGTCATGTATTAATACTCCCAAATTACTGATTTGCTACGATATTTTTGGTGGTTCAAAACAACTAGTATGGGAATCACATGTCGCAGCACTTGTGTGTATTGATTTGGTGAGTTCCATACTTTTATCATGGCTAAGGGTGGTAGGAATACAGTGGGATGATCCAATAATCTAGTTATATTGGTCTCACCTATTCCTAAAGGTAACCTATTGGTCTCAGTTCTGTTTAACTAGATAAGCGTATGCTTCAGCAGCTGATTGAGAGCAAGCCAGTTCTATATAACTTTCTTTAGACATATTAGAAAGTGAGTTGTAAAAACGGGCTGCTATCTGAGCAGTGATTTTAAAATTTTGTAAGGTTTCTCTGAATGCAAACCAATCAATTTCTTCATTATCAGCTGCTAATTTTACAGTAGTTGATAATGATCCAGTAGCCATATCTTTTAAAGTCGTTTCCAGTGAATGAATATGACCCTTTAGAACCATAGCATTGATACCATTAGCAATTTCCAATCCTGAGCCTAACCAGCCCCATACGTCTCTTTTACAATGGAATAAGCCTAGTGGTGCTTCTGCAGGAATTTGAAATGACCACAATTTGTGTCTATCATGGTATCGATTTAAAGTATTGTTATAATGCTGTTGCCACACTATTACCGAAGCTCAATCCCTACATTGAAGCTGTAATCGTGGAAAAGGCAAATGTAGCAACACATTATAATACTGTAACTTACAAGGATAATATAGAGGATACACATTTTGCGTCAAGACGATACCATCTGATGGGGTAAGAAGTTTTGCCCTGATATACCTTGTTTTTGATGCACTATATTCCATGCACCAAAGTTTTGCCATGCTGTTCGACTGACATTACATGCCATACCTGGCCACCGTATAATGCTAGGTAGGGTAAGTTAACAAAGGTTATTCATTTGCCAGTGGCAATACTGTGAAAATTTGCTTTAACCCTACTTTATAGTTTACTATGATAGATGTATTATATAAAAAATGCCACGGATTACGTCTGTAACCTTTACAAGATGCATTATCCATCGAATATTACGTTGTTAAATGTAACATGTCCTTTAATTTTATTCGAAATAAATCTTGTTCTTCTCTTGTCAAATTGGTCATATCTCCCAAAGTAGAGCAGATATAAATTCCTTTCTGGGCTGTTGTGTTCACCACACACATCGCCGTGCCAGGCCAGGCTTCTAGTGAGCATCCCCATCTCGCATTTTGACATTGTCCATAACAAATAAAGTACCATTTGACAAGAAGATATCCAGTGTGTTCATGTCATTCTCCTAAAAGCACTGGAATACCCCATGCAGAATGATTAGCATATGCTGTGGTATATAAACTATTCCATATGTGCCTTGGGCACCCGTCATATCTGTCGAAAGTTACCAGGATCAGTAAGGTACTGCTCAGTATAAGTACAGGATACATCATTGTACTTCACATATTGGGAGAAACAGAGCAGTATCAAATGTCGTCATTTAAAGGCTGATACACTTTACATTGGTCCACATGGACTCATTTGGTCTCTGTAGACCCTTGTCAAATTCGACAGACCTGAATGACCCATGGCCCCAAAACATCAATGACGGTATAGGGCCCATCCAGTTAGCATCCCATGGTCCCTTCTGACCAGAATTTTTCACCATGACATGATGACCCTGTTCAATGGGCGGTATCACTTTTTCATCCTGTCTGTTTGTTTTTCCAATGAATCTGTGCCATATTCCTGGCAGCATGGGGTAAATAAACAGCTAACTGTTTTTGTAGCTGTTGCAAAAACACATCAGTTTTGATGTGGTCCAACACTGGTGTTGATAGATCTGGATCCGATGGATGATACAGCTGCATATCTCGTCCAGTCATCAGTTGATATGGGCTATAGCCAGTACTTTTGTTTTCTGTACCTCTAATACCCATTAGGAGTCCTGGTAAGTGCGTCACCCACCCTTTACCAGTATCCAACATTGCCTTTTTCAGTGCATTTTTCAGAGTGCAATTTAACCTTTCTACCATTCCGGATGATTGTGGATGGTAGGGTAAATGCAAACATTGAGTGATTACCTAGAATATCCCACAAAGCTGTCAAGACTATAGCTGTAAAGTGAGTTCCTCTGTCACTTTCAAGTATTCTGGGAAAACCCCATCGTGAGAACACCTGTTCCCATAGCACTTTTGCAGTAGCTGTAGCACTATCATTTCATATGGGCAATGCTTCTACCCATTTAGGAAATATGTCAACAATGACTAATAAATATCAGAACCCCCCCTTTTACAGTAGGCAAGGGCCCCACATAATCAGTTTGTAAGCTGGACCATGGACCGTCAGCTAAGGGTATACGCCCTAACGAAACCCTCTTACCAGGCACTGGAGGATTCATCTGTGCACAGATGAGACATGCCTTCAGACATTGCTTGACATCTTTTCCCATTTTTGGCCACCAGTAATTTTGTGCCATCATTTTACAAGTTTTGTGGAGTCCATAGTGACCCCCAATTCAATGATTATCCATGATAATATCTTTCCTAAATGAAGTGGGTGGAATCCACTTCCTAAACCCAGGTTGTTGTTCCCATACTACCGTATCTTCCCATACGGTAACATGTTTGGTTGCACACTGTCCAGTGTCTTTCCATTGGTTCAGACAACCCATTATCCAAGCATCTGTATCTTGGATATGCCCCAAACTTGGGACTTGTGAGATGGCAGCTATCCTTTTAATATGGTGTTTGTCAAATTCGTCCATCTCCCACAATTGTGTAGAGTCACCTCCTAGAGGGGTCTACCCATAAGTTTGTTTGTTTGGCTGCCACTTGAGCCAAATTATCCACTAAGTTATTGTTTAACTCATGGATATCCTTTGGATTTCTTTTGTGAGCTCTTACTTTACAGATTGCTATTCTCAAAGGTGTTTGAGCTCCTGTGTCCCCATATATGTTGTAATATGGGAGCAAATGCGACAGGTTCCCCAGATGCTGTCCACATTCCTCTTTTAGTCCAAATTGGCAAAAAGTCTAATAAGGAATTTACAACAAAAGCACAGTCCCAAGAAGATATTAATAGACTCTTGAGGGTAAGCCATAATAGCTCCACGGACTGCCTCTAATTCCGCTCTAGGGGCAGAAAATGATGGGCATCGTACTAATATTTTTTGATTAGTACTCTGAGCCCATATGGCGTATCCTGTGTAAAAATGTCCATCCTCCCAAAAGCGAGAGCCATCTACATAAACATCTCTTGCTTCAGTATTTGGTTCTTCAGCAAATATGAGTTTAAAATCTACTCCTATTACAGTTCCACAATCATGTGCCTCTCCCTCCCATGCCATTAATTCAACTAACATAGGTGAGGTACACTTTTCTACAGTGATATTTTTCCCTTGTAGAGCCAAAGCCCATTTAACCAATCGCTGAGTAGACTCACCTCTCACATCCTTTTCAAGTAGAAATTTCACTGGAGTGTGAGACGTGTGCAGGACAATTCTATTAAACCCCACAATATGTTCTGTAGCTTGTATAGCCTAATATACAGCTAACATATGTTGTACACATTCTTCATATGTCTCTTCCACAGGTTTTAGTACATGAGAAAAATATCCCACAGGATGTAAAGTCCCTGCTTTCTTTTGTAATAGTACCGCATTGATTACCTGATCTGTTGCGTCTACCTGTATTACAAAATCAGAGGATTCAGAAGGACTAATGAGAGCTGGAGCTGTCATTAGTGCTTGCTTTAGAACCAGAAAAAACTATCTGATGTTCTGGTTCCCATCTGAAGATATCAGTTTCCTTTCTTCCCTTCAGTAGATTATACAGAGGTTTTGCCATACCAGAAAAGGCTTCAATAAAATCTCTGCAAAATCGTATCATGCCAAAGAACTGTCGTAATGCAGTCTTTGGCTTGGGTCTTGGTAACTGTTGTATTACCTGATTTTTATCAGGATCTACAGTTCGTTCTTCTTAATACATATTCCCAAAAAAGTAACTTGTGACTGCCCAATTTGTGCTTTGCTAGGGTTCATTTTTAACCCGCCCTTACCTAAGACTGTTAGCAACTCGTTCAGTAAGCTAACATGCTCCTGGTATGTATCAGTCTGCAAAAAAATTTGTCAACGTATTGTATTATTGCTTCTGGTACTGAAAAACCCAATAATATTTCCGCTAAACATTGGTGAAATAAAGTGAGCGATGAGTGAAAGCCTTGTGGCAAACACTGGAATGTGTATTGCTTATCCTGAAAGGTAAAATCAAACTTATACTGACTATCTGGATGTACAGGGCTAGACCAAAATCCATTTGACACATCTAGTACAGTATAAATAGTGGCAGTGGGAGACAACTGAGATATTAAGTCCAGTAGTCTAGATACCACTTGGGTGACTAGAGGCGTTACCTTATTTAAGACCCTATAGTCAATCTCCAATTACCATTCAATTTTCAAACCGGCCAAAGAGGGGAATTAACAGTTGAACATATAGGGCAAATTACCTTTTGTGATTGTAACTGTTTCAAAATAATTCCTCCCTCTTTCTGTGTTTCTTTTGGAAACGCATATTGCTTTTGTGGCGGTGGGTCTGGTCCTTCTAATTGGACCTCCATATTAGACACTCGTCCACACTCCGTAGCATTTTTAGCCCAAATTGATTCATGCCTTTGTACAACAGATTTTATCCATTGTGGCGCTTGTTTCCATAAAACACTCGTAAATCTTTAATGATTTTATTGTGTACACACTATGTGAGTCATCCACATCTGGTCTTGGGTTAGTCGTGCTTCCTTTCCATAGAATCATGTTACTAAGATCTACTACTAAACCATGCTGTGCTAGAATGTTCATACCCATGATGGTACCTTCATGTGTATTACGTTTCCAAAACATACATTTCAATTGGTGTTCACCTATCTGAATCAAAACTGGTTTGGTCAGATTCACTGTTAACACACCCCCTGAGAAACCTTGCAAATTAATTTGTCGTTTCCCATGGGTTGTTAAAGGTGTATCACTATCTGTTATACTAACAGTAGCACTAGTATCAACTAATATCACAGTCTGGCAGCCCCTGACCATTGCTGATATTGTTGGGCACCCTTCCCCATCCTCTTGTAATTGACCAAGGATTTGGAAGGTGGGGGCTTCGTCCCGTCATTTCTTTTTTTTCTCATTTCGAGCAAGAAGTTCTTCTTCATCCTCTTTCTCACTATCACTAGGGGCAGTAGGTTCCTGTCGAACCGCTGCAGCTGTCTTAGTGTTAATCAAATTACTAAGCATCTCAATACATTTTTGTAAGTCTGCCTTACCACCTGGTTTAGCATTATTGTCCTGATTTTGAGCTCTTCTTCTAAGACTTGATTCTGTTTTCCTTCCAGATCTCCACCTTTAGCCCACCAATTGCATTTAAAGTGGCTTTCTTTATTGCAGTTGTGGCAGGTTAACCTAACCTTGCCTTCTGTTTTGACAATAGCAGCTACCCTTCGATTGTCTTTGCCCTTTTCAGGACCATCTTCTATCTGCATTCGCCACCACTCCGTAAGTAATTCTTCCTTTTCTGAGGCTCATTCCGCATGTTTACATAACATACTTATTGACGCAGGTACAATTGTGGCCTGTCGATCAATCAAACTCAGAAAAGGTTCTTTATCCTTGCTAAGGTCTGCCACGCCTCTATATGTGGCGTAGGCTGCATATAGATGATTGATAAACATAACCGGGGATTCACCTGGCTGAATAGTGATCTCATAGATCTTACTCCAGTCAGTATGTGAGACTCCGTGCACAGATTGCAACGTAGCTTGGATTTCATCCACAGTTGCTATCAGTCTCTGGTCGTGCCTGATTGCCTGTCATCTTGGCAGGTAAACTCTGTAATAACACTGCAGGAAGTGACAGTGTTACTATTTTACAGGCATCTTTGTTGGTCAAATTAAAATTTGCTACTAATGTCTTTAATTTAGAACAATATGGGACTGGATTTTGACCGGCTTCTGTTTGCCTAACTGGTCTACTAACTGCATTGATTCCTGTATGGAAAGATCTCGTTGAGATAATTCCATATGGACCTCTACCTCTTCCATGGCTTCCTCAATCTTCTTTGTTTGAGCCCTGGCTTCTGCATCTTGATCATACAGTCAATTGTTAGACTCGATAACTGATCACGCTTTAATTTTACTTGGTCAGTTAGATACTTGGATTGCTATTCTGTCAAGTTTGTATCTTCCTTTATGCGTTCTTCCATTTCCTTAATATCCTTATGTAATTGTTTATCTGGAGTTTCCAACTCTTCCTTTCTTTTCCAGGTTGACTTCTTTAACCGCTTTCCTCGTAATTGTTGCACTTTCTTTCCTTCTCCTTTGGCTTTTGTAATAAAAGGAGCCATTTTCTTTTTACAGCGTAATACAATAAGTTCTTCTACCGCAGAGTCATCTGACTCAGTGTCTGATTCTGATGTGTACGTGCGCCTTCCAAAACAGCTACATGGAACAGGCATGTGCTGTGGGTGGGTAGGAATGTGCTTGTATTTTTGTGCCTGGTGCCGTAATTCTAAAGAAATTTGGCATTGTACCTGGGCTTCAGCTTGCAGAGTATACAGAGTTTGTTCTTTGTATTCTGTGTCATATGCGTGCTCTTGATTGGCATGATCTAATCTCTCTGCAGCTTGTTGTAACTGCCGAGATAATTCATTATTCTGGGCTTGACTCTGTTTGTTAATAAATTTAATATTTTTCCAGTTGGTTATTCCTAATCATCAAACCACATACTTCTCCTTGAGAGACATTTAATTTGTATTCACTGTTTTTAGTCTCTGTGATATATGTGGCTATATTGAAGTAATGAGCATTAACTTTTTCTAACATTTCTTTCTTCAACTGACACGTCCTAGCAGTCATTTCTAACTGATACTGTACGTACATTTGACATATGTTAGCTAACTTGGTTTTATCTGATTTACTTTTTTCATTACGGTCTGTACATTGTTTAATTAAACATAAGTACGCATCTTTCTGCTGTTCAGGAGAGCTGTACGGACCTTCTTTAAGGTTCGTCTCTAAAAATTTACGTAATATGGTATCCATACTTACATCATTAGGTTCACTGGCAAATCACTTCTGACTTCTCCTCAGCTTCCTTATTCGTCTCTCCGACCTTCCTCTCTAAGTGAGTGATCAGTTCAAGTATGGTAGGCGTTCCCCGCAGTGGCTTCCTTCTCGGTTCGTTTGATGTCATCAGCAACCATATAGACTGTCTTCAGATATCCGAGTCACGGCACCAATTGTAAGGTAACAGATAGCTGTGTTGTGTTTTCTATCTTCAAATAATTCAAGCCACACAGAGTAATTGTTTTTCCCTTTGGTTTATTTTCTTTGCGAGTCCATCAACATTAAGTACATGTATTTTTGCTTCTTGTTGGTGCTAGCTATTCAATTTTTATAAAGGGTTTATGTAAAGAATTGTTATCTTAAAAACTACCAACTCCCTATTATAGGCCAATCGTATAACAAAATAACCTATTAATCTTAGGGTGTGGTGAATAACAGTCAAAAGCATAGGTATTACCTCATTTCTTGCGAAGCATTATAACTGTTTACTACAGTTTTTGTAGAAAGTTCTCTGTGCACACCTTCCTGGATACCATCCTAATAAAGGCACAACATCCTATTAGGTTTACTATAGAACATTCAGTGTTGATCGTAAGGTAAAGTGTTGTGTAATATTATCACAAGACTAAGGTATCACAAGACAGCTGAGCAAGACATTTGGTTATATAGCATAAGAAGTTAGACTGAAGCATTTTGTAAAAAAAAAAAAAAAAAGCCATACTTAAACACTCGGTTAACTATTATAAAAGGTTATACTGAAATAAATGTTACATTACAAAATGTTACACTACACAGGGTCTACTGTTTCAGGAACAGGGAACCCTGATTCATCCGGACCTGAAGTCCCTATGTTTGCACGCATGGCTCCTAAAAACACAGCCATAGCTCACTTTGCGGTATCATAGAAAGTGGCAGATGTTCTGGTGGCTGCTAGAAAACCGTCCACCAGACACACCTATTTTATTGAAGTGGAAGCGGTTTGATTTGTGGGCCGCTTCTCATGACCTTGATCATTTACATGCCCAGCCAGTGAGGTGCTAGAATACCTGGTGTCGTTATCAGATTCAGGTCCACATTATTCCTGAGTGAAAGTTCATTTGGCTGCTATATCAGCTTTCCACGTGCCTATGGATGGCCATACGTTTGCTCAGCTTGAGGTGGTCCATATGTTCTTGAGAGGC
Organism: Neoceratodus forsteri; assembly: GCA_016271365.2. Lineage (NCBI taxonomy): Eukaryota > Metazoa > Chordata > Ceratodontiformes > Ceratodontidae > Neoceratodus > Neoceratodus forsteri. Next base: position 265,821,405 of record CM057451.1, on the reverse strand, counting down.
ATTCTACACATAAATCCTCCCATTCGAAATACAGTCCCACCTTTGGATCTGAATTTTATTTTTGAAAAGCTGACTTTGGCTCCTTTTGAGCCAGCTGCGAATTGTGGTTTATGCTTTCTTTCTTAAAAAAGTGTTATTTTTAGTTGCAATCACTTCTGGTAGAAGGATTTCAGAGCTACAGGCTCTAATGTGTGAGCCTTCTTTGATTTTAGACAGACATTTGTGTCTTTGCGTACTAACCTTAAGTGTTTAACAAAGGTGGTGTCTGAATTTACTTTAAATCGAACCATCCAGCTACCAGTGTACTACCCAGAGCATGCCAATACAGGAGAAACATTGCTCCATACCTTAGATGTGCACAGAATACTCTGATACTATACACACCATATGAAGGAGTGCAGAAAGTGCTAACAGCTTTTTGTTTCGTTCGCCCCTGGCCTGGGTAAGAGGGCACTGCAGTTTCTGAATGGTGCTTGTCCAAATGACTGACACAGTGTATTACTTTCTGTTACAGGACGTATAGTAAGGAACTTCCTGGTGTGGTTCGTGGTCATTCCACAGGAGGCATGGCCACTTTTGGTTGTTTATTTTCAGAATGTTTCTGCTGCAGAAATCTGTGCAGCTGCCACATGAAGTACTGTCCACACCTTTGTGACAGGGTTGAATATGATCCTGTCCCATTTGTTATGCAGAAAGAATTAAAATCAAGGATCTGTTCTGTCCCCTCCTTTTCTGTCTGATTGCGTAATTAAATTTTCGTGAGACCTAGGAACTGATCACTCTGACTGGCTCACGATTCTCTGTCTCCTGCTATCTCCCTGCCTTCATTTCATCTCATTTTTGTTTTATACTGGAAAGGCATGTTATCAAAGACTTGCCCGTTTTCACAAGCGTCCAGTGTAGGTAAGAGCATGAAAAAAAAAAAAAAATAGTATGTACAGCTAAACTATGAACAAGCAAAATGAAATAGAGCTATATTACAATAAATTAATATGCAGTGAATATGCATGAAATACGGTATACGGGCAAATGAGAGTTGTATTACAATACATGACTATACAGTAAAAAAGAAACTGGTAAAGTGCGAAGGAAAGGAACGGAGGTATGTACAAGGCAACTTTTGTAGTGTCCTCAAAAAATGTACAGGGATTGAGAGCAGCATAATTTACAAAACTTTGGAGAGGGGACATAAGAGAGGTGTGGACAGGGAGATAGGAGGATGGAAAAGGGGAAAGAAAGGAGTAAGGCTGGGGGCAATTACAAGTCCATTTGTTTGGGAAGAGGCTTATGAAAATGCTTTTGAAGGCAGCAATGGAAGGACATTGTGTGAGGGATTGGGGGAGTGGGTTGAAGAATTTAGCTCCCCTGTAAGTGAGAGAGCACTGGCCGAGAGAGGAGCGGTATAGCAAGGTAGCAAAGTAGTTACTAGAAGAGGGTCTGGGGAAGAGGGATGAGGTACTGTCTGGGAGAAGACCCAAGAGGGATTTGAAGAGGAAGGTGCAGGATTTACTGTTGAACCTGTCCTCGAGGGGGAGCCAGTTTGCTGCTCTGTAGAGTGCAACAGTGGGTTGTTCTGGGGAGTCGAGAGATAAACAGGAGGATGCTGTAGTAGGTGGACCTCAGTCTTTCAAGATTTTTTGGGGTGGGGGTGGGGAGTAAACTAGGGAGCCATAGTTGAGGAGGAGCAGTGAAACTGCTGGCAAGTTGAGCTCTAGAGTCGGGGATGAGAAATTGTTTGATGCGCTAAAGCATCCCGAGTCTTTGATGCAATTTGTTGATAAGGAGATTAATGTAGTTTTCAAAGGTTAGGTGGCTGTCCTAGGAGGATCACGAGGTATTTAAATTTGTTGACTCTTTCGATCTGGTTGCTGTTATCAATTATGGTGAAATCGAAATCAGTGATCTTACTTTGAGTTGGAGCTTTTGCAGCAGGCTATTACAATCAGTACCATGTCGCAGGCAGTAGGACCCTCCGGAAAACTTCTCAGCCAGCAGTACCCAGCAGGGACCACCCCTGACGTCAGCTCCACCCCAGCACCAGCCCTGATACGAAAGGGGCGGACCCAGTTCCACCCCAGTTCTTTACCCGCCGCATCCTACGCACGTGAAGAGTTCCCGCTCATCTTGGCTTACCAGCCCAGCTAAAGAACATAGTTTTTCGCTTGTTTTATGATTTCTCCACTTAAAGTTTTGACGGTTTTAGCACATGTTTTGCGTGCCTCGTACGACGCTGCAGATACGGCAGCCAGAGCAGCAGCAGCATCAGGTGTCTGCCTCAGGCGCCATTCCTGGTTCAGGGTCTCGGGCTTTCATCAGGATCTGCAGTCCGGAATCCGGAACTTACCATTCCAAGGTTCCGTGTTGTTTTGGCCAGAGATGGAGTCTTTGATCTCTCGCCTCCAGGAGTCTGGCTAATCCATCTGGTCTGTCCGCCAAATGTACCGTGGAGACCAGCGGAGACAGCAAAAGTGGCCATTTTGGAAGCCCTCAGGTGGTCAAGCCCGTGGTAACCAACAGGGCCAGAGAGGAGGATTTCTGAGGAGAACCAGCAGCCTGGAGGCGCTCCTCCTCATGGGCCCAAGTCCTCCCAGGCCTCTCTGCCCACCCCTGACTCCACCCAATGACTCCCTTATGACCCCCCCCTCCTCCGGCGGAGGTACCAGGGGAGGTTGTAGGGGGTCGCTTCTCCCTGTATCTTCAGGGATGGAGCTCAATAACTTGTGGGTCCTAGATATCATAAGGAGAGGACGCACCTTCGAGTTCACGGAGATTCCTCCAGTCACTCCACCAAGGTTCTTCAGCTATCCTCCTTCTCATATTCCTCTCATAGAAGGAGAGATACAGGCCCTCGTGCAAAAAAGACCAATAGAACCAGTACCTGAGTCAACGGGGAAAAGGGTATTACTCCCACTTCTTCCTGGTCCCAAAAAAGACTCAGGACCTTCGTCCCATTCTGGACCTAAGCTTGCTAAATCTTCATATAGAGTACAAAAGGTTCCGAATGGTGACCCTTCCGGGTCTTTTTCCTCTGCTGCACCAAGGGGACTGGCTCTGCTCCCTGGACATGCAAGATGCATATATGCATATTGGGGTCTTTCCCCCTCACAGGAAGTTCCTGAGGTTCCACTTCCAGGGGGAGCATTATCAATTTCGAGTTCTTCCATTAGGCCTCTCTTCCGCTCTTCGAGTCTTCACAGAGTGTTTGGCAGTAGTGGCTGCGGCTCTGAGGTGTCAAGGACATTACGTCTTCCCTTACCTGGACGATTGGCTGCTAGTGGCCCTGTCAAGGTCACGCCTGCTTCAAGCTCTCGGAGATACGTATACAGTCTTCCGAGACTTAGGGATAACCCTGAACCTTCCAAAGTCTTCCCCAGAGCTCTGCCAAAGACTCGTCTTTATTGGTGCGGTCCTGGATTCGGTCCAGGGCATGGCTTTTCTACCCCCGGAGAGGGGCGATCGCTTGCAAGAGATAGCCGCATCGGTTCTAGTAACTCCTCAGGTCATGGCAGAGACCTTCCTCAGACATCTGGGGCACATGGCGGCCATTCCAGTTACTCCTCTGGCCTGCCTCCAGATGAGAATCCCACAATGGATGCTCAGGGTGCAGTGGGATCAGTGCTCAGATTACCTCGACCTCACGGTCAGAGCCTTGGAGCCAGTAAAGAGAATGCTTCTTAGGTGGATGGATCCACTCAATTTGGAAAGAGGGGTCCCCTTCCGTCTGGAGCCCCCAAATCAGACCTTTATGATGGATGCCTCGGATTTGGGGTGGGGGGGCGCACCTAGGGACTCGCCAAACACAAGGTGTTTGGACCCCCAAGGAGCGCGAACTCCACATCAATGTCCTGGAGATGCGAGCGGTCCTCAGTGCGCCACATGCCTTTCAGGAGGACCTCATGCTAGGCTCTGTTCTGGTTCAGACGGACAACATGCAGTCATCTTCTACATCAACAAGCAAGGGGGAGCTCGTTCTTACCCCCTGTGCAGGGAGGCTGTGAGAGTCTGGTATTGGGCACTAGAACGGCACATCACTCTCTCCGCGATGTGTGTTCCAGGTGTCCTCAACAACTTAGCCAACAGTCTCAGCAGATCTTGGTCCAGGGCGCACGAGTGGGAGCTCCTACAGTCAGTAGCGGAACAGCTGTTCGACAGATGGGGTCGTCCAGAACTGGATCTGTTTGTGTCACCACGCAGTGCCAAACTGCCGCTTTTCTGCTCGAGAGAGCCCATACCTGGTGTTTTCTGGCCAGATGCGTTGTCCCTATGTTGGGCAGGGAGGTTTCTTTACGCCTTCCCTCCCTTTCCTCTCATCCAGAGGATTCTATTGAAGTTACAGACCAAGGGGGCACAAATGATTCTGGTCGCCCCGCTGTGGCCTCTGCAGATTTGGTACCCACTACTTCAGCGTCTTTCCAGGGAACCTCCAATTCCGCTGCCAATATGCTTGCAGTTGCTGTCCCAGGATCAGGGCTCGCTGGTTCATCCCGATCTCCGATCCTTGCACCTTCATGCATGGCTCCTTCAAATGTAGCAAAGCACAGGTACGGAGTATCGCCAGAGGTGGCGGAAGTTCTGGTGTCAGCGAGGAAGCCCTCTACGCACTCCACATACGCTATGAAATGGAAGCGTTTCTGTTTGTGGGCCTCGTCTCACCATCTGGATCCCGTTTCCTGTCCAGTGAACTCAGCTCTTCAGTATCTCCTCTCCTTATACCAACAAGGCTTGAGCTACCCCTCCATTAAGGTGCACATGTGGGCCATCTCGGCTTATCACGCCTTTTCGGGTGACAGAACCTTAGCCCAATTGGACATGGCACGCACCTTTTTACGAGGGATTCTTCATATGAGACTTCCCATTCGGGATCCTATCCCAGCCTGGGACCTCCTTTTTGTGTTGGAGAAGCTTACCCTTCCTCCGTTTGAACCTGCAGCAGATTGTGAGCTGCGATACTTGTCTTGGAAGGTTTGTTTTTTAGTTGCCATTACTTCAGCTCGAAGAGTTTCCGAGCTTCAGGCTCTGATGTGTAAAGAGCCGAACTTAATTTTCCACAGGGAACGGGTTTCCCTGAGGACAAACCCTAAGTTTCTTCCGAAAGTAGACTCAGAGCTGACCCTCAACCAGTCGGTTGACCTTCCAGTTTATTTTCCTTCTCCCTGTAACAGAGTGGAGGCTCTCCTTCACACTTTGGACGTTCACAGGACACTTAGGTATTTACGGCTAATCACCGTAAATCGGAGCAATTGTTTGTGGCCTTTGCGCCACAACACTTGGGTAGACCGGTGTCCAAGTAGACCACTTTTTTTTTTTTTTTTTTGCTTAAATCTTTTATTGAGATTTTATGCATGTAAAAAACATTTACAGACATTATTAAGACACGTAAACTATGTACACTTAAAACTCTAATACTTCTTTAAAACTCCATTATTTACTAATTATTTACACAGGTCCACATACAGTATCTCAGATAACTCATGTTCTCAAGTCCATTGCAATTTCTCTATAGCTTTTACCAATTCATAACCTTGAATTTTAATTTTAATTCTGATTCAAATGGTCCAAATACCCTTTTTCCTTTTTCACTATTGGTCCCCTCACCCAGATCTTAAGTCCCCATCTGCAAAATCAATGCTTCCTCCATAATTAATGTTGCCCCCTCTGTTCTCCTTAAGCTCCTGAAAAGAGCATATGTCCTTCCCCTTAAAGAGGTCACCTAGACATTACACCCTTCTAGTGTTCCATTCCTCAAATCCTGGACCCTCTAGTCCTGGGTGGAAGAAGGTGTTCCCACACAGCGGCAAGAGCAGCGTTTCTACTTCTCTACTTCCCAGAGCTTTTTCCTTCTGTGCCCAGCTGTCCAGTACCATTAACACTAGGGGGTTTCTAGCTAGATTTGCCAAAGGCCTCCCTTTCTTCCAGATCTATCCAGCTAGCTGCTTCAGGTTTAGCGACCCAGTCTTTAACAATTCTCATTTGCGCAGCCAGATAATAGCTCTTCATGTCAGGGAAGTTTAACCCCCCTTTGAATTTGCCTTCAGTCTGCCCAAGCTGATTCTAACCCTTTTCCCTTGCCATAGGAATTCAGAGAGGCCCCTTTCCAGTTTCTTATTATCCCTCTTATTCAGGCCCATTGGAAGCATCTGCAGCAGGTAGAGGATCCTTGGTAAGATATTCATCTTTATTAAATTAATTCGCCCTATCCAAGACAGCGGCAGTGCTCTCCACCTCCTCATTTCTTCTACAATGCCTCCAATCAGTGGAGTGTAATTTAAGCCATAGAGTTCCAGGATAGTCTTTCCAATATTTGCCCCCAGGTATCTAAAGGATGAGCTGACATCCCTCAAACCCCATTGCTCCTTCCCTCTTACCGTCCCCTTCCCTAAATACATTACCTCTGACTTATCTAGGTTTATCTTATACCCTGAGAAGATGGCAAACTCCTCTATGAGTTCTAATAGAGGGGCCATGGAGTTCTCTGGATCACTTCAATACAATATCATATCATCCGCATAAAGTGACATTTTGTGTTGCTTGTCTCCCATACCCTTTATTCCTTTGGTATGCAGGTTCTGTCTTATGCCTACGGCCAGAGGCTCAATTGCCAGATCAAATAATAATGGGGAAAGCAGACACCCCGTCTCGTCCCCCTAAACAAGGAGAACTGCTCTGAGAGCACCCCATTGGCCAACACCACGGCCTGTGGAGATCCATACAAAGACCCAACCATACCAATAAATCTTTCACCCAGTCCAAATGTGGCTAACACCTCAAAGAGGTATGCCCATTCAGTTCGGTCGAAAGCCTTCTCGGCGTCCAGGGTCAAGATTGCTGTCATCCCCGGACGCCGAGAAGAGCAGTGCACCACATTTAAGACCTTTCTCACATTATGGTAGGAATGCCTGCCCTCTATGAAACCCATTTGGTCTGGGTGTACTATCTGCGGTAGCAACACATCCAGACGAACGGGTAGGACCAATAGCATAAATCTTAGCATCTACATTCAACGGGATATGGGCGATATGGCACAGTCCTGGGGTTCTTCCGGGTTTCGGTATGACACATCATCCTTCTGCCTCCATAGTGGCTGACAGAGGTTTTCCTTTCTGGGCTCTAGAAAACTTCCCACAACAAGTCTACCACTTTCTGTCCCATTCCATATAAAGCTTTTCTGGGAGGCCGTCTGGCCAGGCCTTCTCCAGCTCATGCGTTGTATAGCCCTCTGATCTCTTCTTTGGAGATTTCCCTGCCCAGCTCTTCCCTCTGCTTCTCAGCGATTCCCTGGATTTTGATCTTGTCTAAAAATTCTCTTGCTCTATCCAGTATACCTTCACACTCGGCCTTGTATAAGGCCTGATAAAACAAACCTATCCTCTGTAGCTTGGGGCTCTCTTATTAGGACTCCTCCTTCCCCTTGTATCTCCTGGATTCTCGCTGTCCCCCTTCTGCCCCAATAAGGTTCACTAGCATGGGCCCTGGTTTATTACCCCACACATAAAACTTATGTGTCACAAACCAAATTTGATTTCTTGCCTGCTCAGCTAGCATATTATTAAGTGTCCCTCTTGCCGTTGCCAGCATCTGTATAACCTCCTCTCCCCACCCCCAGCTGCTCTACGCTCCAACTCCTTAACCTGCTGGTGCAGCTGCTCCTGACGTTTAAGGTGCTTCTTCTTATAACCTGCCACATAGCCTATAATAGCCCCCCTTAGGTAGGCCTTCCCCGCATCCCAAAACACCTATCTGGACGGTGCAGTCTCTCTATTGAGCTCCACATATCTCCCCAACTGCTCTTTCAGAAAGGTCTGAAACTCTTCTTTCCCCAGCAGGTACAGTGGGAATCTCCATGAGGCAGGTTTTAACCTGCTGGTCTCGAGTTCTAGTGCCATAATCACCATGGCATGGTCTGAGATATGTATGGGCCCATGTCTAACCTCTGCCATCTCGTGATACCATCCTCCTTCGATATAGATGTGGTCCAGCCTGGACCACGTCTTGTGGGGGTTGGAGTAAAAGGTATATTCCTTGAGTGTGGGATTGGCCGATCTTACTTCGAGAGGGCTCTTGCAGTAGGTAATTACATATAGGACTAACGCCGGCAGGCGGCAGGACCCCACAGAAAAATTTCTAGCTAGCAGTCCCTAGCAAGGACCGCCCCATCGTCAGATAAAGTGCTGTTCCAGACGCCCGCCTTTCCAGTTCTTTTCCCGCCATTAGCTCGCAGTGCCTCACGGAAAGTTTGTGCTCGGTCAGCCCTACCTTCGCCGCTTTTTACCAAAAATAATTGTTTTTTCGACTAACGCCAGTACAGTCGTCGGTGTATGTCGTCCCCTACACCCTCCGAGCACAAGAATAAGTGCGATTTGTGCGGCGCCCAACTACCGCACAAGGACGGCCACTCCATGTGCCTGTTCTGCCTAGGCCCCGATCACCCGGTTGAGAAGTGCCAGCACTGCCTCAGTTTCAACTTGGCTACCCGGAAAAGGTGCCAGCAATCCCTGGAAGCCCATATTCTGAAGAAGAAAATGAGTTCTATGGAGAATGAGCTCAAAAAACTGAGGCAGGCGTCCACTTCCCCCGAAGGCCATCGGAAGAAGGAGGACAAGAACGTAGACCCCTTCTCCTGTTCAGCGGGGCTTCTTCTGGAGTATCTGCGTCATCTGTTTGACCTGGATCTCAGCCATTCTTCTCTGAAGGTACACATGGTGGCCATCTCGGCCTATCACATTCCCTTCACAGACAAAGCTTTCACTCAACTGGAGGTCTCTAAGACCTTTCTCAGAGGGGTCCTCCATCTGAGGCCCCCCCACCCGTACTCCAGCTCCCCCTTGGGACTTGAATTTTGTTCTTGAGAAACTTACTCTCCCTTCCTTCGAACCTGCAGCTTCTGCGGATTTGAAGTTCCTTTCGTGGAAGACCCTCTTCTTGGTGGCCATTACTTATGCTCGGAGAATTTCCGAGCTCCAGGCCCTGATGTGTAAAATCCCGTACTTGATTTTTCACAAGGAACGTATTGCTTATCGCACGAATCCTAAGTTTCTCCCTAAAGTAGTAGCTGAGTCTACTCTAAATCAGTCCATAGAGTTACCTGCCTTTTTTACGCAGTACTCTAATCAAGGGGGAGTATTTACTCCATACTATGGATGTTCACCGGATTCTGAGATACTACACCAACAGGACGAAGGATCTCAAAAAGACTGATCAATTGTTCGTCTCTTTTGCTCACAAAAGGGAAGGCAGTGCTGTTTCCAGGCAATGCCTGTCTTAAGTGGTTGACTCATTGCATCACTTTCTGTTATGACAAGTACAGCAAGACCACTCCGGGTCAAGTCAAGGCATCCCACAGGCCAGCACCTCCCATGACTTGTTTCAAGAATGTGTCTGCGGCAGATATCTGCACTGCGCCACCTGGACTTCCGTCCATACTTTTACTAAACACTACAGTTTGGATGTTGCTCTCGCTGTAGAGCAGGCTTCGGGCTGGCTGTTTCGGCAAGGCCTCCTATCTTGAGACTTGGACAACCAGAACTGCTTTTTGGAGTAGTTTCTTCCTCCCGGTGCCTCTCTTTGTTCCAGACTGCTTGGGATTCAGTCCTATATGTAATTACCTACTGCAAGAGCCCTCTCGAAGTAAGATAGTACAGTTACGTAAGAACTTACCATAACAGTAGATCTTCGAGAGAGGCTCTTGCAGTAGGTCATACCTTCCCGTCCTCCATCCCCCTAGGCTTTTTCAGCTCCTTTTCCATTGAGGGAACTATCCGCTCCTTTCTCGTCCGGCCTCTTTTGGCCTGTGGCGGGAAAGAACTGGAAGGCGGGCATCCGGGACCGCCCCCTTATACCGACGTCTCCTGACGGGACAGTCCCTCTCCAGGGACTGCCAGCTAGACATTTTTCAGTGGGGTCCTGCCGCCTGCCGGCGTCAGTCCTGTATGTAATTACCTACTGCAAGAGCCTCTCTCGAAGATCTACTGTTACGGTAAGTTCTTATGTAACTGTACTTTCTCCATGCATCTAGTATATCTAAATCCACTAAGCCGTCCCTCCATTGTTTCATGCAGCTTCTTCCTCTGCACCTGCCTCCCAAATGATCCATGGTAGGGTCCGGAGCACAATTGAAGTCCCCCCCAACCCCCATTATCAGCCCCTGAAATTGTTCTCTTATGAGCAAATCTAGAATGGACCGATAATACGAGGGCTCAAACACAGCTGGAGCATAAATAGTCCCAGAAGTGACCTGTGTCCCATGCAGCGTTCCCACAACAAATACACATCTCCCCTCATTCTTGCCTTGCACCACTCTTGTAACCTTAAAGGGAAGATGCTTATGTATCAGTATCGCCACTCCCCTCTTATGCGCAGAGGAGGAGGCAGTGTGACTTGACTCAGCCCAGCTCCTCACCAGCTTCTGGTGTTCTGAAGGAGTCATATGTGTTTCTTGTAGTAAGGCAACCTGAGCACGCACACTCCTAAGAGCCGTCAGAAGACTGTTGCGCTTAACTGGAGATGAGAAGCCTTGAACAATCCACGAGACAATATTCACCCTCTCCTTCTGATCCATCCTATTATTAATAAATGCAGCTCTCCCATCTTTAAAACAAGGTTCAGATCTGTGACCATCCTAGTATATAGCATTTCTTTTCTTGTTCTGTATCATATTGTGGACCTTACAAACAAATCTAAATCTAAACAAATAACATGTAACCTTTGAACTGTCCCCCCCCCCGAACTATATACACTACAATCTCCTCTTCCCCCTTTCGAAACATACAATATTGCTAGAACCAGTATGTTCTCTCCCCTATGGTTATCCTAAAGGGCTTGATACAAAAACAGTTTTGATCAACCTTTTCTCCCCCAGGGTGATTACATTCTTCCTTTTTCCACCTATCTCTGTTTCTCCATCTGTTTAGGTGCAAACTCAATCTCAATCTTAATCCCAATTGTCCCTCTCTCTCTCTCTCTGTATTTAACAATGCTGTCATATTTGATCACCTGTCCTTTCATCTTAGCATCCCCTCTTGCCATATCACTGGCCTCTCCTGTCTCTCTTGCAGTCGCTCCTGTGCATATCAGTGCTTATATATGCATCTGACCCCACTTTCCCTTAGTTAAGTTGCTTCTCTCATTTCCAGTCTTCTTCCCCCCTTCCTCCTCCCAAGGCTGGACCCCGCGATTCATTTACAACGCACAGGCCCTCCTCGCGAGTGAGAACTCATCACCCTGCCCGTTTGACAACACGAGGGACCGGAGGTTTGCAGGTCACGTTTGAGCTCCTCTCCTCATGATCTTACTCAGTGACCCCTCAGAAATTGGAACCGAAGCGGTCGTTCCCCTTCAAACTCCCCCTAATACTGCCAAACTTTTCATGCCCAAATCAGCATTAAGCCCCCCTCCCTACCCCCCTTCTACCCTTCCTTCCCATCAGATGCAGATATACTGAATCCTCCTCTCCCCATCCTTTGAGAGAAAAAATAAAAAACTGCATACCTTTTTCACTCCGCAAGGCTAGGCCGCATGAATCATTCTCAACGTGCAGGCTCCCCTCGTGGATCTGACCCCCGCGACCCTCCAGCTCAGTGGCGCAGGGGCTGTAACTGCGTGTGTCGTGGCTAGCAATCGTCCCTTGAGGTCAAACGCAGCCATCTCACAGGTGAAACATTCTCCCTGTCTCTCCTCAGCCCTCCCAAATACAGTCCTGAGATGTTCATGGGGAGCTCAGGGAAGTCACAGTCCGGCCATTCAGTCTTATAGGGGAAACCCCTACCGATTGCATCTCTCGATCTCTCGTTTTCCCTCTTCTTTCCCCCTTCCTCCTCCCAAGGCTGGGCCCCGCGATTCATTTACCACGCGTAGGCCCTCCTCGCGAGTGAGAACTCCTAATAAAAAAAAAAAACTGCGTACCTTTTTTTTACTGCTCCACAAGACTAGGCCGCACGAATCATTCTCAACGTGCAGGCCCCCCTCGCGGATCTGGCCTCCGTGACCCTCCATCTCAATGGTGTATGGGCTGTAACTGCATGTGTTGCGGCTAGCAAACATCCCTTGGGGTCAAACGCAACCATCTCACAGGTGAAACATTCTCCCTGTCTCTCCTCATTCCTCCCAGATACAGTTCTGAGTTGTTCGCTCAGGGAATTCAGAGTCCGGCCATTCACTTTTAAAGGGGAAAACCCTACCAACTGCATCTTTCGATCATCTGAAGCAATGGTCAGACCAAGCATCCTCGATTCTTCACATCTAACTGCTGCAACAGGTTTTAACTCGCCATTTTACATATCTTCCTTTAATTGTTTACAGGGCAAACTAAGCATCTCTCCACCCAGCCAGCATACTCTCTCCTCTTCCCTTCAGGACAGTCAGCCTATCTTCTTCTTCAGCTCCATCACAAACTTGGCTGCCTTGTCCGCCTCCCAAAAGCTATACGTAGCTCCTTCCTGTCTAATTTTCATGGTGGCCAGGAAAATCATGTACCAATCAAGCTTTAAGCACTGGCAGTCAGCAATCACTTCATTGAATTCCCACCTGTTTTTTCCGACCCGACCCTCGCAGAGTGATCCTGGGATATGAACACGCATATTCCCTCAAATTTGAGCTCAGACATATTTTTATACGCCTTCCTCATCTTCTGTCTGTCCTGGAAATTATGGAGCGAAATATTACTTGCCTCAGCGGATGTCCATCCTGGGGTCGCGGCTGCACTGCCCAGTGCGCTTGTTCCAGTTTATAGCGCCCCCCCCCCTTCAGCTTCAGACCCAGTAATGCTGGCAGTATCGTCCCACAGAATCCGAGTATGTCTGGCCCTTCTTTACCTTCGGGAAGGCCCCGGAGCCGCAAGTTGGACCTCTGATGATAATTTTCCTGGTAGTCCAGGGCATCCCTTAGGTCTTGTACCTGCTTCTCCAAATCCTCCACCCCTCTCGCCATTGGTTGAAGCGTGTCCTCCGCTGCTGAAATACGGCCCTCTGCCTCTTCCAGCCGCTCCTGTTGCTGCTCAAGTTGGGCATCCATAGTGGCCATTCTGCCCTCGATTTTGTTTTCCAGCCTCTCTAGTTGTGGGGACAGAGCGTTCATTATCTGATCTTTCAGTTCTCGGCCCATCGCCGTCATTTCAGCGGCCGAAATAGAGATAGGGCCTGCAATAGTCGGCTGGCCCGTGGCTGGAGGCTTTCTGTTATTTTTAGTGCCCGCCCGCTGAGATTTACCTCCCATCGGTACAACATATTCATCTATGCTGCAACGTTAATCTTTTAATCTGCTTCTCTCTTCTTCTAGACAAGAAATTCCGGTGGATTTCCTATTTTAATTCACCCGGTAGCGGAGCTCGATAAAGACACGTCCTCATGCCATGAAACGGTCGATGTGACCCCAGCAGACCATTTCTAAATGGATTGTCCACTGTGTCTCTTTCTGCTATGAAAAGCACAACAAGCCCCTTCCAGGTCCAATTAGGGGTCACTCCACCAGGGGAGTGTCTGCTTCCTTTGCAGCGCTGCGGAACATATCCATCAAGGTTATTTGCGCGGCTGCTACCTGTAATTCAGTTCATATTTTCGTGATGCACTGCAGCTTGGACATTGCCTCCAGATGCCATGCTGGCTTTGGCCTTGCATTCCTTCAGGGACTATTGTCTTGAGCCTCTGTGTCCAGCGTACCCTCTTCCACCTCCCGGGGTCTGTTACCTCTTTGGCGAGGGACCGCTTGGGATTCAGTCCTGATTGTAAGAGCCTGCTGCAAGAGCTGTCACTTAGAGTAAGATAGTACAGTTACGTAAGAACTTACCATAACAGTAGATCTTCGAGAGGAACTGTTGCAGCAGGCGTTACTTTCCCGCCCTCCTTCCCCCTTTGAGGTGTACAGAATTCCATATTTGTGCTTCACTCCATTGTCCTGTCATGGCTCATTCTCGGGACTTGGGGGAACTGGGGTCCACCCCCTTTTGTACCAGGGCTGACGCCGTGGTGAAGCCGACATCGAGGGGCGGTCCCTACTTGGTATTGCTGGCTGAGAAGTTTTCTAGAGGGTCCTAGTACCTGTGGCATAGTCCTGATTGTAATAGCCTGCTGCAAGAGTTCCTCTCGAAGATCTACTGTTACGGTAAGTTCTTCCGTAACTGTGCCTTTTTCCTGGAACCCAAGAAAATAATGGATTTGTTGTTATCTTTTTTGTGTGCATTAAGGACAGTGAGCTTGCTAGTGGTACAGATGTTGGGAAGGGAATTCACAAAAAGGAAGAATAGCAGAGGACCAAGAATGGAGCCTTATGGGACCCCGTATTTAATAGGACAGACGTCGGAGAGGTTTCCCTCAGTCAAGGTTCTGTAAGTCCTGTGACTGAGGTAGTTACGAACCCAATTAACAACACTGCTGGAAAAATTGAGTTGGACGAGGATGTGGAGGAGAATGCTGTGGTCAGCCAGATCAAATGCTTTAGTGAGGTCGATTAAAATGGTACCCATGTAGAGATCCTCATTGATTACCTGATATCGTGGGTGAAGTTGAACAGAGTCAGTGTTGTGGCGAGCCCTAGAGCCATACTGGGAGCTGGAAAGGATATTGTACTTATCAAGAAAGTCAGTTGTCTGGTGGAGGAAATTTTCTCAATGATTTTGGAGAATGGTGTGAGGAGTGAAATAGGTCTGTAGTTGCCAATGTCAATTTAGGGGCCTGATTTATGGAGGGGTCTGACAATAGCACTCTTCCAGGCACAGGGAAGGGGCCCAGTGGACAAGGAGTAGTTGAAGATGTTGGGCAGCGATAAAACAATTAACAAGTTTAAGTATGCGGTAGTTCACGTCATCGGTGCCGATACTTGGTCTGAGGTTGTTTCTGTTGAGGCATCTGACTGTGTCAGACGGTGTGAAGTATCAAAAATAGAACTGCGGAGTGGGGGTGGGGGGAATGAGGAGTGTGGGGAAGAGTTACTGGGGCTTTGGGAGTGGAATGTGGTTATATTTGTCTAAGCTTCCAAAAAAGATGTTGAAGTGGTTGGCAATCTCTTGCGGGTCATTGATAAGATTGCCGTTGACTGTGAGGGCAATCTGCTTGTTAGATTTGTCGCAGCCAAATAGTTTGTTGGAGTTTGGGGTTAACCCTTCTCAAGGAACTGCTTTTTGAAAAACATTTATTTTAGCTGAATGGACAGTGGATTTGCACTTGCTTCAAAGGGTTGTGTAGTGCTGGAGAAGACTGCAGGAGTTTGATTTTCTGTATTTTGTCCAAGCCCTAGCCCTCATCCTCATTGGTTTCTGCAGATCAGGTGTGAGCCACTCATTGTGGTGACCTCTAACATGGATCTTTTTCAGGGGAATAAAGGAGTCGCAAATGTCCAGGAAGGTTTTGCTGAAGGTGTCGAGGGCAGTATCAATAGTGCGAATGTATTGGGTGAAAGACCAGTCAGTGGCAAGGATTGCGCCAGAGAAAACATTGATGTCCAGTTTTTTTAAGCTGTCTAATGTATATGAATTTAGGCTCAGATTTGAGGCCCTTGGCAGACCATTTGCAAAGAAAAAACAGCGCAGTGATCACTTAGGGAGTCTGGGATTGTCCCAAAGTCAGTAGCCCTGGCAGGGTTGGTTAAGATAATCCTGACGATCAGGGATTCATATCCGGTTTTGTAGTTTATGCGAGTGGGAGTGGAGATGATTTGGTGCATCCCGAGGCCCTAATAGTTTCTCTAGCTTCATGGGCCAGATTTGTGTTCCGGTTAGTGTTGGTCACAAAGGATAATCCATTCATGGTTGCTGGGGAGAGAGCTCTTTACTTGGAGGAAAAGTCATTCACCGTTGGAGGTGCCAGGTGGGAGGTAGGCTGTGGAAAGGATGATCTTGTTGTGACCAAGAATGATGTTAACTCATAGGGCTTCCTGGATGGCCATATTGGGCTTAAAGTCTAGTTCTATGTATGTGAGTTGGTTCGGGATATAAAAAAGGCAGCCTCTCCCTCTCTTCCTGACTTTATCGTGTCTAATTAGGGCATACCCTGGAATGTTGACTTCGCTGGAAGGAATTTTATGATTAAGCCACATGTCAGTGAGGGCAATAACATCAAAAGAATTAGCGGCGACCCAAGATTAAAACGTAGTTTTTTTCGGTAGTAAGACTTTGGATGTTAAGGTGGACCAAAGTGAATGTGTGGGACGCTTTAGCTGGGGGGCCAAGGGCAGGTGGAAGAGGGGAGGTGGGGCAAGGATTTGGGTGTATGGAGCCAGAGAGGAGGAGGAGGTGCAGGAGCGTGAGGAGGCGAGTGTGCCTACGAGAAAGAAGGAAGAGTTTCTTGACTGTGGCAGCGTGGAGCCCAGTTGCTTTGTGGATAGTTCAGTGTCTGAAAAAGGAATGGCAGCCATGCTGAAAGCATATTACATTTGTAGGGCCCTGAAAGGAAAAGGTGTGGCAGACGACATCCATGAGCAAGTCAGAGGTTTATGGGGGTGGGCTGTGAGGGGAAGTGTATGCACCAAGGGGGGGAGGGGTTACAGAAACAGGCATCAAGAAAGTGGGGGGAAAGGGGCAACAGGTTGCGAGGAGCAGCAAGGCCAGTAACATGGTGGGAAGCAGAAAGGTTGTATTCACTTGCTGTTTCCATCTTTCCTTCCCTTTGCGTATCTGTGGTTATAAAATATATGTGAATCTTTATGTGAAACTGGGATCCCTTAGTTTGAAAATGTATGTAGCTATATTGTTGAAATCATTGCAAAAAGCTGTTTGGAACTCAAAGGATTAACCTTAAGATGCAGTACAAGCTCTTTGGCAGAGCTGTCAACAGGTGGTTAGTTCTGGGACACCATATTTTAATTTGTTGCACCTGCAAGGAAGTTGACAAAGTTCTGATAAATTTTTTTTTTTTTAATCGCATTATTTCTACTCCCTGCGGCCCAGTTTGCCATCGTCCAGCTGTCGTCCTCTGCACCCCATGCAAAACCCGATGGCTCACTTACACAGGGCTATCATGCACAGTGCCCACTGCGGGGACTCCCTAATCCCGGCCGCTGGGTCCGGATCTAATACCCAGGCATGATTCCGTACTGGTCCAAGGGTGTGCAGAGGCATGGCCATCAAGCCACCATGACCAACCGCCATTTTCCACTGTGTTTTTTCGTCCCCCTAGAAGTATGGATGTGCCATGACGTCTAGGCGCTGCGTGCTGATGTCCGCCGTACTCCTCCCTCTAGATGCACTACGACTGTGGAACCCCCCGATTTCCATCGGGGCCGCTGCAGCGTGGGAGACGAGCCCTGAACTTTCCCAGGAGAGAGCAGTCAGCAGACTCTCAATCCACTCCCTGCCCGGCCAACCCCCGACGGCTCAGACTTGTTCCTGAACCCAGGTTGCCGGTGTAGCACAAGGTGTGGCGTCCAGCACCTCAACCTTCCGCGCCTCCCAGCCAGCAAAGTTCTGAAAAAATTTTTGAGAAACAGGATGTCTCTTTAAGGAGATGAGGTTGCAGAAGTTAATTGCCAGCCAAAGACTTACAGTGTATGGTAGAACGTTGTTATGGATAGAAATCCAAAACTAGAATGGAGTTGCTATGCTGCAGTAGCTATGTCATCACAGCTGTTAGTGTTGCACTAGCTACGTAGCTACTGCAGCATAACAACATGGAACACAGACGCGAATATGCATTTGGATAAGAGTTGCCAGATACTGTAGGAAGTGGCCGCGGCTGTGAGAACAGTATTGCAGGAGAGCAGCACTGATGAAATCTATGAGTAAGGACTCAGTAAGGAAGACTAACTTTTCTCCCGTAGTGATACCGGCCCATACACTATAAAAGACAATGTAGGGCCATTATCCACAACAAGTGCGAGTAGCTGTCTTGCGGTTGTCATGGCAACCAAAACCTCTCAAGCTGTGCTCTCGAAGTTTAAACGGTCACCATAGACAACTGCTCAATGGCTACATGCTTGTTATGGATAATGGCCCATATATTATCCACTATGTTATAAAAAGAGCAGCAATCTTTTGTTGTAGAGAGAGACTGAAACTTTTTGTATTAGAGGTACCCTCAGATGAAGGACTTTTGCTCTGTTTGTATTGCCTTTGTAAATAGTTATACCGAACAATTTTATTTTACTGTTACTGATAACAATAAAACACTACTTGCAAATGTTATAACTGCTCCTAGTTTTCCTGTGCTTCCTGACCTATGCCATCTTGACAACCTTCACTAAGCATTACAGTCTGAGCATTGTCTGTCGTAGACAGTAGGGTTGGCCTAGCTGTTGCTGCAAGGCCTGTTGTCACAGGCTTATGGGCTCCAAATGTCCAGACTGTTAGCCTTTTTCCATAAAGCTTTTCTCCCACGGGTCGGCTCTGGCGGGCTATCAGCCTTGTCCCTACCACTCCTGTCCGGCACTCATTCCCCCCCCATCCCAATATTCCCCCATGGATTGCCCCCCATGGTGGAGCCAGGAAGGGGAGGGCTGTCGTTGTCCTTACCCCCACCCACCCAGAGGCTGTCATCCAGAATTGGGGTGGTGGTTGAGTGGCGATGAGGTAACGGGTCAGGCAGGCAGGGCTTCATGAAACCGGCACCTTCCCATTTTCTTCCTTTACCCCTAACTGTGGCAGCACATAAGTGTGCATGCGTGGTGGTACACACAAGCTACAGGACCACGGCTCTTCCCTTTACTCGGAGCTGAGACACTGGCACTGCAACCCGGCCTCCGCCAGATGGCAGCCAGGGATCGAGGTGGCATCCCTCCCCATCCCCAGGAGAGGAGTCCATCAGATGCTCAATCCTCTCCCCTCCCCCCATGCTCCGAGCTTGTTCCCAAACTCTTGTCACCAGCGTGGCGAGAGGTGTAAGGCCTCATAGGCTGTTAGCTTTTGATACTGCTTGGGACTCATTCCAAATGTGTGGCCTGATGATAGAGATATCTTTGAAGAAGATGGAACAGTTACTTGAGAACTCACCATGACAAGAGATCTTTGAGAGAATCTTTTCATCAGGCTATTACATCCCACCCTCCTTCCCTCTTCAGGATTGCGACAAAGGATCTTTGTACTGCTGTCACCATTGCTGTCTTTTGCAGCACTCTGTCTTGCCTCATATGTGGAGTGCTGGGTTCTCTCCTGGTTCCCTAGAAGGGAGGTCCTCCAAGAATGATCTCCAGTGGGGAACTGAGAAGAGGGGCCATCCATATTTATGTAGACGCAGACTCATGGTGTTGTCTTGGGCAACCCTTGGCTGACTGTTTGCAAAAGTTTCTATGTGATCCTGATACTGACGCAGATATAGTTCCAAAGGTGTGGCATGGTGAGTGTGTCTCAAAGATCTACTGTTACGGTAAGTTCTTACACAACTATTCTTTGTGGCAAATACTTTTGAAAAGGTAGGCTGTTTTTTCTTTTAGACATTCCCTATTTAGGACATGCAGTGGCCTAGTGGTAAATACATTCGTTTACTGTGCCTATGTTACAGGTATTCATCACGGATCCGTGACACCAAGAAACTGGTGGCAGAGGTTAGAGTGAGCATCCATTTTAGGCAACCCCAACCTCTGGACTAGTGGGTGTCTTGCTGGTACTTGATAGCCCCATGGTGGCTCCAGGTGAGCAAGTCGAGAGAGCAAGATAACATGGTCCATAGAAGGAGTCTTGCTGCCATTGCAGTACAGCCATACTGACGCTTGATGCTGACGCCCAGTGAGGTGTCGGGATGGTCAGCCCCATGTCATGCAAATAGAGCAATATGCAGTCGTTGTGTTTAGTCCCTGCTCACTTTGGCCTGCCAGCAAGCCCATGCTACAGGCCACACCCGGGGTGGGGGTTGGGAAAGAAAGTAGGTGGCGTTAAGGAAGTTAGTGCCTTTGTGCCCCCTCACCCAGTTGTGGCACTCAGACTATTGTGTCCCCACTCACTGCTGCTTTTTTGGGTGGTTTTATATACAGTACATATATAGGTTGGGCCTGCATCTCTCTTGAAAGAGCCATCATATATTCCCCCATATATGATGTAGCCAGTTAGCGTATTATGATGCCAGTTAACTAATTAATGTGTTAACACCAAGACACATTAATACCCAACACACTACAAGCCACCTCAATAACATATATAGCAAGTCCTTTAATGACACACATAACAGCCACCTTGCCCACCCCCTGCTACTTGTAGAAATCTACCCTACCAAGCAGAAACACCCAACTAACATCTTCTCCCCCATCTCACTCACCAAAACAGTCCCTCGAATGCCCAGGTCCAAGGTCCTCTATGCTGCTGTTCTAAACAATCCAGTCATGTCTCACAACGTTCTTACTGTGCCCTGCTAGTAGAGGCCTCTCCGGCCATATGGAGAGCCACCGCAGACCACACCTCATGCTGTTCCCGACTGCGCTGACTGCATGCCATTCCCAGACCGCCACACACCACTCCCACCATTGCTGCACAAAAGGAAAGACCGCTGGAGTGACGCCTCCTTTTGTGGGAGGCCCCTGCACTACAGAAACACTACTGGGACAAAAAGTGACAGTCCTTCATGAACCAACTACACTATGGGAAAACGCTAAGTACCTTCTTAAAGGTGCATACCATTGCATTACGGAAAATCAGTAAACTACGGAAAAACACTAACACAAACCACTTTACTACAGAAAATAACTACACTGTGGTAAACATAGGACACAGCAAGCAGTGTCCAGCCTTATGCATTATACAAATGAAAGATGGCAAAGTCTGTCATGTTCGTGAAGTAATACCATCTCTGGGCAGTGGCGGAGCTAGAGGGGGGCTGGGGAAGGCGGTCGCCCCTCCTGGCTGCCCCAGTGTGAGTAGTGGTGCCCCACCACCATCTTTATTCACTGTTTAGTGCCCGTAGTGGAGCCCATGATCGACTGACTGGTCCCCCCCGTCTCCCAGATGCTCCCAAACCTGGCTCTGCCACTGTCTCTGGGTTGAACAAGCTCGTAAGGGTCATTTGCCATTCAGGCTCGTGGCTTTATGGTATGTTTGACTCCTCGATGCGTTGTTTCCTTGTGTACCACACTTTGCCATCATTTATTTTCTCCTCCTTTCTCAATATATATTTATGCAAAAGGGGTAGATATAAATTGAGTGTCATATACCCTTTATCTGAGTAACTGTGTATAAATGCAGAATCTACATCTTTTATCTGAATAGCTATGTGTTCAAATGTAGAATCTTACATTAATTTACAGTTACTACGTCACTCTACATGTATGTACACAGTATGTCATCAGCCCCCAGCACTACTTTGAATTTTATTTACTAGCTCAGGCTTTACCATTACAACACTGAGATCCCCCTTTTAATATCTCTCTTCTTTCCTCCTTCTCAATTTAAGTAACCCCAGCTCCTTTTCTATAAAAAGACAAAAAGAACAGCCACACTCAGATGGCCACCTCTCCCTGACTCCCCCAGCGTTCACACTTCTTAAAGCTGCTGCCCACTCCACTCTACACAGTACTCACCCCGCCACATACAAAAGTCAGCCTGCAGCACTCTTTCGGTGCATTATTTAAAAACGAAACTGCTTTTTTCTGGTATGGAATCCTGAATACTCAAATAGCGATCCTGCTCCCACACGAATGATCCCCCACCAAGCACCATCCATCCTGAGAGACTGTGGTCACTCTCCCGATTCCAACAAACCAGACAAATTCATAAAACTCCTCTCATTGGTCACAGGCAAATTTTATTTTAAGCATAAACCCCAGAATCTGCAGTTAAGAAAGACACTAAGTACCTGGTCTCTCAAATTGCCAGTACTCTAGTGCCTCTCGCTAAAGACTGCTGCTGTCTTTCTTGAAAAAGTTTGTCTGCCACTTTGCTCCACCATTCAGCTGTGAAGCTGGAGCATCAGTGCGCGAATCACCATGATGCATCCATAGCAGCGCCTGTGAGAACAGGATACACGGAAGATGGAGGGGCACTACTTCACCATAAAATCCCACAAGCTTTATTATTCTAAAAAAATAATAAAAATACCTAAGAAAATAATCTACCACAAAAGGTCATTCCCTATTGCATAAATGAAATATGTGTGGTAACTGTTCATCTGTATTCGTGCTCTTTGACCTCAGACACCTCATTGACCTCAGACACCTCATTATTGGCTTACACCACTCGTGAGGTTACCTGAGGTCAAACAGCACTTTTATATATTACCAGGTATTAGCCCTTTAAGACTGAGGCCTGTTTTAAGAGGGCAACCTGGAAACATGGTTACAGGAGAACAGAGTTTATATACATTACATGTAAATTAAAATTACAGTACAACACATGCGTATGTCTATCTGTTTTTGTTTTCTTTTCCAACTTATGTGCGAAAGATAGCGCAGTTGAGGTGCAGTATCTTGTTTCCAGCAGGGTCCTGCTTCTACCCATTTCCACAGCTTGATGAACTGTAACACTGGCAAGTTAAGTGATTTGCTCTAGGTCATACAGTGATTATTTGTCTGTAGTGGGATTTGAGCCTGTGCGCTCTCAGTTCCCAAATGGATGCTCTAACCACTAGACCACGCAGACTGTAATCTAGCCATACATACACACACACACAGAGTACATAAAGGTCTCATCTGGGTGATAGCTTGTTTGCAACTTTTGTATACCTTTGTAATGTCTACATGCTGTACTGCAATCTTAAGAACTTCATCAAGGCTATCTCCTCCATTGAGCCGTGACACAACGTCGGTGCCTAAATAATCATGGGAAGCCCAATTGCGCCTCAGTTCTTTCTTCTGCCATCAACCACTCATTGCACCTGCAGAGAAACAAAGCCATTGTTTTCCTGTGATATTTTCTTTTATTTTTAAAATTTACTGTTCTAGGATTGTGGATATGTTCTATCCACACGGTTTGGCATGTCCCTTTCCCCTTTAAATCTTGCCGGATGGTCCAAAAGCTGGCTCCTCCCACCCACCCGGGTGGCATATCCCTCGGCTCCGCCCCTTGATGCCAGATCTCCCTTTCCGCTGGAAGATTCTGGTTTTCTCCTTAACGCTCCCACGTTGAGTAGGCCCTGGTGCTTAACCCTTTGGACTAATTACCGAAAATCAAGCTCGTTGGAGTTTCTCTGCATAAGTTTGCGATAGCGACCACAATGGAGGACAAATCCTTGCCCGGGTTCCGCCGGTGTCCTTGTGGACAGATGATGTCTCATACCGACCCGCACACCACAAGCGTTTACTGACTGGGTCATGACCATGATACCTAGGCCTGCGACTTTTGTCGCACGTTCCATCCGACAGTGTTGGACAATCGCCTCGCGCATCTGCAGCTCGGATGACTGAAAAAAAGGCACCCACCAGTCAAATCTAAAGATGCCCATCATGTGATCTCCACGGCCGCTGGGTCTGCTGAACTGGAGCAGATGAAAGCCTTCGAGGAGGCAGTTCGTGATGCCAAGCAATCCTCTTCGGTTTCAGTTTTTGTCCCGGTCAAACTGGGCTCTTCCTTCTCAGGCTCCTTCAAGGAGTTTTCAGTCTCTCCAAACAAAAAGGGAGGGCCCGTCTGGCTTGCACATATCCCACTCCCTTAAAAAGGATAAGGAGTTGAGAGAAGATTCGTCTCGTCGACATCGCTCTTCGGACAGAGAGAGATCTCAGTCCCGGGAGTCTCCGGCTTCGACTTTGGTCAAGATTGCGGCCTCAGCCACTGGCTTCACGGTGCCCCCATCAGTCCAGCCGGCTAAGGCATGGGACGACAACCCAAATGAGATTGTCCTCAACTGATGAGGCTGACAATTCCTTGTTCAGGATTCTGGTCCTGATGGGACCTACTGAGGCGGAGACCCAGCCTGCTGGGAATCCCCTTGTGGTCTCTGTCCCCGATCTGGAGGAGCCGCGGTTTTCTTTTAGTCCTTCCGAGCACTCCGGACGGTCGAGGTCTCGGACACCCTCAACCGACAGGTTGAGGAAGTCTCACAAGCGGCGCTTCAAGAAGCGGTGACGCCATTATTCCTCCTTGGATGAAGAGGCTTCGATGTAAATTGCATTGATGCTACGAGGACTTTATGTGGCAACAGCTGGTGTTGGCCGGTCCGAAGTCGACCCCATCTTCCACTCTGACCATCACATGGCTGTCGCCCTGTAGGCCAACATCGACTCCTCCGGAGCTGGTTGACGACGCCCCTCTGCCCGCGGAACCAGTGAAGGACCCTCCCTGCTCGGCCGAAGCTAGCCTCTCCACCAATCCTGATGGAGCTGCCACCTAAGCAGCCTCCCACAGGGGCTCCTTCTAAGGAGTCTTGGCCCATTAAGGGCCTCCCGCTCAGGCTGTCCGTCACCCTCACTCCCGACTGTCCGTGGCAGGTTGAAAGTGACTCTGGTGGTCGGCCGCTCTATCGGGAGTCCGAGGACTCGGACTTGAATTTGCGTTCCTGTGATGACAATTAAGTAAGTCTTTCAACAGAGGAAGGCCCCACTTCCTTCCTGGGAATCCTCCGCCTCAACTCCGAATCCACTGGGATGCCCTTAGAGCCTGTTGAGAAACGAGCCGAATATCCCCTGATATTCTCAGAAAAGGGAATTCTCTAATGGAGGCCTTCCCATTGACTGAAGCGATAGTTGTCCTGGCCTTGGAGCTTTGGCAGCACCCAGCCTCCTGCTCTGCACCTTCAGCCCAGATGGCCCACAAGTATGCGGTTCCCATTGGCTCCCTTTCCGGGTTCACACAGCACCCCTCGGATGAGGGGTTGGTGACCAAGTCTGTGTTTCAGCACTCAGGGGAAATTCAGGGGTCACAGATAGACCGCTGGACAAAGAGTCCAAAAAGTTGGACTATTCGGCCAGAAAGGTCTGTGCTGCCTCCTCGCTTGGTCTCTTGTCAGGCAAGTTCAGCCATCATCATGGCACACTTCTCCCACGCCCTCTTGGGCTATCTGGATGAAGTGCTTCCTCATCTCCCTGCAGACCTTCATACCCACAGTCAGGTAGGCCCGGGACCAGGGTTGAGCTGTTGCTAAACAACTCCAAATGGCTCTGGATATTGGAGATTCTTGTGCCTGTTCGGTGGCTGCCGCAGTTGCCATGCGCCGCAGGTCCTGTCTGAGTCTCTCAACCTTTACGGCAGACACCCAGCACAAGTTGCCGGACATTCCCTTCCTGTGCACTGACTTGTTTGGTCAAGGCGTTGAAGGTCAACTCCAGCGTATTGAGAAGTCCAGTGCCACCTTAGACTCTGTTACTTCCACCCAGAAGGAACCCCAGGGTTCTAAAAAGCAGAAGAGAAAGCACTTTCAGCCTTCTGCCCCTGCAGACAAGCAGCCCCAGTACCAACCTGGCCAGCAGCAGCAGGTGCCACTCAGCCTTGGAGCCCTTGGCCCAAGTCAGGGGATCAGCAGCCCGTAAACCCAGAGGAAAGGGCTCTCGCGGTCCCCCCGCTGGATCCTTCTCCTCCAAGCCTGCACAGTGATGGGTTGGGGGTTACTAACCCCATACCCGTCATGCCCACTCTCTGTGTCCTCCCATGGGGGGCCAGCTCCACCACTTCCTTTCCGCCTGGTCTGCTGTCACAACAGACAGGTGGGACTTGGAAGTGGTTGGCCAGGGACTGCCTCTAGAATTCGAGCAGTACCCACCAATCCAAGCCCGCACCTCACGGGAAGAGAAGGTGTCCGCACACACTGTCAGCTGTCAGAGATGACATCACCCAACTCTTTCACAAGGAGGTAGTGGCCCAGGTTGCAGATCCCCCCGTCAACCCAGGGTTCATCTCTAGGTACTTTCTGGTTCCGAAATGGACGGGGGTCTGTCACTCCATTCTAGAGCTGCATGACCTGAATCAGTTTCTCAGGTCTCCCACCTTCAGGATGGTAACTCTGTCTCGGTTCACACCATCTCTTGAGCAGAGCATGTGGTTCTGCTCCCTGGATCTGCAGGATGCGGCCTTTCACGTCCCGCTTCGTCCATCCTAGTGAAGGTTCCTCTGCTTGAGGGTTGAGGGAATCCTCTACCAATTCCAAGCTATGCCATTCAGATAATCATCGGCCCCCAGTGTCTTCACCAAATGCATTGCAGTGGTGGCAGCCCATCTTTGGCATTGAGGGGTCGGAGTTTACCCATATCTCAACGATTGGCTCATAGCAGGTTCCTCGAGACTGAAGGTAGAGGGGTCCAGGGATCTGGCCCTGCAAACCTGCCTCAGCCTTGGCCTCCTGATTGAGGCCAAGTCAGAACTCGTGCCCTCGCAGATGATCTGCTTCATCAGGGTAGAGCTCGACTCTTGTCGAGCCAGAGCCAGGCTCCCAGCAGGCAGGGCCGCGGTTCTCTCCTCCTTTACCCAATCATTTCTGGTTGGGCAATTGCGCCCTGCCCAGGACTTCCTGCGACTTATGGGTTACATGGCGGCCTGCACCTCCGTGGCCCGATGGACCCGCTGGCATATGCGCCTCCTTCAGTGGGAGCTGGCCAGCCAGTGGTCTCAGCGTCTAGGTCATTTTGACCAGTTGGTCACTGTAACCCAGAAGATGTGGGACGCTTTCCAATGGTGGACCATCCTGGAAAACCTGCAGGGAGGAATCCTGTTGGCCGCCCCTAGCTGACGGTTGTCCTGTCTACCGACTCCTCTCTCATGGGCTGGGGAGCCCACATGGGGAACCACAGAGTCCATGGGCTCTGTACATCTGAGGAATCCCAATGCCATATCAACCTGCTGGAGCTCCAAGCAGTTCAGCTGGCGCTGGTTGCATTGGCTCCATTCCTTCAGAGTCAAGTGGTTCAAGTCCAGACTGACAACACCATGACCATGTACTATCTCAACAAATAGGGCGGCACACACTCCCTGCCTCTGCAGGGAAGCACTCGCTTCTGGATCATCCTGAGGCAACTGGAGGTAGATCTCCTAGCTATCCATGTGGCAGGAACCTCGAATCAGTTGGCAGACGCTCTCAGCTGTGTGGGTGAGGCGTCCCACAAGTGGCCTCTCCATCCAGAGGTAGTGCACAGTCTGTTCTCCCAGTGGGGCACCCCTCGGATGGATCTGTTCACCTCCAAGGAGAACACAAAGCTGAGGCTGTTCCATGCCCACCCCCTCAACAAGGCTCGCTGCAGGGGGATGCCGTCTCGAGGCCGTGGACCCCAGGCCTCTTTTACGCCTTCCCTTCACTTCCCTTGATCCGCAAGGTGCTTAGTCCCTGCACCTGACAGCCTGGTTCCTGAGCAGCTAGAGTTCCAGGTTTTGGGTCTCTCCAACGATGTACTCAATGTAGTTAAGGCATCTAGGAAGGAGTCGACAAGGAGGTGCTGTGCCTTCAAATGGAAGAGATTCTCCATTTGGTGTCAGGGCAAGGGTCTGGACCCTTCGTCCTGTCCAGTGGCTAGCATCCTTGACTACCTTTGGTCTCTCTCCAAAGGGGGTCTTCAGTCTATGACCCTTAAGGTGCACCTGGCAGCCATCTCTGCTTACCGGGCATGGGCCAGTCAGCAAATGGCGCAGGAGAAGGTGATCTGGTGTTCTTTAAAGGCCTCGACCATATTTCCCCTCAGGGCATAAACCACCACCACTGTGGGATCTACTGCTGGTACTGGCAAAGCTCTTGGGCAAGCCATTCAAACCAATGCACAGGTGTGAGATGTCCCACCTGTCATGGAAGACTGCCTTCTTTGCCCTGTTGGGTCTTCCACAGGGACAAGGTTGTCCTGCGCCCCATCCCGAAGTTCCTTCTGAGGGTTGTGTTGGAGCTTCACCTGAACCAGGTGATGACTCTGCCGGTGTACTACCCTAATTACACCTCAGAGGCCAAGTACAGGCTCTATACTTTGGACCTGAGATGAACGCTGTCTTATTACAAGGAGCATATGGCTGAAATTCAAGGAGACGTTCGCCAGCTGTTCGTCACCTACGCTGAAGCAGCACCTGGCAGACGTGCAGCGAAGTGGATGATTAGCAGATTAATTATATCTTGCATTGATCTCTGCTATAGGTTGGCGGGTAGGGAGCCGCCCGTAGGGCTAAGGGCTCATTCCACCCACCATACCGCTGCGTCGGTGACTGCTTCTATGGATGTCCCTAGCCAGGATATCTGCGGGGCTGCTACCTGGAAGTCAGCAAGCACCTTAATTTCTCATTACCACATTGTCCTATAGTCGTGCCGGGGTGCTGGTTTTGGGGCCTCAGTTCTCCAATCTCTGTTCCCCAAGTAGGGGGTGTGCGCCTCATCTCCCTCCTCCCGGAGAACTGCTGGGAGTCTGACAAACAGTGTGGACAGAACAACATCCACAATACTAAAAAAATAGGTTATTCATCTGTAACAGTAGATCTTCCACGGAGTGGTCTCTTGCAGCAGGTAATGCACTTGAGCCGTCGCCAGAGGTCACTATGGCACACGGCAGCACTTCTAGCAGTCTCTTCCAGGGGCTGCCCACACGTGACATCACTTTCCTCTTTCCTTTATAAGTGTGGGCGGTCCCTGATATCCTCGGTTCATTTTCCCGCCATTTTTAGCTCACACGCAGCAGCTAGTGTAACTCAGCAGCAGTCATCGACGAGAATTTGAGCTTAGAAGCAGATTTCTTCCATTTAACTTTCTACATCGACGAATGTCCAAAGAATCTACAAGCAAGACAGCGCTATTTCATTCCTGTCATTGCGGTAGGAAAATCTACTGTTTCGACAACCACACCACTTGTGTAAGGTATCTGGGACCCACACACGACACCACGTCCTGCGTACATTGCTAGGAATTTAACCAGGCAGCCTGTCGACGGCTGCAGGAAATTGAAAACTATTTAATGGAGTAGAAATTGTCTCTACTAGAGAATCGGGGGGCTCATCCCAAGAGCTCCTCCTCCACCAATTCTCATAGATGGCACAAAAAAGAGAAGAGAAGAAGCCCTTTTCAACCTCTGTGCCTAACCGTTCATTGACGACCACCGTTGACGATGCATTCACACACTGCCTCCTTGTCGATAGCGCTTACATGGCAGTCTGTGATGAACCCTTTATGACGGTCTTCTCTCCCATCGATGGTGACTTCATTTCAGCATTTTATTAATATTTCCCCGGCGGCCCCGTCAACAAGGGGTTGCGTTTCAGTGGGGAAACCTACAGCATTTGCTATGCATTTCACCCCTCCTTCCTCACAGGTGCATTCTCATAGGGGCCAGGTGGACAGGGATCGAGACCCTGGGCTCTACCACCCAGGTGCAAGACTTGCTCATACTGCACGTCCAATCCCCTTGGTTTCTCAGAAGCCCCACTCCTTCCTTGGATGTTGCCTCAGTATTTGAGCAGGTTTTGCATGCCATTCCGCATACTCAGCCCTCCGATCCAGGGGAGCCAAGTCATCCGTCCCGTTCCCCTACCCCTCTGCCTGAACGTTTCCAGGGTAACAGAGACCCTTCGCCACCCTGGTCACCTCCCTCGTATGTGGATGACTGAGTATCAAACGAGGCTGAATTTCCGGCAGATTTCACCAGCGATTTGGAGGATGAGGATTTTCAGGACCTGGAATTCCAACCCCAGTCCCCTCTTTCAGATATTTTTTCACTTAATGAGAACTTATCCCGCCAGGCAGCTGCCTCTCCTCCTGGTGACCCATCTTTTCATGAGGTGATGGTCCAGATTCAGAAAGTCTTGGAATTCTCCACTACTGAACATGACAAACAACATAAGGATATGGCGGACTATTTAGAACTACCAGAGGAACCAGTCCTAGTGGTACACCCACTTATACAAACCTACCTAAATGCTATGCTTGCAGCCTAGAATCAGCCTTCCACTGTTACGGCTATTCCCTCACAAAGTGGATCACCTCTGCCAGGCTCCTCTGGATCACTCTTTTCTATCCACCACTCCTGAAGCAGATTCAGTGGTGATTACCAGGGCCACTGGAAAATTGAGGGCGCAATTTTTCCGCAATTTCCGCAATTTTCACCCTTCTCCGCACAAAATCCGCAGTTTCTTGCAATTTCTTACATTTATGGAATTTTTTATTTAAATTGTGTAAAAATATTTAAATTCTCAAGGAAATCTACTCAGATATGGTACATAGACTTGGATTTGACCAAAACAGTACAGTGTGAGGAGAGAAGAGGTCAAATGTGACTCTGCTTTCATGTGATTCACTTCTCTGCTTTGGTTTCAGAATCCTCTGGTCATGCATATGTAGACTTGAACACTTAAAATCTGTGTTAAAGCAGACTAGCAGAGAACTTTTTGCTGACACAGAGACTGAAACAATAGTTGTGAGAAGAGGTGCAAAGTGCCCCATTCACCTAAATGAAGCATTGACCACAATGTTTGTTTTTGAATGGTAGGGTAGATTTTCCTTGTATAAATACTTTCAATCTGAAAGGATTTTGATTCAAATGTGTCAAGAGTTTGGATGGCCCTGCTGATTATAAACTTGAATGTGCTTCTGAGAGGGTTGGTGACAGTGATTCCTTACGTGTCAATCTGCCACAACTGTATACTCACATACAAAGCCTACAAAAAGCAAACATTTCTGAAAACATGCTGAACAGGTTAAGTATAGTTAAACAGTTACCTTCAAATAGACAAAATAATTACAACCCAGTAAAATCACTGTAAACCGAGTAGAACAAAGTACAATGTATTAAAACTATTGTTGATGTAATGAAAAGCTATTAGTTATGATTTGATACTTTTATCACGTGATTTTAAAATGTACTTACAGCCTGATTAAGAACAGTAATCATTTTAACAAAATAAATATTTTTGTTACTAGACCTTCTATAGACACCCTATTTATCTGGATTTATTTTTTCCTTGCAAGTAGTTTAAACAGGCTTCATTCTTTAACATCTAGAAACTGGCAAAATATGTTGTTTCAGGATGTATTCAGTAAAGACGACCTGTAAATTACTGAATAAAATCTAGTTAGCACTGCATGACTTGGGTGTCTTGATTTTTAGAAGATATGCTTCATAATGATTAGTTTACAGTGCATTTCAAAAACACACATCATTCTTCATATTACAAGCATTTACATGGGGCAATATATTTATCTAACAATTCATGAGATCAATACATGCTGCAGCAAACAATAAAATATTTATTAGGGAGCAGTGGGGATGTATAGTGAACCCCCGCAATTTTCCTGCAATTTTTGCAAGAAAATCCCCGCATTTTTGGGTATAATTTTCCGCAATTTTCCAGTGGCCCTGGTGATTACTGCCACTAATGATCGTACTAAACAACTGAAACATATGAGATCCTTACTTCCTGATAAAGATTCCCATGGGATAGATTATCTGGAGAAAAAAGGTATTCATGAATCTTAGAATCCTAAATTATATGGGACATTTGATCAAATACCAGCATACACTCTGGTCCTCTGCCATAGAATTAGTCAACAAACTCCCTCCTTTGCAGGAAATGGAACAATTACTGGCCACAGTGTCTGCTGGCAGTTCCGTCTCTCAACACCTAATTCATTCGGGATATGCTTGGCTTTGTATCTCAGTCTTTACACCAGATGTACAGCATAGAGTGGTCAGTGCTCCCTTTAATGGGCTGAAACTTTTTGGACCAGGTACCCAAACACTGATAGATGATCTCCAGTCTTCAGGACGGACAGTGCGTACGGTACGTGGCATGTACCATACATCCCAGCCATCATATCGTCCTCAATCCTCCTTTTATACAAAACGAGGTGGAAAATACAGAGGCTGACATAGAGGTGGATTCCAAGGTCATTCCCAGCCTTCTAGAACCAATACCTGTGCCGCCAAGGGCTCCCACTCCCACCCTTCGGGTGCAGCTCGTCAGCCCACCTCCAGTGACCAACTGGGGCTTTGCCCAAGCTTCCTCGATCAGGCCGTGGAAGCCATGGGCAGTCGTTTTGCCCTCCATTTAGAGGCCTGGCAAACGATCACATCTGACAAGTGGGTACTTTAGATTATCAAGTGGGGTCACATTCTGGAGCTTCTTTCCATCTCCCCTCCCCCCCACTCTGTCCATTATCCACCCGACCACATTCCCATTCTCCAAGAGGAACTTCAGGCTCTTCTAACCAAGAAGGCCATCTACCTGGTACTCTCCTCAGAGCATCAGAAGAGGTTTTATTCCCATTTTCTCCTGGTACCCAATCGAACTGGAGATCTTAGACAGATACTAGACCTCAGACAGTTGAACCTAAACATCCAGTACAAGAGGTTCCGCATGGTCACCCTATATTCCATCATGCCAATAGTGAAACAAGGGGACTGGCTATGTGCCCTAGATATGATAGATGCCTAGCTGTGTATTCTCATCTATCCTGCCCACCACATGTTTCTATTGGGACAACACTATCAATTTCGGGCACTTCCATTCCGCGTCTCATCTGCCCCGAGAGTGTTTACCAAGTGCCTAGCGGTAGTGGCAGCAGCCCTACAATGGGACGGGCACTTTGTATTCCCATATCTGGACTGGTTCATCAAGGCAGAATCCAAAACCTCTCTGCTTTCCTCCCTGCATGCAACCCTAACTCTGTTCCAGTCTCTAGGGATTACAGTCAATTGGCCGAAGTCCAGTCCGACCCCTACACATTCGCTTCAATATATTAGGAATGGTCCTAGACACGGTCTCCGCCAGGGCTTACCTCCCGGCCAGCAGACAAGACGAGCTTCTATGTCTGGCTTCTCAGAAACAAACCCAGAAAATAGTCACAGCCAGATGTATGTTATATCTCTTAGGACACATGGCCGCTACCATCCCTACAGTAGCACTTGCCCGTCTCCACATGAGGCAAGCCAGTGGATTCTCCAGAACCAGCGGTCTCAAAGAACAGGAAATTTTGAAGACAAAATCAGTCACTCCTTCACTGCAGTCCACCCTATTATGGTGGACCCTCAGAATCAATCTTATGTCAAGGCATGCCCTTCCAGTCCCCCCCACCTCAGCAGACGTTGACCATGGATGCTTTCCTAGAAGGGTGGGGTGCACACCTGGGTCTTTACAGGACACAAGGTAAGTGGACCAATTCTACCCCTCCTCTCCAAATAAATCTCCTGGAGATGAGGGCAGTCTGCCTAGCCCTCCAGGTTTTTCAGCCTCATTTATCTCCGGGACCATTACTGATTCAGTCAGACAACATCTCAGTAGTGTTTTACCTCAACAAACAAGGGGATACAAAGCAGATGATTGCAGTCTGGCAAGAGGCCGTACAGCAACACCTTGTACTGACAGCTGTCCATCTACCAGGACACCACAATCTCCTGGTCGACCTCCTCAGTTGTCAGTCATCCACACACGAATGGACACTTCATCACGAAATGCTTCCTAGATACATAGACAGTGTCGGCAGATGAGGGCCTATGGCCCACCTAGTCTGCCCATTTAAGTTTGTAACTTCAGTTTTTTTCCTAGAACTCTGTTGCCCTTTACCCCTGACCTCCAGAATTCCTTTGTCTATCCCATGCATTCTTAAATCCTGTGATTGTTTCAGCCCCCACCACTTCCTCAGGCAGGGTGTTCCACTTGTCCAACACCCATTCTGTGAAGAAATTCTTCCTCACATTTCCTCTGAATCGTCCTCCCTCCAACTTTATCCATGCCCTCTAGTCCTGGAACATCTTTTCACTTAAAATAGTGTATTCTTGCACCTGTTCCTCCCTGTAAGATACTTGTATGTCTCTGTCATGTCCCCAACTCCCTCCTCTCCTCAGGGAGTACATATTCAATTCCTTCAATCTGTCCTCATGGACTTGTGATGCAATCCATGTACCATCTTTGTTGCCTCCTCTGAGACTTTCTCTGCCGTCCTATGTCCTTATGTAGGTAAGGTCTCCAGAACTGTACACTGTACTCCAGGTGGGGCCTCACTAGTGTCTTGTTAGTGGAATCATGACCTCCCTTTTCCTGCTGGTGATGCCTGCCTATGCATCCCAGCATCTTATTTGCTTTACCTGCTGCCTTGTCACACTGTTTCCCTACCTTGAGGTCATCAGAGATGATAACCCCAAGATCCCTTTCCTGCTTGGTGCACGCTATATCTCACCCCCCAACTGATATATTGTGCCAGGGTTTTTGTGCCCCATATGCATTATCTTGCACTTCTTTGCATTGAATTTCAACTGCCAAACCCCTGACCATTCTTCAAGTTTCTGCAGGTCGCTTCTCATTCTGGCTACACCCTCTGGTGTGTCTACTCTGTTACAGAGCTTTGTGTCATCAGCGAACAGTGAAATTCTGCCTTCTAGGTCCTGTGCAATGTCACTGATGAAGATGTTGAATAAGACCGGTCCCAGCACTGATCCCTGTGGTACCCCACTGGTCACTGTTCCCTCTGTGGAGTGACAGCCATTTACCACCACCCTCTGTGTCCTGCCGCCCAGCCAGTTACCTACCTGCCACACTACTGTCCTGCCCACACCCATATTCCCTACTTTGTGTAATAGTCTTCTTTGTGGCACAGTGTCAAAGGCCTTGCTGAAGTCCAGATAGGCCATGTCCACTGCCTTCCCCTGATCCACCTCCCTAGTCACCCAGTCAAAAAATTCAACGAGGTTGGTCTGACATGACCTCCCCCTGATGAAACCACGCTGCCTTGGATCCTGCAGTCCACTGACAACCAAATGTTTCACCAATCTCTCCTTCAGTAGTGCTTCCATGATCTTCCCTACTACCGAGGTGAGGCTGACTGGTCTGTAGTTCCCCACTTCCTCTTTGTTCCCACTTTTGAATAAGGGGACTACATCTGCTGTCCTCCAGTCTTAGGATACCTCCCCTGTTTCCAGTGATCGGCTAAACAGGATAACCAGAGGTTCAGCCACCACCTCTCTGACTTCTTTAAGGATCCTGGGGTGCACGCCATCTGGCCCCATTGCTTTATCAACTCTTATTACTTCCAGTTCCTTCAGGACCCTTACTCGTGTAAAGAGACTTGTGTCCATTTGTGCACCATTCTCACCCCTTGTACTCCCTTCAGACCCATTACCCTCCTCTTCCTCAGTAAAGACTGAGCAGAAATACCTGTTCAGTATGTCAGCTTTACTGTTGTCATCCTCCTCGCGGCCCCCATCCTCCCCCTTTAGTCTCACTATCCCTTCCTTTGCCTTTCTTTTTTCACTTACATACCTGTAAAAGGTTTTGTCCCCTCTACCCACTGATTTTGCAGTGTGCTCTTCTGTCTGAGCTTTGGCTTCCCTGTGCTTCTCCTGGTACTTCTCCCTATCCCGTTCTGCCTGTGTCTTTTTGTATTGCCTGAATGCAATCTTTTTGGCTTTCACTTTTTTTGCTACCTCTTTGGAAAATCATAATGGCCTCCTCTTTCTTTTCCTCTTGCTAACCTACTTAATGCATAATTCTGTTGCTGTTGTAATCCCCATTTTAAATACTGCCCACTGTTCCTCAGCCCCTGATTCCTGCCCCATTCCCCTTAATGCCTCTTTCAAGTATCTCCCCATTTTCCCAAATTCTGCCCCCTTAAAATCCAGGATACGTGTTTTTGTGTGGTTTGATTCTGCTCCTTCTGTGATTTCAAACCACAGTGACTGGTGATCACTGTTCCCCAGGTGCTCCCCCACTGTTGCCCCCATCTCACTGTCCCTGTTTGTGAGCACAAGGTCCTATTGCCTTCTGCCGAGTTGGTTCCATGACCAGTTGCTGGAGGAAGGCACCCTGAAGGGAGTCCAGGATAAATCTGCTCCTAGTTGATGCTGCTGCTGGGATGCTCCAGTCCACGTCTGGAATAGTGAAGTCTCCAACCAGTACTACCTCACCCTTGTCTGTCATCCTTTGGATGGCTAGCATCAGCTCCCTATCTGTTTCTTCCTCCTGGGCTGGTGGTCTATAGACCACACCTGTGCGGATGGCTGGCCCCATTTTCCTTTCCAGCTTAACCCACAGTATCTCTCCCCCATTTTGTTCCTCCTGGATCTCTGTGGCCCTTATGTCATTTTTCACATACAGTGCCGCTCCTCCTCCCTTCCTACCTGCCCAGTCTGTTCTGAATATGTTGTAGCCAGGAATGGCCATCTCCCAGTCATGGTTATCATTACACCAGGTTTCTGTGATGGCTACAGTGTCCAGGTCTGACTGCAGCTTGACAGCCTCCAGATCTTCCATCTTGTTGCTAAGGCTCCTGGCATTGGCACACATGGCTTTCCATGATTTGACCTCCCTAGACTTTTTAGCTGTTCTACTCCAGCCCCTTCCCTGGTTGTCCTTTATCCCTGGTTCTCCTTGCTGTCTGCCCTTCTGCTGATTTTGCCCTTTTCTGCCTATCCACCTCTTGGGCGCTAATCTCCATCTTTGCACAGCTTTGTTGAGATATCCACTCCTCCGGTTCACTGGTTCCACTCTTAGTTGTGGGGGTGAGCAAGTAGGTACCCTCCTCACTGGCTTGCCACCCTTGCTAGTTAAATGCTTGTCAGTGTAGCATTTAAACTTATCATTGAGTGCTTGATTCCCCTCCAGGATGGATGCAGGTCGTCCAGGCTTGAACAAACCTCCATCCCTCCAGGTGGACCCCCATTCACCAATGAATCCAAACCCTTCCTCACAGCACCAGTTCTTCAACCATGAGTTAAAGTTCCTGGTGCATGCACCCTATGCTCTCCCATGCCTCTCGCAGGTAGTACTTCTGAGAAGGTGACAGATGTAGCTACTTGCTTGAGACCCATCCCCAATTTTCTAAACTCTTCTGAACTTCCTTTGGCTCCCCATTTGCTAGGTCATTAGTACCTAGGTGGATAATGACATCCAGCTCACCCTCCCATCTTGCCTTCCCAGCAATCCCCAGGATTTTCCTTCCATCCCTCCATGCCATGGCACCTGGTAGGCACTTCACCTCCCGGTCCTCCCCCTCCTGTGTTCCTAGCTGGATCCCTCTTATGATGGAGTACCCCACCAGGATTCACTTCCTCCTCCTCCTCCTCCTCTGGGGTCCACTGCTCTTCCCGCTGAGGTCACCTCCTTGGCTAACCTCCCCATCCTTTCCTTCCGCTTCTCTTGCTACCTCTGTTTGGTTGCCCCCATTTGCCAGTGTGGCAGATGAGTTCTTGAGTGGAATAGGATCTGGGATGTGCCTCTGCCTGACCGTCTTAACCCGCCCTGATCCCACTGTCATCCAAGTGCTCCTCGTTCTCGGCATCCTTTGAGGCAGCGGCATTGGACTGGGTGGTCTCTGGATAGGGGTGATGGTATTCCTGACCCAGTTTACTTCCACTCTGAGTCTGACTGCCTCATCCCGCAGTCCAGAGAGATGCATGCAGATAGGGCAGCACCTCAGTGTCCAGAAGGTCTACCTGAATATGGCTGCCCCACAGCCACTGCATTGCACCACTCCCCACATTATACTGCAATTATACTGCAATTCCACTACTTGTCTGTTACTGAAGCTCTCCTAGTTCCCTTTTTATTAATTTACTGTCCTAAAAATCCTGCCACCGATCCTCAGATACTTTTCTTTAAAAAATAAATAAGTTAAAACACTTGTCATGCTGAGGGTGGGCTTCTTCCCCTTATGCCCCTCGTACTCCACACCCCCTGCTATCCCCTGTGTTTAGTTCCTGTCAGTCAGATTTAACAGGGCATATAATTAAGAGTTGGGGAAAGGGGAGGGGGGGCCAAAATTTGCAGCAATTAAAGACAGCAAAGAAATACACCACCACTACGTTTTAAATTTTCAACAGCCCAAAAACAATTCTAAGTAAAGACAGCAAAGAAATTTCAGTGTCACTAAAAGCCCACAATCTAAGTTTAATAACAAAAATAGCAATTACCAGTTACTGTAAAGCACTGATATGAATATGTTTCCTTCCCCTTCTGGCTTCTTCTCCAGAAAATCTTTCATTTGTGGGGGATCCCGCAACTGGATCTGTTTGCTTCCTCCATCAGTCACCGTCTCCCCAGATACTATTCCATTATCCCGAGCAAGAAGGGACCATCTATAGATGCCCTGTCCCAATCAAGGACAGGACTCTTCTTATATGCTCCCCCCCCCCGGTCCCTCTCCTGCAATAGGCTGTACTGAATTACAACTTGAACCTGCCACCATGATTCTCATAGCCCCTCTGTGGTCTTGGCAGGTGTAGTTTCCGCTGTTTCAGCAGTTTTCAGTGGAGGAACCAGTCCTGTTATTAATAAGACCAGATCTCTTGACTCAGAATCAAGGGACCCTTCTGCATCCCAACCTGAAGTCACTACACCTTCACGCTTGGCTCCTGAGAGTGCTTTCATAACACGTCTCCAAGTGTCCTTCCCTGTGGCCAATATTCTGCTAGCCTCACATAAACCAGCTACCAGGGAAACTAGTAATGCCAAATGGAAACGCTTTTCCATTTGGGCTGCCTTCTGGTCATAGGGTCCTTATTCTTGTCCACTGACAAAAGCCTTGGATTACCTGGCCTGCCGAGACAGGATTAAGCTATTCCTTTATTAAAGTCCATGTGGTCTTCATTTCAGCCTTCAATGAACCTCTTGATGGCAGATTCCTGTATCAATATCATCTAGTCAAAATGTTTTTGTTTTTTTTTGGTTGTTTTTACAGTTATTACTTCCTTCTGGATCTGGCTGTCATCCGGAGGGAGCCCCCAGCCCAGTCCCCCAGCATCCACCATCCGGCGCTGACCCGTACTCCCAGTGCTTGCCCCCTGGTGGGGCCGGCAGGGTTCTCTAACCCCCGTTGGAGACCAGATTCAGTGGGCCAGCGCCATGGCTGGCTGGGAGCAGAGCCTTCAAGGCACCTTCCACCATTGTGCCGGGGCATCTTTTTTCCCCAGGTTTCACCCCAGGAGTTGAGGCATGCAGTGACACCCACGAAGAGGAACGCATACGTGTCTGCATGCGCTCCTTCCAAGCGTCTGCCCCAACTCCTCCCCCTTCTGCAGCACGGTGCCCTGTCCCCCAGCCTCTGCTAGGGAGCAGGCAAGCGCTGGCCACTGAGAACCCCCCTCCCCAGAGAAGAACAGTCCGTCGGACACTCAATCCTTCTCCTCCCCTGCTGACCCCCGGTGACCCATGCTCATTCCCAAATACGTAGAAATGTGACATGAGGGTTATGCCCAACACCTGTGCACCACAGGGCTGAAACCAAAATGTTTTTAAGAGGAATATTACATATTAAGCCACCTATCAGAAGACCCACTCCTCCGTAGGATCTCAATTTTCTAATATAAAAATTAACTCTTGAACCCTTTGAACCTGTAGCCACTTGTATCTCCATTTTCTTTCTTGGAAAACACTATTTTTCGTGGCTGTCACTTCAGCTCGACGCATTTCTGAGCTTCATGCCCGCGTGTAAAGAACCTTACTTAATTTTTCACAAAGACAGAGTGGCACTTCGTACCAGCCCTTCCATTCTACCTAAGATAGTGTCCAAACACACCTTAAATCAATCCTTGGAGTTTCCAGTATGTTACCCTGAACACTACAATCGAGGTGAATACCTCCTACATACTCTAAATGTCCATTGCACGTTACGATACTATACTACTCGAACTAAATAGATTTGGAAGATCTCTCAACTTTTTGTCACCTTCACCTCAAACAGGGAAGGTCTCCCAGTCACGAAATGAACCCTTTCCAAATGGCTAGCACTCTGTATCACATTTTGTTACACAAAATACAACAAGCCATTACCAGGACCTGTCCAAGCCCATTCCACCAGAGCTATGGCCACCACAGAGGCCTGCTTTAAAAGGGCCTCTATCATAGATATCTGCAGTGCAGCTACATGGTCCACAGTTCATATTTTCACAATGCATTACAACTTAGACGTTGCTTCATGCCGTAGGACGGCCTTTGGCTGAGCTGTCCTACAAGACCTCTTGTCATAATGACCACCCTTCCTGGGTTTATTGTTTGGGATTCATCCCAAGTGTATTACTTGCTGCAAGAGACTACTCCATGGAAGATAGTACAGTTATGTAAGAACTT
Organism: Neoceratodus forsteri; assembly: GCA_016271365.2. Taxonomy (NCBI): domain Eukaryota; kingdom Metazoa; phylum Chordata; order Ceratodontiformes; family Ceratodontidae; genus Neoceratodus; species Neoceratodus forsteri. The sequence continues at coordinate 265,781,630 of CM057451.1, read as the reverse complement.
ACTGTAACAGTAGATCTTTTGAGGAGTGTCTCTTGCAGCAGGTACAATCACGCCCTCCATCCTCCTCCTTCTCTAGGAGAACAAATTCTAGTCCAGTGACTTATGGGTTGGGATACCTACGGTACCTTGGCTTCCCCTCTGTCCTCACTTAGCGAGCTGGATCCGGCAGGGGAAACTGAGGATACCAGGGACCGCCCACACTTATATAGGAAACAGGAAGGTGAAGTCGTGTGGGCGGCCCCTGGAAAAGACTGCTAGAAGAGCTGCCGTGCATCACAGTGACCTCTGGCAATGACTCAAGTGTATTACCTGCTGCAAGAGACGCTCCTCAAAGATCTACTGTTATGGTAAGTTCTCACGTAACTGTACTTCTAGGGACATGGATATGTTGTTCATCCACACTCATTGGCAGTATCCTTGCCGCTTTAAATCTTGCCGGAAGGTCTTCAAGCTTGCTCCTCCCACCCACCCGGGTGGTATAACTCTCGGCTCCGTCCCATGACGCCAGATCTTCCTTACCGCTTGAAGCTCAGGTTCCTCCTTAACGCTTCTGCGCTTGCGACTGGTTCCTATTTCTCCGTTTATGGATTTAAAATAAAAATTTGCAAAAGACTTCAGTCTTGATCCTCGCGGCTATGGCGGACAAATCGACTCGGATTTCGAGATGCCCATGCGGACAGAAGATGTCTCGGACGGATCCACACTCCACGTGTGTTCACTGTTTAGGCCTTGAGCGCACCCGCAGGCTTACGACCTGTGCTCATCTTTCTCGCCCACGGCCCTCAAGACCGTGCTGCCTGATTGCAACTGGGCCGCCCCGAAGCGCTTCCGTGAAGTCTCAGGAGGCCCGGTCGGCGGTGTTCAAGGGCGGCGGGAGCCTGGCGGATCAGCTCGAAGGATGGTCGCCTCGGCGAGGAGGCGGCGCGGGCCAGATTTTCCTCGGCCGCTGCATTTATCCCGCCTCTCTGGGTTCTTCCTACACGGCTTCTTTTAAGGAGTTTGTCTGTCCCTTTCCACTAAAGGAGAAGGCCCTGCCTGCTGGACCTTATTCTCGGTCAAAAAGAGGGACAAGGGGGTAAATCCCTCCGTCGGCCTGCTCTTAGGGCGCGGGAAAGGTCCCTCTCCCCGGCCGTCCGTCCGTCGGCTTGATCGACCTGCAGGCTTCGCCACTGGCCTCACGGTGTCCCCTGCCAGGTCAGTTGACCGAGACTTACTGATGAAGTCGAGATTTTTCTAACCCATTGACGGGCTGTCGCCTTTAGCAGCCGAGATTCCTCTCCCGGTTCCCCGGGAGGAGTTGAGGATCCCGTGGGCTCGCCTGTGCCTCCGGGTTCCGAGCCTCGGATGGACCTTCCGAGCCAAGGGAGCCGGTTCCGCCGACACCTCCGCACCCGACCCCGGAAATTCCGGGACTCTCGGTCTCGGTCTCGGACCTCATGGGGTCCAGCCGTTCCCACTCGTTATAGGCGGTCTCGGGTCTCGGCATCATGTAAGCGGGCAAGCCGGCTGGCCCCTCGGCCCTCCTCCTCGGATGAGGGGAGGTCACGAAATTACGCCGACTTGCATGAGGACCTTATGTTGCAACAGCTCCTCCTGGCCGGGAATAAGCCGACCGGCGCCTTCCCCGCCATTAAGTGGCTGTCACCGAACGGGCCGACACAACCCCCACTTGTCCGAGGAGCTCATACCCAGGCCGTTGTTCGGCCAAAACTGCTGCCCACCGACCTCGTGGAACTCCGCCTCCACAGCCACCACTGGGCCCACCAAGGATTCTCGGTCGGCTAAGGGTTTACCCCATCGGTTGTCAGTTACCCTCACTCCCGACCGCACCTCGCAGGTGAAGGGTGGCTCAGGCCAGAGGCAGTTTCCTTCGAGGACTCTTCCGAGTCCGAAGATGATTCCTCCTTCTTCTCCAAGCGACTGGACTTGGAGTCTTCAGGAGGTCAGCTCAATGGACCTATAGCCTGGTCGTCCTTTCCTAGGATTGCTTCGGCTCATCTCGAGTCTACCGGATGGAGCTCGAACCTCGCTTTCCAAACGGGCCAGGTATCCCCTCACGGAGATTCTGGACCGAGGGATCTCCGACGGAGGCTTTCCGTGGCCGAGGCCATAGTGGGTCCGCACTGAACTTTGGCAGCCTGCTTCTGCCCTGCGCCGGCCAGGATGGCCAGGAAGTATGCGGGTCCCTACCGTCTTTGTCCGGTTTTTTTTGAACACCCTCCTGAGGGGTTGGAGTTACCGACAAAGCCCGCGCCACCGGGCAACGCCAGGGATGTGGACAACCTCCTGACAAGGAGTCCAAGAATTGGACCTGTCGGCTGAAAGTCTATGCTACGGTCCCTTCCTCACGTCACAGGCCAGGTTCGGCCGTCTCATGCACATTTTTTCATGCCCTGTTGGGCTCCTGATGAGGTCATCCTCATCTTCCCACGATCTGCAGACTACGGTTGCGCAGGTGGGACCAGGCAGGGTAGTGGCCAAACATAAGCTCCAGACTGCTTTTGGATATATAGGGGACTCATGTGCCAGATCGGTGGCGCCGCCGCAGTGGCTATAAGGTCAAGCGGGCTTGGCTGAGGATATCCACCTTTACGCTGGATACCCAGCACAAGTTGGCGGATGTTCCTTTTGGGGACTGACCTCTTGACCCTGGGGTGGAAGGTCACCTGCAGAGGATCGAGAAGTCCAATGCCACCTTGGACTCGGTCTCTTCCGCTCAGAGGACAAAGGCCGCAGACCACAGCCTAAGCCCTTTCGTCCTTCTGTGCCCCCGGCGCGCCCGGCCCAGCAACGTCAGGGCCAGCAGGCTCGGCCTTGGCATCCCAAACCCAAGCCGCCGGCTTCCTCTAACAGGAGGCAGGGAGGAAAGGGCCCAGGAGGTCCCTCGGCCGGTCCCTCCTCCAAGCCTGCCCAGTGACGGGCTGAGGGGTGTCGCCCCCATCCCCGTCACCTTACCCCTGGGTCTCCCCGTGGGGGGACGGCTCCGGCACTTCCGTTCCACTTGGTCCGCTGTTACCACGGACAGGTGGGTCTTGGAGGTGGTGGGAAGAGGCCTGCCTCTGGAATTCGAGCAGGCACCACCCTTCAGAGCCGCCGCCTCGGGGGCTTCTGGATCCCCAGCTCACTGGGCGGCCGAGCCGACACGCTCTCCTCCTCCAGAAGGAGGTGGTAGAGAGGTGGTGGACCCTCCTTCAGACCCAGGGTTTGTGTCCAGGTACTTCCTGGTTCCGAAACCGACGGGGGGCTGGCGCCCCATTCTCGACCTACACGACCTAAACAAGTTCCTAAGGTCTCGAACCTTCAGGATGGTCACTCTGGCTCAGATAATACCATCCTTGGAACGCGGCGTGTGGTTCTGCTCTCTGGACTTGCAGGACGCGTTTTTTCACGTCCCTATCCGTCCGTCTCACCAGAGATTCCTTCGCTTCCGAGCGGAAGGATCTCTCTTCGAGTTCCAAGCCATGCCCTTCGGCTTGTCTCCAGCTCCCAGGGTCTTCACCAAATGCATGGCAGTGGTGACAGCATTCCCTAGGCGCCGGGGGTCCGGTGTACCCTTACCTGGACGACTGGCTGATAGCAGCCCTCCAGGAAGGAGGCGGAGTGGTCCAGAGATCTGGCCTCCAGGTCTGCTCTCAACTGGGCCTCCTTATCAACGAGGCCAAGTCGGAACTCGAGCGAAGCAGGTGATTCTATTCATCGGGCGCAGCTCGACTCTCTTCGAGCCAGGCGCGCTCGGCGGACAGGGCCGAGGTTCTTTCCTCCCTTGCCCGATCATTTCTGGTTGGGCAATTGCCTGCCGGGACTTCCCTGCGCCTCCTGGGTCTCATGGCGGCCTGTACCAGCGTGGTCCGTTGGGCCGCTGGAACATGCGTCCCCTTCAGTGGGGACTGGCCAGCCAGTGGTCACAGCTGCGATCCCTTGGACCAGCTTGTGATGGTGACACAGGGGATGTGGAACGCCTCCAGTGGTGGACCGTTCCAGATCATTTGCAGGAGGGCATCCTGTTAAGTCCGCCCGAGCCGACGGTCTCTCTGTCGACCGATGCCTCTCTGATGGGTTGGGGTGCCCATCTGGGGAACACTCGGCTCATGGCCTCTGGTCCCAGGAGTCCGATGCCACATCAACCTGCTGGAGCTCCAGGCGGTCCGCCTAGCTCTCACGCCTTTGCTCCGTTCCTCCGAGGTCAAGTGGTCCGAGTCCAGGCGGACAATACCCACACGACCATGCTATCTAAACCGCCAGGGGCGGGGCCGCTCCATGCTTCTATGCAAGGAAGCTCCGCATTTGGTCACTGTAAGCAGCCTGGAGGCGGATCTCCTCAGCCATTCACGTGGCAGGAGCCTCCAACACCCTGGCCGATGCCCTGAGCCGGATAGGGGCTGCATCCCACGAGTGGTCTCTCCTGCCGGAGGTAGTACAGCATCTGTTCTCCCTTTGGGGCACACCTCAGGTGGACCTGTTTGCCTCCATGGAGACGCGCTGAGTCTGTTCCATGCCCGCCCCCTCCAGCAGGGCTCGCTGCAGGGGATGCCTTTCGAGGCAATGGACCCCGGCCCTTTACGCCTTTCCCCATTTCCTTGATCCACAAGGTGCTTCTCAAGGCGAGGGAGGACAGGCGAGGTGATTCTGATAGCCCCAGACTGGCCTCGCCAGTTCTGGTACCCAGATCTCCTCAGTCTCAGCTCCAGGACTCGCGGCAGCTTCCAGCTCGCCGGACCTGCTCTCAGTCAATCAGGGAAGGTGTTCCATCCGGACCTTCAATCCCTGCACCTGACGGCCTGGTTCCTGAGCTGCAGAGTTCCAGGCCTTGGGTCTTTCCGACGAGGTCCTCAATGTAGTTGAGGCGTCCTGTATGAGTCGACCAGAAAATGTTATGCCTTCAAATGGAAAAGGTTTTCCATTTGGTGTCAGGGCAAGGGCTTGACCCTTCCTCCTGTTCCTTGGCAAGCATCTTGGACTATTTATGGTCCCTTTCTAGTCAAGGAGGCTTAGGTCGACGACCCTAAGGGTGCACCCAGCAGCCATCTCTGCTTACCAGTGCGGGCGGGAAGCAGTCGATGGCGTAGGAGAGTAGTCTGGGTTCGCTTTTTCAAAGGCCTTGATCACATTTCCTCCAGTAAGGGAACCCACCTCCGTGGGATCTACTGCTGGTACTGGCAAAGCTCATGGGCAAGCCATTCGAACCTATGCACAGGTGTGCTCTCTCTCACCTGTCGTGGAAGACCGCCTTCTTGGTGGCTATCCGTCAGCCAGAAGGATGGGAGAGCTCCAGGCGCTTTCCATCGAGGTCTCTTACCTGGTCTTCACAGGGACAGGTTGTCCTGCGCCCCACCGAAATTCCTTCTCGAAGGTGGTGTCGGGTTTCACCTTAACCAGGTGTTGACTCTGCCGGTGTTCTACCCCAATCACACTCGGAGGTCAATATAGGCTCCATACTCTGGACCCTAGAAGGGCGCTCGCTTATTATAAGGAGCGCACGGCTGAAATTCGGGGAGAGGTTCGCCAGCTGTTTGTCACCTACGCTGAAGCCGCATCTGGCAGACCTGCAGCCAAGCGGACGATAAGCAGGTGGGTAACCTCCTGCATAGATCTCTGCTATAAGTTGGCGGGCATGGAGCCTCCCAGAGGGATAAGAGCTCATTCTACCCGCCATACTGCTGCAACGGTGGCTGCTTCCAGGGACGTCCCTATCCAGGAAATCTGCAGGGCTGCTACCTGGAAGTCAGCAAACACCTTCATTACCCACTACCACATCGACCTTGAGTCACGCGGGATGCTGGTTTGGGGCCTCGGTTCTCCAGTCTCTCTTTCCCAAGTAAGTATATGGGGTGTGCGTCTTGCCTCCCTCCTCCCGGAGAACTGCTAGGAGTCTGCCAATGAGTGTGGATGAACAACATATCCATGTCCCTAGAAATACAGGTTACTCACCTGTAACAGGAGTTCTAGGAATGGTATATGTTGTTCATCCACACGACTCCACCCGACCTCCCGGCTTCGACGCACAACCTGAGCTTCCAGCGGGCCAGATCTGGCGTCATGGGGCGGAGCCGAGAGTTATACCACCCGGGTGGGTGGGAGGAGCAAGCTTGAAGACCTTCCGGCAAGATTTAAAGCGGCAAGGATACTGCCAATGAGTGTGGATGAACAACATATACCATTCCTAGAACTCCTGTTACAGGTGAGTAACCTGTATTTTCTAGACGTGGCAGGGGTGTAGCCAGGGTTTTCAGATCTGCACACCAGGTTGACTTATTGCTACCCCAGCCCCCTTGTTAGGGTGAGCTACCCCCCACCCCCACCCCGGAGTGTAGCCAAACAATATACAAATGTACACCTGGACAGTGTTTATTGCTTCATTTGGCACAATAAATACAACTTTTGTATCTCATGACAGTGGTTGTTGCCATTCATGGCTAAATACAAATGCCATGCATTGTTCCCTAAGACACCCACATACCAGCCCAGAGCCTGCAAAGTTGTATTGTCCTTGGGATACAAAGAGAGTATTAGTGACCAGTCCTTCTAGTTTGGACTCCTATGAATAAAATTACAGAAAGGTTCAGTATTTTCTTTGTTTGTTGTCATGGAAAAAGGAAGCAGTTCAGAGCCTATTTGCTACCCCTTTAATAAAATTGCACACCATGGAGTGCTTGGAGTATGCCTGCCTACACCCATGAGACGTGGTATATGTCCATTCACATGAACCCACCAACCTCCCCGGCTTCGATGCACAACCTCTGCTTCAAGCGGGCAAGATCTGGTGTCAGTGGGCGGAGCCGAGGGATATGCCACCCGGCAGGGTGGGAGGAGCCAGCTTTCAGAACCATCAGGCCAGATTTAAAGGGGAAAGGGATAGGCCAAACAGTGTGGATGAACAACATATACCACACCTAGAACTACTGTTACAGGTGAGTAACCTGTTTTTCTCATCCCAGGAATTCTCCAATATGCATAACTCTTGCAGTCAGCCTTTAAGATGGAACTGCCTGGAGATAGAATGTGTGCCAGTGATGATCATCACTAGCTCGTGTCACTTTTCAAATGCTTCCCTTATCAACTGCCTACATTCTAATGCTTCAGATTTCATTCTCCGCCTGCCAGACCAGACGCCTCGAACACCTCTTCTCATCAGTCGTCTAAACTTCAAAAAAATAAGTATTTACTTATTTGTTTTCTTTTACTGCCTTTATCGACTGTATTTCTGTAGTAAACTGCTTGTTAGTTTAAGTTTTTTATTATTTTTCTCTTTCTCCCAGTTCGGTATAACCGAGGAGAAATGGGGACATTTTTAATTGGTTTCTGAGTTTTTTTTACTAAAACTCCATCAGTTTTAGCTTTATTTTACTAAATTTATTATCTTTTAGTAACCGCTAAATCCGGTTACAGAACCGATAACTTCGATTCCCAGTTCCAATGGGAACATCTGTCGGTTCCTGACTTGTGGCATTTGTAAAACCTTTCCTGAAAAGACAGTGGATAAGTGTATGGAAAGGCTTAAAAGAAATTTCTTATGCCTAGGGGTCCCTCCAGCTCTGACCAGCTGACTCCCCTCCCCCCCCCAAAAAAAAACTCCTGTATGTGAAACTGCAGAGCCCGTACTTGCTACCCCAACATGGGTACCCAGCCTACTGGTAAGAGACCTAGTTCCAGCAAAAAGACAAGGAAAAAAACCGTGCTGAGCAGCATTTGGGGGCTTCTGCTGTGCCTGCTGCTAGGCCTTCACCACAGGAAATTGCCCAGGCATTTCAGGTGATTCAGGCCCCGCAGGGGCTGCTACCTACCCATGGTCATCAAGCTTTGGTGCAGATCCCTTCTAAGCAAGTAACAACCTCTGCCCAGCCCCCACTCCAGCAGCAGATGGAGTTTGAGGACTATGGGGAATTTGAGGAAGGAAGAGAACCTTTTGAGTCAGAAGTCTCCCCTGACCAGGAGTTTTCCTCCCCTCAGAACAGCAGAGGATTATTCTTCTCATTTTTTCTTTGTGAGAAGGATGATGGATGCTTTAGACATAGCCACCAGTGAGGTTATAAAGGATGAAGAGGAGGATGAGTATCTTGAGATGATGGGGTTGACACCCACTAAGAAACTCCTGCTTCCAGTAAACAAATTCTTTAAATAAAGATCTGCTAAAGATTTTGCAGACACCCAACTCTCCCTCCTTTGGGTAAAAGGCTGGACAAAAAGCATCAGTTGGACAAGGAAGGAGCTGAATTTTTGTTCACTCCCACTGACCATCAGGGTGGTACAAACTGCAGCCTGTGACACTGCAAAGGTACCAATATCCTCTCATCATCCTGACAAAGATTCCAGGAAAATAGTATGGCCAAAAAAGATTATCTGTCTGCCTCTCTGGCTATAAGGTAAGCCAACTACCAGGCCTGTGCGGCCCAGTACCAGAAATCCCTGTGGCAGTCTGTCCTGGCTATGCCAGACAAAGCTCCGGGTAGCCTCTCAGCAGCTCTGGCTGAGACCGCCAGATTTGGTCTGGAAGCAGCCAAATACCAGTTCCAAATGGCTGCAGATACTAACAGCACTGCTGCCAGATGGATGGCAAATACAGTTACCCAGAGGAGGTTTTCATAGTTAAGAAAGAGCCACAAACCTAAATCAGGATACCCAGACCAAGGCCATGGACTTCCCTGTTGAGAGTAACTCCTTATTTGGAGATGAAACAGAGGCCTATATGAAAACTGTGGGGCGAATACAAGGCCACCTACAGGAGTAACTGCCAAAGAAAGGGCCTCTCCCTCCACTAGGCCTTATGGAAGAGGAGGCAGGAGCAGAGCTTGCCTACAGCAGGCCTTTTTACCAGGCCCAGGTGGTTCCACAACCCCAGCAGTACCCTCAGCAGACAGGGTGCTTTAGGGGATGGAGCAGAAGTGGGGGGGGGTCCAGGCATGGCTTCCAGGCTGGTCAAGCCCAGCCACAGCAGGCTTCCTGATTTGTTTGCCAAGGCCGCAGCCTCGTTACCAGTAGGGAGCAGACTGGCTCACTTTTTCCAGGCTTGGAAAAACATTACCATGGACAAGTGGGTCCTGGAAGTAGTGAGTCAGGGTTTGTCCCTAAGTTTCAAATCCTTCCCACCTGTCAGAACCAGAGTGTTCAAGCCAGCTTCCAATGCAGAAAGGAAGCTTCTGGAAAAGGAGGTTCAAAATCTGCTGTTGTCAAAAGCAGTAGAACCTGTTCTTCTGCAGCAAAAGGGGAGGGTTCTTTATTCAAGATACTTCTCACAACAAAGAAAAATGGGTAGTGGCAGCCTATTCTAGATACAAGATTACTGAACAAGCACCTGACGAAAGCAAAGTTCAAGATGGTGACCTTAATACTAATTCTGCCAGCGCTCCAAAAAGGAGCTTGGTTGGCATCTTTGGACCTAAAAGATGCTTATTTTTCACATCCCCATCAAAGAGTCTCACAGAAAGTACCTCAGGTTCAGACTCCCTTCAAGTCATTACCAGTTTTCAGCCCTGCCATTTGGGCTCACTTCAGCTCCAAGAGTGTTCACAAAGTGCCTGGCAGTGGTAGTGGCACACCTACAAAGGTTGGGTGTCACAGTATTCCCATATCTAGACGACTGGTTGGTGGTAGGAAACTCACCACAACAGGTAAGAGAACTTTTGCAACTCACTCAGGGCCTCTTAGAGTCCTTAGGGTTTCTGATAAATCTCAAAAAGTCTGTCCTTCTACCTGCACAGGTACTGCAGTTTATAGGGGCAGAATTGAATACCCTGGAGGCAGGACCTACCTGCCCCTGGACAGGGTAAGAAACATTGTACAGATTGTGGGCTCCTTCAGCTTGAACAGACCAAAAACTTCAAAAAAGTTTTTTCAGTTACTGGGCCATATGGCTGCAGCCACAGGCTCAGTCTTGAGGTCCAGATTCCAGATGAGGGATGTGCAGTTCCACCTCAGGGCACATTAGTGCCAAAGGATGGACCCCTTCTCAAAGCTGATTTCAGTAACAAAAACATTACTGCATGCCCTCCGGTGGTGGAAAGAGGAAGCCAACCTAAGGTAAGGGGCTCCTTTCCACCAAGGGTTCTCATCAGTGGTTCTCACAACAGATGCATCACTACTAAGGTGGAGTGCCCATCTGGGGAAATCACACCACCCACGGTACATGGTCAAGTGCAGAGTCACTCCAGCATATCAGTCTACTGGAACTCGGAGCAGTGTTGCTGGTCCTGCAGGACTTCGCCCCACTATTGCAGGGAAGAGTGGTACAGATCAGAACAGAAAATACCACAGTGTACTACATAAACAAGCGGGGAGAACAAGGTCAAGCCCTCTGTGCACAGAGGCCATGAAAATATGGAGCCTGGCCTACACCTTAGGAGTTTGCCTTCAGGCCATCCATCTGCCAGGGAAGGACAGCACCCTGGCAGATGCACTGAGTCAAATCAACCAGGCCCATTATGAATGGGCCCTCAACGGACAGGTGTTGGAAGTAGTTTTCAGAAGGTGGTGTGCCCCAGATATATATCTCTTTGCATCCCACGAGAATCACCACCTGCCACAGTACTGTTGCAGGCCAGTAGCCCACGGAACAATCCCCATAGATGCTCTGGCCTTGGCTTGGTCAAGGATGCATCTGTATGCTTTCCCTCCCTTCCTCTTGATGTTCAGAGTCCTGATCAAGCTCAGATCCCAGCCAGCATTAATGATCTTGATAGCACCAGATTGGGTCAGGCAGCCATGGTACCCTCTGCTGCTCTTCATGTCTGTAGCCAAACTGATGCACCTTCCTCAGAGGAACAGTCTGTTATCATCCAGCCAAGGGACTACCCTGTACCTGAACCTCAGATACCTCAGACTCAAGGCATGGCTCTTGAGGACTTGAAGTATGCAGGCTTGCATCTCTCAGGGAGTGTTCTGGATGTCCTCAGGGGATACAGGAAACCCTCTACTAAGAAAACATATGCCTCAGAATGGAAAAGGTTTTTAATTTGGTGTTCCACCAGTGATGTGGTACCAGCACAGGCAGGGATTCCAGCTTTGCTTGGACTACCTTACCCACTTGCATTCTCTAGGCCTGTAACCCACTTCCTTAAAGGTCCTTCTGGCTTAAGTATCTGCTTACATCTCAGCTGGAAAGGATGCCTCTATGGCTTCAAAACCTATTTTCAGGAGGTTCTTCAAAGGGCTGGCTCATCTGCACCCTCCTCATAAGGGACCGGTGCCAGCTTAGGACTTCAGTGTCTGTCTAGCCAAGCTCATGGGTCCCCCTTTTAACCTATGGCCTCAGCTCATTTGAAATATGTCACCTGGAAAACAGTTTTCCTGGTGGCAGTAACCTCTGCCGGAAGGATCAGTGAGCTCCAGGCTCTGTGCATTAATCAGGACTACATTTCTTTCCACAGAGACAAGGTAGTCCTGTGAGCAAACAGGAAATTTCTTCCCAAGGTGGTTTCTGATTTCCATTTGAACCAGTCCATTACCCTACCAGTCTTTTTCTTTTTTTTTTTTTTTATACTTTATTTTTTGACATTTTCTTGTGCGCACACATGACAGTTTCCATATCCAAGATATTCCAGTTAATAACATTGTACTGAAAATGGATAGGTGATCCCTACCCTTAATCAAAGGATACGTGCATCTCAGATATATTGATACCACATTGAGGGGTATGCTAAAAGCTGTTCTAAGTTGTATCCAAATTTATGTTGTGTGATAAGCCCATGAGCAGTGTGACTACTTCAGAAATAGTTAAGTTTGTTTAAAGTCCAGCAATTTCACGCCATTCTAAAGGGAAGAAAAGAATCTCCATTTGTATAATTACAGGCAGCGTAATAATCATGCAGCACAAAACATACCCAAAAAAGAAAAGCATAAACAATTTGCTTATGAAAGAATCGATCCCAGTATTTTAAAAATAAATGTGGGAGGTGTAAGAAAGAAAGCTTTGGGTAAATTCTATCTAAATAAAATAGTCCCAATATACAAAACGAGAGGACTAAAGAGCCTAACAAGAGCTTTAAGCTTTAATTTACCACCAGGTAATAAGGCTAAAACATCTAGCATTTAGTAACCTAATGTTCCAACATTTACATGTTTTAAAGTTCAAACCAGTCTCTGGAGCAAATTGGAGATGGTTCAGCCTTCCTCAGTCTCCTCGAGGTCAAGTTCGTCGTCGTTCGGTTCTCTGTGTTGGCCTGTGCAATTGGTGACATGATGAATAGCCCATTTACCCGCTTCTCCAGGGTCTGAAAAAAAAAAACTTTGCCTTCATGAACGATTCTGAGCCTGGCCAAGAATATCGTAGCAAGCACGATGTGGGCCTCCCTCCACAGTTTCCTAGTAGCATCAATTTTTTGCAGCACATTATCTTGGAATAACTGATGTCTGGGAACAGGTACACATTTTGGTTGTCCTGCAAAATCGGACTTGCATGTCTGGCTAAATTCAGAATTTCGTCACTAGTACCAACCCCATCAGTAATCAATAGTAGTGTACGCAGAACCTCAGATGTTTCCCTATAGCCTCTTGGGGTTGTGCAGTATTAATTGTGGAGCGCAAAACGAATATTTTGCCCTTCAGGTACCAGTTTCTCTCCGAGTCCGTCTTGTATGAACATAAGGGGGTGGTCCCCTTGATCCCCTCAGGAAGTCCCAGAATCCTGATATGCGAGGCGCGGGCCTGGTTTTCTGATGTTTCCAGGCGCACTTGGAGATGAGTGTTCTCTTTTACGATCATTATGGTCATAGCCACCAAAGACTCCAACTGTGTTTTTCATGTCAGACATTTCAGTTTTTAATCCCGCGACGTCTGTTTCCACCACTGTATCTCTGGTGCTGAAAGTATCCATTTTGGCATTAAGGTCTGTGATGGAGGAAATTATTCTTTGCAACTTCACCCCAATCGAGGCCATAGTTTCCTCTGGCTCCTACATTGAAGTGGCCTGCACTTCATCGCTGGTCCACGGGGGCTGAGACATCTGCCCTGATTTTCTTCCGACTCCGCTGCCCTTATCTTTCCAAGAATTACCCATTTGTGAGTTCTATGGGTCCTCTCTCCAGTAGTCTGATTATTATTTATAAATATATACTGAAAAAGGTCAGTTTTCGTGGTTTTACAGCTAGTGTCAGGAGCTGCATAGAAATGCTACCGCTCAGTCGGGCTCCACAACACCCCCTCCCCTACCAGTCTTTTTCACCGAACATTCTAGTTCAGGTGAGCATAGATTTCACAGTCTTGATGTTGAACGAGCCATTAGCTACTACATGACAACTACTAAGGACCACAGGCAGGACATTAAACAGCTGTTCTGGGAGCGTGGATGATTATGTTCATCCACACTTCTTGGCATGTCCCTTCCCCTTTAAATCTTGCCTGAAGTCTTCAAGCTGGCTCCACCCACCCACCCGGGTGGTAAATACCTCGGCTCCGCCCCTTGACGTCAGATCTTCCTTTCTGCTGGAAGATGCATGTTCCCTCGTGCTCTTGCAGCAATTCATAGGTCCTGGATTCAAAGTGTCTGTTTTTGCCGAAACTTACATTAAAACTCATTTGAGTTAGTGATTCTGATTTTACCACATTGGACATGGAGGAAAAATCTTCCCCCGGATTTCGCCAGTTCCCCTGAGGCCAAAAGATGTCACACACCGATCCCCACCTAACATGCGTTTATTGCCTAGGTGTCGGACATGACACCTCGTCATGCACTTTTAGCCTGGCCTTCCATCCCAATGTCCTGGATGACCCCTTGGCACATTTAAAGCTGAGGAGACCAGAGAAAAGGAACCTGCTGGTGAAATTGAAGGTGGTGAGGTGGGCGGTTTCCTCAGCTGCGGGATCCGCCGAGCAGCTAGAACAAATGAAGGCATTTGATGAGGAAGCAGCTCAAGCTTCAGCCAGTCGAAGCTTTTTTGTTCCACTTAATCTTGGCTCCACCTTTTTGGGCTCCTTCAGAGAGTTGTGCCAGTCTCTCCCCACCAGGGGTGAGGCGGCCTCGGGCTCGCACTCCTCCCACCCTCGGAAAAGGGATAGGGACCCTGGGTCTTTGTCCAAGCGAAGACATTCTTGGGACTGAGATATGTCCGAGTCCCAGGAACACGCGGTCTCGACTTTGGTCGAGATCGCATCCTTGGCCGCCGGCTTCACTGATCCTCCATCTGGCCAGGGGACCGAGGAAGTTGCAGATGAGGTGGAGATTATTCTCGACCCAGTCGACCCTCTGTCGCCGACCTCGGTCGACAACTCTTTGGAAAGGACTCCAGTCCTTATCTTTCATGATGAGGAGACCCAGCCTGCTGGCGTCCCCATTCAGGACCCGATTCCAGACCCTCGGTTTTCACCGACCCCGGTGTCTCCCGATCGACTGGGTTGGCCCACCCATTTTCGGTCGAGGTCCAGAACCCCCTCAACCCATCGGGCGAGAAAACACAAACATTCAAAAAAGAGGAGCCACGGGTCTTCATCCTCATCGGATGAGGAGAGGCTTCGGTGGAAGTTCCATCAACACTATGAAGACCTCATGTGGCAACAGCTGGTTTTGTCCGGGCAGAAGCTGGCTCCGCCGTCTACCCCGACCATCACTTGGCTCCCGCCTCCTAGGCCAACGCCAACCCCTCCGGAAGCGAAGCCTTCGGTTTCTCTGCCCATGGGGCCAGCCCGGTTCTGCCTGCCTCGGTCTCTCCACCAATTCTGGTGGCACCATCACCTAAGCAGCCTCAGGGCGGGGCTCCCTTGAAAGAGGACCGAACAGACACCGGGCTTCCCTGATGTCTGTCGATAACTGTTGCCCCCGATTGCCCTTGGCGTAACGAGGGAGACCTAGGCGGGAGGCCATTATATCTCGATTCTTTGGACTTGTCCGTCACTGATTACACTCCCATCCCAGGGATGATGAGTCATCCGTGGCAGGTTTGGAGGAAGGCCCTTCCTCCTTTTAGGGCATTCTCTGCCTGATCTCCGAATCCACCGGAATGCCCCTGGAGTCCATTCAGAAAAAGGTGGAGTACCCCCTTACGATATCGTCAAAAAGGGGGATACCCCGACAGAGGCCTTTCCAGTGGCCAAAGCCATTGGAGGCCCAGCCCTTTAGCTTTGACAGCGTCCAGCTTCCTGTCCAGCACCATCTGCCCGCATGGCCCGCAAGTAAACGGTGTCCATGGGGTCCCTGGCGGGGTTCACAGAACACCCTTCAGCCGAGAGCCTGACCGCTTCTGTGTTTAGGTGTACTGGAAGCTTGGCCGACACACACCGCCCCCTGGACAAGGAATCCAAGAATATGGACCACTCTGCCCGTAAGGTCTATGTGGCCTCTTCCTTAGGTCTTCGTCAGGCCAGCTCGGCTGTTATCATGGCACACTTCTCTCATGTCCTTTTGCGGGGCATTAGATGAGGTCCTCCCTCACCTTCCTGCAGACTTGCAGTCCACGGTCAAGCAGGTCCGTGATCAGGGCCATGATGCTGCAAAACAGCAGTTCCAAACGGCCCTGGACATAGGTGATTTCTGTGCCCGCTCTTTAGCAGCCGGAGAGGCCACTTGCCGCAGGGCTTGATTGAGGCTTTCCTCCTTTCTGGTGGATTCTCAGCATAAGTTAGCTGATGTGCCCTTCCTAAGCACCAACTTGTTTGGTCCAGGAGTGGCCCGGTCACATTCAGCGCTTAGGGCAGTCCATTGCCACCTTGGATGCCACTTCTGTGAAAGGTTCTTCGGGCAAGAACCAGCAGAAGAGAAGGAAGAAGCCATTTTGTCACTCTTCCCCTGTGGTCGGACAGTCCTTCTATCAAGGAGGTCAGCAGCAACAGCAGCAGGCTCAAGCTTGGCGCCCACTGCCCAAGCAGGGTCCTCAACAGTCCTGTAAAGGAGGCTGAGCTGCAGGTCCAGGAGCCTCCTCCTCCTCTTGGCCTGCTCAGTGATGGGTTGGGGGTTGCCATCCCTACACCCATCACGCCAGTTCTGGGGCCTGCTCCACCACTTTCTTTCCGCCTGGTCCGATATCACTTCGGACAGGTGGGTTCTCGAAGTGGTCGGTCAGGGACTGCCCTTAGAGTTTGAACAGTACCCTCCCAGCCGAGCTCATGCCCCTAGGGAGGAAAGGATCTCAGCTTGCACTCAGTTGGCTCTTCAAGACAATGTAGCTCAGCTCCTCCGCAACGAGGCAGTAGCTCCAGTGCTGGATCCTCCTATAGACCCAGGCGTCGTGTCCAGGTACTTCCTGGTGCCCAAGTGGACGGGGGGCTGGCGCCCCATCCTAGATCTCTATGACCTGAATCAATATCTCAGGTCCTGCACCTTCCTGATGGTAACCTCTTAACCAGATCATACCATCCCTGGAGCGAAACATGTGGCTCTGTTCACTGGATCTACCGGACACATTCTTTCACGTCCCAGTCTGTCCGTCCCATCAGCGGTTCCTCCGCTTTAGGGTCGAAGGGACCCTGTACGAGTTCTGAGCCATGCCGTTTGGCCCGTCATCGGCCCCACGGGTCTTCAAGTGCATTGCAGTGGTGGCAGCCCACCTTCGGAGTCGAGGAGTCTGAATTTACCCTTACCTCGACGACTGGCTCTTGCAGGTTCCTCCCTTCAGGAGGTGGAGAGGTCCAGGGATCTGGCTGTCCGAACCTGCTCCCAACTCGGCCTCCTGATGAACGAGGCCAGGTCGGAACTCGTGCTCTCTCAGGTGATGGGCTTCATCAGGGCAGAGCTCAACTTTTGTCAAGCCAGAGCTCGGCTCCCAGCAGACAGGGCGGAGGTTCTCTCCTCCTCCTTTGCCCAGTCATTTCTGGTTGGGCACTTGCGCCCTGCCTGTGACTTTCTGCGCCTTCCGGGTTACATGGCAGCGTGCACTTCAGTGGTCCGATGGGCCAGATGGCACATGCGCCCCAAATGGGAGCTGGCCGCCCAGTGGACTCAGTGCCACGGTCATTTCGACCAGCTGATCACTGTAACCCAGAAGATGTGGGATGCTCTCCAATGGTGGATCGCCCCAGACCGGTTGCAGGAAGGGATCCCGTTTGTTTGCCCCGAGTCGATGGTCGTTCTCACAACCGATGCCTCTGTCATGGGCTGGGGAGCCCACATGGGGGACGAAAGGGCACATTTGTTCTGGACCCCCAAGGAATCCCAATACCACATCAGCCTGTTGGGGCTCAGAGCAGTCAGACTGGTACTGTCAGCTTTCGCTGTTCAGCTCCGGGGTCAAGTGGTTCAAGTCCAGACGGACAATACCACGACCATGTACTACCTCAACAAACAGGGCGGCACGCACTCCCATCTGCTGTGCAAGGAGACGCTCCGCATCTGGACCCTTGTAAACCAGTTGGAGACGGATCTCCTAGCCATTCATGTCGCAGGAGCCTCAAACCAACTGGCAGATGCTCTTAGCCACATAGGCCAGACATCCCACTAGTGGTCTCTCCATCCAGAGGTAGCTTACAGTCTGTTCTCCTGTTGGGGCAAACCGTTGGTGGACCTGTTTGACTCCAGAGAAAACACCAAGCTGAGGCTGCTCTGTGTCCACCTCCCTCAACAGGGGTTTGATGCAGGGGGATGCCTTCTCAAGGCCGTGGACCCCAGGCCTCCTCTGCACCTTCCCTACATTTCCCTTGATCCACAAGGTGTTACTCAAGGTGAGGAGGGACAAGGCGAAGGTGATCCTGGTAGCCCCAGATTGGCCGCGCTAGTTCAGGTATCCAGATCTTCTCAGCCTCAGCTGCAGGGCCCCCCGGAGAGGCTTTGCACCCGCCCGGACCTGATATCACTGAACTAGGGGAAGGTGTTCCATCCGGACCTTCAATCCCTGCACCTCACAGCCTGGTACCTGAGCAGCTAGAGTTCCAGGCTCTGGATCTTTCTGAGGATGTCTACACTGTGGTGGAGGCCTCTCTGAAGGAATCAACCAGGAAATGTTATGCCTTCAAATGGAAGAGATTTTCTGTTTGGTGTCTAAGAGTCTGGACCCCTTATCCTGCTCTGTGGCTGATAATCTTATCTGTGTCAGTCTTCACCATTCATCACTGTTGGGTATCTGCCGGAGGTCAGGATCCCACGGAAGCTTTTTTTTTTTTTAAGGTAGGTGGAGCCGATGCACCTTCGGCGCCACCCTTGAGGCCGACACACTGCGTGGCACCCGCGGGTTGGTCATTAGGCTGCGTCGACTCCTCCTGCCTGCCAGTTCTTCATCTCCAGCCATAGAGGTCGCCTCATGGGAAGCTGTGAAGAGTCCTAGGCCTGCTTCGCAGTAGTTTGTCGTAAAATTTTACCTTCGGTCGAAGTCCGTCGGTTCTCCTGCCGGTTCTGTTTCTGCCAACACTCGACGTCCCCCGGTAAGGTGTCTCCTTATTTTTATATTTCCGCGCCATCGAGTCTATTTTTGGTGGGGTTTTTTTCTCCGTAGGTCATTTCTCGGTCGGAGGGCAAGAAATCTACTAAGACGGGTCAGCCCCCCATGCGACGGTGCCCTTGTGGCCGAAAGTATTCAGTCACTGACCAGCACGACTGGTGTTTCTTGTGTCTTGGCCCGCTTCACGACATGGATTCGTGCGATGCCTGTTTCTCCATGGACCGGGTCATCAAGCAACATGCGTGGAAAGTGGCGAGCTCGGCGACTGGGGTTAAAAGCACCATCGGGCCAAGCCACGCCTTCTCGCCTTCCTCCGGGTCCCCTCCCTGTTCTATACGGACCGAGGAGGAGGGAGCCTCGGCTAATAGTAGTCTAGCCATTGCTGAGGCTTACGCGGCGCAGGAGGCCCGTTCCATTCCTCCTGGGGAGCGGGTGGGAGGCGCTGCCATGGCAATTGCCCCTTGGGGGGTGAAGACTCCCCCGGTGTCGGACCCGCGGTTCACAAGGCCCGAGTCGGCGCCATCCTCGACACTGGTCGGCACCATTGTGGGCCTCTGCGCCGTTCACGGCGCCATGGGCCCTGACAGAGTTGTCGTCGGTGCCAACTTGTTGCACGGCACCATGGCTTCTTTCAGAGCCATTCGTGGTGCCGTGGGAGCAGCTACGGTGCAGTCTTTTTCCTTGTCTCTGCGCCGAGGTTGAGCACGGTGCCATGTCATCGGGGCTTAGCGCCATGGGGCATTCAGATTCCTCTGTCGGCACCACCTCTGCTCTTGGCTTTGTTCACAGCGCCGTGGAGTCAGGCGGCACCATCCTCGGTGCCAAGTCCACTGTCGGCGCCACCCCTGCCCTCGACGCCGCTCGCGGCACCTCAGAGCTGGGCACTGCTGATGGGGCCATCGTCGGTGCCGTCTTCGGCCTCTGCACCGCGAGCGGTGCCATGGGACCAGATGGCAGCATGACTGTTCCCAGCTCTGGAGCTCTTGTTCAGGCTGGGGTCGTGCCCCCTGCGGATTCCATTTGCGGGGCTGCGAGGGGCGCTGGCACTGGCTCAGGCACAGCTTTGGTTTCTGGGCCTGTGGGCAAGGATGGCAGTGGCCGCCCTCCTACGGTTTGGCACGGGGCCTCTGCCTCTACCTCCTCAGAGGCACAGTCAAGCTCTGAGTCAGACGCTCAGTCTGACCCTTTCAGGTTGGCTGTTGAGGTGGGCAGCCCAGTAGTCTCCTTGACAAGCCGGAGTCAGCCCCCTTCTGAGGTGGGGTCGTAGGCTACCGAGACTGGGGTCAGGGGTGCTGACCAGCAGGCAGTGGCGCAGGCCACCATAGCTCTGCAGCCTGGTCTTGGTGGTTTCACTGACCCCTCAGTAGTGGTACCCCCACCTGTGGTGTGCCTGGATCGCCCAACTTTGGGGCTGATCAGAGCACCTACAGGAGGGGGTGGGTACTGTGCCCTGGATAGCCCCTTCGGGAGCTGCCCAGAGATGCCAGCTACCTAGACTGGCCCTCTGGAGGAGGGCTGTTTCGGACTCAGAGGGGTCGAGGGGCATAGGGTCGACACGTCTGCCTTTTTTGGGGGTCCACCCGGGCTCTGGGAGAAGCCATAGTGCGAATCTCCGCTCTTCCTCCTCTGTCTCTTTGAGAGAGTCCCATTCTTTTGAGGTAAGGGACTGTCCTTCTGGACCTATACCGCCCCGGTCGCCTCACGGGGGGATTCTTCTGGGTGCAGCCAAGGCAGTACCGAAATGGTTGTTCAGCTGTCGGCTCTGGGGTCTTCCGGGGCACCTTCTTCCGTGGGTGCCCACGGTCAGCTCCTTAGCCCAGGCGGAGGTCAGCCGACATCCCTCTGCCACATTCTCCTGCACTCCTAGGTATCCTTGGTCCTAGCGGACCTCTCTCCTGGGAGCAGTTCAGAGCGGTGGCTGCTCGGCCCCCTGCTTACGTTAGGGCAATGGACAGCCAGGTTTTTCAACCTCCCCCCGTGCAGCCACCCACTGAACAGCCGGTGCCCTCCAGCTCCTCATCCCTCTCTTCTGGGGGAGAGGAAACTTCTGTCCACATCTCTCCAACTGTTGATCTCGCTGAGTATCAGCGATTCCTCGTGAGGTTGTTGGAGGACTTGCACCTTACTCCTTCCACTATCAGCAATCCTGAGCACTCGGCGCACGCCTTTCTAGGCGATTTTGGTGAGGCCACCCTTGTGGTGCCGCCCTGGCCTGCCCCCTTTCGGGAGGCGTCGTTGCGTTCCTGGCAGAGACCCTTCAACGGAGTTCCTGCCCCAAGGGATCTCAGCCAGAGGTATTGCTCACCCCCGGAGTCTCCAGGTTCCATGCCTCATCCACAGTCTGGATTGACGCAGTTGGATACTCCTGATGGGCTTCGCGCCCTTCACCGTGACTGGCCCCCAGATCAAGACTCCTCGGATTTTGACTTCTGGGGTAGGAGGACTTTCTACTCGACACAGTTCCTTCTTTCTATTTCTGCACATCAGGCCCACTATGCAGCCTATGACAGGTTCTTGTGGTCCAGGCTGGGTCAGCTCCTAGCCTCATTGCCTAATACGGAGCAAACCAGACAAGTCATTGCACTTTCTGCTCGTGGCCTGGAGCTAGCAAGGCACCAGGCGAGGGCATCCTACGATGCCAGTAAGGTAGCTACCAGGGCTGTGGGGACAACGATCTGCACTAGGCGGACGGCATGGCTGCATCTTTCCCGGTTGTCACCCTTGGCCCGGCATAGGGTGAGTAACTCCGCTCACCAGGGGACCTATCTCTTCTCCCATAGAGTGAGATGGCTCTTGTCGGGGCCACTTCCTTCTCATGGGACTCCATCTCACTCTCCCCACTCTTGGGCCTCCAGGCTCTGAAGGTTCCCCCTCTTAGTGTGCCACCCACTGAGAGCTAAGAGATTTTATCCCTTAGGGTGTAAAACAAAACCCCCTTGGGGGCTCAGTACTCATCCAACAGTGATGAATGGTGAAGAGTGACACAGATAAGGTATGAAAATTATGTACCTACCGTAATTATGATCTTTCTGCGTATCTGCACCATTCATCACGATCCCACCCTCCATCCCCCTGGGGCCTCAGTCTCTGGGTTCCCCTCCCTCTCTGTGTCCATTCCCCCCCCCCTCCTTTTTTTTTTTTGTAGGAGTGGAGTAAACCGGGCACACAGGGGGATAATGTTCCAGGAGAGTGGGCAGCGGGGGGCACTTTCTCCAGTACTTTGGCTCCACCCCTCTGGGGTGGGAGTTGACAGTTGCCCTCCTTTCTTTTCTCCTCCCTGTTCCCATCCAACCTATTTCTCCTCGTTTAAAAAAAAAAAAAAATTTCTCCCCCTTTTTTCACCAATAATCTTCTCTTGAGAGGGTGTTAATTCCCTGTACTCTGTCCTTCTTCCAGAATAGCCGATTCTGCTTTTCTGGAGTATTTGCCAGTTATTCCGTGCCTTGAATTCTGGCAGAAAGCTTTTGCTACTCCTTACAGTTCCTATACAGTCTGGAGACGGACCAGGGTCTGGGATGTGTCAGCCTCTTCCCTCTCTTCCTAAATTCTTTACCCACCCTACCTCTCTCTTCCTTTACAGAGATTGGGGCCCCTCCCAATCCCTTGAGTTTCCAACTCTTCTCCCTTCCTATCCTCTGTCATTATTTCTCCTTTTGGTTCATACATCTTTTCCTTTTTCTGTCCCTTGGACTTCCTTGTCCCATCCTCCACTCCCTTCCTCTTACCTCTCCGGCGACTCAGAACTGGCAGGCAGGAGTCGTCGACACAGCCTAACGGCCAACCCGCAAGCGCCACGCAGTGCATCGTCCTCGAGGGCTGTGCCGATGGTGCATCGTCCACCTACCTTAAAAGTCTCTACAGGGTTCTGACTCCGCAGATACCCAACAGTGATGAATGGTGAAGATACACAGAAAGATCATAATTACGGTAGGTACATAATTTTCATTTCTCTGCTACCTCTGGTCTCTCTCCAAAGGGGGTTTGTGGTCATCGATCCTTAGGGTGCACCTGGCAGCCATTTCTGCTTACCGGGCGCGGACCAGTCAGCCGACACTGGCACAGGAGACAGTGGTCGGGTGCTTCTTCAAAGGCCTGGATCATATATCCCCTCCGGTGCATGAACCTTCGCCTCTGTGGGATCTACTGCTGGTTTTGGCAAAGCTCATGGGCAAGCCATTCGAACCCCTGCACAAGTGTGAGCTTTCACACTTGTCATAAAAGACTGCCTTCCTGGTGACTATCACGTCAGCCAGGATGACAGGGGAGCTCCAGGCGTTTCCGTGGACTCCCCTTATCTGGTCTTTCATAGGGACAAAGTTGTACTGCGCCCCCACCCAAAATTCCTTCCGAAGGTGGTGTCAGAGTTCCACCTTAACCAGATGTTGACTCTGCCAGTATACTACCCTAACTACACCTCGGACGCAGAGTACAGACTCCATACTTTGGACCTGAGTCATGCTCTCTCCTGTTATAAGGAAAGAACGGCTGAAATTCGTGGAGAGGTTCGCCAGCTGTTTGTCACCTACGCTGAAGCCGTTTCTGGCAGACCTGCAGCCAAACGGAACATTGCAAGGTGGATTACATTATGCATAGGTCTGTGCTCGGAGTTGGCGGGCAAGGAGCCTCCCAGAGGGATAAGAGCTCATTCTACCCGCCATACTGCTGCATCGGTGGCTGCTTCCAGGAACATCCCTATCCAGGAAATCTGTCGGGCTGCAACCGGGAAGTCAGCAAACACCTTCATTACCCACTATCACATCGACCTTGAGTCATGCCGGATGCTGGTTTGGGGGCCTCAGGTCTCCAGTCGTTATTTCTCAAGTAGGGGGTGTGTGCCTTGCCTCCCACCTCCTGGAGAACTGCTTGGAGTCTGCCAAGAAGTGTGGATGAACAACATATCCATGCTCCCAGAACAACAGGTTACTCACCTGTAACAGTAGTTGTAGGAGTGGTGTATGTTGTTCATCCACACACACCCACCTGACCTCCCCTGCTTCGGGCACACAACCTTGCTTCCAGCGGGCTAAGATCATGGGGCAGAGCAGAGGTATTTACCACCCGGGTGGGTGGGAGGAGCCAGCCTGAAGTCTTCTGGCAAGATTTAAAGGGGAAAGGGACATCTGCCGAGAGGTTAGTCACCGACAGCGTCTTTCGGCGTTCCGGTAACGCTCGGGACGTGGATAAGCCCCTCGACAAAGAGTCCAAAAAGCTGGACTTTGCCGGGCGCAGGGTGTACGCTGCATCCTCCCTCGGCCTCCGTCAGGCCAGCTCGGCCGTGCTGCTGGCACACTTCTCCCACGCCCTCTTGGGCTTCCTGGATGAGGTTGTCCCTCATCTCCCGACTGACCTGCAGACCACGGTCCATCAGGTGTGGGACCAGGGTAGGGCGGTGGCGAAGCAGCAGCTTCAGACTGCTCTGGATATAGGTGATTCCTGTGCCAGGTCAGTAGCGGCCATGGTGGCCATGCGCTGCAGGGCGTGGCTGAGGATATGCACCTTCACGGCGGATACCCAGCACAAGTTGGCGGACGTCCCCTTCTTGGGGACTGACCTCTTCAGCCCTGGAGTGGAGGGACACCTTCAGCGGATCGAAAAGTCCAATGCCACTCTCGACTCGGTCACCTCCGCCCAGAGGCACAAAGGCCGGTATCAGCAACAGCACAAGTCCTTTCGTCCTTTGGCCCCTGCAACTCAACCGGCCCAACAGCACCAGCAACTAGGGCTAGCAGGCTCACGCCATGCCCCAAGCCTAAGCCGGCCACTCTCCAACAGGAAGCAAGGAGGAAGGCCCAGGAGGTCCCTCGGCCGGTTCCTCCTCCAAGCCTGCCCAGTGACGGGTTGAGGGGTGCCGCCCCCAGCCTAGTCACTCCCTCCTGGGTTCCCCCCATGGGGGGACGGCTCCGCCACTTCCTTTCCGCCTGGTCCGCTATCACCATGAACCGCTGGGTGTTGGAGGTGGTAGGAAAAGGCCTGCCTCTGGAGTTCGAGCAGGCTCCACCCTTTCGAGCCGTTGCCCCTCGGGGGGCCATGGGGTCCGCAGCCTGGCTGTCGGCCCGCCAAGCCGATATTGCCCTGCTCCTCGAAAAAGAGGTGATCAGGAAGGTGGCGGATCCTCCTCCAGACCCGGTGTTTGTGTCCAGGTATTTCCTGGTCCCAAAACAGACGGGGGGCTGGCGCCCCATTCTCGACCTACACGACCTTAACAGGTTCCTAAGGTCTCGGACCTTCAGGATGGTCACTCTGGCTCAGATAATCCCATCCTTGGAACGAGGTGTGTGGTTCTGTTCCCTGGACCTCCAGGATGCGTTCTTTCACGTCCCAATCCGTCTGTCTCATCAGAGATTCCTCCACTTCAGAGCAGAGGGATTCCTTTACGAGTTCCGGGCCATGCCCTTCGGCCTCTCCCTATCTCCCAGGGTCTTCACCAAATGCATGGCAGTGGTGACAGCATTCCTGCGGCGCCGAGGGTCCGGGTGTACCCCTACCTGGATGACTGGCTGATTGCAGCTCACTCCAGAGCGGAGGCGGAGCGGTCCAGAGATCTGGCCCTCCAGGTTTGCTCTCAGATTGGCCTTCTCATCAACGAGGCCAAGTCGGAACTCGTGCCGAAGCAGGTGATGCTTTTCATTGGGGCAGAGTTTGACTCTCTTCGAGCCAGAGCTCGGCTCCCGGCGAACAGGGCCGAGGTTCTTTCCTCCTTTGCCCAATCATTTCTGGTTGGGTAATCGCGCCCTGCCCGGGACTTTCTGTGCCTCCTGGGCCTCGTGGCGGCCTGCACCAGCGTGGTCCATTGGTACATGCATCCCCTTCAATGGGGACTGGGCAGCCAGTGGTCACAATGTTGTGATCCATTAGACCAGCCCGTAACAGTGACCCAGGAGATGTGGAATGCTCTCCAGTGGTGGCCCGTTCCGGCACATCTGCAGGAGGGCATCCTGTTCGTCCGCCCCGAGCCGACGGTCTGTCTATCGACTGATGCATCTCTGATGGGTTGGGGTGCCCATCTGGGGGAGCACAGAGTGCACGGCCTCTGGACCCCTTGGGAGTCCCGATGCCATATCAACCTGCTGGAGCTCCAAGCGGTCCGCCTAGCTCTCACCGCCTTCGCTCCGTTTCTACGGGGTCAAGTGGTTCAGGTCCAGATGGACAATACCACAACCATGTACTATCTGAACCGCCAGGGCAGGACGTGCTCCATGCTGTTATGCAAGGAAGCTCTCCGCACATGGTCCCTCGTGCGCAGCCTGGAGGCAGATCTCCCAGCCATGGAGCAGGAGCCCAACACCCCAGCCGATGCCCTAAGCCAGATAGGGGCTGCGCTCACGAGTGGTCTCTCCTGCCGGAGGTAGTACAAGATCTGTTCTCCCACTGGGGCATGCCTCAAGTGGACCTGTTTGCCTCCAGGAGAATGCGGGCTGAGTCTGTTCCATGCTCGCCTCAGCAGGGTTCGCTGCAAGGATGCCTTCTCGAGGCCGCTGACCCCGGTCCTCTTCCACACCTTTCCCCCATTTCCCTTGATCCACAAGGTGCTTCTCAAGGCGAGGAGGGACAAGGCGCAGGTGATTCTGGTAGCCCCAGACTGGCCCCACCAGTTCTGGTATCCAGATCTCCTCAGCCTCAGCTCCAGGCTCCCGAGGCAGCTTCCAGCCCGCCCAGACCCGATCTCAGTCAACCAGGGGAAGGTATTCCATCAGGACCTTCAGTCCATGCACCTGACGGCCTGGTTCCTGAGCGGCTAGAGTTCCAGGCCTTGGGTCTTTCCGACAAGGTCCTCAGCGTCATTGAGGCGTCCTTTAAGGAGTCGGTCTGGATATGCTATGCCTTCAAATGGAAGAGATTCTCCATTTGGTGTCAGGGGAAGGGCTTGGACCCTTCCGCCTGTCCCTTTGCAAGCATTCTGGACTATCTGTGGTCCCTTTCTCAGCAAGGGCTTTGGTCGACGACCCTTAAGGTGCACCTGGCAGCCATCTCTGCTTACTGGGCATGGGCCGGGAAGCAGTCGGTGGCGCAGGAGAAGGTGGTCGGGCGCTTTTTCAAAGGCCTTGACCACATTTTCCTCCGGTGCAAGAACGTCCACCTCCGTGGGATCTACTGCTGGTATTGGCCAAGCTCATGGGCAAGCCATTCGAACCGATGCACAGGTGCGATATTTCCCACCTGTCGTGGAAGACCGCCTTCTTGGTGGCTATCACGTCAGCCAGAAGGATGGGAGAGCTCCAGGCGCTTTCCATCGAGTCTCCTTATCTGGTCTTCCACAGGGACAAGGTTGTCCTGCGCCCCCACCCGAAATTCCTTCCGAAGGTGGTGTCGGAGTTTCACCTTAACCAGGTGTTGACTCTGCCGGTGTTCTACCCTAATCACACCTGGAGGCCGAATATGAACTCCATACTTTGGACCCTAGTCGACTCGCTTATTGTAAGGGGCGGAAGGCTGAGAGATTCGGGAGGGATTCGCCAGCTGTTTGTCACCACGCTGGAAGCCAAGACCTGGCAGGCCTGCAGCCAAGCTTTTGACGTATAAGCAGGTGGGCTCCCGTATAGAGCTCTGCTATAGGTTGGCGGGCATGGAGTTCAGAGGGATAAGAGCTCATTCTACCCGCCATACCGCTGCATCGGTAGCCGATCCAGGATCGCCCCTATCCAGGATATCTGCAGGCTGCTACCTGAAGTCAGCACATACCTTTATTACCCACTACCACGTCGACCTTGAGTCGTGCCGGGAGATGCTGATTTTTGGGTCTGATTCTCCAGTCCTTATTTCCAAGTAAGTATCGGGGGTGTGCGCCTTGCCTCCCTCCTCCTGGAGAACTGCTAGGAGTCTGCCAAGAAGTGTGGATTGAACAACATATCCATGTCCCTAGAAATACAGGTTACTCACCTGTAACAGGAGTTCTAGGAATGGTATCTGTTGTTCATCCACACAACCCACCCGACCTCCTCGGCTTCGACGCACAACCTGGCTTTCAGCAGGCTAGATCTGGCGTCATGGGGTGGAGCTGAGAGTTTAACCACCTGGGTGGGTGGGAGGAGCCAGCTTGAAGACCTTCCTGCAACAATTAAAGCGGCAAGGAACCTGCCAAGAAGTGTGGATGAACGACATATACCATTCCTAGAACTCCTGTTCCAGGTGAGTAACCTGTATTTCTTCCTTACTTATGGGGATGTGGGAAAAGGAAATCCAGCATCTAAAAGGTCCATCTCTCGCTGGACAGTTCAGTGTATTCAGTTTTGCTACTCCAAAGCTGGAAAAGAGCCCCCCAGCAGGGCTGAGGACCCATTCCGCAAGGAGTACAGTTGCTGCTATATCTGCAGCCAGGGATGTCCCTTTAGTGGAGATCTGTAAAGCAGCTACTTGGAGAACAGTGCACACCTTCACAAAGCATTATAACCTGGACACCCAGTTCAGAAGTGATGCCAGGTTTAGCACAGCAGTCCTGCAGTCTCAGTTTTCAAAGTAGGTTCTGTGCCCACCTCTAAAGGTGCTGCTTCATAGTCTGCAAGAGTTATGAATATTGGAGAATTCATGGGGTGAGAATCAAAAATGACTTACCACTGTAATCCTGTTTCTTCCAAGGAACCAACCGTTTACCTGATAGTGGCGGTTCGGACGGAACCAGGGAAAGCGACTGGACAGAGCTTGAACCGACCGGTTTGCGGTTAAAATAAATAATTGCGGTTTAAAATAAACTGAGAATAACACTTTTTAACCGAGAAATGAACCGAGCAGAAGGAGGAATCTTCGGAGCGACTGTTCAGTGAGGCGGAGTAAAGAATCTGACAGTTTCGGTTTGAATATCACCAGAAAGAGTTTTTACAACCGAGCTCACGCTCAGGATTCCATGCCTGGCATGGAAGTTAACTCTTTCACCTCCGGAGCAGTTCTAGGGCTGGGACAAACTGCAATTGTCATAATATAGCAAGACTCCATTAGAAGAAACAACATTACTAAGGTGAGTAATTGTTTCTGCTTCCTCAAAGGATGCCAAGAACTAGGAGCACTTGGATGACAGTGGGCTTGGGGAGGGTTAGGGTGGTTGGGCAGAGGCACATCCCAAATCCTATTCAACTCCAGAACTTGTATGCCGTACTGGCAAGTGGGGACAACCAAACAGAGGTACCCAGAGAAATGGAAGGGAAGGATATGGAGATCAACCGAGGAGGTGACCTCAGAGGAGGAGGAAGCAAATCCTGGTGGGGGACTCTATCGTAAGAAGGATCCAGCTAGAAACACACGAGGGGGAGGACAGATAGGTGAGGTGCCTACCAGATGCCATGGTGTGGAGGAATGGGAGGAAGATTGTGGGGATCGCCAGGAGGGTGAGCTGGATGTCATTATCCACTTGGGTACTAATGACCTGGCAAACGGGAAGCCTAAGGAAGTTCAGGAAGAGTTTAGAAAATTGGGGAGGGTTCTCAAGCAAGTAGCTACATCTGTCGCCTTCTTGGAAGTACTACCTGTGAGGGGCATGGGAGAGTGTAAGGGCACATGCACCAGGAACTTCAGTACATGGTTGAGGAACTTGTGCAAGAAAGGGTTTGGATTCATTGGTGACTGGGAACCCACCTGAAGGGATGGGGGCTTGTTCAAGCCTGACGGCCTGCATCTGTCCTGGAAGGGAATCCAAGCACTCAATGATGAGTTTAAATGTTGCATGGACAAGCATTTAAACTGGACAAGGGTGGCTGGCAGGCCAGCAAGTAGGGTACCTAATTGCCCACCCCCACCTGCATTGCTAGCAGTGGAACCAGTGAACAGGAGGAGGAGCTCTCTCTACAAAGCAGTGTGCAAAAGATGGAGATAGGCATCCAGTGGGTAGATAGGCAGAATGGGGGCAAAATTTAACAGAAGGGCAGACAGCAGGGAGAACCAGGGATAAAGGACAACCAGGGAGGGGGCTGTGATAGAACAGCTAAGCAGTCCAGGGAGTTCGCATCATGGAAAGCCATGTGTGCCAATGCCAGGAGTCTTAGCAACAAGATGGAGGATCTGAAGACTGCCATGGCGTAATCGGACCTGGACATTGTGGCCATCGCAGAGACCTGGTGTAATAATCATGACTGGGAGATGGCCATACCCGACTACAACATATTCAGAAGAGACAGGACAGGCAGGAAGTGAGGAGGAGTGGCACTTTATGTGAAAGATGGCATAAAGGCCACAGAGATCCTGGAGGAATAAAACTGGGGAGAGATACTGTGGGTTAAGCTGGAAAGGAAAATGGGGTCAGCCATCCGCACAGGAGTGGTCTACAGACCACCATCCCAGGAGGAAGAGACAGATAGGGATTTAATGCTAGCCATCCAAAGGATGGCTGACAAGGGGGAGGTGGTACTGCTTGGAGACTTCAATATTCCAGACGTGGACTGGAGCCTCCCAGCAGCAGCAGCAACCAGGAGCAGATTTATCCTGGACTCCCTTCAAGGTGCCTTCCTTAAGCAACTGGTCATGGAACCAACTCAGCAGAAGACAATACTGGACCTTTTGCTCACAAATGGGGACAGTGTGATAGGGGTAACAGTGAGGGAGCACCTGGGGAACAGTGACCACCGGTCACTGTGGTTTGAAATCACAGAAGGAGCAGAACCAAACTGCACAAAATCATGTATCCTGAATTTTAGGAGGGCAGACTTTGGGAAAAATGGGGACATGCTTGAAAGAGACACTAATGAGAATGGGGAGAGAATCAGGGTGGAGGAACAGTGGGCAATATTTAAAACTGGGATTACAAGAGTAACAGAGTTATGCATTAAGCAGGTTAGCAAGGGGAAAAGGAAGAGGAGGCCATTATGGTTTTCCAAGGAGGTAGCGGAGAAAGTGAAAGCCCAAAAGATCACTTTCAGCCAGTACAAAAAGACACAGGCAGAAGGGGATGGGGGAAGTACCAGGAGAAGCAAAGGGAGGTCAGTAAGGGAAGCCAAATCTCAGACAGAAGAACGCATCGCAAAATCAGTGGGTAGAGGGGACAAAACCTTTTACAGGTACATAAGTGAAAAAAGGAAGGCAAAAGAAGGGATAATGAGACTGAAGAAGGAGGATGGTGGGGCCACGTGGAGGATGACAACAGTAAAGCTGACATACTGAACAGATATTTCTGCTCAGTCTTTACTGAGGAAGAGGAGGCTAATGGGCCTGAAGGGAGTACAAGTGATGGGAATGGCGCAGACATGGACACAAGTCCTTTTACATGGGAAAGTGTCCTAAAGGAACTGGAAGGAGTAAGAGTCGATAAAGCAATAAGTCAAGATGGGGTGCACCCCAAGGTCCTAAAGGAACTAAGAGAGGTGGTGGCTGAACCTCTGGCAATCCTGTTTAGCCAATCACTGGAAACAGGGGAGGTACCCAAAGACTGGAGGACAGCAGATGTCCCCTTATACAAAAGAGGGGGACTACAGACCATTCAGCCTGACCTCAGTAGTGGGGAAGATCATGAAAGCACTACTGAAGGAGAGATTGGTGGGCCATCTGGTTACCAACAGACTACAGGACCCAAGGCAGCATGGTTTTACTTGGGGGAGGTCATGCCAGACCAACCTCATTTAATTTTTAGACTGGGTGACAAAGGATGTGCATCGAGTGGTGCGGGCAGTTGACGTGCCTACCAGGACTTCAGCAAAGCCTTTGACACTGTGCCACATAGAAGGCTATTAAACAAACTGGAGTGTATGGGAGTGGGCAGGACGGTAGTGCGGTGGGTGGGTAATTAACTGGACGGCAGGACACAGAGGGTGGTGGTAAATGGCTGTCACTCCACAGAAGGAAGAGTGACCAGTGGGGTACCACAGGGATCAGTGTTGGGACCAGTCCTATTCAGCACCTTCATCAGTGACATTGCGCAGGACCTTGAAGGCAAAATTTCCCTGTTCGGTGACGACACAAAGTTCTGTAACAGAGTGGATACGCCAAAGGGTGTAGACAGAATGAGGAGAGACCTGCAGAAGATTGAAGAATGGTCAAGGGTTTGGCAGTTGAAGTTTAATGCAAAGAAATGCAAGATAATGCACATTGGGCACAAAAACCCTGGCACAACACATCAGTTGGAGAGTGAGAATATAGCATGCACCAAGCAGCAAAGGGACCTTGGGGTTATCATCTCTGACGACCTCAAGGTAGGGAAAGGGAAACAGTGCAGCAAGGCAGCAGGTAAAGCAAATAGGATGCTGGGATGCATAGGCAGGGGCATCACCAGCAGGAAAAGGGAAGTCATAATTCCACTATACAAGACACTAGTGAGGCCCCACCTGGAGTACAGTGTACAGTTCAGGAGACCTTGCCTACGTAAGGACATTGACAGGGTGAAGAAGGTTCAGAGGAGGGCAACAAAGATGGCACAAGGATTGCATCACAAGTCCAATGAGAACAGATTGAAGGACTTGAATATGTACTCCCTGGAGGAGAGGAGGGAGAGAGGGGATATGATAGAGACATTTAAATACCTTACAGGGAGGAACAGGGTGCAGGAATACACTATTTTCCAGTGAAAAAGATGTTCCAGGACTAGATGGCATGGGATGAAGTTGGAGGGAGGGTGATTCAGAGGCAACGTAAGGAAGAACTTCTTCACAGAAAGGGTGGTGGACAAGTGGAACACCCTTCCTGAGGAATTGGTGGGGGCTGAAACAATCACAAGATTTAAGAATGCATGGGATAGACATAAGGGAATCCTGGAGGTCAGGGGTAAGTGGCAACAGACTTCTAGAAAAACGTAAAAGGGAACTTGCAAGCTCAAATGGGCAGACTTATGGACTGTAGGCCCTTATGTGCCAGCAGTGTCTGTGTATCTCAAAGGCTGACTGCAAGAGGTATGAATATTAGAAACAAGATTGCTATGGTAAATAATTTTTTCTTCTGACTCCAAGCAGGGGGAAAAAAGGAACTGAAGTGGTTGAGGGACAGTGCTGAGGTAAGCCTGCACCCGCAAGCCAGTCTCGCGGTGATGCTCATGCATGCAGCTTACCTCGGCGCCAGCCCTCTTGAAAAGTTCTGGCTCCCGCAGGGCCCTAGCACCCCCGGCTAGGATCCACTAGTGTGAATAAATGGAGAAGATTGATTCATGGATGATAGTCAGCCACTGATTCCAAGGAGAAACTCACCTCTGGGTCACTGCCAGAACCCTGCCCAGTGCTGCCTCCTGCATCAGTCTCTGGGTCAGCAGCAGGCCTGGTGACTGGTCTGTTCCTCACCATGGCCGGTACCATCCTCAGAAGCAGGCACAACATTGGCACCTCCTCCAGGTCCATCCTCGGTGCTGCAGCCAGCACCAGAGCAGGACCCGGCACTGTGCCTGGGGACAGTTCTGGGGCAACATGGTCATTGATGTCGTGCTTGGAACCTGTTCCAGCATCTGCGCCATCATCACCACCCCCACATTTGTTTGGCACCACCCTTCTTTCTGAGCCCACAAGGGCCCTTGGGGGGGAGGATTTGATAACCACCTCACCCACAGAACTGGGGGCAGTTGCAGTGCAGACCCTTCTTCCAACACCACAAATGGTGGCAGAAGGGACCTAGCCTCGCAACAGGCATTGCCTTGCTCACTGTTACTGTGGGTGGTACCGAAAGCTGAGGCAGCAACAGGCCAAGACACTGAGATGTCCTCCAGTGTAGACCGAGTGTATAGCTTCTGCCTCACTAACAAGGATGTAGGACTTTGGGGGGGTGTGCTCAGCTGGCTGCCCAGAAGGAGCCAGGTTTCCTCCAGACCACACATTCCTGGGCCTCCAGTGCCTCAGCAAGGTGAGGTTGGGGAGCACTCTGTACTTTCACAGTACCAGAGGTACTGGGAAGGGACCCAGGGGAAAGGGCGACACTCTGAACTTTGGCATCATGGGTATGAGCCCCCCCTCCAAAGGTAGGGGGCAAACAAACCTCACCTTAGTGCTTGGAACTTGAGGACCCAGTGGTCCACAATCAAACATGCACTGCAGCAGTCCATATTGTGATCCGGGCCAAGGCAGGAGTGACACAGTGCCAGTCCGCTGCTGTAGTGGGCACCGACACATTGGTGGACAGAACCCTGACTTTTTAGCCTTTTTTCAAACTCGAAGTTGTGGTTGGCCAGAAAATAAGGAAAAGTGCAGTTTGACACTGAAAGCACACAGAGTCAATGCAGCAAAAAGGGGTTCTGGTTTGGCATGGAAGAATGTTGGTTCGGCATTGAAAAGAGGAGGAAAATGGTGACGAACTGTGGTACAGAACGCTGATGCAGCAGACTGTGTTGCTCCCACAGTGCACCTTGTAGAGCAGGAGAAAGAACTGAGGCTTGGAGGTAGCCAGCGTCAGTTATTGGCTAATTTATGTATGTAATGTCAGTATGTGGGATGCATGGTCAACACGATCAGCCCACGTGGTCCCCTAATGGCTGAAGAGGCTTTGCTCCTATAGGGTCCTAGCACCTCCGGCTTAGACCCGTAATTGGGAGTGAATGATGAAGATAGATTCTTGGAAGATCCGAACACTGTCATGTAGGCAGTGAAGTTCTGACCCTAAGTAGAGTAACAACACTACTGATGCACACTCGACAGCGGGGAAAAGGGAACCGAGGTGATTGGGGGTGACGTGCTCATTGTTTACTTGCATCACCAGCCCTTCAGAAAAATACCATCTTCCCCCCTAGCACATTCAACAAAGACTCACAAGTGGAAATCAATGGTGAAGATTAATTCTGGAAAGATCTCCACTAATCAAAATAAAGTACAGGTTGGCATTGTAAACATTTTGGTCACCATGTAGAGCACTGATATATACTGTAGAACTGTGAAAAACTGATTGGTCCAAATTGATGGATATACAAGTAATGCTGATTACAAAAAAAAAAAAAAAGCTGGCATCCCAATGTGTTTAAGACCCAGAGTTTCTTTTCTTTTAATCCCTGAAAAGCAGTGGCCTTGCTTCAAACAAATCTGGTAAGAATCTTGTTCCCTGCCAGCAGTAAGTATCTTACATTTGATTTGGAATCCAGTTACTTTGTGTTGCAAAATAGATCAATAATGGAAATATTAATCATCGCGTTCTTAAAATCAGCAGTTTACAAAGCTTGGCTAATTTTGGTGCATCTCTTCTCTCCTTTACAGAAAATGCTAACAGTGAAGAAAAAGCCAAAATAAATGCCAACAAGCCTCAGGTCGATGAGATTGTGCCAGTGTACAGGCGGGACTGTCACGAGGAAGTGTATGCTGGCAGTCACCAGTACCCGGGAAGAGGAGTATACCTTCTGAAATTTGACAATTCTTACTCTCTGTGACGATCAAAAACTGTTTACTACAGAGTATATTACACTAGATAAAGATGCATTTGTGGTAGTGAACACTTGGGGTGTGCGGAAAGAACAAGGTCTATTTCTCCTGGAGGCACTACTGAAACACATTGTGTCAGTGCTGGATTTTGTCTAAATAACTGTTTTGTGGAAGGGGCGGGAAGAGGTTTGACTTGGTGATCAAGGTTGGTCACAGGTAATGGACCCTCAATTGCTGACCATGAAGTTTGTAACCAAAGCCTCATAACTGCTGTATGCTAACAATTTACAAATGTCCCCCTGATCAGAAGTGAGGGTCTGAGTTCATCTGCTTGGTCCATGACGTACTCCTTATTTCTAAAATGTTAACATTTGCGATTGATTAAATATGACCTCTTGTATGGGCAGACAGGTGCCTCAGGGTTTTATTTAACTCTAAAAATTGATTAGCGTTTTGCTCATAAAAGTTCTAAAACTTTGTGAAAATGCATAGCACTTGCCCCACTGTGTTTAACAAACATAACACTTCTAGAAAACCTGTATAAATACTTTCTGTACAGTTAGTATTGTCTCAAGAAAAAAAATGTTAATTATTTAAAACCCTGTGCCTCATCCCCACCAGTAGTCAAGCAGTTCTCAGTCTCTCTTACAAGTGAAGCATTTAGTCACAGCCTACTCAGTCATAAACCGCTAGATTCTCAGACAGCACTGCTGAGGGACATGGCATGATTCATACAACAGGCACTGAGTGGCATCAAGATTTGTTACGCTGAGAAGGAAAAGAAAGTCTTGGTGTTCGCATCTCTCAGCCCATAAAGGAACAAGTCTAAATCAGCGAGCACTTTGCTTCCTTGAGGTGCTGGAATGTGGCCTTCATAGGACAGACTGTGGGCCAGAGATGAGAGGCCAAGCAATCAAATATTCGTACAGTATGTCTAAGGGGGAGGGGGTGTAGAAATGTTCATTTAGCAGGTTGTATCTAGTTGGCGGGGACTGCTCAGTCCAAATTATGTGCTTCAGCCCTGTGGCCTGCAGGGTGCACTAAACCAGTAGCATGTCAGCAATATGGAGAATCCAAGAACAGTTCCCTTGAGGTCACTTATATGATACAGGAGTATGTAAAAATGACCTCACACAGTACTTAAGATAGCTTGACAAAGAAAAAAAAGGAAAAGTCTGATATCGGAACTGTGCATACGCACCATAACAGTAGTCCTAGTAGAAAATGCAGAAATAAATTTATTCCCAAAAAGATTACCAGTCTACATCAGCAGTTAAAGTGCAAGTCTTTTGTTCACAGTTGTCCAGAAATGTCCTTGTTGACTGTTTTCCCAGCTAGCTGGTATATGAAGTTTACAGATCCCAGATATTTTCTGCACATCCCTAGTGCATTTCTGCTTTTTTGTTTCTGTAAACATTAATTTGCACATGGTGCAGTAGAATAATTATCTAAATTGTTATAATTTGGTTGGGGGACTCGAGTCCGGGTGTGGGATTTGACGTTGCAGTAACAGTGTGCAAATCTTAACCAGGAACGGATTTGTTACAAAATGTTTAGTATGTTGAGTTCATTGGCACTTCTCTATACATTTGAGTTGGAAGACGGGGGAGAAAAAACCCTGCATTAGCAATAGAGGTGACACTGGCATCACCATCAGGAGCGTAAATTTGATATTTTATGAACAGAATGTTAAAAATGTCTCAGTAAGTGAACTATCAACAGTAAATGAAACATATAATATTTAACTTTCTCTTTTACACATGCGGTTACTTCCCCCAGTCCTGGCCTCCACCTGGTGGCTCGTATTCTCTTAGAGTGGTCCTGACCATAACCATTCCCCCACCTGGTCAGGTACCACAGCTTAATCAGGGTCCAGCTCCCATACCCTATGGTATTCCTGCAGAACCGGATATCATTGCCTCCATGACTTGCTGTCAAGCAAGCCATTTTACAACTTATACCCAGAATAACCTAGCTGCTGCAACATCTCATTTCCAGTGGAGTTCTGCTTATACCCTTTACCACAGATGGGTGGACTGGAGCACTGAGAAGTTGTGACTGACCTGTTCAAGGTCACACAGTGCGTATTTGGCTCTGGTGGGGTTTACACCTGTGATCTCCCAGTTCCTAAGCTGCTGCTCTAACCACTGTAATACTTCACTGCATCATGCTGTGTATGTAGAAGTGTTTGGACAGAGTGCAGAGTATTCTGCTGGCAAGGCAGCCCCTCCCCAAACATGACGTTAAGCGACAGGTGCTGATTTCCCTCTCCCCCAAGGGCATCATATTTCTCCTCCTACTGGCCCAGCTAGGATCCTGGGCTCAGGAATCACATGTGCATTTCCCGTGTTGCAAGCTAGGACACACAGCTGTTGAGCAGCCCCGTTTTTAATATCACATTTTTACTTTATCTTTTAAAGTGGATAGCGTGAGGAGAGAGTGTCAACTCGGACCTATCCTAACAGTAATTAAAGACGAGTGATGTGTAAGAAGCTTGATGCTTTAAATACATTTCTGATGAGGGAGGGCCACGTCACCTCTAGCGCAGTGTGACATGTTCCTATTTGTTACTGAAATCTTCCGTCTCTGTATTGTATGGTATGTTTTCTGTTTTAACTATGCCTGTTCTTGGAGTGAAGTTTCTGTTATCAGCTGCAACCTGTACAGTTCTAGATTACCTGGTAATTTTTGGTTATAATGCTTTTCTTTTTGTTCTTTGATACATGGTTTGTACATACACTTATTTTCTTTGATATTTTACAGAATGAAGATATAAAGTATGTTTTATTGGGCTAGCTGGTTTGTCTTGGGGTCATTTAACAGTCTCATAAAGTATAAAAAGTCTGCCATTGTATAAAGATGATATTCTGGTTGCTGTGCATTCGTTTGAATTCGTGTGCTGCTCTGGGTACTGTTTTTTACTAGGAAGTTGTGTTATCCTAAAAACTTACCATAAAGTGTTCTTTACGATGCTAGCCTTTGCATTGTTCCCTTACACTAGCTAGTAAATGAAAATTATGTACTCCCCATAATTGTTGATCTACCAGAATGTCTTCACCATTTCCTACATATTATAGGTCCAAGCCTGAGGTGTGAGGATCCAGTGGGAGCAGTCTTTTGCAGCCTAAGGGCTCATCGACCTGAGTGCCTTCCACAAGGCTGACATAGTGATGTTGTGCTTGTGGGTTGGCCCGTAACTGACAGCCCCTTCCGTCCTCAGTTCTGTTAGGAGAAAACCCAGTGGAGAGAAGAGAGAGAGAGGGCTGTTGACTAAGGGTTGAGCCTAAGTGACACAGGGCTAGCAGGTGCAAGAGCCAGAGCCTACTAGCCACCTGCACCGGAAGGTGGATAAAGCGCAGCAGCCCTAGCATCTAGTCCTGACTGGCCTCGGTGAAACTTTCAGGAATCTTTGGAAGGTTAGGATGGCAGAAGCAATTTACAGAGAGTCTTGTACTCCAGGAGGACAAGGACCAAGGATTAACAAAATGTAAATAGAAGAAGAGAGACTGGGACAGACCCATAGCACTGCCAGTGTCCTGTTGCCAATCCCAAGAGAGTGAAGACAAAAGAGGGAGAAAGACCCAGCAACAATGTGTAGGGCAATATTCAACTTAAGAACTAAAATTAGCCCCCCTCTGCCTCTCCAACCACCGGAGATGGGGCTATACCTTGATTCAAGGCTATCCTGCCAGTTGGCAGAGACTGGAAAAACCGCAAGGTAGAGACAGCGGTCACAGCAGCCCTAGTGGGTAACGTAGGGGGTTAAAAATTGAAGAAAAAAAAAGTTTGTTTGACCCTCATTCCTTTTTTTCTCTCTCTCTCTCTTTCTGAACAACAAAACCAGGAGAATGGAAACAGACTAGAGGGCCCAGTTCTTAACAAGAAGGAACAGGGATATCCCAGAAATGTAGAGAATTCAGAGGGAGTGGCTTGAGGATACTATATGCTGAAAAGATAGTGAGCTTCCCAGTGACTCTAACTCTTAGCTGAGTGGGAGATGAAGGGCGGGCATGTGAATGAATGGCGAAGATATTGTGGAAGATCAACAGTCACAGTGAGTAGGTAATTTTCATGTCTTCCAAGAATCAATCTTCACCATTCATTCCCACTTACGGGTTACAGTACCAAGCTTTACTGAGGGAAACAATTCTTTCTTCAGTCCTCTTGTGTTTGGGGGGCACAGGAGGGTAGGAACTCCTTACAAGTCTGGCAGGAGCTGCAGCTGGTCAGGGGCAGGCAGAGGCTCCTTTGGCTTGGGAGCAGGAGGGTGCCCAACAACCCATGCCTGACCCTGCAGGAGAAAAAATTAGTCCCCTGGTAGTGCGAGTTGAGCACCCTACGTTAGGCCAGGGGTGCCAACCAGGAGAGGCTAAGCCATGCCGTCCACCGAATGCAGACTGCAGTTCCCACCAGGCTGGAAACTACCTCACTGATGCGATAAGATGCCCTTGTTTGGCGGCTCGCCAGCTTCAGGCCCTGGGAAGAAAAGGCAAATGGCCGGCCTGGTTGTCTTGAAAACTGGCATAGACACCAAGAGTTGATTGTGTCACCTACAGGTGTTTTCCATAAGCTGCTTGATGCACATCATGGTGCATGCCACCACAAAGACTTTCCTGCCCCAAGCATTAATCTCCGCAGAGTCTGTGTCAGGGAGGCAGTTGTGCACCTGGTGTCTAGGCCCAGAGGGGGGTCTGCAGCACCAAAATCCCTAAGGTGGGATGAGGGATAGAACCTGGAGACCCCGTGGGGTTGCAATATCTGCACTGGATATCCCTAGGTGCTGGAGAGGGGGCAGAAGGATGAAGCCAGATGTTCCTGGATGCCTCCATAAATGTCCGAGGCCATGGCAGGATGACAGTACGGTCATTGCTGTATTCTCCAAGGAATGACAGCACAGGGAAGCAGAACTGTGACCTATGAAATGGCGAAGACTCCACTCCTGTATAATTTCCGATAGGAATTGCTGGCACCAAGTATTCACCATCAGAGGAGAGAGATGGACCGAAAAATTAAAATTGCGTACTCACCATAATTCTTTTTCAATGCATGTGTTTTCATCGATTGGCGGCGGGTCCCATATCGCCTTGGTCCCGGATATGCCAGGATCTGGCGTCATAGGACTCATGCCCTTGTAGGAATATTTCCACCATTGATTCACACTAATGGGTGTGAGTTGGAGGCACTAGGACCCTGTGAGACCCAGAACTTTTCAGGAGGACTGGCGCCGAGGTAAACTGTGTGCATGTGCAGCACCACGAGAGTGACTCGTGTTGCATGGCTTACCTCGACACCAGCCCTCAACTGCCTCAGTATCTTTCATACCGAGGAGGTGCAGCATAACCTAACTAGCACTTATGCAGTATACGTAAAGGTATAAGATAGTCCTGATGACCTATGTAAGAAGGGTCAGCAAACCAGTAACAAAGTGTCTTCACCACCCTAACCAAGAACAAGGGGTGAAGACCAATAACAGACTGGAGTGAACACGGAATGGCAGGTGGGCATGTGACTCTGAGATGAAGATATTCCTAGAAGATCAAGAATTAACAGCGAGCACATAATTTTCATATCTTTCAGGAATCCATCTTCACCACTATTTCACACTAATGGGTCAGATTACCAAGCTTAAGACAAAATCCCCTGGACTAGGGCTGTAGGAGCAAAGGGCTCACTCAGGACAGAAGTTCATTCAGGGTAGTCCTGCCAAAGGTATCATGCTGCTGGCATGGACATCAAAAGCATAGTGCTTAACGAAAGTGTGTGCTGTGCTCTAAGTTGTAGCTCTGCAGATGTCACCATCTCTGCCAGTGACTTGGCAACTGCTCTGGTGGAGTGGGCACATATCTGACCACCTAGCTTGACCTGTGCCATGGCACAGCAGTGGCATACACAGTTCACAGGCCAGGCAGATATGCATTTGATTGTAACAGACTGTCCCTTCTGATTGAGACTGAAGGAGACAGAGCCGTTTGGATTGCCTGAAGTCCTTGGTTCTGTTTAAGTGAAACCTAAGGACCCTCTTAGAGCCTCCATCCATCCAGAGAATGGAAAGTGCATTCTCCTTCATGCTGGAAGTTAGCAAAGTAGTTAGGCAGCACAAGTGGCTGATTCAGATGGAACTGCAACACCACTGTGGGAAGGAACTTAGGATGTGTGTGGAGAACTACCTTATCCTTATGGAAAATAGTAAGTGGGGGATCTGTGACCACCACATGGATCTCAGACACTCTGCGAACAGGGATGATGGCCAGTCCACTAGAAAAGATACTTCCCAAGTTAAAAACTTTAGTTCACATGTTACAAGGGGCTCAGAGGGCTTGCAGGTGAACATATCCAGCATAAGGTTGAAGTCACAGGTGGCCACCAGCTTTCTGATGGGAGGCTTTGTGTGTAAGATGCCCTTAAGAAACCTCTAGAAGAGTGTTAGCCCCAGGTAGAGGGTACTGATGTACTCATGGTATGCAGATATTGTACACAGGTGAACCTTAACTATGAAATACTGCAGTCCAGCATCAGAAAGGTCCAGCAGGTACTCCAGAACCTTGTCGGTGGGCACCGAAAGAAGTCCATGCAAGGTTTGGAGAACAAAATGGAAAATCTTTTCCACTTGGATGTGTAGGTTTTCTTAGTGGGAGATTTATGGGCACCAAACCACACACTCTAGCACTACCCACCACCAAATCACCATCACTGGGCACAAGTTAGCATCAAATCAATGAGGGTTTATTTCATTAAAAGTAAGCAAATGACACTGACGCTTTAAGCAAAACTAGTCTTGAGTTTGTGGGGTCCTGCTGGTTCCTCCTCTGATTTTTTTTTTTTTTTTTGGTAAGAGGTCATCTGCACACTTTTGGTGAAATACACCCTCATTGATTTGATGCTAACTTGTGTCAAGTGGTGGTGATTTGGTGATGGGTAGTACTAGAGTGCTTGGTTTGGTTACATTGTATTCTCAGCAGCACACTCAGCTGTGGGGCAGTCTTTATTTTAGAGAACCTCTGACATACTTTGTATCTGTTCTTTCTGTCTCTTCAGGAGCCTGGCCTGAAGGTGAAGGGAGTGCAGGTCGGGATGCACCAGATGACCCTGAGTCAATGAGTCTGTTCTGAGCAGGAAAGAGCCTCAGTTTGCTGACTGATAGTGTGCAACAGAGGAAACCATATTTGTCAAGGCCAACAGGGGACTATCAGAATCATCTTGCCCCTTCGCACCTCCAGTTTGACTAATATCCTTTTGGGAGGGAATGCATATAGAAATAGATTTTGTCATTGCGTTCTGTAAGCATCCTGACAGAAAACACCAGGTCCTGGATTTCTGGAGCAAAATTGAGGTGGTTTGGCATTGAATGGAGAAGCAAAAAGGTCCATATGTGGGGTGCCCCATTCTTCAAGCTGCAATGTCACAAAGTCTGGATCTTGTGATGATCAGCTTCTGTTAGGCTGAGCTTGTCTGCCAGAGTATTGTAGTCCTGGCAGAAAAACTGCTCTGCTTGGAGCAGGATCCCCTGCTTCAGGCACCATTCCCACACTCTTATCACCTCCCTGCACAGACACTAAGAGTGTGCTCCTCCTTGTCTGTTGATGTAGTATATCACCGACTTATCTGTCTGGAAGAGGACTGTTTTGTGGCTGACAAGATCCACTAGGGCTCACAGGCCATATAGCACAGCTCTCATTTCCAACACATTGATGTAGAGATGAGTCAGGGCTCCAGACATCTTCAGTTTGGAGGCCCTAACAGTGTGTGCCCCATCCCAGCAGGAAGACATCCATGGTAAGTGTCACCTGAGGTTCCGGATGGGATAAGGGAAAGTCCTGGAGGAGACTGTCTTCCACTGTCCACCATGTGAGTGACTGAACTAGGGGCTTGGTCACCTGAATGGGGTAAGTTTGAGGATACAGT
The DNA here is from genome assembly GCA_016271365.2 of Neoceratodus forsteri. NCBI lineage: Eukaryota > Metazoa > Chordata > Ceratodontiformes > Ceratodontidae > Neoceratodus > Neoceratodus forsteri. The sequence goes on along the minus strand of CM057451.1, from coordinate 265,739,206 downwards.
GCTTGTGACCACAGTAGAAGCCTGTGTTTTGTTCTGACTGTGGCACCACCTCCACTGCCCTTTTTGTCAGAAGGCCCGCAATCTCCTCTGCAAGAAGCTCTGACATATAGGCTGATAAGAGTGGCTGCCTTCTGAACTGATAGTCTGGAGGGATTTCTGTGAAGTTCATGGAGTATCCTTCTTGGATGATCTTGAGGACCCCACTTGTCTGTCGTGATGGACTCCCATTGAAGATGAACGTGGGTCAGGCGCTCTCCTATTGAGGAGGAGAGGTCTGCCACTGCCAGCTGAGGCAAGAGTGCCGGAACTTCAGAGGGTAGCACTGGGCATTCTCAGCACCTATGCCTTTGACTGCACCTTCTTTTGAGGCGGGGGAGGCTGAGATTTGTTTTTGGCTCCCTTACCTTTTCCTCAAAGGACTGCCTATTTTGAAAGAAAGCTCATGCTATTCCCCTTTGAGGGTTAGCTATGGCTGGTCTAGAAGTTTTTATGGTCGTTCTAGTTTTGTGAGATGCCTCAAGAGACTTCTATACCTGCTTTCCAGTCAGGTAAGTGCCATCAAAGGGAGTAGTTATCATCTACTGTTGGACATGCTGAGAAAGACCAGAAGTACAAAGTCAGGAGTACCTTCTTATACAGATGCCTGCCATAGCAGAGCTAGAAGCTGTGTCAGAGGCATCCATAGCTGCTTTGAGCTGATGACTGTTAGACTCAGTACCATGAATAACAGTTTGCAGGATCTTCTGTTTAGTTTCAGTCAAGCAAGGACTCTGTGAGAGAACTAAGTGAGCTCCAAAGGGTATACTCGTATTTCGAAAAATGCCCTCGGTAGCTAGTAGTTCACATGACCAGGATGGTGGTTGGGAAAGTTTGCTCGCCCATAGTGCCTGTCTTGCATGACTCCTTGTTAGTGGGATGCAGAGTGAACTCCTGGGGCAGAATGGCTTTGTCATTCTCCGCAAGAATAACAATAGCATCAGCTATAGACTGAGAAACATACACTGGTCTGTCCTTGGGTGCAGTATACTTTCTATCTGCCTATAGACGGAAGGCACAGAAGCAGGCCTATTCCAAACTGCAAGGTCTCAGACCCTGGAGGAATGGGGAAGCCAGGTTGACCAGCATGCTAGAAACATTCAGCCACTGAAGATGGAGAAGTTTACTGGGGTCAGTAGCTGAAGGCTCAAAATCAAGTGCAGAATGCATATTTTTTCACGAGGCCTGGAGAATCAAATCCTCTTGAGGAACTGTTTGGCCTGGGTCTGAAGAGTCCAGGCTATAGAAAGTCTGTCCTCCTCCAGCTGCCCTACCCCGGAGGATCAGACAGAGGAGTGGATCACAGACCCCCCCAATCTAAAATGAGGCCTTGATGACACTGACCCCCAGTTTACAAGGAGTCGACGTCAAAGTCGGCCATGGCCAGAACTGAATCTGGTGCCAGGAGGTCTACCAGCACTTGTGTGACTGGACATGGCCCCACTGCTGGAGCAGCCTGCCTGAGGAGGCTCCCTACAGTCATCGACCATTGACTCAGTAGGGCCATGAAAGACTGAGAACTTTTTGTAAAATCACTAAACCGACAGAAAAATAAAGTATAACACTAAAAACCGAGAAGAACTGAACACTTGTCAGTAGACGTGATATTTTGACTCACGGTGAGTGAGTGATGGTTCTCTGAAGCGCACTCGATGGCAGGGAAAAAAAAAGAACTGTGGTGGATGCAGGCTGGTGCCAAGGTAAGCCATGCAGTGCAAGCGCAGCTTACCTCAGCGTCAACCCCCCTGAAAAGTTCTGGCTTCAGCAGGGTCCTAGCGCCTGGCTCAAACCCACTACTGTTAATTGATGGTGAAGACTAATTCCTAGAAGATATCCTTTTCCTCAGAGGAGGAAGTGAGATAGGATGAAATGGATTCAGGTAGCGACAGTGCAGGAACCTCAGAACTGAAAATAGCCAGATCAGCTCTAAGATGAAATTGGTGGAACACACCAACCACTGACTTGAACTGGTGCCAGGTTGTGGGCCTATGGGGACCAGAAATACCTTGGAAAGAAGAGAGGGGGCAGAGGAGGATGAGGGTCATGAGTGTTCAGGCTAGGTCTGCAAGAATGCTCAGGAGACCTCATCCGGTTGCGAACGACCAACATCTGCGGACTTGTCCACACGGTGCCCTTGTGGGGGGTACAGGGGGGCACCCCAGGGTGGGATAACGGAGCCATATAGATCCCATGGGTCGGCCCCAGTCCCTAGTTGTGACAGGGCTGGATAGTTCTGGAGAGAAACGGGGCCCTGAACTAGTGATGCTACTGTTGCCCAGAGTTTCCATCACTTCTGGGCAAGGGGTGAGCCGCAGGCCCAGTGCCCAGCCTCATCTCCTCACCAGTGCTGACCATGCCCCCCCCCCAGCCAAGCCCACACTCCAGACCAGGGTCACAAAAGAATTTGCTTTGGACCTGGTGGCCACATGAGAAGCAACCCCAGAAGAGGCTTCCAGTTCTGAGACTCTGAACCAGGCCCAGGATCCAACCGCTCGGGGGAAGAAATGACAACCTCTAGGCTTAGAGAAAGACCAGCTCTGGAACTTGTCCCTCTTCTAGCTATGCAAACGGTGCCAAAAGGAGGCATGGTTTTCCAGTTGGCACCGCCCCATTCACCAGTGCTTGCCTTAGTACCAGGAGCTGAGGCAGCGTCTGGCTGCAGTGCTGAGGTGCCCACTAGTTTGGACCGCGTGTTTTGCTTAATCCTTACCACCGGCGGCATCCACTATCCTGAAGGGCCGATGGACTGGGAAGGGTGCTCAGCTGACCTCCTGGAGGAAGTCTGTCCTCTCAACCCTTCCCCCATGGCCTCCGATGTCTCAGCGAGGTGAGCTTGTGGATGGCCCTGGTCCTCCTCAGTACATATAGTAGCCTCGGAATCTTACCTTGGCATCCTTTGTGCAATGCCTGCCTCCGAAGGGGGCCTTGCAACTTCATTTTAATGTGTGGTGTTCAAGGATGTGGTAGTCCATTGAGAAACCGGCATCGCACCTGTCTATATCATGGCTGGTGCAAAGGCAGGTCAAGCAGACATCATGCTGGTCCTGAACGGCAGTATGGCCCCCACAGAAGCACCGACGCATTTTAGGGGGGGGCGCAGTGATTCTTTATCTGTGTGGCCTTCCTGTCCTTACTCTTCTCAGGCCCAGACATGATGACACAAATTAACAAGAAACGGGAAATGAGCATTCGGAACTGATCTAAAAACGAGAGAAAGTAAGAAACATGAAAATAAAATGGCACCAAGGAAAAACTGTGCAGAGGAGTATGACGTTAAAATATGTGGCAACGAACTGAGGAAAGTCTAACATACAGTTTCAGTGATTAAGTCCCCATAGTCCATGCACACGCAACGGTGGGAAAAACGGAACTGAGAAAGGTAGGGGGCCGGTGTCGTGTTTCTTGCCAACCTACCAGTGCAATGTCACTACATCTGCCTCATGGCACCAGCACCAATGCTGGTCCCCTAGGCTGCAAAATTCTTTGCTCCCTTCTGGGTCTTGCCATCTCCAGCTTGAACTCATAAGTGGGAATGAATGGTTAAGATTGATTCTTGGAAGATGGATGACTTCAAAATACTGCAGCCAAAATGTGACAGGAATTAATTTACAAGCTTTTCCTTTTTCTATAGTGTACATTGTACATAAGTAACAGAGCCCCTTCCCCTTTGCAGAATTGTTAATGACTCCTTTTCCTTTGAAAAGTGTAATAATTCATCTGGGAGCGGTAATAAACGGACTGTATATTGCTGTAAATGGGAAGCCTTGTAGAAGAGTGTTAATGTCCGAAATGGACACCCAGTTTCATGATTCTTATTGCCTTCAGCTGTTTGATTAGTGCAGTATGAGTGCAATTAAAAAATAGCTTTGAATAATATATTTAATCTTAATTAAAACATCTGTATCTATTAAGTGTCTGTACAATTTTTCAGTGCAATACAAAACACTCTGAAGTTTAGATGTTCTGGCAAAGCAGTAAGTTTCCTTTTCAAATACCTATCAATAAAATGTTTCTTGGGGCATTTACAGTATATGTGCAAGCCCCACTGCTGAAGTTGAGACTTTCTTACAGGAACTAGGGACTAGAATAAAGGGGAAGTGCAGCTGATGGGAGACTTTGATCTGCTAGATGTAGGTTTGTAGCTTCCTAGCCACGGCCTTAGCTAGAAGCAGGGACATCCTAGACACCCTACAGGACGTTTCTCAGGCAACTAGTCAGGGAGCCCACTGGTGATGGGGTAATACTGGACCTGGTGCTAATGGGGACAGTGTTGCAGATGTCAAGGTGGGAGGCCACCTGGGAACTAGTTATCATATAGTGTGTTTCAGCACAAGGACAGCAGTGGAAGCAGACTTCAAGATGGCAAAATTTTTTTTTAATGATAAAAAAGGGTGAATGCCGAAGATGGCCTAGCAAGGGGGGGGGGATGACCTGGGTGGGGTGGAGGAACAGTGGGCCAAATTAAGGGATGGCATAGTGAAGGCAACAAACCTCTGCAAAAGAAGGGAGCAGTAACAGGTGGAAAAGAAACCACTATGAGTTTTCAAGGAAGTGGCTGAAAAGGTAAAGGATAAAAGGGTAGCATTCAGGAGGTACAGAAAAACACAGAGGGAAGCAGGGAAAGCGGTGAGAAGTGGAAAGGCGTAAGCTGATGAAAGGACAGCCCAACTTAGGTATATAAGTGAAAAGAGGAATACTAGGGGACATATTGTGAGATTTAGATGGGTGATGGGGTAGTGTGCAGAGGAGGAGGAGGAGGAGGAGGAGGGAAAAAGATATCCCAGATACTTTTTGTTCAGTCTCCACAGAGGAAGGGGAAGAACCATAAAAAAAAGCTGCAGGAACACTGGGGGAGGGAGGTAGACACAAGCTCATTTACAGAGAAGGGAGTCCTGAATCTGAAAGTAGACAAAGCTATGGGGCCAGATGGGCTACATCCAAGGGTGTTGAGGGAGCTTAAGGCAGTACTAGCTGCACTTAGGACAACCCTATTCAACAACATGCTGGAAACAGGAGTGGTTCCAGAGAACTGGAGGAGGGCAGATCTGGTGCCACTTCATAAAAGCAGTAGCAGGGAGGATGCTGGCAACTGTAGGCCTGTCAGTCTGACATTAGTGGTGGGGAAGTTGGAGTCGCTGCTAAAGGAAATGGTTATGGAGTATCTTGAATCCAGTGGGTTATAAGACCCCAGACAGCAGAGGTTCATGGGGGTGGGAGGGGTCAGGTCATGTAAGATAAACCTGATAGATTCGACTGGGTGACCAAGGAACCTGGAATCCATAGGAGCACAGGATTCAAGACAGCATGGGTTTACAAAAGGAAGATCCTGTCAAACTAATCTCATAGATTTCTTTGACTGGGTAACCAGAGTGGTGGACCAAGGAGGAGCAGTTGATGTTGCCTACCTTGACTTCAGCAAAGTTTTCGATACTGTTCCTTATAGAAGATTGATTAATAAGCTGGGTAGGCTCAGGGTGGGTGAGACGTTGGTCAGCTGGATGGCAAACTGGTTGACTGGCAGAAAAACAGAGCATGGTGGTAAATGGTATACAGTCAGAAGAGATGCAAGTCACAAGTGGGGTATCTCAGGGATCAGTCCTGGGGCCAGTCCTCTTCAATATCTTCTTCAGTGACATTGCAGATGGACTGGAGGGTAAGGTTTGTCTGTCTGCAGGTGATACCAAGATCTGCAACAGAGTAGATGATCCAGATGGGGTGGGCAGAATGAAAAGAGATCTGGATAAACTAGCAAAATGGTCGGAAGAGTGGGAACTGGGTTTAATGCAAAGAAGTGCAAGACTGCAGCACATGCGGAAGAGAAACCCTGAAGCCACCTCAGGCTTGGAGGAGTTGCTGGCAGTCACAAGGAAGAAAGAGACTGGGCGCTATCACTCAATGACCTGAAATCATCCAAGCAGACCACTAAAGCAGTAGGTAAGGCTCAAGGATGCTGGGGTGTATTAGTAGGGGTATCACTAGTCGAAAGAGGGAGGTAATAATCCCTCTTTACAAGACACTGGTTAGGCCCCATCTGGAGTACTGCATGTGGTACTGGAGGCCACACCTTCACAAGGACATTAACCAAATTGAGGCAGTCCAGAAAAGGGCAACCAAAATGGTGTAGGGACTGCATCAGAAAACATATGAGGACAGATTAACTGAGCTCAATATGTATACCCTAGAGCAAAGGAGGGAGAGAAGTGATACGATTGAAATATTCAAACACCTTAAGAGCATTAACAAGGTGAAAGAGTCTAAGATGTTTCAATATAAGAAAAATAGCAGGACCAGAGGACACAGCATGAGATTAGAGGGAGGCTGATTAAGGGGTAATGTGAAGAAGTTCTTTTTCACAGAAAGGGTGGCGGATGCGTGGAACGGCCTACGTCAGGAAGTGGTGGATATGAATACAGTGCAGGGCTTCAAACAGGCATGGGATAGGCATAAGGGAGCAATACAAATGAGTATGAATAGATAGGCCATTGACAGAGCAAAGGCCAATGGCACATTCATAAGATAGAAAAAGAAATGGGCAGACTGGATGGGCCTTGCTGTCCTTATCTGCCATCAACTTCAATGTTTCTAACATCACGGCAGGGCAGTGGACATTGCATACTTAGACTTTAACAAGGCCATAGACACTGTACCACATAGGAGGCTTAAAACTGGGCCACTTAGGCATGGGTCCTAAGGTGGTTAACTAGGTAATAAATTGATTAATGAATAAATGGCAGAGGGTGGTGGTAAACGGAACTCACTTGGAGAAAGGGAAGGTGACCATCGGGGTACCTCAGAGCTCAGTACTGGGACCAGTCCTCTTTAATGTATTTATAAGTGACATTGCAGATGAGCTGGAAGGGAAGGTATGCCTCTTTGCAGATGACACCAAAATCTGTAAAATAGGGTAGACACCCCAGAGGTGGTGGAGGGAATGTCCAGAGACCTGAGAAAATAGGAGTGGTCACAAGTATGGCAGCTGGGTTTCAGTGTCAAAAAGTGCACAGTCATGCACCTATGGTACAGAAACCCAGAGGCACAGTATAAAATAGGAAAAGTGTTGATAGTCACCAAACAGGAAAGAAATCTTGGAGTAATTAAGAACTCAGGGTGGCAAGGCAGTGCGACAGGGCAGTGAGTAGGGCCAGGGGGATACTGAGGTGCATAAGGTGGGGTACTGCCAGCAGAAAGAGGGAGATGACGTTGCCACTGTATTGATTGTTGGCAAGACCCCACCTGTAGTACTGTGTCCAGTTCTGGAGATCACAGCTCAGGAAGGATGTAGACACGGTGGAGGCTGTCCAGAGGAAGGCAACTAAAATGATACTGTAGTCTCATCAGAAGCCCTGTCAGGAGAGACCGAGGATCTCAGTATGTACACCTGGAAGGAGGGTGGGACATGTGACAGAGACCTATGAACAATGTACAGCGGTGGGGGGGGGAGTATCTTTCAGAGGAAAAGATGCATTGGGGGAGTGGTTGAGAGAGATGTAAAGAAGTACTTCACTGATAGAGTGGTGGATGCCTGGGAAAGTCTTCCAGTTGAGGTAGTGGGGGTGAGAACTGGTGAGCTTCAACTACACATGGGATAGGCACATGGGAATCTTAGCTGGGAAGCATGGAGGGGGAGCCAGAGGTCAAGTAGGGTCTGCAATGACAGTGTAGGCAGGGACAAATGGGCAGACTAGGTGAGTCGAACAGTCCTTACTGCCATCACATTCTGTGTTTCTATATAGGTCTAATCTTTCCAGTGGAAATGTGGTGTTCCTCCTTGGCACATCACTTTCCTGAGGATGGCCTCTTAAAACACATGCCATTTTGTTCTTGAAAACTTTTTATTGGGGGGGAGTTAATGGTGAACCAAATTAAGTACAGGCATTGCCCTATACCATTCCTACGCTTATTTGAAGTTCCTGTTTCTGAAAAGTTATTTTAAATGGAGTTTAATGGATTGGTAGCCATGCACAAGTCTGTGTCTGCGTCATGAGGTTTCTGTGGCAACTAGGAACCTCGAGAGTGAACCAGGCTCCATCACCAACCTCCATTCTGTTCACCAGGAGACAGAAACAGTGGGGAAAACATAAGAGGACATTAAGAACTTTTACTAGCCCAAATGGTAGGGATATGGAAAGTAATATAGGAACAATAAACAGCAGAAACTACCAACTTCAAGACAGAGAAGAAATGGCATACTAAGGTGGTAAAGACGGGTAGTTTCACAATGGAGCCAGAGCCTCTGACACCACTAGCCGGACAGCAAAAATATCTGAAAGAGAGTAGTGGAACTAAGGCAGCAGCCCTGTAATATGGCTCTGGCAGACAAAGCCAAAGGGGTATACAAGGAATTGGACCCCTTTTGACAGAGCTGGCACAAGTGTGCCTGGGTCACCATTGAAAAGGTGACTGTAATGGTCTCAGTGGGCCCACCCAGTTACCAAAATTTAAATAAGAAGCAGAAAAATTTAAATTATATTCTTACCATAATTTTTGATTTTCTGGGATCATCTTCATCATTGAGTCACACTAGTGGGTCTGAGACAGTGGTGCTAGGACTCTGCAAGGGCCAAAACTTTTCAGAGGACTGGTGCCGAAGCAAGAAGTATGCATGCACGGTGCCAGCCCTCGATTGCCTCAGTACCTTATTTACCAAGGATGTGAAGCATAACCTAACAAATACCTGTGCCCTAAAACTGAGGGCATAAGATAGCCCTGGTGGCTTCAGAAGAAGGGCTATCAGTCGAGTAACAGTGTCTTTGCAGCTCAAACATAAAGGGGTGAAGACCAACGTAACCATGCTGGAGTGAGTCCGGAGGATGGTGGGTGGGCATGTAAATGAACGGTGAAGATATTCCTAGAAGATCAAGAATTACGGTAAGATCGTGACTGAAAAATTACGTGTACCCTGTCATTCTTGATCATCTACAAATATCTTTACCATTGATTCACACTTTTGGGTCTCGGCCAGAGCCAGAACGTTTTAGGAGGGCTGGCACAGAGGTGAGCTGCGCACACATGCGGCACCACGAGAGTTGTTTGCGCTGCATGGCTTACTTCGGCACCAGCCCTCAACCGCTTCAGTACCTTTTTTACCTAGGAGGTGCAGCATAACCTAACTTATACTTGTGTACTTAGCCTAAGGGCATAAGATAGCCCTGGTGACCTGTAAGAAAAGTGTCAACAGCCCAAACTATGAACAAGGGGCGAAAACCAATAAAACGTATTAGAATGAGTCCTGAGGACTGTTGGTGGGAATGTGAATCAATGATGAAGGTATTCCTAGATCTTACTTTTGAGTGGGAGCTCTTGCAGCAAGCTGTTACAATCAGGACTATGCTGCAGGCTCTAGGACCCTCTGGAAGACTTCTCAGCCAGCAATACCCAGCAGGGACTGCCCCCGACATCTGCTTCACCCGGCGTCGGCCCTGGTACATAAGGGGGCAGACCCAGCTCCACCCCAGTTCTTTTCCCGCGCTCAGCGACGTGAAGTGTTCCTGCTCTTTTGGGCGTACAGCCCAGCTAAAGAACCTGTTTTTTGCTTTAAAGTTAATTTCTCCACAGTATTCGACAGTTTTCACGTGCATCGACGTATGTCTTGCGGTCATCGGTCTCCTCGCCAGATCCCACATTAATAAGTGCAATTGCCGCCACCAGATCCCATCTAAAGACGGCCATCGGCAGTGCGTTTTTTGCCTGGGACCTCAGCACAGCACTGCGGCTTGTAAAAAGTTCACCAGCCAGACTGGGATCCACTGCTTGAAGGCCTTAAAAGCGTACCTGCTGGAGCGGAAAATGGATTTGCACACCTCAGGGGAGAAGCAGAAGAAGGATAAATCCAAGCGGTCCCGCGAAAAGGACCGTAGTCGGTCCCGGCATCAGTCCAGGTCCCAATCCCACTCCCATTCGCAGCCTTCTCCCAAGACAGCCTGTGGGTCGACGGGCTCAGGTGAGCATCCTAAAGCTAAAAACAAGGCTAAAGCTGGACCTTCGGGGGAGAGGCCAGCGAAGGCTAAGGTGACTCCGCTAAGGGTCACCGTGAAGTCCTCTGAGGCGCAAGCTTTGGCCCTGCCTTCCAAGGCCCCAGCGCTGCCAGTCAAGAGTGCGCCTCAGAGTCCAAGGACACTCCCACGCCCCCAGTCAAGACCTCGTCATTGGTCCCCTTACCGACGCCGGGTGATGAGGCGTCACCATCCCCTAAGTTCTCCTCCTCTCAGAAATTCCCCCTTCCAGGAAGGTGGCCTCTGTTTTTTGAAGGACGAGCTCCAGGATCTCTCTTCCTTCTAATGGTGGCAGGTTCAAAAGCCCCCCAAGCCGGCCCTATCACCGGTCCTGGACCCTTCGGGTGAACCACAGCCAGGAGGTGCTTCTTCCCTGAGGAAGACCCCCGAGAGGCTGCCGCCTACACCTCCTCCTCCAAAGGCTCATTCCTGATCAAGGTTCATAGATGGACACCGGCGCTGTACCAGATCAGGTAGCTGACGCCGGGTCAGGTCTTATACCAGGAGCCGTTCCCGTTCTGCTAGACGTGACCGCTCCCAGCGTCGGTCCCCTGACAGACGTCTGTCTCCACTCCACCATCAGTCCTGTGACTGACATCGGTCTGTGAGGCTTACCGTAAGGACAAGTCTGGCTACTCGTCACCCAGTAGCCATTCCTCCTCTTCATCTTCTACCTCTTCCTTTTCAGGAATTGAGGGTTCCCTGGGAGGGGACCAGCCCAGCTCGCCCTTTCGGGTGACAGAACCTTAGCCCAATTGGACGTGGCACGCACCTTTTTACGGGGGATTCTTCATATGAGACCTCCCATTCGGGATCCTATCCTACCCTGGGACCTCCTTTTTGTGTTGGAGAAGCTTACTTTTCCTCTGTTTGAACCTGCAGCAGATTGTGTGCTGCGATACCGGTCTTGGAAGGTTGTTTTTTTTTGTTGCTATTACTTCAGCTCGAAGAGTGATGTGTAAAGAGCTGTACTTAATTTTCCACAGGGAAAGGGTTTCCCTGAGGACGAACCCTAAGATCTTACTTCGAGAAACAGCTCTTGCAGTAGGTTACACCATTAGGACTGAAGACGGCAGGTGCCAGGACCCCACGGAAATTTTCTAGCCAGCAGTATCCAGCAGAACCGCCCCTGACATCGGCTCCGCCCCCGTCAGGCATCATACAAAAGTGGGTGGTCACCCAGAATCCCTAGTTCTTTTCACGCCATTGATTCGCCAGCATCGGCCTCACAGACCCGCTCCAGCGAACATCTAGAACTTCCAGCATTTCTCTACTAAATGTCGGCATCTCCAGCTCCTTCCTCAGTAGGACAGCCCTCTAAGTGTGCCTGTGGCAAACAGATCGCTTTTAAGATCTTCACTCATCCTGTCACGACAGCAAGGCCTGCTCCTTTTGCCAGCAGTTCAATAGTCGCACCCGGATCTACCGCCAGACAGCACTTCAGGTGTTCCTGTTAGAAGAAAGATTAAAGATTATGGATAAAGACCCTGCCTCCAGAGGCGAGTCTGCCTCCAAGTCCCCTAAGCACTGGGAAAAACACTGGGAGAAGGTCAGGTCCAGTTCCCCGAACCAGGCCTCGGACTCTCGCACCAGCTCCACGTGTTCAGACCGCTCTCCCTCCAGGGCTCAATCTCAGCCCCCTCCTGTTAAGGTTAGGCCCTCAGGCAGTTCTTCAGCTTCTCTGCATCCGATTAAGATCCAGGACTTAGGACCCTTCTCCAGCGCCGTGGTGGGCTTCAGCGAAGTCTTCTGACCGTCACCGGTCCAAGTCCTCTTCAAAGATCTCTTCGGCTTCCTCGGACAGATGCCAGGATCCTGATGCCAGATCAGCCTCCTAGTGGACCGGACCCCCCCCCCCCCAGGGAGACCAAGGACCTGACGTCCCTGAAGCAGACGATCGGCACTAAACGCGCTGACAACCCTTCCCCGGTTAAGCGCTCGTCGGACCAGATGGCCAAACGCTCTTCAGGAGTAGAGAACTGCCCCTCCGTCACCGATGGATACCGGTCGCTGGGGCTCTACGGAGGAGGATCTGACGTTGCCTGATGACCAGGCAGGCGACAACGAGGATGCCAGGCTTCCACAGGAGCCTTCACCTGATATGGCGACGCCCTTGGACCTGACGCCTGATACCGGCGACAGTCCAACCCCGACGCCAGGACCGTCGTCCGGTATGAACATTCAGGAGGTTAAAGACCTCTTTACCTTTTGGTGGGACACAATCAAAAAAGACATCCCTGTGAGACATACTCCTCCCCCTCCTACTGCTCCTCCTCCTTCTCCACCACAGGGGCCAGTAGGAAGACCTCTGACCCCCAAGGAGCCTACTCCACCTCCTGGGGCAGATCCAAAAAAGGAGAAGGCCCCCTTCAAGATCTCCCTCAGGGTCTCCCAGTCCCAGGCAACCCAGACCTAGACGGTCCACTCCAAAGGGGGAAGACTCCAGACCTGACTCTTCGGATACCTACGTCTCCTTTTCCAATCAGCATCCCATCACCTGACCCATGAGACCTCCCCAGGTCACCTCCAGATGATCCCTCCTTTTCTGAAATCATGAGGCACATCCAGGAGAACATGGGATGGGAAACGGAAGATCTAGACCCCGAACGACTGCGCTTAGCTCGATATCGTCGGCAGAAGGACCCTAAGCCTGTGGTGGTGCCACCCTTGGTGGACACTTTCGTGGACGTCACCAAGGCCACGTGGAAATGTCCGCACTCCACCCCCATGGTGCCAAAGAAGGCTGACCACCTTTACAGGGCCCCTGCGGAGGACCCGAACTTGGTGCAACAACCCCTGCCTGATTCACTGGTCATCACGGCCTCCCATGACAGGTCTCAATAACCGCAATATTTGAGTACACAGCCTCTGGACCAGGAGTCCAAGCAGTTGGACTCACTGGGTAGGCGTATGTATGCAGCTGCTACATGCTCCATTAGGTCACTGAACTATCTGACACACATGGTTCAGTTTCAGAATGCCCTATGGGAACAGTGTCAAGACCTAGTCAAAGCACTTGCCGATGATGAGCAGAAGGAGGAGCTCCTGAACCTCCTTCACACTGGGTCAGATGTGGGGATCCAAGTTCTGAGAGCTGACTACAATTCAGCGGACTCCGCAGCAAGGGGAGCAGCCTCAGGCGTATGTCTCTGGAGACACTCATGGCTTCGCATCTCCGGATTTACCCAGGACATCCAGAAAAACATCCTGGACATTCCCTACAATGGCGAGGTCCTATTTGGTGAAGATTCCAAAAAGGTGATCAAATTACAGGATGCTCTACAAATCATTTTTGCGGCCAGCAACAAAGGCAACAGCCTCGTTCCAGTCAGCAGCAAAGGGGCAACTTCAACAGTAAGGCCCAGCCTAAGTCTTCCCCAGGCCAAAGTCAAAGATGTACCAAACCGACCCAACCTGCGGGGGGGGTAATGGCGCCACAGCATGACTCTTTCCCGCCCGCGCCTCCTCTGGATCAACGGGAAGAAAAGGTCGGGTCTCTAATGCCGGCCACCTTCAGGATGCATGGACGATAACCGCTGACCAGTGGGTCCTCCAGCTGGTGGTGAGAGGACACACTATAGAATTCCTCGACCACCCACCATCAAGGTCTCCCCTGCTTTCCCGTTATTCAAGTCAGCACGCACTTGTCATACAACAGGAAGTGCTTGCACTTCTGGGAAAGGAGGCTATAGAGCACGTACGGCGGAACCAGAGAGGTGCAGGTTATTATTTCTGCTTTTTTCACGTTCCCAAACAGACAGGGGACCTCCATCCGATTCTGGATCTCAGCGACCTCAACGCTTTGGTCCTTTATAAACAATTCCTCATGGTGACCCTTCCAGGTTTAATTCCCATGTTCAAGCAGGGCGCCTTCTTAGCATCTCTGGATAAGCAGGATGCTTACCTGCTCATACCTATAGCTCGAGCGCACAACAAATTATTGCGCTTTGAGTTTCTAGGTCACCATTATCAGTTCTGAGCCCTTCCCTTCAGACTGTCTTCGGCACCTCGGGTATTTACGAAATGCATGGCAGTCGTAGCATCGGATCTCAGGAGACAAGGCCACTACGTGTTACCATACTTGGACAACTGGCTCCTCATGGTCCCCTCTCGGGAGGCTCTGATGTCCGCGATCCACTATACTCGATCCCTCTTCAGGTCATTGGGCATCATCATCAATCAGGAGAAGTCGCACCTGGTTCCATCGCAGAGACTGCAGTTCATAGGTGCAGTCCTGGACACTGTCCAGGGGAAAGCTTTTTTGGCCCAGGACAGAGCGAAACACATCCGATCCCTCATAAGGGACATCTTGACAAAGAAGACGGTCCCAGCAAGACTGATCCTTTGCCTGCTCGGACACATGGCTGCGGCCATTGCGACAGTCCATTTAGCCCGTCTCCATATGCGGGTGACCCAGTGGATGTTATGGGTACAATGGGATCAGAAGCAAGACCATCTGCAGTTTCCAATTCGGATCACGAATGCAGTCATCTGGGATTGGCAATGGTGACTCAAACCAGAGCACCTATCGGTGGGAGTCCCCTTTATTGTGCTGCCTCTAATTGTGACATCTCCTGGATGCTCCGGGTTTGGCTAGGGGAGCACACCTCGACGGGGTCAGGTCTCAGGGCTTGTGGACGTCCCAGGAAGCTCATCTTCACATAAGTATTTTGAAGATGAGAGCAGTCCTTTATGCTTTGCAAGCCTTCCAGTCGGAGACTCCACTGGGTACTCTGCTGCTGCAAACAGACAATACCACGGTGATGTACTACCTCAACAAACAAGGAGGCACTCCTTCCTATCCGCTTTGCAGGGAGGCCATGAGGGTGTGGGATTGGGTTCTGCAACATGGCACAAACCTTAATGCTGTACATGTCCCAGGAGTGGACAGCGTTATCGCAGACAGTCTGAGTCATTTCAGGACAGAGTCCAGGAATGGGAACTACTCCAGGAGCTGGTGGAGTATCTGTTTTGCAGATGGGGGACACTGGAATTAGAACTTTTCGCGTTCCCATCCAACACAAAACTGCCCAATTTCTGCTCACTAGATCCAGGGCCTGGTGTTTTCTGGCGAGACTGGTTGTCCCTCTCCTGGAAGGGCAGGTCCTCTACTCATTTCCTCCCTTCCCGTTGATCCAGAGGGTTCTTTTGGAACTCCGCAGAGAGCAGGCGATGCTGATACTAATCGCACCCTTTTGGCCCAGGCAGATTTGGTTTCCTCTGCTGCACCAGCTGTCTCGGGAACCTCTGGTGCCTCTGCCAATCAGCTCTCACTTATTGTCTCAGGAGGCAGGATCCTTGGTCCACCCAGACCTTCACTCTCTGAACCTGCATGCCTGGCTCCTAGGGACATAACTGTCATGCGCTACGGGGTCTCGGAAGGGGTAGCAGATGTTCTGGCGGCTGCTAGAAAACTGACCACTCATGCCAAATACACCATGAAATGGTGCAGATTTTGCCTCTGGGCTCAAGCACAAGGACTTTCCTCGCTGGATTGTCCAGAAGGTTTGGTTCTAGACTACCTTCTATCCTTATTTTAGGCAGGCTTGGCCTACTTCTCAATAAAAGGACACCTTTGTGCCATTTCTGCCTGTCACACTCCTATCGGCCTATGGGCCATAGCTCAGTTGGAAACCGCACGAGCATTCTTGAGAGGCGTCCTCCACCTTAGGCCTCCGATTAAGGATCCCATTCCTCCGTGGGACTTGCCCTTCGTCCTGGAGCAGCTTACGCTGCCACCTTTTGAACCAGCCGCGGATTGCGAGCTACGTCTTCTGGTATGGAAGACATTATTTTTAGTTGCTGTTACTTCGGCCAGAAGGATTTCTGAGCTACACACACTTATGTGCAAAGAACCTTATTTGGTTTTCACCAGGACAGGGTGTCCCTAAGGACAAACCCAAAGTTGCTACCTAAGGTGGTCTCAGCCCTCGCCCTTAATCAGGACTTCGACCTGCCAGTGTACTTTCCTAAATACTCTAATAGAGGAGGGGCCCTGCTGCACACTCTAGATGTGCATAGGTGTCTGAGATACTACCTGACCAGAACCAGGCAACACCATAATTCTGATCAGCTTTTTGTCTCCTTCGCCCATAGGACGCTGGGGGCTCCAGTTTCTAAACAGTCGCTGTCCAGGTGGCTCATCCATTGTATCACGTTCTGTTACCAGAAGCGTAACAAATCCCTACCGGGCTGGGTTAGGGGACATTCCACAAGAGGGGTGGCTACCTCCTTTGCTGCTCTGAAGAATGTGTCCACTTCAGCCATCTGTGCAGTAGCTACTTGGAGCACCGTGCACACCTTTATCAGGCATTATAGCCTGGACGTTGCATCATGGTGAAGAGCTGGTTTTGTTCTAGCTGTCCTTCAGGGACTACTATCCTAGGCTTCGGTCTAACTATCTCTACCTAGCCTCATCCCACCTGCGAGGGATTTCCAGAATTGTTTGGGAATCAGTCCTAATGGTGTAACCTGCTGCAAGAGCTGTTTCTCGAAGTAAGATAGTACAGTTACGTAAGAACTTAACTGTAACAGTAGATCTTCGAGAACAGCTCTTGCAGCAGGTAGTTTCCCTCCCACCATCCCCTCTGGAGGTAGAGTTCCTTTTGTCACTTCCTAGGATTAGGTGTTTGTAACACCACTCTGAACACCTTCTTTGAAGGCGTATACTCAGTCTCCACTTCTAATGTCATCTAGCAACCAGGAGTCTCCGGCGGGAGAACTGGGGATTCTGGGGGACCGCCCCCTTTTTGTATGATGCCTGACGTTGGAGGCAGAACTGACATCGGGGGCGGTCCCTGCTGGATTCTGCTAGCTAGAAAATTTCCATGGGGTCCTGGCGCCTGCCGGCTTCAGTCCTAATGGTGAAACCTGCTGCAAGAGCTGTCCTCGAAGATCTACTGTTACGGTAAGTTCTTACATAACTGTACTTTTCTTCCAAAAGTGGTCTTGGAGCTGACCCTCAACCAGTCGGTTGACCTTCCAGTTTATGATCCTTCACCCTCTAATAGAGGGGAGGCTCTCCTTCACACTTTGGACATTCACAGGATGCTTAGCTATTGCCTTAAGCGTACAGCTAATCACCATAAATCAGAGCAATTGTTTATGACCTTTACGCCACAATACTTGGGTAGACCGGTGTCCAAGCAGACCATTTCTAAATGGATTGTCCACTGTGTCTCTTTCTGCTATGAAAAGCACAAGCCCCTTCCAGGTCCGGTTAGGGGTCACTCCACCAGGGGAGTGTCTGCTTCCTTTGCCGCGCTGCAGAACATATCCATCAAGGATATTTGCGCAGCCACTACCTGGAATTCAGTGCATACTTTCATAAAGCACTACAGCTTGGACATTGCCTCCAGATGCCGTGCTGGCTTCAGCCTGGCAGTCCTTCAGGGACTATTATCTTGAGCCTCTGTGTCCAGCGTACTCTCTTCCACCTCCCGAGGGGTCAATTACCTCTTTGGCGAGGGACTGCTCAGGATTCAGTCTTGATTGTAATAGCCTGCTGCAAGAGCTTCCACTCTTAGTAAGATAGTACAGTTACGCAAGTACTTACCGTAACAGTAGATTTTCGAGAGGAGCTCTTGCAGCAGGCGTCACTTTCCCACCCCTCTTTTCCCCTCTGAGGTGTCCTGCCCTCTTTTCCCCTCTGAGGTGTACAGAATTCCATCTTCGTGCTTCATTCTCCTGTCAGGGCTCGTTCTCGGGACTTGACAAGGAACTGGGGTGGAGCTGGGTCCACCACCTTTTGTACCAGGGCTGACGCTGGGGTGGTCCCTGCTGGGTATTGCTGGCTGAGAAGTTTTCCGGAGGGTCCTAGTGCCTGTGACATAGTCCTGATTGTAATAGCCTGCTGCAAGAGCTCCTCTCGAAGATCTACTGTTACGATAAGTTATTGTGTAACTGTACTATCATCAAGAATGAACGGTGAGGGGCTGGCCCAGTGGCGCTGAAGGTTAAGGCACTGGATGCCACACCTTGCACCGCACTGGTGACCTAGGCTCAAGAGTGAGCTTGGGTTGCCGGAGGTTGGCAGGGGAAGGAAAGGATCAAGCATCCGAAGGATGGTTCTCATCTCCCGGGGAGGTAGGGAATGTTGTCCCACTCCTTGGCTGCCTTCTGGTGGAGGTCAGGTGGCAGCAGTGGAGGTAGGGAGGCAAGAACGTGGCATGCATGTGCCTCCACATGTGCACGCTCACTGCCACAGAAGGAGACTGATCAAAAGTGGGAAAAAGGGAGACCATAGGCTCCATGAAGCCCTGCCTGCCAACCAGCGTCCTGCTTCGCTGCTGGCTCACCAAATTTGCCCCGCTCTAGATTGAGAGTCCTTGGTGGAAGAGGATGGCCTTCTCCTTCTCCTTCTCAGCCCCACCACGAGGGAGGGGAATCCGCGGGGGGAGTGGGGCTTAGCGGTACCGGGGTGAGCAGTGTATGGACATAGGTGGCAGGGAATGGTGGAACTAGCTGTCCGCGGTGCACCCTGGGGAGAAAAATGTATATCGGAAAAAAAAAAAAACTATGTATGCACAGTTTTCTAGTCTTCCAGGAATCAGTCTTCACCACTGAGTTACACTTATGAGTCAGAGTACCACACTTAGACAAAACTCCCCAGAGTGGGGCAGTAGAAGCCAAGGGCTGGAAGGATGGAAGTTCATTCAGGATACTCATGCCATAGGTGGCATGCTGCCTGGCAATAGACATCCAGGGTACAGTGCTTAACAAAGTGTGCACTGTGCTCTAAGTTGCAGCACTGCAGTGTATCACCAATAGGCACAGAGAAAATCTCTGCCAGGGGCATGACAACTGCCCTAGTGGAGCAGGCATGTATCTGACCTTCCCGCTTGACCTGCACCATGGAATAGAAGTCGCATAGGCAGTTCATAATCCAGGTAGAAATGCACTTGATTAAAATAGACTGCCCCCTTCGAATGGGATTGAAAGAGAGAAAAGCTGCCTAGATTGCCTGAAGTCCCTGGATTTGTTGAGGTAAAATGTAAGGACCCTCTGAGCATCCAGAGAATGGAGACGGTGCTCTCCTTCATTCTGGAAGTTGGCAGCACAAGTGGCTGATTCAGATGGAACCCCAGCACCACCTTGGAAGGAACTTAGGGTGTGTGTGTGTAAGAACTATGCTGTCCTTGTATAACACAGTATACGGGGGATCTTTGACCAAGGCATTGGTTTCAGACACACTGCCAACAAAAGAGATGGTCACTAGGAAAGCTGCTGTCCAAGTTAAAAACTTCAGCTCACATTGCAAGGGGCTCAGAAGACTTGTGAGTGAGCATATCCAGCACAAGCTTGACATCCCAGGCAGTCACCGGCTTCCTGATGGGATGCTTTGTTGTGTGTAAGATGCCCTTAAGAAACCTCTTGAACAGTGGCAGCTGTGCAGGGTAGAGGGCACGGACAGGCTTGTGGTATGCAGAAATAGGTCACAAGTGGACTTTAACTGTGGAATACTGTAGGCCAGCATCAGAAAGGTCCAGCAAGTACTCCAGAACCCTATCATATGGGCACCCAAAGGGGTTCACGTGGAGTTTGGAGCACCAGATGGAAAGCGTTTCCATTTGGCAGTGCAAGTCTTCCTAGTGGAAGCTTTATAGGCAGCCAAGTATTTCAGAGACCTTCCGAGATACCTTGTACCTGTTCATGTCTATCTGGAAGAGGCACAGCTTTTCCCAGCTGCAACATAAATGCCTGATAGGACTTTCAAACAGTAACAATTTTTTTTTTAAATTACCTCCAAATGCCTTTTTTTTTTTTTTTTGGCGCCTGCCTCTGCACCTTGGCCAGCCTCTCCTTCGGGCCACCTGAGACCTACCTGCCCCAGTCAACCCCCATCGCCAACTGACACCCCCATTCTCAGCAGCCCCCCAGGGTAACCGACGTAGCCCTTCGTCGGGCGGATCCTCTCCTTCTGGAGACAGTGTGCCTTACCGGCTTGCTTTGTTGGCCCTGGGTGCTGCTGGGGTCAGTTCCATCAGCTGGGGTGCCGTTTTCTTGTTTTTCTCTGCCCTACCCATCAAGTTCTCGGCCTTGTGTGCGTTGGCATCCTCAGGCGGGGGCATGCTAGGGGCATCGAGGCATCACATCCCCCAAGCACGTGCCCAGTCCGCCCAGAGGTGCCCAGGCAGTTCCCACCCCCACCCTTCCCGGGAGGAAAGCGTCCAGTGGACGCTTCTGTATCCCCTCCCTACCAGTTTCCACTTCTGGTACCCGGGCTCAGAGCGCGAACCCAGGTTGCTCGGCACCACGGAGCCAGCTCAAATGCTTTTTTAATGATTTAAACAGTGACTCGCAACAGCCACTTTCTGTTTCTGACAGCCTCTGTCTCACGAGCAGCCATGCACTTCCCTAGCTCACTTTATACTAATTTGTCCTATCGACCAATGGCAGGACATTATTAGCATAAAGTAAGCTAGGTAGGCATGGCTTCTTGTGAGATGGTGGCTGCCAGCAGTAGAAAGCAGAAGTTGTGGGGCAGCAGTTTAGATAATTAAAAAAACACTTGGAGGTAATTTTAAAAAATGTCATTACTGTCTGAAACCACTATTCAGGTGTTTTTATAACAGCTAGGGAAAGCTGTGCTTTTTCCACTGGAGCCAGGCCTGAAGGTGAGGGGAATGCAGGCTGGGATGGACCAGGAGACCCTGAGTCAGTAAGTCTGTCCTGAGTGCAAGGATCCTCAGTTGCTGACTGATAATCAGTTTAACAGAGGAAACTATACTTGTCGAAGCCAGCAGTGGGACGATCAGGATCATCTTGCCCCCACGTGTCTTCAGTTGAGCAATACCATCTGCACTGGAGGGAATGCATACAGAAAAAAATTTTACCATTGCAGTCTGAATGTGTCCTGACAGAAAACACCACGTCCTGGAATTGTGGAGCCGAAGCGAGGCAGTTTGGCATTAAGTGGGGATGAAAAAAGGTCTTCATCTGGGGTGCCCCAATCATTGAAGAGCAATCTTGTGACATCTGGAGCTCATCTGCTAGAGCGTTCTGGACTCCTGGCAGGCAAATGGCCTGGAGTGGGATCCCCTGCTCCAGCCACCATTTCAATACACTCATCGCTTCCCTTCAGAGGGTAAGAGTGTGCTCCTTCTTGTTCGTTGATGTAATACATCACAGACTTGTCTATCTGTCCAGAGGAGAATTGTTTTGTAGCTAACAAGTTCCACTGGGGCTCGCAGGCCGAATGAAAAACAGATTGTATCTCTTAACACACAGATGTAGAGACGAGTCTCTGATGAGTTCCAGACACCTTGTGTTTGGAGGCTGTGACAGTTGACTCACTGTAGTGAGTCACCTGAGCCTCCAGTGGGAGAAGGGAAAGCCCTGCAGCAGATTGTCCTTCAGTGACCAAACCAGGGGCTTGGTTACCTAAAGGGAGTAGGTCTGAGACACAAAACAGCATGGCTTTACAAGGTGGTCATGCCAAACCAATCTGATAGACTTCTTAAACTGGGTGACTAAAATGATAGACCAGGGACGAGCAGTAGACATAGTATACCTGGATTGCAGCAAAGCCTTCAACTCTGTCCCACACAGAAGGCAACTCAACAACCTG
Organism: Neoceratodus forsteri; assembly: GCA_016271365.2. Lineage (NCBI taxonomy): Eukaryota > Metazoa > Chordata > Ceratodontiformes > Ceratodontidae > Neoceratodus > Neoceratodus forsteri. The sequence goes on along the minus strand of CM057451.1, from coordinate 265,717,609 downwards.
GACGGAATGGGAGTAGAACAACAAGTAGTAAAATGGGTAAGGAAGTAGCACACTGGAAGAACACAGAGGGTACTTGTAAACAGCTCACTTTCAGAAGAAAGAGGAGTAGATAGTGGAGCGCCACAAGGATCAGTACTCAGTACGATCCTATTCAACATTTTTATTAGTGACATAACTGAGGGACTAGAGGAGAAGGTGAGCTTATTCGCAGACGACACAAAAATAAGCAATAGGCTAGACACTCCAGGTGGGGTAGAAAAGATGAAGGCCAACCTTAAGGCTCTGGAAAAATGGTTAGAAACATGGCAACTACTGTTTGTTTTTATATATATTATCTGTTTATGCCCCCTTCTCACCACGGGTGCCGCTCTCTTCTGGGTATCCTATGCTGTCTGCTCACCCCAGGTACCTCCCAGAGGACTGCCAGACCTGCTCCCATGTTGCCTCAGCCTACCCCCACCCTCAGGTGCAGAGGAGGGGGATCCCAGGACTTCCTCCTCCAGTCCATTAGTGTGCGTCGGGCAGTCTGAGCGGCTCCTCACGAGAGCTGGGTTATGGTGTGTGGGAGCTGGATCCTTTCTATGCCATCATCCATGGGGCTTTTTCCTTGTTTTGGTGCCACCCCTCAGGACTTTGGCACACTAGGGGAACCAAGGGGTGGAGCACGTCAACATGCAGTCGCTCCGGCTTCCAGCTGACGGCCTCCCACCCGGTTAATGCTGTCCTGCTGCACCTCCACCTGTGCTCACCCAGGTGGCTATAGAGCGGCAGGACAAGCAGGCCCACCTTCTCCGGAGGAGGAGGAGAGCAGCCTGTGGACTCTCAGTCCTCCTCCCCCAAGCCAGCCCTCCAGCCACCCAAGTCCGTTCTCAACCTGGGTCGCTGGCACCGCGAGCAGTAACCCTACCGCTGCACCAGCAGGCTGGCTCTGGCAACTGATGTTTAACGTAAAAAAATTCAAGGTCATGTAGCTAGGAAGGGCCAACCCAGGAGAGTACTACTACCTGGGAAGAGTACAACTGAAATCTTCCAAACAGGAAAGGGATCTGGGAATAATTATAACGGATAACCTAAAGATGTCCAAACAGTGTGAGAAAGCAGCACTATGGGCAAATGACATATTGGGCTGCATAGGCAGGGGGATCATCAGCAGGAAAAAAGGTCATCCTGTCACTGTATAGATCTTTGATGAGGCCACACCTGGAGTACAGTGTACAGGAGACCACATCTAAAAAAGGATATCGACAGACTGGAGACAGTGCAAAGGAGAGCTACAAAAATGATACATGGCCTATAGAACAAAAACTATGAATAGCGTCTGCAACACCACTCCCTGGAGCAGCGGAGGGAGAGGGGAGACATGACTGAGACCTACAAGTTCCTAAATGGAATAAACAAGGTGCAGGTTTCATGAAGCTGGAGGTGGGGCAAATTCAGAGGCAGCACATGTTGAGTTTTTCTTTACCGAAAAGGTGATGCATGGAACAGTCTTTCTCAGGTAGGGGTGGGGTGAAAACAGTGGTTGATTTCAAGAATGCTTGGGACCGGTACAAAGGCACCACCACACTGACTAGCAGTTAATGGGGTAGCCCTGGTGGCAGACTAGATGGACCGTATGGTCTCCTTCTGCCATCACTTTCCATGTTTCTGTGTGCTTGTGACCACTGTGCACTGAGCATCCATTGAATCTTTGTCATATGTAAGTATGCCAGGGGCACTGTGAACACCGAGGAGGCTATCCAACCCAGCATGCGTTACATGGAGTGGGCTTAAACAGACTGCACTCCATAATGTAGCATGCCATCTGCAGGTTTGCCTGCATTCTGCTCTCTGGAAGGAATGCTCTGGCTTTAGCTGTATCCAGAAAAGCTCCTTTGAATAGCAGCTTCTGTGAGTGTTGAAGCTAGGACTTCTAGATTCAGCAGAACCCCCACAGAGTTGAGAAGCTGTGAGGCCATGGCCACAGCTTGTTCTGTTTTGTGCCTGGATGGACTGTCAACCAATTGTCCAGGGTTTACCTGGAATCCTAATTTTCTCAGGTGCACTAAGAGTACTGCAAAGCTCTTAAAGACTTGAGGTGTCATAGGGGAGTGCCAAAGGAAGGACTCTGAATTGGTAAGACGCCCCAGCATGAATAAAGAACAGTTATCTACTTAACCATAACAGTAGATCTTTGAGAGAATCTATTCCCTTAGGCCACACCTTTGGAAGTATACCCACATCAGCGCTAAGACCATGATGAAACTTTTGCTAGCAGGGTTCACACAAGAAGATATCACCCGTCACTCTCTACATAAATGTTGGTGTCCCCATCTTTCCTCAGTTCCCTGTTCGAGATTGTGCTCTGAGGACTATATTCGTGGGGAACCAGGATATTATACCAGTGCCTCTCATATTAAGCAGACACAAGCACTGGAAATAACAGCCATGGAAATTCCCAAGGCAGAATTAGATGCCATATTCCCCTACGACTGACAAAAAAGAAAACATGGCCTAAGGGAAGAGATTCTCTCAAAGATCATCTGTTACCTAAGTACATATCTATATATCTTCTTCAAGGATACCGCTTCCCTTAGGCCACACCTTTTGGAACGAGTCCCAAACGCCAGCTGAGAGGATGGCGCAGTTTGTGTTTTTCTCCCCGCCTGGGACCCCAGCAGACATGTGCGTGGAGGTGCATGACAGGTACTGGCTCAGCCCCTTCCGTCCCACCCCGGCTATCACCTGCTGCCCCCTCTGCTTATGCTTCCCATAGGACTGCCACCCGATTGGAGTGGAACTACAGGGGCAAGCACTCATCTCTCCCCAAGAGAGGAGAGTCGCCTTGTGGCACCTCAGTCCCCCTCCTCCCCCCACCAACTTTGGCTCGTTCCTGAACCTAGGTCACCAGTGTGGTGCGAGGTGTGTTCAGCGACTCAACACACAGCGCCACCAGGCCAGCATCACAGATGCATTTCTGAAGCAAGCAACACATGTGGCCATACCATGGGATTCAGTCAGTGGTTGAAAAGCTGATGCGGAGCTCGGGGATTTGGCTTCACTGGGGACTAGGGGTCCACCTGGAGTGATGCAGGCCTATACTGGCATGATGGGCTGCATCTGTCTAGGAGGAGAACCAGGATCTAGGTGATAGGTTTAAATGCTTTATTGGCAAGCATTTAAACTAGCCAAGGGTGGAGGCACTGGAAAGGAGCAGGGAAATCCTAGCCCCCCCCCAAAAGAAAAGTCAGGGTAGTAAGTGAGGTAAACACCAAGATAGCGATGTCGATAGAGAGAAGGGCAGGCCTAAATGGAGAAAGTGACAAAGGTAGTATGGATAGGGATGGGGCCAAAAGGAGTAAGGCCATTGGGAAATGGAGGGTAATGAGTACCAATGCCTGCAGTCTGGGCATCAAGCTCCCTGAACTGGTGGCCTTGATGGAAGACGGTTGCCTGGATATCGTAGCAGTTATAGAAGCATGGTACACAGATTTCAGGTTCTGGAATGGTGCGGTAGGCAGTTACCTCTCGTGGCTCCCAAATCCCCAACAATTGAAAATGGTCCAAAATATATAAAAAACAACAAACCTTGCTGAAAAAAGGTAACCGAAGCAGCAGTAGGACCCCAACATCGTCTGGGGCCTTCCTTCTCGTTAATCTAGATGGTCAAAGACAATTAAAAGAATCTCCCTCGTTACCGCATCTGCCGAGTGAAAAGAGATACCCATTCTTTGGCAGGAGACTCCCCATGAACAGACTGTTTGGCCAGTCGCTATCCTTTTGGTCATACAATTGAGCTGAGCCATCTATCGCCCCCCTTTTCAGCTGAAGGCACATAGGAGGACCTGTGTTGGAGCCCCGAAGGCAAAACAAACAGTTCTCGCTGCCTCGATCACAAAGGCCTTCTCACAATTTGCTCCCTTCCATCGCACACCTTTCTCCTGATGGTGAGTGCCACGGGTGTTCTCCCCCACCCCACCCCTGCGGTCTGCATGGTAGACAGTAACTACTGATGGTACATAAAGCTTTAGAATGCAAAATAATGAGCGGATCGGAAATTGAGTGAAATAAAGATCCAGATTGGCAAAAGTAGAATATAAAGCAGCTTAACAGTGCCTCGCTGGCTCTTGGGGCAACGTAAAGAGGAGAAACTCAGGGGAAATTGGGGGAGACGGAGGAGAGTAGGAAAAGAAAATCAATGAATTTCTTCAAAAACCACTACAAAAGTACTTATTCCACACCCTCCCATGTTCCTAACTGGATGAAAATTTGTTTAAATAATAGATACTCCCCACTGTTATCCCTTACTACCAGAGAGGAGGAAGCAAATTTAAATTCCAACATTTTTGATCAGCCTGATGCTTCTATACCTCCTGCAGTTTTCTCTGTTGCCCCCTCTTGTTCTCCCTTAGTTCAGATGGCATCCAAGGGAAGGGGAAAAAAAAAGATAATGCTACCCAGCTAGTCCAGCCAACATATCCAACTCATCAACCAGAACAGAAGATATTATGGGCAATTACAGAATTTAGAGAGGAGAGGAGATGAGGGAATCTCTGAACCAGGTCAGAGCCGACTTAAGATCACTGCAGTCTCGTGCTCATGAGGCAGACCAACAGATTTCCCAGAACACAACAAAAATTAATGCTCTGGAATCATCAGTTTTTTCCCCTAATGGAATCACAGTTGCATTGCTCTCTCCAGCAGGAGGATGCAGAGAACAGAGGCCATAGGAAGAACCTCTGGATCTTCGGTCTGCCAAAGGGTGAAGAAGGCTCTGACCCATTGGCTTTCGCTGATCAGTTTTTTAGATCCATCCTTGACCTGGGTCCTGACTATCCTCTTGATTTTGAACGTGTCCCTCGCGCTCTGGGACCTAGACCCAAGGCAAAAGATGCCAGACCAAGATCGTTTGTCATAGGGATGCAAAGTTATCAGATAAAGGAACAGCTTCTTAAAATGTCATGGCAAAAAAGGAGGATCATGTATGGGAATAATCGTATCATTATTGATAATGATTACGCTCCCTTTACCCAAAGTCAGAGAAGAGCCTATGCTCCGCTGTTTCCCTTACTTTGAGCCCAACAGATCAAATTTCGTAATCTCTATCCAGCTAAGCTAATGGTTTATCTCCAGTACGGTCCGTCCCTATACACATCAGCAGTGGAGGCCAGGAAGGATCGGATCAGAAATGGGATAATCAAAGAGCAACTTTTGGCTCGTTCAGGACCACTGAGAAACCCTCAACAGAAACAGCTACAGCAGAATGACATGCTTCAACCCAGTATGGATATGGAAGAAATGCTACAGAGGATCCATTTATTAAGATGCCCTCTAGTGACTGTGGACCAGTATTAAGTCCTGGTGGTGGATGAGTCTGATATTGGGGCTCTTCCCAGGGAGAGGGGTGGGCCGGGGATGATGGTCAAGGAGCGCTGTCCCTTCAGATTAGCATCTTAATAAGGGGTTATAAATATGAATGTAATTCATTGTTTCCCACTACTTTGCCTTGGCTGTGGGTTCGTATTCCCCCTTGATGGCGGGCATTCTGCCTGGCCGGGGGGGTTTACTATGGCACTCCCTTAGGGCTCTGGGATTCCCCTTTCTGGCGTGGCCCCTCACCCCCCTCTTTCTCTTGGTCCCCGGGGGACTCTTGTCAGGGGACAGATTTTGTCCTGGGTGGGTCCATTCAGGGATCCCCCTCCTAGTGGGATGGCTTACTGTTGGACCCACCTCCCCAGGTGAATAAGAGGAATCCTCAACTTCAAATTGAAATCATTAATCAAGACCTAAGGGACTAGTGATTTACTAGTCATGTTCAGGACATTGACTTAGGACATAAAAAGACTAATTTCAAGGACTTTGTAATAATACTCCTGAGTGACAGGAAAGTTTTTGAACAATGGGGGGCCTTTGGTTCCTCCCTTTTTTTCTCTTCCTTTTTTCTTTTCCCCTTTTCCTCCTTTTCTCTCTTGACTCTTTTCTCCTTCTTTGGGGAGGCCACCTAATTTCTCCTTCTAATAGTTCAGTAGCAGGTAACCAAAGTAGTCACTCATAGGCGGCTAAAGGAGTGAAACACTACGGGATCAAGGACACAATGAATTTAGGAGGGGATTCTCTATAGGGTGAAACCCCTTACAGGAGAGTTAGACCCCACAGATCTTTTCTTGACTCTTGTTGGGAAAACGGGTCAGTGCCTAGACACAATTTGAGGATGGTCTCCCAACCACTGACCGGGGAATTGATTTACGGTAATCAACCTCCACCATTGTAGGGGTTTCCCTGTATATCCGAGAGACAGACCCCTTTTATCAGTAACTTATTTGAGGGAGGGGATCGTGAGAGGGGAAGGAGAGTGGGTAGATGTGTTGGTGTGGGGGTGGAATATAATATAAATAAAAATGTTCTTTTCTTTTTTTTTTTCCTTCTTCTCCTTCTTTCTTCTTCTGGCCTCCTCTCCCCCTTCTCTATAGGGAGGGAGGTAAAGATACTAAGAATGGGTTAGTGGAGGCGGAGGGGAAGAGATCGGGAAACAAGGGAATGGTCCTAATCCCTTCCCCTCTCTCTTTCTACTCTATTTATTAGAGAGAGGGGGACCCTACCCCGTAGGGATCCTTGGGAGCCTATATACCACTTTACCCATTTCAGGTGAACCTTCTGGGTGTACATTAACGTCCTTTGAGGAATCTGTAACTATAGAGATCTTCGATCAACGCTGACTCCTTTGGGAATTGGCTTGAGATTGTGAAGGGTGGAACTTTAATCCCACCTGAACAGTGGAAGCACAGGCACATAAAGTGCAGTTTAGTTTTGATACTTTGTTAGTTGTGGATGGTTTAAGCTTACTATACTGTTACCTAGTTGTAGTTATTCACATAGTTACCGCTGTAATGGCAGTAAATCTTTGTTCAAGTTATGAAGTAAGAAAGAGACACAGGATGAAATTTTTCAATGGCTTGCTTTATTACAGAAACCTCAGAAAGTTTTCATAAGCAGAACAAATAGATGCTTGAAGGGCAAACTGAATATGGACGGTAGATCCTCTGTCTTGGGGGAGTGATCTGGGTGAAGACGGACGGATGGATGGAACCAGGAAAACAAACAGAAAAAAATTAATAATAAAAATAGTGAAATCAGGAAACCCAAAATGACTATAAAGGAAATTCAAATTAAACCTAAAATAGTCAAAACAGAAGAAAAGAGCAAAAAAAAATATATATCTATATATATAAATGGCTTCCCAACCAGTAAAGATCTATTCTATAAATGTAAATGGCCTTCATAGCCCCATCAAAAGATCTCGTGTAACGCAGCACTTAAATCAGCAAAACGTACATGTTATATTTATACAAGAATCTCATCTGACAGACACAGAACATCAAAAATTAACCTGGGGAGGTCGATATGCCATTTATGCCTCATCTCATCCAGATGGGCGTAAATGGGGAGTTGCAATACTGATTCCATCAACAACTCAAATAAAGATAAACAATATACAATCTGATAAATCAGGACACTATATCATTATTCAAGGCCGACTATATAATCAAGAAGTTACATTAGCCAATATATATTTACCACCACAAACTAAAACCCTAATAATTCGGCAAATCTTAAATAAAATATTGGATTCTCATCAAGGACAATTACTAATGGCAGAAGACTTCAATTTGACAATCACCCCAAATCTGGATTCATCAAACCCCAAAATCTATCATCTTTCTACTTCAGTGAAGTTTTTTAAAATGCAACTTGAAAGCCTGGGTTTGGTGGATATGTGGAGAAAGTTTTTTCCTTCAGACTCAGGTTTCACTTATTACTCAGGGGGGTTTCACTCATACTCCAGACTAGATTATTTTTTCACTATATGTGAACACTTCTCTTCAGTAACAGACATAAATGTTTGCCCCAAAATAATATCTGACCACCACCCTCTACTATTAAAAGTAGACATGGATTTAAAAAAAAATCACTCTGGAGATTAAATCCCTATCTCTTAAAAGACAAAGAATTTACTGACCATATTAAAAAAAAAAAAAAACCTCAATTCTATGCAGAGAACGCCTCATCGGCTTCCTCAGAAGCTATACTATGGGATGCCATGAAGGCCACCATCAGAGGGGAGATAATTGCCTATGCTTCAGGAAAAGGAAAGAGAGAGGAAATATAATGATCTTACTAATACTTTACAAAATCTCCAACTACTTTACAGAGAAGGGGATAAAGAAATAAACAAGAATTAGAGCAACCAAATCAGCTCTCCAAAAAATAATAGATGAAAAGATCCACATGTCTTTTATGTACTTAAAGCAGACAAATTATGAGGGTGGATCTAGAGGAACACGTCGGTTGTCCCAGAAGCTGAAAGCAAGGAAAAAACGCAGTAACAATATTAAAAATCAAACATCCCCAAACCAGCAGGATAACTCATAGAGAGGAAGAGTTGAGGAAAGCATTTGCTTATTATTACCAACAACTTTATACTACACATAACACCTCTACCAAGGAAGATAGACAAACTTTTTTAGATCAGTTATAACCTCCAAAAATGTCAACAGCACAAGCTTAAAAATTACAAGCTCCCATAACTATAGAGGACATAGAGGCAGCGGTTAATAAACAACACTCGGGACATTGCCCTGGCCCTGATGGATATACTAATGAATGGTACAAAGCCTTCAGTAAAGAAATAACTCCGAGGCTTTTAAAACTATTCAGAGAAATGGCAGCCAGAAACACCCCCCCCCCCAATCCTGGGAATATATTACATTAGCTGCCATCCCAAAACCTAATGGAAACAAACAAGACCCCTCAGACTATCACCCGATATCAATATTGAACTCAGACTATAAAATCTTCATGGCAATATGGGCCAAGAGATTGGAACAATACTACCATCAATAATACATCCAGATCAAGCAGGTTTTATAAAAAATAGATCCACAACAGACAATGTAAGAAAATCCCTAATACTTATCAAATACGACCAAACCCAGAAGATCCCAGCCGCGATTAAAGTCTTGATGCTGAGAAAGCATTCAATAGGGTATATTGGCCTTTTCTTTGGGACACACTCAAAACCTTTGGGTTCCCGGATTCTCTGCTGAAATGGCTGATCCAAATATATCTTTCACCGAAAGCCTACATTCGTATAAACTGAGGACTGTCTCCCCCCCCCCCCAATTCCAATAGGACAGGGCACAAGGCAAGGATGTCCCCTTTCCCCTCTACTTTTTGTTTTATATCTTGAGCCATTAGCAAGAGCGATAAGAATATCAGAAAGGGTGGAGGGGGTTCCACTGCAACAATCTGATAATAAAATAAGCCTATATGTGGATGATATGCTTCTTTCCTTGATATCCCCTACTGATTCGATCAAAGAAACATGGAAAATTTTATTACGATTTGAAGAATTGGCTGGTTTTAAATTAAATATTTCAAAAACTAAGGCTCTTCTGTTTAATTACCCCCAAACATGTTAAAACAAAATTTAGCAATTAAATGGCTCTCTACTAAACAAAAGTATCTAGGAATACAAATCTCTCAGGATCTCCAGGTAATTGAACTAATAAACTATGAACCCATTTCTATAGAAATAAAAAAAGATCTGGACAGGTGGTCTACTTTCCCTATATCTTTGTTCCAATGCATAGAAACTATAAGAATGAACATATTACACCGTTTACTATATTTGTTCCAAAATATTCCTTATTTTCCATCACAATATTATTTCAAGTCATGGGACAGTATGATATCTACATTTATTTGGAATAAACAAAAAACAAGGATCCTTCTTACTATATTAAAATTATCTTTGGCTCAGGGTGGGACCAACCTCCCAGACCTAAGAAAATATGCAGAGGCAGCGTTTCTAAAGATACTCCTATTATGGCTTTTGGACCAGTGTGACTCTCAGTGGAAGAAACTGGAATTTCATTTAAATGACATGCATCATATAAAAAAAATAATTTTCTCTTCTCCAGGAAAGACTCCTCCACAGAGAGATTTTACAGGTATCACTTCACAGGTCTTAGCAAACTGGTTTAAAATGTGAGAGAAAGAGCCACTTCAACCGATCTTTGAGTACTGTAAAATAATTTCAGAGGATGAACTTTTCATTCCAGCTAATAATGATCTTTTTCTCATTGGCGTAGATTGGGTCTAGAACAGGCTTTCCAATTCCTGGGATCAAATGGAATTCTATCGTTCGAAGAACTAAAACTTAAATTTACTCTTCCAAACGCTGACCACTTTAGATATCTCCAAGTAAGAAATTATTTACTACGTAATAGAATAATACAGGTCAAACTAACTCCCTCCCACTTTTTAAAGTTATTTCTAGATCATTCCCAGGGACAATGCCGGAGTCATTTGATTGGTCAACTATATAAAATGATGTGAGATCAATCTATAGAATCCACAAATTCAATATTATCTAGTTGGAACAGAGACTTAGAACTTGAGATATCTGAGGCAGAGCAGTTCTCATCATCCCTAGGAGCGGTTAAAATCACACAGTCTCATATTTGGAGAGAATACTCTTGGAAGTGTAGATCAAGATTTTTCAGGTCCCTGGCCAGTCTAACCAAATATCTCCCAATCGAATTTGGGGTCTGTTGGAGGGAATGTGGTTCTGAGATGGCGGATCTGGCACACATACTATGGCAGTGCCCAAGATTAATGTCTTTTTGGATATGTATTCATGGGGACATAAGCAAGGGACTTGGAGAGAGTGTTGAACTTACGGCCAAATTGGTACTCATGGCAGTTTACCCGGATCGCTCCCCCCATGGACAAAAACTCTGCTTCCCGTTTAGCTATTGGCTGCAAAAAAAAATCCTTAACAAAGAAATGGATGACCAAAACAATAGCAAGCACTAAAGAGTGGAGACGAATACTGTATTCATTATACCAGATGGAAAATATTACAGCAAAACTAAATAATCAATCGGACAGATTCGCCTCTCTCTGACAGAGATGGTTACTGTACCAGGCCAGAATTGACCCTGATTTTTGTCCATAGCAGATGGGAACCGGGGTGGTGAGGATATGAGATTCGAAAGAAGATGCTGAAATGTTTGTATTTTAAGTAACAATCTGTATCTAATATAAAAGTCCTAAAGGCATTCTATATCTGTAACATACTAAACTTGAAGTTTATATAGACAATGATCTCATTGTATTGTGTCTCCTGAACTAAAAGAAAAGGAAAAAAAACAATAAAAATAAATAAAAAAAAAAAAGAAAGAAACATGGTACACAGAGAACCATGACTGGGATGTTAATATACCAGGGTACATAACCTGTAGGAGAGACAGGGAGGGGAGAAGAGTGGGTGGAGTAGCTCTCTATGTAAAGGAAAGGATAAAAGCAACTGAACAAAAGACTAAACAGGGAGGAGAGGAGGCACTGTGGGTCACCTCAGAGACTGGAAATGGCACCACAGTCCGCACAGGGGTTGTATACAGAACCCCATTTCAGGGGGAAGGAATGGACAAGCTATGATAGAAGGCATTCTTTGGATGGCAGAGAAAGGGGAGATACTGTTGATAGGAAACCTGAATATGCCAGATGTTGACTGGAGCACATTTGCTGCAGTCCCATCCAAGAGTAGGGCCATTCTCAGTGCCCTGCAGGTGGCAAGACTCAGACAGCTAGTTTCAGAACCCACTCATGAGGGAGTAATCTTAGATCTCATACTCTCAAATGGGGACAGTGAGAGGATCTCAGATCTAGAAGAGGGTTGCCATCTGGGAACAAATGACCATCAAACAGTGTAGTTCATGATAAACTCAGCTACAGTGTCAAGCTATACAAAAGTGAGGGTACTGGACTTTAGGAGGGCTGATTTTGGCAAGATGGGACAGTGCCTTAGAAAAGCACTAGCAAACAGGCTAGAAGAAGGGGTGGAGAAATAATGGGGAAACATCAAAAGTGCCATTACAGAGGCAACAAACCTTTGTGTGAAGCAAATAAACAAACCAAAACTAAAGAAAAAGCCACTATGGTTCTCAAAAGAGGTGGCAGGGAAAGTCAAGGAGAAAAAGATAACATTCAGGAAGTATAAGGAAACAGAAGGAGCAGGACGGAGAGCTGTACCAGTTAAGGCAGAAGGAAGCAGGGAGGGAAGTCAGAATAGCAAAGGCCCAAACTGAGGAAAAGATAGCCAACTCAGTTAAGAAGGGGGATAAAACCTTTTATGGGTACATCAGGGAGCATAGAATGACTAAGGGAGACATTGTGAGACTGAATAGAATGGACTGTGGGTGGGAGAGGGACAGTGAAAATGCAGGGATACTGAACGAATATTTCTGCTCAGTATTAACAAATGAGGAGGAGGGGGAGGTGTCTAATCCAATTAACAGAAGCACTCTTGATAGGGGGGTCGATCCCAGTCCTTTCACAGAAGAAAGGGTTCTGAAAGAACTCCTAAAACTAAAGGTGGACAAAGCAATGGGGCCTGATGGAATTCACCCCAGAATTCTAAAAGAATTAAGAGGAGAACTAGTGAAACCACTGACTACCCTTTTTAACAAATCATGGGAGGATGGTGTGGTATCTGAGGACTGGAGGAAGGCAGATGTGATTCCCCTTCACAAAAGTGGGACCAAAACAGAGGCAGGAAACTACAGACCTGTCAGTTTGACCTCTGGGGTAGGGAAAGTGATGGAATCACTTCTGAAGGACAGAATTGTTGAGTACCTAGAGGCCAGTGGGGCACAGGACCCAAGACAGCATGGGTTCACAGCGGGAGGGTCATGTTAGATGAATCTAATTGATTTATTTGACTGGGTGACGAAAGTAGTAGACCTGGGAGGGTCTGTGGACACGGCCTACCTAGACTTTAGCAAGGGATCTGACACAGTCCCACACAAAAGATTAATAGTCAAATTCACCAGCCTGGGAGTGGGTCCCAGGGTGGTAGCCTGGCTAAAATATTGGCTGGACAACAGGACACAGAAGGTAATTGTAAACGGAGTCCACTCTGAAGAAAGAGGGGTTACTAGTGGGGTACCGCAAGGTTCAGTCCTTTTTAATGTCTTTATAAGTGACATTGCAGAGAGACTGGAAAGAAAAGTATGCCTCTTTGCAGGTGGCACAAAGATCCGCAACAGGGTTGATACACAAGGAGGCATGGAAAGTATGAGAAGGGACTTGGCAAGACTGGAGGAATGGTCAGAAGTATGGCAGCTTAGATTCAGTGCAAAGAAGTGCAAAATAATGCACCTGGGAAACAAAAACCCAGGGGAAGATTACACAATGGGTGGGGAGGTAGTAACAACAAAAATGGAAAGGGACCTGGGGGTAATCATATCAGATGACCTTAAAGTTAGCAAGCAATGTGAGATGGCAGTAGGGAGGGCTGGGGTATACTAGAATGTATAGGGAGAGGCATCACCAGCAGAAAACAGGAAGTTGTTATCCCTCTGTACAGACAGTTGGTGAGACCCCATCTGGAGTACTGCATCCAGTTCTGGAGACCCCATCTCTACAAGGACATAGGATAGAGGCAGTCCAGAGGAGGGCAACTAAGATGGTGCAGGGTCTGCAAGAGAAGCCATACGAGTAGAGACTAAAGGAGCTTAATATTTATACATTTGAGGAAAGGAGGAAGAGGGGGGATATGATAAACGTTTAGGTGTCTCAGTGGAATCAACAGTCCAAGAGGGTTGCATCTTTTAGAAAAAGAGATGTGCAAGAACAAGGGGACACAATTTAAAGATGGGGCAGTTCAGAGGCAATGTGAGGAAGTATTTTTTCACAGAGATGGTGATGGACGCATGGAACAGCCTTCCTGAGGAGGTTGTGGGGCTAAAACTGTGGGAGAATTCAAGAATACATGGGACAGACATAAGGCAATTCTTGTGGGGGGTAAGAAGACATAGGCTGTTGGTTAACTAGGATCTGCAGCTTATTATGTAGGCAGGGAAATGGGCAGACTAGGTGGGCCAAGTGGTCCTTCAAACAACATGAAGTCTTGCTATATTATGACATATGCAGTATAACCCCAGGTTAAAACTGCTCCGGAGGTGAAAGAGTTAACTTTCCATGCAGGGCATGGAACCTTGAGCACGAGCTTGGTTGAACACACTGTCTGTTGTAGCTCAAACTTAAACTGTCAGATTCTTTACTCCGCCTCACTGAACAGTCGCTCCTGAGATTTCTCCTGCTGCTCGGTTCGTTTGTCAGTTAAAAAGTGTAATTCTCGGTTTATTTTACGAAATTAACATAATCGGTCGTTCAAGCTCTGTCTGTGGTATTGTAAAGTAATAGGCTTATTTTATTTTCTTCTGTGTGAACTTGTAAACGTCTTTTTCGGTTCGGTTTGAACCGATCAGATGGGTTTTAAATTAACTTTCTAGCCCTTTAGAGTGCGGTTCCTGGTTCTTATCGGTTCTAAAAAAAACAGATTTTATTACGTTTTTTTCCACGACCCGTGACACGGTTGGGAACCGATAAGAGAGTCTTGCTTAGCGGATTGCCACTAACAGACAAGTTTTGGTTAGGCTGGCACTATGTCTGAGAAACCCAAAAGAAAAACCGGACCCACTGGGTTTCAGCACTGTGGCCTCTGTGGGGAAGCTTTTGCTAAAGGCTGACCCACACACCTACATGTATATTGTCTGGGGTTTGACCACCTCAGTGCAGACTGGTGATTTAAGAATTTTCCTGCTGCCACCGTGAAAAGAGTTGGTAGGCTCAGGAAGGGAGGCCAAGAAGTCCGCTGACCGGATGGCCAGCCCGGTTGGGTTCCAACCGAACCTGAGGGAGTGCCCTCTGACCAGGGTGATACTTCCTCGGGCAAACGAAGAGCCAGCTCCGAGGAGCCAGTTCCAACTAAAAGGGCTAGAAAGTCAGCTAGTGTGGAGCCAAAAGTTTTTTCTCCAACCGCTGAGGAAATAGCTAAAGCTATTCAAATTGTCCAGTCTCTTTCCCCGGTTCCGTCCGAACCGACACCATCAGGGAAGCGCTCGGTTCGGACGGTTCCACCGGTTCAAGATTATGATTTTGAGGATTTTTATGAACCGGAGGAAGGGGAAGAGGGGTATGAGGAGAGTGAATGTGATTTTGAAAGTCTGGATGTGCCCATTGAACCGGACATCTCTCCAGACAGACCTTCAGGGGTCCCCCCTCCCAGGCTATCTGAGTCCCCTTCTCATTTTTGTTCTATAAGAAAGTTGCTGAAACTCTCCAACTCCCTGTTGAGGAAGCTGTTGATGACCAAGAAGAGCCTGATTATGTAGAAATGATGGATATTCCAGAGTCTAGGAGACTGTCTATTCCTTTGCACAAATCCTTTAGGAAACAGACAGTAAAAATTCTAAAAACTCCTCACTCTATCCTTCCTGTTGATAAAATGATGGACAAAAGGTATACATTATCAGGCTCTGATCACGGAGTTCCTCTCTCAGCAATGCAGCCATGTGGGGTAGTGCAGGCTGCAGCCTGTAACAAGGCTAATATTCCTCTAGCTCTCTCACCCTCCTGAAAAGATTCCAGGAGGATGGATGCCATGGCAAAGAAACAGTACATGGCAGCATCTTTGGGACTCAGACAGATGAATTACATGGCTTATGCACCTAGGTACCAGAAATCCAGATGGGATACTGTGCTGGCACTAGCAAAACAGGCCCCTGACCAGCTTGCCAGGGAGCTGGAGCAGGTGGCTGCGGATGGTATTGAGGCATCCAAGGTGCAATTTCATGCTGCAGTAGACTCTAATGATGTTTCATCAAGAGTCATGGCTACATCTGTGTCTCTTCGCAGAATGGCCTGGCTCAGATGTACTGCCCTGTCACAGGATACCCAGTCTAAGGCTATGGATTTTCCTGTTGTGGGAAATTCTCTGTTTGGGGAGCAGACAGAGAATTATATGAAGAAAATGGATGAGTATAGGGCCACCTATAGGAGTGCACAGGCCAAAGAAAGGCAAGCCACTCCTCAAAGGCAGCATGTCAGGGGCAGAGGCAGGCCTTTTCATGGCCTTTTTACCAAGCCCAGGCCTCCTCTTCTGCTTATGCCCAGAGGGGGTTCTTTAGAGGAAGAGGCAGAAGAGGGTCTGGTAAGCCTGCTTCTACCCCTCAACCCAAAGCCCCTGCAAAACAGGCTCTCTGATGGGGTGGCCAGGGCCGATTCTCCACTACCGGTAGTGGGCAGGCTGGCTTACTTTGTCGAGGACTGGAAGTCTGTAACATCAGACAAGTGGGTCCTGGAAGTAGTAAGCCAGGGACTGGTTCTCAGCTTCAAAAAACTTCCGAAGATGAGAACCAGGTCCTTTCCACCTGCAAATCCATCAGAGGCACTTGCCCTAGAAAAAAGTTTCTTCCCTCCTGGCTCTCAGAGCTGTGGAAAGGGTTCCAACCCTACACCAGGGCAAAGGGTTGTACTCCAGGTACTTCCTTACCCCAAAAAAGACAGGAGAATGGTGGTCCATCCTGGATCTCAGGTATCTAAACAAGCACCTTTTAAAACCAAAGTTCAAAATGGTGACTCTGGGAATTATTTTACCCTCTCTAAAGCCAGGGGACTGGTTAGCCTCCCTGGACCTCAAGGATGCCTACTTACATATTCTCATCAGAAGCTCTCATCGAAAGTACCTCAGATTCGAACTGCCCTCAGGCCATTACCAGTTCAGAGCAATGCCCTTCGGCCTCACCTCGGCCCCGAGGGTGTTCACAAAATGCCTGGCAGTAGAAGTTGCCCACTTAAGAAGGCAAAGATTGCCATCTTTCCTTATCTGGATGACTGGCTCATTGTAGGCCAGTCTCCAGACCAGGTCAAACTACACCTACAAGTAACTCAGCAACTTCTTACATCTTTAGGTTTCTTCTCAATCTTCCAAAGTCAGTTCTGGAGCCTGTCCAGCTTCTTACCTTCATAGGCACGAACTGAACACAAAAAGCCAGACTTCCTCCCTCTGGAAAGAGCAAGGACTTTGGTCTCTCTGGCCTCTTCTTTCACCCTGCAGGTCTCTCGACCAGCAAGGCATTTTCTACAGCTCCTGGGGCACATGGCTGCTTCTACAGTAGTAGTGCAGGAGCAAGGTTTCAGATGAGGGACATTCAGTTCCATTTGAGAGCCTTTTGGTCTCAAGGACAGATCCTGTAACCAAATTGATCCCAGTGACTGAACCCTGATCCAGGCCCTCCAGTGGTGGCAGGACCAGAGCAATTTGAGACAGGGGGTTCCCGTCATTCCCCAGTCTCATTCCTTGACCCTTACTACAGATGCATCCCTCTTGGGGTGGGGAGCTCACATGGGCGACCTTACTACCCAGGGGTCGTGGTCCCCTGAGGAATCTCTGCTCCACATCATTTTGTTGGAACTCAGAGCAGTTTTTCTAGCACTCCAGATTTTTTCCACATCTGTTCAGAACAAGGTTGTTCAGGTCAGAACAGACAATTCCACTACAATGTGGTACATCACAAGCAAGGGGGCACTCAGTCTACGGCCTTGTGCACCGAAGCAATGAAGTTGTGGTCTCTGGCTTATTCTCTGAACGCCTTCCTTACAGCAGTTCACCTCCCAGGCAAGGACAATGTCCTAGCGGATGCTCTCATCATGAATGGGCACTGGATCCCCTAGTACTGGAGGTAGTATTTGCCAGATGGGGCACCCCTCAGATCTCTTTGCAGCCCCAGACAATCACCAACTTCCCCTTTTTCGCTGCAGGCCCCCAGTGTTGGGCTCAGTCCCTCTGGATGCCTTTCTACTCAGTTGGGAAGGGAAGTTTCTCTATGCTTTCCCCCCTTCCCTCTTCTTTTCAAGGTGCTAGTAAAAATCAGGTCTCAACCTGCAGGATGATCCTGATTGCTCCAGATGGGCCAGGCAGCCCTGGTACCCTCCTCATGTCCTTAGCAGTCCACCTTCCCTGTGTCTTCCAGGAATCACAACCTGTTAACCTATGCCCAGGGAGAGTTTGGTATCCGAACCTCAGATCTCTCAATCTCAAGGCATGGCTCTTGAAGAGCTAGAGTTTGCTGACCACACCTTTCCCAAGGCGTATTGGAAATCTTGAAGGCCTCTAGGAAGCCTTCCACTAGAGCTACTTATAATTCAAAACGGAAAAGATTTTCCATATGGTGTGCTGGTAAGCACATTTCCCCAGAATCAGCTGACGTGCCCACGATTCTGGATTATTTAGTGCATTTGAATTCTTTGAGGCTAAGACCAGCTACCCTAAAAGTGCACTTGGCAGCTGTGTCTGTCTTTTTATCAGCAGGTAAGCCCTCTTCTTTTTCAGCTCACCCTGTGTTCTCCAGTTTTTAAAGGGTTGCTTACACCAACCCTCCGCTCAGGATCCTGCCCCTGCTTGGGATCTTAATATTTGCATTACCCAGCTTATGCAACCCTTTGAGCCATTGTCTTCAGAGAGCTTAAGTACTTGACTTGGAAAACTGTGTTTCTGGTAGCCATCACCTCTGCCAGGCGCATAAGTGAGCTACAAGCATTGTCAGTGGAGCCTGATTTTATCTCCTTTCACAGAGATAAGGTGGTCCTCAGGACTAACAGAAAGTTTTTGCCTAAGGTGGTTTCAGACTTCCACCTTAATCAATCCATGTCTCTTCCTGTGTACTTCACTGACCATTCCTCCTCTGGTGAGAGGAGATTACAGTTTAGATGTCAAAAGAGCCCTTAGTTACTATATAGAACATACCAAGGGTCACAGGTTTGAATCCCTCCAATTGTTCCTCACTTATGGTGAGGTTGGTAAAGGTAAACCTGCCACTAAAAGATCCATTGCCAGGTGGATGGTCTCTTGTATCCAATTTTGCTATGAAAACTGGGTAAGATTCCTCCTCAGGCCTGAGGGCTCACTCTACCAAGAGGTACAGCTGAGTCCCTGGCTGCTGCCAGGAACATCCCTATCCTAGAGATATGTCAAGCAGCTACCTGGAAAACAGTTCACACTTTTACTAAGCATTACTCCCTGGATTTCCAGGCTAGGCGTGATGCTCGATTTGGCACAGCTGTGCTTCAGAGCCTATTTCCTAAGTAGGTTCTGTCCCTCCTCCATGGAGGTACTGCTATGTAGTCTGCATATGTCATAATATAGCAAGACTTCATGTTGTTTGAAGAAAAAATTACTCACCTTAGTAATGTTGTTTCTTCTAATGGAGTCTTGCTATATTATGACCTCCCCCCCAGCCTGACCCTCTCAGAACCTCTACTTTTGAGATGTGGGTGGGCAGTGCAATGTTGGCACTTCATAGATGCCCACTTTATGTTCACCCTTTCTTAGGGTGCTTAGGTGTTATGTTTTATTTTTCCTTCTTGAATCCCCTGACTTGAGTCTTTATTTTGGGATCAAGAACAAAAATGTGTTTTTGTAGTTAGTAGCCAGTGGGCTAGTGTAGGTTTACGGCTTCCACACAGAACCTTAGTGAGTTTTGCTCGTAAAGATCTGACAGTTTAAGTCTGAGCTACAACAGACAGAGTGTTCAACCGAGCTCGCGCTCAAGGTTCCATGCCCTGCATGGAAAGTTAACTCTTTCACCTCCGGAGCAGTTCTAACCTGGTGTTATACTGCATATGTCATAATATAGCAAGACTCCATTAGAAGAAACAACATTACTAAGGTGAGTAATTTTTTCTTATCTGCCATCAAAGTCTATGTTCATACCTCTTGTGGAATGATCACGAACTGCACCAGGAAATTACTCAGCATAGTTACTGTAACAGCACATAATACAATATGCTAGCCATTTGGACAAGCACAGTTCAATACAGGGATGCCCGCTTTTCCAGTGGTGAATAAAACACAAAGCTGAGTGGACTTTCTGCAGTCCTTGGTACAAGCCATATAGTATCTTAGAATTCTGTGTACATGGAGTAATGCTTCACCTTGATTGGTATGTCTGGATAATAAACTGGAAGGGGGATGGTTTGATTTAGTGTGAACTCTGACACTACCTTTGTCAAAAACTTGATTAGTACATAGACACACCCTGTCTTTATGGAAAATCAAACAATGCTCACACATTCAAGCCTGAGGCTCTGAAATCCTTTGAGACAAAGGAATTGCAACTGTAAATAATGCTTTCCATGTGAGAAAGCGTAAGCCACAATTCATGGCTGGCTCAAAAAGAACCAAAGTAAGTTTCTCAAGCACATATCTGACGTCCCATGGGGGGACTGATTGTGAATGGGCGGTTTCATTAGTGGAATACTTCTTAAAAAGGTACAGGAGACCTCTAGTTGAGCTGCCAGTTGCATCTTCAGTGAGAAATACTGCAAACATGTCTGACAGTAAGAGCAAGAATTCCAACACAGCATTTACTGGACAAGTGAATGAGGCATATTTTTAAAAATGGCCCACAAAGTGAAACACTTCCACTTTATGTATGTCTGATGGAAGATTTTCAGCCACAACCAGCACATAAGCTACTTTCAATGACACCCCAAATCGTTGCATGGCTATGTCTTCAGGAACCAGGCATGTAGGTGCAGGGACTTCAGGTTTGAATGAACCAGAGACTCCTTGTCCTGTGACACCAGGTCTCTGCACATCAGCAAGGGTACTGGAGGCTCTACTAGTAGTTGCTGTAGCAGTGGATACCATATTTGTCAAGGCCAAAGTGGTGCAATGAAGATGAAGTTCACCCTGTATCTGTAGTTTCAGTAATATTTTATGTATTAATGGAATGGGAGGAAATGTGGTCAGAAACCTCCCTTTCCAAGAGACGGATAACATGTCTTGCCAAAAAACTGGGGCAAGCAGAAATGTGGCAGTTTTACGTTGTGTGGGGATGTAGATTGGTCCAACTCTTCCACCTTGTGAAGATGTCCTCTACCAGAGAGGTCAGCAGCTCCCATTTGTGCATCTTGGACTGTGACCTGCTTAGCTTATCTGCTAAGATGCTTTGGACCCCTGGGAGATGCACAGTGGATAACTCAGGCCGTGTTCCAATGCTCAATATCAGTCTTATTGCTTCCTGATACAGGGGATAGGAATGAGTCCCCCTTGTTTGTTTTTTAATTTTAAACTTTATTTCAGACTTTGTTCAAGTTCAGTAATCCATACATAAAAAGTTATTCTGTGCCCAATTATACATTTTAACAATTACATATCAACATATGTACATGTAAAGTGGAATAATAGTTCAACATGCACTCAGCTCTTGTCTACTAACGTTTCTTGCACGAAACTTTTCACACAAGCAGTGTGTTCTGTGCATATCCCCCTTGTTTATGTAATGCAGAACACTTGACAGTCTGTACTAGCAGATGACCCTGAGTCAGATGCTCCTGGAAAGCCTGGAGAGTGTAAGACAGCTCTGATCTCCAGGACATTTTACGTGTAATTTGGCTTCCACCTGGGTCCATAAACCTTGGATTTGATATGGGCCCAGGAGCCCAATATTCAAAACTTTGCCTGCAGTGCAAAGCATTTGTGTGCTGTTAGCACATGAGTGCTATATTCAGAGGGGTTGTTAGTGGGTGTAAAAATAAGCATGTGTGCTAAAAATTAACATATGCGCAGAGCAGAGGGAAGGATGGGTTCATAAATATATGCGCAGTGCTATATTCAGCATGTTAGCACTGCGCAAAAAGGATTAGCGCAGTCACTTTACACAGTGCAATTACTGCCTATAAAAGATATGTCTTAACTCAGGCAAACCCCAGAGGCAGCTGGAGGAATTGCAGGCACAACACAACATTGTGGCATTTACAGCAAACATGCTGTTAGCAAGGGAAAATGCCCTGCTGGAGGAACAGAGGGCCACTCTGGGATCCACTGTAGGCACTGTGCTGCACACAGACAGTACTGGCCATAAGTCTTCTTTGAGAAACTGACAGATGACCACCTTTATGGCTGGTTCCGGCTCAACAGGGCTATGCTCAGTCAGCTGTGTGAACTCTTGCATGGGCAGCTACGCAGTACCAGTCACACTATGTCAGTTGAGTTGAAGGTGATGGCTGCCATATGTTTCCTGGCATCAGTATCCTTTCAAACACTGATGTTGGATACCACCAGTGTTTCACAGTCCACAACCTCATGCCTGCTGGCCCAATTCCTAGATGCCATGCTGCTACTCCTCCTCCTCCTCTTCAGGCTGTGATGACGCCGACCTTCCTTCAGAGCCCGTGGGTGATAAGGGCACCCCTCATTCCCCGCCTGATGACCCATCTTTTATGAATGTAATTTGGCACATCCAGCAGTTAAATGGCTGGGACACAGATGAGCTGGATCTGGAGCACTGTCGGTTGGCTTCCTTTTTTAGGAGGAAGGACATCCAACCTATGGTGGTCCCTCCACTTGTAGAATCCTACAAGGACAGTAACAGAGTGGCCTGGAAGCACCCCTTTTTCATGCTGGCCATCTCCAAGAAGTCAGACCGGCTATATTGTGTTCCCAGAGAGGATCCCTTTTACGGTGAGCACCCAGAGGCAAACTCCGTGGTAATTAGTGCTGCCCATGATCGTTCCAAGTGCCCTAGACAAGTGAGTACACTACCTCCAGACAAAGACTCCTCGCAATTTGACCAG
The DNA here is from genome assembly GCA_016271365.2 of Neoceratodus forsteri. Taxonomy (NCBI): domain Eukaryota; kingdom Metazoa; phylum Chordata; order Ceratodontiformes; family Ceratodontidae; genus Neoceratodus; species Neoceratodus forsteri. Next base: position 265,695,142 of record CM057451.1, on the reverse strand, counting down.
TTGGCCAAAAAGATTTATAGTGCTGCCAGACAGGGCCAAGATAGAAGGAAAAGGAACCGCGAGACGGAGAATGGAACCGAGGGAACAAAGAATAGGAAGAGGTAATGGGGCAATGACAAAGGCTTGGGGCAGTCTGGGAAGGGGACGAGGTAGTGAGGCAGGCTGGAATGAGGGTCAGGGGAGGGGAGAGGGGGCAAAGGAATCCAGAAAAGGTGGGTAACAAGTCACAGGGGAGGACGGATCATGGGGTGTAATAACTGTGGAGGGGCAGTATTCATGGACACCTTCTGGAGGACAGGGGGGTGCCCCATCTGTATAAGGCTGGGGAGGCTAGAAAAGGAAGTACTAAGGCTAAGCGGAAGTGTCAAAGATGATGAAGGGGCATATTAGGTCAGGAGGAGAAGGGAATGTGGAAAGCACAAAAGACATCCAGGAAAAGAAAAAAGATGGGAAGAATAAGAGGGACGGGGGTGGTCAGGACAAGGGGGCAGTGGGAGTGACACAGGTACAGGAGACAAACATGCAAGGAGAATATGAGGAGTACAGGGAGTTGGTAATAGTGGGAGCTCAGATGGGGTCAGACCTCTAACAGAGGAGTCAAAGGAGGGGAAGGGGAAGCACAGTCCATGGGTACAAAGAACAAAATGAGGAGGAAGATGGAGAAATAGGTGAATTGGGGCAACAAGGGTTGAGTACAGCGGAGAACATGGAGAAACAGAGACAATAGGAGGAAACATTGTGCAGGGGGAAGGGAAGAAGGGAGGTGTCTTGGTCTTGGGGGACTTGATACTAAGAGGGGTCAGGTGGGGAAGCAACGGGGAGAGGCACAGTAGAGTTTGGGTGGAAGCCATGCCAGGAATGAAGGCAGAAAGTGTGATGCAATCCATGCTAAGGTATGCAAGCAGGGAAAGGCCTCACCTAATAATACACCTGGGGATGAATGACCTGGCTGTTGGGACGGTAGGGGAGGTTTGAGGAACTGGGACCTCTGTGTGAAGGAGCAGGCAGATCTGTCACCTTCTTAGATTTACTTCCCATTCCCAGGGCAAGCATGACAAGAAAAGGAAGAATTCAAGAGTTTAATGAATTACTGGGGCCTGGTGTCTGGGGGAGGGGTATGGGCTGTAGGAGGGTGGGGGGACTTGGGAGAACAGCAGTCTGTATGCAAATAGATAGACTGCACCTAAATGAGGAAGGAAAAAATGTACTGAAGTCAAGGATAGGGAAGCACATTGAGGAGTATTTGAACTAAGTGGGGGGGGGTAGCAGGAGGGATAGTGATGTTCAGAGGCCTAGTGATGTGAAACCAAATGGGCTTACTTCCGTGATGGCAAAGTAAGGAGGAAGACAACTACTAGGGGAGCAGACATAAGGGGAGAGAGGCGGGGGGAGGGCAGAGACAAGGGTTGGAGGGTGGTAACACTAAATGCTAAGAGTCTGGGGAATAAGGGGGCAGAACTACAGGCTCTCTTGGATGAGGGGGGAGTGGACATGGTGGCTACAACCGAGACATGGGCCACCCAAATCCACGACTGAGACATGACAGTACCGGGGTACAGATTGCACTGGAAGGCTAGGGGAGGGGGTTGGCGCTGTACATAAAGGAGGGATTAAAATGTGTAAGGGAGGAGTGAGACGAGAGAGAGAGAGAGAGAGAGAGATACAGAAGCACTGTGGGTGCAACTACAGGATCCCCAAAATAGATCACTAAGACTGGAGGTGGTGTACAGTCTACTCTCTCAAACTGAAGGGATGGACAGGCTACTGGCAGAACAGATCAGGAGGAACTGCAGGAAGGAGGGTGGTGATAGTAAGGGACTTTAACCTGCTGGGGGTGGAGTAGGACACACCTACCACAAAGAGCAGAAGGGAGCAGGTAATACTGGAAGCCTTCCTGGAAAGCTTTCTTGTACACTTGGTCAAAGAACCAACTAGGGAAAGGAACACCCTTGACCTCGTACTGATGAACGGGGAGTGGGTGAGGGATGTGAGGGTGAAGGAACCACTGTGGGGGACTGACCACTGGACAGTGTGGTTCCAGTTACAGATGGCTAAAGAGAGGATGGCATCTGGCACAAGGGTGCTGGATTTCAGGAATGCCAACTTTTAAGATGGAGGGATGTGGTACAAGGGTTCCTGTACAAAATTCAACCGGGTATGGACACACAGCAAAGGTGGGAACTGATAAGACAGGGGATAGTGGAGGCATCAGTAACTTGCAGCAGTGCTCAGACTAAGAAGGCTATGGGGAAAAAACCCAGCTAGATAAATAAAGGAGTGCTAGACGGGGTGAGGAAGAAAAGGGCAGCTTACAGGAGATGCAGAAAATTGGGGAGGGAGGATGATAGGAATCCCAAAAGAAGCGAAGGAAGTGACCAGGGGGGTTAGGGCAGCCAAGGTAGCAAGGGAACTCAGGCTGGCGCAGTGCATAAAAAAAAGGGGAGCAAGACTTCTTTAGGTACATCAGGGAGAAAAGAAGCTGTAAGGACCAAATTGTAAGAATTAAGAAGGAGGGGGGATGGGTGGAGGAAGGGGGTGAAAAGGCAGAAGTGCTCAATGACTACCGTGCTTCTGTTCAGTCTTTACAAAGGAAAAGGAAGGGGCGCTACCCATAGTACGAGGGAGGATAGAAACAGATGGGGTGGGGTGACGGAGGAAGAAATCACAGTGGGGAGGGTGCTAAAGGGGTTAAGGCTCCTGGACCAGACGGAGTACATCCGAGAGTGCTGAAGGAGCTGGCAGAGGTCTTGGCAGGACCCTTGGCAGACTTATTTAATTCATCTCTAGACACAGGATGCATACCACAAGACTGGAGACTGGCTCATGTGGTTCCCCTCCACAAGAGTGGACCCAAGGACAAACCGGGGAACTATACGCCAGTAAGTCTAATGTTCATAGTGGGGAAGCTAATGGAGACCATCCTAAAGGATAGGCTAATGGCACTACTGGAGGTGAACAGGGTGCGGGATGGGAGGCAGCATGGCTTTGTCAAGGGCAGCTCATGCCAGACCAATCTGGTGGAATACTAAAACTGGGTGACTAGGCAAATTGACAGGGACCATGTGGTGGATATTCTGTACCTAGACTTCAGAAAGGCCTTTGATTCAGTACCACATGGGAGACTTGCAATCAAACTACAGGGCACAGGGACAGGAGCAAAACTGGTGGGCTGGGTGGAGAACTGGCGAAAAGATGGGCAGCAAGGAGTGGTGGTAGGTGGGGAATACTTATCCCTTAAGCCTAAGGATGAGGACAAAGATTATAGGGAGATGAAAGGTCTCCTGCCCCGTAAGAGACTGGTCGTGCCTATCTATAATACTTTCAGAAAAAATACCATGAAATTGTTTCAGACCCCCCCCGTTCTTTAGCACAGGGGTTGACAAAAGTGGTGGCAGAAAATGCCAACTGTCTGAAAATGACACTGAGTTCCTGTCTGTAAATCCCAGCTATGAGAGTATAGTACAGCAGGCAGCATGTGAGAAAGCTGGAGTCTCCTTTTCTTCCTTACCTCCTGACAAGGACTCCAGAAAAATAGATTTTACCGCAAGTAAGATGTACACCACAGCTTCCCTACTAATCAGACTTTCCTCCTACGTGGCTTTCATAGCCAAGTACCAAAAAGCACTGTGGAACTCTGTCCTGGCTATTGCACACAATAGGTCAGACACAATGGTGCAGGAAAGTAGTTACGTAAGAACTTACCGTAACAGTAGATCTTTGAGAGAAGCTCTTGCAGCAGGTAACACATACAGGACTGGCACCAGCTGGCAACAGGACCCCACAGCAAACTTTTTCTAGTAGTAGTTAGTGGGGACTGCCCCTCCTGACATGGGCCCCGCCCCCCGATATCCCACATGGTATAAAAGGGGAGGCGGTCCCAGCGTGCTCCAGTTCTTGTACGCCGGAAGAACTGGCAGAAGGAGTAAAACCCCATGATGTGAGCAGGAACCGCCAACAGAAAGGCAATTTGTGGTCAGGCAGCAAACTACAAAATGCACTCGGCTGATGCAGAGTGAGATCCCCTTGGGGAGGAGGGAAGTATACCTGCTGCAAGAGCTTCTCTTGAAGATCTACTGTTATGGTAAGTTCTTACGTAACTGTGCTATCTTACTAAGAGAGGAAGCTCTTGCAGCAGGTAACACATACAGGACTGAGTCCCCAGCAGTATAAACTTAAGACAACTGCAAAGGGAGGTAGGAGAGGAACAGAGGAAGGAAGAGAGGTAGGACCTTAGGAGATCAGACCCTGCAGAACTGGCAGGCTGTAGCCTGCTCTGTGTCTGGATGCAATATCAAGGCTGTAGTGCATGATGAATGTGTTGACTGAGTGCCATGTGACTGCTACACAGAAGTACAAAGTTGAGACCCTCTTGAGGGCTGCGAATGAGGCCGCCACTTCTCTGGTAGAATGACCCCTGATCAGACCCAATAAGGGTTTATTGTATTTATGGTATTAGAACATAATGCAGTGTACCAGCCACCTCGACAGGGTCTGTTTGGAAACCGGGCTGCCCAAGGAACGTGGGGCAAAGGAAACAAACAGCTGATCAGACCATCTGGCCCCCTTAGTCCTAGCCAAGTAGAATTGCAACGTGCAATGGACGTCCAAAGTGTGGAGAAGCACCTCACCCTGATTGGAGCACTCAGGGTAGTAGACTGTGAGTTGAACATCCTGGTTCAGTGTCATTTCTGACACTACTTTAGGGAGAAACTTAGGACTGGTACGCAAAGCTACCCTGTCTTTGTGAAAAATCAAATAAGGCTCCTTACATATCAGGGCCTGTAGCTCAGAAATCCTTCAAGCAGATGTAACAGCAACCAAAAATAACATTTTCCAGGAAAGAAATCACAGCTCACAATCTGCTGCGGGTTCAGAAGGTGGGAGGGTGAGCTTCTGTAGGGACAAATGGAAGGTCCAAAGGGGGCACGGGGTCCCTAATGGGGCATTATATGAAGGATGCCCCTAAAGAAGGCACAGGTAACCTCCAATTGAGCCACTATTCTGCCCTGAACAGAGTCATGGTAGGCAGAAAGAGCTGCCAGGTATACCTTTATGGAGGAGTAACTGAGCCCTGATTCTGACAGAGATAAAAGATATTCCAGCAAAGTGTTAATTGGACAAGCTAAAGGATCGATGTGGCATGCTGTAGCCCAGAGGCAGAACCGTTTCCATTTCATAGAATAGGTAGCTCTTGTGGAGGGATTCCTCGCCTCCACCAGGACTATGGCTATCTTGTCCAACACCCCGAATCGAAGCTTGGCTAAGTCCTGAGGAGCCAAGCATGAAGGTGAAGGGACCACAGGTTCAGGTGAACAAGTGTCCCATTGTCCTGAGAGAGTGAGTTGAGAGAGGAGACTTTGTTCTGCTCTTTGCGTCTGAGAGTATGTTTTGTGCATCTGGAACGTGTACTGCTGTGATAGTCAACTGGTGGACTATGGTCCACTCCCACACCCTCATAGCCTCCCTGCAAAGGGGTAAGAGTGTGCACCTCCCTGTTTGTTGAGTTAGAAGACCACCAATGTGTTGCATGTTTGAACCAAAAAGTGCCCAGATGCGACTGAGGATTCCAGGGCTTGGAGAGCATAGAGTACTGCTCTTAACTCCAGCATGTTGATGTGGAGAGATTCTTCGATTGGAGATCAAGACTCCTGTGTCTTGTGAGTTCCAAGGAGAGCCCCTATCCTGAATTTGAAGCATCCATGGTCAGGACCTGTTCAGGAGCTTACTTCTGAAAGGGGATCCCCTTCAGTAAGATTTGGGACATCGTTCACCAGAGGAGTTCCTTGCGGACTGGCTCCGTTATGGAGACAGACAAGTCCAGGTCATCCCACTTCTGGTTCCATTGCACCCGAAGAGTCCATTGAATGGTCCTCATCTAGAGTCTGGCAAAGGGAATGGTCACAATGGTGTCTGCCATGTGACCCAACAGTCAGAGTATCAATCTGGCTGGAACGGTGCAGGCAGAATAAATCTGCCTGGCTAGAACTTGTATGTGCTCTGCCCAGTCCACAGGTAGGAAGGTCCACCCCTGAACAGTGTCTAGGAGCACTCTGATGAATGGTAGGAGTTGAGCTGGGCTGAGTGACGACTTGGCTGGGTTGATGGTGATTCCCAGGTTCCGAAATAGGTTGCAGATGTCCCAGATGGCAGCCTGGAGATGGGCACCAGAGCGTGCCACAAATAGCCAGTCATCCAGATATGGGAACAAGTAATGACCCATCCTGCGAAGTGCTGTGGCCACCACCGCCAGGCACTTCATAAATACCCTCAGTGCCAAAGACAGACCAAAGGGCAGGGCCCTTAACTGGAAGTGTTCACCCTGGAATGCAAACTGAAGGCATTTTCAGTGGCCTTTGGCTATGAGGATGTGGAGGTAGGCATCCTGCATATCTAGAGATGCGAGCCAATCTCCCTGTCTCAACCTCAAAATCAGGTTGTGCATTGTGACCATCCTGAAACATTTGTGTGCGACTGACAAGTTCAGGTCGCTGAGGTCTAGGATCAGTCTCTGGTCTCCCAATTTCTTCGGGACCAGGAAGAATCTGAAATAAGACCAGGTGCCTCTCTCCTGCGGAAGAATGGGCTCTATGGTGTTCTAGGACAGCAGTGTCTGGATCTGCTGTCAGATGAGAGCTGCATGTGCCCCCCGAGTGACGGAATGGGGGCCTGTCCGGTGGGGTAGACATGAACTTTGTAGAGTGCCCGAGTTCTACAAGCTCGTGAACCCACAGGTCTGAGGTCACTTGTCTCCAGGTTTCTGGATAAAGTGAGAAGTGACCTCCCACCTTCTCTCCTGATGGAACGTCACAGAGAGGTGGGTTTAGTTGGAAGTCATGCTGTTGGAGGGGGAGGGAAAGTGGCTTGGAAAGACTTGGCCTGTTGACAGGTGGCGGCCGAGGATCCCCTGGGTCCACCATGTTGACCAAAGCCACCTCGCTGAGCCTGAGGTTGCTGAAAGTGAGGTTGCTGAGGATGTTGACCCCCTCTATCATGAAAACGAGACCTCTGAAATTGTCTCTGATTTGGGCAGTACGTAGACTGCACGGTGCGGACAGCCTTACCAGAGTCCTGCATTCTGTTAATGATTCTCTCTGTTTCTTCACCGAAGAGAACGGAGCCCTTAAAAGGCACGACAAGGATGTTGGACTGAACATCTGGCATGAACCCAGAAACCCAGTGCCAGGAACAATGCTGGAGACAGATGTCCGTAGCCACTGCCCTTGCTGAGGTGTCCACTGAGTCGTAGGCAGAGCGCAGCACCTGCGTGTCCACGTCCGACCCCGTTTGAAGTAATTTTGCAAGTTCTGCCTTTTGAGGGCAGTCAGGCACTCCTTGCAATATGTCCAGACCTTGTTCCCAAAGGGCATTTTGGAAATTAACCATCTGAGTCAGGAAGTTTAAGCTCCTGATGCTGCAGGCGGCAGACATATACATCTTCCTGCCCATAAAATGCAGCTGCTTGGACTCCCTGTCCAGAGGCTGGGTGCTCAGATGCTTGGGCCTCTGTGAATGGTCATGAGCAGCTGATATAACCACCGAGTCAACGGTAGGTTGTACAGCCAAAAAAGGGTGTTCTTTAGCAGCCCGGTACAGCCGATCTGACTTTTTCAGGATGGCCATGGACGAGTGGAGTCGTCACCAGGTGGCCTGCGTGATATCCTTGAAAATATCCACCATGGGAGGGATAACAGCAGGTTTAGGGTATTTCTGTTGGAGGTACTTGGCCAGTCTCATTCGTTTGGGGACCAAGTCCTCCGTATTCTACCCCATGTTGGCTTGAATGTGCCTCATGACCTCCATGAAGGACGGGTCATCTGGAAGTGATTTAGGCAAGTCTTCCGGTTCATCAGATGGAGAGTCCTTGTAGGATGTCACAGAGGAGGCCGTCGTGTGGTAGGAGTCCGTGGAGGAGATTGAGGGAGAACTGTGTCTCCTGTGCTTGTGTCTGCATTGCTCAGGGCTAGAGACGCTCAAGCTCCTAGAGCGAGATCTGTAACGCTTTTGTTTTTCTATCCATTTCTTCAGTTTGTCTGGAGGCAAATGTTTTCCCCTTTCCTCATCCTAGTGAAGTTGAGGAGGAACTTCTTCAACCGGTGTCTGAATCTTCACCAGGATCGGTACCTGGTCAGGATTTATTGGAGTGATCGGTGTAGGCAGGACTGGGAGGATATCCAGCTTAATAGTTTCCCACAAATGGGGAAAAAAGGTCCTTAACCTGACTGAGATTAGGTTTTGGTGAAACTGGCACTGGGTCCGGCAGCGGTGCCTAGGGTCCGGTGCCAGTACCGACGTCAGTCCTGTCTGGCATCGGTGGTCTAACTGGTGGGGACTCTCCGGTGTGTCCTAGTTATCAGGGCAGTTGTCGGAGCCTGAAGAAATGCCCTCAGACTGGCATTTGATCAGCTAGTGTCTGAGCATCGTCCCCTCCGGTGTCGGACCAAAGCGAAGAAGCCGAGGGCAATGGTGTCTTGGCCAGAGGCAGCACAGGTGCCTTTGGGGTCCTTCAGCAGGCTTACACCAGGGAGTCTCGGATGCAGGCTTAGCAGGTTTGTCTGAGGGAAGCTTTTCCAATGATAGCACCCGACGTTTGTCTGTCGACGGAGCATGGTGCTTGTCTGAGGCCTTGTGGGCATGCTTCAGTGGGAGGGAGGAAGACCTCCCCACTGGCAGGGCCTGATGATTTTGCCTTCTCCCAGTGATCAGCACTATATACAGAGGCTGACTGGGGGTCAGAGTGTGACTTACCTGAGTCGGATGAATGGCTGACGAGGCTGAAGGAGACTTGATCTTCATGGGTGAAGGGTAGCTGACTGCCCCTAAGACGACTTTGTCACCTGGGATCTGGAGGAGGCTGGGGCCTTGACCACAGTAAGGTGGGAGCTGTGGCCTGACGACCCCAGTCTGGAGGCAGCATGGGATCCAAAGGATCTGGATCTGGAGGAGGACCTATCCCTGTCCCGGTCCCGCTCTCTGTGTTTGTCCTTCAGCTTAGGGGTGTGTTGCTTCCCCAAAGATTTGTGGGCACGTTGGGGAGAATCCCCTTCAGAGGATGAATCCCTCTGCGTGGCCACAAGTTGCTGCTGTGCCAAAAAAGCCTGAAGGGACTTTTGTCAGCATGTGCGGGTCTGGCTATTGAACACCTGACAGTGGGAGCAAGACTGAGTGTTGTGGTCCGAGCCCAGGCAGAAAATGCAGGCCGCGTGTCCATCCTTAGAAGGTATTCATTTCCCAACGACACACTTAGTCGTGTGCCTGAATGGGGTAGTCGACATGCAGATGTTTGAAGAAAAGGATCGAGGGAGGGCATGGCTAGCAGCCAAGCTAGCAACAGTGTCTTGCTTAAGCTACATGCCACATGGTATAAATATAGAATTTTGGAAACAAATAAACGTCTTATCCAAAAAGATTCTTAAATTTTTAGACGGAGAACACTGCCCTGATCATTTTCAGACCAAATACGTCAGGTTTCTGCAAAAAGATCCAGAGAATGGGCCGAACAAATAAAGTGACGTCCGGCAGTGAGGCAGCCCGTATGAAAGATTCCAGATCTGGGTTGAACAAGGATTCGGGCACAGGGACAACGGAGGAGACCACGCAGCCGACTAATGCTGCACTATTAAAGGCAATCCAGAAATTAGATGGCAGGATGGAAGAATTCACTGCTCAGTTCAGAGTACTGGATACAAAGATCGAAAAACTGGAGGAAGACACTAAAGCTGCCACTAAATCAGCATCAGCAGCAATTGCCACTTCGGCAGGACTGGTGAAGGAGAATGGGGTACTGAGGAGGCACCTCGAGAACCTGGAAAATCTGTCTAGAGCCACGAATGTGAGGATCCTGGGCATACCGGAACAAGCAGAAGGAAATGAGCAAATTGGTTTTGTGCAAACGCTCCTTAAGGACATTTTCCAGACTTCGGAGGAATTCTCGATCATTAGGGCCTACAGAATCACACCATGGAGCCAGGCAACATGGCCTCGGGTCAGCTACCTCCACAATCCCTTTTGGTAGTGCTGGGGTCAGTTCTTCAAAAAGACTCACTGATTGCAATGGCTAAGAAAAAAGGGCCGATGGAATGGGAGGGCAATAAAATTCACATTTTTCCCAATCTCAGTTACGCGACAAGGCAAAGGAGAAAGAGCTTTGATTCAGCGCGTCTCAGCTGAGATAGTTGGGTATCTAGCACATTCTCATAATGCCAGCAAGCCTGCAGATTTTTTATGGAGGAAAAACCTACCAATTTTCAGACCATGGAGAAGCTGGTAAATACATCGACCAAGTGGAGAGGGAGTTCCAAACGTAGGACTGTGAGGATGGTAGTGAAAATGAGGACAGTGATTGAAGTTGAGTACTGTGGTTTTTCTTATAAATAGCGTTTATACTAACGACTCATGATGGGGACTTATGGAAACATAGAAACATAGAATTTGATGACAGATAAGGACCGCTTGGCCCACCCAGTCTGCCCATTTCCCTACCTGATGGATAAGCTGCAGATCCTAGTTAACCAGCAGCCTACTTCTTCCTACCCCCACCCCCTAGAATTTCCTTATGGCTGTCCCATGCATGCTTGAATTCCACCACTGTTTTTGACTCCACAACCTCCTCTGGAAGGCCGTTCCATACATCCACAACCCTCTCTGTAAAAATACTTCCTAAATTACCTCTGAGCCACCTTCTATCTTCAAATTGTGCCCCCTTGTTCTTGCACACCTCTTTTTTTGAAAGATGCTACCCTCTTGGACTTTGTTGATTCCCTTGAGATACTTGAAAGTTTCTATCATGTCCCCCCTCTCCCTCCTTTTCTCGAGGCTATACATATTAAGCTCCTTAAGTCTCTCTTCATATGTCTTCCGGTGCAGACCCTGCACCATTTTAGTTGCCCTCCTCCGGACAGCTTCCATCCTGTCTATGTCTTTGCGGAGATTGGGTCTCCAGAACTGCATGCAGTACTCCAGATGTGGTCTCACCAGCTGTCTGTACAGAGGGATAATAACTTCTTGTTTTCTACTGGTGATGTCTCTCACTATGCATCCCAGTATCCCCGCCAGCCCTCCTTGCTGCCCTCTCACATTGCTTGCCCACCTTTAGGTCATCTGATATGACTACCCCCAGGTCCCTTTCCATTTTTTTTGTTGTTAGTATCTCACCCCCCCATTGTGTACTCTTCCCCTGGGTTTTTGTTTCCCAGGTGCATTACCTTGCACTTCTTAGCATTGAATCTAAGCTGCCATACATTTGACCATTCCTCTAACCTTGCTAAGTCCCTTCTCATCCTTTCCACCCCACCTTGTGGAGAGACTTGATTTTCCGGTTTTGGAAAATGTATCATCCTTAATATAAAACGTTGAAGCAGGGTAATGTTGTGTGGATTACTGGAAGTCTTTTCCTTTATGAAATTAGCTTAGGGTGACACATAATTCATGCCAGGCTAGTATTTTACATGGAATAAGTTCTCTATACCCCAGAAATGTTAAAATTACTGACAAGTTATGTTTTAAAAGTTCTAAATGCGTTGGGAGATATTACAAGAACCTGGTAACCTTTTGTTATATCTGCAGATGTGGATAGGGAGCAGTAACTATCTTAATGATAGGGATATAGACTGATTTTAAACAAAAAATGTTGGTTCACTCCCTGCTCTTGGAAGCAACAGGCCATTACTGATTCTAGTTGGGGATATATTAGTTAGTTAATCACCCCCGATATTGTACCATATTATAGGGGTCTACTGATTGTGGGTTCTGTAAAAATGATGTATTGCATTTATGTAATGATACTAAATGTCTGTTCACCTGCCTATATGAGCACTATACTGTAATGTTTTCTTTGCAGTAAAATGTAATAAAAATAAAGTAAAAACAAAAAAAAGAAGAAAAAGATCGAAAAAGATTACTGGAGTTGAGAAAAAAAATCTCACTAACAGTCGAACTGTGAGGGAGTGCCGTGGAGCTAATGTTCGCGCGTCAATGGCAGAAAAGAACAGAAGCATGCTGGGACCACCTCCCCTTTTATACCATGTGGGACATTGGGGGCGGGGCCAATGTCGGGAGGGCGGTCTCCACTAACTACTGCTGGAAAAAGTTTGCTGTGGGGTCCTGTCACTTTCCAGTGCCAGTCCTGTATGTGTTACCTGCTGCAAGAGCTTCCTCTCGAAGTAAGATCTGGTCAATACTGCAAAAACTGCCCTGGAAGCTATGAAATACCAATTCCATATCGCAGATGAGAACAAGGATGCCACCTCTGGTCCATGCCATTTCTACGAGGTGTTTTTTTTGGGGGGAGGGTGGTTATGCTCCCTTTTGGCCCCAGGCACCGCACCTTCGGGAGGCACCTGTGGTGTCTGTCCTGCTTCCTTCACCTTACCTGGAGCCTTGCCGGACCCCCATGGAGCCGTGGATCCCCCCCAGGTGGAGACGAGTTGGGGCCCGTACACCCCAAACTTATCTTGCTGCATCTGGTCCCAGCTTCGGGGCAGGCAGGCAGGAGCTCCTGAGGTCTGCACTGGGCACTCCTTCTACCCAGTGCCTTTCCATTTTTCTGGCGAGCCAACATCCACCACACTCTGTTCCCCTATTAACTGGCTGTACACTTGCTATCCTTTAGGCCTCCACCTGGGGTCAGCAAAGCGCCAAGCCACAGCCCCTTTCCCTCCCAGGAGAAAGCAAGCAGTCCTTGGGACACTGAGCCTCCTTCCCCCGGCCGGCCCTCTGACTTCCCGTGCTTGTTCCCAAACCTGGGTCATCGGTGTCGTGAGCAGTAGCGCTACCGCTGCGCCAGTGGGCCGGCTGTCTTTGAGGCATTTTGCCTGGCTTAGAACTACCAGTATAACTCCAGATACCCAGTCTAAAGCCATGGATTTTTCCTGTGATCAAAACATATTGTTAAATTCCAGGACAATAGACAACACGAAAAACGTCGATGAGTATAAGGCCTCTTGGCAGAGTCATTTCTCTAAACCTAAGCCTCCTGCCCCACAGAAGTCCCACCTAAGGGGAAACAGGGGCAGATGTTATTTTCCCAGATCTTATGCTCCCTATCCTCGGCCTGGCTTCTCTCAGTACAGAGTTGTTTTCAGAGGGAGGGGCAGAAGTTGCCAAAGAAGAGCCACCTCTGCCCAGCCAGCTGCCTCTGTCTAAGCCCTGATATGTGTCCAGGTCACCTCCCCTCTGCCAGAAGAGGTAGACTCTCCCACTGTCTTCAAAACTGGTCCCTCATTACCTCGGACAAGTGGGTTCTGGAGACAGTGGAAAAGGGTCTGCCACTACGATTCAAGCAGATGCCAGACCTCAAGCATACTCAGGTGTCAAAGCCCCTAACCCCAACACAGGTACCACTGTTGGAGCTGAAGGCAAAAAACCTAGATCTATGAGCAGTGGAGAGGGTCACTGCCCACAAAAAGAGCAAAAGCCTCTACTCCAGGTACTTCCTGACACAAAAGAAAACTGGGGAGTAGTGACCTATTTTGGATCTCAGAAAACTGAACAAACGTCCGCTAAAACTCAAATTCAAAATGGTCACTCTGTTACTGGTCATTCAGTCCTTATAACAGGGGGACTGGCTAGCCTCCCTAGACCTAAAGGACGCTTACTTCCATATACCCTTAAGAAAGTCTGACAGGAAGTGTCTCAGATTCAAACTTCATTCGGGCCACTATCAGTTTGCTGTGATGCCCTTCGGCCTGTCCTCGGCTCCAAGAGTTTTTATCAAGTGCCTAGCAGTGGTAACAACACACCTCAGGAAGCTGGGTGTCTCAATGTACCCCTAGTTGGATGATTAGCTCATAGTGACAAAGTTTCCTCTGGTCAAGGAGTCCCTTTCCCTCACAGAACACACTCTGGAATCCCTGGGCTTCCTGGTAAATCTGAAGGAATCTCATCTGGAGCCCACTCAGTTGCTCACTTTCATAGCAGCTTAGCTGGACACCCAGAAGGATATGCCTTCCTCCCACCAGAGATAAATCAGAGTTTCCTTTCAGTGGCAGATTCTTTCGTCCAGGGATAGCCAAGAGCAGTCAGATATTTCCTCAGGCTTTTGGGACACATGGCATCAATGACTGCAGTGGTCCCAGGGGTCAGGTACAGGATGTGAGACCTGCAAACCTATTTCAGAGCTCGCTGGTCTCAAAAGAAGAAACAACTTTTCGAAGCTGATACCTGTGACAGAACAGTTCCTTCAGACTCTGCTTTGGTGGATGGATCCTGCAAATCTGGCAGTAAGGATCCCCTTCCAAGCTCCTCTTCCCACAAAGGTGATTACCACAGATGCCTCCCTCCTGGGGTGGGGAGCTCTTCTGGACAGTGCCTCAGTAAGAAGTACCTGGACATTTCAAGAGTCACAGTTGCACATAAACCTTCTGGAGCTCAGAGCAATCTTTCTAGCGCTCAAGGCATTTGCTCCTGTCAGAAATGGGCAGACCGTACAGATAAGAATGGGCAACACCACTGCAATGTTTTTCTCCTTCAACCAGGCCTGTGACACCTATGCCCCACTAAAAAAGACCCACACGAAAAAACACAGTGCCCCCTGGATTATCCTTTCCCTCCTTGCCCTACTAAAGAAAAGAGATGATCTCTGGAACAAAGCCATTAACTCTAATCACCCGGCCGACATGCACTGTGTACAGAACTGAATGCAACAAGTGTACCTGGTCCATTCATAAGGCAAAAGTGGAATTTTACAAATCTTCACTAACTACCTCTATGCTAACTACCTCCTGGTGATCATCCCGGAAATTCTGGGATAACATTAAACAACTAAATGGTAAAACCGCCCCCCCCGGCTTTACTACAATGACACAATCACCATGGACACACAGTGTATAGCAGACAAGCTCAACAAAACTTTCACTGACCCCAGCTCGGTACTTCCCAACTGCCTCTTCGACCCGATCACTAGCTCTCAACCGTCTACCCTCACTCATCCCCCTTTCTATCTGCGGACAATCACCACCTGTGAAGCCAAGCCACACCTCACTAAAACCCTCAAGGGGTTCAGTCCCCTAAATGACCCCTTGGACATAGGGCTCCTCTGCCTTGCATTAGCTGTGTTGCCCCCCCCCAACTGGCCTGAATTAACCTATCCCTCTGCCTAGGACAGTTCCCAAGTGATTGGAAAACTGCAATGATAACTCCCATTCACAAGGGCGGGGACAAGCTGTCTCCTGGGAACTTCAGACTAATTTTTATTATCCCCCCCCCCAAAGCCTTGGAAAAGATAGTTGCTGACCAGCTTAACAACTACCTTTCTACACACAACCTACTCTGCAAGGAGCAACATGGTTTCTGTCCAGGTCATAGCACCACCACCACACTGCTTGAATTCTCCACATTCCTGCATAATGCACTTGACAAAGGCCATCTAGCTGGAACCGTATTCCTAGACTTATCCAAGGCCTTCGATATGGTCAACCATCCACTCCTCCTTGACTCCCTCCAGCAACTGGGGTTTTCGGAGGGCCCCTTAGCCTGGTTCACAAGCTACCTCTCGGCAAGGAAAAAAATCTGTCAAGATTGGCTCCACCCTCTCCAGTACCCTCCATGTCCACTCAGGGGTCCCACAGGGATCCATCCTGGGTCCACTTCTTTTCAGTTTATTCCTTAACATGCTCCCAAACTCATGTGACAGCAAGGTTCTGCTATACACGGATGATGCCGTCCTCTGCGCCACCAACCCCAAACCCATCAGCCTGCAAACCACACTACAGCACTCCTTTAGCCAGACAGAACGCTGATTCACAGACCACAGACTTATCCTGTACTTGAAAAAAAACAAGACCATGGATTTTGCCCACCGCCAAAATAAACTGAGAGACACCCCGCTAAGGATCCTGTCCTCCTCCCACCAACTGATTGAACAGGTCAACTCCTATAAATATCTAGGGATAACTTTTGACCCAGCCCTCACCATAATCTCTCGGCTGCCACCAATGTTCGCACTGGCCTCCTCTACCGTCACAAAGACTGCCTGCCACCAGAAGCCCTCTGACTTGCCATCACCTCATCAGTACTATCACTAATTGGTTACAGCCTTATTGTATATGCAGCTGCAGATAACACCACCCTAGGTAAAATAAAGGTGGCTATCAACAAAGCTTGCAGGCTCCTTTCTGGTGCAGACTGACTAACCCACTCCTGCATCCTCTACTCCCTCACGCAAATTCTCAGTTTTGAGGAAAGACTTTTCTATCAATCATGCCTTATGGCCAAAAAGACACCCATGGGACTCACTCTCCCGGAGTCACAGCAAACCTCCACCCCCCAACTTCGACTGTCCACACGCGTGGGTCAAAGTGGCTCTCCCTAGCAGTCCCTCTGGTAAGAACCTCACTGGCGCAAAGGGCTTTTGACTACAGGACCCCTGCCTGGTTCAACTCCCTCCCTGTGAGCATCTCCGACCTCCCTAAAATTGGGGCTTTCAAAACAGCTGTCAAAGTATATACTCACAACACGCACCTGTCAATGCAGTCAGAGGTGAGCTACCAATCACGGCGTAGCTACTGCTTCGTATTAGATACCTTCCCATCAATGTTACTACTGAGACAAAGTCTTGTTTCTAGACTGCCATGAAATGTTCCTTCTTCATAATCTTGTTTTCCCTTTACACCAGCATGTAATCGAATAGCTATCTGATGCTTTCTCACAATTAGTTACATCATTGTATAGGCCACTGATCTGGTACACAGCTTTCTGTCTCATGTTACAGTCACTTGTGTTTTCTCTGTATATAATGTCTTATACTGCATCACACCCTGAAAACCTGTAAACTGTCATGTATCATACCACTGTATATAATATCCTGCACTGCATCACACACTGGAAACCTGTAACTACAACAGGAATAATTGTATGTCTGACACTGTTCTTTGTCACTCAGTTGTACCTAAATGTCTGATGTGGAACGTTTGGAAATTAGTCTTTGACCCAAAGTCATGTAATTCCAATCTCTTCAATAAATAAATAAAATAAATAAGCAGGGTGGTACCAAATCAGAAACACTGTTCAGAGGCTCTGAAAATTTAATCTCTCGCCTTCTCCCTTGGAGTCAATCTTTCAGCTATCCACCTCCCAGGCAAACACAATACCCTGTCAGATGCTCTTAAATTGCATCAGTCAGGGTCACAGTGAGTGGACTCTGAACAAGCAAGTACTAGCCACAGAATTCAGACAGAGGGACACACCAGAAGTGGATCTGTTTGCTTCCCCACTCAACTTCCAGCTTCCTCAGTACTGTTGCAGGCCCACAGTCCCAGGAACACTTCCACTGGATGCTTTGATTCTGGATTGGTCAGGGAGGTTCCTATATGCATTCCTTCCTTTTCCCCTGGTACTTAGGATATTGCTGAAACTTAGACAACAGACTGCATTGATGATTCTAGTGGCTCCAGATTGTCCCAGGCAAGCCTGGTACCCTCTCCTCTCACAGACTTGCAGCAGGCCCATTCGTCTGCCACCAACTCACTGTGTGCTGACCCTTCCCCAGATAGGAGTGAATTATCCTGACATACACTCTTTTCACCTCAAAGTCTGGCTCTTGAGGAGCTAGAGTTCCCAACATCTCAGTACTGTGAACAGGTCCTTAAGATCCTGAGAATGGCTAAAAAGCCTAATACAAAAAAAGACTTATGCAGCCAAATGGAAAAGGTTTTCCACCTGGTGCAAGAGCAAAAAGGTCCAGATTCTCAGCTGCTAGATTACCTGGTATATCTATCTACAGGCTTTAGGCTTAAAAACCCTCCTCTCTCAAGCTAAACCTGGCTGCAATTTTGACCTACCTTTCAGTGGGGAAGAAAAAGTCAGTTTTTCTCCACTCTGTTCAGTTTTTCAAGAGCCTCTTGCATCTCCAGCCTCCAGTCAGGGAGCCGGTTCCTCCTTGGAGCCTGAATCTCTGCAGTGCCAGGCTCATGGAACCACACTTTGAGCCTATGGCAACTGCCCATCCTCAGTTTGTAACCTGGAAATCTGTTTTTCTAGTGCCCATTGCCTCTGCCAGAAGGATTTCAGAGTTACAGGCCCTGTACACTGAGCCTAATTACGTCATTCCACAGAGACAAAACTGAGCTCAGGACAAATAGGAAATTCCTGCCTAAGGTGGTTTCAGAGTTTCACCTTAACCAGTCTATTACTGTACCTGTTTTCTTTACTGAGAAATCCACTCCTGGCGAGTAGAAGCTCCACAGTTTGGATGTTAAAAGAGCCCTATTTTACTACTTACAGCATACTAGGCAGTTTAGAGGTTCTTCCACTCCGCTGTTCTTCATCTATGGAGAAGTAGGCAGAGGAAAGCCAGCTACCTAGAGAACTATTTCCCACTGGTTAGTCTCTTGCATTAGATTCTGCTATAAAAAAGCTGGTCATCAACCTCCTGTGGGGCTCAGAGCCCATTCTAGCATGGGTACTGCAGCCTCCGTGGCAACTGCAAGAGACATTGGGCAGGATTCACAAAGAAAGCCAAAGATCCCACAGCTACGGGAAAAAGACCTGCAGCACTACAGAAACACAGTTATGTGATATTCACAAAGAAAAAATGAGCAGGTGCGGAATTTTGTAAAATCCCCGCAGCTGCGGAAATTGCGCATGTGCTGAAAATCCGCAACTGCGGATCTGCAGCTACAGAAATAGCTTAGGTGGCATAGCAACAGGTGAACTTAATTAGCTGAAACAGCAGACTGTAACAGGGCTGCCATAGAATGAAGCTGTAAGCACCCACAAAGAGGCCAGCAACCAGCCCTTAACTGGGACCACTGCAGCACCACAGGTACCAGTAATACCATGGCACCACAGTGGCCAATTGTTACTGCTGGTCCCCCCTCCCTGGGGTGTTCCTATTGCCTGCAAGGGTAGCACTCACTGCAGGCTGGCCAGGCTGTACTGCCTGTGGGGCTCCGTCATGGGCTGCACTGTGTCTGGTGGTTGTTGCCTGTTGCCATATTATGGCAATGTGCGCTTTTGTTGCTGTTACAGCAGCTACTGTTATACTATCTGTGATGCTATTACCTGTGCCTCACGTCCACCTTAATTGATTCCAAATGCTGGGGCACTACTGCAGTTTGCTGAGGGAGAGTTACACTTCATTCCACTGTGTGTAACATTTTTTATGCAGCTGAGGAAAAAAAATCTGGTTGTGAATAGCCTTTCAGGGTCTGTGCCTTACTTATCTCATGCCTTTTTTTTCCCTCAGGGGCTTCCACAGCTGCACTTTTTTCCACAGTCCTTAGTGTTGTTTTCTGCTGCTGTAGAGGGTTTTGTGAATAGCACTCATTGCAAGTTCCCCTTTGTTTCCATAGCTACGGCAGTTTTGGGGACTTAGGGAAGGTTTTGCACCTTCAGAAAGCTTTGTGAATCCAGCCCATACCTCTTCTGGATGACTGCAAAGCAGCTACGTAGAAATTTGTACATGCTTTCATTTAACATTACAGTTTGGATGTGCAGTCCAGATCTGATGCCAAATTTGGCAAGGCGGTTCTGTACAGCCTCTTTCCTAAATAGGTTTTCTGCCCACCTCTCACTTGGTACTGCTCAATAATCTGCTGTAGTTACTGATGCTAAAGGACTCCTGGGGTGAGAAGAAAAAATTACTCACCGTAGTAATCTTCTTTCTTGCAAGGGGTCCTTTATCATCTATAAGCTTCCTCCCCAGTTCACCTTTTAGGAGAAGGGCTCTATTCTCGGTTTTATTACCCAAATTTGGCTCTTATTAAAGAGGTTTCTTGCTCAGGTTGTTGATATCTGTTTTTGGACATTTTCATGTTTTTTTTTTTTTTTTTTAAATCCTGTTGGTTCACTTTTAGGGAATGTGCCCATTTATCTTTGAAAAAATTCTGAAAGTGCCCCACCTACTTGGCTACTGGAATGCTGCCCAGTTGCAGATAACATTGCTGCTGCAACACCCAGAATATAAGGTGGGGTGGAGGGACATTGTTCTGTCGGATTCACTCTCCCCTCCACTTCAAGCACAATGTTTTATCACAAACCCTTAAAAGAGCTGTCCTTCCCCAGAGTTTTCAGGGATGGGGGCAATGTTAGCTGGATGTAGACGATATTTAAGGATAAGCCTTACCAAGTCTTTTCTATGGAAACACCAATGGTGGTCGGTAAATGCAGAACACACACAAGCACATGCAGACTCTTGGTATAAAAACCAAGAAAAGAAAAGCTGCCAGGTTCCATGGCAACTTTTGACAGGAGATAGAGTAATCTCATTTCAAGAAGCTCAACCAAAATTTGGTTGGACACAAAAGGATTTGATTTTCTACTATCCGATAAGGGAATACATCAATAAACAATTACGTTCATCCATGATGAAGGCCAGGGGCACCTCACCTGATAACACCTTCAAGCTAATATGGGGATCAAAATGGGGAGAAAAAACCATATTCTCTACAGCAGTTTTCTTAAAATCTGCAGCAAAATACGAATTACGTTAAGGAAAAATGGGAACAGGATCCTTGGTATTGGTTTAAGTGAGGTGAACTGGGACAACATATGGTGAAACACTTGACACACCACATCAGCCCCAGATTGAAGAGAATTTGTATTGAAGCTCCAGATTCGGTACTTTAGTGTTCTGGAAAAAAACACTAAATGGTGCCAGAACAGCTCTACTACCTTTTGGGGACAATGTGGAGAGGAGGTAGCGAATCAGTCACATGTTTTCTGGCATTGCCCTATACTTAGTGGCTTCTGGAACCAAATTCAGGTCCATATGAAGGATCTATTCAACCTCTCGGTTCCCCTCAGCCCAGAGCATCTGATTCTAGGGCTGTACCTGGTGGGGCATGAGGCCAAATACCTGTGGAATGTCTTGGTAGCTGTGGCTATCAAAAGTATTACCAAAAAATGGATCACTAGGATACCCCCAACACAGGGGGAATGGGTACAATTGATTGATACCCTTAAAACATATGAGCACATTACCTTTACGGTACAGCAAGCATTGACCTCCTTTTTAAATAGATGGACCAGATGGAACTTAAGTGCCCCAGCAATGTGTTCGGGAACTTTATCCTAATTTCCACCTTCCCCCATCTCCACTGCCTTTTTTTTTTTTTTTTTTTGAGAAGCATAAGCCCCATCTAATGCCAGCATTACCCACCTTAGCACCCCCATGTTAAGGGCTGGAAGTCAAGGAAGAACACTCTACATAAGGTTTTTGATAAACAAATTTGCTTTTTAGTTAAGCAATTATTTGAATTTATGACTTTATTTATACATAAAGATGCACCTGACTGACTAAAAATATATGACAGATAACATCAGTTTATTATTACAGTAGAGTTCTATGTTAGAGTAAACATTCCTTAGATGGCTTGATTTCTTTTCTTAGTTTTTATTTATTTTATTTATTTGTATTTCGGATGACACCTTTGAGCCGAGGACTCTTTTACAAAGGTTCCACATCAAGGCAATAAGGACAATTATTTATTTATTTAGTTAGTGTTTGTTAACCAGGTAGGTGCACTAGCCATAAAATGACTATTTTCAGGCACGACCTGGGAGAGCATACCTCTCAACTGTCCCTGATTTTCAGGGATGTCCCTGATTTTGTCTCAGAAATTTCTTCTGTCCCTCTAAATTTGGCATTTCTGTCACTGAAGAGTAGGGATTTGAATCACAAAATAATGCCAGCCATTGGCATTACAGTCTAGTTCTCATTAAGAAAATGCTATTCACACTAAGAAGCATGTTGTACACAGTTTCTGGAACTAATATTACTATTTTTTCAGATGTGTCCCTGATTTTGGTCATTTGTCCCTCATCGTTTTAAGCCTTGTCCCTGATTTGTGATGAGGGAGGTTGAGAGGTATGTGGGAGAGTACAACAGAAAGAGAACAGTGGAACAACAGCAACATGGGTACAATATTACAAATACAGGAACACTACAGCAGCGCTACAAAAATACAATGGGTAGAAACAACAAAATATAATGGCAAGCATTATACAGAGAATGGCAGTAAGATATACAATAAGTGCAGAAACCATGTACCTGACCTGTGGAGTGAAAGGGTTAATAAGATAGTAAGGTTATATAGAGAAAAATGTGAGGAATATTCAAACATAACAAGAAAGTCTGACAGAAGGAAGGTCAGGGGTGGTAACTGGCAAAACAACAGTGGATGGTCAGCAACAAGGTTTGAGAAGGAAGAGAGCTAGTAGTCAAGAAGTTATTTACAAAGAGAAGGAAAAATATGGGGAGGGGAAGAGGAGACGGTCTTGAAGCTGGATTAGAGCAGGGGTGACATTACTGGTAAGTCTCAGGAGCTTCAGGTTGGGTCAAAGCATGTAAAAGCATCAGCTAAGGATAGATAATGATGATATTCACTTTTAAATCTGAAGTGAGACTGAGACAGCCAGAGGTTGAGTGGAAGAGCATTCCATAGTTTGGGAGCAGAGAACTGGAAGGCACCTGTGCCTTTAGTCGTCTGACATCTCAGAACATAGAGCAAGGATTTTTCAGCTGATCGCAGGCCATGGGAGGATGGTTGAGGGACCAGCAATGCAGCCAGCTGGGATGGGTTTTTTTCCCAGATGATTGAGTCAATTAGTGATTCAAGGTAGTATATTCTACTGGCAGAGGGTGAGAGCCAATTCAGATCCTTATAAAGAAGGCAGTAATGTTTGAGTCGAGGCGAAAAAAAGGCAAATCGGCATATATTGTTATAAGTTACGTCCCATTTTAGTAGGGAGGTTTTATGGGCAGAGGTAAGAATAGAGGCACCATAAGTAAGGGTTGGGAGCAGAATACCTCGAGTAATTGCTAATTTGGCCAAGGGTGTAAGCATTTAGCTCATTTTGTAAGCTACTCCCAGTTTCGAGTTTACAGCTTTGCACGAGGACTGAATGTGAAGATTAAAATCCAGGGACTGGTCCAGCAGGATCCCAAGGTACTTGAAGGAAGTAACATTTTCAAGTGGAAATCCTCCTGGGCGAAGAACCTCCAGCAAACTAGAACAGGCCTTAATCCTCGGTGCAGAACCTAGGAGAGTGGCTTTCGTTATTCTTTTCATTTAGTACAAGTTTACAGTCTAGTAGCCAGTCTAAGACCTTACTGAAGTCTGAAGTAAGTGATGTGTTTATGCAGGCAATACTAGAAGAACTAGTATAGATGATCAGGTCATCAGCATAGAGAACAGCTGAGCAGGATTCCAGGACCTCAGCTGCATTGTTGATAAAAAATTGAGAACAGAAGGGGCCCAAGGATGAGCCCTGGGGACCCAAGGTTGATAGTAGGCGTGTTGGACAGGGAGGAGTTAAATTTGACAGCTTGCAACCTGTTTGACAGGTAGCTACAGAACCAGTCCACAACAGGGGTATAGAAATGGAATTTATGGAGAGTGGAGAGAAGCAGGGGATGGTCTACAAGGTCGAAAGCCTTAGTGAGGTCAATGAAGATGGCACCTGTGAGTTTTCCAGAATCCATGTTGCACAGAATATCAGTAGTTAGTTGAAAAAGAGCCGTGGTGGTGCTATGACCTTTTCTAAAACCATGCTGGGTGTCTAAGATGAGATTGTAGCATGTAAGGTAGTCAATGGTCTGTGATGCAACTATTTTCTCTAGGATCTTGCTAAGGACAGAGAGAATTGCTATAGGTCTGTAATTGGTCATGTCCTTTGGATCACCTTTTTTAAAGACAGGCATTACTCTTGCAGATTTCCATGGGTCTAGCATGGTGCTATGGATAAGGGATAAAGTGTAGATTCTGGCAATTTGATAGGCAATGAGTGGAGCAGCCAGCTTAAGAAGACAAGGTTCCAATGAGTCAGAACCAGAGCTGGTATTGGCAGATATGGATCTCAGTAATTTCAGAACTTCCGCTCTTGATATAGCCTTGAAATAGAATGGTGGCACTGGAGGAGCATCATACGATAGGGCAGTATGGTTGTCTGATAGTAGCACGGTAGGTAGATTGGAGTGCGATCCACTAGGTTGTAAAGCCAAGGTATAGTGTGACAGATCAGAGAAAAGATTGTTAAAACTGTTTGAGATAGTCCTAGGGTCATTACAATGTGCCCCATTTATGATAATTTCATCAGGAGTGACCGACTGTGAGGTACCCAGAAATGTTTTGACATGGGCCCAGAATTTCCTCGGGTCGCAGGCTGAGCTTTGTAGAAGGTCCTTGCAGTATTTGCTTTTAGCAGCTCTAACTTGTCTCTTACAACTGTTCCTTAGTTCATGATAGACAATAAGATCTGACTGTAGGCCAGTTTGTAGCGAATCCAGAGCTTGTCCCTCTGGTGCAGATTAGCAAGGAGGTCTTTATGCAGCCACCTCATCTGTTTTCCTCTGACCCTCCTAGTAGTCTTAGGGGCATGTTTATATTAAATGGTAAGAAATTCTTTTATGAATATTTGTAGAGCAACCTCCACATCCTCTGTTTGATAGATACCTGTCCAGTCAGTATTGGAGACATCATAGAGAAATGCATCCTGGTCAATATGAGCTAGATTTGTAAACGTGATTAGTCTTGATGGAGGAGATGGAGATGCAACCATGGATAGGATACAATAAGTGGGTGAGTGGTCTGTTAGTGCATCTGCAAGGATTCCTGCTTTCGTCACATGTTCCATACGGTTAACCATCACCCAGTCTAGGAATGTACCCGTTTGATGGGATGACATGGCTCTAGTTGCTTCAGAGATCAACTGGTGAAAATTATAACTAAGCTTGAGTGATTGCAAGGATATTTGCGCTGACCCTAACCAACTGAGGTTAAGATCACCTAGGATGACAACCTCATTATGATTTACAGTCTGGGAGGTGATGTCAAGGAGTTCTTGAAGACCTACTATTCCCCCAGCAGGGGGATTATAGGCACAGATAATATGAAGCTTCTTTTCCCCCAATACGTTGCCTGTGTGAATTTGCACACTGCAGGAGAGGCAGATGCCGGGACAATAGAGATGTTGAGGTGGTTTTTGAAGAATAGGGCATGCTTGGATGAGGATCTATCCTGCCGGAACAGGGAATAGTTAGGCAAGGAGCATATGTCATCAGATATACCGGGTTTTAGCCAAGTTTCTGTGAAACAGAGTACATCAGGGTTGTAGAGTTTCACCTAGGCCTTGAGTTCTGCATGGTGACAGGTAAGACTTCCGATATTGATATGGGCAATTAATAATTCTTTCTTGGACATGCCAGATAACTCATTTGGGGAAAAGAAACAGGTAGGTGGACCTGGATTTAGTTTGATGTCCCCAGATAACAGAAAAATTATCATGGCTAGGAACGAAAGCCTTGCACAGTGGCAGGTTAGGGTGAAATCACATCTCCATGGCAGCTTCCTCCTGGCATGTAGAGGGTAATAGATTCTGCCTCTAACAAGGAGGATAGGGTTAGGTTGAAGATCAGGCTTTGTCTCTGCAATCAAGTTAGAGAAACTATAGTTGTGGTAAGCCGCTGAGGAGACTTTTGCCATCTGGTTACATGGAAGAGCCCATGTGGCAGTATCCAGGCTGAGTAAAAGGACAAATGACAGGAGTGCCCATAGCAGACTATACTTCGCCATAGTGTTACTATTTGACTTGGGTAGGAAGGCTAGTGGTATGCTGAGACAGAGGATTAGCTCTTAGGGATAAAGAGATAGTGTGTGTAAAATTAAGACTGCCAAGGGTGACCGTGTTATACCGGTTTAACCCTTGGCCAAAATTAGAGATAGAGCAAAAACAATGAAGTGTTTCCTGCTAGCGTAGCAATTATTTAGAAGAAGTGGATCAGAGAAGTAAAAAGTAAAGCCCCACAAAGGTTAAGTAGGAAAGCAGACCAGCCGGAGGCTCTACTTGTGGTAAAGATTACAGTGAGGAAATGAAGACCTATTCAAGATATGTTAGAAGGCACTCCTAGTGGCGGGATTTTATAAGGAACCAATGGGAGACTAGACAGATGATAGTAACATTCGGCAAAAGTCAATGCAAAGCAGAGGGTGCCGAAGCCCAGAGACTGATAATCCAACAGAGAAAAGGCAGGGCCAAACAGCGGCCGAGCAGAGAGCAGCAGTCCAATTAGAGGAGGGTGGCAGCAGGTGGCAGCCTATCAAACCCGCACAGTGCTACCCTGGAGCAGCCGGGACACTTAACCGGATTTGAAGGCGTCCTGTTCATCAGGAGGATGGAGGTACGGGCAGCTGGCAGGATTAGTCGCGTTGCTCACTGGGAGCCCGATCAGGCACAGTGGATCTATTTTAAGATATAACATATAAGTTAAGATAGGATGTTATTAGCTATGGCAGGGGTAACAAGGCAACTTGAAAATTACTTGGGGTAGCAAGGGAGGAAGCTCAGGTATGGAACTGCACAGTAGATAGCAGAGCAGACGCTAAGCAAAGCTGATAGGCAAGCAGATGGTGAAAATAGGAAGATGTCTTTAAAGGGAAGACAGGACAAATGTTAGGCCTAATAGCTGCACTCTGTATCTTTAACAGGAGTTGCAATATTAGTGAGAGGGGAGGATGAACATTGCTAGGGGTGGTGCCGAGAGGGGAGGGAGAGTATTTAATTAAGGCTGGAGGTGGGGGATGGAAGGGTGGGGGCAAAAATTCAAGCAGCAAGGAAACAGAAGGACAGAAATTGAAAGAGAAATTTAATTATCTGCAGGGCAAGCTTACAACTGTGACCCAAATATGCAGGGCAAGCTTACAACTGTGACCCAAATAGAATCTGGTCTAAACAGAAAAAAATATCACTTTAAACTTAGTTTCTGAACCAGGGTAGCTTATCACTGGACCTTAAAACAAAGACAGCTGTAATATTTTACAATCTAAAAACCTTCAGCCTAAATGAACTTGCACTTCAAACTACTCCTGGAGTGCAAAATTGTTGTAAACAGGCTTAGGTTCACATTTAAGTTAGGATTTACTAGACAATTTGGAGAGACTTAACAAGTACCACAATCAGAATATAACATTAGCTTAAGGTCCAGAGGAAACAGCAGTAGCAAAGAATTAAAGAACTGCACCAGCCTATCAGCAGGCAGAGTCGATGGTTCTGGACAGTCCAGTTTCTGCAGCGTATCTTCGGTCTGGTGATCGGTGGGCAGTACTGCAAGGAAGGCAGCCGGTGGACAAAAATGGTCCGCCCGGCTGCTTGCAGCAGCAGAGGCACCCGTGTCAAGGGTGAAGCTTCGGTCTGGTGATTGGCGGGCAGTACAGCGAGGAAGGCATCTGGCAGACAGAAGGGGTCCGCCCGGCTGCTTGCAGCAGCAGAGGCGCCCATGTCAAGGGTGATAAGGTACAAAACATAACATGATCATTACAGTGGAACTTACCAAAAAAAAAAAAAAGACAAGGTTACAATAATAGCAGCCAAAGGCACTATCAAGGAATTGTGTTGCGAGTTAATTATACAGTATAAGTCATAGGCGGCTCAGTGAAGCTTTGTTAGGAGTGGGTTAGTGGGAAATGAGAAACAAGAGTGGTGGTGAGAGAGTGGTATGGGTGGGAGAGAGGGAGGAGGAGGAGAGAAATGAGGGGCATTGCGTTGGGTATATAGTAGGGGGAAATAGCAAGGGAAGAGGAATGGGGGGATGATAAGGAAGAGGAAACAGATTCATCATATACCCAGTAATGGGTTGGTGAGGAGGAGGAGGAGGATCTGAGGCAGTGTGGAGGGATGCTTGAGGGTAGTATGCCTGGAGGGGATTATAAGAAGCAATCACAGAAGGTACTAGCCAGAGGTGTTGATGTAGTTTATGCTTCAGAGCACCAATCCTGGCAATGTTGGAGATTTCTGTAGGTAGCAAGTTGAACTTTTCTTAGTTTCTCCTTCTTGTTCACTAGGAGAATTATTGTTGTAGTTCTCACCTCTTTTTGTTGTTCTTAAATGGACATAAAATAACTCCCTCTGTGACATAAAGCAATACTATGATAATATATTTAGAAGCAAATGATTGTTGCAATTATACTGAAAATAAAACAGAGGTCTTCTGTTTACATTTATCATATCACAAAAATATAGAATGGAACTTCGATGGTAGATTTTATAAAGTTTTGAAATAGGGGTTTTTAAGTTATTTTTTCTCTTTCAAAAAAAATTATGAGAGAGTTATCTAACAGAATAAAGTATAAAATCTGTTATAGTCAAGATTGTATTGTTGAAATTTACCATGTGAATGTATGATATTTGGAATTTAATAAAGGTTGAAGTATGAAAAAAAAGAAAAATTCTGAAGCCCTTCAGGTTGCTCTCTCTCTCAGCACACTCCCCTACTCTTCTCTGATTGGCTGATGCCTAAGCTCATTATCCTAATTATCTTAAAGGCATACCTCTGGAGCATTTGCACCTAGCCAACTAATTGTTATAGTTACTGATGCTAAAGGACCCCTTGGAAGAAAGAAGATTACTATGGTGAGTAATTTTTTACTCCGGCACAGCAGAGGAAAGTGTTCTATTCTCACTTCTTCCTGGTGCCAAAGAAAACCAGGGACCTGCATCCTATCCTCTACCTCAGCCACCTGAATCAGTACATAGAGTACGAACAATTCCAGATGGTCACTCTCCTTGGTCTCCTTCCTCTACTTCATCAAGGGGGATTGGCTATGCTCTCTGGACATGCAGGATGCATACCTCCATATTCTGATTTTCCAAGCCCACAGGAGGTTCCTTCACTGCCAGGGAAATCACTACCAGTTTCAGGCTCTGCCTTTCAGCCTGTCTTTGGCCCCCAGGGCTTTCACCAAATGCCTCGCAGTAGTGACTGCGGTTCTAAGAAGACATGGATATTATGTCTTCCCTTACCTGAACGACTGGCTGCTGACTGCTCCCACCAGGGACCTGCTACTCCACACCATGCAGGCCACCTTCACCCCATTTCAGGACCTAGAGGGTTATCTTAAACCTTCCCAAGTCCTCCACTTGGCCAAGTAAATGGCTGCAATACATAGGGGCAATTCTGAACATGGCACAAGGCAAAGTTTTCCTCCCTCAAGACAGAGCAGAGGGCCTTCAGACGCAAGCTCGGCAGATCTCCTCCTCTTGCTGGGTTCCAGACAGGTTTGTCCTAAGACTCTAGGGAGACATGGCAGGCGCCATCGCTACAGTCTCCCTGGCCAGGCTGTACATGAGGGTGATTCAGTGGAACGTGAGAGTTCAATGGGATCAGCATTCAGACGATCTAGAGAAACCGTTCTTGGTGTTGAATCCTGTGCGACAGACATTAGCATGGTGGTTGAATTCTTCCAACATTTCCAGAGGGGTTTGCCTACAGAAGGAATCCCCCAGTAAAATCCTAACCACAAATACATCAGGCCAAGGCTGGGGAGCCCACTTGGAAGGCCATCAGACAGAAGGGACCGGGTCCCAACACGAGCGCCATCTCCACATCAACATTCTGGAGATGCAGATGATCCTGTATGCCCTCCAGGCCTTTCAGACAGTCTTGCTATCAAGCCCCCTCTTAGTCCAGACAGACAACATGTCAGTCATCTTTTACACAAACAAGCAGAGGTGACTCATTCTTATCCCGTATGCAGGGAGGACATGCGAGTCTGGTCATGGGTGGTGGACCATCACCTGGACTTGACAGCAGTCCATGTTCCAGGCTTGAAAATACTATTGCCAACAGTCTAAGCAGGTCCTGGTCTGGGGCAGAAGAGTAGGAGCTTCATCCCTCTGTGGCTGAAGAACTCTTCAACCAATGGAGATGTCCTGAACTGGATCTAGTTGCCTCCCCATCCGATGCAAAACTGCCCAATTTTTGCTCGATAGATCCAACTCCGGGTATTTTCTGGTGAGACGTGTTGTCCCTCTGTTGGGTGGGGAGATTTCTTTACGCGTTCCCTTCCTTTCCCTACTGCAGCGAGTTCTTCTCAAGCTACAGTCTGAGGAAGGGAGGTGATTCTGGTGGCACCTTTCTGCCCACACCAGATTTGGTTTCCACTTCTCCAGAAGTTGCAGTGGAACCTCCAATTTCCCTGCCCCTATGCTCAAACTTTTTTTTTGGTCCTGGGTCCCCCAATCCTCCATTCGAAGGTCAGACCTGCCCTGCCCATTGTCATCCCCTCCATGCCCAGGCTTACCGCCCTGGGGCAGGGGCCACAGGATGGCCCCAAAGAACCTGTAGGCAGAGTCCTGACTTACCCCCCCAGGTCAGGGCCACAGGAGCAAGACCCACCCTAGTGGATGTTAAAAGCATTTGAGATGGCAGCAGAGCAGGTCATCATGTTGGGAGGCCAGCTTTTTTGATGCTTGCTGGATCCCTGGAGGCAAGGACATTCAATGATGTCCAGCGTCCACCCTGTACCCCCAAGGTGATGGCACCAGCTGCAGAGGACCCCCCTGCCTCTGCCAGGGGTCTGTAAAGTACCATATACTCTTCCCCCCCTCCTCTGAGGGAAAGAGAGCAGTCCCCAGGATGCTTAATCCTTCTCCCCCTGGCCAGCCCTCTGA
Source organism: Neoceratodus forsteri (assembly GCA_016271365.2). Lineage (NCBI taxonomy): Eukaryota > Metazoa > Chordata > Ceratodontiformes > Ceratodontidae > Neoceratodus > Neoceratodus forsteri. The sequence goes on along the minus strand of CM057451.1, from coordinate 265,664,761 downwards.
CTCCTGGGTCCATTCCTGAATCTGGGTATTCGGTGTCTCAAGCAGAAATCCAACTGCTGCACCAGTGGGCCAGCCAAGCCTATGCTCAGACCTACTCTCCCAGGAGCAGGGAACCCTGTCCCATCTGGATCTCAAACCTCTGCATCTCCATGCATGACTCCTGCAGACCTAGCTATATCCAGATTTGGGGTATTCCTCAGGGTAGCAAACATCCTGATGGCTGCTAGGAAGCCTTCCACTAGGGCCACATATGCCATGAAATAGAAGCAGTTCTGCATTTTGGCCACCATCCGGCATTTAGACCCCTTCACCTGCCCAGTGAATTCGGTTCTGGAGTACCTCCTTTCCCTATCTGACGTGGGACTAAGCTACTTCTTGCCCAAGGTGCACCTGTCTGCCATTTCAGCCTACCATGCACCTATTGAGGACAAAACTCTTGCCCAGACAGATTTTCCCTGTACATTCTTACAGGGCATTCTGCACTTGAAGCCTCCCATCCAGGACCCCATCCCACCATGGGATTGTTGTTTGCTTTAGAAAAGCTGACCTGGGGGTCATGTGACTGCTGCATGGTGTGAAGACGTGTCGCTGCTGAGTGCCACTCCCTGGGTCAAGAATTTAAAAAAAAACAAACCTCTGAAATCCTCCAAGCCTAGAAGCAAAGACCAACAGTAAGCAATAGTCTACACCCCGATGGAAGAGTATATTGTACCTGCAGGCGGCAAGTCGCAGCGGTCGGGGACAAAAACGAATCAGAAACCTCCGATGGCAGGACCGAATGCAGCCACAGGCTCCATCTTACTTTCAGCCACAGAGATGGTGGCAATAGGATGAGAACTAAAAGATCAGTTGTTAGATGCTCTAACCCCTGAATTTGAGAGATTGGAGGAGACGATAGATCGCAAATTGGCTGAGATGGAAGCTTAGAATGGCCAAAACCAGGATCGTGTAGAAGAACTGGAGGGCCGAGTCTCGACTGTGGAGGATACTCTGGCCCCAATTCCACAGAGGCTCACTGCGCTGGAGAGGGAGGTGCAGGATCTGAGGGAGGCACTGGACTATCAAGAGAATTATAATCGCAGATCCAATCTGTGTTTACGGGGCCTCTCTGAGGGCAGGGAAGGTGCTGATATCTTGGACTTCTGTGCCAGACAACTCCCTGCTTTGTTGGGTTTGACTCCTAAAGGCGGCCATTACAAATTAGAATGGGCACATAGAGTGGTGCAGCCACGTCCAAAGGAGGGCCAGCCACCGAGACAAGTTATATTTCGCTTTCACAATTTCCAAGACAGGCAGACGATGTGGAAGGCGTATCGAAATGCCAACAAAATACAATTCAAAGGCATAAAGCTGTATCTTGCGCAGGATCATTCCCTGAGAATTGGGAAGAAAAATTGGGAGTTCAACCAGGTGATTTTGGAGTACCAGCACCTAAAATTGGAATGGTTTATGGTCTTCCTAGCTACAATCAAGATACAACATGAGGGAGTTACATATAGCTTTTGGGAAGCTGATAAAGCCACCACATTTGTTGGAGAGCTGAAAAAGAAGATAGGCTGAGCCAATGAAAAGAGGACAAATGGATTTTAGACTGTGGTGAGAGAGCGCAAGGGCATGGGCCTTACTTTTTTTTTCTTTCTTCTTTGCCTCTATCTTTTGACCGACCATTATTTCTGTGAGGTTCACAGAGTGTGAGATGGGGCAATTAAGCCATACTATAGCACGAGATGGGGACACTAGATGATGATGCATTGGCTGATTTGTGAGACGCTGCTTCGAGGAGGTTGAGATGGAAACCTCAGAGAGAGTACAGACCCGAGGACTAGTGCGAGGAGGGGAAAAGATGGACTATGGACTTTGAGAGCCATGGAGCAGTGAGACTGGAGAAGACTAGGATGGTAACGGTGTCTTTCGCTACCCCCCCAACCAGGAGAAGAACAGAATCTATGCAAATGGCTGAGTGGAGGAAGGGCTGGCCTGTGGGGAGGGCCTGCACATGGTGTATGGTTCATGCGGTTTAGCCTCACAGCACACCAGGTATGTACCTGAATATAGACTTGATTACATATGCGGAGAAGGGCCAATATAAGATGCCCGGTGGACATGGGGAGGGAAGGAAAGGGTTAATTTGGACAGATGAGGGTGTGGGGCAAGGGGCACAAAGACTTGGCAAGATAAAGGGATAGGGAATAGCTGGGGATAGTTAAACAAAGGGAAAGTCAGATGGGGATTGGAGGGGAGTCGGTCAATAAATCAATGCATTAAATCGGTTGGAAGGGTGGACGAAGTAAATGTTACAGGAGGAGAGGATTCAGGGGTAAATCTGGAAATTGGACATAAATATGATCCGGGGGGGGCAGAGACTGATTGCTTTTTGTTCTTAAAAGAATCAGACTCTCATTACAATATTTTGTGGGAGAGCACATACTAATTCGGGGGAATGTTGTATGCTGCTGGGGAGGGGGAAGAGGGGAGACTGTATATGGAGTTGGGGGTAAATGTTTTGTTCAGATGTTATATGGTTTGTGGTACAAGTTATCAAAAGTTTGGTCTGCAGTGCAACCTGAACCAAAAGAAGATGGACTACCTGACATGAATAAGTTAGCCAGGAAGACTGATTTGCTGAAGGGAAGCAATGTGAAACTAAATCGGTTGATATGGCTAAAGGGGAAAGAATAAATGTGGTCTTGTGGAATGTAAGAGGGGTCTTCTCCCCAATCAAATGTACTAGCTTGCTGACAGCACTAAGAAGGGTATGAACACATGTTGCCTTACTTCAAGAGACACACCTCACCCCTATAGAACACCAGAAACTGGTGCAGAGATGGGTGGGGTAATGCTATGCCTCTTCCTACTCTTTGCATAAGAGAGGAGTGGCAGTGCTTATACACAAACACCTCCCTTTTAAGGTGACAAGAGAAGTACAAGATAAAATTGAAGGGAGATATTTGTTTGTGAAGGTGACACTGCATGGGTCAAGGACTACATTTGGCAGTGTATATGCTCCTGCAGTGTTTGACCCTTCTTTCTACCAAACCATTATGGACCTTCTAGTTAAATAACAGTTCCAAGGGCTAATTATGGGTGAAGACTTCAACTGCACCCTGGATCCAAAACTGGATCATTCGGAGGGGAAAGGATGTACAAGGAAATAGAGGGAGGGATTGGTAGATTTGGACATGATGGACTTCTAGAGGACGGCCAACCCCGTGACTAGAGAGTTTACCTTCTTTTCCAACCCACATAAGACACGGTCAGGAATTGACCATATTTATATAGAGGGGAGGTGGTATAATAAAGTGATACAGGTAAAGCATGGACACATACATATATCAGACCATGCCATGGTAATCTTAGAAATGGAGCTTGCAATGCAGGAGCCAAGAAACTCATCATGGCGATTCCCACTATACTTAATGGGATCTGAGAAATTTAAGACTTTCCTAAAAGAGCAATTAGAAGAATACTGGGAGTTAAATAAGGATACAGCCTCGTCTAAACAGCTATTATGGGATGCCGGGAAGGCATACCTGAGAGGGGTTATCACTGGGTATGCAGCAGGCTTTAAGATGCAGCAAAGGAAGAAACAAGAAGAGCTTCACCTAAGGGTTAGGGAATTGGAGCACAGAACTATTAGAGAAGGAGGGGAAGAGAACTTGCAACTGTTAGCAGCAGCCAGGGAGGCCTTGAATACTATTCTGGCAGAGCAATCAAGAACGCATCTGCTTTTGCTAAAACACAAGTTTTATGAATGGGGAAACAAACCAGGCCCTCTGTTAGTGAATCTTTCAAAGGGAAGGAAAGGGAGTATGAGAATACAAGAAATACGAGGGGAGGGTGGACGTTTAGTTCGTGAGTCCAAAGCTATAGGGGAGAGGTTCAGGCAGTTTTATCAGGCCCTGTTCAGGTCAGAATGCAAGGATAAAATGGAAGAGGCGATGGGCTTCCTGGACAGGGTTGTGATATCAGAGATTAAGGAGGCGCAAAGGAGAGAACTAAATAAAGAGATCTCAAAAGAGGAAATAAGAAGGGCTATAGGACATATGAAAGTAGGAAAGGCGTGTGGGCTAGACGGACTACCAGTTGAATTTTACAGAGGGATAGGACAGGGAGTTATTGATCGGCTATGAGAAATACTCCAAGAAGTGCGGGAAGGGAAACCATTTCCAGTAACTATGGGAAATGCTATGATCTGTGTAATTCCGAAGGCTGGCAGAGATCCTAAGGAATGCACATATATAGACCTATATCCCCGGCGAATGTAGATGCCAAAATATATGCAAGGGTACTTGCTGCTCAGCTGGAACTGATCCTTCCAACAGTGGTGCACTCAGATCAAACAGGCTTTATCAAAGGGAGACATTCCGATCATAATGTGAGGAAGGCCTTGAATGTGGTGCATAGCTCTTCTCGACGTCTAGAAGTAACAGCAATTCTATCATTGGATGCCGAGAAGGCATTTGACTGCATTGAATGGGAATACCTGTTTGAGATGCTGGGGAGATATGGATTGGGAAGGGAGTTTATCGGGATGGTGAAGGCATTATATGAGTTGCCCCAGGCAGGGGATTGGTGAATGGGGTATTATTGGAGGGTTTTCCTCTATTCAGGGGAACAAGACAGGGATGCTCACGGTCCTCCCCTACTCTTTGATTTGGCAAATGAACCCTTGGCCATAGCAATAAGGCAGAGTCTGTATGTTAGGGGAGTGAAAGGGGCAGGGGGAGACAGCATAAACTGTCACTTTACGTGGATGATATGATTTTGTACCTGAGGAATATAGCCCATTCGATGCCGGCTCTGCTGGAACTCATAGAGAACTTTGCTGAATTCTCGGGGTACAAGATAAACCTGGATAAGTTGGAGGTGATGTGGCTTGGGAAAGGAATAAGGACCAGGGGAAATGGGTGGGGCTTGAAGGAAGTTCACACCTCCTTCAAATATCTGGGGATAAGAATAGGGAAAAGCATAGCCGGGTTATACGCTTTAAACTATAACCCTTTAATAAAAAACTTGTTAGATGAGCTGAGGCGATGGAAGGAACTCCCTCGTTCTTGGATAGGGAGGATAAATCTGATTAAGATGTCCACTTTACCGACGATTTTAAATTTGCTTCAGATGCTTCCAATGGGGCCTACCAAGGGGGATATCAAGCGATTGGAGAAAGGATTCTCTGAATTTCTACGGCAAGGAAAGCGTGCCAGAATCAGTCTGAGTAGACTAAAGGCAAGCAACAATGGGGGGGTGTTAAACTTCCCAGATGTAAAGAGGTATCATATGGCAGCTCAAATAAAGTATATAAGAGATTGGATTGCGAGACCTTAAGCGGCTGGATGGATAAGCCTGGAGGAAACAGATGCCCAGAGCAGGCTGTCTGCATACCTGGGTAGGGGGAGACGGAGAGCATATATTTTGCAAGGCAATCCCAACCCAATGGTGCTCATGGTATTAGATAGGTGGAGACAGATCAAAAAGGTGCTGGGGGGGGCAGGAAGGGGAAACAATGCTCTTACCTATTGCTAAAAATCCTTTTTTCAGGCTGGGACTGGAAGATCAGGGATTCCGGGAATGGGAAAATAAAGGAATACAATGTGTAAGGGACCTGATTGGGGACAGGAGATATGTTCCTTTCAGGAGTTAAAGGAAATGAGAGCAATACCTGGTAATCATCTGTTCCAGTTCTTCCAGGCTAGGGATTATTGTAATTGGATAAAGAAACAGGGGACCAGATCTGCACAACTGGAGAAGACCGAGACCCTGATATGTAATTCTAGATCGGAGGATAAGGGTATGGACAGTATAATGGCCCATATCCTACGGGACAGTATTCAGGACATAACCCATACTACTAGAGAATTGTAGGAAAGGGATCTGGGAGTGACAATTTCTGACTATAATTGGGATATTATTCTGAGAATGCATATGGGTCTCCTTCACTCCAATAGATATAAGGAATCGACCTATAAATTTCTGCGTAGCCTTTACTGTCCTCCGGCGGTGATTCACAGGTACAAACCGGAGGTGACGAAAAGCTGTGGCAGATGTAAAGACCGGAGTGGCACCTATTTCTATTGCTTTTGGGAAAGCCCCATGGTGCAGAAGTTCTGGACAGCAGTTGCCCAGAGCATGAGTGGTATGATGGGACAAGAAATACCAGAGTCCACTTGCACTAGTGTTTGGCATGTACGCAGGGGGAGAGGAGGAGTGGAGCCCATATGGGAAATGGGTTAGAGTCTTGTTGCTACAAGCTAGGCAAGCTATACTGAACACCTGGGTTTCAGCAGAAGACCCCACTATAGGGCAATGGAGAGCTTTAACTGTTGGGGCTCTGGTGATGGAGAGGAGATCCTATCGAATAAATAATAAGTTGAATTTCTTTCTCAACACCTGGAATGCCTTTCTAGCAACATTAAGTTTGGAAGAGAGAATGCTGATACAGATTTGAGGATGAAATTTAAATTAAATCAAAATAAGACAAAGAGGATAGACCCCTGGGACCTAGGAAAGACTAATGAGAGATGCACTAGATACCAAAGGAGTAATGATATTGGGCAGTAAGAGGGGGGGGATGAAATGTCTGGGAATATAAGGAATAAAGTATATGAACTGGTCAGGTAAATCGACTGTAAAATGTATTTTTGGACCTTTGTAAATACTTGTTAGTTGTGTGTTTATGTAGAATGAATGCTGTGTCAGTGTTGGTACATGCAAAAACCTTTAATATAAATTTCAAACAAAAAGAAAAGCTTACCTTGTCTCCCTTTGAACCCACCGCAAGTTGTGAACTGCACATTCTGTCGTGGAAAGTGTTATCTTTAGTTGCTATCACTTCCACTCAAAGGATTTCTGAGCTTCAGGCCCTGATGTGTAAGGAGCTTTATTTAGTTTTCCACAAGGACAGGATGTCCTTGTGGTCTACTCCTAAGTTTCTTCCTAAGGTGGTGTCAGAGTTTACTTTGAATCAAGACATCCACCTTCCAGTCTACTACCCAGAGTGCTCGAACTGAGGGGAGGCACTACTTCATACTCTGGATCTTCAAGGGGTGCTTCATTATTATTTGAAGCGCACCTCAGCCATTAGAAAGTCTGACCAGTTGTTTGTGTCCTTCGCTCCCAGAATGGTAGGGGGACCTGTTTCTAAGCAGTGTTTATCCAAATGGTTGGTTAATTACATTGTTTTCTGCTACAGCAAGTATGACAAACCCTTACTGAGCTTGGTATAGGGTCACTCGGCCTGGGGCATGGCCACTTCCTTTGCCTCGTTGAGGAATGTGTCGGCTGCCGACATTTGTGCAGCTTCTATTTGGGAGTTTTGTCCAGACCTTTGTCAAGCACACTGCATCTCTATGCAGAGCAGGCTTCGGACTATCAGTCCTCCAGGGCCTCCTCTCCTAATCCTCTTTGGAGACTTCTACCTTCACCCAGCTGACCAGGGTCTTGCCTTACTGCTTGGGACTTAGTCCTAAAGGTGTTACTTTGAGGGGGCTCTTGCAGCAGGTAAGACAGTGCAGTTATGTGAGAACTTACCGTAACAATAGATCTTCGAGAGGAGCTCTTGCAGCAGGTACCATTTTTTCCACCCACCTTCCCCTGGTAGCTGCTTCTCCATCACGGATAACTTTGTTTTTCCTCAATTAGAGAAACCTCCTCAGTTCTCTATTTTTACTCACTTGCAGGGATCGCCAGTAGGAGAACTGGGGATACGCTGGGGGACCAAAGTTCAAGATGGCCACCAGGCTTAGTGTGCTGTTGGCTGCTCTGCTGTCTTTTGCTTTTTAGCTAAAGCTTTTTAAAGTTTTTAGAGTTTTGACTGTCTTTTCTGCTAATTTCCTCACTTTGTTTCCATTCTTTTTGTTGTGCGTTTGTTGGAATGGATTGAACAGTGGAACGAGTGTACTGTTTATTGCCCTTTGTTTGCCCTGCACCTGCTGAGGAGCGTGGTGAGCCAGATAATGTTTTGGGGGGCTGGGGTGTGATTCGAACGAACCTGCAGTGATCGCTGGGGTTGTACTATCCGGCCCCATTACAGTTTGCGTGCATTGCAACTGTCTTCTTTTTTGAATGCCTGAAGTCGTACGTTTTGTATGAACTGAGGGGTCGAGCTGTACAAGGACCTTCTGGAGTACCAGGAGGGGCTTCAATTCAGAGACCAAAAGGATCATGGATTAGTGGAGTTTGGAGTCGGTGTGTGGTGGTACTGTTGCTGGATTTGAGTCGGTGGATTTGGGAATGTCAGCAGCTCGATTTGGAGCCAGGTGGAGTTGGCCCGATGTGTTGGGTAGGTTGTGCGTCGGTCTGTGGCAGCACGGGGAAAAATACTGCTATCCACTGGAGAGTCGGTGGTGGGAGCCTGATCCCTAGGGTTTCCCGGGGGACCTATCAGTTGGTGGGTTCTGTTAGGGGGTCCCGCGGTAGCTGTTACAGCCCAGGGCTGTCCGCTGGGTCAGTTTTGTCAGGGCTCTCCCCGGTTTCAGAGTTTGGCTGGTTCCAAAGAGGACTATTGGAACTTCACCCTCCTATCCTGGGGTACGGTCAGACTGCCTATTTTATCCATCTTGCTGGCAGTGAGAGTGCCATACAGTATCTCCCTAGACTCTAGTAGTGAGAGCACTTTGAGGACTGGGGAATGCTTTGGTTTTACTCTAGGAGAAATTTTAAAGACTGTATCATCTGTCTGCTTTGGGGGGGTGGGGGCTCCTAAGGGGTTTGTTCAATCCTGCTGGTGGCAGAGGAAAGTTTAAATATGTTATGCTATGTGGGGGGGGGGGGGTGCTAGTATATTGGGATTGTATGTTGTTTGCCACAAAATAGCGGCACCCCTTAGAAGAAATGTGAGTTCCAGTGTGGAGTAACATAAAAGATTTGAGCATGCTATTTTGGATTTGTTTGAGTTTGGGGAGTGTGTGGTGCTCCTCCTCAGCAAGCTCCCTTTAAAACATCTGTTTAATATCCTTGGTGAGAGCAGAGGATAAAGCGAGTCAGTTAGTAACCACTGAGGCACTGGAAAGTTAGGGACTAAATCGAAGGGTCCCACCTTGACGTTGGTGATTTAGCTTACTCAAATTGGAATTCCAGTCTAAACTAAGAGGACCCTCTCCTCACAAGGAGCTTGAAGTAAATATAGCCAACTTTGGCAGAGGAAAGTTTAAATATGTTATGTTATGCTATGCTATGTGGGGGGGGGGGTGCGCTAGTATTTTTGGATTGTATGTTGTTTGCCACAACCTTGTAGCACCCCTTAGAAGAAATGTTAATTCCAGTGTGGAGTAACATAAAAGGTTTGAGCACACTATTTTGGATTTGTTGTTGGTGGTGAGAGGACTATTGGGATTTGGATAATTTGAATTTCTCCCTGAATGGTTTTAAATGCATTGTCAGCTAACTGTGTCTGTTTATACCAATTGTGTTTTATTCTGTGTATTTATTTTGTGTTATATTGTTTTGTTGACTCTCAAGGATGTGAGAGGGTCTTGGGGGGTGTGAAGATTTTGGGGGGGTTTTGTTTTTTGGGTTATTTCAGTTTGCAATTTTACCAATCATTATTATTTGATTTTAGGAATGTGATATTAGATTTGTATTAGTGTTATATATTTATTTGGGGGTGAGTTTAGAGGATATTTATTTGTTTTTAGTAAGATTTTGTATGTTATTTATTTTATATTATATATTTTTTTGCAGGGGTATTGTTTTTGTGGTACATATTTGGATAGTTGCGGAGTGTTGTTTGGGGTTACCAAAATGTGTTGGAGACTTGTCCCCACGGTCATACGCTATTCACCCTCTGCCCTTCCTGCTCTCTGCCCTTTCCCCTCCACTTCAGTTTACAACCTACCAGCACTGTAGGGCGCTGGGTATTGTACGTAGAGGTGGGAGGAGGGCGGGGGTTGCGAACAGTGAAGGGTGAATGAGGAGGGCCACCACATTGGGGAAGTGAGATCCAGAAGACACCCTGAGGCGAAATGAAATCTGGAACGTGGCCCACCATGTCTGGATTCCATACCCAAGGGCACTCTCAATTGTGATAGGCAGATAGTCCGGAATCCCTGAGATGTTAATTCAACTCGGGCCATGTTATGCAATGCCAAGTCCATTAAAAACAAGACTGCAATTATTGCAGATCTTGTTGAATCGGTGGATCTGGCTTGCATCATTGAGACCTGGCTAGATGAGAACTCTGGCTCTATTTTGGAGGTTGTAATTCCATCTGGGTATTCGGTGATACACCGCCTGAGATTGGATCATGGGGGGAGGGGGTGTAGCAATCTGTTTTAAGACCGAAGTGTACCAGTTGGGGAGACTGAGTCATTTGAGTGTGCTGTAGTAACAGGTGTAGGTTGTCGGATCGCTCTCATCTACCATCCACCAGGAGACGGGAAGAGATTCCTTCAGGAAGTCATGGACTTTGTCATTGACATGGCATTTGAGTCACCCAGGCTGATGGTCCTGGGCGATTTCAATGCCTGGATCGATGACAAATTCTCGCAGTTTGGTCAGCACTTCCTCCAGTTGATGACATCTCTAGGCCTTACACAGATAGTTATCACTACTACTCATAAACACGGTCACTCTCTTGACTTAGTCTTCCTCCTAGGGATTGAAGTCTCTGGCTTGGGGGTGGAACCAGTTGGATGATCTGATCACTACACTGTGGGGTTCAGTTTTAGCACCCCCCTCCGTAGGCCTACCCCTGTGGAGATAACCAGGTACCGTCCTTTATGAGATATGAGTTCTCAAGGCCTAACAGCTGTGCTAGATCTCTCGGCCCTCTCAGAGGCAAACAGTGACCCAGAGGCCCTCGTGATGGCTTATAACTCGCCCATTGTGGCAGCCCCGGATATCATTGCTCCTGTCCGTGTTCATCCTCTCTCCCTTTGCTCTCAATTCCCATGGTTTGATGGGACTCTGAGGGAGATGCGGCAACTAGGACAAAGGTAAGAGTGTTGCTGGCGGAAATCCGCCCTTGATGCCGACCACCTTAGATTGATGGACCATTATCAAGTCTATCCATTAGCAATCACCTGTAAGAAGGCAGAGTTCCTGTCCAGGGAGATTGCGGCTGCTCAGAACCAACCAGCTCAGCTGTTCCGAACTGTGGACAGACTGTGCAACCCAGCCTGTCTACAAGTCTGGAAAGCTTTTTCGCAAGAAAGGTGTGATGAGCTTGCTCGATTCTTTGTGACTAAGGTTGCTGACATCAGGGCGGGACTCCATCCAGCACACTCTATGGCTGTTGCTTTGGATCAATGCAGGGCCACTGCTCCTCAGTTTTCCTAGAGTACCTTCGACCGGCCGGCTTTCGTGGATATCATGCAGATTGTCCAAAGAGTGTGCCCTGCATGCTGTAGTTTGGATCCGGGACCTACTTCCCTGATTTTGGGTTGTATTGATTCTATCGGTCTGGTCCTAGCTCAGATAGTCTGGTGCTCCTTGGAAACAGGAGAGTTTCCAAGCTCACTGAAACAGGCGGTGGTGACACCACTTCTGAAGAAAGCTTCTTTGGACCCAGACTGCCTTGCAAACTACAGACCAATCTCTAACCTCCCCTTTTTAGAGAAGGTTATTGAGAAAGTAGTGGCCACTAAGCTGGAGGACCATTTGACCATCCATGACATCTATGAACCCCTCCAGTCTGGATTTCGAAAGAGGCATAGTACTGAGATAGCGCTAGTTCGGGTGCTCAATGATCTCCTGATGGCTAGAGATTGGAAGAGCTGTTCAATTCTGGTGCTCCTAGACCTCTCATCAGCATTTGATACTGTAGACCAGTGGTTGTCAAATGGGGTCCGCGGCCCAAAAGGGGGTCCGTGGTCACATGCCAGGGGGTCCGTGGACAGTTTGCAAAAATAACCGTGACCGCAAGAAACTTTTGATTACCAAGATAAAATCTGGATCCAACAAAAAGCTAAACATAAATGCCTGCTCACCTGGCAAGGGAAACATTTTATTATTTTTTTATTTTCAGTGATACAATCCCCGGTGGCAGAGACCATCAAAGCAGCCTATACAGAAATTAAACAAGTTCTCTACCCAGTAGTCATCAAGTTCCATATGTGCCACCTGCCCAACTCTTCGTGGAATCCCTGATAGGCACTCAATAATACTCCTTGGCAGATCGAGTAAGAATGGAGCTGTTAAAAATGTACCCACATTTCTTCTCTTGTCCTTGAATTTCCAGACATTGAGTTTTGTATCTGTGTGTAAGTGCATGCACAAGCGTGTGTGCTGCTGTGAGGTCGCTTGGGTGCTGTGTGTGTGTGTGTGTGGGGGGGGGGTTGATGCCACAAAAACACAGCAGCTCAAGTTCATCTGTTTGACTCATTTGTTCCCCTTACCCCCTTCTCATTTAGAAGTGCTTGCTGTCTATATTTTTAACAGCATTTCTAGCATACTCTTCTTTTTCCTGCATGATTTTATAATATCCCAGTTTATTCCTAGGTATTTATTAACTATTTCTGGTTTTTGATTGAATCATTTCAAAGAGTACAGATATATATATATATATATATATATATATATATATATATACACACACACACACACACATATATATATATCTATATATATATATATATATATATATATACTGTATATATATATATATATATATAATATATATATATATGTGGCTGACAGCTGGCCAGGGGGTCCCCGGTCCCAAAAAGGTTGACAGCCATTGCTGTAGACCATGGGGTTCTGCTTGATCATCTGAGATTCATCTGTGGACTGTCGGGTACAGTCCTTGGGTGGTTTACATCATTCCTCTCAGGAAGATCGCAGAGAGTGGTGTCCGGGGTTTATTCCTCGGATCCAGTTTCCTCTATCATGTGGGGTTCTTCAGGGCTCAGTGCTGTCGCCCATGTTGTTCGCAGTGTATATGCTGCCCCTCGGAGGCATTGTAAGACAGTATGGGCTGAGGTTTCACTGCAATGCTGATGATACCCAGCTCTACCTTTCTTTCATACCTGACCAGGATGGAGCTGTCTCTGTCTTTAATAGCTGCTTCACTGAAATCCAGGAGTGGATGGATGCCATTTGGTTAAAGTTGAACTCTGATAAGACTGAAGTCCCAGTTGTGGATACGGGTCGCCGGATAGGGGGTTTGGGTGTGGGTTTGCCCTCCAGACTTTTTCTTGGGGGCATGTCACTCCTAACCTCTGAACAGGTGCAAAACCTGGGGGTAATTTTTGATGAAGGACTGACCCTGCATTCGCAGGTGTCAGCCGTCGCCAAATCCTCTTTTTACCATCTGAGGAATATCTCCAGGATTAAGCACCTTGTTCCATCCGGCGACCTTCCTACTTTGATCCATGCCTTTGTGACCTCACATTTAGATTATTGCAACTCCCTTTACCTAGGGCTACCAAGGGTGGAAATCCGTCACTTGCAACTAGTGCAGAACGCGGTGGCCCAGCTTTTGGCAGGATCATCTCAGTCCTGTCATATTTCGCCGGTACTGCGTGGACTGCACTGGCTGCCAGTGCAGTGGCAGATCATCTTTAAAGTTGGTCTTCTGACTTTTAAAGCCCTACATGGACTTGGCCTGGACTACCTGAAAGAGCTTCTGGTTCATTACTGCCCTGGGCGATTGCTCCGCTCAGCCAACGAGGGGTTGCTAGAGATTCCAAGGGTGTGTTCAAAATCTTCTGGGGCTAGATTATTTATGTACGCCGCCCCGACCCTTTGGAATTCTCTACCCCACCAGTTATGTGAGTACACGACCGTGGAAGGATTTAAGTAGGCGTTGAAAACTTTTTTATGGCACCAAGCATTTGGTGACTAACTATTTGATGATATCAGTTTGATATATTTTTTGTTGCTGAGATGTTTGTTTTGTGATTTTAATATTGTTAAGGCACCTTGGTATTTGAAAGGTACCATATAAATAAAGTTTATTATACCATACGTGACATCGGGGGTGGGCTGACGTCAGGGGGTGGTCCCCCGCTGTATACTGCTAGCTAGAAGTTTTCTGTGGGCTCCATACTCTGACCACTATTTTTCTCACTTTTATGTTAACATGGTACTGTATATCATGCTTCAAAAACACCACACCCCTCTTGTATGCAGATGACCTTGTTTTCTTCATGAATACCAAGGACACCACTGAGGTCAACTGTAAACTTACCGCTTACCTAAGATGTGTTCAATCCTGGCTTCTTCTGAATAAGCTCCTAATGAACTTGGTCAAAACTAATAGTGTTATTCAGCACCCCTAGTTAGCTTAAGAATGTCCTTGTACCGCTGTTGGTGACAAGCGATAATGGTACCCCCCCTTGACACCGTTCCCTCTATTAACTACCTCGGGATCACATTGGAACCATCATTAGATTTCTCCCTTCATGTATCCACTATTTGCAGAGAAGACAATACCAGATTAGGGTTAGCATATCATGCCACTCATAACCTGACCCCATCTGCCCAAATGTCTTTAGTTAGGAGCATCTTATTCCCAAGCTTAACTATGGCCTTCCTGTCTTCTCAAAAATCTTTAACCATATTCTGCACAAATGGGATGTGGCATATAATAATGTATGTCATTTTGCCTAGCCAGTAATTGACTTAACATAGAAACATAGACTTTGATGGCACATAAGGACCGCTTAACCCACCTAGTCTGCCCATTTTCCTACCTACAGGATAAGCTGCAGATCCTAGTTAACCAACAGCCTATTTCTTCCTACCCCTCACAAAAATTGCCTTATGTCTGTCCTATGCATTCTTAAATTCTCCCACAGTTTTAGACCCCACAATCTCCTCAGGAAGGCTGTTCCATGTGTCCACCACCCTCTCTGTGAAAAAATACTTCCTCACATTGCCCCTGAACCTCCCCCACTCTATCTTCAAATTGTGTCCCTTTGTTCTTACACATCTCTTTTTCTGAAAGATGCTACCCTCTTGGACTTTGTTGATTCCACTGAGGTACTTAAAAGTTTCTATCATGTCCCCCCTTTCCTCAAGGGTATACATATTAAGCTCCTTTAGTCTCTCCTCATATGGCTTCTCTTGCAGACCCTGCACCATTTTAGTGCCCTCCTCTGGACTGCCTCTATCCTGTCTATGTCCTTGTGGAGATGAAGTCTCAGAACTGGACACAGCACCCCAGATGGTGTCTCATCAACTGTCTGTACAGAGGGATAACAACTTCCTGTTTTCTGCTGGTGATGCCTCTCCCTATACATCCCAGTATCCCCCCAACCCTCTCTACTGCCTTCTCACATTGCTTGCTAACCTTAAGGTCATCTGATATTATTACCCCCAGGTCCCTTTCCATTTTTGTTGTTGGTACTACCCCGCCTCTCATTGTGTAATCTTTCCCTGGGTTTGTGTTTCCCAGGCGCATTATTTTGCACTTTTTTGCATTAAATCCAAGCTGCCATACTTCTGACCATTCCTCCAACCTTGCCAAGTCCCTTCTCATCCTTTCCACACTTCCTTGTGCATCAACCGTGTTGCAGATCTTTGTGTCATCTGCAAAGAGGCATACTTTTCCTTTCAGTCTCTCTGCAATGTCACTTATAAAGACATTAAAAAGGACTGAACCCAGTACTGAACCCCACTGGTAACCCCTCTTTCTTCAGAGTGGACTCCATTTACAATTACCTTCTGTGTCCTGTTGTCCAGCCAATGTTTTACACAGGCTACCACCCTGGGACCCACTTCCAGGCTGGTTAATTTGTCTATTAATCTTTTGTGTGAGACTGTGTCAAATGCCTTGCTAAAGTCTAGGTAGGCCATGTCCATATCCCCTCCCTGGTCTACTACTTTGGTCACCCAGTCAAAGAAATCAATTAGATTCATCTGACATGACCTTTCTGCTGTGAACCCATGCTGCCTTGTGTCCTGTACCCCACTGGCCTCTAGGTACTCAATAATTCTTTCCTTCAGAAGTGATTCCATCACTTTCCCTACCACATAGGTCAAACTGACAGGTCTGTAGTTTCCTGCATCTGTCTTGGTCCCACTTTTGTGAAGGGGAATCACATCCACCTTCCTCCAGTCCTCAGGTACCACACCATCCTCCCATGATTTGTTAAAAAGGGTAGTCAGTGGTTTCACTAGTTCTCCCCTTAATTCTTTTAGAATTCTGGGGTGAATTCCATCAGGCCCCATTGCTTTGTCCACCTTCAGTTTTAGGAGTTCTTTCAGAACCCTTTCTTCTGTGAAAGAACTGGGATCGACCCCCTTATCCAGAGTGCTTCTGTTAATTAGATTAGGCACCTCCCCCCCCTCCTCTTTTGTGAATACTGAGCTGAAATATTTGTTCAGTACATGAAAATTACATACCTACCATAATTCTTGATCTTCTTGGACAAGTCTCCACCACTCATTCACACTATTGGGATCTGCGCCGGAGGCACTAGGACCCATCTGGAGCAAACTTTTGCTGGAGGGTCGGCACCAGAGATGAGCCACGAGGATCCAGGCACCATGAGTCTCACAGTCACAAGGTAATGACTATCTCACATCGACCCTCCAACCACCTCAGTACCTTTTTTACCAAGGAGGTGCAGCGTAACTAACCTAGAAGGGTAGCCTAACCTAAAAACCGGACTTAAGATAGCCCAGGTGACCCATATAAGAAGGGTCAACAAGAAGTCTTCACAGCCTAAAGATTTGAGGGAGTGAAGACCAACAACAGAGGTGAGCTCGGGGGATGGAGGGTGGGCGTGTGAATGAGTGGTGGAGACTCGTCCAAGAAGATCAAGAATTACGGTTGGTACGTAATTTTCATATCTTCCTGGACATAAGTCTCCACCACTCATTCACACTATTGGGAGAGTACCGAGCTAATAATCCCCCGAGAGAGCGGCAGGATAGACCAAGAGCTCACGTTTCTAGGACAGAAGTCCATTAAGGATGGCTCTACCAAAAGAAGAATGTCGTCTGGCATGGACATCCAGTGCATAATGTTTAACAAAAGTATGCTCTGAGCTCCAGGTGGCCATGTTGCAAATATCTGCAATAGGCACGTTGCGAATTTCCGCTAGGGATGCCGCAACTGCTCTAGTAGAGTGAGCGTAAACTCTACCCTCCAACTTAACCTGCGCCATGGAATAGCAGTGGCGAAGGCATGCCACTAGCCATGCTGAGATACATCTGATAGCGACCAGTTGACCCAGCCGGGTCTCGCTGAAGGAAACAAACAGTTGCTGGGCTTTGTGAAAATCCTTGGTTCTATCTAGATAGAAACGCAAGGCCCTCTTAACATCCAAAGAATGAAGAGAACGTTCCCCTTCATTTTGGAAGTCAGCAAAGTAGGAGGGAAGGACCAAAGGTTGGTTTAGATGAAATTCTGACACAACCTTAGGAAGAAATTTAGGATGAGTACGAAGAACTACTTTGTCCTTATGGAACACAGTATACAGAGGGTCTGTGACCAGGGCATGTATCTCAGAGACCCTGCGGGCTGAAGTAATGGCCACTAGGAAGGCAGTCTTCCAGGTGAGAAATTTTAGCTCACAGGTAGCCAGAGGTTCAAAAGGTTTCCGAGTGAGCATGTCTAGCACAAGATTAATGTCCCAGACTGCAACTAGACATCTTGTAGGAGGTCTGGTATGCAGAATTCCTTTAAGAAATCTCTTAACCACAGGTAACTGAGCCAGTGTTAAGGAAAAAAACGGCTCATGATACACTGAAATGGCACTAAGGTGAACTTTGACTGTAGAGTACTGCAGACCTGAATTTGAGAGGTCCAAGAGGTACTCTAAAACGTTATCTGGTGAGCAGGAAAAGGGATTCAAAGAGGACTTTGTACACCAGAGCGAAAAACGCTTCCACTTGGCCGTGTAAGTTTTCCGAGTGGCTGGCTTCCATGCAGCCAGAAGAATATCTGAAACCCTTCGAGAGCCATTGAACTGGTTTACTTCTACCTCTTCAGGAGCCAAGCGTGAGGGTGAAGAAATCTCAGGTTGGGATGGACCACTGGTCCAAGACAAAAGGTTCATCTGCAGGGGAAGTGGTCTTGGAGGAACTGCCAACATATTGTTGAGTAGTGGAAACCACAGCTGCCGAGGCCAAAAGGGAGCAATGAGAATCATCTTGTCCCCCTTGGATTCGAACTTGAGGAGTACCCTCTGAATTAGAGGAAGAGGCAGAAAGGCGTAAAGAAAGCATTTTGTCCACCGCAGCCTGAACGCATCCTGACAGAAAGTGCCAGGCCCTGGATTTCTGGAGCAGAAGAGAGGCAGTTTTGCGTTGAGTGGGAATGCAAAAAGGTCCAGGTCTGGAGTTCCCCACTCTTCGAATAGTGACTGAACTATGGTTGAGTCGAGAGACCACTCGTGAGGATCTGTCTCTGTTCTGCTGAGATGGTCTGCCAAGTCGTTCTGTACACCTGGCAGGTAGACCGCTTGAATTAGAGCCTTGTGCTCCAAGCACCATTCTCATACCCTCATTGCTTCCCTGCATAAGGGATAAGAATGAGCACCGCCCTGCTTGTTGATGTAATACATCATTGCTTTGTTGTCTGTTTGAAGGAGAATGTTCTTGTGACAGAGAATGTCCTTCAACGCTCGGACCGCATATAGGACGGCTCTCATTTCTAGGACATTTATGTGAAGCTGGGACTCGAGTTGAGTCCACACACCTTGAGTGTGGAGAGCCTGACAGTGAGCTCCCCACCCCATTAAGGATGCGTCCGTGGTAATGGAGATTTGATGGTCCAGAGGAGCAAAGGGATATCCTTCCAGGAGATTGCTCTCTTGAGACCACCAGGTGAGTGACCTCTTTAAAGGTTCTATCACCTCGATGTGATAGGACTGTGGGTGAGTGGTTGGGGACCACTGAGTACTGAGCATCCACTGAGTGGTTCTCATGTGCAGACGTGCTAGGGGTACAGTGAACACTGAGGATGCCATGAGGCCTAGCATCCGTTGCATCGAGAGAGCTGTAACTGAGCTGTTTTCCCGATGTGACGGGCCATTTGAAGGATATCGTTCCTTCTGTCTTCTGGAAGAAAAGCCTTCGCACAGGAGGTGTCCAGAAGAGTCCCTATAAAAAAAGGAGCCTCTGGGAGGGCTGCAGTTGCGATTTCTTGAGGTTCAGCAGAACTCCCATGGACGTAAGGAGGCGAGAGGCTGTCTCTATGGCATCCAGAGTCCCTTGCCTGGAAGGGCTTGCTAGAAGCCAATTGTCCAGATAAGGGAACACCTGTATTCCGACCTTTCTGAGGTGCGCTGTGAGAACTGCACAACACTTTGTAAAAACTTGCGGCGCCGAAGACAGCCCAAAGGGCAGGACTCTGAACTGATAATGTTGTCCCAGAGCCACAAACCTCAGGAATTTGTGATGCCTCGGGTGAATAGGAATGTGCTGGTAAGCATCCTGCATGTCCAGGGAGGCTAGCCAGTCATGTTGATGAAGCAAAGGTAACGGTTCCCAGAAAAATCATTTTGAATTTCTCCTTGGGGAGAAATTTGTTTAGCTTTCTGAGATCTAGAATGGGGCGCATTCCCTCGGACTTCTTTGGAACCAGAAAGTAATGGGGGTAGAACCCCCGTGTTTCGTTGATGCAGCGGCACCACTTCTACTGCCCTGTTGTTCAGAAGACCCTGAATCTCGGCGGCAAGAAGGTCTGACTGAAGGGTTGACAGCCTGGGCTGCCATTTGGGGGGCGATCCGGAGGGGTCTCCACAAGATTGAGTGCATACCCCTCGCGAATTATCCGAAGGACCCATTTGTCTGAAGTTATGGACTTCCACTGGCTGTAGAAGTGCATCAGATGACCTCCCACTGGAGAGGGAAAGTCCACCTCGGGCAGCTAAGATGGGACTTGGGCCAACAATTCATAAGGTAGCGCTGGGCGCTTTCTGTTGTGCCTTCTTTTGAGGTTGGGCAGGTTGATTCTTATGGAAACCTCCTCTGCCTCGAAAGGACTGACGATTATGAAACTGACGTTTATTGACATGTTCTTGAGAGGGGACAGGAGGGGGTCGAGCTAACTTAATGGCTGACCTAGTCTTTTGTGTAGCTTCTAGAGCTTGCTCTACCTGAGGACCAAAAAGATATGCACCATCAAAGGGCAATGCCATCACCTGCTGCTGTGCGTCATTCGTGAAGCCCGAAGTGCGCAGCCAGGAATGGCGGTGGGTGCAAATACCAGCAGCCACTGAACGGGAAGCAGTGTCGAAAGCATCCATGGCTGCTCTAACCTGCTGGTTGTCAGATTCAATACCTCTGGTAATGGTTTGAAGAAGCTCTGGCTTTGAATCCGACTCCGGTAGAGCTTCAACCGTTTGCTTGATAGAATGCCACAGGATATACTCATACTGGGAAAAATAGCCCTGGTAACTGGCAATATGCATACTTAGGGTAGAGGCAGCAAAGACTCTCTTACCTAAGGTGTCTATCTTACCAGATTCTTTGTTAATAGGTCGAGCTGTAGTAGTTTGAGGAAGAACGACCTTATCATTCTATGCCAGGACTACAATAGGATCCGCAAAGGCTTGAGATGCCAAAATGGGACGATCCTTGGGGGCTGAATATTTCCTATCAATGGATTTAGCCACCGAAGGGGTGAGAGCAGGATTATTCCATACCATTTGAGACAGCGTCTCGAAGAAAGACTGAACCAGAGGAGTCAAATCCGTAGGGATCTCTAGGGCATGAAGGTATTGGAGTCTTAACAGTTTCCCAGGAACGATGTCTGTAGTCAGGAGAGAAAGTGTGGAACTCAGATTTTTCAACAGAGACTTAAAGGACAGGTCCTCGACCACAGGATCTGTAGCAGTAATAGACCCTGCTTCGTCCACTTCATCACCCAACCGAAGGTCTGGGTCAGGCTCAACATCATCTCCTGACAGTCCAGGAGGGACTGTATGGACAGGAATGAAAATCAGAAGAGAAGGAAGAAGGAAACGAGTGAAAGGAGGAGTCCTGAAAAGCAGAGGGAGCCCCGAGAGCCCCCGGCGCCGAGGAGGCGCACGGCACCGAGAACGACGCCACAGGACCACGCGGCACTGAAAACGACACTGAGGGAGCACGCAGCACCGAAAATGGTGCCGAGAAGCCGCAATGGCACCGAGAAGCCGCACAGCACCAAGGATGGCGCCGAGTGCACCATCGATGCCGAGGACGGCGCCGAAAACACCCCCAGACTCTGAAAAACAGGTTTTGAATGAAGAAGAGCAGGAGATAAGGGCATCGGTGTGGCCCCCTGCGCCGTAGCCATGTGAGGGGGGGAAACACCTAAGCGCGGAGTCGACAGCACCGAAGAAGGTGCCGCGCGACCAGGAAAGTCCAACCACTCTACCTGGTCGCCCAATGAGCCCGAAGGCCCACGAGCGACCGAGCCAGGTCGCTGAACCAACCTCCGAGCCCATTGCTCCATAAGAGCGGCCCACTGATGAAACTGCTCATCTGAAGACCTACCTGCGGGCGGGGTAGGGCTCCGATGTCGAAGCCGTTGGCTACCAGAAACAGAGGTTGGCGACTCTGAAGGAGGAGACTGGCAACTAGCCCCGATAACCGAATGTCTACGCACAGACATATCAGAGGGCGACCTCGAGTGATGCCTTCTCTTTTTAGACCTGTGGGCCGAAGAAGAGCTCGAGGCGAGCAGGATTGCCGAAATCGACCGTTTATTTTATGCTTCTCGAGACATATCCCCGGGCATTGGACTGACCGTTGTCAGACCCACCTCCGGAGAAGGCGGCGGACCAGACCCAGCTCGACTGACTGAACAGCTTTCATACGAAGTCTCACTACCGTCACCTGACCTGCTCATGGTCGACTCCGTCAAAGTAGGCTGAGACTTCTTTATTTTAAAAATAAGAATAAACTTAAGTGATACTTTATTGAGATAATACTACAAAATAACAAAACTGAAAATTATGCTGCTAGTTTGAAGTTTGACTCCCGGTGGGCAAGCGACGTCGTCACTGAAGCGCACTTGACGGAGGGAAAAAAGGAACTGAGGCGGTTGGAGGGTTGACGCCGAGATAGTCATTACCGCGTGAGCTGAGGCTCGCGGTGCCGTTCCTCACGGCTCCATCTCTGGCGCCGACCCTCCAGCAAAAAGTTTGCTCCCGATGGGTCCTAGTGCCTCCAGCGCAGATCCCAATAGTGTGAATGAGTGGTGGAGACTTTTGCCCAGGAAGATCTCTGCTTTATCACTGTCCCTCTCTGCCCACCCACCGTCCATTCTTATTAGCCTCACTATCCCTCCCTTTGTCTTTCTATGTTCCCTGATGTACTTATAAAAGGTTTTATCCCCCTTCTTAACCGAGTTGGCTATCTTTTCCTCAGTTTGGGCCTTTGCTATTCTGACTTCCCTCCCTACTTCCTTCTGCCATAACTGGTACAGCTTTCTGTCCTGCTCCTTCATTTCCTTATACTTCCTGAATGCTATCTTTTTCTCCCTGACCTTCCCTGCCACCTCTTTTGAGAACCATAGTGGCTTTTTCTTTTGTTTTGATTTGTTTATTTACTTCACACAAAGGCGTGTTGCCTCTGTGATGACAGTTTTGATGTTTCCCCATTGTTGCTCCACCCCTCCTTCTAGCCTGTTTGCTAGTGCTTTTCTAAGGCAGTCTCCCATCTTGCCAAAGTCAACCCTCCTGAAGTCTAGTACCCTCACTTTTGTATGGCTTGACTCTGTAGCTGAGTTTATCGGGAACCACACTGTTTGGTGGTCATTTGTTCCCAGATGGCTACCCACTTCTAGATCTGATATCCTCTCACTGTCCCCATTTGTGAGTATGAGGTCTAAGATTTCTCCCTCACGAGTGGGTTTCAAAACGAGCTGTCTGAGGCATGCCACCTGTAGGGCATCGAGAATGGCCCTGCTCTGGCAGAGAGGGGTTGTGGATGCATGGAACGGCCTTCTGGAGGAGGTTGTGGAGTCAAAAACAGTGGTGGAATTCAAGCATGCATGGGACAGTCATAAGGCAATTCTAGAGGGTGGGGGTAGGAAGAAGTAGGCTGCTGGTTAACTAGGATCTGCAGCTTATCTCTTAGGTAGGGAAATGGGCAGACTGGGTGGGCCAAGCGGTACTTATCTGCCGTCAAATTCTATGTTTCTTGGATGTGGCTGCAGCAAATGTGCTTCAGTTAACATCTGGCATGTTCAGGTCTCCCATCAACAGTATCTCCCCTTTCTCTGCTATCCTAAGAATTCCTTCTATCTTATCCTTGTCCATTCCCTCCCCCCTGACATGGGGGTCTGTATACAACCCCTTGTCCACTACTGTACATTATACTCCAAACTGGGATGGCTGTCGATCTTACCCTTGAGGGTAGCATTTATAGTGTCCTAAAGAAACACTCCCCTTCCCCTCATCGCTAGCTTCTTACTTAATGCCATATAGAATTGCTTACCCTCTTCAGTCCCCAGACCATGACTTGCTTACTAACCCTAGGACTGTGGAGGGGTTGTGGGATAACAGATGGACCAGACACCGAACTTCAAGTTCAACACAATCTCTGTGTGATGTTTATTCAAAACACAGGAAAATATCCTTTAGCAATGGCATATTCCTTCTTTAGTACTTTAGTTTGCCAGCACTTACTGACACTGATCTCTGATCTAAACATTTTTAGTGAAAATCCTTCATCCCTATAGTAGCCTTGTTTGCTTGGTTAGTGGGGGGCTCAAAAAAAAAAAAACAAGCTATAGACAAAGAACCGCAATGTAGAATCACTGAAAAAGGGTTATCCCAAAGGGCACTGGCAACAAATCAAGTTTCAAAGAAGTACAACATCATACATACTTCCATAATGCAAAGCATCATGGGATATATGCAAATCACATTAAATTTCAGACGTGTTCAGTTTACAACAATTTATATGCAGTTTAAATAGCACAATTAACTTAATTTCTATAATAGTCACCTAGTACTGTTTACCATTATCAAAAACACCTAGTGCCATGGTATTTTCAACACTTACAGGTTTCATAAACATAAGGTATCATAAATATAAGGTATATAACAAAAATCAAGGTATTTTATGACATAGAAACATAAAGGTTGATGGCAGATAAGGACCACAAGGCCCATCCAGTCTGTCCATTTGTTCTACCTTATGAATGTGCCACACACCTTTACACTGTCAATGACCTATCTATCCATATCCGTTTGTATTGCTCCCTTATGCCTATCCCATGTCTGTTTGAAGCCCTGCACTGTATTCATAGCCACCACGTCCTGAGGTAGGCTGTTCCATGCATCCACCACTCTTTCTGTGAAAAAGAATTTCCTCACATTCCCCCTTAATCGGCCTCCCTTTATTCTCATGCTATGTCCTCTTGTCCTGCTATTTTTCTTATATTTAAACATGTTAGTCTCTTTCACATTGTTAATGCCCTTAAGGTGTTTGAATGTTTCAATCATATCACCTCTCTCCCTCCTTTGCTCAAGGGTATACATATTGAGCTCCATTAATCTGTCCTCGTATGTCTTCTGATGCAGTCCCTGCACCATTTTGGTTAATGTCCTTGTGAAGGTGTGGCCTCCAGTACTGCATGCAGTACTCCAGATGGGGCCTACCCAGTGTCTTGTAAAGAGGGATTATTACCTCCCTCTTACGACTTGTGATACCCCTACTAATACACCCTAACATCCCCCTAGCCTTACCTACTGCTTTAGGAGGTCTGCTTGATGATTTCAGGTCATCAGTGATGATGATGCCCAAGTCTCTCTCTTCCTTTGTGACTGCCAGCAACTCCCCTCCCAGCCTATAGATGGCTTCAGGGTTTCTCTTCCCTATGTGCATGATCTTGCACTTCTTTGCACTAAATCCCAGTTGCCACTCTTCTGACCATTTTGCTAGTTTATCCAGATGTCTTCTCATTCTGCCCACCCCATCTGGATCATCTACTCTGTTGCAGATCTTGGTGTCATCTGCAAACAGACAACCCTTACCCTCTAGTCCATCTGCAATGTCACCAATGAAGATATTGAAGAGGACTGGCCCCAGGACTGATCCCTGAGGTACCCCACTTGTGACTTGCATCTCTTCTGACTGTATACCATTTACCACCACTCTCTGTTTTCTGTCCGTCAACCAGTTTGCCACCCAGTTGACCAACTTTTGACCCACCCCAAGCCTACCAAGCTTATTTATCAATCTTTTATGTGGAATAGTGTCAAAAGCTTTGCTGAAGTCAAGGTAGGCAACATCAACTGCTCCCCCTTGGTCCACCACTCTGGTTACCCAGTCAAAGAAATCTATGAGACTAGTTTGACAGGACCTTCCTTTTGTAAACCCATGCTGTCTTGGATCCTGTGCCCCTATGGATTCCAGGTGTTACACTATCCTTTCCTTAAGGAGTGCCTCCATAATTTTGACCACTACTGAGGTAAGGCTGACTGGTCTGTAGTTCCCTGCCTCCTCCCTGCTGCCACTCTTGTGGAGCGGGATCACATGAGCCCTTCTCCAGTCTTCTGGGACCTCTCCTGTGCTCAGAGACTCACTAAACAGTTCTGCTAATGGCTCTGCTAGTTCTACCTTTAGCTCCTTAAGTACCCTGAGATGTATGCCATCAGGTCCCATTGCCTTGTCCACCCCGAGCTTAGCGAGTTCTTGTAGGACCCTTTCTTTTGTGAAGGGAATAGTGCTCACCTCCCTCCCCATCCATGGTGCTGAGCTGTGGGCCCTGCCCTACTTTCTCTTCAGTAAATGCTAAGCAAAAGTATCTATTTAGGATAGATGCTTTTTTTTTTTTTGTGGGGGTCCTCCGTCCTCCTTCAGCCTGGTCACGGCCCCCTGAGCTTCCACCGCCTGCCCATTTGCCGCCCCTCCCGGTCACCCCCGGCTTTCCCCCTGGAGGGCGGGGCCATGACACCAGACCCCTCAACTCCAGTGCCGTGGAACCAATATCTGGTTGGGAGTGCGGCGGCAGGGGTGCATTGAAGCCTCCGGGGAGGCTTCACCTAGACGGAGGACCTCCCCCTCCTTCTTTTTTTCCTCCTCGGTTTTCCTCCCTCCCGGAGGCGGGACGTGCAATGGCGCCAGCGTCTGCCCGCCTCCTCCCTGGCGTCATGCGCAGTGTGGTGCCCAGCCTCTGCCAGGGTCCCCATCACTCCGGATGCTGCCTTGGCCCTCCCCAGAGAGGCAGTCCATAGGACGCTCAATCCTTCTCCCCCCGGCCAGCCCTCCGACGACTCGGGTCCGTTCCCGAACCCGGGTCACCGGCTTCGAAAGCGGAAATCCCACCGCTGCACCGATGGGCCAGCTAGGATAGATGCTTTTACAGGGTCCTCCTCCTCACATGCCCCCTTTTCTCCTCTGAGCTTAGCAATACCCCCTCTGGACTTTCTCCTTTCACTAATGTATCTATAGAAAGTCTTGTCACCTTCTTTTACTGTTCATGCTAGTGTTTCCTCAGTTTGGGATTTTGTCTGCCTTACTGCCTTCCCTGCTTCCCTTAGGGCAGTTTGGTATGCCTCCCTATCTTCATCCCACTGTGTTCTCTTATATTTCCTGAAGGCCAGCCTTTTGGCTCTGACCTTTTCTGCTACTGTATTTGAGAACCAAAGTGGTTTCCTTCTTCTTTTGCACTTCCTTTTCTAACACAATGGGATGTTGCTTCAAGTATTGCATCCTTAATGCTTGCCCACTTTGCCTGTACCCCCTCACCTGTGTTTCTTTTTGCCAGGGCTAGCTTAACTCTGTTGGCCATCTTATCAAAGTCAGCTCCTCTGAAGTCCCATATTTTTGCCTTGGAATGGGATGATTTAGATGTAGTGGCCAAACTGAGCCATACCATGTGATGGTCACTGGCCCCCAGGTGACCTTCTACCTGGAGATCTACATACTAATTCCAACAATGATAAACACAACTTGTTTTACATACACTTGGAGGGCTCCACAATAACCTCCCTGTACGAGGACCCGAGAGGGAAAAGGAAAATTAAAGAGGACACTATAGCATAGTCAAGAAAGGGAAAGGGTGGCTAACCTTATGGACTAGAAATTATAAAGTATAGATTAGGATAAGAATCAGAAGAAAAGTTGCAAGAGATTTAAGAAAAGGTCGGGAGCTCCCTGTCACATATCCCCCATCTTAAGAGGGAAGCAGTTATTGCAGACTGCTTACCACCTTCCTGTCCCAGGAAGGGATGGCGCTTCCACCCATCCATCTTCAAAAGCTCTGTCTCAGGGTCCCTATTAACGAGAAACATTCTATCATAAACATAGTGGATATCATCATCCTTTACCCTGAGGCATTAACACACTTCTTAACAGAGACTAACAGTACCTTCCCATCTCCTTTTAGGGAAAGTCCGTCATATTTTACTGACCGAACACCTGGACAACTGTAAAGTCCAGTACCATAGAAAGACTTTCTTTGGGGTGAGTAATTACCTGCTTCAACCCCACCAGACATGTTGGTTTTAAGCAGGGGCCCAGTCCTAGGTTCAACCCCTCTACATAAACCCACTATGATTCTTGATTCATTTCACTTGCTACAGATGCAGACACCAGAGGGTTAACACTCTTTTGGTGTTACCCCAACACTGGTTCCAATCCATTTTCCACCTACCTCCTCCTCCTTGGTAGGTTTTTCCTCAAAAAAATTAAACACATGTACCACCTCCTTGATCTTTACATACTGGAAATATTAGCATCTTTAAGCTGCAGTATACCACAGTCAATAATGTTAATAGATTTTAGCTACACCAATACAAGAAAAAGTCCCTTCAGCCTCATAGGCTTCCTCTTGCTTGCTTGGAGTCTTCAACCTCAGCACAGTATCACTAGGCACAGTCTTACCTGGGGTCTCACATTCAAGTTCCATACTTGCATGTCCGACCTCCAACAGGTAACATCCTAGATCAAGGGCAACAAAGCAATATCCTGCCCAGCAAGGGGGTTCTCCTCTAGTTGAGCCCATGAAAAATCCTCCTCCGATTCTAAACTCTCTGGCAGGGATCTCTCGAGCACCTGGCACCAGTGTTCTGCCTCTCTGCATAGTCAGTCTGCCTCCAGCCATTGCCCACTCATCCAGTGCATCTTCTTCATCAGGGTCTCCACCTCCTGGGTGTTGTCTTTGCACCTCCGGTCTGCCTTGACCCCACAGCAGTTCCTTGTCCCCTTGCATCTCTTTGTTGTCTTCAGGCTTGGCCTTCCTCTGAGCTCCCAGGTCCAGTCCAGGCAGCAGCTTTTCTCCATCTGTCAGCCATGGTTCTGGTCAAAACTCCATGGACTTACTTCTCCGGGTTCTCTTCTGGCAACTCCTGGTGCATTGGTCCACCCTGGATATCTGGGTGATATCCACCAGAAAATGTCCCTCTTCAACCAGTCCAGATGCTTACAGCAAGTTATTCCACACCTGACACCAAGTCTGTGAAGGGGTTGTGGGATAACAGATGGGCCAGACGCCAAACTTCAAGTTCAACACACAATCTCTGTGTGACGTTTATTCAAAATAACCTTCAGCAATGGCATATTCCTTCTTCAGTACATCAGTTTGCAGCAACAGACTATTAAAGCCCTTTCTCTGCACTTAGCCAGCACCTACTGACACTGATCTCTGATATAAACATTTTTAGCGAAAACCCTTCATCCCTATAGTAGCCTTGTTTGCTTGGGTAGTGGGAACGCAAAAAGAAAGAAAACAAAATAAGCTATAGATAAAGAACCTCAATGCAGACTCACTAAAAAAAGAGTTACCCCAAAGGGCATTGGCAGCAAATCAAGTTTCAAAGAAATACAACATCATTCATACTTCCATAATACAAAGCATCATGGGATATATGCAAATCACCACATTTCAGACTTGTTCAGTTTACAGCAATTTACATGTAGTTTAAATAGTACGGCTAACTTAATTTCTATAATAGTCACCTAGTACTTTTTACCAATATCAAAAACACCTAGTGCCATGGTATTTTCAACATTTACAGGTTTCATAAACATAATGTATCATAAACATAAGGTATATACCAAAAATCAAGGTATTTTGTGACATAGTGCTGTTACATACCAAATCCAAAAACAATAAACACAGCTTGTTTTACATAGGCATGGAGGTCACCACAATAACCTCCCTGTACAAGGACCTGAGAGAGAAAAGGAAAATTAAAGAGGACACTGTAGCATAGTCAAGAAAGCGAAGGGGTGCCCACAGGTGGACAACATTATGGACTAGAAATTGTAAAGAATAGATTAGGCTAAAAATCAGAAGAAGAGTTGCAACAGATTTAAGAAAAGTTCAGTCCTCAAGAATAACAGGAGCTCCCTGTCACAAGGACAAAGACCAAGCTAGAAGAGACCACATTTGCCATATCTGCCCCGAAACTGTGGAATACTATCCCAACTAATATCAGACATACAACTGCATGTCTATTCCAAAAAGAGTTCCAACATCACCTGCTACTGTTGTATGCTTGCTCCTGCTGCTAGACTTGAAAATCAGTGGCCCTTACAGCAACCTGTTATCTAGCCTTAATATCACTTGCCACTTCATAATTTGCCTGGACTACAGAATCGGCATTTTCCGACCTACCATCATTCCCTAGCACAAACTGCCTAGCCTTCTGTTGTCTAATCTAGGGCATGTTGTGACTTAGGCCTTTTTTTGACAGGTTATGTGACCTGTTACTTTGATTCCTATACACTGGTGCACAATTATGTTTACATTGTTTGTTTACACTATTACTGATATTAATGTCATGGAATTCATAGATCTTACTTCGAATAAGAGCTTTTGCAGCAGGCAATAACCTTAAGGACTAAGCTGCCAGGTGCCAGGACCCCACAGAAACCTTCTAGCTAGCAGTCTTCAGCGGGGGACCGCCTCTGACCTCAGCCAGTTTTATAAAGGGGGCAGTCCCCAGCCCCACCTCATGTCTTTTCATGCCGTTGACCTGTTCATATCAGCCTCCACGGATGCCTTTTTGCTACAATTTGACCTCTATCAGGCTTCCAGTATTTTGTCTTTCAAAAAATGTTTTCTTCCCTGCATATCGTCTTCTCCGTCGTCTGTTCCTTCAGATTGAAGTGTGTGTGCAGCAAGCAGATACCATCAAAAGATAACCACGAGGTCTGCCTTCTCTGCCTAGGCCCGAGCCACGACACTGGCCTGTGAGCACTGAAGAGGTTCAATCAATGGACTTGCATGCACTGCCAGAAGGCCCTAAAGGCTTAGCTTCTAGAGCAGCAGCTTGCCGCAGTGCAGAAACACTCTCAGGGGAAAGGTTCTTCTTCAGTTGCCTCTCCTTCCAAGTCCCATAAGGAGAAGAAGAAGGACTCCAGAAAGCATAAGTCCTGGGACAAAGATAGGGAGAAGGCCCGGACTCACTCCCACTCCAGGTCTCTCATCATAGGAAGAGTTCTTCGGGTTCCTCCTTCCATGGGGTGGTCAGACCACTCATCCTGGCCTTCCCTTACTTCTTCTGGGCATCCAGTGGTGAAACCTCCTGCCTTGGTCCTGGCATCAGGTGGAGGTAAGTCAGGGTCTGGGGCTTTGGCTCCAACCCTGACACACATGAAGGCTATATCTCCTGCATCTGCTTCCACTTCGGGGCTGGGACTGACTCCAAGATGGGCAGCAATACTTTGGCTCCCACTTACATGGTCACAATGATGGACTCTGCCAAGTCTTTGGATGTGGCATACTGTCATCAAGGGCAGGCGTCCTCCTCCCAGGGCCTGATGATGCGTCCCCCTCGCTCTCCAGTGACCACACCGTGAGCTCCAGCTAAACCGGCAGCTAAACTACCCCAATCCACCATCTGCCAACAACTACCCAGATGTTCGTTACTCTGACGTCGAACCTGACAATGCCAATTCTGTTGCCAGCTCATTCGACATTTTCCGCCAGCATGGATACCTCTTCAAGGAGAGATTCCCCACCGACTGGGTCACGCCTCATCGAGTCATGTGGTCGACCCACTCCGGCCTCTCCGACAATGGCTGCACTGATGCCAGGTAACCCAACATCAGATAAGGTGATGCCAGGCCCCTGGACACCTCAGGCGCCCGCCGGTATTTCGGGCCTCCAGATGCCCCTCAGTGAAATAAAAGATTTGTTCCACATTTGGTGGAACGAAATCAAGGGGGAACTCCTCCCTCCAAAGCCTGCGGAACCGTTGGCCAATGAGCCAGATCCAGAAGTAGAGTCGGACCCAGAGCCAAGGCTGCCGACTCCAAAGCCAGGAAGCCCTTCCCAGAGCCCTGATCAGGGGCATAGAAGAAGGTTCAAACACCAGGGATGGAGACACCGACGTTCCTCTTCCTCGTCAGGCCAACACCAACACCAACATCGGTTCCATAGCAGATACCGACCTAGTTCTTCCTCTTCCTCCAGCAGTTCAGTGGACTCTGACTGGTCATCTTCCTCAGAGTCAGACCATTCAGAGCCTATAGGCAGTCCTTCCTCTCCAGATACCAAGGACACCCATAGGTCACCCTGGATGACCCATCATTTATGGATGTTATGAGGCACATTCAGGCTTCTAATGGATGGGAGACGGTGGACCTGAATCTGGAAAGGCAGAGACTAGCAAAATACCTGGGGCAGAAGGAACCTAAGCCTCTCGTGGTTCCTCCTTTGGTGGATACATTCCAGGATTTGACAAGGCTCACCTGGAAGCATCCATTCTCCGTTTCAGCCATCTCTAAAAAATTGAACCAGCTCTACAGGGCGCCCTGAGATTAACTATTTCTGGCCATGCACCCTAAAGCTGATCCGATGGTAATCACTGTGACCAATGATAGGTTAAAGAGACTGAATTACTTAAGTAATCAACCTCCTGATCAGGAGTCCAGAACCATTGATCGGCTGGGAAAAAGTGTGTTCTTCCTCAGCTTGCTCCATTAGATCCCTTAATTACCTTAACCACATGGTTCAATACCAGAACACCCTGTGCCCAGAAACATAGAATTTGACAGCAGATAAGGACCACTTGGCCCACCTAGTCTGCCCATTTTCCTACCTAACAGAAAAGCTGCAGATCCTAATTAACCAACAGCTTACTTCCTCCTACCCCCCCACTAGGACTGCCTTATGTCTGTCCCATGCATTCTTGAATTCCCCCACTGTTCTTGACTCCACGACCTCCTCAGGGAGGCTGTTCCATGCATCCACAACCCTCTCCATGAAAAAATACTTCATCGCATTACCTCTGAGCCGTCCCCCCTCTATCTTCAAATTGTGCCCCCCTGTTCTTGCAAATCTTTTTCTGAAAGATGCTATCCTCTTGGACTTTGATTTCCTTGAGGTACTTGAAAGTTTCTGTCATGTCCCCTCTCTCCCTTCTTTCCTCAAGAGTATACATATTAAGCTCCTTTAGTCTTTCTTTGTATGTCTTCTGGTGCAGACCCTGCACTATTTTGGTTGCTCTCCTCTAGACAGCCTCCACTCTATGTCTTTGTGGAGATGGGGTCTCCAGAACTGTACACAGTACTCCAGGTGGGGTCTCACCAACTGTCTGTACAGAGGGATAACAACTTCTTGTTTTCTACTACTGATGCCTCTTCCTATGCATCCCAGTGTCCCCCCAGCATTCCTTACTGCCTTCTCACATTGCTTGTCCACCTTTAGCTCATCTGATATAATTACCCCCAGGTCCCTTTCCATTTTCACTGTTGTCAGTATCTCACCCCCATTGTGTACTCTTCTCCTGGGTTTTTGTTCCCCAGGTGCATTACCTTGCACTTCTTTGCATTGAATCTGAGCTGCCATACATTTGACCATTCCTCCAACCTTGCCAAGTCCCTTCTCATCCTTTCTACTCCATTTTGTGTATCAACCCTGTTGCAAATCTTTGTGTCGTCTGCAAAGAGACATACATTTCCTTCCAGTTCCTCTGCAATGTCATTTATAAAGACATTAAAAAGGACTGGTCCCAGTACTGAACCCTTTGGTACCCCACTAGTAACCCTCCTTTCTTCACTGTGGATTCCATTTACTACTACCCTTTGAGTCCTGTTGTCTAACCGATTTTTTTATCCAGGCTATTATCTTGGGACCCACTCCAAGGCTGGCTAACTTGAGTATTAATCTTTCATGTGGGACTATTATCAAATGCCTTGCTAAAATCTAGGTAGGCCATGTCCACAGCTCCTCCCTGGTCTACTACTTTGGTCACCCAGTCAAATAAATCTATTATATTCATCTGACATGACCTTCCCATCATGAATCCATGCTGCCTTGGATCCTGTGCCCCACTGGCCTCTAGGTACTCAACAATTCTTTCCTTCAGAAGTGATTCCATCATTTTCCCTACCACTGAGGTCAAACTAACTGGTCTGTAGTTTCCTGCCTCTGTCCTGCTCCCACTTTTGTGAAGAGAAATCACATCCGCCCTCCTCCAGTCCTCAGGTACCACCCCATCTTCCCATGATTTGTTAAAGAGAATAGTCAGCGGTGTCACTAGTTCCACCCTTAGTTCTTTTAGAATTTTGGGGTAAATCCCATCAGGCCCCATTGCTTTGTCCACCCTCAATTTTATTAGTTCTTTCAGAACCCTTTCTTCTGTAAATGGACTGGTACTGACCCCCGTCTTCAGAGAGTTTCTCTTGTTTGGTTTAGGTACCTCCCCCTCCTCTTTCTTTGTGAATACCGAGCAGAAATATTCATTCAGTATCCCTGCTTTTCACTGTCACCCTCTACCCACATTCCCTCCCCTTTATTAAGCCTCAGTATCCCTACTTTGGTCTTTCTTCGCTCCCTAATGTACGTATAAAGGTCTTATCCCTAACAGAGTTGGCTATCCTTTCCTCGGTTTGGGCCTTTGCTATTCGGACTGCCTTCCCAGCCTCTTTCTGCTTTAACTGATAAAGTTCTCTGTCCTGCTTCTTCTGTATTTCTTTATATTTCCTGAATGCTATCCTTTTCTCCTTAACCTTCCCTGCCACCTCTTTTGAGAACCATTGCGGTTTTTTCCTTTGTTGTGTTTTGCTGATTTCCTTTACACAAAGGCTTGTTGCCTCTGTAATGGCTGTTTTGATTACTCCCCATTGTTCCTCCACCCCTCCTTTTTGCCTGTTTGCTAGTGCTTTTCTGAGGCACTCTCTCATTTTCCCAAAGTCAGCCCTCCTAAAGTCCAATACTCTTGCTTTTGTATGGCTTGATTATCGTGAATATGTGAATATTTCTGAGTTTCCCAAGGTTCCTTTTACGCTTTTAAGAGGTGAGATGAAGATAGGAGAATCAATACATTAACACACATAACCTCTCTCAACCCTTATTAAATAATATAAATCAATATAGCTCTCAAATTACTATACACTTTATTAATCCAATATAATATTAGGATATTACTTCTAAAATGTCATTCCAGCATAGCACATTTCAGCAAAACAAAATGTTTTACAAAGTAACAATGCTCCCTTAGCTTGTTCCAACAGGACAAAATGTTTTACAATATAACAATGCTCACTTATTGTAACATTTCAGAACTAAGTTCCTTCACCAGACATGGAGCTTGTATTTCTGTGAGAAAAATGAAAAAACAGAGCTAATGAATATATAATTTACCATCTATAAATTATTAATAATGCAATCATAATAGGTGGAACAAACCTATTGATGCATAAAAATCTCAAACGGTGGTGTTAATGTTGGCGGCTTATCGTTTTAATTGGGGGGGGGGCGCCATACGCCCGCTTCAAATTTCAAACAATTCCACTTGTCTTTATTCTATAATTCAGAGAGAAATAAACAAATCTCAGTAAATATAAACTTATTTATAAATGAATTTGATAATATTAATACGCTGAAAGGTGCTTTCTATTAGAATTATCCTTTATCCAAAGCGCTTGTCAGATAAGACTTGCGAGGTGCTGGATTAGCTCTGTAGAGAAAAATTAAATATTTTACAGCGTTCCTTTTTATATCTTAGACCAAATTCAGAAATAGTATGGTCATTAAATTAAAAAGTTACCTCAAAAAAAGTATATTCTCAACAAATGAAATCCAAATGTGAGGTCTCCTTTCACATATACAAGACTTGCTGAAATCAAATCGAAGGTCTTTTATTGTAATAATATTCTAAATGTTTACACAATTTTTATTAAATGAGCAGTTCTCAAAGGTCCTTACCAGTTGAGTTGCACTCTTTATAAATCCCAAGTGTTCACGAAAAGGAGATATTTTAACAAGGAGCCAAATTGAAAGCCGTCGCCATTAAACAGGATGCCGTATTTTACCTTACACCACACTATCTACCTTTTCAGGTGCTCACTGAAGAAGAAAGCGGACCGGACCCCGCAGGTATACACACTAACGTGTATACGTCACTCTGTGATGTTTTCCTGAGAGGTCCAGTCATGTATATGAAAACTCCATTGATTAGTGGGGCTTCGCCTTTGTAAAGTACTAAACTTAGTACATTTTATTCACCGGTTCATTTAGAAGAATCAAACACTAAAGGCCAACACAACATGATGTTTAACTAATGTTAAATTATAATAAGAGAATACAAGGATTACTCAGAGTGCAGACAGTATTCAAAAACAAATATTTGGTAATCATAAACAGTCCAGTTCAGTGTTTCATTCAGTTCGTATCTTGCCAAATGTGTTTTCAGGTTAAAATCCACCATGCTTCCCGCTTGAGAAGAATTCATTCTCTGTCTCCACCTCGTTGTAATTCAGGTACTTTTTCAATACCAAAAAACTTTAAACTTGATGTGTCTCTGTGAAGTGCCTTGCTAGAGAAGAACGTAAATCTTGCCTTCGAATAGTACTTTTATGTTCCGAGATCCTTATTTTTAGTGATCTAGTAGTTTCACCAACATAGTACAGAGAACTTGGACAAACTATGCAATAAAATACATATTCTGTATTGCAAGTAATAAAATCCTTAATGTGATAAATATGATCATCCCACGTGTTCTTAACACTTTTAGTTTTTTATACCATTATTACAACGAACACCAGTTTCCACAAGGGAAAAAAACTTTTATGTCACTTTTCAACCAACCCATCCCTTCCTTCTGTTGTTTCCAATGTTGTGTTTTTATGATTTTATTATGTATTGTTGTTCTCCGAGCTGTCACCCAGGGTTTTTGTTCAAAGATATTTAGTCCAGTTTCAGAGCTCTGTAAAATCTTCCAGTTGGATAAAATAATGTGTTTTATTTTTCCAAAATGTTCTGAAAACTTAGTTGACATATTAATTTTTTCAGTGGTGGGACTCAAACCTGATACCCTTTCTAGTAATAAATGGCTTTGTTCTTTAGATTCTACCCTTATTCTGTCTTGATCTAAGGTGTCTTTGGAATAACCTCTGTTAGTAAATCTTTCAATTAGATCATTTAAATTCTTTTCATAACTGTCAAAATTTGTTGTATTGAGTTTAACCCTTAACATTTGACTATATGGAATATTTTGTTTTAGGTTTTTAAGGTGGAAACTTCTGAAATGTAAAATTGTATTCTTAGTTATTTCTTTTCTATATAAATCAGTGTGACATTTTCCATTTCTTTTTATGATTTTTAAATCCAAATAGGCAATTTCATAGAACTCATGATTTAAGAGTACATTTTAAATTATTACATTCTTCCAAATATTGTTTAAATTGATGAATATTTTCTACTGTTCCATCCCAAATAATCAATATGTCATCAATAAAACAATATTGGGTATATAAGGGTTTGCATGGGACTCGATATGTTGTTTTTCAAAATATGCCATATACAGATTGGCATATGTAGGAGCCACTGTTGCACCCATTGCTGTTCCAACCTTCTGTAGATATTTCTGGTCCTCAAATTGAAAATAGTTATTCTCTAATATCAATCTGGTCAATTGTAATAAAAATTCCTTATCTGGTGTATTTTCATTTCTGTTTGACAAAAAATAATCTAATGCTTGTAGGCCTTCTACATGAGGAATACTAGTGCAGAGATTTTTTACATCCAAAGTGACCAAAAGGCAATCATCAAACATAGTATCTGTTTTATTCAATTCTTCTAGTATTTGAATACAATGTTTAGTATCCTTTAAATGGGGCCATGTATTTGGAACTAGATGATTACAATAATGGCCTACATAGATCGATAATGGTTCCGTAATTGAACCTATTCCAGAAATAATCGGTCGACCAGGGGGATTTTGTACATCTTTATGTATTTTGGGCAACCAATAAAATAGAGGTATTTTAGGTGTTTTATTTAATAATTCTTCCATCACCCATTGTTCTATAATTCCTCTATCCTTAGCTTCAGTTAATATTTCTCTAATCTTGGTTTTTAATGTTACAAAGGGAATCGAATAAATCTTTTAATACGTAGGGACTGGAAGGAAAAGTATGTCTCTTTGCAGATGACACAAAGATCTGCAACAGAGTTGATGCACAAGGTGGGGTGGAAAGGATGAGAAGGGACTTGGCAAGGTTAGAGGAATGGTCAAATGTATGGCAGCTTAGATTCAATGCTAAGAAGTGCAAGGTAATGCACCTGGGAAACAAAAACCCAGGGGAAGAGTACACAATGGGGGGTGAGATACTAACAACAACAAAAATGGAAAGGGACCGGGGGGTAGTCATATCAGATGACCTAAAGGTGGGCAAGCAATGTGAGAGGGCAGCAAGGAGGGCTGGGGGGATACTGGGATGCATAGGGAGAGGCATCACCAGTAGAAAACAGGAAGTTATCCCTCTGTACAGACAGTTGGTGAGACCCCATCTAGAGTACTGCGTGCAGTTCTGGAGACCCAATCTCCGCAACAACATCGACAGGATGGAGGCTGTCCAGAGGAGGGCAACTAAAATGGTGCAAGGTCTGCACCGGAAGACATATGAAGAGAGACTTAAGGAGCTGAATATGTATAGCCTCGAGGAAGGGGGGCAGATAGAAACTTCAAGTATCTCAAGGAATCAACAAAGTCCAAGAGGGTAGCATCTTTCAAAAAGAGGTGTGCAAGAACAAGGGGCACAATTTGAAGATAGAAGAGGGGCAGCTCAGAGGTAATTTAAGGAAGTATTTTTCACAGAGAGGGTTGTGGATGCATGGAATGGCCTTCGAGGAGGTTGTGGAGTCAAAACAGTGGTGGAATTCAAGCATGCATGGGACAAGTCATAAGGTAATTCTAGGGGGTGGGGGTAGAAGAAGAGGCTGCTGGTTAACTAGGATCTGCAGCTTATCCATTAGGTAGGGAACTGGGCAGACTGGGTGGGCCAAGCGGTCCTTATCTGCCGTCAAAATCTATGTTTCTATGTATTTACATCTGTAAGTTGTTATAAACATTCATTTCTATAGTCTTCACTGTTCATAATAACTATACCCCCACCCTTGTCGGCTGGTTTAATTATTATTGTTTCATCTCTACTCAAATTGTTCAATGCCTCATATTCCTCTTTAGTTAAATTAAATTTCATTTTTTTTGGTTTTTGAACCTAATAACATCTTATCAATGTTTAAATTGACCTTATTGATATAGTTTACAATGTTTGGTGATACTAAATTTATAGGATCAAATTTAGATTTAACACCCAAAGCTTGTTTTAATAAGCGTTTATCATTTTGTGATACTACATTTATGTCTGTTTGAGAAGGAGGTTGTAATCCAAAGAAACCTTTTAATCTAATTTTGCGATACAATTTTTCAAGGTCCAATTTAAGTTCAAAAGGGTTAAGTTTTTCTGAGAGACTGAATGAAAGACCATAACTGAGGAGTTTAGTTTTTATCAGTGTTAATCTACGTGATGAAAGATTGAAAACTGTCTGTTCTAACGGTATCTCGATCTGAGTTTGTGTGTTTTTTCTTGATCTTTTTCTATGTTTTCTAAATCTCATTCTTTTCTGCATGTGTCCGATGGACCTGTGTCCTCTGTGTCTCTGTGAAAATCCTTGTCTCTATCAACTGATCTGTTATTAGGTTGCCAATTAGATCTACGATCATCATAATATTCTCTATCTCTTTGCCACCTTCTGGGAGTATAAAACCTACCATATGAAGTATAGTAACATCTATTATATCTATTAGAGAATCTTCTATTGGGAAAACCTCTATATGGTATGGAGTCTGAGTTCTCTGAATCTGAAGTAGCAGGACTAGTGTATGATAAACTTAAATCATATGTATTAGTATGAATTGTTGATTTCTTCCAGGAATACACTGTACCATTTTTATAGTCATTAAGATCTCTTTTAAATTTACCTATTTTAATACTCTGAATATGTTTATCATATTCCACAAGAGATTTCTCAATTTTATCCAAAAGGGTTTTAAGTTCAGATGTTTCTACTGTTTCTCTAATTTTTGATTCTAAATCATTTATTTCTCCTAGTATTTTACTTTGTTCTGTTGTCAATGTTTCAGGCAGTAGTAACATAAAATCAAACGAACATTTAGAATGTATACGATCCCATTTAACTTGAAAGCCATCAGGGGAAAATCCAAATTGAGACTCAACTAGCACCCTCAAGCCTCTAGGTATTCTTTTCTGATTCATATATTCCAATAGGGTAACAGTGTGCCAGTCTAGCCTTACCTCCCATTCCTTTAATGATTCCAATTTACTAAGCATTGTTTTAGAAACATTAGTTGAATCAATTTGTCCTAAATGACGTTTACTTTTAACCAAACCCATTATTCTAGTTGCTTCATCCAGAGTTATACTAATCGCTGTAGATCTATTATCTGTGGTTTTTCCAATTTCTGCAAAAGTGTCCATTATAGTGTTGATTAAACCAAAAAGAGACCAGTGAAAAATCAAAATGAGAAATAAATTTTACGCTTTTAAGAGGGGAGATGAAGACAGGAGAATCAATACATTAACACAC
The DNA here is from genome assembly GCA_016271365.2 of Neoceratodus forsteri. Classification (NCBI taxonomy): domain Eukaryota; kingdom Metazoa; phylum Chordata; order Ceratodontiformes; family Ceratodontidae; genus Neoceratodus; species Neoceratodus forsteri. The sequence goes on along the minus strand of CM057451.1, from coordinate 265,625,085 downwards.
ATAACCTCTCTCAACCCTTATTAAATAATATAAATCAATATAGCTCTCAAATTATTATACACTTTATTAATCCAATATAATATTAGGATATTACTTCTAAAATTTAATTCCAGCATAGCATATTTCAGCAAAACAAAATGTTTTACAAAGTAACAATGCTCCCTTAGCTTGTTCCAACAGGACAAAATGCTTTACAATATAACAATGCTCCCTTATTGTAACGTTTCAGAACTAAGTTCCTTCATCAGACATGGAGCTTGTATTTCTGTGAAAAAAATGAAAAAAGAAAACAGAGCTAATGAATATATAATTTGCCATCTAAAAAGTATTAATAATGCAATCATAATAGGTGGAACAAACCTATTGATGCATAAAAATCTCTCTCAAATGGTGGTGTTAATGTTGGCGGCTTATCGCTTTAATTGGGGGGTGAAGCACCATGCGCCCACTTCAAATTTCAAACAATTCCACTTGTCTTTATTCTATAATTCAGAGAGAAATAAAAAATTCTCAGTAAATATAAACTTATTTATAAATTAATTTGATAATATTCATACGCTGAAAGGTGCTTACTATTAGAATTATCCTTTATCGAAAGCACTTGTCAGATAAGACTTGCGAGGTGCTGGATTAGCTCTATAGAGAAAAATTAAATATTTTATAGCATTCCTTTTTATATCTTAGACCAAATTCAGAAATAGTATGGTCATTAAATTAAAAAGTTACTCCCATTCTTCAGAGGGTACTTCTCAAACTTCAGGCTGAAGAAGCAGAGACAATTCTCATCGCTGCCTTCTGGCCTCGTCAGATTTGGTTCCCTGTGCTCCAACAGCTAGCCTCAGAACCCCAGATTCCTCTACCCCTGAGCTCGCACTTGCTATCCCAGGACCAGGGCATTCTAGTCCTTCCAGATCTCAAATCCCTGCATCTGTACGCTTGGCTCCTGCAGACCTAGTGGTCACCAGGTATGGGGTTTCTCCCCGAGTGGCCGACGTCCTAGTGCAGCAAGAAAGTCCTCCACTAGGTCCACCTATGCCATGAAGTGGAAGAGGTTCTGTTTGTGGGCAGCTGTCCGTCACCTCGATCCCTTCTCCTGCATGGTGAACTCCATTCTTAAGTATCTCCTCTGCTTGACATATGCCTGAGCTACTCCTCTATCAAGGTGCATCTTTCTGGTAGAGGGTAAACTCCTTACTCAGCTGGATTTGACCCGTACCTTCCTATGGGGCATAATGCATATGAGACCTCCCATCAGGAACCCTGTTCCTCCCCGGGACCTCTTTTTTAGGTTAGAAAAATGTACGCTCCCCCCTTTTGAACAGCCCGATTGCGAGCTATGCTTTCTTTCTTGGAAAACATTATTTTTAGTTGCAGTTACTTCTGCTGGGAGGATCTCCGAGCTTCAAGCTCTGATGTGCAGAGAACCCTATTTGGCTTTCCATAAGGACAGGGTGTCATTACAGACCAATCCTAAGTTTTTGCACAAGGTGGTGTCTGAATTTTCTTTGAACCAGGACATTCACCTGCCTGTCTACTACCCAAAGTACTCTTAACAGGGGATAAGCATTATTGCATACTCTGGATGTCCACCGGACACTTCATTTTTATTTAAACTGTACCGGTCCCTTGAGGAAGACTGATCATTTTTTTTTTTTTTTTTATTTATTGTAAATTCGGAAACAACCTTTGAGTATAAACTCTTTTACAAAGGTTCCACGTCATAAGACAGAAACAGACAGTACAGGCATACAAAATACATTACAATACTTTAGATTACAGGCATATATTATATACACATAAAAACTGTTGAAATTACAAGGCTAAGAACATAATGGATTCCAAATCAACAAGAGACGGACAACTGCCACAAGAAAAGCAGATAGTAGCCTCAGCAGGGCCTTGTCAGGGTAGCACAGGGATAAAGGGGTGCATGCTTAACTAGAATAGGGCAGGTAGCAGGAGGGAGGGTGCAGTAGAGAGGAAATGTAGAGAAACAGGAGGGGGAGAATGGTAACAGGTGCAGGAGGTAGAAACAAGTTGCATGGGCAAAGATTGGGAGCAGATGTTGTGAGTTAGTGAAGGTATACACTTCCACTGGAATGGTAGCTGAGGCTGGCAGCAGGGAGTAATAATGGTAGAGGGAGGCATGGGGGAGGTATGGACTGTATCGTTCACTCCCAAAACTCAGGGAGCACAAGTTACTAAGCAGACCCTGTCCAAGTGGTTAGTTAATTGCATAGTTTTCTGTTACCAAAAATATAAGCCTTTACCGGGCTTGGTTAAAGGCCATTCCACCGGGGGAGTTGACACCTCCTTTGCCTCACTGAGGAGCATTTCTGCTGCAGATATTTGCACAGCTGGCACCTGGAGCTCTGTTCACACATTCATCAAGCATTACAGCTTGGATGTGGCTTCCAGGTGTAGGACTGGGTTCGGCCTTGCAGTTCTTCAGGGTCTGCACTCCTAAACCTCTGCTAGCTGTTTTTCTGCCTCCTCTCATGCTAGTCTGTTCCTTCCCCCTTGATTGCTTGGGACCCGGTCCTTGAAGTTATTGTCTGCTGCAAGAACTCTTTCTCGAAGTAAGATCTTACCGTAACAGTAGATCTTCAAGAAGAGCTCTTGCAGTAGGTGCTGCTTTCCCTCCCTCCTTTCCCCTGGGTTTTATTTCTGCCTGTCCTTTAGGCAAGAACCTGTTAAGTTCTCCTTCCATACTAGACTCCAGCGAGAGAACTGAGGTGGTGCTGGGGACCGCCCCTTTATACCATTGGCTGACGGGGTGGGCCGACGTCAGGGGTGGTCCCCCGCTGAAGATTTCTAGCTATAAGGTTTCTGTGGGATTCTGGCACGTGGTGGCTTAGTCCTTAAAATTACTGCCTGCTACAAGAGCTCTTCTCGAAGATCTACAGTTATGGTAAGTTTTTGTGTAACTGTACTGTATATACTGTTGTTCTCATAATGTTTTGTGTATACAAATGTTTGATACTTTTGTCATGGAATTTGTAAGTAAATGGATGTATTCTCCTGGGTCATGCCTGAAAACAGGCAAATGGTTCCAGTGATGTCATGAGCTAGAGAGCAGTGGACTGTGACAGCTCTGATAACCTGACCCGATATAACTAATGATTAGCCTGCTAATCCCCTTTAAAGACAACTGAAAGGCTCTTAAGGTGCAGTGGAATGGCCAGTCATCAGCTAAAAGGGGGTTTGGGGCCGTGGCTTAGCAGCGAGTCGGAGCAGACGTTCCTTGTTAGAGCTCCTGGGGGACTGAGCCTTAAACTCTGAAAAAAAAAAAAAAAAAACCTCCAACTTTCCACCAATTCGTCAATATATCTCTCAGGTCCACCTCAAAAATGACCTTGCTCAATGGTGTCTGCCTGGTTAAATAAAGATTTTGATTGACTGATTGATATCTTCACTCCAGGCAACCTTTGGTCCTGTTCTGAAATATAAATGGGTAAATAAAAGTCCTTAGCACCCACAGCCGATGTCTTTAAATCGAAGGCAAATCAACCATGAGGTGGTGGGCCTCAACAGCTGGAGGAAGCACCGAGTGGTAGTGCAACAGGCTCGGACACTGTATCGCTCGCTATGGTGAATACCACCCTGACTCTGCTAGTCCATACTATAAGGGACATGGACAAAAAAATAGATGTGCTGACGCCAAGAGTAACAGCTTTAGATACCCGAGTGGATGGGCTTGAACAAACTGTGTAGCATGCAAAGGGAACTTCCTCCAAATCAATGGATGCAACAACTAAGTTAATAAAAGAGAACTCTTTATTGCGCCAAAGACTTCAGGTGGTGGAGAATGTGGCGCTGGAGAAAAATGTGTGGATCACTGGATTACAAGAGCAGACGGAGGGGGAAGGTCCTCTTACAGTCATCCAGCATATGCTACCACAGGTCCTAGGGTTGGCAGAGGAGCAGCCCCCCTTAGCTCTGGAGAAGGTTTATCATATTACGCCTCATCGGGCCGAAGGGAATATGGGCCCATGTACCTTCCTTGTGGTATGCACATGCGTGGGGGTCCAAGATCGAATCCTGATGTATGCTAGGTGCAAGAGGAACCTCCGGTATGGGAAGTCAGAACTGTCCTTATTTTCTGACCTATCTTACTCGACGAGGCAGAGAAGAAAGGCATTCGACAGAGTACGTTCTGCCTGCTATTCCTTGAAAATTCAAAATCAGCTGTTGCTACCAGCCAAGCTCAAGGTGACTTGGAACGACAGAACCTATCTATTCAACAATCCTATAGATGTCGGTAAACTGCAGAAAAAAACTGAAGTGGAGATGAAGAAAGGCAGGGACGATCCAGGTGAAGAGGAGGAAGAAAGTACAGTTATGTAAGAACTTACCGTAACAGTAGATCTTCGCAAACAGCTCTTGCAGCAGATTACACCATTAGGACTGAAGCCGGCAGGCGTCAAGACCCCACGGAGAATTTTCTAGCTAGCAGTCTTCAGCATGGACCGCCTCCGACGTCAGTCCTGCCCCCGACATCAGGCGTAGTACATAAGGAGGCGGTCCCGCCAGAATCCCCAGTTCTCCCGCCGGAGACTTCCGGCCGCTGGATGACAGAAGAGGAGACCGAGGACCTGACATCAGATGGCCAAGACTAAGGACGGACCTCTCCAATCCGAAGGATGGGTGTTAGGATAGAACCTACTTCCTCCAAGGGGGAATGGTGGATGGGAAGGTACTTGCTGCTAGAGCTGTTCTCGAAGATCTACTGTTACGGTAAGTTCTTACGTAACTGTACTATCTTCTTCGAGGTACAGCTCTTGCAGCAGGTTACACCATTAGGACTGATTCCCAAGCAATGGCGCCTTGAGAGGCCATTGGGAGGAGGCAATATGGAGATTCAGACCCGTCCTGAGCCTAAGACAGGAGGCCCTGAAGAACAGCAAGGCCGAAACCCGTTCTTTGCCTTTAGGCAATATCCAGGCTATAATGCCTGATATAAATGTGCACCAAACTCAAGGTGGCTGCGGCACATATGGCCGACGTAGATACGTTCTTCAGTGCCGCAAAGGAGGTAGCCACTCCTCTTGTTGAATGGCCCTTGACCACTACTGGTAAGGGTTTTTTACGATTGTCGTAGCAAAACGAGATACACTGAATGAGCCAGCGTGAAAGGGTCTGTTTCGAAACTGGGGCCCCTTTCATCCTCTCAGCAAAGGAAACGAACAGCTGCTCCGCTTTCCTGTGCTGTTTGGTTCTGGTCAAATAATATCTGAGACACCTGTGAACATCCAGGGTGTGGAGCAGTACTTCTCAATTGGCATACTTAGGAAAGTACACTGGTAAATCAATGTTCTGGTTAAGAGTATGGGCTGAAACCACCTTAGGCAGGAACTTAGGATTCGTCCTCAGGGACACCCTGTCCTGATGAAAAAATTAAATAAGGCTCCTTGCACATGAGAGCATGTAATTCGGAGATTCTTCTCGCCGAAGTAATGGCAACCAAAAACGTTTTCCACAACAGAAAACGTAGCTCGCAATCTGCGGCAGGCTCAAAGGGTGGCAGCGTAAGCTGCTCCAGGACGAAGGGTAAATCCCAAAGAGGGACGGGATGCCTGATGGGCGGCCTAAGGTGGAGGACCCCCCCTTAAAAAGGCATGGGTAGTATCCAGCTGGGCCATGATGCGGTGGCCTATGGGGGCATGATAAGCTGAGATTGCACAAAGGTGCACTTTGATCGAGGAGTAAGCTAACCCAGATTGAAAGAGGAAAAGCAGGTACTCCAGAACCAGCTTTTCAGGACAGTCTAGGGGTGAGAAATCGCATGCTTGAGACCACAGGCAAAACCTGTGCCACTTCACGGACCAGCGTATGTTGTATGTGTCGCTGGTTTTCTAGCGGCAGAAAGTACCTCTGCCACCTCTTGCGAGACCCTGTGTCGCAACATGGCTATGTCTTGAGGAGCCTGGCATGCAGGTTCAGTGAATGTAAGTTCGGATGGACTAGCGAACCCTCCTCCTGAGACAACAGGTGGGAGCTGATTGGCAAAGGAAGCAGAGGTTTCCGGGATAACTGATTCAGAAGCGGGAACCAAATTTGCCTGGGCCAAAAAGGCGCTCTCAAAATAAGCGTCGCATGCTCCCTGCGAAGTCTGAGAAGGACTCTCTGGATCAACGGGAAAGGAGGGAAGGCGTAAAGGAATCTGCCCGCCCAGGAGAGGGACAACACGTCTCGCCAGAAATCACCAGACCCTGGATCTAGTGAGCAAAAATTGGGCAGTTTTGCGTTGGATGGGGAGGCGAATAAGTCTAATTCTGGAGTACCCCATCTGTGGAACAGATCCTCTGCCACCTCCTGTAGAAGTTCCCACTCGTGAACCCTGGCCTGGGAATGACTCAGGCTGTCTGTGACAGTGCTGTCCACCCCAGGAACGTGAACTGCAATGAGGTTTGCGCTGTGTCGTATTACCCATTCCCACACCCTCATGGTCTCCCTGCACAGGGGGTAGGAGTGTGTGCCTCCTTGTTTGTTGAGGTAATACATCACTGCAGTATTCTCTGTTTGTAACAGGAGAGTACTCGGTGGAATCTCCAACTGGAAGGCTAGCAGGGCATAAAGAACCGTCCTCATTTCCAATATGTTGATATGGATATGAGATTCCTGGGTAGTCCATGTTCCCCGAGACCTCACCCCGTTCAAGTGCGCTCCCCACCCCAGCCCTGAGGCATCTGTGGAGAGTGTTAACACCGGGGACGGCGCTGTGAAAGGAACCCCCACCGAGAGGGTTCCTGGGTCTAGCCACCATTGCCAGTCCCGAACCATGGTCTTCGTGATTCTAACTGGATGCTGCAGATGGTCTTGCCTTTGGTCCCACTGCACCCTTAACATCCACTGGGTTATCCACATGTGGAGTCTTGCCATTGGGACTATTGGAATGGCCGCAGCCATGTGTCTGAGCAGGCGAAGGACCAGTCTGGCCGGGACGGTCTTCTTCGCTGACAGATCCCTTATGAGGGATCGTATGCGTCCCGCTCTGTCTTCAGGAAGAAAGGCCTTCCCCTTGACGGTGTCCAGAACTGCCCCTATGAACTGCAGCTTCTGAGACGGTACCAGGAGAGATGTCTCGTAGTTGATTAAGATGCCCAGAGACTGAAAAAGAGCCTGGGTATGCTGAATGGACAACAGCAATGCCTCCTGGGAGGAGGCCATGAGAAGCCAGTTGTCCAGGTACGGCAACACGTAGTGGCCCCGTCTCCTCAGAGACGCTGCCATGACTGCCATGCACTTGGTGAATACCCTGGGCGCTGATGACAGCCTGAAAGGAAGTGCTCGGAATTGGTAGTGGTGACCGAGAAACTCGAAGCGCAGGAACCTCCTGTGTGCCCGAGCGATAGGGATGTGAAGGTAGGCGTCCTGCATGTCTAGGGATGCCAAAAAAGCATCCTTCAGTGTGGGGATTAGTCCCGGGAGGGTCACCAAGCGGAAGCGCTTGTAAACGACCGACATATTGAGGTCGCTGAGATCCAAGATTGGACGGAGGTCCCCTGTTTTCTTTGGAACCATGAAGAAGTGCGAATAATAACCTGCTCCTCTCTGGTTCCCTGGGACGTGCTCCAAAGCTTCTTTCTATAGAAGCGTGAGCACTTCCTGCCTTATGAGCAGAGCGTGCTGACCCGAGTAACGGGAGAGCAGAGGAGACCCTGTGGGGGGCTTGTCTAGGAATTCTATGTAGTGGCCGTTTTCGACCAACTGTAGCACCCAGTCGGTGGTGATTGATCGCCACACTGGCAGGTGGTCCGTGATGCGACCCCTGACCTTTGTTACTCATTGATCCTGAGGAGGGGCGGGGGCCGGGAAGGAGTCATGCTGTGGCAGCAGAGGGTCCGGCAGGTTGGGCTGACTTGGTAGCACGTTGGCCTCTACCTGAGGACGTCTTGACCTGGGCTTTCTGGGAGAAGGAGCCCCTCTGTTGCTGGCCGGAACAAGGTTGTTGCCTCTGAGTCTGGGTGTGGAAACGACTCTGGTTCCTACGAAAGGAACTGAGTCTAGATCTGTACATGGCCTGGACAGACCTAACAGCCTTCCCAGCTTCCTGTAATTTGGTGATGACCTTTTCTGAGGTTTCACCAAACAAAACTTCGCCATGAAAAGGAGCATCCATAATGTTTTTCTAGACGTCTGAGGTAAACCCGGAGACACAGAGCCATGAGTGTCTCCGGAGACATACGCCTGAGGCTGCCGCTCTGGCCGAAGAGTCCACGGAGACGTATGCGGCTCGGAGCACCTGGGTCCCCACGTCTGAACCCGTGCGGGGGAGCTGAAGGAGTTCCCCCTTCTGGCCACCGTCTGGCAATTTCTCCACCAGTTCCTGTCCCTGTTCCCAGGCGCATTCTGGAACTGAACCATGTGGGTCAGGTAATTCAATGATCTAATAGGCTCAAGTCGGCGGCCCGCGTAGTCGCATACCAGCACTTGATTGCCTGGACTCTGGGTCCGGTGGCTGCGTGCTTAGATGTTGCGGTCTCTGAGACCGGTCATGAGAGGCTGTAATGACCAGGGAGTCGGCCAGAGTACGATTAGCCAGGTACTGGTCCTCCCTTGGGGCCTTGTACAGGCAGTCAGCCTTCTTCCGCATTGCCGGGGTCGACTGTGGACGCTTCCCCGCTGCCTTAGTGACATCCACGAAGGTGTCGACCAAGGGTGGCACTACCACAGGCTTGGAATCTTTTTGCCAAAGGTAGCGGGCAAGGCGTAGTGTTTCAGGGTCGAGTTCCTCCGCATCCCATCCCATGTTCTTTTGGATGTGTCTCATTATCTTGGAGAACGAGGGGTCATCCGGAGGAGACCTAGGGAGGTCGCGTGGGTCCGGAGAGGGGATGCTGATTGGTGAAGGAGACCTGGAGCATTCAGAGATGTCAGATATGGAATCCTCCGTAGACGGTGAATACCGATGTCTTCTGGGTCTATTGGGGCTGGGTGACCCTGAAGAGGATCTAGACGGAGGCCTTCTCTTCTCTGTAGATCTGCCCCTAGGAGGTGCTGCTGGCTCCTGGGGGGAAGGTGCTTGGCCTGCTACCCCTTTTGGCGAAGGAGGGGGCGCAGGCGTCGGTGGAGCTGTGGGTGTGGGAGGAGGGTGCGTGGTGCCCACATCCTTTTTGATGGTGTCCCACCAGAAAGTGAAGAGCTCCTTCACTTCTGCCAAGTTGAGGCCCGACGACGGACTGGGCGCTGGTGGTCTGTCGTCGGGGCTGGGTGTCAGCTCCCCGGGGGTCTCCGGCTCTGGGGAGGGCTCCCATGGGAGCTCGACGGGCCCAGAATCGCCCACCTGGTCTTCAGGTTGAGTGGGCTCCTCCTCCGACAACGCCTCCTGACCGACGTCGGTAGGTGGTGGTGTGGTTCTTCTGGCTGTGGTACCTGATGCCGGTCCCCCCGCCGGCATCCTGGGGGGGTGAATGCCTGACTGGCAACGGGTGACTAACTGCCGCTGGCTCCCGGGACTGTTTGTGTACCTTGGCCAACGGGTGGGCTGACGTCGGGTCCGACGTCCGCTTAAGGAAGGTCAGCTCCTTGGTCTTGCATTGCGGTGGCAGCGGCAGGGAGACTGGATGTTGGTCGCCGAGTGCCGGGACGAGGACTTGTGATGCTGCCCTGACTTGGATGAGGCCTCAGCTGAAGAAGTGGGCCTGGAGGTCATGGCAGGCCGCAGAGTTGAAGAACCGCTGGCTGATTTGACCACGACCGGGGGGGCTGAGAGTGGGCTCTACACTTGGAGCAGTCCGACCTGGAGCCGGAGCTGCGGGAGTCCGAGGCCCTAGAGGGGGATCTAGGTCTCACCTTCTCCCGGTGCTTCTCGTGGTGCCTGTGCGACTTCCCCGAAGATTCCCCCCTGGAGGAAGGTTCCATGGCCTTGAGCTTTTCTTGAAGAAGGAAAGCCTGGAGAGCCTTCTGTCGGCGGATTCTCATTTGGCTATTAAAGCCCTGGCAGAAGGAGCAAGCCTGGGTGTCGTGGTCCGGGCCCAGGCACCGAATGCAGGCTGAATGAGGGTCTTTGAAAGGAATCTGCTTCCCACAGGCACACTTCGAAGAATGGCCCTCCACTGAAGTTGGGGAGGACATCAGATGAAGAAAGGGCTTGAAAAAGGATTTCTTCCGAAGTTTGGATGGTTTCCTGGTTGTCGGACGCTAGCCTAAACTGAAGAGGTCGAGACATGCAAGTCGACGGTGGGAAAGAACTGGGGATTCTGGCGGGACCGCCTCATGTACTACGCCTGACGTCGGGGGCAGGACCGACGTCGGAGGCGGTCCCCGCTGAAGACTGCTAGCTAGAAAATTTTCCGTGGGGTCCTGACGCCTGCCGGCTTCAGTCCTAATGGTGTAACCTGCTGCAACAGCTGTACCTCGAAGAAGATCTTGATGGTGACTGACTGTGCACTGGGCCTCGTGAGTAACTATCGAAGCAAGCATCTAGACTTTTGAACTTTTATTTGCTTAAACTAATTTTTGGCAAATCTGAATTTGCTGGACCTGCTGGGGATTCTCCAGATTTGAACATTTTTTGTTTCATTTTAGCAATGTCATATATGTTCAAAATGTAAAGTGTTTGCATGGAGTTAAGACTTATGTAACCCCTACCCGGTCTGCCGTTTCCGTCTGACAGCAATACCAGGTGGGCTGGGTTCGGGGAGGAATAGGTCACTCAGCACAAAGGCTAGGTTTGGCTACTCTGCACAGGGGCACCCAAGTAACTGAACACTGGAAGCAATAACTGTAATGTCCAATATCAGCAGTGGGATTCTAAAGTGTGGCTTTTATTCACATGCAAACAGAATAAACAAAGCATAGAAGGACCCCCACGTGGCTACACTCCTGGTAATGCAGATTAAAGGAGACCATAACACATCTTCATCACTTTAGCCCTCAGGCTCTACAACACACTGGGTACACAGCCCGGACTTGTACGCTGCTTTGGGTTACACAGCCCAAACTTGGACACTGCTCTGGGTTTTCCCTGGCTCGGCTCCCTTGCCAGCCACTTGGACACCATCCATATATCATGGAAACATTTTCTGGTGGCTCCCTAAACCACCTAAGAGCACCTCAGCTCCATCAGGGAATCTTCCTCTTTAATCCCACATCTGGGTACTTTCCTCAGGCACTGGCCAAGTCCCTGAGAGAAAGCAACAGGTGTCTCACAGCAAATCCATAGAGGTGAATTTGGTTACTACTGATGGGGGGGGTCTCCCACCACTCGCATCCACAATTCATACCTGGCCATTTCTCTGGACATAAACACCTCATCCTTTAACACTTTGCTGTGTAGATTCTTGCTAAATGTATTTCACATTCCATCTCCTTGTCCTGCTTCCCATTTGTGCTGGACTTGAACTTACTTAAAGTAAGTGGCATTATCCATTATTCTAGACCCCCCACAGAGCTAAGCAGTCCAATCCCCACATTCTTTCTTTCCATTTGTGCTGGACTTGAACATACTTATTAGTGGCTGTGTCCATTACTCTAGAACCCCACTGAGTTAAGCAGTCCAATCCCCACATCTTCCAACTGTACTTGGCTGTCTTTTCCTGACCCCACAGTAACAGTCCCTTTAGTTTCCTTCTGTTTCAGGTGAAAACATAGAAGTTGATGGCAGATAAGGACCGCAAGGCCCATTTCTTTTTCTACCTTATAAATGTGCCATCAGCCTTTGCTCTGTCAGTGGCCTATCTATTCATAGTCATTTGTATTGCTCCCTTATGCCTATCCCATGCCTGTTTGAAGCCCTGCACTGTATTCATAGCCACCACTTCTTGTGGTAAGCCATTCCATGCATCCACCACCCCTTCTGTGAAAAAGAATTTCCTCACATTCCCCCTTAATTGGCCCCCCTCTAATCTCATGCTGTGTCTTCTTGTCCCGCTATTTTTCTTATATTTAAACGTTAGACTCTTTCACCTTGTTAATGCCCTTAAGGTGTTTGAATGCCTCGATTCATATCACCTCTCTCCCTCCTTTGCTCAAGGGTATACATATTGAGCTCTGTTAATCTGTCCTATGTCTTCTGATGCAGTCCCTGTACCATTTTGGTTGCCCTTCTCTGGACTGCCTCAATTTGGTTAATGTCCTTGCGAAGGTGTGGCCTCCAATACTGCACGCAGTTCTCCAGATGGGGCCTAACCAGTGTCTTGTAAAGAGGGATTATTACCTCCCTCTTACGACTTGTGATACCCCTACTAATACACACTAACACCCCCCTAGCCTTACCTACTGCTTTAGAGGTCTGCTTGGATGATTTCAGGTCTTCAGTGATGATGATGCCCAAGTCTCTTTCTTCCTTTGTGACTGCTAGCAACTCCCCTCCCAGCCTATAGGAGGCTTCAGGGTTTCTCTTCCCTATGTGCATGAATTTGCACTTCTTTGCATTAAATCCCAGTTGCCACTCTTCTGACGATTTTGCTAGTTTATCCAGATCTCTTCTCATTCTGCCCACCCCATCTGGATCATCTACTCTGTTGCAGATCTTGGTGTCATCTGCAAACAGACAACCCTTACCCTCTAGTCCATCTGCAAGGTCACTAATGAAGATGTTGAAGAGGACTGGCCCCAGGACTGATCCCTGAGGTACCCCACTTGTGACTTGCATCTCTTCTGACTGTATATCATTTACCACCACTCTCTGTTTTCTGCCCATCAACCAGTTTGCCACCCAGTTGACCAACTTCTGACCCACCCCGAGCCTACCCAGCTTATTTATCAATCTCCTATGTGGAACAGTGTCAAAAGCTTTGCTGAAGTCAAGGTAGGAGACATCAACTGCTCCCCCTTGGTCCACCATTCTGGTTACCCAGTCAAAGAAATCTATGAGATTAGTTTGACAGGACCTTCTTTTTGTAAACCCATGCTGTCTTGGATCCTGTGCCCCTATGGATTCCAGGTGTTGCACTATCCTTTCCTTAAGGAGTGCCTCCATAATCTTGCCCACTACTGAGGTCAGACTGACTAGTCTGTAGTTCCCCGCTACCACTCTTGTGGAGCGGGATCACTTGAGCCCTTCTCCAGTCTTCTGAGACCTCTCCTGTGCTCAGAGACTCACTAAATAGTTCTGCTAATGGCTCTGCTAGTTCCACCTTTAGCTCCTTAAGTACCCTGGGTTGTATGCCATCAGGTCCCATTACCTTATCCACCCTGAGCTTAGCAAGCTCTTGTAGGACCTTTCTTTTGTGAAGGGAGTAGTGCTCACCCCGTGTCCATGATGCTGAGCTGTGGGCCCTGCCTACCTTCTCTTCAGTAAATACTGAGCAAAGTATCTATTTAGGATAGATGCCTTTACAGGGTCCTCCTCCTCACATGCTCCCTTTTCTCCATTAAGCTTAGCAATACGCCCTCGGGACTTTCTCCTTTCACTAATGTATCTATAGAAAGTTTTGTCACCTTCTTTTATTGTTCGTGCTAGTGTTTCCTCAGTTTGGGACTTTGCCTGCCTTACTGCCTTCCCTGCTTCCCTTAGGGCAGTTTGGTATGCCACCTATCTTCATCCTGCTGTGTTCCCTTATATTTCCCGAGTAGCCTTTTGGCTCTGACCTTTTCTGCTACTGTATTTGAGAACCAAAGTGGTTTCCTTCTTCTTTTGCACTTCCTTTTCTGTCTAACACAATGGGATGTTGCTTCAAGTATTGCATCCTTAATGCTTGCCCACTTTGCCTGTATCCCCCCTCACCTGGGTTTCTTTTTGCCAAGGCTAGCTTAACTCTGTTGGCCATCTTATCAAAATCAGCTCCTCTGAAGGCCCATATTTTTGCCTTGGAATGGGATGATTTAGATGTAGTAGCCAAACTGAACCATACCATGTCATGGTCACTGGCCCCCAGGTGACCTTCTACCTGGAGATCTGTGATCCCTTCCTTGTTAGTCAGTACTAGATCTAGGATAGCCCTGTCTCTTGTGGGTTGCTGTACCAGTTGTTTGAGGCTCTCCCCCTGCAGGGAATCCACTATGTGTCTAGTTCTGGCAGATGTTCCTGCTGGTACTGACCAATCTGTATCCGGCATGTTGAAGTCTCCCATTATCAGAACCTCCCCTTTAGCTGTCATGTTTTGTATATCTTCTAACAGTAATGTGTCTATGTCCTCCCCCTGGTCTGGGGGCCTGTAGACAACCCCAGTTCTTATGGCTGTCCCATTTCCTGTTTCCAGGGTGACCCACAGTTCTTCTGGCTCCTTATGTATATTCTGAATTTCTGTGGCTTTGATATTTTCATTTGACTTACAGGGCCCTCCTCTCCCCTTTTGCACCTCGGTCTCTTCTGAACAATACATAGCCAGGTACTGAAGTCTCCCAAGTGTGGTTACTGGTAAACACGTCTCACTAATTGCTACTATGTCCAGTTTAGCCTCTGACATTATTGCCTGCAGGTCTGGGATCTTATTTCCCAGGCTGTGAGCATTTGTGTACATGATTTCCATTGGCCAGATTTTGGTGTGTTAGTTGTTGGGTGAGGTTTGGCATTACCCCTAGTCGTATGGGAGACAAACCTTTTTCTTACCTGGTGATGCAAAAAGAACTGCAAACATGCTGAATCTGTTTGACCACTAGCTGAGGGGAGGGTGTTCTTCCCATTCGACGTATGGGGTGCTGCACCCTCTCCCCATTGCTAGTTAAATATTCTGCAAAGATGTCAAACTTCTGCCCCAATGCACTGACTCCTCCTTAGTCAGATACAGTCCATCAAATTTAAAGAACTTTCGCTCCCAGAACTGCTGAGTTCCTACAAATCTGTGTCCTTTTCCTGGCACCAGCCCTTGAACCGTGTTTAGCTCTCCTATCTCCCCTTCTCTGACCTTCCGTCCATCTGCTCCCCTCTCCCAGACTGGCAGGATCTCAGAGAAGGAGATGCTGGACGAAAGAGATGATAGTTTGTCACCCAGCCTGGTCAGGTGTTCCTTGGTCTCCACAACTGACCGGCTGGCGAGATCATTAGTCCCTATGTGTACTAGGACATAAATGTTTTCTCCTGCTTTGTGAACAATTTTAGCAATGCGGTCAGTGTCTCTGCATGCTGATGTACCTGGGAGACATCTGACCATTACCCCTGGCTGGAGTTGGGTATCAACTCCCCGAATCATGGAGTCTCCTATGATCAGAAGTTTTTTGGATTTCCTTTTTGCTTTTGGTTCCTGATTTGGGTGAGTTTTGTTGTGCTAGTTCCTGCTCTGCAGTGTCTTCTGCCTCTTTGATTTCAGAGATAGAGGCAGATACCCGTTTGTAGTGTTCATATGGTTTTTGGAGGTAATATGTTGGAGAGCAGAGTGTGATGGGGCACTCGATTTGCCCCTCCTAACCACCTGCCAACCTCCTGGACCAACTACCCTCTGTGGTCGAGGTTTTTCTGTTGGATGCTGGGGAGATGGCGGGTGGTTCTTATAATGTATTTCCTCTTGAACATAAAACTTGAGGCGTGCAATCTCTGCCCATGCTGCCCGGAGCTGAGCCCCAAGATCTCCAAAGGCCCAGCATGTAGGACAGTGTCCTAAATCCTGTAAGACTGTCCTTCTGAAAATTGTTCCACAGTACCTGCAGTTAGTGATATCCATTCCAGATAAGTTGCTGGGATTATAACCTAGTCAGAGTAATTAGAAGGAAAAAAAAGGGGAAAAAAATGCAAGTAATGGTTTGATTGTGTTTTGTTTAACTTGCTAAAGCAAGTTAAATTACTAGTGCCCCTGTAAATGAGCTCACCTTGTGGAGGCCCCACTGATGCACCCCTTCCTGCTCTGCCACAAGAAATGTCACAACTGTGGTACCCTATAAAAGGAGTGTAGTGTGGGGTGGTTGGGGATGGGGATGGGGTGGGGGTGGTGGCTGGGCCCTTCCCCTGCCGAAAAAGAAGAACTACGGACGAAAGAACAAGGAGGTAAGAGCAGAAACAATCAGTCAAGAACAAATGCAGTAACCCTGAAAGCTTATCCTAATGTTAGATAAAACTGTAAAACCTGTAAAGCACCACCTGTAATAATTTCAGAGAAGATATACGCTGTAAGAAACACTTTGCTACAGAGAAAACTAAAACAATGAAGTGTTAGCAACAAACAGTAGCAATCCCTGTGAGTAAAAAATTAAAACACCACCACACAGTAAATCTGCTTAGCCAAAATAAGTCTTAATCCTTTTCTCTTGCTCTGGT
Source organism: Neoceratodus forsteri (assembly GCA_016271365.2). Taxonomy (NCBI): domain Eukaryota; kingdom Metazoa; phylum Chordata; order Ceratodontiformes; family Ceratodontidae; genus Neoceratodus; species Neoceratodus forsteri. The sequence goes on along the minus strand of CM057451.1, from coordinate 265,608,950 downwards.
AAGTTTCTCTACTCTGCCTTTCAAGCAGTCTTAGAAGGAAAGAGCTCAGGTGAAGCTAGGTGCCTTGGCCGGTTTTCAGAGCAAACTCACCCTTTGGTTGCAGGTGCCCCACAGGTGTTTCCTCCTCAAGGAATCTTCCTCTCAGAGCTTCTGGTGCTTCAGCACAACTGGAACAGGCAGCTTCTTTCCCTTAGCCGGACCCAGGGGGTTTACCCTGGAAGACAGGCAGACACCTTCCCCCCATTACTTCAGGGATGGGGCTCTGAACCACTGAAAGCGGTCTCCACCACTTCAATTACCAGTTCCTGTGTTTCTCTTCAGGTGGAAACACAAACCTTAACAAAAGTAGCTCTGAAACAGAGCTTAAAGCTCTGAGTGCCTGCACACACTCTGCTGCACTACGGTCTCTCACTCAGACTGCACACAGACTGGCTTCAAAATCCCCATCGTTCTACTCTAACCTCCAACTGCAACATTCCAGTGTGGCTTATGCAGCTGCAAAAGTTCTAAGATGATGTCATCCCTCAGTCTCAGCTGAGACTGAGAAAGAGTGAGACAGTGTGAAATCCATTTAACTGGAGTTTCACAAGCTGCCTTTCCTGCCTACCACTAGGTCTTACTGGGGTTACACTTAGATAAAAAGTTTAAAGCTTTATTGTTGATGGATTGGCTGATTAACAGTTTAACATTTCTTCAAGCTTATCCTTTAGTTTGATTATGATTCTAAGGCTCATCCTCGGGGTATGGTTCCACTAGCTCAGTAAGGGTTTCTTTTTTCTCAATGTGGGATGCTGTAGGCACACTGCCAGAATGGTAAAAAGACATATCTTGTTTCCTCCTATAGCTGTATCCCTGTTAAGCTCTGTGCTGTGTTTAAGCAATGGTAAATTCACATGGGATGTAAAATAAATACTCTGGTAAATCCCCTCTGATGTATCTTATGGGGAGGGTGTCCAATAATATCCTTATTAAGAGAATGGTGCTGTAACATATTATGTCTGTATCCCTCTGTGGAAGTATATTGTAAGTTTGCTGGTAAAACTTATAAATAAAAAAAGGTGGGTTCAGTAACCCCAGCCAGCAAATTGAAGCAGCTGTTACTAAAGGACAGAACGAGTACACGGTCTTCAAGGCCTAGGATGTGTAGATCTCAGTCCCCCACCTCAATTTCATCAGTGGACCAAGAAGGGGACTTTGATGATGAAGGAGAGGAAATAACAGCAGCAGATGCTATGATTGGAAAAGTAATATCCATGGTTCACACTATAGAATCCGCCTTAGCCGATCTTAAGATGCCCCTAAAAACTATAGACAAATTGGCAAGCACACAAAAGCAAGTGGGAGAAATATTGGACACACAAAGACCACATGTTAGATTGCTGTTTTTACTTAATCGGGACAGTGAAGACCCAAGGGGTGCGGCTCAGTTAAGCGCTTCACATTTTAGAGCCGTAATGTTCAGCACTTTTCATTACATCACCGTCAATTACAGCGCTGCAACAACTGACAGGTGCTTCACTTTGGCACGGCTTATTTCAAAGCTTTCTATTGGACTTGTTCCACACATAGCTTACTTACTGTAATCTTATTCTAGTTTTTTGCCCTAGTATCTACCTTTGCTCTGTCTCATTTAATCCTGCGCATACATTATCTTTTACCTTCCTAATTTAACCAATTTGTCTTGCCCTTCTATGTAACGCGATGTGGAACTTTTGTAAAAGAGCCTGTGGCTCAAAGGTGTTAATCGGAAACCTAAATAAATAAAACCAACAAAATGCATGTAAAAAAAAAACATGCTCGACCTCCCATTCTGCACTTACAGCTTGTAAAGTGCTTTATGATACAGTGTGTTATCCTGGGGCACTACTGTGAGTGGACACTGGCTGCTCTGCCACCCATTGGGATGTGAACGCACTGGAGCTGGAGTTTTGGCCGTGCTGAGGAGCCAAACATGGCAGGAGTTTTGTGCTGCTGTGTGCATGCTGCACTACTTCCTGAATAAAAGGGTTCCGGGGAAAACACCAAGACTGTCTGCAGTTATCCAGCACTGCGTCCTGCAGCTGAATGCCACAGCCAAGTATGGACCCACCTGAAAAGGAAACTGGCAGCTGCAGCACTCATCAAAAGCCAATATGGCTTACTGGCGCTGAGATCAGACGGCACTGTAGTAACACAGCGCTTAATCAGTTACCGCTGAACTGACGGCGCTGTATTATCCAGCGCTAAAATGTGATGCTACACCCGAAGAAACCTTATAGACAGCATGTTCGGATGGGCCTAGTCTGTATTTTGCAAGGTAAACCATCAGGAGGGTGAAACTGCTTTTTGGTACAGTCCAAATTACTAAAAATATAAGCACAGTGTAAGTGCTGATTGCCTTTCATTTGGCACAGAAATAGTCTGTAATCAACTACTTCGTTCATCACAGAGACCTACATTTCTTAAGATCTGGGTGTGACGGTCGAGTGACAGCTCTAGAAAACCATCTCAAAGTAGCCTACTGTCTAAAACCAACAACATCAACAAAAGTGGCATATAAGTATAAGCAGTATTTCAGAGGCTAGTCAGAAACTGAATTTTGGAGTCGAGTACATACCGATTGTTGCATCTGGACTGCTCACTGATGGTGTCTGCCTAACGTCTAAGGTTTCCTCTGGCTCGTACATTGTCCTGTTAAAGTAGTTTTTTCCACCAAAAAAAATAAAATTCGTTTGGAATAACAGTCGGTTTTGGCAGATAACTTTCAGTAGTAGCAAATGGCAATCCAGTTGTTTTAAAGTGATTGCATTTTAAACCATTTTCTTTTACAGTATTTTTGGCTCTGAATCTCCTGCATGTTTTGCTCAGGCTGAGGTGTTAGACTTGTCTTCTCTGATGCTCCTCTCACACTACCAGATCATGTTAGTGTCTAACAAATGTACAGTATCCCCTTATCACCTCCTGCACTATATTTGCATTTCATGAGACTTGGCAGTGCTATGTAAAAGGGTCTAAATGGGCCTCAGGAAAGTACAGTTATGTAAGAACTTACCGTAACAGTAGATCTTTGAGAACAGTTCTTGCAGCAGGTTACACCATTAGGACTGAAGCTGGCAGGCGTCAGGACCCCACGGAAAAATTCTAGCTAGCTATCTTCAGTGGGGACCGCCCCCGACGTCGGTCCCGCCCCCGACGTCAGGCGTGGTACATAAAGGGGTGGTTCCGCCAGATTCCCCAGTTCTCCGCTGGAGACTTCCGCCATGAGGATGACATCAGAATGGGACACCGAGGATCCACCGTCAGAAGATAATAAGGGAAAAAAAACCCTGTAAGAAAAGGCTAAGCCATGCCTCCTCCAAGGGGGAAGGTGGGCGGGAAGGTACCTGCTGCAAGAGCTGTTCTCGAAGATCTACTGTTACGGTAAGTTCTTACGTAACTGTACTATCTTACTTCGAGACACAGCTCTTGCAGCAAGTTACACCATTAGGACTGATTCCCAAGCAGTAACGCTGCCAGAAATTCCAGGAGGAGGAAAATACAGGTTACTCACCTGTAACAGGAGTTCTAGGAATGGTATATGTTGTTCATCCACAATCATTGGCAGTATCCTTGCCGCTTTAAATCTTGCCGGAAGGTCTTCAAGCTTGCTCCTCCCACCCACCCGGGTGGTATAACTCTCGGCTCCGCCCCATGACGCCAGATCTGGCCCGCTGGAAGCTCAGGTTGTGCGTCGAAGCCGGGGAGGTCGGGTGAGTCTGTGGATGAACAACATATACCATTCCTAGAACTCCTGTTACAGGTGAGTAACCTGTATTTCTAGGGACATGGATATGTTGTTCATCCACACTCATTGGCAGACTCTAGCAGTTCTCCGGGAGGAGAGGCAAGACGCACACCCCATATACTTACTTGGGAAGAGAGACTGAGAACCGAGGCCCCAAAACCAGCATCCGGCGTGACTCAAGGTCGATGTGGTAGTGGGTAATGAAGGTGTTTGCTGACTTCCAGGTAGCAGCCCTGCAATTTCCTGGATAGGGGCGTCCTGGAAGCAGCCACCGTTGCAGCAGTATGGCCCAGGTAGAATGAGCTCTTATCCCTCTGGGGCTCCATGCCGCCAACATAGCAGAGATCTATGCGGGAGGTTACCACCTGCTTATCGTCCACTTGGCTGCAGGTCTGCCAGATGCGGCTTCAGACGTAGGTGACAAACAGCTGGCGAACCTCTCCCAATTTCAGCCGTGCGCGCTCCTTATAATAGCGGCGCCCTTCTAGGAGTCAAGTATGGAGCCTATATTACGACCTCGAGTGTGATTGGTGGGAACACGGCAGAGAGTCAACACCTGGTTAAGGTGAAACTCCGACACCACCTTCGGAAGGAATTTTGGGTGAAGCAGGACAACTTGTCCCTGTGGAAGACCAGGTAAGGAGACTCGTGGAAGCGCCTGGGCTCTCCCATCCTTCTGGCTGACGTGATAGCCACCAAGAAGCGGTCTTCCACGACAGGTGAGAAAAGCACACCTGTGCATGAAGTTCAAAAAAGCTTGCCCAAAGCTTTACCAATACCAGCAGTAGATCACGGAGGTGAGGTTCCCGCACTGGAGAAATGTGATCAAGGCGCTGAAAAAGCGCTGAACCACCTTCTCCTGCGCCACGACTGCTTCGGCCAGCGCCGGTAAGCGAAGATGGCTGCCAAGGTCTTTACCCGCAAGATCGTCGACCTAAGCCCTTGACTAGAAAGGACCATAAATAGTCCAAGATGCTTACCAAGGAACAGGAGGAAGGGTCAACCCTTGCCCTGACACCAAATGGAAAACCTTTTCCATTTGAAGGCATAACATTTTCTGTCGACTTTATACGGGCGCCTCAACTACATTGAGGTACCTCGTCGGAAAGACCAAGGCCTGGAACTCCTAGCAGCTCAGGAACCAGGCCGTCAGGTGCGAAGGTTGAAGGTCCGGATGGAACACCTTCCCTGATTGACTGAGAAGCAGAGTCAGGCCGAGGCTAGAAGCTGCGCGCGAGTCCTGGAGCTGAGACTGAGAGATCTGGGTACCAAGAACTGGCGAGGCCAGTCTGGGGCTATCAGAATCACCTGCGCCTTGTCCCTCCTCGCCTTGAGAAGCACCTTGTGGATCAAGGAAATGGGGAAAGGCGTCAAAGAGGCCGGTCCATTGCCTCGAAGGCATCCCCTGCAGCGAGCCCTGCTGAAGAGGCGGGCATCAGGTTTCAGACTCAGCTTCGCGTTCTCCATGGAGGCAAACAGGTCCACCTGAGGTGTACCCCAAAGGGAGAACAGATGCTGTACTACCTCCGGCAGGAGAGACCACTCGTGGGATGCAGCCCCTATCCGGCTCAGGGCATCGGCCAGGGTGTTGGAGGCTCCTGCCACGTGAATGGCTAGGAGATCCGCCTCCAGGCTGCGCACGAGTGACCAAATGCGGAGAGCTTCCTTGCATAGAAGCATGGAGCGCGTCCCGCCCTGGCGGTTTAGATAGTACATGGTCGTGGTATTGTCCGTCTGGACTCGGACCACTTGACCCCGGAGGAACGGAGCGAAGACGGTGAGAGCTAGGCGGACCGCTGAGCGCCCAGCAGGTTGATGTGGCATCGGACTCCCTGGGGACCAGAGGCCATGAGCCCGGTGTTCCCCAGATGGGCAATTCCCAACCCATCACGAGAGGCATCGGCTCTGACAGAGAGACCCGTCGGCTCGGGGCGAGACAAACAGGATGCCCTCACCACCAAATGATCTGGAGCAGGTCCACCACTGGAAGCGTTCCACATCCCCTGTAACACCGACACAAGCTGGTCAAGGGATCGCAGCGTTGTGACCACTGGCTGGCCAGTCCCCACTGAAGGGGACGCATGTTCCAGCAGGCCCAACGGACCACGCTGGTACAGGCCCATGAGACCCAGGAGGCGCAGGAAGTCCCGGGCAGGCGCAGATTGCCAACCAGAAATGATCGGGCAAAGGAAAGAACCTCGGCCCTGTCCGCCGAGCCAGCTCTGGCTCGAGAGAGTCGAGCTGCGCCCGATGAATAGAATCACCTGCTTCGCCCGAGTTCGACTTGGCCTCGTTGATAAGGAGGCCCAGTTGAGACGAGACCTGGAGGCCAGATCTTTGGACCACTCCGCCTCCTTCCTGGAGGGAGCTGCTATCAGCCAGTCGTCCAGGTAAGGGTACACCTGGACCCCTCGGCGCCCGTGGAATGCTGTCACCACTGCCATGCATTTGGTGAAGACCCTGGGAGCTGGAGACAAGCCGAAGGGCATGGCTTGGAACTCGAGAAGAGATCCTTCAGTCGAGGCGAAGGAATCTCTGGTGAGACGAGACGGATAGGGACGTGAAAAGCAGTCCTGCAAGTCCAGAGAGCAGAACCACACGCCCGGCGTCCAAGGATGGTATTATCTGAGCAGAGTGACCATCCTGAAGGTTCGAGACCTTAGGAACTTGTTTGGGTCGTGGGTCGAGAATGGGGAGCCAGCCCCGTCGCTTCGGAACCAGGAAGTACCTGGACACAAACCCTGGGTCTGAAGGAGGGTCCCACCTCTCTTACCACCTCCTTCTGGAGGAGGAGGCGATGTCGGCTCGACGAGGCCGCCAGTGAGGCTGGGGATCCCGAAGCCCCCGAGGCGGCAGCTCTGAAGGGTGGTGCCTGCTCGAATTCCAGAAGGCAGGCCTCTTCCCACCACCTCAAGACCCACCTGTCCGTGGTAACAGCGGGGACCAGGTGGAGCAGTGCGGGAGCCGTCCCCAGGGGACCCAGGGAGTAAGGTGGCGGGGATGGGCGACACCCCTCAGCCCGGCCACTGGGCAGAGCTTGGAGGAGGACCGACCGAGGGACCTCCTGGGCCCTTTCCTCCTGCCTCCTGTTAGAAGAAGCGGCTTGGGTTTGAGATGCCAGGCCGAGGCCTGCTGGCCCCTGACGTTGCTGGCCAGGCGCGCTGGAAGGCTGTAGAAGGACGAAGGGCTTAGGCTGTGGTTTGCGGCCTTTGTCCTTCTGACCGAAGAACCGAGTCCAAGGTGGCATTGGACTCTCGATCCTCTGCAGGTGACCTTCCACCCCAGGGCGAGAGTCAGTCCCCAAAGGGAACATCCGCCAACTTGTGCTGGGTATCCGAGTAAGGTGGATATCCTCATGGCCAAGCCAGGACGCAGCATAGCCACCACGTCGCGCCACCGATCTGGCACATGAGTCCCTATATCCAAAGCAGTCTGGAGCTGCTGTTTGGCCACTGCCCTGCCTGGTCCCGCACCTAGCAACCGTAGTCTGCAGATCGGCGGGAAGATGAGGGATGACCTCATCCAGGGAGCCCAACAGGGCATGAGAAAAATGTGCCATGAGGACGGCCGAACTGGCTGGCCGAAGGCCGAGAGGAAGGCATAGCGTAGACTTTTACGCCCGGCGTAGTCCAATTTCTTGGACTCCTTGTCAGGAGGTTGTCCACATCCTGGCGTTGCCCGGCGAACGCTGTCGGTAACCAACCCCTCAGCAGGGGGTGTTCAAAAACGGACAAGAACGGTAGGGACATACTTCCTGGCCATCCTGGCGAGCGCAGGGCAGGAAGCAGGCGCTGCCAAAGTTCCAGTGCCGGACCCACTATGGCCTCGGCCACCGGAAAGGCCTCCGTCGGATCCCTGGTCCAGAATCTCGTGTGGGATACCTGGCCCGTTTGGAAGCGGTTCGAGCTCCATCCGTGAGACTCCGAGATGAGCAGAGCAGTCCTAGGAAGAACTGACAGGCTGATCATCCATTGACTGACCTCCTGAAGACTCCAGGGTCCAGTCGCTGGAGAAGAAGGAGGAATCATCTTCGGACTCGGAAGAGTCCTCGAAGACTGCCTCTGGCCTGAGCCACCCTTCACCTGCCGAGGCGGGTCGGGAGTGAGGGTAACTGACAGCGATGGGGTAAACACTTAGCCGACCGAGAATCCTTGGTCGGAGCCCCAGGCTAGTGGCTGTGGAGGCGGAGGTTCCACATGTCGGTGGGCAACTGGTTTGGCCGAACAACACGGCCTGGGTATAGGCTCCTCGGACAAACGAGGGGTTGTACGGCCGTTCTGGTGACAACCACTTAATGGCGGAAGGCGCGGTCGGCTTATTTCCCGGCCAGGAGAAACTATTGCAACATAGGTCCTCGTGCCGTCGGCGTTTACATGAAGCCTCCCTCATCCGGGGAGGAGGGGCGGACGGCGCGCCAGCAACATGGTCTGCAGCGATGCGGGCCGAGACAGCCTGGCGGTGGGAGCGGCTGGACGAAGAGTCGAACCGAGGACCGAGGAGTCCCGAATTTCGGGTCGGTCGCGAGGAGGTGTCGGCGGAACCGGCACTCCCGCCTGGCTCAAGGTCCATCCGAGCTCGGAACCGGGCACTGGGCGAACCCGGGATCCTCAACTCCTCCGGGGAGCAGGAGGGAATCTCGGCTGCTAAAGGCGACCAGCCCGTCAATGGGTCGAGAAAAATTCGACTTCATCAGTAGAGTCTCGGTCCAACTGACCTGGCCAGGGGACACCGTGGGCCAGTGGCGTGACTTGGCGACGCGACAGCCGACAGGACGGCGGCCGAGGGAGGGACCTTTCCCGCTCCCAAGGCGTGGACGGAGGACCTGCCCTCTTTTTGGACCGAAATAGGTCCAGCAGCGCAGAGCCCTTCTCCTTTAGTGGAAGGGACAGACAAAGCTCCTTAAAAGAAGCCGTGTAGGAAGAACCCCAGAGGCGGGATAAATACGCGGACGAGGAAGATATCGGCCTGCGCCGCCTCCTCTTGAGGCGACCATCGCTCGAAGCTGATCCATGACAACCCGCCGCATGAGACACCGCCAACCGGGCCTCCTTGGACTTCACGGGAGGCGCTTCGGGGCCCGGCCAGTTACCGTCGGGCAGCACTGGTCTTCGAGGGCGTGGGCGAGAAAGATGAGCACAGGTCGCAAGCCTGCGGGTCGTGCTCAAGGCCTAACAGTGAACACCACGTGGAGTGTGGATCCGTCGAGACATCTTCTGCCCGCATGGGCATCTCCAAATCGAGTCGATTTGTCCGCCGCGGCGCGAGGATCGAACTGAAGTCTTTTGCAAATTTTTATTTTAAATCCATAAGCGGAGAAATAGGAACCAGTCGCAAGCAGGAGCGTTAAGGAGGAACCTGAGCTTCCAGCGGTAAGGAAGATCTGGCGTCATGGGGCGGGCCGAGTTATACCACCGGGTGGGTGGGAGGAGCAAGCTTGAAGACCTTCCGGCAAGATTTAAAGCGGCAAGGATACTGCCAATGAGTGTGGATGAACAACATATCCATGTCCCTAGAAATAGGAAATACATTCCAGGTCCTGAACCTAGGACAAGAGACCCTGTAGCACCACCAGGCCGAACCGCTCTACGCCGAGACGATGTCCAGGCTATAATGCCTGATAAAGGTATGCACAGAGCTCAAGTGGCTGCAGCACATATAGCAGAGGTGGAGGCGTTTGAGTGCTGCAAAGGAGGTGGCCACACCTAGTAGAATGACCCGGACTGTACCTGGGAGGGCTTTGTTTGATATCATAACAGTATGAAATACACTGGACAAGCCAGCGAGACAGGGACTGTTTGGATACAGATTGGCCCATCAGCCTCTCAGAGAGGAAGCGAAAAGTTGTTCAGAACTACGAAAAGATTAGTTCTGTTGAGGTAATACCTCAGGCTGCGCTGTGAACATCCAGGGTGTGAGCAAAGCCTCCCTCTGTTCAGTACTTGGAAGTAGACTGAGTACGTCAATGTCCTGATTTAGGAGTGAGTGAGAGACCACCTTAGGCAAAAATTTGGATTCGTCCTCAGGGATACTCTGTCCCGGTGGAAAACTAAATAAGGCTCTTTGCACAGGAGGCGTGAAGCTCAGAAATTATTCTCGCTGAGTAACAGAAACCAAAATAACGTTTCCATGACAGAAAGGCAGCTGTAATCGGCAGGTTGAGGGCGTGAGTTGTTTCAGGACAAAAGCAAATCCCATGGAGGCACAGGGTCCTTAATGGGTGGCCTAAGATTTAACACCCCTCAGAAATTCCGAGGGAGGCGTCTAATTGTACCACTGCGATGTCCCACGGAAGGTGGTGAAGCAGAGATGGCACAAGGTGCACTGTGATAGGGAGTAGGCTAGACCCGAGCGAAGAGGGAGAGCAGGTAGTCCAACACCACTCACTGGGCAACCTAAAGGGAAAAATCGCGTGCTCGCGACCATAAACAAAAACGGCAGCCATTTCATGGCGACGTGCGATACATGTTGCCGACTTTCTGGCAGCAGAAAGAACTACTGCAACCTCTTGTGAGACCCCGTGGCGCAAGATGGCTATGTCTCTAGGAGCCATGCATGCAGGTTCAGTGAGCATAAGTCCGGGTGGACTGGTGAACCTTTCTCCTGAGACAGGAGATGGGGCTGAGCGGCAATGGGAGCGGGGGTTCCAGGATAGCTGCATCAGCAAAGGGAACCAGATCTGTCTGGGCCAGAACAGGGCCACCAGGCTCATGATTGCATGCTCCCTGCGCAGTTTGAGAAGAACTCTCTGGATCAACGGGAAAGGAGGGAAAGCGTAGAGGAATCTGTCCGCCCAGGAGAGGGACAACGCGTCTCGCCAGAAAACACCAGGCCCTGGATCTAGCGAGCAAAAATTGGGCAGTTTTGCGTTGGATGGGGATGCGAACAAGTCTAGCTCTGGTGTTCCCCATCGAAGAAACAGATCCTCTGCTACCTTTTGAAGAAGTTCCCACTCGTGGACTCTGGCCTGGGAGCGACTCAGACCGTCTGCAATCGTGTTGTCCACCCCGGGAACATGCACAGTGATCAGATTCGCCGCGTCCGATTACCCAATCCCACACCCTCATGGCCTCCCTGCAAAGTGGGTAAGAGTGTGCGCCTCCTTGTTTGTTGAGGTAATACATCACCGCCGTGTTGTCTGTCTGAAGCAGAAGAGTACACGGTGGGATTACTGACTGAAAGGCCTGCAGGGCATAAAGAACTGCCCTCATCTCTAGAACGTTGCTATGGAGATGAGCTTCCATCGGGGTCCACGTAGCCTGGGACTTTACCCCATCCAGGTGTGCCCCCCATCCTAGACCTGAGGCATCTGTGGTAAGGGTTACCTCCGGGGACGGCACTACAAACGGGACGCCCATGGAGAGCGACCCTGGGACTAGCCACCACTGCCAGTCTCGAATCACGGTGTTCGTGATCCTGACCGGATGCTGCAAGTGGTCTTGCCTTTGGTCCCATTACACCTTGAGCATCCACTGAGTTACCCATGTGAGCCTTGGCGAAGGGCCGTAGGAATGGCGCAGCCATGTGTCCGACAAGCGAGGGACCGACCTGGCAGAGACGGTCTTGTTAGACGATAATTCCCTGATGAGGGATCTGATGCGCTCCACTCTGTCGTCTGGAAGAAAACTCTTCCCTGAGCGGTGTCAGAACTGCACCTATAAACTGCAGTTTCTGCGACGGTACCAGGAGAGACTTCTCGTAGTTTATTAGGATGCCCAGAGATCGGAACAGGTCCTGGGTGCTCTGGACCGCAAGTAACAACGCCTCTCTGGAGGCGGCCATAAGAAGCCAATCGTTCAGGTACGGGAACACATAATGGCCCTGTCTCCTTAGAGACGCTGCCACGACTGCCATGCACTTGGTAAAGACTCTGGGTGTGGATGACAGTCTGAATGGAAGGGCTCGGAATTGAAGGTGGTGGTCGAGGAACTCGAAGCGCAGGAACCTCTTGTGCGCCTGAGCTATAGGGATATGCAAGTATGCGTCCTGCATGTCTAGAGACGCTAAGAAGGCGTCTTGTTTAGCGAAGGAATAAGACCGGAAGAGTCACCATCACCGGAATCTCTTATGGCTGACCGACACGTTGAGGTCGCTGAGGTCAGAATCGGAGGTCCCTGTTTTCTTTGGAACCAGGAAGAAGTGGGAATAATATCCTTGTCCTCTCTCTGGTTCTCCGGGACGTACTCTATCGCTCCCTTTTGCAGGAGCGCGAGTACTTCTTGCCAGATCAGAGATTTGTGCTGACCCGGATACCGGGAGAGCAAAGGAGGCCTCGAGGGTGGCCTTTCTGCGAATTCTATATAGTGGCCTCTTCCGACCAACTGAAGAACCCACCTGTCGGTGGTTATAGCCTGCCATCCCGGCAGGAAGCTTGCAATGCAAACCCCGACCATGATTTCCCGTTGATCCTGAGGGGCAGGGGCCGGAAAGGAGTCAGGCTGTGGCGGCAGAGGGTCCCGCTGGCTGGGCCGACTTAGGAGTATGCTGGCTTCAGCCGGCGGGCTGTTTCCCCTGGGCTCTACGGAAGTCGTAGCACCTCTGTTGTGTAGCAGAGGGACTGCTGCCTCTGTATCCGCCACGATCGGCTTGGTTCCACGAAGAACTAAGCCTGGTCGGTATACGGCCTGAACCGACCTCACCGCCTTCCGGCCTCTTGAAGTCTGGTAATAATCTTCTCCGAAGGTTTACAAACAAGACTTCTCCTCGAATGGGCGTCCATGATATTCTTCTGGAGCGTCGGGGTAAAGCGAGCGAGCGGAATCCAGGAGTGCCTCCGGAGGCATACACGCCAGAAGCTGCTGCTCGGGCGATGAGTCCAGCGGGTAGTGCAGCTGCTCGTAGCACATGGGTTCCTATGTCCGAACCCATACGGAGGAGCGGAAGCATCTCCTCCTTCTGCTCACCTTCCGGCAGTTTTTCAGCCGCTTCCAGACCCTGTTCCCACAAGGCGTTCTGAACTGAACCATGGGTCAAATAATTCAAGGATCTGATGGCGCGGGTAGCGGAGCTGTCGATGCGCCTACCATGGCGTCCAACTGCTTGGACTCTGGGTCGATGTGGCAGGTGCTCAGATGTTGTGGCCTCTGTGACCCGGTCATGTGAAGCTGTGATGACCAGAGAGTCGGCCTGAGGCTGCTGAGTCAAGTACTGGTCTTCTCTAGGAGCTTTGTACAAGCGATCAGCTTTCTTCGGCATCGCCGGGAGTGAATGTGGACGCTTCCACGCTGCCTTGGTGATGTCCATGAAAGTGTCAACCAAGGGTGGCACCACCACAGGCTTGGGGTCCTTCTGCTGAAGATATTTGGCAAGGCGTATCCTTCGGGTCTAGCTCTTCCGCATCCCATCCCATGTTCTCTTGGATGTGTCTCATAATATCTGAGAAAGAAGGGTCGTCCGGAGGAGACTTCGGCATCTCACGTGGGTCCGGAGAAGGGATGGAGAGGGGAGATGGGGATCTGGATGATGAGTACTCTGATCCCATGTCTTCCGTCGAAGGTGATCGTCGGTGTCTCCTGGGTCTCTTGGGGCTGGGTGACCTAGAAGAGGATACAGACGGAGGTCTCCGTTTTTCTGGTCTCCCCTGGGAGGGGTTCCGAATTCCCGGGGAGGAGGTAAGTGGCTTGCCGACCCCGATGGCAAGGGGGGTGCAGGAACCGGAGGAGAAGGAAGAGTGGGAACCATGTCCTTCTTTATGGTGTCCCACCAGTAAGTGAAGAGGTCCTTCACATCCGCTAAAGAAAGGCCCGACGACGGTCCGGGCACGGGTGGACGGTTGTCGGGTCCCGGCGTTGGCTCCACAGGGGGCTCGGGTAACGGCGAGGGTTCCCTGGGAGTCTCGACGAGACCGGGGTCACCCGTCTGGTCCTCGGGCTACGTTAGATCCTCCTCGGTTAAGGTCTCCTGACCGACGTCGGTCGGAGGCGTCAGGGCCCTCTTCTCAGGAGGAGCAGGCGCCGGTCCCCCTATCGGCGTCCGCTGAGGAGTTGGCTTAGCCGGCGACGGTCGTCTGGCCGACGGCGGCTCCAGGCATGCATGACGAGAGGCTGACGACGGATGCACCGGCATCGGATCCTGAGGTCTCCTTAAGGAAGTAAGCTCCAACGTCTTGCGAAGAGGCAAAGAAACTGACCTGACATCGGGTTCCGAAGGGCGGGAACCCGACTTAAGATGATGATGATGGTGATCCCCAGACTTCACCAAGGCCCTGGAGGACGAAGACGAGAACAGCCTGGCGGACTTGGCCTGAGAAGAGGACTTCCTGACCGCAGCTAGGGGAGGCTGAGAGCTGGCCCTGGAGGGGGAGCGGTCGGACCTGGAACCGGAGCTGCGAGAGTCCGAAGCCCTGGAGGGGGGCCTGGAAGGGGCCTTCTCACTTCGTTTCTCCGCGTGCTTGTGGGTCTTTTTTGAAGATTCCCCCTTGGAAGACATGGTCTTTAGCTTCTCTTCCAGTAAGAAAGCTTGAAGGGCCTTCTGACGTTGGATCCGGGTTCGACTGTTAAACCCCTGGCAGAAGGAGCAGGCCCGGGTATCGTGGTCTGGGCCTAGGCACCGGACTCAGGCCGTGTGGGGATCCTTGAAGGGGATCTGTTTCCCGCAAGCACACTTGGAGGAGTGACCGGAGGTCGGAGAGGACATCAGCGAAAATCTTGCTAGGAGAAATCCAAATTTCGAAGGAAAAGAACTTAACTACGTCAGCGCGCTAGACTGTAACGAAGGGGTCGAGACATACCAAGTCGGACGGCGGGGAAAGAACTGGGAATCTGGCGACCGCCCCTTTATGTACCACGCCTGACGTCGGGGGCCGGACCGACGTCCGGGGCAGTCCCCGCTGAAGATAGCTAGCTAGAATTTTTCCGTGGGGTCCTGACGCCTTCCGGCTTCAGTCCTAATGGTGTAACCTGCTGCAAGAGCTGTGTCTCGAAGTAAGATCAAAGGTTATTTTTTGACTGCACAGATCGCATGACTCACACAAAGTGAATTTCTGATAAGGAAATGTGAAAACATATTTTTTTAATGAGATTTGTACAGTTACGCAACATTTTGAACAAAAACCATAACAAGGAAAACATGTCTTTGCTTTTTAAACTGATTAATTCAGCTTTTATTGCAGGTCACTCAGGGGACACAGCCTGTAACATGCGATATATTGTTTTTAATTGCAATATAAAGTAAATAAGAAATACATTTATTTATCTGAAAACATTAGAAATCTGTACTCTGAGATGTCTTTCAACTGATGTCTGAAGGAAACTGCAAAGGGAAGCAGTTCACAATGAAATAAAATCAACAACCCAAAAAGGGTGTGGTGTGTCTGAATGTCACAGTAACACAGACAAGACACCATTTTTTAAGTCTTTTATTGATAAATAAAATGGTAACAATCAAAATCGTTTTAAAACTATAATCATTATTTATACTGAAATGAACCTTTTAACAAAAAAAAGAACACTAGTATGTCATTTCTTGAATATTCAGCCTCTAGAACAATGGGACATTGCGTGGCACAGCATTTTTTTACACATACCCAAGGTGCATGATGCCACGTAAAACTCCCAGCGGGTGTTGTTAAAAAAATAACATACACCCCACCTACTATGCTACTACTTGTTCATATTGTTTTTATAGATTAAATCAGAACTCTAACTTCAACTATGAGCAGCACGCTATGTCTGACATCCAGCGTAAAGACGCACTGTTTCAGCGTCGAAAAGGTAGAAAACAATCACAGCACAGCTCGTGCTGTTCTATGCTTGAGTGACATCTAAATGCTGTCTCGTAAATCTCTTTATAATATGCCAGTTACAACAGGAAATAATCAACCGGTTATCTGGTTATAACATAACTAAGTCTGTAATTCTTTACAGCCTTGAGCAATGTATTACACCTACTCTGTGCCAGAGTAATGAGAATCTCAACAATAATTTGTGATCCTTCAAAGAACACTTGCTCATTATTTTGCTTTAGCTACAAAGGCTAGAACTACTGGTTTACAAAAACCAGCACTGCACTGTAATGCTACCATTGCATCTTTTTGACATGATAAATAGCTGGTGCCGATTCAATCTATCAGCGGGAAGATTTGCTTGAGTGTGAGGGCCTCTTAAAATTACAAGAGGCTTTCATGTGCACATTGAGTTAAGGATTTTTTTTTTACATTTATTAATAAGACAAACTAATAATACCGATGCAGGGGCATCTCTACACTACAAGAGGGTTACCTCTTGCATCTTTAGGGTTTCAGAATAATTTACCTTTGGTTTGCAGTCCTCTCAGTCTAAGGACTTCTGAGAATTTTCCTACACGTAGAGATGCTGTGACATCCTCATTTACATAACGAGCAAGTCAGTAAAGATGAGGGACATCAATTATCTTACAGGTGCATTAGAAAAATAATAAAAAAAGCTCTGCCCTTTCAAAATGTTCTTAAACAGAATTCAGCACCAAACATATGTGGATGCCAGCAGGCCTTCTCCAAAGTATCAGAAGATATGGAATGTTAATCAAGAGTTTCGGATTAAGCAGAATACAGAACGGAACTGAACCACTGCAGCAGTCTAGTGATATTTCTACACAAGTCCAATGGAATGAAGCGTTGGGGACCTCTCTCGAGTCCTGAGTTTTACACCTGAAAGGCTTCTTTTGGAATGATTCCTTTCTCCTTTAATGAAATTAGAAAAGGAAAGACGTATTACTCCATGCACACAAATTCATTATTTGATAACAAGAATCCAGTCCCATTTCTAAATCTGTATTTGCACTGCTGAACTTGACAACCACATAACTTCATTGCCTGTCTAAGACGACTGAGGAACTCATGCAGTTATAGGTAACATAATAAAAAGGGAATTTTACAAAACATGAACATTATGTACTTCTCCTTACAGCCTGTTTCGTAATGTAGATTTTATCTGATTGATCCTGCTGGCATTTTGGACTGAAGCACCTGTAGCTGTGCAACCACAAACTCCCGTGTCTGTCCCAAGAATGACATACAAGCCAGGGACCAGCTGTGGGAGTGTGCAGAGGTCCTGTATAGAAGGAGCCATTAATAATTAAGTCATGAATAGCTCCGGTCTGTGATTTATGTGCCTGGGTGCTATACTGAGAAGCACCTCTACACTCCAAGAGTTGACTGCCAGTTTACACCTGGTCTCAGTAGAGCAGAGGGACAGATAAATTGCAAACTGGAGGTACAAATAGCACTGACTATACAGGACCTCTATGCACACTTTTGCAGCGGCTCCCTAGCTCATACTGTATGTCATTCCTGGGACAGCCGTGGGAGGCTGTGGATGCACCACTAGAGGCGCTTCAGTCCAAACTGCTGGTGGGAGGGATGACAGTATCAGTCAGATAAAAAGTACAGTTATGTAAGAACTTACCATAACAGCAGATCTTCGAGAAGAGCTCTTGCAGTAGGCAACACTGTTAGGACTAAGCCGCCAGGTGCTAGGACCACACGGAAAACTTCTAGCTAGCAGTCTACAGAGAAGGACAACATGCAGATGTCCCCCGATGGTATAAAGGGGATGGTGCGCCAGCCCTGCCTCGGTTCTCTTGCCAGAGACCTGTGAAAAGGAGCAACAGGAGGAGGAGGGTGCTCCTGAAGTCACCGAAAAGGCCAATATGTGTGCAAAAGACAGCAGGGGGATGGATGGAGGTAAAAGCATTCCTACTGCAAGAGCTCCTCTCAAAGATAGTACAGGTACGCAAGAACTTACCGTAACAGTAGCTCTTCGAGAGGAACACTTGCAGCAGGTGACACCTTTAGAACTAAGCCGCCATGCACCAGGACCCCACGGAAAACTTCTGGCTAGCAGTATACAGCGGGGGACCGCTCCTGTTACGTACACTATAAAAGGGACGGTCCCCCAAACCCATCCCAAGTTCTCCCGCCGGAGACCCCCGCATGTTGGCAAAATTGGAGAACCGAGGAGGTTCCTCTAGGAGAAAAAATAAAGGAATCTGAGATGGAGAAGCAGCTACCAGGGGGAAGGAGGGAGGGAAATACAGTACCTGCTGCAAGAGCTCCTCTCGAAGATCCACTGTTATGGTAAGTTCTTACGTAACTGTACTATCTTACTTCCAGATTCGCTCTTGCAGCAGGTAACCCCTTTAGGACACAGTCCCAAGCAGTAAAGGAGAAACTCCAGGAAAAAGGGTGGAGGCAGAAGTCACCCAAAGAAATTAGGACAGCCTTGAAAGACTGCAAGTCCAAAGTCTGCCCTGCGGCAAGTAGCAATGTCCAGACTAGTGTTTCACAAAGTTGTGGACAGAACTCCAAGTGGCTGCTGTGCAGATGTCAGCAGCAGACACATTCTTCAGTAAGGCAAAAGAAGCAGCCATGCCCCTGGCAGAATGACCCTTGACCAAGACTGGCAAGAGTCTGTTGTGCTGTTTGTCGTAACAAACAATGCAATTTACCAACCATTTGGACAAACATTGTTTAGAAACAGGAGCCCCTACCATGCGGAGAGTGAAAGAAATGAACAACTGATCAGCTTTTTGCAAGGGTTTGGTTTGCTCTAGTTAATAATGCAGTGCTCTGTGAACATCCAGAGTATGAAGTAATGCCTCCCCATGATTCGAGTACTTTGGGTAGTACACCGGAAGGTGGATGTCCTGATTCAAGGTAAACTCTGGCACCACCTTCGGAAGAAGCTTAGGATTCATTCTCAAGGACACCCTGTCCTTGTGAAAAAACAAATAAGGCTCCTTACACATCAAGACCTGGAGCTCAGAAATCCTTCAAGCAGAAGTAATAGCAACTGAAAATAACATCTTCCATGACAGAAGACACAGCTTGCAACTTGTGGCAGGTTCAAAAGGAGGCAAAGTGAGCTTTTCAAGAACAAATAAAAGATCCCTTGGTGGGACAGGATCCCTGATGGGAGGCTTCAAATGCAAAATGCACCAGGAAGAAATGGGGAGAACTCTTTCCCCTGTTGTGCTGGCGGACTGGCTCACTTGTGCAGGAAAGCCCGGATCTCTTCTGCGATAACGCTGTGGGCCTGGGGTGTAATGGGATTCAATCTGAAGAACTTCAGTGAACTCGAGAGTGTGCCCTCTCTCGACAACTTGCAGGACCCACCGATTGGTTACCTGACGCCACCCCTCGGTGTGCAAGGAAAACTAACCGCCCACCATTACCTCCCCTAAAGCATCCGCCGGGGAGGGGAAGCGCAGACTGGGAGATTCTGGGGGCCCGAGGGACTGAACCACCAAAGGCAGGGGTGTAGACCTTTTGCTTGAAGCCCTACCTCTGCTGCTCCTGCTGTCCTCTGGGCTGATGTCTGGTGTTTCTTCGCAAGGACTGCTTGGAGTTCTGATTTGGTGGAGATTTTTATACGGTCTGCATGGATCTAATAGCTTTGCCAGATTCCTGCAGCCAGGTGATAATGTTCTGTGAATCCTCACTGAACAACACCAATCATCGGAAGGGGGCATCCATAACCTTGGATTGTACTTCCGGCACAATGCCTGACACCTGCAACTAGGAGTACCATCAAATACAAACAGCCGAAGCAGCAGCTCTGCCAGCTGAATCGACGGTATCACAGGATGCCGCCGAGGATGTCGTTACCAAAGTGGATCCTGACTTCAGGATCACCATAAGTTTGGTCCAGCCTGGGCAGTCTGGCATGGCCTGGGCCACCTCCATCGCCTTGTCCCATAGGGCATTTTGGTATTGAACCATGTGGGCAAGGAAGTTTTGGGAATAAATGGCACACACGGAGGAAGAGTAAATCCAGAGACAAGCTAATATTCTTCAGGTGATGTTACCTCTGGCTGGAAGCTGCAATACTGAATTTATGATCCGCTAGAAAGCGAGTCGTGCTCACAACAGAGGGAAGTGAACCTTACAATTTACAATTGTCTTTGGTTTGTAGCAGTTCATCAGAAAAGCTAATATTCTTCAGGTGGAGGCTACTTCTAACTGAAAAGTGAAATAAGGAACTTAGAATTATCAGGAAAGACAGTCTTTCAATCAAACGGAGGGAGGTGGACCTTGCTTTACTTTTGTTACAATTGTTAATATTTTCAGTGCAGGAAGAGTTTTAACCCAGAGGGACTGAACACCTTTATTGTGTCTGTCCTTGTGCACAGCTGACTTGATTGGAATTATTAATTGACTGTTTGCATTGCAATATTTGTCATACTGTGAGTTATTCACTGGGCTAAGAATTTGTCATAAGTCCTGAAGTGAGTGCAGGTTACAGGCTGTGTATTTGACCCAGACAGTGCCCCAGGGGGTGGAAACTGTTTTTGTGTTTATCTCTGTATGCCTTAAAAGGCCAGGCCAGACTGTGTCAGGAAGTGCTTACATCACAGCTACTTATCAGCCAGTAGCTTTGGAAGAGTCTTATAGACCTGATAATAACAGTGCTATAAGCAAGTGGTTTATAGCAGGTCATCAGACAAGCTAATATTCTTCAGGTGATGCTACCTCTGGCTGGAAGCTGCAATACTGAATTTAGAATCTGCAAGAAAGCGAGTTGTGCTCACAACAGAGGGAGGTGAACCTTACAATTTACAATTGTCTTTGGTTTGTAGCAGTTCATCAGAAAAGCTAATATTCTTCAGGTGGAGGCTACTTCTAACTGAAACGTGAAATAAGGAACTTAGAATTATCAGGAAAGACAGTCTTTCGATCAACAGAGGGAGGTGGACCTTGCTTTACTTTTGTTACAGTTGTTAATATTTTCAGTGCAGGAAGAGTTTAAACCCAGAGGGACTGAATACCTTTACTGTGTCTGTCCTTATGCACAGCTGACTTGATTGGAATTACTGATTGACTACTTGCATTGCAATATTTGTAATACTGTGAATTATCCAATGGGCTAAGAATCTGTCATAAGTCCTGAAGTGAGTGCAGGTTACAGGTTGTGTATTTGACCCAGACAGTGCCCCAGGGGGTGGAACTGTTTTTTGTGTTTATCTCTGTGTGCCTTAAAAAGGCAGTTTTGGGGTTGACTGCTTTCAGAGCACAAATCACCAAGCTCTTTTGGGGCTGGGGAGGTTTACCTGTGTCTGATTTGGATGTCTGGATTAGCAGGGTATTTTCTCTGTCAAATTGCTGTGTAGGGCATCTAGCTGACAGGAAGGCGCTCATCGCAGCGGTGGGTCAGAGCTTTTAGCTGATTGTTCCATGAGGGCACAGTTTAGGCCCAAACCCTACCCACCCCTGGAAATAGTTCCTTTGTACCTGGGGTTCTGACATAATTTCCTCAGGAGGGCAAGGTGCATATCACTGTCATATCCTTTCTAGTACAACGCACTGAGAATATAAGCTTACACACTGTATACTATATATATATTTCTATACTGTAAAACAAACCAATCTCACACACACACACAAAAAAATAATTATAAACAGGATAAACAAAAAGATAGACAGACATGTGGGGAGTAGTGCAATGTAATGGCTGTGGGGCAGCAGTCTTCCGGGAGTCTTTCTGGAGGCTGAGATGCTGCCCTATTTGCAGACAACTCTCTGCCCTGAGGGAGGAAGTTGCCCGTCTTCAGGCCTCACTGGATAGTAGTAAGGGAACCTCCCCCATCCACGGAGCACCAGAGCTACCACCACTACCTCAGAGGTTGCGAAGGAAGCACAGCAGTTGGACCACAGTGGGCTCAGGGAGGGTGAAGGTGGCGGAACAGAGGCACACCCAGTCAGCTGTTCTGCTCCATAATCCATACACCATTCTGGGGGACCATAATTCCTCTAGGGATGCACCCGCAGAAGAGACTAAGAAGATTGCGGACAACTGTCACAAGGGAGGCCCACAGGAAGGAGACAGAACACACCACAGGGAAAGGAAGCAGCTCCTGGTGGGGGACTCAATTATTAGGGGGATAGAACTGGGGGGAGCAGGGAAAACTAAAGTAAGGTGCCTGCTTGGTGCCATGGTTTGGAGGGATAGGAAGCGCATCCTCAGGATCATGAGAGCAGCTGCATAGGAGTCTGAGCTGGATGTCATTGTCCACCTAGGGACAAATGAGTTGGCTCATCATGAGATCACAGCAGTGCAGGAGGACTTTGCAGAGTTGGGGAGGGGCCTAAGACAAGTAGCACACACAGTATCCTTCTCAGAGGTGCTGCATGTCTATGGCATGGGTGAGGCGAGGGTACTTTGCACCATACGATTTAATGAATGGTTGAAAAAATGGTGTGGTGCACAGGGATTTGGCTTCATTGGGGAGTGGGGTTCCACCTAGAGGGACACCAGCCTATACTGGCAGGATGGTCTGCATCTGTCCAGGAAGGGAACAAGTCTTTTGGGCAATCGGTTTAAATGCTTCATTGGCAAGCTTTTAAACTAGTCAAGGGGGAAGCACTGATAAGCAGCAGGAAATGCCCAGCCTCCCCCTACAAAAGAGGGTACTAAATGAGAAAAAGACCAAGGTAGAAAGGACAGTGGGGGATACTGCTACAAAAGGCAAAGCCATCAAAAAATGGAGAGCAATGAGTACCAATGCCCGTAGTCTGGGTAACAAGCTTCCTGAATTAGTGGCATTGATGGAGGAGGAACATTTGGATATCGTGGCAGTCACAGAAACATGGTACACACAGAACCATGACTGGGACATAAACATACCAGGATGCACTATCTACAGGAGGGACAGGGAGGGTGAAAGAGGAGGAGGAGGAGTATCTCTCTACATAAGGGAAGGAATCAAAGCAACAGAACAAAAGAGTAAACAGGGAGGAGAAGAAGCACTGTGGGTCAACCTGGAGACAGGCAATGGCACCACTATCTGCACAGGGGTTGTATACAGACCCCCTCTCAGGGGGAGGAAATAGACAAGGAAATGATAGAAAGTATACTTAGAATGGCAGAAAAAGGGGAGATATTCCTGATGGGTGATCTGAATATGCCAGATGTTAAATGGAGTGCAGTTGCAGCAGCCACTTCTAAGAGTGGGGTTATTCTAGATGCCCTACAGGGGGCATGCCTTAGACAACTAGTATTGGAACCCACTCGAGAGGCAGCAATCTTAGACCTGGTTCTCTCAAATAGAGATGGAGAGAGGATCACAGATGTAGAAGTGGGTAGCCATCTGGGAACTAGCGACTAGGGTTGTCACGGTATGAAATTCTGATGGTATGTTAACCGTCACATGTAATTCCGTGGTTATCGTCATACCGCAGTACTGCAGTACAAGTACTTTTTACATAAAAAAGAAGCCTCCTTGAATTGAGTTATCCCTGAAAATGCAAAAAAATAGTTGAAAGGTCCCAATACCGTGGTATACCGTGAATCACGGTTATCGCGGTACAAGAAATTTCCCACGGTATCAATATCGTGACTTCTGATACCGCGGTATACTGTCAAACTGGTATACCGTGACAATCCTACTAGCGACCATCGAACAGTATGGTTCACAAAAAACACAGCTGTAGAGCCAAGCCATACAAAGGCAAAAGTACTGGACTTTAGGAGGGCTAACTTTGCCAAAATGGGTGAGTGCCTAAGGAATGCACTAGCAAACAGGCAGGAAGGAGGGGTGGAAGAACAATGGGGAATAATAAAAACTGCCAACACAGAGGTAACAAGCCTTTGTGTGAAGCAAATAAACAAAACAAAACGATGTGAGAAACCACTATGGTTCTCAAAGGAGGTGGCAGTGAAGGTTCAAGAGAAAAAGAAAGCATTCAGGAAGTACAAGGAATCACAGAAGAAGCAGGACAGAAAATTGTATCAGTTAAAGCAAAAGGAAGCTGGGAAGGCAGTCAGAACAGCAAAGGCCCAAACTGAGGAAAAGATAGCCCACTCAGTTAAGAAGGGGGATAAAACATTTTATAGGTACATCAGGAAGTGTAGGAAGACCAAGGGAGGGATAGTGAGGCTTAATAAAGGGGGGGGTGGGCAGAGGATGACGGTGAAAAGGCAGAGATACTAAAGAAATATTTTTGCTCAGTATTTACAAATGAAGAGGGGGAGGTACCTAAACCAAACAATGGAAACACTCTGGATATAGAAGTTGATACCAGCCCATTTACAGAAGAAAGAGTTCTGAAAGAATTCTTAAAACTGAAGGTGGACAAAGCAATGGGGCCTGATGGGATTCATCCCAGAATTCTAAAAGCACTAAGGGTAGAAGTAGTGAAAACCACTGACTACCCTCTTTAATAAATCATAGGAGGATGGGGTGGTACCTGAGGACTGGAGGAGGGCTGATGTGATTCCAATTCACAAAAGTGGGAGCAGGGCAGAAGCAGGAAACTACAGACCTGTTAGTTTAACTTCAGTGATAGGGAAAATGATGGAATCACTTCTGAAGGAAAGAACTGTCGAGTACCTAGAGGCCAGAGGGGCACAGGACCCAAGGCAGCATGGATTCACAGCGGGAAGGTCATGCCAGATGAATCTAATAGATTTATTTGACTGGGTGACCAAAGTAGTAGATCAAGGAGGGGCTGTGGACATGGCCTACCTAGACTTTAGCAAGGCATTTGACACAGTCCCACACAAAAGATTAATATACAAGTTAGCCAGCCTGGGAGTGTGTCCCAAGATGATAGCTTGGGTAAAGAATTGGCTGGAGAACAGGACACAGAGGGTAATAGTAAATGGAGTCCACTCTGAAGAAAGGGGGTTACTAGTGGGGTACCGCAGGGTTCCCAGATAGGACCGGTCCTCTGGTGTCTTTATAAGTGACATTGCAGAGGGACTGGAAGGAAAAGTATGTCTCTTTGCAGATGACACAAAGATCTGCAACAAAGTTGATGCACAAGGTGGGGTAGAAAGGATGAGAAGGGACTTGGCAAGGTTAGAGGAATGGTCAAATGTATGGCAGCTTAGATTCAATGCTAAGAAGTGCAAGGTAATGCAACTGGGAAACAAAAACCCAGGGGAAGAGTACACAATGAGGGGGTGAGATACTAACAACAACAACAAAAATGGAAAGGGACCTGGGGGTAGTCATATCAGATGACCTAAAGGTGGGCAAGCAATGTGAGAGGACAGGTAGGAGGGCTGGGGGATACTGGGATGCATAGGGAGAGGCATCACCAGTAGAAAACAGGAAGTTGTTATCCCTCTGTACAGACAGTTGGTGGGACCTCATCTGGAGTACTGTGTGCAGTTCTGGAGACCCAATCTCCACAAAGACATAGACAGGATGGAAGCTGTCCAGAGGAGGGCAACTAAAATGGTGCAGGGTCTGCACAGGAACACATATGAAGAGAGACTTAAGGAGCTTAATATGTATAGCCTCGAGGAAAGGAGGGAGGGGGGGACATGATAAAAACTTTCAAGTACCTCAAGGGAATCAACAAAGTCCAAAGGGTAGCATCTTTCAGAAAAAGAGGTATGCAAGAACAAGGGGGTACAATTTGAAGATGGGGGAGGCGGCTCAGAGGTAATGTAAGGAAGTATTTTTTCACAGAAAGGGTTGTGGATGCATGGAACGGCCTTCCGGAGGAGGTTGTGGAGTCAAAAACAGCAGTGGAATTCAAGCATGCATGGGACAGTCAGAAGA
The DNA here is from genome assembly GCA_016271365.2 of Neoceratodus forsteri. Classification (NCBI taxonomy): domain Eukaryota; kingdom Metazoa; phylum Chordata; order Ceratodontiformes; family Ceratodontidae; genus Neoceratodus; species Neoceratodus forsteri. The sequence goes on along the minus strand of CM057451.1, from coordinate 265,583,704 downwards.
CAATTCTAGGAGGTGGGGGGGGGGGTTAGGAAAAAGTAGGCTGCTGGTTAACTAGGATCTGCAGCTTATCCATTAGGTAGGGAAATGGGCAGACTGGGTGGGCCAAGTGGTCCTTATCTGCTGTCAGATTCTATGTATCTTCTAGGCCAAATAATCGAACTGCTTCAAATCCTTATCTAGTGGCTGTGTACGGAGGTGCTGAGGTCTCTTGGACCTGTCATGGTCAGCATTAATGATGACAGAGTCCACCTCCGATTGTTCCCCATAACATGGGTTGTCCCTGGGTGTAGTATACAGCCGGTCACATTTCTTCGATATTGCCAGTGTAGAAAAGAGGTGCTTCCAAACGAGTTTGTTCGCATCCTTGCACGATTCGATCATAGGAGAGACCACCATGGGCAAGGTGTCTTTCCTCCTAAGAAAGATAGCCAGTCGCTTGGGTACTATATCCAACTCCTAGGTGCACCAACCGTCAAGTTGTTGGATGTGACGCATCACATCCATAAACGCTGAGTTGTCGGATGGGGACCAAGGCGTGTCTTTGCCACTGTCTAGCTCTGAATCCAGGTCCAAATTCCCTCGACTGGAGTCAGAGGAAGACTATCCTTCCGAATTTACCGAGTCTGGGGAGGGAGAGTGTGGATGCTTTCGCAGCAATCCCTGTGGAAGGAGTGTATCACCCCCATCTGGCGTCGCAGCAGCCCCCCCCCCCCATGGGAGGGGTAGGCGGACTGGCTGGAGGCTTGTCCGGAGGTGGTCCCTGATCGGATGGCTGAGGGGGTGCACTGGGTACCTGCTTGTCTTTAAAAAAGGTCCACCAGGCCGAAAAAAGCTCATTTAGGCCATGCTGTGGACCCTGTGGAGGAGTTGGTGCAACTGGCGTCCAGGTTAGGCGTACATGGCCCCGGCACCTGGTCGTGAGGCTGAGCCAATGCAGGCGTCGGAGTAGGATGATCCAGGGTGCCTGATGTTGGACTCAGAGGGATACCACCGTCGGGTGTTGGACGAACCGGATCTGGCGTCCAGTTATCGGAACCTTGGACGTTAGGTCCAGCCAGTGTTAAGGGGCTTAGGCTGGGCTGGAGATTGATCCGGCAGCTGCCTAGGCGGAGTCACCTGTGAAGGGGAGCAAGCTCCCTAATGGGTCAAACACCCCCTTTTTCCAGGGGGGGAGAGGGCGTCGATTTCGGGTGTTGCCCTGCTGCTTGAGGACCCACCGGCTAACCCACTTGGCTTAGAGCCTGCAGTGACAATGGGCCTAAGCTTCAGTGGCTGGGAGGCGGGGAAGAACACCAAGTCCCCCACTGGATACTGCTAGGTAGAGATTTTTGGTATACCGCAGGTACAGCGACATTTCAACAGCGCGGTCCCTTACAGTGGCACCGCACTGTAGGGAACCCACTGAAACCTGGCACTGTCTGTCGGGGGTCCTGCACCCCCCCAAATCAGCTCCAACTTGGAGTTGAGAATCCTAAGTTTGGGAGGGAGGGTGCATTCCCCTGCGTGGGGGGTTTGGAGGGAAAATCCCCGAAGAAAACACTCAATTTTGTACGAAACCAGCAGCCGACTGCAAAATGTGGTCGACCTGTTGGTTTAGCTATCGCGCTCGTTGACAAATTTTGTCGACGACCAGCCATGATCCGGTTTATGGGTCCTGGTGCCTTAGGCCTAAAGGCGTTACCTGCTGCAATAGCAAATCTCGAAGTAAGGTCTACTGGTACGGTAAGTTCTTAGTAACTGTACTATCTTACTTCAAGGGAACTCCTGCAGTAGGCAATACCGTTAGGACTAAGTCCCAAGCAGTGCCAAAAAATATGCCAAGACAACACTCGAGAGGAGGAGGAGAAAGGTCAGCTGCAGGTCATGAAGGACTGGAGGCCCTGAAGGACTGGTAGTCGGAGGCAAAGTCCCGTTGGCAGGGCTTAAAAAAGAGCTGACAGACCCAGTGGGTGACGTGCAGCAACCTGCAGCAGGCATGACCCTGAGACAGGCTGTAGATGGGGCCATCTTCCCAGTGGAATGGCCCTGAACAACCCCGAGAAGGGACTAGTGGTGGTGCAGAAAGCCAGACGAGATGCAGTATGCAACCCCCTGCGACTGGTGTCAGAAAAGCACTGAAGCACCTGATATCAAGAGAGCGAAGGATATGAAGAAATGACATGACTGCCGAGAGCCTAAGGAAATGGGCTCTCTGGAAATAGCACACAATCATAATATGGAAAAGAGAGACCTCACCTGATGAGAAAGTAAAGGATAAAGCACCTGAGGATGTGTAATCCAATACAGAGGAAACCCAGACACTACCAACTGTAGGAAATGAGTAGGGGATAGAAAAGTCCCCTTTTCTAGCAAAAGGGTGCATAAAGCCCCCCAGCCCAATAGGGCGTTGGGCTGGGAAATACTTTGAGAAGAAGTAACGGCAACTCCAGATAGGAAGAAAGACATGGAGAATGTTACCCAGAAAAGAGCAGGAGATTCCCCAAGGAGCTGAGGCTCTGCTTTCCACTGGGAATTGATAGGAGGAGTGGCAAAAGGGATGGACTGGTAACTGGGAAGAACCAAGGCACAAGCTCAACAGGGATGAGGAATCATCCAGAAGCTGGTAGATTGGATATAAGAAAGCGAGCCACCCCTTGGAAGCCGACTAGAGCAACTAAAAATTCTGCCTTAAAGTGGATATGGGACTGGGGGACAGCATGCTAACCACTATGAGAACCCAACAGATACTGAGGGAGACCTCCAAGCAGGAGATGGCTATGTCACAAGGAGCCATTTGAGAAGGAGGAGGGACTCGAGAACCCTATGAAGCAAGTCACCTCGGACCAGAAAGAACAAGATGAAATAGAGGCGAAGAGGAATGAGAGGGTCTACTGCCCAATAGGGAAGTAGAAAGGACCATGCCCTGCGAGTAAACATGGTCATTCCTACCCCCTCTAACTGTAGTTGGAAGGGAATCCTCTGGAGAAGCAGGAAAAAGGAGAAGAGGGACATGAGCCCCCCCTCTTCCTAAGGAAAGGGGAAAAACATGTCTTGTTAGAAACACCAAGTTTGGGGATGGGCGAGTAGTAACCAAAGGGGTCGGTGTTGGACAGGGACCAAACAGAGATAATGTCGGTCACCCCCGCCCATCGAAGCACGGACGTGCACAGATGCAGACTGTGAGGCCAAGCCTCCGTACGGGTGAGAATGGCCTCCCGGAAGATCTGAACATCAGGCACCTGCTCTGCCGAGATTTGAAGGTCCTGCAGCATGGTATAATCCCACACCCGCCTGACCTCCCGATAACAGTGAAGGGAGAGCAACACCACCCTCATTCCAGGCAGCTAAATGTGCAGAAGAGCCCCATCAAGGACCAGATACCTCAAAGGAGACTCCACTTGATAGGTTCGGAAGCAAATACCAAGAGATTGAACTGTCTCAACCTCCGATACCCCTTGGACCCGCAGGGTTCACCATAGAAATTCCTGGGAAACATGGCTAGAAGAATTGTAGGGGTTGCTGCCGCCAAGAGGCTCAGCAGCCAGGCGGGAGACAACTCTTCAACCTTGTCCCTTGGGGTCTCTGTCCTGTCAAAAAAAGGAAGGGTTGGTTCCTACTGAAACCCCGCAATGCCGTAATATAGCACAACCAGTGGCATGAGGGACGTAGGGTAGGTCAAGATGATCCCCGGAGGGAGAAGCAACCACAGGGTCTAGTCTATGATTAGTGCCAGACTAGCTTTAGATGAGGCCGTAACGCACCAATCGTTAAGGCCGAGGGCCACAAAGGACACCTGCCATCCTTGGGCCACGGCCGCTCCTGCGCAGCAGCTGGCTGAAACTCTGAGGTCCAAAGATATTCCAAAGGAGAGGGTATTCAAATGGCAGCAGCTCTCCTGAAAACAAAAGCGGAGAAAACAGCAGGAGACGTGATGAGCGATAGAAGTAGGGATGTGTCCTGCAGGGGAAGAGCACAAACACCGACACCTGAGAGGATCTGTAACGGGGCACTCCACAAATGCCACAATGTAGAGGTGTGTGCACCCCAGGGACTGGCTCAAAAGAAAAAATTACTCACCTTAGTAATGTTGTTTCTTCTAATGGAGTCTCGCTGTATTCTGACAGTAGCAGTGAGTCCCAACCTTCGAACTGCCCCGGAGATGAAAGAGTTAACTTTCCATGCCAGGCATGGAACGCTGAGCTCGAGCTCGGTTGAGACTCTGTCTGTTGCTGTTTAAACTCAAACCATCAGATCTTTACGAGCAAACTCACTAAGGTCCTGTGTGGAAGCTGTAAACCTACACTAGCCAACTGGCTACTAAACATAAAAACACATTATTTGGTCCCAAAACAAAGACTCAAGTCAGAGACCCAAAAATGAAAAACACAACACCAATTCAACCAAGAGGGGTGGGTGGTGAAAACAACAAGGTGGGCATCTACTGAGTGCCAACACTGCCACTGCCCACCCACATCCCAAAACAGAGGTTCTGAGAGGGGCAGGCGGGGGGTCAAGAACACAGCAAGACTCCATTAGAAGAAACAACATTACTAAGGTGAGTAATTTTTTTCAAACAACATGAAGTCTTGCAGTATTCTGACAGTAGCAGACTACCAAGCAGTACATCCATGGAGGAGGGACAGAACCTACTTAGGAAATAGGCTCTGAAGCACAACTGTGCCAAACCGAGCATCACTCCTAGCCTGGATATCCAGGGAGTAATGCTTGGTAAAAGTGTGAACTGTTTTCCAGGTAGCTGCTTGACAGATCTCTAGAATAGGGATATCCCTGGCAGCAGCCAGGGAAGCAGCTGTACCCCTGGTAGAGTGAGCCCTCAGGCCTGAGGGTGAACCTTATACCCAGTTTTTCATAACAAAATTGGATACAAGAGACAATCCACCTGGCAATGGATCTCTTAGTGGCAGGTTTCCCTTTACCAACCTCACCATAAGTGAGGAACACTTGGAGGGAGTCAAACCTGTGACCCTCGGTATGCTCTATGTAGTAGCTAAGGGCTCTTTTCACATCTAAACTGTGGAGCCTCCTCTCGCCAGAGGAGGAATGGTCAGTGAAGTACACAGGAAGAGAGATTGATTAAGGTGGACATCTGAAACCACCTTAGGCAGAAACTTCCTGTTAGTCCTGAGGACCACCTTATCTCTATGAAAGGAAATAAAATCAGGCTCCACTGACAAAGCTTGTAGCTCACTTATGTGTCTGGCAGAAGTGATGGCTACCAGAAACACAGTTTTCCAAGTCAAGTACTTAAGTTCTGCTGAAGACAAAGGCTCAAAAGGGGGTTGTATGCGCTGAGCAATGCAAACATTAAGGTCCCAAGCAGGGGCAGGATGCCTGAAAGGAGGATTGGTGTGAAGCAATCCCTTGAAAAACTTGGGAGAATACAGGGTGAGCTGAAAGAGAAGAGGGCTTACCTGCTGAAATAAAAGCAGAAACAGCTGCCAGATGCACCTTCAGCCCCAAGCTATTTAAATGGACCATATAATCAAGGACTGTGGGCAGATCATCAGACTCTGGGGAAATATGCTTTCCAGAGCACCATATGGAAAATCTTTTCCACTTGGAGTTATAAGTAGCCCTGGTGGAAGGTTTCCTAGAAGCCTTCAGAATATCCATTACGCCTTGGGAGAGGTGTAAATCAGCAAACTCTAACTCTTCAAGAGCCATGCCTTGAGATTAAGAGATTTGAGATTCGGGTACCAAACCCTCCCCTGAGCACAGGTTAGCAGGTTGTGATTCCTGGGAAGAGACAGGGGAAGATGTACTACTAAGGACAGTAGGAGTGGATACCAAGGCTGTCTGGCCCAGTCTGGAGCAATCAGGATCATCCTGCAGGGTTGAGATCTGATTTTGACTAGCACTTTGAACAGGAGAGGGAAGGAGGGGGGGGAAGCATACAGGAACCTCCCTTCCCAACTGAGAACTAAGGCATCCAGGGGACTGAGCTCAACACTGGGGGCCTGCAGCAAAAAAGGGGAAGTTGGTGATTGTCTGGGGCTACAAAAAGATCTATCTGTGGGGTGCCCCATCTGGAAAACATCACCCCCAAGACCAGGGGATGCAGTGACCATTCGTGATGGTCCTGGGATATCCTGCTGAGAGCATCTGCCAGGACATTGTCCTTGCCTGGAAGGTGAACTGCTGTGAGGGAGGTGTTCAGCGAATAAGCCAGAGACCACAACTTCATTGCTTCTGTGCACAAGGCCGTAGACCGAGTGCCTCCTTGTTTGTTGATGTACCACATTGTGGTGGTATTCTCTGTTCTGACCTGGATAACTTTGTTCTGAACAGATTTGAAAAAAGCTTGAAGTGCTAGAAACACTGCTCTGAGTTCCAACAGATTGATGTGAAGCAGAGATTCCTGAGGGGACCACAACCCCTGGGTGGTCAGGTCGCCCAAATGAGCCCCCCACCTCAGGAGGGAGGCATCTGTAGTAAGGATTAAAGAGTGAGACTGAGTGACAAAGGGGACTCCTTGTCTCAGATTGTTCTGATCCTGCCACCACTGCAGGGCCTGGATCAGGGTTCGAGTCACTGGGATCAATTTAGTCAGAGGGTCCTTCCTTTGAGACCAAAAGGCTCTCAAATGGAACTGAATGTCCCTCATCTGAAATCTTGCTCCCTGCACCACTGCTGTGGAAGCAGGCATGTGCCCCAGGAGCTGTAGAAAATGCCTTGCTGGTCGAGACACCTGCAGGGTGAATGAGAAGGCCAGAGAGATAAGGGTCCTTGCCCTGTCCAAGGGAAGGAAAGCTCTGGCCTTTTCTGTGTCTAGCTCTGCGCCTATGAAGGTGAGGAGCTGGACAGGCTCTAGAACTGTGTTTGAAAGATTCAGAAGGAAACCCAAAGAGGTGAGCAGTTGCTGAGTTATCTGTAAGTGTAACTTGACTTGGTCTGGGGACTGGCCTACTATAAGCCAGTCGTCCAGGTAAGGGAAGATGGCAATCCTTTGCCTTCTTAGAGAAGCAACTACTACTGCCAGGCATTTTGTGAATACCCCTAGAGCAGAGGTCAGACCAAAGGGCATTGCTCTGAACTGGTAATGGCCTGAGGGCAGCTCGAACCTGAGGTACTTTCGAGGGGAGCTTCTGATGAGAATATGGAAGTAGGCATCCTTGAGGTCCAGGGACACTAGCCAGTCCCCTGGCCTTAGAGAAGGTAGAATAATTCCCAGAGTCACCATTTTGAATTTTGGTTTTAAAAGGTGCTTGTTTAAGTATCTGAGATCCAGGATGGGCCGCCATTCTCCTGTCTTTTTTGGGGTAAGGAAGTACCTGGAGTACAACCCTTTGCCCTGGTGTAGGGGTGGAACCCTTTCCACAGCTCTGAGAGCCAGGAGGGAAAAGACCTCTGCCTCTAGGGCAACTGCCTCTGAGGGATTCGCAGATGGAAAGGATCTGGTTCTCATCTTTGGAAACTTTTTGAAGCTGAGAACCAGTCCCTGGCTTACTACTTCCAGGACCCATTTGTCTGATGTTAGAGACTCCCAGTCCTGGACAAAGTAAGCCAGCCTGCCTCCTACAGGTAGTGGAGAATCAGCCCTGGCCAACCCATCAGGGTGTCTGTTTGGCAGGGGGTTTTGGCTGAGGGGTGGATGCAGGTCTGCTTGTACCCCGTCTGCCTCTCCCTCTAAAGAACCCACTCTGAGCATAAGCAGAAGAGGAGGCCTGTGCTTGGTAGAAAGGTCTATGAAAAGGCCTGCCCTGCCCCTGGGATGCTGCCTCTGAGGAGTGGCCTGCCTTTCCTTGGCCTGTGCACTCCTATAGGTGGTTATATATTCGTCCATTTTCTTCATGTAATTCTCTGTCTGCTCCCCAAACAGAGAATTACCAACAACAGGAAAATCCATGGCCTTAGTCTGGGTATCCTGTGACAGGCTAGTACATCTGAGCCAAACCATTCTACGAAGTGCCACAGATGTAGCCATGACTCTAGATGACACATCATTGGAGTCCACTGCAGCATGGAATTGCACCTTGGATGCCTCAATACCATCAGCAGCCACCTGTTCCAGCTCCTTGGCAAGCTGGCCAGGGACCTGTTTTGCTAAAGCCATAACAGTGTCCCATCTGGATTTTGATACCTAGCAGTATAGGCCATATAGTTGGCCTGTCTGAGTCCCAAGGATGCTGCCATGTACTGTTTCTTTGCCATGGCATCAATCCTCCTGGAGTCCTTGTCTGGGGGGGGTGAAGCCAAGGGAATATTTGCCTTATCACAGGCTGCAGCCTGCACTACCCTAACATGGCTGCATTGTTGTGTAAGGAACTCCGTATCTGAGCCTGACAATATATAACTCAGTCCATTCTCTTATCCACAGGAGGTATAGCATTAGGAGTCTTTAAAATTTTAAATGTCTGTTTCCCAAAAGATTTGTGTAAGGGAATAGACAGTCTCCTAGACTCTGGGATATCCATCATTTCCACATAGTCAGGCTCCTCCTGGTCATCCACAGCTTCTTCCACAGGAAGCTGGAGGGTTTCAGCCACTTTTTTATAAAACATGAAATGGGAGGGGGACTCAGAAAGCCTAGGAGGAGACACTCCTGAAGGTCTGTCTGGGGAGATGTCCGGGTCAATGGGCACATCCAGACTTTCAAATCCACATTCACTTTCCTCATACTCCTCCTCCTCCTCCTCCTCCAGTTCATAATACTCCTGTAAATCATAATCTTGAACCAGTGGAACCGGCCAAACCGAGTGCCTCCCTGATGGTGCCGGTTCGGTTGGAACCAGGGAAAGCGACTGCACAATTTTGATCGCTTTGGCTATTTCTTCAGCGGTTGGAGAGGAAAGTTTTGGCTCCACACCAGCTGATTTTTCCTTTCTAGTTCTCTTAGCCAGAACCGACTCCTCAGAATCGGATCTCCTTTTGCCCGAAGAAGTCTCGCCCTGGTCAGAGGGCACTCCTTCTGGTTCGGTTTGAACCGAACCGGGCTGGCCATCCGGTTCAGTGGACTTTTTGGCCTCCCTTTCCCTGAGTTTACCAACTCTCTTTTCTAGGGTAGCTGCAGGAACATTTTTACAAATCTGGCAGTCTGCATTGAGGTGGTCAAACCCCAGACAATAAACACAGGTGGTGTGGGGGTCAGCCTTGGCAAAGACTTCCCCACACACACTACAGTGTTGAAACCCAGTCGGCCCGGTTTTTCTTTTGGGTTTCTCAGACATTGTGCCAGTCCTAACCAAACTTACCCTTTTAATGGTAATCCGCCAGGCTAGACCCTCTTATCGGTTCCTGACCGTGTCACGGGTCATGGAAAAAAACGTAATAAAATCCATTTTTTTTTTAGAACCGATAAGAACTGGTAACCGCACTCTAAAAGTACAAATTAAGATTTTCTAACAACTTGATCAGCTCAAACCGAGCCGATGAACCGTTTACAAGTTCCACACAGAATAGAAATAAAATGTGACCCATCTAGTACTCACAAATACCACAGACAGAGACTGAACCGACAGGTTACAGTTTAAATTCGGTCGAAAACCGAGAAAAACGGTACTTTAACCGACAAATTGAACTGAGCAGAAGGAGAAATCTCCGGAGCGACTGTTCAGTGAGGCTGAGTAAAGAATCTGACAGTTTGAGTTTAAACAGCAACAGACAGAGTCTCAACCGAGCTCGAGCTCAGCGTTCCATGCCTGGCATGGAAAGTTAACTCTTTCATCTCTGGGGCAGTTCGAAGGTTGGGACTCACTGCTACTGTCAGAATACAGCAAGACTTCATGTTGTTTGAAGACCTAGATCCCAAAATGGCTGGAGATCCTCTATGCCCTGCAGCCTGCGGAGGAGACAGGGGAAAAAAACTGTGCTCAATCTGTCCTGAGGAAGGGGCTCTGTGATACTTCTTCTGGGGGGGAAAATTGGGCTCCTGCCTAAGACAAGGGGGCCCCAAGGGAAAGTGGGTGGCTAACCAAAAAAAAAGAGCTACAGTGTGACCCTAGGGAACAACTGGAAAATCCACACAAGAGAAGAAATTATCCTTCATCCATGTGGGTGGAAGGCAAGGGAACCCCCTAACAACTCTACTAGCGTCCTAGATGGGGAGAGGGGGGTCGTGCGGCTGCCTCAGCTCTGTGAGCTTTAGGGGCAGGGGCCTCAGGAGCTTGGGAGGCCCAACGCTTGCTCTTAGACTGAGAGAGCAGGTGACAGGTGGGTTATTGTGCTGGGCATCGAAGGACAGGCATGCCCTGCCCTGGTGAGTGTGAGAAGAGGGGTGCCTGACCACAGGGGCCTGCCATCCACAGAGGAGAAACATGCCTTGCGCCATGCAAAAAGAGTAGAGCCACGGAATGGGGCGTCCATGATGGAGGACTGAACACCTGGTGAAGCCAGGTGTGGCATCGGTGACAAACCACCATTGCCATGCTCCGTGCCAAGGCGTCCACTATGGCATAGGCGGCACAGAGGACTTGGAGGCTCACTTTGGAGGCAGATTGGGGTAGCTGCTCTAATTGAGCCTTAGAGAAGAGTCTGGGAGGGTTTCTAGAATGCTGGTAGCCTAGCCCAGGAGGGACTGTTAATGGCCCACAATGTGCACCAAGTAATTTTGGGTGCGCAGGGGTAGAGTGAAGCATACAACTGCAGCCCGAGGTGGTACAATTGCTTAGACTCCTTGGACAGAGGGAAGTCACCCAGGCGCTTAGGTTTTGTAGTTCTGACGTGGGCTGCTGTCAGTACCGCGGGGTCAGTCCAAGGGTGAGTCCCATAATGGGACTGACCATCTGGTGTGTGGTGCAGCTGATCTACCTTCCTAAGCAAGGGAGGGACCGAAGCCGGCTGCTGCCATATAATGGTAGTAATAGTGTCGTGGAGGGATGACCACCGAGGTGACCACTGAGCCTGGCGCCAGATGTTGGGCTGGGCATGGGTCGTACCGATGCTCACCCTAGCATTGGATGATGTCCCCAGCCAAGGAGGAGGAGCTCGAGAAGCAAGGTGGGGAGGATCTCGCGTCACTGCAGGAGCCGACGGGGGTGCTGTTGGGGCTGGTGGCAGGTGCTGGGTGTATGCCCACCAGTTGTTAAATAAAGCGCCATAATCAGCTGGTGGAGAAGGTGGAAGAGAGGGCCCAATTGCTGGGGAGGATGGTGGGTTATGGCATTGGGTGACCAAGGAAAGGACCCGATGATGGCTGAAAGGGCATTGATGGGCAGCCCAGAGTTGCCCACAAAAGAGGCAGAGGGCCGGGCCCGATGGCAGTTGAGAGATGGGTGGAGAACCTGGCGGGGTTTGAGGTGGGGTCCAGAAGGTGACACGTGGAGACCTGTGGGGGGGGTCCGGTCTTGCAAGGTTGGGCGCCGGGTCAAAGGAAGAGAACCAGTGGGTCTCTGTGTCAGGTGGTCTGGCACTGGGTGGGAAGGTCCATAAGAGGGGCCCACTGGCGGTGGCTAAGAGGCAAGAGGCACCGGGGGGGGGGGGGCTGTGATTGCAAAGGAGTGAGTGATAATGCGCACTGGTCCAAAGGACTACTGTTGGTCACTACAAGGCAATCTGGTGAAGGCACTGAGGCCAGGCGGGTGTCAGTAGAGGTACTGACATCCTAAGAACCAGACGAGCTCCCTGGCTGAACACCCTGCGGAGTGAAGGACCTGAGTGACAGGACAGAGGAAGAGTCTCCCGAACCTGCAGAGGCACCGCCCGACACTGTAATGAGAGCAGGCGGCGTGGCCGGAGACAGTCCAGAGGAACAGAGGGCTGGTGTGGCCGAGGGCCGACCTCCTGTGGTGGGGCGATCCAGTGTCGGCCACAGTCCCTGAGCACCCATGGCCTGGGCGGACCTTTCCCGGTCCCGATGCTTGTTCGCCTAAACGCTTCTTTAGAAAGAGCAGAGGTCTGGCCAGGCCCTGGGAGGAAGATGCACTCTGGAGCCTGCAGCCCTTTTCCATAATGGCCAGTTTTGGTGAAGGAGATAGGCTTCCAGGACCCTCTGGCGTCGTCTCTGTGTAGCCTGGTTAAATTTCAGGCAGGCCTGGCAGGCTTCGGTGATGTGATCCGGGCTTAGGCAGATAACACAGAAGAAATGGCCATCCTTGTCTAATCTGTTTACCGTAGGACTCGACAGAAGAAGTCGGCGAAGACATGCAGCCAATGGTAAAAATGATGAAATACTGTCGAAAATGAAAAAAAATAATCAAAAAAAGTAGGAAAGGCAGTGACTGAAGCAACGTTTCTGCAAGATCTGATGTGTGCAGGTCAGGTCTACAGTGGGAAAAGAACTGAGGTGGAGGCAGGTCATGGCGGTACATTATACCATAGAGTGCGTGGGTGTGCATACGTTGAAATATTCCTCCACTGTACACTGCTAGCTAGAAGTTTTCCGTGTGGTCCTAGCGCCTGGCGGCTTAGTCCTAACGGTGTTGCCTACTGCAAGAGCCCCTCGAAGTAAGATTCTATTTTACTCAACAGGATGCAAGTAAAAAGAAAAATTGAAAAATTAAACACTTTGTGAAAATGCTACTTAGGATATGCCTCATACTGAGGCACAGTCCAATTACAGGCAGACATTTCCTTTTAATCTTCCAGCACATCTTTCCTATTATTTTGTTTGTTTTGGCTATCTTTTTCTTCCCCGTGGCATCCTGGTCGGCTGGCATCCCGACCGACCTCCCGGCCCGCACCCCCAACATCGGACCAACTTTCTCAATTCCCCCACGGCCTGCCCCTTGTGGTGGGGTGGTGAGAACCTCTCACTAAGCTCAACTCATCCATCCAGGCGGAAGGCAGCTGTTGGGGTCGGGCCACTGAGGTGGAAGCTCAAGCTGCCGACCAGGAGTCAATTTTTCCGTTTAAGGGCCTGGATTTGTTACCTGCAAGCGACATCGGCGGAGAGGCAAGACTTGCGAGTTCGAACGCTTCAGGCATCTGCCACAACTCCGCCCCTTGCTGCAGCATCGGTGCACTGCCCTAGCTCTGCTAGGGGCCAGTCGAGAGCCGACCACTGACATCTCCCCTCCCTGGAGAAGGAGAGCAGTCCGTCGGATGCTCGATCCTTCTCCTCCCCTGCCAACCACCTGGTGGCCCGTGCTCGTTCCTGAACATGGGTCGCTGGTGTAGCACGAGGTAAGGCATCCAGCACCTCAGCCCTCAGCGCCACCAGGCCGGCATATCTTCACTATCACAACTTGTAGGTCTGGGGACAAAGGCACCTAGCACCCGTAGGAGTAAAACATTTTGCTAGGAAGGAGCCAGCCACTGCTACTGAGCACGGTGCCTGCGCACCCCCCACGTGGTGCTGAGCACCAGCCAATAACCATTGCCAGCTCCCTCATTCACCTCAGTTCCGTTCGACAGGAGAGAAACAAAGTGGGGAGAAAAACAAACAGAGTCAAGAAGTTTCCTAACCCAGAGGGACATGGCAAGGATATAGACATATAAATACAGTTACTTAAGAATTTACCATAACAGTCGATCTTTCAGAAGAGCTCTTGCAGCAGGCCAATACACAGGAATAAGCTACCAGGACCACACGGAAGACTTTCTAGTGAGCAGTCTAGTATGGGGTCCGCCATGTGGCTGAGAAGTATCAAATACGCTTGATCTGGGACTTGAAGGGCTGCAGAAACCATTAGGGTCTGATCCTGAAGGCGATCCGCCCTGATGGGAAAAAGGCCTTGCCCTGAACCACATCGAGGACCGCTCCAATGAATTGCAGTCTCTGGCTGGACCAAGGGGGACGACTTTGGAAGATTCAGGGTAATCCCCAACTCTCAGAAGAGAGTAAGCAATGATCACCATCAAGAAAGTGGTAGGATGCTCAGTCAAGAAGGTTTTGTCCCTGGGTGCCCTATGAAGTCGGTCTATTTGGAGACAGCTGAAGTGGAGCACAGATGTTTCCAGGTGGTAAGCCCGGTCAGGTCCTGGAATGTGTCCACTAAATGAGGAACCACCAGGGACTTTGGTTCCTTCTGCCTCAGGTATTTAGCCAGCCACTGCCTCTCCAGATCCAGGTCTTCTGTCTCCCATCCATTGGTGGCCTGAATGTGCCTCATTACATCCATGAAGGATGGATTGTCTGGAGGTGACCTAGGGGTATCCCTGCTGTCTGGTGAGGAGGGACGGCCTCTAGATTCAGAGTGGTCTGACAGAGGAAGATGAACTCCTACTAGAATCTAACAAATTTTCAGAGGAGGAACACGAGCTAGACCGACGTCGGCTACGGGACCGATGTCCATGTCCATTGGATGAACGGGAGGGGTGTCCATGTCGACGACCTCTATGTTTAGACTGTCCATGGTGTGGGCTGAAGGAACAGCTAGGTGACTCTGGAGTCGGTTGCATGGATTCCTGGTGCAAGTCCGCCTCTGGCTCTGGTTTGACAACCTATTCCGCTAGCTTCAGTGGCAGGAGGTCTCCCTTGATTTCGTTTCACCAAAACCAGAACAAATTGTTTACCTTGTTGAGGGGTGACTGGGGACCTGAAAGGCCGGGTGGCGGCAGATCTGTCGTTGGGTTTTCCGGGATAGGATTACTGGGCATCGGTGAGGTTGGTGCCCCGCAAAAAGCCTTTCCCAGGAGGGGAGGTATCCATATCAATCGGTGACCCTGGGCAGACCAATGACTGAGAAGGGGATGTCAGGGTACTGGTGGCAGTGACCATCAGCTGCTGGTGGTGGTGGTCTGAAGTGGAGGTAGCTGCTGATTTAGCCAGAGACCCTGGTGAAGTCATTGGGGTTCTAGGAGGAGGCACCGCTTTGCTGTGGGAGCCGGACGCCTGCTGCTGACAACGGGGTGTTCTGCCTGCCGTCTTGAACATCATCGTCGTTGGGGTTGGACAGACAGGAGCTGAAGCCCCACTGCCCGATTCTGAACTGGACCCCATCTCTGAGGTGGAAGTGCCCACAATGGGTGTGGTTTCACCACTGGGGGGATCAGGGCTGGAGCCCTGGACCCTGACTTGCCTTCGCCGGAGGCCATTACCACAGTGTGAGGTTTCCCTGCCGGCTGCCCAGAAGGGTTGTGAGCAGGCCGGAATGAGTGGTCCGACCCCTCATGGGAGTATGACCCAGAAAAGGTCTTCTTGTGGTGAGGAGACCAAGAGCGGGAGCGCATTCGGGCCTTCTCCCTGTCTTTGTCCCAGGACTTCTGCTTCCCTGAGGTCTTCTTCTTCACCTTATGAGGCTTTGAGGAAGACGAGGTCAAAACCGAGGAGGGTGAAGAAGAATCTTTCCCCGAGGTCTGTGGCAGCATCTCGGCAAGTTTCTTCTCTAGAAGGTGTGCCTTGAGGGCCTTCTAGTGGCAGATCAGAGTCCTCTCGGTTAAACAGCCGGTAATGTTCACAGATCGCGATGTCGTGGTCCGGGCCCAGGTACAGGAGGCAGGCCTCGTGGCCATCTTTAGATGGTATTTGCTTGCCACAGGCACACTTCAATCTTCGTTGTCTGACTTACGAAACCGACGATGCAGGGGAACAAGACATGCAGGAAAAAATATTTTAGACAAAAAAAATAAAGAGAAGTTGCTGAAAGAGCAAAAGTGGTTGAACCGTAGCAAGAAGGTGTCCGAGGAGCCAGTGCAAACGGGTCAACGGCAGGAAAAGAACTGAGGTGCAACTGGGGACTGCCCCTTTATACCACTGGTTGATGTCGAGGCAGGCGGAAGGTTTCTGTGGGGTCCTGGCACCTGAGTACTTACAGTTATTGCCTGCTGCAAGAGCCCCAACTCGAAATAAGATCTTAAGATTAGTATACAAAGACAACCTGTCTTTATAAAAAAACAAATAAGGCTCTTTCACATATGAGCCTGAAGCTTGGAAATCCTTCGAGCAGAAGTAACAGCAACTAGAAAGAGCACTTTTCACGAAAGAAAGTGCACCTTGCAACTCGCATCCGGTCCACAGGAAGGTAATGTGAGTTTCTCCAACATAAAATGAAGACACCATAGAGCATATCCCATCAAGTTGCCATTTGGCATTGTGGGTTGAGAAGCTGGACACCACACTGGCAACCCAGGTTCGGGAGCGGAATCAGGCTGCCAGGGGTCGGCAGGGGAGGAGAGGACTGAGCATCTGGAGGATTACTCTCCTCTCCTGGTGTGGGTATTGGGGATTTTCTCATTTGGTAGCGGCTTCTAGTGTTAGCTTAGGGCACCACATATCAGATTGGGAACAGCCAAAGGGGAATGGTGAGTCTGGCATCTGAAAAGGTGGTAGGAGCACGCTCTCCGGGCGTTGTCGCTACTGCACGATCGCACCATTAGGGGTGAAACCAGAAGAAAATCCCTGACTCCTGGTAAGCGATGGCGGGACCAGTGGTTGGCCCCCACACACAATGCTGGGCTTCCCAGCCCCTGCTTCCAGTTCTCCTCTCCAAGTCCCTGGTCACTCTACTGGATTGTAGATGGAGCGTCAGGAGTTCAGTGGTCCTGCCTTGGGGGATTCCGAGCCAGGGGGTCGTGCGGCCAACAGAGGTGGAGAGCAGACTGGCCGGCTGGAGCAGCAAGGGAGCTGAAGGCTTCAGGTGGGCAGGAGCAAGGTTGCATCGCATGTCCATGCCGGGGAGAGTCCGGGGTAAGTCAGAGCAAAAAGAAAGTTGACAAAAAAAAAGTTGCCAAGTACATCTGGCCGCCGCGGTTAGGGCACTGCAACAAAGGCAATCTTGATTTTAGATTGCCATTCACTCATGTCATCCTTTGTGCCCACACAATTTCTGCACCCTCTGGGGCATGCCTGCCCCGAAAGAGATTATATTTAGTTTTGGGTGCAGGAGGAGAAGCACTCCACACTGGAGGTTGGGGGGGGCAAAGCCTCCCTCAAAAAATGACTGTTTCCAAGGAGGGCACTTTGGCGCTATAACTCCCGGGAGACATATGCCTGGCACTGTAATGTCAGGCAGCATGTTGCCTGCGCTGTGATCGGCGTCAGCAACATGTTTGTTGCTGTGGCATGGGTGAACCCCATGGAGGGACTGGGTCCTGAATGGGAGGTTTCAGATGCAAAATGTCCCACAAAAAAGTACAAGATACCTGAAGTTGACCCACGGCCCTGTCCTCAATAGTTGCATGGTATGCAGAGATGGCTGAAAGATGCACCTTGTGGGAGGAGTACCCCAAACCCGAATGTGAAAGGGGGAGACACAGTACTCCAGAACCTGATTTGCCAGACAGATGAAGGGGTCCAGCTGGCACAAAGTAGCCCAAAGGGAAAAGCGCTTTCATTTCATGGCATAAGGGCTTTATAGCGGCCACCAAAACATCAGCAATCCTTGGGGAAACCCCAAAACAGGAGATGGCCAAGTCCACAGAAGCTACGCACAGAGATTAAGAGAGTTCAGATCCAGATATACTAGGGTTCCCGGGTCCTGGGAGAGCAAGCCAGTGTACAGGGGCAAGGGCACTGGAGGTTCCACTGCCAGTTGCCAAAGTAAGGGGAACTAAATCTGATGCAGTCAGAAGGGGGGATATGAGAATCATCTCTACCCCCTCCAACAGAAGCTTGAGTAGTACCCTCTGAAGGAGCAGGAAGGGAGGGAAGACGTATAGAAACCTCCCCATCCAGGACAGGGACAATGTGTCTCACCAGAAAACTCCAGGTCCAGGATCGAGTGGGCAAAAAGCAACAGTTCTGGGTTGAATGGGGACGCAAAAAGGTCAACTCTGGCCAACCCCTTCTGTCAAATAGATCTTCCACCACAGGGGTCAGAAACTCCCACTCATGAGCCTGTGACCGGGAGCGGCTGAGACTATCCACCAGGACGTTTTGGATGCCTGGAACATGTACGGTGGAGAGCTCCAGACCATGCTCAATGACCCAATACCAAACCCTCATCACTTCCCGACACAGGAGGAGATCAGTCTGGGAGGCCTGTGGAGCATGCAGCACTGTTCGCATCTCCAAGACATTGATGTGGAGACCCTATTCCACCTTTGTTAAAATGCCTTGATTCTGGTGAACGTTCAAATGAGCTCCCCTGCCTAGACCCGAGGTGATGTCTGTTGTGAGAATCTGATGAAGGGCCGTAATTTGAAAGGAGAGCCCCCCCCTGTCGAAGCAGGTTGGCCAGCTCTAGCCATCACGATAGGACTCTCTTGATGGGACTGGAGACCAAGACAATCTGGTCCAGGTCATCTGTGTGTTGATCCCACTGAACTCTCAATGTTCACCAAGGTATATGCATGTGAAGGTGGGCGAGGGGAACCGTGGCAATGGCCGCTGCCATGTGACTTAAGAGTCACAGGAAGACCCTGGCGGGAACCTGGTGACTAAAGGAGACCAGGTGGGCCTGGGGCATTAGGTGCTCCACCCTGTCCATGGGCAAGAAGGCCATGCCCTGGTTGATATGCAGAACTGCCCCAATATATTGTTGGCGCTGACAAGGAGGCAAGACAGGACTACAGCTGGTTGATGGTGATACCGATGGCCTGGAAGAGGTGGAAGGTGAACTCCAGGGTCTGGATCAGATGGTCCCTGGAAGGGACTGCCAACAACCAATTGTCCAGGTTAAGGGGACTACATAGAAACTCTGTCTCCGTAAGGCAGCCGCTACTGCCGGCAGGCACTTGGTTAACACCCTAGGGTCTGAGAAGAGGCCAAAAGGGAGGGCCCTGAATTAGAAATGGGCTCCCTGGAAATGGAGGCAGAGGAAATGCTGATGAGAGGGAATAATTTTGATATGCAGGTACGCATTTTGTATGTCCAGAGAAAAGAGCCAGTCCCCCTGGTGTAGGAGGGGCAGCAACCCTTGAAGGGTGACAATACGGAAGCATTTGTACTCTATATTGAAGTTCAGGATGGGGCCAGAGATCCCCAGTCTTCCTGGGGACTAGAAATGGAAATTACGTACCTACCGTAATTCTTGATCTTCTTGGATGGAGTCTCCACCACTCATTCACACTAATGGGATCTACGCTGGAGGTGCTAGGACTCAGCGGGATCAAACTTTTTGCAGGAGGGCCGGCGCCAGAGATGGAGCCGCGACATTCGGCTCGTGCGGCAATGACTATCTCGGCGTCGACCCTCTAACCGCCTCAGTACCTTTTTTCCAAGGAGGTGCAGTGTAACTAACCTAGAAGGATAGCCTAACCAAAAAAACAGACATAAAATAGTCCAGAAAACCCGTATAAGAAGGGTCAAGAAAGGAGTCTTCACAGTCTAAAGATTGAGGGAGAGTGAAGACCACAGAGGTGAGCTAGGGGGATGATGGGTGGGCGTGTGAATGAGTGGTGGAGACTCCATCCAAGAAGATCAAGAATTATGGTAGGTACGTAATTTCCATATCTTCCTGGACATAAAGTCTCCACCACTCATTCACACTAACGGGAGAGTTCAGAGCTAATAATCCCTCGAGAGGGTGGCAGGAGAGACCAAGAGCTCACAAATTTAGAACAAAAGTCCATTAGGGATGGTTCTGCTGAATGAAATATGTTGTCTGGCATGTACATCCAGGGCACAGTGTTTGACGAAAGTATGCACTGAGCTCCAGGTAGCCGCATTGCAAATATCTGCAATGGGCACGTTGCGGATTTCCGCCAGGGATGTCATGACTGCTCTAGTAGAGTGAGCGTACACTCTGCCTTCCAGCTTAACCTGTGCCACGGAATAACAGTGGCGAAGGCATGCCACCAGCCATGCTGAAATGCATCTGATAGCGAGAGGTTGACCCAGCTGGGTCTCGCTGAAGGAAACAAACAGTTGTTGAGCTTTGAGAAATTCTTTTCTTCTATCTAAATAGAAACGCAAAGCTCTTCTGACGTCCAAAGAATGAAGAGAATGCTCCCCTTCATTTTGGAAGTTTGCAAAGTAAGTAGGAAGGACCAGAAGTTGGTTTAGATGGAATTCTGAAACAAGCTTAGGGAGAAACTTAGGATGGGTCCCAAGAACTACTTTGTCTTTATGAAACACAGTACACGGAGGGTCTGTGACCAAGGCATGTATCTCAGAGACCCTGAGGGCCAAGGTAATGGCCACCAGGAAGGCCATTTTCCAAGTGAGAAATTTCAACTCACAGGTAGCTACAGGCTCGAAAGGCTTTTGAGTGAGCATGTCTAGCACAAGATTAATGTCCCAGGCTGCGACTGGATATCTAATAGGAGGTCTGGTATGCAGAATACCCTTAAGAAACCTCTTAACCACAGGTAACTGAGCCAGTGACAAGGAAAGTACTGGCTCATGATAAGCTGAAACGGCACAAAGATGAACCTTGACTGTAGAGTATTGCAGACCTGTATTTGAGAGGTCTAAAAGGTACTCTAGAACTTTATCTGGTGTGCAGGAAAAGGGATTCAAAGAGGATTTTGCACACCAGAGTGAAAAACGTTTCCATTTGGCCGTATAAGTTTTCCTAGTGGCTGGCTAGCGTGCAGCCAGAAGGATATCTGAAACTCTGCGAGAGACATTGAGCCTGTTCACTTCTATCTCTTCAGGAGCCAAGCATTAAGATGAAGTGATCTCAGATTGGGATGGACCACAGATCCCTGAGTCAGAAGGTTCGTCTGAAGGGGAAGCGGTTTCGGAGGGGTTTTCGACATACTGTTGAGTAACGGAAACCATATTTGCAGAGGCCAGAAGGGAGCAATGAGGATAATTTTGTCCCCCCTGGGACTCGAACTTGAGAAGTATGAATTAGAGGAAGAGGCGGAAAGGCGTATAGAAAGTGTTTTGTCCACTGCAGCCTGAACGCAACCTGACAGAAAATGCCAGGCCCTGGATTTCTGGAGCAGAAGAGAGGCAGTTTTGTGTTGAGTGGGAATGCAAAAAGGCCCAGGTCTGGAGTTCCCCCACTCTGTGAATAGTTACTGAACTACGGTCGAGTCGAAAGACCATTCGTGAGGATCTATTTCTGTTCTGCTGAGATGGTCTGCCAGTTCGTTCTGCACTCCTGGCAGGTAGACCACCTGTATTAGTCTTGTGCTCCAAGCACCATTCCCACACTCTCATTGCTTCTCTGCATAAGGGGTAAGAGTGAGCACCGCCCTGCTTGTTGATGTAATACATCACTGCTTTGTTGTCCATTTGAAGGACAATGTTCTTGTGACAGAGAATGTCCTTCAAAGCCCAGACTGCATAAAGAACGGCCCTCATTTCTAGGACATTTATGTGAAGCTGGGATTCTTCCTGAGTCCATGTACCTTGGGTGTGGAGAGTCTGAGCTCCCCACCCCACCAGGGATGCGTCTGTGGTAATGGAAATATGATGATCCAGGTGAGGAAAGGGATACTCTTCTAGAAGATTGTCCTCTTGCGACCACCAAGTGAGTGCCTTCTTCAGAGGTTCTGTCACCTTGATGAGAAAGGATTGAGGGTGTGTGGTAGGGGACCACTGAGTACTGAGCATCCATTGAGAGGTTCTCATGTGCAGGTGTGCTAGGGGTACAATGAACACTGAAGATGCTATGAGACCTAGCATCCGCTGCATCGAGATAGCTCGAACCGAGCTGTTCTCTCTGATGTATCGGGCCATCTGAAGGATATTGCTTCTTCTGTCCTCTGGTAGAAAAGCTTTCATGCAGGAGGTGTCCAGAAGAGTTCCTATGAAAAGGAGCTTCTAGGAGGGCTGAAACTGTGATTTCTTGAGATTTAGCAGGACTCCCATGGACGTGAGAAAGTCCAAGGCTGTGGCTACAGCATCTAGAGTTCCTTGCTTGGAAGGGCTTGCTACAAGCCAGTCATCCAGGTATGGAAATACTTGTATCCCGATTTTTCTGAGATGTGTTGCGAGTATTGCACAACACTTTGTAAAAACTTGAGGCACCAAGGACAGCTCAAAGGGCAGGACTCTGAACTGATAATGCTGGCTCAAAGCCACGAACCTTAGTTATTTGTGATGCCTTGGGTGAATAGGTTGAATGGGTGAATGGTAAGCATCCTGCATGTCCAGGGAGGTTAACCAGTTGTGTTGATGAAGCAAAGGTAACAGTGTTCCTAGCGATATCATTTTGAATCTCTCTTTGGGAAGAAACTTGTTTAATTTTCTGAGGTCCAGAATGGGGCGCATGCCCCCGGTTTTCTTTGGAACCAGAAAGTAATGGGAGTAGAACCCTGTGTTCCGTTGCTCCAGCGGAACTACCTCCACTGCCCTGTTGTTCAGACGGCCCTGTATTTCGGAGGCGAGAAGTTCTGACTGAAGTACTGACAGCCTGGGCTGTTGTTTGGGGGGATGATCCGGAGGGGTCTCTAAAAGATTGAGGGAATACCCCTCGCGGATTATCCGGAGGACCCATTTGTCTGATGTTACGGATTTCCACCGATTGTAGAACTGAGTCAGACGACCTCCCACCACTGAGTAGGAGTCCCCCTTAGGCAGCTGAGGTGGGACTTGGGCCAACAACTCAGAAGGCGGCACTGGGCGCTTTGGGTCCTTGCGTCTTCTGCTGCATTTTCTTTTGAGGCTGGTGGGCTTGGTTTTTACTAAAACCTCCCCTGCCTTTGCCTCGAAAGGACTGATGGTTATGAAACTGGCATTTGATAACTCCCCCTCGAGAGGGGGGGCAGGGGGAGGTCGAGCCAATTTAATGGCTGACCTAGTCTTTTGTGTGGCCTCTAGATCCTGTTCTACTTGAGGGCCGAAGAGATACACACCATCGAATGGTAACGCCATAACCTGCTGCTGGGCATCATTCGTGAAACCTGAAGTGCGCAGCCAGGAATAGCAGCGGGTTCAAATACCCTCTGCCGCCGCTCGAGAGGCAGTATCGAAGGTATCCATAGCTACTTTAACCTGCTGGCTGTTGGACTCGATACCCCTGGTTATGGTTTCAAGAAGCTCTGAATAAGTGACCGAGTCCAGCAGAGCTTCAACCATTTGTCTGAGCGAATGCCAAAGGATATACTCATATTGAGAGAAATAGCCCTAGTAGCTGGCGATACACATACCCAGGGTGGATGCAGCAAAGACTCTCTTACCTAAAGAATCTCGTAAGTTAGATACTTTGTTTATAGGTCGAGCTGTAGTAGTCTGAGGAAGGACAACCTTATCATTCTCTGCCAAGACTACGATAAAAGCCGCAAAGGCTTGGGAGGACAAAACAGGTCAATCCTTGGGAGCAGCATACTTCTATCTATGGACTTCGCCACAGAAGGAACGAGAGCAGGAATATTCCATACCATTTGAGACATCTCAAAGGAGGGTTGTACCGGGGGAGTTAGATCCATAGGGATGCCCGGAGCATGAAGGTACTGGAGTCTTAAAAGCTTCCCAGGATCGATGTCCATAGTCTGGAGAGAAAGAGTAGAATTCAAATTTCTCAACAGAGACTTAAAAGACAGGTCCTCGACCACAGGCTCTGTAACAGGATTAGGTCCTGCTCCTTCAACATCATCACCCAGTCTGAGATCTGGGTCAGGCTCAATATCATCTCCTGACAGTCCACGAGGGACTGTATGGACAGGAAAGGAATGAAAATCAGTAGGAAAAGAGGAAAGAAAAGAATTCGGAGAGGAGAAACCCTGAAGATTGGCTGAAGAAAAGCCCAGCCTCGGTGCCAAAGAACACGGCGCCTAAAGGCTGCATGGTGCCGACAAAGCAGATGGCGTAAAAGAAGAACACAGCACCGAGTGTTGATGGTGCCGAAGGCCACATGGTGCTGAGACACTCAACGGTGCCGAGGACGGCGCTGCCAGGTGCATCCGTGCCGAAAATCGGCACAGAGCATCCATGAGCGATGGTCGGTCCCGACACCACCCCAGGCCCCAAAATTGGATTTGAGGGTAAAGAAGAAAGAATAACAGGAGATAAAGGCATAGGTGTGGCCCCCTGCGCCACAGCCATGTTGGGGGGGGGGGGACACCTGAGAACAGAGTAGATGACACCGGAGAGGGCGCCACGCGACCAGGAAGGCCCAATCGCCCTGTCTGATCTCCTGAAGAACCCGAAGGCCCCGGACTGACCGGGCCAGGCAGCTGGACCAACCCCCGAGCCCATTGCTCTATAAGGGCAGCCCACTGATGAAACTGCTCATCGGAAGTCCTACCAGAAGGCAGGGAAGGGCTCCAATGTCAGTGACCAGAAACAGAAACCGGCAACTCCGAATGAGGAGACCAGCAACTGGCCCCAATGACTGACCGTCGACGCGCAGACATATCGGAAGGCGACCTTGAGTGATGCCTTCTCTTTCTTGACCTACGCACCAAAGAGCTCGAGGCCGAATGGTGCCGAGAATGCGACCGTTTTCTTTTATGCTTCCAGGAGGACCGCCCTTCCCATCGGGCATTGGACTGTCCTTTGTCAGACCCCCCCCCCACGGAGAAGGCGGCGGACCAGACCCAGCCCGGCTGACTGAACAGCTTTCATACGAAGTCTCCCTACCGTCACCTGACCCGCTCATGGTCGACTCCGTCAATGTAGGCTGAGACTTCTTTCTTTAATAAGAATAAATTATTGCAAGCGGTACTTTATTCGAAAAATACTACAAAATAATAAACTGAAAAACTGCTGCTAGTTTGACTCCCGGCGGGCGAGCGACGTCGTCCCTGAAGTACACTCAACGGCAGGAAAAAAGGAGCTGAGGCAGTTGAAGGGTCGATGCCGAGACAGTCATTGCCGCATGAGCTGAGGCTCGCAGCGCTGCTCCTCGTGGCTCCATCTCTGGTGCCGGCCCTTCTGCAAAACGTTTGCTCCCGCTGGGTCCTAGAGCCTCCAGCATAGATTCCCATTAGTGTGAATGAGTGGTGAAGACTTTATGTCCAGGAAGATAAAAGTGGGAGTAGAACCCCCTGCCCCACTGAGTCTGAGGGACGGGCTCTATGGCTCTTTTTTTGTTTTGCAGGGATGCCTGAATTCCCTCCCAGAAAAGAGACACATGAGCAGGTGATAAACTGATTCCTGGAGGATTTTCTGTGGGCCACTCAAGAAGCTCTAGTGTGTGCCCGTGTTCTATGCTCTGCAGGATCCAGTTGTCTGTGGTAATGCCTGATGACCTGCCAAGGTGAAAGAGAATTGAACCCCGACAGCCTCTCCCAGACCCCATTCCGGGGCGGGGGGGCTGATCAAAAGGTCAGGAGGTAGAGACGAGCGCTGGGAAGGGGACCGCTGGGGTCCAAGGGGCTCTGGTGGCAGCTGCAGAGAACGCTGACATTGCTTTGCATTTGCCTTGACTTTTGACAGGTCTGCTTCTGGGAGGAACAGTGAAAAGGAGGCCATTGACCAGTCTTAGGCTGGGTATGGTACATCGAGTGAATGGACGGGAGGGCATGGCCTGACTCCTGGAGGAAGGAAATGAGATCCTGGACATCCCCTCCGAAGAGACGGTTCCCCAAAAGGGGCATCCAAAATGCTGGACTGCACATCGGAGGCAAATGCCTGCGGCTGCTCCCTAGCCAGAGGCATCCACGGCATATGCGGTCTGAAGGATGTGGCTGCCCACATTGCAGTGTGCCTTAAAGAGACGGGTTAGCAAAGTTTTGGAGGGATCAGTGAGCAAGGCCTAAACTAGGTTCCTGGCCTGGTTCCAGAGGACATTTTGGTACTGAACCATATATTTATTTATTCAATTTTGGTAACCGGGTTGGCCCACTGAGCCCCGAAGGTCCCTTTTTCAGAGGCGACCCGGATTTAGTTACAGAGTTACAGAGGTATACAGGTACAACAGCTAGTTACAGAGGTATACAAGTACAACATTTAGTTACAGAGGAATACAAGTACAACAAAGAAACAAGTACAGAGCAATACAAGGAGAGTAAATACTTGGATAAACAGTGCTGACAGTGTGCCAAAATTAGTTTACAGGGGATGACAATTACAGGAATATCCTGGGGTAGGAGTGTAGCAATCGGGAGGGAAGGTAATACTTTATACAGCAGTGCATGTTTAGGCTAGTGAGGAACTGGCCTAAGGTTGGTCCCCTCATTGACAGGAGCAGAAGCTAGCTTCTAGTAGGTGAGCACGAAGTCCCGTACGGAATTTTTCAAGGGAAGGGGTGTCCTGGAGGAGGAGACAAAGCTTATTCCATAGGTCAGGGGCCGTGGTGGCGAAGAATTTACTGTCGGCAATGTTCCGAACTCTGAGTTTAGCAAGAAGGTTACGCCCAGTGGTTCGTAGGGTACGTGCTGAATGCTTGGGGACCAGGAGACTGGCCAGGCTGTCAGGGGGATTGCGGTGTATGCGTTGCAAAGCAGAGGGTACCGAAGGCGACCATCTAGGGAGGGCCACTGTAGGGTAGCAAGGGCTTCGCAGTGATGCCATCTTTTGTGGGACTGTGACACAAACTGAGCTACTTTTGTTGTAAAGAACTTGTAGCCTACTCATCTCTTGTTTAGCCAACCCCTGAAGAATTGGGGCAGCAAAAGGTCAGTGTTGGAAAGAGTAGGCTGTTGGCAATGGTGATTCTAGACTCGGGCATAAGCTGGTCATTCAGATGGTACAGCAGGCCCAGTTTGCGGTGTATAGCTTTGGTTACCTGGTCTAAGTGACACTTGAGGGTAAACCCTTAATCCAGGGTTAGCCCCAGGTACTTGAGGGAACGCACAACCTCGATGCGGCAACCTGAGGATGAAGTCAGAGGGAGCAAGGTACTACGGACTGCGCCTTGGTTTCTCTGACCAAATAGCACTGCCTTGGTTTTTGTGGTATTTAAAACCAGCTAATTGATGACCCTGATGGCCAGGGAAGTGGAGGCAAAAACACCATTACCAGGTCATCCAGCTGCTTGGATTCCCCTGTCAGGAGGAAGAACACTGAGTTGCTTGGGTTTATTCATGCACTCACGCACCGTGTTGATGACCACAGAATCAGCCTTGGGTTGGCCCCCTCAAAAGGGCTTACCTGCTGGAGCGTGGTAGAGGGATGAGTCCAAGCTGCCTTAGAGACATCTTTGTAAGAGTCGGGGGGAGGGGGGTCAGGCTTCCGCAAGTACACAGCCAGACGACAATGCTCCAGGTCCAGTTCCTGTTTCCCAGCCCATAGTGGCATGGATGTGCCTTATGACATCCATGAAGGATGGATCTTCAGGAGGGGACTTAGGAGCCACCTTGGTGGGCTCTTCGCCTTCTGAAGAATCCTCTGGGGTGGATGAAGACTCTGAATAGTCAGAATCCTCCTCATCTAGCTCACTTTCAACTGGCGGATGGTTGTCCTGGTGGGTGTGAGTGTCAGTGTCAGGTCTGGAGCCCATGGATCCTGGCATACACGGGGGGGTAAGGGTGCACCAGTGCCCAAGAGTCTCAGATACAAGGGCAGAAGATCCCAACAGGCCATCTAGGGGACACCAGAGGAGGGCCCTGAGGGGCAGGGGTCTGCTTGCATGAATGAACCACCCCAAAAAACAAGATGTTATAATCCACCGGGAAGAACAGTTGTATACATCAGTGGCTAAGGTGTAGGCTGGCACCGTTAAGGAAAAGGTGAGCATTGGGGCCGGAGCTGCATGCTGGCTGGGAGCTCAGCCGGTGCTGGCTGTGGGACCAGTGTCGGGCCCACAGGCTGTGGAAGAGAAAGAACCAGCGTTGGACACATGAGCTGTGGCAGCAGGTCAGCGGTTGCCCAGCGGGCGCCTGGGAGGACAGTCTGCTGGCACCGGGAGAGGAGAATCGGGTGCTTGGGAGAAGGAGACCTCCCTGGAGAAGGCAATGGCGATGCCGGGCTAGAGGAGACAGTGGCATCCTGCTGCAAGCGCTGCCTGAAGGGACTGACGTTGGACCCAACAGAGGAGACTGACGCAGGCAGCATCTTGGCCGGTGTGGGGGTGGTGGAGTGGAGACAGCAGAGGAGCCAAAGCAGACTGTACCCATGCCAGCCAAGCTTCCTAGCTGACAACGCGTGGATGTAATAGGCATGAGGAGCAGGAGACAAAATCCCCTGCTCTAAAGAGCCACCACCCATGACAGAAACAAGGGCGGCTGGAGGGGACCACCGACAGACCTGCAGAAATAAGGGCAGGCAGGACCATAGGAGCCGATCCCCCGAGGGAGGCTGACCCTGTCACAGTTGAAGGCTTGTGTGGGGACTGAGAGCAGGAAGCATACCAATCCCGTTCCTGGTGTTTGTGGCCCCCACCAGATTTTTCCCAGGACTGGGAGGAGGATGAAGCCCCAGAAGATCAGGCTGGTGAAGCCAAACAGCTCCTGACTTGCAACTCCTTTTCCATCGTGATGAGCCTCTGCTTGATAAGATGGCTCTCCAGGATTTTTAATAGTCTCCAAGTGGCCTGGTTTTAATTTCTGGCAAATCTGGCAGGCTTTGGTGTCATGACTGGGGCCTAGATAAAGAATACAAGCAGAATGACTGTCTTTTTCACAAATCTGTTTACCTCACACTTCGTGGCGTGGTCGGACGACAAGACAAGAGTAAAAGACATAAACTCAATGGCTGTAACACTGAAAAATTAATGTTAATACTGGTAGAAAAAAGGAAAATACAAAAGCGCGGCAAGCGTGAGTAATGGCAGTCGACAAGCTGTGACATCCGCTAAGGTCTGATGTGCGTGGGTCGATGGTGGCAAAACAACTGAGGAGGGTGTCGGGAACCGCACGCCTTTATAGGACAGGCTGGTGTCAGAGGGCGACGCTGGTGGTGGGTGGTCTCCCGTGATAGACTGCTAGCTAGAAAGTTTTCCGTGTGGTCCTGGTGCCGAAGTCCTAC
The DNA here is from genome assembly GCA_016271365.2 of Neoceratodus forsteri. NCBI lineage: Eukaryota > Metazoa > Chordata > Ceratodontiformes > Ceratodontidae > Neoceratodus > Neoceratodus forsteri. The sequence goes on along the minus strand of CM057451.1, from coordinate 265,555,200 downwards.
TGGTGTTGGCCTGCTGCAAGAGCCTCCCTCGAAGTAAGATCAAAGACTACCAAACTTTGTAAGGAGAAGCAGGGCACATTGGGTGGCACAAAGGGTAGCTGGGCATGCAGCCACATTCTCACACCACTAGCTGGACTGGAGACAGATAGTGATCTAAAAGACAGCAGCCCTGAAGCACATGATTCAGGCAGAAAGACATGGGGGATGATGCCCAGAATTGGAACCCCTAGTAACTGAGATGGCACAATGTGCCAAAAATGAAAATTACATACCTACTGTAATTCTTGATCTTCTCTTGTATCTTCACCATTCATTACTGCTTGGGTTAGTGCCGGAGGCGCGCACCCACTACGGGAGTTGGTTTTTTTTGGGGGGGAGTCGGCACCAATGGCGCCGCCGAGAGCGACACACCGCGTCATGCGCGAGGGGCGGCCGTTAGGTGCTGCAGACTCTCCTCTATCTCAGTTCTGGTAACCGGAGAGGCAGAAACAAAGGAAGGAAAAAAGGAGAGCGAGGCAAGAGAGCCGAGGGACAGAAAAAGGAAAGGATATAAACTGAAAAAGGCATAAGCTGGTAGAGAACAGACAGAGGAGAGAGAATTCCTACCCTAAGGGACCGCAGGGCCTCCTTTCCGGGGCGGCTCTAGGGGAGGAACAGAGAGAGGGAAAGGGAAAAGAAGAAGAAGAAAGAGAGGAAAAGAAAGCATGTTGAGAGGGAGAACAGTGCCCATCGAGCATTGGTTGAGAGGCTTATAAGCTCAAGACTAAAACAAGGGAGCAAGAATCCCTGCTGATAGGACTGAGAGAAGGTTCAACCGAACCACCTGCACAGATGGACACAAGGGCAGATTCTCTGATCTCTCAACATGCCAAGTCCCTACATCCTAGCTGAGGGCTCACAGACTGCCCGGGCAGAAATCTGTTCCGGAGAGAGCGCCCACCCAGGAAGGGACTATGTCCCTTAGCACCCTGTTAAGTGCTAACACAGCAGTGTATGGGGAAAAATTATGCCTTGCTGAAGGCAGCTTTGTATGAAAGGATAGAGTGGGAACTCAATCAGACTCCCTAAGGCAAGGCAAGAGCAGACGCTCAAGGCTGAGAAGTGCAATGCACCAGCTAGAATGAGCTGAATAATACCTGCCAGGGAAATCTAAACTTCTTTTAAGGCCGAGCCAGGGCACGGTCTCTGAAGCTGTGAACTGCGTAACATGATCAAGGTACCCAGAGGTCGCACCCTAGGGGCAGTCAGAAAAGAGTTCCCTCAGAATAGGTGAAAACAGAGACCATGCTCGTTCCTCTTTACCTTGAGGAAAAAAGATCCATTTACTAAGAATGGAAAACAGAAAGTTTTTTGTTTTTGGCATAAAGGCCAAAGGAAGGGAGAGGAACGAGACGGGAGGGGGAGACGCCACAGTAGGAGGCCACTGAGGGGAGGTGGGTAGGTATTAGTAATGAATGGTGAAGATACAAGAGAAGATCAAGAGTTACGGTAGGTACGTAACTCTACATCTTCCCTTGTCAATCTTCACTATTCATTACTGCTTGGGTGAGTACCAAGCCCCCCCCCTAAAAAGGGGGGGTAGAAACCCTGAGGGATCAAGACCCCCAGCCTCCTGTTGGTGAGAAACAGAAGGGGAAGACCCTGGGCTAATCCAGAGAGAAGTCTATGGAGGAGAAGAGCTAGGAGGTGCCCCCCCGAGGACGGGGAGATGGAGGAAGCCCCTGCAGTAGTCGCCTAGCTCTGGAGGAAAAGAGGTGGGTCCCCCGGAAAGCGGAGCAAATCACTCTATGCCAGGCCAGAGGTGACAACCTTGATAGATGAACCATGCTATCCATCTAATGCAGATCGCTGTCCCTGCAAGCCTAGAAGCCACCTCACTGGTGTCATAAGATGCCCTTGCTTGGTGTCTTGCCAGCTCCAGGCCTATAGTAGAGAGGGCAATAGCTTGTCTGGTTTCCTCCGTATCAGGCACTGATGCTAAGATTTGGGAAAGCATCGACCACAAATGCCTACTGTTGGCAGCGTGATGGGCCTGATGAGATGCAATGCAAGACATCGCACGAGAAGAAGAGAACACTCTTCGCCCCCACCAGTCGAACTGTAGGGAATCAGAGTCCGGTGGACGGTTGTGCGCCAGGCGGTGGTGCCCGGAGGGAGTCTCTAGGTATGCCAAACCCGAGGGTGGGTTGGGAAGAGTACCCAGGGATTCCGAAGGGGCACAGTACCTACACTGGCAGTCTGCTCGGGCTGGAGAAAGGGTGGCTGGCGACTGCCAGGTACGGATAGACGCCTTCTGGAAGGGAACAGGCCAGGTTAGTACCACCAAGTGCTGGGCACTGAATTCGCCAAGGAATTCACGCGTCTCCCATTCAGTATTGTCTCGCCTAACGTAGGAAATTCGAAGATCCCTCACCATCCTCGAAAAGAATCGCTGATATTCAGTGAAATCAGCATCGGAGGAGACATGAGCAGAGGGTTCCTCTCCCTCAGAGGAGGGAGACGAGGATGATGGAGAGCTTGAGTGTCCAGAGGAGTCTTGTGGTGGTGGGGATAAGCGAAAAACCCGCTCATTCATGCACCTAACATATGAGGGGAAGGCCGCCGCAGAACCTCTGAACGCCTCCCAGGATAACGGGCCCGTGGGACCGACATGGCCTGGGGGAGCGGGGGGCTGCGGCTGCAGAGGAATGGGAGATGGGCACCTACAGAGAGGCAACTGTCCTCTGCTAGGGCTCTGGAATCCGGGGAACGGAGCCCAGGCTGGCGTGATCCTGGATGACAGACCAGGTTGCAAAACGGAACCCTGGGGATGCGAAGCCTGGAAGAGCCCAGAAGGAGATCCTCCCCTGTGACGAACCTGGGACTGCATGGATCCAGAAGGGCAGCCCACAGCAACGCCACCATAAGGGACCCCGGGGTCCAAAAGGGAAAGGCGGGGCCCTGAGCTATGGCTCCTAGCCACACCCCGAAGGGTGGCCGACAGAGACCGAGATGCCTGAACCCTGCCCCTCGACCCCTCGGACTCTGAGAACGCCCTCCTCCTCGACCCCAGCGACCTCCCACCCCGAGGGGGTGCAGCAGCACCAGGGTCGGTAGCTACCACGAGCCCCCCAGGAGGGAGAGTCCCTCCCTCCACCCCCGCTCCATCGCCCCCCAGGGACCCCAGACCACCCCTAGCCTGGGGGGCCTCAGGGGAGGATGGCAGCGGTGACAGAGGAAAAGGCCCACTGGGCCGCCTAGCACCTCGGGACACCAGGGACCCTGACTCCGAAGAATCAGGTTGCCAGGACGGGTCCACGTCTGAATCATCAGCCTCTGAAGAGGAAGAGATCAGCTGGACCACAATACTAGCAACCCCAGGGGTCCCTGGTGAAACGGCGCCGGTGCCAGAGGCGGCGCCAGATGACCTTGGACTCCCGCGACAGCTAAGCCCGGCCCTGGCTCCCCATCGGCGCCGGCTAGGCCCACAGCACCGCAATCGGTGCCGGGACCCGACCTGGCGCCGCCAGGAGAGTGAACCAGGCCCGCAGCACCGCGAGCGGCGGCCGGATCCGAAACGGCAGCAGAAGGCGGCGTCAAGGGTCCACCGATGCCGGGCCCAGCAGGCGTGCGCCTCGACACTGCGGGAGCCTGCACCTCCAAGGAGGTGACTGCCGAGGCAGTGTCTCTGCCGCAGCCCCGGGAGGGACCTCGATGTTCCTCCGACACCGCAAGAGAAGCTTCCTCTTCGGCAAGAGAAGATGAGGAAGCTTCCTCCTCTATGGACCGTTAAGGCCTGAGAGGGGACCCAGAGACCTTACCTGAGAATCCCTGGAGTGACGCCGTCCCCCGAAAGTCGGCGGGGCCTTGCCGATCTTGAACACGTGGACTTCGAGGATGCGACGGTCCATGGAGAAACAGGCGTCGCATGCATCCATATCGTGGTTGGGTCCCAGGCAACGAAGACAAACACCATGCCGATCCGTGATGGAAAAATGCCAGCCACAGGAGCACCGACGCATAGGGGCATGGCCCGCCTTCAACTTACGTTTTGCCCCCGGATTAGCACAAAAGCTCTCGGTGCCGTCGATAGTAGAAATAAACAGAACGGTCTTACCAGGAGATGGCGTCCAGAGAAATACGAGAAAACAAGGAGTCTGGCTTGAGTGACACAGAAGGCCTACTTCAACAACCGCACAGCAGGTGCAACCTCGATGGTGGGAGAAACAGAACTGAGATAGAGGAGGAGTCTGCAGCACCTAACGGACGCCCCTCGCGCATGATGCAGTGCGTCGCTCTCAAGGGTGGCGCCATTGGAGCCGACTCCCAAAAAAAAAAAAAAAAAAACTCCCATAGCGGGTGCACGCCTCCGGCACTAACCCAAGCAGTAATGAATGGTGAAGATTGACAAGGGAAGATCAAGAATGAGCATATACACTCCTGCAATAGCCATAGACTCCTGCAACAATCATTCCCCTGCTACCAGACAGAGGAGTGACTGAGACAGTCAGATAAATATGCCCCACATTTCCCCATCAGGGAAGAAGGCAAGGTACCTCCAGGTGCAATTGGGGTTGCAGGACTGGATAGCCTACAGGAGATGAGATGTGTTCATCTCCCCAGGTACCGCTAAGGGTAGTGTGCTAACAGACGAGCTGGCATAAAGGAAGAAAAGGGGCGTACCAACCAAAGATAGTCTGAAATAGTCAAAAGAAAAGTCATCAGAGAAAATGTCCTGCTTTTCCTACAACCATGAGGATGTATCCTATGCAAGCACTAGCATACCTGATCTAAGACAGTGCACAGAACTTCCATGAGTTAGACTGGATAGTGCCCAGAAGCACAGAGTATATTTGGCAACTAATACAAATATACCCCAAGAAAAGAATATACCCTGGGCAGGGACAAGAAAGGAAGAAGAAGGAAGGGTGCTGCCTAGTCTTTTATTTTTCTATTTGGCATGAGAGCTCTAAAAAAGACCCTCATCCTGGTTTTGAAGGTTTCTTTGTTTTTGGTGGGAATGTGAATCCAGTAGTGAGACCCCAAATTCCCTCTATCCCCCCCAAAAAAAAAGCTCCCTGGGAAGTGCAACTGGGGAGATGCCTTAACACTAGTGGTGCAGGCCGCACTAACAAGGTGAGCTGCTCGGAGGCCCTGGCTCGGTTAGAGCGGTGGTGGAAGTATGGTAATCAATGAAGATGATATTTTGGAAGATCAACAGTTACAGAAACTACATCATTTTCGTAGCATCCAAGAATCAATATTCACCACTGATTCCCACTTATGGGTCTGTGCATCAAGCTTTCCTTTGTGTTAAGGAGGAGCTGGCTTACCCTGAAGATAATGATAATTATGTGTTAATCGTAATTCCTGATCTTCCAGAATATCTTCATTCATCACTGGTGGGTCTATGCCAGAGGTACCAAGACCCTGTGGGGGCGTATGCCTTTAGAAACCTTGGAGGCAAGGCTGGCCCAGTGACGCTGGAGGTTGAGGCACTGGAACAAGTCCAGGCTGTTGGGGGTTGGCAAGGACAAGAGAGGGTTGAGCATCCAGAGGACTATTCTCCTCTCTGGAGGCGGGAGGAATTGTTGTCCCCCCCTGCCGGCCACCCTCTGGTGGGGGCTGAGGGGTGGCGCAGGCTGGGAAGGCAGCCAGCGATCGCAGCGTTCCCCCACACGCGAGGTCATGCATCGGGGGGGTCACCAGAAAATGGCGACTGGGGGCTTCATGAAGCCTCCCCCCAGTCCCGCAGTCACCTCCCCGGATTTTAATTGTGCTCCAGCGTGGAGGAAGCTCCCTTCCCGGCCACGTCATGGGAGGGCAAGCTGTAGGGGGTCTTGGGGTTAGTTGGCGGTGATCGGGCTCACGGACGGCTTGAGGTGGAGTTTCCGTCCCCAGTACATGGGGAGCAAAAATTGTAAACTAAAAAAAAAAATGCTTTGGACGCAGGGGGCCCGACATCAAAGATGATGCCCACAAGGAGGACGTATGACATGGTGCTCGTGGACTGGACAGTACCTGACGCCGGCCCCCTTGCCTCCTCAGTTCTGTTTGCACATGAGAGTTAGAGAGGGTAAGAAAAATGGAAGGGTTGGGGTAAGGGAGCTCAAGGGGACTGACAAAAGGATATAGGATATAAAAGGAGCAAATGAATAAAAACTGATCAAAACAGAAGATTTTGGAAGCAGGGTCTTCTAAGTGGTGAAGGATGACCAGGGCAACTGGGTGGGGTGGGGAGAGACAGAGGAAGAGAAAGAGTGAGAGAGAGAGAGAGAGAGGAGAGAGACAAAGAGACAGAGAGAGAGAGAGAGAGAGAGAGAGAGAAATTCTCAGCCAAAAAATAAGAGTGTCAGAAGAGCTGGCTTGCTTTCAGCTGCAGTAAAGCATGGCTGACACCCTCTGAGGCAAGCTGACTCTTTTTTTATCATATCATTCTTTATACTCCTGCAGTCTGACCTGCCTACATCCAGCCGCCGCCTTCATCCCCGATCAGCCCGCAGGCTCACTCACATGCCGACTGGAAAGAGCTGCACCCACCGGGGGGAAACCCCCCCATGTCCCCTCCAAGCCAGGCCAGGAACCAATACCGCAGTGCGATTCCACGACAGGTCCCCTTGGTTGCTGAAGTGCGACCATCAAGCTGCCTCGGTCGTCTGTCATTTTTCCTGCTGTATTTTTCCCCTTGAGAAGTGCGCACGTCCAATGATATCAAGGCATGACGTGCCGACGACCGCCGCACTTCTCCCCACATGTATCCCCGCTCCTGTAGTGCCCACGATTTCCATCAGGGGCCACTGCAGCGCAATGGATGCCCCAGACCCTCCCCAGGGAAAGGAGAGCAGTCCTACACATGCTTAATCCTTTGCCTCCCCGGTCAGCCCCCAACAGCCCGGCCTGTTCCCGAACCCGGGTCGCCAGTGTGGAACGAGGTGTGGTGTCCAGTGCCTCAACCCTCAGCGCCACCGGGCCAGCTGGGCAAGCTGACTCTTGAGAAAGCATGGTCCACGAAAATGTCAAGGACCAGCTAGAGGAGTGGACTGCAAGGAAAGGGTACCTCCCTGAAACTCAAACAGGAGAAAAACACCATGAGCCCTGAGAAAAGCATAGCCAGCTATAATTGTCCATCTGAGGAAACAAGAATCATTATATGTTAAAGTAATTTACAAAGATTTTTGTTTAAGTATTTGGACGTCATAGCCCATTACCTTAGGAGAGCTGCAGCACTTCTCTGTAAAAAGTTAAGATTTTTAATCAAGTCGTTTTCAGGAAGGAAAGAATGGTAAATAGAATCGTAGCGACAGCCCGCCGATCCCTTCCACTTTCTTGTCCGCAGGTTCCACCCCCGCACTCAGATGTTTTGTGATGTCTAACCAGGGAGAGTGCAGGGGCGTGCCCCATTGAAGTCTATGGGGCTCGCTTTCAAAACGTTTCTGCAGAAGTTTAAGCTGCCTTTGGTAAAAATGAAATCCACTGCTCAACTAATAGGGTCCATATTAGTTGAGTAGTGGTTAAACTTCTGTAAAACACTGAAAATGAGCCCCACAAACTTCAATGGGTGCACCCCCACGCTCTCCATGGTTAGACGTCACAAAACATCTGAGTGCGTAAGGGGAACCTCTGGACTGGGAGGTAGAAGGGATCAGCGGGCCGTGGTTATGACTCTACGATCCCTTCCTTCCCAAAAACGACTTGATTAAAAAAGTTACTTTTTAAAGGGAAGAGTTACCGCTACCCTAAGGTAATGGGCTATGAAGCCCATATATTAATCTTTGAAATTTACTTTATGGCTCAAGAGTTACCAAATGACCAAAACATTAACATGGAAGAAGGAAAGCCTCTGATTTCAAAGGTCTGAAAGAGCTGACCCAGGGGCTCAATAGTGCCATAACAGGTTCAGTTTCAAAGCCAAACAGATATAAGGAGCTTGGAGAGAAAAATGCAACCTGAGAGGGAAAAAGGATCAAGAAAAGGGGGTACCCATCAAGGACAACAGACAGGAATAGAGATCCACAAAGAAGAAAAGATTCCCTTTCTCCTAACTCTCTGTCTCTGGAAGAAATATCCCAAAAATAGGGGATTAAGAGAAAGAGAGGTGTAACAGTCCACTGAAAAATAGTGGAGATGGACTGCAAGGGGAAGAAGCTGAACTGGCAAGGGAAGTGGGCTACAACTCCAAAATTCTTAGAGCATCAGCATCCCCTGCAAGACACTGTTCCCCAAGAAAGACAAAAGAAAAGGCCATCCAACAAGAAAAAAGGTAAATTACTTCTCACCGTAATTCTTGATCTTCTTGGACCATCTTTGCCGTTGATTCATACTGATAGGTTCTGAGTCAGAGGTGCCTGGACCCTGCAGGAGCCAGAACTTTTCAGGAGAGCCGGCGCTGACGTAGGCTGCATGCATGTGTGGCACTGCGAGACTAGCTTGCACTGCATGGCTTACCCTGGCACCAGCCCTCAACTGCCTCAGTACCTTTTTAACTGAGGAGGTGCAGCGTAACTTAAGTATAACCCCAACCTAAAAGGGCATAAGTTAGCCCTTGCAACCCATATAAGAAAGGTCAACAACTGAAAATTACATACTCCCTGTAATCCTCCATCTTCCAGAATATGTTCCCCATTCACTACCGGTGGGTCTTAGGCCAGAGGCACTAGGACCATGTGTGAGTGTACGCCTTTACAAGTCTGGGAGGACTGGAGCTGATGCTGGAGACGGTGCTGCCGAGAGGCAGATGTATGACGTGGCACTTGAGGACTGGCCAGGAACTTACACCAGCCCCCTTTCCTCCTCAGTTCTGTTTGCCTAGGCGAAGAAGGGTAAGAAGATAGAAAGGTTGGGGCAAAGGACAGGGATATATAGGATATCAAATGAATAAAAACAAACCAGAGTAGGGAAGAAAAGTCTGGGCAGAGGGTCTTTAGAAGTGGCCAAAGATGATCAGGATGCCGGGGTGAGGGGGCGCGAGACAGAGAGAGAAGAAAGGAGAGTGAGCGAGAGTGTGTGAGTGTGACAGGGTGAGAAGAGAGAGGGAGTCGGAGAGAAGACCCCCAGTTCTCAGTCAAACAACGAGTGTGTCAGAAGAGCTGGCTTGTTCTCAGCCTGAACTAAGGCATGTCTGCCCACCCCCCCAAGAGTTTGATGACTCCCAGCAGGGAGCCTGGTCCTTGAACAGAGAAGGATCAGCCAAGGAGTGGGCTGCATGGAAAGGTGTACCTCCCTGAGCTACGAAAAAGAAGAGCCTATAAGCCCTGGGGGAAATAAGCCAAACCTAGTTGTCCATCCGAGGAAGAAGGACCATAAAGGTTTAAGGATTATGAGCCCCAAATGACCAAAACATAATATGGAAGAAGCCAAGTCTCCGATCTCAAACGTCTGAGGGCTAACCCAGTTCTCAAAGCAGCTTAAAAACAGGTTCAATTTCTTAAGGCAAGCTAAGAAACCTGACAGAAGCAACTCCTAAAGGGCAATGGCAACGAATAGGGGTCCTCACTAGGATAAGAGCAGGAATAGGGATCCCTGAGAAAAGGTTCCCTTCCTTTGAACTCCGTCTATGGAGAAGATCCCAGAATAGGGAATTAAGAGAAAGAGAGGTGCAGCAGATCACAAAATAAAAGAAGGTGGGCTGCATAGGGAAGCTGAACTGGTAAGGAAATGGGCTACCATTTAAAAAATTACCTAGCCGCTAGAATATCAAGTTCTCCTGCCAAGCTCTCTCAAGAGTGACCAGAAGGATAGTCCAAAAGCAAAAACTACAGACCCCACCTCACGCAAGGATGCAGGGGAAAAAAAGGCTAGAACAGCCTGTTTAGAAATAGAGGTCTCTCTTTCCTTTGCTCTCCACTATACATTGTTTTTGAAGGAAAAAAGGAAAAACAAGGACCAAAAAGGGGTCTGTCAAACAACATTTTTGTTTTTCATTTTTATATCAAAGGATGTTAGAAGGAATGGGATGAACTCGCCCTAAAGACAGAAATTGCCTTACCCCTAAAAAGGGGCGGTCACATAGCGGGAACAAGTTTCTGAAGAAGTCTGATTCCTGATCCTACCCCCTTTTTCTTTTTTTGAACAGGGGGTAAGGCTGAAAGGAAAAGGAGGACAAACTGCCCAGAAGCCTGGCTATTGTACAGGAAGGTGGGCAAGTTGCAGTAATGAACGGTGAAGATATTCTGGAAGATCAAGAATTACAGTGAGTACATAATTTTCGTATCTTCCAAAAGTCAATCTTCACCATTCATCACTGGTGGGTCAGAGTACCGAGCCACCACCAAATGGTGGTGCTGGCAAACCCTGAGGGAAATGGTTGTTCCTCAGGCTAATGTAGGGGAGACGCAGAAAGGCAGGGGTCCCTCACGGGCCTGTCGAGGCCAGAGATTAGTCACAGTAAGATGAAGGCTCTTGTGACCTGGGGCAATCACCCTATGCTGGGCCAAGGGTGACAACCGTGAAAGGCACAGTCACGCTGTCCGCCTAATGCAGACTGCAGTTCCCAATAGTTTGGAGGCTTCTTCGCTGGCGTAGTAGGATGCCCTCGCTTGGTGTCTCGCCAACTCCGGACTCTGAGCAGAAAGGTGAATGGCTTGTCTGGTTGCCTCACAGTCTGACAAGGACGTTAGCAGCTGACCCACAGTTGCCTGCTGTAGGACTCCTGGTGTGGTTGATGTGCAGCGATGCACAACATGGTGTGCACCACCAAAAAAAACGCTACGACCCCAAATGGCACACTTGGCCGAGTCTGACTACAACAGATGGTCGCACACTGGGCGCCTATGCCCAGAGGGAGTGTCCAGGAGATGGACCCCAAACAAGCGCTGAGGCATGGCTCCTGGAGATCCAAGGGGTGCACAATATCTGCACTGGCAGTCCCTTGAGGCTGGAGAGGGACGGAGCCAGACATCTCGTGACGCCTCCACAAATGGCCAAGGAGGTAGAACGGTAGAGTCAGAACTGTACTCCCCGAGGAAGAACAGCATCAGGCGTGCAGGATTATGGAAGGAAAAGTGAGATGATCGCAGCTTCCTCACAATCTCTGACAGGAACACTTGATACCGTGTGTAGTCAGTGTCAAAAGAGAGGTCAACTGAGGTATTCTCTTCTTCAGAGGAGGAAGACAGATAAGAGGAGCTGCACTAAGGGTGGCAGTGTCAGGGTTTCAGGCCGAAAGATGGCCTGGTCCACTGCCCTCAGGTAGTAGGGAAGGCACTCGTTAATGCCCAGAACTGCTCCCAGGTCAGAGGCCCTGCAGGACCAGAAACACCCGGGGGGAAGGACAGACAGAGGCAGAGGGTCATGAAGGACCAGGCCAAGTCCTCTGCCAAGGCTACGAGAGCGAACAGGCAACCTGCTCTGATGGGAGGGGCTGTGCATCTCGTCCACCCAATTATGCCCAACCATAGGGGGCGATTTGAGTGATGCCCTTGGGGGGAACCCCGGTTGGGGAGGTCAGAACCATAGAAGTCCCACAGGGCAGGCCCTATCCCTACCTATCGCAGGCCCAAATGGTTCCGGAGGGGGTCAAAGGATCCAAGTCAGCACTACTACTCCGACGAGAGCCTCCAGCCACTCTAATCATGAAGCGCATTGCCGACTGGAACCTCCCAACTCCTACCTCACCAAAGCCAGCTATGTCCCTTGGACTAGGCACAGAAGCATTCCCAGTAGCAGAAACTATGAGCAAAGGGGATCTGGTAGAATGGCAAATGGCACTGGAATTGGATTGGGTATTGCAGATGGTGCCGGAACCTGACCTGGTGCTGGAAGCAGCAATGGAAGCATCCCTGGCACAAGCGGCACTGTGGGACACAGGGGAGATGGCACTGCAGCCGGCACTGGGATGATGACCCCAGAGGACACCGAGGACACTTAAGGACTAGGGCTAGGCCCAGAAAGGTCTGTATCCTCACCTGAACTGGGACACCAGTCAGGATCATCTCGGTCCTCACCCTCTGGGTCACCTGATTGCTCGGAGAATGAGACTCAGAAGACCTCCGATGGCTGGCTGGCTCCAGAGACTGCTCCTCTCCTGGTGCCACGAACAGCAACGGGGGACTCAGCACTGTGGGTGATGCTGCCCACTCACCAGCACTAGCCTTGGTGCTAGACCCAAGCGCATTAGGACCGCAGCCCAAGGGACCCAACAACACATGCACAGTGTACAGCTGCAGTGCCGCCACCGAAGGTGTCTGGATCCCTGAAGGGGGTACTGGACTGATACGGGTGCGTAATCGGCCCCTTGGAGGAGCCAATTATCCCACAGACCCCTCCTCCAGGCCTCCTGTCTCTACGAGACATAGAAACATAGAATTTGACAGCAGATAAGGACTGCTTGTTCCATCAAGTCTGCCCATTTTCCTTACCTACTGCAATACCACAAAAGCTAACTGATCTGTGGCTTACTAGACGAGGACTAATAGAGGCTGGGTCTCCCTCGGTACCTACAGGACTGGGGAAGGGCTCAGGGTCTTTACCTTCGAATCCCCCATACAACGCTGGCCTTCAAAGGTGGGGGGTGGAGCTCTGTTCCCACCTCAATGAGCCAATTTCGAGGGTGCAGAGGTCCATGGAAAAAGCAGGTGTTGCAATCATCCATGTCGTGGTCCGATCCAAGGCAGGTCCAACACAGATCATTGCAGTCCTGAATGGACATATTTCTCCCAAAGGGGCACTGAAGCATAGGGGGAGAGAATCCATTCTCTTTCTGGCCTTCTCCTGCTTCTTAGGCCCCTGGGAACCGGATATGGCTGAACTTCATGGAAAATAAAGAAAACAAGCAAAAACAGAACCCGGTACCGTACTAAGCAGAAAGAGACAGAAAAAGTAGTGATGGAACATCGAAGAAAACTATACGGTGTCAAGTTTCAGCGACAAACAGAACTGTGACACAGTGTAAAATAGTGGAACGCTCCCACGGAATACCTTCCTCGATGGCAGGAAGAACAGAAATGAGGAGGAAAGGAGTCCGGCATCAGTTACTGGCCAGCCCATGTGCGCCATGTCATTTATCTGCCTTGTGGGTAGTGCCATCTCCTACATCGGCCCTCTTCCTCCAAAACTTTTAAAAGCATACAGTCCTGCAGGGTCCTAGTACCTCCGGTCTAAGATCCACCGGCAAAGAATGGTAAAGACTGATTCTTGGAAGATCAAGGAAGCAGTGTCTTCACAGCCCAAACGAAAACAAGAGAGGTGAAGACCATGAACAGAAACAGTGAGCCCGGTGGATGGTGGGTGGGCATGTGAATCACTGGTGAAAATGGTCCAAGAAGATAAAAGACTTGCCATAAAGTACAGTTAGGTAAGAACTTACCATAACAGTAGATCTTTGAGAAGAGCTCTTGCAGCAGGCTACACAATTCGGACTATGCCGTCAGGCACTAGGACTCCATGGAAAAATTCTAGCCAGCAGTACCCAGCGGAGACTGCCCCTGATGTCCACCAATGGTATAAAGGGGGCAGTTCCCAGCCCCACCTCAGTTCTCCCGCTGGAGACCCGGCAGATGGGAAAAAAAGAGAACTGAGGAGGTTCTGAAAGTTCCCAACAAGGAAAAGATAGGACCAGGGGGAATGTGGGAGGGAAAGTAGTGCCTGCTGCAAGAGCTCTTCTCCAAGATATACTGTTACTGTAAGTTCTTACGTAACTGTACTATCCTACTTTGAGTTGCAGCACATGCAGCAGGCTGCACATTTAGGACGGATTCCCAAGTACTACCTAAGGAAAACTGTAGGAGGGAGGTAGGGAATCTATCAGAGCTGTATGAAAGGAGACCGTGAAGAACAGCTAGGCTGAATCCCGCTCTCCTCCTAGAAGCAATGTCCAAACCATAGTGCTTCACGAAGGCCTGCACTGAGTTCAAAGTTGCCGCAGCACAAATGTCAGCTGCCGAGACATTTTGTAAGGCAGCAAAAGAGGTGGCTACCCCCCCCCGGTGGAGAGTCCCTTCACTGATTAAGGGTTTTTCGTATGTTTTGTAACAGAACAAAATGCAATTAACCAACCACTTGGATAGGGTTTGCTTAGTAACTGATGCTCCCAGGGATCTTGGAGCAAAGGCAACGAATAATTGACCGGTTTTACGGACTGAACTGGTGTGGTCTATACAATACCTGAGCACCCTGTGAACATCTAAAGTATGTACAAGTGCCTCCCCCTCGATTCGAATACTCGGAGTAATAAAGCAGAAGGTTGATGTCCTGATTCAGGGTAAGTTCGGACACCACTTGTTTTGAAAGACACTTAGGATAATTTCTCAGAGATACCCTGTCTCTGTAAAAAAAAACTACGTAAGACTCCTTACACATGAGAGCCTGGAGCTCGGAAATCCTCCGAGCAGAAGTAACAGCAACTAAAAATAACGCTTTCTATGAAAGAAAGCATAGTTCGCAGTCCACGGCTGGTTCGAAGGGAGGCAACGCAAGTTTCTCTAGGATGAACAAAAGATCCCATGGGGGAACAGGGTCCCGAATTGGAGGTTTCAGGTGCAGTATACCTCGTAAGAAGGTACAGGACAAATCCAGTTGGGTGATAGCCCTTCCTTCCACCAGTGCATGATAAGCTGAGATGGCAGAGAGTTGCACCTTTTTTTTCCCTCAATTACTTTTCTCACCTCCAGACCCAGAAAACTCTCGGGCTGCTCAGCTAACCTGCTGCTTCTACCGCCTGCTGTAATCCTACCTCCTCAAGGGTGTTACTTTCTCCTTGCCGAACCTCCCTGGTCCAGTGTCCGCGAGCACCAAGAGCCGTCGCTTATCTGGGCTGGAGGGGTTTTCTTCTTTAATCCCTTCCATGCACGTGGGTCATGCAATATTGCCCAGCTCGCTACATGAGTGCTCCCACTCACGTCCAAAAGGCAGCCACCCAACGTCCTGCCCCCAGTACGTGATCCCGACATCTGTAGTAACACCCAGTGTCCACCGAGTGTCACTGTCTGCACGGAATACGATCCCCCTTCCTCCCAGGAGAGGAGAGCTGTCCCTTGTATGTTCAATCCTCTCCTTCCCCTGCCGCCCCCCAGCAGCCCAGGCTCGCCCCTGAACCCGGGTCACCAGTCTGGTGCAAGGTGTGGCGTCCAGCGACTCAACCCTCAGCGCTACTGGGCCGGCTCAGAGAGATGCACCTTGATGGAGGAATATCAGAGCCCTGTGTCAGAGACAGCAGATATTCCAGGACAGAGTTCACCAGACATGAAAACAGATCCAGGGAATTAGCTGATGCCCATAAGCAAAAACACTTCCACTTCATGACGTACGTAGCATGTGTGGAAGGCTTATAAGCCTTCAACAAGACCTCAACGACTCTCTGAGAGACCCCATAGAGGGAAACCATTAAGTCTGCAGGAGCCATGCATGAAGATGCAGGGATTTGAGGTCTGGGTGGACTAGGGTGCCCTGCTCCTGAGACAGCAAGCACGAGGACAGGGGGAGAGAGAGGGTGGGCTCTCCCGCCAGCTGCTGAAGTGAGGGAACCAAATCTAGTGGCCAGAGTGGGTTGACCAAAGTATTTCTGCACCTCCGAAGCTTGAACAGCACTCTATGGAGCAGAGGAAAGGGAGGAAAAACATACAGGAATCTCCCTGTCCAACAAAGAGTCTCGCCAGAAAACACCAGGCCCTGGATCTAGCTAGCAGAAATTGGGCAGTCTGGCAATGTACGGGGGAGCAAAGAGGTCCTGTTCTGGATGACCCGTTCTGGATGACCCCACCCTTCGAAGAGGCTGTGTGCCACTTCCTGAAGCAGTTCCTATTCAAGGTTTCTGGACCAGGACCTGCTGAGTCCGTCTGCCGAGACGTTTTGGACTCTGGGAACATGGACCACAGTTAAGGTGAGACCATGATCTATGGCCCAGTACCACACCCTCATCACTTCTCGGCACAGAGGGTATGAATGTGTCCCCCTTCCCCTTGTTTATGTAGACTACTACAGACATGTTTGTCTGTACAAGCAAGGGACCCTGGATGAGGTCCGTCTGGAAGGCCTGAAGGGCATACAGGACTGCTCGCATCTCTAGGATACTGATGTGTACTGTCAACTCTAGAGCTGACCACGTGCCTTGTGGTCAGCGATCTCGGAAGTGAGCTCCCCACCCAAGGCCGGAGGCATCGGTTGTCAGATTCTGCTGCGGTGAAGCTGTCTGGAAAGGAATCCCGACAATAGGTTGGAAAACGTCTGCCATCAGGACAGAGTCTGTGACACAGCTCTCGAAATCCAAATGGGTTACTCTAGGTCATCCAACCTTGGATCTCATTGAGTCCTAAGGGTCCACTGAGGTACCCGCATATATAAGCGTGCCAGGGGAACTGTCACCTAGCAGCCAGAGCATGGTCTGAGCCGGAACCTAGACGGAGGAGGAGACCCGAAGAGCCAGGATCTGTAGCCAAGCACCCCGTCAGGTGGAAGAAAGGCTCTCCATTTGTCTGCATCCAGGATGGCCCCAATGTACTAAAGGCACTGGGAGGGCCAGGGACATGATTTCGGGATGTTCAGAGTGATGCATAGATTCTGAAACATCACAAAAGTGTCTAACAGAGTGAACAGGAGTTGTGCTCTGAAGGAGCGGTCAGGAGCCAATTGTCTAGGTGGGGTAGACTAAATGGAACTAGCGCCGCAAGGCCGTAGCCACTACGAGACATTTCATGAAGACTCAACGAGCTGAAGAGAGGCCGAAGAGCAAAGCTCTGAATTAGTAATGCTCTCCCTGGAAGGGAAACTGGAGAAATTTCCAGTGAGCTGGAAGGACTGGGAAGTGCAGGTAGGCATCCTGCATATCCAGTGGACAAAGCCTGTCCCCTTGATGCAGCGTGGGGATCAGGCCTGGCATCATCACCATCCTGAACCTCCTGTACTCTATGAAGTGGTTCAGGAGGCTGAGGTCCAAGATGGGGCATAGGTCCCCTGTCTTCTTGGGAACCAAGAAGAAGTAAGAGTAGAACCCTGTCCCATTCGGAAATGGAGGCATGGGCTCGATGACCCTTTTGGACAGCAAGGCTTGTATCTCTTTGGAGGTGAGAACTGTGTTGGATTGAGAGCACCGAAAAGGAACTGGAGGCTTGCTGGGAGGAATCTAGGCAAACTCCAGCGTGTGTCCCTTCTCAATGATGTCCAAAACCCAAGCTTCGGAGGTGATGCTGGTCCACCCTTTTAGGGCGGTTGGCAAGGAGTCAGGCATGGGACCCTGGGGTCGGCAGAAAAACCTGGGAGGATTTGGCACCCCGAGGTCCCGCAGCTCCAGAGGACTGGGAGGGAGCCTTTAGTTTGAAAGGACCTCTGGACTGCTGTCCCTTAGACTTCTGGGAGGTCGGATGGCAAAATGGCCTTTTCTTGGCAGAAAACGGCTCCGATCTATACATTTGGTGGACTGACTGCACCTCCTTACCAGAATCCTGAAGGTCTGTGATTATTTTTTGTGCATCTTCCCCAAAGAGGACAGACCCATTAAAGGGTGCATCCAGAATGGCATCCTGAAAGTCTTGTCTGAATCCATACACCCTAAGCTAAGAGTGTCGTCCGAGACGGAATCCAGTCGGTGTGGCACAGGCGGCTGTGATGACCGAGTTGTAGGAAGCACATAAAACGTGCTTGCCTACATCGAATCCTGACTGTAGAACATCCAGAAGTTCTGTTTTGTGGGGGGAGTCCAACTACTTTGGGGCAAGCTCCACTGCCTTTTTCCAGAGAGATTTATGGTCTTGCACAATATGGGCGAGAAAATTCAAAGATCTTATGGTGCATGTGGCAGAAGAGAAGACCTTTCTTCTGAATGGATCCAATTTCTTAAGACTCTTTATCATGCAGCTGCAAACCCATATGTTTGGGCTGTCTGGTTCGCCCATGTGCTGCCGTGAGGACTAGGGATTCAGCTTTGGGGTTCTCCCCAAGAAACACTCATTCTTGGGAGACTTACAGAGTCGATCTGCTTTCTTCAGGACAGCTGTGGCTCTGGATGGATGCCTACATGCCAGTTTAGTCACATCTTGGAAAGGCGGGACTAATGGTGGGACTACCACAGGTTAAGGGTTGCTCATACTCAAAAAGGTAGCAAGTCTGCACCTTTCTAGGTCCAACACTTCAGTATCCCACTGATTCAGAAACTGAATATGGTGCATAATGTCCTTAAAGGTTAGATCGTCTGAGGGTGACCTTGGCGAATCTCTGTGGTCTTCTGGAGGAGGAGGAGGAGGGAAAGAACTTCGTCAGGTGAGTCTGAATACAAGAGCAAAGTCCCTCCTTGTGAAGATTACGAAAAGGGGGATCTGGATACAGTCCTTCTGAGTCTATGCCCTCTTTCAGAACGAAGAGAAGGAGATCTCGAGGAGAAAGACCTCCTACGACCTCTCTGGTGAGGTACTTCCCCATCTAAACCCTTCTATGGGGTGCTGGCCAGAGGAAGCAGTGGCTGGATTTCTGCTTGCGATGCCAACAATCCGGGTTCGGGGATATGGACCCAGGTGCTGGAGGGCCGGCCGGGGAGAGAGGGCTCGAGTGTTGGATGACTGCTCACCTTCTCTCGGGCGCCAGGAAAGTGACCCTACTGATCCCTGGTGGAGGCTGGGGTACAGCAATGTACTGGGTCCCACTAACTAATGGAGCTTGGGGAACGCCGGCGACGCCTTGACGCTTGTGGCACACACACGCCTGGGTCGCTAGCTCCATGAGACCCTCAGCAGTCCAGGGACCACCTCAGCAGCACCGGCCAAGAATTTTGCTAGCTACCCTACCTGTGCCTTACTCTTGGAGGAAAGGGACCCATCCGGAGAAGGGTTAAGTCTGGGTTATCGGGGGGACTGCTGCAATGTGGGGTGACGGGTGGCTGCATCAGGGCAGTGTGGCAGCAAGGGGCATGGGAAGACCTGAAGGAGAGGCCAGCCCGGAGCTGAGGGAGCAAAAAAAAAAAGTCTTAGGTGGTGAGGGACTCGCGGGTGGTGGGGGGTGCACCTTTTAGGAGGTGCTGCTGGTGGAGTTACTGATGTAGGAGGATTTTCCTTGGGAAGAAGGTCCTCCTTGACAGTGTTTCACCATACGTTAAACCAGGTACCTACCTCAGCCAGGGAGACTAAGGAGGCCTGCGGACGCTCTGGTTCCCCAGGTCCAGAGTCAGGTCCAAGGGAGTATGGGCCCTTGAGTTTCGCCCAGAGCCTGAAGATCTCCCGTCATCAGGTCCCATGATGGATGGTTTGGGGGCGTCGTGCTGGTCATCAGGTCTGGTGTGTCCAGGGCGTCCGGCGATCGCCATTCTGGCATCTGGGCTGGGGCGCCGACTTAGCTGTAAAAGTGCCCGCAGAACAAGGGGAAGGTGACGGGTGACTGGCGGCGACTCCCATGTGATAGGGGTTTCCTCCGGCTGCTCAGTCAATGGCTTCGGGGGAGGTGTCACCTGAGTGGACTCAGGAGGAGAAGTGGATGTCAGGGTCTAACATTTGGAGTCCAACAACCATGTCTTGAGGAATGATCTCCGGAATGGCAAGAATGCTCTTGACGTCCATGCCTGTCATCAGGGCTGGAGGACATGCCCGACGGCAATGGTGTCCCAGCCAGACGTACGGCAGACTTCTTGCTGCCGGAAGTCTCGGCTGAGTCCCTAGCTGTGGTCCCTGAGACCTGTTGGAAGGGCCGAAGGCTCGGGGAAGGACCCCCACCCGATGTCTGGATAAGGGCGGGGGCCTTCATCAACGGCAGCCCAGAAGTGTAGAGGCCAGCCCGGGGGGCAGAGTCTGCTCTCCCACGAACTAGACGACTTACCCTTCTGGTGAGGAGACCAGGAACAAGATATAGACCTATGCTACTCCTTCTCCCTATGATGGTGCTTCCTGCTGGTCCTCTGATCCTTGAGGGAAGATGGAGACCTATGGGCGGAAGAAGAAAAAGATAAGCAGCATGCTGGTTTCTGCTTGAGAGCGGTGATTTGTTGGCTCCATGAGGTAGGCCTTCAAGCGGTGGGTCGGAGTGTGTCGACTGAACTTTCAACACTATGGGTAGGCGTCCACATCGTGGGTAGGCCCCAGACAGAACAGGCACGCAGCGTGGCCGTCCTTGGCTGGGATTTGTTTTCCTCAGGCGCACTTAAGACTTCTGCTGCTCGGCTGTAGACGAAGGTGAAGACATAAAATGGAAAAAGTGCTGAAATAGTTTACGAAATAGGGTACACAAAACATTGAACATGGCGGTCGACAGCAGCAACGAGATGTCTGTGAAGTCGATGTGCATGGGTCGATGGTGAGAAATGAACTGAGGTGGGGACCGCCCTGTCATTGAGGCACAGATCAGGAAGCATAGGAAAACCAGGAGCAGTTTCTTACAAGAAGTTGCAGCTCTGTTTTTGTAAGTCTTTGCAACCCCGTTTGTTAAGAAAACAGTATGCTTCTCACATAGTCTTCTTCTAAGTTTCAACAAGTGCTGCAAAAAGAACATTGTGACCCAGAACTGACCTCTTGCTTACAGCTTCTCAGAGAGTTTGCAAACAGGTTAACCCTTTGAGTTCCAAACAACTTACTGCAATCATTTCAACAGTATAACTATATACATTTCAACAGTAAAACTATACACATTTCTAAACAAAGGGATCCCAGTATCAGTTACATTGCCACATAATGATTCACATATATTTTTATACCAGCAACTATGCAAGGGGGAAGAAAAGACAGAACAGCAAGAGAAGGCAGAAAGATAGCGAGAGGCAGAGAAATGCAAGACCGTTGGGGTGATCAAGTCCTAGGTCTCAGAAGAAAATCTGGTTGCGCAACCAGAGAAGAGACAGAAAAGGAGAGAACAAAACAGATCCTTGCATTTAAACTTTTTCTCCAGAACAACTGGGACAGGACCTTGTTCAACCCTGTTCACGCCCCCTTATACCACTGGTGGCCGATGAGGGTGGACCCTGTGGGGTACTGCTAGCTAGAATTTTTCTGTGGGGTCCTAGTGCCTGATGGCATAGTCCTAATTGTGCAGCCTGCTGCAAGAGCTCCTACTCGAAGTAAGATCAGATCTTCAAGGGAATCTCAGTCATCAGGGCATACACAGAACTTCACCAGCAGTGAAGCAGGATCAACACAGAAGATTTTCAGCAGTACCACTGGGACCACCCCTGCTGACTTCATCTGCCAACGTCACCAACCCTATAAAGGCAGTGAGCGGCCCCACTCCTCAGTTCCTTTGCCCAGAAACTAACGGCGCAAACACGTGCCATGGGGGACCGAAGAGACACAAAGAGATGCCCAGGCCAAAATAAAAGGCTGGATACACCAGAAAGCCAGTTCTGAAAAGAAAACCCCATAAGAGGGGGATGGTGGGAGGGAAGGCTGACCTGATGACCGAGATGCCCTCGAAGATCTACTGTTACGGTAAGTTCTTATGTAACTGTTCTATGTTCATCGGGGTATCTCAGTCATCGGGTCTCACATATGGAACGAATCCCAAGCAGTTACAGATGCAACAGAAGTCTGGGAGAAAGGACAGCCAAAGCTTAAGACAAGAGGCCCTAAGGGACAGCCCTGCCAAAACCTGCGTGGGCTCTAGAAACAGTGTCCAGACTGTAGTGCTTGGTGAAAGTATAGACGGTACTCCAGATGGCAGCAGTACAAACATCAGCAGCTGAGACTCTTTTGAGACAGGCCGCAGAGGTACTCATGCCTCTTTTGGGAATGGGCTTTCAGTGCCCCTGGCAACTCTTTGACATGTTTGTTGTAGCAGAACACAATACAATGTGCCAACCATCTGGACAAACATTGTTTAGAAACCTGAATGCCCCCTCTATCTGGGGCTAAAGAAACAAAAAGCTGCTTCGACCTTCAGCATTCCTTGGTTCAGAGTAGGTAATGCTTCAAAATTCTGCGCACATCTAACGTATGGAGCAGTGCTTCTCCTGGGTTGGCACGCTCAAGAAAATAAAAGTGGTAGGTGGACAGATCAATTCAGGGTAAAGTCAGACACCACGTTAATGGAAAATGTTGGATTTGTGTGCAAAGACCCCCCCCCGTCTTCATGAAAAATTAAATAAGGCTCCTCACACCAGAGAGCCTGAGGCAGACAGCAGAGGTAATAGCACCCAAAAATAACACTTTTCAAGAGAGAAATCATAGCTCAAGTTGCTGCTGGCTCAAATGAAGACAGGGTCAACTTCACCACAACAAAATTCAAATTTCAAGTTGAGACAGGGAAAAGGATTTGCGGTTTCAAGTGCAGGATGCCCCTGAGAAATGTGTGGGATACACCCAGTTGAGCCACGGTGTCCATCTACCAGCTCATGAAAAGCAATGACAGCTGAAAGGTGCACCTTGAGGGAGGAACACTGGAGGCCTGAGTCCAACAGAGATACTAGGTAGTCCAGAATTTGGCTCACCGGACAAGTAAAAGGGTCCAGGTGATGCTTGGCAGCCTAGGATGGCAAACCTTTTCCACTTCATGGCATATATGGCCCTAATGAAGGGCTTCTGACCTGCCAGAACACCCACCACTTTCTGGGACAGTCCGAACTGGGCGATGGCTATGAACTCAGGAGCCAGGCATGCAGATGAAGGGACTTGAGACTAGGATGGACCAGGATTCACTGAGCCTGCGTTGGCAGATCATTGCAGATGGGCAGAGGGACCGGAGGCTCCACCGCCAAATGTTGCAGTAACGGAAACCATATATGCCATGGCCAGAATGGTGCTACCAAGATCATGCTGGCCCCCTCCATCTGCAGCTTGATCAGTACCCTCTGAATAAGAGTAAAGGGAGAGAAGGCATAAAGGAACCTCCCGCTCCTGGAAAGGGACACCGCGTCTTGCCAGAAAACTCCAGGCCCTGGATCTAGCGAGGAAAAATTGGTCAGTTTTGCATGGGGATGCAAAAAGGTCCAACTCTGGATGACCCTATCTGGCAAACAGATCTTCTACAATGGATGAGAGAAGTTCCCACTCGTGTATGCTGGGCTGCGTCCTGCTGAGGCTATCGGCCAGTACGTTTTGCATGCTGGGGACGTGGACCGCTGAGAGGATCAGACTGTGGTCTACGGCCTAATATCAAACTTTCATGGCCTCCCTGCACAGGGGGTACATGTGTGTCCCCCCTTGCTTGTTGATGTACTGGATAACACTGAGATTGTCTGAATGGATCAACAGCTGACCCGGAAGGAGATTGTTCTGAAAGGCCTGCATGGCATACATGACTGCCCGCATCTCCAGAATGATGCTATGCAGAGGGGATTCCATCTGGGACCACGACCCCTGAGTCTGGAAGGGACCCAGATGTACTCCCCAGCCCAAACCAGAGGCGTCTGTAGTGAGGATCTGCTGAGGAGAAGAAATCTGAAATGGGACCCCTTTTGAGAGGTTCTGAGGATCCGTCCACCACTGGAGCACCTTGTGGACTGGGGAGGAGACCAGCACTAACTGTTCTAATTCATCCATGCGTAGGTCCCACTGAACCCTGAGGGTCCACTGAAGGACTCGCATGTGCAATCTGGCTAAAGGAACTGTGGGAATGGTTGAGGCCATCAAACCCAATAGTCTCAGATATACCCTGGGCTACAGAAATAGATTAGTTGCCGTATTGGTCCTTGTAAGAACAGATCCAGAAGCAAATGGTCAGATACCTTTTATTGGACCAACATAGATGTTACAAAAAGAAAACAATGTCTAAGCTTTTGGACCAACCAAATCCTTCCTGGGAGACTTATGCCAGTTGTTCAGAGAGTCACATTCTATTAACATCCAGATCATACATTAAAAAAAAAAAAAAGATTTCTCATTGGTTCATTTTCTTTTATTTGTTTCAGAATTACAATGCCTTTACATAGAAAACAGAATTTGACGGCAGATAAGGACTGCTTGGCCCACCCAGTCTGCCCATTTCCCTACCTACTGGATAAGCTGCAGATCCTAGTTAACCAGCAGCCTACTTCTTCCTACCCTCACCCCCTAGAATTGCCTTATAACTGTCCCATGCATGCTTGAATTCCATCAATGTTTTTGACTCCACAACCTCCTTCGGAAGGCCTTCCATGCATCCACAACCCTCTCTGTGAAAAAATACTTCCTTAAATTACCTCTGAGCCGCCCCCCCATCTTCAAATTGTGCCCTCTTGTTCTTGCACACCTCATTTTTTAAAAGATGCTACCCTCTTGGACTTTGTTGATTCCCTTGAGGTACTTGAAAGTTTCTATCATGTCCCCTCTCCCTCCTTTCCTCGAGGCTATACTTATTAAGCACTTAAGTCTCTCTTCATATGTCTTCCAGTGCAGACCCTGCACCATTTTAGTTGCCCTCCTCTGACAGCTTCCACTCTGTCTATGCCTTTATGGAGATTGGTCTCCAGAACTGCACGCAGTACTCCAGATGGGGTCTGACCAGCTGTCTGTACAGAGGGATAATAACTTCCTGTTTTCTACTGGTGATGCTCTCCTATGCATCCAGTATCCCCCAGCCCTCCTTGCTGCCCTCTCACATTGCTTGCCCACCTTTAGGTCATCTGATATGACTACCCCCAGGTCCCTTTCCATTTTTGTTGTTGATAGCATCTCACCCCCCATTGTGTACTCTTCCCCTGGGTTTGTGTTTCCCAGGTGCATTACCTTGCACTTCTTAGCACTAAATCTAACCTGCCATACATTTGACCATTCCTCTAACCTTGCCAAGTCCCTTCTCATCCTTTCCACCCCACCTTGTGTATCAACTCTGTTACAGATCTTTGTGTCATCTGCAAAGAGGCATACTTTTCCTTCCAGTCCCTCTGCAATGTCACTTATAAATACATTGAAGAGGACCGGTTCTAATACTGAACCCTGCGGTACCCCACTAGTAACCCCCCTTTCTTCAGAGTGGACTCCATTTACTATTACTCTCTGTGTCCTATTCTCCAGACAATTCTTTACCCAGGCTGTCATCTTGGGACCCACTCCCATACTGGCTAACTTGTATATTAATCTTTTGTGTGGGACTGTGTCAAATGCCTTGCTAAAGTCTAGGTAGGCCATGTCCACAGCCCCTCCCTGATCTGCTACTTTGGTCACCCAGTCAAAGAAATCTATCAGATTAGTCTGGCATGACCTTCCCGCTGTGAATCCATGTTGCCTTGGGTCCTGTGCCCCTCTAGTCTCTAGATACTTGACAATTCTTTCCTTCAGAAGTGATTCCATCATTTTCCCTACCACTGAGGTTAAACTAACGGGTCTGTAGTTTCCTGCTTCTGTCTTGCTCCCACTTTTGTGAAGGGGAATCACATCTGCCCTCCTCCAGTCCTCGGGTACCACCCATCCTCCCATGATTTGTTAAAAAGGGTGGTCAGTGGTGTCACTAGTTCTACCCTTAGTTCTTTCAGAATTCTGGGGTGAATCCCATCAGGCCCCATTGCTTTGTCCACCTTCAGTTTTAAGAGTTCTTTCAGAATCCTTTCTTCTGTAAATGGGCTGGTATCAACTTCTGTATCCAGAGTGTTTCTACTGTTTGTTTTAGGTACCTCCCCCTCTTCATTTCTAAATACTGAGCAAAGATATTCGTTTAGTATCTCTGCCTTTTCACAGTCACCATCTGCCCATCCTCCCTCCTCTTTATTAAGCCTCACTATCCCTCCCTTGGTCTTCCTTCTCTCCCTGATGTACCTATAAAAGGTTGTATCCCCCTTTTTAACTGAGTTGGCTATCTTTTCCTCGGTTTGGCCCTTCGCTGTTCTGACTGCCTTCTCAGCTTCCTTTTGCTTTAACTAATACAGTTCTCTGTCCTGCTCCTTCTGTGATTCCTTGTACTTCCTGAATGCTTTCTTTTTCTCTTGAACCTTCACTGCCACTTCCTTTGAGAACCATAGTGGTTTCTTACATCGTTTTGTTTTGTTTATTTGCTTCACACAAAGGCTTGTTACCTCTGTGATGGCAGTTTTTATTATTCCCCATTGTTCTTCCACCCCTCCTTCCTGCCCATTTGCTAGTGCATTCCTTAGGCACTCACCCATTTTGGCAAAGTCAGCCTTCCTAAAGTCAAGTACTTTTGCCTTTGTATGGCTTGACTCTATTGTTGTGTTTATTGTGAACCACACTGTTTGATGGTCGCTAGTTTGAGTCAGAAACTCATTTACAAAGGCTCCATGTCAGGCTGTGCACATACAACAAATATAATAAACAAGATTATGGTCAAAGAATATAAAATGCGAGCAAGGTTATACTGTACATAATACAAATCAACTATAATGAAGGTTAAAAGCGGACTATGGCAGTAGCCAAAATAGCACGTTAAATGCTCTAAAAGGAGACATTTAGAGGAAAGCACATTGAAAGATGGTAGAAAAAAATGTGAGTGCAATCTGAACAGGACTCTGATAAGTGGATAAGGAATAAAGACAAACAAACTACAGGACACAAGAAGAGAGGTTATAGAACAGTCAGTACTTAAGGTAGAGTAGGGGAAGTACGTAGCCAAACAGAAACCGTCTGAGATGACAGTCAACAATAACAAATAGAGGGGAGCACAGGGGGTGTGGGGTGGAGGGCTGGGGGAAAATCGGTGGGAGGGGGGAGTGCTTGAAATGCAAGGGGGTGGCCTACTAACAGACACAATCACAGCTACTAAGGGCAGTAAGGTGATTATGAAGCTTGAGTTTAAAGGGGCCTAATTTGGTATCATTAGCAATATCAGGGGGAAGCGCATTAGGCCATGTGGGGGCCCTGTAGCTGAAGGTACGCTGAGCCTGGGAGGTTCTTCAAAATGGGACAAGGTATGTCTGTTTGGATGTAGCACGGGTACAACAACGGTTAAGGGAAGGCTTAATAAAAGGCGCTGTACCAGGAGGAGTTAGGCCCAAGTTAATTTTCTTGGCAAACAAGCAAGTTTGGTAGTTAATCCTACCCTGAAGGTGGAGCCAGCTTGTCTGCTCATAGAGGTCACGTGTGTGTGCGTCTGTCAGCTCCGGAGACCAGCCTGCAGGATTCGTTTATCGCGATAGTGATTCTATTAAGGGTGGTATCCATCACATCCGCACTGTAGATAATTAATCCATAGTCAAGTATGAAGATAAATTAACTGACCACAGTTTGCCGGAGGGCATCCTGAGTCATACAATGTCTATGTTGATACAAAACACCGATTCTGGAGTTGACCTCCTTCGAGATCTTATTAACGTGCATCAAATAAGTAAGAGGGCTGTCAAGAGTGATAGCAAGGTATTTAAACTCGTATACTTGCTCAAGGGGCTGGATAAGATTGTTAAGAATGTTTAGGCAGGTGGACTTGTGTTTGTTGCGTGGGTTTGGGAAGAGCATCACCTTCGTTTTTTATGTTTGCTTGCATGCATGTGCAAGAAACATAGTGCCATCATCCGAGTTTTCCAGAGGTGTGTCAGCCTCTTCCAATTCAGTCAGTGTGTTTGCAGGTGCGGTCGCAGTGCTCCAATCACTGCTCCAGCTGTCTATGACAGCAGTTGAAAATGCAGTGGCATACAGTTGAAAGGGAGAGCTCTGCTTCAGTGAGCAGAGCTCCCCCACTGAACATGCATGCATGCATATTGCATGCTCACGCGCCCCACCCACGCACATACTGTATAGCCGATGGGGGGTGCCCAGTGCCCCTCGGCTGCCCATGCTGCCCCCAACCCAGCGCGCACACATCCGAGATGGGCAATGGGGTGCCCATTCTCCCCATCGGCTCCAGCCTCCCAAACAGCCTACAGCTGCCACACTGGGAGCCCACCCCAGCGTGGCACAAGTCCGTATGGTCGATGGAGGTGCCCAATCCCCGCCCGCCTCCAGCCCCCAAACAGTTTCTAGCTGCCACGCTGGGAGCCCACCCAGCATGGCAAACGCCCGCTGTCTTCCTTAAAAAAAAGCTGTAAAAAGAAAACGCCTCGGCATTCTCGCAGCCCACCCACCACCATCCACTGCGCACCCTGCCTTCCCTACCCCTCACCCCATACTTACCTCCGGAGTCTGGTGCGACGACCTTTGGTGGACTGGGAACATGTCTGTACTCTTCAAAGCCGACCGCGAACTGAGGAAATGCCGGTAAGCTGTATAATGTAATAGATAGGGTTTTTTTTCAACTTTGCTGCACATCTCGGGCATTTTTTGGAATTTTTGCACCAAATTTTCAACATGGGGTTTTTGGGACGCCTTCTCATGAATGCTCTCACTGTCATGGCGTTAATCAGGCCCGAAGGGCGATTTCACAGTCACTGCACGAAATCACCTTTCAGGACCGATTAACGAAACTACACTGTTAGTGTTCATAAGGTGGGCTCTCAAAATACAGGTTACTCACCTGTAACAGGAGTTCTAGGAATGGTATATGTTGTTCATCCACACTCATTGGCAGTATCCTTGCCGCTTAAATCTTGCCGGAAGGTCTTCAAGCTTGCTCCTCCCACCCACCCGGTGGTATAACTCGGCTCCGCCCATGACGCCAGATCTGGCCCGCTGAAGCCCAGTGCTAGCGTCAGCCGGGAGGTCGGGTGGCGTAGGATGAACAACATATACCATTCCTAGAACTCCTGTTGCAGGTGAGTAACCTGTGTTTTCTAGGGACATGGATATGTTGTTCATCCACACTCATTGGCAGACTCCTAGCAGTTCTCCGGGAGGAGGGAGGCAAGACGCACCCCCATATACTTACTTGGGAAAGAGAGACTGAGAACCGAGGCCCCAAAACCAGCATCCCGGCGTGACTCAAGGCCGATGTGGTAGTGGTACGAAGGTGTTTGCTGACTTCCAGGTAGCAGCCCTGCAGATTTCCTGGATAGGGCGCCCCTGGAAGCAGCCACGTTGCAGCAGTATGGCGGGTAGAATGAGCTCTTATCCTCTGGGAGGCCTCCATGCCCGCTAACTTATAGCAGAGATCTATGCAGGAGGTTACCCACCTGCTTATCGTCCGCTTGGCTGCAGGTCTGCCAGATGCGGCTTCAGCGTAGGGTGACAAACAGCTGGCCAAACTCTCTCCCCGACTTCAGCCGTGGCGCCTCCTTATAATAAGCGAGCTTCTTCTAGGATCCAGAGTATGGAGCCTATATTCGGCCTCCGGGGTGTGATTGGGGTAGAACACCGGCAGAGTCAACACCTGGTTAAGGTGAAACTCCACACCACCTTCGGAAGGAATTTCGGTGGGCGCAGGACAACCTTGTCCCTGTGGAAGACCAGGTAAGGAGACTCGATGGAAGCGCCTGGAGCTCTCCCATCCTTCTGGCTGACGTGATAGCCACCAAGAAGGCGGTCTTCCACGACAGGTGAGAGAGAGCACACCTGTGCATAGGTTCGAATGGCTTGCCCATGAGCTTTGCCAGTACCAGCAGTAGATCCCACGGAGGTGGGGGTTCCCGGACTGGAGGAAATGTGAACAAGGCCTTGAAAAGCGCCAGACCACCTTCTCCCTGCGCCATCGACTGCTTCCGGCCCGCGCCTGCAAGCAGAGATGGCTGCCAGGTGCACCCTTAGGGTCGCCGACCTAAGCCCTTGACTAGAAAGGGACCATAAATAGTCCAAGATGCTTGCCAAGGAACAGGAGGAAGGGTCCAAGCCCTGTTCTGACACCAAATGGAAAACCTTTCCATTTGAAGGCATAGCATTTTCTGGTCGACTTCACGGGACGCCTCAACTACATTGGAGGACCTCGTCGGAAAGACCCAAAGCCTGGAACTCTAGCAGCCAGGAACCAGGCCGTCAGGGTGCAGGGATTGAAGGTCCGGATGGAACACCTTCCCTGATTGATTGAGAGCAGGTCCGGGCGAGCTGGAAGCTGCCGCGGAGTCCTGGAGCTGAGACTGAGGAGATCTGGTACCAGAATCTGGAGGCCAGTCTGGGGCTACTAGAATCACCTGCGCCTGTCCCTCCTCGCCTTGAGAAGCACCTTGTGGATCTGGGAAATGGGGGAAAGGCGAAAGAGGCCCGGGTCCATTGCTCGAGAAGGCATCCCCTGCAGCGAGCCCTGCTGAGGGGGGCGGCATGGAACAGACTCAGCTTCTGCCTCCATGGAGGCAAACAGGTCCACCTGAGGTGTGCCCCAAAGGGAGAACAGATGCTGTACTACCTCCGGCAGGAGAGACCACTCTGGGATGCAGCCCCTATCCGCCCAGGGCATCGGCCAGGGTGTTGGAGGCTCCTGCCACGGAATGGCTAGGAGATCCGGCCCAGGCTGCGCACGAGTGACCAAATGCGGAGAGCTTCCTGCATAGAAGCATGGAGCGCCCCGCCCTGGGCGGTTTAGATAGTACATGGTCGTGGTATTGTCCGGCCTGGACTCGACCACTGGACCCCCGGAGGAACGGAGCAAAGGCGGTGAGAGCTAGGCGGACCGCCTGAGCTCCAGCAGGTCTGATGTGGCATCGGACTCCCTGGGACCAGAGGCCATGAGCCCGGTGTTCTCAGATGGGCACCCCAACCCATCAGAGAGGCATCGGTCGACCAGAGAGACCGTCGCTCGGGCGGACGAACGGGATGCCCTCCTGCAAAAGATCTGAAACGGTCCACCACTGAGAGCACTCCACATCCCTGTGTCACCGGCATAAGCTGGTCCAAGGGATCGCAGTGCCATGACCACTGGCTGGCCAGTCCACTGAAGGGGATCGATGTTCCAGCGGGCCCAACGAACCACGCCTGGTACAGGCCGGCCATGAGACCCAGGAGGCGAGGAAGTCCCGGCAGGGAAGCATTGCCCAACCAGAAATGATCGGGCAAAGGAGGAAAGAACCTCGCCCTGTCCGCCGGAGCCGCGCCTGGTCGAAGAGAGTCGATGATACCCGATGAATAAAATCACCTGCTTCGCTCGAGTCTTGACTTGGCTCGCTTGATAAGGAGGCCCAGTTGAGAGCAGACCTGAGGGCCAGATCTCTGACCACTCCGCTCCTTCCTGGAGGGAGCAGGTTATCAGCCAGTCGTCCAGGTAAGGGCACACCCGACCCTCGGCGCGTAGAGGAATGCTGTCACCACCTGCCATTTGGTGAAGACCCTGGAGCTGGAGACGTGTCCAAGGGCATGGCTTGGATCTGAAGAGAGATCCTTCCGCCGAAGTTTAAGGAATTCTGGTGAGACGGACGGATAGGGACGTGAAAAACGCTGGGCCCTGCAAGTCCAGAGAGCAGAACCACACGCATGCTCCAAGGATGGTATTATCTGAGCCAGAGTGACCATCCTGAAGGTTCGAGACCTTAGAACTTGTTTAGGTCGGTAGGTTTGAGAATGGGGCGCCAGCCCCCGTCTGCTTCGAACCAGGAAGTACCTGGACACAAACCCTGGGTCTGAAGGAGGGTCCACCCTCTTACCACCTCCTTCTGAGGAGGAGAGTGATGTCTGGCTCGACCAGCCAGTGAGGCTGGGATTCCTAAGCCTCCGGGGCGACGGCCCTGAAGGGTGGTGCCTGTCGACTCCAGAGGCAGGCTCCTTCCCACCACCTCCAAGACCCACCTGTCCGTGTAATAGCGACCAAGGAACGGAAGTGCTGGAGCCGCCTCTTCCGGGGGACCTGCAGGGTACGGGTGAGGGAAGGACACTTCAGCCTGCCACTGGGCAGGCTTGGAGGAGGGACCGCCGAGGGACCTCCTGGGCCCTTCCTCCTGCCTCCTGTTAGAGGAAGTCGTGCTTGGGTTTGGGATGCAAGGTCGAGCCTGCTGGCCCTGATGCTGTTGGGCTGGGCGGCTTGGGGCACAGGAAGGACGTAAAGGCTTAGGCTGTGGTTTGCGCCTTTGTCCTTCTGAGCGAAGAGACCGAGTCCAAGGTGGCATTGGACTTCTCGATCCTCTGCAGGTGACCTTCCACCCCAGGGCTTAAGAGGTCAGTCCCCAAAAGGAACATCCGCCAACTTGTGCTGGGTATCCGGTAAAGGTGGATATCCTCAGCCAAGCTCTGGCCGACGACAGCCACTGCGTCACCACCGATCTGGCACATGAGTCCTCACATCCAAAGCAGTCTGGAGCTGTTTGGCCACTGCTCTGTCTCTGGTCCCGCACCCGCTAACCGTAGTCTGCAGATCGGCGGGAAGATGAGGGATGACCTCATCCAGGAGCCCAACAGGGCATGAGAAAATGTGCCAGAGGACGGTCCTAACTGGCCTGACGGGCCGAGAGAGGACGAGCGAGACTTTTCACCGATATAGTCCAATTCTTGACCCTTTGTGAGGTTTGTCCACATCCTGAGCTAAGCGCGCTGCCGGAAAACGCTGTCGGTAACCAACCCTCAGCAGAGGGTGTTCCAAAACCGACAAGGAACCGGTAGGGGATCGAGATACTTCCTGGCCATCCTGGTCAAGGCGAGGTGAAGCAGGGCGCCAAAGTTCCAGTGTTGACCCACTATGGCCTCGCCACCTGAAAGGCCCTTCGCCGGAGAATCCTCGTCCAGAATCTCCGGAGGGGATACCCGGCCTGCTTGGAACGGGTTCGAGCTCCATCCCCGGTAGACTCCGAGATGAGCCGACAGTCCTAGGAAGGACCGACTGGCCATCGCCCATTGGCTGACTCTCCTGAAGACTCCAAGTCCAGTCGCTTGGAGAAGAAGGAGAATCATCTTCGGACCGGAAGAGTCCTCGAAGACAGTTTCTGGCCTGAGCCAATTTTCACCAGCCGAGGTCGGTCGGGAGTGAGGGTAACTGACAGCCGATGGGTAAACCCTTAGCCTGATCGAGAATCCTGGTCGGAGCCCCAATTGGTGGCTGTGGAGGCGGAGGTTCCACCGCAATCTGGTGGAGCAGTTGGTTTTTGGCCAACAACCGCCTGGGTATAGGCCTCGGCAAGTCGTGGGTTGGTGTCGGCGCCCGGTGACAGCCACTTAATGGCCGGGAAGGCGCCGGAGTCGGCTTATTCCTCGGCCAGGAGGAGGCTGCAACATAAGGTCCGCATCGTCGATCGCATTTACGCCGAAGCTTCCTCGTCCGGTGGAGGAGGACGAGGACGAGCGGCGGCACGCCGCTTATCGCAGGTGTCGAGACCGAGACCGCCTAGACGGTGGGAACGGGTTGACCGCGAAGAGGTCCTCGAGACTGAGACCGAGAGTCCCGGAATTTCCGGGTCGGTGTAGGGAGGTGTCGGCCGAACCGATCACTCCTTCGGCCTGGAAGGTCCATCCGAGGGCCTTGGAACTGAGGCACAGGCGAGCCCATCGGATCCTCAACTCCTCCCCGGGGAACTGGGAGAGGGAATTCGGTTGCTAAAGGCGACAGTCTGTTTAATGGGTCGAGAAAATTTCACCATCAGTGGAGTCTCGGTCAACTGACCTGACGGGACACCGCGGAGGCCAGTGGTCAAGCCGAGCGGGCGTCGATCAAGCCGACGGTCGACGGTCTGGGAGAGGGACCTTTCCCGCCTCCCAAGAGCGCCGACTGAGGGACTTACCCTTGTCCTTCTTTTGGACCGAGAAAAGGTCCAGCAGACGCAGGCCCTTCTCCTTAGTGGAGAGGGACAGACAAAGTTCTTAAAGGAAGCCGTAGGAAGAACCCAGAGAGAGCTGGATAAATGCCGGCGTCGAGAAGATACGTTCAAGGCCGCCTCTTCGAGGGCGCACCATCCGCCGAGAGGATCCGCCGAATTACCGGGCCGTGACACCGCCAACCGGCCTCCTTGACTTCACCGGAGGGAACGCTCGGGACGGTTTCCAGTTGCACTTCGGCAGCACGGTCTTCGAGGATGAAGGGCCGAGAAAGATGAGCACAGGTCGCAAGCCCGCGGGTCGTGCTCAAGGCCTAAGCAGTAAACACACTGGAGGTGGATCCGCCCGAGACATCTTCTGCCCGCATGGGCATCTCCAAACTGGAGTCGATTATCCATCGAAAGCCGCTAGGGATCAAGACTGGAAGTCTTTGCAAAGTATTATTTTTTAAACCGCAAAATAGGAACTAGCCACAAAACGCAGAGCGTTAAGGAGGAACCTGAGCTTCAAGCGGTAAGGAAGATCTGGCGTCATGGGGCGGAGCCGAGAGTTATACCACCCGGGTGGGTGGGAGGAGCAAGCTTGAAGACCTTCCGGCAAGATTTAAAGCGGCAAGGATACTGCCAATGAGTGTGGATGAACAACATATCCATGTCCCTAGAAAAGCCTATTTTGAAAATCTGGTGGAAAAATTCCTAAAAATGACTGTTTTACGAGCATGCGTTGCGCAGTTCCTACATACGCTCGTAAGTTCGTGACTTTTCAATATTTTCACTCCAGATTTTCAACATTGCCATTTTACCACATCTCCTTATGAGCAGTACAGCTGTCATTTTCACATCTCGCCCAAAATGTGTTTCCGCCCATGTAGCGCACAATGGCACAGTCGGTGTGCGAAATCAATGCATGGGACACATTAAGAAAATCACAGTGACACTGTTCATGAGCAGCGGTCTTAAAATGGCTATGTTGAAAATTTGGTGAAAAAATTCCTAAAAATGACTGTTTTACGAGCATTCGTTGCAGATTTCCTACGCATGCTTGTAAGTTCGCAAATTTTCAATATTTTCACTCCAGATTTTCAACACTGCCATTTTACCACACCTCCTTATGAGCAGTACAGCTGTCATTTTTCATATCTCGCCTACAACGTGTTTCTGCCCATGTAGTGCACAATGGCGCAGTTGGTGTGTGAAATCAATGTATGGGACACATTAAGAAAATCACAGTGACACTGGTCATGAGCAGAGGTGTTAAAATGGGTATGTTGAAAATTTGGTGAAAAATTCCCAAAAAATTACTGTTTTAGGAGCGCACGTTGCGCAGTTCCTACGCACGCTGGCAAGTTGTGAATCTGTAATATTTGCACACCAGATTTTCAACAGTGCCATTTTACCGCACTTTCTTTTGAGCAGTACAGCTACGATTTTTCACACCTCGTCCAAAATGTGTTTCCGGACATGTAGCGTACAGTGGTCGGTGTGCGAAAACAATGTTTGGGACAGATTAAGAAAATCACAGTGACACTGGTCATGAGCAGAGGTCTTAAAATGGCTATGTTGAAAATTTGGTGACAAAACTCCATAAAATGACTATTACGAGTGAGCATTGCGCAGTTTCCACGCACTCTCATAAGTTCATGAATTTGTAATATTTTCAGTTCAGATTTTCACCAGTGGCATTTTCCACACCTCCTTATGAACAGTACAGCTGTCATTTTCCACAACATGGCCAAAATGTGTTTTCACACTTTCAGCGAGAAATGCATGGTTGCTGTGGGAAATCATTGCTTTCGGGACAGATAAAAGAAAATCACACTGACATTGTTCATGATCAGAGGTCCCAAAATGCCAGTGTTAACAATCTGCTGTAAAAAATCCCCAAGTAGTTACATTACGGTGTCTTGCACAGTTTCTCACATAGCATACACGTGACTACCAATTTTTTAATATTTTCTGTGAGATTTTCAACATATTTTTACACCTCCCATGAACAGTACCGCTTGTCATTTTCACATCCTGTTTGAATGGGTTTTGCACCTGTGGTGCCAAATGTCAGAAGTCGCTGTGCAAAAGCACTGGCCAACAAACTGAAATTGCCACTGTTCATGAGGTGGGGGTCAAAAAAAAATGTTGAAAATTTGGAGTGAAAATACCAACAAATGCCTGAGGCGTTAGGTTTCTGACCATAACGCCCCACCCTGTAGAGAATGACAGGCATCAGGGGTGTGACTTGGGATTTTTGCCTGTACCGCTCATACCATTCCACACCCTGCAGCCAGTGAGAGGCACTGAGGTATGCCTTGGACTCTTCGGCCCCAAAGTTCACCCCTTTCTCCTATACCGCACTCATCTCTCCATATTTCTTGATGGAATGGGGTGCACATAAAGGCCAAAGACCCCAAGGCACACCGTGACACTTGTCAGAGTCTGCAGGGTAGGGTGTGGTGAAATGGCGTGACCGTTATGCCTGACGACCCAAAGGCACACCCCAATGCCTGTCACTCTCTGCAGGGTGGTGGTGGGGTTGGCTTCAGTTCAATACTTCCCTGCCATTCCTATTATGCAGCTCTGTAACTTCTACACTACCACTGCCAATGCCAGCAAGCAAACATTCAGCATTGAGAAATGCTTGTTTGTAGTTCAGTGTTGTGTAAACCAAGATTCAACTGACCGAAAGTCGGCTTGCAGGGCTCTGGAAAGAGGGGCAGGTTGTTAGTGGCAGTCAAAGAGAACAGAGTCGTCGGCGTAAAGGATCATGCTGGTGTTGCATGCTTGGGGGAATTATACCCCCCCCCCCAGGAAAAGATAACTAGAAAGGAAGTATTCACTATGTATGTGAGCCAAGAATCCTAACACTCTGTAGTACAATTATGATATGTTCCTGAATATAAGCCTACCTAATTATGTATGCACATCTCCACCTCTCCCCCACACACAGCCCCACTCTCCACACACACAAAAAAAACCCACCATCCTCCACTCCCCAAAAACACAGTTACCCCCCACATACACCCAAGACAACCCAACCTCCCAACATGTTGATAACCAGTTAAAAAGGACTCTATTATAGAGTCAGAAAGTCCTTTTTAACTGGTTATCAACATGTTGGTTTCTCACCAAATATACGTGTGCGTATGCGGCATGCACGCATGTGGGGGTTGTCTTGTGTGTGTGTATTGGGGGGTTGGAGGATGGTGTGTTTTTTGTGGGGAGGGAGCTGTGTGTGGGGAGAGGAGTTGTGCTTACATATTTAGGTAGGCTTATATTCAGGAACATGTCATAACTAGCTACAGGTTGTTAGGACTCTTGGCCCACATACATAGTGAATATACACTTCTTTTCTAGTTAGCTTTTCGGGGGGGGGGGGAGTTTAATTCCATTGGGGTTTTATTCAGATTCTTAAGATGGCTTCTGTTCATATAGTTACTTGATTATATACTGACTCGTTATTGAACTTTGAACATTTTAAGATGAATGAACTTGGGCCCGGCAGCGATGAGAGTTGAGGCGCTGGATGCCACACCTCGCGCCACGCTGGCGACTCCAGGTTCGGAACGAGCCCAGGTCATCGGCAGGGGAAAGGATTGAGCGTACCCAGAACTGCTCTGCTTCCCCGGGGAGGGGTCCACCTGCCGATGCACTGGTGACCTCTAGCGGAGGCTGGAGGCACTACAGTGCTCGGCCGCAAGTTGCTGGGTTGGAGATGCGGTGGACGTCAATCAGGGGTGTGCGAGAACGTGCACCAGCTGGGATGGATGTCATTGCACGTCTGAGCTCCAGGGACGTAGAAGAACAGGGAAAACAACGGCACCTTGGATAGGCGACGGCACTGAGTCCCCCATGCCCACCGCCGGGTCAACCCTGACTGACCTTCCAGGTTCTCCATGGCCGGTCCTATCCTGCAGCCAGAGTATGTCTACAAGAGCGCCCAAGAGGAGTAAATCGACCCACCCTGGAAGGGTTAGACCAGGGGTACCGGCTGCAGGGAGGAAGGGGGGAGAGAAGGTGCAGCTCGGAGGGACCTCTGGTGGGCAGGACATGGACTTAGATGCCTGAGAGAGGTTCAAGGCGCTGCGACCGGAGGGAAATAAAGTAAAAAAAAAAAAAAGATGCATCAACTCATTTTCTGGGTGGTCCTTGAGAGATTTATTTTTTTATTTGGCAATAATACTGACAATTGACATTATCTTGTAACAAATATTGTTACAGCACTGTAGGTCTTAATGTTTATGGAGTGTGTTAACTGGTTGAGAGATTAGTTAATAAAATGTCTCCAGATAGGTTTAATACTGTATGAATGTTTTAAATAGTTGTTCATACAATGTACATGTTCCTTATTCCCTTTTGTTTCCATACATAAATTTCTGTTGTACAGTTTTTTTTATCAAACAACACTATCACAATTTGAAATTGAACATCTGTGGTACTATATCGAAAGGTCTCATTTTTAATTATGAATGTATTCTCATAACACATTCATTAATAATTTCAGTTTTTTTCTCTACTTGAGTGTTCAGCTCATCTACTTTTGATGGTATTTAATCTTGGAAATATTATTAGCAGTAGCAAGCTAGTGGAACGCTGTTCATTCCATTTAAATCAGATTTTTTAAAACAGGTACTTTAAACCAATGACAGTTTTTTCAGGGTTTTTTTTTTTATGTATGATCTGGCTGTTAACAGAATGTGATTCTTTGAACAACTGGCATGAGTCTCCGAGGAAGCACTTGGTTGGTCTGAAAGCTTAGACATTGTTTTCTTTTTGTGACATCTATGTTGGTCCAATAAAAGGTTATCAGACCATTTGCTTCTGGATATACCCTGGCTGAGATATAATGGCTCTGTGCTACCTACTGAGCTTAAGCAATGAGGCACTGCGCTCTGTTGTGAGGTACGAAGGCCTTGCCATGTGCTAAGTCCAGAACTGCACCTATATATTGCAGCCTCTGGGATGGGGTCAAGATAGACTTGGGCAGGTTGACAGTGATGCCCAGGGAGGAAAACATCTGACGGGTTCTTTCCAGAGTCCGAAGGAGGTGCTCCCTGGATGGGGCCTTTAGAAGCCAGTCGTTCAGATATGGATAAATGTACAGCCCTTCCTGTCTGAGAGCTGCAGCTACAGCTGCTAAGCACTTTGTAAAGATCTGCAGCTCAGACAACAAGTCAAAGGGCAATACCTTGAATTAGTAGTGTTTGCCCTGAAAGAGAAACTGGAAGAATCTCCTGTGCGGTTTAAACACCGAGATATGCAGATACGCATCCCTCCTGTCCAGTGAGCACAGTCAGTCATCCTGCCCGAATAAAGGTATCAGACCTGGCAGGGTAAACATGCAGAATTTTTAATACTGGATATAAAGACTGAGGTCCTTGAGACCTAGAACAGGCCTCAGATCTCTGGTTCTTTTGGAGACCAGGAAGAACCTAGAATAAAATCCCCTGTTCCTTTGGCACCCGGACACTGGCTCAGTGGTCTTTTTCTGCAGAAGGGTCTGCACCTCCTCCCGAAGGACGGACAGGAGCGACAGGGTATAAGTGGAGGGAACTAGAGGAGTCTCTGGGGGCATCTCTGAGTTCCAGAGTGTGACCCCTCTCTATAAGCTGAAGAATCCAGGCATCTGAAACACAGGTTGATCACCTGTAAAATACAATTACGTAAGAACTTACTGTAACAGTAGATCTTTGAGAACAGCTTTTGCAGCAGGTTACACCGTTAGGACTGAAGCCAGCAGGCGCCAGGACCCCACCGAAATTTTCTAGCTAGTAGTATTCAGCAGGGGACTGCCTCCAACATCGGTCCCGCGCCCGATGTCAGGCACAGTACATAAGGAGGCAGTCCCCCAGAATCCCCAGTTCTCCAGCCAGAGACTCCTGGCCACTGGATGACATCAGAAGAGGAGACTAAGGATCCGCCATCAAAACATAAAGTACAGTTAAGTAAGACCTTACCGTAACAGTAGATCTTCGAGAACAGCTCTTGCAGCAGGTTAAACCATTAGGACTGAAGCCGGCAGGCGTCAGGACCCCACGGAAAATTCTAGTTAGCTAGTATCTTCAGCCGGGACTGTCCCCGACGCCGGTCCCGCCTCCGATGTCAGACGTAGTACATAAGGGGGCAGTCCCGCCCAATTCCCCAGTTCTCCCGCCGGAGACTTCCCACCGCAGGCTGACATCGAAAATGGGAAACCGAGGATCCACCGTCAGAAGACAAATGGGAAAAAAATCCCTGTTAACAAAGGCTTAAGCCATGCCTCCTCCAAGGGGGAAGGTGGGTGGGAAGGTACCTGCTGCAAGAGCTGTTCTCGAAGATCTACTGTTACGGTAAGTTCTTACGTAACTGTACTATCTTACTTCGAGACACAGCTCTTGCAGCAGGTTACACCATTAGGACTGATTCCCAAGCAGTAACGCTGCTAACATTCTGGGAGGAGGAAACTAGGAAATACATTCCAGGTCCTGAATCTAGGACAGGAGACCCTGTAGCACTGCCAGGCCGCAAGCCGGCTCTTCACGAGGCTTATGTTCAGGCTATAATGCCTGATAAATGTATGCACAGAGCTCCAAGTGGCTGCAGCACATATGGCAGAGGTGGAGACGCTTTCGAGTGCTGCAAAGGAGGTGGCCACACCTCTAGTAGAATGACCCCGGACTGTACCCGGGAGGGGCTTTTGTTTGATATCAGAACAGTATGAAATACACTGGACAAGCCAGCGAGACAGGGACTGTTTGGATACTGGTTGGCCCATCATCCTTTCACAAAAGGAAACGAAAAGTTGCTCTAAACTACGAAGTTGTTTAGTTCTGTTGAGGTAATACCTCAAGCTGCGGTGAACATCCAGGGTGTGGAGCAGTGCCTCTCCTCTATTAAGAGTAATTCGGGAAGTAGACCGGCAGGTCAATATCCTGATTGAGAGTGAGTGCAGAAACTACCTTAGGCAAAGATTTAGGATTCGTCCTCAGGGATACTCTGTCCCGGTGGAAAACTAAATAAGGCTCTTTGCACATGACAGCGTGAAGCTCAGAAACTCTTCTTGCTGAAATAACAGCAACCAAAAACAGCATTTTCCACGACAGAAAACGCAGCTCGCAATCCGCGGCAGGTTCGAAGGGGGGAAGCGTGAGTTGTTCCAGGACAAAGAGCAAGTCCCATGGAGGCACAGGGTCCTTAATGGGTGGCCTAAGATGTAACACCCCTCTCAAAAATTCCCGAGAGGCGCCTAATTGTGCTACGTCCCACCGGAAGGTGGTAGGCAGAGATGGCACAGAGGTGCACCTTGATAGAGGAGTAGGCTAGGCCTGAACAGAAAAGGGAGAGCAGGTAGTCCAACACCACTCTCACCGGGCAACCTAAAGGGGAAAAATCGCATGCTCGCGACCATAAACAAAAACGGCGCCACTTCATGGCGTATGTTGCATGCGTTGCCGGCTTTCTGGCTGCAGAAAGAACTTCCGCAACCTCTTGCGAGACCCCGTGACGCAAGATGGCTATGTCTCTAGGAGCCATGCATGCAGGTTCAGTGAGCGCAAGTCCAGGTGGACCAGTGAACCTTCCTCCTGAGACAAGAGATGGGAGCTGAACGGCAACGGTTCCCGGGATAGTTGAATCAGTAAAGGGAACCATATCTGTCTGGGCCAAAAGGGGGCCACAAGGATCATGGTTGCTTGCTCCCTGCGCAGTTTGAGAAGAACTCTCCGGATCAACGGGAAGGGAGGGAAAGCGTAGAGGAATCTGTCCGCCCAGGAGAGGGACAACGCGTCTCACCAGAAAACACCAGGCCCTGGATCTAGCGAGCAAAAATGGGCAGTTTTGTTGATGGGGATGCTAACAAGTCCAACTCTGGAGTTCCCATCGAAGAAACAGATCCTCTGCTACCTCTTGAAGAAGTTCCCACTGTGGACTCTGGCCTGGGAGCTACTCAGGCGCCTGCAATCGTGTTGTCCACCCCGGGAACATGTACAGTGATCAGATTCGCGCCGTGTCGAAATACCCAATCCCACACCCTCATGGCCTCCCTGCAAAGGGGGTAAGAGTGTGCGCCTGTTTGTTGAGGTAATACATCACTGCCGTGTTGTCTGTCTGAAGCAGGAGAGTACTCGGCGGGATATCTGACTGAAAGGCCTGCAGGGCATAAAGGACCGCCCTCATCTCTAGGACACTGATATGGAGATGAGTCTCCAGAGGGGTCCACGTACCCTGGGACTTCACCCCGTCCAGGTGTGCTCCCCACCCTAGACCTGAGGTGTCTGTGGTGAGGATTACCTCTGGGGACGGCGCTATAAACGGGACGCCTGTGGAGAGACCCTGGGTCTAGCCACCACTGCCAGTCTCGAATCACGGTGTTCGTGATTCTGACCGGATGCTGCATGTGGTCTTGCCTTTGATCCCATTGCACCTTGAGCATCCACTGAGTTACCCGCATTGGAGCCCTCTCATGAAGGGACGGTAGGAATGGCCGCAGCAATGTGTCCAGCGTTTAAGGACCCACCTGGCAGGATGGTCTTGTTCGACCACAACTTCCTGATGAGGGATCTGATGCGCCCGCTCTGTCGCCTGGAAGAAATGCTCTTCCTGAACGGTGTCCAGTACTGCGCCTATAAATTGCAGCTTCGTGACGGGTACCAGGAGAGACTTCTCGTGGTTGATTAGGATGCCCAGAGATCAGAACAGGTCCTGGGTGCTCTGGATCGCTCGTAATAACGCTCCTCTGGGGCGGCCATGAGAAGCCAATCGTCCAGGTACGGGAACACATAATGGCCCTGTCTCCTTAAAGACGCTGCACATGCGATGCACTTGGTAAAGACCCTGGTGCGGATGACAGTCCAATGGAAGGGCTCGAACTGAAGGTGGTGGACGAGAAACTCAAGCGCAGGAACCTCTTGTGCGCCTGAGCTATAGGGATGTGGCATGCTCTGCATGTCTAGAGACGCTTAAGAAGGCGCCTTTGCTTCAGCATGGGAATGAGACCCGAAGAGTCACCAGCGGAATCTTGTATGCGATCGACACGTTGAGGTCGCTGAGGTCCAGAATTGGACGGAGGTCCCCTGTTTTCTTTGGAACCAGGAAGAAGTGGTAATAGTAACCTTGTCCTCTCTGGTTCTCTGGGACGTACTCTATTGCTCCCTTTTGCAAGAGCTCGAGTACTTCTTGCCAGATCAGTGACTTGTGCTGACCCGGGTACCTGGAGAGCAAAGGAGGCCTCGAGGGTGGCTTTTCAGCGAATTCTATAAAGTGGCCTCTTCCGACCAACTGAAGAACCCACCTGTCGGTGGTTATAGCCTGCCATCCCGGCAGAAAGTTGGCAATGTGACCCCCGACCATGATTTCCCGGTGATCCTGAGGGGCGGGGGCCGGAAAGGAGTCAGGCTGTGGCGGCTGAGGGTCCCGCTGGCTGGACCGGCTTGGAAGTACGCTGGCTTCGGCCTGCGGGTTGTTTCCCTGGGCTCATGGAAGCCGGAGCCCCTCTGTTGTGGAGCCGGGTGATTGCCTCTGGTCGTCCGTCCACAAAATCGGCTTTTGGTTCCTGCGTAAGGAACTAAGCTGGGTCGGTACATGGCCTGAACTGACCTCACCGCCTTCCCGGCCTCTTGGAGTTTGGTAATAATCTTCTGAGGGCTTACCAAATGAGACTTCTCCTTCTAATGGGGCGCCATGATGTTTTTCTGGACGTCCGGTAAACTGGAGACACGGAGCCAAGAGTGTCTCGGAGGCATACGCCTGAAGCTGCTGCTCGGCCGAGGAGTCCATGGAGTCATACACGGCTCGAGCACTTGGGTTCCCACGTCCGAACTCCGACGAAGGGAGCTGGAAGCATCTCCTCCTTCTGCTCACCGCAGTTTTTTCAGCTGCTTCCAGACCCTGTTCCCACAAGGCGTTTTGGAACTGCACCATGTGGGTCAAGTAACTAGGGATCTGATGGCGCAGAAGCGAAACACACGCAAGGCCTACCCATGGCGTCCAGCTGTTTGGACTCTGGGTCCGTGGCAGGGTGCTCAGATGTTGCGGTCTCTGGACCGGTCATGTGAGGCTGTATGACCAGAGAGTCGGCCTGAGGATGCTGAGTCAAGTACTGGTCTTCCCAGGGAGCCTGCTGCTACAGCTTTTCAGCATCGCCGAGCTAATGTGGACGCCCACGCTGCCTTGGTGACGCCCACGAAGTGTCTACCAAGGGTGGCACCACCACAGGCTTGGGGTCCTTCTGCCGAAGATACTTTGCAAGGCGTAGCCATTCGGGGTCTAGCTCTTCCGCATCCTATCCCATGTTCTCTTGGATGTGTCTTATAATATCCGAGAACGAAGGGTCATCCGGAGGAGACTTTGGCATCTCGCGTGGATCCGGAGAAGGGATGGAGAGAGGAGATGGGGATCTGGATGTTGAAAACTCTGATCCCGTGTCCTCCGTTGAAGGCGATCGTCAGCGTCTTCTGGGTCTCTTAGGGCTGGGTGACCTGGAAGAGGTGGACGGAGGTCTCCGTTTGTCTGGTCTCCCCCTTGGAGGTGTTCTGTGCTCCCGGGGAGGAGGTAGTCGGCCTGTCGACCCCAATGGGGAGGGGGGGGCGCAGGAACCGGAGGAGTAATTGGTGTAGGAGGAAGGGGAGGAGGAAGAGGAGGTGGAGTGGGAACCATGTCCTTCTTAATGGTGTCCCACCAGTAAGTGAACAGCTCCTTCACTTCTACCATGAAAAGGCCCGACTACGGTCCAGGCGCTGGTGGACGGTCGTCGGGTCCCGGCGTCGGCTCCACAGGGGGCTCGGGTAATGGCGAGGGTTCCCTGGGTGTCTCGACAGGACCGGGGTCGCCCGTCTGGTCCTCGGGCTGAGTCAATTCCTCCTCGGTGATGGTCTCCTGACCGACGGTCGGCGCGCTGGGCACTCTTCTCAATAGGAGCTGGCGCCGTCCTTCACCGGGCGTCCGTGATGCGCTGGCCTGGCCGGTGACGGTCATCTGGCCTACAACGGCCCGGGGATCTGTGGCGAGAGGACGACGACGGGCGCACCAGCGTCGGGTCCTGCGGTCTCTTCAGAGAGGTAAGCTCCAAGGTTTTGCGAGGAGGCAAAGAAGCCGACCTGACATCGGGTTCAGGAAGGCGGAAACCCGACTTATGATGATAGTGGCGATCCCCAGACTTGACCAGGGCCTTGGAGGACAAGGAATG
The DNA here is from genome assembly GCA_016271365.2 of Neoceratodus forsteri. Taxonomy (NCBI): domain Eukaryota; kingdom Metazoa; phylum Chordata; order Ceratodontiformes; family Ceratodontidae; genus Neoceratodus; species Neoceratodus forsteri. Next base: position 265,510,777 of record CM057451.1, on the reverse strand, counting down.
TCTGGCAGTCTTGGCCTGAGAAGAGGAAGAAGACTTCTTGACCGCAGCAGGGGGAGGCTGAGAGCTGGCCCGGGAAGGAGAGCGGTCGGACCTGGAACCAGAGCTGCGTGAGTCTGAGGCCCTAGACGGGGACCTGGAAGGGGCCTTCTCCCTACGTTTTTCAGCGTGCTTGTGGGCCTTCTTTGAAGAGTCCCCCTTGGAAGACATGGTCTTAAGCTTTTCTTCCAGCTAAAAAGCCTGAAGGGCCTTCTGGCGACGGATCCGGGTTCTGCTATTAAACCCCTGGCAAAAGGAGCAGGCCCGGGTGTCGTGGTCTGGGCCTAGGCACCGGACGCAGGCCGCGTGAGGGTCCTTGAAGGGGATCTGTTTCCACAAGCACCTCGAGGAGTGACCGGAGGTCGGGGAGGACATCAGAGAAAACCTGATTGAAGAAATTCAATTTCCGTGGGAAAGAACTTAACCACAGCGTCGCAGCGTAGAGACTGAATCGAAGGTCAAGACATGCAAGTCGTACGGCGGAAAGAACTGGGGAATTGGGCGGACCGCCTTATATACCACGCCTGACGCCGGAGGCGGACCGACGTCACGGTCCCGCTGAAGATAAAGAAGCAGAATTTTCACCGTAGTCCTGACGCCACGGCTTCAGTCTCGAATGGTGTAACCTGCTGCAAGAGCTGTGTCTCGAAGTAAGATTCAGAGATGCTAAGAACACCTGATCCTAGGAGAAGGATATTGGAATTAGACTCTACCTCCAGCGGGGATGGTGGAAGGGAAAGTACCTGCTGCAAGAGCTCTTCTTGAAGATCTACTGTTATGCTAAGTTCTAACGTAACTGTACTATCTTACTTTGAGAAACAGCTCTTGCAGCAGGTTACACCATTAGGACCGATTCCCAAGCAATAATGGAAATCCCACACCATTGGGAGGAGGTAAGATAGAGATCCTTAACAGAACGTAAACTTAGGACAGAAGTCCTTGAAGGACTGCTAGACCAAAACCTGCTCTTCGCCTTGATGCAATATCCAGGCTATAATGCCTGATGAAAGTGTGCATGGAGCTCCAAGTAGCTGCAGCACAAATGGCCGGGGTGGACACACTGTTTAGGGCCGCAAAGGAGGTAGCCACCCCCCTTGTGGAATGACTCTTAACTGCGCCCGGTAAGGGTTTATTGCGCTTTTGGTAACAGAACATGATACACTGAATGAAACATAGAAACACAGACTCTGACGGCAGATAAGGACCACTTGGCCCAACCAGTCAGCCCATTTCCGTTCCTATTGGATAAGCTGCAGATTATAGTTAAGCAACAGCCTACTTCCTGCAACCCCCCCACTACAATTGCCTTATGTCTGTCCCATGCATGTTTGAATTCCCCCACTGTTTTAGACCCAACAACCTCCCCAGGAAGGCAGTTCCATGCATCGACCACTCTCTCCGTGAAAAAAAATTCCTCACATTACCCCTGAGCTGTCTCCCCTCTATTTTTAAATTGTGCTCCCCTGTTCCTGCACATCTCTTTTTCTGAAAGATGCTACCCTCCTGGACTTTGTTGATTCCCTTGAGGCACTTAAAAGTTTCTATCATGTCCCCCCTGTCCCTCCTTTCATCAAGGGTATACATATTAAGTTCTCTCAGTCTCTCTTTATATGGTTTCAGTTGCCCTCCTCTGGACTGCTTCCTTGCGTAGATGGGGTCTCCAAAACTGCACACAGTATTCCAGATGGGGTCTCACCAACTGTCTGTACAGATGGATAATCATTTCCCTTTTTCTACTTGTGATGCCCCTTCCTATGCATCCCAGTATCCCCCTGGCTCTTCTTAATGACTTCTCACACTGCTTACCCACCTTTAGGTCATCTGATATGACTACCCCAAGTCCCTTTCCATTTTTGTTGTTGTTAGTACCTCCTCTGCTATTGTGTACTCTTCTCCTGGGGTTTTGTTTCCCAGGTGCATTACTTTGCACTTCTTAGCATTGAATCTAAGTTGCCATATGTCTGACCATTCCTCCAACCTTGCCAATTCCCTTCTCATCCTTTCTACCCCCCATGTGTATCAACTCTGTTACAGATCTGTGTGTCATCTGCAAAGAGACATACCTTTCCCTCCAGACCCTCTGCAATGTCACCGATAAAGATGTTAAAGAGGACTGGACCCAGTACTGAGCCTTGTGGTACTCCACTAATAACCCCCCTTTCTTCGGAATATGTTCCATTCACCATTATCTTCTGTGCCCTGTTGTGCAGCCACTTTGCTACCCAAGCTACCACCCTGGAACCCACTCCCAGGCTGGCTAACTTGATTATTAATCTTTTGTGTGGGACTGTGTCAAATGCCTTGCTAAAGTCTAGGTAGGCCATATCCACAGCCCCTCCCTGGTCTATTACTTTGGTCACCCAGTCAATGAAATCAATTAGATTCGTCTGACATGACCTTCCTGCTGTAAATCCATGCTGCTTTGGGTCCTGTGCCCCACTGGCCTCTAGGTACTTAACAATTCTTTCTTTCAGAAGTGATTCCATAATTTTCCCTACCACTGAGGTCAAACTTACAGGTCTGTAGTTTCCTGCTTCTGCCTTGCTCCAACTTTTGTGAAGAGGAATCACATCTGCTCTCTTCCAGTCCTCAGGTACCACCCCATCCTCCCATGATTTGTTAAAAAGTGTGGTCAGTGGTGTCACTAGGTCCTCCCTTAGTTCTTTTAGGATCCTGGGGTGAATCCCGTTAGGACCCATTGCTTTGTCCACCTTGAGTTTTAGGAGTTCTTTCAGGACTCTTTCTTCTGTAAATGGACTGGTGTCTACCCCTACCCAGAGTGCTTCTATTGTCTGGTTTAGGTAACTCCTCCTCATCTTCTTTAGTGAATACTGAACAAAAGTATTCATTCAGTATCTCTGCCTTTTCACTGTCTCCCTCTGCCCACCTCCCCTCTCCTTTATTAATCTTCACTATACCTCCATTAACCTTTCTATGCTCCTTAATGTACCTATAAAAGGTTTCATCCCTCTTCTTAACCGAGTTGGCTGTTTTTCCTCGGTTTGGGCCTGTGCTATTCTGACTGCCTTCCCCACTTCTTTCTACTTTAATTGATACAGTTCCGTCGTGCTTCTTCTGTGATTCCTTAAACTTTTTGAATGCAGCCTTTTTCTTCTTAACCTTCCCTGCCACCTCTTTTGAGAACCATAGTCGTTTTTATTCCACTTTGTTTTCTTCATTTGTTTCACACAAAGGCGTGTTGCCTCTATGACAGCAGTTTTGATTTTTCTCCATTGTTCTTCCACCCCTCCTTTTTGGCCATTTGCTAGTGCATTCCTCAAGTATTCACCCATTTTGCCGAAGTCGGCCCTTCTAAAGTCCAGTATCCTTGTTTTTGTATGGCTTGTCTCCATGGTTGTGCTTATTGTGAAGCACACTGTGCAGTGGTCACTTGTTCCCAGATGTCTACTGACTTCTAAATTTGTGATCCTCTCTTCATTTGAGAATACCAGGTCTAGTACTGCTCCCTCCCAAGTGGGTTCCAACACTAGCTGTCTAAGGCCTGCCCCATGCAGGGCATCGAGAATGACCCTGCTCTTGGATGTCACTGCAGCCATGTCATCCAGTTAACATCTGGCATATTCAGGTCCCCCATCAACAGTATCTCCCCTTTTTCAGCCATTTTGAGAATGTCCTCTATCATTTTCTTGTCCATTTCCTTCCCTTGAGACGGGGGTCTGTATATAACCCCTGTGCGGATTGTGATGCCATTCCCTGTCTCCAAGGTGACCCAGAGTGCCTCTTGTCCTCCCCCTTTACTTTTTAGTTCTGTAGCTTTGATGCCTTCCCTTATGTACAGAGCTACTCCACCTCCTCTTTTACCCTCCCTGTCCCTTCTGTAGACTGTGTACCCCGGTATGTTGACATCCCAGTCATGGTTCTCCGTGTACCATGTTTCCGTGACTGCCACAATATCCAATTTTTCATCTTCCATTAGGGCTACTAGCTCAGGAAGCTTGTTTCCCAGACTATGGGCATTGGTACTCATTGCCCTCCATTTAATGTTGGCTTTATCCTTTTTCCCCAATCCCTGCTCTTATTGCCTTTGTCTAGTTTTCCATTTACCCCTGTCCTGCCCTCTGTTAAGCTCTGTACCTCAGTGTTTACCTTACTACCTGCCATGTTTTGTGGGGGGAGGCTTGAAATTTCCTGCCTCTTATCAGCACCCCCCTTGGCTAGTTTAAAAGCATGCCAAGGAAGCATTTAAACCTGTCACTTAGGAGCTTGGTTTCCTTTGTGGACAGATGCAGACCATCGTGCCAGTATAGACCTTCATCTCTCCAGGTGTACCCCCAGTCCCTAGTGAAGCCAAAGCCCTGTGCTCTGCACCAGTTTTGCAACCATTCATTAAACTGCATGGTGTGCAGTACCCTAGCCTCACCCCTGCCATGGACTGGCAGCACCTCTGAGAAGGTAACCGTGCTTGCTACCTGTCTGAAGCCCCTCCCCAAATTCATCCTGCACTGCCCTGATTCCATGCCTAGCTAGGTCATTTGTCCCAAGGTGGACAATGCTATCTAGTTCCCTCTCCTGTGATGCTGCTTCTGCAATTGTGAGTATTCGCTTCTTGTCCCTCCAAGCCATGGCACCAGGCAGGCACCTTACTTCCCTCTCCTCTCCCTTCCCCAGTTCTACCCCCCCAACAACTGAGTCCCCTATCAGAAGCTGTTTCCTTCCCCTGTGGTGTCCCTTGCCACCCTATTTGTGGGCCTCCCTTGTGGATGTCCTCAGCATTCTCCTTGGCCTCCACTGAGGTTGCCATCATAGAGGAACCTTGCTCTGCCAGACTGGCGTATGATTTGTGTAGAGGTACAACTACGGGGCTTCGCCTCTGTTCCACCACCCGCACCCTCCCAGAACCCACTGTGGCCCAACTGCTCTTCATACTTGGCAACCTCTGAGGCCGTGGCTGTGGCAGTGGTGCTCTTTGGGTGGGAGAGGCCCCCTTAGTCCTTGCCAGTTCATTCTGGAGGAGGTCAATCTCCTCCCTCAGAGCTGACAATTGCCTGCAAATAGGACAGCAACGCAGTTTCCAGAATGTCTCCTGGAAAACTGCTGCCCCACAGCTAGTGCATTGCACCACTCCCCACATGCCCCTCTCCCTTATATATACAATATGTAATATAGATATTTTTTTTTTTTTTTGGTGGTGTATACTTACCCTTTATGCACTGTGATGGGTTAGTAAGAATATGACAGCCACCTGGACAGCAACTGTTTGGAAACAGGAGCTCCCATCATCCTGTGGGCAAAGGAGACAAAAAGCTGGTCCGATTTTTGGTGGTGTTTCGTTCTAGTCAGGTAGTATCGGAGACACCTGTGCACATCTAAAGTGTGCAACAGGGCCTCTCCTCGATTAGAGTACTTGGGGAAATACAATGGTAGATCGATGTCCTGATTAAGGGTGAGAGCTGAGACCACCTTAGGCAGAAACTTAGGATTAGTCCGTAGGGATACCGTGTCTTGGTGAAAAATCAAATAAGGTTCTTTGCACGTAAGTGCATGAAGTTCAGAAATTCTTCTGGCCGAGGTGACGGCAACTAAAAACAACGTCTTCCAAGTAAGAAGACGTAGCTCGCAATCCATGGCTGGTTCAAAGAGTGGCAGTGTAAGCTGCTCCAGGACAAAGGATAGATCCCATGGCGGAATCGGATCCTTAATTGGAGGCCTAAGGTGGAGAAAACCTCTCAGGAAGGCTCGTGCCATGCCCAAATGAGATATGGTGCATTGGCCTATAGGAATGTGATAGGCTGAGATGGCACGGAGATGTACCTATATTGAGGAGTAGGCAAAGCCTGTCTGAAAAAGGGACAGGAGGTAGTCCAAGACCAACCTTTCTGGACAATCCATTGGCGAAAAACCGCGTGCTTGAACCCATATACTAAATCGATGCCACTTCATGGCATAAGTAGCATGGGTAGCTGGTTTCCTAGCAGTGCAAGAACGTCTGCTACCTTATGTGAGACCCCGTATCGCAGCATGGCTATGTCTCTAGGAGCCAAGCGTGCAGGTTCAGCGAACGAAGGTCCGGATGAACCAAGGAACCCGCCTCCTGAGACAGCAAGTGGGAGCTGATTGGCAGAGGCACTGAAGGTTCCCGGGGCAGCTGATGTAGTAGAGGGAACCAGATCTGCCTGGGTCAAAACGGCATGATAAGTACCAGCGTCGCTTGCTCCTCGCGAAGTTTCAGAAGAACCCTTTAGATCAACGGAAAGGGGGAAGGCACAGAGGAATCTGCCCGCCCAGGAGAGGGACAACACGTCTTGCCAGAAAACATCAGGCCCTGGATCTAGCGAGCAAAAATTGGGCAGTTTTGCATTGGATGGGGACACGAAAAGGTCTAACTCTGGTGTACCCCATCTGCGAAACAGATCCTCTGCTACCTCCTGAAGTTGTTCCCACTCATTAACTCTGGCCTGAGAGTGGCTCAGGCTGTCTGCGATGACGCTGTCCACTCCTGGGACATGAACGGCAATGAGGTTTGCGCCGTGTTGCAAAACCCAATCCCATGGCTTCCCTACAAAGCGGGTAGGAATGGGTGCCTCCTTGTTTGCTGAGGTAATACATCACCGCGGAATTGTCTGTTTGTAACAGAAGGGTACCCGGTGGAATCTCCGACTGGAAGGCCTGCAGGGCGTAAAGAACGGCTCTCATTTCCAGGATATTTATGTGGAGATTAGTCTCTTGGACTGTCCACAGGCCCTGAGACCAGACACTGTCGCGGTGTACTCCCCATCCGAGCCCTGAGGCTTCCGTGGAGAGCGTCGCAATCGGAGACGGCGCAATGAAGGGGACTCCCGCCGATAAATTCTTCAGATCTAGCCACCACTGCCAATCCTGGATTATGGCCTTCGTGATCCGGACTGGGAGCTGCAAATGATCTTGCTTTTGATCCCACTGGACCCGTAACATTCACTGGGTCACACGCACGTGGAGATGGGCTGGGGGGGCTGTTGCAATAACCGCAGCCATGTGTCCGAGGAGGCAAAGGACCAATCTGGCAGGAACAGTCTTCTTCGCCAAAATGTCCCTAATGAGGGATCTGATGTGTTCTGCTTTGTCCTGGGGGAGGAAAGCTTTCCCCTGGACTGTGTCCAGAACTGCGCCTATGAACTGCAGAGTCTGTGACGGAACCAGGCATGACTTCTCATGATTGATAATGATGCCCAATGTCTCGAACAGTGACCGAGTATAATGAATGGCGGATATCAGGGCCTCCCGAGAGGGTGCCATGAGAAGCCAGTCATACAGGTAGGGGAACACGTAGTGGCCTTGTCTCCTCAGAGTTGCCGCTACGACCACCATGCACTTCGTGAATACCCGAGGTGCCGATAACAGTCCGAAGGGGAGGGCTCGGAACTGACAGTGGTGGCCCTGATATTCGAAGCGCAGAAACTTCCGGTGCGCTTGAGCAATGGGTATATGCAGGTAAGCGTCCTGCATGTCCAAGGACGCTAGAAAGGCGTCCTGCTTGAGTATGGGAATCAGACCTGCGAGGGTCACCATGCGGAAGCGTCTGTACAGGACTGACTCGTTGAGATCGCTGAGGTCCAGTATCGGACGGAGGTCCCGTTTTCTTTGGAACCAGAAAGAAGTGAGAATAATATCCTACACCCCTCTGGCTCCTTGGAACGTGCTCTATAGCTTCTTTTCCAAGAAGCGTGAGCACCTCCTGCTGTATGAGCATAGCGTGCTGACCAGAGTAATGGGAAAGCAGGTGAGGTCTTGCCGGTGGGTGGTCGAGAAATTCTATGAAATGGCCTTTCTTGACCAGCTGGAGAACCCACCGGTCAGCAGTAATCGACTGCCACCCTAAAAAGTAGCGAGCGATGCGACTCCCAACCTTTTGTGCCCGTTGATCCAGAGGAGGGGCGGAGGCCGGGAAGGAGTCATGCGGTGGCAGCACTGGTCCCTGCAGGCTGGACCGGTTTAGTGTAGGGTTGACCTCCACCTGGGGACGACTAAGCCTGGGCTTTACGCTGAAAGGTGCCCCTTTGTTGCTGGCTGGAACGTGGATGCTGTCTTTGTTGCCGGCTGCGGAAACGGTTCTGGTTCCTACGAAAGGAACCCGGCCTGGATCTGTACATGGCCTGTACAGACCTGACTGCCTTCCCAGCGTCCTGGAGTTTGGTGATAACCTTTTCCAAGGGTTCACCAAAGAGTACTTCGCCGTCATAGGGGACGTCAAGAATGTTCTTCTGTACATCCGGGGTGAAGCTGGAAACACAGAGCCAAGAGTGTCTCCGGAGACAAATGCCTGAAGCTGCAGCTCTGGCAGACGAGTCCGCAGAATCATATGCGGCTCGTAGTACTTGGGTACCCACATCAGAACCTGTGCGGAGAAGGTTTAGGAGCTCCGCCTTCTGATCGCCATCTGGAAGTTTATCGACCAGGTCCTGGCCCTGTTCTCACAGGGCGTTCTGAAACTGTACCATAGGTAGTTCAGGGACCTGATGGCGCATGTACATGCGCCTCTGCAGGGCATCCAATTGTTTGGATTCCTGGTCCGGTGGCTGTGTGCTCATATGTTGCAGTCTTTGGGACTGGCCATGCGAGGCCGTGATGATGAGGGAGTCTGCCAGAGGTTGTTAAGCCACGTACTAGTCCTCTCTCTGGGACTTGTACAGGTGGTCAGCCTTCTTCGGCACAGCGGGAGTGGAGTACGGACACCTCTACGCAACCTTGGTGACATCCACAAAGGTGTCCACCAAGGGTGGCACTACCACAGGCTTTGGGTCTTTCTGCCGAAGATAATGGGCAAGGCGCTGTCGTTCGGGGTCGAGGTCTTCAGCATACCACCCCATGTTGTCCTGGATGTGCCTCATGATCTCAGAGAAAGAGGGATCATCCGAAGAAGACCTGGGAAGGTCATTGGGGTCAGGTGATGGAATGCTGAGTGGAGAAGGAGATCTCGAATAATCTGAGGTATCCGATCTGGAGTCCTCCCCTGACGGAGTGTACCAACGATGTCTGGGTTGCTTGGGGCTGGGGAACCCTGATGGAGATCTTGAGGGAGGCCTTCTCCTGTCCTTGGATCTACCCCTAGGAGGTGGAGTCTACTCCTTAGGGGTTGGTGGTCGTCCTGCTGGCCTCTTAGATGGAGGAGGGGGTGTAGGAGGTGAAAGGGTAGGAGGAGAAGGAGGAGGTTTTACAGGGACCACATCCTTTCAGATGGTGTCCCACCAGAAAGTAAAGAGATCCTTTACTTCTTGCAGATTCATGCCTGACGACGGGCCTGGCGCCAGTGGTCTGTCGCCAGGGTTGGGCGTCGCGTCCGCGGGTGTCTCCAGGGTGGGCGAAGGTTCCCTCGGGAGCCCGGCATCCTCAGTGTTGCCCGCCTCTCGGACAGTGTAGTGTTCTCCTCAGTGGAATCCCCGTGACCGGTGTGCACCGGTGACTGGGGGGCGGTCTTCGGCTCCGGTGAATGCGAGGCCGACGTCTGGTGCCTGGCTGGTGTCCTCGGTTCCGGCAAACGCCAGGCCGACTTCGTATGCTTGGCCGACGTTGGGTGCTTGGCCGACGTCGGGTCCAATGTCCGCTTTAGGGACGTCAGGTATTTGGTCTTCCTAGGTGGTGGATCCGGACCTCTGGGAGGCTGGGAGACTGATCTGGATTCGGGATCCCAACGTCGGGTCGATGAGGAAGACTTATGGCATGAGGAAGACTTGGAAGAGGCCCGAGAGGGAGTGGAGGAAGCTGAGGGCCTTGAAGTCTTGATGGGCTGGAGAGTCGAAGAACCGCCTGAAGCCTGGACTTTGACCAGAGGGGGCTGAGACTGAACCCTGGAGGGAAAGCGGTGCGATCTAGTGGAGCCTGAGCTACGGGAGTCCGAGGCCCAGTTCAGGGATCTGGACCTTACTTTCTCCCGCTGTTTGTCCCAGTGTTTATGGGCCTTGGAAGAAGAATCGCCTCTGGAGGAAGGTTCTTGGTCCATCCTTTTCAGTTTTTCTTCCAAAAGATAACCCTGAAGTGCCTTCCGACAGCGGATCCTGGTGTGGCTGTTGAATTCTTGGCAAAAAGGTGCAGGCCTTCGTGTCGTGGTCTAGGCCTAAGCACCGCACACAGGAGGAATAAGGATCCTTAAAAGTGATCTGTTTTCCGCAGGCACACTTGGAAAGGTGTCCCTCAAGTGAAGAAGTTGGAGAGGACATCAGTCTGAAGAAACTCTTGAAGTTCTAAGTCGTCGTGCGCTAGGTAGAGATCGAGAGGCCGATGCTGGTGAGCCAACGGCGGGAAAAGAACTAGGAATTCTGGGGGACCGCCTCCTTATGTACTATGCCTGACGTCGGAGGTGGTCCCCCGCTGAATACTGCTAGCTAGAAAATTTCCGTGGGGTCCTGACGCCTGCCGGCTTCAGTCCTAATGGTGTAACCTGCTGCAAGAGCTGTTTCTCTCGAAGTAAGATCAGTAGTTCTAGGAGTGGTACATGATGTTCATCCACACTGTCTGGCAGTTGCCTATCCTTTTAAGATTTGCTGAAAATGTCTTCAAGCTGGCTCCTCCCACCCACCCAGGTGGTAACTCCCCTTGGCTCTGCTCCATGATGCCAGATCTTGCCCGCTGGTAGTAGAGTGTGTGCGCCGAAGCTGGGGAGGTCTGGTAGGTCCATGTGGATAAACATCATACACGACTCCTAGAAATGGAAATTACGTACCTACCATAATTCTTGATCTTCTTGGACGAAGTCTCCACCACTCATTCACACTAATGGTAGTACGCTGGAGGTGCTAGGACCCAGAGGGAGCAAACTTTTTCAGGAGGGCCGGCGCCTGCGATGGAGCTGAGAGGAAGCGGCACAGTGAGCCCGGCGCGTGCGGTCATGACCATCTCGGCATTGACCCTCCAACCGCCTCAGTACCTTTTTTCCAAGGAGGTGCAGCGTATACCTTTTTTCCAAGGAGGTGCAGCGTTATCAAAACCTAGAAAGAACTAACCTAAAAGTCAGACATAAGAAGAGTCCGAATGACCCGTGTAAGAAGGGTCAAAAATAAAGTCTTCACAGCTCAGCCACTGAAGGAGTGAAGACCATAAACAGAAAAGTGAGCTCGGGGGATGGTGGGTGGGCGTGTGAGATTGCCCGGCTATATCAAGAAATACAGTAGGTACGTAATTTCCATATCTTCCAGGACACAAAGTCTCCACCACTCATTCACACTAATGGGAGAGTACCATGCTAAATATTCCCCAAAGACGGGAAGCAGGAGATAAAGAGCTCACGTGCTTAGGACAGAAGTCCGTTAAGAATGGTCCTGCCAAACAACAGATGTCGCCTGGCATGGACATCCAAGGCGTAGTGCCTAATGAATGTATGCACAGAGCTTCAGGTAGCCAAATTGCAAATATCTGCAATGGGTACGTTACGGATTTCCACCAGAGATGCCGCGACTAGCTTGACCTGTGCCATAGAATAGCAGTGGCGAAGGCATGCCACCAGCAACGCTGAAATGCATCTGATAGTAACAGGTTGACCCAGCCAGGTCTCGCTGAAGGAAACAAGAAAAAATTACTCACCTTAGTAATGTTGTTTCTTCTAATGGAGTCTTGCTATATTATGACATATGCAGTTTGTCCCAGCCTTAGAACTGCTCCGGAGGTGAAAGAGTTAGCTTCCATGCCAGGCATGGAATCCTGAGCGCGAGCTCGGTTGAAAAAACTCTGTCTGTTGATCTTCAAACTGAAACTGTCAGATCTTTACGAGCAAAAACTCACTAAGGTTCTGTGTGGAAGCTGTAAACCTACACAAGCCAACTGGCTACTAAAATATTAACACATTTTTCTGGTCCCAAAACCAAGACTCAAGTCAGGGGACCCAGAAAATAAAATAAAATACAACACCCAAACACCCTAAAAAGGAGGGGTGAAAAACACAAGGTGGGCATCATTAACTGCCAACACGCTGCCTGCACCCATCCCAAGAGCAGAGGTTCTGAGAGGGGCAGGCGGGGAGGTCACAATATGGCAGACTCCATTAGAAAAACAACATTACTAAGGTGAGTAATTTTTCTTCAAACATGAAGTCTTGCTATATTATGACATATGCAGACCACACAGCAGTACCTCCATGGAGGGGGGACAGAACCTACTTAGGAAATAGGCTCTGAAGCACAGCTGTGCCAAACCGAGCATCCCTCCTAGCCTGGATGTCCAGGGAGTAATGCTTGGTGAAAGTGTGTACTGTTTTCCAGGTAGCTGCTTGACATATCTCTAAGATAGGGATGTCCCTGGCCGCAGCTAGGGACGCAGCTGTACCTCTGGTAGAGTGAGCCCTCAGGCCTGAAGGGGGAACCTTACCCTGTTTTTGATAGCAAAATTGGATACAAGAGACAATCCACCTGGCAATGGATCTTTTAGTGGCAGGTTTCCCTTTCCCAACCTCACCATAAGTGAGGAACAGTTGGAGGAGTCAAACCTGAGACCCTTGGTACGCCTATGTAGTAACTAAGGGCCTTTACATCTAACTGTGCAGCCTCCTCTCGCCAGAGGAGGAATGGTCAGTGAAGTACACTGGAAGAGATATAGATTGATTAAGGTGGAAATCTGAAAACACCTTAGGCAAGAACTTCCTGTTAGTCCTCAGGACTACCTTATCTCTGTGAAAGGAGATAAAATCAGGCTCCACTGACAAAGCTTGTAATTCACTTATGCGCCTGGCAGAAGTGATGGCTACTAGAAACACAGTTTTCCAAGTCAAGTACTTAAGCTCTGCTGAAGACAAAGGTTCAAAGGGGGGTTGCATCAGCTGAGCAATGCAAACATTAAGATCCCAGGCAGGAGCAGGGTCCCTGAATGGAGGGTTGGTGTGAAGCAATCCCTTGAAAAACATGGAGAATACAGGGTGAGCAGAAAGAGAAGAGGGCTTTCCTGCTGAAATAAAAGCAGAGACAGCTGCCAAATGCACTTTCAGGGTAGCTGGCCTCAGCCCCAAAGTATTTAGATGGACCATATAGTCCAAGACTGTGGGCAAATCAGCAGATTCTGGGGAAATATGCTTCCCAGAGCACCATATGGAAAACCTTTTCCATTTAGAATTATAAGTAGCCCTGCTGGAAGGCTTCCTAGAAGCTTTCAAGATTTCGAGTACACCTTGAGAAAGGTGTAGGTCAGCAAACTCTAACTCCTCAAGAGCCAGGCCTTGAGGTTGAGGGATTTAAGATTCGGATACCAAACTCTCCCCTGGGCACAGGTTAACAAATTGTGGTTCCTGGGGAGACACAGGGGAAGATGGACTGCTAAGGACAGAAGGAGTGGATACCAGGGCTGTCTGGCCCAATCTGGAGCAATCAGAATCATCTTGCAAGGTTGAGATCTGATTTTGAATAGCACCTTGAACAAGAGAAGGAAGGGGGGAAAGGCATAGAGGAACTTCCCTTCCCAATCGAGAAGGAAGGCATCCAGAGGGACTGAGCCGAACACTGGGGGCCTGCAACAAAAAAGCGGAAGTTGGTGATTGTCTGGGGCTGCAAAAAGATCTATCTGAGGGGTGCCCCACCTGGCAAATACTAACCCCAGTACTAGGGGATCCAGTGACCATTCGTGATGGCCCTGGGAAATCCTGCTGAAAGCATCTGCCAGGACATTGTCCTTGCCTGGGAGGTGAACTGCTATGAGGGAGGTGTTCAGGGAATACGCCAGAGACCACAACTTCATTGCCTCGGTGCACAAGGCCGAAGACCGAGTGCCCCCTTGCTTGTTGATGTACCACATTGTAGTGGTGTTGTCTGTTCTGACCTGTACCACTTTGTTCTGAACAGATGCAGAAAAACCTGAAGTGCTAGAAAAACAGCTCTGAGTTCCAACAGATTGATGTGGGCAGAGATTCCTGAGGGGACCACAATCCTGGGTGGTGAGGTCGCCCATGTGAGCTCCCCATCCCAAGAGGGACGCATCTGTAGTAAGGGTCAAGGAGTGAGATTGAGGGATGAAAGGAACCCCCTGTCTCAGATTGCTCTGATCCTGCCACCACTGCAGGGCCTGGATCAGGGTTCGAGTATTTGGGATCAATTTGGTTAGGGGATCTCTCCTTTGAGACCAGAAGGCTCTCAAATGGAACTGAATGTCCCTCATCTGAAATCTTGCTCCTTGCACTACAGCTGTGGAAGCAGCCATGTGCCCTAGGAGCTGTAGAAAGTGCCTTGCTGGTCGAGAGACCCGCAGAGTGAAGGAGGAGGCCAGAGCCACCAGGGTCTTTACTCTTTCTAGAGGAAGGAAAGCTCTGGCCTGCTTTGTGTCCAGTTCTTCGCCTATGAAAGTGAGTAGCTGAACAGGCTCTAGAACTGACTTTGGGAGATTGAGAAGAAAACCTAGAGATGTAAGCAGCTGTTGGGCAACCTGAAGGTGTGATTTGACTTGGTGTGGAGACTGACCCACTATGAGCCAGTCGTCCAGGTAAGGAAAGATGGCAATCTTTTGCCTTCTTAAGTGAGCAACTGCTACTGCCAGGCATTTTGTGAATACCCTTGGGGCAGAGGTAAGGCCAAAGGGCATTGCTCTGAACTGTAATGGCCTGAGGGCAGTTCGAATCTGAGGTACTTTCGGTGGGAGCTTCTGATGAGAACATGGAAGTAGGCATCCTTGAGGTTCAGGGACGCTAGCCAGTCCCCTGACCTTAGGGAGGGTAAAATAATTCCCAGAGTCACCATTTTGAATTTTGGTTTTAAAAGGTGCTTGTTTAGGTATCTTAGATCCAGGATGGGCCGCCATTCTTCTGTCTTTTTTGGTGCAAGGAAGTACCTGGAGTACAGTCCTTTGCCCTGGTGTAGGGGAGGAACCCTTTCCACAGCTCTGAGAGCCAGGAGGGTTGAGACTTCTGTTTCCAAAGCAAGAGCCTCTAATGGATTTGCAGGTGGAAAAGATCTGGTTCTCATCTTTGGAAGTTTTTTTAAGCTGAGAACCAGTCCCTGGCTTACTACTTCCAGGACCCACTTGTCTGATGTTAAAGACTCCCAGTCCTGGATGAAATAAGCCAGCCTGCCCACTACAGGTAATGGAGAATCGGCCCTGGGCATCCTATCAGGGTGCCTGTTTGGCAGGGGCTTTAGGGTGAGGGGTGGGAGCAGGCCTGCTCGTACCCCGTCTGCCTCTCCCTCTGAAGAACCCCCTCTGGGCATAAGCTGAAGAGGAGGCCTGGGCTTGGTAAAAAGGCCTGTGAAAAGGCCTGCCCCTGCCCCTGGAAGGCTGCCTCTGTGAAGTGGCTTGCCTCCTTGGCCTGTGCACCCTATAAGTGGTCCTATACTCATCCATTTTCTTTCATGTAATTCTCTGTCTGCTCCCCAAACAGAGAATTACCCACAACAGGAAAATCCATGGCCTTAGCCTGGGTATCCTGTGATAGGCTAGTACACCTGAGCCAAGCCATTCTACGAAAAGCCACAGATGTAGCCATGACTCTTGAAGATACATCATTAGAGTCCACTGCAGCATGGAATTGCACCTTGGATGCCTCAATACCATCAGCAGCCACCTGTTCCAGCTCCTTGGCAAGCTGGCCAGGGACCTGTTTCACTAAAGCCATAACAGTATCCCATCTGGATTTCTGGTATCTTGCAACATAGGCCATATAATTTGCCTGTCTGAGTCCCAAGGATGCTGCCATGTATTATTTCTTTGCCACGGCATCAATCCTCCTGGAGTCCCTGTCGGGGGTGTGAAGCCAAGGGAATATTTGCCTTATCACAGGCTACAGCCTGCACTACCCCAACATGGTTGCACTGTTGTGAAAGGAACTCCGTATCAGGGCCTGACAAAGTGTACCTCCTGTCCATCTTTTTATCCACAGGAAGTAAAGAATTAGGAGCTTTTAAAATTTTTATTGTCTGTTTCCTAAAGGATTTATGTAAAGGAATAGACAATCTCCTGGACTCTGGGATATCCATCATTTCCACATAGTCGGGCTCCTCCTGTTCATCCACAGCTTCTTCCAAAGGGAGCTGGAGGGTTTCAGCAACTTTTTTATAAAACAGAAAATGAGAAGGGGACTCAGAAAGCCTAGGGGGAGACACTCCTGAAGGTCTCTCTGGGGAGATGTCCGGTTCAATGGGCACATCCAGACTTTCAAAATCATTCACACTCTTCATAATCCTCCTCCCCCTCCTCCGGTTCATAAAATTCCTCTATATCATATTCTTGAACCGGTGGAACCGACCGTCTACCTGATAGTGGCGGTTCGGACGGAACCGGGGAAAGCGACCGGACAATTTGGATCGCTTTGGCTATCTCTGCAGCGGTTGGAGAAGGAAATTTTGGCTCCACACCTGCTGATTTTCTAGTCCTCTTTGCTGGAACTGACTCCTCCGAGTCAGCTCTTCGTTTGCCCGAGGAAGTCTCGCCCTGGTCAGAGGGCACTCCCTCCGGTTCGGTTGGCACCGAACCGGGCCGGCCATCCGGGTCAGCGGACTTTTTGGCCTCTCGTTCCCTGAGCCTACCAACTCTCTTATCCAGGGCAGCTACAGGGAAAATCTTGCAAATCTGGCAGTCTGCATTGAGGTGGTCAAACCCCAAACAATAAACACATGTGGTGTGTGGGTCAGCCTTGGCAAAGGCTTCCCCACAGACACTACAGTGCTGAAACCCAGTGGGCCCGGTTTTTCTTTTGGGTTTCTCAGACATAATGCCAGCTCAACCAAAAACTCTGCCCTTTTCCGCAAATCGCCAAGCAAGACACCCTTATCGGTTCCCAACCGTGTCACGGGTCGTGGAAAAAACCGTAATGAAATCTGATTTTTTTAGAAACGATAAGAACCGGGAACCGCACTCTAAATGTAATTTAATAAGTTTTAACAACAACCTGATCGGTTCAAACTGAACCGATAACAACGTTTGCAAGTTCCACACAGAGAATGTAAAACCTATCTATTACTTACGATACCACAGACAGAGCTTGAACCGACCTGTTTGCGGTTAAAATAAATATAATTGCGGTTTAAAAAAACCGAGAATAACACTTTTTTAACCGAGAAATGAACCGAGCAGTAGGAGGAATCTCCGGAGCGACTGTTCAGTGAGGCGGAGTAAAGAATCTGACAGTTTCAGTTTGAAGATCAACAGACAGAGTTTTTTCAGCCGAGCTCGCGCTCAAGATTCCATGCCTGGCATGGAAGTTAACTCTTTCACCTCTGGAGCAGTTCTAAGGCTGGGACAAACTGCATATGTCATAATATAGCAAGACTTCATGTTGTTTGAAACAGCTGTTGAGCTTTGCAAATTTCTTTTGTTCTATCTAGATAGAACCGCAATGCTCTCTTAACATCCAGCGAATGAAAGATACGCTCCCTTTCATTCTAGAAGTTCACAAAGTAGGTAAGATGGACTAAAGGTTGGTTTAGAAGGAATTCTGAGACGACTTTAGGGAGAAACTAAGGACGAGTCCTAAGAACTACTTTGTCCTTGTGAAATACAGTATAGGGGGGGGTGTCTGTGACCAGTGCATGTATTTCAGAAACTCTACAGGCCGAAGTAATGGCCACCAGGGAGGCCGTTTTCCAAAACATGAACTTCAACTCGCAAGTAGCTAGCAGCTCGAAAGGTTTACAAGTGAGCAAGTCTAGCACAAGGTTAATGTCACAGTGTGAAAAGACCCCCTTTTTTGAAGTGTCATGTATATTGTTTCGTTTTCTCTAAGATAGAGGATTCTGGGTTATGTCTTTGTTGCATATTTTGTTTGTTCTGTTTGTTTGTTGGGCTGGCCACCCACTTTGTCTAAAAAAATTATCTTTTTATGTAAATTGTTTGTCATGTATTGAGTCTTTTGTGTCTATCTTGAATTCCTACCATTCCCATTCAGAGACAGAGCTGAAATAATATTCATTTGGCGACATCTATACTGTTGCCTTTCATGAGCATATCACTCTGTGTTCGTTGGTCTGTAGATGAGGGTTTTTCTTTTTACCCTGGAAGCATTTTGTATTCCGGTGTAGCCCCTTTAAATAGAGCTTTGCTCTCTCTCTGCGGGGCTTTATTTGTTGTAGTCTAACCTGTATTAAGGTCCATTATTTTTATTTCTGTTTTGGAGATACCCTGTAAACAATAAAATCTCCCTTAGGGTTCTGTTTGCCAGTGTTAAACTTCAGTTTGGGTCCTGTGTCGCTCGGGTGAAATAAACGCATTTTATTTTTTTTTAAAAACACTACTGCAAACATTTCCCTAATCTCTTGAGAGCCCCAAATGAATGAACTAGATTCTGTTGTACCTGTATAGGCATGTACAAAGTTCCCTGACTGTGCGAAAGCGAGCGCTGATTTGCGGCACCTGCTCGAATGTGCGCAGAGTCGCAAAGCCGTTTACTACAGGAATCCAGCTCAGAGCAAGGTATTTTGTAAAGTAAATGACTTGTGGACAGAGCGCTTACCTCCCAAAGCTAATGCAAAGCTTTTTCAGAGTCGCTTCAGGACTTTACTGAAAAGAAGAGCTCCGTAGTGTTGTATAGCTTGTCAGGACGCCACGCACCCTTCCCCTGCATTGCAGCATTCTCTAAGAGCTGGCAGGCCTCTTCCAAACCATATTTATGCTGCCAATGAAAGGGGAGGTGCCTCACGAAGCTGAACAACTGTCTAAAAGGAGCTAAAAAGTCTATAAAATGTTTCTTGAAAATTAAATAAATCAATAAAATGAATTAAAGGGACATAGGTATTGTAAATAAAGTAAATACAATCTAAATAAAGAATTTAAATGTGAAATGGAATAGAAAGGTGGAGCTATGTGGTCACATGTTACATTGATGGGTATTTATGGT
This sequence comes from Neoceratodus forsteri, assembly GCA_016271365.2. Taxonomy (NCBI): domain Eukaryota; kingdom Metazoa; phylum Chordata; order Ceratodontiformes; family Ceratodontidae; genus Neoceratodus; species Neoceratodus forsteri. Next base: position 265,492,014 of record CM057451.1, on the reverse strand, counting down.
GCACACTTTTCTGTAAAGGGCAGATTTGTACGGAGTGCTGCTGTAGAGGACACTCTTGTACTGACTGGGGAAGTGATGTTGTACATATTCCCAGCAGCTAGTAACTGCTAGCTTCCTTTGGATTGATATTTTGAATTTTTGTTTCTTGTTTTGTCGTTTTCAGTCCGTTTTTATAAATAAATATTCAGTTTATTTGCTGCAAATTGCCTCTGTGGTCCATCTGTACTTCCAACTACGACACCCAGGCTGCAACTGGACGTCTAATAGGAGGCCTAGTATGCAGAATACCGCCAAGAATCCTCTTAACTACGGGCAACTGAGCCAGTGACATAGAAAGTACCAGCTCATGATATGTCGAAATGGCACAAAGATGAACTTTGACCATGGAGTACTGCAGACCTGTGTTTGAGAGGTCCAAGAGATACTCCAAGACTTTATTCGGTGGGCAAGAAAAAGGATTCCAAGAGGATTTTGCACACCAGATAGAGAAACGCTTCCATTTAGCTGTGTAGGTTTTTCTAGTGGCCGGTTTACGCGCAGCCAAAAGAATATCTGAAACTCTATGAGAAACATTAACCTACTCACCCCTATCTCTTCAGGAGCCAAGGGTGAAGGTGAAGCGACTTCAGGTTGAGATGGACCACAGGACCCAGGGTCAGAAGGTTCGTCCGAAGGGGAAGCGCTTTCAAGGGTTTTCCGATAGTCTGTTGAGTAACAGAAACCATATCTGCTGAGGCCAGAAGGGGGCAATAAGAATCATTCTGCCCCCCTTGGACTCCAATTTGAGCAGTACCCTCTGAATTAGGGGAAGAGGAGGAAAAGCGAACAGAAAGCGTTTTGTTCACCGCAGCCTGAATGCATCCTGACAAAAAATTCCAGGTCCTGGATTTCTGGAGCAGAAGAGAGGCAGTTTTGCGTTGAGTGGGGACGCAAAAAGGTCCAGGTCTAGAGTTCCCCACTCTTTGAAGAGTGACTGAACGACGGTTAAGTCGAGAGACCACTCGTGAGGATCCGCCTCCGTTCTGCTGAGATGGTCTGCCAGCTCATTTTGTACTGCTAGCAAGTAAATCACCTGAATCAGAGCCTTGTGTTCCAGGCACCATTCCCACACTCTCCTTGCTTCCCTGCACAATGGGGTAAGAGTGTGCACTGCCCTATTTGTTGATGTAGTACATCACTGCCTTGTTGTCCATTTGAAGGAGAATGTTCTTGTGACAGAGTATGCCCTCCAAAGCTCGGACTGCATAGAGGACGGCTCTCATTTCCAGGATGTTTATGTGAAGTTGAGACTCGATCTGAGTCCATGTACCCTGGGTGTGGAGATCCCAGCAGTGAGCTCCCCAACCCATCAGAGACGTGGCCGTGGTAATGGAGATCTGATGATCCAGAGGGGCAAAGGGATCTCCTCTCAGAAGGTTATCCTCCTGAGACCACCAGGTGAGCGACCTCTTCAGAGGTTCCATCACCTTGACGAGAAAGGACTGAGGGTGAGTGGTTGGGGACCACTGAGCATCCACTGAGAGGTTCTCATGTGAAGACGAGCCAAGGGTACAGTGAACACCGAAGATGCCATGAGGGCCAGCATCCGCTGCATCGAGATAGCTCAAACCACGCTGTATTCTCTGATGTATTGGGCCATCTGTAAGATTTCGCTCCTTCCGCCCTCTGGAAGAAAAGCCTTCGCACAGGAGGTGTCCAGAAGAGTTCTTATAAAGAGGAGTGTTTGGGACGGCTGCAACTGCGACTTGTTGAGATTCAGCAGGACTACCATGGATGTGAGGAAGTCTGAGGCTGTGGCCATGGCCTCCAGAGTCTCTTGCCTGGAGGGACTTGAACGCAGGCCGAATGGGGGGTCTTTAAACGGGATCTGCTTCCCACAAGCACACTTAGAAGGATGGCCCTCCACTGAAGCTGGGGAGGACATCAGACGAAGAAAAGTAGTCTTGAAGAAGAATTTCTTCCAAAATTTCCGATTTAGAAAGGATTTCCTGGACGTCACACGCTAGTACTAACCGAAGAGGTCGAGACACGCAAGTTGACGGCGGGAAAGAAATGAAAATTATGTACCTACCGTAATTCTTGATCTTCTTGGACGAGTCTCCACCACTCATTCACACTACTGGGATCTGCGCCAGAGGCACTAAGACCCATCGGGAGCAAACTTTTTGCTGGAGGGTCGCACCAGCGATGGCGCCGCCGAGCCCCGAGCTCGCGTGGGTAATGACCTATCTCAACACCTCCAACTGCCTCAGTACCTTTTTACTAAGGAGGTGCAGCGCAACTAACCTAAAGGTAACCTAACCTCCAGGCCCGGACGAAGATAGTCCGGCCACCCATGTAAGAAGGGTCAAAGAAGTCTTCACGCCCAAAGATTTGAGGGAGTGAAGACCAAACACAGCGGTGAGCTCAGGGGATGGAGGGTGGGCGTGAGAATGAGTGGTGGAGACTCGTCCAAGAAGATCAAGAATTATGGTAGGTACGTAATTTTCATATCTTCCTGGACATAAGTCTCCACCACTCACTCACACTATTGGGAGAGTACCGAGCTAATAATCCCCCGAGAGGGCAGCATGATAGACCAAGAGCTCACATTTCTAGGACAGAAGTCCATTAAGGATAGTTCTGCCAAAGGTGGATTGTCGCCTGGCATGAACATCCAGTGCATAATGCTTAACGAAAGTATGCACCGAGCTCCAGGTGGCGGCATTGCAGATGTCTGCAATAGGCACGTTGCGAATTTCCGCTAGGGATGCCGCGACCGCTCTGGTAGAGTAAACGTAAACCCTACCTTCCAATTTAACCTGTGCCATGGAATAGCAGTGTCGAAGACATGCCACTAGCCATGATGAGATACATCTGATAACGACAGGTTGACCCAGCTGGGTCTCACGGAAGGAAACGAAAAGTTGTTGGGCCTTGCGAAAATTCTTGGTTCTATCGAGATAGAAACGCAAGGCCCTCTTAACATCCAAAGAATGAAGAGAACGTTCTCCTTCATTTTGGAAGTCCACAAAGTAAGAGGGAAGGACCAAAGGTTGGTTTAGATGGAATTCTGACACAACCTTGGGAAGAAATTTAGGATGAGTACGAAGAACTACTTTGTCCTTATGGAACACAGTATACGGAGGGTTTGTGACCAGGGCATGTATCTCAGAGACCCTATGGGATGAGGTAATGGCCACTAGGAAGGCAGTCTTCCAGGTGAGAAATTTTAGATCACAGGTAGCCAGAGGTTCGAAAGGTTTCTGAGTGAGCATGTCTAGCACAAGGTTAATGTCCCAGGCTGCAACTGGACGTCTTATAGGAGGTCTGGTATGCAGAATTCCTTTAAGAAATCTCTTTAACCATAGGTAACTGAGCCAAAGAAAAAACTGGCTCACGATACGCTGAAATGGCACTAAGGTGAACTTTGACTGTAGAGTACTGTCATCCTGAATTTGAGAGGTCCAAAAGGCACTCTAAAACCTTATCTGGTGGACAGGAAAAGGGATTCAAAGAGGACTTTGCACACCAGAGCGAAAAACGCTTCCACTTAGATGTGTAAGTTTTCCAAGTAGCTGGCTTCCGAGCGGCCAGAAGAATGTCTGAAACTCTTCAAGAGACGTTGAACCGGTTCACTTCTACCTCTTCAGGAGCCAAGCGTGAAGGTGAAGCGATCTCAGGTTGGGATGGACCACCGGACCCTGAGTCAACAGGTTCATTTGCAGGGGGGAGTGGTCTCGGAGGAACTGCCAACATATTGTTGAGTAGTGGAAACCATAGTTGTCGAGGCCAAAAGGGAGCAATGAGAATCATCTTGGTCCCCTGAGACTCGAACTTGAGGAGTGCTCTCTGAATTAGAGGAAGGGGCCGAAAGGCGGAAAGAAAGCGTTTTGTCCACTGCAGCCTGAATGCATCCTGACAGAAAATGCCAGGCCCTGGATTTCTGGAGCAGAAGAGAGCAGTTTTGCGTGAGTGGGGATGCAAAAGGTCCAGGTCTGGGGTTCCCACTCTTCGAATAGTGACTGAACTACTACTGAGTCGAGAGACCACCGTGAGGATCTGCCTCTGTTCTGCTGAGACGGTCTGCCAAGTCGCTTTGTACACCTGGCAGGTAAACCGCTTGAATTAGAGCTTGTGTTCCAAGCACCATTCCCACACCCTCATCGCTTCCCTGCATAAGGGGTAAGAGTGAGCACCACCCTGCCTGTTGATGCAGTACATCACTGCTTTGTTGTCTGTTTGAAGGAGAATGGTTTTGAGACAGAGAATGTCCTTCAACGCTCGGACCGCATAAAGGACGGCTCTCATCTCTAGGACATTTATGTGAAGCTGGGACTCGAGTTGAGTCCACACCCATTGAGTGTGGAGAGCGCAACAGTGAGCTCTCCACCCCATTAGCGATGCGTCCGTGGTAATGGAGATCTGATAATCCAGAGGAGCAAAGGGAAATCCTTCCAGGAGGTTGCTCTCTTGAGACCACCAGGTGAGGGACCTCTGTAAGGGTTCTGTCACCTTGATGGGATAACACTGCGGGTGAGTGGTTGGAGACCACTGAGTACTGAGCATCCATTGAGGGGTTCTCATGTGCAGCCGTGCTAGGGGTACAGTGAACACTGAGGATGCCATGAGGCTTGACATACGCTGTATCGAGACAGCTGAAACTGAAATGTTCTCTCCAATGTAACGGCCATTTGAAGGATATCGCTCCTTCTGTCCTCTGGAAGGAAAGCCTTCGCGCAAGAGGTGTCCAGAAGAGTCCCTATGAAAAGGAGTCTCTGGGAGGGCTGCAACTGAGACTTCTTGAGGTTCAGCAGAACTCCCATGGATGTAAGAAGGCGAGAGGCCGTCTGTACGGCTTCCAGAGTTCCTTGTCTGGAAGGGCTTGCTAGGAGCCAGTCGTCCAGATAGGGAAACACCTGGATACCAAGTTTTCTGAGATGCGCTGCGAGAACTGCACAACACTTTGTAAAGACTTGCGGCGCCGAGGATAGCCCAAAGGGCAGGACTCTGAACTGATAATGTTGACCCAGAGCCACAAACCTCAGGAATTTGCGATGCCTTGGGTGAATAGGAATGTGTTGGTAAGCATCCTGCATGTCCAGGGAGGCTAGCCAGTCGTGTTGATGAAGCAAGGGTAACAGGGTTCCCAGAGAAATCATTTTGAATTTCTCCTTGGGGAGAAATTTGTTTAGCTTTCTGAGGTCTTCTTTGGAACCAGAAAGTAGTGGGAGTAGAACCCCGTGTTTCGCTGACGCTGAGGCACCACTTCTACTGCCCTGTTGTTCAGAAGGCCCTGAATCTCGGCGGCGAGAAGGTCTGACTGAAAGGTTGACAGCCTGAGCTGTTGTTTGGGAGGACGATCCGGAGGGGTGTCCAGAAAATTGAGAGAATACCCCTCGTGAATTATCCGAACAACCCATTTGTCTGAGGTTATGGACTTCCACTGGCTGTAGAAGTGCCTCAGCGACGACCTCCCACCGGAGAGGAAAAAGTCCACCTCGGGCAGTTGAGATGGGACTTGGGCCGGCAACTCATAAGGTAGCGCTGGGTGCTTTGGGCCCTTGCACTTTCTGCTGCGCCTTCTTTTGAGGTTGGGCAGGTTGGTTCTTATGGAAACTTCCTCTGCCACGAAAGGACTGACGATTATGAAACTGACGTCTACCGACATGCCCTCGAGAAGGGGCAAGAGGGGGTCGAGCCAGCTTAATGGCCGACCTAGTCTTTTGTGTAGCTTCTAGAGCTTGCTCTACCTGAGGACCGAAAAGATAGAAGCCGTCACAGGGCAACGCCATCACCTGCTGTTGCGCATCATTCGTGAAGCCCGAAGTACGCAGCCAGGAGTGACGGCGAGTACAAATACCAGCAGCTGCTGAACGAGAAGCAGTGTCGAAAGCATCCATGGCTGCTTTGACCTGCTGGTTATTAGATTCAATACCTCTGGTAATGGTTTGAAGAAGCTCTGGCTTTGAGTCCGAGTCTGGAAGAGCTTCAACCATATGCTTGATAGAATGCCACAGGATGTACTCATACTGGGAAAAATAGCCCTGGTAACTGGCAATACGCATACTTAGAGTGGACGCAGCAAAGACTCTGTTACCTAATGTGTCTATCTTACGAGACTCTCTGTTGATAGGTCGAGCTGTAGTAGTTTGAGGAAGAACGACCTTGTCATTCTCTGCCAGGACTACAATAGGATCTGCAGGCTTGGGATGCCAAGATGGGACATCCTTGGGAGCTGAGTATTTCCTATCAATGGATTTAGCCACCGAAGGGGTGAGAGCAGGATTATTCCATACCATTTGAGACAGCGTCTCGAAGGAAGGTTGAATCGGAGGAGTCAAATCCGTAAGGATCTCCGAAGCATGAAGATATTGGAGTCTTAACAGCTTCCCAGGATCGATGTCTGTAGTGTGGAGAGAAAGTGTGGAGCTCAGATTCTTCAACAGAGATTTAAAGGACAGGTCCTCGACCACAGGCTCTGTAGCAATAAAAGATCCTGCTTCGTCCACTTCATCACCCAGCCGAAGGTCTGGGTCAGGCTCAACGTCATCTCCTGACAGTCAAGGAGGGACTGTTTGGACAGGAAAGGAGTGAAAAATAGAAGAGGAAGAAAGAATCGAGTGAAAGGAGGAGTCTCCGAGAGCTCCCGGCGCCGAGGAGGCGCACGGAACCGAGAATGGCGCCGAGGAGCACCGCGGCACCGAGGATGGCACCGAGACGCCACACGGCACCGTGGACAGCGCCAAGAAGCCCCGCAGCGCCGCAGACAGCACCGAGAAGCCGCACGGGCGCACGCAGAGTCAGGACGGCGCACGGCGTCGTAGAGGCTCGCGGCCGAAAACATCACAGGACCAAAAACAGGGTTTGAAGGAAAGAGCAGGAGATAAAGGCATCGGTGTAGCCCCCTGCGCCGCAGCCATGTGAGGGAGGGAAACACCTAAGCATGGGGTCGACGGCACCGAAGAAGGTGCCGCGGGACTAGGAAAATCCAACCGCCCTACCTGGTCACACAAAGAGCCCGGAGGCCCACGAGCGACCGAGCCAGGTAGCCGGACCAACCTCCGAGCCCATTGCTCCATAAGAGCGGCCCACTGATGAAACTGCTCATCTGAAGACCTATCTGTGGGCGGGGTAGGGCTCCGATGTCGAAGCCGTCGGCTACCGGAAGCAGAAGTTGGCGACTCCGAAGGAGGAGACCGGCAACTAGCCCCGATAACCGAGCGTCTACGCGCAGACATATCAGAGGGCGACCTCGAGTGATGCCTTCTTTTAGACCCAGTGCGAAGAAGAGCTCGCTGTCAACTGCGCCGAATGCGATCGCTTGTTTTATGTTGACGCTGGACCGCCATCCTCGGCATTGGACTGACCGCTGTCAGACCCCTTCCGGAGAAGGCGGCGGACCGGACCCAGCCCTACTGACTGAACAGTTTCATACGAGTCTCCCTACCGTCACCTGACCTGCTCATGGTCGACTCCGCAAAGTAGGCTGAGACTTTTTATTGTATTTAGAATAAACTTGCGATACTGTATCAAGATAATACTACAAAAATAAACTGAAAACTATGCTGCTAGTTTGAAGTTTGACTCGACAGGCGAGTGACGTCGTTACTGAAGCGCACTCAACGGCGGAAAAAGGAACTGAGGTGGTTGGAGGGTCGACGCGAAGATAGGTTCGAAGGCCGCCGAGCTGGGCTCGCGGGCGCCAGGTTTCCTCGCTGGGCGCCATCTCTGGCGCCGACCTCCAGCAAAAGTTTGCTCCTGAGGTCTTAATGCCTCCGGCGCAGATCCCAATAGTGTGAATGAGTGGTGAGACTTATGTCCAGGAAGATCTGGGGATCTGGGCGACCGCCTCCTATATGTACCACGCCTGGACGCCGGGGTGGGATCGATGCTCCACGCGGTCCCCGCTGAAGACCGCCAGCCAGAAAATTTTCCTCAGTCCTGACGCCCGGCTTCAGTCCTAATGGTGTAACCTGCTGCAAAAGCTGTACCTCGAAGAAGATCCGACTGTATGAGAATGTGTTGGTAGGCATCCTGCATGTCCAGGGAGGTAGCCAATCATGTCGATGAATCAAAGGTAGCAGGGTACAGAGTGATATCATCTTGAACTTATCCTTGTGTAGGAACTTGTTTAACTTCCTGAGATCCAGAATGAGGAGCTTGCTGCCATTTTTCTTTGGGACCAGAAAGTAATGGGAGTAGAAAATACAGGTTACTCACCTATAACAGGAGTTCTAGGAATGGTATATGTTGTTCATCCACACTGTCTGGCAGGTTCCTTGCTGCTTTAAATCTTGCCAGAAGGTCTTCAAGCTGGCTCCTCCCACCCACCTGGGTGGTAAAACTCTTGGCTCCGTCCCATGACGCCAGATCTAGCCCGCTGATAGCCAGGTAGTGCGTCAAAGCCAGGGAGGTCGGGTGAGTCATGTGGATGAACAACATATACCATTCCTAGAACTCCTGTTACAGGTGAGTAACCAGTATTTCTAGGGACATGGATATGTTGTTCATCCACACTGTCTGGCAGACTCCTAGCAGTTCTCCGGGAGGAGGGAGGCAAGGCGCACACCCCCTACTTAGGGAATAGAGACTGGAGAACCGAGGCCCCAAAACCAGCATCCCGGCGTGACTCAAAGTCGATGTGGTAGTGGGTGATGAAGGTGTGCAGACTTCAGGTAGCAGCCCTGCAGATTTCCTGGATAGGGACATCCTGGAAGCAGCCACCGATGCAGCGGTATGGCGGGTAGAATGAGCTCTTATCCTCTGGAGGCTCCATGCCTGCCAACCTATAGCAGAGATCTATGCAGGAGGTGACCCACCTGCCTATCGTCCACTTTGGCTGCAGGTCTGCCAGGTGCGGCTTCAGTAGGTGACAAACAGCTGGCTGAACCTCTCCCAACTTCAGCCATCCGCCCTTGTAATAAGTGAGCGCTCTAGGGTCCAAAGTATGGAGCCTATATTCGGCCTCAAAGGTGTGATTGGGGTAGAACACCGGCAGAATCAGCACCTGGTTAAGGTGAAACTCCGACACCACCTTCGGAAGGAATTTCGGGTGGGGGCGCAGGACAACCTTGTCCCTGTGGAAAACCAGATAAGGAGACTCTTCGGAAAGCGCCTGGAGCTCTCCCATCCTTCTGGCTGACGTGATAGCCACCAAGAAGGTGGTCTTCAACGACAGGTGAGAGATGTCACACCTGTGCATTGGCTCGAATGGCTTGCCCATGAGCTTAGCCAATACCAGTAGTAGATCCCATGGAGGTGGAGGTTCTCGCACCGGAGGGGATATGTGATCAAGGCCTTTGAAAAAGCACCTGACCACCTTCTCCTGCGCCACTGACTGCTTCCTGGCCAGCGCCCGGTAAGCAGAGATGGCAGCCAGCTGCACCTTAAGGGTCACTGACTGAAGCCCTAGCTGAGAAAGGGATCTCAGGTAGTCCAGTATGCTTGCCAAGGAACAGGAGGAAGGGTCCAGGCCCTTGCCCTGACACCAAATGGAGAATCTCTTCCATTTGAAGACGTAGCGTCTTCTGGTCGACTCCTTACGGGACGCCTCAACGATGTTGAGGACCTTGTCGGAAAGACCCAAGGCCTGGAACTCTAGCCGCTCAGGAACCAAGCTGTCAGGTGCAGGGATTGAAGGTCCAGATGGAATACCTTTCCCTGATTGACTGAGATCAGGTCCGGGCAGGCTGGAAGCCGCCTCGGGAACCTGGAGCTGAGACTGAGGAGATCTGGATACCAGAACTGGCGGGGCCAGTCTGGGGCTACCAGAATCACCTGCGCCTTGTCCCTCTTCGCCTTGAGAAGCACCTTGTGGATCAAGGGAAATGGGGGAAAGGCGTAGAAGAGGCCCGGGGTCCATGGCCTCGAGAAGGCATCCCCCTGCAGCGAGCCCTGCTGAGGGGGCGGGCATGAAACAGTCTCAGCTTCGCATTCCTGGAGGCAAACAGGTCCGCCTGAGGTGTGCCCCAGTGGGAGAAGAGATCTTGTACTACCTCCGGCAGGAGAGACCATTCGTGAGACGCAGCCCCTATCCGGCTTAGGGCATCGGCCAGGGTGTCGGAGGCTCCTGCCACGTGAATGGCGAGGAGATCTGCCTCCAGGCTGTGCACGAGAGACCAAATGCAGAGAGCTTCCCTGCACAAAGGCATGAAGTGCATCCCGCCCTGGCAGTTTAGGTAGTACATGGTCGTGGTATTGTCCGTCTGGACCTGAACCACTTGACCCTGTAGAAACGGAGCGAAGGCGGTGAGGGCTAGACGAACCTCTCGAAGCTCCAGCAGGTTGATGTGTCATCGGAACTCCCGAGGGGACCAGAGGCTGTGCGCTCTGTGCTCCCCCAGATGGGCACCCCAACCCATCAGATAGGCATTGGTCGATAAGAGAGACCATCGGCTCAGGGTGGACAAACGGGATGCCCTCCTGCAGATGTGCCAGAATGGTCCACCACTGGAGTGTGTTCCACATCCCCTGGGTCACTGTCACTAGCTGATCCAATGGATCAAAGTGCTATGACCACTGGCTGGCCAGTCCCCATTGAAGGGGACGCATGTACCAGTGGGCCCAACAGACCATGCTGGTGCAGGCCATCATGAGGCCCAGGAGGCACAGGAAGTCCCGGGCAGGGTGCGACTGCCTAACCTGAAATGATTGGGCAAAGGAGGAAAGGACCTCGGCCCTGTCTGACGGAAGCCGTGCTCTGGCTCGAATAGAGTCGAGCTCTGCCTCGATGAAATTTATCACCTGCTTTGGCATGAGTTCTGACTTGGCCTCGTTGATGAGGAGGCCAATCTGAGAGCAAACCTGGAGGGCCAGATCTCTGGACTGCTCCACCTCCGTTCTGGAGGGGGCTGCAATCAGCCAGTCATCCAGGTAGGGGTACACCCGGACCCTTCGGCGCCGCAGGAATGCTGTCACCACTGCCATGCATTTGGTTAAGACCCTGGGAGCTAGGGAGAGGCCGAAGGGCATGGCCCGGAACTCATAAAGGGATCCCTCCGCTCTGAAGTGGAGGAATCTCTGGTGAGACGGACGGATCGGGACATGAAAGAATGCGTCCTGGAGGTCCAGGGAACAGAACCACATGCCTTGTTCCAAGGATGGGATTATCCGAGCCAGAGTGACCATCCTGAAGGTCCGAGACCTTAGGAACCTGTTCGGGTCGTGCAGGACGAGAATGGGGCACCATCCCACCGTCCGTTTTGGGACCAGGAAATACCTGGACACAAACCCCGGATCTGGAGGAGGATCCACCACCTTCCTGATCACCTCTTTTTCGAGGAGCAGGGCAATATCGGCTCAGCAGGCCGACAGCGAGGCTGCATATCCCGTGGCCCTCCCGAGGGGCGATGGCTTGAAAGGGTGGAGCCTGCTCGAACTCCAGAGGCAGGCTCTTTCCTACCACCTCCAACACCCAGCGGTCCATGGTGATAGCGGACTAGGCGGAAAGGAAGTGGCGGAGCCATCCCCCCATGGGGGGAACCCAGGGGGGAGTGACGAGGCTGGGGGCGACACCCTCAACCCGTCACTGGGCAGGCCTGGAGAAGGGAATGGCCGAGGGACCTCCTGGGCCTTTACCTCCCTGCTTCCTACCAGAAGAAGCCGCGGGCTTGGGTTTGGGATGCCAAGCATGAGCCTGCTGGCCCTGGTGCTGATGCTGTTGGGCCGGACGTGCTGCAGGCGCAGAAGGACGAAAGGGCTTGTGCTGCTGCTGTCGGCGGCCTTTGTCCTTTTGGGCAGAGGTGACTGAGTCCAGAGTGGCATTGGACTTCTCGATCCGCTGGAGGTGACCTTCCACTCCAGGGTCGAAGAGGTCGGTCTGCAAGAAGGGGACGTCCGCCAATTGGTGCTGGGTATCCGCCGTGAAGGTGGATATCCTCAGCCATGCATGGCCACCGTAGCCGCAACTGATCTGGCACAAGAGTCGCCTATGTCCAGAGCTGTTTGGAGCTGCTGCTTCGCCACCGCCCTACCCTGGTCCCGAACCTGCCGGACAGTGGTGTGCAGGTCAGCCGGGAGATGACTAATCACCTCATCCAGGGAGCCCATGAGGGCGTGGGAGAAGTGTGCCATCAGCACAGCTGAGCTGAGCTGGCCTGGCGGAGGCCAAGGGAGGATGCAGCGTACACCTTGTGCCCCGCGATAGTCCAGCATTTTGGACCTTTGTCGGGGCTTGTCCACGCCCTCAGCTGCTCCCGAACGCCGGAAAACGCTGTCGGTGACCAACCCTCGCAGAGGGGCATTCCGAAAACCCGGGCAAAGAGCCGGTAGGGACCGCATACTTCCTGGCCATCCTGGCCGAGGGCGCAGGACAGGAAGCAGGCCCCTGCCAAAGCTCCAAGGCTGGGCCTACAATGGCCTCAGCCACCGGAAAGGCCTCCGTCGGTGAATCTCCTCGGTCCAGTATCTCCGTCAGGGGATACTTGGCCCGTTTGGATATGGGTTCGAGCTGCATGCCAGTGGACTCCGAGATGAGCTGAAGCAGACCCATAAAGGACAATGGGCTTTCATCCAGTGACTGGCCCCCGGAGGACTCCAGGTCAACAGGCCTGGAGAACAGGGAGGAGTCATCGTTGGACTCCGAGGAGTCCGCGAAGAGCTGCCTACTGCCTGAGCCACCCTCCACCTGCCGAGGATGGTCGGGAGTAAGGGTGACCGACAACCTGTGGGGCAGGCCTTGACCCGACCGAGAGTCCTTGGTCGGTGCCCCCAATTTCGGTTGTGGAGGCAGAGGTTCCACCACAATTGGTGGGGCAGCAGGTTTTGGCTGAACAATCGGCCCAGGTTTGGGCATCTCGATTGCCGCAAGAGGTTGTTTTGGCCGTTCGGGTGACAGCCACTTGATGGCCAGGGAAGGCATCGGTGTCGACTTGTTCCCGGACAAAAGTAACTGCTGCCACATCAGGCCCTCGTAGCGTTGACACAATTTGCGCCGAAGCCTCTCCTCTTCCGAGGAGGAAGACGAGGATGAGCGGTGTTGCCGCTTACCTCGGTGCTGAGACCGCTGATGTCAGTGGGATCGGCTGGACCGAGAAGAAGTCTGAGACCGAGATCCTCGGTGTTTCCAAGGACAGGCCTGGGAAGGAGCGGGGGACACCCGCTCTTCCCTCGGCTCGGACACCTTAACCGGGGACTGCTGCACCAAGGGCGCAGGCAGATCCTCGGTCTCCACTGAGGGAACCGGCAAAGAAGGGTTGTCGACTTCACCAGTTGATAACCCGTCCGACGGGTCGAGAGACAGGTGTCTTGGCCGGCTGACCTGACGGGGGGTGCTGTGAAGCCAGTGACCTTAGCCACAACCTCGACCGAAGTCGACAGTCGGCTATGTGGGGAAGGGGACCTCTCTCGCTCCCACGAATGCCAATAATGGGACTTACCCTTAGAATCGTTCTTTTTGGACCGAGAGGAATGTCCCGATGGCCCCCTCCCTTCGTGGAAAGGGATTGGCAAAGCTCCTTGAACGAAGCAGAATACGAGGTACCCAAAGTGAGCAGGATAAATGCTGCAACTAAGGAGGAAGAAGATGTGGCCTGGGCCACCTCCTCCTCAGGGGCGATCATCTGCTCGAGCTGCTCAGCCGAGCCAGCCGCCACGTTAACCGTCCAATGGGCCTCTTTCGACTTTACCGGTGGATAGCGCTTCTCCGGGCACCCAAGCTTTAACCGGGCAGCGTGGTCCTCCAAGACGTTGGCCGAGAATGAACCGCATGACTCGCAGGCCTGCGGGTAGTGTTCTAGGCCGAGGCAGTAGACGCACGTGGAGTGCGGATCCGTCCTGGACATCATCTGCCCACAAAGGCACAGCCGAAAACCGGGAGTCGATTTGTCCATCGCAGCCGTGAGGGAAAAGGAAGACCAAAGTCTTGAAAATTTTAAAACTAGTTTGGGACGAACCGAAGAATTAGGATCCAGTCTATCACGCAGAGCGTTATGGAGGGAACCTGAGCTTCCAAGCGGTAAGGAAGATCTGGCGTCATGGGGCGGAGCCGAGAGTTTTACCACCCGAGAAGGTGGTAGAAGCCAGCTTGAAGACCTTCTGGCAAGATTTAAAGCGGCAAGGAACCTGCCAGACAGTGTGGATGAACAACATATCCATGTCCCTACAACCTATGTTTCGTTGATCCAGCGGAAATGAAAATTACGTACCTACCGTAATTCTTGATCTTCTTGGACGAGTCTCCACCACTCATTCAAACTATTGGGAACTGTGCCGGAGGCACTAGGACCCATTGGGAGCAAACTTTTTGCCGGAGGGTTGGCGCCCGAGGAACGGTGCCATGAGCCCTAGCTCGTGCGGTAACGACTGTCTCGTCGTCGACCCTCCAACCGCCTCAGTACCTTTTTTACCAAGGAGGTACAGCGTAACTAACCTAGAAGGGTAGCTTAACCTAAAAACCGGACATAAGATAGTCCGGGCGACCCGTGTAAGAAGGGTCAATAAAGAAGTCTTCACGGCCTAAAGATTTGAGGGAGTGAAGACCAACAAGAAAGGTGAGCTCAGGGGATGGAGGGTGGGTCTCCACCACTCATTCACACTATTGGGAGAGTACCGAGCTAATAATCCCCTGAGAGGGCGGCAGGAGAGACCAAGAGCTCACATTTCTAGGACAGAAGTCCATTGAGGATGGCTCTGCCAAAGGAAGAATGTCATCTGGCACGGACATCTAGTGCATAATGTTTAACGAAAGTATGCACTGAGCTCCAGGTGGCCGCACTGCAGATGTCTGCAATGGGCACATTGCGGATTTCTGCTAGGGATGCCGCGACTGCTCTGGTAGAGTGAGCGTAAACTCTACCCACTCAACCTGCGCCATGGAATAGCAGTGACAAAGGCACACCACTAGCCATGATGAGATACATCTGAAAGCAACAGGTTCACCCAGCCAGGTCTCAATGAAGGAAACGAACAGTTGCTGAGCTTTGCGAAAATCCTTGGTTCTATCTAGATAGAAACGCAAGGCCCTCTTAACATCCAAAGAATGAAGAGAACGTTCCCCTTCATTTTGGAAGTCCGCAAAATAAGAGGGAAGGACCAAAGGTTGGTTTAGATGAAATTCTGACACAACCTTAGAAGAAATTTAGGATGAGTACGAAGAACTACTTTGTCCTTATGGAACACAGTATACGGAGGGTCTGTGACCAGGGCATGTATCTCAGAGAACCTGCGGGCTGAGGTAATGGCCACTAGGAAGGCAGTCTTCCAAGTGAGAAATTTTAGCTCACAGGTAGCCAGAGGTTCGAAAGGTTTCCGAGTGAGCATGTCTAGCACAAGATTAATGTCTCAGGCTGCGACTGGATGTCTTGTAGGAGGTCTGGTATGCAGAACCCCTTAAGAAACCTCTTAACCATAGGTAACTGAGCCAGAGTTAAGGAAATAATGGGCTCATGATACGCTGAAATGGCACTAAGATGAACTTTGACTGTAGAGTACTGCAGACCCGAATTTGAGAGGTCCAAAAGGTACTCCAAAACCTTATCTGGTGTACAGGAAAAGGGATTCAATGAGGACTTTGCACACCAGAGCGAAAAATGCTTCCACTTGGCTGTGTAAGTTTTCCGAGTGGCTAGCTTCCATGCAGCCAGAAGAATATCTGAAACTCTTCGAGAGACATTGAACCGGTTTACTTCGACCTCATCAGGAGCCAAGCGTGAAGGTGAAGTGATCTCAGGTTGGGATGGACCACCGGTCCCTGAGTCCAAAGGTTCATCTGCAGGGGAAGTGGTCTCGGAGGAACTGCCAACATATTGTTGAGCAGTGGAAACCACAGCTGCCGAGGCCAAAAGGGAACAATGAGAATCATTTTGTTCCCCTGGGATTCGAAGTTGAGGAGTACCTCTGAATTAGAGGAAGAGGCGGAAAGGCGTAAGAAAGCTTTTGTCCACCGCAGCCTGAACGCATCCTGACAGAAAATGCCAGGCCCTGCATTTCTGGGAGCAGAAGAGGCAGTTTCTTGCTGAGGGATGCAAAAGGTCCAGGTCTGGAGTTCCCACTCTTCTAATAGTGACTGAACTATGGTTGAGTCGAGAGACCACTCGTGAGGGTCTGTCTCTGTTCTGCTGAGACGGTCTGCCAAGTCATTCTGTACACCTGGCAGGTAGACCGCTTGAATTAGAGCCTTGTGCTCCAAGCACCATTCCCATACCCTCATTGCTTCCCTGCATAAGGGGTAAGAGTGAGCACCGCCCTGCTTGTTGATGTAATACATCACTGCTTTGTTGTCCATTTGAAGGAGAATTTTCTTGTGACACAGAATGTCCTTCAAAGCTCGGACTGCATAAAGGACGGCTCTCATTTCTAGGACGTTTATGTGGAGCTGGGACTCGACTTGAGTCCACGCACCTTGAGAGTGGAGAGCCTGACAGTGAGCTCCCCACTCCATTAGAGATGCGTCCATGGTAATGGAGATCTGATGGTCCAGAGGAGCAAAGGGATACCCCTCCAGGAGATTGCTCTCTTGAGACCACCAGGTGAGTGACCTCCTTAAAGTTTCTGTCACCTTGATGAGATAGGACTGCGGGTGAGTGGTTGGGGACCACTGAGTACTGAGCATCCACTGGGTGGTTCTCATGTGCAGACGTGCTAGGGGTACAGTGAACACTGAGGATGCCATGAGGCCTAGCATCCGTTGCATCGAGAGAGCTGTGACTGAGCTGTTTTCCCCAATGTGATGGGCCATCTGAAGGATATCGTTCCTCCTGTCTTCTGGGAAAAAAAGCCTTCGCACAGGAGGTGTCCAGAAGAGTCCCTATAAAAAGGAGCCTCTGGGAGGGCTGCAGTTGCGATTTCTTGAGGTTCAGCAGAACTCCCATGGACGTAAGAAAGCGTGAGGCTGTCTCCACGGCGTCCAGAGTCCCTTGCCTGGAAGGGCTTGCTAGAAGCCAATCGTCCAGATAAGGAAACACCTGAATTCCGACCTTTCTGAGGTGCACTGCGAGAACTGCACAACATTTTGTAAAAACTCGTGGCGCCGAAGATAGCCCAAAGGGCAGGACTCTGAACTGATAGTGCTGTCCCAGAGCCACAAACCTCAGGAATTTGTGATGCCTCGGGTGAACAGGAATGTGCTGTAAGTCCTGCATATCTAGGGAGGCTAACCAGTCATGTTGGTGGAGCAGAGGTAACAGGGTTCCCAGAGAATCATTTTGAATTTCTCCTTGGGAGAAATTTGTTTAGCTTTCTGAGATCTAGAATGGGGCGCATTCCTCTGACTTCTTGGAACCAGAAAGTAATGGAGTAGAACCCGTGTTTCGTTGGTGCAGTGGCACCACTTCTACTGCCCTGTTGTTCAGAAGGCCCTGAATCTCGGCGGCGAGAAGGTCTGACTGAAGGGTTGACAGCCTGGGCTGCCGTTTGGGGACGATCCGGAGGGGTCTCCACAAGATTGAGTGAATACCCCTCGCGAATTATCTGAAGGACCCATTTGTCTGAGGTTATGGACTTCCACTGGTTGTAGAAGTGCATCAGACGACCTCCCACCGGAGAGGAAAAGTCCACCTCGGGCAGCTGAGATGGAACTTGGGCCGCACCATATGATAGCACTGGGGCTTTGGGCCCTTGCACTTCTGTTGCACCTCTTTGAGGTTGGGCAGGTTGGTTTTTATGGAAACTTCCTCTGCCTCTGCCTCGAAAGGACTGGCGATTATGAAACTGTCGTCTACTGGCATGCCCTCGAGAGGGGGCAGGAGGGGGCCGAGCCAACTTAATGGCTGACCTAGTCTTTTGTGTAGCTTCTAGAGCTTGCTCTACCTGAGGACCAAAAAAATATGCACCGTCAAAGGCCAATCCCATCACCTGCTGCTGCGTGTCATTCGTAAAGCCCGAGGTGCGCAGCCAGGAATGATGCCGGGTGCAAATACCAGCAGCCGCTGAACGGGAAGCAGTGTCAAAAGCATCCATGGCTGCTTTAACCTGCTGGTAATTAGATTCAATATCTCTGGTAATGGTTTGAAGAAGCTCTGGCTTTGAATCTGACTCCAGTAGGGCTTCAACCATCTGTTTAATAAAATGGCACAGGATATACTCATACTGAGAAAAATAGCCTTGGTAACTGGCGATACGCATACTTAGGGTAGAAGCAGAGAAGACTCTCTTACCTAAGGTGTCTAGCTCACGAGATTCCTTGTTAATAGGTCGAGCCATAGTAGCTTGAGGAAGAACGACCTTATCATTCTCTGCCAGGACTACAATAGGATCCACAAAGGCTTGAGATGCCAAAATGGGACGATCCTTGGGGGCTGAATATTTCCTATCAATGGATTCAGCCACCGAAGGGGTAAGAGCAGGATTATTCCATACCATTTGAGACAACGTTTCCAAGGAAGACTGAATCGGAGGCGTCAAATCCGTAGGGATCTCCGAGGCATGAAGATATTGAAGTCTCAACAATTTCCCAGGATCGATGTCTGTAGTCTGGAGAGAAAGTGTGGAACTCAGATTTTTCAACAGAGACTTAAAGGATAGATCCTCGACCACAGGCTCTGTAGCAGTAATAGATCCTGCTTCATCCACTTCATCACCCAACCGAAGGTCTGGGTCAGGCTCAACGTCATCTCCTGACAGTCCAGCAGGGACTGTATGAACAGGAAAGGAATGAAATTCAGAAGAGGAGGAAGAAGGAAACAAGTGAAAAGAGAAGTCCCCGAGAGCCGCCGGCGCAGAGGAGGCGCACGGCATCGAGAATGACGCTGCGAGGCCATGCGGCGCCGAGAACGGCACTGAGAAGCCGCACAGCGCCGAGGACAGTGCCGAGAAGCCGCACGGCACCGAGGACGGTGGCGAGAAGCTGCATGGCGCCGAGCGCAGCATCGATGCTGAGGACGGCGCCGAGAGGCCACACGACGCCGAGGGCGCCGAAAACACTCCCAGACTCCGAAAAACAGGTTTTGAAGGAAAAAGAGCAGGAGATAAGGGCATCGGTGTGGCCCCCTGCGTCGCAGCCATGTGAGGGGGGGAAACACCTAAGCGCGGAGTCGACGGCACCGAAGAAGGTCCAACCGCCCTACCCGATTGCCCAGAGAGCCCGAAGGCCCATGAACCACCGAGCCAGGTAGCTGAACCAACCTCCGAGCCCATTGCTCCATAAGAGCAGCCCACTGATGAAACTGCTCATCTGAAGACCTACCTGCGGGCGGGGTAGGGCTCCGATGTCGAAGCCGTTGGCTACCAGAAGCAGAGGTTGGCGACTCCGAAGGAGGAGATCGGCAACTAGCCCCGATAACCGAGCGTCTACGCGACAGACATATCAGAGGGTGACCTCGAGTGATGCCTTCTCTTTTTAGACCTGTGGGCCGAAGAAGAGCTCGAGGCCGAATGGTGCAGAGAGTGCGACCGTTTATTTTTATGCTTCCGGGGGGACCGCCCATCCCCCCCGGCATTGGACTGACCATTGTCAGACCCTCCCTCCGGAGAAGGCAGTGGACCAGACCCAGCTCAACTGACTGAACAGCTTTCATACGAAGTCTCCCTACTGTCACCTGACCTGCTCATGGTCGACTCCGTCAAGGTAGGCTGAGACTTCTTTATTGTATTTATTTTAAAAATAAGAATAAATTTAAGCGATATTGTATCGAGATAATATTACAAAATATTAAAAACTGAAAACTATGCTGCTAGTTTGAAGTTTGACTCGACAAATTGAATGACGTCGTCACTGAAGTGCACTCGTGGGAAAAAAAAACTTAAGCGGTTGGAGGTTGGCGCTGAGATAGTCGTTACACGCACGAGCTAGGCTACGGGTGCCGCTTCCTCAAGGCTTGACCCTCCAGCAAAAGTTTGCTCCCGATGGGTCCTAGTGCCTCTGGCGCAGTTCCAAATAGTGTGAATGAGTGGTGGAGACTTATGTCCAGGAAGATCTACTTCTACTGCCCTGTTGTTCAGCAGGCCTTGTATCTCGAAAGCAAGAAGGTCTGACTGTTCCGCCGACAGCCTGGGCTGTCATTTGGGAGGATGACCCAGAGGGTTTTCCGAAAGATTAAGAGAGTACCCCTCGCGGATTATCCTGAGGACCCACTTGTCTGATGTTATAAATTTCCACTGGTTGTAGAACTGAGGCAGACGTCCTCCCACTGCTAGGGATGAGTACCCCTCGGGCAGCTGAGGTGGGACCTGGGCCGGAAGCTCAGAAGGTGGCACTGGGCACTTTTGAGCCTTCTGGCTTCTGCTGCACTTTCTTTTGCGGTTGAGGGTTCTGATTTCTGTTAAAACATCCTCTGCCTTTGCCCCTAAAGGACTGATGGTTGTAAAACTGGCGCTTGTTCCCACTGCCTCGGGAGGGGACAGCTGTAGGTCTGGCTGTCTTAATGGCAAACCTAGTCTTCTGTGTGGCCTCCAGTGCTTGGCTCCACCTAAGGTCCGAACAGATACATTCCGTCGAAAGGTAAGGCCATAATTGCTGCTTGGCGTCATTTGTGAAGCCCAAAGTATGCAGCCAAGAGTGGCCAGGAAGCAGTATCAAAGGCATACACTGCAGCTTTAACCTGTTGGTTACTGGACTCGATACCCCTAGTTATGGTTTGAAGTAGCTCTGAGTTAACCTCCTATTCGGGCAGAGCTTCTACCATCGCTTTGAGCGAATACCAAAGAACATACTCATATTGAGAAAAATAGGCCTGGTAGCTGGCAATGCGCATGCCCAGGGTTGAGGCAGCAAAGAGTCTCTTATTTGGTGTCTATCTTGCGAGATTCTTTGTTTATAGGCCGGGCTGTAGATTCCTGAGAAAGGACAGCCTTATCATTCTCTGCCAGGACCACTATGGTATCAGCAAACGCTTGTGAGGACAAAATGGGACAATCCTTGGGAGGAGCATCCTTCCTATCTATGGACTTGGCCACGGAAGGAATAAGAGATGGATTCTTCCACATCATCTGTGAAAGGGTCTCGAAAGAGGGCTGTACCCGGAGGGGATAAATCCATAGGGATTTCCAGGACATGAAGATACTGGAGATGCAGAAGCTTCCCAGGATTGATTTCTGTGGTCTGGAAAGAAAGAGTAGAATTTAAATTCTTGAGCAGAGACTTAAAGGAAAGGTCCTCAACAACAGGCTCTGCAGGAGAACTGATCCCTGCCCCCAGGGCAATGTCAGCATCAACATCATCACCCATGCAAAGATCTGAATCGGGCTCAAGATCATCTCCTGACAGTCCAGGGGGGACTGCATAGACAGGAACGGAGTGAAAATCAGAAGAAAGAAGAAAGAATTGAAGTCGAAAACCCCTGAAAACTAGACAGCGCCACACTCATCCCCAACGCCGTCGCCGAGAACAAGGAAGGCGCTATCATAGGAAACTGCGTTGTGCACGGCACCGACAAAGAGCACAGCGTCGCCGCCAGTGCCCGCAGCGCCGCAGATGGCGCCGACAAAGCCCATGGCACCGCAAAGAACCCCAGCGCCGTGGACGACGTCAATGTGACAGGAGTCTGAGAACTGCGATTGTAAGAAGGAAAAATGGCAGAAGACAGACGCATCGATGTAGACCCCTGCGCCGCAGTCGTATGAGGGAGATAAACACCCAAGCATGAAGTCGATGGCACTGAAGAAGGAGCCATATGACTAGGAAGGCCCAACTGCCCCACCTGCCCTTCCGAAACCGAACGGCCTGAAGGCTCTGGTGTCAGTCTGGTCGGCTCGGGCAATCGGATCAACCTCCCGAGCCCAATGCTCCATAACAGCAGCCCAATGGTAAAACTGCTCATCGGAAGCTCCTCCAATAGGCGGAGAGGAGCTCCAGTGTCAAGGAGATCGTTCACCAGAGACAGGAACCAGCGACTCCGACAGAGATGGAGACTGGCACCTGGCCCTAATAACCGACCGTCTAAACGCAGACGTACCAGAGGGCGACCTCAAGTGATGCCATTTCTTCTTTGACCTATGTGTCGAAGAGAACTAGAAAATCGAAATGATGCCGTGAATGGGACCATTTCTGTTTATGCTTTCGGAGAGAATGCCCATCTCCTCGAAAGACTGGGTCGTCATTATCAGACTTCAAGCGAGGGCGGCGGACCGGACCTGGCTGACTGAACAGCTTTCATACAAAGTCTTCCTACTGCCACCTGACCCACTCTTGGTTGACTCCGTCAATGGAGGGCTGAAGACGTCTCTTGTAAAAGTATATAATTAATAAATATAATCGGTACTTGATTGAAGATAATATACAAAACAATAACTGAAACTAAGCTGCTAGAGAAGTTTAACTCCTGGCAGGCAAGCGACGTCATCACTGAAGCGCACTCGATGGTGGGAAAAAAGGAACTGAGGCGGTTGAAGGGTTGACGCCGAGACTGCATGCACCGGGCTCGCGGTGCTGCTTCCTTGAGGCTCCATCTCAGGCGCCGGCCCTCCTGAAACAGTTTGCTCCCCCTGGGTCCTAGCACCTCTGGTGTACTCCCATAAGTGTGAATGAGTGGTGGAGACTTTATGTCCAGGAAGACTGTGCAGTTACATAAAGTCTTACCATAACAGTAGATCTTCAAGGAATGTCTCTTGCAGTAGGTAATATCTTCTGGGATTTTCCAGCAGAGGGCGCTGTTGCAGGACAGCTCTTCTAGCAGTTTTTACCAGGGATCGCCCACACATAACATCATCTTCCTGTTTCCTATATAAGTGTGGGCAGTCCCTGGTATCCTCAGCACCCACACCGGATTCAGCTTGCAAATGCGAGGACAGAGCGGAAGCCGAGGTACCAAGGAGTCCCAACCCTAAGTCAGTGGACCAGAATTTGCTCTGTTAGAGAAGGAGGGGAATGGAGGGCGGGACTGCACCTACTACAAGAGACAGAGCTCCTCCCACCCACCTAGGTGGTAACTCCCTTGGCTCCACACCTTGATGCCAGATCTTGCCTGCTGGTAGCAGAGTGTGTGCGCCAAAGCTAGGGAGGTCGGGTGGGTCCATGTGGATGAACATCATATACCACTCCTAGAAAGTGCAGTTACGTAAAGTCTTACCATAACATTAGATCTTCAAGGAATGTCTCTTGCAGTAGGTAACTACTTCTTGGAGTTTCCAGTAGAGGGCACTGTCGTAAGGCAGCTCTTCCAGCAGTTTTTACCAGGGACCGCCCACACATGACATCATCTTCCTGTTTCCTATATAAGTGTGGGCGGTCCCTGGTATCCTCAGTTCCCTCGCAGGATTCAGCTTGCAAACGCAAGGACTGAGGGGAAGCCGAAGTATCAAGGAGTCCTAACCCTAAGTCACTGGACCAGAATTTGCTCTGTTAGAGAAGGAGGGGTACAGAGGGTGGGATTACACCTACTGCAAGAGACACTCCTTGAAGATCTACTATTACGTAAGACTTTACGTAACTGCACTATCTTCCATGGAATGGTCTCTTGCAGTAGATAATTACTTCTGGGAGAATCCCCAACAGTTATGTTGACATGGGAGGACAATTATGATAGGAGATCTTGCAGGACTGCACAGCCGAAGGCCGTCCTATGTCGTGAGGCAATATCAAGATTGTAATGCCTTGTAAAGGTATGGATTGTGGACCAGATAGCTGCATTGCAGATATCTGAAATGGAAGCGCATTTAAAGCAAGCTGCAGTAGTGGCTATAGCTCTAGTGGAGTGGGCTTGGATAGGTCCAGGTAAAGTCTTGTTGTATTTTTTGTAATAAAAGGCAATACAATTCGCCAACCATGAAGACAGGGTTCGTTTAGCAACAGGAAGGTCTTCTCTATCAGAGGCAAAGGTGACGAATAATTGAGGTGTTTTTCTAATCGACTGGATATGATTAGTGCAGTAGTGTAGGATACAATGGGCATCTAAGGTATGTAATAGATGTTCACTGGGATTGGAGTATTCAGGGTAGCAGACTGGAAGTTCCAAGGACTGATTTAGAATATGTTTGGAGACTACTTTAGGAAGGAAGGATGGGTTGGTACAAAGGAATGCCCTCTCCTTGTGGAAAATCAAGTATGGTTCCCTACATGAGGGCACAAAGCTCGGAAATATGGCGAGCTGAAGTAACAGCCACTAGAAACAGCTTTTTCAATGAAAGGAAACTGCGATCTCAGGTGGCTGCTGGCTCGAAAGGTTCGAGGGTCAGTTTTTCTATAACAAAACTGAGATCCCACAGGAGAGTGGGTCTTCTAATAGGAGGTTTAATATGTATAATTCCTCTCAAAAACATCTTGGGCTAAATGACATTGGTACAGAAGTTTTCCATCTAATGGTTCATGAAATGCCGACATGGCAGCCAGGTGGAATATGATGGAGCAGTAACTTAAGCCTGATTCTGATAATAAGGCCAGGTTATCTTAAACCTTCGTCAGCAGACAAGGATAAGGGTCCAGTAAGCGAAAGGTAGACCATATGAAAAAAGCGTTTCCATTTGTAATTATATATTTCTCTAGTTGCTGGTTTACGAGAAGCCAGGAGAATGCTGGCAACAGGAGAGGACACTTGGGAGTCTATTTATGAATGCGTCCTCAGGAGCTGAGCGTGAAGATGAAGGGTCTTCAGGCTGGGGCGCAGGAGGGATCCGTGACACTGAGTCAGGAGGTCCGGTCTGACTGGCAACTGAATGGGTTCCCTTATTGACAGTTGTTGGGGTAGAGGGTACCATGACTGATGAGGCCACATTGGTGCTATGAGAAGCATGGGAAGCATGGTGGCTGGCTCCATTTGAAGTTTCAACAGAGTCCGTTGCAAGAGAGGGACGGGGGGGGGGCATATAAGTAGAGTCCTGTCCAAGGTCAGGACAGGGTATCTATAGATCGACCCTTGTTGCTCGGGATAATGGAGAAGTAACTGAGGAGGCAAACAGATCCAGCTATGGAGTTCCCCATAGGTCAAAAGATCTCTTGGAGTACTTCTTTGTGAAGTGTCCATTTGTGAGCGGATGACTGGCGACTTAGCCAGTCTGCTAACTGACTGCACTGTCCCGGTAGGTGGACGGCTGTTAGCGTCACTTGTCTGATGGCTTCCTGCCAGACTGCAAGGGTCTCCATGCAGAGGGTGCGCAATCTCATGCCCCCTTGCTTGTTGAGGTAAAACACCACTGCAGTGTTGTCTGACTGAATCAGCAACAGTCCTGGCTTGAAGTAGGGCTGGAATGCCTAATGGGCAAGACGGACCACTTTCATCTCTAGGAGACTGATATGAGAGTGATGGGAAGAGATGGACCACCGGCCTTGGGTCTAATAAGGACCTAAGCGTGAGCCCCATCCATCCAGGGAAGCATCCATGGTTAATGTCTGCATGGGAGGGAGGGAGAGAGCAGAAAGGCATTCCTTGACACAAATTGGTTTTGACTGTCCACCAGGTCAGGGATGACTTCACAGAAGGAGTGACCCTGATCCTGTCGTCAAACTGTACAGTTCTTTGAGACCATTGATTCTGGAGGGTCCACTGGACAGGTCTCACGTGAAGGCGGGTGAATGCCACTGTCAGGATGGCTGCAGACATGTGACCCAGAAGTCTCAGTATTTGTCTGCCCGTGACTATTTTCTAAATCTGTATTCGCAAAGCCAGAGATATAAGAGTGTCTTGACGAGCAGGCGGAAGGTAAGCTCTGGCTGTGGCTGTGTCTAGAACAGCTCCAATGTATTGGAGAGACTGTGTTGAGTTCGGACTGGACTTTGGCCAGTTGCCTGTTATCCCTAGGTCGCTAAATACGCTCAAGAGTAGTGTCTAGGGAGGCAAGCAGAGCTTCTCTGGATTCTACTTTGATTAGCCAATCATCTAGGTAGGGGAAGACGAAGTGCTCTTTTTTCCATAAGTCTGCTGCCACCACCTCTAGACATTTGGTGAACACTCTTGAGGCCGAAACGGAGTTCTCGAAACTGACAGTTTTGACCCAGAAGGTGGAAGTGCAGAAATTTGTAATCGGCAGGATGAATGGGGATATGTAAGTAAGCGTCCTTCATATCCAGCGAACACAGCCAGTCTCCTTGTTTTAGGACAGGCATGATGGTAGTTAAGAGTTATCATGCGAAGATGTTTGTACTGAACATACCAATTCAGGTATTTCAGGTCTAGTATCTGTCTGAGATTTCCGGTTCGCTTGGATACCAGAAAAAAGTGGGAGTAAAATCCCATCTGATGTTCTGGAAGGGGCACTGACAGGACAGCCTGTTTGGCTAAAAGTGCCTTCAATTCTTCTTGAAGCATAGGGACCTGATCTGGAGGATGATGCACTACACGGGGTTGGGGGAGAAAAAATTCCAGATTGTGCCCCTTTGATTGATCTGGAGTACCCATTTGTCCGAAGTGATCATTTTCCAGGCCTCCAGATGGAGGGCAAAACAACCCCCTACAGCCTCTGAGGCCTGGTCAAGGAGACAAGGGGAAAGCCCTGATAGGTCACTGGGTACTGGGTTGCCTGGCTCCTCCCAAGGTACAGGCACAGGTGGCAGAGGTGTTGCCTCTTGTTGCTTGGACATGACCTCAAAAGCCACCTCTGTTAGAGGCCTTATATTTCCGCCTCTTTTGGAATAGGAGGAATATTGCATATGATAAGTGGACTGCAGAGTATGGTACATGCCATGTACCATACGAAGAGTTCTGCCTGATGCCTGCAGGTCGTCTAACAATGTTTGAGTACCTGATCTGAATAATTTGGACCCATTAAAGGGTGCATTAGCTACTTTATGCTGTATACCAGACGCAAAACCTGGAACGCGAAGCCAAGCATGGCAATGCAGAAAGACTCCAGTCGATGAGAGTCGGGCTGAGGTATCTATGGCATTATATCCCAACCTGAGCAGGTGATGGGAAACAGAATTGCTAGTGGACTCTGTGGTCAACAACTTGTCCTTTTCCTGGGAAGGAGGAAGTTTATTGATACTGTCTATGGCCAAAGCCCCAAGGGTACGCTGGTATTTAACCGTATGTCCCATATAGTTCAGAATTCGAATATTCATGGTACCTGAGGCAAAAACCTTTTCCCCCAGGTAATCATTCCTTTGAGATTCTTTATCAGGTGGTAAGGAACTCTTGCGTTTGGGTTTTTTAGTACGATCATGAGTGGCAGTAATGACCACTGAATCCACTTCTGCGATGGTAGACAGAAAGGGATGATCCAGGGGAGCCTGATATAAGTGATTTGCCTTTTGTGGGACAGCAGTAATAGCCGACGGTTGATGCCAGGTAGCCAGCATGGCATATTGATAGGTCAGAATCAGTGGGGGCACCACTAAGGCTCGCTCCTCTGGCAGTTCCAGATATTCTGCCATATCCTTGCATTGTTTGTCATATTCTGTGGTAGAGAACCCCATGACTTTTTGTATTTGGACCATCATCTCGCTACAGGATGGGTCATCAGGAGGAGAAGTGGCAACTAGCAGAGGCAGGTCCTCATCCAAGGAAGAGATTTCCAAATAGGGGGACTCCCGAGTTCTGGAAGTCCAGATCTTGGAGTTCTTCATCATCAATATCACCGGGGAGATTCACCAGTAGTTCAGGTTCGTCTGACAAATAATTTTCCATATTAGGAGGAGGTGACCAGGGTGACAGTGTATCCCTGTCACTGTGAAATCTTTTAGGGGGAGGGGAGTGAGACTGGAAAGGATCCTCCAGCTCTCCTGGGTTGGAAGGCTGGGTATAATGCAAGGTATGCAAGACCTGCGTCACTATCTTGGTGATGTACCGTTCTTGAGAGGAAGGGCGGGTAAGAAGCAGGGGTTGAGAAACAATGGGGGTAATAGAGGGGATGGGATGGGCAGTGTGCACAGGTCTTGACCCCACGAAGAATAAACCAGGGTCCCGGTCTCTGTATGCATGCTTAGGGAACAGAGATTGGAGAACTGAGGCCCAAAAACCAGCATCCCGGCGTGACTCAAGGTCAATGTGGCAGCGGGTGATGAAGGTGTTTGCTGACTTCCAGGTAGCAGCCCAACAGATTTCCTGGATATGGATGTCCCTGGAAGCAGCCACCAATGCAGCAGTATGGTGAGCAGAATGAGCCCTTATCCCTCTGAGAGGCTCCTTGCTCATCAACTCATAACACAGACCTATGCATGATGTAATCCATCTTGCAATAGTCCGCTCTGTTGCAGGTCTGCCAGAGGCGGCTTCAGCGTAGGTGACAAACAGCTGGCGAACCTCACCCTGAATTTCCGCCATCCTCTCCTTGTAATAGGGAAGAGAGAGCACGTCTCAGGTCCAAAGTATGGAGCCTGTACTCTGCCTCCGAAGTGCACTTAGGGTAGTATACCGGTAGAGTTAACACCTGGTTAAGGTGAAACTCGGACACCACCTTCAGAAGGAATTTCGGGTGGGAACATAGGAGAACCCTGTCCCAATGGATGACCAGATAAGGGGATTCCACTGAAAGCGCCTGGAGTTCCCCTGTCCTTCTGGCAGACATGATAGCCACCAGGAAGGCCGTCTTCCACAAGTGTGACAACACACACCTGTGCATTGGTTCGCATGGCTTGCCCACGAGCTTTGCCAGTACCAGCAGAAGATCCCACGGAGGTGGAGGTTCACGCACCGGAAGGGATATGTGATCCAGGCCTTTGAAAAAGCACCTGACCACTGTCTCCTGCGCCAATGTTGTCTGACCAGCCAACGCCCGGTAAGCAGAGATGGCTTCCAGGTGCACCCTAATGGTCGATAACTGGAGACCTCCTTTGGATAGAGACCAAAGGTAGTCAAGAATGTTAGCCACTGAACGGGATAAAGGGTCCAGGCCCTTACCCTGACACCAAATGGAAAACCTTTTCCATTTGAAGGCATAACATTTCCTGGTCGATTCCTTTCTAGATGCTTCCACCACGGTGTAGACATCTTTGGAAAGACCTAAAGCCTGGAACTCTAGCTGCTCAGGTACCAGGCTGTGAGGTGCAGGGATTGAAGGTCCGGATGGAAAACCTTCCCCTGACTGAGTGATATCAGGTCCGGGCGTCTGCAAAGCTGCTCCAGGGGCCAGCAGCTGAGGCTGAGGAGATCTGGATACCAGAACTGGCGCGGCCAGTCTGGGGCTACCAGGATCACCATCGCCTTGTCCCTCCTCACCTTGAGGAGCACCTTGTGGATCAAGGGAAATGGAGGGAAGGTGTAGAGGAGGCCTGGGGTCTACGGTTTCAAGAAGGCATCCCTCTGCGGCGAGCCTTGCTGAGGGGGGGTGGGCATGAAACAGCCTCAGCTTAGTGTTTTCCCTCGAGGCAAACAGGTCCACCATCGGTTTGCCCCAACGGAAGAACTGACTGTAGGCTACCACTGGATGGAGAGACCACTCGTGAGATGTCTGGCCTAAGCGGCTGAGAGCATCTGCCAGATGGTTCAGGGCTCCTCCCACATGGAAGGCAAGGAGATCTGCCTCCAGTCGGCTCACGAGGGTCCAGATGCGGAGCTTCTCCTTGCACAGCAAACGGAAGTGCATGCCGGCCTGTTTGTTGAGGTAGTACATGGTCGTGGTATTGTCCGTCTGGACTTGAACCACTTGACCCCAGAGCTGAGGAGCGAAAGCTGACAGTGCCAGTCTGATCGCTCTGAGCTCCAGCAGGTTGATGTGGCATCGGGACACCTTGGGGGTCTAGAGCCCGTTGGGCCCTTTCGTCCCCATGTGGGCTCCCCAGCCCACGAGAGAGGCGTCAGTCATGAGGACTACTGTTGGCTTGGGGCGGACAAACGGAATCCTTTCCTGTAACCAGTCTGGGGTGGTCCACCACTGGAGAGTGTCCCACATCTTCTGGGTTACAGTGACCAGCTGGTCGAAATGACCGTGGTGCTGAGTCCACTGGCGGCCAGCTCCCATTGGAGGGGGTGCATGTGCAACTGGGCCCATCGGACCACTGAGGTGCACACTGCCATGTAACCCAGGAGGCGCAGAAAGTCCCGGGCAGGGCGCAAGTGCCCAACCAGAAATGACTTGGCAAAGGAGGAAAGAACCTCCGCCCTGTCCGCCAGGAGCCGAGCACTGGCTTGACAAGAGTCGCGCTCTGCCCCGATGAAGGCCATCATCTGAGCGGGCACGAGTTCTGACTTGGCCTCGTTGATCAGGAGGCCAAGTTGAGAGCAGATCTGGAGGGCCAGGTCCCTGGACCTCTCCACCTCCTGTTGGATGGAACCTGCTAGGAGCCAGTCGTCGAGGTAGGGGTAAATTCTGACTCCCCCTGATGCCAAAGATGGGCTGCCACCACTGCAATGCATTTGAAGACCCGTAGGGAGGAAAGGCCGATGGGAAGGATGGATTGGGGCGTGAAAGAATGCGTCCTGCAGATCCAGTGAACAGAACCACATGTTTCGCTCCAAAGATGGTATGATCTGGGACAGAGTGACCATTCGAAAGGTGTGTGACCTGAGATATTGATTCAGGTCGTGCAGCTCTAGAATGGGGTGCCAGCCCGTCTGCTTGGGCACCAGGAAGTACGTGGAGACAAAGCCTGGGTCTGCTGGAGGATCCGCCACTGGAGCTACTGCCTCCTTGAAGAGGAGCTGAGTGATCTCGGCTCAGAGAGACGACTGCATCTGAGCGGATACTCGTTCTTCCCAAGGGGTGCGGGCTCGGCTTGGAGGGTACTGCTCGAATTTCAGAGGCAGTCCCTGGCCGACCACTTCCAGAACCCACCTGTCCTTGGCGATAATGGACCAGGTGGAAAGAAAGTGGCGGAGCCGACCCCCCCCCAAGGGAGGACCCAGAGCTAGCTTGACAGGAGCGGGGATGGCAGCCCCCACCCCACCACTGAGCAGGCTTGGAGGAGGAGGAGGATCCAGGACCGGACCCTCGCCTCCTTTACGGGCCTGCAGAGGACCCTGCTTGGGCCGAGGCCGCCAAGCTTGAGCCTGCTGCTGTTGCTGGTGCTG
This sequence comes from Neoceratodus forsteri, assembly GCA_016271365.2. Lineage (NCBI taxonomy): Eukaryota > Metazoa > Chordata > Ceratodontiformes > Ceratodontidae > Neoceratodus > Neoceratodus forsteri. The sequence goes on along the minus strand of CM057451.1, from coordinate 265,461,283 downwards.
CTGTCCGCCCTTGAAGAAGAACTGCTGAGTCGCAGGGGCAGAATGCCGAAAAGGCCTTTAATTTTTCATCTGCTGGTTCTTGCCCGAAGAAGTCTTGCCAGAGGAAGCATCCTAGGTGGCACTGGACTGCTCAATACGCTGAAGGTGACCGGCCACTCCTGGGCTGAACAAGTCGGTCCCAAGGAAGGGCATGTCAGCTAATTTATGCTGGGGTATCCACCGGGAAGGAGGAGAGCCTCAGCCAAGCCCTGGGATGGAAGGCAACTGCTGTAACCATCGAATGGGCACAAGAGTCCCCGAGGTCCAGGGCCATCTGGAGCTGCTGTTTGGCAACAGCTCAGCCCTGATCCCAGACTTGCTTGACTGTAGTCTGCATGTCCACAGGGAGATGTGGGAGAACTTCATCCAGCGACCGGAGAAGGGCATGGGAGAAGTGTGCCATGATGACGGCCGAGCTTTGCCTGACGAAGGCCCAAGGAGGAAGTCGCATAGACCTTCCTGGCTGAATGGTCCAAGAGCTTAGACTCTTTATTAGTACGTCAGTCAGTGTCGGCAGAACTGCCAGTATGCCTGAACACAGAGGTGGTCACCAGGCTCTCGGCCGAAGGGTGCTCTGTGAATCCCGCAAGGGACCCCATGGGCACCGCGTACTAGTGGGCTATGCAGGCAGACAAAGCTGGACAAGAGGAAGGACACTGCCATAGTTCTAAGGCCGGTCCAACAATGCCCTTGGCCACAGGAAAGGCCTCCGTCGGGGTATCCCCTCTCTTGAGGATGTCAGCGAGAGGGTACTCCGCTTTTTTCTAGATAGGCTCTAGGAGCATCCCCTGTAGACTCAGAGATGAGGCGGAGGATCCCTTGAAAGGATGAAGGACCTTCCTCCGTCTCTAGGCCAGCAGTCCAATCATCATCCCCTGGATGTGAATAGAGACCAGTGACATCAGAATCCGAAGAGTCCGGATACAATAGCCTACAGCCCGTGTCACCGTCGACTCGCCACTGGCGGTCTGGGGTGACTGTGACCGACAAGCACTGGGGAAGCCCGGAGTCCGGTCTATCTTGTTTGGAAGGAGCCCCTCCCACAGGCTGCTTGGGCGGTGGTTCTACCACAATGGGTGGAGAGACCGTAACAGACCACACTGGCGGTCTTGCCGGTTCCGAAGGCAGGGGAACTGATTTAATCGGTTCCAAGGGAGTCGGCTTCGCTCTGGGAGGCAAAAGCCAGGTATTGGCCAGGGAGGAAGCTGTGGTAGGCTTAGGCCCTGGACAAAATGAGCTGCTGCCACAAGAGATCCTCGTAGCGCCGGATTTTCCGTCGGAGCCTCTCCTCATCCGAGGAGGACAAGGACGACCAATGGCGTCGCCTCTTCATGAGCGCTGGTGGCCCTTCCTCAGCCTTCGGACGAGGGGTCCTAGACCTGACCAAATCGGTAGGCTAACCTGGTCGGTCAGGAGACACTGGCGGGGCCGGTGACTTCCTGGAGTCCGGGACCGGATCCTCGATGGGGACTCCAGCAGGTTGGGTCTCCTCATCAGGGAAGACAAAGACTGGGGTCCTTTCTAGAGAATTGTCGACCGGAGTTGGTGACAGTGGGTCGAATGGGTCAATAACGATCTTGACTTCATTGGCCACATCCTCGGTCATCTGGCTTGACGGGAGGTCCGAGAAGCCAGCGGCCGAGGAAGCGATCTCGACCGAGGTCAAGATCACATGCTCCTAGGACTGAGACCTCTCTCGGTCCCAAGAGTGTCTTCATCTAGACGAAGACTTACTCGGATCCTTATCCCAGGGACGGGATTGGGAAAAGTGCGAGCCCACAGGCGCCTCCCCCTTGGTAGGGAGAGACAGGTACAGCTCCCTGAAGGAACCCGAGAAGGTGGAGCCCAGGTTGCGTGGAACGAAGAAGCTCCGGGAAGAGCAGGCCGCTTCTTTCTTGAAGGCCTGCATCTGCTCCAACTGGTGTGCGGATCCCGCAGCCGCAGAAACCGCCCACCTAGCCTCCTTCAATTTCACCGGAGGGGTTCCTCTTTCCCGGTCTCCCCAGCTGTAGGCATGCAAGACAGTCGTCCAGGACTCTGGGATGGAAGGCCAAGCAGAAACTGCAGGACGAGGTGTCATGGCCAACACCGAGGCAGTAGACGCATGCGGACTGGGGATCGGTACGTGACATCTTCTGGCCGCAGGAGCACCAGCGAAATCTGGGGGAAGATTTTTCTTCCGTAGTAGAAGCGACACAATCGCGATCGCTAATTTAAAAAATTCGAAGTTTCGGTAGAACTGATTTTGAAAGCCAGGGCCTACAAATGCATGAGCACGAGAAAGGTACAGAATCTTCCAGTGGAAAGGAAGATCTGGCGTCATGGGGTGGAGCCGAGGTATATACCACCCCGGTGGGTGGGAGAAGCCAGCTTGAAGACTTCCAGTGATCCTTAAAGGGGAGAAAGGGACATGCCAAACAGTGTGGATGAACAACATATCCACACTCCTACAATTATCCTTCCACTACCTAAGGGCAGAGATCGCTCATCTCCTAGGAACTATTGCCCCATCTCTCTGCTACCCACTCTAGTTAAACTTCAGGAACACACTGCTCTTTCTCAGCTCCCCCCCACCTTTCTTGATGAGGCCATTTCTTCACCCCCTTTCAATCTGGTTTTAGGAAGAACCACTCCACTGCCACTTCCCCACTGAAACTCACTAACTATATCCCATACTGCTGGATAAAGGTCACATCACGTCTGCTATTTTTGTTGACCCTGCCAGGCTTTCGACACGGTCTCCCACTCCCTTCTCCTTGAAACCTTATCATCTGGCCTGTCCCCATCTGCCTGTAACTGGTTTCGAGCCTACCTGGCAGACAGAACTCAAATCTGTTGAAATAGATGACTCTACATCTCCACCTCTACCTATCTCCACTGGAGTGCCTCAAGGGTCTGTACTTGGCCCACTCCTATTTTCTATACAACAAACCATCAGTATGCTACGCATCCTATATCCATGTGTATGCAGACAATACGGTACTATTCACCACTGGCCCCACTGTCTTCAATGTGACAACCAGGCTACAGATTGACTTGAACAATGCTCAGTGTTGGATCAGTTCACATCAACTTTTCCTCAATGCCAAGAAGACAGTCTCAATGACCTTTGGCACTAGGTAGAGACTGTCCAGGCTACCTTCCTTGCCCTCCTTCCACACCCTAGATAGGACAACTATAGAGGACACTACCTCTCTTAGATATCTGGGTGTTTGGCTTGACCAACACCTTAACTTCTCTGAACATATTGATACCATCCTGAAAAACTTTGCCCCAAGCCTGGTGCCCTCTACAGGAACTGCTACCAGCTAGGCATGATCTTGTGCAGAAATTGATACTCCCTACATTTGACCATTGCGACACAGTCTATAGTGCTGCTCCCAAGTCTTCCCTTACCAGGCTGGATCCTCTCTTCAATGCTTTCTGTCGCTTTGCTCTCGACTCCCCCTCTCGCACACATCACTGCTCTTTGTACCACTCTCTAGCTTTCCTTTCCCTGGAGTGCAGACACTCTTCCACTGCGCAAAATTCACTTTTAAACTCTGGTTTGGGACTCTTCCCTCCTACCTCTCCTCTTCTTTTGCTACTCCACGCCCCACCTCCCGTCAACTCAGATCCACTGACTTGCGTACTCTCACTATTCCTCATCACTCCACCAACACAGGCCAGAAAGCATTTTTCTACCATTTCCCTAAGCTCTGGAACTCACTTCCCCTACCTATCAGACACTCCTCGTCTTCATCTTCTGTCTCCTCAGCCCTACACAACTTCTTTTCCACTAACTGCACTTGCTTTTAACCATCTATCAGACGTCCTCATCCTCTTCTTCTATCTCTACTGCATTACACAACTTACTCTCACCATTATGCACTTGTTTTTAACCCCTCCCTTCCCTCCTTCCATAGTAATCCCTACCCACAAATCCCTCTTGCACACTTCCACTTGCTTGACTCTTCTCTCTCTCTCTCTCCCTGTCTCCTTCCCCTGCAGGGTTCTCAACACCCTGAAGGGGTTACCCTGTCACTCTCTCTCTCCCCTCCTCTCCCTCCTTTCTCCCTACTTGTATTATCCACTCCCTAAATGCCCTCCCCTCCAGCGTCCACGGCTGGTCTCCTCTTAGCACTTAATACAGTCCACTGTTACGTCTTATCAACTATTAAGGTTGCTCCAACTCCAACCTTAAGCTCCAACTCACTGTTACTTAGCTACTACTAGGTTGCTACTAATTATGGTAACTACTCTGACCTGATGCTCTGGAATATACTCTACTGCTTGCACGCCAATGTATGTATTAGCTATATGTAATTGCACTTATGTTAATGATTTTACTTTCCTCCTTATGTAACCCCTCCCACCAGGATGCTTCTGGAAACTAGCTGGTTTCAGCTCATGTTGTCTTTCCTGGTGAGACATTTTCAAATAAATAAACAAATAAATAAAATAAATAATATAATTAACATATAGTAGGGCAGTGGTTCCTTTCCCAGGTATAGAATCCTATATCACTTCAAAGGGTGGCAGAGAGGGTGCTCCATGAGCATCCTGTTAGCTGCCTGAACCTGTTCATTACGTTGGTCTCTAATTTGGAAGTTCCTAAATCTATCAGTGTCCCTCCACCCATAATTTTGAATAGCACTTCCAAATGGCATCACCATGTCTGCCTGCAGGAGTTGCTATGCGGAATGCAGGCCAGCCTGTACCTGGTCTGAATTAAAGGCCAGTTTCTTGGGCTTAGTTTTCAGGTCCTTCTGGGGCGAAGTCACTGAGTCCAGGGTGGCACTGGACTTCTCAATCTGCGTGAGGTGCTCTTCCACACCATAGCCAAAGATGTCGGTGTCCAAGAAAGGGACATCTGCAAGCCTCTGTCGGGTGTCTGCCATGAAGGTGGACAAGTGCAGCCAGGTCCTGCAATGCATGGAGACAGTTGCTGCCACCACATGTGCACAAGAGTTGCTCATGCCCAAGGCTGTTTGGAACTGGTGTTTAGCCAGTGTTTGACCATGGTCTCACAGAAGCTCCACCGTTACGTGCCGCTCCGGGCGTAGGTGGGGGAGGATGACAACAAACATGCCATCATGGCACAGCCACAGTAAGCTCTCATAAGGGCATAACTAGCCTGCCTGAGACCCAAGGTAACCGCTGCATACACTTTTTTTTTGGTGTCATGGTCAACTTTACAGAACTGTTTGCCCGGCGGTTTATCCACATTCCCCTGGTGTCCGGACATGCAGAATTCAGAGTCGGTAACGAGCCCCTCCACAGAGGGTGGTCCGAAAACCCCGAAAGGGCACCTGTGGGGGCCGCATACCTGCATACCATATGGACTGAGGGTGCTAGGGGGATGCTGGGGGAGCTCTAGGGATAGTTCCAAGATGGCCTCACCACTGTGAAGGCACCCCCCCCCAGATGCAACCTGTTTCAGGATATCCGTGAGAGGGCAAGGGGCCCTCTTCTGGACAGGCTCTAAAGGGATGCTTGTGGATTCAGGAATTAAGTAAAAAAAAAGCCTACTGATCTACACTGGCTCTTCGTCGGTAGAAGGCTCTTTGACTGGTTCCTGGATGAAGGTGGGAGCCCCAGAAGAGGCCATCAACTCCTGGTCCAAGGGGAGGGAAGACTCCTCAAAGATGCCCCTTGGCCGCAGATCACTACGGACCTCCTGAGACTCCTCACCCAACATGCTCCTCACCGACAACTGGCCTGGCAAGCTGGGAGCCAAACTGCCAACCTCCTTGGAGGGAGCACCGATCTACAGCTGTCTGTTTTATCATGATTGGTGGAGAAACGGGTGCTCGCTGCACCCGTGGGGTCTGGACTGGCAGGGGAACCACTGTCAGTTGCCAGAGAAGCACAGGACTTTGGGATAGAGCCCTAACCTGCCCCTTGAAGGCCCACTGCTGCCAAAGGAAAGTACAGTTATGTAGGACCCCACGGAAAAATTTCTAGCTAGCAGTCTCTGGCGGGGGACCACCCCCATGTCAGGTGACCATCATCAGTATAAAGGGGCGATCCTGCCTTCCAGTTCTTTCCCGCCAAAAAAGGCAAGATGAGAGAGAAGCGGAGTGTTTCCCTCACTGGAAAAGGAGCTGAAAAAGCTTAGGGAGATGGAGGGCAGAAAGGTATTACCTACTGCAAGAGCCTCTCTCGAAGATCTACTGTTACGATAAGTTCTTACGTAACTGTACTATCTTACTTCGAGAAGGCTCTTACAGTAGGTAATTACATATACATTTAGACCAGGAGCCCTGGGTCCTGTAGAGAGACCATCCTGAACCTTTTGTACTCCACAAACAAGTTCAGGGAGCTGAGGTCGAGAATCAGCCTCACATCTCCTGACTTCTTCGGGATCAGGAAGAAGAAGAGAGGATATTTCTTCAGATGATGTTCTGGGGAGTAAGATGAGGGGGAGGGTTCAAGAGTTTCCAAAGAATCTGTCGAGTGTCCTTCTGCGATCAGCTGGAGCACCCCAGTGTCTGAAGTGATCCTCTCTCAACCTGGTAGATGGAGGAGAATCTCCTCCCTACTGGTTCATCTGGAAGGCCCAGAGGCTGTGGGAGAGGAAATGAGCCAGGAGGTGTGGGGCATCGTCTGTGGCAGAGGCCCCTGCTGCTTTTTTGCGGCGGGGGCTTGCAGCGAGGGCCTGGGTATTTGTTGGCCCGGCTTCCTGGGTTTTGCCTTTTTCCGAGAACGTCTGTGAAAGGGACAATGCTGAGCCTGAGGGGGTCTGTACATGGAGTCAACAGACTTAAGTGCAGTACCCTTCTCCTGCAGATCGATGATGATGTCCTTGACATCACCACCGAACAGCACCCAACCCCTGAAGGGTGCGTCATGGATAGCAGACTGCACCTTTGGGACCAAACCTGACACATTTAGCCTCCACCTCACTAAGGATCGCCTTCTGGTAATCCCCCATATGACCAATGTAATTCAGGGCCCTAATACCCAGATTGGAAGAAGCATATACCTTCTTCCCGTACAGGTTCAGAAGGCAGGATTCCTTGTTGGGTGGTGACGAGCTCAAGTGCTTGGGTTTGGCCATCCAGCCGTGAGCGGCGCTAATCACGACTGAATCAGCTCCAGGCTGCGAATTTAAAGAGTCAACACCCTCCGGAGCCTGATAAAGCCTGTCCGACTTCCTAGGAAGGGGGGGGGGGCTAATGCCGACGGTTGCTTCCAAATAGTGGAAACAAGGTCGGCATGAGGCTCAATCCAGGGTGGCACCAGGTTAGTAGTGGTCTCTGGCAGATTCAGGTGCGCAGCGAGTTTTTTATGCTGTGGATCCGGCTCCAAGGAATGCCACTGATGAACTGCCCGGATTTTATGCAGCAACTCTGTAAAGGAAGGATCCTTCGGAGACTTTGGAGGAGTCCTTGGCCTGGGCTTGTCCGGAGTGCGTGGCTCGTCGTCTGGGTCGGAACAACCATCGGAGTCATCCAAGGTCTCTGAGGAGGATGAAGAGGAAGAAGACTCCTCCTCCCAGCGCGAGGGAGGAACAGACCCCTTGGGAAGCCCTCAGGGAAGCGTATCCTGCCCTGCCCTGGAACCGAAGGGCTCACCTCTCGTATCCGGAGGTGGGGAGGGGGTCTTGTCTCCAAAGTAGGGCGGCCAGAACAGGGACAAGCTGTCTACCTCCCTGGTGAGCTGAGCATTGGCCTCGGCCCACCAGGAAGCCAGAGTCTCCTTCAAGTCCACCAGCGGCTGAGGGGGCGGTAGAGGAAGAGGGAGATACGGATACTGAGGTTATCCGTAAGGCGTGTATCTGTATCCAGATGGCGGGAAGCCCAGCATCAGGTACTGGGGTGCCGGATACTGCGGGCCTGGGTAGGATGGCATTGGATACCCAGGTAACGGGGGGACTGCAGGAGCAGAAGGCCCTGGAAACGGTCCAGTGGGCGGCCCGACGGGCGGCAGGCCCAGTGTAGGGGCGGCGTCTAGCAATGGGATATTGTCGGGTGTCGGATAGGTTGGCGTCGGCATCCAAGGATCCAGTGTTGGGTCATCCGGCCCAGCAGGAGGGAGACCCGACGGCAGCATACCCACCTCCTCCGTGTCATCCGGGGAAGAAGGCTTACCATCCCGGGATCCAGCAGAAGAGTCGCTGGTGCCTCAGAAGGCAATGAGCGCTGTGGCAAGCTCGGGATGACGGATAGGCCCGAAGGGTCCGGCGTCGGCTCTAACGACGAGCGGATGTTGGAGGAGCCGACATCTGTCTTATCGACGGAATACGTGTGGACGTCGGAGGAGCCAGTGTCCGACTTATCGGACCCAGCGCCCGACTAAGGCCGTGGAGTAGGGACGACCTTGGCGGGCGCTTTGGAGGCCGTGCGCCGGAGGAGCCACGTCCGACTTATCGTGGCTGCTTGAACCAGCAGGCCGCACGGCGGTGAACTTACTGGGAGCGGCTGCCTCCTTAGACCCAGAGGCTCCCGAGCGCGAGCCCGACGGGAGGGATGACGCCATCTTGGAAGCCTCCAAGACGGCCACCAAGGAGCTGCCCTGCAGCACCGCAACCCCAGCCGAGGCCGACTCGATGAGGAGTCCTCGGCCCGTGCTTTTCTGTGTGGCCTCAAGAAGTCAGGCCCGCTGGAGTTTTTTCAGTTTCTTTCCATGGAGGTCATTTTGTTTAAGAATGGGCCTTCAGGACTACTGCCGCCGCTGGGTGCGCCGTAGGCTGCTGGCACTTCTCGATGGGATGATCGAGCCTAGACAAAAGGCACTGGAGAATGTCCATCCTTATGGGGAGTTGGGCACGCAAGAATCGCCTTTGCTTTTGTGCTCGAGGGAGTCGGGATGACATACACTGCAGCTGTAGGTAAGGCTGACTTAAAATCAGAAAAAAAAAGTAGAAAAATAGGTAGTAAACTACCGAGACGCATTGATCACAAACACTGACCTTAACTGGAGTAGAGCTAACGAGCCAATGGCAGGAAAGAACTGAAGGCGGTGTGGGGACCACCCTTTATATTGACGATGGTCACCTGATGTGGGGGCAGTCCCCCGCCAGAGACTGCTTGCTAGAAATTTTTCCGTGGGGTCCTGACACCTTCAGGCTTCAGTCCTATATGTAATTACCTACTGCAAGAGCCCCCCTCGAACTAAGATCTCCTCGTAGCACCGTTGCATTTTGCGGCGGTGCCTCTCCTCGTCTGAGGAGTGCTGCTGACAGTGCCTCCTTGTTCAGCGGGATTGAGAGCACGAACATCTCAACCAAGACTTCAACCGTTGACCACCCAATCGATGGTGGGTAGGGTTGTCCTGGGGCCGGCTGCAGATCATGTGCCAGCCCATATGGACCAACATGGGTGTGGAAGACCCCACCTCAGATGGAAGCTTGTCCTGAACCAGGTCAACCATAGAGACTGGTAGTACTGGGTCCTGCCGAGTCAGGATTGGGAGTGCTGAGGTCTGCAAGGCCAAATCCTTCACCTCATCCAACAATGGGTTGATCGGGTCAAGTAAAATCTTGGCTGGCTGGCAACTGGAGATGGAGCAGACTGACCTGACAACAACCATGAGGATCCTTCAACCTGACCCTCAAGCTAGGGGCGCTCAACCTCCACCAAATGGTCAAGCGGGTCAAGGGACTGGGAGGACCATGATCTCTCTCTCTCCCACAACTGACAATGGTTTTGCGAAGACTTTTTCTTCGACCAGGAGCCATGGAGGACAGGGCTCTCCCCAAAGGACTGGCACAATTCATGGAACTGACCCGTGACGGTCCCTCCAATACTGGACCCAGTCTGGAGCAGTGCCGAGGCCAATAAGGGGCTTGCCACCACCACCACCTCTGCTTCCAGGGTAGCAAGCTGTGCTGCAGATCTTGCAGCTGCTGAGGCCTTTTTGGCGCCCTTTGAGCAATCCTCTGCTTATCAGAGCCCGCCTGGGCTGCTGGACCACTGCTACTGTACCTCGTTCACTCCTGCGGACTTGGAACTCCGACTCCCACTGAAGAAACTCCCCAGGACGAGTACCGCCGGTCCCGCCTGACTCTCAGGTCGGCCGCGCTCATCCAGAGAAAAGCTACTCACTCAGAAGCCTGCCTGCCCAGTACTGCGCCTGTGGTTTAGGGCAAGGCTCACCTCAAATGCTGCTGGAACACACCCACAGTACCGGAGGAAAGCCTTGAGCCACAACACTGGTTCGGCCCTCAGACCGCAGCACCCAGGTACGTTTAGCATCTAGCTGCCAACAAAGACTTTTGAATCTTTGGTGCCTGACCGCTGATTGGTCCAGGCTCTCAGAGCACCATCTGGGATTGGCTGGCGCCTCAAGCCATTTTCTGCCTCCCCAACTGACTATTTATCGTTCTAAGAGCCATTCTGCCCTTTTCTAAGGAATGTGCACAGTTTTAAATTGTATTTAACTCAGCAAACTACTACATACAGCTAGTTTTTAATTTTTGGTTTTAATTTCTTTCGCTCCAGTCACAGCTTGTGAGGCTTTTCTCTCAGGCATCCAGTCCTTTATCCTGTCCGCCTGTGGATTCCTCGGACTGAGCCTCCTCTCTCCCAACCCCCCATGCAGCTGGCACCCCCTGTTTCACCCACCTGGGGATGGTAGCCCTTTGCCTCTTTGGACTCGCTTACGAGACAGACAATGACTGCAGGAGGGCCCCGTGGGAGGAATTGGAAGGGCAGCCAAGGAGATCCCGGAGGTGAGGACTGGTACGGTCGCCTGTCCCATGAGCCGTTTTTTTCCTTTGTTCTGCGCAACTATCCCCACTCCCCTGCGTGGGCACGCCCTGACGCATTGGCGCACGGCAACCCTACCTGTGGCGGTAATGCCATACGTGCAGCCCAGCTCTCTGTGGTGCCCCAAGGGCCACCAGAGCGCCAGACTCCCTCATAGCCCACCCCTGGGATAGGAGAGCAGCCCTGCAGGCGCTCCAATCCCTCCTGCTGACCCCGAGCTGGGTTGCGGTGGTGCGAGATGTGGGGTCCAGCGCCTCAACCCTTAGCACCACCAGGCCGGTAAATACATCTAGTTGTAAAAGCTACTTAGTGTTATAAGAAAAGTGTAGAGTTTCTAAGTTGTATAGCAATAATCATATGCACTAAGTAACGTACAGCTCTTTCACTGAAAGTGTTGAGACTTAAAAATGCCTACATTTAGAGTTTAAGTTTCTTTACTGAAATCCTTTCCCTCACTCCTGTGACTAACTCCTCCCTGTCCCTGATACTCTACACCTCTCACTAAGCCTATGTCCTTTTCTTTTGTCTACTCTGAAACCCTCCCCTAGCCTGCCTGTACTTAACCTCCCTCTCTCCACAGACCCTCTGCTTATCACAGCCCACCTGTGCTACTCAACCACGTTACCTCATCCGCTCTGGCAGACTTAGAACTCCGACTCCCACTGAAAAAACTCCCCTGGATGAGTACCGCCAATCCCATCCAATTCTCAGGTTGGCTGTGCTCATCCAGAGAAAAGCCGCTCACTCAGAAGCCTGCCTGCCCAGTACCGCGCCTGTGATTTTGGGCAAGACCCGCCTAGAGTGCTGCTGGAACATGCCTGCAGTACCGGAGGAAAGTCTTGAGCCACACTGCTGGTTCAGCCCACAGACCGCTTATCCCGCTGGCGTTTCACGCCGGCTCCCCACCCCACTCATCCTGGGCGGACCTTTTCTTATATAGGTACTATACGGTCAGATGACTAAGTGTCCAGTTTCCCATTGGTCCCTTATCTCCAACCACTAGGGGCTCCTAACACTAAAAACGGTTTGTTCATAAGTCTGGTTCTGGTCTCAGCCCACCGTCTTGAGCCACTGTTACGGCTTGTAATCCCAAAATGGTATCCATTTGCAATTTTTCTCCCAGAGCTCTCGATCTTGAATTCAAAGGGATATATACATCATGGCCAGCCTAAAGTACCTAATCCTCCTAGCTGTGGTGTCTCTACTACTCATTTTAAACTTGAAAAATTGCTACAAAGTTAGCTTGGGTCACTATGACTACATGCCACCTCCAGCTGATTTCCACTTCTCCAATCTCCTCTGACTCCCTGACACTTTACATGACTCAACACTACTATTCATAAAAAAGGGTGCTATCTACATAATTACTTATGATAGAAATGCTTCCTCTACTGCTCAATTCAAACTACTTTCATCCACCAGAAGCTATGGTACCTGATGCTCCTTGCTATCCTATCGGGGGATAGAGAAACAAATCCAGGTCCTGCCTGTAATCTCTCTCACTCTGATCCACTCCTAAGCAGTGCCAAATGACTCCTCATCACCCATCATAATATTAGAAGTCTTGAGCACAACTTTGCTGAACTTGAGGCTTGGATCTCACTCTACAAACCAGACATACAGGCCCAGATTTTCAAACTGCGCCATTCTGAGGTGCAAGCCCCTGCGCTGCTCAAAATAGTTGCGCAGGGGTGTGGCCGGGGTGATATTCAAAGGAGTTGCGCTGTTGAGCAACTCCTTTGAATATCACCCCCCAGCCACAGCACTTGCGCATGGCGCAGTGGAACTTGCGCCACCGCAAGTTGCCAGAGTTGAGCATTAAACTTGCGGTGGGGCAAGTACCATTGCGCCATGCTCAAATTTCCGATATTCAAAAGGTGACATGCAAATGGATCCAAAATTTATGCAAGGCGCAGGGGGGGCCATTTGCATCTATTTATGGCCCCATTTGCATGCCATTTGCATGTAGGTGCGCCGATCCCCGAGGACTTGCTCCTGGGCACCCTGCCAGGCAGCAGCCGTCGGGGACCGACGCACAATGCAACTTCCGATCGCCAGGCATCACGGTTCATGAAACCCCCACATATCCCACAGCCGATCGCGGACGGTACGATACATAGAACCCCCAACACACATATCCCACAGCCCGATCGCGGGCAATTACAGGTACATGAACCCCCCACGCATCCACAGCCCGATCGCGGGCAGTACAGAGTACATAAACCCCCCCACACACACACATATCCCACAGCCCGATCGGGCGAGTACAAGTACATGAACCCCACACATATCTCCACAGCCCGATCGTGGGCAGAACATATATGAACCCCCCCAGTGCCCGATTGCGGACGATGTAAGCCCTCCCCCAGCCGAATATCTCTCCCTGGTGGTCCAGTGGACGCGTAAAGCCCGATCGCGGGCAGAATGTCACATCACAACCCCAAACATCTCCCTGGTGTCTAGTGTCCCACCCCACCCACACGAAGCCCCTCCACCCGCACCCCGCCGCGGCTGAGCGACAGCATCTCACCGCCTCCCGCCCGCGCCCGCCCATTGGTGCAGAGCTACGCCAATGGGCATGCGCCCTTCGTACATGACAGTCCAGATTTGGCCAGATGACATCTTACCTGAATCTGGACTATCATCGTCATCGACTGCGCATATAACTGTAACTCTACCAATGAAGCCGTCTATCTAGGACTGTCAGTCGGTAGGCCAGGTGGGACTCACTATGCGCCTGCTGGCTGCGGGGGGCGAATGGAGGGCTTCGTGGAGTGGGTGGGGGACACTCAGACACCAGGAGATGTTTGGGGGGTTGTGATGTGACATTCTGCCCGCGATCGGGCTTCACGATCCACTGGACCACAGGAGATATTCGGGGGGGTTACTTTCTGCCCATGCATTGGGCACTGAGGGGGTTCATACGTTCTGCCCAGCATCGGGCTGTGGGAGATGTGTGTGTGTGGGGTTTCAGACTGTACTGCCCGCGATCGGGCTGTGGGATATGTGTGTGTGTGTGGGGGTTTCATGAACTGTGATGCTCAGCGATCGGGCTTGGATATGTGTGGGGGTTTCTGTAACTGTGATGCCCGCGATCGGGCTTCGGGATATGTGGGGGTTTCTTAACTGTGATGCCCGCGATCGGGCTGTGGGAGATGTGGGCGGGGGTCATGTTACTCCATACCTCTCAACCTCTTGTGTCATGAATCAGGGACAAAGTTGCCAAATCAGGGACAAATCTTAACAATTGGTAATATTCACTCAGAAATCCTGAGAATAAGGGATTTGTATAAGATGCATTTCTGAAGAAGAACTAGTCTGTATTTTAATGTTTGATATTATTTTATGCTTACAGTCCCACTGTTCTGTCACAGAAACACAGATTTTCGAGAGACAGAGGAAAATTCTGTCGCAAAATCAGGGACATCCTGAAAATCCAGGGACAGTTGAGAATGTGTGTTACTCTATGCCCATGATCGGAGCTGGTGGGGGCACAGGGACCAAGTTGGGGGCTAGCCAGGGGTGGCAGCTGCTGTGTTGCGCCCTGCAATACAGCAGCTCACCTGTGGGTGGCCCTCAACTTGATCCTTTTTTTTTTGGCTCAAGGTTGTGCAGGCGCAGGTTGGGTTGTGCATGCACAACTCTGCACAACCCGACTGAATATCGGGTTGCGCAGGTTATGCATGGTTCCTCCCCCTCCTGTTGAGCATGCATTCATTTGCATTGCTCTTTTGCGCAACCTGCTGCCAGTGGAGCAACTGCCTCCTGCTGAATATCGCAGAATGGCGCAATGTAGGACTTGCGCATGCGCAACCCTATTGCGCATGGAGCAACCCTTTTGAATATCTGGGCCATTGTGCCTGTCCATCTCTGACTCGCGATGTGCGATTCCCTCCTACAACCTTATCGGGAAGGACAGACCAACCACCAAAAGAGGCGTCAGCGTCGCTGTCTACTTCAAGGATCACCTGCAACTCTCCGCTCTAAACACGGGTTCCATGACTCACTGCGAATCACTGCATGCCTTCCTTATTCTTGGGGCTAAAAACTTGCACCTACAACCCCCCCAAACAGTGGCTCATCTGGTCTAAAGGAGCTGCTAACCCAGGCATCCACTCTCAGGCAATTATGAAATGCTCATCTTGGGTGACTTAAACATAAATTGGCTGGGAAAGAACCAGGCCTCCTCGCTTGCAAAGCTACAGGGTCATAACCTTCACCAACTAGTCAATGAACCCACCAGGACGACTTCTTGCTCAAATTCAAGCTCCTTTATCGACTGAATGTTAACAAACCGTACTGAGCATATTCTCTCTGTCGGCACTCTTGCTGATGCTACTGCTGACCACTCCCGTTCTTTGCATTTGGGGGTCAGCAGCACCCCCCCCCGTTAAACCGCGTTTCATCTCCTTCCGTAACTACACCAACTTAGATCCCTAAAAATTCCTTCTCGACGTCTCAGAAACAAACTGGTCCAGTCTTCATAATTCTCAAGATGTGCAGACCGCTCTTAACATTTTTATTACCAACTTCGTTGTCTTACAGGACCTTCACTCCCCCCTCATAACTTGGCGGGTTAAGGGGTAACACACAAAGTGGTTAAAAAGGGGCTTGCTTACTAAACTGAGAGAGATAAGTGCTGGAGCCGTTTCAAGTCCACTGGTTAACAAGGTGACTACAACACTTACAGGCAGCAAATAAATGCTTGCAAAAAGGAAATAAGATCTGTAAAAAGCTCCTACTGTAAAACCCTACTAACTAATGCCCAGAGTGACACCAAAAAGTTCTGGTCTGACATCAAAACATTCCTGGGTTCTTCTCACTCCTCCACTTCTAATGACATGCTCCTGAACAGTACCCACTGCAACAATCCCCAAACCATAGCCAACTTCTTTAATAAACAATTCACTGACCTTATCAAGTTTATTTCCATCTTCCCTGCCACTCAGATAAAGGACCCCCCCCGCTTGGTCCAGCAAAGGGTCAGTGACCCACTCCTTTCACTTTCAGGCCGTTACTAGTAAAGAGGTAATAAAACTTCTCAGATCAATCTTGGACAGTACTGCCACAGACTTTGATGGTGTCGAGCCCCGGCTACTAAAGCTAGCTGCCCCTCTCATTGCAGCCCCTCTGGCCATAATTTTTACACTCTCCATGTGTCAAAGTAGTGTTCCTGACATTTGGAAGACTGCGCGATCACACCTGTTTTCAAGAAGGGTGATTACAAAGATCCATCAAACTACAGACCTATAACCATAGTAACAGTCCTAAGCAAAATCTTAGAAACAACAGTAGTCTCGCAAACTGGGGACTTTCCCCTTAGATATGACCTCCTATCTAATGCCCAGCATGGTTTTCCCAAAGGGCATAGCACTACCACTGCCCTGCTCAAATTTACCTCTGACACTTTCACCACCATGGACTCAGGTCTTCTAACTGGGGCGGTTTTTACTGACATGATAAAAGCTTTCGATCTGGTGGACCACCCTCTTCTCCTCACCACCTTAAAGACTATGGGCTTTGCTTCAGATGTCGTCAATTGGTTCTGAAGTTACCTGACTAATAGGACCCAAGTCATAAAGTTCAATTCAACCTACTCTGATCAGGCTACTGTTAATATAGGAGTCTCTCAGGGCTCCATCCTGGGACCACTTTTATTCTCAATATTTATTAATAATATCTCCTCCACCTCTTCCCTTCGCTATGCCGATGATACAGTTTTATACACCAGTGCGAAAACTGTAAATGACACCAACCAACGGCTCCCCTTAGACTTCCAAAGCACGGAGACCTGGCTATCTGACAACAAACCTATCCTTAATGAAGCCAAAACGCAGTCCATGTTATTTGGAACCCCCTCAAGGCTCAAATCATGCCAGCACAACTTCATGGTCACCTGCCTTGATGGTTCACCTGTCAGTTTTGTGACCTCTTTCAAGTACCTTGGGGTGACCCTAGATCAATCCCCAAGCTCTGAACTGTACATACAGAACACTTGCTACTCTGTTACCTCTAAATTAGGTATTGCGTAGCGGACCAGCTATGCACTACCCCCCTCAGCTAGACTGGCTACAGCCAGGGGTATAGTTCTACCAACCCTTACCTATGGGTCAGCTACTTATGCTGCCTTGCCCAAATCTAACCTTCGCAGGTAGGACGTTACATACAACATATGTAGGTTTCCCTCCTCCTCCCAAAGGCTGAAGAACCACTGTCTCTTATACTCAGATATGACTTGGCTATCTTCCAGTACAACAAGACTCCATGCCCTCTGCTCCACAGTTGACAGTACTGCGAAGACCCAGACCCCCTTAACGCTGGCGGGGCTGCTCACTCCCCAGTCCTCCAACTATGGTTTGCGCTCGATGGATAAATTACTTCTTTGCGTTCCAAAGCATAAAACAGCCAAAGGTGCTTGTGCTTTTACCCTCTATGCACCCCTAACAATGGAACTCCCTCCCGCTTGAAGTACGCCTCGCATCCTCCTATTATGCCTTTAAAAAAGCACTCCGCTGTCACCTCATCTCCAAGTCAGTGTTTCTGCTTTAAACCACTTTAGCACTATGTCCTCCCCCTGCTATGCTCTTTGCCAACTGCCTATATACTATCGGCCTACTACTTTTCCTCACTCACCCCATTACCCTCCCCTCCCCAAACTTTTTCTACTCCTCTCTTTTCTCTACATCAGTTCCCTCTCTCTGAGCTTTACCCTATTCCAAACTCAAACTATCTCAACTTCAAGTCTCCTGCTGCTTTCCCACTTGCATTTATCAGCCTTGTCTCGTTTCTCCTAGAGCTGTACTGGCTATCTCTCCCTGGATTAGCTGGTTTTGCCCTACTTGTGAATAGCTCGGTATAAATTGCTGCAGATTGAATTTCTTATACTGTAACCTGCCCTAAATGCCATACTTTACTAATGCTTTAACAGGACATATCTTACCACGTTTGCATAAACCCTCTGTACCAAATAATGTAACTTTGTTTTTATGTAACCTGTGCTGTACACTGTGTGATATAGTAGAACCCTGTCCCATTTGTTATGGAGAAAGTGTTTAAATGCAAGGATCTTTCCTCTTCTGTCTTTTCTCTGTCTGGTTGCACAACCAAATTTTCCTGTGAGACTTCGGACTTGATCACCCCGAACAGTCTCGAAATTCTTTGCCTCTGTCTCTCGGTTTTCTCTTGATGTCTGTTTTTCCTCCCTTGCATATCTAGATCTGCTAGTATAAGATTATATGCAAATCACTGTATGGAAATGAAACTGATACCGAATCCTTTTGTTTAGAAAATATATAGTGTTACTGTTGAAATGTATATAATTGTATTTTGAGATGACTGCAGAGAGCTATGGTAAACTCAAGAGGTTACTTTACTGCAAATCTTTGAGCCTTTTACAAAAGCTGTGCATAAGGGGACTCAGCAAGCACACTGTGTTCTAGCAGTTCCTGCTTGATATTTACAAAAACAGGATGCTTGCTAAGGATGGAGGTAAAATGTTTTATAAGAGCTAAGCTGCAACTGCAAGAAAGATTAGGAGAAAAAGGGACGAAGAGACTGAAAGAAACAAGCATTTGTCAATGCGAACGCTTGCTTGCTGGCATTGGCTTGGTTGTGTAGGAGTTACAGAGCTGCATAGCAGGAATGGCAGTGAAGTACTGAACTGAAGCCAACCCCACCAGCACCCTGCAGAGACTGACAGGCATTGGGATGTGCCTTTGGGTCGTCAGGCATAACGGCCACGCCATTTCACCACACCCTACCATGCAGACACCGACAAGTGTCACGATGTGCCTTGGGGTCTTTAGCCCTTATGCGCACCCCATTCCATCAAGAAATACAGTGAGATGGGTGTGGTATAGGAGAATGGGGTGAACTTTGGGGCTAAAGAGTCCAAAGCACACCTCGATGCCTCTTAGTGGCTGCCGGGTGTGGGTGGGGGTGGAATGGTATGAGCACTGCAGGTGACAATCCCAAGTCACAGCCCTGATGCCTGTCATTCTCTACAGGGTGGGGCGTTATGGTCAGAAACCCTAACGCCTCAGGCATTCATTGGTATTTTCACTCCAAATTTTCAACATGTTTTTTTTTTATGACCCCCATCTCATGAACAGTGGCAATATCAGTTTGTTTGCCAAAAGCTGCTTTTGCACAGTGACTATGGCATTTGTCACCACAGGTGCAAAAACACATTCCGAACAGGATGTAAAAAATGACAGCTGTACTGTTTATGGGGAGGTGTAAAAAATGGCAATGTTGAAAATCTGCAGTGAAAATATTAAAAAACTGCTGAAGTCACTTGTTATGTAGAACTCCGTAACGCGACAATCTGTAATGCAATTAGTTGGGGATTTTTTACAGCAGATTGTCAACAAAGGCATTTTGGAACCTCCAATCATGAACAGTGTCACTGTGATTTTCTTTATCTGTCCCGAACAATGATTTCCCACAGCGACCATGCATTTCTGTGCTGAAAGTGTGAAAACACATTTCAGACATGTTGTGAAAACTGACAGCTGTACTGTTCATAAGGGAATGTGGAAAAATGCCACAGGTGAAAATCTGGACTGAAAATATTACAAATTCATAAACTTACGAGGATGTGTGGAAACTGCTTAATGCTCACTCATAACACAGTCATTTTATGGACTTTTGTCACCAGATTTTCAACATAGTCATTTTAAGACCTCTGCTCATAATCAGTGTCTTACTGATTTTCTTAATCTGTCCCAAACATTGCTTTCGCACACTGACTGCACCACATTGTCTGCACCAAGTCTGGATTATGTGGATAAATTTAAATATCTTGGGGTTTGGATTGACAATAGACTTGACTACACTAGCCACATTGAAGAACCCCTAAAGAAGCTCAGACAGAGACTTGGCCTATTTTACAGAATAAAACATTACTTAACCAGAGATTCTAAACAAAGATTAATCCTGGCATCATTCCTATCCCTCATTGATTATGCTGATTTCCTATATAGTCACTGCCCCTTTCCACTTAAACAAACTGGATACCTTTGTACCATAGAGCTCTTAGATTCATTACAGACCTTCCTTTCAGCACCCACCACTGCTCTCTCTATACTGCAGTCGGCTGGACATCCCTACATCATAGAAGAAACAAAAATGCTGCTCTATGGATCTACAAAGCTCTAACAAACAAATTACCATCCTACATTTCAGACTGTTTTACCCAAGTCATATCCAGACCATATGCCCTAAGGAATAATAAACTCATCATGCTGAAGATACCCATTACCTGTACCCGGCATGGGAGGGCTGCAGTCAGCTACTCTCTAGCACTTATTTGGAACTTTCTTCAAAAGATCCTGAAGTTGAATACCCTCATTCCAATAGCATCTTTCAAAAAGCTATACACTAGTCTCTTTCCAGAGCCATGCAACTGTTTCCACAAGGCCTAGTCCTATCACAACCCCTTTCTCCACACCCCTTTTTGCACTTCCACCCCTAATTTGTTTTGTAGCTTTCACCCACTTAACTCACACCTGACCTTATTCCCAAAATCCCATCACCCTCGCTTTAATCTTTCATTACTGTCTTATTTTGTTCCTTTTTTTTTTTTATTATAACCCAGTTTCTTTGGCTCATTGCTTTGTATATATGTGAATATTCTTGTATCTGTTCATTTACAATGTCTTTGTTTTTTGTATTCAATCTGTATCTTGTATTTGTGTAAAAATGTGTATCTTTATATTGTTATGACCAATCAGGTCCATCTTGTAAATGAGCTATGCTCAATGATGCTCGCCTGAATAAATAAAGATTTTGATTGATTGATTGTGTGCTACATGTGCGGATACACATTTTGGGTGAGATGTGAAAAAGGGCAGCTGTACTGCTCATAAGGATGTGTGGTAAAATGGCAATGTTGAAAATCTGGTGCACAAATATTAAAAATTCGCAAACTTGGGAGCGTGTGTAGGAACTGCGCAACGTGCGCTCCTAAAACAGTCATTTTGGGGAATGGCCTACCTAGACTTTAGCAAGGCATTTGACACAGTCCCACACAAAAGATTAATATACAAGCAATAGCCTGGGAGTGGGTCCCAAGATGACAGCCTGGGTAAAGAACTGGCTGGAGAATAGGACACAGAGAGTAATAGTAAATGGAGTCCACCCAGAAGAAAGGAGGGCTACTAGTGGGGCACGGGGTTCAGTATTAGGACTGTCCTCTTCAATGTCTCTATAAGCTTACATTGCAGAAGGACTGAAGGAAAAGTATGTCTCTTTGCAGATGACACTAAGATCTGCAACAGAGTTGATGCACAGGGTGGGTGGAAAGGATGAGAAGGACTTGGCAAGGTTAGAGGAATGGTCAAATGTATGGCAGCTTAGATTCAATGCTAAGAAGTGCAGGTAATGCACCTGGGAAACAAAACCCAGGGAAGAGTACACAATGGGGATGAGATACTAACAACAACAAAAATGGAAAGGGACCTGGGGTAGTCATATCAGATGACCTAAAGGTGGGCAAGCAATGTGAGAGGGCAGCAAGGAGGGCTGGGGGTTACTGGGATGCATAGGAGGCATCACCAGTAGAAAACAGGAAGTTATTATCCCTCTGTACAGACAGCTGGTCAGACCCCATCTGAGTACTGTGTGCAGTTCTGGAGACCCAATCTCTGCAAAGACATAGACAGGATGGAAGCTGTCCAGAGGAGGGCAACTAAAATGGTGCAGGGTCTGCACCGGAAGACATATGAAGAGAGACTTAAGGAGCTTAATATGTATAGCTTCGAGGAGAGGGGGGACATGATAAAAACTTTCAAGTACCTCAAGGGAATCAACAAAGTCCAAGAAGGCATCTTTCAAAAAAAGAGGTGTGCAAGAACAAGAGGGCACAATTTGAAGATGGGGGAGGGGTGGGGCTCAGAGGTAATTTAAGGAAGAATTTCTTCACAGAAAGGGTCGTGGATGCATGAAACGGCCTTCCAGAGGAGGTTGTGGAGTCAAAATCAGTGGTGGAATTCAAGCATGCATGGGACAGTCATAAGGCAATTCTAGGGTGTGGGGGTAAGAAGAAGTAGGCTGCTGGTTAACTAGGATCTGCAGCTTATCCAGTAGGTAGGGAAATGGGCAGACTGGGTGGGCCAAGCGGTCCTAATCTGCCGTCAAATTCTATGTTTTCACCAAATTTTCAACATAGCCATTTTAAGACCTCTGCTCATGAACAGTGTCACTGTGATTTTCTTAATCTGTCCCACAGATTGATTGTGCACACCGACTGCACCACTGTGCGCTACATGCACGGAAACACATTTTGGGTGACGTGAAAAATGACAGCTGTACTGCTCATAAGGTGGCGTGGTAAAATGTAATATTGAAAATCCGGAGTGCAAATATTAAAAATCTGCGAACTTGCGTGCATGTGTGGGAAAGTACAGTTACGTAAGAACTTACCGTAACAGTAGATCTTCGAGAACAGCTCTTGCAGCAGGTTACACCATTAGGACTGAAGCCGGCAGGCATCAGGACCCCGCGAGAAAAATTCTAGCTAGCTATCTTCATGGGACCCGCCGGCGTCGGTCCGCCTCCGACGTCAGGCATAGAATATAAGGGGGTGGTCCCGCCAGATTCCCCAGTTCTCCCGCCGGAGACTTCCGGCCGCAGGATGACATCGGAATGGGAGACCGAGGATCCACCGTCAGAAGACAAAAGGGTATAACTCCCTGTTAAAAAGGCTTAAGCCATACCTCCTCCAAGGGGGAAGGTGGGCGGGAAGGTACCTGCTGCAAGAGCTGTTCTCGAAGATCTACTGTTACGGTAACTTCCTACATAACTGTACTATCTTACTTCAAGACACAGCTCTTGCAGCAGGTTACACCATTAGGACTGATTTCCAAGCAGCAGCGCTTGCAAACACTCTGGGAGGAGGAAACTAGAAAGAGCATTCCAGATCCTGAATCTAGGACAGGAGACCCTGTAGCACGGCCAGGCCGAAGCCTGCTCTGCGCCGTGAAGCGATGTCCAGGCTATAATGCCTGATAAAGGTATGTACAGAGCTCCAAGTGGCTGCAGCACAAATGGCAGAAGTGGAGACGTTTCGAAGTGCCGCAAAGGAGGTGGCCACACCCCTAGCGGAATGGCCCCGGACTGATCCCGGGAGGAGCTTTTGTTTGATATCATAACAGTATGAGATGCACTGGACAAGCCAGCGAGACAGGGACTGTTTGGATACTGGTTGGCCCATCATCCTTTCAGTAAAGGAAACGAAAAGTTGCTCCGATCACGTACTGCTTAGTTCTGCTCAGGTAGTACCTCAAGCCGGTGAACATCCAGGGTGGAGCAGCGCCTCCCTATGTTAGAATAATTAGGAAGTAGACCGGCAGGTCAATATCCTGATTGACAGCGAGTGTGGAAACCACCTTAGGCAAGAATTTAGGATTCGTCCTCAGGGATACTCTGTTCCGGTGGAAAATTAAATAAGGCTCTTTGCACATGAGAGCACGAAGCTCAGAAACTCTTCTCGCTGACGTAACAACAACCAAAAACAACATTTTCCACGACAGAAAAAGCAGCTCGCAATCCATGGCAGGCTCAAAGTGGGGGAGCGTGAGTTGCTCCAGGACAAAGAGCAAGTCCCATGGAGGCACTGGGTCCTTAATGGGTGGCCTAAGATGTAACACCCCTCTCAAGAATTCTCGACAGGCATCTAATTGTGCCACTGTGCGCTGTCCACGGTGATTAGTAGCTGAAATGGCACAGAGGTGCACTTAATAGAGGAGTAGGCGAGACCCGAGCGGAAGAGCAGGTAATCTAACACCGCTTTCACGGGACAACCTAAAGGGGAAGGCCGCGTGCTTGCGACCATAAACAAAAAGCGCCGTTTCATGGCGTATGTACTATCGTTGCGGCTTTCTGGCTGCAGAAAGAACTTCGCAACCTCTTGCGAGACCTGTGACGCAAGATGGCTATGTCTCTAGGAGCCATGCATGCAGGTTCAGTGAGCGTAAGTCCGGTGGACCAGTGAACCCTCCTCCTGAGACAAGAGATGGGAGCTGAAAGGCAACGGAGCGGGGTTCCCGGATAGCTGTATTAGCAAAGGGAACCAGATCTGTCTGGGCCAGAAAGGCGCCACCAGGATCATTGTTGCATGCTCCCTGCGCAGTTTGAGCAGAACTCTCTGGATCAATGGGAAAGGAGGGAAGGCGTAGAGGAATCTGTCCACCCAGGAGAGGGACAACGCGTCTCGCCAGAAAACACCAGGCCCTGGATCTAGCAAGCAAAAATTGGGCAGTTTTGCATTGGATGGGGAAGCGAACAAGTCCAATTCTGGAGTTCCCCATCGAAGAAACAGATCCTCTGCTACCTCCTGAAGAAGTTCCCACTTGTGGACTCTGGCCTGGGAGCAACTCAGGCGTTCTGCAATTGTGTTGTCCACCCCGGGAACATGTACTGCGATCAGGTTCGCACCGTGTCGGATTACCCAATCCCACACCCTCATGGCCTCGGGAGTAAGAGTGTGCGCCTCCTTGTTTGTTGAGGTAATACATCACCGCCGTGTTGTCTGTCTGAAGCAGGAGAGTACTCGGCGGGGTCTCTGACTGAAAGGCCTGTAGGGCATAAAGGACCGCCCTCATCTCTAGGACGTTGATATGGAGGTGGGCCTCCTGGGGGGGTCCACGTTCCCTGGGACTTCACCACGTCCAGGTGTGCTCCCCACCCTAGACCTGAGGCGTCTGTGGTGAGGATTATCTCCGGGGACAGCGCTATGAACGGGACGCCCACAGAGAGTGTCCCTGGGACTAGCCACCACTGCCAGTCTCGAATAGCGGTATTCGTGATTCTGACCGGATGCTGCATGTGGTCTTGCCTTTGGTTCTATTGCACCTTGAGCATCCACTGAGTTACCCGCATGTGGAGCCTTGCGAAAGGGACAGTAGGAATGGCCGCAGCCATGTGTCTGAGCAAGCGAAGGGCCGACCTGGCTGGGGCGGTCTTGTTCGACGAGAGCTCCCTGATTAGGGATCTGATGTGCTCCGCTCTGTCGTCTGGAAGAAATGCTCTTCCCTGAATGGTGTCCAGTATTGCGCCAATGAACTGCAGTTTCTGCGACGGTACCAGGAGGGACTTCTCGTGGTTGATTAGGATACCCAGGGATCGAAACAGGTCCTGGGTGCACTGGATTGCCTGTGACAATGCCTCTCTGGAGGTGGCCATGAGAAGCCAATCGTCCAGGTACGGGAACACATAATGGCCCTGTCTCCTTGGATACGCTGCCACGACTGCCATGCATTTGGTAAACACCCTGGGTGCCGATGACAGCCCGAATGGAAGGCCTTGGAACTGAAGATGATGGCCGAGAAACTCGAAGCGCAGGAACCTCTTGTGCGCTTGAGCTATAGGGATGTGCAGGTAGGCGTCCTGCATATCTAGAGACGCTAAAAAGGTGTCCTGCTTCAGCATGGGAATAAGACCCGGAAGAGTCACCATGCGGAATCTTTTGTAGGCGACCGACAAATTGAGGTCGCTGAGGTCCAGAATCGGATGGCGGTCCCCTGTCTTCTTTGGAACCAGGAAGAAGTGGGAGTAGTATCCGTGTCCTCTCTGGTTCTCTGAGACGTACTCTATCGCTCCCTTTTGCAGAAGTGCGAGCACTTCTTGCCTGATCAATGACTTGTGCTGAACCGGGTACCGGGAGAGCAACAGAGGCCTCAAGGGTGGCTTTTCCGCGAATTCTATAAAGTGGCCTCTTCCGACCAACTTAGAACCCACCTGTCGGTGGTTATAGTCTGCCATCCCGGCAGGAAATTCATAATGCGACCCCCGACCATGACATCCCGTTGATCCTGAGGGGCGGGGGCCGGGAAGGAGTCAGGCTGTGGCGGCTGAGGGTCCCACTGGCTGGACCGGCTTAGAAGCACGCTGGCTCCGACCTGCGGGTTGTTTTCCCTGGGCTCTGCGAAAACCAGAGCCCCTCTGCTGTGGAACGGGGCGGGACTGTTGTCTCTGCGTCCGTCCACGAAATCGGCTTTGGTTCCTACGAAAGGAACTAAGCTTGGGTAGGTACATGGCCTGAACCGACCTCACCGCCTTCCCGGCCTCTTGGAGTATGGTAATGATCTTCTCTGAGGGTTTACCAAACAGAACTTCTCCCTCGAATGGGGCGTCCATGATGTTTTTCTGGACGTCCAGGGTAAAACCGGAGACACGGAGCCAAGAGTGCCTCCGGAGGCATACGCCAGAAGCTGCTGCTCGGGCCGAGGAATCCGCGGAGTTGTACGCGGCTTGTAGCACCTGGGTTCCCACGTCCGAACCCGTACGGAGGAGCTGTAACATCTCCTTCTGCTCACCTTCCGCAATTTCTCCGCCGCATCCAGGCCCCGCTCCCACAGGGCATTTGGAACTGCACCATGGGTCAAATAATTCAGGGATCTGATGGTGCAGGTAGCGGAAGCTTGTCGATGCGCCTACCCATGGAGTCCAGCTGTTTGGACTCTGGGTCTGGTGGCAGGGTGCTCAGATGTTGCGGTCTCTGGGACCGGTCATGAGAGGCTGTTATGACCAGAGAGTCAGCCTGAGGATGTTGGGTCAAGTACTGGTCTTCTCTTGGAGCCTTGTACAAGAGGTCAGCTTTCTTCGGCATCGCCGGGACCGAATGTGGACGCTCCACGCTGCCTTGGTGACGTCCACGAAAGTGTCTACCAAGGGTGGCACCACCACAGGCTTGGGGTCCTTCTGCCGAAGATGCTTCACAAGGCGCAGCCTTTCGGGGTCTAGCTCTTCCGCATCCCATCCCATGTTCTCCTGGATGTGTCTCATGATATCCGAGAACGAAGGGTCATCCGGAGGAGACCTTGGCAGCTCACGTGGGTCCGGAGAAGGGATGGAGAGGGGAGATGGGGATCTGGATGTAGAAAACTCTGATCCCGTGTCCTCCGTCGAAGGTGAACGTCGGTGTCTTCTGGGACTCTTGGGACTGGGTGACCTAGAAGAGGATCTGGACGGAGGTTTCCTTTTATCGAGTCTCCCCCTTGGAGGGGTCCTGGGCTCCTGGGGAGGAGGTAACCGGCCTGTAGACCCAGACGGAGAAGGGGGTGCAGGAACCGGAGGAGCAACTTGAGTAGGAGGAGGAGGAAGCGGAGCTGGAGTGGGGACCATGTCCTTTTTGATGGTATCCCACCAGTAAGAGAAAAGCTCCTTCACCTCTGAAAAGGAAAGACCCGACGACGGTCCGGGCGCCGGTGGACGGTCGTCGGGACCCGGCGTCGGCTCCGCAGGGGGCTCGGGTTGTGGCAAGGGTTCCCTGTGAGTCTCAACATAGAATTTGACGGTAGATAAGGACCGCTTGGCCCACCCAGTCTGCCCATTTCACTGATGGATAAGCTGCAGATCCTAGTTAACCAGCAGCCTACTTCTTCCTACCCCCACCCCTAGAATTACCTCATGACTGTCCCATGCATGCTTGAATTCCACCACTGTTTGTGACTCCACAACCTCTTCTGGAAGGCCGTTCCATACATTCACCACCCTCTCTGTGAAAAAATACTTCCTTAAATTACCTCTGAGCCGCCCCACTTCTATCTTCAAATTGTGCCCCTTGTTCTTGACACCTCTTTTTAGAAAGATGCTACCTCTTGGACTTTGCTGATTCCCTTGAGGTACTTGAAAGTTTCTATCATGTCCCCCTCTCCCTTCTTTCCTCGAGGCTATACATATTAAGCTCCTTAAGTCTCTCTTCATGTCTTCCAGTGCAGACCCTGCACCATTTTAGTTGCCCTCCTCTGGACAGCTTCCATCCTGTCTATGTCTTTGCGGAGACTGGGTCTCCAGAACTGCACGCAGTACTCCAGATGGGGTCTCACTAGCTGTCTGTACAGAGGGATAATAATTTCCTGTTTTCTACTGGTGATGCTTCTCCCTGTGCATCCCAGTATCCCCCCAGCCCTCCTTGCTGCCCTCTCACATTGCTTGCCCACCTTTAGGTCATCTGATATGACTACCCCCAGGTCCCTTTCCATTTTTGTTGTTGTTAGTATCTCACCCCCCATTGTGTACTCTTCTCCTGGGTTTTTGTTTCCCAGGTGCATTACCTTGCACTTCTTAACACTGAATCTAAGCTGCCATACATTTGACCATTCCTCTAACCTTGCCAAGTCCCTTCTCATCCTTTCCACTCCACCTTGTGCATCAACTCTGTTGCAGATCTTTGTGTCAGCTGCAAAGAGACATACTTTTCCTTCCAGTCCCTCTGCAATGTCACTTATAAAGACATTGAAGAGGACTGGTCCTAATACCGAACTCTGCGGTACCCCACTACTAACCCTCCTTTTTTCAGAGTGGACAGGACCGAGGTCGCCCGTCTGGTCCTCGGGCTGGGTTAACTCCTCCTCAGTGATGGTCTCCTGACCGGCGTCGGTCGGAGGTGTTGGGGTCCTCTTCTCAATTGGAGCAGGTGCCGGTCCCCCTACCGGCGTCCGGTGATGAGTAGGCCTGGCCGGCGACAGTCTTCTGGCGGACGATGGCTCTGGGGACCTGTGGCGAGAGGCTGGCGTCGGGTCCTGCGGCCTCTTGAGTGAGGTGAGTTCCTTGGTTTTCCGAGGAGGCAAGGAAGCAGACCTGACGTCGGGTTCAGAATGGCGGGAACCCGACTTATGGTGATGATGGCGATCCCCTGACTTAGCCAGGGCCTTGGAGGATGAGGAAGGCCTGGGAGTCTTGGCCTGAGAAGAGGAAGAAGATTTTCTCACCGCAGCGGGGGGAGGCTGAGAGCTGGCCCGGGAAGGAGAGCGGTTGGACCTGGAGCCGGAGCTGCGCTAGTCGGAGGCCCTAGACGGGGACCTGGAAGGGGCCTTCTCTCTGTGCTTCTCAGCATGCTTGTGGGCCTTCTGCGAAGAATCCCCCTTGGAAGCCATGGACTTGAGTTGCTCCTCTAAAAGGAACGCCTGTAGGGCCTTCTGGCGACGGATCCGGGTTCTGCTGTTGAAACCCTGGCAAAAGGAGCAGGACCGGGTGTCGTGGTCTGGGCCTAGGCACCGGACACAGGCCGAGTGCGGATCCTTAAAAGGGATCTGCTTTACAGGCGCACTTGAGGTGACCGGAGGGTGGGAGGACATCAGAGAAAAACTGAACTCGGAGGAACAAATTTCCCGTGGGAAGCACTTTACGCACGCGTCGGCAGCTAGAAACCGAATTGAAGGGTCGAGACATGCAAGTCGACGGCTGGAAAGAACTGGGGAATCTGACGGGACCGCCCCTTATACACTACGCCTGACGTCGGAGGCGGGACCGACTGAAGATAGCTAGCTAGAATTTTTCCGTGGGGTCCTGATGCCTGCCGGCTTCAGTCCTAATGGTGTAACCTGCTGCAAGAGCTGTGTCTCGAAGTAAGATCTGAGCAACGCACGCTCGTAAACAGTCATTTTTAGGAATTTTTTCACCAAATTTACAACATAGGCTTTTTGAGAGCCCACCTTATGAACACTGGCACTGTCGTTTCCTTAATCAGTCCTGAAAGGTGATTTGCGCAGTGACCGCAAAATCACCCTTAGGGACAGATAAACGTCATGACAGTGACAGAATTCATGAGGAGGGGTTCCAAAACCCCCATGTTGAAAATTTAGTGCTAAAATTCCAAAAAACGCTATTTATTACATTATACAGCTTACTGGCATTTCCTCAGTTCACGGTCGGCTTTGAATAGTGCAGACGTGTTCCCGGTCCACTGAAGATCATTGTGCCGAGCTCCAGAGGTGAAATGTAAGGTGAGGTGGGGGTGTGGGAGGCAGAGTGCATAGTGGGTGGGTCTGGTGGGCAAGGAGACCGCCCGAGGGACATTTTCTTGTTTACAGGTTTTTGTTTTTTATTATTAAGACGACAAGAGAACGCTTGCCACGCTGGGGTGGGGTCCCAGTGTGGCAGCTGAAAAAGGCTGTTTGGGGGCTGGGCCGGCAGTTGGGCACCCCTGGCCCGGCAGCTTTGCCACGCTGGGGTGGGATCTGGCGTGGCACCTGAAACTTTTTTGGGGCGTGGGCGATGGGGACTGGGCATCCCCGTCCGGCCATAATTTCTGCCACGCTGGGGTGGGCTCCCAGCGTGGCACTTCTACTTTTTGGGGGGGGGGGCTGAAGCTGGGAGTTGGGCACCCTGTCGGCCATAAGTGGGTGCGCTTAGCGGGGAGCGATGAGCACGCAATATGCTCACTGAACCGGAGCTCTCCCTTTCAACTGTACGGCACTGCTTTTTCGGTCATCGCACTATGTTTCTTGCACATGTGTGCAAGCAAACATAAAAAACTATTTCATTTCTAATCTGCATGTAGTTATAATGAACAAGCTTGTTTTTTTAATGTTCCTGCTACTGTAAATAAATATTTTTGGTGAATTCTACAACTGCTCCTGGTTTTCCCTATGATTCCAGACCTGCGCCTGGACGACACACTGTACCTTAGCTTCATGATGCAACCCTGATGCATAATACTATGTTTTGAACCATTTCTGTATTTACCGCTGTTTGTCACCTCTGTAATTGCTTAGTAATTCACCTGGGTCATGCTTGAAAATAGCCATCCCTATGGCTAGTGCACCTACCCAGTAAACAAAAACTAAATTAATAAAATAAAAAAATCCTTCACATCCCATTCTGAAGGCCAGTCCTTAGCGAGCCAGAGCTTCCTGTTCCCGGGGGATTCAGGGAACACGGAAAGGCACAGGCCGCACCCAGACGTGTCGTGTTGCCCGCCTAGGCAGTAGAGGCATGTGCTGTGCCGATTGCTGACCAAGATTTTCTGGCAGCACTGAAACATAGAAACACAGAATCTGACAGCAGATAAGGACCGCTTGGCCCACCCAGTCTGCCCACTGAACACAAAATCTGAATCTGGGCTTCTTGCGATCCATGTCGATGGATGGAACGAAGTCGAGGAATCTGCTAAAGGTAGGAAAAAGCTGAGAAAAGCATCGAACAGAGCTTCACCAATGGCACAAAGAAATTCCTATGTGAAGCGTAAAGGCAGTGACCTATTTTTCCAGCAGAAAGAAAGAAAGATTTGACGTCACTGGATGCAGTTGGGGATATATCCACTCTGGTAGCAGGAGGAGCTTAAAGACATACAGCAAATCACTGCCTTCCAGTGTAACTACCAGAGTGTAGATAGTGTATCATATCCAAACCCCTAGAAAGACCAGGTTACTCACCTGTAACAGTAGTTCTAGGAGTGGTATATGCTGTTCATCCACACTCTCTGGCGTGTCCCTTTCCCCTTTAAACTTGCCGGAAGTCTTCAAGCTGGGTCCTCCCACCAACCTGGGTGGTAAACACCTCGGCAACGCCCCATGATGCCAGGATTTTAGCCCGTTGGAAGCAAGGTTGCGCGCCTAAAGCCGGGGAGGTCGGGTGAGTGCATGAGGATGAACAACATATACCACGCCCAGAACTACTGTTACAGGTGAGTAACCTGTTCTTCTAGGAGTGTGGATATGTTGTTCATCCATACTCTCTGGCAGACTCAAAGCAGTTCTCCTGGAGGAGGGAGGCAAGGTGCACACCCCCTATTTGGGAAACAGAGATTGGAGAACCGAGGCCCCAAAACCAGCATCCCAGCGTGACTAGAGGTTGATGTGGTAGTGGGTAAAGAAAGTGTTTGCTGACTTCCAGGTAGCAGCCTGACAGATTTCCTGGATAGGGATGTCCCTGGAAGCAGCCACCGATGCAGCAGTATGACGGGCAGAATGAACTCTAATCCCTCTGGGAGGCTCCTTGCCCGCCAACTCATAACACAGACCTATCAATGATGTAATCCATCTCGCAGTGGTCCATTTGGCTGCAGGTCTGCCAGAAGCGACTTCAGCGTAGGTGACAAACAGCTGGCGAACCTCTCCCTGAATTTCCGACGTCCTCTCCTTATAAAAGGAGAGAGCACATCTAAGGCCCAGAGTATGGAGCCTGTACTCGGCATCCAAGGTGTAGTTAGGGTAGTATACCGGCAGAGTCAATACCTGGTTAAGGTGAAACTCTGAAACCACCTTCGGAAGGAATTTCAGGTGGGGGCGCAGGACAAGTTTGTCCCTGTGGAAGACCAGATAAGGGGAGTCCACCAAAAGCACCTGGAGTTCCCTTGTCCTTCTGGCTGACATGTTAGCCACCAGGAAGGCCGTCTTCCATGACAAGTGTGAGAGCTCACACTTGTGCATAGGTTCGAATGGCTTGCCCGTGAGCTTTGCCAAAACCAGCAAAAGATCTCACGGAGGTGGAGGTTCACGCACTGGAGGGGATATGTGATCCAGGCCTTTGAAGAAGCGCCCGATCACTGTCTCCTGAGCCAAAGTCGGCTGACCGGCCCGCACCTGGTAAGCAGAAATGGCTCCCAGGTGCACCCTAAGAGTCGAAGACCGTAGACCCACTTTGGAGCGAGATCAAAGGTAGTCTAGAATGTTAGCCACAGAGCAGGATAAGGGGTCCAGACTTACACTGGCACCAAATGGAAAACCTTTTCCATTTGAAGGCACAACATTTCCTGGTCGATTCCTTACGAGATGCCTCCACCACAGTGCAGACATCCTTGGAAAGACCCAGAACCTGGAACTCTAGTCGCTCAGGTACCAGGCTGTGAGGTGCAGGGATTGAAGGTCCGGATGGAATACCTTCCCCTGGTTCAGAGATATCAGGTCCAGGCGTGTACAAAGCCACTCCGGGGGCCTGCAGCTGAGGCTGAGGAGATCTGGGTACCAGAAGTCGAGTGGCCAATCTGGGGCTACCAGGATCACCTCCGCCTTGTCCCTCCTCACCTTGAGTAACACCTTGTGGATCAAGGGAAATTGAGGAAAGGCGTAGAGGAAGCCTGGTGTCCACAGCCTCGACATGGCATCCCCCTGCAGTGAGCTCTGCTGAGGGGGGCAGACATGGTACAGTCTCAGCTTGGTATTTTCCCTGGAGGCAAACAGGTCCACCAATGGTTTGACCCAACAGGAGAACAGACTTTAAGCTACCTCAAGATGGAGTAACCACTCGTGGGACGTCTGGCCTATGTGGCTGAGAGCATCCGCCAGTTGGTTTGAGACTCCTGCCACATGGATGGCTAGGAGATCTGCCTCCAACCGACTAACAAGGGTCCAGATGCGGAGCGCCTCCTTGCACAACAGACAGGAGTGCATGCTGCCCTGTTTGTTAAGGTAGTACATGGTCATGGTATTGTCCGTCTGGACTTGAACCACTTGACCTCTGATCTGAAGAGCGAAAGCTGACAGTGCCAGTCTGACTGCTCTGAGGTCCAACAGGTTGATGTGGCATCAGGACTCCTCGGGCGTCCAGAACCCGTGGGCCCTGCTGTCCCCCATGTGGGTTCCTCAGCCCATGAGAGAGGCATCGGTCATCAGGATGACCATCGGCTCTGGGCGGACTAACGGGATACCTTCCTGCAACCGTTCTGGGGCAGTCCACCACGGGAAAGCGTCCCACATCTTCTGGGTAATAGTGATCAGCTGGTCGAATTAACCATGGTGCTGAGTCCACTGGGTGGCCAGCTCCCACTGGAGGGGGCGCATGTGCCACCTGGCCCAATGGACCACTGAGGTGCACGCCGCCATGTAACCCAAAAGGCGCAGAAAGTCCCAGGCAGGGAGCAAGTGCCCAACCAGAAATGATCAGGCAAAGGAGGAAAGAACCTCCGCCCTGTCCGCCGGGAGCCATGCTCTCCCCAATGAAGCCCATCACCTGAGAGGGCACGAGTTCCGACTTGGCCTCATTGATCAAGAGGCCAAGCTGGGAGTAGGTTCGGAGGGCCAGATCCCTGGACCTCTCTGCCTCCTGAAGGGAGGAACCTGCCAAGAGCCAGCTGTCGAGATAAGGGTATATCCAAACTCCTCGATGACGAAGATGGGTCACCACTACAGCAATGCACTTGGTAAAGACCCAAGGGGCCGATGACAGGCCAAACGGCATGGTTCGGAACTCGTACAGGGTCACCTCGATCCTGAAGTGGAGGAACCACAGATGGGATGGACGGATTGGGACGTAAAAGAATGCGTCCTGTAAATCCAGTGAACAGAACCACCTGTTTCGCTCCAGGGATGGTATGATCTGGTTCAGAGTTACCATCTGGAAGGTGCGAGACCTGAGATATTGATTCAGGTTGTGGAGATCTAGGAATGGGGCGCCAACCCCCCATCCACTTGGGTACCAGGAAATACCTGGACACGAAGCCTGGGTTTGTAGGAGGATCCGGCACTGGAGCTACCACCTCCTTGCGGAGGACCTGAGCAATGTCGTCTCTAAGGGCTGACTAAGTGCGAGCTGAGATCCTTTCCTCCTGAGGGGCGCAGGCTCGGCTGGGAGGGTACTGCTCGAATTCCAGAGGCAGTCCCTGGCCGACCATTTACAGAACCCATCTGTCCGAAGTAATACCGGACCAGGCAGAAAGAAAGTGGCGCAGCCGGACACAGAGCTAGCATGATGGGTGTAGGGGTGGCAACCCCCAACCCATCACTGAGCAGGCTTGGAGGAGGAGGAGGCTCCTGGACCAGCAAATTGGCCTCCTTTACGGGGCTGTTAGGGACCCTGCTTGGGCCTGGGGTGCCAAGCTTGAGCCTGCTGCTGTCCTCCTTGAAAGGAGGGCTGCCTAACCGCTGGGGAAGAGTGCCAAAAAGGCTTCTTTTTGCACTTCTGCTGGTTCTTGCCTGAAGAACCCTTCGCAGAGGTAGCATCCATGGTGGCATTGGACTGCTCTATGCGCTGGAGGTGACCAGCCACTCCCAGACCGAAGAGGTCGGTGCCTAGGAAGGGCACATCAGCTAATCTGTGCTGAGTATCCGCCGGAAAGGAGGATAACCTCAGCCAGGCCCTATGGCGAGTGGCCACTGCGGCTGCTAAGAGCAGGCACA
This sequence comes from Neoceratodus forsteri, assembly GCA_016271365.2. Classification (NCBI taxonomy): domain Eukaryota; kingdom Metazoa; phylum Chordata; order Ceratodontiformes; family Ceratodontidae; genus Neoceratodus; species Neoceratodus forsteri. The sequence goes on along the minus strand of CM057451.1, from coordinate 265,426,710 downwards.
GGAATCTCCAATGTCCAGGGCCATCTGGAGCTGCTGTTTTGCAACAGCATGGCCCTGGTCATGGACTTGCTTCACAGTGGTCTGCATGTACGCTGGGAGATGAGGGAGGACTTCATCTAATTACCCTAAGAGGGCATGAGAGGAGTGTGCCATAATAACAGCCGAACTGGCCTGACGAAAGCCTAAGGAGGAAGCCGCATAGACCTTCCCGGCATAATGGTCCATATTCTTGGACTTCTTGTCTGGGGGGCCGTCAATGTCGGTTGAGCTGCCAGTGCGTCTGAACACAGAAGCAGTCACAAGGCTTTCGGCCGAGGGATGCTCTGTGAACCCCTTCAGGGACCTCATGGGTACCGTATACTTGCGGGCCATGAGGGCAGACAGAGCTGGACAGGAGGCAGGACGCTGCCAGAGCTCAAGGGCCGGGCCAACAATGACTTCGGCCACTGGAAAGGCCTCCATTGGGGTATCCCCCCTTTTTGAGGATATCTGTAAGGGGGTATTCCGCCTTCTTCTGGATAGGCTCCAGGGGCATTCCAGTCGATTCGGAAATCAGGCGAAGGATGCCCTGAAAAGAGGAAGGACCTTCCTCCAAACCTGCCACTGATGACTCGTCATCCCCTGGATGTGAGTGCAGACCAGTGGCATCCGAGTCTGAAGAGTCGGGATATAACGGTCTCCCGCCTATGTCTCCCTCGATGCGCTGAGGGCGATCAGGGACAACAGTGATGGACAGACGACAGGGCAGTCAGATGCCTGTCTGGTTCTCTTTCAAGGGAGCCCCTCCCTGAGACTGCTTAGGCGGTGGCTCCACCAAAATCGGTGGGGAGACCATAATAGGCCGAGCCAGAATATGAGCCGGCCCCACGGGTGGGGGAACTGAAGTCTTCGGTTCCGGTGTTGGCCTTGGAGGCGGGAGCCAAATAATGGCTGGAGCTGCCGGTGGAGCTGGCTTTTCATCGGTCAGAATCAGCTGTTGCCACATGAGGTCCTCATAACGTCAATGGAGTTTCCGTCGAAGTCTCTCCTCGTCCGAGGAGGATAAGGATCGATGGCGACGCCTCTTTCTGGAGTGTTTGTGACCTTTCTTCGGTTTTTCGACTGAAAGGGTCCTGGTCCTCGATCGAGACTGACGGGGTCGGCTGGTTCGATCGGGGGACGCTGGAGTAGGGGAAAACTGAAGTTCCAGAATGGTTTCCTCGATGAGGTAACCTGAAGGAACAGTCTCCTCATCGGGAAAAGAAAGAACCGGGGTCCCTTCTAAGGAATCGTCGACAGGAGTTGGCGATAAGGGCTTGATGGGATCGAGTGTAATCTCAGCCGGTTCGGCCATTTTCTCGGTCTCGGTGCCTTGGCCCGACGGAAGATCCGTAAAGCCGGCGGCCAAGGATGTGATCTCGACCGAGGTCGTGACCGCGTGTTCCTGGGACTTGGACCTCTCTCGGTCCCAGGAGTGTCTTCTTCTGGAGGAAGAAGACTTGGGGTCCTTGTCCCTCTTCCAAGGGTGGGAGGAGTGTGAGCCTGAGAGAGCCTCACCCCTGGTGGGGAGAGAATGGCACAACTCCTGAAAGGAGCCTGTAAAAGTCGAGCCGAGGTTGAGGGGAATGAAGAAGCTTCGACCGACAGAAGCTTGAACAGCTTCTTCCTCGAATGCCTTCATCTGTTCCAACTGCTCGGCAGATACTGCGGCCGTGGAAACCGTCCACCTCGCCTCTTTTGATTTCACCAGCGGGTTCCTTTTCTCTGGTCTCCCCAATTGAAGGCGCGCCTTGCGATCGTCCAGAACGTTGTGATGGAAGGCCAAACAAATTGTACACGACGAGGTGTCATGTCCGATATCGAGGCAGTACATGCATGCTGGGGGGGGGGGGGTCAGTGCGCGACATTTTCTGTCCACAGGGACACCAGCGAAATCTGGGGGACGATTTGTCCTCCATATCTTCATCGGAATTGCAAACTCTAACGGGTTTGATAGCAAGTTGCGGTAAAACCAATGTTTTGAAACCAGGGCCTATGAAGTACAGAAGCAGCACGAGGGACCTGTATCTTCTAGAAGAAAGGAAGATCTGGCGTCATAGGGCAGAGCCGAGGTATTTACCACACCGGTGGGTGGGAGGAGCCAGCTTGAAGACTTCCGGCAAGTTTAAAGGGGAAAGGGACATACTAGAGAGTGTGGATGAACAACATATCCACGCTCCTAGAAGAACATTTTCATAGAAAGGGTGGTGGAGGAGTGGAATAAGCAAGTGAATGAGGTGGTATGAGCGAAATCAGAAAGGGGGGAAGGGGTTCAAACATGGGTGGGACAGATACATACATGGGCTCAGTAAATATGGTATCAAAAGGGGGAGAGAAAATATGAAGAGCAACTACAGCTCTCATATTCTATATCAGATAGGCAGGACTGGGCACGTACAATGGACTGAGGGGCCTTTTACTGCCAGTAACGTCTTTCTATGTTTCTCTTTACTGTATGGACTTCAGCTTATGGTTCTCCATAGGTTACAACAAACTACCACTAACTGAGTAACGCTATACCTTAAAATAAGTAAATACTTCTGTGGCCTGTTCAAAATTCCAGTCATTTTCCTGCAGGCACCTAGCAGAACAAAGAAAAAAACAGAAAAACATTACATAGATATTTCATTTATATAGCGCCCCTCTCTGGAGACTCTGAGCACTTCACAACACAATTTAAAAGCACAATAAAACATTAACAATACGTAAACCTAATACAGAATAAGCAGCAACATACAAAGAAAACCAATTATCATACAACATAGTAATTAAAAACCACTGAAAGCCTGGTGAAATAGCAAGGTTTTTAATCCCTTTTTAAAGAATTCCACTGAGGGTACCTCCTATAGTTGTTGAGGAAGAGAGTTCCACAGGGTGGGTGTGGCCACTGAAAAGGCTCGGTCACCAGAGTTCCGCAACCTCACCCTCAGAACACTAAGAAGGCAACCCTCGGCTGAATGGAGAGTCCGGGACGGGCGGTAGGGAACAAGGAGATCTTGCAGGTAGACTAGTCCCTGATCATTTAGGGCCTTACAGGTCAGTAATCAGACCGAGAAGATAATCCTCCATCTGACTGACAGACAGTGCAGTTCACAGAGGATGGGTGTAATATGATCAAACCTTCGTATACCCAGCAGTAGTCGAGCTGTCGTTTTCTGCACTAGTTGCACCTGTTGGAGGTTACCTCCAGAAATCCCCAGGTAAAGGGCATTGCAGTAGTCCAGCCTAGATGTGATGAAAGCATGTACCAGTGAGGTCAGGTCCTCAAGTGGTAGAAGACGACGGATCTGGGCAATATTCCTCAGATGATAAAATCCACTCTTAACAATGGCCGACAAACAACACAACAGCCCAACTTACTTCCAATTCCTGTCAGACCTGCCTGACGTCGATTTGCTCCCCTTCTAGCCCTTCCGGATTGTTCTGAACGAGTTCTCCAACATTAGGACACTAAGTGCTTTCTCACACTCCCAATGTCAAGCCAGGAAACCTGCTTCCCAACAATGAACTTTGATGGAGGAATGAGATGAACATTGCCCTATGTTGCTTGGTAGAAGCTCAGACCATCACCTGCTGGCTCAGTTCTAAAGTTTTTGGTCTCTCCTTCCACAGCTGAACAGGTATGTGCCATCAGAAAAGTCACTGACACTAACCACAAAATCCTGCTTTGCAACAGTTGGCCCAAGCCTGTGCCACCACCGAGTAACATCTAATGGGGATACTCAAGTCTTGTCTGCTGGCCCGACACAATGATCCAGACTTGTGGCATGAAAAGCAGCACCAATGCCCCTGCACTAGATGTGAGCGTGATCCCCAAACTTGAGATAGGAAATTATTTTTACATAATTAACTGTCCTTCCATCTTTCTTTCCATGCCAGTTATATATTCTGATATGCTTTGACGATTTTTTGATAAATAAATTATCTAGTTTGGGGTGCCCTCAGATCTACGTAGAGGACCACTCTCCCCAGCAGCTACTGCTATTGATTTTCATATTTCTAAGCATTTTAGGACATCAATAACTCCCATTCCATGCGATTCATCTGAATGGCTAGGAAATTCAGGTTACTCACCTGTAACAGGTGTTCTAGGAATGGTATATGTTGTTCATCCACACTGTCTGGCAGGGTCCTTGCAGCTTTAAATCTTGCCGGAAGGTCTTCAAGCTGGCTCCTCCCACCCACCCGGATGGTAAAACTCTCGGCTCCGCCTCATGACTCCAGATCTAGCCCGCTGGAAGCCAGGTTGTGCGTCGAAGCCGGGGAGGTCGGGGTGTGGATGAACAACACATACCATTCCTAGAACTCCTGTTACAGGTGAGTAACCTGTATTTCTAGGGACATGGATATATTGTTCATCCACACTGTCTGGCAGACTCCTAGCAGTTCTCTGGGAGAAAGGAGGCAAGGCGCACACCCCCTACTTGGGAAATAAAGACTGGAGAACAGAGGCCCCAAAACCAGCATCCCGACATGACTCAAGGTCGATGTGGTAGTGGGTGATGAAGGTGTGTGCTGACTTCCAGGTAGCAGCCCTGCAGATTTCCTGGATAGGGACGTCCCTGGAAGCAGCCACCAATGCAGCGGTATGGCGGGTAGAATGAGCTCTTATCCCTCTGGGAGGCTCCATGCCCGCCAACCTATAGCAGAGATCTATGCAGGAGGTGACCCACCTGCCTATCATTTGCTTGGCTGCAGGTCTGCCAGGTGTAGCTTCAGCACTGGTGACAAACAGCTGGTGAACCTCTCCCCGAACTTCAGCCGTCCGCTCCTTGTAGTATGAGCGCTCTTCGAGGGTCCAAAGTATGGAGCCTATATTCGGCCTCCGAGGTGTGATTGCGGTAGAACACCGGTGGAGTCAACACCTGGTTAAGGTGAAACTCCAACACCACCTTCGGAAGGAATTTCGGGTGGGGGCGCGGGACAACCTTGTCCCTGTGGAAGACCAGATAGGGAGACTCGATGGAAAGCGCCTGGAGCTCTCTCATCCTTCTGGCTCACGTGATAGCCACCAAGAAGGCAGTCTTCCACAACAGGTGAGAGATGTCACACCTGTGCATCGGTTCAAATGGCTTGCCCATGAGCTTAGCTGATACCAGCAGTAGATCCCACAGAGGTGGAGGTTCTCGCACTGGAAGGGATATGTGGTCAAGGCCTTTGAAAAAGCGGCCAACCACCTTCTCCAGCGCCACCGACTGCTTCCCGGCCCGCGCCCGGCAAGCAGAGATGGCTGCCAGGTGTACCTTAAGGGTCGTCGACCGAAGCCCTTGCTGAGAAAGGGACCACAGGCAGTCCAGAATGCTTGCCAAAAAACAGGAGGAAGGGTCCAGGACACTGCCCTGACACCAAATGGAGAATCTCTTCCATTTGAAGGCGTAGCATTTTCTGGTCGACTCCTTACGGGATGCCTCAACAACGTTGAGGACCTCATCAGAAAGACCCAAGGCCTTGAACTCTAGCCGCTCAGGAACCAGGCCATCAGGTGCAGGGATTTAAGGTCCGGATGGAATACCTTCCCCTGATTGACTGAGTTCAGGTCTGGGCGGGCTGGAAGCCGCCTCGGGAGCCTGGAGCTGAGATTGAGGAGATCTGGATACCAGAACTGGCGGGGCCAGTCTGGGGCTACCAGAATCACCTGCGCCTTGTCCCTCCTCGCCTTGAGAAGCACCTTGTGGATCAAGAGAAATGGGGGAAAGAAGTAGAAGAGGCCCGGGGTCCATGGTCTCGAGAAGGCACCCTACTGCAGCGAGCCCTGCTGAGGGGGACGGGCATGAAACAGTCTCAGCTTCGCATTCTCCCTGGAGGCAAACAGGTCCACCTGAGGCGTGCCCCAGTGGGTGAACAGATCTTGTACTACCTCCAGCAGGAGAGACCACTCGTGGGACGCAGCCCCTATCCGGCTTAGGGCATCGGCCAGGGTGTTGGAGGCTCCTGCAACATGGATGGCAAGATCATCAGCCTCCAGGCTGCACACTAGTGACCAAATGCGGACAGCTTCCCTGCACAGAGGCATGGAGCGCGTCCCGCCCTGGCGGTTTAGGTAGTATATGGCCGTGTTATTGTCTGTCTGGACCTGAACCACTTGGCCCCGTTGAAACGGAGCGAAGGCGGTGAGGGCTAGAAGAACCGCTCGAAGCTCCAGCAGGTTCATGTGGCATCGGGAATCCCGAGGAGACCAGAGGCCGTGAGCTCTCTGCTCCCCCAGATGGGCACCCCAACCCATTAATGAGGCATCGGTCGACAGAGAAACCGTCGACTCGGGGTGGACAAACGGGATGCCCTCCTGCAGATGTGCTTGAACGGTCCACCACTGGAGAGCGTCCCACATCCCCTGGGTCACTGTCACTTGCTGATCCAGCAGATGGAAGTGCTATGACCATTGGCTGGCCAGCCCCCATTGAAGAGGACGCATGTACCAACGGGCCCAACGGACCACGCTGGTGCAGGCCACCATGAGGCCCAGGAAGTCCCGGGCAGGGCGCGATTGCCCAACCTGAAATGATTGGGCAAAGGAGGAAAGAACCTCGGCCCTGTCCCCCGGGAGCCGTGCTCTGGCTCGTACAGAGTCGAGCTCTCCTCTGATGAACTGGATCACCTGCTTTGGCACAAGTTCCGACTTGGCCTCGTTGATGAGGAGGCCAACCTGAGAACAAACCTGGAGGGCCAGATCTCTGGACCGCTCCACCTCCGTTCTGGAGGGGGCTGCAATCAGCCAGTCGTCCGGGTAGGGGTAAACCCGGATGCTTTGGCGCCGCAGGAATGCTGTTACCACTGCCATGCATTTGGTGAAGACCCTGGGCACTAGGGAAAGGCCAAAAGGCATGGCCCGGAACTCATAGAGGGATCCCTCTGCTCTGAAGTAGAGGAATCTCTGGTGGGACGGACAGATTGGGACGTGAAAGAACGCGTCCTGGAGGTCCAGAGAACAGAACCACATTCCTTGTTCCAAGGATGGGATTATCTGAGCCAGAGTGACCATCCTGAAGGTCCGAGACCTTAGGAACCTGTTCAGGTCGCGCAGGTCGAAAATGGGGTGCCAGCCCCCCGTCTGTTTTGGGACCAGGAAGTACCTGGACACAAATGCTGGGTCTGGAGGAGGATCCGCCACCTTCCTGATCACCTCTTTTTCGAGGAGCAGGGCGATATCAGCTCGGCGAGCCGACAAAGAGGCTGCGGACCCCGTAGCCCCCGAGGGGTGACGGCTTGGAAGGGCGGGGCCTGCTCGAACTCCAGGGGCAGGCCCTTTCCTACCACCTCCAACACCCAACGGTCCATGGTGATAATGGACCAGGCGGTAAGGAAGTGGCGGAGCCGTCCCCCCACGGGGGGAACCCAGGGGGAGTCACGAGGCTGGGGGCAACACCCCCTCAACCCGTCACTAGGCAGGCTTAGAGGAGGGACCAGCTGAGGGACGTCCTGGGCCTTTTCCTCCCTGCTTCCTGTTAGAGGAAGCCGCAGGCTTGGCTTTGGGGTGCCAAGCGTGAGCCTGCTGGCCCTGGTGCTGTTGGGCCGGACGTGTCACAGGTGCAGAAGGTCGAAAGGACTTATGTTGCTGTTGTTGACGGCCCTTGTCCTTCTGGGCGGAGGTGACTGAGTCCAGAGTGGCATTGGACTTTTCGATCTGCTGGAGGTGACCTCCACTCCAGGGCCGAAGAGCTCGGTCCCCAGGAAGGGGACATCTGCCAGTTTATGCTGGGTATCCGCCGTGAAGGTGGATATCTTCAGCCATGCCCTGCGGCGCATGGTCACCACAGCCGCAACTGATCTGGCACAGGAGTCTTCAATGTCCAGAGCCGATTGGAGCTGCTGCTTTGCCACCACCCTTTCCTGGTTCCGTACCTGCCTGACCGTAGTCTGCAGGTCGGCCAGGAGATGAGGGATCACCTCATCCAGGAAGCCCATGAGGGTGTGGGAGAAGCGTGCCATCAGCATGGCCGAGCTGGCCTGGTGGAGGCCAAGAGAGGACGCAGTGTACACCTTGCGCCCGGCACAGTCCAGCTTTTTGGACTCCTTGTCGGGGGGCTTATCCACATCCCTAGCGTTCCCGGAATGCCGGAAAACACAGTCAGTGACCGACCCCTCGGCGGAGGGGTGTTACGAAAAACCAGACAAAGAGCCGGTAGGGACCGCATACTTCCTGGCCATCCTGGCTGAAGGCGCAGGACAGGAAGCAGGCCGCTGTTAGAGCTCCAAGGCTGGGCCAAAAATGGCTTCAGCCACTGGAAAGGCCTCCGTGGATGAATCCGCTCGGTCCAGTATCTCCGTTAGGGGATACTCGGCCTGCCTGGATATAGGCTTGAGCTAAATCCGGGTAGAGTCTGAGATGAGCCGAAGCAGACCCATGAAGGACGATGGGCTTCCGTCCATCGACTGGCCCTCGGAGGACTCCAGGTCAATGGGCCTGGAGAACAGGGAGGAGTTGTCGTTGGACTCAGAGAAGTCCGCGAAGAGCTGCCTGGGGCCTGAGCCACCCTCCTCCTGCTGAGGACGGTCGGTAGTGAGGGTGACTGACAACCTGTGGGGCAGGCTGTGACCCGCCCGATAGTCCTTGGTCAACGCCCCCGATTTCGGCTGTGGAGGCGGAGGTTCCACCACAATCGGTGGGGCAGCTGGTTTCAGCCGAACAACTGGCCCAGGCTTGGGCACCCGACCACAGTGAGGGGTTGTTTCGGCCGCTCGGGTGCCAGCCACTTGATGGCCGGGGAAACTGACGGCGTCGGCTTGTTCCCGGACAGAAGTAACTGCTGCCACATCAGGTCCTCGTAGCGTTGACGCAATTTGTGGCAAAGCCTCTCCTCCTCCTCCTCCGAGGAAGATGAGGACGAGCAGCGGCACCGCTTACTTTGGTGCCGAGACCAAGACCGCCGATTTCGGCAGGATCGGCTGGACCGAGAGGATGTCCGAGACCGAGATCCTCAGTATTTCTGAGGACGGGTCTGGAAAGGCACGAGGGACACCGCTCTTCCCTTGGCTCGGAAGCCTTTGATTGGGACTCCTGCACCAGAGGGGCGAGGTAAGTCCTCGGTCTCCACCGGGGAATCGGTGAAGAAGGGTTGTCGGCTTCACCAGTTGACAGCCCATACGACGGGTCGAGAAAAATCTCGACCGCATCGACGGGTGTCTCGGCCGGCTGACCCGACGAGGACTCCGTGAAGCCAGCAGCCTTAGCCGCAACCTCGACCGAAGTAGAGTGTCGACTGTCCGGGGAAGGGGACCTCTCCCGCTCCCACGAACGCCGACGGTAGGACTTACCTTCTGAGTCCTTCTTTTTGGGCTGAGAAGAATGTCCCGATGGCCCCTCTCCCTTCGTGGAAAGGGACTGGCAAAGCTCTTTAAAAGAAGCTGAATAGGAGGTACTCAGAAAGAGCGGGATAAATGCCGCGACCAAGGAAGAGGATGATGCAGCCTGTGCCACCTCTTAGTCAAGGCGATCATCTGCTCGAGTTACTCAGCTGAGCCAGCCGCTTGTGGTAACGCCCAATGGGCCTCCTTGACTTCACCAGTGGATGGTGCTTCTCGGGGCACCAAGCTGTAAATCAGGGCCATGCCGTCTTCCAGGACGTGCCGAAAACGAACGGCATAACTCGCAGGCCTGCAGGTCATGGTCTAGGCTGAGGCAGTAGATACACGTGGAGTGTGGATCCGTCCTGGGCATTTTCTGCCCACATGGGCACCGCCAAAATCCGGGAGTCAATTTGTCCATCGCAGCTGTGAGGGAGTAATTTGACCGAAGTCTTGAAAATTTGAGAATAAGTTTTGGGCTAACTGAAGAAATACGATCCAGTCTACATGCAGAGCGTAAAGGAGGGAACCTGAGCTTCCAAGTGGTAAGGAAGATCTGGCGTCATGGGGTGCAGCTGAGATTTTTACCACCCACGTGGGTGGGAGGAGCCAGCTTGAAGACCTTCTGGCAAGATTTAAAGTGGCAAGGAACCTGCCAGACAGTGTGGATGAACATATCCATGTCCTTAGAATGGGAGTTATTGATGTCAAAGAATGCTTAGGCAGTATGAGAAGAGAGTGCAGCAACTGCTGATGAGAGAGGGATTCAGAGTAGTTAAAAAGGCAGCAAAATTAAATTATTAATTTAACAAAAAAGGTTAAACACATATCTCCATACTTGGTAGCCAATAAAAGAATTGGTGGGTTTCTAGAGGTGTAAAAACTGTTTCCTATCACCTCATGATGGTCTTCTTACATTACAAAACTGATCTCAATTCCAGGTGCATACAGAAAGAACAGTTACGTACTTACCGTAACAGTAGATCTTCAAGAGAATCTCATCAGGCCACACCTATGGAACCAATAGCCTCCAGGTGCTAGGATCACACAGAAACCTTTGCAAGCAGTCAGCCAGGGGGCGGCCCACGGTGACACCCGATGTTGGCTCATACATAAACGTGGGTGGCCCCTCCTCTCCTCAGTTCCCCACTGGAGATCATGCTCACCGGACCTCTCTGTAGGGAACTAGGACAGAATCCAGCACTCTGCAAACCAGGCAAGGCAGAGGGCTATCAGGAGAATAGAATGGTGATAGAAGCAGCAAGGCTAGAGTTGCATGCCCATAAGGGGAAAGGAGGGTGGGATGGCATGGCCTGATGAAAGAGATTCTCCTGAATATCTACTGTTACAGTAAGTACGTAACTGTTCTATCCTCTTCGATGATATCACTTTCATCAGGCCACACCTATGGAATGAATACCAAGCAGTACTTACAGTTAACAATCTGGATGGTCGGAGCCAACAGGCTTCAGAAAGAAGGACTTGTAGTATAGGTGCCAAAGCCAGCCCATCTACAAGAGACCAACGTCCAAAGAGACCAACGTCCAAACTGTAGTGATTAAAGAAGGTGTGGACAGGACTTCAGGTAGCAGCTGCACAAATGTCTGCAGAAGGAAAATATTAAAAAACAAGCAACAGAAGTGGCCATGCGTCTTATGGAATGACAACCCCAGGAAGTTCTTTGCCATACTTACTGTAACAAACAGTAGTACAGCAGGGGGTTATGCGTAACATTTTTTTGCACTGATCCACCCGGGAAAGTTGATGGGATAAGACTGAGGATGTGTTGTTGGAGACCACTGCGCACTGAGCAGCCACTGGGTTATATTCATGTATAGGCGAGACAGAGGAACCGTGAAGACAGAGGAGGCTGAAGCCTAATATGTGTTGCACAGAGTTAGCCTGAATGGATTTGTGTTTCATGACGAAATGAGCCATCCAAAGAATGGCTTCCCTTCTGTCATCTGGAAAAATGGCCCTTGCACTGGTAGTGTCCAAGAGGGTCCTTCTGAAGAGGAGACACTGAGAAGGCTGGAGCTGGGACTTCTCTAGATTCAACAGGACTCCCACAGAGGTAAGGAACTGGGAGGCTGTGGCCACTGTTTGTTCCATTTCCTGCTTGGACGGCCTGGCTAGTAACCAGTCATCCAGATAGGGAAAAACTTGGGAGTCTGAGTTTTCTAACATGCGCCGAGAGAACGGCAAAGCACTCTGTAAAGACTTGAGGTGCTAATAATAGACCAAAGGGCAGAAGCCGGAACTGATAATGCTGACCTAGTACCACGAAACAGAGGAACCTGTGGTGGCTGGGGTGGATCAGGATATGCTGGTAGGCATCATGCATGTCCAGGGAAACCAACCAGTCCTGTGGCTTGAGGAGCAGTAGCAGGGTCCCTAGAGAGATCATTATGAACTTCTTCTTGTTGCGTGAACTTGTTCAGATTTTTTAGACTGAGAAAGGGGTGCATGCCCCCTGACATTTTCAGAACGAGGAAGTAATGGAAGTAGAAGCCTGTCTTGTGCTCCACTTCTGGCACCATTTCCACTGCCCTTCTGCACAAAAGGCTTTCAGCCTCCTTCGTGAGAAGCTATGACATGCAAGCTGACCGGAGGGTTTTCTTTCTGTGCAGGTAATCCGGAGGGAGTTTTGAAAAATTCAGCGAGTATCCCTTCCCGATGATCCTGAGAACCCACGTCTGTCGTGAGGGATTCCCGCTGACAGTAAAACAGTCAGGCCCCCTCCCCACACTGGAGAGGAGTGATCAGCCTCTGGCAGCTGAGGCAAGATCACCGGAAGTTCAGATTGTGGACCTAGGGGCTTTAGGGGCCTGTGCCTTTGGCTGTGCTTTCTTTTGTGGCTGGGGAGGCTGAGACTAGAGCTGCGCTATCTTGCCTGTGGCTCAAGAGGACTACTTATTGCAGTAGAAGCCCCATCACTCCCGCGCCCCCCCCCAGGATAGGATAAGGAAGTCCTTGATGGCCTTCCTAGTTTTCTGAGAGGCCTCAAGAGGCTGTTCTGCATGTTGTCCAAACAGGTAAGAACCATCAGAGGGAAAATTCATAAACCTGTTGCTGGACATTGTTGGAAAAGCCAGATGTCCAAAGCCGAGAGTGTCTTCTAAAACCAATTCCTGCGGCAGTAGAACGCGAGGCAGTGTCAAAGGCATCCACAGCTGCTTTCAACTGAGGATTAAGACTCAATACCATGAGTGACAGTCTGCAGAATTTTCGTGTTCTGTCTCCAATTCAGGAAAAGGCCTCTGCAAGGGACTTAACAGAGGTCCAAAGGGCATATTCGTACTTTGAGACATGCCTCTGGTAACTGGCTATCCTCATGATAAGGGCAGCAGCAGTCAATGCCCTTTTCCTATAATGTCTATCTTGCGTGATTCCTTACTGATGGGATGTGCAGTGACTTACTGAGGAACAACGGCCTTGTCATTCTGCACCAAAATGACAATCTTGTCAGCAATAGGTTGGGAAGCAAGGCTAAGTTTGTCCTTTGGGGTAGTATACTTATGGTTCATCTGCCTACAGACGGTGGAGACAGATGCAGGCCTGCTCCATACAGTGTCCGACAGAGTCTCAAATACAGGGGGAATAGGAGAATGAGATATACTTGCACGGTGGAAATGTCGAGCCACTCCAGATGGAGATGTTTCCCTGAGTCAATAGCAGAAGGCTCAAAAGCAAAAGCTGCATACATGTAGCAAAGGAAAGCCTGAAAATACAGGTTACTCACCTGTAACAGGAGTTCTAGGAATGGTATATGTTGTTCATCCACACTTTCTGGCAGGTATCCTTGCCGCTTTAAATCTTGCCGGAAGGTCTTCAAGCTGACTCCTCCCACCCACCCGGGTGATAAAACTCTCGGCTCCGCCCCATGATGCCAGATCTGGCCCGCTGGAAGCTCAGGTTGTGCGTCGAAGCCGGGAGGTCGGGTGGAGAGGGTGGATGAACAACATATACCATTCCTAGAACTCCTGTTACAGGTGAGTAATCTGTATTTCTAGGGACATGGATATGTTGTTCATCTACACTTTCTGGCAGACTCCTAGCAGTTCTGCGGGAGGAGGGAGGCAAGGCGCACACCCCCTACTTAGGAAATAGAGACTGGAGAACCGAGGCCCAACAAAACCAGCATCCCGGCGTGACTCAAGGTCGATGTGGTAGTGGGTTATAAAGGTATGTGCCGACTTCCAGGTAGCAGCCCTGCAGATATCCTGGATAGGGACGTCCCTGGAAGCAGCTACTGATGCAGCGGTATGGCGTGGTAGAATGAGCTCTTATCCTCTGGGAGGCTCCATGCCCGCCAACCTATAGCAGAGATCTATGCAGGAGGTGACCCACCTGCTTATCGCCTGCTTGGCTGCAGGTCTGCCAGGTGCGGTTTCAGCATAGGTGACAAACAGCTGGCGAACCTCTCCCGAACTTCAGCCGCACTCCTTATAGTAGCTGAGTGCCCTTCTAGGGTCCAGAGTATGGAGCCTATATTCGCCTCCGAGGTGTGATTGGGGTAGAACACCGGAAGAATCAACACCTGGTTAAGGTGAAACTCCGACACCACCTTTGGAAGGAATTTCGGGTGGGGGTGCAGGACAACCTTGTCCCTGTGGAAGACCAGGTAAGGAGACTCGATGGAAAGCGCCTGGAGCTCTCCCATCCTTCTGGCTGACGTGACAGCCACCAAGAAGGCGGTCTTCCATGACAGGTGACAGATATCACACCTGTGCATTAGTTCGAATGGCTTGCCCATGAGCTTTGCCAGTACCAGCAGTAGATCCCACGGAGGTGGAGGTTCACGCACCGGAAGGGATATGTGATCCAGGCCTTTGAAAAAGCGCCCAACCACCGACTCCTGCGCCACCAACTGCTTCTCGGCCCACGCCCGGTAAGCAGAGATGGCTGCCAGGTGCACCTTTAGGGTCGTCGACCTAAGCCCTTGCTGAGAAAGGGACCATAGGTAGTCCAAGATGCTTGCCAAGGACCAGGAGGAAGGGTACAGGTCCTTGCCCTGACACCAAATGGAGAATCTCTTCCATTTGAAAGCATAGCATTTTCTGGTCGACTCCTTATGGGATGCCTCAACTACATTGAGGACCTCGTCAGAAAGACCCAAGGCCTGGAACTCTAGCCGCTCAGGAACCAGGCTGTCAGGTGCAGGGACTGAAGGTCCGGATGGAACACCTTCCCCTGACTGACTGATAACAGGTCTGGGCGAGCTGGAAGCTGCCTCGTGAGCCTGTAGCTGAGGCAGAGGAGATCTGGATACCAGCATTGGCGGGGCCAGTCTGGGGCTACCAGAATCACCTGCGCCTTGTCCCTCCTCACCTTGAGAAGCACCTTGTGGATCAAGGGAAATGGGGGAAAGGCGTAGAAGAGGCCCGGGGTCCACGGCCTCAAGAAGGCATCCCCCTGCAGCGAACCCTGCTGAGGGGGGCGGGCATGAAACAGCCTCAGCTTCGCATTCTCCCTGGAAGCAAACAGGTCCACCTGAGGTGTGCCCCAGTGGGAGAACAGATCTTGTATTACCTCCGGCAGGAGAGACCACTCGTGGGACACAGCCCCTATCCGGCTTAGGGCATCGGCCAGAGTGTTGGAGGCTCCTGCCACATGGATGATTAGGAGATCCGCCTCCAGGCTGCGCACGAGTGACCAAACGCGGAGAGCTTCCCTGCACAGAGGCATGGAGCACGTCCCACCCTGGCGGTTTAGGTAGTACATGGTCGTGGCATTGTCCGTCTGGACCTGAACCACTTGACCCTGTAGAAATGGAGCAAAGGCGGTGAGGGCTAGATGAACCGCCCGAAGCTCCAGCAGGTTGATATGGCATCGGGACTCCCGAGGGGACCAGAGACCGTGCGCTCTGTGCTCCCCCAGATGGGCACCCCAACCCATCAGAGAGGCATCAGTTGATAGAGAGACCGTCGGCTCGGGCCGGACAAATGGGATGCCCCTCCTGCAAACGGACTGGAACGGTCCACCACTGGAGAGCGTTCCACATCCCCTGAGTCACCGTCACTAGCTGGTCCAATGGATCGCAGCACTGTGACCACTGGCTGGCCAATCCTCACTCAAGGGGACGCATGTGCCAGCGGGCCCAACGGACCATGCTGGTACGGGCCGCCATGAGACCCAGGAGGCGCTTGAAGTCCAGGGCAGGGCGCGACTGCCCAACCAGAAATGACTGGGCAAAGGAGGAAAGAACCTTGTCCCTGTCCGCCGGGAGCCGTGCCCTGGCTCGAAGAGAGTCGAGCTCTGCCCCGATGAAATGTATCACCTGCTTCGGGCCCGAGTTCCGACTTGGCTTCGTGGATGAGAAGGCCGATCTGAGAGCAAACCTGGAGGGCCAGATCTCTGGACCGCTCCTCCTCAGGTCTGGAGGGAGCTGCTATCAGCCAATCATCCAGGTAAGGGTATACCCGGACCCCTTGGCGCCACAGGAATGCTGTCACCACTGCCATGCATTTGGTGAAGACCCTGGGAGCAAGAGAAAGGCCGAAGGGCATGGCTCGGAACTCGTAAAGGGATCCCTCCGCTCGAAAGCGAGGGAATCTCTGGTGAGACGGACGGATAGGGACGTGAAAGAACGCATCCTGTAAGTCCAGAGAACAGAACCACACGCCTCATTCCAGGGATGGTATTATCTGAGCAAGAGTGACCATCCTGAAGGTCCGAGACCTTAGGAACCTGTTCAGGTCGTGCAGGTTGAGAATGGGGCGCCAGCCCCCCGTCCGTTTTGGGACCAGGAAGTACCTGGACACAAACCCCGGGTCTGAAGGAGGGTCCACCACCTCTCTGATCACCTCTTTCTCGAGGAGCAGAGTGATGTCGGCTCAGTGAGCCGACAACGAGGCTGCGGAACCCGAGGCCCCCGGGCAACGGCTCGGAAGGGCAGGGCCTGCTCGAACTCCAGAGGCAGGCCCTTTCCTACCACTTCCAGCACCCACCGGTCCGTGGTGATAGCGGACGAGGCGGAAAGGAAGTGGCGGAGCCGTCCCCTCACAGGGGGAACCCAGGGTGGAGTGACGAGGTTGGGGGCGACACCCCTCAACCTGTCACTGGGCAGGCTTGGAGGAGGGACCGGCCGAGGGACCTCCTGGGCCTTTGCCTCCCTGCTTCCTGGAAGAGGAAGCCACAGGCTTGGCTTTGGGATGCCAAGTGCGAGCCTGCTGGCCCTGATGCTGCTGGGCTGGACGTGCTGTGGGCGCAGACAGACGAAAGGGCTTGGGTTGCGGTCTGCGGCCCTTGTCCCTCTGGACTTTTCGATCCTCTGGAGGTGACCCTCCACTCCAGGGCCGAAGAGGTCGGTCCCCAAGAAGGGGACATCCGCCAACTTGTGCTGGGTATCCGCTGTGAAGGTGGATATCCTCAGCCATGCCCGACGGCGCATGGCCACTGCGGCTGCGACTGACTTGGCACGAGTCGCCGATGTCCAGAGCAGTCTGGAGTTGCTGCTTGGCCACTGCCCTGCCCTGGTGCGGCACCTGCTTGACCGTGGTCTGCAGGTCAGCCAGGAGATGAGGGACTACCTCATCCAGGGAGCCCAACAGGGCGTGAGAGAAGTGTGCCATCAGCACGGCCAAGCTGGCCTGACGAAGGCCAAGGGAGGACGCAGCAAAGACTTTGCGCCCGGCCTAGTTCAATTTCTTGGACTCCTTGTTGGGAGGCTTGTCCATGTCCCTGGCGCTTCCGGCACACCGGAAGACGCTGTCGGTAACCAACCCCTCGGCTGACTGGACAGGGAACCGGCAGGGACCGCGTACTTCCTCGCCATCCTGGCCGAAGGCACAGGGCAGGGAGCAGGTTGCTGCCAGAGCTCCAAGGCCAGGCCGACAATGGCCTCGGCCACCGGAAAGGCCTCCGTGGGTGAATCCCCTCGGTCCAATATCTCCTTTAGGACATACTTGGCCCACTTGGATACGGGCTCGAGCTGCATCCTGGTGGACTCCAAGATGAGCCTAAGCAAACCCATGAAGGGCGATGGGCTATCGTCCAGTGACTGACCTCCAGAGGACTCCAGGTCGACCTGCCTGGAGAACAGGGAGGAATCGTCGTCCGACTCGGATGAGTCTGCAAAGAGCTGCCTTGGGCCTGAGCCACCCTCCACCTGCCGAGGACGGGCAGGAGTGAGGGTGACAGACAGCCTATGGGGCAGGCCCTGGCCCGACTGAGAATTCTTGGTAGGGGCCCCAAATTTCGGCTGTGGAGGCGGAGGTTACACCAGAATCGGTGGGGCAGCCGGTTTCGGTCGAGCAACAGGCCCGGGGGTAGGCGCCTCGACTAAGGTGAGGGGTTGCTTCGGCTGCTCCGGTGACAGCCACTTGATGGCCGGGGAAGGCGATGACGTCGGCTTGCTCCCGGACAGGAGGAGCTGTTGCCACATGAGGTCCTCATAGCGCCGACGCAACTTGCGTCGAAGCCTGTCCTCGTTCAAGGAGGAAGACGAGGACAAGCGGTGATGCCGCTTACTACGGTACCGGGACCGCCTATGCCAGCAGGATCGGCTGGACGATGAAGATGTCCGAAACCGAGAACCTCGGTGTTTCCTAGGAGGGTTCTGGGGCAGGGCGGGGGAGACCCACTCTCCCCTCGGCTCGGCAGCTTTGATCATTGACTCCAGAACCGGAGGCACAGGCAAGTCCTCGGCCACCTCGATCTCCACCGGGGGAACCGGGGAGTGAGGGTTGTCGGCTTCACCAGTCGACAACCCGTCTGACGGGTCGAGAAAAATCTCGACTGCGTCGACGGGTGTCTCAGCCAACTGACCTGACGGGACGCCGGAGGCCAGGGTCAGGCCAAAGGACCAACCGAAGTCGAGGGTCGACTACCCGGGGAAGGGGACCTCTCCCACTCCCAAGTGCATCAACGGAGGGACCTACCTTTACAGTCCTTCTTCTTGGACTGAGAGGAAAGTCCTGATGGTCCCACTCCCTTGGTGGAAAGGGACTGACAGAGCTCCTTAAAAGAAGCTGAATAGGAGGATCCCAAAGAGAGCGGGATAAAGGCCGCGACCGAGGAAGACGAAGATGCAGCCTGCACCGCCTCCTCCTCGAGGGTGATCATCTGCTCGTGCTGTTCCGCCGAGCCAGCCGCTGCGGACACCGCCCAACGGGCCTCCTTAGACTTCACCGGTGGGTAACGTTTCTCGGGGCGCCCAAGTTGTAAACGGGCAGCGCGGTCCTCCAGGACGTTGGCCGAGAAGGGAGAGCACAAATCGCTGGCCTGCGGGTCATGTTCAAGGCCTAGGCAGTAGACCCACATGGAGTGTGGATCCATCCGAGACATCTTCTGCCCGCATGGGCACCTCCGGAAACCGGGAGTCGATTTGTCCATCGCAGCCGCGAGGGAAATATCTGACCGAAGTCTTGAAAACCTTAAACTTAATTTCGGGTAAACCGAAGAATTAGGAACCAGTCTTATATGCAGAGCGCTAAAGAGGGAACCTGAGCTTCCAAGCGGTAAGGAAGATCTGGCGTCATGGGTCGGAGCCGAGAGTTTTATCACCTGGGTGGGTGGGAGGAGCCAGCTTGAAGACCTTCCGGCAAGGATACCTGCCAGAAAGTGTGGATGAACAACATATCCATGTCCCTAGAAATAAAGGTCCTCTTGGGAAGCAGGAGAATGGCATAGGATCCAATCATTCAGGCTATAAAAAGAGTCATCATCACCGCCCTCGGAAATGATGAGTTTGGGGTAAGACTCATCCCCCTTCAGATCCTCTCCAGGGAGTGGGTCTAGGAAGAGGAGTGGACCTAAGGTTCTATAACCCAGTCCTAGGAGTTGGCAACTCAGGTGATACAGGTACTGGCAGAAGGAGATGGCACTGGCCCAGTCAAAAAAGGGTCTGGAGGCAGCACTGCCGAAGAAACTGAACCTGGCACTGAGAGCTCTCTCGGTGCTAGGGGTGGCATTGGGTGTGACAATGGACACAGCATCGGGCCAGGCCCCAAAAGGCTTGACTCCGGCACCGCTCGCTGCACCAGAGGTCCAGCCAGCACTGGAGTGACCGGCAAAGGTACTTGCGCTGGTCACAAAACAGTGACACTGAGTGGGGGTGCACTCAGTGTAACAGGTGTCAGCAGAGCGGTCACTGGCAAGGACCCGGAGGCTGTTGACAGAGCCAAGTGCCACAGTCCCGACTGTGGCTCCCAAGCCCCCAGCCCCAAGGGGCCTGGGGCTGGCCCCGCCAGATAGGGCAAACGAGTCAGATGCTGTATCCACTGCCCCATAAGAGCTGCCCAGTGACTACCCACCGGCGTCCCCACAGCAAGAAAGGGAGGGACTCTGGGCCTGAGACCACAAACACCCATGGGCAGACAATGCTGGAGACACCAATGGTGCCAGGGAAGGCCTTCTGCTCAGGGATGCAGAGGACCTCGTTGCAGACCTACCAGAGGGCAACCTTGAGGTTGAACGCTACCAGGTCCCCGACTGGGATCGAGAACATGCCCACATCTTTTTGTGTTTACGGGAGGGCTGTCTTTCCACTCCCGAACACAGGACTGCCTGCTGTCAGAACCCTTCCCTGCAGGGGAGAAGTGGACTGGACACGGCCCTGCCACCAGAGCAGCATGTCTGGAGAGACTCCCTACTGTCACCATTGTCCCTGGCCTTTGACCGTTGCTTGGCAGGGTTGAGAGAAACTGACAGTCTTGAAACCACATCCATAGGGCCTCTGTTCTGCCTTCCCCCCTCCTCTCTTATGCACCTTATCCCCTTCCATATACATATATTGCCACCCCCTTTTCCCTTAGCCCTATCCTTCCTGAATATCCTACACCATGGAAACATCAAATCCCATTCCTGGTACTGGGTGGCCCACGTTTCCGTGATGGCCACTATGTTCCCCCCTGACATTTCATGCCAGTATTCATAACTATATTCCCCTCTTCTGCACAGCATCCACCCCCATTTGTCCTACACAGTCCCTTATAGAATGTATTATATAACATGATTAATTTTGTTTGAGACAAGGAGGTCAACCATAGTGACCTTTAGCACATTTATAGGGCTCTCCCATGTGCAGACACCCCCCCCAACATCCTCCTGTTGTTCTTATGTCTTAACTGCTTCTCGTTTTAAATTGAGTGGACCTTGGTCAGAAACAGACCTCCTGCGTTTAAGACACAATAAAAAAGTATTAAGCCTTTTTGGCAGGAGGGACCACTTTAGCCCACCTGGGCGAGTAGTGGTTTTCTTTCATTGAAAGACCGAGCTGCGGGAGATGCTCACCTCGGTGATGTCATCACACTGCTTCCTGCAATGTGATAACCGCGATCCGGCATCCACCAAAGCTGCACAGTGAAGCAGCAGCACAAACAGTTTTTACACCCCGACTGGCATCTGAGGGTAATGGCGGTGGCCCTCAATAAAAATTAAGTTTACCGTATGAGCCTCACAAGTTTTGGAGACCAAAGTAAAATACAGATTACAAGGAAATTTTGATGGGCACTCGTTTGATTTAAGTAAAAATAAGGGACCCCATGTCATATAAAGGTAAGCCAGTGATTTTAGCAACCGGTACTCAGACTGATATGGCATTTACCTGCAAAGCAGAAAGCAGGATCATCTTCTGACTTTATTTTTCCTGGCTCTATATTAAAGTTTATACTGAAGTACGGAATGAGGGTTACTGGAAAGTTAAAGGTAAAGAGTCAGATTAATTAAATTATATTGTAACTGAATTTTGGCATATATTAGAACCAAGAGAAAACAAAAAAATGATTTTACAGTGCATTTTCTGTATATTTGCCATTCCAGAATCTGAGGATATAAATGAGATATGGATTTTTAATTTCAAAATAGATAGAGGGGATCCAATGCCATATATTAGGTATGTGCCACTACATTTGGTCCCAAGAAATATATTTAAGTTGTTTGGCTAAATTTTCCTTGGTACCAGAGTATAATTTGTGAATAAGATTATTATTTTTAAAGCTTTCAAGTTCTGAAGAAGGGAACAAAGTTGAGTCCTGAAGTGTTAACCCAGCACTGAAAGCTGTGTAATGAATGGTTCATATGTTCATCAGAAGAAATGTGTAATCCTTACTTGAAAAAAAACATTACAAAAAGAGATTTTTATATGATAACAGAAAAATAAATATTGGAAAAGGATAATTCTGTATGGAGAGATTTTATTTCAAGGGGGTTGAGTTACAATCATGAAGAAATTAAAGTTACGTAAGAACTTACCATAACAGTAGACCTTCGAGAGAGGTTCCTGCAGTAGTTCTTCACATACAGGACTGCACCCCTGGGCACCAGATCCAAACGGCAAACTTGTAGATAGCAATTATCAGCGGGGACCGCCCCCCGACGTCAGGCGGCGTGACGTCAGCCCGACTATAAAAGGGGCAGTCCCACGCCCACTCTCCAGTTCTTTTCCAACGGAGATCTATAGAAAGGTTGAGTAAAAACTCCTCAGACCCTGGTTCCACTCTAGTCCCAATGGACTAGATAGGATGGAAAATAAGGTTACAACATCCAGAAACTGGGGCAAGGAGGGTGGGAAACTAGACCTACTGCAGGAACCTCTCTCGAAGATCTACTGTTATAGTAAGTTCTTACATACAGTAACTGCAATATCTTACTTCAAGAGGGTTCCTGCAGTAGGTCTTCACATATAGGACTGAATACCAAGCAGTCCCTGAGGGAAAAAACAAAAACAAAACACACGTGCATCCGCGAGGAGGAGAAGTCACCATAAGAAAATTACGACAGGAGGCCTTGGAAGACTGCAAGACCAAAGCCAGTTCTGCGCCTAGAGGCAATGTCCAGACTGTAATGCTTAGTGAGGGTGTGAACAGACGACCACGTGGCCGCTGCATAGATCTCTGCCGTGGACACATTCCTAAAAAAGGCAGCAGAGGTCACCACACTGCGGGTGGAGTGGCCTTTAACTGCCCCCGGAAGGGACTTCCCATATTTCGTGTATGAAAAATGGATGCAGTTAGCTACCCTTCGAGAGATGGTTTGTTTGGATATAGCCTTGCCCTGGCACTGTGGAGCAAAAGCTATGAACAACTGATTGGATTTATGAACCTCCTTAGTCCGGTTCGTGTAGTACCTCAGGAACCGGTGCACATCAAGGGTGTGCAAAAGGTATTCCCCCCTGCTGGAATACTGCGGATAGTATACTGGTAATTCCATGTTCTGGTTCAAAGTGGTTTCCGAAACCACTTTAAGTAGGACAGAACGGTTAGTCCAAAGGACTACCCTGTCTTTGTGAAAAATCAAATAGGGTTCCTTACAGACAAAGGCCTGTAATGCGGAGAACCTTCTGGCCAAAGTAACTGTGACTATAAATAGGGTCTTCCAGGAGAGGAAGCATAAGTCACAGGAAGAAGCTGGTTCGAACGGGGGTAAGGTCAGCTTCTCGAGCATGAAATTCAGGTCCCAGGGAGGACAAGGATTAAGGATCGGAGGGTTCAAATGAAGGATGCCTTTCAGAAAGGTTTTGGCAACCTCTAGCTAAGCCAAGGTTTTGCCCTCCACTGGGAGGTGGTAAGCAGACACCGCAGAGAGGTGGACCTTAATGGAGGAGTAGCTAAGGCCCACCTCAGACAGATGTGCGAGGTACTCTAGAACCTGGGAAGTCGAGCACGAAAATGGGTCCCAGCATCTTGCTTGGGCCCAAATCATGAATCTTTTCCACTTCATGGTGTAAGTGGATCTAGTGGAGGGTTTTCTAGCCTCCACTAGAATTTGCGCAACCTGCGAAGATATTCTCTTTTGGGGCCGGCGATGACAACCTTTCCTCAGTTTCTGGAGCTCCTTTTTCATAGACGCCAAGTGTCAGGTCAGAAGATGGGCCTCGAGGGACTGTTTACGCCTGGTTCTGGTCGCCTGCTTGAAGGCCTGGCAGATGGAACACTCCTGGATGTCGTGTTTAGAACCAAGACAAAGGAGGCAGCGGAAATGGTCGTCCCCTTGCGGAATTTGTGCGCCGCACTTAGAGCACGATTTCTTCTGTCTAGAAGACATCAATTTGAAGAAACTTTTTTGAGAAAAATACTAGTAAGAGGCGAAAAAAACTTTAACAGAAATCAACGCGGGCATTAGTCTGCTGTTCAAACATGAGCAGAACGTACTGAGGTGACGGCGGGAAAGAAAGTACAGTTAAGTAAGACCTTACCGTAACAGTAGATCTTCGAGAGAGGCTGCTGCAGTAGGTAATAACATAAAGGACTATTGTCGGCAGGCGGCAGGACCCCACGGAAAAATTTCTAGCTAGTAGTCCTTGAAGTAGGGACCGCCTTCATCGCCAGGTAACTGGAGCCAGACGACGCCGCATAAAGGCGGTCCTGGATGCCTGCCTTCCAGTTCTTTCCGCCACAGGCCCGGACGAGAGAAGCAGATATTTCCCTGAATGGGAAAGGAGCTGAAAAAGCCTAGGGGGATGGAGGGCGGGAAGGTATTACCTACTGCAAGAGCCTCTATCGAAGATCTACTGTTACGGTAAGTTCTTACGTAACTGTACTATCTTACTTCGAGAGGGCTCTAGCAGTAGGTAATTACATATAGAACAGAATCCCAAGCAGTCTGGAACAAATGAAAGGCACCGGAAGGAGGAACTACTCGAAGAAGTAGCAAACAACCTTGCAAACCTCAAGATAGGAGGCCTTGCAAGACAGCTAACCCGAAGCCTGCTCTACGGCGAGAGGCAATGTCCAAACTGTAATGTTTCGTAAAGGTATGGACGGAAGTCCAGGTGGTGGCAGCACAGATGTCTGCCGCAGACACATTCTTGAAACAAGCCACAGAGGCTGCTACTCCACAAGTGGAGTGACCTCTGACTTGACCCAGTAGGGTCTTGTTGTATTTGTCATAACAGAAAGTGACGGCAACCACTTTGACAGGCATTGCTTGGAGACAGCACTGCCTTCCCTTTTGTGAGCAAAAGGGACGAACAACTGATCAGACTTTCTGAGAACCTTCGTCCTATCAGTGTAGTATCTCAGAATCCTGTGGACATCCATGGTATGGAGTAAGAATTCTCCCTGGTTGGAGTACTGCGTGAAAAAGGCAGGTAACTCAATTGACTGATTTAAGGTAGACTCCGCTACCACTTTCGGAAGAAACTTAGGGTTCGTGCGAAGAGCTACTCATTCTTTGTGAAAAATCAGATAGGGGACTTTACACATAAGGGCCTGGAGCTCGGAAATTCTTCGAGCAGAAGTAATGGCCACCAAGAAGAGCGTCTTCCACGATAAAAACTTTAAGTCTGTGGAAGCCGCAGGCTCAAAAGGAGGGAGGGTAAGTTTCTCGAGAACAAAGTTCAAATCCCAAGGGAGAGCAGGAGTCCGAACAGGGGGCCTGAGATGAAGGACCCCTCTGAGAAAGGTCTTGGAAACGTCTAATTGGGCAAAGGCTTTATCAGCAAAAGGAACATGGTAGGCTGAAATAGCAGCCATATAAACCTTCAAAGAGGAGTGACTGAGACCCAGGTCGAAAAGATGACGCAAATAATCGAGCAGAACGGCCACAGGACAGGAGAAAGGCTCCACGTTCCTGGAGGCAGCCCAAATGGAAAATCGCTTCCATTTCATAGTGTAGGTGGACCTAGTGGAGGGTTTTCTAGCCTCCACTAGAATCTCGGCCATCTTAGGAGAGACGCCAAAGCGAGATTGGGCTAGGTCTGCAGGAGCCATGCAAGAAGTTGTAGAGACTTGAGTCCTGGATGGACCAGGGTCCCTTGATCCTGGGTCAGCAATCCTTGAGATAAAGGAAGAGGAAGAGGAGGAACCTCTCAGTATTGTTGTAGAAGAGATAACCAGACTTGCCTGGGCCAGAAAGGAGAGATCAGAATCATTCTCGCTCCTTCCAATGCAAGTTTCTGCAGCACACAAGGGACCAGAGGAATTGGGGGGAAAAGCATAGACGAATCTGTCCTTCCAGCTTAGAGACAGAGCGTCGCTCCAGAAAGCGCCTCGCTCTGGAGCGAGCGAGCAAAAGGTGGGAAGTTTTACGTTTTGGGAAGAGGCGAACAGGTCTATGTGTGGAGTCCCCCAAAGCTGGAAGATGCCATTGAGAACCTTTTGGTCCAGTTCCCACTCGTGTGGCAGAGCAGAGGAATGACTTAGCTTGTCTGCCAGGATATTGTCGACTCCTGGAACATGGATCGCTGTAAGGTGAAGGTTGTAAAGTGTTGCCCATTCCCAAACCCTCATTGCTTTCCTGCACAGTGGGTAGGACCGAGTCCCTCCCTGCTTGTTGATGTACCACACCACGCACATGTTGTCCGTTTGGACAGCCAGATGACCGGGAATGATGTATTGGTGAACGGCTTGGAGGGCATACAGAACTGCTCGTAGCTCGAGCACATTGATGTGGAGAGCTAATTCCAGTCTGGACCATAAACCCTGGGTTCGGTGAGGACCCAGATGGGCTCCCCAACCTTCGCCTGATGCGTCCGTGGTCAGAGTCTGGGGGGGGGGATGAAAGAAGGGGACCCCCCACCCGGAACAGGTTCTCTCGAACCATCCGCCATTGCAAGTCCCTTGTCATCGGCGAGGGGATCAGTACCAGATGATCTAGGTCGTCTACAACCTGATCCCACTGAGAGCGGAGAGTCCACTGAGAGATCCTCATGTGGAGTTGCACGCGTGGAACCGTCAGGATGGCGGCTGCCATCAGCCCCAAAAGACGGAGCACCGACCTCGCCGGAACCTTCCTGCGTTCCGAAAGTAGGGAAATCTGTGACTGGAGGGAGGCCCCCCCCCCCGTCCGAAGGCAGGAAGGCCTTGCACACTGTCGTATCGAGGATTGCCCCGATGAACTGGAGTCTCTGGGAAGGGTCCAGATGAGACTTGGAATGGTTGATGGTGATACCCAGACAAGTGAAAACCTGCTGGGTGAGGGAAAGAAAATGCAGGAGTTCCTCCCTGGACGGGGCCGCCAGGAGCCAATCGTCAGGTAGGGAAACACCTGAACTCCCAAGGTACGCAGGTGGGCCGCTACCACCGCCAGGCATTTGGTAAAAACTCGAGAAGCTGAGGAAAGACGATAAGGGAGTGCCCGGAATTGGTAATGGTCCCCCTGGAAAGCAAACCGGAGGTACTTTCGGTGCGAGGGATGAATGGGGATGTGCAGGTATGCATCCTGCATATCCAGTGCACAAAGCCATTGGTCCAGCCGAAGAAGGGGCAGAAGGGTTTGAAGGGAGAGCATCCTGAACTTCTTGTATTCTACATAGAGGTTCAGGGAGCTGAGATCGAGAATGGGTCTGAGATCTCCCGTCTTCTTTGGTACAAGAAAGAAATGGGAATAGTAACCCGTCCCGTGGAAGTGAGGAGGGACGGGTTCTATGGCCTGCTTCGCGAGGAGAGCAGATATTTTTTCCCTGACCAAAGGAAGATGGTCCCTTGAGTAAGAGGACTTCAGAGGGGGGTGGCGTGGAGATTTCTGTAGAAAATCTATGGAGTGCCAATCTGCGATAATCTGAAGCACCCATGAATCCGATGTTATCCTCTCCCAACCCAGAAGGTGGAGGGAGAACCTCCCTCCTACTGGTTCCTCCGGGGAGTCCGGAGGCGGTGGGAGAGGGAAGGAGTCAGGTGGTATGGGGCAGCACCGCAGCTGGGGCACCCACTGCTTTTTTGGGCGGCGGGGGCCTGGCAGCTATGGGGGGCCAGACGTTTGGTGGCCCACCTTCCCTGGGGTTTCCCTTGAGGCCGGCTGTGTCTGCGAAAAGTACGGCACTGTGGGGGATGGGGATGGGGATGGGGACGGTACATGGAATCCACAGATTTCAGGGCCGTCCCCTTCTCCTGCAAGTCGGTGATGATGTCCTTGACATCACCACCGAACCCCTGAAAGGTGCTTCCTGAATTGCTGACTGCACCTCCGGGACCAAACCTGACACTCAGAGCCAGGCATGACGCCAAAGACTTACGGCGAACGCAGAGCTCTGCCCTGCGGTGTCCACTGCATCGTAGGTCGTCCTCAGAATGTGACGACTGGCCGAACGAGCAGAACGGACAAGGTCAGCTAACTCCTGCTTAACTTGGGAGTCAGGCAAGGAGTCAATCTTAGATTCCGCCTGGGTAAGGACAGCCTTCTGGTAATCCCCCATATGTGCTACATAATTTAGGGCCCTAATCCCCAGTGTGGAAGAAGTGTAGATTTTCCTTCCATTCTGATCCAGAAGACGAGACTCCTTATCCGGAGGAGACGAGCTCAAGTGTTTAGGGTGTGCTGACCAGCCGTGAGTGGCGCTAATCACAACCAAGTCTGCACGGGGGTGAGAATCTAAAAAATCTACACTCTCCGGAGCCTGGTATAGCCTGTTGGACTTCTAAGGAAGTGGGGCTAAAGCCAACGGTTGTTTCCAAATGGTGGAAACAAGGTGGGCATGAGGCTCGATCCAGGGTGGCACAAGAGTAGGGGCCGTAAGGGGCAAGTCCAGATGTTCGGCAAGTTTAACCCACTGAGGATCTGGCTCTAAGGAACGCCACCGATGCACTTCCTGGATCTTCCTGAGCAACTCCGCGAAGGAAGGATCCTCCGGAGGAGTCCTCGGCTGGGGCTTGGACGGAGAGCGAGGCTCGTCTTTCTCGGAGCATCCATTGGAAGAATCCGAGAGAGAAGAAGAAGAAGAATTGGAAGCAGAGTAAGACTCCCTGACTCATCTAGGGGGAGGAACAGGTTCCTTAGGGGGAATCCCTGGATGCGTGTCCTGCTCCTCTCTGGATCCAGAGGGGAGAGCACGGGAATCCGGAGGCGGAGAGGGAGTGTGCCGTCTGGGGCGTACAGGGGCCGGAGGTAGCACCGTCGCCGTAAGGCGGCTCTCGACTTCCTTGGTGAGCTGAGCCTTGGCCTCAGCCCACCAGGAGGCCAGAGTCTCCTGAAGATCCACCAGTGGCTTAGGAAAGGTGGAGGAGGAGGGGGATAGTTGTACGGATTATATCCGTAAGGCGAGTATCCGTAACCCGGCTGCGGGAATACCGGAGCCGGGTATTGCAGCGTCGGGTACTGCAGCATTGGTGGGACCAGCGCCGGGTACTGCGGTGCAGGATACTGCGGATCCGGGTAAGCAGACGTCGGCAGATACCTGGGCACCAGAGGAGCTGCCGGAGCAGATGGCCCAGTAAGTACCCCCCCGGGGCGGATTAATATTGATAGGCCCATGGGGGGCCCGATGAAAGAGGAGTTATCCCCCATCGGCGTCAGCGGGACGGTGTCCGGCTCACGCCAGATCCAGTTCCGTGAGGGGAATCTGACGGCGGAAAGGCATCATGTGTCTCGCCGGGATGGTGGTGAAAAATCCCCGGGGTCAGGCAGGGGCGACACGGACTCTCCGGACGGCACTGAAGGCTGCGGGGAACCTGGGACGACGGACGATGGAGGGAATGTCGTAGGTTCCGACACCCGGCGCATGTCAGAGGAGCTGAAGTGCGACTTAGTGGCAGGATCCCGGCGGACGCCAGAGGAGCCGGCGTAGGACTTAAGGGATCCCTTGTCGGAGGTGGGCTGAGGATGGGAAGAGGCCTGGTCCGAGGAGGACACTGGCGTGCGCCGCCCCGAAGGGTCGGACGTCTTAGCGGCCTTCTCCCGTTAGCCGTCGGAGGAGCCGATGTCCGGCTTATGGGAGGTGCCCGCGCCAGTAGGCCGCAAGCCTGCGGCAGTACCGGGGCAGAAGCCTCCTTTTGCCCGGATGCGCCCGAAGGGCCCGAACACGAACTCGACGGGCGGGCTGACGCCTCCAAAAGCCTTTGGAGGTTGCCGCTGGACGATACCCCGGAGGGGACATTACCTGAGCTGTGGCTCCGGCCAGAGTCATGGAGGAGGAGGCCTTTTCCCGGTGCCTTTCTTTTTCCTGCTTCTTGTGTCCTTCTGGGGAGGTCGATGCCTGCCTAAGTTTCTTCAACTCCTTCTCCATTGCAGACATCTTCTTTTTAAGGAGATGGGCTTCCAAGGACTGCTGGTGTCGTCTGTGGGTGGCTGTGTTAAAATTCAGGCAATGCGGGCACTTGTCGACTGCGTGGTCGGGGCCTAAGCAAAAAAGGCAGGGGGAGTGACCGTCCTTGTGGGGGAGTTGGGCGCCGCACAAGTCGCACTTAGTTTTTGAAGGGGACAACATAAACCAACGTTCACCCGACGAAAAGATCTCAAAATATCTAACTTTCAGTAAAAAACCGACGTAGTAACAGGGCTGAGCTACAAACTTTACCGCGAGGCGCTACGAGCTGGCAATGGAAAGAACTGGAAGAGGGCATCCGGACCACCCTTTATACCGACGCCGCCTGACGCCGGGTCACCTGATCGCGGGGCGTCCCTCGCCAGGACTGCTAGCTAGAAATTTTTCCGTGGGGTCCTGCCGCCTGCCGATGACAGTCCTATATGTAGTTACCTACTGTAAGAGCCCTCTCGAAGTAAGATCTGGAGAGCAGGCGTGGGACCGCCCCTTGTATAGTCGGGCTGATGTCACGCCGCTTGACGGGGGGCGGTCCCCGCAGATGACTATCTACAAGTTTGCCGTTCGGATCCGACGCCAGGGGGCACAGTCCTATATGTGAAGACCTACTGCAGGAACCCTCTCGAAGTAAGATCACTATGTCCACCCTCCCTATTGCCAAGAGAGCCTGTAATTCTGCTGATTTGTTACCAAGGCTTCTCGCATTCAAAGAGACCACCTTCCAAACTGTCCCTGCCCCCTACCCTCCCTGAATTACCCCCTCTTAATCCCCCTGTGCCAGTGCTCCAAGTTCTAACTCTCAGCAGGCGAGCAACATCGTCACTGAAGCATACTCGATGATGGGAAAAAAGGAATGGAGGCGGTTGAGGGCTGGTGCCAAGGTAAGCCATGCAGCGCAAGCTTCTCCTGCAGTGCCGTGCATGCACGCAGCCTACCTTGGCACTGGCCCTCCTGAAAAGTTCTGGCTCCCGCAAGGTCCTCGTGCCTCTGGCTCAGAACCCATTGGTGTGAATCAATGGTGAAGATTGATTCCTGGAAGATCTGTACAGAACACCACATCTCCAAATAGATCAGTCTCTGCAAGGAAAACGACACCTTTACCTGGAGCCCACCACAAGGTTTGCCACTATGAGCTAATTTGTCCCTTCTAATCAACTTTTTGGTGAATTTCTTTTATTTCTCAGAGGTCAAGTCTGCCAGTGGGCTTTCTGAGTTGGTGACTGATGCACTGGAGGTGTCTCTCTCTCTCCTTCTGTAGTCAGGAGGCCTTGGCCACAGAGCTGTGGTACTCAGTGATTTCAACGGCAGGGCCTCAGGGCGGGAACGTAGTTTGACCGATACACTCAGTTTCTGTAAGGTGGATTTCGCTTCAGCTAGGGTCTGGAAAAATGCAGGACCAGTGGGCAGGAAAAGTTCTAGTTGAGCAGGAGCCAGCAGATGCATTTACACATTTTAGGTACTAAAATTTTCCTTGACGGCCACAATAAACAGGTTACTCACCTATAAAGTACAGTTATGTAAGAACTTACCGTAACAGTATATCTTCGAGAGGAGCTCTTGCAGCAGGTAATACCATTAGGACTAATGCTGCCAGGCATTAGGACCTTATGGAAAACTTGTAGCTAGCAGTCTGCGGTGGGGTACCCCCGGCGCCATCTCAGTTCTCCTGCCAGAGACCCGGCTAACACAGTATTTGAGAACCGAGCAAGAACTCCTCAACCTAGTACAGGTGAAAAACTCAGATATCTGGGGGATGGAGGGTGGGAAAGCCACCTGCTGCAAGAGTTCCTCTCGAAGATCCACTGCTACGGTAAGTTCTTACGTAACTGTACTATCTAACTTCAAGGGTGGAGCTCTTGCAGCAGGTGATACTGTTAGACTGAGTTCCAAGCAGTACCCAAACATAGGCCAGGCCTGAGCGGGAGTTGGTAAAGAAACTGACAACACAGGCAGAAGCTGAGTATACTAGGAGAGTAGGCCCTGCAGATGGCTAGTCCAAAACCTGCTCTCCTCCAAGAAGCAATGTCTAGGCTGTAATGCCTGATGAAGATATGGACTTTGCTCCATGTCACAGCAGCACAAATGTCTGCTGAAGAGACATTCCTTAGGGAAGCAAAGGAAGTGGCCATGGCTCTACTGGAGTGGTCCCTAACGGGACCCGGAAGGGGTTTACCACGGTGCTGGTAGCAAAAGGAAATGTAGTGCACTACCCAACGGGCTAGAGACTGCTTAGATACAGGAGCCTCTGTCATCCTTTTTGCAAAGAAGATGAACAACTGTTCCGTTTGTCTGGAGAAACCTGTTCTGTGAAGGTAATATCTTAGGATTCTATGAACATCCAAGGTGTACAACAGCGCATCACCTTGGTTGGAAAACTCAGGATAATAAACTGGAAGGTTGATGTTCTGATTCAGTGTCAGGACAGACACCACCTTCAGCGAGAACTTGGGGTTCACATGCAGGGTCACCCTCTCCCTGTGAAAAGCAATATAAGGTTCCTTACACATCAATGCCTGGAGCTCGGAAACCCTTTGAGCAGAGGTAATGGCAACCAAAAAGAGAGCTTTCCACGAAAGTAAGCGTAGCTCGCAAGAAGTGCCTGGCTCAAAGGGTGGAAGGATGAATTTCTCCAGGACAAACTGTAAGTCCCATGGGGGAACAATGTCCCTCCTGGGGGGTCTGATGTGTAAGACCCCTCTGAGAAAGGTCTTGCAGACATTCAGTTGTCCTAGAGTTCTCTCCCCGATAGGCTCATGATACGCGGAGACCGAGCACATGTGAACCTTGATGGATGAATAGCTCAGTCCAACATCCAAGTAGGAGAGGAGATAGTCTAGCACGTGATTGACTGGACAACCCATGGGATCTAGGGCACGGGCTACAGCAAAGATGCAGAAACGCTTCCACCTTCAGAGGGTAAGTAGCTCTAGTGGATGGTTTCCTCACTGCCACCAAGACCTCCGCCACCCTGCTTGACACTCCTAGTCTCTCCTCTGCTAAGACTGCAGGAGCCACACATGCAGGTGAAGAGAATGAAATGCAGGATGGACGAGTGTCCCCTACTCCTGTGAGAGCAAGTGGGTGGACGGTGGCAACTGTATTGGAGGTTCCAAAGACAGCTGCTGGAGCAACGGATACCATATCTGTCGAGGACACAGAGGAGCAATCAGGATCATCCTGGCCCCCTCTGGCTGCAATTTGAGCAGTACTTTCTGAATGAGTGGGAAGGGGGGGGAGGCGTACACAAACTTCCCTGTCCAAGAGAGGGACAATGTGTCTTGCCAGAAAACACCAGGCCCTGGACTGAGCAAAAATTTTGCAGTTTGGCACTGGATGGGGATACAAAGAGGTCCAACTCTGGATGGCCCCAGCAACCGAAGAGGTCATCTGCGACTTCTTGAAGTACTCCCATTCGTGGTTCAGAGCGATGGAGCGACTGAGACGGTCGGCGAGAACATTCTGGACCCCTGGCAGGTGTACTGTGATGAGGTCTAGACTGTGTTCTACTGCCCAATCCCACACTCTCATGGCCTCTCTGCAAAGGGGATAAGAGTGGGTTCCCCCTTGCTTGTTGATTTAGAAAACCACTGGTGTGTTTTCTGTCTGTACCAGAACAGGACCCGATGAAAACTAGTCTCTGAGTGCGTGAAGGGCATTCAAAATTGCTCTCATTTGCAGAACATTTATACGCAGAGCTGTGTGTGAGGGACCAAGAACCCCAGGTCCTGTGACCTCCTAAATGAGCCCCCCAACTGGTTAGAGAGGTGTCTAAGGTTAGAACCTGAGGCAGAGTTGGCCTCTGGAAGGAGACTCCTCCCTCTAGATTCTTGTGGCAGAGCCACCAGTCGAGGAAGCGATGGACCACCCGAGAGATCCGGAAATGGAGATCCAGATCATCCACCGCTTGGTCCCACTGGACCTTGAGATGCCACTGTAGGACCCTTATGTGTAGTCTAGCGAGGGGTACTGTGGCAATGGAGGCCGCCATGTGGTCCAATAGTTGGAGGACGACCCTGACAGAGACCGAGGGTGCTCTTTGTACCCTGCTCGCGAGAGCATGAAGGCGTTCTGCTCTGTCCGAGGGCAGAAAAGCTTCCCCTGTATGGTGTCCAAGATTGCTACTATGAACTGCAACCTCTGCGATGGCCCTGGGTGTGACTTTGGCCAGTTTACTGTGATTCCCAGAGAACAAAGGAGGCAGTATAGTGCAGTGGACTAAGGCTCTGAGCTGCAAATCTGGTAACATCCAGCAGACCAGACCTGGGTTTGAATCCCACAGCTTCCACTTGCATACTGTGTGACCCTGAGCAAGTCACTTAACCTCCTTGTGCTCCCAGGTTGCTCCTGTAAAAAAGCTTTCAGCTTAGTGTGCTACACCTGGTTAAACAACTAAATAAAAAAAAAAATAAAAAAAAAAACAAAACAAACACTGTGTCTCCTTGAGAGCGATTTGGTGCTTTTCCTCCGATGAAGCGGAGGAGTCAATCGTCCAGGTAGGGGTAAACAAAGAGTCCTCTCCTTCGGAGTGCCGCTGCTACCACTGCGAGACACTTGGTGAATACCCTGGGGGCTGATGAAAGGCTGAGGGGGAGTACCCTGAACTGGTAGTGCTGGTCCTGAAAGCTGAAGCGAAGGAACCTTCTGTGAGACTTCAGGACCTTGATATGCATGTATGCATCCTGCATACTGAGGGAGCACAGCTAGTCTTCCCTGTTGAAGCAAGGGGAAATAGGCCTGCCAGAGTAACAATCCGAAACCCCTGGTACTTGACAGAGAGATTGAGCTGGCTCAAGTCCAGGATGGGGCGAAGGTCACCGGTTTTCTTTGGGACCAGAAAGAAACGAGAGTAGTAACCTTTGCCTTTCTGGGCCTGGGGAACTGGCTGGATGGCCTTTTTCTCCAAGAGCTGCAGGATCTCCGCAGCCAGAAGGAGACTGTGTGGTGGTGGACCACTGATGGGGGGGCAGGGAGGCGCAGTTGTCCGGTGGAATAGAAAGGAATTCTGTGGCATACCTGTTTTGAATGGTGTCCAGTGCCCCCTTACCTTCTCTTCCTGCCTCTCCCCGAAGAGAGGAGGTGGGTAGGGAGAGTCGGGCAGAGGGGGTGGCGGGTCCTTTGAGTTTTACGCTGCTTAGGGCCTTGGGAACCTTGGGGGGCAGGGTGACCCCACCTCTTGAACCCATTGCCTTGGGGCTGTCTGCTGCCCTGTCCCTGTCCTTTTTGAAATGGACGGCGACGTGGTTCTTGAGGCTGGGATTAGTAAATGCGGTGTATGTCGGCCACTGCTTTACCCGACTCTTATAGCTGTTTGACCATACCTTCAACCTCTGGGCCAAACAGAACTGGGCCTTGGAACGGGGAATCCAAGATGGACTCTTGCAGGTCTGGTTGGAACCCCGTCAGCCTGAGCCATGATTACTGTCTCAGACAGACCCCCGAGGCAGCAGCCCTGGAGGCCATGTCCACCGTGTCATACGAAGAACGGAGGACATGTTTGTCAATGTCCAGATCTGACTGGGTGCAGGCAAGTACTTCTTCCTTTGATTCTGAGTCCGGCATAGACCTGACCAAGTCCATGGTCTTCTGCCATAAGGATTGCTGGTATGTGATCATATGTACCATGAAGTTAAGTGACCGGATGGCACCTGTGGCAGAGGAATAAACCTTTTGGCCCTAGCTGTCCAATTTTTTGGAGACTGGGTCCGGGGGTTGGGAGCTCAAGTATTTGGGTTGAGAACCCCTGCCATCAGCTGCAGTCAGAACCAAGGAATTAGCCTTTGGCTGCTCTGCCAAAAATGGTTCAGATTTTGGTGGCTTGTAGAGCCTGTCGGCCTTCCTAGGAACTGCAGGCACTGAGGAAGGAGTACACCAAGTCAGGCAAGTAACATCCTGGAAAGGTTCGATAAAAGGAGGTATCACCAAATGCTTGGGTTCTCTTTTGCCCAAGAACTTGGCCAGTCGCTTGCACTCTGGGTCCAAGTCCTCTGTCCCACTTATAAATAGTCTGGATGTGCCTCATTGTATCGAGGAAAGAGGGGTCATCCGGAGGGGACCGTGGGGAATCCTTGGGTCCCAGGGAGGGAGTAATTCCCCAGCTGAATCTGGCTCGGATTCTGCATCTCCCTCTTCTGAAGAGAATGAGGGAGGAGAAGAAGAAATGGGAGACTGCTGATGCCTTCTCTTTTTGTCCTTAGAGTCAGGGCGTGGGCTCTCACCCCCCTGCAGGAGTTGGAGTGGGTGGAGGTCCCGTGGGTGACAGATTAGAGGTGTTATCTGGGGGTCTGTAGAAGAGATCCCCTTTTACTGTATTCCATCATGTAGTGAATAGGGAGCCTATGTCCGCCACCGGGATAACCGCTGGGCCTGGCTTCGGGTTCGCGGGACCTGGCATCTGGGCGTCGGCAGCAGGCATCTGGGGATCCTGAGGATTCGGATCCTGGGCCTCGTCGCCCAAGGGCTGGTGTCGCCATCTCTGGGGCACTGGCATCCGGAGTAGGTCTGGCAGGCAACCGACCCCTGGAGTGGGGTGCAGTCATCAGGTCCTCTGCCGGTGACTGCCCCGTATCAGGCGTCGGGGAGCGGGATGGGAGGTGACTGGTTAGGCTTTCGCTGTTTGGCAGGTGAGCGAACCTTAGCCGGAGGAGGAGGAGGAGGAGGTGTCCAAGCCCAGATGACCTCCAGCCTACCTGTGTGTTCATCCGATGTCTTCCGTTTATCAGATGACCTAGACTTGTCCTTTGAGGATTTGGAATGGCCCTCCTGGGTCGACCCTGAGGCAGATTAATGGTGTCGATGAGCCAGGCAAGACTGGTGTCCCAAGGAGACCGACTCCTGGTGCTTGCCCTGAGAAGAGGCGGGAGTAGACTTACTCGCTCAGGTATGTTCAGTCGCCTGGGCTGGGACCGAACCGGACCTCCGGCTGGATGTCGAAGAGGAAGCGGCCTGCTTAGATGGCGATTTAGGGTGGGACTCGGACCTGGCCCGATCTTCTTCCTTATGGCGATGTTTCCCACTCGAGGACTTCTCTTTCGGTGGGGAATCCCTGGCGAGAGAAGAGGAGCTATCCCGTGAGCCTCACTGCATTGCCGCTAGTTTTTTCTCCAGCAGGAAAGTTTTCCTAGCTGGAGCTAGGCTTTCCTAGCACAGGTCTTCTGGTTGAATTGCTGGCAGTGGGTGCAGGCGTCGGGCCAGTGGTCTGGGCCTAAGCAGATGAGGCAGGCTGCGTGGCCGTTTTTGGGTGGAATCTGCTTGCCGCATGCACACTTGGCTTTACGCTGCCATGGAGGAGGCGTCAACATACACTAGGTGAACTGATTCGAATGGCAGAAAGAAAAATAACTCTTCAAGCTGTCGACTGCTAAGAAGGCGTCTGTGGAGCCGAACTGTGTGGGTCAATGGCAAGAAAAGAACTGGGATGGCGCCGGGGGCTGCCCCCTTTATACCACGCTGGACGCCAGACGGAGCCGAAGTCAGGGGCAGTCCCCCACCTCAGACTGCTAGCTACAAGTTTTTCGTGGGGTCCTAACGCTTGGCGGTATTAGTCTTAAATGGTATTACCTGCTGCAAGAGCTCCACCTTTGTAGTTAGATCACTAGTTCTAGAAGTGGTTTATGTTGTTCATCCACATTTCTTGGCATGTCCCCATCCCCTTTAATTCTTGCCGAAAGGTCTTCAAGCTGGCTCCTCCCACCCACCCGGGTGTTATAACCCTTGGCTTCACCTGATGACGCCAGATCTTAGCCCCCTGCAAGCCAGGTTTGTGCATCGCAGGTGGGGAGGTCGGGTGGGTCAGTGTGGATGAACAACATATACCACTCCTAGAACTACTGTTACAGGTGAGAAACCTGTTTTTCTAGGGATGTGGATATGTTGTTCATTCACACTTCTTGGCAGACTCCTAGCAGTTCTCCGGGAGAAGGGAGGCAAGGCGCACACTCCCTACTTAGGGAACAGAGACTGGAGAACTGAGGCCCCCAAACCAACATCCTGACGTGACTCAAGGTAGATGTGGTAATGGGTGATGAAGGTGTTTGCTGTCTTCCAGGTAGCAGCCCTGCAGATTTCCTGTTTAGGGATGTCCCTGGAAGCAGCCACTGATGCAGCGGTATGGCGAGAGGAATAAGCCCTTAGCCCTAC
Organism: Neoceratodus forsteri; assembly: GCA_016271365.2. NCBI lineage: Eukaryota > Metazoa > Chordata > Ceratodontiformes > Ceratodontidae > Neoceratodus > Neoceratodus forsteri. The sequence goes on along the minus strand of CM057451.1, from coordinate 265,389,356 downwards.
GGGAGGCTCCCTACCCACCAACCTATAGCAGAGATCAATGCAAGATGTACTCCATCTGTCAATCGTCTGCTTAGCTGAAGGTCTACCAGAAGCGGTTTCAGCATAGGTGACAAACAGCTGGCGAACCTCTCCCAGAATTTCCACTGCTCTCCTTGAAATAGGAGAGAGCTTGTCTCAGGTCCAATGTATGGAGCCTGTACTTGGCATCTGAGATGTAGTTCGGGTAGAACTCAGGCAGAGTCAATACCAGATGAAGGAGAAACTCTGACACTGCCTTTGGGAGGAATATTGGGTGGGGGCGCAGGACAACCTTGTCCCTGTGGAAGACCAGGTAAGAAGACTCCACTGAAAGCGCCTGGAGCTCCCAAGTCCTTCTGGCTGACATGGCAGCCACCAGGAAGGCCCTCTTCCACGACAAGTGTGATAGCTCATACTTTTGCAATGGTTCGAATTCCTTGCCCATGAGTTTTGCCAAATTCAGCAGTAAATCCCACGGAGGTGGAGTTCATGAACTGGAGAAGATATGTGATCTAGACCCCTGAAAAAGCACCAGACCACCTTCTTCTGTGCCACCGTCTGCTGACCAGCCCGTGCCCGGTAAGTAGATGGCTGCCAGGTGCACCTTAAGGGTTGAAGACCCCCTTTGGACAGAGACCAAAGGTAGTCTAAAATGTTAGCCACAGGACAGGACAGAGGATCCAGACCCTGGCCCTGATACCAAATGGAAACCTTTTCCATTTGAAGGCGTAGCACTTCCTGGTCGACTCCTTTCTGGATGATTCCACTACTGTGAGAACATCCTCGGAAAGATCCAAAGCCTGGAACTGCTCAAGTCCCAGGTGGTCAGGTGCAAGGATTGAAGGTCTGAATGGAGTATCTTTCCATGACTGACTGAGATCAGGTCCGGGCGTGCTGGAAAAGGCCTCGGGAGCCTGTTGCTGCAGATTTCCTGGATAGGGATGTCCCTGGAAGCAGCCGCCAATGCAGCAGTATGGCGGGTGGAATGAGCCCTTAGCCCTATGGGAGGCTCCCTACCCACCAACCTATAGCAGAGATCAATGCAAGATGCAATCCATCTGTCAATCGTCTGCTTAGCTGAAGGTCTGCCAGAAGTGGCTTCAGCATAGGTGACAAACAGTTGGTGAACCTCTCCCTGAATTTCTGCCGTTCTCTCCTTATAATAGGAGAGAGCCTTTCTCAGGTCCAAAGTATGGAGCTTGTACTCAGCATCTGAGGTGTAGTTTGGGTAGAACACATTCAGAGTCAATACCAGATTAAGGTGAAACTCTGACACCACCTTCAGGAGGAATATCGGGTGGGGGTGCAGGACAACCTTGCCCCTGTGGAAGACCACGTAAGAAGACTCCACTGAAAGCACCTGGAGCTCCCCAGTCCTTCAAGCTGATGTGACAGCCACCAGGAAGGCCGTCTTCCATAACAAGTGCGATAGCTCACACTTGTGCACTGGTTCCAATGGCTTGCCCATGAGTTTTGCCAAAACCAGCAGTAAATCCCATGGAGGTGGAAGTTCATACACCGGAGGAGATATGTGATCTAGGCCCTTAAAAAGGCACCACACCATCTTTTCCTGTGCCACCGGCCCGCGCACAGTAAGCAGAGATGGCTGCGAGGTGCACCTTAATGGTTGAAGACCCCCTTTGGACAGAGACCAAAAGTAGTCTAAAAATGCTAGCCACAGGACAGGACAGGGGATTCAGGCCCTGGCACCAAATGGAAAACCTTTTCCATTTGAAGGCACACCACTTCCTGGATGACTCCTTTCTGGATGCTTCCACTACTGTGAGTACATCCTCGGAGAGACCCAAAGCCTGGAACTCTAGCCGCTCAAGTCCCAGGCGGTCAGGTGCAGGGATTGAAGGTCTGTATGGAATACCTTCCCTGACTGACTGAGATCAGGTCCGGGCATGCTGGAAAAGGCCTCAGGAGCCTGTTGCTGAGGCGATCTGTATCCCAGAACTGGCAGGGCCAGTCTGGGCTACCAGTATTACTGGCGCCCTGTCCCTCCTCACCTTGAGAAGCACCTTGTGGATCAAGGTAAATGGAGGGAAGGTGTAGAAGAGGCCTGGGGTCCAGAGTCTCGAGAAGGCATACCCCAGCAGTGAACCCCACTGAGGGGGCAGGGATGAAACAGCCTAAGCTTGGTGTTTTCCCTTGAAGCAAACAGGTCCACCATCAGTTTGCCCCAGTCGGAGAACAGGCTGTGAGCTACATCTGGGTGGAGACACCACTTGTGGGATGTCTCGCCTACATGGCTCAGAGCATCCGGCAGTTGGTTTGAGGCTTCTGCCACAAGGATAGCAAGGAGAGCTGCCTCCAGTCAGCTCACAAGTGTCCAGATGCGGAGCACTTCCAAGCACAGCAGCCGGGAGTGCGTGCCGCCCGATTTGTTGAGATAGTACATGGTCATGGTATTGTCCGTCTGGACTTGAACCACATGACCACGAAGCTGCTGAGTGAATGCTGACAGCGCTAGTCTGACTGCTCTGAGCTCCAACGGGTTAATATGATAATGGAATTCCTCGGGGGTCTAGAACCTGTGGGTCCTGTTGTTCCCCATGTAGGCACCTCAGCCCATGAGAGAGATATCAGTCGTGAGGACGACCGTCAGCTTGGGGCGGACAAATGGGATCCCTTCCTGTTGATGGTCTAGGATGGTCCACCACTGGAGAGCGTCCCACATCCTCTGGGTCACAGTGATCAGCTGGTCGAAGTGACCGTGGTGCTGAGTCCACCGAGCGGCCAGCTCCGACTGAAGGGGGCGCATATGCCACCGGGCCCATCGGACCACAGTGGTGCAGGCTGCCATGTACACCAGAAGGCACAGAAAGTCCCAGGCAGGGCGCAATTGCCCAACCAGAAATGACTGGGTAAAGGAGGAGAGAACCTCCGCCCTGTCCACCATAAGCCATGCTCTGGCTTGGCAAGAGTCGAGCTCTGCACCGATGAAGCATATCACCTGTAATGGCACGAGCTCTGACTTGGCCTCGTTGATCAGGAAGCCAAGCTGAGAGCAGGTCTGGAGGGCCAGGTCCCTGGACCTCTCCACCTCTTGCTGGGTGGAACCTGCCAAGAGTCAGTCATCGAGGTAAAGGGTATACTCTGACCCCTCGACATCTGAGACTGGCTGCCACTACAGCGATGCATTTGGTGAAGACCCGTGGGGCCGATGACAGGCCGAATGGCATGGCTTGGAACTCATATAGGGTTCCCTCTGCTCTGAAGTGGAGGAACCGCTAGTGAGGACGGATCGGGATGTGAAAAAATGCATCCCGGAGAGCCAGTGAGCAGAACCGCATGTTTTGCTCCAGGGATGGTATAATCTGGGATAGAGTTACCATCCTGAAGGTGTGTGGCCTGAGAAACTGATTCAGGTCGTGCAGATCTAGAATGAGGCATTAGCCCCACATCTGCTTCAGGACCAGGAAGTACCTGGAAACAAACCCTGGGTTGACTGAAGGATCTGCCACTCGAACCACTGCCTCCTTGAGGAGGAGTTGGGCTATGTCGTCTCTCAGAACTGACCGAGTGTGGGCTGATATTCTCTCCTCCCGTGGGGCGCGGACTCTGCAGGGAGGGGTACTGCTTGAACTCTAAAGGCAGACCCTGGCCGACCATTTCTAAGACTCACCTGTCTGTGGTAACAGCAGAACAGGCAGAAAGAAAGTGGTGGAGCCGGCCTCCCATGGGAGAACCCAGAGCTGGCGTGACGGGAATAGGGGGTGGTAGCCCCTATCCCATCACTGGGCAGGCCTGGATAAAGAGGGTCCAGGATTGGAATCTGACTGAACCTCAACCTCCACGTCAATGGGCCGCTGGAGGCCCGGACTTGGGCCGAGAGCACCAAGTTTGTGCCTGCTGTTGCTCCCTACCGTGGAAGGAGGGCTGGTTGGCTGCAGTAGCAAGGTTCCGAAAAGGCTTCTTCTTCTTCTGCTGTTTCTTGGAGCCAGGGGGCATCCTTTTGAGCAGAAGTAGCAGAGTCCAAGGTGGCACTGGACTGCTCGATTCACTGAAGGTGACCATCCACATCTGGGCTGAAGAGATCGGTACACAGGAAAGGAACATCAGTGAGTTTGTGCTGGGTACACGCCGTAAAGGTGGAAAACCTCTGCGAAGCCCTGCGGCGCATGGCAACCACAGCTGCCACCGAACGGGCGCAGAAGTCCCTGAGGTCCAAGGCCGTCTGAAGTTGCTGCTTGGCAACGGCTTGGCCCTGGTCCTTGACCGTAGTCTGAAGGTCCAAGGGGAGGTGCGGGAGAACTTTGTCCAAGGAGCCCAGGAGGGCATGGGAGAAGTGTGCCATGATGATGGCCGAGCTTGCCTGACGGAGGCCGAGAGAGGAAGCTGCACAGACCTTCCTGGCAGAGTGGTCCAGTTTTTTTTGAACTCCTTGTCTGGAGATCTATCAGTGTCAGCAGAGCTGCCTGTGTGTCTGAACACAGAAGCGGTCATTAACCCTTCCGCTGAGGGATGTTCTGTGAACCCTGAGAGGGACCCAATGGGCACCGCATACTTGTGGGCCATCCGGGGAGACGGCGCTGGGCAGGATGTTGCCAGAGCTCCAAAGCCAGGCCTACAATGGCTTCGGCCACTGGGAAGGCATCCATAGGGGTATCCCCTCTTTTAAAAATATCTGTAAGAGGGTACTCCACCTATTTCTGGACAGGTTCCAGGAGCATCCCTATGGATTCAGAGATAAGGCGAAAAATTCAGAAAAATGACGAAGCGCCTTCCTCCGTCGACAGACTACCCACTGACTATCATCCACTGAGTGAGAGTGGAGGTCGGTGTCTTCAGAATCTGAAGTATCCGGATAAATCGGTTGGTCACCAAGGTCCCCTTGTACATGCCTGGGGCGGTCAGCCGAGAGGGTGACCGATAACCTGCGAGAAAGACTCAAAAGCATCTGAGATTCCTTCGTAGGAGCCCCTTCCGAAAGCTGCTTAGGTGGCGGCTCCACCACTATCGGTGGAGAGACAGATTCTGGCCGAACCAGGGCAGGTTTTACTGGCTCTGTGGGTGGAGAAATCAATTTTACTGGTTCCAATGGAGTCGGTTTTGGCCTGGGAGGCGAAAGTCAGGTAATGGCTGGGGTGGAAACCGCAGAAGGCTTCTGCCCGGACAGAATGAGCTGCTGCCACATTAGATCTTCACAGCATCGACGGAGTTTCCGCAAAGTCTCTCCTCATCCGAGGAGGATGAAGATGAACGGTGGTGCTGCCTTTTTTAGAGCGCTTATGCATCTTCCTTGGCCTCTCGGTTGAGGGGGTCAGAAATCTCGACCTCAATCGGACTGGCCAAGCAGCTTGCTCAGGGAACAACGGGGAACAGGTGATTTACCCGGATCAGGGACTGGTTCCTCGATGGGTTTACCAGCAGGCTGGGTTTCCTCATCAGGAAAGTTCAGGACCGGGGTCCTGGTAAGTGAATTGTCGGCCTCGTCAGGTGACGACAGACCGACAGGGTCGAGAGTGATCTTCACCACACTGTCGATGAAGACCTTGGCTGGCTGACCAGTCAGCAAAGCAGAGGAGCTGGCGGCCGAAGATGCAGTCTCGACCGAAGCCACGACTGGAGATTCCTGAGACCGAGATCGCTCTCGATCACAAGAATGCTGTCACCGTGACAAAGAGTCTCTCGGTTCCTTGTCCTTTTTACAAGACCGGGAGGTATGCGAGCCCGGAGGTCCCTCACCCTTGGTGGGGAGAGACAGGCATATCTCCTGAAAGGAGCCTGAGAACGTGGAGCCCAGGTTGAGTGGAACGAACATCGGCCAAGAGGAAAGCCCCGCGGGCCGCATTTGTTCTAACTGCTTGGGAGACTCCACAGCTGCAGAGACCAACCACCGGGCCTCTTTGGATTTCACCGGTAGATTCCGTTTCTCAGGCCTGCCCAACCTGAGCCATGCGAGATGATCGTTGAGGATGTTCGGGTAGAAAGCGAGACACATCTCGCATGCCTGGGTGTCATGGCCGACACCCAAGCAGGAAACACACATGGTATGTGGGTCTGTGTGCGACATTTTCTGGCCATACGGGCACTGGTGAAAACCGGGGGAAGATTTATCTTCCATAATCGAATAGCAAAAATTGCAATCACTAGCTCAGATAAGCTTAATCTTCAGAGGGTATGAAGAAATCGAAACCAGGGCCTACAAAACGCGGTAGTAGAGAGGAGGCAACCTGAAACTTCCAGCGGAAAGGAAGAACTGATGCTATGGGGCACAGCTGAGGGTTATACCACAAGTGTGGGTGGGAGGAGCCAGCTTAAAGACCTTCCAGCAAGAATTAAAGGGGAAAGGTACATGCGAAGAAGTGTGGATGAACAACATATCCACGTCCCTAGAAAAACAGATTACTCACCTATAGCAGTAGTATACGATGTTCATCCACACTTTCTGGCAGTGCCTTTCCCTTTAAGACTCTGCCAGAACATCTTCAAGCTGACTCCTCCCACCCACCCGGGTGGTAACTCCCTCGGCTCCACCCCATGATGCCAGATCTTGCCTGCTGGAAGCAGTTGTGTGCGCCAAAGCCAGGGAGATCAGGTGGGTCTGTCCACCTAACATTTGTTTCCTAGAATTACTGGCTACAGGTGAGTAAACAAGTTATTCACCTGTACAGTAGTTCTAGGAGTGGTACATGCTGTTCATCCGCATGTCCTTTCCCTTCAAGAGTTGCCAGGAAGTCTTCAAGCTGGCTCCTCCCACCCACCTGGGTGGTATATTCCTTGGCTCCACCCCATGATGCCAGATCTTGCCCGCTGGAAGCAGTGTTGTGCGGCTGAGCCCAAGGGAGGTCGGGAGGGTTCTCGTGGATGAACATATACCACTTCTAGAACTACTGTTACAGGTGAGTAAATACAAGTTACTCACCTATAACACGAGTTCTAGGAATGGTATATGTTGTTCATCCACACTGTCTGGCAGGTTCCTTGCCGCTTTAAATCTTGCCAGAAGGTCTTCAAGCTGGCTCCTCCCACCCACCTGGGTGGTAAAACTCTCGGCTCCGCCTCATGACGCCAGATCTAGCCCGCTGGAAGCCAGGTTGTGTGTCGAAGCCAAGGAGGCCAGGTGGGTCACGTGGATGAACAACATATACCATTCCTAGAACTCCTGTTACAGGTGAGTAATCTGTATTTCTAGAGACATGGATATTGTTCATCCACACTGTCTGGCAGACTCCTAGCAGTTCTCCAGGAGGAGGGAGACAAGGCGCACACCCCCTTCTCGGGAAATAAAGACTGGAGAACCGGGCCCCAAAACCAGCATCCCAGCGTGACTCAAGGTCGATGTGGTAGTGGGTGATGAAGGTGTGTGCTGACTTCCAGGTAGGAGCCCTGCAGATTTCCTGAACAGGGACGTCCCTGGAAGCAGCCACTGATGCAACGGTATGGCGGGTAGAATGAGCTCTTATCCCTCTGGGAGGCTCCATGCCCGCCAACCTATAGCAGAGATCTATGCTGGAGGTGACCCATCTGCCTATCGTCCACTTGGCTACAGGTCTGCCAGGTGCGGCTTCAGCGTAGGTGACAAACCGCTGGCAAACCTCTCCCCGAACTTCAGCCGTCCGCTCCTTGTAGTAAGTGAGCGCGCTCTTCTAGGGTCCAAAGTATGGAGCCTATATTCAGCCTCTGAGGTGTGATTGGGGTAGAACACCGGCAGAGTCAATACCTGGTTAAGGTGAAACTCTGACACCACCTTCGGAAGGAATTTCGGGTTGGGGTGCAGGACAACTTTGTCCCTGTGGAAGACCAGATAGGGAGACTCAATGGAAAGCGCCTGGAGCTCTCCTATCCTTTTGGCTGACATGATAGCCACCAAGAAGGCGGTCTTCCACGACAGGTGAGAGATGTCACACCTGTGCATCAGTTCGAATGGCTTGCCCATGAGCTTAGCCAATACCAGCAGTAGATCCCACCGAGGTGGAGGTTCTCACACCGGAGGGGATATGTGATCAAGGCCTTTGAAAAAGTGTCCGACCACCTTCTTCTGTGCCACCGACTGCTTCCCAGCCCACGCCCGGTAAGCAGAGATGGCTGCCAGGTGCACCTTAAGGGTCGTCGACCGAAGCCCTTGCTGAGAAAAGGGACCATGGGTAGTCCAGAATGCTTGCCAAGGAACAGGAGGTAGGGTCCAGGCCCTTGCCCTGACACCAAATGGAAAATTTCTTCCATTTGAAGGCGTAGCATTTTCTGATCGACTCTTTACGGGACACCTCAACAACGCTGAGGACCTTGTTGGAAAGACCCAAGGTCTGGAACTCTAGCCGCTTAGGAACCAGGTCGTCAAGTGCAGGGATTGAAGGTCCGGATGGAATACCTTCCCCTGACTAACTGAGATCAGATCTGGATGGGCTGGAAGCCGCCTCGGGAGCCTGGAGCTGAGACTGAGGAGATCTGGATACCAGAACTGGCGGGGCCAGTCTGGGGCTACCAGAATCACCTGCGCCATGTCCCTCCTCACCTTGAGAAGCACCTTGTGGATCAAGGGAAATGGGGGAAAGGCGTAGAAGAGGCCCAGGGTCCACGGCCACGAGAAGGCATCCCCCTGCAGCAAACCCTGCTGAGGTGGGCGGGCATGAAACAGTCTCAGCTTCGCATTCTCCCTGGAGGCAAACAAGTCCACCTGAGGCGTGCCCCAATGGGAGAACAGATCTTGTACTACCTCCGGCAGGAGAGACCACTTCTGGGACGCAGACCCTATCCGGCTTAGGGCATCGGCCAGGGTGTTGGAGGCTCCTGCCACATGGATGGCAAGGAGATCCGCCTCCAGGCTGCGCACGAATGACCAAATGCGGAGAGCTTCTCTGCACAGAGGCATGGAGCACATCCCGCCCTGGCGGTTTAGGTAGTACATGGTTCTGGTATTGTCCACCTGGACCTTAACCACTTGACCCCGTACAAACAGAGCAAAGGCGGTGAGGGATAGACGAACCGCTTGAAGCTTCAGCAGGTTGATGTGGCGTCGGGACTCCTGAGGGGACCACAGGCCGTGCGCTCTGTGCTCCCCCAGATGGGCACCCCAACCCATCAGAGAGGCATCGGTCGATAGAGAGACCGTTGGCTTGCGGCAGACAAATGGGATGCCCTCCTGCAGATGTGCTGGAACGGTCCACCACTGGAACGCGTTCCACATCCCGTGGGTCACTGTCACTAGCTGATCCAGTGGATCGAAGTGCTGTGACCACTGGCTGGCCAGCCCCCATTGAAGAGGACGCATGTACCAACGGGCCCAATGGACCACTCTGGTGCAGGCCGCCATGAGGCCCAGGAAGTCCCGGGCAGGGTGCAATTGCCCTACCTGAAATGATTGGGCAAAGGAGAAAGAACCTCGGCCCTGTCCGCTGGGAGCCATGTTCTGGCTCGTAGAGAGTCGAGCTCTGCCTCGATGAAATGGATCACCTGCTTTGGCACAAGTTTCAACTCGGCCTCGTTGATGAGGGGGCCAACCTGACAGCAAATCTGGAGGGCCAGATCTCTGGAACGCTCCACCTCCATTCTGGAGGGGGCTGCAATCAGCCAGTCGTCCAGGTAGGGGTTCACCCGGACCCTTCGGCGCTGCAGGAATGCTGTCACCACTGCCATACATTTGGTGAAGACCCTGGTAGCTAGGGAAAGGCCGAAGGACATGGCCCGGAACTCGTAGAGGGATCCCTCTGCCCCGAAGAGGAGGAATCTCTGGTGGGATGGACGGATTGGGACGTGAAAGAATGCGTCCTGGACGTCCAGGAAACAGAAGCACATGCCTCATTCCAAAGATGAGATTATCTGAGCCAGAGTGACCATCCTGAAGGTCCGAGACCTTAGGAACCTGTTCAGGTCATGCAAGTCGAGAATGGGGCGCCAGCCCCCCCCGTCCGTTTTGGGCCCAGGAAGTACCTGGACACAAACCCTGGGTCTGGAGGAGGATCCGCCACCTTCCCGATCACCTCTTTTTCGAGGAGCAGGACGATATCGGCTCGGCAAGCCGACAGAGAGGCTGTGGACCCAGTTTCCGGGCCATTAGCTCGAAGGGCAGGGCCTGCTCGAACTCCAGAGGCAGGCCCTTTCCTACCACCTCCAACACCCAGCGGTCCATGGTGATAGCGGACCAGGTGGAAAGGAAGTGGCGGAGCCGTCCCCCCACGGGGCGAACCCAGGGGGGAGTGATGAGGCTGGGGGTGACACCCCTCAACCCGTCACTGGGCAGGATTGGAGGAGGGACCAGCCGAGGGACCTCCTGGGCCTTTTCCTCCCTGCTTCCTATTAGAGGAAGCCGCAAACTTGGCTTTGGGGTGCCATGCGCGAGCCTGCTGGCCCTGGTGTTGGTGCTGTTGGTCAGGACATGCCGCAGGCGCAGAAGGGCAAAAGGACTTATGTTGTTGTTGTCGACGGCCCTTGTCCTTCTAGGGAGAGGTGACAGAGTCCAGAGTGGCATTGGACTTTTCGATCCGCTGGAGGTGACCTTTCACTCCAGGGCCAAAGAGGTTGGTCTCCAGGAAGGGGACATCCACCAGTTTGTGCTGGGTATCCGCCGTGAAGGTGGCTATCCTCCGCCATGCTCTGCGGCGCATGGCCACTGCGGCTGCAACTGATCTGGCACAGGAGTCTCCAATGTCCAGAGCCATTTGGAGCTGCTGTTTTGCCACTGCCCATCCCTGGTCCCGTACCTGCTTGAACGTGGTCTGCAGGTCGGCCATGAGATGAGGGATCACCTCATCTAGGGAGCCCATGAGGGCGTGAGAAGTGTGCCATCAGCACGGCCGAGCTGGCCTGGCAGAGGCCAAGGGAGGATGCAGTACACCTTGCGCCTGGCGAGTCCAGCTTTTTGACTCCTTGTCGGGGCGCTTATCACATCCCTAGCGCTCCTGGAACGCTGAAAACGCTTATCGGTGACCAACTTCTCGGCAGAGGAGTGTTCCGAAAAAACAGACAAAGAGCCGGTAGGGACTGCATACTTCCTGGCCATCCTGGCTGAAGGCGCAGGACAGGAAGCAGGCCGCTGCCAGAGCTCCAAGGCTGGGTGAACAATGGTTTCAGCCACCAGAAAGGCCTCAGTTGGTGAATCCCCTCAGTCCAGTATCTCCGTTAGGGGATACTTGGCCCGCTTGAATACGGGCTCGAGCTGCATCTTGGTGGACTCTGAGATGAGCCGAAGCAGACCCATAAAGGACGATGGGCTTTCGTCCACTGACTGACCCCTGGAGGACTCCAGGTCAATGGGCCTGGAGAATAGGGAGGAGGAGGAGGAGTCGGACTCTGAGGAGTCGGTGAAGAGCAGCCTGGGCCTGAGCCACCCTCCAACTGCTGAGGACGGTCGGGAGTGAGGGTGACCGACAACCTGTGGGGCAGGCCCTGACCCAACCGAGAGTCCTTGGTCGGCGCCCCTGATTTCGGTTGTGGAGGCGGAGCTTCCACCACAATCAGTGGGGCAGCTGGTTTCGGCCGAACAACTGGCCCAGGCTTAGGCACCTCGACTACAGCGAGGGGTTGTTTCAGCCGCTCGGGTGACAGCCACTTGATGGCCGGGGAAGGTGACGGCTTATTCCCGGACAGAAGTAACTGCTGCCACATCAGGTCCTCATAGCGCCGACACAATCTGCGTCGAAGCCTCTCCTCTTCCGAGGAGGAAGACGAGGACGAGCGGCGGTGCCGCTTACTTCGCTGCCGAGACCGCTGATGTCGGTGGGATCGGCTGGACCGAGAGGATGTCAGAGACCGAGACCGAGATCCTCTGTGTTTCTGAAGATGGGTCTGGGAAGGGGCGGGGGACACCCGCTCTTCCCTTGGCTCGGAAGCCTTGAGTGGGGGCTCGAGCAGTGGAGGTGCCAAGTCCTCGCTCTCCACCGGGGGAACCAGTGAAGAAGGGTTGTTGGCTTCACCAGTCGACAGCCCGTCCCACGGGTCGAGAAAAATCTCGACCGTGTCGACGGGTATCTTGGCCGGCTGACATGACGGGGACACCGAGAAGCCAGCGGCCTTAGCCGCAACCTCAACCAAAGTCGAGTGTCGACTGTCTGGGGAAGGGCCTCTCCACTCCCACCTAACGCCGACAGTGGACTTACCTATCGAGTCCTTCTTTTTGGACCGAGAAGAATGTCCCGATGGCCCCTCTCCCTTCGTGGAAAGGGATTGGCAAAGCTCCTTAAAAGAAGCTGAGTAGGAAGAACCCAAAGAGAGCAGGATAAATGCCGCGACCGAGGAAGAGGATGATGCGGCCTGTGCCGCCTCGTCCTCCATGGCGATCATCTGCTTGAGTTGCTCAGCCGAGCCAGCCGCCGCGGTCACTGCCCAATGGGCCTCCTTTGACTTCACCAGCGGGTAGCGCTTCTCGGGCGCCCAAGCTATAACCGGGCAGTGCGTTCTTCCAGGACGTTGTCCGAAAACGAACACCATAACTCGCAGGCCTGCGGGTCATGGTCTAGGCCGAGGCAGAAGACGCACATGGAGTGCGGATCCGTCCTGGACATTTTCTGCCCACATGGGCACCGCCGAAATCCGGGAGTCGGTTTGTCCATCGCAGCCGCGAGGGAGTAATTTGACTGAAGTCTTAAAAATTTGAGAATAAGTTTTGGGCTAACCGAAGAATTAGGATATAGTCTATACGCAGAGCGTTAAGGAGGGAACCTGAGCTTCCAAGTGGTAAGGAAGATCGGGCATCATGGGGCGGAGTCGAGAGTTTTACCACCCGGGTGGGTGAGAGGAGCCAGCTCGAAGATCTTCCGGCAAGATTTAAAGTGGCAAGGAATCTGCCAGACAGTGTGGATGAACAATATATCCATGTCCCCAGAACCTGTGTTTCCAGGGACGTGGATATGTTGTTCTATCTGGCAGACTCCTAGCTGTTCTCCGGGAGGAGGGAGGCAAGGTGCACTACTTAAATAAGGACTGGAGAACTGAGGCCCCAAAACCGGCATGAGTCCAGGTCAATATGGGAATAGGAAATGAAGGTGTGTGGTGACTTCCAGGTAGCAGCCCAGTAGATTTTCTGAATAGGGATGTGCCTAGAAGCAGCCGACAACATAGCGGTATGGTGGGTGGAACGAGCCCTTAGCTCTATGGGAGGCTCTCTACCTGCCAACCTATAGCAGAGATCAATGCAGGATATGATCCACCTGCCAATCCTCTGCTTGGCTGCAGGTCTGCCAGGTGTGGCTTCAGCATAGGTGACAAACAGCTGTCGAACCACTCCCCGAACTCCAGCTGCGCGCTCTTTATAGTAAATGAGCGCTCGCCTCGGGTCCAGAGTATGGAGCCTGTGTTCATGTGCAGGTCTGGAGGGTCAGGTCCCTGAACTGTTCCAACTCCTGCCTAGAGGAACCTGCGGTCAGCCAATCGTGCAGCAAGGGGTACACCTGGACTTCTCGACACCTCAGGTAAGCTGCCACCACTGCAACGCACTTGGTGTTGACCCTGGGGACCGAGGAGAAGCCGAATGGTATGGCCTTGAACTCAGAGAGGATCCCCTCCTTACAGAACCGACGGTGGGACATACAGATTGGGACGTGAAAGAACGTGTCTTGAAGATCCAGAGAGAAAAAAAAACACGTTTTGCTCGAGAGATGGTATGATATGAGACAAAAGTGACCATCCTGAAGGTATGTGGCCTGAGAAACTTGTACAGGTCGTGCAGATCTAAGATGGGGCATCAGCCCTTCATCTATTTTGGCACCACGAGGTACCTGGAGACAAACTCAGGGTGTTCCGGAAGGTCTGTGACAGAAGCCACGACCTCACTGTGGAGGAGCTGGGCGATGTCGTCCCAAAGGGCCGACAGGAAGTCTGCAGACATGATGCCTTCCCATGGGGCACGGGCTCGGCAAGGCAGGTACTTCTCGAATTCCAGAGGAAGACCCTGGCAGAACACTGAGAACCCACCTGTCCTGACAACAGACCAGGAGGAAAGGAAGTGGTGGAGCCGGCCCACCAGGGGAGGACCCAGAGGAGTCAGCCTCCTGGCCTACGGACGACAGACTGCGGTCGAGATCACCAGGCCTGAGTCTGCTGACCAGCCTGAGGCCGGGCTGGTTTGGCTGCTGGAGCAGAGTGGGGCTGAAAGGGCTTCTTCTTCTGCTGCGTAGAGCCCTTCGGGTCTCTCTGAGTGGATGTCACCAAGTCTAAGGTGCCACTGGACTTCTCAATATAGGTGAGGCACCCATCGAATCTGGGCCCAAACAAGTCAGTGCCCAGGAAGGGGACATTCATCAGCTTGTGCTGGGTATCCGTCATAAAGGTCGAGAACTTCAGCCAGACTCTCTGGCGCATAGCCACCGTGTCTACCACAGACCAAGTGCAATAGTCGCCCAAGTCTATGGCAGTTTGCAGCTGTTGTTTGGCTACTGCTCTGCCTTGATCTCGGACCTGTTTGACCGCTGTCTGCAGGTCATCTGGTAGATGAGGGAGCACCTCATCAAGCGAGCCTAGGAGGACATGCAAGACGTGGGCCATCAAAAGGGTCACACACGCTTGCTGAAGGCTGAGAGAGGAGGCAGCATACACCTTTTAGGCCATATGATCCAATTTCTTGGACTCCTTATCAGGTGGCTTGTCAACGTCACCCACATTGCTAGTGCACCTTAAAACAGAGTTGGCCATGAGCCCTTAAGCCGAGGGATGCTCTGTGAATCCCAAAAGGGAACCGGTAGGGATCGCATACTTGCGGGCAATCTGGGCCAGCGGTGCAGGGCAAGAGGCCGGGTGCTGCCACAGCTCCAAGGCAGGACCAAGAATGGCATCTATCCCTGGGAAGGCCTCCCCAAGGGAGTCTCACCAGGCAAGGATTTCCGTGAGCAGGTACCGAGCCCACAGATTCCAAGACAAGACGAAGACGACCCATAAAGGATGAAGGCCCTGCTCCGTCGACAGATCCTCAGCCGACTCCAAGTCCACTGGATGGGAGTGCAAGGAGGAGGAGCCCTTCGATCTCTAGGATTCATGGAAAAGAGGTCGACTGCCAGTGTCCCTGCTGACCCTCCAGGGATGGTCATGGGTAACGGTGACAGATAGCCGACTGGGAAGACCTGAGGCCGGGAGGGCCTCTTTAGTTGGGAGTGCCGGTTGTTGGCTGTTCCGGTGGCAGTTCCACCAAAATTGGCGGAGGTGCTGAGCCGTGGAAGGCTGTGGCCTCTGTGGCGAAATCCACGTGATGGAAAGTGTTGAAGCTGGAAAGGGCTTTACCCTGGTGAAAAGTAACTGTTGCCACATCAAGTCCTTGCAGCACTAACACAACTTGCGCCGGAGCTTCTCCATGCCAGAGGATGAGGAACAGCAGTGGTGCTTACCCGGGCACCGTGAGTTCAGAGGGCAGGACCTTGACCCTGACCGTCAGGGCCGCTGACAGTGGTCTCAGAGGGGGCCGGCGACAGCAGAGTCTCCTGGTCCAGAGGCTCTGGGTCAAGAGGTGGTGGATCAGCAGACTGATCCATCCCTCCCTGAGTGAGTGGTAGGACTGGGATCCTAGAAAGGGAGGTGTTGGCCTCTTCAGGTGACGACAGGTCGACTGGTTTGAGAAATATCTTGGTCGGAAGATGAACCTGCGTCTTGACCAACGAGCCTGATGGGGAGATGGTGGGGTCGGTGGCCTGTGCCGAAGAACCGACCGAAGTCTGAACTTCCGGAGAGGTGTGGTAATCAGAGGCTCGAGAGTCCTCCCATTCCACAATCTGCAGTGAGTCAGTTTCCTGGTCTCTTTTTTAGATTTGGATTTAGTGCCTGAGGGACCCTTCCAATGGGTGGGAAGGGCCTGGCACAATTCTCTGACTGCTCCTGTGAAGGAAGTACCCAAGGGGAGAGGCAAAAGAGGCAGAAGCCGAAGAAGCCTGAGCAGCGGCCTAGACCGTGGCTTCCTCAAATATGCAAACTGTTTGATGGATCCCGTGGCCGCAGAGACCACCCAACGTTAGAGGCGAAGTCAACCTAGGGTCATGCTCTACCAACCCATAGAGGGTGGGTGCCAGGGTCTCTCAAGTCTGTCCCAGGACACAGAGGTGGGAACAGAACCCATTCTGGGGCAGGACCCCTTTCCCTTAATCCAAGCCTTTTGGTAGAAAAGCCAGAGGTTTTTTTTTTTTTAATTCCGAGCCAGCAGGCAAGTAAAGATGGGTTGACCAAGGGGTTCTCCATGAAGAGAAGAAGGGAAACTGCCCCAGGTTTACCAACCTAGTTAACCAGAAGGAAAAAGGGAAGGGAATCCTCAGAACCCCCAAACCCCTCTACGATCCGCAAGGGTCCAAAGTCCAGGACACCGGACCGGACTCCAATCCCACTTCCCATAAAGGAGAGCGGAGCCCCGAGATGGGGATGCCCATCCGGATCGCACAGAAGGGGTCCCAAGGAACCGACATTAGAAGAGGCAGCAGCCCCAGTTGCCCTCCCCCCAAAGAGGGTCACTGATGCTTAGCCGAAGGATCAGTGGACTCAGAGGAGCCAGTAGGACTCTGCCCGCAACTGGCCCCAATTGGGGGGAAAGCATGCAGGGAGGAGACACTGCTCAGAGGCTGAGGCCCAAGAGCGGATGGTGGGCGGGAAGCAGTGATGAATGGTGAAGATATACAAGTAGATCAAGAATCTCATTAGTTACGCAATTTTAATTTTTTCCCTGTATGTATCTTTGCCATTCATCATTGGTGGGTGAGTACCAAGCCCCCCAAAGAGGACCCGGCACCTTTCTGAGGGAAGAGCTTCCCTCAGCCCCTTGTGGGGGAGAATCACAGGGGGAAGGAACCCCCTATGGGTCCTGTGAGACCCACGACTGTTCAGGGCGAGACAGGCACAGGGACTCCCATGGTCTGGGAGAAGGAAGGAACCCTGCTAATTCCCGTCTCACCCTGTGGGAGAAAAAATGGCCTCCCTGGAATGGGGAGGCAACCACCCTATGCCAGGCCAAGGGTGATAATCTGGAAAGGCAAAGCCATGCCATCTGCCTTATGCAGACTGCAGTTCCTGCCGGCCTAGAAGCTACCTCATTAGCATTGTATGACGCTTGACAGGTGCCTCTCTAGCTCTAGGCCACTAGCAGAAAGGCAGATAGCCTGCCTGGTTGCCTCCGAGTCAGGCAGAGTTCCTAGGAGCTGTCCTAGCACTGTCCATAAGTGCCTAGCACAGGCAGCCATCTGGGCCTGATGAACCGAGATACAGAGGAAAAAGCCGCATCATGGGAGAAATCCTTCTCCCTCAGCAGTCGAACTCAGCCGAGTCAAACTCCCGGGGGGCAGTCATGTCTCGCGCGATGATGCTCAGAGGGGGTATCCAGCAGCACTATCCCAGAAGTGGGATGAGGTATGGAACCTGAAGACCCATGGGGTGCGCGATATCTGCGCTGGCAGTCCCTCGGGGCAGGGGAGATGGCAGAGGGGTTCTGCCAGACTGATGTCATGCCTCCAAAAATGGAACAGGCCACAGAGGAATAACAATATTCTCTGAGGAGAATTTCCCCAAGGAGACAATGCATCACATGAGCAGGATCGCGACTTGCAAAGTGAGATATGTGGAGCTCTTCCAACAGCCTCGACAAGAACCACTGATAGCTGGTGATAGCATCCAAGGACAGATGGACCGATGAGTCTTTTTCTTCTGGGGAGGAAGATAAGGAAGCAGAAGAGCTTGATTCAGACTCCGGCGCAGCAGGGGCTTCTGATCTGATGATGACCTGGTCCACAGCACTTAAATAGTGAGGAAAAGCTGCAGCCGAGGCTCTGAAATGGTCCCAAGACAAGGGCCCTGCAGGATCCGAAATGCCCGGGACAGCAGAAGGGCAAGGCAGAGGATCCGAGGGAGGGGAAGAAGTCTGGCGAACCAGACGAGGATCCCTGCTAGGGCTTTGGGAACACTCAAGCGACCCCTCCTGAAGGGTGGGGCTGTGCAGAGTGCCCACTGTAGGTCGTCTTACCATACAGGAGTGGCCAAATTGGTGCCCTAAGGAAAAAGCCCCACGACAAGGAGATCGGGGCTGGTCTGGCCCTTGTGGGTGGCTTCTAACCCCACCTGATGCAGATCCCTCCCACTGAGGAGATCAAAAATGCGAGGGGTCAGCACTGTGGCTCCTCTCAGAGTCACCAGCAGCCCTGGGAGAATGCCTCTGAACCACCCCAGGCCATCTCAAACCCTCCCTTTCAGAGAGGGACCTGCCCCTCAGCCGTCCCTGAGGTACCGACAGAGGAAGCTTTGGGATGGCTCCAGACCATAAAAGACCAGACACAGCCATCCCTGAACCCACCTCTGTAGTGGAGCCTAGATTGGCACCACCCCAAGCTCTAATAACAGACTCTGCATCAATGGTGGTGCTGACATCTGACTCAGCTCTGGGTGTGGCGCCGTTCCCAGATCTGGCACTGTCCCTGACCCGGCACAGCCTTCGGCGCCACCCTGCTCAGCTCCGGAAGACTCGGGCCCAAAGGCAGGGCCAGTCAGTGAGGTAGAAGACGATACCTCCGGAACCTCGCCACTAGGCCTAGGTAGGAACCGCGACTCCTCGGAATCCGGAAACTCCTCGGAGTTGGGCAACCACTCTGGGTCATCCTTTATCATCCTCCTCCTCTGAAGAGGAGGAGACCAGGATGATCGGGAGAGAGGCCACCCCCGTCACTCTACCGGGTCCGGCGCCACTCGCGGCATCGGAAGTAGGCCTAGCTTGAACCTCGTCCCCACCCTGCTCACTAACCCCAGTAATGGGACTAGGAGCCCGAGCAGAGTCGGCAGACGGAGCCAAGGGCCCCACTGGTTCGGGTCCAGCATATAGCTCTGAACGCGACACCGGAAGTATCGCGGCTCTGAGGAAGTTGACGACCAATAGGGGTGCTCAACCTCTCCCTATTCGGAGGAAGACGATTGTCCACCCGACCCCTCTAGCAAGCCGGTGTTTCCAGCGAGGCTGGAACTGACCATGGCTTGCTCCCCACCGGTACATACAGTATCGAGAGGTGACCTGGGTAAGGGTCCAAAGTTCCTGCCTTGGCATCCTTGGACTGACACCATCCTCTGAAGGTTGGAGGTTTCCGACCCACCTTCAACACTCACGATTCGAGGACCCAATGGTCCATGGAGAAGCACGCGTCACAGTTGTCCACGTCATGTTGAGGGCCCAGGCAATATAGGCATCGATCATGGTGATCCATTACAGAGATGAACTTGCCACAGGGGCACCGACGCATGGGGGCATGTCCCGTTTTTGACAATTTAGACTCTGGTCCGGACATATCAACCGCACACAAAATAAAACAAAACCAGAAAAAAGACTCGGCAACATAGAAACAAATAACATGAAACAAATGGTCTCACCTGTGTGAAGATCTATGGCGTTGAGTAACGACAAACAGAACTTTGGCGATGACTTGAACTATGACTGCGTAGTAACGGCTCTTCAGCTCCACAAGGTGCACTCTCGGTGGGAAGAACAGAACTGAGGTGAGGGAGGAGTCAACGTTGAATACTGGCCACTGCACGAGCAGCACGCTGTGCACTGGCGCCTCCTCCTAGAAACATTTCTAAGCTATGAGCTCCTGCGGGTCATAGCGCTTCAGGTGTATAACCCACCAGTGATGAATGGTGAAGATACATACAGGGAAGATCCTTCTTCCAGCAGAAAGGAAGATCTGACGTCACAGGGTGGTGCCGAGGGAGTTACCACCTGGGTGGGTGGGAGGAGCCAGCTTGAAGACATTCCAGCAACTCTTAAAGGGAAAAGGAACACTACCTGAAGTGTGGATAGAACACTATATATCCATGTCCCTAGAAGGTACGTTTCTTTTGCTGAGTAAGGGGCATGTAGTCATGATCAAAGAAATGAAAATTACGTTACCTACCGTAATTCCTGATCTTTCTGTGTATCTTCACCATTCATCACCTTTGGGTAATGTGGCCGGAGGTCACGACCCCGCAGGAGCTTTTTTTGTTTTGGATGGGTGGAGTCGACGCACCATCGGAGCTGCCCTCGAGGCCTACGCATTGCATGGTGCTCGTGGGTTGGTCGTTAGGTGTCGTCGACCCCGCCCTCCCGCCAGTTCTGAGTCGCCATAGAGTAAGAAAAGGTTGGGAGGGAGGGACAAGAAAGTCCAAGGGACAGAGAAAGGAAAAGGTATACAAACTAAAAGGAGAAATAAATAACTGAGAGGACAGAAAGAGAGTTAGAAATCTAAGGGGATTGGAAAGGGGCCCCAGTCTCTGAAAGTAGAAGAAGAGGGAGGGAGGGATGAATTAAAAATAGGGAGGGGGAGGACATACCCCGAAACTTTGACCTGCCTCCAGATTGTATAGGAACTGCGAAGGAGTAGCCAGACGGCTGCACTGCCAGAATTCAAGGCATAGAATCACTGGCAATAAACTCCGACATAAGCAGAAGCGGCTGTTCTGGAAGAAAAGACAGGATACAGGGCTATACTTCCCCTGAAACAAAATTTGGAGGTAAGAAACAACAGTTTCTGAAATTAATTTGAGGGATAAGTCCCTAAGGACGAGAAATGAAAATTGCGTACCTACCGTAATTCTTGATCTTCTCTTGTATCTTCACCATTCATTACTTACAGGTTGTAAGCCGGAGGCGCACAAATCACGCGAAGCTTTTTTAAAAAAGCTTGCACCAACGGCGCCGCCCTCGAGAGTGACATCATTCGTCATGCGCGAGGGGCGGCCGTTAGTAGCGACCGACTCCTCCTCCAACTCAGTTCTGTGAGCCGGAGAGGCAAAAAGCGAAAGCACAGAAAGAGAGATAGCAAGGCAAGATAGCCAAGGGATAGCAAAGTAAGGAAGAATGAACTGAAAAAGGAATAAGCCGATGGAGAAAGGACAGAGGAGATAAGAGCATTCCTAACCTAGGGATCGCAGGGCCTCCTTACCTGGGCGACTCTAGGAGGAGAGAGAAGGAAGGTAATGAGGAAGAAAGAAGAAGAAGAAGAAGAGAAGAGAAAGATGGGATGTTGAAGGGACCAGAATGCCCAACGAGCATAGTTAGCTGAAAGCTTAAGGCTCGATTAGCAGGGAAGCAAGAATCCCCGGTGATAGAGCTGAAGAGAAGGTTCACCAACCCGCTCTAGACGGACTCAGGAGGGCATAGTCCTCGTCCTCAACATGCCATGGTCCTTGATTCCCACTTCGGGCTCCTGGCCGAGAAAAGGCCTTTAACTGGAGGACACCCGAGTAGGAAAGGATAAATCCCGGGCAGCATGTAAGAGCTGCTCAAGGGTTTAGAAATGGAAAATCTAGGCCTTTCAGGCGGTTTATAGGTATTGAAATGGAACTCAGTCGGACTTGCCAAGGCAGGGCCAGAGGCTTGGGCTGGCGAAGATTGGTCATGGTCAGCACTGCTTCTTTGCAAAACTGTCCAGGAAGGACACTTGAAGGGAAAAACAATCATCAATATTATTATAAGAAGAATTTTCTTTTTTTCTTTTTTTTTTTTTGATAGAGCATAACTTGCAGGCTTAGGAGCATGACCTAAAAGCCAGAGATTGCCTTACAGCAGTCGGAGAGAGTTCCCCAGTTTTTTCCTTTTTTTGAAGGAAAATAACTGCACTCGTTCCTCTGCTCTGCAAAGCAAGAATAAAGGGGGTTGTGATTTAGGGCTTAACAGCTGGTAGCAGGGAATCAGGATTAAAACTGTATAGACAGAGTCAGGCAAAACCCAGAAGTATCTCGCAGAAGGTATGGCAAGAGATAGTGTGCAGCCTGATCACCACACCGCAATTCTAGGAAAACGCCCAAGAATCTTAGAGTAAATAATTTTCTGGATAGAAATAAGGGCCCCCTAAAAATATATATATATTTTTTTTTTTTTTTGAAAAATTGGAGTAATTTTTCCTTTTTTTTTGTATATTTTTTTTTTTGCAGAGAGAGGAAGGAGACAGGAGGGGAGAAGCCACAGGAGGAGGCCACTGAGGGGATGGTGGGTGGGTAAGTAATGAATGGTGAAGATACAAGAAGATCCAAGCCACGGTGAGTGCGTAATTTTTATATCTTCCCTTGTCAATCTTCACCATTCATTACTCCTAGGTGATCTCAAGCCCTCTCCCGGGGGGAGGTAAATACCCTGAGGAACAAGACCCCAGCCTCCTGTTGGTGAGAAACAGAAGGAGAAGACCCTGGCTTATTCAGAAAAGCCTAAGTGGGAGAAGAGCTAGGAGGTGCCTCCCGAGGACGAGGAGATGGAGAGAGCCCCTGCAAAAGTCTCCTAGCTCTAGAGGAGAAGAGACGGGTCCCCCGGAAGGCGGAGCGAATCACCCTACGCCGGGCCAGGGGTGACAACCTAGAGAGATGAAGCCATGCCGTCCGCCTGATGCAGATCGCTGTCCCCGCAAGCCTGGAAGCCACCTCACTGGCGTCGTAAGATGCCCTCGCTTGGTGTCTTGCCAGCTCCAGGCCTACCGCGGAGAGGGCAACGGCTTGTCTGGTTTGCTCCGTATCAGGCATTAATGCCAACAGCTGGGACATCATCGACCACAAATGCCGGTTGTAGGCAGCGTGGTGAGCCTGATGAGATGCAATACAGGCAACCGCACGAGAAGAAGAGAACACTCTTCGCCCCCAACGGTCGAACTGGAGAGAGTCCGGATCCGGTGGGTGGTCGTGCGCCAGGCAGCGGCGCCCAGAAGGAGTGTCCAGGTAGACCAAACCAGAGGGGGGGTTGGGAAGGGTACCTAGAGACTCTGAGGGTGCACAATACCTACGCTGACAGTCAGCCGGGGCTGGAGAAGAAGCGGCTGGGGACTGCCAGGACCGGACAGACGCCTCCTGGAAGGGGATAGGCCAGGATGGTACCACCAAATGCTGGGCACTGAATTCACAGAGGAATTCCCGTTCCCCGTTCGGTATTGTCTCTCCGAACATAGGAAATCCAAAGATCCCTCACCATCCTCGAAAGGAAACGCTGATATTCCGTGAAATCAGCATCGGAGGAGAGATGAGCAGGGGTTCCTCTCCTCAGAGGAGGAAGACGAGGATGATGGGGAGCTGGAATGTCCAGAGGACTCTTGTGGCGGTGGGGAAAGTCAAAAGACCCGCTCATGCATGCATCTAACATATGAGGGGAAGGCCGCTGCAGAACCCCTGAACTGCTCCCAGGATAACGGACCCGTAGGACCGACATGGCCTGGGAGCGGGGGTGGTGCAGGCAGAGAGATGGGAGAGGGGCACCTCCGAGGAGGCAACAGCTCTCTGCCAGGGCTCTGGAATCTGGGGAACGGAGCCCTAGCTGGAGGGGTCCCGGACAACAGACCAGGCCGCAGAATGGAACTCTGGGGAAGCGGAGCCTGGAAGAGCCCAGGGGAGAACCTCCTGTGACGACGCCGGGACAGCATGGATCCAGAAAGGCAGCTCAAGAAGAACGCCGCCGAGGGCACCCTAGAGCCCGGCGGGAGGGCAGGGTCGCACCTGCCCTGGCCACCCCCGGTGGGCTGGTAAAGGAGACCGAAAGCCAGACCCTCTGCCCTCAACCCCTCGAGAGGCCCTCCTCCTCGACAGCAGCGCCCCTGTCTCCAGAGGGGCAACAGCACCGGGGGTAGCTGTCACCGACTCCCGGAGAGGGAGCCTCCCTCCGTCACCCCCACGCCGCCCCTGGGACCCCGCGCCCCAGCTGGGGAGCCCTCAGGAGACGAATGAAGGGGGGACAGAGGGAGGGACCGCATGCCTCTGGTACCTCTAGCCACAGGAGACCCAGACCCAAGAGTGGGGTGCCAGGATGGGTCCACGTCTGAGTCATCGCCGAGGAGGACGAGACCAGCTGGACCAATGCAGGCCACCAGGGGTCCTAGAGGCCACGGTGCCGCGAACAGCACTGCACCAACGCGCGCGCCCGCCGCTTCAACGCCGGCAGCAGCCAGGCCCGACTCCCAACCCCCACGGTGCTGGCAGGACAAACGGCACCACTCCCGGTGCCGGAAACCGACCCGGCGCAGCAAGGAGGCAAGACCAGGCCCACGACGCCACCAATGGCGCCGCTGATCCAAAGCGGCGCCGCCGATCACCGGTGCCGCTAACGCACCGATCCAAAATACGCCGGGAACGGCACCGCTTCGATCATCGGCACCGCCGTAACGCACCGGCCTCCAAAGCGCCGAAAGGCAGCGCCAGGTCCACCGTGCCAGGCTCTAAAGTTTGCGGGCCTCGACACAGGGGGAGCCTGCACCTCCGAGGAGGTGACTGCCGAGGCGGTGTCGGCGTCGCGGCCCCCGGAGGGACTACGACGCTCCCCCGACACCACAGAAGGGGCCTCCTCCTCGGCAAGAAAAGACGAGGAGACCCCCTCCTCCTTGGACCGATAGGCCCGGAGGGACCCGGGGGAAGGGCCTAGAGACCTTACCTGAGAATCCCTTGAGCAACGTCATCCCCCGAAGGTCGGCGGGGTCTTGCCGAGCTTGAACGCGCGAACTTCGAGGACACGGCGGTCCACAGAGAAACAGGCGTCACACGAATCCATGTCATGGTTGGGTCCCAGGCAATGAAGACAAACGTCATGCCGGTCCGAGACGGAGAAATGCCGGCCACAGGAGCACCGACGATCACGGGCGCGCCGTTTAGAAAACGCTTAGCTCCGAACCGACATAACGCGAAACTAATGAGAAAACAGTAGGAAAACACACCCGCGCGCTTTAGAAAGAAAAGGAACAGTCTTACCGGTTGGCGCTGCGGTGTGGAAAAGAGGAGTCGCTGACGAGTCGAAATATAAACGCTCCGTGAGCAGGTGCTGCCTCGAGTCAGGAGAAACAGAACTGAGTTGGAGGAGGAGTCGGTCGCTACTAACGGCGCCTCCGCATGACATCACCTCGAGGGCGGCGCCAGCAATGCTTTTTTAAAAAAAGCTCCGTGACGAGGCCAGCCCGCTTACACCCGAAAGTAATGAATGGTGAAGATTGACAAGGGAAGATCAGAGTAGGATAGAGGAGAAGGGAGAGAAGAAAGAGGGCAACCACTCAACTCCCACCCCAAAGGGGTGAGCCGGCATTTGAGGAGAGAAGTGCCCCCTCCCCCGGTCCCTCTCCCTTTGACAGGAGTAAAAATCACCCAACTCATGACCATCAGAAAGGAAAGGGGTTAAAAAAAAGAGGGATACACAGAGGGAAGGGGACCCAGAGACTGAGGCCTCAGGGGGATGGAGGGTGGGATTGTGATGAATGGTAAAGATACACAAAAAGATCAGGAATTACGGTAGGTACATAATTTTCATATCTTATCTGTGTCAATCTTCACTATTCATCACCTTTGGGTGAGTACCGAGCAAAAAGGACCGAGTCCCTTAGCTCTTAGCTCTCTGGGTGACACACTGGTAGGAAAAACCTTCACAGATCTGGAGAGGCCCGAGACAGGAGAGAGTGAGACGGGGACCTTCCAGAAGGGGCAGGAGGTTGCCCCGACAGACACTGCCTCAGCCTACGGGAAAAAAAGATGGGTTCTCCGGTATGCAGAGGAAATCATCCTATGCCGGGCCAAGGGTGACAACCAGGAAAGATGTAGCCATGCCGTCCGCCTAGTGCAGATCGCTGTCCCTACGACCCTGGAAGCTACCTTGTTGGCATCGTCAGAGGCCCTCGCTTGGTGCCTTGCTAGCTCCACGCAATGTGCAGAGAGTGCAATGGCTTGTCTGATTACCTCCGAATCAGGCAGAGGCTAGGAGTTGACCTAGCCTGGACCACAGGAACCTATCATAGGTAGCATAGTGGGCCTGATGTGCAGAAATTGAAAGAAGCAACCGTGAAGAGTAGAAAGTCCTCCTCCCCCAGAAGTCAAAATCCATGGAATCTGCATCTGGGGGCGTTACGTGAAGGACACGAAGCCCATCGGGAGTGTCCAACTGCATCAGTCCTGACTGAGAATGAGGCAAACTACCTGAAGACTCGGGGCAATACTCTGGCGAGATCCCTAGGGGCTGGGACTCCAGAAAAGGGTCTTTGCCAGAAATGCAACGACACCTCCCAAAAAGAAGCAGGCCAGGGAGGCACCACAAGGGTGTCTGCACTGAAATCGCCTAGGAAGGCAGGCGTTGAATGCTCTGGATTGTGCTGAATGGGTGGGGTGACATGCAGGTCCTCCAACATCCTCACGAGGAAACGCTAATACTCTGCAAGATCAGCAGCGGGGAAATGTGGACAGAGGGCTCCTCTTCTCCCAAAGAAGAGGATGAGGAAGTGGAGGACCTCGAAGATTCAGTGGCTGGTTGCTCAGGGGGAGGTTGAAATATCTGCCTGTCCATGGCCCTGACATATGAAGGGAAATGAGCAGCCACCGCCATGAATTGCTCCTAGGACAGAGGTCCGCTAGGGCAAAGAATGCCTGGGACAGCAGGAGAAGACAGAGGAGTTGGGGCAGAGCTGACAACAGGAATCGACTGTCCTCTATCTGGCAAAAGAGCGCACCTGGAGCCCCAAGGGAAGAGGGCGCTCTGGAAAACTCAACAGCCTACTGCCAATCAACCATTCTGGAACTGCCTAGGCTGCGCCCTGAAGACTCCCCCCGGTGAGGTGACTGGGACCGTAGAACTCCAAAAGGACGGTCCCCTACCTCCAAAGAACAGGGCCCTCTCGAGGAGACCGAGAAGGAAAGGCAGAGGTCCGCACCATGACTCCTTCCCGAACACAGATGGGTCCTGGAAAAGGGTCGCTGCATCGAACCCCGACCATTCGGAGTCCGAAAGAGCCTTCCTCCTCGCAAACACCAGCCTAGGCAGCTGACAACCCTGGTCAGTCCCCGAAGGGACCACCCAGGGAGTAGCCCCCTCCCCTCCTGTAGGTGCTCCAATCGACCCTAAAGTTGGACAATTCAGGCACACCACCTGAGGGGGTACCACCACTGAGGGGGCAGAAAACCCTCTGAGCCCAGGCTGCAGTGCAATAGTGGCCTGCACCACTGCCTGCTGATCAGCACCCCTGACCCTGGACATGGGGGCAACTGCCTGCTCCTCAGAGGGGGGCTGGCTCCAGTTAGTCGAGGAAACTACCACGTGGGCAGCCAACTCCAAAGAGTCAGACAGCTTGTCCGAATCAGACTCTGGCTCCGTCTCTGAGGAGGTAGAGACCGAAGTCCGATGCCAGACAGCATGTGGAAGCCAGCTGCCATCCCGACTGAAGGGGGTACCAGTCTGGATGTCTGCACCAGAGTCGGCGCCGAAGTCTCAAACTGCAACGTGAATGGTGCTCAAAGAAGACACGGCACTGAGGGCGGCAGCAGAAGCAGAGTCGACGCCTGCCATGGCAAAATATCTCCACCACGAGATGACGGGCACCGCACAGCTCCATCGGTGCCTTGTCCTCGCTCGGTGCTGCAAGCAGCACCAGAGCAAGACATGACGCTGTGCTCAGTGAACGGCGCCGAGGCAAGAAGCATTTGAAGATGGTGCCATAGAACCTCCCACGGTGCCGTCAGCACCATCGGCGCCGCAAATGACGATGACAGCAGAGAAGGCACCAAGTGACAGACCAGCACCGACCACGGCGCCATCAAGGCCCACGACGCCACGAACGGCGCGGAGACCCCGGACGACACCAACTGATGGCATCGAGGACAGTGCCATCCCAGGCTTCCCAGCCCGAGGAGATGACACCAGTACAGCCTTCACCCCCGGATGGGCGATTGCCAGTGCGGTGCCTCCCGCCTGCCCCCCAAGGGGGATGGACTGGGCCTCCTGCACCGCGTAAGAGGCTTCTGCAATGGCAAGTCTACTAGGAGCAGAAGCCCCCTTCTCCATGGTTCATATAGAACTGGGAAGGGACCCGGAGGAAAGGCCAAGAGACCGCGGCGGAGCTAGTCCAACTTGCAATGCGTGTTGCTCGATGACACAACGGTCCATGGAGAAGCAGGTGCCACACAAATCCATGTCGTGAGGCGGGCAAAGACACACAAGGCAACGGTCATGTTGGTCAGTGACAGAGTACTTGCGGCACCGTTGCATAGGGGGCCGCCCCGTCTTCAACAATTTCTTGCCCCCACTGACCGAGACATGATCCACGGCAAAACAAGCTAAACAAAAGACTCGCTGTCGCTGACAAATAAAAAAAAAGGAAAAGTATTACCACAGTGGCGTCGAGTGATGGCAAAAACGGAAACAGCAGGGATAAACAGACGGCGTTGAGACTTTTCGGTGCCAATAGCAGGAACCAGACCTTTTGTGCAGCAGCCGAAGACCTGGCGAGAGGGCAGGGTCGATGACATCTAACGGCCAACCCGTTGAGCGCCACGCAATGTGTAGGCCTCGAGGGCGGCGCTGATGGTGCGTCGACTCTGCCCATTCCCCCCCAAAAAAAACACTCCCATGGGGTCGTGACCTCCGGCCACATTACCCAAAGGTGATGAATGGTGAAGATTAACACAGATAAGATAATTTTTTTATCGCCAACAATTATTTGTTTTTTCTCCGAGGCCAAATGGAGGTTCAATGTGCTTACGTAACTGGATGAGATAATATGAGATGCTTGTGTAACTTGATTTGCTTTGTGGCTTTCCGCCTCTCTGTCCGTGGGATATCCATTTAGGGGTATGATGCAAGGAACCCTAGAGGAGGGTTTGCCTCCTACAGGTGCCGGGAATGAATGCATTGGCTAAAGGTAGGTTAGGAAGAAGCCCACAGGGAAGAGAGAAGAGCCGCTGGAGGAGGAGGAGGGGTGTATGGTGGGCAACGAGAAAGAATCCTGGCTAGGCCCAGGATGTTTGAGACCTTTTAAACTTGATGGGGGAGTGACGTTGTTGCTCTGCCCATCAAACCACGGGCTTAAAGCCCTCCCATTTGATGTGCTTACGCAACTTGATGAGATAACATGAGATGCATGTGGGATATACCACCCTGTAGGGGTACAACGCAAGGAACCCTAGAGGAGGGTTCCCCCCCTACAGGTGCCGAGAATTAATGTGTCGGCTAAAGGTAGGTTAGGAAGAAGCCCAAAAAGAAACCCAATATGTCAAGCTTCGAATGAATTCTGTGAAGAGAAGGGCTAACTTCCTAAGGAGAGAGGGGAAAGCCGGGGCCACTATCCGCCTCCATCCAACAGCAGAACCTAATTAACTAACGTGAAGAAAGCACTAACTGTAACTAATATGACCATCGGCATGGAGGAGAGGAAAAAAACCCTTTGAGGAGGAAACCTCTGGGGATCCAAGGCCTAGGTCGCCTTCCCTCCAGGCTGATGACTTCTGATTAGAGAACATAAGTCGGAAAAGAGAATGGTTCATAGATGAGTGATCTAAGTAGTGAAGAGTAATGAAATAGACATGAGTAGGGAGGATGATGATGAAATAGGGCAACTCCCTGAAAGAAAGCACGATTAAATATGGAACATGAGACTGCGCACCTCTCGAAGGAATGGACGCAAGGATGAATACGGATGATGAAGATGATTGCCACAAGAGGGTGGCAGTACGATGAGGTAGCATAAGATTGAATGAGAGGTATGCCTGATTGGGCAAGGAGAGGATGTAGACACAGAGGCTGATAAGGCAGGAACATGTGACGTGAACGATTAGACTCTAATGTTATGGGCGATGAATACCACAGGATTCAATAGAGTGATGCAGTAGTAAGGCTCCTCAAAAGGAAACATACTCAGAGGCCAAGAAGGCATATCTGGAACCAGAGAGTATGCAAACTAGATGGGCAATATGCTTGATAGAGCAATGTGACTAAGTAGACTCCTTGAAAGGCGGTAGATTCAGAATGAATAGAGTGATGTGAATAAGTAGGCTCCTCGAAAGTAGGTAGAGTCGGAAAAGAATGTGAAAGGATCTTGAATGATGTTAGAGAGCCTTGAGCCAGCCCTTAACAACGGGCGACGGACAGGAAGGCATGGCTCTTGAGTGGAGGTACAGTCAAATCGAGGTAACAGTGATGGATGAGGAATTAGGCCATGAGCTGAGTGAATCCCTGATGACTGGCACTAGAAATGGCATGCCTGGAACTCGCTATGCTGAGAAAAGTAAAATAGGAATGGATGAGGTATGAAGATGGATTGAAGCCATGGAGGCTGGAGCGGGAAAGCAACGTATGAAAGGCCGAAGGATGGTAAGAATGCAATGGGTTAGCAAAGGACCCCGTCGGCAGGAAGAAAACTGCAACAGGGAGAGTTGGAGGTCAGACGGAGTTGCCAGAGCGTAATGCTATGGAGGCTGGTAAGCAGACCAGGCAGAGTCAACCGAGGCATGGTATGATAGGGTAACTCCAAAAGAAATGCACAGGTGTAGCTGAGGAGGCGAGGGAAACAACACGGATCGAGCATTCGATGCGAAGGAGAAGACCCATGTAGCGGTAGGATGATGAGAGAGGGAAAAACTCCAAAGAAGAACAGATTAAAGAAGGATCAGGAGGTAGCAGGGACCCAAGGAGGGCATGCTCGAGGAGCTGATGAAAGATGGAAGATAAGAGAAGCAAGGATGGGAGGGATGAAATCCATGTAGGAGTCAATCAATCAATCAATCAATCAAATCTTTATTTATTCAGGCAATCATCATTGAGCAAGGCTCATTTACAAGATGGACCTGATAAGGTCAAGGTTCGAGTTGGTGCACAGCAATTACATCACATACATATGAGACAGTTATACATACAGAAACAAGAAAATGTTATTTATAACACAATAATATACAGAGAATTCACATGTTAAAGCTTGGCAAGAGAAAGTTAAACTAACATCTACAATATGTACAATACATATATATCACAATGAGGGCCATGACAGTCACTCACATAGTGAGTACAAGGATGGTGAAGGGAATATTGGGTGCCATATACCGGTGGTGTCTGGCTGGAAGGAATATGCCATATGTGATTGGAATAAGGCTTTGTGGGATGACTATTCTATCTCTAGCGGTAGCAACTGCATTTCTCTGTGAAGAAGGCTGTACAGTGCTGTTTGAAGGATGTAAATGGAATGATAATGGACAGTTTTAGGGATTTTTGTAGGGTGTTCCATGCTATGGCTAGAGAGTAGCTGATTGCCTCTCCTATTTTGGTGTTGACTTTGGGCAATTTGAGCAGGATGATATTGTTGCTTCTTAGGGCATAGGAGCTGGGAGTGGTCAGGTTGAAGTAGTCCAGGATATAGCTTGGGAGTTTTTTGATAAAGCTCTGTAGATCCATAGAGCTGCATTTCTGCTCCTCCTGACATGAAGGAAACCATCCAACTGAACATAGAGAGAACAATGGTGAGTATTATATGGCAGGTCTGTAATGAACCTTATTGCTCTATGGTATAAGGTATCCAACTTTTGAAGGTTGGGAGTGGAGCAGTGACTACAGAAGAAGTCTGCGTAGTCAATGACTGATAGAAAGATGGCCTGGACTAATCTCATCTTTGAATCTCTATTAAGGAAGGGTTTTAATCTGTAGAGGAGGCCAAGCCTTAGGCGTAGCTTTTTCAGCAGTTGTTCTAGATGCTGATTAAAGTCAAGTCTGTTGTCAATCCACACACCTAGGCATTTGAAATGTTCAACATACTCCAGATTTTCTCCAAGTATAGTGTATATCTGGGGGAGACTGATTGAAGAGGATGTGTTGGTGGAGTTTTGGGTTGTGAACATCATTGCTTTGGTTTTCTTTGCATTTAGCAGAAGCTTTTTCTCTAGAAGCTAATGTTGTAACAGGAGAATTCTGTGAGATTTCATGAGCAACTTTAGGTGAAGGGTTGCTGACATACAGTACAGTGTCATCAGCAAAGAGATGTACTGAGGACTTGGTAAGGGTTGAATCAATTTTATTTATATAAATGGCAAAAGGATAGGACCCAGAATAGAGCCTTGGGGACTCCTCTTGACAGTGGTCTTAATGGGGAGAGGTCACCTTCAGCTTTTACCTGCGTGATCTACCGAAGAGGTAGCATCTGAACCACTTAAGGGAGGATGGATCTAGGCCAATGGAGTGTAGGGATGAGAGTAGCAGTTCATGGTCCACAGTGTCGAATGCCTTGCTCAGGTCCAGGAATACTGCACAGACATTATTCTTTTTATCCAGTTCGGTTTGCCAATCATTGGTGACCTTGGCTAATGCAGTGATAGTGCTATGTTTGGCCCTGAATCCAGACTGAGCTGGATTTAATAGATTAGCACTGTCCAGATATTCCCTTAATTGAATACTCACTAATTTCTTCAGCATCTTGGATAATACAGGTAGGATGGAAATGGGTCTGTAGTTATTAAGATCCATAGGGTCCCCTGATTTTAGAAGGGGGACCACTTGGGCTGTCTTCCACAGTGTGGGAATAGAGCCAGAGTTTAGGGAAAGGTTAAAGAGGTGAGTTAGGGGGACTGCAAGCACGACACGCAATCTTTAGAAAGAATGGGTCCAGAAGATCTGCTCCTGCACTTTTTTTGGTATCTAGATGCCATAACAGATCCTCAACTTGTTTCAACAGTATAGGTTTGAAGCTAAAGGAGGAGTCAACTCTTTGTTCACCAGTATAGTGGGAGCTTAAATGATACCTTAATAGGTTAGCTGGGGAGGAGTCAAAGGCAAGGCCAGCGAAGTGGTTGTTGAATGCATCCAGGATTTCCAATGTGCCAGTAATGGGGCCATAGTTACTGTGTTTATGGGTTGGAAGGGTTGTTAACATCCTGGCCCATCATACCCTTGATGGTGCCCCAAAATCTAGCAGTATTATGGTAGGAGGAGTCGAGCTGGGCCAGGTAGTAGGCAGCCTTTGCATCCCTAACTTTCCTAGTGCATTTATTCCTGGCTTTCCTAAAGATCATCCAGTCCATGATATTCTTAGTTTTTCTTGCTACTTTCAAAGTTTATCTCTCTCCAGCAGTGCAGCTTTGAGGTCAGCTGAAAACCAGCGACAGGATTTGTTTTTATTCGGATACTAGAGATTGGGGCATGGGTGTTAAGGGCATTTAATATAATGATATTTAGCACCTGCTGAGCTTTTTCACAGAATGTGCAAGATAGAACTTTTGCCAGTGTGGAGAGTAGGCTAGATCATGCAGATATCCTTCAATATTGATGTTTTTCTTGGATCTCCTCATGAGGAATTTTGCAGGATCTGTTTTAATGTGTTGGATCTTACCCTGCGATGGGGCAGTGGTCACTTATGTCGCATAGGAGCACTCCAGCGTGTGTGAATAGATGTGGTTTACTCACTAGTATGATGTCAAGTAGAGTACTGTTACTACTATTCCTTGCATTTAGCCTTGTTGGTTCATTAATTAACTGTGTGAGCCCATAGGTGTCACAGAATGATACCAGAGGTGTAGCTGCCTGGGTGAGCCAGTTGAAATTCAGGTCCCCTATGATAATGACTTCTCAGTACAGGACTTGACCAGGTTTCCCAAGTGGGATAAGAGCTTGTGTTCAGCAGAGGGGGTCTGTAGCATCCATTAAATGGAAAGCTGCTGTATTGGGGAGAGACTTTAGAGATAGACACTCAAATTCCTTGGCATAGATGTTGCAGCAGTACAGGATACAACTAAACCAGCTTTTACATATATGGCTACTCCGCCCCCTTGTTTGGCGATCAGCTCTGAATAGCTGATAATTAGGTAGGTTAACTTCCCTGTCCATTGTGGTGGTCTTGAGCCATGTCTCAGTTATCACAAGAAAGTCTGGCAAGGTATGGGCAAACCCAGGATTGTAGCAATGTAAATTTTTTCAACAGACTGCATACATTAACATGCAGGAAACTGAGGCCTTTAATTGAGGATAGGTCTGAGGGAGGGTGATGCTTTCAAGAGGTCCAGGGTTGATTTCTCGTTACCAATACAGAGCAATAGGAAGATCAGTAATTTCATAAGGGCTGCCAGTGATAGGGAGAGGGGGCTGTCTTTGGTCCTCCTTTTTTTATTCCGTTGCCACTCTTTGTTTTGGGTGCTCCCTGTGGATTTAAGGTAGTGTGTCAGGATACCAATTAGCAGTTTGATGACTAGGCTTAGTGGGGATCTATATACCCAGTAGTGGGGCCTTGTCTGAGACATATATGTGGTGATGTGTGTAACTTTATGGTGATTGTACCACTGTAGTCGATGCAGCAAAGGCAAGACATATATGAGGGTATGGGTGTCAGCCACGGGGGATGTTCCAGAGAAACTAGGCGGGTTGACCACTTTAGATTGTAGATATTTAGATAGTCAGAGGAACAAGAGATATCCAGATGTGCTCACGAGGCAAATCCAGAAGTGCTGATGAGGAAACCGATTGTAATGCAGACTGGCCTGATGTAGCGATGTGCTTGATTGAACAATGCAAGTGAACAGACATTGAGGTTGAAGAGGCATGCTTGATTATGTGATGCGAACGATAAGACCCTGAGGTTGTAATCGATGAGGTAGAATGGAATTCAATGATAAGAATGTTCAAGTGATGTAAATAGAGAAATCTTGAGGTAATGCTGAGGGAACGACGACTGGACATAGGAAAGTACAGTTACGTAAGAACTTACCGTAACAGTAGATCTTCGAGAACAGCTCTTGCAGCAGGTTACACCATTAGGACTGAAGCCAGCAGGCATCAGGACCCCACGGAAAAA
Source organism: Neoceratodus forsteri (assembly GCA_016271365.2). Lineage (NCBI taxonomy): Eukaryota > Metazoa > Chordata > Ceratodontiformes > Ceratodontidae > Neoceratodus > Neoceratodus forsteri. Next base: position 265,354,938 of record CM057451.1, on the reverse strand, counting down.
TTCTAGCTAGCTATCTTCAGCGGGGACCGCCCCCCCGATGCGGTCCCGCCCCCGACGTCAGGCGTAGTACATAAGGGGGCGGTCCCGCCAGATTCCCCAGTTCTCCTGCCGGAGACTTCCGACCGCAGGATGACATCAGAATGGGAGACTGAGGATCCACCGTCAGAAGACAGTAAGGAATAAATCCCTGTTAGAAAAGGCTTAAGCCATGCCTCCTCAAGAGGGAAGGTGGAGGAAGGTACTTGCTGCAAGAGCTGTTCTCGAAGATCTACTGTTACGGTAAGTTCTTACGTAACTGTACTATCTTACTTCAAGATACAGCTCTTGCAGCAGGTTACACCATTAGACTGATTCCCAGCAACAGCGCTGTAAACGCCAGGGAGGAGGAAATTCAAAAGAACGCTCCAGGCCTCAAATCTAGGACAGAGACCCTGCAGCACTGCCAGGTCAAGCCTGCTCTTCGCCTTGAAGCGGTGTCCAGGCTATAATGCCTGATAAAGGTATGAACAGAACTCAAGTGGCAGCAGCACAAATAGCAGAGGTGGAGACGTTCAAGAACTGCAAAGGAAGTGACCACACTCTAGTGGAATGTCCCCGACTGCTCCAGGGAGGGCTTTGATATCATAACAGTATGAGATGCACTGGACAAGCCAGCAAGACAGGGACTGTTTGGAAACTGGATGGCCCATCATCCTTTCAGAAAAGGAAACGAAGAGTTGCTCCAAGAACGGCTGCTTAGTTCTGCTCAGGTAGTATCTTAAGCGTGTGAACATCCAGGGTGTGAAGCATCGCCTCCTCTGCTGGAATAATTAGGAAAATAAACCGGTAGGTCAATATCCTGATTGAGAGTGAGTGTGGAAACCACCTTAGGCAAGAATTTGGGATTCGTCCTCAGGGAAACTCTGTCCCTGTGGAAAACTAAATAAGGCTTTTTGCACATTAGAGCCTGAAGCTCAGAAACTCTTCTCGCTGACATGACAGCAACTAAAAATAACGTTTTCCACGACAGAAAATGCAGCTCGCAATCCGCGGCAGGTTCAAAGGGGGGGAGCGTAAGTTGCTCCAGGATAAAGAGCAAATCCCATGGAGGCACCGGGTCCTTAATGGGCGGCCTAAGGTGCAACACCCCTCTCAAAAATTCATGACAGGCGTCTAGCTGTGCCACTGTGTGCTGATCTACTGGGAGGTGAAAGGCTGAAATGGCACAGAGGTGCACTTTAATAGAGGAGTAGGCGAGGCCGGAACGAAAAAGGGAAAGCAGGTAGTCTAACACCTCTTTTACTGGACAACCTAAAGGGGAAAAGCCGCATGCTTGCGACCATAAACAGAAGCAGCACCATTTCATGGCATACGTTGCCGGCTTTCTGGCTGCAGCAAGAACATCCGCAACCTCTTGCGAGACCCCGTGATGCAGGATGGGTACGTCTCTAGGAGCCATGCATGCAGGTTCAAAGAACGTAAGTCCGGATGGACCAGCAAACCTTTCTCCTGAGACAATAGGTGAGAGGTGAATGGCAACGGGAGCGGAGGTTCCCGGGACAGCTGAAATAGCAAGGGGAACCAGATCTGTCTGGGCCAGAACAGGGCCACCAGGATCATTGATGCATGCTCCCTGAGCAGTTTGAGAAGAACTCTCTGGATCAACGGGAAGGGAGGGAAAGCATAGAGGAATCTGTCCGCCCAAGAGAGGGACAACGCGTCTCGCCAGAAAACACCAGGCCCTGGATCTAGCGAGCAAAAATTGGGCAGTTTTGCGTTGGATGGGGAGGCGAACAAGTCCAAATCTGGAGTTCCTCATCGAAGAAACAGATCCTCTGCTACCTCTTGAAGAAGTTCCCACTCGTAGACTCTGGCCTGGGAGCGACTCAGGCCGTCTGCAATAATGTTGTCCACCCCGGGAACATGTACTTGTGATCAGGTTCGCCGCTGCCTGATTACCAATCCCACACTCTCATGGCTTCCTGCAAAGGGATAAGAGTGTGCCTCCTTGTTTGTTGAGGTTACATCACCGCCGTGTTGTCTGTCTGAAGCAGGAGAGTGCTCGGGCGGATCTCTGACTGAAATAATACCTGCAGGGCATAAAGGACCGCCCTCATCTCTAGGATGTTGATATGAAGATGGGCCTCCAAAGGCGTCCACGTACCCTGAGACTTCACCCCGTCCAGGTGTGCACCCCACCCTAGACCTGAGGCGTCTGTAGTGAGGATTACCTCCGGGGACGGCGCTACGAATGAGACACCCACAGAGAGTGTCCCTGGGACTAGCCACCACTGCCAGTCTCGAATCGCGGTGTTCGTGATTCTGACCGGATGCTGCAAGTGGTCTTGCCTTTGGTCCCATTGCACCTTGAGCATCCACTGAGTTACCCGCATGTGGAGCCTTGCGAAAGGGACAGTAGGAATGGCCGCAGCCATGTGTCCGAGCAGGCGAAGGACCAACCTGGCTGGGGCGGTCTTGATCGACGAAAGCTCCCTGATGAGGGATCTGATGCGCTCCGCTCTGTCGTCTGGAAGAAATGCTCTTCCCTGAACAGTGTCCAGTACTGCTCCTATGAACTGCAGCTTCTACGACGGTACCAGGAGGGACTTCTCATGGTTGATTAGGATACCTAGAGAGCAAAACAGGTCCTGGGTGTCCTGGATCGCCCGTAATAACGCCTCTCTGGAGGTGGCCATGAGAAGCCAATTGTCCAGGTACTGGAACACATAATGGCCCTGTCTCCTCAGAGACGCTGCCACGACTGCCATGCATTTGGTAAAGACCCTGGGTGCCAATGACAGCCCGAATGGAAGAGCTCAGAAGTGAAAGTGATGGCCGAGGAACTCGAAGCGCAGGAACCTCTTGTGCGTTTGAGCTATGGGGATGTGCAGGTAAGCGTCCTGGATATCCAGAGACGCTAAAAAGGCGTCCTGCTTCAGCATGGGGATAAGACCCGGAAGGGTCACCATGTGAAATCTTTTGTAGACGACCGACAAATTGAGGTCGCTGAGGTCCAGAACCGGACGGAGGTCCCCTGTTTTCTTTGGAACCAGGAAGAAGTGAGAATAGTATCCTTGTCCTCCCTGGTTCTCTGGGACATACTCTATCGCTCCCTTTTGCAGGAGCGCGAGTACTTCTTGTCTGATCAATGACTTGTGCTGACCCGGGTACCGGGAAAGCAAAGGAGGCCTCGAGGGTGGCTTTTCCGCGAATTCTATAAAGTGGCCTCTTCCGACCAACTGTAGAACCCACCTGTCTGTGGATATGGTCTGCCATCCTGGCAGGAAATTCGCAATGCGACCCCCGACCATGACGTCCCGTTGATCCTGAGGGGCGGGGGCCGGGAAGGAGTCAGGCTGTGGCGGCTGAGGGTCCCGCTGGCTGGACCGGCCTAGGAGTGCGCTGGCCTCGGCCTGCAGGTTGTTTCCCCTTGGCTCTGCGAAAACCGGAGCCCCTCTGTTGTGGAACGGAGCAGGACTGTTGTCTCTGGCGCGTCTGGCCCACGAATCGGCTTTGGTTCCGGCCGAAGGAACTGCGCTTGGTCGGTACATGGCCTGACCGACCTTCACTGCCTTCCCGGCCTCTTGGAGTTTGGTAATGAGTTTGGTAATGACTTCCTGGAAAACATAAACTGAACTTACAAACTTAAATGGGCAGACTGGGTGGGCCATAGGCCCTTATCTGCCGACACTGTCTATGTATCTATGTATGTATGTATCTTCTCTGAGGGTTTACCAAACAGAACTTCTCCCTCGAATGGAGCGTCCAGGATGTTTTTCTGGACGTCCGGGGTTAAACCGGAGACACGAAGCCAAGAGTGTCTCCGGAGGCACATGTCTGAAGCTGCTGCTCTGGCTGAGGAGTCCGCAGAGTCGTACGCGGCTCATAGTACTTGGGTTCCCACATCCAAACCCGTACGGAGGAGCTGTAGCATCTCCTTCTGCTCACCTTCTAGCAGTTTCTCAGCCGCTTCCAGACCCTGTTCCCACAGGGCATTTTGGAACTGCACCATGTGGGTTAAATAATTCAGGGATCTGATGGCGCAGGTAGCGGAAGCATACATGCGCCAACCCATGGAGTCCAACTGCTTGGACTCTGGGTCAGGTGGCAGCATGCTCAGATGTTGCGGTCTCTGGGACCGGTCATGAGAGGCTGTGATGACCAGAGAATTGTCCTGAGGCTGCTGAGCCAAGTACTGGTCTTCTCTTGGAGCCTTGTACAGGCGGTCAGCCTTCTTCGGCATCGCCGGGAGCGAATGTGGATGCTTCCACGCTGCCTTGGTGACGTCCACGAACGTGTCTACCAAGGGTGGCACCACCACAGGCTTGGGGTCCTTCTGCCGAAGACACTTTGCGAGGCGCAGCCTTTCGGGGTCTAACTCTTCTGCATCCCATCCCATGTTCTCCTGGATGTGTCTCATAATATCCGAGAACAAAGGGTCATCCGGAGGAGACTTCGGCAGCTCACGTGGGTCCGGTGATGGGATGGAGAGGGGAGATGGGGATCTCGATGATGAGAAGTCCGATCCCGTGTCCTCCATCGAAGGCGAGAGGCGGCGGCGCTTCTGGGTCTCTTGGGACTGGGTGACCCAGAAGAGGATCTGGAAGGAGGTCTCCTCTGATATCCCTGGAGGGGTCCTAGGCCCCGGAGGAGGTAACCGCCTGCAGACCCAGATGGAGAAGGGGGCGCAGGAACCGGAGGGGCAACCGGTGTAGGAGGAAGAGGAGGAGAAGGAAGCAGAGGTGGCTTGGGAACCATGTCCTTTTTGACGGTATCCCACCAGAAAGTGAACAACTCCTTTACCTCTGAAAAGGAAAATCCCGACAACGGCTCCACAGGGGGCTCGGGTGGAGGCGGAGGTGCCCTGGGAGTCTCAACAGGACTGGAGTCGCCCGTCTGGTCTTCGGGCTGAGTTAACTCCTCCTCAGTGATGGTCTCCTGACCGACGTCGGTCGGAAGTGTTGGAGTCCTCTTCTCGGTAGGAGCAGGTGCCGGTCCCCCTACCGGCGTCCGATGACGAGTTTGCCTGGCCGGCGACAGTCTCTTGACTGACAATGGCTCTGGGGACCTGTGGCGAGAGGGCCGACGACGGACTAACCGTGCCGGTCCCGCGCTTTTGAGCTTTGGTAAGCCCTTTGGTCTTCCTGTGGAGCGACGGACGAGGGGAGGCAGACCTGACGTCGGGTATGGTGATGGTGGCGATCCCCCGACTTAGCCAGGGCCTTGGAGGATGAGGAAGGCCTGGGAGTCTTGGCCTGAGAAGAGGCAGAAGATTTGCTCACCACAGCGGTGGGGAGGCTGAGAGCTGGCCCGGGAAGGAGAGCGGTCGGACCTAGAGCCAGAGCTGCGTGAATCAGAGGCCCTAGATGGGGACCTGGAAGGGGCCTTCTCTCTGTGCTTCTCAGCATGCTTATGGGCCTTCTGCGAAGAATCCCCCTTGGAAGCCATGGTCATAAGGCGCTCCTCTAACAAAAAAGCCTGAAGGGCCTTCTGGCGACGGATCCGGGTTCTGCTATTTGAGCCCTGGCAAAAGAGCAGGACCGGGTGTCGTGGTCTGGGCCCAGGCACAGGACACAGGCCGAGTGCGGGTCCTTGAATGGGATCTGCTTCCCAGGTGCACTTCGAGGAGTGACCGGAGGTCGGAGAGGACATCAGAAAAGGCTGAATCAAAGAACGAATTTCCCCATAGGAAAACACTTAACCACGCTGGCCGCGACGCCAGGAAAACGAATCAAGGGTCGACATGCAGTCGATGGCGGAAAGAACTGGGGAATCTGGCGGACCTCCTTATGTACTACGCCTGACGCCGGGGGCCGGACCGACGTCTGCCGGCTTCAGTCCTAATGGTGTAACCTGCTGCAAGAGCTGTATCTCGAAGTAAGATCTTGATATGACTGGAGTCATGAACTCGATATAATCAGCAGGATGGCCATGTTTGATAGGAGGCATGGGAGGTATGATAAGGGTGCCCAAAAGAACACAGATGGCGGGCCATGAACGGAAGAAGACGCATCAGGAACCAGAGGGCAAGCTCAGGACAATGAGCAAGGAGAGGCAATCGGATGATGGAAGATGAGGAGGAAAGCCGAGAGTGAAAAGAATCCACGAGGGGTAGGACGAAAATAAGTGCTAGGTCGAGAAAGTTAACAGGAACAAATGAGGTATGATGAGGGACTGACGTCGCTAAGGCAGGAACTAGAAAGCGAGGACCGAAAGGGAAAAGGACGGAAGGGAGTTCAATAGGGTAGCAGAGGACCCAGCCGATACGGGATGAGAACATTAGGGGGCAATTCGGATTAGGTAGGCCAGATGGAAAAAACACAAACAGGGCAGCGAATGACGCCAAGGCATACTGATAGAGTGATGGAACACAGATAAGCAGGTCAAGGTGCGGTATCAAGGCGTGAAGGCAATGGAATCGAAGGAACCCCAATGAAGGAAACTACAACTAATGACATGGTGAAAGGAGACTCCTTGGAGGAGGTAGGCACCCACTGGAGAAGATTCGAGATGGCTGGTGTGGAATGACTGATGATGAGGAAAGCCGCAAAAGTGCAGTCGGGCAATGAAAAGGCAAGATGAGAGACAGAAGCCATGAACAGAGAGAATCCTGGACTGCAGACGTGAGATAAGGCACAGTGAATGATGATCGAAGTCAGGAACCAGAGCAATTAAAGCATAAAAGGTAAGCCCACAGAAATATCAGTAACAGGCCAGACTTGTGGGACGGCCAGAGGAAGGCAGCCAGAGACGGCCAAATGATGTGTATGGTAGAGCAAGCGGTCAATGAGGACTGAAGAAGAGTATGCAGGACAGAAGTGAAGGCATGAGTGAGCAAGAGCAGGAAAGCGGACGATGGGCGTAGATGTAGAGAAGCCAGGAATGCTGGATTGTGTAATGTCAATCGTAGGCCTGTAGTGGAGGAATCCTTGAGAACAGGTGAGAAGGCTGTGGCCAGGAACCGGAACAGATGCGGCAGGAAGATTCGAGGAGAAAGAATAGGATTCATGACAAACATGCCCCAAAGAGAAACGGCGATTGAGAACCTGGATTGGGGTGAATCTGGGATGGCCGGAACGTGAGGGTGAAGAGATCGCACTTACAAGTCGATAGGTCCAGAATGTAGGGATGGAGAGGAATGCCACAGGAGAGCTAAGTGCAACGGTTTAGTGAACGAGCATATGGGCCAAGGAGAGGCGTGCCAGTCGAGGAGAGGTATACTAACTGAGGGAAGAAAATAGGACCATGAGGGTAGAAGGAGGGAAGGATAACCAGAGGCTCCAGGGAGAGAGTGAAGGTTTGGCTCTGATGATGAAAGTGATAATGCTACAGATGCACACTGGATGGTGGGGATAAAAGTACTGAGGTGGGTAGGTGCTGGTTCCTCTGCATATCAGCGGGTATATGCAGTAACGTTTGCACAGGGTCTTCTGGCATCATCAGCTCACCAGAAAAGAAGTTCTGAGAACTCACGTGGGTCTAGTGCCATTGGCACAGACCCACAAGTGGGAATCGATTGGGAAGATTGAGTATTGGAAGATCAAACATCCCCAGGGCCCACAGTGACACGTCAGTCCTGGTTCCTTCAACAGAGCTCCTAGGCTGCAGTGGCAGCATTTATGCATTCCAGGTGCATGGAGTCGCCATGTCTGTGGCAGAATGCTGATCTGCCCTTAGGTAAAATGTAAAGATAGGTCATCAATGCCATCACGTACTGAGCATGGAAGAGGGTCTTCAGGAAAAAACAATAAGGGGGTAAGAAAGCCAGCTACTAAGGAAAAACTGCACTGTAATGATAAGGCACAAAGAATAATGGATTTCATGGCATTGCATTCACGATAACCTGCAGAAAAGGCCATGGCAGTATAAATGCAGAATTATGGGGGCTTGACGTACACTAACAAACTTCTGGTAATGGTGACAAAACCAAAGGAATGCCTCCCTGCTTTCATGCAAGGCACCTGAATGCGCCTCAGGCTAGAAAATCAAATGAGAGAAATCCTGAGCTGCACACATTTGATACTACGCACTTGCAAAGCACCCTACCCTATATGTGGTTTCTGTTTGATTTTAAGTAACCAGGCTTGAATTTCATCCCAAAATAGATGGGCAACAATGTTGTAAAAGACCCACATCTCCTGCAGTTAACATCATCAGAAGAAGAGAAATGGAAAATGCTAACTGTATCACTCCCGATCACAGCCAACATGCAGAAATTATCAGTGGAGGTGAAGCTCTTGAGAAAGAAGCCAGAAAGAAACGTGACAGAGCCATCGGAAGCTGGAGAGGTAGCTGCTAACCAGCCTCCCGAGTGCTTCGGATAGGATAGGCAACAGGGACAGGAGGCAAGAGGGACTTGGAACCCTGGCGAAATGGAACCGCCATGACATATTTCCAGCTTTGTTTTGTTTTATCCTAGTTTCACCAGGAGAGGCACACAAAGCCGAAAGCTGGTATTGACAAGCAGAGTAAACGCGTGAATGGGAAAGGGTCTGGAATCCATGCATTTGAATCCTGGGGTAGCGGGAGGACAAGGAGAGCGATATGGATAGGAGGGTCGGATAAAGCAGGCAAATGACATAGTGGACAGAGCGTAGAAGGATGGAATACGGAAGAGAAGGATGAACCACAAAAAAAAAAAAAATAAAATAAAATACAGACAGAGGAGGTAATCCAAAGATGGGACTCCATGGAAATCAGCGACAGGAGAGCTGCTGGTGAAGGGATGTATGGGTCGGAGGGACCAGGGAGGAGCAAGCTGCAGATGACAGGAGAGGGATGAACAAATGGGGGGGAGGGGCAAGAACGGAAAGTCGAGGAGCACGAGGAGATGCAAGGAGATAAGAGGAAGCAAACTAGCGAAAGACTGCAAGTGAGGCTGCAGCATTGGGGCAGGGAACAGACAAATGCCGCAGAAGGGAAGGTAGGGTTCGGAAGCAGCAGCTCAAGGCTGAAAAGGGGAATTTTTTTTTGGTATCCGGTGAAGCCAGGACCGCAGCCGCTGCCAGGTGGGCATTTGGAAGCCGGAGGCAATGGCTGAACCTGAGTGGACTGAGGTAGGCTGGCTGGAATGCAGTGCTGGGAGCAGAGTGGAGCGGTGGCCGGATGAGCCAGGACCACAGTCGCAGGTCGGTTCAACCGGAAGCCGCTGCTGGGCATCTAAGAACTGCATACGCTGGCGACACATGGACATGCCAAACACCGATGCAGAATTGAAGACTAGCGGAGAAGAAAAGGAGGTACAGGGAGAACCAGAACGAGAGATGCAAGGGGAAAACAGAGCAGATTGCAACCCAGGCACCAGAGATGTGCTACAAAGCCGCTAAGGCAGTGCGAGGGAAAGAACAAATGGCTGGAGGTGACTGCTGAGACGAGCATCAACAGAAACTGTGGCGGGGGTGGAGGGAGGAGTGGCGCCTCCAGCCGCAACAGGAAACAATCTGGGCAAGGCCCAGGATGTTTGTGACCTTTAAAACTCGATGGGGGAGTGACGTTGTTGCTCCGCTCATTGAACCACGGGCTTAAAGCCCTCCCATTGGTACATAAGTCTTGAAATTTCATGACTATTGAGCATGGGTTTGCTATTGGTTTGGCTAGCTTTTTGTTCTGTGCTCTGTGCACTCTTACAGTATTTGGAGGATCCTTGGCTGGGAAGTCTGGCATTTCTCTCAGAAATGACTCCAGTAAGCCCTCCATTTGCCCTTTCTTGGTGTCATCGGAGCTCCAAGTCATCGAGTTCATCGGTGAGTTCCCTCTCCCATTTTAGCATATATTGGAGGGCTGTGTCATGCTGTTCGGCCACTTCAGATGTGTCTGCAAGAAAGGTTTCCAATCTGCTGTTCTCGAAGTAATTTCTTTCAACCTTCCAGCTGAACCTGTCACTGTTTTTTTTCCAGCTTAGACATTGTGGAAATTAATTTGGCCTAGCTCTTAAAATAGTTTCTTAGAGGCGATTGTAAACGATTCTGTTCCTTCACGATAAGTTTCCCTCACTGATTCGGCCAGATGCTATTAAGGTAGAGAGGCTCCAGCTGGGGTTCTGGTGTCGTGAGGCTCCGTCTGTTTTGCAGATTTCAAATAGTCAAGAAGTGTATCTTTTTGTTTACACTGTCCAGCATACTGTAATCAGGCTTTTCTCGGCTCTTAAAGATGCTGATCGTGAAGACTGTTATAGATTTAAAGTCCAGAGAGCTACAGCCAATATTGTTCACATTCTCATTAGGTGGAGGCAGAACCAGAAGTCTGCGTGACTCCTTATTAACAAGGTGCGCAGTCACCTCCTGAGGAAAAATGGCTTTGTTATTCTCAGCCATAATGACAATCTTGTTAGCAGCAGACAGAAGCAAGAATATACAGGTTACTCACCTGTAACAGTAGTTCTAGGAATGGTATATGTTGTTCATCCACACTTCATGGCAGGTTCCTTGCCGCTTTAAATCTTGCCGGAAGGTCTTCAAGTTGACTCCTCCCACCGACTCGAGTGATAAAACTCTTGACGCCAGATCTAGCCCGCTGGAAGCAAGGTTGTACGTTGAAGCCGGGGAGGTCGGGTGGGTTATGTGGAAGAACAACATATACCATTCCTAGAACTCCTGTTACAGGCGAGTACTCTGTATTTCTAGGGACATGAATATGTTGTTCAATCCACACTTCATGGCAGACTCCTAGCAGTTCTCCGGGAGGAGGGAGGCAAAGTGCACACCCCCTATTTAGGAAACAAGGACTGGAGAACCGAGGTCCCACAACCAGCATCCTGGCGTGACTCAAGGTCGATGTGGTAGTGGGTAATGAAGGTGTGTGCTGACTTCCATGTAGCAGCCCTGCAGATTTCCTGGATAGGGACGTCCCTGGAAGCAGCCACCAAAGCAGCAGTATGGCGGGTAGAATGAGCTCTTATCCCTTTGGGAGGCTCCATGCCCGCCAAACTATAGCAGAGATCTATGCAGGAGGTGACCCACCTGCCTATCGTCCACTTGGCTGCAGGTCTGCCAGGTGCGGCTTCAGCGTAGGTGACAAACAGCTGGCTAACCTCTCCCAAACTTCAGCCGCCTCCTTATAATAAGAGAGCTCTTAGGGTCCAAAGTATGGAGCCTATATTCGGCCTCCGAGGTGTGATTGGGGAAGAACACCGGCAGAGTCAACACCTGGTTAAGGTGAAACTCCGACACCACCTTCGGAAGGAATTTTGGGTGGGGGTGCAGCACAACCTTGTGCCTGTGGAAGACCAGATAAGGAGACTCGATGGAAAGCACCTGGAGCTCTCCCATCCTTCTGGCTGACATGATAGCCACCAAGACAGCGGTCTTCCACGAAAGGTGAGAGATGTCACACCTGTGCATTGCTTTGAATGGCTTGCCCATGAGCTTTGCCAATACCAGCAGTAGATCCCACAGAGGTGGAAGTTCTCGCACCAGAGGGGATATGTGATCAAGGCCTTTGAAAAAGTGCCCTACCACCTTCTTCTGTGCCACCATCTGCTTTCCGGCCCGCGCCCGGTTAGCAGAGATGGCTGCCAGGTGCACCTTTAGGGTCATCGACCAAGGCCCTAGCTGAGAAAGGGACCACAGGTAGTCCAGAATGCTGGCCAAGGAGCAGGAGGAAGGGTCCAACCCCTTACCCTGACACCAAATGGAGAACCTCTTCCATTTCAAGGCATAGCATTTCCTGGTTGACTCCTTACGGGATGCCTCAACAAAGTTGAGGACCTTGTCGGAAAGCCCCAAGACCTGGAAGTCTAGCTGCTCAGGAACTAGGCAGTCAGGTGCAGGGACTGAAGGTCCGGGTTGAGAACCTTCCCCTGGTTGACTGAGATCAAGTCCGGGTGGGCTGGGAGCCGCCTCGGGAGCCTGGAGCCAAGGCTGAGGAGATCTGGATACCAGAACTGGCAGGGCCAGTCTGGGGCTACCAGAATCACCTGCACCTTGTCCCTCCTCGCCTTGAGAAGCACCTTGTGGATCAAAGGAAATGGGGGAAGGTGGAGAAGACGCCCAGGGTCCATGGCCTCGAGAAGGCATCCCCTGCAAGTGAGCCCTGCTGAGGGGGGCGGGCATGAAACAGCCTCTGCTTCGCATTCTCCCTGGAGGCAAACAGGTTCACCTGAGGTGTGCCCCAGTGGGAGAACAGATCGTGTACCACCTCTGGCAGGACAGACCACTTGTGAGATGCAGCCCCTATCCGGCTTAGGGCATCGGCCAGAGTGTTGGAGGCTCCTGCCTCATGGATGGCTAGGAAATCCACCTCCAGGCTGCGCACGAGGGACCAAGTGTGGAGAGCTTCCTTGCACAGGGACAAGGAGTGCATCCCGCCCTGGCGGTTTAGGTAGTATATTGTCGTGGTATTGTCCGTCTGGACCTGGACCACTTGACCCCGTACAAACGGAGCGAAGGTGGTGAGGGCTAGTCAGACCGCTCGAAGCTTCAGCAGGTTGATGTGGCATCGGGACTCCCGAGGGGACCAGAGGCCATGTGCTCTGTGCTCCCCCAGATGGGCATCCCAACCCATCAGAGAGGCGTTGGTCGATAGAGAGACCATCAGCTCGGGACAGACAAACAGGATGACCTCCTGCAGATGAGCTGGAACGATCCACCACTGGAAAGCTTTCCACATTTCCTGGGTCACTGCCACTGGCTGGTCCAAAGGACCGGAGCGCTGTGACCATTGGCTGGCCAGTCCCCATTGTAAAGGACACAACGGACCACATTGGTGCAGGTCGCCATGAGGCCCAAGAAGTCTCGGGCAAGGCGCAATTGTCCAACCTGAAATGATTGAGCAAAGGAGGAAAGAACCTCAGCCCTGTCTGCCGGGAGTCGTGTTCTGGCTCGAAGAGAGTCGAGCTCTGTCCTGATGAACTGAATCACCTGCTTTGGCACGAGTTCTGATTTGGCCTCGTTGATGAAGAGGCCAACCTGAGAGCAAACCTGGAGGGCCAGATCCCTTGACCACTCCACCTCCGGTATGGAGGGGCGTAATCAGCCTGTCAGCCCAGGTAAGGGCGCCACCTGAACCCTTTGGTGCCACAGGAATGCTGTCACCACTGCCATGCATTTGGTGAAGACACTGGGAGCTGGAGAGAGGCCTAGGGGCATGGCCCGGAACTCGAAAAGGGACCCCTCCGCCCTGAAGCAGAGGAATCGCTGGTGGGACGGACGGATTGGGATGTGAATGAATGCGTCCTAGAGGTCCAGAGAACAGAACCACATGCCTCGTTCCAAGGATGGAATGATCTGAGCCAGAGTGACCATCCTGAAGGTTCGATACCTTAGGAACCTGTTTAGGTCGTGTAGGTCTAGAATGGGGCGCCAGCCCCCCATCCGTTTTGGGACCAAGAAATACCTGGACACAAACCCTGGGTCTGGTGGAGGATCCGCCACCTCCCTGATCACCTCCTTCTGGAGAAGCAGGGAAATGTTGGCTCAACGGACCGACAGAGAGGACGCGGACCCCGTAGCCTCCCGTGGGGCAACGTCTCAGAAGGCCGGGGCCTGCTTGAATTCCAGAGGCAGACCCTTTCCTACCACCTCCAACACCCAGTGGTCCGTGGCGATAGCAGACTAGGGAGAAAGAAAGTGGTGGAGCCGTCCCCCACGGGGGCAACCCAGAGGGGAGCAACGAGGCTGGGGGCGATACCCATCAACCCGTCACTGGGCAGGCTTGGAGGGGGACCGCCGGGGACCTCCGGCCCCCGGCTTCCTGCTGGAGGAAGCTGCAGGCTTGGCTTTGGGGCATCAAGTACGAGCCTGCTGGCCCTGATGCTGGTGTTGCTGGGCCGGACGTGCCGCAGGGGCAGAAGGCCGAAAGGGCTTACCCTGCTGCTGGCGGCCTTTGTCCTTCTCGGCAGACATGACCGAGTCCAAGGTGGCATTGGACTTCTCGATCATCTGCAAATGACCCTCCACCCCGGGACCGAACAAGCTGGTACTCAGGAAGGGGACGTCTGCCAGCTTGTGCTGGGTATCTGCCGTGAAGGTGGAGATCTGCAGCCAAGCTCTGTGGTGCATGGCCACTGCAGCCGCTACTGACCGGGCACAGGAGTCTCCAATGTCAAGAACAGTTTGGAGCTGCTACTTTGCCACTGCCCTTCCCTGATCCCGCACCTGTTTGCCCGTAGTCTGGAGGTCAGCTGGGAGATGAGGAATCACCTTATCCAGGGAGCCCATAAGGGCGTGAGAAAAGTGTGCCATTAGTACGGCCGAAATGGCCTGACGAAGGCCTAGGGAGGACGCAGCGTATACTTTATGCCCGGCGTAGTCCAGCTTCTTGGACTCTTTGTTGGGAGGCTTGTCCATGTCCCTAGCGTTTCCGGAATGGCGGAAAACGCTGTCAGTCAAAAGACCCTCTGCAGAGGGGTGCTCCGAAAATCCAGAGAGTGAGCCGGTGGGGACCGCATACTTCCTGGCCATCCTGGCCAAAGGAGCAGGACAAGAAGCTGTCCGCTGCCATAACGCCAAAGTTGGGCCAACAATGGCTTCAGCCACCGGAAAGGCCTCCGTGGGAGAATCCCCTCAGTCCAGTATCTCCGTGAGGGGATACTTGGCCCGCTTTGACATGGGTTCGAGCTTCATCCCAGTAGATTCTGAGATGAGCCAAAGCATACCGAGGAACGAGGATGGGCTTTTGTCCACTGACTGTCCCCCAGTGGACTCCAGGTCGAGGGGCCTGGAGAACAGGGAAGAGTCACCATCAGACTCCGAGGAGTCTGCAAACAGCTGCCTAGGGTCTGATCCACCCGCCACCTGCAGAGGCCGATCGGGAGTGAGGGTGACCGACAACAGATGGGGCATCCCCTGACCCAACCGAGAATCCTTGGTCGGAGCCCCAGATTTAGGTTGTGGAGGCGGGGATTCCACCACAATGGGCGGCGCAGCTGGTTTTGGCCTAACAACCGGCGCCGGCTTGGGCTCCTCGATAATCACGAGGGGTTGTTTCGGTCGCTCCGGTGACAGCCACTCAATGGCTGGGGAAGGCGACGGGGTCAGCTTGTTCCCGGTCAGAAGGAGCTGCTGCCACATCGAGTCCTCGTAGCGCCGACGCAATTTGTGCCGAAGCCTTTCCTCCGAGAAGGGAGAAGACAAGGATGAGCGGCACTGCCGCTTTCCTCGGTGCCGAGACCAAGACTGCCGATGTCGGTGGGATTGGCTGGACCGAGAAGAGGTCAGAGACTGAGACCTTCAGTGTTTCTGAGGGTGGGTCTGGGAGGAAGCAGGGGAAACCCGTTCCTCCCTCGGCTCGGGAACCTTAACCTGGGACTCCGGCACAGGAGGCTCAGGCAAGTCCTCGGTTTCCACCGGGGGCACCGGTGAAGAAGGGTTGTCAGCTTCTAAAGTCGACAGCCTGTCCGACGGGTCGAGAAATTCCCAACTGCATCGATGGGTGTCTCGGCCGGCTGACCTGACAGGGACACCGTGAAGCCAGCGGCCTTAGCCGCAACCTCGACCGAAGTCGAGTGTTGACTGTCCGGGGAAGGGGACTTCTCCCACTCCCACGAATGCTGATGGTGGGATTTACCCTTCGAGTCCTTCTTCTTGGACCGAGAGGAATGTCCCGATGGACCCTCACCTTTAGTAGAGAGGGACTGACAAAGCTCCTTTAAAGAAGCCGTGGAGGAGGAGCCCAAGGAGAGCGGGATAAATGCCGTGACCGAGGAAGATGAAGATGCAGCCTAGGCCGCCTCCTCCTTGAGGGTAATCATCTGCTCAAACTGCTCAGCCGAGCCTGCCTCCGCGGACACCACCCAACTAGCCTCCTTTGACTTCACCACAGGAATACGTCTCTCGGGGCGTCCAAGTTGGAGTCTGGCAGCACGGTCTTCAAGGACATTGACCAAGAAGGACTTGCACAACTCACAGGCCTGCAGATCGTGATCGACCCCAAGGCAATAAACGCATGTGGAGAGCAGATCGGTCTGAGACATCTTCTACCCGCATGGGCACTGCCGAAATCTGGGAGTCGACTTATCCATCGCAGCTGCGAAAGAAGAAACAGACTGAAGTCTAGAAAATTTAAGAATAAGTTTCGGTTTAACCGACGAGTTTGGATCCAGGCCTAAAACGCAGAGTGCTAAGGAGGAAACCTGAGCTTCCAAGCAGTAAAAAAGATCTGGTGTCATGGGGCGGAGCAGAGAGTTTTATCACCCGAGTGGGTGGGAGCAGCCAGCTTGAAGACCTTCTGGTAAGATTTAAAGCGGCAAGGAACCTGCCATAAAGTGTGGATTGAACAACATATCCATGTCCATAGAAATGTCTGTTCTTAGGGGCAGTGTACTTATGATACATCTGCCAGCAGAAAGAAAAAGAAATGTCTTTTTGGGGAACAGGAGAGGGACCTGGATTTGAAGTGTCCAGGCTATGTAAAGATTCATTGCTGCCGCCCTCAGAAATAATGAGTTTGGGATCAGACTCATCCCCCTCCAGGTTCTCCCCGGGAAGAGGGTCTGGAAAGGGGAGGTGGACTGTGGCTTCCATAACCCAGGCCTAGGAGTAGGCAACACTGATGACAGGCAGAAGAGGAGCTGGTGCCAGAGATGGTGCAGTTGGCAGAACTGGGTCCAGCGCCGACTACTCTCTTGGTGCTGAGGCTGGTGCAGAGCCAAGCCCTGAGAGGCCTGAATTTGGCACCAAACTCAGTGCCACCTGTGGCATTGACGGTCCAGCTGGCAGCAGAGTGACCGGCAGAGGTGCTGAGGCTGGTCCTAAATTAGTGACACTGAATGGGGTGCAGCAAGTTAGGCAGGAGTTGGCTGCATGGTCACCAGTAAGGCCCTGGAGGCTGCTTGATGGAGCCAAGCGCTCTACCCGGCCCAAAGGTCCTGGCTATGGCTCAAATGCCCACAGAGCTGAAGGACCAGGGGCCAGCTCTGCAAGGAGGGGTAAATATGGCAGACACTGCACCCACTACTCCATAAGAGTTGCCCAGTGGTGAAACTGCCCACCAGACTCCCCACAAGTAGATAGAGAGGCATGCCAGGTTAGAGATCTCCACCTCCAATGACCAGAATCTGTCGTTGAACCCGACAGTGCTGGGGAAGGCCTTCTGCTCTGAGATGCTGAGGACCTCGCAGCACACCTCATGGAGGGTGACCTCAAGTGGTACTGCTTCTTCCTATTCCTACGGGAAGAGGAAGAACTTGAGGCTGAGCAGTGTCGGGTTCCCAACTGAGATCAGGAACGGGCCCACTTTTCCTGTGTTTACGGGAGAGCTGCCCTCCCTCCTGAACACAGGCCTGTCTGTTGTCAGAACCCTCCCCTGAAGGGGGAAGTGGACTGGACATGGCTCTGCCCCCAAAGCAGCCTGCCTGAAAAAAGCTCCCTACCGTCACCATCACCATCCATGGCTATTGACTGTTGTTTGGGAAGGCTGAGAGCTGAAGAAAAATCTTCACTTTTTTTTTTTTTTTTACTTTTAAAACTAAACCGATAAAAAAGAAAGGAAAAAAAAAAAGAACTGAACACTGCTGTCTTACAGACTTTAAGATCCGACTCCCAGCAGGTGAGCAATATTGTCACTGAAGTGTAATCGACGGCAGGAAAAAAGGAACCGAGATGGTTGAGGGCTGGTGCCCAGGTAAGTCTGTGCCGCAAGCTCCCCCTCGTGGTGCCATGCATGCGTGCAGCTTACCTCAGCGCCAGCCCTCCTGAAAAAGGCTCCCTCATGGTCCTAGTGCCTCGACTCAGAACCCATCATGTGACTCAATGGTGAAGACTGATTTCTGGAAGATCAACCACCACTTTGGATGCCAGGCCGAGGGCAGTTCTAGTATCGACCTCCCTTCTGGCACAGACAATGGATACCAGACGGGAACCTGGTCTCGTAACTGACGCTGCCCCACTCATCAGTACCACGGATTGTACCAGGAGTCAGGGATGCACCAGGCCACAACACTGAGGTGTCCACCAATGCAAACCAAGTGTATAGTTTCGGCCTCACGAACAGGGACATCTGCTATCCAGGACAGACTGGCAAAGGTGTGTGTTTGTGCGCCCACATGCGCACTCTACCGGCAATCTAGAAGAAGACTGTTGTCTACCAGACCTACCCCCCAGGACCTTTTATGTCTCAGAAAGATGAAAGCGGGGAGGATCCTGTAGTTCCATGGCATCAGAGGTACTAAGAAAAGGCCCAAACTCCTGCACTTGGCAACACAGGCGCGACACCTCCTTCCAGAAGTAGGTGGCAAACAAGCTCACTTTAGTGCACAGTGCTTGGGGACGCTTTAGTCCATGAAGAAAAAGGCACTGCACTGGTCCATGTTGGGATTTGGGATGAGGTAGGACTAACACTCTTGATGCCCATCCAGTGATGCCATAGAGCCCCCACAGGGACACCAACGCACAGGGGGCCCCTGCTCGTTTCTCGGCCCCATTAGACAAACTCATTGTACTACCAAAAAAAAAAAAAAGGCAGCAAACCGAGAAAAACCATTTGATGCCGAAATCGCAAAACGTAGCCAAAAAGTGATAATGGGGCCAGTTTGGAATAGAAAAGTAAAGGTCTGGCATCAAAAAGTTCCAAAAGTGGTGACAAACTGAGGATGCAGATGCTAATGAACTAGACTCTGTCACTCCCATTGTGAGCCTTCTGCAGCAGGAAAACAGAACTGAGGGGTTGCTGGCTAACTCAACTGCGAGTCGTGTGGGCGGCACCACCCGCTAACATCAGTCCCCTCCTACCTGCGAAAGACTTTGCTCCTGTGGGGTCCTAGTGCCTCTGGCTTAGACCCATAAGTGGGAAAATGGTGAAGACTGATTCTTGGAACATGCAACATCACTTGCGGGTGAGCAGGTGCCGTCATTACCAGACATCAACTCCCTCCTGAAAATTTATTTATTATGATCTCGGATTAACACCTTTCAGCTAGAAGCTCTTTTACATAGGTTCCACGTCAACAGATTAAACATAGGTTACAGGAGCAGTACAGAGAAATAACAATGTAATGAACATGGGGATAAGCAGAATGGGATAAATTTATACTGGATATAATAAAGCATACACTGAAGGACATAGATGTTAAGCAGCCAAGGATGCATTGTCAAGCACTGGCAGACAAGTGAGTGGGGAGTATGAAGAAATGAGCATGGGGATGCTAGGGACGGGAGAGGGAGAAAAGGGGGAGTAAGGGAGTGGATTAGAGAGGGAGAGTATAAAGCGAGGGGGAAGGAAGGTCAAAGATTCCCAGAATAAAGCAGAAAATAAATCTGCTCCTGCAGAGTCCTAGTGCCTCTGGCCCAAACCCGTAAGTGGGAGTCATAGTTAAGACTGAGTCCTGGAAGATCTCTGCCTACAGGCTGCCATCAAACTCCAACGCCTGGCTCAGGGTCGATGACATCCTCCCAGACAGGTTCATCCTCATTACGCAGCTGGCATCACCACTGGTACCAGCCTTGGCATCGATGCCAGAGTCATCCCTGACCTCAGCGCTACCAACGTGAGCAACCCCAAGGTTAAGGACAATCCCATGGACAACACTATGACCAGCAACAGGCTCAGGACCAATGTCACGGCCAGCATCCCATTGTCACCAGGGCCATCACTGCCGTCTCCCTTGATGTTGCTAGTAGCACAGGGAAAAATGACAACCACCTCAGCAACACAATAAATGACAGCCCTAGTGCCAGTCCCTCCTCCGGCACAACAAACAGTGTCAGAGATGGGCCCAGCATCATTTCCAGCGCTGCCCGACTTGTCTCCACCATGAACGGTGAACACAGCACAGGTGACGCCTGAAGACAGCACTGATGTGTCCACTGGTGTAGACCGAGCATATCGCTTCGGCTTCGCCAGAGGGGATGTTTGCTGCTCAGGGAAGACAGAATGTGTGTGTTAGCAACTGGCCACCCAGAAGGAGACAACTGTCCATCAGACTCACCCCTCCAGGGCCTCCGCACAATGAGGTAGAAGAGGACTCTGTGCTTCCATGAAACCAGAGGTCCCATGATGAAAACCAGGGCAAAGGCCTAGCATCCATGCCTTGGCAAAACATGTACGACACCTACCTCCAAACGTGGGTACTGGACGACCCCACCTCATCATGCGAATCTCTAGAGTATGGGGAACAACAGAGGAGCAGGCACTGCACATATCCATATTGTGCTATGGGCCAAAGTAAGTCACACAGCACTAATGCTGGTTACTCACAGCCATGTGCTTTCCACAGGAGCACAGATGTACAGTGGGAGACTGCCGGACTTTCAATGACTTAGCCCCCTTCTTGGACTTCTGCATCGCAGAATGTGAAAAGAAAAAAACAGCTAAAGCATAACAAAGGTATTTTTGAGTGGTGACACACTTGAAAAAAGCAGTGACAGAGAACACTAAGGTGCTACTACTCCCACAGTGCGCACTCAATGCTGGGAAGAACAGAAAAGTACAGTTACGTAAAAACTTACCATAACAGTAGATCTTCCAGAGGAGCCCTTGCAGCAGGCTATTACAATTAGGACTATGCCGCAGCCACTAGGACCCATCAGAAACCTTCAGCTAGCAGTCTCCAGTGGGGGCCGCCCGACATTGGCCCAATGGTATATCAGGAGGCGTCCCCAGCCCCACCTCAGTTCACCCACCAGAGATCCATTAGTAAGGTCCGGCAGGCGGACCAGGTGGCAGCTTGCTGTAAAAGGATGCAAAACAGCTCACCGGGGGGGTGGGGGTGGGAGCAGCGCCTTCTTCAACAGCTCCTCTCAGATCTACTGTTACAGTACATTCTTACACAACTGTACTACCTTACTTCGACTGGGACCTCTTGCAGCAAGCTATTACAATTAGACTGAATCCCAAGCAGTCCCACAAAAAAGAACAGGAACTGGGAGGTGGCAGTAAGCAACAGTGCTAGAAAAAGGGCACCTTTAGAAAAGGAGGCCCTAAAGGACCGCTAGGCTGAAGCCTGCCCTTCACCTAGAAGCAATGTCCAGGCTGTAGTGCTTAATGAAAGTATGCACTGAGCTCCAGGTAGCCACTGCACAGATGTCTCCGATGCAGGCATTTTGCAAGGATGCGAATGAAGTAGCCACTCTCTTGGTAGAATGACCTCTAACTGAGCCCGGTAGGGTTTGTTGTACTTGTAACAGAAAACAATGCAATTGACCAGCCATTTTGATAGTGTTTGCATTGACACTGGAGCACCTTGGCACTGAGGCGCAAAGGCCATGAACAACTGCTCCGTCTTATGGGTGTGAAGCAGTGCATTTCAGACAGTACCACAGTGCCCTGTGGACGTCCAAAGTATGCAGGAGCACTTCCCCTCTGTTCGAGTGATCCGGATAATATACCGGAAGATTGACATCCTGATTCAACATAAGTTCAGACACCATTTTGAGCAACAACTTAGGACTGGTTTGTAAGGATACCCTGTCCCTATGAAAAATTGAATAAGGCTCCTTACACATCAGGGCCTGAAGCTCGGAAACTCTCTGAGAAGAAATAACTGCAACCAAAACTAACAATTTCCATGAAAAAAAGCAAAGCTCGCAATCCGCGGCAGGCTTGAACGGGGGAAGGGTAAGCTTCTCCAGCATGAATAGGAGATCCCAGGGGGTACTGGATCTCAGATGGGAGGCTTAATGTATAAAATGCCCCTCAAAAAAGTATGGGACATGTCCAGTTGGGCGAGCGTTTTCCCTGCCATTGGTACGTGGTAAGCAGAGATTGCTGACAAATGTACCTTTCTGGAGGAGTAGCTCAAGCATCGATTTAATAAGGGGAGAAGATACTCTAATATCAAGTTCGCTGGAGAGGTGAGAGAGTCCAAGTAACAGGGTGAAGCCCATAGACAGAATCGCTTCCACTTCATGGCATACGTGGATCTAGCTAAGGGCTTACTCGCTGCCACGAGAAAATCTACCACCTCCTGGAAGACCCCAAACCTGGATTTGACTAAGTCTGCAGGAGCCAGGCATGAAGATGCAGGGATTTGAGGTCCGGGTGGACCAATGTTCCCTGATACTGAGACAGCAAGTGCGAGCTCAGTGGCAGCTGTATTGGAGGTTCCACTGCCAGTTGCTGAAGCAATGGGAACCAAATCTGCCGAGGCCAGAATGGAGTGATGAGGATTACCTCTGCTCCTTTGGCCTGTAGCTTCAAAATAACCATCTGAAGAATGGGGAAGATGTATAGAAATCTCCCTGTCCAACAACGGGATAACACATCAGGCCAGAAAACACCAGGTGCAGGCTCTTGTGAGCAGAAACTGGGCAGTTTGGCGCCAAGTGGAAATGCAAAGAGGTCCAACTCTGGGTGGCCCCACCTGTCGAACAGCTGATCTACCGACTGGAGGAGCTCCCACTCATGAGCCTTGGATCAAGACCAGCTTAGGTTGTCGGCCAAGACATTCTGCATGCCTGGAACATGAACAGCAGTGAGTTACAGGCGGTGTTCCAGTGCCCAATACCAGACTCTCATCGCCTCCCGGCATAGGGGGTAGGAATTTGTACCCCCTTGCTTGTTGACATAAAACACTACTGACGTGTTGTCCATCTGGATGAGAAGAGGGCCTGGTGAAAGGTCCGTCTGAAATGCCTGCAAGGCATTCAGGACAGCTCGCATCTCGAGAATGTTGATATGGAGCTGTTGCTCGTCTGTAGACCATTTTTCCTGGGTTTGTCCATCTCCCAGATGAGCGCCCCAACCGAGACAGAAGGCCTCTGTCATTAGGATGTCTTGGGGGCTCCTGCAGAAAAGAGAATCCCTCGTTCCAGGTTGGAGGGGGTCCAATCACCAAGAAATACAAGTTACTCACCTGTAACAGGAGTTCTAGGAATGGTATATGTTGTTCATCCACACTTATTGGCAGGTATCCTTGCCGCTTTAAATCTTGCCGGAAGGTCTTCAAGCTGGCTCCTCCCACCCACCTGGGTGGTAAAACTCTCGGCTCCGCCCCATGACGCCAGCTCTGGCCTGCTGGAAGCTCAGGTTGTGCATCGAAGCCTGGGAGGTCGGGTGGGTCATGTGGATGAACAACGTATACCATTCCTAGAACTCCTGTTACAGGTGAGTAACCTGTATTTCTAAGGACATGGATATGTTGTTCATCCACACTTATTGGCAGACTCCTAGCAGTTCTCCGGGAGGAGGGAGGCAAGGCGCACACCCCTACTTAGGGATAGAGACTGGAGAACCGAGGCCCCAAAACCAGCATCCCGGCTTGACTCAAGGTCGATGTGGTAATGGGTGATGAAGGTGTGTGCTGACTTCCAGGTAGCAGCCCTGCAGATTTCCTGGATAGGGACATCCCTGGAAGCAGCCACCGATGCAGCAGTATGGTGGGTAGAATGAGCTCTTATCCCTCTGGGAGGCTCCATGCCCGCCAACTTATAGCAGAGATCTATGCAGGAGGTGACCCACCTGCTTATCGTCCGCTTGGCTGCAGGTCTGCCAGGTGCGGCTTCAGCGTAGGTGACAAACAGCTGGCGAACCTCTCCCCGAATTTCAGCTGTGCGTGCCTTATAGTAAGCGAGCGCCCTTCAGGGTCCAGAGGATGGAGCCTATATTCGGCTCCGAGGTGTGATTGGGGTAGAACACCGCAGAGTCCAACACCTGGTAAGGTGAAACTCCGACAGCACCTTCGGAAGGAATTTCGGGTGGGGGCGCAGGACAACCTTGTCCCTGTGGAAGACCAGGTAAGGAGACTCGGAAAGCGCCTGGAGCTCTCCCATCCTTCTGGCTGACGTGATAGCCACCAAGAAGGCGGTCTTCCACGACAGGTGAGAGTGATCACACCTGTGCATTGGTTCGAATGGCCTGCCCATGAGCTTTGCCAGTACCGGCAGTAGATCCCACGGAGGTGGAGGTTCTCGCACCGGAGGGGAAATGTGGTCAAGGCCTTTGAAAAAGCGCCAGACCACCTTCTCTTGCGCCACCGACTGCTCCCCGGCCCGCGCCCGGTAAGCAGAGATGGCTGCCAGGTGCACCTAAAGGGTCGTCGACCTAAGCCCTTGCTGAGAAAGGGACCACAGGTGGTCCAATATGCTCGCCAGGGAACAGGAGGAAGGGTCAAGGTCCTTACCCTGACACCAAATGGAAAATCTCTTCCATTTGAAGGCGTAGCATTTCCTGGTCGACTCCTTACGGGACGCCTCAACTACATTGAGGACCTCGTCGGAAAGACCCAAGGCCTGGAACTCTAGCCGCTCAGGAACCAGGCCGTCAGGTGCAGGGACTGAAGGTCCGGATGGAACACCTTCCCCTGATTGACTGAGGGCAGGTCTGGGCGAGCTGGAAGCTGCCTCAGGAGCCTGGAGCCGAGGCTGAGGAGATCTGGGAACCAGAACTGGCGGGGCCAGTCTGGAGCTATCAGAATCACCTGCGCCTTGACCCTCCTTGCTTTAAGAAGCACCTTGTGTATCAAGGGAAATGGGGGAAAGGCGTAGAAGAGGCCCAGGGTCCACTGCCTCGAGAAGGCATCCCCCTGCAGCGAGCCCTGCTGAAGGGGGTGGGCATGGAACAGCCTCAGCTTCGCGTTCTCCCTGGAGGCAAACAGGTCCACCTGAGGTGTGCCCCAATGGGAGAACAGATCTTGTACTACCTCCGGCAGGAGAGCCACTCAGGACGCAGCCCCATCCGCTTAGGGCATCGCTCAGGGTGTTGGGAGGCTCCTGCCACGTGAATGGCTACGAGATCCGCCTCCAGGCTGCGCAGACATTTAGTGACCACATGCGAGAGCCTTTGCATAGAAGCATGGAGCGCTGTCCCCGCCTGGTGGGTTTAGATAGTACATGGTCGTGGTATTGTCCGCCTGACTGGACCACTTGACCCCGGAGAAACGGAGCAAAGGCAGTGAGAGCTAGGCGGACCGCTCGGAGCTCCAGCAGGTTGATGTGACATCAGGACTCCCGTGGGGACCACAGGCCATGCGCTCGGTGTTCCCCCAGATGGGCACCCCAACCCATCAGAGAGGCATCGGTCGATAGAGAGACCGTCGACTCGGGGCAAACAAACGGGATGCCCTCCTGCAGATGAACTGGAACGATCCACCACTGGAGAGCGTTCCACATCCCCTGGGTCACAGTCACTAGCTAGTCCAATGGATCGCAGCGTTGAGACCACTGGCTGGCCAGCCCCCATTGAAGGGGGCGCATGTTCCAGCGGGCCCAGCGGACCACACTGGTACAGGCCGCCATGAGACCCAGGAGGCGCAGGAAGTCCCGGGCAGGGCGCGACTGCCCAACCAGAAATGATTGGGCAAAGGAGGAAGAACCTCCACCCTGTCCGCCGGGAGCCATGCTCTGGCTCAAGAGAGTCGAGCTCTGCCCCATGAAAAGAATCACCTGCTTCGCTCGAAGTCCGACTTGGCCTCATTGATGAGGAGGCCAACTTGAGAGCAAACCTGGAGGGCCAGATCTCTTGACCGGCCCCACCTCCTGCCTGGAAGGGGCTGCATCAGCCAGTCGTCCAGGTAAGGGTACACCCGGACCCCTCGGCGCCGCAGGAATGCTGTCACCACTGCCATGCATTTGGTGAAGACCCTTGTAGCTGGAGACAAGCCGAAGGGCATGGCTCGGAACTCAAAAAGGGATCCCTCCGCTCGAAAGCGAAGGAATCTCTGATGTGATAGACGGATAGGGACGTGAAAGAATGCGTCCTGCCCTTCCAGAGAGCAGAACCACACGCCGCATTCCAAGGATGGTACTATCTGAGCCAGAGTGACCATCCTGAAGGTCCGAGACCTTAGGAACTTGTTTAGGTCGTGAATGGGGCGCCAGCCCCCCATCCGTTTTGGAACCAGGAAGTACCTGGACACAAACCCCGGGTCTGAGGGAGTGTCCACTACCTCTCTGATCACCTCCTTCTCGAGGAGGAGGAGAGTGATGTCGGCTCGGCAAGCCGACAGTGAGGCTGCGGACCCCGAGGCCCCCCCGAGTTGCGACGGCTCTGAAGGGCGGGGCCTGCTCGAACTCCAGAGGCAGGCCCTTTCCGACCACTTCCAACACTCACCAGTCTGTGGTAATAATGGACCAGGCGGAAAGAAAGTGGCGGAGTCGCCCCCCTACGGGGGAACCTGGGGTGAGGTGACGGGGTTGGGGGCGACACCCCTCAACCCGTCAATGGGCAGGCTTGAAGGAGGGATGGCCGAGGGACCTCCAAGGCCTTTACCTCCCTGCTTCCTGGAGGAGGAGGAAGCCGAGGGCTTGGGTTTGGGATGCCAAGCTCGTGCCTGCTGGCCCTGACGTTGCTGGGCCGGACGTGCTGCGGGTGCAGAGGGACGAAAAGGCTTAGGCTGTGGTCTGCGGCCTTTGTCCTTCTGTGCGGATGAGACTGAGTCCAAGGTAGCACTGGACTTCTCAATCCTCCGCAGGTGACCTTCCACCCCAGGGCCGAAGAGGTCGGTCCCCAGGAAGGGGACATCTGCCAACTTGTGCTGGGTATCCGAAGTGAAGGTGGATATCTTCAGCCATGCTCGACGGCGCATAGCCACTGCGGCTGCTACTGACCTGGCACATGAGTCTCCAATGTCCAGAGCAGTCTGAAGCTGCTGTTTGGCCACTGCCCTGCCCTGGTCCCGCACCTGCCTTAACCGTGGTCTGCAGGTCCGCCAGAAGATGAGGAACTACCTCGTCCAGGGAGCCCAACAGGGCATGAGAGAAATGTGCCATGAGTACGGCCGAACTGGCCTGACGAAGGCCGAAAGAGGACGCAGCGTAGACTTTGTGCCCGGCATAGTCCCAATTTCTTGGACTCCTTGTCGGCAGGTTTGTCCATGTCCCTAGCGTTCCCGGCGTGCCGGAAAACGCTGTCGGTAACTAGCCCCTCGGCTGAGGGGTGTTCCAAAAAACCGGACAAGGAACCGGTAGGGACCGCATACTTCCTGGCCATGCTGGCCGAGGGCGCAGGGCAGGAAGCAGGATGCTGCCAGAGCTCCAAGGCCGGGCCCACTATGGCCTCGGCCACCGGAAAGGCCTCATAGTGGAATCCCCTCGGTCCAGTATCTCCGTGAGGGGATACCTGGCCCGCTTAGACATAGGTTCGAACTTCATCCCGGTGGACTCCGAGATGAGCCGAAGCAATCCCAGACAGGACGAAGGGCTATCGTCCATCGACTGACCTCCAGAGGACTCCAAGTCTACTCGCCTGGAGAAAAGGGAGGAATCGCCGTCTGACTCGGAAGAGTCCGCAAAGAGCTGCCTCGGGCCTGAGCCACCCTCCACCTGCCAAGGTCGATCAGGAGTGAGAGTAACAGACAGCCTATGGGGCAGGCCCTAAGCCGACCGAGAATTCTAGGTCGGAGCCCCAAATAATGGCTGTGGAGGCGGAGGTTCCACCGGAATCGGTGGAGCAGCTGGTTTTGGCCGAACAACTGGCCTGGGAACAGGCTCCTCGGGTAAGTCGAGGGGTTGTTTTGGCCGCTCCGGTGACAGCCACTTGATGGCCAGGAAAGGCGACGGCGTCAGCTTGTTCCCGGTCAGAAGGAGCTGCTGCCACATGAGGTCCTTGTATCGCTGACGAATCTCACGTCGAAGCCTCCCTCGTCCGAGGACGAGCGGTGCGTCCGCTATCGTGGTGCTGAGACCGAGACCGCCTATGACAGCGGGATCGGCTGGACAGCGAAGAAGTCCGAGACCGAGAACCTCGGCTTTTCTGAGGACGGTGCGGGGAGGGGACGGGTGGAACCGTCTCTCCCCTCAGCTCAGAGGGTTCATCCGAGGGCTCCAGAACCGGAGGCACTGGCAAGCCCATGGGATCCTCAACTCCCACCGGGGGAACTGGGGAGAGAGGATTCTCGGCTTTGCCTGGCGACAACCCGTCCAACGGGTTGAGAAAAATCTCGACTGCGTCGACAGGAGTCTCGGTCAACTGACCTGACGGGGACACCGTGAGACCAGTGGCCGAAGCCGAACGATCGACCGAAGTAGATGGCCAACAACTCGGGGAGAGGGACCTTTCCCGCTCCCAAGAGCGTCGACAGAGGGACTTACCCTTGTCTTTCTTTTTGGACCGACAAGAAGGTCCAGCAGACGTTGGTCCCTCTCCCTTAGTGGAGAGGGACAGACAAAGCTCCTTAAAGGAAGCTGTATAAGAGGAACCCAGGGAGAGTGGGATAAATGCCGAGGCCGAGGAAGATGCGGCCCGCGCCGCCTCCTCTTCGAGGGCGATCATCTGCTCTAGCTGATCCGCCGAGCCCACCGCTGCGGAAACCGCCGACCGGGCCTCTTTTGACTTCACCGGAGGAAAACGTTTCTCGGGATGCCCCAGTTGTAAATGGGCAGCACGATCTTCGAGGACGTAGGATGAGAAGGAAGAGCACAGGTCGCAAGCCTGTGGGTCATGCTCAAGGCCTAAACAGTAGACACACGTGGAGTGTGGATCCGTCCGAGACATCTTCTGCCCGCAAGGGCATCTCCGAAAACCGGGAGTCGATTTGTCAATCGCAGCCGCGAGGGATAGAAGACTGAAGTCTAGAAATGCAGAAACGTCTAAATTTGCAAAACCGAAGAATTAGGAACCAGTCTTATATGCAGAGCGTTAAGGAGGGAACCTGAGCTTCCAAGCGGTAAGAAGATCTGGCGTCATGGGGCGAAGCCGAGAGTTTTACCACCCGGGTGGGTGGGAGGAGCCAGCTTGAAGACCTTCCGGCAAGATTTAAAGCGGCAAGGATACCTGCCAATAAGTGTGGATGAACAACATATCCATGTCCCTAGAAAGAGTCCTTCTTACTGGGTTGGAGATCCTGACCGGCTGGACCAGATGATCTGACCAATGGTCCCACTGCACCCAGAGCATCCACTGCAGGACTCTCATGTGGAGGCAAGCCAAAGAGACTGTGGGAATTGACACCGCCATGTGCCACAGAAGTCTGAGGAAGGTCCTGGCAGGGACCTGTGGAGCCATGCATACCGTCCAGCCTACGTCCCTCAGACGATTCCCCTGTCCTGCGGGAGGAAGGCTATGCCCTGAATTGTGTCGAGGACTGCTCCAGTGAATAGGAGTCATTGACTGGGCTCTGGGGAAGACTTTGGAAGGTTCAGGTTGATCCCCAGCTCTTGGAAGAGAGTAAAGGTGTCTCCAAGAGAGTGAAGTAGCCGAGCCCTGGAAGGCGCAGCAAGGAGCCAGTCGACTAGGTAGAGGAAGAGGTAATGGCCCTGGCATCTGAGAGCTGCAGTCACCACCCCTAGGCATTTGGTGAAGACTCGAGGAGCAGAGGACAGGCCGAACAGTAAGGCTTGGAACTGATAATGTCTCCCCTGAAAGTGGAACCTCAGGAACTTCTGATGGGGAGGGAAGACCCTTATGTGCATAAAGGCATCCTGCATATCCAGGGAGCACAGTCAGTCCCCTTGGTGCAAGAGGACAATGAGGCCTGGCAAAGTGACCATCCTGAACCATTTGTATTCTATGAAGAGATTTAGGGAACTGAGGTCCAGGAAGGGCTGAAGGTCCCCAGTCTTTTTTGGAACCAGGAAAAAATGACAATAGTAGCCTCGTCCCTGGGGGACCGGCTCCATTGCCTGCTTTAGCAAAAGGGCCTAGATCTCTCCTTCTATCAGAGGGAATGTGCAAGGGAATAATGGGAGGACCCTGTTTTTTTTTCTGGAGGGATCTGGAACTCTAGAGTATGTGCTCTCCTTATCAGGTCTAGAACCCAGGGGTCTGTTGGACGCTGCTCCATCCCTCTAGGTAAGAGAGACGCGACCCCCTACTGCCTTCCCCATCACCTCCGGGGGGCGTAGTGAGTCATTTGGCAGATCCAGGAACTGGCAGAGAGGGCTGGGAGGACTTAGGGCTCAAGAGGTAGAGATTCCAAAGCTGAGGTTGTAGAGTTTCTTATAGCCGCCTCTGCAGCAATTGGCCAGAGCATTTTGCCCCGAGGGCTTATGAAATGGCTGCTTGCGGAAAGGTTTCCGGTCCCCATTATGTAATATTCAGACAGATCAGAAGGACTTCCCAGAATCTTGGAGGTGAGAGATGAGTTTCTCCATTTCCTCCCCAAAAAGGATGGAACCCTAGAATGTAAGGTCCAGGATTCCTCACTGCAGATACTGGGAGAATCTCGAGACTCTAAACCTGGCGTGGCACCTAAGACAAACACCAGAAGCCACTGCCCTCAAGGCCGTATCTGCAGTGTTGTACGATGCTCTCTAAACATGAGTGCCAATATCCAAACCCGACTTCAGGAGGTCCAGAAGTTCGGTCTTTTGTGCCGAGTCTGGTAAGGCTTGAGCCACTTATAGCCCCTTCTCACACATGGCATTCTGGTACTGGACCATAAGCATGACGAAGTTCAAAGAATGGATGGAAAAGGTGGAGGCAGAATAAATCTTCTTGCTCACCTGATCCAAGAATCTGGACTTAACATCGGAAGGCTGGGAAACAAGGTGCTTAGGCTTCTTAAATTTCTCGTGGGCAGCTGTAATCACCAAAGAGTCCACCTGAGGGTGTTCTGCCAGAAAGGGCTCCTCCCTCGGGGCTCTGTACAGCCTGTCCGGTTTCTTGGGAACTGCTGGGGTGGTGGAAGGATGCTTCCAAGTGATCCGAGTAAGACCTTGAAAGGTATCCACAAGAGGAGGAACCACCAAAGGCTTTGTTTCATTCTGCCTCAGGTACTTTGCCAACCTCCGGTGTTCTGGATCCAGGTCCTCCGTCTCCCATCCGTTGGAGGACTGGATGTGCCTCATGATGTACATGAAGGTCAGGTCATCAGGAGGAGATCTGAGGGTGTCCTTCTCGTCTAGGGACACTGGTCTTTTTCATAAGAGAGAACAGTCGGAATCAAAAGAAATGAAAATTACATACCTATCGTAATTCTTGATCTTCTTGGACGAGTCTCCACCACTCATTCACACTAATGGGTAACTGCGCCGGAGGCACCAGGACCCAGTGGGAGCAAACTTTTTTGCTGGAGGGCCGGCGCCAGAGATGGGGCTGCAAGGAGCGGCACCGCGAGTCTCAGCTCATGCGATAATGACTATCTCGGTGTTGACCCTCTAACCGCCTCAGTACCTTTTTTTCCGAGGAGGTGCAGCGTAACTAACATAGAGGGATAGCCTAACCAAAAACCGGACGTAAGATAGTCCGGATGACCCGTATAAGAAGGGTCAACAAAGAAGTCTTCACAGCCTAAAGATTTGAGGGAGTGAAGACCAACAACAGAGGTGAGCTCGGGAGATGGAGGGTGAATGAGTGGTGGAGACTCATCCAAAAAGATCAAGAATTACGGTAGGTATGTAATTTTCATATCTTCCTGGACATAAGTCTCCACCACTCATTCACACTAATGGGAGAGTACCGAGCTGATAATCCCCCGAGAGGGCGGCAGGAGAGACCAAGAGCTCACAACTTTTAGGACAGAAGTCCATTAAGGATGGTTCTGCCAAAGGAAAGATGTCGTCTGGCATGGACATCCAGGGCATAGTGTTTAACGAAAGTGTGCACTGAGCTCCAGGTAGCCACGCTAGCAAATATCTGCACAGGCACATTGCGGATTTCCGCCAGAGATGCTAGCACCGCCTCTAGTAGAGTGAGCAGACACTGCCCTCCAGCTTGCGCCATGGAATAACAGTGTGGCTAAGGCATGCCACTAGCCATGCTGAGATACATCTGATAGCGACAGGTTGACCCAGCCGGGTCTTGCTGAAGGAAACAAACAGTTGTTGAGCTTTATGAAAGTCTTTGTTCTATCTAGATAGAAACGTAAAGCTCTCTTAACATCCAAGGAATGAAGAGAACGTTCTCCTTCATTTTGGAAGTTCGCAAAGTAAGAGGGAAGGACCAAAGGTTGGTTTAGATGGAATTCTGAAACAACCTAAGTAAGAAATTTAGGATGGGTTCTAAGGACTACTTTGTCTTTATGGAACACAGTATACAGAGGGTCTGTGACCAAGGCATGTATCTCAGAGACCCTGTGGGCTGAGGTAATGGCTACCAGGAAGGCCGTTTTCCAGGTGAGAAATTTTAGCTCACAGGTAGCTACAGGTTCGAAAGGTTTTCGAGTGAGCATGTACAGCACAAGATTAATGTCCCAGGCTGCGACTGGACGTCTTGTAGGAGGTCTGGTATGCAGAATTCCCTTAAGAAACCTCTTAACCACAGGTAACTGAGCCAGTGACAAGGAAAGTACCAGCTCATGATAAGCTGAAATGGCACAAAGGTGAACTTTGACTGTAAAGTACTGCAGACCTGAATTTGAGAGGTCTAAGAGGTACTCTAAAATGTTGTCTGGTGGGCAGGAAAAGGGATTTAGAGAGGATTTTGCACACCAGAGCGAAAAACTCTTCCATTTGGCTGTGTAAGTTTTCCTAGTGGCTGGCTTCTGCGCAGCCAGAAGAATATCTGAAACCCTGCGAGAGACACTGAACCTGTTCTCTTCTACCTCTTCAGGAGCCAAGCGTGAAGGTGAAGCGATCTCAGGTTGGGATGAACAACAGGCCCCTGAGTCAAGAGGTTCGTCTGAAAGAGGAGTGGTTTCGGCGGAGCTGCTGACATATTGTTGAGTAGTGGAAACCACATCTGTCGAGGCCAGAAGGGAGCAATGAGGATCATTTTGTCCACCTGGATTCGAACTTGAGAAGTACCCTCTGAATTAGAGGAAGAGGTGGAAAGGCGTATAGAAAGCGTTTTGTCCACTGCAGCCTGAACGCATCCTGACAGAAAATGCCAGGCCCTGGATTTCTGGAGCAGAAGAGAGGCAGTTTTGTGTTGAGGGGGGATGGAAAACGGTCCAGGTCTGGAGTTCCCCACTCTTCGAACAGTGACTGAACTATGGTTGAGTCGAGAGACCATTCGTGAGGATCAGTCTCTGTTCTGCTGAGACGGTCTGCCAGTTCATTCTGCACTCCCAGCAGGGAGACCATTTGAATTAGAGCCTTGTGCTCCAAGCACCATTCCCATACTCTCATCGCTAACCTGCATAAGGGGTAAGAGTGAGCATCGCCCTGCTTGTTGATGTAATACATCACTGCTTTGTTGTCCGTTTGAAGGAGAATGTTCTTGTGACAGAGAATGTCCTTCAATGCCTGGACCGCATAAAGGACAGCTCTCATTTCTAAGACATTTATGTGAAGCTGGGACTACACCCGAGTCCACGTACCTTGAGTGTGGAGAGCCTGACAGTGAGCTCCCCACTCCATCAGGGACACGTCTGTGGTCATGGAAATCTGATGATCCAAAGGAGCAAAGGGATACCCTTCTAGGAGACTGTTCTCTTGCGACCACCAGGTGAGCGACCTCTTTAGAGGTTCTGTCACCTTGATGGGATAGGACTGCGGGTGAGTGGTTGGGGACCACTGAGTACTGAGCATCCACTGAGAAGTTCTCATGTGAAGGCGTGCTAGGGGTACAGTGAACATCGAGGATGCCATGAGACTTGGCATCCGTTGCATTGAGAGAGCTGGAACAGAGCAGCAATCCCCGATGTGACGGACCATCTGAAGGATATCGCTCCTCCTGTTCTCTGGAAGAAAAGCCTTCACACAGGAGGTGTCCAGAAGAGTTCCTATAAAAAGAAGCCTCTGAGAGGGCTGCAACTGCGATTTTTTGAGGTTTAGCAGGACTCCCATGGACATGAGAAAGCGTGAAGTCCTGTCTATGGTATCCAGAGTTCCCTGCCTGGAAGGACTTGCCAGAAGCCAATCGTCCAGATAAGGGAACACCTGTATTCTGATCTTTCTGAGATGTGCTGCGAGAACTGCAAACACTTTGTAAAAAATGGCGGTGCTGAGGATAGCCCAAAGGGCAGGACTCTGAACTGATAATGCTGTCCCAGAGCCACAAACCTCAGGAATTTGTGATGCTTTGGGGGAATAGAAATGTGCTGGTAAGCATCCTGCATGTCTCGGGAGGCTAGCCAGTCGTGTTGATGAAGCAAAGGTAACAAGGTTCCTAGTGAAATCATTTTGAATTTCTCCTTGGGCAGAAATTTGTTTAGTTTTCTGAGGTCCAAAATGGGGCGCATGCCCCCAGTCTTCTTTGGAACCAGAAAGTAATGGGAGTAGAACCCTGTGTTCCGTTGATGCAGCGGCACTACTTCTACTGCCCTGTTGTTCAGAAGGCCCTGAATCTCGGCGGTGAGAAGGTCTGACTGAAGGGTTGACAGCCTGGGCTGTCAATTGGGGGGACGATCCGGAGAGGTCTCCACAAGTTTGAGTGAATACCCCTCGCGGATTATTCGGAGGACCCATTTGTCTGAGGTTATGGACTTCCATTGATTGTAGAAGTGCATCAGACGACCTCCCACCGCTGAGGAAGAGTCCACCTCAGGCAGTTGAGATGGGACTTGGGCCAACGACTCATAAGGTGGTGCTGGGCACTTTGGGCCCTTGCGCCTTCTGTTGCGTTTTCTTTTGAGGCTGGGGAGTTTAATTTTTATGAAAACTTCCTCTGCCTCAAAAGGACTGATGGTTATGAAATTGGCGTTTATTAACACTCCCTCGGAAGGGGACAGGAGGAGGCTGAGCCAACTTAGTGGCTGACCTAGTCTTTTGTGTAGCTTCTAGAACCTGTTCTACTTGAGAGTCGAAAAGATACACACCATCAAAAGGCAACGCCATTACCTGCTGCTGTGCGTCACTCGTGAAGCCTGAAGTGCGCAGCCAGGAATGACGGCGGGTACAAATATCAGCCGCCACCGAACGGGAAGCAGTGTCGAAAGCATCCAGAGCTGCTTTAACCTGCTGGTTGTTAGATTCGATACCCCTGGTAATGGTCTGAAGAAGTTCTGGCTTTGTATCCGATTCCGGTAGAGCTTCAACCATCTGTTTGAGAGAGTGCCAAAGGATATACTCATATTGAGAGAAATAGCATTGGTAGCTGGCAATACGCATACTCAGGGTGGAAGCAGCAAAGACTCTCTTACCTAAAGTGTCTATCTTACGAGATTCTTTGTTAATAGGTCGAGCTGTAGTAGTTTGGGGAAGGACGACCTTATCATTCTCTGCCAATACTACAACAGGATCCGCAAAGGCTTGAGACGCCAAAATGGGTCGATGCTTGGGGGCCGAGTATTTCCTATCTATGGATTTAGCCACCTAAGGAATGAGAGCAGGGTTATTCCATACCATTTGAGACAGCGTCTCAAAGGAGGGTTGTAACGGAGAAGTAAAATCCATAGGGATCTCCGGAATATGGAGGTATTGGGAGTCTTAGCAATTTCCCAGGATCGATGTCTGTAGTTTGGAGAGAAAGAGAGGAAATCAAGTTTTTCAGCAGAGACTTAAAGGACAGGTCCTTGACCACAGGCTCTGTAGCAGGAATAGATCCTGTTACATCTACTTCATCACCCAGTCTAAGGTCTGGGTCAGGCTCAATGTCATCTCCTGACAGTCCAGGAGGGACTGTATGGACAGGAAAGGAGTGAAAATCAGAGGAAAATGATGAAGGAAAGGAGTTCTGAAAAGTGGAAGATGCCCTAAGAACCCCCGGCACCACGGAGGCACGCGGCGCCGAAGAAGTGCACGGCACTGAGGAGCCGCACGGTGCCGAAGACAGCGCCGCAACGCCACGCAGCACCGCACACAGTGCCAAGGACGGCACCGACAGACACATCGGCACTGAAAACGGCGCTGAGCGTGCTACTGACACACCTAAGGTGCCGAAACACCCTAAGATTCGAAAATACAGGTTACTCACCTGTAACAGGAGTTCTAGGAATGGTATATGTTGTTCATCCACACTCATTGGCAGGTATCCTTGCCGCTTAAATCTTGCCGGAAGGTCTTCAAGCTTGCTCCTCCCACCCACCGGGTGGTATAACTCCGGCCCGCCCCATGACGCCAGATCTGGCCCGCTGGAAGCTCAGGTTGTGCTACGGGCCGGAGGTCGGAGGTGGAGAACAACATATACCATTCCTAGAACTCCTGTTACAGGTGAGTAACCTGTATTTCTAGGGACATGGATATGTTGTTCATCCACACTTATTGGCAGACTCCTAGCAGTTCTCCGGGAGGAGGGAGGCAAGACGCACACCCCCAATACTTACTTGGGAAAGAGAGACTGGAGAACCGAGGCCCCAAAACCAGCATCCCGGCGTGACTCAAGGTCGATGTGGTAGTGGGTAATGAAGGTGTTTGCTGACTTCCAGGTAGCAGCCCTGCAGATTTCCTGGATAGGGACGCCCTGAAGCAGCCACTGCTGCAGCAGTATGGCGGTAGAATGAGCTCTTATTCCTCTGGGAGGCTCCATGCTCGCCAACTTATAGCAGAGATCTATGCAGGAGGTTACCCACCTGCTTATCGTCCGCTTGGCTGCAGGTCTGCCAGATGCGGCTTCAGCGTAGGTGACAAACAGCTGGCGAACCTCTCCTCGACTTCAGCCGCACTCCTTTATAGTAAGCGAGCCTCTTCTAGGGTCCAGAGTATGGAGCCTATATTCGCCTCCGGTGTGATTGGGTAGAACACCGCAGAGTCAACACCTGGTTAAGGTGAAACTCCGGCACCACCTTCGGAAGGAATTTCGGTGGGGGCAAGAGGACAACCTTGTCCCTGTGGAAGACCAGGTAAGGAGACTCGATGGAAAGCGCCTGGAGCTCTCCCATCCTTCTGGCTGACGTGATAGCCACCAAGAAGGCGGTCTTCCACGACAGGTGAGAGAGAGCACCTGTGCATAGGTTCGAATGGCTTGCCCATGAGCTTTGCCAGTACCAGCAGTAGATCCCACGGAGGTGGGGGTTCTCGACTGGAGGGAAATGTGATCAAGGCCTTTGAAAAAGCGCCAGACCACCTTCTCCTGCGCTATGACTGCTTCCCGCCCGCGCCTGCAAGCAGAGATGGCTGCCAGGTGCACCCTTAGGGTCGCCGACCCAAGCCCTTGACTAGAAAGGGACCATAAATAGTCCAAGATGCTTGCCAAGGAACAGGAGGAAGGGTCCAAGCCCTTGTTCTGACACCAAATGGAAAACCTTTTCCATTTGAAGGCATAGCATTTTCTGGTCGACTTTACGGACGCCTCAACTACATTGAGGACCTCGTCGGAAAGACCCAAGGCCTGGAACTCTAGCCGCTCAGGAACCAGGCCGTCAGGTGCAGGGATTGAAGGTCCGGATGGAACACCTTCCCCTGATTGACTGAGCAGGTCCGGGCGAGCTGGAAGCTGCCGCGGAGTCCTGGAGCTGAGACTGAGGAGATCTGGGTACCAGAACTGGCGAGGCCAGTCTAGGGCTATCAGAATCACCTGCGCCTTGTCCTCCTCGCCTTTGAGAAGCACCTTGTGGATCAAGGGAAATGGGGAAAGGCGAAAGAGGCCCGGGTCCATTGCCTCGAGAAGGCATCCCCTGCAGCGAGCCCTGCTGAGGGGGCGGGCATGGAACAGACTCAGCTTCGCTCTCCATGGAGGCAAACAGGTCCACCTGAGGTGTGCCCCAAAGGGAGAACAGATGCTGTACTACCTCCGCAGGAGAGACCACTGTGGGATGCAGCCCCATCCGCCCAGGGCATCGGCCAGGGTGTTGGAGGCCCTGCCACGTGAATGGCTAGGGAGATCCGCCCAGGCTGCGAACGAGTGACCAAATGCGGAGAGCTTCCTGCATAGAAGCATGGAGGCGGCCCCGCCTGGCGGTTTAGATAGCATATGGTCGTGGTATTGTCCGTCTGGACTCGGACCACTTGACCCCGAGGAACGGAGCAAAGGCGGTGAGAGCTAGGCGGACCGCCTGAGCTCCAGCAGGTTGATGTGGCATCGGACTCCGCTGGGACCAGAGGCCATGAGCCTGGTGTTCCCCAGATGGGACCCAACCCATCAGAGAGGCATCGGTCGATAGAGAGACCGCCGGCTCGGGCGGACGAACGGGATGCCCTCCTGCAAATGATCTGGAACGGGTCCACCACTGGAGAGCTGCTCCACATCCCTGTGTCACCGACACAAGCTGGTCCAAGGGATCGCAGCTGCCAGACCACTGGCGGCCAGTCCCCACTGAAGGACGATGTTCCAGCGGGCCCAACGGACCACGCTGGTGCAGGCCGCCATGAGACCCAGGAGGCGAGGAAGTCCCGGCAGGGCGCAATTGCCCAACCAGAAATGATCGGGCAAAGGAGGAAAGAACCTCGGCCCTGTCTGCCGGGAGCGCCTGGCTCAAGAGAGTCGAGCTGCGCCCGATGAATAGAATCACCTGCTTCGCTCGAGTCTGACTTGGCCTCGTTGATAAGGAGGCCCAGTTGAGAGCAGACCTGAGGGCCAGATCTCTGGACCACTCCGCCTCCTTCCTGAGGGGAGCTGCTATCACAGTCGTCCAGGTAAGGGTACACCCGGACCCTCGGCGCCAAGAGGGAATGCTGTCACCACTGCCATGCATTTGGTGAAGACCCTGGGAGCTGGAGACAAGCCAAGGGCATGGCTTGAATCAAGAGGGATCCTTCCGCCGAAGCGAAGGAATTCTGGTGAGACGGACGGATAGGACGTGAAAAACGCCCTGCAAGTCCAGAGAGCAGAACCACATACGCTGCCCAAGGATGGTATTATCTGAGCCAGAGTGACCATCCTGAAGGTTCGAGACCTTAGGAACTTGTTTAGGTCGTGTAGGTCGAGAATGGGGCGCCAGCCCCCCGTCCGTTTCGGAACCAGGAAGTACCTGGACACAAACCCTGGGTCTGAAGGAGGGTCCACCACCTCTCTTACCACCTCCTTCTGGAGGAGGAGAGCGATGTCGGCTCGACGAGCCGCCAGTGAGGCTGGGGATCCCGAAGCCCCCCGAGGGGCGACGGCTCTGAAGGGTGGTGCCTGCTCGAATTCCAGAGGCAGGCCTCTTCCCACCACCTCCAAGACCCACCTGTCCGTGGTAACAGCGACCAGGCGGAACGGAAGTGTGGAGCCGCCTTCACGGGGGACCCTAGGGTAGACGGGATGGAGCGACACCCTCAGCCCGCCACTGGGCAGGCTTTGAGGAGGGACCGCCGAGGGACCTCCTGGCCCTTTCCTCCCTGCCTCCTGTTAGAGGAAGCCGGGCGGCTTGGGTTTGGGATGCCAAGGCCGAGCCTGCTGGCCCTGACGTTGCTGGGCCGGGCGCGCCGGGGGCATAGAAGGACGAAAGGGCTTAGGCTGTGGTTTGCGCCTTTGTCCTTCTGAGCGAAGAGACCGAGTCCAAGGTGGCATTGGACTTCTCGATCCTCTGCAGGTGACCTTCCACCCCAGGGTCAAGAGGTCAGTCCCCAAAAGGGAACATCCGCCAACTTGTGCTGGGTATCCGAGTAAAGGTGGATATCCTCAGCCAAGCCCGCCGACGACAGCCACTGCGGCCGCCACCGATCTGGCACATGAGTCCCTACATCCAAAGCAGTCTGAGCTGCTGTTTGGCCACTGCCCTGCTCCTGGTCCCGCACCTGCTTAACCGTAGTCTGCAGATCGGGCGGAAGATGAGGGATGACCTCATCCAGGAGCCCAACAGGGCATGAGAAAATGTGCCATGAGGACGGCCGAACTGGCCTGACGAAGGCCGAGAGAGAGGACGCAGAGACTTTTCGCCCGACATAGTCCAATTTCTTGGACCTTGTCAGGAGGTTTGTCCACATCCCTGGCGCAGCCGGGCTACCGGAAACGCTGTCGGTAACCAACCCCTCAGCAGAGGGGTGTTCCAAAAACCGGACAAGGAACCGGGGACCGTGATACTTCCTGGCCATCCTGGCCAAGGCGAGGGCAGGAAGCAGGCGCTGCCAAAGTTCCAGTGCCGGACCCACTATGGCCTCGCCACCGAAAGGCCTCCGCCGGAGAACCCTCGTCCAGAATCTCCGTGAGGGGATACCTGGCCCGCTTGGAACGGGTTCGAGCTCCATCCCGTAGACTCCGAGATGAGCAAGCAGTCCTAGGAAGGACGACGGCTATCGCCCATTGGCTGACCTCCTGAAGACTCCAAGTCCAGTCGCTGGAGAAGAAGGAGGAATCGCCTCGGACTCGGAAGAGTCCTCAAAGAGCTGCCTCTGGCCTGAGCCACCCTTCACCTGCCGAGGTCGGTCGGGAGTGAGGGTAACTGACAGCCGATGGGGTAAACCCTTAGCCGACCGAGAATCCTTGGTCGGAGCCCCAATTGGTGGCTGTGGAGGCGGAGGTTCCACCGGAATCGGTGGAGCAGCTGGTTTTGGCCGAACAACCGCCTGGTGTAGGCCTCGACAAGTCGAGGGTTGTGTTGGCTGCCCGTGACAGCTACTTAATGGCCGGGAAGGCGCCGGAGTCGGCTTATTCCCGGCCAGGAGGAGCTGTTAACATAAGGTCTCTCGCATCGGCCGACGATTTACGCCAGCCTCCTCATCCGAGGAGGAGGACGAGGACGCGGCGACGCCGCTTACCGCGTGCCGAGACCGAGACCGCCATGACGGGTGGGAACGGCTGGACCGCCAAGAGGTCCGAGACCGAGTCCCGGAATTTCCGGGTCGGTGCGGGAGGTGTCGGCCGGAACCGCACTCCTTCGCCTCGGAAGGTCCATCCGAGGGTTCCGGAACCGAGGCACAGGCGAGCCCACGGATCCTCAACTCTCCCGGGAACCGGGAGAGGGGAATTCGGCTGCTAAAGGCGACAGTCTGTCAATGGGTCGAGAAAATCTCGACTTCATCAGTGGGAGTCTCGCCAACTGACCTGACGGGACACCGTGAGGCCAGTGGTCAAGCCGAGCGGTCGATCGAAGCCGACGGTCGACGGCCCGGGAGAGGGACCTTCCCGCCTCCCAAGAGCCGACGGAGGGATTTACCCTTGTCCTCTTTTGGACCGAGAAAAGGTCCAGCAGACGCAGGCCCTTCTCCTTTAGTGGAGGGACAGACAAAGCTCTTAAAGGAAGCCGTGTAGGAAGAACCCAGAGAGAGCGGGATAAATGCCGCGGCCGAGGAAGATACTGCCCGCGCGCCTCCTTCTCGAGGGCGACCATCCGCCGAGCTGATCCGCGAAGCCCGCCACCGCTGACACCGCCAACCGGGCTCCTTGGACTTCACCGAGGAAACGCTTCTCGGACGGCCCAGTTGCAATCGGCAGCACGGTCTCGAGGATCGAGAACAGAAAGATGAGCACAGGTCGCAAGCCCGCGGGTCGGGCTCAAGGCCTAAGCAGTAGACACACGGGAGTGTGGATCCGTCCCAGACATCTTCTGCCCGCATGGGCATCTCCGAAACCGGGAGTCGACGGTCCATCGTAGCCCTGCGAGGGATCAAGACTGAAGTCTTTTTGCAAAATATTATTTTTAAATCCGCAAACGGAGAAATAGGAACCAGTCGCAAACGCAGAGCGTTAAGGAGGGAACCTGAGCTTCCAAGCGGTAAGGAAGATCTGGCGTCATGGGGCGGAGCGGAGAGTTATACCACCCGGGTGGGTGGGAGGAGCAAGCTTGAAGACCTTCCGGCAAGATTTAAAGCGGCAAGGATACCTGCCAATGAGTGTGGATGAACAACATATCCATGTCCCTAGAAACAGGATTTGAGGGAAAGGAGGGGGGGAAGAAGAGCAGGAGATGAAGGCATCGGTGTGGCCCCCTGCACTGCAGCCATGTGGTGGTGGGGGGCACCTGCTGGAGTCGACGGCACCGAGGACGGTGCCGAGTGACCAGGAGGCTCAACCGCCCTACCTCGTCTCCCAAGAAGCCCGAAGGCCTTAAAGTAGGCTGAGACTTCTTTGTAAATAAGAATAAACTTAAGCGATACTTATTCGAGATATTACTACAAAATAACAAAACTGAAAACTATACTGCTAGTTTGAAGTTTGACTCCCGGCAGGCGAGCGACGTCGTCACTGAAGCACACTCGACGGCGGGAAAAAAGGAACTGAGGTGGTTGAAGGGTCGACGCCGAGATAGTCATTACTGCCTGAGCTGAGGCTCGCGGTGCTGCTCCTCGCGGCCCCATCTCTGGAGCCGGCCCTCCAGCAATAAAGTTTGCTCCTGCTGGGTCCTGGTGCCTCTGGCGCAGTTCCCATTAGTGTGAATGAGTGGTGGAGACTTATGTCCAGGAACATCTGGGATGTGAACCATGGCCTTCCGAGGAGGATGATCTAGAATGAGTTGGGGATCTGCTCCTCTCATATGAATGTCGCCTGCTGGTAGACTGGTTGAGTGCCCAGGACAGCTTTCAGACCGGCGTCGGCTACATGATAGTCTCCTGCTGGGGGAGCAACAGTGAGTGGTTCTAGCAGACCTGGAGTGTTGTCGGTCCCGATGTTCCTTGTGCAGAGTTCAGTCACGGGTATCTGCTGGAATGCATGACCATGACTTCGGCTTGGGTTTTGGAAGGGAACTTTTAGGAATAGGAGAGGACGGATTTTCGACCCGACGCTGGCCTTTGTGTCTCACTTCCTCCGGGGTCAGAGCTGGATCCAGCTGTGGTGGAAGTACATTTTTTCTGACCTGATCTCACCAGAACTGGAAACGTTCTGTGAGCTTCTTTTTGGTAAACTGTACCACGGCAGACCCCGCTGGATGTCTAGGTTTGTCCGGAGTGTGAGGGGCTATAGGTGAGGATGGGAGGTCAGGTAGGTCCCTGTGAGAGGAACTGTCTTCCTGGTCCTCAGGAGTTGAGGCCCTACAGACCGGTGAACGTTTGGTGATGCCTTGGCCAACGTCCGGCTTGTAAACCGTCGTCGGTTTCAATTCGATATGTTGAGCTATAGAGGGGCGGTGAGCCGAAGCCGGCTTTGAACCTGGCTCCCGCCCGGAGCCCCGGGAACAACTAAAGTCGTGATTTTCCACAGCGGGACCGAAGCCCCCACGGAAGAAGAACCAGAGGACCCGACTCCCAAGGCGGAGGGTGGCCACAAGAGTGCTGCCTTCACCTTCGGCGTAGAAAAGGCCAGCACGGAGACGGGCTCTGACTACCACTGCCTGACATCGGTGGTTTGGTTGGAGAGGTAGGGTCTTGCTGCCCTGTGGAGTGCTGTGAGTGGCGGGAAGAATGGTCTGAACCTCCCGACCCAGAGGAGGACTTCTTCTAATGGGGTGACCAGTAGCACGAACGCCCCTTAGACTGGCCCCAGTCCTTTTCACGGGACGTTCATTGGTCCGAGTCCTGTTTCTTTTCTTTTTGTGGACTGGGAAGAGGAAGAGGACTTCTCTGCTGGCAAGCGTTGCATCACAGCCACTTGCTGTTCTAAAAGATGGGTCTTAAGGCGGTGAATTCTGGTCCTGCCTGAAAAGCTGCTGCAGATTGAGCA
Source organism: Neoceratodus forsteri (assembly GCA_016271365.2). Lineage (NCBI taxonomy): Eukaryota > Metazoa > Chordata > Ceratodontiformes > Ceratodontidae > Neoceratodus > Neoceratodus forsteri. The sequence goes on along the minus strand of CM057451.1, from coordinate 265,311,936 downwards.
GGCTTTGGTGTCATGGTCTGGCCCTAGGCAAAAGATGCAGACCTCGTGTTTGTCCTTCGCTGGTATATGGTGGCCACAGGTACACTTCGTCCTCTTCTTTTCGATGGAGGAGACCAAAGGTGGTGAGGTCAACATGCAGTAGTAGAAGGATGAAGCGAAAAAATGAAAAGCGGACTTTCTGAGAAATAAAGATGGAAAAAACTTTGCTAGAAACCACTAAACTTTGCTCTAAAGGCAACCGAAGAGCCGATGTAAGCGGGTCTGCAGTGGGAAAAGAACTGAGGTGGGGCAAGGGACCTCCCCCTGATATACTACTGGGCGACACTGCAGCGGCGCAGATGTTGGGGACGGCCCCTGCTGGAGACTGCTAGCTAAAGGTTTATGATGGGTCCTAGTGCCTGCGGCATAGTCCTAACTGTAACAGCCTCCTGTAAGAGCTGCCACTCAAAGTTAGATGTACAGTTATGTAAGAACTTACCATAACAGCTGATCTTCGAGAGGCTCTTGCAGTAAGTAATCACCTTGCAGAATGCACCCCCTGAGGTCACGTGACCAATGTCAGCGTGACACTATATAGTGGCTGGTCCCCACGCCCGGTTTCCAGTTCTCCCGCCGGAGACCTCCAAAGGGAGTGACAGGAGAACGGAAAAAGAGGGTCCTGAACCCTACGTAAGGTGAAAGAAAAAGAGCAGCAGAAGATGGGGGAAGGAGGGAGGGAAGTACAGGTTACTCACCTGTAACAGTAGTTCTAGGAGTGGTATATGTTGTTCATTCACACTTATTGGCATGTCCCTTTCCCCTTTAAATCTTGCCAGAAGTCTTCAAGCTGGCTCCTCCTACCCACCCGGGTGGTATATACCTTGGCTCCGCCCCATGACGCCAGATCTTAGCCCGCTGGAAACCAGGTTGTGTGCGTCCACAGTCGGGAGGCTAGGCGGGTCCGTCTGGATGAACAACATATACCACTCCTAGAACTACTATTACAGATGAGTAACCTGTTCTAGGATCATGGATATGCTGTTCATCCACACTTACTGGCAGACTCCTAGCAGTTCTCTGGGAGGAGGGAGGCAAGGTGCACACCCTCTACTTAGGGAACAGAGATTGGAGAACTGAGGTCCCAAAACCAGCATCCCGGCATGACTCAAGGTCGATGTGGTAGTGGGTAATGAAAGTGTTTGCTGACTTCCAGGTAGCAGCCCAATCGATTTCCTGGATAGGGATGTCCCTGGAAGCAGCCACCAATGCAGCAGTATGGCGGGCAGAATGAACTCTTATCCCTCTGAGAGGCTCCTTGCCGGCGAACTTGTAGCACAGACCTATGCATGATGTAATCCATCTTGCAATAGTCCGCTTCGCTGCAGGTCTGCCAGAAGTGGCTTCAGCGTAGGTGACAAACAACTGGCGAACCTCTCCGCGAATTTCCACCGTCCTCTCCTTATAATAGGAGAGTGCACGTCTCAGGTCCAAAGTATGGAGCCTGTACTCGGCCTCCGAGATGTAATTAAGGTAGTATACTGGCAGAGTCAACACCTGGTTAAGGTGAAACTCTGACACCACCTTTGGAAAGAATTTCACGTGGGGGCGAAGGACAACTTTGTCCCTGTGGAAGACCAGATAAGGGGAGTGCACCGAAAACGCCTGGAGGGCCCCTGTCCTTCTGGCAGATGTGATAGTCACCAGGAAGGCCGTCTTCCACCAGTGTGACAACTCACACCTGTGCATTGGTTTGAATGGCTTGCCCATGAGCTTTGCCAGTACCAGCAGTAGATCCCAAGGAGGTGGAGGTTCACGCACCGGAGGGGATATGTGATCCAGGCCTTTGAAAAAGCACCCAACCACTGTCCCCTGCGCCAATGTCGGCTGACCGGCTAGCACCCGGTAAGCGGAAATGGCTGCCAGGTGCACCGTAAGGGTCGATGACCGTAGACCCCTTTTGGAGAGAGAGACCTAAAGTAGTCGAGAATGTTAGCCACAGAACAGGATAAGGGGTACAGACCCTTACCTTAAATGGAAAATCTTTTCCATTTGAAGGCATAACATTTCCTTTCTAGATGCCTCCATCACGGTGTAGACATCTTCGTGAAGACCCAAAGCCTGGAACTCTAGCCGCTCAGGTACCGGGCTGTGAGGTACAGGGATTGAAGGTCCGGATGGAAGAACTAACCCTGGTTCAGAGATATCAGGTCCGGGCATGTACAAAGTCATTCCGGGGTCCTGCAGCTGAGGCTGAGGAGATCTGGATACCAGAAGTGGCGCGGCCAGTCTGGGGCTACCAGAATCACCTTCGCCTTGTCCCTCCTCACCTTGAGTAACACCTTGTGGATCAAGGGAAGAGGAGGGAAGGCATCCCCCTGCAGCGAGCCCTGCTGAGGGGGGCGAGCATGATACAGCCTCAGCTTGGTGTTTTTTCTGGAGGCAAACAGGTCCACCATCGGTTTGCCCCAATGGGAGAACAGGCTGCAAGCTACCTCTGGATGGAGAGACCATTCATAGGATATCTGGCCTATGCGGCTGAGAGCATCGTCCAGATGGTTCGAGGCTCCTGCCACATGGATGGCTAGCAGATCTGCCTCCAACCGGCTTATGAGGGTCCAAATGCGGAGCGCTTCTCTGCACAGCAGACGGGAGTGCGTGCCGTCCTGTTTGTTGAGGTAGTACATAGTCGTGGTATTGTCCGTCTGGACTTGAACCACTTGACTCTGAAGCTGAGGAGCGAAAGCTGAAAGTACCAGTCTGACTGCTCTGAGCTCCGACAGGTTGATGTGACATCGGGACTCCTCAGGGGTCCAGAACTCGTGGGCCCTGTTGTCCCCCATGTGGGCACCCAGCCCATGAGAGAGGCATCGGTCGTAAGGACAACTGTCGGCTCGGGCAAACAAAAGGGATCCATTCCTGCAACCGTTCTGGGGCGGTCCACCATTGGAGAGCGTCCACATCTTCTGGGTTACAGTGATCAGCTGGTTGAAATGAGCATATTGCCGAGTCCACTGGACGGCCAGCTCCCACTGGAGGGGGCGCATGAGAAACCGGGCCCAACGGACCACTGAGATGTATGCCGCCATGTAACCCAAAAGCCGTAGAATGTCCCGGGCAGTGCGCAAGTGCCCAACCAGATATGATCAGGCAAAGGAGGAGAGAACCTCTGCCCTGTCTGCCGGGAGAAGAGCTCTGCTCCGATGAAGCCCTCCACCTGGGAAGTCACGAGTTCCGAGTTGGCCTCATTGATCAGGAGGCCGAGTTGAGAGCAGGTTTGGCGGGCCAGATCCCTGGACCTCTCCAATTCCTGTTGGGTGGAACCTGCCAGGAGCCATTCGTCGAGGTTGGGGTAAATTCTGATCCCCCCACCTCCGACGCCGGAGATGGACCGCCACCACTGCAATGCATTCGGTGAAGACTTGTGGTGCCGATGACAGGCCGAACGGCATGGCTCGAAACTCGTACAGGGTCCCTTCAACCCTGAAGCGGAGGAACCGCATGTGGGAAGGATGGAGTGGGATATCAAAGAATGCGTCCTGCAGATCCAGTGAACAGAACCTCATGTTCCTCTCCAAGGATGGTACGTTATGGGACAGAGTGACCATCTGAAAGGTGCGGGACCTGAGAAACTGATTCAGGTCGTGGAGATCTAGAATGGGGCGCCGGCCCCCCCCCCCCCCGTCCAATGGGGCACCAAGAAGTACCTGGAGACAAAGCCTGGCTCTGCCGATGGATCCGCCATGAGAGCTACTGCCTCCTTGAGGAGGAGCTGCGCAATGTTGTCTCGAACAGCCGACTGGGTACATGCAGAAATCCGTTCTTTCCGAGGGGTGCGGGCTCGGCTGGGAGGGTACTGCTCGAATTCTAGAGGCAGTCCCTGGCTGACCACTTCGAGAACCCACCTGTCCGTGGTCACAGCAGACCAGGCGGAAAGGAAGTGGTGGAGCTGGTCCCCCACGGGACAACCCAGAGCTGGCGTGACTGAGATAGGAGTGGCCACCTCCTTCCTGTCACTGGGCAGGTTTAGAGGATGAGGAGGCTGCAGGACATGAGCTTCGGCCTCCTTTGCGGGCCTGTTGAGGTCCAGGCTTGGGCCGAGGGCAGCAAGCTTGAGCCTGCTGCTGATGCTGATGTTGCTGTCCTCCATGGTAGGAGGACTGCTGAACCGCAGGGGAAGAGTGCCGAAAGGGCTTCTTCTTCTTCTGCTGGTTCTTGCCCGAAGAACTCTTGGCAGAAGTGATGTCCAAGGTGGCACTGGATTGCTCTACGCGCTGTAGGTGACCAGCCACTCCTGGGCCGAACAAGTCGGTCCCAAGGAAGGGAACATCAGCTAACTTATGCCGAGTATCTGCCAGGAAGGAGGAGAGCCTCAGCCAAGCCATGCGCCAAGAGGCAACTGTGGTGGCCATCGAGCGAGCACAAGAATCTCCAATGTCCAGGGCCGTCTGGAGCTGCTGTTTGGTAACAGCACGGCCCTGGTCCCGGACCTGCTTGACTGTGGTTTGCATGTCCACGGGGAGATGTGGGAGGACTTCATCTAATGACCCAAGAAGGGCATGAGAGAAGTGTGCCATGATGATGGCTGAACTGACCTGCCGAAGGCCCAAGGAAGAAGCCGCACAGACGGAGCCGGCGTCCGGGGAGCCGACATCAGATCCGGCGCACCAACCAGAGGACAGTCTGAGGGAGGAGGAAGATCCCCAGCGTTGCCCGGGGATGGAGGGGAAAAATCCCCAGAGTCGGGCTGGGGGGACTCTGTCCCCAGATGGCAGCGAAGGCTGCGGAGAACCGGGCACGAGGATGTGGGGGTCGTCTTCGGTTCTTTTCGCTGGCGGACGTCGACGAGCCGACGTGCGGCTTGAGGCGACTGCCGGCGTCCGCTTATGGAGGACTGTCGCGGAGGCAGGCAGCGAATAAAAGGATCGGGCGTGGTCCGATGGTGGAGGCTGCGCACACCGCCCCAGGGTCGTGCGTCTTACCGGCCTTCTCGGCAAGGACGCCAGAGAGCGACGCCCGACTTACTCAGAGTTGCTCACACCAGTAGGTCAGCTGGCCTGCAGTCAAACGGAGGCAGAGGCCTCCACTGCCCGGAGGCGCCGGCAAGGCCCGAGCGCGAGCCAGACAGGCAGGCCAACCCCTTGAAACCTCAAAGGCAGCCGTCGAGGAGCGGTCCCCCAGAGGGGATGTTACCTGTGTCCCGGTGGCTGCCGAGGGAGACGCGGTAGAGAAGCCCTTATCCCGGTGCCTATCCTTATCCTTCTTCTTCTGTTGGCCTTCCGGGGAAGTGGACGCCTGCCTCAGTTTTTTGAGCTCCTTCTCCAATGAACTCATCTTTTTCTTCAAAGTATGGGCTTCCAGGGATTGCTGCCGATTTTTCCGGGTAGCTGCGTTGAAGCTGAGGCAGTGCTGGCACTTCTCGACCGGGTGATTGGAGCCTAGGCAGAACAGGCACAGGGAATGGCCGTCCTTGTGCGCCGCACGAATCACACCTATTTTTGTGCTAGGAGGGTGTAGGAGACTACAAACACCAACGATGGTACCTGACGTTAGTCGAAAAAACCAAGTATTTCGGTAAAACTGATGAAGATTGGGCGGATGAAGCATGAACTTTACTGTGATGCGCTGCACAAGCAAACAGCGGAAAAGAACTGGAAGGTGGGCGTCAGGGACCGCCCCTTTATATCGACGTCTCCTGATGCTGGTCACCTGACTTGGGGGCAGTCCCTCGCCAGGGACTGCTAGCTAGAAGTTTTTTCGTGGGGTCCTGCTGCCTGCTGGCGTCAGTCCAATATGTAATTACCTACTGCAAGAGCCCTCTCGAAGTAAGATCTACTATTACGGGTGAGTAACCTGTTTTTCTACGATCGTGGATATGTTGTTCATTCACACTCTTTGGCAGACTCCTAGCAGTTCTCCGGGAGGAGGGAGGCAAGGCACACACACCCTACTTGGGAAACAGAAGCCCCAAAACCAGCATCCCGGCGTGACTTGAGGTCGATAAGGTAAGGAGTAATGAAGGTGTTTGCTGACTTCCAGGTAGCAGCCCGACAGATTTCCTGGATAGGAATGTCCCTGGAAGCAGCCACCAAAGCAGCGGTATGGTGAGCAGAATGAGCTCTTATCCCTCTGGGAGGCTCCTTGCCCGCCAACTTATAACACAGACTTATGCATGATGTAATCCATCTTGCAATCGTCTGCTTTACTAGCATACTAACATACTAAAATGCCAGCAGAATAGGCCTAACGGTCTTTCGTGTCTGCTCGTTTGGTCAGCCCCCACCCTGGGTGCTGACTTTGCTGTCCCCCTCGCCTTCTCTGGCTTCTCCCTTCCCAGTTCCAGATATTCTTGCTGCATTGGATTTTGCTTCCAGAACCCTTCCCCTGTACCTGTCCCACCCTCTTGAACCCCTCCACTGTCTCTGCCTCCACCAGCCCCTAGGCAGTGCATTCCATGGCTCCACCACCCTCTCAGTGAAGTAGCACTCCTCCTTTCTCCCCTGCATCTTCCTCCAGCTTCCACCCATGCCCTCTAGTGGCCCCTCCTCCTTCCTTCGAAGCACCCTGACTGTTCCTCCCTATTTACCCTCTTCATGTACCAGAAGACCTCTATCATGTCCCCCCGGTCCCTTCTCTCTTCCAATGTGTACATATTTAGCTCTTCAAGCCTCTCCTCATAGGTCCTGTCCCCCAAGCCCCAAATCATTTTGGTTGCCCTCCTCTGGACCCTCTCCAGGAGGTTAATGTCCCTCTTTAAGTGTGGCCTCCAAAACTGCACGCAGTACTCAAGGTGCGGCCTCACCAAGCAGTTATACAGAGGGAGTATCACTTCCCTCCTTCTGGAGGTGATCCCCCTAGCGATGCATCCCAGCATCCTGTTGGCCTTGGCTGCTGCCCTCCTACAAGTCTCAGAGTTATCATCATCTTGACATCCACCACCACACCCAGGTCCCTCTCAGCCATCGAGACTTGTAGCATTCCCCCCCCCCCTAGGGTGTACACTTGGCCTGGGTTTCTGGCCCCCAGGTGGAGTACCTTGCATTTCTCTACATTGAACCTCAGCTTCCACTTTCTAGACCATCTTTCCAGAGCCTCCAGGTCCCCCTCTAGGGCCACCCTCCCCTCCTCCCCATCCACCACCGCCCCCAGTTTCGAGTCATTCGCAAAGAGACTCATCTCACTCCTGATTCCTGTCCTTATGTCAGAGACGTAGGCGTTGAACAGAAGGGGCCCAAGGACTGATCCCTGTGGGACCCCACTAATGATCCTCCTTGGGGATGAGACTATCCCAACTATGACCCTCTGGGTCCGGTCCTGGAGCCAATTGCCTATCCATCTGATCATCTGGTTCCCCACCCCCCATTTCTCCCAGCTTATCCAACAGGCCCACATGAGGAACAGAGTCAAATGCCTTGCTGAAGTCTAGAAAGAGGATGTCCACTGGTCTACCCAGGTCCAAGGCACTAGTCACCCAGTCATAGAACTCCACCAGGTTTGTCTGACACGATTTCCCCGGGATGAATCCATGCTGTCTATCGTCCAGGCACCCTGACTTATCCAGGTCCCCCCAGCCTCTCCTTGACAATGCCCTCCATCACCTTGCCCACCACCGATGTCAGGCTGACAGGCCTGTAGTTCCTGCCACCTCCTTGATCCCCCCTGTGGATAGGCACTTATGAGCCACCTTCCAGTCTTGGGGCACCCACCCTGTCCTCAGAGAGATGGTGAAAAGCTCCGCCAGGGGTTTCACCAGGACATCCGCAAGTTCCTTCAGCACTCTGGGATGTAATTTATCCGGCCCCGGTGCTTTCTCCGTCTTAAGGGAACTGAGGGCTTCCCTCACTCTCTCTGCTGTGAATTCCACTTCCGGTACCTCTTCTCCCTGCTTAGCCCTCCGCCCGCCTGCCAGTGATGCCTCCCCCTCTCCCCAGACCCGCTGATCGGTAAGGGTCCCCCCCCATCTCAGTATCTCTGTCTCCTCCCATGTATGATGCAGCACCCCCATTTTCCTTGGTGAAAACTGAGGTGAAGTACTCGTTTAGTACCTCAGCCTGCTCCCCCGGGTCTTGTGCCCATCTCTCCCCCGATTTAATCCTGCTAATCTGCCCCTTCACCCTTCGTTTTTCCCCAATGTATCTAAAGAACCCCTTGTTCCCTCTCCTTATTTCCCTTGCCTGGTTCTGCTCCTTCCTTGCCTTAGCCGCCCTCACCACTCTAGTGGCCCTTCTAGCCATCAGCTCGTACTCCCCTCGATCCCTTTCACTCCTTGAGCACTTGAATAACTTATAGGCTGCTTTCTTTCCCTGCACCACCTCCTGGACCTCCCTGGTCCACCAGCAGGGTTTTTGGGCCCTACCGCATTTTCGTCTTACTCTTGCACAGGTGCTGGTAGCATCCTGCACCCCTCTCCTGATGATTTCCCACCTACTATCAGCGTCCATGTCTGACCCAATCCCATCCAAATGCTCCTTAAGGATCCTTCCCATTTCCTTAAAATCCGTCCCCTGAAGTCGGTTACTTCCATCTTTGTGCAGCCTTCTCCCTCCTAGGTCCAGGCAGAACCAGACCGTGGCATGGTCATTCCCGCCAATGGGTCCCTACCTCAGGCCCCCATCTGGTCACTGTCTGCCAGGACCACATCCAGTACCCACGCCTCCCTGGTTGGTTCCCTCACCTGCTGAGTCAGGACTCGTCTTGAAAGACATCCAACAACCTCTGTTCCCTAGTCACAGAGGATGTCATAGTCTCCCAGTCTGTTCCTGGCATGTTTAAGTCCCCCAACACCACCACCGTTCCTCTGCCCAGTCTGCAGTGTCTCCCAACATCTGCCACCAGACTGTCCTCCAGCTCCTCCGCCAGGCAGGGGTCTATACACCACTCCTATTTTTACTCTCTTGCCGCCCCCCTTGTTATCAAGGTGACCCAAATTGCCTCCACGGTTCCCTCCACCTCCTCTACTCCCCCTATGCCAATGCAGTTTTTGACTATCATTGCTACCCTCCTCCCTTGCCTCCCCCTGTCCTTTCTGAACATAGTGTAACCCTCCAGGTTCAGGTCCCAGTCATGTCCTGCAGTGGCCCAAGTCTCAGTGACCGCTGCCACATCCACTGCTCCCTCAGTTAGCATCGCCTGGAGCTCAGGCATTTTATTGCCCAAGCTCCTGGCATTTAGCAGGACTACCTTCCACCCTTTCCCTATAGTTCCATTTCCCCTGCTTGTGTTCCCATGGGGATTCTGTTTTCCCCTGGTCTGCACTTTGCCAGTCGGCCTTTTCCTGCAATCCTCCTGTTCCCCAGGGGGTGGAGACAGAGTCCCTCCTTTATCGGCACCGCCTTGACAGCCTTTTCTCCCATCCCGCCCCCCTTTGCTGCAGGTCTGTCAAAAGCAGCTTCAGTGTAGGTGACAAACAGCTGGTGAACCTCTTCCCGCATTTCTGCCATTCTCTCCTTATAATAGGAGAGAGCACGTCTCAGGTACAAAGTATGGAGCCTGTACTCTGCCTCCGAGGTGGAGTGAGGGTAGTAAACCGGCAGAGTTAAGACCTGGTTACGGTAAAAGTGTGACACCACCTTCGGAAGGAATTTCGGGTGGGAGCACAGGACAACCTTGTCCCTGTGGAAGACCAGATAAGGGGAGTCCACCAAAAGTGCCTGGAGCTCTGCTGTCCTTTTGACAGATGTGACAGCCACCAGGAAGACCGTCTTCTATGACAAGTGTGACAAGGCACACTTGTGCATTGGTTCGAATGGCTTGCCCATAAGCTTTGCCAGTACCAGCAGAAGCTCCCACAGAGGTGGAGGTTCATGCACCGGAGGGGATACGTGATCCAGGCCTTTGAAAAAATGCCTGACCACTGTTTCCTTCACCGTCAGCTGACCGGCCTGTGCCTGGTGAGCAGAGATGGCTGCCAGGTGCACCTTAAGGGTCGACGACCGCAGACCCCCTTTGGAGAGAGACCAAAGACAGTCAACAATGTTAGCCACTGGACAGGACAAAAGGTCCAGGCCCTTGCCCTGACACCAAATGGAAAACCTTTTCCATTTGAAGGCACTGATTTCTTTCTGGATGCCTCCACTACAGTGAGAAGACATCCTTGGAAAGACCCAAAGCCGGGAACTTTAGCTGCTCAGGTACTAGGCTGTGAGGTGCAGGGATTGAAGGTCCGGATGGTATACCTTCCCCTGACTGAGAGATATCAGGTCTGGGCGTGCTGAAAGCCGCTCCAGGGGCCTGCAGCTGAGGCTCAGGAGATCGGGATACCAGAACTGGTGCGGCCAGTCTGGGGCTACTAGGATCACCTTCGCCTTGTCCCTCCTCACCTTGAGAAGCACTTAGTGAATCAAGTGAAATGGAGGGAAGGCTTAGAGGAGACCTGGGGTCCACGACCTCGAGAAGACATCCCCCTGCAGCAAGCCCTGCTGAGGGGGGCGGGCATGGAACAGTCTCAGCTTGGTGTTGTCCCTGGAGGCAAACAGGTCCACCATCGGTTTGCCCCAGTGGGAGAACAGGCTGTAAGCTAACTCTGGATGGAGAGACTACTCATGGGATGTCTCGCCTAAGCGGCTGAGAGCATCCACCAGATGGTCTGAGGCTCCTACCACACGGATGAATAGGAGATCTGCCTCCAAACGGCTCATGAGGGTCCAGATGTGGAGCGCCTCTCTGCACAGCAGACGGGAGTGCGTGCCGCCCTGTTTGCTGAGGTAGTACATGGTTGTGGTATTGTCCGTCTGGACTTGAACCACTTGACCCCGGAGATGAGGAGTGAAAGCTGACAGCGCCAGTCTGACTGCTCTGAGCTCCAACAGGTTGATGTGGCATCAGGACTCCTTGGGGGTCCAGAGCCCATGGGCTCTTTTGTCCCCCATGTGGGCTCCCTAGCCCATGAGAGAGGCATCGGTCGGGAGGATGACCATCGGCTTGGGACGGACAAATGGGATCCATTCCTGCAACCGGTCTGGGGCGGTCCACCACTGGAGAGCATCCCACATCTTCTGGGTTACAGTGATCAGTATGGTCGAAATGACCGTGGCGCTGAGTCCACTGGGCAGCCAGCTCTCGTTGGAGGGGGAGCATGTGCAACCCGGAGTTGCATAAAGTCCTGGGCAGGGTGCAATTGCCCAACCAGTAATGACTGGGCAAAGGAGAAGAGAACCTTCACCCTGTCTGCTGGGAGCCGAGCTCTGCCATGATGAAGCCCATCACCTGGGAAGTCATGAATTCCGACTTGGCGTCGTTGATCAGAAGGTTGAGTTGGGAGCAGGTCTGGAGGGCCAGGTCCCTGGACCTCTCCACCTCCTGTTGGGTGGGACCTGCTAGGAGCCAATCATCAAGGCAGGGATAAATCCTGACCTCCCCCACGCCTGAGATGGGCCGCCACCACTTCAATGCAACTGAGGAAGCCCCATGGGACCGATGACAGGCCGAACGGCATGGCTTGGAACTCGTACAGAGTCCCTTCGACTCTGAAGTGGAGGAACCGCTGATGAGACGGATGGATTGGGATGTGAAAGAACGCGTTCTGCAGATCCAGTGAACAGAACCACATGTTTCGCTCCAAGGATGGTATGATCTGGGAGAGAGTGACCATCCGAAAGGTGCGTGACCTGAGATATTAACATACATGTGATATCTCCCGTTTTGGCCGGGAGAGTCCCGTTGTTTTTACTGTTCTCCTGCCCTCCCGCACGGGAATCACATTCTCCCGGCTTGCTAACAGTCACAAAATCAATCTTCCTTGAAAGCTTCTCTCTGCTTTTATCAGCAAAGCTAATTGTTTAACTGTTTAATTAAAAGATAATCAGTAAAGTGCCAGCGTGTAAGCGTGTATTGTTAAGTAGATCTTTTCTTAATCACTAGTGCTAGCAGCATAACCTGAATGTAGTTATCACCTCATTAGTTTTAATTACACGGCTCGGGCAGTGAGTAAAAAGGAGACGGTGTCTGAGGTAGGATTTCATTTCTTGCTCTGGTTTGTGTATTCCGTGTTTATCTCTTTCTCTCCTGCAGCATGTCAAAGCGCCTGCACTCCCCCGAGAAAGCAGCAACTCCAAAGAAAAAGAAATACAGCTGCAAGTTCAACAGGAGCTGGTCTGGGGATTTCTGCTGGCTTTTGAAAAGTGAGAGAGGAGACACGTTTGCCTTCTGTAGCCTTTGCAATTCACATTTCAGCATTTTAACAGGGGTAAGAATTATGTTGCTCATCACATGAGCACAAATACTCATAAATTACTGTGCTCTGATAACAGTAAGACTCCCAAGCTGACAGCTATGTTTCAGAATAGTACAGCAGACCCTGTGACAAAAGCTGAAGTGTTGTTCACAAACTTTTACAGTGAAGTGGCTACAAGCCTCCTAAAGAAGTTTCCATTTCATGACAAAACACTGCAGACTCTTGGATTTGTAAATCCACAGCTAAAAGAAAACATTGAGCCACAATCTCTTAAGCAGCTGGCCAAGAAATTCAATACCTGCAAAGATGAACCTGCATTACATGAAGAAATCTTGGACTTTACCCTAACACCACAGGAAGAGCTACCTCTCTGTACTTCTAATACGCCTCTTGATGCCTACTGGCTTTCCATGGAACAGTTAACAGCACCAGGAACAAACGCCAGAAGATTTAAAAATCTTTCTTCACTGGCTTTGACAGCGCTGAGTCTTCCACACAGTAATGCTGCAGCTGAGAGATCTTTCAGTATGATCAGAAAAATCCAAGATGACAACAGGGGGAGATTATCAAACAACACCATCTCATCAATAATGTGTGCAAAAATGAACATTGACACTGACTGCTATAACTGCAGTACACATCAGATAACAAGATACTTAAGGCAGGCAGCTAAATCAGCATGCAGCACTTATGCACATAGTGACAGTACCACCCCAAGAAAGTAAACAATATTTATTGATTTTTTTTTTAACTATGAATTTTCTACATCTGAATTTTGTATGAACTATTCTGGAGTATACTAAGTATTAAATGCATAAAAATTGAAAATGTTCTAGTTTTTTAATTTATTTCACTGGAAAACAGGAGCGCTATGCTATCTCCCTCCTAAAAGTCAAATCTCCCTCCTAACTTGGCCAAACCTCCCTCCCACCCAGATTTTCAGTATCACATGTATGTATTAATTCAGGTCATGCAGTTCTAGAATGGGGCTCAGCCCCCCATCCGCTTGGGCACCATGAAGTACCTGGAGACAAAGCCTGGTCTGTTAGAGGATCCACCATTGATGCTACTGTCTCCTTGAGGAGGAGCTGAGCAATGTCATCTCGAAGAGCCGACTGAGTCTGGGCAGATACTCTTTCCTCCCGAGGGGCACGGGCTCAGCTCGGAGGGTACTGCTCGAATTCTAGAGGCAGTCCCTGACTGACCACTTCGAGAAGCCACCTGTCCTAAGTGACAGCGGACCAGGCGGAAAGCAAGTGGCAGAGCCAGCCCCCCACGGGAGGACCCAAAGCTGGTGTGACGAGAGAGGGGGGGAGGCAGTCCCCGGCCCGTCACTGAGCAGGCTTGGAGGAGGAGGATTTGGGACCCGAACCTCGGCCTCCTTTACAGGCCTGGGAGGGACGGGCTTGGGCCGGGGGTGCCAAGCTTGAGCCTGCTGCTGCTGCTGTCCTCCTTGAAATGAGGGCTGCTGTGCCACAGGGGAAGAGTGCTGAAAAATCTTCTTCTTTTTCTTCTGCTGGTTCTTGCCCGAAGAACCCTTGGCAGAAGTAGTGTCTAAGGTGACACTGGACTGCTCAATACGCTGGAGATGATCGGCCACACTCGGGCCGAAAAGATCGGTGCCCAAGAAAGGCATATCAGCCAGTCTGTGCTGAATATCCGCTGAGAAGGAGGAGAGTCTCAGCCAAGCCCTGCGACGAGAGGCAACTGCGGCTGCCATCGAACGGGCACAAGAATTCCCAATGTCCAGGGCTGTCTGAAGCTGCTGTTTGGCCACAGCTCGGCCCTGATCCCGGACCTGCTTGACCATGGTCTGCATGTCTGCGAGGAGGTGTGGGAGGACTTCATCCAAAAACCCCAAGAGGGCATGGGAGAAGTGCGCCATGATGATGACCGAACTTGCCCGATGAAGGCCCAGGGAAGAAGCTGCATAGACCTTCCTGACCAAAAGGTCCAAGTGTTTGGACTCTTTCTCGGGAGGTTGGTCTGTGTCGGCAGAACTGCCAGTATGCCGGAACCCAGTGGCGTTCACCAGGCTCTCAGCCAAAGGGTACTCTGTGAACCCCACAAGGGACCCTATGAGCACCACATACTTGCGGGCCATATGGGCAGACAGTGCTGGACAAGTCAGGGCATTGCCAAAGTTCTAAGGCCGAGCCAACAAAGGTCTTGGCCACCGGAAAAGCCTCCGTCGGGGTATCCCCTCTCTTGAAGATGTCCATGACAGGGTAACTCCATCTTTTTCTGGAGTGCCTCCAGGGGCATCCCTGTGGACTCAAGAGTTAAGGCAAAGAAAGCCCTGAAAAGATGAAGGACCTTCCTCCGTCTCTAACCCACCAGCCGATTCATCGTCCCCTGGATGAGAATGCAGGTCAGTCACATCTCAATCCGAGGAATCCAGATACAATGGTCGACTGCCCAGGTCATCCTCGACCCGACGGTGGTCCGGGGTGACAGTGACCAAAAGACGCTAGGGAAGCCCAGTGTCTGGCCTATCTTCTTTCTAAAGAGTCCCTCCCACAAGCTGCTTGGGCGGTGGTTCCACTACCATCGGAGGAGAGACCGGTTTAGGCTGAACCGGAGGTTTCGCTGGCTCCAGGGGCGAGGGAACAGACTTGATCAGTTCCGAAGGCGTCAGCATCGGCCTAGGAGGTGAAAGCCAAGCAATGGCCGGGGTGGAGGCCTGGGTCAGCTTGTGCCCGGTCAAAATCAGCTGCTGCCATGAGGTCCTCGTAGCGCCAAAGTTTCCGCCGGAGCCTCTCCTCATCTGAGGACGACCAATGGAGTCGCCTCTTTTTACAGCGTTTGTGGCTCTTCCTCAGGCCTTTCGGTCAAAGGGGTCCTGGACCTCAATCGAGACCGTAGAGGCCGACTCGGTCGCTCGGGAGCCACTGGCAGGACCGGTGATTTCCGGGGTTGGGATAACTTCTCGATGGGAGTCGCATGAGTGACACCAAGACGGTAGACACACGCAGTGTGGGGATCAGTGTGCAACATCTTCTGGCCGCAGGGACACTGGTGAAATCCGAGGGAAGACTTTTCTTCCATAATCGAAGGTAAATAGTCACGATCGCTAATGCAAACTAGACGGATTTTCAGAATAACCAAAGGTTTTGAAGCCAGGACCTACAAAATCGAGTTTCCCAAGATCCCTGTGCAGTCTCATCATTGCATCATGAGTGTCTAACCTATTACAGATCTTGGTATCAACTGCAAGAAAAGCATACCTTCCCTTCCAGTTCTTCTACAGCGTCTCTCAAGAAAACATGGAAGAGGACTGATTCCAGCACTGAGCCCCGTGGCAACCCTCTGGTCACTGTCTCATCATCAAAGTGACTGCCGTTTACCACCACCCTGTCTCCAATCCATTAACCAGTTTCTAACCAATTCATCATGATCCTACCCCAAGGCTGCTCAGTTTCTTTATCAGACTTCTGTCTCACACAGTGTCAAAGGTCTTGCTAAAGTCCAGGTTTAGCTATGTCCACCACCCTTCCTTGATCGATTTCCCTGGTCACCCAATCAAAGAAATCTATCAGATTTGTCTCGCATAACCCCCCGAAACCATACTGGCTGTGATCTTGCAGCCCACTGGATTCACTATACTGTACCAGTCTTTTCTTCAGCAGGGTTTCCATTAATTTCCCTACCACTGAAGTAAGACTGACCAGCCTAAAGACACTAGCCTCCTCCCTGCTGCCGCTCTTATGTAGATGGACCACGTCAGCTTTTCTTCAGTCCTCTGGAACCACACCTGCTTCCAGTAAGCTGTCGAATAAGGTTATCAGTGGTTTAAGCTAGTTAGGAGAACATGACGAGCAAGACCAGAACACTACCTGTATGCAAACTGGTATTCCGGTTGCCAAAGAGGAAAGCATTGCACTTTGAAGGTGGTAAAAAAGAAACTAATGCCGGCCCGCTGACGCAGCAGTTGGATTTCTGCTTGTGATGCTAGCGACCCGGGTTTGAGAACGAGCCCGGGAGCTGGAGGAACGTCTGGGGGAGGAGGCTCAAGTGTCCCAAGGACAGCTCGCCTTCTCTGGGGGGAAGGGGGATTCAGGACTCGGCACATGTCTGACCTCGGGTGGAGACCCGAGGTACGGCAAGCCCAAGTTAGTGAGAAGGGTGGCGTGCTGGACGTCAGCGCTTAGCGCCTTGACATTAGGGCACACAGATCGCCAAGAAACACTGGAAAACACCCCACAGCGCCGCCGGTATACGAAGCATCACAGCCCCGATCCCCAATGCCCCTACTTGCCCTGGTGACAGCATCCTGACAACAACAGGAAGGACCTAACTGTGTAAGAGCCCCCAACTTGAACCCCACCTGGGGGTATAACCAAGGCTAAATGGGGGATGGACTGCACAAGGCTCCAGGCAAGAGGGTGGGGACTGATAAGACTACACTGGTGTCTCCCGAAGAGTGGGGGCACTGCGGGCAGAAGGATTATAAAGAAACAGTTTAAAAAAAAAAAGAAAAGAAACTAAGGCTGGAGCCAGTGCTGCTTTATACCCTGTGGGTGCATGAATGATGCTGTGTGTTCCTGTTAGGCACTGGTGCACTTGATCCCAAAAGTTCTGGTTCCAGTGGGATCCTAGCACCTCTGGTCTAAGACCAAACAGCAAGGCTCAATGGAGAAGACTGATCCTTGGAAGATACGGCTTTTACAAGCTACGCAAGGAGATCCTTGAACTTGCAGACTCTAGGGTGTTGGCTAAACGAGTACTTACTTCTGTGCCCACTTCATGTTCATGCCACTATTCTGAGAGAAGGTCATCACCATTTCTTGCTGCTTGCAGGATAGCATGGCAGGAGAGCCGGCACTGGTTGGGCATGGAAGTGTAGAGTTTGGTAAGCAATTTGCAGCTTGGGAGAATGCTTTCTGAACATCCATGGACGATGCACTCTTGATCACTATCTGATCATTAACGATGTATATCCTGTTAATGTTTTAAAAGAAAGTGAATGAATTATCAGTTTCTACCACAGAAACTTACAGGCACAGTAAGCAACAACACCTGCCATTTAGACAAACACTAAAGCTATTTACCATTGCAATCATCAGAATGCATGGATACTAAGGTTACATGCCATAGTATGAGCACATTAGAATGGAGCAGACTTCAAGGCCCATCATGACTGCCCTCTCATTATGACAATAAGCATAAATTTCACAAAATTTATCAATATGAACATTCCCTGCTTCAACTAACCCTGTCAGGAGTGCACTTCATCTCCTAATCATGCGCCAAAAGCATTTCCTTCTGTCACTTTTAAATCATTTAATCTGTAGTTTCAGATCATGCCTACTTGTTCTGGTATGTTTCCTCATAAAGCTAAAACCCAGATTACATTAATAGAAGAAATGCAAATTAGGTACTTACCATAACAGTTGAACTTCTAGGATATCTTCACCACTGTTTACCACTCATTGGCGTGTGCCAGAAGCACTAGGACCCCACGGGAGCCACAACATTTCTGGTAGGACCTGGGAACGTGAGAGGCCCCAAATGCACTCAATGCACATGCCTGCTGTTATACAGCAGCCCCAGTACCTTCTTTACTTTTTTTTTCTACTGAGGAGGTGAGCAGCATGAACCTAATGGGTAACCTATGCACTTAACCTAGGGGCATAAGATAGCCCTGGTGGCCAGTATAAGAAGGCCACCGACCCAGTAACACAGTCAGGGCCGTTTTTGTGCATAGGCTAACTAGGCTGCAGCCTAGGGGCACCTGAAAAATGAGGCAGCAAAATATCATTTTATTGCTGGGCTGGCTGCTTGTTTTGTCGCTGGTGCTGGGCTAGCATAGCAGCATAACGTGACAAGTCAGGCAAAACAAAAGACACAAAGTCCTTCTAGACTCCTGCTGTGTGACCCCTGCCAGCATCATTTGGCAATTGGCTCCTCCTCTTCCTTCAGTCTTAGCGGACACAAATGTTTATTGCTCGCTCCTTGCTGTTGTGCTGATGAGGTGTTGCTTGCCTCTGTTTGTTGTTCGCCACCCCTGCCCTGCCCTCACAGCCCTGGCCCCACGTCCCTGGCAATGGCATTCTTTGAAGTAAAGTCTGATGTCGACGTCAGTGATTCATCCTCCGCCAGACTACTGGCATCCCCCGTGTCCCTACCTGACCCTGTGATTCATTCACTGACCGAGTGATATCTATGATGTTGCTGACCCTGCCTTACCTCAGTGCTCAGTCAGGCTCTCCAATCAGCAGCAGTTTCTGTTTAAAATTCCACTGGCACCTATTGTTAGAGTGGCAAGGGAATGCTAGACTAGATGTGCAGTGCTTCAATTCACCTGGGAGAGTATGTTTTTCAGATGGCCTTTCTGTTTTCTTTTATCGCATGGGCATGCATCAGATGCAGCATGAGTTTGAGAGTAGTTAGTTTATTATTGGGGAAAAGTCATGGTTGATGGCATGCACAGGCTATTTGGCAGTCGGGACTGCCTGGACCAGACCAAAAAACACCTCCTTGTCTTCTTGGCACTGAGGAGACGCGACCGACTCTAGTCCACCAGTGTACTTAGTTTTTTTTCAATTTCTGCCTGGGGAGTTTGGAATTGGGATCACTCAGGAGAAAACTTCCAGAGGAGGAGCAGCACACAATTTTTCTTTTTTCAGAATCCTCAATCTGGAATCCAAACTAAGGTACTGACACATAAATATTTTTAATTCCTTCCTTACCATATACTTCCTCCTCCAATAGCACTGCTAAAACAAAACTAGTTAAGCGAGGCTAGTGGCTGAGCTTGTTTTGATTTGCTGGGAAATGGAACGTTAAGTTTTTGCCCACCTGCCACAGGTAATGGACTGTGGAAATTTGCTTTTCTCTTAGCAAGCCAGCAAGGAGGAAGAGTGAGGAACGGATTAAAACTGACCATCGTCTGAGTTTATATTTAAATATTTTATTTACTATACTAACACTAACTCATGTTACTGCTGCTGGCTTGTTACAAAAATATTCGGAAGGCATCTCTTGTTTTGCAGACAGTGCAGCTGCCCTGATCCTTCAGACTAGGACCTCTGTCTTGGCCAGGCCCAGTAGAAAGAATATCAAAGAATGTGATGCATATAGTCTCATAAACTTTGTTAATGCTATTATATCATGTGTGTGTGTGTGTGTGTGTGTGTGTGTGTGTTGGCCTGGGGGTATTTTTTGTTTATCAGGCCCAGTAGAAAGAATATAAAAGAATGTGATGCATATAGTCTCATAAACTTTGTTAATGTTATTATATCGTGTGTGTGTGTTGGCCTGGGGGTATTTTTGTTTATCAGGCCCAGTAGAAAGAATATCAAAGAATGTGATGCATATAGTCTCATAAACTTTGTTAATGTTATTATATTGTCTGTGTGTGTGTGTGTGTGTGTGTGTGTGTGTGTGTTGGCCTGGGTGTATTTTTGTTTATCAGTCATCAGATGACTCTTGGTCTTTGCTTTAGTGTGTGGGAGAATTAAGCCTTAAGCAAAATGAATATATTATTATTTTTTATATCTATATAAACTCTGTGAAAACAACTATGATCCTGGCTCTGTATGGTATCCTAGGGGGTGGGGACTAGATAATTTGGTTCAGCAGTCATCAGATGACTCTCTGTCTTTGCTTTAGTGTATGTGAGAGAGAATTAAGACTTAAGCAAGGTAAATATACTATTATTTTTACTTCTAAATAAACTCTTAACTGTGAAAGTAAATGTGTTCATGGCTGTGTGTGGTGGCCTGTGGGGGTGGGGGCTGGATATTTTATTCATCAGTCATCGTCATCAGTGGACTTCTTGTCTATTAGTGTGAGTAAGCAATATTAGAGAGCAATGCCTTGAAAGTTTAAGAATGTTATTAGGCCCTTATCTACAACAACAACCGACTGCTCTGATATATGTGTTGTTTATTTTTTTCACATTCCTAAATGCAGACCATACAAGAAAGTATAAAGATGCCCTTCTGATGGTAATGTGGGTCTACATTTGGATACACACAGTTTTGTGGGATTTACTTTTAACCTGTGATTGAGGAACATTTTTCTCAACCCTTGTCCCACCTATTCCTCAATCTTCTGTCTCTTCCTCTTGAAATCATTGGAACATGTTTTATCCTGGAAGAGCTGACTCTGACTGCCATTTTGACCCATACCCATACCCTCTCTTCTAAAGGCCATGTGCTGTGGTTTAAAATGACCTTGGGTCGTCTTTGAGCTAGGTATTTGCAAAGTCACTTTATTAATTATCAATTAAATTCAAAGGTTTTATTTGTGACCATTGATCATTACAAAATAGATAAGCACACATAGATACATGAATAAAAAAACTTCAGATTACTAAAACTAAATGTCACATTTCAAATTACTAAAAATAGTCATAAATGTAACACAACAGTGGACATTCTTTTACAGTCTAGTTGTTGGGACTAAAGACCACTTTTTCTGTGTCTGAGAACTGCTTCAGTGTATTTGGTCACTAGTCTTGCATCATTTGCAAAACCAGGGCTTAAGCAGGAAGTTCATACAGTAGTAAACCTGACATTACTTCTCTTTCCAACCATTACTGCAAAAACTCTGCAGGTTTTGGGATCATTATTCTTGTTATATCTGGCATATCTTAAGTTCAGTGTTTTTAAAGGGAATAGATTCAAATTTCGCTGAGTCATTCTTCTGCCTTTTGAATAGGAGGTCATGGAGACAGTATAGTGCAGAGATTCTGGGCTCTGAGCTACAAAACTGGAGACTTGTGTTTGAATCCCACAGCCCCCACTTGCATACTGTTTGACCCTGAGCAAGTCACTTCACCTCCTTGTGCTCCCAGGTTGCACCTGGAAACAAGCTATGGCTTAGGTGCCTTTTCCTGGTTAAACATAAAGAACACTGGATGGAAATTATATTGGTTCAGTGTGTTCTGTCACATAGAAGGTTCTGATTCTCTTTGACCCTAGAGTGATGCTTGAGAGGTCCATGGGAATCGGAACCCCTGAGGTGGCAGAACACACTGGTTATGCATAAAGTTGCTCATCCTGTATTTTTTATGGTGTATAGTACTATGTGAAATGTGTACTTTGTGTTTATCTTTCACAATGTAATTGACTTGTGCAGTCTCTAGAGATTCTAGAATGCTGTTCTACCACAGAAGGGTACAATCACATTCCAAGATGTTTGAACTGTGGCACAACAGCATTTTGAAAATGATGGATTTCATTTCTATATAAACAATGCTGATTTTCATACTAAGAGCCATGATCTCCCTACCCTAAGAAGAGTATGATAGAATAATTAAAAGTTATTTCCAAACTGTGGGGCAATAATAACCCAATTTTTTCTGTATCACTAGATTACTTTAGCTTCCCTGCCATTAAAACCAAAGCCACTGATAACCTTCCATAAAGACTGTTAAACCTCATACTGTTATTCCTTGTGTAAGGTTTCTTTTCTCCTAGCTTGAATTTTACATATCTTGTATTGGATAAAACTCTAATGATGACTATCATTGAGTTAGGTATTTAAAAGTCACTTTATTATTTTTGACCTTTTCAGTTATCCTGCATTTTGTCTCTTCTCCAAATGGGGTGTATATTTAAAGGGAAATCATTCGCTTTTGTTGCTTGTGAGCAGGCAAGCTATGTTTGTTGTCCAATTGGATGGATAGCAGAATTGCCAATTACAAGGGTTATGCAGGGAGACTTGTAGGAGCAAGAACAGGAGGGAGCAAAAGACCTACGAGAAGCTGCTATGAGCAGGGTATGTGGGGAGACTGAGGCCCTAGGTGGGTTATTCCAGATGGAGGGGAGGGAGGGAGGGAGAGGGAGAGTGAGAGGAGAGAGGGTGAGGGGGGTGAAGATTGAAGAGTGAAGAGTGAGAGGAAAACAGTCTGACCATGAAGGTATTACAACAAGGTATAACAATGGTTTGAGAGTCAGAATAACCGAGCAAGTGGGCTGGCCAGGGGAGGGGGGTTACAATAAGCTGAGTAAAATGACAACTAGTCAAATGAGTTTCACTTTATTCCTGATGTGCTACTGTTTGAAATATGCTACTTTTCAAAGTGGAGGCCCAAGATTATTGTAGTATTTAGGGATGCTCAAGCTCTTTTCCATTTCTTGGTGAAGGCTCACTGTGACAAAATCTGGTAACTAATGATATATGGACATCACATTATTTTTTTGTGCATAGTTGTATTCATCTTGGTGTGCTTTCTTAGTCTGTAATCCAGGGAGTGGATATCTGCACCAGCCAGGCTCTGAGACGGCATGCAGAATATGTAATATCGAGTGTATTATTTTGTAAAATCTCAATAAACTGAGTTTTAATAAAAAGTCAGTATTCTGTTCTTTCATTTTTTTTAATATGAATATGCGTTGTTGCCATTCCCTGAAATGAGTCATGTGGGGGGGGAGATGCGGTGCCTGGCGCATAGGGTGTGCACTGGGTGCACGGGTGGCACCTGAAGTTTCAAGCCTATGGGCACTATCTATGTAAACACAGCCCTGAACACAGTGTCTTCACAGCCAAAACCAAGTACAAAGGAATGAAGACTGTAACACAACAATGCTGGAGTAAGTCCGCGGAATGATCACAGCCCAAGCCAAGTATGAAGGGGTGAAGACCACAACACAATACTGGAGTGAGTCCAGGAGTCTGAGCTGGAATCGCTAGGACACTGCGGGAGCCAGAGCTTTTCAGGAGGACTGATGCTGAGACAATCTCAATCAATCAATCAATCTTTATTTGACCAGGTAAAACATCATTGAGGTAAACTCATTTCCAAGATGGACCTGGACAAGTGTGCATAATAAGTAACAACAATGCAAAAGCAACATTGCATGGCATATTATACAACATAACATCATATTTCATAACATATCATATTTCATAACATACAGTGATGGAGGAGCATACAATTACCTACATTTTAAAATGAACAGACTATAAGAAATATATACGTAATCAGGAGTTCCTCAAGGAAGGAGGTTAGCACTAAGGATAAATATGAGACAAGGAGAAGAGATGTGGTAGGACAGTTATGGGGCAGAAGAGAAACGAAGGAGAAGATAACATTAAGAACTTTGACATGGTGCATAAGGGGGGCACAATTGCAGGATTCTGTGCAGGCACGAGCAAACAAGGTTTTAAAGGTAGACAATTTTATGGTGGTGGCTAACTTCAGGGTTTTCTGGAGTTTGTTCCACAAGGAGGAAAGGGCATGACATATGGATGAGCTGCCAAATTGGGATCTAACTTTGGGGATGGTAAGAGATATATACAAAAGGCTTCTCAATGCGTTGCTTCCAGGCAAGCAAACAAGAGGGCAGTCTGTAATATATTGGGGAAGCCGTTTTGTAATAGCTCAGTAAATCCAGAGAGCTGCATTTTTTGACATCTGAATTTGAGGGACGTCCATCTACTAGGGAATAGAGAAAGCACTGATGTGTGGAGGAAGGTGCTCCTGTAATAAATCTTATGGCACAGTGATAGAAGGTGTCGAGCTTGGATAAGGCTGTATTAGTTCCTTGACCATACAGAATGTCAACATAATCCAATAGCAGGAGAAAGGTAGCTTGAACAAGTCTGGTCTTAGCTTCCAAGGTGAGTAAGTACTTTATCTGGAAAAAGATGCAGAGCAGATATTTAAATTTGTGTATGAATTCTAAAGGTTCACTTAACAGGGGGGTGATCTGAGGCAACAAGCTTGTAATGGTAGTTTGTGCAGCCTTGGATAAGGGTGAAAACAAACATTGCCTTAGTTTTCTTGGTGTTTAGTAATAGCTTTAGTTGAAGTAGCTTAAGCTGTAGGTGGTTAAGTTCAAGTTGTAGATCCAGACAGATAATTTCAGGAGAGGGCCTGTCAATATAAAGAAAAGTGCTGCCGGCAAAAAAGGTGTATATTTGCTGATTTTATACCAGAATGAATATTGCTTATGTACATGGCAAAAAGAAGAGGGCCCAGTATGGATCCCTGCAGTAAGCCTCTCAGAAGGGTTCGTAGTGGGGAGATGTCTCCTACTGCTTTGACCTGTTGAAGACGGCCAATAAGGTATTTCAGGGCAATGGAATCTAGACCAATTTGCATGGTCCACCACATCAAAGGCCTTGCTTAGGTCCAGGAATAGGGCACACTCGGAATTTTTACCATCCAAGGCATTCAGCCAGTCATTTGAGACCTTAGCAAGTGCACAGATTGTGCTATAGCATGGTCTGAATCCTGACTGCACTGGTGTTAGCAGACTGAAGATGTCCAGATAGTTGCTAATCTGCAGGTTCATCAATACTTCTAGCATTTTGGAGAGGGTAGGTAGGAAGCAAGGAAATAGGCCTATAGTTATTCAGATCACTAGGATCGCCTGATCTGAAGAGTGGGATGACATGGGCAGTTTGCCAAATAAGTGGAAGAGTACCCCATGTAAGAGACAGACTGAAGAGGTGGGTTATGGGAGCAGGCAGGATATGATAACTTATTTTCAAAAAGTAAGGGTGAATAAGATCAGCACCAGCACTTTTCAGCAGCAAATCTTCCACAGGGCTGAAGGAGAAGACTGCTTCAGGTGCAGGTGAGGCAGAGGTGATGGGGGACTGGTCCTTAACACAGAGCTGGTCACGTAGGTTGTTAGCAGGAGAGGAGTCAAATGCCAGCCCAACTGTAGAGAAATGGTGACTGAGAAGATCTAGAATTGTGCATTTGTCTGTGTAGTTAGAACCTTCAGATACGATTTTAGCGGATAGAGCATTTGGCAATCTATGACCCTCTACCTCTTTCAGGGTCTTCCAGAATTGTGCAGAGCAATTTGATAAATCCAGTTTATTGCTAAACTAGCTTTTGCAGCTCTGGTAAGTTTCGTACATTGGTTTCTAACTACTCTAAAGGCTGTCCAGTCAGAAGGAAGTTTGGTCTTGCACACTTTTTTCCATACGGCATCCCTATGGAGTAATGTGGCTTTAAGACTGGCTGTGAACCAAGGGCTTGAAGTTTTCTTAGTTCGTAGTTTAAGTAAAGATGCACGCCGATTTATAACATTAAGGAGCATATTTTTTTTTGTGCATCATTTGTTTATTGTTTTCCTCTTTTTTTTCCACAGAAAAAAAAACAAACATACATCCAACATACATACATACATACAGACATGTACGACATGAACCTTAGTTCATAACCTATTTACATCATGATCCATTTCATCATTCTACATCTTATTCTTTCCATTCAGTAAAAAAAAAAAAAAAATTCCCTCTTAAATTATTAGCCCGGGTGATATGGAGTCAGAGCCCCTAACAATCTATTGTCCATGAATACTCCTCTTCTAATACATTCATTTCAAACCCAGTCCTCATTGAGCATAATACTCTCTGCTATAGTCAAAGATGAAAGATATGGTTGCCAAGTTCTATAAAACAACTCTTCCTTCCCTTAGTAGCATATGTTAGTCGTTCCAAAGTAATGGCCTGTATTATCAGGGTTTTCCATTGTGCACCAGTAGGCTTCATCGCCGTGACCCAGGTGTTCAGAATACAATGCCTAGCCATATATACTAAGACCCTAAGCCATTTTTGTACAGGAGTCCACTCTCCTTCCCCTGTTTCTTCTACCCCAAAAAGTAGGAAAAGAGGGGACAAGGGAAACTGCTGACCTCCAATCCTTCGTAATTCAGATACTACCTCTCCCCAAAATGTCTGCAAGGTCGGTCAGGCCCAGAAATAATGGTAATATGAAGCCAAGCTGTTATTACATCTAGGGCATATGGGAGAGACTGCAGGATTATACTTATGAACCACCAGAGGTGGGCAGTATAACCTATGACAGAACTTATAATAGGACTCTTTATACTTGTTACATAACAGGACACCCCGATGTAACTGAAGAAGTATTTTCCAATTGTCAATAGAAATTGTGATCCCCAAGTCTCTTTCCCAAAGCATTCTTGTATTTTGTGTCTTATCCACAAACTACGTATTACCTTCCTTAGCCATTCTCTGAATGGTACCCTTGGGTTTTCTTTGTCCAGTCATTATTAATTGTTCAAGTGTCTCCCACTGCAATATAGTACCCCCAAGCCTCCCTATGGATCTAATGTATGCCCTTACTTGGAGATAACGAAATAAGTGTTGGCGTCCCAACCCTGTCTTATCTTGTATATTCTGGAATGAGTCCAGTACTCCATGTGTAAACAGGTGCTTAAAGCAGTTAATTCCCTTTATTTCCCACTCTTTATACCCCCATCCTCCAACCCCGGAAGAAAAAATGGATTTCCCCTCAATGGTAGGAGTAGTGTATCCTCCTGTCCAGTACCTCTCAGTTTAGACATGTCCCTCCAGCTATCTAACACCGCTATGATAAAGGGATTCGGATTAGGGAGTCTCTGGTATGCCTTCTGACCTCCCAGGGACAAGTACACTGAAATTCTTCCCACATTTCCTCTCTCTTTCAAATCCAGCCAGCCCGCTTCCTTAGGTCTGTCAATCCAGTCCTGAATATATCGACACTGCATTGCCCTTTGATAGTTATTTAAGTCTGGGAATTGTAGACCTCCTTATTCTATGAGGGCCTTCAACCGGGCTAAGCCTACCCTTGGGCGTCTCCCTCTCCAGATAAAATCAGAGAAGGCTTTTTCCAATTTTCTCACTTCTGTTCCTCTTAACCCAATATGAAGCATTTGTAGACTATAAAGTATTCTAGGGAGCGGGCTCATCTTGATGAGATTTATCCTACCCAACCACGTTATAGGAAGGTTCTTCCATCTAGCTAGGTCCATGACTATATTTTGCAGAAGTGGCATATAATTCAAGTCATACAGGTCCTCCAAGTCCCCTTCCACTCTGATGCCCAAATAGGCGAATGCCTTCCTGACAACCCGGAACCCCATTTTGATTCCTGTGTAACAGACCCTCCCTCTTGCACCCCGACCCTCAGCTCCTCCGACTTGTCCAGATTTAATTTATATCCGGAGAGTTGTGAAAACCGGTCGATCAAGCTCAGGAGAGCAGGCATAGACTTGTTGGGCTTAGTTACATATATCAACATATCATCTGCATAGAGCAAAAGCTTGGCCTCCTTACCCGCCTTCCCCACCACTCCTGAAATTTCCAGGTGTTTCCGAATGGCAATGGCCAAGGCTCAAGCACTAGAGTGAACAAAAGAGGGGAAAGCGGACAGCCTTGTCTTGTGCCTCTTTCTAAATCAAAGTTATCCGAGAGGGTACCATTAGTTAAAATTCTGGCCCTGGGGTTTCTATACATCTGCCACACCATCCCTGTGAACCCCTCACCCAGACCAAACCGGGTCAGAACCTCCATTAAATATTCCCACTCCACTCTGTCAAATGCTTTTTCTGCATCCATTGATAATATATGCACCACTTCCTTACTATTCTTTGCTCCCCAGATTACATTAAGGAGGGTCCTCATACTATGATATGAGTACTGTAGTAGAAATTTCTGAGTTCATAAAGCTATATTTGCTATTATATGCCTTGAAGCTATGCTTGCTTTGTAAGCCATGCTGTAACAAAGTCATAATGAATGTAGTAGAAATTTCTGGTATCATGCTGTTTTTTACAGGGTTATAGAATGATACTGAGGTTACTTGAGGTACATTTGTAGGAACAGAAAGCAAGATAAAACTGGGCAGAACTGGTTGTACCAGCCTGAATAACAGGCTCGGACAAAATATAAGATAACAGCATGCTTGGGCAAAATATAAGATAACAGCACGTTGAGGCATTGAAGGCAAGCTGTACGTTGCTATGGTGTGAGTGAAACTCATTGTTTCACTCAGGTTAGATTGACCCAGGCATATGTATCAAGAAGTATTGGGAAAGAAATGGAATAAGCAGTGGAAAAGTACCTCATACATTGGTATCAACATGTTTTACTGTTACATTGGTATCAACTTGTTATTCTGTTTTATGATTGGCTAATACTGCAATGTTGGTATTTTTCAAGATAAAAATACGCCTTTCAGTAAAATTAACAACGCCTAACAACGCCTTGATAATAAGTGTATATAAGTGATTGACTAATGAAACTCGGGGAGCCTTGCATGATTTTTGGAAGCAGACTCCCATATGCATATGTAATAAACCGTTCTTTCTACTATGCAGTGGTCCTGAGTCTGATTTTTAAAGTAAAGTGTAAGAAGGATACATTTTTTCCACGACAATTTTGGCGTAGTCGGCAGGATCAGCACACTCGGACCTCGGTCGGCTCGGTCGGGGACCACTTCCCAGGTCTCTCGCTTGGAGAAGAAGTCCTGACGCTGAGGGGAACGCTGAAGGAAAATCTCAAAGATACAGCCAGGGGGAGATTGAAATGGGACGGCCCCGATCGTGACGGATTTTTGTTTCCCCCCCTGGGCTTCGAGAGGCGCTGATCTGTAAGTACCTACCTTGTCTTTTTGCCTTGGGACGCTGCATGTTATAAAGAATAAGTAAACAAGTAAATGGGGAAGTTTTGAGCCTGTTTTAATTGTATGAGACTTTAAGGCAGAAGGGAGACAGGAAAACGGGGTGGGGGGGGAACCTGCAAGAGAACTCTTAGGTGAGTTGAGCACCCCTAGCAAGATACCCTTAGGTGGGTTGAGCACCCTAGCAAGATACCCTTAAGTGGGTTGAGCAAGGGGACCCTAGCAAGACACCCTTAGGTGGGTTGAGCGCCTAGCAAGATACCCTTAGGTGGGTTGAGCACCCTCAAGAAGATACCCTTAGGTGGGTTGAGCACTTAAAAACCCTTAAGTGGGTTGGCGCCTTAAAACTGTGGAGGGGCAGGCAACAGTAACTCCGGTGGTTGTTTTTTATCTTTTCCTTTTGATTTGCTCTCTTTGTGCGGGTTTCTTTTACTTGGGGTACGAAATCAGGAGATATTGGTTAAAATGGGGGGCACAGCAAACATAAGCAGGGAAATAAGGAGTCTCCGTGGGTTGCCTCTGGCCCCGTAAAATGCATGCTTGAAAAGTATGGAGAGGACACGGTCGCGGAGGTAGGGCATTGGCATACACTGACGAGAGGACTGTTTCCCCTCACGGGGACGTTCAGCACTGATGTGCTGAAAGAAGTCAGAGTTACTGTAGAGGAAAGGGAAGGAAAGGGAAAAAACAAAGAAAAAGCTGAAGATAGATTGGACCAGGTTTCGTAGATGGGAGAGAGAAGCTGAGCGTAGGCAGGAGAGTCAAGCTAAGGGATTAATGATTAAGGAAGAGGAGACAAAGAAGGTAAAATTTGCTCGACATGACACTCCACCACCATACAGGCCACCGCCAAATGCGCCGCCACAGGATGCGCCACTACCAGTGGTGCCCCCAGCCCCACAGAGGGTGGAAGAACCCCTTATTGATTTTTGGGCACCACCACCGGCTCCAACACAACCTAGCCCTGGGGGTGCGGAAGGGGGGACAAATCCTTTCCTCCCTGTGACTCCTGCACCCCCCAGCCCGCAACAGACATCTGGAAGTGGGCCCCCTCAGCCACACCCTGCCTCTGCAGGTCGGGGATCCGAGGAGGGGCCAGAACAGACTCCTCGACATGTCCGCTTTGCAGATCCCCCAACAACAACATTCCCCAGAACCCCCAGTGTTAACACCCAATGCCCCAGTAACAACTCCCACCCCTGTAACATGGCCACCGTCTCCTCCAAGTTGGTTTTATCCCTGGCATTGGTTCCTTCATGAGCCACATCCCAGTGAACCAGTGCCACCAACCCCTCCGAACATACCACAAACCTCGCCAAATACCGCTGTACTCCAAAGTACTCCGGGGGGACCCAGTGGCCCTTACAACCTAAGACCTAGGCAGGTGGTAGCTCAAATGCCTTTAATACAGTATCCCAACCCAAATGTGGCTGATGCAGCGCAGCACCCCTATATAGAAGTAAATCGGCCATGGAATCTGGATGAACTTCGCGAAGCCCTTAAGGAAATCCCCAAGCCAAGAGATAACATTGAGGAATATGAAAAAGAATTGAGAAATTTGACTCATATGTATAGTTGTCAACCACTGAGGTCGAAGAGTGTTTTCGACGCACGTTGAAAGGGGTCTGGGAAGAAGTGAAAGGAGACTGGGACTCTGAGAAACCTAGAGGGGAAATGGAGGGTCAGGTGAATGCAGTGTTTGTTGCACTACGTGAAAAGTTTCAAAAGGTCACAGACTGGCCCCGAATAAAAAACACTAAGCAGGGACCCCATGAAACAGTGCATGAGTATAAAGAGAGACTTGAGACTGTATTTAAGCAATATTCAGGGCTGAGCCCAGACAACCCCGCTTACAAACACCAGTTGGGGATGGTATTCTGCTCAGGATTGAAAGATCAGATACGGACAGGAGTTACGACTGTGTGCATAGGCTGGAAAATGGAGACTATGGCAGAACTCATGCCATTCGCTGAGCACGCTGAGAGGCAACAGCGTGAAACTAAGGAGAAGACGAAAGAAAAGTTGGAGAAGGCACAATTAATGTATTTCAAAGGAGGGGGACGAGGTAAAGGGTGAGGACGAGGAAAGCAAAAGGGTGGCTCCCCAGACAAACCTACCTCAGAACGAAGCAAACCTGGTGCTACGGTATGCTACAATTGTGGAGGACAAGGTCACTGGGCTCGCGATTGCCCCAGTGATAAGCAACAAACCACTCAACCATACCCACCACCACCACCTCCACCGCAGGCTTGTGGTTATGGTTCCCAGCCAGATCCACCAACTTGGAGTTACAGCAGCTAGGAATTAGCGGGGCAGCACCAGATATTTGTAAACACCTCACAGCATCCTACAGATACACCAGAATTGACTTTGATTATAAAGGGCAAGAAACTCTCTTTTCTGATAGATACAGGTGCCTCAATGTCTGTCATCCGAGACGTAGACCTAAAGCTGCAACCAACAGGAAGGACTATTAAAACAGTTGGGGCGTCTGGAATTGAGATGGAGGAAAAACTGACTGAACCACTGGAGGTGAAGTGTAATGAGGCAACTCTCCATCATACCTTTCTGTATAGTGGTGTCTGCCCTGTAAACCTCATGGGACGGGATTTACTGGCCAAGCTCAATGCCCACATAATCTGCACAAAAAGGGGGTTGGAACTTAAGTCCCAAGTAGCGGGTTTATATCCCTTGTGTGCCATGAGTAAACACGATTGGTTATACTGCTGGACATTAAGAGCAGATAAAGTGGCTGTTGAACTGGGCACAGGCAATAACATGTCACCTTCAAATACAAACTGGGCTACATTGTACTACTCATTATTCAAAAGGGGAGAGAGATATGGAGTATGAATGTGGGGAATGGGGAAAACAGCCTGTAGAACAAACCTTAAATATTACTGAGATATTCGTGGCTGCAGACCGATGTGCAGCCGCAGTGGGACTTTACCGTAGACAGTGGAAAGTGTTTCAAGTGTCTAATTCATACCCACATATATCATTAGCCAGGGACCCCTCAATCCCCTGGAAAGATTTGGGGCCATGGGTTAAGTGTATGAGACAAATGGATGACTGGATGTGGCAGGGTGATAAGTGGACATCAGATAAAGGAAAATGTGCAAAGTACATCATCAAGCAGAAAGTAACAGTACAAGTAGAAGAAAGAGAAGTGAAAGTAAACAAGGAGGTTAGTAGAAAGCAAGAACAACTGCAGGGGCCAGATTGGCTGGAACAGATTCCCCCGCAGTTATGGGCAATATCAAAGTATGATGTAGGATTAATAAAAAATGCACAGCCTTTGTCAGTGAAGCCAAAGTCCTCCTACCGACCTAACAAACACCAGTACCCACTAGGAAAAGAGGCGGAGGAAGGGACAGCTCCAGTACATGCTGCACTAGTTGAAAAGGGGGTTATAATTCCGTGCCCACATGCAACTGTGAACACCCCAATTTTACCAGTTAGAAAAGCGAATGGTACATACAGGTTTGTACAACATCTAAGGGCAGTCAATGAGATAGTTCATGTAAGAACCCCAGTAGTGCCAAATCCTATAACTGTTTTGTCAGCTGTACCCCATGACAGTTGTTATTTCTCTGTGATAGACTTAGCGAATGCGTTTTTCAGTATTCCCGTGGAACCAAATAGTCAGGAATGGTTTGCCTTTACCTATAAAGATAAAAAGTGGACGTGGACACGCATGCCACAAGGATATGCGGAGTCACCAGCGGTGTTTTCTGCTCAAATGAGCAAAACTTATCTGCTTTGTTGCCCCAGCGGCAGTACCCTTGTCCAGTATGTAGATGATTTGTTACTGGCATCCTCCAGTAAGGAAGCGTGCAAAGCAGACACTAAGGCACTCTTTAATTTTTCTGGCTAACAATGGACACAAAGTGTCCAGAGAAAAGTTACAATTGTGTAAGGAGCAGGTCAAGTATTTAGGCCATGTATTGTCTAGTCAAGGAAGAAAATTAGCTCCAGAACTGAATTGAGGCGGTAACAAAATTACCACACCCATCACTAAACAGCAACTGATGTCCTTCTTAGGCATGACCGGCTACTGCAAAGCCTGGATAATAGATTATGCCTCACTAGCACAGCCCTCCATGAAGCCATTTACGGAAAGAAAATGCAAAGCATTAAGAATCCAGTGGACAGACGGACTGAAGAGTCCTTTAACACCCTGAAAGGGTGCTGGCCACAGCCCCTATTTAGGTCTGCCGGACTACAATAAACCATTTGACATGTTTGTAAATGGGAAAAGTGGATACATGTCTGCAGTTCTAACCCAGAGACACGGGGACGCCCGTCGTCCAATAGCCTATTATTCTAAGCGCTTAGATTCTGTGGTGTGCGGAATGGTGTCGTGCTTGCAGTCTGTTGCAGCTGCCACAGAGGCAGTATTGGCTTGCTTGGACTTAGTGGGTTTCTCTTCTCTTATTGTGTATGTGCCGCATGCTGTCCATTCTATTATTTTGCAGGCTCGTACAGCGCATTTAACACCTGCTCGGCTACTGCAATATCAGAATGTTTTACTAACCATGTCTAATGTGACTTTAAAGAGGTGTACCACATTGAACCCAGCAACCCTCATGCCCACGACTGACGAGGGGGAAGAACATGACTGTGGTCAGGTGATAGATCTAGATTGTAAACCCCGACCAGATATTACAGATGCACCCATAGTAAATGCTGATGTAGAGTTTTTTGTCGATGGGTCAGCTCAAAGAGATGAGCAAGGAAACCTTTCGGCAGGGTACGCAGTGTGCACACAAAATGACTTCGTGGAAAGTGCAACATTACCCCCACGAACATCAGCCCAAGCCGCTGAATTAATTGCATTAACAAGGGCCTGCATGTTAGCACAGGGGAAAACGGTCAACATCTATACTGACAGTCGTTATGCATTTGGGGTAGCCCATGACTTTGGTACACTGTGGAAGCATAGAGGTTTTTTGACAGCTGCTGGGAAACCTATAGCGCATGCGAATTTGGTAAAAGACCTGCTGGAGGCAGTACAAAAACCAAAACAAATTGTCATTGTTAAATGTCAAGCTCACACTTCTTTACAGATCCTGTATCGCTTGAAATGCATCGAGCGATGCGCCGCAAAGGAAGCGGCCTTTCTGGTGATGTCCCAGAGTTATTAATGTTGTCTGACACTGCAAATGCTAACCAACTGAATTTATTTTCAGCTACAGATGTGATGACGTTGCAACAATCAGCCAGTCCTAAAGAAAAGCGAAACTGGCAAGCAAATTGTAAATATGATGGACATGCAAAGGTATGGATAGGGTCTGATGGCAGACTTTGTCTGCCCTCAGCAGTATTTCCCTTTTTGGTGAAGATGGCTCATGGAGCCGACCACGTCTCAAAAAGTGGAATGATAGATCTTGTAAATAAGTATTGGTATGTAGTTGGATTTACTGTCTATGCTGATGAATATTGTAAAAAATGTATTATCTGCATGCAAAACAATATTGGCAGAGGACTGCAAGTAACCCCCTCTGCCCATCCTTCTCCAACAGGACCACTTGAACATCTAATGATGGATTTTATTGAATTAAACCCATGTGAGGGGTATAAATATTGTCTTGTAATTGTGGACATGTTCTCCAAATGGGTAGCGGCTTTCCCGGTCAGAAGAGCCACAGCCTGCACAGTGGCAAAGGCTCTAATTCGGGAAATTATTCCTGGTGGGGATTCCACCAGATTATCTAGCGATAATGGGTCACATTTCTGTAACGAAGTGATCAAAACCTTATGTGAAGCTTTACAGGTGGACCTCAAATTGCACTGTGCTTATCACCTCAATCAGGTGGCGGTAGAAAGAGCAAATCAGACCCTTAAAGTAAAGCTAACAAAAATTATGGCAGAAACTGGTCTTAGCTGGGTAAAAGCACTGCCTCTGGCGCTTATGAGTATAAGAGGCAGGCCCGCACATATGGGGTTATCACCTCATGAAATTTTAATGGGAAGGCCTCTCCGAATGACAAATACCCGTTTCCACAAAACAGAATCACCTTGCATGGGGTGGATAATGAAATGATTGCATATTGTGTATCCCTTAATGCTGTTCTGAGGTCTCTAGTCCTAGGGTAAAGCTGCGCCCAGTTTCCTTGGAGGACCCTGCATAGAATACAGCCAGGAGACTTCGTGGTTATCAAGGACTTCCAAAGAAAGAAGTGGTGCCCCGAGGTGGCGGACCGTTTCAGTGCTCCTGACTACTGCCACTGCTGTTAAGATCAGGAGAGAGACGTGGATTCATGCATCTCACTGTCGCTTGGTGACAGCCTCTACAGTCGTCACCATTGAACAGTGAACTGAGCAACCATGAAAATTCTTATCGTTCTGTTTTCGTTCGGACTATCACTGCTATTGGTACTTTTGCTATGGGGCTCTGAATACGAAGGGGGCAACTGCTCCCGCCGCAGCACAGAGCCACTGCACATTACGAACACTTGGTGGACTCTAATGAACTTACATGCTAATAACGCGAATATGTCTAATTGCTATGTATGTACTAGCTCTCCATTTTCTGCAGCAGTAGGTCTCCACTTGAAGCCTAGACCCTTAAACAAATCTGAAGCAAATGAAGTTTTCCTTGCCATAGCGGGCAACAACATTACTGAGGTTGCCTACTCTACCCACAAGGTACAAAATCTTTCTGTCTTTAAGGGACATGATTTTGCCACCTGGTATTGCCCACCAAATGCCACAGCTGTTCCGCTGTACTTAGATATGCGAAATGAAGATGCTACAGCCCCGCTCTGTGTGTGCAATAAAAGCCCCAACGATACCTTAGGGTGGTCTGATTGCCAGTCGTGTTGGAGTAAGCAGCAAGATGGGGGTTAAACAAACTCGCACACTAATTGTTCCCAACACAATACACCCCAATTGCCTGATGAATATTCCTCTTTAGGCAGTCTGTCAGGCCTGTATTGGTGTGTGGGATAGGGCTTATCTTTTTCACCTGTGGGTGGACGGGTTGCTGCTATCTAGCCACACCCACCCTGCGCCCATGTATATGTGTACAATGCATCTGCTGTACATCAACGCAGGTTATGTGAATCGAGTACAAAAAGAGAAGTACCGATGCAAACAAACGTGTCCCAGTGGGTGAAAAATTTGGGGCAGGAATCTTCCCCTGGTGGGGTGTTGTTCAAACCATGCATTACACTGACCAGTTAAGCTATGAGTTGGAAACATTAATCAATAGTACCTTGCGATCAACTGCTTTGCTAACAGCTGAAATTAAGGCCCTTAGAATTGTAGCTTTGCAGAATAGAGCTGCACTTGATTATGTATTAGCCTCGCAAGGTGGAGTATGTGCCATTATAGGGGAGGAATGCTGCACCTATATCCCAGATAACTCCCAAGAACTTGAACAAGTAATTGAGGGAATACGAACGCTACAACAGTGTGTTATTGGCGAACATGCACCTGTATCGCAGGGCTGGGACCCTTGGACGTGGTTAACCAGTATCTTTGGAAACTGGGGAACCACAGTGCTCCATTGGGTGGCAGTCGTGGTAATTGTAATTTTGACCCTGTGGCTTATGACAGTTTTAATCAAACTTCTCTGCCAGTGCATGTGTGCCACTGTTACCTCCCCTAGTAAGGCCCAACTCCATCCTCTACTGCAGACAGATAATGAAAAATTGCCTGAACACTTTGATAAAGAAGTTTTTCCCTTCGCCAATGAATCAGAAATTACCATGGTCTAGTGTTGATACAGAGTATCAAAAGGGGGGAGAATGTAGTAGAAATTTCTGAGTTCATAAAGCTATATTTGCTATTATATGCCTTGAAGCTATGCTTGCTTTGTAAGCCATGCTGTAACAAAGTCATAATGAATGTAGTAGAAATTCTGGTATCATGCTGTTTTTACAGGGTTATAGAATGATACTGAGGTTACTTGAGGTACATTTGTAGAAACAGAAAGCAAGATAAAACTGGCAGAACTGGTTGTACCAGCCTGAATAACAGGCTCGGACAAAATATAAGATAACAGCATGCTTGGGCAAAATATAAGATAACAGCACGTTGAGGCATTGAAGGCAAGCTGTACGTGTTATGGTGTGAGTGAAACTCATTGTTTCACTCAGGTCAGATTGACCCAGGCATATGTATCAAGAAGTATTGGGAAAGAAATGGAATAAGCAGTGGAAAAGTACCCCATACATTGGTATCAACATGTTTTACTGTTACATTGGTATCAACTTGTTATTCTGTTTTATGATTGGCTAATACTGCAATGTTGGTATTTTTCAAGATAAAAATTCGCCTTTCAGTAAAATTAACAACGCCTTGATAATAAGTGTATATAAGTGATTGACTAATGAAACTCGGGGAGCCTTGCATGATTTTTGGAAGCAGACTCCCATATGCATATGTAATAAACCGTTCTTTCTACTATGCAGTGGTCCTGAGTCTGATTTTTAAAGTAAAGTGTAAGAAGGATATATTTTTTCCACGACAGTACCTACCCCGAATAAACCCGGTCTGGTCTGGGTGAATGAGCTCTGGCAGTAAGCTTTCTAGCCGAGTGGCCATAATTTTGGCTAGAACCTTAAAATCACAATTTAAGAGGAATATCGGTCTAAAGGAGGCACATTCTAACGGATCTTTCCCTGGTTTCAGAATCAGGCAAATCATGGCTTCTCCCCAGGATTGAGGTAACGTTCCCCTCTCCTCCCTCGCCTCTTGGAAAACTGCCTCCATGTGGTCCACAATTTTTAATTTCATAACTTTATAGCATTTGGCTGAAAAGCCGCCAGGGCCACTGGTCTTACCCCTCTTAAGCGCTCCATTGGCAGAGAGGATTTCCTCTTTTGTAATGGCCGCATTTAGCCACTCTCTCTATCTGTTATCTGCAGTACCTCCACCTTATTCAAGAATTCCGCCATCCCCCTGTCCTCCTCCCCTTTTGACCTTGATAAAGCTTGT
Source organism: Neoceratodus forsteri (assembly GCA_016271365.2). NCBI lineage: Eukaryota > Metazoa > Chordata > Ceratodontiformes > Ceratodontidae > Neoceratodus > Neoceratodus forsteri. The sequence goes on along the minus strand of CM057451.1, from coordinate 265,274,464 downwards.
GATAAAATCTCCTAAATCTTTCCCCAATGTCCGCTTTATTTTTCAGAAGGACCACATCCTCTGCTCGTACGGCCTGAATTAAGTGTCCCCCTCTGTTCCCCCTTATAAGATTTGCCAGCATGGTTCCCAGTTTGTTCCCCCACTCATAAAAATGTTTCCTGATAAATAGCCCTGTCTTCCTCGCCTCCCCCAGCAACAAATTATCCAGCGCTTCCCTAGTCCTTGCCAACAACAGGTGCACGTTTTCTCCACCCATACTCAGAGCTGCCTTTCTCTCCAACACCTTAAGTCTCTGTTCTAAATTAGTTTTCCTTTCCTTAACTTTTTTTTTATGATAGGCCACATAACTGATAATGACTCCCCTCATAAACGCCTTCCCCGCATCCCAAAAAACTGCTTTAGAGGTGTCTGTTTCCGAATTATTTCGTACATACTGCTGCCATTTTTCATACAGGTGCTCCTGAAACTCCTTTTTGGCTAGTAGATAATTAGGAAATCTCCACGCCCTTAACCTACCCTCTGCTTCCCCCATATTCAAAGACATGATAACCATAGCATGGTCAGCGATGTGAATGGGTCCATGCTTAATGTACCTGATTCGAAAATACCACTCTCTGGGGAGAAATATGTAGTCAAGCTGTGACCACGTTCGATGGGGGTGTGAAAAAAAAAAACATGTATTCCTTGACCGTAAGGTGAGCCGTTTGCCACCCATCTATAAGGTCTAAGTCATTCATTCCTGCCATCCATTCCCGAATGGCACTTTTAGGGGACCCCTTATGCTCCGAGTGGTCCAAAACAGGGTTCATCAAACAGTTCATACCCCCCCACACAATATCAGGTTCTGAAATTGCTCTGCAATTATTAAAGAGACAATCCTACCATAAAAATTCGAATCGTATACAGCAGGTGCATATATACTTCCAAATGAGATTTTCTCCCCATATAGAGTTCCTACCATAAATACATAACGTCCATCACTAGGGTCTATGACCACCCGTTCTTTTAGAAATGGTAGTTTCTTATTCAGGAGAACAGCCACCCCCCTTTTATGTGCATTAAAAGCAGCCGAATAACATTCCCCCACCCATCCCTTTTTTAACTTTGCAAGCTCCCTCTCCATGAGGTGTGTCTCTTGTAGCAAAGCAACATGGGTATTCTGTCTTTTTAAAGCTGTAAGCAGCATTGTTCGTTTAACCGGGGTGGCTATTCCCCTTACGTTCCACGATACCACATTTAAGTCTTGCATTCCCGACATGTCCTCCAAGTACTTTCCTGCACCCTTAACCTCCCTATAACCTCCCCTCCGGGCTCCAACTCCATCACCACTAATATGTCTGAATGGTGTATCTCATGGATCTGTGAACTAATATCTAACCGTAAAAAATTCAACAAGTAATAACTATATACACACCCCTTCCCCCCTCCACATTCCTTTATTTTCTAACACCCCCCCGTAACAAAAACTGCACAGGGCAGAAATTTTACTCTCCCTTCCCTCTATGAAGCAGTCCAAAAAAACGCCCCCCCCCGCCGCATTTTGTGAACAAAAAAAGACAAAACAACTGCCCAGTGGCTTCCTAATTATTAATCTTTAACCCAGTCAAACACTATAACTACCCTTACCCTCACTGTAGCTGCCCTCCATCCAACCCGACAAGCATGAGAAGTTCCCTTTCTCTCCTTGGGGTCTGGAATTCCAAAGGGTGCCCTCCTAACGTACCTCCCCCTTTCTTTCACTTAGGGCTCATCTTTCCAATAATATAATTTTCTACTCCCTGGAGGAGACAGGGCAAGGTCCCCCCCCCCAGAGGCGCATAGGGATCCCTTCTATATTACCATACCCCTCTCACCATCATACCCTCTTCTCTCCTTTAAATAAGTTCTAAAGTAGCGAAAGACAAGCTCCCTGAGAAGGCAGTATCGCCCCCCCCAACCCCTTCATGTCCATTATACATCAGTTCCATTTCAGAGAGATGGGGGCTTTGAAACTCAGGTCCGGAAACAGCCCTCCATCTACACTGGACTTCTGCATACGAGATGATATCGAGAGTTCCACATATCATACGCTGCCTCTTCATGAGGTAAATGTCTGGCTTCAGGCCTGCGCTCAGTTCTCAAAAGAAGGAGGAAAAAAAAAAAAAAGGGGAAGGGAAGGCCCTCCACTCATGGTCCTCATCCCTGAAATAATAAATCAATCCCTTTGCAAACAGTTCGTCTTCACACTATTTATCAAGGGGGAGGATAAAGGAAATAAGAAGGTTAGGGAAGGGTTAGTTTCATGCCAGTCACTTAGCTTTCTTGTATCTTCATCCTTCCTTCCACAAACCAGTCGAGCTTGCTATCGTCCCAGCCGGGCGGGCTTATTCCCGCTTCTGATTACCCTGACTTTTTCACCAGATCCTTCACAAACACCTCTGCTTTCGATACTTCCCAGAACAAGTAAACCGCTCCTTCATGCTTGATCTTAAGAGTTACGGGGTACAGCATATAACAATCAATTTTAGCTTCTCGTAGCTGCGCCATGACTGAGGCGAAAGCCCTACGATGTTTCAGAAGGCGGGCTGAGTAATCCTGGGAGAGATATAGACGGTGTCCCTCATATTCCAATGCTGGTCTGTCTCGATAAGCTTTTAAAACACTTTCCCTGTCTGGGAAGTAATGGAATCTCATAATCACCTGGCGAGGCGGCTGGTTAGGCGCTGGTTTCGGCATTACCGCCCTGTGGGCTCTCTCCAACTTCAAACGTCCATTTTTAGGAGTAATGGCCAACAGCTCTGGCAGCATTTTGGCACAGAAATCCATCACATTCGCACCCTCCATTCCCTCTGGCAAGCCCCTCAATCTTAAATTCAGTCGTCGATGGTAATTCTCCTGATAATCCAAAAGTCCCTTCAGCTCTTCCAGTTCTCTCTGCAGGGTGATGACTTGCTCAGGTATAGGAGCTATGGCGTCCTCCAAGTCCGAAATTCGCTGCTCGGCCTTGCTAATTTTGGTGGTCTGTGTAGCATGTAAGTCTACCAGCTCTTGCAGCTTTCTATCAAAGTTAGTAGCCAAATTGGCCAGTTTAGGTTCTAACGCAGCCAACACTTGTTGAGTCACCTTGTGGCCTATCGTGCTGACCTCGCCAGCCGACAGAGATATGTGGCCTGCATTCTCCACTTGGGATACCGGGGGTTGCTTCCGCTGTTTTTTTGTCACCATCCTGGAGCTTTTCCCAGCATTAGAGATCACATACTCATCCATCTCTCTTAATCACACCCTTCCAGACCTTCGATTCTTACTTTGGGTTACTTTTAGGGCAGTTTATTTTGATATTTAGCGGCGACTCTGAGGAGCGAGGTGAAAACACGTCTTTACTCCAGTCTGCTCATTGGCACCCCCAAAGAGCATATTTAAAACACTTTGTAGACTTCCGTCACTGTGGGTGCTAGATAAAAGTCTTGCCAGTAAGAATACTGAAGATCTGAAAGGAAGGCATAATGGTCAAGGTTGCGGCAACTCCTTTTGAAGATATACTTAGAGGTAGAAATCAGTTTTGTTATAGACCTAACACAAGCGATAGTGCAGTGATCACTAAGGTCATTAAAGAAAACACCTGAGTGGGTGAACAGGTGAGGTTTATTCACTAGGATGATATCTAGTAAAGTACTGTGGGCTTGATTTTTAGTGTTGGGACGAGAGGTTTCCGTAATAAGCTATGTAAGCCCAAATGAGTCACAGAGTTCCTTGAGGGGCTTGGAGCTACCAGAAAACCAGTCAAGACTGAAATCGTCCATAATTACGACCTCTGAGGAGGAAGAGTCCAAGACAACTGCGCAGGTGATTCAGTACCATAAGTCCAGCCAAAGGAGGTCTGTAACATCCGATTACATGGAAGGATTCAGTGGATGAGAGTTGAACCTTGATTGTAAGCCTTTTAAATTCCCTTGGTACTGTTGTAGCGTCTGTAACAGAGGCAGGGAATTTATCCTTTCAATAAATAGCTACCCCTCCCCCTCTGGTCTGTCTGTTCTAAAAATATTGTAGGAGGGGATATTTATTTCAAAATCCTGAGGGGAGGGTCTGAGCCACGTTTCGGTAATCACCAGGACATCTGGTGTTGAGTGATTTATCCAAGATTGTATGGCGTCAGGCTGCATGCATTCATATGGAGTAGTCTTAATCCCTTTAGATTTGCCAGTTCAGAAGGTGCATGAATGGGGGATGGAGGATCAGGGTTCAGTTCAATGTTGCCTGAATAAAGCAGCAACAGCAGCAAGATCTTTTTAAGTGTAACCCCCCTGCAAATGGGGGTTCATAAAAGACTTCCAGGAGCTTGCTTGAATGCTCCAAGCCTGAATGGTGTTTGGCATTTAAGCCATTTATCAGTGAGTGTTTTTAGAACCTCTGGTACTGTCTCTTTAAGAGCTGTCTGCTTGCAGACATAATTAGTTTGTATGGGGGGACTGTGTGCTTCTCTGAGTACCACTGAGCTGCTGCCAATTCACTTAATTTTTGCAGTCACTAGGAGTGCAAAGGGAACCTATCTGAAAGATGTAACTGTTTACCAGAAATTATTTAGAGTAATAATGAAATTACAGTTTGTCTAACCTGCTTTTTGCAGTCAGAACTGTGTCTGCTAGTTCCCATTCTAGTTTTGAACTGCTGAACTGGACCAATCAGTGTGGGGTAGCTAGCTCTAAAATGGTGCCTTGGACGAATCAGAACTTGGACTCATAATCTGAGCCAGCCACAAGAGGATTGTATGGGCAGTGACTCTGGGAGATGTAGTTTAGACTTCAGTGCCTTTTGGACCAACAGCAGCAGTCTATTGTGAGTGACAGCCAATCCAGTCAAGAACTGGGAGGAACTCAAAGGAAGTGCCGGTTTTGTCGGTTGGAGTTTCAGTTGAGCTTTGGCAGTGAAGAAGGAAGGAGCCCTGTGCTTTTTCAGTGTGCAGTTTTAGTCAAAAACGGTGTAAGGCCCAGAGTTCCGGTCTGCAGCTTGTTAGGACTGAATCCGTCCTGTGAAAAGAATCAAAGGATCTCGAAGAGTAGAAACCAGGCTCACCCTGTAGAAGACTGGAAGAATTGCTGAAAATTGCACTCGGTCTGTCAGGAACTGAATCTGCTGTGTGTTCTCCTGGGTATTGTGCAGGAATTGCGATCGGGATACAGATGCAGCCTGCTTGGTATAGTGCTTTCTTTTATATGGATGTGTGAAGAGGTTTGTGTACCTCAAGTGAGCCCTGCTGACATTGAAGGACCCTATCTTATTTGGAGGTCGTGAGTACTAATTCAGGGTCGCTCCCTGTTGAATTGCCACATTAAATCCAAATGGAATTACTGTACTGCTGACTGTTTAATTCTCCTTTTCTCTGTGTGAAAGGGCCTCACCAGCTGCCACGGTTTGGACTAGCCACTAGGGCTTGGGTACCCAGGGACAGTAACTGATAGGGATAGGCCTGTGCACAGAGCCATAGGTAGATTATTAGAGTGATAAGCTAATTAACCTGATTTCCCCCTGTCCTTGTTATATCCCCCTAAATAAATCAGAGCTGCTTGTTTCAGCAAAGTTATACTGCCTGAGGTATTTGTCTATGTTAAAGTACTATACTGTGATTGTTGCACTGTATCTCATTTCACAGGAGGTCCCAGTGCCGGAACCAGACCTGGGGGTAAGTGTATACTGTGAAGGTAATTCTGATATATTGTGTGGGCCACTAGTGGGAAGAAAGGGGGGTTGCAGTGTCCCAGAGGGCTGTGACCAAGTTAGTTTAACTATTGCAAACCCTGACCTCTGGGTGGAGGCACCCGCCATTGGATCCAGGCCCCTCAACCTGTTAGTGGCAAATCAGGCAGGGGTAGTAGCCCCTGGGATAGCGCCATCTAGGGGTTACATAAGGACACTTAGTAGCAGTCTAAGAAGTCAGGTACAACCCCTTTTATAGTAGTGGACAGAAGGAAGGGAGGAATTAGTTTGACGAGTTCCCAGAGGACCCAGGGATGCAAAAAGGAGCTCTCTAACCTCATAGGTAAGGGACAACTGCAGAGAGGGTGAAGGCATAGCTGGAGAAATGCAATTCCAATGGTGGTTGGTAAAACAACCACAGATCTGACTAGTTTGCAGGAATAAGGAAGACAGATTTAGGGAGGGGGAGGGCAGGGATTATTAAGCCACGAGTGGTTAGGTAAGATTCCTTGTGTAGGTTTATTGCTGTGGTTAAGTATAGAAATAAGCATTCCTGCTATGCAGCAGAAGAAAAAATTACCCACCTTAGTAATGTTGTTTCTTCTAATGGAGTCTTGCTGTATTCTGACAAACTGCAGTGATGTCCAACCTTTGAACTGCCCCAGAGATGAAAGAGTTAACTTTCCATGCTAGGCATGGAATGCTGAGCTAGAGCTCGGTTGAGACTCTGTCTGTTGCTGTTTGAACTCAAACCATCAGATCTTTACGAGCTATACTCACTGGGTGTCCTGTGTGGAAACTGTAAACTTACACTAGCCAACTGGCTACTAAATATAATAAACAGATTTTTTGGTCCCAAAACAAAGACTCAAGTCACGAAACCCAAAAAACAAAACAAACACAACACCCACCCACCCAAACTAAAGGGGTGAGAAATAAGGGGTGGGGCACCTCTTGAGTGCCAACACTGCTACTGCCCACCCACATCCCAAAACAAAGGTTCTGAGAGGGGAGCTGGGGAGGTCAGAATACAGCAAGACTCCATTAGAAGAAACAACATTACTAAGGTGAGTAATTTTTTCTTCAAACAACATGAAGTCTTGCTGTATTCTGACAAACTGCAGACTACCAAGCAGTAACTCCATGGAGGAGGGACAGAACCTACCTAGGAAATAGGCTCTGAAGCACTGCTGTGCCAAACCGAGCATCACTCCTAGCCTGGATAACCAGAGAGTAATGCTTGGTAAAAGTGTGTACTGTTTTCCAGGTGGCTGCTTGATAGGAAAATCCCTGGCAGCAGCCAGGGAAGCAGCTGTACCTCTGGTAGAGTGAGCCCTCAGGCCTGAGGGTGGAGTGCTACCTAGTTTTTCATAGAAAAATTGAATGCAAGAGACAATCCACCTGGCAACAGATCTCTTAGTAGCATGTTTTCCCTTACCAACCTCACCATAAGTGAGGAACAGTTGGAGGGAGTCAAACCTGTGACCCTTGGTACGCTCTATGTAGTAGCTAAGGGCCCTTTTCACATCTAAACTGTGCAGCCTCCTCTCCCCAGAGGAGGAATGGTCAGTGAAGAAAACAGGAAGAGACATAGACTGGTTAAGGTGGAAGTCTGAAACCACCTTAGGCAAAAACTTCCTATTAATCCTGAGGACCACCTTATCTCTATGGAAAGAGATAAAATCAGGCTCCACTAACAGGGCTTGTAACTCGCTTATGCGCCTGGCAGAAGTGATGGCCACCAAGAAAACAGTTTTCCAAGTCAAGTACTTAAGCTCTGCTGAGGACAAAGGCTCAAAAGCGGGTTGCATAAGCTGGGCAATGCAAACATTAAGGTCCCAAACAGGGGCACGGTCCCTGAATGGAGGATTGGTATGAAGCAATCCCTTGAAAAATTTAGAAAATACAGGATGGGCTGAAAGGGAAGAGAGCTTGCCTGCTGAAAGGAAGGCAGAGACAGCTGCCAGATGCACTCTTAGTGTAGCTGGTCTGAGTCCCAAGCTATTAAGATGAACCATATAGTCCAGGACTGTGGACAGGCCAGCAGACTCTGGGGAAATATGCTTCCCAGAGCACCATATAGAAAATCTTTTCCACTTGGAGTTGTAAGTGTTTCTGGTGGAAGGCTTCCAAGAAGCCTTTAGGATATCCACAACACCTTGAGAGAGGTGCAAATCAGCATACTCTAACTCTTCAAGAGCCAGGCCTTGAGATTGAGAGATTTGAGATTCGGATACCAAACCCTCCCCTGAGCACATGTTAATAGGTTGTAATTCCTGGGAAGAGACAGGGGAAGGGGGACTGCTAAGGACAACAAGAGAGGGTACCAGGGCTGCCTGGCCCAGTCTGGAGCAATCAGAATCACCTTGCAGGGTTGAGACCTGATTTTAACTAACACCTTGAACAGGAGAGGAAGGGGAAGCATACAGGAACTTCCCTTCCCAGTTGAGAACTAGGGCATCCAGGGGGACTGAGCCCAACACTGGGGGCCTGCAGCAGAAGAGAGGAAGTTGGTGATTGTTTACGGCTGCAAAAAGATCTATCTGTGGGGTGCCCCATCTGGAGAAGATCACCTTCAAAACCACGGGATCCAAGGACAATTCGTGATGGCCCTGAGATATCCTGATGAGAGCATCTACCAGGGCATTGTCCTTGCCTGGGAGGTGTACAGCTGTAAGAGAAGTGTTCAGGGAATAGGCCAGAGACCATAACTTCATTGCCTCTGTGCACAAGGCCGTAGACCGAGTGCACCCCCCTGCTTGTTGATATACCACATTGTGATGGTATTGTCTGTCCTGATCTGAACTACTTTGTTCTGAACAGACTTGGAAAAAGTTTGAAGTGCTAGAAACACTGCTCTGAGTTCTAACAGACTGATGTGAAGCAGAGATTCCTGAGGAGACCACAACCCTTGGGTGGTCAGGTGTCCCAAGTGTGCTCCCCACTCCAAGAGGGAGGCATCTGTAGTAAGGATCACCACTGTAACGCCTGGATCAGGGTTCGAGTCACTGGAATTAGTTTGGTCAGACGGTCCCTTTTCTGAGACCAGATGGCTCTCAAGTGGAACTGAATATCCCTCATTTGAAATCTTGCTCCCTGCACCACTGCTGTAGAGGCAGCCATGTGTCCCAGGAGTTGCAGAAAATGCCTTGCTGGTCGAGACACCTGGGGGGTGAATGAAGAGGCCAGTGAAATAAGGGTCCTTGCCTTGTCCAGGGGAAGAAAGGCTCTTGCTTTTACTGTATCCAGCTCTGCCCCTATGAAGGTGAGGAGCTGCAAAGGCTCTAGAACCGACTTTGAAAGATTCAGAAGGAAACCTAGAGAAGTGAGCAGTTGCTGAGTCATCTGAAGGTGTGACTTGACTTGGTCTGGGGACTGGCCTACTATGAGCCAGTCGTCCAGGTATGGAAATATGGAGATCCTTTTTCTCCTTAGGAAGGCAACTACTACTGCCAGGCATTTTCTGAACACCCTTGGAGCAGAAGTTAGGCCGAAGGGCATTGCTCTGAATTGGTAGTGGCCTGAGGGCAGCTCGAACCTGAGGTACTTTCGGTGGGAGCTTCTGATGAGAATATGGAAATAGGCATCCTTAAGGTCCAGGGAGACTAGCCAGTCCCCTGGCCTTAGAGAGGGTAGAATTATTTCCAGAGTCACCATTTTGAGCTTTGGCTTTAAAAGGTGCTTGTTTAAATATCTGAGATCCAGGATGGGCCGCCATTCTCCTGTCTTTGGGGGTTAGGAAGTACCTGGAGTACAATCCTTTCCCTTTGTGTAGGGGTGGAACCCTCTCTATGGCTCTGAGAGCCAAGAGGGAAGAGACCTCTGCCTCCAGGGCAAGTGCCTCTGAAGGATTTGCAGGTGGAAAGGATCTGGTTCTCATCTTTGGAAATTTTTTGAAGCTGAGAACCAGTCCCTGGCTTACTACTTCCAGGACCCATTTGTCTGATGTTAAAGACATCCAGTCCTGGACAAAGTAAGCCAGCCTGCCCCCTACAGGTGGTGGAGAATCAGCCCTGGCAAACCCATCAGGGTGCCTGTTCGGCAGGGGCTTTAGGCTGAGGGGTGGAAGCAGGCCTGCTTGTACCCCGTCTGCCTCTCCCTCTAAAGAACCCCTTATGAGCATAAGCAGAAGAGGAGACCTGGCCTTGGTAGAAAGGCCTATGAAAAGGCCTGCCCCTTGAATGCTGCCTCTGAGGAGTGGCTTGCCTTTCCCTGGCCTGAGCACTCCTGTAGGTGGTCCTGTATTCATCCATTTTCTTCATGTAGTTCTCTATTTGCTCCCCAAACAGAGAATTACCCACAACAGGAAAATCCATGGCCTTAGTCTGGGTATCCTGAGAAAGGCTAGTACATCTGAGCCAAGCCATCCTACGAAGAGCCACAGATGTAGCCATGACTCTAGATGAAACATCACTGGAGTCCACTGCAGCATGGAATTGCACACTGGATGCCTCAATACCATCCGCAGCTACCTGCTCCAGCTCCTTGGCAAGCTGGCCAGGGACCTGTTTAGCTAAAGCCATTAGTGTCCTATCTAGATTTCTGACATCTAGCTGTATAGGCCATATAATTAGCCTGCCTGAGTCCCAAGGATGCTGCCATGTACTGTTTCTTTGCCATGGCATCAATCCTCCAGGAGTCCTTATCTGGGGGGTGTGAAGCCAAGGGTATATTTGCCTTATCACAGGCTGCAGCCTGCACTACCCCAACATGGCTGCATTGCTGGGTAAGGAACTCCGTATCTGAGCCTAAAAGAATATACCACTTGTCCATTCTCTTGTCCACAGGAGGTATAGAATTAGGAGTCTTTAAAATTTTTATTGTCTGTTTCCCAAAGGACTTATGAAGGGGAATAGACAGCCTCCTGGACTCTGGGATATCCATCATAGTCAGGCTCCTCCTGGTCATCCACAGCTTCTTCCATAGGAAGCTGAAGAGTTTCAGCCACTTTTTTTGTAGAACATAAAATGGGAAGAGGACTCAGAAAGCCTAGGAGGAGACACTCCTGAAGGTTTGTCTGGGGAGATGTCCGGGTCAATGGGCACATCCAGACTTTCGTAATCACTCTCACTTTCCTCATACTCTCCTTCCTCCTCCTCCTCCGGTTCATAAAAATCCTCTAAATTATAATCTGGAACCGGGGGAACTGACCGAACTGCGCGCCTTCCTAATGGTGCCGGTTCGGTCGGAACCGGGGATAGCGACTGAACAATCCTTATCGCTTTGACTATTTCATCAGCGGTCGGAGAAAGAACTTGTGGATCTGCACTGGCTGACTTATCCCTTCTTGTTCTTTTAACTGGAACCGACTCCTCGGAGTTGGTTCTCCTTTTGCCCGAAGAAGTTTCGCCCTGGTCAGAGGGCACTCCTTCTGGTTCGGTTGGAACCAAACCGGGCTGGCCATCTGGGTCAGCGGACTTCTTGTCCTCCCTTTCCCTGAGCCTACCAACTCTTTTTTCCAGGGTAGCTGCAGGAAAATTTTTACAAATCTGGCAGACTGAATCGAGGTGGTCAAACCCCAGACAATAAACACAGGTGGTGTGGGGATCAGCCTTAGCAAAGACTTCCCCACACACACTACAGTGCTGAAACTCAGTGGGCCCAGTTTTTCTTTTGGGTTTCTCAGACATAGCCAGTCCTAACAAAAACTTACCACCTTTTTTCGGCAATCCGCCAGGCAAGACACCCTTATTGGTTCCTGACCGTGTTACGGGTCGTGAAAAACGTAATAAAATCTTTTTTTTAGAACCGATAAGGACCGGTTACCACACTCTAAAAGCAGAATAAACTTTTTTGAACAACCTGATCAGTTCAAACCGAACCAATCCCACGTTTACAAGTTCCACACAGAAAAAACAACAAAAATAAGCCTATCTAGTACTCACAAAACCACAGACAGAGACTGAACCGGTAGGTTACGGTTTAAATTCAGTCGAAAACCGAGAAAAACGGTACTTTAACCGACAAGTTGAACCGAGCAAAGGAGAAAATCTACGGAGCGACTGTTCAGTGAGGCGGAGTAAAGAATCTGACAGTTTGAGTTCAAACAGCAACAGACAGAGTCTCAACCGAGCTCTAGCTCAGCGTTCCATGCCTGGTATGGAAAGTTAACTCTTTCATCTCCGGGGCAGTTCAAAGGTTGGACATCACTGCAATTTGTCAGAATACAGCAAGACTTCATGTTGTTTGAATAGGGTGGTGTGCTTCATTTCTGAGTCCTGGAGCTTAAGTAACTAGCAATTAACTGTCTTGGAAGTAACTTAGTGCCAGAAGAGGTGTGGCAATTTAGGAGATGCCCCTTTAAGCTTTAGAACATGCAGTGGCCACCAACAGGAATTCAATCCTATAGAAGGGGCGGGAGAAAGTGTATTTAAGGGACGGGGGAGAGAATTCAACCAGGACTGTGCTATTAAATAAGCCATAGCTGGGAGCCTGCATAAAGTCGTAGCAAGGCTGGACAGTCGCTGGGACAAATCAGGAAGCTGTCCTTGCGCAAATCAGCCAATAGGGCCAGTTTCAAATATGCTGCAGCCAATTGCTTTCCTGGGTTGCAAGTGCGGTAAAATCAAGCAAGATAAGTACCTGCACATTGTTCTTAGTGGTCAGAGAGAGCTGATGGTGCGGCCGACAACTTCTTGTAGCTGCAGTCGCCGAGGCTGAGGCAAGCGAGAGCCCAATCGGGGCTAGTCTGAGGAGGATAACAAGAGGGGAGTTAGCATATAGTGTTTCAGCTAAGCAGGAGAAAAGTTGCTAAAATGATGAGTGGGGAAAAAGCACTTAAGACTAAATTGTGGGGTGGAGTTAAACAAAGGAGACAAGGTAGGGGAAGGGGCAGTGGGCTAGACAGCTGGAAGTGGGCTGTGGGTTTGGCGTCAACGAGAATTAATTAAATTATTTGAGTCTGGGCGCCAATTAATATGAATAGGTACAGCAGCAAGGGAGTGCAGAGGAATGGGGTGAAGTAGTAGAAGAACAGTACAGGTCAAAATTCAGAATACGAGGGACAGATCTGAAGAAAAAATTACTCACCTTAGTAGTAGTGAATGTCTCTCATTTGAAACCTTGCTCCTTGCACTACTGCTGTGGAAGCAGCCATGTGCCCTAGAAGCTGCAGAAAATGCCTTGCTGGTCGCAAGACCTGCAGGGTGAATGAAGAGGCCAGGGAGACAAGGGCGTCTGCCCTGTCTAGAGGGAGGAAGGCCCTGGCTTCCTGGGTATTCAGCTCTGCGCCTATGAAGGTGAGGAGCTGGACAGGCTCCAGTACTGACTTTGAGAGATTCAGAAGGAAACCTAGTGACGTAAGCAGTTGCTGGGTTATCTGAAGATGTAGGTTGACCTGATCTGGGGATTGTCCTACAATGAGCCAATCATCCAAATAAGGAAAGATGGAAATCTTTTGCATTCTTAAGCAAGCTACTGCCAGGCAATCTATTTCTCTCCCTGTGTACTTCACTGATCATTCTTCCTCTGGCGAGTGAAGGCTGCACAGCTTAGATGTAAAGAGGGCCCTTAGCTACTACATAGAGTGTACCAAGGGTCACAGGTTTGACTCCCTTCAACTGTTCCTCACTTATGGTGAGGTTGGGAAGGGGAAACCTGCCACTAAAAGATCCTTTGCCAGGTGGATTGTCTCTTGTATCCAATTCTGTTATAAAAAGTTGGGTAAGACCCCCACCTCAGGCCTGAGGGCTCACTCTACCAGAGGTACAGCTGCTTCTCTGGCACATCCCCATTCTAGAAATATGTCAAGCAGCTACCTGGAAAACGGTTCACACTTTTACCAAGCATTATTCCTTGGATATTCAAGCTAGGAGTGATGCTCGGTTTGGCACAGCTGTCCTTCAGAGCCTATTCCCTAAGTAGGTTCTGTCCCTCCTCCATGGGGGTACTGCTGTATGTCTGCAATTGTCATAATATAGCAAGACTTCATGTTGTTTGAAGAAAAAATTACTCACCTTAGTAATGTTGTTTCTTCTAATGGAGTCTTGCTATATTATGACCTCCCTTCCTGCCTGCCCCTCTCAGAACCTCGTTTTTGCTCTGTGGGTGGGCATCACAGTGTTGGCACTCTGTTTTTCTTGCCACTTTGTTGTTTTCTTTCACCCTCCCTAGGGTGAGTGTGTTTTTTAATTCATTATTGGGTCTCATGACTTGAGTCTTTTTTTGAGATCAACAAGTGTATTTGTTAGGGTACTAGTCAGTTGGCTACTGTAGGTTTACAGCTTCCATACAGAACATTAGTGAGTTTTAGCTCGTAAAGATCTGACGGTTTGGGTTTGAAAGCAAGCAGACAGAGCTTCCTTAACCGAGCTCTCGCTCAAGATTCCATGCTTTGCATGGAAGTTAACTATTTCACCTCCGGAGCAGTTCTAACCTGCGGTCATACTGCAATTGTCATACTATAGCAAGACTTCATGTTTGAAAAAGCAGTTTTGAACAGTGTATCTACTTGGCTAATATAATGCAATAACTAAAACAGGGTATTCACTTTAGTTAGCAAACAGAGGAACAGTAGAATTCAAGTATCAATCTGGCTATCCACTTTAGTTAGCAAACAGGTGGAATTTATTTATTAGTTGTTTAACCAGGAGTAGCACACTAAGCTGAAAGTTTTTTTACAGGAGCATTCTGGGAGCACAGGGAAGTTAAGTGACTTGCTCAGGGTCACACAGTATGTAAGTGGAAGCTGTGGGATTCAAACCCAGGTCTGGTCTGCTGGATGTCACCAGATTTGCAGCTCAGAGCCTTAAACCACTGCACTATACTGCCTCCCTATTTAAGTAACAAACTGGCTAGAGTAGTGAAAAAAAAATAGGAATGGCTAATAGGGCAGTAGGCGAACATGTTAAATTAACAGTTGCAAGCAGCTGGACAAAAATCATAGCACTTCATAGCAATGTAACATACAATTAAAAATTCGACCAGGACTGTGCTACTAAAAAAGCCAGAAAAGCTGTAGCTGGGAGCGCACTTAAAGCCGTAGCAAGGCTGGATAGTCTCTGGGGCCAACCGGGAAGCTGTCCTGGCACAAATCAGCCAATGGGGCTGTTCCAAATATGCTGCAGCCAATCGCTTTCCTGGGTTGCAAGTGCTGTAAAATCAAGCAAGAGATGTTTCTGAAAATTGTTCTCGGTGGTCAGGAGAGCTTATGGCGCGTCCGATGGTTTCTTGTAGCCACGGTTGCCGAGGCAAACGAGAGCCCGATCAAGGCTAGCCTGCAGATTGTTCTCGATTGTCCATGAGAGCTGATGCTGCAGCAGACAACTTCTTATAGCCGTGGTCGCCGAGGCAAGCGAGAGCCTGATCGGGGCTAGCCTGCAGATTGTTCTCAGTGGTTGGGGAGAGCTGATGGTGCATCCGACGGCACACATGCATGACGCTGTGAGTCTGGCTCGTGCTACATGGCTTTTCTCAGCACCAGGCCTCAACTGCCTCAGTACCTTTTTTACCGAGGAGGTACAGCATAACCTAGGAAGCACCTATGCACTTAACCTAAGGGCATAAACTATCCCTGGTGAACAGTGTAAGAGGGGTCAATAAACCAGTAACATAGTGTATTCACAGCTCAAACCAAGAACAAAAAAAGATCAATGTTAACAGACTGGAATGAGCCCAGGGATGGTGAGTGAATCGATGGTGAAGATATTCCTAGAAGATCAAGAATTACAGAGAGTATGTAATTCTCCTAACTTTCAGGAATCTGTCTTCACCATCGATTCACACTGAGGGGTTAGAGTACAAAGTTCAGACAAAATCCCCTGAACTAGGGTGATAGGAGAGAAGGGCTCACTCAAGACAGAAGTCCATTCAGAATAGTCTTGTCAAAGGTGGTATGTTGCCTGACATGTACATCCAGATCACAGGGCTTAACAAAGTTGTGCACTGTGCTTCAAGTTTCGCTCTGCAAATATCATCGTCGATAGGCACAGCGTGAATCTCTGTCAGGAACCAAAAATTACGTAATCACAGTAATTCTTGATCTTCTAGAATACCTTTACCATTTATTACTGCCCACAGGTCTATGCCGGAGGCAGAAGGACCCCGCGGGAGCAAAGACTTTTGCATTCTACAGCACGGGGGACTGACATGAGTGCCACAGCTGCCCACAAGGCAGACCTAATGATGTGGTGTTCCTGGGTTGGCCAGTAACTGACGCCTGTCACCCACCTTCCTCGGTTCTGTTTGCCAGAAGGGAAACGAGTGGGAGAGAAAAAAAGAGAGAGAAGGTCTAAAAGGGCTAGCTAGCCCAAAGGGATGGGAAATGGATATAGGATATAAAATCATAAAAGCAATAAAACCTGACTACCAATTAGTAGCACCACTAGTACTGGGCTTTAAAGGGTGATTTGTAGCGTTTGGGGATGTTACCTTAAGGACTGAACTGCTGTACTTAGTGTGTGCTTTACTGTGGTTAGGGGAGCAGCTTTGGTAGAATTTCAGGGAAGTCTGTGTGCTCACCACAGTCGCTTGCCGATTGTTGATTACTGGGAAATTTTGTGCGCTCTTGACCAGTCATTACACCCTTCCCCCTTGTCTCACACCCTCCTCCCGCCCTGACCCCAGCCAGTCCTTTGTGTAGTCCGTGACCTTTTAATCCCTACTAACCTGAGCTTTTTGTATTACAGACTGACTGACTGTGTGGGCCTCCCGACCATCCCACAGCTGCCCAGACAAACCCTCGGTGAACTGCATCTACAAGCAGGTACAGATGCCAGTGCAGCTGCTGCTTCTGTGGTGTTCCTCGCCTTCGGCGGGCATTTGATTTATAGCTGACACCCATCACGTGATGTGGTCACGTGACCATGCCACCAGAAGCCATCTCCCCAATTTCCCATTTGCACAATACAGACCCCTGCCACTAGAGGGCGCTGTGGTCTCCTCTATGCTAAGCAACTTTTTTTACCTCATCCTCCTCTATTCTTATCCCTAGCTAAGTTGTGTTAACCCCCCCCAACCCTCCTAGCCTAATTCTTGCCCTGCTACTCTCACAGTCCCTAACTCCATACTCCCCCTCTTCTCTCTGTGGATAGATGCAAACCTGGTTTCTTAGCCACCCACTCAATCCTCTAGGCTACACAGTCTGCTAGAAATCTTCCTGCCACTACCTCTGTTCATCCTTGGACACCTATTGGTTGCCGGTGGTATTTCACCACATAGTTGCTACCATCTATGCTGCTCACTACTTTCTAGCCTGTCAAGTGATACAAACTGTTGGGAAATCTTAGCCCCAGCTCCCCCCCCCAAAGTGGTGTCTCTTTCTTGCCTGTCGACAACGACCAATCAGATCTACTCAACAATACTGCTGACCTTCTCCACCCCACCTGTCTCAGCCCTCGTTGTTTACTGTTCTTTCTTTTTGACAAGTCCTATTCCGCTGCATCCACATCTAAGCTAGGTAGCCAAGGACATATTCACTCAATTTTTCAAGCTGTTCCCCAACAACCCAATCTCTCAGCTTGTCTATTTTGTCTATTCTGCAGCCGATTTTCTTACTTTCTCTCTCTCTCTCGCCCTACCTCTTACAGTTATTCAGCCCTCTGGACATCTCGTAGCCCTACTATACATTATCACATTTATTTTATCAGATCGACTGGTAGCACTAGGTCTCACTTCTACTCCTACTGGTCTGGCATCACAGCCTCCAGCAGTGGTATACCCCAAACCTTTAACCAGCCTCCTGCCTATTCCTTTCTTCTTGAAGAAAGAAGCCTATTGTCTTGGATCATGGTATGCCTGAAACCTTACACGGTTTATTCCCAGCAGTTCACTCCCTAAACTACTACTCTTATTCCTTCTTATTTTGGCCGACGATGCTGAGCTGAACCCTGGACCCACTGTTCCTCAGTTCATCGCCTCCAATCCGTCAGTTCACATCCGCCCCTCCATTAAGAGTCTGAAGACTGCCCACATAAATGCCCAAAGTCTGCACCCAAAAATGGCTAAGGAAGAGGCCTGGGTTACACTTCTTAACCCCGACGTGTTAAGTATTACTGAGTCGTGGCTTAAACCTAGTATCCTACCCCACGAAGTAGCTTTGCATGGTTACTCTTGCTTTAGGCAGGACAGGACAGGTAAAAAAGGGGGTGGCATTCTCATTTACATTACAGTTCTTATCCCTCCACTGCCCCCCCAATGCTGAATGCATCTTCCTTACCTTAACCATGCATACTGTTAAACAACTAATCCTAGGATGTATCTATCTCCCCCCCATGGATGTTAATAATGACCTCCCCTTCCTTACAGCTTCCATTTCTGACCTCCCCGACTTCGCTCTCGTACTCTGCGGCAATTTCAACCTCGATTGGTTGAATCACAATAAAAAACAAAGTTCATTCGATACTAGCCGACTCCAAGCTTACCCAACATATCTCTAAACCTACCAAACTGAATACCAAAGTTAACCACTCCCTACTGGACTGGGTAGTTTCCATTTGCCCTCACGTGGTATAATCTGCTACAGTACTATCTGATTGTAATAGTGATCACTCTCCAACTCTCTGCTTATGGAGTTACAAGTGCCCAACCCCCTCAAATTACAGAATCAAGAAATATGTCACTCTTTGACCTATCAGCCTTCCTGTCATCTCTCTCTCCGCGGCTGACTGGGGCTCTATTAAATCTCTGCCTGATATCGATCAGGCCTTAGACTACTTGATTCGCACACTGAAGGCTATAATTAATCAACATGCTCCCCTCACAAAAAGGAGGTCCAAAGGTTCAAAAGCTCCTTGGCTAAGCAAGGACATGAGGCATCTCATGTTCCTTCGAGATGCAGCATGGAAAAAATTTAAGAAGAGTGGTAACCCCTCCGATTGACAAACTTTCAGCCAACTTCGTAACTCTTGTAAGAGTAAGCTCTGCAGCGCCAAGTATATGTATTTATCGTTCCTTGCAGACCGAACGTCTCAGTAACCCTAAGGCATTCTGGAAGCAAGTCAACACATTAATAAAATTCCCCGGTCTCCCCCAGCACCCTACAAGCAGGAGGGACCACTCTATCTGACCCCCCCCCCCGTCTATTGCAGAGGGCTTAAGCCGCTTCTTTACTGATCTTGCTAGCTATACCTCGCACTTTGTCCCCTATCCTGATTTTTACCACTCCTCCTTCCCACACAGGCTACCCATAAAGAAGTGTAGCCACTAATAAAGTTAAAGGAAGATAGCTGCCCAGGTTTTGACTCCTTAGAACCCCGTTTTCTAAAACTAGGTGCTTCAGTCCTTGCTGTTCCCATTCGTGACCTGATAAACAAGTCCCTTATTACTTGGTGCATACCAGCGGAAAGTAGCAATAGTCATCCCACTACACAAGGGTGGTGTATACGCAGCTGAAAACTTCAGACTCATATCAATCCTCTGCCCCCTAGCGAAAATACAAGAAATGAAAATTACGTACCTACCGTAATTCTTGATCTTCTCTTGTATCTTCACCATTAATTACTGTTGGGTGTCAGCCGGGCGCGCTTTCCCAGGAGAGTTTTATATATATATATATATATATATATATATATATATAGAGTTGGCGTTGACGCCACCCCTGGAGTGGCGCTCTGTGTAAGTGTGAGGCGGCCGTTGGCTGCAGAACTCCTCCTCCATCCCAGTTCTGTTGGCTGGAGAGGCGATAAAAGGGTTAGAAGAAAGAGTGAGGCAAGAGAGCTGAGGGATAGAAAAAGGAGAGGATATAAACTGAAAAAGGAATAAGCCGATAGAGGATAGAAGGGAAAAGAAGAACTGCCTACCATAAGGGACCAAAGGGCCTCACTTCTGGGGCAGCTCTAAGGGAGGAATAGATAGGGAGGAGAAAGAAGAAGGGTAAAAAGAGAGAGAAGAATAGGAGGGGAGGCTAGGAGGGGGGAAGACTGCCGTTGGCAATTAGTTAAGGGTTATAAGCTCGGAACCACAAACAAGGGAGCAAGGATCCCATTTTGGAATTGAAAGAGAAGGTCAACTGAACTTCTCACTCAGAATGGACACCAAAGGCAGGTTCCCTAACCTCCCGCCTACCCGGTTTTTCCCAGACTCCAGCCGGGAGCTCTTTAATCATTAAGAAGGAAAAACTCTGTTCCAAATGAGGGCTGCCAGCTAGGAGGGAGGAAGCCCACCAGTATTTTGTTAAGTGATAACACAGTATCATGTGAAAATGGGGGGAGGGGCCTGCAGGGGGCACCCCATGCCAAAGAGAAAGAGCGGGAACTCAATCGGACTCCCTAGAGGCAAGGCACGGAACACTCTTTGAGGAAATTGGAGTGCTGGATAGCGCTACACCTGTAGAGGCTGACATAATAGGATTAAGACTTGCCAGAAGTGGTCTGGAAAAGAGAAGTCGAGTCCCGAAAGGGATCGTCTCTTTAAAGTGTGAATTGAGAAGAAATGGCTGGGGAGAACCAAGAGATGCCCATTAAGGGCAGTCAGAAAGAGTTCCTTCAGGACAGATAAATGAAGCTCGTTCCTCCTGTTCTCAGAGGGAAAGATCCATTCAGAGGATCGGAAAGAGAGCATGTAAAACAAAACAATTTTTTTTTTTTTTTTTTTTTGGTTTAACGGCCCAGAGAGAAAAGGGAGGGACAAGCAGGGAAGGGGAGACGCAGAAGAAGGAGGCCCTTGAGGGGACGGTGGGAAGGATTCAGTAATGAATGGTGAAGATACAACAGAAGATCAAGAATTACGGTAGGTACGTAATTTTCATATCTTGCCTTGTCAATCTTCACCATTCATTACTGTTGGATAAGTACCAAGCCCCCTTCCCCTAGAAAAAGAGGGAGGGAGAGAGAAAACCCCTGAGGGAACAGACCCCTCAGCCTCCTACTGGTGACAAGTAGAGAGGGGGAGACCCTGACCAATAGACAAGAGTCTAAGGTGGGTGAGGAGGAGAAGATGCCCCCAAGGGGCTGTGGGAAGGGGGCTGCCCCTGAAGAATTCTCCTCGCCCTACGGGAAAATAGGCGGGTCCCCCAGAAGGCAGAGCCAGTTACCCTACTCCAGGCCATGGGTAACAGTCGGGAGAGATGAAGCCATGCCGTCCGCCTGATGCAGATCGCTGTCCCTACTAGCCTGGATGCCACCTCGCTGGCGTCATAGGATGCCCTCACTTGGTGCCTTGCAAGCTCCAGACCCTATGCAGAGAGGGCAATGGCTTGTCCAGACTGCTCTGAGACAGGTAGCAAAGCTCAGACCTGAGCCAGCATCGACCACAGATGCATGTTGTAAGCAGCGTGGTGAGCCTGATGGGAGGAAATGCACAGTAATGCACGACCAGAAGAGAAAACTCTTCGTCCCCACCGGTCGAACTCAGCAGAATGCGAGTCCGAAGGCCTGTCGTGCACTGGGCGGCGAAGCCCAGAAGGAGTATCTAGGGACATCAACCCCGAAGGTGGGTGAGGTAGAGAACCTAGAGACTTGTGGAGGGCACAATACCGTCTCCTGCAGTCTCCAGGGGCTGGAGAAGGAGTGGCTGGAGACTGCCAGGTGCGGATAGACGCTTCCTGGAAGGGAATCGGCCAGGAAGGCACCACCAAATGGCGGGCGCTGAATTCACTGAGGAAAGCACGCATCTGCAGCTCCGTATTGTCTGTACGAATGTAGGAAATATGAAGCTCTGACACCATCCTCGAAAGGAAACACTGATAGTCAGTGAAGTCAGCGGAAGGTGGACAGGAAGTTCCTCTTCCTCAGTTGAGGAAGATGAGGAGGAAGTGGAACTCGAATGTCCAGAAGACTCCTCGGCGGGGGGGGACAGGCAAAAAACCTGTTCGTCCATGGCCCTAACATAGGACGGGAAGGCCGCCGCAGTAGCTCT
The DNA here is from genome assembly GCA_016271365.2 of Neoceratodus forsteri. Classification (NCBI taxonomy): domain Eukaryota; kingdom Metazoa; phylum Chordata; order Ceratodontiformes; family Ceratodontidae; genus Neoceratodus; species Neoceratodus forsteri. The sequence goes on along the minus strand of CM057451.1, from coordinate 265,252,999 downwards.
GAACGTCTCCCAAGTTAACGGCCCAGTGGGCCCCACATGGCCTGGGAGAGAGGGGGTGGTTGCAGAGGGATGGGCGAAGGGCACCTAAAGGCACATGCCTGGCCTCTGCCAGAGCTCTGAGATCCAGGTAGCGATGCAGCCAAAACTAAGGACCCTGTGATCACGCCGGGTTGCGTAGAAGAAAGGAAGGGAGGCAACTCCGGAAAGAGCCCTGAAGGGGAATCTCCCCTGTGGCACGCCTGGGATTGCATGAGTCCAGAAGGGCAACCCTCAGAACCGCCACTAGAAGGCGCTTTGGAGACCTTCAGAGAGGTGAGGATCAATGCTAGACTCCTCCCACTTGCCAGGGGGCGGTGGGGGCTCTCGCTGCTCTGACCCTACCTCTCAACCCTTCGGACTCTGAAGCAGCCCTCTTCCTCGAAACCAGCGGAGGAGGTCCCCGCTGAGCAAGGCCCCAAAGGGCGCCTACCGAAGCAGAGTCCTCCTCCCTCTGCTGAAGGACCCGAGCAGCACCGGAGACAGCGGCTGCCTGGGACCCACCAGAAGAGGGAATCCCTACTCGTACTCCTGAAGGGTCCACCACAGATGACTCCAGGCCACCCCTAGCCGTGGAGCCCTCCGGGCTGACCGAGTCCCCGGCACTGCGTACGGCGCCGAGGCCCAAGACAGCACCGCCGCGGACGCTGCCTGAACCCACGGCACCGTGACCCAGAGCGACACTGCCGACGGTGCAGCCAGAGTCTCTGGCGCCGCAAATGACGCCAAGGCCCAGAATGGCACCGCCTATGGCCCTGACCGAGTCACCGGCGCCATGAGAAGCGGAAGACTCTATAGCGAGGAAAGATGGTAACGAGGGCCCACCAGCGCTGGGCCCCACAGCCAGGGGCCCCGACACCAGGGGAGCCTGCACCTCCGTGGAGGTGACTGCCGGGACGGCACCAACAGCACGACCCCGGGTGGGATCACGCCGTTCCTCCGGCGCCAAAGAAGAAACCTCCTCCTCGGCAAGGCTGGAAGTGGAGGAGGTTTCCTCCTCGCCAGGCCGTACAGACCCGGGAAGGGACCTGGAAGAAAGGTAGAGAGATCTGGCCTGGGAGGCCCTAGGGCGACGTCGTCCTCAGAAAGTCGGCGGAGTCACCGATTGCAATGCTGGAGTTCTAAAACACGGCGGTCCATGGAGAAGCAGGCGTCACAATGGTCCATATCATGGTAGGGTCCCAGGCACCGTGACAAACATCATGACGGTCCAAGACGGAAAACTGATGGCCACAAGGGCACAGACGCATAGGGGCACGGCCCGCCTTAGACTTACTCTTTGCCCCCGAACCAGACATGATGCTAAACAATCAAGGATAAAAACACAGAAAAGGCTCGGCGTCGTCGAAAGGAAAAACAGTAATGGAAAGATCTTACCAGTCGACGACGTCGAGAAAATACCGGGATGAAGGAGTGTTGAAATAAATTTCGAAAGGCCTATGACGCAGTAAAACAATCGAGCTGTCGGAAACTCGCGCAGCAGGTGCAGCCTCGACAACGGGAGAAACAGAACTGGGATGGAGGAGGAGTCTGCGGCGCCTAACGGCCGCCCCTCGCACTCTACGCTGAGCGTCACTCCAGGGGGCGGCGCCGACGACTCCTCTATGAAAAAAAAAAAAAAACTCCTGTGGCAGGTGCGCACCTCCGGCTGACTCCTAACAGTAATGAATGGTGAAGACTGACAAGGGAAGATCGTCTAATTTTCTTTTCTTTTTTTTCAAACTCTGTTTATTTCTCTCTCACCAATGGCCTCTCTCTGGTGTGGTCTCTTGGTATGTCGGCTCCACCCGTCCAACCTGAAGCCCAGACATCCTCCTTCAGTGTGCAGCACCCCTCCTCCAGCGCAGCTAGCCCGAACCCCCTGGATCTGAGTCCCCCGAGGAAGGACTGCCATACTTCTTTCTGGCGCTCTATCTAGAGTACTGGAGGGCTGCCGCAGTAGAAGGAGGGACAGAAGTGAACGTCCTGGTGCCCTGAGCTGGACATGGGGCCGCAACCACTGGACCCACCATCGCCTACCAATGGCTGGGGGTCTTTTTCCTTGGATGGTGGTGCGGACGTGCAGCGCAGGTGTGCTCCCGCACCCACCTGCAGGATGTCCACTTCAACCACCATATCCAATTGAGACGTGCACTGTTCAGCCGAGCCCCTAATCTCCAGTAGGGGCTGCCAAAGCTTTGCAGTGCATGCCCATCCTCCCCAGGAAAAGGCAGCTCAATCCAAGTCAATGCCCCACCCCCCCAGTCCGCTCCCAAACCCAGGTCGCCGGCGTGGCACGAGGTGTGGCATCCAGCGCCTCAACCCTCAGCGCCACCTAGAATGTCTCATTTAAACCAACTTCTATCTTACCTTGAACGTAATCACCTCCTCACTGATTGTCAGCATGGTTTTAGAAAGAATTATAGCACCTTCACAACTCTGATCAACGTATCCACAGATACCCTTGGTTCACCCGACAAAGGGCTATACACAGGGGCCATATTTGTAGATCTAAGGCCTTCGATTTGGTAAACAATAACCTTCTGTTGCATAAACTACACCCCTTGGGCATGGACCGACAGTCATTTATTTGGTTCTATAATTACCTACTCGGCTGCTCTCTAAGAGTAAAACGGTCAGGGGCCCTCTCTTCATTTAAAACTATAACTCATGACTTACCCCAGGAATCTATCCTGGGGCCCCCTTCTGTTCTCTTTATTTATAAATAAATTTCCCATGATCTGTGGCGGTTGATGATGCTATTTTATTCCGCTCATCTTGTGATATCCAATGGCTTAATCATAACTTGGAAACTGACTTCCAGACACTCGAGAAATGGTTCCTTACGAATCACTTAGTCCTTAACACCAAAAAAACAAAAATAAATTGCTGCTTTTTTTCAACCCCTCTGCAAAAGCGGCACCCCATGGTACTCTACATATTAACTGTACAGGAGAAACACTTGAAACAGTTCAATCTTTCAAATACTTAGGTATTTTGCTAGACCCCTCTCTCTCTTTTGAGCCGCATGTAACTCAGATTACAAAAAACTCACTCAGAAACTCTGCTTACTCTACCGCCTTCGCCCCCTCCTCTCTCACGCCTCAAAAGACTGCCGCCTCTTTCCTCCACCCCTTACTTTTTTATGGCACCCCTCTACTACTATCCATCAAGACCACCATACTCTCCCACCTGAGAATGCTTTACTACAGGGTGGGAAGATTCGCTCTTGGGAGTTAATTTGCGCCACCACTGAGGTTTTAGAGTAATTAGTCTGGTCTGACTACGAACAAAGATTGCAGTTTTCCTCCCTTTGCTTTACCTGTAAGCTTACCTTCCTCTTCTCTACCCTGTCTGAGTGACTTAATGAAACATAAACCCTCTCCAAGTCCACTCAGGTCCTCCTCGGCCCCTCTGCTGTACACTCCTTATCCCCGCTTGATGACTGGCAAGTGTTCTTTTGCCTATTCTGCACCCTCCACATGGAATGCACTCCCCTTCTCTACCCTCTCCTCTCTTGCCTTGTTCAAGCGCTCCCTCTCCGCATACCTAATGCAGCCTAAACCCTGCATCTATTTTGCCTAATTGTCTGAAACATACAGCCTAATCGATGGAATCTGCTTTTGTAGTCTGATTTCTGCAACTGCTTACTTCCTGTGAATACTTATGCTGACAACCATGTACCATCTGTGATCCACTGCTTTATGCATGTTTAAGTGTTGGTTTGCCTTCTACTGTACAATCATTGAGTCTGCTTTGATCCATTCTGTATGGAATATTCATTTGCACTGTTCGCTTTGGTCATTATGCACTAATGTAAATATGCTGTATATATTTCTCTCACCTATCTTGCACTACAATGTATTTATGTTGTGTAGATTTTTTCTCACTTACTTTGTATAGTTTTTGGCAGTGGCGGAGCCAGGTTTGGGAGCGTCTGGGAGCCGGGGGGGCCATTCAGTCAGTCATGGGCTCCACAATGGGCACTAAACAGTGAATAAAGATGGTGGTGGGGCAGTATTACTCACACTGGGGCAGCCAGGAGGGGCGACCACCCCCCAGCCCCCCCTCTAGCTCCGCCACTGGTTTTTGGCACATGTTCTTATGCTTGTACCCTAGACTCGGGACTCTCCTGAAAAAGGGACTACACTGACTCAATGGGCTTACCCGGTTACCAAAATTCAAATAAATAAACTTAGAGAAAACTAATAATTGAGCCCAAAGGCACAAAAGAAGCGAGTTAAAAAAAAAAAAGGGCAGACACAGACCACCAACCGACAGAAGGACAGCAACCCTGAAAAAGGGATCTGGCTGGATGAGAAAGACAAGAGGAAAATTCAAAAAGGATTGAAAAAAGATCTTGTACCATGGTACAAGAACAGAAGTAAAGGAAAGAAACCAAACAGGTCCTCTTTCCACTCCCCCAAGGTAGAGAAACAGAAGAGATAATTGTAGGGATGCTCTCAATATCCTGCTTTCAAAACTAAAATCCTAGGCAGCCACATTAGTTAGAAAGTACTTGCAGAGCTGCAAGGAAACATGATAGTTTAGACTGCCCAAATCCAGAGGGATGAGGAGCGAAAGGCGAGCATGCCAGCTGAAGGATAACTAACTTGGAAATCAAGGCCAAAAAGGAGGAGGATGGAGAAGCAGAGGGAAGTACAGCTACGCAAGAACTTACCGTAATAGTAGATCTTCAAGAAGAGCTCTTGCAGCAGTTAACAACCATTAGAACACCAGGCACTACTTCTAGCTAGCAGTCCAAGACGGGGGAGACAAGGACCACCCTGACGTTGGCTCCGCCCATGACGTCAGCCACAGAGACGGCACCTCAGAGTGCAGCAACCCCTCATGCTGCACTACAGTGTCAGTACAGGGATTTAACCCAAGTGCCTGGTTGAAGACGTTAAACCGAGGTCCCCTGGTGCCACCCCAGTTCGTCCACTAGAGACCCGGCTAGCATAAAGGATGGGACAAACTGAGGAGGCTTTGTCATCCCGATAGGGACATTCGGAAAAAAACACTGGGGGAAGGAGGGAGCGAAAGCATACCTTCTGCAAGAGCTCTTCTCAAAGATCTACTGTTACGGTAAGTTCTTATGTAACTTACTATCTCACTTCGAGACAGAGCTCTTGCAGCAGGTTATAACCGTTAGGACTGAGTCCCAAGCAGCACTGTCAGTGTCTAGGCAGGTAGCACAATTGCCTCTGAGGCCAGGAGATCAGAAGGCTGTGGGTTCTATCCCCACACCAGGCACTTCGGTTAAATCCCTATACTGACACTGTAGTGCAGCATGAGGGGGGCACTGCACTCCGGAGGTGCCGTTTCTCGGATGAGACATTAAACCGAGGTCCCACCTGCTTGTTCTGGTGGTATTTCAGTTGGCTGTTACAGATTCCGTGACACGTCTTGAAAAGAACATGGGAATTTCCCTTGTGCCCTGGCCAAATTCCCCCCCCCAACCCACTTACTAAAAATACCACCAATACCTTAATCTGGTTCAAGGTTAGTTGGCATTCATCTGTATCTCCCTTCCCCAGGTTGTACCTGAAAATAGGCAGAATTTGTCTAGTGCACTTACCTGGTCAACAAAAACTAAATCAATACTGGGATATCACCAGGTCAGAAGGGGGGTGGAAGCAGTGATGCCCCTGGGCTCCTATGAGAGTAACCCCTGAAGGACTGCCAGGCTGAAACCTGCCCTCCTTCTGGAAGCAATGTCCAAACTATAGTGCTGGACAAAGGTGTGTACTGAACCCCAGGTGGCTGCAGCACAAAGGTCTGCTGCAGACACATTTTTGAGCAAAGGATGTCGCCATCCCTCTGGTCAAATGACCTCTCACTGGACCTGGCAGGGTTTTTCCATACTTCTCATGGCTGAAAACGATGCAGCTGACCAGCCATTTAGACATGGGTCTATTTAGTGACATTCGTTGGGCAAAGGACACAAACAACAGGTCTGACTTCCTTATGGACCATGTATGGTCAACATAATACCCAAGGATTGTGTGTACATCTAGGGTATGTAACAAGGCCTCCCCTTTGTTCAAGTATTTAGGGTAGTAGACAGGCAGGTGAATGTCTTGGTTGAGAGTAAACTCTGACACCACCTTTGGGAGAAACTTAGGATTTCTGCAAAGGGACACCCTGTCCCTATGAAAAAACAAATATGGTTCCTTGCACATAAGAGCTTGAAGCTCAGAAATCCTCTGGGCTGAAGTAATAGCAACTAAAAATAATGCCTTCCAAGAGAGAAAGCGAAGCTTGCAACTCACGGGTTCGGTGGGATGAGGTGGGGGGCAGAGTCAACTTCTTTAGCATACACAACAAATCTCATGGGGGAACAGGGTCCTGAATGGGAGGCTTGATGTGCAGGATACCTCGCAGGAAGGTATGTGAAAGATCTAGCTGCACCAAGGTCCTGCCATCCATCGGTACATGATAGGCTGAGATAGCCGAAAGATGTACCTTTATGGATGGGTAGCTTAGATCTGAATCAGACAGGGATAATAGATACTCCAGGATGTAGTTCACCTCACAAGAGAACGGATCCAAGTCGCGGGCAGCAGCCCAGTGGCTGAACCGCTTACACTTCATGGTGTATGCGGCCCTAGTAGACTGTTTTCTGGCAGCCACTAACACCTCCGCTACCCCTTTGGACACCCTGTACCTGCTCCTGGCTAAGGCTGCAGGAGCCATGTGTAGAAATGCAGAGATTTGAGGCTGGGGTGAACTAGAGAGGAAAAAAGACAAAAAGAGCATTCCAGACGAGGAGGTGCTCCAGCTGGAGGTAGCTAGCCTCAAATCAAACAGGAAAAAAGGAAAAAGGAGCACTCCAGACGGAAAATGTTTGCAAAATAACACGCTAGAATAGCTTTTTATTGCATGCCAGTAAAGAATGAACCAGGAACCTTTGAAGGCACGAACGCGAAATGCAGGGGCGAACTAGAGAGACCTGCTCTTGGGATAGCAACCGTGAGGACAGTGGAAGTGGGACTGGGGGTTCTACCATTAGCTGCTGCGGAAGTGGGAAAAACAGGTTACTCACCTGTAACAGTAGTTCTAGGAGTGGTACATGTTGTTCATCCCCACTCTCTGGCATGTCCCTTTCCCCTTTAAATCTTGCCGGAAGTCTTCAAGCTGGCTCCTCTCACCCACCCGGGTGGTATATACCTCGGCTCCGTCCCGTGATGCCAGATCTTAGCCCGCTGGAAGCAAGGTGATGCACCTAAAGCCGGGGAGATCGGGTGGGTACGTGTGGATGAACAACATATACCACTCCTAGAACTACTGTTACAGGTGAGTAACCTGTTTTTCTAGGAGCATGGATATGTTGTTCATCCACACTCTCTGGCAGACTCCTAGCTGGGAGGAGGGAGGCAAGGTGCACACCACCTACTTAGGAAACAGAGGTTGGAGAACCAAGGCCCCAAAACCAGCATCTCAACGTGACTCCAGGTCGATGTGGTAATGGGTAATGAAGGTGTTTGCTGACTTCCAGGTAGTAGACCGACAGATTTCCTGGATAGGGATGTCCCTTGAAGCAGACACTGACGCAGCAGTATGGCCGGTACAATGAGCTCTTAACCCTGTGGGAGGCTCCTTGCCCGCCAACTCATAACACAGACCTATGCATGATGTAATCCACCTTGCAATAGTCTGTTTGGCTGCAGGTCTGCCAGAAGCGGCTTCAGTGTAGGTGACAAACAGCTGGCGAACCTCTCCCCGGATTTCCGCCATCCTCTCCTTGCAGTGGGAGAGAGCACGTCTAAAGTCCAGGGTATAGAGCCTCTACTCGGCATCCGAGGTGTAGTTAGGGTAATATACCGGCAGAGTCAACACCTGGTTAAGGTGAAACTCTGATACCACCTTCGGTAGGAATTTCTGGTGGGGGCACAGGACAACTTTGTCCCTGTGAAAGACCAGATAAGGGGAGTCCACCGAGAGCACCTGGAGCTCCCCTGTCCTTCTGGCTGACGTGATAGCCACCAGGAAGGCAGTCTTCCACGACAAGTGCGAGAGCTCACACTTGTGCATGGGTTCGAATGACCTGCCCATGAGCTTTGCCAGTACCAGCAGTAGATTCCACGGAGGTCGAGGTTCACGCACCAAAGGGGATTTGTGATCCAGGCCTTTGAAAACGCACCCCACCACTGTCTCCTGTGCCAATGTCGACTGACCGGCCCGTGCCTGGTAAGCAGAGATGGCTGCCAGGCGCACCCTAAGGGTCGATGACCGAAGACCCCCTTTGGAGAGAGACCAAAGGTAGTCTAAAATGTTAGCCACAGAGCAGGATAAGGGGTCCAGACTCTTACCCTGACACCAAATGGAAAACCTTTTCCATTTGAAAGCATGACATTTCAAGGTCAATTCCTTACGAGATGTCTCCACCACGGTGTAGACATCCTCGGAAAGACCCAGTGCCTGGAACTCTAGCTGCTCAGGTACCAGGCTGTAAGGTGCAGGGAATGAAGGCCCGGGTGGAATACCTTCCCCAGGTTCAATGATATCAGGTCCGGGCGTGTACAAAGCCGCTCCAGGGCCCCTGCAGCTGAGGCTAAGGAGATCTGGATACCAGAACTGGTGGGGCCAATCTGGGGCTACCAGGATCACCTTCGCCTTATCCCTCCTCACCTTGAGTAACACCTTGTGATCAAGGGAAATGGAGGGAAGGCGTAGAGGAGGCCTGGGGTCCACGGCCTCAAAAAGGCATCCCCCTGCAGCATGCCCTGCTGAGGGGGGCGGACATGGTACAGCCTCAGCTTGGTGTTCTCCCTGGAGGCAAACAGGTCCATCAACAGTTTGCCCCAATGGGAGAACAGACTGTAAGCTACCTCAGCATGGAGAAACCACTTGTGGGTTGTCTGGCCTATGCGGCTGAGAGCATCCGCCAGTTGGTTCGAGACTCTTACCATATGGATGGCAAGGAGATCCGCCTCCAACCGGCTGACGAAGGTCCAGATCCGGAGCGCCTCCTTGCACAGCAGATGGGAGTGCGTGATGCCCTGTTTGTTGAGGTAGTACATGGTCGTGGTATTGTCCGTCTGGACTTGAACCACTTGACCCCGGAACTGAGGAGCGAAAGCTGACAGTGCCAGTCTGACTGCTCTGAGCTCCAACAGGTTGATGTGACAATGGGACTCCTCAGGGGTCCAGAACCCGTGGGCTCTGTGGTCCCCCATGTGGGCTTCCCACCCCATGAGAGAGGCATCGGTCGTGAGGATGACCGTCGGCTCGGGGCGGACAAACGGGATCCCTTCCTGCAGACAACTTGGGACGGTCCACCACTGGAGAGCATCCCACATCTTCTGGGTGACAGTAACCAGCTGGTCGAAAAGACACTGAAGCTGAGTCCACTGAGCGGCCAGCTCCCACTGAAGGGGGGCGCATGTGCAACCTGCCACAACGGACCACTGAGGAGCACGCCACCATGTAACCCAGAAGGCGCAGGAAGTCCCGGGCAGGGCGCAAGTGCCCAACCAGAAATGATTGGGCAAAGGAGGAAAGAACCTCCGCCCTGTCCACCGGAAGCCGAGCTCTGCCTTGACGAGAGTCGAGCTCTGCCCTGATAAAGCCCATCACCTAAGAGGGCACGAGTTACGACTTGGCCTCGTTGATCAGGAGGCCTAATTGGGAACAGGTTCGGAGGGCCAGGTACCTGGACCTCTCCACCTCCTGCAGGAAGGAACCTGCCAGCAGCCAATCATCAAGGTAGGGGTATATCCGAACCAACTGACGCCGTAAATGGGCTGCCACCACTGCAATGCATTTGTTGAAGACCCGAGGGGCCGATGACAGGCCGAACGGCATGGCTCGGAACTCGTACAGGGTCCCTTCGACCCTGAAGCGGAGGAACCGCTGGTGGGATGGACAGATTGGGACATGAAAGAACGCATCCTGTAGATCCAGTGAACAGAACCACGTGTTTCGCTCCAGAGATGGTATGGTTCAGAATTACCATCCGGAAGGTGCGAGACCTGAGATATTGATTCAGGTCGTGGAGATCTAGAATGGGGCACCAACCCCCCGTCCGCTTGGGCACCAGGAAGTACCTGGACACAAAGCCTGGGCTTGTAGGAAGATCTGGCACTGGAGCTACCGCCTCCTTGCGGAGGAGCTGAGCAATGTCGTCCCGAAGGGCCGACTGAGCGCCAACTGAGATCCTTTCCTCCCGTGGGGCACGGGCTCGGCAACGAGGGTTCTGCTCGAACTCTAGAGGCAGTCCCCGACCAACCACTTCCAGGACCCACCTGTCTGAAGTGATACCGGACCAGGCGGAAAGAAAGTGGCGGAGCCGGCCCCCCACAGGAGAACCCAGAACTGGCGTGACGGGTGTAGGGGTGGCCACCCCCGACCCGTCACTGTGCAGGCTTAGAGGAGGAGGAGGCTCTCCTGGACCAGCACCTCTGCTTCCTTTGCGGGGCTGTTGGGGATCCTGCTTGGGCCTAGAGTGCCAAGCTTGAGCCTGCTGTTGCTGCTGATGCTGCTGACCTCCCTGGAAGGGGGGCTGCCTAACCGCAGGGGAAGAGTGCAGAAAATTCTTCTTCTTGCGCTTCTGCTGGTTCTTGCCCGAAGAACCTTTAGCAGAAGTGGCATCTAAGGTGGCATTAGACTGCTCAATGCGCTGGAGGTGACCTGCCACTCCCGGACCGAAAAGGTCAGTGCCAAAGAAGGGCATGTCAGCTAGATTGTGCTGAGTATTTGCTGGAAAGGAGGATAATCTCAGCCAGGCCCTGCAGCGAGTGGCCACTCGGCTGCTAGTGAACGGGCACAGGAATCTCCAATGTCCAGAGCCGTCTGGAGCTGCTGTTTTTCAACAGCATGACCCTGGTCACAGATGTGCTTAACCATGGTCTGCATGTCCGCTGGGAGATGAGGGAGGACTTCATCTAGCGACCCCAAGAGGGCGTGAGAGAAGTGTGCCATGATCACTGCCGAGCTAGCCTGGCGAAGGCCAAGGATGAGACTGCATATACCTTCTGGGCAGAATGGTCCATATTTCTGGACTCCCTGTCCGGAGGGCGGTCAGTATCCGCTGACTTGCCCGTGCGCCAAAACACTGAGGCAGTCACAAGGCTCTGGGCCGAGGGATGCTCAGTGAAGCCTGCCAAGGACCCCATGGGTACAGTGTACTTGCGAACCATGCGGGCAGATGGAGCCACGCAAGAGGCAGGGCGCTGCCATAGCTCAAGGGGCGGGCCAACAACTCCGTCGGAATATCCCCCCCCCTTAAGGATATCCGTGAGAGGATATTCTGCCTTCTTTTGGATAGACTGCAATGGCATACCAGTGGACTCAGAAATGAGTCAAAGGATGCCCTGGAAGGAGGAAGGACCTTCCTCCAGGCCTGTCACCGACAACTCATCATCAGGGTGTGAGTAAAGATCAGTGGTATCCAAGTCCGAGGAGTCGGGATACAGGGGTCTCCCACCTATGACCCCTTCAATGCGCCTAGGGCGATCAGGAACAACAGTGATGGACAGACGACAGGGCAAGCCCGTATCTGTCCGATCCTCCTTCGAGGGGGCTCCTCCATGAGGCTGCTTGGGCGGTGATTCCACTAAAATTGGTGGGGAGACCGGAACAGGCCGAGCAGGAATGCGTGCCGGTCCTACAGAGGGGAGAACTGGAGACTTCGGTACCGGAGGAGTCGGTGTCGGCCCGAAGAGGCTGGGGCCAAGTAATGGCCGGTACTGCCGGCTTTTGACCGGTCAGAATTAGCTGTTGCCACATGAGGTCCTCATAACATCAACGGAGCTTCCATCGAAGTCTCTGCGCATCCGAGGAGGATGAGGAACGGCGGCCGCGCCTCTTCCGGGAGTGTTTGTGACCCTTTTTCGTTTTTTTGACTGACAGGGTCCTACTCCTCGATCAAGACCGACGGTGTCGACTCTGTCGATCGGGAGAAGCCGGATTCGGTGAAAACCGAGGTTCCGGCTCCAGTCCCTCAATCGGGATGCCCGAAGGATGGGTCTCCTCGTCCGGGAAAGAAAGGATGGGTGTCCTGTCCAAGGAGTCGTTGAGCGGGGTCGGCGACAACGGCTCGGATTGATCGAGAAATCTCGGCCGGTTCTGCCGTATCCTCGGCCTCGGTGCCTTGGCCTGACGGAAGGTCCGAGAAGTCGGCGGCCGAGGAAGCGATCTCGACCGAGGCCGCCTGGTAATGTGGATCGGACCGCTCTCGGTCCCAGGAACGCCTTCTGGCCAGAAGATTTGGGGTCCTGTCCCTTTCTTGGGGGAGGGAGGCGAGCCTGAGGGCGCCTCACTGCTGGTAGGAGAGACTGGCACAGCTCAAAGGACCCAGTAAAGGTGGAGCCCAGGTTGAGCGGCACGTAAAAGCTTCGGCTGGCCGAAGCTTGGGCAGCTTCCTCTTCCAAAGCCACCATCTGTTCGAGCTGCTCAGCGGATCCCGTGGCCACGGAAACCGCCCACCTGGCCTCCTTCAATTTCATGGTGGATTGCAAAGCTCCGGTCTCCCTAGCTGTAGGCGCGCCTTGTGGTCGTCCAGGACGTTGGGATGGAAGGCCAGACAGATGGTGCAAGCAGTGGTGTCATGCACGGCACTCAAGCAATAAACGCACGAGAGGTGGGGATCAATGCGAGACATTTTATGTCCGCAAGGACACCGGCGAAAACCGGGGGACAACTTGTCCTCCATGTCTGATGCGCTCGGATCGGAATCGTAAACTCTTACGAATTTTGAAGAAAGCAAATGCAGCGAACACCACAGATTAGACTCCAGGGCCTACGGTACTTGAAAAATAGCATGAGGGAACCTGAATCTTCTAGCGGAAAGGAAGATCTGGCATCACGGGGCAAAGCCGAGGTATATACCACCCGGGTGAGTGGGAGAAGCCAGCTTAAAGACTTCCAGCAAGATTTAAAGGGGAAAGGGACATGCCAGAGAGTGTGGATAAACACCATATCCACGCTCCTAGAAATGGAAATTACGTACTTACCGTAATTGTTGATCTTCTTGGACCCAGTCTCCATCACTCACTCACACTAGTGGGATAGCGCCTGAGGCGCTAGGACCAAGCGGGAGTCAAACATTTTCAGAAGGGTCGGCGCCGAGACAAGACCACGCATGTGCGGCATCACAAGACTAGCTCGCGCCTGTGTAGGCTATCTCGGCGTCGACCCTCCAACCGCCTCAGTACCTTTTCGACTGAGGAGGTGCAGCATAACTAATGAAAGTAACTTATCCTGACTTTCTGGGCCTGAGAGGACCCGGATAGCCCTTGCAAGAAGGGTCAAGGAAATACAGGTTACTCACCTGTAACAGGAGTTCTAGGAATGGTATATGTTGTTCATCCACACTCATTGGCAGTATCCTTGCCGCTTTAAATCTTGCCGGAAGGTCTTCAAGCTTGCTCCTCCCACCCACCCGGGTGGTATAACTCTCGGCTCCGCCCCATGACGCCAGATCTGGCCCGCTGGAAGCTCAGGTTGTGCGTCAAGCCGAGGTCAGTGGAGTCAGATGAACAACATATACCATTCCTAGAACTCCTGTTACAGGTGAGTAACCTGTATTTCTAGGACATGATATGTTGTTCATCCACACTCATTGGCAGACTCCTAGCAGTTCTCCTCGGGAGGAGGGAGGCAAGACGACACCCCCATATACTTACTTGGGAAAGAGAGACTGAGAACTGAGGCCCCAAACCAGCATCCCGCGTGACTCAAGGTCATGTGGTAGTGGGTAATGAAGGTGTTTGCTGACTTCAGGTAGCAGCCCTGCAGATTTCCTGGATAGGGACGCCCCTGGAAGCAGCCACTGCTGCAGCAGTATGTGGGTAGAATGAGCTCTATCCTCTGGGAGGCTCCATGCCCGCTAACTTATAGCAGAGATCTATGCAGGAGGTTACCCACCTGCTTATCGTCCGCTTGCTGCAGGTCTGCCAGATGCGGCTTCAGCGTAGGTGACAAACAGCTGCGAACTCTCCCGACTTCAGCCGTGTGCTCTATAATAAGCGAGCCCTCTAGGATCCAGAGTATGGAGCCTATATTCGGCCTCCGAGGTGATTGGGGTAGAACACCGCAGAGTCAACACTGGTTAAGGTGAAACTCCGACACCACCTTCGAAGGAATTTCGGTGAAGAGGACAACCTTGTCCCTGTGGAAGACCAGGTAAGGAGACTCGATGGAAAGCGCCTGAGCTCTCCCATCCTTCTGGCTGACGTGATAGCCACCAAGAAGGCGGTCTCCACGACAGGTGAGAGAGAGCACACCCTGCATAGGTTCGAATGGCTTGCCATGAGCTTTGCCAGTACCAGCAGTAGATCCCACGGAGGTGGGGGTTCCCGCACTGGAGGGGAAATGTGATCAAGGCCTTTGAAAAAGCGCCAGACCACCTTCTCCTGCGCCACCGACTGCTTCCCGCCCGCCCTGCAAGCAGAGATGGCTGCCAGGTGCACCCTTAGGGTCGGTCGACCTAAGCTCCTTGACTAGAAAGGACCATAAATAGTCCAAGATGCTTGCCATGAACAGGAGGAAGGGTCCAAGCCCTTGTTTCGACACCAAATGGAAAACCTTTTCCATTTGAAGGCATAGCATTTTCTGGTCGACTTCACGGGACGCCTCAACTACATTGAGGACCTCGTCGAAAGACCCAAAGCCTGGAACCCAGCCAGCTCAGGAACCAGGTCGTCAGGTGCAGGGATTGAAGGTCCGGATGGAACACCTTCCTGATTGACTGAGAGCAGGTCCGGCGAGCTGGAAGCTGCCGAGTCCTGGAGCTGAGACTGAGGAGATCTGGTACCAGAACTGGCGAGGCCAGTCTGGGGCTATCAGATCACCTGCGCCTTGCTCCCTCCCTCGCACTAGCACCTTGTGATCAAGGGAAATGGGGAAAGGCGTAAAAGAGTTCGGGGTCCATTGCTCCTCGGTGAAGGCATCCCCTGCAGCGAGCCCCCGCTGAGGGGGGCGGGCATGGAACAGACTCAGCTGCTTCCTGTGGAGGCAAACAGGTCCACCTGAGGTGTGCCCCAAAGGAGAACAGATGCTGTACTACTCGCAGGAGAGACCACTGCGGGATGCAGCCCCTATCCGCTCAGGGTATCGCCAGGGTGTTGGAGGCTCCCGCCACGTGAATGGCTAGGAGATCCGCCCAGGCTGCGCATTTGTGGACCAAATGCGGAGAGCCCTTGCATAAGCATGGGAGCGCTGCCCCGCTTCGGGCGGTTTAGATAGTACATAGTCGTGGTATTGTCCGCCTGGACCGACCACCACCGGAGGAACGGAGCAAAGGCGGTGAGAGCTAGGCGGACCGCCGAGCTCCAGCAGGTTGATGTGGCATCGGACTCCCACGGGGACCAGAGGCCATGAGCCCGGTGTTCCCCAGATGGGCACCCCAACCCATCAGAGAGGCATCGGTCAGACAGAGACTGCCGGGTTCTGGGCGGACGAACGGGATGCCCTCCCTGCAATTGATCTGAACGGTCCACCACTGAGAGCATTCCACATCCCCTGTGTCACCGGCACAGGCTGGTCCAAGGATCGCAGGCTGCCAGACCACTGGCTGGCCAGTCCTCACTGAAGGACGATGTTCCAGCCGGCCCAACGGACCACGCTGGTACAGGCCGCCATGAGACCCAGGAGGCGAGGAAGTCCCGGCAGGGCTTAATTGCCTAACCAGAAATGATCGGGCAAAGGAGGAAAGAACTCGCCCTGTCCGCTGAGCCGCGCCTGGCTCAAGAGAGTCGAGCTCATACCGATGAATAAAATCACCTGCTTCGCTCGAAGTCGACTCGGCCTCGCTGGACAAGGAGGCCCAGTTGAGAGCAGACCTGGAGGGCCAGATCTCTGACCACTCCGCCTCCTTCCTGAGGGAGCTGCTATCAGCCAGTCGCTCCAGGTAAGGGTACACCCGACCCTGGCGCCAGGGAATGCTGTCACCACTGCCATGCATTTGGTGAAGACCCTGGAGTTGGAGATGTCAAGGGCATGGCTTGAAATCAAGAGATCCTTCCGCCGGAAGCGGGCGAACTCTCTGGTGAGACGGACGGATAGGGACGTGAAAAAACGATCCTGCAAGTCCAGAGAGCAGAACCACACGCCGCTCCAAGGATGGTATTATCTGAGCCAGAGTGACCATCCTGAAGGTTCGAGACCTAGGGAACTTGTTTAGGTCGTGTAGGTCGAGAATGGGGCCAGCCCCCGTCTGCTTCGAACCAGGAAGTACCTGGACACAAACCCTGGGTCTGAAGGAGGGTCCACCACCTCTCTTACCACCTCCTTCTGGAGTGAGGAGTGATGTCGGCTCGACGAGCCGCCAGTGAGGCTGGGGATCCTCGAAGTTTCCCGAGGGCGACGGCTCTGAAGGGTGGTGCCTGCTCGACCCAGAGGCAGGCCTCTTCCCACCACCTTCAAGACCCACCTGTCCCGTGGTAACAGCGGACCAGGCGGAACGGAAGTGCCGGAGCCAGCCTCCACGGGGACCCAGGGGTAAGGTGACGGGATGGGGGGCGACACCTCAGCCTGTCATCTGGGCAGGCTTGGAGGAGGGACCGCCGAGGGACCTCCTGGCCCTTTCCTCCCTGCCTCCTGTTAGAGGAAGCCGGCGGTTTGGTTTGGGATGCCAAGGTCGAGCCTGCTGGCCCTGACGTTGCTGGGCCGGCGCGCTCGGGGCACAGAAGGACGCAAGGGCTTAGGCTGTGGTTTGTCGCCTTTGTCCTCTGAGCGGAAGAGACCCGAGTCCAAGGTGGCATTGACTTCTCGATCCTCTGCAGGTGACCTTCCACCCCAGGGTCAAGAGGTCGTCCCCAAAAGGGAACATCCGCCAACTTGTGCTGGGTATCCGGCAAAGGTGATATCCTCAGCCAAGCCCGCCGACGATAGCCACCGCGGCCCACCCATCTGGCACATGAGTCCTCACATCCAAAGCAGTCTGAGCTGCTGTTTGGCCACTGCCTGCCCTGGTCCCGCACCTGCTTAACCGTAGTCTGCAGATCGGGCGGAAGATGAGGGATGACCATCCAGGAGCCCAACAGGGCATGAGAAAAATGTGCCATGAGGACGGGCCGAACTGGCCTGACGGGCCGAGAGGACGAGCGAGACTTTCGCCTCCATATGTCCACTTCTTGACCTTGTCAGGAGGTTTGTCCATATCCTGGCGCAGCGCAGCCGCTGAAAACGCTTGTCGGTAACCAACCCTCAGCAGAGGGTGTTCAAAACCGACAAGGAACCGAGACCGGATATTCCTGGCCATCCTGGCCGGCGAGGGCAGGAAGCAGGGCGCTGCCAAAGTTCCAGTGCTGGACCCACTATGGCCTCGGCCACCGGAAAGGCCTCCGTCGGATCCTCGGTCCAGAATTCGTCAGGAGGGGATACCTGGCCCATTTGGAACGGGTTCGAGCCCATCCCGGTAGACTCCGAGATGAGCCGAAGCAGTCCTAGGAAGGACGACGGGCTATCGTCCATTGGCTGACCTCCTGAAGACTCCAAGTCCAGTCGCTGGAGAAGAAGGAGGAATCATCTTCGACCTCGGAAGAGTCCTCGAAGAGCTGCTCTGGCCTGAGCCACCTTCACCCGCCGAGGACGGTCGGAGTGAGGGTAACTGATACGATGGGTAAAACCCTCAGCCGAATCGGTGAATCTTTGGTCGGAGCCCCAATTGGTGGCTGGAGGCGAGGTTCCACCGCAATCGGTGGAGCAGCTGGTTTTGCGAACAACCGCCTGGGTATAGGCCTCGGCAAGCCGAGGGTTGTGTCGCTGCCCGTGACAGTTACTTAATGGCCGGGAAGGCGCCGGAGTCGGCTATTCTCGCCAGAGGAGTTGTTAAATACAAGGTCTCGCATCGCCGACGTAATTTACGCCGGTAAGGCTCTCCTCATCCGAGGAGTGAGGACGAGGACGAGCGGGCGACGCCGCTAATGCTGTGCCGAGACCGAGACCGCCTTGCGACGGTGGGAACGGCTGACTGCCGAAGAGGTCCGGATCACGAGACCGAGAGTCCCGAATTGGTCGGTGCAGGGAGGTGTCGGCCGAACCGACTCCTTTCGCTCGGAAGGTCCATCCGAGGGCTCCGGAACCGAGGCACAGGCGAGCCCAGGATCCTCAACTCTCCCGGGGAACCGGGAGAGGGAATCTCGGCTGCTAAAGGCGACAGCTCGTCTAATGGGTCGAGAAAACTCGACTTCATCAGTGGGAGTCTCTGGCCAACTGACCTGACGGGACACCGTGAGGCCAGTGGTCGAGCCGAGCGGTCGACGAGCCGACGGTCGACGGCCCGGGAGAGGACCTTTCCCGCTCCCAAGAGCGTCGACGGAGGGACTTACCCTTGTCCCTCTTTTTGGACCGAGAAAAAGGTCCAGCAGACGCAGGCCCTTCTCCTTTAGTGAGAGGGACAGACAAAGCTCCTTAAAGGAAGCCGTAGAAGAACCAGAGAAGCGGGATAAATGCAGCGTCGAGAAGATATCGACCCGCCGCCTCCCTCTTCGAGGCGACCATCCGCCGAGCTGATCCGCCGAGCTCCTGCCGCCCTGACACGCCAACCGGGCCTCCTTGGACTTCACCGGAGGGAAACGCTTCGACGGCCCAGTCGCAATCGGGCAGCACGGTCTTCGAGGACGAGACGAGAAAGATGAGCACAGGTCGCAAGCCTGCGGGTCGTGCTCAAGGCCTAAGCAGTGACACACGTGGAGTGGATCCGTCTGAGACATCTTCTGCCCGCATGGGCATCTCCAACTGGAGTCGATTGATCCATCAGTCATGAGGGATCGAAGACTGAAGTCTTTTTGCAAACATTATTTTTAAATCAAGAAAACGAGAAATAGGAACCAGTCACAAACGCAGAGCGTTAGGAGGAACCTGAGCTTCCAAGCGGTAAGGAAGATCTGGCGTCATGGGGAGCCGAGGTTAACCACCGGGTGGGTGGGAGGAGCAAGCTTGAAGACCTTCCGGCAAGATTTAAAGCGGCAAGGATACTGCCAATGAGTGTGGATGAACAACATATCCATGTCCCTAGAACAATGTCTTCACAGCCTGAACCACAGGACCGTGAAGATCAGGAAAGAAAATGAGAGAGAACAGGGGATGGAGGGCAGGCGTGTGAATGAGTGATGGAGACTGTGTCCAAGAAGATCAACAATTACGGTAAGTACGTCATTTCCATATCTTCCTGGACCCAAGTCTCTACCACTCATTGACACTAGTGGGAGAGTACCAAGCTAAAACCAACAACCCTGAGTACAGTGGCAGGAGATAGGGCTCACTCAGAAAGGACGGCCAAGGACTGTTGCTGAAATTGACTAACACCTGATTGACTGCATTCCTGTTAGGCATACCGCGGTTTCCCTGTGTGTTTCCATCTGCTTGCAGGGAATTGTGGACAGTGCTGTCCTTGTTATCTTGTGCCAGTGCCCCCCGTACATTTCAGCTATCTCCCTTGCTCCCGGTAACCGGAGCCTGAGTACTGTCCTTGAGGGAAGGGAGGAGTGAAGCAACGTCATGGAGGAGGAGGAGCAGCTTGCTACAAAAGAACCGCGCTGCTCAAATCTCAGGTATGCTGAAATTGACTTAACACCTGATTGCCTGCATTCCTGTTCAGCGTACCGCGGTTTCCCTGTGTGTTTCCATCTGCTTGAGGGGAACTGTGGACAGTGCTGTCCTTGTTATCTTGTGCCAGTGCTCCCCTCGTACATTTCAGCTATCTCCCTTGCTCCCGTTAACCGGAGCCTGAGTACTGTCCTTGAGGGAAGGAAGGAGTGACACAACGTCATGGAGGAGGAGGGGCAGCTTGCTACAAAAGAACTGCGCTGCTCACAGCGTGTACGCCACTCGGCAGAAAGAAAAAAAAAAGGAAATAAGCCGAGGAATACCTTTTGGTTTGGTGAGCACAAGGGACATTTAAAGCACTGGAAGTAAAAAGCTACTGTATTTAAAAGGAAACTCGTACTAGTTTTAATGTTTTAAAGTTTGCAGAAACAATATTTGAAATTAATGCACATTATATAAAGGGCTTGGAAAATACTGCCCCGAGAAAATATATAGATTGTTAGTGATATCAAAATTGTTTTTGTTTTTAAACTTACCTGCTGTACACTGGAAGGGGTATCTTATGGTGTTTAGATAGTTTTGTTAAGAGATTAAACCCTGTTATATTTGAAAAACCTATATATGGTAAATTTTATCAGTTTTCAGTCTGGATACAAACCTTGCAATATGGGTACAACATTAACCATTTTTTCTGGTGATAGTGTGCCTTATGTTTTGTATTTTTACAAACTTTGAGCATGGAAATGTGACTCGGGTTAGTTTGGGAAAATTGTCTGTTAAACAATATGGAGATACTCAAACTTTACCTTTAATTATCTTGGGGACCAAAATTAGGCTAATTGCCAGCTGTTAAGTCAAGTTCAAAGTTCAATATTTTGCAAATTGTCTGTTTTAATATGTAAATGAAAATTGAATTGTGAGGTAAATTATAGATATTATTTCTGCCTCATGATGCAAACACTCTTTTTAAAACAGTATGGAATGGTTGTAAAATTGAAAATTCTTATAATTCTGAGATAATTGATGACAGGGAATATCCATTTAAATCCAGGGCCAGGTGATGAGAATACATATACAGCTGATATTTTAAAAAGTAGTAAGCTTTTGTTTGTTCAGATGAATGCGAGGAGTTTTGTTCCAAAATTTGACACGATACAGGAGTGGATTTTGGAATACAAACCAGATGTTATAACAATAACTGA
Source organism: Neoceratodus forsteri (assembly GCA_016271365.2). Classification (NCBI taxonomy): domain Eukaryota; kingdom Metazoa; phylum Chordata; order Ceratodontiformes; family Ceratodontidae; genus Neoceratodus; species Neoceratodus forsteri. The sequence continues at coordinate 265,232,285 of CM057451.1, read as the reverse complement.
ATCCTGGTTAAATAAAAAAGTACAGGATGAAGAGATACAGATACCTGGTTATAAAATATGGAGGCACGATCATGGGAAAAGGGGTGGGGGTGTTTTGGTTTATGGCACTACAGTTTTGGAAATCAAACATCTAAATTGTGTCAGTACACCAGGTATGGAAAAAGTAGTTTTGGAGATAAAAATTCCATATTGCAGACCATTATTGCTGGTGGGTTGTTACCTTCCCCCAAAGGGAGATGATCAACAGTTTCTCGTCCTACAAGATTTTTTGTCCCCTTATAGGGAAAGCCATGAGTTTACGGTTGTGGGGGATATCAATACCGATTGGGCTAGGATACCACCCACAAGCAAATTAATGGATTTAAAAATAACGTTAGGATTGTTTCAGTTAATTACTACGGCTACAAGATTGAATGCCAAAACTCCCAACTCTTCTACAATTTTGGATTTGATGTTCACTTCTGATCCCATTAAATATTCAGTGACTGGAGTGCTTCCAGACACTTTTAGTGATCATCAGATAACTTTTTGTGTTAAAAGAACAGATAAACAATTGAGTGTTCCCCAAGTTAAATTTTACCGTAGTTTTCAGAATTTGGACTATACATCTTTCATGGTTGAACTGGAATCTAAAAACTGAATAGACAAACTTTGATTCCTGATATAGATAGTGCTTGGTCGAATTTTTGTTGCGAATTTATGTCTGTATGTGACATTTTTGCACCTACTCAAAGTAGATTTCCGCTCGCGACACCGGCGACCCGGGTTCGGGAACGGACCCGGGTCGGAGGGCTGGCCAGGGGGAGAAGGATGGAGCATCCTATGGACTGCTCTCCTTCTCCGGGGGGAGGGTGGGGGAAGCACTTGGAGCGCTGAGGACTCCTGGCGGAGGCCAGGAGATCTCATGCTGCCGACGCTAATCTCTCTGGGAGGTGGGGCGGACGCTGGCGTCATTGCACGTCCCCGCCTCCGTGAGGAAAAGACAGAAAATATAAGTGGGCGAGAGCCACCATCTAAATGAAGCAACCACCATTGCTGCGGTTCCCCCAACCAGATACTGGTTCCGTGATCATGGAAGAACATGACCACGGCCCGGACCCCGGCAGCCATAGATGGTGGTAGAGGCTTCCAGGGGCCGTGATCAGGGCCGACAAAGTGACAGGGTCCTGCCGAAAAAAAAAAAATCCCTTTGGTATACTGCAAAGTTAAGAATCTATCGTAAAAAAAGGGATGCTGCATGGAGGTTAGCAAAGAAAAAAAAATGAGAGAGTGCTTTGGGAAAAATACTGAGCTGCACATAATCTGTATATTACGTAAATAAGGAAAGCAAAATCAGATTTTTATTTAACCGGATTGGGAGTTGAACAGTTTAAAAAACCTAGGGATTTTTGGAATATGGTTCAAAAGTTACAAGGAAATAAGACCTCAGCGTTACCTAATGTTTTTATGGTAGAAAGTGGCCCACTGAAACTCTCAGATGGGGCAGCTGCTGTATTAAATAAAATGTTTGTTGATGTAGGGCTTCCCCAGATTAATGTATGTCCTTCTCTTGGTACAATACAGCAAGAAAAAAAAAACAAGAAAAGAGGGCTGAAAATGGACCATTGTTCTGTTTTCAAAATATTACTCCATGTCAAGTTTTTTGGGAATTGCTGAAATTGAATATAAATAAGGCCCAAGGTCCAGATGGGATTCCACCTTTCTTACTTAAAATTGCTGCTCCAGTAAAAGCCCCAATATTGGCTGACCTCTTTAATTTTCCATTAAAAACTGGTACCTACCCATTAGCCTGGAAGCAGGCAGAAGTGATCCAGTGTTTAAGGGAGGCCAGAAAAATGACATGTGAAATTACAGACCAATATCACTGCTTTTGGTCACCTCTAAAGTGTTTGAAAAAATTGTGGCTTCTCAATAAAATAGCTACCTTGAAAAAAATTAAAAATATAATAAATATCAATCAGGTTTTAGGGTGCGACATAGTACTACTACTACTGCACTTGTTAAAGTTGTGTCGGACATCCAGGTGGCCATGGGGCCTCCTGGTTGGGGCCACATTTATTGACTTGTCGAAGGCTTTCGACACTTTGGGCCATCAGGTGTTGATGGAAAGATTGAGATCTGTTGGCCTCAGCCAGGGGGACCCAGGATTGGTTCCATGGCTACCTGGGTGGCAGACAATAAAGGGTTAGGTTGGACAGTAATTTTGTATCCAGTTACTTAAATATTAAATCTGGTGTACCACAGGGGTCAGTGTAAGGACCCATCCTATTCAATATATATACAAAAGGTGTCGGACATCTGATGAATGATGTCTGGCATCATTTGTATGCAGATGATACAATATTGTATCTTGAAGGAAAATCTGTGGGACATATACAGGAAAGATTACAAAAACATTTTAATATATTACAAACATATTTTTCAGAACATGGTCCGGTCCTAAACCCTCCAAAGTCACAGGTAATGCTGTTTTCAAATAAAAAAGTACCTGTGGACTTGGATATAGAAACATTGGATGGGTGTAGTCTGGCCTTTGTGGATTGTTACAAATACTTGGGAGTCTGGTTGGACTGCCACTGTAGTTGGGACTTCCATATTGATAACTTGATACAAAAACTGAATAAAAAGTTGGGGGCACTGTACAAACATAGAAACTGCCTCTCATTTGATGCTAGGTTAAAGATTGTAAATTTGATGATAATCCCTCATATTGATTATGGTGATGTATACAATGGGGCAGCTAGTGGCAGTTTGGGAAAGCTTGATGTCATTTATAACAAATAAGCGCGTTTTGTTTTGGACGCACCTCGGAAAACTCACCACTGCACCCTCTACAGGAACTTAAATTGGATATCCTTGATAGAAGGGCGAAATATGCATGTGCAGAGGTTGATCCATCGCTGTTATTTTAAAAAAGCACCAGGATACCTAGTGGAGTTCCTAGAGGAGTGGAATGCTAAGGAAGGACTGTGATCTGCAGGGGAAATAAAATTTAGGGTACCATTTATGAGAACAGTGAGGGGCCAACACTGTTATGTATATTAGGGTCCGAAATTGTGGAACTCATTGCCAGGGCATTTGAGGTTATGTACAAATAAAACATCTTGGAATGTAATAAAATCTTGGGTTGTAAAGGAAGCAATGTCTTTAAAAAGTTGTTGTATTTGAGAGATTTGCACATATGGTATATCGTTGTCATTTTTTTCCTTCTGTCTATGTATGTACTGTGTTGCACGTATGTATGTATAATGTATGTATTTTTTAGAATGAAACTGATATTTTTGTACAGTAAGATCCCATTGTAAATTAGCTGATGTTAAATTGGGTTTTATCCTGTTTCTGATATTAGAAATAACCTTTTTACTACTACTACTAATAAAAAGAGCCGTCTTGGAAAGATCATCTAGAACATAGTGCTTACAAGATAAGTGCTTGAGTTCTAACTCACCACTGTGCAGAAAACTGCAATGGACACAAAATGAAACTCTGCCAGGAGGCCGCAACCACTCTAGGAGAGCAGCGAGAACCTGGCCCCACAATTTGGTCTAGAAAAAAATTAATGGCATCAAAGACCTGTACTAATCTAACGTAAAGGGGCCTCAGGAACTGAAAGAGTTGGAGGTAAAGTCTAATGGTTCAGGGTAGACCGAAAGCGCAGATGGAAACCCCCACTACCAACTATGGCTGACCTATGAACAACAGGTCCAGGAGCATTTGAACCCCTTACTTGGTGAGCAAAGGGGGTTCAGGTGGGGTTAGCCCATCAAGGAGAATGGTTTCCACTTAAGTCACTGAAACTTTCCTGATAGAAGACCAAGCACAACTTAGAAGCCTCTTGTGGTGGTCAAGTAGAACCAGATCCTACCCACTTCATATTCCAAAAGGAATCATCCTGCCCCTATGTGCCTACAACTCTAGTAGCAGTCTCTGAACTAAGGGAAGCGAGGGAAAGTGTACAGGAGGACGTGTCCACTGCGGAAAAACCTTCCGACAGAAAAAAACAACGGCTGGATTTCTAAGGCAAATAGAGGCAGATGTGCGTCGAGGGGGGATGCAGCAGGACCAAGTTTGGGCTAACGCATTTGTTGAAAGTGACTTGCATAGTGGCATAAGTGACTCAATGCGATGAGGCACCACTCACTCCGGCCTTCCTGAAAGGGAGTAGGAAAGGACTCTAGTTTGCTTGCTGATGAAAAAACAAACATCACAGTTTTGTCACCCACTCGAAGTGGGTGAATTCGTGAGCAACTGGCACGGAACCAGTGCGCTGGAACCGAAGGTGTGAATATTGAGAAGCCATCTCTGAAAAAAGACCTACTTGACCTACGGTCAAGAAAGGAGCATACTGTCTGTTAATTTGAAGCAAGCAAGGAATTAGGAACCTGAGATCCGACTCGCTGGAGAGTCACTTCTGTTGCTGTGAGGCTCTGATCAAGAGAAGAAAGCATGATTTAAAAAAAAAAAAGGAAACCAACAGACTGCCTAGGCCTAGGGAATATCTCTGAATAAGAGAAATCTCTCTTGGAGAAAAGAGATGACCCACGCCTTTGCTGGTTCGGACTCTAGGGTAAGGTCAGTACCTTCACCATAGTTCAGAGACGACCGCCGCAGGGGCTGAGGCGGAACCTGGCCAGATCCAAAAGGATGGTATTGGGTAATTTCGGGCTAGGCCCTTGTGCTGTGATGATTTTTCTTTTCTTTTTTTTTACCATTAGTCCGAGCCTGACAAGGCCTTCAGGCTATCTCGCAAGGATTGCCTGCTACAAAAATGACGAAGATGTCGTCCATCTGAGGGGCAGGAGGAGCCTGAGTGTCCATAACTGAAATCGTAACCAGAAGAATGATCACAGCTGAAGAAATGTTAACCACCTGTTGTCGATGAAGCCACCGAAGGGGCAGTATCACAAGGGGGCTATATACCCCTATCAAAGGAGCGGAAGAGCCTGTACGTCTCCCGACTATTGAATCAGAATGTTCCACAGAGTGTAACTGTCCTCACAACTGCAAAGAGTCTAGACACAGAAGCGTTTGGTCCACGGATGCAGTGTGAAATACTATAGTGGACCCCATCACTGAGGAACAGCTGAAAAGATCTTTCATCATGGACTCTGGTGATAGAGAAGGCTTGCCCTCCAGTCTATAAAATGAGTCATCCGCTGTATCACTGACAAGTAGGACAGGGAGAGACTCATCCAGATGCACTTCTACCCCAGAAGGACACCTAAAGAGAGGTCTAGGTCAGAGCCACTAGAGACTCCGCCACCAGGAAGGGTGTTGAGGAGCTCGGCACCACGTGAGAAGACGAGAAAGTGCTGAGCGGAATGAGGGATTCCGCTTGCAAAGCAGCAAAGAAGAGTTCCATCAGCGGAAAACCGCTGGATGTCACAAGGTCCCACGCAGACCACAACTCACTAAGATCTGTGGAAAAATAATCCGCAGAACAGGACTTCATTCTGTGGAAAACATCTCGCCACAAGAAGAGGTCAACAGAAGGAAAAATCCAGCACTAGTTCTGCCGGACAGCACCAACTGGCACCCCCTTTGGCACCAGCATCACTTGTGGCACAGGATGGCACCAAGCAGCACCTATGCCATCCTGGGTGACACCCAAGGCCACCCAAGGCCACCTGCGGCGGCAGACACCTCCGACACCAATGGCACCCACGGCACCACCCACGGCACCGGGAACTAACAGCATCAACAGCACCTGTGGTGCCGTAGGGCAGCAACAGCGCCAACACCAACACCAACACCAGCGGTGCCACCCACGGCACCGACGCCAAGTCCAGTGGCGCCATGGCACCACTCCATGGCGCTGGACCTTTTGGCGTCACCCATGGCGTCGGTCGCGGAGCCAGGTGCCATCGGAGAAAATCCTGAGGAGAAAGGAGAAAGAGGTGCATGTGCCGGCCCCTGCATGGAAAGAGGGAGGGGGGTAGGCACGAGGGGTCGACGCGACGGTGAAGGCACCAGGAGGGCACCGCGCACATCTTGATCCAATCGACCTGGCCCCGGTCCGAAAATGGGAACATTGGCCAGGAAAACTGGACAGAAGTCGAACCCCCTGCTCCACAGGAGCGGCCCAGAGATGAAACTGCTCACCGGAACTCCATTGAGGACAGAGATGAAGTCCGGAGTCGAAGAACACGACCATTAAGAGCGGGACCAAGGGGAACCCACCAAAGTCGGTTCAGGCTTATCGCCCCCCCCCCGACCGACAATCATCATGCAGACATACCAGAGGGCAACCTCAAGTGGCACCAATTCTTCTTCCTCCCAACGAGGAAGAAGAGCTTGAGGTTAAGCGGAGCTGGATCCCCAGAACCGCCACATTCGTGCTTCGGTGGACTGTCCTCCCCCCGAGCACAGGACTGTCCGTAGATGGACCCCTCCATTTAGCAAAGGGCGCAGACCGACACAGCCCCTCTGTCATTACAACTTTCAAACGAAGTCTTTCTACCGTCACCGCTACCGTCTAAGGACGCCTCCGTTGATGGCAAGTGAGAATTTCTTCTTTTTCATAATCTTTTTCTTTCTCGTAGAATAAGAAAATACTAGTAAAAATGCTAAATAAAACGAACACTGAATGGCTAAAAGCTGCTGTCATATAGACGAAAACTTTGACTCCGGCAGATGAGCGACATCGACATCCAAACACAATGGATGGCAGAAGAAAAGGAACCGAGGCAGTTGGAGGGTCAACGCCGAGATAGCCTACAACTCACTGAGCTAGTCCCGCGGTGCTGCACATGCGTGGTCCTGTCTTACGCCGACCAAATCTTTGGCTCCCGCTTGGTCCTAGCGCCTCCAGCACTATCCCACTAGTGTGAATGAGTGGTGGAGACTTGGGTCCAGGAAGATCCAAATCTGTCTGCCTAGAACGGTGCTACCAGAATCATAGTTGCTGGTTCCAACTGTAGCTTGAGGAGGACTTGCTGCAGAAGAGGGAAGGGCAGGAAGGCATAGAGAAACCTCCTGGTCCAAGAGAGGGACAAAGCCTCTTGCCAGAAAACACCAGGTCCTGGCTTGAGCAAGCAAAAATTAGGCAGTTTGGCATTGAGTGGGGACGCAAAGAGGTCCAGCTCTGGAGTCCCCCATCTTTCAAATAGGTCATCTACTACATCTTGAAGTAGTTCCCAATTGTGAGCATGGGACTGCGAGCGACTGAGGCTGTCTCCTAACATGATCTGAAGACCTGGGACATGTATTGCGAACACTTCCAGGCTGTGATCTATTGCCCACTACCAGACCCTCATTGCTTCTCTGCAAAGGGGGTAAGAATGTGTTCCCCACTGCTTGCTGATACAGAAAACCACTAGCATGTTGTCCATCTGGAGCAGGACTAGGCCTGGAAGGAGGTCGTCTTGGAACGCCTGTAAGGCAATACAGCACAGCCCTCATCTCCAGAACGTTGAAATGCAAAGAGCATTCTGTCTGAGTCCAAGACCCCTGGATCTGACTGCTCCCAAAGTGGGCACCCCATCCCGTGCCTGACGCATCCATGGTGGCAATCTGTTGAGGGGAAGGGTTCCTGAATGGGGCCCCTATCAGCAAGCAAGAGGATTTCAACCATCATGATAAGGTTTGGTATACTGCCTTGAAGATCCTAACCTTCTGGTCGAGATTGTCCCTTTCCTGATCCCACTGCACCCTGAGGTTCCATTGCAGAGTTCTCATGTGCAGACGAACGAAAGGCATGGTTACTATGGCAACGGCCATATGACTTAGGAGTTATAGTACTGTTCTGGCTGGACTCTGGAGCCTGGTCTACGGAGACTAATCTCCGAGCCAGCATCTGAAGGCGATCCGCCCTGTCTGATGGGAGAATGGCTCTCCCCTGAACCGTCTCTAAGATGGCTCCTATGAATTGGAGCCTCTGAGATGGCCACGGGACAGACTTTGGGAGATTTAGGGTTATCTCAAGTTCCTGAAACATTCTGAAGGTGAACTCCAGGGTCTGACAAAGCTGTTCTCTGGGTGGGCCGACAGCAGCCAGTTGTCCAGGTAGGGGTAGATGTAATGCCCCTGCCTACTGAGAGCTGCTGCTACTACCGCCAGGCACTTGGTGAATGTCAGTGGTGCAGAGGATTGGTCAAAGATAAGGGCCTTGAACTGGTAGTGCTCTCCTTCGAATGCAAATTGGAGACACTTCCTGTGGAATGGCAGGATCTTTTCATGCATGTACGCATACTGCATGTCCAAGGAGCAGAGCCAATCTCCTTGGCATAGCTTGGGGAGCAACCCCTGGAGTGTCACCATCCTGAACTTTTTGTACTTTATGTAGAGTTGCAGATGACTAAGGTCCAGGATGGGACGAAGGTCTCCTGTCTTCTTCGGAACCAGGAAGAAGCGAGAGTAATAACCTTTGCCACTCTGGGACTCTGGTACTACTTGAATGGCTCGCTTTGACAGGAGGGCCTGGATCTCTGCCCAAATAAGACCTGCATGGGGTGGGGAGCAGGTCGTGTAAACTGGCAGGTTGTCTGAAGGCAACTGGGAAAACCCCAGGGCATAGCCCCTTACTATGAGTTGCAGCACCCACTGATCTGTGGTGATGCTTGTCCAGCTCATGAGATAAAGGAGAACCCGCCTCCTACTGCCTCCCCTAACAATTCTGCGGGGGTGGCAAGGATTCAGGCTGAGGCTGACAGGGAGAGGAGAGGAAATCTGGACTGCTTAGCCATTTGCGGTCCCTGAGTTCCTGTTGTCTGAAGGAGTGCTTTTCTCTTGAACCCTCCTCGTTGAGGCTGTTTCTTTGATTGCTGTCTTTGGTGCCTCCGAAAGAGATGGCACCTGGGGGGTAAGGTTCCGATTTGTACATACTGTGTACTTCTGAGACAGCCTTCCCAGAGTCCTGTAGGCCGGTAATGATCTTTTCAGCCACTTGGCCAAAGAGCACAGGGTCCTGGAACGGCAGATCTAGAATAATATCCTGTAGGTCCTGCATAAACCCGGACACTCAAAGCCACGAGTGTCGCCTGAGGCACACTGCTGAGGAGCCTGCTCTGGATGCTGTATCTGCCGCGACATACGAGCATCTGAGGACATGTGTGCCCATATCTACTCCAGGTTGCAGGACTGCCAAGAGCTCTGACTTATTGTAAGAATCTGTCTGTGTCTTAGCTAGGTCCACAGCCTTTTGCCACAGGCCCTTCTGGTACATGATTATATGACCTGATAGTACAGGTGTAAGAGGTGTACATCTTCCTCCCAAACTGGTCAATCTTTTTTGATTCCTTGTCTGGTGGCTGGGAGCTGCGACCTGCCATGAGCCGCTACAAGAAAGTACAGTTACGCAAGAACTTACCGTAACAGTATATCTTCAAGAGAGCAGCTCTTGCAGTAGGTATTCACATGTAGGACTAAGCCGCCAGGCGTCAGGACCCCACGGAAACATTTCTAGCTAGCAGTCTCTGGTGGGGACCGCCTCCCGTCAGGGTGACCGCCGGCCACAAGCAGACATCGTAAGGGCAGTCCTCTACACCCGCCTTTCCAGTTCTTTCCCCGCCAAAGGCCAAAAGAGGCAAGACGAGAGAGAAGAGGATATTTCCATGGAAATGAAGCAAAGAAAACTTAGGGGGACAGAGGGCTGGAAAGCAATACCCACTGCAAGAGCCTTGCTTGAAGATCTACTGTTATGGTAAGTTCTTACGTAACTGTACTATCTTACTTCGACAGGGCTCTTGCAGTAGGTATTCACATACAGGACTCAGTCCCAAGCAGTCTGGAACAAGGAAAAGTACTCGGGAGGAGGACTGTCATCCATAGCATGGAACCTCAGGGCTGAACGGGTCTCATGAAAGGAGACCTTGTAGGACAGCCAACCCGAACCTTGCTCTACGGCGAGAGGCAATGTCTAAACTGTAGTGTTTCATGATGGTATGGACCGAAGTCCAAGTTGCGGCTGCATAGATGTCTGCCGCTGACACATTCTTGAAACAAGCCGCAGTGGCAGCTACTCCTCTGGTGGAGTGACCTCTGACTTGACCTGGAAGGGTCTTGTTGTACTTGTCATAACAGAAAGTGATACAATGTGCCAACCATTTTGATAGGCATTGCTTAGAAACAGCACTGCCTTCTCTTTTGTGAGCAAGAGAGACAAAAAGCTGATAAGTCTTCCTGAGATCCTTAGTCCGATTGGTGTAGTACCTCAGGATTCTGTGAACATCCAAAGTATGCAAGAGGTACCCCCCTTGACTGGAGTGTTGCGTGAAGAAAGCGGATAGCTCAATAGATTGATTCAGTGTAGATTCAGCCACCACCTTAGGGAGAAACTTAGGGTTGGTGCATAGAGCCACACGTTCCTTGTGAAATATCAAGTATGGTATTTTACACATTAAGGCTTGGAGCCTGTAAATTTGCAGAGTGGAAGTAATGGCCACTAGGAAGAGTGTCTTCCAAGAAAGGAACTTCAAATCAGCAGTTGCTGCTGGCTCGAAGGGAGGCAGAGTAAGCTTCTCCAGGATGAAATTCAAGTCCCATGGAGGGACAGGAATGCGGATGGGGGGTCTCAAATGGAGAACCCCTCTGAGGAAAGTCTTAGAGACTTCCAACGGAGCAAAAGTCCTGTCTCCAAAGGGAATATGGTAGGCTGAAATAGCGGCCATGTGGACTTTCAACGAGGAATGGCTGAGACCCAGATTGAAGAGGTGACGCATGTAGTCCAGGACTTTATTGACTGGGCACGAGAAAGGCTCAAAGTCTTTCGAATCTGCCCAAATAGAAAACCGTTTCCACTTCATGGCATAGGTGGACCTAGTGGAAGACTTCCTGGCCTCTGCCAAAATGTCCGTTACGAGAGGAGAGACTCCAAAGTGGGCTTTAGCTACGTCTGCAGGAGCCACGCATGGAGATGAAGGGAATTGAGACCTGGATGAACAAGGGTCCCCTGATCCTGGGTCAACAATTGTTGCGACAGAGGAAGAGGAAGTGGAGGTTCCTCTGAAAACTGTTGCAGAACAGAGAACCAAACTTGCCTGGGCCAGAAGGGAGCAATGAGAATCATTCGAGCTCCCTCAGATCTGAGTTTGTTCAGGACCCTTGGAATTAAAGGAATGGGAGGGAAGGCATAAACGAATCTGTCCCTCCAAGCAAGAGAAAGAGCATCCCGCCAAAAAATGTCTCGCCCTGGAGCGAGCGAGCAGAAAGCGGGAAGTTCTGCATTTTGGGGAGAGGCGAAGAGGTCTATCTGAGGTGTTCCCCATCGCTGAAACATGTTGTTTACGACTTCTTTATCCAACTCCCATTTGTGGGACCTGGCTGAGGACTGACTGAGTTGGTCTGCCAGTGTATTTTCCACTCCCGGAACGTGAACCGCGGTCAAGTGAAGGTGATGTTGGGTTGCCCAATGCCAAACTCTTATCGCTTCCTGGCACAGAGGGTAGGAACGTGTCCCTCCCTGCTTGTTGAGGTACCAGACAATGCACATGTTATCTGACTGTATAAGGAGATGACCTGGGAGGATGAATGAGAGTACAGCCTGAAGGGTATAAAGGACTGCTCTCAATTTGAACACATTTATGGGCAGGTTTTGTTCGAACTTGGACCAGCTGCCCTGAGTCCTGTGAGACCACAGATGGGCACCCCAACCTTCTCCTGATGCGTCTGTCGTCAATGTCTGGGAGGGCGGATCGATGCAGAAATGAACTCCCAGGCACAGGTTCTTCTGAACCATCCACCATTACAAGTCCCTGATCATGGGATCTGATACTAGAACCTCTTGTTCTAGGTTGTCCCTGGTTTTGTGAGGGCACAGTTTAGGCCCAACCCTGCCCACCCCTCACCCCACCCACCCTGGAAATAGTTTCTTTATACCTGGGGTTCTGACATCATTTCCTCAAGAGTGCAAGGTGCATATCACTGTCATATCTCTCTAGCACACTGCACTGACAATATAAGCATACACATTGTATAATATATATATTTCTATATAACAAACCAATCACACACACAGAAAAACAAACAAACAAAAAAAAAGTAGATAAACATGTGGGGAGTAGTGCAATGTAACTGTGGGGCAGCAGTCTTCCGGGAGTCTTTCTGGAGGCTGAGATGCTGCCCTACTTGCAGACAACTCTCTGCCCTGAGGGAGGAAGTTGCCCGTCTTCAGGCCACACTGGACAGTAGTAAGGGAACCTTCCCCCAGGCCACACTGGACAGTGGGAAGGGAACCTTCCCCATCCAGGGAGCACCAGAGCCACCACCACTACCTCAGAGGTTGCAAAGAAAGCACAGCAGTTGGACCACAGTGGGCTCAGAGAGGGTGAGGATGGTGGAAAAGAGGCACACCCAGTCAGTTGTTCCACTCCACAATCCATACACCATTCTGGGGGAGCATAGCTCCCCTATGGATGCACCCGCAGAGGAGACTAAGGAGGCTGAGGACAACTGTCACAAGGGAGACCCACAGGAAGGAGGCAGAGGACACCACAGGGAAAGGAAGCAGCTCCTGGTGGGGGACTCTATTAGGGGGACAGAACTGGGGGGAGCAGGGAAAACTGAAGTAAGGTGCCTGCCTGGTAGGGACAGGAAGCGCATCCTCAGGATCACGAGAACAGCTGCACGGGAGTCTGAGCTGGATGTCACTGGCCACCTAGGGACAAATGACTTGGCTCATCATGAGATAAGAGCAGTGCAGGAGGACTTTGTAGAACTGGGGAGGGGCCTAAGACAAGTAGCACACACAGTATCCTTCTCAGAGGTGCTGCCTGTCAATGGCATGGGGGAGGCGAGGGTACTTTGCACCATGCAGTTTACTGAATGGTTGAAAAAATGGTGTGGAGCACAGGGGTTTGGCTTCATTGGGGACTGGGGTTCCACCTGGAGGGACACCAGCCTATACTGGCAGGATGGTCTGCATCCGTCCAGGAAGGGAACAAGTCTTTTGAGCAATCGGTTTAAATGCTTCATTGGCAAGCTTTTAAACTAGTCAAAGGGGGAGGCACTGATGAGCAGTAGGAAAATCCCAGCCTCTCCCTACAAAACAAGGTACTAAATGAGAAAAAGACAGAGGTAGAAAGGTCAGTGGGGGATGCTGCAACAGAACGTAAAGCCATCAAAAAATGGAGAGCAATGAGTACCAATGCCTGTAGTCTGGGTAACAAGCTTCCTGAATTAGTGGCCTTGATGGAGGAGGAACATCTGGATATCGTGGCAGTTACAGAAACATGGTACACACAAAACCATGACTGGGACGTAAAACATACCAGGATACACTATCTACAGGAGGGACAGAGAGGGTAAAGAGGAGGAGGAGTAGCTTTACATAAGGGAAGGAATCAAAGCAACAGAACAAAAGGGTAAACAGGGAGAGAAGAAGCACTGTGGGTAAATTTGAGACAGGCAATGGAACCACAATCCGCAAGGGTTAGATACAGACCTTCTCAGGGGAGGAAATGAACAAGGAAATGATAGAAAGTATACTTAGAATGGCAAAAAGGGAGATATTGCTGATGGGTGATCTGAATATGCCAGATATTAACTGGAGTGCAGTTGCAGCAGCCACTTGAAGAGTGGGGTTATTCTAGATGCCCTACAGGGCATACCTTAGACAACTAGTATTGGAGCCCATTCGAGGGGAGCAATCTTAGACCTGGTTCTCTCAAATGGAGATGGAGAGAGGATCACAGATGTAGAAGTGGGTAGCCATCTGGGGAACTAGCGACCATCGAACAGTATGGTTCTAATAAACACAGCAATAGAGTCAAGCCATACAAAGGCAAAAGTACTGGACTTTGGGAGGCTGACTTTACAAAATGGTGAGTGCCTAAGGAATGCACTAGCAAATGGGCAGGAAGGAGAGTGGAAGAACAATGGGGAATAATAAAATTGCCATCACAGAGGTAACGAGCCTTTGTGTGAAACAAATAAACAAAACAAAACGATGTAAGAAACCACTACGGTTCTCAAAGGAAGTGGCAGTGAAGGTTCAAGAGAAAAGAAAGCATTCAGGAAGTACAAGGAATCACAGAAGGAGCAGGACAGAGAACTGTATCAGTTAAAGCAAAGGAAGCTGGGAAGGCAGTCAGAACAGAAAAGGCCCAAACCGAGGAAAAGATAGCCAACTCAGTTAAGAAGGATAAAACCTTTATAGGTACATCAGGAGCTGAAGGAAGACCAAAGGAGGATAGTGAGGCTTAATAAAGGGAGGAGGGTGGGCAGAGGAGACTGTGAAAAGGCAGAGATACTAAACAAATATTTTTGCTCAGTATTTACAAATGAAGAGGGAGGTACCTAAACAAACAGTAGAAACACCTGGATACAGAAGTTGATACCAGCCCATTTACAGAAGAAAGGGTTATGAAAGAATTTTAAAACTGAAGGTGGACAAAGCAATGGGGCCTGATGGGATTCATCCCAGAATTCTAAAAGAACTAAGGGTAGAACTAGTGACACCACTGACTACCCTCTTTAACAAATCATGGAGGATGGGGTGGTACCCGAGGACTGGAGGAGGGCAGGTGTGATCCCTTTCACAAAAGTGGGAGCAAGGCAGAAGCAGGAAACTACAGACCTGTTAGTTTAACCTCAGTGGTAGGAAAATGATGGAATCACTGAAGGAAAGAACTGTCGAGTATCTAGAGGCCAGAGGGCACAGGACCCAAAGCAGCATGGATTCACAGCGGAAGGTCATGCCAGACAAATCTGATAGATTTTGACTGGTGACCAAAGTAGTAGATCAGGGAGGGGTTGTGGACATGGCCTACCTAGACTTTATCAAGGCATTTGACACAGTCCCACACAAAAGATTAATATACAAGTTAGCCAGCCTGGGAGTGGGTCCCAAGATAACAGCCTGGGTAAAGAATTGGCTGGAGAATAGACAGAGAGTAATAGTAAATGGAGTCCACTCTGAAGAGGGGTCACTAGTGGGTCACGAGGGTTCAGTATTAGGACTGGTCCTCTTCAATGTCTTTATAAGTGACATTGCAGAAGGACTGGAAGGAAAAGTATGTCTCTTTGCAGATGACACAAAGATCTGCAACAGAGTTGATGTACAAGGTGGGGTAGAAAGGATGAGAAGGGACTTGGCAAGGTTAGAGGAATGGTCAAATGTATGGCAGCTTAGATTCAAAGCTAAGAACTGCAAGGTACTGCACCTGGGAAACAAAAACCGAGGGGAAGAGTACACAATGGGGGGTGAGATATTAACAACAAAAATGGAAAGGGACCTGGGGGTAGTCATATCAGATGACCTAAAGGTGGGCAAGCAATGTGAGAGGGCAGCAAGGAGGGCTTGGGGGATACTGGGATGCACAGGGAGAGGCATCACCAGTAGAAAACAGGAAGTTATTATCCTCTGTACAGACAGCTGGTCAGACCCTTCTGGAGTACTGCATGCAGTTCTGGAGACCCAATCTCCGCAAAGACAGAGACAGGATGGAAGCTGTCCAGAGGAGGGCAACTAAAATGGTGCAGGTCTGCACCAGAAGACATATGAAGAGAGACTAAAGGAGCTTAATATGTATAGCCTCGAGGAAAGGAGGGAGAGGGGGTACAAGATAGAAACTTTCAAGTACCTCAAGGGAATCAACAAAGTCCAAGAGGGTAACATCTTTCAAAAAGAGGTGTGCAAGAACAAAGAGGCACAATTTGAAGATGGAGGGGGCGGCCTCAGAGGTAATTTAAGGAAGTTTTTCACAGAGAGGGTTGTGGATGCATGGAATGGCTTTCCGGAGGAGGTTGTGGAGTCAAAAACAGTGGTGGAATTCAAGCATGCATGGGACAGTCATAAGGCCATTCTAGGGTGTGGGGGTAGGAAGAAGTAGGCTGCTGGTTAACTAGGATCTGCAGCTTATCCAGTAGGTAGGGAAATGGGCAGACTGGGTGGGCCAAGCGGTCCTTATCTGCCGTCAAATTCTATGTTTGGTCCCATTGAGACCGAAGCGTCCACTGAGAGATCCTCATATGGAGCCGAGCGAGCGGGACTGTTGGAATGGCAGCCGCTATTTGCCCAAGGAGGCGGAGGACTGACCTAGCTCCGACCCTCCTGTGACTGGACAGAAGACGGGCCTGGTTCTGAAGGGTGTCTACCCTGCCCGGAGGTAAGAAGGCCTTGCCGGTGGTCGTGCCCAGAATCACTTCCATAAATTGGAGGCGTTGGCAAGGGACCAAATGGGACTTGTCCTGACTGATGGTAATACCCAGGTTGGTAAAAACCTGAAGGGTAGGGAGTGCAGGAGTTCCTCCCTGGATGGGGCCACCAGGAGCCAGTCGTCCAGGTAAAGGAATACCTGTACTCCCTGGGTACGCAGGTGGGCCGCTACCACAGACAGGCATTTGGTAAACACTCAGGGGGCCGAGAAAAGACCAAATGGGAGGGCCTTGAATTGGTAGTGGTCCCCCTGAAAGCAAAACCGAAGGAATTTGCGGTGGGAAGGGCATAGGGGATATGTAGGTAGGCATCCTGCATGTCCAGAGCGCATAGCCACTGTCCCTGCCAAATAAGTGGTAGAAGGCTCTGCAATGAGAGCATTCTGAAGCATTTGTACTCCACGAACATGTTCAGGAGCTGAGGTCTAAGATAGGCCTCTGATCTCCTATCTTCTTTGGAGCTAGAAAGAAATGGTAATAGTAACCTGTTCCCCAAAGATGGGTGGGAACTGGCTCAATTGCCGCCTTCGAATGAAGGGAGATGACTACCTCAAGGACCAGAGGAAGAGGTTGCGGGGAGTAAGACTGGGGGGTGGTGGTCTTCAGGGAGGCTTCTGAAGAAACTCTATTGAGTGTCCTGCTGATATCAACTGGAGCACCCAAGCATCTGAAGTTATCCTCTCCCAAACCGGCAGATGGGAAGAGAATTTCCCACCTGCCGGTTCCTCTGGAACCTCCAGAGGCAGTGGGAGAGGCAGGGAATCAGGAGGTGTGGGACAGCGCAGCAGCCGAGGCTCCCATAGCTTTTTTGCTGGGAGGAGTCTTGGTTGCTGGAGGGGCCCGTTTGTTGGCACATTTGCCCTGTAGTTTCTATCTTTGTCGGTTTTGGCGACGAAAAAGACGCCGCTGTCCTTGAGGGGGCCTGTACATAGTCTGGACAGACTTGAGTGCAGTACCCTTCTCCTGCAGTTCGGTAATGATGTCCTTGATATCACCCCCGAACAGCACTGAACCCCTGAAAGGAGCATCCTGTATAGCGGATTGCACCTCAGGGACCAAGCTTGACACGCAGAGCCAGGCATGACGCTGTAAGCCTACGGCGAAGGCCGCGCTCCTTCCAGCTGTGTCCACTGCATTGTAAATGGCACGTAGCATATGCCAACAGGCCGAGCGAGCAGAATGGACAAGGTCACCCACTTCCTGCTTAGTCTGTGACTCAGGAAGGGAGTCCAATTTAGATTCCACCTGGCTAAGGATGGTCTTCTGGAAATCCCCTGTATGTGCCACATAGTTAAGGGCCCTAATAACAAGGGTAGAAGATCTTCTTCCCATACTGGTCCAGAAACCAGGATTCCTTATGAGGTGGAGATGAGCTGAGATGTTTAGGATTGGCGGAGCGGCCGTGAGCGGTGCTGACGACAACCGAGTCCACCTTGGGATGAAGGCTAAGAAAGTCTACACCCTCCGGAGCCTGGTAAAGCCTATCCGCCTTCCTCGGAAGGAGGGCTAACGCAGATGGTTGTTTCCAAATGGTGGAGACAAGATCTGCGTGAGGCACTATCCAGGGTAGAATCAGTGTTGGAGCGGTCTCGGGCAGATCCAGATGAGCAGCAAATTTTTTACGCTGTGGGTCTGGCTCCACTGATTGCCACTGATGAACTTCATGGATTTTCCTCAGTAACTTGTCTTCGGGGTCAGAGTGGCCTGACTCAAAGTCCGTGACCGAAGATGATGAAGAGGAAGAAGACTCCTCCCTGCGAGGGACAGCCCCTCTGGGGAGTTCCTTGGGGTGCGTATCCTCCCCGCCTTAGGCGCCAGAGGGCTCTACTCTCTGGTGTCGGGTAGGGGGGAAGGAGTCTCCGACATGGGGGATCCTGTATAGGATCCGGCGTCGGGAGCCGACTCTCGACCTCCCTGGTGAGCTAAGCCTTGGCTTCAGCCCACCAGGAGGCCAAGGTCTCCTTCAGATCCGCTGGCAGCTGAGGAGTGAGTGGCGGAGGTGGGGATATGGATACTGAGGGTATCCGTAAAAGGAGTATCCGTAACCCAATGGCGGATAGCCAGGTGTCGGGTACTGGGGCGCCGGATACTGAGGGGCCGGGTATTGTGGCACCAGGTATTGTGGTGTTGGGTACCTGGGCGCCAGGGGCTCTGACAGAGCAGAGGGACCTGGCAGAGGCCCTGCTGGCGTCGGGCCCGGCGTGGGTATACCTTTGAGAGGGTCCGACGGACCTGAAGGAGGAATAGGCCTGTCGCCAGGTAAAGGGACACTGGATGGCGTCAGGTCGGTCAGAGCTGGGACCGGCATCTGAGGGTCCGGCACAGGAGGACGAGGGAGCCCAGACAGCAGCGTCCCAGCATCCTTGGTGACGACCGGGGAAGGAGGGTTATAATCCCCGGGGGTCAGTTGAGGGGACGCGGGGACCTCAGAAGGCAACTTGGTAAGACGTTGCAGAGAGCCTGGGGCATCAGATTGTTCGATGGGGTCTGGAGCAGGCTTCTTGGCTGGGTGGGTGTCGGTGAAGCCGGCATCCGACTTATCAGCCGAATCCAGGCAGACGTCGGAGGAGCCAGCATCTGACTTATTGGACTCCCTGCCCGAGGAAGGCCGCAAAGGGGATGTGGTCTTGCCGGGAGGTGTTTTGGCTGGGCGTTCCACCGAAGGGGTAAGCAACTTAGCAGCCTTGTCCAGGTGAGTGTCGGTGGGACCGATGTCCAACTTAACGGACCAGCTCTGACTGGAGGGCCGCGTGGAGGAAGTGGCCTACACGGGAGTGGAGGCCTCCTTTGCCCTGGAGGCTCCCAAAGGGCCCTGAGTGCGAGCCAGATGGGAGAGGTGACACACCTTCTTGGTAACCACCAAGACGGCTGTCATGGAGCGATCCCCGGAGGGGATGTTACCTTGAGTGCCGTGACTCCAGCCGAAGTCATGGCTGCTGTGGAAGCTGGTTCCCGCTCCCGGTGCTCCTCCTTGTCGCGCTTTTTCTTGTGACCTTCGGGGGAAGTAGACACCTGCCTAAGCTTTTTTAACACCTTTTCCATGGAGGCCATTTTCTTCTTAAGGATATAGGCTTCCAGGGACTGCTGCCTTCTCTTGCGGGTAGCGGAGTTGAACTTTTGGCAGTGCTGGCACTTCTCCACGGGGTGGTCTGGGACCAGACAGAAGGGGCACAAGAAGTGGCCATCCTTGTGTGGAAGTTGGGAACCACACGAGTCACACTTGTTTTTATGTGATTTGGAGGGCGTCAGGACGACATACACAGTGAATTGTAGAAAAAAATAGCAAATTAGAGAAAATGGGTCGAAAAGTTCAAAAACTTAAAGACAGATGAATGATGATGAGCGCTGTTCTACCGCGAGGAACTTTCACAAGCCGACGGTGGGAAAGAACTGAAAGACGGGTGTGGGGGACCACCCCTTTATACCGACGTCTTATGATGCTGGTCACCTAACATGGGGGTGGTCCCCTGCCAGAGACTGCTAGCTAGAAATGTTTACGTGGGGTCCTGATGCCTGGCGGCTTAGTGCTATATGTGAATACCTACTGGAACAGCCCTCTCGAAGTAAGATCTATGGAGTCTGCCTTGGGGTGCTCACCAAGGTGGGGCTCATTTCTGAGGGTTCTGTATAGGCAGTCGGCCTTTTTAGGAACCACCAAAGTAGTAGAAAGGGGTTCCATGTCAATACCGCACAAACATTATTGTGGCGGTCAATATCAGTGTTGTAAATTCACCGCAACAAATAACAGCTACAGACAAATTCAGTTAAATACAGTAACGTACATGGATCATCACAATACCCGATTCAGCCACCAGTGATAATGTGCACAGCATTTTGTCTCTTTTTCCTATATGGTACCCCACATTTGTGTGATGAAAGGCTGAGAGGTATTTATTCACCCTTGCATGAAGGGAGTACAGCAATCATACTGAATATGGTTTTGCATCTTAGAAGTTTGCAAGTCAGTTTCATTCAGGCAATGTGACCTTAGCAGGAGTCCAACTAATACAGTATGTTGAACTGTCACACTGGACAAGATCGCATATCAGATAAGATCACAGTTCTGTCACCGTCCCGGCACTGTGATCATATCAGCAGTTTATTGTAATAACAGTGAGCGTAACTGTCAGTATGGAGAACATATCATAGTGGATAAGATTGTAAATCTGCCCCCGTTTTGATGATATGATATTACCACAGATTGATCTTGTAATAGATTGCTTTTATGACTTGTGTAAACATAGTTGTGCAGGGCTGGTATTGGGGATTGACAACTCACTTGCAGGGATGCCCAGCTGCCGGCAGAAGCAGTAACTGTTACACCAACATTTATTTATTTAAATTTTGGTGACCAGGTAGGCTGACTGAGACCGAAACAGTCCCTTTTTCAGCAGCGACCTGGAATTAACTGCATACATTTATAAACATAAAAAAATACATACACGTCATTTCACAATTAACAGTCAATATAGACAAACTGACCCAGTCAAGGATACAGTGACAGGTTAATTACAATCAATATCAACAGGAGTAGAAGTACTATTATACACAAGACAGTCACAATCAGACTGATATCCCAATAAGGTTAGATTGGCAGCAGGGAGTCTGGTAGACTCAGCGGTAGCAGCTGCAGAGGCTCAGATCCAACAGGTGGTCTTTAAGACCCTTCTTGAAGCCCCCAAGGGAGGTACATTCCTGGAGACTGCTAGGGAGACCGTTTCAGATAGGAGGGATGAAGGCAGCATAGGACTGGAGTCCTAGGGAAGTCCTAACACTGGGGACATGGAGAAGCTGGCAGCCAGAGGATCTTAGTGTTCTCCCATTTTTTTTGGGAGCTAATGTGTTAATTAGGCTAGGAGGGGGCGTCATTCTGCTGGAGCTTAAATGCAAGGCACAGTGATGGATATGATAATCTGGCATCTAGAGAAGGCCACCTAAGAGATAATAGTACCTTGCAGTGATGCTCCCGTGGTGGCACCCCTGCAGCGAAGCACCCTATCCTGTGATACAATATTTTTAGCCTTTGCATTTCAGAACTTCTTACAGAATGTAGTAAAGGGTCCTCATATAGCAAGGTTGGCAGAAGCGTATAAGTGGAAGCCTTGAGTTTGGATTCACGAGTGAGGAAAGGGCTCAGGCGATATAACAGACCTAACTTTTGGTTGAGTTTCTTGGGCAGATGGTTGATGTGGCTCTTAAAGGAGCAGTCTTGGTCTAAGTATACACCTAGGTATTTGATACAATCGATCACTTCAATTTTTGAGCCATTGGAAGGAGCTGGGGGCAATAAATGTAAATGCGTTGGGCCAGGCTTTTAGGACCAAATAGCATGGTTTTGGTCTTCTTACTATTTAGAACTAATTTATTAGCAATAAACCAATTCTCAAGTAGACCAAGGTCTTGACTAAGAAGGTTGTTTAGTTGGACAGTGTCTCGGGAGGACCTATGAAGCACGGCATCGTCTACATATAAGGTCACCTTGGCCCCTCCACAATGTTGAGACAAATCATTAATAAATATGGAAAACAAGAGCGGTCCCAGTATCGAACCCTTGGGGACGCCGTCTGTGATAGGACATTTGTCGGACTTAGCTCCATGCCATCTGACAATTTGTGATCCGCCATCAAGGTAGTCCATGAACCATTGAATAGACAGATGATCAAGACCAAGAGATGTTAGTTTAGTGATAAGCTGCTGATGATTCACCAAGTCAAATGCCTTGGTGAGGTCTATAAAGATCGCACCAGTTGGAAGGCCATCATCTAGAGCCGTGAAGATATCCCGAGTAAGGCTAATCAGGGCCATGTTGGTACCATGATTTTTTTCTAAAACCATGTTGTCTTTCAGTTAGTAAATTGTTCCGTTCAGCATATTCCTGGACCTGCAGGTATACAATCCTCTCTAACACTTTACTTAAGAGTGCAGAGGGTGGATACTGGTCTGTAATTCTCAACAAGCTCAGTATCCCCACCTTTAGGGATAGGAGTGACCAAGGCAACTTTCCACACAGTGGGGACTTTGCCTTCAAGCAGTGATCTGTATAGGAGGCAAGTGACAGGAGAGGCAATGACGTGGGCTGCGATTCTGAGGAGTTTGGGCTCCAGCTTGTCAAACCCAGCAGAGCCGGAGGATTTGATTTTTTTTTTTTTTAGTAATTTTTGGACCTCAGATTTAGTTGCAAGTTTGAAGTGAAAATTAGGGTAAGGGGTTTCCTCTTGTAAATGATTCTGGGTAGGAGGGGAGGGGTCCAGAGGGATTATTTATAAATCTGTCCAGGTCAGTGAGGAATGCATTTAGTGCATTAGCAGCATCTTGCAGGTTGGTATAGCGGACACCATTTGCTACTATGTCACTTTTCTCATGGGTGGTGTTCCCCTTTAGGGGAGAGTTAATTTGGGACCAAACTTTTGTAGGGTCCGAAAGGTTTTTAGTTTGTAGGTTCTGGAGGTATTGTCTTTTAGCTGATTTTAGTTCCTTTTTACGCTTGTTTCTCAATTTTCTATATTCCACCCGATGCTTAGATTTGTAGATTTGAATTTTTCCCAGGATTTGTCTCTCACCCTCATTTGTTTTTTAAGGTCTCTGGACAGCTACTTTGAGCGTTTTCCCTTGACACTGATTTGTTTTAGGGGGGCATGCTTATTGGCGGCCGAGAAGAAGTTACTGATGAGGAAATCAAGGGCTGAGTCCAGATTGGGGGCTAGCTTGATTTGAGTCCAATCCACCACTGCTAGGGTTTCAAGAAAGGAGCAGGTGCCACACTGGAATAATCCCAAACCCAAAAAATTCTGGGTGGAGAGTTGGGATGGTCGTTTTTCCAGATGCCGAATATAGGGGCATGATCACTTATGGAGTCCACAAATGTCCCAACCAGTTTGAAACTACTTGGGTTGGAAGCAAGAATCCAGTCTAATGTGGTGTGGCTTCCTGACTTAATGTTCAACCTAGTAGGTCCTTGGATCAACTGAGTCAAGTTGGCCTCTAGCAAGCTGGATTTTACATCACTAATGGTGTGCAGACCCCAGTGGAGGTTAAAGTCGCCAAGGATTATTTTCTCCCACTGAGGTAGCCCCGGCATTAGAGCCAGAAGACTCTTTAAAGCATCTTCTGCAGTCTTAGGTGGGTTGTAGATGCAGCCTATTAGCAGGGGCTTAGTCCTGCCAAGCAGTATTTTGATGAACACCGCCTCGCCACCTGATTGGGTATTGTCTGGTGTTGCCACCAGGGAGGCATTTAGGGTATTCTGTACGTAAATGATAACTCCACCACCCTTCCTACCACATCTATCTTGTCTAAAAGACTTAAACCCCTGGAGCTCAACCTCATGCATTAGGATACTAGGCTTGAGCCAGGTTTTGGAAATGGCAGTTATCTCAGGGGAGTGTATAAGTCATGCATTTTAGGTCTGAGGCTGTTAATGTTCATGTGGACTAGTTTCAGACCTTTGGCATTAGCCCAGAAAGCTATAGGAGGTGACACAGTTGGAACATTAGGACATGGAGGGCCAGGGTTAGATTCAATATCCCCAGCCAGTAATAACTTAATGTCAGCAGGAATTTCAGGAGTGACCCGGGGAATCTGACGTTTGTAGACTCTGAGATATTCCATAGCCATACAGCAGTTTCCCCCTTTTCTAAGCTCATATATGGTGATAAGGGTAGGATTAAGGTTGGCTTGGGGTAGATACATAAGAAACTGAAGTACAGAGGGTCTGTGGGCTGCCCTGTGTCCTGCCTGAGAGTGAGCAGCAATTTGTCTGTGCCCAGTACTACAAGTATGTAAGTACAAGCCAGCACAATACCCAGCACCATATTAAAGCTTAAAGATGGGTCAATGAAGAGGAAAAAGTTCAGATTAAAATCAAAGATATTCGACAGTAGCAACATAGGGAAAAGCTTGGAGTAGAAAAATGTGGGTGGAAAGAGTATCTAGGTGGAACTATTGAAAAAACATGAGGTAGGATAATGTAGGTGGTTAGAGTCACCTCCATTAAAACAGAAGGCCGCAGCGTCCTCCACTCCAAGCCGAAGCACCTCAAACCCAAGCCAAAGCACCCCAAACCTGAGCAAGAGCTATGCAAAAGAATGTCTGGGGAATATTCAGTGTGTGAAGAAGGAGGAAACAGGTTAGACACCAACACAGCAGGAATACTATCAAACCCACAGGGCCTCTACTATTTAGCTGGAAAACAGATCCATTTGAACAAAAGGGCAGTTATACATTAGACAAGCTAGAATGAGCACAGGTATTTTTAATTTATGTTTTCTGTTGTTCCTCCCAACATACCTGACGCTGGCCAGTTCAGTCTACTCCTGCCCAGCACTAGTCTGTCCTACCAGTCTCAATCTACCCTCATCACCTACCTATGTAGACCATTGGTATGAAAGCCACAGAGCTTACATTCTCTAGAGGGGGCACCCAGGTCAACGGGAAAACATGTCTATGGAAGGCAAACATAAACATGTCCATTGAAGGCACCGGAGGAAAGGTGTGTAAGCAGGACTGGGAGTGTGCATTACAAGTGGTTTGAAGAGGTTCAATTAATCTTGGTGTTGGAAGACTTCCAGAACACAATTCCTACTGTGGTCACTTCTGTAGTCAGCCGTCCTTTGCACTGTAATCTATGGCTAAGGTAAACATTGATGCAATGTCTTTTGCACCTAAATTGTTTTTCGCTGAATTGTGAGCTTAGTGGTGATTGTATTGTGATGTCAATGCTGTGCTTCAGTGCTAATGCTGTATTGTATGCATGGTATTGATGTTATACCATGGAAGAGTGTTTCCATGCCAGCTTTGTCACATCCTGGAATGGTTCCACTAACAGGGGAATGACTAGCGGTTTGGGGTCAGTAGCCCCCCAAAACTTAGCCACTTAGCCAGGCGTCTCCTTTCCGGGTCTAGGTCTTCCGTTTCCCACTGCTGAGGAACTGGATGTGCCTCATAACCTAAAGAAAGGTGGGGTCATCAGGTGGAGACCTAGGTGAGTCCTTCCTGGGATCCGGTGAGGGCAGAGGGAGGTCATCCTCGGAACAGGTGTAAGACGAAGAGAAACTGCTGTAGTCCCGATTGTTCTGAATGACGGTCAGTAGACCTGCTGTGACACCGGAAGCGATGTCCTCTTGATCTGCTCCGCCTTTGGGAGCGACGGTCCCTAGACCTGCTCCGCCTGCAGAAGAACGCAAGGATGTGCAACGTCTGTGACTTCGATGTCCATCTAAGGCCTGATCCGAGCCACCTGGAGTCGGGTGGGCTGGCATCAGGGGTGGCGATGGCTGAGGCACTACCGCAGGTGTACCTGTAGATTCTGGTTTTGGAAGTAGGGTCGCTCTTGATGGTTTTCCACCAACTCGTAAATAGTGCTCCTACTTCCGCTAAAGGGACCACTGAGCCTGACGGCTGATCCGGGGTCGGGGTGGCCGACCCCGAAGGGGCTGGTGGCAGGCCTGGCATTTGAGGGGGTCTCTGGTGCCAGGCCTGTGTCGGTCAAATCAACTAATGTTAGGTCCTTGTTCTAAGGGCCAGGCACATGGGGTTTAGCAGATGACTGGGTGTCAAGCCCTGTGACCAGAGGCTTTGTAGGGCCTGCTATCACGTCAGCTGTCATTAGGTCCTCTGGTAGAGGCCCTTGGGGGGCTGACGACTGCTGGGAGGCTGACGTCTGATCTGGCTCCAAAGGAATGGAGACAGACAAAGTCTGAGGCTGTCACTTGTCCAAAAGGACGGCTGATGACAAAGGTGGCGCAGAGGGTGCTTCCTTAGAGAGCTTGCTACCCTGGTGCCTGTCATGGTCATCAGTCTTGGCTGATGAACTGGAAGACAAGGCCTTGATGACGGCAGGGCCCCAACGGACAACTGCCGAAGTGGAGGCAGAAGAGGCCAAGTCCTCGGCCCAAGACCCTAACAAATGTTTGTGGGGTCTGATGGCCAGAGAGACAGAAGAGGCCCGGGAAGGCCCTTGACCCGACCTTCCGCCTGACGTCTGGGAAGAGGCGGGTGGTTTAGCGGGCGAAACTCCTGGGACGGCACCACCTTGGGGGCAGAGTCCAACCTCCAGCCAGAGAAGGAAGCCTTGGAGCTCTTGTGCAGGGGACAGGATTGCAAGTCTGACCTGGACCTGTTCTTATCCTTCCTATGATGTTTCCCCGATTGCTTCTCCTTCTTGGGGAGGCATCGTGAGCAGAGGACGAAGAGGAGCTGTGCCCAGAGTGCGATTTCTGCATCGCGGCCACTTGTTCCGGCAGGTGAGTCTTGAGTGTCTTCAGGCGGTGGATGTGAGTGCGCTTGTTGAAGCTAAGGCAATGTGGGCAGTCGTCCAACTTGTGCTGCGATCCCAAGCACAGGAAGCAAGCCGAATGTCTGTCTTTGGCAGGAATCTGTTTGCTGCATGCACACTTAGCCTTTCGCCGCGGTGTAGTAATAGACTAGGCAGACATAAAGAGGTGATTGAGAAACTCGAAAGGTAGAACTGCGCGGAGCGTTTGTAAAAACGGTGGTCGATGACTAGCAGGAGGTGTCCGTGGAGCCGAAATGCAGGGTCAACAGTGAGAAAAAAACTGGGGTGGCACCAGAAGATCCTCCTTTATACAGTGGCTGACGTCACGGGTGGAGCAGACGTCAGGTGGTCTTCCGTCTTGGACTGCTACCTAGAAGTTTTCCGTGGGGTCCCAGTGCCAGCAGCATAGTCCTAACGGTTATTACCTGCTGCAAGAGCTCTACCTTGAAGTGAGATCGAAAATTCTAAAAAGATTTTTTTTTGTCTGTCAGGTTTACCTTTCATGTTCCTTTTTTTTGCTGGGAAGGGACACGAACCCCCCCAATGGGGTCTTTCTCCCATATTCTCCCCTTCCCTTTTTAAACATGGGAGAAGGGCCTTGCAGAGCACAGGAAGAAGGCATTTACTTCATAGTTACCATAATTTCCTTTTCTGTTAACTCCAGCATTGTCAATGGGATGTAATTACCACTGGGTATAGTGCACCCCTACCAGGGGAATGGCACAGCCCAAGCTTTAGAATGTTGGACACATGAGAATTTCAAGCAGCAGCAACTCTCCAGTCACTGCTCACTTCGCAGTACCTCAATAAGTTTAACTATCATAATGTCCATTTTATAAATGATATAACACAATACGTAAAACTGAAAAACCTGAATACACTCTACCTTCTAACTGTGAAACAGAAACGGTCTTACCTTGCTGATGGATATGAAAGGGATGCCCTTCATAACTGGCTCTTGGTTTGTTTGGATTGAGTTTCTTTCTGATGAGGCGGGTGGAAAACAGAACAGTTACATTAGAACTTAATGAAACAGGAGACCTTTGAGGGGATCTCAGTCATCAGGTCACACCGCAGTAACGACACAGTCGGTAAAACAGGATCCACACGAAAGATTTTCAGCAGTAAAACTAAAGCTGCCTACGCCGATGTCCTCAACCTATAAAGGCGTGAAGGGCCCTGCTACCTCCTCAGTTCTTTCCCCCCAGAGACAAAGGTAGCATAGCTCTGGCCATGGGGGATCAAGGAGAGAGAGAGAGAGAGGTGATCAGGCCTGAAAGAAAGGCTCGATACACCACATAGCCAGTTCCAGTAAGGAGCCCCAAAAAGGGGATGATGGGAGGAAAGACAGACATGATAACTGAGATCCCCTCAAAGATCTACTGTTACAGTAAGTTCTTACATAACTGTTCTATCTTCTTCGGGAGTACCTCAGTCATCAGGTCACACTGTAGGAACGAGGCCCAAGCAGTTACAGGTGCAAACAGACAGTCTGGGAGGAAGGCCAACCTTAATCGTAAGACAGAAGGCCCTGTAGCACAGCCCTGGCAAATCTTGCACGGGCTCTAGAGGCAATGTCCAGACTGTAGTGCTTGGAGAAGGTAAGGACAATACTCCAGGTGGCAGTGGCACAAATTTCAGCAGATGAGACCCCTATGGAGCAGTGCTTCCCCTGGATCATCACGTTCAGGAAAATAAACAGGAAGGTTGATAGATTGGTTCAGTGTAAACTCAGACACCACCATATAAAGAAAAAACAGGTTACTCACCTGTAATAGTAGTTCTAGGAGGGGTATATGTTGTTCATCCACACTTAATGGCATGTCCTTTCCCCTTTAAGATCAGCTGGAAAGTCTTCAAGCTGGCTCCTCCCACCCACTCAGGTGGAATAACCCTTGGCTCTGCCCCATGACACCAGATCTTGCCCGCTGGAAGCTAGGTTGTGTGTCGAAGCCGGAGAGGTCGGGTGAGTTCATGTGGATGAAAGTACAGTTATGTAGGAACTTACCGTAACAGCAGATCTTCGAGAGAGGTTCCTTCAGTAGGTCATCACATATAGGACTGGTGCCACCTGACGTTGGGCCACATGGCAGACTTCTAGCAATACCTGACGGGGGAACGCCCACCCGATGTCATGTGACTGACATCAGTGTGACTGCATATAGTGGGCGGTCCCCACGCTCCCTCTCAGTTCTCCGCTGGAGCCAGGAAGATGCCTGACAGCAGGAGAGAACAGGATTTGGAGTCCCTGTAAAACAGAAAATGAGGGGAAGGAGGGAGGGAAAAATATGACCTACTGAAGGAACCTCTCTCGAAGATCTACTGTTACGGTAAGTTCCTACATAACTTTACTATCTTACTTCGAGAGGGTTCCTTCAGTAGGTCATCACATATAGGACAGAGTCCCAAGCAGTCCCTCCAAGGAGAGACTGAGAGAAACTAGGGAGGAGGAAAACTAATTCCAACGGAAAAAAATGGAATCCAGAATGGACTCAGTCTAGGACAGAAGGCCCTGCAGGACGGCTAGGCCAAAGCCAGCCCTCTGCCTAGAAGCAATGTCCAGACTGTAATGCTTGGTAAAGGTATGGACAGAACTCCAAGTAGCGGCAGCACAAATGTCGGCTGATGAAACATTCTGTAGCAAGGCCGCAGAGGCAGCCATGGCCCTAGCAGAGTGACCTCTGATAGAACTCGGCAGAGGCTTTTCGTACTTCTGGTAACAGAATCTAATGCAGCTGCCTAACCACTTGGACAGGCCCTGCTTAGAAACCGGTTTGCCCTTCAATCTCGGGGCCAAGGAAACAAACAACTGGTCGCAAGAGCGGAACTCTTTGGTTTGGTGGGTGTAGCACCGGAGAATCCGAGGCACGTCCATTGTATGAAGGAGTGCCTCACCTCTGTTAGAGGGGGACGGATAATACACTGGAAGCTCTACTGATTGATTAAGCGTGGCTTCTGACACCACCTTGGGAAGAAACTTCAGATGTGTTCTGAGGACCACCCGGTCCGTATGGAAAATCAGATAGGGCTCCTTGCAGACTAGAGCGTGAAGCTCTGAAATCCTTCGGGCTGACGTGATAGCCATAAGAAAAAGCACCTTCCAAGACAGGAAGCGCAAATCACAGCTCACAGCCATCTCGAAAGGAGGAAGGGTGAGCTATTTCAGTACGAAGTTCAAGTCCCAAGGTGGAGTTGGGCTGCGGATGGGGGTTTCAGATGGAGAATCCCTTTCAGAAAGGTTCTTGAGACCTCCAACTGAGCCACGGGTTTACCATCCACTAGCTCGTGGTACGCTGAGATATGGACCTTCAAAGAAGTGTGAGAGACCGAGTCTGATAAGTGAAGGAGGTATCTCATGACTTGTGAGGCCGAAAGGGAGAAGGGTTCCAACCCTAGCGTTGCCCAAATGGAAAACCGCCTCTCTCAAGGCATAAGTGGAATGGGTAGAGGGCTTCTAGCCTCAATGAGGACTTGAGCAACCCTAGAGGAAACCCCAAAATGGGAGATCACTATGTCTGCAGGAGCCATGCGTAGAGATGCAGGGTCCTGAGCGCCGGGTGCAACAGTCGACCTTGATCCTGGGTCAGGAGGTCGTGAGCCACTGGAAGTGGAACTAGTGGTTCCCTGGAAAGCTGCTGCAGCAGCGAGAACCAGATCTGTCTCGGCCAGAGAGGAGCGATGAGGATCATCCTTGTCTTCTTTGCTTGAAGCTTGAGAAGAACCCTCTGCAGAATGGGAAACAGAGGGAATGCATATAAAAATTTCCCTGTCCAAGATAGAGACAATGCCTCATTCCAGAAAGCAGCGTGCCCTGGAACGAGCGAGCAAAAGCTGGGAAGCTTTGCGTTGGATCCGGAGGCGAAGAGGTCGATTTCCGGACGCCCCAACGTTGGAAGATGGATTTCGCCAATTCCTGATGCAGTTCCCACTCGTGAGCTAGGGTTCGAGATCTGCTGAGACTGTCCGCCAGGACGTTTAAAACGCCCGGAATGTGCATGGCCATGAGGACCAGATGGTGCTGGACTGCCCAGTTCCACACCTGCGTCGTCTCCCTCCACAGGGGGTATGACCGGGTTCCTCCTTGTTTGTTGATATACCAAACTACCGACACGTTGTCCATTTGAATTAGCAGTGATCCCTTTGGAAGTAGGGTCTGAAAGGCCTATAAGGCGTACAGGACCACCCTCAACTCCAGAACACTGATGTGCAAAGGAGTCTCCACGCCGGACCATAGTCACTGGGCTTGGTGCTTCCCAAGATGAGCTCCCCACCCCATATTCGAGGCATCTGTGGTAAGAGTAGCTAGTGGGGCAGGGCTCCGAAAGGGAAATCCCACAGAAAGATTGCGAGAATCCATCCACCAATGCAATTCATTCTGAACCGCAGAGGAGACCAGAACCGGATGGTCCATGTCGTCCAGGAGCTGATCCCACTGCACCTGCAAAGACCACTGAGTGACCCTCATGTGAAGTCTTGCTAGGGGAATGGTTGTGATGGCGGCCACCATCAGGCCCAGAAGGCGTAGGACCTCCTGAGCTGGGATGGTTCTGTGACAAGTCACTTTGGAGGTCTGACAGATAAGGGTCTCCACCCTGTCTGAAGGCAGGAATGCTCTGTACTGGACCATATCCAGGACTGCCCCAATGAATTGAAGTCTCTGAGCAGGGATAAGGGATGACTTGGGAACAATGACTGTGATCCCTAGTCTGCTGAAAAGGTCCAGGGTAGAGGTAAGAGCCTCCAACAAAGACTCCCTGGACAGGGCTGAAATCAACCAATCGTCCAAGTAAGGGAAAACCGCAATACCTCTGCGGCGTAGGAACGCTGCGACCACCGCCAGGCACTTGGTAAAAACCTATGGTGCTGAAGACAGACCAAAAGGGAGCACTCGGAACTGGAAGTGTTCCCCTTGGAAGCGAAAGTGTAGGAATCGGTGGTGGCTTAGGAAGATGGGGATATGCAGGTAGGCATCCTGCATATCCACGCTTTAAATCTGCTGCCGCTTGTAGGGTCCTCGAAGTTATTAAAGCTCGGATCCCTTTTGTTGTTTATTTACACAATATGTAAAGGAAACATCTAGGGCACTCAATGTCAATGTTATTGTGTTTCTGCTCTCCTGTTGTATATTCTGAACTTATATAAAACTTGTACTGTATGTAATTTCATCCTATGATACCCTGTACCCCAATTTTCCCCAGGTCGCATCTGGAAACGAGTGGTTCTCCGCTCAGTGTGCCTGCCTGGTTAAACTCTTAAATAAATTAATAAATAAAATATCCAGTGCACAGAGCCAGTGGTTCTCCATGAGGAGAGGGAGGATGCTCTGGAGTGTCAGCATTCGAAATCTTTTGTACTCGACAAACTGATTTAGTTGACCTAGGTTAAATATGGGTCTGAAGTCCTCATCCTATTTTGGAACCAGGAAAAAGTGGGAGTAAAATCCCTTTCCCCTTTGCCCAAAGGGGACACGCTCGATTGCTTCTTTGAGCAAGAGCGAGTTTACCTCCTCGCGAACTAGGAGAGCCTGGTCCTGAGAATAGGAGGACTTCTGTGGTAGAGTTTCCGGAGGGATTTCCAGAAATTCTATGGTGTGTCCGACAGACACTAGTTGCAGGACCCATTCTTCAGAGGTGATCACTCTACACTGATGTGCGTGGCGAGTGTACTCCCATCCCACCTGCTCCCCATCGCGAGACTGAGGAGGCAGTGGGGCAGGGGAGTCAAGAAGTGGTGGGATGATCAAGGGGAGGGCCTCCTGAACGTCTCTGATTTTTGGAGGCAGGAGGGGTGGCTGTACCCGTGGCCTTATCCCCTTGGCGGCCGCCTGAGCGTTCTTTCTCTGCCTCCCGGTCCTTTTCCGAAAGGGCTGCTGCTGTTGTTGGGAGCCCGATCGGTACACTGACCTCACAGACTAAGTGCAAGGCCCTTGTCCTGCAGGTCTGTGATAATGTCCCCACCAAAAAGTACCGAGCCCCTAAAAGGGGCGTCCTGAATCGCCGACTGGACTTCGTTGGCGAGTCCTGAAAGGTGAAGCCAGGAATGCCGTCTAAGGACAATGGCAGTTGCTGAGGTACGAACCACTGATTCAACGGAATCATAGGTGGCGCGTAAGGCATGCCTACATGAAACTTTGGAGAGGCGGAGATCCTTGGCAAGTTCCTCCTTCAAAGGTGAGGGGTCCATGGACTGGACTCGCGTTTCTAGCCTGGCCAAGGCTGCCTTTTGATGGGACACCATGTGGGCCACGTAACTGAGGTACCGAATGGCACACGTGGCCGATGAGTGTATCTTTTTTCCGAACTGGTCCATCTGCCTCGACTCTTGTCAGGAGGAGAGGTGCTCATGGGCTGTGGTATTGAGGAGTGATCACGAGCCACAGAGATGACCACAGAGTCAGCCTTGGGATGAACCTTCAAGAACGGGGCATTCTTCGGCGCCCAGTAAAGCCTGTCCGCCCTTTTGGTGACAGCCGGGAGGGTATGAGGCATCTGCCAGATGGTAGTGGTGAGGTCTTGGTGAGGTGCCATCCAGAGAGGAATGGGGACTGGAGACAGAGATTCTAGGTTGAGATGCTCTGCAAGTCTCTGTCTCATGGGGTCCTGTTCCTCCGACTCCCAGTCGAAGAAGTCCTTCATGGACCTCAACAGATCCGAAAAGGCAGAGTCCTCTGGTGAAAACTTTGGGGACTCCTTGCCTTTTGTGTCTTCGGGGTCCTCCAGAACCTCCTCTGAAGAATCGTCTGCCCCCTCTGAACTATCGTTGTCTGCCTCCTCGACAGGACGACGTGTGGTATCCGGGAGGGAAACGTCCTGCCGAGTCTTCCCCGAGATATGACAGTGGTAATGGAAGAACTGCTCGGGGAAGGAGACCTGAGAGACAGCGGTTGTGGGAGCCTAGTCTCCAGGTCCGAGACCAACTCCGACCATGCCCCCTGCCAACAAGACTGGATTAAAGCCTTAAAATCTGGGGTGACGGGGTGGGAGGTGGTGTAGGCAAAGGCTAGGGGGAGGAGGAGGAGCAGGAACTGGTGGAGGGCAATAACCCTGGAATCCCTGAAAGATCAAATAGGGATTGGATCCAGGGTAGAACTGCCCAAAATTACTCCAGTCCAGAGTGGGGCCCCCCCGGGTAGTAGCCCCCAGGATACCCTTACAGGTAATGCGGGACAGTTTGGGGTCTAGTATAAATCCCCGTCACATCTGGCGTCAGGGGTACCACATCGGACCTGCCGTTGTATAAATCGATAGAAGGTCCGACGTCGGGACAGCCCATGTCAGGGAGCCGATGCGTGAGAACCAGCACCACCCAATCCGGTGCTGGAAGGTCCAGGCCGGTCCAGATGAAGGGCCCCTGGTGGCGGACCTGATCCGGCGTTGGAGCCACAGGCAGAGACCAGACAACCAGTCCCGGCTGCGGGACTGTCATCGGGACAACCAGCGTTGGAGGCGCTGGGAGCCCACCGGAAGGTGGAGGAGGGACCTCTATAGTAAGGCCAGATGGCCGAAGAGGAGCCTCCTTCTCCTTGACCCTGAGAGGGGAAAGCGGGGCAGACCCAGAGGCATCGACAGAGTCGAGGGGGCTCTCCATTGTCATCGCCGGAGGTACCCACTGGGGAATTGGAGGGTATGGGCAAGGAGAAGGAGGGAGAGGGGCTTTCTTCCTCTGGTTCCGCCGGATGTTGGGTGAGGCGCCATCAGGCCCTGACAGGGGAACCACACCCGTGCGGTCGTCCAGGACGGCCAACTTATCGGATGGAGTTGGGCGGGTGGGGGAGGAGCCCCCAACTGGCTTATCCACCGGTGCCGGGCGAGTACCCACAGCCTGGGTAGTCATCTTACCAGCCGCTGCGCCGTCCCCGGAGGAGCCGGGGCCGACTTATTGGCCGAGGTGGTGCGGTCGTTGGAGGAGCCAACGGGCGACTGACACGCTGTAGATTTACCAAACTTACTGTCCTTGCTGGGCGGCTGCTGGGCCTTGCTCGTCGAGGGCCTGGTGTCATCCGTGGAGTGCTCCCGCTCCCTAGATTTCTCCTTATGTTTTTTAGAAGAAGCCTTTTCAGATGAAGAATGTCTAAGCCGATCCATCTTCTCGAGGGAAGCCAGGTAGGCTTTTAGCAGATAGGCCTCCAAAGCCTGCAGTCTCCTTTTTTTGTGGCCTGGTTAAAGGTCAGGCACTCAGGGCAGTAGGAGACCGGATGGTCCGGGCCTAAACAGAGGACGCACTTGAGGTGACCGTCTTTGTGCGGGATCTGCGTGCCACAGGACAAGCACTTCTTTGGTGAAGACTTCAATAATAAACATAAAATAGTTGGAAAAATTAGCGCCGGATATTCCGACGCAACACACTTTCTCGACGATCGCTATATGGAAGTCTGAAATGCGACTGACACGAGGCGACAGCGGGAAAGAACTGGAGGGCGGGCGTGGGGACCGCCCACTACATACAGTCACACTGACGTCAGGTGGGCGGTCCCCTGTCAGGTATTGCTAGAAAAGTCTGCCGTCCGGCCCGACACCAGGTGGCACCAGTCCTATATGTGATGACCTACTGAAGGAACCCTCTCGAAGTAAGAGCAACATGTACCACTCCTAGAAAGTGCAGTTACATAAGAGCCTACCGTAACAGTAGATCTTCGAGGAATGTCTCTTGCAGTAGGTTATTACTCTTGGAAGGGTCCAGCAGAGGGCGCTGTCACACGGCAGCTTCTTCAGCAGTTTTTTACCAGGGACCGCCCACATACGACATCACTTCCTTGCTCCCTATATAAGTGTGGGCGGTCCCTGGTATTCTCTGTTCCCCGCTGGTTTCAGCTCGCAAAAGCAAGGACCAACGGAAACCGAGATACCACTGAGTCCCAACCCTAAGTCTTTAGATCAGGATTTTTCCCTGTTAGAGAATGCAGGGGGATGGAGGGCGGGACTGTACCTACTGCAAGAGACATTCCTCGAAGATCTACTGTTACGGTAAGTTCTTATGTAACCGCACTATCTTCTATGGAATGGTCTCTTGCAGTAGGTTATTACTCTTGGGAGAGTTTCCAGCAGTTATGTCTATGTGGGAGGACAGTTATGACAGGATGCCCTGTAGGACGGCGTGGCCGAAGGCCGTTCTGTGTCTTGAGGCAACATCCAGATTGCAATGCCTGGTAAAGGTATGGATGGCAGACCAGGTGGCTGCATTGCAAATATCAGTAATGGTGGCACCACTGAAACAAGCCACTGTGGCCGCTACGGCCCTAGTAGAATGGGCTTGGACATGACCCAGTAAGGGCTTACTCTATTTTTTGTAACAAAAAGTAATGCAATGGGCTAGCCAGCAAGAGAGGGTGCGTTTTGCAACTGGAAGACCCTAACGACCTGGGGCAAAGGTGACAAACAGTTGTGAGGTTTTGCGAAGGGACTTCGTCTGATCAGTATAGTAACAGAGGATTCGATGGATATCCATTGTTTGCAGAAGATGTTCTCCCCGATTGGAGTACTTGGGGTAAAAAAACCGTAACTCCAAGGACTGAGTCAAGGTTTGTTCCAAAACCACTTTAGGCAGAAAGAAAAAGGTTACTCATCTGTAATAGTAGTTCTAGGAGTGGTATATGTTGCTCATCCACACTTGTCGTCGTGTCCCCTTTCGCTTTAAGGATCACCAGAAGTCTTCAAGCTGGCTCCTCCCACCCACCCGGGTGGAATAATCTTCGGCTCCACCCCATGATGCCAGATCCTCGCTCGCTGGAAGCCAGGTGTTGTGCATCCGCAGCCGGGGAGGTCGGGTGGGTCCGTGTGGATGAACAACATATACCACTCCTAGAACTACTGTTACAGGTGAATAACCTGTTTTTCTAGGATCGTGGATATGTTGTTCATCCACACTTGTTGGCAGACGCCTAGCAGTTCTCCGAGAGCAGGGAGGCAAGGCGCACACCCCCTACTTAGGAAACAGAGATTGGAGAACTGAGGCCCCAAAACCAGCATCCCGGCATGACTCGAGATCGATATGGTAATGGGTAATGAAGGTGTTTGCTGACTTCCAGGTAGCAGTTCGATAGATTTCCTGTATGGGGATGTCCCTGGAAGCAGCCACCGATGCAGTGGTATGAAGGGTTGAGTGAGCTCTTATCCCTCTGGGAGGCTCCTTGCCTGCCAACTCATAGCACAAACTAATGCATGATGTAATCCACTTTGCAATAGTCCATTTTGCTGCAGGTCTGCCAGAAGCAGCTTCAGCGTAGGTGACAAACAGCTGGCGAACCTCTCCCCGAATTTCCACTGTCCTCTCAGTATAATAGGAGAAAGCACGTCTCAGGTCCAAAGTATGGAGCCTGTACCCGGCCGTCGAGGTGTAGTTGGGGTAGTACACCGACAGAGTTAATACCTGGCTAAGGTGAAACTCTGACACCACCTTCGGAAGGAATTTCGGGTGGGGGCGTAGGACAACCTTGTCCCTGTGAAAAACCAGATAAGGGGAGTCCACTGAAAGCGCCTGGAGCTCCGCTGTCCTTCTGGTAGACGTGATAGCCACCAGGGAGGCCGCTTTCCACAACAAGTGTGACACTTCACACTTGTGCATTGGTTTGAATAGCTTGCCCATGAGCTTTGCCAGTACCAGCAGTAGATCCCACGGAGGTGGAGGTTCACGCACCGGAGGGGATATGTGGTCTAGGCCTTTGAAAAAGCGCCCGACCACTGTCTCCTGCGCCACCGTCGGCTGAAGTGCCCGCGCCCGGTAAGCAGAGATGGCTGTCAGGTGCACCCTAAGGGTAATGGCTGGAGAGCCCCTTTGGACAGAGACCAAATGTAGTTGAGAATGTCAGCCACAGGACAGGACAGATGTCCAGGCCCTTGCCCTGACACCAAATGGGAAACCTTTTCCATTTGAAGGCGTAACATTTCCTGGTCGAATCCTTTCTGGATGCCTCCACCACGGTGAGTACATCTTCAGAAAGACCCAGAGCCTGGAACTCTAGCCGTACAGGTACCAGACCGTGAAGTACAGGGATTGAAGGTCCGGATGGAATACCTTCCCCTGACTGATGGAAATCAGGTCCGGGCCTGTTCAAAGCCACTCCGGGGGCCTGCAGCTGAGGCTGAGGAGATCTCGATACCAGAACTGGCGTGGCCAGTCTGGGGCTACCAGGATCACCTTCGCCTTGTCCCTCCTCACCTTGAGTAACATCTTGTGGATCAAGGGAAATCGGAAAAGGTGTGAGGAGGCCTGAGGTCCACGGCCTCGAGAAGACATCCTCCTGCTGTGAGTCCTGCTGGGGGCAGGCATGAAACAGCTCAGCTTGGTGTTTCCTGGAGGCAAACAAGTCCACCATCAGTTTGTCCCAACAGGAGAACAGGCTGTAAGCTACCTCTGGATGGAGACCACTTGTTGGATGTCTCACCTAAGCGGCTGAGAGCATCCGCAAGATGGTTTGAGGCTCCTGTCACATGGATGGCTAGGAGATCTGCCTCCAGATGGCTCACGAGTGTCCAGATGCAGAGCGCCTCTCTGCAAAGCAGACGGAAGTGCATGCCGCCCTGTTTGTTGAGGTAGTACATGGTCGTGGTATTGTCCGTCTGGACTTGAACACTTGACCCCAGAGCTGAGAAGTGAAAGCTGACTATGCCAGTCTGACTGCTCAAAAAAAAGAGGTGTGCAAGAACAAGGGGGCACAATTTGAAGATTGGGGGGGGCGGCTCAGAGGTAATTTAAGGAAGTATTTTTTCACAGAGAGGGTTGTGGATGCATGGAACAGCCTTCCGGAGGAGGTGGTGGAGTCAAAAACAGTGGTGGAATTCAAGCATGCATGGGACAGTCATAAGGCAATTCTAGGGGGTGGGGGTAGAAAGAAGTAGGCTGCTGGTTAACTAGGATCTGCAGCTTATCCATTAGGTAGGGAAATGGGCAGACTGGGTGGGCCAAGCGGTCCTTATCTGCCGTCAAATTCTATGTTTCTATGTAGGACATGCCAATAAGTGTGGATAGAACAACATATCCACGATCCTAGAAAGAACAGTTACTAAGAACTTACCATAACAGTAGCTCTTTGGGGGGATCTCGGTCATCAGGTAACACTGTAGGAACCTTCGCCATTAGTGATGGGGAATTCACACGGATGATTTTCAGCAGTACAACTGGGGGATGGCAGAAGGGAAATCCGACCTGATGACAGATCCGCTCGAAGATAGAACAGTTACGTAAGAACTTACTGTAACAGTAGATCTTCGAGAGAGGCTCTTGCAGTAGGTAATTACATATGGGACTGACGCCGGCCGGCGGCAGGACCCCACGGAAAAATTTCTACTTAGCAGTCCCGGCAAGGGACCGCCCCCATCGCCAGGTGGACCGCGCCATGTGACGCCGCATAAAGGCGGTCCTGGACGCCTGCCTTCCAGTTCTTTCCGCCACAGGCCCGAAGGCCCGGACGAGAGAGAAGCAGATGTTTTCCTTCCTGGAAAAGGAGCTGAAAAGCCTAGGGGATGGAGGGGATGCATTTCTCAGGCCTGTTCTCGAAGATCTACTGTTACGGTAAGTTCTTACGTAACTGTACTATCTTACTTCAAGAGGGCTCTTGCAGTAGGTAATTACATATAGGACTGAATCTCAAGCAGTCTGGAACAAATGAAAGGCACCGGGAGGAGGAACTACTCCAAGAAGTAGCCAAAATCCTTGCAAACCTCAAGATAGGAGGCCTTGCAAAACAGCTAACCAGAAGCCTGCTCTACGGTGAGAGGCAATGTCCAAACTGTAATGTTTCGTAAAGGTATGGACAGAAGTCCAGGTGGTGGCAGCCTATGTCTGCTGCAGACATTCTGCAAACAAGCCGCAGAGGCCGCTACTCCACGCCAAGTGGAGTGACTCTCTGACTTGACCCGGAAGGGTCTTGTTGTACTTGTCATAACAGGAAGTGATGCAATGAGCCAACCACTTCCGACAGGCATTGCTTGGAAACAACACTGCCTTCCCTTTTGTGAGCAAAAGAGATGAACAACTGATCAGTTTTTCTGAGATCCTTTGTCCTA
The DNA here is from genome assembly GCA_016271365.2 of Neoceratodus forsteri. NCBI lineage: Eukaryota > Metazoa > Chordata > Ceratodontiformes > Ceratodontidae > Neoceratodus > Neoceratodus forsteri. The sequence goes on along the minus strand of CM057451.1, from coordinate 265,192,919 downwards.
TCGGTGTAGTATCTCAGAATCCGGTGAACATCCATGGTATGGAGTAAATATTCTCCTTGGTTGGAGTACTGCGTGAAAAAGGCAGGTAACTCTACAGACTGACTTAAGGTAGACTCCGCTACCACTTTAGGCAGAAACTTAGGGTTCGTGCGAAGAGCCACTCGCTCTTTGTGAAAATCAAATAGGGGATTTTACACATAAGGGCCTGGAGCTCGGAAATTCTTCGAGCGGAAGTAATGGCCACCAAGAAGAGCGTCTTCCACGAAAGAAACTTCAGATCTGCGGATGCCGCAGGTTCGAAGGGAAGAAGGGTAAGTTTCTCGAGAACAAAGTTCAAGTTCCAAGGGGGAGCAGGAGTCCGGACAGGGGGCCTCAGATGAAGGACCCCTCTAAGAAAAGTCTGAAGACACCTCTAATTGGGCAAAGGCTCTATCAGGGAAAGGAACATGATACACTGAAATACCGGCCATGTGCACTTTCATGGAGGAATGACTGAGACCCAGGTCGAAGAGATGACGTAGATATTCAAGCAGAACGGCCATTGAACAGGAGAAAGGCTCCAAGTTCCTAGAGGCGGCCCAAATAGAAAATCTCTTCCATTTCATGGCATAAGTGGATCTAGTGGAGGGTTTTCTAGCTTCCACCAGAATCTCGGCCACTTTTGGAGAGACACCAAAGCGAGATTGGGCTAGGTCTGCAGGAGCCATGCATGAAGTTGTAGGGACTTGAGGCCCGGATGGACCAGGGTCCCGTGATCCTGGGCCAGCAATCCTCGAGATAAAGGAAGAGGAAGAGAAGGAACCTCTGAGTATTGCTGTAGAAGAGAGAACCAGATTTGCCTAGGCCAGAAAGGAGCGATCAGAATCATTCTCGCACCTTCTGTTATTAGTTTCTGCAATACATGAGCAGGGCCCCGATTTTTCTGCGGCACATCGGAGCAAAGTTCTGCGGCAGGGTTCTCATTTGACGCAGAACTTCTGCGGCACTCAACACCAATTTCTGCGGCAATTTATGTGCACATTTTACCCTTAATTTTTTTTCCTTTTTGTTTTTTGCCACATTCACACAATGCACGCCAGTAACACAGTCATTTTATGGGTGTTTGTCACCAAATTTCAACATAGCCAGTTTAAGACCTCTGCTCATGAACAGTATCACTGTGATTTTATTAATCTGTCCGAACATTGATTTCGAGCAACCGACTGCACCATTCTGGCGCCACAAGGGTGGAAACACATTTGAGTGAGATGTGAAAATGAGAGCTATACTACCATAAGACAGTGTGGTGAAATGGCAATGTTGAAACTCTGGAGTGAAAATATTGAAATTGCTGAATTTACTTAGCTCGCGCAGGAACCGCGCAACGCACGCCGTAAACAGCTCATTTTTGAATTTTTCACCAAATTTCAACATAGCCATTTTAAGACCTCTGCTCATGAACAGTGTCACTGTGATTTTCTTAATTTGTCCCGTACATTGATTTCGACAATCGACTGCGCCATTCTGCGCCACAAGGGTGGAAACACATTTTGGGTGAGATGTGAAAATGACAGCTGTACTACCTATAAGACAGTGTGGTAAATGGCAATGTTGAAACTCTGGAGTAAAAATATTGAATTTCGCTGAACTTACGAAGCTTGCGAGGAACCGCGCAAACGCACTGTTAAACAGTCATTTTTGAATTTTGGCACCATATCAACATGGGGTTTTGGCCCCTTCTCATGAATGATGTCACTGTCATGGCGGTATTGGGTCCCGGCGGGTGATTTCGCAGTCACCGCGTGAAATCACCCTTCGAGCCCGCATTAACGCCATGACAGTGACATCATTCATGAGAAGGGGTCCCAAAACCCCATGTTGAAAATTTGTGCAAAATTCCAAAATGCCTGAGATATGACACAGTTGAACCCTCCTATTCAGCCCATTATACAGCTTACCGGCATTTCCTCAGTTCGCGGTCGCCTTTGAAGAGGTAGACGTGTTCCCGGGTCCACCGAAGATCGCCACCGGAGTCTGGAGGTATGGGGTGGGGGTGTGGGGAGGCTGGGTGCGCAGGATGGGTGCGATGTGGGAGGGGGGCTCAGAGACGCTACGCGGACAGTTTTTGTTTTACAGGAAAAAAAAAAGACGTCGGATCTGCGATGCCACGCTGGGGTGGGCCCAGCGCGGCACAACGACTTTGGAGGCTGCAGTCGACGGGGATTGGGCACCCTTACGGCAAAAAAAAAAAAAAAAACTATTGACTTTTGCCACGCTGGGTGGGCTCTCAGCGTGGCACAAGGACCTTGGGGCGTTCAGCCAACGGGGATTGGGCACCCCGCCGCAAAAAACAACTATTGGATAGTTTCACGCTGGGGTGGGCTCAGCGTGGCACAAGGACCTTGGGGAGTGTTCAGCCGATGGGGGATTGGGCACCCCGTCGGCAAATGAAGCGGAAGTTTGTTCCATGGGCGTCATGACCTGCTGGTGATGGCAACCATGACATCATGCCCACCGATCCGCGAATCGCGGACAACCCGGGCCCTGTACATGAGGGACTCAGAGGAATTGGGGAAAGTATAGATGAATCTGTCCTTCCAGTTTAGAGACAGAGCGTCGCATCAGAAAGTGCCTCGCTCTGGAGCGAGCGAGCAAAAGGTGGGAAGTTTTATGCTTTGGGAAGAGGCGTAACAGGTCTACCTGTGGAGTCCCCAAAGCTGGAAGATGTCGCCTAGTACCTTTGGTCCAACTCCACTCGTGTGGCAGGGCAGAGGAGCGGCTGAGCTTGTCTGCTAGGTATTGTGATTCCTGGAACATGAATCGCAGTGAGGTAAAGGTTGTGAAGTGTTGCCCAGTCCCAAACCCTCATTGCTTCCCTGCATAGAGGGTAGGATTGAGTCCCTCCCTGCTTGTTGATGTACCACACCACGCACATGTTGTCCATCTGGACAGCTAGGTGACCGGGAAGAATGTACTGGTGAAGGGCTTGGAGAGCATATAGTACTGCTCGAAGCTCGAGCACACTGATATGGAGAGCTAGCTCCAATCTGGACCATAAACCCTGGGTTCGGTGAGGACCCAGATGGGCTCCCCAACCTTCGCCTGATGCGTCTATGGTCACAGTCTGGGAGGTGGGAGGATGACAGAAGGGGACCCTCCGAACAGGTTCTCTCTACCATCCACCATTGCAAGTCTCGAGCCATCGGCGAGGAGATCAGAAACTAGATGATCTAGGTCGTCTACATGTTGATCCCACTGTGAGCGAAGAGTCCACTGAGAGATCCTCATGTGGAGCCGAGCGCGTGGAACTGTCGGGATGGTGGCCACCATAAGCCCCAAGAGACGTAGGACCAACCTCACCGGAACCTTCCTGCGTTCTGATAGCAGGGAAATTGTGACTGAAGAGAGGCCGCCCTGTCCGGAGGCAGGAAGGCCTTGCTCACTGTTGTATCGAGCATGGCCCTGATAAACTGTAGTCTTTGGGAGGGATCCAGATGAGACTTGGAATGATTGATAGTAATACCCAGGCAAGCAAAAACCTGCTGGGTGAGGGAGAGAAAATGCAGGAGCTCCTCCCTGGACGAGGCCGCCAGGAGCCAGTCGTCCAGGTAGGGGAACACCTGAACTCCCATAGTACGCAGGTGGGCTGCTACCACAGCCAGGCATTTGGTAAAAACTCGGAGTGCCGAGGAAAGACCAAAAGGGAGTGCCCGGAACTGGTAATGGTCCCCTGGAAAACAAACCGGAGGTACTTATGGCGAGGGACGAATGGGGATGTGCAGATATGCGTCCCACATATCCAGCGCAAGAGCCATTGACCCGCCAAGAAGGCAGAAGGGTTTGTAGGGAGAGCATCCTGAACCTTTGTATTCCACGAAGGTTCAAAGAGCTGAGATCGAGAATGGGTCTGAGATCTCCCGTCTCTCTTGGGGACCAGGAAGAAATGAGAATAGTAACTCGTCCCTTGAAGGTGAGGGGGAACGGTTCTGGCCTGCTTCGCGAGAAGGGCAGAGATTTCTTCTCGGACCAAAGGAAGATGGTCCCTTGCATAGGACGACTTCAGAGGGGGGTGGCAGAGTGGTTTCTGTAGAAACTCTATGGAGTGCCCCTCCGCTATAATCTGAAGCACCCATGAATCTGTTGTTATCCTCTCCCAACCCGGAAGGTGGAGGGAGAACCTCCCTCCTACCGGTTCTTCCCGTGTGTCCGGAGGCGGTGGGAGAGGAGGAGTCAGGTGGTGTGAGGCAGCGCCGCAGCTGGGGCACCGCCGCTTTTAGCGGTGGGGGCCTGCAGCCGCGGAGCCCGACGCTAGTGGTCCACCTTCCTTGGGGTTTCGCTCTGTGGTCGACCGCGCTCATGGGAAGGACACAGCGCTGTGGGGATTGGGACGGTACATGGAATCCACGGATTTCAGAGCCGCCCCTTCTTGCAAGTCAGTGATGATGTCCTTGACATCACCGCCAAAAAGCACTGAACCCCTGAAAGGTGCTTCCTGGATTGCTGACTGCACCTCCGGGACCAAACCTGACATGCGGAGCCAGGCATGACGCCGAAGACTTACGGTGAAAGCGGAGCTCTGCCTGGCAGTGTCCACTGCATCGTATGTCATCCGCAGGATGTGACGACTGGCCGAACGAGCAGAACGGACTAAGTCAGCTAACTCCTGCTTGACTTGGGAGTCAGGTAAGGAGTCAATCTTGGAATCCGCCTTGGTAAGGATGTGGTAATCCCCCATATGAGCAACATAATTCAGGGCCTGAATTCCCAGTGTAGAAGAGGCGTATATTTTTCTTCCATACTGGTCCAGGAGGCGAGATTCCTTATCCGGAGGAGACGAAGCTAGATGTTTGGGATGCGCTGACCGGCCATGAGCGGCGCTAATCACGACCGAGTCTGCACGAGGGTGAGAATCCAAAAAGTCTACACCCTCCGGAGCCTGGTATAGCCTGTTAGACTTCCTGGGAAGCAGGGCTAAAGCCGACAGTTGTTTCCAAATAGTGGAAACAAGGTGGGTGTGAGGCTCGATCCAGGGTGGCACTAAAGTAGGAGCTGTCTGGGGCAGGTCCAGATGTTCAGCGAGCTTGATCCGCTGAGGATCTGGTTCCAATGAGCGCCACTGATGTACTTCCTGGATCTTTCAGAGCAACTCCGTGAAGGAAGGGTCCTCCGGAGGAGACTTCGGAGGGGTCCTCGGCCGGGGCTTGGACGGAGAGCGAGGCTCGTCGTCTCTCTCGGAGCATCCGTCGGAGGAATCCGAGAGCGAAGAAGAAGAATCAGAAGCAGAATAAGACTCCCTAACATGTCTAGGGGAGGAAGGGGTTCCTTAGGGGGGATCCCTGGATGCGTATCCTGCCCCTCTTGAGAACCAGAGGGAACGGCTCTGGAGTTCGGAGGCGGTGAGGGAGTGTGCTGTCTCCGGTGAACGGGTCCGGCGCGGACTTGCCGGGTCAGAAGACGGCTTCATTTCCTTGGTGAGCTGAACCTTGCCTCAGCCCACCAGGAAGCCAGAGTCCCTGCAGATCCACCCGCGCCAAGGGGCGGTGGAGGTGGAGAAGGAGGGGATAAGTATACGGATTGTATCCGTGGCGTGCATCCGAAACCCGCCGCGGAAAACCGGTGCTGGGTATTGAGGCGTCGGCGGGACCAGCATCGGGTACTGCGGCGCTGGATACCGTGGACCCGGGTATGACGGTGTTGGATAAGACGGCGGGTACCCGGGCGCCGGAGGAGCTGCTGGAGCAGACGGCCCGGATGGTGGCCCCACGGGAGGGTCAACATTGAGAGGTCCGGGAGGGGGGCTGGGCCCGACGAAAGGGGAATATCCCCCCCCCACCGGTAGGGCCGGCGTCGGAGCCGGCATCAGATCCGGTTCCCTAGGAGGAGGGTCTGACGGGGGTGGAATATCCCCCGCATCGCCCAGGGACGGAGGGGAAGAGTCCTCGGGGTCAGGCTGGAGTGACTCAGGCTCCCCGGATGGCAGCAAAGGCTGCGGGTAACCGGGTACGACGGGGTTGGAGGTCCGTCGCCCGTGCACGTCCGGGGGTCGACGGGCGGCTTAGGGGCTGGTTCCTGGCGGGCGCTGGAGGAGCTGGCGTCCGGCCTTACGGGTCCCTCGTCGGAGGCGGGCCGAGGAAGGGAAGTGGCCCGGTCCGAGGGGGACGAGGTCGTGCGCCGCCCCGAAGGTCGGGCGCCTTATCAACCTTTTCCCGCGGACATCGGAGGAGCCGACGTCCGACTTATGGGAGTCACCCACACCAGTAGCCGCAGTTTCCGCGGCGGAACTGGGGCGGAGGGGCTCTTTGCCCGAGGCGCCGGAAGTGAGCCCGGACGGGCGGCCGGCGCCTCCAAAACCTTGAGGCTGCCGGACGGTCTCGGAGGGATATTACCTGGGCCGCGACTCCGGCCAGAGTCACGGGCGAGGAGGCCTTTTCCCGGTGCCTTTCTTTGTCCCGCTTTTTACAATGCCCTTCTGGAGAAGTCGATGCCTGCCTGAGCTTCTTCAATTCTTTTTCCATCGAAGACATTTTTTCTTTAGAAGATGGGCTTCCAGGGACTGTTGGCGTCCTCTGTGGGTAGCCGCATTGAAGTGCAGGCAATGCGGGCACTTGTCGACTGGGTGGTTGAGGCCTAGGCAAAATAGGCAGAGGGAATGGCCGTCCTTGTGTGGCAGTTGGGCCCCGCATGAGTCGCACTTGTTTTTGGAAGGTGTAGGGGACGACATACACCGACGCTGACCTGACGATGAGAAGAAAAAATACTGAAAATCTCGGTAAAACCGACGAAAGAACAGGGCTGACTAAGCAGGAGCTAACGGCGGGAAAGAACTGGAAGGCGGGCGCCCGGGACCGCCCCTTTATACCGACATCGCATGACGCCGGTCACCTGACGTGGGGGCGGTCCCTCGCCAGGGACTGCTAGCTAGAAATTTTTCCATGGGGTCATGCCGCCGGCCGGCGTCAGTCCTATATGTAAATACCTACTGCAAGAGCCCTCTCGAAGTAAGATCTACTGTTACGGTAAGTTCTTACATAACTGTTCTATCTTCTTCAGGGGGTATCTCAGACATCAGGTAACACTGTAGGAACAAGTACCATGCAGTGACAAGTGTAAAACAGACAGTCTAGGAGGTTGGATCTTCATAAACTTAAGACAGGAGTCCTCTTAACACAGCCCTGCCAAAACCTGCACGCGCTCTTGAGGCAATGTCCAGATCGTAATGCTTGGTGAAAGTGTGGACTGTACCCCAGGTGGCAGCCACACAAATGTCAGTGGCTGAGAAAGTAGTTACATAAGAACTTACCGTAACAGTAGATATTCGAGAGAGGTTCCTGCAGTAGGTCATAACATGTAGGACTGCACCCTCTGGCATCAGGACTGCACGGCAAACTTTTGTTTGCAATGTCTGGCGGGGGATTGCCCACCCGACGTCACCTGACTGACATCAGCGTTACCCTTCCAGTTCTCCCACCAGAGACCCGAGAGAGTGCGACAGGAGAAAATATAATGTCCCTGGAGCCCAATCCAAACAGGCCTGCAAGAGAAACAGAAGACTGGGGGAAGGAGGGAAAAAAGATGACTTACTGCAGGGACCTCACTCAAAGGTCTACTGTTACAGTAAGTTCTTACGTAACTGTACTATTTTACTTCGGAAGGGTTCCTGCAGTAGGTCACAACCTGTAGGACTGACTCCCAAGCAGTCAACTGATCAGGACAAACTGAAGCATGGGAGGGAGGGAGGAAGGTCTGCAGAAAGACCAGAGCAGGTATATGACAGAAGGTCCTGCAGGACCACTAGGCCAAAACCCACCCTACACCCAGAGACAATGTCCAGACTGTAATGTTTAGTGAAGGTATGGACTAAACTCCAAGTTGCAGCAGCAAAAATCTCCGCTGCGGACACATTCCTGAAAAAGGTAGCCACACCTCTGGTGGAATGACCTTTGACCTCTCTCGGAAGAGGCTTGCCATACTTCTGGTAACAGAAATGAATGCAGTTAGCCAAGCATTTGGACAAGCACTGCTTACAGACTGCCGACCCCAGTCTTGGGGGCAAAAGAAACAAAAAGCGGGTCATCTTTACGGACTTTCTTAGCTCTGCTAATATAGTAGCACAATAACCTGTGCACATCTAAAGTGTGCAGGAGTGCCAACAAGTTTGATTCAAAGTGAACTCAGAAACCACCTAGGGAAGAAACTTAGGATTTCTACGCAGAGCCACCTGGTCTCTGCGGAAAATCAGATAAGGCTCCTTACACATCAGGGCCTGAAGCTCAGAGATCCTTCGAGCAGAAGTAATGGTAACTAAAAAGAGCGCCTTCCAAGATGGATAGCGCATCTCACAGCTTACTGCTAGTTCAAAGGGAGGGTAAAGTAAGCTTTTCCAAAATAAAATTCAAATCCCAAGGGGGCAGGGTTACATATAGGGGTTTCAGATGAAGGATCCCTCTCAGAAAAGTTTTGGATACCTCTAACTGAGCAATCATTTTCCCATCTACCAGGGAGTGGTAGAAAGAGATAGCAGATAGGAGGACCTGTATTGAAGAGTAACTGAGTCCTGAGTCAGACAAGTGCAAGAGGTACTCTATCACCTGGGGCACCGGGCAAGAAAGAGGGTCCCGCCCATTTGAGGCCGCCAAAATGGAAAACTGTTTCCATTTTAAAGAGTTAAATAGCTCTAGTGGAAGGCTTTCTGGCCTCCACCAAAACTTGGGCGACCCTGTTGGAGACTCCAAAACGTTCGGCAGTTATGTCTGAAGGAACCACGCATGGAGGTGTAGGGACTTGAGGCCTAGATGCACCAGTCTGCCCTGATCCTGCGTCAACAGGTCGTACTGAAGAGGCAGAGGTACTGGGGGTTCCACAGCCAACTGCTGTAGGAGTGGAAACCAAATCTGCCTGGGCCAGTGGGGGGCAATCAGCAACAGTTGTGCCTCCTCTGCTTGAAGTTTCAGCAGAACCTTCTGCAGAATGGGAAACAGAGGGAAGGCGTACAAGTATCTCCCTGTCCAAAAGACAGATAATGCATCTAACCAGATAACACCAGACCCCTGAATGAGTGAGCAAAGCTTGGGAAGCTCTGCGTTGGATGGGGAGGCAAATAGATCTACCTCTGGATGGCCCCAGCAGTGGAACAGATTTTCTGCCACTTCCTGGTGTAATTTCCATTCGTGAGCTAGGGCTAAGGTACGGCTGAGGCTGTCCGCCAGGATGTTGTGCATGCCTTGAACGTGCACGATCGTGAGATGAAGACCACACTGAACTGCCCAGTAGCAGACCCGCATCGCTTCCTTGCACAGGCAACACGATCGGGTGCCTCCCTGCTTGTTGCTGTACCAGACTACAGACATGTTGTCAGTCTGTACCAACAGTGTTCCCGCTGTCAGAAGGGACTGGAAGGCCTGGAAGGCATACAGGACTGCCCTCATCTCCAGAATGTTTATGTGGAGCAAGGATTCCAACTGGGACCATTTCCCCAAGGTTTGGTGGTCTCCCAGATGAGCTCCCCAACCCAGACCGGACGCATCTGTGGTGAGGTTCCAAGAGGGTGGGGCGGGTCTGAACGATGTCCCCCGAGACATGTTAAAAGAATCCTGCCTCCACGAGAGATCCTTCTTGAGCACACTGGACACCAAAATAGGATGATCCAGGTCGTCTGTACCCTGATCCCACTGGACCCGTAAAGTCCACTGGGTGATTCTCATATGCAGCCTGGCTAGAGGTATGGCTGCAATAGCCGCGGCCATCAAGCTGAGAAGGCATAAAAACACCCTGGCTGGGGCACAGCTGGAGGAGGCTACCAGCTTGGCCTGCTCCTGCAGAGTATCCACTCTGTCTGATGGGAGGAAGGCCTTGCCCAGGACCGTGTCCAGTACCGCCCCAATGAATTGGAGATGCTGGGTTGGGACCAGAGACGACTTGGGGTAACTGATAGTAATACCCCGTCATGCAAAAAGTTCCAGGGTGGAGGACAGGGACCCCCTCCAGCTTCCTTCTGGATGGGGCTGCTATGAGCCAATCGTCCATGTACGGGAACGCATAAATTCCCTGGTGACGAAGTGCCGCTGCCTCCACATCTAGGCACTTGGTGAAGACTCTGGGTGCCAAAGAAAGGCCAAAGTGGACAGCTTTGAAATGGAAGTGCTCCCCTCGGAAGGAAAATCGCAGAAAGCAGTGGTGGCCCGGGAAAACTGGAATGTGCAGGTACGTGTCCTACATATCCAGTGCACAGAGCCAATGGTCTGTCTGAAGCAAGGGCAGGAGTCCCTGGAGCATCAGCATGCAGAACCTTTTGTACTGTACATAAAAGTTTAGATGGCCAAGGTCTAAGATGGGCCTGAGATCGCCCGTCTTTTTGGGAATGAGGAAGAAGTGGAAGTAATACCCTTTTCCCCTCTGCGCCTAGGGAACTGACTCTATCATGGATTTTTGGAGTACAGCCTGGATCTCGTCCCTTACCAATGTTACATGCTCTGAGGGATAATGAGATTGTCTTGAAGGAGAGTCTGCAGGTTTTTCCAGAAACTCGATGGTGCGTCCTCTTGCTATGAGCGGAATGACCCCGGAATCCAAAGTGATGCCCTGCCACTCTGCTAGGTGGAGGGCAAATCTTCCCCCCACTGGCTCCACATTGTTTGAGGGTGGAGGTGGAGGGGGCTGAAGGAGTCAGGAGGTGGAGGAATGAGCAGGGAAGGTACTGCCTGCAGCTCGTTGGGTCTTGGGGCAGGGGGGAGAGGAAATGGCAGGTCCGGATGCGCTCCTTTCATTCTGACACCTGTTAAAAGGCTGTTTGTCTTGGCACTTTTGCTGGCGCTGAAAGGGCCGCTTAGGCTTGAAGCCTGCCTTGTACATAGACTTAACTGATCTCAGGGCCTGTCCACTGTTTTGGAGGCCATGATCAGGGCCCCTACTTTTCTGCAGCACAGTTGGACCAAGTTCTGCGGCAAGACTACCATTTGCCGCAGAACTTCTGCGGCGGTGGTTTGTAATTTCTGTGGAAGTTCTGAGGCATTAACAAACTACCACATCACAGTGTCAGCTTGTCATCCTGACTTCACTTTCATGGCAGTGGTTATAGCAATCAGGATGGTGGAAAGCACAGTAACACTAGTTCAAAAAATAACAGACATAAAAATAATTTTATGCCTAAAAAAGCAAAACAAATGTCTCTCCCTTAAGGTCCTAGACTGTTGCATAAATGACATATGCAGAGGGGATCTTATGTGATAAATAAGGCATTTCTATTGCATGCTGTCTATCCCACTAATGAGGTTTCCACTGTCTATCACTTATATATCTGTATGTGCTTTCTACACCACTCATGAGGTTCCCACTGTGTATCACTTATATATTTATATGCAATCTGTAACATACATACAAATATGCGTGTGTGTGGTGAGAGAGACAGAGATACTGTGTGTGTGTGTGTATATATGTGTGTGTATATATATATATATATACATATATTTTTTTAATTTCCATGAACTTGCATCCTCATTCATACAGGTCCCACTGGAAATGGAATAGAGGAGTTATTGCAAAACTAATTTTTCATGTCAACCTGCTTTCCCTGACGCACTGACATGCATGTGAACCAACTGTGAGATAGAGCTCTCCTGCCCATCACAATGTGTCCACCATGTGACAGAAGAAAAAATTACTCACCTTAGTAATGTTGTTTCTTCTAATGGAGTCTTGCTATATTATGACAATTGCAGTTTGTCCCAGCCTTAGAACTGCTCCGGAGGTGAAAGAGTTAACTTCCATGCCAGGCATGGAATCTGGAGCGCGAGCTCGGTTAGAAAAACTCTGTGTAATTTCAAACTGAAACTGTCAGATCTTTATGAGCAAAACTCACTAAGGTTCTGTGTGGAAGCTGTAAACCTACACTAGCCAACTGGCTACTAAAATATTAACACATTTTCCTGGTCCCAACACCAAGACTCAAGTCAGGGGACCCAGAAAATAAGATAAAACGCAACACCCAAACACCCCAAAAAAGAAGGGGTGGAAAAACACAAGATGGGCATCAACAAGTGCCAACACTGGGCTGCCCACCCCATCCCAAGAGTAGAGGTTCTGAGAGGGGCAGGCTGGGGGGGAGGTCATAATATAGCAAGACTCCATTAGAAGAAACAACATTACTAAGGTGAGTAATTTTTTTTCAAACAACATGAAGTCTTGCTATATTATGACAATTGCAGACTACACAGCAGTACCTCCATGGAGGAGGGACAGAACCTACTTAGGAAATAGGCTCTGAAGCACAGCTGTGCCAAACCGAGCATCCCTCCTGGCCTGGATGTCCAGGGTGTAATGCTTAGTGAAAGTGTGTACTGTTTTCCAAGTAGCTGCTTGACATATCTCTAAGATAGGGATGTCCCTGGCCGCAGCTAGGGACGCAGCTGTACCTCTGGTAGAGTGAGCCCTCAGACCTGAAGGGGGAACCTTACCCAGTTTTTGATAGCAAAATTGGATACAAGAGACAAACCACCTGGCAATGGATCTCTTAGTGGCAGGTTTCCCTTTCCTGACCTCACCATAAGTGAGAAAAAGTTGGAGGGAGTCAAACCTGTGACCCTTGGTACGCTCTATGTAGTAACTAAGGGCCCTCTTAACATCTAAACTGTGCAGCCTCCTCTCGCCAGAGGAGGAATGGTCAGCGAAGAACACTGGAAGAGATATAGATTGATTAAGGTGGAAATCTGAAACCACCTTAGGCAAAAACTTCCTGTTAGTCCTGACGACTACCTTATCTCTGTGAAAGGAGATAAAGTCAGTCTCCACTGACAAAGCTTGTAACTCACTTATGCGCCTGGCAGAAGTGATGGCTACTAGAAACACAGTTTTCCAAGTCAAGTACTTAAGCTCTGCTGAAGACAGAGGTTCAAAGGGGGGTTGCATCAGCTGAGCAATGCAAACATTAAGATCCCAGGCAGGGGCAGGGTCCCTGAAAGGCGGATTGGTGTGAAGCAATCCCTTGAAAAACTTGGAAAATACAGGGTGAGCAGAAAGAGAAGAGGGCTTTCCTGCTGAAATAAAAGCAGAGACAGCTGCCAAATGCACTTTCAGGGTAGCTGGCCTCAGCCCCAAAGTATTTAGATGGGCCATATAATCCAAGACTGTGGGCAAATCAGCAGATTCTGGGGAAATATGCTTTCCCAGAGCACCATATGGAAAACCTTTTCCATTTAGAGTTATAAGTAGCCCTGGTGGAAGGCTTCCTAGAAGTTTTCAAGATTTCGAGCACACCTTGAGAAAGGTGTAGGTCAGCAAACTCTAACTCCTCAAGAGCCAGGCCTTGAGGTTGAGGGATTTGAGACTCGGATACCAAACTCTCCCCCTGGGCACAGGTTAACAAATTGTGGTTCCTGGGGAGACACATGGGAAGATGGACTGCTAAGGACAGAAGGAGTGGGTACCAGGGCTGTCTGGCCCAATCTGGAGCAATCAGAATCATCTTGCAAGGTTGAGATCTGATTTTGACTAGCACCTTGAACAGGAGAGGGAAGGGGGGGAAGGCATAGAGGAACTTCCCTTCCCAATCGAGAAGGAAGGCATCCAGGGGGACTGAGCCCAACACTGGGGGCCTGCAACAAAAAAGCGGAAGTTGGTGATTGTCTGGGGCTGCAAAAAGATCTATCTGAGGGGTGCCCCACCTGGCAAAAACTAACCCCAGTACTAGGGGATCCAGTGACCATTCGTGATGGCCCTGGGAAATCCTGCTGAGAGCATCTGCCAGGACATTGTCCTTGCCTGGGAGGTGAACTGCTATGAGGGAGGCGTTCAGAGAATAAGCCAGAGACCACAACTTCATTGCCTCGGTGCACAAGGCGAAAGACCGAGTGCCCCCTTGTTTGGTGATGTACCACACTGTAGTGGTGTTGTCTGTTCTGACCTGTACCACTTTGTTCTGAACAGATGCAGAAAAAACCTGAAGTGCTAGAAAAACAGCTCTGAGTTCCAACAGATTGATGTGGAGCAGAGATTCCTGAGGGGACCACAATCCCTGGGTGGAGAGGTTGCCCATGTGAGCTCCCCATCCCAAAAGGGACGCATCTGTAGTAAGGGTGAAGGAATGAGATTGAGGGATGAAAGGAACCCCTTGTCTCAGGTTGCTCTGATCCTGCCACCACTGCAGGGCCTGGATCAGGGTTTGAGTTACTGGGATCAACTTGTTTAGGGGCTCTCTCCTTTGAGACCAGAAGGCTCTCAAATGGAACTGAATGTCCCTCATCTGAAATCTTGCTCCTTGCACTACAGCTGTGGAAGCAGCCATGTGTCCTAGGGGCTGTAGAAAATGCCTTGCTGGTCAAGAGACCTGCAGAGTGAAGGAGGAGACCAGGGCCACCACGGTCCTTACCCTTTCTAGAGGAAGGAAGGCTCTGGCCTGCTTTGTGTCCAGTTCTGCGCCTATGAAGGTGAGTAGCTGGACAGGTTCTAAAACTGACTTTGGGAGATTGAGAAGAAAAGCTAGAGAGGTAAGCAGCTGCTGGGTAACCTGCAGGTGTGATTTGACTTGGTCTGGAGACTGACCCACTATGAGCCAGTCGTCTAGGTAGGGAAAGATGGCAATCTTTTGCCTTCTTAAGTGAGCAACTGCTACTGCCAGGCATTTTGTGAATACCCTTGGGGCAGAGGTAAGGCCGAAGGGCATTGCTCTGAACTGATAAAGGCCTGAGGGCAGTTCAAATCTGAGGTACTTTCGGTGGGAGCTTCTGATGAGAACATGGAAGTAGGCATCCTTGAGGTCCAGGGAAGCTAGCCAGTCCCCTGGCCTTAGGGAGGGTAAAATCATTCCCAGAGTCACCATTTTGAATTTTGGTTTTAAAAGGTGCTTGTTCAGATATCTTAGGTCCAGGATGGGCCGCCATTCTCCTGTCTTTTTTGGGGTAAGGAAGTACCTGGAGTACAGTCCCTTGCCCTGGTGTAGGGGAGAAACCCTTTCCACAGCTCTGAGAGCAAAGAGGGTTGAGACTTCTGTTTCCAAAGTAAGAGTCTCTAGTGGATTTGCAGGTGGAAAAGATCTGGTTCTCATCTTTGGAAATTTTTTGAAGCTGAGAACCAGTCCCTGGCTTACTACTTCCAGAACCCACTTGTCTGATGTTAAAGACTCCCAGTCCTGGACGAAGTAAGCCAGCCTGCCCCCTACAGGTAATGGAGAATTGGCCCTGGGCATCCCATCAGGGTGCCTGTTTGGCAGGGGCTTTAGGTTGAGGGGTGGGAGCAGGCCAGCTCGTACACCGTCTGCCTCTCCCTCTGAAGAACCCCTCTGGACATAAGCTGAAGAGGAGGCCTAGGCTTGGTAAAAGGCCTGTGAAAAGGCCTGCCCCTGCCCTGGGGCTGCCTCTGAGGAGTGGCTTGCCTTTCCTTGGCCTGTGCACCCTATAAGTGGTTCTATATTCATCCATTTTTCATATAATTCTCTGTCTGCTCCCCAAACAGAGAATTTCCCACAACAGGAAAATCCATGGCCTTAGCCTGGGTATCCTGTGACAGACTAGTACACCTGAGCCAAGCCATTCTACTAAAAGCCACAGATGTAGCCATGACTCCTGAAGATACGCCATTAGAATCCACTGCAGCATGGAATTGCACCTTGATGCCTCAATACTATCAGCAGCCACCTGTTCCAGCTCCTTGGCAAGCTGGCCAGGGGCCTGTTTGGCTAAAGCCATGACAGTATCCCATCTGGATTTCTGGTATCTTGCAACATAGGCCATATAATTTGCCTGTCTGAGTCCCAAGGATGCTGCCATGTATTGTTTTTTAGCCATGGCATCAATCCTCCTGGAGTCCTTGTCAGGAGGGTGTGAAGCCAGGGGAAAGTTAGCCTTATCACAGGCTGCAGCCTGCACTACCCCAACATGGCTGCATTGCTGTGAAAGAAACTCTGTATCAGGACTCGATAAAGTGTACCTCCTGTCCATCTTTTTATCCACAGGAGGTACAGAATTAGGAGCTTTTAAAATTTTTATTGTTTGTTTCCTAAAGGATTTATGTAAAGGAATAGACAATCTCCTGGACTCTGGGATATCCATCATCTCCACATAGTCAGGCTCCTCTTGCTCATCCACAGCTTCTTCCAAAGGGAGCTGGAGGGTTTCAGCAACTTTTTTATAAAACAGAAAATGAGAAGGGGACTCAGAAAGCCTAGGGGAAGACTCTCCTAAAGGTCTGTCTGGGGAGATGTCCGGCCCCTTGGGCAAATCCAGACTTTCAAAATCACATTCACACTGTTCATAATCCCCCCCCCCCACCTCCGGTTCATAAAACTCCTCTATATCATATTCTTGAACCGGTGGAACCAGCCGAACCGACCTTTTACCAGATAGTGGCGGTTCGGACGGAACCGGGGAAAGCGACTGGACAATTTGGATCGCTTTGGCTATCTCTGCAGCAGTTGGAGAAGGAAATTTTGACTCCACACCTGCTGATTTTCTAGTTCTCTTTGCTGGAACTGGCTCCTCTGAGTCAGCTCTTCATTTGCCCAAGGAAGTCTCGCCCTGGTCAGAGGGCACTCCCTCCGGTTTGGTTGGCACCGAACCGGGCTGGCCATCCGGGTCAGCGGACTTTTTGGCCTCTCGTCCCCTGAGCCTACCAACTCTCTTATCCAGGGTAGCTGCAGGAAAATTCTTGCAAATCTGGCAGTCTGCATTGAGGTGGTCAAACCCCAGACAATAAACACATGTGGTGTGTGGGTCAGCCTTGGCAAAGGCGTCCCCACAGACACACAGTGTTGAAACCCAGTGGGTCCTGCTTTTTGGGTTTCAGACATAATGCCAGCCTAACCAAAAACTTGCCCTTTTCCGGCAAAAGCCAGGCTAGACACCCTTATCGGTTCCCAACCGTGTCCCGGGTCGTGGAAAAAACCGTAATGAAATCCGTTTTTTTTAGAACCGATAAGAACCAGGAACCGCACTCTAAATGTATTGAAATGATTTTAAAATAAGTTTTAAAAACAACCTGATCGGTTCAAACCGAACCGATAACACATTTACAAGTTCCACACAGAAGTAAAACCTGTCTATTACTTACGATACCACAGACAGAGCTTGAACCGACTGGTTTGCAGTTAAAATAAATATAATCGCGGTTTATTAACCGAGAAAAAAACACTTTTTAACCGAGAAATGAACCGAGCAGTAGGAGGAATCTCCGGAGTAGGAGGAATCTCCAGAGCGACTGTTCAGTGAGGCGGAGTAAAGAATCTGACAGTTTCAGTTTGAAATTACACAGACAGAGTTTTTTCTAACCGAGCTCGCGCTCCAGATTCCATGCCTGGCATGGAAGTTAACTCTTTCACCTCCGGAGCAGTTCTAAGGCTGGGACAAACTGCAATTGTCATAATATAGCAAGACTTCATGTTGTTTGAACACTGCACCATACCTTCCCAGGCTCCGAGCAGTGATGTGTTCCACCAATCCTTGTGCTGCCCAGCTAGCTCCCAGAGCTAATCTCTGAACCTGAGTTGCCGGCACAGAAACACAGCATGCTACCCGCTGGCCCAACAGCTGTCCTGGCATACAACATTTCTCAATAACTTTTAGGTGATTCTATCAACCAATGACAATATGTAATCAATAACCCTGGCAAAAATGCGTATAGTGCAATTATTTATTTAACAGGTCTATTCTTTCAACAGGTCTACACATTATTATATTTCACTTTTCTGGGCATAATTACTTTATTTTTCTTAACAATTTAGACAGTTAAATTCATTTTACCAGTAATTCATTTCAGATAGCGTCTCTATGCCTTAAAGGCACAAATAGGTTTGTACAAAGTGAGGTATGGAGTTAACAGGTCTGTGCTATTGACAAGGTTTTGTTTAATTTGGCCCTAGTGCAACAATGTAAGACTGAAAATTGTATTAGGCTGTAGTGCAGGTTGAGCAAATATCACCATGCATGATGTGCTGTGCCACCATCTCTGGCAGTGGGAACTGTGGTAGATAAGTGACTGTTCATTTCTGTTGCAGAATGCGGACATTTCACAAGCTAATGTATGATGTTATAGCAATGATAACAGCACATTCTGAACACATGGGGGGTTTTGGATATAAAAAGAGGGGAACTGAACCAGATTCTAAGTATCAACAGAAACATTAATAAAAAAATCACCAAGAAGAGTGAATTATGCGGCACCGCAGAAGTTCTGCGGTAGATTGCAAGTTCTGCACAAAATTCTGTGGCCACAGAATTCTAGGGGCCTTGCCCATGATGATGCCCTTGGTATCGCCCCGAAGTGGATGGATCCTCGGAAGGGAGCGTCCTGTATGGCTGCTTGAACGTCCTGGGAGAGCCCAGAAATATGGAGCCAAGCGTGGCGCCTGAGGCAAACTGCTGTTGCCAAAGAGCGAACCACGTAATCTACAGAGTCATAGGTAGCCCTCAATGCATGCCTACAAGAGATCTTTGACAGCCTCAGGGCCTTGGTGAACTCCGACTTAAGGTCCGAGTCCTCCACCGTTTCCAGCCTAGTCTCGAGCTGAGCCATGGTAGCTTCTTGGTATGAGATCATATGTGCTACACAGCTCAAGGAACATAAGGCACATGTGGATGAGGAGTAGATCTTACGGCCGAACTGATCTAACTGCCTCGAGTCCTTGTGAGGAGGGGAGGTACTCATGCATTTAGGTTTGGCAGTATGATCGTGAGCTGCACCAGTCACTCTGAAGTCTGCCTTTGGGTGAGAGCATCGATAAGGAGCGCTCTCAGGATAATTGGTAGGCCCGGTCTACCTTCTTGGGGATGGCTAGGATGAAGTGAGGCATCTACCAGATAGTGGAGGTAAGATCCTCATGGGGCTCCGTCCACACAGGGATCAGGATGGGTGATGCCTCTGCTAAGTCCAAGTGCTCTGCCAGGCGCTTGCGTTTAGGGTCCTGCTCCTCTGCATTCCAACCGTTAGCTTGTTGGAAGATGCGAAGGAGTTCAGTAAAGGAGGGGCCTTCAGGAGGAGACTTCTTACCCCTGGACACCATGGCTTCCAAAAGGTTTCCGGAGGACAAGTCAGAGGAGTTAGCTTCGGAGTCAGAGGTCTTAGGCTCGGTCATAGTGACCTCTGGAGTAGTGCCCCAAGAAATGTGCATGTGGTGGAACAGCTTGACCTTTGAGAACCCACAGGAGACAAGGAGCATGGGTCACCACCGGGGCCATCAGTCTCGCCTAAATCTGCCACCAACTCATATCTGGCCTCCTGCCACCAGGTCTGGAACATGGCCTGGAGGTCCTGCTGAGGCTGAGGCTGGAAATACTGGTAACCCCCCCCCCCGGATAATGAGGGGGAGGGTAGCCTGAAAAGGGGGGCCATAGCCCAGCACCTGATATCCAGGATAAAAGCCGTGGGTGAAAGGAGCCAACATCGGGCCTCACGGCAGGTAGCATGGCTATGGCAGGCCCAGGTAATATGAATAGCCCAAAGGCGGACCACGGGGAATACCCTGATGGTCCAAGGGGGTCCCCGGGGGCCTCGAATGAGGCGGAGCAGATGGACCTGGTATGTTATCCGGTGTTGGGAGTCCCGTCATCAGGATAACTAGTGTCGGGGCCGGCACTGGGAAGTCTGGCATCTGGTTCTCAGGTGTCGGAAAGGATGGTGTCAGACTCGGGGGCCTGACGGAGGCTCCGATGGGAGGCGGCCCAAGGAGTCATACGAGGCACCTGAGGTCAGAGGCCCGGAGCCCCGTGGAGGACCCCTAGCGTTGGAGCTGAGGGAGGGCCAAATGGGATAGAAAGTTCCCTAGGAGACGGTGGAGGAACTGATTCCAAAGTAAGAGCTCTGGGAAGGTCATCCATGGGGTTCTGGAGGGTTACTAGCACTGTAGTGGGTGAAAAAAATGACCACGTCCAGGGGACCCATTTCCCCCTCTGTTCCGGGTAGAGAGTTGGGCACAGGAAGTTCCACCTACAAAGGTGGAGGGGAAGGCTCCCTGTCAGGGGAACCTGGTGGGAGGGCTGGCCTTGGGAGGTCAGCGAGCTCAGTTGGACGTCAGGTGAGTCGGCGCCAGCCCCCGATGGGCGAGCTTCAACCGGGCGAACGCCAGAGTCCCCTGCATCCGACTTATCGGTCGGTGTAGAATGAGCTGAGCGGGCCGGGGTGGAGCCATTGACTGGCTTATCGGCTGATGTCGGGCAGGTTCACTCTGGGGAGAACCAGACTTATCGATGACCGGGCGGGCTCCAGAAGAACCGGAGTCCGACTTACTGGTGGTGACTGGGCATTCGCCGGAGGTTCCGGCGGGCGACTTATCGGTTGAGGATCCAGTCTTAATGGGCTTAAGAGAAGCGGAGGAACCGGACGACAAGGCCTGGACAATCACCAGGGGAGGCGGCCGAGGAGCGGGCTTGTCCACAGGCTTGAGCCCCGCGATCTTACTGGTAGAGGGTTGCTCTTGGTGGTTCTCTTCATCTTTCTTTATCTTTTTATAATCTGAAGAAGAGAAGAAGCGGAGTCCCTCAGCTTCTGCATCTCTTCCCCTAAGGTGGCCATCCTGGACTTCAAAAGATGGGCTTCTAGGGCCCGCTGCCTTCGTGTGGCCTGACTGAAGGGCTTGCAATCCGGGCAGGCCTCAATGTTGTGGGCCAGGCCCAGGCAGAAGAGGTAGAATTTATTGCTGTCTTTATGAGGGATCTGAGAGGTGCACTTCTTCTTGCTCTTCAGAGGGTCAGATGGAGAAGACATAAAAATAAAGAATGAACTATTATCGGTAGAAATAAGGAGTAATACTTTACAAAATGGTGACTGACTTGGAGCAACAGTCACCGTACGGTCCTTATGCAGGTCGACGGCCGGAAAGAACTGGATGGCTGGTGTGGGACCGCCCACTTATAGGGTCACGCTGACATCAGTCACGTGACATCTGGTGGGTGTTCCCCCACCAGACATTGCTAACAAAAGTTTGCCATGCGGTCCTGACGCCAGAGGGCGTAGCCCTACATATTATGACCTACTGCAGGAACCCTCTCAAAGTAAGATCCCTCCCTTTTTTTTTATTATACTTTCTATTTATTATATTAAGATATAGAACAGTACAACTTGCATATTCATGTAAAATATCTTAACAGTACTTTGTACACATCTTGCCAACAGAGAATAACAAGTGAGGTTACATAAATACAGGTTACTTACCTGTAACAGGAGTTCTAGGAATGGTGTATGTTGTTCATCCACACTGTCTGGCAGGTTCCTTGCCGCTTTAAATCTTGCCAGAAGGTCTTCAAGCTGACTCCTCCCACCCACCCACCCAGGTGGTAAAACTCGGCTCCGCCCCATGACGCCAGATCTAGCCCACTGGAAGCCAGGTTGTGCGTCAAAGCCGGGGAGGTCGGGTGGGTAGTGTGGATGAACAACATATACCATTCCTAGAACTCCTGTTACAGGTGAGTAACCTGTATTTCTAGGGACATGGATATGTTGTTCATCCACACTGTCTGGCAGACTCCAAGCAGTTCTCCGGGAGGAGGGAGGCAAGGCACACACCCCCTACTTAGGAAATAAAGACCGGAGAACCGAGGCCCCAAAACCAGCATCCCGGCGTGACTCAAGGTCGATGTGGTAATGGGTGATGAAGGTGTGTGCTGACTTCCAGGTAGCAGCCCTGCAGATTTCCTGGATAGGGACGTCCCTGAAAGCAGCCACTGATGCAGCGGTATGGCGGGTAGAATGAGCTCTTATCCCTCTGGGAGGCTCCATGCCCGCCAACCTATAGCAGAGATCTATGCAGAAGGTGACCCACCTGCCTATCGTACGCTTGGCTGCAGGTCTGCCAGGTGCGACTTCAGCGTATGTGACAAACAGCTGGCGAACCTCTCCCCGAACTTTAGCCGTCCGCTCCTTGTAATAAGCGACCGCTCTTCTAGGGTCCAAAGTATGGAGCCTATATTCGGCCTCCGAGGTGTGATTGAGGTAGAACACTGGCAGAGTCAACACCTGGTTAAGGTGAAACTCCGACACCACCTTCGGAAGGAATTTCGGGTGGGGGCGCAGGACAACCTTGTCCCTGTGGAAGACCAGATAAGGAGACTCAATGGAAAGCGCCTGGAGCTCTCCCATCCTTCTGGCTGACGTGATAGCCACCAAGAAGGTGGTCTTCCACGACAGGTGAGAGATGTCACACCTGTGCATTGGTTCGAATGGCCTGCCCATGCGCTTTAGCCAGTAACAGCAGTAGATCCCACGGAGGTGGAGGTTCTCGCACTGGAGGGGATATGTGATCAAGGCCTTTGAAAAAGCACCCGACCACCTTCTCCTGAGCCACCGACTGCTTCCCGGCCCACACCTGGTAAGCAGAGACGGCTGCCAGGTGCACCTTAAGGGGCGTCGACCGGAAGCCCTTGCTGAGAAAGGGACCATAGGTAGTCCAGAATGCTTGCCAAGGAACAGGAGGAAGGGTCCAGGCCCTTGCTCTGACAACAAATGGAGAATCTCTTCCATTTGAAGGCGTAGCATTTTCTGGTCAACTCCTTACGGGACGCCTCAACGACGTTGAGGACCTTGTCGGAAAGACCCAAGGCCTGGAACTCTAGCCGCTCAGGAACCAGGCCATCAGGTGCAGGGATTGAAGGTCCAGATGGAATACCTTCCCCTGATTGACTGAGATCAGGTCCGGGCGGACTGGAAGCCGCCTCGGGAGCCTGGAGCTGAGACTGAGGAGATTTGGATACCAGAACTGGCGGGGCCAGTCTGGGGCTACCAGAATCACCTGCGCCTTGTCCCTCCTCGCCTTGAGAAGCACCTCGTGGATCAAAGGAAATGGGGGAAAGGCGTAGAAGAGGCTCGGGGTCCACGGCCTTGAGAAGGCATCCCCCTGCAGCGAACCCTACTGAGGGGGGCGGGCATGAAACAGTCTCAGCTTTGCATTCTCCCTGGAGTCAAACAGGTCCGCCTGAGGCGTGCCCCAGTGGGAGAAGAGATCTTGTACTACCTCCGGCAGGAGAGACCACTCGTGGGACGCAGCCCCTATCCGGCTTACGGCATCGGCCAGGGTGTTGGAGGCTCCTGCCACATGAATGGCAAGGAGATCCGCCTCCAGGCTGCGCACGAGTGACCAAATGCGGAGAGGTTCCCTGCACAGAGGCATGGAGTGCATCCTGCCCTGGCAGTTTAGGTAGTACATGATCGTGGTATTGTCCATCTGGACCTGAACCACTTGACCCCGTAGAAACGGAGTGAAGGCAGTGAGGGCTAGACGAACCGCTCGAAGCTCCAGCAGGTTGATATGGCATCGGGACTCCCGAGGGGACCAGAGGCCACGCTCTGTGCTCCCCCAGATGGGCACCCCAACCCATCAGAGAGGCATCGGTCGATAGAGAGTCCGTTGGTTAGGGCGGACAAATGGGATGCCCTCCTGCAGATGTGCTGGAACGGTCCACCACTGGAGAGCATTCCACATCCCCTGGGTCACTGTCACTAGCTGATCCAGTGGATCGAAGTGCTGTGACCACTGGCTGGCCAGTCCCCATTGAAGGGGACGCATGTACCAGCGGGCCCAACGGACCATGCTGGTGCAGGCCGCCATGAGGCCCAGGAGGCGTAGGAAGCCCTGGGCAGGGTGCAATTGCCCAACCTGAAATGATTGAGCAAAGGAGGAAAGAACCTCGGCCCTGTCCGCCGGGAGCCGTAGCTCTGGCTCAAGAGAGTCGAGCTCTGCCCCGATGAAATGTATCACCTGCTTTGGCATTTGAGTTCTGCTTGGCCTCGTTGGATGAGGAGGTTGAATCCTGAGAGCAAACCTGGAGGGCAGATCTCTGGACCGCCCACCTCCGCTTCTGGAGGGGCTGCAACCAGCCAGTCGCCCAGGTAGGGTACATCCCGGACCTTCGGCACCGCAGGAATGCCGTCACCACTGCCATGCATTGGTGAAGACCCTGAGCTAGGGAGAGGTCAAGAGCATGGCCTGCAACTCATAAGGATCCTCTCCGCCTGAAGCGGAGGAATCTTGATGGACGGACGGATTGGGACGGAAAGAACGTGTCCTGAAGGTCCAGGGAATAGAACCACACCCTTGTTCCAAGGATGGGATTATCTGAGCCAGAGTGACCATCCTGAAGGTCTGAGAGACCTTAGGAACCGTTCAGGTCGGTAGGTCGAGAATGAAGGCCAGCCCTCTCCATTTTGGGACCAGGAAATACCTGGACACAAACCCCAGGTCTGGAGGATCCTCACCTTCCTGATCACCTCTTTTCGAGAGCAGGGCAATATCAGTCAGGCGGGCCGGTAGCGAGGGCTGAGGACTCGCAACCCCCAGGGCAACTGGCTCGGAAGGGTGGGACCTGCTCAACTCCAGAGGCAGGCACTTTCCACCACCTCCAACACCCAGCTCCCATGGTGATAGCGGACTAGGCGGAAAGGAAGTGGCAGAGCCGCCCCACGGAGGGCACCGAGAGGGAGTGATGAGGCTGGGGCGACCCTCAACCCAGAATTGGGCAGGCTTGGAGGAGGGACCGCCGAGGGACCCTGCCTTCACCTCCCTGCTTCCTGTTAGAGGAAGCCGCCAGCTTGGGTTTGGGATGCCAAGAGCGAGCCTGCTGGCCCTGGTGCTGTTGGGCCGGACGTGCCGCAGGCGCAGAAGGACGAAAGGACTTATGCTTCTGCTGTCGGTGGCCTTTGTCTTTCTGGGCGGAGGTGACCGAGTCCAGAGTGGCATTGGACTTCTTCGATCTGCTGAAGGTGACTTCCACCCGGGGTCGAGAGGTCGGTCCTGGAAGAAGGACGTCCGCTAATTTGTGCTGGGTATCCGCCGTGAAGGTGGATATCCTCAGTTATGCTATCGCGCACATGGCCACCACGGTCGCGAACTGATCTGGCAGCACAGGAGTTCCCTATGTCCAGAGCTGTTTGAGCTGCTGCTTCGGCCACTGTCCTACCCTGTCCCGAACCCGCCGGACGGTGGTCTGCAGGTCAACCGGGAGATGAGGGATCACCTTATCCAGGGCGCCATGAGGGCGGGAGAAGTGTGCCATCAGCATGGCTTTAGCTGGCCTGGGCGGAGGCAAAGGGAGAGGACGCATGCACACCTTTGCACCCGCGTAGTCTTAGCTTTTTGGACTCGGTCGGGGCTTGTCCACATCCTTAGCTGCCCCGAACGCTGAAAACGCTGTCAGTGACCAACCCCTCGGCAGAGGGGTGTTCCAAAAACCCGGTAGGGACCGCATACTTCCTGCCCGAGGGCGCAGGGCAGGAAGCAGGCCACTGCCAAAGCTCCAAGGCTGGGCCAACAATGGCCTCAGCCACCGGAAAGGCCTCCGTGGGTGAATCCCCTCGGTCCAGTATCTCCGTCCGGGGATACTTGGCCCATCTGGATACAGGCTCGAGCTGCATCCCGGTGGACTCCGAGATGAGCCGAAGCAAATCCAAGAAGGACGATGGGCTTTCGTCTAATGACTGGCCCTCAGAGGACTCCAGGTCAACCGACCTGGAGAACAGGGAGGAGTCATCGGACTCAGAGGAGTCCGCGAAGAGCTGCCTGGGGCCTGAGCCACCTCCACCTGCTGAGGACGGGTCGGAGTGAGAGTGACCAACAACCTGTGGGGCAGGCCTTGACCTGACCGAGAGTCCTTGGTCGGTGCCCCGATTTCGGGTGTGAGGCGGAGGTTCCACCACAATCGTGGGGCAGCAGGCTGGCCTCTAACAACCGCCCAGGGTTTGGGAATCCGACTTCACGGCGAGGGTTGTTTCGGTCACCGGGTGACAGCCACTGATGGCCGGGGAAGGCGCGGCGCCGACTTCCTTGTTCCCAGACAGAAGTAACTGCTGCCACATCAGGTCCTCATAGCGTCGACGCAATTTGCGCCGAAGCCTCTCCTCTTCCGAGGAGGAAGATGAGGACGAGCAGCGGCGCTGCTTACCCCGGTGCAGAGACCGAGATCGCCAATGTCGGCGGGATCGGCTGGACCGAGAAGAAGTCCGAGACTGAGATCGAGATCCTCGGTGTTTCTGAGGATGCATCTGGGAAGGGGCGGGGGACACCCACTCTTCCCTCGGCTCGGATACCTTGACCGGGGACTGCTGCACCGGGGGCGCAGGCAGATCCTCGGTCTCCACCGGGGGAACCGGTGAAGAAGGGTTGTCGGCTTCATCAGTTGACAGCCCGTCCGGACAGGCAGAAAATTCGACCACGTCGACGGGAGTCTCGGCCGGCTGGCCTGACGGGGACGCCGTGAAGCCAGTGGCCTTAGCCACAACCTCGACCAAAGTTGACAGTCAGCTGTCTGGGGAAGGGGACCTCTCCCACTCCCACGAACGCCGACGATGGGACTTACCCTTAGAATCCTTCTTTTTGGACCGAGAGGAAAGTCCCGATAGCCCCTCTCCCTTCGTGGAAAGGGATTGGCAAAGCTCCTTGAACGAAGCTGAATACGAGGTACCCAAAGACAGCGGGATAAATGCCGCGACCGAGGAGGAGGAGGATGCGGCCTGGGCCGCCTCCTCCTCAAGGGCGATCATCTGCTCGAGCTGCTTAGCTGAGCCAGCTGCCGCGGTAACTGCCCAACGGGCCTCCTTCGACTTAACCGGCGGGTAGCGCTTCTCCGGGCACCCTAGCTTTAACCAGGCAGCGCCATCCTCCAGGATGTTGGCCAAGAATAAACAGCATGACTCACAGGCCTGTGGGTCATGTTCTAGGCCGAGGCAGTAGACGCACGTGGAGTGCGGGTCCGTCCTGGACATCTTCTGCCCACAAGGGCACCGCCAAACTGGGAGTCGACGGTCCGCCGAGTCAGCGAGGAAAGAGATAACCAAGTCTTGAAATGTTAAATGAGTTTCGCGAATCCAAGAATTAGGATCCAGTCTATTATGCAGAGCGTTAAGGAGGAAACCCGAGCTTCCAAGCGGTAAGGAAGATCTGGCATCATGGGGCGGAGCAGAGAGTTTTACAACCCGGGTGGGTGGGAGGAGCCAGCTTGAAGACCTTCTGGCAAGATTTAAAGCAGTAAGGAACCTGCCAGACAGTGTGGATGAACAACATATCCATGTCCCTAGAAATGAAAATTACGTACCTACTGTAATTCCTGATCTTTCTGTGTATCTTCATCATTCATCACATTTGGGTTCTGGCTGGAGGTCCACGACCCAGCCGGAGTTTTTTTTTTTTTTGGATGGGCGGAGTCGACATGATTGACGGGCGCCGCTTCGAGGCCAATGCATTGCTTGGAGCTCGCGGGTTGGCTGTTAGGTGTCAAGTTGACACCCCTCCGCCACTTCTGAGTTACTGTAGAGTAAGAAAGGGCTAGGAGGGAGGGACAAGGAAGTCTAAGGGACAGACAAAGGAAAAGATACAAACTAAAAGGAGAAACAAACGACAAAAAGGACAGAAGGAGATTGAGAAAAACTAAGGGGATTAGGAAGGGGCCCCAACCTCTGGAAGCAGAAAAGGAGAGGGAAAAAAACAAGAAATGGGGAGGGGGAGGACACACCCTGGACTGTTGACTTCCTCCAGACTTGTAAGGGAAGCCAGAAGGCTGAATTGCCAGAATTCAAGGCACAGAATCACTGGCAAGAACTCCAGCATGAGCAGAAGCGGTTATTTCTGGAAGAAAGGGACAGGATCCAGGATTGTCCCCCCCCCCGAAACCATATAGTTGGAAGGGGAGAAACAAAGGTTTCTTTTTAATTAAATTTGAGGGATGAGACCCTTAGGACAGGGACGGAGGGGAATAGAGGAAGAGAGAGAGAAAAGAAGAGAGGGTAACCACCAACCCCCACCCCAAAGGAGTGGAGCCACAACACTGAGGAGAGGTGTGCCCTCTCCCCTCCTGTTAGAAGGTAAAATCCCCCTGTGTGCCCCAGGTCACCCCGCTCCTGACCGGCAGAAAGAAAGGAGGGGGGGAAGGGGGGCACACAGAGGGAAGGGGGCACAGAGACTGAGGCCCCAGGGGATGGAGGGTGGAATTTGTGATGAATGGTGAAGATACACAGAAAGATAGTACAGTTATGTAAGAACTTACCAAAACAGTAGATCTTCAAGAGAAGTTCTTGCAGCAGGTTCCACAATGAGGACTGATGCCACCTGGCGGCGGTTCCGACAACTTTTTTCTCTAGCAGTACCGACGTGGGAACAACCCCTGCCGACGTCAGCACCACCCCCGACGTCACCCTATATAAGGGAGGAGTTCCCCACGTGCTCTAGTTCTTGGACACCCCTCCGTCAGGCAAAGTAACAACAGGCAACGGTCAGAAGTACGAACGTCAACAGACAATCCCTCAAAGAGGGAAAACCGGTCTGAACAGGACCTGATCGCTGGGGGGGAAGGAGCACGGGAAATATACCTGCTGCAAGAGCTTCTCTTGAAGATCTACTGTTACGGTAAGTTCTTACGTAATTGTACTATCTTACTTTGAGAGGAAGCTCTTGCAGCAGGTTCCACAATAAGGACCGAGTCCCAGGCAGTATAAACACATAATAACCCCTGGGAGGGGGAAGGGCAGTAAGGAAAAGGACAGCAGGTTAAGGAAAATCCCTCAGGAAACCAGGCCTTGCAGGACTGTGAGGCCAAACCCTGCTCTGCGTCTGGAAATAATGTCGAGGCTGTAATGCCTGACGAAGGTGAGAACAGAACTCCAGGTGGCGGCAGCACAAATATCTACTGTTGGGAATCTCTCTAGTGCTGTGACAGAAGCAGCTATAGCTCTAGTGGAATTAGCTGTAACCGGCCCCTGTGTCGACCTGTTATGCTTCTCATTACAAAAAGAGATACAATGAACCAACCAGCACAAGAGCGTCTGTTTGGTGACCGGGCGACCTACGGACCGTTGGGCAAAGAACACAAAAAGCTGATCAGAATTCCTGTCCCCCTTGGTCCTAGACAAGTAACATCGGAGAGCCCTGTGGACATCCAGAGAATGAAGCAGGACCTCCCCATTTGAATGCTCCAGGTAGTAAACCGGGAGCTGAACCGATTGAGACAGAGTGAGCTCCGAAACTACTTTCAGTAGGAACTTCGGATTAGTGCGAAGATCAACCCTGTCCTTGTGAAAATCAAGGTAGAGTTCCTTACACATGAGGGCTTGAAGTTCTGAAATGCGCCTTGCTGAAGTAATGGCCACCAAAAATAAAGTCTTCCAGGACAGAAGATGGAGCTCGGACTCCATGGCCGGTTCAAAGGGAGGAAGAGTAAGCTTCGCCAGGACGAAAAGGAGGTCCCAAGGAGGAACAGGGTCCCTGATGGGAGGTCTGATGTGAAGAACAGCATGCAAAAAGGCTTTGGAAACCTCCATCTGAGCCACTGTCTTACCCGATACAGAAAAGTGGTAAGTGGAGATGGCAGCCAGGTGTACCTTGATGGAGGAATAACTGAGACCTTTCTCAAAAAGAGAAAGCAGATACTCTAGGATTGTATTAACTGGACAGAGCAACGGATCCACTCTTTTTGCCGTGGCCCAAATACAAAAGCGTTTCCACTTCATAGCGTAAGTGACCCGGGTGGCAGGTTTCTGTGCCTCAACCAACACTTGAGTGACCTGATCAGACACTCCAAACCTGACCTTAGCTAGGTCCTTAGGAGCCAGGCATGCAGGGGAAGAGAACACAGGTTCAGGTATAACAGGGACCCCCCTGTCCTGTGACAGGAGATGAGATGAGGGAGGAAGAGGCATCGGAGACTCTACTGCTAAACGCTGAAGTAAGGGACACCAAATCTGACGAGGCCATAGCAGAGCGATCAGAACAAGAGTTGAAAGCTCCGACTAAGCCTTGAGGAGGACCTTCTGTAAGAGCGGAAAAGGGGGAAATGCATACAGGAATTTCCCGTCCCAGCAGAGGGACAGCGTGTCTTGCTAAAAAGCTCCAGGCTCTGGACCTAGCGAGCAGAAATTGGGCAGTTTTGCGTTGAATCGTGATGCGAAAAGGTCCACTGCTGCCATCCCCCATAGACAGAAGATGTGATCTGCGACCTCTTGGAACAATTCCCACTCGTGGGATTGCGACATTGTCCTGCTGAGCGTGTCGGCTAGCAGGTTTTGGTCCCCGGGGACATGCACCATCGACAGGACCAAGTGGTGTTCAAGGGTCCACTCCCATAAACGCATTGCCTCCCTGCTTGTTGATGTAAAACATCACAGAGGTGTTGTCCGTCTGCACCAAAAGATGGCCCGGTGCTAAGACCGATACCAGGGCTTGGAAGGCGTAAAGGACCGCTCTGAGTTCCAGGACGTTGATGTGCAGATGTTCCTCCATCGGGGACCAAGAACCCTGAGTGCCATGTGTCCCCAAATGGGCTCCCCACTCCATGGATGAAGCGTCTGTGGTTAGAATCTGTGATGGTGTCCCCACCTGAAAGGGGGTGCATGCCAGCAAGTTCTTGGACGACATCTACCAGCGCAGTTCCCGGCGGACTGGTTCTGATATCCTGATCGAGACGTCCAGACTGTCCGCAGTCTGATCCCACTGGACCCTTAGAGACCACTGAATGGTTCTCATGCGCAGACGCGCCAGGGGGACCGAGACTATGGCGGCGGCCATAAGCCCCAACAGCCTGAGAAGAAGCCGAGCCAGTACACTTGAGGCTGAAGAGGTCTGGGATGCCAGGACCTGAATGCGACCCGCTCTGTCGGAGGGAAGAAAAACCTTCCCGAGGGTGGTATCCAGAAGAGCTCTGATGAATTGGAGAATCTGGGCTGGGACCAACTGAGATTTGTCCCGGCTGATGGTGATTCTGAGACGCTGAAACAGCGAGATGAAATCCCTGATTTGTTTCCAACAGGCGGGACCTGGAAGGAGCCAGGAGAAGCCAATCGTACAAGTAAGGGAAAACAAAGTAGCCCCGTCTTCGAAGTGCTGTGGGCACAAGAGCCAGGCACTTGGTGAAGACTCTGGGAGCCGAGGAGAGACCGAAGGGAAGGACTCGGAACTGATAGTCCTCGTCTTCGAATCTGAACCTGAAGAATCTGTGATGGTTCCTGGCGATAGGAATATTCAGGTAGGCATCCTGCATATCCAGAGATGCCAGCCGGTCTCCCTCCGAAATGAGAGGAAGAAGGGTGGGGAGGGAGAACATCCTGAATGTCTTGTAAGAGACCCACTGGTTGAGATCACTGAGGTCCAGAATAGGTCTGAGATCTCCCGACTTTTCAGAACTAAGAAGAAGTGGGAGAAAAAAACCCTCTCTGACTTGTCCGGTGGCACCGGCTCGATGGCCCTTTTGTCCAGAAGAGATAAAATCTCCCGTCTAACCAGAGCTCTGTGATCCCTTGGATAATGAGATGGGGGCGGTGGTCTGTCTGGAGGGATGGAGTCCAACTCTATGAAGTGCCTGAACTCCACGAGATCAAGTAACCACTGGTCGGATGTCACCTGACCCCAAGTGTCCACACAAAGAGAAAAGCGGCCTCTGACCGGCTCCACTGGCTGATCGACAGAGTGTAGCCTGGATAGTCAGGCGGTGCGGGGGGGGGGGCAGCGGTGGCTGCTTTGGTTTGCCTAGAGGCTGAGGGGCCTCTGGCTCCGCCTCTATGACTGAAACCACCTCGCTGAGCATGCTGCGGGAAATGAGGCGGCTGTGTTTGATGTCCCCCACGGCCACGAAAATGAGGCTTACGAGGTCATCCTTGTTTCGGGCGGTACATGGACTGCACGGAATGGATGGCCTTTCTGGAGTCCTGCAGCTTGGTGATGATGATGCGCTCAGTGTCTTCGCCAGACAGCATGGATCCTTAAAAGGGAGCATCCAGAATGTTGGTCTGCACATCTGGATCGAACCCAGAGACCTGAAGCCACACATGGCATCAGAGGCAAATGCCAGTGGTGGCCACCCTAGAAGAAGTGTCTGCAGAGTCATAGGCCGGCGCAGAATGTGGGTGCCCATGTCTGAGCCGGTCTGCAACAACTTGGCCAACTCTGCCCGCTGAGGGCAATCGGGCATGTTCTGCATGATGTCCAATCCTTGTTCCCAAAGGGCGTTCTGGAATTGGACCATATGTGTCAGGAAGTTCAAATTCCTGATACTACAGGTGGCAGCAGAGTACACCTTGCGGCCCACAGAATCCAGCTGCTTTGATTCTCAGTCAGGCGGCTGGGTGCTCAGGTGTTTGGGCCTCTGCGAATGGTTGTGAGCCGCCGAAATCACCATAGAGTAAACCACAGGTGGTTCGGCAAGAAAATGATGGTCCGAAGGTGCCCGGTAGAGCTGATGAGCCTTCTCTGGCACGGCAGAGGAGGAATGAGGCCGCTTCCCAGGTCGCATGGGTGACATCCTGAAAGGTGTCGACCATGGGATGGATGATCACCAGCTTTGGGTCTTTTTGGTGGAGGTATTTAGCCAACCGCAGTCGCTCAGGGTCCAGGGCCTCAGTGTCCCAGCCCATGTTGGCCTGGATGTGCCTCATTATCTCCATGAAGCTTGGGTCATCAAGAGGGGATTTAGGAAGGCCCTCCGTGTCCCCCATGTCTGGCTCTATGTAGGAGTCAGGATTTGAAGAGTCCGAGTCCACATATGAATCAGGTGTGGAAGAGGGTGAATGACTGCGCCTTTTCCTCTTGCGTCTCCTATCCGGTGAGGGAGAGGGTGAGAGGGAGGAACTATCGGATCTAGGCCTCTAGACTTCTCAGAATGCGCCAGAAGGGTCCCTCTTCGCCCCGTCCACCAGTTCGACATTGATAGGATTAAGGAACCGGTGCAGAGTGGTGAGGCGCGCCCGCTGGTAGATCCTTTTTTACTGTGTCCCACCAGTGGGAAAACAGCTCCTTCACCTGGGAAAGTTTCAGTTTCGGTGAACCTGGAGGAGGAGGAGCGCTCGAGTCAGTACCACCACCCGGGGGTACTGGCATCGGGTCCGCACCCTTGTCGAGGGGCGTCGGTTGAAGGAGGGACGTCGGGGTGGTGTCAACACCACCGTTGTCGGGGTTCGGCGACAGCCGAACAGGGGGAGGGAGCACCAGAGCTGACGTCGGGAGGAGCCGGGGTGATCGGCGTAGGATGGACTACAACCGGTGGCGGAACAACAGCAGTCAGGATGGGAGCCGGTTTGGCCACTGGCAGATGAGGATCGGGTGTCCACTTTTCTTTAGGCACTGATGGACGTCCTGCCAAGGTATGAGCCTTAGGACGGTTAGGTTTGTGGCCGTGTTTTTCGGCCGAGCGCCGGTCAGTTGCCGGGGGCGGGCGCCGGTCGGAATTCCGATGTTTTGGCGGCAAGGAGGAGGCCCTGCCACCCGAAGACCTTGCTCGATCCTGGGAGTCAGCCTTTGAGGAAGAGGCCGAGCGGGAGGAGCCCTTACCTGAGCCAGTCAATTTTTTGGTGGGCTGAGAGACCCTCAAAGGCTCGAGGGTAGATCTGGAGGATTTTGAGGCAGAGGAGGGTTTGAGGGCCGTGAGGCGCGATTCATGCTCCGACGACTAGGACTTCGAGCCAGAAGACCTATGCTTAAGAGTGAGACCTTCCTCGGTCCTGCTCCCGGTGCCTGTGGGACTTGTTTATTTATTTATTTATTTATTAGAACATCAGTTTAACAACCTTTGAGCCAGAGGCTCATTTACAAAGGTACCTCGTCACAGTGAGGACAAAACAGTGCAAGAAACAAACATCAAGGCAGTACATTTAGGAATCAGCCAAAAAATACAGGCATTTGTCAAACACAGTATACAACAGGCTTACATGTGCGCTTTACAGAGTAGACAATATACAGTAGTTACATGGAGATTGATTCAGTGGGCAGATAAAGGTAAGGCTGGGTGGAAGACATCAGAAGAGGAGTGTGGGGAAGATAGTAGCAAGTAAAGGTAGAGCTGGACAGAAGGTCAGAGAGCGGCTCAGCGAGCTTTGTCTGGAAGGATAGGAGGAGGCTTAGAGGCAGCTACAGCTGCGTGTTGAGAGCAGGTGATTTCTAAGACTAGTTTTAAAATAAGATAACGAGGCAGCATCAGTGACTCCGGTGGGAGGCGTTATAGCCAACAGGGGCTCTAGGGGTAAGTCTTTGACCTTGCGAGGTTCTCGGCCTCGGTATAACCAGTGCAGTTTTGCGGGATATGCAGGTATGCACCGTAGGGTTTGCACGGTGGATAGTGGTTGACAGACCCGGTGGGGATAGACCAAGGAGTGATTTTTTTGTTAGGAGGCAGGTTTGGTATTTGAGGCGCTCATCTAGGTTGAGTAGATTAGCCATGGTGTAAAGACGGCAAGTGTGGGTTAGACTAGGAGCCCCAGTTATGAGCCTGCAGGCCTTGTTTAAGGTGAGGTGGATCTTGTGCAGGGCAGTCTGGTCTGCAGCACCATACACAGGTAGGCCATAGTCTACCAGAGATAGAACAGAGGATGTGACTGCAAGTCGGAGGGCATCCGTGGGGAGGCAGTTTTTATGACGATAGAGGATACCCAGCCAAGTGTTAGAGGCTGAGGCAAGGGCAGAGATGTGGGCATGAAAAGAGAGGGCAGGGTCAAAGGTTATACCTAGGTATTTATAAGAGTGAACTAGCTCAATAGGGAGTTCTGAGGTGGAGTGGACTGCGAGAGGATAGTTACTGGATTTATTTTGGGAGTGGGCAAAGAGCATGGTTTTGGTTTTCTTTAGATTAATTACGAGCCTGTGCTCAGTAAACCAGACTTCTGCGTCACTGTACGATTCCTGCAGAGAATCCTGAAGTGAGATGGGATTACGGTCGGAGGCAAAGAGTACAGCAACATCCGCGTAAAGAAGGATTTTACCAGTACATACACTGGGCGGGGAGTTAAGAAAAAAGGGAAAAGAGCAAGGTCCCAAGAATGGAGCCCTGAGGGACTCCGGAGCGGATAGGGCAGGTGCTGGAAAGTTTCCCGTTGATTTTCACACGTTGTGAGCGGGCCGACAAGTAGCTGGAGCACCAGGAAACAGGCCCAGTGGCAAAGCCTAAGTGGCTAAGGGTAGTTAGCAGGAGGGGGTGGGAGACAGTATCAAAGGCTTTTGATAAGTCAATGAACACTGGACCTGCTAGAGAGCCAGAGTCCAGTGAGGTGTGAAGAAAGTTAGAGAACTCCAGGAGGGCAGTATTGGTGCTGTGGCCTGCTCTGAAACCATGTTGTTCTGGGCAGAGGATGCTATATTTATCGAGGTATTCAGAGATTTGGGTGGCCACAATTTTTTCTAAGGTCTTAGAGAGAGGAGAGAGGATTGAGATAGGTCGATAATTGCTAGGGAGGGTCCTATCACCACCCTTGTGTATTGGGGTGACAGTAGCTATCTTCCAGGCAGAGGGGGAATTGCCCTAGGCAGAGGGATTTGTTAAAGAGGCTGGTGATTGGTGAGATAACCAGATCCAGAACCTGACGGAGAAGACTGGGATCAAGGGAGTCATTGCCAATTGTGTTACTCTTTAAGGCCTTGAGTAGGTAAGATCTGACTTCCTGGGCAGTGACTCGCGCAGGTAGAGCAAGGGTGGGAGAATAGGGACAGATCTGGAGGGAGGGGAGCAAGAAATTATCAGGAGCACCGGCTAAGGTCTGTGAAAGATTTGTTGAGGTGGTTGGCAATAAGGACAGGGTCTGAGAGGACCGAACCATTAATGTTGATAACGAAGGTGGGGAACTGTGCCACCATTCAGCTGCTTAATATTGTCCCAGAAGGTCCTAGCGTTCCCCCACGAGGAAGTGAGGGAGGCTTGACAGTGCTCAGCCTTCGCTTTGCGGATGGCCCATGTACATTTGTTCCGGGCAGCAGCATAGGCCATCCTGTCAGCTGGGCGGCCTGTTTCCGTGGCAATGTGCCATAGATTGTCCCTGTGCTTAAGAAGTTGGCGCAGGGTGGGGGTAATCCAGGAGACATGCCTTACTTTGGACCGGCGTGCAGTTATGGGTGCAAAAATGTCGCAAGCAGAGTTGAAGGTGTGGATAAAGAAGGTAAGGGCTGTGTCAATAACCGGGGCGTCTACTGTAGGGGACCAGTCTATGAGGGCTAGGAGTTGCTTAAAGCCTTTCAGCCCACCAGGTCTAAGACATTGCCGAAGGGTAGTTTGTGCTGTGGGTTTGGGCAAGGAGGTTGACCAATAGAAGAGAACCAGGGAGTGGTCGCTAAGGCAGTCTGGGAGGATTTGGATATTGTGGATGCGGTTAGGGCGGTTTGTGAGGACCACATCCAGGAGTGTGCCAGAGCCCATTCTAGGATTCACTCTAGTGGGTTGGGAGACTAGTTGGGTTAGGTCGATGGCTGTAAAGGCGTCACGGGAGGAAGTGGATGAAGGGCTGAGCCAACTGATGTTCAAGTCCCCCACAAGGATTTGGTCAGAGGAGTGGGATAGGGAGGTAAGATAATTGATTAGTGGGCCTAGTGCTTGTGCTTGATTTTTTTGGGGTATGTACGCTGTAGTCAGGTAGATGGGAGCCCTAGAGGGATCAGGAGATAGTTTTAGGGTTAGGGCCTGAGCCCTGAAGTCGAGGACCGGGGCTGGGAGGGCTAGTCCAACGAGGATCTTTGACATAATGCACAGCCCCCACCTCGCTACCAACACGGTCCTCCCGATAGAGGGAGTAGCCAGGAGTGAGACCAGGGAGTCAGGGTAGAGTCTGACAGCCAAGTTTCAACTATGGAGATAACGCAGGTTTATGAACCGCAACCCAGCAACTGGGAGAGTGGAATTTTTTAAGGAGGCTACATATGTTCATGGAAGCAATATGAAGCCCGGTGGATTCCTTTGAGGAGCCTTTGCAAGCTGGACTGGGATTGGGATGTATGTTACCAGTCAGGAGCAGAAGGAGGAGAGCTGCTCTGGACAGAGGGTGGCAGAAGGAGAGTTTACGCCGGGAGCGATAGGAAGAGAAGGGGGGTTTCATAACACAGGCGGTGGGTAGGGCAGCACAGGCTGAGAAGGCTTGAGTGATAAGATGCCCGAGGGAGCAAGGGGAGGAAAAGTAGTGTCTAGATGGGGGATGAGGTGGAGAGGAGCATATGGGGTGAGTGGAGGATGAGGAGGGGGAGGGCAGTAGCATAGAGGAGGGAGGGGAGGGCAGGTAGGAGCACTAGAGTAGTGAGGCTGAGGGTTAACAGGGACATTAGGGTTAGGAAGGCAAAAGGAGGAGGAGAGAGGCAGGTAGGCAGGAGGTGTGCATGCATGATTGGTAAGGGTGTGAGAGCTGAAGTGAAGAAAGATGGGGAACCTGGATGATAGAGGGAAGATGGTAGAAAGGTCTACTCTAAGTGTAGTTGCCACCTGGTACAGTGGCAGGGCCCCTGCCTCAAGCACACAGGGCACCAGGTTCAAGGCTTGCCCAGGGTGATAGAAAAAGACCCAAGACAGTGGCTGCAGCAGCAGGGAGCAGGGCTCAAAGCCTGCAGTAACACTCAGAAAATATTTTAGCAGACTATGAGGGTTTTAGAGTCTTAAAACCTATCACAAACAATAGTCTGATATGATAGCTGAGTGATGGGGCTGCTGACTGAAACAGTGAGGGTGCAGGGTTCAATGCCTGCAGTGACAGCAAGAGAGAAGTGGTTAAATATTTTGGCGGGGGGGGGGGGTAAGAGACTATGAAAGTCTTGGGAAGTAGGAATAAGATAGCCAGATAAAATGGTTAAGAGGTAAAGCTGCTGACTCTGATAGCAGTGGTACTGGGTTTGAGAACAACTTTGGGAGAGGACAGGAATTTTTGTTTCTAAGAAGGAAGGGTTAAGAACTTAAAAGTAGAGGAAGATATTGGCCTGGTTCGTTGGCTTGGTGGTTAGGCTGCAGACTTTGGAGTAAGGGGTGCAAGGTTTGAGGCTTGCAGGGGGCCTAGTGGTGGGCTGATGAGAAGGAGTGAGGAAAGAAGATAGCAGAAAGTATTAGAAGGGAACTGCAGAGACCTCTAGTGGACAGGGATTGCAACAGTTGTTAGGAAGGAGTAGAGAGTGGATACAGGTGCCAGAGTGGAAAGTGAAGCAACCCTAGTGGTTGGTGTATAAAGCACAAATGGGAGAAAGTGGACACTTAGTAAAATGAAGGGTAGGTCACGGATATGACACGTGACCTGCCAGCAGCAATAAATGAAGCGCCGCCCCTGGGTGGGAGGGTGGTTGGGGCGAGTGGGCCGGAAGCGCTACACAACAGGCAGGCTGTAGTGCAGGAGGCTTTACCTCTTAAAGGCTCTGGCAATCCCAGAGTTCAGGATCCGCTGCTGGGCAGAGTTGTGAAGGGAGAGGGCCTATAAAGGGAAGGGAAACAAAGGAATTACATTAGTATGCAGTGGGCTAGTTCAGGACCCTACTGCGCATGCGCCAACTGTTGGGGCTGTATCAGGTATGTGGGCGGGTGGTGGATCAGATTCCCCTGAGGAGGAGGCCCGTTCCATGGCGGCAAGTTTGGTCTCGGCGAGGTAGGCCACGAGCAATTTCTGACGCCGGATTCGCGTACTCAAATTGAAGACCTGACAATGAGAGCAGGCGCCGGTGTCGTGATCGGGTCCCAGACCATAGAGACATGACGAATGGCCATCTTTAGTGGGAATCTGTTGCCCACAAGAGCAGTTATTTGGATGAGAAGTTGACATAGAAGCTCTTGAGAGCAGAGAAAAAACAATTCTTCAGAGGTAGAGAAGAAGCAATCAGTACTGAGCCGTAACTGAGCGAACTAACCCTGACTGTGTGGTGACAAAGAACTGGAGCACATGAGGAACTCCTCCCTTATATAGGGCGATGTCGGGGGTGGAGCCGACATCGGCAGGGAGCGTTCCCATGTCGGTACTGCTAGAGCAAAAAGTTGCCGGAATCGCCGCCAGGTGGCATCAGTCCTCACTGAGGAACCGGCTGCAAGAGGTTCCTCTCAAAGTAAGATCAGGAATTACAGTAGGTATGTAATTTTCATATTTTATCTGTGTCAATCTTCACCATTCATCACATTTGGGTGAGTACTCAGCCCCCCCCGAACGAGGCCCTAGATCCTAAGGCACTAAGTCCCTTAGCTCCCAGCGGGGGAAAGGCACTGTGAGGGAGAGCCTTTACGGGCCTGGTGAGGCCCGAGACTGGGACCCACCCCCCGGAGGGGGGCAGGGAGTTGCCCCAACAGACGCCACCTCACCCTACAGGAGAAAAGGTGGGTTCTCTGGTAGGCGGAGAAAATCACCCTACGCCGGGCCAAGGGAGACAACCGGGAAAGACGCAGCCATGCCGTCTGCCTAGTGCAGATTGTTGTTCCCACGACCCTGGAAGCTACCTCGCTGGCGTCGTAAGATGCCCTCGCTTGGTGCCTTGCTAG
The DNA here is from genome assembly GCA_016271365.2 of Neoceratodus forsteri. Taxonomy (NCBI): domain Eukaryota; kingdom Metazoa; phylum Chordata; order Ceratodontiformes; family Ceratodontidae; genus Neoceratodus; species Neoceratodus forsteri. The sequence continues at coordinate 265,153,812 of CM057451.1, read as the reverse complement.
CTCCAGGCCACATGCAGAGAGTGCAATGGCTTGTCTGGTTACCTCCGAATCAGGCATAGAGGCTAGAAGTTGGCCCAGTCTGGACCACAGAAACCTATCATAGGTAGCATAGTGGGCCTGACGAGCAGAAATTGAGAGAAGCAACCGTACCGAGTAGAAGGTCGTCCTCCCCCAGAAGTCAAAATCTGCAGAATCTTGATCTGGGGGCAGGTCAAGGTGGAGGGTACGAAGCCCATCAGGAGTGTCCAGCTGCGTCAGTCCTGACTGAGGATGAGGCATACGACCTGGAGACTCCCGGGGGAGGGGGGGCACAATACCTCTGGCTCAGATCACTAGGGGCTGGGACTCCGGAAAAGGGTCTTTGCCAGAACCACAATGATGCCTCCTGGAAAGGAGCAGGCCAGGCGGACACCACAAGGGTGACCGCACTGAGGTCGCCTAAGAAGGCACGCGTCGAATGCTCCGGATTGTGCTGAGTGGGTGGGGTGACACGCAGATCTTCCATCATCCTCACGAGGAAACGCTGATACTCCGTGAGATCAGCAGCAGGGGAGATGTGGACAGAAGGTTCCTCCCCTCCAGAAGAGGAGGATGAGGAAGTGGAAGACCTCAGAGATCCAGAGGTTGGCTGCTCAGGGGGAAGGTGTAACATCTGCTCGTCCATGGCCCTGACGTACATAGGGAAGTGAGCAGCCGCACCCCTAAATTCCTCCCAGGAGAGAGGTCCCCTAGGACCAAGAATGTCTGGGAGAGCAGGAGATGGTGACAGAGGAGTGGAGGCTAGGTCAACAACAGAAGGCGACCGTCCTCTGTCCGGGTAAGAGAGCGCACCAGGAGCCCCGAGGGAAGAAGGAGCTCCGGAAAGCCCAACAGCTGACGGCTGATCAACCACACTGGAACTACCAAGGCTGTGCCCTGAAGAATCCCCGTGAGGTGACTGAGACCGTGGAAATCCAAATGGATGGTCCCTTCCCTCCAAAGATCATGGCCCTCTCGAGGAGACCAGGAAGGAAGGAAGGACAGGGGTCCGCGCTACGACTCCTTTCTGAACCCGGGTGGGTCCCAGAAAAGAGTCGCATCGAACACTGACCCCATGGAATCCGAAAGAGCCCTCCTCCTCGCAAACACCAGCCTAGGCAGCTGACAACCCTGGTCAGTCCCCGAGTGGACCACCCAGGGAGTAGCATCCTCCCATGGGTGCTCTGGTCAGCCCTAAATTTGGGCGATCCAGGCACACCACCTGATGGGGTAACCCAGCTGAGGGGGTCAGAAAACCCTCTGAGCCCAGGCTGCAGGGCAACAATGGCCTGCACTACCACCTGCTGGTCAGCACCCCTGACCCTAGACTCGGGGGGCTACCGCCTGCTCCTCAGAGGGAGGCTGGCTCCAGTCTACCGAGGAAACTACCAGGGTGTCCACATGGGGCGCCAACTCCAAAGAGTCGGACAGCCAGTCTGAACCAGACTCAGAGTCCATCTCCGAAGAGGTAGAGACCGAAGTCCAGTGCCAGACCGTACGCGGACACCCGCTCCTGTCTGTACCAAAGGAGGCGCCAGTCCGTGTGTCTGCACCACAGCTGGCACTGAACTCCTCCACGGCACTGCGAACGGTGCCTGAAGAAGAGATGGAGCCCAGAGCGGCAGCAGAGCCGGAGTCGATGCCTGCCACAGCGCTGCGAGCGGCACCAGAGCTAGACACGCCGCCGTCCCTAGCCTCAGCACTGCGAATGGTGCCGAGGCGAGAAACGGTCGAAGACGGTGCCGTAGTACCTTCCATGGTGCCATCGGCGCCACGAACAGCATTGACAGCGGAGACGCCATAGAGCGGCGGACCGGCGCCGACTACGGTGCCATCAGGGCCCACAGCACCGAGGCCCAAGACAACACTGACAGACAACATCGAGGACAGTGCCGACTCAGGCTTCCCAGCCCGAGGAAACGACACCGGGAGAGCCTTCTCCCCCGAAAGGGCGACTGCCAGGGCGGTGCCTCCCACCCGCTCCCCAGGGGGAATGGACTGGACATCCTGCACCGCGGAAGGGGCTTCTGCCACAGCGAAGCTACTAGAAGCAGAAGCCCCCTCCTCCGTGGTCTGTACAGAACCAGGAGGGGACCCGGAGGAAAGGCCGAGAGACTGCGGCTTGGCCAGACGAGTGCGTGCCCGACCCCTGAAAGTCGGCGGAGCTCGTCCAACTTTCCACATGTGTTGCTCAATGACACGATGGTCCATGGAGAAGCAGGTGTCGCACGAATCCATGTCGTGAAGCGGGCCAAGATATGCAAGACAACGATCATGCTGGTCGGTAACAGAGTACTTGCGGCTGCATGGGCACCGACGCATAGGGGGCTGCCCCGCTTTCAACGATTTTCTGCCCTCCGACCAAGACATGATCGACGGAAAAACAATTCAAAGACTCCATGTTGCTGAAAATTAATAAATGGAACAGTCTTACCACAGCAGCGTCAAGTAGGCGAAATGGAACCGGCAGGAAACTTTTTCGGCATCGAAGACTCAGAGTCGAAGACAGGAGAAGGCCGTTGAAGATAGCAGCTCCACACGAGGTATGACCTCTACGGTGGGAGACAAAGAACTGGAGGAGGGTGGGGTCGGCGACACCCCAACAGCCAACCCGCAAGTGCTGCAAGTCATGACCTCGAGGTGATGCCGCCGCTGTGTAGACTCCGCCTCACAAAAAAAAAAAAAGAAAGCTCCCGCAGGGCCGTGACCTCCGGCCAGAACCCAAATGTGATGAATGGTGAAGATTGACAAAGATAAGATCAGCTCATCTTACCATTCTTGAACAGGAGTGGGGGAAAAGAGGATTTCAGCTAGAGTCCAAAATTGTCCCAGTATTGCCTGCCGCTTCAGTGGCAAAGGTTACAGCCCAAAGAAAAATTATACAAGAAAAAAGAAGCACTAAACCAGTAATGCTATTAACCATTCCAAATAAAGGGTACATTTAGGTAAAATACGGCTGCCCCACATCCCATTTCCCAGCTCCAATATACAGTATGAGAAACAATTATTTAGTCTACAACAATTTTTAACACAATATATCCCAGCTGAAAGAAATCACCAACCAGAGAACTGAGCATAACTGGAGATAAAGGATGGGGCAGAGACATATATCCGAGAAAAATATTGCTTATGAAGGTGGGCAAAAACCACAGAAAGCCTGTGCCCACTGGCTGAGATCACAAAGTGTCTATCACCCAATCCAAATACCCCGACTAAAAGTCAGAAACTGTAAAGATAAATTGATGTCCCAACCCAGTCCCTTGGTGTGCAGATCCACAGAAAAAAATGTTAAACAGTGTTCAAAGTTGCCCTAGTACTCATCCTTCCTCCGATTCAGAATTCCCTTGTGCTGCTTGAGACTTAAATTCGGATTCTGTCTTTTCAATGCAATCGCCCTCGTCTTTCGTGTTCGAAAACTGCCTAGTCCTGCCACCATAAGTGATGCAAAGTCTAGCGGGGGTGGGTGGGGGGTGGTATAAAAAGGAGTGGACTATCCCAACAGCTTAGTTTCTGCCAGACAGGCGCTAATTGTTTACACCTCGCTCTACTTTGAAAAGACAGATCAGGAAACAACTTAATGTCTTGCCCTTGTATAGTGACGGGGTACACTGCTCAGGCTGCCAATATCAGGACATCACGTACATCCACTCTTACATTTCTCAGCAAAACAGTCCAAGGTTGTGGAGTATTAGGCCTGACCCTGGGATTCCCCCGATAAGCTTGTTGGAGGGAAGACTAGTCAAAATCCTTGGGCATCGATAAGGTTTCTGCCAGCCAGGTTTTTAGAAAATTCAGAAGGTGGGTGCCCTCCACTCCTTCCAGCACACCCATCAAACGAACACTGCCCAATCTAATTTAATTCTCTACAGATTCCAGCCTCCCTCGTAACTGCATATCTTCTTTGGTGAGGGTAGCTACTGTAGCTTGCACTGCAAAGTTCTTTTGCCAGCATCAGCAACTGCGTCCTTCAACGCGCTGATGACGATGTCGTGAGACTCTAATTTAGCCAGAGTCTTTTCTATTTTTTTAGCATCCATGGCCCTCATTGATTCAATCATCATTTGCCAGGGAGGTTCCTGTGAAGGGCTCGTTGAGGGAGGGCCCAATAACTCCACCGCTAAGCCAGGTTGTGTTGCTTGTGGTGCAGCAAGCCGTAAAGCCCCGGACGATTGTTGCTGGGTATTCTTGGAATATCCCATTATGAATCTGGTATTGTTCTGCAGCTCAGAATACGTGGAGTCCAAATACTGAACAAAATACACTCTGCACAGTGATTTAAATATAAACTTTTCAAGAGCTATGGAGCAGAGCTAGTGGGAAAAGCATCCTGCCGGGAAGCTGGCTCTCTGGCGCCCTCTGCTGAGAACCCATTGAAACAAGTTACCGAGGAAGCCATGCCTCTGGTGGAGTGAGCTTTGACAGTACCAGGCAATTCTTTGCCATACTTGTAGTAGAACACAATGTAATTTGCCGACCATTTGGATAAACACTGCTTAGAAACTGAAGCGCCCTCTCTACCCAGGGCGAAGGAAACAACTTCTTTGACTTTCTGGACTCCTTAATCCGAAGCAGATAGTATTTCAAAGTTCTGCGCATATGTAATTATGGAGCAGTGCTTCCCCTGAACTGGCACGCTCAGGAAAATAAACAGAAAGGTGGATAGACGGACTGCGAACTCAGAAACCACCTTAGGCAGAAAAGAAAAAATTACTCACCTTAGTAATGTTGTTTCTTCTAATGGAGTCTTGCTATATTATGACATATGCAGTTTGTCCCAGCCTTAGAACTGCTCCGGAGGTGAAAGAGTTAATTTCCATGCCAGGCATGGAATCTTGAGCACGAGCTCAGTTGAAAAAACTCTGTCTGTTGATCTTCAAACTGAAACTGTTAGATCTTTACGAGCAAAAACTCAATAAGGTTCTGTGTGGAAGCTGTAAACCTACACTAGCCAACTGGCTACTAAAATATTAACACATTTTTCTGGTCCCAAAACCAAGACTCAAGTCAGGGGACCCAGAAAATAAAATAAAATTCAACACCCAAACACCCCAAAAAGGAGGGGTGAAAAACACAAGGTGGGCATCATTACGTGCCAACACTGCACTGCCCACCCACATCCCAAGAGCAGAGGTTCTGAGAGGGGCAGGGGGAGGTCATAATATAGCAAGACTCCATTAGAAGAAACAACATTACTAAGGTGAGTAATTTTTTCTTCAAACAACATGAAGTCTTGCTATATTATGACATATGCAGACTACACAGCAGTACCTCCATGGAGGAGGGACAGAACCTATTTAGGAAATAGGCTCTGAAGCACAACTGTGCCAAATCGAGCATCCCTCCTAGCCTGGATGTCCAGGGAGTAATGCTTGGTGAAAGAGTGTACTGTTTTCCAGGTAGCTGCTTGACATATCTCTAAGACAGGGATGTCCCTGGCCGCAGCTGTACCTCTGGTAGAGTGAGCCCTCAGGCCTGAAGGGGGAACCTTACCCAGTTTTTGATAGCAAAATTGGATACAAGAGACAATCCACCTGGCAATGGATCTTTTAGTTGCAGGTTTCCCTTTCCCAACCTCACCATAAGTGAGGAACAGTTGGAGGGAGTCAAACCTGTGACCCTTGGTACGCTCTATGTAGTAACTAAGGGCTCTCTTTACATCTAAACTGTGCAGCCTCCTCTCGCCAGAGGAGGAATGGACAGTGAAGTACACTGGAAGAGATATAGATTGATTAAGGTGGAAATCTGAAACCACCTTAGGCAAGAAATTCCTGTTAGTCCTGAGGACTACCTTATCTCTGTGAAAGGAGATAAAATCAGGCTCGACTGACAAAGCTTGTAATTCACTTATGCGCCTGGCAGAAGTGATGGCTACTAGAAACACAGTTTTCCAAGTCAAGTACTTAAGCTCTGCTGAAGACAAAGGTTCAAAGGGGGGTTGCATCAGCTGAGCAATGCAAACATTAAGATCCCAGGCAGGAGCAGGGTCCCTGAATGGAGGGTTGGTGTGAAGCAATCCCTTGAAAAACTTGGGAGAATACAGGGTGAGCAGAAAGAAAAGAGGGCTTTCCTGCTGAAATAAAAGCAGAGACAGCTGCCAAATGCACTTTCAGGGTAGCTGGCCTCAACCCCAAAGTATTTAGATGGACCATATAGTCCAAGACTGTGGGCAAATCAGCAGATTCTGGGGAAATATGCTTCCCAGAGCACCATATGGAAAACCTTTTCCATTTAGAATTATAAGTAGCCTTGGTGGAAGGCTTCCTAGAAGCTTTCAAGATTTCGAGTACACCTTGAGAAAGGTGTAGGTCAGCAAACTCAAACTCCTCAAGAGCCAGGCCTTGAGGTTGAGGGATTTGAGATTTGGATACCAAACTCTCCCCTGGGCACAGGTTAACAAATTGTGGGTCCTGGGGAGACACAGGGGAAGATGGACTGCAAAGGACAGAAGGAGTGGATACCAGAGCTGTCTGGCCCAATCTGGAGCAATCAGAATCATCTTGCAAGGTTGAGATCTGATTTTGACTAGCACCTTGAACAAGAGAGGGAAGGGGGGAAAGGCAAAGAGGAACTTCCCTTCCCAATCGAGAAGGAAGGCATCCAGAGGGACTGAGCCCAACACTGGGGGCCTGCAACAAAAAGCGGAAGTTGGTGATTGTCTGGGGCTGCAAAAGATCTATCTGAGGGTGCCCCACCTGGCAAATACTAACCCCAGTATAGGGGATCCAGTGACCATTAGTGTGATGGCCCTGGAAATCCTGCTGAAAGCATCTGCCAGACATTGTCCTTGCCTGGGAGGTGAACTGCTATGAGGGAGGTGTTCAGGAATACGCCAGAGACCACAACTTCATTGCCTCGGTGCACAAGGTCAAGACCGAGTGCCCTTGCTTGTTGATGTACCACATTGTAGTGGTGTTGTCTGTTCTGACCTGTACCACTTTGTTCTGAACAGATGCAGAAAAACCTGAAGTGCTAGAAAAACAGCTCTGAGTTCCAACAGATTGATGTGGAGCAGAGATTCCTGAGGGGACCACAGTCCCTGGGTGGTGAGGTCGCCCATATGAGCTCCCCATCCCAAGAGGGACGCATCTGTAGTAAAGGTCAAGGAGTGAGACTGAGGGATGAAAGGAACCCCCTGTCGCAGATTGTTCGGATCCTACCACCACTGAAGGGCCTGGATCAGGGTTTGAGTTACTGGGATCAATCTGGTTATGGGATCTCTCCTTTGAGACCAGAAGGCTCTCAAATGGAACTGAATGTCCCTCATCTGAAATCTTGCTCCTTGCACTACAGCTGTGGAAGCAGCCATGTGCCCTAGGAGCTGTAGAAAGTGCCTTGCTGGTCGAGAGACCTGCAGAGTGAAGGAGGAGGCCAGAGCCACTAGGATCTTTACTCTTTCTAGAGGAAGGAAAGCTCTGGCCTGCTTTGTGTCCAGTTCTGCGCCTATGAAGGTGAGTAGCTGAACAGGCTCTAGAACTGACTTTGGGAGATTGAGAAGAAAACCTAGAGATGTAAGCAGCTGCTGGGTAACCTGAAGGTGTGCTTTGACTTGGTCTGGAGACTGACCCACTATGAGCCAGTCGTCCAGGTAAGGAAAGATGGCAATCTTTTGCCTTCTTAAGTGAGCAACTGCTACTGCCAGGCATTTTGTGAATACCCTTGGGGCAGAGGTAAGGCCGAAGGGCATTGCTCTGAACTAGTAATGGCCTGAGGGCAATTTGAATCTGAGGTACTTTCGGTGGGAACTTCTGATGAGAACATGGAAGTAGGCATCCTTGAGGTCCAGGGACGCTAGCCAGTCCCCTGGCCTTAGGGAGGGTAAAATAATTCCCAGAGTCACCATTTTGAATTTTGGTTTTAAAAGGTGCTTGTTTAGGTATCTTAGATCCAGGATGGGCCGCCATTCTCCTGCCTTTTTTGGTGTAAGGAAGTACCTGGAGTACAGTCCTTTGCCCTGGTGTAGGGGAGGAACCCTTTCCACAGCTCTGAGAGCCAGGAGGGTTGAGACTACTGTTTCCAAAGCAAGAGCCTCTAATGGATTTGCAGGTGGAAAAGATCTGGTTCTCATCTTTGGAAATTTTTTTGAAGCTGAGAACCAGTCCCTGGCTTACTACTTCCAGGACCCACTTGTCTGATGTTAAAGACTCCCAGTCCTGGACGAAGTAAGCCAGCCTGCCCCCTACAGGTAATGGAGAATCGGCCCTGGGCATCCCATCAGGGTGCCTGTTTGGCAGGGGCTTTAGGGTGAGGGGTGGGAGCAGGCCTGCTCGTACCCCGTCTGCCTCTCCCTCTGAAGAACCCCCCTCTGGGCATAAGCTGAAGAGGAGGCCTGGGCTTGGTAAAAAGGCCTGTGAAAAGGCCTGCCCCTGCCCCTGGAAGGCTGCCTCTGAGAAGTGGCTTGCCTCTCCTTGGCCTGTGCACTCCTGTAAGTGGTCCTATACTCATCCATTTTCTTCATGTAATTCTCTGTCTGCTCCCCAAACAGAGAATTACCCACAACAGGAAAATCCATGGGCTTAGCCTGGGTATCCTGTGACAGGCTAGTACACCTGAGCCAAGCCATTCTACGAAAAGCCACAGATGTAGCCATGACTCTTGAAGATACATCATTAGAGTCCACTGTAGCATGGAATTGCACCTTGGATGCCTCAATACCATCAGCAGCCACCTGTTCTAGCTCCTTGGAAAGCTGGCCAGGGACCTGTTTCGCTAAAGCCATAACAGTATCCCATCTGGATTTCTGGTATCTTGCAACACAGGCCACATAATTTGCCTGTCTGAGTCCCAAGGATGCTGCCATGTATTGTTTCTTTGCCATGGCATCAATCCTCCTGGAGTCCTTGTCAGGGGGGCTGTGAAGCCAAGGGAATATTCGCCTTATCACAGGCTGCAGCCTGCACTACCCCAACAAGGCTGCACTGTTGTGAAAGGAACTCCGTATCAGGGCCTGACAAAGTGTACCTCCTGTCCATCTTTTTATCCACAGGAGGTAAAGAATTAGGAGCTTTTAAAATTTTTGTCTGTTTCCTAAAGGATTTATGTAAAGGAATAGACAATCTCCTGGACTCTGGGATATCCATCATTTCCACATAGTCAGGCTCCTCCTGTTCATCCACAGCTTCTTCCAAAGGAGCTGGAGGGTTTCAGCAACTTTTTTATAAAACAGAAAATGAGAAGGGGACTCAGAAAGCCTAGGGGGAGACACTCCTGAAGGTCTGTCTGGGGAGATGTCCGGTTCAATGGGCATATCCAGACTTTCAAAATCACATTCACACTCTTCATAATCCTCCTCCGGTTCATAAAATTCCTCTATATCATATTCTTGAACCGGTGGAACCGACCGAACCGACCGTTTACCTGATAGTGGAGGTTCGTGCGGAACTGGGGAAAGCGACTGGACAATTTGGATTGCTTTGGCTATCTCTGCAGCGGTTGGAGAAGGAAATTTTGGCTCCACACCTGCTGATTTTCTAGTCCTCTTTGCTGGAACTGGCTCCTCCGAGTTAGCTCTTTGTTTGCCCGAGGAAGTCTCGCCCTGGTCAGAGGGCACTCCCTCCGGTTGGCACCGAACCGGGCTGGCCATCCGGGTCAGCGGACTTTTTGGCCTCTCGTTCCCTGAGCCTACCAAATCTCTTATCCAGGGTAGCTGCAGGGAAATTCTTGCAAATCTGGCAGTCTGCATTGAGGTGGTCAAACCCCAGACAATAAACACATGTGGTGTGTGGGTCAGCCTTGGCAAAGGCTTCCCCACAGACACTACAGTGCTGAAACCCAGTGGGCCCGGTTTATCTTTTGGGTTTCTCAGACATAATGCCAGCCTAACCAAAAACTTGCCCTTTTCCAGCAAATCGCCAAGCAAGACACCCTTATTGGTTCCCAACCGTGTCACGGGTCGTGGAAAAAACCGTAATGAAATCCGTTTTTTTTAGAACCGATAAGAACCGGGAACCGCACTTTAAATGTAATTTAACAAGTTTTAACAACCACCTGATTGGTTCAAACCGAACCGATAACAACGTTTGCAAGTTCCACACAGAGAATGTAAAACCTATCTATTACTTACGATACCACAGACAGAGCTTGAACTGACCGGTCTGCGGTTAAAATTAATATAATTGCGGTTTAAAAAAATGAGAATAACACTTTTTTAACCGAGAAATGAACCGAGCAGTAGGAGGAATCTCCGGAGCGAGTGTTCAGTGAGGCGGAGTAAAGAATCTGACAGTTTCAGTTTGAAGATCAACAGACAGAGTTTTTTCAACCGAGCTCGCGCTCAAGATTCCATGCCTGGCATGGAAGTTAACTCTTTCACCTCCGGAGCAGTTCTAAGGCTGGGACAAACTGCATATGTCATAATATAGCAAGACTTCATGTTGTTTGAAGCACAGTTACGTAAGAACTTCCCGTAACAGTAGATCTTCGAGAGAGGCTCTTGCAGTAGGTAATCATTTGTAGGACTGGCGCCCCCTGGCATCATGACCGCACGGAAACTTTTGCTAGCATCGTCTGATAGGGGACCACCCACCAGATGTCATGTGACTGACATCAGCGTGACCCTATATAGTGTGCGGTCCCCATGTCCGCCCTCCAGTTCTCCCAACAGAGACCAAAAAGGTCATGACAGGAGAGGAAAGAAGAGGCTCCTGGATTAAAGAAAAAAAAATGTCTTTCTGGAAAGAGAGCATGCAACTATCCCAATAAGGTAAGGTGGGGGGGAGTGGGTGGGAAAAAGGTTACCTACTGCAAAAGCCTCTCTCTCAGATCTACTGTTACGGTAAGTTCTTATGTAACTGTACTATCTTACTTGAGAGGGCTCTTGCAGTAGGTAATTACTTGCAGGACTGAGTCCCAAGCAGTAAAGGGTCCATGGGACATAAAAGAACTGGGGGGGGGGGGGCGCTGTTGAGCCCGAGCAGCAAATTTTCACAGCTCCTTACAACTTGGAAGGGAATCTGCCTAAAACCTCCATTAGGAAGCTTTATTTAACTTTCTCGACCTCACCATCGTAAAGATCACCCTAGAAAACATGAAGATGGGTAATCCTAAGAAGGATAAATTCTCATGTGGAGCCGGGAAAAGCAAGGGATCTGGAGCTTCAGGGAGGCCTGAAGATGCCACTGTCACAGAGGAGAGGCCTGAGACAGGAGAGGCTATCACTACATTGGGTCATAAACTTCAGACCCTTATATCATCCATGTCCACTTTAAACCAAAAGGTGGACGACTTTAATGGCCGGGTCATACTGACAAGCAGCAGAAAAATCCCAGCCTCTCCCAACAAAACAGGGTACTAAGTGAGAAAAAGACCAAGGTAGAACGGTCAGTGGGGGATGCTGCAACAGAAGGTAAAGCCATCAAAAAATGGAGAGCAATGAGTACCAATGCCCGTAGTCTAGGTAACAAGCTTCCTGAATTAGTGGCCTTGATGGAGGAGGAACATCTGGATATCGTGGCAGTCACAGAAACCTGGTACACACAAACCATGACTGGGACGTAAACATACCAGGATACACTATCTACAGGAGGGACAGGGAGGGTAAAAGAGGAGGAGGAGGAGTCTTTACATAAGGGAAGGAATAAAAGCAACAGAACAAAAGGGTAAACAGGGAGGAGAAGAAGCACTGTGGGTAAGTTTGGAGACAGGCAATGGCACCACAATCCGCACAGGGGTTGTATACAGACCCCCTTCTCAGGGGGAGGAAATGGACAAGGAAATGATAGAAAGTATACTTAGAATGGCAGAAAAAGGGGAGATATTGCTGATGGGTGATCTGAATATGCCAGATGTTAACTGGAGTGCAGTTGCAGCTGCCACTTCGAAGAGTGCAGTTATTCTAGATGCCCTACAGGGGGCATGCCTTAGACAACTAGTACTGGAGCCCACTCGAGAGGGAGCAATATTAGACTTGATACTTTCAAATGGAGATGGAGAGAGGATCACAGATGTAGAAGTGGGTAGCCATCTGGGAACTAGCGACCATCGAACAGTATGGTTCACAATAAACACAGTAACAGAGTCAAGCCATACAAAGACAAAAGTACTGGACTTTAGGAGGGCTGACTTTGCCATAATGGGTGAGTGCCTAAGGAATGCACTAGCAAATGGGCAGGAAGGAGAGGTGGAAGAACAATGGGGAATAATAAACCTGCCATCACAGAGGTAACGAGCCTTGTGTGAAGCAAATAAACAAACAAGACTATGTAAGAAACCACTATGGTTCTCAAAGGAAGTGGCAGTGAAGGTTCAAGAGAAAGAAAGCATTCAGGAAGTACAAGGAATCGCAGAAGGAGCAGGACAGAGAACTGTATCAGATAAAGCAAAGGAGGCTGGGAAGGCAGTCAGAACAGCAAAAGCCCAAACCGAGGAAAGATAGCCAACTCAGTTAAGAAGGGGATAAAACCTTTTATAGGTACATCAGGGAGTGAAGGAAGACCAAGGGAGGGATAGTGAGGCTTAATAAAGGGGAAGGAGGATGGGCAGAGGGAGACTGTGAAAAGGCAGAGATACTAAACAAATATTTTTGCTCAGTATTTACAAAGGAAGAGGGGGAGGTACATAAAACACACAGTAGTAACACTCTGGATACAGAAGTTGATACCGGCCCATTTACAGAAGAAAGGGTTCTGAAAGAACTCCTAAAACTGAAGGTGGACAAAGCAATGGGGCCTGATGGGATTCACCAGAATTTAAAAGAACTAAGGGTAGAACTAGTGACACCACTGGCTACCCTTTTAACAAATCATGGGAGGATGGGTGGTACCTGAGGACTGGAGGAGGGCAGATGTGATTCCCTTCACAAAAGTGGGAGCAAGGCAGAAGCAGGAAACTATAGACCTGTTAGTTTAACCTCAGTGATAGGGAAAATGATGGAATCACTTCTAAAGGAAAGAATTGTCGAGCATCTAGAGGCCAGAGGGACAGGACCCTAGGCAGCATGGATTCACAGCAGGAAGGTCATGCCAGGCAATCTGATAGATTTCTTTGACTGGGTGACCAAGTAGTAGATCAGGGAGGGGCTGTGGACATGGCCTACCTAGACTTTAACAAGGCATCTGACACAGTCCCACAAAAGATTAATATACAAGTTAGCCAGCCTGGGAGTGGGTCCCAAGATGACAGCCTGGGTAAAGAATTGGCTGGAGAATAGGACACAGAGAGTAATAGTAAATGGAGTCCACTCAGAAGAAAGGAGGGTTACTAGTGGGGTACCGCAGGGTTCAGTATTAGGACCGGTCCTCTTCAATGTCTTTATAAGCGACATTGCAGAAGGACTGGAAGGAAAAGTATGTCTCTTTGCAGATGACACTAAGATCTGCAACAGAGTTGATGCACAGGGTGGCGTGGAAAGGATGAGAAGGGACTTGGCAAGGTTAGAGGAATGGTCAAATGTATGGCAGCTTAGATTCAATGCTAAGAAGTGCAAGGTAATGCACCTGGGAAACAAAAACCCAGGGGAAGAGTACACAATGAGGGGTGAGATACTAACAACAACAAGAATGGAAAGGGACCTGGGGGTAGTCATATGGCAGTGTCAGTGGCTCAGTAGGTAGCACACTCGCCTCTGAGGCCGGGAGATCAGAGGGCTGTGGGTTCAGTTCCCACATCTGACACTTGGGTTAATATCCCAGTACTGACACTGTAATGCAGCATGAGAGGGGTGCTGCATTTCTGAGGTGCCGTCTTTCGGATGAGACGTTAAACCGAGGTCCCATCTGCCTGGATTGGTGGTAGTTCAGGTGGATGTTAAAGATCCCATGGCACTTATCGAAAAGAGTAGGGAATTTCCCCGGTGTCCTGGCCAAATTTCTCTCATTCACTAAAAATACCACCAGCAGCTTAATCTGGTTCAAGGTCAGTTGGCATTCATCTGTATTCCCCCCTCCCCCGGGTCGTGCCTGAAAATAGGCAGGATTCGTCTAGTGCACTTACCCGGTCAACAAAAGCTAAATAAATAAATAAATATCAGATTACCTAAAGATGGGCAAGCAATGTGAGAGGGCAGCAAGGAGGGCTGGGGGGATACTGGGATGCACAGGGAGAGGCATCACCAGTAGAAAACAGGAAGTTATTATCCCTCTGTACAGAAAGCTGGTGAGACCCCATCTGGAGTACTGTGTGCAGTTCTGGAGACCCAGTCTCCGCAAAGACATAGACAGGATGGAAGCTGTCCAGGAGGGCATCTAAAATGGTGCAGGGTCTGCACCGAAGACATATGAGAGAGACTTAAGGAGCTTATATATAGCCTCGAGGAAAGGAGGGGGACATGATAGAAACTTTCAAGTACCTCAAGGGAATCAACAAAGTCCAAGAGGGTAGCATCTTTCAAAAAAAGAGGTGTGCAAGAACAAGGGGGCACAATTTGAAGATAGAAGGAGGCGGCTCAGAGGTAACTTAAGGAAGTATTTTTTCACAGAGAGGGTTGTGGATGCATGGAATGGCTTTCCGGAGGAGGTTGTGGAGTCAAAAACAGTGGTGGAATTCAAGCATGCATGGGATAGTCATAAGGCAATTCTGGGGGGTGGGGGTAGGAAGAAGTAGGCAGCTGGTTAACTAGGATCTGCAGCTTATCCAGTAGGTAGGGAAATGGGCAGACTGGGTGGGCCAAGAGGTCCTTATCTGCCGTCAAATTCTATGTTTCTATGTCATAATCTTGGAATCGGCGGTCAGAGGCATTAAAGGGGACCTCCGAGATGTACGCAAGCAGGCCGATGCTTCTACTGGCGCGACTATGCTCCTGCTTAAGGAAAACCAATACCTCAAGGCAAGGCTGGAGGCCCTCGAAAACCAAGCATGAGTGGCAAACGTCCGTACTGTAGGACTACCGGAACGTGTCGAAGGTGACCACCCGATATTCAACATCCAAGACTGGCTAACTTGAAAATTAGCACCGGAAAACTCAAAAGAAGCTTGGGAGGTGAAGAAAGTCTAACGGGTGAATCTGCAGGGCCGATCACAGAATACGGATGAAACGTGAATCCTAATGCTGGTGACCTTGGGTGTAGCAGCCCAAGATAAAATTCTTAAATGTGACTGCAAAGAAGCTCCCTTACTGCAAGATGACCACCAGGTATATATCTTTCCAGATATCAGTTATGCCACCAGGCAGCATCGGAAAAAAATTGAGGGAGCTCGACGCATCCCGAGAGGGTTGGGAGTTCCACATACCATCATTTTCCCTGCCAGGCTTCGGGTGGTACACAACAGCAAAGTATACCTGTTTTCAGATCCTGTAGAGGCTGGCAATTGGGCGGACCGGAGGGCAGCTGAATCCCGTAGAAGAAATGACAGTACAGACAAAAAGGACGACAAGACAACATCTTGAAGGCAATCCAAAGGATACTGCTTATTCCCTTGTGGTAACTCTGTTTTGCATTGCCCCTGCACTGTTTTGACTTTCTCTCACAGAACTTTAGCTCAATCGTTTAGAAAGAAAGACTGGACTCTTTTGTAGTCCTCTCATTTAAAGTTATTCTCATATTTAAATCCGATTTCAGCTACCTATGATGTTTCAGTATTTAATGGGGGATGCAAGTTTTGTTCTACTATTTAACCTTATTTTGGGCCAGCAGTAAGAAAGACAATGTTTGTTTTATTCCCTTCTCCGAGCTTATGTAGGGTATTATCAGGCTGCAAAAATGTAATATGTTATAGAGATGCTTCTCTCTTGCATTTAGGTAGATACATGGCACTATTAGTCCCTTTTTAAAGGGGCATGGGTAATTTCTGGACTGGAATTGCTTTACAATTTACTTACATTGACAAAAGCCATGTAGCTCATCGGTTCTTTATTCAGGACAAATTAAGTATTTTTATCATATTGGTTTAAACTTTCTATAGAAATCTCCCTAATTCTGTATCAATATATAGTGGATGCAAAGAACTCCTTTGATTAAGGGAAATGATGTTATTCCCAATGGTAATATTGTGATTTTATGGACTGTCTGCTACATGAGAAATGTTTGTTATGGACATGACAAAATGAAAAAATATAAGCATAAAAAAAAAAAAAAACTAAAAAAAAAAACTAGGGAGGCTGGAACATAATCCCAGTATAATTTAGGACAACAGTCCCTGGAGGACTGCTAATCTAAAGCCGCCTTTCGCCTCAAGGCAATCTCCAGACTGTAAGGTTTTGTGAAAGTGTGGACAGAACTCCATGTAGCTGCCGCGCAGATATCTGCTGCAGATACATTTCTGAAACAGGCTGTGGAAGCAGCCATTTCCCTAGAAGAATATCGTTTAACCTGACCCGGAAGGACCTTACTATACTTCTTGTAACAAAAAGTAATGCAGTTTGCAAGCCATTTTGACAAACACTGCTTGGAAACTGCCGCACCCTCCCATTTTGGTGCAAAAGAAACGAAAAGTTGATCTGTCTTGCGGACGTCTTTAGTCCTGTTCGTGTAATAACGTAAAATCCTGTGAACATCTAATATATGCAGGATGGCTTCCCTCCGATTAGAACATTCGGGATAATATACAGACAATTCCAAGGACTGATTGAGAGTTGTTTCCAACATGACTTTAGAAAGAAATTTAGGATTTGTACACAGAGCCACTCTGTCTCTGTGAAAAATGAAACAAGGCACCCTACACATCAGGGCCTGAAGCTCAGAAATTATATGAGCTGAGGTATCTGCAACTAAAAATAACGCTTTCCAGGACAAAAAGCATAACTCACAGGAACTTGCTGGCTCAAAGGGAGGTAAGATCAGTTTCTGTAACAAAAAAATTCAAGTCCCACGGTGGAGCAGGGTTACGCTCCGGGGGTTTCCGATGCAGGATACTTTTCAAAAAGGTTTTGGAGACCTCTAACTGAGCCATTGTCCTGCCACCAACTGGATCATGGTAGGCAGAGACGGCTACTAAATGCACCTTCAAGGACGACTAACTCAGGCCCAGGTCTGAGAGATGAAGAAAGTATTTCATGACCTGGGGAGCGGGACACGTGAAAGGGTCCAGATCTTTAGCAGTGGCCCAAATGGAGATACGCTTCCACTTCATGGCGTAGGTAATTCTGGTGGACGGTTTTCATGCTTCCACTAGAATCTGTGCTACCCTGAGGGAACCCCCATACCTCGAAGCAGCTATGTCCTGAGGCGCCACGCATGAAGATGAATGGACTTTAAGCCCCATGTATACCAACGTGCCCTGTTCCTGAGTGGGAAGATCGTAGGACACAGGAAGAGGGATTGGAGGTTCCACTGCCAACCGCTGAAGCAGAGGGAACCAGATTTGTCGAGGCCAAAACGGAGCTATCAAAATCATTTGTGTTCCTTCCGCTTGGAGCTTGCTCAACACCCTCTGTAGGATTGGAAAGGGAGGGAATGCATACAGAAATCTCCCTGTCCAAGAAAGGGACAGTGTGACTAGCCAGAAAATACCATGCCTGGGATCAAGCGAGCAAAACTTGGGAAGTTTTGCATTAGATGGGGCTGCGAACACATCTACCTCTGGATGACCCCACAGGTCGAAGATGTTATCTATTACTTCTTGCTTTAGCTCCCATTTGTGGGCCCTTACCCTGGTGCAACCGAAACTGCTGGCGAGAACTTTCTGCACTCCTGGGACGTGAATCGCTCTTATGTGTAATATCTGTAGAACTGCCCAGTTCCAGACCTGCATCGCTTCTCTGCAAAGAGGATACGAATGGGTGAGGGTGACCCCCTGCTTGTTGATGTACCACACCACACACACATATGTTGTCCGTCTGAATCAGGAGTACTTCGTGAATAATTATGGGATCAAAGACCTGAAAAGCATAATGCACTGCTCTTATCTCCAGCATCTTTACGTGCAAGTGCGATTCCACAGGGCACCACAGCCCCTGGATTCTGTGGGATCCCAGAAGAGCACCCCAACCTTGTCCTGACGCATCTGTAGTCAGTACTTGGGAGTGAGGAGGGGTCTGAAAAGGGGCTCCCAGCAAAAGATTGCTGGTGTCCTGCCACCATAACAGGTCCTGTTCCATTGGGGTGGAAATGAGGTTCGTGCAGTCTAAAGTGTTTTCCCTCTGATTCCATTGAGAGCTCAGCATTCACTGTGAAATCTGCATGTGGAGTCTGGCCAAAGGGACCGTGGGGATAGCCGGTTGCCATGAGGCCAAGAAGATGGGGGACCGCTCTGGCCGAGATGTGACGGCTGGAAGAAACCATCTTGGCCTAACCCAACAGGGTATCTACTCTGTCCAAGGGGAGAAAGGCCATGCCCTGCACCGTGTCCAGAACTGCCCCAATAAATTGGAGGCACTGGGATGCAGCAAGCTGTGACTTAGGGTAACTGACTGTGACATCCAAGTGCTCGAATAGGTGCAGAGTAGCAGACAGGAAAGCTTCTAACTCCTCCCTTGATGGGGCCTCTATGAGCCAATCGTCAAGGTAGGGGAAAATGGCGTGTCCCTGACACTGCAAGGTCCCTGCCACAACTGCCAGGCATTTGGTAAAAACCCGCGAGGTGGAGGAGAGACCAAAAGGGAAAGCCCTGAACTGGTAATGCTCCCCTTGGAAACAAAATAAACAGGTTACTCACCTGTAGCAGTAGTTCTAGGAGTGGTATGTGTTGTTCATCCACACTTCTTGGCATGCCCCTTTCCCCTTTAAGGATCGCCGGAAGGTCTTCAGGCTGGATCCTCCCACCCACCCAGGTGGTATAGCCCTCAGCTCCGCCCCATGATGCCAGATCTTAGCCTGCTGGAAGCCAAGTGTGTGTCGCAGCCGTGGAGGTCGGGTGGGTCCGAGTGGATGAACAACATATACCATTCCTAGAACTACTGTTACAGGTGGGTAACCTGTTTTTCTAGGGATGTGGATATGTTGTTCATCCACACTTCCTGGCAGACTCCTAGCAGTTCTCTGGGAGGAGGGAGGCAAGGCACACACAACCTACTTTGGGAACAGAGACTGGAGAACTGAGGCCCCAAAACCAGCATCCCGGTGAGACTCAAGGTTGATGTGGTAATGGGTGATGAAGGTGTTTGCTGTCTTCCAGGTGGCAGCCCGACAGATCTGCTGGATAGGGATGTCCCTGGAAGCAGCCACCGACGCAGTGGTATGGCGGGTAGAATGAGCTCTTATCCCTGTGGGAGGCTCCTTGCCCGCCAATCTATAGCAGATATCAACAAGATGTAATCCATCGTGCGATCATCCGCTTTGCTGCAAGTCTGCCAGAAGCGGCTTCAGCGTAGGTGACAAACAGCTGGCGAACCTCGCCCCGAATTTACGCCGTTGCCAAGACCAGTAGTAAATCCCACGGATGTGGAGGTTCATGCACCGGAGGGGATATGTGATCAAGGCCTTTGAAAAAGTGCCAGACTACCTTCTCCTGTGCTACCATCTGCTGACTGGCTCGTGCCCGGTAAGCAGAGATGGCTGGCAAGTGCACCATAAGGGTTGAAGACCGAAGACCTCCATTGGACAGAGACCAAAAGTAGTCTAAAAATGCTAGCCACAGTACAGGACAGAGGATCCAGGCCTTTGCCCCGACAAGAAATGGAAAAACTTTTCCATTTGAAGGCATAGCACTTTCTGGTCGACTCCCTCCTGGATGCTTCCACTACTGTGAGTACATCCTCGGAGAGACTCAAAGCCTGGAACTCTAGCCGCTCAGGTACCAGGCTGTCAGGTGCAGGGATTGAAGGTCAGGATGGAGGACCTTCCCCTGATTGACAGATATCAGGTCCAGGCATGCTGGAAGATGCCTCGGGAGTCTGTTGCTGAGGCTGAGGAAATCTGGATACCAGAACTGGCATAGCCAGTCTGGGGCAACCAGGATCACCTGTGCCTTGTCCCTCCTCACCTTGAGGAGCACCCTGTGAATCAAGGGAAATGGAGGGAACGTGTAGAAGAGGCCTGGGGTCCACGGCCTCGAGAAGCCATCCCCCTGCAGCGATCCCTGCCGAGGGGGGGGGGGCATGAAACAGCCTCAGCTTGCTGTTTTCCCTTGGGGCAAACAGATCCACCATTGGTTTGCCCCAGTGGGAGAACAGGCTGTAAGCTACCTCTGCATGGACAGACCACTCGTGGGATGTCTTGCCTATGCGGCTGAGGACATCCGCCAGTTGATTTGAGGCTCCTGCCACATGGATGGCTAGGAGATCTGCCTCCAGTCGGCTCATGAGTGTCCAGATGTGGAGCGCTTCCCTGCACAGCAGCCGGGAGTGCGTGCCACCCTGCTTGTTGAGGTAATACATGGTAGTGGTATTGTCCGTCTAAACTTGAACCACTTGACCCAGAAGCTGCTGAGCGAATGCTGTCAGTGCCAGTCTGACTGCTCTGAGCGCCAAAAGGTTGATGTAGTATCTGGACTCCTAGAGGGTCCAGAGCCCATGGGTCCTTTTGTCCCCCATGTGGGCTCCCCAGCCCATGAGAGAGGCATCGATCGTAAGGACGACCATCGGCTCAAAGCGGACAAATGGGATCCCTTCCTGCAACCGGTCTCGGGCGGTCCACCACTGGAGAGAGTCCCACATCTTCTGGATTACAGTGATCAGCTGGTCGAAATGACCATGGCGCTGAGTTCACTGGGTGGCCAGCTCCCACTGGAGGGGGCGCATGTGCAACTGGGCCCAACGGACCACTGAGGTGCATGCTGCCATGTAAACCAGAAGGTGCAGAAAGTCCCGGGCAGGGCGCAATTGCCCAAACAGAAATGATTGGGCAAAAGAGGAAACAACCTCCGCCCTGTCCACCAGGAGTCGAGCTCTGGCTTGACAAGAGTCGAGCTCTGCCCCGATGAAGCCCATCACCTGAGAAGGCACGAGTTCTGATTTGGCATCACTGATCAGGAGGCTGAGTTGGGAGCAGATCTGGAGGGCCAGATCCCTGGACCTCTCCACCTCCTGTTGGGCAGATCCTGCTAGGAGCCAATCATCGAGGTAAGGATAAATCCTGTCCCCCCCAACGCCTGAGATGGGCCGCCACCACTGCAATGTATTTGGTGAAGACCCGTGGGACTGATGACAGGCCGAATGGCATGGCTCGGAACTCGTACAGGGTCCCTTCGACCCTGAAGCGGAGGAACCGCTGATGGGACAGACAGATTGGGACATGAAAGAACACGTCCTGCAGATCCAGTGAACAGAACCAAATGTTTCGCTCCAAGGATGGTATGATCTGGGACAGAGTGACCATCCGAAAGGTGAGTAACCTGAGACATTGATTCAGGTCGTGGAAATCTAGAATGGGGCGCCAGCCCCCATCCGCTTGGGCACCAGGAAGTACTTGGAGACAAAGCCTGGGTCTGCTGGAAGATCTGTCACTGGAGCTACTGCCTCCTTAAGGAGGTGCTGAGCGATGTTGTCTCGGAGAGCTGACTGGGTCTGAGCGGATACTCTCTCCTCCTGATGGGTGCGGGCACGGCTTGGGGGGTACTGCTCGAATTCCAAAGGCAGTCCCTGACCGACCACTTCGAGAACCTACCTGCCCGAAGTGACAATGGACCACGTGGAAAGGAAGTGGTGGAGCCGGACCCCCACAGGAGGACCCAGAGCCGAGGTGACAAGAGAGCGGTTGACAGCCCCCACCCTGTCACTGAGCAGGCTTGGAGGAGGAGGAGGAGGCTCCAGAACCTGAACCTCGGCCTCCTTACAAACCTGTTGGAGTCTGGGCTTGGGCCTGGGGCGCCAAGCTTGAGCCTGCTGCTGTTGCTGCTATCCACCATGAAAGGAGGACTGCTGAGCTGCAGGGGAAGAATGCCGAATTTTTCTTTTTCTTCTGCTGGTTCTTGCCCGAAGAACCCTTGGCAGAAGTTACCATCCAAGGTGGCACTGGACTGCTCAATGCACTGAAGGTGACCGGCCACTCCACGGCTAAACAGGTCAGTCCAGAGGAACGGCACATCAGCTAGCTTGTGCTGGGTATCCACCAGGAAGGAGGAAAGCCTCAGCCAAACCCTGCGATGAGAGGCAACTGCAGCTGCCATCAAACGGGCACAAGAATCCCCAATGTCCAGGGCCATCTGAGCTGTTTGGCAACAGCTCGGCCCTGATCCAGGACCTTCTTGACCGTGGTCTGCATGTCCGCGGGGAGATGTGGGAGGACTTCATCCAGCGACCCAAGGAGGGAGTGAGAGAAGTGTGCCATGATGACGGCCGAACTTGCCTGACGAAGGCCCAAGGATGAAGCCGCATAGACCTTCCTTGCTGAATGGTCCAAAAGCTTGGACTCTATCAGGAGGTCGGTCAGTGTCAGCAGAACTGCCAGTACACCTGAACACAGAGGCAGTCACCAGGCTCTCAGCTGAAGGGTGTTCTGTGAATCCCGCAAGGGACCCCATGGGCACCGCGTACTTGTGGGCCATACAAGCAGATGGAGCTGAACAACAGGCAGGGCGCTGCCAAAGTTCTAGGGCTGGGCCAACAATAGCCTCAGCCACAGGAAAGGCCTCCTCTGGGGTACCCCCTCTCTTAAGGACGTCCGTAAGAGGGTACTCCGCCTTTTTCTGGATTGGCTCCAGGGGCATCCCGGGCGTCCCTGTAGATTCAGAGATGAGGCGAAGAATCCCTTGAAAAGACGAGGGACCTTCCTCAGTCTCTAAGTCTACGGCTGATTCATCATCACCTGGATGAGAATGCAAGCCAGTGGATGTCCGAATCCGGGTATAACGGCCGACCACCCAGGTCACCTTCGACTCGCCGAGGGCGGTCCCGGCTGACCGTGACCGACAATTGCTGGGGAAGCCCGGTGTCTGGTCTGTCTTCCTTGGAAGGAGCCCCTCCCACAGGCTGTTTGGGCGGTGGTTCCACCACAATCAGCAGAGAGACCGTTTTGGACCAAACTGGTGGTTTTGCCGGCTCCGTGGGCTGAGGAGACGATTTAATCGGCTCCAAAGGAGTCGGTGTCTGCCTAGGAGGTGAAAGCCAGGTAATGGCCAGTGTAGAAGCCAGAGTCGGCTTGTGCCTGGTCATAATTAGCTATTGCCACATGAGATCATAGAAGTGCCAGAATTTCCGCCGCAGCCTCTCCTCATCCGAGGAGGATGAAGACGACCGATGTCATCCTCTTTTTAGAGCATTTATGGCTCTTCCTCAGCTTGTTGGTCGAAGGGGTCCAAGACCTCGATCGAGATCGGACAGGCTGACTCAGACGCTCAGGAGACACCAGCGGGACCGGTGATTTCCTGGGATCAGGGACCACTTCTTCGATGGGAGTCCCAGCAGGCTGGGTCTCGTCATCTGGAAAGACCAGATTAGGAGTTTGAGCGAGGAAATCGTCGACCAGAGTCGGCGATATTGGATCGATCACGATTTCAACATCGACGATCGGTAAATCGGTCGACTGACCAGACAGCAAAGCTGAAAAGCCAGGGGCTGAAGAAGCGATCTCGACCAAAGTCGAGACCACATGTTCCTGGGATCGAGATCTCTCCCGCTCCCAAGAATGTCTCTGTAGAGATGAAGACGATCCCGGATCCTTCTCCTGCTTTTGGGATCAAGAGGAGTGCAAGCCCGCAGGCGCATCTCCCTTGGTAGGGAAAGACTGGCACAACTCTCAGAAGGAACCCGAGAAGGTGCAGCCCAGGTTGAGCAGAATGAAGAAGCTCCGTGAAGTCTCTGCAGCACGAGTCGCTTCCTCCTCAAACGCTTGCATGCGTTCCAGTTGCTCGGTGGATCCCGCAGCCATGGAAACCGGCCACCGAGCCTTTGATTTTACCGGAGGGTTCCTCTTTTCCAGCCTCCTCAGCTTCAGGCGTTCGAGAAGGTCATCGAGGATGTTGGGATGAACGGCGAGACACATATCGCATTTCGAGGTGTCATGGTTGACACCGAGATAATAGATGCATGCAGTGTGGGGACTGGTGCGCAACATTTTCTGGCTGCACGGGCACCGACAAAATCCAGGGGAAGACTTGTCTTCCATAATCGGAAGCAGCAAACTTGCAATTGCTAACACAAACAATGCGAATTTTCAGAATAACCGAAGGTTTGAAAGCCAGGGCCTACAACATGCGTGAGCATGAGGGAGGCAACCTGAATCTTCCAGTGGAAAGGAAGATCTGGCGCCATGGGGCGGGAGCAGTGGTATATGTCACAAACCCGCTCAGCAGGTCAACCCTCTACTCCCACAGTGCCAACCTCTGAGCGCAGTCTTGTGAAGTTAACAGAAACAGGGTAACCCTCCTGTCTGTTTTGTGGGTTAGAATCAACCTTTGGTCTCAGTTCTGGAGGGATTCAAACTGTGAACCTCTTGCTAGCGTTCCCAATGCATAGGCTCAGATAATTCTGTCTTCGAGGGGCCAGATATCTTTGCCTACGGGCACCTAACCAGGTGTAAAAAATGAACCCTTACAAACTCTAATAAAGACCTCAGATTACTTTTACCTTTTTCCAGTTTGGTATCACCATTCAAGCTTATGCATAGTGTCTGCTTTAACCATATATACTGCACTTGTTAAAGAAAAGAAATACAAAGGCAGACCAAGTAGGCTCTAAAAATAATAGTTTTACTAAAATAGATAAAAATATGTAAAACATAAAATACAGAACTATATATCACAAGAACCATACAATCTTTTAAAAGAACAAGGTTTTAACAGTGCAATTCCTACTATAGTACTTAGATTTTGTCTCTCTCTCTAAATACGTACTTAAACTGCTCAAAGATGTTTCTTTGTCAGAGTGTAGATAAAAGTGTCTCTGAAGGAAAACAGAATACTCTTTAAAAAACTGTATTTGCCAACCCCTTTGTGTGAGGTCACCTAGCTCCTGCTCTGTTTATTAAAAATCATACACCCAGGAAGTTTTATCATTTTAGAAGGAAAGTCAATTAAGGTTACATCAGCAGAAACTCCTTTCCCCATGTGACTTCCCCAATCAAGTCTGTAAATTTCCTTTCATCAATGAGCAGTATCCCCTCTCACACAGATATCAAAGCATTTATGATTTCGCACCAGTGTGCTAAACCTGGTTTCCTCCTCGAAATGTCATAAAAGGGATACTGATTTCCCTCTTAGCAGTTAAAGCTATATTTAACTTAGATAACAGGATATTCTTGATTAAGGACTGTTCTAGTCTGTAATTAGCCTCTGGCCTTCCAGGTAACACCTTGTATCTAAAATCTGTGTGTGTGTGTGTGTTATCTCACATGCTGTCTCAGCATCTCTCATGAGAGACAGTCCATAACATATTTTTATCATTTAACATTTTCTCCTCTGCAGCCACGGTCCTGCTCTACATCCAGCCACCGCTCCACTCCGCCGCCAATTCCGAAGCCTGCATGCCCAGCTGGCAGACGCAACTACACCTGCGAAAGGGGGCCCCCCCAAAGCCCCCTGCACCCAGCGAGGAACCAGTACTGGCACATGCCTCCAGGCATCGTTGGCAGGCGGAGCTAAGGCTATCAAGCTGCCACGGACCCGTGCTGCCATTTTCCCCTGTTCTTTCCCTATCGGGATCACGGACGTGCAATGACGTCCGCGCACATACGTGCAGTCGACCGCTGTGGTCCCCCCTCCGTTACACCACTGCATGCGGTACCTCCGGGCATCCCCAGGGGTCGCCGCAGCACGGTGTAGAGTCCCCAGCCCACCCCAGGACCAGGAGAGCTGTCTCCTGACGCTCAATCCCAGTCCTCCCCTGCTGACCCCTGAACTCGTTCCTGAACCCGGGTCGCCGGTGTAGTGCGAGGTGTGGCGTCCAGCGCCTCAACCCTCAGCGCCACCAGGCTGGTCATAACACATTTTTATATTACAAAAAAAATCATAGTATACTCAGAACTGGCTGTCCACGTGTCACAGTATATACCACTCGGGTGGGTGGGAGAAGCCAGCTTGAAGACTTCCGGTCCATCTTAAAGTGGAAGGGGACATGCCAATAAGTGTGGATGAACAACATATCCACGATCCTAGAAACTAGGTTTATATGCAGATGATATCCTGCTGATTTTAAGTAACTCAGAATCATCCCTTCCAGAAGTATTCTAGCAGATACAACAATTTACCGAAATCTCAGGCTACTCGCTAAACACCACCAAGACAGAGATTTTGAAATGTGCATATCAAGTTCCCCCAAACATCCAGCGGGATTTCCCGATGAGATGGGGGCTGGATAAGCTCAAATACTTAGAGGTGTTCCTGAGTATAAACCCATCTACTCTATTTAGGGACAACTACCCAACCCTTATAAAGGAGTTAATGCAAGACTATAGATGGGCATTACTGCCCTTGCTCATCCATTCTCGAGTCCAGACAACTAAAATGAACGTACTCCCCCGCCTCTTATACTTATTCCAGAGTGTCCCCTGTAAGATCCCACAACAAACCATAATGAGCTGGCAGAAGCAATTATTGTGCATTGTCTGGGTTGCCGGGAGGCCGAGGGTCTCCAGTAATGTGTTATAACTGTCAAGGGGGGAGGGGGGGCCTTGAGGTTCCCTGTCTTCCAGGCTACTGGATAGCCTTGCAAATGAAGACGGTACTAATGTGGCACCACCCTCAGTACACATCTCAATGGAAGTCAATGGAGCTGCACATGTGCAGAACCCCCCCCCCGTTTCCTGCAACTGCTGGCACGCAATGTTCAGCAACTTCCAACAGGAGTTGATGCGCCCCTTGATGGGTGGCAATGGGGACCAACAGGGGGTGGAACTGCACAACATATGTGGAGATATGGATGGTGGGCGTGGGAAGAAGGCTTTGGCCCACAACACACGATACGTGGTTCAGACACCAGGCACTTAGGGGGTTTCACTCGCCTTGGCAGGTGTTGAGTGGAGGGTCTCCAGCATCTTTTGAGGCGGTCCACACCCTTTCTGACCTAGACCCGAAAGACAGATTCAAATACTGTCAAATTAGAAACTGTATAAATGCCAACCTGAATAGCCCAATGGGAGTGAGGGCTTGGATACCCCAACCCACCTTTTGAAAAAATCTGGTCCACTCCTTCGGGAAGAGGTGCTATCACCATACTATATAATGCCAATCTGTTGAAGCAGGGTAGCCACACCCTAGGGCTCAAAACTAAGTGGGAAGAAGAAATAGGGAAAAACATAGAGAAAGATGCCTGGGCTGGTATCTGGAGGGTGGTCTGGGGGACAACCTCCTCCCCAACTTAGCGTGAATTTATGCAGAAAGTTAGAATCAGGTACTTCTTAGTCCCCAGGACTCAGGCAAGATTCGGTGCCGGTGGCTCCTCTGCTTGTTGACGAAGATGTGGGGAGGATTCAGCAGGTCACCTCCATATATTGTGGCAGTGTCCGGAGCTGGGGTCCTATTGGGATCAAGTCACCAGACACCTGGGGGCAGTGTTTCCGGGAGTGGAGGGGCTGGGCCTGGAGCACATGGTACTGGGAGTTGGACCAAGATGTCTGCGGGGAAGGGAGCTAAATACCTATGGCGTATACTGTGCACCGCAGCATTGAAGGTACGTAATTATGGCTACAAAAATACAGCCCCAAGGTGAATGACTGGGTCAATAGCATTACTTCAATACAGGAGATGGAAAGAATCACATTTGCAACCCAGCATAGACAAGCTCAGTACATCAATAGATGGACCAGATGGGAAATGCACGCCCCTAGTTTAGGAGTGAAGTAGAATACGCTATCTCCCATGTCATCTATCCGACCAACATACCTGCTGCTATGACCTGTCCCATAGATAGAGGAGCGGGAAGAGCAGACAGAAAAGAACTGAACCTATTTATAACATGATGGGCTGAGCTTGGGAGGACATGAGGAAGGTGAGAATGTTATTTGTCTACTACATAATCATGAAAGAATTACTAATAATAGAGTTGGGACTACATATTGTGAAGGGAGGGTAGAATGCAAATTTAACTTAAACATGAGTTTCCATTTTAAAATAATGAAATAAATTGTTTAGGTGGGATGAAGCAGAGGACAGCAGCATTAAGTCTCTCTTTTGTATAAAGTTTTTATGTATAAAGTAATTTGTAATAAAATTGTAAAAAAATATATATTTTCTTTTGGAGGACTGATTTTTCACATTGATACAATAATACAGATTTGTATGTACTGTGATCTTCTATCCTCTAATTTAACAAAATAAAGTTTAAAAAAACAAACAATGGCTTCGGCCACAGGAAAGGCTTCCGTCGGGGTATCCCCTCTCTTGAGAATGTCAGAGAGAGGGTACTCCACCCGTTTCTGGATTGGTTTCAGGGCATCCCTGTGGATTTGGAGATAAGGCGGAGAATCCCTTGAAAGGACAAAGGGTCCTCCGTCGACAGATCACCGGCCAACTCGTCATCCCGCGGGTGAGAGTGAAGGTCGGTGTTGTCTGAATCCGAGGTATCCGGATATAACGGTTGGCCGCTAAGGTCGCCCGCAACGTGCCTGGGGTGATCAGGCGTGAGGGTGACTGAGACCCTGTGAGTAAGACTCGGGGTTGACCGAGCTTCCTTCGTAGGAGCCCCTCTCAAAGGCTGTTTAGGTGGCGGCTCCACCACAATCAGTGGAGAGACCGATATCGGCCCGAACTGGAGCGGGTTTAGCCATCTCAGCAGGCGGGGAAACAGATTTCACTGGTTCCAGGGGAGTCGGGTTCAGACTAGGATGCGAAAGCCAAGTAATGGCTGGAGTAGAGACTGTGGTCGGCTTCTGCCTGGACAGGATCAGCTGCCACTCACATCAGATCTCAGAAGGCCGGGCGGAGCTGTCAAGCCTCCCTCATCGGAGACCACCGATAGTGTTGCCTCTTTTTGAGTGCTTGTGCGTCATTCTCAGCCTCTCAGTCGAGGGGGTCCGAGATTGCGACCTGGATTGGGCCTGCCGAGTCGGCCACTCGGTTGGACCGGTGACTACCTGGGATCAGGGACTGGTTCCTTGACAGGATTCCCAGCTGGCTGGGTCTCCTCGAGAAAAGACAGGACCGGAGTCCTATGAGAGGGTCGTCGACTGGAACGGGCGACAACATATTGATGGGATTGAGAACGAACTCAACCTCATCGATCGAGACCACGGTCGACTCGCCAGATGGCAAGGCCGAGAAGCCAGCGGCCGAGGAGGCAATTTCGACCTAAGTCGATACTGAAGGCTCCTGGGACTGAGATTGTTCTTAATCACAAGAACATCTTCGCCGAGATGAAGACTGATTCAGATCCTTATCCCTCTTATGGGACCGAGAGGAGTGAGAGCCCACCGGTCCCTCACCCTTAGTGGGGACAGAGTGGCACAACTCTCGGAAAGAACCCGGAAAGGTAAAGCCCAAGCTGAGAGGAATGAAAAATGACCGAGAGGAAGACTCTGCGGCCGCACACTTCTTCTTTGAGGCCTACATTAAGCTCAGCTGTTAAGTGAGATCCCGCAGTCAGGAGACCGCCCACCGGCCTCTTTAGGTTTCACTGATTCCGTTTTCAGGCCTGCCCAATTTGAGGCATACTAGACGATCGTCGAGGACGTTAGGGTGAAAAGCAAGACACATCTCGCAAGTCTTGGTGTCATGACCAACACCCAGATAAATGTAAGGCTATGCCTGGAGTTCAGTGGCCAAGCAGCCAGCCACACTTCCTGAGCTATATAAGCAGTTCCTTGCAGCCTCACTGTGAAGCATTTTTTCTTTGCCGCCGAAGGCTCTGTCGGTTTATCCTCTGAGCTGGTTGGGCCTCCCTGGCTGGGGCCTGCCCCCCACCCCCCAGCTGCTCCTGCTTGACTCTGCTGGGCTTCTGTGTTTATTTCCTCCTTCTGGTTTGTATTTTGCCTTCTGCTGTGTGTGCTTCCTTTCTTTTGGGGGGGGGGTGCTTTTTTTAGCTCCTAGCATACTGCTACTTCTGAGCTTATATTGCTTGCTTTCAGTTACAACTCTCAAATTACTTGTACTGCAACTGCAAACCTATTCAGAGATCATGCTACTGCTTTCAGTTACCTACAATTGTAGCCTCTGCTGTTTACTTTACTTACTACTGTATCCAGTGCTTGTGTTTTTACACTATGCTCACCACGCTCAAACTACTGCAATGCAATTGCTATTATCATCTGTGTGTTTTAGCTCAACCATAACTGCTCCATGCTGCATACTTAATTCTTTTCACCTGACACAGTTTACTCTGACCCTAGCAGTGCTGCTCACTTTGCTCTCATTCTACTTGAGCTTCACTGCACTACCTGGCTATACCTGCTTTCAAAGCTTTTGTCTCCATGTTTCATTGCAGTTACAACTCTGAGGTCAGCCAACTAAGCTCCTGCTGAGGCTGTAAATATAGCTTTGTTATTAAATCCTGCCTCGCTGCCGAAAATCCTCAGAGTGTTTGTCACCTTGATTTGGCTATTCATGTCTGGCTTGCTTGCCCCCAATTCAGTGCTGTTTAATTGCTCTACAGTATGTTATACAGGTCCACCTATCACTACTACTGCTTACTGACCTATCAGGTCCACACTTCCTTACGCAACCGCTGCCCCTTGCTTACGCAAACCATTGCTTCATGCCTACTACCATCCCCTCTGCATTCGACCTTGCAAGGTCTCTGCACTCAATGCTCATTACAATCTTAGCAAGCCGTTTTCATTCAGCTTACCATCTTTCAGCTCTCAATCAATTTATGGGGCATAGCAGCCATTCTATTCTGGCGCAGGGTTCCTGCAGCCGATGGTCTCGCTCTACATTAGTCCGCATCGCGAACGTGTCCAACTTAGGGTGGGAGCCTTCTCACTTGGCCCATAGCTGGGAATGTCTGCGCCCTGGGCTTGGCTTTAGCTGCCTGCTACACGACAGCAGCTCCTGGTGTAGAATTTAAGACTAGCGGTGAAGGGTGGTTACGATGATCTCCTTTGGCTCTAGTGTTCCACTATAATGGTTAGCCATTGACTTTAGTGGTTTCCCTAGCAAGGCACCTTCACCGCATTCTCCCACGACTGCCTCTGGTTCACCTGGTTTGATTTAGGGCAGGTAGACCAGGTGAGTGCCTCAGCAATTGTTACTCTCCTCTGCACCTTGGATGCACGTATTGCTGCAGAGTTTTCTCGCAACCTTCCACGGTGTTCCAGCTAGAGGGTTTGAGTGAGAGCATTACCCCAAATTGGAATATTTTCCACCTCTCTTTAATTGGGTTTTCCAAATTGCAGCTGCAGAGCCGTCACTAAATAAACTATCCCAAGCCTGGAGGGAAGGCGACCTAGGCCTTGGATCCCCAGAGATTTCCTCCTCAAAGGGTTTTTTCCTCTCCTCCATTGCCTCAGTTCATAACACTTAGCATAGTTGTTTCTCCTAGTTTCTTTAGGTAGGTTCCGTTGTTGGATGGAGGTGGAGGATGTCTTGCCGTTCCCTCTCTCCTTAGGGGATCCCCTAATCTCAATGCAAACCATCAGTATCATGCTACGCAAGCCTGTGTATTCACTGCATTATCCAACTGAGCATCTCATTGCACTATCAAACTGCCTATTCTTCTCCACTACTACGTTACAGTTACTGCTCCTATGTCACAGTTACTGCTTGCTCCTATGTTTCGTGTTGCCTCCTTTTTGGGGATGATACTACATTTCTTTTGAGGATTCCTAAGGTACCTTTAGCCACGGGAATCGTCCTGTGGCACCTCTAGAGGTGGAACCCTCTTAGAGGGTTCCTTGCCTTCGTACCCCTACAGGGTCGTAATTCCTCTGGAATAGAGACTGCGAACAGCCAAAACCAAACTAACACAGTTGCACAAGCATAGCACTATACTGGCTGCGTAGGTCAGTGAAATGTAAGGCTATGCCTGGAGTTCGGTGGCCAAGCAGCCAGCCATTCCCACTTCCTGAGCTATATAAGCAGTTCCTTGCAGCCTCACTGTGAAGCATTTTTTCTTTGCCCCATCATCCTCCCCTCCTCCTCCAGCGGCAGTTTCTCTCCTTAGGGGGATTCCTAAGGTATCTTTAGCCACGGGAATCGTCTCGTGGCACCTCTAGGGGTGGAACCCTCTCCGAGTGTTCCTTGCCATCGTACCCCAACAGGGTGGTAATTCCTCTGGAATAGAGACTGCGAATGGCCAAAACCAAACTAACACAGTTCCACAAGCATAACACTATAATGGCTGCATAGGTCAGTGAATAAACGCACGCGGTATGCGGATCAGTGCACAACTTTTTGGGCCGCACGGGCACTGGCAAAACATGGGGAAAGATTTATCTTCTACGATGGAATGATGAGAATCACCGTCACTAACTCGAACGAGTCAAAGTTTCAGAATAACTGAAGGTTTTGAAACCAGGGCCTACAAAAGGCGACAGCAAAGAGAAGGCAACCTGAATCTTCCAGCGGAAAGGAAGATCTGGCTTCATGTGGCGGAGCCAAGGGCTATACCACCCGGGTGGGTGGGAGGAGCCAGCCTGAAGACCTTCCGGCGATCCTTAAAGGGGAAAGGGACATGCCAAGAAGTATGGATGAACAATATATTCACGTCCCTAGAACTGAGGAATTTGCGGTGAGGACGGAAGATTGGGATGTGAAGATACACATCCTTCATGTCCAGAGCACAGAGCCACTGGCCCTTGGATAGAAGGGGCAGGAGGCTTTGCAATGACAGCATCCAAAACCTCTTGTATTCTATGGAGAGGTTCAGGGTGCTTAGATCTAATATTGGGTGAAAATCCCCTGTCTTTTTGGGTACCAGAAAGAAGTGGGAAAAGAATCCCTTCCCTAACTGGATGGCCGGCACTGGCTCTACTGTTTCCTTGTGAAGAAGAGACGTGATTTCCTCCCTTAAGAGGGGAATATGTGCCTTTGGATAATGAGAAACCCTTAGTGGATAGTCGGAGGTTTCTTTCGAAACTCTAGGATGTGACCAAGCTTTATGAGCTGAAGCACCCAAGCGTCTAACGTGATGTACTCCCATCCTCTCAGATACCTTGTGAAACTTCTGCCCACTTGCTCCTCTGATGGAGGGCAGGGCAATCACCAAGTCAGGAGTGGAAGGGAGGGTCGCTCCCACAGCTCTTTGGGTTTTGGCTTGGGGGCTGGCAGCAGAGTTAGGAGCCTTATGCCTGAACTGGCATGTGGATTGCTGATTCTTCGTCTGGCATTTGTTTTGCAGACAAAAAGGACGCTTTTGCTGTTGTGTATTTGAACGGCACATGGTATGAACCGACCGAAGTGCTGTGTCCTTATCCTGCAGGCCAGATAAGATGTCCTGAGCGTCTCCACCGAACAGGATGGACCCCCTAAAAGGGGCATCCTGTATAGCCGACCAAATGTCAGGGGCTAGTCCAGGTACTCTTAACCAAGAGTACCTTTGAAGGCTCACAGCAGTGGCCGCACTCCGAGCGGAGGAGTCCATCACATCATAGGTGGCCTATAAAGAATGGTGTCCAGCCACCTTGGTCATTCTTAAAGTGGTTTCCAAGGAAGACTTTGACTCAGAGTCTGGTAAGGCCTTGACGACAGGTTCAAGCTGGTGGAACAAGGTCTTCTGGAACTCTAGCATGTGCGAGACATAGTTCAAAGCACAAATTGCTAGAGTAGTACTCAGTAGAGGATGCATAAACTTTCCTCCCGAACTAGTCCATTTGTCTGGACTCCTTATCGGGGGGGTTGGGTGCTGCGGCTTGGCAGATACTATCATGGGATGCTGTTATGACCATTGAATCTGCTTTAGGATGTGTGCTCAGGTGCTCTTTCCCCTCAGGTGTCCTGTAGACCTGGTTGGCTTTTCTGGCCATGGCTGGGATAGAGAAAGGTCTCTGCCAGACAGCTGAGGCTAAGTCCTCGTGTGGTTCCAACCAGGGTGGGGTAAATACTGGACTTGTAACCGGGAAGTCCAGGTGCTCTGCCAACCTTAGTCTTTTGGGGTCCAGAGCCTCTGACTTTCACCCTTGGGCCATCTGTTTGAGGAGGTCCACAAAGGAGGGATCTTCTGGTGGGGACTTGGGGATCCCTGAGGGAATAGGGACCTCGTGGGGAGGGGTCACTAATCCCGAGCTATCAGCGCCTGAGGAGTCCAAATCTGGCTCTGAATCCCCAGAATCCTACAGAATTTCTGAAATAGGAGGATCTGGCTCCCTGGTGACACCCTCCGGCGTCAGATGAGTCGTAGGCTCAGAGAGATCATCTGACGTCGAAGGCTCACCGGCGAAGGCGTCCTAGGCGGAGGAGCTGGGCAGCCGATGCCCGGTGTAGCAGGATGACTGCTGCCGTCCACCAAGAAAGTACAGTTACATAAGGACTTACCATAACAGTAGATCTTCGCGAGGAGCTCTTGCAGCACGTAATACCATTAGGACTAATGCCACCCGGAGTTAGGACCCCACAGAAAACTTGTAGCTAGCAGTCCCAGACGAGGGACCACCCCCGATGTCGGCTCTGCCCCCACGTCAGAGGTGGTATAAAGGGGGTGGTCCCCCGGCGCCATCTCAGTTCTCCCACTGGAGACCCGGCTAGTACATCACTGGAGAACTGAGCAGGAACTCCCTAACCTTGTGCAGGTGCAAAACTCATATACCTGGGGGATAGAGGGTGGGAAATCCACCTGCTGCAAGAGCTTCTCTCGATCTACTATTATGGTAAGTTCTTATGTAACTGTACTATCTAACTTCAAAGATGGAGCTCTTGCAGCAGTTAATTCCATAAGGACTGAGTCCCAAGCAGTACCGAAAGATAGGCCCAGGTCTGAGCGGGAGGTGGCGTCCAAAACCTGCTCTCCTTCTAGAAGCTGTGTCTAGGCTGTTATGCCTGATGAAGGTATGGACTGTGCTCCATGCTGCAGCAGCACAAATGCCTGCTGAAGAAACGTTCCTGAGTGAAGCAAAGGAAGCAGCCACAGCCCAGATGGAGTGGCCCTTAATGGGACCAGGAAGGGGTTTATCATGGTGCTGGTAGCAAAAAGAAATACAGTGCACTAACCAACACTAAAGACTGTTTAGAGACAGGAGCCTGTCATTCTTTTGGCAAAGGAGACGAACAACTGGTCCGTCTTTCTGGAGGAACGTGTTCTGTGAAGGTAATACCTCAGAATTCTATGAACGTCCAAGGTGTGCAACATCGCTTTACCCTGGTTGGAAAACTCAGGATAATAAACCAGAAGGTTGACGTCCTGATTCAGTGTTAGGGTAGACACCACCTTTGGTAGGAACATGGGGTTCGCATGCAGGGTCACCCTGTTCCTGTGAAAAACAATATAAGGTTCCTTACACATCAGCGCCTGGAGCTCGGAAACCCTTTGAGCCGAAGTAATGGCAACCAAAAGGAGGACTTTACAAGAGAGGAAGCATAGCTTGCAAGAAGCGGCTGGCTCGAAGGGTAGAAGGGTGAGTTTCTCCAGGGCAAAAAGTAAGTCCCACGGAGGGGGAATGTCCCCCCTGGGAGGTCTGACGTGTAAGACCCCTCTGAGAAAGGACTTGCAGACATTCAATTGTGCTAGAGTTCTCTCCCTGATTGGTTCATGATATGCAGAGACTGCACACATGTGAACCTTGATGGATGAATAGCTCAATCCCAAATCCAGGAGGTAGAAGAGACAGTCCAGCACATATCTGATGGGACAATCCAAGGGATCTATGGCATGGGCCGCAGCCCAGAGACAGATATGCTTCCATTTGATTGTTTCCTGCAAGAGTTACAGCCTTTTAGAGAAACGCTGGTAAGAGATTGCCAGTGAGTTAAAATCCCTAGAGGGAGATTTCTCCGATCTATCAAGGAGGGTCACTGACTCCGAGGCCCGTGTCACATCCATAGAAAGATGGAAAGAGAAACTGGATCTAGAGCTAGTGACACTGAAGCAACAAGTGCAGAAGTTACAACTAAAAACAGAGGACTTGGAGGGAAGGAGCCGCAGGAATAACGTCCTAATAATTGGTTTACCTGAAGCGGAGGAAGGGCAGCATATCCAGGTCTTTCTGCAGAAATTTCTTTGTAAGACTGCTGGCCCTTCGCCAATGGGGGCTTCTTACCAAATAGAGAGAGCGCATCGTGCTTTGCGGCCCTGACCACCATCGGAATCCCCCCCCCCCCCCCCAGGCCATTGATAATAAAGTTTCTTAGCTTCGTAGAGAAGCAGTATGTGTTAAACAAGGCACGAGAAGCACAAGATATTTTATGGGAGGGAGTGAAAATCCGTATCTCACAGGACCTGCCTTATGAGATAAGGCAGAAACGCGCTGCCTATCACCATGTAGTGAAAAAGCTAATAGCAGCAGATATTCGATTTAAAATGCAGTATCCCTCTTGCCTCTTAGTCAAGATTACAGATACCTGGACTGCTTATGAGAATCCCACGAAAGCAATGGAAGACCTGGCTGTCAAGCTTCCCGAGCTATTCAGCAAGAGTTGAAGTTACAGACATCCGAGCAGCTTGGAAAGGAGGACAGCTAATGAACATGGTTATGTTTGTTAGACAGTAGTTTGGCTTTATTATGTTAGAGTAAATGTGGCCTGACCTGTGTTTTCGAGGGGTGGCTTGTTCGAGGGTGGTGGGAGGGTCTGCAGAGCGGTGAACTCCGAGGTGTACGGTGGAGGAAGAGTGGCCCCATGCTGAGGATGGTAATTGGGCCTGCGGGCCTCTGCATGTACCAAAGATGGGGTCTACCAAACACAGAATGGAACTGGAAAGGGATGCAACGGTTCCCAGGGGAGGGCATTTGTGATGCACAATGCATCGTAAAGGATTCCCCTGAGAAACAAAGACTCATATGCACCAAATCGTAGTGTATAGCTGGCCTTGATGTAATATGTCTTTTGTTTCTTTTTCTTTCTTCATGTGTAGAGATGTCCTAAATGCTACATGGCTCAATTTAAATTCGCGGGGAGGTCAATCTTGTTAGTTGGTCCAACTAGTTTCAGAACCTAGTAGAGGAGATGGGTGGAGGCAAGACAGTTTTAAAGCTGGATATGCCAGATGTGTCAGGCTTTTGGGGTTTAAAATAACTGGCATCAAAATGGGCGGGTTGGGGCGACATCGGGGCGCAGATGGGTGCATTGTGTTACAACCTGAGTAGTGGGGGGGTTTGCCTCTTTGGGCCTATTAGTTTAGTATAGGGGGATTAGTAGGTCTGTTAAAGAGCGAATGGGGTTTTGAACTCATTGTCAATTAAAAGGTATACACCAAAAGGGGCTTTGAAATCAGCTTTCCTTTTTAAAGGGAGCCTTTGTATATAGTTTAGTGGGCAACAAGGAGGAAGTTTTGGTAGTAGAGGGATGCGGGTGGGTATTAGTTATGGGGATGAGAGAGGGGTGGGATGGGGTTGGAGCGATCAGGGTGAGAGAAGGGTAGCCTGGCGGGAATACACAAACAGTTTTAGTTAATGTTAGACACTGTAGTTAAGATTGCTTGTGGAATATTAAGGGTGCTCGAGATCAAGCTAAAAGTTGCTATCCTTAAACATATAGCTCTATTGAGAACTAATATTTTTTTTTTACAAGAGACGCATCTCTTGGCATCTGAAGCTGGCTACTTTAAAAGGCAAGGAATACAGCAGGTCTTTGCTGCCGGAAACTCCACTAATAGAGGTGGAGTGGGGATACTCATTATGAAAGAAGTCCCATTCCAATCCGAAAATATTATTCAGGACCCGCAGGGTAAATATATTTTAGTTAGTGGTCTACTGGCAAGTAAACCATTAATTTTGGGGAGTGTTTATGGGCCCGGTAGAAGGTGATCCAGACTTTCTGATGGAATTGGCAGATAAGCTGGCTACTTTCACCCCAACCCCTATTATATTGGGAGGGGATTGGAACCTAACCCACTCCTCGATGTTGGATAAATCCAACCCGACCCAGAGGGCTGGGACCTCATCCCAGAAGGCGCTTAATGAGATGATGGACCTCCTTGGATTATGTGACCCTTGGAGGATTCTAAACCCGACTGCTTGGGCTTACTCGTTCTACTCACAGGTCCACCAAATGGCTTCCAGGTTGGATTACTTCCTGATAAGCTCAGCCCTGTTATCAGGGACCTTAGATGTAGGGATTGAACTGGTAGTGATATCGGATCATGCGGTGGTATGGCTCCATATCTCCCTGACATTGGCGCAGCAAAAAAGATATTCGCTGGAAGCTAAATACGCAATTGCTGAAGGATAAGTTTATAGTTAATAAAATTCGTACTTTGATCGAGCAATTTGTTGAAAATAATGCTGATTCCATCCCCAGGATGGACCAAATTTGGTGTGCACTGAAGTGTTGTATAAGGGGTGAATTCATTAGGCTGGCAACAAAGCGGAAAAGGGTCAGGGAGGAACAAGCCCGGAAAATATTGGAGCAGATCAGGGCACTTGAGCAAAACCCAGCCTCCACTTCTGTACAAGGGGCGCTTTCGGATCTTTTGTCTCTGAGAAATGCATATTCGGATCTCCTTAAAGAGAAAGCCGAGTTTGCTATTCTTAGAACGAAAGCAACCTACGTTGATCAAGGGGAAAAGGCCGGAAGGCTTTTGGTGCTTCGTATGAAACAGTTAGAAAGTTCTAGGTCTATTCAAGCAATTCGGGATGTAGATGGCACTTTGAAAACTCTTCCTAGGGATATAGTCTCTGTGTTTGAGAGATTTTACGTGGATCTTTATGGCCGTCGGCTCAGCCCTCCCTCGAAGGAGGATACTGAAGCATATCTGGCCGGTATTTTGTTGCCCAGGTTGCAGGTGGGGGATCAGGCCATCTTAACAGCCCCTATTACCTTAACAGAAGTAATACAGACCATAAGGGCCTTGGCTCTAGATAAAGCCCCAGGTCCTGATGGCTTTCCCTCAAATTTCTTCAAGGTGTTTGAAAAAGAGCTGTCCCCTATATTACTCAAGGTCTACCATTATATTCTTGCCAATGAGGCTCTGGAACCCTCCATGTTGGAAGCGACTATTATTTTGCTTCTAAAACCGGACAAGTCACCAGAATGCCCCTCCAGCTATCGTCCCATCTCGTTACTGAACTGTGACCTCAAAATCCTTACTAAAATTCTGGCGAATAGGATTCAAAAAATATGGCATACCCTACTCAGCCCAGAGCAGGTAGGATTCGTCCCAGGGAGGTCGGCAGCAGACCATTTCCGTAAGCTAAATCATATATTCCATACAGCTCAGTCCATCCTACATCCTATGGCGTTAGTATCTCTGGATGCTGAAAAAGCCTTCGATAGGGTGGATTGGAGCTTTCTGTGGTTAACGTTGAAATATATGAATATACCGGAAGATTTCATTCACTGGATTCAAAAGATTTACTCAACTCCCACGGCTAGGATTTTCTGCAATAAAGTATTTTCTGCTGGCTTTCCCCTGTTCTTGGGTACTCGGCAGGGATGCCCCCTTTCCCCATTACTATTCAATCTATATTTGGAGCCCCTGATAAGGAGAATTAATTCATCAAACAGGGTACAAGGGATACGCAGATGATATTTTGCTTCACTTAGCAGATCCGGTAGCCTCACTGGGAGAGGTATTAACAATTACAGGTGAGTCTAGTAAATACTCTAACTATAATTTGAATTGTAATAAAACTGAAATTCTTCCCCTCAATCACCATACATTCTGGCAAGATTTTCACCAATTTGGAATGCAATGGTCTCCATTATCGATGAAGTATTTAGGTATACACTTAACACTGGACCCCATACGATACAAAAAGTTAAATTTAGAGGATTTGGTTCAGAACCTTCAACACGACTTTTCTAGATGGAAATCCCTGCCTATTTCATTGTGGGGAAGAATTAATCTTATTAAAATGAACGTAATACCCAGGATATTTTTTCCGTTAAATATGAGCAATGTATGGTTGCCTATTTCCTTTTTCCAGAAGATGCGGGCCCTTATTTCAGAATTCCTATGGTTAAACAAGAATCCTAGAAGGGCATACAGTAAACTTACCCTTCCCAAGAACAAAGGTGGTCTTAAGCTTCCCAATTTACTATATTATCACTGGGCTAGTCACCTATATAAAATGGGGAAGTGGATGTCATCCTCTCTTAGTAGTGGGAGGGACTCTTATGTTCCAATCTGGTTAAAAATTGAGAGGGATAACTCCGCTACAGCTGGGGTGTCCCCGTTAACTTCATTACTTACGCCCCGCCGTATACTTCCAGATGTAATTAACGGTCTGTGATGGGTGTTTCCATCAAAATGTTTGCCCAGGTTTGTGCCTCCTTGCGTATCTGTCCTAGTAAGGATACAATGCAAGAGATTGTAGGCAATCGTAACATTAGAATCGGTTAACTCCCTGTCACTCCGAATTGGATTCCCCAATTACAAGGTATGCAAGTGTGCGATTTTTATCAGCCTAATGGTCTTTTGTCAGCTACTGGCATGTTAAACAAGCTTCAAATTCCCTTCAAATTTATTTTTAAGATCTACCAGCTGAGACATCTGCTCCAACAGAGATTTGGGGAAGTATATATGCCCTCAAGATTAAGTAGCATAACCGGGCAAATTAAAGACTTAGCGGAGCGACCGCATGGTATCTCATTAATATATGGTGCCCTAATGGATATCTTTTATCCAACTGCGTTGCCAGGTTCAGCGGTGTAGGATTCGCTTATCCCTAGCCAGAACATTAACTGGTCAGAAATATGGAGAGACATGCATATGTATATCACACAAGACAGGCTAAGGGTCACTCAATTTCAAATACTAAATAATATGTACTATACTCCATGTAAGTTAGTTAAAATGGGTCGGATCCAATCACCTATATGTGTCAGATGTGGCCAAAAGGAAGAGACAATACTGCATATTTTCTGGTCCTGTGTAAACGTCTCACCATTGTGGTTAACAATTAAATCCTGAATTAACCCCTTACTAGGTTTAGAATCTTGTTTTACTCTGATGGTTTGTATATTGGGGGATTTATCTTCGATATCGGTCTAAGAAAGGAAATTTCATATCTCTCTAATATCAATGGCAGTTAAGAAATTAGTTCTCAAACACTGGCAGGATCAAACCATCATATCATATACAGAATGGCTACATGAGATGTCCTTCTATCTTAGGGTGGAAAAAATGATTGCCAGTTTACGTAATAATCCAGTGGCTTTAGATAAAAGGTGGGGTAAATTATACGCTCTCTATTTGGATTAGGTCTCCCCACTTTCTCGAGCTCCCCGGACCAGCTTTAAGGTTAGCTCTCTGCATGATATAAGCAATCTGATCGCTCCAACGGGGAGAGGGGGATATGGGAGGGGGGATGGGAGGAGTAGTGATACTGTTTGTCTGACATTACTTCTGTAGTTTCCTACCAAGTGATGTTGTTCAAAATTGTAAAATTTACTGAATAAAAAAAAAAAAAAAAGATATGCTTCCATTTCAGAGTGTAAGTAGCTCAAGTGGAAGGTTTCCTTGCTGCAACCAAGACCTCTGCCACCCTGCTTGACACTCCTAGTCTCTCTTCAGCTAAGACTGCAGGACCCACACGTACAGGTGAAGAGAATGGAGAGCAGGATGGATGAGAGTCCCCTGCTCCTGTGAGAGCAAGTGGGTGGAAACTGGTAACTGTATTGGGGGTTCCAAAGACAGCTGCTGGAGCAATGGATACCAGATCTGTCGAGGCCACAGAGCGGCAATCAGGATCATCCTGGCTCCCTCTGACTGCAGTTTGAGCAGTACTCGCTGAATGCAAGGGAAGGAAGGGAAGGTGTACAGAAACTTCCCTCTCCAGGAGAGGGACAATGCGCCTCGCCAGAAAACACCAGGCACTGGAGCGAGCGAGCAAAAATTTTGCAGTTTGGCATTGGACGGGGACGCAAAGAGGTCCAACTCTTGACGGCCCCAGCGACTGAAGAGGTAGTCTGCGACTTCTTAAAGCAACTCCCACTCGTGATTCAGAGATGTGGAGTGACTGAGACTGTCGGCGAGAACATTCTGTACCCCTGGCAGGTGCACCATGATGAGGTCTAGATGGTGTTCTACTGCCCAATCCCACACTCTCATGGCCTCTCTGCAAAGGGGATTAGAGTGAGTTCCCCCTTGTTTGTTGATGTAGAAGACCACTGTTGTGTTGTCTAACTGCACCAGAAGAGAACCCGGAGAAAAACGGTCTCTGAATGCGTGAAAAGCATTCAGAACTGCCCTCATTTCCAGAATATTTATATGAAGAGAGCTGTCTGTGGGGGACCATGATCCCAGGGTCCTGTGATCCCCAAATGAGCCCCCCACCCGGTCAGAGAGGCATCTGTGGTTAGAACTTGAGGCGGGGTTGGCCTCCTGAAGGAGACTCCTCCCTCTAGATTCTCGTGGCAGAGCCACCAGTCAAGGGAATGATGGACCACCCGAGAGATCCGGATCTGAAGATCCAGATCATCCACCGCTTGGTCCCACTGGACCTTGAGGTGGCACTGAAGGACCCTCATGTGCAGTCTGGCAAGGGGTACTGTGGCTATGGTGGCCGCCATGTGGCCCAACAGCTGAAGGACGACCCGGGCGGAGATAGAGGGTGCTCTCTGGACCCTGCCTGCCAGAGCCCGAAGTCGTTCTGCTCTGTCTGAGGGCAGAAAAGCTCTGCCCCACCTGGTGTCCAAAATTACCCATATGAACTGCAGCCTTTGTGATGGCCAAGGGTGTGACTTTGGTCAGTTCACTGTGATTCCCAGGGAACAAAACAAACTCTGTGTCTCTTTGAGAGTGATTTGAAGCTGCTCTTCCGATGAAGCGGAGAGAAGCCAATAGTCCAGGTAGGGGTAAACAAAGAGGCCTCTCCGTCGGAGTGCTGCTGCTACCACTGTAAGACACTTGGTGAATACCCTGGGGGCTGATGAAAGGCCAAAGGGGAGAACCCTGAACTGGTAGTGCTGGTCCTGAAAACTGAAGCAAAAGAACCTTCCGTGAGATTTCAGGACCTTGATATGCATGTACGTGTCCTGCACATCGAGGGAGCACAACCAGTCCCCTTGATGCAGCAAGGGGAATAGGCCTGCCAGAGTGACCATCTGAAATCTCTGGTACTTGATCGAGAGATTGAGCTGGCTCAAGTCAAGAATGGGACGAAGGTCCCCAGTTTTCTTTGGGACCAGAAAGAAATGGGAGTAGTAACCTTTGCCTTTCTGGGCTTGGGGGACGGGCAGGATGGCCTTTTTCTCGAGGAGCTGCTGGATCTCTGCAGCCAGAAGGAGACTGTGTGCCGGTGGACAATTGACTGGGGGGGGGGGTTGTCCGGTGGAACAGAAAGGAATTGTATAGCATACCCTTTTTGAATGGTGTCCAGTACCCATTTGTCTGAGGTGATGCTTGACCATTCGAGTGGGTAAAGGGCAAACCTCCCTCCTACCTTCCTGTTCTGTGGGTCCCTGAGGAGAGGAGGGCAAAAGAAGTCAGAGGGGGTGGTGGGTCTTTGGGCCCTATGAGTCCTGGGCTGCTTAGGGCCCTGGGAGACTTGGGGGGCTGGGTGACCCCGGCTCTTGAACCCTTTGCCTTGGGAAGGCTTGCTCACCTGTTCCTGTCTTTTCGAAAGGGACGGCGATGGGGTTCTTGAGGTTGGGACTTGTACATGTGGTGTACGTCGGTCACCACTTTACCAGACTCTGTAGCTTTTTGACCATGGTTTCCACCTCCGGGCCAAACAGAACTGGGCCTTGGAATGGGGAATCCAATATGGACTCCTGCAGATATGGTTGGAACCCCGTCAGCATGAGCCATGACTGCCCTCTCAGACAAACCCCCGAGGCAGCTGCCCTGGAGGCCATGTCCACCGCATCATATGAACAGCGGAGGGCATGTTTATCAATGTCTAGACCTGACTGGGTGCAGACAAGCACCTCCCCTTTAGAGTCTGAATCCGGCATGGACTTGACTAGGTCCATGGTCTTCTGCCATAAGGATTGTTGGTACGTAACCATATGTGCCATGAAATTAAGGGATCTGATGGCACCCATGGCAGAAGAGTAAACCTTCCGGCCCCAGCTGTCCAATTTTTTGGAGACCGGGTCCGGGGGTTGGGAGCTCAAGTGTCTGGGTTTGCAACCCCTGCCGTCGGCAGCAGACAGAACCAAAAAGTTAGCCTTTGGCTGTTCTGCCAAAAAGGGTTCCGACCTGGGTGGTTTGTAAAGCCCGTCAGCCTTCCGAGGAACTGCAGGTGCTGAGGAAGGGGTACGCCAAGTCAGGCGGGTAACTTCCTGGTAGGGCTCAACAAAGGGAGGTATTACCAAGCACTTAGGTTCTTTTTCGCCCAGAAACTTGGCCAGTCGCTTGCGCTCTGGATCCAGGTCCTCTGTGTCCCACTCATAAATAGCCTGGATGTGCCTCATTATGTCTAAAAAGGAGGGATCATCCGGAGGGGACTGTGGGGAATCCTTAGGTTCTGGGGAAGGAGGAAGGAATTCCCCTTCTGACTCGGGCTACTGATTCAGTGTCTCCCTCTTCTGAGGAGGACGAGGGAGGAGGAGAAGGCGGCAGGGGAGACTGCTGACACCTCCTCTTTTTGCCCTTGGAATCTGGGCGTGGGCTCTTACCCCCTGTAGGAGCTGGGGAAGGGGAGGTCCCAGAGATGGTGTATTTGGGGTGTCCTCTGCAGGTCTGTAAAGGAGATCCCCCTTAACTGTAATCCACTATGTGGTAAATAAGGAGCCTATGTCTGCCACTGGGATGACCGCTGGGCCGGGCGTCCGACTCGCCAAGGTGGGCGTCTGGCCTGCCGGGGTGGGCGTTGGGTTCGGGATCCTGTCAGTGGGCATGACATCCAGAGTCGCCTTTGCCCAGGGAGCTGGCGTCTGGAGTAGGCCTGACCAGCGACCGACCCTCTAGAGGGGGTGTGGGCATTTGGTCTTACACCGGCGACCGCCCCATATCAGGTGTCAGGGAGCGAGATGATGGAGAAGGCATCCGGCTAGGCTTTCGCTGTTTGACTGGGGGGCATATGTGTCCGGACAACCTCATCACTA
Source organism: Neoceratodus forsteri (assembly GCA_016271365.2). NCBI lineage: Eukaryota > Metazoa > Chordata > Ceratodontiformes > Ceratodontidae > Neoceratodus > Neoceratodus forsteri. The sequence continues at coordinate 265,109,097 of CM057451.1, read as the reverse complement.
TCTGGGTGTTCGTCCGAAGTCTTCCTTTTTTCGGACGAACTAGGCCTGTCCTTCAAAGACTTGGACTGACCCTCCTGGATCAACCCTGAGGATGTATGAGGTCGATGAGCCAGAGAAGACTGGTGTCCCGATGAGACAGACTCCCAGTGCTTGCCCTGAGAAAAGGTGGGAGTGGACATACTCGAGCGGACGTGTTCGGTCGTTTGGGCTGGCACCGAACCGGACCTCCGGCTGGAGGTCGAGGAAGAAGAGGCCTGCTTAGTCAATGATTTAAGGTGGGACTCGAACCTGGCCCGATCTTTATCCTTGTGGTGATGTTTCCCAAATGAGGACTTCTCTTTTGGTGGGGGAATCCCTGGCAGGAGGAGAAGAAAAGCTAGCCCCTGAGCCATGCTGCATCGCCGCTAGTTTTCTAGAAGGAAGGTCTTGAGTGCGTTGGCTCTCCTAGCACGAGTTTTCTGACGAAATTGCTGGCAGTGGGTGCAGGCATCAGGCCGGTGGTCTGGGCCTAAGCAGATGAGGCAGGCCGCGTGGCCGTCTTTGGCTGGAATCTGCTTGCCACATGCACACTTAATTTTGCGCCGTGGTGGCGGAGGCAACGACATACACGAGGCGAACGGAACAAACGTCTGAGAAAAACAGGTTACTCACCTGTAACAGTAGTTCTAGGAGTGGTATATGTTGTTCATCCACACTCTTTTGGCATGTCCCCTTCTGCTTTAAATCTTACCGGAAGTCTTCAAGCTGGATACTCCTACCCACCTGGGTGGTATATACCTCGGCTCTGCCCCATGACGCCAGATCTTAGCCATGCTGGAAGCCAGGTTGTGGAAATCCTAGCTTGGAGGGGGTGGTGGGTCCGTGTGGATGAACATATGCCTCCCTAGAAGTGCAGTTCATAGAACTTACCGTAACAGTAGATCTTTGAGAGGTTCCTGCAGTAGGTCTTCACATATAGGACTGTGCCCCTGGCGTCGGGTCGCACTGGCCAAACTTGTAGATAGCAATCATCAGCGAGACCGCCCTGGCGTCGGGGCATAGTGAGCGTCAACCCGACTATAAAGGGGACGGTCCCACCCACTCCCTCAATTCTTTCTGAACGGTCCCATAGACAGGTAAGGAGAAAAATGGAGTGAACACTCCTCAGACCCTGCTTCCACTCTAGTCCCGAAGGGCTAGATAGGATGGAAAATAAGGATAAAACATCTAAAAACTGGGGGAAGGAGGGAGTGAAACTAGACCTACTGCAGGAACCTCTCTCGAAGATCTACTGTTACAGTAAGTTCTTATGTAACTACAATATTTTACTTCGAGAGGGTTCCTGCAGTAGGTCTTCACGTACAGGACTGAATACCAAGCAGTCCCAAAGAAAAGTAAGGCATAGGTGCATCTGGGAGGAGGAGAAGTCGCCATGGGGAATCAAGACAGAAGGCCATGCAGGACCGCAAGACCAAAACCAGTTCTGTGCCGAGAAGCAATGTCTAGACTGTAATGCTTAGTGAAGGTGTGAACAGACGACCAAGTGGCCGCAGCACAGATCTCTGCCGTGGACACATTCCTGAAAAAGGCAGTAGAGGTCGCCACGCTACGGGTGGAGTGACCTTTGACTGCTCCCAGAAGGGACTTCCCATATTTCGTGTATGAAAAACGGATGCAGAAAGAAAGCCATCGGGAGATGGTCTGCTTGGAAATAGCCTTGCCCTGGCACTGAGGGGCAAAGGGTATGAACAGTTGGCTAGATTTCCTAACCTCTTTAGTCCTGATCATGTAGCACCTCAGGATCCGGTGCACGTCAAGGGTGTGCAGCAGGTGTTCCCCCCTGTTGGAATACTGTGGATGCTACACCGGTAATTCCAAGCTCTGGTTCAAGGTGGTTTCTGAAATTACTTTGGGCAAAAAGGAAGGGTTAGTCCGAAGGACTACTCGGTCCTCATGAAAAATCAAATAAGGTTCTTTACAGACAAAGGCCTGTAATTCGGAGACCCTTCTTGCCGAAGTAACAGTGACTAAAAATAAGGTCTTTCAGGAAAGGAAGCGTAAGTCGCAAGAAAAAGCTGGTTCAAACGGTGGTAAGGTCAGCTTCTGGAGCATGAAATTCAGGTCCCAGGGAGGACAAGGATTTCGGATCGAAGATTTCAAATGAAGGGTGCCTTTCAAAAAGGTTTTAGCAACCTCCAGTTGAGCCAAGGTTTTGCCCTCCACTGGGAGGTGGTACACAGATACATAGACAGTGTCGGCAGATAAGGGCCTATGGCCCACCCAGTCTGCCCATTTGAGCTTGTAAGTTCAGTTTGTTTTCCTAGAAGTCTGTTGCCCCTTACCCCTGACCTCCAGAATTCCTTTATGTCTATCCCATGCATTCTTAAATCCCGTGATTGTTTCAGCCCCCACTACTTCCTCTGGCAGGGTGTTCCACTTGTCCACCACCCGTTCTGTGAAGAAATTCTTTCTCATGTTTCCTCTGAATCGTCCTCCCTCCAACTTCATCCCATGCCCTCTAGTCCTGGAACATAATTTTCGCTTAAAATAGTGTTTTCCTGCCCTGTTCCTCCCTGTAAGATACTTGTATGTCTCTATCATATCCCTCTCTCCCTCCTCTCTCCAGGAGTACATGTTCAGTTCCTTCAACCTGTCTTCATAGGACTTGTGATGCAATCCATGCACCATCTTTGTTGCCCTCCTCTGAACCTTCTCTACCCTATGTCCTTACATTAGGTATGGTCTCCAGAACTGTACACTGTACTCCAGGTGGGGCCTCACTAGTGTCTTGTATAGCGGAATTATGACCTCCCTTTTCCTGCTGGTGATGCCTGCCTATACATCCCAGCATCCTATTTGCTTTACCTGCTGCCTTGTCACACTGTTTCCCCTACCTTGAGTTCATCAGAGATGACAACCCAAGATCCTTTCCTGCTTGGTGCATGCTATATCCTCACCCCCAACTGATATATTGTGCCAGGGGTTTTGTGCCCATATGCATTATCTTGCACTTCTTTGCATTAATTTCAACTGCCAAACCCTGACCATTCTTCAAGTTTCTGCAGTTGACTTCTCATTCTGTCTACACCCTCTGGTGTGTCTACTCTGTTACAGAGCTTTGTGTCATCAGCGAACAGTGAAATTCTGCCTTCTAGGTCCTCGCAATGTCACTGATGAAGATGTTGAATAGGACGGTCCCAGCACTGATCCCTGTGGTGCCCCACTGGTCACTCTTCCCTCTGTGGAGTGACAGCCATTTACCACCACCCTCTGTGTCCTGCCACCCAGCCAGTTACCTACCCACCACACTACTGTCCTGCCCACACCCATATTCCCCAGTTTGTGTAATAGTCTTCTATGTGGCACAGTGTCAAAGGCCTTGCTGAAGTCCAGATAGGCCATGTCCACTGCCCTCCCTGATCCACCTCCCTAGTCACCCAGTCAAAAATTCAAGAGGTTGGTCTGACATGACCTCCCCTGGTGAAACCATGCTGCCTTGGTCCTGTAGTCCACTGACAACCAGATGTTCACCAATCTCTCCTTCAGTAGTGCTTCCATGATCTTCCCCACTACCGAGGTGGGGCTGACTGGTCTGTAGTTCCCTGCTTCCTCTTTGTTCCCACTTTTGTATAAGGGGACTACATCTGCTGTCCTCCAGTCTTTGGGTACCTCCCCTGTTTCCAGTGATCGGCTAAACAGGATAGCCAGAGGTTCAGCCACCTCCTCTCTTAGTTCTTTAAGGACCCTGGGGTGCACCCCATCTGGCCCCATTGCTTTATCAACTCTTATTACTTCCAGTTCCTTCAGGACCCTTTCTCGTGTAAAGGGACTTGTGTCCATTTCTGCACCATTCTCACCCCTTGTACTCCTTTCAGACCCATTACCCTCCTCCTCTTCAGTAAAGACTGAGCAGAAATACCTTTTCAATATGTCAGATTTACTGTTGTCATCCTCCACGCAGCCCCCATCCTCCCCCTTCAGTCTCACTATCCCTCCCTTTGTCCTTCTTGAGGTGGTAGGTTGGTAGGCCGACACCGCAGAGAGGTGAACCTTAATGGAGGAATAACTAAGGCCCGCCTCAGACAGGTGTGTGAGGTACTCTAGAACCTGAGAAGCCAAGCACGAAAATGGATCCCAGCTCCTTGCTTGGGCCCATATCGTGAATCTCTTCCACTTCATAGCGTAAGTGGATCTAGTGGAGGATTTTCTGGCCTCCACTAGAATGTATGCAACCTGCGAAGAGACCCCATAGTGAGAAATCGCTATGTCCACAGGTGCCACGCATGAAGGTGGAGAGACTGAAGGCTCGGATGCACCAGGGTGCCCTGCTCCTGAGGCAGAAAGTCGTGGGAAATGGGCAGAGGAACCAGATGTTCCAGTGCCAAGTGTTGCAGAAGAGGAAACCAAATTTGGTGTTGCCAAAGAGGAGCAATCAGGATTGTGTGGGCCCCCTCTTGCTGAAGTTTCACCAGGACCTTTTGAATGAGAAGAAAGGGAGGAAAGACGTACAGAAACCTCCCTGTCCACGAAAGAGAGCGCGTCTTGCCAAAAAGCACCATGCCCGGGAATGAGCGAGCAGAAGACGGGTAGTTTTGCATTGTATGGGGAGGTGAACAGATCCATCTTTGGTCGACCCCATCGAAGAAAGAGATCTTTGACTACCTCTGACTTTAGCTCCCACTCATGGGCCCTGGCCACTGATCAACTGAGACTGTCCGCCAGGATGCTGGTGACTCCCGGAACGTGAACTGCTGTCAGATAAAGGCTGTGCTGAATCGCCCAGTACCACACCCTCATGGCTTCTCGGCAAAGAGGGTATGACCGGGTTCCTCCCTGTTTGTTTATGTACCAGAAAGCAGACATGTTGTCCGTCTGTACCAAGAGAGATTCCGGAACCAGCAGCGACTGGAATGCCTGGAGTGCGTAAAGAACCGCCCTGGTCTCCAGAACACTGATGTGGAGCATCAGCTCCTGGTCGGACCAAGACCCTTGTGTCTTGTGAGACCCCAGATGAGCTCTCCAGCCCAGATCTGAGGCGTCCGCAGTGAGAATTTGAGTCGGAACTACAGGAAGGAAAGGAATTCCTTTGGATAAGTTCGAGAGATCCTGTCACCAGCGAAGATCTCTCTGAAGGCTGTTGGAGATCATGACTTTTTGGTTCATGTCGTCGTCCTCTGGTCCCACTGGACTCGAAGAGACCATTGGGTGACCCTCATGTGAAGCCTGGCCATTGGGACTGTCGAAATGGCGGCCACCATCAGTCCCAATAAACGAAGCACCGAGTGTGCTGGGATTCATCGGGCCTGTGCCACGAGAGTGGCTTGAGAAGCTAGGGTCTCGGCCCGATCCGATGGCTGGAAAGCCTTGCCCTGAACTGTGTCTAGTACAGTTCCACTGAACTGGAGCCTCTGGGAGAGTACTAGCTGGGGACTTGGGAAAACTGACCATAGTGCCCAGTGAAAACAGCAAGCCCAGGTGAAGAGAGAGAGAGACTCTTTCAGGCTGATAGGAGAGGGTGCTGAGCGGAGCCAGTCGTCCAGGTATGGGAAGAAATAAATGCCCTGGCGGTGCAGAAAGGCCACCACCACCGCAAGGCATTTGGTGAACACTCGGGGGGGCTGAAGAAAGGCCAAATGGGAGTGCTCTGAACTGGAAATGCTTCTCCAAGAAAACAAAGCAGATAAAACGGCGGTGGGGTGGGAGGATAGGGATATGCAGGTAAGCATCCTTCATGTCCAGAGAGCACAGCCAAGAACTGTGGTGGAGCGGGGGAGAAAGAGCCCCTGAAGGGTCAACATACAAAACTTCTTGTACTCCACAAAGATGTTTAGTGTGCCGAGGTCCAAGATCGGTCTCAGGTTGCCCATTTTCTTTGGAACAAGGAAAAAGTGGGAGTAGAATCCCCTTCCTATTTGGTTTAACGGGACGGGCTCTATGGCCTTCTTTAGAAGAAGTGCCTGGATCTTCTGAGAGACTATGGGGAACTGATCCCAGCAATAGAAGGACCGTCTTGGTGGTTGAGGGGCTGGAATTTGCAGATTCTATGGTGACTACTGCTGGATGACCTAAAGCACCCAATTTTCTAGTTGACGAACCTCCAACCTTCCAGGTGGAGGCTGAACCTCCCTCCGACCAGTTCCTCCTGAGGTACTGGAGGGAAGCGGAAGGAGGGGAAAGGAGTCAGGACGCCAAGGGGAGGGGAGCCTTTCCCTTAGAGGCCGTTTTTTTAAATTTGGTCTGTGCGGTTTGAGCTCCAGAGCCAGGTGTGCGCTTCTTTGCCTGACGCTTAGCCTGGGATTTGTTCCACCTTCTTTGGTGGCAAAAAGGCTGCTTTTTCTGGCCCGACTTGTAAAGGAGCGGATGTCCCGTGAGAGCAGCACGCTCTACAGCCCAGTAATGATGTCCTTGGGTCGCCGCCAAAGAGGATGGAACCCCTGAAGGGCGTCCAACAGAGAGGACTGCACGTCCTGGCGGTCCATGTAGAGCCAGGAGAGAGGTCAGGGCAGGTCCTGTGGCCGCCGCTCCTACCACTGAATCCACCGAGTCGTAAGTAGCCCAAGGGCTGTTGACACAAGGATTTCCCCATCAGACTTTTTCCAAGAGCTTCTTCCTCAGGGTTTCATCTTGAAAGTCCTGGAGGTCCCTTTCTAAATACAAAAGAGAAGATTTTTGAAAGGTGACCATGTGCGAGACATAATTAAGGAGCATTATGCGCACAAGATGAAGAAAAGTAAATTTTGCGCCCAAATTAGTCGAGTTGACGCGAGTTCTTGTCGGGAGGCAAAGAACTCAGATGTCTGGGCTGGGCTGAATGGTAGTGAGCGGCCGTGATGACCACAGAGTTAGCCTTGGGATGGGAATTCAAATGAGCTATCCCTTCCGGGGGATAATAGGTGTGGTCAGCTTTGCGTGAGACCGCTGGAATGGAGGACGGTTGCTGCCAGACTGTGGTCACAAGGTCCTCGTGTAGTCCCATCCACGGTGGAATGGGAATAGGGTCCGAGGCGGCCAGATCCGGGTGCTCCGCAAGACATTTTCTTTGTGGATCAACCTCTTTGGTCAGCCAACCACCAGACGCCTGAACAGAAAGCAGCAGGTCTCCGGAAGAAGGATCCTCCGGAGGTGACTTTGGGGAGTCTTTCGGAGGGATCTCTACGGGAGATCTGGGATCCGAGTCGGAGTCAGTGTCAGAGGAGTCGGAGCCACTAGGAACAGAGGGCTCTGGTTCTGTAATGCCTACCAAGGTAGAGGTAGTGGCTCTAGCACAAGGAGGCAGTGGAAAGGCCACCCTGGCCGAGGGCGTCGCCCTCACCGGCTGCCTTAACTCCAACACAAGCTGCGCTCTAGCCTCTTTCCGCAACAGAGGGAGGGACTAATGGTCCGGTACTGGAGGAGGAGGATAACGAGGTGGCTGATAACTCAGATATCCTGGGTACTGAGAATAAAGCCAGGATGGATAATATGACGAGTACCCTTGGTAACCCGGCGTGGGATTCCTGGGTAGGATAACCCGGCATCGGAAATGAAGACATCGAATAGTCATCTGATAACCAGCGGAACACCTGCGTCGGAACACCCGTCGGAGACCGCGGCGGAGGACCGCCCTTGAGGCAGGAGAGAGGGTACCTGAACTATGAACCCAGTAGAAGGTCCCGCAGGAGGAGGTGCCGTGGCGCCAGAAGGTGGCGTTGGGTCCTGGAGCGCGCCCGACATAGTGGGGGTGGAGGCTCCATGCCCGGATCCTCTGTCGGCAGCGGAATAAAATCCAGCGACGGGGGAAGGCCTGGCGAGAGGGGGAAACACGAGGGGCCCCCGACGGCAGCTCCAAATGCGACTTTGCTAAAGCAAACAGCAAAGGGTCGGGGGGCGAGTCTCTAGGGTGGAGGACCCTGGGAGACGATGGGTCGACTAGTCCCTCACTCTGTCCGACGTCGGGGGCCAAACTGGAGCCCGACAGGAGAGTGGACGGATTTTTGCGAGTGTCGAAGACGACGGTGTCCGAAGCAACAGATTCGGCTGGGCTAGAGATGGCGTGAAGGCCGCCGCTAGGCTGATCGGCGGAGGCCGTGCGCCCTTCGCCGGAGGTGACGGGTGACTTATCGGCAGGATCAGTCGACAAAATTACCACCTCCAAAGAGGCAACCCCTGGCTGCCCGCTCTCCTCGGCAGGAAGGGGAGAGGGGGCCCAGCCCAAAGAAGCGGACGGGCGCCCGAAAAAGTACTCACGGTTGCAGACCTCTCCGGCTGCGATTGACTCCTGTCCCGACACTTTTCCTTACTTTTCTTCTTCTTCGGGGCTGGCGACGACGACCTTTCCCTGGGTTTTTGGAGCTCCTTTTCCATAGACGCCAAGCGTCGGGTCAATAGATGGGCCTCGAGGGACCTCTTGTGCCTGGTTCTGGTCGCCTGGTTGAAGGCCTGGCAGATGGAACACTCCTGGACGTTGTGCTTCGAACCAAGGCACAGGAGGCAGCGGGAATGGTCGTCCCCATGCGGGATTTGAGTGCCGCAGTTAGAGCACTTTTTCTTCTGTCTAGAAGACATCAAATTGAAGAAAAATGTTTTGTAGGAATACTAATGCAAGAAGCGAAGAAAACTTCAACAAATATAACGTGGACGTTAGACTACTGTTCGGACATGAGCCGAACATGACTGAGGTGACAGCGGGAAAGAACTGGTGAGTGGGCGCGGGACCACCCCTTTTATAGTCAGGCTGACGTCACTACGCCCCGTCGGTCCCCGCTGATGATTGCTATCTACAAGTTTGTCGTGCGGACCTGACGCCGGGGGGTGCAGTCCTATATGTGAAGACCTACTGCAGGAACCCTCTCAAAGTAGGATCTACTGTTACAGTTGAGTAACCAGTTTTTCTACGAGCGTGGATATGCTGTCCATCCACATTCTTTTGGCAGACTCCTAGCAGTTCTCCGGGAGGAGGGAGGGGAGGCAAGGCACACACCCCCTACTTAGGGAACAGAGATTGGAGAACTGAGGCCCCAAAACCAGCATCCCGGCGTGACTCAAGGTCAATGTGGTAGTGGGTGATGAAGGGGTTTGCTCACTTCCAGGTAGCAGCCCGACAGATTTCCTGGATAGGGATGTCCCTGGAAGCAGCCACCGATGCAGCAGTATGGCAGGTAGAATGAGCTCTTATCCCTCTGGGAGGCTCCTTGCCTGCCAACTCGTAGCACAGACCTATGTATGATCTGATCCATCTTGCAATAGTCCGCTTTGCTGCAGGTCTGCCAGAAGCGGCTTCTGCATAGGTGACAAACAGTTGGCGAACCTCTCCCCGAATTTCCGCCATCATCTCCTTGTAATAGGAGAGAGCACATCTCAGGTCCAAAGTATGGAGCCTGTACTCGGCCTCCGAGGTGTAATTAGGGTAGTATACCGGCAAAGTTAACACCTGGTTAAGGTGCAAAGTACAGTATGTAAGAACTTACCGTAACAGTAGATCTTCGAGAGAAGCTCTTGCAGCAGGTTTCACATTGAGGACTGGCGCCACCAGGCCACGGTTCTGGCAACTTTTTCTCTAGTAGTACCGAGGTGGGAACGCCTCCCGCCGATGTCAGCTCCACTCCCGACGTCGCCCTACATAAGGGAGGAGTTCCCCACGTGCTCCAGTTCTTGAACGCTCTCATCCCATCAGGCAAGAAAACCGGCCTGATCCCTGGAGGAAGGTGGGCAGGAAATATACCTGCTGCAAGAGCTTCTCTCGAAGATCTACTGTTACGGTAACTTCTTACGTAACTGTACTATCTTACTTCGAGGAGAACCTCTTGCAGCAGGTTTCACATTGAGGACTGAGTCCCAGGCAGTATAAACTTATAACAACCCCTGGGAGGGAGAAGAAACAGCAGGAAAAGGACAGCAAGAGAAGGGAAGATCCCTCAGGAAACCAGGCCTTGCAGAACCGCAAGGCCAAACCCTGCTCTACATCTGGAAATGATGTCGAGGCTACAATGCCTGATGAAGGTATGGACAGAACTCCAGGTAGTGGCAACACAGATATCTGCCATCGGTACCCTCTTCAGCGCTGCAAAGGAAGTAGTGATAGCCCTGGTAGAGTGAGCTTTAAATGGCCCCGATGTCGACCTATTAAGCTTCTCATAACAGTACAAAATGCAGCAAACCAACCAGCGCGAAAGCATCTGTTTGTTGACCGGGCGACCTACGGATCGTTGGGCAAAGGACACAAAGAGCTGATCAGACTTCCTGTCCCCCTTGGTTCTACCTAGGTAACATCTGAGAGACCTGTGTACGTCCAAGGAATGAAGCAGGGCCTCTCCCCTCTTGAAGTGCTCCGGGTAATAGACCGGGAGCTGATCCGACTGATTCAAAGTGAGCTCCGAAAACACTTTCGGTAAGAACTTCAGATTGGTGCGGAGATCAACCCTGTCCTTGTGGAAAACCAGGTGGGGTTCATTACACGAGTGCTTGAAGCTCTGAAATGCGCCTCGCTGAAGAGATTTTTCTCAGAAGAAGCCAGAAGGGGAAGGAAGGAAACATATTCAATTCAGCGCTTTAGAGTAACTGGTAATTGCTATTTTTCTTTTGAACTTAGATTGTGGGCTTTTAGTGACACTATACTTTCTTTGTTGTCTTTACTTATAATTGTTTTTGGGTTGTTGAAAATTTAAAACATAGTAGTGGTGTAATTCTGTGCTGTCTTTAATTGCTGAAATTTTACTTCCCTTCCCCAACTCTTAATTATATGCCCTGTTAAATCTGATTGACAGGAGCTAAACACAGGAGTATAGTAAAGGGGTGTGAAGTGGGAGGGGCATAAGGGAAGAAGCCCACCCTCAGCACGACAAGTGTTTTGACTCATTTATTTATTTATTGGTTTTCTTTAAAAAAAAAAAAAATTATCTGAGGATCAGTGGCAGGATTTTAGTACAGTAAATAATAAAAAGGGAACTAGAGAGCTTCAGTAGCAGACAAATGAGTGGAACTGCAGTATAATGTGAGGAGTGGTGCAATGCAGTGGCTGTGGGGCAGCCATATTCAGGCAGACCTTCTGGACACTGAGGTGCTGCCTATCTGCATCAATCTCTCTGGACCTGGGATGAGGTAGCCAGACTCAGAGCGAAGTAAACTGGGTCAGGAGTACCATCACCCCTATCCAGGGACCACCCAGTCCAATGCAACTGCCTCAAAGGATGCCGAGCGAGGAGCACTTGGATGACAGTGGGCTCAGGGAGGGTTGAGAGACAGGCAGAGGCACATCCCAGATCCTATTCCACTCAAGAACTCATATGCCACACTGACAAATGAGGACAACCAAATAGAGGTACCAGAGAAGTGGAAGGAAAGTATGGAGGTTAGCTAGGAGGTGACCTCAGCGGGGAAAGCAGTGGACCCCAAAGGAGGAGGCGAATCCTGGTGGGGGACTCCATCATAAGAGGGATCCAGCTAGGAACACAGGAGGGGGAGGACAGGAGGTGAGGGTGCCTACCAGGTGCCACGGCATGGAGGGATGGAAGGAAGATCCTGGGGATCACTGGGTGAGCAAGGCAGGGAGGTGAGCCGGATGTCATTATCCACCTAGGTACTAATGACCCTGGCAAATGGGGAGCCAAAGGAAGTTCAGGAAGAGTTTAGGAAACTGGGAGGGTCTCAAGCAAGTAGCTACTTCTGTCACTTTCTCAGAGTACTACCTGTGAGAAGCAAGGAGAGCATAGGAGTGCATGCACCAGGAATTTTAACTCATGGTTGAAGAACTGGTGCTGTGAGGAAAGGTTTGATTCGTTGGTGACTGGGACCCACCTGGAGAGATGGAGTTTGTAAGCCTGGCGGCCTGCATCCATCCTGGAGGGGAATCCAAGCACTCAATGATAAGTTTAAATGCTACACTGACAAGCATTTAAACTAGCAAAGGGGAGTGGCAGGCCAACAAGGAGGGTACCTACTTGCTCACCCCACAGATAGCAGTGGAACCAGTGAACCAGAGGTAGCTATCTCTGCAAAGCAGTGTGCAAAAGATGGAGATTAGTGCCCAAGGGCGGATAAGCAGAAAGGGGCAAAATTCAGCAGAAGGGCAGACAGAAAGGAGAACCAGGGATAAATGACAACCAAGGAAGGGGCTGGGTAGAACAGTGAAACAGTCTAGGAGGTCAAATCATGAAAGCCATGTGTGCAAATGCCAGGAGCCTTAGCAACAAGATGGAAGATCTGGAGGCTGTCATGGGTACAGTCAGACCTGGACATTGTGGCCATCACTGAAACCTGGTGTAATAATAACCACGACTGGGAGATAGCCATACCTGCCACAACATATTCAGAAGAGACAGAGCAGGCAGGAAGGAGGAGGGTGGCACTGTATGTGAAAAATTACATAAAGCCACAGAGATCCAGGAGGAACAAAATGGGGAGAGATACTGGGTTAAGCTAGAAAGGAAAATGGGGACAGCCATCCGCACAGGTGTGGTCTATAGACCACCAGCCCAGGAGAAGAAACAGATGGGGAGCTGATGCTAGCCATCCAAAGGATGGCAGACAAGAGTGAGGTAGTACTGGTTGGAGACTTCAATATTCCAGATGTGGACTGGAGCATCCCAGCAGCAGCATCAACTAGAGCAGATTTATCCTGGACTCCCTTCAGGGTGCCTTCCTCAAGCAACTGGTCCATGGAACCAACTCCAGCAGAAGGTAATACTGGACCTTGTGCTCACAAACAGGGACAGTGTGATGGGGGTAACAGTAGGGGAGCACCTGGGAAACAGTGACCACCAGTCATTGTGGTTTGAAATCACAGAAAGAGCAGAACCAAATCACACAAAAACACGTATCCTGGATTTTAGGGGGGCAGACTTTGGGAAAATGGGGAGATACTTGAAAGAGGCATTAAGGGGAATGGGACAGGAATCAGGGGTTGAGGAACAGTGGGCTGTATTTAAAATGGAGATTACAAGAACAACAGAATGATGCATTAAGCAGGTTAGCAAGAGGAAAAGGAAGAGGAGACCATTATGGTTTTCCAAAGGGGTAGCAAAGAAAGTAAGCCAAAAATTGCATTCAGGCAATACAAAAGACACAGGCAGAAGGGGATAGGGAGAAGTACCCAGGAGAAGCAAAGGCAGGGAGGTCGGTAAGGGAAGCCAAAGCTCAGACAGAAGAACACATTGCAAAATCAGTGGGTGGGGAACAAAACCTTTTACAGGTACATAAGTGAAAAAAGAAAGACAAAGGGAGGGATAGTGAGACTGAAGGGGAGGATGGGGCGCGTGGAGGATGACAACAGAAAGCTGACATATTGAAAGGTATTTCTGCTCAGTCTTTACTAAGGAAGAGGAGGTAATGGGTCTGAAGGGGTACAAGGGGTGAGAATGGTGCAGAAATGGACTGGAGTCCCTTTACGAAGAAAGGGTCCTGAAGGAACTGGAAGAATAAGAGTTGATAAAGCAATGGGGCCAGATGGGGTGCACCCAGGATCCTTAAAGAACTAAGAGGTGGTGGCTGAACCTCTGGCTATCCTGTTTAGCCGATCACTGGAAACAGGGAGTACCCAAGACTGGAGGACAGCAGATGTAGTCCCTTATACAAAAAGTGGAACAAAGAGGAAGCAGGGAACTACAGACCAGTCAGCCTCATCTCGGTAGTGGGGAAGATCATGGAAGCACTACTGAAGGAGAGATTGGTGGAACATCTGGTTGTCAGTGGACTACAGGACCCAAGGCAGCATGGTTTCACCAGGGGGAGGTCATGTCAGACCAACCTCGTTGAATTTTTTGACTGGGTGACTAGGGAGGTGGATCAGGGGAGGGCAGTGGACATGGCCTATCTGGACTTCAGCAGGGCCTTTGACACTGTGCCACATAGAAGACTATTACACAAACTGGGGAATATGGGTGTGGGCAGGACAGTAGTGTGGTGGGTAGGTAACTGGCTGGGTGGCAGGACACAGAGGGTGGTGGTAAATGGCTGTCACTCCACAGAGGGAAGAGTGACCCAGTGGGGCACCACAGGGATCAGTGCTGACCCGGTCTATTCAACATCTTCATCATGTGTCCTACTATGGGACCTAGAAGGCAGAATTTCACTGTTCGCTGATGACACAAAGCTCTGTAACAGAGTAGACACACCAGAGGTGTGAGACAGAATGAGAAGCGACCTGCAGAAACTTGAAGAATGGTCAGGGGTTTGGCAGTTGAAATTCAATGCAAAAGTCACAAGATAATGCATATGGGGCACAAAAACCCTGGCACAATATATCAGTTGGTGGGGAGGATATAGCATGCACCAAGCAGGAAAGGATCTTGGGGTTGTCATCGCAGATGAACTCAAGGTAGGAAACAGTGACAAGGCGAAGAGGTAAACAAATAGGATGCTGGGATGTATAGGCAGGGGCATCACCAGCAGGAAAGGAGGAGTCATAATTCCGCTATACAAGACACTAGTGATGCCCCACCTGGAGTACAGTGTACAGTTCTGGAGACCATACCTCGTGGGGACATAGACAGGGTAGAGAAAGGTTCAGAGGAGGGCAACAAAGATGGTGCATGGATTGCATCACAAGTCCTATGAAGACAGGTTGAAGGAACTGAACATGTACTCCCTGGAGGAGAGGAGGAGAGAGGGATATGATAGAGACATACAAATATCTTACAGGGAGGAACAGGGTGCAGGAAACACTATTTTTAAGCGAAAAAGATGTTCCAGGACTGAGGGCATGGGATGAAGTTGGAGGAGGACGATTCAGAGAAACATGAGAAGAATTTCTTCACAGAACGGGTGGTGGACAAGTGGAACACCTGCCAGAGGAAGTGAGTGGGGCCTGAAACAATCACGGGATTTAAGAATGCATGGGATAGACATAAAGGAATTCTGGAGGTCAGGGGTAAGGGGCAACAGACTTCTAGGAAAACAAACTGAACTTACAAGCTCAAATGGGCAGACTGGGTGGGCCATAGGCCCTTATCTGCCGACACTGTCTATGTATCTATGTAATTGCTACCAAAAGAAAAAATTACTCACCTTAGTAATGTTGTTTCTTCTAATGGAGTCTTGCTGTATTCTGACTATAGCAGTTAGATCCTGCCTTTCAACTGCCCCAGAGAACAAAGAGTTAACTTTCCATGGCCAGCTTGGAGCGTTCAGTGCGAGCTCAGTTGAAGCCCCTGTCTGCTGTTGTTTAAACTCTAACCATAAGATCTTTACGAGCAATACTCACTAGAAGTTCTGTGTGGAAACTGTAAAACTCACACTAGCCAACTGGCAACTAAATTTATTAAAAAGGGTTTTTTGGTTTCAAAGCAAAGTCAGGACTCAAGTCAGGAAACCCAAAAAAACAAAACACAACACACACACCCAAAATAAAGGAGGGTGAAAAGGGCACCCTAGGGTGCTAACTGCTCCTGCCACCCACATCCTAAACCCAGGTTCTGAGAGGGAGGCCGGAGGTCAGGGCGCTAGCAAGACCTCATTAGAAGAAACAACATTACTAAGGTGAGTAATTTTTTCTTCAAACAACATGAAGTCTTGCTGTATTCTGACTATTGCAGACTACCAAGCAGTACCTCCATGGAGAAGGGACTGAACCTACTTTGGGAATAGGCTCTGAAGTACTGCTGTGCCAAACCGAGCATCACTCCTAGCCTGGATATCCAGAGAGTAATGCTTGGTGAATGTATGGACTGTTTTCCAGGTGGCTGCTTGACAAATTTGTAAGACAGGACTATCCCTGGCAGCAGCCAGGGAAGCAGCTGTACCTCTAGTAGAGTGAGCCCTCAGGCCTGAGGTGGAGTTCTACCAGTTTTCACAGCAGAGTGTATATGAAACAATCCACTGGCAGCAGATCTCTTAGTGGCAGGTTTGCCCTTACCGACCTCTCCATATGTGAGGAACAACTGGGAGGACTCAAACCTGTGAGCCCTTGGTGCGCTCTATGTAGTAGCTGAGGGCCCTTTTAACATCCATGCTGTGCAGCCTCCTCTCTCCAGAGGAGGAATTGTCAGTGAAGAAAACGGAGAGACAGACTGGTTAAGGTGGAAATCTGAAACCACCTTAGGCAAAAACTTCCTGTTAGTTCTTTGGACCATTTTATCTCTATGGAAAGAGATGAAATCAGGCTTCACTGACAGGGCTTGCAATTCACTGATACGCCTGGCAGAGGTAATGGCTACCAAAAACATAGTTTTCCAAGTCAAGTACTTAAGCTCTGCAGAGGACAAAGGCTCAAGGGTGGTTGCATAAGCTGAGCAATGCAAACATTAAGGTCCCAAGCAAGACAGGGGTCCCTAAAGGGGGGATTGGTGAGCAACAATCCAGACTTCTAAAAAACACAGGACGGGCTGACAGAGGAGAAGGCCTTGCCACTGACAAGAAGGCAGAAACAGCTGCCAAATGCATTTTAAGTGTAGCTGGCCTAAGTCCTAAGCCATTAAGATGGACCATATAGTCCAGAACTGCAAACAACCAGCAGATTCTGGAGAAATATATTATTAGAGCACCAAATAGTGAACCTTTTCCATTTGGAGTTGTAAGTCTTTCTGGTGGAAGGCTTCGAGAAGCCTTAAGGATATCCAGAACCCCTTGAGAAAGGTGCAGATCAGCAAACTAACCCTTCAAGAGCCATGTCTTGAGACTGAGAGACTTGAAGTTCGGATACCAAATCCTCCCGAGAGGATGTCAACAGGTTGTAATTCCTGGGAAGAGACAGGGGAAGGTGGACTGCTAAGGACAGCAACAGGGGGTACCAGGACTGTCTGCCCCAGTCTGGAGCAATCAGAATCACTTTGCATGGTAGTGACCAGATCTTGACTAATACCTTGAACAGGAGAGGGAAGGGGGGAAAAGCATACAGAAATTTCCCTTCCCAATTCAGGATCAGAGCATCCAGTGGGACTGAGCCCAGAACTGGGGGTCTGCAACAAAAGAGAGGAAATTGGTGATTGTCTGGGGCTGCAAAAAGATCTATCTGTGGAGTGCCCCATCTTGAGAAAATCACTTTCAGAACTAGGGGATCTAGGGTCCATTTGTGATGGCCCTGGGATATTCTGCTGAGAGCATCTGCCAGGATATTGTCCTTCCCTGGGTGGTGAACTGCTATCAGAGAGGTTTGCAGAGAATAGGCCAGGGACCACAACTTCATTGCTTCTGTGCATAAGGCCGAAGACCGAGTGCCTCCTTGCTTGCTGATGTCCCACATTGTGGTGGTATTGTCTGTTCTGATCTGGACCACCTTGTTTTGTACAGATTTGGAAAAGACTTGCAGTGCCAGAAACACTGCTTTGAGTTCCAAGAGATTGATGTGAAGCAGAGATTCTTGAGGTGACCACAGTCCTTGGGTGGTAAGATCCCCCAGGTGGGCACCCCAGCCCAGCAGGGAGGCACCTGTGGCGAGTATCACTGAATGAGACTAAGTGACAAAGGGAACTCCTTGTCTCAAACTGTCCTGATCCTGCCACCATTGCAAAGCCTGGATCAGGTTCGAGTCACTGGGACTAGTTTGGTAAGGGAATCCTTTCTTTGGGACCAGAAGGGTCTTAAGTGGACCCGAATGTCCCTCATCTGAAATCTTGCTCCCTGGACCACTGCTGTGGAGGCTGCCATGTGGCCCAGAAGCTGCAGGAAATGCCTTGCTGGTCGAGACACCTGAAGGGTGAATGAAGAGGCCAGTTCCATAAGGGTCCTTACCTGTCTAGGGGAAGGAAGACTCTTGCCCTTATTGTATCCGGTTCCGCCCCATGAAGGTGAGGAGCTGTACTGGCTTGAGAACTGACTTTGGAAGGTTGAGGAGGAATCCTAAGGAAGTGAGCACTTGCTGAGTTATTTGCAGATGTGACTTGACTTGGTCTGGAGACTGACCCACTATGAGCCAGTCGTCCAAGTATGGAAAGATGGAGATCTTTTTCTCCTTGGAAAGCAACCACTACTGCCAGGCACTTGGTGAACACCCTTGGGGCTGATGTTAGGCCAAAGGGCATTGCTCTAGACAGTAGTGGCCTGAGGGCAACTCGAACCTGAGGTACTTTCTGTGGGAGCACCTGAGTGGGAATGTGAAAATAGGGCATCTTTGAGGTCCAGGGAGGCTAGCCAGTCCCTGGCGTTAGAGAGAAGCAAGAATTATTCCCAAAGTCACCATTTTGAACTTTGGTTTTAAAAAATGCTTGTTCAGATATCTTTGATCCAGGATGGGCCGCCATTCTCCTGTCTTTTTGGGGGTTAGGAAGTACCTGGAGTACAATCCTTTGCCCTGGTGTAGGGTAGGAACACTCTCTATGGCTCTGAGAGCTAGGAGGGAAGAAACCTCTGCCTCTAGGGCAAGGGTCTCAGATGGATTTGCAGGTGGAAAGGATCTGGTTCTCATCTTGGGAAATTTTTTGAAGCTGAGAACCAGTCCCTGGCTTACTACTTCCAGGACCCACTTGTCTGATGTGAGAGACTTCCAGTCCTGGGCAAAGTAAGCTAGCCTGCCCCCTACAGATATTGGAGAATCGGCCCGGGAAGACCCATCAGGGTGTCTGCTTGGCAGGGGCTTTAGGCTGAGGGGTGGAAACAGGCCTGCTCATTCCCCGTCTGCCTCTCCTTCTGAAGAACCCCTCTGAGGCATAAGAAGAAGAGAGCCTGGGCTTAATAAAAGGCCTTTGAAAGAGCCTGCCCCTGGACTACTGCCTTTGAGGAGTGGCTTGCCTTTCTTTGGCCTGAGGCACTCCTGTAGGATGGTCCTATACTCATCCATCTTTTCATATAGTTCTCTGTCTGCTCCCCAAACAGAGAATCACCAATGACAGGAAAATCCATGGCCTTAGCCTGAGTATCCTGTGATAGGCTAGTACATCTGAGCCAAGCTATCCTCCGGAGGGCCACAGATGTAGCCATGACTCTTGATGAAACACCACTGGAGTCCACAGCAGCATGAAACTGCACCTTGGATGCCTCAATCCCATCTGCAGCCACCTGCTCCAGCTCCTTGGCAAGCTGGTCAGGGGTCTGTTTAGCCAGAACCAGCACAGTGTCCCATCTAGACTTCTGGTATCTAGCTGTGTAGGCCATATAGTTAGCCTGCCTGAGTCCCAAAGATGCTGCCATGTACTGCTCCTTTGCCATGGCATCAATCCTCCAGGAGTCCTTATCTGGGGGGTGTGATGCCAAGGGAATATTTGCCTTATCATAGGCAGCAGCCTGCACTACCCCAATATGGCTGCATTGCTGAGAAAGGAACTCTGTGTCCGAGCCTGAAAGGGTGTACCTCTTGTCCATTTGTCTGTTCACAGGAGGTATGGAGTTAGGAGTCTTAAGAATTTTATTTGTCTGTTTCCCAAAAGATTTATGGAGGGAACAGACAGTCTCCTGGACTCTGGGATGTCTATCATTTCAACAAAATCAGGCTCCTCCTGATCCTCTACTACTTCTTCCATTGGAAGATGGAGAGTTTCAACCACTTTTTGTAAAACATAAAGTGGGAAGGGACTCAGAAAGCCTAGGAGGAGAAACACCTGAAGGTCTGTCTGGGTCAATAGGCACATCCAGACTTTCATAATCACCATCATCATCCTCATACTCTCCCTCCTCCGGTTCATAAAATTCTTCTCAAGTGTAATCCGGAACCGGGGGAACAGACCAAACTGAGCCCTTGCCAGATGGTGCCGGTTCATCTGGAACCGAAGTTAGCGACTGTACTATTCTTATCGCTTTGGCTATCTCATCAGTGGTCGGAGTATGAATTTCTGGATCCGAACTGGAAGATTTATCTTTTCTCTTCCTTTTAACCGGAACCGACTCCTCAGAATCGCCTCTCCTTTTGCCTGAAGAAGTTTCACCCTGGTCAGGGGGCACTCCTTCTGGTTTGGTCAGAACCGAACCGGGCTGGCCATCTGGGTCAGTGGACTTCTCGGGCCTCCCTTTCCCTCAGTCTACCTACTCTCTTATCCAGGGTAGCTTTGGGAAAATTCTTACAAATTTGGCAGTCTGAATCGAGGTAGTCAAACCCCAGACAATAAACACAGGTGGTGTGGGGATCAGTCTTAGCAAAGGCTTCCCCACACACACTGCAGTGTTGAAACCCAGTGGGCCTGTTTTTTCTTGGGTTTCTCAGACATGGCCAATCCTATTCAAAAGCGTACCCTTTTTTGGCAATCCATGAGCAAGACTCCCTATTGATTCCTGACCGTGTTACGGGGCTTGGAAAAAAAAAGTAATAAAATCCATTTTTTTTAAGAACCGATACGGACCGGTTACCACACTCTAAGCATTTCACAAACTTTTTTAAACTAAACTGATCGGTTCAGCCAAACCGATCCGAAACTTACAAGTTCCACACAGAAACTAAATGTAAAACCTATCTAGTACTCACGGTACCAGACAGAGACTTAAACCGACAGATTCAGTAGCAGAAATTCGGTAGAAACCGAGTGAAAAACGACACTTTAACCAACTTTTTTGAACCGAGCAAAGGAGAAAATCTCCGGAGTGACTGTTCAGTGAGGAGGAGTAAAGAATCTGACGGTTGGAGTTTAAACAACAGCAGACAGGGGTTTCAACCGAGCTCGCACTGAACGTTCCATGCTGGCCATGGAAAGTTAACTCTTTGTTCTCCGGGGCAGTTGAAAGGCAGGACCTAACTGCTATAGTCAGAATACAGCAAGACTTCATGTTGTTTGAAGCAGAGTTTTCCAGGAAAGGAAACGGAGCTCCGACTTCATAGTCGGCTTGAACGGGGGAAGAGAAAGCTTCTCTTGGACAAACAGGAGATCCCAAGGAGGAACAGGGCCCCTGATGGGAGGTCTGATGTGGAGAATACTGCACACACAAAAGCTTTGGAAACCTCCATCTGAGCCACCATCTTAGCCGACACAGATAAATGGTAAGCGGAGATGGCGGTCAGGTGTACTTTGATGGAGGCATAGCTGAGGCCATTCTCATAGAGAGAAAGCAAGTATTCTAGAATGGTGTTAACCGGACAGACCAATGGATCCACTCGCCTGGCTGTGGACCAAATGCAAAAGCGTTTCCACTTCACAGAGTAAGTGGCCCTGGTGGCAGGTTTCCGTGCCTCAATGAACACCTCAGTGACCTGATCAGACAACCCGAAATGGACCTTAGCTAAGTCTTGAGGGGCCAGGCATGCAGGTGAAGAGAACGTAAGTTCCGGTGCAGCAGGGACCCCCTGTCCTGCGATAGTAGATGCGAGAATAGAGGAAGAAGCATTGCCGACTCTGCTGTTAGACGCTGTAGTAATGGAAAACAAATTTGACAAGGCCATAGCAGAGCAATCAAGATAATGGTGGAATATTCCGACTGAGCCTTGAGAAGGATCTTCTGAAGGAGGGGAAAGGCAGGGAAGGCATACAGGAACCTCCCGCTCCAACAGAGGGACAACACGTCTTGCCAAAAAGCTCCAGGCTCTGGACCTAGTGAGCAAAAATTAGGCAGTTTTGCACTGGATTGTGACGCGAAAAGGTCTACCTCTGGCGTCCCCCATAGACGGAAGATGCGATCTGCAACCTCTTGAAGCAAATTCTCATTCATGGGCTTGCAATCTTGTCCTGCTGAGCGTGTCGGCTAGCATGTTTTGAAACTCAGGAACATACACTGCTATCAAAAACAGACGATGTTCCAGGGCCCAATCCCAGACCCGCATGGCTTTCCTGCGAAGGGGATAGGAATGTGTGCTGCCCTGTTTGTTGATGTAGAACATCACTGAAGTGTTGTCTGTCTGCACCAAGAGATGACCCAGCGCTAAGACCGAGGCCAGGGCTTGTAGTGCGTAGAGCACAGCTCTCATTTCCAGGACACTGATGTGCAGGTTCACTTCCGTGGGAGACCAGGAACCCTGGGTACGATGGTTCCCCAAGTGTGCGCCCCATCCCTGGGACGAGGCGTCCGTGGTCAGAGACTGGGACGGTGCCCCGGATTGGAAGGGTATGCCCCCCAGCAGGTTTTCGGACGACATCCACCAGTGAAGCTCTCGGCGGACTGGCTCCGATATTCTGATCGAGGCATCTAGGCTGTCTGACGTTTGATCCCACTGGACTCTCAGGGACCACTGAATGGTCCTCATGCATAGACATGCCAGAGGGACTGAGACTGTGGCAGCAGCCATGTGGCCCAACAGCCTGAGGAGGAGCCTAGCCGGCACCTTTGAGGCTGACAAGATCTGGAACGCTATGATCCGAATGCGATCCGCTCTGTCAGAGGGAAGAAAAACCTTCCCGAGAGTGGTGTCCAGAAGAGCTCTGATGAACTGGAGAATCTGAGCAGGGGACAGATGAAACTTGTCCCTGTTTATGGTGATTCTGAGACTTTGGAGAAGTGAGAGTGAATCCCTGATGGTGTCCGACAAGCGAAACCTGGAGGGGGCCAGGAGGAGCCAGTCATCCAGGTAAGGAAACACAAAGTGGCCCTGTCTTCAAAGTGCCGCGGTCACGACCGCCAAGCACTTGGTGAAGACCCTGGGGGCCGAGGAAAGACCGAAGGGGAGGACTCGGAACTGACAGTCCTCGTCTTCAAACCTGAACCTTCGATGGCTTCTGTCGATGGAAATATGCAAGTAAGTGTCCTGCATGTCCAGAGACGCCAACCAATCTCCTGCCGATATTTATTTAGCTTTTGTTAACCGTGTAAGTGCACTAGCCATAAAATGACTATGTTCAGGCACCAGGAAGAGTACAGATATGCAGAAACTTAACAGGATAACAATTTATAAGTGCTTTAGATAAAGTGAGTTAAAGAGGATACAATATATCAGACCATACAAAGTAAAGCGCTTTACATATAATGAGTTAAAGTGGATACAATATATCAGAGACATACAGAGTAGACCATTCATAAGTTCATAGGTGCCTACCTATGCAATGAATAGAGAGGACCTTGGACAATAAATTATCAGGTGACATTAGATACCAGAAGGGAGAGAGTAAGAAAAGAAACTATCCTGAATCTCTTGTAGGAGACCCACAGATTTAGATTGCTGAGGTCCAGAATGGGTCTGAGATACCCGGACTTCTTCGAAACAAGGAAGAAGTGGGAAAAGAACCCTTTCCCTGATTCGGCCGGTAAAACCGGCTCGATGGCCCTTTTGTCCAGCAGGGAAGAGATCTCCCACCAGATCAGAGATATAAAAATTACGTACCTACCATAATTATGATCTTTCTGTGTATCTTCACCATTCATCACAGATGGGTACTGGCCGGAGATCAGGACCCTGCGGGAGCTTTTTTTTTTTTTTAAAGGATAGGCGGAGCGCTCGAGGATTAGCCGTTAGGCTTCATCGACTCCGCCTGCCTACCAGTTCTGAGTCGCCGGAGAGGTAAGAGGAAGGGATGGAGGGTGGGACAAGAGAGTCTAAGGGACCGAAAAAGGAAGAGAAAAACTGAACTAAAAGGAGAAATAACGACTGAGAGGACAGCATAGAAGAAGTAAGACTAAGGGGATTGGGTAGGGGCCCCAATCTCTGGAAGCGGAAGAAGGGGAGGGAAGAAAATTTAGGAGAGAGTGAGAGGTAACAAGGATCCGAGACCCTTGTCCGTCACCAGACTGTATAGGAACTGCAAGGAGTAGCTACGCTCTCTGCCAGAATTCAAGGCACAGAATAACTGGCAAAACCCCAAAAGCAGAGTCGGCTATTCTGGAGAAGGACAGGGTACAGGGAATAAGTGTTCTCTCTGGAAAGATATTTTGTGAAAAAAAAAAAGGGGAAATCTTTTTTTTTTTAAACAGTTAGCTGGATAACAGAAGGAGGGCAACCACCAGCTTCCACCCCGTAGGGGTGGAGATATGTGGTAGAGAAGGAGTGCCACTCGAGCTGTACCCTTTAGGGCAGAAAATACCCCCCTGTGTGTCCCAACTTTACCCCGCTCAAGAAGAGGGGTAGGCACAGAGGGAGGAGGACCCAGAGACTGAGGCCAAGGGGATGGCGGGAGGGATTAGATGAATGGTGAAGATACACAGAAAGATCATAATTACGGTAGGTACGTAATTTTTATATCTTATCTGTGTCAATCTTCACCATTCATCACAGATGGGTGAGTACCAAGCCCCCCCAAAGGGGGTTGATTCATTGCACCCTAAGGGACAGAGTCCCTTAGCCCTCAGTGGGTGACACATTAAGGGGGGGAACCTTCTGGGCCTGATGAGGCCCGAGAGTGGGGAGAGCGAGACGGGGTCCCCCCGGAGGGGGAAGGAAGTTGCCCCAACAAACGTCGTCTCGCCCTACGGGAGAAGAGATAGGTTCCCTGGTGAGCGGAGAAAATCACCCTACGCCGGGCCAAGGGTGACAACCGGGAAAGATGAAGCCACGCTGATCTCCTGGTGCAGATCGCTGTCCCTACGACCCTGGTAGCTACCTCACTGGCGTCGTAAGATGCCCTTGCTTGGTGCCTTGCTAGCTCCAGGCTGCGTGCAGAGAGCGCGATGGCTTGCCTGGTTTGCTCCGAGTCAGGCAAAGCAGCTAGGATCTGACCTAGCGCGGACCACAAGAACTTGTTGTAAGCTGCATAGTGGGCCTGATGAGCAGAGATGGAGAGAAGCTACCGTGCCGAGTAGAAGGTCCTCCTCCCCCAGAAGTCAAAATCCAAGGAGTCTTGATCTGGGGGCTGGTCACGTTGGAGGGCGCGAAGCCCGTCAGGGGTGTCCAGGTGCGTCAATCCGGACTGCGGATGAGGCACAGAACCTGAAGACTCCGGGGGAGCGCAATACCTCTGGCAGAGGTCCCTAGGGGCAGGAACTCCGGAGAAGGGCCTCTGCCAGAAACGCATGGACGCCTCCCGAAAGGGAGTAGGCCAGGGTGGCACCACAAGGGTGGCCGCACCAAAATCGCCTAGAAAGGCGTGCGCCGCATGCTCAGGATTGCTCACAGACAGGGGAGAAAGGTGAAGGTCCTCCATCATCCTCACGAAGAAACGCTGATACTCAGAGAGATCAGCGGCCGAAGAGATATGGACAGAGGGTTCCTCTCCTCCAGAAGAGGGGGATGAGGAGCTGGAGGTCACCAAATGTTCCGAAGGTGGCTGCACAGGGGGAGGTTGGAAAACCTGACTGTCCATAGCCCTAACATAGGCCGGGAACCGAGCAGCCACCGCTCTGAACTGCTCCCAGGTGAGAGGGCTGCTAGGACCAAGAATGCCTGGGAGCACTGGAGCATGTGGCAGAAGGATAGGGGCAGAGCCGAGAGAAGAAGTCGGCTGACCTCTGCCAGGGCTAGGGAGCGGACCATGGACACCCGAGGAGGGTGTCCCGGAAGACTCCACAGCCGACAGCTGTACAACCACGTTGGTACTGCCAAGGCTGCGCCCAGAAGAATCCCCCCAGTGAGGCGACCAGGGCCGTATAGATCCAGAAGGATGGTCCCCTGCCTCCAAAGAATGGGACCCCCTCAAGGAACCAGAAGGGGAAGGGCAGAAGTCCACTGACTGACAGTCAAGGCCAGGTGGACCCCAGAGAAGAGCCAGCCTTGACCCCCACCCTCGACCCCTCAGAGTCCGGAGGGTCCTGGTCTCGAGAGGGCCAGCCTAGGGCACTGCAGCTCCGGGCTGCCTCCGAGGGAGAGACCAGGAGCAGCACCTCCCCTGCAGATTTCCAGTGGGCCCAAAGTTGGGCAATCGAGACACCTACCGGAGGGGGATACCACCCCGGGGTTGAGGAACCCCCAAGGCCAGGTTGCATGGCAATGGTGGCAGCGCCGTAGCCTGCTGGTCAGTACCACTGACCCTAACCTCGGGGAACTACCAGCTCTTCAGAAGAGGGCTGGCTATGACTTGTCGTGGATACCACTGGCTGGCTCTCCTCCATGAACCAACCCGGAAGGGTGTGAGCTGCTAGTCGACTCCGAGCCGACCCAGAGAGGTGAGTCAGGGCCCTAAGCCAAGCGGTAGGAGGGCGGGAAGGCAACCTTACCAAAGGGCCCAGGCTGTCAGAGCAGTGGCCGAGGGCACAGTGCCCTCCACAGCCCATAGCAGCTGACAGAAGGCAGGGGCAGCTCAGGCCAAGGTTCCAGAGCCAGGGCCACCCGCGTCGCCGTCAAGTCCACTGGCACCAGGGGCGGTACCGAGGGCAGACGGCGCCGAAGCCCTCGCCGGGCGCCAAGGACGGCACCAATGACGGCGCAGAAGGCCACGGCAGTGTCAACCTCGGCCCATCCTACCGCGACAAAAGCCTTGAATCAGTGTCACAGCTCCAGAGCAGCGTTGGCCGCAGTGCATGAGCAGCGCCAAAGGGCCTCGACAGCACCGAAGGACAGCGTCGACCGGGCCTTTCGGACGCGGGAGCCTTCACCCCCGAAGGCGTTGTCATGGTGCCTCCGCCCACTCCCGGGGAAGCGGGGCACAGGCCTCCTGCCGCGGGAGGAGCCTCGACCAAGGCCAGGCTATTAGTAGCTGAGGCTCCCTCCTCCTCGCCCGTATAGAACCGGAGGGGACCTGGAGGAAAGGCCGAGAGGCCGGCTGCGATGGCCGCGAACCCTACCCGAAAGTCGGCGGAGCTAGCCCCACTTTCCACGCGCGCTGTTTGAGGACACGGTGGTCCGTGGAGAAGCAGGCGTCGCACGAATCCATGTCGTGAAGTGGCCAAGACACGTGAGACACCGGTCATGTTGGTCGGTAACGGAATACTTGCGGCCGCACGGGTACCGACGCATGGGGGGCCGACCCGCCTTGGAAAACTTCTTGCCCTCCAAAACAGACTCAACGTCACAAACTTTAAAATAAAAAGGAAAGATCTTACCAGCGACCTCGAGTAGAGGCAAACCCAGAACTAGTAAGACCGACGGACTTAAACGTTGCAATAAGGCTGACAGGCCTAGTTTTCTTCCAACAGCTTCCCTCGACGGCGGGAGACGAAGAAATGGTAGGCAGGCGGAGTTGATGCAGCCTAACGGCTAATCCTCAAGCGCCACGTAGTACGTCGGTCTCGAGGGTGGCGCCGATGCTGCGTCGGCTCCGCCTATCATTTAAAAAAAAAAAAAGCTCCCGCGGGGTCCTGATCTCCGGCCAGTACCCATCTGTGATTAATGGTGAAGACTGACACAGATAAGATCTGTGCTTCCTTGGGTATCGGCATGGGGGCGGTGGTCTGTCCGGAGGAATGGATTCGAGCTCTATGGAGTGCCCGAACTCCATGAGCTCCAGTACCCACTGGTCGGAGGTCACCTGACCCTAAGCATCCGCATACAGTGAAAAAGCTGCTCCTCGACCATCTCCTCTGGTTGAGAGACCAGAGAGGTGGGCGCCTGGATAGTCAGGCATTGGGGGAGGGAGCGGCGCGATTGCTTTATTTAGTCTAGTGGCGGAAGCCGCATTGCCTCTGGCTCCGCCTAAGACCAAAGCCCCTCGCCAGCGAGTTGCTGGAAAACGAGGTTGCTGTGGCTGATGTCCCCCATGGCCACGAAAACAAGGTTTGCGAGCTTGCCCCTGTTTTGGGCGGTACATGGACTGCACGGAACGGATGGCCTTTCCGGAGTCCTGCAGCCTGGTGATAAACCGCTCCATGTCCTCGCCAAAGAGCACAGAGCTTTTCGAACCCAGAAACCCAAAGCCACGCATGTCGTCGGAGGCAAATGCCAGTGGCGGCCGCCCTGGAGGAGGTGTCCGCAGAGTCGTAAGCCGACCGCAAAACATGGGTGCCCACGTCTGCCGAGGACAATCGGGCATGCTCTGCACAATGTCCAATCCTGGTTGCCAAAGGGCATTCTGGAATTGGACCATATGTGTCAGGAAATTAAGACTCCTGATGCTGCAGGTTGCAGCAGAGTACACCTTGCGGCCCATGGAATCCAGCTGCTTTGACTCCCTGTCAGGCGACTGGGTGCTCAGATGTTTGGGCCTCTGCGAACGATCATGAGCCGCCGAAATCACCACAGAGTCTGTAACAGGTGCTTTGGTCAGAAAGGGGTAGTCTGCAGGCGCCCGGTAGAGTCGGTGAGCCTTCTTGGGCACAGCAGAGGAGGAATGAGGACGTTTCTAGGTTGCCCGGGTGACATCCTTAAAGGTGTCAACCATGGGAGGGATGACCACCGGCTCTGCATCTCTTTGGCGAAGGTTATTTAGCCAGCCACAGTCGCTCGGGGTCCAGTGCCTCAGTGTCCCAACCCATGTTGGCCTGGATGTGCCTCATCACCTCCATGAGGCTGGGGTCATCTGGAGGGGACTTAGGTAGACCCTCCGTGTCCCCTAGGTCTAGCACCAAGTAGGCGTCAGAGGAAGAAGAATTCGAGTCTACATAGGAGTCTGGAGAGGAAGAGGGGGAGGGTCTATGCCTCTTCCTTATGAGCCTCTTGTCCGGAGGAGAGGGAGAGCGGGAGGAGCTACTAGACCTATCCCACCTAGATTTCTTTGTGTGTTTCTTAGGAGGAGGCACCTCATCCGCCCCCCATTCCCCGGTTCGAGTGGGTCTGGAACCGGCACCGGAGTGGGAGGAGGCACACCCGCTGGCAGATCTTTTTTAACTGTATCCCACCAGTGGGTGAAGAGCTCCTTCACTTGAGAGAGGTGTAATCTGGGAGATTCAGGAGTAGGTGTAGGAGCACATGAGCCCGCACCGGCCCCGCCATCTGGGGAACGGCATCGGCAGTACCTGCCCCAACCCGCGTAAGCTTCAAGGGGACATCGGGCGCGCCAGCACCACGCCGCCAGGGTAAGGCACTGGTTGAACCAGCGACTGGGAGAAGGGAGTGTCGAGCTGACGTCTGGTGTTCGAAGGACCGGGCGTTGGATGGACCATAACCCGGGCGGAAGAACCGTCGCTGGGACGGGGCCAGGGAGTCACGGGTGGACGAGGTGTGATGCTCCAGCTTTTTTATGGGCCGACGAACGCCTTCGGGGTGGTGTGAGCCTTGTGACGGTCGGCCTTTATAGCTGGAGGCTGGTGTCAGTAGGTGTCCCGCGATTTGGGAGGCAAGAAGGAAGCCCTGCCACCTGGAGACCTTGCTCGACTCCCGAGTGTCGGCCTTCCAAGAAGAGGTCGAGCGGGAGGAGACCCTACCTGCGCCCTTTGACTTCTCGGTGGGCTGAGAAACTTTCAGCGGCTGAAGAGAATCAGTCTTGGAGACAGCAGACGAAGTTTTGAGGGCCATGAGGCGGGAATCGTGCCCCGACGACCCGGACTTCGATCCCGAAGACCGGCCTTTTGAGTGAGACTTTCCTGTCTTGCTCCCGATGCTTGTGAGGCTTGTGGGCTGGAGGAGGATCAGATTCTCCTGAGGAGGAGGCCCGTTTCATGGTGGCTAATTTCGTCTCGGCGATAAAGGCTGCGAGAGACATGTGGCACCGCGAGTTAAAGTCCTGGCAGTGGGGGCAGGCATCGGTGTTGTGGTCAGGCCCCAGACAATAAAGGCACTGCGGTGACCGTCCTTGGTGGGAATTTGTCCCCAACAAGTGCACTTATTAGGATGTGATGACACAGAGCTAAAACATACTGAAAAACGCGAAAATCCGGTGGAAAAGAGCGATTGGTACTAAGCCGAGTTGAGGAACTAACCCCTGACCGTGGCGGCAGGAAAGAATTGGAGCACGTGGGAACCTCCCTTATGTAGAGCGAAGGTCGGGGCACAGCCGGTTGGTGGGGGCGCCCATCGCCGGTACTACTAGAGAAAAAGTTGCCGGAACCGCTGTTGGTTGACGCCAGTCCTCAATGTGAAACCTGCTGCAAGAGCTTCTCTTCGAAGTAAGATCTCTGACACCACCTTCGGAAGGAATTTCGGGTTGGTGTGTAGGACAACCTTGTCCCTGTGGAAGACCAGATAAGGGGAATCCACCAAAAGCGCCTGGAGCTCCCCTGTCCTTCTGGCAGACGTGATAGCCACCAGGAAGGCTGTCTTCCACGACAAGTGTGACAATTCACACTTGTGCATTGGTTTGAATGGCTTGCCCATGAGCTTTGCCAGTATCAGCAGTAGATCCCACGGAGGTGGAGGTTCACGCACTGGAGGGGATATGTGATCCAGGCCTTTGAAAAAGTGCCCGACCACTGTCTCCTGTGCCAACGTCGGCTGACTGGCCCACACCCGGTAAGCAGAGATGGCTGCCAGGTGCACCCTAAGGGTCGATGACCCTAGACCCCCTTCGGAGAAACATAGACTTTGACGGCAGATAAGGACCACTTGGCCCATCTAGTCTGCCCATTTCCCTACCTACAGGATAGGCTGCAGATCCTAGTTAGCCAACAGCCTATTTCTTCCTACCTTGGAGAGAGACCAAAGGTAGTCAAGAATGTTAACCACTGAACAGGACAAAGGGTCCAGGCCCTTGCTCTGACACCAAATGGAAAACCTTTTCCATTTGAAGGCATAACATTTCCTGGTCGACTCCTTTCTGGATGCCTCCACCACGGTGTAGACATCTTCGGAAAGACCCAAAGCCTGGAACACTAGCCGCTCAGGTACCAGGCTGTGAGGTGCAGGGACTGAAGGTCCGGATGGAATACCTTCCCCTGATTGAGTGATATCAGGTGCAGGCATGCTGGAAGCCGCTCCGGGTGCCTGCAGCTGAGGCTGAGGAGATCTGGATACCAGAACTGGCGTGGCCAGTCTGGGGCTACCAGGATCACTTTTGCCTTGTCCCTCCTCACCTTGAGCAGCACCTTGTGGATCAAGGGAAATGGAAGGAAGGCGTAGAGGACGCCTGGGGTCCATGGCCTCGAGAAAGCATCCCCACTGCAACGAGCCCTGCTTGGGGAGGTGGGCATGAAACAGCCTCAGCTTGGTGTTTTCCCTGGAGGCAAATGGGTCCACCATTGGTTTGCCCCAGTGGGAGAACAGGCTGTAAGCTACCTTTGGATGGAGAAACCATTCGTGGGATTGTCTGACCTAAGCGGCTGAGAGCATCTGCCAGATGGTTCGAGGCCTCTGCCACATGGATGGCTAGGAAGTCTGCCTCTAATCGGCTCACAAGGGTCCAGATGCGGAGCTCCTCCCTGCACAGCAGACGGGAGTGCGTGCCGCCCTGTTTGTTGAGGTAGTACATGGTCGTGGTATTGTCCATCTGGACTTGAACCACTTGACCCCGGAGCCGAGGAGCGAAAGCTGACTGTGCCAGTCTGACTGCTCTGAGCTCCAACAGGTTGATGTGGCATTGGGACTCCTCGGGGTCCAGAGCCCATGGGCCCTTTCGTCCCCCATGTGAGCTCCCCAGCCCATGAGAGAGGCATCAGTTATGAGGACGACCATTGGCTCGGGGCAGACAAACGGATCCCTTCCTGTAACTGGTCTGGAGCGGTCCACCACTGGACAGCATCCCACATCTTCTAGGTTACAGTGATCAGCTGGTCGAAATGACCATGGTGTGGAGTCCACTGGGTGGCCAGCTCCCATTGGAGAGGGCGCATGTGCAACCGGGCCCAAAGGACCACTGAAGTGCACGCCGCCATGTAACCCAGAAGGCGAAGAAAGTCCTGAGCAGGGCGCAAGTGCCTAACCAGAAATGACTGGGCAAAGGAGGAAAGAACCTCCGCCCTGTCCGCCGAGAGCCGAGCTCTGGCTTGACAAGAGTTGAGTTCTGCCCCGATGAAGGCCATCACCTGAGAAGGCACGAGTTCCAACTTGGCCTTGTTGATCAGGAGGCCGAGTTGAGAGCAGGTTTGGAGGGCCAGGTCCCTGGACCTCTCCACCTCCTGTTGGGTGGAACCAGCTAAGAGCCAATCATCGAGGTAAGGATAAATCCTGACCCCCTGACACCGGAGATCAGCCACCACCGCTGCAATGCATTTGGTGAGGACCCGTGGGGCCGATGACAAGCCGAAAGGCATGGCTCGCAACTCGTACAGGGTCCCTTCGACCCTGAAGCGGAGGAACTGCTGATGGGACGGATTGGGACGTGAAAGAACGCGTCCTGCAGATACAGTGAACAGAACCAAATGTTTCACTCCAAGGATGGTATGATCTGGGACAGAGTGACCATCCGAAAGGTGCGTCACCTGAGATATGGATTCAGGTCGTGCAGATCTAGAATGGGGTGCCAGCCCCCTGTATGCTTGGGTACCAGGAAGTAACTGGAGACAAAGCCTGGGTCTGCTGAAGGATCCGCCACTGGAGCTACTGCCTCCTTGAGGGGGAGCTAAGTGATGTCACCTCTGAGAGTCGACTGGGTCAGAGCGGATAATCTTTCCTCCCGCGGGGCGTGGGCTTGGCTTGGAGGGTACTGCTCGAATTTCAGAGGCAGTCCCTGACCGACCACTAGGAGAACTCACCTGTCCGAAGTGACAACAGACCAGATGGAAAGGAAGTGGCGGAGCTGGCCCCCCCACGTGAGGACCTAGAGCTGAGGTGACGGAAGAGGGGTTGGCAGCCCCCGTCCCGTCACTGAGCAAACTTGGAGGAGGAGGAGGCTCCAGGATCTGAACCTCTCCCTCCTTTACAGGCCTGTTGGGGTCTGGGCTTGGGCTGAGGGCACCAAGCTTGAGCCTGCTGCTGATGCTGCTGTCCACCTTGAAAGGAGGACTGCTGGGCCGCAGGGAAAGAATGCCGAAAAAGCTTCTTCTTTTTCTTCTGCTGGTTCTTGCCTGAAGAACTCCTGGCAGAAGTAGCGTCCAAAATGGCACTGGACTGCTCAATGCGCTGAAGGTGATCGGCCACTCCTGGGCAAAACAGGCCTGTTCTGAGGAAGGGCACGTCGGCTAGTTTGTGCTGGGTATCCGCCGGAAAGCAGGAAAGCCTCAGCCAAGCCCTGCGACGAGAGGCAACTGCGGCAGCCATCGAGCAGACACAAGAATCCCCAATGTCCAGGGCCAATGTCCAGGGCTGTCTGAAGCTGCTGTTTGGCAACAGCTCGGCCCTGATCCCGGACCTGCTTGACTGTGGTCTGCATGTCCACGAGGAGATGTGGGAGGACTTTATCTAGCAACCCTAGAAGGGCGTGAGAGAAGTGTGCCATGATGACGGCTGAACTTGTCTGACGAAGGCCCAAGGAGGAAGCCGCACAGACCTTCCTGGCTGAATGGTCCAGGAGCTTGGACTCTTTATCAGGAGGTCGGTCAGTATCGGCAGAACTTCCAGTATGCCTGAACATAGAGGCGGTCACCAGGCTCTCGGCCGAAGGGTGGTCTGTGAACCCCACTAAGGACCCCATGGGCACTGCGCACTTGTGGGCAGACGGAGCTGGACAAGAGGCAGGACGCTGCCAAAGTTCAAGGGCCAGGCCGACAATAGCCTCAGCCACAGGAAAGGCCTCCGTTGGGGTATCCCCTCTCTTAAGGATGTCCGTAAAAGGGTACGCCACCTTTTTCTGGATTGGCTCCAGGGGCATCCCTGTAGAGTCAGAGATGAGGCGAAGGATCCCTTGAAAAGATGAGGGACCTTCCTCTATCTCTAGGCCAACGGTTGATTCATCATCACCTGGATGTGAATGCAAGCTGGTAATGTCCGAATCCAAGAAATCCGGATATAACGGCCTACCACCCAGGTCACTTTCACCTCACTGAGGGCTGTCCGGGGTGACCATGACCGACAACTGCCGGGGAAACCTGGTGTCAGGTCTGTCTTCCTTGGAAGGAGCCCCTTCCCCAGGCTGTTTGGCAGTGGTTCCACCACAATTAGTGGAGAGACCGTTTTGGGCTGAGCAGGTGGTTTTGCCGGCTCCGCAGGCTGAGGAACCGATGTAGTCGGCTCTGAAGGAGTCGGCTTTGGCCTAGGAGGCAAAAGTCAGGTAATGGCTGGTGTAGGCTTGTGCCCGGACAAAATTAGCTGTTGCCACATGAGTCCTCGTAGCGCTGACGAGAGTTTCCGCTGGAGCCTCTCCTCATCCGAGGAGGAAGAGGACAACTGATGGCGTTGCCTCTTTTAAGAGCGCTTATGGCTCTTCCTCGGCCTGTCGGACGAGGGGGCCTGAGAGCTTAATCGAGAACGGGTGGGCTGACTTGGTCGCTCGGGAGATACCGGCGGGACTGGTGACTTCCCGGGATCAGGGACCACATGATCAATGGGAGTCCTAGCAGAATGGGTCTCATCATCTGGAAAGACCAGATTAGGGGTTCGATCGAGGGAATCGTTGACCGGAGTCTGCGATATCGGATTGAAAGGATCGATCATGATTTCAACCTTGTTGATCGATAATTCGACTAACCAGATGGCAAAGCTGAAAAACCAGCGGCCGAAGAAGCGATCTTGACCGAAGTCGAGACTGCATGAGTCTGGGACCGAGATCTCTCCAGCTCCCAAGAACGTCTCTGTTGAGACAAGACGCCCCAGGATCCGCCTCCGCCATTGATCAGAGGAGGCGAGTCCAAGAGGCCTCCCTTGGTCGGAGAGACTGGCACAATTCTCGGAAGGAACACGAGAAGGTGGAGCCCTGGTTGAATGGAACAAAGAAGCTGCAAGAGGAATCTGCAGCATGAGCCGCTTTCTCCTCGAACACTTGATTGCGTTCCAGTTGCTCAGCAGAACCCGCAGCCATGGAAACCGTCCACCAAACCTCCTTGGATTTCACCGGAAGGTTCCTCTTCTCCAGCCTTCCCAGCTTCAGGCATGCAAGACAATCGTCGAGGACGTTGGGATGCACGGCAAGACACAGATTGCATTTCGATGTGTCATGGTCGACACCGATGCAATAGATGCACGTGGTGTGGGGATCGGTGCAAGACATCTTCTGGCCACAAAGGCACCGACGAAATCTGGGGGAAGACTGGTCTTCCGTGACGACAGCAACTTTGCGATCGCCTAACGAAACAATGCGAATTTCTCGTAAAACCCAGGGTTTGAAAGCCAGGGCCTACAAAATGCGTGAGCACGAGGGAGGCAACCTGAATCTTCCAGCGAAAGGAAGATCTGGCATCATGGGGTGGAGCCGAGGAAGATACCACCCGGGTGGGTGGGAGGAACCAGCTTGAAGACTTCCAGTGAGATTTAAAGCGGAAGGAGACATGCCAAAAGGGTGTGGATGAACAACATATCCACGCTCCTATAAAAATCTTTCTTTAGGCTGTCGACTGCTGAAGAAGGCATCCGTGGAGCCGAACTACACGGGTCGATGGTGGGAAAAGAACTGAGATGGCACCAGGGGACCGCCCCTTTTATACCATGTCTGACGTCGGGCAGAGCCGACATTGGGGGCGGTTCCCCGCCTGAGACTGCTAGCTACATGCTTTCCGTGGGGTCCTAATGCCGGATGGTATTAGTCCTAATGGTATTACCTGTTGCAAGAGTTCCACCCTCAAAGTTAGATCTGAGAATTTCCTTAAAGTACACCAGAGGAGGTAGAGAGGGAGGAGGTGGTGGTGGTTGCACAAACCCAGATCCAGGCCCATGTCCCACAAAACTGTGTGTAGCCCGGATAAAAGTAGGCTGACGAAAAAGGATCCTGCTTCAGGGCTGATGGAGGGTACCCTGACAGAGGATAAGCCGATGTCTGAAAGCCCGACGTCAGGCCGTATTGTGGGTAAGACGAAAGGCCTGACGAAGGATAACCAGACGGCTGCCCTGACAGAGGGAAAGCAGAAGGTCCTGATGGGAGGTAGCTAGAAGGAGGCCTCGAGGGGTGATAGCCTGACGGCGGCCCCAATGTGTGTGGGCCGGACGGCGGCCTCGAAAGAGCAGCAATCCCTGATGGAAGAGATCCCGAGGGGTGCCCTGATGGAGGAATGATAGTAGGTGCACCTGATGGGTTAAAGCCTATGGCGGACCCAGTGGAGGCAAGGGAACCTGCAGGCGCTGGGGGCGTGACTGTCGCTGGAGAAGGTGGAGCCACCGTGGGCCTAGCGCCTCTACTGTAGGAAACTCCGACGAAGGGTGGTCGTCCGGCGGGGCTTGCGGCCCTGGTGATAGCGGGGGAAGCTTCAACAGATCAGACGACAGGGGTTCATGAAAAGAATCCCATGGAGACCCCAGTCCTCTAGCCTGGACGGTACTAATGTCCGGCAGCATCAAGTCAGAGCCTGACGGTCGCAAAGCAGTAGGGTGATCATCGGAGGAGCCGACAATTGGCTGATTGACCTGGGTCATGCAGGAGTCAAGAGAAGCCAGCTCCCGACTTACCAACCCTGGCTGGGCGCTCCTCGGTGGGTCCAACGAGCGACTTATCGGCTGCGCCTACCGTCTTAAAGCCCAGGGTGGAGATGGGCCTAAGAGCAGCGCCGGCCTTGGACGAATCCAAGGGCCCTGCCACCACCGTGACCAGTGGCAGTGGGGAGACTAAGGCCTGCCCAGAAGGCGGGAGCGGAGGCTTGGTTGCAGCACTTACCTTCTCGGAAGAAGGGGGCCAATCCTCCGTTGAAGGACCCATGGGCGTCTTCGCTGAAGGGAGGGAATGCTCCTGTTCTCTGCGTTTCTCCTTGTCCCTTTTCTTAAGGAATCCCCAGGTGAGGACGACGCACTCTTCAGTTTCTTCAATTCCTGCTCTATTGAAACCATTTTCTCCTTAAGGATATGGGCCTCGAGAGCCTGCTGGTGTCGTTTCCACATGGCCTGGTAAAAGTGGACGCAGGCCTCGCACTCCGCAACCTTGTGGCTAGGCCCGAGACAGAAGAGACATAGAGAATGTTGATCTTTTTGCGGAAGTTCGACTCCGCACGAACTGCACTTGTTTTATGCTGATCTGGAGAGGACGACATAACAACTCTAGAAAAAATAAGAAAAACGAATACTCATTGGATGGGCATTCAAACTGCGGCGACAAGCTTGAGTCGGTCCGACATGCGCAGGTCAACAGCAGGAAAGTACCGGAGGGTGGACGTGGGGACCACCCACTATATAGGGTCATGCTGACGTCAGTCACGTGTTGTCTGGTGGGCAGTCCCCTGTCACACAATGCTTGCAACAGTTTCTGTGTGGTCCTGATGTCAGTCCTACAAGGGATTACCTACTGCAAGAGCCTTCTCTAAGTAAGATCTTAGGATTTGTACACAAAGACACCCTGTCTCTGTGAAAAATCATATAAGGCTCCTCACACCAGAGGGCTTGAAGCTCTGAAATTCTTCAAACAGAAGCAACTGCAGCTAAAAATAGTGTCTTCCAAGAGAGAAAACGCAAGTCACAAGTTGCGATTGGCTCAAAAGAAGACAGGGTTAACTTTAAAGTCCCAAGCTGGGACAGGGGAACGGACTGGAGGTATCAGATGCAGGATGCCCCCAAGAAAGGTACGGGAGACATCCAGCTGAGCAATCGTGCAGACACCCACAGGCTCATGAAAGACGGAAATAGCTGAAAGGTGGAACTTGAGGGAGGAATACTGGAGGCCTGAGTCAGACAAAGAGATCAGGCAGTCCAGGATATGATTCACCGAACAGGTGAAAGGGTCCAGGGCATTTCTGGCAGCCCAGAAGGCAAACCGCTTCCACTACATGGCATATGTGGATCGAGTGGAAGGTTTCTGGTTGGCCACCAGGACGTCCGCTACCCTGTTAAGAGACCTCCGAACCTTGCGATGGCTACGTTCTCAGAAGCCAGGCATGCAGAAGAAGGGACTTGAGGTTGGGATGGACCAGGGTCCCCTGATTCTGGGTCAGCAGATTCCTGCAAAGAGGAAAAGGGACCGGAGGTTCCTCTGCCAGCTGTTGAAGCAGAGGGAATCTTATCTGGCGAGACCAGAATGGAACCACCAGAATCATGCTGGCCCCCTCCATCTGTAATTTGATTAGCATCCTCTGGATTAGAGGAAATGGAGGGAATGCCTACAGAAACCTCCCGTTCCAAGAGAGGGACAACGTGTCTCACCAGAAAACTCCAGTCTCTGGATCTAGCGAGCAGAAATTGGGCAGTTTTGCGTTGAGTGGGGATGCAAAAAGGTCCAACTCTGGACGACCCCATCTGCTGAACAAGTCTGCGACGGATGAGAGAAGCACCCATTCGTGCATGCTGGACTGAGGTCCTGCTAAGACTGTCCGCCAGGGTGTTTAGGATGCCTGGCACATGGACCACAGAATGTGTCAAGACTGTGATCCAGCGCACAGTACCACATTCTCATGGCCTCCCAGCAAACGGAGTATGAGTGAGTCCCGCTCTGCTTGTTGATGTAGTATACAAATTGTCCGACTACACCAGCAGCTGGCCCAGGGAAAAGATGCTCTTGAAAGGCCTGCATGGCATAGAGTACCTCTCTCATCTCCATGACACTGATATGCAGAGAGGCTTCCCACTGGGACCAGGAGCCCTGGGTTTAGAAGGGGCTCAGGTGTGCTCCCCAGCCTAGACCGGAAGCATCTGTGGTTAAGATCTGATGCGGGGAAGAAATCTGGAAGGGAATACCTTGAAGCAGATTCAAGGGGTCTATCCACCACTGCAGTACCTTGCATACTGGAGAAGAGACCAGGACGGGTTGGTCCAACTCGTCCGTGCGCTGGTCCCATTGTACCCTGAGGTTACACTGAAGGGCATGCATATGAAGCCTGGCCAGTGGGACAGTAGAAATGGTCAATGCCATAAGGCCCAACAACCTGAGGTACACCCTGGTAGGACTGTAACCACTCTGGGCGACTTCCTGAGCTTGGACCATGAGGCACTCTGCCCTGTTTTGGGGTAGGAAGTCCTTCCCCTGTGCCGAGTCCAGAACTGCCCCTATATACTGCTGCCTTTGGGACGGTACCAGAACCAACTGGGGCAGGTTGACAGTAATACCCAGGGAGTGGAAGAGCTGGAGAGTGCGCTTCAGAGTCAGCAAAAGCTGTTCCCTGGATGGGGCCTTGAGAAGTCAATCATCCAGGTAAGGGAAGACATACAGTCCGTCTCTTCTGACAGCTTCTCCGACCACTGGCAAGCACTTGGTAAAGACTCGCGGTGCAGAGAATAAGTCAAAGGACAGTACTTTGAACTGATAGTGCTCACCCCGGAAGGCAAAACGAAGAAACTTCCTGTGCGGAGGAAAGACCGAGATGTACAGGTAGATGTCCTGCATGTCCAGTGAACAGAGCCAATCCCCAGTCTTGAAGTGGGGCATTAGGCCTGGCAAAGTTACCATCTGGAACTTTTTGTAATTGACAAACAGACTGGGGTCCTTTACATCTAAAATAGGCCTCAGAGCTCTGGTGTTTTTGGGAACCAGGAAAAACATGGAATAAAACCCCTTATTTCTCAGATGCCAGGGCACTGGTTCGATGGCCTGCTTCCGCAGAAGAGACTGTACTTCCTCCCGGAAGACAGACAAGTGAGCTGGGGAGTAATTGGAGGCTGGAGGAGTGGTGCCTGGAGGTTGCTGTATGAGCTCCAAAGTGTGACCCTTTTCTATGATCTGCAGAATCCATGCATCTGAAGTTATCGTCCTCCGTTGATTCAGATGGAGGGAGAACTGACCTCTGACCACTGCCTTCTGGGTCTGAACCAGAGGAAACGGGTCTGGCAAGGAGTCAAGCTAAGGTAGAGCCAGCTGCAGAGGCTGGACCCTCACGTTTGGGGCGTTTGGCCGCTGCTCCAGTACTGGAGGGGGTGGGCAAGGGAGCCCGAGCTCTATGCTTTCCCTGGGTACGGGGAGCAGAACCAGGTCTACTGGTCTGTTTATGAAAAGCAGGCTGCTCTCTGCCCCTTGACTGAGTGTGGTAGAGGGAATGGCCTGATTTGATGACCATGCCTGAGGCCTGTAGATCATTTATGAGGTCCTGGACATCAGGGCCGAACAGTTTAGTGCCACTGAAAGGGGTGTTAACCACTTTGTGCTGCACGTCAGCTGCAGATCCCAAAACTATGAGCCAGAAGTGCCTAAGGAGGTGTATGCCAATGGCAGCTCCTCTGGCAATGGTATCAGCCATGTCATACAGTGCTCTGAGGAGATGTTTGTCAACATCCTCAGCTGCCTGGAAACACTGAAGAAATTCTTGCTTTTGTGAGCTATCGGGAAGGGCCTGAGCTGTAGCCTTGCCCTTCTTCCAGTTGGCATTTTGGTATCTGACCACGCGTGACAGATAAGTTTGCAATCCTCAAGCCCAAGGTGGAGGAGCATTAACTTTTTTTTCCCCCAGAGATCTATCCTACGAGATTCCTTGTCTAGGGGAAGGGAACTAAAGTGTTTAGGCACCTTAGATTTCTTATGAGCTGCCTTGATGACCACTGAATCAGTTTCGGCCTGGGCAGCAAAACGGTAGACCCTGAGGGGCGTGATAAAGTCTGTCTGCCCTGCATGGCATAGCATTCTTCAATGCTGGAGGCATTGGAGGAATAATCTTTGGGGGAGATTCTGGAATCCCCAGGAAGCTCACCAGGTCTTTCCTGGTGACATCCTCTTTCTCAGTATGGAAGCCCATGGTGGAGACCAGCTGCTTCATCACATTAATAAAAGTGGGGTCCTCAGAGGGAGACCTGGGAGTATGCTTCTCAGAGTTCTCACTGACAGAAGAGGCAATGGACCTGTCAGACAGAATGATCTCACCCTCCACAACATCAGGAAGAATGAGGTCAGGGTGATACTCCTCTTCGACACTGACCTTGTCTACCTCTGGGTCTGGCATTGGATTCACTGGTGGTGGCCCATGGAGAGACTTCTGGGGTCGACGAAGTGGGCCTATTCAAGGCACCTGGCTGTTGAACAAGTACATTAGTGAACTTAATCGGTACTTCGTTCAGGTCAATAGTGGACACCGATGGAGGGGAGTTCAACGGCACAGGTGTCGATGACCTGGCCTGCTGTGTCCTGGGAACTCCACGAGCCTGTAGCCCTGGTTGGAGAAGGGGCAGGCCTTGATGGAAGAGTCGTCGATGACGGGAGGGCTGATGACTCCGAGGTCGACGGCTGGGTGCCCTATGAATCGGATGGAGGTGCTGTCGGTATGGATCTGGTAGGCACAGAAACCTGGAAAGCAGTTCTCTTCGGAGTGGCCGCAACCGACGAAGTGCCCCCAGAAGAAGGAGAGGCTGACAGGGAGCGAGACAGATGTTCGTCTCAGGTCCAAAGTATGGATACTGTACTCGCCCTCCGAGGTGTGATTGGGGTAATACACCGGCAGAATCATCACCTGGTTCAGGTGAAACTCCGACACAACCATCATAAGGAACTTCGGGTTGGGGCACAGGACAACCTTGTCCCTGTGGAAGACCAGACAGGGAGACTCAACAGAGAGCACCTGGAGTTCCCCAATCCTTCTGGCTTACGTGACAGCCACCAGGAAGGTGGCCTTCCATGACAGGTGTGACATATCACTTCTGTGCATTGGTTCGAATGGCTTGCCCAAGAGCTTTGCCAGTACCAGCAGTAGCTCCCACAGTGGTGGTGGTTCACGTACTGGAGGGGAAATATGATCGAGGCCTTTGAAGAAATGCCGGACCACCTTCTCCTGTGCTGTCTGCTGACCGGCCCGTACCCAGTAAGCAGAAATGGCTGCCAGGTGCACCTTAAGGGTCGTAGACCGCAGACCCCCTTTGGAGAGTGACCAAAGGTAGTCGAGAATGCTGGCCACCAGACAGGACAAAGGGTCGAGGCCCCTGCCCTGACACCAAATGGAGAATCTCTTCCACTTGAAGGCATAGCACTTCCTTGTCAATTCCTTCTTATACGTCTCAACAGTGAGTACATCTCTGGAAAAATCCAAAGCCTGGAACTCTAGCCGCTTAGGAACCAGGCTGTCAGGTGCAGGGAGTGAAGGTCCAGCTGGAGTAACTTCCCCTGATTAACTGAGAGCAGGTCCGAGTGTACTGGAAGACGCTTCAGGAGCCTGACGCTGTAGCTGAGGAGATTGGGGTACCAAAACTGGCGGTGCCAGTCCGGGGCCACCAGGATCACCTGTGCCTCGTCCCTCCTCACCTTGAGGAGCACCTTGTGGATTAAGGGAAGAGGAGGGAAGGCATAAAAGAGGCCTGGGATCCACGTCCTCAAGATGGCATCCCCCTGCAGCGACCCTGCTGAGGGGGGTGGGCACAAAACTGCCTCAGCTTTGCTTTCTCCCTTGAGGCGAACAGGTCCACCTGAGGGGTGCCCCACTGGGAAAACAAGCTGTGTACTACCTCTGGATGGAGAGACCACTCGTGGGATGCTTCGACCCACACGGCTGAGGGTGTCCGCCAACTGATTTGAGGCTCCTACCACATGAATGGCTAGGAAATCCACCTCCAGTCAGCTCACAAGGGTCTAGATGCGGAGAGCTTCCCTGCACAGAGGCTGGGAGTGCATGCCGCCCTACTTGTTGAGATAGTACATGGTCGTGGCGTTGTTCTTCTGGACCTGAATCACTTGAACCCAAAGGAACAGAGCGAATACAGTCAGCGCCAGCTAAACTGCCCGGAGCTCCAACAGGTTGATGTGGCATCGGGATTCCTCGGGGGTCCAAAGCCCGTGGACTCTGTGGTCCCCCATGTGGGCACCCCAGCCTGTGAGAGAGGCGTTGGTCATCAAGATGACCATCAGCTCGGCACGGACAAATGGGATCCCTTCCTGCAGATGCTCCGGGATGGTCCACCACTGGAAAGCATCCCACATCTTCTAGGTTACAGTGACCAGCTGGTCGAAATGACCTAGTCGCAGAGTCCACTGACTGGCCAACTCCCACTGAAGGGGGCGCATATGCCACCGGGCCCATCAGACCACAGAGGTGCTGGCCGCCATGTAGCCCAGAAGTTGCAAGAAATCCTGGGCAGAACAAAAGTGCCCAACCAGAAATGATCAGGCAAAGGAGGAGAGAACCTCCGCCCTGTCCATCGGGAACCTGGCTCTGGCTCGGCAAGAGTCGAGCTCTGCCACAGTGAAGTAAATCACCTGCAAAGGCACAAGTTCCGACTTGGCCTAGCTGACTAGGAGACCAAGGTCAATGCAGGTCTGGAGGGCCACATCCCTGGACCTCTCCACTTCCTCTCTGGAGGGACCCACTATGAGCCGATCATCCAGATGGGGTACACCCTGACCCCTTGACACCAAAGATGGGCCGCCACCACTGCAATGCATTTGAAGACCCTGGGGCCAATGACAGGCTGAACGGCATGGCTTGGAACTCGTAGAGGGTTCCCTCTGGTAGGAAGCGTAGGAACCTTCGGTGAGATGGATGGATCAGAACGCGGACGAACCCATCCTGCAGATCCAGAAAGCAAAACCACATGTCTGCTTGAGAGATGGTATGATCTGAGACAGAGTTGCCATCCTGAAGGTGTGAGATCTGGGAAACTTGTTCAGGTCATGCAGGTCTAGAATGGGGCACTAGTCCCCTGTCCGTTTCGGGACCAG
The DNA here is from genome assembly GCA_016271365.2 of Neoceratodus forsteri. Taxonomy (NCBI): domain Eukaryota; kingdom Metazoa; phylum Chordata; order Ceratodontiformes; family Ceratodontidae; genus Neoceratodus; species Neoceratodus forsteri. The sequence goes on along the minus strand of CM057451.1, from coordinate 265,066,123 downwards.
CAAGTACCTGGAAGTGAACCCTGGGATGAAAAGGGGATTCACGACTCTGACCACTACCTCCTTGTGGAGGAGTTGCATGATGTCATCCACAGAAACCTTCTCCTCCTGTTGGGTGGCTGCTCAGCTTGGTGGGTACTGCTCGAATACCAGAGGCAGACCCTGGCTGACCACTTCCAGTACCCACCTGTCGTTGTGACAGTGTACCAGGCGGAAAGGAAGTGGCGGAGCCGGCCCCCCACAGGAGGACCCAAGGTAGGCATGTTGGGCATGGGGTGGTCACCCCATTTCTTCAGTGAACAGGCTTGGAGGAGGATCTGTCTGTGGGACCCTTCCCTATGGGCTTACAGACTGCTGAAGCCTGACTTGAGCCAAGGGCGCCAAAATTGAGCCTGCTGCTGCCCCAATTGGTACTGGGGCTGCTTGGCTGCAGGGGCAGAAGGCTGAAAGGGGCTTACGCTTCTGCTTCTTGGAACCCTGAGATTGCTTCTGGGCAGAGGCAATGGAGTCCAAGGTGGCATTGGACTTCTCAATGCGCTGGAAGTGACCATCAACTCCTAGACCGGACAAGTCGGTGCACAGGAAGGGAACATCCTCCAGTTTGTGCCGAGTGTCTGCCGCACAGGAAGGGAACGTTCTCCAGTTTGTGCCGAGTGTCCGCCATAAAGGTCAAGACCCTCAGCCAGGCCCTGTGGTGCATGGTGACTGTGGTCGCCACTGAATGGGCACAGGAATCCCCAAGATCCAGAGCCGTCTGGAGTTGCTGATTTGACACAGCCCGACCCTGATCCCAGACCTGCTTGACCGTAGTCTGCAGGTCCACGGGGAATTGAGGAAGCACCTTGTCTAGAGAGTCCAGGAGGGCACAGGAGAAGTGTGCTATGATGACAGCTGAGCTCGCCTGATGGAGACCGAGTGAAGAGGCAACAGACTTTTCTGGCAGAGTGGTCCAGTTTTTTTGCCTCTTTGTCCGGAGGTCTATCAGTGTCTCCTGAACTGCTCGAGCGCCGAAACACAGATTCGGTCAACAATCCCTCAGCCGAGGGGTGCTTTGTGAACTCAGAAAGGGTGCCAATGGGCACTGCATACTTGCGGGCCATCTGGGCCAATGGCGCTGGGTGCTGCCAAACCTCCAGAGCCGGGCCAACAATGGCTTTGGCTACTGGGAAGGCCTCTGTCGGAGACTCCCCTTTTGTTAGAATACCCGTTAGGGGATATTGAGCCTGTTTCTGGACAGGTTCCAGTTTCATGGATTCGGAGATGAGATGGAGAATGCCCATGAAGGACGTGGGACCTTCGTTGAACTGACGAGAGTCCAAGAAGGAGTACTCGGACTCCGAGGAGTCCGGACAGATTGGCCGATCACATGAGTCACTTTCGACACGCCGTGCACGGTCGGGAGAAAGGGTGACTGACAGCCTATGCAGGAGGCCCTTAGCGGGCCGAGACTCCTTAACAGGAGGCCCAGAGGAGGCTGTTTGGTGGTGAAGCTCCCACCACAATTGTGAGAAGGCTGGTTTCGGCTGAGCCGGGAGGCCTCAGTGGCTCCGTGGGTGGAGGATGCTGTCAACCCGGCTCCGGAGGTGACTGCTGAAAAACATTAGCCATGTGATGACTGACCGAAAAGCGTGGGTTGACTTTGGACTGCCAACACCAACTGTTGCCATACATGAGATCCTCAGCGTCGACACAACTTGTGCTGAACCCTCTCCTCTTCCGAGTAAAACGAGGATGAATAGCGGAGGCACTGCTTCTTGAAATGCCCAGAATGGCGTCTGCCAGTTCTCGAGATGACAGAGACCTCAACCTCGACCATTGGGAGGGCCGACGGGAGCGCTCAGAAGGAGCCGGGGAAATCCACGGCTCCTCCAGGTCAGGGCCAGGGACCTTGAGGAGGTTCCCAGCAAGCTGGGTTTCCTCCTTGGTAGGTCCAGTCAGGACCGGGGTCCTGAACAAGGAATTTTCTACCTCATCCAGCGACAATGAGTTGACGGGGTCAATAATAATTTCAACTGTGTTGTCGTCCCGCATCTTAGCTGGCTGGCCTGACGGGGGCACAGTGAAGCCAGAGGCCGAGACTACAATTTTGATCGAAGTCGAAACAGGAGATTCCTGAGAACGAGTCCTCTCTCGATCCAAAGAATGATGTAGACGAGACTTTTCTCTCGACTTCTTGGACTCCTTAGATTCATTTTTACAGGACCAGGAGCTGTGCGAAGCAGACGGGCCCTTCCCCTTGGTTGGGAGAGACTGGCACAACTCCTTGAAGAAGCCTGTAAAGAAAGAGCCCAGTCTGAGTGGCATGAAGACCAATATTGAAGAGGATTGATCAGCAGCCCGAGCCTCCTCCTCCTCGAAAGCCTTCATTTGCTCAAGTTGCTCAGCGGATCCCGCAACTGTGAAGACCGCCCAGTGGGCCTCTTTAGATTTGACCGGCCGGTTCCACTTTTCCAGTCGGCTGAGCTGTAAGCATGCGCGGGTTGGTGTGAGACATCTTCTGCCTGCAGGGGCACCGATGGAACCCGGGCAAGGACTTGTCCTCCATCGTGGTCGTAAAGCAATGCAAAGAAACTGACGAGTTTAAGTTTAGGAAAATAATCTGAAATATTCTGAAGATTTAAGCGTCAGGGCCTACTCAACACGGGAGAGATAAGGAGGGAACCCGAATATTTCAGTGGAGGGAAGTTCTGGTGTCAAAGGCAGGGGTGTGCAAATCCCATTGCCCCCTGTCTGGGGCAAGTAAATTTCCTTGCAGGGCAAGTACGGAAAGAGAGATAATTTCATTGTAATAAATAGGGGCAAGTGAAAATTCAACTGCAGTCATGGCTAGGCAAGTCATAAAAGTTTTGATTTGAACACCCCTGGTCAAGGGGCAGAGCCGAGGGTTATATCACCCGGGCGGGTGAGAGGAGCCACTTTTAGATCTTTCGGCAAGATTCTTTTTTTTTTTTTAACTTTTAATCTTTATTGAATTTTTTTTTTCCCAAAACACAGAATATCAACAAAAACATTTACAATGTGCCTTCATAATTACATATCGTTTTTCAGAACCTGATGTATCTTAAACTGTTGTGTTACAGAAATAATACACATAGGATACATTTACAAATAAATACATGCCTACTGTGTAGAAACATAAATATAGTGGGGAGGTGTTTTATGGATCAATTAATCTGTTTTCCTAATGGTGGTCAAATTAATTTAGATCTGGTACTAGGTAATTCTCTTTATTCTATCTGTCAGATGGGTCTCAGAAGGTTCCCCTTCACTGATTATATATCTCCTGTAAAAGGGTCATGGCACAAAATCTTGTCTTTCCTGGGATTATATATAGAACCCACCTTCTCCACATAATTTCAATTTGCTCCTGTTGTTTATTGAGCAATGCTGTAATCTTTTCCATTTTATATAGATATATCATTATATCTTGCCACATTGATATAGCAGGTGGATTATCTTTAAGCCATAATTTGGTAATTGTTTTCTTTGCAGCTAGGATAGCTATAGTTAGTAATTTCCTGGTATTGGGGGTCTACATTCTGAGGGGTAATCTGTTATAAAAAAACAACAAGGGTGTCATAGTTAAAGTCGGTGAGACTATCTGTTGTAAGGCAGCCTGTAGCTCCATCAGAAAAGTCTGTCGTTTCTGACAACTCCAGAAAATAAGTACGTGTGATGCTGGGGAGAATCCACATTGTCTCCAGCATGCTGCGCCTGTTCTCATCTGATACTTTTGTTGTTGTGCAGGAGTCCAGAAAAATCTAGTGGTCAATTCCAGGAAAACTCTCTCCGACTTTTGGAGTTCGGGCCCCTCTGGATTGATTACATGGTTCTGCCACGTCTCTAATGGGATCGGACTCCCTAGATCTTTTTCCCAGGCCTGATGGACCGAGTCCAAAAAGCCTTCCTCTAACTCTCTAATTGAGTCGTGTAAAATGGAGATCAAGTGTGAGGGCGCAGGACCTCTTTCCAATGCTCCCACCAAGATCCCCAGTATACGTTGTGTAGGAAGGTCTGTTTGTTTTCCTGCCCTCTCAGCCTTTAAGAAATCCCTAACTTGAAAAAATCTGAATCTGGCTTTATAGGAGATCCCATATTTTTGAACTAGTTCTGTTAGGGAAAGTATAACTCCCTGGGGGGCGAAGTGGTACAGCAAATGTAACCCTAATTTTTCCCATCTGAGGTATCCCCCATCCAGCCTCGCAGGCATAAACGAGGAGAGGTGGGGAAGGGAGTATAGTAGTAATCTCCAGTCCAGAAGGCCCCGTGATGCTAAAATGTTCTGCCACATTTGTATGCTAGTACTTGTATATGGGTTTGTCATTTTCTTTGGTGTTATTTTGGGAGATGAGGACAGCAATGTCTCATTTATGTCTGCTTCTGATCTTTCCAAATCCTTCCATTTAGCTGAATAGTCCCCGTGTAGCCAGTAGAGGGCCATTCTTAATTGGGCCGCTGTGAGGCACAGGCTCATATTTGGAAGTGTCAGTCCTCCCTGTGCCCTGGGTAGTCTCAACATTTTTTTATTTTTATTTATTTAGCTGTTTAACCAGGAGTAGCACACTAAGCTGAAAGCTTTTTTACAGGAGAGACCTGGGAGCATAGGGAAGTTAAGTGACTTGCTCAGGGTCACACAGTATGAAAGTGGAAGCTGTGGGATTCAAACCCAGGTCTGGTCTGCTGGATGTCTCCAGATTTGCAGCTCAGAGCCTTAAACCACTGCGCTATACTGCCTCCTTAAATTGAGAGCCGTATTCTTGTTTTCTGAGCCGCCCAAATAAATTTAGATATTTTCCTGTTTATTGTTCTATTCCACTCCTCTGTGATCTGAATTGGTAGAGTCTGTACTAAATACAAGAATTTTGGGAGGACCACCATTCTTATTGCCTCAATTCTTTGAATTAAAGGCAGTGGGAGGGCTCCCCACCACTCCAATTCTGTGCTTTTATTTAATAATAGGGGTGAGTAATTTAAATTGAACAAATCTATATGTGTTGGGCTGATCTGGATTCCTAGGTACTTTAAGTGTCTCAGTTCCCATCTAAATGGGAAGTCTCTCTTTGTCTTCGGTAATGGGTCACAGTTTATTCTAAGGACCTCTGTCTTTCCCTGGTTTATCCTGTACCCTGCTATTTCACCAAACCTATCTAATAGGGTCCATAGGGGAGGAAGTGAGTTTTCAGGATTTCTCATGTAAATTAACAAATCATCAGCGTAAAGCGCTAGCTTGTGAGCCTCGGTACCCACCTCCATAGCCGGATCCTCTCATCTTGCCATATGGCCTGAGCCAACGGCTCCAGATATAGGGCGAACAGGAGCGGGGACAGGGGGCATCCCTGTCTAGTACCTCTTTTCAGTAAGATTGGGGTGGAAACCGCTCCATTTAAGTCCTGAGGTATACCCATCTTTCCCATACTTCCATTTGCCGGATTCCTGATTTGTGATATGTTCGATTGTGTCTGTTGCTTCCTCAATCTATGAACCAGTAATCGGACCGACCTAGATCCCCCATCGTAAAATCTCTGATGTAGAGATTGTAAAGCGTGCTCTGTGCGTAGATCCATAACTTGTTGGATCCGTTCCCTCGTGGCATGTAATAGTGGAAGGGCACCCCTGTCTCCCGTTGCATGCTGTGCCTGAAGATCTTTAAGCTGGGAGAGTAGTTTATCTAGGCAAACCTGCTACTATTTCTTATATGGGAAGTGTATGTTACGATATCTCCCTTTAACACTGTTTTAAGGGTGTCCCACAAAACCCCCTCCATTGTATACCTGGGTGCGGTTTCTGAGGATTGCCTGATTCTCTGAGTGGTTGTCTCCCCCAAAGTCTTTTATATTTAACAAAAAATTATTAAATCTCCACAATGTTTGTTTTTGTTCCCTTCCCAATTTAGTGTAAGAATTAACGAGTGATCAGATAGTGCTGAGGGTTATTTTTTTTTTTTATACTTTATTTTTATCTTTTATCATAAGTATGAAAATAGATCATAATGCATACAGCACATAGACCATTATGAGTTTACATCATTGAGAACATCATTCTCTTCAATACAGATTGTACATGCATGTGCCATATAGTGGTACCACATTCAGGGAACCAACACTGTAATTCTAAATTGAGTCCTTATGTATGCTGTTAAGGAAGTCCATGAGCCACATGGCAAAATATGACAAATGAAAGAAGGATTGTCCAGCATTCTTGACCTAATAAGCCTCTATCTCTATAAAAAGGGATATACTGGTGCCATGTATAAAAGCAAGATGTAAAAATCCTGTTTAATATACATGCAGCAATATAAAGCCTTACAACTTTTAATCAAAAGCTTATTATTAGAAACATTCCCATCCTCAGCTCTACAGTGTATTGTATCAGCTCATGGTTCACTGTGGCTAAATATTCCAATATACATTTTTTGGGAAGACAAAAGGAAGGGTACTTACATGTCTCAAACCCTCAAGACATTGAGTATATACGTTACCCGGAAAAAAAAGAAACAGCTGTGACCAACTGGTCTGTACCTACTGGAGACAAGACAGCAGTAGCCATTTTTAACTAGAGTCCTTCTAGATATTAACTTTTAAGTCCTTAATCCAAGAGTCATATGGGGGGAGACATTTCCTCTTCATCGCCTGAATCCATCCTGCGTAAGCGCTGCCCCATAGCCCTTTTCTCCAACCATTTTCCTGCTTCCACTGGGTCTGTAAAAATAGAAACTTTGCTTTGGGATACTATTCGTAGTCTAGCAGGGAAAAGTATTGTATAGGGTATCTCCAGGGCTCTTAGTTGTCGTCACACTGCATCAAAACGCTTTCTGCATTGTCGGGTGGCATAACTTACGTCTGGGAATAGTGAGATCTGCACGTTGTCATGATACAATGGGGTGGCTCTCCTCGCGTATTTCAATAACTTATCTCCCCCTCTCCAACTCCCGATGTGATTACCATGAGGGTGCAAGGCTCTTCTGAATACGTGGCCCAACTACGCAGAGCAATCCTGTACACTTTTTGGATACTCCGCATCTCCTCAACTCCTTCCAGCAACAGTTTTTCGTTTAACCATTCCCTCAAGAACATCAGAGGATTATCCCCCTCCGACCCTTCAGGCAGACCTATAAATCTAATAGTTGCAGCTCTGGCTTGATTCTCTAATGTCTCGAGTCTTGCACAAAGGTGCTGATTTTCTTTAATTACCATCGCAGTTGCCCCAGAAGATGCATCGGTCTGTTTTCAGATATCATTAAAGTTTCCCTTCATAGTTTCTACTGTCTGCTCCAGTAGTACGACTTGTCCATTGAAGTCATCAACTTTAGTATTTAGGGCTGTAATGGATTTAACGAGCGTTTGTAGTTTAAGACCCAACGAGTCTATGGTCTCTCCTGAGCACGAGGCTGTCGCTGGCTGCATGGCGTCTTCAGAGTGTAAGGCCCCAGAAGTACCTTTACTTTTACCGCCACTTACCGGCTGTCTCTCCTTTTTCGGGTTACCCATTCTAGCCAAATCAAGGATGCTCTTTTCAAAAAACGTAAGAAAAATCAGAACTGAAACCTCTAAAATGTAGATTAAGGCTTCAGAGAGGTTGATCCATGGAGAGCTCTAAAAAGCTGCTGCACGTTGCTTGGGCTCCACGGCACCCCCCCCCAGCGATGAGGGTATTTGTATACAATCCGTGACCCTGTAGAGGTGTCCTCTGGATATATGAAAAAAATCTATCCTCGTGTATACTTTATGAGGTGCTGAGTAGTGTGTGTATTCTCATTTGCTCGGGTTTAAAGCCCTCCAGGTGTCTACCCAATGCACCTCAGAAAAATACAGCTGGGCAGCTTTTTGGGCTGCACTGTCTGGGAGGCTGGGGATTCGAAGTGTCTAAATTAGAGGCGCCCATATTGTGGTTTCCATCTATTACTAAGACCCCTTTATGTAATTCAGTAATCTTCTGAAGTAGTTTCTTTACCATCTCAGAGTTTAAACCTGGTGGGATGTACAAAAATACTAATGTTATCTCCTTTCCCTACTGCTATGGCCAGACACCCCTCCGGATCTGCATAAGAAGCAGCCATGTCAAACCTAGTAGATGTAGAGGCTAAAAAAACAGATTACTCACCTGTAACAGTAGTTCTAGAAGTGGAATATGTTGTTCATCCACACTCTTTGGCATGTCCCTTCCCCTTTAAATCTGGCTGGAAGTCTTCGAGCTGGCTCCTCCCACCCACGTGGTAAATACCTCGGCTCCACCCCATGACGCCAGATCTTAGCCTGCTGGAAGCAAGGTGATGCGCCTAAAGCCGGGGAGGTTGGGTGGGTGCATGTGGATGAACAACCTATACAACTCCTAGAACTACTGCTACAGGTGAGTAACCTGTTTTTCTAGAAGCGTGGATATGTTGTTCATCCACACTCTTTGGCAGACTCCTAGCAGTTCTCCGGGAGGAGGGAGGCAAGGCGCACATCCACTACTTAGGAAACAGAGATTGGAAAACCGAGGCCCCAAAACCAGCATCCCGACGTGACTCAAGGTCGATGTGGTAATGGGTAATGAAGGTGTTTGCTGACTTCCAGGTAGCAGCCCGACAGATTTCCTGGATAGGGATGTCCCTGGAAGCAGCCATCGATGCAGCAGTATGGCGGGTAGAATGAGCTCTTATCCCTCTGGGAGGCTCCTTGCCCGCCAACTCATAGCACAGACCTATGCATGATGTAATCCATCTTGAAATAGTCTGTTTGGCTGCAGGTCTGCCAGAAGCAGCTTCAGCGTAGGTGACAAACAGCTGGCGAACCTCTCCCCAAATTTCCGCCATCCTCTCCTTGTAGTAGGAGACAGCACGTCTAAGGTCCAGGGTATGGAGACTGTACTCGGCGTCCGAGGTGTAGTGAGGGTAATATGCCGGCAGAGTCAATACCTGGTTAAGGTGAAACTCTGACACCACCTTCGGAAGGAATTTCGGGTGGGGGCACAGGACAACTTTGTCCCAGTGAAAGACCAGATAAGGGGAGTCCACCGAAAGCACCTGGAGCTTCCCTGTCCTTCTGGCTGACGTGATAGCCACCAGGAAGGCCGTCTTCCACGACAAGTGTGAGAGCTCACGTTTGTGCATGGGCTCGAATGACTTGCCCATGAGCTTTGCCAAAACCAGCAAAAGATCCCATGGAGGTGGAGGTTCACGCACCGGAGGGGATATGTGATCCAGGCCTTTGAAAAAGCGACCAACCACTGTCTCCTGTGCCAACGCCGACTGAACAGCCCGCGCCCGGTAAGCGGAAATGGCTGCCAGGTGCATCCTAAGGGTCGATGACTGTAGACCCCCTTTGGGGAGAGAACAAAGGTTGTCTAAAATGTTAGCCACAGAGCAGGATAAGGGGTCCAGACTCTTACCCCGACACCAAATGGAAAACCTTTTCCATTTGAAGGCATAACATTTCCTGGTCGATTCCTTACGAGATGCCTGCACAACTGTGTAGACATCCTCTGAAAGACCCAGAGCCTGGAACTCTAGCCGCTCAGGTACCAGGCTGTGAGGTGCAGGGAATGAAGGTCCGGATGGAATACTGTCCCCTGGTTCAATGATATTAGGTCTGGACGTGTACAAAGCCGCTCTGGGCCATGCAGCTAAGGCTGGGGAGATCTGGATACCAGAGCTGGCGGGGCCAATCTGGGGCTACCAGGATCACCTTCGCCTTGTCCCTCCTCACCTTGAGTAACACCTTGTGGATCAAGGGAAATGGAGGGAAGGCACAGAGGAGGCCTGGGGTCCACAGCCTCGAGAAGGCATCCCCCTGCAGCGAGTCCTGCTGAGGGGGGTGGCCATGGTACAGCCTCAGCTTGGTGTTCTCCCTGGAGGCGAACAGGTCCACCAACGGTTTGCCCCAACGGGAGAACAGATTGTAAGCTACCTCTGGATGGAGACCACTCATGGGATGTCTGGCCTATGCGGCTGAGAGCATCCTCCAGTTGGTTCGAGACTCCTGTCACATGGATGGCAAGGAGATCCGCCTCCAACCAGCTGATGAAGGTCCAGATCCGGAGCGCCTCCTTGCATAGCAGACGGGAGTGCGTGCCGCCCTGTTTGTTGAGGAAGTACATAGTCGTGGTGTTGTCCATCTGGACTTGAACCACTTGACCCCAGAGCCGAGGAGCGAAAGCTGACGTGCCCATCTGACTGCTCTGAGCTCCAGCAGGTTGATGTGGCATCGGGACTCCTCGGGGGTCCTGAACCCGTGGGCTCTGTTGTCGCCCATGTGGGCTCCCCAGCCCATGAGAGAGGCATCGTTCGTGAGAACGACCGTTGGCTCGGGGTGGACAAACGGGATCCCTTCCTGCAGATGACCTGGGATGGTCCACCACTGGAGAGAGTCCCACATCTTCTGGGTGACAGTGACCAGCTGGTCGAAATGACCCTAAGTCCACTGAGCGGCCAGCTTCCGCTGGAGGGGGCACATGTTGCAATCTGGCCCAACGGATCACTGAGGTGCACGCTGCTATGTAACCCAGAAGGCGCAGGAAGTCCCGGGCAGGGCGCAAGTGCCCAACCAGAAATGACTGGGCAAAGGAGGAAAGAACCTCCACCCTGTCTGCCGGGAGCCGAGCTCTGGCTTAACGAGAGTTGAGCTCTGCCCCGATAAAGCCCATCACCTGAGAGGGCATGAGTTCCGACTTGGCCTCGTTGATCAGGAGGCCTAATTGGGAACAGGTGTGGAGGGCCAGGTCCCTGGACCTCTCCACCTCCTGCAGGGAGGAACCCACCAGGAGCCAATCGTCGAGGTAGGGGTATATCCGAACCCCTTGATGCCACAGATGGGCCGCCACCACTGCGATGCACTTGATGAAGACCCGAGGGGCCAATGACAGGGCAAACAGCATGGCTTGGAACTTGTACAGGGTCGCTTCCACCCTGAAGCGGAGGAACTACTGGTGGAACGGATGGATTGGGACGTGGAAAAACACGTCCTGTAGATCCAGTGAACAGAACCACATGTTTCGCTACAGAAATGGTATGATCTGATTCAAAGTTACCATCCGGAAGGTGCAAGACCTGAGATATTGATTCAGGTCGTGGAGATCTAGGATGGGGCGCCAACCCCCCCGTCCACTTGGGCACCAGGAAGTACCTGGACACGGAGCCTGGGTCTGTAGAAGGATCCGGCACTGGAGCTGCCGCCTCCTTGCGGAGGAGCTGAGCAATGTCGTCCCAAAGGGCCGATTGAGTGCAAACTGAGATCCTTTCCTCCCGAGGGGCACGGGCTCGGCAGGGAGTGTACAGCTTGAATTCTAGAGGCAGTCCCCGACCGACCATTTCCAGGACCCACCTGTCCAAAGTGATACCGGACCAGGTGGAAAGAAAGTGGCGGAGCCGGCCCCCCACGGGAGGACCCAGAACTGGCGTGACGGGTGTAGGGGTGGCCACCCCAGACCCGTCACTGAGCAGGCTTAGAAGAGAAGGAGGCTCCTGGACCGGCACCTCGACCTCCTTTGCGGGGCTGTTGAGGACCCTGCTTGGGCCTAGGGCGCCAAGCTTGAGCCTGCTGTTGCTGTTGACCTCCCTGGAAGGAGGGGTGTCTAACCGCAGGGAGAAGAGTGCCGAAAAGGCTTCTTCTTGCGCTTCTGCTGGTTCTTGCCCAAAGAACCCTTTGCAGAAGTGGCATCCAAGGTGGCACTGGACTGCTCTATGCGCTGGAGATGACCTGCCACTCCTGGACCGAAGAGATCGGTGCCAAGGAAGGGCACATCAGCTAACTTCTGCTGAGTATCCGCTGGGAAAGAGGATAACCTCAGCCAGGCCCTGCGGTGAGTGGCCATTGCGACTGCTAGTGAGCGGGCACAGGAAATGAAAATTACGTACCTACCGTAATTCTTGATCTTCTCTTGTATCTTCACCATTCATTACTGCTTGGGTGTCAGCCGGAGGCGCGCACCCGCTACGGGAGATTTATGTATTTATTTTAAATCAGCTCCAATGGCACTTACATAAGAGCTTAATGACATGCGCCATGTGCGAGGGCGCTATTAGGCACCACAGATTCTCCTCCATCTCAGTTCTGATAGTCGGAGAGGCCAGAAAAGGTTAAAGGAAAAAAAGGGGGGAGCGAGGCAAGAGAGCCGAGGGATAGAAAAAGGAAAGGATATAAACTGAAAAAAGAATAAGCCGGTAGAGGACAGATGGAGAGGGAGAATACCTACCCTAGGGGACCACAGTGCCTTCCATCTGGGGAGGCTCTAAGGGAGGAACAGATGAAAAGGAAGAGGAAGCAGAAAAAAGAGAAGAGAGAGGGATGTTGAGAGGGGAGAACACTGCCCATAGGTATATTGGTTGAGAGGGTTATAAGCTCGGAACCAAAAACCAAGGGAGCAAGAATCCCTTCTAATAGGACTGAGAAGGATTCCACTGAAACGCTTGTAATATTGAACACAAGGGCAGGTTGTCTATAATCTCATCATCCTAACCCCCTACACTCTAGCTGAGAGCTTACAGACTGCCCGGACAGAAACTGTTCCGGAAAAAGAGCACCCAACTATGAGGAGGGGGGTTAGCCCCTTAGCACCTTGTTAAGTCCTAACACCGAAGTGTGTGGGTAGGGGTTAGGCCCTACAAGAGGCAGCTTTGTATGAAGGATAGAGTGGGAACTCGATCGGACTGCCAGAAGGCAAGGCTAGGGCAGCAGCTCTAGGTTAAGAAGTGCAGAAGCACCAACTAGAAAGAGCTGACAGTTAATAAAGCCTGCCAGGGGGACCTTTAATTTTGAGGCTGGGCCAAAATGGACAGTCTCTTGAGCTCTGAGCTGAGCAACGTGGCTAAGGAGCCCCGAGGTCACCTGTAGGGGGAGTCAGAAAGAGTTCCCTCAGAATAGGTGAAAAACCCCACTCGTTCCTCTTTACCTTGAGGAAAAAAGATCCGTTCAAGAAGAACGGAAACCAGAATTATTTTTATTTTTCCTTTGGCATAAAAGCCAAAGGAAGGGAGAGGAATGAAATGGGAGGGGGAGACGCCGCAGTAGGAGGCCACTGAGGGGAAGGTGGGTGGGTATCAGTAATGAATGGTGAAGATACAAGAGAAGATCAAGAATTACGGTAGGTACGTCATTTTCATATCTTCCCTCGTCAATCTTCACCATTCATTACTGCTTGGGTGAGTACCAAGCCCCCGCCCCGATAAGAAACCCTGAGGGAGCAAAACCCCCAGCCTCATGCTGGTGAGAAACAGAAGGGTAAGACCCTGGGCTAATCAAGTGAGAAGCCTATGGTGGGAGAGAGCTAGGAGGTGTGCCCTGAGGATGAGGAGATGGAGGAAGCCCCTGCAGAAGTCTCCTAGCTCTGGAGGAAAAGAGACGGGTCCCCCAGAAAGCGGAGCGAATCACCCTACTCCGTCTGTCTAATACAGATCGCTGTCTCTGCAAGCCTGGAAGCCACCTCAATGGTGTCAAAAGATGCCCTTGCTTGGTGTCTTGCCCTCTCTGCTATAGGCCTGGAGCTGGCAATAGCTTGTCTGGTTTGCTCCGTATCAGGCATTGATGCTAAGATTTGGGAAAGCACTGACCACAAATGCCTACTGTAGGCAGCATGGTGAGCCTGATGTGATGCAATGCATAACATCGCACGAGAGGAAGAGAACACTCTTTGCCCCCACCGGTCAAACTATAGAGAATCTGAGTCCGGTGGACAGTCGTGCGCCAGGCGGTGGCGCCCGGAGGGAGTTTCTAGGTATGCCAATCCCGAAGGTGGGTGGGGAGAGTACCTAGAGATTCCGATGGGGCACAATACCTTCGTTCGCAGTCTGCCAGGGCTAGAGAAAGGGCGGCTGGTGACTGCCAGGAACGGAAAGATGCCTCCTGAAAGGGAACAGGCCAGGATAGCACCACCAAATGCTGGGCACCGAATTCACGCATCTCCGGTTAGGTACTGTCTTGCCTAACATAGGAGATACGAAGATCCCTCACCATCCTCGGAAGGAATCGCTGATATTCAGTGAAATCAGCATCGGAGGAGAGATGAGCAGTGGGTTCCTCTCCCTCAGAGGAGGGAGACGAGGGTGATGCAGAGCTCAAATGTCCAGAGGACTCCTGCGGCGGTGGGGATAGGTGAAAAACCCGCTCATGCATGTAACTAACATATGAGGGGAAGGCCGCCGCAGAGCCTCTGAACGTCTCCCAGGATAACAGGCCCGTGGGACCGACATGGCCTGGGAGAGAGGGGGGTGGCTGCAGAGGAGTGGGAGAGGGGCACCTACGGCGAGGCAACTATCCTTTTCTAAGGCTCTGGAATCCGGGGAACGGAGCCCAAGCTGGCGGGATCCCGACCAACAAAAAAGGTTGCAGAACGGAACCTTGGGGATGCGAAGACTGGAAGAGCCTAGAAGGGGATCCTCCCCTGTGACGAACCTGAGGCTGCATGGATCCAGAAGGGCAGCCCACAGCAATGCCACCAGAGGGGTCCCTGGGGCTCAAGAGGGAAAGATGGGGCCCAGCACTACGGCTCCTAGCCGCCTCGAGGGTGGCAGGTGAAGACCGAGCACCCAACCCTGTCTCTCCCCTCGGACTCTGAGAACGCCTCCTCCTCAACCCCAGTGACCCCCCCATCCCGAGGGGGTGCAGCAGCACCAGGATTGGCAGCTGCCACGACCCCCTCAGGAGGGAGAGCCCCTCCCTCCACCTCCGCTCCATCTTCCCCCAGGGACCCCAGACCACCCCCAGCCTGGGAGGCCTCACAGGAGGACAGCAGCGGAGACAGAGGAATAGGTGCTCTGGGCCACCTAGCACCTCGTCCCACTGGAGACCTTGACTCCGAAGAGTCAGGGTGCCAGGACGGGTCCATATCTGAATCATCCTCCTCCAAGGAGGAAGAGACCAGCTGGACCACAATACTGGCAACCCTGGGGGTCTCCAGTGAAACGGTGCCGGTGGTGGCGCCGGCCAGACCCACGGCACTGCCCTCGGCGCTGGGACCCGACTCGGCACCACCAGAGGAACCAACCAGGCCCGCGGCGCCGAGAGCCAACACGGCACCATCGATCACCGGTGCCGCGAACAGCGCTGGGATCCGAAACGGTGCCAGCAGGCGGCGTCGAGGGTCCACCGATGCCAGGCCCAGCAGACCTGGGCCTCAACACTGGGTGAGCCTGCACCACTGAGGAGGTGACTGCTGAGGCGGTGTCCCTGCCGCGGCCCCAGGAGGGACCTCGGCATTCCTCCAACACCACAAAAGAAACTTCCACTTCGGCAAGAGAAGATGAGGAAGCCTCCTCCTCTCTACAGACCGTGATAGGCCTGAGAGGATCCGAGGAAGGGTCTAGAGACCTTACTTGGGAATCCTGAGCTGCCGCCCCTCCGAAATCAGCGGGCCTTGTCAACCTTAAACGCCAAGAGACTTCCATGACGCCGACGGTCCATCGAGAAACAGGCGTCGATCGCATCCATATTGTGGTTGGGTCCCAGGCAATGGAGACAAACATCATGCCGGTCCATGACAAAAAATGCCGCCACAGGAGCACCGACGCGATAGCGCGTCTACCGACTTTCTGCTTTTGCCCCCGAACCTGACATGATGTGAAAATATTAAGACTAAAAACAGTAAAGCTCTCAGTGCCGTTGAAAAAGGTGAGAAAAAGAATGGTCTTACCGGTGACGGCGTCGAGAAAAAAACAGGAGGAGTCTGGAAAGTCAATGACGAGGTAGGCCTAACATTGAATCTGACTGCTAGTGCAGGTGTAGCCTTGACGGCGGGAGAAACAGAACTGAGATGGAAGAGGAGTTCGCGGTACCTAATTGCCATCCTCGCCTATGACGAGTGCGTCGCTCATGGGTGGCGCGCTGGAGCCGATTAAAAAAAAAATCTCCCGTGGCGGGGGCCGCCTCCAGCTGACATCCAAGCAGTAATAAATGGTGAAGATTGACAAGGGAAGATTCTCCAATATCCAAGGCCGTCTGGAGCTGCTGTTTTGCAACAGCACGGCCCTGCTTAACCGTGGTCTGCATGTCCGCTGGGAGATGAGGGAGGACTTCATCTAGCGACCCCAATAGGGTGTGAGAGAAGTGTGCCATGATCACTGCCGAGTTGGCCTGACGAAGGCCCAAGGATGAGGCCGCATACACCTTCTGGGCAGAATGGTCCCCATTCTTGGACTCCTTGTCCAGAGGGTGGTCAGTATCCGCTGAGCTACCTGTGCGTCTAAACACAGAGGCAGTCACAAGGCTCTTGGCCGAGGGATGCTCTGTGAAACCCAGGACCCCATGGGTACAGTGTACTTGCGAGCCATGCAGGCAGACGGAGCCGGGCAAGAGGCAGGGCGCTGCCAGAGCTCAAGGGCCAGGCCAACAATGGCTTCGGCCACTGGGAAGGCCTCTGTCGGGGTATCTTCCCCTCTTAAGGATATCCGTGAGAGGATATTCCGCCTTCTTTTGGATAGGCTCCAAGGGCATACCGGTTGACTCTGAAATAAGGCAGAGGATACCCTGGAAAGAGGAAGGACCTTCCTCCAAGCCTGTCATTGACAACGGGGTGTGAGTGTAGACCAGTGGTATCCGAGTCCGAAGATTCGGGATATAAGGGTCTCCTGCCTTTATCCCCTTCAATATGCCGAGGGCGATCGGGGACAACAGTGATGGACAGACGACGGGCAGGCCCTTATCTGTCCAGTCCTCTTTCGAGGGAGCCCCTCCCTGAGGCTGCTTAGGTGGTGGCTCCATCAAAATTGGTGGGGAGACCGGAACAGGCCCAACAGGAATGCGTGCCGGTCCTACCGGAGGAAGAACCAGAGTCTTCGGTTCCGGAGGGGTCGGCCTAAGAGGCTGGGGCCAAGTAATGGCCGGTGTAGCCGGCAGAGCCGGCTTGTGACCGGTCAGAATTAGCTGTTGCTACATAAGATCCTCATAACGCCGACGGAGCTTCCATCGAAGTCTCTCCTCGTCCGAGGAGGATGAGGATCGGTGGCGACACCTCTTCCGAGAATGTCTGTGACCTTTTTTTGGTTTTTCGACCGAAGGGGTCCTGGTCCTCGATCGAGACCAACGGGGTCAGCTTGTTCGATCGGGAGAGGCCGGAGTCGGTGAAAACCGAGGTTCCAGCTCCTGTTCCTCGATCGAGATACCTGAGGGCTGGGTCTCCTCGTCGGGGAAGGAAAGGATAGGTGTCCTCTCCAATGAGTTGTTGACCTGGGTTGGCGACACTGGCTCGATCGGGTCAAGAGATATCTCGGCCGGTTCGGCCATTTCCTCGGCCTCGATGCCTTGGCCTGATGGAAGGTCCGAGAAGCCGGCAGCCGAGGAAGTGATTTCAACCAAGGCCAAGACCGCAAGATCCTGGGATTCAGACCTCTCTCAGCCCCCGGAACGTCTTCTCCGAGAAGAAGACTTAGGGTCCTTGTCCCGTTTTCTAGGGCAGGAGGAGTGCATGCCCAAGGGCGCCTCACCCCTGGTGGGGAGAGACTGGCACAGCTCCCGAAAGGATCCTGTGAACATAGAGCCAAGGTTTAGCGGCACAAAAAAACCTCGGCTGGCCAAGGCTTGGGCAGCTTCTTCTTCAAATGCCGCCATCTGGTCGAGCTGCTCGGCAGATCCTGCGGCCGCGGAAACCACCCACCTTGCCTCCTTCGATTTCACCGGTGGATTGCGACGGCTCCTGGTCTCCCCAGCTTAAGGCACGCCGTGCGGTCGTCCTGAACGTTGGGATGGAAGGCCAAACAGATGGTGCACGAAGAGGTGTCATGCACGACACCCAAACAATAAACACATGAGAGGTGGGGATCAGTGAGCGACATTTTCTGTCCGCAGGGACACCGGCAAAATCCAGGGGATGACTTGTCCTCCATGTCCGATGTGCTCGGATTGGAATCGTAAACTTGTACGAGTTTCAAAGAAAGCGATTGTGGTGAAAATTGTCAAATAGTATCCAGGGCCTACGATACTGCAGAAGTAGCATGAGGAAACCTGAATCTTCCATCAGAAAGGAAGATCTGGGGTCATGGGGCGGAACCAAGGTATTTACCACCCGGATGGGTGGGAGGAGCCAGCTTGAAGACTTCCGGACAGATTTAAAGGGGAAAGGGACATGCCAAAGAGTGCTGATGAACAACATATCCACGCTCCTAGAATGGCTGTTCCCCTTCTCTTTCCCTGTCTGTATGTAGAGGTCACCACTGTGCCAAAGCCAAATTTGGTTAGTTTTGAGTACTCTCCTTTACTTAAATGTGTTTCCTGAAGAAACACAAAAGTGGGTTTTACTCTTCTAATTGAGGTTATAACCTTCTACCGTTTAATTGGGCTACTGAGTCCATTAACATTATGTGAGCATATTGTTATAGGTGTATTCCTAGCCATTTTCATAAAGGCACCTGTATAAGGCCAGATCGGGGGTTTCCAGATGTGTCTCTGTGTTACTATTTGATACTTTAATCCAAGGACCCTCATAATAAATTCAAATCTCTTGTTTTCTAACCAAAAATCTCTTCTTTTCAATAAATGCATATCAGGTATCATGTAATAGGCACCAAAATACTACAAACACATAACATGAACTGTAAACTATTTACAATAGTACTTCCAAAATGAGAGGGTTGAGACGTATGCCCTCTATCCTGCAAGGAGCGAGATTCCATGGAAGGAACAACCCCCGCAAGGGGATTAGTGCCAGAAATCTCTGCCAGGCTTCCCTGGTCTCGGTAGGTTTGAGACCGATGTTGCATGCATTCAAAAGGTGTGTCGGGTGGGGGTGGGGTTACAGAGAATTCCCCTCTACTCTCCTCTATCATTCCAGGCATCTCAAGCTACTGATGCCCCAAGGCCTCCGCTCCTTTTCTCTTATTATTTCTATTTAATGAGGTAGAGACCCTCTAGAAGCATTCCCAACTATCTCCTCTCCGAGGGCTCCCCTCTGAAGCATGTCATTCACTCTGGGAGACCGGGAGGAATTCCTTCTGTATGTGCTTTGAAAAGATCCACATACTAAAACTAATGTGGGGCAATGCACTCAACTTCAAATAATACTAACACTTTATCTCTTTAAGATCTATAATGGGGGAAAAAGGACTTACTTAACAGGAGAGAACTGATAGCTGGACACAAAAACAAAATTTAATTCTACAATTATATGTCCCATATAAGGTGGAGTATCTTTTAGTCCAAGCATTCGTGTCATATTTAACATGGCCTTGTGGTAAGTCGTAATTTAAACAAGTTAACAAGGCCCTAAGATCTGTTTGGCAGGAGTCTGTAGAAATCTGTTCTACAAGAAGAAGGTTCTCCGAAAAGTGTATTGGCTCCGTGGCTATTCTGCCGTGAAACCGGCCCCAATGTTACATCAGGGAGGAAAGAGAATAAAAAAGACCCCCTCCTTACTGTTCAGGTGTCTCGGTTTTGCTGCGTATCTTCGTCTCCGGATCTGAATTTCTGCTGGGCCCTTTTCACCTCTTGCAAAGTGCACAGCCCTTCTGCTCGTGCCTTTCTTGTCCCACGCCGACCTGAGCCTTTCCGCCACTGCGCTCTCTGGGGGCGGGAGTTCCGGTCTACTACTCAGCCTGGTGGAACATCCCAGCCCTTGGACTGAACATCCTTTAAGGCCTCTTCTGGAGCGTCAGAGATCTTCGATCCCAGGCCGCGCTAATGGCTGGGGAGATGCTCCGGCTGGTTGGTGCTCTGCCCGGTGAGCCGAGTTCATCCTTTTTCCTCCGATGTCTCCCAGAGCGATGTCTAGTCATGCCTTTACCCCTAGATATTTCAGTTGCCATTTCACCCGCAATTATATAAAAAAACTGTTGTTCTAGGGGTATACTGAAGCCAAGGAGCCGAGGAGCGCCAAACTCAGGCAGCCATCAGGAGGGTGACATCACCGGGAAACCAGGCAAGATTCTTAAAGGGAAAGGACATGCCAAACAGTATGGATAAGAACAACATAGCCACATCCCTAGAAAGTCCGCCTGTCCTCTTTTTTGTTATGCGTCTGGTCCTTCGGCAGCAAAGGCTGCTCAAGGAGTGAGGTCTCTGGGTGGTGGGCGTACTGGGGATGGATCCCTGGGTCTATGGAGAAGATCCCCCTTGACAGTATTCCATCACGTATGAAAAAGTGCTCCCACCTCCACTAGTGGAAGGACTGGCGGTGGGGGCATCTGATTTGAAGCACCTGAGGGCCCAGGCGTCTGGTCCTTTGGGCACTTTGTCCAGAGGTACATCAGGCGTCAGATCTTCAGTGTCTAGCGATCTGATGTCCGGCTCTTTAGATGGAGACTGTTGGGCGTCCGGTAGCCCAGTGTCAGGGGAATCTGTCGCCGGGAACTATGGCCGGTCCTTAGGGGCCAACGGCCTTCCTTTTGCTGAAGGCGTCTCTTTGTCCGACGTCAAGTTGGAATGCCCTGTTGTCTGGGAGGCAGCCAATGCCTGGTGTTCAGGTGAGGGAGGCGTCCGGTACCCAACGACCTCCCAGTATTTCTCTGATTCCTCCTTTCTCTTGTGCTTGTCAGATGTCTCAGAAGGCTTACGGGCAGTGGACAACACTGATCTGCCCGAAGCCAACGCCTGTCCCTCATGGGTTGACCCATGTTTATGGGGTCAGTGGGCCAAGGGGATCTGAGTGGATCGCTGTCCTGTGGAGGAAGACTCCCTACCTTTTGCCTGAGTGTCCCCAGAAGCAGTTTTGATGCCTGGGGGGGGACCAATTCTGATCTCCCGCCAGAGTGTAAGCAGTAGATGCCCGATGAGGCAACTTCGAGCAGAACTCTGATCTGGCCCTTTCCTTCTACCAGTGGTGGTGTTTCTCTCGATCTCTTCTCGAGGCGGACGACTCCTCCCCTGGTGGAAGAGGATGAACTGTGTCCCGATGGGGAATTATGCATGGCGGCTACTTGCTGCTCAAGAAGGCAGGCCTTTAAGGCAATGGCACGACGAATCCTGCTCTTGTTGTTAAACTTTGTGCAGTGCGGGTAATCATCTGGCTGGTGGTCTGGGCCTAGGCAGATCAGGCAGGCAGAGTGGCTGTCTTTCACCGGGATCTGCTTCCCGCATGCACACTTCGGTTTTACGCCGCTGAGACGATGAAGACATTAAACTGTGATGGAAAAGGGTGTCGAGGAAACGGTTGTTTTTCAATAAAAAGTACTGTGCGATGCACGAGAAAAAAGGCAGTCAGCTGCAACTGTGGCATCTGCAGATCTGATGTTCATGGATCGATGACAGAAAAAGAAAGTACAGTTACATAAGAACTTACCGTAACAGTAAATCTTCGAGAACAGCTCTTGCAGCAGGTTACACCATTAGGACTGAAGCCATCAGGCGCCAGGACCCCACGGAAATTTTCTAGCTAGCAGTCTTCAGCGGGGACCACCTCCGACGTCGGTCCCGCCCCCGACGTCAGGCGCAGTACATAAGGAGGTGGTCCCCCCATAATCCTCCCGCCGGAGACTCACAGCAGTTGGATGACATCAGAAGAGGAGACCGAGGATCCGCCATCAGAAGGCCAAGACTAAAAAACAGAATATCCCATCTCATAAGATGGATGTTTGGCTATGACCTACCTCCACAAGAAGGGGGATGGTGGGCGGGAAGGTACCTGCTGCAAGAGCTGTTCTCGAAGATCTACTGTTACGGTAAGTTCTTACGTAACTGTACTATCTTACTTCGAGATACAGCTCTTGCAGCAGGTTACACCATTAGGACTGATTCCCAAGCAATAGTGGCAATCTTATGCCACAGGGAGGAGGAAAGGTAGGGACCACAACCCTACTTGAGCCTAAGACAGAAGTCCCTGAAGGAGGGCTAGGCCGAAACCTGCTCTTCGCCTCGATGCGATGTCCAGGCTGTAATGCCTAATAAAGGTATGCACTGAGCTCTAAGTAGCTGCAGCGCAAATGGCTGAGGTAGAGACATTCCTTAGCGCCGCAAAGGAAGTGGCCACTCCTCTCGTGGAGTGACCCTTGACCACACCTGGTAAGGGTTTGTTACGCTTGTCATAACAGAAAGAGATACACTGGATGAGCCAACGCGAGAGAGACTGTTTAGAAACAGGAGCTCCTTTCATTCTCTCAGCAAAGGAGACAAACAGTTGATCCGATTTCGATACTTTTGGTTCTGGTCAGATAATATGTGATGCACCTGTGTACATCAAGGGTGTGAAGCAATGCTTCTCCTCGGTTGGTGTACTTGGGAAAGTACACTGGTAAGTCGATATCCTGATTAAGGGTGACGGCTGAAACCACCTTAGGCAGAAACTTTGGATTTGTCCTCAGGGATACCCTGTCCTGATGGAAAACTAAATAAGGCTCTTTGCACATTAGTACATGCAATTCGGAGATCCTTCTCGCCGAAGTAACTGCAACTAAAAATAACGTTTTCCACGACAGAAAACGTAGCTCGCAGTCCGCGGCTGGTTCAAAAGGTGGCAGCGTAAGCTGCTCCAGGACAAAAGGCAAGTCCCAAGGGGGGACCAGGTCCTTGATAGGTGGCCTAAGGTGGAGGACTCCCTTTAAAAAGGCACGAGTAGTGTCCAATTGGGCCACCATCCGATGGCCTATGGGGGCATGGTAAGCCGAAATTGCGCAAAGATGCACCTTAATCGAGGAGTAAGCCAGTCCGGACTGAAAAAGTGAAAGCAGGTAATCCAGGACCAGCCTTTCGGACATTCTAACGGCGAGCAGCAGGCCCACAAGCAAAATATGCGCCATTTCATGGCGTATGTTGCGTGTGTTGCCGGTTTTCTGGCGGCAGAAAGTACATCTGCCACTTCTTGCAAGACCCCGTGTCGCATCATGGCTATGTCTCTAGGAGCCAAGCGTGCAGGTTCAATGAACGTAAGTCCGGATGGACTAATGAACCCTCCTCCTGAGACAGCAGATGGGAGCTGATTGGCAAAGGAAGTGGAGGTTCCCGAGATAACTGATGCAGAAGCAGGAACCAAATTTGTCTGGGCCAGAAAGGCGCTATCAAAATGAGCGGTGCCTGCTCCCTGCAAAGTTTTAAGAGAACTCTCTGGATCAATGGGAAATGAGGGAAGGCATAGAGGAATCTGCCCGCCCAGGAGAGGGACAATGCATCTCGCCAGAAAACACCAGGCCCTGGATCTAGCGAGCAAAAACTGGGCAGTTTTGTGTTGGATGGGGACGCGAAAAGGTCTAACTCTGGAGTGCCCCATCTGTGGAACAGATCCTCTGCCACCTCCTGCAGAAGTTCCCACTCATGGACTCTGGCCTGAGAATGACTCAGGCTGTCTGCAATGGTATTGTCCACTCCGGGGACATGTACTGCAATTAGGTTTGTGCCGTGCTGTACTACCCATTCCCACACTCTCATGGCCTCCCTGCAGAGGGGGTAGGAGTGAGTGCCTCCTTGTTTGTTGAGGTAATACATCACCACAATATTGTCTGTTTGCAACAGAAGAGTACCCGGTGGAATCTCTGACTGGAAGGCTTGACGAGCGTAAAGGACTGCCCTCGTCTCCAAAATGCTGATGTGGAGATAAGATTCCTGGGCTGTCCATGTGCCCTGGGACCTCACCCCGTCCAGGTGTGCTCCCCATCCGAGCCCTGAGGCGTCTGTGAAGAGAGTCACAGTCGGAGATGGCGCTGTGAAGGGAACCCCCCGCGGAGAGGTTCCCTGGATCTAGCCACCATTGCCAATCCCGAATCGTGGCATTCGTGATTCGAACTGGCTGCTGCAGATGGTCTTGCCTTTGGTCCCACTGCACCCTTAGCATCCACTGGGTTACCCGCATGTGGAGCCTTGCCATCAGGACTGTTGCAATGGCCGCAGCCATGTGTCCGAGCAGGCGAAGGACCAGTCTGGCTGGGATGGTCTTCTTCACTGACAGGTCCCTTATGAGGGGTCAAATGTATTCCGCTATGTCCGCGTGAAGAAAAGCTTTGCCTCTGACAGTGTCTAGAACTTCTCCTATGAACTGCAGTTTCTGGGACGGTACCAGAAGACACTTCTCGTAATTGATGAGAATACCCAGTGACTGAAAAAGGGCCTGGATACGGTGAATGGCCGTCATCAGAGCTTCCTTGGAGGGAGCCATGAGAAGCCAGTCGTCCAGGTATGGGAACACGTAGTGGCCTTGTCTCCTTAGAGATGCCGCTACAACCGCCATGCACTTCGTGAAGACGCGAGGTGCCGATGACAGTCCGAAGGGAAGCACTCGGAACTGATAATGGCGGCTCTGAAACTCGAAGCGCAGGAACCTCTGGTGCACTTGAGCAATTGGTATATGGAGGTAGGCGTCCTGCATGTCCAAAGATGCCAGAAAGGCGTCTTGCTTCAGCATGGGAATTAGGCCCGGAAGGGTCACCATGCGGAAGCGTTTGTAAACGACCGACAGGTTGAGGTCGACGAGGTCCAGTATTGGACGAAGGTCCCCTGTTTTCTTTGGAACCAGGAAGAAGTGAGAATAGTACCCTAGTCCTCTCTAGTTCTCTGGAACGTGTTCTAAGGCTTCCTTTTCCAGAAGCGCGAGCACCTCCTGCTGTATGAGCAGGGCATACTGACCCGAATATCGGGAAAGCAGGGGAGGTCTTGTGGGTGGGCTGCCTACAAATTCTATATAGTGGCCTTTTTTGAACAGTTGCAGAACCCACCTGTCGGTGGTGATAGACTGCCACCCTGGCAGGTGGCGTGCAATATGACCCCAGACCTTCATTTCCCATTGATCCTGAGGAGGGGCGGGGGGCGGGGGCCGGGAAGGAGTCATGCTGTGGCAGCGTTAGATCCCGCAGGTTGGGCCGGCTTTGCAATTCGGTGGCCTCTGCCTGAGGATGACTTAACCTTGGCTTTTCGGGTGAAGGAGCCCCTTTGCTGTTGGCTGGAACGCGACTGTTGCCTTTGCGTTCGGCCACGAAAGCGACTCTGGTTCCTACGAAAGGGACTAAGTCGAGATCTGTACATAGCCTGTACTGATCTAACTGCCTTCTCCGCGTCCTGAAGTTTGGTGATCACCTTCTCCGAAGCTTCACCAAAAAGGACTTCACCACAGTAAGGGACGTCCATAATATTCTTCTGTATGTCCGGGGTAAACCTGGAGACACGGAGCCAAGAGTGTCTCCGGAGACACATGCCTGAGGCTGCAGCTCTGGCTGAAGAGTCCGCAGAATCGTATGCAGCTCTAAGCACCTGGGTCCCCACGTCCGAACCCGTACGGAGGAGATTTAAAGCTCCTCCTTTTCACCACCGCTGTGGCATCATCTCCACCAGGTCCTGTCTCCTGTTCCCACAATGCGTTCTGGAATTGAACCATGTGGGTGAGGTGGTAAAGACCTGATAGGCAAGAGTAGCTGACGCGTGTAATGTGCCCTGCAGGACATCAACTTCTTGGATTCCTGGTCCGTAGCTGCTGTGCTCAGTGTTGAGGTCTCTGAGACCGGTCATGTGAGGCTGTGATGACCAGGGAATCGGCCAGAGGATGGCCCGCCAGGTACTGGTCCTCCCTTGGGGCCTTGTACAGGCGGTCAGCCTTCTTCGGCACTGCCAGGGTCGAATGCGGACCCTTCCATACAGCCTTGGTGACGTCCGCGAAGGTGTCCACTAAGGGTGGGACTACCACAGGCTTTGGGTCTTTCTGCCGAAGATAGCGGGCAAGGCATTGTCTCTCGGGGTCTAGTTCTTCAGCATCCCACCCCATGTTCTCCTGGATATGCCTCATGATCTCAGCGAATGAGGGATCATCAGGAGGGGACCTGGGAAGGTCGAGTGGGTCTGGGGAGGGAACGCTGATGGGAGAAGGAGATCTGGAGCACCCTGAGGTGTCAGATCTGGAGTCCTCCACGGACGAAGTATACCGGCGCCGCCTGGGTCTCTTGGGGCTGGGGGACCCCGAAGTGGATCTCGAGGGAGGCCTTCTCCTATCCAATGATCTGCCCCTAGGAGGAGGAGGTGTTGGCTCCTTGGGGGTCAGCGACCGTCCTACGGACCCCCTGGATGGGAGAGGGGGCGCGGGCACTGAAGGAGTAGCTGGAGCGGGAGGAGGGTGTGTGGTGACCACATCCTTTCTGATGGTGTCCCACCAGAAGGTGAAGAGCTCCTTCACTTCTGCCAGATTCAGGCCCGACGACGGGCCGGGTACCGGTGGCCTGTCTTCGGGGGCGGATGTCGGGTCCCCGGGGGTCTCCCGCTCCGGGGAGGGTTCCCGTGGGAGCTCGACTGTTCCGGAGTCGCCCGCCTGGTCCTTGGGCTGAGTGGTATCCTCCTCTGATGATGCCTTCTGACTGACGTCGGTAGGCAATGGTGGTGCGTCCTCCCTCTGGAATAGCTGACATCGTCCCCGAATGCGCCCTTGGGGAGAACGCCTGGCCGCGATGGGTGTCTCACTGTAGCCGCTCCCTGGGAGCGCCGGTGTTTGGCCGATGCCGGTGGGTCGATCGGGTCCGACGCCGCCCGTTTCAGGGATGTCAGCTCCTTGGTCTTGCGCTGGACTGGATCCGGCCCATGTGGCAGCTGGGACACTGACCTGACGTCGGAGTCCGGACGACGGGAGGAAGACTTGTGGCACTCCCCAGACTTGGACGAGGCCTTAGAAGGAGTGGAGGAAGCCGAAGGCCTGGAAGTCTTGATAGGCTGCAGGGAGGAGGAACCGCTGGAAGATCTGACCTGAATTGGGGGAGGCTGAGACTGGGCCCTGGAGGGAGAGCGGTCTGACCTCGAGCTGGAGCTGTGGGAGTCCGAGGCCCTCGATGGGGATCTGGGCCTTTCCTTCTCCCGGTGTTTCTCCCGGTGCCTATGGGTCTTCCCTGACGACTCCCCCCTGGAGGAAGGTTCCCTATCCATGGCCTTGAGTTTCTCCTCCAAGAGAAACGCCTGAAGGGCCTTCTGGCGGCGGATCCTGGTGTGACTGTTGAAGCCCTGGCGGAAGGAGCAGGCCCTGGTGTCGTGGTCCGGGCCTAGGCAATGCACACAGGCAAAGTGAGGATCCTTGAAGGGGATCTGTTTGCCGCAGGCACACTTCGATGGGTGACCTTCCAGAGAGGTGTTTGGAGAGGACATCAGATGAATGCAATCTCGATATGAGAAGAAGAAGAAGAACATCGTAGTTCCTAGTCGTCGCACGCTAGAAAGTGACCGAGAGGCCGATGCTTGCAATGTCGACGGCGGGAAAAGAACTGGGGATTGTGGGGGGACCGCCTCCTTATGTACTACGCCTGACGTCGGGGGTGGGACAGACGTCGGAGGTGGTCCCCACTGAAGACTGCTAGCTAGAAAATTTCCGTGGGGTCCTGGCGCCTGATGGCTTCAGTCCTAATGGTGTAACCTGCTGCAAGAGCTGTATCTCGAAGTAAGATCTGAGGTAGCGCCGGGGGACCGCCCCCTCTATACCACGTCTGACGTTGGACGGAGCCGACGCCAGGGACGGTCCCCCGCCACAGACTGCTGGCTAGAAACTTTTTCCGTGGGGTCCTAACGCCTAGCGGCCTTAGTCCTATTGGTATTACCTGCTGCAAGAGCTCCCCCTCGAAGTGAGATCAACATATCCACATCCCTAGAATGCAGTTTTCCAAGTTAGGAATTTGAGATCACATGTAGCCAGGGGTTCAAAGGGCTTACGGCTGAGCATGTCCAACACAAGGCTGAGGTCCCAGATTGTTACGGGTTTCCTGACTATGGGCTGTGTGTGCAAAATGCCTCTCAGGAACCTTATAAATAGAGGCAGCTGAGCTAGAGAGAGGTTCTGAACAGGCTGATGACACACCAAAACAGTGCACAAATGGACCTTAACTGTACAGTATTGCAGACCTGCATCAGATAGATCCAGCAGGTACTCCAAAACCCTGTCTGGCAGACAGTGGAATGGGTCTATACAGGATTTGGAGCACCACTCAGAAAGATGTTTCCATTTGGCTGTGCAAGTCTTCCTGATAGAGGGCTTACGAGAAACCAGAAGAATCTGAGAGACCCTCTGGATCACCTTGTACCTGCCCACTGGTATCTCCTCAGGAGTTAGGCCTAGAGATGAAGGAAGCGCAGGCTGCAATCCAGTGATCCTTGTGTCAGAAGGTCTGTCCAGAGAGGGAGGGTTCTTGGAGAGCCGACTGACAATTTGTTGAGTAGGGGAAACCATATCTATCAAGGCAAGCATGGGGCAATTATAATCATTTCACTCACTTGTGTCTCCCACTTCAGCAGTACCCTTTGAACTAGGGGACTAGGAGGAAATACATACAGAAAGCAATTTGTATAGAGCAGCCTGAGTGCATCCTGACAGAAAACGCCACGTTCTGGATTTCTGGAGCAGGACTGAGGCAATCTGGCGATGAGTGGGGATGCAAAAAGGTTCACCTCTGGGGTTCCCCACTCGTTGAAGAGAGACTGCACATCTGGTGCCAATGGTCACTCATGAGGATCTGCTTCTTTTCAGCTGAGCTTGTCCACTAGACTGTCCAAAGTGCCTGGCAGATAGCTCGCCTGGATCTGGATGTCCTGTTCCAGATGCCATTCCCACACTCTCACTGCCTCTCTGCAGAGAGGATAAGAGTGTGCTCCTCGTTTGTTGATGTAGTACATGATAGACTTGTTGTCTGTCTGGATGAGGTACTTTCTTGTGGTGGACGAAATCCACCAGGGCCCTGAGAGCATACAGGACTGCTCTCATCTCTAACACATTAATGTCGAGGTGGGACTCCTTAGGGCTCCAGACTCCCTGAGTGTGGTGGCCTGGACAGTGGGCTCCCCATCCCAGCAGAGACGTGTTTGTGGTAAGGGTTATCTGAGGCTCTGGGGAAGAAAAGGGGGGAACCTGAGGAAGACTGTCCTCCCGCTTCCACCATGCAAGTGATTGAAGCAGAGGCTTTGACACCTTGATGTGATGAGACTGAGGATCCGTTGCTGGAGACCACTGTGTGCTGAGCATCCACTGGGTTGTCCTCATGTGCAGGCAAGTCAGAGGTATTGTAAAGAAGGAGGATGCTATGAGACCTAACATTCGCTGTATGGAGTGAGCCTGAACAGACTTGTACTCCATAGTTAACTGAGCCATTTGAAGGATGACTTTCCTTCTGTCCTCAGGAAGAAAAGCCCTGGTGGTGTCCAATAGGGCCCCTATTAACAAAGGTTGCTGAGGGGGCTGAAATTGTGACTTCTCTAGATTCAACAGGACTCCCATGGAGGTAAGGAACTGGGAGGCTGTGGGCACTGCTCATTCCGTTTCCTGCTTGGACAGACTGGGTAGTAACCAGTCGTCCACACAGGGAAAAACTTTGAGTCCGATTTTTCAAAGCTGTGCCGCGAGAACAGAAAAGTACTTTGTAAAAACTTGAGGCATTGATGATAGCCCAAAGGGTAGGACACAAAATTGATAATACTGACCCAGTACCATGAACCAAAGACACCTGTGGTGGTTGGGGTGGAACAGGATATGCTGGTAGGCATCCTGCATATCCAGGGAAGCCAACCAGTCCTGCGGCTTGAGGAGCAGTAGCCAGGTCCCTAGAAAGATCATTTTGAACTTTTCTCACTAAATGAACTTGTTCAGCTTTCTGAGATCGAGAATGGGGCGAATGCCTCTGACTTTTTCAGAATGAGGAAGTAATGGGAGTAGAAGCCTGTGTTGCGTTCTGCCTCTGGCACTGCTTCCACTGTCCTGTTGCGCAAAAGGCCTGCAATCTCCTTCACGAGAAGTTCTGACATGTGAGCCGACAGGAGAGACTGCTTTCTGGACAGATAACCCAGAGAGAGTTCTGTAAAAATCATTGAGTATCCCTCCCAGATGGATCCTGAGAACCCACTTGTCTGTCATGCTGGATTTAAACCGATGGTAAAACTGAGTCCGCCCCCCCCCCTCCTGGAAAAGAGAGGTCTGCCTCGGGCAACTGAGGCCAGGATTTCAGAGATTAGCACTAGGCACTTTTGCGGCCTCTGCCTTCGGCTGCAATTTCTTTTGCAGGTGGAGAGGCTGAGACTTGATAAGAGCTGCCTTAACTTTGCCTAGAAAGGACTGCTTATTGTGGAAGAAGCCTTGCCCCTTCCTCTTCTGGGGACAGGATGGGATAGGCCTAGAAGTCTTGATGGCCATCCTGGGAGGCTGCAAGAGACTGTTCTACCTGTTGTCCAAAGAGGCAGAGCCATCAAAAGAAACATTCATAACCTGTTGCTGGATGTCTTCATTGGAGAAGCCGGATGTCCCAAGCCAGGAGTGTCTTTTAATACAGATTCTCACAGCAGCAGAATGCGAGGCAGAGTCAAAGGCATCCATAGCTGCTTTCAACTGATGATTGTTAGACTCAATGCCACGAGTAACAGTGTGCAGAATTTTGTGCTTAGTCTCCAATTCAGGCAAGGCCTCTGCAAGATACTTAAGAGATGGCCAAAGGGCAAAGTCATACTTTGAGAAATGCCCCGGGTCACTGGCTATCCTTATGCTAAGGGCAGCAGCAGCGAACGTTCTTTTTCCCATAATGTCTGTCTTGCACAATTCCTTATTGATGAGATGTGCAGTGACTTCCTGAGTAAGAATGTCCTTGCCATTCTCCTCCAAAATGACAATCTTGTCAGCAATAGGCTGGGAAGGAAGGATAGGTCTGTCCTTTAGGGCAGTGTACATATGGTCTAGCTGCCTACAGTCAGAGGGGACAGAAACAGGCCTACTCCATACCGTGTCTGAGAGAGTCTCAAACACAGGGGGAATAAGGGGTATGAGATTGACTGGCAAGGTGTAAACACTGAGCCACTCCAGACAGAGATGTTTCCCTGGGCCAGTAGCAAAAGACTCAAAAGCAAGAGCTGCGTAAATGCTACGAAGGACAGCCTGAAAAGAAAGGTCCTCCTGGGGAGCAGGAGAAGGGCTTGTGGTCGAATTAACCAGGCTATAAAAAAAGAATAGTCGTTGCCGCCGCCCTCAGAAACAATCCTCTCCGGGGAGTGGATCTGGGACAGGAGTGGACCTAAGTTTCCCTAACCCAGCTTCAGGAGTCGGCAACACAAGCAACACAGGTACCAGCAGAGAAGGAACCGGCACCAGCAAAAGAGGAGCCGGCGTAAGAGGCAGTACTGCCAAAGAGACTGGGTCCAACTCCGAGGGTTCTCTTGGCACCAGGACAGGCCCCAAAGGGCCTGATCCCAGCACCAAGTCCAGTGCTGTCCCCAAAACGACACTGAATGGGGGTGCAGCCAGTGGAACAGGCATCAACAGCGCTGTCACCGGCAAGGACCCTTATGCTGTTGATGGAGCCAAATGCTCTACCTGGCTAGAGGGTCCTGACTACGGTTCCAATGCCCCTAGCCCCAAGGGGTCCGAGACTGACTCCACAAGAATGGGAAAGCATGCCAAATGTTGAACCCACTGTTCCATAAGGGCTGCCTAGTGACGAAACTGCCCACTGGTGTTCCCACAGAAAGACAGGGAGGGACTCCGGGCCTTAGATCTTGAGCGCCCATGAGCAGAGATTGTTGGAGACATTGATGGTGCCGGGGGGAAGGCCTTCTTCTCCGGGACACAGAGGATCTTGCAGCAGACCTGCCAGAGGGCGATCTAGAGCAATACCGTTTCTTCCCCTTCCAACAGGATAAGGAAATACTCGGGGTTGAACAGTGCTGGGTCCCTGACTGGGATCGGGAATGGACCAACTTCTTTTTGTGTTTACATGAAGGCTGTCCTCCCCTCCCCCCCAGAACACATGATTGCCCATTATCAGAACCCTCCCCCACAGGAGAAAGTGGACCAGACATGGCCCCACTGCCAGAGCAGCATGCCTGAAAGGCTCCCTATTGTCATTGTTGTCCATGGCCTTTGACCAATGATCAGTAAGACAGAGAAACTGACAGAAATTTTAGATAAAATTACTAAACTGACAAAAAAATAACAAACACCAGCTTTAAACACTAAAACTGAGAAGAACTGAATGCTGCTGTTGTACAGAAGTGAAGTTCTGACTCCCAGTGGGCTAGCGTCGTCGTCACTGAAGCGCACTCAACAGCAGGAAAAAAGGAACTGAAGTGGCTGTGGGCCAGTGTCTGGGTAAGTGATGCAGTGCGAGCTAGTCTCGTGGTACCGACCATGCGTACAGGCTACTTCAACATCGATCCTCCTAAAAAGTTTTGGATCCTGCAGGGTCCTAGCACCTCCAGCTTAGAAGGGATTGGTGTGAATCAATAGTGAAGACAGATTCCTGGAAGATCCTTAACAGCTAATGCTTGCAGTTTGTTCCCTTATTGCTCTCTGATGAATATGTTTTTTGATCCCATACATGTTTTTAAAAGCACTTTACTACGAAAGGGGTATTTGATCTGTTACATATGTGAACATGTTACATAATTTCAAATGGGGTATTTAAGAGGAGGCAATGATCAGTTTCCTCAAGCACAGCTTCTTGGGGATGGCGCAGAGCGCTCTGAAATGCTGAGATTTTTTGCTGATAAAGTTTGGATAGGTAATTTTTAATGTGAGTTAATAAACTCTTTCACTGTTTGAATTAAATCCCTATGCATAACTGCTCTGTCCTTGTCTGCTTCACTCTGCTACAAGGGATTTTTCGCTTAATTAAATACTCCATGTGTGAGCGCAGGTCTTGTTTTTTCTTAGAAAAAAAAAACAAAAAAACAAGAGATCCACATTTGCAAAATAATGAAATATATTCTATTTAAACTACCTTATCAACATATTAATTGATTAAGAAAATTAATGAAAACATTTTGTAAATTATTTCTTACCCTCCACTGCTTCCTGGTACTAATACAAATGTCCTGCAGAAAGCCCTGATTGTATTATTCAGTCTTCCGCCAACTAGAAGGCAAGCAACACAAGACCAGCTACAACAAACATACTGTAAATTTATATTTTTACAAAGTAATTCAAGGAGATGGACCTGCACAGAGTGTGAGACGTCAAAGTGTAGTATTCTAATTTACGTCATTATTATGATTTTCGTAGCAAAGCCCACTTGGAGTACATCACTTTCCAGTCATCAAGATTAAAAGACGTAATTCAAAAAAATATAATCCAAATATAGCCACACACACAGTATAGCGGTCAGGGACAGAAAAAACTACGAGTCCATTAAGTCTGCTCTGGCATTCCTATGTTGCTTTACTCTGCCCGCTCATCACACCCCAACTCCCTTCTGTTCCTAAATACCCTCTTGAGAATGTCCCATTGAGCTATGAGCCCTGAGATAGTCCCAGCTTTGATTATACTACAGGGCAGCTGATCCACCAATCTACCATCCATTCCATGAAAAAGTACTTTCTGACGTCCTTCATAAATTCACCCCCCCCACACACTTCCAGTTTAAGGTTGTGCCCCTGATGAATGTGCTGTTCCTGAACTTAAACAACTCTATTACAGTAAAACCTGCCAATTATGGGCATTGCATGTTAAAAAGGGGAACAGGCACCAGACCGAAATCTCTGCTGGCGAGTCTACAGAACTAGGCCCATGTGCAAAACCATGACCAGATATGGTGTCACAGCCTGACTCTAAGTTGTCCTGCTCCCTGGCATCCCCAGTGACATCACAGTAAGGCCCTCCCACGACACCTCGAATAGTGTAGAGTGAGGCCCGGTGCCATCTCCAGCCTCGCCTGCAGAGTCATCACCGCAAATGGTGACAACAATGTGGTCAGTACCAGAGGACAGCGTTGAGGGGTCCTCTGGTGTGGACTGAGCGTACAGCCACAACACTGAACAACAGGAATGTCCGTCACCAACAGCAAACAGACTGTGGAGGATGCTCAGCTGACCGCCCTGAAGAAGTCAAATGTCAGACAGACCCAACCATCAGAGTGTGCAATGCCTTACCACAGTGAGTTCGAGGAGGACCCTTTCCTGTACTAGGTAAAGGGGAAAGGTACCAAGACCAGACCTTGGATTTCCTTCTGTGCTGCTTGCCGACAAAGGTTGGGTTTGGCTGACCCCATTTCAGCATCCAGTTCTATAACACACAGCCATCTATAGTGTGTCAGGATTCACAGAAATCCAAGTTGTGAGATGGTCCAAGGCAGGTGAAACACTGAAGATTATGGTCTCCCTAAGCCTGTTTGTTCCTATGGGGCAGTGAGCAAAATGGGTGGCATACTGCCTGTGGCCTACTTAGATTTAGACTCGGTATCTCAGAAAAATTATAAAGAAGAGGGAATCAGGTTCGGCAATGAAAACACCAGTAATGAAATGGGGGTTATTCACCTGTAACTGTAGTTCTATAAGTGGTATATGGTGCACATCCACACGTTGGCAGTCTTCCTTCCCCTTTAATTCCAGCCAGAATGTAAGAAGCTAAGCTCCTCCCACCCACTTGGGTAGTAGCCTCTTTGGTCCCCCCATGACGTCAGATCTTACACGCGGGAAGCAGGGATCTGTGTGCTACTTGGAAGGAAAGGTGTGGATGTGCACCGTATACCACTCCTAGAAAAAAGAAAAGTTACATAAAAACTTAACATAACAGTAGATCTTTGAGGGGATCTCAGTCATCAAGTCACACCGTAGGAACTTCACCATCGGTGAAGCAGGATCCACATGGAAGATTTTCCAGCAGTACAACTTGGGCCGCCCACACCAACGTCACCAACCCCATAAAGGTGCGAGCGGCCCCACTCCCTTTTCTATTCTTTTCTCTGGAAACTAAAGGAGCAAACTCTTACCAAGGGGGAACGAGGAGAGAGCAAGGTGTGCTGGCTGAAATAAAAGGCTGGAAATAACAGATAGTCAGTCTAAGGTAAAGACACAAGTACGGGATAGCAGGAGGGAAGGCAGACCTGATTACTGAGATTCCCTTGCAGATCTACTGTTACGGTAAGCTCTTACATAGCTGTTCTGTCTTCTTCAGGGGTATCTCAGTGATCAGGTCACACCATAGGAACGAGTCCCAGGCTGTTACAATTGCTGCAGTATAGTCTGCGAGGTAGGCCAATCAAGGCCTAGGACAGGAGGTCCTTCAGAACAGATCGTCCGAAGCCCGCTCCAGCTCTAGATGCAATGTCCAGACTATACTGCTTGGTGAAAGTATGGACGGTACTCCAGGTGGCAGCCAAATGTCAGCGGCTGAGATCTCCTTGAAACAGGCCATAGAGGTAGCCATGCCTTATGTGAAGTGGGCTTTGACTGCCCCTGGCAGCTCTTTGCTGTGCTTGTTGTAGATGAACAAAATGCAGCTGGCCAACCATTTAGACAAGCACTGTTTAGAAACCTTGGTGCCCTCTCTTCCTTGAAAAAAGAAACAAAAAGCTGCTTTGACTTCCTGCAGTCCTTAGTTCACAGTAGATAATATTTCTGCGCACATCTAAAGTATGGAACAGTGCTTCCCCTGGATTGGCATGCTCTGGGAAATAAACAGGTAGGTGGATAGATTGGGTCAGGGTGAATGCAGATACCACCTTATGAAGAAACTTAGGATTCATACACAGACACCCTGTCTTTGTGAAAAATCAAATAGGGCTCTTCACACCAAGGAGCCTAAAGCTCGGAAATCCTTCGAGCAGAAGTGATAGCAACCAAAAATTACGCTTTCCACAAGAGAAAGCATAGCTCACAAGTTGTGGCCTGCTCAAACGGAGACCGTGTCAATTTCTCCAAAACAAAATTAAAATACCAAGCCGGGATGGGGTACGGATTGGAGGTTTCAGGTGCAGGATGCCCCTGAGAAATGTACAGGACACATCCAGCTGAGCCATGGTATGATCATCCACCAGCTCGTGAAAGTCAGAGATAGCCAAAAGGTGCACCTTGAGAGAGGAGTACTGGAGGCCTGAGTCTGACAGTGATATCAGGTAGTCCAGAATCTGGCTTACTGGACAGGTGAAAGGATCCAGATGATGTCTGGCAGCCCAGATTGCAAACCTCTTCCACTTCATGGCATGTGTGGCACTAGTGGAGGACGTCTGAGCTGCCACAAGGATGCGCGCTACCGTTTGAGACAATCCAAACTGGGCAATGACTACGTCCTCAGGAGCCAAGCATGCAGACAAAGAGACTTGAGGTTCAGATGGACCAGGGTCCCCTGAGCCAGCATCAGTAGATCCCTGCAGAGGGGCAGAGGCACTGGAGGTTCTTCCACTAACTGTTGCAGTAAAGGAAATCACATCTGCCATAGCCAGTGAGGTGCGACCAGGATAATGCTGGCCCCCTCTGTTTGCAGCCTGATTAGCACCCTCTGAATCAGAGCAGTCCTGATCTTTTTTTGTGACCCCCCCCCCCCGGACTTGTCTCAGGTCTTAAGACGCCTGGGAGCTCAACGAACCCACCAGTAACTGAGAAGGAGGGACCCCTGCCCAGAACTGGTTACCTGCTGTTCCATGAGAAATTTCTTCAAAGCCTTTTTGTGTCACCTAAGGGTTGTTAAATTAAACTTATGGCAGAGCTCACAGTCAGAGATATCATGGTCAGGCCCAAGACACAGAGGTTGTGTTAGTCAAAAGCAGCAATCTTCTTTCCGCAGTGGCAGCAACGGAAGAGAGATGTGGCTGGATTTACTCTCGATGTAAGTGAGGTAAAAAAGAATCCCTTGTAAAAAGAGATTCCAAAAAGCTAAAGAAAAGCGCAGGCAAAAATGGTACAAACTGCGATGACACTTCCACGGAGACCCATGCGAGTGGAGTCGATGGCAGGAACTGAAGAGAGCATGGAGCCACCCAGTTGTACTGCTTGAAAATCTGTGTGGAGCATGCTTCACCAACAGTAAAGTTCCTACGATGCGACCTGATGACTGAGATACCCCCGAAGATCTACAGTTACAAGTGAGTAACCTCCAGTTCTAGGGGAGTAGATATGGTGCACTATCAAAACTCTGGCAGGTTCCTAGCAGTTCTCTGGAAGAAGGGAGCAAGGCACACACCTACATCTGGCGAACAGGGATTGGAGAACTGATGTCCCAAAACCAGTATCCTGGCGTGACTCAAGGTTGATGTGGTAGTGGGAAATGAAGGTGTGTACTGACTTCCAGGTAGCAGCCCTGCAGATCTCCAGGATAGGGATGTCAATGGAAACAGCCACCGAGGCAGAAGTATGCCTAGTAGAATGAGCCCTAAGCCCTATGGGAGGCTCCTTACCAGCTGACCTATAGCAGAGGTCAATGCAGGAGACAATCTACCTGCCGATCTGCCAGATGCGGCTTCAGCATAGGTGACAAACAGCTGGCGAACCTCTCCCAGAACTCCAGCCATGAGCTCCTTATAGTAAGCGAGTGCTTGCCTCAGGTCCAATGTGTGGAGCCTATGCTCGGCCTCTGAGGCTGGAGTGGTGAAGTACACAGGGAGATTAATCACGAGATTAAGGTGAAACTCTGAGACAATTTTTGGGAGGAACTTCAGGTGGGGACATAGGACAACCTTGCCCCTTGTGAAACACCAAATATAGAGACTCCACCGAGAGCACTTGGAAAGTACAGATACATAAGAACTTACCCTAAAAGGAGATCTTCGAGAGGATCCCCTGCTGTAGGCCAAAACCAGCAGGACTAAACCGTCAGGCACCAGGAACATACGGAAACCTTTCTAGCTAGCAGTCTACCAGAGGGGGCCGCCCACCTCCGAAATCAGCAGCCGTCAGCCTATCCTATATAAGGTGGGCGGCTTCCTCAGTGCTCCTGCAGGAGACCATAAGCAGGATGCCGGAAGTGGGAAATAGAGGAGAACTCCTAAGTAACCCTGTAGCAAAGAAAGGAAGAAGACTTGCCCCAGTGGAAGGGAAGAGACAGAAAATAAAGGAAGGGGGAAGGAAGGAGAGAAAGCAGGGTTTGCTGTGAGAGATCCTCTCGAAGATCTACTGTTATGGTAAGTTCTTATGGAACTAGACTATCTTACTTTGAGAGTATCTCTTGAAGCAGGCCATAACCGGTAGGACCAAGTTGCAAGCAGTCCTGGTAGAACTGACAGACAGGCCAGGTGGTCGGTATAGAAATAGCAACCTAAGAGAGGAGGCCTTGGAGGACAGCTAGTATGAATTTGGTCTTGTGCCGAGAGGCAATGTTGAGACTGTAAAGTTTGGTAAAAATGTGGACAGAGCTCCAGGGGGCAGCAGCGCAGATGTCAGCAGCTGACACATTACGGAAGCAGACCACATTACAAAAGCAAGCCACTGATGCGGCCATACCTCTTGTAGAATGGCCCTTAACCCCACCAGGAAGTTCCTTACTGTACTTCTGGTAACAATAAACAATGCAATTTGCTAACCACTTCGATAAACACTGTTTGGAGACTAGGGTGCCCTCTTTCTCAGGGGCGAATAAAACAAAGAAATGACTGGACTTCTGAGAGTCCTTAGTCTGAAGTGTATAGTACCCCAGGATTCTATGCACATCCAAGGTATGGAGCAATGTTTCCCCTTGATTGGAATGCTCCAGGAAGTAAACAGGCAGGTGGATAGATTGGTTCAAAGTAAATTCCGCTACCACCTTAGGGAGAAACTTAGGATTTTTGTGCAACGGCACCCTGTCTTTGTGAAAAACTAAATAAGGCACCTTACACATGAGGGCCTGAAGCTCTGAAATCCATCGAGCAGTGGTAATGGCAACTGAAAACAACACTTTCGCCGGCCCGGTGACGCTGAAGGTTGAGGCACTGGATGCCTTACCTCGCACCACGCCGGCGACCCGTGTTCCGGAACGAGCACGGGCCGCTGGGGGTCGGCCAGGGAGGAGAAGGATTGAACGCCCAATGGCTGCTCTCCTTCTCCTGGGGGTGGGTGTGTGTGTGTTACCTGCACGCTCCTGCCGCAATACCGACACCTAGGGGAGCCCAGGTGAAGGTGAGGAAAGGGGGTAGCAGCACTGGGATAGGGCAGACGTCAGCAGAGGGGCGGGACAAGAGACGCGTCTCAGCGTGTCTTTGGGCTCCTTAGCCCTCACTGCACGCCAACGTTGGGGAACGAACAGGGAAAAACACCCCCTCTCTACTAGGTGACGACTCCTCGCTGTGTGTGGATCCTCAGACTCGTCGGGCAGATGCCACTGTAGAAGTCCACGTCGCAGCATGTATGGTTCGGAGGAGGTAAAAAGTGGGGAATGCCTCCTCTCCCTACCCGGGGGTTATCTGGGCACCTAGGTTAGTGGATTTTGTACCCTAGGGGCAGACTCAGACAAGGAGAAGGATCGCACACAGGTAGAGGTAGTCTGAAAGAATGGAGAGAAGGGGGCAGTTAGGAGGAGCATAAATACAATAGTTAAAAAAAAAAACACTTTCCACAAAAGAAAGCGCAGCTCGCAAGAAGCAACCGGTTCGAACGGAATTAGTATGTTTTTTCAACACAAAGTTAAGGTCCAAGGTGGGACAGGGTCCCTGAATGGGGGCCTCAAGTGCAAAATGACCCACAGGAATGTACGAGACACATCGAGTTGGGCCAGTGAGTGACCATCCACAGGTATATGATATGCAGAGATGGCAGAGAGATGTACCTTAATAGAAGACTACCTTAAACTCAGGTATAAAAGGGACAAAAGGTACTCCAAAACCTGATCCACTGGACAGGAGAAGGGATCCAACTGATGTGAAGCAAAGAGCAAAGCACTTCCATTTCACACAGTATGTGGCCCTGGCGAAAGGCTTACTAGCCATCACCAGAACATCAGCCATTCTGGTGGAGACCCCG
This sequence comes from Neoceratodus forsteri, assembly GCA_016271365.2. Lineage (NCBI taxonomy): Eukaryota > Metazoa > Chordata > Ceratodontiformes > Ceratodontidae > Neoceratodus > Neoceratodus forsteri. Next base: position 265,026,674 of record CM057451.1, on the reverse strand, counting down.
AATCTAGCTATGGTAACATCCTCAGGAGCCATGCATTGAGATGCAGTGATCTGACGTCCGGATGGACCAGGGTGCCCAGATCCTGGGACAGAAAGCCTGTGCACAAGGGTGGGGCCAGTGGTGGTTATACTGCAAACTGCTGTAGTAAGGGGAACCAGATATGATGAGGCCAGAAGGGGGCGATGAGGATAACTGTTGCCCACCCCTCCATCTGGAGTCTGATCAGAACTCGGTGAAGGAGTGGGGGTTCCCTGTCATAACACCAATCGCTAAACAGTGATCGCTGTTACAGCGAGTGTACATTGCCGAAAATCAAAACGGCGATATATACTCCCCGCCAAATCTGACAACAGCGACGAAAACCCTTTTAAGATAGCTCATATCACAGGCGCCAAAATTGAGACGCTCATAAATGAGTCGCTCAATTTCAGTCGCTATTATAACGTGGTACCAGAGCGGCAAGGCATACAGGAACCTCCCAGTCCAGGAGAGGGACAATGCATCCCGCAAGAAAAACTCCAGGCCCTGGATCTAGTGAGCAGAAAAGCGGCAGTTTTGCACTGAGTGGGGACACAAAAAGCTCCAAATCGGGCTGACCCCACTTAGGTCAGAAGTTCCCACGCATGGGTTCTTGACCGTGAGTGACTGGGGCTGTCTGCCAGGACGTCTTGGTCACCGGGAACATGGGACGGCTGGGCGTTCTAGAGTGTGCTCGATGGCCCAGTACCAGACTCTCATCGCTTCTCTGCACAGGGGATAGGAGTGTGTCCTCCCCTGCTTGTTTATTTAATAAACTACGCACGTTGCCCGTATGAACCAAGAGCAGACCCAGAGAGAGAGCTGAATCTGGAAGGCCTGCAGGGTGTACAATACTGCCTGCATCTGCAGGACATCCTTCCTGATCTTGGACTAAGTCTCTTGGGTTTGGGAGGGCCCCATGTGGGCTCCCCAACCAAGGCAGGAGGTGTCCGTTGTGAGGATTTCCTGAGGGGGAGGTATAGGAAGTGGAACTTGCCAAAAAAGGTTGCTGGGCTCCAGCCACCATAACAGCACTTTCTTGACAGGACCCAACACCAACATTGGTTGATCCAAGGTGTCTATGCACTGGTCCCACTGGACCCGCAGTGTCCACTGAGGGTCCTCATGTGCAGCCTGGCTAAGGGAACTGTAGCAATGGCGACAGCCGTGAGGCCAAAAAGCCTCAGGAAAGAACAGTTACGTAGACCTTACCATAACAGTAGATCCTTGAGGGGATCTCAGTCATCGGCTAACACTGTAGGAATCTTCGCCGTCGGTGAAGGGGAATCCACATGGGAGATTTTCGGTTGACATCTTTCGACGTCACCAACCCTATACAGGCGTGGGCGGCCCCGCTCCCTCCTCAGTTCTTTCCCCAGAGACTAAGAGAGCAAGGCTCTCATACTGGGAGAACGAGGAGAGAAAGAGGTACACAGACCTAAGTAAAAAGCTGGATACACCAGATAGCCAGTTCCTAGTCAGGAGCCCCAAAAAGGGGGAAGGTGGGAAGGAAAAAATACCTGATTGACTGAGATCCTCTCGAAGATCTACTATTACGCTAAGTTCTTACATAACTGTTCTATCTTCTTCAGGGGTATCTCAGTCATAAGGTAACAAAGTAAGAACAAGTAACAAGCAGTGACAAGTGAAAACAGTCAGTCTGGGAGGCAGGATCCCAATAAACATAAGACAGGAGTCCTTGTAACACAGCCCCTGCCAATCCTGCACGGGCTCTTGAGGCAATGTCTATGCTGTAATACTTGGTGAAAGTGCGGACTGTACTACAGGTGGCAGCCGCACAGATGTCAGCAGCTGAGACCCCTCTGAAACAAGCTACTTGAGATAGCCATGCCTGTGGTGGAATGAGCTTCGACAGCACCATTCAAGTCTTTGCCATACTTGTTGTAGCAGGACTCAATGTTATTTGCCAACCATTTGGATGAACATTGATTAGAAACTGAAACGCCCTCTGTACCAGGGAAGAAGGGAAACAAATAACTGCTTTGACTTTCTGGACTCTTTAGTCTTAAGCAGGCAGTACTTCAAAGCTTTGTGCACATCTAACGTATGGAGCAGTGATTCCCCTGGACTGGCACGCTTGGGAAAATAAACACAAAGATGGATAGACTGATTTAGTGAGAACTCAGAAACCACCATAGGCAGAAAACACAGATTACTCACCTGTAACAGTAGTTCTAGGAGTGGTGTATGTTGTTCATCCACACTTAGTGGCAAGTGGCCTTTCCCTTTAAGATTTGCTGGAAAGTCTTCAAGCTGGCTCCTCCCACCCACCCAGGTGGTGTATCTCTCAGCTCCGCCCCATGACATCAGATCTTGCCTGCTGGAAGAAGAGGTTGTGCGCCTCAGCCTGGGGAGGTTGGTGGGTCCGTGTGGATGAACAACATATACTACTCCTAGAACTACTGTTAAGAGGTGAGTAACCTGTGTTTCTATGGATGTGGATATGTTGTTCAATCCCACTTACTGGCAGACTCCCAGCAGTTCTCTGGAAGGAGGGAGGCAAGGTGCACACTCCTTACTTAGGGAGCAGAGGCTGGAGAACTGAGGTACCAAAACCAGTATCCCAGCGTGACATGAGGTCAATGTGGTAATGGGAAATGAAGGTGTTTGCAGACTTTCAGGTAGCAGCCAAGGAGATTTCCTGAATATGGACGTTCCTGGTTGCAGCCACCGATGCAGCAGTATGACGGGTGAAATGAGCCCTTAGCCCTCCGGAAGGCTCCCTATCCGCCAACCTATAGCAGAGATCAATGCAGGAAGTGATGCACCTGCCAACTGTCTGCTTGGCTGCAGGTCTCCCAGGTGAGGCTTCAGCGTACATGACAAACAGCTAGCGAACCTCTCCCCGAACTCCAGCCGTGCGCTCTTTATAATAAGTGAGCACTTGCCTCAAGTCCAGAGTATGGCACCTGTGTTCAGCCTCCAAGGTGTGATTCTGGAGGAACACCAGAAGAATCATCACCTGATTAAGGTGAAACTCCAACACAACTTTCGGGAGGAACTTCGGGTTGGGAGCAGGACAACCTTGTCCCTATGGAAGACCATGTAAGGAGACTCCACCGAAAGCACCTGGAGGTCACTGATCCTTCTGGCTGACGTGATAGCCACCAGGAAGGCCGTCTTCCACAACAGTGTGACAGGGTTGAATAGGACCTTGTCCCAGTTGTTATGGAGAGCTTGAATGCAGGGATCTGTTCTGTTATTTCCTTTCCTGACTCTTGTCGGTCTGGTTGCGCAACCAAATTTTCCTGGGAGACCTAGGATTTGATCACCCGGATAGTCTCACAATTCTTTGCCTCTGTCTCTCAGTTTCCCCTTGCTGTTTCTGTCTTTTTCCTTCCTTGCATATCTACTGGTATAAAAATATATGCAAATCATTATGTGGAAATGTAACTTTTTTTTTTATTTATTTGAGATATTCAGAAAGACTTTTGAGTCATAGACTCATTTACAAAGGTTCCACGCCATACATTTAGGTACAGAGTAACAATTGTTGAAGTTGTCGGTACAGTACAGCACACGTTAGGATGCAGTACATTACATTAACATTACTTTACAGTAAATGGTAGGATTTGGAGGCAGAGCTAGTGGTAACAGCACAGTACAGAGTTGGAAACGTTTATTATGCTAGCGCACGTGGCACTCCCAGAAAGAAACAGCAAGAAGCAATCTGACGGGAGACAGTAAAGAGGGGCATTATAGCACAGCCACAAAGTTGCAGAAAAAACTGAAACAGGCTGATAGTCATTTAGTGAATGGGGGGGAATTATGAGATGAGTATGGGAGTATAGGACCTCATGCTGGAGGGCAGTGTCAGGGGCAGTCACAAACGTTTGAGTCCTGGAGGAGCTCCCTTAATCTAGATTTAAAGGGTTCTAGCCTTGTTTCCTTGGCTAGTGGGATGGGGAGAGAGTTAGCCCAGTATGGGGTTAGGTAGGAAAAGGATCTTTGAATGTGAGAGGTATGAGGGCCGGGTACCCATAGTAGCGGCATGTCCGAGTTTCATGTGGATCTGGCAGGGGTGGCCGGGCGAATGACTGTGGTGAGGGAGGGGGCGGCTATACCTAAGAGTATCTCTTTTGCCAGAAGGCAGGTATGATACTTGATTCTGCTATCTAGGTTTAGCCAGTTTGTAGAGTTACAGAGTGAATAGGTGTGCGTGATACAATCACACCCGAGGATGAGGCGGCAGGCTTTATTGAGTACAAGGCGGAGACTGTTTAGTGTGGAGGTAGGGGCTGCACTGTATATGGTGATACCATAGTCTAGTAGGGAGAGGACAGAGGAATTTACAGTGAGCCGTAGGGCCTCGGGAGTGAGGCAGTGCTTGTGTCAATAGAGCACACCTAGTCTCGAGTTCAGGGCAGAGGCTAGGTGTAGAATATGTTCCTTGAAGTTAAGGGCTGGTTCTAGCGTGAACCCTAGGTATTTAAAGCTGCTAACTTGTTCCAGAGGAGTGTGGTTCACAGTGAGGAATGGCGGGGGGGGGGGCATAGGTACCTGCGGGGGTTTTGAGGGTGTGAGAAGACCATGACTTTCATTTTCTTGTAGCTGATTACTAGCTGCTGGGTGGACAGCCAATGTTGAGCTTCATGGAAACTGTGTTGGGAGTGATTGGTGGAGTTTAAGAGGGTCAGAGTCGGAGGCGTACAGGACTGCGTTGTCTGCACAGAGGAGCAGGTTACAGGAGACAGCCGTTGGGAGGGAGTTCAGATACAGGCTGAAGAGTAGGGGGCCCAGAATTGATCCCTGCGGAACGCCAGAGCGGACAGAGAGGCAGGGGGATAGGACAGAGCCTACTTTTACCTGTTGTGTTCTATCTGACAGGTAGCTGGTAAACCAGTTTAAGGTGTCTTTGGAGAAGCCAATGGAGGAGAGTGAGTTTAGGAGGAGAGTGTGGTTGACAGTATCGAAAGCTTTGGAGAGGTCCATGAAGATGGCTCCTGTGAGGTGTCCTTGGTCAAGGGTGGAGTGGTGAAAGCGAGGAGGGCAGTGGTGGTGCTATGTCCCTTACAGAAGACATGTTGTTGGATGCAGAGAAGATTGTATTTTGTGAGGTGGTCAGTGATTTGTTCGGCGACTATACGCTCTAAGGCTTTAGATGGGGGGGGGGGAGAAAAAAAATAAAAATAAACAAACAGAGGAAAGAGTAAGTATTCCAAACAACAGTTAGGGGGCCAGAAAAAAGACATGATGGGAGTGGTGCAGTGCAGTGCAGTGGCTCTGGGGCAGCAGTCTTCCGGGAGACGTTCTGGAGGATGCAGTGTTGTCCCACCTGCAGGCACATCTCTGGGCTGAGGGAGGAGGTTGCTCATCTCCAGGCTGAGTTGGCCAGGATTTGTGGAACCTCCTCTCCCACCCAGAGACCACCAGGGTCACTGCCATTGCCTCAGAGGCTGCCAAGAAAGAGGAGCAGTTGGACCACAGTGGGCTCAGGGAGGGTGAGGGTGGTGGAACAGAGGCGCATCCCTCCAGTTGTACCTCTCCACAATTTCTATGCCGTTCTGGAAAAGTGTGGTTCCTCTATGGAGGCACCCACAGTGGAGACCAAGGAGGATGCTGGGAACCTCCACAAAGGAGACCCACAGGAGGGTGGCATGGGACCCCACAGGGGAAGGAAGCAACTCCTGGTGGGGACTCCATTGTTAAAGGTAGAACTGGGGAGGAAGGGAGAAGGAGGTATGGTGCCTGCCTGGCGCCATGTCTTGGAGGGACAGTGAGCAAATCCTCAGGATCACAGGAGCAGCTGCACAGGGGAGAGAGCTGGATGTCATTGTCCACCTAGGGACAAATGACCTGGCTAAGAAAGGGATCAGAGCAGTGCAAGTAGCGTTTGTGGAGATGGGGAGGGGCCTTAGACAAATAGCACACACGGTAACCTTCTCGGAGGTGCTGCCTGTCTATGGCACGGATAAGGCTAGGGTGCTCCACACCATGGGATTCAATCAGTAGTTGAAAAACTGGTGCAGAGCTCAGGGATTTGGCTTCAGTGGGGACTGGGGGTCCACCTGGATGGATGCAGGCCTATACTGGTGTGATGGTCTGCATCTGTCCAGGAGGGGAACCAGGATCCTAGGTGATGGGTTTAAATACTTCATTGGCAAGCATTTAAACTAGCCAAGGGGGGAGGCACTGGAAAGGAGCAGGGAAATCCTAGCCCCCCCCCAAAAAAATCAGGGTACTAAGTGAGGTAGACACCAACATAGAGATGTCAATAGGGAGAAGCGCAGCGGTAAATGGAGAAAGTGACAAATGCAATAAGGACAGGAATGGGGCAAAAAAGGGGTAAGGCCATCAAGAAATAGAGGGTAATGAGTACCAACGCCCACAGTCTGGGCAACAAGCTCCCTGAACTGGTGGCCTTGATGGAAGAGGGATGCCTGAATATCGCAGCAGTCACAGAAACATGGTACACAGAGAACCATGACTGGGATGTTAACATACCAGGGTACACAACCTACAGGAGAGACAGGGAGGGTAGAAAGTGGGGGTAGCTCTCTATGTAAGGGAAGGGATAAAAGCAACTGAACAAGAGAGTAAACAGGGAGGAGAGGAGGCACTGTGGGTCACCTTAGAGACTGGAAATGGCACCACAATCCGCACAGGGGTTGTATACAGACCCCCAAGTCAGGGGGAAGGAATGGACAAGGATATGATAGAAGGCATACTTAGAATGGCAGAGAAAGGGGAGATACTGTTGATGGGGGACCTTAATATGCCAGATGTTAACTGGAGCACCTTTGTTGCAGCCACATCCAAAAGCACAGCCATTCTTGATGCCCTTCAGGTGTCATGCCTCAGACAACTAGTTCTGGAACCTACTTGTGAGGGAGCAATCTTAGACCTCATACTCTCAAATGGGGACAGTGAGAGGATCTCAGATCTAGAAGTGGGTAGCCATTTGGGAACAAGTGACCACCAAACAGAGTAGTTCACATTAAACTCAGCTACAGAGTCAAGCCACACAAAACTGAGGTTTCTGGACTTCAGGAGGGCTGACTTTGGCAAGATGGGAGAGTGCCTTAGAAAAGCACTAGTAAACAGGCTAGAAGGAGGGGTGGAACAACAATGGGGAAATATCAGAACTGCCATCACAGAGGCAACAAGCCTTTGCGTGAAGCAAATAAACAAATCAAAACGAAAGAAAAAGCCACTATGGTTCTCAAAAGAAGTGGCGGTGAAGGTTAGGGAGAAAAAGATAGCATTTAGGAACTGTAAGGAAACACAGAAGGAGCAGGACAGAGAACTGTACCAGTTAAGGCAGAAGGAAGCAGGGAGAGTAGTCAGAATAGCAAAGGCACAAACTGAGGAAAAGATAGCAAACTCGGTTAAGAAGGGAGATAAAACCTTTTATAGGTATATCAGGGAGCGCAGAAAGACAAAGGGAGGGATAGTGAGGCTGAATAGAATGGATGGTGGGTGGGCAGAGTGACAGTGAAAAGCAGGGATACTGAATGAATACTTCTGTTCAGTATTCACAAAAAGGAAGTGGGGAGGTGACTAATCCAATTAACAGAAGCACTCTGGAGAAGGGTCGATCCCAGTCCTTTCACAGAAGAAAGGCTTCTGAAGAACTCCTAAAACTGAAGGTGGGACAGCAATGGGGCCAGGTGGAATTCACCCCAGAATTCTAAAAGAATTAAGCAGAGAACTAGTGACACCACTGACTACCCTTTATAACAAATCATGGGAGGATGGTATGGTACCCGAGGACTGGAGGAAGGCTGATGTGATTCCCCTTCACAAAAGTGGGAGCAAGACAGAGGTAGGAAACTACAGACCTGTCAGTTTGACCTCTGTGGTAGGGAAAGTGACGGAATCACTTCTGAAGGAAAGAACTGTTGAGTACCTAGAGGCCAGTGGGGCACATGACCCAAGGCAGCATGGGTTCACAGCGGGAAGGTCATGTCAGACGAATCTAATTGATTTCTTTGACTGGGTGACCAAAGTAGTAGACCAGGGAGGGGCTGTGGTCATGGCTTACCTAGACTTTAAGAAGGCATTTGACACAGTCCCACACAAAAGATTAGTAGTCAAACTAACCAGCCTTGGAGTGGGTCCCAGGGTGGTAGCCTGGGTAAAACATTGGCTGAACAACAGGACACAGAAGGTAATTGTAAATTGAGTCCACTCCAAAGAAAGAGGGGTAACTAGTGGGGCACCCCAGGGTTCAGTACTGGGTCCAGTCCTTTTTAATGTCTTTATAAGTTACATTGCAGAGGGACTGGAAGGAAAAGCATGCCTCTTTGCAGATGACACAAAGATCTGCAACAGGGTTGATATACAAGGAGGCGTGGAAAGGATGAGAAGGGACTTGGCAAGGTTGGAGGAATGGTCAAAGTACGGCAGCTTGATTCAATGCAAAGAAGTGCAAAGTATTGCACCTGGGAGACAAAACCCAGGGAAGATTACACAATTGGGGGGTAGTAACAACAACAAAATGTAAAGGACCTAGGGGTAATCATATCAGATGACCTTAAGGTTGGCAAGCAATGTGAGAAGGCGGTAGGGAGGGCTGGGGGATACTGGGATGCATAGGGAGAGGCATCACCAGCAGAAAACAGGAAGTTGTTATCCCCCTGTACAGACAGTTGGTGAGACCCCATCTGGAGTACTGCGTCCAGTTCTGGAGACCCCATCTCCACAAGGACATAGACAGGATGGAGGCAGTTCAGAGGAGGGCAACTAAAATGGTGCAGGGTCTGCAAGACAAGCCATACGAGGAGAGGCTAAAGGAGCTTAATATGTATACCCTTGAGGAAAGGAAGGAGGGGGACATGATAGAAACTTTTAAGTACCTCAGTGGAATCAACAAAGTCCAAGAGGGTAGCATCTTTCGGAAAAAGAGATGTGCAAGAACAAGGGGACACAATTTGAAGATAGAGGGGGGACAGTTCAGGGGCAATGTGAGGAAGTATTTTTTCACAGAGAGGGTGCGGACGCATGGAACAGCTTTCCTGAAGAGGCTGTGGGGTCTAAAACTGTGGGAGAATTCAAGAATGCATGGGACAGACATAAGACAATTTTTGTTTGGGGTAGGAAGAAATAGGCTGTTGGTTAAATAGGATCTGCAGCTTATCCCCTAGGTAGGGAAAGGGGCAGACTAGGTGGGCCAAGCGGTCCTTATCTGCCGTCAAAGTCTATGTTTCTATGAATGGATATAGGGCAATAGTTGTTAGAAGAGGTGCGGTCCCCACTTTAATAGATAGGGGTAATACTGGCCCGCTTCCATCGGGAGGGGAAATGGCCTTAACAGAGAGAGCGATTTATAATGTGAGTGAGAGGAAAAAGGACTTCTGGGAGAGTAAAGAGAAGAAGTCTCAGGTCTCGGGCATCACTGCAGTTATGAGAGTGGCTAAGAGCTTTGGTCAGGTAAGGTTTGGCAGCCGCAGGGGAGAGAGTGCGTAGGTGTAGTGGAGGAGCAAGGGGAAGGGTGGGCCTGGGCCGATGGGGGGGGGTCAAAGAAATTAGGGGGGAGGACATGGTTGAGATTAGTGAAGGCGGAGTTTAGGGCTCAGGCTATGCTGAGAGGATCAGTGGAGATGTTGTCGTCAATAACTAATTGCTTCGGTGGCTGGTTAGGTGCTTTCCCACAGAGTTCCTTAATATTATTCCAGAACTTGCGCCATCACCCCAGGTTGATGTTAAGGACGCTTTGCAGTAGTCCGCCTTGGCAATCCGGAGGGACCGAGTACATAGGTTACGAAATTCCCTGTAGCGTTGTCTGTCAGCTGGCCACTTGCTGTCATTAGCAATATACCAAAGGGAGTCACGTTGACGCAACAGGCCCAGGAGGTGATCAGAGAACCAGGGGGCCTGGTTACCTTTGGTCATTTTCTTGGTGAGGGGGGCGAAATTATCATATATATTATTGAAAAAGGAGATAAATAGGTCAAGCACAAGGTTTGGGTCTAGGGTGTTTACTAGGGTGTCCAGTCCGATTTTCTAAGGTGGTCCTTGAGTTGCGATAGTTTGCCAGGGCTGAGCTTGCGCCGTAGTGTTACTTTGGGGGGTTTGGGGTTCTTCCAGCCCAAGTGAAAGAACAGGAGAATGATCACTAGGCGTTGGGAAGCACCTGGGTGTTTGTTATTCTATGGGGGCGGTTTGTGAAGACCAGATCCAGGAGGGAGGATGTCCTTGTACGGTCATTAACCTGGGGGGTGGGGGGGAAGTGACAACCTGTGTGAGGTTAAGCGTGGTGGCATCATCAATATACAAGGCGGCTGTCTTTGCCAGCCAGTTTATGTTGAAGTCACCCATGACTGTTTTGTCATAGTGGGGTGGTACAGTGGAGAGGTAATTTAGGATGGTCTGGAAGGCAAGTCTGTGTTCCTTAGGAGGGATGTAAACAATGGTGAGTAGGATAGGGGAGGTAGACCTACCTAGTGTTAATTTAAGCGTTAGAGCTTGTGCCCTTGCTGCAAGCTGTGGCGTAAGGAGTATTTGGCCGACAGTGGGTCCTTAAGATAGAGAGCGCAGCCACCACCTCGCTTACCCACCCTATCAGAGCGATAGAGGCGGTAACCAGGGAGATTAACAGCAGAGTCTGGTACAGAGGTGGAGAGCCATGTTTCGCCGAGCCCAATGACGCCAGGGCAGTGTTGGAGAACCCACCATTGAAAGGTGTCCCATTTTTTTGTAGGCTGCAGATGTTAAGTAAGGCAGTGCACAGTCCACTGACAGGGACGAGGATGGGCTGATGGGTAGCCTGTGGGCCAGGGTTGGGATGGACATTGCCCGAGAGGAGTAGCAGCAGTACAAGGGTCCTGAGGTGGTTGTTTTTTTGTTTGTGTGCATAGTTGGTGACCCTTTCGCAGCCGCATACCCTATGGCTGGTTGGAAGGTGGGTACAGGAGTTTCAGGGTCTGAGGGCAGCTAGGAGGAGGAGCACGTTGGGCGGAGAGGAGCGGGGAAGCAATCAGCGGGGTGCAGGAGAGTGGGGCTACATAGGGTCCAACTCCCATACTGATGCTCATTTATAGGCAGGTAGAGTATGGGATAATGTAAGGTTGCATTTTTTATGTTGGCGGGGGGTGCAGGCAGATGTGTAACTCCGAGCCCTAGTGCTAATTCACGGTAAGGTAGTGAACAGGGGAGAGGAGAGCAATGGGGGGGAGTGGCAGATTGCAAGTAAATGCGTGTCAGGTGAGAAATTCCACTTCATCTGAGACGGAAAGGAGATCAGCAGGGTGGCAGTGAGGAGAGCGTGCAGGAACATGGTAACAGGGGTGGAGGAGATAATTGCCCAGTCAAAATAGGGAGTGAGAGATTTAGCTTGAAATCACTCTGGACATGAGATCTAAGTAGTGGGTAGGACCTCTGGTGGTGGAAAGAGATAACCTGCGAATGGTAAAGTAGGGTGATAGAAAAAAAAAAACAGAAAAACAGAGGGTGTAGTCACGTACGGGGTGGGGTCATACAGCACTATATAGCACGCAGCCCACTAAGGGTGGTGGTGGGGGCGATGGGGAGCCGACGCTCTGCGTCGGCGGGGCCTAGTATGCCGTTCCTCTTGGAGAGAAGCTGGGTGGTGCATTGTCTCTACCTGTTGTCTGCGGTTCGGTGGGGGGGGGACAGGGGAGGGCAGCTCCAGCACACCCTCACGACCTCCGGCGACCTCCGGCTTCAGCGATTCCCTGGCTAGCTGTGGAAGATACAAGGATGGTGAGTTAAGTATATTGCTACGATAGTGGGAGGGTCTTAAGGTTTAGTCGCTAGTAACCGCGATAGGCTTACGCATTTAAGCAGATTGCAGCAGAAACTATTACAGCACAGGGGAGGCAGTAATTAATTTAAGGTGCCCAGAAAACTCATACATTTATGGAACACTCAGTATATATAAGTCACACATTAATGGAAAAACTCAGTAACTGGATTAGGGTTACATGCAGGAATTAATTAAGGACACCCAGGTACTAAAGTACATACAGGTTACTCACCTGTAACAGGAGTTCTAGGAATGGTATATGTTGTTCATCCACACTTACTGGCAGGTTCCTTGCCTCTTTAAACCTTGCTGGAAGGTCTAAAAGCTGGCTCCTCCCACCCACGTGGGTGGTAAAACTCTCGGCTCCGCCCCATGACGCCAGATCTAGCCCGCTGGAAGCCAGGTTGCGCATCGAAGCCAGGGAGGTAGGGTGGGCTGTGTGGATGAACAACATATGCCATTCCTAGAACTCCTGTTAAGGTGAGTAACCTGTATTTCTAGGGACATGGATAGACTCCTAGCAGTTCTCCGGGAGGAGGGAGGCAAGGCACGCACCCCCTACTTGGGAAATAAGGACTGCAGTACAGAGGTCCCAAAACCATCATCCCGGCGTGACTCAAGGTCGATGTGGTAGTGGGTAATGAAGGTATGTGCTGACTTCCAGGTAGCAGCCCTACAGATTTCCTGGATAGGGACGTCCCTGGAAGCAGCCACTGATGCAGCGGTATGGCGGGTAGAATGAGCTCTTATCCCTTTGGGAGGCTCCATGCCCGTCAACCAATAGCAGAGATCTATGCAGGAGGTGACCCACCTGCCTATCGTCGGCTTGGCTGCAGGTCTGCTAGGTGTGGTTTCAGCGTAGGTGACAAACAGCTGGCGAACCTCTCCCTGAACTTCAGCCGTCCGCTGCTTGTAATAAGAGAGCGCTCTTCTAGGGTCCAAAGTATGGAGCCTATATTCGGCCTCTGAGGTGTGACTGGGGTAGAAGACCAGCAGAGTCAACACCTGGTTAAGATGAAACTCCGACACCACCTTCGGAAGGAATTTCAGGTGGGGGCGAAGGACAACCTTGTCCCAGTGGAAGACCAGATAAGGAGACTCGATGGAAAGCACCTGGAGCTCTCCCATCCTTCTGGCTGACGTGATAGTCACCAAGAAGGTGGTCTTCCATAACAGGTGAGAGACATCACACCTGTGCATAGGTTCGAATGGCTTGCCCATAAGCTTAGCCAGTACGAGGAGTAGATGCCACGAAGGTGGAGGTTCTCGCACCGATGGGGATATGTGATCAAGGCCTTTGAAAAAGCGCCCGACCACCTTCTCCTGCGCCACTGACTGCTTCCCGGCCCGTGCCCGGTAAGCAGAGATGGCTGCCAGGTGCACCTTAAGGGTCGACAACTGAAGCCCTAGCTGAGAAAGGGACCACAGGTAGTCCAGAATGCAAGCCAAGGAACAGGAGGAAGGGTCCAACCCCTTATCCTGACACCAAATGGAGATTCTCTTCCATTTGAAGGCACAGCATTTCCTGGTTGACTCCTTACGGGACGCCTCAACAATGCTGAGGACCTCGTTGGAAAGACCCAAGGCCTGGAACTCTAGCCGCACAGGAACCAGGCTGTCAAGTGCAGGGACTGAAGGTCCGGGTGGAGTACCTTCTCCTTGTTGACTGAGATCAGGTCCGGGCGGGCTGGAAGCCGCCTTGGGAGCCTGGAGCTGAGGCTGAGGAGATCTGGATACCAGAACTCGCAGGGCCAGTCTGCGCTACCAGAATCACCTGTGCCTTGTCCCTCTTCGCCTTGAGAAGCACCTTGTGGATCACAGAAAATGGAGGGAAGGCGTAGAAGAGGCCCGAGGTCCACGGCCTCGAGAAGGCATCCCCTTGCAGCGAGCCCTGCTGAGGGGGGCGGGCATGTAACAGCCTCAGCTTCATATTCTCCCTGGAGGCAAACAGGCCCACCTGAGGCGTGCCCCAGTGGGAGAACAGATCTTGTACTACCTCCGGCAGCAGAGACCACTCGTGAGATGTAGCACCTATCCGGCTTAGGGCATCGGCCAGAGTGTTGGAGGCTCCTGCCACATGGATGGCTAGGAGATCTGCCTCCAGTCTGCTCACGAGAGACCAAGTGTGGAGAGCTTCCTTGCACAGAGGCAAGGAGCGTGTCCCACCCTGGCAGTTTAGTTAGTACGTGGTCGTGGTGTTGTCCATCTGGACCTGGACCACTTGACCCCGTACAAACGGAGCGAAGGCGGTGAGGGCTAGTCGGACCGCTCGAAGCTCCAGCAGGTTGATGTGGCATCGAGACTCCTGAGGAGACCAGAGGCCGTGCGCTCTGAGCTCCCCCAGATGGGCACCCCAACCCATCATAGAGGCATCGGTCGTTAGAGTGACCGTCGGCTCTGGGCGGACAAATGGGACACCTTCCTGCAGATGAGCTGGAATGAGCCACCACTGGAGAGTGTTCCCCATCTCCTGGGTCACTATCACTGGCTGGTCCAGAGGACTGGAGCGCTGTGACCATAGGCGGGCAAGCCCCCACTGCAGGGGACGCATGTGCCAGCAGGCCCAACAGACCACGCCGGTGCAGGCAGCCATGAGGCCCAGGAAGTCCCGGGCAGGGTGCAACTGCCCAACCAGAAATGATTGGGCAAAGGAGGAAAGAACCCTCGGCCCTGTCCACCGGGAGCCGTGCTCTGGCTCGAAGACAGTCGAGCTCTGCCCCGAAGAACTGAATCACCTGCGTTGGCACGAGTTCCGATTTGGCCTTGTTGATGAGGAGGCCAATCTGAGAGCAGACCTGGAAGGTCATATCCCTGGACCGTTCCACCTCCAGCCTGGAGGGGGCTGCAATCAACCAGTTGTCCAGGTAAGGGAACACCCGGACCCTTCGGCGCCGCAAGAATGCTGTCACCACTGCCATGCATTCGGTGAAGACCCTGGGAGCTGGAGAGAGAGAGCGAGGGCATGGCCCCAGAACTCATAAAGGGATCCCTCCTCCTGAGCGGAGGAATCGCTGGTGGACGGCAGGTTGGGACATGAAAGAACAGCGTCCTGGAGGTCCAGAGAACAGAGAACCACATGCCTCGTTCAAGGATGGAATGATCTGAGCGAGTGACCATCCTGAAGGTTGAGACCTTAGGAACTTGTTCAGGTTGTGGAGGTCTAGAATGGGCGCCAGCTCCCGTCCGTTTGGGACCAGAAAGTACCTGGACACAAACCCTGCGTCTGAAGGAGGTCCGCACACTCCCTGATCACCTCCTTCTGGAGAGCAGGCATTGTCGGCTCAAGAGCAGACAGAGGAGCTCTTGAGACCCGTGATCCCGTGGAGCAACGGCTGAATAGGATAGGGACTGCATGAATTCAGAGGCAGAACCCTTTCCTACCACTTCCAGCACCAGCGGTCCGTGGTGATCGGACCAGGGGGAAAGGATGGCGGAGCCGCCCCACACGGGGAACCGGGAGAGGACGAGGTTGGAAGCGACACCCTCAACCTGTAACCGGGCAGGCTTGGGAAGAGACCCGGCCAAGGAGCTCCTGGACCTTTCCCTCCCGGCTTCCTGCTGGAGGAAGCTGCAGGCTTGGCTTTGGGGTGCCAAGTGCAAGCCTGCTGGCCCTGATGCTGGTGTTGCTGGGCCGGACATGTCGCAGGGGCTGAAGGCCGAAAGGGTTTACGCTGCTGCTGGCAGCCTTTGTCCTTCTGGGCAGACGTGACCGAGTCCAAAGCGGCATTGAACTTCTCGATCCTTTGCAGATGACCATTCACCCTGGGACCGAACAAGTCGGTACCCAAGAAGGGAACATCTGCTAGCTTGTGCTGGGTATCTGCTGTAAAAGTGGAGATCCACAGCCAAGCTCTGAGGTGCATGGCCACTGCGGCCGCTACTGACCGGGCACACGAGTCAGCGATGTTTAAGGACGTTTGGAGCTGCTGTTTGGCTACCACTCTTCCCTGATCTTGCACCTGCTGGACCATCGTCTGAAGGTCAGCCGGGAGATGAGGAATCACCTCATCAAGGGAGCCCAAAAGGGCATGTGAAAAGTGTGCCATCAGAAAGTACAGTTACGTAAGAAATACAGGTTACTCACCTGTAGCAGGAGTTCTAGGAATGGTATATGTTGTTCATCCACACTGTCTGGCAGGTTCCTTGCCGCTTTAAATCTTGCTGGAAGGTCTTCAAGCTGGCTCCTCCCACCCACCCTGGTGGTAAAACTCTCGGCTCCACCCCATGACGCCAGACCTGGCCCGCTGGACTCAGGTTGTGCGTGAAGTCAGGAGGTGGACAGTCGTGTGGATGAACAACATATACCATTCCTAGAACTCCTGTTACAGGTGAGTAACCTCCATTCTAGGGACATGGATATGTTGTTCATCCACGGCTGTCTGGCAGACTCCTAGCAGTTCTCCGGGAGAGGCGCAAGAAGCACCCCTACTTAGGAAATAGAGACTGGAGAAATGAGGCCCCAAAACCAGCATCCCGGCGTGACTCAAGGTCATGTGGTAATGGGTAATAAAGGTGCTGACTTCCAGGTAGCAGCCCTGCAGATTTCCGGGATAGGGACATCCCTGGAAGCAGCCACCGATGCAGCAACAATGAGCCAGGTGAGAATGAGCTCTTATCCCTCTGGGAGGCTCCATGCCTGCCAACTTATAGCAGAGATCTATGCAGGGAGGTGAACCACCTGCCTATCGTCCGCTTGGCTGCAGGTCTGCC
Source organism: Neoceratodus forsteri (assembly GCA_016271365.2). Lineage (NCBI taxonomy): Eukaryota > Metazoa > Chordata > Ceratodontiformes > Ceratodontidae > Neoceratodus > Neoceratodus forsteri. The sequence continues at coordinate 265,010,218 of CM057451.1, read as the reverse complement.
AGGTGCGGCTTCAGTGTAGGTGACAAACAGCTGGCGAACCTCTCCCGAATTTCAGCCGTCGCTCCTTATAATAAGCGGCGCGCCTAGAGTCAAAGTATGGACCTGTATCCGGCCTCCGAGGTGACTGGGGTAGAACACCGGCAGAGTCAACACCTGGTTAAGGTGAAACTCCGACACCACCTTCGGAAGGAATTTCGGTGGGGTGCAGGACAACCTTGTCCCTGTGGAAGACCAGGTAAGGAGACTCAATGCAGGCGCCTGCAGTTCTCCCATCCTTCTGGCTGACGGATAGCCACCAAGAAGGCGGTCTTCCACGACAGGTGAGGAGTCCACACTAGTGCATTGGTTTGAATGGCTTGCCCATGAGCTTTTGCCAGTACCAGCAGTAAATCCCACGGAGGTGGAGGTTCTCGCACCGAGGGGAAAATGTGACAAGGCCTTGGAAAAAAGCCGCCAGACCACCTTCCTCCTTGCGCCACCACTGCCCCTGCCCGCGCCTGCAAGGCAGAGATGGCTGCCAGGTGCACCTTTAGGGTCGCCGACCTAGCCCTTGACTAGAAAGGGACCATAAATAGTCCAAAAATGTTGCCAAAGAAGAGGAGTAAGGGTCCAAGCTCCTTTCGTTCCTGACACCAAATGAAAATCTCTTCCATTTGAAGGCAGCATTTGGTCGACTCACCGGGATGCCTCAACAACATTGAGGACCTTGTCGAAAGACCCAAGACCTGGAACTCTAGCGCTCAGGAACCAGGCCGTCAGGTGCAGGATTGAAGGTCCGGATGGAACACCTTCCCTGATTGACTGAGAGCAGGTCTAGGCTGGAAGGTGCCTCGGGGAGCCTGGAGCCGAGGCTGAGGAGAACTGGCACCAGCACTCCACGGGGCCAGTCTGGGGCTATCAGAATCACCGTGCCTTTGTCCCTCCTTGCCTTGAAGAAGCACTCAGAACCAAGGGAAATGGGGAAGGCGTAAAGAGGCCTGCTGTGTCACAGCCTCGAAGGCATCCCCTGCAGTGAGCCCTGCTGAGAGGGCAGGCATGAACAGCCTCAGCTTAGCGTTCTCCTGGAGGCAAACAGGTCCACCTGAAGTGTGCCCAGTGGGAGAACAGATCTTGTACTACCTCCGGCAGGAGAGACCACTGTGGATGCAGCCCCTATCCGGCTCAGGCATAGGCCAGGGTGTTGGAGCTCCTGCCACATGAATGGCTAGGAGATCCGCCTCAGGCTGCGCCACGGTGACCAAATCTGGAGGCTTCCTCGCATAGAAGCATGGGCAACGTCCCGCCCTGGCGGTTTAGGTAGTACATGGTACGTGGGTATTGTCCGTCTGGACTCGGACCACTCCGAGCCCCAGAGGAGGCGGGCAAAGGCGGTGAGGCTAAGCAGACCGCTCGGAGCTCCAGCAGTTGACAACGCGCATCGACTCCCGGGGACCAGAGGCCGTAGCGCTCAGTGTTCCCCAGATGGGCACCCCAACCCATCAGAGAGGCATCGGGTCGACAGAGAGACCGCTTGGCTCGCGACAAGCAGGGGATACCCTCCTGCAGATCGATGGACAGTCCATCATCGGAGTGTTCCACATCTCTGGGTCACCACCACAAGCTGGTCCAACGGATCGCAGCGTTGTGACGCACTGGATGGCCAGTCCCCACTGAAGGGGCGCATGCGTAGCGTGCCTAGACGGACCACGCTGGTGCAGGCCGCCATGAGACCCAGGAGCATGAGGAAGTCGGCCAGGAACACGATTGCCCAACCAGAAATGATTGGGCAAAGGAGGTAAGAACCTCGCCCTGTCCGCTGGGAGCCGCGCTCTGGCTCAAGAGAAACGAGCTCTGCCCGATAAACAGAATCTCCTGCTTGCTCGAGTTCCGACTTGGCCTTGTTGATGAGAAGGCCGACTTGAGAGCAAACCTGGAGGCCAGATCTCTAGACCACTCCACCTCCTGTCTGGAGGGGCTGCTATCAGCCAGTCATCCAGGTAAGGTACACGCGACCCCAGGCGCCCGGGAAGAGCTATCACCACTGCAATGCATTTGGTGAAGACCCTGGGAGCTGAAGACAGGCCGAAGGGCATGGCTGGAACTCGAAGAGGATCCCTCAGCCGAAAGCGAAGGAATCTCCGGCTGTGACGGACGGATAGGGCGTGAAAGAATCGTCCTGCAGGTCCAGAGAGCAGAACCACCGCCCGTGTTCCAGAGGCGGTATTATCTAGCAACACGTGACCATCCTGAAGGTTCAAGACCGTAGGAACTTGTTCAGGTAGGTAGGTCGAGAATGGGCGCCAGCCCCGCCCGTCAGCTTCGGAACCAGGAAGTACCTGGACACAAACCCCGGAGCCTGAGGGGGGTCCGCTACCTCCCTGATCACCTCCTTTTGGAGGAGGGAGACCCATTTCGTCGACGAGGCGACAGTGAACTCGGACCCGAGGCCCCGAGTGCTGCAGCTCTGAGGCGGGGCTCCTCGAATTCAGAGGCAGGCCTTTCCACCACCTCCAGTACCCACCTGTCTGTGTAACAGCGGACCAGGCGGAAAGGAAGTGTCAGAGCCGTCCCCTCACCCGGGGAGACTGGGGTGGAGGCGGGGGATGGGGGCGACACCCCTCAGCCCGTCCACTGAGCAGGCTTGGAGGAGGACCGGCGAGGACCTCCTGGGCCTTATCTCCTGCTTCCTGTTGGAGGAAGCCGACAGCTGGGTTTGGGATGCCAAGCCGAGCCTGCTAGGCCCAACGTTGCTGGGCGGGACGCTGGCGCAGAAGGACGAAAGGCTCAGACGTGGCTTGCAGCCTTTGTCCTTCTGAGCAGAAGAGCACTGAGTCCAAGGTAGCATTGGACTTCCTCGATCCTCTGCAGGTGACCTTCCACCCCAGGGCAAAGAGGTCAGTCCCCAAAAAGGAGACATCCATCCAACTTAATGGGTATCCGAGCAAAGTGGATATCCTCAGCCAAGCCCGACGACGACGGCATAGCCGCGGCCGCCACAGACCCTGGCACATAGAGTCAGATGCTCTAAAGCAGTCTGGAGCTGCTGTTTGGCCACTACCCTGCCCTAGTCCCGCACCTGCCTGACCGTAGTCTGCAGATCCAGCGGGAAGATGAGGATGACCTCATCCAGGGAGCCCAACAGGGCATGAGAAAAATGTGCCATGAGGGCGGCCGAACTAGCCTGGCGAAAACCGAGAGGGCGCAGCATGCTTTCACCGGCATAATCCAATTTCTTGGATTCCTTGTCGGAGGTTTATCCCATCCCTGGCGTTCCCGGCGTGCAGCAGCTGTCGGTAACCGACCCTCAGCAGAGGTGTCCGAAAAAAAACGGACAGGAACGGTAGGGACCGCGACACTTCCTAGCCATCCTGGCTGAAGGCGCAGGGCAGGAAGGCGCTGGAAAGTTCAAGGCGGACCCACTATGGACTCGGCCACCAGAAAGGCCTCGTAGGGGATCCATGGTCCAGAATCTCCGTGAGGGATACCTGGCCCGTTTTAAAAGGTTCAAAGCTTCATCCGGTGGACTCGAAGGATGGCGAGAGCAATCCTAGGAAGGACGAAGGACTCGTCCACTGGCTTTATCCTCCTGAGGACTCCAAGTCCATTCGCTTGGAGAGAAGGGAGGAATCGTCCTCGGACTCGGAAGAGTCCTCAAAGAGCTGCCTCGGGCCTGAGCCACCCTCCACCTGCTGAGGTCTATCAGGAGTGAGGTTGACAGACAGCCTATGGGGCAGTCCCCGAGCCGACCGAGAATTTTTGGTCGGAGCCCCAACTAACGGCTGTGGAGGCGGAGGTTCCACCAGAATCGTGGGGCAGCTGGATTTGACTAGAACAACCCGGCCTGGGAACAGGCTCCTGCGGCTACTAGCGAGGGTTGTTTAAAATACGCTCTGGTGACAAGCCACTAGCTGGCCGGGAAGGCAGCGAGGTGGCTTATTCCCAGTCAGAAGGAAATATTGCCACATGAGTTCCTCATACCTCCAGCGCAAACTTGTGCGAAGCCTCCCTCGTCCAGGAGGAGGAGAGGAAAGATGGCGGCCGCTTGCCTTGATGCCGAGAACCGCCTATGTGGCCGAGATCGGCTGGACAGCGAAAGAAGTCCGAGACCGGAGAACTCGGCTGGGCCGAGGATGGTGCGCGAGGTGTCGGAATCGCACTCCCTCGGTTAAGACTGATTCCACCGGAGAGCTCCGAACCGGAGGCACAGAAGCGAGCAGACGGGATCCTCAACTCCACGGGGAACCAGGAGAGGGATTCTCAGCTTCTCCAGCCGACAACCCGTCTAATGGGTAGAAAATCTCGGCACAATCGGCGGAGTCTCAGTCAACTAGTCTCAGTGGGGACACCGTGAAGCCAGTGGCCGGAAGCTGGTCGACGAAGTGCGACAACTGAGGGAGGATCTTTCCTGCTCCCAAGGCGTCGGCAGTGAGACTTACTTTTGTCTCTCTTTTGGACCGAAAAAGGTCCAGAAGAAGTTGGACCCTCACCTTTCGGCCGAGAGAGTCAGACAAAGCTCCTTAAAAGAAGCCGAATCGAGGCACCGAGGAAGCGGGACAAATGCATAGCCGGGGTCGAGCGGCCAGCGCCTTGCAACCTCCTCTTCCAGGCGATCATTTGCTCGACTGATCGCGCCCGGAGCCCGCGCCGGACACACGTAACGGGCCTCTTTAGATTTGTGGAGGAAATCTTTCTCGGGACGCCCCAGCTGTAAATGGGCAGCACAGTCTTTGGGGCTGGCCGAAAAAGAAAAGAGCACAGGTCGCCAAGCCTGCGGGTCGTGCTCAAGGCCTAAGCAGTAGGCGCGCATTGAGTGCGGATCCGTCGAACATCTTCTGCCCGCAAGGGCATCTCGGGAAACCGAGTCGATTTGTCCGCCACGCAGCCAGCGAGGAGAGAGACGAAGTCTTTTTAGCAAAAACTTTTTGATTTCGAAAATGAGAAGAATTAGGAACCAGTCTTATCATGAGCATTAAGGAGGAACCTGAGCTTCAAAGCGGTAAGGAAGATCTGGCGTCATGAGGCGGGCCGAGAGTTTTACCACGGGTGGGTGGGAGGAGCCAACCTGAAACCTTCGGCAAGATTTAAAGCGACGGAACCTGCCAGACAGTGTGGAATGAACAACATATCCATGTCCTAGAACTTACCATAACAGTAGATCTTGAGAACAACGCGCAGCAGGTTACACCATTGGGACTGGAAGCGGCGAGGCGTCAGGATACGGAAAAAATTCTAGCTAGCTATCTTCAGCGGACCGGCCTTGACGTCAGTCCGCCTCCGGCGTCAGGCGTGGTACATAGAGACGGTCCTGCCAGATTCCCCAGTTCTCCGCATGGAGACTCGGCGCCAGGATGACATCAGAATGGGAGACGAGATCCACCGTCAGAGGAAAATAAGAATGAGAAATCCCAACATGTTGAGGTAAAGCCATGCCTCCTCCAGGGAAGGTGGGCGGGAAGGTACCTGCAAGAGCTGTTCTCGAAGATCTACTGTTACAGTAAGTTCTTACGTAACTGCACTATCTTACTCGAGACACAGCTCTTGCAAGCAAGACCTATAGGACTGATTCCCAAGCAGTAGCGCTGCAGAAATTCACGGGAGGAGGAAAATAGGAAAAAACATTCAGGTCCTGAACCTGGGACAGGACCCTGCAGCCCATGAGGCGAAACCAGCCCTCGACGGGCGATGTCCAAGCTATAATGCCTGATAAAGGTATGCACAGAGCTCCAAGTGGCTGCAGCACAAATAGCAGAGATGGACACGTTTTTAAGTGCTGCAAAGGATGTGGCCACACCCTGGTAGAATATTTGGAATAGAACCGGGAGGCTTCTGTTTTAAATCATAACAGTAGGAATACACTGGACAAGCCAGCGAGACAAAGTCTGTTTGGATTGATTGGCCCATCATTCTCTCAGAGAAGGAAGCGAAAGCTGATCAGAACTACAAGAGGGTTTAGTTCTGTTGAGGTAATACCTCATGGCACGGTGAGACATCCAGGGTGTGGGCAAAGCCTCTCCTCTGTTGAATAACTTCAGTGAACCGGAAGGTCAATATCTTAGTTTAAAGTGAGTGAAGAGACCACCTTAGGCAAAACTTAGGGTTTGTCCTCAGGGATACTCTGTCCCGTGGAAAACTAAATAAGGCTCTTTACACATGAGAGGCGTGAAGCTCAGAAATTCTTCTAGCTGAAGTAACAGCAACTAAAAATAACGTCTTCCACGACAAAAGCGTAGCTCGCAATCATGGCGAGTTCAAGGGAGGAGCGTGAGCTGTTCCAGACAAACAGCAGATCCCATAGAAGCTGGGTCCTAATGGGGAGGCCTAAGGTGTAACACTCCCTAAGAAATTCGAGAGGCGTCCAGCTGAGCTACTGCACGGTGCCCCATCGGGGGTGATAGACAGAAATGGCTGAGATGTGTACCTTAATAGAGGGTAGGCTAGGCCTGAATGAAAAGGGAGAGGAGATAATCCAAAACTACTCCCAAAGGACAACTAAAGGGAAAATCACGAGTCGTGACCATAAACAAAAGCGGGCGCCATTTCATGGCATCGTCGCATCACGTTGCGGCTTTCTGGCTGCAGAAAGAACCTCTGCAACCTCTTCACGAGACCCCATGAGAATGGCTGTCTCTAGGAGCCAAGCATGCAGGTGCAGAGAGGCAGCGTAGATCGGATGGACAATAACCTTTCTCCTGGGACAGTAGGGGTAGGAGCTGAAGAAGCCCCGAGTAGCAGGAGGCGGAGGTTCCCAAGATAGTTGCACAACAAAGAGACCAGATCTGTCTAGGCCAGAATGGGGCCACCAGAATCATGTGTACGTACTCCTCGCGGTTTGAGAAGAACTCTCTTTGGATCAGCGGGAAGGGAGGGAAGCGTGGGGAATCTGTTAAGCCCAGGAGGGATAGCAGCGTCTGGCCAGAAAACACCAGGCCCTGGATCTAGCGAGGCAAAATTGGGCAGTTTCTGCGTTGGATGGGGATGCAGAACAAGTCTGGTTCTGGAATTCCCATCGAAGAAACAGATCTCTGCTACCTCTTAAAAGTTCCCCACTCGTGGACTCTGGCCTGGGATTGACTCAGGCCATCCTAAGATCATGTGTCCACCCGGGGAGCGTGCACAGTGATCAGATTGGCGCCTGTCCAATACCCAATCCCACACCTCATGGTCTCCTGCAAAGGGGTAAGAGTGTGCCTCCTTGTTTGTGAGGTAATACATCACCGCCGTGTTGTCTGTCTGGAGCAGAAGGAGGTGCAGTGGGATTACTGACTGAAGAAGGCCTGCAGGACATGAGAGAACACGCCCTCATCTCTAGGACATTGATATGGAGATGAGCTTACATCAGGGTCCACGTCCCTGGGACTTTACCCCGTCCAGGTGTGCCTCCATCCAAGACCTGGGCGTCCGTGGTGAGGTTACCTCCGGAGACGGCGCTACAAATGGGATGCCCTTGGAAGCGACCTGGGGACTAGCCACCACTGCCAGTCTCAGATCACTGAGTTCGTGATCCTGACCCGGATGCTGCAAGTGGTCTTGCCTTTGGTCCCATTGCACCTGAGCATCCACTGGGTTACCGCATGTGGAGCCTTGCAGAGAGGACAGTGGAGATGGCCGCAGCCATGTGTCCGAGGCAAGTGAAGGACCAGACCTGCTTGAGTACGATCTTGTTCGCGACAAATCCCTTATGAGGGATCTGATGCGTTCCGCTCTGTTGTCCGGAAGAAAAGCTCTTCCTGAACAGTGTCCAGTACTGCCCTATAAACTGCGGTTTCTGCGGCCGATGTACCAGGAGAGACTTCTCATAATTTATGAGAATGCCCAGAGACTGGAACAAATTCTGGGTGCTCTGGACCCAGAGGTAACAACGCCTCTCTGGGCGGCCATGAGAAGCCAGTCGTCGGGTACAGGAACACATAGTGGCCCTGTCTCCTCAGAGATGCTGCCATCGACTGCCATGCACTTGGTAAAGACCCTTGGAGTGCGGATGACAGTCAGACAGAAGAGCTCGGAACTGAAAGTGGTGGTCAAGAAACTCGACCGCAGGAACCTCTAGTGCGCGTGTACTGCTAGAGGATATGCAGGTGTCGTCCTGCATGTCTAGAGGCAGCTAAAGGCAGCTTGTTTCAGCATGGGAATAAGGCCGGAAGAGTCACCATGTGGGATCTTTTGTAGGCGGCTGAGACACATTGAGGTCGCTGAGGTCCAGAATCGGACGGAGGTCCCTGATTTCTTGGGAACCAGGAAGAAGTGGGAATAATATCTCGTCCTCTCTGGTTCTCCGGGACGTACTCTATAACCTCCTTTTCTTAGGAGCTCGAGTACCTCTTGCCAAATCAAATTTTGTGCTGACCCGGATGCCGGAGAGCAAAGGAGGCCCTCGAGGGTGGCTTTTCCTGCAGACTCCTATAAGTGGCTAGACTGATAACTGCAGAACCCACCTGCCGGTGGTGATGGCCTGCCATCCGGCAGGAAGTTAATACGACCCGACCATGATTTCCCGTTGATCCTGAGGCGGGGGCGGAAAGGAGTCAGGCTGTGGTGGCAGATGGGCCCGCTGGCTGGGTCGGCCTAGGGGAACGCTGACCTCGGCTGGCAGGCTGTTTTCCCTGGGTTCTACGAAAACCAGAGCCCCTCTAATGTGTAGCGGAACGGGGCTGCTGCCTCTGTGTCCACCCACGAAAACGGCTTTGGTTCCTATGAAAGGAACCAAGCTTGGGTCGGTACATGGCTTGAACCGACTTTACCGCCTTCCCGGCCTCCTGAAGTTTGGTAATGATTTTCTCAGAAGGATTACCAATCAAAACTTCTCTCCCGCAAAACGGGCGTCCATAATGTTTTCTGGACATCCGGGATGAAGCTGGAACACGTAACCAGGAGTGTCTCCGGAGGCAAACGCCAGAAGCTGCTGCTCGGGCGATGAGTCCAGCGGGTCATCGCTGCTCGAAGCACCTGGGTCCCCGTCTGAACCCATACTGGAGGAGCTGAAGCATCTCCTCCTTCCGCTCACCACCAGGCAGCTTTCCAGCCACCTCCAGACCCTGTTCCCACAAGCGTTCTGGAATTGAACCATGTGGTTAGGTAGTTCAAGGATCTGATGGCGCAGGTAGGCAGGGCGTCTGGCGCCTGCCCAGGCGTCCAACTGTTTGGACTCTGGGTCTGGTGGCAGGGTGCTCAGATGCTGCGGCCTCTGTGACCCGGTCATGTGAGGCTGTGATGACCAGAGAGTCGGCCTGAGGCTGCTGTGTCAGGTACTGGTCCTCCTTAGGAGCCTTGTACAGGCGATCAGCTTTCTTGGCACCGCCCGGGAAGCGAATGGTGGCCTTCCACGCTGCCTTGGTTACGTCCACGAAAGTGTCCACCAAGGGTGGTACCACCACAGGCTTGGGGTCCTTTGCGAAGATATTTGGCAGACGTAACCTTTGGGGTCTAGTTCTTCTGCATACCATCCATGTTCTCCTGGATATGTCGCATAATATCCATGAGCGAAGGGTCATCCGGAGGGATCTCGGCGTCTCACGTGGGTCGGAGAAGGGATGGAGAGAGAGAGGAGATGGGGATCAGAGGAGGTGTAGACTGATCCCGTATCCTCCGTCGACGGCGAACGTTGGTGTCTCCTGGACCTCTTGGGGCTGGGTGATCCAGAAGAGGATTTCGACGGAGGTCTCCGTTTTTCTGATCTTCCCCTGGGAGAGGATCTAGGCTCCCGGGGAGTTAAGCGGCCTGCCAACCCGAAGGTGAAGGGGGGGCCGGCACCGGAGGAGGAGGAGGAGGGAGGAAGAGTGGTGGGGGCCATGTCCCTCTTAATGGTATCCCACCAATAAGTGAAGAGATCCTTCACTTCGCTACAGAAAGTCGCGGCGGCCCAGGCACCGGAGGCGTGCGTCGGGTCCCAGCGTCGCCCACAGGGGCCTCGGGTAAGCGAGGGGCCCTGGGAGTTTCCAGCGAGCCGGGATCGCTGTCTGGTCCTCGGGCTGCGTTAAATCCTCCTCAGTCACCGTCTCTGACCGGCGGCCGGTGGGCCGAAGAACCCTCTTCTCAGGAAGAATGGGCGTCGGTCCCCCAGCGGCGTCCGCTGGGATGCAACGCCGGCGATGGCCGTCCGGCCCGTGATGGCTCAGGAGAGGAGGAATGACGTCACGGCCGGCAGCGGGTCGAGTCGGTGTCGGGTCCACCGGTCTCTTCAACGGTGTGAGCTCCAAAGTTTTGCGGGGAGGCACAGAAGACGACCGGACGTCGGGTGCCGAAGGGCGGGAACCCGACTTATGATGATGATGGTGATGGCGCTCCCCGGACTTCGCCAAGGCCTTAGAAGAAGAGGACGACGATGGCCTGGCGGACTTGGCCTGAGAAGAAGGAGGCTTAGGTACCGCAGCCGGGGGAGGCTGAGAGCTGGCCCTGGAAGGAGAGCGGTCGGACCTAGAACAGGAGCTGCGGGACTCCGAGGCCCTGGAGGGGGCCTTCTCCCTTCTTTTCTCGCGTGCTTGTGGGATTTGGACGATTCCCCCTTGGAGGACATGGTTTTTAATTTCTCCTCCAACAAAAAAGCCTGAAGAGCCTTCTGACGTCGGATCCTGGTTCGGCTGTTGAACCCCTGGCAGAACGAACAGGCCCGGGTATCGTGGTCTGGGCCCAGGCACCTGACGCAGGCCGTGTGGGGGTCCTTGAAGGGGATCTGTTTCCTGCAAGCACACTTGGAGGGATGACCGGAGGTCGGAGAGGACATCAAAACAATCTTGCTTGAAGAAAAAGGAATTCCAGACTCTGTAACCCATAATCGCCTGCAGACTGAAACCGAGGGTCAAGACATACAAGTCGATGGCGGGAAAGAACTGAGAGAATCTGGCGGGACCGCCCCCTTATGTACCACGCCTGACGTTGGAGGCGGGACCGACGTCGGGGGCGGTCCCCGCTGAAGATAGCTAGCTAGAATTTTTCCATGGGGTCCTGACGCCTGCCGGCTTCAGTCCCAATGGTGTCACCTGCTGCAAGAGCTGTGTCTTGAAGTAAGATCGGCCGAGCTGGCCTGACGAAGGCCTAGGGAGGAAGCAGCACAGACTTTCCACCCGGAGTAGTCCAGTTTCTTGGACTACATATCGGGTGGCTTGTCCACATCCCGAGCATTTCTGGAAAGCCGGAAAATGCTGTCGGTCACTAGCCCCTCTGAAACCAGAGAGTGAACCAGCTGGACATGAAGCTGGCCGCTGCCATAGCTCCAGGGCCGGGCCAACAATGACTTCGGCCACCGGGAAGGCCTCCGTGGGGGAATCCCCTCGGTCCAGTATCTCCGTGAGGGATACTTGGCCCCATTACAAGCAGGATCGAGCTTCATCCAGGTAGACTCTGAGATGAGCGAAGCATTCCAAGGAGGGTGGGGCTCTCGTCCACCGACTGACCCCGGTCAAGCGGCCTGGAGGCGAGGAGTCATCGTCAGACTCCGAGGAGTCTGCAAACAGCTGCCGAGCGCTTGAGCCACCCTCCACCTGCCGAGGTCGATCGGGAGTGAGGGTGACCGACAACCGATGGGGCAAGCCCTAACCCGACCGAGAATCCTTAGTCGGGGCCCCAGTTTTAGGTTGTGGAGGTAGGGGTTCCACCAAATGGGTGGCACAGATGGTTTCGGCCGAACAACCAGTGACATCTTCGGCTCCTTGACTACAACGAGGGGTTGTTTTGGCCGCTCCTGTGACAGTCACTTAATGGCTGGGGAAGGCGACGGAGTCGGTTTATTCCCGGTGAAAAGGAGCTGCTGCCACATTAGATCCTCGTAGCGCCGACGCAATTTGCGCTGAAGCCTATCCTTCGAAGAGGACGATGACGAGAACTCGTAGCGAAAATACAGGTTACTCACCTGTAACAGGAGTTCTAGGAATGGTATATGTTGTTCATCCACACTCATTGGCAGTATCCTTGCCGCTTTAAATCTTGCCGGAAGGTCTTCAAGCTTGCTCCTCCCACCCACCCGGGTGGTATAACTCTCGGCTCCGCCCCATGACGCCAGATCTGGCCCGCTGGAAGCTCAGGTTGTGCGTCGAAGCCGGGGAGGTCGGGTGGGTCGTGTGGATGAACAACATATACCATTCCTAGAACTCCTGTTACAGGTGAGTAACCTGTATTTCTAGGGACATGGATATGTTGTTCATCCACACTCATTGGCAGACTCTAGCAGTTCTCGGGAGGAGGAGGCAAGAGCACACCCCATATACTTAGCTTGGAAAGAGAGACTGGAGAACCGAGGCCCCAAAACCAGCATCCCGGCGTGACTCAAGGTCGATGTGGTAGTGGGTAATGAAGGTGTTTGCTGACTTCCAGGTAGCAGCCTGCAGATTTCCTGGATAGGGACGTCCCTGAAGCAGCCACTGCTGCAGCAGTATGGCGGGTAGAATGAGCTCTTATCCCTCTGGGAGGCTCCATGCCCGCTAACTTATAGCAGAGATCTATGCAGGAGGTTACCCACCTGCTTATCGTCCGCTTGGCTGCAGGTCTGCCAGATGCGGCTTCAGCGTAGGTGACAAACAGCTGGCTAACCTCTCCCATTTCAGCCGCGCCTTATAATAAGCTAGCGCTCTTCAGGATCCAGAGTATGGAGCCTATATTCGGCTCCGAGGTGTGATTGGGGTAGAACACCGGCAGAGTCAACACCTGGTTAAGGTGAAACTCCGACACCACCTTCGGAAGGAATTTGGGTGGGGGCAGGACAACCTCTGTCCCTGTGGAAGACCAGGTAAGGAGACTGATGGAAAGCGCCTGGAGCTCTCCATCCTTCTGGCTGACGTGATAGCCACCAAGAAGCGGGTCTTCCACGACAGGTGAGAGAGAGCACACCTGTGCATAGGTTCGAATGGCTTGCCCATGAGCTTTGCCAGTACCAGCAGTAGATCCCACGGAGGTGGGGGTTCCCGCACTGGAAGGGAAATGTGATCAAGGCCTTTGAAAAAGCGCCAGACCACCTTCTCCTGCGCCACCGACTGCTTCCCGGCCCGCGCCCGGTAAGCAGAGATGGCTGCCAGGTGCACCCTTAGGGTCAGCCGACCCAAGCCCTGACTAGAAAGGGACCATAAAAGTCCAAGATGCTTGCCAAGGAACAGGAGGAAGGGTCCAAGCCCTTGCCCTGACACCAAATGGAAAACCTTTTCCATTTGAAGGCATAGCATTTTCTGGTCGACTCATACAGGGGCGCCTCAACTACATTGAGGACCTGCGTCGGAAAGACCCAAAGCCTGGAACTCTAGCCGCTCAGGAACCAGGCCGTCAGGTGCAGGGATTGAAGGTCGGGATGGAACACCTTCCCCTGATTGACTGAGAGCAGGTCCGGGCGAGCTGGAAGCTGCCGCGGAGTCCTGGAGCTGAGACTGAGGAGATCTGGGTACCAGAACTGGCGAGGCCAGTCTGGGGCTATCAGAATCACCTGCGCCTTGTCCCTCCTCGCCTTGAGAAGCACCTTGTGGATCAAGGGAAATGGGGGAAAAGCGTAAAAGAGGCCCGGGGTCCATTGCCTCGAGAAGGCATCCCCCTGCAGCGAGCCCTGCTGAGGGGGGCGGGCATGGAACAGACTCAGCTTCGCGTTCTCCGTGGAGGCAAACAGGTCCACCTGAGGTGTGCCCCAAAGGGAGAACAGATGCTGTACTACCTCCGGCAGGAGAGACCACTCGTGGGATGCAGCCCCTATCGGCTCAGGGCATCGGCCAGGGTGTTGGAGGCTCCTGCCACGTGAATGGCTAGGAGATCGCCTCCAGGCTGCGACGAGTGACCAAATGCGGAGAGCTTCCTTGCATAGAAGCATGGAGCGGCCCCGCCCCTGGCGGTTTAGATAGTACATGGTCGTGGTATTGTCCGCCTGGACTCGGACCACTTGACCCCGGAGGAACGGAGCAAAGGCGGTGAGAGCTAGGCGGACCGCCTGAGCTCCAGCAGGTGATGTGGCATCGGGACTCTGCTGGGGACCAGAGGCCATGAGCCCGGTGGTTCCCCAGATGGGCACCCCAACCCATCAGAGAGGCATCGGTCGACAGAGAGACCGCTGCCTGGGCGGACGAACGGATGCCTCCCCGCAATTGATCTGAAGCGGTCCACCACTGGAGAGCATTCACATCCCTGTGTCACCGACTAGCTGGTCCAAGGGATCGCAGCGTTGTGACCACTGGCTGGCCAGTCCCCACTGAAGGGGCGCATGTTCCAGCGGGCTCAACGGACCACGCTGGTACAGCCGCCATGAGACCCAGGGCGCAGGAAGTCCCGGGCAGGGCGCAGTGCCCAACCAGAAATGATCGGGCAAGGAGGAAAGAACCTCGGCCCTGTCCGCGGGAGCGCTCTGGCTCGAAGAGAGTCGAGCTGCGCCCGATGAATAAAATCACCTGCTTCGGCTCGAGTTCGACTTGGCCTCGTTGACAAGGAGGCCCAGTTGAAAGCAGACCTGGAGGGCCAGATCTCTGGACCACTCCGCCTCCTTCCTGGAGGAGCTGCTATCAGCCAGTCGTCCAGGTAAGGGTACACCGGACCCCTCGGCGCCCGCAGAATGCTGTCACCACTGCCATGCATTTGGTGAAGACCCTGGGAGCTGGAGACAAGCAAGGGCATGGCTTGGAACTAGAAGAGATCCTTCCGCTCGAGGCGAGAGGAATCTCTGGGTGAGACAGACGGATAGGGACGTGGAAAAACGTCCTGCAAGTCCAGAGAGCAGAACCACACCACGCGTCCAAGGATGGTATTATCTGAGCCAGAGTGACCATCCTGAAGGTTCGAGACCTTAGGAACTTGTTTAGGTCGTGTAGGCGAGAATGGGCCCAGCCCCCGTCCGCTTCGGAACCAGGAAGTACCTGGACACAAACCCTGGGTCTGAAGGAGGGTCCACCACCTCTCTTACCACCTCCTTCTGGAGGAGGTGATGTCGGCTCGACAGCCGCCAGTGAGGCTGGGGATCCGAAGCCCCGAGGGCGGCGGCTCTGAAGGGTGGTGCCTGCTCAGATTTCCAGAGGCAGGCCTCTTCCCACCTCCAAGACCCACCTGTCCGTGGTAACAGCGGACCAGGCGGAACGAAGTGCGGGCCGTCACCGGGGGACCCAGGGATGAGGTAGACGGGATGGGGCGACACCCTCAGCCGTCACTGGGCAGGCTTGGAGGAGGGACCGCCGAGGGACCTCCTGGGCCCTTCTTCTCCCTGCCTCCTGTTAGAGGAAGCCGCGGCTTGGGTTTGGGATGCCAAGGCCGAGCCTGCTGGCCCTGGCGTTGCTGGGCGCGGCGCCGGGGGCACAGAAGGGACGAAAGGGCTTAGGCTGTGGTTTGCGGCCTTTGTCCTTCTGGCGGAAGAGACCGAGTCCAAGGTGGCATTGGACTTCTCGATCCTCTGCAGGTGACCTTCCACCCCAGGGCCAAGAGGTCAGTCCCAAAAGGGAACATCCGCCAACTTGTGCTGGGTATCCAGTAAAGGTGGATATCCTCAGCCAAGCCCTGACACATAGCCACTGCGGCCGCCACCGATCTGGCACATGAGTCCCCTACATCCAAAGCAGTCTGGAGCTGCTGTTTGGCCACTGCCCTGCCCTGGTCCGCACCTGCTTAACCGTAGTCTGCAGATCGGCGGAAGATGAGGATGACCTCATCCAGGAGCCCAACAGGGCATGAGCAAAATGTGCCATGAGGACGGCCGAACTGGCCTGTGACGAGCCGAGAGAGGACAGCGTAGACTTTTCGCCCGACATAGTCCAATTTCTTGGACTCCTTGTCAGGAGGTTTGTCCACATCCCTGGCGTTGCCGGCGCACCGGAAAACGCTGTCGGTAACCAACCCCTCAGCAGAGGGGTGTTCCGAAAAACCGGACAAGGAACCGGTAGGGACCGCATACTTCCTGGCCATCCTGGCCGAGGGCGCAGGGCAGGAAGCAGGGCGCTGCCAAAGTTCCAGTGCTGGACCCACTATGGCCTCGGCCACCGGAAAGGCCTCCGTCGGAGAATCCCCTCGGTCCAGAATCTCCGTGAGGGGATACCTGGCCCGTTTGGAAGCGGGTTAGGCTCCATCCCGTAGACTCCGAGATGAGCGAAGCAGTCCTAGGAAGGACGACGGGCTCTCGTCCATTGGCTGACCTCTCCTGAAGACTCCAAGTCCAGTCGCTTGGAGAAGAAGGAGAATCATCTTCGGACTCGGAAGAGTCCTGAAGAGCTGCCTCTGGCCTGAGCCACCCTTCACCTGCCGAGGTCGGTCGGGAGTGAGGGTAACTGACAGCCGATGGGGTAAACCCTTAGCCGACCGAGAATCCTTGGTCGGAGCCCCAATTGGTGGCTGTGGAGGCGGAGGTTCCACCGCAATCGGTGGAGCAGCTGGTTTTGGCCGAACAACCGGCCTGGGTATAGGCTCCTCGGGCAAGTCGAGGGGTTGTGTCGACCGTTCCGGTGACAGCCACTTAATGGCCGGGGAAGGCGCCGGAGTCGGCTTATTCCCGGCCAGGAGGAGCTGTTGCAACATAAGGTCCTCGTATCTACCGACGTAATTCACGTGAAGCCTCCCTCATCGAGGAGGAGGACGAGGACGAAGCGGCGACGCCGCTACTCAGCGGTGCGAGACCGAGACCGCCTATGAGTGGGAACGGCTGGACCGCTGAAGAGGTCGAGACCGAGACCGAGAGTCCCGGAATTTCAGAGTCGGTGCAGGAGGTGTCGGCGGAACCGACACTCCCTTCGCTCGGAAGGTCCATCCAGGGCTCCGGAACCGGAGGCACAGGCGAGCCACAGGATCCTCAACTCCTCCGGGAACCGGGAGAGGAATCTCGGCTGCTAAAGGCGACAGCCTGTCAATGGGTCGAAAATCTCACTTCATCAGTGGAGTCTCTCGGTCAACTGACCTGACGGGACACCGTGAGGCCAGTGGCTGAAGCACGGCGATCGACCGAGCGACGGTCGACGGCCCGGGAAGGGACCTTTCCGGCTCCCAAGAGCGCCGACGGAGGGACTTACCCTTGTCCTCTTTTGGACCGAGAAAAGGTCCAGCAGCGCAGGCCCTTCTCCTTTAGTGGAGAGGGACAGACAAAGCTCCTTAAAGGAAGCCGTAGGAAGAACCCAGAGGACGGGATAAATGCGCGCGCCGAGGAAGATCTGCCTGCCGCTCCTCTTCGAGGGCCACCATCCGCCGAAGCTGATCCGCCGAAGCTCGCCGCCGACACCGCCAACCGGGCCTCTGACTTCACCGAGGAAACGCTCGGACGCCCAGTTGCAATCGAGCAGCACGGTTCGAGGACGAGGCCGAGAAAGATGTGAGCACAGGTCGCAAGCCCATGGTCGTGTCAAGGCCTAAGCAGTAGACACACGGGAGTGTGGATCCGTCCGAGACATCTTCTGCCCGCATGGGCATCTCCAAACCGGAGTCGATTTATCCATCGCGCACGCGGGGATGAAGACTGAAGTCTTTTGCCAAATATTATTTTTAAATCCAAACGGAGAAATAGGAACCAGTCACAAACGCAGAGCGTTATGAGGGAACCTGAGCTCCAAGCGGTAAGGAAGATCTGGCGTCATGGGGCGGAGCCGAGAGTTATACCACCCGGGTGGGTGGGAGGAGCAAGCTTGAAGACCTTCCGGCAAGATTTAAAGCGGCAAGGATACTGCCAATGAGTGTGGATGAACAACATATCCATGTCCCTAGAATATTACTTTTGCGTTATCAAGAGACTATCTCCACTAATGTGGCAACCGAAAATACTACTTTTCCATTATCAAGAAACTATCTCCACTAGTGTAGTGACCAAAAATGCAGTGCTTCTTAAAGCAATGATTTTAAGGCTGGCAGCCTTAAATTAAAGGTGAACTGGACCTTAAAGCAATGATTTTAAAGCTTGCAGCATTAAATTAAAGTTGATTTGACATTGGTATCCCTTTGTTTAGAAATTATATACTGTTACTGTTGATATGTATATAATTAAAGTTTGAGATGACTGCAAAAAGCTATTGGGAACTCAAGGGGTTAACATGAGAGCAGTTTTAAAGCACTTTTTCAGAAGCTGTGGAGAAGGGACTCCGTTCTGGGGCATTGTGCTCTTGCTGTACCTGCATCAAACTGACAAGAACATTTTAGAAACAAACGGGATGCTTGCAAAGACTTGCAAGAGAAAGCTCCAATGTTTTCAGACATACAGAGATTGAAGGAAAACTCAGATGGATGTTCTCGTTTATTTTGCCTTTGTAAATAGTTATACTGAACGAGTTTATTTTTTTATGTTACTGCTAGTACTAATAAATACTTTTTGCGAATTTTACAACCGCTCCTGGTTTTTCCTGTGCTTCCTGACCTGTGCCTCGACGACAGATGGTGTCAGCCTAAGTGGGGTTTAAGCCAGGAGTTTTGGGTGTGGGTACTGAACCTAGTACCAGGGAAGCATAGAGAAAGGTATATATTCTGCAGCAGCAAGTTCAACAGTGGTTACCAGGAGAATGGCAGCCAAACTAGCAAAGACAGAAGTCCATGCTGAGATTGTACAGCCAGCACAAGTTATGGAAAAAGAACAGACACTTGACAGAACCTGAAAGCCTGATGGACTTTTTCAAATGGTGGGCCATACAACAGACACAGAGAAGCAGAGAAGAGAAGAGATGCAACGACAGGAGCAGCGCTGGCTGGATACTTTGCAAGCTATCAAAGCAGAAGGATATGGCACTGGTCCAGCAGAGTAACAAGGTACAAGCAACTTAAAAGACACAAAACTTACAAAGTTCTCTCACTCAGATGATATCGAGGCATACCCAACAACTTTTGAAAGAGTTGCCACAGCCTGCCAATGGCCAAAGCAGCAATGGATATTCTGACTGGTACCCTGACAGGTAAAGCCGCCTAACTTACCTACAGCAGTATGGACACTGCACAGTCAGAAAACCATGACCTTGTGAAAAAAGAAATCCTGAAAAGATACGACATCTCAGGAGAGACTTACAGGCAAACATTCCGGTCCTTGAAGTACAACGCATTTGACAATCCTCGAGAAGCCTTCACTTGACTCAGAGTGCTCCTTATTAATTGGCTCCAACCAGAGGGCAAAACAGTCCCACAGATCATCGATACATTTGCAACGGAGAAATTCATCAACATCATGCCTACAGATGTCCAGCTTTGGGTGAAGGAACATCGACCAGAAAGTGGGGAAAAACAGGTTACTCACCTGTAACAGTAGTAGGAGTGGTATATGTTGTTCATCCACACTTACTGGCATGTCCCTTTCCCCTGCAATTCTTGCCCGAAGGTCTTCAAGCTGGCTCCTCCCACCCACCTAGGTGGTATAACCCTCGGCTCTGCACCATGATGCCAGATCTTAGCCCGCTGGAAGCCAAGTTTGTGAGTCGCAGTCGGGGAGGTCAGGTGGGTCAGTGTGGATGAACAACATATACCATTCCTAGAACTACTGTTACAGGTGAGTAACCTGTTTTTCTAGGATTGTGGATATGTTGTTCTATCTACACTTGTTGGCAGACTCCTAGCAGTTCTTCAGGAGTAGGGAGGCAAGGCGCACACCCCCTACTTAGGGAACAGAGACTGGAGAACTGAGGCCCCAAAACCAGCATCCCGGCGTGACACTAGGTTGATGTGGTAGTGGGTAATGAAGGTTTTTGCTGACTTCCAGGAAGCAGCCCTGCAGATTTCCTGAATAGGGACGTCCCTTAAAGCAGCCACCGACGCAGCGGTATGGCGAGTGGAATGAGCCCTTAGGTCTACGGGAGTCTCCCTACCCGCCAACCTATAGCAGAAATCAATGCAAGATGTAACCCATCTGCCAATCATTAGCTTCGCTGCAGGTCTGCCAGAAGCGGCTTCAGCGTAGGTGACAAACAGCTGGCAACCTCTCCCTGAACTTCAGCCGTTCGCTCTTTATAATAAGAGAGCGCTCGTCTCAGATCCAAAGTATGAAGCCTGTACTCGGCCTCCCAAGGTGTAGTTAGGGTAGTACACCAGCAGAGTCAACACCTGATTACGGTGAAACTCCGACACAACCTTCGGAAAGAACTTCGGGTTGGTGCGCAGGCCAACCTTGTACCTGTGGAAAACCAGGTAGGGAGACTCTACAGAGAGAGACTGTAGCTCCCCAATCCTTCTGGCTGACGTGACAGCCACCAAGAAGGTGGTCTTCCACAACAGGTGTGACATCTCACATCTGTGTATTGGTTCGAATGGCTTGCCCATGAGCTTTGCCAGTACCAGTAGTAGATCCCACGGTGGTGGTAGTGGTGGTTCACGTACCAGAGGGGAAATGTGGTCGAGGCCTTTAAAGAAGTGCCAGACCACCTTCTCCTGTGCCACCATCTGCTGACCGGTCTGCGCCCGGTACGCAGAGATGGCTGCCAGGTGCACCTTAAGGGTTGTAGACTGAATACCTCCTCTGGAGAGAAACCAAAGGTTGTCGAGGATGCTAGCCACCGGACAGGATAAGGGATCCTGGCCCTTGCCCTGACATCAAATAGAGAATCTCTTCCGCTTCAAGGCATAGCATCTCCTGGTCGACTCCTTCCTAGATGCCTCAACTACATTGATAACATCGTCGGAGAGACCCAAAGCCTGGAACTCTAGCCGCTCAGGAACCAGGCTGTCAGGTGCAGGGATTGAAGGTCCGGGTGGAGTACCTTCCCCTGATTGATGGAAAGCAGGTCCGGGCATGCTGGAAGACGCCTCAGGAGCCTGATGCTGAGGCTGAGGAGATCCGAATACCAGAACTGGCGAGGCCAGTCTGGGGCTACCATGATCACCCTTGTCGTGCCCCTCCTGACCTTAAGCAGCACCTTGTGGATCAAGGGAAGTGAAGGGAAGGCATAAAAGAGGCCTGGGATCCAAGGCCTCGAGAAGGCATCCCCCTGCAGTGAGCCTTGCTGAAGGGGCTGGCACATAACAGCTTCAGCTTTGCGGTCTCCCTGGAGGCGAACAGGTCCACCCGAGGGGTGCCCCAGTGGGAAAACAGACTGTGAACTACCTTCGGATGGAGAGATCACTTGTGAGACACTTCTTCTACCTGGCTGAGGGTGCCTGCCAGCTGACTGGTAGCTCCTGCCACATGGATGGCTAGGAGAGCCGCCTCCAGGCTGTGCACGAGGGTCCATCCGTGGAGAGCTTCCTTGCACAAAGGCAGGGAGTGCATCCTGCCCTGCTTGTGAGGTAGTACCTAGTCATGGTGTTGTCCGTTTGGATTTGGACCACTTGACCACGAACATATGGAGTGAATGCAGTCAGTGCCAGCTGAACTGCCCGGAGCTCCAGCAGGTTGATGTGCCTCCGGGACTCCTTGGGGGTCCAGAGCCCATGGACTCTGTGTTCCCCAGAAAGGCACCCCAGCCCGTGAGAGAGGAGCTGGTCGTCAGGATGACTGTAGGCTCAGAAGAACAAACGGGATCCTATCCTGCAGATGCTCTGGGACGAGCCACCACTGGAGGGCGTCCCACATCTTCTGAGTCACAGTGACCAGCTGGTCGAAGTGACTTTTGGGCTGAGACCACTGGCTGGCCAGCTCCCACTGCAGGACGCGCATATTCCTATGGGCCCAACAGACCACACTGGTGCAGGCCATCATGTAACCCAGAAGCCGCAAGAAGTCCTGGGCAGGGCGCAACTGCCCAACCCAAAATGATCAGGCAAAGGAGGAGAGACCCTCTGCCCTGTCTGCCGGGAGCTGGCTCAGTAAGAATTGAACTCACCCCGATGAAGCTGATCACCTGCAAGGGCATGAGTTCCGACTTGGCCTCGTTAACAAGGAGGTCAAGGGAGGTGCAGGTCTGGGGAGGCCAGGTCCCTGGACCGCTCCATTTCCTGCCTGGAGGGACCTACATTCAGCCAGTCGTCCAGGTAGGGGTAGACCCGGACCCCTCGGCACCTCAGGTAAGCTGCCACCACTGCTATGCATTTGGTGAATACCCTGGACCAAGGAGAGGCTGAATGGCACAGCCCAGAACTCGCAGAGGGTTCCCTTGGCTCGAAAGCGGAGGAACCTTCGGTGGGATGGATGACTCGGAACGTGGAAGAACACATCTTGAAGATCCAGGGAGCAAAACCACATGTCTTGCTCTAGGAATGGTATGATCTAGGATAGAGTTACCATCCTGAAGGTGCGCGACTTGAGGAACTTGTTCAGGTCATGGCGCCCCATCTGTTTGGGCACCTGGAAGTACCTGGAGACAAACCCTGGGTATTTTGCAGGATCCGCTACTCTGACCATGACCTCCCTGAGAAAGAGCTAGGCTATTATGTCATTTCGAAGAGCCGACCAAGCGTCTGAGGATACCAAGTGCTCCTGTGGGGTGCGGGCTCGGCTTGGAGGTTACTGCTCGAATTTCAGAGGCAGACCATGACCGACTACTTCCAGAACCCACCACTCCATGGTAACAGTGGACCAGGCAGAAAGGAAGTGGCTGAGCCAACCCCCATAGGAGGGCCCAGGGGAGGCGTGATATGTATGAGGGTGGCACCCCCATCCCGTCACTGAGCAGGCTTGGAGGAAGAGGACCCGTCTGAGAAGCCACCGGGTCCCTTCCCTCCGGGCTTACGGATCACAGAGGCCACGAACTTGGGCCTGGATCGCTAGGAATGAACCTGCTGGCCCAGCTGATGCTGGGCTGGTTTTGCTGCAGGAGTGAAGGACCAAAAAGGCTTTCGATTCTGCTGCCTGGAGCCCTTGAGATCCTTCTGCGCGGATGTTATAGAGTCCAAGGTGGCACTGGACTTCTCGATATGCTTAAGGTAACCCTCTATAACGGACCCAAACAGGTCGGTCCCCAGGAATGGAACATCTGCCAGCTTGTGCTGTGTCTCTGCCATAAAGGTCGAGATCCGCAGCCAAGCCCTATGGGGCAACTGCAGCCACCACCAAACAGGCACAGGATCCCCCAGATACAGAGCCGTCTGAAGTTGTTGCTTGGCCACAGTCTGGCCCTGATCTCTGACCTTCTTAACCATGGTCTGGACATCTGCAGGTAGGTGAGGAATCACCTCATCCAAAGAGCCCAAAGGGGCATGGGAGAAGTCTGCCATCATGATGGCCGAGCAAGGAGGCAGCATAAACATTTTTAGCTGCGTAGTCCTATTTCTTGGACTCCTTGTCCAGTGGCCTGTCACCATCCCCCAACCCCTCGGCCACGGGGTGCTCCGTGAAATCTGGGAGGGTACCGGTGGGCATCGCATATTTGCGGGCCATCCAGGTAGAGGGCACAGGGCAGGACGCAGGGTGCTGCCAAAGCTCCAGGGCTGGGCCAACAATGGGCTCGGCCACTGGGAAAGCCTCTGTAACAGAATCCCATTTGTCCAGAATCTCTGTGAGGGGATAGGGAGCTCGCTTGTGGATGGGCTCCAGTTTCATCCCTGTGGACTTGGAGATGAGGCAGAGGATGCCCATGAAGGAAATGAGGCCTTCCTCCATCAAGAGATACCCAAGGACTCCACGTCGACGGATGGGAGCGCAGTGAGAAATCCTCAGACTCAGAAGAGTCCGCATAAAGCAGCCGACTGCCCAAGTCAACCCTCTGTGGAGGGTCAGGTGTTAGAGTGACCGACAGTCAATGGGGAAGCCCCTTGGTCAGCCTAGACTCCTTAGTCGGAGCGACGTTTGGCGGCTGCTCCAGCACAATTGGTGGAGAGGCCAGTTTCAGACAAACTGAGACGGTCTTGACCGGGTCCGCTGGGGGAGGAACGGTCTCGACTGACCCCACAGAGGGAGTCAGTGTCGGCCTGTGGGATGACAGCCAAATGATGGCCGGTGTGGGAGCCGGGGATTGCTTCGGACCAGCCAGCACCAACTGTTGCCACAAGGTCTTCGTAGTGTTGATACAACTTGCGACGAAGACTCTCCTCACCCGTGGAGGACGAAGACGAAGAATAGTGGTGGCGCCACTTCCCATGGCGTTGACAGCGGGAGTGCCAATGACTCAACCCACTGGAAGACAAAGACCGAGACCTTGACATCAGCCACCAAAGGTGCCAACGGGGGATCTCACAGGGAGCCGGGGAGTGCCACGGCTCCTCCTGGTCTGGGTCGGGGACATAGAAACATAGAATTTGACGGCAGATATGGATCGCTTGGCCCACCTAGTCTGCCCATTTCCCTACCTAATGCATAGGCTGCAGATCCTAGTTAACCAACAGCCTACTTCCTCCTACCCCCACTAGAATTGCCTTATGTCTGTCCCATGCATTCTTGAATTCCTCCACTGTTTTTGAGTCCACTACCTCCTCACGAAGGCTGTTCCATGTATCCACAACCCTCTCTGAAAAAATACTTCCTCACATTACCTTTGAGCCGTTCACCCCTCTATCTTTAAATTGTGCCCCCTTGTTCTTGCACATAACTTTCTCTGAAAGATGCTACCATCTTGGACTCTGTTGATCCCCTTGATGTACTTGAAAGTTCCTATCATGTCCTCCCTCTCCTCAAGTGTATACATATTAAGCTTCTTTAATCTCTCTTGATATGTCTTCTGCTGCAGACCCTGCACCATTTTAGTTGCCCTCCTCTGGACTGCCTCCATCCTGTCACTGTCCTTGCGGAGATGGGGTCTCTAGAACTGGATGCAGAACTCCAGATGGGGTCTCACCAACTGTCTGTACAAAGGGATAACAACTTCATGTTTCCTACTGGTGATGCCTCTCCCTATGTATCCCAGTATCCCACCAGCTCTTCTTACTGCCTTCTCACATTGCTTGCCCACCTTAAGGTCATCTGATATGGCTACCCCCAGGTCCCCTTCCATTCCTGTAGTTATTATCTCACCCCCCATTGTGTACTCTTCCCCGGGACCGACGGGTTCAGCTCAGCAGACTGAGCAGCCTCTTCTGAGGTCACAGGCAGGACCAGAGTCTTGATAAGAGAATTGTCGGCATCTTTGGACAACAACCGGTCAATACGGTCAAGAAAAATCTCGGCCGCATCATTGGCCGGCATCTCGACCAACTGGCATGACAGGGTTTCAGTGAAGCCAGCGGCCAACGCCGCAGCTTCGACCATGGTCAAAACCTGGGAGTCCTGAGACCGAGAACGGTCCCGGTCTCAGGAATGTCGATGGAGAGTCTTCTCTTTTTCTTTGATTAACTCCTTCTTGTGAGAGCAGGAGCTGTTAGAAACAGAAGGGCCCTGCCCCTTATTTGGGAGGGACTGGCACAGCTCCTTGAAGGAGCACGAAAAAGTGGAGCCCAACTGGAGCGGAACGAAGGCAGAAGCTGAGGAGGACTGCGTGGCAGCCTGAACCTCCTCCTCCTCAAAGGCGGAAAGCTGTTGCAACTGCTCAGCGGACCCCCTAGCCAAGGAGACCATCCAACAGGCATCTTTAGATCTGACCAGCAGATGTCATCTTTCCAGATGGCCCAACTTAAGGCAGATGAGGCGGTCCTCGAGGACTGTCGTGTGAAACGATCAGCAAAGGTAGCAGGCCTGGGTATCGTGATTGTGGCCCCAGCAGCAGATGCATGTGGCATGAGGGTCAGAACGCGACATCTTCTCCCCACATAGGCACCAGCGAAATCTGGGTGCGGACTTATCGTCCACTGCAGTCGCGATCAAAGATCATGCTGAAGACAGAAACTCATACCAGTTTAAAGTTTCGGACGTAAATCTGAAGATTTTAGCGCTATGCCCTACTCAACGTGGGAGCTGTAAGGAGGGAACCGGCTTCTTTCAGCAGAAAGGAAGATCTGGCGTCATGGGGCATTGTCGAGGGATATACCACCTGGGTGAGTGGGAGGGGCCTGCTTGAAGACTTTCCGGCACATCTTAAAGGGAAAGGACACTGCCAGTAAGTGTGAATAGAACAACATATCCATGTCCCTAGAACTTTGGATTTGTGCGCAAAGACACCCTGTCTTTGTGAAAAATCAAATAAGACTCCTCGCAAATTACACCCTGATACCCCTTTAAATGGAACTTAAGGTATCTGAAATACTTGGGAATCAAGTTGGGGGTTGATAGTTCCCACTTATTTGATATAAATTATGCCCCCCTACTGGATAAGCTTGGCACAGATTCAGAGAGCTGGGCATTGATCCCGATTCCCCTGGTTCAGAGAGTAGAGGCAATAAAGATGGTACTGTTAGCAAGATTTTTGTACCTTGCTCAGACCTTACAGCTGGAGGTTCCTAAAGAATCTTTTAGAAGGCTAAACCATAAGATCTCAGGGTTTCTTTGGGGGGTCAGCAGACCTCGGATGCGGTTCTCCCTCCTTCAACTCCCCAAGAAACAGGGGGGATTGGCACTCCCTCACTTGGAGTCATATTGCTTAGCAACCCAAATTAGAACAGTAGTTAACTGGATAGACCCTAGAGAAGCAAGAGGGGGAGCTATACCAGATAAACAGAATGTTACTATCACGGGAAGGGGCTGACAGAGCCCAAGTAGAAATGAACAGGTTACTCACCTGTAACAGTAGTTCTAGGAGTGGTATGTGTTGTTCATCCACACTTATTGGCATGTCCATTTCCACTTTAAATCTCACCGGAAGTCTTCAAGCTGGCTCCTGCCACCCACCCAAGTGGTATATACCTCGGCTCCGCCCCATGACGCCAGATCTTAGCCCACTGGAAGCCAGGTGTTGTGTGTCTGCAGCCGGGGAGGTCGGGTGGGTCCGTGTGGAAGAACAACATATACCACTCTGAGAACTACTGTTACAGGTGAGTAACCTGTTCTTCTAGGATCATGGATATGTTGTTCATCCACACTTATTGGCAGACTCCTAGCAGTTCTCCGGGAGGAGGGAGGCAAGGCACACACCCCCTACTTAGAGAACAGAGACCGGAGAACTGAGGCCCCAAAACCAGCATCCCGGCGTGACTCAAAGTCGATGTGGTAGTGAGTGATGAAGGTATTTGCTGACTTCCAGGTAGCAGCCCAACAGATTTCCTGGATAGGGATGTCCCTGAAAGCAGCCACCGATGCAGCAGTATGGCAGGTAGAATGAGTTCTTATCCCTCTGGGAGGCTCCTTGCCCGCCAACTCATAACACAGACCTATGCATGACGTACTCCATCTTGCAATGGTCCGCTTCATTGCAGGTCTGCCAGAAGCACCTTCAGCGTAGGTGACAAACAGCTGGCGAACCTCTCCCTGAATTTCCACCATCCCCTCCTTATAAAAGGAGACAGCACGTCTCAGGTCCAAGGTATGAAGCCTGTGCTCGGCCCCCGAGGTGTAAATTGGGTAGTAAACCGGCAGAGATAACACCTAGTTAAGGTGAAACTCTGACACCACCTTTGGAAGGAATTTTGGGTTGGGGCAAAGGACAACTTTGTCCCTGTGGAAGATCAGATTAAGGGGAGTCCACCGAAAGCGCCTGGAGCTGCCCCGTCCTTCTGGCTGACATGATAGCCACCAGGAAGGCCGTCATCCATGACAACTGTGACAACTCACATTTGTGCATGGGTTTGAATGGCTTGCCCATGAGCTTTGCCAGTACCAGCAGTAAATCCCACGGAGGTGGAGGTTCACGCACTAGAGGGGATATGTGATCCAGGCCCTTGAAAAAGCGCCCAGCCTCTGTCTCCTGTGCCAACGCTGGCTGACTGGCCCACGCCCGGAAAGCAGAGATGGCTGCCAGGTGCACACTAAGGGTCGATGACCGTAGACCCCTTTTGGAGACAGACTAAAGGTAGTAGAGAATGTTAGCCACTGGACAGGACAGAGGATCCAGGCCCTTGCCCTGACACCAAATGGAAAACCTTTACCATCTGAAGACATAACACTTCCTGGTCAAATTCTTTCTAGATGCCTCCACCACGGTGTAGACATCTTCAGAAAGACCCAAAGCCTGGAACTCTAGCCTCTCGGGTACCAGGCTGTGAGGTGCAGGGATTGAAGGTCCGGATGGAATACCTTCCCCTGATTGAGTGATATCAGGTCCGGGCGTGTACAGAGCCGCACCGGGGGCCTGCAGCTGAGGCTGAGGAGATCTGGATAGCAGAACTGGCGTGGCCAGTCTGGGGCTACCAGAATCACCTTCGCCTTATTCCTCCTCACCTTGAGGAGCACCTTGTGAATTAAGGGAAATGGAGGGAAGGCGTAGAGGAGGCCTGGGGTCCACGGTCTCGAGAAGGCATCCCCCTGCAGCGAGCCCTACTGAGGTGGGTGGGTATGAAACAGTCTCAGCTTGGTGTTTTCCCTAGAGGCAAACAGGTCCACCATCGGTTTGCCCCAATGGGAGAACAGACTGTAAGCTACCTCTGGATGGAGAGACCACTCATGGGATGTCTGGCCTAAGCGGCTGAGAGCATCCGCCAGATGGTTCAAAGTTCCAGATGCGGAGCGCTTCCTTGCACAGCAAATGGGAGTGCGTACCACCCTGTCTGTTGAGGTAGTACATGGTCGTGGTATTGTCTGTCTGGACTTGAACCACTTGACCCCGGAGCTGAGGAGCAAAAGCTGACAGTGCCAGTCTGACTGCTCTGAGCTCCAACAGGTTGATGCGGCATCAGGACTCCTCGGATGTCCAGAGCTCGTGGGCCCTTTTGCCCCCCATGTGGGGTACCCAGCCCATGAGAAAGGCATCGGTCGTGAGAACAACCATCGACTCAGGATGGACAAACGGGATCCCTTCCTGCAACCGGTCTGGCGCGGTCCACCATTGAAGAGTGTCCCACATCTTCTGGGTTACAGTGATCAGCTGGTCGAAATGACCGTGGCACTGAGTCCACTGGGTGGCCAGCTCCCACTGAAGGGGGCCCATGTGCAACCGGGCCCAACGAACCACTGAGGTGCACACCGCCATGTAACCCAGAAGGCACAGAAAGTCCAGGGCAGGGCGCAAGTGCCCAACCAGAAATGACTGCGCAAAGGAGGAAAGAACCTCCGCCCTGTCCGCCGGGAGTCAAGTTCTGCCCCAATGAAGCCCATCACCTGAGAAGCCACGATTTCCAACTTGGCCTCGTTGATCAGGAGGCCGAGCCGGGAGCAGGTCTGGAGGGCCAAATCCCTGGATCTCTCCACCTCCTGAAGGGAGTGACCTGCCAGAAGCGAGTCATCAAGGTAGGCGTAAATTCTGATCCCCCCCAATGCCCGAGATGGGCCGCCACCACTGCAATGCATTTGGTGAAGACCAATAGGGCCGATAACAGGCCGAACGGCATGGCTCGGAACTCGTACAGGGTCCCTTCAACCCTGAAGCGGAGGAACTGCTGATGGGACAGACAGATTGGGACGTGAAAAAACGCGTCCTGCAGATCCAGTGAACAAAACCAAATGTTGAGCTCCAAGGATGGTATGATCTGGGACAGAGTGACCATCCGAAAGGTGCGAGACCTGAGATACTGATTCAGGTCATGGAGATCTAGAATGGGGCACCAGCCCCCCCGTCCGCATTGGCACCAGGAAGTACCTGGAGATGAAGCCTGGGTCTGCTGGAGGATCCATCACTGGAGCCTTAGCCTCCTTGAGGAGGAGCTGAGCAATGTTGTCTCGAAGAGTTGACTGGGTGTGAACGGATATCCATTCCTCCCGAGGGGCACGAGCTTGGCTGGGAGGGTACTGCTCGAATTCTAGAGGCAGTCCCTGACCGACCACTTCGAGAACCCACCTGTCTGAAGTGATAGCGGACCAGGCGGAAAGGAAGTGGTGGAGCCGGAACCCCACGGGAGGACCCAGAGCTGTCGTGATGGGAGAAGGAGTTGCAACCCCACCCCATCACTGAGCAGGCTTGGAGGAGGAAGAGGCTCCAGGACCTGTACCTCGTCCTCCTTTACAGACCTGTTGGGTTCTGGTCTTGGGCCTGGGGCACCAAAGCCTGAGCCTGCTGCTCTCCCTCTTGGAAGGAGGACTGCTGGGCCACAGGGGAAGAGTGCCGAAAGGGCTTCTTCTCCTCCTTCTGCTGCTGTATCTTGCCCGAAGAACCGTTCGCAGAAGCAGCGTTCAAGGTGGCGCTGGACTGCTCAATGCACTGAAGGTGACTGGCCACTCCTGGGCCACACAACTCAGTCCGAGGAAGGGCACGTCAGCTAGTTTGTGCTGAGTATCCGCCAGAAAGGAGGAGAGTCTCAGCCAAGCCCTGCAATGGGAGACAACTGCGGCGGCCATCTAGCGGCCACACGAGTCCCCAATATCCTGGGTCGTATGGAGCTGCAGTCTGGCAACAGCTCGGCCCTGATCTCGGACCTGCTTGACCATGGTCTGCATGTCCGTGGGGAGATGTGGGAGGACCTCATCCAACTACTCGAGAAGGGGGTGAGAGAAGTGCACCATGACGATGGACGAACTTGCCTGATGAAGGCCCAAGGAGGAGGCTGCATAGACCTTCCTCGCCAAATGGTCCAACAGCTTGGACTCCTTATCAGGAGGTCGGTCCGTGTCGGCAGAACTGCCAGTATGCCTGAACACAGAGGCGGTAACCAGGGTCTCAGCGAAGGGTGCTCTGTGAACCCCGCTAGGGATCCCATAGGCACCGCGTACGTGAGGCCCATGCGGGCAGATGGAGCTGGGCAAGAGGAAGGACATTGCCAGAGCTCAAGGGCCAGACCAACAATGGCCTCGGCCACCGGAAAGGCTTCCGTCGGGGTGTCCCCTCTTTTAAGGATGTCCGTAAGAGGGTACTCCACCCTTTTCTGGATAGATTACAGGGGCATGTAGATGAAGCGAAGGATCCCTTGGAGGGAGGAAGGACCTTCCTCCATCCCTAGACCAAAGGACGACCCATCATCGCCCGGATGAGAGTGAAGCCCGGTGACGTCTGAATCCGAGGAGCCGGGATACAATGACCTGCTGCCTAAATCACCCTCGACGTGCCGAGGGTGGTCTGGGGTGACCGTGACCAATAAACGCTGGGGAAGCCCGGTGTCCGGTCTGCCTTCTTTAGAAGAAGCCCCTTCCACAGGCTACTTAGGCGGCGGTTCCACCACAATGGGTGGAGAGACCGGTTTAGGCTGAAGAGGTAGATTTACCGTCCCCGCGGGAGGGGGAACCGAAGCTTTCTGCTCCAGAGGGGTCGGCTTTGGTCTAGGAGGCGACAGCCAAGTAATGGCCAGGGAAGGAGCCAGAGTAGGCTTGTGCCGGACAAGATCAGATGTTGCCACGAGGTCCTCGCAGCGCCAGAGTTTCCACAGGAGCCTCTCCTCATCCGAGGAGGACGAGGACGACCGATAGTGTCACCTCTTCTTAGAGCGCTTATGGCTCTTTCTTGGCCTTTCGGTTGAGGGGGTTCTAGACCTCGACCGAGATTGGACGGGCCGACTTAGCCACTCCGGAGACACCGGCAGGGCCTGTGACTTCCAGAGATCCGAAACCGGGTCCTCGATGGGAACACCACCAGGCTGGGTCTCCTCATCGGGGAAGACAAGGTCCGGAGTCCTTTCCAAGGAGTCGTCGGCTGGAGCCAGCGACAGAGGGTCAATGGGGTTGATGACAATCTCGACCTCGTCGACTGCATCCTCGGTCGGCTGGCCTGATGGAGGGTCCGAGAAGCTAGCGGCCGAAGAAGCAATCTCGACCGCATGCTCCTGGGACCTCTCTCGGTCCCAAGAGTGTCTTCGCCGAGATGAAGGCTTACTCGGTTCCTTCTCCCGCTTAGGGGATCGGGAGGAGTGCGAGCCCGCAGGCGCCACTCCCTGGGTGGG
Organism: Neoceratodus forsteri; assembly: GCA_016271365.2. Taxonomy (NCBI): domain Eukaryota; kingdom Metazoa; phylum Chordata; order Ceratodontiformes; family Ceratodontidae; genus Neoceratodus; species Neoceratodus forsteri. Next base: position 264,978,721 of record CM057451.1, on the reverse strand, counting down.
ATGAGACAGGCACAACTCCCGGAAGGAGCCCGAGAAAAAAGAGTCTAGGTTGAGAGGAATGAAAAAAAACCAAGAGTCGGCGGCATGAGCCACTTCTTCCTCGAACACCTGCATACGTTCCAGTTGCTCGACGGAGCCTGCAGCCACAGAAACCGCCCACCTAGCCTCCTTCGACTTCAATGGAGGGTTCCTTTTCTCCGGTCTCCCCAATTTTAAACGTGCCAGGCAGTCATCCAGAACGTTGGGATGGAAGGCCAAGCAAAAGCTGCAGGACGAGGTGTCATGGCCGATACCTAGGTACGTAAGGTGGGGATCGGTGCGCGACATCTTCTGGCTGCAAGGATACCGGCGAAATCCGGGGATGATTTTACTTCCATAATCGAAGACGCAAAAGCACGATCGATAACTCAAACGAGTTTTAATTTCTGTAAACCAGAAGTTTTGAAAGCCAAGGCCTACAAAATGCGTCAGCACGAGGGAGGCAACCTGAATCTTCCAGCAGAAAAGAAGATCTGGCGTCATGGGGCGGAGCAGAGGTATATACCACCCGGGTGGGTGGAAGGAGCCAGCTTGAAGACTTCCGGTGAGATTTAAAGTGGAAAGGGACATGCCAATGTGTGTGGATGAACAACATATCCACGATCCTAGAAAGAAACAACATACATGTACCACCTTAAAATGCTGGCAAGGTCTGCTAATTAATAAGAAATTGTCCTCATGGAAGGCACTCCTACAGTCAATCCCGTACACAAAAGCCTTTTACCAGCCTCCATGGATGTGGGGTATCTCATTTGTGAAAAGGCAGGCCCTGCACTTGGTCTCTCATTTCCTTGGGGAAAATGGGTTGCTACCGTTGGTGGAACTCAATGAAAAATTTGGAAGTCCCTTGAGAGATAGTTATAGATATCTGCAGGTCTGTAACTATAATAGGTCCATCTCTGGGCGTCTAACCCACCCCCTCAGATTATTGATATACTGATAAACATGGTGGAGAACAGGGTGCCACAGGCCCATAACATCTCATATTTATATGGGGTAGTATTGGCTGCAAATTGCGATTCCCTCAGAGCTACTAAAGAGGTCTGGGAAGCAGACTTGGGGATTGGGATAGAGGAGAACGTGTGGGGAGAGACACTTAATTAAACTTCACTGGGGAATCTCAGCAATATCTTGGAAAGAATTTGGCTGGAAAGTTACCACAAGATACTTTATAACACCTAAAATTCAAGCTAAATACCAGCACAGCAGACCTCCCATATGTTGGAGAGGGAGCAGAAATCCACTGGCTGTGCTGGCTCATGTAATGTGGGAGTGTCCCAGATTGGCTTCCTTTTTATGAGTGATCTACAGCAAGCCCTGTCTCTGATGTTCACTTCCAGGGTTACTTCTGCTCAGTATTCACAAAAGAGGGGGAAGGGGAGGTGCCTAATCCAATTAACAGAAAGCACTCTGGATGGGGGTCGATTCCAGTCCTTTCACAGAAGAAAGGGTTCTGAAACAACTCCTAAAACTGAAGGTGGACAAAGCAATGGGGCCTGATGGAATTCACCCCCAGAATTCTAAAGGAATTGAGCAGAGAACTAGTGACACCACTGACTACATTTTTTAACAAACCATGGGAGGTTGCTGTGGTACCTGAGGACTGGAGGAAGGCGGATGTGATTCCCCTTCACAAAAGTGGGAGCAAGACAGAGGCAGGAAACTACAGACCTGTCAGTTTGACCTATGTGGTAGGGACAATGACGGAATCACTTCTGAAGGAAAGAACTGTTGAGTACCTAGAGGCCGGTGGGGCACAGGACCCAAGCCAGCATGGGTTCACAGCGGGAAGGTCATGTCAGACGAATCTAATTGATTTCTTTGACTGGGTGACCAAAGTAGTAGACCAGGGAGGGGCTGTGGACATGGCCTACCTAGACTTTAGCAAGGCATTTAACACAGTCCCACACAAAAGATTAATAGTCAAATTAACCAGCCTGGGAGTGGGTCCCAGGGTGGTAGCCTAGGTAAAACACTGGCCAGACAACAGGACACAGAATGTAATTGTAAATGGAGTCCACTCTGAAGAAAAAGGGGTTACTAGTGGGGTACCGCAGGGTTCAGTCCTTTTTAATGTCATTATAAGTGACATTGCAGAGGGACTGGAAGGAAAAGGATGCCTCTTTGCAGATGACACAACGATCTGCAACAGGGTTGATACACAAGGAGGCGTGGAAAGGATGAGAAGGGACTTGGCAAGGTTGGAGGAATGGGTCAGAAGTATGGCAGCTTGGATTTAATGTGAAGAAGTGCAAAATAATGCACCTGGGAAACAAAAACCCCAGGAAGATTACACAATGTGGAGGGGAGGGAGGAGGTAGTAACAACAACAATAATGGAAAGGGACCTGAGGTAATCATATCAGATGACCTTAAGGTTAGTAAGCAATGTGAGAAGGCAGTAGGGAGGGCTGGGGGGATACTGGGATGTATAGGGAGAGGCATCACCAGCAGAAAACAGGAAGTTGTTATCCCTCTCTACAGACAGTTGGTGAGACCCCATCTGGAGCACTGTGTCCAGTTCTGGAGACCCCATCTCCACAAGGACATAGACAGGATGGAGGCAGTCTAGAGGAGGGCAACTGAAATGGTGCAGGGTCTGAAAGAGAAGCCAAACGAGGAGATATTAAAGGAGCTTAATATGTATACCCTTGAGGAAAGGAGGGAGAGGGGGGGACATGATAGAAACTTTTAAGTATCTCAGTGGAATCAACAAAGTCCAAGAGGGTAGCATCTTTCAGAAAGAGATGTGCAAGAACAAGGGGACACAATCTGAAGATAGAGGGGGACGGCTCAGGGGCAAAGTGAGGAAGTATTTTTTCACAGAGAGGGTGGTGGACGCATGGAACAGCCTTCCTGACGAGATTGTGGGGTCTAAAACTGAGTGAGAATTCAAGAATGCATGGGACAGACATAAGGTAATTTTTGTGGGGGGTAGGAAGAAATCGGCTGTTGGTTAAATAGGATCTGCAGCTTATCCTGTATGTAGGGAAATGAGCAGACTAGGTGGGCCAAGCGGTCCTTGTCTGCCGTCAAGGTCTATGTTTCTAGGCTTACTCCTACATTGTTCTTCTTTTCTGACTTCCCTGAGGAATGCAGAGACCCACATACGAGCAAGCTTCTGAAGATAGCCATTTTGGCTGCCCAGAAGACAATTACAAGGAAAGGGCAGACTCAGGATCCCATATTAATCAGACAATGGCAGTACATTATAACAGAAATATACAGAATGGAATCTATCACAGCCATACTAAATAAGAGGCCCCAGGTATTTGAATTAATATGGAGGAGATGGGTTCTCTACATATCTCCACTAAAGCCAGAGTTTGTACCTTGAAGGATCTTCCTTACTTAGGCTTGTTTGGGGGGTTCGGGAGGGTGAGCAGATATCCTCTCTCTTATCTTGCATACCTGACCCAGTGACCTATACGAGTTCTTCGGTACCTGTGTCTATGAAATGAACTAAGACCAACTCAGACAATAACCGATTGGTTGATCTTGTATGTAAACCCTTGTATGAATTATACTGACTGTTGTTTTTAAATGTTTGAACATGTAATTGTTCACAAAAAATCTCAAAATAAAGAAAGTTATAAAATAGACTCCTCGCACCAGAAGGCCTGAAGCTCTGAAATTCTTCAAGCAGAAGTAATTGCAACCAAAAATAGTGTTTTCCAAGAAGAAAAGCGCAAATCGCGATTGGCTATGAAGGAGACGGTCAACTTCTTCAAAATAAAGTTCAATTCCTAAGCCGGGACAGGAGAACAGATTGGAGGTTTCAGTACAGGATACATCCACCTGAGCAATGGTGCAGTCACCAGTGGGCTCATGAAAAGCAGAAACAGCCAAAAGGTGGGCCTTGAGGGAAGAATACTGGAGGCCTGAGTCAGACAATGAAATCAGGTAGTCCAGTAAATGATTCATTGAACAAGGGAAAAGGATACAGGGCATGTTTGGCAGTCCAGATGGCAAACTGCTTCCACTTCTTGGCACATGTGGCTCGAGTGGAAGGTTTCCAGGTAGCCACCAGGATGTCCGTTATCCTATTAGAGACCCGAACCTGGCGATGGCTACGTTCTCAGGAGCCAGGCATGCAGATGAAGGGACCTGGGGTTGGGATGGACTAGGGTTCCCTGATCCTGGGTCAGCAGATTCTTGCAGAGAGGAAGAGGAACCAGGGGCTCCTCTGTTAGCTGCTGAAGTAGAAGGAACCATATCTGGCAAGGCAAGAATGGAGCCACCAGAATCACGCTGGCCCTTTCCATCTGCAACTTAATTAGCACCTTCTGTATCAGAGAAAAAGGAGGAGATGTGTAAAGAATCCTCCTGCTCCAAGAGAGGGACAATGTGCCTCACCAGAAACCTCCAAGCCCTGAATCTAGCGAGCAGAAAATATAGGTTACTCACCTGTACCAGGAGTTCTAGGAGTGGTATATGTTGTTCATCCACACTGTTTGGCAGGTACCTTGCCACTTTAAGATGTGCCGGAAAGTCTTCAGTCTGGCTCCTTCCAACCACCCGGGTGGTAAAACCCTGGGCTCCGCCCATGACGCCAGATCTAGCCCACCTGGGCATGTTATGTGGCCGGCTTGAAGGTCGGGTGGTCGTGGATGAACTACACATACCACTCCTAGAACTCCTGTTACAGGTGAGTAACCTGTATTTCTCGGGACGTGGATATGTTGTTCAATTCACACTGTCTGGCAGACTCCTAGCAGTTCTCCGGGAGGAGGGAAGCAAGGCGCACACCCCCAATACTTACTTGGGAAATAAGGACTGGAGAACAGAGGTCCCAAAACCAGCATCCCGGCATGACTCATCTAGGTCAATGTGGTAATGGCAAATAAAGGTGTATGCTGACTTCCAGGTAGCAGCCCTGCAGATTTCCTGGATAGGGATGTCCCTAGAAGCAGCCACCGCAGCAACAGTATGCAGGTTGAATGAGCTCTTATCCCTTTGGGTGGCTCCATGCCCGACAACCTATAGCAGAGATCCATACAGGAGGTGACCCACCTGCTAATCGTCCGCTTGGCTGCAGGTCCGCCAGGTGCGGCTTCAGCGTAGGTGACAAACAGCTGGCGAACCTCTCCCCGAACTTCAGCCATCCTCTCCTTGTAATAAGAGAGTGCTCTTCTAGGGTCCAGAGTATGGAGCCCATATTCAGCCTCCAAGGTGCGATTGGAGTAGAACACTGGCAGAGTCACACCTTATTCAGGGGAAACTCCGACACCACCTTCAGAAGGAATTTCGGGTGGGGGCCAAGGACAACCTTGTCCCTGTGGAATACCAGATAAGAAGACTCTATGGAAAGTGCCTGGAGCTCTCCCATTCTTCTGGCTGACATGATAGTCACCAAGAAGGTGGTCTTCCACGACAGGTGGGAGATATTGCACCTGTGCATCGGTTCGAATGGCTTGTCCATGAGCTTGGCCAATACCATCAGCAGGTCCCACAGAGCTGGAGGTTCTCGCACCAGAGGGGATATGTGATCAAGGCCTTTGAAAAAGCGCCAGACCACCTTCTCCTGCACCACTGACTGCTTGCCAGCCCACACCTGGTAGGCAGTGATGGCTGCCAGGTGCACTTTAAGGGTCGTCGACCGAAGCTCTAGCTGAGAAAGGGACCACAGGTACTCCAAAATGCTAGCCAACGAACAGGAAGAAGGGTCCAACCCCTTGCCCTGACACCAAATGGAGAATCTCTTCCATTTAAAGGCATAACATTTTCTGGTCAACTCCTCACGGGACGCCTCAACGACGTTGAGGACCTCGTTGAAAAGACCCAAGGCCTGGGCCTATAGCCACTCAGGAACCAGGCCGTCAGGTGCAGGGACTAAAGGTCCGGATGGAGCACCTTCCCCTTGTTGACTGAGATGAGGTCCGGGCGGGCTGGAAGCCGCCTCGGGAGCCTAGAGCTGAAACTGAGGAGATCTGGATACCAGAACTGGCGAGACCAGTCTGGGGCTACCAGAATCACCTGCACCTTGTCCCTCTTTGCCTTGAAAAGCACCTTGTGGATCAAGGGAAATGGAGGGATGGCGAGAAGAGGTCTGGGGTCTCATGGCCTCGAGAAGGCATCCCCCTGCAGCAAGCCCTGCTGAGGGGGGCGGGCATGAAACAGCCTCAGCTCCGCATTCTCCTTGGAGGTGAATAGGTCCACCTGAGGGGTGCCCCAATGGGAGAACAGGTCTTGAACTACCTCCGGCAGGAGAGACCACTCGTGAGATGCAGCGCCTATCCAGCTGAGGGCATCGGCCAGACTGTTCGAGGCTCCTACCACATGGATGGCTAGGAGATCCGCCTCCAAGTTGATCACGAGAGACCAAATGCAGAGAGCTTCCTTGCACAGAGGCAAGGAGTGCATCCCATCCTGATGGTTGAGATAGTACATGGTCGTGGTGTTGTCCGTCTGGACCTGAATCACTTGACCCCGTACAAACGGAACGAAGGCAGCGAGGGCTAGCTGTACCGCTCGAAGCTCCGGCAAGTTGATGTGGCATCGGGTCTACTAAGCGTACCAGAGGCTGTGGGCCCGGAGCTCCCCCAGATAGGCACACAACCCATCAAAGAGGCGTCGGTCGTAATTATGACCGTCGGCTCGGGGCAGACAAATGGGATACCCTCCTGCAGAAGAGCTGGGATGAGCTACCATTGCAGGCCGTCCCACATCTTCTGGGTCAGGGTTACTGGCTGGTCCAAAGGACTGGAGTGCTGAGACCACTGGCGGGCCAGTCCCCATTGCAGGGAACGCATATGCCACCGGGCCCAACAGACCACGCTGGTGCAAGCCGCCATGAGACCCAGAAGGCGCAGGAAGTCCTGGAAAGGGCGCAATTGCCCAACCTGAAATGATTGGGCAAAGGAGGAAAGGACCTCGGCCCTGTCTGCCGGGAGATGGGCTCTGGCTCGAAGAGAGTCGAGTTCTGCCCCGATTAACTGAATCACCTGCGATGGCACGAGTTCCGATTTGGCTTCGATGAACAGAAGGCCAAGTTGGGAGCAGACCTGGAGGGCCAGATCTCTGGACTGCTCCACATCCAACCTGGAGGGGGCTGTTATCAGCCAATCGTCCAGGTAAGGGTACACCGGGACCCCTCGGCGCTGCAGGGATGCTGTCACCACTGCCATGCATTTGAAGACCCTGGGAGCTGGAGAAAGGCCGAAGAGCATGACCCGGAACTCACAGATGGATCCCTCCACTCTGAAGTGGAGGAATCGCCGATGTGACGGACGGATTGGGATGTGAAAGACCGCGTCCTGGAGATCCACAGAACAAAAACACACACCTAGTTCCAAGGATGGAATGATTTGAGCCAGAGTGACCATCCTGAAGGTGTGCAGCCTTAGGAACTTGTTCAGGTTGTACAGATCGAGAATGGGGCCCCAGCCCCACCCCCCGTCCATTTTGGGACCAGAAAGTACCTGGAGACAAATCCTGGCTTGGAGTAGGATCTGCCACCTTGCTGATCACCTCCTTTGAGGATTGACTGGTGGACCGAGAGAGCTGTGACCGGTAGCCCCCCCCCGAGGGGCGACGGCTCGAAAGAGAGGGATCCGCTCGAATTCCAGAGACAGACCCCTGCCGACCACTTCCAACACCCAAAGGTCCATGGTGATAGTGGACCAGGCAGAAAGGAAGTGGTTGAGCTGTCCCTCCACAGGGGGACCCAGGGGAGGAGTGACAAGGTTGGGGGAGGCACCCCTCAACCCAACACTGGGCAGGCTTGGAGGAAGGGCCAGTCGAGGAGCCGCCTGGACCATTCCCTCCAGGCTTCCTGTTGGAGGAAGCAGCAGGCTTGGCCTTGGGGCGCCAAGCGTCAGCCTGCTGGCCCTGCTGCTGGGCCGGTCGTGCCGCAGGGGCGGAAGGGCTTAAACTGTTGCTGGTGGCCTTTGTTCTTCTGGGCAGATGTGACCGAGTCCAAGGTGGCACTGGACTTCTCGATCCTCTGGAGATGGCCCTCCACCCCAGGCCCGAACAAGTCGGTGCCCAAGAAGGGGACGTCTGCCAGCTTGTGATGGGTATCTGCCGTGAAGGTAGAGATCCGCAGCCAAGCACTGTAGCGCATGGCTACTGCGGCCGCTACTGACCGGGCACAAGAGTCTCCGATATCCAGAACAGTCTGGAGCTGTTGCTTGGCCACCGCCCTTCCCTGATCCCGTACCTGCTTGACCGTCGTTTGAAGGTCAGCCAGGAGATGAGGAAGCACTTTATCCAGGGAGCCCAAAAGGGCGTGTGAAAAGTGTGCCATCAGTACAGCCAAGCTAGCCTGTCGAAGGCCTAGGGAGGAGGCTGCGTAAACTTTGCGCCCGGAGTAGTCCAGCTTTTTGGACTCCTTGTACAGGGGCTTCTCTACATCCCTGGTGTTTCTGGAGCGCCAGAAAACACTAACGGTTACCAGCCCTTCAGCCGAGGGGTGCTCCAAAAAACCAGAGGGGGAACGGCCAGGACTGCGTACTTGTGGGCCATCTTGGCCGAAGGTGCAGGACAGGAGGCAGGCCGCTGTCATAACTCCAAGGCCGGACCAACAATGGCCCCGGCCACAGGGAAGGCCTCCTTGGGGGAATCCTCTCGGTCCAAAATCTCCGTGAGGGGATATCTGGCTCATTTCTGTACAGGTTCGAGCTGCATCCCAGTAGACTCTGAGATGAGCCAAAGAATACCAAGGAACGAGGATGGGCTGTCATCCACTGACAGACCCCCAGAGGATTCCAGGTTGAGGGGCCTGGAATACAGGGAGGAGTCATTGGACTCTGAGGAGTCCACAAACAGCTGCCGAGCGCCTGAGCGACCCTCCAGTCGCCGAGGCTGATCAGGAGTGAGGGTGACTGACAACCTGTGGGGCAAGTCTTGACCCGACCGAGAATCCTTGGTCAGGGCCCCAGTCTTCGGTTGCTGGGGTTCCACCACAATGGGTGGAGCAGCCGGTTTCGGCCGAGCAATCAGTGCAGGAGTCAGCTCCTCATCCAAGGAGCTGATGGAAGGGAGGCTGCTTCAGCCGTTCGGGCGACAGCCACTCAATAGCCGGGGAAGGCGATGGAGTTGTCTTGTTGCCGGCCAATAAGAGCTGCTGCCACATCATATCCTCATAGCGCTGACGCAACTTGCACCGGAGCCTATCCTCCGAAGAGGATGATGAGGAACAGCAGCGGCGCTGCTTTCCGTCATGTCGGGACCGAGACCACCGATGTCAGCGGGACTTACCCGACACGGAAGAGGACCGAGACTGAGACCGTCAGGCTGCTGGACAGTGGGTCAAGAGGGGCAGGGAAAGCCGCCCATCCCTCGCCTCAGGGTCCTTGACCGGGACTGGCTCGGAGGCCGAGAAGTCCTCGGTAACCACCGAGTATTGGAAAGAAGGTTGTCGGCCTCTCCAGTCGACAGCCCGGCCCAACGGGTCAAGAGAAATCTCAACATACGATGGATGTCTCAGCGGCTGACCTGACGGGACATCAAAACCAGCAGCCTTAGTCGCAACTCCTCGACTAAGGTCGATAAAAGACGTTCTGGGGAGCGAGATCTCCCCCGCTCCCGTGAACATCGACGGTGGGACTTACCTTTCGGTTCCTTCTTCTTGGACCGACTGAAGTGAGTCCCTGAGGGCCCCTCTCCCTCGGTGGAGAGGGACTGACAAAGCTCCCAAAAGGAAGCAGTATAGGAAGAGCCCAAGGAAAGCGGGATAAACGCAGAGGAAGAAGAAGAGACGGCCTGAGCCGCCTCCTCCTCGAGGGCGATTAACTGCTCCAGCTGCTCCGCAGAGCCCGTAGCCGCGGACATCACCCAACGGACCTCCTTCAACTTCACCGGCGGAAACTGTTTTTCGGGGTGCCCCAGTTGGAGTTGGGCAGCGTGGTATTCAAGAACTGAAGCTGAAAAGGACTTGCAAAGATCGCAGGCCTGCGGATCCCAAGGCAGTAGATGCACGTGGTGTGCGGGTCGGTTCGAGACATCTTCTGCCCGCAAGGGCACCGATGGAAGCCGGTAGTAGATTAAGAATCCATCGCAGCCACGAAGGAAGAAGACTCAAGTCTCGTGACTTTAAGCACGATTTTCGGTTAAACCGAAGGTTTAGGATCCAGGCCTAGAGACGCAAGAGCGTTAAGGAGGGAACTGGAGCTTCCAAGCGGTAAGGAAGATCTGGCGTCATGGGCCGGAGCTGAGGGTTTTACCACCCGGGTGGCCGGGAGGAGCCAGCTTGAAGACTTTCCGGCATATCTTAAAGTGGCAAGGTACCTGCCAGACAGTGTGGATTGAACAACACATCCACGGCCCTAGAACTGGGCAGTTTTGCGTTGAGTAGAGATGGAAAAAAGGTCTGGCTCAGAATGACCCCATCCGTCGAACAAGTGTTCTGCGATGGATGAGAGAAACTCCCACTTGTGCATGCTGGACTGAGTCCTGCTGAGGCACTCCGCAACGTGGACTGCAGAGAGTGTCAGATTGTGATCCAGTGCCCTGTACCACACTCTCATGGCCTCCAGGCAAAGTGGGTACGAGTGAGTGCTGCCCTGCTGGTTGATGTAGTGCAATACACTCAAATTGTCCAACTGCACCAGCAGCTGACCCGAAGTAAGATGCTTCTGAAAAGCCTGCATGATGTAGAGCACCGCTCTCATCTCTAGGACATTATTATGCAGGGAGGTTAACTGCTAGGACCAGGAGCCCTGGGTTTGGAAGGAACACAGGTGTGCTCCCCAGCCCAGACTTGATACATCCGTGGTGAGGATTTGATGCAGGGAAGAGATCTGGAATTGAATGCCTCCATCCACCACTGCAGTACCTTGCATACTGGGGAAGAGACCAGGACTGGATGGAGCAACTCGTCCATAAGCTGGTCCCACTGCACCCTGAGAGTCCACCGAAAGGTACGCATATCAAAACCTGGCCATCGGAATAGTGGGTATGGCCGCTGCCATTAGGCCCAACAATCTGAAGTACACCTGGCAGGAATGTACCGACTCTGAGTGACTTCCTGAGCTTGGGTGATGAGGCACTCTGTCCTTTTCTGGGGCAGGAAGGCCTTCCCTTCGGCAGAGTCCAGAACCACCCCCATATATTGCAGCCTTTAGTCAGCAGAAGCTGTTCCCTTGACAGGGCCTTTAGGAGCCAATCATCCAGGTAAGGGAAGACATACAGTCTCTCTCTTCTGAGAGCTGCTGCGACCACTGCCAAGCACTTGGTAAAGACTTGCAGTGCAGAGGGTAAAGCTAAAGGGCAGCACTTTGAACTGGTAATGCTTGCCTTTAAAGGCAAAACAAAAAATTGTTTCCGTGTGGAGTAAAGACCGAGATGTGCAGGTAGGCATCCTGCATATCCAGTGAACAGAGTCAGTCCCTGGCTTTGAGGAGGGGCATTAGGTCTGGCAAAGTCACCATCCAGAACTTTTTGTACTGGACAAACAGATTGAGGTCCTTTAGATCTAAGATGGGCCTCAGATCTCTGGTGTTTTTGGGGACCAGGAAAATCCTGGAATAAAACTCCTAGTTTCTCTGGTGCCTGGGCACCGGTTCGATGGCCTGCTTACACAGAAAAGACTGTACTTCCTTCTGAAGAACAGACAAGTGATCGGGGGTACCTGGAGGAGGGGTGTCTGGAGACTACTGTATTAGCTCCAGTGTGTGACCCTTTTCTATGATCTGCAGAATCCATGCATCTTAAGTTATGGTTCTCCACTGATTCAGATGGAGGTAGAATCGACCTCTTACCACCACCTCCTGGGTCTGGATTAGAGGTGGGGGGGTCTGGTAAGGAATCAAGCTGAGGTACAGCCAGCCGCAGAGGCTGGTCCCTCACTTCTGGGGCACTTGGCCGCCACTCCAGTACCTGAGGGGGCGGGCAAGGGAGCCTGGGCTCTACACTTTCCCTGTGTACGGGAGCTGTTCCAGGCCTACTGTTCTGTTTACGAAAAATAGGCTGCCCTCTGTCCCTTGGTTGAGTTTCATAGAGGAGTGTACCAATTTGATGGCCGTGCTTGAAGCCTGCAGATCATTTATGAGGTCCTGGATATCAGGGCCGAATAGCTTAGTGCCACTGAAAGGGGCATTAAGCACTTTGTGCTGAACATCAGCCGCAAATCCCGAAACTCTGAGCCAGGAGTGCCTACGGAGGCATATGCCCGTGGCAGCTGCTCTGGCAGTGGTATCTGCCACGTCATTCAGTGCTCTGAGAAGATGTTTGCTAACATCCTCAGTCGCCTGGAAACACTGAAGCAATTACTGCTTTTGTGAACCATCAGGAAGGGCCTGAGCCGCAGCCTTACCCTTCTTCCAGCTGGCATTTCTGTATCTGACCATGTGTGACAGTTTGCAATCCTCAAGCCTAAAGTAGAGGAAGCATAAACTCTTTCCCCCAGAGGTCTATCCTACGAAATTCCTTGTCTGGGGGAAGGGAACTAAGGTGTTTAAGCACCTTAGAGCTGTCATGAGCTGCCTTAATGACCACTGAATCAGTTTCGGCCTGGGCAGCAAAATAGGGGAGACCCCGAGGGGCGTGATATAGTTTGTTTGCCTTGCATAGCATGGCTGGCACCATGTCTGGTCTGTGCCAGGCTGCCGTGGCTGCATTCTTCAATGTTGGGAGCAATGGAGGAATGATCTTTGGGGGAGATTCTGGAATCTCCAGGAAATCCATTAAGTCCTTTCTGGTGGCATCCTCTTCCTCAGTGTGGAAGCCCATGGTAGAGGACAGCTGCTTCATCACATTAAAAAAAGTGGTGTCCTCAGCAAGGGACCTGGGAGTATGTTTCACAAGAGTCCTCACTGACAGAGGAGGCTGTGGACTTGTCAGAAAGCAGGCTCTCTGGGCCAGCCCAGCGTTTGGATTTCCACTTGCGACGTTGGTGACCCGGGTTCAGGAACAGACTCGGGTCGCGAGAAACGGATAGAGCGCTCTCTAGACTGCTCTCCTTCTCCGGGGAGGGTGGCGAGTGTTTGGTGTCTAGCGACACCCAGCGGGGCGGGAAGCCACCAGAATACAGATGCCTGGATCTCTCAGGGGCGGGGTGGACACTGGCTGTCATTGTACGTCCCCGCCCCTGTTCACAGGGGAAGAAAACACATGGGCTCGGTCAGTCTCCATGATGCCCTCTCCCTGGGGCCTCCATTAGCCTCCGATGCCAGCTCCCCCAGTAGATACTAGTCTTGCGGCGACCTTGGGGAAGTCACCACAACCCCGCCTTCTTGGGGGTAAGCTAGGGGTGACCGGGGAGCGCTGGCAACAATCGGAGGTGGAGGCACAGGGGGCCGTGACCAGGGTGGAGTATTGATGGACCCCGCCCCGAAAAAAGCACAGTAAAAAAAAAAAAGAAAGCAGACTCTCTTCCTCCACATCATAAGGAAGAATGAGGTCAGAGTGACACTTCTCTTCAATGTCAATCTCTTCTATCTCAGGGTCTGGCGTTGGATTTGCCACCCACAGGGAGACTCCCAGAGTTGATGATGAAACAGTCGTTGACAGCGTCAGCGAAGTGGGCCTATTCAATGCACCTACCTGCTGAACAAGTACATTAGTGAACTTAATCAGTACTTCGTTCAGGTCAATAATGGAAGTCAACGGCGGGGGGTTCAATAGCACAGGTGTCGACGACCCGCCTGCTGTGTCCCGAGAACCCAACGAGCCTGTAGCCCTGGTAGAAGAAGGGGCAGGCCCAATGCCGATGACCTGGAGGCCAACGGCTGAGCGCCCTGAGAATTAGGTGGAGGTGCTGTCTGTATGAGTCTAGTGGGTACAGAGACCTGGACAGCAGTTCTCTTTGTCAGAGCGACCGCAGCCAACAAAAATCCAACAGAAGAAGGGAGTCCGACGGGGAGTGAGATCACAACCGGGGGATGGCAGTCGCAATCTCGGGTTTTTTTTGTAACTTTCCCCAACGACTTGTCTTGTGCCTTGGGAACTCAAAGATCCGGTTGGTGACTGGGAGGCTGGGGACCCAGAGGACCCCTGCCCGGAGCTAGCTACCTGTTGTTCCCTCAGAAATTTCTTAAGCACCTTTTTGCATTGCCGAAGGGTGGTTTGGTTAACCTTCTGGCAGAGCTCACAGTCACAGACTTCGTAGTCAGGCCCAAGACAGCACACACAAAACTGAATGTTCGTCTGTAGAGGTAATATTCTTTCCACAGCGGCAACGATGGAAAAGAGAGAGAGAGAAGGAAGGATTAACTCTCGACATAAACAAAATAAGAAATCTCTTTAAAAAAATAGATTTTTTTTTACAAGGTACAATAAGTGAAACAGGCCGTAGGCAAAAAAAGGTGCGAATACTGCAATGGAGCTTCCGTGGAGACCTGTGCAAGCGAGCCAATTACAGGAAAGAACTGAGGAGGGAGCGAGGCTGCCCACGCCAGGCTATATAGGGTTAGAGACGTCGATGGCATGGGTGGCCCCAGTTGTACTGCTGAAAATCTCCGGTGTGGATTCTCCTTCACCACCAGCGAAGGTTCTTATGGTATGACCTGATGAGTGAGATACCCCCGATGAAGATCTCCTTTGCTGGAACATGGCGGGTTGGAGAAGACCTTTGCCCTGAGCCATGTCCAGCACTGCCCCTATGTAAAGAAGGTGCTGGCAGGTGGTGAGAAAGGATTTGGGCAGACTGATGGTAAGACCCAAAGCCTGGAACAGACTGCAGGTACTGGCAAGGGTCTGTAGCAGTCAGTCCCTGGACAGGGCTGCCAAAAGCCAGTCATTCAGGTAGGGAAAGACATAAAAACCCTGTCCCCGTAAGGCTGCGGTCACTCCTGCCAGGCACTTGGTAAAAACCCTGAGGGCTAAGGACAGGCCGAAGGGCAGAGCCCGAAACAGCTGAGGCTCTCCCTGAAAGTGGACGTGCAGGAAGCATCAGTGGGATGCAAAAATCTTGATGTGCAGATAAGCATCCTGCATATCTAAAGAGCAGAGCCAGTCTCCCTGGTGAAGTAGAGGCAGAAATCCCTGAAGGGTGACCATCCAGAATCATTAGTATTCTGTGTACAGGTTGAGGTAGCTCAAGTCCAGGATGGGTTGATGATCCACTGCCCACATGGGGACCAGACAGAAGTGGGAACAGAATCCCCTTCCCTGTTGAGACTGTGGAATGGGCTCTATAGCCTTCTTTTGCAGGAGAGCCTGAATTTCTGCCTGTTTGAGGGGAACGTGGCATGGAGGATATGTGGACAGAACCAGGAGGGTTTTCTGGAGGCCACTTCAGAAACTCTAGAGTGTTGCAGCACCCAGCTGTCTGTGTAGTAAACTCCCTCCACAAGTCCAGGTGGAAGGAGAAACGACCCCTGACCACCACCTCCTGAAGCCCTACTGGGGGGGGGCTGGCAAGGAGCTAGGGGGTGGGGGCAGCCTCTGACTGGGCTGCGGTTGCTCCTTTAACAGCTCAGGAAGGGGCTAGGGTAGGTGCAGGGAGAGTAGCACTGGCCTTGTGTTTGCCCTGGGCCTTGGAAGGGGTCCGAGACTGTCTATAGGAGGAGCGGTGAAGGGGGGGCCCTGTGGTCAAACTTCAGCTGAGTGTGGTACATGGAGTGGACCAACTTCAAGGCCCTCCCAGAGGTTTGAAGCTCAGAGATAATGTCTTGAACATACTCTCCGAACAGCTTGGGACCCCGAAAGGGAGCATCCTGCTACATTTGACATCTGGAGAGAAGTACAAGACTCTGAGCCTAAGCAGATCAGGCACGCGTGGTCAGTCCTTGGCTGGATCTGTTTCCTAATTGACATCAATTTGTGCCGTGGTAGTAGAAGGCGAAGACACGCAAATCCATCGAATGACTCAACAAAAAACTGGAAACTATTGAATTTAAGCATTTTAAGCGATGAGAAAAAATGCACTGTCGACTGCAAAGACTAGGCGTCCGTGGAGCTCAAGTAAGCGGGTCAACAGCGGGAAAAGAACTGAGATGGTGCCACGGGACCGGCCCCTTTATACCATGTCTGACGTTGGGGACGGTCCCCCGCCACAGACTGCTAGCTAGAAGATTTTTCCGTGAGATCCTAACACCTGGCGGCCTTAGTCCTACTGGTATTAGCTGTTGCAACATCTCCCCCTCGAAGTGAGATCCTCACCTTCCAAAAGAGGGACAATGTGTCTCGCCAGAAAACTCCAGGCCCAGGATAGTGCGAGCAAAAAAGCAGCAGTTTTGCGTTGAGTAGGGATGCAGAGAGGTCCAACTCTGGGCGACCCCATTTGCCGAAGAGATCTTCGACCACTGAGGTTAGCAGTTTCCACTAGTGAGCCCCGTGACCTGGAGTGGCTGAGACTGTCGGCCAAGATGTTTTGAATGCCTGGAACATACATGGCTGAGAACTCCAGACTATGCTCGATAGCCCACATATTGACCATCTGCACCAGCAGTGGACTGGGGAGGAGATGAGTCTAAAAGGCCTGCAGGGCATAAAGAACCACCCACATCTCCAGGACACTGATGTGAAGACCATGCTCCACCTCCGTTCAGGTACCTTGAGTCTGATGATCAGCTAGATGGGCACCTCATCCCAGACTGGATGCGTCTGCCATTAGAATCTGTCAGGGGATCGAGACCTGAGAAGAGACTCCCCAAAGGAGGTTGGCAGGGTCCAGCCACCCCGACATTGTCCTCCGGACCAGGTCGGAGACCAGGACCAACTGGTCCAGGTCACTGGTGCGCTGGTCCTGCTGGACCCTCAAGGTACACTGAGGAACCTGCATATGCACACGGGCCAGGGGGACCATGGCAAATGCCACCGCTATGTGGTCCAGAAGGCATAGGAAGACCCAGGCAGGAACCTGCCGACAGGAGGAAACTAGATGGGCCTACTCAATCAGCCGCTCCGCCCTGTCCTTGGACAAAAAAGCTTTGCCCTGACTGGTTTCCAGGACCTCCCCTATCTATTCGAGGCGCTGGCAAGGAGAGAGGCAGGACTTTGGCAGATTTACGGCAACCCCCAAGGCCTTGAAGAAATGGAAGGTGGATTCCAGGGTCTGAACTAACCATTCCCTGGAGGGGCTGCAAGCAGCCAGTGGTCCAGGTAGGGGAACACATAGAAGCCCTGCCTCCTCAATGCGGCTGCCACCACTGCCAGGCATATAGTAAACACCCAGGGGGCCAAGGAAAGGCCAAAAGGGACAGTCCAAAACTGATAATGGGCTCCTTGAAAGTGGAAGAAGAAGAAGCAATGATGTGCAGGAAAAAGACTTTAATGTGCAGGTAGGCATCCTGCACGTCCAAAAAACTGAGCCAATCACCCTGGTGCAAAAGGGGTAAAGCCCCAGGAGGGTGACCATCTGGCAGCGCTATTACTTGATGTACAGATTCAGCTGGCTCAGGTCCAGGATGGGCCGAAGATCCCCGAACTTTTTAGGGATGAGGAAGAAGTGGGAGTAAAACCCCCATCCCCACTGAGCCTGAGGGATGGGCTGTATGGTTATTTTTGGAAGAAGAGCCTGAAATTTCCTCTCAAACCAGAGGCAGATGAGCACGGGGCTATGTGGAGTGAACAGCAGGGTTTTCTGCTGGCCACTCTAGCAACTCCAGAGTGTGACCCTGTTCTATGATCTGAGCACCTGGTTGTCTGTGGTCACTCCCTGCTACCCTTCTAGGTAGAGGGAGAACAGACCATTGACCACCTCCCTTTGAAACCTCAGTCATGGGGGAGCAGGGCGGTGGCTAAAGAGTCAGGAGATAGGGGTGGGTGCAGGCAAGGAGGACTGCTGGGGCCTTATACTTCTGCTAACCCTTGGCAGGCTGGTTCCGAGATTGCTTGTGGGAGGACCTGCAACATGGCTGACGTTGGCCTGCTCTAGGTTGGGTGTGACAGAGCGAATGGACCAACTTGAGGGCCCGCCCTGACATGGTAAAGGCAGTCTGCCTTTCTGTGCAGAGGAGGGGTAGTTCAAGGGTAGTTCCTGGTCGCCTTTGGTGATGGCCTCAATCGACTGGACATGGTGCATGACATCCATAAAGGATGGATCATTGGGAGGGGCGGTGATCTGGCACCTCTTTAGGCTGGTCATCCCTGTCAGAACAGGAGGAAGACCCTGAAAAATCAGCGTCATTCTCAGTAGTGCCCGAATCTGGGACCACCGTGGGATGCTAGCATTTCTCCCATTTTTAGAACCTGAACCAGGATGAACCCTTGAAGATACCCGATGTGTGGAGTTCACTCGGACCAGCCCTGTCTGGATTCTGGGGCTGAGGGGAGATGCTGGCGGTGGCCCTTGAGAGGTGGGAGTCTGCCTTTGCATGAAGGACCACCACACCAAAAAGAGAGCAATGTAGTTCACCTGAGGTGTGACACTGTATACCAGCAGGAAAGGCCAAGAGGGGTACAATGGCTGAGGAGCTGGTGAAGGGTACCCAGGCCAAGGACCACCCGGCGCTGTTTGGGGATCTGGCATCAGTCTAAAAGGCGTCGGCTGTGGTGCAGGGTGCAGCAGGGGCGACGACGGAGTTGGGTCCATAGGCTAGGGCTGCAGCAGAACTAGTGGTGGCCCGGAGCACCTGGGGAAAGGATCCCCCCCCCCCCGACACTGGCCCAGCTGGCACTTGAGAGGTCAGAGACCCCTGCGTCAGAGGCGATGCCATGAGGAAGAGATGGTGATTGTCTCCTGCGGGCACAGCACTGGGAACTGATGAAGGCAGTGCCGTGGCTATGTATATGTGTGTGTGTGTGTGTTTGTGATGATGGTGGAACCGTCACCCGAAGTAACAACACCAGCCAAGCTACCTGGCTGAGAGCCCATTGAAGATATGGACCTGAGTGTCAGGGGCTTGGAATCAGGAGACAAAGTCCCCTGCCCTGAAGGGCTGCCACCCAAGACCGAGATAAGGGTGCGCAGTGTAGCAACCGTGTGCCAGGAGGAAGAGAGGGCTAGTGGGGCTGAAGAGGCCGACTCCCCACTGGAGGATGACTCAGGCACGGCTGAAGGCCTAAGAGGCGAATGCAAACAGGAAGCTGACTAGCACTGGTGTTTATATCAGTGCTTATGCTTCCCAGACTTGTTATGGGAAGAAAAAGAGGACCCAGATGACTGTACCGGTGGGACAGAAGTGCTCCTGGCCTACAGATCCTTTTCCACCGTGATCAATTTCTGCTTTAAAAGATGGCTTTCCAATGCTTTTAAGAGAAATCTTCGTGTGGTCTGGTGGAATTTCTGGCAATGCCGGCAGGCTTCGGTGTCATGGCTGGGGCCTAGACAAAAGGGACATGTAGAGTGGCCGTCTTTTCCAGTGATCTGTTTGCCACAGGCACACTTCATGGAGTGGTCACAAGACAGGGCTGTTGGAGAAGACAAACTTAAAGAAAACACTGAAATTTCAATGTCTGAGCAAAGGAGAACTAAAAAATAATCAAAAAATAAGAAAGTGCAGGTAATGGAAGTTGACTGTAGCTGTGGTGTCCACTAAGGTCTGACGTGTATGGGTCGATGACAGGAAAAGAACTGAGGTAAGTGTGGGGGACTGCCCACCTACATAGGCTAGGCCAATCATCTGCCTAGCTGCAGGTCTGCCAGGTGCAGTTTCAGTGTAGGTGACAAACAGCTGGCGAACCTCTCCCGGAACTCCAGCTGTGCGCTCCTTATAGTAAGTGAGCACTCACCTCAGGTCCCGAGTATGAAGCCTGTGCTTGGCCTCCGAGGTGTGACTGATGAAGTACACCGGGAGATTCATCGCCTGGTAAAAGTGAAAATCTGACACAACCTCTGAGAGGAACTTCGGATTGGGGCACACGACAACACTGTCCCTGTGGAAGGCCAGGTAAGGAGACTCCACTGAAAGTGCCTGGAGCTCACTGATCCTTCTGGCTGACGTGACAGCCACCAAGAAGGCGGTCTTACACGACAGGTGAGACATCTCACATCTGTGAACTGGTTTGACACCAGTAAGCACCAACTACTGCCACCCAAGATCCTCGTAGTGTTGATGAAATTTGCACTCAATTCTCTCCTCACCAAGGAAAAAGAGTAGCGGCGGTGCCGCTTCTTGTGGTATCGAGAGCAGGAGCACCGATGTTGGTGCGAGCAACTTTACCTACGGAAGGAAGACTGACACCTCCAGGGGGACAGGCGGCAGGGCACGGAGGGAGTCGGTGAAATTCGAGGCTCCTCCTGATCAGGGTTGGGGAACAGAGGCGGTGGGTCAGCGGACTGATCTATCCCTCCAACGGTCTGAGTCAGGACCGGAGTCCTGGACAAAGTGTCGGATTCTTCTGTCGACAACTGGTGGGTCGGCTTGAGAAAAATCTCAGCCGGTACCTCAACCGGCGTCTCTGCAGACAGGCCTGACAAGGATATCGTGGAGCCAGTGACCAAGGCTTCAATTAAAGTCAAATTCGGAGAAGCGCAAGAACTGGAGACTCTCAATCGAGAGCGATCCCAATCCCATGATCGATGAGTCCTATCCTCCTTTTTGGACACTCTCTCTTGCATTTGAATTTGTGCCCGGATAGTCCCCGACCAAGGGTTGGCAGAAACTGGCACAATTCTTGGAAAGAACCCGTAAAAGTCGAGCCAAGCTGAAGCGGCATGAAGGCAGAAGCTGAAGAGGAGAGGGACGCGGCTTGGGCTGCCTCCTGTTCGAAGGCCACAAGCTGTTAGGTGGACTCCGTGACCACGGAGACCACTCAGTAGGAGTCCTTGGATTTGACCGGTGGGTTCTGTTGCACTGAGCGACCTAGTTTAAGTCGGGAGAGATGGTCTTCCAGAACGGTCAAGTGAAAGGAATGACAAAAATTGCAGGCCTGGGGATCATGCTCGTGACCCAGGCAGTACACACATGTGGTGTACGGGTCAGTTCTGGACATCTTCTGCCCGCAAGGGCACTAGCAGAACCCGGGAGCAGACTTATCATCCATGATGGTCATGATCGTAGATCGAGCTGAAGATGAAACTCGTGAGAGTTTTAAGTTTTCAGGAAGCAAATCCAAAGATTTAAGCGTGAGGGCCTACCCAACGTGGGAGTGGTAAGGAGGGAACAAGCTTCTTCCACTGGAAAGTAAGATCTGGCATCAAGGGGCGGAGCAGAGGGAGTTACCACCCGGGTGGGTGGGAGGAGCCAGATTGAAGACTTTCCGGCACATCTTAAAGGGAAAGGACACTGCCAGAAGTGCTGATAGAACATCATATCCACATCCCTAGAAGGAGCAATTCTGGGCAGAGGAACTTAAGGTAGACAAGGGTGACCAGGACAATTGGGCAGGCCAGAAAGGAGGAGAGAGAGAAGAGAACAGAAAAGAAGAGAGAGAGAGAGTGCACTAGGAGAGATGGAATGGACCCTCTGTCCTTGGCCAGGAAAGGATGAATGGAGGGTAGGCTTGTCCAAGGCACTGTTAACATATGTCTGGCAAGGAGTAATATATCCGAGAGAGGCTGTCCCGAGACTGAGAGAAGAGCCTGGGTGGTGTGAGCAAAAAGTACATCTGTGAGAGCTGCATATAGGACAGCCAGAGGCCCTCAGGAACGGAAGTGCAAACGCCCCCTAATCTATGAGGAAAAAACTTGCTAAGTGGCTGGAACCCCATATGAAAAGTGTGATATGGGTAGGAACCAGGCTTTGAATGCAAGGCTCGAGAAGATCAGGGCTCAGGCTGTAGCAGGTCAAGGAGAGAGGGTCCCAACAGGAGTGACTGAGGAGGAATTTGCAGAGAACTCTGTTCGTAGAGGGGTGAGACTGTGGGAAACTCTCAAAGGGGTAAAGTGAAGGTGCAGCAGCTAAATAGGCAAACAAGCCTAAGCTGCACAAGAGGTTTACTGGATCGAGGGAGGCGGCTCTTGAAAGATATGTGGGGCACAGAGGAGGGCTGTAAACGCAAGCTCTGTCCCTTAATAGACAGAATAGGTTCAGTCGAAACAAGCAGGACGCATCTCCTTTCTGTCTCTCTGGGGTAGGAAAAAGTATACTTTTTGGCCCCCTTAAAAAGATGAGGATTAGGAGATCCTATAGAGCAATATGTGTGTAGGAGAGTCTGTCATCGAGGCACAGGTCAGGAAGCATAGGAAAACCTGGGGTAGTTGTAAAATTCACAATTGATTTATTATTAATAACATTAAAATAAAAAATAAAATTGTTCAGTATAACTGTTTACAAAGGCAGTATAAACAGGAAAAGTCCATCTGGGTTTCTTCTCAATTTCCAACCTCAGTCTCTGTGTCTCTCTTTCGCAAAACATCGTAGGAGCTCGAAAATAGCATGCTTCTCACACAGTGTTCTTGTAAGTTTCAACAAGTGCAGCAAAAAGAACACTGTGACCCAGAACTGACCTCTTTCAATCAGCTCTGCAGAGATTTTGCATCCAGCATTCTCAGGTTAGCCCCCTGAGTTCCAAATAGCTTTTTGCAATCATTTCAACAGTATAACTATATACAGTTTTTAAAAAAGGGATCCCAGTATCAATTACATTTCCACAAAAATGGTTCACTTATATTTTCATACCTGCAGATATGCAAGGGGAATGAAAAGACGGAACAGCAACAGAAGGTAGAGAGATAGCGAGAGGCAGAGAAATGAAAATTACATACCTACCGTAATTATGATCTTTCTGTGCATCTTCACCATTCATCACCTTTGGGTTATTGGCCGGAGGTCATGTGACCCCGGGAGCGGTTTTTTTTTTTTTTTTTTGAATGGGCGGAGCCGCCGCACCATCAGCGCACCTCAAAGCCAGCGTACTGCGTAGCGCCACGGGTTGGCCGTTAGGTGCTGTCGATCAGCCTCCCGCCAGTTCTGAGTCGCCGGAGAGGTGAGGAAAAGGGGGTTGGGTGGGACAAGGAAGTCAAGGAACAAACAAGGAAAATATATATAAACCAAAAGGAGAAATAAACGACTGAGAGGACAGAAGGAGAAGGAAGACTAAGGGGATTGGGTTGGGGCCCCAATCTCTGGAATTAGGAAAGAGGCGAGAGGAAGGATTTAGCATAAGCTTGGGGGGGGAGAGGTAACAACTATACCCTGGAACGTTTAACGTTGACTTGTCTCCAGATTGTATAGGAACTGCAAGGAATAGTCAAAAGGCTCACTGTCAGGATTCAAGGCACAGAATCACTGGCAATAACTCCAAAAGCAGAAAATGGCTATTCTGGAAGAAAGACAGGACACAGGGTTAATCTCCCCCCTCTCAGGGAAAAACATTTTTGGTGTAAGAAATTTTGGTTTCTTGAGGAAAATAAGGGTATGTCCACAGGACAAGGGAACTAAGGATTGATGGGACAAGGAAGTGAAAAGAACAGAGGGCAGCTACCAACTCCCATATTACAGGGGTGGAGCCAAAGCACTGGAGAAGGAGTGCACCCATCCTGACCACTCCTTCTAAAACACTATCCCCCTATGTGTCCCCGCTTTACTCTGCCCTTGACTAACAGAAAGGAGGGGTCGAGAAGGACACAGAGAGGTAGGGGGACCCAGAGACTGAGGCTCCAGGATAATGGCAGGTGGGATTGTGATGAATGGTGAAGATACACAGAAAGATCATAATTACGGTAGGTACGTAATTTTCATATCTTATCTCTGTCAATCTTCACCATCACCTTTGGGTCAGTGCTGAGCCCCCCTGAAGGGGGTCTTTAACCCTAAAGGACAGAGTCCCTTAGCTCTCAGTGGGTGACACACTAGGAGGGAGAACCTTGTGGGCCTGGAGAGGCCCGCGAATGGGGAGAATGAGACGGGGACCCCTCAGAGGGGGAAGGAAGTTGCCCCGACAGACGCCGTCTTACTCTGCGGGAGAAGAGACAGGTTCTCTGGTAAGCGGAGTTAATCACCCTACACTGGGCCAAGGGTGACAACCGGGAAAGACGCAGCCATGCCGTCCGCCTAGTGCAGATCGCTGTCCCTATGACCCTGGTAACTACCTCATTGGCACTGTATGATGCCCTTGCTTGGTGCCTTGCTAGCTCCAGGCCACATGCAGAGAGTGCAATGGCTTGTCTGGTTTGCTCCGTGTCAGGCAATGAAGCTAGGAGCTGACCCAGCCTGGACCACAGGAACCTATCACAGGATGCGTAGTGGGCCTGATGTGCTGCGATAGAGAGCAGCAACCATGCCAAGTAGAACGTCCTCCTCCCCCCAGAAGTCAAAATCCAAGGAATCTTGATCTGGGGGCTGGTCACGGTGGAGGGCGCAATGCCCATCAGAAGTGTCCAGTTGCATCAATCCTGACTAAGGATGAGGCATGGAACCTGGACTACCGGGGGAGGGGCGCAATACCGCTGGCAGAGATCCCTAAGGGCAGGAACTCCGGAGAAGGGCCTCTGCCAGGAACGCAACGACGCCTTCCAAAAGGGAGCAGGCCAGGGGGGCACCACAAGGGTGTCCTCACTGAAATCGCTTAGAAAGGTGTGCGCCGAGTGCTCTGGATTGCTTTGAGTGGGAGGGGTGATGTGCAGGTCCTCCAACATCCTCACGAGGAATCGCTGATACTCTATAAGATCAGCAGCTGGGGAGATGTGGATAGATGGTTCCTCTCCCCCAAAAGAGGGGGATGAGGAGTCAGAGGACCTCAAATGTTCAGAGGGTGGCTGCTCGGGGGGCAGGTTGAAAAACCTGACTGTCCATGGCCCTGATGTAGGCGGGGAACCGAGCAGCCACGGCCCTGAACTGCTCCCAGGACAGAGTCCCGCTAGGACCAAGGATGCCTGGGAGCACCGGAGAATGTGGCAGAGGGATAGGGACAGAGCCGACAAGAGAAGTCGACTGACCTCCGCCTGGGCTAGGGAGTGCACCAGGAGCCCCAGAAGATGAAGGTGCTCCTGAAGACTCCACAGCCGACAGCTGAACAACCATATTGGAACTGCCTTGGCTGCGCCCAAAAGAATCCCCCCTGTGAGGTGACCAGAGCCGGACAGGTCCAGAAGGATGGTCCTCTACCTCCAAAGAATGGGACCCTCTCAAGGAAACAGAGGGAGAAGAGCAGAGATCCGCGCTACGGCTTCTCCCAGAGCCCGGGTGGGTTCCAGAAAAAGGTCGCAGCACAGACCCCATGCCCCTCGAAATCCGAGAGTGCCCTCCTCCTCGAGAGAGCCAGCCTAGGCAACTGACAGCCCTGGTCGGCCCCCGGAGGAGCTATCCAGGACGCAGCACCCTCCCCTACCCTCCCGTGGGTGCTCTGATCGGCCCCAAAGTTGGGCGATCTAGGCACACCACCTGAGGGGGTACCACGGCTGAGGGGTCAGAGAACCCTTCGAGTCCGGGCTGCAGTGCAATGGTGGCCTGCACCGCTGCCTGCTGGTCAGAACCCCTGACCCCAGCCTCGGCAGTCACTGTCCGCTCCTCAGAGGGGGGCTGACTCCAGCCTGTCAAGGACATTAGGAGGGTGCCCACGCCAGCAGCTAACTCCAAGGAGCCAGACTGCCTATCTGACTCAGAGTCCTCCTCCTCCTTCTCCGAAGAGATGGAAACTGAAGCCCTGTGCCAAACAATTGGCGGATGCCTGCTGCCATCCCGACCAAAGAGGGTACCAGAAGGAGAGACCGAACCCGAGTCAGTACCAGCCTCTCCGCAGCACCACGAACGGTGGCAGAAGAGGACACAGCTCCTACCAGGGCAACAGTCTCAGAGCCAGAACCAGACACGACGCCGTCCTGCCCCACAGCACCACAAGCGGCCACGAGGACAGAAACGGCACCAACGGCTCCGACAGCACGAACGGCGCTGAGGCCAGAGACCCCCATGGCACTGTCCTGTCCCACGGCACCGTGAGCAGTGCTGAGGACAGAGACGGCACCGATGACGGCTCCGACAGTGCTCTTGGCGCCGAGATCCGAAACCCCCACAGTGTCGTGTCCATGTCCGGAACCATGAACGGCTCCGTAGCTGGACACAGCACTGTGCTCAACCTCAGCACAGAGGCAAGAAAAAGTCAGAGACGGCACTGTGGAACCTCCCATGGCGCCGCTAGCAGTATCTGGTCTGCAAACGGTGCTGACAGCAAACACGGCACTGAAGCGGCGGACTGGCGCCAAAAGACAGCGCCATCAGGACCCATGGTGCCAGCAGACAGCGCCGACAGGCAGGCGCAACCCGAACCTTCGAGCTGCGGGTCCAACACTGGGGAGCCTTCGCCCGAAGAACCAGACTGCCAATGCGGTGCCTCCCGCCCGTTGCCCTGAGGGAACAGACTGGGGCTCCTGTACCACGGGAGGAGCCTTGGCCATCGGCCAGGCTATGAGGTCGAGCTCCTCCTTCTGGGTCTGTATAGAACGGAGGAGACCGGAGAAAGCCCAAGAAACGGCTGGCACGAAGTGCACACCAGCCCCGAGTTGGCAGAGCTTGCCCTACTTTCCATGCGCATTGTTCGATGGCCCAGCGGTCCACGGTGAAGCAGGCATCGCACAAATCCATGTTGTGAAGCGGGCCAAGACACGTGAGGCAATGGTCGTGCTGGTTGGTGACGGAGAACTTACGGCCACAAGGGCACCGCTGCATCGGGGCCGGCCCGTCTTCGAAGATTTCTTGCCCTCCAACTGAGACATGACCTATGAAAAGAAACACCAAAACAAGACTCGACGTCGCAAAATTAAACAAAAGGAGCAATCTTACCAGGCGATGTTGAGTAGGCTATCAGAACCGGCAGAAAAACGGATGACGAACTATGGCTCAGAGTCGACAGAGTCGGAAAACGAAAACTGCATAGCAGGAGGCCTCAAAAGTGCTCTCAGAAGCTTCCCACTAGGTGACCTCGATGGCAGGAGACGAAGGACTGGCAGGATGGGAATTGACAACACCTAGCAGCCAACCTGCAGGCGCTACATGATCTTGTCCCGGCCTTGAGGCGGCGCCGATCGTGCCCGTCCGCTCTGCTGCCCATCCCCCCAAAAGGCTCCCTGGGGTCATGACCTCTGGCCAGTAACCCAAAGGTGATGAATGGTGAAGACTGACACAGATAAGATCTGCAAGACTGTCGGGGTGATCAAGTCCTAGGTCTCACAAGAAAATCTGGTTGCACAACCAGACAGACAAGAGACAGAAAAGGAGAGAATGTAACAGATCCTTGCATTTAAACTCTTTCTCCATAGCAACTGGGACAGGGCCGTATTCAACCCCATCACATACCCCCTCAAGAGGGAACCTATTTTACAAAAACAGATTTCCAAAACTTTCTTTAAATTATCCTTTAACATGGCAGTGGCTTATAATCTTTATAGTTCAGTGCATATGCAGCATATCAAACAGATAAGATTCAACTCACACTTTTTTTTTTTCAAACCTTCGGAATTCTCAATTCCTGATCCATATCTAGACGGAAAATCAGCACTGACATTCTCTTTCCCAGATTTGTGCATTACTTTACATTTAAATGGCTGTAGTGCCAGGTACCACCGTGTGATTCTAGAATTTTTATCCTTCATTTGGTTAAGCCAACATAGAGGAATGTGATCAGTTACAAGTACAAATTGAGCTCCTAGTAGGTGAAACTTAAGGAACTCCACTGCCCACTTTGCTGCAAGACATTCCTTTTCAGTTGTGGAATACTACTTCTCTCTGTTGTGCAATTTCCTACTTATGTATAGAATAGGATGTTATTTCCCATCTATATGCTGACTTAAGATTGCACCTAGGCCTACCTCTGATGCGTCTGTCTGTAACAAAAAAATGTTTCTCAAAGTCTGGGCTTCTTAAAACAGGGGCTGAACATAATGTAGCCTTAATTGCTCAAAAAGCCTCATCACACTCTGGGGTCCATTTCACATTCTTCGGGTACTGTTTTTTTATAAGTTCAATGAGTGGAGTAGCTAACTCTGCAAAGTTGGCAACAAATCTTCGATAATAACCAGCCAGCCCTAAAAATGACAGGACATGTTTCTTGGTTTTGGGGACAGGGCTGTTAGCTACAGCTTCTATCTTGGAAACCTCTGGCTTGACTTCTCCATTTCCCAAAACATCATCTAAATATCTGGTTTCCTGCATGCCTAATGCACACTTGGTAGGACTGATTGTCAGACCTGCCTTTTTGATCAACTGGATAACTGCTCGTAGATGTTCCAGGTGGCTTTTCCAGTCTGGACTTTACATCATGACATCATCCAGGTACGCAGCACAATAACCAGTGTGAGGGGATAAAATTACATCCATGTACCGTTGGAATGTAGCGGGAGCGAAATGTAAACCAAATGGCATGGTGGTGAACTGACAGTATCCTACAGGAGTGGTAAAAGCAGTTTTGCTCTGGATTCTTTAGCTAGGATGATTTGCCAGTAACCCCTGGTGAGATCGAGGGTATTGATATACTTGGCACTTCCCAGTCTGTCCACGAGATCATCTATTCTGGGCATAGGATAATTGTCAAATTCTGACACTTGATTCAGTTTCCTAAAATCAAGGCAGATTCTTATACCCCCTTCTTTTTTGTTTACAATCACCACTGGTGATGACCAAGCACTTCTCGACTCTTCTATGATACCCAATTCTTTCATTTTTTGTATTTTCTTAATCACGTCAGTTCTTAACCACTCTGGTAATCTGTATGTCTTTTGTCTAACAGGGCAAGCATTTCTTGTCAATATTATGTGCTCGATCCCTTTTGCTCAGCCTAGCACTACGGTAAAAGTACAGTTAAATGTCTTCAGCAAATTACGAATTTCTGCGGTTTGTTCAGAGGTTAAGGAAACATTCACCTTTAAGCATCAGAAGTAACAGTTTGCTCCAATCAATCATAAGCTACATCAATATTTTCTTTATCATTTTCTGGTAAAACTAGCAAAACAGCTTCTGGTGTTTTTTCCAACCCATTTCTTGAGGAGGTTAGCATGATCTTAGTAGGATTTTTCCTATCAGGGGTCTCAATCTCATAGTTAACTGTGCCAGTACGTCTAAGCACTTTATAAGGTCCTTGCTACTTCATTAACAGTTTATTTTCTGGGGTGGGTAACAGTAACAAAATCTTTTCACCTGGCTCAAAAACGTTTTCTTTTACCCCAAGGTCATAATACATCATCTGCTGGTTTGGGGCCTCTTCCTAATTACTATGGGTGATTTCAACATATTTTGCCAGCTTCTTTCTCAGTGCACACATATACAGTAAGCGGTAATAGATTGTTTCTGATGGGAGTTATCTTCCCATGTTTCTTTTATTATATAGTGGCCCTCTATATTGTCTACCATATAGCATTTCAAATAGTGAAAAACTTGTAGATGCCAATGGCACTTCCTGTAAGCAAAAAGCAGGCAAGGTAAGTATTGGCCCCAGTCTTTCCTTCCCCTTTTACAAAACTTTTTAACATGCATTTTAGGGTTTGATTAAAATGCTCAACAAGACTGTCTGACTGAGGGTGATAAGGGGAGGTTCTAATGGCAGTGATACTTAGTAGTCTGTACAGCTCCTTAACTAATGCAGCACTAAAATTACTACCCTGATCAGTAGTGATCTCTTTTGGTATGCTCACCCTGCTGAAAATTTTGGCAAGCTCTGCTGCCACTTTTGGGGCTGTGCCAGTATGTACTGGAACTGCCTCTGGGTATCCAGTAGCATAGTCACATACTACCGAAATGAATCGATCCAACCACATCCACTGCAATTCTCTCAAAATGAACATCTATCAAGGGTAGGGGCATCAGGGGCACCTTGTCTTTTTTTAGTCACTGGGGCTACTTTCTGACACTCGGCCTGGACTTCTCTCTCTGCAAGTTTGGCTGCCATTCTCCTGGTAACCACTCCTGGGCTTGCTGCTGCAGAATCCATATCTTTCTTCTGTGCTTCACTGGCACCAGGTCTAGTACCCAAGCACAAAACCCTGGCTTAGAGTACACATGGCGTCGTCGAGGCACAGGAAAACCAGGATCAGTTGTAAAGTTCGCAACCAGTGATTTAATAATATAACAGTAAAATAAAAATAAAATTGTTCAGTATAACTATTTTCAAAGGCAGTATAAACAGAAAAAAGTCCATCTGGGTTTCTTCTCAATTTCCAATCTGTGTCTCTCTTTTGCAGAACATTGCAGCTCCTTTGCTCGTTAAGAAAATAGCATGCTTCTTACAAGGTGTTCTTGTAAATTTCCAATGTTCTTGCAAGTTTCAACAAGTGCAGCAAAATAAGCATTATGACCCAGAACTGACCTATTTTAGCCAGATCTGCAGAGATTTTACATCCAGCATTCTCAGGTTAACCCCTTGAGTTCCAAACAGCTTTTTGCAATCATTTCAACAGTAAACGATATACAGTTTTAAACAAAGGGATCCCAGTATCAATTACATTTCCACCAAATAATGCACATATATTTCTATGCCTGCAGATGTGCAAGGGGGAAGAAATGACAGAACAGCAAGAGAAGGTGGAGAGATAGCGAGAGGCAGAGAATTGCAAGACTGGCAGGGGTGTTCAAGTCCTAGGTCTCACAACAAAATATGGCTGTGCAACCAGACAGAAGAGGAGAGAATAGAACAGTTCCTTGCATTTAAACTCTGTCTCCATAACAACTGGGACAGAGCCATATTCAGCCCTGTCACAGAGACATACACATCTAGAATGGGCCTCTTCCATGTTTGTTTGTTATAGCAAATGGTGAGAAGGGAGGAGGGCAAGGCTGCTAAGGCAAGGGTTGCCTACTCCCTACAAGAAAAGAGGACTGAAGAGGAACAAAGCAATAGGAGCTCAGGGGAAGGTCAGGATAGGCAAACTGAAGAAACAAATCCTTCCAGAAGTGTGCTCATAAATAATAAGGGTTTCCCCTTCTTCTTGTTTTTGTACACCATAGGTGTAAAGGCAGAGAGGCAAGAAGGCTAAGGGAGAAACATCTCCCTCTGTGAGAGAAAAAAGGAACTGAAGGGGGGGGTCTTGTTAGGAAAATGCTATGGAAGGGCAGGACAGTCAAGGAGAGGAAACAACTGCACTCAGGAGTTTGCCCCTGAAAAATGACTCTGCCCCATATATATTTATATATTTTTTTAAGGGAAGCAGAAGAAGTGAGGAGACAATGCCCAGGGCCTGACCACTGCAGGGAATGGTGGGCAGGTAGCAGTGATTAATTAAGATATTCTGGAAGAGCAACAATTACGGTGAATACATAATTTTCATATCTTCCAAGAATCTATCTTCACCATTTATCACTGGAGGGTTTGAGTGCCAAGCCACCAACCTCAGTGGTGTTGGCAAACCTTGAAGGAAGCATTGTTCCCGCAGTCCCTTGTGGGGGAGACACAAGAGACAGAGGCCCACAGAGGGTCTGGCGGGACCCGAGACTGGTCAGGGGCAGGCGGAGGCTCCTGTGGCCTGGAAGAAGGAAAGTGCCTCGCTAACTCACTGCTGATTCTGTGGGAAAAGAAGTGGGCCCCCTGGAAATGTAATGCAATTACCCTTACCCGGGCCAAGGGTGACAGCCCTGAAAGTTGGAGCCATGCTGTCTGTCTAATGCAGACCACAGTTCCCACCAGCCTGGAAACTACTTTGCTGGTGTTGTAAGATGCCTTGACTGGTGTCTCTCCAGCTCCAGAGCTTGTGTAGAAAGGCAAGTGGCTTGCCTGGTTGCCTCACTGTCAGGCATGGATGCCAGAAGTCATCCCAACATCGCCCACAGGTGACTAGAGCGGGCACCCTGATGTGCCTGATGCATTGCAATGTACAACGTAGGGCACGTCAAGAGAATCCTTCTACCCCAGCGGTCCAAATGGCTGAGCCGGACTCGGGGGTGGTCGTGCCTTGGGCTATGATGCCCAGCAGGGGTATCCAGGAGCTCTGCTCCTGGAGATTAGTGGGGCATGGCACTGGGAGACTGTGCTATCTGTCCACTGGGAACGCCAACCACAGAAGGGTGATCAGGGTGGTGCCCTTGGTGGTAACCTCCATGTGGGCAGGTTGGAGCTCTGTACCTCTCACAGGGCAGCCCCCTTCCCAGCCTACTGCAGAGTCCGTCTGTTCTGGATGGGAAGGAAGGCCGAGACGACACTTCGACTCCTCCCAGAGCCCCCAGCTGCTCTGGAGACAGAGCATGGTGTCGACCTAGACCTCCCGACCCCCGCCTCACCTGACAGAACTCTGCTCCTTGGAGAGGGCCTAATGTTTGAAGCAGAGCCTGAAACCTGGAGGTAGGCAGACCTAGCGTCATGAAGGGCACCATTATCCACCTCGGCACTGTGAATGGCACCAGAGCCAGAGTCAGTGCCTCTAGCAGCACCAGAACCCGACTTGGCGCTGAGGACGGTGCTGGACCCAACTTGACACCAGACCTGGCACTGGCATAGGGGAAGCGGCACTGTGGTTGGCACCGAGGCTCTACAGATAGCGAAGGCCTAGAACTAGGCCTAGAAAGGTCCAGTGACTTACCAGAGTCGGGCCGCCAGTTGGGGTCATCTCAATCCTTGTCCTCCAGATTGGAGGATGAGATCAGGGAGATCTCCAGTCGCGCAAACCCCAGGGCCCTTCCTCTCCCAACGTCGCGAACTGCAACCGGAGGGGAACTAGCCGCTTGATCAGCACCGTTTCGCTCACTTCCACCAGGCCTGTCACCAAGGGGGATGTCAGTGCATGCACAGCATATGCTGTACCACTGCCACCACGGGATAGTCCACCGACTGTGAGGGGTGCTCAACTGGCACCTGGAGGCCAGCTGTCCCACAGACCCCTCATGCAGGTCTCCTATCTCAGCCAGACAAGGAAAATACAGTTGTGTAGGAACTTACCGTAACAGATCTTCGAGAGGAACTCTTGCTGCAGGCAATAACCATAAGGACTAAGCTTCCAGGTGCTAGGACCACACGGAAAACTTCTAGCTATCAGTATACAGCGAGGGACCGCCTCAGGAAGTCAGCACGCCATCTGACATATGGTATAAAAGGGGCGGTCCCCCAACCTATCCCCAGTTCTCCCGTTGGAGACCACAGCGCATATAGAAATTGGAGAACAGAGGAGGTTCCCCTTAAATAAAGAAAGCATAAAAGCTGTGATGGAGAAACAGCAACCGGGAGAAGGAGGGAGGGAATGCAGTGCCTGCTGCAAGAGCTCCTCTCGAAGATCTACTGTTACTAAGTTCTTACGTAACTGTACTTTTTTTTTTTGCTCCTTCCTTAGGCTTCTCGGTCTACCTCTCCTTCTGGCCAGCCATGGAACCCACAGACACTCTCATCCCAACGCCTTCTACCTACCTCATATTGCAGCCGTCCCAGGGGTAGCCCGGCATATCCCTTCACCAGATAGGTCCCTCTCTTCCGAGGGAAGGCGCCAGGAAGGACAACCAGGCACTATCTGTTCGGTCCTGTGAGGCTGCTGAGGTGCCTCTCCCAGGCCTCAGGGCACTTTCAGCGGTGCTTGGGGAGCGGGCGGTCATCATCTGGCCAGTCGAGAGCAGTTTTCCGGTTTGATCCCTGAGAGTGGTGTGCCACAGACGTCAAGGCACATGCTGATAATCACCACGCCCTTGTGTTCAACAGAGCTGGCTGAGCTGTTGTGCTCCCAGCCTCCGCCAGAGGCTGAACACAGCAGCTGTGTCCCTCCTCCTGGGAGAAGGCGAGCAGTCGTCGGACGCTTGAGCCTTCTACTCCCGGCCGGCCCTCCAGCGACCCGATTCTGTTCCCGAACCTGGGTCGCAAGAGGAAATCCAGCTACTGCGCCGACAGGCTGAAATGTACTATCTAACCTCGAGGGGGGGCTCTTGCAGCAAGCAATAACCATAAGGACTGAATCCCAAGCAGTACAGGAACAGACTCAGTCAACTGGGAGGAGGACAACAGCAGTCATAGGGAACTTTATGACAGAAGGCCCTGGAGGACTGCAAATCTGAAACTGGCTCTGTGACTGGAGACAATGTCCAAACTGCAATGCCTAATGAAATTATGGACAGAACTCCAAGTGGAAGCTGCGCAAATGTCTGCAGCAGACGCATTTCTAAAAGAGGCAGTTGAGGCAGCCATACCTCTGGTAGAATGACCACTGACCTGGGGCAAAGGCATGTTGTACTTAGGATAGCAATAAACAATGCAGTTAGCTAACCACTTAGATAAACACTGTTTGGAAACAGGAACCCCTTATTTCCTGGGTGCAAACGAAACAAACTGGTCGGATTTTCTGAAAGGGCAGGGGAGGTCCAGATAGAAACTGAGCACCCGATGAACATCTAGAGTATACAGTAAAGCCTCCCCCTTATTAGAATACTTGGGAAAATAAAGAGGCAGGTGGATGGATTGATTCAAAGTAAACTCAGACACTACCGTAGGCAAAAACTTAGGATTGGTCCACAAAAATACCTGGTCTTTGTGGAAAACCAAGCAAGGCTCTTTACACATCAGAGCCTGAAGCTCAGAAATCCTCCGAGCTGAAGTAATGGCAACTAAAAAGAACGCTTTCCATGACAGAAAGCATAGCTCGCAGCTTGCGGCAGGTTCAAAGGGAGGAACAGTGAGCTTCTCCAAAATAAACAATAGACCCCATGGTGGGACTGGGTCCCTAATGGGAGATTTCAAATGAAGAATGCCCCACAAGAATTTATTTATTTGAATTTTGGTAACTGGGTAAGTCTACTGAGGCAAAATGTCCCTTTTTCAGGGGTGACCTGGAGAAGGACACATAGGGATGTACAGAGATACGATAAATAACAGCATAAGGTAAGTGTACAGTGACACTTTTACAAAAGATCATACATAAAACAAAACAAAACAAAAAAAATCAAACAATGGCAAAACATAAGTTACACTTCTAATTTAGTATAGATAGCCAAAGGACTGCGGCAAAGAATGGTACATATACTAGCCACCTGAGCATTAAGTACAAATGATGCAGTGGATACAGACGCAGAGGTAGTATTTACAAAGGGAGTATTTAAGTACAAATGATAGTGTATAGGAGTGGGGCTGGGTGGGCAAGAGGCTAATGGAGGGAGGAGTTGGCCTGGCTAACCTGAAAGGGAAGGACTGGGGCTGGGTGGGCAAGAGGCTAATGGTGGGAGGAGTCAGGAACAGGTGCACAGCTGAGAGAAAGCAAGATGGGATTTAAGAGAGTGTTTGAACATATTTATACAAGGACAAGTCAACACAGAAGATGGTAGGGAGTTCCAGAGGAGGGGCGAAGGCACACTGGCCCACAGCAAGATGGGGTTTAGGGACTATGAGAAGCGGTATGCCAGCGGACCTTAAAGACCTGGTTGCAGTTTTTCATTGGACAATAGGCAAGAGACAGGGAGGAGTGAATGAATTTACCAATTTGAAGGTCAGGCAAAGGGTAAAGAATTGCAGCCTATCTTCAAAGGAAGGCCAGCCAAGCGAGTCAAGGACAGAGCAGTGGTGAACCCTAGCTTGAGCTCCAAGGGCAAAGCGAGCAATCCAGTGGTAACTTTGTTTGAGCTTGGCAAGAGGGGAGACCTGAGCAGAATGGAGAATAGGAACGTCATAGGAGATAACAGGAAAAAGGGAGGAGGAAGCAATGGCCAGGTGGGAGGCAGACATTAGGTAGGGTGGGAGGTGGTAGAACACTCCTAGCTTCTGATGAAGGGTCTTGACCACAGAAGCAACATGGGCGTCAAAGGTGAGGTGGAAATCCAAGGTGATACCCAGAAATTTAAAGGACTGTATCATTTCTAGAGGGTCACACTGCGAAAGCAGCAAATTACCGGGTTGGGGGCCGGGTTAAAGCTTGGGGGTCCAGTGATAAAAAGAGCGTGGTTTTGGTCTTTTTGGCGTTGAGCACCAGGAGATTATTAAGACACCATGTCTCGAGATTCTGGAAGTCCTGCTGCAGTTGGGGGTTCAGTGAGGTGGGGTCGGAAGAGGACCTGTATAGGATGGCACCATTAGCGTACATCAGGACCAATGCACCTCCGCAGTGCTGAGGAAGCTCATTAATAAATGTGGAGAACAGGAGCAGGCCAAGGATAGACCCCCTGAAAGACCCCATCCTTTATAGCACTGAGAGGGGAAATATGGTCAGCAAATTTAACACATTGGGTATGGCACATGAGGTAGCTAATAAATCAGTTTAGAGACAGGCCACTGAGACCAATGGCGAGTACAGTATGCAGCAGGAGGTTATGATTGAGAAGGTCAAAAGCTCTCGTAAGGTAAACAAATATTGCACCTGTAACAAGGCCCTTGACCATACTGTTAAGGATGTCAGATGTTACCGTGATTAGGGCAGTGTGGGTGCTGTGGGATTTACACAAGCCGTGCTGGTACATGGAAAGAGAGTTGTTAAGCTCGGAATAAGGTTGAAGTTCAGTGTGGATTATTTTTTGTTGGATTTTAGGTGTGGGACAGGTCCAGTTGAGCAATATTTTTCCCGTCATTGGGTGCATGGTATGCAGAGATGGCCGAAAGGCACACCTTGATGGAGGAGTAACCCAGACTGGAGTCTGAAAGGGAAAGGAGGTACTCCAGGATAAGATTCACCGGATAGGCGAAGGGATCCAAATGCCGGACCGTAGCCCAGATGGAGAACCGCTTCCACTTCATGGCGTAAGTGGCTTTGGTGGAAGGCTTCCTAGCAGCCACTAGAACATCTGCCACTCTAGAGAAGACCCCAAAGTGTGCGATGGCTGAGTGTGAAGGAGCCACGCATGGAGATGAAGAGACTAGAGGTCCGGGTGAATGACAGCAAACGAGAGGCAGGGGAAGTAGAGGTTCCACTGCTAGTTGTTGCAACAGTGGGAACCATATCTGGCATGGCCAGTAGGGAGCTATCAAAATTATCTCCGCCCTCTTTGACTGCAGCTGAGATGAATTATCTGCAGGAGTGGAAAGGGAGGAAAGGCAAACAGAAACCTCCCTGTCCAAGAGAGGGCAATGTGTCTTGCCAGAAACACCAGGCCTTGGATCTAGCAAGCAGAAATTGGGTAGTTTTGCACTGTGTGGGGATACAAAGAGGTCCAACTTGGGACGACCCCACCTGTGGAAAAGCTACTCAGTCACAGAGGACAGGAGCTCCAATTTGGGTGTCTTCGACCAGGACCTGCTTAGGCTGTTGACCAGGACATTTTGGATGCTTGGCACATGAACTGCTGTTAGAACCAGATCGCACAGGGGGTACAAATTTAATTAGATTTAATCGGCGGCTTCCGTTTTTCCGGTCTGCCCAATCGCAGTCATGCGAGACGATCGTTCAAAACATCTGGATGAAATGCATGATACATTTCGCATGCCTGGGTGTCATGATCATGACCTAGGCAATAAACGCATGAGGCATGCGGGTCAGTCCGAGACATCTTTTGCCTGCATGGGCAGCTGCAGAAACGGGGTGAGGACTTGTCCTCCATCACAGTTGAGATTGCGAAACGATTAGGAGAAACTCTAATGAGTCTAAGTTTGGGTAAATGCGTAGATTTATGTGCCAGGGCCACAGTAACGCATGGGCGATAGGAGGGAACCTGAATCTTCCAGCGGAAAGGAAGATCTGGCATCATGGGGCGGAACCAAAGGACATACCACCTGGGTGGGTGGGAGGAGCCAGTTTCAGACCTTCTGGCAAGATTCTTAAAGGGAAAGGACATGCCAACAACTGTGAATAGAACAACATATCCATGATCCTAGAAAACTGGATCGTCAGGAGGAGATCTGGGGGTATCCCTGGGTTCCTCAGGCTCCGTGGTAACCTAGAATCCTTAGAATCCTCCGGGGAAGAGGAGGAGGAATCCCTCCAGATGGATCAGAGTCCAGGACCGACGTTGATCCTTCCTACAACGGTCCTCCTTGTCACTGGGGAGTGGGAAGGCGGATCAGTGAGGGGGAAGGCTCCCTCGGAGCTGGGGTAAGACACCAGAGCTGGGGATCCTTGTGCTACACTTCCCACTTAGCTCCCACCAAGTTGTGAATAGGGCGATGTAATCCAATGGAGGTGGGAGGGGAGGCAGTGCCGGGTAGGTAGGTATTGGATCCCTCAGCATCAGTCCCTGATGCTTTGTAAGCTCTGGCATCAGTCCCTGGGGTACCGGGTGACCAGGGAAAGGCCCTTGTGGTGAAGGGCTGGCCGGTATCTGTCTCAAAGGACCTGGCATCGGTTTGGCAGGCGTCGGCTGCAGCTGTCCTGAAAGGGCAGGACGGTGATGTCTGGGGCTTAGGCAACGACTGAGGAGAAAGAGGCTGACAGACGAAACAGCCAACGCAGGTGTGACCTGTGTGGGGGAGTAACTCCCGCTGGAGACAGAGGCATCGCCCATTAAGGAGAGGCAAGCGCATGCTCCGGGCATCGCTTAGAGACATCGGCCCCCGGACCTATGTAGGCAACACCAGGACCAGTGGGGTGGTGGGCTGAAACCCACTACTTGACGAGCCGGTCAAGCCGCCTAGCTAAGAACCCGCTGGGAGCAGGGGCCTAAGCTTCAGGGGCTTTGGGATTAGGAAAGACATCCGAAGCCCGGAAGAGCCTTCGCCCAAAATGGTGATCAGGGTGGGAGGCGAAGACATGGGCAGCCCGGAAGGAGTGAGGGCTGCTGGTGAAGAAGGGACCAACTTCCCGCGGGAGGAAGATCCAGAAGCAGCTGCTGACTTGTGCGGTGACCTGGAGCGGGAAGCCGACTGGGGTCGATCCCTATCCTTGTCCCGGTGCTTGTGCTTCCCGCCTGACTTCTCTCTGTGGGAGGAAGAAGTGCTTTTGCCCTAGAGCTTTTTCTCCAGCATCGGTAACCTGCTGCAGAAGGAAAGCCTTGAGGGTCTTCAAGCGGCGTCTCCGAGTGGCCTGGTTGAACTCCTGGCAGTGCCAGCAGGCCTCAGTGTCGTGGTTAGAGCCTAAGCAGAGCAGACAGGACGAGTGACCGTCCTTAGATGGGATCTACTTGCTGCAGGCACACTTAGTTCGTCAGTCAGAAGATGTTACTGGAGACTTCCGGTGACGTCACCCATTTGCAGGGCCCTGTGTTTACTGCGGCAAAGTGAACCGATATTCTGCATCAGGACCTCATACTTTCTGCAGCAGAACAACTACTGATTCTGCATCAGATAAAATGTGGTTAAACAGCATACCTTCAAGGGGATCAAGTCTTAGTTAACCCTTTGACTGCCTTCGTGCAACCACTCCGCTACACTGAAAGTGAAACAGCAGGTCATTTAACAGTACATAGTTTTATCACAAATATTAAAGTGCAATAATCCAAACCTGGCACAGCCATGGGCATCAGTATTCTCTTTTAATGACTTTCCCCATCCACTCCAAATTTAAAGGCTCACCTGTTCTTCTTCTGGAAATTGGTGGCCTTTGCTGTTCTCCTAGGTTATAATCAGAGGAGGACATGCGCACACAGCTAAAACTGCACAGAAGGCAAAACCTGCTTGGATTTCCTCTGATTTATATTTACGGTTAGTAGATGTAAAATAGAAACTCCAACTTGAAAGCCATTTAAATTTTTTTTTTCTGATTTTGATCAATGTTCTTTTAGATTATTTTTTTAAACTAGGAATACCCCAACTGCCTTGCAACAAACATGTTGTGTGCAGTGTGCAAATCTGTGTGTTGGGGGTGGGGACTGTCTTCCTAGTATAGTGAAGGAGGGTGTAACTTGCATTGTCTGTAGGACTTGTTGACTCCTGATTTTTTTCTTTTGGGGGACACACTGAAAATTGTAAACAAGTCATTCTTATTAAGTTGGGGTAACCCTGGTTAGCATGTTCTCTTCTCTCAGCAACTCAGGGGGTGGTGGTGCACTTCAGTCAGTGAACCTCATTTCACTTATGTATAGCAGCAATCAGTACAACTCTCCATTCAGGTTTTCTTTCTTACTGCTTGCTCCAGTTCTAGTATACCCTGGTCCCAAACTCTGCTGCAGCTGGGCAATTTGACCATCCTTAAGAATTGAACTTGATGCCACCACTTGGGCTGCAGGTTCAAATCTGCCAAGAAATTACTGTCACACTTGCAGATATAGTTCTGTGGCCTACAAATCAATACTGTGATCGATGTCCACCAGTGGGGACCAAGTCCTCTGCTCAGTCTGCTGCCAGACACGTTTCTACAATCAGCTCCTCCTCCGATCCCTGCCAACACACTGAGATCGATGCCATCTCCATGGGCACCACTGAATCTTCTCACTTCTCGACTATAGCTCGCCTTCCAAATTCATCTTCCAGGGATTCAGTGTTCACGATGAGCAGCCTCACAATGAAAAATTAACATGGCTGAGCTAGCCACACCTACACCTACACAGCAGCAAATCATAACTGCTATGGACCTAATCAGGCTCTGCTACTCTTGTTGCAGTCCCCCCCCCAATACTGGCTGGACGGAGTTAAATAAGAGCCAGCACAAGTCAAGATGTCATGTGGTCACTACCTTTTCACCTTTGTAACGAGCAGCATCAGTTTGTTGCCCCTTCTATGTATCAGTAGCTATGCTCTTGCCTTGTGTGATCGCATAGTATTGCTAGCATTTCTGCGGCTGTGTGGCTGGTTTTCCCGATTTCTGCGGTCAGCCCTGATTTCTGCAGCCACTGCACCGCAGAATCGCAGTAAACACGGGGCCCTGCCCACATGGAAGCCGCCTGAAACTGCAGCTCCGTACACTCCAGGGTGAAATAACAGATTAAACAGTAAATTACTGCAGTAAAGCCCACTTATAAGAACATCGGATATAAGAACATCCCGGGTATAATCACATTTGCTCCATGTACCGATCTTGCTCCATTGTTTTCAATGGGTGGAAAGCCCATTTATAAGAACATCCAGATCGGTTATAAGAACAGTTTTTTAGCAAAGCAGTGTAATCTGTGTTGCCCTGGGACCTGTTTCCATGCTCGGAACATTCATTCAGTTGCTACTCACACTTGCCAGTCACAGCTCATTAGCGCCACTACAGCAGTACAGTTTCTCTGCACGTATCTGCTTTGATCTTATTCGTCCTAAGTGGCACATATTGACTACTAATTAGCAGTCAGCATTCCTCTGTGACTACCAATCGTCCTTATAATGTTTGCTTCAGTATTGATGGTAACTAAATGGCCCACATTTACTACTGATTAGCTGTTAGCATTCCTCTATAGCTACAGCAAATTCAGAATGTGTGCTGTGCTTTTTAAACAGTGACTGATCTGTGTTTTTAACAATTGTTTTTCAAATTGACTGTGCTGTGCTATATTTACTAAACCTGTCACATTGTAAAGTACTTTGTAGCAGAACTTCGTGCATTTTGGCTTTTTCATACTTTAGGGGGTAGGCGCCACCTAGCGGTCAGCGGCAGTATTGGATTTAATGTAAGCCCGCTTTTAGTAACAGCCCGCTTATAAGAACATTTTCCCTTGGCAAATGGGATGTTCTTATAAGCAGGCTCTACTGTACTACAATTTAACACAGAAAACAACCAGAAGAAAAATGAATGCCTAGAGGGAAGGGTAGTTGCGCAAAGTCGCCCGTGGACTCAGCAGATGCAACATAAATCCTTCAGATAGTAACAGCTTGTAAATCTGTACTCACTGCGGCCATTCCAGAGCCGCAGCCTCCTCTATAAAAACTTTGCAGAAGCAAATGATGCTGATGCTGGCAGAGCTGCGTGATTTTCATAAAGAGAACAGATTAACAATGGCAGCTCTCCGGACCGATCTTGGTAAAACTGAACAAAGGTTGCAAAAGGTGGAGGATATATTCACTGCTGCTGATTCATGAACTGACACCACAGAGCATGCAACAGTGCAGCTCCACGAGGCCATCACGGATCTCCCAACTCAGGTGGAAGATGCAGAGGCCAGAAACCGTCACAACAACATCTGCATTTCGAGCCTCCCTGAAGAT
The DNA here is from genome assembly GCA_016271365.2 of Neoceratodus forsteri. Lineage (NCBI taxonomy): Eukaryota > Metazoa > Chordata > Ceratodontiformes > Ceratodontidae > Neoceratodus > Neoceratodus forsteri. Next base: position 264,937,112 of record CM057451.1, on the reverse strand, counting down.
GCTGGTATAACATCGCTACGGCGCCAACTTTACCATGACCGACACTACAGAGACAACAGCGCCAGGTTACTGTAGTGTCGGCATGGGAACCCGGCACTACTTTCTAGGGGTATTGCACTCCCTTCCCGAAGCAATTCCAACTTGGAGTTGATTATTTAAGTAATGGGGGTTGAGGATTCGCCTCCCGTAAGAAAACAAAGTCTAATGTGACTCCGTTTATGCCGACTGCAAATGTGGTCGACATAAAGGAGTCTCTGTAATGTTGGTCGACAACGAAATTGTTGCCCGACTGTCTTAGATCCAAAGAAGTCGAGGGTCACGGTCCAACCTCTTTTTTTGCAACATCTTTTCCGGCAAGTATTGAACCTACCCGAAAACTGCTCATTGGAAATTGATTGGGCCCATAGAGCCCTGCTTCCAAAGCCAGCACCTAATTCAAGGCTCAGATCGCTAGTCCTCCGATTTCTCTGGTTTCAGAAAAAGGAGACAGTTCTTCACAAAGCGTGGCAGTATGGAGTGGTACTGTTTCAAACCCACAGACAGTACTTTGATAATGATTACCTACCCATGATAGCAGCAAGACGCAGGGCCTATTCATTGATTCTACAACAGCTGTAAGAGGAAGGCCTAAAGTTCCATACCCCTTATCCTTCCAAACTTGTGGTATATTTTCCAGATGGGCTCGTAACCTACTCTGCAGCAGAGGAGGTAGCCACAGCCCTCAACAAAAAAAAAAACAAAATTAAGATTCCAGCTTCAATCACTTGCCCTACTCAACAGCCCTTTTCTGCCACAAAGATTGCCTAGCAAATGTGGAAGAAGGTCCCGCCAAGAGAGTAACGTTGGAAGGAGGGAGTAGCTACATGTTTCCAGTCTGAAGAATAAGGAGCAGCCTGCATTCCAAGATGACTCAGTGAACCCTTAAGGAGTCTGACTGATACTGAATCCATAGGCTCTGAGGTTGGTCCCCAACATTTCTTTTTTCTTTTTAAATTCATGTTTATTAACATCAGTTGGGTACATAACCACAGAAGTATAGGTACAGTCAATTTCATCATTGCCACACTGTACATATACAATAGATTTACATAAGACAATTGCATTCGGTTAATACAAAGTAAAAATTCAGTGCTATTTCCTACATCTTATAGACAAAAGATCTTTTGTGTCGCACCTGTCCCCCCCCCCCATAGAATCATATCCATATGACCTTTTTGCGATTGTGCTGGAGGTGTTCCCCTGGACTGTTCGATTAGGGGGTGGGGCTGAATGGGAGTCCAGCCAAATCAGCCATCTCGTCCATCTTCGAGTAAAAGTATGAAACTTTTATTTATTTAGCTTTTGTTTACTGGGTAAGTACACTAGATAAGTATTATGACTATTTTCAGGAACGACCCGGGAGAATACAACATAGTGGCACAAAGACAACATATCAAATACAGGTTGACAGCATGGGCAAATGAGGGGGAAGTACTGTGGACACAACAGCATAATAAGAGCAAGGCAATATGAGAGAATACAGTGGGCACATATTACAAAGAAGTAGAAAGCAATGATACAGCTTATGGTCATTTGGTTACAAGTAAGATAAGTCAATAACATATAATAAGGATACCAGGTTAAGACAGGGCCAGGGGTCTGCAGGCCAACAGTTCTATCCAGGTCAGGTAGAGGAAGTGGAGTGGGGCAGGCAGCAGTAGACTCCGGGCAGCCCTGTAGGAGGCTGAGAAGCCCTGGGGAGGCTGGAACAGTCACATGCTGAGGCTTGTTTCAAGAAGTCCCACATAGATTTTCAGAGGCACTGATGGGAGGGGGCCAAGCGAATGGACTCTGGGAGGAGTTCCAGAGTTTAGATGCACACACAATGAAGCCCCTAGCTCCCATGAGGGTTCTTGTGGCAGGGACTTTGAGCAACCCTGGGCTTGAGACCACTTAAGTGAGGGAAAGGTCAGCAGGTGGGAGAAGCTGCGCCAGTCCCAATGGGGTACCCGTTCTGATCACCTTGCCCATAAGACAACCTATCCCAAAGTCCAGGTATCTGGCTGGGGAGAGCCACCGGAGTTTATTATAGAGCTCACAGCGATGGGTGAGGCGAGGAGCTGCTAGGGCGAAACGGCAGATATTGTTGTATGCAGTGTGCCACCTAGTAAAATAAGTCTTCGAGGAGCAAGCAAAAATATGCAGACCATAGCTAAGGGAGGGAAGGAGGACTCCTCTCGCTAGGGCAAGCCTGGCCGCAGGTGTGAGGTTGTACTTGGCCCTGTAGTTTAAAAGTTAATTCTTTAAGTTCTAAAATTTATTGGACCACCTGTATCCAGGTCTGTTTAGTGGGCGATATGGTCTGGAGCCAATGGTGAGTAATGGACTTATGTGCTGCTGTTAGTAAAATGGCCCAGAGATAAATTGAGTCAGCACCCCTCAATCCCCTTGGGGGAGCACCGAGGATGACATTTGTCCAGTCCAGGGGATCGTCCAGCGAGAACAGATTCAGCAATACCGGAATTATCTCCCTCCAAAATGGTTGGATCTGGGAACATGCCCAGAAAATATGCAAGTGGGCAGCTCTCGCCTCTCCACAAGCCCTCCAACATAGTATTTGTCTAGTGGGGTCTCTTTTTGCTAAAGTGATGAGGGTCAGAAAGTAACACACCCTAATCCTCCAGGTAAATTCTTGCCAATGTGGGTGTCTTGTGGTCCAAGCAGTATTGTGCAAGAGAGTCCCAGTTTATCTCTCCCAAGTCTGCCCCCCCAGGCTGTGGGCTTTTATTCGATCCAGAGGGTCATCCCTCAGAGCTGCCAGGGATCTGTAAAGAGCAGAAACCCAACCCCTTTGAGTCCCATCATTCCGAATAGCTTGGAGGCTGTCTAGGAAAGGGGCCGCTCTAGTGGGACTTCGGTCTGCCTTTTGACATTTGCCCAGATATGATCTGGCTTGAAGATACATAAAATGATCCAAATTTCTGAGGCCAAACGCCTGTTTGAGAGAGGAAAAATCTTGAACAGTACCATCCTGAAGAAACTGGCCTAAATATGTTAGGCCAGTTCTATCCCAAATCCTGAAGTTGTGATCCAGGTGGGATTGGGGGAAGTTAGGATTGCAGGTCAGCCTATACTGGGGCCACAGTGAGGATTTTAGTTTGTATTTATTCCAAGCTCTATGTGCTGCTCTCACTGTCTCTCTCCCGGTCGTGAGTCTAGCGGGCAAAAGCCCTGAGGAACTAAATAAGAATATTGCTCTGAGCTCCAAAGGTGGGCCAAACTCCTCCTCCTCCCCCCTCTCCATATCATTACAATTTGAGGTGTATGAAGGTGCTGACCACTGCAAATCTACTTTTAACTGGGCTGCCAAATAATACCCTTCAAGTTCTGGGAGAGACCTGCCACCCCTGTTTTTATGTGTTTGAAGGTTGATTCTGGGACTTTTGTTTGTCCCAGACAAACTTAGAAATCCACTTATGCCATTACTGGAAGTGGGTTTTATGTACAAAAGTGGGCAAGTACTGAAAGAGATACAGGAACTTGGGAAGTATATTCATAGGTATTGTTTGTATCTTAGAGTACACAGGGAAATTTATTAAGGACCACCTCTCGAGATCCTTTTTCATTTGATTTACAAGAGGGATATCATTTGCCTTAAATAACTGTGAGGTATGTTTGGTAATAAAGGTACCTAAATACTTCATTTTCTGGGCTGTCCAGTCCAAGGGGAGGAGGTCCAGTATTTCCTGTGAGGAAGTATAATAGAAGATAAGGACTTCCGTCTTAGATTTATTAAGAGTGTATCCCGAGTGCGTGCCAAATTCCTCCAGAATAGACCAGAGGGATGGCCTGCTCAGGGTGGGACAAACAAAGCAGCACATCATCTGCATTCAGAGAGATTTTTCGATACAGTCCTCCCACCTCTATCCCATGGATGTTGTTTGACTTCCGCACAGCCTCCGCAAGGGGCTCAATATAGAGGGCAAATGAGAGGGGGGGACAAAGGGCAACCCTGTTAGGTACCCCTGCCTATGAGGGTACAAAGCGCACTTTTTCTATACTAGTTTTTGCCATACAGAAATAAAAAGTGGAGTGGCTACCGCCCCTTTGCCCCCCCCCCCCCGGCACCTATGTTTTTAACGTGTTGTTTAAGGGTTTCTACAACTTCCTTGTCTCTAAGTAAGGATGTGTTCAGCCTTCAATGGGTATTCCTTCTGGGTAGGCAGAAATCTACTTCCAAGAAGATGGGGCTATGGTCAGATAGGTGCGACATCCCTATCCACATAGAGGGGAAGCAGGTGGCATCCCTGGTAAATGTGACAAAGGTGTCTAGTCTGGAATATATTTTGTATCTTGTTGAGTAATGGGTGTAGTCTCTGACTTTGGGGTATTTACTGTGCCAGATATCTGTAAGGCCCACCTGCTCAAATATTCTCTGGAGAGATCCCACCTTTTGGAGGTCTGGCTTGGGAATTTAGGAGGTGGTGTCTAGGTTTCTATTAAGTATTAGGTTCCAATCCCCTCCCATTATGAGGACCCCACGGGTCTTCTCTGCAATGAGCTGGACAAGAGAGGAGTAAAATGAGAGGGAGGAGCCGGGGGGGGGGCCATAAACATTCACCAAGGATACCTGTATGTCTTGAACGCGGGAATCACTATGCTGTATCTGACGTTGGGGTCCTCTATCGCCTCCTCATGTTCAAATAGAAAGGACTCAGATAAAAGGATGGCTACGCCCTTCTTTCTCCCAGAGGGCAAGGATGAATGAAAGCGGTGAGGGCAACTCCGGGATTTCAATTTCAAGATTTCTGTGGGAGACAGGTGCGTCTTCTGCAGGAAGTTCACGTCACACTTCTGTGAGGCAAGATATCGTATTATCTGTTTCCTCTCTATGGGGCTCGAACAGCCATTTATATTGTAGGAGAGTACCTTAGTGTATTGGCTAGCCATTTAAATACATAGAAATCACAGATGGTGATACACAATATGAAGCGATGTGACTGTACCATGGCTGGCAAACCAGGCCCTTACCTCAAATAGTGTACCCATGTAAAATATAAACACATAACAACCAACTTTGAACTTGCAAACTAAGTACTAATAAAAATACTAACAAGTCCCATATTGGGTTAAGCAATTTGTGCTCCGGCTGACTCTGTATGCATGCTATGAGCAAATACATTTTAAGGGTCCACAGGGTGTGAAGGTCAGGTGTCCCCTTGGTCTGTGGTGCAGAATGTTGACTTTTCCTAGAGCTAGCTGGGAGATGGTCCGCAGCGAAAAGAGCAAGGATGCTCAACAGAAGCAGAAGCGCTCCCACAGGCCCCCCCCCCCAAGATCTCTCCCGAGTTAGGCTGTACCTTTCCTTGTCAGCAAGCATAGTTTAGTGGCATACTCAGTCTCCCCCCCAGCCAATCTCTGTAAAAAAAAAGGTTTAAAGCATCGCCTGTGTTATCAACAATAGCAAGAGTTTAACTGGGTTAGTGAAGATGCCTCTCACAAGAAATGGAAATTATGTACCTACCGTAATTCTTGATCTTCTTGGACGAAGTCTCCACCACTCATTCACACTAATGGGAGTTCGCCGGAGGTGCTAGAACCCAGCGGAAGCAAACTTTTCTCGAGAGGGTCGGCATTTGAGATGGAACTGCGAGGAAGTGGCACTGCGAGCCCTGGCTCGTGCAGAAAAGACCATCTTGGCGTCGACCCTCCAACCACCTCAGTACCTCCCCACCACCACCCGAGAAGGTGCAGCATAACTAACCTAGAAGGACTAACCTACAAATCGGACATGATAGTCTGAATGACTCGTGTAAGAAGGGTCAACAACAAAGTCTTCACGGCTCAACCATTGAGGGAGTGAAGACCAAAAACAGAGAAGTGAGCTCGGGAGATGTTGGGTGGGCATGTGAATGAGTGGTGGAGACTTCATCTAAGAAGATCAAGAATTACGGTAGGTACATAATTTCCATATCTTCCTGGACATAAAGTCTCCACCACTCATTCACACAAATGGGAGAGTACCGTGCTAATAATCCACCGAGACAGGTGGCAGAAGATAGAGTTCACATACTTAGGACAGAAGTCCGTTAAGAATGGTCCTGCCAAACGACAGATGTTGCCTGGCATGGACATCCAAGGCATAGTGCTTAACGAAAGTATGCACTGAGCTCTAAGTAGCCGCATTGCAAATATCTGCAATGGGCATGTTGCGGATTTCTGCCAGAGATGCCGCAACTACTCTGGTAGAGTGAGCGTACACTCTACCTTTCAGCTTGACCTGTGCCACAGAACAGTAGGCATAGGCATGCCACCAGCCACGCTGAAATGCATCTAACAGCGACAGGCTGACCCAGCCGGGTTTCGCTGAATTAGATAAACAGTTGTTGAGCCTTGCAAAATTATTTTGTTCGATCTAGATAGAATCGCAGCTCTCTCTTAACATCCAGTGAATTAAGGGTACGCTCCCCTTCATTCTGGAAGTTTGTAAAGTAGGTAGGAAAGACTAAAGGTTGGCTTAGTTGGAATTCTGAGACAACCTTAGGGAGAAACTTAGGATGAGTCCTAAGAACTACTTTGTCCTTGTGAAATACAATGTAAGGGGGGTCTGTGACCAGTGCATGTATTTCAGAAACTCTCCGGGCCAAAGTGATGGCCACCAGGAAGGGCATTTTCAAAGTGAGGAACTTCAAGTCGCAAGTTGCTAGAGGCTCGAAAAGTTTCCGAGTGGGCACAAGGTTAATGTCCCAGGCTGCGACTGGACGTCTGATAGGAGGCCTAGTATACAGAATACCCTTAACAAACCTCTTAACTACAGGTAACTGAGCCAGTGACATGGAAAGTACCGGCTCATGATATGCCGAAATGGCACAAAGATGAACTCTGACTGTGGAGTACTGGAGACCTGTGTTTGAGAGGTCTAAAAGGTACTCCAAAACTTTATTCGGTGGGCAGGAAAAAGGGTTCCAAGAGGATTTTGCACACCAGATAGAGAAACGCTTCCATTTGGCTGTGTAGGCTTTTCTAGTGGCTGACTTATGCTCGGCCAAAAGAATATCTGAACCTCTATGAGAAACACTGAACCTATTCACCTCTATCTCTTCAGGAGCCAAGCATGGAGGTGAAGCGACCTCCAATTGGGATGGACAACGGGTCAAAAGATTCATCTGAAGGGGAAGCATCTTCCCGGGGGGGTTCTAACCGACTGCTGAGTAGCAGGAACCATATCTGTCGAGGCCAGAAGAGGGCAATGAGAATCATTCTGCCCCCCCGAGACTTGAATTTGAGAAGTACCCTCTGAATTAGGGGAAGAGGAGGAAAGGCGTACAGAAAGCATCTTGTCCACCACAGCCCGAACGCATCCTGACAGAAAATGCCGGGTCCTGGATTTCTGGAGCAGAAGAGAGGCAATTTTGCATTGATTGGGGATGCACAAAGATCCAGGTCTGGAGTTCCCCATTCTCTGAAGAGTGACTGAACGACGGTTAAGTCGAGAGACCACTCGTAAGGATCTGTCTCCGTTCTGCTGAGACGGTCTGCCTGCTCGTTTTGTACTCCTGGCAGGAAACTGCCGGGATTAGAGCCTTGCGCTTCAGGCACCATTCCCACACTCTCACTGCTTCCCTGCATAATGGGTAAGAGTGTGCACCACCTTGCTTGTTGATGTAGTACATCACAGCCTTGTTGTCCGTTTGAAGGAAAATGTTCTTGTAACAGAGTATGTCCTTCAAGGCTCGGGCTGCATGCAGGATGGCTCTCATTTCCAGGATGTTTTTGTGAAGCTGGGACTCGTCCTGAGTCCACGTACCTTGGGTGTGGAGGTTCTGGCAATGAGTGCCCCACCCCACCCTATCAGGGATGCGTCCGTGGTAATGGAGATCTGATGATCCAGAGGAGCAAAGGGATATCTTTCCAGAAGGTTGTCCTCCTGCGACCACCAAGCGAGTGACCTCTTCAGAGGTTCAGTCACCTTGATGGGAAAGGACTGAGGGTCGAGTTGTTGGGGACCACTGAGTAGTGAGCATCCTCTGAGAGATTCTCATGTGGAGACGAGCTAAGGGTACAGTGAACACAGAGGATACCATGAGACCCAGCATACACTGCATCGAGATAGCTCGAACTGAGCTGTTTTCTCCGATGTATCGGGCCGTCTGTAAGATATCGTTCCTTCTGCCTTCTGGGAGAAAAGCCTTCACACAGGAGGCATCCAGGAGAGTTTCTATAAAGAGGAGCTTCTGGGAGGGTTGCAACTGTGACTTTTCGATATTTAGCAGGACTCCCATGGATGTGAGGAAGTCTATAGCCGTGGCTACGGCGTCCAGAGTCCCTTGCCTGGAGGGACTTACAAGCAGCCAGTCATTCACATATGGGAACACTTGTATTCCGATTTTCCTGAGATGTGCCACGAGAATTGCACAACACTTTGTAAAAACTCAAAGCGCCGAGGACAGCCCAAAGGGCAGGACTCTGAACGGATAGTGTTGACCCAACGCCACGAAGCTGAGGTATTTGTGGTGCTTTGGGTGTATAGGGATGTGTTGGTAGGCATCCTGCATGTCCAGGGAGGCTAGCCAATCGTGTTGATGAAGCAAAGGTAGCAAGGTACTTAGTGATATCATCTTGAACTTCTCCTTGTGAAGGAACTTGTTTAACTTTCTGAGATCCAGAATGGGGCGCATGCCACCGGTTTTCTTCGGGACCAGGAAGTAATGGGAGTAGAAACCTGTGTTTCGTTAATCCAGCGGAACTACTTCTACTGCCCTGTTGTTCAGAAGGTCTTGTACGTCGGAAGCAAGAAGGTCTGACTGTACTGCCGACAGCCTGGGTTGTTGTTTGGGGGCATGATCCGGAGGGGTTTCCGAAAGATTGAGCAAGTACCCCTCGTGGATTATCTGGAGGACCCCACTGTCTGATGTTATAGACTTCCACTGCTTGTAGAACTGAGTCAGAGATCCTCCCACTGCTGAGGAGGAGTCCCCCTCGGACAGCTGAGGTAGGACCTGGGCCAGAAACTCAGAAGGTGGCACTGGGCGCTTTGGGCCCTTTTGTCTTCTGCTGCGCTTTCTTTTGTGGCTGAGGGTTGTGGTTTTTGTTAAAACCTCCTCTGCATCTGCCGCGAAAGGACTGATGGTTGTGAAACTGACGCTTGTTCGCACACCCTTGGGAGGGGGCGGATGCTGGTCTAGCTGTCTTAATGGCAATGCCAGTCGTCTGAGTGGCCTCCAGAGCTTGCTCCACCTGGGGGCTGAAAAGATACATACCGTCAAAAGGCAAGGCCATGACCTGTTGCTGGGTGTCATTCGTGAAGCCCAAAGTATGTAGCCAAAAGTGGCGACAGGTGCAGATGCCAGCCACCACTGCTCGGGAAGAGGTATCGAAAGCGTCCATTGCAGCTTTAACCTCTTGGTTATTGGACTCGATAACCCTGGTTATGGTCTGAAGTAGCTCTGAATTAAGTTTCGATTTGGGCAGAGCTTCTACCATTTGTTTGAGTGAATGCCAAAGGACATACTCATATTGAGAAAAATAGCCCTGGTAGCTGGCAATGCACATACCCAGGGTGGAGGCAGCAAAGACTCTCTTACCTAAGGTGTATATCTTGCAAGATTCTTTATTTATTGGCCAGGCTGTAAATGCCTGAGGTAGGACAGCCTTATCATTCTCTGCCAAGACTACAATGGGATCAGCAAAGGCTTGAGAGGCCAATATGGGGCGATCCCTGGGAAGGGCATACTTCCAATCTATGGACTTGGCCATGGAAGGAATGAGAGCCGGATTCTTCCACACCATGCGAGAGAGGGTCTTGAAAGAGGGCTGTACCGGAGGTGTTAAATCCATAGGGATCTCCAGGACATGGAGGTACTGGAGTCTTAAAAGCTTCCCTGGATCGATTTCTGCAGTCTGGAGACAAAAAGTAGAATTTAAATTTTTAAGCAGAGACTTAAAGGAAAGGTCTTCGACCCCAGGCTCTATAGAAGGATTGATCCCTGCTCCCAAGGCAGTGTCATCAACATCATCACCCAGTCGAAGATCTGGGTCAGATTCAAAATATTCTCCTGACAGTCCAGGAGGGACTGTATGGACAGGAAAGGAGTGAAAATCAGGAGGAAGAACAGAAGAGGAAAGAATCAGAGTCGAGAACCCCTGGAGATTGGATGACGCTGCACCAAACCTCGGCGCCAAGAAGAAAACTGCGCCGAGCACAAGGAGGGCGGTGCCATCAAAAACGGCCCAGCACATGGTGCTGACAGAGCCTGCCGCGCCGTGGACAGTGCCAACAGACCCCTCAGCACTGTGGATGGCGCAGAGAGAGTCCCTGGCACCGGAGAGAGAGTTCCAAGGGTCTGAAAACTGAGATTTGAAGAAAAAAGTAGGAAAACTGGCAGGAGATAGAGGCATCGGTGTGGACCTCTGCGCCGCAGCCATGTGAGGGGGATAAACACGAGAGCGTGGAGTCGATGGCACCAAAGAAGGCGCTGTGCGACTAGGAAGGCGCAACCACCCCACCCGTTCCTCCGAAAAGCCTGAAGGCCTCTGAGTGACCGGTTCAGGCAACTGGACCAACCTCCGAGCGCGCTTCTCCATAAGAGCAGCCCACTGGTGAAACTGCTCAGAGGAGGTCGGTCACCAGAGACAGAAAGAAAAAATTACTCACCTTAGTAATGTTGTTTCTTCTAATGGAGTCTTGCTGTATTCTGACTATTGCAGTGATCTCCAACCCTTGAACTGCCCCGGAGAACAAAGAGTTAACTTTCCATGCAGGGCATGGAACGCTGAGCTCAAGCTTGGTTGAAGCCTCTGTCTGTTGCTGTTTGAACTCCAACTGTCAGATCTTTACGAGCTATACTCACTGGGCGTTCTGTGTGGAACCTGTAAACTCACACTAGCCAACTGGCAACTAAATATGATAAAGCAAAAGGGTTTTTTGGTTTCAAAACAAAGACTCAAGTCAGGAAACCCAAAAATACAAAACACAACACACACCCAAAATAAAGGAGGGTGAGGAAAAAGGGGGCACCTCTAGGTGCCAACAGTGCTCCCAGCACCAACATCCCAAAACCAGGTTCTGAGAGGGGAGGTGGGAGGTTAGAATACAACAAGACTCCATTAGAAAAACAACATTAATAAGGTGAGTAATTTTTTCTTCAAACAACATGAAGTCTTGCTGTATTCTGACTATTGCAGACTGCCAAGCAGTACCTCCAAGGAGGAGGGACAGAGCCTACTTTGGGAAAAGGCTCTGAAGTACTGCTGTGCCAAACCGAGCATCACTCCTAGCCTGGATATCCAGAGAGTAATGCTTGGTGAATGTATGAACTGTTTTCCAGGTGGCTGCTTGACAGATTTCTAAGATAGGAATATCCCTGGCAGCAGCCAGGGAAGCAGCTGTACCTCTAGTATAGTGAGCCCTCAGGCCTGAGGGTGGGGTTCTACCCAATTTTTCATAGCAGAATTGTACACAGGAGACAATCCACCTGGCAATGGATCTTTTAGCGGCAGGTTTGCCCATTCTGACCTCTCCATAAGTGAGGAACAACTGGAGGGACTCAAACCTGTGACACTTGGTGCGCTCTATGTAGTAGCTGAGGGCCCTCTAAACATCCAAGCTGTGCAGCCTCCTCTCTCCAGAGGAGGAATGGTCAGTGAAGAAAACAGGGAGAGACATAGACTGATTAAGGTGAAAATCTGAAACCACCTTAGGCAAAAACTTCCTGTTAGTTCTTAGGACCACTTTATCTCTATGGAAATAGATGAAATCAGGCTTCACTGACAGGGCTTGCAATTCACTGATGCGCCTGGCAGAGGTAATGGCTACCAAAAATACAAGTTACTAACCTGTAACAGGAGTTCTAGGAATGGTATATGTTGTTCATCCACACTGTCTGGCAGGTTCCTTGCCGCTTTAAATCTTGCCGGAAGGTCTTCAAGCTGGCTCCTCCCACCCACCCGGGTAGTAAAACTCTCAGCTCCGCCCCATGAGGCCAGATCTAGCCCACTGGAAGCCAGGTTGTGCGTCGAAGCCGGGGAGGTCGGGTGGGTCGTGTGGATGAACAACATATACCATTCCTGGAACTCCTGTGAGCAACCTGTATTTCTAGGGACATGGATATGTTGTTCATCCACACTGTCTGGCAGACACCTAGCAGTGCTCCGGGAGGAGGGAGGCAAGACGCACCCCCCCCCCCGATACTTACTTGGGAAATAAGGACTGGAGAACCGAGGCCCCAAAACCAGCATCCCGGCGTGAGTCAAGGTCAGTGTGGTAGTGGGTGATGAAGGTATGTGCTGACTTCCAGGTAGCAGCCCTGCAAATTTCCTGGATGGGGACGTCCCCGTAAGCAGCTACCGATGCAGCGGTATGGCGGGTAGAATGAGCTCTTATCCCTCTGGGAGGCTCCATGCCTGCCAAGCTATAGCAGAGATCTATGCAGGAGGTGACCCACCTGCCTATCGTCCGCTTGGCTGCAGGTCTGCCAGGTGCGGCTTCAGCGTAGGTGACAAACAGTTGGCGAACCTCTCCCAGAACTTTAGCCGTCCGCTCCTTATAATAAGCGAGCGCTCTTCTAGGGTCCAAAGTACGGAGCCTATATTCGGCCTCCGAGGTGTGAATGGGGTAGAACACCGGCAGAGTCAACACCTGGTTAAGGTGAAACTCCGACACCACCTTCGGAAGGAATTTCGGGTTGGGGCACAGGACAACCTTGTCCCTGTGGAAGATCAAATAAGGAAACTCGATGGAAAGCGCCTGGAGCTCTTCCATCCTTCTGGCTGATGTGATAGCCACCAAGAAGGCAGTTTTCCACGACAGGTGGGAGATATTGCACCTGTGCATTGGTTCGAATGGCCTGCCCATGAGCTTAGCCAATACCAGCAGTAGATCCCACGGAGGTGGAGGTTCTCGCGCCGGAGGGGATATGTGATCAAGGCCTTTGAAAAAGCACGCGACCACCTTCTCCTGCGCCACTGACTGCTTCCCGGCCCGCGCCCGGTAAGCAGAGATGGCAGCCAGGTGCACCTTAAGGGTCGTCGACCGGAGCACTTGCTGAGAAAGGGACCACAGGTAGTCCAGAATGCTTGCCAAGGAACAGGAGGAAGCATCCAGACCCTTGCCCTGACACCAAATGGAGAATCTCTTCCATTTCAAGGCATAGCATTTTCTGGTCGACTCCTTACGGGACGCCTCAACAACGTTGAGGACCTCGTCAGAAAGACCCAAGGCCTGGAACTCTAGCCGCTCAGGAACCAGGCCGTCAGGTGCAGGGATTGAAGGTCTGGATGGAATACCTTCCCCTGATTGACTGAGATCAGGTCTGGGCGGGCTGGAAGCTGCCTCGGGAGCCTGGAGCTGAGACTGAGGAGATCTGGATACCAGAACTGACGGGGCCAGTCTGGGGCTACCAGAATCACCTGCGCCTTGTCCCTCCTCGCCTTGAGAAGCACCTTGTGGATCAAGAGAAATGGGGGAAAGGCATAGAAGAGGCCCGGGGTCCACGGCCTCGAGAAGGCATCCCCCTGCAGTGAGCCCTGCTGCGGGGGGTGGGCATGAAACAGTCTCAGCTTCGCATTCTCCCTGGAGGCAAACAGGTCCGCCTGAGGCGTGCCCCAGTGGGAGAAGAGATCTTGTACTACCTCCGGCAGGAGAGACCACTCGTGAGACGCAGCCCCTATCCGGCCTACGGCATTGGCCAGGGTGTTGGAGGCTCCTGCCATGTGAATGGCAAGGAGATCCGCCTCCAGGCTGTGCACGAGTGACCAAATGCGGACAGCTTCCCTGGCAGAGGCATGGAGCGCGTTCCGCCCGGGTGGTTTAGACAGTACATGGTCGTGGTATTGTCCATATGAACCAGAACTACTTGACCCCGTAGAAACGGAGTGAAGGTGGTGAGGGCTAGACGAACCGCTCGAAGCTCCAGCAGGTTGATATGGCATCGGGACTCCCGAGGGGACCAGAGGCCATGCGCTCTGTGTTCCCCCAGATGGGCACCCCAACCCATCAGAGAGGCATCAGTCAATAGAGAGACCGTCGGCTCGGGGCGGACAAACGGAATGCCCTCCTGCAGATGTGCCGGAATGGTCAACCACTGGAGAGCGTTCCACATCCCCTGGGTCACTGTCACTAGCTGATCCAATGGATCGAAGCGCTGTGACCACTGGATGGCCAGTCCTCATTGAAGGGGACGCATGTACCAGCGAGACAAACATACCACGCTGGTGCAGGCTGCCATGAGGCCCAGGAGGCGCAGGAAGTCCCAGGTAGGGCGCGATTGCTCAACCAGAAATGATCGGGCAAATAAGGAAAGAACCTCGGCCCTGTCCGCCGGGAGCCGAGCTCTGGCTCGAACAGGGTCGAGCTATATCACCTGCTTTGGCATGAGTTCTGACTTGGCCTCGTTGATGAGGAGGCCAATCTGAGAGCAAACCTGGAGGGCCAGATCTCTGGACCGCTCCTCCTCCGCTCTGGAGTGGGCTGCAATCAGCCAGTCATTCAGACAGGGGTACACCTGGACCCTTCGGTGCCGCAGGAATGCTGTCACCACTGCCATGTATTTGGTGAAGACCCTTGGAGCTAGGGAGAGGCCGAAGGGAATGGCCTGGAACTCGTAAAAGGACCCCTCCGCTCTGAAGTGGAGGAATCTCTGATAAGACGGATGGATTGGGACGTGAAAGAACGTGTCCTGGAGGTCCAGGGAACAGAACCCCACGCCTCGTTCCAAGGATGGGATTATCTGAGCCAGAGTGACCATCCTGAAGGTCCAAGACCTTAGGAACCTGTTCAGGTCATGCAGGTCGAGAATGGGGCACCAGCCCCCCATCCGTTTTGGGACCAGGAAATACCTGGACACAAACCCCGGGTCTGGAGGAGGGTCTGCCACCTTCCTGATCGCCTCTTTTTCAAGGAGCAGGGCAATATCAGCTCGGCGGGCCAACAGCGAGGCTGTGGACCCCGTAGCCCCCCCGAGGGGCGACGGCTCAAAAGGGTGGGGTCTGCTCTAACTCCAGAGGCAGGCCCTTTCCTACCACCTCCAACACCCAGCGGTCCGTGGTGATAGCGGATCAGGCGGAAAGGAAGTGGCGGAGCCGTCCCCCCAGAGGGGGCACCCAGGGGGAGTGACGGGGCTGGTGGCGACACCCCTCAACCCATCACTGGGCAGGCTTGGAGGAGGGACCGGCCGAGGGACCTCCTGGGCCTTTACCTCCCTGCTTCCTGTTGGAGGAAGCCGCGGGCTTGGGTTTGGGATGCCAAGCGCGAGACTGCTGGCCCTGATGCTGGTGGGCCGGACGTGCCGCGGGTGCAGAAGGATGAAAGGACTTGTGCTGCTGCTGACGGTGGCCTTTGTCCTTCTGGGCGGAGGTGACCGAGTTCAGGGTGGCACTGGACTTTTCGATCCCTGGAGGTGACCTTCCACTCCAGGGCCGAAGAGGTCGGTCCCCAAGAACAGGACATCCGCCAACTTGTGCTGGGTAGGCGCCGTAAAGGTGGATATCCTCAGCCATGCCCTGCGGCGCATGGCCACTGCGGCCGCCACTGATCTGGCACAGGAATCTCCTATGTCCAGAGCTGCCTGGAGCTGCTGCTTCGCCACTGCCCTACCCTGGTCCCGGACCTGCCGGACCGTGGTCTGGAGGTCAGCCAGGAGAAGAGGGATCACCTCATCCAGGGAGCCCTTGAGGGTGTGGGAGAAATGTGCCATCAGCAAGGCCGAGCTGGCCTGGCGGAGGCCAAGGGAGGACACAGTGTACACCTTGCGCCCAGCGTAGTCCAGCTTTTTGGACTCCTTGTCGGGGGGCTTGTCCACGTTCCTGGCGTTCCCGGAACGCCGGAAAACGCAGTCGGTGACCAACCCCTCGGCAGACGGGTGCTCCGAAAACCCGGGCAGAAAGCCGGTAGGGACCGCATACTTCCTGGCCATCCTAACCAAGGGCGCAGGACAGGAAGCAGGCCACAGCCAAAGCTCCAAGGCTGGGTCGACAATGGCCTCAGCCACAGGGGTGGATATCCAGAGAGTAATGCTTGGTGAATGTATGAACTGTTTTCCAGGTGGAATCCCCTCGGTCCGCTTGGACATGGGCTCGAGCTGCATCCCGGTGGACTCAGAGATAAGCCGAAGCAGACCCATGAAGGACGATGGGCTTTCGTCCAGTGACTGGCCCCCGGAAGACTCCAGGTCAGCCTGCCTGGAGAATAGGAAGGAGTTGTCGTCGGACTTCGAAGAGTCCGCGAAGAGCTGCTTAGGCTCGAGCCACCTCCACCTGCCGAGGACGGTCGAGTGAGGTGACCGACAACCTGTGGGGCAGGCCTTGAGCCGACCGAGAGTCCTTGGTCGGTGCCCCTGATTTCGGTTGTGGAGGCGGAGGTTCCACCACAATCGGTGGGGAAGCAAGTTTAGGCTGAACAACCGGCCCAGACATGGGCATCTCGAATGCTGAGAGAAGTTGTTTCGGCCGATCGGGTGACAGCCACTTGATGGCCGGGGAAGGCGTCAGAGTCGACTTAGTCCCAGACAAAAGTGACTGCTGCCACATCAACTCCTCGTAGCGTCGACGCAATTTGCGCCGGAGCCTCTCCTCATCCGAGGAGGAAGATGAGGAGCGGCGTCGCCGCTCACCTCGGTACTGAGACCATCGATGTCGGCGGGCTCGGCTGGACCGAGAAGAGGTCCAAGATCGAGATCGAGAACCTCAGTGTGTCCGAGGGCGGGTCTGGGAGGGAGCAGGGGACACCCGCTCCTCCCTCAGCTCGGACGGCTTAACCGGGGACTGCTGCACCGATGGCGCAGATAAATCCTCGGTTTCCACCGGGGGAACCGGCGAAGACAGGGTGTCAGCCTCACCAATCGACAAACCGTCTGAAGGGTTGAGAAATATCTCGACCGCGTCGACGGCTGTCTCGGCTGGCTGACCTGACGGGGATGCTGTGAAGCCAGCAGCCTTAGCCGCAACCTCGACCGAAGTCGACGGTCAGCTGTCCGGGGAAGGGGACCTCTCCCGCTCCCACGAACGCCGATGATGGGACTTACCCTTGGGATCCTTCTTCTTGGACCGAGAGGAATGTCCCGATGGCCCCTCTCCCTTCGTGGAAAGGGAATGGGAAAGCTCCTTGAACTAAGCAGAATACGAGGCACCAAGGCGAGCGGGATAAATGCCGCGACCGAGGAGGAAGATGCGGCCTGGGCCGCCTCCTCCTCGAGGGCAATCATCTGCTCGAGCTGCTCAGCCGAGCCAGCTGCCGCAGTAACCGCCCAACGGGCCTCTTTCGACTTAACCGGCAGGTAGCGCTTCTCGCGGCGCCCGAGCTTCAACCGGGCAGCGCGGTCCTCCAAGACGCTGGCCGAGAACGAACAGCAAGATTCGCAGGCCAGCGGATCGTGTTCTAGGCCGAGGTAGTAGACACACGTGGAGTGCGGATCCGTCCTGGACATTTTCTGCCCGCACAGGCACCACCGAAAACCAGGAGTCGATTTGTCCATCGCAGCCACGAGGGAAAAGAAAGACCGAAGTCTTGAAAATTTTAAAACGAGTTTCGGACGAACTGAAGAATTAGGATCCAGTCTAACACGCAGAACATTAAGGAGGGAACCTGAGCTTCCAAGCGGTAAGGAAGATCTGGCGTCATGGGGCGGAGCTGAGAGTTTTACCACCCGGGTGGGAGGGAGGAGCCAGCTTGAAGACCTTCCGGCAAGATTTAAAGCGGCAAGGAACCTGCTAGACAGTGTGGATTTACAACATATCCATGTCCCTAGAAACACAGTTTTCCAAGTCAAGTACTTAAGCTCTGCAGAGGACAAAGGCTCAAAGGGGGGTTGCATAAGCTGAGCAATGCAAACATTAAGGTCCCAAGCAGGAGCAGGGTCCCTGAAGGGAGGATTGGTGTGCAACAATCCCTTGAAGAGTTTACAAAATACAGGATGGGCTGATAGAGGAGAGGGCTTGCCTACTGACAAGAAAGCAGAAACAGCTGCCAAAGGTACTTTGACTGTAGCTGGTCTGAGTCCCAAGCCATTGAGATGAACCATATAGTCCAGGACTATAGGCAACCCAGCAGATTCTGGAGAAATATGCTTACCAGAGCACCAAATAGTGAACCTTTTCCATTTGGAGTTGTAAGTCTTTCTGGTGGAAGGCTTTTGAGAAGCCCTAAGAATATCCAGAACACCTTGAGAGAGGTGCAGATCAAACTCTAACTCTTCAAGAGCCAGGCCTTGAGATTGAGAGATTTGAGATTCGGATACCAAATCCTTCCCTGAGAGGATGTCAACAGGTTGTAATTCCTGGGAAGAGACAGGGGAAGGTGGACTGCTAAGGACAGTAACAGTGGATACCAGGACTGTCTGGCCCAGTCTGGAGCGATCAGAATCACTCTGCACGGTTGAGACCTGATCTTGACTAGCACCTTGAACAGGAGAGGGAAGGGGGGAAAAGCATACAGGAACTTCCCTTCCCAATTGAGAATCAGAGCATCCAGGGGGACTGAGCCCAAGACTGGGGGTCTGCAACAAAACAGAGGAAGTTGGTGATTGTCTGGGGCTGCAAAAAGATCTATCTGTGGAGTGCCCCATCTGGAGAAAACCACTTTAAAAATTAGGGGATCTAGGGACCATTCATGGTGGCCCCGAAATATCCTACTGAGTGCATCTGCTAGGACATTGTCCTTCCCTGGGAGGTGAACTGCTCTCAGAGAAGTTTGCAGGGAATAGGCCAGAGACCACAACTTCATTGCTTCTGTGCACAAGGCCGTAGTCCGAGTGCCCCCTTGCTTGTTGATGTACCACATTGTGGTGGTTTTGTCTGTTCTGATCTGGACTACTTTGTTCTGAACAGACTTGGAAAAAGCCTGCAGTGCCAGAAACACTGCTCTGAGTTCCAAGAGACTGATGTGAACCAGAGATTCTTAAGGTGACCACAGCCCTTGGGTGGTAAGATCCAAGTGGGCCCTCAGCCCAAGAGGGAGGCGTCTGTGGTGAGGATTAGTGAATGAGACTGAGTGACAAAATGAACTCCTTGTCTTAAATTGTCTTGATCCTGCCACCCTTGCAAAGCCTGGATCAGGGTTCAAGTCACTGGGACTAGTTTGGTAAGGGAATCCTTTCTCTGGGACCAGAAGGCTCTTAAATGGAACTGAATGTCCCCATCTGAAATCTTGCCCCCTGGACCACTGCTGTAGAGGCTGCCATGTGGCTCAGGAGCTGCAAGAAGTGCCTTGCTGGTCAAGACACCTGAAGGGTGAAAGATGAGGCCAGTTCTATTAGTGTCCTTGCCCTGTCCAGGGGAAGGAAGGCCTTTGCTCTTATTGTATCCAGTTCCGCCCCTATAAAGGTGAAGAGCTATACTGGCTCGAGAACTGACTTTGGAAGGTTTAGGAGAAATCCTAAGGAAGTGAGCAGTTGCTGAGTTATCTGAAGATGTGACTAGACTTGGTCTGAGACTGGCCACTATGAGCCAGTCGTCTAGGTGCATGGAAAGATGGAGATCTTTTTCTCCTTAAGAAAGCAACCACTACTGCCAGGCACTTTGTGAACACCCTTGGGCCGAAGTTAGACCAAAGGGCATTGTTCTGAATTGATAGTGGCCTGAGGGCAACTCGAACTTGAGGTACTTTCTGTGGGAGCACCTGATGGGAATGTGAAAGCAGGCATCTTTTTGAGGTCCAGGGAGGCTAGCCAGTCCCTCTGGCTCTAGAGAAGCAGAATTATTCCCAGAGTCACCATTTTGAATTTTGGCTTTAAAAGGTGCTTGTTTAGATATCTCAGATCCAGGATGGGCCACCATTCTCCTGTCTTTTTTGGGGTTAGGAAGTACCTAGAGTACAATTCTCTGCCCCTGTGTAGGGTAGGAACCCTTTCTATGGCTCTGAGAGCCAAGAGGGAAGAAACCTCTGTCTCTAGGGCAAGGGTCTCTGATGGATTTGCAGGTGGAAAGGATCTGGTTCTCATCTTTGGAAATTTTTTGAAGCTGAGAACCAGTCCCTGGCTTAGTACTTCCAGGACCCACTTGTCTGATGTTAAAGACTTCCAAGTCCTGGACAAAGTAAGCCAGCCTGCCCCCTACCGGTATTGGAGAATCGGCCCAGGCAGACCCATCAGGGTGTCTGCTTGGCAGGGGCTTTAGGCTGAGGGGTGGAAGCAGGCCTGCTCATACCCAGTCTGCCTCTCCTCCAAAGAACCCCTCTGAGCAAAAGCAGAAGAGGAGGCCTGGGCTTGGTAAAAGGCATTTGAAAGGGCCTGCCTCTGCCCCTGGAATGCTGCCTCAGAGGAGTGGCTTGCCTTTCTTTGGCCTGAGCACTCCTGTAGGTGGTCCTGTACTCGTTCATCTTCTTCATGTAGTTCTCTGTCTGCTC
Organism: Neoceratodus forsteri; assembly: GCA_016271365.2. Taxonomy (NCBI): domain Eukaryota; kingdom Metazoa; phylum Chordata; order Ceratodontiformes; family Ceratodontidae; genus Neoceratodus; species Neoceratodus forsteri. The sequence continues at coordinate 264,916,798 of CM057451.1, read as the reverse complement.
CCCAAACAGAGAATTACCAATGACAGGGAAATCCATGGCCTTAGCCTGGGTATCCTGTAACAGGCTAGTACATCTGAGCCAAGCCATGCTCCGAAGGGCCACAGATGTAGCCATGACTCTAGATGAAACATCACTGGAGTCCACAGCAGCATGAAATTGCACCTTGATGCCTCAATCCCATCTGCAGCCACCCGCCTCAACCTCCTTGTCAAGCTGGTCAGGGGCCTGTTGCTAGAGCCATCACAGTGTCACACCTGGACTTGGTATCTAGCTGTGTGAGGCCATATAGTTAGCCTGCCTGAGTCCCAAAGATGCTGCCACGCATCTGTTTCTTTGCCATGGCATCAATCCTCCTGGAGTCCTTATCCGGGGGTGTAGCCAAGGAATATTTGCCTTATCACAGGCAGCAGCCTGCACTACCCCAACATGGCTGCATTGCTGGGAAAAGGAACCTGTGTCTGAGCTCTGAAGAGTATACCTCTTGTCCATTCTTCTGTCCACAAGAGGTATGGAATTAGGAAGTTTTAGAATTTTAAATGTCCGTTTCCCAAAAGACGTTATGAGGAAAGACAATCTCCTGGACTCTGGGATGTCCATCATCTCAACAAAATCAGGCTCCTCCTGAACTCTCACTGCTTCTTCCATAGGAAGCTGGAGGGTTTCAGCCACTTTCTTGTAAAACATAAAGTGGGAAGGGACTCAGAAAGCCTAGGAGGAGAAACACCTGAAGGTCTGTCTGGGAGATGTCCGGTCAATAGGCACATCCAGACTTGATAATCACCATCATCATCATCTTCATATTCTCCCTCCTCCTCCTACGGTTCATAAAATTCTTCTAAAGTATAATGCGGAACTGGGGGAACCGACCGAAGCGAGCCCCTGACAGATGGTGCCGGTTCGGCCGAACCGTTAGCGATCGAACCATCCTTATCACTTTAAGCTATCTCATCAGTGGCCGGAGAAAGAACTGTGGATCTGAACGGATGATTTATCCCTTTCTTTCAACCAGAACCGACCCTCAGAATCAGTTCTCCTTTTGCCTGAAGAGTTTAAGCCCTTGGTCAGGGCACTCCTGGTTCGATCGGAACTGAACCGGCTGGCCATCCAGGTCAGCGACTTCTCGGCCTCCTTTCCTCAGTCTACCTACTCTCTTATCCAGGGGTAGCTTGGGAAAACTGTTACAAATTTGGCAGTCTGAATTGAGGTGGTCAAACCCAGACAATAAACACAGGTGGTGGGGGATCAGCCTTAGCAAAGGCTTCCCACACACACTACAGTGTTGAAACCCAGTGGGCCCAGTTTTTCTTGGGTTTCTCAGACATGGCCAACCAACCAAAACTTACCCTTTTTTCGGCAATCCGCCATGCAAGACACCACTATTGGTTCCTGACCGTGTTACGAGTCTTGGAAAAAACCACAAAGAAATCCGTTTTTTTTTAGAACCGATACTGACCGGTTACCACACTCTAATAAAGGCAGAATTTTTTGTACACAAACCTGATCGGTTCAAACCGAACCGATCCAATGTTTACAAGTTTCACACAGAAACTAAAATAGCAAAACCTATCTAGTACTCACGGTACCACAGACAGAGACTAAAACCGACAGGTTTAGAAGCAGAAATTCAGTCGAAACCGAGCAAAAAAACTACACTTTAACCGACATTTTTGAACCAAGCGAAGGAGAAATCTCCGGAGTGACTGTTCAGTGAGGCGGAGTAAAGAATCTGACAGTTGGAGAACAAACAACAGCAGACAGAGGTTTCAACCGAACTCGAGCTCAGCGTTCCATGCCCTGCATGGAAAGTTAACTCTTTGTTCTCTGGGGCAGTTCAAGGGTTGGAGATCACTGCAATAGTCAGAATACAGCAAGACTTTATGTTGTTTGAAAGTACAGTTACGTAAGAACTTATCGTAACAGTAGATCTTCGAGAACAGCTCTTGCAGCAGGTTACACCATTAGAACTGAAGCCATCAGGCGCCAGGACACCACGGACATTTTCTAGCTAGCAGTCTTCAGCAGGGACTGCCTCCGATGTCGGTCCCACCCCCGACGTCAGGCGTAGTACATAAGGAGGCGGTGCCCCCACAATCCCCAGTTTTCCTGCTGGATGACATCAGAAGAGGAGACAGAGGATCTGCCACCAGATGGCCAAGACTAAAAAAAAACTTCCCATCCCCTAAGATGGATGTTTGGCTACTACCTACCTCCACAAAAAGGGGGAATGGTGGGCCGGAAGGGACTTGCTGCAAGAGTTGTTCTCGAAGATCTACTGTTACAGTAAGTTCTTACGTAACTGTACTATCTTACTTCGAGATACAGCTCTTGCAGCAGGATACACCATTACGACTGATTCCCAAGCAATAGTTGCAATCTTATGCCACAGGGAGGAGGAAAGGTAGGGATAACAACCCTACTCGAGCCTAAGACAGAAGTCCCTGAAGGATGGCTAGGCCAAACCCTGCTCTACGCCTCGATGCAATGTCCAGGCTGTAATGCCTCATAAAGGTATGCACCAAGTTCCAAGTGGCTGCAGCGTAAATAGCTGAGGTGGAGACATTTCTTAACGCCGCAAAGGAAGTGGCCACTCCTCTCGTGGAATGACCCTTAACCACGCCTGGTAAGGGTTTATTGCACTTATCATAACAGAAAGAGATACACTGGATGAGCCACCTCGAGAGAGAGTGTTTAGAAACAGGAGCTCCTTTCATTCTAACAGCAAAGGAGACAAAAGTTGATCCAACTTTCAAAACTGTTTGGTTCTGGTCAGATAATATCTGAGGCACATGTGTACATCAAGGGTGTGAAGAAGGGCTTCTCCTTGGTTGGTGTACTTAGGAAAATACACCGGTAAGTCGATATCCTGATTAAGGGTGAGGGCTGAAACCACCTTAGGCAGAAACTTTGGGTTTGTCCTCAGGGATCCCTATCCTGATGGAAAACTAAATAAGGTTCTTTGCACATCAGCGCATGCAACTGAAATCCTTCTTGCCGTGAAGTAACTGCAACAAAAACAACGCTCACGACAGAAAATGAAGCTCGCAATCCGGCTGGTTCAAAGGTGGCAGCGGTTGCTCCAGGACGAGGGCAAGTCCCAAGGAGGAATCGGATCCTTGATAGGCGGCCTAAGGCGGAGAACTCCCTTAAAAAGGCACGAGTAGTGTCCAATTGGGCCACCATCCGATGGCCTATGGGGGCATGGTAAGCCGAAATTGCGCAAAGGTGCACCTTAATCGAGGAGTAAGCCAGTCCGGACTGAAAAAGTGAAAGCAGCTAATCCAGAACCAGCTTTTCGGGACATTCTAACAGCGAGAAACCGCGCGCTTGAGCCCACAAGCAAAATCTATGCCATTTCATGGTGTACGTTGCATGGGTTGCCGGTTTTCTGGCGGCAGAGAGTACATCTGCCACTTCTTGCAAGACCCTGTATCGCAACATGGCAATGTCTCTAGGAGCCAAGCATGCAGGTTCAAAGAACGCAAGTCCGGATGGACTAATGAACCCTCCTCCTGAGACAGCAGATGGGAGTTGATTGGCAAAGGAAGTGGAGGTTCCCGGGATAGCTGATGCAGAAGCGGGAACCAAATTTGTCTGGGCCAGAAAGGCGCTATCAAAATGAGCGTCACCTGCTCCCTGCAAAGTTTTAAAAGGACTCTCTGGATCAACGGGAAATGAGGGAAGGCATAGAGGAATCTGCCCGCCCAGGAGAGGGACAACAGCGTTTCAGAAAACACCAGGTCCTGGATCTAGCGAGCAAAAATTGGGCAGTTTTGCGTTGGATGGGGACGCGAAAAGGTCTAACTCTGGAGTGCCCCATCTGTGAAACAGATCCTCTGCCACCTCCTGTAGAAGTTTCCACTCATGGACTCTGGCCTGACAGCGACTCAGGCTGTCTGCAACGGCATTCTCCACTCCTGGGACGTGTACTGCAATTAGGTTTGCGCCGTGCTGCACTACCCACTCCCACACTCTCATGGCCTCCCTGCAAAGCGGGTAGGAGTGACTGCCTCCTTGTTTGTTGAGGTAATACATCACCACAGTATTGTCTGTTTGTAACAGGAGAGTACCCGGTGGAATCTCCAACTGGAAGGCTTGCAGAGCGTAAAGAACCACCCTCATCTCCAAAATGTTGATGTGGAGATGAGATTCCTGGGCTGTCCATGTGCCCTGAGACCTCACCCCGTCTAGGTGTGCTCCCCACCCAAGCCCTGAGACATCTGTGGAGAGAGTCACAGTCGGAGACAGCACTACAAAGGGAACCCCCGTGGAGAGGTTCCCCAGATCTAGCCACCATTGCCAATCCTGAATCGCGGCATTCGTGATCCGAATCGGCTGCTGCAGATGGTCTTGCCTTTGGTCCCATTGCACCCTTAGCATCCACTGAGTTACCCTCATGTGGAGCCTAGCCATCGGGACTGTTGCAATGGCCACAGCCATGTGTCCAAGCAGGCGAAGGACCAATCTGGCCGGGGCGGTCTTCTTCGCCGACAGGTCCCTGATGAGGGATCTGATGTGTTCCCCTCTGTCCGCGGAAAGAAAAGCTTTCCCTCTGACAGTGTCCAGAACTGCTCCTATAAACTGCAGTTTCTGGGATGGTACCATGAGTGACTTCTCGTAGTTAATGAGAATACCCAGTGATTGAAAAAGGGACTGGGTACGATGAATGGTCGTCATCAGTGCCTCCTTGGAGGAGCCATGAGAAGCCAGTCGTCCAGGTATGGGAACACGAGTGGCCTTGTCTACTCAGAGCGCCTTCCGGCCATGCTACTGCCATTGAAGATGCGAGGTGCCGATGACAGCCGAAGAGGCGCTCGGAACTGATAATGGCGGCTCTGAAACTTCGAGCGTTGGAACCTCCTGTGCGCTTGAGCAACTGGGATGCGCAGGTAGGCATCCTGCATGTCTAACGACACCAAAAAGGCGTCCCGCTTCAGCATGGGGATTAGGCCCAGAAGGGTCACCATGCGGAAGCGTTTGTAGACGACCGACAGATTGAGGTCACTGAGGTCCAGAATTGGTTGGACCCCTGTTTTCTTTGGAACCAGGAAGAAGTGCGAATAATAGCCTAACCCTCCCTGGTTCTCTGGAACGTGCTCTAAGGCTTCTTTCTCCAGAAGTGTGAGCACTTCCTGCTGTATAAGCAGGGTGTGCTGACCCAAATAGCGGGAAAGCAGGGGAGGCCTTGTAGGTGGGCTGCCTACGAATTCTATACAGTGGCCTTTTTCGACCAATTGCAGCACCCACCTGTCAGTGGTGATCGACCGCCACCCTGGCAGGTGACGTGCGATGCGACCCCCGACCTTCATTTCCCATTGATCCTGAGGAGGGGTGGGGGCCGGGAAGGAGTCATGCTGTGTCAGCGTTATATCCTGCAGGTTAACCAGACTTTGCGACTCGGTGCCCCTGCCTGGGCATGACTTGGCCTGGGCTTTTCGGGTAAAGGAGCCCCTCTGCTGTTGGCCAGAACGCGGTTGTTGCCTTTGTGTCCTGCCACGAAAGCGACTCTGGTTCCTACGAAAGGAACTAGGTCGAGATCTGTACATGGCCTGGACAGATCTAACTGCCTTCCCTGCGTCCTGAAGTTTGGTGATCACCTTCTCAGAGGCTTCACCAAAAAGGACTTCCCCGTTGTAAGGGACGTCCAGGATGTTCTTCTGGATGTCCGGGGTAAAACCCGAGATGCCGCGCCAAGAGTGTCTCCGGAGACGCACGGCTGAGGCTGCAGCTCTGGCCGAAGAGTCCGCAGAATCGTATGCGGCTCTGAGCACCTGGGTCCCCACATCCGAACCCGTACAGAGAAGATTTAAAAGCTCCTCCTTTTGACCACCGTCGGGCATCTTCTCAACCAGGTCCTGTCCCTGTTCCCACAGTGCATTCTGGAATTGGACCATGTGGGTGAGGTAATTTAGAGACCTGATAGCGCAAGTCACAGCCGCGTACGTGCGCCTACCCAGGACATCCAACTGCTTGGATTCTGGGTCCAGTGGCTGTGTGCTTAAGTGCTGAGGTCTCTGAGACTGGTCATGCGAGGCCGTGATGACCAGGGTATCAGTCAGAGGATGGTTCGCCAGATACTGGTCCTCCCTTGGGGCCTTGTATAGGCGGTCAGCCTTGTTTGGCACTGCCGGAGTCGAATGCGGACACTTCCACGCAGCCTTGGTGACGTCCGAAAAGGTGTCCACCAAGGGTGGCACTACCACAGGCTTTGGGTCTTTCTGCCGAAGGTAGCGTGCAAGGCGCCGTCTCTCAGGGTCCAGCTCTTCAACATCCCACCCCATATTCTCCTGAATGTGCCTTATGATCTCAGCGAATAATGGGTCATCCAGAGGAAACCTGGGAAGGTTGTGTGGGTCTGGGGAGGGAATGCTGATGGAAGAAGGAGATCTGGAGCACCCTGAGGTGTCAGATCTAGAGTCCTCCAAGGATGAGGTGTACTGGCGTCGTCTGGGTCTCTTAGGGCTGGGTGACCCCGAAGTGGATCTTGAGGGAGGTCTTCTCCTATCTGAGGATCTGCCCCTAAGAGGAGATGTTGGTTCCTTGGGGGTTGGTGACGGTCCTACGGGGCCCCTTGGGTGGAGGAGGGGGCGTAGGTGCTGAAGGAGTAGGTGGAGGCGGAGCCGAAGTAGGAGGAGGGTGCGTGGCGACCACATCCTTCCTGATGGTGTCCCACCAGAAGGTGAAGAGCTCCTTCACCTCTGCCAAATTCAGGCCCGACAGGCCGGGTACCAGTGGCCTGTCGCCGGGGTCGGGTGTTGGGTCCTCAGGGATCTCCCGCTCCGGGGAGGGTTCCTGTGGGAGCCCGACAGTTCCGGAGTCGCCCGCCTGGTCCTCGGGCTGCGTGGTGTCCTCCTCAGATGATACCTTCCGACCGACGTCGGTAGGCGACGGTGGTGCGGTCCTCCTCTCTGGGGTAGCGGCGGTGGGTCCCTGGCCCGGCGCCCTGGGAAGCGAGCGGCAGCCGGCGCGTTGTCTTACTAGCGGCTCCTGGGAGTGCCTATGATGTTTGGCCGACGTTGGGTCTGGCGTCCGTTTTAGAGACATTAGGTCCTTGGCCTTACGCGGGACCGGGTCCGACCCACGCTGAGGCTGGGACACCGACCTGGCGTCGGAGTCCCGACGGCGGAAGGAAGACTTGTGGCACTCCCCAGACTTGAACGAGGCCTTAGAAGGAGTGGATGAAGCCGATGGCCTGGAAGTCTTGATAGGCTGCAGGGAGGACGAGCCGCTGGACGATCTGACCTGAACCGGGAGGCCGAGACTGAGCCCTGGAGGGGGAGCGGTCTGACCGCGAGCCAGAGCTTCGGGAGTCAGAGGCCCTCGACGGGGACCTGGGCCTTTCCTTCTCCCGGTGTTTTTGGGTCTTCCCTGATGACTCCCCCCTGGAGGAAGGTTCCCTATCCATGGCCTTGAGTTTCTCCTCCAAGAGAAACGCTTGAAGGGCCTTCTGGCGGTGGATCCTGGTGCGACTGTTGAAGCCCTGGCAGAAGGAGCAGGCCTTGGTGTCGTGTTCCGGGCCTAGACAACGGACGCAGGCTGAGTGAGGATCCTTGAAGGGGATCTGTTTGCCGCAGGCACACTTCGATGGGTGACTTTACAGAGAGGTATTTGGAGAGGATATCAGATGAATCCAATTCGTATGAGAAAAAAAGAGAACACCTAGTTCCTAGTCGTCGCATGCTAGAAAGTGACCGAGAGGCCGATGCTGCGATGTCGACAGCGGGAAAACTGGGGATTGTGGGGGGACTGCCTCCTTATGTACTACACCTGACGTTGGGGGTGGGACCGACGTCGGAGGCGGTCCCCGCTGAAGACTGCTAGCTAGAACATTTCCGTGGGGTCCTGGCGCCTAACGGCTTCAGTCCTAATGGTGTAACCTGATGCAAGAGCTGTATCTCGAAGTAAGATTGGCGACTGACAGAGGTGGAGACCGACGCCTGGCCCTGATAACCGACCATCTATGCGCAGACGTAAAAGAAGGCGACCTCGAGTGAAGCCATTTCTTTTTCGACCTGTGTGTCAAAGAAGAAGAACTTGAGGCCAAACGGTGCTGTGAGCGGAACCATTTCTTTTTATGCTTTCGGGGGGACCACCCATACCCCTGAGCATCGGACCGTCCATTATCAGACCCCACCCCTTCCTCCGGGGAGGGCAGTGGACCAGACCCACCCCGGCTGACTAAACATTTTTCATATGAAGTCTCCCTACCGTCACCTGACCCGCTCATGGTCGACTCCGTCAATGGAGGGCTGAAGACTTCTTTCTTGTTATAAGTAGAATTAAATATAACCGGTACTTATTCGAAGATAAACTACAAAACAAAAACAAAACTGAAAACTAAGCTGCTAGTTTGAAGTTTGACTCCCGGCGGGTGAGCAACGTCGTCACTGAAGCAAATTCAACGGCGGGAAAAAAGGAACTGAGGCGGTTGGAGGGTTGATGCTGAGACAGTCTTCACCGCACGAGCCGGGGCTCGTGGTGCCGCTTCCTCCTGGTTCCATCTCAGACGCCGACCCTCTTGAAAAAAGTTTGCTCCCGCTGGGTCCTAGCACCTCCAGCGAACTCCCATTAATGTGAATAAGTGGTGGAGACTTTATGCCCAGGAAGATCCAGGATGTAGGGGGCAACATTTTCGCCAAAAGAAATGATTCGTGAGGACCGTCTATTAAGGACCAAGTGAAGAAATATTTAACCTTCCCTCCATTTCCATACCCGGATGTCCCGATCGGGAGCAGTTCAAAAGGCAATGAACTTGGATTAAGGGCTGCACGAAAAGGGCCTTCCCAACTCTCCTTTGTCAGACAGAAGTTATCCCTGGGAGTTATATGGAAATTGGGCTCCAGGGGAAGACGCTGCATTGTCAGAGCAAAGGGTGAGGATACATGTCACCCATTTTTCCAGATATTAGTATGGAGCAGCCCGTTGTGATGGTAAAATGTCTTCTAGGCCTTAATGCACAGAGAATCCCCCTCTGAGACACACCCGCGAGTCCCAGTCAGCTATTAGAGATCCCAGCCTCCAAGGCCCCAAATCAGTCGCTTGGCCAGGACAAGCTGCAGGCTGTAACGGGACGTCTTCACGCCGAACCCCAAGGCTTAGGCAGTTGAAGAACTAAACTTAAACTGCGAGGCTGCGGGTGTTCCCTGGATTAGCCCACAACCCCTCCCCCGAGTCGCAACCAGGAAAGCCAGCGTTATCTCGATCCATACCTCAGTAGGCTCGATGAGAGCGCAAGTAAGTACTTACTGTATGCTGGCTGATTTAATCTGGCTTTGCCCCTCCGAGATGCGTCCTGTTCCGATTATGGACTTCTTCAAGCAGCAACTAGAAAGGTATGTGCTCCTGTATCGTGGGGCTGGAGGATGCAGAAGGGGGAGAATGAATGGGGGCAGACAGCCAAGTTGGCGAGGGGAAGTGCTTTCAACTTGTAGATTAGCCCCTCAAGGAAGTACATTCAGTTTGCAGAAGTAGTTGGTAGTTCCGAGTTGTTGTCTGGGTCAGTGTCTTCAGTATCCTCTTGAAGGTGTGCTGCTTTTCTGCTAACAGTGCTCGGGTCGCCATATTTTCTCAGCATAGCGGAGACATCCGCACGGAGGTTGGTCTGTGGGATCCCCAACTGACAGCCCAGTGTGGTGATACCTTTTTGCGCCACCTTCCACACTGATGCCAGGAGATCTCTTTCCAGCTTTTCCTTGGCCAAAGGCAGGGTGTTAATGCCCAGGAAGAAAGGAGGAGGCAGCCAAGAGATCCTGGTAGATTTTGGTCCCCTGTTCTGTAATTAGTTTGAGCCTCGGAGAGAAGACCTGAGCTTTAATGCCTTTAGAGCGAAGTTGTTTCACTATGGGCCATAAGGTCCTTCTTGCTTCCTGAACCCCAGTAGTATGATCATTATCAATATTTATTTTATGTCCAGAATATTCAATGAGTCCATTCTGCCATGGCCTGAGGATCAAGTCCTCTTTAGCTTGGTAGGAGGTAAGGCGGGCTATTAGTGATCGTTGTCAGGCATCAGCATTGCGGGGTTTGGGACAGAGGGACCTGTGGGCATGGTCCATTTGTAGGTCGAAGTCTGGTGGGAGAGAAAGGGACTCTCTGAGCAGTTCTTGTACAAAGGAGATCAAGTTGGTGTGTTTATCCTCTAGCCCTTCAGGTACCCCGTAAACTCTGATACTCTGTCTCCTACTTCGCCTTTCCAGGTCGTCAACTCAGTGGGTAAGCTCTCGGTCTCTGGCAAGCAAATAGAGCAGAAGCCGATCGTGTCTGTCGACTTGTTCGGAGACCTGTGTCAGGCATAGTTCCAGCTTCTCAGTTTTATGATCTATTTTGCTGATATCCGTACAAAGTTCCAATAGCTTTTGGTCGATTTTTGAGACCATTTTTTTGCAGTTTGCATGATAGTATTGATAAGGTCAGCCTGTTCTCCCTCACCATGCGGCATTGATGAGAGTAGGCCCTCCGGTGCCTCACGATGATTCTAAGCGCTCACTTTGAAGCAATTCTTTTAATTTTTGTGCCAGGGTGTTCGGGGGTTTACCCGATTTATTCCTCTTCGATTTTGCTGGTGAGGACATCATCAATATTGCGATGCTGAATGATTAAGATGCAGTGGGGAGTACAACCTCAGGGATTATTCAGCCATTAGCTTGCTGACATCATTGGAAGTCCCTGGTCCCCAACATTTTAATGAGCAGTTATGCCCTGACATAAGTTTACCAATCTCTCTTGAACTAGCCTGGCCAATTGCCGTACCTCTCCCTTTACTTGAGCCTCACTTGCTGCCTGCGGGGCCCTGTTCTGTCCCCCTGGGTCCCCATGTGGTCTGCTCCATACCCAGTAACATGGTATGGCAATTCACAATTACACTCCAATTTAGTCTAATACTGTGTGTGCACCTGGGACCCTCAAGATTCTCTTTTACACCAGCTATGCCCAGCCCCTATCTGATAGCTTCCAGGTATTGTGCTGTGGCAGAATTATAAACCCAAAGCTCCCCAAAATTCTGAGCTGCACTCTCGATCCCCCCTTGCCTTGACAGTGGGCAACCAGAATATGAAGGCCTACCGCTACTCTGGGTCAGCCTTCCCGATAACTTTGCACACACTGCATAGGCGCACATTATCACAATTGTCAGTTGTCTGCTGGCGGGACAGGGCTCACAGTTGAGAGAGAGGAACCGAGGTGTATTAGATAGCTGCTAAACAATTTAAAGCTATCCCACGGATACCTTCGAGGAGTGCTGGTAGTAGTGATTGTTGGGGGATGCCATGGGATGCCGGAAGGAGGGGATGGGATGTGGCCGATGCAGGTGGCATGGGACAAATGAGTGAACCCAGCAACAAGGCAGAAGATGCAGCTACTGGGAGATTGTGGACTGATTTGAAGGTTGTGGGACTGGTTTCCCTTAGCATAACCCTTGATTCCTCTGGACTTAGAGAAGGTGCAAGATGGTGGGAGTCCCTTTTGTTATTCCCATCCTTAGATATGTAAACTGAACTTTCAGGCTCCTACAACTGAATTTTTTGTTACCCAAGACCATGCTCCTACATATCCCCCTGGGTCTCCGGAATTTTTTTCTTCTCAGTTTCACTATCTGTAAATGAACCTTTATCCAGAAGGGAGCACTTCATATGCCGTAATGGGACCACTGGTCCATACAGCGTGGCAGTATTTCCACTCACCCACCCACCCACTCCCCTGAGGGCTTTGGGCTGCCTACCCCAAGTTCTACAGTGTGTCCTAGGTGTCCTTTTTAGACTTTAAACACTGTAGATGTTACTTGATGCCCAGCTTCACCTAGTCATGTCCCCTACTAACCCTGACTGGTACCCCTGCATATCCCCGAGTCTCCAGAGGTTTGACACCGCAGTTCAGTTGCCTGCAAATGGACCAACACCTATAAAGGACTCCATGTGCGGCACTGAAACCTCTAAGCGATTCAGCCAAGCAGTAGCGTTATCCCTTCCCCCAGCACTTTGGGGATTAGTTCTACATGTTAGCATGAGTTTTTAGTCACAAAGGATTTCAATCTAGCATTGCTGTGCCCTTTCTGGTATATTAGAGAGTTGCTCTTAAGCGATCTTCCTCCCAAAACCTGCATTGCGCCCCCCCCGCCCTAAGGGTTTTCAACTGTACAGATGTTATTACTTGATGGCCCAGGCTCACTCTAACAATAGGATGAGACTAACAGATCCCCTGTTTCACCTACCCCTAATGGATGGCTGAGGCCCCTCCTGACCAAGAAGCGGGGGAACAAGAGGAGTGGATTTTCTCCCACTCATGCCAAGATCAAAGCCCAACTGAACAACCTACAGCAATTCCCCTTTATTAACAAAAATGAGAGAAGCATTTTAACTTCTCCTTTTGACAACGTCTGTTAACCAAGTAAAGGCAACATGCATATCCTCCTAACTCTTGTCATAATGGGTCATCTCTGGAGCTGAATGGGGTGGTGTGGGGCACTGACCCCCCCCCCCAAACACAGGTTTCCCCCTTCACTACTGGCTCAGGTCACTTGGGCATATTCACCCTGATTATACTAACCCTGAATTCCCCCGTTCTGCCAAAGTTCTCCTATCACCTCTCCCCTTACTGTTTACCCCTTCCACTAGACCTTCACAACACTGCCCTGGCGGAGCCATGACTGGTCACTTCACCCCTCTTTATACCCATACATGATGTTTTATACTTCTAGGGCCCCCCTGTAGCCCGCAATGGCCTGGATTTTCCTGTGCACCCTAGGTCTTAGTGACTTTAAATCTTGGACGTACCTAGTTTCCCAGTTTGAGCAGGGAGCCTACGTTTGCTCCCCAAGACCCCAAACCCCAGTTCAGCTTAGTTAAATGACCCATTATAGTTCATTAGTAAAGTATGTTTTATTGATGTTTCTCATTTTGAATTTTAATGAAATCATCTACCTCCTTAAGAAACTGATGTGTGATCTACAGTTCTGTAGCCAGAAGTGGGGGGAAGGAACTGGTCCAGGGCAGTCACAAATGTACTCCCTCTATGGAATAAGATATGGCTACAAAATGTATGAAACTTTATTCTCTTAATGTTAATGGTCTGACCAAGCCCATAAAACGCACCAGGATACTTACCCATCTTGAAAACACAAAGGCAGATGTGGTGTTACCTACAGGAAACACATCTGGCTGCCTCAGAACATGACATGCTAAACAAACAGGGTTTCTCCTCAGTATTCTCTTCTTCCTTTCAAACAGGCAGAAGACGAGCAGTTGCCATACTAATCCCTCACCAGACCCCTTTTCAAGTATTCAACACATGGGTGGACCTGGAGGGCCACCTAATATTGGTTCAGGACACCGTTTAACACAGATGTCACCTTGGCTAATATCTATCTCCCTCCAGGAACCAATACCTCTTCCATGAACACCTGATAGGTAAGATACTTGCCCTAACTAAAGGTGTACTCCTACTCCCAGGTGATCTTAATATCACCCCTAATCCCAACCTGGACTCCTCAAATACCTCTCTTAAGACCCAACCTGCCCCATAAAATTTTTTCAAGAAATACACTCAAGAATTAGGACTGATCGATACCTGGAGATTCCTACACCCTACAGTGAGAGGCTATACCCATTATTCTGCAGTACATGGGACATATTTGTGAATAGATCATTGCCTCACGCAAAAGGTGAGTCTTACCCACCTTGTAGACTGCTCCCTGTGGGATATTGCCTTGACTGACCATGCCCCAGTGATCAGTCTCTGGGACTTTTAATCTACAACCACGGTCTACCTGCTGGAGACTGAACATGTATTACCTGCGCAGTGAACCCTTCAGGGAATTCCCGAGTCCATTGAGGAGATACTGGTGGATAAATACATCCTCAGACATAACCCCAGCTACCGTATATTATGGGTTATGGTGACGGCAGTTCTCAGGGGCAAGCTTATTAAATACACAGCAACCCAAACTAAATTAAGGAAAGAAAGACAAATATTATTAGAAGACACACTTCATTTTTTACAACAGGCGCACCAACAAGATCAGTCTTGCCACAACTCAAACAAGTCAGGAAGGATCTAGATGCACTTTCCCTCCAGCAAACAGAAACTGCACTAACCTTTCTACGTCAAAGGTACTAAGAGATAGGCCCACGGGCCTCTTGTCTGCTAGCATTTCATATACGAACACAAAGGAGTACTTTGACAATAGCCTCTATAACACACCTCACAACAGGCTTAAGGCAATCCAGACTGCAGGAGACAACTCAGGTATTTAATATTTTTTATCAATCCTTATAGAGTCCAGAAAATGAATCCTCCCCTTCTGAGATACACAAATTTCTAACCTAGATTAACCCTTCCCTTCCTAACTAAAGAGCAACAAATTAACCTCCAGATGCCAATCCAGGCCCATGACCTGGAACTAACAATTACCAACTCCAAATCAATGAAGTCACCAGGTCTGGACAGCTACAGAGCAGAATTCTACAAGCTGACTAAACAGCAGATTTTCCCATTACTTCTACAGACATTCAACAGGACCCTAGAGAGCGATCCCCCACTCTCCCTCCAAGCTGGGCGTACACAGCGATCTCTGTAATCCTAAAGACTGACAAACACCCTCAACACTGCCAATTGTATTGCCCAATATCAGTCCTTAACTCGGACTGCCAGTGTTTTATGTTGATTCTGGCTCACCGGCTGGACCAGATCCTCGCCCCTTAATTAACGTAGACCAGACAAGTTTTGTTCAGGAGGTCCACCACCAGATAGCATCCGACGAACACACCTGATCTGTGAAATACCCAATCCCGCAGTCGGCCAGCTGCCCTTCTCAGCGTAGATGCTGAGAAGGTTTCTGGCAGAATATCCTGGCCCTTTCTATATTTCACACTCTCTATCATTCCCGCTATCATTAATCTCTTTGCTCAATAACATATATGCCTCCCAACAAGCATGTGTCAAAATATCTGGACACCACTCGACAAATTTCCCCCTCTGAGGAGGTACTAGGCAGGGGTGTTCTCTCTCTCTGTTACTTTTTCCCATGTACATTGACCCCCTTGCACAAGCCATAAGGGAATCTCAACACTTTCAGGGGGTTATGCTGCAGGGTACAGAGCGCCACACTGCACTACATGCAGATGACATCTTACTATATCTTGACAACCCTGCATGCTCCCTCCCTACAATTTTCCAGATCCTTGGCCACTTTGGGTCCGCCTTGGGCTAGAAGCTGAACCGAACCAAAACAGAAGCCTTTCATTATCAACCCTATCAGGAATTCTAAAGCCGATTCCCCTTTAAATGACATCTAGACAAGCTTAAATATCTGGAAGTCTTCCAGTCCCACAACCCATTAGAATCATTCAGAGTCAACTATACCCCATTTACTACCCTGATGCACCAAGACTTCGATACATGGAATCTAATTCCCCTTTCCCTCTTGCAACGTACTGAGGTAGTTAGAATGGTCACTTTACCCCGAGCACTATATCTATTTCAGAATATCCCCCTCTCACTATCCCTCAATCACTTCAAGGACTGGAACAAAACAACTGCCAAGTTTATCTGGGCAGGACAACGTCCCATGATAAAACTTTCCGCCCTATTTCTTCCACGGGTGATTGGGGGGGGGGGGGCTAGCTCTTCCTAATCTTAAGACACTATTTCTGGGCTTATTATCTGTTTTTTCTCTACCAAAGACAGCTAGGAGTCTCACATCCTCACTGGATAGAGATGGAAGAGGCTTCCCTCCCCTTTAAGGACCTAATAAAGGCACTATACTATCTGGATTGCCCCCCTGGGCCCCACCTCAACCTTAATCCATGGAACCATCATAAACTGTCCACCTGGCGGGTGATTCATAAAACAATTCATCTCGTCCCCTTCCTATCTCTCCTAACACCAATAGCAATGTCATAGCAGTTCCCTCCAGCTCAATCAGACTTAGCGCTCCACAGATGGGAAATGGAAATTATGTACCTACTGTAATTCTTGATCTTCTTGGACCAAGTCTCCACCACTCATTCACTCTAAAGGGATCTATGCCGGAGGAGCTAGGACCCAGCGGGAGCAAACTTTTCGAGAGGGTCAGCGCCAGAGATGGAGCCACGGGGAGCGGCAATGCAAGCCGTGGCTCGTGCAGTAAAGACTACCTTGGCGTCAACCCTCCAACCGCCTCAGTACCTTTTTTCCGAGGAGGTGCAGAGTAACTAATCTAGAGGTCTAACCTAACAAAATCAGACATAAGATAGTCCGAATGACTCATGTAAGAAGGGTCAACAACAGAGTCTTCACAGCCCA
The DNA here is from genome assembly GCA_016271365.2 of Neoceratodus forsteri. Taxonomy (NCBI): domain Eukaryota; kingdom Metazoa; phylum Chordata; order Ceratodontiformes; family Ceratodontidae; genus Neoceratodus; species Neoceratodus forsteri. The sequence continues at coordinate 264,900,526 of CM057451.1, read as the reverse complement.
GCCATTGAGGGAGTGAAGACCAAAAACAGAGATGTGAGCTCGGGGGATGGCGGGTGGGCGTGTGAATGAGTGGTGGAGACTTCGTCCAAGAAGATCAAGAATTACAGTAGGTACGTAATTTCCATATCTTCCTGGACATAAAGTCTCCACCACTCATTTATACTAATGGGAGAGTACCGAGCTAACAAACCCCTGAGACGGGCGGCAGGAGAACTAAGAGCTCACACACTTAGGACAGAAGTCTGTTAAGAACAGTCCTACCAAACAACAGATGTCGTCTGGCATGGACATCTAAAGCATAGTGTAACAGTATGCACTGAGCTCCATGTAGCCACATTGCAAATGTCTGCAATGGGCATACTGCGGATTTCTGCCAGAGATGCCGCGACTGCTCTAGTAGAGTGAGCGTACACTCTGCCTTCTAGCTTAACCTGTGCCATAGAACAGCAGTGGTGGAGGCATACTACCAGCCACGCTGAAATGCACCTAACAGTGACAGGTTGACCCAGCCGGGTCTCGCTGAAGGAAACAAACAGTTGTTGAGCCTTGCAAATTTCTTTTGTTCTATTCAGATAGAATCACAGTGCCCTCTTAATATCCAAAGAATGAAGGGTACACTCCGCTTTATTCTGAAAGTTCGCAAAGTAGGTAGGCAGGACTAAAGGTTGGTTTAGATGAAATTCTGAGACAACCTTAGGAAAAACTTAGGGTGAGTCCTAAGAACTACTCTGTCCTTGTGGAAATACGTAATGGGGGCCCTGTGACCAGAGTATGTGTTTCAGAAACCCACGGGTCAAGTGATGGCCACCAGGAAGGCGGTTTTCCAAGTGAGGAACTTCAACTCGCAGGTAGCTAGAGGTTCGAAAGGTTTCCAAGTGAGCATGTCTAGCACAAGGTTAATGTCCCAGGCTGTGACTGGACATCTGATAGGAGGTCTGGTATGCAGAATGCTCTTAAGAAACCTCTTAACTACAGGTAACTGAGCCAGGGACAAGGAATGTACCGGCTCGTGATAAGCTGAAATGACAGAGATGAACTTTGACAGTAGAGTACTGCAGACCTGAATTTGAGAGGTCTAAAAGGTACTGCAAGACTTTATTTGGAGGGCAAGAAAAAGGGTTCGAAGTGGATTTTGCACACCACAGAGAGAAACGCTTCCATTTGGCTGTATAGGTCTTCCCAGTGGCTGGTTTACATGCAGCCAAGAGAATATTTGAAACCCTACATGAAACATTGAACCTATTCAACTCTATCTCTCCAGGAGCCAAGCGTGAAGGTGAAGCACCTTCAGATTTGGATGGACCACGGGCCCCTGGGTCAGAAAGTTCATCTGAAGGGGAAGTGCCTTCGGGATGGCTGCCGACAGACTGTTCAGTAGCGGGAACCATATCTGTCGAGGCCAGAAGGGAGCAATGAGAATCCTTGAGTCTCCCTGAGACTCGAATTTGAGAAGCACCCTCTGAATTAGAGGAAGAGGAGGAAAGGCATATAGAAAGCGTTTTGTCCACTGCAGCCTGAACGCATCTTGACAGAAAATGCCAGGTCCTGGATTTCTGGAGCAGAAGAGAGGCAGTTTTGCGTTGAGCAGGGATGCAAAAAGGTCCAGGTCTGGAGTTCCCCACTCTCTGAAGAGTGACTGAGCGATGGTTGAGTCGGGAGACCACTCGTGAGGATCTGTCTCCATTCTGCTGAGACAGTCTGCCAGTTCATTCTGCACACCGAGTAGGTAAACCGCGTGGATTAGAGCCTTGTGCTCCAGGCACCATTCCCACACTCTCATAGCTTCCCTGTATAATGGGTGAGAGTGTGCACTGCCCTGTTTGTTAATGTAATACATCACTGCTTTGTTGTCCATTTGAAGGAGAATGTTCTTGTGACAGAGTATATCCTTCAAGGCCTGGACTGCATAGAGGACGGCTCCCATTTCCAGGATGTTTATGTGAAGCCGGGACTCGTCCTGAATCCACGTACCTTGGGTGTGGAGATTCTGGCACTGAGCTCCCCAACCCATCAGGGACGCGTCCGTGGTAATGGAGATCTGATGATCCAGAGGAGTAAAGGGATACCCTTCCAGAAGGTTGTTCTCCTGCAACCACCAGGTGAGTGATCTCTTTAGAAGTTCTGTCACCTTGATGGGAAAGGACTGAGGGTGAGTGGTTGGGGACCACTGAGTACCGAGCATCCACTGAGAGGTTCTTATGTGGAGATGTGCTAGAGGTACAGTGAACACCGAGGATGCATTGAGACCCAGCATCCGCTGCATTGAGATAGCTCGAACCGAGCTATTTTCTCTGATGTATCGGGCCATCTGTAGGATATCGCTCCTTCTCTCCTCTGGGAGAAAACCTTTCGCACAGGAGGTATCCAGAAGACTGCCTATAAAAAGGACTTTCTGGGAGGGCTGCAACTGCGATTTAGCAAGACTCCCATGGATGTGAGGAAGTCTGAAGCTTTGTCTATGGCGTCCAGAGTTCTCTGCCTGAAAGGGCTTGCTAGAAGCCAGTCGTCCAGATATGGAAACACTTGAATTCCGATTTTCCTGAGATGCGTTGCGAGAATTGCACACTTTGTAAAAACTCATGGCTCTGAACTGATAATGTTGACCCAACGCCACAAACCTCAGGTATCAGTGGTGCTTTGGGTGCATAAGAATGTGTTGGTAGGCATCCTGCATGTCCAGGGAGGCTAGCCAATCGTGTTGATGAATCAAAGATAGAAGGGTACCTAGAGATATCATCTTGAACTTTTCCTTGTGAAGGAATTTGTTTAACTTTCTGAGATCCAGAATGGGGCGTATGTCTCCAGTTTTCTTCGGAACTAGAAAGTAATGTGTTTCATTGGTCCGGCGGAACAACTTCTACTGCCCTGTTGTTCAGAAGGCCTTGCACCTCGGAAGCAAGAAGGTCTGACTGTACTGCCAACAGCCTGGGCTGTCGTTTGGGGGGATGATCCGAGGGGGCTCTGAAGATTGAGCGAATACTCCTCGCGGATTATCCAGAGGACCCATTTGTCTGATGTTATAGACTTCCACGGATCGTAGAACTGAGCCAGATGCCCTCCCACTTCTGAGGAAGAGTCCCCCTTGGGCAGCTGAGGTGGGACCTGGGCCGAGAACTCAGAAGGTGGCACTGGGCGCTATGGGGCCTTGTGCCTTCTGCTGCATTTTCTTTTGTGGCTGCGGGGTGTGGCTTTTGTTAAAGCCCCTGCCTTTGCCCCGAAGCGACTGACGGCCATGAAACTGACGCTATTGGCACCTCCCCGAGAGAGGTGGTGCTGGTCGAGCTATCTTAATGGCTGACTTATTCTTCTGTGTGGCTTCCAGAGCTTGTTCTACCTGGGTTCCGAAGAGATGCATACCATCGAAGGGTAAGGCCATGACCTGCTGCTGGGCATCATTCGTGAAGCCCGATGTACGTAGCCAAGAGTGGCGACGGGTACAAATGCCCGTCACCGCTGCTCGAGAAGCAGTATCGAAAGTGTCCATTGCAACTTTAACCTGTTGGTTATTAGACTCGATGTCCCTGGTTATGGTGTGAAGTAGCTCTGAATTAGTTTCCGACTCAGGCAGAGCTTCTACCATTTGCTTGAACAAATGCCAAAGGACATACTCATATTGAGAAAAACAGCCTTGGTAGCTGGCAATATGCATACCCAGGGTGGAAGCAGCAAAGACTCTCTTACCTAAGTGTCTATCTCACAAGATTCTTTATTGATAGTGTAATAAGGGATAAAGAAATGTGTCCCAATAATGCAGGCAAAACTCATTTTGGTCTAAAACATAATGTGTTTGTGTAATTAATATTGATCTATGAAGCTAGATCATATAAAACTTGTAATTACAGGTTTAACTAAACCACAAGTTGTAATATTCAAGTGTCTTTTGATATCTGTATTGACCATGTGAGTAATGGCAGACAGGTGTTTTAAGTGTCTGCAAGACAGAAATACAGGGGTAGTGTTCAAGTTACCCTTTTGACTATTATTATCAGGAGGACAGGTCAGAATAAATGCCCATGTGCACATTCCTAAGTGCAAACCTATTTCTTCCTCTTAATAACTGGTAATGACCATTATTACTATCCTTATATAGTAGTATAATTTACACTATCAATACATTTGTGCTAAGTAAGGATTAGCTCATGCAAGAACTAAAAAGAGCATTGCCTTTTAAAGTTAAAGTTTATATTTGTCTTGGACCAATCATAAGACAACCATAGTACTGTCTTCCACTATATAAGCAAGCCAGAATACACTGTTAGTTTGAAGAATTAAGAATGAAGAATTAATTAAGAATTATTAATTAAGAATTAAGAATGAAGAATGAAGAATTAAGAATGAAGGATGTACCACTTGTAATCTCTCGCTGTGATTGATATAATCATTAAATTCTTCCGACATCAGTACCATCTCCGTTCGTCTCCTTTCTAAGTATTTGTAATGGATAATTTACTAATGGGTAATTTTTTTACACCTTCACATTTGGTGCCGTGACTGGGATCGCTGGTGCTGTACACTTTGGAGACTTAATAAGAAGGTGACGACGCTTAGAGAAGGTGCTAATGGCTTAAAGCGAGAGAAAATGGTGCACACAGACAGGTTTAGCCATTTGCTAATCAGGTGATGTATGCTTTGTATGCTTCTCAAATTTTTTAAATATAAAGTAATGCTTAACTCTGCAGGAACTCATGGGGCAGAGTAGGTAAGTGAAGGTGCTGGGACTTGCAAGCCGGACCTCACAGGGGAGCTGTAAGACATAGCTAGACAGACCAGGGCACCAGTGCACGGGTGCACCCGGCTGTAAAAGCTAGGCAGGCAAGAAAAATATAAGAAAAAATGTGTATGGAATCAATAATAGGTCGTTTTCTAGGAAAACACCTAAAGGGGAAAGCATACAAACCAATGCCTGATGATCAACTGGTACAACTGTATTTTTCTGTGGGAAACACCTAAAGGGGGGAGCATACAAACCATGATTAACAGGCACATTAGTGTTTTAATTAAAAATTAAAAAAGAGTAACTAGCAAATACTGTACAAAGTCTGTAATAATATAGCTAGGTGGTAATTCGTTAACACATGAGATCTTTAAAAGAAAAAGAAAGCTGCATAAACAGTAAGATGTAATAATCCAGCTACAGTCAAAAGATAGATAGTTTAGAAATGCAGAATAAGTCAAGAGCCAAAATCCCTGCAAAAGAGAAAAAGACATAACTAAAGTTATAGTTTGTAAAGGAACAGGGAGACCTTTGTTTTTTTAGATAGGGATGATTCTCTTTTATTAATTGCAATATAAACTATAACACAGCTTCTGTAGCACGTTTGTAAAATGTAAATGTCTTGAAATCTAAAAAACAAACACTTTACAGTGTGCTAACTCCTGTATAGGAGCAGTTAAAATGTAGGAGTAAAAAGTCAGGTATTGGCAAGTCATACTAACTTAATGCCCAAAAACCTTGCCTCTTTTAATGTTAAAGAGTTTAATTCTAAATACTCTTAGTATGCTGTGGGGTAGACTAGAGCAAAGACTAGCCACTTGTTCTTCTGTAATTGCTACCATGACCAAACAAACCACTCAGAGTTGTTTGGCATAATTAATAATGTTATCAGTAACACTAGAGTTTCTAAAGGACAAAAGATTCTTATTTAAAATGATGTTGGCATATTTTTAAATATGATATTCAAGTGTCCTTAGATAAAAAATGTTTAAAAGTTGTTTTAATTTCCTGTGCAATGTAATATTAAGATATTTTTAATATCAGTAGTGTTCAAGGCCACTACAAAAATAATTGGGTTTGAGCAACCCTTGTCTGCACACTATGTGACCTTTTGACCTTCTTGTGTTGCAGCCAACATAGTCAATCAACATTTAACTGTAAGCAAAACTTCTTTTATAAACTCAGCTGATATTTTGTCATGCTTAGGATAAGAAAACCCAGGGACGCTAGGCTTCTTTTATCCTATGGAAATAATCTTGTATTACAGTAGTTGAGCTGTATCTTCTGCCAGTAGAAGCTCGGGGGGAGGGGGTTAGCTACCCTTCCTTCCTTCCTTCCTTCCTTCCAGTGTAATGTCCACAAAGGCTGCAAGGTACATTGCTATCTCATAATAGGGGTAAATACCAAAAAAAAATGTGTATTTGATTCTTCTTCAAAAACATATGCTTCAAGAATTAGTTAAGCTGGAGTGGGAGTTGTGTATGTATTTCCACATAAGGACTATTGCATAAATCAAGTCATTATTACCTCTGCAAGTGTAATGTTTTAGCAAAATTACATTTATTTGTACAACTTTAAATCAACTAAAAAGGTCCAGTGAGTTTAAACTCTACAATCAAGCTTATTGTTTCTACTTACTGTGGAGTAAAGATCTGGGGTAGGGGCAATCTCAAACTTCAGTAAGAAGTTCTTCTTCAATTGATCTTCAAGCAAGACATCCATTTTCTCTTCACTGTTGTTTATTCCAAACATGGCTGATACTTTATGCAAACCTATTGCTTTACTATGGACTGTTTAGGACTGTTCATCTGTGTACCAGGGTGTAATCAACTACCACAACACAAATGCCATGTCAGTGTGTGTGGCTACTCAATGCACAATCTAATGCACCCTGGCCAGTGCAGTGTGTCTGCTATCCAACAGCCAGCAATATGAACACTGACTTTTACATACTTAACAGCTGGTCTAGCAGCTGTGCATCGAAGCTCAAGACTAGATCACCGCACAGCTACATGGACTAAAAACAGAAAAAATGTGTCTCTTGTTATAAACAGAGCCACACCAAAGGACAATAATGTTTATGTGTTAACTCTGTCCTACTGTTTTGGGATAATAATAGTGTTTGTAACTATGCTAGTTTAAGCAACTCATTATGTTTTGTAGTCTTAAATTGCATATACTTAACTGTAACACCAACTAAATGTCTAAATGTGACAAAAGGGCCAGAGAGTGGATTTAATCAACACTTATTGATCAAGTGATTGTGAATAATGTAAAGTACATAGTGAGATGTACATGCTCAGAGGAGTTGCATTGTTGCATAAATAATAATTAAGCAATATTGGTCCAAAGGGGGGCTTGTAATAAGGGATAAAGAAATGTGTCCCAATAATGCAGGCAAACCTCATTTTGGTATAAAACATAATGTGTTTGTGTAATTAATATTGATCTATGAAGCTGGATCATATAAAACTTGTAATTACAGGTTTAACTAAACCACAAGTTGTAATATTCAAGTGTCTTTTGATATCTGTATTGACCATGTGAGTAATGGCAGACAGGTGTTTTAAGTGTCTGCAAGACAGAAATACAGGGATAGTGTTCAAGTTACCCTTTTGACTATTATTTATTTATTTATTTATTTAGTTAAACATCAGTTTAGAAACCTTTGAGCCAGAGGCTCATTTACAAAGGTACCTCGTCACAAAGAGGACATCAGAACAGTAGTACAAGGGACACAGTACTTACAAACAAAAAAGTTACAGTTCAATTATAATTTTGTTACAATAGAATACAATCTCCAAGAAGCAAAGATAACAAAGGTGCAAAACTTATGGTCGGGGAGAGCTGGTGGGAGTAGAAGGGAGGAGATGGAGGAGGAATTAGTAGGGAAAGGAGGGGGGCCGCTCAGTGAGCATTGTCAAACAGAGTATATATATATATATATATATATATATATATATATGTATATTTTTTTGTACACTAGGCTAGCGGCAGTTGCATTTCAGAAGCTAAGCAGGAAGTTTCTGAGCCTGGGCTTAAAGCAAGCTAAGGTTAGTGAGTTTGAGAAACTGGCAGGGAAGGAGTTATACCAGTGGGGCGCATGGTAGGGGAATGCCCTCTGACCTTGAGAGGTCCTGGCTCTCGGAATAACTAGGGTAGCTCCTGACGAGCTACGCGTGATGAGGGTCGGTGCAGTACAGCGAATGGAGTTGGATAGACCTATGGGGGATAGGCCACGCAGGGCTTTAAAGGTGAGCTGGCATGTCTGATACATGAGTCGCTCTTCCAGGTTGAGTAGGGTAGCCAGGGTGTACAGCTCACATGTGTGAGTGAGTCTGGGAGCACCAGTGATAAGTCTGCAGGCCTTATTAACTGTGAGCGAACCTTGTTGAGGCAGTCTGATCTGCTGAGCCACAGACCGGAAGGCCATAGTCAATGAGAGACATGACAGAGGAGGTGACAGCCAGGCGGAGGCATCAGGAGGAGGCATTTCTTGTGCGGTAAAGAATGCCTAACCGCGTGAGTTGCGACAGAATTTAGGCAGATATATGTCCATGGAATGAAAGTGCAGGGTCAAAGGTTATACCAAGATATTTATAGGACTGCACCTGGTCAATAGATTGGGTGTGGAGTGGACAGCTAAGGGAAACTTGCTGTACTTATTTTGGGAGTGGGAGAAGAGCATCGTTTTTGTTTTCTTAAGGTTGATAACAAGTCGGTGCTCAGTGAACCAGAGTAGCTGCAGAGTCAAAGACTAGTTGGAGGGAGTTCTGTAGCAGCATGGGGTCATTGTGGGAGGCAACAGAACAGCATCATCAGCACAGAGCATCTTACCCGTACAACTGCTGGGTGGGGAGTTGAAAGAGTGAGAATAGTAGGGTCCAGGAATTGAGCCCTCACGGCAATCAAGCCGAATGGGGCATGTTTCAGAGAAAGTACCGTTGACTTTCACACATTGGGAGCGGGCGGAGAGATGGCTGGTGCACCAGGAAACAGGTCCTGAGGCAAAGCCTATTAGGTCGAGGGTGGAGAGCAAAGAGGATGCAGCAACGTGTCAAGATGCTTTAGACAGGTCAATGAATATGGCACCAGCTAGGGCACCAGAGTCCAAGGAGGCATGGAGGAAGTTGGAAAAATTCCAGGAGTGCTGTATTGGTACTATGACCTGCTCTGAACCCGTGTTGTTCAGGGCAGAGAACATTGTACTTACAAGTAGTCATGAGACTTGGGGCATACAATTTTTCTCTAGCATGAGGGGGAGAGGATTGAGATGGGTCGGTAGTTACCGGAAGGTCCTGTCACCACCTGTATGGACAGGGGTAACTGTGGCAATCTTCCAGGCAGAGGAATTGTCCGAGACAGAGTGATTTGTTGAAAATGCACGTAATAGGTGAGAGGACCTGATCCAGGACCTGACGTAAAGGCAGGGATCAAGTGAGGCATTACGATGGTGTTACCTTTTAGGGCTTTTAGCAAGTAAGGCCTAGCTTCTTGCATGGTGACACAGACGCAGGTGGAAAGAGGGACGGCAATGGGTGGTGGTACAGATGGAGGAGGTGGACTGAAAAGTTACCAGGAAGTACTGAGCTAAGGTCGGTAAAGGAGTTATTGAGGTGGGTGGCAATGAGGGGCAGGGTCAGAGGAGACGGTACCATTGATGTTGAGAGAAGAAGGAGAGGGGGACTGGGAGTGACCATTCAGTTGCTTGATGTTGTCCAGAAGCACCTGGGGTTCCCCAGGAGGAGGTAAGAGAGGCTTGGTAGTATTCCGCCTTTGCTTTGCAGATGGCCCAGGTGCACTGGTTGGGGCGGCAGCATAGGACTGCCTGTCAGCTGAGCGCCAGTAGCAACAGCAAGGTGCCAAAGATTGTCAGCGTTGCTAAGTTGCCACAGTAGGGCAGGGGTGATCCAAGGGCATGTTTCACTTTGGACCTCCTAGCAGTTATAGAGAGCAAAGATATCACAGGCAAAGTTGAAAGTGCTTACAAAGAAGGCCAGGGCCAAGTCAATGTTGGTTGCCCTCATCAGAGGGACCAATCGAGTGAGCAAGGAAGCTTAAGACCTATGAGTCCCCAGGCCTAAGCGTAGCCAGTGGTTTTGACCGGGATGAGGGCGAGGGTTTCCCAGTTGAAAAGCACAGGGAGTGGTCACTGAGGCAGTCAGGGAGGATCTGGATGTTGTGGATCTGGATTGGCCTGTTGGTGAGGACCACATCCAGGAGGTGCTTGTCCCCAGGGGTTTTTCTAGTAGGCTGTGTGACCAGTTGAGTTAGGTCAATTGAATGAAAGCCTCACGGTGGGAGGAGGGCGAGGGCAGAGCCAGTTTATATTCAAATGCACACCAAGATTTAGTCCGACCGAGTTGGGTAGGGAGGTGAGGTAGTCAATTAGTGGGCCAGGGCCTGGGATTGGTTCTTGGGGGTATGTAGGCTACGGTTAGAATAATGGGCCTCTAGCTGGGTCAGGGACAGCTTAGAGTAAGTGCCTGGGCCTTATGGTCGAGGTCAGGTGGGGGAGTGGTAGCCCCATGAGAGGAATCCTTCAAATAGAGACACAGCCCCACCTCTCCTGCCGACCACGGTCCAACGTGGAGAGTGTAGCGGAGAGAGACATGAGAGTTAGGAGTGGAGGAGACAGCCAGTTTCAACCAGGGCAACAACATCAGGTTTATGAAGCGTCACCCAGCAGTGTAGAAGTCCAGTTTTTCAGGAGGCTACAGATGTTCATAGAAGCAATCGCAGCCCAGAGATTTCAGGGGAGGACCAGTGCTGCCAGGCCCGGGATTGGGGTGGACATTGCCTGACAGGAGCAGGAGGAGGAGGGCTGATCTGGGGAGTGCACAATGGTGGGATAGCTTTTGACGACTGGAGAGGGGGTGATGAGGGAGTGATGAGGGGGTGATCACCAAGTGAAAACAGCTACTAGAGAGCAGTAAAATGTGACAAGTGAGGAATTGGGAGCAAATTGTTCAAACTTAATCAGGCTCCCTCTAGTGGCAAAACAATATAAGGAGCTAATGGAGAAGAAGATCAAGGTAGAAATTACCTGGTGTGTCTCGTGTGCAGTGACTCTCAGTTTTTAAATACAGTTACAGGCAAATGCAAATAGTTTTAGCTGGTTCAAATGGGCTGTGGGCTATCAGGTACTATTGTGATTCAAAAAAGAAGGTGATTACTAGCAGGGCAAACTGAAATTCTGCACACTGGAAATGCACTTAGAAGTTAAACAGTCCCCAAATGAGGTTTTCACAGGGGGGTAATTCAGTTACAACTGGAAATGCACTTTACAAATTAACAAACAGTCCCCAGTGAGATTTGCAGAGGTTTCAGATAGAACACAGGTCCTGGGCTTGCAGTGACTCTAAGCTTTTAAATACAGTTACAGGCAAATGCAAATAGTTTTAGCTGGTTCGTTTAAAGTTTCAAAATCAGCACAAAAGTAACAGTTCTGCTCCGTTTGAGCCTGGGCAGCAACTCGAGGTGCTACTCTGGCGGGATTCATCGCTGAGCAGGGAGCTTGTGACGTTCGAAAAAGGCACCAGATAGTAGCGATGGTGGCAGCAGCCTGGATCAAGGTAAATTACCTGGTGTGTCTCGGGTTGGGGCTTCTGCGGGCAGGGAGGGCTTCAGAGCAGGCCCTCGTGACCTCCGGTCTCCTCAGGGAGGGTAGTCTCTGGTGTGTCTCGGGTTCGGGCTTCTCTGCGGGCAGAGAGGGCTCAGAGCAGGCCCTCGTGACCTCCGTCTCCTTGGGGGGGTGGTCTCTGGTGTGTCTCGGGTTCGGGGCTTCTGCGGGCAGGAGGGCTTCAGAGCAGGCCCTCGCGACCTCCGGTCTCCTCAGGAGAGGGGGGTGGTCTCTGGTGTGTCTCGGGTTCGGGGCTTCTGCGGGCAGGGAGAGCTTCAGAGCAGGCCCTCGTGACCTCCGGTCTCCTCAGGGGAGGGGGGTGGTCTCTGGTTTGTCTCGGGTTCGGGGCTTCTGTGGGCAGGGAGGGCTTCAGAGCAGGCCCTCGTGACCTCTGGTCTCCTCAGGGGGGGTGGTCTCTGGTGTGTCTCGGGTTCGGGGCTTCTGCGGGCAGGGAGGGCTTCAGAGCAGGCCCTCGTGACCTCCGGTCTCCTCAGGGGGGGTGGTCTCTGGTGTGTCTCGGGTTCGGGGCTTCTGCGGGCAGGGAGGGCTTCAGAGCAGGCCCTCGTGACCTCCGGTCTCCTCAGGGGAGGGGGGTGGTCTCTGGTGTGTCTCGGGTTCGGGGCTTCTGCGGGCAGGGAGGGCTTCAGGCAGGCCTCGTGACCTCGATCTCCTCAGGGGAGGGGGGTGGTCTCTGGTGTGTCTCAGGTTCGGGGCTTCTGCGGGCAGGGAGGGCTTCAGAGCAGGCCCTCGTGACCTCCGGTCTCCTCAGGGGAGGGGGGTGGTCTCTGCGGCACTATCAGGAGGACAGGCCAGAATAAATGCCTGTGTGCACAATCCTAAGTGCAAACCTATTTCTTCCTCTTAATAACTGGTAATGACCATTATTACTATCCTTATATAGTAGTATAATATACACTATCAATACATTTGTGCTAAGTAAGGATTAGCTCATGCAAGAACTAAAAAGAGCATTGCCTTTTAAAGTTAAAGTTTATATTTGTCTTGGACCAATCATAAGACAACCATAGTACTGTCTTCCACTATATAAGCAAGCCAGAATACACTGTTAGTTTGAAGAATTAAGAATGAAAAATTAATTAAGAATTATTAATTAAGAATGAAGAATTAAGAATTAAGAATGAAGGATGTACCACTTGTAATCTCTCGCTGTGATTATTGTTATAATCATTAAATTCTTCCGCCATCAGTACCATCTCCGTTCGTCTCCTTTCTAAGTATTTGTAATGGATAATTTACTAATGGGTAATTTTTTTTACACCTTTACAGATAGGCCGCGCTGAGGATGCCTGAGGGAGGACGGCCTTGTCATTCTCTGCTAAGACTACAATGGGATCAGGCCAATATGGGTTGAGCTTTGGCAGCAGCGTACTTCCTATCTATGAACTTAGCCACAGAAGGGATAAAAGCAGGATTGTTCCATACCATCTGAGAAAGGGTCTCTAAAGATGGTTGTACCAGAGGAGTTAAGTCCATAGGGCTCTCTGGGACATGTAGGTATTGGACTCTTAAAAGCTTCCCATGATCGATTTCTGTAGTCTGGAGAGAAAGAGTGGAATTTAAATTTTTCAGCAGAGAATTAAAAGAAAGGTCTTTGACCACAGGCTCTGCAGCAGGATTAATCCCTGCTCCTTCAACATCATCACCCAGACGAAGATCTGGGGCAGGCTCAAAATCATCTCCTGACAGTCTGGGGTGGGGGTGGGGGACTGATGGACAGGAACAGAGTGAAAATCGAAATGGAAATTAGAAGAGGAAAGAATCAGAGTCGAAAAGCCCTGGAAGCTGGACAGCGCTGCACCAAGCATCGGCGCCAATGAAGAACACGGTACCGAACCCAAGGAAGTCGGCGCCATTGGAAACAGCCCAGCACACAGCGCCGACAGAGCCCCTGGTGCCGCGGATGGTGATGACAGAGCCCTCTACACTGCGGATGGCTCGAAGAGTGTCCCAAGGTTCCAAAAACACTGATTTGAAGACAAAGAAAGAAAATTAACAGGAGATAGAGGCATCGGTGTGGACCCCTGCGCCGCAGCCATGTGAGGGAGAAAACACCTGAGCACGGAGTTGACGGCACCGAAGAAGGCGCCACGCAACTAGGAAAGTCCAACCGCCCTACCCAGTACCTCGAGCAGCCCGTAGACCCCAGAGTGACCGGGCCAGGCAGCTGGACCAACCTCCGAGCCCACTGCTCCATAAGAGCAGCCCACTGGTGAAACTGCTCATCGGAGGCCTGTCCAACAGGTGGGGATGGGCTCCGATGTTGAAGAGGTTGGGCACGGGCCAGAAACAGCTCCGAGAGGAGGAGAGACTGGTGCCCTAGCCTCAAGTGACTGTCGTGCTGAAGCATACCACAAGACGCACCTCGAGGCCAAATGGTGCCCTGAATGGGACCGTTTCCTTTTATGCTTTCAGGGGGACCTCCCATCTCCCTGAGCACTGGACTGTCCGTTGTCAGATCCACCCTCCGGGGAGGGCGGCGGACTGGACCCAGCCCAGCTGACTGAACAGCTGTCATATGAAGTCTCCCTACCGTCACGTGACCCGCTCATGGTTGACTCTGTCAATGGAGGGCTGAAGACTTCTTTATTAAATCAATAAATTTAAATTAAAAATTACTCGATACTTTCGAAGTATAAATTACAAAACGAAAAACTGAAAACAATGCTGCTAGTTTGAAGTTTGACTCCCGGCGGGCGAGCATTGTCGTCACTGAAGCGCACTCAACACCGGGAAAAAAGGAACTAAGGTGGTTGGAGGGTCGACACCGAGGTAGTCTTTACTGCATGAGCCACGGCTTGCGGTGCCGCCCCTCGCGGCTCCATCTCCGGCGCCAACCCTCTCGAAAAGTTTGCTCCTGCTGGGTTCTAGCACCACTGGCGCAGATCCCATTAGTGTGAATAAGTGGTGGAGACTTTATGTCCAGGAAGATCATACTGCACTACACTGTATCTTTCAACTCCAGGAGGGCCCCTTGCTTAAATCCTTTCCCCAAATCCAACATGAATTTGATCTATGACTCGCAGACTTTTATAGATATCTACAACAACGAAACTTTGCACAAGCCCTGCCCTTGGGAGTACACTGCCTAGATTCTCACCCCCCCCATAGTAAACACCATAATCACCGTATTACGCTCTCAAAGATTATCACACCCTATCTCTCTCTTTTATAAGGCTCTCACCGACTACCTCAGAGGATCTAGCGAATCTGCACCTTTTCGCTGGAATGAGGAGCTTACCCTGAATTTGACCCTGGACCAATGTACTCTAGTTCTCATCAGTGGAGAGAATTTGCTTGGAAAAATCTAATCAGATATTTTTGTACCCCAGCGATCACTGAACACTTTCAGACAACAAATTCTGCCTCTTGCTGAAGACAATCTGGGAACACAAACGTCCACCATACCCACATCTTCTGGAGCTGTCCAAAACTAGCTCCATTCTTAAAAAATGTACAAACAGAACTGGAGGAGTTAAACACTAGCCCGGTGAATTTGATGCCAGAGCTCTTTCTATTCTACCTACTCCCCCAAGACTTTAGGGACCGGAGCTCCAGATACCTACTCAGCATATTACTACTTGCAGCTAAAAAAGCTATAACAAAACATTGGCTAACTCATACAATTCCCTCAATACCTGAATGGAGAAAGATAGTCAACCAAATATATCTGATGGAAAGAATAACCCACACTCTGAAAGATAGAAGAGACACCTGTAGCACCAGATGGAAAAGGTGGCTCTTATACATGATGCTCAGAGACCCTCTTTTTATCCTATGACTCTTTACCCTGCAGATTATGTCAAGTCAGTGTTCCGAAGAAGAGCTAAGACCACACTCCTCTATTTGATCCCCCCAGGTACATCTCCAAATTAGGATTAAGACATCATCATGTCATAATGTAGCCCTATGAATACAATCAGGCCTCCCATCTGGACCGGATCAACAACCCCTTCCCCTCCCACTAACTAACCCTGGCACAGAACCACATCCTAAGTGGGCAAGTGAACTCGCATATGGATCCAACTAAAAATGCTAGAATGCTTAAGGATTTGTATAAAGATCACTGCTTCTCCCCTCGCTCTTTGTCAAGGGAAGAATCTGATAGCTTATAAAGTACTAAGAGCCCAGTATAGTATTGCCAGATATTTCTCTTGTATTCGCACACTGATATACTGAATGTACTACATACACCTATGGTTGTAACTGACTTCTAAAAAGTTTAATAAAGATTATATTTACAAAAAAAAAAAAAAAATGTTACGGGAGAAGAAGACATGCAGAAATATGAAGAAAATGAATGAAAAAGGATAAACTATGAAAATAACAAATCGTAGTAGAAACGCGATAAAAATGGTGGTCAGCTAGAAGCAGGAGTTCGTGGTCTGATCTGTGCGTGGTTCACGGCGGGAAAAGAACTGGAGATAGGCTGGGGTACTGTCCCTTTTATACCACAAGTCGCACACTGACGTGCAGACATTGGTCCCCCGCTGTATACTGCTAGCTAGAAGTTTCCTGTGTGGTCCTCAGTTCTTATGGTCATTGCCTGCTGCAAGAGGCCGCGCTAAGTTAGATCAGCAGAAGCCTGCTCTCCCTAGGTATGTACAGTACTGGGGAGGAGCTCAGGGAAAGAGCCCAGGGACATGAACCTGGTGTTCTGGGTGCCGGCCTTCAAAAGTTTGGGGGGGGGGGATCCCACCCCTCAAAAGTTTGGGGGGGGGATCCCACCCCCAACCCCACCTTTAAAGCCCGAAGCTGAAGGGTGTGGAGGTCCATGAAAAAGCAAGTGTTGCATGTGTCCATCTCATGGTTTGTACCCAGGCAGGTCAGGCACCGGTTATGACAGTTGATGACAGTCATGGCTTCCCAAAGGGGCACCGGCGCATGGGGATTTCACAGTATTTTTAGGCCCCGGACCAGACATGATCAAACTGACATGGAACAAACAAAACGCAGCAAAAAAACCCAGTAAAATGGTGGCAAACTACGGTACGACATCAAGCAAAAAGCAGCGGCAGAACTGTGATACAGTCTTCTTTGCTGAGTGCTCCCATGGAGATACAGCCTTGATAGTGGGAAAAACAGAACTGAGGAGAAGGGGAAGCCGGTGTTGATTACTGGCCAGTCCATGACAGCCACATCATATGTCCGCATTGTGGCCGGAGCAGTCCCTGATGTTGGCTCCCCACTCCAAAAGTCTTAAAGATACACGCTCCCGTGGGTTCTGGTGCCTCAGGCTTGAACCCACCAGTGATGAATGGTGAAGACTGATTCTTGAAAGATCCATCAATTTTCCAGAATGAATTTCAACTGCCAAACTTAAACCACCTCTCTAGCCTTTGTAGTTACCTCTGCATCTCCCTAATCCCTTTATTGCTATCCACTCTACCACAGAGCTTCATGTCATCTGCGAAGGTATGCAGCCTGCCCCGGATGCCTTCTCCAACGTTGCTGATGAACATTTTGAAGAGGACAGGACCCAGGACAGATCCCTGGGTCACCGAACCCGTGACCTTCCTCCCTTCCAATCGGACCCAGTATACCACCACCCCCTGCTGTCTCTCCTTCAACCAGTTTCCTACCCATCTATGTCCCTAGCCATGCCCTGGTTCTCCAGCTTCTTCAGCTATATTCTGTGTGGCACAGAGTCAAAAACTTTACTGAAATTGAAGAAGAGTAAGTCTACGGCTTGGCCATTATCTACTACTTTTGTTACCCAGTCAAAGAAAGTACCGGGCTGGTCTGACAGGACCTCCCTGCCACAAACCCATATTGTTTACTACCCTGTAGACCATTCATGTTTAAACATACCTGTCATAATTCTGATTTTTTCGTTTCCAGCCAATGTCCCCTTTTATAAGCAATATAACCCTCTCCAGGGTTTCTTGGTTGTGCTCTACTAAACCAGTTGCAGCTCGTGGCCCCAAAATCTAAAACTGTTGTTTATTAGAACACAGTCTACACCCTCTTGTGCGTTTTTGCTTGCATACTAGGACCACCAAATTAATTTCTCTTGATTGTGTCTTTAAAATATGGCATTGCTTTTGATGTACACTATCTGCGTAACCCACCAAGTAAAAAAGTCAATGAAATGTTGGTAAGAACTAGCACTCACCTTCCCTGAAGCACCCCTGAACACTGAAACACAGCATGGAGGTCTAGATATGGGTGGAAAACACATAAAATGACTGAATTCTCAGACATGCCTGTGATTACGACAATAACATTTACACAGACTTCATGGGTTACATGTCTTAAAGCAGCAGTATTTGTTAGTCATCAAGAAATATACTCAAATTTCATCTTATCACAATCTATCTATGGACAATAATTAAGATGGCCTCAACATGCTGTACCTAAGTGTATAGTTTTATGGACTCTGAGTTTAGCTTTGGATTAACAATGTTATATTAACCTTTTTCTTCTTCTTCTTCATGTCAACACCTAATGTAACTCTCTGCATACCAATTCTATCTTGCATTTTCTTTTACCTCGGCACACATAAATTAAAATTACATACCTACTGTAATTCTTCATCTTCCTGCATACATTCACATTCATCACTGGTGGGCCTAGCTGGAAGTGCTAAGACCCTATGGGAAGCTTATAACTTATTTTAGATTCCTAAGGAGGTGGGGCCAATGTCAGGAATGGCACCGCCTTGAGACCAACGTATATTGCGTGGCGCTCGCGGGTTGGGTAGTAACCGACGCCGGCACCACCACCACCTCAGCACTGCTCAACAGACAGAAAATTAGAGACAGAAGAAAAAGAGGGGAGGGTGGGGCAAGGAAGGCCAAGGGATAGCACAAGGAAAGGATATAAACTGAAGAAGGAATAAGCCGGCCACAGGAGGCAGGGCAGGACTCTAAGATGTCTGGCAGGGGGACCCCAACCACCAGGCAGGCCAGGGAGGGGTTATGAGAATGGGAGGGGAGAAAGGAAGCAGCAAAGAGAGTAGAGAAAGGAAAGGGGGGGGGAGGAGAGAAAGAGTGAGAAAAACAGGTTACTCACCTGTAACAGTAGTTCTAGGAGTGGTATATGTTGTTCATCCACACTGTCTGGCATTGTCCCTTTCCCCTTTAAATCTTGCCAGAAGTCTTCAAGCGGGCTCCTCCCATCCACCCGGGTGGTAAATACCTCGGCTCCGCCCCATGACGCCAGATCTAGCCCGCTGGAAGAAAGGTTGTGCACCTTAAGCCGGGGAGGTCAGGTGGGTGCGTGTGGATGAACAACATATGCCACTCCTAGAACTACTGCTATAGGTGAGTAACCTGTTTTTCTAGGAGCATGGATATGTTGTTCATCCACACTGTCTGGCAGACTCCTAGCAGTTCTCCAGGAGAAGGGAGGCAAGGCGCACACCCCCTACTAAGGAAAAAGAGATTGGAGAACCGAGGCCCCAAAACTAGCATTGCGTTGTGACTCAAGGTCGATGTGGTAATGAAGGTGTTTGCTGACTTCCAGGTAGTAGCCTGACAGATTTCCTGGATAGGGATGACCCTGGAAGCAGCCACCGAAGCAGCAGTATGGCGGGTAGAATGAGCTCTTATCCCTCTGGGAGGCTCCTTGCCCGCCAATTCATAACGCAGACCTATGCATGATGTAATCCATCTTGCAATAGTCATCTTGGCTGCAGGTCTGCCAGAAGCGGCTTCAGCGTAGGTGACAAACAGTTGGCGAATCTCTCCCCGAATTTCCGCCGTCCTCTCCTTATAGTAGGAGAGAGCACGTCTGAGGTCCAGAGTATGGAGCCTGTACTCGGCATCCGAGGTGTAATTAGGGTAATATACCAGCAGAGTCAACACCTGGTTGAGGTGAAACTCTGACACCACCTTCGGAAAGAATTTCGGGTGGGGCGCAGGACAACTCTGTCCCTGTGAAAGACCAGATAAGGGGAGACCACCGAAAGCACCTGGAGCTCCCCTGTCCTTCTGGCTAACGTGACAGCCACCAGGAAGGTAGTCTTTCATGACAAGTGTGAGAGCTCACACTTGTGCATGGGTTCGAATGGCTTGCCCATGAGCTTTGCCAAAACCAGCAAGAGATCCCATGGAGGTGGAGGTTCATGCACCAGAGGGGATATGTGATCCAGGCCTTTGAAAAAGCGCCCGATCACTGTCTCCTGTGCCAACGTCGGCTGACCGGCCTGCACCCGGTAAGCAGAGATGGCTGCCAGGTGCACACTAAGGGTTGATGACCGAAGACCCCCTTTGGAGAGGGACCAAAGGTAGTCTAGAATGTTAGCCACAGAGCAGGACAAGGGGTCCAGGCTCTTTCCCTGACACCAAATGGAAAATCTTTTCCATTTGAAGGCATAACATTTCCTGGTCGATTCTTTTCGAGTTGCTTCCACTATGGTGTAGACATCCTCAGAAAGACCCAGAGAATGGAACTCTAGCCGCTCAGGAACCAGGCTGTGAGGTGCAGGGATTGAAGGTCCGAGTGAAAGACCTTCCCCTGGTTCAATGATATCAGGTCCGGGCGTGTACAAAGCCACTCCGGGGCCCTGCAGCTGAGGAGATCTGGATACCAGAACTGGCGTGGCCAATCTGGGGCTACCAGGATCATTTTCGCCTTGTCCCTCCTCACCTTGAGTAACACCTTGTGGATCAAGGGAAATGGAGGGAAGGTGTAGAGGAGGCCTGGAGTCCACGGCCTCAAGAAGGCATCCCCCTGCAGTGAGCCCTGCTGAGGGGGGCGGGCATGGTACAGTCTCAGCTTGGTGTTCTCCCTGGAGGCAAACAGGTCCACCAACGGTTTGCCCCAATGGGAGAACAGATCGTAAGCTACCTCTGGATGGAGAGACCACTCGTGGGATGTCTGGCCTATGCAGCTGAGAGCATCCGCCAGTTGGTTCGAGACTCCTGCCACATGGATGGCTAGGAGATCCGCCTCCAGCTGGCTGACAAAGATCCAGATCCGGAGTGCCTCCTTGCATAGCAGACGGGAGTGTGTGCCGCCCTGTTTGTTGAGGTAGTACATGGTCGTGGTATTGTCCGTCTGGACTTGAACCACTTGACCCCGAAGCTGAGGAGCGAAAGCTGACAGGGTCAGTCTGACTGCTCTGAGCTCCAACAAGTTGATGTGGCATTGGGACTCCTCGGGGGTCCAGAACCTGTGAGCTCTGTTGTCCCCCAAGTGGGCTCCCCAGCCCATGAGGGAGGCATCGGTTGTAAGGACGACCGTCGGCTCGAGGCGGACAAATGGGATTCCTTCCTGCAAGTGACTTGGAACGGTCCACCATTGGAGAGCGTCCCACATCCTCTGGTTGACCATGACCAGCTGGTCGAAGAGACCCTGACGCTGAGACCACTGGGCGGCCAGCTCCCACTGAAGGGGGCGCATGTGCAATCTGGCCCAGCGGATCACTAAGGTGCACGCTGCCATGTAACCCAGGAGGCGCAGGAAGTCCCGGGCAGGGCACACGTGCCCAACCAGAAATGATTGGGCAAAGGAGGAAAGAACCTCCGCCCTGTCAGCAGGGAGCCGAGCTCTGGCTTGACAAGAGTCGAGCTCTGCCCCGATGAAGCCCATCACCTGAGAAGGCACGAGTTCTGACTTGGCCTCGTTGATCAGGAGGCCCAGGTGGGAGCAGGTTTGGAGGGTTAGGTCCCTGGACCTCTCCACCTCCTGAAGGGAAGAACCCGCCAGGAGCCAGTCGTCTAGATAGGGGTAAATGCGAACCCCTTGACGCCGTAGATGGGCTGCCACCACTGTGATGCATTTGGTGAAGACCCTTGGGGCCGATGACAGGCCTAACATCATGGTTTGAACTGTACAGGGTCCCTTCGACCCTGAAGCAAAAGGAACCGCTGATGGGACGGACGGATTGGGACATGGTAGAATGCGTCCTGAAGATCCAGTGTACAGAACCACATGTTTCGCTCCAGGGATGGTATGATCTGTTCAGAGTTACCATCCGAAGGTGCGAGACCTGAGATACCGATTCAGGTCATGGAGATCTAGAATGGGGCGCCAACCCTGTCCGCTTCTGGCACCAGGAAGTACCTGGAGACGAAGCCTGGGTCTGAAGGAGGATCCGCACTGGAGCTACCGCCCGAGGAGGAGGAGCTGAGCAATGTCGTCCCAAGGGCCAACTGGCGCCAACTGAGATCCTTTCCTCCCATGGGGCATGGGCCCGGGTGGGGGTACTGCTCGAACTCTAGAGGCAGTCCTGCCCGACCACTTCAGAACCCACCTGTCCAAGTGATACCGGACCAGGTGGAAAGAAAGTGGAGGAGCCGGCCCCCCACAGGAGGACCCAGAACTGGCATGACGGGTGCAGGGGAGGCCACCCACGACCCGTCACTGTGCAGGCTTGGAGGAGGAGGCACCTGGACCAGCACCTCGGCTTCCTTTGCGGGGCTGTTGGTGACCTTGCTTGGGCCTAGGGCGCCAAGCTTGAGCCTGCTGCTGTTGCTGAACTCCCTGGAAGGAGGGCTGTCTGACCGCAGGGGAAGAATGCCGAAAGGACTTCTTCTTACGCTTCTGCTGGTTCTTGCCCAAAGAACCTTTAGCAGAGATGGCATCTAAGGTGACATAAGACTGCTCAATGTGCTGTAGATGACCTGCCACTCCCGGACCAAAGAGGTCGGTGCCAAGGAAGGGCATGTCAACTAGCTTGTGCCGAGTATCCGCGGGAGAGGAGGATAACCTCAGCCAAGCCCTGCGGCGCGAAGCTACCGTGGCAGCTAGTGAACGGGCACAATAAACACCAATGTCTAAAGCCGTCTAGAGCTGTTGTTTAGCAACAGCATGACCCGGGTCCAGGACCTGCTTTACTGTGGTCTGCATGTCTGCTGGGAGATGAGGGAGGACTTCATCAAGTGACCCCAAAAGGGCGTGAGAGAAGTGTCCCATGATCACTGCTGAGCTAGCCTGATGAAGGCCCAGGGATGATGCCGCATAAACCTTCCGGGCCGAGTGGTTCATATTTTTGGACTCCTTGTCCGGAGGGCGGTCAGTATCTATAGAGCTGCCCGTTCGCCTAAACACTGAGGCAGTCACAATGCTTTCTGCCGAGGGATGCTCAGTGAAGCCCGCCAAAGACCCCATGGGCATCGTACACTTGCGGGCCATGAGGGCAGAGGGAGCCGGGCAAGAGGCTGGACGCTGCCAAAGTTCCAGAGCTGGGCCAACTATGGCTTCGGCCATTGGGAAGGCCTCCATCAGGGTATCCCCCCTCTTAAGAATATCTGTGAGAGGATATTCCGCCTTCTTCTGAATGGGCTGCAGAGGCATACCTGTGGACTCCGAAATGAGTCGAAGGCTGCCTTGGAAGTTAGAAGGCCCTTCTTCCATGCCTGACACTGACAGCTCATCATGTGAATGAAGGCCGGTAGTATCCGAATTCGAGGAGTCCGGATACAAGGGTCTCCCACCCAAGTCCCCCTCAATGTGCCTAGGGCGATCAGGAGTGACCGTAATGGACAACCTATGGGGCAGGCCCATAGTTGGTCGGTCCTCCTTAGAGGGAGCCCCTCCCTGAGGCTGTTTTGTTGGGGGTTCCACCAAAATTGGTGGGGAGCCCGTAAAGGGCCGAGCCGAAATGCGTACCGGTCCCACCAGAGGGAGAACCGGAGTCCTCGGAACCGAGGGAGTCGGTGTCGGCCGAAGAGGCTGGGGCCAAGTAATGGCCGGTACTGCTGGAGCAGCTGGCTTTTGACCTGTTAAAAGACGTTGCTGCCACATGAGATCCTCATAACGTCGATGGAGCTTCCGTCTAAGTCTCTCCTCGTCCGAGGAGGATGAGGAACGGTGGCGGTGCCTCTTCCGGGAGTGTTTGTGACCCTTTCTTGGTTTACCGACCAACGGGGTCCTACTCCTCGATCAAGACCGATGGTGTCGGCTCTGTCGGTTAGGGAGGCGGATTCGGTGAGAACGGGTTTCGGCTCTTGTCCCTCGATCGGGATGCCCGAAGGACGGGTTTCCTCGTCGGGGAAGGAGAGAATGGGAGTCCTCTCCAGGGAGTCGTCGACAGGCGTCGGCGACAACGGCTCGTTTGGGTCAAGAGAAATCTCGGCCGGTTCTGCCATATCCTCGGCTCCGGTGCCCTGGCCTGACGGAAGGTCCGAAAAGCCGGCAGCCGAGGAGGCGATCATGACCGTGGTCGAGACCCCTTGCTCCTGAGAGTCAGACACTACCGGTCCCAAGAGCATCTTCTTCGGTAGAAGAAGATGGTTTTAGATCCTTATCCTTCTTCTTCTTGGATTGGGAGGAGTCGAGCCGAAGGTGCCTCACCCTTAGTAGGGAGAGACTGGCACAACTCCCGGAAGGATCCCGTGAAGGTGAAGTCCAAGTTGAGCGGCACGAAGAAGCTTCTATTGGCCGAAGCTTGGGCAGCTTCCTCTTCGAAGGCCGCCATCTGCTCGAGCTGCTCGGCGGATCCCGCAGCCGCGGAAACCGCCCACCTGGCCTCCTTCGATTTCACCGGTGCATTGCAAAGCTCTGGTCTCCCCAACTTAAGGTCGCCTTACGGTCCTCCAGAACGGTGGGATGGAAGGTTGAACAGATGGTGCAGGCCGAAGTATCATGCACGGCGCTGAGGCAGTATACGCACGAGAGGTGGGATCGGTGCGAGACATTTTGTCCACAAGGACACGGCCGAAACCCGGGGCGACTTGTCCTCCATATCCGAGCGTTCGGATCTGAATCGCATACTCTTACGAAAGTCTGCAACGCAGGCGCGGCGAAACTGGCCGATTTGACTCCAGGGCCTCTGTCACTGCAAAGTAGCACGAGGGAACCTGTATCTTCCAGCAGAAAGGAAGATCTGGCGTCATGGGTGGAGCAGAGTTATTTACCACGGGTGGGTGGAGAAGCAGACTTGAAGACTTCCGGCAAGATTTAAAGGGAAAGGGACAATGCCAGACAGTGTGGATGAACAACATATCCACGCTCCAAGAAATGGGAATTACATACTTACCTTAATTATTGATCTTCTTGGACAGTCTCCATCACTCATTTACACTAGTGGGATAGTGCCGGGCGCTTAGGACGAAACAGAACCTAAAATTTTCTGAAGGATCGGCGTCGAGACAGAACCACGCATGCGCGGCACCGTGAGACTAGCTCGCGCCTGTGTAGGCTATCTCGGCGTCGACCCTCTAACCGCCTCAGTACTTTTTCGACCGAGGAGGTGCAGTGTAACTAATGAGAATAACTCATCCTGAGTTTCTGGGCCTGAGAGGGCCAAGATGGCCTCTGCAAGAAAAGTCAGAGAATAATGTCCTCACAGTCTGAACCACAGGACCCTGAAGACCAGGAAAGAAAACAAGTGAACCCAGGGGATGGTGGGAGGGCGTGTGAATGAGTGATGAAGACTGTCCAAGAAGATCAATAATTACGGTAAGTATGTAATTTCCATATCTTCCTGGACTAAGTCTCCATCATTCATTCACACTAGTGGGAGAGTACCGAGCTAAAACCAACAACCCTGAGTAGGGTGGTAGGAGATAGGGTTCACTCAGAAAGGACAGCCAAGGACTGTCCTGCTAATAAAAATAGCTTTCTTGTAAAGAGCAACTAGAACATAATGCCTGCAAGATAAGCGCTCGAATTGTAACTCACTACTTTGTAGACGACTGCAATGGACACAAAATGAAAGTCTGCCAGGAAGCTGCAACCACTCTAGGA
Source organism: Neoceratodus forsteri (assembly GCA_016271365.2). Classification (NCBI taxonomy): domain Eukaryota; kingdom Metazoa; phylum Chordata; order Ceratodontiformes; family Ceratodontidae; genus Neoceratodus; species Neoceratodus forsteri. The sequence goes on along the minus strand of CM057451.1, from coordinate 264,875,534 downwards.
GAGCGGCAAGAACCTGGTCTCACAATTTCGCCTAGAACCAAAATTAATAGTGTTAAAGACATGTACTAATGTAACGTAAAGGGACCTCAGGAACTGAAAGAGTCGGAGGTAAAGTCTACTGGTTCAGGGTAGACCGGAAAGTGCAGATGGAAACCCCCACTATCAAGTATGGCTGACTTGTAAACAACAAGTCCAGGAGCACTTGAGCCCCTTACTTGGTGAGCAAGGTAGTCCAGGTGGGGTTAGCCCATCAAGGAGAATGGTCTCCACTTAGTCACAGGAACCTTCCTGATGGAAGGCCAAGCACGACTTAGAAGTCTCTCGTGTTGGCCTAGTAGAACCAGATCCTACCCACTGCATATTCCAAAGGAATCATCCTGCCCGTGTGTACAACTGTAGTAGCAGTCTCTGAACTCAGGGAAGAAAAGAAAAAGTGTACAGGAGGACGTGTTCACTGTGGAAAAAAACATTCCGACAGAAAAAAACGGGCTGGATTTCTAAGGCAAATAGAAACATAGACTTTGACGGCAGATAAGAACCGCTAGGCCCATCTAGTCTGCCCATTTCCCTACCTATAGGATAGGCCGCAGATCCTAGTTAACCAACAGCCTATTTCTTCCTACCCCCCACAAGAATTGCCTTATGTCTGTCCCATGCATTCTTGAATTCTCCCACAGTTTTAGACCCCACAACCTCCTCAGGAAGGCTGTTCCATGCATCCACTACCCTCTCTGTGAAATAATACTTCCTCACATTGCCCTGAACCCCTCCTTCTATCTTTAAATTGTGTCCCTTGTTGTTGCAAGTCTCTTTTTCTGAAAGATGCTACCCTCTTGAACTTTGTTGATTCCACTGAGGTACTTAAAGTTTCTATCATGTCCCCCTCTCTCCTTCTTTCCTCAAGGGTATACATATTAAGCTCCTTTAGTCTCTCCTCCATACGGCTTCTCTTGCAGACCATACCATTTTTAGTTGCCCTCCTCTGGACTGCCTCTATCCTGTCTATGTCCTTGCGGAGATGGGGTCTCAGAACTGGATACAGTACTCAGATGGGGTCTCACCAACTGTCTGTACAGAGGGATAACAACTTCCTGTTTTCTGCTGATGATGCCTCTCCTATACATCCCAGTAAACCCAGCCCTCCCTACTGCCTTCTCACATTGCTTACTAACCTTAAGGTCATCTGATATGATTACCCCAGGTCCCTTTCCTTTTTGTTGTTACTACCTCCCCACCCATTGTATTCTTCTCCTGGGTTCTTGTTTCCCAGGTGCATTATTTGCACTTCTTTGCATTGAATCCTAGCTGCCATACTTCTGACCATTCCTCCAACCTTGCCAAGTCCCTTTTCATCCTTTCCACGCCTCCTTGTGTATCAACCCTGTTGCAGATCTTTGTGTCATCTGCAAAAGGCATCCTTTTCCTTCAGTCCCTCTGCAATGTCACTGATGAAGACATTAAAAGGACTGGACCCAATACTGAACCCTCATGTGCCCACTAGTAACCCCCTTTCTTCAGAGCCGACTCCATTTACAATTACCTTCTGTGTCCTGTTGTCCAGCCAATGTTTTACTCAGGCTACCACCCTGGGACCCACTCCCAGGCTGGTTAATTTGACTATTAATCTTTGTGTGGGACTGTGTCAAATGCCTTGCTAAAGTCTAGGTAGGCCATGTCCACAGCCCTCCCTGGTCTACTACTTTGGTCACCCAGTCAAAGAAATCTATTAGATTCGTCTGACATGACCTTCCCGCTGTGAACCCATGCTGCCTTGGGTCCTGTGTTCCACTGGCCTCTAGGTACTCGACTATTCTTTCCTTCAGAAGTGACTCCATCACTTTCCCTACCACAGAGGTCAGACTGACAGGTCTGTAGTTTCCTGCCTCTGTCTTGGACCCACTTTGTGAGGGAATCATCCGCCTTCCTCCAGTCCTCGGGTACCACACCATCCTCCCATGATTTATTAAAAGAGTAGCCAGTGGTTTCACTAGTTCCTCCCTTAATTCTTTTAGAATTCTGGCAATTCCATCAGGACCCATTGCTTTGCCACCTTCAGTTTTAGGAGTTCTTGCAGAACCCTTTCTTCTGTGAAAGGACTGGGATCAACCCCCCTATGAAGAGTGCTTCTGTTAATAGGATTAGGCACTTCCCCCTCCTCTTTTGTGAATACTGAGCAGAAATATTCATTCAGTATTCCTGCTTTTTCACTGTCCCCCTCTGCCCACCCACCATTCATTCTATTCAGCCTCACTATCCCTCCCTTTGTCTTTCTACACTCGCTGATGTACCTATAAAAGGTTATATCCCCCTTCTTAACTGAGTTGGCTATCTTTTCCTCAGTTTGGGCCTTTGCTATTCTGACTTCCCTCCCTGCTTCCTTCTGCCTTAACTGGTACTGCTCTCTGTCCTGCTCCTTCTGTGTTTCCTTATACTTCCGGAATGCTATCTTTTTCTTCCTGACTTTCACAGCCACCTCTTTTGAGAACCATAGTGGCTTTTTCTTTCGTTTTGATTTGTTTATTTGCTTCACACAAAGGCTTGTTGCCTCTGTGATGGCAGTTTTGATAATTCCCCATTGTTGCTCCACACCTCCTTCTAGCCTGTTTGCTAGTGCTTTTCTGAGCACTCTCCCATCTTGCCAAAGTCAGCCCTCCCTAAAGTCCAGTACCCTCACTTTGTATGGCTTGACTCTGTAGCTGAGTTGCGTGAACCACACTGTTTGATGACACTTGTCCCCAGATGGCAACCCACTTCTAGATCTGAGATCCTCTCAGTGCCCCCATTTGAGAGTACGAGGTCTAAGATTGCTCCCTCACAAGTGGGTTCCGAAACTAGCTGTCTAATGCCTGCCACCTGTAGGGCATCAAGAATGGCCCTGCTCTTGGATGTGGCTGCAGCAAATGTGCTCCAGTTAACATCTGGCATATTCAGGTCTCCCCATCAACAGTATCTCCCTTTCTCTGCCATTCTAAGAATGCCTTCTATCATATCCTTGTCCATTCCTTCCCTGACATGGGGTCTGTACACAACCCTGTGCGGATTGTGGTGCCTTTCCAGTCTCCAAGGTGACCCACAGTGCCTCCTCTCCTCCCTGTTTGCTCTTTGTTCAGTTGCTTTTATCCTTCCTTTACATGAGAGCTACTCCTCCCCTCTTCTCCCTGCCTGTCTCTCCTGTAGGTTATGTACCCTGGTATGTTAACATCCAGTCATGGTTCTCTGTGTACCATGTTTCTGTGACTGCTACTGTATATCCAGGCATCCTCTCCATTAAGGCCATCAGCTCAGGGAGCTTGTTGCCCAGACTACGGGCATTGGTACTCACTACCCTCTATTTCCTGATGGCCTTTCTCCCTTTTGCCCCATCCCTGCCCTTCTTGCCTTTGTCACTTTCTCCATTTACCAAATAGAGGCAGATGTGCATCGAGGAGGGACACAGCAGGACCAAGTTAGGACTAACCCATTTGTTGAAGTGACTGAAAGAAGCAGTGACTCAGTGCGGTGAGGCACTACCCACTCTGGCCTCCCTGAATGAGTAGGAAAGGATTCTAGTTTGTTTGCTGGAAAACAAACATCATAACTCCATCACGCACTTGAAGAGGATAGTTTAGTGAGCGACTGGCATGGACCTCTTGCAGGAACCGAAGGTGTGAATATTTGAGAAGCTACCTCAGAAAAAAGACCTACCTGACCTTCCGTCAAGAAGGAGAAAATCGCCTGTTAAGAAAGCAAGGAAGTAGGAACCTGAGTTCCGACTTGGTGGAGAGTCGCTTCTGTTGCTACAAGGCTCTGCTCAAAAGCAGAAAGCGGAGTTAACAGACTGGGCAGTCGCCTAGGTCTAGGAAATGTCTCTGAATGAGAGAAATCTCTCTTAGAGAAAGAGATAACCCATACCGCCGCTGGATCGGACTCCCCCTAGAGGAAGAAGAAGAAGTCAGGTACTCTTTACTGTACTCTGGAGATGAGCGCCTCAGGGGCTGAGGAGGAACCTGACCAGATCCAAAAAAGGGGGGTATCGGGTAATTTCCGCTAGGCCCTGTGCTAAATTTTTTTTTTTTTTAGTCCGAGCCTAGCAAGGCTTTGAGGCTGCTGTTTCACAAGGATTGTCTTGATACAAAATGATGAAGATGTTCTCCATCTGAGTGCAGAAGGAGCCTGAGCGTCTATACTGAAATCATGACCGGACTAATAATCACAGCTGGAGAGATGTTAACTACCTGTGCCGAAGAAGCCATCGAAGGGGCAATATCACAAGGGGGCTATACACCCCTATCAAAGGAGCGGAAGAGCCTGAGCGGCTCCCGACCATTAAATTAGAATGTTCCACAGAGTGTAACTGCCTTGACAATTGAAAAAGTCTAGACACAGAAGTGTGTGGTCCACAGACGCAGTGTGAAATACTATAGTGGACCCCATTACTGAGGAACAACTGGAAAGATTTTCCATCATGGACTCTGATGATAGAGAGGACGTGCCCTTCAGTATATAAAATGAGTCGTCCACTGTATTACTGACCAGAAGGACAGGGAAAGACCCATCTAGATGCACTTCTACCCTAGAAGGACCTCCAAGAGAGGTCTAGGTCAGAGCCACTAGAGACTCTACCATCAGGAATGATGTCGAGGAGCTTGGTACTACGTAGGGAGCCAAGAAAGTGCTGAGCAGAATGAGATTCCGCTGGCAGAGCAGTACAGCAGAGTTCCAACAGCAGAAAACCGCTGGATGACACAAGATCCCACATAGATCGCCACTCACTAAGATGTGTGGAATAAATCCGCAGAACAGGAGTTCATTCTGCGATAAACATCCCGCCACAAGTTCTGTGGAAAGGAAGTCCGAAAAGGAAAAATGTGTCACTAATGCTGCCATACAGCACCCACTAGCACCCGTGCGGCACCAGCATCACTCGTGGCACAGGACGGCACCAAGCAGTGCTTATGCCAACCTGGGCAATACCCGAGGGCAGCAGCAGCAGTACCCGCAGGCACCCATGTAGCAATGGCACCCGAGGGCACCCCCAACACCCATGGTACCTTGGCAAGAATGGCACCAAAGGCACCAGTAGCACCATGGGGCACCTGTGGTGCCACCCTGCAGCACCACGGGTGCCCCAGGTGCCACCCTTGGTACTCATGGAACAGTGGCACCGTGGGGCGGTCCCCGCACCACCCGTGGCACACGTGGGTGCACGGCGCCACCAATGGGTGCACAGCGCCACTCAGACACCCACTGACAGTGCCGACAACCAACACAGCAACAAGAGCACCCATGGCACCACACAGAGCGATGGCGCAGCCCATGGCGCCGACCAAGGCACACCACGGTGCGAAGAATACCAATGGAAATCCTGAGAAGGGGAGAAGGAAAAAGGTGGTGCCGTGCGGCCCTGCCTGGAAAGGGAGGGGGTAGGCACGAGGGCGCACACGATGGGCAAAGGCACCAAGAGGGCACCTCGCCCATCGTGATCCAATCGACCCGCTCCAAGGCCTCAGAGGTCCCGAAATCAGGAACAGAGCCAGGAAAAACTGGAAAGTCAAACCCCTGTTCTATAGGAGCAGCTCAGAGGTGAAACTGCCCAGCCGGAGCTCCAACGAGACAGAGATGGAGCTTAGGTCGAGAATGCAGCCGTTAGGGAGCGGGGCCAAGAGGAACCCACCAAAGTCTGTTCAGGCCTATCGCCTCCCCGATGAACAATCCTCTTGCAGACATACTAACGGGCAACATCGAGCGGCACCGGCCTCTTTCCCAACGAGGAAGAAGAGCTCGAGGTTAAGCGGAGCCGGATCCCTGGAACCATTAGATCTGTGCTTGAGGACTGTCCCCCAGCACAGGACTGTCCGTGGTCAGAACCCCCAATTAAGAGGCGCGGACGGACACAGCTCCTCTGCCATAAAAACTTTCAAACGAAGTCCTCCTACCGTCACCGTTACCGTCTAAGGACGACTCCGTTGATGGCAGGGAAGAATTTCTTTTTCTTCTTCACAATCTTCTTCTTGTTCGTAAAATAAGAAATTACTACTTAAAATATTAAATTAAAGGTTAAAAGCTGTTGTCGTATAGACAAAAACTTAGACTTCGGCAGACGAGCGACGTCGACATCCAAGTGCACTCGATGGTGGGAGAAAAGGAACTGAGGCGGTTGGAGGACGCCGTGAACAGCCTACACAGGCGCGAGCTAGTCTCACGGTGCCGCGCATACGTGGTCCTGTCTCGGTGCCGACCCTTTAGAAAATTTTTGTCTCCCGCTTGGTCCTAGTGCCTCCGGCGCTATCTCACTAGTGTGAATGAGTGATGGAGACTTAGTCCAGGAAGATCCTGTACACCAACAGGGTGGGCCTGAAGGGAAGCTCTCCTTGTGGACCAAGAGGGGAACCCACTTTTTTTTTTTTTAAAGGGGAAACCCTGGAGACAGAGAGAAGGAAGTCAGAGATGACAAAAAGCCTCAAAGTTCTTGAGAAACATCACAGGATGATGGGCAAGGCACAGCTGATTCCTGCTATGACCACACAAGGAACCACCCTCCTGGTCCATCTGATAAAGAGGGATGGGGCCACCAGATTTTTCACCCTTCTCTTCCATTGCAAAAAGGGTGGAGAAAGGACCCACCCCAGGGCAAGATCCACCCAGAAGGGAGACACCTAATTAGGAGAACCCCTGGACCCTGAGAAAGATGCTGATTCTCCAGTGCCCAGTGCCACCGGGAAATCAGTGGAGGTGGAGGACTTAAGTCTCTACATGTGCCCAGGGATCTAAAGGGAGGTCCAAGGGGAACCTTGCCTCGTGGGAATCCAGGAGTGGGTTACCAGAGGAGAGAAGAAAGGTGGAGCAATCTAAGGCTCAAAAAAATAGAAGAAGGTCCTCAGAGCCCCTGTGACCAAGACGGGGACCCAAGAATGAGGGCAACCCTGAACTTCCTGCATAGGACTGAAGGAGCCTGGAAAAACTAAGAAACTCCTGGCCCATGGTGCCCTCCCCACAGAGTCCCCATCAAGGTCATGTGGGACCCGAGGAGCCTAGTAAAAGCAGGGCAAGAGCCCCTACTTGCCCTCTACTCAGAAGGTGGCTTCCTGGTCTTTAAGATGAAGAGTCAGGAACCCAGAGGTGCCAATTACATTACACCCGCAATCGGCAATTAGGGAGAAGGCAAGCAGGGAGGAGGCATCGCCCAGAACACTGGGGCCCAAGAGGGGATGGTGGGCAGGAAGCAGTGATGAATGGTGAGGATACTCAGAAAGATCAAAAATTACGATAGGTACGAAATTTTCATATCTTACCTGTATTAATCTTCACCATTCATCACTGGTGGGTGAGTACCAAGCACCACAACTGTGGTGCTGGCACCTCCCTGATGGCTGAATCTTCCCTCAGCCTCCTGCGGGGGAAAACACAGACAGGAAGGGGCCCCTTATGGGCCTGGCTAGGCCCGAGACTCGTCAGGGTGAGTTGCCGACTTCTGCTGCTTGGGAGAAGGAAAGTACCCCGACAACTCTTGCCTCACCCTACGGGAGAAGAAGTCGGCCCCGTGGAAGGGAGAGGTAATCACCCTACGCCGGGCCAGGGGGGGATAACCTGGAAAGGCGTAGCCATGCCATCTTCTTAATAGAGACTGCAGTTCCTGCCAGCCTGGAAGCTACCTCACTGGTGTCATAGGACGCCCTTGCCTGGTGTCTCACTAGCTAGCTCCAGATCACCATGAAAGGCTAATGGCTTGCCTGGTTGCCTCTGTGTCATGCAAAGATGAAAGAAGTTGTCCAGCACTGTCCACGGGTGCCTATAAGCAGGCAGCCTGGTGCACAAGATACAAAGGAGGCATGCTCTCAAAAACCCTTTTACCCCCGCAACCCATTCGAGTCAGAGTCTGGGGGCGGTTGTGCCTTGGGCGATGATGCCCAGAAGGGGTATCCAGGGGCTCCATTCCCAAAGAGGGGGTGGGGCCCAGCACCTGGAGACCCCGAGGGTGCACAATACCTGCGCTGACAGTCCCTCAGGGCTGGAGAGGGGCTAGAGGAACACTGCCAGATCCGATGCGACGCCTCTGTGAAAGGGCGAGGCCACAGACGAATAATAAGGTTTTTGGCGCTAAACTCCCCAAAGGAAAGTGCACGTCACATAGTCAGGATTGAGGCTTGCAAAGTGGGAGATGTGACGTTCCCCTAGCATCCCTGACAGGAATCACAGATAGCTGGTGACAGTGTCTAAGGACAGGTGGACAAAGGGATCCTATTCCTTAGGGGAGGAAGCAGAGGAGCCCAGTTCAGAGTCAGGGGTGGCTGGAGGCTCAGGTCTAAAGATGACCTCGTATGGGACCAAGGCTCTGAGTTACAGAGGGAAAGCAGCCGCCGACACCCTGAACTGTTCCCAGGTCACTGGCCCTGAAGGGTCCTAGATACCTAGGAGAGGAGGAGACAGAGGATCCGATGGTGGAGGGAAGGTCTGGCAAGCCAGAGCAGGACCTGTGCTAGGGCTACGAGAATGCGAAGAGAACCCCTCCCAAGGGGGGCTGCACAGCTAACTCACTGCAGGATGCGCAACCAGACAGGGGTGGCTAAAGTGGTGCCCATGGGCAAAGACCACACAAGGGGGGGATTGGAGCAGGTCTGTCCCTTGCAGGCGGCCCCTGGCCCCACCTGCTGCAGACTTTACCCAGTCTGGTGAGGACAGGAGAGAAGGATCCACACTGCGGCTCCTCCCAGAGCCACCAGCTGCTCTGGAAGGTTGCCTGCATGCCAGTCTCGACCTCTTCACACCCACCTCCCTAGATAGGGATCTGATCCTCTGCTGACCGCTAGTACCTGAGAGAAGTGGCTCTGAAAGGACAGCGGCACCAAAGACAGTGCCAGAATCCATTTCAGTACCCACTCCGGCACCAGAACCACACCTGGCACTGGAGTTGGCGCCGGTCTCCAACTTTGTGCTGCCATCAGTGCCACCCCCTTCCCTGGCACCAGAGCATTCAGTCCCAAGGGCCAGCCCAGAAAGAGAAGTGGCCGATACCACTGTAACGGAGACCGGAGCTAGGCGCAGGACAGCAACAGGACTCCTGAGAGTCGGGAAGCCAATCTGGGTCATCCGATCTTCCTCCTCCTGCTTTGAGGAGGAGAAGATTAGGGAGACCGTCAAAGAGGCCTCTCCAACATACTCCCTCTCCTGGTACTGTGGACAGCACCGGAAGGGGACCCAGCACCGACAGCGGTACCGCCTCGCTGACCAGCACCACCAAGGGAGGTGTCAGGAGACGAAGTGGTGCCAACAGGTGGCACCGAGGACTCCACTGGCTTGGGTCCAGTGTATGGATGTGACTGTGACACCGTGGGCATCCGCACCTCCGAGGAGGCAAAGGACCATAAGGGGTGCCCAGTCGACCCCCCCCCCAAGGAGGTCGACTGTCCACCCGACCAATCACACAGGCCTCCCGTCTTAGCGAGACTAGGACTAGTGGATGAATGCTCCCCCTTGGTACACAGGGTACCAGAGGGAGACCCAGGGGAAGGGTCCAAAGACCTGGCCTTGGTGTCCCGGGACCAACGCTGCCCACTAAAGGTGGAAGGATTAGTATCCACCTTCAACGCGCGCAACTTGAGGACCCGGCAGTCCATGGAGATGCAGGCATCGCAGCTGCTCATGTCACGTGATGGCCCTAGGCAGGTTAGTGCTTATCGCAGTCTGTCATGGTCATTGGCATGCCACAGGGGCATGCCCCGTCTTAGATTTTGAACTAGGCCCCGAAATGGACATAATCACACAGACAAAAAAATAAATAAATAACTACAGAACAGACTTGGCAGCACAGAAATAATTAAAACAAAAAAAGAAATAAAAGAACGGTTTTACCAGCTTCTGAAGAGTCTACCATGTTGAGAAGTAGCGGAGGAGGCTGAACTTTCGGCAGACTTCCGGAGACTACGAAGGATCAAAATGGCTCAGCTCCTACACGGTGATGCACCTCGACAGTAGGAAAAGAAGAACTGAGGTGGTGGAGGGGTTGGGGTCAGTTACTGGCCAACCTGCAAGCACCACACAATACATTGGCCTCGAGGGCAATGCCGTCGCCATTGGCCCCTCCTCCTTAGGAAGCCAAAAAAGCCTAAAGCTATAAGCTTCCCACAGGGTCCTAGTGACTCCGGCTAGACCCACCAGTGTTGAATGGTGAAGATTAATACAGGTAAGATCTCCCCTGCCAGTAGTCAGCGTCATGAAACTGAGACAGAAAGGCTAGAGCCACGTCCCTACTGACATTAAAACTTTGTTAGAGATCATTAATAACAATTCTTAATCAGAGGTGGAAGAAATGAAATTACGTACCTACCGTAATTTTGATCTTCTCTTGTATCTCACCATTATTACTGCTTGGGTTAAGCCGGTCTCTTGCTCACTACAGGGGAGTTTTTTTTTTTTTAGAAGTCGGCTGTGGCGCTTAGCCCTGAAGAGCGATGTCGCACAAGGCAGAGGCGGCCGTTAGGCAGCCGAGACTCCTCCTATATCTCAGTTCTGGTTCTGTGGTCGGAGAGGCTAAAATAAAGGATAAGAAAAAAGAAAGCAGGCAAGAGAGCCGAGGATAGAAAAGGAAAGGAAATAAACTGAAAAAGGAAACCGATGGAGAGTAGACAGAGGAGAGAGAATTCCTACCCAAAGGGACCGCAGGGCCTCCTTTCCGGGGCGGCTCTAAGGGAGGAACAGAGAGGAGGAAAGGGGAAGAAGAGAAAGAGAAAGAAAGAAATAAACATGTTGAGAGGGAGGACAGTGCCCATCGAGCATTGGTTGAGAGGCTTAAAGGCTCGAAACTGACCAGAGAGCAAGAATCCCAGTTGGCAGGACTGAGGAGAGGTTCAACCGAACCACCTGAACAAATCCGAAGAGGGCAGACTCTCTGAACTCTCAACATGCAAACCCCTTCATCCTAGTTGAGGGCCCTAGGCTGTCCAGGCAGAAACTGTTCCGGGTAGAGCGCCCATCCAGGAAGGGGACTAAATCCCTTAGCACCTTGTTAAGTGCTAACACAGACGTGTATGGGAAAAACTATGTCTTCTCGAAGGCAGTTTTGAATGAAAAGTAGAGTGGAACTCAATCAGACTTTCCAGGGCAAGGCAGACAGATGCTCAGAGCTGACAAATTCGGTCAGCAGCTAGAAGAGCTTGAAACAAGACCTGCCAGAGGATTCCGGACTTTGCGGAGGCCAAGATAGGGTATGGCCACCTGGACTGTGAAACTGCATGACCTGAAGAGGGTAAGGAATCGCACCATAGGACAGTCAGAAAAAGTTCCCTCAGAATGAGAGAAATTTGAAACCGTGCTCGTTCCCCTTTACCTTGAGGAAAAAAGGAGATCCATTCACAAGAATGGGGAAAAGAGCAGAAAATGTTTTATTTTTTTGGCATAAAGGCCAAGGGGAGTAAGAGGAACAGGCGGAGGAGGACATACAGAAGGAGGCCACTGAGGGAAGGTGGGTGGGTATCAGTAATGAATGGTGAAGATACAAGAGAAGATCAAGAATTACGGTAGGTACATAATTTTCATATCTTCCCTAGTCAATCTTCACCATTCATTACTGCTTGGTGAACCAACCCCTCCCCTTAAAAAGGGGTAGAACCCTGAGGGAACAAGACCCCCAGCCTCCTGTTGGTGAGAAAACAGAAGGGGAAGACCCTGGCTAATACAGAGAGAAGCCTAAGTGGGAGAAGAGCTAGGAGGTGCCCCCGAGGACGGGGAGACGGAGGAAGCCCCTGCAGAAGTCTCCTAGCTCTGGAGGAAAAAAGACGGGTCCCCCGGAAAGTGGAGCGAATCACCCTACGCCGGGCCAGGGGTGACAACCTTGACAGATGAAGCCATGCCATCCGCCTAATGCAGATCGCTGTCCCCGCAAGCCTGGAAGTCACCTCACTGGCGTCATAAGACGCTAGGTGTCTTGCCAGCTCCAGGCCTACAGCAGAGAGGGCAATAGCCTGTCTGGTGTGCTCCGTATCAAGCACTGATGCTAAGAGCTGGGAGAGCATTGACCAAAGATGCCGATTGTAGGCAGCGTGGTGAGCCTGATGTGATGCAATGCAAGCCACCGCACGTGAAGAAGAGAATACTCTTCACCCCACCGGTCAAACTGTAGGGATTCCGAATCCGGTGGACGGTCGTGCGCCAGGCGGCGACACCCGGAAGGAGTCTCTAGGTAGACCAAACCCGAGGACGGGTTGGGAAGGGTACCCAGGGATTCCGAGGGGGCACAATACCTTCGACGACAGTCTGCTGGGGCAGGAGAAAGGGCGGCTGGTGACTGCCAGGAACGGATAGACGCCTCCTGGAAGGGGATAGGCCAGGAAGGTACCACCAGGTGTTGGGCACTGAATTCTCCAAGGAATTCACGCATCTCCCGTTCAGTATTGTCTCGCCTAACATAAGAGATTCGAAGATCCCTCACCATCCTTGAAAGGAATCGCTGATATTCAGTGAAATCAGCGTCGGAAGAAAGGTGAGCAAGGGGTTCCTCTCCCTCAGAGGAGGAAGACGAGGATGATGGAGAGCTCGAATGTCCAGAAGATTCCTGTGGTGGTGGGGAGAGTCGAAAGACCCGCTCATACATATGCCTAACATATGAGGGGAAGGCTGCCGCAGAACCTCTGAACTGCTCCCAGGATAACGGACCCGTAGGACCGACATGGCCTGGAACAGCGGGGGGTGGAAGCAGAGGTACTGGAGAAGGGCACCTGCGAAGAGGCAACTGACCTCTGCTAGGACTCTGAAATCCAGGGAACAGAGCCCGAGCTGGCGGGATCCCGGACAACAAACCAGGCCGCAAGACGAGACCCTGGGGATGCGATGCCTGGAAGAGCCCGGGGGGGATCTTCCCCTGTGACGAACCCGGGACTGCGTGGATCCAGAAGGGCAGTCCACAGCAACGCCACGGAGGAAACCCCAGGGCCTAAGAGGAAAGCGGGGTTCGCCGACTCCTAGCCACCCAGAGGGAGACCACGGCGCCGTCCCCGCCCCTCGACCCTCGGACTCAGAGAGCCCTCCTCCCGACTAGCTGCTCCCACCCGAGGGTGGGAATAGCACCCGAAGGGTGAGCTGTCACAGACCCCTAGGAGGGGGAACCCCCTCAGTCCCCACATCACCCCGGGACCCAGGGCCACCCCTAGCCTGAGGGCCCTCAGGGAGGATGGGAGAGGGACAGCGGGAGGGGCCCGCTGTGCCGCCTAGCACCCAGCGCCACGGGACCCCGATCCAAGAGTCAGGGAGCCAGGATGGGTCCTCATCCGAATCATCGGCCTCCGAAGAGGACGAGACCAGCAGAACCTCGATGCTGGCAACCCCAGGGGTCCCCGGAGGAACGGCGCGGTGCGGACGACCCCAGCCCTCCACGACAGCCAGGCCGGTCCTGGCCCCCTGCCGCGCCAGTTAAGCCCATGGTGACGCCCCGGGCGTCGGAACAACCGGCGCCGGCGGGCGGAATCAGTCTGTGGTACTTCTACGGCGCTTATCTCGATCACCGCGCTGGATCCAAAACAGCGCCGAAGGCGGTGTCAAGGGTCCACCGTGCCAGGCCCAGCAGGCGTGGCTCCGACACTGGGGAGCCTGCACCTCCGAGGAGGTGACTGCCGAGGCGGTGTCCCTGTCGCGGCCCCGGGTGGGACTACGACGTTCCCCTGACACCGCAAGAGAAGCTTCCTCTTCAGCAAGAGAAGAGGAGGAAGCCTCCTCCTCCGCGGACCGTATAGGCCCGGGAGGGGACCCGGGGGAAGGGCCTAGAGATCCTACCTGGGAGTCCCTCGAGCGACGCCGTCCCCCAAAGGTCGGCGGAGCCTTGCCGAGCTTGAACGCGTGGACTTCGAGAACAGGACGGTCCATGGAGAAACAAGTGTCGCACGCATCCATGTTGTGGTTGGGTCCCAGGCAACGGAGACAGACATCATGCTGGTCCGAGATGGAAAAATGCCGGCCACAGGAGCACCGAAGCATAGGGGCGCGGCCCGCCTTCGACTTACGCCTTGCTCCCGAACTGGACATGATGCGAACTAAACAAGGAAAAAAAGCAATAAAGCACTCGGTGCCGTAGATAGAAAATAAAAGGAACGGTCTTACGGTGAACGGCGTCAAGTGAATCGTGAAAACCTTCTGAGAAAACGAGGAGTCTTGAAGAAACCGAAAACACTATACACTACCGCGCAGCAGGTGCAGCCTCGACGGCGGGAGAAACAGAACTGAGATATAGGAGGAGTCTGCGGCACCTAACGGCCGCCCCTCGCGATATACGTCGTCCTCGAGGGCGGCGCCGTTGGAGCCGACTTAAAAAAAAAAAACTCCCGTGAAGGGTGCGCGCCTCCGGCTTAACCCAAGCAGTAATGAATGGTGAAGATTGACAAGGGAAAATCAAAGGAATTTCCAAAGTTCAGCACCTACCACCTGGAGGATGGTGGTGAGCTTTTATTGCTGCAGCAAAAGCATGTCTTGGATAACAAGGAGGTATTCACTTTCTTACAAATCCCACATATTAGCTACAACCCTAGGGACACGCACATTCACTCAGGCTCCACCTCTGACATTATGAGACCGTGGTAATTTCCACTAACAAAGGCATGCCATTTCCAGCATCTGTCAGGCACTAAGGAATACAATGCCTCACGGGTATGGCAATATGCCTAGCTACTGGTATGAAGCTTTAAACTGGACACCAGACCGGAAGCAATAAGGCTGATGGGGTGTGCACAGAACAGATTTTACCGCATGCCCAGGGGCGTAGTGACCAGCCCCTGGAAGTGTGGTAAAATCTGTTCCATGCACACCCCCGGAGTGTCTTATTGCGCTTATAAAATTGGCTCCTTTCTTTTTATCTTTTTACAGTTGGAAAAAACATTTTTATATGTAGAAACAATAGATTTACTTGTGTACATTTATGATACAATAGTCCTTCCGCCCACTGCAAATGATGTCATTGTATTACTGCTGGACAAAGTTTGTCCTTTGCTGATTCAAGATATGGAATGTTTATCATGGAATACATGGATTCAAAATTCTGCTCAGTTCCACTGGCAGAAGGTTCCTTTCCTAACACACACACACACATACACACACACACACACACGCACACACAACAAAGGTATCTTCTACAGTCAGAGACTCAATTATCTCACTGTCAGGGCAAGCAGAAGAGATTTTCCTGATGAGCAGGTAAAGATAGAAGAGGGATTTTTCATTGTCAGCAAAGAAACAGTTCTAATGAAACTATAAACACTACTTAATGTTTCTAATTTGTTTACATGTGTAAGGAAAGTGTGATGATCAGAAACAATATTTAATTCATTTGTTTTATTTTTATCTAAAGAAGTCTTATTTTAGGGCCCAGTTGAAGGTTTTTTACAGTGTAAAGGTCACAGACATGTTTGTGATGGAAGATCAAATTCTTGCTGTACGGGGATCCATGGTAGATGGTTCTGGTTGTAGAACTGATTTGCTCATTGTGTGATGTGGTTTAGGACCAGGATGTCTGTGCATGAAACAGATTTCATGAATGGTCACATGATACATTTTGACCAATGAAACTTCTTTATTTTGGATGCCCATTCTATAATATGGTTTTACACCCAAAATATATTAAGCTACATGATTATCGCTTCTGCAGTACAAAATTATACACAGCACGTACCTAACCTACGACACTCCACAAATGGGGGGGGGAACTACTCTCCCCTTTGCTCCAGATGTGGTACAGAAGAAAGTACCTTACTTCACATAATCTTGGACTGTCTCATGGCACAACCCATCTGGCATTCAATACAAACCCAATTAGAGCCCTTCTTGGGACTGGAGGGTACTTTTACTGGACAGTGATGCATACTAGGCCTGGACATCCAAGCTTTGACAGGAAACAGAAAGTATTATGTCACTCCGATAGTGATAAAAAAAAACTGATCCTAAGACACCGGGTTGACCAATAAATTCCCATGTTCCTAGAATGGCATCAAGAAATGTTACAGATTTTAAGGCTGGAAAGAATGTTATCTTCTATTAGCATAGAAATCAAGCCTTTCAAAAGAGACAGAACTCACTGGGCTCTGTAAAAAGTACATTCACCTGATTGGAGTTTGGCAGGAGAAGATGTATTTACTATGTATAATAGTCACAACTTAAGGGAGTTCTGGTATTGGGGGGAGGGTGCTGTGTCCAACATGTTTGTACCACAATATGACTGTATGATGTTACAGTGTTACGCAGGAGAATAAAGTACATTAATTAAAAAAAAAAAATGTTAATAACATTAAAGATATCTGAGCTCCCACTGCACAGAATGGTATGAGGAAGAAAAGTTACATAGTTACCATAATTGAAAATTACATACCTACTGTAATTTTTGATCTGTGTATCTTCACCGTTCATCACATATGGGTAAGTGGCCAGAGGTCACGACCCTGCGGGAGCTCTTTTTTTTTTTTGATGGGCAGAGCAGAAGCAGCGATGGTACCGCTCTTGAGGCCGACGCACTGTGTGGCGCTCGCAAGTTGGCTGTTAGTTGTCATCCGCCCCGCCCTCCCGCCAGTTCTGAGTCGCCGTAGAGTAAGAAACAGGGTTGGAAGGGTGGGACAAGGAAGTCCAAGGGACAGACAAAGGAAAAAGATGCAAGAAACAAAAGGAGGAATAAATGACTGAGTGGACAGACAAGGAAGAGAGAGGAAAACTAAGGGGATTGGAAGGGGTCCCAATCTCTGGAAGAGGAAAAAAGGAAGAGAAGGAAAGGAAGGAAACATTAAGTGGGAGGGGTGAGGACAAACCCAGAGGTCGCGGTCTGGTCCCCGGCTTTTAGATGGACTTACGGCCTATGAGTTGCAAGAACCTGAGAAAGCTAGCAAATCCAAGGCATGGAATTCTAAACAAGAGGCACTCCGGCAGAATGACTTCCTAAGGTTGTGGATTAAATAGGAGGGAACCAGGGATGTCCTCTCCTAACCAACAAAAATAAGAGGGAGGAAAAAAACTCCTTCTCTGAGATCCTGCCAGTCGGGGGCAGATGGACAGGCGGGGAGATGGGGCAGGGTGGGACAAATCACTTTTTACCTGGTGGCCAGTTTGGCCACCATATGTCAAAATCTGGTGACAATTGTTTTGCACCTACTACACTATTAAATATGGTGGCCGTTTTTTTAACTTGCCTTTCAGCCGAGGAACTGTTTATTAACCTACATTTGGAAAAGTCTTTACCAGCGATCATGATGAGAATTAGCCTGCTAGAACAGCATCAAGTATTACACAGGAGGGAGAATTACATTTTTTTTTTTTTTTTTTTTTTAAACTTCAGGTTTTATTTAATAAATTACTGTGCATATAACAATTGTACATATAGTTAATCAGGTCTGAGCAAATATATATTAATTAGTTACGTCTGTAGTTACTGATTTTATAAAGTTTGAGCCAGTCTTTAAGTTTGTCCTTTCTGTTCCAGGTGCACACATCCATTGTAAATCCACCATCTCTTTCAAGAAAATGTGCATCTTCTGCTTTGTATCACCCAGCCAACCAATGCATCTTCTAGATAACCGACCCATTTCCAGACCTCTTATTTAGCACAGTTCAACTTGAAATCAAAAATTCAAATAAATAAACAAATCAACAAACTTATTATGTGTCTAATTTGTTCTTAGAGTACACACTACAACATTTTATTTATACCATGTAACCCTGCAACCGAGTTTCAGACTGGAGAATCATATCTCTTTCTAATAGAGGGCAATTTAGAAGTCCGAGAGCTATATCCGATGCGGGGGCAGAT
Source organism: Neoceratodus forsteri (assembly GCA_016271365.2). Taxonomy (NCBI): domain Eukaryota; kingdom Metazoa; phylum Chordata; order Ceratodontiformes; family Ceratodontidae; genus Neoceratodus; species Neoceratodus forsteri. The sequence continues at coordinate 264,857,791 of CM057451.1, read as the reverse complement.
TAACTCAGTTGGCCATACCTCCTCATAAACGTGTTACCAAAGAGTCATCATCAATATCCTACAGCCATTTGCTCCAGTGCAGGGGTACCATATAGTTCCTCCACTAAATGCATCAAGGGAAGCCAGACCTGATCAAATTTGTCTTTTTGTAGTCGCAGACTTGCCGTAATTTTTTCCTTTCTAGCTATCTCCTTCACTATATTAATCCAATCCCCTACTGTCGGAGATGTCTGTGTAAGTCAATATCTTGTAATTTTCTTACAGGCTGCAGCAAGTAGGATACCAATGAATTACTTTTGTCTGTTAGATCTGTGACCTTTTGGCAGAATACCTAAGATTAGAGTTTGAAAGTCTGGTCTCTCTTCCGATCCAAACATGTCGCATATGTGTCCCTATTTCGTTCCAGTACAATTGGATGGGGGGACAATCCCAAAAAATGAGGGGATGAGTCCCTCTACGTTGACAGTTTCTTCAACATAAATCTGAATCCCCTGTTGTGTAATGCTTCGTCCTAGTTGGGGTATGGAAGAACCTGGACACAATCTTCCATCTAAACTCCTTCCAGTTATTAGAGGAAGAAATACGTTAACTCCCTCCTATACCTTTGGCCAGACATTTTCATCTAAGTGGATACATTGTTCTTTCCCATTCAGTTTGTCGGGGCTGGGGGGCAATTTCTTGGTAGCTCTATATGCTGCTATAAGTCTGGATATTAACTTCCGTTCTCCCAACCCAAGCACTGAGTCCCAAATAACCTGAGTTAATTGAGATGGGGGTTGTTGTACTAATGCCAAGTTGTTCCCTGTCTTAATAAAAGACCTAACCTGAAGGTGTCTAAAAAAAAAATGGGCATCCGGGAGTTGAAATTCTCTTTGGTTAATTTGAAAAGATTTGACATGGCCTTCCTGAATAAATTGATTGAAAAACCTAAGGCCCTGTCGCTTCCAAATGAATGAAGGTCAAATCCATTCTAGGGGGAGTGAACTCTGAACAATTGGTGATCTCTGTCTTATTAGTGTGTCTACAATGTCCAGCTCCTTTTTTATTTCACCCCATATCCTATACACCTGTCTGCGCCACGGATTCTCTTATCATTTTTTTTAAGCAGGTATCCTGAAGAGCCCCCAAAGTCTAATTGTGGAGTCAGGCCTGAGCCTTCTTGTATTTCTTGAGGTACCCAACTATTACTGGGGTCATTCGTTAAATAGTTTACCCAAGAGCCTAAATTTGCCATTTGATAATAGGTTTTAAGGTTGGAGAGTCCAAGACCCCCTCCCTCCCTGGGTCTCTGTAGGGTTTCCCATGCAATTCTAGGTCTCCTTCCCCCCCAGACAAAAAAAATATAAGGCTTTGGATATTTTTTCCCATTCTAATTTTGAAATTCGCAGGGGGAGGGTGTTAAAAATAAAAATTGGGGTAGTATATTAATTTTAATGGATTCAGTCCTTCCAAGAAGTGACAGTGGAAGAATATTCCAACGTTTCAGATCTGTAAAGACCTCCTGGAACAGTTTGTTATAACTTACATGGTATAACTGTGTCAGATCAGTCAGAATGTGAATTCCCAAATATTTAATTTGGGTTAAAACCCATTTAAATGGAATTAACTGATTTAGTTCTGTAGAACGTTGGCCACTAACAAGCATTACCTCCGTTTTATCCCTATTTATTTTAAAGCCAGAGATTTGACTATATTGTTCTAAAATCTGGCTCAGAATGGGAAAGGTCCGTAAAGGATCCCTCAAAAACAACATAGTAACATCAGCGTAAAGTGAAATTTTATCCCCCAATTATAATGCCCTTTAGTTCTTTATGGTCTCTAATCCTCAGTGCTAGGGGCTCCATGCTAAAAGCAAACAGAATAGGGAAGGAGGAAATCCCTGCTATTTGCCTCTATTAATTTTCAATGTTTGTGCAACCCCTGCAAATGGGGGTTCCAAAAGACTTCAGGAGCTTGCTTGAATGCTCCAAGCCTGAATGGTGTTTGGCATTTAAGCCATTTATCTGTGAGTGTTTTAGAGCCTCTGGTACTGTCTCTTTAAGAGCTGTCTGCTTGCAGACATAATTAGTTTGTATGGGGGACTGTGTGTTTCTTTGCTTGAGTACCACTCGAGCTGCTGCCAATTCACTCCATTTTGCAGTCACTAGGAGTGCAAAGGAACCTATCTGAAAGATGTAACTGTTTGCCAGAAATCATTTAGAGTAATAATAAAATACAGTTTGTCTAACCTGCTTTCTTTGCAGTCAGAACTGTGTTTGCCTAGTTCCCATTCTAGTTTTGAACTGCTGAACTGGACCAATCAGTGTGGGTTAAGGTAGCTCTAAAATGGTGCCCTGGATGAATCAGAACTTGGACTCATAATCTGAGCCAGCCACAAAGAGGACTGTATGGGCAGTGACTCTGGGAGATGTAGTTTGGACTTGGCCTTTTGGACCAACAGGGGCAGTCTATTGTGAGTGACAGCCAATCCAACCAAGAACTGGGAGGAACTCAAAGGAAGTGCCCGGTTTTGTCTGCTGGAGTTTCAGTTGAGCTCTGGCAGTGAAGAGGAAAGGAGCCCTGTGCTTTTTCGGTGTGCAGTTTTAGTCGAGAAACGTGTGTAAGGCCCCGAGTTCCGGTCTGCAGCTTGTGTAACTGCTTGTTAGGACTGAATCCGTCCTGTGAAGAGTATCAAAGGATATCTGAAGAGTAGAAACCAGGCTCACCCTGTAGAAGACTGGAGAAATTGCTGAATTGTGCTTGGTCTGGCAGGAACTGAATCTGCTGTGTGTTCTCCCGGGTATTGTGCAGTAATTGCGATCGGGCTAGAGAAGCAGCCTGCCTGGTATAGTACTTTCTTTTTACCATATAAATGTATGAGGAGGCTTGTGTAGCTCAAGTGAATCCTGCTGCCATTAAAGGACTTTTGCCTGTTACTGTTTACCATATCAATGTGTGAGGAGGCTTGTGTAGCTCAAGTGAATCCTGCTGCCATTAAAGGACTTTTGCCTGTTGCAGTTTGCCACATAAATGTGTGAGGAGTCTCGTGGAGCTCAAGAGTAGCCCTGCTGACGTTGAATGACCCTATCTTGTTTGGAGGTCGTGAGTACTAATTCAGGGTCGCTCCCTGTTGAATTGCCACATTGAATCCAAATGGAATTACTGTACTGCTGACTGTTTAACTAATTTTTCTTTTCTCTGTGTGAAAGGGCCTACCAGCTGCCCGCGGTTTGGACTAGCCACTAGGGCTTGGGTACCCAGGACAGTAACTGATAGGGATAGGCCTGTACACAGAGCCATAAATAGAGGAGTAAAGTGATAAGCTAATTAACCTGATTTCCCCTGTCCTTGTTATATCCCCTCAAATAAATCAGAGCTGCTTGTTTCAGCAAAGTTATACTGCCTGAGGTATTTGTCTATGTTAAAGTATTGTACTGAGATTGTTGCACTGTATCTCTTATTTTACAGGGGGTCCCAGTGCCTGAACCAGTCCTGGGGTAAGTGTATACTGTGAAGGTAATTCTGATATACTGTGTGGGCCACTAGTGGTAAGAAAGGGGTTGCAGTGTCCCAGAGGGCTGTGACCAAGGATTAGTTTAACTATTGCAAACCCTGACCTCTGGGTGGAGGCACCGCCATCGGATCCAGGCCCTCAACCTGTCACTGGCAAATCAGGCAGGGGTAGTAGCCCCTGGGATAGCGCCATCTAGGGGTTACATTTGGGATAATGTTCCATTTACTTTTACTTTAGCTGTGAGGTTATTATAAATTTCTGTTATCCAATCTATAAATTAGTGCCCAAACCCAAATTTTATTAGTACTTCATTTAAATAATCCCACTGTAAGCGAGCAAATGCTTTTTCTACATCAATAGCTATAGCTATATGTGAATCTTTCCCTTTTCCCCTGAATGTAATATATTTAAACAACATCTAACATTGTCCCTAAGATATCCATTTGGAACGAACCCCACCTGATCTGAGTGTATCAGGTCTGGAAGGACCGTGCTTACTCCATTTGCTAATATTTTAGTGAACATTTTTGAGTCCACATTAAGGAGTGAAATCGGTCTATATGAAGTACAAAGCTCCGGGGGGGTTTCCTTCCTTAGGAATTACTGTAATAAACGCTTCGCTCCAAGAGCTTGGGACACCCCCCTCTTGCCTTTTTTTTATATATTAAAAACCTGAACTAAAGTGGGTGTTAGAATCTTTCTGAATTTTTGGTAGAATCCAGCATTGAATCCATCCGGACCAGGTGATTTACCTCCCTGGGTAATTCTGTGCTGTTATGAGAGAATCTAACTGTGTCCGAAAGTCCTCAGATAACTCTGGGAGGCAAACATCCTCCAGGAATCCATGAATAGAAAGCTCAGCATGTGTTGTTTTTGGGCGTGGGTCGTAAAGATTTTTGTAGTATTCATTAAACGTGTGTGCTATATCTTTAGGTGTGAATACTTGGGATAAATGGGTTTGCTTATTTATTTTCAGGGTTTTAACGTAGAAGTCTGCTTGTATGCGCTGTAACCAAAATGCCAGCAACCGACTGGCTCTATTACTTGATTCATAGTACCTTTGGTTCAGGTATCTTAATTTCCCCTCTATTTGTTGATCTAGTATGTTTTGCAGTCGCTTTCTGGTTTCCTGTAATTCCTTTTGGAGGGTCGTACTCTCTTTTCCTCCCTATTGCGCTTTAACTTCTAACTGTTTTAACTTAATTTCTAATTTTTTTTGTTGGCCCAGGTGGAGTTTTTTAAGATTGGATGCATAGGAGATAATTTCCCCCCGTAAAATTGCCTTATAACCATCCCAAAAGCATCAGGAGTCTAGGCCTACAATTGGGTTACGGATGAGGTAATCCTCAAATATTTCTTGTATGCGGGTTCAAAACTCCTCTCTGTCCAACAAGGAGGAGTTCATTCTCCATCGTGTAACCCTACTCAAGTCCCCTAACTCTAAAATTAGCTCTACCGCTGAGTGATCTGACACAACCCGGGAAAGAATTTCACATTTTTGGACTTTATGTAAATCTGGGGTACTACACAAAAAATAATTAATTCTGGAATAGACATTATTAGGTGGGAAGTAGAAAAAATAGTCTCTACTTGTCTTATTTAAATCTCTCCATATGTCCACTAATGCTAACTCTTGTCATTCCCCCTCTAATCGCCTTATTCATCCCTTTATTAGTTGTTAAGTTCTGGGATGAACCATCAAACTGTGGATTAGGCACGCAATTAAAATCTCCTCCCACCAAAATCATTCCATCTTCTAACCCTGCTATACTCCCAAACATTTTCACAAAAAAGGAGGGGTCGTCCCTATTAGGGGCATATACATTTATTATGTGTATTACCTGATTAAAAATCTTTCCAGTGATAATTTGAGCCTTCTCTGTTCTACAGTCATCTGTGAGGTAATTTCCAGGGTGAGTTTCTTCTCACATAAAATGGCAGCCTGCTCGTTTACAAAGAAGTGGGAGGAATACATCACTTTACCCTACCCATCCCTCTTCAACTTTTCATTTTCTGCAAGTAATAGAGAATCCTTGTCCTTTGACTGGGGAATTAACCCCTTGGACATTTAGCGAGATGACTTTCAGAGATCCCATTTTCCTTGAGAGAATCACAAACTCTGCCCTTCCAGCAATTCCCTAATATGGTTTAACTCTTTCCACATTGTCCCGAGACCCCAAGTTTCCCTATAAGTAGTTTTCTCTTTTAAAAAGTCCCTGTATTTTATCCTCAAATCAGTCACACATTTGACAATTGAACAAACATAGATAAATATACCTTAAACAGATTGTGTGCATACATGTAACATACATGACAAGAACCAACTAGATGTAAACAAACAAAAACTATTATAATAATTAACCTTGCTTCCTAGGTGTTTAGACAGTTGATTTATGTTACCCCACTAAAGCGGGGAGGACTGAGCCGAGGCTCTGTTCCTACTATAGGTAGGCTGATTCCAAGGAATCAGTGGTCGGAGGAGTCACCACTAACTGGAAATGAGGAGGCTTAGGGCCTTAAAATCCTCAATATACTGACAACCGCCCGGCATCATCCCCCCAAGCCGCCCAGCTCTCTCTTGATGGGAGGGGAGAGCGAAGAGCCAGTCATATCCTAAGTCTGTGTCTTTCCCTCAATGCTCTTATTAGTAACTAATAAACTGAAGAGCAGATGAACAGAGAGGTGATATCAGCACTTCGTGGGTGCATTTTCAATTCACTTTAACCCCCCACCCCATTACTTATAAACCAGCAAAGCCCAATTGTCCCCGTGTACTCAGCAGACCTTTCAGTTTAACGGTTTCACTTCAAGTCCTGAGACTACGCTTCTCAGGTAAAAGGCAGGCATGACATCCACTACCAGTTTCTCATTAATATTAAGTCCTTATTGGTAAAGCCTTTGCCCTCTCCAGAAAGGATTATGCAAGGAAGGGACCTGTAGACAAAAACAGTACCTCCAGAAGAATCAACTTGAGTCCCATAGTCCAGCTACATTTTTTTTGTGGTTAATAAGTTTTATTGATTTGACTTATTAAGACGATACAAACATTAAAACAGTCGGATACATTGCAAAGATCTTACAGACTGTTACATATGTCTGTAAAAGCAGAGAACGGAACATGCTGGCCAAATAGTAATGAACTGAATATACTAGTCAAGTAAGCAGTAGTATAATACTCTGTGCCTGGATGTACAACACCTATCCGGCTGGAGATTAACTTTGAAAGTATTAGCAGTTGGTGCCTTGCATTATGGCTAACTCATACAAACATATCTTACCTGGCCCCATCCTGCTAGTTTCTGCAGTATTTGACAAAGCATCAGAAATTATGAGAGGTCCAGGGCTGCTGTCCTCTACTTTACGCCTACAGAATACAAGAGATCACACACACAAAGCAAACAGGTCTTCATTGTCAGAGAAGATACTATCCTTTACTGATATTATACCACGTCATCCATAGAGCAGGGTCACCTATAACTCAGTAACAATCTCTCCAGCACTTGCCCCTAAATGCACCATGAGAGGCGACCATTATAGTAGCATGGTTGTGCCTATTCAGCCAATTTCCTCCCTAGGTTTCAAAAACAGAAGGAAGAGAGTCCAGAGGGCAGTATATTTAAAGAGGGTATTGGTCACAGTATGTGATATTCTGGCCCAGCTGGCAACTTGAGCCATGGAGGTAAGTACCTCCCCCAGGGAGGGGATTATCTGAGACCGCCATTTACACAGTAGGAGTCTTTTAACCTGCATACTGAGTGTCAGAAGTAGTTTCAATTCAGAGAGATGAAGGTGAGGGGCCGGGGTCTGGAGTCCTAATAACAGCAACTCAGGGGACTGAGGCACAGGATTCCCAAGTATTTTGGACCCCATCTCACAGGTAGCCTGCCATAGGGGCTGGATCAGCCTGCAGGACCAAAGTATATGGAACAGGTCACCTAGGAGTTCCTGACACCTCCAACACAAGTCAGACTGAGCCAGCTTTGCCTTGGCGAGGACTACAGGAGTCCTGTACCAGGAGTGAATTATCTTGTTCTGTATTAATGTCTAGCTACAGTTTGAGAAGCTATCTCAGAGTTTGGAAATTTATTCTCTCTCTCTCCAGAATTGGCTTTCATGTCCTGACTGAGGTGGGAGGGCCACATGAGCATGGAAAATTGTGCTCTTCTGGGCTAGCCAGCTCATTGCCATGCTGAGCAAGCAATCTCCTTCTCCAAAACGTCGGTGTGTAATTCAGGACACTGGACACCCAGCTGCTTCAACACTGGAGCCGCATGGTATAAGCTGTCGAAAAGAACTGAACCTTTCACTGTATGTATACGCAATTTAGCAGGATAATATAACTGAATCCAGATCCTTTTCTCTTTGGCTTGTTTTATAACTCCATGTACCAATTTTCTCTTTTCATTAAGTAAATCCAAGAAGTCTTGGCTAAAGAACAGTCTCTGGTTGTCAAAATTTAACTTCTCTTATTTTCCAAGCTGTTTGTAGAACTAACTGTCGGCTTTGATAGTTTAGCATTTGGGCTATTATTGATCTGGGATTAGATACTTGAGCTTTTGGCTTAGGAGCGAGTGATCGATGTGCTCTCTCGATCAGGAGGGGTATATCTTTTGTAAGCTTTAACACATCTCTTAAAATGTGGAGGACGAAAGCTTTCAAACAATTTTTCCATGTCTTCAGGAACTCCGTTGATACGGAAATTGTTCCGGCGTGCATGATTCTCCTGATCATCTAATTTTAGTTGAAGTTCTTTTTCCTGTGTGAACAAGTAGAGCAGTGCACGATCATGTTGACTCGAGGAGTCTGCAAGGCCTCCGACGCATTCCTCCACTGCTGTTGTTCGTTTGTCCATCGCCCTTAAGTCTGCCTTCAGATCAGCTAGCGATGATTCCACTCTGTGTAAAGCTTTAATAATCCCATCTAATTTGGATAAAATAATCCCTTGGTCCCCTCCATCAAAATTGTCTTCTGAATCCGCTATGCTGCTCACCAGAGAAGCGGAGCGTGCATCTCTGGTTAGGCCCGGTTTCTTGTCCGAATCCATCAGGTTTTTTAGCTTTGCTGCCTGAGAGGTTCCATGTCTAGATCTACTGGATGCCATCCACCCTTCCTTCTGAAACAAATTTTTATCGCTAAAACTGGAATTTACTGCTGGTTAGTTTTATTTTAAAACCTGAGCGGCTCCGGAGAGCGAGTACTAGGCGGCCAATGCTGCGGTGACGTCACCGGAAGTCAGGAGGATTTAATTTCAAAGTCCTATCCTGCCTGTCTTATCCGAAAAGGGAAGCAAGGGTGGCGCAACTATGAGAAAATGAGATAAAAAGCACCAAGAGTGTAACTAACTACTGAAGATGGGAGGGACCATCGGAGAAACACCATGACTGAATCCAAAAAGGGAAGGGTGGCACAACTATGAGAAAATGAGATGACAGTCATCAAGAGGATAACTACTGAAGATGGAACTGCAGAGAAACACCATGTGAGTGGACTGGAGCTCGACCAGATCATGCTGATTTACAAGTGGAAACAAGTCCTAAAAAAGTGTACACTTTTTTTTTAAAAAATAAAGCAATAACACTTTCAGAATAGATGTTGTGGTTCTCCTATTGTCTTGTGTGTTCTTTTTTTTTGTAGGGGAAGGGTGGGGTTACTTTTTTTGTGACTTATTTTGTTTTCATGACATGGCCAGGCCTGTGCTGCTGCTGTGCTGTTACCACCACTGTAGGGTCACTAAAATTAAATTTGTGCGGCAAGGGTAAAAAATTAATTTTAAATGATTCCTAGAACTATGGCTGACAGATTGCTAATAGTATTTCTGTTGCAGTCTTCAAAATGGGTCCAGACTCCACCTCCCACTGTCTCTGTCTCCACTTTCAAGTCATCTCCTTCGAGTCTGAATCCTCATCTGTTTCCGCTTCCAAGTCCATTACATCTGGATGTGTGACTTTATGCCCAGAAAGATGCAGATATCCAGGTGTTGATGAGTACCAGTGATCAATTGATAGGTCTGGATTAAAGTCCTTAATTTTAGGTCCATTTAAACTGATCTTCAGCAGATCACCCATAGTGCTATCAATAAGATTGCTACGAGATATTGTTTTAATCCTGTTACGAGCACTAAATCCCCTTTCGCAAGCCGCTGTACTCACTGGCATTACCTGAAAAATTGTGACCAACAACCGTAACAGACCAAATCTCTTTAGATTTTGGTGAACCTTTCTTAATGCGTGCTCTGTATTTTAATTTTTTACAGCATTTTTGAAATCTTGCCACTCTTCCAAAAGTTGTTGCGTAATTTCTCTTTCATGTTCGGCATCCAGCTCTGGATCGGATAATAGTTGCCCTGAACTGTATTGCTTTTTCAGGAATGGCATGTAACTCCGGCAAAGCCCCGTGATGGATTCCTGACCAAAATTTAGAAAGAGAGAGTCATCAGGAGAAGGCCAAACAGCTGTGTCAAATACTGGAAATCGTTTGGTGTCTTCTGACTGCCACATGGGCTCAAATCTGTCATGTAAGAATCCAGCCACACTGTTGCATACTTTCTCCTTGATCAGTTTGCAGGCATTTTCACTGGAAACAATCTCATCAGCTGCTTTGTCTGAAGCAGTGGCCTGCCTGGTTCTTTTTTGCCTGTTATTCATATTTTTATCCACAGGAGGAGCTACAGGACTAGGAGTGCTGCCATCCACACCACCAGTAAGAAGAGTGCCCTCCGAACTTGCATACTCTAAATACTGTGCCTCAGCAGGGCCTGCACTGGTCTTCAGCTTGATGAGCTCCCAAATGCAGCTCTCCACGCGTGGCTGTACCGGAGTAAGAAGCAGACCCTCTTTCTGGAAATTCTGAGAAACCCTTCCAAGAACAGATAAATACTCTTGTTGAAAGGCCAAGAACCACATTTTTTTTTTGTTTTTTTTTTACAAAGTTCAAGTGTCCTTTAGCACTGTCTGCATCAGGACTCCCACTGTGCTATGACGCAGTGTTCTCCAAGTGTGCAATTATTGCTGGCAGGTTATGGAGAAAAGTTGACACACCACTGTGGTGTGAACTGACCCAGCGCACTGTGAAAATGCTGACCAGTTTTTTCAGCTCAATGAAAAGGGTGTTAGCAGCCTCCTCCAAGGCTCTCATTCTTTGGTGAGAAGAATGATAAAATGAATACAGGGCCCTCAAGCCATTTTCGTTTTCTTGAACTTCTGGCATATGTTTTTGGGCATCCAAAATGGCAAGCTGTACAAGATGCGCGATGCAGTGAGTTGCAATTAACCAAGGCAGGCCACTGCTTTGTAGCTTGGCTGTGACTCCGGCACGTTGTCCTCGCATGACTGATGTACCATCAGTGGCCATCCCAGAAATGCATGGAAGATTTTTCCACGAAGGGATGTTAAGTTTGTTGAAGAGTGAATCCAATGCTGCAATGTATCCATCGGCATCTACTTTCCCTAATAGCTCGGTACCAATGAAGGAAGTATTTGGAGTACCATCATCACCAATATAACTGAAACACATCCACAAATTCCTTTACACTTCTGTCAGTGCTTCCGTCTATTAACAGCCCAAAAGCTGGAGATTTTTTCATTGCTTCAGTTTTGTTAGTGCATATTACTGCTACAATGTGATGCACAAACTCACAGCACCTTTTCTGATTTGTATATTGTTCAATCACTTTTATATTACATTTGAGTAACAGTGAGGTATGAAATGGAAAGTCCTGGAATGGCCTATTCCTTGATGCCAAAAAGTAGGCAACATTAAAAAGACACCACATGGATTCCCTCACTGCAGCATCTATCTTTTGAAAACAAAAGGCCATAGGTGTGGATTCAGGTGCCCTCTGAGCCCTTTCAGCCAGAATACATTTTACATGGGAACTGCTTGCATCATGAATTTTTATAGACTCCATTTTGAAAGTACTGCTACCAACAAAAAACGCAGATGTATGATCTGCCAGATGGGGTTGCTTCCTACACACCTTGCAATTCATAGTGTTGCTTAGCTTCTCATACTGAAGCCAGTCAAATTCCCATGACCATTCAACCCTGAATTTGCGTTTCACTGAATCTTTTGTCCTGTTGGTAGGATTTACTCTGGGCAGAGAGCTGGAGGAAGATGAAGTACTTGCAACAGAAACACTACTGGAAGTAGTGGAAGCGGAAACACTGTGAACATGAACGTCTGGGTCAATATGGTCGCGACCGTCACCCTGGCCCCCTCCTCCCCTCCGATATAGAAGAAGCAACAGCAGCAGCAGCAAGGTTAGGGTTAGCAATAGGAGGATTTATATTCACCTGATCAGCAACATCAACAATGTTCCTGTCAGTGCCACTGACTTGGAGGATGGTTTTGTTATGTTTAATAAAGCTAAAGGAAAACAAATTTGGTTGATTTTATTTCCTTCCAGACATCTTTTTACTACTCCAGTATTACAAAACAGCATAGAATGAGTGGTTGGTTGGTGATGGCAGCACAGCAGCAGAAAGTTTTTGGGTGTCCGCACTCCCCTCCACACCAAGAAAGCCTGACACAACCACAGGAGGACTGGATAACACTGGAGGACTGATGTTTGTACACAACCAGATGCTGTCACTAATATGCACAAGCCGCACACACACACACACACACACACACACACAAGTTATAGTACTATGGACTTTTAATTAATTGCGGCAAGCTTTATTTTTTTTTTTGGGTGCGACTCCAACCCCACTCCCAAAAAAGCCTGACACAACCTCAAGAGAACTGGACGATACAGGTGGACTGTCAAACAGCAAGAGACGCAGTCAATAATATGCACAGTGCAGACAGACACAGATGGTTGACTATACTATGGTATTTTTTTTTCTTCTTGACTCACCCAAAAAAGCCTGACACAATCACTACAGGACTGGACTAGACAGGTCAGGTGGACTGTCAAACACAACAGAAGTTGCCAATAATATGCACACACTGGTACCTAATAAGGACTTTTCATTAATTGTGGCAAGGCTGAGGCAAGCATTATTTTTATGTTGGTGTGCTTGCGCAGCCAACTTCTTGCGGTAGTGCAGATTTGGAGGCGCGGTCACTGTTGGGCGAATGCAGGGCACGCATCAGTAGGTGTGTCCCTCATTCCCTAATCAGCCTGCATGCCGGCGCCACACCGTGCAAACCTAATGTGGCCATGTGGTCAAACGAAAGGTCCGTTGCAATGCGAGCTAAACTCATCATATGCAGCGGACCTCCCGACGTGCTTTCCCTGGTGGTGTAAAAATGAAAATGAACCTGGTGGCATACTGCCAACTTCAGGGGTGCCCAATCCTCGTCGGCATACCCTGGCCCAATGTATATGCTGACGGGGAGCCCTCCCCACTGGCACAATGTCACCCCCCACTTGTTATGTGCCGGGCGTGCCTATAATCCCCTCGGCTCTTGCCCCCGCTTTCATTGTGTGCAGACGGGGTGCCCAATCCCGTCGGCTATAGCATCCCCAAGAAAACACTAAAGTGGCACGCTGGGATCCCACCCCAGCATACCAAAGCCCCTGCAAAAAACTGTCCCCCGATGTTTATTTTTTTAACCTGTAAAAAAGAAAACTGTCCCTCGGGTCTCCTGCCAGCCGCCCGCGCCCACCCACTGCGCACCCTGCCTCCCCACGCGCCCCCCCCCTTACACCATACTTACCTCCGGAGTCCGGCGCGATAATCTTCGGTGGACTGGGAACATGTCTGCACTCTTCAAAGCCGACCACGAACTGAGGAAATGCCGGTAAGCTGTATAATGGAATAAATAGGGTTTTTTCAACTTTGATGAACATCTCAGGCATGTTTTGGAATTTTGGCACCAAATTTTCAACATAGGGTTTTTGGGACCCCCTCTCATGAATTCTGGCACTGTCATGGCGTTAATCGGCCCCAAAAGGTGATTTCGTGGTCACTGCGCGGAATCACCTTTCGGGACTGAGTAACGAAACAACAGTGCCACTGTTCATGAGGGGGGCTCTCAAAAAGCCTACGTTGCAAATTTGGTAGGAAAAATTAAAAAATGGCTGTTTTAGGAGCGTGCATGGCGCTGTTTCCACACATGCTCGTAACTTCGTGAATTTTTAATATTTTCAGTCCAGATTTTCAAATTTGGCATTTTTCCACACCTCCTGATGAACATTACAGCTGTCATTTTACGTATCCTGGTGTTTTCGCATGTCAGGCGCAGAATAGCGCAGTCGCTGTGCAAAATCACTTTTCAGGACAGTTTGAGGAAATGACTGTGACACTGTTCATGAGCAGAGGTCCTAAAATGCCTATGTTTAAAATCTGGTACCGAAAGTCCATAAAATGACTGTGTTGCAAGCGTACGTTGCGCAGTTTCCACGCACCTGTGTAACTTTGCAAATCTGCAATATTTCCATGCCAGATTTTCAACACTGGCATTTTTTCACACCTCCTTATGAACAGTACAGCTGTCATTTTTCACATCCTGCCCAAAATGTGTTTCCGCACCTGTGGCTCACAATGGCATGGTCGCTGTGGGAAATCAACTTTTGGGACAGATTAACAAAATCACAGCGCCACTGTTCATAAGGGGAGGTCCCAAAATGCCGATGTTACAAATGTGGCTGACAAACTCCCAAAAATAATTGGGTTACGGATGTGTGTTGCGTAGTTGTATGCATGCTCATTGCTTCACCAATATTTCATATCGTCACTCCAGATTTTCAGCGTTGCCATTTGTTACGCCTCCTCATGAACAATACAATTGTCATTCTCCACATCTTGCCCAAAAATGTATTTTCATCCCTCTGTCGCCAAATGGCACAGCCACTGTGCAAAATCACCTGTCAGCTAACAAAGTGATTGTGCCGCTTTTCATTAGGTGGCCTGACAAGCAGCCCATGTTGAAAATGTGGAGTGAAACTACCACGACACGCCTACGGTGTTACTGTTAGGGTTTCCAACTGTAGCACCCCACCCGGTACAGACTGACAGGTATCAGGGGTGTTACTTGGGATCTTCGGATGTAATGCTCACGCCATTCCACCCCCCCACCCTGCAGCTACTGACAGGCATCATGGTGTGCCTTGCACTGTTCGGACACAAAGTTCACCCCACGTTCCTATACTGCACCCACGTCAGCGCATTTCCTTATGGAATGGGGTAAGTATAACACTGAAAGACCCCAAACAACACCCCGACACTTGTCAGTGTCTACAGGGCAGGGTGAGGTACAATGGCATAAGCATTACAGCTGACGACCCAAAGACACACCCCAATGCCTGTCGCTCTCTTCAGGGTGGGGGTGGGGTTGGCATCACTTCAATACTTCACTGCCATTCCTATTATGGTCTCTAGCTCCGGCACTGCCAATGCCAGCGCAACAACATTCAGCATTGACAAATGCTTGTTTCGTTTGGGTCTCCCCCTAAAAAGCCTGACACAACCACAAGACGACAAGACAGACGGACTGATGTCACAACCACAGAGATGCTGTCACTAATATGCACACACAGTACACACAGACACAGGTAGTACTAGTAGTCCTATCTGAAACTACTCATAACAAGCTTTAATTTGTTATTTAGGTTCCACTCAAAGCCTGACACAACCACAGGGGGATGAGAGATGCCCAAATGGACTGTCACAGCAAGACACTGTCACTAAAACGGGCACACAGCATAGGTAGTCTTATGGACTTAAGTTCAGCAGACTTTTATATCTATTTTTTTTTTTTGAATGAGTCACTACAAAAAAAGCACACGTGCCTGACACAACCGCTGGAGGGAGGAGGAGAGGACGCCCAAATGGACTGCTACAGCAAGATGCTGCCTGTCACTTATAGGGGCACACAGCTTGTCCTGTATGGGTAACTGGGTATAATATGGTGGATGAACTTAATTTTAGCAAGCTTTTATATATTTATTCTCTCTAACAACTGGAGGACAAGATATGCAAACTGTAATGAAATGCTTGCTGTCAAAACTAATAGGAACTCAGGTAGTCTGACAGACTTGACGTCCTATGGACTTGTTTCAATTACACTAAGCTGTTTTTTTTCTGCAACAAACAAGAGGTACACACTGACACACAACCACAGGAAGACGACTGTATATGGAGTTTATTATGGGCAGAATTTCACAAGACGCTTTGATGTCACCACTAGGCAGTAGGCACACACAGTACCTGCTGTTTTAACAAAACCTAACCTAGTAGTCCGTCCTCTCCTTTGTCAGTACTATCAGGGACCAGGGATCAGGTACTTTTGCAGGCTTTTTAATTTTTGCCCAGAAGCAGCCCACACTAAATCACTTTAGTAAATGGCACACTGCACAGGCAGGTAGTATCAGCAGTGCTGTGCCAGTAGCTTACAATTTTTTTTATAAAGCTTATGCACCAAACCAAAAGAAATATCAATATTTTATGTCCCCCCCCAACAGGAAGTCAGATCCATCAAAAGCTGACAGCTCCCACCAGAACCTTACTATTATATACAAATTAACAAATACAATGCTTTTTAACTTTTTTTTGTTCAGTCTTGCTAAGTCAGTCCCCTCTACAGAACAAGCATTTGTCAATGCCGAATGTTTGCTTGCTGGTATTAGCATTGGAAATTCAAGAGTTAGAGAGATGCAGAATAGGAGCGGCAGTGAAGTATTGAACTTCACGTGAACCCCACCTCCATCCTGTAGAGACGGACAGGATTTTGGGGTAAGTGTTTGGGTTGTCGCCCATGATGGTCAAGCCAAGTCACCTCACCCTATTCTGCAGACACTGACACGTGCAGAGGTGTGCCTTAGGGTGTTTGGCTTTATAGTCACCCCATTCCATAAGGACATACAGTGAAATGGGTGCAGCATAGGAGAGTGGGGTGAAGTCTTGGGCCGAAGAGTACAAGGTACACCTTGATGCCTGTCAGTGGCTGGGGGGTTGGGGTGGGATGGCATGAGCAGTACAGTCGGCAATCCAAGGGCACACCCCAATGCCTATCTGTCTGTACGGGCGTTTGTTGGTATTTACAGTACAAATTTTCAACATAGACTTTTTGTGACCCCACCTCAGGAAAGCATTTGGGACCTCTTGTCATGAAGAGTGGCAGTGTGATTTTGTCAATGTGTCCCGAAAACTGACTTTGAACAGCGACAGTGCCATTCTGCACCACATGTACGAAAACACAGATCGGGCAGGATGTGAAGAATGGCAGTTGCACCATCCATAGGGAGGTATGAAGAGATGGCAATGTTGAAAATCTGTAGTGAGAATATTAAAAATGCTTGCAATTCCGAGCATATGTGGAAACTGTGCAAAGCATGCGCGTAACACAGTCACTGTATGGAGTTTTGTCATCAGATTTTCAACATAGTCATTTTACGACCTGTACTCATGAACTGTGTCACTATGATTTTTTTAACGTGTCCTGAACACTGATTTCCCACAGCAACCACGGTATTCTGTGCCAGAAGGGCAAAAACACATTTCAACCAGGATGTGAAAAATGACAGCTGTACTGTTCATAAGGAGGTGTGGAAAAATGGCAATGTTGAAAATCTGGACATAAAATATTACAAATGTGCAGTTATGAGCGTGTGTGAAAACTGCGCAACGCACGCTCATAACAGTCATTTTATGGACTTTCATCACCAGATTTTCAACATAGGCATTTTAGGACCTCTGCTAATGAGCAGTGTCACTGTGATTTTTGTTATGTGTCCGGAACAGTGATTTCCCACAGCGACTGTGCTATTCTGCGCCGGAAGTGCGAAAACACATTTTGGCCAGGATGTGAAAAACGACAGCTGTGCTCTTCATAAGGAGGAGCGGAAAAATGGCAATGCTGAAAATATGGAGTGAAAATATTGCACCTGAGCGAAGTAATGAGCATGCGTGGAAACTGCGCAACGCACACTCGTAACACATTCATTTTATGGACTTTTGTCACCAAATTTTCAACATAGGCATTTTAGGACCTCTGCTAATGAACAGCATCAGTGTGATTTTCCTAATGTGTCCCGAACATGGATTTTCCACAGCAAGCGAGCTGTTCTGTGCCGGAAGTGCAAAAACACATTTCGGCGGGGATGTGAAAAATGACAGATGTACTGTTCATAAGGAGCTGCGGACAAATGCCAGTGTTGACAATCTGGAGTGCAAATGTTGCAAATGTGCAAAGTTACGAGCGTGCCTGGAAACTGCGCAACGCACGCTCGTAACACAGTCATTTTACAGACTTTTCTCACCAAATTTTCAACATAGACATTTTAGGATCTCTGCTAATGAACAGTGTCACTGTGATTTTTGTACTGTGTCCTGAACATGGATTTCCCATAGCGACTGTGCTATTCTGCACTGGAACCCCGAAAACACATTTCGGCCAGGTTGTGAAAATGACAGCTGAACTGTTCATAAGGAGATGCATTAAAATACCAATGTTGAAAATCTGGAGTGAAAATATTGCAACTTCACGAATTACGAGCATGCGTAGCAACTGCAGCGCAAATAAAACTGATGAGCACTGATTTTTCCCACCAAATTTGCAACACAAACTTTTGAGAGCCCATCTCATGAACCCTGGAACTGTCGTTTCGTTAATCAGCCCCGGAAGGTGATTCCGCACAGTGACCGTGAAATCACCTTTCCGGGCCGATTAACGCTATGACAGTGAAAGAATTCATGAGGAGGGGTCCCAAAAACCCCATGTTGAAAATTTGGTGCCAAAATTCCAGAGAATGCCTGAGATATGCATCAAAGTTGAAAATACCCTATTTACTGCATTATACAGCTTACTGGCATTTCCTCAGTTCGCGGTCGGCTTTGAAGAGTGCAGACGTGTTCCCGGTCCACCAAAGATCGTCACGCCGGACTCCGGAGGTAAGTATGGGGTGAGGGGTGTGTGTGGGGAAGACAGGGTGCGCAGTGTGCAGGTTGTGGGGGCAGGGAGACGCCGTGGGACTGTTCCTTCTTCATAGGAAAAAACAAAAAACAGAACACATCGCGGGATGGTTTTTGTTTTACAGGGACATTTGAGAAGACATTTCGCACACTGGGGTGGGCTCCCAGTGTGCCAACCTAGTTTTTTGTTGGGGGGGCAACTGTAGCAGATGGGGAATTGGGCACCCCCATCGGCATACAGGGGGCCACAATAGCTGAGAGGGACTGGTCACCCCTCGACACAAAAATAGGGTTTGTGTGTGTGTGTGTGTGGGGGGAACTATGCCGACAGGGAGTGGGCTCCCCCACTGGCGCATTAATTGTGGCTGGGGGACATTATGCCGATGGGGAGTAGGCTCTCCCGTCGGCACATCCCAAAACCTCAGACGGACTGAAGCCGGTGGGCACTGGGGCCCCCCCGTCTGCAAACAAAGACTGTTTGCGGGGGAGGAGGCACATGCTGCCGAGGGGGATTGGGCACCCCCTTGGCACGGGGGCTGCAAAATACTGTTTGTGAACATGGCGGCAAGCCGACCATGTTCATAAACAGTATTAGGCTAGCTAACGTTCCGCCATGCAATGACAGGTCGCTCCCTCATTGCAGCAGAATGATGACGTTGCAATGACGAGGCGGCCCCTGATTGCTGCGGCAAAAACATTTGTATTTGGTGCACTTTTGGAGACCAGTGTCATCGGCACACTGTGCCTCCATTGGTCCACCACTGCCAAGCCCCCAAATGCAGTACATCCCTTGGCTGTAACAGTGCCGCACCTCCACAACCCGCTTCTCCCCTAAGCTGTCACATAATGTCTCTTGCGCATGCATGCAAGCAAACATATTAATGCAGCTCTGCTTATAAGATTTTCAGAAATTAGACCTTGAGATTCTCTGGGGAAAAGAAATCTCACAAACTGAGTTTAACTTGTGTCCTGATGACTCCCACTGTACTTGGCTCTCACACAGATTTGTTTTTTTAAAACAAGCCCCCCAGTCAGAAAACTCAGCCACAGCAATTGCTGCAATGTTATATATTTTTTACTGTCTGCTGTCGGCATCAGCAGTACAAGGCAATTCTCCACTTCAGTTAACACTGACCACGCTCCCCTCCCCCCTCCGTTATTCAGTCAGCACGTCATCGATCTATGTATTTTTATGCCTTTAATTCCACCAGCCAGGTCAATATTTAACAGGTATATAACGTTTTTCAGCCCTTAAAAGAGCTTTTGGTGCAAGTTCGCCACAATACACAAGTATTTCTTACAGAGCAAGAGCCATGAGCACCCTCTCGATCTCCACCGAAATGAAAGTGGCAGGCTAGAGAATTTCTCGTACTTAATGCAGCACCGACTCGACCATGTGAACGCACAAAGGCTTACCTCGTGGTTTTCACCCATTCTGGCCCTTGGTGTACACAGAATCGTGTAGGGGTTGCAGGTTTTGTAGAGCTGACACTCTGACAGTCATCTGGGTGACTCAGAAATTGCGCTCCCTTCCCAGACAAGGCCGTGCATACACTTGCACTCCGAAGAAAAAAAAAAAAAAACTGATGTCACACATGCACAATGACGGCAGCACAGCAAAACAATGAATGGAAGGCATGCTGAGCTACTGCGCATGCACGCCGACCGAGTGGTTACTACTCACCAGAATGGCAACTTTTAAGCAAAAATAAGTGGCCATAATGATTAGCCAGGTCGCATTTGGCGACCTGGTGACTCTATTTGTCCCACCCTGGATAGGGGAGCTAAACATGTGGCTCAAGGGCTGGTGCCAGCAAAAAGGACACAAATTTATAGGGTACTGGCAACAGTTTTGGGAGCAAAAGTTCTTTAAATCTGATGGACTGCATCTGACCAAGGAGGGAGTCAGTGCATTGGGGCAGAAGTTTGACTTTTGCAGAATATTTAAACTAGCAAATTGGGAGAGGGGTGCAGCACCCCATATGTCGAATGGGAAGAACACCCCTCCCCCCTCAGCCAGTGATCAAACAGGAGTTCAGCATGTTTGTAGTTCATCTGCATCACCAGGTAAGGAAAAAGGTATGGCTCCCCATACGACGCAGAGGGGAAACGTCAGACCTTGCCCAACAACTAACACACCGAAATCTGGCCATGGAAAATTATTTACACAAATGCTCGCAGTCTGGGAAACAAGATCCCAGACCAGCAGGCAATAATGATAGAGGCTAAACTGGACATAGTAGCCATTAGCGAGACATGGTTTACCAGTAACTACACTTGGGAGACTTCAGTACCTGACTATATACTGTTCAGAAGAGACCGAGTTGCAAAACGGTGGGGTGGAGTGCCCTTTATGTCAATGAAAATATCAAAGCTACAGAAATTCAGAATACACATAAGGAGCCAGAAGAACTGTGGGTCACCCTGGAAACAGGAAATGGGACAGCCATACGAACTGGGTTGTGTACAGGCCCCCAAACCGGGTGAAGGACATAGACACATTACTGTTAGAAGATATACAAAACATGACAGCTAAAGGCGAGGTTCTGATAATGGGGAGACTTCAACATGCCAGACACAGATTGGTCAATACCAGCAGGAACATCTGCCAGAACTAGACACATGGTGGATTTCCTGCAGGGGGAGGGACTCAAACAACTGGTACAACAACCCAGAGGGGGCTATCCTAGATTTAGTACTGACTAACAGGGAAAGGATCACAGATCTCCAGGCAGAAGGTCACCTGGGGGCCAGTGACCATCACATGGTATGGTTCAATTTGGCCACTAGAACTAAATCATCCCGTTCCAAGGCAAAAATATGGGACTTCAGAGGATCTGACTTTGATAAGATGGCCAACAGAGTTAAGCTAGCACAGGCAAAAAGAAATACAGGTCAGGGGGTACAGGCAAAGTGGGCAAGCATTAAAGATGAAATACTTGAGCAACATCTCACTGTGTTAGAGAGAAAATAAATTGCAAAAGAAAAAGGAAACCACTTTGGTTCTCAAAAACAGTAGCAGAAAAGGTCACAGCCAAAAGGCTGGCCTTCAGGAAATACAAGGGAACGCAGCAGGATGAAGATAGGGAGGCATACCAAACTTCCCTAAGGGAAGCAGGGAAGGCAGGCAAAGGCCCAAACCGAGGTAACACTAGCACAAACAGTAAAAGAAGGTGACAAGACTTTGTATACAAAATCACACATGCCCCCACAATGCAAAGCATCATGGACTGCATATGCAAATCACTACAGAATGTTATGCTGGTCCAACTTTAAGCAGAATTGCATGGTGCCGAAAGGCCTGTCACACAGTTTGCAAAGTGTCCTACCAGGACTCATCAGTATGCCTCGTCTGTTTGACACCCCAGTGGAATGGACCAGCTACCCTTAAGGCAGTGTGCCTTGGATATATTGTGGTGAACCCATTAAAATAAAAAACTATTTAAAAGACAAAGAACCTCTGTGCGTAAACACTGAGGCAAGGGTTACCCCAAAGGGCATTTGGCTGGGAAGCCAAGTTTCAAGAAAATACAAAATCACACATGCCCCCACAATGCAAAGCATCATGGGCTGCATATGCAAATCACCACAGAATGTTATGCTGGTCCAACTTTAAGCAGAATTGCATGGTGCCGAAAGGCCTCTCACACAGTTTGCAAAGCGTGCTAACAGAAGACATAGACACGTGTTTACGTCCTACCAGGACTCATCAGTATGCCTCGCCTGACACCCCAGTGGAATGGACCAGCTACCTTAAGGCAGGGTGCCTTGGATATATTGTGGTGAACCCATTAAACTAAAAAACTATTTAAAGAACAAAGAACCTCTGTGCAAACACTGAGGCAAGGGTTACCCCAAAGGGCATTTGGCTGGGAAGCCAAGTTTCAAGAAAATACAAAATCACACATGCCCCCACAATGCAAAGCATCATGGGCTGCATATGCAAATCACCACAGAATGTTATGCTGGTCCAACTTTAAGCAGAATTGCATGGTGCCGAAAGGCTTCTCACACAGTTTGCAAAGGGTGCTAACAGACGACATAGACACGTGTTTCGTCCTACCAGGACTCATCAGTATGCCTCGTCTGACACCCCAGTGGAATGGACCAGCTACTCTTAAGGCAGGGTGCCTTGGATATATTGTGGTGAACCCATTAAAATAAAAAACTATTTAAAAGACAAAGAACCTCTGTGCGCAAACACTGAGGCAAGGGTTACCCCAAAGGGCATTTGGCTGGGAAGCCAAGTTTCAAGAAAATACAAAATCACACATGCCCCCACAATGCAAAGCATCATGGGCTGCATATGCAAATCACCACAGAATGTTATGCTGGTCCAACTTTAAGCAGAATTGCATGGTGCCGAAAGGCCTCTCACACAGTTTGCAAAGGGTGCTAACAGAAGACATAGACACGTGTTTCGTCCTACCAGGACTCATCAGTATGCCTCGTCTGTTTGACACCCCAGTGGAATGGACCAGCTACCCTTAAGGCAGTGTGCCTTGGATATATTGTGGTGAACCCATTAAAATAAAAAACTATTTAAAAGACAAAGAACCTCTGTGCGCAAACACTGAGGCAAGGGTTACCCCAAAGGGCATTTGGCTGGGAAGCCAAGTTTCAAGAAAATACAAAATCACACATGCCCCCACAATGCAAAGCATCATGGGCTGCATATGCAAATCACCACAGAATGTTATGCTGGTCCAACTTTAAGCAGAATTGCATGGTGCCGAAAGGCCTCTCACACAGTTTGCAAAGGGTGCTAACAGAAGACATAGACACGTGTTTCGTCCTACCAGGACTCATCAGTATGCCTCGTCTGTTATACATACATCAGTGAAAGGAGAAAGTCCAGAGGGGGTATTGCTAAGAGCAAAGGGGATAAGGGGGCATGTGAAGAGGACCACCATGTAAAAGCATCTATCCTAAATAGATATTTCTGCTCAGTATTTACTGAAGAGAAGGTAAGGCAGGGCCCACAGCTCAGCACCATGGACACGGGGGTGGGAGGTGTGCACTAGTCCCTTCACAAAAGAAAGGGTCCTACAATAACTCGATAAGCTCAGGGTGGACAAGGCAATGGGACCTGATGGCATGCATCCCAGGGTACTAAAGAAGCTAAGAGTGGAACTAGCAGAGCCATTATCAGAACTGCTTAGTGAGTCTCTGAACACAGGAGAGGTTCCAGAAGACTGGAGAAGAGCTTATGCGATCCGGCTCCACAAGAGTGGTAGCAGGGAGGAGGCAGGGAACTACAGACCAGTCAGTCTTACCTCAGTAGTGGGCAAGATTATGGAGGCACTCCTTAAGGAAAGCATAGTGCAACACCTGGAATCCATAGGAGCACAGGATCCAAGACAGCATGGGTCTACAAAAAGAAGGTCCTATCAAACTAATCTCATAGATTTCTTTGACTGGGTAACCAGAGTGGTGGACCAAGAGGGAATAGCTGCAGTCGCCTACCTTGACTTCAGCAACGCTTTCGATACTGTTCCACATAGAAGATTGATTAATAAACTGGGTAGGCTCGGGGTGGGTCAGAAGTTGGTCAACTGGGTGGCAAACTGGTTGACAGGCAGAAAACAGAGAGTGGTGGTAAACGGTGTACAGTCAGAAGAGATGCAAGTCACAAGTGGGGTACCTCAGGGATCAGTCCTGGGGCCAGTCCTCTTCAATATCTTCATCAGTGACATTGCAGAAGGACTGTTTGCAGATGACACCAAGATCTGCAACAGAGTAGATGATCCAGATGGGGTGGCAGAATGAGAAGAGATCTGGATAAACTAGCAAAATGGTTGGAAGAGTGTCAACTGGAGTTTAATGCAAAGAAGTGCAAGATTATGCACACAGGGAAGAGAAACCCTGAAGCCACCTATAGGCTGGGAGGGGAGTTGCTGGCAGTCATAAGGGAAAAAAGAGACTGGGGCGTCATCATCACAGATGACCTGAAATCATCCAAGCAGACCACTAAAGCAGTAGGTAAGGCTAGAGGGATGTTGGGGTGTATTAGCAGGGGTAGCACAAGTTGGAAGAGGGAGGTAATAATCCCTCTTTACAAAACACTGGTTAGGCCCCATCTGGAATACTGCGTGCAGTAGTGGGGGCCACACCGTCACAAGGACATTAACCAAATTGAGGCAGTCCAGAGAAGGGCAACCAAAATGGTGCAGGGACTACATCAACAAACATACGAGGACAGAATGGAGCTCAATATGTATACCCTACAGCAAAGGAGGGAGAGAGGTGATACGATCGAAACATTCAAACACCTTAAGGGCATTAACAAGGTGAAAGAGTCTTAACATGTTTCAATATAAGAAAAATATCAGGACAAAAGAACACAGCATGAGATGAGAGGGAGGCCGATTAAGGGGTAATGTGAGGAAGTTCTTTTTCACAGAAAGGGTGGTGGATGCACGGAACAGTCTACCTCAGGAAGTGGTGGATATGAATACAGTGCAGGGCTTCAAACAGGCATGGAATAGGAATAAGGGAGCAATACAGATGAGTATGAATAGATAGGCCATTGACAGAGCAAAGGCCGATGCCACATTCATGAGGCAGAAAAAGAAATGGGCAGACTGGATGGGCCTTGCGGTCCTTACCTGTCGTCAACTTCTATATTTCATCTCTTAACAGAAGTAAAAAGTTAGTCCCAAAGGACAAGGGTTGGGGGTGCAGTCACAGGCATCCACCCCTATGGGTGTGGAAGCCAAAGGTGATGAGCAGAACAGCCCCTGGCTCCCTCCCCGCCAGACAAAGGCAGAAAGACCCCCCCCCGGTGTGCTCAAGGTCACCCCGCTCCTGACCAATGGGGCACACACTGAGAGAGGGGGACCTAGAGACTGAGGCCCCAGAGGGATGGTGGGTTGGAATCGTGATGAACGGTGAAGATACAAAGAAAGATCAAGAATTACAGTAGGTACCTAATTTTAATATCTTATCTGTGTCAATCTTCACCATTCATCACATATGGGTGATTACCGAGACCACCCCCGGAGGGGGCCCCCGAGACCCTAAGGGACTAAGTCCGTTAGCTCCCAATGGGGGAAGACACTGGGAGGGAGAACCTTTACAGGCCTGGCGAGGCCCGAGCCTATGGGGAGTTAGACGGGGACCCCTCGGAAGGGGAAGGAAGTTGCCCCGATAACTGCCACCTCACTCTATGGGAGAAGAGATGGGTTCTCCGGTAAGCGGAGGAACTCACCCTTCGCCAGCCCAAGGGTGACAATCGGGAGAGATGCAGCCATGCCGTCAGCCTGATGCAGATCGCTGTCCCTATGATTCTGGAAGCTACCTCGTTGGCGTCGTAGGATGCCCTCGCTTGGTGCCTTGCTAGCTCCAGGCCCTGAGCAGAGAGAGCAATGCTGGTCTGGTTACCTCCAAATCAGGCAATGAGCTGACCTAGCCTGGACCACAAGAGCCAATCATAGGAAGCACAGTGGGCATGATGTGCAGCAATGGACAGTAAAATCCGTGCTGAGTAGAAGGTCCTCCTACCCCATAAGTCAAAATCCGTAGAGTCTTGATCTGGGAGCCAGTCACAATGAAGGGCACGAAGCCCATCAGGAGTGTCCAGCTGCGTCAACCCTGACTGTGGGTGAGGCATATGACCTGGAGACTTCGGGGGAGCACAATACCTCTGGTTCAGTTCCCTGGGGGTTGGGACACCAGAGAAGGGACGTTGCCAGAAGCACAGTGATGCCTCCCGGAAGGGAGCAGGCCAGGAGGGCACCACGTGGGTGGCCACACTGAATTTGCCTAGGAAGGTGTGCACCACATGCTCAGGATTGTGTTGGGAGGTAGCGATGATGCGAAGGTCTTCCAACATCCTCGTGAAGAAACGCTGATACTCAGTCAGATCAGCGGCAGGGGAGATGTGGATGGACGGTTCCTCTCCCTCAGAAGAGGGGGATGAGGAAGCGGAAGACTTCGGAGATCTAGAGGGCGGCTGCTCAGGGGAAGGGTGGAACACCCGTTCGTCCACTGCCCTGACGAAAGCAGGAAAATGAGCAGCCGCATCCCTGAATTGCTCCCAGGTCAAAGGCCCCCTAGGGCCGGAAACACCAGGGAGAGAAGGAGATGGTGACAGAGGAATGGGGGCCAGATCCACAAGAGATGAGGAATGTCCTCTGCCGGGGCAAGAGAGCGCACCGGATGCCCCCGAAGAGGGAGGAACTCCGGGAAGCCCAACAGCCGAAAGCCGGTCAACCACACTGGAACTGCCTAGACCGTGCTCTGAAGAATCCCCCCTGTGAGGCAACCAGGACCGTGCGATTCCAGAAGGACAGTCCCTGGCCTCCACTCAGAAGGGTCCCCTCGGGGAGACAGAGGAGAAAAGATGAGGGTCCGCACTGCTGCTCTTCCCCGAGCCCGGGTGGGTCCCAGAAAAGGGGCGCCGTACTGAACCCAGACCTCTCGGACTCCAAAAGAGCCCTCCAACTCAAAAACACCAGCCTAGGCAGCTAGCAACTCCGAGCAGTCACCAAGGAGACCACCCAGGGTGCAGCACCCTTCCCTTCTGTGGGTACATTGGTCGGCCCTAAAGTTGGGCGATCCATGCACACCACAGGAGAGGGTACCCCAGCTGAGGGGTGCAGTAGGTCCCCCGACTCCGGGCTGCATAGCCACGGCCGCCTGGACCATTGCCTGCTGCTTAGTGCTACTGACCCCAGAATCGGGGACCACTGCCTGCTCCTAAGAGGCAGGCTGGGTCCGGGCCGCCAAACAAACTACAGAGGTGTCAGACTATGAGGAGTCTGGCAGACAGTCTGAATCGGACCCGGAATCCTCCTCTGAAGAGGTGAAGACCTAGGTTTGATGCCACACCACCTGCTGATGCCTACCCCTTCCTGGACAGAGAGATGTGCCAACTTGAGGCCTGGCACCACAGTCGGCGCCGATTCCTTCCTCAGTACCGGAGGAAGAATTGGCTCCAGATACAGCACCGAGGCTGAAATCGGTGCCAGACACGGCGCTGTCCCCTAACACAGCACCGCGTATGGCACCAGAGTTGGTGTTGAGACCCCCCTTGGCGCCGCAAACTGCGCAGTCACCCCCACTGTGCCGTGAACGGCACCATCTCCAATCTCGGCGCCGAAACTAGAAACAGCCACAGAAGGCATCAATAAACTTCCCATGGTGCTAACCCCACTATCGACGCCACGAATGGCGCCGACCACAAAAATGGTGTCATCAGGGCCCCCAGCACCGCAGAGACCTGAAACAGCACCGGTGCATGGGGTCGAGGCTGGTGCCAACCCACGCCCCAGGATGCGACACAGGGGGTGCCTCCCCCCTCCAAAGGGGTGATTGCCAGAGCGCTGCCTCCCGCCCGCCCCCCGAAAGGAACGGACTGTCTCCTGCACCATGGAAGGGGCCCCTCCATGGCAAGACTCAAACAAGTGGAAGCCCCTTCCTCCGCAGTCCATATAGAACTGGGAGGGGACCTGGAGGAAGGGCCGAGAGACAGTGTCTTGGTCTTATGAGTGTGGACCCGACTTCCGAAAGTCGGTGGCACTCGTCCGACCTTCCATGTGTGAAGCTCGACGGTCCATGGAAAAGCAGGTGTCGCCCGAATGCATGTCTGAAGCAGGCCAAGACAGGTAAGGCAATGATCATGCTGGTTGGTAATGAAATGTTGACGGGCGCATGGGCACAGACGCATAGTAGGCCTCCCCATTTTCGACGACTTCTTGTCCCCCGTATCAGACATGATAAACGATAAAATAATCAAAAAACATACTCGACGTCACTGGAAATTACAAAAGGAACGGTCTTACCAGTCAGCGGCATCAAGTAGGTAGCAAAACAGAACCGATGGTACTTTTTTCAACAGGACAGGCCGAATGCGAAACTAGGCTGCAGCTCTAACAGTCTTCTCTCAGGATCTCCTCATGAAGTGTGACCTTTACGGTGGGAGACGAAGAACTGGTGGGAGAGCGCCATGCAATGCGTCGGCCTTGAGGGATCCGCCCATCCAAAAAAAAAAAAAGCTCCCACTGGGTCGTTACCTCCGGCCACTTACCCATATGAGACGAATGGTAAAGACTGACACAGATAAGATCTTATTTTACTAAAATATTTTCTCCATGGAGTACTACTCTTGGATCTAAGTTGGAGGTGCTACGACCCTGAAAGAGCAAATCTTTTCGACAAGAAGGTCAGGAAAGGAGATTGGCCCGCAGTGCCTGTACAACGCTGCAGGTCTGCCAAACTGTTGGTAGCCTTCTGCCTACTTCAGGTCTTTCCGCCAGCAGTGTGAGAAAGCTGGGGCAAGCTATGCTTGAAAGAAAGACAGGATAGAGGAACAGAAAAGGATATAGTAAGAAACAAATGAAAATGACATGTTCACTGTAATCCTTGATCTTCTCGGACCATCTTCACCATTCATTCACATTCCTGGGTTCAAGCCGGAGGTACTGGGACCCTGTGGGAGCCAAAATTCTTTGGGAGGGCCTACACAGCCTATCTTGGCAACAGCCCTCAACTGCCTCAGTACCTTTTTTACTGAGGAGGTGCAACGTAACCTAAGTAAACAAGTAACCTAATAAGGGCATAAGACAGCCCTTCGGACCTGTGTAAGAAGGGTCAACAACAAGAAATGGAAATTATGTACCTACCATAATTCTTGTATCTTCTTTGACGAAGTCTGCACCACTCATTCACACAAATGGGATCTACTTTGGAGGTGCTAGGAGCCAGCGGGAGCAAACTTTTCAAGAGGGTCGGCACCAGAGATGGAGCCGTGAGGAAGCGGCACCGCGAGCCGTGGCTCATGCAGTAAAGACTACTTCGGCGTCGACCCTCTAACCGCCTCAGTACCTTTTTTTCCGAGGAGGTGCAGCATAACTAACCTAGAGGTTTAACCTAACAAAATCGGACATAAGATAGTCCGAACGACTCGTGTAAGAAGGGTCAACCACAGAGTCTTCACAGTCTAGCCATTGAGGGTGTGAAGACCGACAACAGAGACGTGAGCTCGGGAAATGGCGGGTGGGCATGTGAATGAGTGGTGGAGACTTCGCCCAAGAAGGTCAAGAATTACAGTAGGTACGTAATTTCCATAGCTTCCTGGACATAAAGTCTCCACCACTCATTCACACTAATGGGAGAGTACCAAGCTAATAAACCCCCGAGACAGGTGGCAGGAGAAACTAAGAGCTCACATACTTAGCACAGAGGTCTGTTAAGAATAGTCCTACCAAACGACAGATGTCGTCTGGCATGGACATCTAAAGCATAGTGCTTAACGAAAGTATGCACTGAGCTCCATGCAGCCGCATTGCAAATATCTGCAATGGGCACGTTGTGGATTTCCACCAGAGATGCCGCGACTGCTCTAGTAGAGTGAGTGTACACTCTGCCTTCTAGCTTAACCTGTGCCATAGAATAGCAGTGGCACAAGCATGCTACCAGCCACGCTGAAATGCACTTAATAGCGACAGGTTGACCCAGCCGGGTCTCGCTGAAGGAAACAAACAGCTGTTGAGCCTTGCGAATTTCTTTTGTTCTATCCAGATAGAATCGCAGTGCTCGCTTAACATCCAAAGAATGAAGAGTACGCTCCCCTTAATTCTGAAAGTTAGTAAAGTAGGTAGGTAGGACTAAAGGTTGGTTTAGATGAAATTCTGAGACAACCTTAGGAAGAAACTTACCGGTGAATCCTAAGAACTATTTTGTCCTTGTGAAATACAGTGTATGGGGAGTCTGTGACCAGAGCATGCATTTCAGAAACTCTATGGGCCAAAGTGATGGCCACCAGGAAGGCCATTTTCCAAGTGAGGAACTTCAACTCGCAGGTAGCTAGAGGCTCGAAAGGTTTCCGAGTGAGCATGTCTAGCACAAGGTTAATGTCCCAGGCTGTGACTGGACGTCGGATAGGAGGTCTGGTATGCAGAATACCCTTAAGAAACCTCTTAACTACAGGAAACTGAACCAGAGACAAGGAATGTACCGGCTCATGATAAGCTGAAATGGCACAAAGATGAACTTTGACAGTAAAGTACTGCAGACCTGAATTTGAGAGGTCTAAAAGGTACTCCAAGACTTTATTTGGTAGGCAGGAAAAAGGGTTCGAAGAGGATTTTGCACACCAGAGAGAGAGAAACGCTTCCATTTGGCTGTGTAGGTCTTTCTAGTGGCTTGTTTACGTGCAGCCAAGAGAATATCTTAAACCATACGGGAAAAATTGAATCTATTCACCTCTATCTCTTCAGGAGCCAAACGTGAAGGTGAAGCGCCTTCAGATTGGGATGGACCATGGGCCCCCTGGGTAAGAAGGTTCATCTGAAGGGGAAGTGCCTTCGGGAGGGTTGCCGACAGACTGTTGAGCAGCGGGAACCATATCTGTCGTGGCCAAAAGGGAGCAATGAGAATCATTCCGTCTCCCTGAGATTCGAATTTGAGAAGTACTGTCCGAATTAGAGGAAGAGGAGGAAAGGCGTACAGAAAGTGTTTTGTCCACTGCAGCCTGAACGCATCCTGGCAGAAAATGCCAGGTCCTGGATTTCTGGAGCAGAAGAGAGGCAGTTTTGCATTGAGTGGGCATGCAAAAAGGTCCAGGTCTGGAGTTCCCCACTCTCTGAAGAGTGACTGAGCAACGGTTGAGTCGAGAGACCACTCATGAGGATCTGTCTCCGTTCTGCTGAGACGATCTGCCAGTTCATTCTGCACACCTGGTAGATAAACCACGTGGATTAGAGCCTTGTGCTCCAGGCACCATTCCCACACTCTCACAGCTTCCCTGCATTATGGGTAAGAGTGTGCACCACCCTGCTTGTTGATGTAATACATCACTGCTTTGTTGTCCATTTGAAGGAGAATGTTCTTGTGACAGAGTATGTCCTTCAAGGCCCGGACTGTATAGAGGACGGCTCTCATTTCCACGATGTTTATGTGAAGCCGGGACTCGTCCTGCGTCCATGTACCTTAAGTATGGAGATTCTGGCACTGAGCTCCCCAACCCATCAGGGACGTGTCCGTGGTAATGAAGATCTGATGATCCAGAGGAGCAAAGGGATACCCTTCCAGAAGGTTGTCCTCCTGCGACCACCAGGTGAGTGACTTCTTTAGAGGTTCTGTCACCTTGATGGGAAAGGACTGAGGGTGAGTGGTTGGGGACCACTGAGCATCCATTGAGAAGTTCTCATATGGAGACGTGCTAGAGGTTCAGTGAACACCAAGGATGCCATGAGATCCAACATCCGTTGCATCGAGACAGCTCGAACCGAGCTGTTTTCTCTGATGTATTGGGCCATCTGTAGGATATCGCTCCTTCTCTCCTCTGGGAGAAAAGCTTTCGCACAGGAGGTACCCAGAAGAGTTCCTATGAAAAGGAGTTTCTGGGAGGGCTGCAACTGCAATTTGTTACGATTTAGCAGGACTCCCATGGACGTGAAAAAGTCTGAAGCCTTGGCTACGGCGTCCAGAGTTCCCTGCCAGGAAGGGCTTGCCAGAAGTCAGTCGTCCAAATATGGAAACACCTGAATTTTCCTGAGACGCGCTGCGATAACTGCACAACATTTTGTAAGAAACTTGTTTCGCCAAGGATAGCCCAAAGAGTAGGACTCTGAACTGATAATGTTGACCCAACGCCACAAACCTCAGGTATCTGTGGTGGTTTGGGTGTATAAGAATGTGTTGGTAGGCATCCTGCATGTCCAAGGAGGCTAGCCAATCGTGTTGATGAATCGAAGGTAGAAGGGTACCTAGAGATATCATCTTGAACTTTTCCTTGTGAAGGAATTTGCTTAACCTTCTGAGATCCAGAATGGGGAGCATGCCCCCAGTTTTCTTCAGAACTAGAAAGCAATGGGAGTAGAAACCTGTGTTTCGTTGGCCCGGTAGAACTACTTCTACTGCCCTGTTGTTCAGAAGGCCTTGCACCTCGGAAGCAAGAAGGTCTGACTGTACTACCGACAGCCTGGGCTGTCGTTTAGAGATGATCGGGGGTCTGAAGATTGAGTGAATACCCCTTGCAGATTATCCGGAGGACCCATTTGTCTGACGTTACAGACTTCCACCAGTCGTAGAACTAAGTCAGACGTCCTCCCACCACTAAAGAAGAGTCCACCTCGGGCAGTTGAGGTGGGACCTGGGCCAAGAACTCAGAAGGTAGCACTGGGCGCTATGGGTCCTTGTGTCTTCTGCTGCGTTTTCCTTTGTGGCTGCGGGGTGTGGCTTTTGTTAAAGCACCCCCCCCGCCTTTGCCCCGAAAGGACTGACGGTTGTGAAACTGACGCCTACTGGCACCTCCCCAAGGGGCGGGTGTGGGTCGAGCTGTCTTAATGGCTGACCTAGTCTTCTGTGTGGCCTCCAAAGCTTGTTCCACCTGGGGTTCGAACAGATACATACCATCGAAGAGTAAGGCCATGACCTGCTGCTGGGCATCATTCGTGAAGCCCAAAGCACATAGCCAAGAGTGGCGACGGGTACAAATGCCTGCCGCACGAGAAGCAGTATCGAAAGTGTCCATTGCAGCTTTAACCTGTTGGTTATTGGACTCGATGCCCCTGGTTATGGTGTGAAGTAGCTCTGAATTAGTTTCCGACTCAGGCAAAACTTCTACCATTTGCTTGAGAGAATGCCAAAGGACATACTCATATTGAGAAAAATAGCCTTGGTAGTTGGCAATACACATACCTAGGGTGGAGGCAGCAAAGACTCTCTTACCTAAGGTGTCTATATTACAAGATTCTTTATTTATAGGCCGGGCTGTAGAGGCCTGAGGGAGGATGGCCTTGTCATTCTCTGCTAAGACTACAATGGGATCAGCAAAAGCTTGTGAGGCCAATATGGGTCGATCCTTGGGGAGCAGCGTACTTCCTATCTATGGACTTAGCCACGGAAGGGATGAGAGCAGGATTGTTCCATACTATCTGAGAAAGGGTCTCAAAAGATGGTTGTACCGGAGAAGTTAAATCCATAGGGATCTCTGGGACATGTAGGTATTGGAGTCTTAAAAGCTTCCCCAGGATTGATTTCTGTAGTCTGGAGAGAAAGAGTGAAATTAAAAATTTTTCAGCAGAGACATAAAGGAAAGGTCTTCGACCACAGGCTCTATAGCAGGATTAATCCCTGCTCCTTCAACTTCATCACCCAGACGAAGATCTGGGTCAGGCTCAAAAGCATCTCCTGACAGTCCAGTGGGGACTGTATGGACAGGAAAGGAGTGAAAATCAGAATGGAAATTAGAAGGGGAAAGAATCGGAGTCAAAAAGCCCTGGAGGCTGGATGGCGCCGCACCAAGCATCGGCACCGATGAAGAACACGGTGCCATCGGAAACCGCACAGCACACAGCGCCGACAAAGGCCACGGCGCCGACAGAGCCCTCGGCGCCGCAGACAGCTCCAAGAGTGTCCCAAGGTTCCGAAAACTACTATTTGAAGGAAAATTAACAGGAGATAGAGGCATCGGTGTGGACCCCTGCGTCGCAGCTATGTGAGGGGGAAAATCACCTGAGCACAGAGTCGACGGCACCAAAGAAAGCGCCGCACGACTAGGAAGGTCGAACCGCCCTACCCGGTCCCTTGAGCGGCCTGAAGGCTCCAGAGTGACCGGGCCAGGCAGCTGGACCAACCTCCGAGCCCACTGCTCCATAAGAGCAGCCCACTGGTGAAACTGCTCATCGGAGGCCCGTCCAATAGGCGGGGACGGGCTCCAATGTCGAAGAGATCGGGCACCAGAGCCAGAAACTGGTGACACTGAGAGAGGAGGAGACTGGTGCCTAGCCCCAATGACCGACCGTCGACGCACAGACTTGTGCGCCGAAGAACTTGAGGCCGAATGGTGCTGCGAATGGGACAGTTTCCTTCTATGTCATGGACCGCCCATCTCCCTGAGCATTGGACCGTCCGTTGTCAGACCCACCCTCCAGGGAGGACGGCAGACCAGACCCAGCCCGGCTGACTGAACAGCTGTCATACGAAGTGTCCCTATCGTCACCTGACCCGCTCATGGTCGACTCCGTCAATGGAGGGCTGAAGACTTCTTTTATTAATCAATAAAATTAAATCTACTCCGTATGTTCGAAGATAAATTACAAAACAATAAACTGAAAACTATGCTGCTAGTTTGAAGTTTGACTCCCAGAGTGCGAGCAACGTCATCACTGAAGCGCACTCGACGGCAGGAAATAAGGAACTGAGGCAGTTGGAGGGTCAACGCCGAGGTAGTCTTTACTGCACAAGACACGGCTCGTGATGCCGCTTCCTTGAGGCTCCATCTCTGGCACTGACCCTTTCGAAAAGTTTGCTCCCGCTGGGTCCTAGCGCCAATGGTGTAGATCCCATTAGTATGAATGAGTGGTGGAGACTACGTCCCGGAAAATCAGTGTCTTCACAGCCTAGACCAAAACAAGAGAGGTAAAGACCAGGAAACAAAGAGAGCGAGCTTGGGGGATAGTTGGTGGGCATGTGAATGAATGGTGAAGATGGTCCAAGAAGATCAAGAATTATGGGGAGTATGTAATATTCATATCTTTCTAGACCTTATCTTCATCATTCATTCACGCTGCTGGGTTAGAGTACCAAGCTCAGTCAAAAAATTCCTCATGCATGGTGATAGGAGACAGAGCTCTCTCAGGACAGAAGTCCATTAAGGACTGTCCTGTCAAAGGAAGCATGCTGCATGGCATGGACATCCAGGGCATAGTGCTTAATGAAAGTATGCAATGAACTCCAAGTAGCCACTTTGCAAATATCAGCAATAGGGACTGAGAGGATTTCTTCCAAGGATACTGCAATTGCCCTGGTGGAGTGTCCCCTCTTCCCCAGGACACGTCTGGAAATGGGCATTCACTGCTCAGTATGCCTTTCCTGGTGAAACTTTTCAATAAATAAATAACTGATAACTGTTGGACTCCATACCATAAGTGACAGTCTGAATAATGTTTTGTTTAGTATCTGACTCTGGTAAGGACTCAGCCAGAGACTTAAGGGAGGTCCAGAGGGCGTACTCATTCTGAGAGAAATGGTCTTGGTAACTGGCTAGTCGCATGTTCAGAGTGGCCGCTGCAAAAACCCTTTTCCCACAGTATCAATCTTGTGTGCTGTAACCTCTTGGGGAAGGACTGCCTTATTTTCTGCAAGGATAACAATTTTATCTGCAATAGGCTGGGAAGCCACAATAGGTCTGTCCTTAGGAGGAACATACTTATGGTCTATAGTCTTACAGACAGAAGGAATGGAAGCAGGCCTAGCCCACACTGCTTCCAAAAGGGCCTCAAAGGCCGGAGGAACAGGAGGCGTGAGGTTAACTGGGATGTTAGGAACATGTAGCCACTTGAAACACAGCCGCTTACCTGGGTCAAGGGCTGAAGTCTCGAGAGCTACAGTAACCTGCATATTTCTCAATAAAGCCTGGAAGGAGAGGTCCTCCTTAGGGACAGAAGTAGGAGCTGGAGGTTGGTTCTCCAGGCTGTAAAAAGTGTCATTATTGCCACCCTCAGAGAGAATAAGGTCGGGGTCAGACTCATCTCCAACCAAATCTTCCTTGGAAGGAGGAACTAGAAGAGGAGTGAACTTTGTAAGGTCCCATCCTAGCCTCAGAGTCCGAAAGACAGGCAACACTGGAACCAGAGTCTGAATGGGACCAGGCGCCAGGCCCAAAAGAACCAGCGCTGGAGCCAGCACCAGCCACAACAGATCTGGCACAGACCCCAAATCAGCCAGTGCTGGATCCGGCCCAAGAGGAGCTGGCACAGGAAAGGTGCCGCCATAGTCCCAGAAGGCCAGCACTGAAGTGACCGGAAAAGGTACCTGTGACAGTCCCTGTGAAGAGACAGATCAAAGGAGTATGGCATGTGGAACCGGTGTTGGTGTCACGGCTAGCATCAACAGATAAGGATCCGCTGGCGGAACCAAACGCTCTTCCCCGGCCCGAATGCTCCAATTGCGGACCTCAGACCCGAACGCCCCACCACCAGACCTGCAGGGAGGGGCAGATGAGCCAGACGCTGTACCCACTGCTCCATGAGAGCTGCCCAGTGGTGAAACTGCCCACCGGAGTCCCCACAAGAGGACAGAGAGGGACTCTGGGTCCGAGACCTAAAATGACCGTGAACAGATGCCGACGGGAGAAACTGCTGGTGCAGGCCTTCTGTTACCGGATGTAGGAGATGGCCCACTGGTGCAGCAGTAGCGCTACTACCTGCGGACTTGATGACTCATGTTTTGGAGTGAATGCAGTACACCAGAGGGTTGGTTGGGGAAAGGTAGGATGAGCATCCTAGAGAAAGCCTGCCTTCTGGTAGGGGAGTGCGGAGGTTCTCTGGCAAGTCAGCGACATCCATTGGAGGCTGGATGTGCAACAGCTGGGGCCGCACGTCAGTGGGTAGGTGATGGTGAATGTCCGTAGATTGGCTGCAGGAGCGAGCCCAACCTGTACTTGATGTCACCATACGTCCGCGCCTCCTGGAAACTTACAGGGAAAACCCCAGGGCCGGCAGCACTGTGATGCCCCCCAATAAACAGGCAGAGCAAGCCCGTGGATGGTGGGTGGGTGTGTGAATCAATGGGGAAGATATTCCTAGAACATCAGAATTACAATGAAGGCAGCCGCCCCGGCATGGCTGTTAGTTTCCGCTTGCGGCCAGCGACCGGGTTCGAGAACGAGCCCGGGAAGCTGGAGGTCCGGCCGGGAAGAGGCTTGAGCGCCCCAGGGACTGCTCGTCTCTTGGGAACCAGAGCTCGCTTTGTCTGACCCCGGTGAGACCGAGGTATAACAAGACCGATGCCTAACGGGGGCGAGTGCCAGGCGCCGCACTCAAGCGCCTTGACGCCAGGGACATGGCATATCGCGTGAGAACACCAGAAAAACACCTTGCGGCCTTCTGGTAGATGGAGCACCAGGCCCCGACACTCAATGCCCCTACCTGTCCAGAGACAGCATCCCGACAAAAAAATACAGACGTCTCGGGGTGCATGGGCCCCCACCCCGTACCCCGCCTGGAGGGTATAACCATGGCTCCATGGGGGATGGACTGCACTGGTCACCAGGTAGGTGAGCTAGGGCTGAAAAGGCAGTAGGTGACTCCCGAAGAGATGGGGGCTGTGAGGAGGAGGGGAAAAAAAAAAAAAAAAAAAGAATTACAGTGAGTATGTAATTTTTATATCTGCCAAGAATCAGTCTTCACCATTGACGCACAACAATGGGTTAGAGTACCAAGCTCAGATGGAAGTCCACTGGGTCACGGTGGTGGAGTTGAAGCTCACTCAGGGCAGAAATCCATAAGGATGGCCCTGCCAAAGAAGGCATGCTGCCTAGCACAGACATCCAGAGGACAGTGCTTGACAAAGATGTGTACTGTGCTCTAAGTGGCAGCTCTGCAAATATCACTGATAGGCACAGAATAAATCCCTGCCAGGAACATCACGGTCAGTGTCAGTAGCTCAGTAGGTAGCACACTCACCTCTGAGGCTGGGAGATCAGAGGGCTGTGGGTTCAGTTCCCACATCTGGCACTTGGGTTAATATCCCAATACTGACACTGTAGTGCAGCATGAGAGGGGTGCTGCACTTCTGAGGTGCCGTCTTTTGGATGAGATGTTAAACCGAGGTCCCATCTGCCTGGATTGGTGGTAGTTCAGGTGGATGTTAAAGATCCCATGGCACTTACCGAAAAGAGTAGGGGATTTCCCTGGTGTCCTGGCCAAATTTCCCCCATTCACTAAAAATACCACCAACAGCTTAATCTAGTTCAATTTCAGTTGCTTACCATCTGTATCCTCCCTCCCCCCTGAAAAAGGGATTAAGGGATTTCTAGTCCCAGTGGGCCTACCGGGTCAACAAAATTAAAAAATAAATAAACATAGCAACCACTGTGCTGAAGTGGGCACGTGTCTGGCCTTCCAGCTTGACCTGCGCCATAACACAGCAGTTATGAAGGCAGATGACAATCCAAGCAGAAATGCATTTGACTAACAGGCTGTCCCATCCAATTAGGATCAAAGGAGACAAAGAGCTGGTTAGACTGCCGTAAGTCCTTTGTTCTGTCTAGGCAGAACTTTAGGGCTCTTCTAACACCCAAAGGATGAAGAATGTGCTCCCCTTCGTTCTGTAAGTTAGAAACTTATTTAGGCAGATGAAGAGGCTGATTTAAGTGAAACTGACACTACCTTCAGTAAAAGCTTTGGGTGTGTACAGAGGACCACCTTGTCTCTGTGTAAACACTATATGGAGGACCTGTGACCAAAGCATGAATCTATGTGGGCAGAGGAGATGGCCACTAGAAAAGTCATTTTCCAGGTTAGGAACCTCAGGTCGCACACAGCCATGGGCTCAAGATGCTTTCAAGTGAGCATATCCAACACAAGGTTAATATCACAGGTGGATACAGGTTTCCTGACTGGAGGCCATGTGTGCAAAATGTCATTCAAGAATCTCTTGAAAACAGGCAGCTAGGCTAGAGAGAGGTTCTCTAGGGGCTTGTGGTATACTGAAACAGAGCACAAGTGGACCTTAACTGTAGAGTACTGCAAGCCTGCATCAAACAGGTCCAACAAATACTCCAAAATCTTGTCTGGTCGACACCGGAAAGGGTCCATTTGAGTTTTGGATCACCACACGGAAAATGTTTCCACTTAGCTGTGTGGGTCTTCCTGGTGGAAGGTTTACAAGCAGTCAAATAAATCTCAGAGACACATTATACCTGTTCACCTGTCTCTTCAGGAGCCAGGTCTGGAGGTGAACGGAGCGCAGCCTGGGATGAACCAGAGTCTCCTGTGTCACAAGGTACATTCTGAGAGGAAGGGCCCTCAGGGTACTGTCTGTTGATCACAGGGAACCATATCTGTCGGGGCCAACATGGGGCAACTACAATCATCTTGCCCCTATACACCTCCAGCTTGAGCGGTACCGTCTGAACCAGAGGGATTGCTAGAAAGTCGAAAAGAAAAAGACTTATCCATTGCAGCCTGAATGCATCCTGACAGAAAACATCATGTCCTGGATTTTTGGAGCAGTACAGAGGCAGTTTGGCGTTGAGTGGGGACACAAAAAGGTCCACATCTGGGGTTCCCACTTGCTGAACAGCGACTACATGACGGCTGGTGCTAGTGACTGCTCG
Organism: Neoceratodus forsteri; assembly: GCA_016271365.2. NCBI lineage: Eukaryota > Metazoa > Chordata > Ceratodontiformes > Ceratodontidae > Neoceratodus > Neoceratodus forsteri. The sequence continues at coordinate 264,818,370 of CM057451.1, read as the reverse complement.
TGAAAATTGGCTCCTGTTCGACTGAGCTCATCTGCCAGAATGCTCTGAACTCCTGGTAAACAGAGTGCTTGGATCAGAACGTCTTGCTCCAGACACCATTCCCACACTCTCATTGCTTTCCTGCAGAGGGTGTAAGAGTATGCTCCTCCAAGCTTGCTGATGTAGTACATGACAGACTTGTTGTCCATCTGAACGAGTACTACCTTGTGGGTGACGAGGTCCACAAGAGCTCGAAGGCCATACAGAACTGCTCTCACTTCCAACACACTGATGTGGAGATGGGACTCTACAGGGTTCTAGCCTCCTTGAATGTGGTGCCACTGATAATGGGCTCCCCATCCCAACAAAGGTGCATCAGTGGTGAGGGTTGCCTGAGATTCTGGCTGAGAGAAGTGAAGACCCTGGTGAAGGCTGTCCCCTCCTGCAGCCGCCCTGCAAGAGAGCAAAGCAGAGGCTTCATGTACAACTGAGGATGTGATGCTTGTGACAGGGTGAAATAGGACCCTGTCCCAGTTGTTATGGAGAACGTGTTTAAATGCAAGGATCTGTTCATTCCTTTCCTGTCTCTTGTCTGTCTGGTTGCGCAACCACATTTTCCTGTGAGACCTAGGATTTGATCACCCTGACAGTCTCACAATTCTCTGCCTCTCGCTGTCTTTTTCTCCCTTGCATATCTGCCGATATAAAAATATATGCAAATTATGTGAAAATGTAACTGATATTGGAATCCCTTTTATTTAGAAATTATATAGTGTTACTGTTGAAATGTATATAATTACAGTTTGAGATTATTGCAAAAAGCTATTAGAAACCCAAGAGGTTACCAGAGTGCAAATTTCTAAGACTTTTGCAGAAGAGCTGTGAAAAAGGGGCCTCAAAGCTCAAGGCCACTCTGTTCTAGCTGCACCTGCCTGATACTTACAAGAACAGGATCCTCATTAAGAATGGGGGTTGCAAGGACTTATAAGAGGGCTGAGCTGCAACTGCTAGAAGAGAAGATGGACACAGATTGAAGAAAAACTCAGATGGATCTTCTGTTTATTCAGCCTTTGTAAATAGTTATACTGAACAAGTTTATTTTTTTATGTTACTGCTAGTGTAAATAAATATTTTTGGTGAATTCTACAACTGTTCCTGGTTTTCCTATGCTTCCTGACCATGTGCCTCGAAGACAATGCTGGTGAGCACGGTGTGCTGAGCATCCACTGGGTTGTCCTCATCTATAGTCATCCCACAGACACCATGAACACTGAGGAGAATATTGGACCTAGCGTGCGCTGCATGAAGTGTGCCTGAACCAACTTGTGCTCCATGATGTAACATGCCATCTAAAGGACTGCTTTCCTTCTGTCCTCTGGAAGGAAGGACCTGGCTCTGGTGGTGGTGGTGTCCAAAAGGGCCCCTATGAAGGGGAGTCGCTGAGAGGGCTGAATCTGTGACTTCGAGATTCAACAAGACTCCCATGGAGGTAAGGAATGGAGAGGCTGTGACCACTGCTCATTTGGTATCCTGTTGGGAGGGACTGGTTAGAAGCTAGTCATCTAGTTTCAGATGACCTGAAGTCTGGGTTTTCTTAGATAAGCTGTAAGGTCAGCAAAGCACTTTGTAAAGACTTGAGTCGCTGAGGACAGCCCAAAGGGCAGGACTTGATATTGAGAATGCTGACCCAGTACCATGAAACAGAAGAATCTGTAGGGGCTGGGGTGGACTAGGATGTGCTGGTAAACACTGTGCATATCCAGTGAGGCCTAACAATCCTGAGACTTGAAGAGTGGCAGCAAGATTCCCAGAGAGATCATTCTGAACTTTTTTCGGTCCATGAACTTGTTCAAGTTTCTGAGATTGAGAATGGGGTGCATAATCCCTGACCTCTTCAGAATGAAGAAGTAATGGGAACAGAAGACTATGTCCCATTCCACCTCCAGCACTACTTCCACTGTCCTGTTACTCAGAAAGCCCGCAATCTCTTTTGCCAGAAGTTCTGATAAGAAAGAAGGGGTTGCTTTTTGAGTGGATAACGGCGGTATTTCTGAAAAATTCAGGGAATATACTGCTCGGATAATTCTAAGCACCACTTATCTGTCGTGACGGACCCCCACCGATGGTAAAACTGAATCAGGTGACCCCTACTGGAGAGGAGAGGTCTGTCTTGGGCAACTGAGGCAGGACTGGGGTTGGGACTTCACAGATTGGCACTAGGCACTTTTGGGGCCTGTTCGTTTGACTGCACATTCTTTTACGGCTGGGAAGGCCAAGATTTTGAGTTCCCTTGCCTCTGCCTTAAACAGACGGCTCGCTATGGTAGAAGCCTTGTCCCTTCCCCCTTTGGGGGTAGGAGGGAGCAGGCCTGGTGGTCTTGATAGGCATTCTAGTTTTCTGGTAGGCCTCAAGGGATTGTTCTACCTGATGTCCAAACAGGTAAGAACCATTGAAGGGAATATTTATAACTAGTTGCTGGACATCAATGGAGAAGTCAGATGTCCCGAGCCTGTCACCTATAACATCAATTCTAGGAGTGGTATATATTGGTCATCCACACTAGTTGGCATGTCCCTTTCCCCTTTAAATCTTGCCAGATGGTCTAAAAGCTGGTTCCTCCGACCCATCCGGGTGGTATGTCCCGAGGCTCCACCCTATGATGCCAGATCTTGACCGCTGGACACAGAGAGTTGTGCGTCAAAGCCAGGTGGGTTCGTGTGGATGAACAACATATACCACTCCTAGAACTACAGTAATAGGTGAGTAACCAGTTTTTCTAAGATCATGGATATGCTGTTATATCCACACTAGTTGGCAGACTCCTAGCAGTTCTCTGGGAGAAGAGAGGCAAGGCGCACAACCCCTACTTAGGGAACTGAGATTGGAGAACTCAGGCCACAAAACCAGCATCCCAGTGACTCTAGGTCGATGTGTTAATGGGAAATGAAGGCGTTTGCTGACTTCCAGGAAGCATCCCTGCAAGTATCCTGGATAGAGACGTCCCTAGAAGCAGCCACCGATGCAGCAGTATGGCGGGGGAATGAGCTCTTATCTCTATGGGGGGGGAAGGGACGACTCCTTGCCCACCAACCGATAGCAGAGATCAATGCAAGATGTAATCCATCTGCCAACCATCCGCTTTGCTGCAGGTCTGTCAGGTGCAGCTTCAGCGCAGGTGACTAACAGCTAGCGAACCTCTCCCCGAACTTCGGCCGTATGCTCCTTGTAATTACTACTTATATTACTACTTGTGCTGAAATGTTGAGTGAACTCAGCAACTTTTTATTGTCTGCTCCAGTAGTTTAAATGAAACTTGTGCACTTCTGGGTCAGCTGGGAGTTAAAACAAGCCTGCTACGAGTGGGCGTGGTATTACTACTTCTGCTGAAATGCTGAGTGAACTCAGCGGCTTTTTATTATCTGCTCCAGTAGTTTAAATGAAACTTATTGCTTATATACAGCGCTAGAATTTAATTATTTTCTTGCACTCAATTGGAGTGCCCAGGAGCACTGCTATAGGAAGCAAGAAGAGTGGATTGGTAGTCCTCTGAATCCTCGGGGGACTACAACTCAAGCAGGGAGGGTTAAATTTTAATTCTAAGCACTATCTCCAACTTGTGTTAGTGTTACTAAAGCTACTTTTGTAGCGAACTACTATTTGGGGCTTTTTAAATAACTTTTATTGCTAGTTTCAGAGAGGGCACAGATTGACCCCTTCTGCACTTCTGGGTCAGCTGGGAGTTAAAACAAGCCCTGCTACGAGTGGGCATGGTATTACTACTTCTGCTGAAACGCTGAGTGAACTCAGCGGCATTTTATTATCTGCTCCAGTAGTTTAAATGAAACTTATTGCTTATATACAGCGCTAGAATTTAATTATTTTCTTGCACTCGATTGGAGTGCCCAGGAGCACTGCTACAGGAAGCAGGAAGAGTGGATTGGTAGTCCTCTGAATCCTCGGGGGACTACAACTCAAGCAGGGAGGGTTAAATTTTAATTCTGAGCACTATCTCCAACTTGTGTTAGTGTTACTAAAGCTACTTTTGTAGCAAACTACTATTTGGGGCTTTTTAAATAACTTTTATTGCTAGTTTCAGAGAGGGCAAAGATTGACCCCTTCTGCACTTCCGGGTCAGTTGGGAGATAAAACAAGCACTGCTATGAGCAGGAGCGAGTAAGAGTGCAGTATGCCACGAAGGACGCGCGCAGAAAGACATGTGCGTCTAGTGCGTGTTATGTGTGTTTGGCGTGGTAGCGAGGTAAGAGTTTAAAATAAGATCTGTTTGGATGTAAGTTTACTACCGTGTGTTAAGGACTGAAGGGGGACAATTCTTCCTGGGCATATTTATTTTAAGATGTTCTGGGTTCTAAAATCATTAACATTGTACGTATCATATAGTTGTCAATAAAAATAAAGTTTGTATTCTCATTTCCTAACACATATCCATCGCAATATGGCTGATTTTATAACTACCATAAATGGAGACATGGGCATGAAATGCCCTTCTTGCAATATGTATTCATTTCCTGCTGACATACTGAGTAATAAAATAGGCCACAAATGTACTAAATGCACTATAAATTAAGAAATGCAATATGAAATAAGTACATTTGGGGCGAGATTGCAGACATTAGAACCTAGCCAAAAAATATGGCCAATAGATTGCAATCCAATATACATACAGAGGGGCAATCCTTATTAGTTTCTATTGGTGAAGCACTGAGCTCAGGGCACACTGATTTAATTAAATTAATTAGATCAGACAGATAGAAATGCAAGAGGATGTAATCATTGTAGGAGACTTTAAATTTACCGGATATAAACTGGAACAATAAAACTGCAAAAAAATGTCATACACAGAAGATATTTAGAAATGATGGAGGAGGTAGGATTAAGTCAATTCGTTTATAAGCCAACAAGAGGAGGTAGTATATTGAACTGGATAATAACAAATTGTGAAGAACAAATAATTAAAATTAATATCATAGAAAATTTAAATAACAATGATCACGGAGTAGTTCAATTTTTTCTAAAGATTTATAAAAGAATGACTATAAAAGGTTGCACAATAATAAGAAATTATAATAAAGCTAAATTTCAGATGATAAAAATAAAATTGCAAAAATGGGACTGGAAGAGTACATTTAAGAATAAAACAGTGGAAGAAAGTTGGGAAATATTAAAAAAACAAAATACAAAAGTTAGAAAACAAATATGTACCAAAAAAAAATTTACACTAAAAAGAGAGAAAAAACCATGTGGTGTACAAAGGCAATAACGAAATTATGTAAAGAAAAAAAAAGATTTATGACATTATGAAACAATTGGGGACAGAAGATGCTATTACGGAATATAAAGAAATACTGAAGAAGTTAAAAATCTAAAATAAAAGAAGAAAGGAAAATATTAGAAATAAATTTAGTATGTAGGAAGGGTAATGGAAACGGACTGTATTCTTATATAAATAAAAATAAGAAAACATCAGAACAAATTGGATCTTTGCATATAGAAGGGAGTGAAGTTACTGAAGTAAAGAAAATGGTAGAACATCTAAACCGATATTCCTGTTCAGTTTATGAAAAAAAAGTAAGGGAAGATATAGAAATTAATAATAAAATGAATAAAGAACTAAGGATGGAAGTAACAACAGAAGAAAGCCATAACATTCTAAGTGAGTTAAAACCATCTAAATCCGCAGGTCCAGATTTATTGCACCTCAGGCTGTTAAAAGAAATTTCTATACAGATAGCACCTCCAGTAGCAAATATAATGAATAGGTCAATAAATGCCGGAGAGACATCAGATGACTGGAGAACAGCCACTGTGATACCGATCTATATAAAAAGTGAACAAATACTTCTATGACAAATTACAGACCAGTAAGCCTAACAGCAATTCTGTGTAAAGTAACAGAGAGGCATATTGAGAGACAAGTCAGAGGAAGATTTAAAGGAGTTAAAAGTGAATGATGAGAAGCAACACGGATTTAAAAAAAAACAAAGATCATGTCTATCAAATCTACTCATAATCTATGAATATATCAATAAAACAACATCAAAAAATAAGAGGCGATATCTTCTTCCTTGATTTCCAGAAAGCTTTTGATAAAGTACCACATAATCAACTTATTAAAAAAATGGTACAAGTGGGAGTGGATAGTAGGATAACTAGGTGGGTACAGAACTGGCTGAGAGATAGAAAACAGGCAGTAAGGATAAGAGGCATAATGTCAGGTCTAGAGGAGGTTACCAGCAGAGTTCCACAAGGATCGGTGTTAGGTCCTATATTATTTTCATTATACATAAGTAATACACATTATGGTATCCGGAACCAAATGATGAAATTTGCGGATGATGTAAAATTGGGAGGACAAGTGGGTTCAAAGAAAGAAATTAAACATATGGAGAAGGATTTAAAACAAATAGAGAAATGGGTAAGAGAAAATGGAATGACTTTAAGTATGGAAAAGAACAGGTTACTCACCTGTAACAGTAGTTCTAGGAGTGGTATATGTTGTTCATCCACACTGTCTGGCATTGTTCCTTCTCCTTTAAATCTTGCCGGAAGTCTTCAAGCTGGCTCCTCCCACCCACCCGGATGCTAAATACCTCGGCTCTGCCCCATGACACCAGATCTAGCCCGCTGGAAGCCAGGTTGTGCGCCTAAAGCCGGGGAGATAGGGTGGGTGCATGTGGATGAACAACATATACCACTCCTAGAACTACTGTTACAGGTGAGTAACCTGTTCTTCTAGGAGCGTGGATATGTTGTTCATCCACACTGTCTGGCAGACTCCAAGCAGCTCTCCGGGAGGAGGGAGGCAAGGCACACACCCCCTACTTAGGGAACAGAGATTGGAGAACAGAGGCCCCAAAACCAGCATCCCGGGCGTGACTCTAGGTCGATGTGGTAATGGGTAATAAAGGTGTTTGCTGACTTCCAGGTAGTGGCCTGACAGATTTCCTGGATAGGGATGTCCCTGGACAGCACAGCTAACAGTATGGCGGGTAGAATGAGCCCTTATCCCTTTGGGAGGCTCCTTACCCGCCAATTCATAGCACAGACCTATGCATGATGTAATCCATCTCCCAATAGTCCGCTTGGCTGCAGGTCTGCCAGATGCGGCTTCAGCGTAAGTGACAAACAGCTGGCGAACCTCTCCCCGAATTTCCGCCGTCCTCTCCTCATAGTAGGAGAGAGCACGCCTGAGGTCCAGAGTATGGAGCCTGTACTCGGCATCCGAGGTGTAGTTAGGGTAGTATACCGGCAGAGTCAACACCTGGTTGAAGTGAAACTCTGACACCACCTTCGGAAGGAATTTCGGGTGGGGGCACAGGACAACTTTGTCCCTGTGAAAGACCAGATAGGGGGAGTCCACTGAAAGCGCCGGGAGCTCCCCCGTCCTTCTGGCTGACGTGATAGCCACCAAGATGGCCATCTTCCACAAGTGAGAAAACGCAGACTTGTGCATGGGTTCGAATGACTTGCCCATAAGCTTTGCCCAAACCAGCAAAAGATCCCACGGAGGTGGGGGTTCACGCACCGGAAGGGATATGTGATCCAGGCCTTTGAAAAAGCGACCGATCACGTTTTCCTGAGCCAACGTCGGCTGACTGACCCGCGCCCGGTAAGCCGATATAGCTGCTAGGTGCACCCTTAGGGTTGATGACCGAAGACCCCCTTTGGAGAGGGACCAAAGGTAGTCCAGAATGTTAGCCACAGAGCAGGATAAAGGGTCCAGGCTTTTGCCCTAACACCAAATGGAAAATCCCTTCTATTTGAAGGCATAACATTTCCTGGTCGATTCTTTTTGAGATGCCTCAACCACGGTGTAGACATCTTCGGAAAGACCCAAAGCCTGGAACTCTAGCCTTTCAGGAACCAGGCTGTGAGCTGCAGGGATTGAAGGTCCGGATGAAAGACCTTCCCCTGGTTCATTGATATCAGGTCCGGGCGTGTACACAGCCGCTCCGGGGCCCTGCAGCTGAGGCTGAGGAGATCTGAATACCAGAACTGGCGTGGCCAATCTGGGGCTACCAGGATCACCCTCACCTTGTCCCTCCTCACCTTGAGTAACAGCTTGTGGATCAAGGGAAATGGTGGAAAGGCGTAAAAGAGGCCTGGGGTCCACGGCCTTGAGAAGGCATCCCCCTGCAGCGAACCCTGCTGAGGGGGGCGGGCATGGTACAGCCTCAGCTTGGTGTTCTCCCTGGAGGCAAACAGGTCCACCAACGGTTTGCTCCAATGAGAGAACAGGTCGTAGCTACCTCTGGATGGAGAGACCACTCGTGGGATGTTTGGCCTAAGCGGCTGATAGCATCCTCCAGTTGGTTCGCGACTCCTGCCACACGGATGGCTAGGAGATCCACCTCCAGCCGGCTGACGAAGGTCCAGATCCGGAGCGCCTCCTTGCATAGCAGACGGGAGTGCGTGCCACCCTGTTTGTTGAGGTAGTACATGGTCGTGGTATTGTCCGTCTGGACTTGAACCACTTGACCCTGGAGCTGAGGAGTGAAAGCTGACAGAACCAGTCTGACTGCCCTGAGCTCCAGCAGGTTGATGTGACATCGGGACTCCTCGGGGGTCCAAAGGCCGTGGGCCTTGTAGTCCTCCATGTGGGCTCCCCAGCCCATGAGAGAGGCATCGGTCGTAGGGACGACCGTCGGCTCGGGGCAGACAAACGGGATTTCTTCCTGCAGATGACTCGGGACGGTTCACCATTGGAGGGCGTCGCACATTCTCTGGGTGACTGTGATCAGCTGGTCGAAAAGACCCTGGCGCTGAGACACTCTGGGCGGCCAGCTCCCACTGAAGGGGGCGCTATGCAGTCTGTCCAACGGACCACTGAAGTGCGCGATGCCATGTAACCCAGGAGGCGCAGAAAGTCCCAGGCAGGGCGCAGTGCCCAACCAGAAATGATTGGGCAAAGGAGGAGAGAACCTCCGCCCTGTCCGCCGGGAGCCGAGCTCTGGCTTGACAAGAGTCGAGCTCTGCCCCGATGAAGTTCATCACCTGAGAAGGTACAAGTTCCGATTTGGCCTCGTTGATCAGAAGGCCCAAGTGAGAGCAGGTTCGGAGGGTCAGGTCCCTGGACCTCTCCACCTCCTGAAGGAAGGAACCGCCAGAGCCAGTCGCTCAGGTAGGGTAATACGAACCCCTTGACGCCGGAGATGGGCTGCCACCACTGCAATGCATTTGGTGAAGACCCTTGGGGCCGATGACAGGCCGAACGGCATGGCTCTGAACTTGCACAGGGTCCCTTCGACCCTGAAGTGGAGGAACTGCTGATGGGACGGACAGATAGGGACGTGGAAAAAGGCGTCCTGGAGATCCAGTGTGCAGAACCACATGTTTTGCTCCAGAGATGGTATGATCTGGTTCAGAGTTACCATCCGAAAGGTGCGAGACCTGAGATACCGATTCAGGTCATGCAGATCCAGAATGGGGCGCCAACCCCCCATCCGTTTGGGCACCAGGAAATACCTGGAGACAAAGCCTGGGTCTGAAGGAGGATCTGGTACTCAGGCCACCGCCTCTTTGAAGAGGAGTAGCGCAATGTCGTCCCGAAGGAGCCAGACTGGGCGACTGAGATCCTTTCACCTCTCGTGGGGCACGGGCTCGGCTGGGAGGGAACTGCTCGAATTCTAGGGGCAGACCCTGCCCGACCACTTCTAGAACCCACCTGTCCGAGGTGATACCGGACCAGGCGGAAAGGAAATGTGGAGCCGACCCCCCACGGGAGGACCCAGAGCTGGTGTGACGGGTACGGGGGAGGCCACCCCCGGCCCGTCACTGGGCAGGCTTAGAGGAGGAAGAGGAGGCACCTGAACCAGCACCTCAGCCTCCTTTGCGGGGCTGCTGGGGACTTTGCTTAGGCCTAGGGCGCCAAGCTTGAACCTGCTGCTGTTGCTGACCCCCCTGGAAGGGTGGTTGTCTGACCGCAGGTGAAGAATGTCGAAAAGGCTTCTTTCTGCGCTTCTGCTGGTTCTTATTTGAAGAACTTTTAGCAGAGGTGGCATCTAAGGTAGCATTAGACTGTTCGATGCGCTGCAGATGACCTGCCACTCCTGGCCCGAAAAGGTCGGTGCCAAGGAAGGGCACATCAGCTAGCTTGTGCTGAGTATCCATGGGAAAAGAGGATAACCTCAGCCAAGCCCTGCGGCGAGTGGATATCGCTGCAGCTAGTGAACGGGCACAGGAATCACCCAGATCCAGTGCAGTCTGGAGCTGTTGTTTAGTAACAGCCCTGCCTTGGTCCCTGACCTGCTTGACCGTGGTCTGTATGTCAGCTGGGAGGTGAGGAAGAACTTCGTCCAGCGACCCCAAAAGGGCGTGAGAGAAGTGTGCCATAATCACTGCTGAGCTTGCCTGACAAAGGCCCAAGGACGATGCTGCATAGACCTTCCGGGCCGAGTGGTCCATAAGTTTGGACTCCTTGTCCGGAGGGCGGTCAGTGTCCGCCGAGCTGCCGGTCTGCCTGAACACTGAGGCAGTCACCAGTCTTTCCGCCGAGAGGTGCTCAGTAAACCCCGCCAAGGACCCTGTGGGCACCGCGTACTTGCGTGCCATGCGGGCAGACGGAGCTGGGCAGGAGGTGGGACGCTGCCAAAGTTCCAGAGCAGGGCTAGTTATGGCTTCGGCGACTGGAAAGGACTCCGTAGGGGTATACCCCCTCTTAAGAATATCTGTAAGGGGGTATTCTGCCTTCTTCTGAATAGGCTGCAGAGGCATCCCCGTGGACTCAGAAATGAGCCAGAGGATGCCCTGGAAGGAGGAAGGCCCTTCTTCCATGCCGGACACAGATAGCTCATCGTGAGAATGAAGGCCTGTATTATCTGACTCGGAAGAGTCCAGATACAAAGGCTGTCCACCTAAATCTCCCTCGATACGCCTGGGGCGATCAGGGGTGACAGTAGTCGACAGTCTGTGAGGAAGACCCAGAGACTGTCGGTCCTCCTTGGAGGAACCCTTCCAAGAGGTAGCTTAGGTGGAGTTCCACCAATATTGGTGGGCCTGTAACCAGCCATGCCAGAGAGCACAGGAGCGGAGGGGAACGGTGCCGAAGGAATCGGTGTCAGTGTAGGCCGAAGAGGCTGAGGCCAAGTGAGAGCCGGGACCGCCGAGGGAGCCGGCTTCTGGCCTGCTAGCAGGAGTTGCTGCCACATAAGATTCTCACAGCGTCGACGGATCTTCCGTCGAAGCCTCTCCTCGTCCGAGGAGGATGAGGAACGGTGGCGGCGCCTCTTCCTGGAGTGTTTATGTCCGTTTTTGGGTCGACTGACAGAAGAGGACTTACTCCTCGATTGAGACCGACGGTGTCGGCTTTGTCGATCAGGAGAAATCGGACCCGGTGAAAACCGAGGCTCCGGTTCCTGTCCCTCGATCGGGAGGCCCGCGGGACAGGTCTCCTCGTCGGGGAAGGAGAGAATGGGCGTTCTCTCCAAAGAGTCATCGACAGGAGTCGGTGACAACGGCTCGATTGGGTCGAGAGAAATCTCGGCCGGATGAGCCGTCTCCTCGACTTCTATGTCCGGTCCAGACGGAAGCTCCGAAAACCCGGCAGCCAAGGAGGCGATCTCGACTGTAGTCGAGACCTTGGACCGCTCCCGGTCCCAGGAGCATCTTCTTCGACTAGAAGAAGAAGAAGAAGAAGGTTTTGGATCCTTTTTCTTAGAACGGGAGGAGTGCGAGCCCGAAGGCGCCTCACCCTTGGTAGGGAGAGACTGGCACAAATCCCGAAAGGATCCTGAAAAAGTGGAGCCCAAGTTGAGTGGCACGTAAGAAGCCTTGACTGGTCAAGCTACGGCTTCCTCCTTGAAGGCCGCTTATTTGTTCGAGCTGCCTGGCGGATCCCGCGAAAGCCGTGGAAACCGCCCACCTGGCCTCCTTAGATTTTACCGTGGATTGAGAAGCTCCAGTCTCCCCAGCTTCAGGCGCCTGACGATCCTCCAAAACGGTCGGATGGAAGGAAGGTCAGATGGTACATATCATAGGTATCATGAACGTACTGAGGCAGTAAACGCACGAGAGGTGGGGGTCGGTGCGTGACATTTTCTATCCGCACGGACACTGGCGAAACCCGGGGGACGACTTAACATCCATGTCCGAATCAGAGTCGTAAACTCTTACGAGTTTCAAAGCGAGACGATGCGGTGAAAACCGTCGAGTTGAATCTAGGGCCTCAATCACTGTAGAAAAGCACGAGGGAACCTGTATCTTCCAGCGGAAAGGAAGATCTGGTGTCATGGGGCGGAGCCGAGGTATTTACCACCCGGGTGGGTGGGAGGAGCCAGCTTGAAGACTTCCAGCAAGATTTAAAGGGGAAGGAACAATGCCAGACAGTGTGGATGAACAACATATCCACGCTCCTAGAAGTGTAGAGTTATGCACATAGGGAAAAATAATCAAAAACATGTGTATTACCTGAACGGAAATAAAATGGAAGTGACGAACAAAGAAAAGGATTGTGGAATAATAGTCGATGATGAAATGACATTTAAGGCACAAAGGTCAGAAGTCATTAGGAAAACACATTATATGATAAGAAATACAGGAAACAGTTTTATTAATACAATACAACTAGACAATGTCTAGTACCATTGTACAAGGCATATATAAGACCTTATCTAGATTATGGATCACCAGTATGGAGTCCATATATGAAAGCTGAAAAAAAATAGATTAGAAAAAATCCAAAGAACATACACAAGGGTGATATCTACAGAAAAAGGTAGAGGATATGAGGAAAGACTGGATAGATTAATAATGTTTACACTGGAGGACAGAAGAAAAAGGGGAGATTTACTACAACTATTTAAGATTATGAAAGATCCAGAATTAATGGAAGGATTAGGAATAGAGATAGTGGATAAACCAGAAGGATTAAGAAATCAAAAGTATCAAAAACAGAGATAGTTAAAAGACATTTTAGATATTATTCTTTTTGTACAGAGAACAACTAGAGTGTGGAATGCACTGCCTGATTACATAGTAAATAGTAAAAACTTGGAACAAGTTAAAAGAGAAATAGACAAGTCGAATTGTTTCAGGAATTGATGATCCCGTTGTGCGCGGAATGGTTCAATGGGCCTTGAGCTTTCTTCCATTCTATCACCCAGTATAAGTTTTCAAGTTAATGACTCACCTTTGGAAAAAGATACTACTCAAGAACTAATTATAGATTTAAAATCACAGACGGAGACCTTAAACGATAATACAAAAAAAAGACCTAGAGATAATGAATCTAATAATAAAGAGGGCGACTGGTCAACAATAAAATGTTCTAGGGCAGCCAAAAAGGGACATAGAGCCAACACATTTGACATGCCCTTATCAAATCAGCTCACTTTATTAAGTACTACTGATGAAAATTAGGTTAGCATCAATCACCACATTGTTGAAACCATCCCTAGTGCACTGCTCAACTTACAATGTAGTAATGCTACGTTAGCTATTCCCACTAACATTTTATTACCTCATTTACCATGTGAACCTAATTTGATGAACCTTGAGAATGAAACAATTGCTAAACCACTGTTCGTTTTAGGTGATTCTATAGTCAAAAATCTAGACAGGCTAATATGCAACCCTGATCAGGCATCTTGAACATTTTCATCTTTCAGTGGTGCAAAAATACAGGTTACTCACCTGTAACAGGAGTTCTAGAAGTGGTATACGTTGATCATCCACACTTACTGGCAGGTTCCTTGCCGCTTTAAATGTTGCTGGAAGTTCTTCAAGCTGGCTCCTCCCACCCACCCGGGTGATAAAACCCTCGCTCCGCCCCATGACGCCAGATCTAGCCTGCTGGAAGCCACAAGGCCGGAAGTCGGGTGGGTCGTGTGGATGAACAACATATACCACTCCTAGAACTCCTGTTACAGGTGAGTAACCTGTATTTCTAGGGACGTGGATATGTTGTTCAATCCACACTGTCTGGCAGACTTCTAGCAGTTCTCTGGGAGGAGGGAGGCAAGGTACGCACCCCCTACTTAGGGAATAAGGACTGGAGAACAGAGGTCCCAAAACCAGCATCCCAGCGTGACTGTAGGTCAATGTGGTAATGGGAAATAAAGGTGTGTGTTGACTTCCAGGTAGCAGCCCTGCAGATTTTCTGGACAGGGATGTCCCTAGAAGCAGCCACCGAAGCAGCGGTATGGCGGGTAGAATGAGTTCTTATCCCTTTGGGAGGCTCCATACCTGGCAATCTATAGCAGAGATCTATGCAGGAGGTGACCCACCTGCCTATCGTCCGCTGGGCTGCAGGTCTGCCAGGTGCGGCTCCAGCATAGGTGACAAACAGCTGGTGAACCTCTCCCCGAACTTCAGATGTCCGCTCCTTAAAATAAGAGAGCGCTCTTCTAAGGTCCAAAGTATGGAGCCTATATTCGGCCTCCGAAGTGTGACTGGTGTAGAACACCGGCAGAGTCAACACCTGGTTAAGGTGAAACTCCGACACCACCTTTGGAAGGAATTTTGGGTGGGGGCGCAGGACAACCTTGTCCCTATGAAAGACCAGATAAGGAGACTCGATGGAAAGTGCCTGGAGCTCTCCTATCCTTCTGGCTGATGTAATAGCCACCAAGAAGGCGGTCTTCCACGACAGGTGAGAGATGTCACACCTGTGCATCGGCTTGAATGGCTTGCCCATGAGCTTAGCCAATACCAGCAGTAGATCCCACGGAGGTGGAGGTTCTCGCACCGGAGGGGATATGTGATCAAGGCCTCTGAAAAAGCGCCCGACCACCTTCTCCTGCGCCACCGACTGCTTGCCGGCCCGCGCCCGGTAAGCAGAGATAGCTGCTAGGTGCACCTTAAGGGTTGTCAACCGAAGCCCTAGCTGAGAAAGGGACCACAGGTAGTCCAGAATGCTAGCCAAGGAACAGGAAGAAGGGCCCAACCCCTTGTCCTGACACCAAATGGAGAATCTCTTCCATTTGAAGGCATAGCATTTTCTGGTCAACTCCTTACAGGACGCCCCAACGACGTTGAGGACCTCGTCGAACAGACCCAAGGCCTGGAACTCTAGCTGCTCAGGAACCAGGCTGTCAGGTGCAGGGATTGAAGTTCCGGATGGAGTACCTTCCCCTTGTTGACTGAGATCAGGACCGGGCAGGCTGGAAGCTGCCTCAGGAGCCTGGAGCTGAGACTGAGGAGATCTGGATACAGAACCGGCGGGGCCAGTCTGGGGCTACCAGAATCACCTTGTGGATCAAGGAAAATGGAGGGAAGGCATAGAAGAGGCCTGGGGTCCACGGCCTCAAGAAGGCATCCCCCTGCAGCGAGCCCTGCTGATGGGGGTGGCCATGAAATAGCCTCAGCTTCGCATTCTCCCTGGAGGCGAACAGGTCCACCTGAGGGGTGCCCCAGTGGAAGAAAAGATCTTGTACTACCTCCGGCAGGAGAGACCACTCGTGAAATGCAGCGCCTATCTGGCTGAGGGCATAAGCCAGACTGATGGAGGCTCCTGCCACATGAATGGCTAGGAGATCCGCCTCCAGGCTGATCACAAGAGACCGAGTGTGGAGAGCTTCCTTGCACAGGGGCAAGGAGTGCGTCCCACCCTGTCAGTTGAGGTAGTACATGGTCATAGTGTTGTCCATCTGGACCTGGACCACTGGACCCCGTACAAACGGAGCGAAGGTGGTGAGGGCTAGTTGGACCACTCGAAGTTCCAGCAGGTTGATGTGGCATCGAGACTCCTGAGGGGACCAGAGGCCGTGTGCTCCGAGCTCCCCCAGATGGGCACCCCAACCCATCAGAAAGGCGTCAGTCATCAGAGTGACCTTCGGCTCGGGGTGGACAAACGGGATACCCTCCAGCAGATGAGCTGGAATGAGCCACCACTGTAGGCTGTCCCACATCTCCTGGGTCACCGCCACTGGCTGGTCCAGAAGACCGGAGCACTGTGACCACTGGCGGGCCAGCCCCCATTGTAGGGGACGCATATGCCAGTAGGCCCAACGGAGCACATTGGTGCAGGCTGCCATGAGGCCCAGCAGGTGCAGAAGGTCCCGGGCAGGGTGCAATTGCCCAACCAGAAATAACTGGACAAAGGAGGAAAGGACCTCGGCCCTGTCCGCCGGGAGCCGCGGCTCTGGCTCGAAAAGAGCCGAGCTCTGCCCCGATGAACTGAATCACCTGCGATGGCATGAGTTCCAACTTGGCCTCATTGATGAGGAGGCCAATCTGAGAGCAGACCTGGAGGGCCAGATCCCTGGACCGCTCCACCTCCAACCTGGAGGGGGCTGCAATCAGTTAGTCGTCCAGGTAAGGGTACACCCGGACCCCTCGGCTCTACAGGAATGCTGTCACCACTGCCATGCACTTGGTAAGGACCCTGGGAGCTGGAGAGAGGCCGAAGGGCATGGCCCAGAACTTGTAAACAGATCCCTCTGCTCGAAAGCGGAGGAATCGCTGATGAGACGGACGGACTGGGACGTGAAAGAACGCGTCCTGAAGGTCCAGAGAACAAAGCCACACACCTAGTTCCAAGGATGGAATGATCTGAGCCAGAGTGACCATCCTGAAGGTGCACTGCCTTAGGAACTTATTCAGGTCGAGTAGGTAGAGAATGGGGCGCCAGCCCCCCCGTCCGTTTTGGGACCAGGAAGTACCTGGACACAAACCCTGGGTCTGGAGGAGGATCCGCCACTTCGCTGATCACCTCCTTCTGGAGGAGCAAGGCAATGTCGGCTCAACGAGCCGACAAAGAGGCTGCAGACCCCATTGCCCCCTGTGGGGCAACAACTCAATAGGGAGGGAACTGCTCAAATTCCAGAGGCAGAACCCTGCCCACCACTTCTAGCACCCAGCGGTCCGTGGTGATAGTGGACCAGGCGGAAAGGAAGTTGCGAAGCCGTCCCCCCACGGGGGGAACCCGGGGAGGAGTGACGAGGTTGGGGGCGACACCCTTCAACCCGTCACTGGGCAGGCTTGGAGGAAGGGCCCGCTGAGGGACCTCCTTGACCCTTGCCTCCAGGCTTCATACTGGAGGAAATGGCAGACTTGGCCTTAGGGCGCCAAGTGTGTGCCTGCTGGCCCTGGTGCTGGTGCAGTTGGGCTGGATGTGCCACAGGGGCGGAAGGGCTAAAGGGCTTACTCTGCTGCTGGCATCCTTTGTCCTTCTGGGCAGACGTGACCGAGTCCAAGGTGGCATCGGACTTCTCAATTCTCTGGAGATGGCCTTCCACCCCCGGCCTGAACAAGTCGGTGCCCAGGAAGGGAACGTCTACCAGCTTGTGCTGGGTGTTCGCTGTGAAGGTGGAGATCCGCAGCCAAGTTCTGCGGCGCATGGCCACTGCGGCCGCTACTGATCGGGCACAAGAATCACCAATGTCCACTGAAGTTTGGAGCTGTTGTTTTGCCACCGCCTTTCCCTGATCCTGCACCTGCTTTACCGTCGTCTGAAGGTCAGCCGTGAGATGAGGAATCACCTCATCCAGGGAGCCCATGAGGGCGTGTGAGAAATGTGCGATCAGAAGTGCCGAGCTAGCCTGACGAAGGCCTAGGGAGAAAGCAGCGTAAACCTTCCACCCTGCGTAATCTAGCTTCTTGGATTCCTTATCGGGCGGTTTGTCCACGTCCCGAGTGTTCCCGGAACACCGGAAAACACTGTCGGTCACTAACCCCTCCTCAGAGAAGTGCTCCGAGAAACCGTAAAGTGAGCCGGTAGGGACTGCGTACTTTCGGGCCATCCTGGCCGAAGGCAAGGGACAAGATGCTGGCCACTGCCACAACTCCAGGGCCGGGCCAACAATGACTTCGGCCACAGGAAAGACCTCCATAGGGGAATCCCCTCGGTCCAGTATCTCCGTGAGGGGATACCTGGCCCGTTTCGAAACGGGTTCGAGCTGCATCACGGTGGACTCCGAGATGAGCCGAAGCAAACCTAAAAATGAGAATGGGCTCTCGTCCACCGACTGACCCCCCGCAGACTCCAGGTCAAGTGGCCTGGAGAACAGGAAGGAGTCATCATCAGAGTCTGAGGAGTCTGCAAACAGCTGCCAGGTGCCTGAGCCACCCTCTACCTGCCGAGGTCGATCAGAAGTGAGGGTGACTGACAACCTGTGGGGCAAGCCCTGATCCAACCGAGAATCCTTGGTCAGGGCCCCAGTTTTCAGTTGTGGATGCGGGGGTTCCACCACAATGGGTGGAGCAGCCGGCTTCGGCCGAACAACCGGTGCTGGAGTCGGCTCCTCGACCACTACAAGGGGTAGTTTTGGCCGCTCCGGTGACAGACACTTAATGGCCGGAGAAGGAGACGGAGTCGGCTTATTCCCGGACAATAAGAGCTGCTGCCACATTAAATCCTCGTAGCGCTGATGCAACTTGTGCCACAGCCTATCCTCCGAAAAGGACGACGAGGATGAGTGGCGACGCCGCCTTCCACGGTGCTGAGACCGCCGACGTCGGCAGGACCAGCCGGACCTGGAAGAGGACCGAGACTTTCAGGGTTTCCAAGGGTGGGTCAGAGACAGAACGGGGGAAACCCGCCCTTCCTTCGGTTCAGGGACCTTAACCCGGGACTCCGGCACAGAAGGCAGAGGCAAGGCCTCGGTAATCACCGGGGGAACCGGTGAAGTATGGTTGTTGGCATCACCAGCCAACAAACTGTCCGACGGGTCGAGAAAAATCTCGACCGCGTCAATGGTTGTCTCAGCCTGCTGACCTGACAGGGACACTGTGAAGCCAGTGGTCTTAACCGCAACCTCGACCAAAGTCGAAAGTCGACAGTCCGGTGAAGGGGATCTCTCCCGCTCTCACGAACGTCGACGGTGGGACTTAACTTTTGAGTCCTTCTTCTTGGACGGACTGGAATGTGCCGATGGCCCTTCTCCCTTGGTGGAGAGGGACTGGCAAAGCTCCTTAAACAAAGCCGTGTAGGAGAAGCCCAAAGAGAGCGGGATAAATGCCGCAGCCAAGGAGGAAGAAGAAGCGGCCTGGGCCGCCTCCTCCTCCTCGAGGGCGATCATCTGCTCCAAATGTTCCGCGGAGCCCGCCGCCGGACACTGCCCAACGGACCTCCTCCAACTTGACCAGCGGGTACCATTTTTCAGGGCGCCCAAGAAGAAGTCGAGCAGCGTGGTCCTCCAAGACCGAAGCCGAGAAGGAGCTGCACAATCCGCAAGCCTTCGAACCGTGACCAAACCCCAGGCAGTAGACGCACGTGGAGTGCGGATCGGTCCGGAACATCTTCTGCCCACAAGTGCACCGACGAAAGCCGGGAATCGATTTGTCCATCGCAGCCACAAGGGAAGACGAAGACCGAAGTCTTTGTAAACTTTAAAATTAGTTTCAGGTTAACCGAAGAGTTTGGATCCAAGCCTAAATCGCTGAGCGCTAAGGAGGGAACCTGAGCTTCCAAGCGGTAAGGAAGATGTAGCGTCACGGGGCGCAGCCGAGGGTTTTACCACCCGGGTTGGTGGAAGGAGCCAGCTTGAAGACCTTCCGGCAACATTTAAAGCGGCAAGGAACCTGCTAATAAGTGTGGATTGAACAACATATCCACGTCCCTAGAAATAGGTGATATTACGTTAATGCTTGATAGTATCTTGGCAAGATCTGAAAATCCTTCAGTTATTATACATGCTGGGGCTAATGTCCGAATAGAACCGCTAATAAAAAAATCAAACAAGACATTGTTGCAATGGCTAATAAACTCACTGAATTAAACTGTAAATTCTCCTTCTCTGAAATACTACCAATTCCCAAAGCCTCTGAGTTTAATTTAAATAAAATTAAGGCATTGAACAACTGGTTGAGAAGATGGTGCATTAAACAACAAATAGGATTATTTACCTAATAAAACTTTGGAAATTCCCTATATACCTATATCCGAACAAGAAGTAATGGAAGGGATAAATTTATTAAAGTCCAGTGGCTCATCTGGCCCCGACGGTATTCCTCTGATATTTATAATAAACTTGAAGGAACTGTTGATTGGCCCCTTAATACTATTCAACTGGTCATTAAGCACGGAAATCACTGTCCCAATATGGAACAAAGCCATAATTATTCCATTACATAAAGGTGGTAGTAAAAGCCTACAACAAAATTACAGACCCATAAGTCCAACTGCTGTATTTTGCAAGCTACTTGAAAGGATATTAAAAAACAGAATAACAAAACATTTGGAAGATACAGACTATGTGGATATTTACCATCATGGTTTTTTAAAAGGCAGATCGTGTCAAACTAATCTTTTATACTTCCTCAAGCCTGTTAGTGAAGCACTGGACAAGGGTTTATCCGTGGACATAATTTTTCTAGATTTCTCTAAGGCATTTGATTCCGTATCCCATCAAATACTTATTGTTGAACTTGAGAAGTTGAAAATTCACCCAGTAATCATAAACTGGATAAACGCATGGCTATCCGATCGGATACAACAGGTTTCTGTAAAAGGTCATCTGTCAGAATGGGGTCAAGCAACCAGTGGTGTACCCCAGGGCTCTGTACTAGGGCCAACTCTTCTTAATATTCTGATTTCTTCCATGAGTCCTTTAACAAATTCATGCTGGCTTGCTAAATTTGCTGACGACTGTAAGCTAGGCAGCATAATAACTGATGCAAAATCTGCTCTGAATCTACAAAGTAACTTAACACACCTTGGGCCAGATATTCAAACCATTGTGCCTAGCGCAAAACCATCGCGCTGGAATAGCGCTACATTTGCGCGAGGCTGCAATATTTAAAAGCCCTATTAGCACCGGCGCTGTGTGGTAGCGCCGACGCTAACAGATAATAGCATGCAGAGGCGGGGTTAGGAGAGTGCACATGAATGCCAGCAGCGTGGCATATTGAAAGGACTAGTGCCATAATACAGGCATTAGCGCGACCTGTAGCGCGGCGATAGATACCGCTGAAAGAAAGCTGGCAGCAATGCGCTGGTGAGCCCCCACACATCGTGGACCCCCCATAGCCGCGATATAGCATGTATTGCCCTGGTAGTCTAGTGGGCCCCCAGCACGAATCCCGACCCCCATTTAATCTAAAAGAAAATCCTTTCCCTGGTAGTCCAGTGGGCCCCCACCCCCCAGCACGAATCCCGACTTCATTAAATCTAAAAAGAAAATCCTTTCCTTGGTAGTCTAGTGATCCCCCACCCCGCACGAATCCTGAACCCCATTAAATCTAAAGAAAGTCCTTTTCCCTAGTAGTCTAGTGGTCCCCCCGTCCCCCGCCTGATCCAGTCCCATTAACTCTACAAGACAATCTTTTCCCTGGCAGCCTAGTGGTCCCACCACCCAGCAGTGATGCCCTCAAACATCCCACAGACAGTCCGCACAGGGAGCCGGTGAATGGCTCTGCCCTTCCCTCACCACCACGGTCGGATGCCGACTGCGGTATGCATGAGCGCTACGGAAATGAATGAGCGCTCACATTTTCATATTTAGCGAGGGTCTGGATTCATGCTGGGGGGTGGGGGGACCACTAGACTACCAGGGAAATGAATGTTTTTCACATTTAGCGAGGGTCTGGATTCGTGCTGGGGGTTGGGGGTACCACTAGACTACCATGGAAATACAGGTTACTCACCTGTAACAGGAGTTCTAGGAATGGTATATGTTGTTCATCCACACTTTCTGGCAGGTTCCTTGCCGCTTTAAATCTTGCCGGAAGGTCTTCAAGCTGGCTCCTCCCACCCACCCGGGTAGTAAAACTCTCGACTCTGCCCCATGACGCCAGATCTGGCCCGCTGGAAGCTCAGGTTGTGCGTCGAAGCCTGGGAGGTCGGGTGGGTCGTGTGGATGAACAACATATACCATTCCTGGAACTCCTGTTCCAGGTGAGTAACCTGTATTTCTAGGGACATGGATATGTTGTTCATACACTTTCTGGTAGACTCCTAGCAGTTCTCTGGGAGAAGGGAGGCAAGGCGCACACCCCCGATACTTACTTGGGAAAAAGAGACTGGAGAACCGAGGCCCCAAAACCAGCATCCCGGCGTGACTCAAGGTTGATGTGGTAGTGGGTAATAAAGGTATGTGCCGACTTCCAGGTAGCAGCCCTGCAGATATCCTGGATAGGGACATCCCTGGAAGCAGTTACCGATGCAGCGGTATGGTGGGTAGAATGAGCTCTTATACCTCTGGGAGGCTCCATGCCCACCAACCTGTAGCAGAGCTCTATGCAGGAGGTGACCCACCTGCTGATCATCCGCTTGGCTGCAGATCTGCCAGGTGCAGCTTCAGCGTAGGTGACAAACAACTGGCGAACCTCTCCCCGAACTTCAGTCGTCCACTCCTTATAATATGAGAGCTCGTCTAGGGTCCAAAGTATGGAGCCTATATTCGGCCTCCGAGGTGTGATTGGGGTAGAACACCGGCAGAGTCAACACCTGGTTAAGGTGAAACTCCGACACCACCGTCGGAAGGAATTTCGGGTGGGGGCGCAGGACAACCTTGTCCCTGTGGAAGACCAGATAAGGAGACTCGATGGAAAGCGCCTGGAGCTCTCCCATCCTTCTGGCTGACATGATAGCCACTAAGAAGGCAGTCTTCCACGACAGGTGTGAAATATCGCACCTGTGCATCGGTTCAAATGGCTTGCCCATGAGCTTGACCAATACCAGCAGTAGATCCCACGGAGGTGGAGGTTCTCGCACCGGAGGGGAAATGTGGTCAAGGCCTTTGGGAAAGCGCCCGACCACCTTCTCCTGCGCCACTGACTGCTTCCCGGCCCACGCCCGGTAAGCAGAGACGGCTGCCCGGTGCACCTTAAGGGTCGTCGACTGAAGCCCTTGCTGAGAAAGGGACCACAGGTAGTCCAGAATGCTTGCCAAGGGACAGGCGGAAGGGTCCAAGCCCTTCCCCTGACACCAAATGGAGAATCTCTTCCATTTGAAGGCGTAGCATTTCCTGGTCGACTCCTTACGGGACGCCTCAACGACATTGAGGACCTCGTCGGAAAGACCCAAGGCCTGGAACTCTAGCTGCTCAGGAGCCAGGCTGTCAGGTGCAGGGATTGAAGGTCCGGATGGAATACCTTCCCCTGGTTGACTGAGATCAGGTCCGGGCGGGCTGGAAGCTGCCTCGGGAGCCTGGAGCTGAGGCTGAGGAGATCTGGATACCAGAGATGGCGGGGCCAGTCTGGGGCTACCAGAATCACCTGTGCCTTGAGAAGCACCTTGTGGATCAAGGGAAATGGGGGAAGGCGTAGAAGAGGCCCAAGGTTCACGGCCTCGAGAAGGCATCCCCCTGCAGCGAGCCCTGCTGAGGGGCGGCGCATGGAACAGACCCAAGCCTCGCGGATTCTCCCTGGAGGCAAACAGGTCCACCTGAGGCGTGCCCCAGTGGGAGAACAGGTCTTGTACTACCTCCGGCAGAAGAGACCACTCGTGAGATGCAGCCCCTATCTGGCTTAGGGCATCGGCCAGGGTGTTGGAGGCTCCTGCCACGTGAATGGCTAGGAGATCCGCCTCCAGGCTGCGCACGAGAGACCATATGCGTAGAGCTACCTTGCATAACAGCATGGAGCGCGTCCTGCCATGGCGGTTTAGACAGTACATGGTCGTAGTACTGTCTGTCTGGACCTGAACCACTTGACCCCGGAGAAACGGAACGAAGGCGGTGAGAGCTAGATGGACCGCTCGGAGCTCCAGCTGGTTGATATGGCATCGGGACTCCCGAGGGCACCACAGGCCGTGCGCTCGGTGTTCCCCCAGATGGGCACCCCAACCCATCAGAGATGCATCGGTCAATAGAGAGACCGTCGGCTCGGGGCGGACAAACAGGGTGCCCTCCTGCAGATGTGCCGGAACGATCCACCATTGGAGAGCGTTCCACATCTCCTGGGTCACTGTCACGGGCTGGTCAAACGGATCGCAGTGTTGTGACCACTGGCTGGCCAGTCCCCACTGAAGGGGACGCATGTACCAACGGGCCCAACGGACCACGCTGGTGCAGGCCGCCATGAGGCCCAGGAAGTCCCGGGCAGGGCGCAATTGCCCAACCAGAAATGACTGGGCAAAGGAGGAAAGAACCTTGGCCCTGTCCGCTGGAAGCCGTGCTCTGGCTCGTAGAGAGTCGAGCTCTGCCCCGATTCATAGTATCACCTGCTTTGGCACGAGTTCCGACTTGGCCTCGTTGATGAGGAGGCCCACCTGAGAGCAAACCTGGAGGGCCAGATCTCTGGACCGCTCTGCCTCTGCTCTGGAGGGGGCTGCAATCAGCCAGTCGTCCAGGTAGGGGTACACCCGGACCCTTCGGCGCGGCAGGAATGCTGTCACCACTGCCATGCATTTGGTGAAGACCCTGGGAGCTAGGGAGAGGCCTAAGGGCATGGCCCAGAACTCGTAAAGGGATCCCTCCGCTCTGAAGCGGAGGAATCTGATGGGACGGAAGGATTGGGACGTGAAAGAATGCATCCTGGAGGTCCAGGGAACAGAACCACACGCCTCGTTCCAAGGATGGGATTATCTGAGCCAGAGTGACCATCCTGAAGGTCCGAGACCTTAGACACTTGTTCAGGTCGTGCAGGTCGAGAATGGGGCGCCAGCCCCCCATCCGTTTTGGGACCAGGAAGTACCTGGACACAAACCCCGGGTCTGGAGGACGATCCTCCACCTTCCTGATCACCTCTTTTTCAAGGAGCAGGGCAATATCAGCTCGGCAGGCTGACAGCGAGGTGGCGGACCCCGTGGCCCCCCCCGAGGGGCGACGGCTCGAAAGGGTGGAGCCTGCTCGAACTCCAGAGGCAGGCCTTTTCCTACCACCTCCAACACCCAGCGGTCCGTGGTGATAGTGGACCAGGCGGAAAGGAAGTGGCAGAGCCGTGCCTTCATGGGGAACCCGGGGGGGTGGGGAGTGACGAGGCTGGGGCGGCACCCTCAATCGTCACTGGGCAGGCTTGGAGGAGGAACCGGCCAAGGGACCTCCTGGGCCTTTACCTCCG
This sequence comes from Neoceratodus forsteri, assembly GCA_016271365.2. Lineage (NCBI taxonomy): Eukaryota > Metazoa > Chordata > Ceratodontiformes > Ceratodontidae > Neoceratodus > Neoceratodus forsteri. Next base: position 264,793,494 of record CM057451.1, on the reverse strand, counting down.
TGCTTCCTGTTGGAGGAAGCCGCCGGCTTGGGTTTGGGACGCCAAGCGTGAGCCTGCTGGCCCTGTTGCTGGTGCTGCTGGGCCAGTCTAGATGCAGGGGCCGAAGGACGAAAGGACTTCTGCTGCTGACGGCAGCCTTTGTCCCTCTGGGCGGAGGTGACCGAGTCCAGGGTGGCATTGGACTTCGATCCGCTGGAGGTGTCCCTCCACTCCAGGGCTGAAGAGGTCAGTCCCCAAGAAGGGGACATCCGCCAACTTGTGCTGGGTATCCGCCGTGAAGGTGGATATCCTCAGCCACGCCCTGCGGCGCATGGCCACCGCGGCCGCTACTGACCTGGCACAGGAATCACCCATGTCCAGAGCAGTCTGAAGCTGCTGCTTCGCCATCGCCCTACCCTGGTCCCGCACCTGGCGGACCATGGTCTGCAGGTCAGTCGGGAGATGAGGAACAACCTCATCCAGGGAGCCCAAGAGGGCGTGGGAGAAGTGTGCCATCAGCACAGCCGTGCTGGCCTGTCGGAGGCCAAGGGAAGACGCAGCGTACACCTTGCGCCCGGCAAAGTCCAGCTTTTTGGACTCTTTGTCGTGGGCTTATCCACATCCCGAGCGTCCCCGGAATGCCGAAAACGCTGACGGCGACTAACCCCAGGCAGAGGGGTGCGCTCACTGAAACCAGGCAAAGAGCCGGTAGGGACCGAGATACCCTGGCCGAGGGCGAGGACAGGAAGCAGGCGCGCCAAAGTTCCAAGGCTGGCCGACAATGGCTTCAGCCACCAGAAAGGCCTCCGTGGGGGAATCCCTTCGGTCCAGTATCTCCATCAGGGGATACTTGGCCCGTTTGGACACGGGCTCGAGCTGCATCCCGGTGGACTCTGAGATGAGTCGAAGCAGACCCAAGAAGGACGATGGGCTATCGCCCAATGACTGGCCTCGAGGACTCCAGGTCGACCTGCCTGGAGAACAGGGAGGAGTCGCCTTGGATTCGAAGAGTCTGCAAAGAGCTGCCTCGGCCCTGAGCCACCCTCTACCTGCCGAGGAGGTCGGGAGTGAGGGTGACCGACAACCTGTGGGGCAGACCGTGTCCCGACCGAGAATCCTTGGTCGGTGCCCCAGACTTTGGTTGTGGAGGCGGAGGTTCCACCACAATCGGTGGAGCAGCTGGTTTTGGCCGAGCAACTGGCCCTGGAACGGGCAGCTAGACTGGGGCGAGCGGTTGCTTTGGTCGTTCAGGCGACAGCCACTTGATGGCCGGTGTCTGGACCGGAGTCAGTTTAGCCCCGGACAACAGCAACTGCTGCCACATAAGCTCCTCGTAGCGCCGACGTCATTTACGCCGAAGCCTCCCCTCATCCGAGGAGGAGGAACGTGTGCCGCCACCGGGTATCGAGACCGAGACCGCTCGATGTCGGGTGGAACGGCTAGACCGAGAAGAGGTCAGAGACCGAGACTCGGGGACCGAGGGTGTGATGGAAGGCGGGAACACCCGCCTCCCACGGCTGGAGACTTCAACCGGGCACTGCGCCCAGAAGGCACAGGCAGATCCTCGGTATCCACCGGGTGGACTGGTGAAGGAGGGTTGTCGGCTTCTCCAGTAGACAGCCCGTCTAACGGATCGAGAAAAATCTCGACTTCGTCGACGGGAGTCTCGGCAGGCTGGCCTGACAGGGGCATGTGAAGCCAGCGGCCTCAGCCGCAACCTCAACCGAGGTCGACAGTCGGCTGTCCGGGGAAGGGGACCTCTCCCGCTCCCACGAATGCGGACGGTGGGACTTACCTTTTGACTCCTTCTTGGGCTGAGAAGAAAGTCCCGATGGCCCCTCTCCCTTCGTGGAAAGGGACTGACAAAGCTCCTTGAACGAAGCCATATACTAGGAACTCAGAGAAAGCGGCATAAATGCCGCGGCCGAGGAGGACGAAGATGCAGCCTTGGACGCCTCCTCCTCGAGGGCGATCATCTGCTCAAGCTGCTCAGCTGCCAGCCAGCCATGACACCGCCCAACGAGCCTCTTTTGATTTTAGCGGCGGAACGCTTCAGGGCGCCCGAGCTCAATCGGGCAGCACGATCGCCCAGGACGCTGGTCGAGAAAGAGCGCACAACCGCAGGGCCCGCGGGTCATGATCTAGGCCTAGGCAGTAGACGACGGGAGTGCGGATCCGCCCTGACATTTTTCTGCCCGCAGGACACCTCCGAAAGCCGGAATAGATCTGTCCATCGCAGCAGCGAGGGAAGATGAAGACAGAAGTTTGGAAAACTTCAAAACCAATTTCAGACGAATCAAGAGTTAGGATCCAATCTTAAACGAGAGCTAGGGGGAACCTGAGCTCCAGTGTAAGTAAGATCTGATAGATGAGCTGAGAGTTTGTTGACTAGGTGGGTGGAGGAGTCAGCTTGAAGATCTTCCAAGATTTCAAAGCTGCGAGAACCTGCCAGAAAGTGTGGATGAACAAACATATCCATGTCCCTAGAAATGAATGTTTTTCACATTTAGCGAGGTCTGTATTCGGTGGGGGTGGGGAACCACTAGATCACTAGGAAATACAGGTTACTCACCTGTAACAGGAGTTCTAGGAATGGTATATGTTGTTCATCCACACCATTGGCAGGTTCCTGCCGCTTAAATCTTGCCGAAGGTCTTCTGTTGGCTCCTCCCACCCAATTCGGTGGTAAACCTCGGCCCGCCCCCATGACTTCAGATCTGGCCCGCTGGCTCAGGCCAGCGCTTGCCGGAGGTCGGGTAGAGTGTGGATGAACAACATATACCATTCCTAGAACTCCTGTTACAGGTGAGTAACCTGTATTTCTAGGACATGGATATGTTGTTCATCCAACTATTGGCAGACTCCTAGCAGTTCTCCGGAAGGAGGGAGGCATGACACCCCAATACTTACTTGGGAAATAAGGACGGAGAACCGAGGCCCCAAAACCAGCATCCCGGGCGTGACTCAAGGTTGATGTGGTAATGGGTAATAAAGGTGTGCTGACTTCCAGGTAGCAGCCCTGCAGATTTCCTGACAGGGACGCCCTGGAAGCAGCCACCGATGCAGCAGTATGACGGGTAGAATGAGCTCTTGTCCCTCTGGGAGGCTCCATGCTCGCCAACTTATAGCAGCGATCTATGCAGGAGGTGACCCACCTGCCTATCGTCTGCTTGGCTGCAGGTCTGCCAGGTGCGGCTTCAGCGTAGGTGACAAACAGCTGGCGAACCTCTCCCCGGATTTCAGCCGTGCGCTCCTTATAATAAGCGAGCGCCCTTCTAGGGTCCAGAGTATGGAGCCTATATTCGGCCTCCGAGGTGTGACTGGGGTAGAACACTGGCAGAGTCAGCACCTGGTTAAGGTGAAACTCCACACCACCTTCGGAAGGAATTTCGGTGGAGGCGAGGACAACCTTGTCCCTGTGGAAGACCAAGTAGGAGACTCATCAAAGCACCTGGAGCTCTCCCATCCTTCTGGCTGACGTGATAGCCACCAAGAAGGCGGGTCTTCCACGACAGGTGAGAGAGATCACACTCAGCATTGGTTCGAATGGCTTGCCCATGAGCTTTGCCAGTACCAGCAGTAAATCCCAAGGAGGTGGAGGTTCTCGCACTGAGGGAAATGTGATCAAGGCCTTTGAAAAAGCGCCCGACCACCTTTCCTGCGCCACCGACTGCTCCCAGCCCACGCCCGCAAGCAGAGATGACTGCCAGTTGCACCTTTAGGTCGCCGACCTAAGCCTTGACTAGAAAGGGACCATAAATAGTCCAAAATGCTTGCCACAGAACAGGAGGAAGGGTCCAAGCCCTTGCTCTGACACCAAATGGAGAATCTCTTCCATTTGAAGGCGAGCATTTTCTGGCCGACTCTGACGGACGCCCAACAACATTGAGGACCTCGCCGGAAAGACCCAAGGCCTGGAACTCTAGCCGCCAGGAACCAGGCCGTCCAGGTGCAAGGGATTGAAGGTCCAGATGGACACTTTCCCTGATTGGCTGAGAGCAGGTCCGGGCGAGCTGGAAGCTGCCTCGGGAGCCTGGAGCTGAGGCTGAGGAGATCTGGGTACCAGAACTGGCGGGGCCAGTCTGGGGCTATCAGAATCACCTTCGCCTTGTCCCTCCTTGCCTTGAGAAGCACCTTGTGAATCAAGGGAAATGGGGGAAAGGCGTACAAGAGGCCCGGGGTCCAGAGCCTCGAGAAGGCATCCCCCAGCGAGCCCTGCTGAGGGGGCGGGCATGAAACAGCCTCAGCTTCGCTCTCCCTGAGGCAAACAGGTCCACCAGAGGTGTGCCCCAGTGGGAGAACAGATCTTGTACTACTCCGCAGGAGAGACCACTTGAGAGATGCAGCCCTATCCGGCCCAGGGCATCGGCCAGGGTGTTGGAGGCCCTGCCACATGAATGGCTAGGAGATCCGCCTCCAGGCTGCGCACGAGTGACCAAATGCGGAGCTTCCTTACATAGAAGGCTGAGTGCGCCCCGCTCTGGCGGTTCAGGTAGTACATGGTCGTGGTATTGTCCGCCTGACTCGGACCACGGACCCCGGAGAAACGGAGCAAAGGCGCGAGAGCTAGGCGGACAGCTCGGAGCTCCAGCAGGTTGATGTGGCATCGACTCCCTCGGGACCAGAGGCGTGCACTCGGTGTTCCCCAGATGGGCACCCCAACCCATCAGAGAGGCATCGGTCGATAGAGACCGTCGGCTCAGGCGGACAAACGGGATGCCCTCCTGCAGATGAGATGGAACGTCCACCACCGGAGGCGTTCCACATCTCCTGGGTCACCATCACTAGCTGGTCCAATGGATCGCAGGCGCAGGACCACTGGCTGGCCAGTCCCCACTGAAGGGCGCATGTGCCAGCGTGCCCAACGACTACGCTGGTACAGGCGCGCAAGAGACAAGGGCGCACAGAAGTCCGGGCAGGCGCGATTGCCCAACCAGAAATGATCGGGCAAAGGAGGTAGAGACCTCGGCCCTGTCCGCCCGAACGTGCTCTGTCGAAAGTCAAAACTCTGCCCTGATAAACAGAATACCGGCCCGAGTTCGACACCGCCCGTTGATAAGAAGGCGACTTGAGAGCAAACCTGAAGGCGATCTGGACGCTCCACCTCTGTCTGAGAGAACATATCAACAAGTGTCAAATAAAGATACACGGACCCCTCGGCGCCCGCAGAAAGCTGTCACCACTGCAATGCATTTGGTGAAGACCCTGGGAGCTGGAGACAGGCGAAGGGCATGGCTCGGAACTCGAAGAGATCCCTCCGCTCAGCGAAGGAATCTCCGATGTGACGGACGGATAGGGGCGTGAAAAGAGCGCTCCTGCAGGTCCAGAGAAACGAACCACACGCCGTGTTCCAGAGATGGTATTATCTGCGTCAGAGTGACCATCCTGAAGGTTCGAGACCTAAGGAACTTGTTCAGGTCGTGTAGGTCGAGAATGCGCCAGCCCCCGTTCATTCGGAACCAGGAAGTACCTGGACACGAACCCCGGGTCTGAAGGGGTCTTCACCTCCTGATCACCTTCTTTGTGTAGGAGGAGGCGATGTCATTTCGGCGAGCCGACAGTGAGACCTGGACCGAGTGCGCGGCTCTGAAGGGGCCTGCTCGAATTCTAGAGGCAGGCCTTTCCACCACCTCCAGAACCCACCTGTCCGTGGTAATAGCGGACCAGGCGGAAAGGAAGTGTCGGAGCCGTCCCCCCACGGGGGGAACCAGGGGCAAGGTGACGGGGATGGGGGCGACACCCCACAGCCCGTCACTGGGCAGGCTTGGAGGAGGGACCGCCAGGGACCTCCTGGGCCTTTTCCTCCCTGCTTCCTGTTGGAGGAAGCCAACGGCTTGGGTTTGGGATGCCAAGCTCGAGCCTGCTGGCCCTGACGTTGCTGGGCCTGGCGCGCCACGGGCGCAGAAGGACGAAAGGGCTTAGGCTGTGGCTTGCGGCCTTTGTCCTTTTGAGCGGAAGAGACCGAGTCCAAGGTAGCATTGGACTTCTCGATCCTCTGCAGGTGACCTTCCACCCCAGGGCCGAAGAGGTCAGTCCCCAAAAAGGGAACATCCGCCAACTTGTGCTGGGTATCTGAGGTAAAAGTGGATATCCTCAGCCAAGCCCGACGACGCATGGCCACTGCGGCCGCCACCGACCTGGCACATGAGTCCCCAAAGTCCAAAGCAGTCTGGAGCTGCTGTTTGGCCACTGCCCTGCCCTGGTCCCGCACCTGCCTGACCGTAGTCTGCAGATCCGCGGGAAGATGAGGGACGACCTCATCCAGGGAGCCCAACAGGGCATGTGAAAAATGTGCCATGAGGACGGCCGAACTGGCCTGACGAAGGCCGAGAGAGGACGCAGCATAGACTTTTCACCCAGCATAATCCAATTTCTTGGATTCCTTGTCGGGAGGTTTGTCCACATCCCTGGCGTTCGACGCCGGAAAACGCTGTCAGTAACCAACCCTCAGCAGAGGGTGTTCAAAAACGGACAGGGAACCGTAGGGACGCATACTTCCTGGCCATCCTGGCCAAAGGCGCAGGGCAGGAAGCAGGCGCTGCCAAAGCTCCAAGGCCGGACCCACTATGGCCTCGGCCACGGAAAGGCCTCCGGGAGAATCCCTCGGTCCAGAATCTCCGTGAGGGGATACCTGGCCCGTTTAGAAACGGGTTCGAGCTTCATCCCGGTGGACTCCGAGATGAGCCGAAGCAACCCTAAGAAGGACGAAGGGCTATCGTCCACTGACTGTCCTCCCGAGGACTCCAAGTCGAATAGCTTGGAGAAAAGGGAGGAATCATCCTCGGACTCGGAAGAGTCCTCAAAGAGCTGCCTCGGGCCTGAGCCACCCTCCACCTGCCGAGGTTTATTGGGAGTGAGGGTGACAGACAGCCTATGGGGCAAACCCAAAGCTGACCGAGAATTCTTGGTCAGAGCCCCAACTAATGGCTGTGGAGGCAGAGGTTCCACCAGAATCGGTGGGGCAGCTGGAATTGGCCGAACAACCGGCCTGGGAACAGGCTCCTCGGCTACAACGAGGGGTTGTTTCGGCCGCTCCGGTGACAGCCACTTAATGGCCGGGGAAGACGACTGGGTCGGCTTATTCCCGGTCAAAAGGAGCTGTTGCCACATGAGTTCCTCATACCTCCGATGCAACTTGCGCCGAAGCCTCCCCTCGTCCGAGGAGGAGGAAGAGGAAGAGCGGCGCCCGGCTGCCTGATGTGCCGAGACGAGACCGCCTATGATGGCGGGATCGGCTGGACGCGAGGATGTCGAGACCGAGAGTCTCGACTAGGCGAGGAAGGCGAGGAGAAGTGTCAGAAATCAGCACTCCCCTCGCTCGGACGATCCACGAAGGCTCCGAACCGAGGCACAGATGAGCGGCGGGATCCTCAACTCCCACCGGGGAACGGGGAGAGGGGATTCTCAGCTTCTCCAGCCGACAACCGTCTAACGGATCGAGAAAAATCTCGACCGCGTCGGCGGGAGTCTCGGTCAACTGGCCTGACGGGGACACCGTGAAGCCAGTGGCCGAAGCTGAGGGGTCGACCGAAGTCGACTGTCGACAAGAAGGGGAGGGGGATCTTTCCCGCTCCCAAAAGCGTCGACAGTGAGACTTACTTTTGCTCTTTTTGGACCTGGAAAAGGGTCCAGAAGAAGTTGGACCCTCACCTTTCGTCGAGAGGGTCAGACAAAGCTCCTTGAAAGAAGCCGAGTACGAGGCACCGAGAGAGAGCGGGACAAATGCCGCAGCCGAGGTAGAAGCGGCCCGCGCCGCCTCCTCTTCGAGGGCGATCATCTACTCGAGCTGATCCGCCGAGCCCGCCGCCGCGGACACCGCCAACCGGGCCTCTTTAGATTTAACCGGTGGAATTCTTTTCTCGGGCGCCCCAGTTGTAATCGGGCAGCACGGTCCTCAAGGACGTAGGCCGAAAAGGACGAGCACAAGTCGCAGGCCTGCGGGTCGTGCTCAAGGCCCAAGCAGTAGACGCACGTGGAGTGCGGATCCGTCCTAGACATCTTCTGCCCGCAAGGGCACCTCCGGAAACCGGGAGTCGATTTGTCCATCGCAGCCGCGAGGAAAAGAAGACCGAAGTCCTTTTAGCAAAAACTTTTTGATTTCGAACTGTCGAAGAATTAGGAACCAGTCTTATACGCAGAGCGTTAAGGAGGGAACCTGAGCTTCCAAGCGGTAAGGAAGATCTGGCGTCATGGGGCGGAGCCGAGAGTTTTACCACCCGGGTGGGTGGGAGGAGCCAGCTTGAAGACCTTCCGGCAAGATTTAAAGCGGCAAGGAACCTGCCAATAAGTGTGGATGAACAACATATCCATGTCCCTAGAAATGAATGTTTTTTACATTTAGCGAGGGACTGGATTCATGCTGGGGAGTGGGGGGGACCACTAGACTACCAGGGAAAAGAATGTCTTTTACATTTAACAGGGTCTGGATTTATGCTGAGGGTGGGGAGATCACTAGACTACAAGGGATATTATGTTTACTTTTATTGTGAATGGGTCAGGTGCATACCTCTCAACAGTCCCTGAATTTCAGGGACGTCCCTGAATGTGCCTCACGATTATTACTCTGTCCTTCCTCACAGTTGTGTTTCCCTAGCTGAACAGTGGCAAAAGTAAACACAAAATAATGTCAAGCATTAAAGCTACAGACTTGTTCTTCTTTAGAACATGCATTTTGCAGTAAGCCCCAGCTGTCTGGTTGGATAGCTCTACATTTCAAGATGTGTCCCTGATTTTGGTCCTTTGTCCCTGATTTGTTTGAGCTTTGTCCCTGTTTCAGGAGGCAAAGGGTTGTGAGATATGTGTGCACCAACCGTGCCTGGCAGCACACAGTTCCTGCTGCTTCCAGCCTGTACTTCTTTACCGACCAACAGGGGATGCTGTGGGTCTGCCTTGGTCTGCAGCGTCAGCCTGTACTTCCATTCTGACCAAAGGGGGGGGAGCTTTGTGCTCCATGCAGTAGCACCGGGCAAACTACATGGTAATGTATGCTAAGCAGCAGTTAATGAGATGCAAATATACCTGTTTGTCCACAGATTACCTAAGTAGGCTCATTTGCATGGGAGCTTTGAATATAGCTCCCGTTTGCCCCGGGCGAACCAGTTTGCACCGGGCTAATGTGTTAGCACTCTGCAATCAGGTTAGCCCCGGGCAAACCTCACTTCAGCACAGCACAGATCTGCAGCGTGTGGCTTACATTGTTGTTTGCAGTCAACCTCTCAATTGTCCCTGATTTTCAGAGATGTCCCTGATTTTACCTCTGTGTTTTACTCTGTCCCTCCTAAACATTTTGTTTCCATGACCAAACAGTGGGGGGTTGTAAGCATACAATAATGTCAGACATTAATGTTACAGACGTGTTCTTCCTTAGAAAATGCATTTTACACTACACCACTTATTCTACCAACTTCCTGAGTGGATTTCACCAATTCTTAAGGTGTGTCCCTGATTTTAAACCTTTGTCCCCGATTGTTTTAAGCCTTGTCCCTGACTTATGAGGTAGGAAGTTGAGAGGTATGTTTGCAGTAGATGTGAGACATCTCTGTGCAATCACACACAATGTTCTCCACCTGCAACACTGGCTTACTACACAGCCTAATGAGCTGCAGTTGCAGTTTGCACTTCCCTGTTGCTATATTCAGTGCTGTCTTATTCACGGGCTATTTTTGCCCTGCACTCCCAGACCAATTTGCCCGGCTTGCTTAGACTGCTATATTCAGCAGGATTAGCACCGGGCAATTGTCTTTTGAATATAGCTTGCTTTGTGCTCCAGGCCAAGTTTGCCCGCTGGGCAGTGCTAATTTAGCCCCGGGGCAAAGTTTTGAATATCTGGCCCCTTGTTGATTGGTTTAAAAGAAAGGATCTTTTGTTTAACGCAACTAAATGCAAGGTTATGCATTTGGGCAAAAATAATCCTTGCTTCACATATACAATGAACAATATAGATTTAGAGACTACAGATCATGAAAAAGACTTGGGTGTGACTCTTTAAAGATTTTACTTTTACTATGCATAAAATTAATGCTGTTAAAAAAGGGAATAGAATATTGAATTGCATTTTAAGAAATATTAAAAGTAGAGACAGAAATGTTCTGATCCCCTTATATGCTGGCCTTGTGAGACCACACTTGGAATACTGTTCTTCAACAGTAGCACCGTATTTAATAAAAAATTAGAAACTGGTAGAAAATGTTCCAACGTAGAACTACAAAAAAAATAATCGCATTAAAAGAACTTGACTATGAAGCTAGACTAAAAACAGCAGGTCTTTATCCTGTGGACTATAGAAGATTGCGTGGAGATTTATGTCTCGCACACAAAGCTATCCAAAATTATGCAATACTTGAAACAAAAGACTTAATTAAGAATTTGTCAATTGTTAATACTAGAACACATTCACTAAAATTAAAAGGCACTCATAACACCACTTTTAAAAGGAACAATTGGTATACACAAAGAGTGATAAATGTCTGGAATAAACTACCTGCAAATATAGTATTAAGTACCACTTTGGAATCATTTAAAACCAAATTGGATTTATATACGGGCAATGTTAAGTTCAAATTCCACCAGTGACTTTCAGGTGGCGAGTTCATAAAAGGTAGTTATACCTACTAACTCGTACAAATCCTATGAACCTATAGTAAGAAAGCACTTGTCTCAGGACCAACGTATGGAGCCAGTACTGTACTCGGCACCTCCGAGGTGTAACTGGGGTAGTACACCAGCAGAGTCATCATCTGGTTCAGGTTAAACTCTGACACAACCTTCAGAAGGAACTTAGGGTTGGGGTGCAGGACAACCTTGTCCCTGTGGAAGACTAGATAGGGAGACTCAGAGAGCGCCTGGAGCTCCCCAATCCTTCTGGCTGACGTGATAGCCACCAAGAAGGCGGTCTTCCACGACAGATGTGACATCTCACATCTGTGCATTGGTTCGAATGGCTTGGCCATGAGCTCTGCCAGTTCTAGTAGTAGATCCCATGGAGGTGGTGGTTTACGCACCAGAGGGGGAAATATGGTCGAGGCCTTTAAAGAAACGCCAGACCATCTTATATGTGCCACCATCGACTGACCGGTCTGCACCTGGCAAGCAGAGATGGCTGCCAGGTGCACCTTAAGGGTCGTAGACCGAAGACCCCTTTTGGAGAAGGACCAAAGGTAGTCAAGGATGCTAGCCACCGGACAAAAGAGAGGGTTCAGGCCCTTGCCCCAACACCAAATGAAGAATTTCTTCCATTAGAAAGCACAGCACCTCCTGGTCGACTCCTTCTTAGACGCTTCAACTACACTGAGGACATCTTCTGAGAGACCCAAAGCCTGGAACTCTAGCTGCTCAGGAACCAGGCTGTCAGGTGCAGGGACTGAAGGTCCAGATGGAAAACGTTCTCCTGATTGATCGAAATCAGGTCCAGGCCTGCTGGAAGATGCCTCAGGAGCCTGATGCTAAGGAGTTCTGGATACCAGGACTGGCGGGGCCAGTCTGGGGCGACCAGGATCACTTATGCCTTGTCCCTCCTGACATTGAGAAGCACCTTGTGGATCAAGGGAGGAGGAGGGAAGGCAGAGAAGTGGCCTGAGGCCCATGGCCTAGATAAGACATCCCCCTGCAGGAAGTCCTGCTGAGGGGGGCGGGCATGGAACACCCTCAGCTTTGTATTCTCCCTGGAGGTGAACAGGTCAACCTGAGGGCTGCCCCACTGAGAGAACAGGCTGTGTACAACCTCTGGATGGAGAGACCATTCGTGGGATGCCTCGCCCACACGGCTGAGGGTGTCCACTAACTCATTTGAGGCTCCTGCCACATGGATGGCTAAAAGATCTGCCTCCAGTCTGCTCACGAGGGTCCAGATGCAGAGTGCTTCCCTCCACAGAGTCCAGAAGTGCGTGCTGCCCTGTTTGCTGAGGTAGTACATGGTCGTGGTGTTGTTCGTCTGGACCTGGATCACTTGATCCCGAAGGAACGGAGCGAATGTAGCCAGTGCCGGCCAAACTGCTCGAAGCTCCAGCAGGTTGATATCGTATCAGAATTCCTCGGGGGGTCCAGACAGAAAGGACTCTGTGATTCCCCATATGGGCACCTCAGCCCGTGAGAGAGGCATCAGTTGTCAGGACGACCGTTGGCTCGGGGCGGACAAACGGGATCCCTCCCTGGAGATGTTCCAGGACAGTCTACCACTGGAAAGCATCCCACATCTTCTAGGTTACAGTGACCAGCTGGTAGAAATGACCTAGATGCTGAGACCACTGGCTGGCCAGCTCCCACTGAAGGGGGTGCATATGCCACAAGGCCCATCGGCCCACAGAGGTGCAGGCCATGTAACTCAGAAGTCGCAGGAAGTCCCAGGCAGGGTGCAATTGCCCAACCAGAAATGACTGGACAAAGGAGAAGAGAACCGCCATCGTCTGCCGGGAGCCAGGCTCTGGCTCAGCAAGAGTCGAGCTCTGTCCCGATGAAGCATATCACCTGTGAAGGCATGAGTTCCGACTTAGCCTCGTTGATTAGGAGGCCAAGGCTGAGGCAGATCTGGAGGGCCAGATCCCTGGACCTTTCTACCTCCAGTCTGGAGGAACCCATTATGAGCCAATCGTTGAGATGGGTAAACTCTGACCCCTCGATGCTAAAGATGGGCCACCACCACTGCAATGCATTAGGTGAAGACCCTGGGGGCCGATGACAGGTCAAACGGCATGACTTGGAACTTGTACAGGGTTCCCACCATCCTGAAGCGGAGGAACCTTCAGTGAGATGGACAGATCGAGACATGAAAAAATGCATCCTGAAGATCCAGGGAGCAGAACCACATGTTCTGTTTGAAAGATGGTATGAGCAGGGACAGAGTTACCATCCTGAAGGTGTGAGACCTGAGAAATTGGTTCAGGTCATGCAGATCTAGAATGGGGCGTCAGCCCCCTGTCTGTTTCGGGACCAATAAGTACCTGGAAATGAACCCTGGGTTGACAGGGGGATCCGCGACTCTGACCACTACCTCCTTGTGGAGGAGTTATGCGATGTTGTCTCTTAGAGACGACTGGGTGTGGGCGGATACCTTCTCCTCCCGTGGGGCGCCGGCTCAGCTTGGTGGGTACTGCTCGAATTCCAGAGGCAGTCCCTGGCCGACCACTTGTAAGACCCACCTGTCCGTTGTAACAGTGGACTGGGCAGAAAGGAAGAGGCGGAGCTGGCTCCCCAGAAGAGGACCCAGAGTGGTCGGGATGGGCATGAGTTTGGCAATCCCCATCCTGTCACTGTACAGGCTTGGAGGAGGATCCGGTGGGGGGACCGCCGGGGCCCTTCCCGCCAGGCTAACGGGCTGCTGAAGCCCCTGACTTGGGCCGAAGGTGTGAAGGCTGAGCCTGCTGCTGCTGCCCAGATTGATACTGGGTCTGCTTGGCCGCAGGGGCTGAAGGCTGAAAAGACTTTCTTTTCTGCTTCTTTGCACCCTGGGGTTCCTTCAGGGCGGAAGTAACGGAGTCCAAGGTGGCACTGGACTTCTCGATATGCTGGAGGTGACCTTCAACTCCTAGACCGAACAAGTTGGCACACAGGAAAGGAACGTCTGCCAGTTTGTGCTGGGTGTCTGCCGTAAATGTTGAGACTCTCAGCAGGCCCTGCAGTGCATGGCAGCTGCGGCCACCACTGAACGGGTACAAGAATCCCAGAAGTCCAGAGCTGTCTGGAGCTGCTGTTTAGCAACAGTCCGACCCTGGTCCTGGACCTGCTTGACCATGGTCTGAAGCTCCGTGGGGATATGAGGAAGCAATTCATCAAAGAGACCAAAAGAACATGGGAGAAGTGTGCCACAATGACGGCCGAGCTCGCCTGTCGGAGACCAGGCAGGAAGGCAGCATAGACATTTCTGGCAGAATGGTCCAACTTCTTGGACTCCTTGTCCGGGGATCTATCCATGTCTTCTGAATTGCCCAAGTGGCGAAACACGGACTCAGTCACGAACCCCTCAGTCGAGGGGTGCTGTGGAAATCCCGAAGAGGAGGTGATGGGAACAGTATATTTGCGAGCCATCCGGGCTGAAGGCACAGGACAGGAGGCTGGGTGCTGCCAAAGCTCCAAGGCTGGGCCAACTATGGTTCCAGCCACTGGGAAGGCCTCGGACGAAGAATCCCCTTTTCTGAGAATATCAGTTAGGGGATATCTGGCCCGTTTTTCAACAAGCTCCAAGAGCATCCCCGTGGATTCGGCGATGAGACGGAAGGATGTGGGCCCTTCCTCAGTCGAGACTCATGTAAATAGTAGTAATTAGTAAATCATTTTTTTATTCAAATACGAATAATTGGAGACATTCACTATAGCATAGCTCATTTTCAAGGAAGTTCCAAATTTGGTTAAGAAAATTCCACATAAATAAACAATACCACAAAATTAATACAAAATTAATATAAGACAACAAGTAATACAAATAATCAACAATTCCAAAAAGACATATAACAAATAGACTTCAAATTGTTAAACAATTGTTACATGGTATACTCTTAATTAGTGCAAACATATGCCATTTCCTTAGTTCATTAGTGTTATGTTTAGTTTTATTGCATCTTAGAGCTGGAGGAGATCTATTCCATAGGCTAATACCTCTGGCGAGTACAGAAGATCTACCTATCTTTAGAGTACATTTAAGCGGAACAAACTGAGTTCCAATTGAGGCCCTTAGGCTTTCCTTAGTCTTCCTAACCTCAAATAAACCAGTGGTATAACTAGGCACTTTCATATGCCTGACTTTAATCATAAATTGAAGCAGATGTAAATCTCTTCTCACTATAGGGCTAATCCAGTCCAATTCCTTAAAAAGTAAGCACCTATGTGTTCTATAGGGGGCATCTACGACAAAAAGGGCCAATCTGCGGAAAACTAAGTCTACACTACTTGTATACTTTTCTAAGGCTCCTGCATAGAGTAGATCACCGTAATCCAACACTGGGAGTATCAAAGAGTTAACTACAGTCAAACGGACATCATGGAATAGTCGTCGCATGGATGCCATTTCAGGTCTGAATCCTCAGACCCTGAGTCTGGATAGAGCGACTGACCACCGGTCACTTTCGATTCACCGCAGACGGTCGGGAGTGAGGGTGACAGGCAGCCTGTGTGGGAGGTCCTGAGCAGGCCAAGACTCTTTGGCAGGAGCCCCTGAGGGAAGCTCCTTAGGTGGCGGCTCCACCAAAATAGGTGGAGAGGCCGGCTCCGGCCAAGCCAGGAGGGTCTTCACCGGCTCCATGGGCAGAGGGGTGGTGTTGACCGGGTCCGGAAGAGTCGGCATCGGCCTAGAAGGTGACAGCCAAGTGATGGCCGGAGTGGAAGCCGAGGAAGGAACTTTGGACCGGACAGCATGAGCTGTTGCCACATAAGGTCCTAGCAGCATCGACGAAACTTGTGTTGAAGCCTCTCCTCATCCGAGGAGAACGATGACGAATGGCGGCATTGCTGCTTCTTGGAGCGCTGCTTGTGCGACTTCCTTGGCCTGTCAGTTGAAGGTGTCAGAGACCTCGGCCCGACCGTCGGGGGTGCTTGGAAGGGGCCGGGGAGAACCGCGGCCCCTCCAGGTCAGGAACAGGGACCACGGGTGGAGTCCCAGTGGGCTGGGTCTACTCCTCGGTGGTCGGCAGGACCAGAGTCCTAAACAAAGAACTGTCGGCCTCATCAGTCGACAACAGAGTTGACTACTATTTCGACCTGGTCGTCATCCCACGTCAGAGCCAACTGGCCTGACGGGGGTAGCATGAAGGCAGCAGCTGAGGTCGCAATCTCGACCAAAGCTGAGATGGAAGACTCCTGGGACCGAGATCTCTCTCTGTCCCAAGAGCGTCGTCAGCGCAAAGAATCTTCTCTCGATTCTTTATCCCTTTTGCGGGACCGGGAGGTGTGCGAACTGGATGGGCCCTCTCCTTTTATAGGGAGAGACCGGCACTTCTCCTTAGAGGATCCGGAGAAGGAAGAGCCCAGTTTGAGTGGGAACAAAGACAGAGTCTGAAGATGATTGCTCGGTGGCACGAGCCGCCTTCCCCTCGAAGGCCTTCATTTACTCCAGTTGGTCGGTGGATCCCGTGGCCACAGAGACCCACAATGGGTACCTTTGGATTTGACTGGCAGGTGCAGTTTTCTCAGTCGTCCAAGCTGCAGACATGCGAGGCGATTGTCCAAAACTGTAGGATGGAAGGCACGACAAAAATCTCAGGCCTGGGTATCATGCGCATGGCTCAGGCAGTAAATGCACGTGGTGTGTGGGTGACTACGGAACATCTTCTACCTGCAGGAACACATGTGGAACCCAGGCAAGAAGTTGTCCTCCATCATGGTCGATATCGTGGATTTACGCGGAAAACTCTATAATCAGTTTAATTTTTGGCAATTTAACCGAAGGATTAAGCGCTAGGGCCTACTTAACGTGGGAGCATTACGGAGGGAACCTGAATCTTCCAGCAGACAGGAAGAGCAGGCATCATGGGGCGGAGCCGAGGGACATATCACCCGAGTCGGTGGGAGGAGCCAGCTTTTAGACCATTTGGCAAGATTTAAAGGGGAAAGGGACATGCCAACTAAGTGTGGATGATCAACATATCCACGATCCTAGAAATGAGGGTTACTCACCTGTAACCATAGTTCTACAAGTGTTACATGGTGCATATCCACACTCTGGCATTCTTACGTCCACTTTAAATTGAGATGGAGCATCTTTATAATAAGCTTCTTCCTCCCACTGAGTTGGTGTACTCCTCGGCTCTGCCTCATGACGTCAGATATGGCATATTCCCCGTAATTCCTGATCTTCCAGGATCATCTTCCTCATTGATCGACACTGATGGGTTCTGAGCCAGAGGCTCCAGGACCCTGCGGGAGCCAAAACATTTTAGGAAGGCCGATGCCAAGGAAGGCTGCACGCATGCGTGGCACCACAAGATTAGCTTGAGTTGTATGGCTTACCTCGGCACTGGCCCACAACCGCCTCAGCACCTTTTTATTTTACCAAGGAGGTGCAGGGTAACCTAAGTAAAACACCTAACCTAACAAGGGTGACCCATGTAAGTAGGGTCAACAACAAGAAGCAGTGTCTTCACAACAAAAACCAAGACAAGGAGAGTGAAGACCAATGAACAGAAGAGTTAGCCCAAGGATGGATGGTGAGTGTGTGAATCAATAGCGAAGATATTCCAAGAAGATCAAGAATTTCAGTGAGTGCGTAACTTTCATATCTTCCAGGACCTATCTTCACCATAGACTCACACTGATGGGTTTAAGTACCAAGCTGACCTGAAAGTCCCCCGGGAAGGGCGTCAAGAGCCAGAGCTCACTCAGGACAAGAGTCAATTAAGGTCTGCCCTTCAAAAAGAAGCATGCTGCCTGGCACGGACTGCCAGGGCACAGGTACAGAGCAAATTTCTGCCAAGGACGTATCACCTGCTCTGGTGGAATGGGCACAAATGTGGCCTTCTAACTTGACTTGTGCCATGGAATAACACTGGCAGAGACAAGCTACTATCCATACGGAAATGCATTTGATTGTAACCCGGCTGACCCAGGCTGTTGGGACTCAAGGAGAAGAAGAGCTGCTGGAACTGTCAGAAGTCCTTAGTTCTATCCTGGTAGAACTTCACAGCTCTTTTAGCATCCAGAGAGTGGAGGGTGCGCACACCCTCATTCTGGAAGTCGGGAAAGTATGTGGGCAGCACCAAAGGCTGGTTCAAGTGGAACTTGGACATCACCTTAGGTAAAAAAAATTGGGGTGTGTGCGGAGAACCACCTTGTCTCTATGAAAGACCATATACTGAGGGTCTGTGACCAACGCAGGTATCTAAAAGACCCTGCAAGCAGAAGTGACTGCCACTGAAACAGCAGTTTTCCAAATTAGAAATTTGAGGTCACATGTAACCAGGAGTTCAAATGTCTTATGGGTGAGCACGTCCAGCACAAGGTTGAGATCCCAGGCAGTGATAGGTTTCCTGACTGGGGGCCTTGTGTGCAAAATGCCCTTCAAGAATCTGATAAAAAGAGGCAGTTGCGTTAGAGCAAGGTTCTGAACTGGCATGTGGTATGATGATACAGCGCACAAATGGACCTTAACTGAAGAACATTGCAATCCTGCATCAGAAAGGTCCAACAGATACTCCAAAACCTTGTCTGGCGGGCATCAGAATGTATCTATATAGACTTTAGAGAACCATTCAGCAAAACATTTCCATTTGATTGTGCATGTCTTTCTGGTAGAGGGCTTACAAGTAGCTAGAAGAATCTCCAAGACCCTCTGGAACACACTGGTACCTGCTCACTTCTGTCTCTATAGGAACCAAGCATGAAGACGAAGGGAGGGCAAGTTGGGATGAACTAGGGAACCCTGTGTCAGAAGATCTGTCCAGAGGGCAAGGGGTCTTGGAGGGGAGACTGACAAATTGTTGAGTAAGAGAAACCATATCTGCAGAGGCCAGCATAGGACGATCAGAATCAGTTTGCCACCATTTGCCTCCAACTTGAGTAGCACTCCCTGAAAGTACAGCTATGTAAGCAACTTACTATAACAGCAGATCTTCGAGAGGATCTCTTGTAGCAGGCCACACCTATGGAAATACTGCCATCAGGCACTAGGACCACCCTGAAACTTTTCTAGCTAGCAGTCTGTCAGGGGGCCACCCACTCCAACGTCACTCTCTGATGTTGGCCAACCTTATAACAGTGGGCGATCCCCATGCCCTCCTCAGTTTTTCCGCCGGCGACCAGAGCAAAGTGTCCCTAGCTGAGAAGCCAAGGAGGAACCGAAGGTTCCCACCAACATGGAAGCATAAAAGAAGCCACAGGTCACAACAAGGTCTTTCAGGCCCATGGGGAAGGAAGGAGGAACGGCATGGCATGTTGCAAGAGATCCTCTTGAATATCTACTGTTACAATAAGTTTTTACATAACTGTACTATCTTACTTCCGAGTGTATTGTGACGTGGACAGCCAGTTCTGAGTGCTGTATGATCATTTTTTGTAATATAAAAATGGGTTATGAACCGTCTCCCATGAGAAATGCTGAAACAGCATGTGAGACCACACACAACACACACACAGGTTTTAGATACAAGGTGTTACCTATTAGGCCCTAATCAGGAATCTCCTGTTTTTTCTAAGTTAATGATAGCTTTAACTGCTAAAAGGGAAATCAGTATCTCTTTTATGGCGTTTCGAGGGGGAAACCAGGTTTAGTACACTGGTGCAAAATCAAAAAAAAGGCTTTGATGTCTGTGTGAGAGAAGATACTGCTCAAGATCAAAGAAATGTCATTTGAAGAAAATGAATTGTGCTTAGGATTACAGAATTTAATACTTTGAAAATACATCCTGTTTTTGGATAGATACTTTTTTTTATATATATTCTGAGAGGGAGGAGATAGGTGATCTCATGCAAAAGAGGTGGGTAAAGCCAGCTTTTAGACAATATTCTGTTTTACTTCACAGACACACTTCTATCTAGACTCTGACAAAGAAACATCTTTGGAGCACTTTATGCAGGTATTTAGAGAGAGAGAGAGAGAGACAAATCTAAATACTGTAGTAGGAAATACACTGTTTAAATGGACTACTCAGCCGCTGCGCTGATTTGTAACTGCCTGCTATGCTTTTCTAGCACAAGCGTGTAGCTGATGTTGTTGTTCTGACCTTATACAATTTGAGCCTGATAGCTATTTGATTTGCACTGTCCCAGTCTGTGTGTATCTATTGACGCTGGAATTAATTAATCCTCTATCTATTGTATCTACTGAGGCTGGAATTAATTAATCCTCTATCTATTGTATCTATTGACGCTGGAATTAATCCTCTATCTATTGTATCTATTGACGCTGAAATTAATTAATTCTCTAGGTTAAAACCTGTTTATTATGGTGGTACAAGCACACATTATAAGTGGCTCTCCAGCTTAACTGCATAGCCCTCTACGTAGCTATTCTCAGAGTGGTGCTGTGCTGTTTAAAGTGTATAGACAGCCCAGTACTGTGATAGCGTGGCAGGGTGGGGGTTTACTGTGCTTGCACTGCGTTTGTCTACCAGCTTACCTGCACGTGTGCAGTTCTGCCTTCCAAGCTAGCCACACACCATTCTCCCGCTGCATACTAATTGGGTTTCCTATCTTTACAGGCAGGTCGCCCCCCCCCCCACAGAAAGATACTGACCGCGGCGGGTACAGGAAGGAAGGATCTCCAACTGCCGCTACCTCCAGGTAAAAGACAAAAGCCTCCAACAACGTGGCTCTGGGCGACTGCCGTCAGGTCGCGCTAAGCCCCTGGCTTCCTAAGCTCCACAGCCCACTGATTGTTTTGTGGACTCGGCTGTGGGTGCTAGCTAGCCTCCTCCCCAACCACCCCCACCCAGGGTCGGCTCCTGACTTATAAGGCTCGGCCGCTTAGTCACTTCCTGTCTCGTCGCTTCCTAAGTCCCCACTTTCCCATTTGCAGATCATACCGGTGGCCACTAGGCGGTGCTTACGCCTCTCGGCCCCTTCTTAGCTCCTAAACCCTACCTCCCTCCACTACCCCTGTGTTCGCCCTCTGGGGCTCCAAACCCATCTCTGTGTCTCTCTACAATCCCCCTCCCACTCCTAGAATGGCTATTACTCCTGTTACCACTCCCTCTCCTTCTCATTATATTCCTCGCCTCCTAGAACTACATTCTGCCTCCTACTCAGCTACTCTTGTGCCCCCAGCTGTCCCCTCTGCCCTCCCTCCCCAGCCCCACCCCCATCCTCCTTCACTCACCCTACTCCTCCCACATCACCCCATCCCCTTGGCCTCCCACCCCTCCAGCCCTCTCCTGTATCTTATCACACTAGCATTCCCAGTCTGTGCTACCCTGCCTACCCTTATACAGCCCCATCCCCCATCCTCCCTAACCGCGAAACTTCCTTCCGCCACCGCTTTCTAGGGCAGCTCTCCTCCTCCTGCCCTGTCTGGCAACATCCATCCCAACCCAGGCCCTGTCTCCAATGGCTCCCTTTGAAATCGGCTGGACTCTGTATCAGCTTCCATAAATATTTGTAGCCTCCTCAAAAACTGGACTCCTACATTGCTGGGTGACTGTTCATAATCCTGATGTGATTGCCTTAGTTGAAACCTGGCTATCTGGCACCACCTCTAATGCCCAGGTCTCTCTCCCAGGCTACTCCTCCACCGTTGATCGGATCGGCAGGAGAGGTGGAGGATGTGCCGTCATGTTAAAGACCCGCCATTGGTCTTGCCCTCCCCCATCCTTAATTATAATGCCCAGGCCTTAACACTAAAATTATCTCCTGACCTCTCCAGGGTCCTATCTTCCTGACCACAGCTTACCTACCCCCAAAACCAAGCCCTGGCACTGGGCCCCTAATTGACTATATGACCTCCTACCTAACTCCTCTGACCAAGTCCTGGTAGGTGATCTGAACATCAATTGGCTTTCTAAGGCTTCTGCCTCCGTGACGTTGCTCGCTGCCATTGATCTAACACAGTTAGTCTCCCAGCCTACCAGGTTAAACTTAGTAGGGCTCTTGCACCCTTCTGACGTGGTTCTCACCAACAGGCCAGCCGTGTCCACAATATTCAAATCCTCCCTGACTGCCTTAGTGACCACTCCCAGTTCTCTTCTCATGGATAACCTCCCTGCCCAAGCCCACTGTTCACATCACCCGTCAGTCCGCCTTAGACCTGGTGGGCTAAAAGACTTACAACCCATCTGGCCAACACTGATTGGTCCACACTATTAAACACCCCTGATATTGACAAGGCCCTTGGCTCCTTTGTTCACACCTTTAACTCTGCCTGTGACATCTACGCACCCCTAACCCCACGTAGATCTAAAGTACGACACACCCCCTGGATTACCCCTGCTCTACGCTCACTCCTTAAGCAGCAGGATAACCTATGGCACATCGCTGTTGAAACAGGCCGCCCTGCTGACAGACAGGCCTACGCAGCAGCCCGGAATAAGTGTACATGGGCAGTCCGCAAAGCAAAGGCCGACTATTACCAAGCCTCTCTTACCTCCTCCTGGGGTAACCCCAGGTCCTTCTGGGACAATATCAAGCAACTAAGTGGTGGAGCACACTCCCCCCCCACTATCGCTGCTTGACATCAACGGGACTACCTCCACTGACCCCACCCTCATTGCAACACACCTCAATAACTCCTTCACTGACCTTAGTGCAGTGCTCCCATGCAACTTCTTCAACCCTCCTCCCCCAATGTCTGCCCCTCCCATCTCCCTTTCCAACTTCGCTCTGTCACCACCCATGAGGTCAGGCCCTACTTACTAAAAGCCCTAAAGTGCAACTCTATTGGCAATGACTCCATCGATCCCTCTCTCCTACGCCAGGTCCTGGAACAAGTCATCTCACCCATCACCTGCCTCTTTAATAAGTCCCTCTGCCTAGGGAAATTCCCCTCTGTCTGGAGGGTCGCCACTGTTACCCCTATTCACAAGGGTGGTGATAGGACGCTCCCAGGCAACTACCGTCCTATCTCTATCCTCTCTCCCCTCTCTAAAGCTCTAGAGAAAATTGTTGCTACCCAAATATCTGATTACCTCAGGAAATACGATGTCCTCTGTCCTGAACAACATGGATTCAGAGTCGGTCATAGCACCAATACTGCTCTCCTGGAGTTTTCAAACTTCCTCCATAACTCACTTGATGCAGGCTCCCTCGCTGGTGCGGTATTTATAGACCTATCAAAAGCTTTGATACCGCCTCACACCTCTCCTGTTAGCAACACTTGCCAGTGTGGGCTTTGGCTCTGGCCCAGTCTCCTGGTGCGCCAGCTATCTGTCCAACCGCCACAACGTGATTGGTGGCACTCTCTCTGATACCTGCCCAATCCACTCGGAGTTCCCCAGGGCTCCATACTCGGTCCTGTACTGTTCTCTCTTCTTCTCAACTCCTGCCCAACGCTTGTGCAGGAAATGTCCTACTCTACGCTGATGATGCAGTACTCTTTGCCTCCGACAGTAACCCCATCTCTCTCCAGAACTCCCTCCAGCGTGCCTACACCTCGGCAGAAATCTGGTTCTCTGACCACCGTCTCGTCATCAACCTTAAGAAAACTAAATCTATGCTGTTTGCACACCCTCAAAATAAGTCCAGCAATTTTCCTCTCTCTGTCCACCCCGTCCATAAGCACCCTATAGAACTTGTCAACTCTTATAAATACCTTGGCATAATCTTCGACTCTGCTCTCTCCTTTCATAACCACATCGCTGCCCTGACCTCTGCCTCCAATGCACGGTTGGGTATCCTCTACTGGCACAAAAAATGCCTCCCCGCAAACGCCCTCCACTTGACTGTTACCTCCTCGATACTATCTCTAATCGACTACGGCCTTCCTGTGTATGGCGCAGCAGACCAGACGGCCCGCCGCAAGGTATGCCTTACGCTCAATAAAGCCTGCCGACTTATTACCAGTGCCCATAGACTCACCCATACCTGCCATCTATACTCCATGTCCTCTATACTCAACCTTGATGAGCGCCTGTTCCAAACCTGTCAAATTGCCTATAAAGCTCTCCATGGTCTATCCCGCCTGGCCTTGCTAACTCTATTCACCGATCCAACTCCTCAGTGCGCATCGCACCTCCGCAGAGCTGCCCTGTCGTCCCAAGGGCACGGACCACCCAGGCCAAAGGGCTTCCCCATAGAGCCCTCCTGGTACAACTCCCTTCCAGCAAGCATCACAAATGCCCCTCGCTGGCTAGCTTCAAATACAGCCTGAAAACTCACCTGCTCACTTCACACTCCTGCCACTGCCCCTGACCCCCACCTCCACCCCTTGACAAAGCTTGCTGAGCTGCATTTTCCTTATCCCAGCTCTCCCGCCTGGCCAGCCTCCTTTCAACTCTTCTGCCCTACCTCCTACCTCAAAAAAAAAAAAAAAAAAAGGGATCATATTACTTTTCTGCTGATAACTGTGTTATGGTTCGTATCCCCTGTGACATGACTGTACCTTATTGCTGAACTGTGTTGCTGATTGCATCGCTTTACATGTACCTGCCTGTGCCTTTTGCTGTGCTGTATTGCTTTTGTCTCTTATATGTATGTCTTTGTCTCCCTTCTTGACGAGGTACCTTTGTAAATGAGCCTCCGGCTCAAAGGTTGTTAAACTGATGTTAAACTTAAACAAAATAAAACAAAAACAAAATAAACCTTATTCTTTTAAAAGATTTGTATGTCTTGTGATATAATAGTTCTGTATTTTATGTTTTACATACTTTCATCTATTTTAGCATAACTCTTTTTAAAGCATACTTGGTCTGTCTTTGAAATATTTTCTTTAGCAAGAAAAGTATATATGGTTATAGTTAACACTAGGCATAAGCTTGAATGGTGATACCAAATTGGAAAAAGGTAAGCGTTTTAAAAACTGAGGTCCTTTATTACAGTTTCTAAGGGTTCATTTCTGTACACCTGGTTAGGTGCCCGTAGGCAAAGATATCTGGCCCCCGAAGACAGAATTATCTGAGCCTGTGTACTGGGTACACTAGCAAGAGGTTCATAGTATGAATCCCTCCAAGACTTGAGACCAAAGGTTGATTCGATACCCACAAAACAGACAACAGGGTTACCTTGTTCTGTTAACTGTTCACAAGACTGTGCTCGGAGGTTGGCACTTTGAGAGTAGAGGGCTGACCTGCTGAGTGGGTTTGTGACAGATTGGTTGGCAGCGGTGGCATAAGTTTTGCGTCACAAGCTTTTATTGTTCAGTGTGTCAGCTGAGACTGTAAGCTCACATGCAAAGAAAGAAAAAAGCAGTGATTTATTTTTAAAAAGGAAACAGAACTATATATCACTTGGCGTACAGTCAAGATCCTACTCGTTTTATTTTTTTTTTCTAAAGTGCAAGTCAGAATAGCAGTAGTAAGGGAAGAAGATGACTTCCAACTACAGCAGGCACACTGTACACTCCTTAATGCAGTTGTGCGGGAACAGAGGAGTCCCGTTTGAGGTGAAAGCCAGCAAACAGAACCTCATAGATGCCCTGATGGTAGCAGATACCCAGAGCAGTGAGTCACGGACCGTGACGGAAAAGGACCAAACGCGCACCTTCAGGGCAGCTAAAACCCTCACTGCCTCCACCGAAACCAGTTAGCCCCAGGTTTCAGAAAAAAGATTTCTCTGAGAGAAGAAATGAAATGTTGGTTGTGTAAAGAAACTGGGCATATTGCCAGACAGTGTCCCAAAAAGGGGAGCAATAATACACAACTGGGTGCTAGAAAGGAAGTAGGTTGTTTGTGTGTCTCTGGAAGTATGCCAGTGAACACGAGAGAACACATGCACCCAGTCATGGTGAATGGTGTACAGACGCAGGGGTTAAGGGACACAAGGGCATCCCTGACATTGGTAAAAGAGGATCTGGTACAGCCTGGTCAGCTTATACCCAAGAAATACGTCACTGTACAAGGGTTCACTGGTGAAAAGAAAACATTACCACTGGCCAGTGTTCTCCTAGACTGGGTGAAACAGGGGGAACTGTGCAACAGGTGGCTGTAGCCAAAACATTAGCAGTGGATGTGATCCTGGGCAACAATTTAAAACAGGGGGATGGTATGTGCAGTTATCCGTAGCCAAGCGGCAGGGGAAAATTGTAGTTCCCTGAACCCCACAGAAGCCATAGTGAAAACCACTGAGAGGCTGGTTCCTCAGCCTGTGTCTCCTGATATGGAGATTAATGAAGAGGGGGTAGAAATTTCCCCAGTAGCAAGTAACCACACAGCTACAGAGGGTTACTCCAAAGAGGAAGGGTGAACCCTTGTCAGAGGTTTGGGATTGACAGTGATCCCGAGTGCCCTGACGCTAGTGCTAGGGACTCTAGTTTAGCGACTGAAGGGGACCTGTCCCATGCCTTGGGAATGTGTGAAGGGTTTGCAGCTGCTCAGATAAGTGACTCAAGTTTAGAGAAGCTGAGGGCTTGGGCAGACTCTGACAGAGCAAAGGGAGGTGACGGCAAATATAAGGTTTACTGGGAAAATGGACTTATGTATACTCAGGCTGTGCAGACAGAGGGAGGGGTGCTAGGCAGGCAGCTTGTCGTTCCCCAGGGGTATAGTGAGCAGTTGCTCAAAACTGCACATCATATTCCCTTGTCTGGTCATCTGGGAATCACGCGCACTACGCAGTGGTTAGCCCAGAATTTCTACTGGCCTAACTTCACCCAGCAGGTAAAGGAGTATTGCAGGTCTTGTCACCGGTGCCAAGAAATAGGGAAGGCAGGCAAGAAAACCCAAGCCGCCCTGATTCCATTGCCCATAGTGGAGGAGCCATTCCAGAGGGTGGGAATGGATACTGCGAGGCCTTTAAATACCCCCAGCTCCTTAGGGAAGAGATTCATCCTGACTGTGGTAGATTATGCCACCTGGTACCCAGAGGCAGTCGTCCTATCCTCACTGAGGACAAAGTGGCAGATGCCTTACTTGGGATTTTCTCCCATGTTAGGTTTCCGCAGGAGGTTATCACCAATCAAGGGGGGTTCCTTCATGTTGGACCTGATGAAATGTTTATGGGAGAAGTGTGGGGTGGTGCCGAGATGCACGACACCGTATCACCCACAAGCCATTGGGCTTGTGGAAAGATTCAATGGTACCCTAAAGTCAATGCTCCGGGCGTTTGCTGAACAGCATGGGAGGGACTTGGAGAAATACCTTCCCCACCTGTTGTTTGCATACTGGGAGGTGCCCCAAGAGTAGATAGGATTTTCCCCCCTTTGAACTCTTACATGGACGCCCGGACACGTGGGCCCCTAGACTTGATCCAGGAGGACTGGGAAGGCAAGCACGCCACCCAGGGAACTCCCATTGTGGATTACGTCCTTAGGTTTTGGGAAAGGCTGAAGGAGCTTATGGGGACACCCAGAGCAAACTAACAGCTGCCTAACAGAAACAAAAAGTGTGGTACGACCGCAGAGCCAGAGCTCACTCGCACATGGTGCGTCAGGAAGTCATGGTCCTTATTCTGGTCTGGAAAGACAAGCTGCAGACTGAGTGGGCAGGACCATGCAAAGTGGTTAGGAAGGTAAATGATGTGAACTACATTGTGGAGTTACCTGATAGAAGACAGACAGAAAGGATGTACCATGTCAACATGATGAAACCATATGCAAATAGGTCTGACATGGTGTTTGCAGTGTATAGTCATGGAGAGGGGACGGACGAAGGAGACCCCCTTCTGGATTTGCTGGAAGAGAGTAAGCAGGAGTCCTCTGTGGTGGCAATAAAATTGTCTCCCCAGCTGGCTCCAGACCAGATCCAGAAAGTAAGGGAGGTTTTAACAGACTTTGCCCCACTGTTTAGTGAGAAGCCTGGACTAACCCCCTTAGCAACACATGATGTGGAGACAGGGACACAGACGCCCATATGACAGACAGCATATCGGGTGTCAGAGGTTGTCCAAAAGGACATTAGGAGGGAAGTGGAGGAGATGCTGGATTTAGGGGTAACCCAGAGATCCCACAGCTCCTGGGCCTCGCCCGTAGTCCTTGTGCCTAAGCCAGATGGCTCTACTCATTTCGGTGTGGACTATCGTGGACTGAATTCAGTCACAACGTCAGACGCCCACCAGATGCCCCGGACAGATGAACTCCTGGACAAGTTGGGAGGGGCGACCTACCTTACGACCACTGACCTGACAAAGGGGTATTGGCAGGTAAAGTTGACAGACAGAGCTAGGGAAAAGTTGGCCTTCATCACTCTGACAGGCATATCTGAGTTTAAAATAATGCCTTTTGGAATGAAGAACGCCGCGGCCATTTTCCAAAGGTTGGTGAACCAGGTGTTAAATGGTGCTGAGGGGTATGTCGTGGCGTACCTGGATGACATTGCCATCTTTAGTACCAGCTGGGAGGAATACCTATCCCTCCTTAGGGAAATGCTGGGCAGGATACAGAGGGCCGGGCTCACTGTCAAAGCTGGGAAGTGCCAGGTGGCCATGGGAGAAGTGGCATACTTCGGGCATGTGGTAGGCTGGGGACAGCTCTGCCCTAACCAAATAAAGATAGAGGTAATCCAGGCATGGCCCAGACCAGAAACACAAAAGCAGGTCAGGAATTTTCTAGAGACACCAGGGTACTACAGAAAAGTTGTACCCAATTACAGTGCCCTGACTTCTCCCCATCTGACCTGATGGAAAAAAAGGATGCCAAAGAAAATTACCTGGGGCCCAGCCTGTGAGGAAGCCTTTTCCAAACTAAAACAGGCAATGTGCAGTGCTCCTGTTTTGACAAGTCCCGACTACAGCAAAACCTTCATGAAGCCTCAGACGTGGGTACTGGGGCAGTACGGAGTCAGACATCCAGCCAAGGGAGGGATCACCCAATAGCATACCTGAGTAAAAAGTTACTTCCCAGGGAACAGGCATACTCCATGGTGGAAAAATACAGGTTACTCACCTGTAACAGGAGTTCTAGGAGTGGTATATGTTGTTCATCCACACTTACTGGCAGGTTCCTTGCTGCTTTAAATCTTGCTGGAAGGTCTTCAAGCTGGCTCCTTTCACCCACCCAGTAGAACTCTGGCTCTGCCCCATGATGCCAGATCTAGCCGCTGGGAGCCAGGTTGCTGGCGTCGAGCCGGGGAGGTCAGGTGGGTTGTGTGGATGAACAACATATACCACTCCTAGAACTCCTGTTACAGGTGAGTAACCTATATTTCTAGGGACGTGGATATGTTGCTCAATCCACACTTACTGGCAGACTCCTAGCGGTTCTCCGGGAGGAGGGAGGCAAGGCGCGCACACCCAACTTGGGAAATAAGGACTGGAGAACCGAGGTCCCAAAACCAGCATCCTGTCGTGACTCAAGGTCGATGTGGTAGTGGGTAATGAAGGTGTATGCTGACTTCCAGGTAGCAGACCTGCAGATTTCCTGGATAGGGACGTCCCTAGAAGCAGCCACCGAAGTAGCGGTATGGAGGGTAAAATGAGTTCTTATCCCTTTGGGAGGCTTCATGCCCATCAACCTATAGCAGAGATCTATGCAGGAGGTGACCCACCTGCCTATCGTCCGCTTGGCTGCAGGTCAGCCAGGTGCGGCTTCAGCGTAGGTGAAAAACAGCTGGCGAACCTCTCCCTGAACTTTAGCCGTCCATTCCTTATAATAAGAGAGTGCTCTTCTACAGTCCCTGAGTATGCAGCCTATATTCAGCCTCCGAAGTGTGATTGGGGTAGAACACCGGCAGAGTCAACACCTGATTAAGGTGAAACTCTGACACCACCTTCAGATGGAATTTCGGGTGGGTGCGCAGGACAACCTTGTCCCTGTGGAAGACCAGATAAGGAGACTCGATGGAAAGCACCTGGAGCACTCCCATCCTTCTGGCTGATGTGATAGCCACCAAGAAGGCCGTCTTCCACGACAAGTGAGAGATGTCAGACCTGTGCATCGGTTCGAATGGCTTGCCCATGAGCTTAGCCAATACCAGCAGTAGATCCCACGAAGGTGGAGGTTCTCGCACCGGAGGGGATATGTGATCAAGACCTTTGAAAAAGCGCCCGACCACCTTCTCCTGTGCCACCGACTGCTTGCCGGCCCGCGCCTGGTAAGCAGAGATGGCTGCCAGGTGCACCTTAAGGGTCGTCGACCGAAGCCCTAGCTGAGAAAGGGACCACAGGTAGTCCAAAATGATAGCCAAACAGGAGGAAGGGTCCAACCCCTTATCCTGACACCAAATGGAGAACCTCTTCCATTTGAAGGCATAGCATTTTCTGGTGAAATCTTTACGGGATGTCTCAACAACGTTCACGACCTCGTTGGAAAGACCCAAGGCCTGGAACTCTAGCCGCTCAGGAACCATGCCGTCAAGTGCAGGGACTGAAGGTCTGGGTGGAGTACCTTCCCCTTGTTGACTGAGATCAGGTCTGGGTGGGCTGGAAGCCACCTCGGAAGCCTGGAGCTGAGACTGAGGAGATCTGGATACCAGAACTGACGGGGCCAGTCTGGGGCTACCAGAATCACCTGCGCCTTGTCCCTCCTCGCCTTGAGAAGCACCTTGTGGATCAAGGGAAATGGGGGAAAGGTGCAGAAGAGGCCCAGGTCCACGGCCTCGAGAAGGCATCCCCCTGCAGCGAGCCCTGCTGAGGGGGGCGGGCATGGAAAAGTCTCAGCTTCGCATTCTCCTGGAGGCAAACAGGTCCGCCTGAGGCATCCCCAGTGAGAGAAGGGATCTTGTACTACCTCCGGCAGGAGAGACCACTCGTGAGACGCAGCCCCTATCCGGCTTAGGGCATCGGCCAGGGTGTTGGAGGCTCCTGCCACGTGAATGGCGAGAAGATCCGCCTCCAAGCTGCGCACGAGAGACCAAATGCAGAGAGCTTCCCTGCACAAAGGCATGGAGCGCGTCCCGCCCTGGCGGTTTAGGCAGTACATGGTCGTGGTATTGTCCATCTGGACCTGAACCACTTGACCCCGTATAAATGGAGCGAAGGCAGTGAGGGCTAGACGAACTGCTCGAAGCTCCAGCAGGTTGATGTGGCATCGGGACTCCCGAGGGGAACAGAGGCCGTGTGCTCTGTGCTCCCCCAGATGGGCACCCCAACCCATCAGAGAGTCTCCGGGAGGACAAACGGGATGCCCTCCAGCAGATGTGCCGGAACAGTCCACCACTGGAGAGCGCTCCACATCCCCTGGGTCACTGTCACTAGCTGATCCAACGGATCGAAGTGCTGTGACCACTGGCTGGCCAGTCCCCATTGAAGGGGACACATGTACCAGCGGGCCCAACAGACCACGCTGGTGCAGGCCGCCATGAGGCCCAGGAAGTCCCGGGCAGGGCACGATTGCCCAACCTGAAATGATTGGGCAAAGGAGGAAAGAATCTCGGTCCTGTCCGCCGTGAGCCATGCTCTGGCTCGAAGAGAGTCGAGCTCTGCCCCGATGAAATGCATCACCTGCTTTGGCGCGAGTTCCGACTTGGCCTCGTTGATGAGGAGGCCAATCTGAGAGCAAACCTGGAGGGCCAGATCTCTGGACCGCTCCACGTCCGCTCTGGAGGGGGCTGCAATCAGCCAGTCGTCCAGGTAGGGGTACACCCGGACCCTTCAGCGCCGCAGGAATGCTGTCACCACTGCCATGCATTTGGTGAAGATCCTGGGAGCTAGGAGAGGCCAGGGCATGGCCCGAACGCGTAAAGGGATCCCTCCGCTCTGAAGTGGAGGAATCTCTGGTGAGACAGACGGATTGGGACATGAAGAACGCGTCCTGGAGGTCCAAGGAACAGAACCACACGCCTCGCTTCAAGGATGGGATTATCTGAGCCAGAGTGACCATCCTGAAGGTCCGAGACCTTAGGAACCTGTTCAGGTCGTGCAGGTCGAGAATGGGGCACCAGCCCCCCTCCGTTTTGGGACCAGGAAATACCTGGACACAAACCCCAGGTCTGGAGAGGATCCACCACCTTCCTGATCACCTCTTTTTCGAAGAGCAGGGCAATATTGGCTCGGCGGGCCAATAGCGAGGCTGCGGACCCCGTGGCCCCCGAGGGGCGACGGCTCGAAAGGGTGGAGCCTGCTCGAACTCCAGAGGCAGGCCCTTTCCTACCACCTCCAACACCCAGCGGTCCGTGGAGATAGCGGACCAGGCGGAAAGGAAGTGGTGGAGCCGTCCCCCCACGGGGGAGTGACGAGGCTGGGGGCGACACCCCTCAACTCGTCACTGGGCAGGCTTGGAGGAGGGACCGGCCGAGGGACCTCCTGGGCCTTTACCTCCCTGCTTCCTACTAGAGGAAGCCACGGGCTAGGGTTTAGGATGTCAAGCGTGAGCCTGCTGGCCCTGGTGCTGTTGGGCCGGATGAGCCGCAGGCGCAGAAGGACGAAAGGGCTTGTGCGGCTGCTGTCAGCGGCCTTTGTCCTTCTGGGCAGAGGTGACCGAGTCCAGAGTGGCACTGGACTTCTCGATCTGCTGGAGGTGACCTTCCACTCCAGGGCCGAAGAGGTTGATCCCCAAGAAGGGGACATCCGCCAACTTGTGCTGGGTATCCGCCATGAAGGTGGATATCCTCAGCCATGCTCTGCGGCGCATGGTCACAGCAGCCGCAACCGATCTGGCACAGGAGTCCCCTATGTCCAGAGCTGTTTGGAGCTGCTGCTTCGCCACCGCCCTACCCTGGTCCCGAACCTGCCAGACCGCGGTCTGCAGGTCGGCCAGGAGATGAGGGATCACCTCATCCAGGGCGCCCATGAGGGCGTGGGAGAAGTGTGCCATCAGCATGGCCGAGCTGGCCTGGCGGAGGCCAAGGAAGGACATAGCGTACACCTTGCGCCCGGCGTAGTCCAGCTTTTTGGACTCCTTGTTGGGGGGCTTGTCCACATCCCTAGCGTCCCGGAACGCCGGAAAACACTGTCAGTGACCAACCCCTCGGCAGAGGGGTGCTCTGAAAACCTGGGCAAAGAGCCGGTAGGGACCGCATACTTCCTGGCCATCCTGGCCGAGGGCACAGGACAGGAAGCAGGCCGCTGCCAAAGCTCCAAGGCAGGGCCTACAATGGCCTCAGCCACCGGAAAGGCCTCTGTGGGTGAATCCCCTCGGTCCAGTATCTCCGTCAGGGGATACTTGGCCTGTTTGGATACGGGCTCGAGCTGCATCCTGGTGGACTCCAGAGATGAGCCGAAGCAGACCCATAAAGGACGATGGGCTTTCGTCCAGTGACTAGCCCCCGGAGGACTCCAGGTCAACCGGCCTAGAGAACAGGGAGGAGTCATCGTCAGACTCCGAGGAGTCCGCGAAGAGCTGCCTAGGGCCTGAGCCACCCTCCACCTGCCGAGGAAGGTTGGGAGTGAGGGTGACCGACAACCTGTGGGGCAGGCCTTGACCTGACCGAGAGTCCTTGGTTGGCGCCCCCAATTTCGGTTGTGGAGGCGGAGGTTCCACCACAATCGGTGGGGCAGCAGGTTTCGGCCGAGGCTTGGGCATCTTGACTGCAGCGAGAGGTTGTTTTGGCCGTTCGGGTGACCGCCACTTGATGGCCGGTGAAGGCGTCGGTGTCGACTTGCTCCCGGACAAAAGTAACTGTTGCCACATCAGGTCCTCATAGCGTCGATGCAATTTGCGCCGAAGCCTCTCCTCTTCCGAGGAGGAAGACGAGGACGAGCAGCGTCGCCGCTTACCTCGGTGCCGAGACCGAGACCACCGATGGCGGCGGGATCGGCTGGACCGAGAAGAAGTCCGAGACCGAGATCCTTGGTGTTTCCGAGGACGGGCCTGGGAAGGAGCTGGTGACACCCATTCTCCCCTCAGCTCGGACACCTTAACTGGGGACTGCGGCACCAGGGGCACAGGCAGATCCTCGGTCTCCACCGGGGGGACCGGCGAAGAAGGGTTGTTGGCTTCACCAGTTGACAACCCATCCGATGGGTCGAGAAAAATCTCGACTGCGTCAACGGGTGTCTCGGCCGGCTGACCTGACAGGGACGCCATGAAGCCAGCGGCCTTAGCCGCAACCTCGACCGAAGTCGACAGTCGGCTGTCCGGGGAAGGGGACCTCTCCCACGAACGCCGACGATGGGACTTACCCTTAGAATCCTTCTTTTTGGATCGAGAGGAATGTCCCGATGGCCCCTCTCCCTTCATGGAAAGGGAATGGCAAAGCCCCTTGAACAAAGCAGAGTACGAGGTACCCAAAGAGAGCGGGATAAATGCCGCGACCGAGGAGGAGAAAGATGCGGCCTGGGCCGCCTCCTCCTCGAGGGCAATCATCTGCTCGAGCTGCTCAGCCGAGCCAGCCGCCGCGGTAACCGCCCAACGGGCCTCTTTGACTTTACCGTGGATAGCGCTCGCGTCCCAAGCTTCAACCGGGCAGCGTGGTCCTCCAAGACGTTGGCCGAGAACGAACAGCATGACTTGCAGTCCTGCAGGTCGTGTTCTAGGCCGACGCATGTGGAGTACAGATCCATCCTGGACATCTTCTGCCCACAAGGGCACTGCCGAAAACTGGGAGTCGATTTGTCCATCGCAGTCGCGAGGGAAAAGGAAGACCGAAGTCTTACATTTTAAAATGAGCTTCGGATGAACCGAAGAGTTAGGATCCAGTCTATCACGCAGAACGTTAAGGAGGGAACCTGAGCTTCCAAGCGGTAAGGAAGATCTGACGTCATGGGGCAGAGCCGAGAGTTTTACCACCCGGGTGGGTGGGAGGAGCCAGCTTGAAGACCTTCCGGCAAGATTTAAAGTGACAAGGAACCTGCCAGACAGTGTGGATGAACAACATATCCATGTCCCTAGAAACTTTATTAGAAGGAAGGTTGGATCATCTTTCCAAATAAACCAGTAAGGCCTAAAAGCATTACATAACAGTGTTTCAAACATTGACAGAATGAGAGACTGACATAGCATCTCATACATGTGGTTAATAGTATAATCAGTCAAACACAAAACCTCAACTTAGAGAAGTTTACACTAAAGCTAATGCCCTTACTTATACTTATCTGCTCTCTTTCCCATCCTTCCTTCCCCATCCCTTCTTTTCTATCCCCTTTCCCCTTTCCCTTCGGTACGCAAGGTCTTAAGTCTATAGATTTTTAACTGTCTGCTGTTATTATTGAGAGTCACATTTTCAGTCATAGAAATTATACTTTATTCTCTTCAAAATAATCTAGTTCCTATATCCATTCACTTGATGGTCAACAATGTGTATAAGGGTGCCCATACCTTTTGATAATGATGTGGTCTTTTAGCCATGTGGGCAGTAATATTCTCTGCTTGAAGAGCAAACAATATCTCTCTGAACCATTCTGTAAAGGAGGGGACAGTCTGGTCTAACCAATGTCTTAAAATTACCTTTTTGGCAATTGTGTGCAGTTCTGGAGACCCCATCTCTGCAGGGACATAGACAAGATGGAAGCAGTCCAGAGGAGGGCAACTAAAATGGTGCAGGGTCTGCAACAGTAGCCATACGAAGAGAGACTAAAAGAGCTTAATAGGCATACCCTTGAGGAAAGGAGGGAGAGAGGGGTCATGATAGAAACTTTCAAGTACCTCAAGGGAATAAACAAAGTCCAAGAAAGGGAGCATCTTTCAGAAGAAGAGATGTGCAAGAACAAGGGGGCACAATTTGAAGACAGAGGGGAGACGGCTCAGGGGCAACATGAGGAAGTATTTTTTCATGGAGAGAGTGGTGGATGCATGGAACTGCTTTCCTGAGGAGGTCGTGGGGTCAAAAACAGTGGGGGAATTTAAGAATGCATGGGACAGATATAAGGCAATTATGGTGGGAGGTAGGAGGAAGTAGGCTGTTGGTTAAATAGAATCTGCAGCTTATCCAATTGGTAGGGAAATGGGCAGACTAGGTGTGCCAAGTAGTCCTTATATGCCGTCAAAGGCTATGTCTCTATGTTTTTATGACACTGAAGCAGATCTGTCCTTAGCAAATTGGGGCAAATACTTAACAAATGTCAAGGTGGGAGAAAAGACTGTGAAAGGACTTATAGATTCAGGAAGCAAACAGACCCTAGTGCATACTGAAGTGCTGGGAAAACAATGTCCAAAAAAACCAGGCACTGGTGTCATCTACATCCATGGGGACACTTGATGTTATCTCACCACCCAAGTAATTCTGACTATTAATGGTGCATTGCACCAAATGAAAGTGGGGGTAGTAACTAAGTTACCTGTACCTGTGATTATTGGAAATGACTTTCCAGGATTTACTGAGTTAATCAAAGAGGAGTAAATCCTGATGTTTCAGCAGCTGTGGTGACAAGAGCTCAGGCAAAGAAAATCTCAGATGGTGGGGACCCTTTCCTTTCGTTGATTCTGATTCAGACTTTAACGTTTGAGCATAGCTCCAAGATCTAGAAGTCCAGGAAAGAAAGACGACGCCTGAAGAAACAGTGGCAATAAAAGACTGATGGACATAAGGGGTTAACATATGAAAATGCTGAAACTAAACTGATCACTGATTGTGATTTTCTTTCAGAACAAGCTAACAATGTTTCACTCCAGGGTTATTTTAAGCAGCTGGGGGTGAAACCAAAACAGGGTGAACCTATGTTTAAAAAATGTAATGGACTACTGTAGAGTTTGGGTTAAACCTCAGACACGGGACCAGATAGAACAGTTGTTTATACCACAAAAGTACGGATCTGAGCTGTTACAGATAGCACATGATAGTCCCATGGCTAGTCACTCGGGGAAGGATCGCACCCTTGCCAGAATGCCGTACAGATTTTACTGGCCTGGAATTCATGAAGATGTTGCTACCCATTGCAGTTCCTGAGCCAAGTGACAGAAAGTAGCCCCAGTGACTAAAAAGACAAGGTGCCCCAACAACATACTGAAGTCACTTACAGGGCATCAGTATGGACTTGGGCAAGTTGACTGTAATGCCCAGGTCCTGGAACTGGCAGATGGTGTGCTCCACGGTCTATAGTAGGCTGTCCTTGGATGAAGCTTTGAGGAGCCAATCGTCCAGATAAGGGAAGACATAGAATCCCTGTCTCCTGAGGGCAGCCGCGACCACTGCTAAGCATTTGGTAAACACCTGAGGACAAATCAAAGGGTAGGGCCCAGAACTGGAAATGTGCCCCCTGAAAAAGAAATCTGAGGTACTGTCTGTGGGAGGTGTCACAAACCTTCTCCTGAGGGTGAGGTCCACTAAGCACACAGTGCCCACCCCTAAGTGCAATCGTGACAGGGAGGGGGGAAACAGGGATACCCTCACCGTGTCCTTCTAGAATGCTCAATGAGGTCACGACTAAATATCTGACCCACGAGGCCCCAGGGCTCTCTTCTTTACTCTGGATAAGGGTACAATACCAGTCTCGAGTCTTGAAGCCAAATGAGAACCCTTTCTTGGTTGTTACACAAAGGGGGAAGATCCAGGTGTTACAATCTTTTCAGGGTAGCCTTGTAACCCTGATTTTGTCTTCTTCCATGGGCATGTAAAAACCTGGTTCAAATCCCTACATACTCCTTCCTGAGACTTTCATATTCTTCCTATCTTTACCCAGATTTCCCTGTACAGACCCTTGTTCGATTGGTAGCTTATGGTGACACCCCTTTAGCAATAACAGTTTAGTCACCGATTATTATTAAATGTCCCACAACCACATACAAAAAGGAAAACTCTTGCTCAGACAGGTTTCTTTAAAACAAATGTTTTTACTAAAATAATTAATCATACAGTTACAACTAAATGATTAAAATATGGTCACAGAATAACACAAATAAAAATGGAAAATATACATGAAAAATGCACTAGAACTGTTATCTACAGTTCAGGGGTTTAAATAATTGATCAACACTTTCATGAGCAAAATGCTAATCAATTTTTGGAGTTAAATAAAACCCTGAAGTTCTACCTTAAGTTCGTAGTAAATTGTAGTCCAGAAGAATAAGTTAAGTCTCAAAAATCCTTTCTTCCTTTTAAGCCACTAGCAGGTTGTGGTGTGTCTTGTGAGAATGTCCAAAGTGCACTGCCATGAGCTTCTGTTTACAGAGAGTATAGCCCCTTTGGCAATCTGAAAAAAAACCCTTTCTGGTTTATAGCTGGTGGCCTCCAGCAGGTGTCTCTCTTGCTCTTTTCAGATTTTAAGGAATTATTATTTCCTTATTTGGGTCCTCATATCACCACTTCCTGGCACTACTAAAAAAATGTAATCAGACTGTGGTAACCTGCCGACCCAGTGGCGCTGATGGATTCCACACCTTGTGCCATGCTGGCAAAATGAGTTTGGGAGCAAGCCTGGGTCGGCAGGGGAAGGAGAAGATCGAGCGTATAGAGGATTGCTCTCTTCTCCTGGGTGGGCTTTGGGGATCTCCCTGCTCAGTAGTGGCTCCTGGCGGAGGCTGTGCGGCACAGTACCTTGGGTGGAGAACGCCAATGGGGTCTGATGTCGGTGGGCATCTGCAGGAGGGGCGGGCTCGCTCCCTCAGCGCGCTGATGCCACTGCACGTCCATGCCAGGGGGAAGAACAAGGAAAATGGCCCTGTCTCCTGGTAGGCAAAAGGGGGTTCAGGGGCCAGCCAAACATGCCCAATGCCAGGTCCTTCCAGTCAGTACTCTGGCTCTCTTCCATGCCTGGTCACTCTATCAGATTCTAGACAGAGTGCCAGACGAGTAGGTCGTCCTGGAAGACTTCAGGCAGGCGGGATTGTGGCTGAGCCAAGTAACCCCCTGGAGAGAGTCTGGGTAGACAGCAAGTAAGGTGCACAAATAGAACTGGACAAAAAAAGACAAAAAAAAAAAGGGCTGTGGTAACCTTGCTGACACCTCCTGTCTAAAACCATTTCTCCTTTTGATCTTAAAGGTTTATGACAGGGGAGATAGCTTCTCTCGTCCTGAGATTTTATTACACCAATTAGCTAACCAGGGACTTCCATCCCTTTTGAAAATGTAATTTTCAGCTTCCTGGCTAGTAGCTGGTTTCCTGGGTCACACAGGAATGTCACACACTTTGCAAGACCTCTTCTCTCCTCCTGTGACTTTTCAGTACAACTATGTACTTCTTTTTAGAAAAACACATTGGCATCTTTTGTGGCATTTAACATACAAAAAAATCACAAAATAAAAAACTGTCCTGCGAAGGGCCAGAGGGAGGAGGGAGGTGATAATACTCCAAAAGCCTGGTCCCGAGGGTATGGAGGGAAGCAGTTATGAATGGTGAAGATACTCAGTAAGATCTACAATTAGGGTGAGTATGTAATTTTCCTGTCTTACCTGAGTCAGTCTTCACCATTCATACCTGGTGGGTAGAGTACCAAGCTACCACCCTCGGTGGTGCCTGGCAAACCCTGAGGGAAGTAATCTCTCACCCTCCAGTGGGGGAAGAGCACAAGGAGGCAGGGGCCCCTTACGGGT
Organism: Neoceratodus forsteri; assembly: GCA_016271365.2. NCBI lineage: Eukaryota > Metazoa > Chordata > Ceratodontiformes > Ceratodontidae > Neoceratodus > Neoceratodus forsteri. The sequence continues at coordinate 264,754,735 of CM057451.1, read as the reverse complement.
CTTGCTGGACACGCGATTGATCAGGGGTAGACACAGAGGCTCCCGCTGCCTGGAAGGAGAGTGCCCCAACAGCTCAAGCCTCACTCTGCAGGAGAAAAAATGAACCCCATGGAAAGTCAAGGCAAACACTCTATGCCGGGCCAAGGGTGACAACTGCGAGACACAAAGCCATGCCATCTGCCTAATGCAGACTGCTGTTCCCACCAACCTGGAAGCTATTGCGCTGGCATCATAGGATGCCCTCACCTGGTGTCTCACTAGCTCCAGGCACCTCGTTGAAAGTACAATGGCTTGTCGGGTTGCCTTGCTATCAGGCAGGGATGTGCCCCTGCATTGCCCACAGGCAACTGGCAAAGGCTACTGGGGGGGGGGCTACAAGGCTCAGAGGGATTGTCCAGTAGCTCCAAACCCAAAGTGTGTGTGTGTGTGTGGGGGGGGAGGCATGGCTGCTGGAGACCCGTGGGGGGCGTAGTACTGGCACTGTGCGTCTCCTCCGCAAAGGGTTGAGGCCATGGAGGGATCTCTGCAGATTCAGAACTGTATTCCACCAGGAATGACAGCATCACACATGCAGGATTATGTCCAAAGAAACGGGGAAGGTGCAGCTCCTGCAGCATCTCTGAGAGGAACTGCTGATGGGAAGTGTAATCAGCATCTAAGGAAATATGGCCAGAAGTATCCTCTGCCTCGGAGTAGGAAGTCAAAGAGGCGGAGGAGCTGGATTCAGGGGGTGGCGCAGCCTGGGATGGAGATCTATAAATGATCTCATCAATGGCCCGAGGTAGATAGGGAACATGTGCGCTGTAGCTCTGAATTGTTCTCAGGTCATGGGGCCACTAGGGCCAGAAAACCCGACATAGGAGAGGGAGGAGGCAGGAGAAGAACGGCCGTGGGAGGCTGAAAACAACCCTCTGCCAGGGCTGCAGAAACAAGCAGAAGAAACTTCTCAAGGGATAGTACTGTGTGGCGTGCACATCTGCTAACACCCAAATGGGGAGGGGTGAAGGTGGTTCTGCCCCAGTTCCCACCCAACAGTGGGTCCCTGTCTGTTAGTGGGGGGGGGGAAAAGGAGCGGGTCAGCATTCCGACCAGAGCCCCCAGCCACTCTAGGGGCAGTTGGGGGGCACCGACCGTGACCTCAAGACCCCCACACCTTTCCAGGCCGAGACCTACCCCTCAAAGGAGACCTTCTCAGAGCCGCGGTCAGAAGGGAGCAAGGAAAAGAGAAACCGGCACCGAGGTCAGTGCATTAATCTCCTTCGACGCCGACCTCAGCGCCACCAGCTGAATCAGTGTCAGGCCTGACACTAGAAACTGCAGCATCAATGCTGGCGCTGTTCTTCAATATGGCACCAGATACAGCACTGCCCTCCAATCTGGCACCGGAGTTGTCCCTGGTGCCACAAACAACACCAGACGACTCAGAGCCTGTGGCACGGCGAATGGCGCCGGGCAGAGGAGCTAATGTTAAGGAAGGCCTCGGGTTGGGTGTCATCAAGGCAGAGGTCAGGAGGTATAGGATGACCAGGAGCAGTTGTAAAACTCGCACTGAGTGTTTTATTATTAGCAGCAAAATAAAAAATTGCTCACTGTAACTACTTACAAAGGCAGTACAGAGAAAAAGTCCTTCTGAGTGTTTCTTCTCAATTTCAAATCTCAGTCTTTCCAGCAAAAATATTGCTGCTCTAACAAGCCTTTGCCAGGGAGCTCGTTAAGGAGAACATCCTGGTTTTCTGAAAATGTTCTTGTCAGTTTTCTTCCCTGCAGGTGCAACAAAAAGGTGCATAGTGTCCCAGAACTGACCTCCTATTGACAGCTCCACAAAGAGTTTGCAAACCAGCATCTCAGGTTAACCCCGAGTGCCAAATAGCTTTTTGCACTCATTTCAACAATATAACCACATGCATTTCCAAACCAAGGAACCCCACTTTCACATAAAGATTCACACACATTCTACAACTTCAAATACAGAAAGGGTAAGAAAAGATAGAAACAGCAAATGATGGCACAGAGATAGCTCTGAGGGGGTGGGGTGGGGAGAGAGACTGTCGGGAGGGCCAGTTCCTAGGTCTCACAAGAAACTTTCAGCAGTCAGACAACAGACAGAACAGAACAGAAGAGGATAAAACAGATTCTTGCATTTAATTCTTCCTACATAACAAATGGGACAGGTTCTTATTCAACCCTGTTACATAACCCCCTTCAAGAGGGAACCTGTTTTTTTTTTTTTAAAAAAAAAGGTTTCCAAAACTTTCTTTAAAGTATCCTTTAACATTAGCATATAATCTTTACAGTTCTCAGCATATGCAGTATCCCTTTTCCTCATAACAACCAGTACAGCAAACAGTGAAGCTTAAACTCACGCATTTTTTTTCAACTTTCGGAATTCTCAATTCCTGATCCACATCTCGACAGAAAATCAGCATTGACGTTCTCTTTTCCGGATTTATGTATCACCTTGAATTTAAATGGCTGTAGTGCCAGGTACCACCTTGTAATTCTGAAATTGTTATCCTTCATTTGGTTAAGCCAACAGAGAAAATTATGATTGGTTAGAAGTACAAAGTCAGCTCCTAGCAAATAAAACTACAGGGACTCCATGGTTCACTTTGCTGCAAGGCATTCCTTTTCAATGGTGGAGCACCTTTTTTCTCTGTCTTGCAACTTCCTACTGATATATAGAATGAGATGTTCCTTTCCATCTATATTTTGACTCAAGACTGCACCTAGGCCAGCCTCTGATGCATCTATCTGTAACAAAAACTGTTTCTCAAAGTCAGGGCTTCATAAAACAGGGGCTGAATATAATGCAGCCTTAAAGGCCCAAAAAGCTTCATCACATTCTGTGGACCATTTCACATTATTCGGAAACTGTTTCTTTGTGAGTTCAGTGAGTGGAGTCGCTAACTGGGCAAAGTTGGGAACAAATCTTCGATAGTAACCAGCTAGCCCTAAAAGTGACCTGACACGTTTCTTTGTGTTAGGGATAGGACTGTTAGCTACAGCTTCTATGTTACAAATCTATGGCTTTACTTCTCCATTTCGCAAAACATAGCCCAAATATCTGGTTTCCTGCATGCCCAATGCACATTTGGTATGATTAATGGTCAGACCTGCATTTTTGATAGCTTGGATAACTGCTCGTAGGTGTTCCAGGTGACTCTTCCAGTCTGTATTGTATACCACATCATCATCCAAGTAAGCAGCACAATAACCAGTGGGAGTAGCTAAAATTACATCCATGTACCGCTGGAATGTAGCAGGTGTACCATGTAAACAAAACGGCATTGTGGTGAACTGACAGAATACAACAGGAGTGGCAAATGCAGTTTTATCTCTGGATTCTTTAGCTAGGGGAATCTGCCTGTAACTCTTGGTGAGATCAAGGGGTACTGATGTACTTGGCCTTCCCAATTGGTCCACCAAATTATCTATCCTTGGCATTAGATACTTAAGTTTCCCAAAATCAAGGCAGATTCTTGCACCCTTTTTTTATTTTTTTTTTATTTACAATTACCAATGGTGATGACCAAGCACTTTCGACTCTTTTTCACGTATTGTATTTCCTTAACTACGTTTGCTCATAACCGCTCTGGTAATCTGTACATTTTTTGTCTAATAGGGCGAGCATTCCCCATCACAATTACACGCTCCACCCCTTTTGTTCGGCCTGGCACTGTGGTAAATGCACTGTTAAATGCCTGTAGTAAGTTATGAATTTCTGCAGTTTGTTCAGAGGTTAAGCAAACATTCACCTTTACAGCATCAGTGTGACAGGGTTGAATAGGACCCTGTCCCAGTTGTTGTGGAGAATTTGAATACAGGGATCTGTTCTGTTCTTTCCTTTCCTGTCTCTTCTCTGTCTGGTTGCGCAACCAAATTCTCCTGTGAGACCTAAGATTTGATCAATTCGACAGTCACGCAATTCTTTGCCTCTCACTGTCTCTCAGTCTTCCCTTCCTGTCTGTCTTTTCCTCCCTTGCATATCTGCTGGTTTAAAAATATATGCAAATCACTATGTGGAAATGTAACTGATATTGGGATCTCTTTGTTTAGGAATTATATGTATAGTGTTAATTTTTAAAATGTATATAGTTATAGTTCGAGATAACTGCAAAAAGATATTGGGAAATCAAGAGGTTACCTTAGTGCAATTTTAAGCCTTTTGCAGAAGAGCTGTAGAAAAGGGGCCTCAGCTCAGGCACACTGTGTTCCTGCCAGCACCTGCCAGAAACATACAAGAACACTTTGGAAGATGCTTGTTAAGAATGGGGGGTTGGAAGGATGTAGAAGACAAAGCTGCAATTGCTTGCAAGATGGACACAGAGATTGAAAGAAAACTCTGATGGATCTTAACTATTTTATTCTGCCTTTGTAAATAGTTGTACAGAACAAGTTTATTTTTTTGTTACTGCTAGTACAAATAAAATACTTTTTGTGAATTCTACAACTGCTCCTGGTTTTACCTATGCTTCCTGGCCTGTGACTCGACGACAATCAGCAATCACAATTTGTTCCAGTCTGTCATAAGCTATATCAATATCTTCTTTATCAGTTTCTGGTATCTTTATCAGCTTTTGGTGTTTTTTTAACCTATTTTTTTCAGGAGGTTAGGATGATATATCTTGGTAGGATTTTTCTTATCAGGGGTCTCCATCTCATAGTTAACTGTGCCAGTATGCCTAAGATCTTTACAGGGCCGTCGCTGCAACATTAACAGTTTATTTTCTGTAGTGGGTAACAACAGCAAGACCTTTTCACCTGGCTCAAAAACTTTTTCTTTTACCCCATGGTCATAATACGCCTTCTGCTGGTTTTGGGCCTCTTCCTGATTACTATGGGTGATTTAAACATATTTTTCCAGTTTCATTCCCAGGGCACAAATACAGGCCAAGGTATTTAAAGGAGATGTGCCTGGAGCAACTGAGTTGCGCTGGCGCATCTCCAGAAGTGCACCCCAGGGCCATATTCAAACCATGGAGATGCACTGCACAACTCCAGATGTGCCGGGGTACTTCTATAATGTATGTGGTGCATCTCCAGGGGGCGTGCAAATGCATATGCGGCACATCACGATATTCAGCAGAGATGTGTGGCGCATCTTCCCCCGCACATCTCGGAGATGTGCCGTATAGATCTGCCCAAAGACAGGCATCTAAAAAACACGCCTAACTGGTAGCCACCCACAGGCGGGCTGCTGTACTGCACTGCACAGCACAACACAGCAGCCCCTGGATGGCTACACCCCTGTGCCCTGACTCCCCAAATTGGTCCGACACATAACGTCCATACCCTGGTGGTCCAGTGGCCCCCCTCCCCTTCCCAAGATTCGATCCCCGTTGATATGAAATATTAAATTAATCCCTGGTAGTTTAGTGGCTCCCACTCCCCGAGACCCGATCACTGTAAATGAAATATTAAAATCATCCCTGGCAGTCCAGTGGTATCCCCACCCCCATCAGTGTTCGATCCCCGTAAATGACAAAAGAAAAACCTGGATTGGTGGTCTAGGAATTTCATCCCAACAGTGGCCGTACGGCAGGCAGGAAAACCCACCCACACACCTCCACGCTTCCTGCCAAACGACAGCTTACAGTATCACCTGCAGTGTTCAATGAGTCACAGTGTGTGTGTACTGTATATATCCATCACAAAGTTTAACTTTGTGAATGGAAGTGTACAGTACACATTGCGAGCCCATTGGTCGACAGTGTCAACCAATGAGCTTGCAGGTGATACTGTAAGCTGTCATTCAGTGGGCAGCCGTGGTGTGTGGGTTGGTTTTGCTGCCTGCCGATGTACGGGCACTGCTGGGATGGGAGGAGCGGGGTGGGATGAGGGTCCTGTATGGGTGGGTGGGTACCACTAGACCACCAGGTGTTTCCTTCATCATTTATAGGTATCAGACTCGGGGGTACCACTGGACTACCAGGAATGATTTTAATATTTCATTTATGGGGATCCGGTCTCGGGGAAGGGGGCCACCAGACTACCAGGGATTAATTTAATATTTCATATCAATGGGGATCGGGTCTCTGGGAAGGGCCACTGGACTGCCAGGGGATATGTTGATTGAACACTTACAGGGATTGCGACTCAGGGACGGGAGGGGGGACCACCGGACTACCAGGGATTATTTTGATTGTACATATATAGGGATCGGGTCTCAGGGAGGGGAGGAGGACCACTACACTGCCAGGAATCGGTACGGCATGCATGAGCAGGGCGGGTGGTGCATTTTACTGGGTTAGCCCTGCACAACTCATGCAAATGGGGCCATAATGACATGCAAATGGACCCATTTGTGCCTTGCATGCATAATGGCCCCATTTGCATGTTTGGGTTTGAAAATCTGGAAATTGCGCCATGTGCATCTCCAGATGTGCTGGCGCAGTCGCATTCCAGGTATTCCGACCTGTCTGGGGGGATGCGTCGGTGTATTGTGGTTGCGCGGCATGCATTTTATGGTATATTCAGCCAAGAAGCGCCACTGCGCATCTCGTTTGCATGTATCACTTTTGTACTCCGGCACAGCTCAGTTGAGCAGAGCAACCATCTGCGCCATAGCCGGGCGCAAATTTGAATATCGGAGCCACAAGATGTAATAGATTGTTTATGAGTGGGGTTATCTTCCCATGTTTCTTTTATTACATCTAGGGGCCCTCTAGGTTGTCTACCACATAGCATTTCAAGTGGTGAAAAATCTGTTGAGGCTTGTGGGACTTCTCTGTAAGCAAAAAGCAGGTAAGGTAAATATTGGTCCCAGTCTTTCCCTTCCCCTTTTACAAACCTTTTTAACATGAGTTTTAGGGTTTGATTAAAATGCTCAACAAGACCGTCAGTCTGAGGGTGATAAGGGGAGGTTCTTATGACACAGATACCTAGTAGTCGGTACAGCTCCTTCAGTAACGTAGCACTAAAATTACTACCGTGATCTGTAATAATTTCATACTACCAGAATGAATCGATTACTCTGTTTACTTTTGTCTAAAGGTCCAATCACATCCATTGCAATTCTCCTAAAAGGCACATCTATCAGGGGTCCAGGGGCACCTTGTCTTTTTTAGTCGCTGGGGCTACTTTCTAACATTCAGCACAAGAACTGCAGTAGATAGCAACATATTCATGAATTGCAGGCCAGTAAAATCTATACAGCAATCTGGCAGGAGTGCAATCCCTCCCTGAGTGACCAGCCATAGGACTATCACATGCTATCTGTAACAACTCAATTCTATACTTTTGTGGTATAACAAATTGTTCTATCTGTTCCTGTCTGTCTGAGGTTCTAACCCAAACTCTGTACAGTAACCCATTACATTTTTTAAATATTGGTTCTCCTTGTTTTGGTTTCACCCTCAACTGCTTAAAATAACATTGGAGAGAAACTTCATTAGTTTGCTGTGAAACAAAATCACAATCAGTTATCAGTCTAGTTTCAGCATTTTTTCATATTTTAACCCCTTCTGTCCATCAGTCTTTTGTTGCCACTGTTGTTTCAGGCATCTTCTTTCGTTCTTGGACTTCTGGATCTTGGAGCTGGGATCAAACACGTCCACATCAAAGTCACCGAAAGGAAAAGGGTCTCCACCATCTGAGATTTTCTTTGCCTGTGCTCATTACCACTGCTGCTGAAACTGCAGGTTTCAGTTCCTCTGAAATTAACTCAATAAATCCTGGACAGTCAGTTCCAACAATCACAGGTACACATAACTTGGGTGCTACTCCCAGTTTCATCTGGTGCGACACTCCATTAATATTCAGTGTCATTTGTGTGGTGGAACAGTATCGCATGTCCCCGTGGATGCAGATGACACCAGTACTTGGTCCTTTTACGTCGTGTTTTCCCAGCACTTTAACATGCACTAGGGTCTGTCTGCTCCCCGAATCAATAAGTCCCTTTACAGTCTTATCTCCCACTTTGACATCTGTTAAAAACGTGCCCCAATTTGCTAAGGCCAAATCTCTTGCAGTGATAACCTCCTTATTTTTATGGCAGTTTACTGAAGTATATGGCCTGGCCTGTTACAGTTATAGCAAATAAAGTCTTTGGGTGCAGATTTGTTACCCCCACGACAGTTTTGATCTGATTTGGATTTAGATTGGGAAAAAGTGGATCTTACTGGGCTTTGGCTGTTACTTCACTGCTGCAAGGTATGTCTGGCCATCTAATGGTCCTTGGCCAAAGAAACGGCCTTTTCCCCACTTTCTGGCTGGTGTTCTTTTACCCAAAGCTGTACATCTGTAGGCAGGATGTTGATGAATTGCTCCACTGCATACGTGTCAATGATCTGTGGGACTGTTTTGCACTTGGTTGGAGCCATTTAAGAAAAAATTTCTCACTGCAGTAATATTGTTTCTTCCAAGGTGTCTTTTAGCATCAGTAACTATGTGCAGTAAGCTGACCAGGTTGAACTGCCTCAGAGGTGGAGCCATGAATAATTCATATATGAATTGGCCAATCAGAAAAAATCAGGAGGGTGTGTTGAGTGGAGTCTGCCCAGAAGGCACCAGAATGTTTTCACAGGAAGAATGGGAACACGCTCATGTTAGTGTGGATCAACAGAAAATAAAAATTACGTACCTACCGTAATTATGATCTTCCTGTGTATCTTCACCATTCATCACAGATGGGTACTGGCCAGAGATCAGGACCCCGCGGGAACCTTTTAAAAGGATAGGTGGAGTCGACGAAGCATCGGCGCCACCCTCGAGGCCGACGTACTACGTGGTGCTTGAGGATTAGCCGTTAGGCTGTGTCAACTCCGCCTGCCTACCAGTTCTGAGTTGCCGGAGAGGTAAGAGGAAGGGATGGAGGGTGGGACAAGAGAGTCCAAGGGACAGAAAAAGGAAGAGAAAACTGAACTAAAAGGAGAAATAACGACTGAGAGGACAGCATAGAGGAAGTAAGACTAAGGGGATTGGGTAGGGGCCCCAATCTCTGGAAAAGGAAGAAGGGAGGGAAGGGGGAGAGAGAATTTAGGAGAGAGTGAGAGGTAACAAGGATCCAGGACCCTTGTCCATCACCAGACTGTATAGGAACTGCAAGGAGTAGCAAAGCTCATTTGCCAGAATTCATGGCACAGAATCACTGGCAATACCCCAAAAGCAGAGTCGGCTATTCTGGAGAAGGACAAGGTACAGGGACTCAGTACTCTCTCTGTAAAGATATTTGGTGAAAAAAAGGGAAGTTTTTTTTTTTTAAATTAGATGGATAACAGAAGGAGGACAACCACCACCTCTCACCCTGTAGGAGTGAAGATATGTAGTAGGGAAGGAGTGCCACTTGAACTGTACCCCTTAGGGAAGAAACTACCCCCCTGTGTGTCCCAACTTTACCCCGCTCAAAAAGAGGGGTAGGCACAGAGGGAGGAGGATCCAGAGACTGAAGCCCCAGAGGGATGGCGGGCGGGATTGTGACGAATGGTGACGATATACAGAAAGATCATAATTACGGTAGGTATGTAATTTTTATATCTTATCTGTGTCAGTCTTCACCATTCATCACAGATGGGTGAGTACCAAGCCCCCCAAAGGGGGCTGATTCATTGCATCCTAAGGGACAGCGTCCCTTAGCCCTCAGTGGGTGACACACTAAGGTGGGGAATCTTCTGGGCCTGAGGAGGCCCGAGAGTGGGGAGAGCAAGACGGAGTCCCCCCGGAGGGGGAAGGAATTTGCCCCGACAAACGTTATCCTCGCCTTTACCGGAAAAGAGATAGGTTCCCTGGTGAGCGGAGCAAATCACCCTACGCCGGGCCAAGGTGACAACTGGGAAAGGCGAAGCCACGCCGATCTCCTGGTGTAGATCGCTGTCCCTACGACCCTGGTAGCTACCTCATTGGCATCGTAAGATGCCCTTGCTTGGTGCCATGCTAGCTCCAGGCCACGTGCAGGGAGTGCGATGGCTTGCCTGATTTGCTCTGTGTCAGGCAAAGCAGCTAGGATCTGACCTAGCGCTGACCACAAGAACCTGTTGTAGGCTGCATAGTGGGCCTGATGAGAAGAGATGGAGAGAAGCAACCGTGCCGAGTAGAAAGTCCTCCTCCCCCAGAAATCAAAATCCGAAGAGTCCTGATCTGGGGGCCGGTCACGGTGGAGGACGCGAAGCCCGTCAAGGGTGTCCAGGTGCGTCAATCCGGACTGTGGATGAGGCACAGAACCTGGAGACTCCGGGGGAGCGCAATACCTCTGGCTGAGGTCCCTAGGGGCAGGAACTCCGGAGAAGGGCCTCTGCCAGAAATGCATGGACGCCTCCCAGGGGAGCAGGCCAGAGCGGCACCACAAGGGTGGCCGCACCGAAATCGCCTAGAAAGGTGTGCGCCGCATGCTCAGGATTGCTGACCGACAGGGGAGAAAGGTGAAGGTCCTCCATCATCTTCACGAGGAAGCGCTGATACTCGGAGAGATCAGTGGCAGGAGAGCTATGGACAGATGGTTCCTCTCCCCCAGAAGAGGGGGATGAGGAGCTGGAGGTCGCCATACGTTCTGAGGGTGGTTGCTTGGGGGGAGGTTGAAAAACCTGGCTGTCCATGGCCCTAACGTAGGCAGGGAACCGAGCAGCCACCGCTCTGAACTGCTCCCAGGTGAGAGGGCCGCTAGGACCAAGAATGCCTGGAAGCGCTGGAGAATGCGGCAGAGGAATAGGGGCAGAGCCGAGAGAAGAAGTCGGCTGACCTCTGCCAGGGCTAGGGAGCGGACCATGGACACCCGAGGAGGGTGTCCCGGAAGACTCCGCAGCCGACAGCTGTACAACCACGTTGGTACTGCCTAGGCTACGCCCAGAAGAATCCCCCCAGTGAGGCGACCGGGGCCGTATAGATCCAGGAGGACAGTCCCCTGCCTCTAAAGAATGGGACCCCCTCAAGGAACCGGAAGGGGAAGGGCGGAAGTCCGCACTTCAGCTTCGTCCAGGGCCGGGGTGGACCCCAGAGAAAGGCCGACGCGCCGACCCCACACCCCTCGACCCCTCAGAGTCCGAGAGGGTCCTGGTCCTCGAGAGGGCCAACCTAGGTAGCTGGCAGCTCTGGGCTGCCCCCGAAGGGGAGACCCAGGGAGCAGCACCCTCCCCTCCTGTAGACTTCCTGATGGGCCCCAAAGTTGGGCAATCGAGACACACTACGGGAGGGGGTACCACCGCCGAGGGGTCAAGGAACCCTCCAAGGCCAGGTTGCATGGCAATGGTGGCACGCACCACAGCCTTCTGGTCAGTACCACTGACCCCAACCTCGGGGAGAACCTGATGCTCCTCAGAAGGGGGCTGGCTGTGACTCGTCGTCGAGACCACCGGCTTGCCCTCCTCTGCAGACAACCCCGAAGGGTGTGACTGCCCATCCGACTCCGAGCCCGACTCCGACGAGGTGGAGTCTGAGGCCCTAAGCCAAATGGTAGGAGGGCAAGGAAAGGCGACCTTACCAAGAAGCCCAGTAGCCAAAGCAGTGGCCGAGGCAGCACCCATGCCCTCCATAGCCCCGCAAGCGGGGCTGACAGAAGGCGGCAGGGCAGCTCGGGCCAAAGATCCTGAGCCAGGGCCAGCTGCGGCGCCGTCAAGTCCACTGGCACCGGGGGGTGGTACCAGGAACAGAGACAGCGCTGACGGCAGCCCCAGCAACAGCCTCGGCGCCGACGACGCCACCAGGCTCCCCGGCACAGCGAACGGCACCAAGGACCGAAGCGGCGCTGATGGCTCCGAAAGCGGACTCGGCGCCGAACACGGCACTGCTAGACTCCTCAGCGCCGAGAGCACCAACGGCGTCGAGGGCGGCGCCAACAGATGACTCCGAAGGCCCCATGGCGCCGTGCTCAACCTTGGCGCCGAGGCGAGACATAGCGAAAGGCAATGCCGAATCCAGGGTCACGGCACCGCGAGCAGCATCGGCGCCACAAAGCCCACGGCGCCATCGTCGGCGCCGACAGGGCCCATGGCACCACGAACGGCGCTGAAGGCCCCAACAGCGCCGACCGACAGCGTCGAGGACGGTGTCGACCCAGGCCTTCTGGACCGCGGGAGCGACAACGGGGGAGCCTTCACCCCCGGCGGGGCGACAGTTATAGTGGCGCCCCGCCCCGCCTCCTGGGAGGAAGCGGACGGGCCTCCGGGCGCTGGAGGAGCCTCGCCAAGGCTAGACTGCAAGAAGCCGAGCTCCTCCTCCTCGGTCCGTATAGAACCGGAGGGGACCCAGAGGAAAGGCAGAGAGCGCGGCTTTCCTGACGAAAGGCGAACCCTACCTCGAAAATCGGGCGGAGTTCACTTACTTTGAACGCCAAGACTGTTGTAGGACGCCGGGGTCCATGGAGAAGCAGGCCGCCGTAATCCATGTCGTGAAGCAGGCCAAGACACGCAAGACACCGGTCATGCTGGTCGGTAATGGAGTACTTGCGGCCGCACGGGCACCGACGCATAGGGGGCCGCCCACCTAGAAGGTTTCTTGCCCTCCGACCGCGACATGACCTGCGGAAAAAAACACCAAAAACAGACTCGACGTCGCTATACTTTAAAATAAATGGAAAGATCTTACCGGCGATGTTGAGTGGAGGCAGAACCCAGAACTAGCAGGAGACCGACGGACTGTCGAACGCACAAATGCGAAAGGCTAAGGCTTAAAAACTGTCAAAACTTCCTCAGTGGCTTCCCACGAGGCGACCTCGACGACGGGAGACGAAGAACTGGTAGGCAGGCGGAGTCGACACAGCCTAACGGCTAATCCTCGAGCGCCACGTAGTACGTTGGCCTCGAGGGCAGCGCCGATGCTGCGTCGACTCCGGCTATCCTTTAAAAAAAAAAAGGCTCCCGCGGGGTCCTGATCTCCGGCCAGTACCCATCTGTGATGAATGGTGAAGACTGACACAGATAAGATCATAGAAATTGTCAGCACATAAGGACTGCCAGGCCCATCCAGTCTGCCTGTAGGCCCTATACATTGTATGTGGCCACTGACCTTATGCGAGCAACGGCTTTTCATCACTCCCTCCCCTCTCAAAGTTCCCTTGTGCCTGTCCCAGGCATGCTTAAACCCCTCCACTGTGCTTGTCCCCACTATCTCCCATGGCAGACTATTCAAAGCGTCAACTACCCTTTCTGTGCAGAAGAACGTCCTCACATTACTTCTTAATCTATCCCTCTCCAATTTCATATCGTGCTCAATTATTCTAGTACTTTTTCTGCACTGGAAAAGGTCCCCCACCTGCACCTTGTTTATGCCCTTGAGGCGCCTGAAAGTTTCAATCATGTCCCCCCCCACTCTCTCCTCCAGTGAGTACATACTGAGGTCCCTTAATCTCTCCTCATATATTTTGTGGTGCAAGCCCTGCACCATCTCTGTTGCACTTCTCTGGATAGTCTCCACCTTGTTTATGTCCTTATGTAGGTGTGACCTCCAGAACCGCACGCAGTACTCCAGGTGAGGCCTTACCAATGTTTTATACAATGGCATCACCGCCTCGTGCCTCCTGCTAGTGATACCCTTGCCTATGCACCCCAACATGCCACTGGCGCCCTCCCTGCCGCCACTGCGCACTGCTTTGATACCTTAAGGTCAGAGATGATAACCCTTAGGTCCCTTTCCTCCTTGGTGACAGTCAGCTTCTCCCCCACCTCCCCAACCTGTAGCTCTCCCCAGTGTTCCCTCCACCTAGGTGCATTACATTGCCCTTTTTTGCACTGAACCTAAGTTGCCACATCTCTGACCATCTTTCAAGCTTCTCCAGGTACTTCTTCATTTTCTGCACCCCTTCTGGAGTATCCACCCTGCTGCAGATCTTAGTGTCATCTGTAAACAAGCAGACCTTTCCTTCCAGCCCCTCCGCAATGTCACTAATGAAGACACTGAACAGGAATGGTCCCAGTACTAATCCTTGCAGCACCCCACTGGTCACCCCCTCTCCTCAGATTGTACCCCATTTACCACCACTCTCTTTCTCCCATCTGTTAACCAGTTCCTAACCCAGCTCACCACCTTGTCTCCCATGCCCAGACTACTCATCTTGTTAACCGGCCTTCTGTGTGGGACGGTGTTGAAGGCTTTGCTGAAATCTAGGTAGGTGACGTCTACTGGCCCTCCCTGATTTACTTCCCTAGTCACCCAATCAAAAAAATCTATCAGATTCGTTTGACAAGACCTTCCTACTGTGAATCCATGTTACCTCAGATCCTGGGCACTCCTGAATTCCAGGTGTGCCACTATCCTTTCTTTGAACAGTGTCTCCATGATCTTTCCCACCACTGAGCTGAGGCCTACTGGCCTGTAGTTTCCCGCCTTCTCCCTACTGCCGCTTTTGTGAAGTGGGACCACATGTGCCCTCCTCCAGTCCTCTGGAACCACACCCGTGTTGAGTGACTCCGTGAACAGGGCTGGAAGAGGTGCTGCCAGTTCCCTTTGCAGCTCCCTTAATATCCTCGAGTGGATATCATCTGGCCCCATGGCCTTATCAACCTTCAGCTTTGTGAGTTCTTCCAGAACTCTTTCCACTGTGAATGGACTGATGTCCACTTCTCCCCCCCCCACTGCCTCTGCTACCCATCTGTGGTCCTTGACCCTCCCCCCCTGCCTAGTGAATACTGAGCAGAAGTATTTATTCAGTAGTTCTGCCTTGTCCAGATCCCCCTCCTTACACTCTCTTTCTCTCCTCCCCTTTGAGCCTCAAATCCCCCCCAATTTTTCTTTTTTTCGCTGACGTACCAATAAAATGCCTTGTTTCCTTTTTTCAAACACCGAGCTAAACCTTCCTCTGTCTGTGCCTTAGCTCTCCTAACAGCCTTCCCTGCTTCCCTTAGACATTCAAGGTACACCTCCCTGTCTTCCTCCCTTTGGGTCCCCTTATATTTCCTGAAACTCAGTCTTTTAGCCATGACTTTGTCCCCCACCTCTTTAAAGAGAACCACAGCGGTTTCCTTCTCCTTTTCCCTTTGGCCACTATCCTAATGCACTGGTTTGTTACCCCCACTATGACTTTCGGTTTCTCCCATTGTTCCTCCACCCCCTCTATTACCTCTCCCTTCCCCAGGACAGCTTGTATACATCTACCCATTTCAGTGAAACCCTCCCTCCTAAAATCTAACACTTTTGCCCTTGCGTGGAAATACTTGAGTCCATGTTGCCATGTTGAACCACACCATGCGGTGGTCACTGGATCCCAGCTGCCCTTCAACCTTTATTTCTTTGACTCTTTTCCCATTGGTCCATACCAGGTCCGAATCGACAAGTCCCTGGTTGGTTCATGCACCAGGTGCTTGAGTCAAACCCCCTGCAGAGATTCTACAATGGTCGTGCTTCTGGCAAAAGCAGCCACTTGAGTGGTCCAATCCACATTCAGCATACTGAATTCCTCCAGTAGCAGGATTTCGCCTTTAGCTGCCATGTTGTGTATGCCCTCCACTAGTTCCCTGTCAACTTCCTCCCTCTGTGTCAGAGATCTGTAGATCACCCCTGTGCGTATTGCTGTTAGATTCCCTGACTCAAGGGTGACCCACACTGCCTCGGCCTCCCTCTGTCTTCCCAGAACTTCTGTAGCCTTTATACCATCTCTGATGTACAGGGCCACCCCCCCACCCTTTTTACCCTCCCTGTCCCTCCTGAACAGTGTATAGCCTGGTACACTGACTTCCCAGCCTGGTACATGGACTACAGACTGCTCTACTCCTCTGGGGGAAGGGTGGGTGTGACCCGACGCCTGATTAACCCCTGGCGGAGGCCGGGAGGAATATAGCTGCAGGTGCCTGTTCTAGCTGGGAGACGTGTCAGATGTTTGGTTGCCTTAACATCATTGCATAACATGCTTCCTGGGGAGAAACACTGTGAAAACTCACAGGTTCCGCCTCCACAGGATGATGTCCACCCCATGTAGTAGACTTCGCACTGTCGCCTGGGCTCATGCTCTCCGTGCTACCTACTTACGTCAGTTGGGGAGGAACATGCCCACCTCCTCTTGATGGCCCTGCCCCTGGGGGGTAAGCCAGGGTTGTTCGGGGGTACTATCTGTCCTGTGGCAAAGGGTGCGGGGCATGCAGGTGACTGATGGCTGGTGGACACGGAGCCAAGCAAAAAAGTAAGTTAAAAAAGAAGCCAAAGCTCAGCATAAAAGTAGAGGATGACTCAGCATGAGTTTGTCAGGTGGGAAAAATCTAGTGCAAGGGAGTACAGAGTCTCGGAGAGGGCATGATTATAATCCTGTTCTGCAGCAGTGCAGGCACTCTGGTAGAGACCTCAGCCAGACTCCAAGTGTCCAATTAAGCAATAAACCACAAGAGGGTGTGGGTTATGGGGGGGAATTACCACGGCTGGCATGGTTTGGCCACGAGGCTGCAGGCAGAGTGGTCAAATCCTTGCCAGCCGTGGTAAATCCCCCCATAACCCACACCCTCTCGCTGTTTACTGTTATACTATGAGTGCAGTATATCACTGTATTTATAAAATGTATAGTCTTTTCTTTCTGAAAAAATTTTTTTTTTTTTTTTTAGAAATATTCTTACAATTAAAAAATAGTGCCTGTCATTGATATGAAATATTTATTGATTGTACAGAACAGGTATAGCATGAACTGTAACGCAGACACACACAGTTTTTGTGAAGTTGAGAAATGTTTTGGTCGCTTGAAAACTCACAACAGGATACTTGTAATAGCCTCAAAGAATACTTACGTACTCAAAATCTTTCTCGGGCTACCAGACCTCCAGTGATACCAGTTGAGACTACAGCCACTGGAACAGAGCTTCACCCAGCAGTAGCTTTTTCGTCTCACAGGATTGAATTGCCAAGGCCATGTGCTGAGTGTCACAAACGCACTCTGCAGGTCAGGCCCTCTGCTCCCACAGTGCCAAACCTTGAGTGCAATATGAAAACAAGAGGCAAACAGGGTAACCCTCCTGTCTGTTTTGGGTCCGAATCATCTACTAGCCTCAAGTCCTGGGTAAAAAATTAACCCTTTTACGCTAGCACACCTAGTTAACAGGATCAAATACCGCACCTTCTTCGGGAAAATGCAATGCAATACTTAACCCAGTGGGCACCCAGCCTGGCTCACAGTTCTACCCTTTTGACTCAATTTGAGACCTAGGAAATTTCTTAACTTAGCAAGATAGTAACACACTTTTAAGCCCTTAACAGTTGTCAGAATTATCAACACTGTTCCAACATTCACATGCAAAAGAAAATGAGAAAATGCAAAGGCAGAATTTCAAGAAAAATGTTGACTAAAAATTAAAATAGATAAAATAGAAAATGCAGAACATATAAAAATGAAAAATTACGTACCTACCGTAATTGCTGATTTTTCTGTGTATCTTCACCATTCATCACTATTTGGGTATAGCTCACTGGAGATAGGACCCTGCGGGGGACTTTTTTTTTTCCCTCCCATGGGCGGAGTCGTCGACGGGCTGGTGCCGCCCTCGAGGCCGATGTTCTACGTGGCGCTCGAGGGTTGGCAGTTAACCATTGTCGACTCCGCCCCAACCCCAGTTCTGACACGCCAGAGTGTGTACGGAAGGGAGGGTGGGATGAGGCAAGAGAGCCTAAGGGATGAATAAAAGGAAAGAATAAACCAAAAGGAGAAATAAACGACTAAGGTGACAGAGGGAGAAGACTTAGAAAAGGAAATTGGGGAGAAGGGGTCCCAATGAAGGAGGGAAGGAAAAATAAGGGGGGGGGGGAGAGTAGCACACCCTCAGAAGCGGAGATGCACAATGTGTTTTCAGGGAATAAGGTCCAGACCTGGACTATAAAGTTCAGCTGCAGGACAAAATGCTGCAGCGTGGGTCTGAAGACCACCCACAAAGAAGTGCAGGCTGAGGGTGCGTCTCAGTCCCCCCACCAAAATAAAAGAAGGGAGAAAGATTTAACAGACAGAGGCTTCAAAGAAACAATGTGGCCTCAAAAACTGAGCCCACTAATCATCAAAATATACAAGAGGGAGAAAAAAAGAGGACGCCCCCCCCCCACTCCGAGACCCCTCTGGAAAGGAGGAAGGTGGGGAGGAGGCCCCCTCCAAACTCAACAATGTCTAAAGGGTTTACCCCTGTGTGTCTCCACAGTCCCCTCTCGGCTACACACAAGGGAGAGGAGAGCGAGGAAAAAAAGACACACGGGGAGGGGAGGAGTCCAGAGACCGAGGCCCCAGGGGGAAGGAGGGTGGGATTAAGTGATGAATGGTGAAGATGCACAGAAAGATCAACAATAACGGTAGGTACGTAATTTTCATATCTTATCTGTGTCAATCTTCACCATTCATCACTATTTGGGTGAGTACCGAGCCCTACCCCCCCCAAAAGGGGGGGTACCCAGAACACCCTAAGGGACTAGGTCCCTTAGCCTCCAGTGGGTGAGACGCTGAAGGAGAGAACCCGTACTGGTCCAGGTAAGACGGGGATCCCCCCGTGGGGGAAGGGAGGCACCCCGAAAGCCGCCATCTCACCCGTTGGGAGAAGAGGTGAGTTCTCCGATAGGTGGAGTAAATCACCCTAAGCCGCC
The DNA here is from genome assembly GCA_016271365.2 of Neoceratodus forsteri. NCBI lineage: Eukaryota > Metazoa > Chordata > Ceratodontiformes > Ceratodontidae > Neoceratodus > Neoceratodus forsteri. The sequence goes on along the minus strand of CM057451.1, from coordinate 264,736,276 downwards.
CAGGGGTGACAACCGGGATAGGCGAAGCCATGCCATCCGCCGAAGGCAGATCGCTGTCCCTACCACTCTGGAAGCTACCTCATTGGCATCATAAGATGCCCTTGCTTGGTGCCCTGCTAGCTCCAGGCCCCGTGCAGAGAGGGCGATGGCTTGCCTGGTTTCTTCCAAATCAGGCAAGGAAGCTAGGAGTTGTCCTAGCCTGGACCACAAGAACCTGTTATAGGCTGCAAAGTGGGCCTGATGTGCTGCAATTGAAAGGGAGATCCGTGCCGAGTAGAACACTCGTCTCCCCCAGAAGTCGAAGTCCGCAGAGTCTGAATCTGGAAGGCAGTCACGGCAGGGGGCGCAAGGCCCTGATGGGGTGTCCAGGAAGGTCAAACCTGAAGAGGGATGAGGCAGAGAACCAGGAGACGCCAGGGGAGCGAAATATCGCTGGTGTAAGTCCCTTGGGGCTGGAACAGTGGAGAAGGGACGAAGCCAGAGCAGATGCGATGGTTCCTGAAAAGGAACAGGCCAGGCGGGAGCGAGTAGGCTGCACTGAATTCACCCAAGAAGGCGCGCGTCACATGCTCGGGACTGCTGATAGGTATGGGTGTCAGGTGAAGCTTATCCAACATCCTCACAAGGAAGTGCTGATAGGAGGACAGATCAGACGCTGGGGATATGTGGACCGAGGGTTCCTCTCCCTCAGTAGAGAGAGAAGAAGAGGAAGACGAGCTCCCAAATTCAGGGGCCGGCTGCACAGGGGCATGGTGAAACACCTGCTGGTCCAGGGCATGGAGGTAAGTGGTAAAAAGTGCAGCCGAACCTCTGAATTGTTCCCAAGTAAGAGGCCCGCGAGGACCAGGAATATCTGGGACTACTGGGGATGGAGACAGAGGCTCGGAGGACAAGCTCCTGGCAACAGGAGAACGGTCTCTGTCAGGGCAGGGAGGCCAAGAGGAAACCCTTCGCAAGGAGGGGGAACCAAAAGCTGCTGCAGCCAACAGCCGTTCAACTGGGTCGGAACGGCCAGAGCTGTGCCCCAAAGAAGAAATTGCCCCATGAGGTGACCGGGACCGTGTGAGTCCAGAACGACAGCCCCTGACCTCAGAAGTAGAAATCCCCCTCGCGGGAAAGGCGAGGGCCTGCGCTACGGCTCCTACCAGGACCCGGCTGGGTCCTAGGAAGGGCTCACTGCACTACACCCCTTCCTCTCAACCTTTCGGAGTCAGAGAGGGACCTTGTTCTTCAGCCACTAACCTAGGCAACTGGTACCCCCGAGTAGACTCCGAGGAGTCCACCCAGGGAACCGTACCCTCCCCCTCCTGATGCACCCCGGGCTGCCCCAAACTTGGACTGTCCAAACACATCAAGGAGGGGGGTACCTCAGCTGAAGAAACAGCCTCACTAGTGACCTCAGGCTGCTCAGCAGTAGCCACAGAGGCCACTGCTGGCCGGTCAGACCCCCCCGACCCTGAGGTCTACCGGTGAGAGCTGAAGTCCAGAAGGGGGGAGAATGGGGGCCGAGGTGCTGGAGACAGAAGGATCTGAAGATCCCGAAGAATCTGGAAGTCAGTCCAGATCAGATCCAGAATTCACCTCCGAAGAGGTAGACTCCATGGCCCAATGCCAGACCACCCAACGGACTCCTCCAGTTCCCGGGCACTGAGGTCGGGCACCCTGAGATTCAAAGCCCCCAGCAGCAGCAGAGGAGAGCACAGCCCCATGCTGACACCCTCCCTGATGCTGCGAACGGCGCCAGAGTCAAGCGTGACCCTGAGCACGGCTCCACACTCCTCCCCAGTGCCACTGAATGCCAAATCCAAAGCGGCACCAAAGACAGATCCGGCGCAGAGCCTGACACCGCATACCACTCCGGCGCCGATGACAGGATTGACGCCGACCCCGACTCCGTGCCTGGCGCCGGCTCCTGCCTCAGCGCCACCGATGGCGCCGGGACCACAATCAAGCCCAGAAAGCTCCAAACTACCAATCCCGACGCCACCGAAAGCCCTGACGCCGCAAGCAGAATCGGGGAGACGATGGCACCAAGGACAGGCCGATGCTGGCCGTGGCATCGCCGGCCAAGCCCACGGCGCCGTGAACGGCGTCAGGACCGAGAGCGACACCGGGAGACGGTGCAGAGGACAGTCCTGGCCCGGTCCCGAGGGACCCAGAACGCAACACAGAGGGAGCCTCCGCTACCGAAGTAGCGACTGCCAGGATGGTGCCTCCTGACTGACCCCCACGAGGGTCAGCCTGGGCCTCCTGCACCATGGAAGAAACCCCCGCCGTGGCAAGGCTATAAAAGGGAGAGGTTCCCTCCTCCATGGGCTGTATAGGACCGTGAGGGGACCCAGAAGAAGGGCCAAAAGTTCTGACCTTGACTTGACGACTGTAAATCCATCCTCCGAAAGTCGGCAGCGAATGTACGACTTTCCACGTGAGAATCTCAACGACACAGCAGTCCATGAAGAAGCAGATATTGCAGTTATCCATATCATGTCCGGGGCCGAGGCAGGAGAGGCAACGGTTATGCTGGTCTGTTATGGAGTAAAGGCAGCCACAGGGGGCACCGACGCATGGGGGGCCGCCCCGCTATCGATGCCTTCTTGCCCCCTGGACGAGACATGACCGGATGAAAAATTAAACACAGTACTCAATGCTGCTTCACAAAAAGGAAAGATCTTACCGGGTCATAGAAGCGACATCGAGCAGACGGTCAGAACCGAGGCAACAACTAAGCAACGATGGACTAGGCCGCAGAAATCTCTTCAGTCTCGCACGAAGGATCCTCACTCAATGGCGGGAGAGAAAGAACTGGGGCTGGGATGGAGTCGACAACGGTTAATTGCCAACCCTCGAGCGCCATGTAGAACGTCAGCCTCAGGCGCGATCAACTCCCGCCCATGGGAGTCTCTCATGGGTCCTAGCTCTGGTGAGCTATACCCAAATAGTGATGAATGGTGAAGATTGACACAGAAAAGATTTGGGTTTCCAGTCTTTTAAAGTAGATGGATAATTATACAAAACACAGCCTTATTACTGAATTTCTACTACCCTATGTTTCAAGTAATCAACAGGTGGCTGAATTTACCAAAAGTGCTGTGAGATTTAGTCAGAAGTCCCACCTCAAAATCAGAGGCAAAATTCCAAAAGCCAAAAACCAAATGCAATGTTTTCTCCCTGCTGGCTGGTAATATGTCACAAAACTCCTCCTCCCCCCTGATGACACAGCTCACAGATGTTGGCTGTCCGGTCACCCAAACCTGGGAACCTGAAACAATTTATCAGTCACATATCTCAACACACTGCTCAAACATTCCAATAATCTAAAAAAATATATCCTTTTCTTAATTAGTGGGACTTATGACACACAAAATTATCCCTTTGATGTTGTCAGAAGCTTCCTGAGGAACTGTGTTCACCTAAGTGTGAAAGCTAATAGAAATCAGTTAAAAATGGCCTTTTCCTCAGAGGTCACAAAATGCATACTTTGCCCCTATATTTCAAAGTAAAAGGGATACTTTATGACTGTTACAACCTGGCCTTTTGAAGGAAGACTTTATAGTCACAGGAAGACTTGCAACTATGTGTCAACCCAGAGAAGGAAACTATCTCTTCAGCTGCTGTTTTGGGGTCAAAAGATCAGGATTCTTTAACACTACTGTCTTCTAGATAGCCTGCTGACCCTGCTATGTCTTATAAGCAGAAAATACAGGTTACTCACCTGTAACAGGAGTTCTAGGAATGGTATATGTTGTTCATCCACACTCATTGGCAGTATCCTTGCCGCTTTAAATCTTGCCGGAAGGTCTTCAAGCTTGCTCCTCCCACCCACCCGGGTGGTATAACTCTCGGCTCCGCCCCATGACGCCAGATCTGGCCCGCTGGAAGCTCAGGTTGTGCGTCGAAGCCGGGGAGGTCGGGGAATGGTGATGAACAATATACCATTCCTAGAACTCCTGTTACAGGTGAGTAACCTGGCTTCTAGGGACATGGATATGTTGTTCATCCACACTCATTGGCAGACTCCTAGCAGTTCTCCGGGAGGAGGGAGGCAAGACGACACCTATATACTTACTTGGGAAAGAGAGACTTGAGAACCGAGGCCCCAAACCAGCATCCCGGCGTGACTCAAGGTCGATGGGTAGTGGGTAATGAAGGTGTTTGCTGACTTCCAGGTAGCAGCCCTGCAGATTTCCTGGATAGGGACGTCCCTGGAAGCAGCCACCGTTGCAGCAGTATGGCGGGTAGAATGAGCTCTTATCCCTCTGGGAGGCTCCATGCCCGCCAACTTATAGCAGAGATCTATGCAGGAGGTTACCCACCTGCTTATCGTCCGCTTGGCTGCAGGTCTGCCAGATGCGGCTTCAGCGTAGGTGACAAACAGCTGGCGAACCTCTCCCCGAATTTCAGCCGTGCGCTCCTTATAATAAGCGAGCGCCCTTCTAGGATCCAGAGTATGGAGCCTATATTCGGCCTCCGAGGTGTGATTGGGGTAGAACACCGGCAGAGTCAACACCTGGTTAAGGTGAAACTCCGACACCACCTTCGGAAGGAATTTCGGGTGGGGGCGCAGGACAACCTTGTCCCTGTGGAAGACCAGGTAAGGAGACTCGATGGAAAGCGCCTGGAGCTCTCCCATCCTTCTGGCTGACGTGATAGCCACCAAGAAGGCGGTCTTCCACGACAGGTGAGAGAGCACACCTGTGCATAGGTTCGAATGGCTTGCCCATGAGCTTTGCCAGTACCAGCAGTAGATCCCACGGAGGTGGGGGTTCCCGCACTGGAGGGGAAATGTGATCAAGGCCTTTGAAAAAGCGCCAGACCACCTTCTCCTGCGCCACCGACTGCTTCCCGGCCCGCGCCCGGTAAGCAGAGATGGCTGCCAGGTGCACCCTTAGGGTCGCCGACCAAGCCCTTGACTAGAAAGGGACCATAAATAGTCCAAGATGCTTGCCAAGGAACAGGAGGAAGGGTCCAAGCTCTTGTTCTGGACACCAAATGGAAAACCTTTCCATTTGAAGGCATAGCATTTTCTGGTCGACTTACGGGACGCCAACTACATTGAGGACCTCGTCGGAAAGACCCAAAGCCTGGAACTCTAGCCGCCAGGAACCAGGCCGTCAGGTGCAGGGATTGAAGGTCCGGATGGAACACCTTCCCTGATTGACTGAGAGCAGGTCCGGGCGAGCTGGAAGCTGCCAGGAGTCCTGGAGCTGAGACTGAGGAGATCTGGTACCAGAACTGGCGAGGCCAGTCTGGGGCTATCAGAATCACCTGCGCCTTGTCCCTCCTCGCCTTGAGAAGCACCTTGTGGATCAAGGGAAATGGGGAAAGGCGAAAGAGGCCCGGGGTCCATTGCCTCGAGAAGGCATCCTGCAGCGAGCCCTGCTGAGGGGGCGGGCATGGAACAGACTCAGCCTGCCTCCATGGAGGCAAACAGGTCCACCTGAGGTGTGCCCCAAAGGGAGAACAGATGCTGTACTACCTCTGGCAGGAGAGACCACTGTGGGATGCAGCCCTATCCGGCTCAGGGCATCGGCCAGGGTGTTGGAGGCCCCTGCCACGTGAATGGCTAGGAGATCCGCCCAGGCTGCGCACGAGTGACCAAATGCGGAGAGCTCTTGCATAGAAGCATGGAGCGGCCCGCCCTGGAGGTTTAGATAGTACATGGTCGTGGTATTGTCCGCCTGACTCGGACCACTTGACCCCGGAGGAACGGAGCAAAGGCGGTGAGAGCTAGGCGGACCGCCGAGCTCCAGCAGGTTGATGTGGCATCGACTCCCATGGGACCAGAGGCCATGAGCCCGGTAACCCCAGATGGGCACCCCAACCCATCAGAGAGGCATCGGTCGACAGAGAGACCGTCGGCTCGGGCGGACGAACGGGATGCCCTCCTGCAAATGATCTGGAACGGTCCACCACTGGAGAGCATTCCACATCCCTGTGTCACCGGCTACGCTGGTCCAAGGGATCGCAGCGCTGACCACTGGCTGGCCAGTCCCCACTGAAGGGGACGATGTTCCAGCGGCCCAACGGACCACGCTGGTACAGGCCGCCATGAGACCCAGGAGGCGCAGGAAGTCCCGGCAGGGCGCAATTGCCCAACCAGAAATGATCGGGCAAAGGAGGAAAGAACCTCGGCCCTGTCCGCCGAGCACGCCTGGCTCGAAGAGAGTCGAGCTGCGCTCCGATGAATAGAATCACCTGCTTCGCTCGAGTTCGACTCTGGCTCGCTGATAAGGAGGCCCAGTTGAGAGCAGACCTGGAGGGCCAGATCTCTGACCACTCCGCCTCCTTCCTGGAGGGAGCTGCTATCAGCCAGTCGTCCAGGTAAGGGTACACCCGACCCTCGGCGCCAGAGGAATGCTGTCACCACTGCCATGCATTTGGTGAAGACCCTGGAGCTGGAGACAAGTCAAGGGCATGGCTTGAACTCAAGAGAGATCCTTCCGCTCGAAGCGAAGGAATCTCTGGTGAGACGGACGGATAGGGACGTGAAAAACGCGCCTGCAAGTCCAGAGAGCAGAACCACACGCTGCTCCAAGGATGGTATTATCTGAGCCAGAGTGACCATCCTGAAGGTTCGAGACCTTAGGAACTTGTTTAGGTCGTAGGTCGAGAATGGGGCGCCAGCCCCCGTCCGCTTCGGAACCAGGAAGTACCTGGACACAAACCCTGGGTCTGAAGGAGGGTCCACCACTCTCTTACCACCTCCTTCTGGAGGAGGAGAGTGATGTCGGCCGACGAGCCGAGTGAGGCTGGGGATCTCAAGCTTCCCGAGGGGCGACGGCTCTGAAGGGTGGTGCCTGTCAATTCCAGAGGCAGGCCTCTTCCCACCACCTCCAAGACCCACCTGTCCGTGGTAACAGCGGACCAGGCGGAACGGAAGTGCCGGAGCTGCCTCCACGGGGACCCAGGTAAGGTGACGGGATGGGGCGACACCCTCAGCCCGTCACTGAGCAGGCTTGGAGGAGGGACCGCCGAGGGACCTCCTGGGCCTTTCCTCCCTGCCTCCTGTTAGAGAAGCCGGCGTTTGGGTTTGGGATGCCAAGGCCGAGCCTGCTGGCCCTGACGTTGCTGGGTCAAGGCCAAAGTGCAGGAAGGACGAAAGGGCTTAGGCTGTGGTTTGACGGCCTTGTCCTTCTGAGCGGAAGAGACCGAGTCCAAGGTGGCATTGGACTTCTCGATCCTCTGCAGGTGACCTTCCACCCCAGGGTCAAGAGGTCAGTCCCCAAAAGGAACATCCGCCAACTTTGCTGGGTATCCGGTCAAAGGTGGATATCCTCAGCCAAGCCCGCCGACGATAGCCACTGCGGCGCCACCGATCTGGCACATGAGTCCCTACATCCAAAGCAGTCTGAGCTGCTGTTTGGCCACTGCCCTGCCCTGGTCCCGCACCTGCTTAACCGTAGTCTGCAGATCGGCGGGAAGATGAGGGATGACCTCATCCAGGGAGCCCAACAGGGCATGAGAAAAATGTGCCATGAGGACGGCCGAACTGGCCTGACGAAGGCCGAGAGAGGACGCAGCGTAGACTTTTCGCCCGACATAGTCCAATTTCTTGGACTCCTTGTCAGGAGGTTTGTCCACATCCCTGGCGTTGTCGGCGCGCCGGAAAACGCTGTCGGTAACCAACCCCTCAGCAGAGGGGTGTTCCAAAACCGGACAAGGAACCGTGGGGACCGTGATACTTCCTGGCCATCCTGGCCAGGCGCAGGGCAGGAAGCAGGGCTGCCAAAGTTCCAGTGTGCCGACCCACTATGGCCTCGCCACCGGAAAGGCCTCCGTCGGAGAATCCTCGGTCCAGAATCTCCGTGAGGGGATACCTGGCCCGCTTGGAACGGGTTCGAGCTCCATCCCGTAGACTCGAGATGAGCCAAGCAGTCCTAGGAAGGACGACGGCTATCGTCCATTGGCTGACCTCCTGAAGACCCAAGTCCAGTCGCTTGAGAAGAAGGAGGAATCATCTTCGACTCGGAAGAGTCCTCGAAGAGCTGCCTCTGGCCTGAGCCACCTTCACCTGCCGAGGTCGGTCGGGAGTGAGGGTAACTGACAGCCGATGGGTAAACCTTAGCCGACCGAGAATCCTTGGTCGGAGCCCCAATTGGTGGCTGTGGAGGCGGAGGTTCCACCGAATCGGTGGAGCAGCTGGTTTTGGCCGAACAACCGCCTGGTATAGGCCTCGGCATGTCGAGGGGTTGTGTCGGCCGCCCGTGACAGTTACTTAATGGCCGGGAAGGCGCCGAGTCGGCTTATTCCCGGCCAGGAGGAGCTGTTGAACATAAGGTCCTCGCATCTGGACGACTTACGCCGAGCCTCCTCATCCGGTGAGGAGGACGAGACGAGCGGCGACGCGCCATCACTGTGCCGAGACCGAGACCGCTTATGACGGTGGGAACGGCTGACCGGCAAGAGGTCCGAGACCGAGAGTCCCGGAATTTCCGGGTCGTGCGGGAGGTGTCGGCCGGAACCGCACTCCTTCGCCTCGAAGGTCCATCCGAGGGCTCCGGAACCGAGGCACAGGCGAGCCCACGGGATCTCAACTCCTCCCGGGGAACCGGGAGAGGGAATCTCGGCTGCTAAAGGCGACAGCCCGTCAATGGGTCGAGAAAATCTCGACTTCATCAGTGGAGTCTCGGTCAACTGACCTGACGGGGACACCGTGAGGCCAGTGGCTGAAGCCGAGCGGTCGACCGGCCGACGCGGCCCACGGCCCGGGAGAGGGACCTTCCCGCCTCCCAAGAGCGCCGACGGAGGATTCTACCCTTGTCCCTCTTTTGGACCGAGAATAAGGTCCAGCAGACGCAGGCCCTTCTCCTTAGTGGAGAGGACAGACAAAGCTCTCTTAAAGGAAGCCGTAGGAAGAACCCAGAGAGCGGGATAAATGCCGCGCAGGAAGATACGGCCCGCGCCGCCTCCTCTTCGAGCACCATCCGCTCGAGCTGATCCGCCGAGCCCGCCGCCGCGGACACCGCCAACCGGGCCTCCTTGGACTTCACCGGAGGGAAACGCTCGGACGGCCCAGTTGCAATCGGGCAGCACGGTCTTCGAGGACGTAGGCCGAGAAAGATGAGCACAGGTCGCAAGCTGCGGGTCGTGCTCAAGGCCTAAGCAGTAGACACACGTGGAGTGTGGATCCGTCCGAGACATCTTCTGCCCGCATGGGCATCTCCGAAATCCGGGAGTCGATTTGTCCATCGCAGCCGCGAGGGATCGAAGACTGAAGTCTTTTTGCAAAATATTATTTTTAAATCCGCAAACGGAGAAATAGGAACCAGTCGCAAACGCAGAGCGTTAAGGAGGGAACCTGAGCTTCCAAGCGGTAAGGAAGATCTGGCGTCATGGGGCGGAGCCGAGAGTTATACCACCCGGGTGGGTGGGAGGAGCAAGCTTGAAGACCTTCCGGCAAGATTTAAAGCGGCAAGGATACTGCCAATGAGTGTGGATGAACAACATATCCATGTCCCTAGAATTGAAGACCACAGAGTTTGAGTTGGGTGCTGCAGGGGGAAGTAATGCTGCTGGAGGGTGAAGACCTGTTCCAGAGGCCGTGGTCTTGGCCGGTATCAATGGAGGAGTGGGATCCCGACAAAGATTTTGAGGAGTTAAGGGCTATTAGAAGTATCCAGTTGCGAGTTTTCATATGACATTTCTTCTGTCTCTGTAGGGTCAATAAGCTTGAAGGATGTGTCCATTTATTTTTTATTTACGGTTGCCGGCTAACAGGATGAGAGTTATCGGTAAGCAATATGGTGGCTTTGTGGGCAAGAAGAGGGTGTCAGAGTGATTTTTTTAAAGGTTGGCATGAGACTGGCAGGCTGGCACCTCTTTCGTGGGTGACTGTAGGATTTACACTGGCGCTGAGGTGCCAGCCAGAAGCTGAGATTTTAGTATTGCTTTTGTGAGCACGGTATAATAATAAACAACCAATGAAAAATTAATTTCACCTATTGAGTAAAAAAAAAAAAAAATTCAGACAGTATTAATCTTTAAAACAAACTGCCAAGAAGTTACTCCCACTGAAATCTAGATTTGCTAGGAATAAGCAACCAAAAAAAAGAAAAAAACTACTCAGACTCACAGTTTGCATGCTGACATCTACAGTGAGATAACTTAGATCATGTTTCGTCTTGGGAAGGTTGCAAAGAAATCCTACCACCTCCATCCGGTTACGTCTCAATAGTCTTTGCTTTGTGCCTAAAATTTAGAATGAGAATGCAAAATCAATAAAAATGTAAGAACATTTTCTACACCCAGTTTTGTACACATTCAAGCAATACCTCAGTGGCCTTATCACACTTAAGGCCTGCCGAAAAATGAAAACTACGTACATATCGTAATTGCAGATCTTTCAGAATGTCAGCACCATTGACTACCACATGTGGGTATAACCTGGAGGTGCCAGGACCCCACATGAGCCAGAAAAAAAACAGATTACTTACCAGTAACAGTAGTTCTAGGAGTGGTATATGATGTTCATCCACACTTCTGGCAGTGTTCTTGTCCCCTTAAATCCTGCCGAAACGTCTTCAAGCTAGTTCCTTCAACCCACCAAGGTGGCAACTCCCTCGGCACCACCCTGTTATGTCAGATCTTACCCGCTTGAAGCAAGACCAGTGTGCCTCTTGTCAGGGAGGTCGGGTGGGTCAGTCTGGATGCAAATACCTCCCTAGAAAAGAACAGTTATGCAAGAACTTACCGTAACAGTATATCTTCGAGATGAGCTCTTGCAGCAGGTAACATCTTTGGACTAAGCTGCCAAGACCCCAAGGGAAACTTCTAGCTAGCAGTATCCAGCAGGGCACTGCTCCCAACGTATTGCCCGCCCCCACTGTCATGTACAATATATAAGGGGCAGTCCCCCCAACCCATCCCCAGTTCTCTCGCCGGAGACCCCGGCAAGTTAGTAAAATTGGAGAACCAAGAAGGTTCCTCTAGGAGAGGAAATAAAGGAATCTGAGGTGGAGAAGCAGCTACCGGGGGAAGGAGGGAGGGAAATATAGTACCTGCTGCAAGAGCTCCCTCTTGAAGATCTACTGTTACAGTAAGTTCTTATGAAACTGTACAGCAGGTAACACCTTTAGGACAGAGTTCCAAGCACTAACGGAGATACCCTAGGAAGAAGGGTGGAGGCAGAAGTCACCCAAAGAAATCAGGCCTTGAAGGACTGCAAGTCCAAAGCCTGTCCTGCGGCGAGAAGCAATGTCCAAACTGTAGTGTTTCACAAAGGTGTGGACAGAACACCAAGTGGCTGCTGCACAAATGTCAGCAGAAGACACATTCTTCAGTGAAGTAAAGGAAGTAGCCTTGCTTGGTAGAATGACCCTTGACTGAGCCCAGCAAGGGTTTGTTGTGCTCTTTGTAGCAAAAAAGAACAGGTTACTCACCTGTAACAGTAGTTCTAGGAGTGGTATATGTTGTTCATCCACACTGTCTGGCATTGTTCCTTCCCCTTTAAATCTTGCCGGAAGTCTTCAAGCTGGCTCCTCCCACCCACCCCGGTGGTAAATACCTTGGCTGCCCCTCATGACACCAGATCTAGCCCGCTGGAAGCCAGGTTGTGCGCCAAAGCCGGGGAGGTAGGGTGGGTGTGTGAGGATGAACAACATATACCACTCCTAGAACTACTGTTACAGGTGAGTAACCTGTTCTTCTTGGAGCGTGGATATGTTGTTCATCCACACTGTCTGGCAGACTCCAAGCAGTTCTCTGGGAGGAGGGAGGCAAGCACACCCCCTACTTAGGGAACAGAGATTGGAGAACAGAGGCCCCAAAACCAGCATCCTGGCGTGACTCTAGGTTGATGTGGTAATGGGTAATGAAGGTGTTTGCTGACTTCCAGGTAGCGGCCCGACAGATTTCCTGGATAGGATGTCCCGGAAGCAGCCACCGAAGCAGCAGTATGGCGGGTAGAATGAGCCCTTATCCCTTTGGGAGGCTCCTTACCCGCCAATTCATAGCACAGACCTATGCATGATGTAATCCATCTCGCAATAGTCCGCTTGGCTGCAGGTCTGCCAGAAGCGGCTTCAGCATAAGTGACAAACAGCTGGCGAACCTCTCCCCGAATTTCCGCCATCCTCTCTTTATAGTAGGAGAGAGCACGCCTGAGGTCCAGTGTATGGAGCCTGTACTCGGCATCCGAGGTGTAGTTAGGGTAGTATACCGGCAGAGTCAACACCTGGTTGAGGTGAAACTCTGACACTACCTTCGGAAGGAATTTTCGGTTGGGGCGCAGGACAACTTTGTCCCTGTCAAAGACCAGACAGGGGGAGTCCACTGAAAGCGCCTGGAGCTCCCCTGTCCTTCTGGCTGACGTGATAGCCACCAAGAAGGCCATCTTCCACAAGTGCGAAAACGCAGACTTGTGCATGGGTTCGAATGACTTGCCTATAAGCTTTGCCCAAACCAGCAAAAGATCCCACAGAGGTGGGGGTTCACGCACCGGAGGGGATATGTGATTCAGGCCTTTGAAAAAGCACCCGATCACCTTTTCCTGAGCCAATGTCGGCTGACCGACCCGCGCCCGGTAAGCCGATATGGCTGCTAGGTGCACCATTAGGGTTGATGACCGAAGACCCCCTTTGGAGAGGGACCAAAGGTAGTCCAGAATGTTAGCCACAGAGCAGGATAAGGGGTCCAGGCTTTTGTCCTGACACCAAATGGAGAATCTCTTCCATTCGAAGACATAACATTTCCTGGTCGATTCTTTTCGAGATGCCTCAACCACGGTGTAGACATCTTCGGGAAAGACCCAAAGCCTGGAACTCTAGCCGCTCAGGAACCAGGCTGTGAGGAGCAGGGATTGAAGGTCCAGATGAAAGACCTTCCCCTGGTTCATTGATATCAGGTCCGGGCGTGTACACAGCCGCTCCGGAGCCCTGCAGCTGAGGCTGAGGAGATCTGGATACCAGAACTGGCGTGGCCAATCTGGGGCTACCAGGATCACCCTCGCCTTGTCCCTCCTCACCTTGAGTAACACCTTGTGGATCAAGGGAAATGGGGGAAAGGCGTAAAAGAGGCCTGGGGTCCACGGCCTCGAGAAGGCATCCCCCTGCAGCGAACCCTGCTGAGGGGGGCGGGCATGGTACAGCCTCAGCTTGGTGTTCTCCCTGGAGGCAAACAGGTCCACCAACGATTTGCTCCAACGAGAGAACAGTAACAGTAAGCTACCTCTGGATGGAGAGACCACTCGTGGGATGTTTGGCGTAAACGACTGAGAGCATCCGCCAGTTGGTTCGCAACTCCTGCCACATGGATGGCTAGGAGATCCACCTCCAGCCGGCTGACGAAGGTCCAGATCCGGAGCGCCTCCTTGCATAGCAGACGGGAGTGCGTGCCGCCCCTGTTTGTTGAGGTAGTACATGGTCGTGGTATTGTCCGTCTGAACTTGAATCACTTGACCCCGGAGCTGAGGAGAGAAAGCTGACAGAGCCAGTCTGACTGCCCTGAGCTCCAGCAGGTTGATGTAACATTGGGACTCCTCGGGGGTCCAAAGGCCGTGGGCCCTGTAGTCCCCCATGTGGGCTCCCCAGCCCATGAGAGAGGCATCGGTCGAAAGGACGACCGTCGGCTTGGGGCGGACAAACGGGATTCCTTCCTGCAGATGACTCGGGACGGTCCACCATTGGAGGGCGTCCCACATTCTCTGGGTGACTGTGATCAGCTGGTCGGAAAGACCCTGATGCTGAGACCACTGGGCGACCAGCTCTCACTGAAGGGGGTGCATGTGCAGTCTGGCCCAACGGACCACTGAAGTGCACGCCGCCATGTAACCCAGGAGGCGCAGGAAGTCCTGGGCAGGGCGCAAGTGCCCAACCAGAAATGATTGGGCAAAGGAGGAGAGAACCTCCGCCCTGTCCGCCGGGAGCCGAGCTTTGGCTTGACGAGAGTCGAGCTCTGCCCCGATGAAGCCCATCACCTGAGAAGGTACGAGTTCCGATTTGGCCTCGTTGATCAGAAGGCCCAAGTGACAGCAGGTTCGGAGGGTCAGGTCCCTGGACCTCTCCACCTCCTGAAGGGAGGAACCCGCCAGGAGCCAGTCATCTAGGTAGGGGTAAATACAAACCCCTTGACGCCATAGATGGGCTGCCACCACTGCAGTGCATTTGGTGAAGACCCTTGGGGCCGATGACAGGCCGAACGGCATGGCTCTGAACTCGTACAGGGTCCCTTCGACCCTGAAGTGGAGGAACCGCTGATGGGATGGACAGATAGGGACGAGGAAAAAGGCGTCCTGGAGATCCAGTGTGCAGAACCACATGTTTTGCTCCAGAGATGGTATGATATGGTTCAGAGTTACCATCCGAAAGGTGCAGACCGAGATACCGATTCAGGTCGCAGATCCAGAATGGGCGCCAACCCCCGTCCGCTTGGGCACCAGGAAATACCTGGAGACAAAGCCTGGGTCTGAAGGAGGATCCGCACTCGGGCCACCGCCTCTTTGGAGAGGAGCAGCGCAATGTCGTCCCGAAGGGCAGACTGGGCAACTGAGATCCTTTCCCCTCGTGGGGCACGGGCTCGGCTGGGAGGGAACTGCTTGAATTCTAGGGGCAGACCCTGCCCGACCACTTCTAGAACCCACCTGTCCGAAGTGATACTGGACCAGGTGGAAAGGAAATGTGGAGCCGACCCCCCACGGGAGGACCCAGAGCTGGTGTGACGGGTACGGGGGAGGCCACCCCCGGTCCGTCATTGGGCAGGCTTAGAGGAGGAGGAGGAGGAGGCACCTAGACCAGCACCTCGGCCTCCTTTGCGGGGCTGCTGGGGACCTTGCTTAGGCCTAGGGCGCCAAGCTTGAGCCTGCTGCTGTTGCTGACCCTCCTGGAAGGGCGGTTGTCTGACCGCAGGGGAAGAATGTCGAAAAGGCTTCTTCCTGCGCTTCTACTGGTTCTTATTTGAAGAACTTTTAGCAGAGGTGGCATCTAAGGTAGCATTAGACTGTTCGATGCGCTGCAGATGACCTGCCACTCCTGGCCCGAAAAGGTTGGTGCCAAGGAAGGGCACATCAGCTAGCTTGTGCTGCATATCCGCGGGAAAAGAGGATAACCTCAGCCAAGCCCTGCGGCGAGTGGATACCGCTGCAGCTAGTGAACGGTTACAGGAATCACCCAGATCCAGTGCAGTCTGGAGCTGTTGTTTAGCAACAGCCCTGCCTTGGTCCCTGACCTGCTTGACCGTGGTCTGTATGTCAGCTGGGAGGTGAGGAAGAACTCTGTCCAGCGACCCCAAAAGGGCGTGACAGAAGTGTGCCATAATCACTGCTGAGCTTGCCTGACGAAGGCCCAAGGACAATGCTGCATAGACCTTCCGGGCTGAGTGGTCCATAAGTTTGGACTCCTTGTCCGGAGGGCGGTCAGTGTCCGCCGAGCTGCCGGTCCGCCTGAGCACTGAGGCAGTCACCAGGCTTTCCGCCGAAGGGTGCTCAGTAAACCCCACCAAGGACCCTGTGGGCACCGCGTACTTGCGTGCCATGCGGGCAGACGGAGCTGGGCAGGAGGCGGGACGCTGCCAAAGTTCCACAGCAGGGCCAGTTATGGCTTCGGCGACTGGAAAGGCCTCCGTAGGGGTATACCCCCTCTTAAGAATATCTGTAAGGGGGTATTCTGCCTTCTTCTGAATAGGCTGCAGAGGCATCCCCGTGGACTCAGAAATGAGCCGGAGGATGCCCTGGAAGGAGGAAGGCCCTTCTTCCATGCCAGACACCGATAGCTCATCGTGAGAATGAAGGCCTGTATTATCTGACTCGGAAGAGTCCAGATACAAAGGCTGGCCACCTAATTATCCCACAATACGCCTGGGGCGATCGGGGTGACAGTAATCGACAGTCTGTGAGGAAGACCCGGAGACTGTCGGTCCTCCTTGGAGGGAACCCTTCCAAGAGGTAGCTTAGGTGAGGTTCCACCAATATTGGTGGGAGCTCAGAATCGTCAAGGCTGAGGGCTTAATCGGAGCCCTGAGGGACCCGTGACAAAGGAATTGGTGTCGGCGTAGGCCGAAGAGGCTGAGGCCAAGTGAGAGCCGGGACCGCCGAGGGAGCCGGCTTCTGGCCTGCTAGCAGGAGTTGCTGCCATATAAGATCCTCACAGCGTTGACAGATCTTCCGTCGAAGCCTCTCCTCGTCCGAGGAGGATGAGGAACGGTGGCGGCGCCTCTTCCTGGAGTGTTTATGTCCTTTTTTGGGTCAATTGACCGAAGAGGACTTACTCCTCGATTGAGACTGACGGTGTCGGCTTTGTCAATCAGGAGAAACCGGACCCGGTGAAAACCGAGGATCCGGTTCCTGTCCCTCGATCGGGAAGCCCGCGGGACGGGTCTCCTTGTCGGGGAAGGAGAGAATGGGCGTTCTCTCCGAAGAGTCATCGACAGGAGTCGGTGACAACGGCTCGATTGGGTCGAGAGAAATCTCGGCCGGATCAGCCGTCTCCTCGACTTCTGTGCCCGGTCCAGACGGAAGGTCCGAAAACCCGGCAGCCAAGGAGGCGATCTCGACCGTAGTCGAGACCTCGGACCGCTCCCGGTCCCAGGAGAGTCTTCTTCGACTAGAAGAAGAAGAAGGTTTTGGATCCTTTTTCTTAGAGCGGGAGGAGTGCGAGCCCGAGGGCGCCTCACCCTTGGTAGGGAGAGACTGGCACAAATCCCCAAAGGATCCTGAAAAAGTGGAGCCCAAGTTGAGCGGCACGAAGAAGCCTCGACTGGCCGAAGCTTGGGCAGCTTCCTCCTCGAAGGCCGCCATTTGTTTGTGCTGCTCAGCGGATCCCGCAGCCGCGGAAACCGCCCACCTGGCCTCCTTAGATTTTACCGGTGGATTGCGAAGCTCCAGTCTCCCCAGCTTCAGGCGCGCCCGACGATCCTCCAAAACGGTCAGATGGAAGGAAGCGCAGATGGTACATTGCGAGGTATCATGAACGGTACCAAGGCAGTAAACGCACGAGAGGTGGGGGTCGGTGCGCGACATTTTCTGTCCGCAAGGACACCGGCAAAACGCGGGGGACGACTTATCATCCATGTCCAAATCCGAGTCGTAAACTCTTACGAGTTTCAAAGCGAGAAGATGCGGTGAAAACCGTCGAGTTGAATCCAGGGCCTCAATCACTGTAGAAAAGCACAAGGGAACCTGTATCTTCCAGCGGAAAGGAAGATCTGGTGTCATGGGGTGCAGCCGAGGTATTTACCACCCGGGTGGGTGGGAGGAGCCAGCTTGAAGACTTCCGGCAAGATTTAAAGGGGAAGGAACAATGCCAGACAGTGTGGATGAACAACATATCCACGCTCCTAGAACAATGCAATTAACCAACCATCTGGACAAACGCTGCTTAGAAACAGGAGCCCCTACCATGTGGGGGGAAGGGGTGGTGATGGTAAAAGAAACAAACTGATAAGCTTTTCGCAAGAGTTTGGTTCACTCTAGGTAATGAAGCAGTGCTCCGTGAACATCCAGAGTATGTAGTGATGCCTCTCCATGATTCGAACAGTCTGGGTAATACGATGTCCCAATTCAACCTTCAGTTTCTAATGGTGTAACCTGCTGCAAGAGCTGTGTCTCGAAGTAAGATCAGTAGATCTTCTTCGAGAAAGGTTCCTGCAGTAGGTCATTACAATAGGACTGACGCCACCTGGCGTCGGGCTGCACATCAGATTTTTCTAGCAATCCCTGATGGGGGACTGCCCACCCGACATCACGTGACCGATGTCAGTGTGGCTGGTCACCACGCCTGCCCTCCAGTTCTCCCACCGGAGCCAGGAAGAGCCCTGACAGCAGGAGCAAACAGGATTTGGAGTCCCTGTGTAAGAAATAAAATGAGGGGAAGGAGGGAGGGGAAAATATGACCCACTGAAGGAACCTCTCTCGAAGATCTACTGTTACGGTAAGTTCCTACGTAACTGTACTATCTTACTTCGAGAGAGTTCCTTCAGTAGGTCATTACATATAGGACAGAGCCCCAAGCAGTCTCTCCAAAGAGAGACCGAGAGAAACCAGGGAGGAGGAGAAAATATCTCCCAACAGAAACTGGAACCAGAATGGACCCAGCCTAGGACAGAAGACCCTGCAAGACAGCTAGGCCGAAGCCAGCCCTCCACCTAGAAGCAAAGTCCACCGACTGTAGTGTTTAGTGAAGGTATGGACAGAACTCCACGTGGCTTCGGCACAGATATCAGCCGAAGAGACATTCTGCAAAAAAGCAGCGGAAGCAGCCATGCCCCTAGTAGAATGGCCTCTGATGGGACCTGGCAGAGGGTTTTTCGTACTTTTGGTAACAATATCGAATACAGCTGCCTAACCATTTGGAAAGGCACTGCTTGGAAACCACTTTGCCCTAAAACCTGGGGGCAAAAGAAACAAAAAGCTCATCGCAGCTATGGAAATCTTTAGTCCGGTATGTGTAGCACCGAAGGATCCAATAGACGTCCATGGTGTGCAGGAGTGCCTCACCTCTATTCGAAGGGGACGGAAAGTAAACAGGAAGCTCTACTGATTGGTTCAGTGTGGCTTCTGACACCGTCTTGGGTAGAAACTTAGGATTTGTCCTGAGGACCACCCGGTCCTTGTGGAAAAAAGGATAGGGCTCTTTACAAACCAGAAGAGCGTGAAGCTCAGAAATCCTTCGGACTGATGTAATGGCAACTAAAAATAACGTCTTCCAGGAAAGGAAGGGCAAATCGCATCTCATGGCCAGCTCAAATGGGGAAAGAGTGAGCTTCTCCAACACAAAGTTTAAATACCAAGGTGGAGTTGGACTGCGGATGGGGGGGGGTTCAGATGGAGGTTCCCTTTCAGAAAGGTTTCTGAGACTTCCAATTGAGCCACAGGTTTACCATCCACCAGCTCGTGGTACACCGAAATTGCGGAAAGGTATACTTTCAAGGAAACATATGACAGACCAGAGTCTGAAAGATGAAGGAGGTAGTCTATGATTTGAGGGGCAGAACAAGAAAAGAGGTTCCAATTCTTGGAAGTCACCCAGATGAAAAAACGTTTCCACTTCATGGCGTAAGTGGAAAGAGTAGAGGGTTTTCTAGCCTCAGTAAGGACTTGAGCAACTTGGGAGGAGACCCCGAAGCAAGAAATCACTATGTCTGCAGCAGTCATGCATAAAGATGCAGTGTCCTGAGACCCGGATGTACAAGATGACCTTGACCCTAGGTCAAGAGGTTGTGGGTCACTGGAAGTGGAACCGGTGGTTCCCTGGATAGCTGCTGTAACATCAGAAAAACCATTACTACATCGACCTTGAGTCACGCCGGGATGCTGGTTTTGGGGCCTCGGTTCTCCAGTCTCTATTCCCTAAGTAGGGAGTGTGCGCCTTGCCTCCCTCCTCCCGGAGAACTGCTAGGAGTCTGCCAATAAGTGTGGATGAACAACATATCCATGTCCCTAGAAATACAGGTTACTCACCTGTAACAGGAGTTCTAGGAATGGTATATGTTGTTCATCCACACGACCCACCCGACCTTCCCGGCTTCGACGCACAACCTGAGCTTCCAGTGGGCCAGATCTGGCGTCATGGGGCGGAGCCGAGAGTTTTACCACCCGGGTGGGTGGGAGGAGCCAGCCTTCCGGCAAGATTTAAAGCGGCAAGGAACCTGCCAATAAGTGTGGATGAACAACATATCCATGTCCCTAGAACCAAATTTGTCTCGGCCAGAGAGGAGCGATGAGAATCACCCTCGCCTTCTCTGCCTGAAGCTTGAGAAGGACCCTCTGGAGAATAGGAAATGGAGGGAAGGCGTACATAAATTTCCCTGTCCAGGAGAGAGACAGCACGTCGTGCCAGAAAGCACCATGCCCTGGAACGAGTGAGCAAAAACTAGGAAGTTCTGTGCTGTATTGAGAGGCGAAAAGGTCAATTTCCAGATGCCCCCAATTTAGGAAGAGAGATTCTACCACTTCCTGATTTAATTCCCATTCATGAGCTAGGGTCTGAGACCTGCTAAGACTGTTCGCCAGGACATTTAGAATGCCTGGAACGTGTAAGGCCACAAGAGCCAAACTGTGCTGGACCGCCCAGTTCCACACCCGCATCGCCTCCCTGCACAGGGGATACGATCGGGTTCCTCCTTGTTTGTTGAGGCACCAGACTACTGACATATTGGCCGTTTGGACCAGCAGTGATCCCTCGAGAAGGTGAGTCTGGAAGGCTTGTAAGGCATACAAGACTGTGCTCATCTCCAGAACGTTGATGTGCAAAGGTGCTTCCAAGCTGGATCACAGTCCCCGAGCTTGGTGCTCCCCCAGATGTGCTCCCCATCCCATGTTCGAAGCGTCCATAGTTAGGGATGTCAGAGGAGCAGGGTTCCTGAAGGGAAGACCTAAGGAAAGGTTGCAGGGGTCCCTCCACCAAAGCAATTCTTTCTGAAGTGCTGAGGAGACCAGTACCGGATAGTCCAGGTCATCCAGGAGTTGATCCCACTGCATGAGCAAGGACCACTGAGTAACTCTCATGTGAAGCCTCGCCAGGGGAACAGTAGTGATAGAGGCTGCCATCAGGCCAAGAAGGTGGAGGATCTCCCGGGCCGGGGTGGTCCTGGGTGAAGCCACTTGCGAAGCCTGACGGATCAGGGTCTCCACCCTGTCTGGAGGAAGGAAGGCTATGCATTGGACCGTATCCAAGACTGCCCCAAAGAACTGTAGCCTCTGCGACGGGATCATGGATGAATTGGGAATACTGACTGTAATCTCCAGTCTGCCAAAGAGGTCTAAGGTGAAAGAGAGAGAGCCTCCAGTAAGGAGTCCCTGGATGCGGCTAAGATCAGCCAATTGCCCAGGTAAAGGAAAAATGTGATACCCTGGTGGCGTAAAGAAGCCGCCACCACCGCCAGGTAGTTGGTAAACATCCTGGGTGCCAAGGACAGACCAAAAGGGAGCGCCCAAAACTGGAAGTGCTCCCCTTGGAATTGGAACCGCAGGAAATGCGGTGGCTGGGGAAGATCGGAAGGTGCAGGTGAGCATCCTGCATATCCAGAGCGCACAACCAATGATCCTCCAGAAGGAGTGGGAGGAGGCTCTGGAGCGTCAACATCTGAAACTTTTTGTACTCAACAAACTGACTGCGGCTGCTTAAGTTGAGAATGGGTCTGAAGTCTCCCGTCTTTTTTGGAACCAGGAAAAACTGGGAGTAAAACCCCCGGCCCCTTTGCTGGAGGGGAACACACTCTATTGCTTCCTTGAGCAAGAGGCTCTGAACTTCTTCTTGGATGAGAAGAGCCTAATCCCTGGAGTAAGAAGACCTTTTTGGTGGAGATTCTGGAGGAATTTCCAGAAACTCTATGGTGTGTCCTACAGACACCAGTTGTGTCGGAGGTTACTGCCTTCCACTCCTGCGCATGGTGGGTGAACCCTTCCTCCCACCTGCTCCTCATCATGAGACTGAGGAGGTAGTGGGGATAGTGAGTCAGGAAGTGGCAGGATGTTCAGGGGGAGGGCCCCGCTGCGCATCTCTGGTTTTGGGAGGCCGGTGGAGTGACGGAAACCGTGGACTTGCGTTTGTCCTGCTGCCGAGCCGGGGCCCACTTCCTCTGCCTCCAGGTCCTTTTCCGAAAAGCTGCTGCTGCTGAGTGCCCGATCGGTACATGGACCTCACTGATCTGAGAGCGAGGCCTCTGTCCTGGAGATCAGTGATGATATCTTTGGTGTCACCACCAAAAAGCACCGGACCCCGGAAGAGGGCATCCTGAATCACCGACTGTACCTCGTTGGCAAGGCCAGAGATACGAAGCCAGGAATGCCGTCTTAGGGTGACAGCAGCTGCCGAGGTGCGAGCTACAGAGTTGACGGAGTCGTATGTAGCCCGTAAAGCATGCCTATATAAAAAGCGAGAGAGGTGAAGGTCCTTGGCAAGCTCCTTTTTGAGGCTCGAGGGTTCCACAGACTGGACACGAGCCTTGAACCTGGCTAGAGTAGCCTTTTGGTTGGACACCATATGGGCCATATTGTTGAAGGATCTAAGTGTGTATGTGGCCGAGGCGTAAACTTTTCTACCAAACTGGTCCATCTGCCTCGACTCTTTGTCTGGAGGAGAGGTGCTCATGTGCTTGGGTGCTGTAGAGCAGTCATGAGCAGCTGAGATGACAGAGTCCGCCTTAGGATGTGTCTTTAGGAACGGAGCATCCTTCGGCGCCCAGTAAATCCTGTCTGCCCTCTTGGGGACAGCTAGGAGACAATGAGGCATCTGCCAGACCACAGAGGTGAGATCCTGGTGAGGCCCGATCCAGGGAGGAGACAGAGACTCTAAGTCCAGGTGTTCAGCTAGCCTCTGTCTCATTGGGTCTTGTTCCTCCGACTCCCAGTTGAAATTCTTCATGGACCTCAGAAGATCCAAGAAGGCAGGGTCCTCTGGGTGGGACTTGGGGGAAACCTTGTCTTTCAGACCCTCGGGCTCCTCCAGGGTGTCCTCCGCCAACTCGTTGACATCCTCCTCCTCATCATCGTCTGCCCCCTCGCCAGGAAGATTATGGATGTCGGGAAGGGTAATATCCAGACGAGCCACCCTTGAGATATGTACCATGGATGGAGAAGAACTTCTCAGGGATGCAGACCTAGGAGAATGCGGAGGAGTGAGTCTCGTCTCCAGGTCGGAAACCAACTTCGAGTGCGCCACTGCCACCAAGACTGGATGAAGGTCTTAAAATCTGGCGTAGCCGGAGGAGGAGGTTGTGGCTGAGGAGGAGGCATAACCGGTGGGGGCGGGTAATGGTAACCCTGGTATCCCTGATAATGGTAGTAGGGATTATAACCAGGGTAGTACTGCCCAAAACAACTCCATTCAGGTGGACGACCAGCTGGGAAATGGTCCCCAGGATACCCGAAAGGGTAATGTGGGACAGTCCGGGGTGTGGTATAAATACCAGTTGTCATATCTGACGGTGGGGGTACCCATGTTGGACCCGCTGTACTATAAATCGGAATGGGGTACGATGTTGGGACCGGCACCAGAAGGGGATCTGGCGTCGGAGGGGCTGGTGTTGGGACCAGGTCTGGTGTCAGAGCCAAGGCTGGGGCAGACCACAGGGCCCTGGCTGTGGAAGAGTTGTTGGGATATCCGGCTCCGGAATGGGAATCGCTGGATCCGACAGGATCGGGGATGGGATATTCATCGGCTCCGAAGGGATACCACCTGGAGGAGGAGGAGGAGGGGCCAAGGAGCAGCCTCCTTCTCCGTCACCCCGTCAGGAAAACGTGGGACAGACCCCGAAGAATCTACCACATTGAGGGGGTCTGTGCTGTCTTCGCCTGAAGTACCCGCCAGGGAAGGGGAGGGTAAAGGCAAAGGAAGAGGGGGGAGAAGGGCCTTCTCCCCCTGGTTCTGCCGGTCGTCGGGTGAGGTGCCGCTAGGCCCAGACGAGAGAACCACGCCCGAGCAGCCATTGGAGGAGCCCCTGACCGACTGGTGCCGGGCGGGTCCCCAAAGGCTGGGGAGCCATCTTACCGGCAGCCATGTGGTCACCAGAGGAGCCGGGGGCCAACTTAGCAGTCGTAGAGGTGCAGCCGTCGGAGGAGCCGATGGTTGACTGATCCGCTGAAGATTTGCCAGACTTACCGTCCAGGGTCTTCTTAGGCGGTTGCTGAGCTTTGCTCGTCGAGGGCCACGAGGTCTCAGGTTGGTCCTTGGAGCGCTCCCGTGATTTCTCCTTATGATGCTTCTTTGAGGGAGATTTCTCAGAAGAGGACTTTCTAATGCGGTCCATTTGCTTTTCTAAAGAAGCTAAGCGGACCTTTAGAAGGTGAGCCTCCAAAGCCTGCTGTCTCCGCTTCTTGGTGGCCTGATTAAAAGTTTGGCACTCCAAGCAGGAGGAAACAGGGTGGTCTGGGCCCAAACAGATCACATACTTAGGGTGACCGTCCTTATGAGGGATCTGCATGCCACAGGATGAGCACTTCTTCTTGGGTGAAGACATCAAGTAGTGGAATATTGAAAATAAAGATTTAGCAAAGGAGGAATTAATCCGACGCAAGAACTAACACGATCACTGTATGGAAGTCTGCAATGCAACTGACACGAGGCGACAGCGAGAAAGAACTGGAAGGCGGGCGGGCCGGTGGCGCTGAGGGTTGAGGCGCCGGACGTCACACCTCGCGACACGCGTTCGGGAACCGACATGGGCCGCCGGGGGTCGGCAGAGGCAGGGAAGGATGGAGCGTTCAGAGGACTGCTCCTTCCCTGGGGAGGAGGGGTCTTCTCGGCACTGGCACCTGTGTGCCCCCTAGCAGAGGCTGGGGAGCAAAGGTGTTCGGGCGCGTAAAAGAGGGTGCATCGGATGCAGAGGTCTCAAGGAGAGCGCACATGGGAGTGTGCACGCACCACCTTGGTTGGTGTCACTGCCCACATCCGACTCCAGAGGGAGCAAAAAAACTAGAAAAACCCTGCCGCACGCCTACATGAAGCAACCTCGCCATCCCTCATTGCTCCCAGGCTGACTCCCGTTCTAGACCTGTGTCCGTGACACCTTGGCCGGTGCCATGGCCCCGCCCTGGGGGGCAAGCCAGGGAGCAGGGAGGATAGCTCATATGGGAGTGAGGACGGCGGGGGCCGTGACTGGGCTGATGTATGGCGATGGGGCAGGGGGAAAAAAGAAAAAAAAAACTGGAAGGCAGGTGTGGGGACCACCCACTATATACGGTCACGCTGATATCGGTCACGTGACGTTGGATGGTCTCGTCAGGGATTGCTAGAAAAGTCTGCCGTGCAGCCCGACGCCAGGTGGCATCAGTCCTATATATAATGACCTATTGAAGGAGCCCTCTCGAAGTAAGATCTTAGGATTCGTTCTCAAGGAGACCCTGTCCTTGTGAAAACCAAATAAGGCTTCTTACACATCAGGGACTGAAGCATTTAAAAATAACGCCTTCCATGACAGAAGACGCAGCTCGCAACTTGCAGCAGGTTCAAAAGAAGACAAAGTGAGCTTTTCAAGAACAAATAAAAGATCCCATGGCGGGACAGGATCCTGGATAGAGGCTTCAAATGCAAAATGCTCCGTTAGAAGGTACGGGAAATGTAACCTTGCCCTCAACTGGTATGTGGTAGGCCGAAATGACAGACAAGTACACCTTAAGCGAAGAGTAACTGAGTCCTGCATCAGATAAAGAGAAGAGGATGGCCCAGACGTCATGCCCCAAATTCTTTGGGATACGGTTAAAATGCTGATTAGGGAGAGGTTGATCTCAATAGCTACATACAAAAAAAGGGAAAGAGAAAAACAAAAGGAACAACTTAAGCAGGAACTTAAAGCCCTTGAAGGGCAACAGAAAATAAAGTTTGTTAGAGAAAGAGAGAGAGAGAAATAAGGGACCTCAAACAAAGGCCCCAGAGGATACTGCTTCTGGAGACTGAAAAGGCCCTACTATACACAAAACAGGCCTATTATGAAGGGGGACCAAAAGCTACATGCCTACTGGCATACCGACGGAAACAACAGTCAGCTAGGGCAAACGTCACCAGCATTCGACACCCGGTCTCAGGTTCTTTCCCCTACAGATGGGAGCAGATAGCTGAAACGTTTGTCCCGTACTATAAAAAACTATATCACCCTCAACAGGACACTAGTCCTGAGGACGCCTGAGTTTTCTAGAAGCTCTAAAACTACCTGGGCTCACTGAGGCCCATAGACAAACTTGAACGCCCAATCACGCAACAGAAATTAGTGACATGTGGGGGCTAGGTGGGTAAATGTCCGGCCCCGACTGGTTTGGGAGGGGGGTAATTTTACAAAATGTTTTAACGGACCTGACTCACATCTTGAACACGGTATATAATCAGGTATGGTTAGAGGGAGCTGTGGTTCCCCATCGTGGAATTACACTTCCATAACGGTGATTCCAAAAGAAGGCAAGGATCTGAAGGAGTGTGGGTCCTACAGACCAATTTCCCTCCTTAACGTAGATTATAAAATTTTTACTGCAATTATAGCCAAAAGACTCCAGTCTTTTCTGGCAGATCTAATACACCTGGACCAAACGGGATTTGTGGAGGGTAGGCAGGCCCCAGAGGGAGTAAGACGAACCATCAACATAATTGACATCATCAACAAAACAAGTATACCCTCCTTCCTGTTTTATGAGTCTCGACGCAGAAAAAGCGTTTGACAAAGTCGACTGGAATTTTCTCTTCTTGGTCCTTAAAAGAATGGGCTTGCCATCGACGTTTATGGAGGCAATTAAGGCTCTGTATGCCTCCCCACAAGCCTTTGTTAGGGTGAACGGGGGTATCTCGCGGAGGTTTACCCTAGGGCGAGGCACAAGGCAAGGTTGCCCACTGTCCCCCTTTCTTTTTGATTTATATAAAGAACCCCATGCCCAGGCGATAAGGGAATCAGGTGAGGTCAAGGGAGGGGAAGTGGACGGGGAGGAACACAAAATATCCTTATAAGCGGACGATGTCCTTCTGTATATAACCAACCCGGACAAATCCATCCCTAAAATATGGGCTCTCATTGATAAATTTAGTCAGTTCTCTGGATACACACTAAATAAAAATAAAACAGAACTTCTGAAATTTCACTACAGCCCTCCCATTAATATAATGCAGATGTTGGACATGAAGTGGAATAGGGGGAAAATTAAATACCTAGGTGCTCAAATCCCAAAAAACTTGACAATGCTATACTCAAACAATTTCGAACCCATAATAACTCGGATTAAGCAAGATATTAAAAGGTGGGAAGCTCTCAACCTATCCTTATACTCAAGGATACAGTCAGTATCCATGAACATACTCCCTAAATACCTGTATCTCTTCCAGTGCCTCCCAATAAAAATCCATAAAAAACAATTTCAGGCCTGGCAAAGGATGCTTACAAGATACTGTATATCTGGAATAATAGAAGACCTAGACTTAAAAATACGGTACTGCAGACCAACAAAAAGTTTGGAGGCTGAAATGTTCCTAATCTGGAAGATTATTTCTTAGCCACTCAGCTAAAATGGGCCTTATTATGGTCGGTTAAAACATATAAGGCACAATGGAAGACAACTGAGGTGGCCAAGACAGATGGTATGCCGCTGGGAGCCAGGGTGATGAGACCGGAGATCCAAATTAGAGACCAGGATATATCACTGATGTCCGTGAAAAATACGCTGGGTTCTCTAAAACATCTATGGAATAAACATAAAGCAGATGAGGAGACTTGGCCATTGAGATGGTTTGCCTGGGACCCGGACTTTACACCATCTAGGCAGGATCTAACCTTTAAAAACTGGGGTAGACTGGGTTTATATTCCCTAAGTCAGTTTCTACAGGGAAACACTGTCTTAGAGTTCACTCAGATTAAAGAAGAATACTCGTTGAGACAGGCAGACTACTTTAGATACCTCCAAATAAGATCTTACATACATGGCCTGCAGAATCTTCACAAACGCTTCACCGCAGTAACAGGGTTGAGAGAGACTGTAACTAAAATAGTAAACTCAGCAAAGGTTAAGGGTTTGGGCTCGGCTCGATATGAAGCCCTGAGAGATAGAAGAGGGGGCAGAACCGATCACATTAAGAGCAGATGGGAAAGGGAAATGGGGGAACACTCTGAAGATGAGGACTGGACCTCGGCTGTGGCACTGGCTCTCTGGACCACGTCCTCTCCGATGTGAAGGGAGTACGAGTGGAAGGTAATAACGAGATTCTTCATTGTCCCAGGGAATCAGTGTAAATGGGATAAGAAATGCACTGGGGAATGCTGGCAGGGGTGTGGGGTAATTAAGGTGGACTACCTACATGTATTTTGGTCTTGCCTGATTCTCACAAACTACCGGACAGAAGTACAACAGAAAATAAAAGCGGTATTCTCCATACAGTCTGTACTGGGTCCTGGGAATCTGATACTGGGCATGAAACCAGTAGAAATCAGAGGAACGAACAAAATATACCTATGGAGCATTCTTCTCACTGCCTCTCATAAGGCTCTAACTAGAAGGTGGCTTTCACCAAGTCCGCCGACAAGCCAAGACTGGCTATCAATTATAAATGAAATCAGGGACATGGAGGAAGTCACGTACAGAATAAATTTGAGAACACAGTCTTGGTTGGAGAGGTGGACTCCATGGCTGATGCTACCAAATACAAGGGAGGTGGAACAGACTAAGAGGAAATAGGGGTAGGGAGCGGGGACTGGAGAGCCACATAAAAAGAGATAAAAGAGAATCAAGCCTTCCAGGTCGCTCTTCGTAAAATTAGAAGTAGAATAAAATAAACTTGTAGGGGAATAGATTGAATAGATGAAATGGGAGATGGATAAAGATACCCCTTGTAAATATCCTTGTGCTCCTTTTATACATACTGGATATACTGGACAAAAGAAGGCCATCTCGGCCCATCAAGATTGTCCCCTACAATAGTGGGTCAATTTCCTTCATGTGTTTGTTAACCATGTATCTAAGTTCTTTTTAAAAGATTCAAGGGTTTTTGAATTTACCAAATACTTGGGAAGTGAATTCCAGATCTGAGGTACCCTAACACTGAAGAAGTTTTTTCTTAAATTTGTATTTACCCGTTCTACAGTTAGTTGTTTATTATGTAATCTACCCACAATGTGTTTATTTGCATATGTCAGTCCGCATAGTTTCATCTGAATTGGGCATTTTAAAATATGAAATAAAAGTAAAAGGTCACCTCTCAATCTTCTTCTTTCCAGTGAGTGTAGTCCTGTTTTAGTTAATCTGATATCATAAGAGTCTTTTTTTAATCTAGGTATCATCCTAGTCAATCTTCTTTGGACTTGTTCCACTCTAAAGATATCCTTCTTGAGATAAGGGCTCCAATATGGAGAAGCATAGTCAAGGTAGGGTCTAACATATGATCTGTACAAAGTGATGAAGCATTGTTCAGATTTATTTACAAAAGTTTTATCTGCCTCAGCATAGTGTTTGCTGTATTTGCCACTCTGTTACAGTGTAAATTGGCAGATAATTTAGTGTTAATCATAATCCCCAGGTCTCTTTCACGTTCAGAACTTTTAATTAGCTTATTATTTAACCAATAAACATTTTTTGGGTTATTTTTTCCAAAGTGTAGTACCACACACTTGTCGATGTTAAAGTCCATAGAGTTTCTTTTAGCCCATGTTTCTATAGTTTGAAGATCTTTCTGGAGAATTTCACTATTTAAAGCTGTGTCCACCCTTCCTCCCAGTTTGGTATCGTCCGCAAACTTAGTTAAAAAGTTGCTGGAAGTGATAAATAGGTCCCCAATAAATAAGTTAAACAGGGTGGGACCCAGGATCGACCCCTGAGAGACACCACTAGCAACCCTACGAGGTATAGACATTGAATTGTTAACCCTAACAGCCTAAGTTCTATCATATAACCATTGTGATACCCAATTTATCAAGTAATCTGAAAGACCGAGTTTGCACATTTTCTCAATTAACAATGAATGGGGTACTTTATCAAAGGCTTTGCTATAGTCCAGAAGGATAACATCAGATGGAATGTGATTATCCAATAACCTACCAGTGTTATTATAGAAGGAGATCAAGTTTGTTGTACAGGATGATTCTGTTTTGAAGCCATGTTGCGTTAAGTCCTGAATCCCCAGTAAGTGTATTTCAGAATCAATATAGGATTTAACTATTCTTTCCATGGCCTTACCAACTAATGATGTAAGACTAATTGGCCTATAGTTATGAACCCTAGATTTATTCCTCTTTTTTTAAAATTGGGATAACAGCTGCAATATGCCAGTCCTTTCGTACACAACCTTCTTTCAGGGATTTGTTGAATATCAAGGTTAACAGAAGGGTGACTGATTCAATGGTTTCTTTCAATAACCTAGCATTAATATTATCAGGTCCTGAGCTGGTAGAATTTTTTTAGTAAAGAAAGAACATTTCTTACTTCCTGCTCATTAATAATTGGGAGTATGTGGGTTTGTTTACACCTTGGATAATAATTGTCATTATTAAAGAATTCTGAAGAAAAATAATCATTAAATATGTTAGCAATATTTTGATCATCAGTAATAGATATCCCATTGTGTATAATTGATCCTATTTTACTTGAGTCACCTCTTTTGCTATTTATGTATGAAGGAAGTGACTTTTTATTAGTTTTTGAGTGAGCCAAAGTAAATTCTAGTTTAGTTTTTGCTTGTTTAATTAGTTTTTTTAGGAAATATACTGAATTTTTATATTTAACCCTTATACCCGGAGAACCACTTATTTTTAATTTTTTAAAGCGACACTCTTTTAATTTGATTTGTCTAGAAATACTTTTGTTAAACCAAAGAGGTATTTTTCCTTTTTTATTATATTTATTTTTCATGGGTACATAAGACTGTTCCAGTTGATATACTGTATAGTTTGTTTAAATATATCCCAAGCTTCAGAAGTGCTTTTATTCAGAAACTTCTTAATCCAATTTGTTTGGTGCAATACATGATTAATTTGTTTAAAATTTGCTTTATTGTAATTTTTTTGTAAAGTACCTGTGTTAGTTTTGCTTTTAGTGATCCTAAAATTAAACAATATTACATTATGGTCACTATTACCAATGGGACAAGTAATATCTATGTCTGACACTAGATTCCCTGAGTTAGTCAGAATAAGATCTAGTATACTATTTCCTCTAGTAGGAAGTTTAATTAATTGTTTAAGTCCTTGATCGATACACAGGTTTATTAATTTTTTTTCTTGAGAATTTATTCCAGTAGAGCTTTCCCAGTTTATTCCAGGCATGTTAAAATCACCCAGTATTAACACATTATTATTTTCAGAAATGTCATTAATTTGATTAATTAGTTTATTGGTATATTCAAAATCAGATGATGGGGGTCTATAACATACTCCTATAGTTAGTTTCGGCTGTCCTTTAAATAGTATTTGTACCCCCAGAGTTTCCAAGTCAGAGTTTTGTGTTGCTTCTGTTGATAGTATATCGTTATGAACGAATAAGCATACTCCACCTCCAATTTTATCCACCCTGTCCTTGTGATATAATTTATAACCAGGTAATTCCTTGCCCCATTTAGAAGCAGGGTCCCACCATGTCTCAGTTACAGCAATAATACCAATGTCCAATAATTTACATTTGCATTCCAGTTCTGCCACATTCAAATTGTTTAAGGATCTAGCATTAAAACTCAAGATTTTACAGTATTTAGTCGTTGATTTTACTGTAGTGGTCTTAATTGTTTTCAGAGAATTTAGACCTGTCCAGTTCTCCCCCACAGAAACTAGTTTAAATTGTTTATTTCAGCTGCGATTTTTTTCCCCTAGTATAGAACTACCCCTTCTACTCAGGTGGAGTCCGTCCCAACAAAAAAGTGAGTCCCTTGCACAAAAATCTTCCTAGTGTTGTATACATTTAATCCCTGCCTTAAACACCACTGTCTTGTCTTAGCCAATTGTTTGTTTTCTTAATTTTGTTTGTAATGGCAATGGAAGTTCTGGGAATTGGTAATATCTCTGAGAAGCAGACTGAACATCCTTTCTCCACCAGTAGATTATTTAGTGCCACATAGCTCTCTTCTATTGTATTACTGTCTGATTTGAGCACATCGTTTACCCCTGCATGTATTATCACTAATGGATTTTGACCTGATTGGGATAGAATAGGATTTAGCATGTCACTGATGTCAGCTATTTTGGCCCCTCTGAACCTTGAACAAGTTCTATTAGCCTTATCAGGGTTGCAAACGGCTCTGTCTATGTGCTTAATTATTGAATCACCCAGCACATAGATTTGTCTCAGTGTAACTTCCTGAGGTACTAAGTGGTTTAATTCCATCATATTTTCAGTACTAAGGTTTAGAGGATGATTATCAATGGATTGTTGTGGATTAAGAATTGTAGGGCTAGAACTATCAATATTAATTAGGGTTTCCTGGGTAATTAGATCAGTTACAATATTCCCTGTATCCAATTGAGATACATCTAAAAGTAATGAAGGTGGTGAATTATTATCAACATTGGATAATATCTGGAAACAATTTGTAATTGGCATTTCAAACTTGTTTGCCTTGTATCCTTTTTTAATTACTCTACCTGAGATGACATTAGCCCAATCTTGCTCTTCAGTAATCTCATCTCTATTCCTTTTCCTGTTTATTTCTTGTTTTTTTATTTAATGGTGGAATGATTTCAGGCATCAGTGGATTTTGTAATAAATTTAATTCTTGATTGGAGGTACTTAATGCATCATTATTTGTTGGTATTACTTGAGAGTAACCAATTCTTTCAATATGACGTCTTAACATGTCTGACTATTTTCTAGTATAATTAGTCTTTCTCCAAATGTGTCTAATTCTTCTTTCATAGCTTTATTTACTGAACATTTCTCAAATTCAAAATTATTTTCCATAATTGGAACAGAGACAACTAATATATACAGGTTACTCACCTGTAACAGGAGTTCTAGGAATGGTATATGTTGTTCATCCACACTCATTGGCAGGTATCCTTGCCGCTTTAAATCTTGCCGGAAGGTCTTCAAGCTTGCTCCTCCCACCCACCCGGGTGGTATAACTCTCGGCTCCGCCCCATGACGCCAGATCTGGCCGCTGGAAGCTCAGGCGAGCGTCAGCCGGGAGGTCGAGAAGGTAGGATGAACAACATACCATTCCTAGAACTCCTGTTACAGGTGAGTAACCTGTACTTTAGGGACATGGGATATGTTGTTCATCCACACTCATTGGCAGACTCCTAGCAGTTCTCCGGGAGGAGGGAGGCAAGACGCACACCCCAATACTTACTTGGGAAAGAGAGACTGAGAACCGAGGCCCCAAAACCAGCATCCCGCGTGACTCAAGGTCGATGTGGTAATGGGTAATGAAGGTGTTTGCTGACTTCCAGGTAGCAGCCCTGCAGATTTCCTGGATAGGGACGCCCCTGGAAGCAGCCACCGCTGCAGCAGTATGGCGGTAGAATGAGCTCTTATCCCTCTGGGAGGCTCCATGCCCGCCAACTTATAGCAGAGATCTATGCAGGAAGTGACCCACCTGCTTATCGTCCGCTTGGCTGCAGGTCTGCCAGATGCGGCTTCAGCGTAGGTGACAAACAGCTGGCGAACCTCTCCGAATTTCAGCCGTGGCGCCTTTGTAATAGGCGAGCGCCTCTAGGGTCCAAAGTATGGAGCCTATATTCGGCCTCCGAGGTGTGATTGGGTAGAACACCGCAGAGTCAACACCTGGTTAAGGTGAAACTCTGACACCACTTGGAAGGAATTTCGGTGGGGGCGCAGGACAACCTTGTCCCTGTGGAAGACCAGGTAAGGAGACTCGATGGAAAGCGCCTGGAGCTCTCCCATCCTTCTGGCTGACGTGATAGCCACCAAGAAGGCGGTCTTCACGACAGGTGAGAGAGCACACCTGTGCATAGGTTCGAATGGCTT
This sequence comes from Neoceratodus forsteri, assembly GCA_016271365.2. Taxonomy (NCBI): domain Eukaryota; kingdom Metazoa; phylum Chordata; order Ceratodontiformes; family Ceratodontidae; genus Neoceratodus; species Neoceratodus forsteri. Next base: position 264,702,972 of record CM057451.1, on the reverse strand, counting down.
GCCCATGAGCTTTGCCAGTACCAGCAGTACATCCCACAGAGGTGGGGGTTCCCGACTGAGGAAATGTGATCAAGGCCTTGAAAAGCGCCAGACCACCTTCTCCTTAGCCACTGACTGCTTCCTGCCCGCGCTCGGGTAAGCAGAGATGGCTGCCAGGTGCACCCTAGGGTCGCCGACCTAAGCCCTTGATTAGAAAGGGACCATAAATAGTCCAAGATGCTTGCCAAGGAACAGGAGGAAGGGTCCAAGCCCTTGTTCTGACACCAAATGGAAAACCTTTTCCATTTGAAGGCACAGCATTTTCTGGTTGACTCACGGGACGCCTAACTACATTGAGGACCTCGCCGGAAAGACCCAAGGCCTGGAACTCTAGCCGTCAGGAACCAGGCCGTCAGGTGCAGGGATTGAAGGTCCGGATGGAACACCTTCCCCTGATTGACTGAGAGCAGGTCCGGGCGAGCTGGAAGCTGCCGCGGAGTCCTGGAGCTGAGACTGAGGAGATCTGGGTACCAGAACTGGCGAGGCCAGTCTGGGGCTATCAGAATCACCTGCGCCTTGTCCCTCCTCGCCTTGAGAAGCACCTTGTGGGGGGCGGGCATGGAACAGTCTCAGCTTCGCGTTCTCCCTGGAGGCGAACAGGTCCACCTGAGGTGTGCCCCAATGGGAGAACAGATGCTGTACTACCTCCGGCAGGAGAGACCACTGTGGGATGCAGCCCCTATCCGCCCAGGGCATCGGCCAGGGTGTTGGAGGCTCCTGCCACATGAATGGCTAGGAGATCCGCCCAGGCTGCGCACGAGTGACCAAATGCGGAGAGCCTTGCATAGAAGCATGGAGCGCGCCCGCCCTGGCGGTTTAGATAGAACATGGTCGTGGTATTGTCCGTCTGACTGGACCACTTGACCCCGGAGGAACGGAGCAAAGGCGGTGAGAGCTAGGCGGACCGCCGAGCTCCAGCAGGTTGATGTGGCATCGACTCCTGCTGGGACCAGAGGCCATGAGCCCGTGTTCCCCAGATGGGCACCCCAACCCATCAGAGAGGCATCGGCGATAGAGAGACCGCCGGCTCGGGCGGATTTAACGGGATGCCCTCCTGCAAATGATCTGGAACGTCCACCACTGGAGAGCTGCTCCACATCCCTGAGTCACCGCACAAGCTGGTCCAAAGGATCGCAGCGCCAGACCACTGGCTGGCCAGTCCCCACTGAAGGGGACGATGTTCCAGCGGGCCAACGGACCACGCCTGTGCAGGCCGCCATGAGACCCAGGAGGCAGAGGAAGTCCCGGGTAGGATAATTGCCCAACCAGAAATGATCGGGCAAGGAGGAAAGAACCCGCCCTGTCCGCGGAGCCGCGCCTGGTCAAGAGAGTCGAGCTGCGCCCGATGAATAGAATCACCTGCTTTGGCTCGAGTTCGCTTGGCCTCGTTGATAAGGAGGCCCAGTTGAGAGCAGACCTGAGGGCCAGATCTCTGGACCACTCCGCCTCCTTCCTGGAGGGAGCTGCTATCAGCCAGTCGTCCAGGTAAGGGTACACCCGGAACCCTCGGCGCCGCAGGAATGCTGTCACCACTGCCATGCATTTGGTGAAGACCCTGGGAGCTGGAGACAAGCCGAAGGGCATGGCTTGGAACTCGAAAAGGGATTCTTCCGCTCGGAAGCGAAGGAATCTCTGGTGAGACGGACGGATAGGGACGTGAAAAAACGCGTCCTGCAAGTCCAGAGAGCAGAACCACACGCCGCGTTCCAAGGATGGTATTATCTGAGCCAGAGTGACCATCCTGAAGGTTCGAGACCTTAGGAACTTGTTTAGGTCGTGTAGGTCGAGAATGGGGCGCCAGCCCCCCGTCCGTTTCGGAACCAGGAAGTACCTGGACACAAACCCTGGGTCTGAAGGAGGGTCCGCCACCTCTCTTATCACCTCCTTCTGGAGGAGGAGAGCGATGTCGGCTCGACGAGCCGCCAGTGAGGCTGGGGACCCCGAAGCGCCCCGAGGGGCGACGGCTCTGAAGGGTGGTGCCTGCTCGAATTCCAGAGGCAGGCCTCTTCCCACCACCTCCAAGACCCACCTGTCCGTGGTAACAGCGGACCAGGCGAACGGAAGTGCCGGAGCCGCCTCCCCACGGGGACCCAGGGTAAGGTGACGGGATGGGGCGACACCCCCAGCCCGGCCACTGGGCAGGCTTGGAGGAGGGATCGCCGAGGGACCTCCTGGGCCTTTCCTCCCTGCCTCCTGTTAGAGGAAGCCGGGCGTTGGGTTTGGGATGCCACTGGCCGAGCCTGTTGGCCCTGGACGTTGCTGGGCGAGGGCACAGTACAGAAGGACGAAGGGCTTAGGCTGCGGTTTGCTGCCTTTGTCCTTCTGAGCGGAAGAGACCGAGTCCAAGGTAGCATTGGACTTCTCGATCCTCTGCAGGTGACCTTCCACCCCAGGGTCAAGAGGTCAGTCCCCAAAAGGAACATCCGCCAACTTGTGCTGGGTATCCGGGTAAAGGTGGATATCCTCAGCCAAGCCCGCCGACGATAGCCACTGCGGCCGCCACCGATCTGGCACATGAGTCCCTATATCCAAAGCAGTCTGGAGCTGCTGTTTGGCCACTGCCTCGCTCCTGGTCCCGCACCTGCTTAACCGTAGTCTGCAGATCGGCGGAAGATGAGGATGACCTCATCCAGGGAGCCCAACAGGGCATGAGAAAAATGTGCATGAGGACGGCCGAACTGGCCTGACGAAGGCCGAGAGAGGACGCAGATAGACTTTTCGCCCGACATAGTCCAATTCTTGACCCTTGTCAGGAGGTTTGTCCACATCCCTGGCGCTGCCGGGCGCCCGAAAACGCTGTCGGTAACCAACCCTCAGCAGAGGGGTGTTCCAAAACGGACAAGGAACCGGTAGGGACCGCATACTTCCTGGCCATCCTGGCTCAAGGCGCAGGGCAGGAAGCAGGGCCGCCAAAGCTCCAGTGCCGACCCACTATGGCCTCGCCACCGAAAGGCCTCCGTCGGAGAATCCCCGGTCCAGAATCTCCGTGAGGGGATACCTGGCCCGCTTGGAACGGTTCGAGCTCCATCCCGGTGGACTCCGAGATGAGCCAAGCAGTCCTAGGAAGGACGACGGCTATCGCCCATTGACTGACCTCCTGAAGACTCCAAGTCCAGTCGCTTGGAGAAAAAGGAGGAATCATCTTCGGACTCGGAAGAGTCCTCGAAGAGCTGCCTCTGGCCTGAGCCACCCTTCACCTGCCGAGGTCGGTCGGGAGTGAGGGTAACTGACAGCCGATGGGGTAGACCCTTAGCCGACCGAGAATCCTTGGTCGGAGCCCCAATTGGTGGCTGTGGAGGCGGAGGTTCCACAGGAATCGGTGGAGCAGCTGGTTTTGGCCGAACAACCGGCCTGGGTATAGGCTCCTCGGATAAGTCGAGGGGTTGTGTCGGCCGCTCCGGTGACAGCCACTTAATGGCCGGGGAAGGCGACGGGGTCGGCTTACTCCCGGCCAGGAGGAGCTGTTGCAACATAAGGTCCTCGTACCGTCGACGTAATTTACGCCGAAGCCTCCCCTCGTCCGAGGAGGAGGACGAGGACGAGCGGCGACGCCGCTTACCGCGGTGCCGAGACCGAGACCGCCTATGACGGTGGGATCGGCTGGACCGCGAAGAGGTCCAAGACCGAGACCGAGAGTCCCGGAATTTCCGAGGTCGGTGCGGGGAGGTGTCGGCCGGAACCGGCACTCCCTTCGGCTCGGATGGTCCATCCGAGGGCCCGAACCGGAGGCACAGGCGAGCCCACGGGATCCCCAACTCCTCCCGGGGAACCGGGAGAGGGAATCTCGCTGCTAAAGGCGACAGCCCGATCCAACGGGTCGAGAAAAATCTCGACTCGCGGTGGGAGTCTCGTCAACTGACCTGACGGGACACCGTGAGGCCAGTGGTCGGCCGGCGTCGATCGAAAGTCGACGATCGACGACTCGGGAGAGGGACCTTTCCCGCTCCCAAGAGCGTCGACGGAGGGACTTACCCCTGTCCTTCTTTTTGGACCGAGAATAAGGTCCAGCAGACGCAGGCCCTTCTCCTTTAGTGGAGAGGGACAGACAAAGCTCCTTAAAAGAAGCCGTGTAGGAAGAACCCAGAGAGAGCGGGATAAATGCCGCGGCCGAGGAAGATACGGCCCGCGCCGCCTCCTCTTCGAGGGCGACCATCCGCTCGAGCTGATCCGCCGAGCCCGCCGCCGCAGACACCGCCAACCGGGCCTCCTTGGACTTCACCGGAGGGAAACGCTTCTCGGGACGGCCCAGTTGCAATCGGGCAGCACGGTCTTCGAGGACGTAGGCCGAGAAAGATGAGCACAGGTCGCAAGCCTGCGGGTCGTGCTCAAGGCCTAAGCAGTAGACACGTGGAGTGTGGATCCGTCCGAGACATCTTCTGCCTGCATGGGCATCTCCAAACTGGAGTCGATTTGTCCATCGTAGTCACGAGGGATCAAGACTGAAGTCTTTTTCAAAATTTATTTTTAACCCAAACGGAGAAATAGGAACTAGTCTCAAACGCAGAGCGTTAAGAGGGAACCTGAGCTTCCAAGCGGTAAGGAAGATCTGGCGTCATGGGGCGGAGCCGAGAGTTCTACCACCCGGGTGGGTGGGAGGAGCAAGCTTGAAGACCTTCCGGCAAGATTTAAAGCGGCAAGGATACCTGCCAATGAGTGTGGATGAACAACATATCCATGTCCCTAGAAATACATATTACATGATTGACATTTTAAACCAATTTCCCCATCGATAGTCATAACAGTGACATTTGCTAATAAACTATTCTCCATTTTCTGTTAGTAAGTAATGAAGCTTAATACTTACAAATATAATTTCCTGGGGTATATGAGGTAAAGATCCCTATACTCTAACTAAGATTTAACAACTTGATCCTAGAGCCAAAACTACAATTAAACACAGTGCGTTTTAATCTGCTGAACACGCTTAACACGCGCTAGACGCGCGTCTCTTAGCGCGCACAAGGCTAGTTTTAGAGTCCCAGAACCGGAAGTGGTTACCTTGGTAACGCGAGGGAGTTTCAGTAAACAAGGAGGTTTTTATTTAAAAATAAAAGTAAAATCATAACTAAAAAGGAGTTCCCGATTATGAAGTCAGCAAACTACCTCTCCTCTACCTGTTAATACACAGTAACAGGGCTCCAAATGTCAGTACCTAGAAATACAGTTGTAGTTAGAATAACAGTTTGCAACACAATGTATAATGGTATATCCTGGGAGCATTTCAACAAGGAGCTAACAAGCTAAGAAACACTCGCAAATCTGTCACTTTCACTTATAATAGTTTATATTTCTAGCAAGCACAGCAGTAACTTTCAGATAACTGGCAGTCTAGCAGCATTTTGGCTGTGCTCCAGAGCGCTGCAAACTCTCTCTCAAGTCTTGTAAAAGAAACCTGCTCGCTGAAGGGCGAGTTTTAGAGTCCCAGAACCGGAAGTGGTTACCTTGGTAACGCGAGGGAGTTTCAGTAAACGAGGTTTTTATTTAAAAATAAAAGTAAAATAATAACTAAAAGTGCTCTGACTGACTGCAGATAAATCTACAGGTTCAGAGAGTTAAAAAATAGCAGCAGTCTGAGTAGGAGTTCCCGATTATGAAATCAGCAAGCTACCTCTCCTCTACCTATTAATACACAGTAACAGGGCTCCAAATGTCAGTACCTAGAAATACAGTTGTAGTTAGAATAACAGTTTGCAACACAGTGTATAATGGTATATCCTGGGAGCGTTTCAACAAGGAGATAACAAGCTAAGAAACACTCGAAAATCTGTCACTTTCACTTATAGTAGTTTATATTTCTAGCAAGCACAGCAGTAACTTTCAGATAACTGGCAGTCTAGGAGCGTTTTGGCTGTGCTCCAGAGCGCTGCAAACTCTCTCTCAAGTCTTGTAAAAAGCTGGAAATGAGTTGTGATTATTGTATGCCTGTGCCAAAATATGCAATAAACTTGAATATAGAAAAAAAAGATAAAGAGAAGAGGTACTTTTAATATCAAGTTCACAGGATGGGAGAACGGGTCTAAATGCCGAGCAGTGGTCCCACAAATCCGCTGCCATTTCACAGCATAAGCAGCCCCAGTGGAGTGTTTCCTGGAAGCCACCAGGACGTCCACTACTCTGGGTGATACCCCAATCGAGAGACGGCTGAGTCTGCAGGACCCATGCATGGAGATGCAGAGATCTAAGAGCCGGATGTACCAGGGTTCCCTGCTCCTGGGAGAGTAAGTCTGATCAGATGGGCAGTGAAATCGGAGGCTCCACAGCCAGCTGCTGAAGCAGTGGAAACCAAATCTGGCATATGGCTAGAAGGGTGCCACAGGGATCATGTGTGCCCCTTCCAGCTACAGCTTGAGGAGGACCCTCTGCAGTAGATGGAAGGGAAGGAACGCATAAAGGAACCTCCCCTCCCAGGAGAGGGACAACACGTCTCACCAGAAAAACACCAGGCCCTGATATAGCGAGCAGAAAGAACAAGTTACTCACCTGTAACAGTAGTTCTAGGAGTGGTATATGTTGTTCATCCACACTCTCTGGCATTGTCCCTTTCCCCTTTAAATCTTGCCGAAAGTCTTCAAGCTGGCTCCTCCCACCCACCTGGGCGGTAAATACCTCGGCTCCGCCCCATGACGCCACATCTAGCCCGCTGGAAGCCAGGCTGTGCGCCTTAAGCCGGGGAGGTCAGGTGGGTGCATGTGGATGAACAACATATACCACTCCTAGAACTACAGGTGAGTAACCTGTTCTTCTAGGAGCGTGGATATATTGTTCATCCACACTGTCTGGCAGACTCCTAGCAGTTCTCTGGGAGGAGGGAGGCAAGGCGCACACCCCCTACTTAGGAAACAGAGATTGGAGAACCGAGGCCCCAAAACCAGCAACACGTCATGACTCAAGATCGATGTGATAATGGGTAATGAAGGTGTTCACTGACTTCCAGGTAGCAGCCCGACAGATATCCTGGATAGGGATGACCCTGGAAGCAGCCACGGAAGCAGCAGTATGGCAGGTAGAATGAGCTCTTATCCCCTTGGGAGGCTCCTTGCCCGGCAACTCATAACACAGACTTATGCATGATGTAATCCATCTTGCAATAGTCCGCTTGGCTGCAGGTCTGCCAGAAGCGGCTTCAGCGTAGGTGACAAACAGCTGGCGAACCTCTCCCTGAATTTCCGCCGTCCTCTCCTTATAGTAGGAGACAGCACGCCTGAGGTCCAGAGTATGGAGCCTGTATTCGGCATCCAAGGTGTAGTTAGGGTAATATACTGGCAGAGTCAACACCTGATTGAGGTGAAACTCTGACACCACCTTCGGAAGGAATTTCGGGTGGGGGCGCAGGACAACTTTATCCCTGTGAAAGACCAGATAAGGGGAGTCCACCGAAAGCGCCTGGAGCTCCCCTGTCCTTCTGGCTGATGCAGGATTTATATAACTCTAAAAATTGATTAGCGTTTTGCTCATAAAAGTGCTAAATCTTTGTGAAAATGCATAGCTCTTGCCTCACTGAGTTTAACAAACACAGCACTTCTAGAAAACCTATATAAGTACTTTCTGTACAGTTAGTATGGTCCCAAGAAAAAAACTGCTAATCAATTATTTAAAACCCTGTGATGTGATGGCCACCAGGAAGGCAGTCTTCCACGACAAGTGTGAGAGCTCGCACTTGGGCATGGGTTCGAATGGCTTGCCCATGAGCTTTGCCAAAACCAGCATGAGATCCCACGGAGGTGGAGGTTCATGCACCGGAGGGGAAATGTGATCCAGGCCTTTGGAAAAGCGCCCGATCACCGTCTCCTGCACCAACGTCGGCTGACCGACCCTCGCCCGGTAAGCAGAGATGGTAGCCAGGTGCATCCTAAGAGTCGATGACCCCCTTTGGAGAGGGACCAAAGGTAGTCTAGAATGTTAGCCACAGAGCAGGATAAGGGGGGTCCAGGCTCTTTCCCTGACACCAAATGGAAAATCTTTTCCATTTGAAGGCATAACATTTTCTGGTCGATTCTTTTCGAGATGCTTCCACCACGGTGTAGACATCCTCAGAAAGATCCAAAGCCTGGAACTCTAGCCACTCAGGAATCAGGCTGTGAGGTGCAGGGATTGAAGGTCCGAGTGGAAGACCTTCCCCTGGTTCAACGATATCAGGTCTGGGTGTGTACAAAGCCGTTCCGGGGCCCTGCAGCTGGGGCTGAGGAGATCTGGATACCAGAACTGGCGTGGCCAATCTGGGGCTACCAGGATCACCTTCGCCTTGTCCCTCCTCACCTTGTGTAACACCTTGTGGATCAAGGGAAATGGAGGGAAGGCGTAGAGGAGGCCTGGGGTCCACGGCCTCGAGAAGGCATCCCCCTGCAGTGAGCCCTGCTGAGGGGGGCGGGCATGGTACAGCCTCAGTTTGGTGTTCTCCCTGGAGGCAAACAGGCCCACCAATGGTTTGCCCCAACGGGAGAACAGATCGTAAGCTACATCTGGATGGAGAGACCACTCATGGGATGTCTGGCCTATGCAGCTGAGAGCATCCGCCAGTTGGTTCGCGACTCCTGCCACATGGATGGCTAGGAGATCCGCCTCCAGTCAGCTGACGAAGGTCCAGATCCGGAGCGCCTCCCTGCACAGCAGATGGGAGTGTGTGCCGCCGCCCTGTTTGTTGAGGTAGTACATGGTCGTGGTATTGTCCTTCTGGACTTGAACCACTTGACCCCGGAGCTGAGGAGAGAAAGCTGACAGGGCCAGTCTGACTACTCTGAGCTCCAACAGGTTGATGTGACATCGGGACTCCTTGGGCATCCAGAACCCGTGGGCTCTGTTGTCCCCCATGTGGGCTCCCCAGCCCATGAGAGAGGCGTCGGTCGTAAGGACGACCGTCGGCTTGGGGCGGACAAATGGGACTCCTTCCTGCAACTGACTTGGGGCGTCCCACATCCTCTGGGTGACCATGACCAGCTGGTCGAAGAGACCCTGACGCTGAGACCACTGGGCGGCCAGCTCCCATTGGAGGGGGCGATGTGCAGTCTGGCCCAGCGGACCACTGAGGTGCACGCCGCCATGTAACCCAGGAGGCGCAGGAAGTCCCGGGCAGGGCGCAAGTGCCCAACCAGAAATGATTGGGCAAAGGAGGAAAGGACCTACGCCCTGTCCGCCGGGAGCCAAGCTCTGGCTTGACAAGAGTCGAGCTCTGCCCTGATGAAGCCCATCACCTGAGAAGGCACGAGTTCTGACTTGGCCTTGCTGATTAGAAGGCCCAGGTGTGAGCAGGTTCGGAGGGTCAGGTCCCTGGACCTCTCCACCTCCTGAAGGGAGGAACCCGCCAGGAGCCAGTCGTCTAGATTGGGGTAAATGCGAACCCCTTGATGCCGTAGATGGGCTGCCACCACTGTGATGCATTTGGTGAAAACCTTTGAGGCTGATGACAGGCCGAACGACATGGCTCTGAACTCGTACAGGGTCCCTTTGACCCTGAAGCGGAGGAACCGCTAATGGGACGGACGGATTGGGACGTGGTAGAATGCATCCTGAAGATCCAGTGTACAGAACCACATATTTCGCTCCAGGGATGGTATGATCTGGTTCAGAGTTACTATCCGGAAGGTGCGAGACCTGAGATACCAATTCAGGTCGTGGAGATCTAGAATGAGGCACCAACCCCCCATCCGCTTGGGCACCAGGAAATACCTGGAGACGAAGCCTGGGTCTGAAGGAGGATCCAGCACTGGAGCAACCGCCTTCTTGAGGAGGAGCTGCGCGATGTCATCCCGAAGGGCCGACTGAGTGCCAACTGAGATCCTTTCCTCCCGTGGGGCACGGGCTCGGCTGGGAGGGTACTGCTCGAACTCTAGGGGCAGACCCTGCCCGACCACTTCCAGAACCCACCCGTCCGAAGTGATACCGGACCAGGCAGAAAGGAAGTGGCGGAGCTGGCCCCCAACGGGGGGACCCAGAACTGGCTCGACGGGTGTGGGGAGGCCACCTCTGACCCGTCACTGTGCAGGCTTGGAGGAGGAGGAGGCACCTGGACCAGCACCTCGGCCTCCTTTGCAGGGCTGTTGAGGACCTTGCTTGGGCCTAGGGCGCCAAGCTTGAGCCTGCTGCTGTTGCTGACCTCCCTGGAAGGAGGGCTGTTTGACCACAGGAGAAGAATGCTGAAAGGACTTCTTGCGCTTTTGCTGGTTCTTGCCTGAAGAACTTTTAGCAGAGGTGGCATCTAAGGTGGCATTAGACTGCTCAATGTGCTGAAGGTGACCTGCCACTCCCGGACCGAAGAGGTCGGTGCCAAGGAAGGGCATGTCAGCTAACTTGTGCTGGGTATCCGCTGGAAAGGAGGATAACCTCAGCCAAGCCCTGCGGCAAGAGGCGACCGTGGCAGCCAGTGAGCGGGCACAGGAATCACCAATGTCCAGAGCCGTTTGGAGCTGCTGTTTAACAACCCCCCAGCCCTGGTCCCGGACCTGCTTGACCGTGGTCTGCATGTCTGCTGGGAGATGAGGAAGAACTTCATCAAGCGACCCCAAAAGGGCGTGAGAGAAGTGTGCCATGATCACTGCTGAGCTAGCCTGACGAAGGCCTAAGGATGATGCCGCATAAACCTTCCGGGCCGAGTGGTCCATAAGTTTGACTCTTGTCCAGAGGGCGGTCAGTATCCGAGAGCTGCTCGCTCGCTCAAACACTGAGGCAGTCACAAGGCTTTCCGCCAGGGGTGCTTCAGTGAAGCTCGCTAAGGACCCCATGGGCACCGCGACTTGCGGGCCATGCGGGCAGTTGGCGCCTGGCAGAGGCTGGACGCTGCCATAGTTCCAGAGCGCGCCAACGATGGCTTCGCCACTGGAAGGCCTCCGTCGGGGTATCCCCCCCTCTTGAGAATATCCGTGAGAGGATATTCTGCTTTCTTCTGAATAGGCTGCAAAGGCATGCCCGTGGACTCAGAAATGAGTCGAAGGATGCCCTGGAAGGAAGATGGCCCTTCTTCCATGCCTGACACCGACAGCTCATCATGAGAGTGAAGGCCAGTGGTATCCGAATCCGAGGAGTCTGGATACAAAGGCCTCCCACCTAAATCCCCCTCGATGCGCCTAGGGCGATCGGGGTGACCGTGATGGACAGCCTGTGGGGCAGGCCCGAAGTCGGTTGGTCCTCCTTAGAGGGAACCCCTTCCTGAGGCTGTTTTGGTGGTGGTTCCACCAAAATTGGTGGGAAGCCTGTAACAGGCCGAGCCGAGATGCGCACCGGACCCACCGGAGGGAGGACCGGAGTCCTCGGCACCGAGGGAGCCGGTGTCGACCGAAGAAGCTGAGGCCAAGCAATGACTGGTACTGCCGGGGCAGCTGGCTTTTGACCTGTCAGAAGAAGTTGCTGCCACATGAGATCCTCATAACGTCGATGGAGTTTCCGTCGAAGTCTCTCCTCGTCCGAGGAGGATGAGGAATGGTGGCGGCACCTCTTTCGGGAGTGTTTGTGCCCCTTCATAGGTCTTCTGACCGACAGGGTCCTACTCCTCGATCGGGACCGACGGCGTCGGCTCTGTCGGTCGGGAGAAGCCGGGTTTGGTGAGAACCGGGGTTCCGGCTCTTGTCCCTCGATCGGGATGCCCGAAGGACGGGTCTCCTTGTCAGGGAAGGAGAGAATAGGCATCCTCTCCAGAGAGTCGTCGACAGGAGTCGGCGACAACGGCTCAATCGGGTCAAGAGAGATCTCTTGGCCCAGTTCAGCCGTGTCCTCGGCTTCGGTGCCCTGGCCTGACGGAAGGTCAGAAAAACCGGCAGCCAAGGAGGCGATCTCGACCGTGGTCGAGACCCCCTGCTCCTGAGAGACGGACCGCTCTCGGCCCCAGGAGCGTCTTCTTCGGGAAGAAGAAGATGGTTTAGGATCCTTATCCTTCTTCTTGGATCGGGAGGAGTGCGAGCCCGAGGGTGCCTCACCCTTAGTAGGGAGAGACTGGCACAGCTCCCGGAAGGATCCCGTGAAGGTGCAGCCCAAGTTGAGCGGCACGAAGAAGCTGCGGTTGGCCGAAGCTTGGGCAGCTTCTTCCTCAAAGGCCATTTGCTCGAGCTGCTCGGCGGATCCCACAGCCGAGGAAACCGCCCACCTGGCCTCCTTCGATTTCACCGGTGGATTGCGAAGCTCTGGTCTCCCCAGCTTAAGGCACGCCTTACGGTCCTCCGAACAGATGGTGCACGCCGAGGTATCATGCGCGGTACCGAGGCAGTAAACGCACGAGAGGTGGGGATCGGTGCGTGACATTTTTTGTCCACAAGGACACCAGCGAAACCCGGGGGACAACTTGTCCTCCATAACCGCTGCGTTCGGATCTGAATCATACACTCTTACAAGTTTTAAAGCGAGTAAGTGCGTCAAAAAACGTCGGTTTGACTCCAGGGCCTCTATTGCTGCAAAGTAGCACGAGGGAACCTGTATCTTCCAGCAGAAAGGAAGATCTGGCGTCATGGGGCGGAGCCGAGGTATTTAACACCCGGGTGGGTGGGAGGAGCCAGCCTGAAGACTTCCAGCAAGATTTAAAGGGGAAAGGGACAATGCCAGACAGTGTGGATGAACAACATATCCACGCTCCTAGACCTGGGCAGTTTTGCGTTGGATGGGGAGGCAAAAAGATCCAGTTCTGGACACAGAAACATAGAAGATGACGGCAGATGAGGACAGTAAGGCCCATTCAGTCTGCCCATTTTTCTACCTTATGAATGTGCCACAGGCATTTACTCAATGGCCTATCTATTCATACTCATCTGTATTGCTCCCTTATGCCTATCCCATGCCTGTTTGAAGCCCTGCACTGTATTCATATCCACCACTTCCTGAGGTAGGCCGCTGCATGCATCCATCACCCTTTCTGTGAAAAAGAACGTTCTCACATTACCCCTTAATCAGTCTCCCTCTAATCTCATGCTGTGTCCTCTTGTCCCGTTTTTTTTTAAATTGAAACATATTAGAGTCTTTCACCTTGTTAATGCCCTTAAAAAGTTTGAATGTTTCTATCATATCACCACCCTCCCTCCTTTGCTCTAGGGTATACATATTGAGCTCCGTTAATCTGTCCTCATATGTTTTCTGATGCAGTCTTTGCACCATTCTGGTTGCCCTTCTCTGGACTGCCTCCATTTTGTTCATGTCCTTGTGCAGGTGCGGCCTCCAGTACTGCACGCAGTACTCCAGATGGGGCCTAACCAGTGTCTTGTAAAGAGGTATTATTATCTCCCTCTTATGACTTGTGATACCCCTACTAATACACCCCAACATCCCTTTAGCCTTACCTACTGCTTTAGTGGTCTGCTTGGATGATTTCAGGTCATCTGTAATGATGATGCCCAAGTCTCTTTCTTCCCTTGTGATTGCCAGCAAATCCCCTCCCAACCTATAGGTAGCTTCAGGGTTTCTCTTCCCTATGTGCATGATCTTGCACTTCTTTGCGTTAAACCTCAGCTGCCACTCTTCTGACCATTTTGCCAGCTTTTCCAGATCTCTTCTCATTCTGCCCACCCCATCTGGATCATCTACCCTGTTGCAGATCTTGGTGTCATCTGCAAACAGGCAAACCTTACCCTCCAGTCCATCTGCAATGTCACTGATGCAGATACTTAAGAGGACTGGCCCTAGGACAGATCCCTGAGGTACCTCACTTGTCACTTGAATCCCTTCTGACTGTATACCATTTACCAACACTCTGTTTTCTGCCCGCCAACAGTTTGCCACCCAGTTGACCAACCTCTGACTCACCCCAAGCCTACCCAGCTTATTAATCAATCTTCTATGTGGAACAGTATCGAAAGCTTTGCTGAAGTCAAGGTAGGTGACATCAACTGCACCCACCTGGTCCACCACTCTGGTTACCCAATCAAATAAATCTATGAGATTAGTTTGACAGGACCTTCCTGTTGTAAACCCATGTTTTCTTTAATCCTGTGCTCCTACGGATTCCAGGTGTCGCACTATCCTTTCCTTAAGGAGTGCCTCCATAATTTTGCCCACTACTGAGGTAAGACTGACTGGTCTGTAGTTCCCTGCTGCCACTCTTGTGGAATGGGATCACATGAGCCCTTCTCCAGTCTTCTGGGACCTCTCCTGTGCTCAGAGACTCACTAAACAGTTCTAATAATGGCTCTGCTAGTTCCACCCTTAGCTCCTTTAGTACCCTGGGATGTATGCCATCAGGTCCTATTGTCTTGTCCACCCTGAGCTTATCGAGCTGTTGTAGGACCTTTTCTGTTGTGAAGGGACTTGTGCACAGCTCCCTCCCTCCCCTGTGTCCATGGTGCTAAGCTGTGGGTCCTGTCCTACCTTCTCCTCAGTAAAGACTGAGCAGAAGTATCTATTTAGGATAGATGCACTTCCTTGGTCCTCCTCCACACACTCCCCCTTATCCCCTTTGATCTTAGCAATACTCCCCCTCTGGACTTTCTCCTTTCACTAATGTATTTATAGAAAGTCTTGTCCCCTTGTTTTACTGTTCGTGCTAGTGTTTCCTCAAGTTTGAGCCTTTGCCTGCCTTACTGCCTTCCCTTAGGGAAGTTTGGTATGCCTCCCTATCTTTGTCCCGCTGCGTTCCCTTATATTTCCTGAAGGCTAGCCTTTTGGCTCTGATCTTTTCTGCTACTGTTTTTCAGAACCAAAGTGGTTTCCTCCTTCTTTTGCTCTTGCGTTTCTCCCCAACACATGCTTCAAGTATTGTATCCTTAATGTTTGCCCAGTTTGCCTATATCCACTCACCTGTATTTCTTCTTGCCAGGGCTAGCTTAACACTGTTGCCCATCTTATTAAAGTCAGCTCCTCTGAAGTCCCATAATTTTGTCTTGGAATGAGATGGGATGATTTAGCTCTAGTGGCCAAATTGAACAACCCCATCTGTCGAAAAGAGCCTCTATCACTGAGGGATGTAGCTCCCATTCGTGGGCCCTGGGCCAAGAATGGCTCAGACTGTTGGCCAGGGTGTTTTGAACACCTGGGACGGGTACTGCTGATAAGTCTACATGATGGTCCACCGCCAAAGTCCACACTCGCATGGCTTCCCTGCAGAGCGGGTAGGAATGAGTCCCCCACTTGCTTGCTGGAGTAAAATACCACCAACATGTTGTTGGTCTGAATCAACAGGGGGCTCAACAACAGAACTGTCTGAAAGGACTGAACGGCATACAGAACTGCTCTCATCGCCAAAATGTTGATATGGAAATGAAGCTTGTGTTGCTCCCAGGATCCTTGTGTCTGGCGACCTTCCAGGTGAGTTCCCCAGTCATGACCTGATGCATCTGTGGTCAGGATCTGTCTGGAGGCCTGTTTCCGGAGACAAACTCATTTGGAAAGGTTGGCGGTATTCCAACCACCAAAGCAGGGCGTGTTTGATTGTGATGGATACCAGGACCGGTTGGTCCAGGCCATCTGAACTCTGATCCTATTGAACTCTCAGGTTCCACTGGATCGTCCTCATGTATAGCCTGGCAAGAGGAACCGTGGCAATGGTGGCTGTCATGTGCCCTAAAAGCTGGAGGACATTTCTGGCTGAGACTTGACGAGCCAAGGAAAGCTGCCATGCGTGGGCCTGGAGGTGTTCCGCTGTCTTGTGGATGAAAGGCTTTTCCTTGGGCCATGTCCAGAATTGCCCATATGTATTGTAGCCACTGATTTGGCCACAGGGAGGACCTTTGGGAGATTTAAAGTGATCTCCAAGTCCTGAAACAGGTGAAACATGGTCTACATGGTGCACAGCAGCCAGTCTCTAGTGGGAGCGGTTAGAAGCCAGTCATTGAGGTAGGGGAAGACATAATGCCCCTGCCTCCTGAGAGCTGCAGCTACCACTGTGAGGCATTTGGTGAACACTCTAGATGCCAAAGACAGGTCGAAAGGCAAATCCCTGAACTGGTAATAATGCCCAGAAAATCGGAAGTGAAGGAACCTCCAGTGTGGAGGTATGCGTCCTGCATGTCCAGGGAGCATAGCTAACCTCCCTGCTGGAGCAAGGGTAGAAGCCCTATGAGAGTGACCATCCTGAACTTTCTGTATTTGATATCAATCTATCAAAATCTTTCTTTATCCAGGCGAACACCATTGTGCAAGCTCATTTGCAAGGTGGACCTGTGTCACACAAGGTCAAAGCACAGTACATTTTGTAACACAGTGAGGAGGGGTTGTGTTGTACTCGGATGTTGTAGGCGGGGATATGAGCACACTTTGCACCACGACACAGGATATTCAGGGTCACACAGCACTATGACTATATGTTTAGTAGTAAAAATACTGAGAGAGGTACATTCAAAACAACGCAGGATGCAAACAAACAAAAGAAAATAATACCTGGCTCTTTGTTGAGTGCTACCTACACAGTGAGTTTTCAGCTCCCTGTCTATAGCCCAGGTAGCTAAGCTATTTCCTGGGGCAAACAAAGAAAATCAGAAAAGAGTCTCTTGGTCTTTGTTTCAAATGAAAGTCATTAACCAGTGTCAGGTTTTCAGGCAGTCCAAAGTCAAGATCCAATTCGTAGTCGCATGCCAAACAAAAGGTCAAAGCCGGGAAGTCAGTTGATTCAAATTTCTCTTTCTTTCTTTCTTTCCTTCCTTCTTTCTACAAATACTCACCAGCCACCCTCCACACCTGTTTCCTAATCAGGTACTGAGAGAGAGAGCAATTGTTTGAGCCTTCTCTTTTATGCAGGCAGTCACTCTCCTGCACCTGTTCTTAATCAAGCACTCAGCTAGGTGGAGCTGTGGTGCAATGCCTTCTGGGGCTTGTAGCGTGTGCACCATGGTTTGTAGTCCTGGCAGACAGAAAATGGAACAGAGGTGCTGGGAGATAACGCCCTTCCACAACTCTGCCCAGTGCTGTGTTACAATTTATATACAGACATTTATATACAACAAATAATGCTCTCAAAACAACAGCATAAGGTCTGGTTAAAGAGTTAACAAGATATAAATGACACGTACATCATAATATTCGGTGAAAATGACAAAAGTAACTGGTGGTGACAGGAGATAATTAAAAAATTCTCACTGCCAGCATTGCCTAGCACAGGCCATGACACTGCATTCAGGTTTAGAGGGGGACATCATGAGAAAGCTATAAGAGGAGAAAGGGGTTACAGGATGAGGTAAGGGCCACGAAAATTCAAAAGGTGCTAGGACAACTGGATATACTGGTTCAGGTGGCTGAGGTCTAAGACTGGATGGAGATCACCAGTTTCTTTGGCACCAGGAAGAAGTGGGAGTAGAACCCCTTCCCCTGTCGTGCTGGAGAACCGGCTCTATGGCTCGCTTGTGCAGGAGAGCCTGAATCTCTTCCGCAATGAGAATGCTGTGGGCCTGGGAGTAATGGGATTGAACTGGAGGGTTGTCTGGAGGAACTTTGATGAACTTGAGAGTATGCCCTCTCTCGACAAGTTCCAGGACCCACCGACCGGTGGTTACCTGATGCCACCCCTCGGTGTGCAAGGAAAACCGACCCCCCACCACCTCCCCTAAGGCGTCCACCGGGGTCGAGCAGCGAGTCAGGCTGAGGTGCCAGGGACGGGAAGCATAGACTGGGAGGTCTGGGCTGAACCACTGGAGGAAGGGGTGGAGGCCCTTCGTTTGAAGCCCGACCTCTGCTGCTGTCCCCATGGCGAACGTCTGGTGTTCCTCCAAAAGGACGGCTTGGAGTTCTGAGTTGGCTGAGATCTGTACATCATATGTATAGATCTAATCGCTTTGCCAGATTCCTGCAGATGGGTGATAATGTTCTGTGAATCCTCACCGAACAACACCGGTCCTCCAAAGGGGGCATCCATAATCTTGGATTGTACGTCCAATGCAAGGACGGATACTTGCAACCAAGAGTACTGCCAAATACAAACAGCTGAAGCAGTGGCTGCCGACTGAGTCAATGGTATCATAGGATGCCCCAAAGATGTGGTTAACGACGTCGGATCCTGACTTCAGTACAGCTGTAAGTTCGGTCTGGCCTGGGCAGTCTGGCATGGCCTGGGTCACCTCTGCTGCCTTGTCCCATAGGGCATTTTGGTATTGAACCATGTGGACAAGGAACTTTTGAGAACAAAAGGTACACATGGAGGAAGAGTAAACCTTCTTGGTCAGATAATCGAACTGCTTCAAATCCTTTCTGGTGGTTGCATACTGAGGTGCCGAGGTCTCTTGGACCTGTCGGGGGCCGTATTAATGACGAGGGAGTCCACCTTTGGTTGCTCCCCATAACAGGAGTCGTCCCTGGGTACAGTATAAAGCCAGTTGCATATCTTCGGTATGGCCAGCGTAGAAAAGGGGCACTTCCAAGTGCGCTTGTTCACATCCTTGTACGATTCGACCATAGGAGGGACCACCATGGTCAAGGTGTCTTTCCTCCTAAGAAAGACAGCCAGTCACTTGCGTTCTATATCCAACTCCTCAGTGTGCCAGCCGTTAAATTGTTGGATGTGATGCATTACATCCATAAATGTTGGGTGGGGACCGAGGCATGTTTTTGCCACTGTCCGGCTCAGACGCCAGGTCCGAATCCCCTCGGCTGGAGTCAGAGTAGAATATCCATCCGAATCCAGTCTGGGGAGGGGGAAGGCGAGTGTGGATGCTTTCGTGGCCGACCCTGTGGAAGGGGTGCATCTCCCCCATCTGGCGTCAGGGCAGCCCAACTTGAAAGGGGGTAGGCTGACTGGCTGGAGTCTTGCCCAAATGTGGCACCCTGAGGGGATGGCTGAGGGGGCACCTGGGAGCCTGATTGTCTTTGAAAAAGACCCACCAGGCCAAAAAAAGCTCATTTAGGTCCTGTGGTGGACCCTGTGGAAGAGCCGCTGGTGCAACTGGCATGGGGCGGTTAGTGTAGATGGCCCCAGCATCTGGTCGTTAGGCTAAGGCAACTCGGGCAGAGTAGGATGACGTGCCAGGTGTCAGACCCAGAGGTTTAGCACCATCTGGCATCGGACGAACTGGTGTGTCATCTGTGGCCTGTCTGGTACGGTCCTCAGATGGTTCCATTCCTTCCTCACTGGCAGATCTCAGAGAGTGGTCTCAGGGATTTATTCACCTGAGGCATTCTCTCTCTGCTGTGTGGGGTGCCACAGGACTCCGTGTTGTACCCCACCTTGTTAGCGATGTATATGTTGCTGTTAGCAGACACTGTGAGGCAGTAAGGGCTGAGGTTTCACTGTTATGCAGATGATACACAGCTCTACCTGTCCTTTGCACCCGACCAGGATAGTGTGCTCAGGTGTTTAACAAATGTCTGGCAGAAATCCAGGACTGGATGAATACCAGCTGGTTGAAGCTGAATTCCGGTAAGACTAAGATGTTGGTGGTGGATCCCGATGGCCAGTTAAAGGGGTCGGGGTGTCCCTCAGGGCTTTGGCTAGGAGGATCCCAGTTACTGACCTCTGAACGGGTGTGAAATCTGGGGATATTACTTGACGATGGTCTGACGCTTCATTCCCAGTTGTCAGCCGTGGTCAAGTCCTCCTTTTACCATCTGAGAAATATCATCTGGATTAAACACTTAGTTCCATCTGGCGACCTTCCAACTTTGATCCATTCTTTTGCGACTCTGCGCCTGGACTACTGTAACACCCTTTACCTAGGGCTTCCAGAGGTTGATATCTGCCGCTTGCAGCTGGTGCAGAACGCTGCAGCCAGGCTGCTGTCTGGATCATCCCGATCCAGTCATATTATGCCTGTACTGTGCAAACTGCACCGACTGCCAGTTCAGTGGTGGATCACCTTCAAGGTCAGTTTACTGACCTTTTAAGCCCTGCACGGACAGGGACCAAGCTACCTTCAAGAGCTCCTACGTCCTTATGGCCCCCTCTGACTGCTCCGCTCGACCAACAAGGGATTGCTGGAGATTCCCAGGGTATGATTAAAAACATATGGTTCACAGGCATTTTCATTTGCAGCTCCAACCCTGTGGAATTCTCTGCCTCATCGGATACATGAGTGCCTGACAGTGGAGAGCTTTAAGACTGCCTAAAAAACTTATTTATTTGAACTTGTTTTTAGTGACATCTTGAAATTGGACTTCTATTATTGAATTGTATTTAAATACTGAAAGTGTGTTTTAGTATTTTATGGTTTTAATTGTAGTTTATTGTACAGCGCTCTGGTACTCAGTGAAGAACGCTATATAAATAAAGATTAATATTACTGTTATCCGGCGTCTGGTCGCTGGGTGTTGGAACCTCGAGTATTGGCTGGGGACAGGTTTCAGGTCCAGCTGTCGACTTCATAGGATTCTGCGATGGGGTTCCCCAAGGAGGGGCCGGGGAGGTCGGCATCAAGGGGACTGGCGTAAGCTCAGGCCGCAGTGGAGACTGATACAGCAGCCGCCTAAGCGGAGTCACCTGTGAAGGGGAGCTAGCTCCCAAATGGGATGAACGCACCCTTTTCTCGGGGGGGGTCAATCCCACGTGTTCCCCTGAGGTGGCAGCCTGTGGCATCGGGGTAGACTTGGTGGACACCTTAGCTAGAAGGGTGATAAAGGCCTGCCGCCCAAGGACCCACCAGCCGACCCACTTGGATTAGAGCCCGCAGTGACAATGGGGTTAAACTTAAGTGGCTGGGAGGTGGGGGAAGAACCTCTGAGTCCCAAGGAACCTTCTCCGATTACTGAGACAAGGGAGGGAGGTTTAGACACCAACTTCTTCGGGGACCTGGAGCGATCTTCTGCCTGAGGTTTCTCATATTTGTTTTTGTCGCTCTATTTCTTTCCTTTATGAGAAAAGGAAGACGAGGCTTAAAAGGAAGACGAACTCTTGCGGTGAAGCTCCTTCTCCATTTCAGATAATCTTTTGGAAAGCAAAAAGGCTTTGAAGGTCTTCTGGCGATGGAGCCTGATGGGCTGGTTAAAGTCTTGGCAGTGCTGGCAGGCCTCGATGTCATGGTACGGGGCCTAGGCTGAAAATGCAGGCCGAATGGCCATCCTTATGGGGAATTTGCTTCCCGGATGCACACTTTGACTGCCGTCGCTCAATGGAAGATGAAGGAGAAGACGACATGCAAAATATTGAAGTCAGTACTTATTTTAATGGAAAATAAGAAAACGTGGGTAGCGTGAAAAATGTCGGTCAACAAGCTGAAGGATTCCGCGGAGGTCCGACTTGCATGGGCGACGGTGGGAAAAAAACACGGATGAGTTGGGGACTGCCCTTATATACCGCATGCGACGGGACGGGCGGGCCGACGTTGGGGCGGTCCACCACTGGATACTGCTAGCTAGAGGGTTTCCGTGGAGTCCTGGCGCCTTAGTCCTAAAGGTGTTACCTGCTGCAAGACTGAATCTCGAAGTAAGATGAACAGTTACATAAGAACTTACTGTAACAGTAGATCTTCGAGGGGATCTCAGGCATCATTTTACACCGTAAGAACCTTTGCCATCGGAGATAAGGAAGCCACATGGAAAAGGATTTTCAGTTGTACAACTGGGGCAGCCCATGCCAGTGACATCCGCCATCACCAACCCTACGTAGGCCTGGGTGGCCCCACTCCCTCCTTAGTTCTTTCCCTTGGGAGATGAAGGGAGCAAGGCTGAAGCCCTAGGTGAATCGAGGAGAGACCGGGGGACCTGGCTCTAGAAAGAAATGATGGAATACAGCAAACTGCCAGGTCCTGAACAGGAGCAACCAAAGAGGGGGATGGTGGGAGGGAAATCATACCTGATGACTGAGATCCCCCTGAAGATCTACTGATACGGTAAGTTTTTACGTAACTGTTCTATCTTCTTCGGGGGTACCTCAGTCATCAGGTTGCACCGTAGGAACAAGTACCAAGCAGTAACAAGTGAAAAAACGGACAATATGGGAGGTTGGATCTTCATAAACGTAAGACAGGAGTCCTTGTAGAAGAGACCTGCCAAATCCTGCACGGGTTGCAGAGGCAATGTCCAGACTGTAATGCTTGGTGAAAGTATGGACAGTACTCCATGCGGCAGCCGCACAAAAGTCAGCAGCTGAGACCCCTTTGAAACAAGCCACCAAGGTAGCCATGCCTTTAGTGGAATGAGCTTTGAAAACACCAGGCAATACGTTGCCGTACTTGTTGTAGCAAACTACAATGCAATTTGCCAACCATTTGGATGAACATAGCTTAGAAACTAAAGCGTCCACTCTACCTGGGATGAAGGAAACAAACAGCTGCTTTGACTTTCGGGACTCTAGTCTGAGGCAGACAGTACTTCAATGTTCTGTGCACATCTAATGTATGGAGCAGTGCTTCCCCTGGATTGGCAAGCTCGGTAAAATAAACAGGAAGGTGGATAGACTGATTGAGTGTAAACTCTAAAACCTCCTCAGGCAAAAACTTAGGATTTGTGCGAAAAGATACTCTGTCTTTGTGAAAAATCAAATAAGGCTCCTCGCACCAGAGGGCCTGAAGCTCTGAAATTCTTCAAGCAGAAGTGACTGCAACTAAAAAAACATTTTCCAAGAGAGAAAGCACAAGTCACGATTGTCTCAAAAGGGGACAGGGTCAACTTTTCCAAAATAAAATTCAAGACCCAAGCCGGAACGGGGGAACGGACTGGGAGTTTCAGATGCAGGATGCCACTGAGAAAGGTAAGGGAAAAAACAGCTGACCAATTGTGCGGTCACCCACGGGCTCATGAAAGGCCGAAATAGCTGAAAGGTTGACCTGAGGGAGGAATACTGAAGGCCTGAGTCAGACAAAGAAATCAGGTAGTCCAGGACATGCTTCACAGGACAGGTGAAAGGGTCTGTGACGGGATTGAATAGGATCCTGTCCCAGATGTTATGGAGAGCTTGAATACAGGAATCTGTTCTGTTCTTTCCTTTCCTGTCTCGTCTGTCTGGTTGCACAACCAAATTTTTCCTGTGAGACTTAGGATTTGATCATCCCGACAGTCTTGCAATTCTCTGCCTCTCAACCTTCACTTGCTGTTCTGTCTTTTCCTCCCTTGCATATCTGCTGGTATACAAATATATGCAAATCATTATGTGGAAATGTAACTATTAGGATCTCTTTGTTTAAAAAATATATAGTGTTACTGTTGAAATGTATATAATTATCTGTTTGAGATGATTGCAAAAAGCTATTAATAACTCAATGGGTTAACCCGAAATTAAATTTTTAAGTCTTTTGCAGAAGCTGTGGAGAAGGAGCCTCAGTTCTGGAACACTGTGTTCTAGCTGCACATGCCTGATATTTACAAGAACATTTTAGGAAAAAAAAACAAAAAACAAAAAAAACAGGATGCTTGTTAAGAAGGGGGGGTTGTATGCGGCCGGTGGCGTAGAAGGGTTGAGGCTGGCGCTTACCTGAAACCCACAGCGACCCGGGTTCAGGAACAGACTCGGGTCTTTGGGGTCGGCAAGGGAGGGCAGGATCGGAGCGTCCGATGGACTGCTCTCCTGTCCTGGGTGGGTTAGGGATCGTCTTCGCTCACGCAGCGCCCCCCAGTGGAGACTGGAGGCACTGCAGGTAGCGACGCAACAAGGGGGAACAAGAAAAACGAGAAAACCCGCTCCAGAAGTTAACCGGATGACGGCCGCCGGCCCCGGGCATCCCCAAAGACTCCCTGAGAGCCACATTTGCCTCATCAGCTCCGAGGGCCCGAGAGAATAGTGTGCTGGTTCCGCCCCGCTGGTGCCTTCCCCCTCGGAGGAGGGGGACCCATCCGGTGCAAGGGTTACACCGGACTATCCCGAGGAAGGCTGCAGATGTGAGGTAGGTGGCTGAGGGGAGCTAGTAGGGGAATGTCGAGCTCCATGGCGGCCCGAAGGAGAGGTAGCTCTGGGGCACGTAGGAGGGGATAAACAAATAAAACAAAAAAAAAAGAAGGGGGGTTGTAAGGACTTATAAAAACAAAGTTGCAGTTTCTTGAAAGGGACACACAGAGACTGAAGGAAAACTCAGATGCATCTTCTGTTTATTCTGCCTTTGTAAAGTTATACTGAACAATTTTATTTTATTGTTATTCACACTCTCATGACATCCCTGCAAAGGGGGTATGAGTGAGTCTTGTCCTGCTTTTTGATGTAGTAGACAACACTCAGGTTGTCCGACTGCACCAGCACCTGGCCTGAAGCCCAGATGCTCCTGAAAAGCCTGCAAGGCATAAAGCACTGCTCTCATCTCCAGGACACTAATATGAAGGGTGGCTTCCTACTGAGACCAGGAGCCCCGGGTTTGGAAAGGACGCTGGTGTGCTCCATAACCTAGCCCCACAGCATCCATGGTTCCCTGAGGATCCACTGAAGGGTATGCTTGTGAAGCCTGGCTAGAGGAATGGTGGGAATGGCCGCAGCCATTAGCCCCAATAGCCTGAGGTACAGTCTGGTAGGAATGTACCGACTCTGGGCAACCTCTTGAGCCAGAGCTATAAGACATTCTGCCCTGTTTTGGAGTAAGAGGGCCTTCCCCTGCTCAGAGCCCAGAATCACAACAATGTACTGCAGCCTTTGGGACGGAACTTGCACCGACTTGGGCAGGTTGACTGTTATGCCCAGAGAGTGGAAGAGCTGTACAGTGTGCACCAGAGTCGACAAGGGTTGCTCCCTGGATGGAGCCTTGAGAAGCAATTCATCCAGGTAAGGGAAGAGATACAGTCCCTCTCGTCTGACAACTGCTGTGATGAGGTTTCACCTTATGACCAGGCCTCATTGATTATCCATGTACCTTGCTTTTATTATGTACTGTATTACTATGCCCAATTGTGCTATATGTTTTATTGGGCTACTGTATTACTTATTCTGTACCTAACAGACCCTCCTTGAAAATGAGCTTGCTCAATGGAGTTTCACCTGGCTAAATAAAAATTGATTGACTGACTGCTGCTAAGCATTTGGTAAGCACTTTGAACCAGTAATGCTTGCCCTGAAAGGCAAAGCGGAGAAACCTCCTGTGAGGAGAAAAGACCGAAATGTGCAGGTATGCGTCCTGCATGTCCAGTGAACAGAGCCAGTCTCCGTTCTTGAGAAGGGGCATGAGGCCTGGCAAAGTCACCATCCGGAACTGTTAGTACTGGGTAAAGAGACTGAGGTCCCTCGGATCTAAAATGGGTCTCAGATCTCTGGTCTTTTTGGGGACCAGGAAGAACCTGGAAAAAAATCCCTGGTTTCTCTGCCACCTTGCCACAAATTCGACTGCCTGCTTGCACAGAAGAGACTATACTTCCTCCCGGAGAACAGACAAGTGGGCCGGGGGATAGTTGTGGAGGGTGGGGAAGAGGTATCTTGAGGCTGTTGGATGAGCTCTAGGGTATGACCTGTCTCTATGATTTGCAGGATCCATGCATCTGAAGTTACGGTTCTTCACTGTGTCGTTGAGGCACAGGTCAGGAAGCACAGGAAAACCAGCAAAGGTTTTAAAATTCACAAGAGTTTTATTATTAATAACGGTAAAATGTGGTGGGCCCGTCGGCGCAGTGGTTGGATTTCCGTTTCCGACACCAGCGACCCGGGTTCAGGAATGGACTTGGGTCGCCGAAGGTCTGGCCGTGGGGAGAAGGATGGAGCATCCGGGGACAGCTCTCCTTCTCTGGGGGGAAGGCAGGGGATGCGCACTGGCATAGGCTGACTCCTGGCGGAGGCTGGGAGTGCAGCAATACAGCCAGGCTCGGTGTTCAAGGGGGAGTGACAGACGTTGGCGTATGCCTTGACGTCATGACGTCACTCCCCACAGAAAAGCGGAAAGAAGTTGCCTGGTTTGCCAGATGATGGCTGCTGGCTCCCCGCCACCCGGGAATCCACCGCAGCAGCACCCGGGGACTGATCATAGAGCACGCTGGTATCCCCCTCCTGGCGCCTTCCCTCGGAAGAGAGGGACCCATCCGTGAAGGGTTACACCGACCACCCCTGGGTCAGCTGCATCTGAGGTGAGTAGGAAGGGGTTGGGGTGAGGGAGGTCGGGGGGGGGCATGTGCAGCCGAAGGAGAGGCAGGCCAGGGGCAAGTAAGGTGGCAAAAAACGTAAAATAAAAAAAATTGTTCAGAATAATTATTTACAATGGCAGTACAAACATAAAAAGCAGAATCCTTTTTCTTCTCTGTTTCATATCTCAGTCTGTCTCTGTCCTTTGCAAAACACTGCCGCTTTTTAATAAGACCTTGTATGAACTCGTTAAGAAAACAGAATGCTTCTCACACAATGTTCTTGTAAGTTTCAGCAGGTGCAGCAAAAAGAACATTGGGACCCAGAACTGGACTCTTGTTTAAATCTCTGCCGGAGACTTAAAAAACTGCATTTCAGGTTAACCCAGAGTTCCAAACAACATTTTGCAATCATTTCAACATTATAACTATATACAGTTTTAAGCAAAGGGGTCCCAGTATCAATTACATTGCCACAAAATGATTTACATAAATTTTTCTACGAGCAGATATATGTAAGGTGGGAAGAAACGAGAGAACAACAAGTGAGGGTAGAGAGAGAGCGAGAAGCAAAGAATTGCAAGACCGCTGTAGTGATCAAGTCCTAGGTCTCACGAGAAAATGTGGTTGCGCAACCAGACAGAAGAGGAGAGAATAGAACAGATCCTTGCATTTATTCTTTCTCCATAACAACTGGGACAGGGCTGTATTCAACCATGTCACACACTGATTCATATGGAGGGAGAACCAACCCCCGACCACCTCCTCCTGGGTCTGGGCCAGAGGAGGGAGGTGTTTGGCAAGGAGTCAAGCTGAGGTGGGACCGGGCAAGGAGGCTGGCACATCACTTCTGGGACACCTTGCCATTGCTCCAGCACTGGAGGGCGCAGGCAAGGACGCTTGTGCTCTGCGCTTACCCTGGACTATTGGCCTGTCTACAAAAAGTAGGCTGCCCTCTGCCACGGGACTGAGTGTGGTAGAGAGAATGCACAGACTTAATGGCTGTGCCAGAGGCCTGCAGATCATTAATGAGATCCTGGACATTAGGGCCAAAGAGTTTGGTGTCACTGAAAAGGGCATTGGGCATTAAGCACCTTATTTTGCACATCGGCTGCAAATCCAGAGACCTTGATCCATGAGTGCTATGAAGGCATCTGCTGGTGGTAGCTGCCCTGGCCAGTTTGTTGGTCAAGTAGTACAGGGCTCGTCGGAGATGTGTGCTGACATCCTCCGCAGTCTGTAAACAGTAAAGCAATTCCTGCTTCTGGTAACCATCTGGAAGAGCCTCAGTGGCAGCCTTGCCCTTTCTCCAGTTCAAGGTGTTCTCAAATTTAACAATATGGAATAGAGAGTATACAACAGGTCAGTCCTGCAGGATTCCCTATCTGGGGGAAGGGAAGAACAGGTTACTCACCTGCAACAGTAGTTCTAGGAGTGGTATATGTTGTTCATCCACACTCTTTGGCATGTCCCTTTCCCTTTAAATCTCGCCGGAAAGTCCTCGAGCTGGCTCCTCCCACCCACCCGGGTGGTAAATACCTTAGCTTCACCCCACGACGTCAGATCTTAGCCGCTGGAAGCAAGGTGATGGGCCCTAAAGCCGGGAGGTCGGGAGTGTAGGGATGAACAACATATACCACTCCTAGAACTACTGTTACAGGTGAGTAACCTGTTCTTCTAGGAGCGTGGATATGTTGTTCATCCACACTCTTTGGCACACTCCTAGCAGTTCTCTGGGAGGAGGGAGGCAAGGCGCACACCCCCTACTTAGGAAACAGAGAATGGAGAACTGAGGCCCCAAAACCAGCATCTCGGCATGACTCAAGGTCGATGTGGTAGAGGGAAATAAATGTGTTCACTGACTTCCAGGTAACAGCCCGACAGATTTCCTGGATAGGGATGTCCCTGGAAGCAGGCACCGATGCAGCAGTACGGTGGGTAGAATGAGCTCTTAACCATCTGGGAAGCTCCTTGCCCGCCAATTCATAGCACAGACCCATGCATGATGTGATCCATCTTGCAATGGTCCATTTGGCTGCAGGTCTGCCAGTAGCGGCTTCAGTGTAGGTGACAAACAGATGGTGAACCTCTCTGCGAATTTCCGCCATTCTTTCCTTATAATAGAAGAGAGCACGTCTCAGGTCCAGAGTAGAGAGCCTGTACTTGGCATCCGAGGTGTAGTTAGGATAGTATACTGGCAGAGTCAACATGATTAAGGTGAAACTCTGAGACCACCTTTGGAAGGAATCTCAGTTGGGGGTGCAGGATAACTTTGTCCCTGTGAAAGACCAGATAAGGGGTGTCCACGGAAAGCACCTGGAACTCCCCTGTCCTTCTGGCTGACGTGATAGCCACCAGGAAGGCCATCTTCCACGACAAGTGTTAGAGCTCACACTTGTGTATGGGTTTGAATGGCTTGCCCATGAGCTTTGCCAAAACCAGCATGACATCCCACGGAGGTGGAGGTTCACGCACCAGAGGAGATATGTGATCCAGGCGTTTGAAGAAGCGCCCAACCACTGTCGCCTGTGCCAATGTCGGCTGACCGGCCCACACCCGGTAAGCAGAAATGGCTGCCAGGTGCACCCTAAGGGTCGATGACT
Source organism: Neoceratodus forsteri (assembly GCA_016271365.2). NCBI lineage: Eukaryota > Metazoa > Chordata > Ceratodontiformes > Ceratodontidae > Neoceratodus > Neoceratodus forsteri. The sequence continues at coordinate 264,674,548 of CM057451.1, read as the reverse complement.
GCAGACCCCTTTTGGAGAGAGACCAAAGGTAGTCTAGAATGTTGGCCACAGAGCAGGATAAGGGGTCCAGACTCTCTTACCCTGACACCAAATGGAAAATCTCTTCCATTTGAAGGCAAAACATTTCCTGGTCGATTCCTTGCAAGATGCCTCCACCACAGTGTAGACATCCTCGGAAAGACCCAGAGCCTGGAACTCTAGCCGCTCAGGTACCAAGCTGTGAGTTGCAGGGATTGAAGGTCCAGAGAGAAGACTTTCCCCTGGTTTAATAATATCAGGTCAGGGCATGTAGAGAGCCGCTCCGGGGGCCTGCAGCTGAGGCTGAGGAGATCTGGGTACCAGAACTGGTGCAGCCAATCTGGGGCTACCAGAATCACCTTCGCCTTGTCCCTCCTCACCTTGAGTAACGCCTTGTGGATCAAGGGGAATGGAGGGAAGGTGTAGAGGAGGCCTGGGGTCCACAGCCTCGAGAAGGCATCCCCTCTGCAGCAAGCTCTGCTGAGTGGGGCAGGCATGGTACAGACTCAGCTTGGCATTCTCCCTTGAGGCAAACAGGTCCACCAACGGTTTTCCCCAGTGGCAGAACAGACTGTAAGCTACCTCTGGATGGAGGGACCACTCATGGGATGTCTGGCCTAGGCAGCCGAGAGCATCCGCCAGTTGGTTTGAGACTCCTGCCACATGGATAGCTAGGAGATCCGCCTCCAACTGGCTGACGAGGGTCCAGATGCGGAGAGCCTCCCTGCACAGCAGACGGGAGTGCATGCCGCCCTGTTGGTTGAGGTAGTACATGGCTGTTGTATTGTCCATCTGGACTTGAACCACTTGATCCCGGAGTTGAGGAGCGAAAGCTGACAGTGCCAGTCTGACTGCTCTGAGCTCCAACAGGTTGATGTGGCATCGGACTCCTCAGGGGTCCCGAACCCGTGAGCCCTGTTGTCCCCCATGTGGGCTCCCCAGCCCAAGAAAAAGGCATCGGTCATGAGGATGACCGTCGGCTCCAGGCAGACAAACGGGATCCCTTCCTGCAACCGCTCTGGGGCGGTCCACCACTGGAGAGCATCCCACATCTTCTGGGTTACCGTGATCAGCTGGTCGAATTGACAATGGCGTGGAGTCCACTGGGTGGCCAGCTCCCATTGGAAGGGATGCATGTGCCACATGGCCCAACAGACCACTGAGGTGCACGCTGCCATGCAACCCATAAGGTGCAGAAAGTCCCGGGCAGGGTGCAAGAGCCCAACCAGAAATGTTCGGGCAAAGGAGGAAAGAACCTCCGCCCTGTCCGCCGGGAGCCAGGCTCTGGCTTGACGAGAGTCGAGCTCTGCCCCGATGAAGCCCATCACCTGAGACAGCACGAGTTCCGACTTGGCCTCGTTGAGCAGCAGGCCAAGCTGAGAGCAGGTTATGAGAGCCAGATCCCTGGATCTCTCCACCTCCTGAAGGGAGGAACCTGCCAGAAGCCAGTCGTCGAGATAAGGGTAGATTTGAACTCGATGTCGAAAATAGACTGCCACCACTGCAATGCACTTGGTGAAGACCCACGGGGCCAATGACAGGCCGAACGGCATGGCTTGGAACTCGTACAGGGTCCCCTCGACCCTGAAGTGGAGGAACCACTGGTGGAACGGACAGATTGGGACGTGAAAGAATGCGTCCTGCAGAGCCAGTGAACAAAACCACATGTTTCGCTCCAAGGACGGTATGATCTGGTTCAGAGTTACCATCTGGAAGGTGCGAGACCTGAGATACTGATTCAGGTCGTGGAGATCTAGGATGGAGCGCCAACCCCCCGTCCGCTTGGGCATCAGGAAGTACCTGGATATGAAGCCTGGGTCTAGAGTCGGATCCAGAACTGGAGCTACTGCCTCCTTGTGGAGGAGCTGAGCTATGTCATCTCGAAGAGACGACTGCGTGTGAGCTGAGATCCTTTCCTCTCGAGGGTAGCGGGCTCGACTGGGCGGGTATTGCTCGAATTCCAGAGGCAGTCCCTGCCTGACCACTTCTAGAACCCACCTGTCCGAAGTGATATTGGACCAGGCGGAAAGAAAGTGGCGGAGCTGACCCTCCACGGTAGGACCCTGGGCAGGCATGATGGGTGTAGGGGTGGCAACCCCTAACCCGTCACTGCGCAGGCTTAGAGGAGGAGGAGGAAGAGGAGGAGGAGGAAACTCCTGGACCAGCACCGCAGCCTCCTTTATGGGGCTGTTGAGGGCCCTGCTTGGGCCCAGGGCGCCAAGCTTCAGCCTGCTGCTGCTGTTGTTGTTGCTGCTGACCTCCTCGATAGGAGGGCTGCCTGACCGCAGGGGAGGACTGCCGAAAATGCTTCCTCTTCTGCTGGTTCTTGCCCGAGGAACCCTTAGCAGAAGTGGCATCCAAAGTGGCATTGGACTGCTCTCCTGGGCCGAACAAGTCGGTACCAAGGAAAGGCACATCAGCTAACTTGTGCTTGGTATCCACCGGAAAGGAGGATAACCTCAGCCAAGCCCTGCAGCGGGTGGCCACTGCGGCTGCTAAAGAGCGGGCAAAGAATCCCCGATGTCTAGGGCCATCTGGAGCTGCTGTTTGGTGACAGCACGGCCCTGATCACGGACTTGCTTGACCGTGGTCTGCATTTCCGCAGGGAGGTGAGGAAGTACTTCATCCAGTGACCCTAAGAGGGCATGGGAGAAGTGTGCCATGATCACAGCCGAACTGGCCTGATGAAGGCCCAAGGAAGAGGCCGCGTAGACATTACGGGCAGAGTGGTTCATGTTCCTGGACTCCTTGTCCGGAGGTCGGTCAGTGTCAGCCGAGCTACCAGTACATCTAAAGACGGAAGCAGTCACCAGGCTCTCAGTTGAGGGATGTTTCGTGAATTCCAGTAGGGATCCCTTAGGCACCGTGTACTTACGGGCCACACGGGCAGACGGTGCTGGGTAGGAGGCTGGACGGTGCCAAAGCTCAAGGGTTGGACTAGTAATGGCTTCAGCCACTGGGAAGGCCTCCGTGGAGGTATCCCCCTTCTTAAGGATATCCGTAAGGGGGTACTCCACCTTTTTCTGGATAGACTCCAGGGGCATTCCGGTGGAATCGGAAATGAGGCAGAGGATGCCCTGAAAGGAGGAAGGACCTTCCTCCAGGCCTGCTGAGAGTGACTCCTCATTGCCCGGATGGGAATGCAAATCGGTGGCAGCTGAATCCAAACAGTCGGGATACAGCGGTCTCCTGCCTACGTCCCCCTCGATACGTTGAGGGCGGTCAGGGGGTAACCGTGATGGACAGACGTCAGGGAAGCCCGGTGTCTGGATGGTTTCCTTTCGAGGGAGTCTGAGAGGGAGGCTGCTTAGGGGGTGGTTACACCCTAATCGGTGGCAAGACCGGTATGGGCTTATCCGGAATGATGGGCGGCCCCACAGGAGGAGGAACCGAAGATTTCAGGTCCAAAGGGGTCGGCGTCGGCCCTTGAGGTGCAGGCCAAGTAATGGCCAGGGTGGACGGCGTAGCTGGCTTCTGCCCGGCCAAACTCAGCTATTGCCACATAAGCTCCTCATAGCATCGACGGAGTTTCCGTCAAAGCCTCTCCTCGTCCAACGAGGATGAGGACCTGTGGCGGTGCCTCTTTTTTGAATGCTGGTGGCCTTTCTTCGGTTTTCCCGCCAAAGAAGGAGACCGAGTTGTCGATCGAGACCGATGGCGTCGGCCAGAATCGGAAGAAACCGGGCTGGGGGAAAATCGAGGCTCTGGATCAATTCCCTTGATGGGGACACCCGAAGGAAGTGTCTCGTCATAGGGGAAAAAAGGATCGGGGTCCTCTCTAAAAAATCGTCGACCGGAGTCGGCGAAATCAGATTGACTGGCTCGAGAACAATCTCGGCCGGATCAGCCGATTCCTCGGTCTCTGCCTGGCCAGACGGAAGATCTGTGAAGCCGGCGGCCGAGGAAGCGATCTCGACCAAAGTCAAGGTCGCAGTGTCTCTTGGTCCCAGGAGCGTCTCCTTTTCGAAGATGTTGGATCCTTGTCCCTCTTCTGAGGGCTGGAGGAGTGCGAGCCTAAGGGTGCCTCACACCTGGTGGGGACGGACTGACACAGCTCCCTGAAGGAACCCGTAAAGGAAGAACCGAGGTTGAGAGGCACAAAGAAACTTCTGCTGGCCGAAGCTTGGGCAGCTTCTTCTTTGAAGGCCTTCATCTGCTCTAGCTGTTCGCGGATCCCGCAGCTGTGGAAACTGCCCACCTCGCTTATTTTACTTTTCTTTAACCGGCAGGTTCCGTTTCTCCAGTCTCCCCAGCTTAAGGCGTGCCATGCAGTCGTTGAGGACGTTGGGATGGAATGCCATGCAAAAGGTACAGGTGGCGGTGTCATGACCAACACCTAGGCAGTACACGCAGGTAAGGTGGGGATCGCTGCGCGACATTTTCTGGCCACACGAACACCGACGAAATCCGGGGGATGACTTGTCCTCCATTTCCGATCCGCTATTATCGGAATCGAAAACTCTGACGAGTTTGAGAGATAAATTCAGTAAAAACCAGCGATGCGAATCCAGGGCATACAATGGCTAGAGTTACCACGAGGGAACCTGATTCTTCCAGTGGAAAGGAAGATCTGGCGTCATGGGGCGGAGCTGAGGTATTTACCACCTGGGTGGGTGGGAGTAGCCAGCTTGAAGATTTTCTGGCGCGATTTAAAGGGAAAGGGACATACCAAAGAGTGTGGATGGACAACATATCCACGCTCCTAAAAAGTACAGTTACGTAAGAACTTACCGTAACAGTAGATCTTCGAGAGAGGCTCTTGCAGTAGGTATTCACATACAGGACTGACCCACCAGGCGTCAAGACCCCACAGAAAAATTTCTAGCTAGTAGTCTCTGGCGGATAACCGCTCCCAAGTCAGGTGACTGGGGTCATACGATGTCAGTATAAAAGGGCAGTCCCCTACGTCCACCTTCTAGTTCCTTCCCACCAAAGGCCAAAAGAGACAAGACGAAAGAGAAGAGGATATTTCCCCCCTGGAAATGAAGCCAAAAAAGCTTAGGGGGACAGAGGGCGGGAAAGCAATACCTACTGCAAGACCCTTTCTTGAAGATCTACAGTTACGGTAAGTTCTTACGTAGCTGTACTATCTTACTTCGAGAGGGCTTTTGCAGTAGGTATTCACATACAGGACTGAGTCCCAAGCAGTCTGGAACAAGGAAAAGTACTTGGGAGGAAGACTGACATCCATAGCATGGAACCTCAGGTTGAACGGGTCTCATGAAAGGAGACCTTGTGAAACAGCCAACCCGAAGCCAGCTCTATGGCGAGAGGCAATGTCCAAACTGTAGTGTTTCGTGAAGGCTGCGGTTGCACATGTCTGCCGCTGACGCATTCCTGAACCAAGCTGCAGAGGCAGCTACTCCTCTGGTGGTATGACCTCTGACCTGACCCAGCAGGATGTTGCTGTACTTGTCGTAACAGAAAGCGATGCAATAGAAACATAGAATTTGACGGCAGATAAGGACCGCTTGGCCCACCCAGTCTGCCCATTTCCCTGCCTACTGGATAAGCTGCAGATCCTAGTTAACCAGCAGCCTTCTTTCTACCCCCACCTCCTAGAATTGCCTTATGACTGTCCCATGCATGATTGAATTCCACCACTGTTTGTGACTCCACGACCTCCTCCGGAAGGCCGTCCCATGCATCCACAACCCTCTCTGTGAAAAAATACTTCCTTAAATTACCTCTGAGCCGCCCCTCTATCTTCAAATTGTGCCCCCTTGTTCTTGCACACCTCTTTTTTTGAAAGATGCTACCCTCTTGGACTTTGTTGATTCCCTTGAGGTACTTGAAAGTTTCTATCATGTCCCCCTCTCCCTCCTTTCCTCGAGGCTATACATATTAAGCTCCTTAAGTCTCTCTTCATGACTTCCGGTGCAGACCCTGCACCATTTTAGTTGCCCTCCTCTGGACAGCTTCCATCCTGTCTATGTCTTTGTGAAGACTGGGTCTCCAGAACTGCACACAGTACTCCAGATGGGGTCTGATCAGCTGTCTGTACAGAGGGATAATAACTTCCTGTTTTCTACTGGTGATGCCTCTCCCTATGCATCCCAGTATCCCCCCAGCCCTCCTTGCTGCCCTCTCACATTGCTTGCCCACCTTTAGGTCATCTGATATGACTACCCCAGGTCCCTTTCCATTTTTGCTGTTGTTAGTATCTCACCCCCCATTGTGTACTCTTCCCCTGGGTTTTTGTTTCCCAGGTGCATTACCTTGCACTTCTTAGCATTGAATCTAAGCTGCCATACATTTGACCATTCCTCTAACCTTGCCAAGTCCCTTTTCATCCTTTCCACCCACACCTTGTGCATCAACTCTGTTGCAGATCTTTGTGTCATCTGCAAAGAGACATACTTTTCCTTCCAGTCCCTCTGCAATGTCACTTATAAAGACATTGAAGAGGACTGGTCCTAATACTGAACCCTGCGGTACCCCACTAGTAACCCCCCTTTCTTCGGAGTGGACTCCATTTACTATTACTCTCTGTGTCCTATTCTCCAGCCAATTTTTTTCACCCAGGCTGTCATCTTGGGACCCACTCCCAGGCTAGCTAACTTGTATATTAATCTTTGTGTGACTGTGTCAAATGCCTTGCTAAAGTCTAGGTAGGCCATGTCCACAGCCCCTCTCTGATCTACTACTTTGGTCACCCAGTCAAAGAAATTTACCAGATTTGTCTGGCATGACCTTCCTGCTGTGAATCCATGCTGCCTTGGGTCCTGTGCCCCTCTGGCCTCTAGATACTCGACAATTCTTTCCTTCAGAAGTGATTCCATCATTTTCCCTACCACTGAGGTTAAACTAACAGGTCTGTAGTTTCCTGCTTCTGCCCTGCTTAAGCCTTGCTCCCACTTTTGTTAAGGGGAATCACATCTGCCCTCCTCCAGTCCTCGGGTACCACCCCCATCCTCCCATGATTTGTTAAACAGGGTAGTCAGTGGTGTCACTAATTCCAGCCTTAGTTCTTTTAGAATTCTGGGATGAATCCCATCAGGCCCCATTGCTTTGTCCACCTTCAGTTTTAAGAGTTCTTTCAGAACCCTTCCTTCTGTAAATGGGCTGGTATCAACTTCTGAATCCAGAGTGTTTCTACTGTTTGTTTTAGGTACCTCCCCCTTCCTTTGTAAATACAGAGCAAAAATATTTGTTTAGTATCTCTGCCTTTTCACAGTCACCCTCTGCCCACCCTCCCCTTTATTAAGCCTCACTATCCTCCCTTGGTCTTCCTTCGCTCCTGAGGTACCTATAAAAGGTTTTATCCCCCTTCTTAACTGAGTTGGCTATCTTTTCCTCAGTTTGGGCCTTTGTTGTTCTGACTGCCTTCCCAGCTTCCTTTTGCTTTAACTGATACAATTCTCTGTCCTGCTCCTTCTGTGATTACTTGTACTTCCTGAAAGCTTTCTTTTTCTCTTGAACCTTCACTGCCACTTCCTTTGAGAACCATAGTGATTTCTTACATCGTTTAGTTTTGTTTATTTGCTTCATACAAAGGCTAGTTACCTCTGTGATGGCAGTTTTTATTATTCCCCATTGTTCTTCCACCCCTCCTTCCTGCCCATTTGCTAGTGCATTCCTTAGGCACTCACCCATTTTAGCAAAGTCAGCCTCCTAAAGTCCAGTACCTTTGCCTTTGTATGGCTTGACCTCTATTGCTGTGTTTATTGTGAACCATACTGTTTGATGGTCGCTAGTTCCCAGATGGCTACCCACTTCTACATCTGTGATCCTATCTTCATCTCCATTTGAGAGAACCAGGTCTAAGATTGCTCCTCTCGAGTGGGCTCCAATACTAGTTGTCTCAGGCATGCCCCTGTAGGGCATCTAGAATAACCTCACTCTTCGAAGTGGCTGCTGCAACTGCACTCCAGTTAACATCTGGCATATTCAGATCGCCGATCAGCAATATCTCCCCTTTTTCTGCCTTACTAAGTATACTTTCTATCATTTCCTTGTCCATTTCCTCCCCCTGAGAAGGCAATGAGCCAACCATTTCGATAGGCACTGCTTAGAGACAGCATTGCCTTCCCTTTTGTAAGCAAATGAGACAGAAAGCTGATCAGTTTTCCTGAGATCTTTAGTCTGAGTGGTGTAGTATCTCAGTATTCTGTGAACATCGAAAGAATGCAAGGGGTATTCCCCATGATTGGAGTGTTGCATAAAGAAAGCGGGTAGCTCAATGGACTGATTCAGCGTAGATTCAGCCACCACCTTAGGGAGAAACCTAAGGTTGGTGCGTAGAGCCACACGTTCTTGAGAAAAATCAAGTACGGGATTTTGCACATCAAGGCCTGAAGCTCGGAAATGTGCTGAGCAGAAGTAATGGCTGCTAGGAAGAGTGTCTTCCAAGAAAGGAACTTTAAATCGGCTGTAGCTGCTGGCTCGAAGGGAGGCAGGGTAAGCTTCTCCAGAATGAAATTCAAGTCCCAAGAGGAATGCGGATGGGGGTCCCAAATGGAGAACCCCTCTGAGGAAGGTCTTGGAAACTTCCAACCGAGCAAAAGTTCTATCTCCCAAAAAATATGGTAGGCTGAAATAGCAGCCATGTGGACCTTTAATGAAGAATGAAAGAGACCCAGGACTTTATTTTTTGGGCATGAGAAAGGTTCAAAGTCTTTTGAAATAGCCCAAATAGAAAATCATTTCCACTTCATGGCGTAGGTGGACGGCTTTCTGGCCTCTACCAAGATGTCCACTATGAGAGGAGAGACTCTGAAGTGGGCTTTTGCTATGTCTGCAGGAGTCACGCATGTAAACAAAGGGATTTGAGACCTGGATGAACAAGGATCCCCTGATCCTGGGTCAACAGCTGTTGTGACAGAGAAAGAGGAGGTTCCTCTGAAAACTGCTGCAGAACAGGGAACCAAACTTGCCTGGGCCAGAAGGGAGCAATGAAAATCATTTGAGCTCCCTCTGATCTGAGTTTGTTCAGGACCCTCGGAATTAAACAAATGGGAGGGAAGGCATAAATTAATCTGTTCCTCCAAGCAAGAGGCAAAGTGTCCCGCAAAATAATTTCTCGAACTGGAGCGAGTGAGCAGAAGGCGGGAAGATTCGCATTCTGAGGAGAGGCGAGGAGGTCTATCTGTGGAGTCCCCCATCACTGAAAAATGTTGTTTACGACTTGTTGATCTAACTCCCATTCGTGGGATCTGGCTGAGGACCAACTGAGTTGGTCTGCCAGTGTGTTTTCCACTCCTGGAACGTGAACCACAGTCAAGTGAAGGTGGTGCTGGGTTGCCCAATACCAGACTCTCGTCGTTTCCCGGCACAGAGGGTAGGAACCTGTTCCTCCCTGCTTGCTGAGATACCAGGCTACGCACATGTTGTCTGATTGTATGAGGAGATGACCGGGGAGGATGAAGGAGTGTAGAGCCTGAAGGGCATAAAGGACTGTTCTCAGTTCCAGCACATTTATGTGCAGATTTTGTCTGAACTTGGACCAGCTCCCCTGAGTCCTGTGAGACCCAAGATGGGCAACCCAACCTTCTCCTGATGCATCTGTCGTCAACGTCTGGGAGGGGGGTTCGATGCAGAAGTGAACTCCCAGGCATAGGTTCTCCTGAATCATCCACCACTGCAAGTCCCTGATCATGGGATCGGAAACTAGTACTCCCAAAAAATCTGGAAGACACTGAGATCCACTGAAGGTCATCCTGCTGCTTCCTCCCTTCCCACCAAGATTCTGGCCAAGGACAGGATGGTTGAAAATAAACTGTGAGTCCTCAAAGAACTTAACCTTCACTTTGCCACTGCCAGGTTGGCATTCGACTCCTCCCCATACGCTAGCCGAGTGAATAGCAACACTAGCCCAGATTCTGCACATGCTACTCCACCTCGTCCCTTCCAGTTGTGCCTGTTTAGCTACAAAGAAGTCGAAGACATAATTCTTAGCCTTGACACCAAGAAAAGTGCAGGGGATGATGGCCTTGAATCATTTTTCTTGCGGTTAGGCTATGCCCAGCTCACAGCCCCCATCCTTCACATCTTCAACCTCTCTATTACCACAGCCACTGTTCCATCCTGCTGGAAATCTGCCCATGTTCCTCCTCTCTTCAAAGCAGGAGATCCTTGTGACTTAAACAGCTACCGTCCTATCTCTATCTTGCCCGTTCTCTCCAAAGTGCTGGAAAAACTTATATACAACCAACTAAAAAAAATCACCTTGAACCGCACTGACTCCTAACCCCGGTCCAATCTGACTTCAGGTCGAAGCACAGTACCATCTCAGCCTTGGCTAAAGTCTCTAATGACTGGATCCATGCTATGGACACCAAGAAGGTTACTGGTGCAGTCTTTCTAGACCTCAGTAAGGCCTTCGACACTGTAGACCATCACCTCCTAATCACCTGTCTTGCCTACATAGGTGCCACTCCACTTACCTTACAGTGGTTTAACAGTTATCTCACGGAAGGACACAAAAGTCAAAGCTGATGGCCTACTATCTGTCCCCTTCCAATTGCCAGAGGAGTCCCTCAAGGCTCCATCCTAGGACCAACTTTTTTTCCCTGTACATCAACAACCTTGACTCCCACATAAAGAACTCTAGCATACATTTCTTTGCGGACGCTACAGTTTTGTACGCATCAGGCTCGTCCTTAACTGAAGTCAGGTAAGCACTCCAAGCTGACTTTATCCAGTTAGAAAGCAACCTTATCAATGCCAAGCTTCTCTTAAATGCCAAAAAAACCAAGACAATGATTTTCTCAAGACTTGCCTTGTCTGGTACCCTACCTACCCCACCTAAAAACTTCATAGTTACCTCCCTAGCTGAACCCTTGGAAGTTGTACCTAAATTTAAATATCTAGGTATGTGGATAGACAACAAGCTTTCCTTCAATGACCACATCGAGGATCTATCAAAGAGGCTTAAAACACGCTTGGGTTTCTTCTGTAGAAATAGGACCCTCTTTTCTCTCGCGACCCGCAAAAGACTTGTCCAAGCAACATTCCTTCCCTTGCTTGACTACGGAGACATTATCTTCTCCCCAACCTTGAGCCTATCTAAACTGGACATACTCTATCACCGTGCTCTTCACTTCATTACTAACTCTGCGTACAGGACCCACCACTGTAATCTTTATGCAGCAGTTGGGTGGACCTCTCTTGTCACCAGATGCCTCCTGCATGTTGGCATTTGGACCTTCAAATTACTACTCCACTGTCTATTTAACGTCTCTCATACACATCTCGCATAGCGCCTACTCCCTAAGAAAATCCAACCTTATCCTACTAGATGTTCCCAGGACACATACCACAGCTGGCCAAAGAGCTGTCACATACACCCTCCCAAACATTGGGAACCAACTACAAACCATGCTGAAGCTAACCAGCATCGTTTCAATTAACTCCTACAAAACACTAGCTATCTCTAAATTAAAATACATATGTAGGTGCTACTAGGCCCCCAACGCCAAGTCAACTTCCTAGGTACCAACTGGCCCTCTACTTATTAAGCTGAAATGTGTTGCATAATTTAGGGCAAGGTTATAGCTGGAATGTACTGCATATATAGCATAAGGACTTATATTGTGTATACCTGTTGTATTATATATTGTTTTCTTTGTTGTTCTACATTTTATATTTCCTGTCTATGTAACTGCAAACTGTATGTGTATGTGCCTCAGGACCTCCTTGTGAATGAGCTTGCTCAACGGAGTCTTTCCTGCAACAAACCTGAACCTGAACTCTTGGTCTAGATTGTCCAAAGTCTGGTCCCACTGCAACTGAAGCATCCACTGAGAGATCCTCATATGAAGCCGAGCAAGTGGGACTGTTGGAATGGCAACCGCCATTAGCCCGAGGAGGCAGAGGACTGAAATGGCTCTGATCTTCCTGCGACTGGACAGGAGACGGGCCTGAGTCTGAAGGGTGTCTACCCTGTCCGGAGGCAAAAAGGCTTTGCCGGTGGTCGTGTCCAAGATCGCCCCTATAAACTGGAGGCGCTGGCAAGGGACCAAATGGGACTTGGCCTGGTTGATGGTGATACCGAGGCTGGTGAAAACCTGCAGGGTAAGGGAAAGGGAATGCAGGTGTTCCTCTCTGGACGGGGCCACCAGGAGCCAGTTGTCCAGGTAGGGGAATACCTGAACTCCCTGGGTATGCAAGTGGGCCACTACCACAGGCAGGCATTTGGTAAACACTTGGGGGGCCAAGGAAAGTCCAAATGGGAGGGCCTTGAATTGGTAGTGGTCCCCCTGAAAGCAAAAACGAAGGAATCTGCGGTGGGAAGGGCATATGGGAATATGCAATTAGGCATCCTGCATGTCCAGAGCGCATAGCCACTGTCCCTGCTGAAGAAGAGGTAGAAGGCTCTGCAAAGAGAGCATTCTGAAGCATTTATACTCCACGAACATGTTCAGGGAGCTGAGGTCTAGGATAGGCCTCGGATCTCACGTCTTCTTTGGAGCTAGGAAGAAATGGGAATAATAACCTGTTCCCCAAAGATGAGTGGGAACTGGCTCTATCGCCACCTTCGAGAGAAGGGAGACAATTTCCTCTAGGACCAGAGGAAGATGTTGCAGGGAGTAAAATGACTGAGTGGTGGTCTTTGGGGTGGTTTCTGCAGAAACTCTATTGAGTGTCCTGCTGATATCAACTGAAGCACTCAAGCATCTGTCATTATCCTCACCCAAACCGGCAGATGGGGGTGGGGGGGGGAATCTCCCCACTACCGGTTCCTCTGGAACCTCCAGAGGCAGTGGGAGAGGCAGGGAGTCAGGAGGTGTGGGGCAGCACAGTAGCCAAGGCTCCCACGGCTTTTTTGCTGGGTGGAGTCTTGGTTGCTGGAGGGGCCAGACATTTGTTGGCCCGTTTGCCCTGTAGATTTTGTCTTTGTTGGTTCTGATTATGAAAAGGACGTCGCTGCCCTTGAGGGGGCCTGTACATAGAGCTGACAGACTTTAGTTACATAGATACATAGACAGTGTCGGCAGATAAGGGCCTATGGCCCACCCAGTCTGCCCATTTGAGCTTGTAAGTTCAGTTTGTTTTCCTAGAAGTCTGTTGCACCTTACCCCTGACCTCCAGAATTCCTTTATGTCTATCCCATGCATTCTTAAATCCCGTGATTGTTTCAGCCCCCACCACTTCCTCTGGCAGGTGTTCCACTTGTCCACCACCCGTTCTGTGAAGAAATTCTTTCTCATGTTTCCTCTGAATCGTCCTCCCAACAACTTCACTCCATGCCCTCTAGTCCTGGAACATCTTTTTCGCTTAAAAATAGTGTTTTCCTGCACCCTGTTCCTCCCTGTAAGATACCTGTATGTCTCTATCATATCCCCTCTCTCCCTCCTCTCCTCCAGGGAGTACATGTTCAGTTCCTTCAACCTGTCTTCATAGGACTTGTGATGCAATCCATGCACCATCTTTGTTGCCCTCCTCTGAACCTTCTCTACCCTATGTCCTTACGTAGGTACGGTCTCCAGAACTGTACACTGTACTCCAGGTGGGGCCTCACTAGTGTCTTGAATAGCGGAATTATGACCTCCCTTTTCCTGCTGGTAATGCCCCTGCCTATACATCCCAGCATCCTATTTGCTTTACCTGCTGTCTTGTCACACTGTTTCCCTACCTTGAGGTCATCAGAGATGATAACCCCAAGATCCCTTTCCTGCTTGGTTCATGCTATATCCTCACCCCCAACTGATATATTGTGCCAGGGTTTTGTGCCCATATGCATTATCTTGCACTTCTTTGCATTGAATTTCAACTGCCAAACCCCTGACCATTCTTCAAGTTTCTGCAGGTCGCTTCTCATTCTGTCTACACCCTCTGGTGTGTCTACTCTGTTACAGAGCTTTGTGTCATCAGCGAACAGTGAAATTCTGCCTTCTAGGTCCTGCGCCATGTCACTGATGAAGATGTTGAATAGGACCGGTCCCAGCACTGATCCCTGTGGTACCCCACTGGTCACTCTTCCCTCTGTGGAGTGACAGCCATTTACCACCACCTCTGTGTCCTGCCACCCAGCCAGTTACCTACCCACCACACTACTGTCCTGCCCACACCCATATTCCCCAGTTTGTGTAATAGTCTTCTATGTGGCACAGTGTCAAAGGCCTTGCTGAAGTCCAGATAGGCCATGTCCACTGCTCTCCCTTGATCCACCTCCCTGTCACCCAGTCAAAAAATTCAATGAGGTTGGTCTGACATGACCTCCCCCTGGTGAAACCATGCTGCCTTGGGTCCTGTAGTCCACTGACAACCAGATGTTCCACCAATCTCTCCTTCAGTAGTGCTTCCATGATCTTCCCCACTACCGAGGTGAGGCTGACTGGTCTGTAGTTCCCTGCTTCCTCTTTGTTCCCACTTTTGTATAAGGGGACTACATCTGCTGTCCTCCAGTCTTTGGGTACCTCCCTTGTTTCCAGTGATCGGCTAAACAGGATAGCCAGAGGTTCAGCCACCACCTCTCTTAGTTCTTTAAGGACCCTGGGGTGCATCCCATCTGGCCCCACTGCTTTATCAACTCTTATTACTTCCAGTGCCCTTATTAGTTATTAGTTCAGTGCCCTTCTCCTGCAGGTCGGTAATGATGTCCTTGACTTCACCCCCGAACAGCACCTAACTCTTGAAGGGAGAATCCTGAATAGCAGATTGCACTTCAGGGATCAAACCTGACACACGGAGCCAGGCATGACACCGTAAGCCTAAGGTGTAGGCCAAGCTCCTTCCAGCTGTGTCCACTGCGTCATAAATGGCATGAAGCATGTGCTGACTGGCCGAACGAGCAGAACGGACAAGATCCGCCACTTCCTGCTTAGTCTGTGACTCAGGAAAGGAGTCCAAGTTAGATTCCACCTGACTAAGGACAGTCTTCTGAAAATCCCCCATATGTGCCAGATAATTAAGAGCCCGAATACCAAGGGTAGAAGAGGAATAGATCTTCTTTCCGTATTGGTCCAGAAGCCGGGATTCCTTATCAGGCGGAGACGAGCTGAGGTGTTTGGGATTTGCAGAGTGGCACTGATGACGACTGAGTCTGCCTTGGGGTGGAGGTTAAGGAAGTCTACACCATCAGAAGCCTGGCATAGCCTGTCCGCCTTCCTTGGAAGGGGGGCTAACACCGAAGATTGTTTCCAAATGGTGGAAACAAGATCCGTGTGAGGCTCTATAAAGTGTGGAATCAGCGTAAGAGCGGTCTCAGGCAGATCTAGATGAGCAGCGAGTTTCATACGCTCTGGCTCTGGCTCCACTGATTGCCACTGCTGTACCTCCTGGATTTTCCTCAATAACTCCAGAAAGGAGGGATCCTCCGGAGACTGTGGAGGAGTCCTTGGCCTATGGCGTTCTGGAGTACGTGGCTCGTCTTTGGGGTCAGAGTATCCCGTCTCTGAGTCCGAGTCAGACGTATCTGATGAAAAGGAGGAAGACTCCTCCTTACGAGAGGGAGGGATGGCCCCTCTGGGGAGTTCCCTGGAGCGCATATCCTCCCCTCCTCGGGCACCAGAGAGCTCTCCTCTGGTGTCGGGAAGGGGGGAAGGAGTCTCCTGTCTCCGATGTAGAGAATCCTGTATAGGGTCTTGCGTCGGTAGATGACACTGGACCTCACGAGTGAGCTGAACCTTGGCCTCAGCCCACCAGGAGGCCAAGTTCTCCTTCAGATCTGCCGGCGGCAGGGGAGTGGGCGGCGGAGGTGGAGGAGGAGGGGGATACAGATATTGAGGATATCCGTAGAAAGAGTATCCGTAACCCGATGTCGGGTACTGGGGCATCAGGTACTGCAGCGCCGGATGTTGCAGTGTCGGGTACTGAGGTGCCGTATACTGAGGAGTCGGGTATTGTGGCACCGGCTATTGCGGTGTCGGGTACCTGGGTATCAGGGGCTCTGATGGAGCAGAGGGACCTGGCAGAGGCTCTGCTGGTGGGCCAGGCGGTGGTAACGCTGGCTCACAGGCATCAGGCCCAGTGTGGGTATGCCTTCGATAGGGTCCGAAGAACCTGATGGAAGGATAGGTCTATCGCCAGACAAGGGGACACCGGATGGCGTCGGGTAGGCCAGTGTCAGGACTGTCGTCAGGAGATCAGGTCCAGAAGGAGGGTTCCCTGACGGCAGCATCCCAGTATCCTCTGTGATGACCGGGGAAGGAGGATTATAATCCCCAGGGGTCAGCTGAGGAGACGTGGGGACCTCAGAAGGCAACTTGGAACGTTGCAGACAGCCTGGGGGGAGTCGTACTGTTCCATGGGGTCTGACAAAGGCTTCTTGGTCGGGCAGGCATCGGTGGAACCGGCATCCAACTTATCGGCCGAATCTGGGCTGGCATCGGAGAAGCCAACGTCTGACTTATCGGACTCCCTGCCTGAGGAAGGCCGCGCAGGAGACGCAGCTTTGTCGGGCATAGTTTTGGCTAGGCACTCCCCCAAAGGGGCAAGCGTCGGTGGGACCAACGTCCAACTTATCGGACCCGCTCTGACCTGAAGGCCACATGGAAGAAGCAGCCTTCATGGGAGTGGAGGCCTCCTTTGCCCCGGAGGCTCCTGAATAGCCCAAGCACGAGCCGGACGGGATTGGCGACGCCTTCTTGGTAACCACCAAGACGGCCATCGTGGAGCGATCCCCTGGTGGGGACTGCACCTTTAGTGCCACGACTTTGGGCCGAGTCGCAGCTGCTGTGAAGCCGTGTCTCGCCTCCCGTGCTTCTCCTGTCGCAATTTTTTCTTGTGACTTTCGGGGAAAGTGAATGCCAGCCTGAGTTTCTTTAGCTCTTTTTCCATGGAGGCCATTTTCTTCTTTAGGGTATGGGCTTCCAGGGAATGCTGCCTTCTTTTGCGGGTAGCAGAGTTAAACTTCTGGCAGTGATGTCAACTTCTCCAAGGGGTGATCTGGGCCCAGACAGAAGAGGCACAAGGAGTGTCCGTCCTTGTGTGGAAGTTGGGAACCACTTGAGTCACACTTATTCTTATGCGATTCGAAGGGCGTCGGGTATGACATACACAGCGAATCGTAAAATAAAATCTAAAGACAGAGAAAAAAGGTCGAAAAGTTCGAAAACTTTGGGACCGACGAACAGTTGTTCTACCATGAGGAACTTTCACAAGCCAATGGCGAGAAAGAACTGGAAGGCGGGCGTGGGGGACTGCCCCTTTATAATGACATCGTATGACGCCGGTCACCTGACATGGGGGTGGTCCCCCGCCAGAGACTGCTAGCTAGAAATTTTTCCGTGAGGTTCTGACGCCTGGCAGGTCAGTCATGTGAATACCTACTGCAAGAGCCCTCTCGAAGTAAGATCTACGGTGCTTAGGCACCTCAGACCTGTCATGGGATACTTTGATAATCACTAATCAGTTTTGGCCTGGTCAGCAAAATAAGAAAGACCCTGGGGGGCACTGTAAAGCGTGTCCACTCTGCGTGGCATAGCTGGTACCATGTCTGATCTGTGCTAGGCTGCTGTGGTTGCATTCTCTAGGGCTGGCAACATAAGAGGGATATTCTTAGGGGGAGATTCAGGAATCTCCAGAAAGTTCAATAGGTCTTTCCTGGTGACATCCTTCTCGTCAGTCTGGAAGCCCATAGTGGCTGACAATTGCTTCTGCACATTAAAAAAGGTAGCGTCCTAAGGAGGAGACCTTGGGGTATTGACTGAGTCCTCACTGACTGAAAGGCGGTGGACCTGGCAGAAATAAGGATTTCCTCCTCTTAGAAACAGACGTTGTCGGCAGATGGGGCCGTATGATCTACCAAGTCTGCCCTTGGTTTCCAACCCCTCCTTACTTACATGCCTGCTTGAGTATCCCACATTGTCTGTCCCACGCCCGCTTGAATTCCCCCACCGTCTTGGCTCCCTCCACCCCCTCCGACAGGCTATTCCATGGTTCCACAACGTGCTCTGTGAAGAAGAATTTCCTCATATTGCTCCTGAACTTTCCTCCCTTAAGTCTAAGGTCATGCCCTCTAGCCTAGTACAAGGGACTAGGTAATTTAACTGATCATGTGGTCCCGTTGTAGTCTCTACTCTAAGTTCTATAACAACTTTTGTGTAGTGATATGTATTTCAAATGTGCTTCAACACTGATATATTTCTATTGTACACCATATCTTGTTAACCCCAGGAATGTTTATGTTGATGTTGCTCTTGTCCAGTTTACCACCGGGCTCACAGTCATGGGAGCTCTGTAATCTGTATTTACAGGATCTACGTCACTTGTACTATCTATATACTTGTATAATATTATATTACTCTTTCTCTATTTTCCTCCTCTTCCCCATTCCCCCAGGACGCATCTGGAATCAAGCGGTTCTCTGCTCAGTATGCTTTCCTGGTAAAACTCTTAAATAAATACATAATATGCAGCTGGGCCAGAGGAACTGTGGCAATGGCTGTGTCCATGAGGTCTAAAAGCCTCAAAAAGACCCTTACTGGAATGTGATGACTGGAGTAGAGGAGATGGGCCTGGTCCATCAGATGATCTGCTCTGTCTAGGGTAAGAAAGCCTTCCCCTTGGTGGTGTCCAGCACTGTCCCTATGTACAGGTGGTGCTGGGAGGGGGCCAAGAAAGACTTTGTGAGGTTGATAGTAATGCCCAAAGCTTGGAACAGGCTACAGGTACATGCAAGAATTTGTAGAAGATGGTCCCTGAATGAGTCTGCCAATAGCCAGTCGTCCAAGTAGGGAAAAACGTAAAATCTCTGTCTCCTCAAGGCAGTGGCTACCACTGCCAGGCACTTGGTGAATACCCTGGGAGCCGAGGACAGGCCAAAAGGCAGAGCCTGAAAAGTACAGTTATGTAAGAACTTACCGTAACAGTAGATCTTCGAGAGAGGCTCTTGCAGTAGGTAATAACATATAGGACTGCGCTGGCCGGTAGGGACCCCAGAAAAAATGTTCTAGCATAGCAGTCCCTGGCATGGATCGCCCCCTCGCCAGGTGACTGGCGCCATGTGACGCCGTATAAGGGGCGGTTCCATACCACCTTCCAGTTCTTTCCGCCACAGGCTCGGAAGAGAGAAGCAGATATTTCCCCAATGGAAAAGGAGCTGAAAAACCTAGGGGATGGCGTGGCGGAGGCCAGCGAAGAGCCTCTCGAAGATCTACTGTTACGGTAAGTTCTTACGTAACTGTACTATCTTACTTCGAGAGGGCTCTTGCAGTAGGTAATAACATATAGGACAGAATCCCAAGCAGTCTGGAACCAATAAGAAAGGCACCGGGAGGAGGAACTACTCAGATAAGTAGTAGGAAAGCTTGCAACCCTCAAGAAAGGAGGCCTTGCAAGACCGCTAACCCGAAGCCTGCTCTACGACGAGAGGCAATGTCCAAACTGTAATGTTTAGTGAAGGTATGGACGGAAGTCCAAGTCGCGGCAGCACAAATGTCTGCTGCGGACACATTCTTGAAACAAGCCGCGAGAGGCCGCAACTCCAAGAGTGGGAGGACTCTTACTTGACCCGAAGGGTCTTGTTATACTTGTCATAACAGAAAGTGATGCAATGAGCCAACCACTTTGACAGGCATTGCTTGGAAACAGCATTGCCTTCTCTTTTGTGAGTGAAAGAGACAAACAACTGATCAGTCTTTCTGAGATCTTTTGTCCTATTGGTATAATATCTCAGAATCCTGTGAACATCCATGGTGTGAAGCAAGTATTCTCCATGATTGGAGTATCGTGAAAAAGGCAGGTAATTCAATAGACTGATTCAAAGTAGATGCAGCTACCACCTTCGGGAGAAACTTAGGGTTTGTGAGGAGAGCTACTTGTTCTCTGTGAAGATCAAGTGAGGGATTTTGCACATATGGGCCTGAAGCTCGGAAATTTCATGTAGCTGAGGTAATGGCCACTAAGAAAAGCTGCCTTCCATGATAAAACTTCAAGTCTGCAGAAGCCGCAGGCTCGAAGGGGGGAAGAGTAAGTTTCTCAAGGACAAAATTTAAGTCCCAAGGTGGAGCTGGGGTCCACATCGGGGGTCTGAGATGAAGGACCCCTCTAAGAAAGGTTTTGGATACCTCTAGCTGGGCAAAGGCCTTATCAGTGAAAGGTACGTGGTAGGCAGAGATAGCTGCCATGTGAACCTTCAGAGAGGAGTGACTGAGACCTAGGTCGAAGAGATGATGCATGTAATCCAGCAAAGTGGTTACGGGGCAGGAAAAGGGTTCCTCGTTCCTGGACGCGGCCCAGATGGAAAATCTCTTCCATTTCATGGCATAAGTGGACCTAGTGGAGGGCTTTCTAGCCTCTACCAAAATCTCGGCTACCTTAAGGGATACTCCAAAGCGAGATTGAACTAGGTCTTAAGGAGCCATGCATGAAGTTGAAGGGACTTGAGTCCCGGATGGACCAGGGTCCCCTGATCCTGAGTCAGCAATCCCGGAGATAAGGGAAGAGGAAGAGGAGGAACCTCTGAGTATTGTTGTAGAAGAGAGAACCAATTTGCTCTGGGCCAGAAAGGAGCAATTAGAATAATTTTGCTCCTTCTAGAGCCAGTTTCTGTAACACATGTGGGACCAGTGGAATTGGGGAAAAGCATAGACGAATCTGTCCTTCCAGCTTAGAGACAGAGTGTCTCCAGAAAGCTCCTGCCTAGGCGAGCGAGCAAAAGATTGGAAGTTTTACGTTTTGGGAGGAGGTGAATAGGTCTATTTGAGGAGTCCCCCAAGCCTGAAAAATGCTGTTTAGGACTATTTCGTCTAGTTCCCACTCATGTGGAAGAGCAGATGAGCGACTTAGCCTGTCTGCTAGGACATTATCTACTCCTGGAACATGGATCACCATGAGGTGAAGGTTGTGGAGGGTGGCCCACTCCCAGACCCTCATCGCTTCCCTGCACAGCGGGTAGGATCGAATTCCTCCCTGCTTGTTGATGTACCACACCACGCACATGTTGTCCGTTTGGATGGCTAGGTGAACGGGAAGGATGAACTGATGAAGGGCCTGGAGTGCATAAAGCACCGCTCGAAGCTCGAGAACATTGATGTGGAGAGCTACCTCCAATTTCGACCAAAGTCCTTGAGTTCGATGAGGACCAAGATGGGCCCCCCAACCTTCGCTGGAGGCATCCGTAGTCAAGGTCTGATCGGGGGGAGGATGAAAGAAGGGGACCCCCCCGGAAGAGGTTCTCTTGTACCATCCACCACTTTAAGTCTCTGACCATCGGCGAGGAGATCAGGATCGGAAGATCTAGGTCGTCTACTCGTTGGTCCCACTGAGATTGAAGAGTCCACTGAGATATTCTCATGTGGAGGCGTACCCGTGGGATCGTTGGGATGGCAGCCGCCATGAGCCCCAGTAGATGGAGCACCGACCTCGCTGGGACCCTCCTGAAGTTCAGTAGGAGGGAAATCTGTGACTGGAGGGAAACCCCCTGGTCCGGAGGCAGAAAAGCTTTGCACAAAGTTGTGTCGAGAATCGCCCCAATAAACTGGAGCCTCTGAGAAGGTTCCAGAAGAGACTTGGAGAGGTTGATGGTAATACCCAGGTTGGTAAAAACCTGCCGGGTGAGGGAGAGGAAATGCAGGAGTTCCTCCCTGGATGGAGCCGCCAGGAGCCAATCGTCCAGGTAGGGAAAAACCTGAGCTCCCAAAGAACGCAGGTGGGCCACTACCACTGCCAGGCATTTGGTAAAGACTCGAGGAGCCGAGGAAAGGCCAAACAGAAGCGCCCCGAACTGGTAATGGACCCCCTGGAACGCAAATCTGAGGTACTTGCGGTGCAAAGGGTGAATGGGGATGTGCACGTATGCATCCTGCATATCCAGTGCACAAAGCCATTGGCCCGGCCGAAGTAGGGGCAGAAGGGATTGAAGGGAGAGCATCCTGAACCTTTTGTATTCCACAAACAGGTTCAAGGAGTTGAGATCGAGAATCGGTCTGAGATCTCCCTGCCTTCTTTGGTACAAGGAAGAAGTGGGAATAGTACCTCTGCTCCATAGAGGTGAGGAGGAACGGGTTCTATAGCCCGTTTTGTAAGAAGAGCTGAGACTTCTTCCCTGACCAGAGAAAGATGGTCCCTTGAATAAGCGGAATTCAGAGGGGGGTGACGTGGAGGTTTCTGCAGAAACTCTATGGAGTGTCCCTCTGCCATGATTTGAAGCACCCATGATTCCGATGTTATCCTCTCCCACTCCGGGAGGTGGAGGGAGAACCTCCCTCCTACCGGTTCCTCCGGAGTGTCCGGAGGTGGTGGGAGAGGGGAGGAGTCAGGTGGTGTGAGGCGGCGCCGCAGCTGGAGTGCCCGCCGCTTTTTGGGAGGGAGGGCCTGGCAGCCGCGGGGCCCGGCGCTAGTGGTCTGCCTTCCTGGGGTTTCGCTGAGCCCGGCCGCGCCTGGCGAAAGGGACGGGCGCTATGGAGGATGGGGACGGTACAGTGAATCCACGGATTTAAGGGCCGCTCCTTCTCCTGCAAGTCAGTGATGATGTCCTGACATCACCGCCGAAGCACGGAACCCCTGAAAGGTGCCTCTTGAATGGCGGATTGCACCTCCGGACCAGACCCTGACACACGGTTACGTGGTGCCAAGGCTAACGGCAACGCAGAGTCGTTTCAGCAGTGTCCACTGCATCGTATGTGTCCTTAGCATGTGACGACTGGCCAAACGAGCAGAGCGGACTAGATCGGCCAACCCTGCTTGAGTTGGGAGTCCGGCAAGGAGTCGATCTTGGATTCCGCCTGTAAGGACGGCCTCTGGTAATCCCCATGTGAGCTACATAGTTCAGGGCCTTATACCCAGTGTGGAGGAAGCATAAATCTTCTTTCCAAACTGATCCAGAAGGTGATTCCTTATCCAGGGAGACAAGCTCAAATGTTTAGGATGTGCGGACCGCCGTGAGTGGCGCTTGATCACGACCGAGTCGGCACGGGGTGAGAATCTAAGAAGTCTAAACCCTCCGGAGCCTGGTATAGCCTGTTTGACTTCCTAGGAGGCTAGAGTCTGACAGTTGTTTCCAAATAGTGGAAATAAGGTGGGCATGAGGCTCGATCCAGGGTGGCACTAAAGTAGGGGCCGGGGCAAATCCAGATGTTCAGTGAGTTTCACCCGCTGAGGATCTGGATCTAAGGACTGCCACTGATGGACCTCCTGGATTTTCTTAAGTAACTCCATGAAAGAAGGATCCTCCGGAGGAGACCTCGGAGGAGTCCTCGGCCGGGGTTTGGATGGAGAACGTAGCTCGTCGTCTTTATCGGAAACCCCCGCGGAGGCTTCTGAGGAGTCCGAGAGGACCACAGAGGAAGAATTCGAGGCAGAAAAAGACTCCCTCACCCGTCTAGGGGGAGGAACGTTTTCCATGGGAAGAGACCCAGAACGCGTGTCCTGCCCCTCTCTGGAACCCGAGGGGAGGCCCCGGGGAACTGGAGGAGGGGAGGGAGAGCACCGTCTAGGGCATACGGGAACCGGTGGAGGCACCGTCGTCGTAAGACGGCTCTCGACTTCTCTGGTGAGCTGAGCCTTGGCCTCAGCCCACCAGGAGGCAAGAGTCTCTGCAATCCACCGCGCCTGGGGGGGGGTGGAGGAGGAGGAGGAGGGGGGTAGTGAAATGGAGGATATCCGTAGGGAGAGTACCCAAGACCCGTCTGCGGATAAGTCGGAGACGGGTAGTGAGGCATCGGGTACTGCGGAGCCGGAGGATTCGGCGCCGGGTACAGTGGCACGGGGTACTGCGGGCCCGGGAAGACCGGCGTCGGGTATGATGGCGGGTACCAAGGCGCTGGAGGAGCTGCCGGAGCAGACGGTCCAGCTGGGCACTCCAGGGGCGGATCAGCCGGGAAAGGCCCCTGGGGTGAAGGGTCCAGAGGAGGGAGAAAATCCCCTGCTGGTGTTGGAGAGGCCGGTGTCGGGTCCGGCAACAGCGGGGACGGTGTCGGCCCGGCAGGCGCCGGAGCCAGCGTCAGATCCGGGTTCTCAATGGGGGGATCCGACGGCAGCCCAGGATCCCTAGTCTCATCCGGGGAAGGTGGTGAAAAATCCCGAGTCAGGCAAGGGGGACTGGGGCTCCCCTGACGGCAGCGAAGGCTGCGGAGAGCCTGGTACGACAGAAGAGGGTGGTTCCGACGTAGGCTCTAGGACCCGGTGCACGTCGGAGGAGCCGACGTGTGACTTATGGGTCGAAACCCGGCAGACGGAGGAGCCGGCATCCGACTTCGGGGCTCTCACATCCGAGACAGCCCGGCACCGCCCCGAAGGGTTGGGCGACTTGGGGCCTTCTCCCGGCGGATGTCGGAGGAGCCGACGCCCAGCTTATGGGAGGCGCCCACGCCAGTAGGCCGAGGATGTGAGACCGTACTGGGGGCTAGAGTCTCCTTTATCCCGGAGACACCCGACAGGCCCGAACTCGAGCCTGAAGGGCGGGCCGACGCCTCCTCCAAACCCTTGGAGGCTGCCGTCGGAGGATCCCCCGGAGGGGAAGTTACCTTGCCCGCGACTCCGGCCGGAGTCGCGGAAGAGGAGGCCTTCTCCCGGTGCCTATCCTTGTCCTTCTTTTTATGCCCTTCCGGAGAAGTTGACGCCTGCTGTAACTTTCTCAGCTCTTTCTCCATCGCACACATCTTTTTCTTCAGGAGATGGGCTTCCAGGGACTGCTGGCGCCGCTATGGCTGCCGCTTGAACCGGAGGCAGTGCGGACAGTTATCCACCGCGTGGTCGGGGCCTAGGCAGAGGAGGCAGAGGGAGTGACCGTCCTTGTGTGGCAGTTGAGCGCCACACGAATCGCACTTGTTTTTAGAGGGGGACGACACAAAATGACGTTTACCTGACGATCGAACAGCAAAACTAGCTTTCTCGGAAAAAAACGAAGAGACAGAACTGCAATGAACTTAACCGTGAGGTTCTACTCATAGCTAACGGCGGGAAAGAACTGGAAGGCGGGCGTCTGGGACCGCCCTTTTATACCGACGTCGCATGACGCCGGTCACCTGACGAGGAGGCGGTCCCACGCCAGGGACTGCTAGCTAGAACATTTTTCCGTCGGGTCCTGCTGCCGGCCGGCGTCAGTCCTATATGTTATTACCTACTGCAAGAGCCCTCTCGAAGTAAGATCTGGTAATGCTCTCCATGGAAGTGGAAGCGTAAGAAGTGCTGGTGGGATACAAAAACTTTGATGTGCAGATAAGCAACCTGCATGTCCAAGGAACTGAGCTAGTCTTCCTGATGAAGCAAGGGCAGTAACCCCTGAAAGGTGACCATCCAGAACAGTTTGTTCTCTATGTACAGATTGAGGGTGCTCAAGTCCAGAACTGGCCGGAGATCTACTATCTGCTTGGGGACCAGGAAGAAGTGGGAGTAGAACCCCCTTTCCTGTTGAGACCGTGGGATGGGCTCTATGGCCTTCTTTTAAGTAAGGCCTGAATCTCTGCCCGTATGACGGGAATGTGACCTGGAGAATTTTCTGGAGGCCACTGCAAGAACACCAGAGTGTGTCCGTGCTTGATGAGCTGCAGTACCGAGCTGTCGGTAGTGACCTCCCTCAACCGATCCAAGGCCTGGTCCCACAAGAAGTTCAGGTATTGCACCATATAGGCCAACTGGGTTTGCCTGTCCAAGTGGAGGGAGAAACCACCCTCAACCACCGCCACCTAAAGACCTTCGGCGGGGGGAGGGGGGGCTGGCAAGGACTCAGGAAGTGGAGCCATCCCCTGGCAGGACTGCGGTCGCATCCCTAGCAGCTGGTGGTGGGCAGGGAGGGCAGCCCCTGCCTTGTGCTTGCCATGGGCTTTGGGAAGGGGCCGGGTCTGTCTACGGTGAAAAGGAGCCCTCTGTTCTGATTTTGGCTGGGGGTGGTACATGGACTGGACTGACTTAAGGGCTCGCCCAGAAATTTGGTGCTCCGAGACAATGTCTTGAACATCTCCCCCAAACAGCTTGGGGCCTCAAAAGGGAGCATCCATAATACTAGATTAGACATTGGGAGTGAAGCCTTAAACTCTGAGCCATGCACAGTGCCTCATACTGATGCCAGCGCCCAACACCGAGCCGGAGGCATCCATGGCATCACAGGTCACCCTGAGGATGCAGGTGCAGACGTCTGACCTAGTCTTAAAGGCATGAAAGGTTTGCTGCTTCGAGGGGTCGTCTGGCATGGCCATGACCACCTTCCTGGCCTGGTCCCACAAGAGGTTCTGGTATTGCACCATATGGGCGAAATAGTTAATGGCTTGGATGGCTCGAGTGGCAGGTGCAAAGGCTCGCTTGCCCATTTGGGTCAGCTGGTAAGACTCCCTATCTGGAGGGAGGGCACTGAGGTGCTTCGGCCTCTTGGTGTGGTCATGGACCGCGTTAATGACGACCGAATCCACTTTTGGTTGCTTGCCAAAGTACGATTTGCCAGCTGGGGCATGCTAAAGTTGGTAACCCTTCTAGGACACCACTGGGACTGTACGGGGGTGGTGGCATGCAGCCTTGGTAATGTCCTTGTAAGACTCAATAAGGGAGGGAACCACCAAGGAGAGAGGGAGGGTCATGCTAGCAAAGGTAGACTGCCAGGTGGCGGTGCTCTGGGTTCTGTTCTTCAGTCTCCCACCCCACAGTGACTTAAATATGCCTCATGATGCCCATTAACGTGGGATCATCAGAGGGAGATTTGAGGACATTGCTGGGCTCCCCTCATCACCAGAAGAGTCTGCCAGAATGGAGGAAGACTCAGAACTGTCACTGTTGTGGGTGGCTGAGATGTCGTCCCCCTGTTGTCGGTCTGGAGTTTGTCCAGGTGAGCAGAGGGGCCCTCATCCTTAGGGCTCCTAGGAGCATGAGAAGCACTTGGGCCCGAGCAGGCCAGGGCTGTTGGTCCCAAGGAGGCCCTTGGGAGTGTATCAGGGTCGACCCGCCCAGTAGATGAGACCTGCAACTGCATGAAAGCCCATAGGGCAGAAATAAGGCCATGGGTACTGGCGCCAGTCCCCTGGGTGCTGGGCAGTTATAGACCAGAGGGGGTCCCGCAGGCACAGGGTATGGGTAAGCAGGCGCTGGTCCCCCGGGTGCTGAGCACAGTTAGGCTGGCGATGGATTTCCAGACGGTGGCTCCATAGGTGCAGGTGGCGGAAGGGGCAGTGGACAGATGGGTGCAGGCCCCCTGGGCATCGGTAGCCAGAGGACTGGCGGAGGTCCTGCTGGCACTGGAGATGGCAGGACCGACAAAAGTCCCACAGGCTGTGGGAGGACAGGCACAGGCCCGGCGGGCACAGGCCTGGGTAACACCGGAGGGGGATCCACAGGCGCCTGTATAGGTGAGGCTGGCACCAGAAAGGAGGACCCCACTGTCGAAGGCTTAGGGGAGACCAGGCACTGGTGCCCTGCAGCTTCTGCTCCTGTGAAAGAGGGGCAGGACTGACAGAGGTCCTGGTGAATGAGACCAGCGTCAGGGCACGAGTGACAGGATGGCAGAGACAGAAATGACACCAGTAGCATTTGCGCTGGCCAGAAAGCTCTGGCTAAGCCACCTGATGAAGAGCCTGCAGAGAATAAGGGCTAAAAGAACAAGAGCTGGGAGGCAGGATACAGAAGACCCTGCCCCAAGGAGCAGTTGCCCATGTCCGAGATATGGGCAGGTGGTGGGGCCACCGGCAGCTCTGAAGAGGTAAGGGTGTGCAAGGTAGAGGAAGTCAACCTTCCAAAGAAGGAAGACCCTTTCGCAGTAAGCGGAGCCTTGTGTGGAGACTGTGAACAGGAGGCATACCAGCGTCGCTCCCAGTCCTCGTCCCGATGCTTGTGCTTTCCAGATGATTCGGCCTTGGATTTGGATGATGAAGAGCCAGAGAACTGGGCCAGGGAGGCGTAGGAGCTCCAGGCATGCAGCTCTCATTCCATTGTGGCAACCTTCTGCTTGAGGAGATGACTTTTCAGGGTCTTCTGGTGGTGTTTCCTAGTGGCCAGGTTAAACTTCTGGCAGACCTTGCAGGCTTGGATGACATGCTCTGGGCCTAGCTAGAAGAGGCAAGCAGAGTCGCCGTCCTTGTCCGGGATCTGTTTACTGCAGGCACACCCAATAGAGCAGTTGGAAGAAGAAGATAGCTGAGAAGACATAAATGTGAGAAAGAAACATGGAAAGATTTGATGTTTAACTTTGATTTTTAGCTGATTCACCTGGCAGGTATCTGCCTGGGAAATCAATCCAATGGACAAACAGTTAGGAGGTAACATCGCTCTCCTAATCCTGTGAGTTATTCCCCAAATTCAGGGCACTCTTTGCCTCAAGTCACGCTGTGCAAGTAAGCCCCCCTGCCTCTCTCCTAAATAGGGGCATACTCCTGGCCATACTTCACATACTGTCCCTCCTCTGGGTGGACAAGAGCATAGATACTCAGACTCCAAGGGGCCACATCACAAAGACGCCTCTTCTTGTGGTCACTACAACTGGACCTCTCCCCCTAGCAAGAATGACCTTCTGATAGCACACGAGCTGGTAAGAAAGGGCACATACTATGATGTACTCCTTGCTACATGCAGGAGGCTCTGCAGCTTCTCTATCCCCCCCCCCGTCAGACATATGTTACTATGCTAATTTGCTCTTCTACTACTTCGGGCAGGTGATGTACAGCCTAATCCGGCCCCCAGTAGCTAATCTTTAGTCCCCCAAGGATCCTCACTGGACATCCACTAAGGGTCTGAGGATTGGCACATGAACGCCTGCAGCCTCAGACCAAAATTCAAGAGGTACAAGTCTGGCTTGATCTCTACAAGCCAGATATCCTTGCTATCTCTGAGACCTGGCTCAAGATCCATATCATAGATACATAAATAGATACATAGACAGTGTCGGCAGATAAAGGCCTATGGCCCACCCAGTCTGCCCATTTGAGCTTGTAAGTTCAGTTTATGTTTTCCAAGAAGTCTGTTGCCCCTTACCCCTGACCTCCAGAATTCCTTTATGTCTATCCCATGCATTCTTAAATCCCGTGATTGTTTCAGCCTCCACCACTTCCTCCTGCAGGGTGTTCCACTTGTCCACCACCCGTTCTGTGAAGAAATTCTTCCTCACGTTTCCTCTGAATCGTCCTCCCTCCAACTTCATCCCATGCCCTCTAGTCCTGGAACATCTTTTTCACTTAAAAATAGTGTATTCCTGCACCCTGTTCCTCCCTGTAAGATACTTGTATGTCTCTATCATATCCCCTCTCCCCTTCCTCTCCTCCAGGGAGTACATGTTCAGTTCCTTCAACCTGTCCTCATAGGACTTGTGATGCAATCCATGTACCATCTTTGTTACCCTCCTCTGAACCTTCTCTACCCTGTGTATGTCCTTACGTAGGTAAGGTCTCCAGAACTGTACAGTGTATTCCAGGTGGGGCCTCACTAGTGTCTTATATAGTGGAATTATGATCTCCCTTTTCCTGCTGGTGATGCCCCTGCCTATGCATCCCAGCATCCTATCTGCTTTACCTGCTTCCTTGTCACACTGTTTCCCTGCCTTGAGGTCGTCAGAGACAATAACCCCAAGATTCCTTTCCTGCTTGGTGCATGCTACTGTATATCCTCACCCCCCAACTGATATACTGTGCCAGGGTTTTTGTGCCCCACATGCATTATCTTGCACTTCCTTGCATTGAATTTCAACTGCCAAACCTCAGACCATTCTTCAAGTTTCTGCAGGTCCCTTCTCATTCTGTCTACACCCTCTGGTGTGTCTACTCTGCTACAGAGCTTTCTGTCATCAGCAAACAGTGGAGTTCTGCCTTCATGGTCCTGCGCAATGTCACTGATGAAGATACTGAATAGGACCGGTCCCAGCACTGATCCCTGTGGTACCCCACTGGTCACTCTTCTCTCTGTGGAGTGACAGCCATTTACCACCACCCTCTGTGTCCTGACGCCCAGCCAGTTATCTACCCACCACACTACTGCCCTGCCCATACCCATATTCCCCAGTTTGTGCATAGTCTTCTATAAGGCACAGTGTCAAAGGCCTTGCTGTAGGACGGCAAATCTATTTTCATCCAACTAACCTTTGGTCATGCAAAGCACCTCACCATCGGCTGCGTCTATAACCCCCCTAAGACTGCTCTCCAAGCCCTGGAGAGTATAATTAAATCTGTTGGCAGTGAATTATCCAAGGAACTCCTTATCTTGGGAGACTTCAATCTAAACTGGGCCTCTGACCCCAACAAAGTCCTCTCGGCAGTGACCCAAGAGGCAAACCTGGTACAGGTAATCTCAGAACCTACCAGGCTCAATTATAAAACTGAGAACTACACCACCCTGGACTGGGCTCTGGTACCCAATCCCCTCAAGATCCAGAAAGCTGGCTTATTGGCTGACGCTCTTAGTGACCACTCCGCTATATTCTGCATTTGGAAGAACAGAGCACCAAAGGTTCCTCCCAGGACACTCACTGTCCGTGACTTCTCTAAATTCACATCGACAAAATTTGATGACTACCTAAGTAACCTGGACTGAAGCCCACTTAGGTTTCTCCCCACATTGGACGAGGCCTTGGAATACTTCCAAGACTCACTCCTCAAGGCGGCTTTCCTCTTTGGCCCCCTTCAGAAAGTCAGAACAAAGGGAAGTTGCTACAAGTGGATCTCCCACTCAGTAAAATCCAGGATGATAAGTCGGGATAAGGCTTGGAAGAAGTTCGGCTTTCCTCTCTCCCTGCAAATCTGGTGACTTACAAATCCTTAAGGAACAAATGTAAGATAGCCATTAAACTTGCGAAAAAGGACTATGTCTCACACCTCCAACGAACCAACTTGGGGAACCCCAAGCTTTTCTGGTCTCACATTAATGAACTGCTTAGCGGCAACACCAAGGAGGCACAAGGCCCTATAGAGGTACACAGACAGCTAGTTAGTGATTGCCAACTAACTGCCTCAGAAATCAACCACCACTTTACCAATCTTGATGAATATAAGAGTGGTCTACCTCCTTCTATGCCAACACAGAACACCGACGAACCCCCTGCCTTAATAGACCCCAATTTCACCTGAGATTGGTCAACGCTAATGAGGTCCTTAATCTTCTAAAGGCTCTGGTGGCCCGATGGTATCAGCCCTAGGTTATTTAAGGAAGGAGTCGAGTCCCTTGCTAGACCTCTGACCTGGATCTTCAACAGGTCTCTACTAGAAGGAAATGTTCCTCAACAGTGGAAGCAGGCTAATGTGTTCCCCATTCACAAGGGTGGCACGAGTGAACATACTGACAACTACAGGCCCATCTCTCTGCTATGTACCCTTGCAAAATTGCAAGAAAGGATAGTTTATGGGCACCTGAGGGACTACCTGGAGTTCCACCAGCTCCTAGCCCCCTCTCAGCATGGTTTCCGGACAAACCACAGCACTGACACAGCCATCACCAATCTAACAGTGGACGTACCCAGTGCAGTGGACGCAGGTAAGCCAACGGGAGCAATCTTTATAGATCTGTCCAAGGCATTTGACCTCGTGGACAACAACCTCTTACTAACAAGGCTTCACAAAATAGGTCTGGATCCCCAGGCCCTCAAATGGTTCAAGAGCTACCTGTCAAGCCGCTCTCAGAGGGTCAGCTGGAATGGAGAGCTGTCTGACCCTCTACCTATCAAGGAGGGAGTACCTCAGGACTCAATTCTCGGCCCCCTCATGTCCTCTCTCTTCACTAACGACCTCAACCTTCACTGTAGGGACAGCTCAGTGGTTCAATATGCAGATGACACTGTTAGCTACCAGTCCATGGATAATCTGCCAGTACTAGGTCCTCTCCTCCAAGCTGACCTAATGACACTTGAGGCCTGGTTTACAGCTAATAGAATGGTCCTCAACACAGACAAAACAAAAGCCATGATGTTTAGTCCTAGATCACTTGGACAGGACAGGACCAAATCCAAACAGATAAATTCACTTGCTGGAAAAAGAATAGTCATGGTAGACACCATAAAATACCTAGGGCTAAATACTGACCAAGGTCTCAACTTCAAGTCCCACGTAGACCAAGTAAACAGGACTATCCATGGTAAACTTGGCACCCTGCACCGGCTAAAAGACCAGCTTATCCCGGAGGCTAGGCTAGCAGTTGCCTCCAGTGTCCTTCTCCCAACACGCTGCCCCCGTAATTCAGGGAATGTCTAAGCAAGAGTTCAACTGGCTACAGGTCCTGTACAACAAGGTTGCGCGGTTCGCGACCTAGAGTCACCCAAGAAGCCACCCCTGCGATATGCTTGCCCAGCTGCAGTGGCCTTCCTTTGCTTCTCGTCTTAAGTACCTCCTGCTCTGCCTTGCATACAAATTACAGTGCCCGGCTGCCCCACCCAGCCTAAAAGGGACTATCACTCCCAGGCACAACTCTTGTAAGCTTCGGACCTCAGGTCAGACTCTACTTCCAATCCCCAGAGTCATGAAAAATGTTGGTGGCAAATCCTTCTCTTATACTGCTCCCTAATTTTGGAACAATCTCCCACCCTCAGTACAGGAAGCCCCATCTCTTCCAAACTTTCATGCAAGGCTCAAGGCCCACATCTTAGAGTCCAGCTCTTGCCACTGTCATGGTATAGGATAGTCTCTCCCGTCCAACAAACAATACCAACCCTCTCCCATTCTCACCCAAACAGACTTCAAGGTCATGCCTTGACTCATTCAATCGTAGCACCTATGTTTTATTGATTCTGAATTACTGCTTATATTGTAACCCTGTTATCATCTGTACTTTCTCTGTAACCTGTTGTACCTGACTGCCTGATACTGTACTGTATCCTGGGTTGCTCCTGAAAAAGGGACCTTCGGGGCTCAGTGGGCCTACCCGGTCATCAAAATTCAATAAATAAATAAATAAAACGATGAAATAATAAAGCATGGAAAATGCAGGAAAATGATGGTCGACTGTATCTGGGGTGTTTAAGTGGTCCAACGTGAGCTGGTCGATGGCAGGAAAGAACTGGGGAGGGTGTAGGGACAACCCGCCCATAAAGGATTGGCTGACATCAGACATTGACATCAGAGACGGGCAGCCCCCTCTGGCAGACTGTTAGCTAGACAGGTTTCAGTGTGGTCCTGGTGATTTAGTCCAACCAGTGATGGCCTGCTGCAAAAGGTGTCCTGGAAGTAAGATCTATGTGGTTCAAGCTAAAGTCTGCAGGAGCTAATCAATGGATTGGGCTTTTAATAGCCAATCATCCAGGTTGGGGGAACCATAAAGGCCTTCCCTGCGAAGGACTGCTGCTACTACTGCCAAGCATCTGGTAAAGACCTGTGGCACTGAAGACAAGCCAAAGGGCAACTCTGAATTGGTAATGTTCCCCTTTGAACAGGAACCTCAAGTATTTTCTGTGAGGCTTCCGGATTTTAATATGAAGGTAAGCACCCTTCATATCAGTGGGAACAGATCCAGTTCCCTGTTTGCAGCAGAGGGAGTAGGCCTTGCAAGGTGACCATTCTGACATTTTTGTACTCAGTGAAGATGTTCAGCTCTCTGAGTTCATAGATAGGCTGCAGGTCTCCTATTCATTTTGGGACCAGGAAGTACCAGCAGTAAAAACCTGTGTGCCTTTGTTCTAACTGCACAAGCTCTATGGCCTTCTTTTGTAGCAAAGGTTTTATTTCCTCCAGAAGCAGAAGTAGGTGTTCTGGAGGATAATGAATTAGTACTGGAGGATTTTTGTTTTATGTAAGTCTTTGGTAATCAGGTAAGTGCACTGATCCAGGGGACCGTTTTCAGGCACGACCTGGGCCACACAGGCGGCAGTTACAGAGGTAGTGACAAGTAATACAATGAGTACAAGCCATGTAGATAGACAGATATCATTGGTGAACAAAGAAAGTAACATAGGAAAGAAAATTAGTGAGAGCCTGAAAAATCAGTACATCATGATAAGCAACAATTATTATACAATTATTTACAAAGGATAAGTGAAAATTAATGCATGATGTAAAAAAGAAAAAAAAAAACATACAAGACAATAGTCAAGTGGGAGAGCCCGACAAGCAGGTAGTGAGGGATGTAAGAAAGGAGTCCAAAGAAATGAGAGGGCAAGGGAGGCCAAAGCAGCCCAAGAGGGAAAGTCAGAAAGGAGGTGGTGGGTTATCCAAGCTAGTAACAGCATGAGGCCTCAACAAGCAGCCAGGATTGAGATGTCTTGAAAGTGGCATGGGAGTCCAGCGAGTGGATTGGCATGGGGATTCTGTTCCACAGAGTGGGAGCAGCTACAGACAATGCTCTGCTACCCATAGCCGAGGAGACTTTCGGGATATGGGGAACGGACTGAGGATGCATGCAGACACCCTCAGGGACTTCTGGTCTTGAGGAGAGATGTATAAGTGGAGGCTTCGACATGCCCGATGGCACTGTCCAGGAGGCAGCCAAGCCCGTAATCAAATTTGCAGTGTAGTGGGAGCCAGGCAGGAGTCTGGTAGAGGTGGCAGTGGTGAGTGGAATATGGTGCCAGGAGAGTGAAACGACATATGCTGCTGTACGTGGAGCAGAGGTATGCACACAAGGCTGAGGATGTGCGTAAGTAAATAGGGGAGCAGTAGTCAATCAAGGGTAGCAGGTTGCCTTGGGCAATGGCTAAATGGGCTTCCCTGGTCAGGAGTGACTTTATCTGATAGGCCGCATCAAGTTTCTGGTTAATATGACGGATAACAGAGGAGATATGATCAGAAAAGGAGAGGGACGGGTTCAGGATAACTCCCAGATATTTGAAAGTTAGTACATTTTCAAGTACAGTGTTGTCTGGTGAGACAAAGAGATGTGCAAGAATAAAGGAACACAATTTGAAGATAGAACAGGGATGGCTCGGGGCAATGTGAGGAAATTTTTTTTACAGAGAGGGTGGTGGATGCATGGAACAGCCTTCCTGAGGAGGTTGTAGGGTCTAAAACTGTGTGAGAATTCAAGAATGCATGGGACAGACATAAGGCAATTCTTGTGGGGGGTAGGAAGAAACAGGCTGTTGGTTAACAAGGATCTGCAGCTTATCCTGTAGGTAGGGAAATGGGCAGACTAGGAGGGCCAAGCGGTCCTTATCTGCCATCAGTCTGTGTGTCTATGTTTCTAGGGTGGACCCAGCCTTGGCGACCTTAGGTAGGAAGAGTTTAGATCCAAATACCAACAGATTTAAATTCCAGAGCATGGCACTATTCTATTATTTCCAGAACCCAAGCATATGTTGTCACTTCCTTCCACTGTTTTAAGTGGCGGGAGAGGCGACCCCTACATCCACCCTGGAGATAAAGGTGGTGGTGGGGCGTATGAGGAGTCAGGCAGAGGCGGTTGGGGTGGCACCCCCGTGACACCACCTCTAGGGGCTTGTGAATGGGTACCTGGGGTGATACTGAGGATGGGCAAGGCTCCTGCTTCTTTACCCCTGCCCTGATGTCTGGGTGCTGTCTGGCACCACCCAGACAAAATGAACCCCTGCTTCTACCCCTACGTTGGGTATGGCAGAAGGAATGCACAGACTTCAGAGTCCTGCCTAAGGCATGAAGAACTGACAGAATATCTTGGACCTCAGGACCAAACAACTTGCTGCTCTCAAAAAATTGAAATTATGTACCTACCGTAATTCTTGATCTTCTCCTGCATTCATTACTGCTGGGTGTAAGCCGGAGGCACGCACCCTGCATGGGAAGTTGTTTTTTTAAGGAAAGTGAGCGCCCGGCGGCACCCTCGAGGCTGACACACTGCGTGGTGCACGAGGGGCAGATGTTAGGTGCCGTAGATTCCTCCTCCATCTCAGTTCTTTAAGCCGGAGAGGCGAAATAAAAAGGGGTTTGAAGAATAAGAACGAGGCAAGAGAGCCGAGGGATAGATAAAGGAAAGGAAACAAACATAAGCTGAGAAGAGGACAGGAAAGAGAAGAACCCTACCGTAAGGGACCGCAGGGCCTGCTTCCTTGGGCGGCTCTGAGGGAGGAACAGGTAAGGGAAAGGAAGAAAGAAGAAAAGGGAAGAAAAAGAGGAGTGGATATTGGGAGGAGGGAAAAATACCATCACAAATCCTGAGCGAAATTGGCTTGAAGCTTAAAAGCTCGGATCTTAGAGCAAGGATCCCTTCAGGCAAAACTGGTTCAGATGGTTCAAACGGACCTTCTTCACAGTTTGAAATGAGAGAGGCAGATTTCCCTACACCTCCCACTATCCCATTATCCATCACTCAGGCTGAGAGCTCACAGAATGCAAATGCAAAATCTGTTATGGAGAGGAACAGCCCCCAACCAGGCAAAGGGAAAAAAGACCCCACTAACACTCAGATATGTGTCAGTGCTGGGGAGCCCCAAGAGAGAGCGACCTCTTGTTATGATGGACAGAGAAGGAGCTCCATCTGGCACCCTGGAGAAGACAGGGGCCAAAGGGCCGGACCACCAGTTCAAAACATTAATTTTGGATCGGGCTAGAAAAATATTGATTAGCCCCGGTCTAACACCATAAGGTAATCTAGGGACACCAGCCAAGTCTGAAGACTGAGGATAGAGGACTGTCTCAGAGACCAACCTCCTATCCGGAGATTGAACTAATCTGGCCCAAAGGAAAGCCCCCGAAGGCAAACCCTTCCAGGAAATCAGAAAGAGTTTCCTTAGATGAAAAGGACGAGTTTCGCCTGCTCTCCTCCTTACCAGAATCCTTCATCATGTTTTTTCATTAGAGAAGAACAGAAGGTCCCAAGGAACCAGAGGATTAGTCCCCCCCGGGGAGGAGGAGGAGGGCGAGCAGGGTGGGGGAGACGCCCAAAAAAAGAGGCCCATGAGGGGAAAGGTGGAAGGGAGTCAGTAATGAATGGTGAAGATACAAGAGAAGATCAAGAATTACGGTAGGTACGTCATTTCCATATCTTCCCATGTCAATGTATTTTTTTTTATATATAGAATAAAGTGAGGGTCGGGGTGTGTAACAAGAAGTTTACACACACCCGAGGGTTAGATGCTGCTCTCGGGTTTATCAAAGACTTAACTCTAGGTGTGTGTAAACTTCGAGTTTATACACCCTAACTCCATTTTTTTATTTTATATAATTGCTGGGTTTGCCTTTTTCGCCACAGCAATTATATAAAATAAAGGTTCCTGTGCAGCCCTAGCGTGGTTACATTTCAGCGTGCTTGGCCCCTGACTCACCGTTTGGTTTTCTTTTTTTTTGGAAAAAAATAAATAAATAAAAATAAAAAATTCAGTCTGTAGTACGACTACTTAACATTTCCCTTTTAGATATTGTTTTTAAATTGCCACTTACCGCCGAGTCCAAACGGTGGTTCAGTCTTCCGGGGGAAAACATGCTGTCGGTGATCGGAAGGGACAAGGTGCAGCAGGGCATGCGAAGAGTGGGGGAAACCGTGCGCGTGTTTGCCATTATAAACGCTCGTTTATAACGGCAAATTACGCCACGGTTTCCCTATGGGAAAAAGGCAGAGCCAGTTATTATATCTTTTTTATTAAACAGTTTTTTGTTACACTTATGACAAGAGTACATTTCATAGATTTCATCATATTACCACATCTTCAGTTATTTCATATTATTAACAGTCTACTTATAATTCACTTAGAGACTTAAATGGGTGGTGTGTTGGTTATATAATTTTAGGTCGTAAAGCTCCAGATCCAGTTTGTACATATCCCTCCTTATTTTCCTCTTTTTAATTAAAGTCTTATTTCCCTCAACTCTTGTACATCAGTCCAGCTCTCCTGTCTGATCTCCTCCTTCCTGGGACAATTAAAACTAAGAGCATAGGCTGGGATCCGCCTAACTTTGGTAGAACACCCATTGCTGCCATTTTACCATGTATGTTGGAGCTTTACCCTGAATTTCAGCATTAAGACTTTCCATAGCATACAAGTCAGACATAATAGTTCTCCATTCTGATACTGCTGACATTGTATTAGTCATCCACCTGAGAGTAACAGACTTTTTGGCCGCCAAAAGACTAAGGGGTAAAAGGGTTTGCTCCCATGAAGGAGAATGGTCTGGAAATATCCCCAGCAGTACCTGCTCAGCTGTTAACTCTACCACCTGTCCTAATAATTGCCTTGTCAATCTTCACCATTCATTTCTGCTGGGTGAGTACCAAGTGCCCCCCCGCCCCCCGGGGGGGCCTAAATTTTGGCCTTGATGGAGCAGATCCCTCAGCCTACCAGTGGAAAGCAGCAGTGGGGGACCCTAACTAATAGACTGGAGCAGTCTAAGGTTGCTGAGGGCAAGGGGGCATCCCCCGTGGCCGGGGGACGGAGGACGCCCCTGAAGAATCCTCCTTGCCCTGCGGGAGAACAGGCTGGTCCCCCGGAAAGCGGAGAAAGTCACTCTACGTCGGGCAATGGGTGACAGTCTGGACAGACAAAGCTATGCCGTCCACCATATGCAGATCGCTGTCCCTGCCAGTCTGGAAGCCACCTCGTTGGCGTTGTAAGACGCACTTCCCTGGTGCCTTGAAAGCTCCAGACCCTGTGCAGAGAGGGCAATGACTTGTCTGGACTGCTCCGTATCAGGCACAGACACCAGAACTTGTGTTAGTATCGACCACAGATGCCTGTTGTGGGCAGTGTGGTGTGCCTGATGTGAACCTATGCACATCAACACACGACTTGAAGAGAAGAGTCTTCATCCCCACCAATCAAATTCAGCAGAATCCGGATCAGAGGGTCTGTCGTGTGCCAGGCGCCAAGGCCTGGAAGGAGTATCTAGGGACGTCAGGCCCGAAGGCGGGTGAGGTAGAGATACCATCTCCTGCAGTCTGCCGGGGCTGGAGACTGCCAGGTACGGACAGATGCCTTCTTGAAGAGGATCGGCCAGGAAGGCACCACAAGGTGGCGAGTGCTGAATTCACTGAGGAATGCAAGGGTCTGCCGCTCGGTATTGTCCCTGCAGATGAAGGAGATACAAAGATCCGAAAAAAGCCTTTAGAGGAACTGCTGATATTCAGTGAAATCAGCGTCTGAGGATAGGTGGATAGAAGGTTCCTCTTCCTCAGGAGAGGAAGACGAGGAGGAAGTGGAGTTCAAATGCTTAGAGGACTCCTGGGGGGGGGACAAGTGGAAGACTTGTTTGTTCATGGCCCTAACGTATGAGGGGAAGGCCGCCACAGTAGCTCTGAATGTCTCCCAAGTTAAGGGCCCTGAAGGACGCACATGGCCCGGGAGAGAAGGAGGTGGCTGCCAAGGGATGGGCGAAGGTCACCTAAGAACATGCGCCTGGCCTCTGCCAGGGCTCTGAGATCTAGGGAGCGAGGCCACCAAGACTGGGGACCCTGAGATCATACTGGGTTGCAAGGAGGTAACTTGAGGAGGCCAGAAGGGGAATCTCCCCTGTGATGCAACTGAGGCTGCATGTGTCCAGAAGGGCAACCCTCAGTACCGCCACTAGAAGGCACCCCGGAGACCTCAAGGGAAAGGCAGGGATCAGTGCTACGATTCCTTCCCACACCCCGCAGGGCAGTGGGAATGTGCCACCGCTCCTCACCCCGACCTCTCAACCCCTCTAACTCTGAAGCGGCCCTCTTCCTCGACCCCAGTGCCAGGGCTCCCCGCTTTGCAGATCTCCGGAGGGAGGCCACAGAAAAAGGGCTCCCCACCACTTCCGAAGGAGCCTCAGCAGCACCAGGGATGGCAGCTGCCTGGGCCCCCTCAGAAGAGGGCATCCTCCCCTGAATCTCAGAACCATCGCCTGTAGAAAGTCCCCGACCATCCCTAGCCATGGGACCTCCATGGCGAACCTGTTCCAGAGACTCGGGAACAGGAACACTGGGCTGCCTGACACCCCGACCTACAGAGAGTTCCGAACCCGAAGACTCAGGCTGCCAGTCCGGGTCCACCTCTGAGTCATCCCCCCAGCAGAGGAGTTGAGCAGAGTGATCTCCAGAGAGGTTACCTCAGGAACATCTCCTGTGATGGCACCGGGAGCGGCACCGAGACCCCAGCGCCGAACCACAATGGCACCGCTGCCCGAGTCCCCAGTGCCACCGAACCCGAAAAGGCACCACCCGAGGGACCCAAAGCGGTGTCGCCCGCGTTGTTTTCAGAGTCCACGGTACCACAGACAGCAAGGCTGGAAGTGGAGGAGGGTCCCACCTCGCCAGGCCATATAGACCTGGGAGGGGACCCGGAGGAAGGGTCAAGAGATCTGCCCTGGGAGGCCCGTGGGCGACGTTGTCCTCCAAAAGTCGACGGAGCCCTGCCGATTTTACACGTGCAGATTTCCAACACATGGCAGTCCATGCAAAAACAGGCACTGCAGTGGTCCATATCATGGTTGGGTCCCAGGCACCAAAGACAAATATCAAGTTGATCCATGACAGAAAACTGCTGGCCACATGGGGCACGGCCCGTCTTATATTTACACTTGGCCCCCGAATCGGACATGATGCGAAATTACTTTATAAACAGCAAAGATCCTGGCGCCG
Source organism: Neoceratodus forsteri (assembly GCA_016271365.2). Taxonomy (NCBI): domain Eukaryota; kingdom Metazoa; phylum Chordata; order Ceratodontiformes; family Ceratodontidae; genus Neoceratodus; species Neoceratodus forsteri. The sequence continues at coordinate 264,634,312 of CM057451.1, read as the reverse complement.
TTGAAATATAAAATGAAACGGTCTTACCGGCTTCAACGGCGTCAGGATGTAGAACCGGGATAGAGGATTAGTGGCAGCGAAGAACAAAGGCCTAATGGCGCAGCAACAATTTCTCACACTCACGCAGCAGATGCAGCCTCGACGGCGGGAGAAACAGAACTGGGATGGCGCAGGCGCCTAACGGCTGCCCCTGCACACCATGCATGCAGTGCGAGCTCGAGGGCGGTGCCGTCTGCGCCGACTCCTCCCTCCAAAAACAAAAACTCCCATGGCGGGTGCACGCCTCCAGCTTACACCCAGCAGTAATGAATGGCGAAGACTGACAAGGGAAGATTGGGATATTGAGAATGGACTGTTGCACATTATTCTCAAAACCTGCCACTCTAAGCCAGGAATATCTCCTGAGACAGATGCCAGAGGCTACAGCTCCGGCAGAAGCATGAGACATCATTCGCTGCTTGAAGCAAATGCTTGTCCACCATCAGCCCAAGCAGAAAGGGCTTTAAGAAGCTTCTGTTTTAGGGACCTTCAGGTAAGGCTTACGCAGCTTTCATGGCCTTCCTCCAGAAGGTGTTCATACTAAGGGATCATATTAATGATGGAAAGGCGCTAGGAGGCTTTTTGGGCTCATATTTGCACCTGTGAGATTAACCGTAGTAGCTAAAATAAAACCCCGATAGAATAAGGTTGTTGAGAAAATATTTGAATTCAGCTTTGTCCTGTTCACAATTACATCTACTGGAAGTATATTCTAGGGGTTTCTAATTCTTTGAGTAAAGAAATATTTACGAGCTACAAAATTAAACCTTTTCCTAGTGAGCTGGAGTGGATGGCCTCTGGTGTTATGTGGGTTATTTTTAAATTCAAATCCCAACTCAGACAATAGATAAGGGTCCTGTACAAGATTAAACATAAAAATTAGATTTATTTATTTATCGAAATGTTCCACCAGGAGGACACACTGAACAACAAGTTGCTCATCTCATGGTGTGACCTGGGGGGAGGGGTTACAAAGGGTTGTGAAGGATGATCAGTTACAATAGTATGTGGGTAGTACAAACAATACAACATTGTAAGATTGTGCTACAGTTGGAACACAAGGTATTGTACAATGAACAGTAGTGGAACATTGGGTAAATTACAATACATGTCCAAAATCATAACAAAAGAACATATAAACGTACAAAACAATAATAATGTGATAGAATCATTTATACTACATGAGTGTTCCAGGAGCAGGCTCGAGGTAGTATGCAAGTGCTGTTGGAGTAAAAAGGATGGGGTTAAGCTGTGCACACTGGTGACTCAGAAGGGCAGGTGGAGAAGAGAGGGGGAGAGGCAAGAACTGAATATGAGGAGAAGGGGAGCCATTTCCGGATTTCCCCTTTCAGGATGTTGAGAACCCTGCCGGGGTGGGGGGGGTCATGGTAGGAAGGCAGAAACTGTGGATAGGTATTAAGGTAGGTTAAAGCAGGAACAGCTGAGGGAAAGGTAATTGTGTAGGGCAGAGGTAAGGGAGTAGTTGGCGACGAGTAGCCAAGGGAATAAGGTTTAGTAGTTGGATTCTGTTTTCATATGGCTCATTATACAATCCAGATATATGCTTTGTATACTTTCTCTGGACCCTTTCCAGTACTGTTATGTCAGTTTCTTTTTTTACAGGGGCACCAGAGGCATATTCTAGGTGAGGTCTAGCAAAAGCCCTCTAAAGTGGCATCATCATGTTTTGATCCCTTGATCGAATGTTTCTTTTTATGGACCAGATAACACAGCTGACTCTATTAATAGCCTCATGTACCTGTTTTGAGTAGCCAATATCTTCTGATATAAATATACCCAGATCTCTTTCATCTGTGGACGTGCTCAAATTGCAACCACCAATGGAGTATCCCGTTGAAGGATTCTGGTGGCCTATGTGCATGACTTAACACTTCCTGTTTATTTTCATGCTCCAATCTGTTATCCATTGTGATATTTTAAGATCATTTTGGATAATTTGGGATTCTTCGATTATACTACAAGGGCCTCCAATTTTTACATCAGCATTGTATCTAATTATAGATGGTACTCGATCATTAGGTCAGAAATAAACACTTGAAATAAACAGAGGCCCAGAACAGAGCCTTGGGGAACACGACTACTAACCATACCTAATTCTGATAGTTGCCCTGGAGGCAGTATAGTGCAGTGGGTTAAGGCTCTGAGCTGCAGATCTGGAGACCTGGGTTTGAATCCCACAGCCGCCTAGGTGCATACTGTGTGATCCTGAGCAAATCACTTAACTTCCTTGTGCTCCCAGATTGCATCTGGAAACAAGCTTCCGCATAGTGTGCTACTCCTAGTTAAACAATATTCCCTACCTTAGTACTCACTGACATTTATGACTGAGCCAATTCTCAATCCAGTTTATCATGTTTTAATTAATACTTGTTTTATGTAATTTGGCAACTAAAGTGTTATTAGGCATAATATCGAAAGCCATACCTAAGTCGATAAATATAATATCATATGGTGTCCTACTGTCCAGCTGAGAACTGACCTGTTCACAAAAACACACAGTGCTGGTAAGGCAACACCTCCTTTTCTTGAACCCATGTTGTTCTCGGTCTATTATAGCAAGAACTGGACTAATTATATACTTAATAGTGTTTTCCAACAACTTACAAATAGACGAGGTGAGGCTGATAGGCCTATAATTCTCCAATTGTTTTTGGGTCCCTTTTTGTGTATCAGTATAACGTGAGCGGTTTTCCATGCTTATGGCACAAAATTGTTATTGAGACACCTTTCATATAATTTTAGTGAGTGAGTGAGATTATCTGCAAGTAAACACAGAAGATGGCCTGCAATGTCATCAGGTCCTGGACACATCTTATTTTTCAGGGATAGTAATTTTTTGTGTATAGATTCATCAGAAAGGTTTATAAATGTGTCCTCATTATGGGTGACCCCCAAATAAACAGGTTACTCACCTGTAACAGTAGTTCTAGGAGTGGTACATGTTGTTCATCCACACTGACTGGCATTGTACTCCCTTTAAATCTTGCCAAGTCTTCAAGCTGGCTCCTCCCACCCACCCACCCAGGTGGTAAATACCTAGCTCCGCCCCATGACACCAGATCTACCCGCTGGAAGCCAGGTTATGCGCCTTAAGCCGGGGAGGTCGGGTGGGTGCGTGTGGATGAACAACACATAGATACACAGACAGTGTCGGCAGATAAGGGCCTATGGCCCACCCAGTCTGCCCATTTGAGCTTGTAAGTTCAGTTTGTTTTCCTAGAAGTCTGTTGCCCCTTACCCCAACCTCCAGAATTCCTTTATGTCTATCCCATGCATTCTTAAATACCGTGATTGTTTCAGCCCCCACCACTTCCTCTGGCAGGGTGTTCCACTTGTCCACCACCTGTTCTGTGAAGAAATTCTTTCTCATGTTTCCTCTGAATCGCCCCTCCTCCGACTTCATCCCATGCCCTCTAGTCCTGGAACATCTTTTTCGCTTAAAATAGTGTTTTCCTGCACCCTGTTCCTCCCTGTAAGATACTTGTATGTCTCTATCATATCCCCTCTCTCCCTCCTCTCCTCCAGGGAGTACATGTACAGTTCATTCAACCTGTCTTCATAGGACTTGTGATGCAATCCGTGCACCATCTTTGTTGCCCTCCTCTGAACCTTCTCTACCCCATCTATGTCCTTACGTAGGTATGGTCTCCAGAACTGTACACTGTACTCCAGGTGGGGTCTCACTAGTGTCTTGTATAGTGGAATTATGACCTCCCTTTTCCTGCTGGTGATGCCCTGCCTGTACATCCCAGCATCCTATTTGCTTTACCTGCTGCCTTGTCACACTGTTTCTCACCTTGAGGTCATCAGAGATGATAACCCCAAGATCCCTTTCCTGCTTGGTGCATGCTATATCCACACCCCCCAACTGATATATTGTGCCAGGGTTTTTGTGCCCCATATGCATTATCTTGCACTTCTTTGCATTGATTTCAACTGCCAAACCCCTGACCATTCTTCAAGTTTCTGCAGGTCGCTTCTCATTCTGTCGACACCCTCTGGTGTGTCTACTCTGTTACAGAGCTTTGTGTCATCAGCGAACAGTGAAATTCTGCCTTCTAGGTCCTGCGCAATGTCACTGATGAAGATGTTGAATAGGACCGGTCCCAGCACTGATCCCTGTGGTACCCCACTAGTCACTCTTCCCTCTGTGGAGTGACAGCCATTTACCACCACCCTCTGTGTTCTGCCACCCAGCCGTTACCTACCCACCACACTACTGTCCTGCCCACACCCATATTCCCCAGTTTGTGTAATAGTCTTCATGTGGCACAGTGTCAAAGGCCTTGCTGAAGTCCAGATAGGCCATGTCCACCGCCCTTCCCTGATCCACCTCCCTAGTCACCCAGTCAAAAAATTCAACGAGGTTGGTCTGACATGACCTCCCCCTGGTGAAACCATGCTGCCTTGGGTCCTGTTAGTCCATTGACAACCAGATGTTCTACCAATCTCTCCTTCAGTAGTGCTTCCATGATCTTCCCCACTACCGAGGTGAGGCTGACTGGTCTGTAGTTCCCTGCTTCCTCTTTGTTCCCACTTTTGTATAAAAAAATTCAGACTCTCCCAACCCCAGACCTGAACCCAGTACCTACTATACCAGAGCCAGCCTCCCTCACCACCATACCACATGGCTGATGACTCCCAGAACTACTGTTACAGGTGAGTAACCTGTTTTTCTAGGAGCGTGGATATGTTGTTCATCCACACTGTCTGGCAGACTCCTAGCAGTTCTTCGGGAGGCAAGGCGCACACCCCCTACTTAGGAAACAGAGATTGGAGAACAGAGGCCCCAAAACCAGCATCACCCTGTGACTCAAGGTTGATGTGGTAATGAAGGTATTCGCTGACTTCCAGGTAGCACCCCGACAGATTTCCTGGATAGGGATGTCCCTGGAAGCAGTCACCGAAGCAGCAGTATGGCGGGTAGAATGGGCTCTTATCCCTCTGGGAGGATCCTTGCCCGCCAACTCATAGCACAGACCTATGCATGATGTAATCCACCTTGCAATGGTCCATTTGGCTGCAGGTCTGCCAGAAGCGGCTTCAGCGTAGGTGACAAACAGCTGGCGAACCTCTCCCCGAATTTCCGCCGTTCTCTCCTTATAGTAGGAGAGAGCACGCCTGAGGTGCAGAGTATGGAGCCTGTACTCGGCATCCAAGGTGTAGTTAGGGTAATATACTGGCAGAGTCAACACCTGGTTGAGGTGAAACTCTGACACCACCTTCGGAAGGAATTTCGGGTTGGGGTGCAGGACAACTTTGTCCCTGTGAAAGACCAAATAAGGGGAGTCCACTGAAAGCGCCTGGAGCTCCCCTGTCCTTCTGGCTGACATGAAAGCCACCAGGAAGGCAGTCTTCCATGACAAGTGCGAGAGCTCACACTTGTGCATGGGTTCGAATGGCTTGCCCATGAGCTTTGCCAAAACGAGCAAGAGATCCCACGGAGGTGGAGGTTCATGCACTGGAGGGGATATGTGATCCAGGCCTTTGAAAAAGCGCCCGATCACCATCTCCTGTGCCAACGTCGGCTGACCGGCCCGCGCCCGGTAAGCAGAGATGGTTGCCAGGTGCACCCTAAAGGTCGATGATCGAAGACCCACTTTGGAGAGGGACCAAAGGTAGTCTAGAATGTTAGCCACAGAGCAGGATAAGGGGTCCAGGCTCTTTCCCTGACACCAAAAGAAAAATCTTTTCCATCTGAAGGCATAACATTTCTTGGTCGATTCTTTTCGAGATGCTTCCACCACGGTGTAGACATCTTCAGAAAGACCCAAAGCCTGGAACTCTAGCCGCTCAGGAACCAGGCTGTGAGGTGCAGGGGTTGAAGGACCGAGTGAAAGACCTTCCCCTGGTTCAACGATATCAGGTCCGGGCGTGTACAAAGCCGCTTTGGGGCCCTGCAGCTGAGGCTGAGGAGATCTGGATACCAGAACTGGCGTGGCCAATCTGGGGCTACCAGGATCACCTTTGCCTTGTCCCTCCTCACCTTGAGTAACACCTTGTGGATTAAGGGAAATGGAGGGAAGGCGTAGAAGAGGCCTGGGGTCCACGGCCTTGAGAAGGCATCCCCCTGCAGCGAACCCTGCTGAGGGGGGCGGGCATGGTAAAGCCTCAGCTTGGTGTTCTCCCTGGAGGCAAACAGGTCCACCAACGGTTTGCCCCAACGAGAGAACAGATCATAAGCTACCTCTGGATGGAGAGACCACTCGTGGGATGTCTGGCCTATGCGGCTGAGAGCATCCGCTGGTTGGTTCGAGACTCCTGCCACATGGATGGCTAGGAGATCCGCCTCCAGCCGGCTGACGGAGGTCCAGATCCGGAACGCCTCCTTGCATAGCAGACAGGAGTGCGTGCCGCCCTGTTTGTTGAGGTAGAACATGGTCGTGGTATTGTCCGTCTGGACTTGAACCACTTGACCCCGGAGCTGAGGAGCGAAAGCTGACAGGGCCAGTCTGACTGCTCTGAGCTCCAACAGGTTGATGTGGCATCGGGACTCCTCGGGGGTCCAGAACCCATGAGCTCTGCTGTCCCCCATGTGGGCTCCCCAGCCCATGAGAGAGGCATCGGTCGTAAGGACAACCATCAGCTCGGGGCGGACAAACGGGACACCTTCCTGCTAGTGACTTGGGACTGTCCACCATTGGACAGCAACCCACATCCTCTGGGTGACAGTGACCAGCTGGTCGAAGAGACCCTGACGCTGAGACCACTGGGTGGCCAGCTCCCATTGAAGGGGGCGCATGTGCAGTCTGGCCCAGCGGACCACTGAGGTGCACACCGCCATGTAACCCAGGAGGCGCAGGAAGTCCCGGGCAGGGCGCAAGCGCCCAACCAGAAATGATTGGGCAAAGGAGGAAAGAACCTCCACCCGGAGCAGAGCTCTGGCTTGAAAAGAGTCGAGTTCTACCCCGATGAAGCCCATCACCTGAGAAGGCATGAGTTTTGACTTGGCCTCATTGATTAGGAGGCCTAGGTGGGAGCAGGTTCGGAGTGTCAGGTCCCTGGGAAGTCTCCACCTCCTGAAGGGAGGAACCCGCCAGGAGCCAGTCATCTAGATGGGCTGCCACCACTGCGATGCATTTGGTGAAGACCCTTGGGGCCGATAACAGGCCGAATGGTATGGCTCTGAACTCGTACAGGGTCCCTTTGACCCTGAAGCGGAGGAACCGTTGATGGGACGACGGATTGGGACATGGTAGAATGCATCCTGAAGGTCCAGTGTACAGAACCACATGTTTTGCTCCAGGGATGGTATAATCTGGTTCAGAGTTACCATCCGGAAGGTGTGAGACCTGATATACCGATTCAGGTCGTGGAGATCTAGAATGGGGCGCCAACCCCCAATCCGCTTGAGCACCAGGAAGTACCTGGAGACGAAGCCTGGGTCTGAAGGAGGATCCGGCACTGGAGCTACCGCCTCCTTGAGGAGGAGCTGAGCAACGTCGTCCCGAAGGGCCGAATGAGCGCCAACTGAGATCCTTTCCTCCCGTGGGGCACAGGCCTGGCTGGGGGGGGGGGTACTGCTCGAACTCTAGAGGCAGTCCCTGCCCGATCACTTCCAGAACCCACCTGTCCAAAGTGATACCGGATCAGGCGGAAAGAAAGCGGCGGAGCCTGCCCCCCATGGGAGGACCCAGAACTGGCGTGACGGGTGCAGGGGAGGCCACTCCTGACCCATCACTGTACAGGCTTGGAGGAGGAGACACCTGGACCAGCACCTCAGCCTCCTTTGCGGGGCTGTTGAGGACCTTGCTTGGGCCTAGGGCAGCAAGCTTGAGCCTGCTGCTGTTGCAGACCTCCCTGATGGAGGGCTGTCTGACTGCAGGGGAAGAATGCTGAAAGGACTTCTTCTTGCGGTTCTGCTGGTTCTTGCCCAAAGAACCTTTAACAGAGTTGGCATCCAAGGTAGCATTAGACTGCTCAATGCGCTGAAGGTGACCTGCCACTCCCGGACCGAAGACGTCGATGCCAAGGAAGGGCACGTCAGCTAGCTTGTGCTGGGTATCCGCTGGAAAGGAGGATAACTTCAGCCAAGCCCTGCAGCAAGAGGCGACCGTGGCAGCTAGGGAGCGGGCACAGGAATCACCAATTTCCAGAGCCGTCTGGAGCTGTTGTTTAGCAACAGCCCGGCCCTGGTTCCGGACCTGCTTGACCGTGGTCTGCATGTCTGCTGGGAGATGAAGGAGAACTTCATCAAGCGAGCCCAAAAGGGCGTGAAGAGAAGTGTGCCATGATCACTGCTGAGCTAGCCTGACGAAGGCCTAAAGATGATGCCGCGTAGACCTTCCGGGCCGAGTGGTCCATAAGTTTGGACTCCTTGTCCGGAGGGCGGTCAGTAACCGTAGAGATGCCCGTTCACCTAAAGACTGAGGCAGTCACAAGGCTTTCCGCTGAGGGCTGTTCAGTGAAGCCCGCCAAGGACCCCATGGGCACCGCATACTTGTGGGTCATGCGGGTAAAGGGAGCCGGGCAAGAGGCTGGACGCTGCCAAAGTTCCAGAGCCGGACCAACTATGGCTTCAGCCACTGGGAAGGCCTCCGTTCGGGTATCCCGCCTCTTGAGAATATCCGTGAGATGATATTCTGCTTTCTTCTGAATGGGCTGCAGAGGAATACCTGTGGACTCTGAAATGAGTCGAAGGATGCCCTGGAAGGAAGGAAGAAGGCCCTTCCTCCATGCCTGACACCGACAGCTCATCATGAGAGTGAAGGCTGGTAGTATCCAAATCCGAGGAGTCCGGATACAAGAGTCTCCCACCTAAATCCCCCTCGATGTGCCTAGGGCGATCAGGAGTCACCGTGATGGACAACCTATGGGGCAGGCCCGTAGTTGATCGGTCCTCCTTAGAGGGAACCCCTAACAGGCCGAGCCGAAATGCGCACCGGACCCACTAGTGGGAGAACTGGAGTCCTCGGCACCGAGGGAGTCGGTGTCAGCCGAAGAGACTGAGGCCAAGTAATGGCCGGTACTGCCGGGGCAGCCGGCTTTTACCTGTTAAAAGAAGTTGCTGCCACATGAGGTCCTCATAATGTCGACGGAGCTTCCGTCTAAGTCTCTCCTCGTTTGAGGAGGATGAGGAACAGTGGCGGTGCCTCTTTCGGGAGTGTTTGTGGCCCTTTCTTGGTTTTCTGACCGACGGGGTCCTACTCCTCGATCGAGACTGACGGCATCGGCTCTGTCGGTCGGGAGAAGCCGGATTCGGTGAGAACCGGGGTTCCAGCTCTTGTCCCTTGATTGGGATGCCCGAAGGACAGGTCTCCTCGTCGGGGAAGGACAGAATAGGAGTCCTCTCCAGAGAGTCGTCGACAGGCGTCGGCGACAACGGCTCGATTGGGTCAAGAGAAATCTCGTCCGGTTCTGCAGTATCCTCAGCTTCGGTGCCCTGGCCTGACGGAAGGTCCGAAAAGCCGGCAGCCGAGGAGGCGATCTTGACCGTGGTCAAGACCCCTTGCTCCTGAGAATTGGACCGCTCTCGGTCCAAGGAGCGTCTTCTTTGAGTAGAAGAGGATGGTTTAGGATTCTTATCCTTCTTCTTGGATCGGGAGGAGTGCGAGCCCGAGGGCGCCTCACCCTTAGTAGGGAGAGACTGGCACAACTCCTGGAATGATCCCGTGAAGGTGGAGCCCAAGTTGGGCGCGCGAAGAAGCTCGGTTGGCGAGCTTGGGCGCTTCTTCTTGAAGGCTGCCATCTGCCGAGACTGCTTGGCCGATCCATGGCCTTGAGAACCCACCCACCTGGCCTCCTTCGATTTCACCGTGGATTCGAGCCTTCAGTCTCCCCAGCTATACATCGCCAGCCTCACGGTCCTCCAGAACGGTGGGATGGAAGGCCGAACAGATGGTGCACGCCGAAGTATCATGCACGGCGCCGAGGCAGTATACACATGAGAGGTGGGGATTGGTGTGCGACATTTTTTGTCCACAAGGACACCGACGAAACCTGAGGGATGACTTGTCGTCCATATCCGAAGCATTCGGATCTGAATCGTACACTCTTACGAGTTTTAAGGCGACTAAGTGCAGTGAAAACCATAGATTTGACTCCAGGGCCTCTGTTACAGCAAGGTAGCACGAGGGAACCTGCATCTTCCAGCGGAAAGGAAGATCTGGTGTCATGGGGCGGAGCCGAGGTATTTACCACCCAGGTGGGTGGGAGGAGCCAGCTTGAAGACTTCCGGCAAGATTTAAAAGGGAAAGGGACAATGCCAGACAGTGTGGATGAACAACATATCCACGCTCCTAGAAAGATCGTTTTAGACTGATGAAAAATTTCACAGAATTCGGTGTTTAGAGTGTTAGTCATTTCTTTTGGTTCATACACCAGTTTGTTACTTATTAGAAGTGGTCCAATCTGACATATAGGTTTTTTAATGAGTTTATATATGAATATTAATACTTACTGCTTGTTTTATTTGCTGTCCTTGCAAGATTATGTTCCCATTTTGCATTAGCTTTTTTAATTTTTGTTTTGCATTTTTTTTTTTTTTTACATACGAGGCCCAGTTTTCTGATGTACGGGATTTTAAACAATTTGTATACTTTTGATGCTTTAGAAGTCTACATATTGTCAATCCATTTTGGGCTATGTTTATAACCACTATTTTTATTTTTAAATATATTTATCCCGCAATGAGAATGGTCTGGTGTAAGAACTCCCAAGCCTCCTCTACTGTTTGTGGAGAAAAAACATCATCCCAGCTAATGGAAACCAGTTTTGAGTTTATCAAGTATAAGTCTCCTTCTTCATAAAGCTACATCTTTATAGTGCTAGAGTTATAAGTATGGTTAGTTACTAAAGAAAAAAGGGTAGAATCATGGTCGCTGTTCCCAATTGGGGTTTGAACAGACACATTATTAATCACTAATAGACCGCTGTGAATCACTAGGTTTAGTATACGTTCACCCGTGGTAGGACTAAGTACGCACTGCTTTAAATTATACTGTAGAAAAGTGACTAAATACAGGTTACTCACCTGTAACAGGAGTTCTAGCAATGGTATATGTTGTTCATCCACACTGTCTGGCAGGTATCCTTGCCGCTTTAAATCTTGCCGGAAGGTCTTCAAGCTGGCTCCTCCCACCCACCCGGGTGGTAAAACTTTCGGCTCGCCCCATGACGCCAGATCTGCCCGCTGGAAGCTCAGGTTGTGCGTCAAGTTGAGAAATGGTGGATGAAACAACATACCATTCCTAGAACTCCTGTTACAGGTGAGTAACCTGTATTTCTAAGGACATGGATATGCTGTTCATCCACACTGTCTGGCAGACTCCTAGCAGTTTTCCGGGAGGAGGAGGCAAGGCGCACACTTCTACTTAGGGAATAGAAACTGAGAGAACCGAGGCCCCAAAACCAGCATCCCGGCGTGACTCAAGGTCGATGTGGTAGGTGATGAAGGTGTGTGCTGACTTCCAGGTAGCAGCCCGCAGATTTCCTGGATAGGGACGTCCCTGGAAGCAGCCACCGATGCAGCAGTATGGGGTAGAATTAGCCTTATCCTCTGGGAGGCTCCATGCCAGCCAACTTATAGCAGAGATCTATGCAGGAGGTGACCCACCTGCCTATCGTCCGCTTGGCTGCAGGTTTGCCAGGTGCGGCTTCAGCGTAGTTGACAAACAGCTGGCGAACTTCTCCCCGAATCTCAGCCGTGCGCTCCTCATAGTAAGCGTGCGCCCTTCTAGGGTCCAGAGTATGGAGCCTATATTCAGCCTCCGAGGTGTGATTGGGTAGAACACCAGCAGAGTCAACACTTGGTTAAGGTGACACTCCGACACCACCTTCGGTAGGAATTTCGGGTGGGGGCGCAGGACAACCTTGTCCCTGTGGAAGACCAGGTAAGGAGACTCGATGGAGAGCGCCTAGAGCTCTCCCATCCTTCTGGCTGACGTAATAGCCACCAAGAAGGCGGTCTTCCACGACATGTGAGAGAGATCACACTTGTGCATTGGTTCGAATGGCTTGCCCATGAGCTTGCCAGTACCAGCAGTAGATCCCACGGAGGTGGAGGTTCTCGCACCGGAGGGGAAATGTTATCAAGGCCTTTGAAAAAGTACCCGACCACTTTTTCCTGCGCCACCGACTGCTTCCCGGCCCGTGCCCGGTAAGCAGAGATGGCTGCCAGGTGCACCTTAAGGGTCGACGACCGAAGCCCTTGCTGACAAAGGGACCATAGGTAGTCCAAAATGCTCGCCAAGGAACAAGAGGAAGGGTCCAGGCCCTTGCCCTGACACCAAATGGAAAATCTCTTCCATTTGAAGGCATAGCATTTTCTGGTCGACTCCTTACGGGACGCCTCAACTACATGGAGGACCTCGTCGGAAAGACCCAAGGCCTGGAACTCTAGCCGCTCAGGAACCAGGCCGTCAGGTGTAAGGAGTGAAAGTCCGGATGGAACACCTTCCCCTGACTGGATTGAGAGCAGGTCCGGCGAGCTGGAAGCTGCCTCGGGAGCCTGGACCTGAGGCTGAGGAGATCTGGGTACCAGTACTGGCAGGGCCAGTCTGGGGCTATCAAAATCACCTGCGCCTTGTCCCTCCTCGCTTTGAGAAGCACCCTGTGAATCAAAGGGAATGGGGGAAAGGCGTAGAAGGCCCTATTTGCAGACAACTCTCTGCCCTGAGGGAGGAAATTGCCCATCTTCAGGCCATGCTGGACAGTAGTAAGGGAACCTTCCCCAGGCCACACTGGACGGTGAGGAAGGAACCTCCCTATCCAGGGAGCACCAGAGCCACCACCACTACCTCAGAGGTTGCAAAGAAACACAGCAGTTGGACAACAGTGGCTCCAGGAAGGGTTAGGATGGTGGAACAGAGGCACACCCAGTCAGTTGTTCCACCTCACAATCCATACACCATTCTGGGAGCATAGCTCCCCACGGATGCACCCACAGAGGAGACTAAGGAGGCTGAGGACAGCTGTCACAAGGGAGGCCCACAGGAAGGAGACAGAGGACACCACAGGGAAAGGAAGCAGCTCCTGGTGGGGGACTCAATTATTAGGGGATAGAACTGGGGGAGCAGGGAAAACTGAAGTAAGGTGCCTGCTTGGTGCCATGGCTTGAGGGACAGGAAGCGATCCTCAGGATCACGGGAACAGCTGCACGGAGTCTGAGCTGGACGTCATTGTCCACCTAGGGACGAATGACTTGCTCATCATGAGATTAGAGCAGTGCAGAAGGACTTTGCAGAATTGGGAGGGCCAAGACAAGTAGCACACACCAGATCCTTCCAAAGGTGCTGCCTGTCAATGGCATGAGTGAGGCGAGGGTACTTGTACCATGCAGTTTAATGAATGGTTGAAAAAATGGTGTGAGCACAGGGTTTGGCTTCATTGAGACTGGGGTTCCACCTGGAGGACACCAGCCTATACTGGCAGGATGGTCTGCATCTGTCCAGGAAGGGAACAAGTCTTTTGAGCAATCGGTTTAAATGCTTCATTGGCAAGCTTTTAAACTAGTCAAGGGGGAGGCACTGATAAGCAGCAGGAAAATCCGGCCTCCCCTACAAAACAGGGTACTAAATGAGAAAAGACCAAGGTAGAAAGGTCAGTGGGGATGCTGCAACAGAAGGTAAAGCCATCAAAAATGGAGAGCAATGAGTACCAATGCACGTAGTCTGAGTAACAAGCTTCCTGAATTAGTGGCCTTGATGAAGGAGGAACATCTGGATATCGTGGCAGTCACAGAAACATGGTACACACAAAACCATGACTGGGATGTAAACATACCAGGATACACTATCTACAGGAGGGACAGGGAGGGTAAAAGAGGAGGAGGAGTAGCTCTTTACATAAGGGGAAGGAATCAAAGCAACAGAACAAAAGGGTAAACAGGGAGGAGAAGAAGCACTGTGGGTAAATTTGGAGACCGGCAATGGCACCACAATACGCACAGGGGTTGTATACAGACCCCCTTCTCAGGGGGAGGAAATGGACAAGGAAATGATAGAAAGTATACTTAGAATGGCAGAAAAAGGGGAGATATTGCTGATGGGTGATCTGAATATGCCAGATGTTAACTGGAGTGCAGTTGCAGCAGCCACTTCGAAGAGTGGGGTTATTCTAGATGCCCTACAGGGGGGCATGCCTTAGACAACTAGTACTGGAGCCCACTCGAGAGGGAGCAATCTTAGACCTGGTTCTCTCAAATGGAGATGAAGAGAGGATCACAGATGTAGAAGTGGGTAGCCATCTGGGAACTAGCGACCATCGAACAGTATGGTTCACAATAAACACAGCAATAGAGTCAAGCCATACAAAGACAAAGGTACTGGATTTTAGGAGGGCTGACTTTGTCAAAATGGGTGAGTGCCTAAGGAATGCACTAGCAAATGGGCAGGAAGGAGGGGTGGAAGAACAATGGGGAATAATAAAACTGCCATCACAGAGGTATCAAGCCTTGTGTAAAGCAACTAAACAAAACGAAACGAGGTAAGAAACCACTATGGTCCTCAAAGGAAGTGGCAGTGAAGGTTCAAGAGAAAAAGAAAGCATTCAGGAAGTACAAGGAATCACAGAAGGAACAGGACAGAGAACTATATCAGTTAAAGCAAAAGAAAGCTGGGAGGCAGTCAGAACAGCAAAGGCCCAAACTGAGGAAAAGATAGCCAACTCAGTTAAGAAGGGGGATAAAACCTTTTATAGGTACATCAGGGAGCGAAGGAAGACCAAGGGAGGGATAGTGAGGCTTAATAAAGGGAGGGAGGGTGGGCAGAGGGTGACTGTGAAAAGGCAGAGATACTAAACAAATATTTTTGCTCAGTATTTACAAAGGAAGAGGGGGAGGTACCTAAAACAAACAGTAGAAACACTCTGGGTACAGAAGTTGATACCAGCCCATTTACAGAAGAAAGGGTTCTGAAAGAACTCTTAAAACTGAAGGTGGACAAAGCAATGGGGCCTGATGGGATTCATCCCAGAATTCTAAAAGAACTAAGGGTAGAACTAGTGACACCACTGACTACCCTCTTTAACAAATCATGGGAGGATGGGGTGGTACCCGAGGACTGGAGAAGGGCAGATGTGATTCCCCTTCACAAAAGTGGGAGCAAGGCAGAAGCAGGAAACTATAGACCTGTTAGTTTAACCTCAGTGGTAGGGAAAATGATGGAATCACTTCTGAAAGAAAGAAATACAGGTTACTCACCTGTAACAGGAGTTCTAGGAATGGTATATGTTGTTCATCCACACTCATTGGCAGGTATCCTTGCCGCTTTAAATCTTGCGGGAAGGTCTTCAAGCTTGCTCCTCCCACCCACCCGGGTGGTATAACTCTCGGCTCCGCCCCATGACGCCAGATCTGGCCCGCTGGAAGCTCAGGTTGTGCGTCGAAGCCGGGGAGGTCGGGTGGAGTCATGTGGATGAACAACTATACCATTCCTAGAACTCCTGTTACAGGTGAGTAACCTGTATTTCTAGGGACATGGATATGTTGTTCATCCACACTCATTGGCAGACCTAGCAGTTCTCCGGGAGGAGGGAGGCAAAGACGACACCCCAATACTTACTTGGGAAAGAGAGACTGAGAACCGAGGCCCCAAACCAGCATCCAGGCGTGACTCAAGGTCGATGTGGTAGTGGGTGATGAAGGTGTTTGCTGACTTCCGGAGCAGCCCTGCAGATTTCCTGGATAGGGACGTCCCTGAAGCAGCCACCGTTGCAGCAGTATGGCGGGTAGAATGAGCTCTATCCTCTGGGAGGCTCCATGCCCGCCAACTTATAGCAGAGATCTATGCAGGAGGTTACCCACCTGCTTATCGTCCGCTTGGCTGCAGGTCTGCCAGATGCGGTTTCAGCATAGGTGACAAACAGCTGGCGAACCTCTCCCCATTTCAGCCGTGCGCTCCTTATAATGCGAGCGCCTCTAGGGTCCAGAGTATGGAGCCTATATTCTGCCCTCCGAGGTGTGATTGGGGGTAGAACACCGCAGAGTCAACACCTGGTTAAGGTGAAACTCCGACACCACCTTCAGAAGGAATTTCGGTGGGGCGCAGGACAACCTTGTCCCTGTGGAAGACCAGGTAAGGAGACTCGATGGAAGCGCCTGGAGCTCTCCCATCCTTCTGGCTGGACGTGATAGCCACCAAGCGGTCTTCCACGACGGGTGAGAGAGCACACCTGTGCATGGTTCTGAATGGCTTGCCCTTGAGCTTTGCCAGTGCCACGGTAGATCCCACGGAGGTGGGGGTTCCCACTGGAGGAAATGTGATCAAGGCCTTTGGAAAAAGCGCCAGACCACTTCCTCCTGCGCCATCGACTGCTTCCTGCCCGCCCGGTAAGCAGAGTGGCGGCCAGGTGCACCCTGGGGTCAAGCCGACCTAAGCCCTTGACTAGAAAGGGACCATAAATAGTCCAAGATGCTTGCCAAGGAACAGGAGGAAGGGTCCAAGCCCTTGCCTGACACCAAATGGAAAACCTTTTCCATTTGAAGGCATAGCATTTTCTGGTCGACTCCCACGGACGCCTCAACTACATTGAGGACCTCGTTGGAAAGACCCAAGGCCTGGAACTCTAGCAGCTCAGGAACCAGGCCTGCCAGGTGCAGGGATTGAAGGTCCGGATGGAACACCTTCCCTGATTGACTGAGAGCAGGTCCGGCGAGCTGGAAGCTGCCGCGAGTCCTGGAGCTGAGACTGAGGAGATCTGGGTACCAGAACTGGCGAGGCCAGTCTGGGGCTATCAGAATCACCTGCGCCTTGTCCCTCCTCGCCTTTGAGAAGCACCTTGTGGATCAAGGGAATGGGGAAAAGGCGTAAAGAGGCCAGGGGTCCATTGCCTCGAAGGCATCCCCTGCAGCGAGCCCTGCCTGAGGGAACAGGGCATGGAACAGACTCAGCTGCTCTCCATGGAGGCAAACAGGTCCACCTGAGGTGTGCCCCAAAGGGAGAACAGATGCTGTACTACCTCCGCAGGACAGACCACTCGTGGGATGCAGCCCCATCCGCTCAGGGCATCGGCCAGGGTGTTGGAGGCTCCTGCCACGTGAATGGCTAGGAGATCCGCCTCCAGGCTGCACACGAGTGACCAAATGCGGAGAGCTTCCTTGCATAGAAGCATGGAGCGCGTCCCGCCCTGGCGGTTTAGATAGTACATGGTCGTGGTATTGTCCGTCTGGAATCGGACCACTTGACCCCGGAGGAACGGAGCAAAGGCGGTGAGAGCTAGGCGGACCGCTCCGAGCTCCAGCAGGTTGATGTGGCATCGGGACTCCCGCGGGGGCCAGAGGCCATGAGCCCGGTGTTCCCCAGATGGGCACCCAACCCATCAGAGAGGCATCGGTCGATAGAGAGACCGCCGGCTCGGGCGTGACGAACGGGAAGCCTCCCGTGGAATGATCTGGAACGTCCACCACTGAGAGCGCTCCCACATCCCTGTGTCACCGGCTGCAAGCTGGTCCAAGGGATCGCAGCTGCCAGGACCACTGGCTGGCCAGTCCCACTGAAGGACGCATGTTCCAGCGGCCCAACGGACCACGCTGGTGCAGGCCGCCATGAGACCCAGGGAGGCGAGGAAGTCCCGGCAGGGCGCAATTGCCCAACCCAGAAATGATCGGGCAAAGGAGGAAGAACCTCGGCCCTGTCCGCCGGGAGCCGCGCTCTGGCTCAAGAGAGTCGAGCTGCGCCCGATGAATAGAATCACCTGCTTGCCCGTAGTCGACTTGGCCTCGCTTGATAAGGAGGCCCAGTTGAGAGCAGACCTGGGAGGGCCAGATCTCTGGACCACTCCGCCTCCTTCCTGAGTGGGAGCTATCAGCCAGTCGTCCCGTGTAAGGGTACACCCGGGACCCTCCGGCAATCATGAGGGAAATGCTGTCACCACCGCCATGCATTTGGAGAAGACCCTGGGAGCTGGAGACGTCAAGGGTATGGCTTGGAACTGAAGAGGGATCCCTCCGCTGAAGCGAAGGAATCTCTGGTGAGATTTGGATGATGGGGACGAAAACCGTCCTGCAAGTCCAGAGCAGAACCACGCCGCTCCAAGGATGGTGGCTATCTGAGCCAGAGGACCATCCTGAAGGTTCGAGACCTTGGGAACTGTTTAGGTCGTAGGACGCAGAATGGGGCGCCAGCCCCCGTCCGCTTCGGAACCAGGAAGTACCTGGACACAAAACCCTTGGTCTGAAGGAGGGTCCACCACCTCCTCTTACCACCTCCTCTTCAGAGCGAGGAGAGCCGATACGGGTCTCACCTGCGTGCGCTTCAGTGAGGCTGGGGATCCCTGAAGCCCCGCGGTGCCACGGCTCTGAAGGGTGGTGCCTGCTCCTAACTCCAGAGGCAGGGCCCTTCCCCACCACCTCCAAGACCCACCTGTCCGTGGTAACAGCGACCAGGCGGAACGGAAGTGCTGGAGCCGTCTCTAGGGGACCCAGGGAATGAGTGACGGGGATGGGGGCGACACCCCTCAGCCCGTCACTGGGCAGGCTGGAGGAGGGACCCGGCGAGGGACCTCCTGGGCCTTTCACTCCTGCCTCCTGTTAGAGGAAGCGGGCGGCTTGGGTTTGGGATGCCAAGGCCGAGCCTGCCTGGCCTGACGTTACTGGGCAGCGCCGAGGCACAGAAGAGACGAAAAGGGCTTAGGGCTGTGGTCTCTGGCCTTGTCCTTCTGAGCGGAAGAGACCAGTCCAAGGTGGCATTGGACTTCTCGATCCTCTGCAGGTGACCTTCCACCCCAGGGTCGAAGAGGTCAGTCCCCTAAAAGGGAACATCCGTCAACTTGTGCTGGGTATCCGGGCTAAAGGTGGATATCTCAGCCAAGCCGTCTACGCTACGCGACTAGCCGCCGCACTAACCGATCTGGCACACTTAGTCCCTATATCCGAAAGCAGTCTGGAGCTGCTGTTTGGCCACTGCCTCTGCCCTGGTCCCAATCGCTCTAACCGTGAGTCTGGCAGATCGAGCGGGAGGCTGAGGGATGACCCATCCAGGGAGCCCAACAGGGCATGAGAAAATGTGCCATGAGGACTGCCGAATGGCCTGGCGAGCCGAGAGAGGGCCTTGGCGTAGACTTTAAGCCGACAGTCCAATTTCTTGGACTCCTTGTCAGGAGTTTTGTCCACATCCTGGCGTTGCCCGTGGCAGCGGCGCTGTCAGTAACCAACCCCTCAGCAGAGGGTGTTCCAGCTTGGACAAGAACGGTAGGTACTTCGCTACCATCCTGGCCGAGGCGCAGGGCAGGAAGCAGGGCGCTGCCAGCTCCAGTGCCGGACCACTATGGCCTCGGCCACTGGAAAGGCCTCCGTCGGGAGAATCTCGGTCCAGAACTCGAGGATACCTGGCCCGTTTGGAAAGCGGGTTCGGGCTCCATCCGGGTAGACTCCGGGGATGAGGCGGAAGCTCGATCCTAGGAAGGAATGACGGGCTATCGTCATTGACTGGTTGCCTCTGAAGACTCCAAGTCCAGTCGCTTGGAGAAAAGGAGGAATCATCTTCGGACTCGGAGGTCCTCGAAGACTGCTTCTGGCCTGAGCCACCCTTCACCTGTCGAGGTCGGTCGGGAGTGAGGTTAACTGACAGCCGATGGGGTAGACCCTTGTGACCGAGAATTTCTTCGTAGCCCCAATTGGTGGCTGTGGGTGCGGAGGTTCCACCGAACGTGGAGCAGGTTTTTACCAACAACCGCCTGTATAGGCCTCGATAAGTCGAGGGGTTGTGGGCGCTCTGGTGATACATTAATGGTCAAGCACGTGTCGCTGGTCTCGCCAGGAGGAGTTGTTGCAACATAAGGTCCTCGCATCATGACGACTTACGTCGGCTTCCCTCATCCGGTGAGGAGAGGAGGCTTGCCGCCATTTCATCAAGGTCTATGACGGTGGTGGATCGGCTACCGCGGCGAGGTTCCGGACTGCACCGAGTCCCGGAATTTCGAGGTGCGTGGGAGGTGTCGGCCGAACCGGCACTCCTTCGCTCGGATGGTCCATCCGAGGGCTCCGGAACCGGAGGCACAGGCGAGCCACGGATCTCAACTCCTCCTGGGGAACCGGGAGGGGGATTCGCTGCTAAAGGCAGCAGCTCGTCAATGGGTCGAAAAATCTCGACTTCATCGGTGGAGTCTCGGCCAACTGACCTGACGGGACACCGTGAGGCCAGTGGTCAGCCGAGCGGTCGACCGAAGCCGACGGTCCGACGGCCCGGGAGAGGGACCTTCCGCCCCCAAGAGCGCCGACGGAGGGATCTCTACCTGTCCCTCTTTGACCGAGAATAAGGTCCAGCAGACGCAGGCCCTTCTCCTTTAGTGGAGAGGGACAGACAAAGCCCTTAAAAGAAGCCGTAGGAAGAACCCAGAGAGAGCGGGATAAATGCCGCCGAGGAAGATACGCCGCCCGCCGCCTTCTTCGGGGCGCACCATCCGCCGAGCTGATCCGCCGAAACCGCCGCCGCGACACCGCCAACCGGCCTCCTTGACTTCACCGAGGGAAACGCTCGGACGGCCCAGTTGCAATCGGGCAGCACGGTCTTCTTGGACGAGGCCGAGAAAGATGAGCACAGGTCGCAAGCCTGTGGGTCGTGCTCAAGGCCTAAGCAGTAGACAACGTGGAGTGTGGATCCGTCCGAGACATCTTTCTGTTCGCATGGGCATCTCCAAACCGGAGTCGATTTGTCCATCGCAGCTCATGAGGATAGAAGACTGAAGTCTTTTTGCAAAATTTATTTAACCGCAAACGGAGAAATAGGGAACCAGTCATTAAACGAGCCGCTAAGGAGGGAACCTGAGCTTCCAAGCGGTAAGGAAGATCTGCGCTATGGGGCGGAGCCGAGAGTTATACCACCCGGATGGGTGGGAGGAGCAAGCTTGAAGACCTTCCGGCAAGATTTAAAGCGGCAAGGATACCTGCCAATGAGTGTGGATGAACAACATATCATGTCCCTAGAACTGTTAAATATCTAGAGGCCAGAGGGGCACAGGACCCAAGGCAGCTTGGATTCACAGCGGGAAGGTCATGCCAGACAAATCTGATAGATTTCTTTGACTGGGTGACCAAAGTAGTAGATCAGGAGGGCTGTGGACATGGCCTACCTAGACTTTAGCAAGGCATTTGACACAGTCCCACACAAAGATTAATATACAAGTTAGCCAACTGGGAGTGGGTCCTAAGATGACAGCCTGGGTAAAGAATTGGCTGGAGAATAGGCACAGAGAGTAATAGTAAATGGAGTCCATTCTGAAAAGGGGGTTAGTAGTGGGGTACTGCAGGGGTTCAGATAGGACCAGTCCTCTTCAATGTCTTTATAAGTGACATTGCAGAGGGACTGGAAGGAAAAGTATGTCTCTTGCAGATGACACAAAGATCTGCAACAGAGTTGATGCACAAGGTGGGATGGAAAGGATGGGAAGGGACTTGGCAAGGTTAGAGGAATGGTCAAATGTATGGCAGCTTAGATTCAATGCTAAGAAGTGCAAGGTAATGCACCTGGGAAACAAAAACCCAGGGGAAGAGTACACAATGGGGGGTGAGATACTAACAACAACAAAAATGGAAAGGGACCTGGGGTAGTCATATCAGATGACCTAAAGGTGGGCAAGCAATGTGAGAGGGCAGCAAGGAGGGTTGGGGGATACTGGGATGCATAGGAGAGGCATCACCAGTAGAAAACAGGAAGTTATTATCCCTCTGTACAGACAGCTAGTGAGACCCCATCTGGAGTACTCAAGGCAGTTCTGGAGACCCAATCTCAGAAAGACACAGACAGGATGGAAGCTGTCCAGAGGAGGGCAACTAAATGGTACAGGGTCTGCACCGGAAGACATATGAAGAGAGACTTAAGGAGCTCAATATGTATAGCCTTGAGGAAAGGGAGGGAGAGGGGGACATGATAGAAACTTTCAAGTACCCTCAAGGAATCAACAAAGTCCAAGAGGGCATCTTTCAAAAAGAGGTGTGCAAGAACAAGGGGGCACAATTTGAAGATAGAAGGGGGGCGCCTCAGAGGTAACTTAAGTAGCATTTTTCACAGAGGGTGGTGGATGTATGGAACGGCCTTCCAGAGGAGGTTGTGGAGTCACAAACAGTGGTGGAATTCAAGCATGCATGGGACAGTCATAAGGCAATTCGAGGGGGTGGGGTAGGAAGAAGTAGGCTGCTGGTTAACTAGGATCTGCAGCTTATCCATCAGGTAGGGAAATGGGCAGACTGGGTGGGCCAAGTGGTCCTTATCTGCCGTCAAATTCTATGTTTCTATGTTTAAGAGGCCCGGGGTCCATGGCCTCGAGAAGGCATCCCCCTGCAGCGAGCCCTGCTGAGGGGGGCGGGCATGGAACTGCTTCAGCTTCACGTTCTCCTTGGAGGCAAACAGGTCCACCTGAGGTGTACCCCAATGGGAGAACAGATCTTGTACTACCTCCAGCAGGAGAGACCACTCGTGGGACACAGCCCCTATCCGGCTTAGGGCATCGGCCAGGGTATTGGAGGCTCCTGCCACATGAACGGCTAGGAGATCCGCCTCCAGGCTGCGCACGAGTGACCAAATGTGGAGAGCTTCCATGCACAGAAGCATGGAGCGCGTCCCGCCCTGGCAGTTTAGGTAGTACATGGTCGTGGTATTATCCGTCCGGACCTGAACCACTTGACCCCGAAGAAACGGAGCGAAGGCGGTGAGAGCTAGGCGGACCGCTCGGAGCTCCAGCAGGTTGATATGGCATCGGAACTCCCGCGGGGACCAGAGGCCATGCGCTCGGTGTTCCCTAGATGGGCACCCCAACCCATCAGAGAGGCATCGGTCGATACAGAGACCGCTCGCTCGGGCGGACAAACGGATGCCCTCCTGCAGATGAGCTGGAATGATCCACCACTGGAGAGCCGCCTCACATCCCCTGGGTCACCGCTACTAGCTGGTCCAATGGATCACAGCGCTTGAGACCACTGGCTGGCCAGTCCCCATTGAAGGGGCGCATGTTCCAGCGGGCCCAATGGACCACGCTGGTGCAGGCCGCCATAAGACCCAGGAGGCGCGAGGAAGTCCCGGCAGGGGCGCGATTGCCCAACCAGAAATGACTGGGCAAAGGAGGAAAGAACCTTGGCTCTTGTCCGCGGAGCCGTGTTTGGCTCAAAGAGAGTCGAGCTCTGCCCGATGAAGAGAATCACCTGCTTCGTTCGAGTCTCGACTTGGCCTTGTTGATGAGGAGGCCTACTTGGAGAGCAAACCTGGAGGGCCAGATCCTGACCACCTCCACCTCCTGCCTGGAGGGGCTGCTATCAGCCAATCGTCCAGGTAAGGGGTACACCCGGATCCCTTGGCGCCGCAGGAATGCTGTCACCACTGCCATGCATTTGGTGAAGACCCTGGGAGCAGGAGACAAGCCGAAGGGCATGGCTCAGAACTCGAAAAGGGATCCTTCTGCTCGAAAGCGAAGGAATCTCTGATATCAGAGATGGACGGATAGGGACATGAAAGAACGCGTCCTGCCAGTCCAGAGAGCAGAACCACACGCCGCGTTCCAAGGATGGTATTATCTGAGCCAGAGTGACCATCCTGAAGGTCCGAGACCTTAGGAACTTGTTTAGGTCGTGCAGGTCGAGAATGAGGCGCCAGACCCCTGTCCGTTTCAGAACCAGGAAGTACCTGGACACAAACACCGGGTCTGAGGGAGGATCCGCCACCTCTCTGATCACCTCCTTCTTGAGGATAGCGATGTCGGCTCAGCAAGCCGACAGCGAGGCTGCAGACCCCAAGGCCCCCCGAGGTGCGACGGCTCTGAAGGGCGGGGCCTGCTCAAACTCCAGAGGCAGGCCCTTTCCCACCACTTCCAACACCCACCAGTCTGTGGTAATAACGGACCAGGCGGAAAGAAAGTGGCGGAGCCGCCCCCCACGAGGGGAACCTGGGGTGAGGCAACGAGGTTGGGGGCGACACCCCTCAACCCGTCACTGGGCAGGCTTGGGGGGGGGCCGGCCGACGGACCTCCTGGGCCTTTACCCCCCTGCTTCCTGGAGGAGGAAGTTGCGGGCTTGGGTTTGGGATGCCAAGCGCGAGCCTGCTGGCCTTGACGCTGTTGGCCGGACGCGCCGGGCGAATTTGACGAAAGGGCTTAGCTGTGGTCTGCGGCGCTTGTCCCTCTGAGCGGATGAGACCGAGTCCAAAGTGGCATTGGACTTCTCGATCCTCTGGAGGTGGCCTTCCACCCCAGGGCCGAAGAGGTCGGTCCCCAAGAAGGGGACATCCACCAACTTGTGCTGGGTATCCGATGTGTAAGTGGATATCCTCAGCCATGCCCGACGGCGCATAGCCACTGAGGCCGCGACTGACCTAGCGCATGAGTCTCCAATGTCCAGAGCAGTCTGAAGTTGCTGCTTGGCCCCTGCCCTGGTCCCGCACCTGCCTAACCGTGGTCTGCAGGTCAGCCGGGAAATGAGGGACTACCTCGTCCAGGGAGCCCAACAGGGCATGGGAGAAATGTGCCATAAGCATGGCCAAGCTGGCCTGACGAAGGCCAAGGGAGGACGCAGCCTAGACTTTTCGCCCGGCATAGTCGAATTTCTTGGACTCCTTGTTGGGAGGTTTGTCCACGTCCCTAGCGTTTCTGGCATGCCGGAAAACGCTGTCGGTAACTAACCCCTCGGCTGAGGGATGTTCCGAGAAACCGGACAGAGAACCGGTAGGGACCGCTTACTTCCTGGCCATCCTGGCCAAAGGCGCGGGGCAGGAAGCAAGGCGCTTCCAGAGTTCCAAGGCCAGGCCCACAATGGCCTTGGCCACAGGAAAGGCCTCTGCTGGGGAATCCCCTCGGTCCAATATCTCCGTGAGGGGATACTTGGCCCGCTTGGATACGGGCTTGAGCTGCATCCCGGTTGACTCCGAGATGAGCCTAAGCAAATCCAGGAAGGACGAAGGGCTATCGTCCAGCGACTGACCTCCAGAGGACTCAAGTCCACTCACCTGGAAAAAGGAGGATCGGTGCCGGACTCAGAAGAGTCCGCAAAGAGCTGCCTCGGGCCTGAGCCACCCTCCACCTGCCAAGGGCGATCGGGAGTGAGGGTGACAGACAGCCTATGGGGCAGACCCTGAGCCGACCGAGAGTTCTTGGTTGGAGCCCCAAACAACGGCTGTGGAGGCGGAGGTTCCACCAGAATCGGTGGAGCAGTTGGTTTTGGCTGAGCAACAGGTCTGGAAACAGGCGCCTCGGCTAAAGCGAGGGGTTGCTTCAGCCGCTCCGGTGACAGCCACTTAATGGCGGGGAAGGCGACGACGTCGGCTTGTTCCCGGCCAGAAGCAGCTGCTGCCACATGAGGTCCTCGTATCGTCGACGCAACTTGCGTCGAAGCCTCCCCTCGCCTGAGGAGGAGGACGAGGACGTAGCGTGGCGCGCCGCTTGCCGCGGGTGCCGAGACCGACTATGGCGGGCGGATCATTGGACCGTGGAAGAAGTCCGAGACTGAGAACCTGGGTTTTCTGGAGGAGGGTGCGGGGAGGGTGGGGAAACCCGCCCCCTCGGCTCGGAGGGGTCACCCGAGGTTCCGGAACCAGAGGCACTGGCAAGCCCACGGGATCCTCAATCACCACCGGGGGAACCGGGGAGAGAGGATTTTCGGCGTCGCCAGTCGACAACCCGTCCAACGGGTCGAGAAAGATCTTGACTGCATCGATGGGAGTCTCGGTCAACTGACCTGACGGGGACACTGTGAAGCCAGTGGCCGAAGCTGAAGGATCGACCGAAGTCGATGGTCGACCACTCAGGGAGGGGGACCTCTCCCAAGAGCGTCGACGGAGGAACTTACCCTTGTCCTTCTTTTTGGACCGAGAGGAAGGTCCAGCAGATGTTGGTCCCTCTCCCTTAGTGGAGAGAGACAGACAAAGCTCCTTAAAGGAGGCAGAATATGAGGATACCAGGGAGAGCGGGATAAATGTCGCGGCCGAGGAAGATGCGGCCCGTGTCGCCTCCTCTTCAAGGACGATCATCTGCTCTAGCTGTTCCGCCGAGCCCGCCACCGTGGAAACCGCCAACCGGGCCTCCTTCGACTTTACCGGAGGGTATCGCTTTTCGGGTCGCCCAAGTTGCAGAGGGGCAGCACGGTCTTCCAGGACACAGGCCGAGAAACTAGAGCACAGGTTGCAAGCCTGCGGGTAGTGCTCAAGGCCCAAGCAGTAGACGCACGTGGAGTGCGGATCCGTCCGAGACATCTTCTGTCTGCGATGGGCATCTCCCCGAAACCGCAGTCGATTGTCCATTGCAGCCATGAGGGAAATAGTTGACCAAAGTCTAGAAAACCTTAAAGTTTAATTTCGAAAACCGAAGAGTTAGGAACCAGTCTTATACGCAGAGCGTTAAGGAGGGAACCTGAGCTTCCAAGCGGTAAGGAAGATCTGGCGTCATGGGGCGGAGCCGAGAGTTTTACCACCCGGGTGGGTGGGAGGAGCCAGCTTGAAGACCTTCTGGCAAGATTTAAAGCGGCAAGGATACCTGCCAGACAGTGTGGATGAACAACATATCCATGTCCCTAGAAAAGGTTTTTGCCACTGCTTGAAGACGCAGTTAAATCTTTCCACGAGATGCCCCCCTATATTAAAATCACCCATGCATATGATATTACAAAGCTGACTTGCCTATTCAGTTTCTTAAAAAATAGCATCTGAATTTTCAGATGTAGAATTGGGAATGCGATAACAAATACCCAATATGATATGTTACGAATTAACTAAAAGAAGTTAGATCCAAATGGTTTCAGTAGCATAGTTACATTTTTTTGTTTTGCTGGAAATATCAATGGTTTTTAAGTTGCTGTTTACAAAGAATGCCACCTCCCCACCTTTATGTAGATTTCTGTTAAGTTTGTACAGTACATAGCCAGGTAATATTGTATCCCATGATGCCTTTTCATCACCTCAGGTTTTGGTGATGGCTATAACATCGATGTGCTATTGACTTGTTTTTATTTTATCTTGTTTGTTATTAACACATCTAGCATTAAAGTAGAGAAAATGTATCTTGTTGTTAATACATTTAGTTTTGTAAGTTCTGGGAACAGTTAAGAGGCAGGCATGCCCTAACTCTCCCCCAGTGTATCTAGTTTAAACATTTATTTATTGCAGATAAAATTTGTTTACCCAGGAGTGAGCTACCTTGCCTGCTTAAGTGTAGTCCATTGCCACCAAATAATGCCAACCTATCAGAGAATTCCTCCCAATGGGTGATGCAAGTAATGTCTTGCTTAAGACACCATCTCCTGAGGCAGGGTTTTAAATAATTGATTAGCAGTTTTTTTCTTGGGACAATACCAACTGTACAGAAAGCACTTACATAGTTTTTCTAGAAGTGTTATGTTTGTTAAACACAGTGAGGCAAGTGCTATGCATTTTCAAAATGTTTTAGAACTTTTATGTGCAAAACGCTAATCAATTTTTAGAGTTAAATAAAACCCTGCGAGGCAATTGTTAAGGTGTTCAATTTTTAGAGTCAACTCATGGGAGGCTCTGGGTATGGGAAGGATCTCTTAGAAAAAATCTGACACCCTAGATCCACTAGTTTGCCAGATAACGCTACAAAATCATGTTTTATATTAAATGGGTCATCATGCATAACATTATTAGCTCCCACATGTATAATGACAAGTGGGTTAAACCCCTTTTCATGAAGAGTTTTATTCAACCTGGATGTAATGTCAGCAAAGTTTGCCCCTCGGAACGTAGAACAAATACAACTGGCTTTGTCTTGATCACAGCTATCTCTGTCTACATGTTTTATTGTTGAGTCACCAATAAAGCACAGTTGTGTAAGAACTTCCCATAACAGTTGATCTTCGAGAGGAGCTCTTGCAGAAGGTAATACCATTAGAACTAATGCTGTCAGGCATTAGGACCCCATGGAAAACTTGTAGCTCTAGCTGTCTGGGATGGGGGAGTGCCCCCGATGTCAGCTCCGCCTGACGTCAGGTGTGGTATACAGGGGGTGGTCCCCCAGCGCCATCTCAGTTCTCCTGCTGGAGACCTTGCTAACATAGCATTGGAGAACCGAGCAGGAACTCTCCAACCTTGTACAGGTGCAAGACTCATATACCTCGGGGAAGGAGGGTGGGAAAGCCACCTGCTGCAAGAGCACCTCTTGAAGATCTACTGTTATGGTAAGTTCTTACATAACTGTACTATTTAACTTCAAGGGTGGAGCTCTTGCAGCAGGTAATACCATTAGGACCGAGTCCCACGCAGTACCCAAAGACAGGCCCAGGTCTGAGCGGGAGGTGGAGAGAAAACTGAAACACAGGAAGATGCCGACTATTCTAGGACAGTAGGCACTGCAGGAACCCATGGCAAGAATGGCACCTGAGGGCACCAGTGGCACCCATGGAGCCACCCGTAGCACCCATGGGTACCCGTGGGTGCTCGGCACCTCCCACGGGTGCACAGCACTTCCCTTGGATGCTCGGCACAACCTAGACACCCGCGGCACCAGTAGCGGTGCCGACAACAAACGGCAGCAACAACAGCACCCATGGCGCCACACAGAATGATGGCGCCGACCCACGGCGTCAACAAAGGCACTGAGCCACGGCTCCGACCAAGGCACTGAGCTACGGCACCGAAGCAAAATGCCAATGGAAATCCGGAGGAGAAGGAAAAAGGTGGTGCCCATGCCGGCCCCTGCATGGAAAAGGGAGAAGGGGGTAGGCACGAGGGGTTGACACGATGGCGAAGGCACCAAGAGGGCACCACGCTCATCCTGATCCAATTGACCTGGCTCCAGTCCAACGGCTCCGAGGTCCGGAGGCCCCGGAATCAGGAACACAGCCAGGAACACTGGAGAAGTCAAACCACCTGCTCCACAGGAACAGCCCAGAGGTGAAACTGCTCACCGGAGCTCCAACGAGGAAAGAGATGGAGTTCGGAGTCAAGAATGCAGCCGTTAGGAGCGGGGCAAAGGGGAACCCACCAAAGTCAGTTCAGGCCTATCGCCCCCTCCCGACGAACAATCCTCGCAGCATACAGCTGAAAGGGCAACCTCAGCGGCACCGGATTCTTCTTCCCCCAACGAGGAAGAGGAGCTCGAGGTTAAGCAGAGCCGGATCCCCGCAACCACTAGATTTGTGCTTCAGTGGACTGTCCTCCCCCTCCCCGACCACAGGACTGTCCATAGTCGCCCCCCCCATTCATTAAGGGTGGTGGACCTGACACAGCCCCTCTGCCATAAAAACTTTCAAACAAAGTCCTCCTACCGTCACCACTACCATCTAAGGACAACTCCATTGATGGCAGGAAAGAATTTCTTTTTCTTCATAATCTTCTTTTCTTGTTCGTAAAATAATAAATTACTACTAAAATATTAAATTAAACGCTAAAAGCTGCTGTCGTATAGACGAAAACTTTGACTCCGGCAGACAAGCGACATCGACATCCAAGCGCACTCGACAGCGGGAGAAAAGGAACTGAGGCGGTTGGAGGGTCGACACAGAGATAGCCTACACAGGCGTGAGCTAGCCTCGCGGTGCCGCACATGCGTGGTCCTGTCTCGGCACCAACCCTTTTGAAAATTTTAGGCTCCTGCTTGATCCTAGTGTCTCCAACGCTATCCCACTAGTGTGAATGAGCAATGGAGACTTAGTCCAGGAAGAAGGAGAGCTTTCCAAGAAGGAAGCGTAGTCCGCAAGAAGCGGCTGGCTCGAAGAGCGGAAGGGTGATTTCCTGCAGGACAAAAAATAAGTCCCACGGAGGAACGACGTCCCTCCTGGGAGGCCTGATGTGTAAGACCCCTCTGAGAAAGGCCTTTCAGACATTCAATTGTGCTAGAGTTCTCTCCCCGATTGGCTCATAATATGCGGAGACTGCACACGTGAACCCTGACGGACGAATAGCTCAGTCCCAAGTCAAAGAGGTGGAGGAGATAGTCCAGCATGTGTCTGACTGGACAATACAAGGGATCTATGGCACAGGCCGCAGCCCAGAGCGTAAGTAGCTCTAGTGCAGGGTTTCCTTGCTGCAACCAAGAACTTTGCCACCTTGCTTGACACACACAGTCTCCCTTCCATGAAGACTGCAGGAGCCACACATGCAGGTGAAGAAAATGAAGAGCAGGATGGACGAGTGCACCCTGCTCCTGTGACAGCAAGTGGGTGGAGAGTGGCAACTGTACTGGAGGTTCCAAAGACAGCTCCTGGAGCAACGGATACCAGATCTGTTGAGGCCACAGAGGGGCAATCAGGATCATCCTGCCCCCCCAAAACTGCAATTTGAGTAGTACTCTCTGAATGAGAGGGAAGGAAGGGGAGGGAAAGCGTACAGGAACGTCCTTATCCAGGAGAGGGCCAATGCGTCTTGCCAGGAAACACCAGGCTCTGGAGCAAGCGAGCAAACATTTTGCAGTTTGGCGTTGCATGGGGATGCAAAGAGGTCCAACTCTGGATGGCCGCAACGACCGAAGAGGTCGTCTGCGACTCCTTGAAGCAACTCCCACTCATGATTTGGAGAGGTGGAGCGACTGAGACTGGCGAGAACAGTCTAGACCCCTGGCAGGTGCACCACAATGAGGTCTAGACTGTGTTCTACTGCCCAATCCCACACTCTCTTGGCCTCTTTGCAAAAGGGATAAGAATGAGTTCCCCCTCGCTTGTTGATGTAGAAGACCACTGGTGTGTTGTCTGTCTGCACCAGAAGAGGACCTCATGAATATTGGCCTCTAAATGCATGAAGAGCATTCAGAACTGCTCTCATTACCAGAACATTTATATGTAGAGAGCTGTCTGTGGGGGACCAAGATCCCTGGGTCCTGTGGTCCCCTAAATGAGCCCAACCGGTCAGAGAGGCATCCATGGTTAGAACCTGAGGCGGAGTTGGCCTCCGGATGGAGATTCCTCCTTCTAGATTCTCATGGCAGAGCCTCCAGTCGAGGGAACTATGGACCACCTGAGAGATCCGGATCTGGAGATGCAGATCATCCACCGCTTGGTCCCACTGGACTTTGAAGTGCCACTGAAGGACCCTCATGTGCAGTCTGGCAAGGGACACTGTGGCTATGGTGGCCACCATGTGGCCCAACAGCTGAAGGACGACCCGGGTGGAGATAGAGGGTGCTCTCTAAACCCTGTTTGCCAGAGCCTGAAGGCGTTCTGCTCTGTCACAGGGCAGAAAAGCTCTCCCCTGTTTGGTGTCCAAAATTGCTCCTATGAACTGCAGCCTTTGCAATGGCCATGGGTGTGACTTTAGCCAGTTCACTGCGATTCCCAGGGAACGAAACAGACTCTGTGTCTCTTTGAGAGCAATTTGGAGCTGCTCCTCCGATGATCCGGAGAGAAACCAATCATCCAGGTAGGGGTAAACAAAGATGCCTTTCTGTCGGAGTGCCTCTACCAATGTGAGACACTTGGTGAATACCCTGGGGGCTGATGAAAGACCGAAAGGGAGTACCCTTAACTGGTAGTGCTGGTCCTGAAAGCTGAAGCAAAGAAACCTTCTGTGAGACTTCAGAAGCTTGAAATGCATGTACGCATCCTGCATATCGAGGGAGCATAACCAGTCCCCTTGATGAAGCAAGGGGAATAGGCCTGCCAGAGTAACCATCCGAAATCTCTGGTACTTGACCGAGAGATTGAGCTGGCTCAAGTCCAGAATGGGGCGAAGGTCACCGGTTTTCTTTGGGACCAGGAAAAAACGGTAGTAGTAACCTTTGCCCTTCTGGGCTTGGGGAACCGGCTGGATGGCCTTTTTCTCCAAGAGCTGCTGGATCTCCGTAGCCAGGAGGAGATTGTGCGCCGCTGGACAATTGATGGGGGGGGGGGTTTGTCCAGTGGAATAGAAAGGAATTCTATGACATACCCATTTTGAATGGTGTCCAGTGCCCATTTGTCTGATGTGATACTGGACCATTCTCGTTGTGCAGGTCCCTGAAGAGAGGAAGGGGGCAGGAAGAATCCAGCGGAGGGGGTGGTGGGTCCTTGGATGTTTGGGCTGCTTAGGGCCCTGGGAACCTTGGGTGGGGGGCTGGGTGACCCTGCCTCTTGAACCCTTTGCCTTGGGCAGGCTTGCTCCCCTGTCCGTCCTTTTCCAAAGGGATGGCAACGGGTTCTTGAGGCTGGGATTTGTATATGTGGTGTACGTCGGCCACTGCTTTACCAGACTCCTGTAGCTGTTTGACCGTAGTTTCAACCTCTGGGCCAAACAGAACTGAGCTTTGGAACGGGGAATCCAAAATGGACTCTTGCAGATCCAGTTGGAACCCTGTCAACCTGAGCCATGATTGCATCTCAGACAAATCCCCGAGGCAGCGGCCCTGGAGGCCATGCTCACTGCATCGTACGAACAACAGAGGACATGTTTGTCAATCTCCAAACTTGACTGGGTGCAGGCAAGCACTTCCTCTTTAGAGTCTGAGTCCAGCATGGATTTGACCAGGTCCATGGTCTTCTGCCATAAGGACTGTTGGTATGTAACCATATGTGCCATGAAGTTAAAGGATCTGATGGCACTTGTGGCACAAGAATAAACCTTCTGGCCACAGCTGTCCAATTATTTGAAGACCGGGTCCAGGGTTGGGAGCTCAAGTGTTTGGGCTGGGAGCCCCTGCCGTGGGCTGCAGTCAGAACCAGAGAATTTGCCTTTGGCTGTTCTGCCAAAAGAGTTGAGATCTGGGTGGCTTGTAAAGCCTGTTGACCTTCCGAGGAACTGCAGGTACCGAGGAAGGGGTACGCCAAGTCAGGCGAGTGACATCCTGGAAAGGCTTGACATGAGGTATTACCAAAGGCTTAGGTTCTTTTTAGCCCAGGAACCTGGCCAGGAGCTTGCGCTCTGGGTCCTGGTCCTCTGTGTCCCACTCATAAATGGTCTGAATGTGCCTCATTATATCTAAAAATGAGGGATCGTCCGGAGGGGACCGTGGGGAATCCTTAGGTCCTGGGGAGGGTGGAAGGAATTCCGCTTCTGAATCAGGCTCAGATTCTGCATCTCCCTCTTCTGCTGAGGATGAGGGAGGAGAAGAAGGAAAGGGAGGCTGCTGACACCTCCTTTTTTGCCCTTAGAATCTGGGCGTGGGCTCTCACTCCCATCAGGAGTTGGGGTGGGGGGGGGCCCATGGGTGGTGCATTTAGGGTGGCATCTGAGGGTCTGTAAAGGTGATCCCCCTTTACTGTATTCCACCATGTGTTGAATAAGGAGCCTATGTCCGCCACTGGGACAACCACTGGGCCAAGTGCCGGGGTCGCCGGGATGGGTCCCGATAGAGCGGGCATCTGGAGATCCTGTGGTACTGGTGTCAGGTCCGGGATGCTGTCGGCAGTGCGCCGACGTTCAGTGTTGCCTTCGCCCAGGGAGCTGGTGTGGGCGTCTGGTTGTCTGCCGGTGACCGCACTGTATCAGGCGGTGGGGAGTGGGACGACGGAGAAGGCGACTGGCTAGGCTTTCGCTGTTTGAATGGGGAGGGGTGAACCTTAGCCAGAGGAGGGGGAGGCGTCCGATCCCGGACAACCTCTTGCATACCTGTTTTTTCCGATGAACTAGGCCTGTCCTTCAAAGACTTGGACTGGCCCTCCTGGGTGAACCCTGAGGAAGGTTTATGAGGTCGATGAGCCAAGGAAGACTGGTGTCCCAAAGAGGCCGAATCCTGGTGCCTGCCCTGAGAAGAGGCGGGAATAGACTTACTCAAACAGGAGTGTTCGGTCGTCTGGGCTGGCACAGAACCAGACCTCCAGACGGAGGTCGAGGAAGAAGCAGCCAGCTTAGACGGCGAATTAGGGCAGGACTCAGATCTGACCCGATCTTTATCCCTGTGGTGATGTTTCCCACCTGAAGACTTCTCTTTTGGTGGGGAATCCCTGGTGGGAGAAGAGGAGTTGGCTCCTTAGGTACGCTGCATCGCTGCTAGTTTCTTCTCTAGAAGGAAGATTTTTGAGTGTGTTGGCTCTCCTGGGATGAGTCTTCTGACTGAATTGCTGGAAGTGGGTGCAGGCATTGGGCCAGTGGTCTGGGCTTAAGCAGACGAGCTAGGCTGCGCAGCTGTCTCTAGCTGGGATCTGCTTGCCGCATGCACACTTAGCTTTACGCCGTGGTGGAGGAGGCGTAAAACATACATGGCGATAAACTAAACGAACAACTGAGAAAAACAACACTTTCTTTAGGCTGTTGACTGCTGAAGAAGGTGTCCATGGAGCCGAACTATGCAGGCTTTCACGGCAGAAAAGAACCAGATGGCGCCGGGGACCGCCTTTGTATACCACGCCTGACATCGGGCGGAGCGACGTCAGGGCAGCCCCCGCCTCAGACTGCTAGCTACAAGTTTTCTGTAGGGTCCTAATGCCTGACGGCATTAGTCCTAATGGTATTACCTGCTGCAAGAGCTACACCCTTGAAGTTAGATCAAATATTTTGTCTGTTATGTAAAGGTTGAGAGGCAGCAGACTCAGTGGTAATTTCCATGACCTGAGATAGCTGTGAGTTGTCAGGAGAGACAACTGGAATATCTAGAAGTGTGTGTGTGGGGGGGGGGGATAACATCAGAACTATATTCTGTCTCGTAATACCTAGTTCCCTACCGTCCAATAAACCAGATGGGCCAGCTAGACCTGGTATAGGTGAAACCCCAGGTGTTCCAATATTCAAGATGAAATTTGGAGTTTGGGGTGCAGTGGCAGTTGCCCGACTAACTTGTGCTACAAAGAGTTTAGTTGTGTTGTCCCTTGTAGTGGTAGATGTACTAGGGCTAGATATAGCAGATTCTTGATGTACTTTCACAGAATGTGCCGTTCCAAGGGGATTGAATCTATTAAATAATGGAAGATAAGAACAGGTTACTCATCTATAACAGTAGTTCTAGGAGTGGTATACGTTGTTCATCCACACTTCTTGGCATGTCCCGTTCCCCTTTAAATCTTGCCGGAAGTCTTCAAGCTGGCTTCTCCCACCCACCCAGGTGGTAAATACCTCTGCTCTGCCCCATGACGCCAAATCTTAGTCCGCTGGAAGCAAGGCTGTGCGCCCAAAGCCGGGGAGGTCGAGTGGGTGTGTGTGGATGAACAACATATACCACTCCTAGAAAGTACAGTTACGTAAGAACTTACTGTAACAGTAGATCTTCAAGACAGGCTCTTACAATAGGTAATTACATATAGGACTGACGCGGGCAGGCGGCAGGACCCCACGGAAAAATTTCTAGCTAGCAGTCTCTGGCGAGGAACCACCCCAACGTCAGGTGACCGGCGTCAGGAGATGTTGGTATAAAGGGGCGGTCCCTCATGCCCGCCATCCAGTTCTTTCCCGCCAGAGGCCAAAAGAGGCCAGACGCGAGAGAAGCGGATATTTCCCTCATTTGAAAAGGAGCTGAAAAAGCTTAGTGGGGTGAAAGGCGGAAAGTATTTACTGCAAGAACCTCTCTCGAAGATCTACTGTTACGGAAAATTCTTATGTAACTGTACTATCTTACTTCGAGAGGGCTCTTGCAGTAGGTAATTACACATAGAACTGAGTCCCAAGCAGTCTAAAACAAGAAAAAGCACATGGGAGGAGGAAAGCTACTCAAAGTAGATCCTCTAGCTGTGAAGGCCTTAAGAAAGGAGGCCTTGCATAACAGCAAGCCCGAAGCCTGCTCTACAGCGAGAGGCAATATCCAAACTGTAATGTTTTGTAAAGGTATGGACAGAAGTCCAAGTGGCGGCAGCACAGATGTCTGCTGCTGACACATTCTTGAAACAAGCCGCTGAGGCAGCAACTCCTCTGGTGGAGTGGCCACTTACTTGACCCAGAAGGGTCTTGTTGTACTTCTCATAAAAG
The DNA here is from genome assembly GCA_016271365.2 of Neoceratodus forsteri. Taxonomy (NCBI): domain Eukaryota; kingdom Metazoa; phylum Chordata; order Ceratodontiformes; family Ceratodontidae; genus Neoceratodus; species Neoceratodus forsteri. Next base: position 264,598,586 of record CM057451.1, on the reverse strand, counting down.
AAAGTCATGCAATGAGCCAACCATTTGGATAGGCATTGCTTAGAAACACCACTGCCTTCTCTTTTGGGTGCAAAAGAGACAAACAGTTGATCAGTCTTTCTGAGATCCTTTGTCCTGTTAGTGTAGTATCTCAGAATCCGGTGAACATCCATAGTATGTAGTAAATGCTCCCCTTGCTTGGAGTACTGCGTAAAGAAAGCGGGTAACTCTATGGAATGGTTCAATGTAGATTCCGCTACCACCTTGGGGAGAAACATAGGATTGGTGCGCAGAGCCACAGGTTCCTTGTGAAAAATCAAGTATGGAATTTTACACATCAGGGTCTGAAGCTCGGAAATCCTCCAAGCAGAGGTAATGGCCACAAGGAAGAGCGTCTTCCATGAAAGGAACTTCAGGTCTGCGGAAGCTGCCGGTCCAAAAGGAGGCAGAGTAAGTTTCTCAAAAACAAAGTTCAAATTCCAAGGAGGGGCGGGAACCCGGATAGGTGGTCTCAGATGAAAAACCCCTCTGAGGAAGGTCTTAGAGACTTCCAGTTGAGCGAATGTTCTGTCTGCAAAGGGAACATGGTAGGCTGAAATGGTCGCCATGTGGACTTTCAGAGATGAGTGACTAAGACCCAGGTCAAAGAGATGGCACAGGTACACCAGCAGTCGCCCGACGGAGTGGGAGAAAGGCTCAATGTCTTTCGAGGCAGCCCAGATTGTGAACCTTTTCCACTTCCTGGCATAAGTAGACCTAGTGGAGGGTTTTCAAGCCTCCACCAGAATCTCCGCCACCTGGGGAGAAACTCCAAAGTGGGCTTGAGCTATGTCTGCAGGAGCCATGCATGAAGCTGAAGGGACTTGAGACCTGGATGGACCAAGGTCCCCTGATCCTGGGTCAGCAAACATCGTGACAGAGGAAGAAGTGGTTCCTCTGAGTGTTGTTGCAGAAGAGAGAACCAAACTTGCCTGGGCCAGAAAGGAGCAATCAGAATCATTCGTGCTCCTTCTGAACCTAGTTTCTGCAAGACCCGCGGGATAAAATAAGTTTGGGAAAAGGCATAGATGAATCTGTCCTTCCAATCTACAGACAAAGTGTCTCTCCAAAAAATGCCTCGCTCTTGAACGAGCGAGCAGAAGTTGGGAAGCTTTGCGTTTTGAGAGGAAGCAAACAGGTCGACCTGTGACGTTCCCCAACGTAGGAAGATATCGTCTAGGACCCCTTGATCCAGTTCCCATTCATGGGCCAGAGGAGATGAGCGACTCAGCTTGTCTGCCAAGGTGTTCTCGACTCCAGGAACATGAACTGCCGTAAGGTGAAGGTCGTGTTGTGCTGCCCAATCCCAAACTCTCATCACTTCCCTGCAAAGAGGGTAGCACCAAGTCCCTCCCTGTTTGTTGATGTACCATACCACACACATACTGTCCGTCTGGACGGCTAGGTGGCCTGGAAGGAGATACAGATGAAGGGCTTGGCGAACATCAAGTACTACTCGAAGCTTGAGCACATTGATATGAAGTGTCTGTTCGAGCTTGGGCCAAGAGCCCTGGGTCCGATGAGGACTGAGATGGGCTCCCCAGCCTTCGCTCAAGACGTCTGTGGTCAGAGTCTGAGAGGGGGCAGGAAGGAAGAATGGAACTCCCCGAAGAAGTTTCTCTCGAACCATCCACCACTGCAAGTCTCGAACCATGGGAGAGGAGACTAGGAGCAACTGATCCAAGTCGTCCACCAACTGATCCCATTGGGAGCTAAGCGTACACTGAGAAACCCCCATGAGGAGCAGACCGCGAGGGACTATTGCGATAGCAGCTGCCATAAGCCCGATGAGGCAAAGAACCGACCTTGCACTGACCCGCCTGCGGCCGGACAACAGGCTTACCTGAGTCTGGAGAGCGGCCGCCCTATCCAGTGGCAGGACGGCCCTGCCCAGGGTCATGTCCAGTATCGCCCTGATAAACTGGAGTCTCTAGGATGTGGTCAAGTGAGACCTGGAATGGTTGATGGTAATATCCAGGCAGGCAAAAACCTGCTGGGTAAGGGAGAGGCAGTGCAGGAGTTCCTCCCTGGACAAGGCCACCAGGAGCCAGTCATCCAGGTACAGGAAAACCTGTACCCCCTTGGTACGCAGGTAGGCCGCCACCACCGCAAGGCATTTGGTAAATACTCGGGGAGCCGAGGAGAGGCCAAATGGAAGTGCCTTGAACTGGTAGTAGTCCCTCTGGAAAGCAAAACGGAGATATCTGCGGTGAGACAGGCGGATGGATATGTGCAGATAAGCGTCCTGCATATCCACAGCGCACAACCACTGGCCGGAGCGGAGGAGGGACAGTAGGCTCTGCAGGGAGAGCATTCTGAACCTCTTGTACTCCACGAATAGGTTCAGGGAACTGAGATCTAGAATAGGTCATACATCTCCCGTCTTCTTCGGGACCAGGAAGAAGTGGGAATAGTAACCCGCTCCCGCAGAGGAAGTGGGACCGTTCCATCGCTTTTCAGCAACAGTGCTGAAATCTCTTCCTGGACCAGAAGAAGATGTTCTCAGAATACGATCGACTTGGGGAGGGTGACGAGGTGGTTTCTGTAGAACTCTATTGAAAGTCCTTCTGCGATTAGCTGGAGCACCCACGAATCTCATGTTATCCTCTCTCAGCCCAGAAGGTGGAGGGAAAACCTCCCTCCTACCGGTTCCTCCCGGAAGCCCGGAGGCTGTGGGAGAGGGAAGGAGTCAGGTGGTGTGGGGCAGCACCGCAGCTGAAGCACCCGCTGCTTTTTTGGGCGAAGGGGGCTTGGCAGCTGTGGGGGCCCGGCGTCTAGTGGCCCGCTTTCCCGGAGGTTTCACTTTTGGCCGATTCCGCCTGCGAAAGGGACAGCGCTGCGATTGATGGGGATGGTACATAGAGTCAATGGCCTTTAGTGCCGTCCCCTTCTCCTGCAGATCGGTGATGATGTCCTTGACATTGCCAGCGAAGAGCACCGAACCCCGGAAGGGTGCCTCCTGTACAGCAGACTGCACTTCCGGAAAACCTCACACACGGAGACAAGCATGACGTCGCAGTTTCCATGGCGCGAAGCTGAGCTCCGTTAAGCAGTGTCCACTGCATCGTAAGTCGCACGAAGCATGTGTCGACTGCCCGAACGTGCAGAGCGGACGAGGTCAGCAACCTCCTGCTTGACTTGTGAGTCTAGCAGGGAGTCCAATTTGGAATCCACCTCAGTTATAATTGCTTTCTGGTAATACCCCATGTGACCGACATAGTTCAGGGCCCTGATCCCCAGCGTGGAAGAAGCGAAAATCTTGTCATACTGGTCCAGAAGGTGCGATTCTTTATCAGGAGGCGACGAGCTAAGATGTTTTGGGTTAGCTGTTCAGCCGTGAGCAGCGCTAATCACGACCGAGTCAGCTCGAGGGTCAGAATCTAAATAGTCAACACCCTCGGGAGCCTGGTATAGCTTGTTCGACTTCCCGGTAAGAGGGGCTAATGCCGACAGCCGTTTCCAAATGGTGGTAACGAGGTTGGCATGAGGCTCAATCCAGGGTGGCACCAAGGTGGGAGCTGTCATGGGCAGATCCAGATGCTCAGCGAGTTTCACCTGCTGTGGATCTGGCTCCAAGGACTGCCACTTATGTACCACCTGGATTTTGCATAGCAGCTCCATGAAAGAAGGATCCTCCGGAGGGGACTTCGGAGGAGTCCTTGGCCTGGGTTTTGACGGACAGCGTGGCTCATCATCCTACTCGGAGCAGCCGTCGGAGTCCGAGGTGGAAGAGGAAGATGGTGACGAGGAAGACTCCCTCTCCCATCTAAGGGAGGAATGGACCCCTTCGGAAGCCCTTGGGGAAGCGTGTCCTGCCCCTCTCTGAACCCAGAGGGTTTAGCCCTGATGTCCGGAGGTGGTGAAGGAGTTTGTTGTCGTGGACGTACGAGAACCGGTACCATCATCGGAAGACGACTCTCCACCTTTCTGGTGAGCTGAGCCTTGGCCTCAGCCCACCAGGAGGCCAGAGTCTCCTGCAAATCCACCGGCGGCTGGGGGGGGGGTGGTGGAGGAGAGGAATATGGGTATGGGTTATAACCATAAGGTGAGTATCCATAACCCGATGGCGGGAAGCCTGGCATCGGGTATTGTGGTGTCGGGTACTGTGGTGTTGGATAGGCCGGCGTTGGGTACTGAGGTGTTGGATACTGCAGTCCCGGGCATAACGGTGTCGGATACAACGGGGTCTGGTACCCGGGAGCCGGGGGAGCTGCCAGAGCAGACGGCCCGGCCAGAGGCCCCACGGGCGGATCTGGAGCAGAAGGCCCGGAGGGCTCTGCGTCGGGGCGACATCCGGGAGCGGGATGTCGCCCGGAGTCGGCAATACCGGTGCTGGAGCCAGCGGCCGAGGTGCTGGCGTCGGAGCCGGCGTCAGATCGGTCGGACCACCGGGTGGACGGTCTGACAGAGGCGGAACAGGAACCTCAGCATTGCCTGGGGATGGAGGGAGAAATCCTTGGGGTCGGGCTGAGAAGACTCAGGGTCCCCGGAGGGCAGCGAAGGCCGCGGAGAACCGGGAACAACGGACGTGGGAGGGTCCAGCATTGGTTATTCCACTGTGCAGATGTTGGGCGAACCGACGTGCATCTTAGCCGCGAGATCCAGGTGGGTGCCAGAGGGGCCGGCGTCCAACTTAACGGACCCATCACCGGAGGCAGGCCATGATGGAGGGGCGGCCTGGTCTGGCGGAACAGGGGCTGTACACCGCCCCGAAGGGTCAGGCGACTTACCAACCTTCTCCGTGTGGACATCGGAGCCAACGTCCAGCTTATCGGAGCCGCTCACACCAGTAGGCCGCAGAAACCACGGCTTTATCGAGAGTGGAGGCCTCAAGAGCCTAGAGGCGCACGAATGGCCTGAGGCGAAGCCAGACGGGTACCTGACGCCGCCTTAGAAGCTTAGGCTGCTGTCGTCGAGCGGTCCCCTTGGGGGATGTTACCAATTTTCTTTTTTTTGCATAATCTTTTTATTAATTTATCTTTTCCATACCAAAGCAAAAAACAATGGTTCACATCTCAGCAGACACATAGCATTCTTTTCTCAGATTTTACAGCCCTCATTTTAAACATACAGTATATTCTGCCAATTAATTTAAGTATCATTATTACAGACCTTGTACAACCTTTTCAGATTAGATACATGCCTCAACTATTTGATCTTTCTATATTACATCCTAAAAAAAGAACCAACAGAAGAGAAAAAACAAAGACAGACACAAAAGATAAACCCCCAGGTAAAAAGCAAGAAAAAGAAAAAAAAGAAAAAGGGGACCCTACCCTCCTTCCCAAACCACACCCCATATGCCCCTCTCCTCCCCCATCCCTCCCCAACCCCCGAGTAATCGAGAATTACTCCAACCGCAAGAGCATCTATGCCTTCATCTATAGCATCTGATGCACTGCTCCAACAATAGCCTTTCCTTTGCTTGTATTTCCCCTTGGGCCTAGCAAGGAAGCCCATCCCTCACTACACGGGTTCCCTTCTTCTACATTTCAGCTTTTTGCTATTGATCTCTCCACTTCTGTTCCTTATATCTTATTTTACCCTCATCTTAACACTTCCTGTTCCACGGGGTTCATAGTGTGCCAGTAGGGTGCCCACATATTCATAAACTGGTCTTCCCGCCCCTTAGCTTTATATGTCAAGCTTTCAAGCTGCAGTGCATCCCATACAAGGTTACTCCACTGTCTAATTGTGGGTTTGTCACCAGAGACCCATGCGTTTACGATGCATTGCTTTGCCAATGCCAAAAGTATTCTCACCCATCTGTCCAGCACCCCCCACTCCTCCTGCTGCGTGTCATCTATGCCAAATAACATTAAGATTGGCTCCGCTCTGATCAGCTGCCCCTTCATATTGGTCAACTCTTTTGCCACCTCTTCCCAAAAAACTTGAAGTATCGGGCATGTCCGAAATGAATGTATATAGGTACCCAAGGATGACCCACACCTCTGACACACAGCCAATATTGTTGGGTTGTATCTGTTTACTGCAACTGGTGGAATATATAGCCTATGTACGAATTTATATGCTGCCTCCTTGTATTTGTTACAAAGTAAAAGTCCCTGATGTGTCCCTTTCATCAAGGTCCACTGTTCCTCAGACAATATACCTCCCAGGTCCCTTTCCCACAGGTGCTTAGTTTTAATTGTCATATCTGGCCACTGAAGTCGCAGAAGGGATGTAGCCTTCCTTATAATACCTACTAGTTTCTGTTTAATTTGTTGCAGCATTTCCTCCAAAACTTGGATCTTAGCTCCTGGGACCCTCTGTTTCTCAATACCTTGAATATATTTCCTCGCCTGGAAATATCCAAACAAATGATGGGCCTGGAAACCCAGTGCTTCCCTAAGTTCATTAAATGGGCAAACCATTCCCTTTCTCCTTATATCATTAAGACACATTATCCCCCTCTCTTCCCAAATCTGAAATGAGGGATCTCCTACGCCTGGAGTGAAGAATGGGTTCCCAACCCGTGGTAAAATAAAAGATTCTCTGTTTTGATGCCCCATCGCCTTCTTAATCTGGTCCCAGCTATCTATTACACCAGTCACTAAAAGACTCCAGTCCCTCTTTTCTCGCAGTACCCTTCTACCTCCTTCCGCTAGCAGGGAAGAGATCCGAACCCCATATCCCTTCTCTTCCAGGTCCATCCAACTGGCCTCTTTCGGCCTATAACCCAGTCCTTAATAATCCTCATTTGTGCTGCCCAAAAATATACCTTCATATCTGGATAGTTTAACCCTCCCATAGCCTTGGCAGCTTTCAACTTATTCAAACTAGCCCTGGGCTTCTTCCCTTGCCATATAAACCTAGAACAAACCTTTTCAAATGCCTTTATATCCTTCCCTGACAGCCCTATGGGCAACATCTGTAGTGGGTATAAAACTCTAGGAAGAATATTCATCTTAAGTAGATTCATACGTCCTAGCCATGATACAGGCAAGTTCCTCCATCTACCTAAGTCCTCTCTTACTAATCTCAATAGTGGGTTATAGTTCAGCCTGTATAAGGATCTCGGGTCTCTTCCTATCTTGATCCCCAGACAGGTAAAGTGTATACCCACCCTCCGCAGGCCCCATGTACCACCCCTCCCCCCCTTCACCCAGGAACATAATTTCTGATTTTCCCAGATTCAGTTTGTATCCAGAGAATACAGCAAACTGTGCTATGCTTTCTAACAGTGCAGGCATAGACTGTGGAAAGCTCATCACATGTAACATCATGTTGTCAGCATATAGTGTGATTTTATGCTGTCTCCCACTTTTCCCTTTTATCCCTTGTATCCTTAAATCCTCTCTAATGGCAATAGCCAGTGGCTCTACCACCACTGCAAATAGCAAGGGAAAAAGAGAGCACCCTTGCCTGTCCCTCTGTGAAGTGTAAATTGCTCTGTTGGGTTCCCGTTAATCAGTACAGCGGCCTTGGGGGTCCGGTACAACGCCCCTACCATTTTATTAAAGCTTTCCCCAAGCCCAAAGCGTTCTAGAATTATAAACAGATACTGTATGGCCATTCAATCCTATTGAACACTTTTTCGGCGTCCACTGACAGTACAGCTGCCCGTCCCCCTGCTTTTTTGGCTTGCTCCAACACATTAAGGACCTTACTGATATTCTGATAAGAATGCCTGCCTTTTATAAACCCAGTTTGATCTGGATGGATCAACTCTGGGAGGATACCCTCTAGCCTGCTAGCCAAAATTTTAGCAAACACCTTGGCATCACAATTTAAAAGGGATTTAGGTCTATATGATGAGCATTCCATTAGGTCCTTGTTTGGTTTAGGACTCACACATACTAAAGCACCCCCACACATGTCGGGTAGTTGTCCACACTCTCTTCCTTCTCTGAATACCTCCCACATAACCTCTTTTACCTCCTCCTTCAACAATCTGTAATACTCTGCAGGCAGGCCATCTGGGCCACAAGCTTTCCCCAGTTCCACTGCATTAATGGCACAAGTGATTTTCTCTTTGGTAATCTCCTTATTTAGCAGCTCTCGTTGGTGTCTTGTTACTTGGGGCAATTTATATTTAACCAGAAATTCATGCATTTCTTTTTCACCTCCCTCCCCACTTGTTCTATATAGTTCTTCGTAATATTTCTTAAATGTCTCCCTTATCTCCACATACTTAGTGGCATTCTGACCATTTTTGTTTAAGATGCTGAGAATGTGCACAGCATTCTTTCTGCCCCTCATAAGGTTTACCAACAAAGGTCCTGGCTTGTTGCCCCACTCATATATTCTGTGCTTCAAATGAAATAACTTTTTCCTGGCCTCATTCATCAGCAGGGTATTAATTGTCTGTCTGGTTGTTACCAACTCCTGTCTTGCTTGTTCTCCCCCTTCCCCCCTCGCTACCCTCCCCTCTAATATCCTCAACTTCTGCTGAAAAGCTTTCTGTCTTTCCAATCTGTTTTTTTTGTACTTCGCCATGTATCCTATTATTGCTCCCCTCATATACGCTTTGCCAGCATCCCATAGCATTTGTATGGAGGTGGCAGTCGGTGCATTCACTTCCATATAAAATTTAAATTGCTCCTTCACATAGTCCTGGAATTCCTGTGAGCCTAGCATATAAGTAGGGAATCTCCATGTCCGCATCTCTCCCCTTTCACCCGGAGACTGAAAGGACGCTACCACTCCTGCATGGTCTGAGATTTGTATGGGCCCATGTGTCACCTTCCTGGGCATCTCATACCAACCTAGTGTTACATAAATATGATCAATCCTCGACCATGTTTTGTGTGGATTAGAATAGAATGTATATTCTTTATCCTGAGGGTATGCAGTCCTCCAGGCATCCACCATATTCAATTCTGCCAGTCCCTCCCTCCATTTCCTAATGCATGGATCTCTGCGTCCCTTCCCCTCCGAGTGATCAAGGACAGCATCAGGGTGCAGTTGAAGTCCCACCCATAATCAGGTTCTCAAATTGTTCTCTCACCAATATAGAAATTATATTGTTATAGAACCCGGGTCTAGTTAGTTGTTATGATACACCCCGAACGTGACTTTCATACCATGAAGAACCCCCATAACAAAAACATATCTGCCTTCCCTTGAATCTGCAAGGACTTTTGTGACCTGTAATGGCAGATTTTTATGCACCAAGACTGCCACTCCCTGTTTACGAGGGCCAAAAGAGGCTGCATAGCATGCACCCACCCATCCCCTTTTGAGTTTTCCATGCTCCACCGGCGTCAAATGTGTTTCTTGCAGCAGAGCCACCTGCACTTGTGCCCTTCTTAGTGCTGTTAGCACAGCACTCCGTTTAACCGGGGAGGAGAGACCGCGGACATTCCAGGATTGCACCAGCAGATCACTTCCCACCATCATCTCCCTTCTTATTTCTTTTCCTATTCCTCTCCAAGCCCTTCCAGCACTCACCCTTCCTCTTAACCTCCCCTTCGATTCTCCCCGTATTCCACACAAATCCAAAATTAACCGTCCCAGCAGCCATTCCAGAAGCTTCACTATCCTCACACATCTCTGCTTTTACCACCTGTACGTGAATCTCGATTATTCTTAACTTTACCCTCCCTACTACTATAGCCCCCCCTTCCAGCCCCCTTTCTCATGTTAAACCTACTACCACTAAGTCCCCTATACCATATCTTATCTCCCCCGCACACCCCCTTTGACCTCTTAAGCCTTCGCTCACCAAAAATAAAGTCAGTGTCTCGAGTCTCTCTCACTCCTTCAATCCTGTCACCACCAGCTTCAACCTATTTTCTTCTTGAGCTCCTTTATAAATGTATTCGCCTTCTCCACCTCCCAGGATGAGTACACTGCACCTTCATGCTTTATCTTAAGAGTCGCTAGATATATCATATAGTGCTCCACTTCCATCTCTCTCAACTGGGCCAACGCTGTGGTAAACACTCGCCTTTTCTTGAGAAGCCTATTCGAGTAGTCTTGTGTGACATGAATTCACACCCCATCTATTTCGACAGGCTGGTTTGTTTTAAAAGCTTTAATCACTAATTCTCTATCCTGGAAGTTAAGGTACCGGATAACTATGCTTCTAGGATGCTGGCCTGGACCTGGCTTTGGTAGTACAGCTCTGTGCGCCCCTTTCAGTTTTATGCCTTCCACCCTTAGGCTGCAATTTCAGTATTTTTGGAAGTTTTTCGGCACAAAGTTTCAGTATGTCTGGTCCCTCCTTCTCCTCCGGAAGCCCTTGTAAACGCAAGTTGGTACGCCTATAATAGTTCTCTTGATAATCTAGGGCCTCTCTCAAATCCTCTAGCTCTTTCTCTAGGGCAGAAATTTTCTCCAGCAAGGGCTGCACCAGATCCTCAACCCTAGCTGTATGGTCCTCCACCTCTGTTAATCTTTCCCCATGTGCTGCGGTTCTCTCCGCAATTTCCTGCAGCTTTGCTTCTATCTGGTTTTCCAGCTTTTCAAATTGGGGATTGAATGCCGCCAGCACCTGTGTTGTCACCTCCCGCCCCAACACAGTAAGTTCTGCCGCCGAGAAGGAGATTGGGCCTGTACCTACTGTTGTGGGCCCAGCCATCTGTTTCTTCAGATTCTTTCCAGCACTTCTAGCGGACTTCCCAGTTGTGCTGGCAAGGTAGTCGTCCATCATTATGCATCACAGGGCTCCTACACAGCAATATTCAAATCTATTTACTTTGATTTGATTAAGAAAATAATATATTAAGGTCTCCGGGGTGTGGAGCTCGAGGAGAATGCGTCTTACTTCATTAGCTGCTCATTAGCGCCCCGGGGACGTTACCTTTGACATGGTGACTCCCGAGGAAGTCGTGGTGGGAAAGGAGCCTTTGTCCTGATGCTTTTCTTTATCCTTTTTCTTGCGATGGCCTTCAGGGGAAGTTGATGCCTGCTGAAGCTTTTTCAATTCTTTCTCCATGGAGCTCATTTTCTTTTTCAGAATGTGGGCTTCCAGGGACTGCTGCCGCCTTCTCCGGGTAGCTGCATTAAAACTAAGGCAGTGCTGGCACTTCTCTACTGGATGGTCGGGGCCTAGGCAAAAAAGGCACAGGGAATGGCCGTCCTTGTGCAGGAGTTGGGCACCGCATGAGTCGCATTTGTTTTTGTGCTCGGAGGGTGTAGAGGACGACATACACCGGCGAATACCTGATGATGTATAAGAAAAAGCGAAAATACTCTGTAAAAATATCGATGAAGGAGCCTGACGAGCAAGGAACTTTACCGCAAGGTGCTGGCATAAGCTAACGGCGGGAAAGTACTGGAAGGCGGGCGTGAGGGACTGCCCTTTTATACCAATGACTCCTGACGCTGGTCACCTGACGTGGGGGCGATCCCTCACCAGAGACTGCTAGCTAGAAATTTTTCCGTGGGGTCCTGCCGTCTGCCGGAGTCAGTCCGATATGTAATTACCTACTTCAAGAGCCCTCTCGAAGTAAGATCTACTATTACAGGTGAGTAACCTGTTCTTCTAGCAGCGTGGATATGTTGTTCATCCACACTTCTTGGCAGACTCCAAGCAGTTGTCCGGGAGGAGAGAGGCAAGGCGCATACAACCAACTTAGGGAACAGCGACTGGAGAACCGAGGCCCCAAAACCAGCATCTCAGCATGACTCAAGGTCGATGTGGTAGTGGGTGATGAAGGTGTTTGCTGACATCCAGGTAGCAGCCTGAGAGATTTGCTGGATAGGGATGTCCATAGAAGCAGCCACCGATGGAGCAGTATGGCGGGTAGAATGAACTCTTATCCCTCTGGGAAGCTCCTTGCCCACCAACTCATAGCACAGACCTATGCATGATGTAATCCACCTTGCAATGGTCCGTTTGGCTGCAGGTCTGCCAGACGTGGCTTCAGCGTAGGTGACAAACAGCTGGCGAATCTCTCTACGAATTTCCACCATTCTCTCCTTACAATAGGAGACAGCACGTTTCAGTTCCAAAGTATGGAGCCTGTACTCGGCGTTCAAGGTGTAGTTAGGGTAGTATACCGGCAGAGTACACACCTGGTTAAGGTGGAACTCTGACACCACCTTTGGAAGGAATTTCGGGTGGGGGCGCAGGACAACTTTGTCCCTGTGAAAGGCCAGATAAGGGGAGTCCACCGGAAGCGCCTGGCGCTCCCGTCCTTCTGGCTGACGTGATAGCCACCAGGAAGGCCATCTTCTATGACAAGTGTGAAAGCTCACACTTGTGCATGGGTTTGAATGACTTGCCCATGAGCTTTGCCAAAACCAGCAGTAGATCCCACGGAGGTGGAGGTTCACGCACCAGAGGGGATATGTGATCCAGGCCTTTGAAGAAGTGCCTGACCACTGTCTCCTGTACTAATGTCGGCTGACCGGCCTGCTCTGGGTAAGCAGAAAAGGCTGCCAGGTGCACCATAAGTGTCGTCGACTGCAGACCACCTTTGGAGAGAGACCAAAGGTAGTTGAGAATGTCAGCCACAGAGCAGGATAAGGGGTCCAGACTCTTACCCTGAAACCAAATGGAAAATCTCTTCCATTTGAAGGCACAACATTTCCTGGTTGATTCCTTTCGAAAGGCCTCCACCATGGTGTAGACATCATTGGAAAAACCCAGAGCCTGGAACTCTAGCCACTCAGGTACCAGGCTGTGAGGTGCAGGGACTGAAGTTCCAGAAGGAATACCCTCCCCTGGTTCAATGATATCAGGTCCGGGCGTGTGCAAAGCCACTCCGGGGTCCTGTAGCTGAGGCTGAGGAGATCTGGATACCAGAACTGGCATGGCCAAATCTGGGGCTGCCAGGATCACCTTTGCCTTGTCCCTCATCACCTTGAGTAACACCTTGTGGATCAAGGGAAATGGAGGCAAGGCGTAGAGGAGACCTGGGGTCCACGGCCTCGAGAAGGCACTCCCCTGCAGCGAAACCTGGCATAGAACAGCCTCAGCTTGGTGTTTTCCCTGGAGGCAAACAGGTCCACCAACGGTTTGCCTCAACGGGAGAACAGACTGTAAGCTACCTCTGGATGGAGAGACCACTCGTGGGATGTCTGGCCTATGCGGCTGAGAGCATCCGCTACCTGGTTCGAGGCTCCTGCCACATGAATGACTAGGAGATCCGCCTCCAACCGGCTTATGAGGGTCCAGATGCAGAGCGCCTCCTTGAACAGCAAACGGGAGTGCATGCTGCCCTGTTTGTTGAGGTAGTACATGGTCGTGGTATTGTCCGTCTGGACTTGAACCACTTGACCCCAGAGCCAAGGAGTGAAAGCTGACAGTGCCAGTCTGACTGCTCTTAGCTCCAACAGGTTGATGTGGCATCGGGATTCCTCAGAGGTCCAGAACCCATGGGCCCTCCTGTCCTCCATGTGGGCTCCCCAGCCCATGAGAGAGGCATCGGTCGTGAAAACAACAGTCGGCTTGGGGCGGACAAACGGGATCCCTTCCTGCAAATGGTCTGGGGCCGTCCACCACTGGAGAGCGTCCCACATCTTCTGGGCCACAATGATCAGCTGGTCGAAATGACCGTGGCACTGAGTCTACTGGGTGGCCAGCTCCCATGGGGGGGGGGGGCATGTGCCATCTGGCCCAATGAACCACTTAAGTGCACGCCGCCATGTAACCCAGAAGGTGCAGAAAGTCCCCGGCAAGGTGCAAGTGCCCAACCAGAAATGATCGGGAAAAGGAGGAGAGAACCTCCGTCCTGTCCGCCGGGAGCCGAGCTCTGGCTTGACAAGAGTCAAGCTCTGCCCCGATGAAGCACATCACCTGAGAGGGCACAAGTTCTGACCTGGCCTCGTTGATCAGGAGACTGAGTTGGGAGCAGGATTGGACAGCCAGATCCCTGGACCTCTCCACCTCCTGAAGGGAGAAACCTGCCAAGAGCCAGTTGTCGAGGTAAGGGTAAATTCGGACTCCTCGACGCCAAAGGTGGGCTGCCACCACTGCAAAGCATTTGGTGAAGACCCGTGGGGCTGATGACAGGCCGAACAGCATGGCTTGGAACTCGTACAGGGTCCCTTTGACCCTGAAGTGAAGGAACCGCTGATGGGACGGACAGATTGGGACGTGAAAGAATGCGTCCTGTAGAGCCAGTGAACAGAACCACATGTTTCGTTCCAAGGATGGTATGAGCTGGTGCAGAGTTACCATCCGGAAGGTGCGGGACCGGAGATATTGATTCAGGTAGTGGAGATCTAGGATGTGGCGCCAGCCCCCCCCCCCCGTCCGCTTGGGCACCAGGAAGTATCTGGACATGAAGCCTTGGTCTGTAGGAGGATCCGGCACTGGAGCTACTGCCTCGTTGCGGAGGAGCTGAGCTATGTCATCTCGAAGAGCCGACTGAGTGCAAGCTGTGATCCTTTCCTCCCGAGTGGCTTGGCTTGGCTGGGAGGGTACTGCTCGAACTCTAGAGGCAGTCCCTGACCGACCACTTAGAGAAACCACCTATCCGAGGTGATATCGGACCAGGCGGAAAGAAAGTGGCAGAACCGGCCCCCACGGGAGGACTCAGAACTGGCATGACGGGTGTAGGGATGGCAACTCCCAACCCGTCACTGAGCAGGCTTACAGGAGGAGGAGGAGGAGGAGGCTCCTGGACCTGCGCCTCGGCCTCCTTTACGAGACTGTTGAGGACCCTGCTTGGGCCGTGGGTGCCAAGCTTGAGCCTGCTGCTGCTGATCTCCTTGATAGGAGGGCTGGCCGACCGCAGGGGAAGAGTGCCGAAATGGTTCTTCTTTCTTTCTTTCTCTTCTGCTGGTTCTTGCCTGAAGAACCTTTCTCAGAAGTGGCATCCAAGGTGGCAGTGAACTGCTCTATGCGCTGAAGGTGACCGGCTACTCCAGCAGTGAGTGGCCACTGTGACTGCTAAAGAGCAGGCACAGGAATCACCTATGTCCAGGGCCATCTGGAGCTGCTGTTTTGCAACAGCACAGCCCTGACCACGGACCTGCTTGACCGTGGTCTGCATGTCCGCGGGAAGGTGAGGGAGGACCTCGACTAATGACCCCAGGAGGGCTTGAGAGAAGTGTGCCATGATAACAGCCAAGCTGGCCTGACGAAGTCCTAAGGAAGAGGCCGCATAGACCTTATGGGCAGAGTTGTCCATATTCTTGGACTCCTTGTCCGGAGGTCGGGTAGTGTCGTCCGAGCTTCTAGTATGCCCTGAACACAGAAGCGGTCACCGGGCTATCGGCTGAAGGGTGTTCTGTGAACCCCGCCAGGGACCCCATGGGCAGTCCTTACTTGCGGGCCATGCGGGCAGACAGTGCTGGACAGGAAGTTGGACGCTCTCAAAACTCAAGGGCCAGGCCGACAATGGCTTCAGCCACTGGAAAGGCCTCCGTAAGGGTATCCACCCTTTTGAAGATATCCGTAAGGGGTACCCCGCCTTTTTCTGAATGGACTCCAGGGGCATTCTGGTGGATTTGGAAATCAGACGGAGAATGCCCTGATAGGAGGAAGGGCCTTCCTCCAATCCTGCCACGGACGACTCATCATCCCTGGGATGGGAGTGTAATCTGGTGACGTCCGAGTCTGAAGAATCAGGATATAACAGCCTCCCACCTAGGTCTCCCTCGGTACACCGAGGGTGATCGGGGGCAACTGCACGACAGACGCCGGGAAGCCCGGTGTCTGTTCGGCCCTCTTTCGAAGGAGCCCCTCCCTGAGGCTGCTTAGGCGGTGGTTCCACCAGAATCGGTGGAGAGAGCGAGGCAGGTCGAACTGGGACACGGGCCGGCCCCACGGGCGGGAGAACTGAAGGCTTTGGTTCCAGAGGGGTCGGCGTCGGCATAGGAGGCGGAAGCCAAGTGATGGCTGAAGTAGACGGTGGAGCCGGCTTCTGCCCCAACAAAACCAGCTGTTGCCACATGAGGTCTTCATAGCGTCAATGGAGTTTCCGCTGAAGCCTCACCTCGTGATGGAAGAGGAACACTTGGAAATTGTGACAGTCACAGAAACATGGTACACGGAGAACCATGACTGGGATGTCAACATACCAGGGTACACAATCTACAGAAGGGACAGGGAGGGTAAAAGAGGAGGTGGAGTAGCTCTCTACATAAGGGAAGGGATAAAAGCCACAGAACTAAAAAGTAAAGGGGAGGACAAGAGGAACTCTGGGTCACCTTGGAGACAGGGAATGGCATCACAATCTGCACAGGGTTGTATTCAGACCCCCATCTCAGGGGAGGAAATGGACAAGAAAATGATAGAGGGCATTCTCAAAATGGTTGAAAAAGGGGAGATACTGTTGATGGGGGACCTGAAAATGCCAGATGTTAACTGGGCAACATGGACTGTAGCCACATTCAAGAGCAGGGTCATTCTCAATGCCCTACAGGGAGCATGCCTTAGACAGCTAGAGGTGGAACCCACTCGGGAGGGAGCAATATTAGACCTGGTACTCTCAAATGGAGAGAGGATCACAAACTTAGAAGTCAGTAGACAACTGGGAACAAGCGACCACTGCACAGTGTGCTTCACAATAAACACAACCATGGAAACAAGCCATACAAAGACAAGGATACTGGACTTTAGAAGGGCTGACTTTGGCATAATGGGTGAATACCTGAGGAATGCATTAGCAAATGGCCAGAAAGGAGGGGTGAAGAACAATGGAGAAAAAATCAAAACTGCCATCATGGAGGCAACAAGCCTTTGTGTGAAACAAATAAAGAAAACAAAGCAGAATAAAAAACCACTATGGCTCTCAAAAGAGGTGTCAGGGAAGGTTAAGGAGAAAAAGGCTGCATTCAAAAAGTATAAGGAATCACAGACGGAGCACAACAGGGAACTGTATCAATTCCCCTTCACAAAAGTGGGAGCAAGGCAGAAGCAGGAAACTATAGACCTGTTAGTTTAACCTCAGTGATAGGGAAAATGATGGAATCACTTCTAAAGGAAAGAACTGTCGAGTATCTAGAGGCCAGAGGGGCACAGGACCCTAGGCAGCATGGATTCACAGCGGGAAGGTCATGCCAGACGAATCTGATAGGTTTCTTTGACTGGGTGACCAAAGTAGTAGATCAGGGAGGGGCTGTGGACATGGCCTACCTAGACTTTAGCAAGGCATTTGACACAGTCCCACACAAAAGATTAATATACAAGTTAGCCAGCCTGGGAGTGGGTCCCAAGATGACAGCCTGGGTAAAGAATTGGCTGGAGAATAGGACACAGAGAGTTATAGTAAATGGAGTCCACTCAGAAGAAAGGAGGGTTACTAGTGGGCACCGCAGGGTTCAGTGTTAGATCAGGTCCTCTTCAATGTCTTTATAAACGACATTGCAGAAGGACTGAAGGAAAGTATGTCTCTTTGCAGATGACACTAAGATCTGCAACAGAGTTGATGCACAGGGTGGGGGAAAAGGATGAGAAGGGACTTGGCAAGGTTAGAGGAATGGTCAAATGTATGGCAGCTTAGATTCAATGCTAAGAAGTGCAAGGTAATGCACCTGGGAAACAAAAACCGAGGGGAAGAGTACACAATGGGGGGTGAGATACTAACAACAACAAAAATGGAAAGGGACCTGGGGGTAGTCATATCAGATGACCTAAAGATGGGCAAGCAATGTGAGAGGGCAGCAAGGAGGGTTGGGGGATACTGGGATGCATAGGGAGAGGCATCACCAGTAGAAAACAGGAAGTTATTATCCCTCTGTACAGACAGCTGGTGAGACCCCATCTGGAGTACTGTGTGCAGTTCTGAGACCCAATCTCCGCAAAGACATAGACAGGATGGAAACTGTCCAGAGGAGGGCACTCAAATGGTGCAGGGTCTGCACCGAAGTCGATGAAGAGAGACTTAGGAGCTTAATATGTATAGCCTCGAGGAAAGGAGGGAGAGGGGGACATGATAAAAACTTTCAAGTACCTCAAGGGAATTAACAAAGTCCAAGAGGGTAGCATCTTTCAAAAAAAGAGGTGTGAAGAACAAGGGGGCACAATTTGAAGATAGAGGGGCGGCTCAGAGGTAATTTAAGGAAGTATTTTTTCACAGAGAGGGTTGTGATGCATGGAACCACCTTCCTGGAGAGGTTGTGGGGTCTAAAACAGTGGAGGAATTCAAACATGCATGGGACAGACATAAGGCAATTATAGTGGGGGGTTGGAGGAAGTAGGCTGCTGGTTAACTAGGATCTGCAGCTATCCAGTAGGTAGGGAAATGGGCAGACTGGGTGGGCCAAGCGGTCCTTATCTGCTGTCAAATTCTATGTTTCTAATTAAAGCAGAAAGAAGTGGGGAAGGCAGTCAGAAAAGCAAAGGCCCAAACCGAGGAAAAGATAGCCAACTCAGTTAAGAAGGGGGATAAAATCTTTTATAGGTACATTAGGGAGCATAGAAAGGTTAAGGGAGGGATAGTGAGGATTAATAAAGGATGGGGTGGTACCTGAGGACTGGAGGAGGGCAGATGTGATTCCCCTTCACAAACGAGGGAGCAAGGCAGAAGCAGGAAACTACAGACCTGTAAGTTTGACCTCAGTGGTAGGGAAAATGATGGAATCACTTCTGAAAGAAAGAACTGCTGAGTACCTAGAGGCCAGCGGGGCACAGGACCCAAAGCAGCATGGATTCACAGCAGGAAGGTCATGTCAGACGAATCTAATCGATTTCTTTGACTGGGTGACCAAAGTAACATACCAGGGAGGGGCTGTGGATATGACTTTAGCAAGCCATCTGACACAGTCCCGCACAAAAGATTAATAATCAAGTTAGCCAGCCTGGGAGTAGGTCCCAGGGTGGTAGCCTGGGTAGCAAACTGGCTGCACAACAGGACACAGAAGGTAATAGTGAATGGGACACATTCTGAAGAAAGGGGGGTTACTAGTGGAGTACCTCAGGGCTCAGTACTGGGTCCAGTCCTCTTTAACGTCTTTATAGGTGACATAGCAGAGGGTCTGGAAGGAAAGGTATGCCTCTTTGTGGATGACACAAAGATCTGTAACAGAGTTGATACACAAGGTGGGGTAGAAAGGATGAGAAGGGACTTGGCAAAGTTGGAGGAATGGAGGAATAAGGCAACTTTGATTCAATGAAAGGCAACTTAGATTCAATGCAAAGAAGTGTAAAGTAATGCACCTGGGAAAGAAAAATCCAGGAGAAGAGTACACAATAACAGGGGAGGTACTAACGACAACAATAATGGAAAGGGATCTGGATGTAGTCATATCAGATGACCTAAAGGTGGGTAAGCAATGTGAGAAGTCAGTAAGGAAAGCCAGAGGGATACTGGGATGCATAGGGAGAGGCACCATAAGTAGAACAAGCATTTGTCAATGCCGAATGTTCGCTTGCAGGTGTTTGCAGTGGTATTTGGCACTAGGACATGGCTTAAAAAAATCAGTGACAAAGAAGTACAAGCACTTGTCAATGCCAAATGTTGCTTGCTTCTATGTGCTGTTTAGGTATCTGGAAGTCATTGGAGTGCAAATATTGAAAATTACGACCATGTTGCAAGGAACCGCGCAACGACGCTTGTAAAAACAGTCATTTTAGGAATTTTCAACAAATTTTCAACATAGCCATTTTAAGACCTCTGCTCATGAACAGTGTCACTGTGATTTTCTTAATGTGTCCCATACATTGATTTTCAAGACAACCACCGCGCCGCATGAAGCGCATATGGGCGGAAACACGTTTTGGGCAGGATGAAAATGACAGCTGTACTACTCATGAGGAGGTGTGGTAAATGGCAATGTTGAAAATCTGGAGGAAAATATTGAAAAATTAGAACGCACGAGCGCAAGCGGAACTGCGCAACGCACGCCGTAAAAGTCATTTTAGATTTTCACAATTTTCAACATAGCCATTTTAAGACCTCTGCTCATGGACAGTGTCACTGTGATTTTATTAATGTGTCCCATACATTGATTTCAAGACATCGACCGGCGCCATTGTGCGCTACATGGCGGAAACACGTTTTGGGTGAGATGAAAAATGACAGCTGTACTACTCATAAGAAGGTGGTAAAATGGCAATGTTGAAAATCTGGAGTGGAAATATTGAAAATTGTGAACCTATGAGCTGTATAGAAATGCAAACACACGCCGAAAACAGTCATTTTGGAATTTTTTCAGCAATTTTAACATAGCCATTTTAAGACCTCTGCTAATGAACAGTGTCATGGTGATTTTCTTAATGTGTCCCATACATTGATTTCGACACCGACTCGCGCCATTGTGCTGCTACATGGGCAGAAACATGTTTTAGGCAGGATGTGAAAATGACAGCTGTACTGCTCATAAGGAGGTGTGTAATGGCAAGGTTGAAAAATCTGGAGTGAAAATATTGAAAATTGGCGAACCACAGCCCGCGTGAGGAACTGCGCAACGATGTCAGAACAAAGTCATTTTTTGATGCACCACCATGAAGTTTTGGGACTATCATGATGCACCATGAGTCAACATTGCTCGGTGGGTGATTTCGCGCAGTGACTGCTAAATCACCCTTCGGCCCGAATAACGCCATGACAGTGACATCATTCATGAGAAGGGGTCCAAAACCCCATGTTGAAAATTTGGAAAATTTCCAAAATGCCTGAGATTTGGTACTAAGTTGAAAACCCCCATCTAGCCCATTATACAGCTTACCGGCATTTCTCTGCTCGCGGTCGGCTTTGAAGAGTGCAGATCGTAGCCCGGTCCATCAAGATCGTCCCGCCGAACTCCGGAGGTAAGTATGGGGAGGCAGGGTGCGCAGTGGGTTGTGGGGGCTGGGAGAAGCGCCGTGGGACCGTTTTTGATTTACAGGTTTAAAAAAAAAAAAAAAAGGCAGCGTGGGACATTTGCCACGCTGAGGTGGGCTCCCAGCGTGGCGAAGGATGTGGGGGGCATGGGCCGGCGGGGAATTAGGCACCTGTCGGCTGAGCTTGACACAGGGCGTTTGCCACGCTGGGATGGCTGGAGGGTGGAGCCGGCGGGGATTGGGCACCCCTGCCGGCAGACGATGCGGGACGCTTGCCACGCTGGGGTGGGCTCCAGCGTGGCAGCAAAGATTTAAGTATGTCATGCGCAAGCACACAGCGGTGGTTTTTTGAAGAGAAGACCACTGCTGTCATACACAGCACCGCGTCCGATTGGTGCAGGACTGCCACGCCTGCTCAATGGAGCAGGGGATTGCAGAGGAAGGGCACACCTCCAAAGTGTCCCATTCTCCCAAGACGTTCCTTGCGCATGCGCGCAATCAAACGTAAAAAGGGAAGTGGTTATCCCTCTGTACAGATAGTTGGTGAGACCCCATCTGGAGTACTGCGTGCAGTTTAGGAGACCTCACCTACAAAAGGACACAGACAGGATGGAAGCAGTCCAGAGGAGAGCAACTAAAATGGTGTAGGGTCTACATCAGAAACCATATGAGGAGAGACTGAGAGAGCTTAATATGTATACCCTTGATGAAAGGAGGGACGGGGGAACATGATAGAAACTTTTTTTTTTTTGAAATTTCTGTTTATTCCTCCTCCCTAGCCTGTCACCTCCGACCCTTCAGGGGGGACAACTGGACATCCCACTGCCCGGAACCCTACCCAAGCAGACCCCTGGCCCCATGGAGCCGCTGGATTACCCTCCGGCGGGATGAGGTGGGGCTCAAACTCCGCTACTTACGCTTCTTCGTCGTCTGAGGTCTGCTGCGGGCACAGGCAAATCGTGGGCACGGCCATGGTCCTCCCATCTTCCCGGCTGAGGCAGGCTTGTTTCCGTGTTTTCTCCCTCCCCGAGCAGCAGGTAACCTCCCGACATCATGACGCACGCGCCGACGTCCATGCTGCTCAATGGCCACCCATCCTCATGGAGCTTGCAGTTCCCGAGCCTCTGCTCGGGGTCATGCAAGTGCCGGCATCGCCAAATCCTCCCGGAGAAGGCGAGCTGTCGTTGGACGCCCAGCCTATCTCTCTCAGCCGACGCATCAAGTCCGCCCCGAACTCGGTCACCGGGCAGCGTGCGCGAGGTGCGCGCCCAGCGCCAACCTCAGCGCCACCGGGCCGCAATGATAGAAACTCTAAGTACCCAAGGGTATCAACAAAGTCCAGGAGGGCAGCATCTTCAGAAAAAGAGATGTGTAAGAAAAGGCACAATTAGTTAGAGGTGGGACGGTCAGGAGTAATATGAGGAAATTCTTTTTCACGGATAGAGTGGTGGACGCATGGAACCACCTTCCTGGAGAGGTTGTGGGGTCTAAAACAGTGGGGGAATTCAAACATGCATGGGACAGACATAAGGCAATTATAGTGGGGGGGTTGCAGGAAGTAGGCTGTTGGTTACCTAGAATCTGCAGCTTATCCAATAGGTAGGGAAATGGGCAGACTGGGTGGGTCAAGTGGTCCTTATCTGCCGTCAAATTCTATGTTTCGTCAGAGGAGGATGAAGACCTGTGGCGCCACTTTTTTGAATGTTTGTGTTTCCTTGGTCGAGGGAGTTCAGGACCTCGACCGAGATCAGGCCGGCCGACCTGGTCGATCAGCAGACACTGGGGTCGGTGAAAACCGAGGGTATGGAACCGGGTCCTGAATGGGAACGCCAGTAGGCTGGGTCTCCTCATCAGGAAAGACAAGGACTGGAGTCCTTTCCAAGGAGTCGTCGACCGGGATCGATGACAGGCGGTCGATTGAGTAGAGAATAATCTCCGCCTCATCGGCCACTTCCTCGGTCCACTGGCCAAACGGAATATCCGTGAAGCCGGCGGCCAGGGATGCGATCTCGACCGAAGTCGAGACCCAGTGTTCCTGAGACTCGGACCTTTCTTGGTCCCAAGAACGTCTTCACTTGGACGAAGACCCAGGGTCCTTATCCCTCTTCCGAGAGCGGGAGGAGTGTGAGCCCGAGGGCGCCTCACCCCTGGTGGGGAGTGACTGGCACAACTCTCTGAAGGAGCCCAAAAAGGTGGAGCCAAGGTTAAGTGGTACAAAAAAACTTCCATTGGCCGAAACTTGAGTTGCTTCCTCCTCAAATGCTTTTATTTGTTCCAGCTGTTCGACGGATCCCGCAGCCGTGGAAACCGCCCACCATACCTCCTTTGATTTCACCGGCCGGTTCTGTTTCTCCGGTCTCCCCAGCTTTAAGCGTGCCAAGCGGTCATCCAGGAAGTCGGGGTGGAAGGCCAGGCAAAAACTGCATGACGAGGTGTCATGTCCGACACCTAGGCAATAAATACAGGTTACTCACCTGTAACAGGAGTTCTAGGAATGGTATATGTTGTTCATCCACACTTATTGGCAGGTTCTTGCCGCTTTAAATCTTGCCGAAGGTCTTTGGCTCCTCCCACCCACCTGGGTGGTAAAACTCCGGCTTCGCCCCATGACGCCAGATCTAGCCAGCTGGAAGCCAGGTTGTGCACGGAGCTGGGGAGGTCGGGTGGGTCGTGTGGATGAACAACATATACATTCCTAGAACTCCTGTTACAGGTGAGTAACCTATATTTCTAGGGACATGGATATGTTGTTCATCCACACTTAATGGCAGACTCCTAGCAGTTCTCCGGGAGGAGGGAGGCAAGGCGCACACCCCCAACTTAGGGAATAAAGACTGGAGAAACGAGGCCCCAAACCAGCATTCCGGCGTGACCCAAGCTCGATGTGGTAGGGGGTAAATAAGGTATGTGCTGACTTCCAGGTAGGAGCCCTGCAGATATCCTGGATAGGGACATCCCCGGAAGCAGCTACCGATGCAGCGGTATGGTAGGTAAAATGAGCTCTTATCCCTCTCGGAGGCTCCATGCCCGCCCACCTATAGTGGAGATCTATGCAGGAGGTGACCCACCCACTCATCGTCCGCTTGGCTGCAAGTCTGCCAGCTGCGGCTTCAGCGTAGATGACAAACAGCTGGCGAACCTCTCCCGAACTTCAGCCCTACGCTCCCTGAGAAGGCAAGCTCTCAACTAGGGTCCAAATGGAGCCTATATGCGGCCTCCAAGGTGTGAATGTGGTAGAACACCGGCAGAGTCAACACCCGGTTAAGGTGAACCTCCGACACCACCTTCGGAAGGAACTTCGGGTGGGGCACAGGACAACCTTGACCCTGTGGAAGACCAGATAGGGAGACTCGAAGGAAGCGCCTGGAGCTCTCCCATCCTTCTGGTTGACGTGGTAGCCACCGAGAAGGTGTTCTTCAACAAAAGGTGGGAGATTCGCACCTGTGCATTGGTTCGAATGGCTTGCCTGTGAGCTAAGCCCATACCAGCAGTAGATCCCACGGAGGTGGAGATTTTCACCCCGGAGGGGAAGCGTGATCAAGGCCTTGGAAAAAGCACAAACCACCTTTCCTGCGCCGACTGCCTTCCGGCCCGCGCCCGGAGGAAAGAGGTGGCTGCCAGGAGCACCTTAAGGGTCGTCGACCGAAGCCCTTGCTGAAGAAGAAGAAGAAAGGACCACGGGTAGTCAGAAATGCTTACCAAGGAGCAGCAGAAGGGACCAGGCCCTACCCTAACATCAAATGGAGAACTCTTCCATTTGAAGGCGTAGCATTATCCGGTTGACTCCTGGCAGGACGCCTCAACAACATCGAGGACCTCACCGAAAGACCCAAGACCTGGCAACTAGCCACACAGGAACCAGGCCGCCAGGTGCAGGGACTGAAGGTCTGGATGGAATACCTTCCCCTGATAACAGAGATCAGGTCCAGGTGGACTGGAAGCCGCCTCGGGAGCCTGGAGCTGAGACTGAGGAGAGCTGGACACCAGAGCTGGCGGAACCTGTCTGGGGCTACCAGAATCACTCGCGCCTTGTCCCTCCTCGCCTTGCCTTGTGGATCAAGTGAAATGGGGAAAGGCGCAGAAGAGATCCGAGGTCCGCGGCCTCAAAAGGCATCCCCTTACAGCGAGCCCTGCTGAGGGGGGCCGGCATGAAACAGTCTCGGCTTCGCATTCTCCCTGGGGTGAAAGGTCCGTCCGAGGCGTGACCCAGTGGGAGAAAGATCTTGTGCTACCTCCAGCAGGAGAGACCACTCGTGAGGCGCAGCCCTTATCCGGCTTAGGGCAATGGCCAGGGTGTTGGAGGCTCCTGCCATCAAGATGGCTAGGAAAACTGCCTCCAGGCTGCGCACAAGACCAAATGTGGAGAACCTCCTTACGTAACGGCAAGGAGCGCGTCCAGCCCTGGCGAGTTAGGTAGCACATGGTCGTGGTATTGTCCGACTGGACCTGAACCACTTGACCCTGTATAGACGGAGCGAAGGCGGTGCAAGCTAGGCGGACTGCATGAAGCTCCAGCAGGTTGAAATGGCATCGGGACTCCCGAGGGGACCAGAGGCAGTGCACTCTGCGCTCCCCTTGACAGGCACCCCAACCCATCAGAGATGCATCGGTCGAAGAAGACTGTCGACTCGGGGTGGACGAACGGGATGCCCTCCTGCGGATGTGCTGGAACGGTCCACCATTGGAGAGCGTTCCACATCCCCTGGGTTACTGTCACGGGCTGGTCCATAGGATCGCAGCGTTGTTACCGCTGGCTGGCCAGCCCCCCACTGAAGGGGACGCATGTACCAAAGGGCCCAACGGACCATGCTGGTGCAGGCCGCCACGTGGCCCAGGAGGCGCAGGAAGTCCCGGGCAGGGCACGATTGCCCAATCAGACATGATTGGGTAAAGGAGGAAGAACCTCGGCCCTGTCCGCCGGGAGCCCAGCTCTGGCTCGAAGAGTCAAGCTCTGTCCCGATGAAAGTACCACCTGCTTTGGCACGAGTTCCGACTTGGCTCCGATGGAGAGGAGACCGGTCTGAGAGCAACCTATGGGGCCAGAACTCCGGACCGCTCCACCTCCGCTCTGGAGGAGTTGCAATCAGCCAGCCATCCGGGTAGGGGTACACCCGGACCCTTCGGCGCCGCAGGAATGCTGCTGGGAAGAGGCCGAAGGGTATCGCCTGGAACTAGTGAAGAGATCCCCCCACTCTGAAGCAGAGACGTCTCTAAAGAAACGGACAGATCTAAACGTGAAGAATGCGTCCTGGAGGTCCAGGGAACAGAGCCACACGCCTCGTTCCAAGGATGGGGTATCTGAGTCAGAGTGACCATCCAGAAGGTCCGAGACCTTAGGAAGTTGTTCAGGTCGTGCAGGTCGAGAATGGGGCGCCAGCCTCCTGTCCGTTTGGGGACCAGGAAGAACCTGGACACAAACCCCGGGCCTGGAGGAGGATCCGTCACTTTCCTGATCACCTCTTTTCAAGGAGCAGGGCAATGTCGGCTCGGCGGGCCGACAGCGAGGCTGCGGACCCCGTGGCCCCCCGAGGGGCGACGGCTCGAAAGGGTGGGGCCTGCTCGAACTCCAGAGGCAGGCCCTTTCCTAGCACCTCCAACACCCAGCGGTCCATGGTGATAGCGGACCAGGCGGAAAGGAAGTGGCGGAGCCGTCCCCTCACGGGGAGGAGGGGGACCCGGGTAGGGGTGACGAGGCCGGGGGCGATGCCCCTCAGCCCGTCACTGAGCAGGCTTGGAGGAGGGACTGGCTGAGGGAGATCCTGGGCCTTTACCTCCTTGCTTCCCCTTAGATGAAGCCGCTGGCTTGGGTTCAGGATGTCAGGCGCAAGCCTGCTGGCCCTCATGCTGGTGTTGATGGGCCGGTCGTCCCGCAGGGGCTGAAGGATGAAGGGGCCTACGCAAAGGTTGCTGGCGGCTCTTGTCCCTTTGGGCGGGGGTGACCGAGTCCAGAGTGGCATTGGACTTCTCGGTCCCCTGGAGGTGTCCCTCCACTGCAGGGCTGAAGAGGTCAGTCCCCAAGAAGGGGATGTCCGCCAACTTGTGCTGGGTATCCGCCGAGAAGGTGGATATCTTCAGCCACGCCCTCCGGTGCATGGCCACCGCGGCCACTACTGACCTGGCACAGGAACCACCTATGTCCAGAGCAGTCTGAAGCTGCTGCTTAGCCACCACCCTACCCTGGTCCCGCACCACCGGACCATGGTCCGCAGGTCGGCTGGGAGATGAGGGAGCACCTCATCCAGGGAGCCCAAGAGGGCGTGGGAGAAATGTGTCATCAGCACGGCCGAGCTGGCCTGTCGGAGGCCTAGGGAGGACGCGGCGTAAACCTTGGGCCCGACATAGTACATCCCTTTGGACTCTTTGTCGGGGGGCCTATCCACATCCCGAGCGTTCACGGAACGCTGGAAGACGTTATCAGTAACTAACCCCTCAGCAGAGGGGTGCTCCAAAAAACCGGGCAAAGAACCGATAGGGACTGCATACTTCCTGGCCAAGGGCGCAGGAAAGGATATAGGCCACTGCCAAAGCTCCAAGGCTGGGCCGACAATGGCCTCAGCCACAGGTAAGGCCTCCGAGGGTGAATCTCGGTCTAGGATCTCCGTCAGGGGATAATAGGCCCGTTTGGACACGGGCTTGAGCTGCATCCCGGTGAACTCCGAGATAAGCCTAAGCAGACCCAGGAAGGACGATGGGCTGTCATCCAGAGACTGGTCCAGGGAGGACTCCAGGCCCACCCACCTGGGGAACACGGAGGAGTCATCGTCGGACTCCGTAGGGTCTGCAAAGAGCTGCCTCAGGCCTGAGCCTCTCCTCACCCGCCGAGGGAGGGCGGGAGTGAGGGTGACCGATAACCTGCAGGACAGGCCGTGACCCGACCGAGGTTCCACCACAATCGGTTGGGCAGCAAGATTTGGTCGAACAACCAGCCCAGAAGTGGGCACCTCGACTGCAGCGAGCGTCATGCCGCTATCTGCGCGTGCAGCTGCTCGACAGACGGGAATGAATTGGAGTCGATTGATTCCCCGACAACAGCAACTGCTGCTCATAAACTCGTAACGCCGACGCCATCTGCGTCGAAGCCTCTCTCATCCGGAGGAAGACGAGGAGGAACGGGTTGCCACTTAACTCGGTGCCCCGACCGAGACTGCCAAAGTCGGCGGGAGCGGCTTGACCGAGAAGAAGACAGAGACCGAGACCCAGATCCTCGGCGAAATCGAGGGTGGGTCTAGGAAGGAGCGGGGGACACCCGCTCTTCCCTCGGCTCAGACAGATTGACCGAGGACTGCCGCCCCGAAGGCACAGGCAGAACCTCGGCCTCCACCGGAGAAACCGGCGAAGGGCTGACAGCTCTTGCAGTCGACCACCCGGGTGACGGGTCGAGAGAAAACTCGACTGCGTCGATGGGAGTCTCGGCCGGCTGGCCTGATGGGGACACTGTGAAGCCAACGGCCTGAGATGCAACCTCGACCGAAGTCGAAGGTCGGCAGTCCGGGAAGGAGACCTCCCGCTCCCCATAACGCCGACGATGGGACTTCCGCACACCCCGACCTGGGCTGAGAGGCAAGTCCCGATGGCCCTTTCACTTCGTGGAGAGGGACTGGTTGCCTTGAACGTAAGGTCAATGAGAGAACTCAAAGAAAGCGATAAATGCCGCTGATCGGAGGAGGAGGGAGATGCGGCCTGGCCACCACCTCCAGGGCGATAGAGAGTTCGAGCTGCTCAGCTGAGTCAGCCGATGCGGACACCGCCGACGAGCCTCTATAGATTTTACGCGGGGAAAATCCTTGGGGACCAAGCCAATCGTCTGATCACACGATCTCCCAGCACATTGGTCGGTGTATGGCACACCCGTAAAACGCATGGGTCATGGTCTAAGTCGAGGCAGTATACATACGGAGTGCAGATCAGTCCTGGAGATAATCCGGATGCCAGGGCGCCCGAGAGCCGAAAACGAATTGTCCATCGCAACCATGAGGAAAAGAAGACCAAAGTTAGAAAACTTCAAAAACTAAATTTAGACAAACCGAAGAATCAGGAACCAGTCGAAAAACGCAGAGCGCTAGGGAAGGAACCTAAGCATTCTAGCGGTAATGAAGATCTGGCGCCATGGGGCGATCGAGTTTTACCAATTGGTGGTGGGAGGAGCCAGCTTGAAAACCTTCGCAAGATTTAAAGCGAGGAACCTGCCAATAAGTGTGGATGAACAACATATCCATGTCCCTAGAAACGCACATTAGGGTGGGATCGTGAGCAACATCTTTAATCTGGGGGAAGATTTTTCCTCCATGTCCGATTCGGTAAAATCGGAATCGCTAGCTCGAACGAGTTTTAAAGTAAGTTTTGACAAAAAACGACACTTTGAGTCCAGGGCCTACGAATTGCTGCAAGAGCACGAGGGAACCTGTATCTTCCAGCGGAAAAGAAGATCTGGAGTCATGGGACGCAGCCGAGGTATTAACCACCTGGGTGGGTGGGAGGAGCCAGCCTGAAGACTTCCGGCAAGATGTAAAGGGGAAAGGGACATGCCAAGAAGTGTGGATGAACAACATATCCACGCTCCTAGAAAACTTATTCACCTTTCTTCCCTTTTTTTAATACTCTCCTACTTTGTATCTCATACCATTCATCTGGATCGTTACTAAGATCGTCTACCCTTGCATGCTTTTTTGTGCCAAGATTGTTCAGTACTATATCACTTTCAGTAGGCCTTGGTATACTGATCATGGTGTTTAGAGGTACACTGGTAGCAATTACAGTCAGGGGCTGGGTTTGACTAGCCTGTTGACATTGCTTATCTACTTGTGTACTATATGTGGCAGCTTTTGTGGAATTTTGAACATTAAATCTGAATGCCACATGTTTTTGGCTTTGTTCGAGTGCAGTTAATCTGCTATTAAACAGCTATATTTCTTTCTACATTTGTTCATTTTGCATGCATTTTTTACAGGTGAAAATATCTGTGGTCTTTGGCTCAGATGAGATTTGATACTGTAACCCCCCCCCCATGCACCCCCGTTACCCGGGGTTACTAGAATCCCAGTAAGACCTAGTGGTAGGCAGGGAAGGCAGCTTGTGAAACTCCAGTTAAATGGATTTCACGCTGTCTCACTCTGTTCTCAGTCTCAGCTGAGACTGAGGGATGACATCACCATAGAACTTTCGCAGCTGCATAAGCCACACTGGAATGTTGCAGTTGGAGGTTAGTGTAGAAGGTTGAGGATTTTGAATTCAGTCTGTGTGCAGTCTGAGTGAGAGACAGTAGTACAGCTGAGTGTGTGTAGGCTCGCAGAGCTTTAAGCTCTGTTTTAAAGCTACTTTCGGAAGGTGTGTGTTTCCACCTGAAGAGGAACACAGGAACTGGTAATTGAAGTGGTGGAGACCGCTTTCAATGGTTTAAGAGCCCCATCCCTCAGGGAATGGGGGGGAAGGTTTTTGCCTGTTTTCCAGGGGCAACCCTGTGTCCGGCTAAGGGAAAGAAGCTGCCTATTCAACTTGCGCTGAGGCACCAGAAGCTCAGAGAGAGAAATTCCTAGTGGAAGATTCGCCTGTGGGGCACCTGCAACCAAAGGGTGAGTTCGCTCTGAAAAAGGGCCAAGTGTTTTTGCACCTGAACAGTTGGAAAGTGGGGACTGGACTGCTTAACTCAGTGGGGGGTCTAGAGAAATGGACAATGCCACTTAAAAGTATGTTCAAGTCCAGCACAAATGGGAAGCAAGACAAGTAGCTGGAATGTGATATACATTTAGCAAGAATCTACACTGTAAAGCTTTACAGGATGAGGTGTTTTCTGTCCAGAGAAATGTCTGGGTATGAATTGTGGAAGCGAGAGGTGGGAGACCCCCTATCAGTAGTAACCAAATTCACCTCTATGGATTTGTTCCGAGACACCTTTTACTTTCTCTCAGGTACTTGGCCAGTGCCTGAGGAAAGTACCCAGACGTGGGATTGAAAGGAGGAATTCCCTGATGGAGCCGAGGTGCTCTTAGGTGGTTTAGGGAGTCACCAGAAAATGTTTCCATGAAGAATGGAAGGTGTCCTAGTGGCCGGCAAGGGAGCCGAGCTAGGGAAAACCCAAAGCAGTGTACAAATTCTGGCTATGTGACCCAAAGCAGCGTGCAAGTTCGGGCTATGTGCCCGGTGGGTTCAGACCCTGAGGGCTAAAGTGTTGAGGAAGTGTTCTTGCTTCTTTTAGTCTGCATTGCCAGGAGTGTAGCCCCGTCGGGGTCCATCTATGCTTTGCTTATTCTGTTCGGATGTGAATAAAAAGCCACACTTTAGAATCCCACTTCTGGTATTGGACATTACAGTTACTGCTTCCTGTGTTCGGAATTACTGGGTGGACCTGTGCAGAGTAGCCAAACCTAGCCTTTGTGCCGAGAGACCTATTCCTCCCCGAACCCAGCCCACCTGGTATTGCTGTCAGATTCAAATGGCATACCGGCCCTGGGTTAGAATACACATGACATTTTGAGTAAAGAATCCCCACCTTACCCTCAACGGTTCCGATAGTGACGGACAAATCCATTCCCGTAGAAACCAGGCAGTGGCACAGGCCAATGAAGTTTTACAGAAACAGCTAGCTGAGTAGTGTGTTCAAAGATTTTTTTTTTTTTTTTTTACAAGTAGCAGCGTTTTGTAGTGTATTAGACGGGTGGTCTATCTGTGGTGATATCAATGCATGGTGGGGGGGTAATGCATCCATGACCTCCACACCAGGCCCGCGCACCCTGCTTGCAGCAGGGCAGCTGAAATAGCAATGAGTGACCTGGAAGTCATACCCGGGGTCACTGGACAAGCACACGCCAAGCTAAATTAAAGTAGTTTATTTATGCAATGAACTCCTGGCTTGGTGAAATCCTCTCATCTGAGGATCTGGCTGCCTGAAGTGCTACAAGTCCCCCAAAAGTTATTCGGTTTTCAGATTTTTAAAAGATTTGCCCCAGTATAGACTTGTAGTCCACACCACACTCTAGCAGACTACTGTCTCTCCACCTACTTCCAGTTCCTTATTCCGGGAAAGTAGGGCTCAAGCTCACTGTACTGTAGTACTTATTAAAACAAAATGGTACACACGTAAAATAAAACAGACACTGTTCAGGTCCTCTGCATTCACAGACCACTCCTGTGCAAATGCCTATACTGGTGTTCTGGTACTTCATCATGTAAGCCTGGTAGCTGGCAATAACAAGGGCCAATGATGCTAAGGCAAAGGTCCTTCTGCCTAGAAGATCCAGCCTCCTGGACTCTTTATCAGGAGGGTGGGAACTAAGGTGTTCAGGTGCCTTAGACCCATCATGGATGGCATTAATCATCACAGAGTCTGTCTCAGGGTGTGTGGCATAAAATGCCTTCCCAGAAGGGGCCATGTACATTTTGTCTGCTTTCCTAGGTACAGCTGGGATACTGTTTGGCCTGTAGCAGGCAACAGAGGTGGCATCCTCTAAAGCAGGGAGCAGAGATGGAACAACTGCAGGAGATTCTGGCAATTCCAGCAACTCTGTTAAATTATTTTCAGCAGTGTCCTGTTCCTCCAGATAAAAACTGCATCACTGTGAAGAAAATGGGATCCCTTGAAGGGGATCGTGGTATGTTTACCAAAGTCCTCATTGCAAGATGAAACAGTGGAGCTGGTGCCACAGTCATTGTGATTTTCAGCATGGTCAGCCTCATCCTGCACTGTTAAGTCAAGTCTGTATTCATACTCATCTTCGAGCAGGTTGACAGGAAGAAGGGAAGGGGCTGGTGATGTTGGCGGTGCCCTAGGAGGTGGCTGTGGCAAGGATGTACCTTGCGGCATCAATGGGAGATTAGCGAGAGGCCCTGTTGAAAGACCCCCAGAATGGGCAGGCCAAGTAGCAAGTGCCTAATCATATCCGAAAAGGATGATAGAATCGCCTGAGCGACGGCGCACATATAGTTGATGGGTACGTCTGAAGGAGTTGATGGGAGAGGCTGAGTCCCTGACAGCAACATACTAGCTCTGGTAGTGTCTGTACCAAGCCTCGACCTTGGTGTCATGTTGACGGTCGGGGATGACTTTGCTTAGGGGACACACCTGTAGTGTAAAGGGACGACCTGGAATGTGCTGGGGAGGCTCTCTCCTTGTCCTTGTTCCGGTGTTTATGTTTGTGACTCTATGACGCCTTGCCCCAGGATTTTAACCACCTGGATTCGGTCGACTGGGCTGGTGACACTGCTGTACCCTTCTGTTGGAGCTCCTTCTCCATTCTAGCCACTTTTTGCTCGAGGAGGTCTTTCTCAAGAGCCTCTTTATTGCATCACCTAATCACGGAAATAAAACTTTAGCAGATTTTGCAGGTTTTCACATTGTGGTCCGGGCCTAGGCAGACACAGAGCCATGGGAGTCATCTGTGAAGATCTTGTCTCCACACTCGCAATACCAATATATTTTCGACATTTCCTTCAATGACATACAGGTCATCAAAAATCACTACAAAAGTGAATACTTTTTTGCAAAAGAAAACAAGAACGACAACTATTCTTGCAGCGTTTCCTTCAGCGGTTTGACAAGTATGGTCAATGGTGTGAAAAGAACTGAAGAGAGGATGGGCTGCCACAATTATATATGAGCTGATGTCTGATGTTGTTGTGTGTGGACCCTGGCTGACTGCTTACAGAAGTTTCTGTATGGTCCTAGCACCTGGCGGCTTATAGTTCCACAGGTTCAGTCTGATGAAAGAGATAGTACAGTTACGTAAGAACTTACCGTAACAGTAGATCTTCGAGAAAGGGTCTTGCAGTAGGTAATTACATACAGGACTGACACTGGCCGGCGGCAAGACTGCATGGAAAAATTTCTAGCTAGCAGTCCCTGGCGAGGGACCGCCCTTGCATTAGGTGACCGGCGTCATGAGACGTCGGTATAAAGGGGCGGTCCTGGACGCCTGCCTTCCAGTTCTTTCCCACCACAGGCCAAGAGAGGCCGGACGAGAGAGAAGTGGATATTTCCCTCAATGAAAAAGGAGCTGAAAAAGCCTAGGGGGATGAAGGGCGGGAAGGTATTACCTACTGCAAGAGCCTCTCTCGAAGATCTACTGTTATGGTAAATTCTTACGTAACTACTATCTTACTTCGAGAGGGCTCTTGCAGTAGGTAATTACATATAGGACTGAATGCCAAGCAGTCTGGAACAAAGAGAGGCACCGGGAGGAGGAAAACTACTCCAAAAGGTAGTTCTGGTTGTGCAAGTCTCAAGATAGGAGGCCTTGCAAAACAGCCAGCCCGAAGCCTGCTCTACGGCGAGAGGCAACATCCAAACTGTAGTGTTTCGTTAAGGTATGGACGTAAGTCCAGGTGGCGGCAGCGCAGATGTCTGCCGCAGACACATTCTTGAAACAAACAGCTGAGGCAGCTACTCCTCTTGTGGAGTGGCCTCTGACTTGACCCGGAAGGGTCTTGTTGTATTTGTCATAACAGAAAGTGATGCAATGAGCCAACCACTAAGACAGACATTGCTTGGAAACCGCACAGCCTTCCCTTTTGTGAGCAAAAGAAATGAACAATTGATCAGTCTTTCTGAGATCCTTTGTCCTGTTGGTGTAGTATCTCAGAATCCGGTGAACATCCATAGTATGGAGTAAATATTCCCCTTGATTAGAGTACTGCGTAGAAAAAGCAGGTAACTCTATGGACTGATTTAGAGCAGACTCTGCTACTATTTTAGAGAGAAACTTAGGATTCGTGCGAAGAGCTACTCGTTCCTTGTGAAAAATCAAGTACAGGATTTTACACATCAGGGCCTGGAGCTCGGAGATTCTCCGAGCAGAAGTAATGGCCACCAAGATGAGAGTCTTCCACGAAAGGAACTTCAAATCCACAGAAGCTGCAGGTTCAAAGGGAGGGAGAGTAAGTTTCTCGAGAACAAAATTCAAGTCCCAAGGGGGAGCAGGAGAACAGATGGGGGGTCCCAGGTGCAGGACCCCCTCTGAGAAAGGTCTCAGAGACCTCCAGTTGAGCGAAAGCCTTGTCTGCGAAGGGAACATGATAGGCCGAAACGGACACCGTGTGCATCTTCAGAGAGGAATGACTGAGACCCAGGTCAAAGAGATAACGCAGATACTCCAGCAGAAGCCTCGCTGAACAGGAGAAAGGTTCCACGTTCTTGGAAGCGGCCCAAATAGTGAATCTTTTCCACTTCATGGCATAAGTGGATCTGGTGGAGGGTTTTCTGGCCTCAACTAAAATCTTCTCCACTTTAGGAGACACTCCAAAACCGGATTGGGCTAAGTATGCAGGAGCCATGCATGCAGGTGTAGGGATTTCAAGGATGGATGGACCAGGGTCCCCTGATCCTGGGTCAACAAACCTCGAGATAGAGGAAGAGGAGGATCCTCTGAATATTGTTGTAGAAGAGAGAACCAGACTTGCCTGGGCCAGAAACGAGCGATCAGAATCATTTGTGCTCCTTCTGAAGCTAGTTTCTGCAAGACTCGTGGGATAAGTGGAATTGAGGGAAAGGCATAGATGAATCTGTCCTTCCAGTCTAGAGACAGAGCGTCGCTCCAAAAAGCGCCTTGCTCTGGAACAAGCGAGCAGAAGACGGGAAGTTTTGCATTTAGGGGGGATGCGAACAGGTCGACCTGTGGTGTTCCCCAAAGTTGGAAGATTATTGTCTAGGACCCCTTGGTCCAGTTCCCATTTGTGAGTCAGAGCAGAAGAACAACTTAGCTTGTCTGCCAGGGTGTTATCGACTCCCGGTACGTGAATTGCTGTGAGGTGAAGGTCGTGTTGTGTTGCCCAATCCCAAACCCTCATTGCCTCCCTGCATAGAGGGTAGGACTGAGTTCCTCCCTGTTTGTTGATGTACCACACCACGCACATGTTGTCTGTCTGGATGGCTAGGTGGCCGGGAAGGATGTAGTGGTGAAGGGCTTGGAGAGCATACAACACTGCCCAAAGCTCGAGCACATTGATGTAGAGAGCTTGTTCTAGCTTGGACCAGGAGCCCTGAGTCTGATGAGGGCTGAGATGGGCTCCCCAACCTTCGCCTGAGGCGTCTGTGGTTTAGAGTCTGGGAGAGGGGAGGATGAAAGAAAGGAACTCCCCAAAACAGGTTCTCTCGAACCATCCACCATTGCAAGTCTTGAAGCATCGGCGAGGAGACCAGAACAGGGTGACCTAGGTCGTCCACTAGTTGATCCTATTGAGAGAGCAGAGTCCACTGAGAAATCCTCATGTGGAGTCGAACGCGAGGAACCGTCAGGATAGCAGCCGCCAAGAGCCCGAGAAGGCGAGGGACTGATCTCGCATAGACCATCCTGTGGTCGGACAACAGACTTATTTGGGACTGAAGGGAGGTCACCCTGACTGGAGGCAGGAAGGCCTTGCCCATGGTTGTATCAAGAATCGCCCCAATAAACTGTAGCCTCTGGGATGGATCCAGATGAGACTTGGAACGGTTGATGGTAATAACCAGCCAGGCAAAAACCTGCTGGGTAAGGGAGAGGTAACGCAGGAGTTCCTCCCTGGACGAAGCCACCAGGAGCCAGTCGTCCGAGTACGGGAAAACCTGCACTCCCCTGGTATGCAGGTGGGCTGCCACCACTGCCAGGCATTTGGTAAACACTCGGGGGGCCGAGGATAGACCAAACAGGAGCACCTTGAACTGGTAGTGGTCCCCTGGAACGCAAAACGAAGGTATTTGCAATGAGATGGGCGAATGGGAATGTGCAGATAAGCATCCTGCATATCCAGAGCACAAAGCCACTGACCCGGCAGGAGGAGGGGCTGAAGGCTCTGCAAAGAGAGCATCCTGAACCTTTTGTATTCTACGTAAAGATTCAGGGAACTGAGACCCAAAATTGGTCTGAGACCTCCTGTCTTCTTTGGGACCAGGAAGAAATAGGAATAGTAACCTGTCCCTCGCAGATGAAGGGGGAAGGGCTCTATTGCTTGTTTCAGGAGAAGAGCCGAAATTTCCTCCTGGAACAAGAGAAGATGTTCCCGTGAATATGACGACTTTAGATGGGGGTGGCGGGGTAGTTTCTGAAGAAACTCTATGGAGTGTCCCTCTGCTATGAGCTGGAGCACCCAAGAATCCGTGGTTATCCTCTCCATCCCGAAGGTGGAGGAAACCTTCCTCCCACCGGGTTCCTTCAGGGAATCCGGAGGCAGTGGAGAGAAGGAGTCAGGGTGGGGGCAGCGCGACAGCTGAAGCACCTGCTGCTTTTTTGGGCGGGGGGGGGGCTTGGCAGCTGCAGGGATCCGGCGTTTTGTGGCCCGCCTTCCCTGGGGTTTCACCTTTGGCCCATTCCGTCTGCAAAAAAGATGGCGCTGCTGCTGATGGGGATGGTACATGGAATCAACTGACTTCAGTGCCGTCCCCTTCTCTTGCAAATCGGTGATGATTTCCTTGACATCACCCCCGAAGAGCACCAACCCCCGGAAAGGTGCTTCCTGGATAGCAGATTGCACCTCCGGGACCAACCCTGACACACGGAGCCAAGCATGACGCCGTAGTCCTACAACGAAAGCTGAGCTCTGCCCAGCAGTGTCCACTGTGTCGTATGTCGCACGTAGCATGTGTCGACTGGCTGAACAAGCAGAATGGACGAGATCAGCCAACTCCTGCTTGACTTGGGAGTCAGGCAAGGAGTCAAGTTTGGTTTCTGCCCGAGTCAGGATGGCCTTCTGGCAGTCCCCCATATGGCCGACATAGTTCAGGGCCCTGATCCCCAGTGTGGAGGAAACGTAAATCTTTCTCCCATACTGGTCCAGAAGGCGTGATTCCTTACCAGGTGGCGACAAGCTAAGATGTTTGGGACTCGCTCACTGGCCATGAGCGGCGCTAATCACAACCGAGTCGGCATGAGGGTGAAAATCCAGAAAATCAACACCCTCTGGAGCCTGATATAGCCGGTTCGACTGCCCAGGAAGTGGGGCTAAGGCTGACGGCTGTTTCCATATTGTGGTAACGAGGCCGGTGTGAGGCGCTATCCAGGGTGGCACCAAGGTAGGAACTGTCACGGGCAGATCCAAATGTTCAGCGAGTTTCAGATGCTGAGGATCTGGTTCCAGGGAGTGCCACTGATGAACCTCCTGGATTTTCCTAACCAACTCCGAAAAAGAAGGATCCTCCGGAGGAGAATTCAGAGGAGTCCTTGGCCTGGGCTTCGATGGAGAGCGTGGCTCGTCGTCTCTCTCGGAGCAACTGTCAGAAGAGTCCGAGGGTGAAGATGAGGATGAAGAGGAGAATGATTCCCTTCCCTGCCGGGAGGAAACGGACCCTTTGGTAGTCCTCGGGAAGCGTGGTCCTGCCCTTCTCTGGATCCAGACAGAAGAACCCTGGAGTCCGAGGTGGTGAGGGAGTGCCACCGGACGACGGGAACCAGTGATGGCACTGCCGCCGGAAGGCGGCTCAACCACTTTGGTGAGCTGAGCCTTGGCCTCAGCCCACCAGGAGGCTGAGCTCCTGCAGGTCCACCGCTAGACGAGGGCGGTGGAGGAGGAGGCGGGACAGGATACAGGGTTGTAACTTGTATGGAGCGTATCCAAAACCCGGCTGCAGGTAGCCCAGCGTCAGGTATTGTGGCGTCGAGTACTGCGGCGTCAGGCAGCCCGGTGTCGGGTACTGTGGCGCTGGATTAAGCTGTCCCAGGTACACCGGTGTCGAATAGGACAGCAGGCACCCGGGAGCCAGGGGGGGCTGCCGGAGCAGACAGCCTGGCCGCTGGCCTCACAGGCGGGTCCATAATGGAGCGCCTGGAGGACTGAAGGCCCGATGGAAGCGGAATGTCTCCTGGAGTCGGTAAGGCTAATCTCGGGCCGACAGCAGAGGTTCTGGCGCTGGAGGTACCGACGCTGGAGCTGGCGCTCCAGCGAAGCTGTCAGGTCCGGCGACTCAGGTGGAGGAAGGACTGACGGAGGCAAAAGATCCCAGTTTCGCCTCGGGACAGAGGGAAAAGTCCCCGGTCGAAAGTTGGGAGACTTGGTTGCCCAGACGGCAGCGAAGGCTGGGAACCGGCACCACGGACGGGGGTCTGTCGTTCCTTCGCCAGCCGGGCATCGGACGAGCTGATGTGAGGCTTAGGGCGAGCTCGGCGGGCGCCGAAGAGTTGACGTCCGATGGCGAGAGCCGCCACTGGAGGCAGGCCGAGTAGAGTGATCAGTGTGGTCCGGTAGAGGAGGCTGCGTGCCGCCCGAGGATCGGACGCCTACCGCCTTCTCCGGGCGGGACGCCAGAGGAGCCGACACCCAGCTTTGCCGAGTCACCTACAGTGGTGAGCCGCGACTCCTGCGGCTAAACCGGGCGAGGCCTCCAACTGCCCAGAGGTGCCCGAAGGCCCGGAGCGCAAGTCAGACAGGTGGGCCAACGCCTCAGAAACTCTTGCTAGGCGGCTGTCGAGAGCAATCCTCTGGAGGGGATGTTACCTGCGTCCCAGCGACTCCCGAGGGAGACACGGTGGAGGAGCCCTTGTCCCTGTGCCTCTCCTTCTTCTTCCAATGGCCTTCGGGTGAAGTAGACACTTGCCTCAGTTTTTTGAGCTCCTTCTCCATAGAACTCATTTTCTTCTTTAGAATATGGGCTTCCAGGGATTGCTGCCGCCTTTTCCGGGTAGCCGCTTTGAAACTGAGGCAGTGCTGGCACTTCTCGACCGGGTGATCGGGGCCTAGGCAGAACAGGCACAGGGAGTGGCCGTCCCAGCGTAGTTGGGCCAGACGAATCACACTTATTCTTGTGCTCGGAGGGTGAGGGACAACATACACCGATGGCAGTGTTGGCGTTAGTGGAAAAATTGGGATTTTTCGGTAAAAGCGACGAAGGTAGGGCTGTCGAAGCATGAACTTTTCCGCGAGGTGCTGCACGAGCTAATGGCGGGAAAGAACTGGAAGGCGGGCGTCTGGGACCACCCCTTTATACCGACGTTTCATGACGCCGATCACCTGACGTGGGGGCGGTCCCTCACCAGGG
Organism: Neoceratodus forsteri; assembly: GCA_016271365.2. Taxonomy (NCBI): domain Eukaryota; kingdom Metazoa; phylum Chordata; order Ceratodontiformes; family Ceratodontidae; genus Neoceratodus; species Neoceratodus forsteri. The sequence goes on along the minus strand of CM057451.1, from coordinate 264,559,032 downwards.
ACTGCTAGCTAGAAATGTTTCCGTGGGGTCCTGCTGCCGGCCTTCGTCAGTCCTATATGTAATTACCTACTGCAAGAGCCCTCTCAAAGTAAGATCTCATGTTATTATTTTAAATGTAAAATACATTCTTAAGCAGACTCAAAAGGGGAAAGAACGGCATCACACAAAACAGGAAGACTGGAGCAAGCTAAAATGGAAAAAGAGTGTAGGTCAATGTGACGGTTAAATAAGGCCCTGTCTCATTTGTTATTCAGCAAGACTTAAAATTCAAGGATCTATTCTATTCTATTCTCCCCTTTTCTGTCTCATCTTGTCTGGCTGTGCAACATGATTTTCTTCTGAGACTTAGCAACTGATCACTCTGACGATCTCACGATTCTCCACCTCTCGCTATCTCTGTGCCTTCGCTTGCTGTTTCTGTCTTTTCTTTCCCCTTGCATATCTGTGGTTATAAAAATACATGTGAATCTTTGTGTAAAACTGTTAAGTAATATTGGGATCCCTTTGTTTGAAACTGTATATAGTTATACTGCTGAAATGACTGCAAAAAGCTATTTGGAACTTAGGGGGTTAACCTGAGAGGCTGGTTTGCAAACTCTTTGCAGAGCTCTCAACAAGAGGTCAGTTCTGGATCACTATGTTCTTTTTGCTGCACCTGCAGGGAAGGAAACTGACAAAGTTCTAATGCAGTTTGAGAAAAAACAGATGTCTCATTAACGAGTTCCAAGGCAAAGACTTGTTATAAAAAAAAAAAAAAAATACAGCAATATTTTTGCTACAGACCGAAATTTGAAATTCAGAAGAAATACTCAGATGAAGGACTTTGTTTTCTCTGTTTGTACTGCCTTTGTAAATCGTTCTACTGAACAATTTTTATTTTACTGCCATTTTTTTTTTTTTTTTTTACTTTCTCTCCCCCAGTGGTCCATGTTCAGGCAGGCACTCCAGTCCCATCCCCCGACGTCCATCAGCACCAGCTTCTAACCCCAGGGCTTGCCCCCATGGCAGGGTCAGCATGGGGAGCAATCACCCCCATCGGCCAGAGGCGGGGCCTGCGGGTGTCCACCATCATCGAACCACTGGTAGTTTTTCCTTCCATTTTTCTTCCTGCAGAGGGGGGCGTGCTAGAGCCCAATGGCAGCGCTGCGGATTTTCCCGTACTTGGCATGCCAGGCGTCTGCCCCACTTCTGCCCCTCCTGGCAGCATCGGTGTGCCCGCCCCTAGCCTCAGCTAGGGGCCAGGCTAACACCAACTGCGGTTCCCCCCTTCCCGGAAGACAGCTATCCTGGGGATGCTCGATCCTCCTCCTCCCTGGCCGCCCCCACTTGCACCGCAAACAGAGGTCACCGGCGTGGCAGGAGGTAAGACATGGATGCCTCAGCCCTCCACTCCACTGTGGGCCAGCCCCCATTTTACTGTTATTGATAATAAACACTACTTGTGAATTTTACAACTGCTCCTGATCTTCCTGACCAGTGCCTCAAAGGCAATCAAAATTTACACTGGATCATGCAGCGCTGCTTTAAACACTAAACAATATGAACGCTTTAATTCAAAGGTGGGAAATAACAAACCTGTTCTTTTAACTTTCAGAATGTTTCTGCTTTCCTGTAGGTACTCCCCAAACAACAAGACACTGAAAAATAAGACAGATTTATCAGCTTGAAAATCACATGAACATACGAATTTTGCACCAGAAGTAAGACATATAGAAACATAGAATTTGACGGCAGATAAGGACCGCTTGGCCCACCCAGTCTGCCCATTTCCCTACCTGATGGATAAGCTGCAGATCTTAGTTAACCAGCAGCCTACTTCTTCCTACCCCCACCCCCCCTAGAATTGCCTTATGACTGTCCCATGCATGCTTGAATTCCACCACAGTTTGTGACTCCACAACCTCCTCTGGAAAGGCCGTTCCGTACATCCACAACCCTCTGTGAAAAATACTCTAAATTACCTCTGAGACGCCCCTTCTATCTTCAAATTGTGCCCCCTATGTTCTTGCACACTCTTTTTGAAAGATGCTATCCTCTTGGACTTTGTTGATTCCCTTGAGGTACTTGTTTCTATCATGTCCCCCCTCCCTCCTTTCCTCGAGGCTATACATATTAAGCTCCTTAAGTCTCTCTTCATATGTCTTCCGGTGCAGACCCTGCACCATTTTAGTTGCCCTCCTCTGGACAGCTTCCATCCTGTCTATGTCTTTGCAGAGATTGGGTCTCCAGAACTGTACGCAGTACTCCAGATGGGGTCTCACTAGCTGTCTGTACAGAGGGATAATAACTTCCTGTTTTCTACTGGTGATGCCTCTCCCTATGCATCCCAGTATCCCCCCAGCCCTCCTTGCTGCCCTCTCACATTGCTTGCCCACCTTTAGGTCATCTGATATGACTACCCCAGGTCCCTTTCCATTTTTTGTTGTTGTTAGTATCTCACCCCTATTGTCTTTCTTTCCCTGGGTTTTGTTTCCCAGGTGCATTACCTTGCACTTCTTAGCACTGAATCTAGCTGCCATATTTGACCATTCCTCTAACCTTGCAAGTCCCTTCTCATCCTTTCCACTCCACCTTGTGCATCAACTCTGTTGCAGATCTTTGTGTCATCCGTAAACAGACATATTTTTCCTTCCAGTCCCTCTGCAATGTCACTTATAAAGACATTGAAGAGGACTGATCTAATACTGAACATTCATGTTTCCCATTATTAACCCCCTTTTTCAGAGTGGACTCCATTTACTATTACTCTGTGTCCCAATCTCCAGCCAATCTTTACCCAGGCTGTCGTCTTGGGACCCACTCCCAGGCTGGCTAACTTGTATATTAATATTTTATGTGGGACTGTGTCAAATGCCTTGCTAAAGTCTAGGTAGGCCATGTCCACAGCCCCTCCCTGATCAACTACTTTGGTCACCCAGTCAAGGAAAGGATGAAGAATGTAAACATTTACACGGACCATATGGACCATCTAGTCAACTCACTGCAGAGTACCTGTACTCACATAAACATGGCACTCTGCCCCTCTTCCCTCCACACTTACCTTTCCCTTAAACCTGTCCCACCCCCTTCTGAAATCCCCACCCATTCTCCACCTTCCTTATATCCCTGGTGTACCTGAATGTTTCAATCATGTCACCCTGCTCCCATATCACCTCCCGTGTGTAAATGTTTATATTCTTCATCCTTTCCTTGTACGGGTGATTGTGCTGACCTTCTCTGTACTGCCTCCAGTCTGTTTATGTCCTTTTGAAGGGAGGAACAGCAGCACTGCACACAATACTCCAGGTGTTGGTGCACCATGGTCCTGTGCAGTGGCAGGATCACCTCTTTCCATCTGTCAGTGAAACTCCAAGCTATGCAATCCACTATCCAGTTTGCCCTAGGCACTGCTGTTTTCTATTGTATACAGGGCTTCAGGTTGCTAGTTATACCTATTACCAGGTCATTTTCTTCCTCTGATAATGTGCCCCTCACAACCCCCTAGTCCATATTCAGCCTTTGGGTTTTTGCTCCCCATATGCATGCCCTTGCAACTTTTAGCACTGAACCAGGTTGCAGATGCCAGACCATCTAACTTCACTAGGTCGTCTCTTAGATCCCAGACTCTCTCCTGTGTCCACCCTCCCACAGACCTTGGTTTAATCAGCAAATGGCAGGTTTTGCCCTTTATACCATCCTCAGTTTTGTTTATGAACACATTAAACAGCAATGGACCGAGCACAAGCCCTACTGGTGATCACCTTTGTCCCAGAAAGTTCCACTCTCACGACCACCCTTTCGGTCATCAACTCCAGCCAATTTCCCACCCACCTTGTCAGTTTATTACCCACTCCTAGGTCCCCATGACCACTGTTAGAACATCCCTTCTCCGCAACCACATCTCACAGGACTCAGACTGTGACTGTACCTGACCCCCACAACAACCGCTACTGTGCTATGACAGTGGACCCCTCTTGGTCCTAACTCCAGAGTACTTGTCTTTGGCCTCTGTCTCTGACCGAGGCCACTGACTGTCACTCACTGGACTGCGCTGTTTGCAAATAACTATTGTAAATACTTATCTATAACAACTGCTGTATTGTATGTCACCTCTGTAACTACTGTACATTGTATACGCTTCTTGTGCAACTGTAGAAACATAGATTTTGATGGCAGATAAGGACTACTTGGCCCACCCAGTCTGCCCATTTCCCTACCTAATAGATAAGCTGCAGATCCTAGTTAACCAGCACCCTACTTCTTCCTACCCCCCAACCCCTAGAATTGCCTTATGACTGTCCCATGCATGCTTAAATTCCACCACTGTTTTTGACTCCACAACCTCCTCTGGAAGGCCGTTCCATGCATCCACAACCCTCTCTGTGAAAAAATACTTCCTTAAATTACCTCTGAGCCGCCCCTTCTATCTTTAAATTGTGTCCCTTGTTCTTGCACACCTCTTTTTGAAAGATGCTGCCCTCTTGGACTTTGTTGATTCCTTGAGGTATTTGAAAGTTTCTATCATGTCCCCTCTCCCTCCTTTCCTCGAGGCTATACATATTTAGCTCCTTAAGTCTCTCTTCATATGTCTTACGGTGCAGACCCTGCACCATTTTAGTTGCCCTCCTCTGGACAGCTTCCATCCTGTCTATGTCTTTGCGGAGATTGGGTCTCCAGAACTGCACGCAGTACTCCAGATGGGGTCTCATTGTTTCTACCTGTTGTAAATATCCTGTACCACATTTGCCTGTATGTACTATACAATTATCAACTGTAAGGTGGGACATTGTCTCGCACCTTTGTTTGCACTGTAATGTCTGACATTGTATGCTCTTGTACTGTATTCTATGATGTAGAGCCTTTGTAAAGTAGTCTCTGACTCAAAGGAATTAATTCCGATATTGTTTCAATAAATAAATGAATAAATCTAACATTAATGCAGTCTGACTATTCGTGACATGACATTTAAGCTTGCCTTTTTTTTGTCCTATGAAAACATCTGAGTAAAAATGAATTAAATGAAGCTGACTTGAAGCATGTGGTTATTCCCTTAAAATAAAAGATTACTTGTGTCGCTGCACCTCTAGTCTTTCTTTTTTTCAGTTTTATCGAAAAACATTTATATTAAATTTCTATTTATTTTTTTAGACTTTGCAGGAAATACAAGTTTTTGACCAGTAGGTCAGATGCAGTATCTACTCAAGACTCAGCATAACAGCAATACATGGTAAATGAACCTAGCTGGTATGAACTAACTTTTCTTTAACCCTCCAATTTTTTTTTGTATTATCTTTTTATTATATTTCTTACAAGACATAAGAAACATGACATTCACATATGTCAGATAGCACATCTGAACCGAAATCCATTCAATGGTACAGAATCCCACAATTTAACATACAGATTACAGAGTGTGGTCAAGCCACAGGTCAGGAAGCACAGAGAAAACCCAGGAGCAGTTGTAAAATTCCATAAAACTGTTTATTTGTAGTTGCAATAACATAAAATAAAATAAACCTGTTCAGAATAACTATATACACAAGCAAAATAAAATATCTTGTAAAAAATCTTCCTTGCAACTCAGCTTAGCTGTTTTTATAACTCTTTTCAAACCCCATCCTTTGCAAGCACCCTGTCCTTTGTAAATTTCACGAGCTGCTAGAACACTGAGAACTTCCTGAGGTCCCTCTAGCCTTTGCACTCAAATAACCTCTGGCTTTTAGTTATCTCAGATTATAAATAGAATAATACATAGGAGCAGTATGCATTACAAGGAGTAATCCCATCGAGAGGTTCGCATGTCCCCAGAACTCGAGATGGGAGTACCTTGTAACACATATACACATCTTGTGTTATTCTTTGTAATATATAGAGCCAAATTCCATATCAAATTGTGTCAGTATGATTTTTGTTCTCCTGCCAGCCTGGTTCTCTGCGGCCGCTCTGCCCCCCACTGCTAGCAAGTCCTCGGCTAGGGAAGTCCTACCTGTTTTTCTGGTCTTGTAAATGCAGGATCATCGAGGTACTGTTGTTTCGTGGTAAAAATAAAAAGTCCAGGCGAAAGTAAAGATCCCAAGTTCTGTGGGTATGAGTTACTTCTCGCCAAGCGAGAGATAGCCATTTTTTGAAAGTATTCTGCCTCTCTGAGACAAAAGGCAGCCAATCACGACACGGTTTACAAATCTCATGTCGTGAGTCTAGCGACTGCAGTTGGCTGCTTAGCAACCAGCTCTTGAGTCTTGGGTTTGCGCTGTTCCGTTTAACTGATAATACTATCGTTCAGAGCAGCAGCGACAGTATTATCACTTCTGAACGATAGTATTATCAGGGACAAACGGTGGTATTATCACTTTGGCTGATGTGGTATTACCGGGATTTTTTTGTATGGGTTAGTATAGTATTATTTAAGCATCTCCATATATTACAAATATATACATTTCAACAGTAACACAATTTTCTAAATAAGTGATCTCATTATCAGCTTCACCCCCATACATTGATTCCCATATATTTTTTATATTACCAGAACTAGATATGCAAGGGAGGAAAAACAGACAGCAAGAGAAAACAGAGACAGTGAGAGGCAAAGAATTGCAAGAATGTTCGGGTTGTTCAAGTCCGAAGCCTCACAGGAAAATTCGGCTGCGCAACCAGACAGAGGAGAGAGAAAAGGAAAGAATATAGCATTTAAATACTTTCCCCAAAACAAATGGGACAGGGTCCTCCTATTCTACCCTGTCACATATAACCCCCTCTTTCAGAGAGAACCTGTTTTATTAAACAGGTTTCCAAAACTCTTTATTTTCTAATAACACTTGTTGCATTCAGACATTAAGCACATTTGCATCCATTTTTTTAACAGTATAGCAAAAAGTACAGTTCAAACCCATACATTAGTTATTTTTCCAACCATCAGAACCCACAATTCCTGATACACATCTTGACTGAAAAATCAGCATTGCTATTCTCTTTACCAGATTTGAGAATCACCATGAATTTAAATGGCTGCAGTGCCAGATACCACCTTGTGATTCTGGAATTTTTATCTCTCATCTGGTTAAACCACCAGAGGACTGTGATCACTTACAAGAATAAAATCAGTTCCAAGCAAATAAAATTTAAGGGACTCCATCGACTGCTTTGCTGCTAAACACTCCTTTTCGATAGTAGAGTACCTTTTCTGTCATGCAATTTCCTACTTACATACGGAATGAAAAAATCACTCACCATAGTAATGTAGTTTTTTCTAATGTAGTCTTGCTGTATTCTGACTATATGCAGTAAGCACCAGCACTTGAACTGCTCCGGAGAGTAAAGGGTTAACTATGCCAAGGCACAAAAGGTTGAGCTCGAGCTCGGTTTTCAAAACTCTGTCTGTGGTACTCTGAAATCTAACCATCAGATTCTTATGAGCACTAAACTAACTCAATAGTTAGAAACTGTTTCTAAAATTTTATGCCAAAAGACACCAAACAGATTTTTTTTTTTTTAGGGTCAAAAGACTCAAGTCGAGAACACCAAAAAGAATATAAGCAGGTAGTGAAAACAAAACATTTGTAATAAAACTCCTTATAAGATAAGGCATGCCAAGTACACCTCTGGGGTGCAGCACTGTGCCTGCCAGACTACATCCCAAAACTATTAGGTTCCAGGAGGATAGGCAGGGAAGGAGGTCAGAATACAGCAAGACTCCATTAGAAGAAACATTACTATGGTGAGTCATTTTTTTCTCCAAAAAACATGAAGTCTTGCTGTATTCTGACTATATGCAGACTACCAAGCAGTACCCCCTTGGAGGAGGGAGTCACAGAACCTATTTTGGGAACAAGCTCTGCAGCACAGCTGTGCCAAACCTAGCATCACTTCTTGACTGAATGTCCAGAGAGTAATGCTTGGTGAATGTGTGAACAGTTTTCCAGGGGGCTGCTTTACAGATTTCTACTAATGGTATGTCTCTAGCTGCTGCGACTGAAGCAGCTGTACCTTTGGTGGAGTGAGCCCTCAGGCCTGAGGGAGGCTCTTTCCCAACTCTGAATAGCAGAACTGGATACAGGAGACAATCCACCTGGCAACAGTTCTCTTAGTGGCAGGTTTGCCCTTTCCCACTTCTCCATAAGTGAGAAACAACTGAGAACAGCCATTTCTATGGGCCTTACTGTGCTCCACATAGTAACAAAGAGCCATCTTTTCATCAAGACTGTGTAATCTTCTCTCCCCAGAGGAAGAATGGTCAGTGAAGAATACAGGCAATGACACAGACTGATTCAAATGAAAGTTTGATACCACCTTGGGAAATACAGGTTACTCACCTGTAAAAGGAGTTCTAGGAATGGTATATGTTGTTCATCCACACTTATTGGCAGGTATCCTTGCCGCTTTAAATCTTGCCGGAAGGTCTTCAAGCTGGCTCCTCCCACCCACCCGGGTGGTATAACTCTCGGGTCCGCCCCATGACGCCAGATCTGGCCCGCTGGAAGCTCAGGTTGTGCGTCGAAGCCGGGGAGGTCGGGTGGGTCGTGTGGATGAACAACATATACCATTCCTAGAACTCCTGTTACAGGTGAGTAACCTGTATTTCTAGGGACATGGATATGTTGTTCATCCACACTTATTGGCAGACTCCTAGCAGTTCTCCGGGAGGAGGGAGGCAAGACGCACACCCCCAATACTTACTTGGGAAAGAGAGACTGGAGAACCGAGGCCCCAAAACCAGCATCCCGGCGTGACTCAAGGTCGATGTGGTAATGGGTAATGAAGGTGTTTGCTGACTTCCAGGTAGCAGCCCTGCAGATTTCCTGGATAGGGACGTCCCTGGAAGCAGCCACCGATGCAGCAGTATGGCGGGTAGAATGAGCTCTTATCCCTCTGGGAGGCTCCATGCCCGTCAACTTATAGCAGAGATCTATGCAGGAGGTGACCCACCTGCTTATCGTCCGCTTGGCTGCAGGTCTGCCAGATGCGGCTTCAGCGTAGGTGACAAACAGCTGGCGAACCTCTCCCCGAATTTCAGCCGTGCGCTCTTTGTAATAGGCGAGCACCCTTCTAGGGTCCAAAGTATGGAGCCTATATTCGGCCTCCGAGGTGTGATTGGGGTAGAACACCGGCAGAGTCAACACCTGGTTAAGGTGAAACTCCGACACCACCTTCGGAAGGAATTTCGGGTGGGGGCGCAGGACAACCTTGTCCCTGTGGAAGACCAGGTAAGGAGACTCGATGGAAAGCGCCTGGAGCTCTCCCATCCTTCTGGCTGACGTGATAGCCACCAAGAAGGCGGTCTTCCACGACAGGTGAGAGAGAGCACACCTGTGCATAGGTTCGAATGGCTTGCCCATGAGCTTTGCCAGTACCAGCAGTAGATCCCACGGAGGTGGAGGTTCTCGCACCGGAGGGGAAATGTGATCAAGGCCTTTGAAAAAGCGCCAGACCACCTTCTCCTGCGCCAACGACTGCCTCCCGGCCCGCGCCCGGTAAGCAGAGATGGCTGCCAGGTGCACCCTTAGGGTCGTCGACCTAAGCCCTTGATTAGAAAGGGACCATAAATAGTCCAAGATGCTTGCCAAGGAACAGGAGGAAGGGTCCAAGCCCTTGCCCTGACACCAAATGGAAAACCTTTTCCATTTGAAGGCATAGCATTTTCTGGTCGACTCCTTACGGGACGCCTCAACTACACTGAGGACCTCGTCCGAAAGACCCAAGGCCTGGAACTCTAGCCGCCCAGGAACCAGGCCGTCAGGTGCAGGGATTGAAGGTCCGGATGGAACACCTTCCCCTGATTGACTGAGAGCAGGTCCGGTGAGCTGGAAGCTGCCGCGGAGTCCTGGAGCCGAGACTGAGGAGATCTGGGTACCAGAACTGGCGAGGCCAGTCTGGGGCTATCAGAATCACCTGCGCCTTGTCCCTCCTCGCCTTGAGAAGCACCTTGTGGATCAAGGGAAATGGGGGAAAGGCGTAGAAGAGGCCCGGGGTCCGCTGCCTCGAGAAGGCATCCCCCTGCAGCGAGCCCTGCTGAGGGGGGCGGGCATGGAACAGTCTCAGCTTCGCGTTCTCCCTGGAGGCAAACAGGTCCACCTGAGGTGTGCCCCAAAGGGAGAACAGATGCTGTACCTCACGGCAGGAGAGACCACTCGTGGGATGCAGCCCCTATCCGGCTCAGGGCATCGGCCAGGGTGTTGGAGGCTCCTGCCACATGAATGGCTAGGAGATCCGCCTCCAGGCTGCGCAGTGACCAAATGCGGAGAGCTTCCTTGCATAGAAGCATGGAGCGCGTCCGCCCTGGCGAGTTTAGACAGTACATGGTCGTAGTATTGTCCGTCTGGACTCGGACCACTTGACCCCGGAGGAACGGAGCAAAGGCGGTGAGAGCTAGGCGGACCGCTCGGAGCTCCAGCAGGTTGATGTGGCATCGGGACTCCCGCGGGGACCAGAGGCCATGGCCCGTGGTTCCCCAGATGGGCACCCCAACCCATCAGAGAGGCATCGGTCGAGAGAGACCGTCGGCTCGGGCGGATTGAACGGGATGCCCTCCTGCAAATGACCTGGAACGATCCACCACTGGAGAGCTGCCCACATCCCCTGTGTCACCGACACAAGCTGGTCCAAAGGATTGCAGCTGCCAGACCATTGGCTGGCCAGTCCCCATTGAAGGACGCATGTTCCAGCGGCCCAACGGACCACGCTGGTGCAGGCCGCCATGAGACCCAGGAGGCGAGGAAGTCCCGGCAGGGCTGAATTGCCCAACCAGAAATGATTGGGCAAAGGAGGAAAGAACCCGGCCCTGTCCGGCGGAGCCGTGCTCTGGCTCAAGAGAGTCGAGCTGCGCCCGATGAACAGAATCACCTGCTTCGCCTCGAGTTCGACTTGGCCTCGTTGATAAGGAGGCCTAGTTGAGAGCAGACCTGGAGGGCCAGATCTCTGACCACTCCACCTCCTGCCTGGAGGGAGCTGCTATCAGCCAGTCATCCAGGTAAGGGTACACCTGACCCTCTGCCGCAGAAATGCTGTCACCACTGCCATGCATTTGGTGAAGACCCTGGGAGCCGGAGACAAGCCGAAGGGCATGGCTTGGAACTCGAAAAGGGATCCCTCCGCTCGGAAGCGAAGGAATCTCTGGTGAGACGGACGGATAGGGACGTGAAAAAACGCGTCCTGCAAATCCAGAGAGCAGAACCACACGCCGCGCTCCAAGGATGGTATTATCTGAGCCAGAGTGACCATCCTGAAGGTTCGAGACCTTAGGAACTTGTTTAGGTCGTGTAGGTCAAGAATGGGGCGCCAGCCCCCCGTCCGCTTCGGAACCAGGAAGTACCTGGACACAAACCCTGGGTCTGAAGGAGGGTCCTCCACCTTTCTTATCACCTCCTTCTGGAGGAGGAGAGCGATGTCGGCTCGACGAGCCGCCAGCGAGGCTGGGACTCCTAGCCCCCGAGGGGCGACTGCCTGAAGGGCGGTGCCTGCTCAATTCTAGAGGCAGGCCTCTTCCATCAACTTCAAAACCCACCTGTCCGTGGTAACAGCGGACCAGGCGGAGCGGAAGTGCCGGAGCCGCCTCCACGGGGACCAGGGTAGGGGACGGGATGGAGGCGACACCCTCAGCCCACATGGCAGGCTTGGAGGATGGACCGCCAAGGGACCTCCTGGCCTTTTCCTCCCTGCCTCCTGTTAGAGGAAGCCGGCGTTTGGTTTGGGATGCCAAGGTCGAGCCATGCTGGCCCCTGACGCTGCTGGGCCGGGCGCCGCAGAAGGACGGAAAGGGCTTAGGGCTGTGGTTTGCGGCCTTTGTCCTTCTGAGCGGAAGAGACCGAGTCCAAGGTAGCATTGACTTCTCGATCCTCTGCAGGTGACCTTCCACCCCAGGGCCGAAGAGGTCAGTCCCCAAAAAGGGAACATCCGCCAACTTGTGCTGGGTATCCGAAGTAAAGGTGGATATCCTCAGCCAAGCCCGCCGACGCATAGCCACTGCGGCCGCCACCGACCTGGCACATGAGTCCCCAATATCCAAAGCAGTCTGGAGCTGCTGTTTGGCCACTGCCCTGCCCTGGTCCCGCACCTGCTTGACCGTAGTCTGCTGATCCACGGGGAGATGAGGAATGACCTCATCCAGGGAGCCCAACAGGGCATGAGAAAAATGTGCCATGAGGACGGCCGAACTGGCCTGACGAAGGCCGAGAGAGGACGCAGCATAGACTTTTCGACCAACATAATCCAATTTCTTGGATTCCTTGTCGGGAGGTTTGTCCACATCCCTGGCGTTGCCGGCGCGCCGGAAAACGCTGTCGGTAACCAACCCCTCAGCAGAGGGGTGCTCCGAAAAACCGGACAGGGAACCGGTAGGGACCGCATACTTCCTGGCCATCCTGGCCGAAGGCGCAGGACAGGAAGCAGGGCGCTGCCAAAGCTCCAGGGCCGGAACCACTATGGCCTCGGCCACCGGAAAAGCCTCCGTCGGAGAATCCCCTCGGTCCAGAATCTCCGTGAGGGGATACCTGGCCTGCTTTGAACGGGTTTGAGCTCATCCCGTGGATTCCGCGAGAGGAAATGAGCAGTCCTAGGAAGGACGACGGGCTATCGTCCTAGACTGTCCTCCTGAGGACCCAAGTCCAATCGCTGGAGAAAAAGGAGGAATTATCCTCGGACTCGGAGGAGTCCTCAAGAGCTGCCTCTGGCCTGAGCCACCCTCAACCTGCCGAGGTTGGTCGGGAGTGAGGGTAACCGACAGCTGATGGGGTAGACCCTTAGCCGACTGAGAATCCTGGTCGGAGCCCCAAACAGTGGCTGTGGAGGCGGGGTTCCACCGAATCGGTGGCAGCTGGTTTTGGCCGAACAACCGCCTGGGTACAGGCCTCGGTAAGTCGAGGGTTGTGTCGGCCGCCCGGTGACAGCCACTTAATGGCGGGGCGCATCGCGCCGGCTTACTCCCGTCAGAAGCTGCTGCCGCATGAGGTCCTCGTGACTGGCCGACGAATTTACGCCGAACCTCCCTCATCCGAGGAGGAGGATGAGCGGCGACGCTGGCTACTCGCTGGTGCCGAGACCGCTTATGACGGGTGGATCGGGCTGGACTGCCAAGAGGTCCGAGACCGAGAGCCTCGCTCTTCCGAGGTCGGTGCGGGAAGTGTCGGCAGGAACCGCACTCCTTCGCTCGGAGGGTTCATCCGGTGGCTCCGGAACCGGAGGCACAGGCAAGCCCATCGGATTCTCAACTTCTCGGGGAACCGGGAGAGGAATCTCGGCTTTATGGGCGACAGCCCACCTAACGGGTCGAGAAAAATCACCTGGCCGACAGGAGTCTCAGTCAACTGACCTGACGGGGCACCGTGAGACCAGTGGCTCGAAGCCGAGGGTCACATCAAGTCGACGGCCGATGTACTCGGGAGAGGACCTTTCCCGCCTCCCAAGAGCGCCGCCGAGAGGGATTTACCCTTGTCCCTCTTTTTGGACCGAGAAAAAGGTCCAGCAGACGTTGGCCCTTCTCCCTAGTGGAGAGGGACAGACAAAGCTCCTTAAATGAAGCTGTGTAGGAAGAACCCAGAGAGAGCGGGATAAATGCCGCGGCCGAGGAAGATACGGCCCGCGCCGCCTCCTCTTCGAGGGCGATCATCTGCTCGAGCTGATCCGCCGAGCCCGCCGCCGCTGACACCGCCGACCGGGCCTCCTTAGACTTCACCGGAGGGAAACGCTTCTCGGGACGGCCCAGTTGCAATCGGGCAGCACGGTCTTCGAGGACGTAGGCCGAGAAGGAAGAGCACAGGTCGCAGTCCTGCGGGTCGTGCTCAAGGCCTAAACAGTAGACACACGTGGAGTGTGGATCCGTCCGAGACATCTTCTGCCCGCAGGGGCATCTCCGAAAACCGGGAGTCGATTTGTCCATCGCAGCCGCGAGGGATCGAAGACCAAGTCTTTTAGCAAAAACTTTCAAATTGCAAAACGGAAGAAATAGGAACCAGTCGCAAACGCAGAGCGCTAAGGAGGGAACCTGAGCTTCCAAGCGGTAAGGAAGATCTGACGTCATGGGGCGGAGCCGAGAGTTATACCACCCGGGTGGGTGGGAGGAGCCAGCTTGAAGACCTTCCGGCAAGATTTAAAGCGGCAAGGATACCTGCCAATAAGTGTGGATGAACAACATATCCATGTCCCTAGAATAAACTTTCTGTTGGTTCGAAGGACCACCTTATCCCTGTGAAATGAAATCAGGTTCCACTGATAAAGTCTATAATTCACTGATTCTCCTGGCAGAGGTAATGGCTACCAGGAATACAGTTTTCCAAGTCAAGTACTTTAGCTCAGCTGAGGATAGGGACTCAAAAAGGGGGCTGCATAAGCTGTGCGATACAGATACTGTATTCAGGTCCCAAGAAGAGGTAGGCTTCCTAAGGGAGGGTTAACATGTACCAGGCCACTGAAAATTTTCTTGAAAACTGGATGAGATGCCAGGGAAGAGCCCTTACTAGAGAAAGGAAGGCAGACACAGCTGCCAAATGTACTCGAGAGTAGCAGGTCCGGAGGCCTAAATTGTTAAGCTGCACCAGATATTCCAATACAGTAGCAATATCAGCCAGCTCTGGCTCGACATGTTTCTGGGAACACCAGAACCCAAATATTTTATCTGGAGTTGTAAGTCTTCTAATAGCAGGGTTCCTACTAACCTTTAAAAATGTCCAAGACTGACTGAAAAGATGCAGGCTTGCATATTCTAGTTTTCTCAAGAGCCAGGCTTTGAGCCTGAGAGTCTGAAGGTTGGGGTAAAAGAATTCTCCCAAGAGGAGGTAAGGAGATTGAACTGTCTGGGAAGACACAGAGACATTGTCACTGACAGTGACAAGAGAAGGGGGTACCAGGGCTGTCTGGCCCAGTCTGGAGCCACTAGAATTACTTGGCAGGGCTGAGACTTGATCAGGACCCTGAATATCAGAGGAAAAAGAGGAAATGCATAGAGAAACCTGCTTGTCCAATCCAACAAGAGAGCATCCTGAGGGACAGGGCCCAGAAGAGACGGTCTGCAACAAAAAAGAGGAAGTTGGTGATTGTCTGGGGCTGCAAAGAGATCTATTTCTGGAGGGCCCCACCTCTTGAAAATGACCTGAAGTATTAGAGGGTTCTGAGTCTATTCCTGGTGACCTTGGGAAATCCTCCTAAGAGAATCTCCAGAATGTTGTCCTTCCTGAGATGCACAGCCATCAGGGAAGCCTGAAAGGAATAAGCTTGAGACCGTATGTTCATGGCCCTGTGCACAAGGCCGAAGACCGAGTGTCTCCCTGCTTGTTGATGTACCACATGGTTGTGTGTATTATCTGTCCTGATCTGCACCACCTTCCCTGAACAGCAGTTGAGAATGTCTAAAGTGCTAGAAAGACAGCCTCAGTTCGAGAAGATTTATGTGAGAAGAGACTCTTAGTGAGATCAGGTTTCTGAGCTGTGTTGATCTAGGTGAGCCCCCCACCCCAGTAAAGAGGCATCTGTGATGAGAATCACTGAAGGAACCTGACTGATAAAGAGGACACCTTGTCAAAGATTGCACTCCTCCAGCCACCACTGGAGGGCCTGAACTAGGGTCTGAGACACAGGAAACAATTTGGAGAGCGGGTTTTTTTTCTGAGATCAATAAGGTCTGAGATGAAACTGAATATCTCTCACCTTAAACTTTGCTCCCTGGGCCACTGCTGTGGATGCTGCCATGTGACACAGCAACTGTAGAAAGTGCCTGGCTGAACGAGAAACTAGAGGATGAAAAGAGGAAGCCAGAGTGACAAGGGACTTAACCCTAGAGAGAGGAAGAAATACTCATGCCTGAATAGTGTCTCAGTTCCACCCCTATGAAACTGAGGATCTGGGCTGGTTCCAGGACAGACTTTTCTAGGTTCAGAATGAACCCCAAGGAGTCTAGAAGTTTTTAAGTGAACTCTAGAGCTGACTTGACTTGGTCTGAGGACTCGTCAACAACTAGCCAGTCGCCCAGGTATGGGAACAGAAGGATACCTGGTCTCCTGAGGAATGCCACCACTACTGCGAGACACTTGGTGAAAACCCTTGGAGAAGATGTTAGGCTGAAATGCATAGCTCTGAATTGGCAATGGCCTGAGGGCAACTCGAACCTGAGGTACTTTCTGTGGGAATGTCTGATAGGTATGTGGAAGTAGGCATCCTTGAGATCCAGAGAGGCTAGCCAGTCTCCTGGTCTAAAAGAGGGAAGAATTACTCCCAGAGTCACCATCTTGAATTTTGGTTTTGTTAAGTGTTTGTTTAGGTACCTTATATCTAGGATGGGTCACCACTCCCGTCTTTTTGGGGTAATGAAGTATCTGGAGTACAGTCCTTTTCCCGTGACAATGAGGTACCTTCTACTGCCTGCAGAAGAGAGGGAGACTTCTGCCTCTAAGGCCTTTGTCTCTAAGTGGAGAGAGAGGACTCAGGACCTTGCTTCCACTTTGGGAACCTTTGAAACTAAGAGCAAGTCCCTGGCTCACTACTCCGGGACCATCTGTCTGAAGTAAAAGACTCCCAGACCTGGGAGTAGTGAGCCAACCCAACCGACACCTCAGGGTGTCTGTTTGGCAGGGGGCTTAGACTGCATGGATGATGGGGTCCTGGTCATTCCACACCTGCCTCTTCCCCTAAAGAACCCCATCTGCTGGAAAGAAGAGGAGGAAGAGGCCTGCGTTTGGTAGAACGGCCTGTAAAAAGGCCTGCGCCTGCCAGCCCTGAATTGCTGCTTCTGAGGAGTGGCCTACTTTTCCTTGGCTACAGCACTCTTATAGGTGGTCCTATATTCATCCATCTTCTTCATGTAGTTCTCCGTTTGCTCCCCAAACACAGAATTACCAGTTACAGGGAAATCCATGGCATTAGTCTGGGTATCCTGCTAAAGTTGGTACATCTAATCCAAGCAAACCTCCTCATGGAGACAGATGTAGCCATGACTCTAGAATGTACATCATTTGAGTCCACAAGCAGCATGAAATTACACTTGGATGCTCTATACCATCTACAGCCACCTGCTCCAGCTCCTTGCTAGCTGGGAGGGCATTCCCAGCAAGCTCCAGAACCGTATCCCATATAGACTTCTGTCACCTGGCTTATATGCTATGTGATCTGATTGCCTGAGCCCCAAAAAGGATGCTAAGCACTGTTTACTTATGCATGGCATCCACTTTTCTGGATTCCTTATCTGGGGGTGAGATGCTAGGCTAATACTAGCTCTGTCACAGGCTGCAGCTTACACTACCCCAACATGGCTGCAAAGTTGAAGGAATTCCATGCCACTGCCTAGTAAAGCATACCTCCTGTCCATTTTTATCCACAGGAGGAATGGATGTGGGAAATTGCATGATTTTCTGTGTCTGTTTCCCCAGGATTTGTGCAAAGGGATAGACACTCTTTGAGACTGGAACATCCATCATTTCTACATAATCAGGCTCCTCCTGATCCTGATCAGCCTCTTCCATAGGAAGCTGAAGAGTCTAAGCCACCTTCCTGTAGAACAAGAAATGGGGGACCCAGAAAGCCTGAGAAGGGAAGTATTAGCAAGCCTGTCTGGGAGATGTCAGGCTCTATTGGCTCATCTAGGCCTTCAAACTCTCCTTCTTCATCCTCCTCCTTCCTCCTCCCAATCGCCTCATAGTATGTCTCTGGATCAATATCTGAGGCAGAACCAGGCGAAGCGATTGCACTATAGAGATCGTCCGCTATTTCCTCAGTGGTCGGAACATGAGGTGTTGGATCTGAACTAGCTGATTTTCTCTTTACGGAACCAACTCCAAAGTCGGGTGTCCTTTGCCCAAAGAGGTACAGCCCAGGTCAGTAGGCACCTCTCCAGATTCAATAGCACTGAACCGGGATGGCCATCCAGATTAATGGACTTCTGCCTCCCTTTCCTTCAGTCTACTCAAACGTTTTTCAAGAGTGGCCTTAGGAAAGTTCTTACAAATTTGGCAGTCTACCTTGAGGTGGTCAAACCCCAGACAATAAACACATACGAGATGGGGATCAGCCTTAGCAAAGGCCTCCCCACACTCAGTACAGTGCTGAAACCCAGTGGGACCGGTTTTCTTTTTGGGTTTCTCAGACATGCCGAATATCAGAAAAAGTCACCCTTCTCAGCTTTCAAGCCAGGTAACTCAAACCCATCGGTTCCAATCAAGTCCCAGGTCGGTTAAAAAATCCACAAAATCTGGATTTTTAGGAACCGATTGGCACCAAAACCACAAATATTTGTACAAGAACAGAAAAACCATAGGTCTTGGTGCTGAGCCAGACCGACCTGAAAAGAACCGAAGACAGAACAATTTCAACAACTACCACTACCTACTACCATCACCACTTACTGTTACTGAGACAGAGGTAAGACTACCGATGAAATTACTTAACTGCAGTTGAAAAAACGATCAATTTGAACTTTTACTGAACCGAAGCACAGAAGGATCTCTGGAGTGACTTCACAGTTAGTGGAGTAAGAAATCTGACGGTTAAATTCAGAGCACCACAGACAGAGGTTTGAAAATCGAACTCGAGCTTAACATTCTATGCCGCAGCATAGAGTTAACCTTTACCTCCGGAGCAGTTCAAGTGCTGGGGCTAACTGCTATATAGTCAGAATACAGCAAGACTTCATGTTGTTTAAAAGGATGTTCTAGGACATGGATATGTTGTTCATCCACACTCATTGGCAGTATCCTTGCCGCTTTTAAATCTTGCCGGAAGGTCTTCAAGCTTGCTCCTCCCACCCACCCGGTGGTATAACTCGGCTCCGCCCCATGACGCCTGAGTCTTCGCGCCTGGCTTGGGCTCAGGTTCCCTCCTTAGCAGCTCTGCGTTTGTGGCTGGTTCCTATTTCTCCAGTTTGCGGATTTAAAAATAATACTTTGCAAAAAGACTTGATCTTGATCCCTCGCGGCTACGGTGGATAAATCGACTCGGATTCGGAGATGCCCATGCGGGCAGAAGATGTTCAGACGCATCCACACCCACGTGGTGTCTACTGCTAGGCCTTGAGCACGCTCCGCAGGCTTGCGGTATCTGTGCTCATCTTTCTCGGTCACGCCCTCGAAGACCAGGTTGCCCGAGTGCAACTGCCGCCCCGAGAAGCGCTTCTCCGTGAAGTCCAAGGAGGCCCGGGTTACGGTGTCATGGGCGGTGGTTTCGGGGGATCAGCTCGAGCGGATGGTCGCCTCTAAGAGGAGGCGCGGGTCGTGATCTTTCGGCCGTGCATTTATCCCGCCTCTGGGTTCTTCCTACACGGGCCTTAGGGAGCTTTTGTCTGTCCCTTCCACTAAAGGAGAAGGGCCTGCCTGCTGGACCTTTTTCTCGGTCCAAAAGAAGGACAGGGTAAGTCCTTCCCGACGCTCTTGGGAGCGGAAAGGTCTCTTCCCGGCCGCTTGCGCCGTCGATCGTCTTGCTCGCCACTGGCCCACGGTGTCCCCGCCAGGTCAGTTGACCGAGACTTATCGATGAAGTCGATTTTCTCGATCCATTAGACGGGCTGTCCTTAGCAGCCGAGATTCCCCTCTCCTGCTCCCGGGAGGAGTTGAGGATCCCGTGGGTCGCCTTGTGCCTCCGGTTCCGAGCCTCGATGGACCTTCAGCCGGCGCGGGAGGTCGGTTCCGCCGACACCTCTTGCACCGACTCCCGAAATTCCGGGACTCGTCTCGGACCTCATGGGTCCAGCCGCTCCCCACCGCCATAGGCGGTCTCGGTCCGGCACTCGGTAAGCCGGGCGCTGCCGCTGGCTGCCTCGCCCTCCCTGATGAGGGAGGCTTCGGCAGAATTACGCCGGGACGGTACGAGGACCTATGTTGCAACAGCTCTCCTGGCCGGAATAAGCCGACCGGGCGCCTTTCCCCGGCCATTATGGCTGTCACCGAACGGCCGACAACCCCGACTTGCCCGAGGAGCTCATACTCAGGCCGGTTGTTCGCCAAAACCAGTTGCTCCACCGATTGCGGTGGAACTCCTCCTCCACAGCCACCATCTGGGGCTCCGACCAAGGATTCTCGGGTCGGGCTAAGGGTTTACCCCATCGGCTGTCAGTTACCCTCACTCCCGACCCACTCGGCAGGTGAAGGGTGGCCTAGGCCAGAGGCAGTTTTCAGGACCTTCCGAGTCCGAAGATGATTCCTCCTTCTCCAAGCCACTGGGACTTGGAGTCTTCAGGAGGTCAGCCAATGGACGATAGCCCGTCGTCCTTCCTAGGTTTCTTGGCTCATCTGGAGTCTACCGATGGATGGCTCGAACCCGTTTCAACGGGCCAGGTATCCCTCCACTGAGATTCTGGACCGAGGGGATTCTCCGGACGGAGGTTTTCCAGGCCGAGGCCATAGTGGGTCCAGCACTGGAACTTGCAGCGCCTGCTTCCTGCCCTGCGCCTTCGGCCAGGATGGCCAGGAAGTGCGTCCTCTACCGGTTCTTTGTCCGTTTTTTTTCGGAACACCCTCTGCTGAGGGGTTACACGACAGCGCCCGCTACCGGGCAACGCCCAGGGATGTGGGACAAACCTCCTGACAAGGAGTCCAAGAAATTGGACTATGTCGGGCGAAAAGTCTACGCTATGGGCTCCTCTCTCGGCCTTCGCCAGGCCAGTTCGCCGCCCCTCATGGCACATTTTTCTCATGCCCTGTTGGGCTCCCTGGATGAGGTCATCCTCATCTTCCCGCGATCTGCAGACTACGGTTACAGGTGCGGACCAGGCAGGGTACCAAACAGGCTCCAGACTGTTGGATGGGGACCTATGTGTTAGGATCGGTGGCGGCCGCAGTGGCTATGCGTCGAAGCGGGTTGGCTGAGGATATCCACCTTTACTCGATACCCAGCATGTTGGGTGGATGTCCTTTGGGACTGACCTCTTCGCCCTGGGTGGAAGGTCACCCAGAGAGAAGTCCAATGCCACTTGGACTCGGTCTTCCGCTCAGAAGGACAGCCGAAACCACAGCCTAAGCCCTTTCGTCTCTGTGCCCTCGGCGCGCCTGCCCAGGGGGCCAGCAGGCCGGCCTTGGCATCCCAAACCAAGCCGCCGCTTCTAACAGGAGGCAGGAGGAAGGGCCCAGAGGTCCTCGCCGGTTCCCTCCTCCAAGCCTGCCCAGTGACGGCTAGGTGTCGCCCCATCCCCGCTACCTACTCCTGGGTCCTGGGACGGCCCGCACTGTTCGCCTGGTCCGTTGTCCACGACAGGTGGGTCTTGGTGGTGGGAAGAGGCTGCCTCTGGAATTGACAGGCACCACCTTCAGGCCGCCGCCCCTGGGGTTCTGGGATCCCTGTCTCACTGGCGGTCGTCGAGCCGACATCACCTCTCCTCCAGAAGGAGGTGGTAAGAGAGGTGGACCTCCTTCAGACCCAGGGTTTGTGTCTGGTACTTCCTGGTTCAACGGACGGGGTTGCGCCCATTCTCATCCATACGATCTAAACAAGTTCAAGGTCTCAACCTTCAGGATGGTCACCTGGCTCAGATAATACCATCCTTGGAACGGCGTGTGGTTCTGTTTCTGGACTCAGGACGCGCTTTTTGCCCCTATCTGGGTCTGGTTCACCAGAGATTCTTCGCTCGAGCGGGAAGGATCTCTCTAGTTCCAAGCCATGCCTCGGTTTGTCTCCGCTCCCAGGGTCTTCTACCAAATGCATGGCAGTGGTGACAGTATCCTCTGGCGGTGTGGGGTCCGTGTGCCTCACTGGACGCATGGCTGGATAGCAGCCCTCCAGGAAGGAGGCGTGTGGTCCAGAGATCTGGCCCTCCAGGTCGTTTTCTCAACTGCCTCCTTATCAACGAGGCCAAGTCGAACTGTCAAGCAGGTGATTTTATCCATCGGGCGCAGCTCGACTTCTCGAGCCAGAGCTGCCCTGAGCAGGGCCAGGTTCTTTCCTCGTCTGATCATTTCTGGTTGGCACCGCGCCTGCCCGGCTTCTGGGCCTCTGTCTCATGGCTGCCTGTACCAGCTGGTCCGGGGCCCGCTGGAACATGCGTCCTCTGTGGACTGGCCAGCCAGTGGTCGCAATGGGCTATCCTTGACCAGCTTGTGTCGTGACACAGGGATGTGGAATGCCTCCAGTGGTGGACCTCTCCAGATCATTTGCAGAGGGCATCCTGTCCGCCCAGCCGACGTGTCTCTGTCGACCGATGCCTCTGATGGTTGGGGTGCCCATCTGGGAACACGGGCTCATGGCCCTGGGGTCCCCGCTGGGAGTCCCGGCCCATCAACCTGTTGGAGTTCGCAAAGGGTCCGCCTTAGCTCTCACTGCTTTGCTCCTCCGGGTCATGGTCCGGAGACGACTTGTCACCACCATGTATTATCTAAACTGCTAGGCGGACGGCCCATGCTTCTATGCGTGAAGCTCCGCATTGGTCATTGTGTGCAGCCTGGAGGCGGATTCTAGCTATCTCGCGTGCAGGAGCCCAACACCCTGGCCGCTGCCCGAGCCGATAGCTGTATCCCAGTGTGGCTCTGCCGAGGGTATACATCTGTTCTCCTTGGGGTACACCCAGGTGGACCTGTTTGCTCCATGGAGAACGCTGGGTTGAGTCTGTTCCTGCCCGCCCCCCCTCAGCAGGGCTCGCTGCAGGGGATGCCTTCGAGGCAATGGACCTCAAGCCTCTTTACTTTTCCCCCATTTCCTCGATCCATGGGCAGTTTTCAAGCAGGAGGGACAAGGCAGGTGATTCTGATAGTTCCAGACTGGCCTCAGTTCTGGTACCCAGATCCTCAGTCTCAGCTCCAGGACTCGCGCAGCCCAGCCGCCCGACTGCTCAGTCAATCAGGAAGGTGTTCCATCCGACCTTCAATTTCTGTACCTGGACGCCTGGTTCCTGAGCTGGCAGAGTTCCAGGTTGGGTCTTTCCGATGAGTGTCCTCAATGTTGAGGCGTCCTGCATGAGTCGATGGGAAAATGTTATGCCTTCAAATGAAAAGGTTTTCATTTGGTGTCAGGGCAAGGGCTTGACCTTCCTCCTGTCTTGGTAAGCATCTGACTATTTGTGTTCCTTTCTGTCAAGGGCCAGGCCGACGCACCCTAAGTGTGCACCTGGCAGCCATCTCTGCTACCGGGCGCGGGCCGAAGCAGTCGGTGGCGCAGGAGAAGGTGGATCTGGGCGCTTTTCAAAGGCCTTGATCACATTTCCTCCAGTGCGGGGAACCCCACCTCCGTGATCTACTGCTGTGCTGGCAAAGCCCAGGCAAGCCATTATCAACCTATGCAGAGGTGTGTCTCTCACCTGTCGTGGAAGACCGCCTTCTTGGTGGCTATCACGTCAGCCAGAAGGATGGGGAGAGCTCCAGGCGCTTCCATCGAAGTCTCCTTACCTGGTCTTCCACAGGACAGAGCTGTCCTGCGCCCACCAAATTCCTTCCGAAGGTGGTGTCGGAGTTTCACCTTAACCAGGTGTTGACTCTGCCGGTGTTCTACCCCAATCACACCGAGGTCAATATAGGCTCCATACTCTGGATCTCAGAAGGGCCGCTTATTATAAGGAGCGCACGGCTGAAATTCGGGAGAGGTTCGCCAGCTGTTTGTCACTCACGCTGAAGCCGCATCTGGCAGACCTGCAGCCAAGCGGACGATAAGCAGGTGGTAACCTCCTGCATAGATCTCTGCTATAAGTTAGCGGGCATGGAGCCTCCCAGAGGGATAAGAGCTCATTCCCACCACCATACTGCTGCAACGGTGGCTGCTTCCCAGGACGTCCCTATCCAGGAAATCTGCAGGGCTGCTACCTGGAAGTCAGCAAACACCTTCATTACCCACTACCACATCGACCTTGAGTCACCCGGGATGCTGGTTTGGGGCCTGGGTTCTCCAGTCTCTCTTTCCCAAGTAAGCATATGGGGGTGTGCTGCCTGCCTCCCTCCTCCCGGAGAACTGCTAGAGTCTGCCAATGAGTGTGGATGAACAACATATCCATGTCCCTAGAAATACAGGTTACTCACCTGTAACAGGAGTTCTAGGAATGGTATATGTTGTTCATCCACACGACCCACCCGACCTCTCGGCTTCGACAAGACAACCTGAGCTTCCAGCGGCCAGATCTGCGCCATGGGCGGAGCCGAGAGTTATACCACCCGGTGGGTGGGAGGAGCAAGCTTGAAGACCTTCCGCAAGATTTAAAGCGGCAAGGATACTGCCAATGAGTGTGGATGAACAACATATACCATTCCTAGAACTCCTGTTACAGGTGAGTAACCTGTATTTCTGTCCCATCTACATTTTGACTTAGGACAACACCTAGGCCTACCTCGGATGCATCTGTTTGTAACAAAATTGGTTTCTCAAAGACTTGGCTTCTTTAAAAAAAGTGCTGAACATAATGCAGCCTTTATGGCTTGAAAAACTTCATCACACTCTGGGGTCCATTTCACATTATTTGAGTACAGTTTCTTTGTGAGTTCAGTGAGGGGAGTATCTAAGTCAGCAAAGTTGGGAACAAATCTCCAATAATAACCAGCCAGCCCTAAAAATGACCCGACATGTTTCTTTGTTTTAGGTACAGGGCTGTTAGCTACAACTTCTATTTTAGAAATCTCTGGTTTGACTTCTCCATGTCCCAACACATAGCCCAAATATCTAGTTTCCTGCATGCCCAATGCACATTTAGTAGGATTAATTGTCAGACCTGCATTTTTGATAGCTTGGATAACTGCTCGTAGGTGTTCCACATGACTTTTCCAGTCAGGACTGTACACCACAATGTCATACAGGTACGCAGCACAACTGCCAGTCTGAGGGGATAAAATTACATCCATGTACTGCTGGAATGTAGCTGGCGCACCATGTAAACCAAAGGGCATGGTGGTGAACTGATAGAATCCTACAGGGGTGGAAAATGCAGTTTTATCTCTGGATTCTTTAGCTAAAGGTATTTGCCAGTAACCCTTGTGAGATCGGGGGTACCGATGTACTTTGCACTGCCCAGCCTGTCCACCAACTCATCTATTCTGGGCATAGGATAACTGTCAAATTCTGACACTTAAGTTTTCTGAAATCAAGGCAGATTCTAACATCCCCTTCTTTTTTGTTTACAATTACCACTGGAGATGACCAAGCACTCCTCGACTCCTCAATGATACCCAATTCTTTCATTATTTGTATTTCCTTAACCACATCAGATTTTAACCGCTCTGGCAACCTGTATGACTCCTGCCTAATAGGATGAGCATTCTATGTCACTATTACGTACTCCACCCCTTTTGCTCAGCCTGGTACCGTGGTAAAAGTACTGTTACATGCCTTTAGCACAGTACGAATGTCTGCAGTTTGT
The DNA here is from genome assembly GCA_016271365.2 of Neoceratodus forsteri. Classification (NCBI taxonomy): domain Eukaryota; kingdom Metazoa; phylum Chordata; order Ceratodontiformes; family Ceratodontidae; genus Neoceratodus; species Neoceratodus forsteri. The sequence continues at coordinate 264,533,825 of CM057451.1, read as the reverse complement.
TCTGAGGTTAAGGGAATATTCACCGCTACATCAATATCTTCCTTATCAGTGTCTGGTAAAACTAGCAAGGCAGCTTTTGGCATTTTTTCAACCCATTTCTTGAAGAGGTTAGCATGGTATATCTTAGAAGGATTTTTTCTGTCAGGGGTCTCAATCTCATAATTAACAGTGCCAGTATGTCTAAGAACCTCATATGGCCTTTGCCTCTTCATTAACAGCTTGTTTTCTGTTGTGGGTAACAGTGGCAAAACCTTTTCACCCGGCTCGAAAACTTTTTCTTTTATCCCATGGTCATAATATACCTTCTGCTGGTTTTGGGCCTCTTCCTGATTACTATGGGCAATGTCAACATATTCTGCCAGTTTTTTTTCTTAGAGCAGACATATAAGAAGATATACATTGTTTCTGAGCGGGGTTATCTTCCCATGTTTCTTTTATCACACACAGTGGTCCTCTTGGCTGCCTACCATACAGCATTTCAAATGGCAAAAATCCTGTTGATACCTGTGGCACTTCTCTGTAAGCAAAAAGTAGGTAAGGCAAGTAATGGTCCCAATCTTTCCCTTCCTCTTTTACAAACCTTTTTAACATGCGTTTTAGGGTTTGGTTGAAACGCTCAACGGTCTTGTCTATCTGAGGGTGATAGGGGAAGGTTCTTATGGCAGTGATACCCAGCAGTCTGTACAGCTCTTTAAGCAGTGTAGCACCAGAATTACTACCCTGATCAGTAATAATTTCTTTAGGTATGCCCACTCTGTTGACAATTTTGGCTAGCTCTGCTGCAACTTTTGGGGCAGTAACAGTACGCATTGGAACTGCTTCTGGGTATCAAGTAGCATAGTCGCATACTACCAGGATAAATCTATTACCTTTTTTACTTTTGTCTAAAAGGACCAACCACATCCACTGAAATTCTCTCAAAAAGCACATCTATTAAGGGTAGGTGTACCAGGGGCACCTTGTCTTTTCTAGTGACTGGGGCTACTTTCTGACACTCAGTGCAGGAATTACAATATGTAGCAACGTCTTCATGAATTCCAGGCCAGTAAAATCTATACAGCAATCTGGCAAGGGTGCGATCCCGACCTGAGTGACCAACCATAGGACTATCATGTGCTATCCGTAACAATTCTGTTCTATACTTCTGTGGTATAACCAATTGTTCTGTCTGTTTCTGTGTCTGAGGTTTAACCCAAACTCTACAGTAATCCATTACATTTTTTAAACATTGGTCCACCTCATTCTGGTTTTACCCCTAGCTGCTTGAAACAACCCTGGAGAGAAACACTGTTAGCTTGCTCTGAAAGAAAAATCACAATCAGTTATAAATTTAGTTTCATCATTTTCATATTTTAACCCTTCATGTCCATCAGTCATTTGTTGCCACAGTTTCTTCAGGCTCTGTCTTTCTTTCCTGGATTTCTGGATCTTGGAGCTGTGCTCAAATAAGTCCGAATCAAAATCACTGAAAGGAAAAGTGTCCCCACCTTCTGAAATTTCTTTTGCCTGAGCTCTTGTCACCACAGCTGCTGAAACATCAGAATTTATTCCCTCTTTGATCAATTCAGTAAATCCTGGAAAGTCATTTCCAATAATCGCAAGTACAGGTAACTTTGGTACTACCCCCACTTTCATTTGGTGCAACACACTCTTAACGTTCAGAGGCACTTGGGTGGTGGGAGAGTATCGAGTGTCCCCATGGATGCAGATGACACCAGTGCCTGGTCCCTTAGCACAGTGTTTTCCCAGCACTTTAACATGCACTAGGGTCTGTCTGCTTCCCGAATTAGTGAGTCCCATTACAGTTTTATTCCCCACCTTCACATCTGTTAGGTACTTGCCCCAGTTTGCCAAGGACAAATCTGCTCCAGTGCCACTCTCTTTATTACGGCAGTTTCTTGCAAAATGGTCTGACTTATTACAGTTATGGCAGATAACGTCTTTTGGCACAGATTTGTTACCCCCACCAGAGTTCCTAGCAGGCTTGGAATTTAAATGGGAAAAAGAGTTTCTTACCGCTGCTTGGCTGTTACCTCGGTGCTGTGGCATCTGTCTGGCCATGTGGCAGTCCTCAGCCAAAGAAACAGCTTTTTCCCCATTCTCTGGTCAGTGTTTCTTTACCCACAGCTGCACACCTGTAGACAAGATGTTGATGAATTGCTCCATGGCAAATGTTTTGATTTGTGGGACTGTTTTGCCCTCTGGTTGGATCCACTTCATCCTGAGTTCTTGGAGTCGGGTGAAGGCTTCTCGAGGATTGTCAACCGAGTTGTACCTCAGAGATCGAAATCTCTGCCTGTAGGTCTCTCTGGAGATGTCATACCTTTTCAGGATTTCACTTTTCACCAGGTCATAGTTTTCTGACTGTGCAATGTCCATACTGTTGTAGGCAAGCTGGGCTTTCCTGTCAGGTAACGTACCAGTGTGATTGTCCATTGATGCTTTGGCCACTGGCAGGCTGTGGCAACTCTTTCAAAGGTTGTCAGGTATGCCTCAATATCATCTGAGGGACACAACTTTGTAAGTTTAATGGCCTTTAGGTTGATTGCATTTTGTTGCTCATCTGGATCTGTGTTCTGCGGATCCTCTTCCTTCGATAGCTTATAAGGCATCCTGCCATCTATGCTCCTATCGCTGCATCTCTTCTCTCCTCAGCGCTCCTAACCGTTGAATTTCTTTTTCTCTCTGCTTCTCAGTCTCTTTTTGTTGTATAGCCCACCATTTCAAAAAATCCATTAGGCTTTCAAGTTCTATCACTGCCTGTTCTTTTTCCATGACTTGTGCTGGCTGTATAATCTCAGACTGGACTTCAGCTGCAGAATCCATACCTTCCTCTATGCTTCCCTGATACTAGGTCCAGTACCCACGCACAAATCTCCTGTTTTAGTGTATGCACAGCTTAAATCCCACATAGGCTGACACAATCTGTCATCGAGGCACAGGTCAGGAAGCATAGAGAAAACCCAGAAGCAGTTGTAAAATTCCACAAAACTGTTTATTTGTAGTTGCAGTAACATAAAATAAACCTGTTCAGAATAACTATATATACAAGCAAAATAAAATCTCTTGTAAAAAATCTCCCGTGTAGCTCAGCTTAGCTAGTTTTAGAACTCTTTTCAACCCCCATCCTTTGCAAGAATCCTGTCCTTTGTAAATTTCAGGAGCTACTAGAACATTGAGAACTTCCTGAGGTCCCTCTAGTGTTTGCACTCAAATAACCTCTGGCTTTTTAGTTATCTCAGATTATAAATATATACATTTCAACAGTTAACACAATTTTCTAAATAAAAGTGATCCCATTATCAGCTTCACTCCATACATTGATTCCCATATAATTTTATATTACCAGAACTAGATATGCAAAGGAGGAAAAACAGACAGCAAGAGAAAACAGAGACAGTGAGAGACAAAGAATCGCGATACTGTTCGGGTTTATCAAGTCCGAAGCCTCACAGGAAAATTTGGCTGCGCAACCAGACAGAGGATAGAGAAAAGGAAAGAATACAGATCCTTGCATTTAAATACTTTCTCCAAAACAAATGGGACAGGGTCCTATTCTACCCTGTCACACAGAGAAGAGGGGTATATCTATAACAATGTTAACTAAGTTATAGAAATTATATCAGACTACTACATCTTACTCGAGTATAGTGGTCTGTCCAAATATAGTTAAGTCCCAACATGAAGTGGAAAAGAGCCAATTCAGCTGATATGACCACTCTGCAAAGATATCTCCTCTACATTTTAGCAACTCAGGGTGCATGCATTTGGCAGCAAGAACATTACAGAAATTAAACAGCTTTATATCCCTATTTAGCAGAATCTGATTTACAAATTAACTGCACATACAGGCGTAACAGATTTATTCTATACTCCCCTATGGGGGAACAAAACGATTTCTACTTAGCTCATTTAAGGCATTTAACTTAAAGAACCTGGGGGCTAAATGTTTACAGCCCTTTCAAGGAGATTAGAAAAGTCATGCACATAGGTTCACTCTCCAAGCTGAATTATATCACAGAATCTCTCACCCCTTCAGGTTTCTTCTTCTTCTGAATCAGGACCCGATTCCTCCTCCCTCTTAACGGCAACAAATTCCTGATCGATCTGCTGGACTCGTTGACCGCATCCTCTGGGTCTGTAAACTGGTATGCACGGCCGCCATAAAAGATTTGCAGGCGGGCTGGCATAAGCAGTGACTGCGAATCCCCCAAGCTTCTAAGCTAAGCTCACACTCCATCGAACTTCTTGCGTCGAGATCGTGTGGCAAAGGAGAGATCGGGGAATACATGTATTGTGTGCTCCTGCCTGCAAGATGGCATCCCTCATGGTCACTCTGTTCGTTATTAGCAAGACAGCTCTGGGTAAGTCTTGTTGTGATGTCGACGATCTTGTGGAAATCTGGTAAGCTCTGTGCATGGAATTAGCCAGACTTGGGGGCAGATTCAGTGAATTGGGCAGCCACTGTTTAAGAAACTGAAGAGGGTCCGCTTCCTCAAGATCCTCTGGCAAACCCACCAGCTGCATGTTAGAGGCCCCGCTGGCATTTTCTAGGGCCTCCAAATGATAGCGCAAATTCGTGTTCTCCTGGGCCACCTCTATCTTCACATCCTGTTCTCCCATTCTTTGTAGGATCGTCTCGATCTTAGTGTCAATGGCCTATATTGACACTTGTAGGGCCTTCCATGGCGGTTCTTGCCCTGCTCTTTCTGGCACTGAAGTTGAGGCCTGTGGCTCCGTCTGTGACTGAGACTTCGAGCCCCCTGGACCTCTTTTATGCATCCTCCCAATTGCTGAATTTACCATCAATCTGTTCCGCCTGATGTGCTCTATCTTGTTTTGCACAAAGTTTGTTTTAGATTAAGATTTTTAAACTGTTTTTAATAAAAAATAGCTTCCAAATGCAGAGCAGCTCTGACTCACGTCTGCTCAGTAAGATGCTCCACAGTGACCCCCAATCCTCCAGTTTTATTAATCTACAGCACATTTTAGTTTATCCACTTAGTTACAAACCTTAGCATATACGTATGTATACTTTTTAGGTTACTGCATAACAATCTATTTGTGGAAAGGCTTTACTATGGTATTAAGCATTATAACTTCTTTGAGGGTAAAGCAACCACTTTCTTTGACTTATGGCACAGTTAAGAAGACTTTAAGGGTGAAACATATTTCTTATGGGTTTTCACAAATTGGTTGCTAAAATAATTGAGCCTTGCTACTACAAGATGAATAGTACAGAAAGACAATTTAATAGAGCTGGATAACTGTTAATTAATATGGACTTATGCTACTTGCACTGGATGCATTTTGTTTTGACAAGTTACACACTTCGTGAATTAATGGTGGTGGTTGTGGCTCTTGATATTTCAACAAGGATTAAAAACATTTACTGAATTACAATACTATGATACTTTCTACATATGATTTATACATTAAATGTTTTGTGTAAGTATAATCACCCTGGTGAAGCCAGTGTGGCTAAACGCTGGACAGGATTTCTGGCCTTTCTCACCATGAAATAAAAATATGAAGCATCTTTTAAACAAATTTGTGTGTGGCTGGACTTAGAACTCTTTATTTGGCTCAATACTTGTGCCCACCAACCACAGACCAAAATTTGAAGATTACTTCTAGAGATATATCTGAATGGCAACAACTGGTTCCTTAATATTCCAGGCAGCCACTGGCTCCGGGATGGGAGACCCTGTGTATAAAATGCCCTTAAGGAACCTCTTGAAGGGAGACAGCTGTAACAGGTAGATAGTACTGACAGGCTTGTGGTATGCAGAAATATAACACAAGTGGACCTTAACCGTGGAATACTGGAGGTTAGCATCAGAAAGGTCCACCAGGTACTCCAGAACCTTGTCAGGCAGGCACCCAAGGCAGTCCATGCAGGTTATGGAGCATCAGCAGGAACACCTTTTCCATTTAGCTGTGTAAGTTTTCCAAGTGGAAGGTTTATGGGCAGCCAAAAGTATTTCAGAGACCTCTGGAATACCTTATATCTATTCACATCCAGGTCTTCAGAAGCCTGGCCTGTACAAGCAAAAGGAGTGCTGAGTGGATGGAACAGGCGACCCTGAGTCAGTCCACCCTGAGTGGAAGGATCCTCAAGTTGTTGATCAACAGTCTGTTCAACAGAGGAAACCATATCTGTTATGCCAGTAGGGTGATCTGTATCATCTTGCCCCTGTGCACCTTCAATCTGAGTAATATGCTCTGCACTAGAGGGACTGATGAGAATGCATACAGAAATATTTTGAAATTGTAGTCAGAATGTATCTGGATAGAAAATGCCATGACATAGACTTCTGGAGCAGAGTCGAGGCAGTCTGGTGTTGAGTGGGGATGAAAAATGATCCACATCTGGGCAACTCACTCGAACAGCAATCTCACAATGTCTGGAGCCCAGTGACCACTCGTGAGGATTGACCTCTGTTCAGCTGAGCTCGACTGCCAGACTGTTCTGCACTCCTGGCACATAAATGGCCTGGAGTAGGACCCCTACCCTACTCCAGGCACTATTCCACCATTCTTGTATCTTCATTGTTAAGAGGGTAAGAGTGTACTCTCCTTGTTTGCTGATATAATACATCAAAGACTTGTCTGCCTGGAGGAGGCCTGTTTTATGGCTGATGAGATCAACTAGGGCTTGTAGGCCATACAAGCAGCTCGCATCTCCAACACATTGATGTGGAGATGAGTCCCTAACTGGTCCCAGACACCATATGTTTGGAGTCCCTGACAGTGGGTGCCCCACCCCAAAAGAGAGGCATCCATGGTGAAAGTCACCAGATGTCCGGTTGGGAGAAGGAAAAGCCCTGGAGACTGTCTTCCAGTGACCACCATATGAATGACCTAACCACAGCCTGGTCACATAAATGGGGTAGGTCTCACCTGATGCTTGTGACCACTGTGCATTGAGTATCCACTGGGTCATTACACTGAGGAAGCTATCAAACCCAGCATGTGTTCTGCACTGCATGAAATGGGCTTGCAGAGGTTTATGCCCATTATGCAACATGCCATCTGCAGGATCGCCTGCATTTTGCCTCTGGAAGACTCAGCCTTGGTCATATCCAGAAGAGCTCCCATGAATAGCAGCAGCTCTGCTGGCTGGAGCTGAACCTCTCCAGATTAAGCAGGACCTCCATGGAGGTAAGGAACTGAGAGGCTGTGGCTACTGTGTGTTTTCATTTCCTGCAGAGATGGACTGGCAATCAGACAATCATCCAGGTAAGGGAAAACGTGGAGTCCCAATTTTCCAGGTGCACACCAGCCTGAAATTTACAAGAACATTTTAGGAAAAACAAAACAAAACAAAAAAAAAACAAACAGGATGCTTGGGGGGGGGGGGATGAGAACTTCCGATGATGTCATGAACATGGCTGCAGCCTAAAACAAGAGGCTCTCCTAGTGACCCCCTAAACAGCCTCTTCAGAAAAGCTTATCCAAACAAAATTCACCCACTAACCAAATCAGGAGGCGCTACAATGCCAAAGAAGCGAGGGGAATCGAATTATGCCCTGCTGAAACACCAAGATGGAGAGCGATCGCAGGACGAGAGGTCGGAGAGTGGGGATTCCCGGGCCTCATCGACCTTGCGCCAGAGTAGCACGGCGCCTGACCAGGCCCCACATACGATACTCCAGAGGCAGATGTCACAGATGTTAGCAGAGATAAGAGATTTCAGAAAAGAAATGAAGTCTACGGTCACCACCATACGTACAGATATCAGTAAGCTGGAGCAGCACCAGGAGAACAACGAGGCCCGTACGGCAGAATTGGAGGGGCGGCTGGAGGAAGTGGAGCGCGCCATAGTACAGCTGCTTGGGGACATTAAGACCCTACAGAACCGTGCTGAGGATGCTGAAAGCCGAGGACGCCGGAATAATATCAGGCTCTCCGGAGTCCCTGAGGGAGCTGAAGGCGGGGAGATGATTCCTTTTATACAAAAACCCTAAAAGAGCTGCTTCACCTACCTGACTCCATCTCCTGAACTAGAGCGGCTCATCGCACTCTAGGCGTCGGCCACCAGGCTCCCCGCCCCGCACGATCCTAATTAAGTTCTTGAGGAATCAGGAGAAAGAATCAGTACTGCATACGGCCTGGAGGAAGGGTAAAATCTATTATGCATCCCAACGGCCATTCTTTGAGAATGATTACGCCTCCAAATTATGGCGTGAAGGCAGGCTTACATCCCAGTGATGAGAGCTTTAAATCTCAGACATCAAATTCGGACGCCTATCCTCCAAGATGGTAGTTTTTTGAGGATGGTCCTCGACATATGACACGGCCATGATGCGACAGCAGAACTCACAGAAGAAAATGGAGATACCCCAACCCTCACGTCAGCCAGGGATCCTGAATAGCTTAAAATTTGGCCCAGAGGATGTGGAATAATGGCCAAAAGAACACTAGACGAGGCAAGGCGTGGAAGCCCTCCAAAAGATAGTCGGAGCTCTGAAGGCCCCAGCCTACCCCTAAATGGACTGGCACAAGATACCCAAGGACCGTAACCTGCGGGCTGCAAGTATATAAACCGGACTAATGTCAGACCCTGAGCCTGCCTGATTTATAGCTTAGCAGGTGTGACTGCGCTGTCTTGTAAAATAATTAACTTTCCGGGAGGTAAGCCCCTTCTTCCCGTGGTTGGGGTGGTGTGGTGGGGGGGTCTGCCGGGCTGGTGGGGGGTGTCTCGTGGGCCTTGGGGAGGAGAGCGGCTGACAGCGGTGCTTGTCTGGGGCCTGGGCGGCTCGTCCTCTTCTCGGCATCAGCGGAGGACAGGATGGGGTGGGTGAGTGGGGGGGTCTGCCGAATATGGAGCTGCTAGTGAGTGGGGCCTGCTTCCAGGACGGGCTCTGGGAGCGGAGTTAACGGTTGGGGATTGCATATAGGCCTTGCCCACACGCTGCTGAAATAAGGCCTGGCCAGGCTGGGGGAGGGAGGGAGAGGGATGGAGTTCCCGGCCATGGGAGGCGCGGTCAGAGGCCTCGCAGCGGTTGGGTGGGGGTGGAGGGAGATGAATATGGGCAAGGGGGGGGATGAGGAAGTAAATAGACGGAAAGTTGTGCTGTGCCTGATACAGTGGCTCGGGGCCCTCGGCCCGGAGGATGGGGGGCGAGGCATAGGTCAGTGGATAGCCATCATCGCAGGGCCTCTTTGGGCCTGTTTCACTAGACTCCAGCCATAGCACAGAGTGATATGGAAGTGGGGGAGAGATAAGGGAGAGAGATGGGGGGCGGGTTAGGGTAGGCTCATTAGTAGGACAATAGAGTGGGGCCATTTGGGACCAGTTGGCTGCCTGGGAATGGCTATCCAATTAGTTAGCGCATGAGAATTGGAAATAGCGGTACCACTGAGCAATGCCTAGCTCTACAGTCTAGGGATGACTAAGATGGGCTGGGAAAGGAGGGAGGCGAAGGGAGGAGGGAAATAGGAAGTTCATACCATTACTAAGCAAGCTGTTGACTACTGGTAGGCCAGGTGGTACCTATCCCAGGAGCCGCCCGGAGGGGGGAGGGGGGAACTTCGGGGAGACACTTTTGGTGCTGCAGCACACACAAATAAATCCTACAGTTTGTGCATGCAGGGGTCTAGTTGGTCAGTAACTAATTTGATCAATTACCCCTCTTGTCATGTAACAGCTGACCTGAAATTGAGCGAGAGTTCTTGACCACTGAGCATTAATAACGATTCTATATATAAAAGACCGAAAAGAAGGACAGAGGGGTGCTAGTGACTTGACAGACACAAGGCTGGATGAGGTGCAGCCTGCGTTGAGTTTTCACCTGACTGTGGGATATCCTGCTTGGCCTCGACTACTGGGCTGATGACCAGGCGCCTGGGGTAGTGCCGCCCCTGTGGCCTCCCGGCCCTGAGGAGAGCGATCCTCCACCCAGATCATCATTCGCCTCCTAAGAACACTCTTCTTACCAAGGGGGACCTGCAGAGCAGCTACATATGCCGCCTACCCCGATCTCCCTTTCCTCACTAGGCACTAAGGTGCTAGAAGCCCAGGATATCTAGGGCTCTGAAGGTAAGCTGTTCCTTACCACTGGATCAGGATTCCCTGATCTTTGGAAGTACCAACCTACTGTTACCCATTGTAAGGACCATGTTGGCCCTATCGTTGATCTGTTCTTATTTGTATGTTGATGAGTGTCAAATGCAATGTTTTATTGTTGTTGTTGTTGTGTAACTGTCACCAGATCTAAACAAAAAGACCAGCAAGCATATACCTCAGAAATGACAAGTTTGAAGTCTCTGATAGAGGGGGAAGGGTTAGACACAGCAAGACACCCTGAGTCATAGAAATGTACACCCCTAAGATTAGGCTACTCTCCCTTAATGCTAATGGCCTGGTCTCACCAATTAAAAGGTCTAAGACCCTCGCTTATGTTAGACGATCTAAAGCAGACATAATATACCTACAACAAACGCACATGACCCCTACTGAACATGCAAAGTTACAACTGAACCGGGGCAGGTTTTCATTCCTCAACTAAGGCGGGAGGCTAAGAGGAGTGGTCACAATAATTTCCCGCATACCCCTTGAAAGTAGAGTCTTCCTGGGCAGACCCAGAGGGCCGATTAGTAATTGTACAGGGTACGCTAAATGATAAACAGGTAACCCTAGCGAACACCTATCTCCCACCAGGCATCTCGGTCTCTCTTATGAGGCCCTTGTTGGACAAGATTGTACAAAAGACAAAGGGGGTTCTCATGATGGCAGGTGACCTCAACTTAATTATGGACCCTGCTATGGATACCTCTAATATGAGACCTCCTAAGCAAACAACAGCCCAAAAATTCTTCAAAAAGTCTGTGTCTGAGATGGGATGGTGTGATGCCTGGAGGAAGTTACACCCTCATTCGAGGAACTACACCTACTACTCCCCTGTACACCACACCTATTCCTGCATATACCAGGCATATACACAGGTGGAGAACTTGGGATGTTTGCAGAATGTTCAACTTGGAGATATTTCTATCTCCGACCATGCCCCCAGACCTCCACGTGATTTTGACCTCCAGCCTAAAAGACACAATGGAGACTAAATTCATACCACCTGCATTCCAACAGTTCCATGAATTTCTCACAGAAAAATACTAGAAATAAAGGCGGATAACCCAGCCAGATACTACGCCTGCAATTTGTTGGGATACGATTAAGGCTGTACTGGGACACATAATAAAATATACAGCAGAGCAAGAAAGGCAACGTAAGCACAAAGACTTAGGTTAGAGGATACCTCCATTTCTATAAATGGTTCACAAACAGGGAGATACATCAGTACTCCCCAAATACAGCAGGCTAGATACAAATTGGACCAAGTAATTCAGCAGCAAACTGAGATAGCCTTGACTTTTTTACGTAAAAGGTTTTATGAAGTAGGCACAAGAGCTACGCGGCTGCTAGCGTATCAAACCCGTAAACAAAAAAAGACAGCCATGATCCTATCCATACGCCACCTGACGGGAGGCCAACACCTCACCAAAACGCACGACATTGCGGAAGCATTTACCTCATATTATAAGACCTTATACACTCCCAAACATGCGGCATCCCCACAACAAATAGCAGAACATCTGCAGGCAATTACCCTCCCACGGCTTGCGGACTACCATAGAGAAGCACTGGTTGCTCTGATCACGGAACTGGAGGTGTCTAACGCCATTACAAATGCCAAGTCCTTCAAATCTCCGGGACCAGACGGTTATGGGGCTGAGTTCTACAAAGCAACCAAGGTACAGATCTCTCCCAATCTGCTCAATGTGTTCAACTCTGTGTTAGAGGGGAACCCACCCCCACCATCCTGGTCATATGCAACTATTTCGTAATCCCTAAACCGGATAAGAATCCACAACTATGTGCTTCGTATAGGCCTATCTCCGTACTAAATCAGACTATAAATTATTCATGAGTATACTGACCCATCGAGTAGACCAGGTGCTCCCTTTGCTAATAAACAAAGACCAAACGGGATTTGTCAGATCCCGCACCACCACGGACAGTATTAGGCGTACTCTGCATTGGTACACCACATGCAAACTAGTAAAATTCCAACCATACTAGCCAGTCTAGACGATGAAAAAGCGTTCGACAGAGTGGCCTGGCCCTTCCTATACTCGACGCTGCATAAGTTTGGGTTTCTCCTGCCTTAATTACAGCCCTCCAGAACGTGTACTCGCCCCCAGGCCTGTGTAAAGTGAATGGGCATCACTCCAGCTATCTCCCTTTCAGGGAACGAGGCAGGGATGCCCTTTTTCTCCCTGCTATTTGTAGTATTTATCGAGCCTCTAGCACAACAAATTAGAGAGGCTCGTGGAATAGAGGGTGTGGTGGTGGTGGAGTTTGCATCGGGTAGCCCTTATGCCAATTACATCCTTCTATACCTTCAGAACCCTGAACAATCTCTACCCATTGTCACGCAGATCCTGGACTCCTTCGCTTGGTTTGGGGATACAAGTTGAACTTTACCAAACGGAATTGCTAACCTTTATTACTCCTCTCAAAAGTGCACGGTAGCTACCCAGGAGGTGGAATCTACAAAAGCTTAAATACTTGGGCGTATATTCCTCCAACCCTTACGGAATACTATAAATACAATTGTATCCTTTCATCACGCAGTTGAAATCTGACTTAAATTCATGAGCAACACTCCCCCGGGCCTTGCTCGGAGGATTGATCTAGTTAGAATGATAACACTCCCGAGGGCTTTGTACCTATTTCAAAATATTCCCGTTCACCTCCCACTAAAGACTTTTTTTCGGGAACTGAACCGTCTTATCACGAAGTTTATCTGGGCCAACCAGAAAGCCCCGCCCCATGTCCATTTAAAGATCCTCACTCTCCCCCGCCAAGTCGGAGGGCTGGCGCTCCCAGATCTAAGACACTACCAACAAGTGGCAGCACTGACACACGTAATGTCCCGCAAATCAGAAAGTCCAGCCCACACTGGTTGGACATAGAGCGATCAATGCTAGATGACCACATCTACTTCGAATCCTATACCAACAAGAAAACAACTGGATATCACTTCCACATGTAAACCCTTGGCTAAGGCTCTGTTCCGCTTTGGCAGACCATTAAAAACGCATCGGTTGACACCCTTCCTACCACTTATATGCCCAATTGCAAGTTTGAGCAACTTCCCCCCAAACAGCTTAGACAATGGCATTCGGCAGTGGGAAAAGCATGGCTTGAAGTACCTGGGACAGACAATGTCGCAGGGAATGTTGTGGTCATATGCAGAGATCCAAAGGAAATACAACCTACCACGCCGGGATTTCTACCGCTACATACAGCTCCAGCACTATGTGGATGGCATCCCACGGATAATCTGGGATCGCGAGCAACTCCCTTCCATAATTCAAAATCAGGTCACCCTTAACAAAACCCTGAAACAGAGCCATCAAATATCGTTATATTACCAAGCGTTGAACGTGCAGAATTACTGTACCCTCATATTGATAGCATTCGCACACAATGGATCCAGGAATCAGACTGTCAGATATCGCCCGAAGACTGGCACAGAGCTTGGGGTTACACCGCCAGAGTGAGGAGCTCACACCAGTGGCGCAAGTTTGTGTGGAAAAATCTGGTTCGGTACTTCAGAACCCCTGCAATTACTTGCCACTTTTCCCCAACCCACTCAGCCGCCTGTTGGTGCCTATGTGGAGAACCTAGGCGAATCACACCCACATTATGTGGGACTGTCCACACTTGAGGCTATCCTTTGCACATCTGCAGACTCAATTGCAAGAAATATTGGATCCACAACTCCAACTGACATTAGAGATGTTCTTATTCTTCACTCTTCCCAAAAACCTCCGGGGCCCAAACACTAGATATTTACTCCTCTTACTTTTATCCGCAGCTAAGAAAGCGATTACAAAAACGTGGTTAACCCCTAAAGTCCCCACGACTCAGGATTGGTGGAACATCACAAGACAAATATATACAATGGAAAAAATCACGCACAGTTTGAATGACCAAGAGGAAAAGTTTACTGTCAGATGGGCCAGATGGCAAATATACTATATGTTAAAAGACCCTACATTTACTCCCTAGGAGAGTTATACAAAGAAACCCACTTAGGAATATAGCTCCCAGATTAGCCAGATGTTATTGCCTGAGATTGTGACCTGACGGAGATTGAAGAACAAAATGTGTTTGTGAAGAGATGTTGTAATAATATTGTAAGTTGGGTAATGACAAAGTTTATGACGCTTGTGGATCATGTTTGGACTTTTCTTCCTAGGTGCAACCTAGGTAGACCTTGGTACCAAGAGATTAGCTTCTCTTTCTATATCATATGGCCAGGCCAGATAATGCTGCTAGTGGTCTAACCCCTATAAATAAACAAATGAAATTAAAAATTGTATGTACCTCCCCATCCTACAGAGCAGTAACAATGTATTCAAACTGGAGCTGTTGTATTCTATTGATGAAATGTATTACTTGGATCTGGATGACATGTCTGTATATATGTTGTAAAACCTAAATAAAAAGGATATTTAAAAAAAAAAAGGGGGGGGGTGCAAAGATTTATAAAACAGAGCTGCAATGTTTTGAGAAACACACATAGATCGAAGGAAAACTCAGATGGATCTTCTCTGTTTATTCTGCCTTTGTAAATAGTTATTCTGAACAATTTTTTTTATGTTACTGCTTGTACTAATAAACACTTTTTGTGAATTCTACAGCTGCTCCCAATTTTTCCTATGCTTCCTGACCTGTGCGTCGATGACAAGCCCGTGGAAGGGACTGGCGAGGCGGAGGAGCTTCTTGCCTGGAGGTCCTTCTCCATGAGGGCGACCTTCTGTTCCAGGAGAAAGGTTTGTAAGGCCTTCTGATGGCATCGCCGTGTAGCCTAGTTGAATCCGTGGCTGATCTTGCAGGCCTGAACATCGTGGCCATGCTGGAGACAGTGGATGCAGGCATCGTGTTCGTCCCATATTAACATACTAAAAGCCAGCAGAATAGGCCAAATGGTCTGTCCTGTCTGCTCGAAAGCCAGCAACCAAAAGATATTAACCTAATATTGAGGTTCTTTTTACAGTACCTGCAATAATGGAAGAGTTTCTCGGGGTCAGTCGGCAAAAACCAAACCAAAAATCACTTTATAAAATAAAGTGACGCACAAACTAAGGTGATAAAAAGAGGAAATCGAAGATTTGGTGGTCAACTGAAGCTGCAGAGTTTCCGTGGAGTCTGATATGCAATGGTCGACGGTGTGAAATGGAGCTGCCCACACTTATACAGGGAGAATACTGGCACCTCACATCGGTGTGGGCAGCCCCAAATAGACTGCTAGCTGAAATATTTCTGTGTGGTCCTACTGCCTGGCGGCTATAGTTCCACAGGTGTGGCCGGATGCAAGAGATACCCTTGATGAAGTTCTAAACTTACTGGCATGGTAGAGAAGTTTAAACACCGCAGAAGGAGATGTTTACCTGGGTCAGTGGCTAAAGGTTCAAAATCAAGTGCAGAATGCATATTTCTGAGCAAAGCCTAGAAAGCTAGATAATCCTGTGGAACACAAGAAGGGCCTGGGTTTGCAAAGTGCAGGCTAAAGAAAGAACAGTTACGTAAGAACTTATCGTAACAATACATCTTCGAGTGGACCTCAGTCATCACGACACACCATAGGAACTTCACATTAAGTGAAGCAGGAGCCACATGGCAGACTTTCCAGCAGTACAACAGAGGTCATATAAGCCAACATCACCTGCAGACGTCAGCAACCCTAAGAAGGCATGGGCGGCCCTGCTCCCTCCTCAGTTCTTTTCCACCTGAGACTAAGGAAGGAAACCTGTGCTATAGGGGACTGAGGAGAAAGAGAGAGGTACCCAGGCCAGAATAAAAGGCTGGCCACACTGGACAGTAGTAAGGGAACCTTCCCCCAGGCCACACTGGACAATAGGAAGGGAACCTCCCCCATCCAGGAAGCACCAAAGCCACCACCACAGCGAAGAACACACAGCAGTTGGACCACAGTGGGCTCAGGGAAGGTGAGGATGGTGGAACAGAGGCACACCCAGTCAGTTGTTCCACTCCATAATCCATACACCATTCTGGGGAGCATAGTTCCCCATGGATGCACCCGCAGAGGAGACTAAGGAGGCTGAGGACAACTGTCACAAGGGAGGCCCACAGGAAGGGGGCAGAGGACACCACAGGGAAAGGAAGCAGCTCATGGTGGGGGACTCCAATTATTAGGATAGAACTGGGGGGAGCAGTGAAAACTGAAGTAAGGTGCCTGCCTGGTGCCATGGCTTGGAGGGACAGAAAGCGCATCCTCAGGATCACAAGAATAGCTGCACGGGAGTATGAGCTGGATGTCACTGTCCACCTAGGGACAAATGACTTGGCTCATCATGAGATTAGAGCAGTGCAGGAGGACTCTGTAGAGTTGGGGAGGGGCCTAAGACAAGTAGCACACACAGTATCCTTCTCAGAGGTGCTGCCTATCAATGGCATGGGTGAGGCGAGGGTACTTTGCACCATGCAGTTTAATGAATGGTTGAAAAAATAGTGTGGAGCACAGGGGTTTGGCTTCATTGGGGACTGGAGTTCCACCTGGAGGGACACCAGCCTATACTGGCAGGATGGTCTACATTTGTCCAGGAAGGAACAAGTCTTTGACCAATCGGATTAAATGCTTTATTGGCAAGCTTTTAAACTAGTCAAGGGGGGAGGCACTGATAAGCAGCAGGAAAATCCCAGCCTCTCCCTACAAAACAGGGTACTAAATCAGAAAAAGACCAAGGTAGAAAGGTCAGTGGGGGATGCTGCAACAGAAGGTAAAGCCATCAAAAAATGGAGAGCAAGGAGTACCAATGCCCGTAGTCTGGGTAACAAGCTTCCTGAATTAGTGGCCTTGATGCAGGAGGAACATCTGGATATTGTGGCAGTCAGAGAAACACGGTACACACAAAACCATGACTGGGACGTAAACATACCAGGATACACGATCTACAGGAGGGACAGGGAGGGTAAAACAGGAGGAGGAGTAGCTCTTTACATAAGGGAAGGAGTCAAAGCAACAGAACAAAAGGGTAAACAGGGAGGAGAAGAAGCACTGTGGGTCAATTTGGAGACAGGCAATGGCACCACAGTCCACACAGGGGTTGTATACAGACCCCCCTCTCAGGAGGAGGAAATGGTAGAAAGTATACTTAGAATGGCAGAAAAAGGGAAGATATTGCTGATGGGTGATCTGAATATGCCAGATGTTAACTGGAGTGCAGTTGCAGCAGCCACTTCGAAGAGTGGGGTTATTCTAGATGCCCTACAGGGGGCATGCCTTAGACAACTTATATTGGAACCCACTCGAGAGGGAGCAATCTTAGACCTGGTTCTCTCAAATGGAGATGGAGATAGGATCATAGATGTAGAAGTGGGTAGCCATCTGGGGACTAGCAACCATCGAACAGTATGGTTCACAATAAACACAGCAATAGAGTCAAGCCATACAAAGGCAACAGTACTGAACTTTAGGAGGGCTGACTTTGCCAAAATGGGTGAGTGCCTAAGGAATGCACTAGCAAATGGGCAGGAAGGAGGGGTGGAAGAACAATGGGGAATAATAAAAACTGCCATCACAGAGGTAACAAGCCTTTGTGTGAAGCAAATAAACAAAACAAAACAATGTAAGAAACCACTATGGTTCTCAAAGGAAGTGGCAGCGAAGGTTCAAGAGAAAAAGAAAGCATTCAGGAAGTACAAGGAATCACAGAAGGAGCAGGACAGAGAACTGTATCAGTTAAAGCAAAAAGGAAGCTGGGAAGGCAGTCAGAACAGCAAAGGCCCAAACCGAGGAAAAGACAGCCAACTCAGTTAAGAAGCGGGATAAAACATTTTATAGGTACATCAGGGAGCGAAGGAAGACCAAGGGAGGGATAGTGAGGCTTAATAAATGGGAGAGGGGGTGGGCAGAGGGTGACTGTGATAAGGCAGAGATACTAAACAAATATTTTTGCTCAGTATTTACAAATGAAGAGGGGGGAGCTACCTAAAACAAACAACAGAAACACTCTGGATACAGAGTTGATACCAGCCCATTTACAGAAGAAATGGTTCTGAAAGAACTTTTAAAACTGAAGGTGGACAGAGCAATGGGGCCTGATGGGATTCATCCCAGAATTCTAAAAGAACTAAGGGTAGAACTAGTGACACCACTGACTACCCTCTTTAACAAATCATGGGAGGATGGGTGGTACCCGAGGACTGGAGGAGGGCAGATGTGATTCCCCTTCACAAAAGTGGGAGCAAGGCAGAAGCAGGAAACTACAGACCTGTTAGTTTAACCTCAGTGATAGGGAAAATGATGGAATCACTTCTGAAGGAAAGAACTGTCGAGTATCTGGAGGCCAGAGGGGCACAGGACCCAAGGCAGCATGGATTCACAGTGGGAAGGTCATGCCAGACGAATCTGATAGATTTCTTTGACTGGGTGACCAAAGTAGTAGATCAGGAGGGGCTGTGGACATTGCCTACCTAGACTTTAGCAAGGCATCTGACACAGTCCCACACAAAAGATTAATAGTCAAATTAACCAGCATGGGAATGGGTCCCAGGGTGGCAGCATGGGTAAAACACTGGCTGGACAACAGGACACAGAGAGTAATAGTAAATGGAGTCCACTCTGAAGAAAGGCGGGTTACTAGTTGGGTACTGCAGGGTTCAGTATTAGGACCGGTCCTCTTCAAGGTCTTTATGTTACATTGCAGAGGGACTGGAAGGAAAAGTATGTTTCTTTGCAGATGACACAAAGATGTGCAACAGAGTTGATGCACAAGGTGGAAAGGATGAGAAGGACCTGGCAAGGTTGAAGGAATGGTCGAAAGTATGGCAGCTAGGATTCAGTGCTAAGTAGCAAGGTAATGCACCTGGAAAACAAAACCCAGGGAAGAGTACATAATGGGGGTGAGATACTAACAACAAAAAATGGAAAGGACCTGGGGTAGTCATATCAGATGACCTAAAGGTGGGCAAGCAATGTGAGAGGGCAGCAAGGAGGGCTGGGGGATACTGGGATGCATAGGAGAGGCATCACCAGTAGAAAACAGGAAGTTATTATCCCTCTGTACAGACAGCTGGTGAGACCCCATCTGGGGTACTGCATCCAGTTCTGAGACCCCACCCGCAAGGACATAGACAGGATAGAGGCAGTCCAGAGGAGGGCAACTAGAATGGTGCAGGGTCTGCAAGAGAAGCCATACGAGGAGAGACTAAAAGAGCTTAATATGTATACCCTTGAGGAAAGGAGGGAGAGGGGAAAATGATAGAAACGTTTAAGTACCTCAGTGGAATCAACAAAGTCCAAGAGGGTAGCATCTTTCAGAAAAAGAGACATGCAAGAACAAGGGGACACAATTTAAAGATGGGGGGGCGGTTCAGGGGCAATGTGAGGAAGTATTTTTTCACAGAAAGGGTAGTGGATGCATGGAACAGCCTTCCTGAGGAGGTTGTGGGGTCTAAAACTGTGGGAGAATTCAAGAATACATGGGACAGACATAAGGCAATTCCTAGTGGGGGTACAAAGAAATAGGCTGTTGGTTGGCTAGGATCTGTGGCATACTGTATCCTGTAGGTAGGGAAAGAGCAGACTAGGTTGGCCAAGAGGTCCTTATCTGCCATCAAAGTCTATGTTTCTATGTGCTCCTGGCTCACTTGAGACTGTACAAAACTTTCAAAAGTGCAGTTCTCCAGCTGACTGTAGGGTGGGGACCGAGAATGTCTTTCTCTGCCTGACTCTGTTCACTGCCCTGTGGGTGGTGGTGACAGTGGTGAGGTGCATGATGATGTCAGTTATTGTGTGCATAGAGCTAGGACTGCTTGATTGAACATTTGCTGCTGTGATATCCTCTCTCTGTTTGTGTGTGTGTGGGGCAAGAAAGAGGAAGAGAGGAGGCCATGGTACAAAACAATGGCGGGAGGGCTATCTGTCTGTGATGGATGGCATTGCAGTCTTTTTTTTTCTGCAGGGGAGCTGGGAGCTATATGGGAGCAGAATAAATGTGCAATAATCAGGGAATTTATTGGCTTTGCTTGCATTGTTTCCACTGTAAGTGATCAAAATTTACCAATATAATTAAGGGCTAGTGCTACCATCTGTGGGCTAGTGCAATCTTTTTTTTACTGTGTTATTTATCCCACCTTCCTACCTCGGTGTCCATTCCTTCGGACTATTCATACCCTCCGGACCACTGCTCCAGGATCTGCCCCTAGAGTGCTTCTTTCCTCCCTCCTATCCTGCACAGCAGGGTCTGTCCTGGAATTGGTGGTCTTGGGTGGAGCAATCGTCATCTAGGACCACCGAGGATTATCCGTTTTCTGTGCTCCCCTCAACCCTGCCCCTGGGACGCCGGGCGCAGGGCGACGTCCAGAGAGGCGGCGGCTGGCGCATGTCTCTCTAGCGCCCGACAGCGTCCCCTCCCGACTCCGTAGACGGGCGGCAGCCCCTCGAGAGCCCGTGTTCCCACCGCCTTCTCGGGATGTCGGGTGCCTATTGTACCCTGGTATCCCACCCCGAGGGAGGAGAGCATCCATTGAGACGCCAATCCTCCTCTCCCGCGCCACCCGAGTCCGCTCCTGAACTCCGGTCGCCGGGCGTGGCGCGAGGTGTAGCGTCCAGCGCCAACCTCAGCGCCACCGGCCGCTGGCTAGTGCAATCTTGAATCAATTTGCCCTGCTGGTTAGTGCAAAAAAAAGGTAAAGGTTGACCCCTGGTCTGGGAGGAAGGCCAATCAAAGCCTAAGACAGGAGACCCTGCAGGACAGCCCATCCGAAGCCTCGTTGGGCTCTAGAAGCAGCGTCCAAACCGTAGTGCTTGGTGAAAGTATGGATAGTACTCCAGGTGGCAGCAGCGCAAATGTCAGCAGCTGAGACCCTCTTGAAACAGGCCACAGAGGTAGCTATGCCCCTAGTGGAGTGGGCTTTCACCACCTCTGGCAACTTTCTGCCATGCTTGTTGTAGTAGAATACAATAAAATGGGCCATTTGGACATTGTTTGGAGACCTGAATGCCCTCTCTTTCTGGGATGAAAGAAACAAAAAGCTGCTTTGTTTTTCTGCAATCCTTAGTTCAGAGCATAGAGTATTTCAGAACTCAGTGCATGTGCTTCCCCTGGACTAGCACACTCTGGAAAAAAAACTGGTAGGTGGACAGTTTGGTTCAAGGTAAACACCTTAGGAAGAAAAAAACAGGTTACTCACCTGTAATAGTAGTTCTAGGAGTGGTATGTTGTTCATCCACACTTGTTGGCATGCCCTTTCCTTTAAGAATCTTGTCGGAAGATCTTCAAGCTGGCTCCTCCACCCACCCGGATGGTATATCCTCGGCTCCGCCCCATGATGTCAGAACTTTGAGCAGCTGGAAGCAGAGGGTTGTGCGTTGAAGCCAGGGAGGTGGGTGGATTTGTGTGGATCAACAACATATACCACTCCTAGAACTACTGTTACAGGTTAGTAACATGTTTTTTCTAGGATTGTGGATACGATGTCTATCCACACTTGTTGGCAGACACCGGCAGTTCTCTGGGAGGAGGACGCAAGGCACACCCCTACTTGGGAAAACAGAGATTGGAGAACTGAGGCCCCAAAACCAGCATCCCATCATGACTCTAAGTGATGTGGTAGTAGGAAATGAAGGTGTTTGCTGACTTCCAGGTAGCAGCCCTGCAGATTTCCTAGATAGGGATGTCCATGGAAGCAGCCACCGATGCAGCACTTTGGCAGGTGGAGTGAGCTCCTACCCCTATGGGAGGCTCTTTGCCCGCCAACCTATAGCAGAGATCAATGCATGATGTGATCCATCTGCCAATCATCCGCTTGGCTGCAGGTCTGCCAGGTGCGGCTTCAGCGAAGGTGACAAACAGCTGGCGAACCTGTCCCCGAACTTCAGCCATTCGCTCCTTATAAGAGCATGCTACTTTCAGGTCCAAGGTATGGAGCCTGTACTCTGCCTCCGAGGTGTAACTGGGGTAGTACACCGGGAGAGTCAACCCCTGGTTAAGATGAAACTCCGATACTACTTTCAGAAAGAATTTCGGGTGGGAGTGCAGGACAACCTTATCCCTGTGGAAGACCAGGTAAGGAGACTCGACAGAGGGTGCCTATAGCTTCCCAGTCCTTCTGGCTGACGTGATAGCCACCAAGACAGCGGTCTTCCACGACAGATGTGACATATCATATCTGTGCATCGGTTCGAATGGCTTGCCCATGAGTTTTGACAGTACCAGCAGAAGATCCCACAGTGGTGGTGGTTCACACATGGGAGGGGAACTATGGTTGAGGCCTTTAAAGAAGCGCCAGACCACCTTATCCTGTGCCACCGTCTGTTCACCGGCCCACGCCTGGTAAGCAGAGATGGCTGCCAGGTGCACCATAAGGGTCGTAGATTGAAGACTCTCTTTGGACAGGGACCAAAAGTAGTCAAGGATGCTAGTTACCAGACAGGACAAAGGGTGCAGGCCCTTGCCCTGGCACCAAATAGGAAATCTTTTCCATTTGAAGGCACAGCACCTCCTGGTCAACTCCTTCCTAGATGCCTCTACAATAGTGAGTACATCCTCGGAGAGACCCAATATCTGGAACTCTAGCCGCTCAGGAACCAGGCTATCAGGTGCAGGGATTGAAGGTCCGGATGGAATACCTTCCCCTGACTGACTGACATCAGGTCTGGGCGTACGGGAAGATGCCTCGAAGGCTTGGAGCTGAGGCTGAGGAGATCTGGATACCAGAACTGGTGAGGCCAGTCTGGGGCTACCAGGATCACTTGTGCCTTGACCCTCAAGACCTTGAAGATCACCTTGTGAACAAAGAGAAGTGGAGGGAAGGCATAGAAGAGGCCTGGGGTCCACGGCCTCGAGAAGACATCCCCCTGCAGTGAGCCCTGCTGAGGGGGGCGGGCATGAAACAGCCTCAGCTTTGTGTTCTCCCTTGAGGCAAACAGATCCACCTGAGGTTTGCCCCAGTGGGAGAACAGGCTGTGTACTACCTCTAGATGGAAAGACCACTCCTGGGACGCCTCGCCCATACGGCTGAGTGTGTCTGCCAGTTGATTTGAGGCTCCTGCCACATGGATGGCTAGCAGATCTGCCTCCATTCGGCTCACGAGAGTCCAGATGTGAAGTGCTTCCCTGCATAGAGGTCGGGAGTGCATGCTGCCCTGCTAGTTGAGACAGTACGTTGCCGTGGTATTGTCCGTCTGGACTTGCACCACCTGACCCCAAAAGAGCGGAGTGAATGCTGACAGTGCCAGCCGGACTGTTCTGAGCTCCAGCAGGTTGATATGACATTGGGATTCTTAGAGGGTCCAGAGCCCATGGACTCTGTGATTCCCCATTCTGGCACCCCAGCCCGCGAGAGGCATCGGTCGTAAGAACGACCGACAGCTCGGGACAGACAAGTGGGATCCCTTTCTGCGAGTGTGCTAGGACAGTCCACCATTGGAGAGTGCCCCACATCTTCCGAGTCACAGTGACCAGCTGGTTGAAGTCACCATGTCGCTAAGTCCACTGGCTGGCCAGCTCCCATTAAAGGGGGCGCATATACCACCAGGCCCATTGCACCATGACAGTGCAGGCCACAATGTACCCATGAAGGTGCAGGAAGTCCCAGGCAGGGTGCAATTGCCCAACCAGAAATGACTGGGCAAAGGAGGACAGAACCTTTGCCTTGTCCATCGGGAGCCTGGCTCTGGCTCGGCAAGAATCGAGCTCTGCCCTGATGAGCAGATCATCTGCGAAAGTACGAGTTTCGACTTGGTCTCACTGACCAGGAGACCAAGTTCGATGCAGGTCTGGAGGGCCAGATCCACCGACCTCTCCACCTCCTGTCTGGAGGAACCTGCTATGAGCCAATTGTCGAGTAAGGGGTACACTTCTGACCCTTCTATGTCAAGATGGGCCACCACCACTGCAATGCATATGGTGAAGACCCAGGGGCCAAATGACAAGTCGAACGGCATGGCTTGAATTCGAAGAGGCCCCTCCACACTGAAACGGAGGAATCTGTAGTGAGATGGATGGATCGAGGCGTGAAAGAATCGTCCTAGAGATCAAAGAGCACAACCATGTTCTGCTCAAGAGAGAGATGGTATGATCTGAGACAGAGTTACCATCCTGAATGTGCAGAACCTGAGAAACTGGTTCAGGCTGTGCAGATCTAGAATGGGGCGCCAGACCCCGTCCGTTTTGGGACCAGGAAATACCTGGAAATGAACCCTGGGTTGACAGGGGGATCCGCGACTCTGGCCACTACCTCCTTGCAGAGGAGTTGGGCGATGTCATCTTGGGGAACTGAGTGTGCACGTACAGCATATCCTCCTGTGGGGTGCGGGCTCGGCTTGGTGGGTACTGCTCAAATTCCAGAGGCAAACACTGGCCGACCACTTCCAGAACCCACCTGTCCGTTGTTAACAGTGGACCAGGCAGAAAGGAAGTAGCAGAGCCGGCCCCCCCACGGGAGGACCTAGAGCTGGTGTGATGGGTATGGGGTTGGCCACCCCCATCCCATCACTGTGCAGGCTTGGAGGAGGAGGGGGATCCAATCTGGGGACCACTGGGACCCTTTCCTCCAGGCTTTTGGGCTGCTGGGGGCCCTGACTTGGGCCGAGGGTGATAAGGTTGAGCCTGCTGCTGTTGCTAACCCGAATGAAATGGGGCTGCTTGCTGCAGGGGCAGAAGGCCGGAAAGGCTTTCTTTTCTGCTTTTTGGAACCCTGGGGCTAACACAGAAACATAGACTTTGACGGCAGATAAGGACCGCTTGGCCCACCTAGTCAGCCCATTTCCCTACCTATTGGGTAAGCTGCAGATCCCAGTTAACCAACAGCCTACTTCTTCCTACCCCCCACCAGAACTGCCTTATGTCTGTCCCATGCATTCTTGAATTTCCCTACTGTTCTTGACCCCACAACCTCCTCAGGAAGGCCAGTCCATGCGTCCACCACCCTTTCCATGAATAAAAATACTTCCTCATATTGCCCCTGAGACGTCCCCGTCTTCAGATTGTATCCTTGTTCTTGCCGTCTCTTTTTCTGAAAGGTGCTACCCTCTTAGACTTTGTTGATTCCCTGAGGTACCTGAAAGTTTCTATCATGCCCCCCCCCCCCTCAAGGGTATACAGATTAAGCTCCTTTAGTCTTTCTTCCTGTGGCTTCTGTTGCAGACCCAGTACCATTTTAGCTGCCCTTCTCTGGACTGCCTCCATCCTGTCTATGTCCTTGCGGAGATGGGATCTCCAGAAATGCACACTGTACTCCAGATGGGGTATCGCCAACTGTCTGTACAGAGGGATAACAACTTCCTGTTTTCTACTGGTGATGCCTCTCCCTATACATACCAGTATCGCCCCCAGTCATTCTTACTGCCTTCTCGCATCGCTTGCTTATCTTTAGGTCATCTGATATGACTACCCCCAGGTCTCTTTTCATTTTTGTTGTTAATACCCCCCCCCCCCAATTGTGTACTCTTCCCCTTGGTTTTCGTTTTCCAGGTGCATTACTTTGCATTGAATCTAAGCTGCCATACCTTTGACCACTCCTCCAACCTTGCCAAGTCCCTTCTTATCCTTTCTGCCCCCTTGTGTATTAACCTTATTGCAGATCTTTGTGTTGTCTGTAAAGAGGTATACTTTTCCTTCTGGTCCCTCTGCAATGTCACTTATAAAGACATTAAAAAGAACCAGACCCAGTACTGAACCCGGCAGCACCCCACTAGTAACCACCCTTTCTTCAGAGTGGACTCCATTTACCATTACCCTCTGTGTCTTGTTGTCCAGCCAATTATTTACCCAGGCTACCACCCTTGGACCCACTCCCAAGCGGGCTAATTTGCTTATTAATCTTTTGTGTTGGGCTGTGTCAAATGCCTTGCTAAAGTCTAGGTAGGCCATGTCCATAGCCCCTCCCTAGTCTACTATTTTGGTCACCCAGTCAAAGAAATCTACTAGATTCATCTAACATGACCTTCCCGCTGTGAATCCATGCTGCCTTGGGTCCTGTGCCCCACTGGCCTCTAGGTATTTAACAATTCTTTCTTTCAGAAGTGATTCCATCATTTTCCCTACCACTGAGGTCAAGCTAACTGGTCTGTAGTTTCCTGCCTCTGCTTTGCTTCCATTTCTGTGAAGTGGAACCACATCCACCCTCCTCCAGTCCTCAGGTACCACACAATCCTCCCATGATTTTGTTAAAAAGGGTCGTCAGTGGTGTCACTGATTCTCCCCTTAGTTCTATTAGAATTCTGGGGTGAATCTTGTCAAGCCCCATTGCTTTGTCCACCTTCAGTTTTAGGAGTTCTTTCAGAACCGTTTCTTCTGTGAAAGGACTGGTATCGACCCCCCTATCCGGAGTGCTTCTACTGATTGGATTGGGTACCTCCCCCCCCATCTCTTTTGTGAATACTGAGCAAGTATTCGTTCAGTATCCCTGTCTTTTCACTGCCCTCTCTGCCCACCCACCCTCCCTTTTTAAGTCTCCCCATCCCTCCCTTGGTCTTTCTTCACTCCCTAATGTACCTATAAAAGGTTTTATCCCCCTTCTTAACCGAACTGGTTATCTTTTTCTCGGTTTGCGCCTTTGCCATTCTAATTGCCTTCCCCGCTTCCTTCTGCTTTAAATGGTACAGTTCTCTGTCATGCCCCTTCTGTGTTTCCTTATACTTCCTGAATGTTATCTTTTTCTCCCCAACCACCTCTTTTGAGAACCATAGTGGGTTTTTCCTTCGTTTTATTTGCTTCGCACAAAGGCCCGTTGCCTCTGTGATGGCAGTTTTGATATTTCCCTATTGTTCCTCCATCCCTCCTTGTTGCCTGTTTGCTAGTGCTTTTCTGAGGCACTCTCCCATATTGACAAAGTCAGCCCTCCTGAAGTCCAGTACCCTCACTTTTGTATGGTGTGGCTATGTTTATCGTGAACCACACTGTTTGGTGGTCACTTGTTCTTAGATAGCTACCTACTTCTAGATCGGAGATCCTCTCTGTGTCCCCATTTTAGAGTACCAGGTTTAAGAGTGTTCCCTCCCGAGTGGGTTCCAACACTAGCTGCTTGAGGCATACCCCCTGTAGGGATCGAGAAAGACCCCACTCTTGGATGTGGCTGCAGCAAAGGTGCGTCTGGTCCTCTGTCTGAACGTCAGACGCTTTGGCCCTGGCTAACAACTAGGTGTCAAGCCCTGTAGTCGTAGGCTTAGTGTGGCCGGATGTCAGACCAGCGGTCGTCAGGTCCTCTGGCGTAGTCCCAAGCCACTCCAGTGAGGTCAACGACGACTTGGAAACTGACGTTTGGTCTAATTCTAGAGTGATGGAGACAGACGACGCCGGGGGCTTTCGTTGGTCCGAAGGAATGGCCAATGACAGTTTAGGCATGGAGGGTACTTTCTTGGTGTGCTTGCAAGCCTGGTGACTGTCATGGTTGTCAGCCTTGGCTAACAGACTGGAGGACAAGCCTTACCCGTGGCAGGGCCAGAATGGACGCCTGTCGAAGTAGAAGTAAAAGAGAACAAGTCCTCAGCACTAGATCCTAGCATATGTTTATGGGGTCTGATGGCCAGAGACAATGAAGAGAGAGCCTAGGAAGGCTCTTGCCCCAAAGCTCCACCTGATGCCTGGGAAGAGGCGGAGGGCTTAGCGACCCTGGGGGGGGGACCGAATCTGACCACCAGCCAGAGGCCTTGGAGCTCTTGTGCAGGGAATGGGACTGCGAGTCTGATCTGGACTTCTTGTCTGTGTTGTGATGCTTCCCCAAGTGCTTCTTCTCCTTGAGGGAGGCGTCATGGGCAGAGGATGAAATGCTGTGCCCAGAGTGAGACTTTTGCATTGAGGCCACTTGTTGTTCCAGCAGGTGAGCCTTGAGCATCTTCAGGTAGCGAATGCAGCTGCGCTTGTTAAAGCTGAGGTAGTGCGGGCCGTCGTCCAACTTCTGCTGCAGTCCCAGGCACAGCAGGCAAGCTGAATGGCAGTCTTTGGCCGGAATTTGTTTGCTGCATGCACACTTTGCCTTACGCCGTGATGTAGAAGTAGAAGGCTTGAACTGTGCGGAATGTCGAGTAAAAATGGTTGATGATAGCAGAAGGCATCCGTGGAGCCGAAATGCAGGGTTGACGGCGGGAAAAGAACTGAGGTGGTGCCAGGGGACCGCCTCCTACATACTGAGGATGACATCGGGGTGGAGCTGATGGCGGGGGCAGTCCCCTGTCTTGGATTGCTAGCGAGAAGTTTTCTGTGGGGTCCTAGTGCCTGGCAGCATAGTTCAAACAGTTATTACCTGCTGCAAGAGCTCTATCTTGAAGTGAGATCATACACTGCATCATCTTGGGTAGTTTTATTTTTATCTATTTGCTTGTAGACTGTGGTGAATAAGGGAGGAGGAGGGTGGGGACGGGGGGTTGGGCCGAGCAGCCTGATTGCGGTAGTGGGGACTAGAAGACACCCTGGGAATGAAATGATTGCACTGAATGAGGGCCTCCTTGTTTAGTGCCCATGCCAAGGGCTCCATGTTCAATAGGTCGGTACCCTTGAACTGCTCCGGTTTCTCACCAAACCCATGCGGTGTTGTGTAATGCCAGATCTATTAGAAACAAGTCAGCTATTATAGCTGATTTGGTTTTGGATCATCTGATCTGGCATGCATCACCGAACCTGGCTGGATAAATGCTGGTCCCATTTTGAGTCAGCGATTCCAGCCAGTTTCTTAGTAATACACCGTCGCGAGGTTGGGTCGCGGGACGGGGGCAATTTGTTTTAAATCAGAGTTGGGCCTTGTTGACGTGCCAGTTGAGGACACCAGATACTTTGAGTGTACCACAGCCACAGGTGTGGGGTGCAAACTTGTTCTTGTCTATCGTTCACCAGGTGGCAATACTTAGTTTTGCAGAAGTCGCAGATTTCATCGTCGACATGGTGTTGGGACTCCCAGGCTGATGGTACTGGGGGATTTCAATGCCTGGATCGATGATGAACTTTCTAGTTTGGACAAGACTTCCTCCGAATTATGAGCTCTTTGGACTTCACACAGGTAATTTCCTCTGTGACTCATAATCACGGTCACTCACTGGACCTGGTCTTCCTTCTGGGGTGGAGGCCTCCGATTTGGGAGTGGAACCTGTAGGATGGTCCAACATCACGTCATCAGGTTTAATTTCTTGTCTCCCCGTGAGGCCTGCCCTGTGGAGATGGTCCGATACCGCTCTTTACAGGGTTTGACCCCCTGATGGCTTTCTGGCAGTGCTGGACCTATCTGGAATTCCAGATGTATGCGAGGGTCTGGAGAACCTATTCCAGGCTTTTAATTGAGCAGTGGAAGGAGCTCTGGATTCACTTGCTCCTTTCCGTGGTTGCACGCTCACTATCCGCCCTCGGCCCCCATGGTTTGACGGGACCTTGAGGGGGATGAAGCGGGCGGGGTGAAGGCTAGAGCTGGTTTGGCGTAGATCCGGCTTAAATGCTGACAAGCTTAGACTGATGGAACATTATAGACTACCAGTCATCAATCTCCTGTAAGAAGGCAGAATTCCTGTCCAGGGAGTTGTTACCACACAGAATCGACCAGCTCTGCTGTTCCGAACCATGGACAGACTGTACAATCCAGCGGTCTTGAGTCAGAAAGCCTTGTCACAAGTGGAGTGTGATGAGTTTGTTCGCTTCTTTGCTGATAAGGTTGCCGACATCAGGATGGAGATTCGCTTATCACCAGGGTTCGACAAATCCAATAGCCCGACGTCCCGGGCTATCACTGCACAGTCAAGGACAAGTACTTTGTGTGGAGCCAGTAGTCCACGGACAAGTAGTGCCATTTAACATTAAAAAATACAATTTTCTGCCTGCTGTTCTCTTTCTCACCAGTAGGGTGATGCGTGCCAAGTCCGACTTCTGTGGGGTCATGTGACAGACCAGAGAGCTGGGTAGCAGAGTTGTGAAGAGGAGCCTGGGAATGCAATAGGTGTACCGCCGTGCAGGGGGAGAGTGGCCTGGGAGAGAGAGGTGCCGTAAAGCTGAAGAGTCGTGAACCAGGAGTCGAGTGGCAGGGAGGAGCAGGTCATATCGTCAAAAAGCTCAGGTAATGCAGGAGGGAACCTAGTGGCTGTGTCAGTAGCGAGGGCGGCTCATGAGTAGCATCAAAGGCGCTTTTTTCTTTCACTCCATCGCAGGGAAAGGATGTGGGTGGCTGTCTGCTTTACGACGGAAGGGAATGGCACTACTCATTTTCAGTGTCAGCTTTGGCTATTTGAGGGGAGACCTGAGCTGCTCTG
The DNA here is from genome assembly GCA_016271365.2 of Neoceratodus forsteri. Classification (NCBI taxonomy): domain Eukaryota; kingdom Metazoa; phylum Chordata; order Ceratodontiformes; family Ceratodontidae; genus Neoceratodus; species Neoceratodus forsteri. The sequence goes on along the minus strand of CM057451.1, from coordinate 264,503,553 downwards.
GAGTCAATTCTGGGCACGAAAATGACTGAAAAAAAAAAAAGCTGAAAATTGGTGATGGAGACTGACTGACGGGGGAGGGGGCAGAGCCGCGAAGTGCGCTTATCAGTAAGATTGGGTCCGTCAACTACCTCTCCAACACTGACCAAAAAGGACAGAAAAAAGTGAACAAAATAAAGAAAAGTGTAGTGCGTGTGTGTGTGTGATTTGGAAGGCAGGGTTTGAAGGATACTAGAGGGAGAAGGACAGCTCCATGGAGGAAAAAGGACATGCAGCTGAACAAGAAAAATAATTCTCATTGTCCTTCTGATTATTCTTTCTAATATTTCTCTTGTTGTGATACTTGACTCAGACTTGAACTTGTGTTAATTTACCAAAAAAAAAAACAAAAACAAACAAAAAACCTTTATTTTTCCTGTTTTCTGATAGCCTAAGCTGGCATCTACCTAGTATTAATAATACAATCTCCCACACCATGTACCTTGTTGGCAAATACGTTTTTATTTTAATTTCCCTTGAAATACAGCCTACCAACCATGGACTACCATTTTTGGCTAGGCCAGTTGTCCTGGACTAGCACACAATATTAAAATTTGTCGATCCCTGCTTATCACGCCGTATGGGGTTACTGGTGGTCGGAGTGAGGTTGCGACTCCATGTTTGCTGGGCCAATTTTGATCGACTGGTGATCGAGGATATCATGCGGCTTCTCTGCAGTATGCTTCCAACTTACTGTCGCTTAGATCCGGGCCCTACTCGCCTTTTAATGGGGTGCGTAGATGTGATCGGCCCGGTTGTCACGGAATTAATCTGGTGCTCACTGGAGTCGGGGGAGTTCCCCAGTTCCCTGAAGGAGGCTGTGGTTACCCAGCTTCTCAAGAAAACATCTCGACCCAGATTCTCCTGCAAACTACAGACCAATCTCTAACCTTCCCTTTATAGGGAAGGTTATTGAGAAAGTTGTTGCACAACAATTGGAGAACCATCTTACCATCCATGCTATCTACGATCCCCTCCAGTCTGGTTTTTGTAAGAGACACAGTACTGAGACTGCTCTGGTTCGGGTATTTCATGATCTCCTGATGGCTAGCGACCAAAGCAACGCTCCATCTTGGTCCTCCTGGATCTCTTTTCAGCTTTTGACACTGTGGACCAAGGGGTACTTCTTGATCACCTGTGGCCTGTCTGGTACAGTCCTCAGATGGTTCCATTCTTTCCTCACTGGCAGGTTGCAGAGGGTAGTATCAGGGATTTTTCCTCTGATGCCTACTCCTGCCATGTGGGGTTCACTTGAGGCTCAGTCTTGTCTCCATGTTGTTTGCGGTGTATAGGCTTCCATTAGGAGACATTGTAAAGACGGTATGGGCTCAGTTTTCACTGTTATTCAGATGATACTCAGTTTTACCTGTCTTTGTGCCCAAAGCAGGATAGTGCACTCTCAGTCTTTTCTGTCTCGCTGAAATCCAAGATTGGGTGAATTCCAGTTGGCTGAGACTGAACCCTGACAAGACAGAGGTGTTAGTGGTGGACCCAGGTCACCAGATAGGGGGGCCGGTTGCTGGGTGGCCATCTGGGCTTTGGCTCGGGGGCTCCCAACTCCTGACCTCTCAACAGGCGCGGATTCTGGGGGTGATATTTGATGTTGGGCTGACACTTCATTCACAGGTGTCAGCTGTGGTCAAGTCTTCCTTTTATCATCTGAGGAACATCACCCAGATTAAGCACCTCATTCGTCTGGTGACCTCCCAACGTTGGTCCATGCTTTTGTGACCTTGCGCCTTGATTACGGCAACTCCCTGTATGTAGGGCTTCCAGGGGTTGATATCCACCGCTTGCGGCTAGTGCAGAACGCTGTGGCCAGGCTACTGTCTGGGTCAACTCGATCCAGTCATATATCACCTGTGCTGTGAGCTCTGCACTGGCTGCCTGTTCAGTGGTGAATCCTTTAAGTTAGCTTGCTGACTTTTAGAGCCCTACGGCAACTGACGAGGGATTGCTAGAGATTCTCAGGGTGTGTCTGAACACCTTGGGAGCCCAAGCATTTGCTGCCCCCCCACCGTGGAATTCTCTACCTGTCAGAGAGTGCCAAACAGTGGAGAGATTTAAAATTTTTTAAAAACACATTTATTTACATGTACCTTTCCTGACTTTTAGTATGTATAACTGTATATTTTAATTTTAATTGTTTAATTTATTTTTTGAATTATTTGGCTTTTAAAAAACTGTACAGCGCTTTAAGCGGCCCGTTAGCTGGGTTGGATTTCTGCTTGCGATACCGGCGACCAGGTTCTGGAGCAGACTCGGGTAAGCGGAGGGCTGGCAGGGGAGAATGGTTTGAGCATCCCGACAGCTCCCCTTCTCCGGGGGGACCAATGCCCGCAGCTTGCCTGACCCGAGCAAGGCTCGAGAGTACAGCAAGCCGTTTCGCGAAGGGGCAGGCGTCTGTAGCGTGCGTGTGGTGGATGTCGGTAGTGGCGCCTTGATGTCAGGCGCACACCACACGAGGAGAAAAACCAGAGGAAATCAGCCTTCCATCGGCGGAAGGACGAGGCACCAGGCAGCGAGCCCTCAATATGTTACCACCGGCCGGTGGCGCTGAGGTTGAGGCACTGGAGCGCCACCTCGCTCACGCGCGGCGACCGGGTTCAGGCGGACTCGAGTCGCTGGTGGGCCGGCCGGGTTAGGCGGCGCCCCACGACAGCTTGCCTACTCCGGGGAGGGTCAGGCTATAGCCCGAACACTTGTCTGACTCCGAGCGGAGGCTCGGAGTACTGCAAGCCCCCAATGTTAAGGGGAAGGGCTGCCGACATACAGCGAGACGTCGGTGCTCTGCGCCTTGACGTCAGGGAGTCCTACACTGTAGGGGGTGGGAGAAAGCGGAAAAATGCCTACCATCGCCGGGAAGATGGAGCCTCCGGAGACGTGCCCTCGATGTGCCTCCGCCCGCCCGATGGCCCCCGGACCGACGAAATCTGATTGTTGGGGTAAGGGGGCTCTGCCCCATCCCCGCTCGGGGGGCTAAACCGAAGCTCTATGGGGTTCCTGTGGGGTCATACAGGCAGGGTGGAAGGCAGAGGGATGTCTACCTTGAGGCTCCTGAAGGGTTGGGGATTGTAGGCAGGAAGGAGGAAAAATAGTAATTTCAAAAAAAAAAAAAAAAAAAATGTTACCACCAGTCAAGACCACCTTGCCCGATGAAATCAAGTAAGTGTATGGGGTGTACGGGCCCCAACTCATTCCCCACCCGGGGGGTATAACCACGGCTACACAGGGCGCAAGACTGGTGATGGGTTGGGTAGTTAGCAGAGGGATGACTCCCGGGAGCCTCCGAAGGGTCGGAGATGGAGGGCTAGTAGGAGGGAAAAATAGCCCACAGCCCCTCCCTAGTCTACTACTTTGGTCACCCAGTCAAAGAAATCTATTAGATTCGTCTGACACGACCTTCCCATCGTGAATCCATGCAGCCTTGTGTCCTGTGCCCCACTGGCCTCTAGGTACTCAACAATTCTTTCCTTCAGAAGTGATTCCATCATTTTCCCTACCACTGAGGTCAAACTAACTGGTCTGTAGTTTCCTGCCTCTGTCCTGCTCCCACTTTTGTGAAGAGGAATCACACCTGCCTCCTCCAGTCCTTGGGTACCACCCCATCCTCCCATGATTTGTTAAAGAGAGTAGTCAGCGGTATCACTAGTTCTACCCTTAGTTCTTTTAAAATTCTTGGGTGAATCCCATCAGGCCCCATTGCTTTGTCCACCTTCAATTTTATTAGTTCTTTTAGAACCCTTTTTTCTGTAAATGGACTGGTATCGACCCCCGTCTTCAGAGCGTTTCTCTTGTTTGGTTTAGGTAACTCCCCCTCCTCTTCCTTTGTGAATACTGAGCAGAAATATTCGTTCAGTATCCCTGCTTTTCACTGTCACCCTCTACCCACATTCCCTCCCTTTATTAAGCTTCAGTATCCCTCCTTTGGTCTTTCTTCGCTCCCTAATGTACCTATAAAAGGTCTTATCCCCCTTCTTAACAGAATTGGCTATCCTTTCCTCGGTTTGGGCCTTTGTTATTCTGACTGCCTTCCCAGCCTCTTTCTGCTTTAACTGATAAAGTTCTCTGTCCTGCTCCTTCTGTGTTTCCTTATATTTCCTGAATGCTGTCCTTTTCTCCTTAACCTTCCTGCCACCTCTTTTGAGAACCATAGCGGTTTTTCCTTCGTTGTGTTTATTGATTTGCTTTACACAAAGGCTTGTTGCCTCTGTGATGGCTGTTTTGATCCTCCCCATTGTTCCTCCACCCTCCTTTTGCCTGTTTGCTAGTGCTTTCTGAGGCACTCTCTCATTTTCCCAAAGTCAGCCCTCCTAAAGTCCAGTACTCTTGCTTTTGTATGGCTTGGTTGTATGGCTGTGTTTATCATAAACCATACTGTTTGGTGGTCACTTGTTCCCAGATGGCTACCCACTTCTAAATCTGAGATTCTTTCTCCATCCCCATTTGAGAGTACCAGGTCTAAGATTGCTCCCTCCTGAGTGGGTTCCAATACTAGCTGTCTGAGGCATGCCCCCTGCAGGGCATCAAGAATGACCCTGCTCTTGGATGTGCCTGCAGCAAAGGTGCTCCAGTTAACATCTGGCATATTCAGGTCCCCCATCAACAATATCTCCCCTTTTTCTGCCATTCTATGAAAGCCTTCTATCATTTCCTTGTCCATTCCCTTCCCCTGAGATGGGGGTCTGTATACAACCCCCATGCGGATTGTGGTGCCATTTCCTGTCTCAGGGTGACCCAAAGTGCCTCATCTGCTCCCTGTTTACTCTTAGTTCTGTTGCTTTGATCCCTTCCTTTACAGAAAGCTACTCCTCCTCTCTTTACTCTCCCTGTCCCTCCTGTAGATTGTGTATCCTGGTATGTTGACATCCCAGTCATGGTTCTCTGTGTACCATGTTTCTGTGACTGCCACAATATCCAGGCAGCCCTCTTCCATCAAGGCCACTAGTTCAGGGAGCTTGTTACACAGACTACGGGCATTAGTACTCATCACCCTCCACTTTTTGATAGCCTTACCCCTTTTAGCCCCATTTCAGTCCTTACTGCCTTTGCCTTTTTTTACATTTAAATCTGTTCTGCTTCCTAATAACTTCTGTACCTTGGTGTTTATCTCACTAATCACCATGTTTTGTGGGGGGAGGCTTGGATTTCCCTGCTCCTTTTCAGTGCCTCCCCCCTTGGCTAGTTTAAATGCTTGCCAATGAAGCATTTAAACCTCTCACCTAGGATCCTGGTCCCCCGGACAGATGCAGACCATCGCACCAGTATAGGTCTGCATCCCTCCAGGTGGCTCCCCAGTCCCCAATGAAGCCAAAACCCTGAGCTCCACACCAGTTTTTCAACCACTCATTGAATTCCCTGGTGAGAGGTGCCCTAGCATCTCCTTGCCATAGACAGGCAGCACCTCCGAGAAGGTTACGTTATGCCACTTGTCTAGGCCCTTCCCAACTCTACAAACTCCTCTTGCACTGCTCTGATCCCTCCTAGCCAGGTCATTTGTTCCTAGGGTGGACAATGACATCCAGCTCCCTCCCTCGTGCAGCTCCGCCCACGATCCTGAGGATTCGCTCCTGTCCCTCCAAGCCGTGGTGCAGGAAGCACTCTCCCTCTCCCTTCCTCCCCCATTTCTACCCCCTATTGATTGAGTCCCCACCAGGAGTTGTTTCTTCCCTGTGGGGTCCCATGCCACCCTCCTGTGGGTCTCCTTTGTGAAGGTTCCCAGCATCCTCCTTAGTCTCCATGCAGGTGCCTCCATAGAGGAACCACTATCCACAAGAAGCGAATGAATTGTGGAGAGGTACAGCTGGAGGGATGTAACTCTGTTCCACCACCCTCTCCCTCCTTGAGCCCACCCTGGTCCAGCCTCTCCTCTTTCTTGGCAACCTCTGAGGTAGTGGCATTGGCCCTGGTGGTCCCTGGGTGGGGGAGGAGGTTTCACGAATCCTAGCCAGGTCAGCCTGGAGACGGGCAACCTCCTCTCTCAGACCAGAGAGGTGCCTGCAAATAGGCTACAAATAGACTACAAATGTTTATACAGGCTGCAGGGGTGAGGCAAGTAAGCCATCAGAGCAGGAGCAGGGACTAATGTTAAGGAGGTGGGTGCTCAGTCCCTTCTGAAATGTGGCCAGGAAGGGCACTTCCTGGAGGTGGTTAGGGAGCTTATTCCAGGATGTGGGGGTTAGGAGGGCAAAGGATTTACAGCCAGCTACAGAGCAGACCATGGGGATTTCCAGCAGTTTTTTGCCCAAGGAACGGAGTGGTCTGCTGGTCTGCTTTGGGGCAAGTAGCCCGATTAGCCCCGCAGGAGGTTGGGAGTCGAGGAGCTTATATGTCCAGCTTAGCTGTGGGTACTGAAGCCTGTTGTTCAGGGAGGGCCAGTTGAGTGAGGTGAGGGCTTCACAGTGGTGGGTCCTCGGGTGGAATTTCGTGGAAAAGCGTGCGATTTTGTGGTACAAAGTTTGTAGTCTGTAGTTGTCAAGTACTGCGGTGCCAAGTAGGATAGGGGCTGCGTAGGTTAGGGTTGGGAGAAAGATTCTCTGTGCAATCGGCAATCTTGTCTCTGGTATCATATTATCGCTTAGGCGGTAGAGAAGGTCCAGTTTTTGGTGAATATTTTTGTTACCAGATCCACGGCGTCTGGCGTTAGCCTGATCTAGTGTGAGGCCCAGGTATTTGAAGGATTGTACCTCAATTTTGGAGTCGAGATCGGTAGCAAGTGGAGGAAGATGGGCCAGGAGGGACCCAGGGATTTGGTCCAAATAGTAGCGCCTAGGTCTTACTGGGGTTAAGTACCAAGCGATTCTCGACCAGCCAGGTTTCAGCCTTAGTGAAGTCTGATGGCAGCAGGGGCCCTAGGTCATCCAGGTGCAGCTTAGTTCTATAAAGTACTGCATCATCAGCGTACTGTACCATGGAGCTGTTCCCACAGTGGCAGCGGAGGTCGTTGACAAACAGGGAGAACAAGAGCGGGCCCAGGATGGAGCCCTGTGGGACCCCCTTGGTTAAAGGTAGGGGTTCGGAGGTGGCCCCTCTCCACTTGACCTGTTGAGAGCATCCAGTCCAGTTCAAGGAGTGTTGGTCAAGTCCAAATTGGCTTAGCTTTGCTAGCAGAAGTGGGTGATCTGCCAGGTCAAAGGCCTTGGTAAGGTCGATGAACACGGCCCCTGTGGGGGTACCCTTATCCAAGGCAGCTAAGATGTCTGAGGTGAATCTAATGATTTGCTACAGAACACAGCTGTCCAGTTACTCATGGGCTTAGCCATATTACTCTGGTGCTGCGTGATCTGCACTGGCTGCCGATGAAATGGCGTATCTTGTTTAAAATAGTTTTATTCATAGCCCTCCCAGTAACCTGGCTCATTAACAGATCTCTACTTGAAGGAGTTGCCCCTGCCAAGTGGAAGCAAGCCTACGTGGTACCCATGCACAAAAGAGGCATTGAGGAGCCGGCAGAAAATTATAGGCTGATCTCCTCCTGTGCACCCTAGCCAAATTCCAGGAGAGGGATTATCTATGGCCAACTCAGCGACTACTTGGAGGCAAACCACCTGCTTGCCAGCACCCATGGGTTTAGACCAAAGAATGGCACGGACACTGCCCTTATTAAATTCTCTACGGACATCCTTGAGGCCCTTGACAAAAGCACCCCCAAAGAGGTTGCAGTTATAGATTTGACCAAGGCCTTCGACCTAGTGGTCCATGGTCTGCTAGTGGCTAAACTGAAGTGCCTTAGTCTAGATCAACATTCCCTAAACTGGTTCACAAGTTACGTGTCCAACGCTCCCAGCAAGTAAAGTGGAGAGGGCCCATTTCAGAGCAACTCCCTATCAATGAGTGGGTGCCCCAGGGATCAATACTGGACCCCCTCCTGCTCTCTCTTTTCATGAATGACCTCAGTGGTAACTGGGGGGATAGTCTGTATAGTCCAGTATGCAGATGATACGGTGATTTATAGAACGGTACCCAGCATAATGAACCTAGGTAGGTACCTGCAAGAAAACTTTCTGTCTCTGGAAAGGTGGCTCCAGGCAAATAGGCTGCTCCTCACTACGGCTAAAACAAAAGCTATCCTGTTTAGTCCAAGATCACTAGGCCCTGACCAAAGCCCCTACTGACCCTTGTCTCATTGAGCTCAGGGATTGAAGTAGTAAACCAATTCAAATACCTAGGCCTAATACTGGACCAGGGTTTTTCCCTTGAAACCTCATGCAGACATGATCAATAGGACAATCCATCAGAAACTGGGCTTCTATATAGGCTGAGCCCATAAACGATCCTAGAAATAAGGACAAGTATCGCTAATAGTATACTACTCCCAAACCTAACCTTATGCTGCCCCAATCCTGAACTCGCTCCCAAAACAGGAGCTCAGCAGGATGCAGGCACAGTATAACAAAATAGCCAGATCTTCCTCCAGATCACACCCTAGAGCGGCACCACTGTGAGGTGCAAGCCTCCATGAAATGGCCTTCCCTTACCAAGCGGCTCCAGTACCCTTACTGTGCCATGCTTTCAAACTCATGCAAGACCCCCATCTGAGAGTCTTGCCAGTATATAAACCCAAAAGGACAGCTAAATTGCTCCGGACTTCTAGCAGGAACCTACTGGAAGTGCCCAGGACAAAAGATAGCTACTAGCAGCAGATCCTTTGCCTACTCTGCGTGCTCTGGAATAAGCTCACTGCTGTCCTGCAGTCCTCCAGCTCCCTGGGTTCCTTCCGAATAGGACTCCTAGACCACCTGCTGAACAACAGCAAGTGCACCTGCACCTGAACAGTGGTCAGAACGAGCAGGAACATAGCAGGTCCAACCATGTTTCAAGACTGCACTGAATAATATGCTGGGGCTACTCCCCAGCTGATGGACAATAATATGCATCTGTTACTGTTGAAGATTATCTGCCCTGTACTGAACTACCCACTGCTAGTGGTCTAGTCAGTTTGTACCAATGTCTTGAATGTCTTAAGCTGTCTACCAATGAATGTATGCATGTTTTTCAGTACTGTCGACACTGTCAAATGATTATACCTTTAACTGACTCCAGGTCACCCCTGAAAAGGGATCTTTTGGTCTCAGTGGGCTTACCGGTTAACAACTGAAATAAATAAATATTAACCTGTAAAGCCCATGGACTGGGGCCAGCCTACCTGAGTCATCTCCTGTAGCCGTAAACCAGTTCGCCCACTCTGCTCCTCTGAGAAAGGCCTCCAGACAATCCCAAGGGCTAGATTAAAAAGTGGGTGACTGGGCCTTTGAAAATGCGAGCCCGGCACTATGAAATTCATTACACAGGACCTTGAGGGATGCCCGCTTGGTGGACTCAGTCAGAAAGGGGCTAAAAGCTTATCTCTTTCAACAGGTTTATGGGGAAGCCATTTACAATCTGCAGCACATCACAAATTAGTTTTGATATTAATGGTATTTTATAGGATTGCTTTAGTGGCATTTGATACAGTTTATTTGATTTGTACTATATTGCTTTGTTTATATATTTATCATTACTTATTTACCATGTATATCTCATGTCTAAGTGATATTTTATTATAATACAAAATCACACTTGCCCACAATGTAAAGCATCATGGGCTGCATATGCAGATCACCACAGAATATTATACTGGTTCAACTTTAAGCAGAATTGCATGGTGCGAAGGCCTCTTACACAGTCTGCAAAGGGTGCTAACAGATGACATAGACACGTGTTTCATCCTACAGGACTCATCAGTATGCCTCGTCTGTTTGACACCCAGTTTTATTATAATGGTGCCCTGGGACTCGGAGGAAGGGCATCATATACAAATAAACTCTAAGTTGGGGTGCGGTAAGTGGGTGTGTGTGGGCTGGTCAGATTAGTGAGGGCAGGTGATCTGGAGGAGGGAGAGTCAAGAGAAGCAGTAGCGGGGATGGGCACCTCATTTGCCTGTATAATATATGAAGAAAAAAAAAAAAAACTGGGAAGGGTGGAGGTGACGGGGTGGCAGTACTGGGTGGGGAACCCCATGCCACTTAAGAAATGAGGGATTCCTCACATGTAACTGTAGTTCTAGGAGTGGTATAGGGTGCCTTGTGACATCACATCTTGCACACTGGAAGCCAGATCGGTGTATCACATGCCAGGGAGGTCAGATGGGTTGTGTGGATGTGCACCATAAACCGTTCCAAAAATAGAAAATTACATACTCATCATAATTGTTGATCGTCTTGGACCATCTTTGCCATTGATTGACACTGATGGGTTCTTAGTAAGTTAGCTTTTATTTATACAGCGCCCGTCCAGAGGCTCTGGCCACTTTACAAAGTTCAAGGACATACACAAAGATCAGTAATTACAAAATGGTTAAAATCAGAATAAATAATAAAATCAATACTATGACTAGCTAAGAAGGCTTTCTTTAAAGAGGCATACCTTGAGACCGTTTAAAAAGCATACTGCAGAGGCCTCCCTCAGAGATCTGGGGAGCTAGTTCCAGAGGGCCGGGCCGGCCACCTCAAACACTTGATCTCCTGAGGGTTTCAGCCTGGATGAAGGGAGCGCAAGTTGGGATGAACCAGGAACCCATATGTCAGGAGGTCTGTCTGCAGGGGGAGTGGCCTCAGAGGAGCAACTGGTAAGTTGCTGAGCAGTGGAAACCATACCTGCCAAAGCCAGCATGGAGCAATCGAAATAATTTTGCCCTCCCCCCGTGTGCCTCCAGCTTAAGCAGTACCCTCTGAACCAGAGGAACAGGAGGAAAGGCATAGAGAAAGCGATTTGTCCTCTGCATCCTGACAGATAATGCCAGGTTCTAGATTTTTAGAGCAGAACTGACGCAGTTTGACACTGAGTGGGGATGCAAAAAGGTCCATTTCTGGCATTTCCCACTCCTCGAAGAGAGACTGCACAATGTCTGATGCCATGGACCACTCATGAGGATCTGTTCTGTCTGACTGTGCTTGTTCGCCACATTATTCTGAGCCCTGATCAAGTAAATTGCTTGGATCAAGCCCCCCTCCTCGCTTCAGACACTAGTTCTACACCCTCACAGCTTCCTTGCAAAGAGGGTAAAGCGCATGCACCCCCTTCCCCATTTGTTGATGTAGTACATGACTGATTTGTTGTCTGTCTGAAGAAGGATTACCTTGCAGCGGACAAAATCGACCAGAGCCCGAAGGGCATACAGAAATGAAAATTACGTACCTACCATAATTCTTGATCTTCTCTTGTATCTTCACCATTCATTACTACCTGGGTTTGGCGGAGCGCGCACCCGCTCTGGAGTTTTTAAAGTCGGCTCCAGCGCCGCCCTCGGGCGACGTGCGTCCGGCGATCATCGCGTGAGGCGTTAGGTGCCGCAGACTCCTCCTCTATCTCAGTTCTGTTGGCCGGAGAGACGTAAAATAAAGTGTAAGAAAAAGAAAGTGAGGCAAGAGGCAGAGGGATAGAAAAAGGAAAGATAAACTGAAAAAGGAATAAGCGATGGAGAATAGACAGAGGAGAATTCCTACCCTAAGGGACCATGGGCCTCCTTTCAGGCGGCTCTAGGGAGGAACAGAGAGAGGAGAGGAGAGAGAGAAGAAGAAGAAGAAGAAGAAGAAGAAAGAAGAAAGAAAGAAGGCATGTTGAGAAAGAGAACAGTGCCCATCGAGCATTGTTGGTTAAGAGGCTTATAGGCTCAAAACTAATAAGGAACAAAATCCCAGTTGTTAGGACTGAGGAGAGGTTCCACCGAACTTCTGAACAGACCCAAGAGGGCAAACTCTCTGAACTCTCAACATGCCAAGTCCCTTCATCCTAGTTGAGGGCTCCTAGATTGTTCGAACAGAACCTGTTCGGAAGAGCCCATCCAGGAAGAGGACTAAGTTCCTTAGCACCCTGTTAAGTGCTACCACAAAGAGTATGGAAAAACATGCCTTCTGGAGGCAGTTGGTAAGAAAATAGAGATGAACTCAATCCGACTTGCTAAGACAAGGTAGACAGAGGCTTAAGCTGACAAGTTCAGTCAGCAGCTGGAAAACTTTGAAAATAATGCCTGCCAAGGGGATATAAACTTTGAGGAGGCCAAGACAGGGCATGGCCACCAGGCTGTGAAACTACATGACCTGAAGAAGGTAAGGAATCGCACCATAGGGCAGTCAGAAAGAGTTCCCTCAGATTAAAGAAATTCGCAACCGTAGTCGTTCCTCTCTACCTTGAGGAAAAAAGCGAATCCATTCAAGAGAATGGGGAAAAAGATTTTTTTTTTTGGCATAAAGGCCAAGGGAGGAGAGAGGAACGAGACGGGAGGGGGAGACGCCACAGAAGGAGGCCACTGAGGGGAAGGTGGGTGGGTATCAGTAATGAATGGTGAAGATACAAGAGAAGATCAAGAATTACGGTAGGTACGTAATTTTCATATCTTCCTTGTCAATCTTCACCATTCATTACTGATTGAGTGATACCCCTCCCCTTGACAAAAGGGGGGTAGAACCCTGAGGGAACAAGACCCCCAGCCTCCTGTTGGTGAGGAACAGAGGGAAGACCCTGGCTAACACAAGGGAAGCCTAAGTGGGAGAGAGCTGGAGGTGCCTCCCGAGGGACGGGAGGCGGAGAAAGCCCTGCAAAAGCCTCCTAGCTCTGGAGGAGAAAAGGCAGGTCCCCGGAGGCGGAGTGGATCACCCTCGCCGGGCCAGGGGTGACAACCTTGATAGACAGAGCCATGCCCGTCCACTAATGCAGATCGCTGTCCCCTTGAAGCCTGAAGCCACCTCATTGGCGTCATAAGATGCCCTTGCTTGGTGTCTTGCCAGCTCCAGGCCTATAGGGAGAGGGCAATAGCCTGTCTGGTTTGCTCCATTATCAGGCATCGATGCTAGGAGCTGGGAGAGCATCGACCACAGATGCCGATTGTAGGCAGCGTGGTAAGCCTGATGAGATGCAATGCAAGCCACCGCACGAGAGAAGCACTCTTCGCCCCACAGTCAAACTGTAACCGAATCTGGGGTGGTGATGCGCCAGGCACGGCGGAAGGTCTCTAGTACACCAAACCCGAGGACGGGTTGGGAAGGGTACCCAGGATTCGAGGGCACAATACCTCGACGACAGTCTGCGGGGCTGGGGAAGGGCAGCTGGCGACTGCCGAAACGGACAGATGCCTCCTGGAAGGATGGGCCAGGAAGGTACCACCAGGTGCTGGGCACTGAATTCTCAAGGAATTCCAGCGTCTCCCGTTCGGTATTGTCTCGCCTAACGTGGGAGATTCAAGATCCTCACCATCCTCGGAGGAATGGCTGATATTCAGTGAAATCAGCGTCGGGAAGAAAGATGAGCAAGGGGTTCCTCTCCCTCAAGGAGGAAGGCGAGGATGATGGAAGCTCAGAATGTCCAGACGATTCCTGCAGCGGTGGGGAAGTCGAAGAACCCGCTCATGCATGTATCTAACATATGAGGGGAAAGGCCGCCCAGAACCTCTGAACTGCTCCCAGGATAATGGCCCCGTGGGACCGACACATGGCCTGGAAGAGCAGGGCGTGGAAAGCAGAGGTACTGGAGAGGGCACCTATGAAGAGGCAAGTGACCTCTGCCAGGGCTCTGAAATCCGGGGAGCGGAGCCGAGCTGGCGGGATCCCGGACAACAAACCAGGCAAAGGCGAGACCCTGAGGATCGATGCCTGGAAGAGCCCAGGGGAACCTCCCCTGTGATGAACCAGGACTGCATGGGTCCAGAAGGGCAGTCCACAGCAACGCCACGGAGGGAACCCTGGGGCCCAAGAGGGAAGGGGCGGGGTTGGCGCTACTGGCTCCTAGCCACCCTGAGGGTGGCAGGCGGGAGACAGGGGCACCAGTCCCCTGCCCCATAACCCCTGGGACTCGAGAGCCCTCCTCCTCGACTGCAGTGTTCCCCACCCGAGGGGAGCACAGCACCTGGGAGGGCAGCTGTCACAGGTCCCCACCGATCATCCCCTGGGACCGAGGCCACCCCTAGCCGAGGACCCTCAGGGAAGGAGCGGAAGAGGGGCAGTGGAAGGGCCCGCTCGCCGCCTAGCACCCTGTGCCACTGGGACCCTGACCCCAAAGAGTCAGGGTGCCAGGATGAGTCCACATCCTTGTCCCGGCCTCCGAAGGACGAGACCAGCAGGACCTCAATGCTGGCAACCCCAGGGATCCCCGGAGCAACGGCGCCGCGAACGGCGCCGGTGCCAGGGACGGTGCCGGACGACCCCCGCCCACTCACGACAGCCAGGCCCAGTCCCGGCTCCCCTGCAGCACCAGTTAGACCCACGGTGCCGCTCCCGGCGTCTGAACCCAACCCGGCGCCGCCGGGAGCACAGACCATGCGAGCGGCACCGAGGGCCAGAGCGGCGCCGCCGTCTCGATCACCCGGCACCCAAGCGGTGCCGGGATCTGAAACGCGCCCGGGAGGCGGAGGGGTCCACGGTGCCAGGCCCAGGAATCATGGGCCTCGACACTGGGGAGCCCGCACCTCCGAGGAGGTGACTGCCCGAGGCGGTGTCCCGTCCGCGGCCCGGAAGGGACCATGACGTTCCCCGACACCACGAGAGAAGCTTCCTCTTCAGCAAGAGAGAGGAGGCTTCCTCCTCCATGAACCCGTATAGGCCGGGAGGGACCGGGGAAGGGCCTAGAGACCTTACCTGGGAATCCCTGGGCTGACGCCGTCCCAAGGTCGGCAGGGCCTTGCCGAGCTTGAACGCGTGGACTTCGAGGACACGACGGTCCATGGAGAAACAAGCGTTGCACGCGTCCATGTCGTGGTTGGGTCCCAGGCAATGGAGACAGACATCATGCCGGTCCGAGACAGAGAAATGCCGGCCACAGGAGCACCGACGCAGAGGGGCGCGGCCCACCTTCGATTTTCGCCTTGCCCCCGAACCGGACATGATGCGAACTAAACAAGTGAAAAACAGAGGTAAAGCACTCGGCACCGCAGAATAGAAATAAAAAGAATGGTCTTACCGGAATGCGGCGTCGAGTGGGAGTCTGAGAGAAAAACGGGGAGTCTTCTTAGCTGAGGAGAAACCCGATTACTGACGCTACCGGCGCAGCAGGTGCAGCCTCGTGGGAGGAAACAGGAAATGAGATAGAGGAGGTCTGCGGCACTAACGGCCGCCCGCCAGCATGGCGCGAAATGCGTCGTCCTCGAGGCGGCGCGTTGGAGCCGACTCTAAAAAAAAAAAATAACTCAGAAGGGTGCACCTCCGCTAAACCCAAGCAGTAATGAATGGTTAAGATTGACAAGGAAGATCTGTTCTTATCACCTGAGGCTCTTGGGGGGGGGGGGGACTTGGAGAAGGTCCTCATGTCCACCATGCAAGTGATCGAAGCAGAGTTTTTTCACTTTGATGAGACAATTCTGAGGATGCATTATTGGAGACCACAGTGTGCTGAGCTTCCATGGAGTCATCCTCACGTGCAGAAGCACCAGAGGGACTGTGAAGACAGAGGAGGCTAGGAGGCCTGTCATTCTCTGAATGGAGTGAGCCCGTACAGACTTGTTCTCCATGATGAAATACACCATCTGAATGATAGCTTTCCTTCTGTCACCTGGGAGGAAGGCTTTCGTCTTGGTCGTATACAAGACAGCCCCAATAAAGAGGAGCTGTTGAGAAAGTCGAAGCTGCGACTTTTCTAGACTGAGCAGAACCCACATGGAGTTTAGGAACTGAACTGCTGAAGTTATGCTCGTTCTGTTTCCTGTTCAGATGTGTCAGCTACTAGCCAGTCGTCTAGGTAGGGGAAAGACTTGGAGTCACAGTTTTCAGAGATTCGCCAAGAGAACAGCACAGCACTTTGTATAAACTTGAGGTGCCGAGGATTGCCCAAAGTGCAGGACATGGAACTGGTAATGTTGTCCCAGAGCCATGAAGAGGAGGAATTTGCAGTGACTGGGATGGACCGGAATATGTTGGTAGGCATCTTGCATGTCCAGAGAGCCAACCAATCCTGGAACTTGAGAAGCGGCAGTAGGGTCCTAAGGAGACCATCCTGAACTTTCCTCGGTGCAGAAACTTGTTCAGGTTTCTAAGCTCGAGAATGGAACGCATGCCCCCTGACTTCTTTAGAACAATGAAGTAATGGGAATAGAAGCCCAAGTTGCGCTCTGCTACTGGCACTACTTCCACTGCCCTGACACTCAAGAGGTCTGCAATGTCAGTGGCAACAAGGTTTGACATGGCAGCTGAGGTGAAGTGTTGCTTCCTGGGAGGATAATCCAGAGGGATTTCTGAGAAGTTCAAGAGGTATCCCTCTTGAATGATCCTTAAAACCCACTTGTCTGGGGTGGTGGCTTTCTACTGATGGCAAAACTGAGCCAGACGCCCTCCTACTGGAGAGTAAGGGTCTGCCTCACACAGCTGAGGCAGAATCAGGCCTGGAGCTTCAGAGGATGGCACTAGGCACTTTCTGTGTTCATGTGCCTTAGGCTACGCTTTCTTCTGCAGCTGAGAAGATGGGACTTGACTTGGGTTCCTCTGCAGCAGAAGACCACCCTCCCTCTTTAAGACTGTGGAAGGGTAGGATGGGCAGTGTTGATGGCTATCCTAGCCTTCTGACAGGCCTCAAGAGACTGTTCCATCTGTTTGCCGAGATTAATAAGAGCCATCAAGGGAACCTTCATGACTTGCTGCTGGGCGTCATTGACGAACACAACATCCGGAGCCAGGAGTGTCTTCTGATGCAGATACTGACTGAGTGGGAAGCAATATCATATGCATCCACAGCTGCCTTCAACTGATGACTGTTGGACTTTATACCATGGGTAAACAGTCTGAAGGATTTTCTGCCTAGTGTCTGATTCTGGCAAAGTCTCTATAAGAGATCTGAGAGAAATTCATAGGGCATACTTGTACTTGGAGAAGTGCCCCTGATAGCTAGCGATTTGCATACTCAAGGTGGCTGCAGCAAGAAACAAGATCTGGCAGAGCCACTACCATTATAAATGCATTAACTGAGATCTGAGGTGTTTCATGGGCTTAAACATAAACATGAACTGCCATTGCATACACTAACTGAATCAAAGTATGGTACATTGAAAATGGGCAGATATAAAACACTACCACCGCCTGTATTACAGTTATCTATCGTTTCACATTTTTATTCTATGCACTGTTATAGCAATCAACTCAACAGAACTGGGTCATCATATACATGAAGGTACTGTACCTAATTGCAAACACTGCTGAGGCAACTATATGGTGTGACAAGGTGGAAGATAAACACAATATTAAGACATGTTTAGAAAAGACATTTGATGTGTTTGATTTTTAGAGTTGCTATACAGTACACACACACATAATTAGTATAATACAAAAGTGCATATATCCAAATGTCAATGTAAATCTTACACATTTCATTACAAGTTGTTTTCTTGAAGGAAGATCTTACTGTACAATGCCTAAAAATGGGAGTTAGGTAAAAGTAAACTGGGAAAGATGTGTTACTGAGGGTATTGCGTAGTTTATTTTTATTGCTCCTCCACCCCAGGCACACACAATATGGAAATCAACAACACCTTGATATGAAGCAACAGGAATTAGTTAATACAAGGACAGAAACAAGTAGGAGACTGAGTAAGTTGGTAGACAAGCATGAGTAAGGTAAGTCAAATAACATTTCAAAAAGTCTCACTATCATAATTCATTTTTCACAAATGCGTCTGCACAGACAATTTTTGTAAATAAATAAATAACAATGGGAGTTATTCCACATATGTCCACAGGTGCCACACATTAATGTGGAGGGATCTGAGGCCCGGATGCACCAGTCTGCCCTGCTCCCAAGTCAGAAGATAACAGCGGAG
Organism: Neoceratodus forsteri; assembly: GCA_016271365.2. NCBI lineage: Eukaryota > Metazoa > Chordata > Ceratodontiformes > Ceratodontidae > Neoceratodus > Neoceratodus forsteri. Next base: position 264,485,747 of record CM057451.1, on the reverse strand, counting down.
AGGCAGAGGTACTGGGGTTCCATTGACAGCTGTGGAAGCAGAGGAACCAAATCTGATGAGGCCATAGAGGATATTAGAATCATGTGAGCCCTTCTGCCTGTAGTTCAGGAGAACCCTCTGAAGCAATGGGAAGAGAGAAAGGCGTACAAGAACCTCCCTCTCCAGCAAAGAGACAGCGCGTTTCACCAGATAACACCACGCCCAGGAACGAGTGAGCAAAAATTGGGTAGTTTTGCATTGGATGGGGAGACAAAGAGGTGTATCTCCGGCTGATCCCACAGGTCGAATAAGCTTTCAACCTCTTGATTTAGGTCCCACTCGTGAACCGACAGTGGTGTGGCTGACACTGTCTGCCAGGATGTTGCTGATGCCCGGCATATGGACAGCAGTCAGGCGGAGGTCATGCTGGACTGCCCAGTACCACACTCGCATCACTTCCTGGCACAGAGGGTACGAGTGAGTGCCTCCCTCTTTGTTCAGGTACCACACCACAGACATATTGTCGGTCTGAACCAGGAGCATCCCCAGACATAGAAGACCTGGAGGGCATATAGCACTGCCCTCATTTCTAACACATAGATGTGTAGCGATGCTTCCAGCTGAGACGATGTTCCCTGGGTCTGATGGTCTCCTAGGTGGGCTCCCCAGCCTTGACACGAAGCACCCATTGTAAGGGTGATGGAAGGAGAAGGAGGTTGAAAGGGGAACCCCCATGGAGAAACTGGACAACTCCTGCCACCAAAGAAGATCCTTCTTCATGTACCCAGACACTAGGACCCTGTGGTCCAGGTTGTCTAGCCGCTGATCCCATTGAACATGAAGAGTCCACTGGGTCACCCTCGTATGCAGTCTGGCTAGAGGAACTGACGAGGTCACAGCTCCCATCAGCCCGAGAAGACGGAGGACTGACTGGGCTATGGTCCAGTGTGAACTGGCCACTAATCTGGCCTGTTCCTGTAGGGTCTCCACTTTGTCCGATGGGAAGAAGGCCCTGCCCTGGACAGTATCCAGTACCACCTCAAATGAAATGTAGGGGCTGGGAGGGGAGAGGTGGGACTTAGGATAGCTGACTGTTATTCCAAATGTGGAAGAGAGGTCCAGGGTGAAGGAGAGGGACTCCCTCAGACGGCTCTGTGATGGGGCTGACAGAAGCCAGTCATCCAGATATAGGCACATTTAGATCCCTCTGTGGCATGGGGCGCAGCCACAGCTGCTAGGCACTTGGTAAAAACCAGGTGCCGAGGATAGGTTAAAGGAAGAGCCTTGAACTGGTAATGTTCCCCTGGAAGGCAAACTGAAGAAAGTGGTAGTGGGCCTGGAATACAGGGATGTGCAGGTAAACATCCTGCATGTCCAGCACCACAAAGCCAATGGCCTTTGTGGAGCAGGGTGAGAAGTCCCTGGATGGTGAGCATGCCGAACTTCTAATACTTGACATACAGGTTGAGCATGCTGAGGTCCAAGATGGGTCTTAGGTCGCCCGTCTTTTTGGGTACTAGGAAGAAATGGAAGTAGTACCCACTTCCTATTTGTGCCGGAGCCACAGGCTCTATGGCTGATTTCTGCACAAGAGCCTGGATCTCATCCCCTATCAGAGATGGGTGCCTTGAAGGATAATGGGAGAGGCCGGGGGGGGGTTGTCCGGAGGCCTGTCTAGGAACTCTATAGTGTGACTGACCTCTTGCTATTAACTGAAGGGCACAAGAGTCCATGGTTATGTCCTAAGACCCCGGAAAGTGGAGGGCAAATCTCCCCCCTCCCCACACTGGTTCCCCTAGAAGATCTGGAGGAGGCAGGAGGGGGCCCCATGAGTCAGGAGGCTGAGGGGAGGGAGCCAGCAGCTCCTCCGGGGGGCTTCTGGGACTTAGCAGTGGCAGTAGGGGTTCCTGAGTCTGGCAGGGGCCTCTTTGGTCAGCGTCTCTGTTGCCAGCGAAAAGGCCGTTTGCCTTTGTAACTCCTCGGTACATGAAGCGGATGTCGGGGTGGATTGACCCGCGTCCTGCAATTCAGTGATAATATCCTTGGTGTCACCTCCGAATAACACGGATCCTCTGAAAGGGGCATCCAGGATATAGGTCTGGATGTCTTGTACCAGGCCAGCAATCCTGAGCCACGAATGTGCCTAATACAGACACTGCTGGCTGTGGTGCAAGCAACGGAGTCTATTGTGTCATAAGTGGCCCAAAGGGCATGATGACAGGAAATTTTAGCCATTCCCACTGTCTTGGCAATCTCGGCCTTAAGCTCCTGGTCCTGGATAGCTTCCAGCTTGGACTTGAGTGAGGCCAGGGAAGATTTCTGGTAGGAAACCATATGAGCCACATAATTAAGGGACCTGAGGGTGCAAGTGGAGGAGGAATGGATCTTGTGACCGAAAATGTCTAGCTGCTTAGACTCCTTATCAGGAGGAGACATGCTCAAATGTTTAGGTTTAGAGGACCGGTCATGGGCGGCCGTGATAACAACAGAGTTTGCATTAGGATGGCCAGTAAGATGTGTGACTCCGTCTGTGGGGTGGTACATCCATAGAATCATAGAAGCTTGATGGCAAAAAAAGGACCATACCAGCCCATCTAGTCTGCCTTTTTTGAAACAGCCAGAATGGAGGAAGACTGTTGCCAGATAGTGGACGTCAGGTCTTCATGGGGCCCAGTCCAAGGCAGTATGGGCATAGGAGCTGTGTCAGTCATGTCTAGATGCTCCACAAGCCTTTTCCGCTTTGGATCCTGTCCCTGGATAGCCCAGCCACAGGCATTTTGTATAGTTATGAGGAGTTCTGCAAAGGAAGAGTCCTCTGGAAGGGACTTCAGGGACTCCTTAGGATGAGGCTCTATAGGTGCATGCGTAGCGGAGCTGGAGGACAAGTCAGAGTCTGAAGAGTGCCTGCTGGGGGTCTGAACCCTTTTTAGAGGAGTGTTCTGGGTTTTATCCCTGACCTGGTGTCTAGAGGAGCCTTCTCCGGAAAGGTGGGAATCCACAGGAGAGGCTGATCTAGGGGTCGGAAAGGAGGCAAGCGTAGAGGCTGCCACTGGTTTCAGACGGTCAAGCACTGAGCCTAGTTCAGTCCTGGCTTCCTGAATCGGGGTCAGAAACACTGCCTGGATATCAGCCTGAGGCTGCTATGGAGGCAGAGGCTGAGGAGGAGGCTGCTATAATGGATAGCCCGGTATCTGATATTGAGGGCATCTATGAGCCCGACAGGAGTAGGGAAAGCCATAAGGAGCATACCCTTGATTAGACATAGCCAGCGTCTTTGCGGTACATAATGGGGTTGATGATCAGGCATTGGATACCCGGCAAAGGTACACTGGGTATTGTGGGGTGGACAGCCTGGAACATTGCCATATGTCCAGCTGAAGAAACGGGCTGAAGCTTAGCGGAGATAGGGCCAAGGTCACAGGAGGTCCAGGCGTTGGCCCCATAGGGACATTCAAAGGGGCTGGCACTGGATCAGGCACAGGAATGTCCCAAGACAGGAAGATTTGGTGCCTGGGAGCATTTGAGGACATACCCTGATCTGGTGAAGGGTCACTTGGCATCAGGGTGTGAGTAGAACCCAATGAAAGACCCACTGTCGCCAACGGAAGGTCCCAAGAGGGATTAACAATACGCCCAGTGGGCGAACCAGGAAGAGACTGGCCCTGCGAAGAAGGGGGAAATCTCTAGATGAGTGTCCATCTCCTGCTCTTGATCTTCAGGCAAGCCCGGAGGGTCTGGTTGGTTCAGTGGGAGCGGGGAACCGTCTAAAGACTGTTGCATGTCTAGCAGCTGGTTCAACTCGATGTTGGAGGTATCCTGCAACCCCAACAGGAGAGCCTCAACTGCGGCCATGCAGATGTCATAAGAGCTAACATCCGACTTATCAGCCTGGGCCATGCAGACAACAGCGGAGTTGGGAGTCCAGCTTACCGGCTCTGACTATGCACTCCTCAGTGGGGTTGGGGAGCGGCTTATCGACCTGGCTGCTGGCGACAGGCCCTGAAGAAGACCTGGGCCTAAGGAGCACAACAGGGGTTCCATTGTCCAAGAAGAGCCCCGACTGCACCATGAGTAAAGCAGACAGGGAGGCCACGGTCTGATCTGCCGGAGCAGTAGAACTGGCACTAGGCATACTTACCAAAGTGGAGGCCCCTCCGGTGTCAGTGGTGCCCGATGGTCACTGCCAAGTGGATGTAGACCTATCCCAGTCTCGGTGCCACTCCTTGTCCTTTTTCTTCTTTTTGGGTTCTGGCGTTGGAGAAGAAGATTTTTCCCATGGATTTTGCAGCTCCTTTTCCATCAAAGCTAGGCACTTCTCTGGCAAGTAGGCTGCAAGCTTTTTCTGGTGTTTAATCCGTGTGGCCTGGCTGAAGGATTGGCAGGGCACACAGTCCTTGACCCAGTGTTTGGGGCCTAGGCAGATCATGCAGCAGGAATGCTCATCGGCATGCAGGATCTGGATGCTGCAGGACTTGCACTTCTTCTTTTCGACACATCACCCAACTGTTTGTGTTCCTGAATTGTACCTCTAACTATATCCCATGCTGTAAATACAGTATGTCACTGTTATTTGCTTCCCCTTTCTTCTGTATATCTCTCAAGATCTTTGTATCAGACCTATTCATGTTAGACCAGTTTATACTGTATTTTACTATGTAATTGTTTAACCTGGTGTTCTGTTCTCTTTTTATGCCTTTTTTTTAAAACTCAGCTTTATTAGTTTTCACTGAAAAGTGTATGGCAATTCAATACAGTAATCAAAAAGAATTCAGTCAATCCAACATAATATAGATACCTCGTATGATCACGAGACTGTAAGTCCATGTGGCTAAAAGTCTATGCAACTTTTCAATGGAAAGGAAATAGAAACATAGAATCTGAGGCAGATAAGGACACTTGGCCCACCTAGTTTGCCCATTTCCCTACCTAATGGATAAGCTGCAGATCCTTGTTAACCAACAGCCTACCTCCTCCTACCCCCACTAGAATTGCCTTATGTCTGTCCCATGCATTCTTGAATTCCCCCACTGTTTTACTCTACAACCTCCTCAGGAAGGCTGTTCCATGAATCCACAACCCTCTCTGTGAAGAAATACTTCCTCACGTTACCTCTGAGCCGTCCCCCTCTATCTTCAAATTGTGCCCCTTGTTTTGCACATCTCTTTTTCGAAGATGCTACCCTCTTGGACTTTGTTGATTCTACTGAGTTACTTAAACATTTCTATCATTTCCCCCCTCTCCCTCCTTTCCTCAAGGGTATACATATTAAGCTCTTTTAGTCTCTCCTCGTATGGCTTCTCTTGCAGACCCTGCACCAATCTAGCTGCCCTGCCCTGGACTGCCTCTATCCTGTCCATGTCCTTGCGGAGATGGGGTCTCCAAAACTGGATGCAGTACTCCAGATGGGGTCTCACCAACTGTCTGTACAGAGGGATAACAATGTCCTGTTTTCTGCTGCTGATGCCTCTTCCTATGCATCCCAGTATACCCCCAGCTCTCCCTACTGCCTTCTCACATTGCTTGCTAACATTAAGGTCATCTGATATGATTACCCCCAGGTCCCTTTCCTTTTTTGTTTTTGTTACTACCTCCCCTCCCATTGTGTAATCTTCCCCTGGGTTTTTGTTTCCCAGGTGCATTATTTTGCACTTCTTTGCATTGAATCCTAGCTGCCATACTTCCGACCATTCCTCCAACCTTGCCAAGTCCCTTCTCATCCTTTCCACGCCTCCTTGTGTATCAACCCTGTTGCAGATCTTTGTGTCATCTGCAAAGAGGCATACTTTCCTTCCAGTCCCTCTGCAATGTCACTTATAAAGACATTAAAAGGACCGGATACTGAACCCTGCGTGCCCACTAGTAACCCTCCTTTCTTCACTGTGGACTCCATTTACTATTACCTGCTGTGTCCTGTTGTCCAACCAGTGTTTTATCCAGGCTACCACCCTAGGACCCACTCCCAGGCTGGCTAATTTGTTTATTAATCTTTTGTGCAGGACTGTGTCAAATGCCTTGCTAAAGTCTAGGCAGGCCATATCCACAGCCCCTCCCTGGTCTACTGCATTGGTCACCCAGTCAAAGAAATCAATTAGATTTGTCTGACATGAACTTCCCTGTGAATCCATGCTGCCTTGGGTCCTGTGCCCCACTGGCCTCTAGGTACTCAATTCTTTCTTTCCAAGTGATTCCATCATTTTCCCTACCACTGAGGTCAAACTAACAGGTCTGCAGTTTCCTGCCTCTGTCTTGCTCCCACTTTTGTGAAGGGAATCACATCTGCTCTCTCCAGTCCTGAGGTACCACCCATCCTCCATGATTTATTAAAAGGTAGTCAGTGGTGTTACTAGTTCTTCCCTTAGTTCTTTTTAAAATCCTGGGGTGAACCCCATCAGGCCCCATTGCTTTATCTACCTTCAGTTTAAGAGTTCTTTCAGAACCCTTTTTCTGTTAAAGGACTAATATCAACCCTGCTATCCAGGCGCTTCAATTGACCGGATTAGGTATTTCTCCTGCTTTTCCACTGTGAATACTGAGCAGAAGTATTTGTTCAGTATCCCTGCTTTTTCACTGTCGCTCTCTGCCCAACCACCTTCCTCTTTGTTCAGCCTCAGTATCCCTGCCTTAGTCTTTCTTTGCTCCTAATGTACCTATAAAGGTTTTATTCCCCTTCTTAACCGGGTTGGCTATCTTTTCCTTGGTTTGGGCCTTTGCTATTCTGACATTACCGCTTCCTTCTGCTTTAACTTGGTACAGTTCTCTGTCCTGCACCTTCTTGTATCCTTTACTTCCTGAATGCTATCTTTTTCCTTACCTTCCCCGCCACTTCTTTTGAGAACCACAGTGTTTTTTCTTTCGTTTTGATTTGTTTATTTGCTTCACACAAAGACTTGTTGCCTCTGTGATGGCGGTTTTGATGTTTCCCCATTGATGCTCCACCCCACCTTCTTGCCTGTTTGCTAGTGCTTTTCTGACAAAATCAGGCCTCCTGAAGTCCAGCACCTTCACTTTGTGTGGCTTGACTCTACAGCTAAGTTTATCGTGAACCACACTGTTTGTGTCGTAAATATCTGAGTTGCTCGCAAAACAGACATCTAATATGTAAGGCCTCCTCCCAGGAAACATAATTGGATTATAAAAGCTGTTTAACTGAGATACAAACTACTGGGACTTGAACCACCCAGTCAAAACAAGGTGATTTTTTGGGTCAGTAAGTGCCCCCACCCCAATCCTCCTCTGTTCAGCCCACATGTTGCATACAGTAAACAAAAGATCAAAAGAGGCCCAGATGTGTTTCAGAAAACAATCCAAGTGTCTCCACCGACTTCACCCACACAGCCCATCATGACCCCACCCCGATTCCTCTGGGTAAATCTGCTCTGGAGCCAGACCTCCCAAGGTCTCCATTGTATTTCATGTTGCTCAAACCTGAGGTGCAACCTTGCGGTCAAGGATTCCATAGACAGAACTCCCTTTACCCTTACTATCCATTCATCCAAGGAGGGGTCCTGTTTCAGTCAGTTGTGATGCATTTGAGAGCTGCAACTATTAATGTCAACAATACTTTTCTAACATTTCCTCTCTGTTGTAAAGCACCTGGAATCCCAACACCCATTCCTCAAACTGCCAAGGGATAAGGACCCCAGTAATGGCTTGCACGCCTTTTGAATCGATTGCCAAAATGAGACAAGAGCTAGGCAGCCCCAAAAGATGTGCCCATGGCTTCAATTGAGCCACACCGCCAGCAGACAACAGAGCCTGTATTGCTATAATGGCATGTAACTGTAGAGGTCTGAAAAAATCTTAGCAAGACCTTCTAGAAAAATTCATGCCAGTTTGGAGCTGAAGTGACTTTCCAACCCAGCTTCCATCTGCAGGCCCAATCCTTCCTCCTGATGGTCACTCCTACGTCTCTCTCCCAGGACTGCCTCAGAGAGTCTAATAGAGTCTCAGTCTGGGCTGCCAGAATTTTGTATACATTAGAGATATGTCTCTGGAGACCTCTGATAGTTACTACTCCATATATGAATCCCTCCCAGCCTGAATGAGGCCTAGTCAGGCTGTCAATATTATTCCCCGAGTGAATAAAATGTCTGACCTGCATATATCTTAGAAACTCTAAATTAGACCAATTAAATGTTTCTTTGGCCCGCTGGAAAGAAATACACCTCTACCCTTCAATAAGTTGTATGAATCGATGGGGGCCATGCCTCCCCAGCTTGTATACCCAGGGTCAAGCAATGGAGGAGGACCTCCACCTCATATCTTAGAAGTGAGAGAGGCCTAACCCTCAGGGTGCCTGTAAGTCTCCTGATCTTACTAAGTACATGAAGACTGTGTCTAACCCATTTGTTCTGTACAGTCCCCACCAACTCGAGGGAGGGGGGTATAGGTTAATGCCCGTGTATATAAAGGTTTCAGGCCCCTGCCCGCTTCTTCTATTGAATACCACAGGGATGTAGATCGTTGCTTTGCCCACGTTACTAACACTGCTGCTTGTGCTGCCAGATAGTACTTTGGGAGGTCAAGCAGCGACAGTCCGCCCACCTCCCTAGGGAGTTGTAGGACTATCCTGGCAATTCTGGATTTCTTCCCATTCCAAACAAATCTATTAATCTGTCTGATAACTTTATTCCAGTATGTGGTTGGAATTTTGACTGGAATAGCTGAAAATAAAAAGAGAAAGCGGAGAAGTATATTAATTTGTACTGTAGCTATTCTGTCTACCAGGCTTAAAGGTAATAGCCTCCATCTTGCCCTATCTCATTCCACGGAGGTCCAAAGTGGCTCATGGTTTGTAGCAAATAATTTATTAATGTTTATTACTATCTGGATCCCCAAATACCGGACTTGGTTTCCGGGGGGGCCCATCTGAAGGGAATTATTTTTTGAAGTTATCTGGGCAGGTGCTCCAGTATCAAAGTTTCTGACTTCTGAAAGTAATTTATAGCCTGAGACCCTACCAAAATGACCAAGGAGGTCCACTAGGTGAGGTAGGGTCTTTTCTGGGGAGAACAGGAAAAAAGAATTGTCTGCGTAAAGGGACAGCCTTTGCTCAATCCCTCCAGCCATTACTCCTCTGATCTCACGGTCGCTCCTTAGCCTCGCTGCCAAAGGCTCCAAACTAATGGCAAACAGTAGGGGAGACAACGGACAGCCCTGGAGCGTCCCTCGCATCAGGAGGAACAGCCCAGAGCTGATGCCGTTTGGCCTCACCAGCACCAGGGGGCCAGAGTACAATTTAGATATTAACGCTAGAAATTTGGGGCCAAAATTCATGTGATCCATGGTAGCTTTTAGAAATCTCCAATTAACTCTATCAAATGCTTTTTCTGCATCCATGGATATGGCGATTTGAAAATCTGGCTGTGACTTCTGTAGAGGTTATTATACTGAGTAACCTCGTGATGTTGTCAGAAAGGTACCTGCCTGTAATAAAAACAGTTTGGTCCTCGTGGATGAGAGATGGAACTATGCCCTGTAGCCTGCTGGCCATTAGACCGTGAATAGCTTTAAATCGACATTCAGGAGGAAATGGGCCTATATTACGTTCCGTGGGTCCTTCCCCTCTTTTAGCAAAACTGAAATCTGGGCTTCTCCAGCATTCAGGAACTATTCCCCTGTCTAAAATATCTTGACAAACCGGCACCAGGAATGGAAGCAGCTGGGCGTCAAATGTTTTATAAAATTTGGATGGGAAGCCATCCAATCCTGGGGATTTCCCAATTTTTAATCGTTTAATTTGTGCCTGCAAATCTGTCACAGTTATTCCTGCCTCCAGTGAGTCACGGGCAGTCTGGGCGAGGGTTCTGACATGCAAGTCGCAAAAAAAGATCTCTGTTAGTTCTTCAACGTTAGGAATGTCTTCCTGGGAATATAAATTGTTTATAATAATTGGCAAGAATTTGTATTATGTTTCCAGGTTTGCTAGACAGCGCCCCCCCCTCCGGATTTTTTTAACTTTAATATGAGTCGGCTCAGCTGCTGTTCTCTCAGCCTAGCTGCTAGCAGTTTTCCAGCTCTATCCTCTCCCTTATAATACCCATCATACTTTCCTAAATTCCCCTCAGTTGAGCATTAAGCTTGGCATCTAGGGTCATCCGTTTTCACTCAGCATTTTATTGTCTCGGGGTTTAAAGTGATCTTATGTTGAAAGTCAAGATTTGCCACCTCCGCCCTCGAGGGTTCCGATTTTGTATTCCATCTTTTCTTCTGCTCAGAGGTGAATTTTAAGCTCACCCTTGAGTACTGATTTAAGGGCATCCCACCTCACTGCTGGGAGGTATCCCCCACTGCATTTTGCATGTCATAATTCCTAATGGTGGCACAAATCAAATCTTTAAATTCAGGGGAGTTCAGCAGGCCCACATTCAACTGCCAATGTGATTTCTGAATGGCCGTGAATAGGACCACCGCCAACGTCACTGAAGCGTGGTCTGAGATGGTTCGAGCGAGAATCTCACATTTACATATACTGTGGGCCCACTCCTCTGAGACAAATAACACGTCAATTCTGGTGTAACAATTGTGTCTGTTGGAATAATGAGTGAAGTAATTTTCCTGCCCATGCATGGCCTGCCAGAAATCCTTTAAACCTGCTAGTCTAGCCAGTGTGGCACTAGCCCTACTCCTCCCATGCCCCCTGTCCCACCTCTCTTATCTAAGAATGTTGATATGGTGGTATTAAAATCTCCTCCAAGGATACAGAGTCTGTCTCCCAGATCCATCAGCTCCTCAAATACCTTTTTTCTCTTTTTATGCTTAACTGCACGTTTGTGTAAACAGGCATTTTTGCTCACATACCTTTCAGTATAAAATAAAGACTGATCGACTGATTATAAACTGGGCTGACAGACCTGAACGACAGCAGTTCTGTAAAAATCCAAACTGGCCATACTGGGTTCAACTTGCACAAATACTGCTGGTCCGGTCACTCTGGCTGCACTGTTCAATCTTACTTTTACGTATCTGGTCTGCTCCTGGAAGTCTGTTTTTCAGCCCTTCCTTGGCATGGTTGAAAATGAAAAGTACAGTTACGTAAGAACTTACCGTAAAAGCAGATCTTCGAGAACAGCTCTTGCAGCAGGTTACACCATAAGGACTGAAGCAGGCAGGCAGCAGGACCCCACAGAAAACTTCTAGCTAGCTATATACAGCGAGAACCGCCCCGATTCGGCCCGCCCTGACATCAGATGCATCATAAAAGGGTGGTCTCCCAGCATACCTCAGTTCTCCTGCCAGAGACTCCCAGTGTAATTATGTGATTCAGAAGGGAGACCAGTATCTGTTTCAGAAGAAAACTAACAATTCTGATGTGTCCTAGGCGTTATGAGTAGAATCAAACCTCCTGAGGGAAGGTGGGAGGAAACTGCCTGCTGCAAGAGCTGTTCTCGAAGATCTACTGTTACGTAAGTTCTTACGTAACTGTGCTATCTTACTTGAGATACAGCTCTTGCAACAGAACCTATAAGGACTGATTTCCCAAGCAGTAGGGTCTCTATTCCCGCTAGCCAACTGCCACGTCACACTCGGCGAATGTTTTTAGCGTAGTGGTTGGAAATTTCTAACGATTTTTAAAGTTACCCGAGCCACAGAGGCTAAAACCTTCTGTTCATGCCATTTTTAGCAGTAGCATAGTACGTGATTTAGAATAACTAATTTGGCAGTATATATCGTGGTGTGGCTCATGATTTTACATAGTGGCTAAACAGCCTGGGGTCACTTTAGCCACAGTGGCTAACATTTAAAAAATCCAGGGGGGAACGGAGAGGGTGTTTCGCTAACCCAGTCGGGAGAAGGATAGAGAGATCGAAGAAAGAGGGACCTCTGAGGACAAAAGTCCCTGGAGGACTGCCAGACCAAAACCCGCTCTATGCCTGGGCGATGTCCAAACTGTAGTGTCTAGCAAGGTGCACCGAACTCAAAGTAGCAACCCTGGCAAGATGTCACCACATTCTTAAATGCAGCAAGGAGGTAGCCACCCGCCTCATAGAATGGCTCTTAACCGCTCCCAATAAGGGCTTATTGCGTTTCTGATAACAGAAAACAATGCAGTTTACAAGCCACTTGGAGAGAGTTTGTTTCGATATGGGTGCACCCATCATTCTTTGAGCAACAGATAAAAACAGTTGGTCGGACTGTCTGTGTGAACAGGTTCTGCCAGGTAAAACCTCAAAATCCTGTGCACATCTACAGTGTGCAAAAGGGCATCCCCCGTTAGTATGGTTGAGGAAGTACACGGAAGGTCAATGTCCTGGTTTAAAGTTAAGGCTGAAAGCACCTTGGGAAGAAACTTAAGACTGGTCTAAGGACACCGGTCCTTATGGAAAATCAAGTAAGGCTCTTTACATGAGTGCCTGGAGCTGAGAAATTCTCCTGCCGAGTGACAGCAACTAAAATAATGGCAGATGTCACCACATTCTTCAAGAGAAGGTGAAGCTCACAATCTGCGGCTGGTTCAAAAGGAGGCAGCGTAAGCTGTTCTAAAACAAAGAGAAGGTCCCAAGGAGGAAGTGGGTTTTTATAGGGGGTCTCAGACTCAAGACACCACGTAGAAATCGCGCAGGAAGCCTCTAATTAGGCTAGTGAACACTGACCAACCGGTGTGTGGTATGCCAAAATGGCACAGAGGTGTACTTTCAGAGAGGAATACGCCAATCACGACTGGAAAAGGGATAGGAGGTAGTCCAAAATAGATGTCTCAGGGCATCAAAGTGGATCGAGGTCACAAGCCTGAGCCCAGAGACAAAACCTCCGCCATTTCAGAGCATAAGTGGCATGAGTAGATGGTTTCCTAGCTGCCACCAAGATGTCGGCAACCCCTTCTGAGATCCCATGCCTAAGAATGGCTACATCTTTGGGAGCCAGGAGTGCAGGTTCAGAGATTTGAGGTTTGGATGGACCAGGGAGCCAGCCTCCTGGGACAGCAAGTGTGAGCTGACAGGTAAGGGTAAGGGAGGCTCCAGAGCTAGCTGGTGAAGCAGCGGAAACCAAATCTGCCTGGGCCAAAATGGCGCTACCAAGATCACTGATGCTCGTTCTGACTGGAGCTTGGTCTGACTTGGACAGAGACCTGTGGCAGTCAGAAGCCTCCGACCTGGTGGCCGACCCTGAAGGGCGGCTGTCTTTAGACTTGGCTTTCAGTGGTTGCAAGGACACTGAGCTAGAGCTCCCTGAGGCCCAAACCTTAACCGGGTGGGAGACTGAGACCTAGCCCGGGATGGAGAGCGGTCTGACTGGGTGGAGCTGGAATTGGCCTATGAGTCTGACACCAGACTCAGGCATCTATTTCTATCCTTGTCCTGGTGTTTATCCTCTGGATCAAAGGGAAGGGCGGGAAAGCATAGAGGAACCTGCCCGTCCAAGACAGGTACAACGCGTCTCGCCAGAAAACACCAGGCCCTGGATCTAGCGAGTAGAAACTGGACAGTTTTGTATTGTATGGAGATGCGAATAAGTCTACGTCTGGCATCCCCCATCGTAGGAACAGGTCCTCGACGATCTCTTGCAGCAATTCCCATTCGTGAGCTCTGGCCTTTGATTGGCTCAGGAGATCCGCAGCACTGTTGTCCACACCGGGAACATACACTGCAGTAAGTGTGGCGCCATGCTGTAGTACCCAGTCCCACACCCGCTTTGCCTCTCTGCAAAAGGGGTAGGAGTGAGTGCCTCCTTGTTTGTTGATGTAATACACCAATGAGGTGTTGTCTGTTTGGACTAACACGTGACCCGGTGGAATCTCTGACTGTAAAGCCTGTAAAGAGTACAGGACTGCCCTCATCTCCAGAACACTGATGTGGAGGTGAGCCTTCAGGAGCGACCAGGTTCCTGGGTCCTGGTTTCTTCAGGTGAGCTCCCCAACCGGACCCAAGCGTCAGTGGTGAGAGTCAGGGATGGGGCAGGCGCCATGAAGGGACTCCACGGAAAGATGTTCCAGGACAAGCCTCACTGCAAGTCCTGAATGACTGGGCCTGTGATTCTGACTAGGTGGTTGAAGTGATCCTGCCTCTGGTCCCATTGGGCTCTCAGCGTTCACTGAGTAACTCTCACGTGGAGGCGGCGGGGGACTGTGGCGATGGCAGTCACCATATATCCAAGCAGGCAAAGTATGGTCCAAGTGGGAACCAGATCTCGTGCTGTGATGGTCCTTATCAGTGACCTGATGTGTTCCGCCCTGTCCTCGGGCAGGAAGGCTCTCCCTTGACAAGTATCCAGAACCGTGCCACTGAAATGTAGTCTCTGCAAAGGAACGAGAGTGGCCTTCTCTTGGTTGATGGTGATCCCCTAGAGACTGGAATAGGGAAGCAGGTGTCGTGAATGGCCTTCTCCAGTGCTTCTGGGGAGGAGGCCATCAGAAGCCAGTCATCCAGATAAGGGAAGACATAATGGCCTTGTCTCCTGAGGGCTGCTGCTACGACTGCCATGAGACACGTGGCGCTGAGACAGGCCGAACGGGAGTGCTCGAAACTGGTAATGGCATCCCAAAAACTTGAAGCGCAGGAATTTCCTGTGCGACCGGGTGATGGGAAGATGAAGATATGCATCCTGCATGTCCAGAGACGCTAGCCATGCACCTTGCTTGAGCATGGGAATGAGACCCGGTAGGGTGACCATGCGAAGAAAGCATTTGTACATCACAAAGATGTTTAGGTCGCAGAGGTCTAGGATTGGGCACAAGTCCCCGGTTTTCTTTGGAACCAGGAAGAAGTGGAATAGTATCCTCCTCCTCTCTCTGGTTCCTCGGTACGACGCGATGGTGTCCTTGGTAAGGGTGCGAGATCTCCTGCTGGATGAGCAGGGCATGCTGTCCAGTAACCGGAATGCAGAGAGGTCTTGATGGTGGGTGTTCAAGGAACTCTATAGCGTGTCCCCAACTGATAGGCTGAAGAACTCACCAGTCGGAGTGATCCTCTGCCACCCTGACAGGTGGTAGCGCCTCGACCCCCAACCCTCTCTTCCTTTTGATCGGGGGCAGGGGCGGGAAGGAGCATGCTGTGGCAGTGCTAGCTCCGGCAGGTTGGGTAAGCTGTGTGTCTCTGGCCTGACCTCGGAAAATCTTTGTTGGTTCTTATGGCCGAAATTGCCCGTTTTGCTGTTGGCCTGACCGAGGTTGTTGGGTATTCAGTCGGCCACAAAAACGGTTCTGTGTTCTGCAAAAGGAACCAGGCCTTGATTTGTACGTTGCCTGTAGCGTTCTGACCACCTTCCCGGCATCCTGAAGCCTGGTGATGACCCTCTCGGAGTCTTCACCAAATAACACTGAACCATTATATGGAACATCCATGATTCCTTTCTGGACGTCTGGAGTAAATCCAGAGACCCTCAACCAGGCGTGTCTCCAAGGGCAAACGCCTGTTGAGGCGCCTCTTGCTGCTGAGTACGCTGAGTCGTATGCAGCTCAGAGGACTCAGGTCCCAACATCAGAGCCCATGCGAAGGAGGTTTAGAGCTCCTCCTTCTTCTCACCATCTGGGAAGTCCTTGAGCAGGTCTTGCCTTGGTCTCACAGTGCATTTTCAAACTGCACCATGAGCGTTAAGTAGTTGAGGGACCTAATAGAGCATGTAGTGGCCACACATCGGCGACCCAGAGAGTCCAATTGTTTGATTCCTGGTCAGGTGGCTGGGTGCTGAGGTGTTGGGGCCTTTGGAAGCGATTGTGCGAGGCTGTAATGACTACCGAGTCGGACACAGGTTGCTGAATTAAATAAGTAGCATCCAGCAGAACACTGTAAAGCCTGTTGGCCTTCTTGGGGACTGCTGGGGTGGAATGAGAACACTTCCATGCAGCCTTGGTAGCACCCTAGAAAGTATAGAATAGTTGAGTACCTAGAGGCCAGTGGAGCACAGGACCCAAGGCAGCATGGGTTCACAGTGGGAAGGTCATGTCAGACAAATCTAATAGATTTCTTTGACTGGGTGACCAAAGTAGTAGACCAGGGAGGGGCTGTGGACATGGCCTACCTAGACTTTGTAAGGCATTTGACACAGTCCACACAAAAGTTTAATAGTCAAATTAACCAGCCTGGGAGTGGGACCCAGGGTGGTAGCCTGGAAATAAACATTGGCTGGACAACAGGACACAGAGGGTAATTGTAAATGGGTCCACTCTGAAGAGGGGTTACTAGTGGGGTACCGCAGGGTTCAGTATTGGGTCCAGTCCTTTTTAATGTCTTCATCAGTGACATTGCAGAGGGACTGGAAGGAAAAGTATGCCTTTTTGCAGATGACACAAAGATCTGCAACAGGGTTGATACACAAGGAGGCGTGAAAAGGATGAAAAGGGACTTGGCAAGGTTGGAGGAATGGTCAGAAGTATGGCAGCTAGGATTCAATGCAAAGAAGTGCAAAATAATGTACCTGGGAAACAAGAACCCAGGGGAAGAATACACAATGGGTGGTGAGGTAGTAACAACAAAAAAAAGGAAAGGGACCTGGGGTAATCATATCAGATGACCTTAAGGTTAGCAAGCAATGTGAGAAGGCAGTAGGGAGGGCTGGGGTATACTGGGATGTATAGGGAGGCATCATCAGCAGAAAACAGGAAGTTGTTATCCTCTGTACAGACAGTTGGTGAGACCCCATCTGAGTACTGTGTCCAGTTCTGAGACCCCATCTCCGCAAGGACATAGACAGGATAGAGGCAGTCCAGAGGAGGGCAACTAAAATGGTGCAGGGTCTGCAAGAGAAGCCGTATGAGGAGAGACTAAAGGAGCTTAATATGTATACTCTTGAGGAAAGAAGGAGAGGGGGACATGATAGAAACTTTTAAGTACCTCAGTGGAATCAACAAAGTCCAAGAGAGTAGCATCTTTCAGAAAAAGAGACTTGCAAGAACAAGGGGAACAATTTAAAGATAGAAGGAGGGCGTTCAGGGGCAATGTGAGGAAGTATTATTTCACAGAGGTGAGTGGATGCATGGAACAGCCTTCCTGAGGAGGTTGTGGGGTCTAAAACTGTGGAGAATTCAAGAATGCATGGGACAGAAATAAGGCAATTCTTGTGGGGGGTATGAAGAAATAGGCTGTTGGTTAACTAGGATCTGCGGCCTATCCTGTAGGTAGGGAAATGGGAAGACTAGATGGGCCTAGCGGTCCTTATCTGCCGTCAAAGTCTACGTTTCTATGTATCCACCAGGGGCCAAGTAACGTGCCAGGCGTTGCCGTTCGGGGTCTAATTCTTCTGTCTCCCATCCCATGTTCTCCTGAATGTGTCTCATAACATCAGAGAACAATGGGTCGTCAGGTAGCAACCTAGGGAGGTCGTGAGGATCTGGAGATGGAGGCTCAAAAGGAGAGAGTGACTGAGGGGTATCTGAGGAACCAGGATGCGAGTCGTCACCTGACGAAGAGCAGGACCTTCGTCGGGGTCTCTTACTTCTGTGGTCGCTAGGGGACCCTGAGGGAGTCCGGTGGCGTGGAGGTCTCCTGGCCTTTGAACGTCTGTCTATGGAGCTACCCCTAGGTGGTGGTGTAGGATCCTGAGGCTTAGGTGTTACTGCCCTGGGAGGAGCCGCAGGAAGTGGGGCTTCTCCGGGGGGTTTGGAGGGTACGTCTTTTTTAATGGTATCCCACCAAAAAGAGAAAAATTCTTTGACAGCTTGGATATTAAGGCCGGATGAAGGGCCTGGCATCGGTGTCTGCCCAGTGTTAGGGTCAGGCGCCGGTGGCTGGCGAGTCGTCGGGTCTGGCGTCAGTTCCTTGGGTAGACCGATGGGCTGGCCAACATCTCCGTCTCCCGACGTCTGGTCATCGGTGGTGTGAGCTCCGACGTCTGTTTCTATCATCCCCCTGCAACCGGTGTCAGGTGGCGGAGGCAGGGGTCACGTCGGGTCCCTGGGGCGTTTGGTGGACGATGGCTCTGGCGTCGCTTATCCTCTGTTGTCCGTTTAAGAGAAGTGAGCTCTGAAGTCTTTCTCTGAGGGACGTCTGAGCCCCTTGGAGGTTGGGAGACCGAACGGTCAGTGTCCCGGCATTGGTCCTTGGGGCTGGCGCTAGGCCTAGTCGCCGACTTGGACCTAGACCTGTGGCGGTCAGAAGCCTCCGACCTGGTGGCCAACCCTGAAGGGCGGCTGTCTTTAGACTTGGCTTTGAGTGGTTGCAAAGACACTGAGCTAGTGCTCCCTGAGGCCCAAACTTTAACTGGATGGAGGATGAGACCTAGCCCAGGATGGAGAGCGGTCCGACTGGGTGGAGCTGGAACTGGCCCATGAGTCTGAGGCCCGACTCGGGGATCTATTTCTATCCTTGTCCTGGTGTTTATCCTTGTGCTTACCCAATTTCTGTGAAGGTTCCCCTTGAGAGGATGGATCTTTCTCCATGGCTTTAAATTTTTCCTCCAGGAGAAAACTTTGGAATGCTTTCTGGTGGCGGATACTGGTTCTGCTATTAAACTGCAGGCAGATGGAGCAGGCCTGGATATCGTGGTCTGGGACTAGGTAGCGCACGCAGGCTGAGTGCCTATCCTTGAAGGGGATCTGTTTGTCACAAGCGCACTTTGAGGGGTGTCCATCTGTGGAAGGAGTCGGGGAAGAAGACATGTACTTGTCGGATTTTTGGTGAAAATCGAAGAAAACAGGAGAAATTCTTTTTGGTGTTGTTCGTCTGCTGAAGGCGTCTGTGGAGCCGATCTGGCGCAAGTCAACGGGTGGGAAAAAGCACTGAGGTATGCTGGGGACCGCCTTTATGATGCATCTGACGAGGGGGCGTCCCCTGCCGTACATGGCTAGCTAGAAGTTTTCCATGGGGTCCTGCTGCCTGCCGGCTTCAGTCCTTACGGTGTAACCTGCTGCAAGAGCTGTATCTCGAAGTAAGATCGGTCACGACCAGACCAGATAGGTAAAAGCCAGACCAGATCATCTGGAGTGGGTGGATCAGCAATATTTGGACAAGCTGCACCCAGTCCAGATTTTACAGCTCTGGTCCTGGTCTGGTGATCTGGTTTTTACCGATGCCCCTCTGCATGTGGCTTAGTGACATACTACACAGATGGATGCACATTCTAACCCATTGAAGGTTGAAGTTTCAGAAAACCATTATGCTAAAAATATCAAGACTCACTCAATTCCTGATGATCCCCCACACCCAAGTCACACTTAATCCTCTACCAAAGTTATGCTCAAATATTGGTGCCTCTACATCCATACCATTAAGCTTTTTATTCCATCATGCCTCTTCTGCTGCCATGAGAGCCCCCATCCATGAAGTCCCATTATCCTTGTGGCAGCCCCCCTCCCCCAAACCAGGTAATTTTCCAGGCAGCAGCTCTTACACCACATCAACTAAATTACTGCTAAGCTCCTTATTTTTAAATGTTTTCTTGAGAAATTTTTGTTTTAGTATATCCACGGCCAGGAAAATGAACTTGTAAAAGAAACCAAAGCCCCCATTTATCAGTTCATTTAATCACAATACAGCATGTTATTAACTGATTAGACTCTGTGTAACCTAAGGTAAACAAAAATGAGACACACACACATGCCTACCTATTTGCAAGTAAAGTAAATGTGGTTACTATCATTCAGTTGTAAACACCTATAGTCACAAACTGCAGGATAAGAACATTCAGTAGAATATAAACCATAGCCCAGAACTACCTGCCTGAGAAAATGAAGTCTGTGTATTATTTGGAAACAAGCATCACTGGAACTCTTTGCCATGGAATGTCCTGCAAAGTAGCAGAATGAATACTCTTAGGAAGGTGGTGTCAAATGGCTTAACGAGGTGTTCACAGGGGCTGAGGGCACAGCAGAGCTCATTTGTTATGCAGAACGCTCCAGGAAGTGTTTAACCCATTCTACTTCCAATAGCTTTCTATGATGTCTGTACTATCCATTGCTAATCTGACACAGAATGACTGCCAGAAGATAATGAGTTAACTTTCTGTGGGCTCAAGTAACTCCTCAAGCCAGAGGAAAAATAGAGCTCTACAGCTTTGTATACACACACAGGCAGCGTAGTAATGAGGCTTCTGCGGATGAATCTATTTTTACCACTCTATCACGTTGTTCGGTAGCAAAAATGACATCCGCCCTTTTCTGAATGCAAAACGTCTGTTGGACTACGCCCACAGCCGTAAAAAGCACTTACTACAGTTATATAGTATATGGTTAGGGCTTGTTGTAGGTTGAAATCGGTGGCTTTCAAACTCTTGTTGTAGGACAGTTCAAAGGTCAAAAAAGTTGTATTTTCATTCTGACATCACGTCGATAGTACAACAGCTTTTCAGCCTTGTCCTACCGCCTGACTGGCTGACTCGACAGGCTATAATGGCGAAAAAAAAAAACATGGCAGCGGGATTAAGCAGCTGCGGAGCGGTGGATCTTCCTTCTACCACAGGGCTTTGTGGCGCATAAGCACTTTTTATTTTAAAAAACAAACCGTACTGCTAAAGTTTCACTCTTGAGGTCTCTATGATGTCATCAGCTCCCTCAATGGAAAAACAGCCTTGTTGTGGATGGTCACCCATCCACTATTCTATACATTGTTTCTTCCAGGGGATCCCTTATTATGCTTACACAGATGCAACTAGCCCAACGACTTGAGCTGCCTTGGAACACGTGGAGGACAAATGTTACTATTAAAATTAGGCACGTGGAAAGAGGCTCGTGGAGGTGTTGTGCTGTGCAGCTCGAGGCAGATCTGTTTCACAGACACAGAAAGCAAGAATGCAAACCCAACAACAAACCTACACTAAAACAAAATGTAATTAAACTAACAAGCAAAATAAAATACCTGGCAGATTAAACATAGGCCATAGGCAACTGACTGTGGAAACAGGAACAATAAATTTAATTTATTTATTTATCAAGTCTAGAATTACAAATACCTTTGAGCCTTGGCTCTTATACAAAGGTTCCACGTCAGAGAAATACAAATTATGGGGAACATCAAGACAGACATTACAACAATGTGGACATTGCAAACAAGAGTACAGATTAATACAATTCAAGGGTAGCATTGTAACAAGGCACAGCGGCATTTGTCAGAGAAAACAGATAACAGATGAGAAAAGTGCCAGAGTCATAGGGAGAGGGAAGGGGGAGGAATGTAGGAAGGGTGGGAGAGGGTGAAAGTGCAGCATTGGGTATACCAAGATGTGAGGGTAGAATCCAGTGAGGAGGGAGGGGAACCACTAGAGCAGGAAGGGAAGTGGAGAAACAAGGTCAAGTTGAGCAGTCACAGGAGCTGTTGGTAGTGAGATAGTCCCGGAGCCTAGTTTTAAACATACCAATTGTTGGGGCAGAGGAGATGGTTGGGCTGAGGCCACTGAACCAGAGTGGCACTCGATAAGCAAAAGAGCGTTGTCCCCGTGAAGTGTGACAGTGGGAGACTTTCAGTAGCTGTAGCGTGGATCTCCTAAGGCACCATTTGTTAATTCAGTGTTGTAACAGAGTTGAGACACCAGAAGGTGCAAGGCCAAGGTAGATTTTTTTCGCCATGGAGCAGGTGAGAAACTTCATGCGGTTTGACAGTTAGAGCCAGCCAGTCTGAATGTACAGGTCACATGTGTGGGTGAGACGGTGAGCACCAGTGATGAGCCGAGATGCCTTATTTAAGGCAGTTGAGAGGCGTCTAAGGGTTGTGGTTGTAGCCGAGCCATAAATGATGAGACCATAGTCTATTACAGAGATCACAGAGCTCAAGACTGCAACCTTCAAAGCTTCTGGTGTGAGGTGTGGTCTGTGTTTGTAGAGGAGACCAAGCCGTGTATTAGCACCTCTAGCTACATTATCTACATTAAGTCCATAGGAGAGATTACGGTCAAGCTGTATCCCTAAGTATTTGAAGGACCCCACCTGATCTAGAGTGTTCCCCTGGGTGGTGGAGATAGCCAAGTGGTGTAGCTTGTGTGGGTTATGAGAGCTGCAGAAGAGCATAAATTTGGTTTTCTTGTCATTGAGGACCAGTTTATGATTAAGAAACCATGTCTCTACAGAACTGAAACCAAGTTGAAGGTTGTGTTGAAGAGTTGCAGGATCTTTGTGAGTGGAGAATACAACAGCATCATCGGCATATGAGTAACGATCTGCTCAGAGCAGTGGTAAGGAAGGAGTTTAAGAAAAGGCTAAAAGAGGCCAGGTATGGATCCCTGTGGGACACCAGTGAACAGACAGGGTGTCAGAAAGAGCATCCGCAATTTCTACTCTCTGCGACCGGTTTTCTAAGTAGCTTTAAACCAGAGAGAAGAGTCAGGTGATAGCCGGCATTCAGTAGTTGGTGTATTAGTAGTCCACAGTGTACTGTATCGAAGGCCCTTGAGAGGTCGACGAAAACGGCCCCTGTGAGAAGGCTGTTGCCAAGGGATTTGTGCAAAGCTCCAGTGAACTCAAGAAGGGCTGTGGTGGTGCTGTGACCTTTCCGGAAGCTGTGTTGTTGTGGACAAGGTATATTGTATTTATCCAAGTGGTCAGTAAGTTGATCAGCCACAATGCACTCGACTGCCTTAGAGAGTGGGGTCAGTATGGAGATAGGGCGATAATTTGAGTGATTCGTCTTATCCCCACTTTTATGGACTGGTGTCACGGTGGCTGTTTTCCACAGGTCTGGGAATTTTCCACAGCTGAGAGAGAGGTTTAGGATTTTTGTTAGTGGATGAATCATCTCATCGAGAGAGTGCAACAGAAGCTTAAGGTCCAGGGTGTTGCTACTAGATCTAGATTTAGAGATAGCTGCAGTAATATAGCGGCAAGCTTCATTCAGCCTTACCTCCCTGAAGTAGAAGAGGGGATGGTTAGACTGAGGGGCTGACGCACTTGGGGAGTAGGCCCTGTTTTCGAAAAAGTCATGGGGTAGAACAGCACTAAGGTCTGAAAAAGCCATGTTAAAGATGTTTGCGATCACCTTGGGGTCGAGGGTTGAGGATCCATCAACCATTAACATGGCCGGAGAGGTTTTTGGCTGCTTCCCTGTGACATCCTTGATATTGTCCCAGAAAGCACAACCATTTCCCCAAGTATTGGTGAGAGCGTCTTTGTAATAGGTGGATTTCATTAGCCGTATGACTTTTGTGCAGGCATTTCGTGCTTGTTTGTAATTTTGGATATCCAGTTGTTTGCCAGTGGCCCTGGCAAATGCCCAGAGGTGATCCCTTAGTTTCAGCTGTGAGAGAAGAGCAGCGGTGACCCATGGGTTAGAGATTTTGTTTTGCGCCTTTTAGCAGGGGCAAAGAGGTCGCAGGCTTTGTTGAAAATTTAGATGACGTGATCAAGAGCCAAGTTAACATCTGTTGCTTCATAGATGGGTAGCCAGTACTGTAGAAGCAGGTGTTGTTTGAGATGTGGAAGTCTTCCACGAGGAAGGACTCTGCTAGCAATAATTTTGGGAGGGGGCTTAAGGAATTTGTTAGACCATGCACATGACTGGGAGTGGTCACTGAGAGAGCCTGGGAGAATGGTCGTACGAGAAATCCTTGTGGGGTGAGTGGTGAGGACCCAATCCAAGAGGGTACTGGTGCCAGTCTTGTAGTTAATCCTAGTAAGGGAGTTTACCATTTGTGTAAGGTTAGCAGCTGAGATGGAGTCTTTATAGGCACTGGCGCTCAATGCTAACCAGTTTATGTTGAAATCCCCTAGTAGAATAAGTTCAGCTTCGGAAGGATGAGAGTTGATAAAGTTTAGGACGTCGTTGAATCCATGTTTAGGGTCCCTGGCCGGGATGTATACGGAGACAATAATCAGGGCTCTATGGTTGGGACCTAGGACGATTTTTATTGGCAGAAACTGGGAAGAAGCAGAAAGTGATGGAGTTGCTACAGGGTGCCAAGACAGGGAGTCTTTGATATAGATTGAGCAACCACCACCTTTTTTGGATATCCAGTCCAGCCTGTGGACATTGTAGCCCTGTACTGTTACTGCTGAGTAAGGAACTTTAGGTGTCAGCCAAGTTTCCACCACTGCAAGGATGTCAGGGTTGTGTTGGCATATGAAGGCTTGGAGTGCATCCAGCTTTGGTAGTAGGCTGCAGATATTAATGGTTGCAAGGATAAGGGCACCTGGAGTTTGTGTGTGGCCTGAGCTTCTAGGGCCAGGATTGGGATGGATGCTGCCTGAGATGAGAAGGAGGATGAGTAGGAGCTTTAAGGAGCAGAGTCACAGCTCTTTGGGAGATAATTTTGATCGTTGTTTCTGGGAGTAGAGGTTGCAAGGTTCCAGGCGGTATCCCATATGGACTGCAAGGTGGTACAGTGTAGAGAGGTGGCCACACTTGCTGACAGTAGTGGTCAGGTTAAGCAACCAGGAATATCCAAACGGTGCA
The DNA here is from genome assembly GCA_016271365.2 of Neoceratodus forsteri. Classification (NCBI taxonomy): domain Eukaryota; kingdom Metazoa; phylum Chordata; order Ceratodontiformes; family Ceratodontidae; genus Neoceratodus; species Neoceratodus forsteri. The sequence continues at coordinate 264,461,520 of CM057451.1, read as the reverse complement.
CCAAGCACAAGTCTCGAGTGGAAGTGAAGAGTTCCTTGGAGTAGCAGTGGAAACCAGAGTAAATGCTCAAGCAGAAAATTTATCGGCAAGAAAAACACTGATTTTGAAGAACCTTTTCCAGGTTCTAGAATGGGAGTGCGGTAGGGAGGAGTAAGCATAATGAGGGATCCCCTGGAAGAAACAATATTGCTATGGTAAGTAATTTTTCTTCAATCCCCAGGAATCCCTCATTGTGTTTACAACTACAGACTACAAAGCAGTACCTTGGGAGGCGGGTGCAGAACCTACTTAGAGAAAACATCTGGAAGGCACCAGTCGTAATTTGGCGTCCGTTCTGGATTATGCGTCCAAGCAGCAGTAGTGGAGCCAGGTTTGGGAGCCGGGGTGGGAGGCAATTCAGTCGACCAAGGGCTCCACAATGGGTGCCCAACTGTGAATAAAGATGGGAATGGGGAAAGGAAAGGGAACATTATTTAACCAAGAGTAGCACACTAAGCTGAAGCTTGTTTCCAGATGTGATCTGGGAGCACAAGAAAGTTAAGCAACTTGCTCAGGATCACAGGGTAGCTGTGGGATTCAAACCCAGGTCTCCAGATTTGCAGCTCAGAGCCTTAATCCACTGCGCTATACAGCCTCCTAAGATGGTGAGAGAGGCACCTCTACCCATGCTGGCATAGCCAGGTGGGTGACTCCCCAGCTCCGCCACTGCCAAACAGTAGTGCTTAGTAAAGGTATGCACAGTTTTCCAGGTAGCTACTTTACAAATTTCAAAAAAGGGAATATCCCTTGCAGCTACCACTGACACAGCAGTGCCATGTGCCATAAGACCTTGTGGCGGTTGCTTGCCAGCCTTGCTGTGGCAGAACTGTATACAAGAAACTAACCGATGGTCCTCTTGGAGGCTGACCTACCCTTACCCACCTCACTGTATATTTATTTAGTTTTTGTTTACCGGGTGGGTGTGCTAGCCATAAAGATGACTGTTTTCAGGCACGACCTGGGAGGTTACAGGGCAGACATTGCAGGTATAACAAACAGTAGATTACATCGAGATACATAAACAAAGTGTTGTGAAACATTAAACTACAGGCTAAGCAGCACAGGTAGTATACAGGGTATTTCGAGAAACATTTAACAATAAGCTAAGCATTACAGGTAGTACACAGGGTGGTCCTGGTAGGATCATACAGTTTTACAATCATAGCATGATGAAAAACATACAGTAGCAAAGTATTGCAGTAGTAGCCCTGAAAATACAATTTATAAAGTACAACAAAAAAAAAATAAATAAAAAATGTGGTCAAATGCTGACAGATGCAGGGGATAATGGGCAGGGAATGGCAAGAGTGTGAATACAGTCGAAGCCACTTAATCAGGATAAGCAATGGGGATGATCCCGGGCACCGAGTTAAGTGGCTATACAATTCAATGGAACTCTCACACCTTTAAAGGGGACATAGTAAGCCTGTTATTGGGGACGATTTGTGGCTGGATATGCTCTGAAATATCACCTCAGTAATCAGTAGATCAGTAGCTGCTAAACGATTAACAGTTTAACAATTAACACCTACTGAGTATGAACGCTTTTCAAATGTTTAGCATATATGCGCTATTGAAGAGGGTGCTGCTGCATTCCCTACCACTAATCCCCTTGCAGATGTTCCCCTGCCGGAGAATCTGACCTCTGACAAATTCCTGTGCTTCATCGACATCGAGACTCTAAACACATTTTAGCTCATGCTAGTTCGTGATTAGGCCATCTGAACTAGTTTGGGGGAGCTAACTGGACTTTTGATTCGGGTAAGTGCTTTGTGAATTTGGCAATTCTTGCACAATCATTTGGCAGGAATTGGCTACGACTTGTGTAATGAAGCCTGTTTCTTTGGTCTCCCGCTGTGAAACACAAGTACTGTTTAACCCATTTACTTAGAGCATGCTGCAGAATTTTAATTCAGCAGATGTCTGCTGAATCGTGGAAGAAGAAAATAACTGATTTCTCTAAGTGCAGACTTCTCCAGACAGATAAGTGTGCCACAGACAAATGGCACAACTGCAGAAAAGAGCTGCAATCACTATATGTGCTGTATGTCTCGGTCTGTCTCTGTCGCTGAACATCTCTTTGTGTCTCTGCATCCTAGCACCATTTGGTTTTGTCGTTATTTTCTCCATGTCCATTTTTGGGCTCTTGTTATTGGAGATGGTCGCTTAAAGGGGACGATCAGCCGTCTACGGGGCGTCCCTTAAGCAGCTTCTACTAAGTAAGATAATAGCAGGTCAGGATAAGGAAAGGTAGGGTACAGGATAGGAGCTGGCAAAGAGAGAGAGGGATGGCTGCAAAGGGCTACTGTCAGGAGAGAGAGCGGGGATAGGCTGTACTGCAAGGGGAGTACTGTGGAGAAAAGGTAAGAGCTTCAGGATAGGCAGGATACTCAGAGGACTAAGGAGGTTTGAAACAGGAGCATTGGTTGGTGGAGTTGAGATGCTGGCGGTGCGCTGTTTTAAAAGCATTGTGTGTAGGAGATAGGCGGACGTCCAGAGTGAGCAAGTTCCATAACTGAGGTGCATAGTGGGCAAAGGCTCTAGAGCCTTTGGTGGTACTGCATTTGGGGATGCATAGTAGGGACTTGTCAGTCGAGCGTAGGCCGTGGTGGAGGTCTGGTGGGTGGTAGGTCGGCCAATTGTTGGGATATGAGATCTCATAATGCTGTCGACAGTGGAGCTGAGGGAGTAAAGTCTAGTATCGTTGGGGACAACCAGTTTAGATCACAGTACAGTAGACAATGGTGTTTTAGTCTGTGGGAGGCTGAGGCGAACCTGCAGATGATGTTACAGGTGACATCCCATCTTTGAAGATCTGATTTTGATAAAGGGGCATAAGTGGCCACTCCATAGGTCAGAGTATGCCCTGAGATATAGCCACTCTAGCAGCAGGGATTAGCATGTGGCTGGTCCGGTATGACATGTCTAGCTCTTAACTGACTGATTTGCACGCGTTGAAGATGTGGAGATCAAAATTTAGAGACTGGTCAAGGATGACCCCAAGGTATTTAAATAACGTTACAGGAGCTATGAGTGAGCCATCTAAGCAGGAGACCCTGAACTTATCTTGGAATGTCTTGAGTTTAGGGAGGGTCCCAAATAGCATGAACTGTGTTTTTCCTCATTTAGAAAAAAGTCTGTGGTCCCAAAGCCAGCTTGTGTGTGTTGGAAATCGGAGGCGAGACGTGGGTTGATATCGGACACATCTTTCACACTGGCATACATGACTATGTCATCCGCATAGAGTAGAGATGAGGTGTCAAGGAGATTAGCAGTGATGCTGTTGATAAAAATTTAGAAGAGAAGTGGCCCAAGTTGAGCCTTGGGAACTCCAATATTCACCGTCTTTAGGTCGGAGCATGCAGAATTGAATTTAACAATTTGGGCCCTATTTGACAAGTAACTGTTAAACCAACTGACAACACTAGGAGCAAAGCCCATAGAGTACAGTGTGTCAAGGAGATGTGGATGGTCTACCAAGTCAAAGGTTTTGACATATCGATGAAAACTGCTCCCATGAGAAGCCCCGAGTCCATGGCAGTGAGTATGTCTGCAGTAAATTTGAGTAGGGAGGTTGTGGTGCTGAGACCTTTTCAAAAGCCATGTTGTGCAGCAGGTCATTGTCTTGGAGGAATTCAATGGTTTGTGTGGCAACTAGCATTTCCAATATTTTGCTTAGACCTGACAGGATGGCTATGGTCCTGTAATTAGAAGGGTCTTCAGGGTCGCCTTTTTTGAAGTCAGGGGTGACTCTCGCTGTTTTCCAAATGTCCGGGACTCTGCTATGACATAAGGAGAGTGTAAAAATTCTAGCCAGAGGTCCGGCAATGAGAGGTGCAGCAACTTTTAGCAGCCTGGGCTCGATACCATCTGATTCAGTGGCTGTGCTGTCTGAGATCTTTCTGAGAAGTTTTGTGACCTCCTTACGAGTAATGGCCTTAAAGCGAAAGAAGGGGATTTTTGATGCTTGGCGTGAAGGAGTTGAAGGACCCAGTTGATTCGAGGCAGGGAAAGAGGATGTTTACTTGGTGAAGTATGTAAATTGGTCATTAAAGAAATCAACGATGGTCTGAGGGTTGTTGCAGTGAGCACCATTTAGTACCATGTCATTCGGCGCAGGGGAAAGGTTAGATCCCAGGAACATTTATATGAGGGACCAGAATTTTTTAGAATCCCCTGATGCACAGGTTAATAAGTTTTTGCAATAGATTTTAGCTGCCCTGATCTCCTTTTTCCATGTATTTCTAAGCATCCTGTAGGTGTTCTGGTCTTCCTGCAGGCCAGAGGACTTGAAACGGTTCCAGCTTTTATCACGCTGTTTTATTTTGTTTAGTAGATCTTTTTTAGCCAACGGGTAGGCCTCCCTTGACTTGATGTGTTATCCAGAGGACGAGTGTCCTGAATGGCTAATAAATTTGCAGTGAAGATGCTCAGAGCGGACTGCACGTCAGAGGTCAGACAGAGACAAGACTAGTCTATGCTGGCTACATCGTGAAGAAAGCTTTCGGGTACTCAGGTTAGCATAGTTTCGTGAGGATGGCGAAACGCGGTTTTGTGGAGGCGATGGAGCAGACCCCTGAGCAAAAGACTGGATGATAGTCTGTGATGGCGTCTGCAAGAGTGCCAACAGAGAGGATATGCTCAGTACATTTACTAGCACCCAGTCGATTAAGGTGCTGGAGTTGGAGCAGGACGCAATCCTTGTAGGTTCAGTGATCATTTGATGCAAGTTATAGCTCTCTATTTTGGAGAGTGAGGTGGCCTGGCACTTTTCTAACCAGTTTATATTTATATCCCCTAATAGGAGTACTTCACTTCTGCCAGAGAGCAAGGCCATTTGGTTGAGGAGCTCATCTAAGCCACATTGGCCACTGTTTGGGGGGTTGTATGCACAGATAAAATGCAGCTTCTTTGCCCCAAGTATAAGGACAGAGTGAAGAGTCTCACATTGCATCAGTGGGTCTGTGTTCAGGACAGTGAGATGCAAGTGACTCTCTGAATAGATTCCAACACCACCCACTCTTTTACTGGAAGTTCCTTCTTTCCGGAGTAGGCTGTAGGAGGGAATAGAGCACAGAGAATCTGGGACCGTGGGCGTCAACCAAGTTTCGGTCAAACACATGATGTCAGGCTTGTATAGGGAGATCCAGGCCTCTAGTTCAGGGAAGTTGTGCTCTAGGCTCCTAATGTTGTGGTGGACAATAAGGATGCCTTTAGTATTGTGTAGTAGAGCATCCAGGTGGGATAGGTGGCAAGTAGGGCCAGGATTAGTTTCAATGTCGCTGGAGAGCAGGATGGCCAGTAGGAGGAGGTACCAGAGTTTCCGATGGTAAAAAGGGGATAGAATCAGGAGACGTAGGAAGCATTTCTTAGTATCTCATACAGTGTGATAGATCATGCCTTTAATTAAAAGAGGTGTCGAGCCTCGTGGTAGCTCATGGAGGCAGAGGAGGTTGGAGAAGTGAAAATCATTCAGAGGCGGCATAATTATGGTCCATTTCACTTCTGTATTGAATATTCTGTTAGCAGGCAAGTGGATCAGGAGTGGCACGATGGCTAGAAGGAGTAGGTGCTTAGATCGGTCCATGGTACTAGTTCCCATCGCACAATGTAGGAAGCCTAGTTGAAAGTCAGCAGGGTGTTCGGCCAGGAAGGTACTTGGCAGTGCATGTTGTGTCACACAAAGGAGCTCAGTTGAGTGATGGGGCTTTGATCAATCAGTGGTCAGGCGCTTCAAGTTCAAAATTCTGGATGGCGGCAGCTGAGCACAAAAGGCGTACCTGGGGAGTATGACTTTCAATTGAGCCGGAACCAGCGGAATGGCTCAAGGCAGTGCTCTGGTGGCAGAGAAGGCTTGTCCGAAGGCTGTTTGCTTTGGGGCGGGCAGACGCCTTTTCTTGTTGCTTGTTTTTGGAGAACGCAGGACCGGCCTGTACATCAAGCGTGGTCCACGGCATTCAAGCTCCTGGAAGACGGTCTCCCTGGTCTGCAGGAGCGGACGTGGGGTTGGCAAACCAGCAGCCCCAATATAAGGGACCCAAAGAAAAATAGACACTTAAGTCATCTGGCCACACAGTGTCTATATAAGGCAGGGTCCACCTAGGGAGGGTGGGGAGCCGGCGCCAGCAGGGTGGCTCAAGGCTGATATCTAGAGTGGGAGGCTTGGTCTGCGGTTTTTGTTCGTTTTTCTAGCCCTGCTCCACCAGTGTGGAAGTGGCGCTGGGGCAGGTGTTCAAATCTTGCAGCTTTAAGAGGGTGAGCGTGGTCCAGCCCGACAAATGGGCGGGAACCATGGCTCACGCCCAGTGGATGGTCCTCAGAAAGAGTGGTGTCCAGGGTCCGCTGGAGTGGAAAGAGGAAGGAGTAAATATTAGGTGTTGCTCCTTTAACAGGAGAGACTGCTGTTGTTGCCCTCTAGTGGCTTTGGAGTATAATTTTAAAATGGGAGAGTAGACAATGCTGATTAGCAGGAGCAGGATGACGGGTCACTTCCCAGGGCAGGCTTGTAGCGTCTCCTCCGGCGGCGAGGTCCGAGCCCCGGTTGGGCACGGCACACCTGAGGGGGAGAGGAATGGAGATGGATTAAGTAGGGACAGGCAGGGAGGGGTGATTATCTCTAGCAAAGAAACAGGGTGGGCCAAATTACTTAGAAAGAGGAGGCTAAAATATAGGGTGGGTAGAGAAACAGAAATAGGGAGGAGATGTAGGTGGGTAAGAGCAGACAGGTGGGAAAGCGAGAGGCAAAGATTGGGCTGTAAGCTTAGAATATGAGTTAGTGCAGTAGAAAGGTCTGTCAAACTTAAATGAGAAACAGTTTAAGCTGAAGGATCTGAGGTCCCTAGTACGACCCAGATCGTGTTCAAGGGACCTCTCAACATCCAGGCTGTGCAGCATCTGCTCACCAGGACTGGATCCTTCTGTGATGAACACTGGTAGAGAGATGGATTGGTTCAGCTGAAACTCGGACACTATTTTAGGGAGAAATTTTCTATTAGTCCTATGGACTACCTTGTTCCTGTGGAAGATGATGTAATTAAGATCTGTGCAGAGAGTTTGCAGCTCTCACACCCTTCTGGCAGACGTGATGGCCACAAAGATGACCATCTTCAAAGTGAAATATATCAAATCTGCAGTAGCCAAAGGTTCGAATGGATGCTTCATGAGGTTGGCTATACGCACATTCAGATCCCATGGAGCAACTGGGTCCCTAACAGGTGGATACAGGTGTAGTAAGCCCTTAAAAAACCTCTTGAAAATGGGGTGTGAAGCCACCGTTTTCTCTTTTGTTGCGGAAACAAATGCTGAGAAAGATGCTAGGGAGACCTTGAGGGTTAAGGACCCGAGATCGAGAGCCTGAAGATGAACCAAGTAGTCCAGGAGTATGGGCAGATCTGCTTGCAAAGGACAGAAATGCCTAGGAGCACACCATAAGGAAAATCTTTTCCACTTAGAGGCACAAGTTTTCCTGGTAGTCGCCTTCTAGAAACTTTGAGGACTTTGAAGGTGCCATCTGAGAACCGAAATGCAAAATTCTAACTTTTCAAGAACCACACTTTGAGGCATAGTGTATTGAGGTTCAGAAAACTATTCTGCCTTGGGACAGGGTCATTAAGCTGTGTGTATGAGGCAGACAAATGGGTCGCCTGGTAGACCAAGTCAGAAGCAGAGAGTATCAGGGCTGCCTGGCCCAATCTGGAGCCACTATTATCATGGTTACAGGCTGGCTCCTCAATATTAGAAGAACTTGTAGCAGTAGAAATTGAGGAAATGCATAGAGGGCTTCCTGACCAATACAGGGTCAGCATATCCATGGGAACTGAGCCTACTGCTGGAGGCCTGCAACAAAACAGGGAAAGCTGATGATTTTCTACAGAAGAGAAAAGATCTAGCTCTGGTGTGTCCCATGTCCTGAAAAAGTACAGTTACGTAAGAACTTACCGTAACGGCATATCTTCAAGAGAGACTCTTGCAGTAGGTAATTACATACGGGACTGAAGCCAGCAGGCGTCAGGCCCCCCATGGAAACATTTCTAGCTAGCAATCTCTGGCAGGGAACCGCCCCAATGTCAGGTGACCGATGTCATGCGACGTCAGTATAAAGGGTTGGTTCCCCACACCTGCCTTCCAGTTCTTTCCCGCCAAAGGACAAAAAGGCAAGATGAGAGAGAAGCGGATGTTTCCTTCCCTGGAAAAGGAGCTGAAAAAGCTAAAAGCTTAGGGGGATGGCGGGCAGGAAGGTATTACCTACTGCAAGATCCTCTCGAAGATCTACTGTTACAGTACGTTCTTACGTAACTGTACTATCTTACTTTGAGGGGGCTCTTGCAGTAGGTAATTACATATAGGACTGAGTCCCAAGCAGTCTGCAACAATGAGAAGCATACGGGAGGAGGAAACTACTCAAATGTAGACCCTCTGGCTGTGAAGGTCTTAGGAAAGAAGACCTTGCAGCACAGCCAACCAGAAGCCCGCTCTACGGCGAGAGGCAAATGTCCAAACTGTAATGTTTTGTAAAGGTATGGACAGAAGTCCAAGTTTGGGCTGCACATGTCTGCCGCTGACACATTCTTGAAACAAGCAGCAGAGGCAGCAACACCCCTGGTGGAGTTGCTCTGACTTGACCAGGCAGGGTCTTGTGGTACTTGTCGCAACAGAAAGTGATACAATGATCCAACCATTTAGAAAGGCATTGCTTGGAGACAGCACTGCCTCTCTCTTACAAGCAAAAGAGACAAACAGTTGATCAGTCTTTCTGAGATCCTTCGTCCTGGTGGTGTAGTATCTCAAAATTCTGTGAACATCCAAAGTATGCAAGAGGTACTCCCATTGATTGGACTGTTGCGTAAAGAAAGAAGGCAGCTCAATGGATTGATTCAATGTAGATTCTGCTACCACCTTAGGGAGAAACTTACGGTTGGTACGCAGAGCCACATGTTCCTTGTGAAAAATCAAATACGGGATTTTGCACATCAAGGCCTGGAGCTTGGAAATCCTTCGAGCAGAAATAATGGCCACTAGGAAGAGAGTCTTCCAGGAAAGGAACTTCAGGTCTGCTGAGGCTGCCGACTCGAAAGGAGGCAGAGTAAGCTTCTCAAGAATAAAATTCAAATCCCAAGGGCAGGAACGCGAATAGCGGGTCTCAAGCGGAGAACCCCTCTAAAAAAGTCTTAGAGACTTCCAACTACACAAAAGTTCTGTCCCCAAAAGAAACATGGTAAGCAGAGATGGCTGCCATGTGAACTTTCAGAGAAGAATGACAGACCCAGATCAAAGAGATGGCGCATGTAGTCCAGAAGCCTCCCAACAGAGTAAAAGAATGGCTCAAAATCTTTGGAAGAGCCAAATCCAGAACCGTTTCCATTTCATGGCATAGGTAGATCTAGTGGAGGCTTTCTGGACTCACCAGAATCTCAGCCACCAGTGGGGAAACCCTGAATCGGGCTTGAGCTACGTCTGCAGAAGCCACCGTGCAACTGAAGGGACGTGAGGTCTAGATGGACCAGGGTTCCCTGATCCTGGGTCAGCAAAAGTTGCGACAGAGGAGGAGGAGGAGGTTCCTCTGAATACTGCTGCAGAAGAGGACCAAACTTGCCTGGGCCAAAAGGAGCAATTAGGATCGTGCAAGCTTCTTCTGAGCTGAGTTTTGTAAGACCTTCAGAATCAAGGTAATCGGGGCGGGGGCACAGACGAATCTGCCCTTCCAATCTAGAGACACATTGTCTCTCCAAAAATGCTGCGCCCTGGAGCGAGTGAGCAGAAGGTGGGAAGTTTGCATTGTGAGGAGATGGAAACAGGTCTACCTGAGGAGTTCCCCAGCGTGGGAAGATATCACCTGCTACCCCGATCAGTTCCCACTCGTGAGCCTGGGCAGATGACCAACTGAGGTGGTCTGCCAACGTGTTCTCGACCCCGGGCGTGAACTGCTGTGAGGTGAGATTGTGTTGCACTGCCCAATCCCAAACTCATCGCCTCCCTGCAAAGAGGGTAGGAATGGGTTCCTCCCTGTTTGTTGATGTTACCAGACTACACATGTTGTCCGTCTGGACAGCCAGATGACCGGGAAGCAGATACAAATGCATAGCTTATAGAGCATATAACACGGCCCACAGCTTGAGCACATTTACATGAAGAGTCTGTTCGAGCTTGGACCAGGAGCCCTGGGTCCTGTGAGACTACAGGTGGGCTCCCCAACCCTCACCCGAGGCATCTGTTATCAGCGTCTGGGAGGGGAGAGAGAAGCAGAAGGGAACTCCCCGGCAAAGGTTCCACTGAACCATCCACCACTGCAAGTCCCGAACCACAGGCCTGGAGACCAGGACCTATAGATCTAGGTCCTCCACCAATTGATCCCACTGAGACCGAAGCATCCACTGAGAGATTCTCATGTGGAGCCGAGAGCGAGGGACAGTCGGAATAGCAGCTGCCTTGAGCCAGAGGAGGCGAAGGAATGACCTGGCACTGACCTGCCTGCAACTGGACAACAAGCTGACCTGAGCCTGGAGGGTGGCAACCCTGTCCAGTGGCAGGAATGCCATGCCGAAGATCGCGTCCAGGATCGCCCCAATGAACTCCATGGAGCCTCTGGGACAGGATCAAATGAGACTTGGCCTGGTTGATGGTAATACCCAGGCTGGTGAAAACCTGAAGGGTAAGGGAAAGGAAGCGCAGGAGCTCCTCCCTGGACGGGGCAGCCAGGAGCCAGTCGTCCAGGTATGGGAAAACATGAACTCCCTGGGTACGCAGGTGAGCCACTACCACCGGAAGGCATTTGGTGAACACTCGGGGCACCGAGGAAAGACCAAATGGGAGGGCCTTGAACTGGCAGTGGTCCCCCAGACCAAAAAAACGGAGATATCTGCGGTGAGAAGGGCGAATAGGGATATGAAGGTAGGCATCCTGCATGTCCAGAGTGTACAGTCACTTTCCCGGCCGAAGGACTGGCAGAAGACTCTGCAGAGAGAGCATTCTGAACCTCTTCAACTCCACGAACAAGTTCAGGGAGCTGAAGTCTAGAATAGGCCTCACATCTCCTGACTTCTTTGGTACCAGGAACAAATGGGAGTAGTAACCCGTCCCCCAAAGGTGGGATGGGAAGGGCTCTATCGCCGCCTTCAGAAGAAGGGAGGATATTTCTTCCCGAACCAGAAGAAGGTGTTCCTGGGAGTAAGACTACCTGGGGGTGGAGTTTATTGGTGGTTTCTGAAGAAACTCTATTGAGTGTCCCTCTGCTGTCACCTGGAGCACTCAATTATCTAAAGTGATCCTCTTCCAACCCAATAGATGGAAGGAGAATCTCCCTCATATCGATTCCTCTGGGAGGCCCAAAGGCTGTGGGAGAGGAGAGGAGTCAGGAGGTGTGGGTCAGCATTGCGGCTGAAGCTCCTGCTGCTTTTTGGGGTGGGGGCTTGGCAGCTGGAGGGGCCCGAGGTTTGTTGGCCTTTCCTGAAGTTTTGCTTTGGGCCGAGAGCGTCTGCGAAAGGGGCAACGCTGACCCTGAGGGGGCCTGTACAAGGAGTCAACAGACTTTAGTGCAGTACCCTTCTCTTGCAGATCAGTGATGACATCCTTGATATCGCCACTGAAAAGCACTGAACCCCTGAAGGCGCATCCTGGTTAGCAGACTGCACCTCCGGGACCAACCTGACACCCAGAGCCAGGCATGGCGCGCCGCAAACCCCGCAATGACCCGGCTCCGACTCCAGCAATCCACTCGTCGTATGTGGCAAAGCATCTTCTGCTTCATCTGAGACTCAGAAGAATTCAATTTAGCTTTCACCTCGCTAAGGATCACCTTCGGTAATCCCCATGTGAGCAGTGTAGTTCAGAACCCTGATTCCCGGAGTGGAATAAGCATAGACCTTCCTCCGTACTGGTCCAGAAGGCGGATTCCTTGTCGGGTGGTGAGCGAGCTCAAGTGCTTGGGGTTAGCGTCTGACCGTGGCGGTGCTAATCACGACCAAATCAGCTCTGGGTGTGAATTTAAGAAATCAACACCGGAGCCTGATATAGCTTGTCTGTTTTCCTTGAAGGTTAATTCGCACGGTTGTTTCCAAATAGTGGAAACAACGCCGGCATGAGGCTCAATACAAGGTAGAATCAGAGTGGGAGCGGTCTCGGCAGATCCAGGTGTGCAGCGAGTTTTTTACACTGTGGATCCGACTCCAAAGATTGCCACTGATGAACAGCCTGGATTTTGCACAACTCCAGGAAAGAAGGATCCTCCAGAGAAGACTTGGAGGAGTCTTGGCCTGAGCATTCTGGAGTGCATGTCTCGCTGTCCGGATCGGAGCGCCTGCCGGGGTCATCTGAGGTCTCCAAAGAGGATGAAGAAAAGAGGAAACCCCTCCTGGCGAGGGAGGAACGGATCCCTTGGGAAGCATATCCTAGATACATAGACAGTGTCAGCAGATAGGGCCTATGGCCCACCCAGTCTGTCCATATGAGCTTGTAAGTTCAGTTTATGTTTTCCTAGAAGTCTGTTGCCCTTACCCTGACCTCAGAATTCCTTTATGTCTATCCATGCATTCTTAAATCCTGTGATTGTTTCAGCCCCACCACTTCCTCCGGCAGGGTGTTAGACTTGTCCACCACCTGTTCTGTGAAGAAATTCTTCCTCACGTTTCCTCTGAATCGTCCTCCCTCCAACTTCATCCCATGCCCTCTAGTCCTGGAACATCTTTTTCACTTAAAAATAGTGTATTCCTGCACCCTGTTCCTCCCTGTAAGATACTTGTATGTCTCTATCATATCCCCTCTTTCCCTCCTCTTCTCCAGGGAGTACATGTTCAGTTCCTTCAACCTGTCTTCATAGGACTTGTGATGCAATCCGTGCACCATCTTTGTTGCCCTCCTCTGAACCTTCTCTACCCTGTCTATGTCCTTATGTAGGTAAGGTCTCCAGAACTGTACACTGTACTCCAGGTGGGGCCTCACTAGTGTCTTGTATGGTGGAATTATGACCTCCTTTTCCCTGCTGATGCCCCAGCCTATGCATCCCAGCATCCTATTTGCTTTACCTGCTGCCTTGTCACACTGTTTCCCTACCTTGAGGTCATCAGAGATGATAACCCCAAGATCCCTTTCCTGCTTGGTGAATGTTATATCCTCACCCCCCAACTGATATATTGTGTCAGGGTTTTTGTGCCCCATATGCATTATCTTGCACTTCTTTGCATTGAATTTCAACTGCCAAACCCCTGACCAGTCTTCAAGTTTCTGCAGGTCCCTTCTCATTCTGTCTACACCCTCTGGTGTGTCTACTCTGCTACAGAGCTTTGTGTCATCAGCGAACAGTGAAATTCTGCCTTCTAGGTCCTGCGCAATGTCACTGATGAAGATGTTGAATAGGACCGGTCCCAGCACCGACCCCTGCTGTACCCACTGGTCACTCTTCCCTCTGTGGAGTGACATCCATTTACCACCACCCTCTGTGTCCTGCCACCCAGCCAGTTACCTACCCACCACACTACTGTCCTGCCCACACCCATATTCCCAGTTTGTGTAATAGTCTTCTATGTGGCACAGTGTCAAAGGCCTTGCTGAAGTCCAGATAGGCCATGTCCACTGCCCTCCCTGATCCACCTCCCTAGTCACCCAGTCAAAAAATTCAACAAGGTTGGTCTGACATGACCTCCCCCTGGTGAAACCATGCTGCCTTGGGTCCTGTAGTCCATTGACAACCAGATGTTCCACCAATCTCTCCTTCAGTAGTGCCTCCATGATCTTCCCCACTACCGAGGTGAGGCTGACTGGTCTGTAGTTCCCCGCTTCCTCTTTGTTACCACTTTTGTATATGGGGACTACATCTGCTGTCCTCCAGTCTTTGGGTACCTCCCCTGTTTCCAGTGATCGGCTAAACAGGATAGCCAGAGGTTCAGCCACCACCACTCTTAGTTCTTTAAGGACCCTGGGGTGCACCCCATCTGGCCCCATTGCTTTATCAACTCTTATTGCTTCCAGTTCCTTCAGAACCCTTTCTCGTGTAAAGGGACATGTGTCCATTTCTGCACCATTCTCACCCCTCGTACTCCCTTCAGACCCATTACCCTCCTTTTCCTCAATAAAGACTGAGCAGAAATACCTGTTCAATATGTCAGCTTTACTGTTGTCATCCTCCACGCGGCCCCCATCTTCCCCCTTCAGTCTCACTATCCCTCACTTTGCCTTTCTTTTTTCACTTATGTACCTGTAGAAGGTTTCGTCCCCTCTACCCACTGATTTTGCAATGTGTTCTTCTGTCTGAGCTTTGGCTTCCCTTACTGATCTCCCTGCCTCCCTTTGCTTCTCCTGGTACTTCTCCCTATCCCCTTCTGCCTGTGTCTTTTTGTATTGCCTGAATGCAATCTTTTTGGCTTCCACTTTCTTTGCTAACTCTTTGGAAAACCATAATGGTCTCCTCTTCCTCTTGCTAACCTGCTTAATGCATAATTCTGTTGTTCTTGTAATCCCCATTTTAAATACTGCCCACTGTTCCTCAACCCGATTCCTTCCCCATTCCTCTTAATGCCTCTTTCAAGTATCTCCCCATTTTCCCTAAGTCTGCCCCCCTAAAATCCAGGATACGTGTTTTTGTGTGGTTTGGTTCTGCTCTTTCTGTGATTTCAAACCACAATGACTGGTGGTCACTGTTCTCCAGGTGCTCCCCCACTGTTACCCCATCACACTGTCCCTGTTTGTGAGCACAAGGTCCAGTATTGCCTTCTGCCGAGTTGGTTCCATGACCAGTTGCTGGAGGAGGCACTCTGAAGGAATCCAGGATAAATCTGCTCCTAGTTGATGCTGCTGCTGGGATGCTCCAGTCCACGTCTGGAATATTGAAGTCTCCAACCAGTACTACCTCACCCTTGTCTGCCATCCTTTGGATGGCTAGCATCAGCTCCCTATCTGTTTCTTCCTCCTGGGCTGGTGGTCTATAGACCACACCTGTGCGGATGGCTGGCCCCATTTTCCTTTCCAGATTAACCCATAGTATCTCTCCCCCATTTTGTTCCTCCTGGATCTCTATGGCCCTTATGTCATTTTTCACATACAGTGCCACTCCTCCTCCCTTCCTGCCTGCCTGCCCTGTCTCTTCTGAATATGTTGTAGCCAGGTATGGCCATCTCCCAGTCGTGGTTATCATTACACCAGGTTTCAGTGATGGCTACAATGTCCAGGTCTGACTGCGCAATGACAGCCTCCAGATCTTCCATCTTGTTGCTAAGGCTCCTGGCATTTGCACACATGGCTTTCCATGATTGTTTCGCTGTTCTACTCCAGCCCCTTCCTTGGTTGTCCTTTATCCCTGGTTCTCCTTGCTGTCTGCCCTTCTGCTAAATTCTGCCCCTTTTCTGCCTATCCACCTCTTGGGTGCTAATCTCCACCTTCTGCACACTGCTTTGTAGAGATAGCCACTCCTCTGGTTCACTGGTTCCACTGCTAGCTGTGGGGGGTGAGCAAGTAGGTACCCTCCTTGCTGGCCTGCCACCCCCCTTTGCTAGTTTAAATGCTTGTCAATGTAGCATTGAAACTTATCATTAAGTGCTTGGATTCCCCTCCAGGATGGATGCAAGCCGTCAGGCTTGAACAAACCTCCATCCCTCCAGGTGGGTCCCCAGTCACCAATGAATCCAAACCCTTCCTCACAGCACCAGTTCTTCAACCATGAGTTAAAGTTCCTGGTGCATGCACCCCTATGCTCTCCCTTGCCTCTCGCAGGTAGTACTTCTGAGAAAGTGACAGAAGTAGCTACTTGCTTGAGACCCCTCCCCAATTTCCTAAACTCTTCCTGAACTTCCTTTGGCTCCCCATTTGCCAGGTCATTAGTACCCAGGTGGATAATGACATCCAGCTCACCCTCCCGTCTTGCCTTCCCAGTGATCCCCAGGATCTTCCTTCCATCCCTCCATGCTGTGGCACCTGGTAGGCACCTCACCTCCCTGTCCTCCCTCTCCTGTGTTCCTAGCTGGATCCCTCTTATGATGGAGTCCCCCACCAGGATTCGCTTCCTCCTCCTCTGTGGTCCACTTCTTTCCCCGCCGAGGTCACCTCCTTGGTTAACCTCCACATCCTTTCCTTCCACTTCTCCGAGTACCTCTATTTGGTTGTCCCCATTTGCCCGTGTGGCATATGAGTTCTTGAGTGGAATAGGATCGGGGAAGTGCCTCTGCCTGACCGCTCTAACCCGCCCTGAGCCCACTGTCATCCAAGTGCTCCTCGTTCTCGGCATCCTTTGAAGCAGCTGCATTGGACTGGGTGGTCTCTGGATAGGGGTGATGGTACTCCTGACCCAGTTTACTTCCGCTCTGAGTCTGGCTACCTCATCCAGCAGTCCAGAGAGATGCATGCAGATAGGGAAGCACCTCAGTGTCCAGAAGGTCTGCCTGAATATGGCTGCCCCACAGCCACTGCATTGCACCACTCCCCACATTATACTGCAATTATACTGCTATTCCACTACTTGTCTGCTACTGAAGCTGCCCTGGAAACAGAGAGCTCGCCTCTGGTGTCCGGAGGGGGGGAAGGAGTCTCTCGCCTCCGACATCGGGGGTCTGGAACTGGGTCCGGTGTCAGAAGACGGCTCTCTACCTCCTTGGTGAGCTGAGCCTTGGCCTCAGCCCACCAAGAAGCCAGAGTCTCCTTCTGATCCACTGGCGGCTGAGGGTGCGGTGGAGGAGGTGGGTACGGATACTGGGGATATCCGTATGGCGCGTATCCATAACCCGACGGCAGAAAACCCGGCGTCGGGTACTGGGGCACCGGGGACTGTGGCGTCGGGTAAGCCGGCGTCAGGTACTGGGGTGCTGGCTACTGCGGACCTGGATATGACGTCGTCGGGTACTCAGACACCAAGGGCTCTGAAGTGGCAGAAGGCCTTGGTAACGGCCCAGCGGGCGGGCAAAGAACGGGAGGCCCGGGGGAGGGACGGCATCCGGCAGGGGGATGTCACCCGGTGTCGGGTAGGCCGGTATCGACGTCCGAGAATCCGACGTTAGGTTATTCGGCCCAGTGGGAGGGAGACCAGACGGCAGCGTGCCAACATCCCGTGTCACCTGGGGAAGTGGGGCTAACGTCCCTGGGATCCAGCAAGGGAGACGCTGGAGCCTCGGAATGCAACGAGCGCTGCGGCAAGCTCGGGATGACAGACAGGCCCGAAGGGTTTGGCGTCAGCTCCAACGCCGTGCAGCCGTCGGAGGGACCGATAGCCGGCTTACCGGCGAGATCCAGGCGGATGTCAAAGGAACCAGTGTCCAACCGGACCCTACGCTTGATGAAGGCCACGATGGAGGGGCAGCCTTGGCGGGCGCTTTAGAGGCCGTGCGCTGCCCCAAAGGGTCAGGCGTCTTATCAGCTATACCTGGGCAGGCGTTGGAGGAGCTGACGTCTGGCTTACCGGGGCCGCTCGGACCAGAAGGCCACACTGTGGCGGGCTTACTAGGAGCGGTGGCCTCCTTTGACCTGGAGGCTCCAGAGGGGCCCGAGCGCGAGCCCGACAGGAGGGTCGATACCGCCTTGGAAGCCTCCAAGATGGCTGTCGTGGAACGGTCCCCCAGAGGGGACGTTACCTTCAGCACCACGACCCCAGCCGGAGTCGCGGCAACCACAGAAAAGGAGTCCCGGTGCTTCTTCTTGCGATGCCCCTCAGGGGAAGTAGAGGCCTGCCTAAGTTTTTTCAGCTCCTTTTCCATGGAGGATATCTTCAGTTCAAGAATGTGGGCCTCCAGGGACTGCTGCCTCCGCTTTCGGGTGGCCACATTGAACTGCTGGCAGTGCTGGCACTTCTCCAAGGCGTGGTCGGGACCTAGGCAAAAGGCACCGCAGTGTCCGCCCCAGCGAGCTACGAGGATTCACACTTGTTTTTGTTCTTGGAAGGAGTTGGGGACGACATACATGGCAGCTGAAGAAAATGTTGATGAAGATTGAAGAAATATTAGAAAAAGAGATGGTGAAACTACCGACGATAGACTGGTGAAGCAGTGAACTTAACCGCGAGGCGCTACTCGAGCTAACGGCGGGAAAGAACTGGAAGGCGGGCGTTGGGGACCACCACTTTATTCTGACATCGGTCACCTGACATGGGGGCGGTCCCCCGCCAGAGACTGCTAGCTAGAAATGTTTCCATGGGGGTCCTGACACCTGCTGGCTTCAGTCCTATATGTAATTACCTACTGCAAGAGCCCTCTCGAATGAAGATCTGTGGTTAGAACCTGCCTGTTCAGGGACCACTCGTGGTGCCCCTGGCTGATTCTGCTGAGGAAGTCTGCTAGCCTCGGACATAATCCTTTCCTGGGAGATGAACTGCTGACAACTGCACATCCATTTAATATATCAGACTCCAAATCTTCATGGCTTCCATGCACAGCCTTGAGGATCTGGTGCCCCCCGTGTGTTGATGTAATACATGGTGGTGGTGGTGTCTGTCCTAATTTGGACAGACTGACCTTTCACATGATGGGCGAAGAAGTGCAAAGTGAGACATGACTGCTCTTAGGTCCAGTACACTGAAATGTTGCCTGGATTCCTGAGAGGACCATACTCTGCTCATTATCTGGTTGCCTAAATGTGCTCCCCAGCCTAGCAGAGAGGCATCTGTTGCCAGGAGCACGGTGGGGGATCGCTGTTGGAAAGGAACTCCCTCCATGGGGTTGTTCCTTTCCTTCCACCAATCGAGAGCGTGTAACAATGTCCATGTGACTGGAACCAACTATGAGAGAAGTTACCTTTTCTGAAACCAGTATGCTCTTAGATGGTATTGAATGTCCCTTATTTGGAATCTGGCGCCTGGAACTACACATGTAGTGGACACCATGAGACCCGATATCCATAGGAAAACGCTTGTCTGGGCTGACCCAGGACAAAGAAATTTGCCAAACTTAGAAGATTCTCTACCCTCTCCTGTGGAAGGAATGCCCGTCCTTGGAGGGCATCCAATTCTGCTTCTATGAACTCCAACCACTGCACTGGTTCTGCTTGGGATTTTTGTACATTTATGAGGAACCCCAGTGATTCCTGTGGTGCTTCAAGTTAAGTGCAGGGAGTCCCTGACCTGCTGGAGTGACTTCCCTGTGATTAGCCAGTTGTCTAGGTAGAAAGACCACCACACACTGTTTGCAAAGATGCGCCACCACCACCGCAAGGCACTTTGTGAAGACTCTGGGACCAGTGGAGAGACCAAAGGGGAGAACTTTGAACTGGTAATGGCCAGATGGTAGTCTGAACCTTAATAAATTTCTGTGATGGGGCCTGATTAGAATGTGGAAATAAGCATCCTTCAGGTCCAGAGAAGCCATCCAGTCCCCTTGCTGTAAGGAAGGGATCACTATGGCTAAGGAGATATTCTTGAACTTAGGTCTCCTCAGATGCTTATTCAGAAACCTGAGATTCAATATGGGTTGCCATTCCCCATTTTTCTTTCAACTGAGGACGTACCTTGAGTAGAGGCCCTTCCCTCACTGCTCGAGAGAAACCCTTTCCACAGCATTTGCCTGCAGTAACCTTTTGACCTCTAACTCCCAACAGTATCTTTTCTGTTGGAGTGTGAGTCTTGAAGATTCTGTGTTTGTGCAGACTGGGAATTTTGCGGAACTGCAGGGTTAGGCCTTGATTTACTACTTCCAGTATCCACTTGTCTGTGCTGATATGTTTCCATTCCTGAAAAAATGAGTTAACCTTCTTCCCACTAGCAATGGACGGGTGACCTGGGCAGGACCGTCATTGGTTCTGCTTTGGCTGGGCCTTAGGGGCTGGGGATGGATCAGACCATTTAGAAAGTATTCTGCCTCTTCCCCTAAAGAAACCTCTCATTTGAGAACAGACATAGGACACGGGCATGGGCATGGGATGAAAAGGACAGGAGAAATTACCCCCTACCTCTGCCTCCCCTGAGGTCTGTAGGAAGTGGAGGCCTTCTCTTTCAGGGTATTACTTTTGTAAGTAGCCTTGCACTTGTCCACCTTCTTCATGTATGCCTCTGTCTTCTCACTAAAAAAGAAGCTGTTATCACATGGAAAGTCCATCAGTTTGTCTGGGTATCTTGGGACAAGTCAGTAGTATGTAATCAGGCAAATTTCTGTAAAGAAATAGCATGTGCCATAACCCTAGAGGCGGTATCATTCACATCTACCGCCATTTGAAAAAGGTTATCTGGTGGCCTCCATGGCAGTTTTGGCCAGCTCCAGTAGATCCTGCGCTATATCCCCAGATATCTTATAAATGAAGGCCAGAGAAGAATTTCAGAGTGCTTTCTGATACTGAACTGCAAAAGCTATGTACGTACAGCAGCTTGCCTCAGCAGGAAAGACACAGATGTATAAACTTTCTTATCCATACTGTCCAGCTTTCTAGAGTCTTTCTCTGGAGACTAGGCAGAGGGGGCCACCTAGGTATTGTCATAGGTGGCTGCCTGGACTACTACTTCATGATCTGGGTGAACGTAGAGGTATTCAGCATCATGCCTAACCAACTGGTACTTCTCAACTTTTTTGTCTACCCCTAGGGTCGAAGTAGGACTCTGCAAGACCCTGCAGGTAGCTCTTTTAAAAGACTTCTGCACAGGGATAACCAATTTATTGGAAGCAGGTGACCCCATATCTAAATAGTTAGGCTCCTCTTCCTCATCTTCTAGGGTGGAGAGATTGAGGATATTAGCCATTTATCTCACAAAGGCATAGTGGGAGGAAAAATCCTCAGACTCTCGGGAAGAGGAATAAAATTCATACTCTGAGGAGCCCCCATCGTCATGCTCCCCTTCATAGAAAATTTTGAATCCCTGGTCCTTGGGGGTCGGGGCACAAGTAGGAGCTAGATGGATTAGGGAATCCATGGCTTAAAAAGCTTTAATAATTTGCCATAATTTAGGTAAGTCCTCTGCAGAGGGCATTTTCATACTGTCACTGCAGACTCCTTTGCTTTTTCAGCAGGAGGAGCAGCGATATGCTTCTCTTTCTTTCTTTTTTGCAGGCCCTGCATCTGAGTTTCTGGCAGAATTTTTGCTTTAATATTCTTGGGGGGGGGGGTGTCTTTTTTTTTTTTTTTTAACTTTCAGTCTTTATTTTATTTTAAGTAAAACTTTTACAAAACGTTTAAAAACGGGAGGACACTAAAAAATATCAAAGAAATCTTAGTTACATACATAAATAATTAAAAAGAAAATACATATAATGTGCAATATTGTCAGGTAAAACAAACAATTTCATTCAATGCCAACACTAAAAGGTTGAGGGTGTTTTCCAATAAATCCTCTGCAGTAAGCATAAAGCGAGGTACTTAAAATTAACTTAAGGCACAAATCTGAACGTATGGGCGTGATATATAAAACCCATCTTCTCCATTCAATTTCAAAGGTCTTTTGTGATTTATTAATTATGGCCGTGAGTCTCTCCATCGTGTAAAGATCTATCATTACCTGCTGCCAGAGATCTAAGGGGGGGAGGGAATTCCATCTCTTTGTAATGGCTTTTTTAGCAGCCAAAAGGGCCAAATTTAAAAATTTCCTAGAGGGAGCATCAATAAGTTCCTGGGGGAAACACCAAACAAGAAAAGTCGTGAGTCCAAGACAAGGTTAGGGGATATTAACTGATGGAGAGCCTCACTGAGTTGTGAGAGAAACAGCTGAAGGGCCTCACATAACCAGAAAATATGACCCAAGGTAGCTGGGGAAAACCCGCATTGCCTCCAGCAGTCTGCCTTAACATGAACTGTATATTTCTGAACCACTGTAGGAGCCCTGAAATACCTTACAGTGAGCTTCCAGGCAAAATCCTTCCAGTTGCCTGAACTGACACCTTTGTACATATTCTTCAGGTGGCCCTGCCAGCAGGACAATGATATCTCAGTCACCAAGTCTTTTTCCCAGGCTATCATAATTTTATCTAGAGGCTTATTCTGCAGCTTGCAAAGACTTCTATATAAGGTAGAAATCAAATGAGGTTGGACTGGTCTCCCTTCAATGGTAGCTATTAAAATAAGCAGAAGGTCAGTAGGGGGAGAGTCCTCCCATTAGAAACATAGACGTTGACGGCAGATAAGGACCGCTTGGCCCATCTAGTCTGCCCATTTCCCTACCTACAGGATAGGCCGTAGATCCTAGTTAACCAACAGCCTATTTCTTCCTACCCCCCACAAGAATTGCCTTATGTCTGTCCCATGCATTCTTGAATTCTCCCACAGTTTTAGACCCCACAACCTCCTCAGGAAGGCTGTTCCATGCATCCACTACCCTCTCTGTGAAATAATACTTCCTCACATTGCCCCTGAACCGCCCTCCTATCTTTAAATTGTGTCCCTTGTTCTTGCAAGTCTCTTTTTCTGAAAGATGCTACCCTCTTGGACTTTGTTGATTCCACTGAGGTACTTAAGTTTCTATCATGTCCCCCCTCTCCCTTCTTTCCTCAAGGGTATACATATTAAGCTCCTTTAGTCTCTCCTCATACGGCTTCTCTTGCAGACCCTGCACCATTTTAGTTGCCCTCCTCTGGACTACCTCTATCCTGTCTATGTCCTTCCGGAGATGGGGTCTCCAGAACTGGACACAGTACTCCAGATGGGGTCTCACCAACTGTCTGTACAGAGGGATAACAACTTCCTGTTTTCTGCTGCTGATGCCTCTCCCTATACATCCCAGTATACCCCCAGCCCTCCCTACTGCCTTCTCACATTGCTTGCTAACCTTAAGGTCATCTGATATGATTACCCCCAGGTCCCTTTCCTTTTTGTTGTTGTTACTACCTCCCACCCATTGTGTATTCTTCCCTGGGTTCTTGTTTCCCAGGTGCATTATTTTGCACTTCTTTGCATTGAATCCTAGCTGCCATACTTCTGACCATTCCTCCAACCTTGCCAATCCCTTTCATCCTTTCCACGCCTCCTTGTGTATCAACCCTGTTGCAGATCTTTGTGTCATCTGCAAAAGGCATACTTTTCCTTCCAGTCCCTCTGCAATGTCACTGATGAAGACATTAAAAGACTGGACCCAATACTGAACCCTCGGCACCCACTAGTAACCTCTCTTTCTTCAGAGTGGACTCCATTTACAATTACCTTCTGTGTCCTGTTGTGCAGCCAATGTTTTACCAGGCTACCACCCTGGGACCCTCCCAGGCTGGTTAATTTGACTATTAATCTTTTGTGTGGGACTGTGTCAAATGCCTTGCTAAAGTCTAGGTAGGCCATGTCCACAGCCCCTCCCTGGTCTACTACTTTGGTCACCCAGTCATAGAAATCTATTAGATTCGTCTGACATGACCTTCCCGCTGTGAACCCATGCTGCCTTGGGTCCTGTGCCCCACTGGCCTCTAGGTACTCAACTATTCTTTCCTTCAGAAGTGACTCCATCACTTTCCCTACCACAGAGGTCAGACTGACAGGTCTGTAGTTTCCTGCCTCTGTCTTGGTCCCACTTTGTGAAGGGAATCACATCCGCCTTCCTCCAGTCCTTGGGTACCACACCATCCTCCCATGATTTATTAAAAGAGTAGCCAGTGGTTTCACTAGTTTCCTCCTTAACTCTTTTAGAATTCTGGGATGAATTCCATCAGGACCCATTGCTTTGTCCACCTTCAGTTTTAGGAGTTCTTGCAGAACCCTTTCTTCTGTGAAAGGACTGGGATCGACCCCCTATCAAGAGTGCTTCTGTTAATTGGATTAGGCACTTCCCTCCTCTTTTGTGAATACTGAGCAGAAATATTCGTTCAGTATCCCTGCTTTTCACTGTCCCCTCTGTCCACCCACCGTTTATTCTATTCAGCCTCACTATTCCTCCTTTGTCTTTCTCGCTCCTGATGTACCTATAAAGGTTTTATCCCTTCTTAACTGGGTTGGCTATCTTTCCTCAGTTTGGGCCTTTGCTATTCTGACTTCCCTCCCTGCTTCCTTCTGCCTTAACTGGTACAGTCTCTGTCCTGCTCCTTCTGTGTTTCCTTATACTTCTGGAATGCTATCTTTTCTTCCTGACTTTCACAGCCACCTCTTTTGAGAACCATAGTGGCTTTTCTTTCGTTTTGATTTATTTGCTTCCACAAAGGCTTGTTGCCTCTGTGATGGCAGTTTGATGATTCCCCATTGTTGCTCCACACCTCCTTCTAGCCTGTTTGCTAGTGCTTTTCTGAGGCACTCTCCCATCTTGCCAAGTCAGCTCTCCTAAAGTCCAGTACCCTCACTTTTGTATGGCTTGACTCTGTAGCTGAGTTTAACATGAACCACACTGTTTGATGGTCACTTGTCCCCAGATGGCAACCCACTTCTAGATCTGAGATTCTCTCACTGCCCCGTTTGAGAGACGAGGTCTAAGATTGCTCCCTCACAGGTGGGTTCAAACTAGCTGTCTAATACCTGCCACCTGTAGGGGCATCAAGAATGGCCCTGCTCTTGGATGTGGCTGCAGCAAATGTGCTCCAGTTAACATCTGGTATATTCAGGTCTCCCATCAATAGTATCTCCCTTTCTCTGCCATTCTAAGAATGCCTTCTATCATATCCTTGTCCATTCCTCCCCTGACATGGGGTCTGTACCAACCCTGTGCGGATTGTGGTGCCCTTTCAGTCTCCAGGGTGACCCACAGTGCCTCCTCTCCTCCTGTTTACTCTTTTGTTCAGTTGCTTTTATCCTTCCTTTACATAGAGAGCTACTCCTCCCCCTCTTCTCCCCTGCCTGTCTCTCCTGTAGGTTATGTACCCTGGTATGTTAACATCCCAGTCATGGTTCTCTGTGTACCATGTTTCTGTGACTGCTACGATATCCAGGCATCCCTCTTCCATCAAGGCCACCAGCTCAGGAAACTTGTTGCCCAGACTACGGGCATTGGTACTCATTACCCTCCATTTCCTGATGGCCTTACTCCCTTTTGCCCCATCTCTGTCCTTCTTGCCTTTGTCACTTTCTCCATTTACCCCTGCCCTTCTCCCTATCGACACCTCTATGTTGGTGTTTGCCGACTTACTACCGTGATTATTTTGGGGGCTAGTTCCTGCTCCTTTCCAGTGCTCTCCCTTGGCTAGTTTAAAAGCTTGCCAATGAAGCATTTAAACCTATCACCTAGGATCCTGCTTCCTCCCGGACAGATGCAGCCCATCATGCCAGTATAGGCTTGCATCACTCCAGATGGACCCCAGTCCCCAATGAAGCCAAATCCTGAGCTCCACATCAGTTTTCAACCACTGATTGAATCCATAGTGCGGAACACCCTAGCCTCTCCTATACCATAGATGGGCAGCACCTCCCGAGAAGGTTACCGTGCGTGCTACCTGACTAAGGCCCTCCCCAATTCCACAAACTCTTCCTGCACTTCTCTAATCCCTTTCTTAGCCAGGTCATTTGTCCCTAGGTGGACAATGACATCCAGCTCCCTCCCTGTGCAGCTGCTCGGCAATCCAGAGGATTCGGCTCCTGTCCCTCCAAGCCATGGCGCCAGGCAGGCTGCCTCCCTCTCTCCCCCAGTTCTACCTTCCTAACAATGGAGTCCCACACCAGGAGTTGTTTCCTTCCCCTGCAGGGTCCCCTGCCACCCTCCTGTGGGTCTCCTTTGTGGAGGTTCCCAGCATCCTCCTTGGTCTCCACTGCGGGTGCCTCCATAGAGGAACCACACTTTGCCAGAGTGGCATAGGAATTGTGGAGATGTACAACTGGAGGGATGCGCCTCTGTTCCACCACCCTCACCCTCCCTGAGCCCACTGTGGTCCAACCGCTCCTCTTTCTTGGCAACCTCTGAGGCAACGGCAGTGGCACTGGTGGTCCCTGGATGGAAGAGGAGGTCCCACAAATCCTGGTCAACTCAGCCTGGAGATGAGCAACCTCCTCCCTCAGCCCAGAGGGGTGCTCTGCAGATGGGACAACACCGCATCCTCCAGAATGTCTCCCGGAAGACTGCTGCTCCACAGCCACTGCACTGCATCCACTCAATCATGTCTTATTTCTGGCCCTTAACTGTTTTCAATCCTTACTCTTTCCTCTGTTTTTTTTTGCTCTCTCCTTACTTTCTGCCTGTGTGCCCTTTAAGCTCCTGATTGTCCTGTTCTGAGACAAGAATATCCTATATTTCTCAGTAGACCACTTACTTGCTCAGAGGCAGACCTCCAGCAGCTAGAGGGGGCCGGAGAGCTACTCTTGCCCTTCTAGGATTGTGGGTCTTTGGTGGTTCTGTGATCACTCACTTCCTGCTCCCAAACAGGAAGTTCCTGTTGCCAGTCAAATCCAGCGCCTATAAAAATAGAACTAGCTTTGGCTGGGGGGGTGGAGGGGAAGGAAGGAGGGCAATATAGTCCCAGCAGAGAAGTCCAGTCACACAGCAGTCCTTTCTCCTGGTGTCTTCTGCCTAGATATTAGCAGAATCTTTCTAAGGCAGTCTTTAAATGTAGCTTCCTTCTAGCTAAGCCACTCCCCTACTTACTAGATCTTTCTACCAGTAATTTAAACCTCACAGTAGTTAAGTCCTTTCAATCACCTGATATTTACACCTATAACTGTTCAGATACCCATTCAGTTCAGTTAACCCAGAAAAACACACACACACTTTTTTTTTTGTTTTGTATGTTAGTTTTTTTTACCCTAAATTAAAGGTCCAAGTACAAAAGTTCTTCTACTTTAGTCCCAGCAGAGAAGTCCAGTCACACAGCAGTCCTTTCTCCTGGTGTCTTCTGCCTGTAGCCTCCCCAGCGAATTAAGGTAGTTCCTAGTCTGGAAATATCTAAATCTGTCAGTATAGGCAATATTATATTTTTGGGTCAGTTCTGTTAATGAAAGGACTGTGCCCTTGAGCGTAAAATGATACACCAAATGTAGCCCCTTCCTTAACCATATAACATATCCCTTGTCCATTTTGCCTGGGGGGGGGGGGAGCATCCAAGTAGGGAAGGGAGAGTATAGCTGATCTCCAAGGTTTAAATTCCTTTGATGACAAAGTTCTTTGCCAGCATTTAAGTGTTCACTGTGTATACGGATTAGTTATAATTTCTACCTTGGCTGTTGGAGGGGTGGAGAGTAAGGTACTGTAAATGTCAGTGAACTCCTTTCCCTGCATTTCCACAGATTTCCATCTAGATATATATGTCTCGTCAAGCCAGTATAAAGGGATTCTTATTTGACATGCTTGATAATATAATCTAAAGTTTGGTAGGGACAGGCTGTCTTGGGAGCTGTAGAGCTGCAAGGTTAATCCTAGGTTTACGATTTGCCCAGATGAATGAAGAGATTTTTTACTGCAATGTCCTAAAGAACGCATCTGGGATTTGTACAGGGAGGGTCTGAGCCAAGTAGAGAAAGCGAGGCAGAACCACCATCCTAATTGATTCTACACGTTGGTGGAGGGACAAGGGGAGAGCTCACCATCTTTCCAGATCAGACGAGGTCTTGGTCATAAAGGGGGCACAATTCAGTGCGAACAGGTCGCTATCCGGGGAGCCAATGTGAACTCCTAGGTATTTAATACTTTCCAAGTGCCATCTGAAATTATAAGCTTGTCTCAGATCGGCCTGCGGGATAAAGTTCCAAGCCAAGACCTCGGTCTTACTTTCATTAATTTTGTATCCTGATGTCGTCCCAAATTTTTTTCAAAATGTCCCAGAGGAGAGGGAGAGCAGTCTCAGGATCGGTCATATATATTAGGAGGTCATCCACGTATAATGCTAATTTATGATTGATTGATTGTACCTCTATCCCTGTCAACCCGTCCCTCTGTCTCAAGGCCTGAGCCAAAGGCTCCAGGTATATTGAAAACAATAAAGGAGAGAGGGGGCACTACTGTCTGGTGCCACAAGAAAGGGAGCTAGGGCTAGAGAAAGAGCCATTTATCCGGATATAAGCTTTGGGATGGGAGTACATAGCTTTTATTAATTCAACAACCGCCTGTGGAATTCCGACCCTCCCCAGTATTTCCCACAGAAAAGGCCACTCGACACGGTCGAACGCCTTCTCTGCATCCAGGGTGAGAAGGAGAAATCGGGATTTGGTGTCCTTCACCCTCTGCAGCAAGTGCAAAGTTCTCTTGATGTTATCTTGTGTCTGGCGCCCTGGGACAAAACCTGTTTGATCTAGATCTATTCAGGTAGAAATATTTCAAACCTTTTGGCCATTATAGATGCAAATATTTTATAATCATTATTAAGAACCGAAATAGGTCTATATGAAGAGCATGATATTGTGTCTTTACCTGGTTTCAAAATGCTGGATATGTATGCATAATGCCATGAATCAGGAATGGGCTCACCCAGCTGTACAGCCCTGCAAGCCTCTAGCAAAGTAGGAGAAAGATCTGCTCGGAAGGCCTTATAGAAATCCCCAGTGTAGCCATCTGGGCCAGGACTTTTATTAGTTTTGAGAGCTGCCAGTGCCTGCTCTAGTTCTATTAGGGAAATTGGGCTCTCCAGAAATTGCTGCTGCTTTTGAGATATCTTCGTTAGGTTGAGCTTTCTCAGGAAGGCTTCCATTACTTGCGGCCCTGCTGAGTATTCGGTGCCGTACAGGCAGCTGTAGTACCTCTGGAAGGAGGCCTGCTCAATTTCCCGGGGAAGAGTTAACTATCCTCCTGAAACCTGGGTCTCTAATTTGAATAATGTTAGTTTTAGATTTATGCTGCCTAAGTCTATGAGCCAGCAGATGGGTGGCTCTAGGACCTCCCTCGTAATATTTTTGTTTAAGAAGCTGCAGTACTTGCTCTGTACGTATGTCTAAAATTGCCTGGATCTGTTGTTTGGTGGCTTGTATGAGAGGATACGCCCCAGCATCACCAGCTGCATGCAGGGTCTGCAAGCTTCGAAGTTGCTGTTGCAGACTATCAAGGCAGTGCTGCTGCTTTTTCTTATGATACGCAGCATATTTAATTATTTCCCCCTCTTAGGACAGCTTTAAGGGTATCCCATGAGACTCCTTTCTTGGTTTCCTGTCTGTTATTATCATCTAGAATCAGCTTTATTTTGTGGTGCACTAGCTCTCTGAAATCCCTACTATTCAGCAAAAAGTTGTTACACCTCCATAGGGTGTTAATTTTCTCCCTGCCCCATATCACATTTAAAGTAAGGATCGAGTGATCTGATAACACAGTCGGGGTCTGCGTGCAGCTCTGCATTTTATATAGGTGCTCTTTAGATACATGTAGGTAATCTATATGGGTATACACCTTATGGGGGGGCGGAGTAGTGTGTATATTCCCTTTTATTGGGATGCTGATTACGCCAAATGTCTATCCAGTGTGCCTCAGAGAGATACGCCTGCACAGCTTGATGCGCAGGGGATCTCTTAAAGGGCCTCCTACTAGATGTATCCAGGTAAGAGGTGGTCAGGTTGTGACCCCCCCCAATTATCAGCACTCCCGTACTTCTTTCCATAACTTTCTGAAACAGCATTTTCCTCACTGTGGGCCCCTCCCCTGGAGGCACATATGAAGAGACAAGGGTGAGCTCCTGCTCCTCCAGTCGACCCACTGCAATAGCAAGGCGACCATCTGGGTCAGAATATGAATTTGTCAGACGGAAGGGAACACCTTTGGGGATCAAGACAGCAGTTCTCCTTCTCTTCCCCCTACCGTACACTGAAGCCACAATTGTAGAGAAACCGAATTTGGCTAATTTTTGGTGTTCCTGTTTGTTTAAATGGGTCTCCTGTAATAGGAGAAAAGAAGGCTTCAGCTGTTTTAGAGAGGAGATCACCCTATATCTCTCTATGAGGTTATTTAGCCCACTAACATTGTGTGGACAGATTTTAACTGTAGGGACATTATCCATCATAAAATCACAAAAGCCTGAGCTGAATAAGTAGCAACTGCTGAGAGGGTTGTAGGGAAACTCAGAATTCCATCAATAGGTGACTCAGGTACGGGTCCCTTCGTTTTCAACACCCAACGTATGGCATTATAATGAATAGTCAACCTAGATTCAGAGATTAGCCCTTTAAAACAACTAACCCCGGGGGTAAAAAATAGCATGTGTACACTAGGGGAAAAAAAGAATAATAATTAACTCTAACAGGTAGGAACTTAGTCAACTTATTTACAATTGCACTTCCAAGATAGGAGGGCGTAAGAACTACCCCTCTAGGAAAAAAGGACCCAGTCCTAAGTTCGAAAGAGGGCCTCATGGGAGGAATTGTGACCTTCAAATAGGCCAGGCCTCCCCAACTCCTCAAAAATTCGGGGTCGAATATTGGGAATGTCAAACTAACAAAGGAGGTCATCAGGGTGATCATTGAATGGATGACCTGAGAATATGCCCTGCGAGGGCATATTCAAGAATGCTGCATAAGGTTTTAGATGTCGAGTTCTTGCCATCATAACCTACGCCTGAGAAGAAATAAACTAGCTGTAGGCACTCTAAAAACTTTCCCAGTTAACACTCAGTTAAATGACAGAAAATAGGTTCTTGAAATATTCATGAGAATGACTAACAAACGAATTAGGTCTTAGAATAAAAACAAAGGACTAAGGCACCAGTTTGCTAGCTAAAAGGAAAGAAAAGATAAGGCAGGTCCAATGTCGTCCTTCTGACCTCGTTGTTGCTACAGCTCAATTAAAGTAGTAGTGGGATTTAATTAAACCCCATAAACAAAACACAACCAACAGTAACCTCAAGTGATTGAGCTGCAGGAGTCCATTTCTGGGTCTTTCGAGGAAGGATGCACCACCCTGATATAGTCTTTAACTTCCTGAAGAGAACGGAATCTTCCTCGCTTCCCCGAGCCTCCACGGAAATTTGAGGGGCTTTGCCAGCTAGAATGGGGGGATGCTTTGCTGCACAGGACCTGTCGGTAGAAACTCCATCCTCTCTTCTTCAGTTCCAGAGAGATTTCTTCAGGACTAGAATAAACTGCATTTCCAGAGTCCAAAAAAACCCGAAGCTTAGCCAGGTAAGGCGTTTGAAATTTGATTCCCTTCTCTCTCAGCAATCTTAGAATTGGTGCGTATACCATTCTTTTTTTCATAATATCTGTGGGGTAATGGTTGTCGAAGAGTAGCCTGGCCGACTTGTAGGTAACGTTCTTTTCGCCCATGCTGTCTTCAAGATCTGCTCATTATCCCTGAAGCCGGAGAATTTTAAGACAACTGAGCGGGGCCTCGCCGAAGGGTCCGTGGGTTTTCGAGCAAGTGCTCTGTGCGCTCTTTCGATTTTTAATAGAAAAGTTGGAGGGAGAGCTAAAATGTCCTTCAGCATGTCGGTCAAGAAATCCTCCATTCTCCCAATTTCCGAACCCTCGGGTAGTCTGTATATCCGGAGGTTGTCCCTCCGGGACCGGACTTCAAGGTCGATAATCTTTTCTTGCATAGCTTCATGTTGATCCACCAGGAAATCTACAGCATTGTGAAGACGTTGGGTTTCCTCAGCAACCTCCCCGGTTGCTTCCTCAGAGCAGTCTAGTCTCTCCTCTACCTCCGTGAGCTGATTTTGTAACATTATAAATTCTTTTTTATTTTCAGCTCGGAATGCCCTTATTTCGGCCAGGAGTGTTTCGTAGCATGATCGTGAAAGCCTTTCAGCTTCTCTGTCAGTATCAGGGTCCTGTTCACCCGCCACGCTACTTGCCGGAGAGATGCTGAGGCTGCCGGCAGGCCTCTTCTCTAATCCAAGTGCATCTGCCTTTTGCGGGAATCTCCCTGAGCGCGATTTTGCCCTATTTTTACTCCCTGTCATATTTTGGCTTCTTAGGCTGGCTTTTGAGATTTACTGTGGCAGATTAGGGAGAAATGGTCGGCGGGTTATTCCGGAGCTTTTCCCCTATGCAGCCATTCTCGATGGTGACGTCACCGGAAGCTCATCTTTCTCTGTGTTTATTATGTAAAGGACCCTCTCCTCAGTAAGTTTAGGTGACACACAGGCAGTCTGAGAAGCCATAACACACTGAAAAATTCCAACTTTTCCCAAAAAGATGCTTGCACAAAACTTGTACAAGGAACACATTCAGCACAGCTCCTGGCTATCTGTGCTCGCCAGGAGAATGAAATAAAACTTTTTCCTTTTTTTTTTTTTTTTACAAAAGAAAACAAATGGGTCTGCTTGCCTGCTGAAAAAAAACACAGACAGCCCCCAAACAGCAGTAACGGCAGAAAAAGAGAAAGTCATTCAGAGTTTTTTTGTTTCTCTAAAAAAATCCTGCCCAAGAAACGATGCTGCAGTCTGTCAGACAGATGAAGTAAAATAAAAGTAAATGAAAGAAACGGTATCTCCAGTTTCTATGAGGGAAAAAAAGAACCAGAGATACTACAAAACAAAACAAACAAATAAAAACCGAAAACAATATATGACTGGACCAAATAAAGAAAACGGAAGTAGACCACGGAATCCCGATGAGGAAAAACTGAAGAGAGCTCTCAGGGCAATGCTTCTTACTCGGGTGGAGAAACAGATCTGCTGCCGAGCTGCATAGCCCAACGCCCCATGAGCCTCTCTCCACATGCCTAATTTTAACAGTAAGATTTGTCCTCCACACGCTCCGAGGCAGCTCAAATCGTCGGGCTAGCAGCATCTGTGTAAGCATAAAAAACAGTTGGTCTCAGTCATCAGGTAACACTGTAGGAACCTTCGCCATTCGTGAAGGGGAATTCACACAGAAACTTTTCAGCAGTACAAATGTGGCCACCCACGCTGTCGATGTTAACCAACCCTATCTAGGTGTGGGCAGCCCCGCTCTCTCCTAAGTTCTTTCCCTCCGGAGTCTAAGGGAGCAAGATTCTTGCCCTGGGGGACAGAGGAGAGGAAGCAGTACCCAGACCTAAAAGAAAAGCTGGATACACCAGATAGCCAGTTCTTAGATAGGAGCCCCAAGAAGGGGGATGGTGGTAAGGAAACTATACCTGATAGAAACATAGAATTTGACAGCAGATAAGGACCGCTTGGCCCACCTAGTCTGCCCATTTTCGTACCTAACAGATAAGCTGCAGATCCTAGTTAACCAACAGCTTACTTTCTCCTACCCCCCACTAGGACTGCCTTATGTTTGTCCCATGCATTCTTGAATTCCCCCACTGTACTTGACTCCATGACCTCCTCAGGGAGGCTGTTCCATGCATCCACAACCCTCTCCGTGAAAAAATACTTCCTCACATTACCTCTGAGCCGTCCCCCCTCTATCTTCAAATTGTGCCCCTTGTTCTTACACATCTCTTTTTCTGAAAGATGCTACCCTCTTGGACTTTATTAATTCCCTTGAGGTACTTGAAAGTTTCTATCATGTCCCCTCTCTCCCTTCTTTCCTCAAGGGTATACATATTAAGCTCCTTTAGTCTTTCTTCTTATGTCTTCTGGTGCAGACCCTGCACCATTTTGGTTGTCCTCCTCGGGACAGCCTCCACTCTGTATATGTCTTTGCGGAGATGGGGTCTCCAGAACTGCACACAGTACTCCAGATGGGGTCTCACCAACTGTCTGTACAGAGGGATAACAACTTCCTGTTTTCTACTATTGATGCCTCTCCCTATGCATCCCAGTATCCTCCCAGCCTTCCTTACTGCCTTCTCACATTGCTTGCCCACCTTTAGGTCATCTGATATAATTTTACCCCCAGGTCCCTTTCCAATTTTACTGTTGTCAGTATCTCACCCCCATTGTATACTCTTCCCCTGGGTTTTTGTTTCCCAGGTGCATTATCTTGCACTTCCTTGCACTGAATCTGAGCTGCCAAACATTTAACCATTCCTCCAACCTTACCAAGTCCCTTGTCATCCTTTGCACTCCATCTTGTGTATCAACCCTATTGCAGATCTTTGTGTCTGCAAAGAGACATACTTTTCCTTCCAGTTCCTCTGCAATGTCACTTATAAAGACATTAAAAAGGACCGGTCCCAGTACTGAACCCTGCAGTACCCGGCTAGTAACCCTCCTTTCTTCACTGTGGACTCCGTTTACTACTACCCTTTGTGTCCTGTTGTCTAGCCAATTTTTTATCCAGGCTACCACCTTGGGACCCACGCCAAGGCTGGCTAACTTGTGTATTAATCTTTTGTGTGAGACTGTATCAAATGCCTTGCTAAAATCTAGATAGGCCATGTCCACAGCCCCTCCCTGGTCTACTACTTTGGTCACCCAGTCAGAGAAATCTATTAGATTTGACTGACATGACCTTCCCATCATGAATCCAATCTGCCTTGGGTCCTGTGCCCCACTGGCTTCTAGGTACTCAACAATTCTTTCCTGACTGAGATCCCCTCGAAGATCTACTGTTACAGTAAGTACTTACGTAACAGTTCTGTCCTCTTCGGGGGTATCTCAGTCATCAAGTAACACCGTAGGAATGAGTACCAAGCAGTTACAAGTGCAAAACAGACAGTCTGGGAAGAGGGCTCTCCATAAACTTAAGACAGGAGTCCCTGTAACACAGCCCTGTCAAATCCTGCAAGGACTCTTGAGGCAATGTCCAGACTGTAGTGCTTGGTGAAAGTATGGACTGTACTCCAGGTGGAAGCCACACAAATGTCAGCGGCCGAGACCCCTTTAAAACAAGCCACTGAGGTAGCCATTCCTCTGGTGGAATGAGCCTTGACAGGACTGGGCAACTCTTTGCCATACTTGCTGTAGCAGAACACAATGTAATTTGCCAACCAGTTGGATAAATGTTGCTTAGAAAATGAAACACCCACTCTATCCAGAGCGAAGGAAACAAACAACTGCTTTGACTTTCTGGACTCCTTAGTCCTAAGCAAGCAGTACATTTCAAAGTTCTGCACACATCTAACGTATGGAGAAATGCTTCCCCTGGATTGGCATGCTCGGGAAAATAAACAGGAAGGTGGATAGACTGAGTGTAAACTCAGAGACCACCTTAGGCAAAAAAACACAGTTACATAAGAACTTACCGTAACAGTAGATCTTTGAGAACAGCTCTTGCAGTAGGTTACACCATTAGGACTGAAGCCGGCCGGCATCAGGACCCCACAGAAAATTTTCTAGCTAGCTGTCTTCAGCGGGGACCGCCTCCAACGTCGGTCCCGCCCTCGACGTCAGGCGTAGTACATAAGGAGGCGATCCCGCCAGAATCCCCAGTTCTCCCGCAGGAGACTTCCGGATGCTGGATGACATCAGAAAAGGAGACCGAGGACCCGCCATCAGATGACCGAGACTAAGAATCGGCATTTCCGATCCTAAAGATAGTGTAGGCTGGAACCTACTTCCTCCAAGGGGGAATGGTGGGCGGGAAGGTACCTGCTGCAAGAGCTGTTCTCGAAGATCTACTGTTACGGTAAGTTCTTACGTAACTGTACTATCTTCTTCGAGGTACAGCTCTTGCAGCAGGTTACACCATTAGGACTGATTCCCAAGCAATGGCACCTTGAAAAGCCATCAGGAGGAGGCAATACAGAGATTCAGACCCGTCCTGAGCCTAGGACAGGAGGCCCTGAAGAACAGCAAGACCGAAACCCGCTCTTCGCCTTGAGGCGATATCCAGGCTATAATGCCTGATAAAAGTGTGCACCGAACTCCAGGTGGCTGCAGCACATATGGCCGACGTAGAAACGTTCTTCAGTGCGGCAAAGGAGGTAGCCACTCCTCCTGTCGAATGGCCCTTGACCACTCCTGGTAAGGGTTTCTGATGCTTGTCATAGCAAAAGGAAATACACTGGATGAGCCAGCGTGAAAGGGTCTGTTTTGAAACTGGGGCCCCTTTCATTCTCTCAGCGAATGAAACAAACAGCTGCTCCGCTTTCCGGTGCTGTTTGGTTCTAATCAAATAGTATCTGAGACACCTGTGAACGTGCAGGGTGTGAAGCAGTGCTTCTCCTCAATTAGCGTACTTAAGAAAGTACACTAGTAAATTGACGTCCTGGTTAAGAGTAAGGGCTGAGACCACCTTAGGCAGGAAAGTACAGTTACGGAAGAACTTACTGTAACAGTAGATTTTCGAGAGGAGCTCTTGCAGCAGGCTATCACAAATTAGGACTATGCCGCAGGCACTAGGACCACACGGAAAAACTTCTGCCAGCAATACTAACATACTATTTGCCAGCAGATTAGGCCTTATGGTCTATCAAGTCTGCTCGAACCTAGATCCTTAGTTGGGTGCCGAGACCCTCCCATCCCTAGTGCTCCAGAAACCCCTATCATCCATCCCCACCCCCCCGGGACAGGCATCATCTGATACATCCACTTTCTGTGTCTGTCCCACCCTCTCTTAAAGCTCTCCACTGTGGATCTCTGAACCAGCTCACCAGGCAGAGCATTCCAAGGGTCCACCACCCTCTCAGTGAAAACCTCCTCCTCTTTCCCCTCACCCTTCCACCTTCCAACTTCAAACCATGCCCTCTGGTGATGCCTCCCTGCTTTAGTCTAAAGATCCCCTCCATGTTTACCCTATTTATTCCCTTGAGGTACTTGAAGACCTCAATCATGTCCCCCCTGTCTCTCCTCTCCTCCAATGAAAACAGGCAGAGCTCCTCAAGTCTGTCCTCGTAAGTCAAATCCCCTAGCCCTCGTATCATCTTTGTTGCCCTCCTCTGTACCCTCTCCAGGAGCTGTATGTCCCTCTTCAAGTGTGGTCTCCAGTACTGTACACAGTACTCAAGGTGTGGTCTAACCAGTCCATTGTACAGAGGCAGAATCACTTCCTTGCTCCTAGAGGTGATCCTCCATGTGCATCCCAACATCCTGTTTGCCTTGCTAGCTGCCTCCTGCACTGCTCAGTGTTATTCATACATGTATCCACCATGACCCCTAGGTCTTTTCCCTGTTGAGGCTTCCAGCACCTCCCTCCCAGGGTGTACCTGTGTTTAGGGTTTCCGACCAGATGCAACACCTTGCACTTGGTGATATTGAAATTTAATTTCCATGTGTGAGCCCAGCTTTCCAGGGTGTCCAGGTCCTTGCAGGGCCAACCTCCCCTTCTCCCTCAACTACTGCTCCCATCTTGGAGTCATCCCAAGAGACTCATTTCACACCCTATACCATCCCTGATGTCTGATATGGCATTAAACAGGATTGGACCCAGGACTCGAGCCCTGTGGTACCCCACTACCAACCTCTGTAGGGTTCGAGAGCTCCCCACAGACCACTACTCTCTGAGTGCGCCCAGCTATCCAGTTTTCAATCCATCTGACCATCAAAGGGCCTACCCTAACCCCATCAGTTTCTCCACCAGACCATTGTGGGGACAGAGTCAACGCCTTGCTGAAGTCCAAGAATAATACATCCACAGGCTTACCTCTGTCCAGTTCTGATGTTACCCATTCATAGAACTCCACAAGGTTGGTTTGACATGATCTACCTGGCACAAACCCATGCTGCCACTATCCAGACCTCCCACCTCCTCCAAGTAAACCCCAATCGTTCCTTTAGTATACTCTCCATTAATTTTCCCACCACCGAGGTTAAACTGATGGGTCTATAGTTTCCTGGTACTTCCTTCGACCCCCTTATGGATTGGTACCATGTGCCTCTCGCCAATCCCTAGGTACCCTCCTGTCTCAAGTGACCTGTTGAAAAGCTCCGCCAGAGGTGCAGCCAGTATGTCCGCCAATTCCCATAGTACCTCGGATGAATGCCATCCGCCCAGGAGATTTGTCTTTCTTTAGGGCCTTGAGGGCAAACCACACCCTTTTGGTGGGAGGGCATCATCCGGCCCCTCCACCTTACTGGTCTTTTATCCTTATCCAGATGTGACACCCCTGGGGTACCTTTCCCCTCCTTTGCTCCATTTCTGTTGCTCCCTGATCCCACTCCTGCCGCTTCTATCCCCTTTGTGCCTTGCTTTGTAGATATCCCATCCCCCTCCCTAGTGAACACAGAGGCAAAGTACTCGGTAAATACCTCTGCCTGGTCCCTCGCCTCTTCCACCCACCCTCCTTCTGATCTCAATCTGCTGAGAATGCCCTTAGTTTTTCTCCGCTCCCCAATGTACCGGAAGAACCCCTTTTCCCCTCCATGTATCCCCTGTGCCAGCCCTTGCTCTTTACTGGACTTAGCTCCTCACCATACGGGTGACTTTTCTAGATGCAAGCTGGTACATTTCCTTATCCCTATCCCTCTTGTTGTTTTATATTTTTTGTAAGCCGCCTTCTTTCTCTGACTGCTACCTGGACCTCACTGGACCACCAGCATGGTTTATGTGACCTTGCCCTTACATTTCAACTTAGCGCAGATCCTGACTGCCTCATGAAGTCCCCTGCTTTATGACCTCCCATCTCCTTTCCACACTTGTTGTTGAGGTAATCCCTCTGCAAGATCCTGAGAATATTTCCCATGCCCATAAAGTCTGCCCCCTGAGTCCACTGCCAGTGTCCTAGATCTCACCCCACTCCCCCAATGCTTATTTGAAACCAGACAGTATTGTGGTCACCCCAGTCAGGGGTCCTGTACAACCATGTCCCTTACCAGATCCCCATCAGCCAGAACCACATCCAGGACATGCCCCTCCTTGTGGGCTCCATCACATGCTGTGTAGAACACATCCTGGAAGCCATCCAGCAGCCTCTGCTCCTTGGCCACTTAGAGGACATGGTTCCCAGTTTGTACCTGGCATATTAAGGTCCCCATCAACACCACTCCTTCCCTTTGGACCACACTGGGCAATGATGTTGTCAGCAAACCATCCTCTAGAACATCACTCATCCCGGGGCCTATATGCTACTCCCAGCTTGACCTTATCTCCTGCTGAGGATTGGGTGACCCATAAGGCCTCCGTTTCCCTCTGCCTCTTCTACCATAGCAATTTCTATGTCATCTCTAATGAACATAGCCACTCCACCCCCTCTGCCCTCCTTTCTATCCTTCCTAAGCATAGTGTACCCCTGCACATTTAGGTCCCAGTCATGGTTTTTGTTGGCCCACGTCTCCGTGACTGCCGCCACATCCACCCCCCCGAACAGCATGGCCTGGAACTCTGGCAACTTGTTTCCCAAGCTCCTGGCATTTACTAACACTAACCCCCACCCCTTATCCCTGATCCTTTTGTCGAACCCCACCCAGATTCCTTATACTTCCATCCTCCCCCTGCTCCTCCTGAAACCTCCACCTCCAGTCTGTTCCCCTCCCCTTGGGCTTGAAGGCTACTCCCTCATCTGGAGGAGGGCTTCTGGTCAGCCCTCCCTTATCCCTTCCCCCTTACAAGTTTAAACCCCAATCTTCTTGTATGTAGTCAGCCATCCCCTGTTTAAGGACTTCCTTCCCCATGGGGCAAGATGAAACCTGTCCTTGGCATATAGTCCCTTATCCTCCCAAACTCCATTCCAGTTCCCTAACACCCCAACCCATTCTCTTCACCCCACTTCCTGAGCCATTCATTAACCTCTGTGAGCTTCATTTTTTCTCCACTGAGGCCTTTTGGTACTGGCAATATCTCCAAAAGGAAATGTTGCATCCATTATCCCGACAGACTCTGGCAAGTTCTTGGAACCTTGCTTGGATTTCCATAATGCTATTTCCTCTAGATCATTAGTTCCCAAATGCACCAGGAAATCGGTTTCCCTCCACAATCCCTAACCATTTCATACACCATGAACTTTGCTCTGTGCACTGTCAGCCCAGAGATACTCACTACCTTCACCTGGCTATGGCATCCATCCCCTGTCCCTCCCAATGGATACCCTTAATCCTTCGAGTCTCCCAGTAACAGAACCTTAACACCGCCATCATCCTTATGGTTACCTCCACTATGCCCTCTCAGCCCCGCCCCCACTTTATTCATGATCGCAATTTCATGGGAGTCTTCCTGCCTTATTAGAGACCCCCTTGTCACCCTCCCCTTTCTGCCTCCCTTGCTATTTTGCCCACTTAACTCAAACCCTCTGAATAGGTGTCCCCTTTAACCCTCTCTTATCTGAACCATTTATCCTGGCCCTGATGGTTTCCCTTCCCCGCACCCTCATCCCCCCCCCTTGTAATAGTACCCCTGTCTTCAGAGGCTCTCTGTGGGTCCCCTTTAGCTAGGGCCCCATCCTTGGTACTGACCTTCCTGCTGAAGGGGGGCTCCTCTCCCACCTCCTTGTCTCCCAGTTCCTCTCCAATCATGCTCTCCTCCCTTATGTCTGGAATATGTTGCATCTCCCCCATTTGCTTAACATATATGTTTCCCCTTCTCCCTCTGGGACTATGTCTATCCTTTCCATAGCTGTTCTGTGATGCCCTATGGGTATCTGACTCCCTCCCCAGCCTCTGTATAAGTTTCCTCATTTCCACCAACCCTTCCTCCCCTCTAGGATGCTTAGTATCTCAAATTTATTGTGACACTATGTCAGCCTCCATCAAGTAACCTGAGTTTCCCTGACTGCATCTCTAAACTGACCTCTTCTTCCTCTCTTGCACTGTTCACCTTAGGAGCTCCTTCCCACAGTCTGCTGTTTTAGGCTTCCACAACAGCCTCTCCTGACTCTTCCTCCAGTCTCCTTGAATTCAGAATTTCACCCTGTACGCTTTCCCTTAGCATCAACTTCCCTATCTAAGGGTCCTCTGTCCTAATATCCCCCTTCTGCTTGCTGTAGCATAATGTCCTGTAATTTCAGAGCGTTGCCCCAGCCTCCCTCAGCCCCACCTTCTGCTGCCCATATCCACACCCCTTATCCTTGGACACCCCCAGCTCCCACAGCTTACTCCTTAACCAATATACCTCACTCCTGATACAAGATAGCTGTCTACAGAGTGGGCAGCCTCCCTCTCCAGGCCCAATTTAGAATTATTGCCATCCCACAGCCTGTGCAGCCTACAACCCTTCCGCAAGATGCTCTGCCATGGTGGAATATGGCCACCCTGATTATCCCCTCTGTTTATAATAACACACCTTTCTCAGTCCCTTTCCCTGGAGTACAGTTTCTCTATTACCAGCTGGGGACCGCCTCGACGCCGCCCCACCCCGCGCCGGGTCAGGGTACAAGAGGGCGGACCCAGCTCCACCTCAGTTCTCCCGCCAGTACCCAGCAGATGGCCTGACAAGAGAAGGAGATGAAGCCCATCCTAGAGAAGAGAAGAGAAGAAACCTGCACCACCGAGGGCGAAGGTGGAGGAAATACGTGCCTGCTGAAGAGCTCCTCGAAGATCTACTGTTACGGTAAGTTCTTACGTAACTGTACTATCTTACTCAGATAGAGTTCTTGCAGCAGGCTATCACAAATTAGGACTGAGTCCCAAGCAGTTCCCTAGCGAAGAGACAGTCGCCCACGGGAGGAGGAATATGCTGACTCCAGAGACCGTCAGGACAAGCGTCCTTGTAAAACCGCCAGGCCGAAGCCAGTACGGCGTCTGGAGACGATATCCAAGCTGTAATGCTTGACAAAGGTATGCACCGAGTTCCAGGTCGCAGCCGCACAGATGTCTTGAATGGCGACATTCTGCATCGCGGCAAAAGAAGCTGAGACACCCCTGGTGGAGTGACCCCTAACCAGACCCCGGTAGGGGTTTGTTGTGATGTTCGCAACAGAATGAAATGCAATGGACTATCCACTTGGAGATAGTCTGCTTGGACACTGGCTGACCCAAGCGGTGTGGCGCAAAAGCCACAAAAAGCTGCTCCGATTTACGGTGTTGAACCGTTCTACTGAGGTAATACCTCAGGGACCTGTGGACATCCATTGTGTGGACGAGAACCTCCCCTCTATTGGAGAGAGAAGGAAAATAAA
Organism: Neoceratodus forsteri; assembly: GCA_016271365.2. Classification (NCBI taxonomy): domain Eukaryota; kingdom Metazoa; phylum Chordata; order Ceratodontiformes; family Ceratodontidae; genus Neoceratodus; species Neoceratodus forsteri. The sequence continues at coordinate 264,419,993 of CM057451.1, read as the reverse complement.
CAGGAAGATCAACCGACTGGTTGAGGGACAACTCCGAGACCACTTTCGGAAGAAACTTAGGATTAGTTCGTAGGGAAACCCCTTCCCTATGAAAAACCAAATAGGGCTCTTTACACATCAGAGCCTGCAGCTCGGAAACTCTTCGAGCGGAAGTTAACAGCAACCAAAAAAACAAACTTTCCAAGATAAGAAGCGCAGCTCGCAAGTTGCTGCTGGTTCAAAAGGGGAAGGTTAAGTTTCTCAACACAAAAGAGGGTCCCAGGGTGGGACAGGGTACCTGACGGAGGTCTCATGAAGAACCCCCAAGGAAGGCAAGGGCCACTTCTAGCTGGGCCAATGCTCTGTCACCCACAAGAGCATGGTAGGCGGAGATTGCCCACAGATGCACCTTGATAGAGGAATAGCTCAGGCCTTTCTCGTACAAGGAGAGGAGATACTGCAGAGCGGAGTTCACAGAGCATGTGACTGGGTCCAAATGCTGAGTCATGGCCCAAAGACAGAACCACTTCCACTTCATGGCATAAGCGGAGCGAGTAGAGGGCTTACATGCGCACGCTAAGACCTCAGCCACTTCTGGGGAAAACCCATATCTGTTCTGAGCTACGTCTGGAGGAGCCAAGCGTGAAGGTGCAGGGATCGGAGATCCGGGTGGACCAGAGAACCCTGGTCCTGGGACAGCAGTTGCGAGCATATGGGCAGCGGGATTGGAGGTTCCTGAGACAACCGCTGCAGAAGTGGGAACCAAATCTGCCGGGGCCAATTGGGGACCAAAAGGATCATGAGTGCACCCTCTGCCTGTAACTAGAGCAGAACCCTCTGGATGAGAGGGAAGGACGGAAAGGCATAAAGAAACCTCCCGGCCCAACAAAGGGATAACGCGTCTGTCCAGAAAATGCCAGGTGCGTGCTCTCGCGAGCAAAAGCGTGGCAGCTTAGCATTGCGTGGTGATGCAAAGAGATCTAGCTCTGGAAGGCCCCACCTTCCGAAGAGCTGATCTGCCACCGACTGAAGCAATTCCCACTTGTGCGCACTGGCCCACGACCTGCTGAGATCGTCGGCCAGACTGTTTAGGACTCCCGGAACGTGCATCGCCGACAGACGAATGCCCCGTTCCAGCGCCCAGTACCAGACTCTCATCGCCTCCCTGCAAAGAGGGTAGGAATGAGTGCCTCCTTGCTTGTTGGTATAAAAGACGACCGCCATGTCGTCCGTCTGAATGAGAAGAGAGCCGGGAACCAGGTCCTCCTGAAACGCCTGAAGAGCGTAGAGGACCGCTCGCATATCCAGGACATTGATATGGAGGAGTGTTCCTTGGCGGACCAAACCCCTTGCGTGCGGTGACCACCGAGATGAGCCCCCCAACCCAGGTCTGAGGCATCCGTCGTCAGGGTCTGACCTGGAGGCTCCGGACGAAAGCTGACCCCCTTTTCCAGATTGCTGGGGTCCATCCACTAAAGCAACGTTCTCCTGACTAGCTCCGAGATCCTGACTAAGGCGTCCAGGTCGTCAGGAGTATTGATCCCACTGCACCTGAGCATCCATTGTGGGATTCTCATGTGGAGGCCAGGGTACACGGATGGCCCGCCATGTGCCCCAGTAGACTGAGGGAAGTTCCGAGCCGAACCTCGAGGTGCTATGGAACCATTCTGCCAAACTCCTGCAGGCGAGTTCCCTGTCCTGAGGAAGAAAGCCCTGCCCTGGACAGAGTCACAGTCGCTCCAATGAAGGCGAGGTTTGGCTGGGCCCGGGACGACTCTTTAAGTTCAGGGCGATCCCAGCTCTCGAATAGAGTACAGGCGTCTCCGAGAGCGGAGGAGGCCGTCCCCTGACGGGCCAAGAAGCCAGTCAGTACGAGGTAAGGGAAACATAATGGCCTGATCGCCTGAGAGCCTGCAGCCACCACTGCTAGGCATTTGGAAAAACTCGTGGAGCGGAAGAGAGGCCGAACGGAAGCACCCGGAATTGATAATGCTCTCCTAGGAAGTGGAACCTCAGAAACTTCCTGTGGGGAGGAAAGACCCCGATATGCATGTACGCATCCTGCATGTCGAGAGAATAGAGCCAATCCCCTTGGTGCAGCACAGGGATACCCTGAAGAGTCACCATCCAGAACTTTTTGTACTCTATAAAGAGATTTAAAGGACGGATATCCAGAATGGGGCGAAGGTCCCCCGTCTCTTTTGGGATCAGGAAAAAGTGGGAGTAGAATCCCTGACCCCACTGCTCCGTGGGAACTCTCTCTATTGCTTTCTTCTGCAGGAGGGCCTGAATTTCTCCTTCCAAGAGTGGAATGTGAGAAGGAGGATAACGGGAGAGCTTTGGTGGAGTCCATGGAGGGAACTCTGTAAACTCCAGCGTGTCCTCTCCGAATGACGTCCAAGACCCATTGATCTGTGGTAATAGAGCTCCACCCTTGAGATGAAGGAGAAGCGGCCCAACCAGCCCCCTGGACGTCTGACCACGGGGGTGTGTGTGGAGGAGTCATTAGGCGGAACCGGGGGTAGGGAGAGGCCTGGGAGGACTTGGGCTGACCCAGGCAGTCCACCAGGCTGCTGGTTTCCGGATGGCGGCAGCCACCTCTCTGCCCTTGCTGGGAACCACGGGCTGAAGTCTGGTTGCCTGAGGACTTTCAAAAAAGCCGACAGCGATGGGGGGGCGTCGCTGGTCGCCACGGTGCACCTGGCAGACCGACCAGATAGACTTGCCCGATTCCTGGAGACGTGAGATCAGATTCTCCGTCTCCTGCCCAAATAAAACGGTACCCTGAAACGGCAGGTCCCGGATAACGGACTGCAGATCCTGGTGGAAGCCCGAAAGCCTTAACCAGGCATGGCGCTGGAGACAAACCCCAGAGGCAGCTGCTCTGGCAGCCGTATCTGCAGTATTATACAAGGCCCTCAGAACATGAGTGCCTATGTCTGAGCCTGACTGCAAGAGGGCCAGGAGCTCTGACTTTTTATCGGAGTCTGGCATGGCCAGTGCCAGCTCAAGACCCCGTTCCCACAACGCATTCTGGAACTGCACCATATGCGTGAGGAAGTTGAGGGATCTAATAGAACAGGTGGAGGCAGCGTAAACTTTCTTGTCCACCTGATCCAAGTAACGGGACTCCAGGTTGGGAGGCTGTGAGCTGAGGTGTTGCGGCTGTCGAGACTTGTCATGAGCAGCCGTGATCACAGTGGAGTCGGCCTGAGGGTGTTCGGCCAAAAAAGTTTCAGTCCTCGGAGCCTTGTAAAGCCTGTCCGATTTCTTGGGAACCGCCGGGATGGAGGCTGGGCGCAGCCAGGTGGATCTAGTCAGGTCCTGAAAGGTATCCACCAGAGGAGGAATGACCAACGACTTTGGCTCCTTCTGCCTCAGGTGCTTGGCCAATCTCCGGCGTTCCGGGTCCAGGTCTTCTGTGTCCCACTCATCAGAAGCCTGGATATGCCTCATGACGCCCATGAATGTGGGATCGTCCGGAGGTGAGCAAGGCATGTCCTTCTCCTCAGGGGAGCACTTGAGGCTGGAGGAAGAGGATGACCGACTATCCAACTTAGAGTAGTCTGGTTCTGCCTCATGTCCATGCCTTCGCTGACGTCGGTATGCAGGGGACCAACGGTCCGAAGACCGACTTTGGTCCCTGGACCGACGATGGAGCGATGACCGACCGTCAGGAACCGTCCCGCTGAGCACGGGAAGGGCTCCGAGAACGAGACCGTGTCCGACGTCGGCCCTCTGGCTGTGGTTCACCCGCAGGATCTGGTACCGGTGTCTGGGCCGGCGACGGGGTGGTACGCTTATGAACCTGCCCCCACCAAAATGAAAATAGTTGTTTGAGCTCATCCGGGGAGAACACTTCTGCTGCCCGCTGCGGGAAGGAAGCTTCAGGCGCGGCGGGTCGCGATGGCGAGCTCTCCTGATGGCCCAGGGGGGAGGAGGACTTGGGTGACGGGGACGTCGGCAGGACAATGACTGACCCTGGGTCCTTGGCCCCTTCTGCTGTGGCCGGCGGGGGTGACAACGAGGGCGGAGAGTCGCCTACCGAGGCGCACCTTTAGCATCTTGGCGCCGGTGCCGTGGGCGAGGAAGGCGGCAGGAACCGCCACTTGACTTCGTGATGACTAAGCAGAGTCACCTTAGGCTTCTGGCCAGCTGCCCTCGACGTGGCCGGCCTTAGCCTGGGCAGCCGCAGGCGACCACCCGAGCTCAAGGACAGGCCTTCTTCGGGAAGGTCGCCACATCGAGCGGGACGAGACCGGACCGACTGCACTCTTTACTATGGCGCTTTTCTCCTTCTTCTTCCCTCGGACGAGTGCAGGTCCATTTTCTTCTCAAGTAGATAGGCCTTCAGGGGTCGGATGCGAAGTCCGACTGTGAGCAGCTTGGCAGTCGGCGCAGTTAGCGGTGTCGTGGTCGGGCCCAAGCAGAAAACACACTGCCGATGATGGTCCTTGCGGGGAATTTGCCAGCCGCTTTTCGCACTTGTTTAAGTGTTCTGGGGAAGGGCGCCCAGGAAGACATCGAACCAGCGTGGACCAAAAGCGTACTGGCGTCGGCGCCAGCAGGCGGTACACACCGAGGAAGGACAAGCGAGCGCCGAAAAAACCGAGCTACTAATGGAAACCGTGCAGGCGTCGGTCGCGGTAACCAGAAAAACGGAATAACTGTCGATATGAAAGATGGCTTGATTGTAGCTCTGTTCTCGCTGGTGAATCGCAGACAGCAGCTATTCACATGCGTGGTACGCGGCAGGAAAGAACTGAGGTGGAGCTGGGTCCGCCCCCTCTTGTACCCTGACCGACGTCGGGGTGGGGCCAGCGTCGGGGGGCGGTCCCCAGCTGGTATTGCTGGCAGAAGTTTTTCCGTGTCGTCCTAGTGCCTGCGGCATAGTCCTAATTTGTGATAGCCTGCTGCAAGAGTTCTATCTCGAAGTAAGATCTTAGGATTCGTCCTCAGGGACACCCTGTCCTGATGAAAAATTACATAAGGCTCCTTGCACATGAGAGCATGTAATTCGGAGATTCTTCTCGCCGAAGTAACGGCAACCAAAAACAACGTTTTCCACGACAGAAAACGTAGCTCACAATCTGCGGCAGGTTCAAAGAGTGGCAGCGTAAACTGCTCCAGGATGAAGGGTAAATCCCAAGGAGGGATGGGATCCCTGATGGGCGGCCTAAGGTGGAGGACCCCTCTTAAAAAGGCACGGGTAGTATCCAGCTGGGCCACCATGCATTGGCCTATGGGGGCATGATAAGCTGAGATTGCACAAAGGTGCACTTTGATCGAGGAGTAAGCTAACCCGGATTGGAAGAGGAAAAGCAGGTACTCCAGAACCAGCTTCTCAGGGCAGTCTAAGGGGTGAAAAGCCGGCGTGCCTGAGACCACAGGCAAAACCTGCACCATTTCATGGTGTATGTTGCGTGTGTCGCCGATTTTCTGGCGGCAGAAAGTACATCCGCCACCTCTTGCGAGACCCCGTGTCGCAACATGGCTATGTCTCTAGGAGCCAAGCATGCAGGTTCAGTGAACGTAAGTCCGGGTGGACTAGTGAACCCTCCTCCTGAGACAACAGGTGGGAGCTGATTGGTAAGGCAAGTGGAGGTTCCCGGGACAACTGATTCAGCAGTGGGAACCAAACTTGTCTGGGCCAAAAAGGCGCTATCAAAATAAGCGTAACATGCTCCCTGCGAAGTTTGAGAAGGACTCTCTGGATCAACAGGAAAGGAGGGAAGGCGTAGAGGAATCTGCCCGCCCAGGAGAGGGACGTGTCTTGCCAGAAAACACCAGGCCCTGGATGTAGCAAGCAAAAACTGGGCAGTTCTGCGTTGGATGGGGAGGCGAATAGATCCAATTCTGGAGTACCCCATCTGTGGAACAGATCTTCTGCCACCTCCTGTAGAAGTTCCCACTCGTGGACTCTGGCCCGGGAAAGACTTAGGCTTTTCGCGACCATGTTGTCCACCCCGGGAATGTGAACTGCGATGAGGTTTGCGCCGTGTCGTAATACCCATTCCCACACTCTCATGGCCTCCCTGCAAAGGGGGTAGGAGTGTGTGCCTCCTTATTTGTTGCGGTAATACATCACTGCAGTATTGTCTGTTTGTAACAGGAGAGTACTCGGTGGAATCTCCGACTGGAAGGCATGCAGGGCATAAAGGACTGCCTTCATCTCCAATATGTTGATATGAAGATGAGATTCCTGGGTAGTCCATGTTCCCTGAGACCTCACCCCGTTCAAGTGTGCTCCCCACCCCATCTCTGAGGCGTCTGTGGAGAGTGTTAATACCGGGGACGGTGCTGTGAAGGAACCCCCACTGAGAGGTTCCCGGATCTAGCCACCATTGCCAGTCCCGAACCACGGTCTTCGTGATTCTGACTGGCTGCTGCAGATGGTCTTGCCTTTGGTCTCACTGCACCCTTAACATCCACTGGGTTACCCGCATGTGGAGTCTTGCCATCGGGACCGTTGGAATGGCCGCAGCCATGTGTCCGAGCAGGCGAAGGACCAACCTGGCCGGGACGGTTTTCTTCGCTGACGTGTCCCTTATGAGGGATCGTATGCGTTCCGCTCTGTCCTCGGGAAGAAAGGCTTTCCCCTTGACTGTGTCCAGAACCGCGCCTATGAACTGCAGATTCTGGGACGGTACCAGGAGAGACTTCTCGTAGTTGATTAAGATGCCCAGAGACTGAAAAAGAGCCTGGGTGTGCTGAATGGCCAGCAGCAATGCCTCCTTGGAGGAGGCCATGAGAAGCCAGTCGTCCAGGTACGGGAACACGTAGTGACCCTGTCTCCTCAGAGACACTGCCACGACTGCCATGCGCTTGGTGAATACCCTTGGTGCTGATGACAGCCCGAAAAGAAGTGCTCAGAACTGGTAGTGACGACCGAGAAACTCGAAGCGCAGGAACCTCCTGTGCGCCTGAGCGATGGGGATGTGCAGGTAGGTGTCCTGCATGTATAGGGACGCCAAGAAAGCATCCTTCTTCAGCATGGGGATTAGTCCCGGGAGGGTCACCATGCGGAAGCGCTTGTAAACGACCGATATGTTGAGGTCACTGAGGTCCAAGATTGGACGGAGGTCCCCTGTCTTCTTTGGAACCAGGAAGAAGTGTGAATAATAGCCTGCTCCTATCTGGTTCCCTGGAACGTGCTCCACAGCTTCTTTCTGCAGAAGCGCGAGCACTTCCTGCTTTATGAGCAGGGCGTGCTGACCCGAGTAACGGAGAGCAGAGGAGGCCTTGTGGGGGGCTTGTCTAGGAATTCTATAACATGGCCTTTTTTGACCAACTGTAGCACCCACCTGTCGGTGGTGATCGAGCGCCACCCTGGCAGTGGTCTGCGATGCGACCCCCGACCTTTGTTTCCCGTTGATCCTGAGGAGGGGCGGGGGCCCGGAAAGAGTCATGCTGTGGCAGCAGAGGGTCCTGCAGGTTGGGCTGACTTGGTAGCATGTTGGCCCCTACCTGAGGATGTTCTGACCTGGGTTTTCTAGGAAAAGGAGCCCCTTTGTTGCTGACCGGAATGAGGTTGTTGCCGCTGAGTCCGGCTGCGAAAACGACTCTGGTTCCTACGAAAGGAACTGAGTCTAGATCTGTACATGGCCTGGACAGATCTAACAGCCTTCCCAGCTTCCTGTAATTTGGTGATGACATTTTGCGATGCTTCACCAAACAAAACTTCGCCATGAAAGGGGGCATCCAAAATGTTTTTCTGGACGTCCGGGGTAAATCCGGAGACACGGAGCCATGAGTGTCTCCGGAGACATACGCCTGAGACTGCCACTCTGGCCGAAGAGTCCGCGGAGTCGTACGCGGCTCGGAGCACTTGGGTCCCCACGTCTGAACCAGTGCGGAGGAGCTGGAGAAGTTCCTCCTTTGGGCTACCGTCTGGCAATTTCTCTGCCAGATCCTGTCCCTGTTCCCACAGCGCGTTCTGAAACTGAACCATGTGGGTCAAGTAATTCAGGGATCTGATGGCGCAAGTCGCGGCCACGTAAGTGCGCCTACCCAGCATGTCCAGTTGCTTGGACTCTGGGTCCGGTGGCTGCGTGCTCAGATGTTGCAGTTTCTGAGACCAGTCATGAGAGGCTGTAATGACCAGGGAGTCGGCCAGAGGATGGTTAGCCAGGTACTGGTCCTCCCTTGGGGCCTTGTACAGGCGGTCAGCCTTCTTCGGCATAGCCGGGGTCGAATGTGGACACTTCCACGCTGCCTTGGTGATGTCCACAAAGGTGTCCACCAAGGGTGGTACTACCACAGGCTTGGGATCCTTTTGCCGAAGATAATGGGCAAGGCGTAGTCTTTCGGGGTCTAATTCCTCCGCATCCCATCCCATGTTCTCTTGGATGTGTCTCATTATCTCAGAGAATGAGGGGTCATCCGGAGGAGACCTAGGGAGGTCGCGTGGGTCCGGAGAAGGGATGCTGATCGGTGAAGGAAACCTGGAGCATTCAGAGATGTCAGATCTGGAGTCCTCCGTCCACGGCGAATACTGACGTCTTCTGGGTCTCTTGGGGCTGGGTGACCCTGAAGAAGATCTAGACGGAGGCCTTCTCTTCTCTGTAGATCTGCCCCTAGGAGGTGCTACTGGTTTCTGGGGGGAAGGTGCTCGGCCTGCTGCCCCTTTTGGCGGAGGAGGGGGCGCAGGCGTCGGTGGCGCCACGGGTGCGGGAGGAGGGTGCGTGGTGACCACATCCTTTTTGATGGTGTCCCACCAGAAAGTGAAGAGCTCCTTCATATCTGCCAAGTTGAGGCCCGATGACGGGCCGGGTGTCTGTCGTCAGGGTCGGGCGTCGGTTCTCCGGGGGGTTCCCGTGGAAGCTCGATGGGTCTGGAGTCGCCCGCCTGGTCGTCGGGCTGAGTGGACTCCTCCTCCGACAATGCCTCCTGACCGACGTCGGTAGGTGGCGGTGTGGTTCTTCTGACTGCGGTGTCTGACGCTGGTCCCCCCGCCGGTGTCCTGGGGGGGAGAATGCCTGACCAGCGACGAACTGTCGCCGGCTCACGGGAGTGCTTGTGGACCTTGGCCGACGGGTGGGCCGTCGGATCCGACGTCCGCTTAAGGGAGGTCAGCTCCTTGGTCTTGCGTTGGGGTGGCGGTGGCAAGGAGACTGACCGGACATCGGAGGCCGAGTCCCGGGATGAGGACTTGTGGTGCTCCCCTGACCTGGACGAGGCCTTAGCAGAAGAAGAGGGCCTGGAGGTCTTGGCAGGCCGCAGAGTCGAAGAACTGCTGGCTGATTTGACCACAACCGGGGGAGGCTGAGAGTGGGCTCTAGACGGGGAGCGGTCCGACCTGGAGCCGGAGCTACGGGAGTCCGAGGCCCTAGAGGGGGATCTAGGTCTCACCTTCTCCTGATGCTTCTCGTGGTGCCTGTGTGACTTTCCCGAAGATTCCCCCCTGGAGGAAGGTTCCACGGCCTTGAGTTTTTCTTCTAGGAGGAAAGCCTGGAGAGCCTTCTGTCGGCGGTTTCTGGTCCGGCTATTAAAGCCCTGGCAGAAGGAGCAAGCCTGGGTGTCGTGGTCCGGGCCCAGGCACCGAACGCAGGCCGACTGAAGGTCTTTATCTGCTTCCCACAGGCACACTTAGAAGGATGGCCCTCCACTGAAGATGTGGAGGACATCAGACGAAGAAAGGTTGTCTTTGAGAAGAATTTCTTCCAAGTTTTCGATTTCGGAAAGGATTTCCTGGTCGTCACGCGCTAGTACTAACCGAAGAGGTCAAGACATGCAAGTCGACGGCGGGAAAGAACTGGGGATTCTGGCGGGACCGCCTTCTTATGTACTAGCCTGATGTTGGGGCGGACCACACGAGGGCCTCGCTGAAGACTGCTAGCTAGAAAATTTTCCGTGGGGTCCTGACGCCGGCATTGATTGGAGGTTTCAGATGCAGGATGCCCCCCAAAAAAGGTATGGGAGACACCCAGTTGAGCAATTGCGCGGTCACCCACGGGCTCATGAAATGCAAAAATAGCTGAAAGGTGGACCCTGAGGGAAGAATACTGGAGGCCTGAATCGGACAGCGAGATCAGGTAGTCCAGGATATGATTCACTGAACAGGTGAAAAGGTCAAAGTTAAGTTTGGCAGCCCAGATAGTAAGTGGCTTCCACTTCATGGCATGTGAGACTCGAGTGGAAGGCTTCCGGGCGGCCACAAGGATATCAGCTGCCCTGTTAGAGACCGCGAACCTGGTGATGGCTACAGTCACAGCCAAAGACATGTTCAGATATTTCCTGAAATTTCTGTGCTATTTCTAGAGAAACCTCCTGCTTTCTGCATTTCCACAGTAGGGGCAGCAGAAAGAAATGCTTTAGAAATTTTGCGAATGATCTGACCATGTCTGTGGCTACAACTGCATGTTTTCAGGAGCCAGGCATGCAGATCAAGGGACCTGAGGTTAGGATGGACCAGGGTCCCCTGATCCTGGGTCAGCAGATTCCTGCAAAAAGGAAAAGGGATCAGAGGTTCCTCCGCCATCTGCTGAAGTAGAGGGAATCATATCTGGTGTGGCCAGAATGAAGCCACTAGAATCGTGCTGGCTCCCTCCATCAGCAACTTGATTAGCACCCTCTGTATAAGAGGAAATGGAAGGATGCATAAATGGAGGGATGCATAAAGAAACCTCCTGCTCCAACATGACTCACCAAAAAAATCCAGGCCCTGGATGTAGCAAGTAGAAATTGGGCAGTTCTGCACTAAGTGGGGACGCTAAAAGGCCCAACTCTGGACAATCCCATCTGTCGAACAAGTCTTCTGTGACAGATGAGAGAAGCTCCCATTCATGCATGCTGGACTGAATCCTACCGAGACTGCCCACCAGGGTGTTTAGGATGACCTGGCACGTGGACCGCAGAGAGTGTCAGACTGAGATCCAGCGTCCAGTACCACACTCTCATGGCCTCCCGGCAAAGGGGGTACCAGTGAGTCCCTTCCCCACCGTTTGCTGATGTATACTACACTCAAACTGTCCGACTGCACCAGCAGCTGGCCCGGAGCAAGATGCTTCTGAAAAGCCTGCATGGCATAGAGCACCGCTCTCATCTCCAGGACACTGATATGCAGGGAGGCTTTCCATTGCGACCAGACGCTGTGGGTTTGGAAGGGGCCCAGGTGTGCTCCCCAGCCCAGGCCTGATGCATCTGTGGTTAGGATCTGATGCAGAGAAGAGATCTGGAATGGGATGCCTTGAAGCAGATTCAAGGGGTTCATCCACCACTGCAGTACTTTGCATACTGTTTCCTCAACCCCACATCTGGCCTATACCCCCCGTTATGCCACCCTCCCCTTACTACTGCCTTCACCTATGACTATACAGGCACTCACAATGATTACTTTAAACTGTCACTTTAGCGGTACTCTCTCCTGTACCACACATTATGGGCAGTCACAAAGGAAAAAAGCTGTCCCCAACCTTAAAAGTTCCTTAAAGAAAATGCTGTTATTGCTCCTTCTCTGTTCAGGTAATGTGGAGCTAAACCCTGGCCCCCCTCTGCAACTCACCTCTCCTTCAGATTTTGCAGAGGCCCCAGGACTTAAGATGATGCTGGTCAATATTCTAAGCCTGACCAAAAATTTGTCCAATTACAAGCATGGGCTGCGCATACCAACCCAGACCTTATCATTATCATGGAGTCTTGGCTAAAAAAGGCTAATACCAACCAAACAAATCTCCCTCCAGGGATACAAACAATTTAGGGCGGACAGGGCTTCAGGTGTGGGGGAGGGTAGTCATCTATACCAAAACCAAGTACTCAGTCACTAATATCAGCTGTAAATCTTCACCCAAGGAATTCGAGATTGTTTCAGTGAAGCTTCATCTTCCTTCTTCAGAATGCATCACAGTCATAGGTGGCTATAGGCACCCCCGTCTGGAGGCGATGAAGTCCTTAATATACCGAAATCCCTAATCTCGGATGTAAAAACAGAAACAATATTCCTAGGAGATCTTAATATGGATTGGCTAACCCCTAAATCTCAATGCCATAAATCCCTCTGTGACGAGCTCGGCCTAGTGCAATTAGTCAACGAACCTACAAGGAACAATGTCCTAAACACTGCTAATAGCTCCATTCTAGATGTGATATTAACCATCCACCCACATAAAATTTCGCATTCAGCTGTGTTCCATAATGACATGAGCGACAGGGACCCTGGTTTTCCATTTTTAACGGTAACACCGGTAACAATCACGGAATCCTGCTTGGTTTGTGGATTTTTAATTCTTGTACCGGTGCCTCACGGAAATTGCATGTCACTGCACAGAATCTCTAAGATTTCAGCATCTTTTTAAATTTGCTTTATTTTCTCTTTCTATGTCCCCTTCTCACATCATCTGTCTCCACTTTTCCGAGATCCCTAGGCTGGGTATCCCCTAGCTTCACCCCCAGGTAATGCTCAAGAGCTCCTGTGGGCCTGCCCCTATCTTGTCTGGATTGTACCCCCCTCCCCAGGTGGGAAGGGAGGGAACCCCAGGTCACCCCTCCACACTCCCTTAGTGTGTGTCGGGCAGCTCAGTGGGTCCCTCATGTAGCCTGGTTATGAAGTCTGGGGCACCTGGGTCCCTTCTGCCAGTGGCCGATATGGGGTGATTGTTCCTGATTTTCTGGTCTCTGTCCCTGAGGGCACTGGCACTAGAGGAGATCCAAGGAGGTAGGTCACATAGAGACATGCCACTGCTCCAGATCCTGGCTAGCGTCCTTCCCTCCTGATCACTCTGCAGCACCATTGCACCACCACCTGTGGTCACACAGGTGGTGGTAAAGCAGCAGGACCTGCATCCCACCCTCCCTGGAGGAGGAGGAGAGCAGTCCCCCAGGTGCTCGATCCTTCTCCCCTGGCCAGACCTCCAGCAACCTGAGTTCACTTCTGACCCTGGGTCGCTGGCATTGCAAGCAGTAGTGCTACTGCAGAGCCAGCAGGCCAACCCGGATTTCAGCATTTTAAAATGAATGCTGCTGTGCTTTGCATTCTTTCTGCTTTGTTGCATATAGAGTCAGTAAGGAAATCACCCGCACTGCTTTGTTGTAATCAGCCATTCAGTTTAACCACCCATGCCTGGTGGTTAGAGTAACAAACAGTGATTGAGCTGGGTACATCCAGCAGACTTGGGTTTGATTCCCACAACCTCCACTTGCATACTGTGTGACTCCAAGCAAGTCACTTAACCTCCCCAGTGCTTCTAGGTCACAGCTGAAAACAGACAGTTCTGCCTAGTGGGCCTTACCTGCTTTACAAAGAATATTAAAAAAAAATACTAGTATACTACATCATAGAATAGTAGTCAGGGTACCATGTAATTTACTTGACTTTTACTTGGGCTGCAATGATTTTGCATAGGTAAAGATAAATGTTCTGATACATTTTATGTGTTTTATAAGCTTGTTTTAGATTTCGCAGTTTTTTATTGTATTCTTTGCATGTGAGCATCTAGGTTGCAGATTGCTAAGCGGGATCACTGTTACCAACTAGCTTATTCAAGTTTATAATCAGTAGGGCCATCCAAAGTCCTCAGTCGTGTGAATGAAAACTAGTCTAACTGAAAGTATGTTCACAAGGAAGAAACTGCCTTATACTTATGAAAAGACTTCACAGTTAACACCCCATTTAGGTGAATGGGATCATTTGCACATTTTCTCCCACCTGCCGTTTCAGTCTCTGTGACAACAAAAAGTTTTCTGATAAGACTGCTTTAACAGGTTTGGCCAGTGGATTTTGAAAGCACAGTCAATGACATACAGAAGGTAAGACCCCAGGGGCTGTACGATGCTGGTGGACAGAGTGGTGCTCAATTCACATCTGAACGAAGACATGAAAACTGGGAAACACTCTTTTCATGGATACCAAGTAAAAAAAAAGCATCCACATGTCTGGGAGATGCATGAATCCATTTGAAGGTCCTGCACTAATCACTTGTGGATTTTCTGGTGAAGACACTTTATTTCAAAGAAGCAAATTCAAGCAGTTTTTTTTTGCTCCTCCTACCCCCTGGCCATCCACTCCTTCAGGCCTACCAAGGCCCCCTACCACCACTGCCGAGTCCTGACCACCATCCACTGCCCCTTACTGCTGTGCTAGCAGGTAACCCAAAGTAACCCTTCATTGAGTGGGCCCCTACCCCTGTGGGAGGCTACCAGGGAAGGAGAATTGCCCCAAAGAGCTTCCTGTGTATCCTGGGCATGGCAGGGCTCAGAATGGACACATGTCTGGGGCTTTCAGCTTATGGAGGGACCAACAGCCATCCTTTGGTTGGCCAGCGGGTGTTTTCCCATTTTCTTGACAGGCCACATGATGTCAAGGCACAAGCCGACGTCCGTCACGCTCCCTCCTGCAGAGAGGGCTGACATGTCGTCATGCCTCTGGCCTCCCAAATGCTGAGCCATGAACCCACCCCCCTCCCAGGAGAAGGTGAGTGGCCACTGGGCACTCAAGCCTCCACCCACCAGCTGGCCCTCCAACACTAAAGTCTGTTCCCTAACCCTGGTCAGCAGTGTCACAGGCAGAAATCCAATTCAGGCAGTTAAATTATAGATAAGGAAAAACAAAGGTAGTTCACCATAGCGATGATGGTTCAGATTAATTCACATCTGAGTTCTAACAAGCAAAGAGACCAAGTAACCTGTAACTTGTGCATGTGGGGTGTGGGTGTTAAAGAAAGGGGATCATAGTACTGTCACTACTGCCATCACCCCAGAGGGATGTTGACTGCATTGTTGCTACTGCCATCACACTGAAGGGGTGGGGGCTGTAGTGCTTCTGCTGTCACCACTGGCAGATGGGGAATGTAGTACTGCTGCCATCACACCTAAGGGATGGGGGCCACAGTGCTGCTGCTTCTGTCACAACTGAGGGAGGGAGGTCGTAGTGCTGTTGCTGCTGCCATCACACCAGAGGGATGGGGGCTGTAGTGCTGTTGGTGCTGCCATCACATCTTGTACCTCAAATAACTTTAAATTGGTACAAGGATGGAAGGATGTGCAATAGTGGAGGTCAAAATTGCTAAAATTGTTTTATTTTTTTATTTTATTGAAATCTAGGATTACAAATACCTTTGAGCAGGAACTGCTCATTTACAAAGGTTCCACGTCGAAGGAATGGGGGTATACATACTGTACATACAAAGGTCAACATAATAATACATAGTTACACAATAAAAAGAAGTAAGAGACTGAGGCTTAGGAAATTCCAGTAATTCAAAATGTGCCAAATGTTAGGTAGCATGACACATAACCAGCCAAGGGCAACCTTAGAAATAAGCACTGGAGGTGAGAGGAAGGGGTATGCAGGCAGGAAGGCCACTGTCGGAGGGTAGAGGTGAGGGTAACAGCTCTAAAGGAGAGGAGGGAGGGATAAAAGTCAGGAAATGCCCGGGGGGGGGAGGAAAGGGAGAGGGGGCAAGGGGGTAGGCAGGTAGAAGTGGACAAGGTGGGGAGAGGTAGCTGTCAAGACTGAAGTGGGCAGTGAGCGGTGGGCTCCTGATTAGGCGAGGCAGTCACAATGACTAGTTGAAATCAGATGAAGTCAGAGTTGTCTCTTAAAAGGGCCAAGAGCAGCAGCAATAAGAGTTTCCTTGTTGAGGGTATTGTACCACTGTGGTGCTCTGTGGGCAAAGGCATTCTGGCCCATGGTAGTCTGGTATCTAGGGACAAGGAAGGTTAGTTATTGTGAACTTCTAGTTCGCTGGGTGCTGTGGTGGTCAATGAGGAGCTTTTCAATGCCGGGGGGCATGACCCCGAGGAGGACTTTTTTGGCTAAGAGGCAGGTTTGATACTGTATCCGGCTAATGAGAGGAAGCCACCCTGCCCGAGTGTACAGGTCACAAGTGTGTGTAAGTCGGTCAGCCCCAGTTAGCAGCCTGCATGCTTTGTTGAGTGCAACTGTAATTCTGCAGAGGCGGAGGCAGAGCCATAAATTGCTAGCCCGTAATTGATGATGGAGGTGACAGAGCTGTTGATAGCCAACCGGAGAGTGTCAGGAGTCATGCAGTGTTTTTGCCTGTAGAGCAGGCCTACACGGATGTTGGTGGCTTTGGCAACAGAATCTATGTGCCGATGGTAGGAGAGTGAGCTGTCCAATGTGACACCTAGGTATTTAAAATCAGGAACGTGTTCAAGTAAGGTCCTTGTTTGGTTTAGGATGGTGAGGTCACGGGATTTGTACTTGCTCCTGGCATTGTAGAAGGTCATAACCTTTGTTTTGCTGTAGTTCATAACCAGTTTGTGTGACCTGAACCATTCTTCAATGCACATGAATTCAAGCCGTAATTGTTTCTCAAGGAGCTCTGCGTTTTGGTGGTTGGTGAACATGACTGTGCCGTTGGCATAGAGCAGTAATTTCTGGTGGCAGACACTGGGAAGGTCATTGAGGAAGAGGCTGAAGAGTAGTGGCCCCAGGATGGACCCCTGAAAGGACTGACTTTTCTTCCGAGGTGACACTGGCAATCCTAACCCGCTGGACCCTCTCCCCAAGGTAGCTTGAAAACCAGAGCAGCGCTTCATTGGAGAGCCCGATGTTTAATAATTGCTTGAGTAGGAGTGGATGATTCACAGTATCAAAGGCTTTCGTAAGGTCGATGAATACTGCCTCTACA
The DNA here is from genome assembly GCA_016271365.2 of Neoceratodus forsteri. NCBI lineage: Eukaryota > Metazoa > Chordata > Ceratodontiformes > Ceratodontidae > Neoceratodus > Neoceratodus forsteri. The sequence continues at coordinate 264,403,425 of CM057451.1, read as the reverse complement.
CAGTTTCCTTGATCGAGCGTGGTATGGATGAAGCCCGTGAATTCTAACAGTGCAGTGGTGGTACTGTGCCCTTTTTGGAAACCATGTTGCTCAGGACACTGAATGTCATATTTTTCCAGGTACTTGACTAGTTGGTCTGAGGCGATGCTCTCCAGGGCCTTAGACAATGGAGGGAGGATGGAGATAGGTCTGTAGTTGGATGCAGTGATTTGTCTCCACTTTTGTGTACCAGTGTGATGGTCGTCTGTTTCCAGCGAGATGGGAACTGGAACATCCTTAGTGATAGATTGAGGACCTTTGTCAGGGGTTCAAGGACTTCTTCAAGGACAAGTGCTAACAACTTCAGGTCCAGGGAGTCACCGCTGTAGCCTGTGTTGTGAATGGCCTTCCGAATATGGGTTCTGGCTTCATGCACTGGGATCTCCTTGAAGTAGAATTGTGGGGCAGGGTGTAGGAGAGGAGTAGTTGCAGGAGGGTTACTACCAGAGGGGGCATCAAAGAAATTATAAGGGAGGACAATATCCAAGATGGAGAATGCATTGTTAAAGATGTTGGTGATTGTGTACAGGTCAGATGTTGGTGTTCCATTTATGTTGAGCATGGTGGGAGGTGACTTAGGGTCCTTGCCTGTAAGGTCTTTCAAGTTACTCCAAAAATTTTTTCCATCACCTCAGGAGTTGGAGAGAGCTTCCTTGAAGTATTTGCTTTTGGCACTCCTAATTGCCCGCGTGCACTCATTTCTGGCAGCTTAATACTTATGAATATCCCCAGGTTTGGATGTTGCATGGGCACAGTGCCAGAGATGATCCTTATGTTTGAGTAAAGTGATTAGATCGGGGTTATCCAAGGGTTAGCTCTGCCCCTGACCTTCAGCTTTTTGAGAGGTGCAAAGATATTGCAAGCCACAGTGAAGTGGCTGATGAAAAGGCCTAAGGCTTGGTTTACATCAGTGGCAGAGTCGATTGATGTCCAGTCCAGGTGGCTTAGGTGTATCTTTAGTAGCTCAAGGTACCCCTGCTTTAACACTCTGGTGTGGATTATTTTAGGAGGGGGCTTAATGAATTTGTTTGTCCAGGTACATGTGACCGGTGAGTGGTCACTGATCCCATCAGGGAGCACTGAGACTTCTGAGATTCGTTCAGGGTGATTAGTAAGGATCCAGTCCAGAAGTCTGTGCGACCCTGTCCTATAGTTGCATCTGGTATGGGTGGTAACAAGCTGGGTGGGGTTCTGTGACGTGACAGCATCCTTGTAGTTTCTGGCCTCCAGCGATAGCCAATTTATGTTGAAGTTGCCAAGTACTATGAGTTCAGAGTTATGGTGTAATCCCTGTAGGCTTTCCAATATGCTCATAAATCCATTGGGCTGATCTTTAGGGGGGCAGGTACACAGAGGCAATGATGAGCTCCTTGTTGTGCGCCCCAAGTAGAACTTTAATAGCGAGAACCTGTGAGGGTGGTTTAGGGTTTGAGAATGGGTGTGGTGTGCATGTTAGCAGAGTTAAAAATTGTTAAATAAAATACAGATTGCCAAATACCGGTAAAACCGGATTTTGGCTTAGCAGACACTGGTGACAATACCGTTTTTTACAATGTGCAAAATGGAATATGCCCTTTCTCAATCCCAGTAAATCAGTGTCCCTGATGAGCGATCATGGGGTTGTTGTTTGCATAAGATCTCACATTAAGGTCAGAACACAGACTCTGTTTATAACAAAACGGTCCTCTCGCAAGTTCGTTGTGGCAAACTTTCTTTCTGACCTAGACCGGGTCAGATGGCAAGATCTGTACCTAGCCAAAGATGTCAATGAGGCAGTCTCCGTCCTTAATGTCAACCTCACTAGGCTGGTAAATAAACATGCTCCCCTCATTAAAGTTAGGGTACGAAACAACTCTTACCCCTGGTTTACCCCAGATCTTAAGGCAGCTCTCACAACCTGGGATAAGCTCTGGGCCAAAGCAAGACATACCAAGAAACCATCGGATTGGCAGGCTTTCAGAACAGCTAGGAATACCCGTGTGAAAAGCATTCATTCTGCCAAAGCTTACTTCTACATCTCTACCCTTGAACAAGCACAAGGGAACCCACGTAAAATATGGAGGACACTTAAATCTATAGAAGGGTGGCCTACTGCCCCCTCCATTCCAACTAAGATAGTCTCAAATGGTAGGGTGGTGGAAAATAAGTCCTTAATCCTCGAAGAACTTAACTCCCACTTTGTCACAGCTGGACTAGCTTTTGATTCCTCACCTTATGCTAGCATTGCGACGAGACAACCAAGTCCTTCCACAATATCTAGTACCGCATCTTGCCCATTTCAACTGCGTGAGCTAAACTATAAAGAAGTTGAAGATTCTCTACTTAATTTGGACATTAAAAAAAGTGCAGGGGACGATGATCTAGAACCCTTCTTCCTAAGATTAGGATATGCCCGTCTCTCTGCCCCCATTCTTCATATCTTCAATCTCTCCTTTACATCTGCTACCATGCCATCCTGTTGGAAATCTGCACATATCCTCCCCGTTTAAATCTGGTGACCTTTACAATGTGAATAATTACAGGCCTATCTCCATCTTGCCTATCCTCTCTAAAGTTTCTGAAAAACATATCCATAACCAATTAAAAACACACTTGGAAACTTTTTCTCTCATTAACCCAGCTCAATCTGGTTTCCGGGCAAACCATAGCACAATCTCTGCCTTAGTGAAAGTAACCAATGACTGGATCTCTACTATAGATGATAAGAAGATAACTGGAGCAGTCTTCTTGAATCTTAGTAAGGCTTTTGATACTGTTGACCACAACCTGCTAGTCAATTGCCTCACTTATTTGGGTGCCACGTCCTCCACTACCCAGTGATTCTCCAGCTACCTAACAGGGAGATCCCAGAAAGTAAAAGCCGATGGCTCTTTCTCTGCCTCTTTGCCAGCTGTCAGAAGAGTCCCCCAAGGCTCCACTCTAGGCCCTATCTTGTTTTCATTGTACATTAATGACCCTGATTCCAACATATCTACGTCTAATCTGCATTTCTTTGCAGATAACACTGTGCTGTATACCTTTGGCTCAACGTTATCCGCAGTTAAGGGGGTGCTTCAAGCGGACTTTGCCCAACTGGAAAGTAACCTAATAAAGGCAAAGCTTCTGCTTAGTGCAAAGAAAACCAAAGCCATGATATTCTCTCGTAGTACCTCCACAGGCACCTCCAATACCCCGCCTAAAGACTTTATTGTTACCACGTTAAGCGAACCATTGGAAGTCGTTTCTGAATTTAAATATCTGGGTATCTGGACTGACAATAAGCTCTCTTTTAATGACCATATCGAGGACTTATCCAGGAGGCTCAAAGCCAGGTTAGGTTTCTTCTTTAGAAATAGGCTACTCTTCCCCCTTGAGATTCGAAATAGGCTTGTTCAGGCTACTTTTCTTCCCCTTCTTGACTATGGCGATGTAATTTACTCTTCTACTACTCTTGCTAACCTAAGCAAACTGGACATCCTCTACCACCGTGCGTTACAGTTTATTACCAACTCCCCTTACCGTTTGCACCACTGTGACCTGTATGCAGCTGTTGGCTGGACATCTCTCACCACTAGACGCTTGCTTCATGCTGGTCTCTGGACCCTTAAGTTGCTCCTGCACAAACTACCGAGTTACCTATCATTTCTCATCTGCATTTCTCACACTGCATACTCTCTCAGGAAATCTGACTTCATTCTGCTGGACATACCTAGGACACGGACCTCCTTTGGTAAATGCGCTATTGTACATGCTCTTCCCTCTATTTGGAACCAACTCCAAACCAAGCTGAAACTAACTAGCATAATTTCAATAAACTTCTACAAAGTGCTAAGTGCAGCTAAGATAAAAGATATCTGCAACTGTTATTAAGCCCCTTCCCATCCCCATGTGTGCCTTATACATTTATGTGTAAGATCCTCATTGCCCTTATGCATGCAGCTTACTTTTTGTTCGCTCTATCATTTAACCGAGACACAATTACACTCTCTTAGCTTCTGACTTCCAAGCTGTAACCACTACTGAAAGCATCCACATCTGCTCCCCTGCCCCTTCCCATTCCTGGCTCTCTCTACGTATATATTACTTCTCTCACTTTCCCAAGCCTCGTTACTTTGTTATCCTTTATTCCCTGTCGCTGCTCAGTATACTAAAATTATTTATTGCAAACACCAGCTACCCTGTCTTGTACTGATGGTATGCTACACTGAAGTGATCCATACTGTGTACCATATGTCTCCTCACTATCTATTGTCATCCGATGTCGTATCCTTTTAGGTTAATATCTTGCTTGTACTAAGTGTACTCATGAATACATGTTATACTATTGTTCTATCAAGTATTTTCATTTTTATTTAATGTTTTTTACCAGTGTACATGTCTCAGGACCTCCTTGTGAATGAGCTTGCTCAATGGAGTTTTCCTGCAATAAACCTGAATAACTTGAATAATACCGAGGAAGAGACCAGGACAGGATGGTCTAACTCATCAATATGCTGGTCCCACTGTACTTGGAGGGTCCACTGGAGTGTACGCATATGGAGCCTGGACAGCGGAATGGTAGGTATGGCAGATGCCATTAGGCCCAACAATCTCACATACACACTGGCAGGAAAGTACCAGCTCTGAGCAACTTCCTGAGCTTGGGCTATGAGGCACTCTGCCCTGTTTTGGGTCAGGAAGGCCTTCCCTTGCACCAAGTCCAGAACCACCCCTCCCCCTATATACTGCAACCTTTGGGACGATATTAGAGCCGACTTGGGCAGGTTGACTGTAACGCCCATGGAATGGAAGAGCTGGAGAGTGCGCTCCAGAGTCAGCAAAAGCTGTTCCCTAGATGGGGCCTTTAGGAGCCAATCGTCCAGGTAAGGGAATACATAAAGTCCCTCCATTCTAAGAGCTGCTGTGACCACTGCAAAGCACTTGGTAAAGATTTGCAGCAGAGGATAAGCCAAAGGACAGCATTTTGAACTGATAATGCTTGTCCTGAAAGGCGAAATGGAGAAACTTCCTGTATGGAGGAAAGACCGAGATGTGCAGGTACGCATCCTGCATGTCCAGTGAACAGAGCTAGTCCCCTGTCCTGAGGAGGGGCATTAGGCCTGGTAAAGTTACCATCCGGAATATTTCATAATGGACAAACTGAGGTAGTTTAAATCTAAAATAGGCCTCAGATCTCCTGTCTTTTTGGGGACCAGGAAAAATCTGGAATAAAACCCCATATTTCTCTGATGCCTGGGCACTGGTTCGATGGACTGCTTGCACAGAAGAGACTGCACTTCCTTCCAGAGAACAGACAAACGAGCCGGGAAGTAATTGGAGGGTGGAGGCGGGGTGTCTGGAGGCTGTACTATGAGCTCCAAGGTGTGACCCTTTTCTGTAATCTGCAGAATCCATGCATCTGACGTTATGGTTCTCCACTGGTTCAGACAGAGGGAGAACTGACCTCCGACCACCACCTCCTGGTCTGGGACTGGGGTGAGGAAGGTCTGGCAAGGAGTCAAGCAGAGGTGGAACCAGCCGCAGAGGCTGGTCCCTCACTTCTGGGGTGCTTGGCCGCCAATCCAGCACCAGTGGGGGCAGGCGGGGGGGGGGATGAGTTCTACGTTTTCCCTGGTGGCGGGGAGCTGTTCCAGGCCTTTTGTTCTGTTTATGAAAAGGAGGTCGCCCTATACCCTTTCGTTGAGTGTGATAGAGGGAATGGACCGATTTGATGGCCCTGCCCAAGGCTTGGAGATAATTTAAGGGATCCTGGACATCAGGCCCAAACAGCTTAGTGCCACTGAAAGGGGCATTAAGCACTTTCTGCTGCACATCAGTTGCAAATCCTGATACTCTGAGCCAGGAGTGCCTGTGGAGGCATATGCCCGAGGCAGCTGCTCTAGCAACAGTGTCAGCCATGTCATACAGTGCTCGGATGAGATGTTTGCTAACATCCTCAGCTGCCTAGAAGCACTGAAGCAGCTCCTGCTTTTGTGTGCCCTCAGGAAGGGCCTGAGCTGCAGCCTTGCCCTTCTTCCAATTGGCATTTTGGTATTTAACCATGTGTGACAGATAGTTTACAATCCTCAACCCTAAGGTGGAGGAGGCATAAACCCTTTTTCCCCATAGGTCGATTCTACGAGACTCCTTGTCTAGGGGAAGGGAAAGTACAGTTACATAACTTACTGTAACAGTTGATTTTCGAGAAGAGCTGCAGCTTATCCAATAGGTAGGGAAATGGGCAGACTGGGTGGGCCAAGCGGTCCTTATCTGCCGTCAAAATCTATGTTTCTATGTTTCTAAGAGCTCTTACAGCAGGTAACACCATTAGGACTGAAGCCGGCAGGCGCCAGGACCTCATGGAAAACGCCCAGCTAGCAGTATACTGTGGGGGACCGCTCTGATGTTGGCCCGCCCTTGAGGGGGTCCCCCAGCACCACCTCAGTCCTCCCGCTGGAGAACCCGGCAAGCACAGTGAATAGAGAACTGAGGTGTTCTACTGAAACCGAGGAAAAGGAAACAGTAATGCAGAAGCAGTCACCAGGGGGATGGAGGGAGGAAAGCAGCACCTACTGCAAGAGCTCCTCTTGAAGATCTACTGTTGAGGCTTCTTACTTAACTGTACAATCTCACTTCAAGGGGGCTCTTGCAGCAGGTAACATTGTTAGGACTGAGTACTAAGCAGTGAAAGAACTGCCCCGATCAGCTGGGAGGAGGCAGAAGTCAGCATAAGGCTCTCAAGAGGACAGGCCCTACAGGACTGCCTGTCGAAACCTGCCCTACGCCTAGATGCAATGTCCAGACTGTAATGCTGGATGAAAGTGTGGACTGAACTCTAAGTGGCCGCTGCACAAATGTCAGCAATGGACACATTCCTGAAGGATGGAAAGGAAGCAGCTACACCCCTGGTGGAATGGCCTTTAACAGAGCCCGGTAAAGGCTTGTTGTATTTGTGGTAACTATAAACAACGCAATTAACAAACCATCTGGACAAACATTGTTTTGAAACTGTAACCCCTTCTTTTCTCGGGACGAAAGAAACAAACAACTGATCAGTTTTTCTGATGGCTCAGGTGCGGTCCAGACAGCAGCGAAGCACCTGCTGGACATCCAGAGTATGCAGTAAGGCCTTCTCTTGATTAGAGTACACTGAATAACACACAGGCAGGTGGAAGTCTTCATTCAGAGTAAACTCAGACACCACCTTAGGAAGAAACTTAGAATTGGTCCTCAAGGACACCCAGTCCTAGTGGAAAACTAAATATGGCTCTTTACACATCAGAGCCTGAAGCTCGGAAATCCTTCGAGCAGTAGTAATAGCAACTAAAAATAATACTTTTAATGACAAAAAGCACAGCTCGCAGCAGGTTCAAAAGAAGGCAATGTAAGCTTTTCAAAAATGAACAACAGATCCCGGGAGGGGACAGGGTCCCTAACTGGAGGTTTCAGATGCAGAATGCCCCACAAAAAGTTGTGGGAGAGAGGTCAAGCTGGGGAACAGTCTTTCCTTTGATAGGTGCATAGTACGCAGAGGTGGCTGATAGGTGCACCTTAATCGACAAGTAACTCAGGCCAGAGTCTGAAAAGGAAAGGAGGTACTCTAGAACGAGATTCTTCGGACAGGTAACAGGATCCAGGTGATGAGCGGTGGCCCATTAGCAGAACCGCTTCCACTACATAGAATAAGTGGATCTAGTGGAGGGTTTTCTGGCTTCCACTAGGACGTTTGCCACCTGGGAAGAAACCCCAAATAGGGTGACTGCTAAGTCTGCCATGCATGAAGGTGCAGTGACTTGAGAGCCGGATGAACCAGATGCCCTGCTCCTGGGACAGCAGATCAGAGCACAGAGGCAGGGGAATCGGAGGCTCCACTGCTAGTTGCTGAAGGAGTGGAAACCATACCTGGCATGGTCAAATAAGGGGCTATCAGGATCTCGACCCTTTCTGACTGCAATTTGAGCAGAACTCTCTGCAGCAATGGAAAGGGAAGGAAGGTGAAAGAAACCTCCCTGTCCAAGAGAGGGACAACACGTCTTGCCAGAAAACACCAGGCCCTGGATGCGAATAGCTCCAGCTCTGGGCAGCCCAACCTGTCGAAGAGGTCTTCGACCACTGAGGGAAGAAGTTCCCATTCGCGTGCCCTGGACCGAGAATGGTTTAGGCTGTCGGGCAAGGTGTTTTGAACGCCTGGAACATGCACAGCAGTGAGATCCAGGTGATGCTCTGTGGCCCAATACCAAACTCTCATGGCCTCCCTGCAGAGGGGGTACAAATTCGTTCCACCCCTGCTTGTTTATGTAAAAGACCTCTGACATATTGTCCATCTGGATCAAAAAAGGCCCCACGAGCAGGTTCGTCTGAAAGGCCTGCAGAGCATACAGCACTGCCCGTATCTCCAAAACACTGATGTTGAGATGCTGCTCTAATGAGGACCAGGTCCCTAGAGTCTGACAATCTGCCAGATGGGTGCCCCAGCCCTGGCCCAGCGTGTCCATGGTCAGGATCTGTCGAGGTGACTCCAACCACAAGTGGACCCCTTTGGAGAGATTGGGGGGATTCAGCCACCACGTCACAATCTGACACACTGAGTTGGATACAGACACTGGAAGATCCAAATCGTCTGTGCGCTGATCCCATTCAACCCAAAGGTTCCACTGGGCTACCCTCATGTGCAAGTGAGCCAGAGGAACTGTTGCGATGGCCACAGCCATGTGTCCCAGTAGTCTGAGAAAGGTTCTGGCTGGGGCCTGGAGAGAACAGGCGACCAGCCGAGCTTGTGCCTGAAGGCGTTCTGCCCTGTCTGTTTGAAGAAAAGCTTTGCCTTGGATGGTGTCCAAGATTGCCCCAATACACTGGAGTCTTTGACTTGGCCAAGGAGAGGATTTGGGAAGGTTGAGAGTTACCCCCAGATCCCAAAACAGAGTGCAAGTGGCCTCCATGGTTCTGAACAACTGCTCTTTGGTGGGAGCTGTCAGAAGCCAGTTGTCTAGGAAAGGGAAGACATAATGGCCTTCTCTCCTTAAGGCAGCTGCCACTACTGCAAGGCATTTCGTAAAGACCCATGGGGCCAAAAACAAATCGAATGGCAGAGCCTGAAACTGATAGTGGTTTCCTTGAAAGCGGAAGCAAAGGAACCTCCTGTGGAGTGGGAACACCAAGATGTGAAGGTAAGCGTCCTGCATGTCCAGAGAACAGAGCCAATCCCCTTGATGAAGGGGAGAAGGCTGAGAAGAGTGACCATTCTGAACTGTTTGTATTCTATGAACTGGTTCAGGTGGCTGAGGTCCAGGATGGGACGCAAATCTGTTTCTCTTTGGGACTAGGAAGAAATGTGAGTAGAATCCCTTCCCTCGCTGTGCTGTTGGGACGGGTTATATGGCCTGTTTCCTCGGAAGCGCTTGGACCTCTTCTTGAATAAGGGTGAGATGGACCCAAGGGTAATGGGAGGAAACTGGAGGATTGTCCAGAGGGATCTCCAAGAATTCTAGGGTGTGCCCCTGTTCTACTAGCTGCAGAACCCACTGATCCAAGTTATTCTGCACCAACCCTTTCTGCCTAGAGAGAAATTACCCACCCCCCGCCGCCTCCCCCAGGGATTCGGCTGGGGTCGGGTAAGGAGCCAGGCCAAGGAGCCGGGGACAGGCAAAGCGGCCTGTGAGGTTCTGGGAAGTAACCCCGGGGGCCGAAGCCCTATCTGCGGAATCCGCAAAGTCATTAGAGGCTTGGAGGACACGAGCCCTCACATCCGAGCCCAACTTAAAGGTGCAACAGTTCAGCCTTCCCAGGAAGATTGGGCTGAGCCAATGCCACCTCAAAGGCCTTCTCCCACAGGGCATTCTGATATTGAACCATGTGGGTAAGAAAGCTAAGGAAATGGACAGAGCAGGTGGCCGAGGAATAGACCTTTTTACTGAAATGGTCTATTTGCCTAGAGTCATTGTGTGGAGGCTGAGTGCTAAGTTGCCGGGACAGCTTAGAACAGTCATGGGCCACATTAATAACGACCGTGTCAGTCTCTGGGTGGCTCTGCATAGCAGGATTTGTTCCTAGAGGGTATGTTCATGAAAATGGTGTACCAAAGTGTGACATGAAGGTCAATTTTTCAAATTCAGAATATATCAAGTTTTAAACGTATTTTGAGATACCACGATCAAACCAGCAAAAACTGCCCATGTGGTAAGATAACTGCCTTGATGGTTCCTGTGAACGAGATAGCTCACCATGGTGTATGTACAGCAGACACCATGGTGTATGTATATGGACACAAAATGGCTGTGATGTGTGTACATGGACACCAATCAGCTGCTCTAATTGGAAACAAATGTTACTACTAAGAAGCACATTGATACATTTCAATGTGGTTTGAGATACCATGATAAAACTGGTTAAAAGTGGGCATGTGGTAAGATAACTGACTTAAAGAAGCCTGGTAACAGGACTGCTCACTGTGGTGTATGTTCAGCAGACACCATGGTGTATGTACATGAACACCAAACATTTCAAAATAAACATTTCTTAAAAAAAACAAGAGGCAAACAGTACAATCCAGCCCTTGGCACTCCTGGTTCTCCGGTCCAGCAGCATGATTGAGAAACTCCCTGAAAAATGTGGTGTTTGTGTATTAAAGGCAAGACCGTGGTGTTTGTATGGTGGATGCTGGCAGTGGACACCAAGCTCTTTCGGTGCAATAGTCAAGTGGCAAGAAGGGCTAAGAACTCTGGAGCGGAACCTTTTAAGCAGTGTTCTGAGCACTCCCTACCACATCACTGTGAGGCTTCCATAGGTTACTAAGGCTGGTTCACAACTCCGGACCATGGTGTATGTACTTCTTCGGAGCTGGACATCATGGTTGGGGTGTGTCAAAAGTCATTCGGGAGGAGATGGGGTTTAGGATATTAAAACAACAGAGAGGGTGTTTACACAGTATGGTGTGGGGGGGGGAAGGAGGGAGGGAGAGAATTGAAAAAACTGCAATTTTAGAGCAAACAGCTGCAAACTAAATCAGAACCGTGCCTGGCCTTGTGGACACCGTCAGTACATTCACCACGGGGAGTTTGGTTGCAAGTGTCAGTGGTTCAGTAGGTAGCACACTCGCCTCTGAGGCCGGGAGATCAGAGGGCTGTGTGTTCAGTTCCCACATCTGGCACTTGGGTTAATATCCCAGTACTGACACTGTAGTGCAGCATGAGAGGGGTGCTGCACTTCTGAGGTGCCGTCTTTCGGATGAGATGTTAAACCGAGGTCCCATCTGCCTGGATTGGTGGTAGTTCAGGTGGATGTTAAAGATCCCATGACACTTGTCGAAGAGAGTAGGGGAAGACTTTATTAAAGAAATCATACAATACAGAACTCAAAATCACTCATTGCAACAAAATATTACAAGCTGTTCCCGTAGTAATAGTAACCATAATAAACAGATACAACGAAAAGGAAAGGACAAGCCTTGATGAGAGTCTTCAAGTAACTGGAAAGTCATTGTCAGTAATCCAGGGCAAATTCAGCCAGATGGCCCACAAATGGATACTACTGAGACTTGCGGATTCAGAAAAATAAACATCCTGTAGGGATTTGAAAATATTACCATACAAATCATAATAAGAAAATACATGCTGTTGAAGAGTGATCAAACATTGAGAATGCCAGATAAACCATCTGATAATAGCAAAAATTGCAGTCAATGTGTTTATGTCCCAAATATCCCAGTTGCTAGGATAACTACCATACACAAGTGCAGGATATGTAAGTTGTAGGAAAAAAGAAAGATGGGACTTGTCATGTAAGAATTTCCAAAAATCAACAATATAAGTATAAGTAAAATACAAATGCAGCAGGGTTTCTGATTGATTAATGCACCGAGATCTAGAACAAATACATTCATCCACCCATTTATGCTTTTGATTAGCCTTTACATTCAGTTTTTCATGGCAATTAAGCCAGTGATGATCTTTAAATTTTTTTGAAATTCTCTTCTCATTCAGAAAGGTTAATAAAGCCCCTTTATTTGTTTCCGGACATTTTGGAAATATGTCCAACTCACTAAAATAATTCTCCATAACAAATGCATATAACTGTTTTTTAGATTTTGAGACAAGTCTACTGGTGATCCCCCATGACCGAAGCTTGACAAAGACCTCACGCAAATACAATGGAGAAGTGACTACCTGCTTAATGTGATGTAAATGACCCATATCCCAAGCTACAAACCAGGGTGATATGGTTTGAAGAAAAAGACCACACCAATATTTATCAGGAGAAATAAACAAAGCTTTCAAATTAGCAGACAAAAACTGACAGAAAAAAAACCAACACCGGGTTAATCATTTGCTGTCCACCTTGATTGCGAGGTAAATATAATACATTTCTTTTGATGGGATTCAGACGGCTGCCCCAGAAGGACTGAAAAAATAGGCTATACAACTTAATCTCCCTTGACTTGGGAAAAGGAAAAACAGAACTAAGAAACAAAAAAAGAGGCACCAGGTAAGTCCTTATTAAATAAACACGTTTGCAATAACTCATTTTGGTCTTACTCCAATTCTGAACCATTTGTGATCCAATCAATAATTTTTTGTCTCAGTCTGCATTTCCATTTGGGACGACCCATACTCAATGCCTAAGATTTTTAAAGGACCTAACGTATAAGGGAGACCGGCTATGTGATCAGTAGGATCAATTTGACCACCCAGGGGCTTCCCAATACTTTTTGATAGGTTCAGACTGGTTCCTGAGAATGTACAGTAAGTGGTACAAACAGTCAGCGCCATTTCAGCAGACTGGGTATTCCCAACCAAAAGAACTACATCATCCGCATAGGCCAAGGCAGTATAAGGAACCATAAAATTTGATATCTGAATTGGAGCAATACCGGGTGTGGAATTGAGAAGCCTTAATAAAAGATCTATACTAAATACATATAAAAGGGGACTGATCAGACACCCTTGTCGAACATCTTTCTCAACAGGAACATGAGGGCCTAAAAAAACATTAATACAGGGGCGAACAGTGGCAGTATGATAAAAGGCCTGTAGCCATGCTATAAAAGTGGCAGGAATACCATAATGGCGTAGTACATGGCATAAGAAGACATGCGCCACATTATCAAAGGCTTGCCTCTGGTCTAGGGAAAGCACATAACCATCCAGTGGTGAAACAGAATCATGAAAAAATATACCTTGTAATAAAAGTAGCTAATCTGTTATTGAGTTCCCAGGCACAGCACAACACTGTGCCGGAGAAATAAAAAACTTTGCCACTGTTAACAGCCTTGTGTTCAAAAGTTTGGAAAGAATTTTAAAATCATTATTAAAGAGGCTAATAGCCCTACAATTAGATAGATCCAATTTATCACCTTTATTCTTAAAGATAAAGATGAGAATTCCTGTAGTCATAATCAAAAGGGACATTTTGAGTCAGCACAATAGAATTATAAACAGATTAGTTCTTCCAAAAGTTCACCATGTTAAAAATGGTAAAGGTCAGAGGTAAGACCATCCAGACCAGGGGCTTTACCTTTAGATAAAGACTGAATGGCAGCAGCAACTTCCTGGGCCTGAAAAGGAGCCGTTAAGCCTAAAAGCTGATCTTGCGGTGCCTGGGGAACCTGAATTTTACCAAAAAAAAAAGGAAAAATCTAAAGGCTGAACCGGTGGGGCAGTGAATAAAGAAGCAGCATAGGCAGATGCAATGCGTAAAACACTACTCTGCTCAGTGTGGACCACCCCCTGTTGGTCATAAAGAGCGGAAATAGATTTAGCCTGTACCTTCTCCTGATGGCTAAGTAAGGGACAAGTGGTAGCAAATGGTCCCTGTGTACCATGCTGCTGCTGTGACTGAAGATCTACAGATAAATGTAAATGATATTACACAGAAACACAGAAACATAGAATTTGACGGCAAATAAGGAGCGCTTGGCCCACCCACTCTGCCCATTTCCCTACCTAATGGATAAGCTGCAGATCCTAGTTAGCCAGCAGCCTACTTCTTCCTGCCCCCACCCCCCCTAGAATTGCCTTATGACTGTCCCATGCATGCTTGAATTCCACCAGTTTTTGACTCCACAACCTCCTCCAGAAGGCCATTCCATGCATCCACAACCCTCTCTGTGAAAAAATACTTCCTTAAATTACCTCTGAGCCGCCCCCCTCTATCTTCAAATTGTGCCCCCTTGTTCTTGCACACCTCTTTTTTTGAAAGACGCTACCCTCTTGGACTTTGTTGATTCCCTTGAGGTACTTGAAAGTTTCTATCATGTCCCCCCTCTCCCTCCTTTCCTCGAGGCTATACATATTAAGCTCCTTAAGTCTCTCTTCATATGTCTTCCGGTGCAGACCCTGCACCATTTTAGTTGCCCTCCTCTGGACAGCTTCCATCCTGTCTATGTCTTTGCAGAGATTGGGTCTCAGAACTGCACGCAGTACTCAGATGGAGTCTGACCAGCTGTCTGTACAGAGAGATAATAACTTCCTGTTTTCTACTGGTGATGCCTCTCCTATGCATCCCAGTATCCCCAACCATCCTTGCTGCCCTCTCATTGCTTGCCCACCTTTAGGTCATCTGATATGACTACCCCCAGGTCCCTTTCCATTTTGTTGTTGTTAGTATCTCACTCCCCATTGTGTACTCTTCCCTGGGTTTTGTTTCCCAGGTGCATTACCTTGCACTTCTTAGCATTGAATCCAAGCTGCCATACATTTGACCATTCCTCTAACCTGCCAAGTCCTTCTCATCCTTTCCACCCCACCTTGTGCATCAACTCTGTTGCAGATCTTTGTGTCATCTGCAAAGAGACATACTTTTCCTTTCAGTCCCTCTGCAATGTCACTTATAAAGACATTGAAGAGGACCGGTCCTAATACTGAACCCTGTGGTACCCCACTAGTAACCCTCCTTTCTTCAGAGTGGACTCCATTTACTATTACTCTCTGTGTCCTATTCTCTAGCCAATTCTTTACCCAGGCTGTCATCTTGGGACCCACCCCAGGCTGGCTAACTTGAATATTAATCTTTGTGTGGGACTGTGTCAAATGCCTTGCTAAAGTCTAGGTAGGCCATGTCCACAGCCCCTCCCTGATCTACTACTTTGGTCACCCAGTCAAAGAAATCTATCAGATTCGTCTGGCATGACCTTCCCGCTGTGAATCCGTTCTGCCTTGGGTCCTGTGCCCCTCTGGCCTCTAGATACTCGACAATTCTTTCCTTCAGAAGTGACTCCATCATTTTCCCTACCACTGAGGTTAAACTAACAGGTCTGTAGCTTCCTGCTTCCGCCTTGCTCCCACTTTTGTGAAGGGGAATCACATCTGCCCTCCTCCAGTCCTCGGGTACCACCCCATCCTCCCATGATTTGTTAAAGAGGGTAGTCAGTGGTGTCACTAGTTCTACCCTTAATTCTTTTAGAATTCTGGGATGAATCCCATCAGGCCCCATTGCTTTGTCCACCTTCAGTTTTAAGAGTTCTTTCAGAACCCTTTCTTCTGTAAATGGGCTGGTATCAACTTCTGCATCCAGAGTGTTTCTACTGTTTGTTTTAGGTACCTCCCCCTCTTCCTTTGTAAATACTGAGCAAAAATATTTGTTTAGTATCTCTGCCTTTTCACAGTCACCCTCTGCCCACCCTCCCTCCCTTTATTAAGCCTCACTATCCCTCCCTTGGTCTTCCTTTGCTCCCTGATGTACCTATAAAAGGTTTTATCCCCCTTCTTAACCAAGTTGGCTATCTTTTCCTCGGTTTGGGCCTTTGCTGTTCTGACTGCCTTCCCAGCTTCCTTTTCCTTTAACTGATATAGTTCTCTGTCCTGCTCCTTCTGTGATTCCTTGTACTTCCTGAATGCTTTCTTTTTCTCTTGAACCTTCACTGCCACTTCCTTGGAGAACCATAGTGGTTTCTTACATCGTTTCGTTTTGTTTATTTGCTTCACACAAAGTCTTGTTACCTCTGTGATGGCAGTTTTTATTGTTCCCCATTGTTCTTCCACCCCTCCTTCCTGCCCATTTGCTAGTGCATTCCTTAGGCACTCACCCATTTTGGCAAAGTCAGCCCTCCTAAAGTCCAGTACTTTTGCCTTTGTATAACTTGACTCTATTGCTGTGTTTACTGTGAACCATACTGTTCGATGGTCGCTAGTTCCCAGATGGCTACCCACTTCTACATCTGTGATCCTCTCTTCATCTCCATTTGAGAGAGACCAGGTCTAAGATTGCTCCCTCTCAGGTTGGCTCCAATACCAGTTGTCTAAGGCATGCCCCTGTAGGGCATCTAGAATAACCCACTCTTGAGTGGCTGCTGCAACTGCACTCCAGTTAACATCTGGCATATTCAGATCACCCATCAGCAATATCTCCCTTTTTCTGCCATTCTGAGTATACTTTCTATCATTTCCTTGTCCATTTCCCCCTGAGAAGGTCTGTATATAACCCGTCGGATTGTGGTTCCATTGCCGGTCTCCAAATTTACCCACAGTGCTTCTTCTCCTCCCTGTTTTCCCTTTTGTTCTGTTGCTTTGATTCCTTCCCTTATGTAAAGAGCTACTCCTCCTCCTCCTCTTTTACCCTCCCTGTCCCTTCTGTAGATAGTGTATCCTGGCATGTTTACGTCCCAGTCATGGTTTTGTGTGTACCATGTTTCTGTGACTGCCATGATATCCAGATGTTCCTCCTGCATCAAGGCCACTAATTCAGGAAGCTTGTTACTCAGACTACGGGCATTGGTACTCATTGCTCTCCATTTTTGATGGCTTTACCTTCTGTTGCAGCATCCCCACTGACCTTTCTACCATGGTCTTTTCTCATTTAGTACCCTGTTTTGTAGGGAGGGCCGGGAGTTTTCCTGCTGCTTATCAGTGCCTCCCCTTGACTAGTTTAAAAGCTTGCCAATGAAGCATTTAAACCGACTGCTCAAAGACTTGTTCCCTTCCTGGACAGATGCAGACCATCCTGCCAGTATAGGCTGGTGTCCCTCCAGGTGGAACCCCAGTCCCCAATGAAGCCAAACCCCTGTTCTCCACACCATTTTTTCAACCATTCATTAAACTGCATGGTGCAAAGTACCCTCGCCTCACTCATGCCATTGACAGGCAGCACCTCTGAGAAGGATACTGTGTGTGCTTCTTGTTTAGGCCCCTCCCAATTTTACAAAGTCCTTCTGCACTGCTCTGATCTCATGTTGAGCCAAGTCATTTGTCCCTAGGTGGACAATGACATCCAGCTCAGACTCCCGTACAGCTGTTCTCGTGATCCTGAGGATCGCTTCCTCTCCCTCAAGCCATGGCACCAGGCAGGCACCTTATTTCAGTTTCCTGCTCCCCCAGTTCTATCCCCTAGTAATTGAGTCCCCACCAGGAGCTGCTTCCTTTCCTTGTGGTGTTCTCTGCCTCCTTCCTGTGGGCCTGCCTTGTGATAGTTGTCCTCAGCCTCCTTAGTCTCCTCTGTGGGTGCATCCATAGGGGAGCTATGCTCCCCCAGAATGGTGTATGGATTGTGGAGTGGAACAACTGACTGGGTTGCATCATCTTCTTCTGAAAATTAGCAATCTGAGCCGAAAAATTATGTTTGGTAAGTTGTGAGAGGGAATACAAGTGTTGTAGCTGTTTTCTGTCCTGTAAATACAAAAAATAAGTCCCCTTCCTAAAGTACCTGCTATGGGAAATAAGTAGGGAGCGCATGTCTGATTTAGTTTCCATCCACCAAACCACTGGATCATCACTGAAGGAACACAAGGATTTCCTACAGGCCAAAAAAGTAGAGATGAGCCGTAGAAAATCAGCTTGCTGCAAAAGTCTAGAATTTAATCTCCAGTATCCAGGTCCCATAGGAGCAACTGCTTTGCCCAAGGAAACCTTTAAAAGCCTATGGTCAGAATAAGCAGTTGGTTCCACAGAGACAGTCTGGAGTAACAAAGAAAGAGACAGAAACAAAAAATCAATACGGGTAGATAATGCCCCTTTAAAAAAAGTATGTTCCCGCACACCTGTATGTGAAAAAGCAGCATCCTTGAGACGAGCATCTCGCACAGCCTTATTCAGTGCAGCCATATCACCAAATATTTTTTCCGTTGTGCTGGCGGAACCCCGATCCCATTTACTCAATCCACAATTAAAATCACCTCCACAAATGACATAATGAGCAATATGTAGAAAGGGACTAATTTGTTGAAAAACAAGTGTACGCTCTGCTTTAGTCTGGGGTGCATAAGTGTTAATTACTCGAAAAAAGACTGTCCAAAATGAAATCAAGTAACAATACTCTACCAGGGACGAGGTCCAACACCCGAACCACATTAGGCTGAATATAGTGAAAAAGGATACCAACCCCCATGCAACGTTCTGGGCCAATCGACCAAAAGGAAATCAACCAGAGCCATGCTTTAGTGGAAGGAGTGAGTTCTAGAGTAGTGTGTAGCCTAGTATCTTGTAAAAGAAAGACTCTGGGAGGGAATGTCCGTAAAAATGAACACACCGCACTCCGTTTAACTGCATTCTTAATACTATTGACGTTAGACGTCAAAATTAAGAATGGAGGGGAAAAAGGCATTATGTAAAATACAGGGGAGACCAAAGCAATGCTTTTTCTTCCTAGGTTTCCCTTTTCGATGTGAGGGTTATGAGGGATTTTCGCCCTCATCAGGTATCAAAAAAACAGAAGCATCTTTGGGTAGAATAGAGTCTGCTGAGGAACAAACTGAATCAGTGTCGGAGTGATCAGCATCCAAAAAAACTGAAAATCTATTAGAGGAATCATGCAGTGAAGTTTTAGGCAGTTTAAGAGTAGGCAAGGCCCCAGTAGACCTTTTCCTAGTCGACATTCTCCTTTCAGGAGGACCCTCAACGTCATGGGGGGTGGGGCATGAAGTCAGGTAGAACCTTAGTAACACTGGTGGGTACTGAGGCAACTTGCAAAACGGGAGTGTTCAGGAGATTCTACAACTGAAGGAGGAGAAGTCTCCTGCAAAACTGGAACAGAACAAGTTACAGACACATTAGGGGGTGGAGGGCCTGGGGTAGTAGAAACAGGTAATTTAGAAGGAGGAACATCCTCAGCTAACCGTGTGGTAGGTGCTTTATTAAATTTCCTATGGGCTAAAGTAACCAAGAGACGCTGCTCCTCCCCATCAGCAGAAGAGGATTTCCTATGAGCTGCCTCAGGACAGGCCACGTAAACGTGTCCTTCTTTACCACATAGGTTACAACGAACCGAGTTTGAACATTGACCACTAAGATGACCAGTCTTGTGACAAAAGGAACATTTCATCTAGTCACAAGCACTACTAATGTGACCAGGGAGCCCACATTTATAACATGTCCTGGGTTGACCAGGATAAAATAAAACACCTCTATCCCTACCTAGAAAAAAACTATTAGGGAGATGGCGGAGGGCCCCACTCTCTGAGTGTAAAATCACCCTAATTCTCCATCCTCCAGTCCAGATTCCCTCAGAGTCAAATATAGCCTCTGGATGACCGGTTACAGTGCAACGCTGTTTAAGCCAAAACAGCAAGTCAGTAACACTGACCCCCTTCATTTCGAAAGAGAACTGAAATGGTTTTGTGAGCAGGCCTGGTAAGAGAAAAACCTCAAAAGGGCCCACAAGGGTGGCCTTTACCTGCTAATAACGTGCCATTAACTTGTCAAGGCCACTCCCAGTTTAAAAGCTGACATAAAATACATTCTCACCAGACACATGAATCAGGGCATATAATTCAGAAACATGAAAATTTAAACTGCTTTTTCGATAATGTCGACCACATAAACCCTATCAGGAAAGGTATCTAGATCCTTTATATATGAGGCGAACAGCATTATGGTGTTCAACGAAGAACAGGATATGAAGGGGAGGCAAAAGGCCGAGGGTTTAGGAGGGTGGGGGGCTGCTCCTCTGCACCATGAGAGGCCTGTGGAAAATTCCTAACATCAGCTGGAATATTTCTAGGTATATCCGAAAAGTCAGGAATGTCACGAAGTTCAGCTGCCTCCACCTCACGTAGTGAAGAACTAGCCCTGTTTGTACTAAGCTGCTGTAAAACTGAGGTTTGAGAAAGTTCCAAATCCGAAGGCAAGTAGAGAGGAGAATGCTGTAAATTGTCCTTAGCTGGTGAAGATTCTTGCTCAGGAGTGGGCTTAGGGAAAGCAGGTAGAGAAACCCCAACAGTTAATGCAGTAGCTACAGTCTCAGGGTTAGTACTTACAGTCTCTGAGATAGTACAAGTAGAAGGAGGAGGTGATAGCTTGATTCCCGGAATTTTAATGGGCGCAAAGCCCGAGATCCAAGACCCAGTATCAGGGGAGTGCACCCAGCCTGCAACGAGTCCTCCACGGTCCAGGGACCTCCTTCCACAACAGGAGCATCAGCCCAACTAATTTTGCTGGGGCACCCCTTACGAGTAATTCGCTCCATGCTAGGTTTGTCTGGTGCAGCGTTGAAAGAAAAAACAGTTGCAGCAGCTTGGTCCTGTCCTGAGCGGTGAAAGACTACGCTCGGCTCAGCCCTAACCTCTGTTTGATCCAGAACCATGGAAACCGACTGCTGAGCATCAACAACAAATCCAGGAGCCCCAGCCATAGGCACCAAACATTTTGACTGAAAACGCTCCAAAAGTTCCTTTTTCTTTAGAAAAAACTGACGTTCTTCCAACTGCAACAGCTTTTGCAGCTCCACATCAGGAGACTCCACAGTAGGCAATACTGACTCAACCGAGTCATCCAAAACAGGCAAAGCTGTCGAACAGGCAGCCTCCAAAAAGCGCTCAAACACATTAACTTCAGCAGGAGCATCCATTGCAAGCAGTGCTGTAGCCGAGTTGGAGACGGGCTCCTTGACCTGTCGCACGTCCATCTCCTCAAGCGGCAGCACAACAACTGACTCAGCTATCCTTCGACGGCCAGAGGTTCCCCCTACTGGAGAGAAGGGGAATTTCCCCAGTGTCCTGGCCAAATTTCCCTCATTCACTAAAAATACTATCAACAGCTTAATCTGGTTCAAAGTCAGCTGGCATTCATCTGTTGGCCCCGGGTCGTGCCTGAAAATAGGCAGGATTTGTCTAGTGCACTTACCCGGTCAACAAAAACTAACTAAATAAATAAATAAAAACATTAATATCCCTGTGAATACTATTGGGCCGTAAACTAAAATAACTAAATAAAACTCAAGTCACCTTGGATTTCAGCACTGATTTATTTACAAATAATTATTCACAGCAGTATGTACAGTACAAATGTCATAGGTTTTAATATCACATTTCAGCCTAGAAATACATGACACCTTTTGGATATTACGTACAAAAAACAAAAAAAGCTGTTGTGCTAGGATTTTCATTTTATCTTTTTTATCTCTGCTTAGTATCAGCAACAACCCAATATACTAATTTTTGCTACTAACCACTTGTGCCAGTTATAGGTTGGAGAAGTTATTCTCTAAGTTGGTACTCTGTTTCTATGAACATACCCAGGAACATTATACAGATGATCAGCCTTCTTAGACACTGTCGGTGTCGTAGACGGGTGCTTCCAAGCAGCCCTGCTGATGTCTTTGAAGGTGTCAATAAGGGGAGGAACGACAAAGACAAGTACTCCTTCTTACGGAGGAAAGTGGGTAGCCGACATCACTTGGGATCCACTTCCTCCGTGTTCCAACCTATAAGAGCCTGAATGTGCCACATCACATACCTGAACGTCGGGTCATCTGGAGGAGGCCAAGGGGTGTCCTTGGGCTCCTCTGGTTCAAATGGTAGGTCAGAATCTCCAGAGTCATATTAAGATGAAGAGGAGGAATATCCCCGACTTGCCTGAATCCGTTGAGGGTGAGCAAGGATTCTGACATCGGTGGGTCATCGAACGATTGGCGCCAGCTCCATTTGGTTGTGGAGTAGGTTCTCTAGGAGAAGGCGTTGGGCTTTCCTAGAGGGAAACTGCTCCTTAGTTGAGTTGGTAGGAGGGTCCCTGGGAGTTGGAGTTGGGGGCCCCTTAGGGGCGTGTTTATCCTTGAAGTATGCCCACCAGACCGCAAAAAGAGCATTAAGATCTGTGGGCAGGTTCTGAGGTATGAGAGGGGGAACTGGCATCTGTGGGGCAAGCTGAAAGAGCCTGGGCGTCGGTTCCTTGGGCTGCGGTAACCTTGGCGTCAGATCCGCTGGCGTCGGGTTAACCGGCATCGGTCCCTGGGATAAGGAACCATCTGGCGTCAGTTGGACTGGAGTTCAGACACTGGGCATCAGTCCCTCAGGCATCAGCTGAGTGATGGCAGAGCCAGCCGGCGACTGAGGAGGTATGGGGACGACGTCGACAGGACAGGCGCTGGCTGACGCCAGTCAGGTGATACAGCTGGCACTGGCCTAGAAGGGGAAGCCTGTCTCGGGGAGCTAGCTCTCGGGTGGGGCAGAGGTGTCACTCCTGTGGGGGGAGGTGAGCGCATGCCCCTGGTGCCGCTTGGAGGCGTCGGTCCCTGATGTCGAAACTGACTTAGCAGATGCCTTAACTGGGAGGGCGACGGGCAAAGACCCACTGCCCGCAGAGGACCTGGCTGAGCCAACTGGCCGAGGACCCACCTGTTTAATAGGCCTGGGCTTCAGTGGCTGAGAGGCTGGGGACGTAGTCCCGAGCCCCAAAGAACCACCACCCAAGACAGTCAGGAAAGCGGGTGGTTTGACCACTGGGAGCTCGCCGAGAGAGAGGGCTGCTGGAGTGGAAGGGGCAGACCTCCCACGGGAGGAAGACCCATGTTTGGTACCTGACTTCCACGGGGACCTGGAGCGGGATGCTGACCAGAATTTGCACCTCTGCTTCTCCCGGTGTTTGTACTTTCCCAAAGACTTCTGTTCCTTGGCCGAAGAGGTGGAGGCCCAGGAGGCCAGGGAAGAGGAGGAACTTTTGTGGAGCTCCTTCTCCATCACTGTAAGTTTTTGCTGCAGCAAGAAGGCTTCTTGGGTCTCCTGACAGCGAAGCCGGGTGTGCCGATTAAAATCCTGGCAGTGCTGGCAGGCCTCTGTGTCGTGGTCCAGACCTAGGCAAAGCAGGCACAACGAATGGCTGTCCTTGTGGGTAAGCTGCTTTCCACAAACACTCTTTGTTCATGGGGAAGTTGCTTTCCACAAAGACTCTTTGTTCATCGCTGCTAAACTGAAGGAAACGGAGAAGCACACATGCACAAATGGCTGAAAATTTTAGAAGAAAACAGAAAATAATAAGGCGCGGGTAACGTGAAGAAAATGGTGGTCAACTAAAGCAGAAGTCATCTGTGAAGGTCCGACTTGTGCGGGCTGACGGCGGGAAAAGAACTGAGGTGGTGCTGGGGGACCGCCCCTTTTATACCAAAGGTGGATGATGGGGGTGGGCCGATGTCAGGGAGCGGTCCCCCCACTGTAAGTTGCTAGCTAGAAGTTTTCCGTGGGGTCCTGGCGCCTGCCTGCTCCATCCAAAACTGTGTTACCTGCTGCAAGAGCCCACTCGAAGTGAGATCTAAGGTGTTTAGGCGGACTTCCGGTGATGTTAGCAGCCTGAATGGCAGCTTAATCTAGCGAGTCTCCCAGCCCAAGATAAAATCGATTGGCATCTATAACGAGTATGAATGCAGTCCCCAGCAAAAATGACTAGATCGAAAGCTGGAGTGGCCAGGAATGCTCAGACTCCGGTGCAAAAGTTACAGCTTCTGCTGCAGGGAGAAAAAATGTCGAAAACCTTGGTGCTTCCTGGGGACGTAGATAGTATGGTGACTGAGACAGGCGCAGACAAAGAGTTCCCACAACTGGTAACTTCAATAATACAGACTGCTAAAACTGTACAAAAGACAGATGTTTCACTAACCAAACTTCGAGCAGATATCGGCAAAATAGAACACAGAATGGATAAATTGGAACTGGGGCTCACTTCAGTGCTAGAACAGACAGACCGCTACGATCGTCTTCTGCTGTTCCTGATGGCGAGAGAGCGGGAATTAAGGGCCAAGCTGGATGACACAGAGACAAAACCTCAGAATTTACGGTATTCCCGAGGGAGCTGAGGATGGGGCCACAGATACTATCGCTTTTATACAAAAAATGTTAAGAGACTTGTTAAAGCTACCTGCAGAATTTGATGTGTCAATGGACAGGGCTCATTGTTCCCTCACTCAGTGCCCCACAAGTCCTGGCTCTCGCCCAAGGTTCTTCGTGGTTCGGATGGCCAATTACACCTCAAAAGAAGAGATTCTCAGGAGAGCATGGAGGTTAAAAAAAATTATGCTTGGTGCACATCGAATAACAATTGACAACGATTACACGGCTGGAGTTCAAGAAGCACGACGCACCATGTGGCCAACTGTTAAGCGGCTTAGAGCCAGAAATTTAAAGGCACAGATGTTGTTCCCAGCACGCCTAAGGGTAGAAACTAAACAGGGCCCTAGAGTTTATGAGGATCTCCTGGCAGCCAAAAGTTTCCTAGAGGATTCTGGAATTTCAGTCCCAGGATTGGAAAAGGAGAGAATAGAAAAGGAGCTCCGACGGTCGGCCTGGACAGCGGCACGCAAGGGCCTGGCACGCACTCACCAACCGCAAGCAACCAACCTACAAGCAGACATCACCGAACTACTGAAGCCCTATGCTCCTGCAGTGTGCCTCGTGGACTTGAATCCACAGGAGAGCTCTGCCACTGAGGTGCAGGGTCAGGCGGCGGCTTCTCAAACGGAAAGAGCCTTCGGAGACTGAAACGGATAAGTGTACAGGTGATGGAAATGGTATAATATGGATACTGGCTTATGCTAAGTGACAGAAAGAAGTATGGCGGAGGAAACGAGCATCTTTGGACATAAAAATTATTTTTGGGGATCTAAAGTAAGGGGGGAGTGCAATACGGGCTGGGGAAGGAGATGGGGGACGCTGGGGGAAGGTAGCTATTCTGACATCTCGTATCTACTTGGAGTGCACTACTGATAAAGAGATGGGAAAGATGTGGGTACTCCATAAATACTAATAGCACAATGCACAACTTAGATGTTATTTGCAAACATAGCCTAAGAGTACCTAAAGGGATTTTGGGAAGAGAAACACTAGATGCTTATTTCTCAGTTGTATTTAATTAGGTAGATAAGAAGCTGGCAGACCATAACCAGTAGGGGTTTCAGCTGCGCCCCCATACTTTTCTTGGGGGAGAGGGAGACTATAAAGGAAAATTCCGTGAAGATGTATAGTTGGAGATGAATGTGAAAATCTCAAATTACATCTAAAATGGGGCGGGAGAGGAAGTAGAAGGTTGGAGATTAAGAAGGTTTTTCTGCCTTTTGGCTTTGCTAACGTTAGTAATACCTCTGAGCACAGGGTACACACCCAGAAATGATGCTCCGAGAAGGTATAGCCCACAACAACATAAAGGGCAATGTGTCCCAAATGAGACACAAACCAGTCCACTCAATGCAAGTTGGACTGACCTAGGAAGTTACGATTTTTTAGAAATATATATTCTATCCCCCCTGCAACAGCTAAAATATAAAGGAGGAAAATGTGTTGAAAGGTGGGCGGTAGGGGGAAGGTTTCATAATTTCACAGAAATTTCTATGTATAAACTGTTGCAAGTTATATTGTGTTTGTTTACAGAGTTATGGAAGTGTACTGTTACAGGGTTGGTTTCACCACTAAGGGGAATCACAATAATATGTGTAGTTATATACGTTAAGGCTGGTCAGTTGTTGAGAACCAGCAGGTTATTGCTTTTTACTAGATACTCTCTAAGGCAGAGAAAGTATAATCAGGTGCATATACATTGACAATAAAAAAGACAGAAAGCAATGAGCAGAGAAAAAGAACAGAGGCTGGAAAATGGAAATTAAGTTCACTAAAACTAAGACAGGTCACAAGACACTGAAAAGGCTCAAAATCCAAACTATGGATAAGATAAAAACCAAAATAATTTCCTATAACGTTAATGGTATAAAACATCCTATTAAAAGTAAACAACTTCAGAAATTCCTTAAAAGTCAGAACTGCAAGATACAGTTCTTGCAGGAGACACACCTGTCCCCCAGAGAAGTTATGAAGCTGAGAACTCGGGAATTCCCGACTATATATCATGCATCCCTCAAGAATGGAAGAAAGAGAGGTGTCGCGACACTGCTGTCAGCCTCTCTTCCATTCGTGGTGGAGGAGGTGATAGCTGATGCAGGGGCCCCATATGTGTTAGTTGTTGGAGGTCCAGGAACTACAGGTAACTTCAGTAAATGTCTACACCCCAGGATCACCCTATAACCTTCTTTGCAGATTTATTTAAGCTAATGGCGGATAAGGCAAAGGGAGTAGTGACTGCAGGGGTGACTGGGACGTGGTTTTGGATAGGTCCCTGGGCACCACCTTGCATGTTCCAGCACCTAGTGGTAGGATCTCCAAACTCTTGAGAAAGCTCATGAGAGACACAGGACTACAGGATGTTTGGAGAGGAAAATACCCACTAGCTCGAGATTATACATACTGCTCCCCCAGATACAATATCTTCTCGAGACTCGATATGTTCTTCACATATGGAGGAAACATACCGATGTACGAGTCAATGTGGATAGGTACTGAGAGTATATCAGACCACAAGCCCATTTATGTGGAGATTGACCTCCAGCTCCCCAAAAAGCCAACACAATGGAGGCTGAATATCAGCCTACTAAGGGACGAGAAGGTGAAAGAGATTAGTGAGGCAATAAAGCAGGCTACCCTATGGAATGAGGATCCTGCCACTACGCCCCAAATCTTGTGGGATACGGTTAAAACAATGCTTAGAGGGAGGCTGATTTCGATAGCGGTATACAAAAAGAGGGAAAGAGTTAAACAGAAGGAGCAGTTAAACCAGGAACTTAAAACCCTGGAAGACCAGCAGAAGTTAAAATTCTCTAGAGAAAGGGGAAACCAAATAAGGGAACTCAAAAAAAGGCCTCAAAGACTACTACAACTAGAGACGAAGAAGGCTCTGTTATATACCAAACAGGCCTACTACGAGGGAGGCCCACAGGCCACTCGCTTCTTAGCATATCGGTTGAAGCAACAATCAGCTCGGGCACATATCACAGGGCTTAGACACCCCATTACAGGGCAGCTCTCAAGTAAGTGGGAGCAAATAGCAGATGCACTAGTCACATATTATAAACAACTATATAGCCCTCAGCTGGAAACATGCACAGAAGCTGCATGGGCATTCTTAGAAGCCCTGAAATTACCCAGACTCACAGAAGCACAAAGACTGAAAGGCCCAATTACACAATAGGAGATAGCAAATACTATTGGGGACCTCAAGGTGGGGAAATGCCCGGGTCCAGATGGGTTTGGCATAGAACTATACAAAACATTTGGGGGGGACATCGTTCCCAATTTGCAAACTGTCTATAATCAAGTTTGGTTGGAGGGGGAGGCAGTGCCCCTATCATGGAATTACACCACCATAACCGTGATTCCGAAAGCAGGTAAAGACTTGAAGGACTGTGGCTTGTATAGGCCAATTTCACTACTTAATGTAGACTATAACATTTTCACAGCTATAATAGCCAAGAGACTACAGTCCTTCCTGGCAACCATAATTCACACGGATCAGACAGGTTTTATAGAGGGTAGGCAAGCCCCCGAAGGTGTTGGAAGGACCATAAATATAACTGACATTGTCAATAAACAACTTACCCCTGCCTGTCTAATGAGCCTAGACGTGGAAAAAACGTTTGACAAAGTTAATTGGAACGTTCTGTTCCTGGTATTAAAAAGAATGGGCTTTTCACCAGCATTTTTGGAGGCGATTAAGGCTCTATATGCTTCCCCGCAGGCATTCATCAGGGTTAATGGAGGTATCTCAGGGAGGTTCGATCTGGGAAGAGGTACCAGACAGGGGTGTCCATTGTCACCGCTTCTTTTCGATATATACATAGAGCCCCTGGCACAAGCAATAAGGGAAGCGAAGGAGGTGGCGGGGCTGAGGGTGGGTGAGGAAGACCATAAAATCTCTTTATATGCAGACGACGTTCTTTTATACATAGCCAATCCGGACACATCCATCCCTGCAATCTGGTCAATAATTGACAAGTTCAGCCAATTCTCAGGCTACACTTTAAATAAAAATAAAACTGAAGTCTTGAAATTTCGATATCACCCCCCACCCAACATTAGTCAGCTACTAAGTACAAACTGGAACAGGGGGAAAATAAAATACCTTGGCACTCAAATCCCCAAAAAATTGACAATGCTATATTCGCATAATTTCGAATCAATGGTGGCACAAATTAGATAAGACATAAAAAGATGGGAGGCCCTAAATCTACCCCTATACTCAAGGATACAAACCGTGTTGATGAATATTCTCCCTAGATACCTATATTTATTCCAATGTCTCCCAATAAAAATTCATAAAAATCAATTCCAAATCTGGCAGAAAATGCTCTCAAAATTTATCTGGAATAATAGGAGGCCTAGAATCAAAAATACAATATTACAGACAAATAAAATAAATGGAGGTAGGAATCTACCCAATCTGGAGGACTACTTCTTGGCCACTCAGCTGAGATGGGCTCTCCTTTGGTCAGCTAAACCATACATAGCTCGGTGGAAGACGATAGAGGAGGTCCTGACAGATGGGATGCCCCTAGAGGCGCGAGCTTTGACGCCTGGTTCCAGGACAGTTGATGGGAAATCATTACTGCTATCAGCGAGGAACACCTTGGACTCCCTGAGACATCTGTGGACCAAACATAGACTTGAGGGGGAGCTCTGGCCGCTGAGCTGGTTTGCATGGGACCAGCAGTTTCACCCATCCAGGCAGGATCTTACCTTTAAAAGATGGGGAAGACTGGGACTGTACTCCCTAAATCAATTCATGGAGGGATCAGTTGTGATGGAATTCAACCAGATCAAGGAGAGGTTCTCTTTAAGCCAGGAAGACTATTTTAGGTACCTACAGATAAGAGCCCACATAATAAATTGCAAACTATACACAAACAATCTAAACCCTCGGTAGAGATACTAAGTACGATGACCGAAATAATGAACCTAACAAAAGTCAAAGGGCAGGTGTCTGCTATCTACAGAGCTCTGAGGGACAAGGGAGGAAATAAAGTCTCTCAAATTAAAAGCAGATGGGAGCTAGAATTAGGGGTGAATCTGGGGAGGAGGACTGGATTGCCGCTCTCGCACAGACCTCAAAGACCACATCTTCACCAATGTGGAAGGAGTTCGAATGGAAAATAAGAATAAGATTTTTTGTCTCACCAGCTGTTCAATGTAAATGGGACAGGAATTGTATGGGGAGAAGTTGGAGGGATTGCGGGGCTGTTAAGGCAGACTATCTCCATGTCTTTTGGACGTGTGCGATCCTCACGAACTACTGGGCGGAAATTAAACAGAGGATAAGGCAGATTCTCTCTGTAGAAACTGCACTGGGCCCTGAGAATCTGGTGTTGGGAATAAAACCAAAGGAACTTAGAGGGGCTGATAAGAACTACATGTGGAATGTCCTGCTCACTGCAGCCCACAAGGCTTTAACTAGAAGGTGGCTCTCTCAACATCCACCTGCCTATCTGGACTGGGTGTCCATCATAAATGAGATAGAGATATGGAGGAGATCACATGGAGTCCAACATCTCACAAAACTCTGTGTCCTCAAATCTAGAGACAAATTTGAGAGACGATGGACCCATGCCTATCAATGGGAGACGGACGGGGGACCGGGGGGAAGAGAGGTTGGAGGAGGGACATGGAGATACGAAAACCTTACTAAGGAATACTTGTCTGGCATAATCTAATTAGTCATGTAGAATAGAATAAAATGAGACTCCTAATGTGAAAGAAATCCAGCTGATGAAATTTCAGTATGTATAAGGGAACTTGGGATGTTAATTGTATGCATCTTTTAAAGCCGAAAGAGATGGTAATGACTCTATAATACTGTATGATTGTGCCGAAATATGCAATAAACATGAATTCAAAAAAATAAGGTGTTTAGGCACCTTAGATCTGTCATGAGCTGCCTTACTGACCACTGAGTCAGTTTCTGCCTGGGCAGCATAACCGGGGAGACCCGGGGGGGTGATAAAGTTTGTCCTCCCTTTGTGGCATAGCTGGCACCATGTCTGGTCTGTGCCAGGCTGCTGTGGCTGCATTCTTCGATACTGGGAGCATTGGAGGAATGATCTTTGGGGGAGATTCTGGAATCTCCAGGAAATCCACCAGATTTTTTCTGGTGGCATCCTCTTCCTCAGTGAGGAAGCCCATGGCTGAGGACATCTGTTTTATCACATTAAAAAATGTGGGGTCCTCAGGAGACCTTGGATTATGGTTCACAGAGTTCTCACTGACACAGGAGGCTGCAGACCTGTCTAGAGCAGGACCTCTTCTTCTTCCTCATCATCAGGAAGAATGAGGTCTGGATGGTACTCCTCCTCGATGTTGACCTCTTCAATTTCTGGGTCTAGCGTCAGGTGCGCTGTCGACGGCTCACGGGGAGTTTCTGGGGCTGATGACTTGGTGATGATGAAGCTGTTGTCGATGACATTGGCGAGGGGGCCTGTTTAAGACACCTGTCAAGAACTCACTCCTGGGGCCAAGGTCCACTGAGCTCACAGTGCCCACCCGTAAGTGCAATCCATGACAGGGGGGGGGAACAGGAATACCCTCCACGTGTCCTTCTAGAGTGCTCGACAAGTTCACGACTTAACACCTGCCACGAGGTCCCAGGGCTCCCTCTCTATTCTACGTAAGGGCAAAGTACAGTCTCAAGTCTGTAGCCAGGGGAGACCTCTCCTCGGATGCTGTACTGGGGGGGAGGAAGGGACCAAGGCGTTATGAGGTCTTCGGGGTTTGCCATCGTAAACCTGTGTCCTTTCCCACGGGGGGGTGCAGCACCTAGATCCCCCTTTACAGACTCCTCCCGAGACCTGTGTATCTCCCTTACTTAATGCACCCAGGTATTTCCTTTTTGGATCCTAGACTTGGTAGCGAATGTGGATGATCAAAGTCCAGAAGAATAAATGAGTTTTCAAAGACCCAGTTCTCTCTGCAGCCATTGGTCTTCAGTATGGCAATCTTGCTTCTCTTGTGTGTCAGGAACAATGTCCAAAATGAAATGCCATGAGCTTCTGTTTGAAGAGCCTTTTTATAAACCTGGTTTATGCAGTCTGTAACAACCCTCTCTGGGTTACAGCTGGTGGTCTTATCTTTTAGGCAAGGAGGGGTCTCACTTGCTCCTTTCCAAACTTTGAAAGACTCAATAATTTAGGTGTCCGCTACAGCCCAACTTCCTGGCACTTATCAAAAAAAAAAAAAAATAGAACAACTTTCTGATACCTCCTGCTTAACTACCTTCCTTTTGATCTTAAAGGCTTATGACAGGGGAGATGGCTTCTCTCATCCTGAGATTTTATTACACTAATTAGCTAACCAAGGTCTTCCACCCTTTTGAAATGGACTTTTAGCTTCCTGGCTAACCGGCCTGTTCTCAGATCACAGAAGAATATCAAATATTTTGGAAGACATTCTCTCTTTCCTGGGACCTTTCAGTAAAACTATGTACCCCTTTTAAAAAAACAACATGGGCATCTTTTGGCAACTCTTAGTTCTGGCCTGTTTGGGAATTTAACATAACCAAAATCCTCTGCATGTAACCCTTCTATGGCATAAACAATATCACAAAAACTATATAACAACATGTCTGTAATGTTCAGCAGTGGCTAAATCACCACAGCACCCAGTTGCTGTACAAAAAAATTCATCAACCTGAGCAAGACTTCATTGATGTTGACAGCAGGCATTGATGGAGGGGAGTTCAACAGCACAGGTGTTGATGACCTGCCTGCTGTGTCCTGAGAACCTGATGAAAATGTAGCTCTGGTGAGAGCAGGGACAGGCCTCAATAGGAAAGCCATCGATGACAAGACTTTTGACGATGATGGAGGGGCCGATGGCCGGGTGCCCTGTGAATCGGGTGGAGGTGCTGTCGGTATGGGTCTGGTGGGCACAGAGACCTAGATAACAGTTCTCTTCGTTGGGGTGGCCTCAGTCAATGAAGATTCCCCAGAAGAAGGAGAGGCCTATAGGGAACGAGATCGACATCGGGGGGAGTGGTCGCAGTCTCTGTCTTTCTTATGACGTTTCCTCAAAGACTTGTCTTGGGCCTTGGAGGCCTGGGAGCTCGAAGACCCGGCTGGTGACTGGAGAGCCAGGGCCTCAGTGGACCCCTACCCAGAGCTGGCTACCTGTTGTTCTATCAGGAATTTAAGAGCCTTTTTGCATCGCCAAAGGGTTGGGATTGAGCTGCCCCAGACCATATGGAGAACAAATCTTACTATTAAAATTAGGCATGTGGAGAGAGGCTCGTGGAGGCGTTGGGCCGCGCAGCTCAGCACCAGATCTGTTTCCCCGCCTGAGCAAGCCCGAGCAAGCAGCACTGCCCTGACAGCTCTCTTCAATTTTTCCTCATCGGGAGTCTGCAGTCTACAGACATCGACGGCGTGGGCGGCCCCAGTTGTACTGCTGAAAAGCTTCCATGTGACTTCCCCTTCATTGACAGTGAAGGTTCCTACGGTGTTTCCTGATGACTGAGATACCCCCGAAGAAGACTGAGGGATTCTTGGGGTTTGAAAGCCCCTTTCCCATCGTATTAATCTTCGGAGAGTCCTTATTGATGGGATGTGCAGTAATTTCTTGAGGATGGTCGGCCTTGTCATTCTCAGCCAAAATCACAATCTTTTTTTTAAGCTCTTTATTTAACTTTTTTTTATGAAGTATATACAAAATCAATCGCAATGCAAACATACAAACAAAACTACAAACACTGGTCAAATCTCACTGGGTACATATAAAATTTATGAGAAAGGAAGGTCATTTAAAACCTCATTAATAGTATCACCATTCTTATATTTACTCTTGTTGTCTAGCTCTAGATGCATACAAATAAAACTGTTTCCCACTCCTGTAACTTCTTTTTTTTTTCATTTTATTTCTGTATTATGCTTTCCACTCTCCTTTCCATCCCAGTTATGGTTCAAAAGTGCATCTATATTTCATTATATACATTACCCGTTTCCTCCATTTTAATTCAAAGTATTCTGTAGAATGGAGGATCCATGCTGAAATTTTTCCATCTTGTAAACCTCAATCATCAGATCTTACCATTCCTTTATGGTAGGTATATCTGCTGTTAGCCAGTGTCTTGTAATAGTCTTTTTAGCCGTTATAATACTTACATGTAGCATTGTTTTAGTATTTGGATCCCTCGATTCTTCTGGAAATTGAGTAAAAAGGAAAAATTCCCTTGTAATTCCCACTTGGTGTTAACATTACCTCTGTCAATGCAACTTGTAGGCATCATAATAGGGCCTGAGAAGTGGGCACGTCCAAAATATATACTCATGTGTGGATGGAGAAAATACAGGTTACTCACCTGTAACAGGAGTTCTAGGAATGGTATATGTTGTTCATCCACACTTATTGGCAGGTTCCTTGCCACTTTAAGTCTTGCCGGAAGGTCTTCAAGCTGGCTCCTCCCACCCACCCGGGTGGTAAAACTCTCGGCTCCACCCCATGATGCCAGATCTAGCCCGCTGGAAGCCAGGTTCTGCGCCAGCCGGGAGGTCGGAGGTCGTAGGATGAACAACATATACCATTCCTAGAACTCCTGTTACAGGTGAGTAACCTGTATTTCTAGGAACATGGATATGTTGTTCAATCCACACTTATTGGCAGACTCCCAGCAGTTCTCCGGGAGGAGGAAGGCAAGGAGCACATCCCCGATACTTACTTGGGAAATAGAGACTGGAGAACCGAGGCCCCAAAACCAGCGTACCGACGTGACTCGAGGTCGATGTAGTAGTGGGTAATAAAGGTATGTGCCGACTCACGAGAAGCAGCCCTGCAGACATCCTGGATAGGGACATCCAAAGGAAGCAGCTACTGATGCAGTGGTATGGCGGGTAGAATGAGCTCTTATCCCTCTGGGAGGCTCCATGCCCACCAACCTATAGCAGAGCTCTTTGCAGGAGGTGACCCACTTGCCTATTGTCCGCTTGGCTGCACGTCTGCCAGGTGCGGCTTCAGCGTAGGTGACAAACAGCTGGCGAACCTCTCCCCGAACTTCAGCCGTCCGCTCCTTGTAATAAGCTAGCGCTCTTCTAGGGTCCAAAGTATGGAGCCTATATTTGGCCGAGGTGGATTGGGTACAACACCGGCAGAGTCAACACCTGGTTAAGGTGAAACTCCAACACCACCTTGGAAGGAACTTGGTGGGAGTGCAGGACAACCTTGTCCCTGTGGAAGACCAGATAAGGAGACTCGATGGAAAGCGCCTGGGAGCTCTCCCATCCTTCTGGCTGGACGTGATAGCCACCAAGAGGCGGTCTTCCACGACAGATGGGAAATTCGCACCTGTGCATCGGGTTCGAATAAGCTCCCATGAGCTTGGCCAATACCAGCTGTAGATCCCACGGAGGTGGAGGTTCTCGCACCAGAGGGGAGATGTGGTCAAGGCTTTTGAAAAAGCGCCCGACCACCTTCTCCTGCGCCACTGACTGCTTCCCGGCCCGCGCCCGGTAAGCAGAGATGGCTGCCAGGTGCAACTTAAGGCTCGTCGGCCTAAGCCCTTGCTGAGAAAGGGACCACAGGTAGTCCAGGATGCTTGCCAAGGAGCAGGAAGAAGGGTCCAGGCCCTTGCCCTGACACCAAATGGAAAATCTCTTCTATTTGAAGGCATACCATTTTCTGGTCGACTCCTTACGGGACGCCTCAACGACGTTGAGGACCTCGTCGGAAAGACCCAAGGCCTGGAACTCTAGCCGTTCAGAAACCAGGCCATCAGGTGCAGGCATTGAAGGTCCGGATGGAATACCTTCCCCTGGTTGACTGAGATCAGGTCCGGGTGGGCTGGAAGCTGCCTTGGGAGCCTGGAGCTGAGGCTGAGGAGATCTGGATACCAGAACTGGCGGGGCCAGTCTGGGGCTACCAGAATCACCTGTGCCTTGTCCCTCCTCGCCTTGAGAAGCACCTTGTGGATCAAGGGAAATGGGGGAAAGGCGTAGAAGAGGCCCGGGGTCCACGGCCTCGAGAAGGCATCCCCCTGCAGCGAGCCCTGCTGAGGGGGGCGGGCATGGAACAGACTCAGCTTCGCATTCTCCCTTGAGGCAAACAGGTCCACCTGAGGTGTGCCCCAGTGGGAGAACAGATCTTGTACTACCTCCAGCAGGAAAAACCACTCGTGAGACGCAGCCCCTATCTGGCTTAGGGCATCAGCCAGGGTGTTGGAGGCTCCTGCCATGTGAATGGCTAGGAGATCCGCCTCCAGGCTGCGCACGAGGGACCATGTGCGGAGAGCTTCCTTGCATAACAGCATGGAGCGCGTCCCGCCCTGGCGGTTCAGATAGTACATGGTCGTGGTATTGTCCATCTGGACCTGAACCACTTGACCCCGTAGAAACGGAGCGAAGGCGGTGAGAGCTAGACAGACCACTTGGACCTCCAGCAGGTTGATATGGCATCGGGACTCCCGGGGGGACCAGAAACTGTGCGCTCTGTGCTCCCCCAGATGGGCACCCCAACTCATCAGAGATACATTGGTCGACAGAGAGACCGTCGGCTCGGGGCGGACAAACGGGATGCCCTCCTGCAGAAGAGCCGGAACGGTCCACCACTGCAGAGCGTTCCACATCTCCTGGGTCACTGTCACGTGCTGGTCCAACGGATCGCAGCGTTGTGACCACTGGCTGGCCAGTCCCCATTGAAAGGGATGCATGTACCAATGGGCCCAACGGACCACGCTGGTGCAGGCCGCCATGAGGCCCAGGAGGCGCAGGAAGTCCCGGGCAGGGTGCGACTGCCCAACCGGAAATGATTGTGCAAAGGAGGAAAGAACCTCGGCCCTGTCCGCCGGGAGCCGAGCTCTGGGTCGAAGAGAGTCGAGCTCTGCCCCGATGAAGATTATCACCTGCTTCGGCACATGTTCCGACTTGGCCTCATTGATGAGGAGGCCAATCTGAGAGCAAACCTGGAGGGCCAGATCTCTGGACCGCTCCGCCTCCGCTCTGGAGGGGGCTGCAATCAGCCAGTCGTCCAGGTAGGAGTACATCCGGACCCTTCAGTGCCACAGGAATGTTGTCACCACTGCCATGCATTTGGTGAAGACCCTGGGAGCTAGGGAAAGGCTGAAGGGCATGGCCCGGAACTCGTATAGGGATTCCTCCGCTCTGAAGCGGAGGAATCTCTGATGAGACGGACGGATCGGGACATGAAAGAATGCGTTCTGGAGGTCCAGGGAACAGAACCACACGCCTCATTCCAAGGATGGGATTATCTGAGCCAGAGTGACCATCCTGAAGGTCCGAGACCTTAGGAACTTCTTCAGGTCGTGCAGATCGAGAATGGGGCGCCAGCCCCCCCGTCCGTTTTGAGACCAGGAAGTACCTGGACACAAACCCCAGGTCCGGAGGAGGATCTGCCACCTTCCTGATCACCTCTTTTTCGAGGAGCAGGGCAAGATCGGCTCGGCGGGCCGACAGCGAGACTGCAGACCCCGTGGCCCCCCAAGGGGCGACGGCTCGAAAGGGTGGAGCCTGCTCGAACTCCAGAGGCAGGCCTTTTCCTACCACCTCCAACACCCAGCGGTCTGTGGTGATAGCGGACCAGGCGGAAAGGAAGTGGCGGAGCCGTCCCCCCACGGGGGAACCCAGGGGGGAGTGACGAGGCTGGGGGCGGCACCCCTCAACCCGTCACTGGGCAGGTTTGGAGGAGGAACCGGCCGAAGGACCTCCTGGGCCTTTACCTCCTTGCTTCCTGTTGGAGGAAGCCACCGATTTGGGTTTGGGACGCCAAGTGCGAGCCTGCTGGCCCTGTTGCTGGTGCTGTTGGGCAGGTCGAGGTGCAGGGGCCGAAGGAAGAAAGGACTTCTGCTGTTGCTGCCGGCGGCCTTTGGCCCTCTGGGCGGAGGTGACTGAGTCCAGGGTGGCACTGGACTTTTTGATCCGCTGGAGGTGTCCCTCCACTCCAGGGCCGGAGAGGTCTGTCCCCAAGAAGGGGACGTCCGCCAACTTGTGCTGGGTATCCGCCGTGAAGGTGCATATCCTCAGCCACGCCCTGCGGCGCATGGCCACCACGGCCGCTACTGACCTGGCACAGGAATCACCTATGTCCAGAGCAGTCTGAAGCTGCTGCTTCGCCACCGTCCTACCCTGGTCCCGCACCTGGCGGACCATGGTCTGCAGGTCGGTCGGGAGATGATGGATAACCTCATCCAGGGAGCCCAAGAGGGTGTGGGAGAAGTGAGCAATCAGCACGGCCGGGCTGGCCTGTCGGAGGCCGAGGGAGGACGCAGTGTACACCTTGCACCCGGCAAAGTCCAGCTTTTGGACTCTTTATCGGGGGCGATCCATCCCGGCATACCGAACGCCGGAAAACGCTGTCGGTAACTAACCCCTCAGCAGAGGGGTGCTCTGAGAAACCGGGCAAAGAGCCGGTAGGGACCGCATACTTCCCGACCATCCTGGCCGAGGGTGCAGGGCAGGAAGCAGGCCGCTACCAGAGCTCCAAGGCTGGCCCGACAATGGCCTCAGCCACCGGAAAGGCCTCCGTGGGGGAAACCCTTAGTCCAGTATCTCTGTCAGGGGATACTTGGCCCATTTGGACACGGGCTCGAGCTGAATCCCGGTGGACTCCGAGATGAGTCGAAGCAGACCCAAGAAGGATGATGGGCTATCGTCCAGTGACTGGCCCCTGGAGGACTCCAGGTCGACCTGCCTGGAGAACAGGGAGGAGTCGCTGTCGGATTCCGAAGAGTCTGTGAAGAGCTGCCTCGGCCCTGAGCCACCCTCTACCTGCCGAGGATGGTCGGGAGTGAGGGTGACCGACAACCTGTGGGGCAGGCCGTGACCCGACCGAGAATCCTTGGTCGGTGCCCCAGACTTCGGCTGTGGAGGCGGAGGTTCCACCACAATCGGTGGAGCAGCTGGTTTGGGCCGAGCAACCGGCCCTGGAACGGGCAACTCGACTGAGGCGAGTGGTTGCTTCGGTCGTTTGGGCGACAGCCACTTGATGGCCGGGGTCTGGACCGGAGTCGGCTTAGACCCAGACAACAGCAACTGCTGCCACATAAGCTCCTCGTAGAGCCAATGTAATTTAAGCCGAAGCCTCCCCTCATCCGAGGAAGAGGAGGAATGGTGTCGCTGCTTTCTTCAGTATCGAGACCGAGACCGCCGATGTCGGAGGGAACGGCTTGACCGAGAAGAAGTCCGAGGGACACCCGCTCTTCCCTCGGCTCGGGCACTTTAACCGGGGACTGCGGCCCCGAAGGCGCAGGCAGATCCTTGGTCTCCACCGGGGGAACCGGTGAAGGAGGGTTGTCGGCTTCACTAGTCAACAGCCCGTCTAAAGGATCAAGAAAAATCTCGACTGCGTCGACCGGAGTCTTCTTGGCAGGCTGGCCTGACGGGGACACCGTGAAGCCAGCAGCCTGAGCCACAACTTCGACCGAAGTCGTCGGTCGGCAGTCTGGGGAAGGAGACCTCTCTCGCTCCCACGAACGCCGACGGTGGGACTTACCCTTCGACTCCTACTTCCTGGGCCGAGAAGAATGTCCCGATGGCCCCTCTCCCTTTGTGGAAGGAACTGACAAAGCTCCTTGAACAAAGCCATATACGAGGAACTCAGAGAGAGCGGGATAAATGCCGCGGCCGAGGAGGAGGAAGATGCGGCCTGGGCCGCCTCCTCCTCGAGGGCGATCATCTGCTCGAGCTGCTCAGCCGAGCCAGCCGCCACGGACACCGCAAAATGAGCCTCCATTGATTTCACTGGTGGAAAACGCTTCTCGGGCGCCCAAGCTCAATCAGGCAGCTACTGTCCAGGACGCTGGTCGAGAAAGAGCGGCACAACTCGCAGGCCTGCGGGTCGTGCTCTAGGCCAAGGCAGTAGACACACGTGGAGTGCGGATCCGTCCTGGACATTTTCTGCCTGCAAGGGCACCTCCGAAAGCTGGGAACAGATTTGTCCATCGCAGCCATGAGGGAAGATGAAGACCGAAGTTTAGAAAACTTCAAAACCAATTTCGGACGAACCGAAGAGTTAGGATCCAGTCTAAAACGCAGAGCGCTAAGGAGGGAACCTGAGCTTCCAAGCGGTAAGGAAGATCTGACGTCATGGGGCGGAGCTGAGAATTTTACCACCCGGGTGGGTGGGAGGAGCCAGCCTGAAGACCTTCCGGTAAGATTTAAAGCGGCAAGGAACCTGCCAATAAGTGTGGATTGAACAACATATCCATGTCCCTAGAATCCCACATTTCCTCCAGCAAGTATCCCCCATTTCTGGGAGGTATTTAATTTATACTGCTGGAGTTGTAAAATATTGAAGTAGAACCTTCCAGTTAAACTCTCTCCAGCGTGGAGAAGCAGTTACTGAGTGTAAAAAAAGGTATGTGTCTCTCCCAATCCATATCTGGGATTTCTACATTAAGGTTGGTTTCCCATTTCTGTTTAACACAGTGTAACGAGTTCCCCTTCAATGCCACAAGTGCCTTGTATAGCTGGGATATCATATGTGCCAAGGGAGCTGTTCCTTCAAGTGCTCTTGTAATTAAATCCACTATAGGAGCATTAAAGTTTTGATGTAAAGATTCCTGTGAAAATGTTTTGATAAAATTAATAACTTGTAAATAATGGAATCTATCTTGTGGGGTTAAATTATACTTTTTCCTGATATTCTCAAATTCACTTGTTGCCCCCTTTTCTAAGATGTGTCATGATATGATAATTCCCTACTTTTCCCCAATGCCTAAATCCATTATCTAATAAGGCTGGTATAAACTGATTATTTCTAGAAAGGGAGATAATCAGGGGTTTCAATGGTTTGAATTATTTAAGGTCAAGAAGCCTATGCCAACATGAAAGAGTATTTACTGTATATGGATTATCTGTGAGATTCTCTAATTTTGGCCTAGGATATGCTAGTAAAATGTGGAATGGGTTAGTAAGATCTTCGTCCCTAACCTCTAATTCCCTCCACCATGCAAAGTAAGATAGATGCAACCATAAGAAAATCACCCTTATCTGGACAGCTACTGTAAGTGATAATTAACGAAGTCAGGCAATGCCAGCCCTCCCTGTTGTTTTGGCAATTGTAAAGTGGCAAATCTAACACTGGGGTGTTTGTTGTTCCATATATATCTGAATACCTTTTTTTATTTATTTCTATGAAAAATTTCCCAGGAGGGTTGCAAGGTAAGGTTTGGGCTAGGTATAATATTCTTGGAAGCAAATTCATCCTCACCACCTCCACTCTTTGTAGTAATGGGAGGGGTAAAGATTTCCACCTCTCCATATCTTTACTGATAGAACTGAGAAGAGGTACATAATTATATTCATAAAGTTTTGTGGAGTCAGTGGTAAGATGAACCCCCAAGTATTTTAGGTGTTTAAGATTCCACCTGAAGGGGAATCTTTTACTTATTCTTTCAGCGGGGATATAGTTTAGTTGTAGAACCCGTCTTGTTTAAGTTCACTTTGTAACCTGCTGCCCTGCTGAATGTTTCTAACAGCTGCCATAATGGTGGTAAAGATGTCTCCGGGGCCGTCAGATACACCAGTAGACAGTCGGCATACAATGCTGTCTTATGTATTTCTTCCTCTGTTGCCAGGCCCCTTATTGCCTCCTCCTGTCTTATTGCTTGTGCTAAAGGTTCTATATAAACTGCAAATAATAAGGGGCTAAAGGGGCTTCCCTGCCTGGTTCCCCTTAACAGATATATAGGGGGAGCTATGGCTCCATTTACTCTAATGTAAGCCATGGGCCTGTCATATAATAATAAATAATACATTTTTATTTATATGGCGCCTTATCCAAGTCCAAGGTGCCTAACAATTTAAAACAGAATCAAACAACAATACATTATCAGTAAAACAACAATAAAATATTCATCAGAAAGGAAGATCAGTCATTAAATGCCTGGCGCCACAAAAAGGTTTTTAAATCTTGTTTAAATCCTTCCACAGTTGTGCACTCCCGTAACCGATGGGGTAGAGAATTCCAAAGGGTAGGGGCTACATACATAAATGCTCTCGCCCCTGATGATTTTAGACCTACCCTTGGACTCTCTAGCAACCCCTCGTTAGCTGAGCGGAGTGATCGTCCAGGGCAGTAAGGAAGGAGGAGGAGCTCTTTCAGGTAGTTCGGGCCCAGTCTGTGTACGGCTTTAAAAGTCAGCGGATTGACTTTAAGGGTGATCCACCACTGTACTGGCAGCCAGTGCAGTTTGCAGAGCGCCGGTGAAATATAACATGATCAAGCAGTTCCCGTCAAAAGCCAAGCTGCCACGTTTTGCACCAGATGTAAACAGTGGATTTCCACCCCAGAAAGCTGTAGGTAAAGGGAGTTGCAATAATCCAAGCACGAGGACACAAAGGCGTGGACCAAAGTAGGCAAGTCACCAGACGGAACCAGGTGCCTAATCCTGGCGATACTGCTAAGATGGTAAAAGGAAGATTTGACGACAGCTGACACCTGCAAATGCAGGGTCAGCCCTTCATCAAAAATTACCCCCAAGTTACACACCTGTTCAGAGGTTGGGAGTGAAATGCCACTAAGAAATAATCCCAAGGGTGCACCAACCCCCAACCCCCCTATCCGGCGACCTGGGTCCACAACCAACACCTTAGTCTTTTCCGAGTTCAACTTCAGCCAGCTGGAATCCATCCACTCCTGGATTTCTTTCAGACAGTTATTAAAGACCGAGAGAGCTACATCCTGATCGGGTGCAAAAGAAAGGTAGAGCAGGGTATCATCAGCATAGCAGTGAAACCTCAGCCCATACCTTCTTACAATGTCTCCGAGTGGTAGCATGTATGCTGCGAACCACATGGGTGATAGCACTGACCCGAGGGACCCCACACGACCGAGAGATGGGGTCTGAGGAAAAGACCCCAGACACCACTCTCTGAGTTCTACCCGTGAGGAAACTGTACCAGACAGTCCACAGATGTACCTCAGGCGACCAAGCAACACCCCACAGTCCACAGTGTCAAACGCTGAAGAGAGATCTAGAAGAACCAAGATGGAGCAGTTCTTCCAATCTCTAGTCATCAGAAGATCATTGAGCACCCGAGCCAGTGCTGTCTCGGTACTATGTCTCTTTTGAAAACTGGACCGTAGTGGTTCATAGATGTCATGGATGGTCAAATAGTCCTCCAGTTGTGCTGCCACTACTTTCTCAATCACCTTCCCTAAAAAAGGGGAGGTTAGCAATAGGTCTGTAGTTTGCATGGCAGTCTGGGTCCAAGGTAGCTTTCTTCAAAAGCGGTGTAACCACTGCTTCTTTCAGGGAGCTTGGAAACTCTCCAGATTCCAAGGAGCACCAGACTATCCACGCAAGAACCAGATCGATGACATCAATACAACCCAAAATTAGGTAAGTTGGTCCAGGATCCAAACTTCAGCACGTAGGGTGCACACCCTGGATGATCCGCATGACATCCATGAACTCCAGTTGGCTGAAGGTACTCCAAGAAGGGCGAGGCGCAACGACCGTGCACTGATCAAAAGCAACGCCCATAGAGTGTGCCAGTTGAAGTACTGCCCTGATATCAGTCACCTTATTAGCAAAGAATCGAGCAAGTTCATCGCACTCTAATTGTGAAGAGGCTTTCCATACATGTAGACAAGCTGGGTTGCACAGTCTGTCTACAGTATAGAAAAGCTGATCTGGTTGATTCTGAGTGGCCGCAATCCCCCCGGACAGGAATTCTGCCTTCTTACAGGTGATTGCAGATTGATAGACTGATAATGGTCCATCAATCTAAGGTGGTCGGTATCAAGGATGGTCTTCCGCCAGCAATGCTCCAACCTTTGTCCTAGTCTCCGCATCTCCCTCAGAGTCCCATCAAACCAAGGGGATCGACGGCGAAGGGAGAGAGGACTAACACGGACTGGACAATGGAATCAGAGCCATGAGGCAGCCCGAATTATAGGCCG
Organism: Neoceratodus forsteri; assembly: GCA_016271365.2. Classification (NCBI taxonomy): domain Eukaryota; kingdom Metazoa; phylum Chordata; order Ceratodontiformes; family Ceratodontidae; genus Neoceratodus; species Neoceratodus forsteri. Next base: position 264,360,524 of record CM057451.1, on the reverse strand, counting down.
TCACAAGACTCTGGATCACTGCTTAAGCAAGGAGGGACGATGGGGTCAAGCACCCCCGCCAGGCTATGAGAACTTATATCTTGTAAAGGACGGTACCCAACCATCTCCACAGGGGTAGAACTATGAAGGGGGGTGCTAAAACTGAACCCCACAATGTAGTGATCGGACCACCCAACTGGTTCCACCCCAAGTCCGATGTTTCGATCCCTAGGAGGAAGACTAAGTGAAGAGAGTGTCCGTGTTTATGAGTGGCAGTGGTAACCATCTGTGTAAGGCTCAGTGATGTCATCAACTGGAGGAAGTGCTGACCAAATTGCGAGAGTTCGTTGCCGACCCAGAAGTTAAAGTCACCCAGAACCATCAGTCTGGGCGACCCAAACGCCATGTTGATGACGAAATCCGCCACTTCCTGAAGGAATCGCTTCTCTTCACCGGGTGGACGATAAATGAGGACGATCCGAAAACCTACACCTACCACTATGACACACTCGAATGACTCAGCTTCCTCAACTAGTACATTCATGAGGGCCAGTTCAGTCTTGAAACAGACCGCAACCCCCCTTCCCCACGGTCCAATCTCGGGCGGTGCATCACCAAATACCCGGCTGGAGTTAAAGCCTCCAAAATGGGGCAAGAATTCTCATCCAGCCAGGTCTCGGTGATGCATGCCAGATCCACCATTTCAACAAGATCTGCAATAACTGCAGTCTTGATCTTGGTGGACCTGGCATTGCACAACACCACCCGAATTGGATGAACCTCCCGGGCCGTCCGAGCCACCTGCCCACCACAATTGGTGGTGCCCTTGGGTATGGAAACCAGACATGAAGGACCACGTTCAGGGTTCCATTTCGCCCCAGGGCATCTCCTGGATCAAACTACCCCAATACGGTGACCCCCCCCCATTCACCCTCCACTGTTCGTAGCCCCCCACCCCCTTCCATCTCCTACGCATAATACCCAGCGCTCTAGAGTGCTGGCAAGTTGTAAACAGAAGGGGAACACTGAAAAAAGGGCGGAGGGCACGAAGAGTAGAGGGTGAATACCACACAACTGTGAGGGCAGGCACCCAACACATTCCATACAACTCAAGGAATAAACAAAATTTTCCTTAATGCAAATAAACACCCTCCAAATCCAACCCTCCGGACAACCCTAATTAACACGCTACCCAATAACAATGCTAAAAAACCCACCCAAATCAAACTATTCTCACTTAAACAATATTTCAAAACTCATAACCCTTACTAAAAAACATAAACATAAGAACAATAAAACCACTATAACCACTGTAAACAAATCTTTAATAAAACCGTAAAATAAATACCCTCAATCACCCACCCCTGTAAAAAGGAAAAATATAGATAACTAAACTCGAAAACCAAAATAATAAAAGGTCAGCCAAAGAAAACCAGTCATAAAATGAATGATACAGTTCTTTAAAGTTATAACTGTAATTTAGGTCCAGGAATGCGAAATTAATAAAGGAAAAAATAAAATAATAATAATAAAAAATAATAAAAGTCTTCAGCCCCCAAAGGCCCTCTCACAGCCTTTGATAATCCTTGGATTATCTTAAAAAATTTGTCCGTAAAGCCCAGGGCATCCAAAGCCACCATAAGGAACAGCCATGCCACCAGATCAAAGTCCTTCTCAGCATCGAGAATCATTAACAGGAAACGGGCCCTTGACCGGGCAGCATGGTGTAATATATGCAACGTCCTCCTTATGTTATCCTGGGTCTGCCTAGCCGGGACAAACCCACATTGATCCAGGTTAACAATCTGTGGTAACACCCTTTCCAGCCTGGATGCAAGGATCTTAGGGCCGGATATTCAAACTGCGCCCAAAATGTGCGCAATAGCCACGATATTCAAACATGGAGCAAGTCAAATTGCGCAACCAGCCAACGTCTGAATATCGCACAACCTGCGCCATAGCGCAACCAGGAAGGGAAAGCTGAGCAGATATGATGCGCCATAGCGCAACAAGGTCAGCCCAGCTGAGCAGTCCAGAGGTGCCATAGCGCAAGCAGAGAGCCCCCCAGCAGCAGAGCAATGGAACTGCACAACCAGGGAGGTAGGCAGGGGCCCACCACCCATGCCACAGATATGCACAGGAACACACTGCAGAAAGTACAGTTACGTAAGAACTTACCGTAACAGTAGATCTTCGAGAACAGCTCTTGCAGCAGGTAACACCATTAGGACTGAAGCCAGCAGGCGTCAGGACCCCACGGAAATCTTCTAGCTAGCAGTCTTCAGCGGGGACCGCCTCCGACGTCGGTCCCGCCCCCGATGTCAGACGAGTACATAGGAGGCAGTCCCGCCAGATTCCCCAGTTCTCTCCGGAGACTCCGGCCGCAGGATGACATTAGAAGGGGAGACCAAGGATCCGCCATCAGAAGAAAAAGAGCTAAAGCTCCTGCCAAGGCCTGGTAGACCGTGCCTCCTCCAAGGGGGAATGGTGGGTGGGAAAGTACCTGCTGCAAGAGCTGTTCTCGAAGATCTACTGTTACGATAAGTTCTTACGTAACTGTACTATCTTACTTCTAGATACAGCTCTTGCAGCAGGTAACACCATTAGGACTGATTCCCAAGCAGTAGCGCCTGAAAGCATTCCGGGAGGAGGAAATTAGGAAAGATCTTGAACAAGTCCTGATTCTAGGACAGGAGACCCTGTAGAACGGCTAGGCTGAAACTGGCTCTCCGCCGTGATGTAATATCCAGGCTATAGTGCCTAACGAATGTGTGCACTGAGCTCCAAGTAGCTGCGGCACAAATGGCCGAGGTGGAGACGTTGCGCAGTGCTGCAAAGGAGGTAGCCACCCCCCTTGTCGAGTGGCCCCGGACTGTACCCGGGAGGGGCTTAGGTCTGCTTTGAGACTGGTTGGCCCAGCATCCTCTCAGCGAAGGAAACGAATAGTTGCTCCGACTTGTGAAGCTGTTTAGTTCTATTCAGGTAGAACCTTAAGGAGCGGTGAACATCCAGGGTGTGAAACAACGCCTCTCCTCTATTAGAGTACTTGGGGGAAATACACAGGCAAATCGATGTCCTGGTTGAGAGTGAGGGCAGAGACCACCTTAGGCAGGAATTTAGGATTCGTCCTCAGAGACACTCTGTCCTGCTGAAAAATTAAATAAGGCTCCTTGCACATGAGAGCGTGAAGCTCGGAAACTCTCCTTGCTGACGTGACAGCAACTAAAAATAACGTTTTCCACGACAGGAAACACAGCTCGCAATCCACGGCAGGTTCAAAGGGGGGAAGCATGAGTTGTTCCAGGATAAAGAGTTAGTCCCAAGGAGGGACGGGATCCTTGATGGGTGGCCTAAGGTGTAACACCCCTCTCAGAAAGTCTCGAGAGGCATCAAGCTGTGCCACTGTGCGCTGTCCCACCGGGAAGTGGTATGCGGAGATTGTGCAGAGGTGCACTTTAATGGAGGAGTAGGCGAGACCGAATGGAATAGGGAAAGAAGGTATTCCAGCACCCCTTTCACCGGCATTCTGAAGGGGAAAGGCCGCTACGCTCGTAATATAAGCAAAACGGCGCCACTCTGGCGTGCGTCGCCTCGTTGCCGTCTTTCTGGCCGGCGGAAAGGGACTTCCGCCACCTCTTGCGAGACCCGATCGCATAATGGCTATGTCTCTAGGAGCCATGCATGCAGGTTCAGTGAGCCTAAGTCCGGTGGACTAGATGAACCCTCCTCCGAGACAATAGTGTGGAGCTGAAAGGCAACGGAACTGGAGGTTCCCAGGACAATTGTATCAGCATGGGGAACCAGATCTGCCTGGGCCAGAAAGGCGCTACCAGGATCATTGTTGGCGTTCCCCGCGTAGTTTGAGAAGAACTCTCTGGATCAACGGAAGGAGGAAAGCGTAGAGGAATATCTATCCGCTCATGAGAGGGACAACGATCTCGCCAGAAAAACACCAGGCCCTGGATCTAGCGAGCAAAAATTAGGCAGTTTTGCGTTGGATGGGGAAGCGAATAAGTCCAACTCTGGAGTGCCCCATCAAGAAACAGATCCTCTGCTACCTCCTGAAGAAGTTCCCACTCGTGACTCTGGCCCTGGGATTGACTCCAGGCCGCCAGATTGTGTTGTCCACTCCGGGAACGTGAACTGCAATCAGTTCGCGCCGCCGGATTATTCCAATCCCACACCCCTCATAGCCTCCCTGCATAGGTAGAGGTGTCGCCTCCTTGTTTGTTGAGGTAATACATCACCGCCGTGTTGTCTGTCTCAAGCAGAAGGGTACTGATGGTATTTCTGACTGAAAGGCCTGCAGGCGTAAGGACCCGCCCCTTATCTCCAGCACGTTGATGTGGAGGTGAGCTTCCTGAGGGGTCCATGTTCCCTGGGACCTCACCCCGTTCAGGTGCGCTCCCCATCCCAGCCCTGAGGTGTCTGTGGAGAGGATTGCCTTCGGGACGGCGCGGTAAACGGGACACCCGCAGAAAGTGTCCCTGGGTCTAGCCACCATTGCCAGTCTCGAATCACGGCGTCGTGATTCTGACGGATGCTGCATGTGGTCTGCCTTTGGTCCCACTGCACCTTGAGCACCCACTGAGTTACCCGCGATGTGGAGCCCCGCCAAAGGGACGGTTGGAATGGCCGCAGCCATGTGTCCGGTATCGCGAAGGACCAACCTGGTAGGATGGTCTTTTTTTCTAAAAAGATCCCTGATGAGGATCTGATGTATTCCACTTTTCGTCGGAACAAAGGCTTTCCTTGACGGTGTCCAGAACTGCGCCTATGAACTGCAGCTTCTGGGACAGTACTAGGAGAGACTTTAGTTGATAAGAATGCCCAGAGACTGAACAGGTCCTGGGTGCTCTGAATAGCTAACAACAGTGCCTCTTGGAGGCGGCCATGAGAAGCCAGTCGTCCAGGTACGGGAACACGTAGTGGCCCTGTCTCCTCAGAGACGCTGCCACAACTGCCATACACTTGGTAAAGACCCTGGGGGCCGAAGACAGTCCGAACGGAAGGGCCCGGAATTGAAAGTGGTGGCCGAGAAACTCGAAGTGCAGGAACCTCCTGTGCGCTTGAGCTACTGGGATGTGCAGGTAGGCGTCCTGCATGTCCAGGGATGCTAAGAAGGCGTCCTTTTTCAGCATGGGAATGAGACCTTGGAGGGTCACCATGCGAAAACGTTTGTAGGCGACCGACATGTTGAGGTCTCTGAGGTCCAGGATTGGACAGAGGTCCCCTGTTTTCTTCGGAACCAGAAAGAAGTGGGAATACTATCCGGATCCTATCTGGCGCTCTGGGACATACTCCACCGCTCCCTTTTGCAGGAGCGCGAGTACCTCTTGCCTGATGAGTGATCTGTGCTGACCCGAGTAACGGGAGAGCAGAGGAGGCCTTGTGGGTGACTTGTCCATGAATTCTATAAAGTGGCCTCTTTCGACCAACTGAAGGACCCACCTGTCGGTGGTTATGGACTGCTACCCTGGCAGGTGGTCCGCAATGCGGCCCCCGACCTTGGTGTCCTGTTGATCCTGAGGGGCGGGGCCGGAAGGAGTTATGCTGTGGCGGCTGAGGGTCAGCGGGCTGGGCCGACTTAGCTGGTTTGACTTCGCCCACTGACGACTTCCCTGGGCTCTGGGAGAAGGAGCCCTCTGTTGGCGGACCGCGGAACTGCTGTCTCTGCATCCGCCTCGAAAACGGCTTTGGTTCCTACGAAAGGAACTAAGCTTGGGTCTGTACATGGCCTGGACAGACCGTACTACCTTCCTGGCCTCTTGAAGTTTGGTGAGGACCTTCTCCGAGGACTCACCAAAAAGAACTTCTCCATGAAACGAGGCGCCCAGGATGTTCTTCTGGACGCCCAGGGTGAATCTGGAGACACGGAGCCATGAGTGTCTCCGGAGGCACACGCCTGAAGCTGCCGCCTGGGGCGAGTCCGCGGTAATCACACGCGAGCTCTCAGCACCCGGGTTCCCCCATCCGAACCCGCACGGGCGAGTTGCAGTACCTCCTTCTGCTCACCTTCTGGCATCTTTTCCGCCAGATCCAGTCCCTGCTCCATACCCATGCTTTTGAAACTGTACCATGTGGGTCAAGTAGTTGAGGGGATCTGATGTGGTGGTAGCGGATGCATACGTGCGCCTGCCCATAATGTCCAGCTGTTTGGACTCTGGGTCCGTGGCAGGGTGTTCAAATGTTGCGCTCTGGACCGGTCATGAGAGGCTGTAATGACCAGAGAATCGGCCAGAGGATGTGATGCCAAGTACTGGTCCTCCTAGGCCTTGTACAGGTGGCTGCCTTCGGCATCGCTGGAAGCGAGTGTGGACGCCTTCCACGCTGCCTTGTGACATCCACGAATGTGTCCACCAAGGGTGGCACCACCACAGGCTTAGGAACTTTTGCCTAAAATATCCGGCAAGGCGAATCTCGGGTCTAGTTCCTCTATGCCCCAGCCCATGTTCTCCTGATATGCCTCATAATCTCTGAGAACGATGGGTCATCCGGAGGAGATCTTGAAGCTCACGTGGTCCGGAGAAGGGACGTTGATCGGAGAGGGGGATCTGGATCCGTCCGAGAAGTCCGATCCCGTGTCCTCCGTCGAAGGCGAACGGCGGCATCTTCTGGGTCTCGGTGACCCTGAAGAAGCTCTGGACGGAGGTCTCCTTTTTTCTGTTCTACCCCTAGGAGGATCCGTAGGCTCCTGGGGGGGAGGTACTCGCTCCACATCCCAGGGTGAAGTAGGGGGCGCGGGGGCCGGCGGAGTCGCAGGTGGAGGAGGAGGAGGAGGTGTGGGAACCACATCCTTCTTTATGGTATCCCACCAGTAAGTAAACAGCTCCTTGACCTCGGATATGCTGAGGCCCGACGACGGACCAGGCGCCGATGGCCGGTCGCCGGGTTCCGCGCCGGGCTCCCAGGGGTCTCAGGTTCCGCGAGGTCCCTGGGGGGTACGACAGGACCGGGTTCGCCCGTCTGGTCCTCGGGCTGGGTCACCTCCTCCTCCGTGATCACCTCTTGACCGACGTCGGTGGGAGGCGAAGGGGTCCTCTTCTCAGCAGGTACGGACGTTGGTCCCCAGGCCGGCGTCCGTGGAGGCGAAGGCTTAACTGGCGACGGGCGTCTGGCGGTCGTCGGTTCTCGGGACCGATGGTGTTTGGCCGACGTTGGGTGGGCCGGCGTCGGGTCCAACGATCTCTTAAGTGAAGTCAGTTCTTTGGTCTTCCGCTGGGGAGGAGGAGGCAAAGAAACTGACCTGGCGTCGGGTTCCAAATGGCGGGAACCGGACTTGTGATGGTGATGACGGTCCTCGATTCTCGACAGGGCCTTAGTGGCCGAGGACGAAGAAGTTCTGGAGGTCTTAGCCTGAGGAAGAGAGGAAGAACCCGAAGGAGTCTTCACCGCTGCAGGGGGAGGCTGAGAGCGGGCCCGGGAAGGGGATTGGTCGGACAGGGAGCCGGAGCTACGGGAGTCAGAGGCCTTAAAAGGGGACCTGGATCTCACTCTCTCCCTATGCTTCTCGAGGTGTCTCCAGGCCTTGTCGGAAGATTCCCCTTGAGGCTCGCGCCCATGGCTTTAATCTTTTCTCGAGCAGGAACGCCTGAAGGGCCTTCTCGGGGCAGATCCGGTCCGCTGTTGAACCCTGGCAGAAGGAGCAGGCCGGTATCGCGGTCTGGGCCTAGGCACCGGACGAGGCCAATGCGGTCTTTAAATGGGATTTGTTTCACAGGCGCATTTCGATGGATGGCCTTCAAATGCAGTTGGAGAGGACATCAGACAGAACTGAGCGGAAAACAAACTTTTTTCCGGCGAAGAACTTAACCAGGTGTCCACCCAGAAACGAACTGAAGGGTCAAGGCATACGAGTCGACAGTGGGAAAGAACTGGGGAATCTGGCGGGACCGCCTCCTTATGTACTACGTCTGACGTCGGGGACGGGACCGACATCAGAGGCGGTCCCCGCTGAAGACTGCTAGCTAGAAGATTTCCGTGGGGTCCTGACACCTGCCGGCTTCAGTCCTAATGGTGTTACCTGCTGCAAGAGCTGTATCTCGAAGTAAGATCTAACAATACACCCCACACCCTAAGCACAGCATCACTGGGGGAGGAATGCATCACACCGCCCATGGGGACAAGCCAACAAAGCACAGCTGGGCCATGGTGCCCCAGCACACCCACTGGCAAGCTGAGACCACAAGGGTGGACAACCCAAGTGCACACAGCACCCCCCTGTGCACAGCACACCTTGCACTGGTACCCCAAGACACCACCCATGAGCAGTGACTATCACTGCAGGAAATCCCCATGCATCCTCCCCCGCCCACACTGGAACCCCGTACCACAGAACCATACAAGTCAGGACCTCCACCAGGAGCACCCAGCGTGTGTGGTAGCACATGGCCAGACCGCTGAAAGCCACTACCACACCAGAGACACCTCCCCACGACACACACACATACCCAGGACAATACCACCCCAGATGCCATGCACACCACTGCAACTGAGCACCTATAGCCAGCTGCAAATCAGAGACCACCACAGTATTCATACAAAATAGATTTAATGAAAATATTAACAAGAACAACAGGAACAGACAGAACTATGTACAACTATATACAAGACAAGGGTGAGGGTATTGGGTACAAGGTAGGGGTGGGTAAGGGCAGGGGTGAACAACTGGGTGAGGGAAGGCAGGGTGTGAGGGATGGGTAGGTGAGGCAGCTACTGCCCGCCAGGCTGCTCATCAGCTGGCTGCTGCTGGTCCCGGGGCCCCCTACTGCGCCTGACTCCTCTGCGCTGCATGTCCCTCAGAGCTCGAGGGACTCCATCGAGACGCCCAGCAGCCGGTGGTCTGCCCGCCTATCCTCCTCAGATCTGGACACCTAGGACAAGGGATCAGAATCAATGGCTGTGCACGTCCACAACCCTGAAGCCCACCCAACATGCATGGCATACAGCATGCCCCGCTCCTGTGATGGACTGCACCCACCCACAGTGACCGTGCACAAGATAAGCCCAACCAGGCAGCAACAGCCATGTTTGCCACTGCACACACACCACCCATGTCCAGCACAGCACAACCAAGGCTGTACAGTGACGTGGCTACGCGGTGGGAAGTTAGTGCCACAGCCATGTGCCCAGTGCATGCATGGACCACCACTGACGCACTCCCAGACATGCAGTGCCACTGGACAGTGCTGACTGTCACATGTCGCGTGCATGGCAGTGTTGTCCATGGATGGTGGCCATGCCCTGCCCCCCTCCCACAGCATGCAATAGCATCCATGATGTCATGACACTCACCCTCATCATACCGCTGCTGCTGCCGTGGCTTGACACCACCACCACCACCTCGTACAGCCACCGCTGCCACCCCTCGCTGTGCTTCATCCTGGGCCCGCCTCCGCTCCGCCATGCCTGTGGGAAACAAAAGGTGAGGAACACATCAGTGAAATCCCAAAGCAGACCGCCCCCTGCCCCAATGAGTGTGCCTGCCCACAAAACCAGACCCATACATCACACACCTGTAAACACCACCACAGCCAACCATAGACCAACCCTCCCCCATATGCTGGTCACAATACACAGTGTTACCTATGCGACAATACAGGTGCATAGACGGCTCACCACCTGGCCCAGGCACCACACCCTCCTAGCATGTGAACGTAGGCACGCCAGTAGTGCCTGCTCCCTCCTCCGTAGGTCACCGTACTGGTGCCTGCACTGCTCCGCTAAGCGCCGCTGGCCAGTGGCCTCCTCCAGTTCAGTGGCCACCTGCTGCCACACATGTGTGCGGGCCACGTTCAGGGGTTCATCCCCAAACAGTGGGCCATGGTGAGGCTCCACTATGGCCAACAGGTTGGCCAGCTCCAACGCACTCCACTGTGGTGCTCTCCTGCGTGCCATCCCTGCATGTATATAGTAGGCAATATGGCGCTCCGCAGCGCGGCAACCCCACATGGAAATGTTGCGCAATACAACTCCGTTAGTCCCTATCACGCTGTTCGTATAGCGCCGCCAGTCCCTATCGCGCTGTTACCGAACAGCGCAATAGAGCTGCAGACATGCCATACGTACAGCGCCAAGGGGGCAAAGGTCGGGCACGAGGTCATGGGTCTCTGGCGCAAGGCCACACAGCCCCATCGGACGTCTACACGTCCAGCGCGATTGGTCGCCTGCGTGCCATTGCCACAGTGGACTACTGCACAGTTGTGCCACAGCGCCATGTGGTGACCGGCGCTGTAGTGCCACTGGCACAATGGTGGCCGTGTCCTGAATTGCCGATCGCGCACAGCACATCATCAGCGCGGCAGACGCCTGCGTAGGCTACCTGGGCATGCGCAGTGTGGTGTACTACGCAGTCACAGAACTGCGCCATTGGCCCAGCCGGCTCAACCGTATAGCGTAATGCGCAACAGCGCGATATTCAGCCGTCATATGCAAATCATCCGATCAGCCATTCAACGCCGCAGCGCGTAACTTGCATATCATTAAAGTTGCTCCAGTCCTAATTTGCATGCATTGTGCTATAAATGTGCGACACTGATCTGCAGTGGCCATATTCGGTTACTGCAGCTGATAGGTGAGTTGCATGCATTGTGCTGTTCTGGACCATGGCCCCAGAGAATTGCTGTGTACTGCACAGTCACAGGTGACCACTCTCACCCATACAGGCTGTGAAATGACCGAGCGAGGACTGGGTGAGGAGGATGATGGTAGGCAGAGGAGGCCCAACTTTGCAAGGCGGAGATAGAGGCACTGTTTGAGGCCTACCTGGCTGAGGAGCCACTTTCTCAGTGGACGGCGGGCACCCCCAGGCCGTGCTGCTGATGGAGGGGTGGCACGTGCCGCCAACCTGCACGGCAGCCACCAGCGCCTGTGCAGGAGTGTAAAAAGAAGATGGGGACCGCCAGGAGGGAGGTGAAGGAGAAGGTTGCAGCCATCAGGGCGTCACGTGCTGCTACAGGCGGTGGACAGCGGAGGTGGTGCAGCTGACCCGTCGGAGGACATGCTCGCTGCAAGCATGTAGCGCAGCGCCACTGAGGGTGTGCCTGGAGGTGGCTTCCAAACAGGTGGTAGCCCATCACTGCATGGTATGTCATGGTGGGGGGGGGGGGAAGGTAGTTCACATACACTAACGTGTCCTTCCTTTCTGTTACAGATCCTGTGCTTCTGCAGGGGTCAGCAGTGGAGGGCCCGTCCACTGCGGACAGCCACCCGGGGTTGGAGGAAGGACCATCCACCTCCGCAGACTGCCGGCGTGCACTGCGGCAGTGTGCACAGCCATCCACCTTCACTGATGTTGAGACAGGTGTGGGGAGTGCCCTTCCTGTGTCCCAGCGGTCTGGCATGCACGCTGCGGCTGTGGCACAGACCTGCAACATCGATGATGCACCGACCACTATGGGCAGTGACATGAGTGTGTCACAGAACGGATGCACAGCAGGCCAGCTCACGCCCATGGATCTAGCTGGTTCTTACATGTGTGCCAGCATGTCAGCACAGTCCCAGGCTGTGCCTGTCAGCACCGGTGGCTGTGCAGGTCACTGGCACTGCTGCGGCCACAGCAGGGGAACCACTGATCCCGTGGGTACAGCAGGCGGAGGGGCAGCAGCAGCAGTCACCCACCGGGACTGGGGGTACAGGGCTCAGCGGTGGTGTAGGTGCACCGCCTGTGGACATGCCCATATCTGGTCCTGGTGAGCAGCGCCCACCCTCAAGGGGTGCTGTTCATCAGGCCCTTCCAGACCCTGAGGGACAGGTTGCCGATGTGGCAGACGACCTCTTTGATGAGCACACCCGCCTGCTGTAGGCATCAGTACAGCAGCAGATGCGGGTTGCAACATCCGTGGAGGCACTGCGTGTGGCCCTGGAGCGGGTCGAGGAGCGACACAGCAGGGACACTGAGAGGATACTGTCCCGGATTGACCATATGCGGGTGGATGTGACCGCCGCCATCGACAGGATGACACAAGCAGTGGTCAGTGGCGTGGCCACATTGGGCACACAGTCAGGTGCCCCTGTGCTGCTCACACCGCGCAGTACGCTATCCACTCCCCGTTCCTGGCATCGTGCGACACCCACCCTGATGAAGCCGGGTTCAGCTGTGGGCATCCCGAGCACCCCTGGTGCAGGTATGTTCAGTATGCAGTCGCGTTCGCGCAGTGGGACTCCTGGTGGTCCATCGGTGCCACCCCATGTGGCCCATGCTCAGCCTGCCAGTGCTGCTTGGTCTCGGCCGGGCCGCCCATGCATCCGAGGTGGCAGTGGCACTGTGCCACATGACTGAGCTGTCTCCCAGTGCGGGCCCTGTCTGGTGCTGCCCTGTGTGCAATGTGTGTTTTGGTGGGCAGTGCACCAGTGGGTGCCCTGCCCTACACACCGACACACGGACCACCTGCACACCCTCCCAACTGCTATCCACAGGTGCGTGTGCATGATGATGCCTGCATTGCACTGTACACCAAGGTGCAAGGGTGCCCAGCATCTGACACACGTACATGGACAGTACAGGTGGTGGTGGTGGCCTGTGGACGTGTGTGTTCTCATGTCTGTTCCTGCTCTGCTGTGCACCTGACCCCTGTGCACTTTGTGCCTGGTGTGTGTGTGTGCGTGTGTCTGTCCATGTGGCGGTGACTGTTCACCCTCCCTGGTTGTGTGTTTGTGCTCCTGTACCCTGCCACTTCCCTCGCCATCATGCACCCCTGGTGTGTTTCCCTGTGTGTATGTGGGTTGTGCCCTGGACAGTGTTGGTTGCACATGGTCCCATGACTTACCTGTGTTTTGCGAAGTGCTCCTCTGTGATGGTGTCCTGGTGCAGCTGGGCCAGCCCGATCAGTCGGGGGTCACGCCGTCCAAGGGGGGGCTGCTCATCCCCATCATCACCGCGTCACCAGCATCCCCATCGCTGTCCCCTCCTCGACCTGTTCTGGCTATCCACAGTCTTTGGCCATGTTGTGCAGGATACAACAGGCCAGGAATATCCCACAGGCCTCTGAGGGCTGTACTGTAGGGCACCCGGAGGTGTTCTAGGCATCGGAAGCGTGCCTTCAGCATCCCAAACACCAGCTCGATGATGTTGTGTGTGGCGGCATGTGCCTCATTGAAGGCTGCAGCAATGGGGTCATGGGGCGTCGGTAGGGTGTGAGCAGCCAGGGACGGAGTGGGTATCCACTGTCACCTGTGTGGAGATAGTGGAGGTTAGTGTCATGTTCAGGCTCATATTGCCCCTAACCCTGTGTGCCACTCCCATGGCACCTGTGGCTTATCCACCCCTGCCCCCGCTTTGCCAATCCTACATGCATACTCACCCACTAGATGTCCTGTGGGGATGTCCCCACTCGCGAATCGATGGCACAGTGCTGACTGGTACCATATGAATGAATCGTGTGCTCCGCCAGGGTGCGTGGCACAGACATTGATGATGCGCCCACTGGCATCACACACCACCTGACAGTTGACACTGGAAAAACCCTTCCGATTGCGATAGGCAGCCCCATCGGGACCAGGTGGCGTGCGAATGGCCATATGGGTGCAGTCTATCGCCCCTAGCACGCCAGGCATACGTGCTACCCTGTGGAACTCCTGTATGTTTGCTGTACACTCTGCCGCGGTACTGGGGAAATGGATGTACTCCGCAGCATGTGGCAGCAGTGCGCTGAGGAATTGGGTGAGGATGCGTGGCGTGGCCAACTGTGTTATGCCTGTGGTGTCCCCTGTTGGCCTCTGGAAGGTACCTGTGGCGAGCAAGCACATGCAGGCTGTTACCTATTTCTCCACTGACAGAGCGTGACACCGTCGTGAGAGTGCCTGCATCACATCACTGCACAGCTCACAGAGCTGCCTCAGTATTGCCCTGTTCAGGCGGTACCGGCCCACAATCTCTACGTCTCAATACAGCTCAAAGCTGATGCGGGCACGGTACTGCCTGTTGGGGGCATACCACGGGCCCTTCCACGGCCATGTCCCCCCTGCAGCATGCCTTCTCACCTCCTCTCATTAAGCTTCCATGTGGAAGCTGGCACTGTCCATCTCCCTGGCTTGTGTCCCCCGGCTATTGTTGATCTGTTACCCCGCTGTCCTGACTGCTACCTCCACTGCACCGGTGCACCTACTGGCCTCTGCACTCTGTGGCCCACACACCTTCACTCCTCGTCCTATTCTGTCCTGTACACCCCTGGCCTGCATTGTTTCGCTGTGGCCTGCTCTGTCTGCCTGCCTCATGTGAATTCCTGTCGCATTCTTGGCGCCTCTTGAGCCTTTTTATTTTGGCTCATTTCCGCCATGGCGCAACTTCCGCCTGATCCACTGTTGCGCATTGCGCAAGCCTTTGAATATCGTATTGGCGCACTTTATGCATGGTTCCACCCCCTTCGGTTGCGCATACCTTAATTTGGACTGCGCTGTTGCTCAGCATGTTTTCTGTGGCGCAACTGCCTCCTGCTGAATATCGCACTATGGCGCAATTTCGGACTTGCGCTGGCGCAACCCTATTGCGCATGGCGCAACCCTTTTGAATATATGGCCCTTAGTATACATTTTATAATCTACATTTAAGACAGATATTGGTCTGTACGATGAGCACTGTAGATTATCTTTTCTGGGTTTTGGTATGCTGGCTATTATGGTATATCACCATGAAGTTGGTACGGGGTTCCCTTCACCTATTCCTCTACAGGCCTTTAGCAACATGGGCTGTAACTGGGCTCTAAAGAGCCTATAAAATTCCCCGGTGTACCAGTCAGGCCCCAGACTTTTCCCCGATTTAAGGTTATGTATAACCATTTCTAATTCTGTTCCCGTGACTGGTGCTTCTAAAATATTTTTATGTGTTTCTGAGATTTTGGGTAACCTTAATGATTTTAGAAATCTACCAGTTAACCCCTCTTGTGCTTCCTCCTCTGGTGTATACAGGGAAGAGTAAAAGCTTTCAAAGGCATCCCTGATTTCCCTTGGGTTATTTGTTCGCCTGCCCAGGGCAACAGAATGAATTTGGGTGATAGAAGATTGGGCCATCTTATGTCTAAGGCGGTGTGCTAAAATATGCATGGTTCTTGGTCCCCCCTCATAGTAATGCTAATAAACTGAAGAGCCTGTTCCATTTTGATGGCGAGCAAGTGTTGAATACGCTGCTTCGTGGCCACCAAAAGAGGATATATATTGCCTGATCCCCCCTTTGGTGCTGCTCCTGCAGATCCCCAAACTGGGACTGTAATAATGCTATGTAGCTGCTTGTTTTTTCTTATAGTGTGAGGCATATTTAATTAACTCCCCCCTAAGCACTGCTTTCAATGTATCACAGTTCCTGCACTGGTCTCTTTCCCAGCATTTTCATCCAAGATCTGTGGGATAATCCTCTTGACTGTTTCCTGAAAGTCAGGCAAGTTCAATAAAAAATTATTAAACCTCCACAATGCGGATTTGTTCTCCTGATGCCAATCTAGATTGAGCTTTATCAAAGAATGATCGGGTGGGGGGGGCTGCATCTCATGTTCTTGTATACGGTGGGCATGTTCACTAGAGATACGAAAACAGTCTATTCTGGTGTATTTTATGTGATGCAGAGTAGTGGGAAAACTTCCTTTAAGCTGGATTTGCATATCTTCATGCATCAGTCCATTTTGCTTGCTATATATAAATATATATATATATATACACACACACACACACACACACGTATCTTGATGTGGCTTTCTGTGTGGGGGTACGCTTATGGGGGGTCTAGGATTTGTCGTATCTTCACTACCAACATTCCAGAGTGTTTGGTAGTCATTATTTGTAAGAGGGATATGGCTGTTTCCGTAGTTGTGCCCGGGGGAAGATACAGACTAGCCAGGGTAATACAGGATCCTTCGAGTTCACCCGTCACCATTGCCAGCCGGCCTTCTGGATCTGAGTATGTTTAGATACAGAATGACAATCTTATCAGCAATAGGTTGAGAAGCCAAAACAGGTCTGTCTTTAGGAGCAGTATAGTTATGGTCCATCTGCTTAGAGACAGAGGTGATGGAAGCAGGCCTAGGCCACACTGCCTCTGTAAGGTTCACCGAAATATTGAGAACAGGAAGCCACTCCAGATGCAACTGCTTACCCAGGTCTAGGGCAGAAATCTCGAGGGGAAGGGTTGCATGCATACAGCAATGCAACAGCTGACAAGAACAGTTACATAAAGAAATGAAAATTATGTACCTACCGTAATTCTTGACCTTCTTGGACGAGTCTCCACCACTCATTCACACTATTGGGATCTGCGCTGGAGGCACTAGGACCCATCGGGAGCAAACTTTTTGCTGGAGGGTCGGCACCAGAGATGGCGCCGCGAGGAACGTCGCCGCGAGGACTAGCTCGCACGGTAACGACTAACTCGGCGTCGACCCTCCAACCGCCTCAGTACCTTTTTTACCAAGGAGGTGCAGTGTAACTAACCTAGAAGGGTAGCCTAACCTAAAAACCGGACATAAGATAGTCTGGGCGACCCGTGTAAGAAGGGTCAACAAAGAAGTCTTCATAGCCTAAAGATTTGAGGGAGTGAAGACCAACAAGAAAGGTGAGCTTGGGGGATGGAGGATGGGCGTGTGAATGAGTGGTGGAGACTCGTCCAAGAAGATCAAGAATTACGGTAGGTACGTAATTTTCATATCTTCCTGGACATAAGTCTCCACCACTCATTCACACTATTGGGAGAGTACCGAGCTAATAATCCCCCGAGAGGGCGGCAGGAGAAACCAAGAGCTCACGTTTCTAGGACAGAAGTCCATTGAGGATGGCTCTGCCAAAGGAAGAATGTCATCTGGCGTGGACATCTAGTGCATAATGTTTAACGAAAGTATGCACTGAGCTCCAGGTGGCCGCATTGCAGATGTCTGCAATGGGCACGTTGCGGATTTCCGCTAGGGATGCCGCGACCGCTCTAGTAGAGTGAGCGTATACTCTACCCTGCAACTTAACCTGCGCCATGGAATAGCAGTGGCGAAGGCACGCCACTAGCCATGATGAGATACATCTGATAGCGACAGGTTGACCCAGCCGGGTCTCACTGAAGGAAATGAATAGTTGCTGAGCTTTGCGAAAATCCTTGGTTCTATCTAGATAGAAATGTAAGGCCCCCTCTTAACATCCAAAGAATGAAGAGAACGTTCCCCTTCATTTTGGAAGTCCGCAAAATAAGAGGAAAGGACCAAAGGTTGATTTAGATGAAAATCTGACACAACCTTAGGAAGAAATTTAGGATGAGTACGAAGGACTACTTTGTCCTTATGGAACACAGTATACGGAGGGTCTGTGACCAGGGCATGTATCTCAGAGACCCTACGGACTGAGGTAATGGCCACTAGGAAGGCAGTCTTCCAGGTGAGAAATTTTAGCTCACAGGTAGACAGAGGTTCGAAAGGTTTCCGAGTGAGCATGTCTAGCACAAGATTAATGTCCCAGGCTGCAACTGGACGTCTTGTAGGAGGTCTGGTATGCAGAATCCCCTTAAGAAATCTCTTAACCATAGGTAACTGAGCCAGAGTTAAGGAAAAAACGGGCTCATGATACGCTGAAATGGCACTAAGATGAACTTTGACTGTAGAGTACTGCAGACCTGAATTTGAGAGGTCCAAAAGGTACTCCAAAACCTTATCTGGTGGACAGGAAAAGGGATTCAAAGAGGACTTTGCACACCAGAGCGAAAAATACTTCCACTTGGCTGTGTAAGTTTTCTGAGTGGCTGGCTTCCGTGCAGCCAGAAGAATATCTGAAACTCTCCGAGAGACATTGAACCGGTTTACTTCGACCTCTTCAGGAGCCAAGTATGAAGGTGAAGTGATCTCAGGTTGGGATGGACCACCGGTCGCTGAGTCAAAAGGTTCATCTGCAGGGGAAGTGGTCTCGGAGGAACTGCCAACATACTGTTGAGTAGTCGAAACCATAGCTGTCGAGGCCAAAAGGGAGCAATGAGAATCATTTTGTCCCCCTGGGATTCGAACTTGAGGAGTACCCTCTGAATTAGAGGAAGAGGCGTAAAGGCGTAAAGAAAGCGTTTTGTCCACCAGAGCCTGAACGCATCCTGACAGAAAATGCCAGGCCCTGGATTTCTGGAGCAGAAGAGAGGTGTTTTGTTGAGTGGGGATGCAAAAGGTCCAGGTCTGGAGTTCCCCACTCTTGAATAGTGACTGAACTATGGTTGAGTCGAAGACCACTTGTGAGGTCTGTCTTCGTTCTGCTGAGGCAGTCTGCCAGTTCGTTCTGAATGCCTGGCAGGTAGACCCTGCAATTAGAGCCTTGTGCTCCAAGCACCATTCCCATACCCTCATTGCTTCCCTGCATAAGGGGTAAGAATGAGCACCGCCCTGCTTGTTGATGTAATACATCACTGCTTTGTTGTCCGTTTGAAGGAGAATGTTCTTGTGACACAGAATGTCCTTCAAAGCTCGGATCGCATAAAGGACGGCTCTCATTTCTAGGATGTTTATGTGAAGCTGGGACTCGACTTGAGTCCACGCACCTTGAGTGTGGAGAGCCTGACAATGAGCTCCCCACCCCATTAGGGATGCGTCCGTGGTAATGGAGATCTGATGGTCCAGAGGAGCAAAAGGATACCCCTCCAGGAGATTGCTCTCTTGAGACCACCAGGTGAGTGACCTCCTTAAAGGTTCTGTCACCTTGAGATAGGACTGCGGGTGAGTGGTCGGGGACCACTGAGTACTGAGCATCCACTGGGTGGTTCTCATGTGCAGACGTGCTAGGGGTACAGTGAACACTGAGGATGCCATGAGGCCTAGCATCCGTTGCACTGAGAGAGCTGTGACTGAGCTGTTTTCCCCGATGTGACGGGCCATCTGAAGGATATCGTTCCTCCTGTCTTCTGGAAAAAAAGCCTTCGCACAGGAGGTGTCCAGAAGAGTCCCTATAAAAAGGAGCCTCTGGGAGGGCTGCAGTTGCGATTTCTTGAGGTTGAGCAGAACTCCCATGGACGTAAGGAGGCGCGAGGCCATCTCCACGGCGTCCAGAGTCCCTTGCCTGGAAGGGCTTGCTAGAAGCCAATAGTCCAGATAAGGAAACACCTGAATTCCGACCTTTCTGAGGTGTGCTGCGAGAACTGCACAACATTTTGTAAAAACTTGCGGCGCCGAGGATAGCCCAAAGGGCAGGACTCTGAACTGATAATGCTGTCCCAGAGCCACAAACCTCAGGAATTTGTGATGCCTTGGGTGAATAGGAATGTGCTGGTAAGCGTCCTGCATATCTAGGGAGGCTAACCAGTCGTGTTGATGGAGCAAAGGTAACAGGGTTCCCAGAGAAATCATTCTGAATTTTTCCTTGGGGAGAAATTTGTTTAGCTTTCTGAGATCTAGAATGGGGCGCATTCCACCGGACTTCTTTGGAACCAGAAAGTAATGGGAGTAGAACCCCGTGTTTCGTTGGTGCAGTGGCACCACCTCTACTGCCCTGTTGTTCAGAAGGCCCTGAATCTTGGCGGCGAGAAGGTCTGACTGAAGGGTTGACAGCCTGGGCTGCCGTTTGGGGGAACGATCCAGAGAGGTCTCCACAAGACTGAGTGAATACCCCTTGCGAATTATCCGAAGGACCCATTTGTCTGATGTTATGGACTTCCACTGGTTGTAGAAGTGTATCAGACGACCTCCCACCGGAGAGGAAAAGTCCACCGGCAACTGAGATGGAACTTGGGCCGCAATCCATAAGAGTAGCGCTGGGCTAGTCTCTTGCGCTTCGTTGCGCCTTCTTTGAGGTTGGGCAGGTTAGTTCTTATGGAAACTTCCTCTGCCTCTGCCTCGAAAGGACTGGCAATTATGAAACTGTCGTTTACTGGCATGCCCTCGAGAGGGGGCAGGAGGGGGCCGAGCCAACTTAATGGCTGACCTAGTCTTTTGTGTAGCTTCTAGTGCTTGCTCTACCTGAGGACCAAAAAGATATGCACCGTCAAAGGGCAATGCCATTACCTGCTGCTGCGCGTCATTTGTAAAGCCCGAAGTGCGCAGCCAGGAATGACGGCGGTGCAAATACCAGCAGCCGCTGAACGGAAGCAGTGTCAAAAGCATCCATGGCTGCTTAACCTGCTGGTTGTTAGATTCAGTACCTCTGGTAGCACGGTTTGAAGAAGCTCTGGCTTTGAATCTGACTCAGTAGGAGCTTCAACCATTTCTTAATAGAATGCCACAGGATATACTCATACTGAGAAAAATAGCCTTGGTAACTGGCAATACGCATACTCAGAGAAGAAGCAGCAAAGACTCTCTTACCTAAGGTGTCTATCTTCACGAGATTCTTTGTTAATAGGTCGAGCTGTAGTAGTTTGAGGAAGAACGACCTTATCATTCTCTACCAGGACTACAATAGGATCCATAAAGGCTTGAGATGGCAAATGGGACGATCCTTGGGGCTGAATATTTCCTATCAATGGATTTAGCCAACGAAGGGTAAGAGCAGGATTATTCCATACTATTTGAGACAGCTCTCAAGGAAAGCTGAATCGGAGGAGTCAAATCCAGTAGGGATCTCCGAGGCATGAAGATATTGGAGTCTCAACAATTTCCCAGGATCGATGTCTGCAGTCTGGAGAAAGTGTGGAACTCAGATTTTTAACAGAGACTTAAAGGACAGGTCCTCGACCACAGGCTCTGTAGCAGTAATAGATCCTGCTTAGTCACTTCATCACCCAACCGAAGGTCTGGATCAGGCTCAACGCTCATCTCCTGACAGTCCAGGAGGGACTGCATGGACAGGAAAGGAATGAAATTCAGAAGAGGAGGAAGAAGGAAACAAGTGAAAGAGGAGTCCCCGAGAGCCACAGGCGCCCGAAGGCGCATGGCACCGAAGCGGCGCCGTGAGGCCACGACACGAAATGGTGCCGAGCCGCCTGATTGCGAGGGCCAGCGCGCAGCATCGACAGCAAGAAGCCAAACGAGGCGCCGAAAACCTCAGGCTCCAAAAAGCAGGTTTAGAAGGAGGAACAGGAGATAAGGGCATCGGTGTGGCCCCCGCGCCGTAGCCATGTGAAGGGGAACACTGCTGCTGGAGTCGACGGCACGAAGAAGGTGCCAGCGACCAGGATGGTCCAACCGCTCTACCCGTCGCCAAAGAGCCCGGAGGCCCACGGGCGATCAGAGTCGTGTAGCCGAACCAACCTCCGAGCCCATTGCTCCATAAGAGCGGCCCACTGATGAAACTGCTCATCTGAAGACCTACCTGCGGGCGGGGTAGGGCTCCGATGTCGAAGCCGTCGGCCACCAGAAGCAGAGGTTGGCGACTCCGAAGGAGGAGACCGGCAACTAGCCCCGATAACCGAGCGTCTATGCGCAGACATATCAGAGGGCGACCTCGAGTGATGCCTTCTCTTTTTAGACCTGCGGGCCGAAGAAGAGCTCGAGGCCGAACGGTGCCGAGAGTGCGACCGTTTATTTTTATGCTTCCGGGGGGACCGCCCATCCCCCCGGGCATTGGACTGATCGTTGTCAGACCCCGGAGAAGGCAGCGAGACTGGACCCAGCCCGACTGACTGAATAACTTTCATCGAAGTCTTCCTACCGCCACCTGACCTGCTCATGGTCGACTCCGTCAAAATGGAGGCTGAGACTTCTTTATTGTATTTATTTTAAAATAAGAATAAATTTGCAGCGATACTGTATCGAGATAATACTACAAAATAATAAAACTGAAACTATGCTGCTAGTTTGAAGTTTGACTCCGACAGGCAGGCGGCGTCGTCACTGAAGTGCACTCGCGGCAGGAAAAAAGGAACTGAGGCGTGTTGAGGGTCGGCAATCGAGATAGTCATACCGCGCGAGCCAAGGCTCGCTGGCGCTGCCTCCCTCGGCGCCATCTCTGGCGCCCACCCTCCAGCAAAAAGTTTGCTCCCGATGGGTCCTAGTGCCTCCGGCGCAGATCCCAATAGTGTGAATGAGTGGTGGAGACTTATGTCCAGGAAGATCTTACCGTAACAGCAGATCTTCAAGAGAATCTCTTGCAGCAGGTTACACCTTAGGAAGTTTAGCAGTCAGATACCAGGACCACGCTAAAGCTTTTTAGCAAGCAATCTAACTGGGGACATCCTCAGCAACATCACTATGTCAGTGTCCCCCTATACAGCCTTGGGTGGCCCCAGGCCCTCCTCAGTTCCCCGCCGATCATCCAGTGAGGACGTGCCTCTGAGGAAATCAAGGAAAGGCCCCACCAAAGGAGCATGTGGACCAGAAAGGTCAGCATCCTAGAGAAGTGAACCAGGGAAAAAGAAAACAAAAAGGGGAAGGAGGGAGGGACAGTATGACCTGTTGCAAGAGATTCTCTCAAAGATCTCCTGTTACAGTAAGTTTTTATGTAACTGTTCTATCTTCTTCAAGGGTGTCTCTTGCAGCAGGTCACACCTTAAGAAAGAGACCCAAGCAGTATTGCAAAGGAGACCAGGACAGGAGAATGGAAGACACGAGTCTAGGAGAGGAGGCCCCGTTGCACAGCTAGGCTGAATTTAGCTCTCCTTCTAGAGGCGATGTCCAGACTGTAGTGTTTCTTTAAAAGTGTGTACAGCACTCCAAGTAGCCACAGCACATATCTCCACTGTGGAGATGTCCCTGAAGCAGGCAACTGAAGTGGCCATTCCCCTGGTAGAATGACCCTTAACAACCCCAGGAGGACGTCCAGTGACGCCACTGACCAAGATGGCCTAATAGACCAAGATCTCCTCAACCATCATCTAATGAAGCAGTCAACAGCCGAACACTCAATAGAAATATACTAAAAATCTATCAGAACTGACTGCAAATTAAACATGGGGAAGAGATCAGGAGCCAAAAAGAAAGAAACCACTCAGGATTGCATCAATGGCAACTCGATGGATTCCAGCAGCGAGGCCTCCTCACAAGCTAGCCAGGCCCCAGCTGCAACACCATCTCAAAAAAATAACCAAAAGGTGGATACAATTTTTTTTTTTTTTTTAAGTCTTTTTGTGCCACACCTCTCTCTACCGGGCCATCGGCGGTCCACGGACAACAGCTGCGGCATCCCCACATGGCCGCTCTCCCGGGACCCCTGGATTACCCCCAGGGTAGACACGTGGCACCCACCTTGAAGGTGCCAAGAACAATGGGATAGGGCGGGAGTCGGTCTGGGGAGCTGATCGCAGCCAAGGGCGGGCATCACTTAGGCAGAGAGGAGGTAGGCTTGGTTTTTCTGCCCTGGGGCAGAGAGCGTGCAATGGCGCCAATCCGTTCCGCCCCTCTGCACCTTGCTGTGTCAGATGCTACGACACCCCTGGCCTCCACCAGGGGTCCCCCTTGCACCGGCGACATCCCGCATCCTCCGCCCCCCCGGAGAAGGAAAGCAGTCATGGGGCGCTCAATCCTTCTCCCCCCGACTGGCCATTTCCCAAACCCGAGTCGCCTGTGTCATAAGCGGAAATCCAACTGCTGCGCCAGCAAGGTAGATACAATTCTGACGGAGCGCCGCTCCTTTAGGGCTGAAACACATGTCAAACTGGATAAGCTCCAAAAAGATGTCTCTGAACCACAAAATAAAACTACAAACCATGAAAGGGCCATCACCGACCTAGATTCCAGGGCTGACTGCACAGAACGTCTCCTGCTGGAGGCCTTCAAAAGGACTGAAATACCAACAAATAAAACCGAGGACCTGGAGGGGCGCTCAAGGAGGAAGAACCTCCAATTGTATGGATTCAGAGAGACTGCAGAAGGGAATGACATAAATGGCTTTCTAACCCATTTTTTCAAGCACCAACTTGACTTACTGGAGGATTTTCCAATAAATATGGAGTGCACCCACCGAGCCCTGGGCCCAGCACCGACCAACAACCAGCAAAAACCACGGATCCATTGTTCTTCGGTTTATGTCCTTCGCCACCAAACAACAAATATTAACCGGACTATGGAGAAAGAAAGAGGTACTTCACGAATATATCAGAATTTATGCTGATAAAGATTATTCTCCTGGAGTTATGGAGCAAAGGCGAAAACTGAGCCTTGTTATAGCACTTCTGAAAGACAAACAACTACGATTTCACACACTGTTCCCAGCAAAGATTCGGATCTTCTTTCCAGAGGGTCCCATTACTTATGAAAACCCAGATATTGCGATCGCTGAGCTGGCAAAGAAGGGACTGCACATCGCCAGACCACAGCGCACTGCGAACGATCGGGCGGAGAGAGACCAGACCAAACCCAACAAGCAGACAACGATCCTGGAGAGAAGACAACAATCCACAGCAACTCTCAAAAAATATTCAAGACTTGCTTAAAACTTTCACTAAAGTGTGATGCAATTGATTTGGGCACCATCCTAACAAATTACTAACCTTGTGTGTGCTCTGCCTTTCTTTTAGGATGCCAGGGAAGGAGATCCGGTTACAGGAGGCGACTCAATGGCATGACTTAGCAACTTTTAACCCCTCTCCTGACTGTAATTTTGATTCTTGGCGCCCTTCTTTCTCTCTTCCAGGGCCTTGACGAAACCAGGAGTATAAAAGGCAGGTAAGCCTCCTTGATTATTATGGCAAGAACTGCTGGCTTGCTGACACAGACAACCAAAAGTCGTGGAAAGGACCCTAAGCCATGAGGTCCGGAGGGAAGTACTCGGTGTCGCGCAATCTGACGCTGGAGGCTCCAGAGGTGCCGTGGACAGCCAATTGCTTTAAATCAGGAAAACTGAAGTGGTTGCTCGGTGTGTCCCCCTTTTCTCCTTACCTCACACCACAAATAGGAAAGTAAACGGAGCCGCATGGAGAAGCTCAGACGGAAAGGTGGGGATCAGGGTAGACTCCATCAATTGGGGAAATCCCCCTGCAAAGCTATTCCCAGTGTTTGTGTTTCTGCTTATACTCCTGTCTGAAGAAACTAAAGCAAATACTGACCTGGTGGGTGTAAAGTGCTATGAATTACTTTTGGAGGGAGACTGTCAGCCTTTTTGGCATCATATCATCCTTAACTGGGGATCTGCATTTTGTAATTGCTTGCCTTCTGTGGGCTCCACTGATGTTGCTGGTTATTTTGTCAGTTTTCTTCCGGAGTAGAACTGAAGTGCATGCTGGTCTATAGCTGTACCCAACCTCATTTTGTTTTGGATCCTTGGTGTGCTGTTGCTGCGTGCTTCCTTGGTGGTGGCCCCCTCCCCCCCCCGCAAACAGAGCAGCCACTTAGGACAGCAATAATCTTCTTTACTCACACGGTTTTAATTTGGTGGCTGGGCTAAAAGTAGGGTGTTCCTGGGTGGGGGTGCGGTGGGAGTTGATCAAGGAGCATAAAAAGACATGTTTTTGTGCGGTGGCACCGGCATGATGGGCAGTCTGTCTGTTAAAAGATGGGAAAAATCTGAATTGGGCTGCCGGCTGCCTCGATGGCCTTCGTGAAGTGTGAGCAATTGAGGCGTCTTGTTAATTAGACTGAAGATGCTTGGGGCCTTGTTGACGTTGTCCCCACAAAGGGGACGGGGAGAGAAGGTCTGTCGCACAGGGAGATTCAATAATGTAACAAGGTAAACTTTAGCTCTCTTCAGGCTAACAGCATTGCATCTGAGAGCTCCCTCACTCTCTATTGAGGCCTAAATGAAGGAAAAATAAATGGGAAAAAGCAAAAAAAAAACCCACCACGAGAGAGAGGGGGAGCAAAAATATGGGAGAGGGGAAGAAACAGATGAGACAGAGGCAATGACAACATTGAGATGGCTGCAAAATGGAAATGCAGAGTGAGCCAGAGATGCCACAAAGAGCAAAATAAGGAGGAGGAAATGGTAAAACATATACAGAGGGAGCAACATGAACTAAGACAAACAGGAGCCCAAGGGAAATTTAACAAACATACTGTGCCCCACGGAGGAAGGAAGGGAGACCCCACTAATAACATACAGCCCCCCCCCGCACTGACCATACCTCTCTGCATGACCAGGAGAAGACTATTACAGGAACTTTAAAGGAGTTGGGGGGGGGGGGAGCCTCTTAAATCAGAGAGAAATAGAGAGAGAGAACTGGTAAAGAGGGTGGGATAAAGTGTATAAGAACAGACAACATACATACCGACAGCGAAACAGGGAAAGGATCGGAATTATCCCAGCATAGATAAAATCAAACTAACTCAACAACGGGCATTCAAGATAAGTAAAAAGGATGATTAATAGAAGGGGAGAGGGAAAAGAAGAGGATACAGAGGGGAGAAGGATGACCTGACTCGCTCTGCATGGACTTGAAGGAGAGGCCATCTAACCAGGGAAACTGAGCTCCAAAAACCTGAAGAACAAACCGAATCACTTCATAAACCAATAGATTACATTGAGCAAACAGAGAGATGAGGGGAAGGGAAGGATACGGTACAGCTATTCACATACACTGAACTAGAAGCCTCTTGAGAAGGTGATCTACCCCACAACAAAATCCCACCCGATGGGGCAGAGTAAACCACCCCCAAGAGACCCGAGTCCACACCTGGGCTCACTCTTTCTCTTACTTGGGTTACTCCACTGGTTTTCAGAGGAGAAAGCCCAAGACAACAGGGAACCAATGCAATGGTACCCCTACCTTGGAAGTCACACACACACACACATATACCAGCAGGGTAGCATGGAATCTCTGAGCGGCAACACCAAGGGACATAGCCTAACAGCCCCCAAGCAGGGCCGGCTTTTAGGGTTTGGGGCTCCCAGCAGAATAAAGTCATGGCCCTCTACTTGGCCCACTTTTAGCCCATGTGTTTTACAGTAGCCCATAAGTGCAAGATTTTATTTGTGGTGATACTATAGGCAGAGAAAATGGGCAGACTAGGTGGGTCAAGCAGTAGTTATCTGCCAGCAAATTTTATATTTCTTTGTTTCTATGTATAGTTTTAGTATAACCAGTATTTTAAACTTTATAAGAGGACACAGCAGTGTCAGTTCTTGGTCAGTTCTTACCATTCCATCCATTGCTGCCTATCAACCTCCTATTGACTGGATCAAAGCTTGTTGAGGTATTTCATGACAGAACCAGAAGGATCTGCACAGTCCTACGGATGTTTTAAAAATATATTAAGATAAAAATGTTTAAAATGAATAAGGTAAACTTCTCTGGTTGGGGCCCCAGGAGGAGGGGCTTCCAGCAACCGCAAGTTCGCTGAGTGCTAAACCATTTATATTCCCAAGAACTGGGACTGATGGATTCCAGACCCCGGCCCCATTACTTTATGTTTATGTTTCTGTGAATCGGTGCCTGTTGTACCTTAACATTTTGTACGAGGTTAAGTTTTATACATATTGTTATGTTACTGACTGTATAAGCTAGTATATATTCAGAAAAGCTCAAGAAACAAGTTAAGACAGGCAAAGACAGATCCAGAATATCAGACAGTCAGAGTAAATAGAAGGTATGCTAGAACACATAATAAAAATTCTAGATACTCACAAAAGAGGAAGGAAATAAACAAGATCATGGAGTTCCATGAGGAGACCTATTACTATAAGCCTACAGGATTCCTGGGACCATGGCTCAACTAAACCAGACCACAATATATTCACAGAATGTAAATGGGCTCAATAACCTGGTAAAAAGAAGCAAGGTGCTTTCTGTGAACAGGAGAAAACGCCTGACCTTCGTCCTTCTTCAGGAGACATATCTGTCCCAGACGAAGCACGAAAAACTAAAGGGTTTTTTGGATACCCCACAGTAGTGGCCTCTAGCTACAGGAAGGGGAAGCGAAGGGGGACAGCAATTCTAATTCCAAAAACCACACCCTTTAAAGTAGAGACTCAGTATTCTGACCCCCAGGGACATTTAGCTGTGGTCACAGGCCAGTGGGACAGGAACTCACACTGGTCAGCCTGTATTTATCCCCAGGCACAGATGCAGCGGAAATCAGCATAGTAATAGGGAAAATTCTGCAATACCAGAAGGGACTACTGGTAATGGGAGGGGACCATAATATGGTATATGATGCCATGGACTCTACAAGTAAGGCACGATCCAGACAAACAGGAGCTATCAAAAGAAGCAAAACTTTATTTAAACAATGTGCTTGGCTGGACTCCTGGCGATCCCGGCATCACGGTACCAGACAATATACCCATTACTCACACCCACATAAAATCTACACTTGGATAGATTACATACACATATCCAAAGAACAGACACACCTAATAGCCAAATGTGACATTTTGCCAATATACCTATCAGATCATGCCCCAGTTCTACTCACACTGAAAGAGAGCACAGACAGGCCTAATGCACTGTGGCAACTAAATAACTCTAGTTAAAGCAGCAGTGCAACAAAAATGGTTTAAAATTTGACCCCACCTTTTTTTCTTCCTAACTGATGCCAGATGTCTTCCAGTCTATTTTGGTGGTTAAATTTTCAATTTTCATTATCATTTAACAATGTTATGAATGTTTTAAGTAATTATTTCTCAAGAAAAAAAAGATGGCCGCCTCATTTTTGCATAGAAATAATACTGAGGACCTGAGAATGGTTACGAGTCCAAACAAAAATGTAAATGTACATTACACAGGATAGGAAGCACCCAGAAAACCCAAATCAACAGTTCTGTCAATATTTTTTATAACCATAGCAGAAAATTAGCTTTTTGGAATAACTTTTTTCGTTGCACTCCTGCTTTAACTCAGAAGAATTTAAAGAGCTAGTACAACAAAAAATAGAAACTATTATAGAGAATAACAATACACAAGATACTGCTCTACATGTACTGTGGGATACAGTTAAAATTGTGCTAAGGAGAAAAATGATAAACTATGCAGCACGGATAAAGAGACAGACAGAAGAGACCTTAAAACAACTGCAGGGACAGCTAGCAGAATCCCAGCAGCAACCCATGCTGGGAGACCAAACCACAGGACCTACCATCAGCTCACTACAACAAAGATTCCAAAACATCCTCAATGTTAAAACAGAAGCAGCCTTACGATATCTTAAGCAAAAATACTATGAGGGAGGGGCAACAGCTACCAGAATGCTGTCATACAGAATTAGGAAAAAAACAACAGAGACAACAGTAGCGCAGATAAAAGACCCAAACATAAATCTCAAATTTACAGACCCCAAGAAAATATTAGCAATATTCAAAGAATACTATGAAAAAATTATATACCCCAGAACAACCCCTACAACCCACCAAAATGATTGAGTTCCTAGATAGCATCAACCTACCCATCTTAACATTGACACAAAAACATCAGCTACAAAGACCCATTTCACAAGCAGAAGTTAAACTAACAATAAAAAACCTGAAGACTAACAAACGTCTGGGACCATATTGATATATGGGTGAATTCTATAAGACCTTCATGGATAAAATAACCTCCTCCCCTGACAGTGGTATGCAACTGGATACAGAAAGGTAA
Organism: Neoceratodus forsteri; assembly: GCA_016271365.2. Lineage (NCBI taxonomy): Eukaryota > Metazoa > Chordata > Ceratodontiformes > Ceratodontidae > Neoceratodus > Neoceratodus forsteri. The sequence continues at coordinate 264,331,231 of CM057451.1, read as the reverse complement.
ACAAATCCCGCCTACGTGGCAGATGGCCACAATATCGGCTATCCCTAAACCAGACAAAGATAGAGAGCAATGCACCTTATATAGGCCAATATCAGTCCTTAACATAGACAAGACAGATACCTCAATTTTAGCCAAAAGATTAGACCAAATGTTACCTGCACTGATACAGAAAGAACAGACTGGATTCGTTAAGCGGCAGGCCCAAGGCAACATCAAGCGAACTCTGCACATCACAAACCATGCAGTGAAGGAAAATATCCTTCCCTGGTGTTGAGCCTCAATGCAGAAAAGGCCTTTGATAGGGTCACGTGGGAATTTCTGTATGCTACTATGGAGCAAATGGGATTCCCAAATAAATCTATGAACTCCCTGAGAAGTATATATATGCATCGCCACAGGCTTCTGTGAAAGTAAATGGATAGATCTCGTCAAGGTTCACATTGCACAGAGGAACAAGACAGGGGTGCCTCTTATCACTGCTATTATTTGCTTTATATCTGGAACCCCTAGCACAAGCCATAAGACAGCACCCACAAATACCAGGAATACAGGCAGGGGATATCAGCATAAAACAGCATCATATGTAGATGATCTCCTGGTTTATCTGGCCTCCCCTGATAAGTCCCTCCCCCATCCGTGGCAGTTACTTCAGGTTTTTGGGGAATGTGCTGGATATAACTGTAATAAATCCAAAACAGAGGTTTTAAAATAAATTATACCCCATCTCTCCAAACGAAAAAGGGATTTAAGTTCCGATGGGACCTCCCAAACATAAAATATCTAGGAGTAAGGATCCCCAACCAAGCAGACGAAAATAAACCAAAATAACTACACACCCATCTCTCAGAAAATACAAGAAGACCTTAAAAGATGGCAGGCAATCAACCTCCCACTGATGCAATGAATTGATTGCATCCGAATGAATACCCTCCCTAGAATTCTATACCTCGCATAATAAACACTACCAACATCACCTACCAAGGCTCAATTCAGGCAGTGGGACAGCCACATCTCCCGATTCATATGGGGGGAAGAACTAAACCATGAATAGGATATGCTACACTGCAGATCCCTAAGACAAAAGGAGGCCTAGCCCTACCACACCTGGGAAAGTATCACCAGGCAGCCGAAACAAGAACTGCCCTGTATTGGGGCTAGCAGCAGATTATAATGCTTTGTGGAAAGAACTTGAACAACAGAGAAAGACCTACCCAACTACTAAATATCTATTAGAAATGGTTAGACTGCTAGCAGAAGACAGCAGTGAAAACCCGTTTACAGCTACCACCATCCAAATCTGGTCGAACCTGTTAGCACACCCAAATCTAAGTCCCTATAGATATTTAATCACACCACTGGCATACAGTAAAACATTTCCCCCATCCCAGCTAGACCATATGAACAGGCAATGTGAAAGGCTAGGCTTGTACCTTCTTGGACAGTTTAAAAATGGCCAGCAGTACATAGACTTCTAGACCTTAGCAACAAAATTTGGGTTACGGCTAACAGACATATATAGATATAATCAGGTAAATACATACATACATACAAAAACATGAAAGAGCCTGTCCACAACAACAATCAATACTGGAAATCATTAACCTAATACAATCAATAATACAGGGAGGCCCCTTGAAGGCCCTCATCTTAGGAATTTATCAGGGACTTGTCGACTTAGACGGTCATTCCACAGACTATGTCAGACAGAAATGGCAGGCGGACAAGGGGAATCGAAATAGCCCCGGCACAATGGCAATCCTATTGCACATACACGCATAAACCAACATCGTCGTACACATGGAAAGAATTTTCCTGGAAAACCACCATTAGATATTTTAGGACACCAACACAACAAGGCAAATATAACATTTCCCCAGATTGCTGGAGAGGATGTGGAAAGCCTATGACCAGCCAAGCCCACATATTTTGGAACTGCCCCAAACTACAAAATTATTGCACAGACTTACACAAGGAATGGCAGGAGATTTTTACACCAGACTTGCAAATTTCAGAGAGAATGGCTCTCTTCTTGGACATGCCAGTAGGATGTAGAGCACCTGATATTAAGAAAATGTTAACCACATGCATACTGGTGGCCTGTTGTCGAGGCACAGGTCAGGAAGCACAGGAAAACCAGAAGCAGCTGTAAAATTCACAACAAGTGATTTATTATTAATAATGATATAATTAAATAAAAAAAATCAATTGTTCAGTGTAACTATTTACAAAGGCAGTATAAACAGAGAAAATCCATCTGGGTTTCTTCTCAATTTCCAATCTCAGTCTCTCTCAATCTCCGTATCTCTCTTTTGCAAGACACTTCAGCTATTTTTTTAAAGGCTTTGCAACCCCCACTCGTTAAGAAAACAGCATGCTTCTCACACAGTGTTCTTGTAAGTTTCAACAAGTGCAGCAAAAAGAACACTGTGACTCAGAACTGACCTTTTGAGTACAGCTTCTCAGAGAGTTTCCAAACTACCTTCTCAGGTAAACCCCTTGAGTTCCACACAGGTTTTTGCAATCATTTCAACAGTATAACTACATACATTTCAACAGTAAAACTATGTACAATTTGAAACAAAGGGATCCAAGTATCAGTTTCATTTCCATATAATGATTCACATATATTTTTATACCAGCAGATATGCAAGGGGGGAGAAAAGACAGAACAGCAAGAGAAGGTAGAGGGATAGCAAGAGACACAGAACTGCAAGACCATCGGGTTATCAAGTCCTAGGTTTCGTAAGATTTGGTTGCGCAGCCAGACAGAGAAGAGACAGAAAAGGAGAGAACTGAACAGATCCTTGCATTTAAACTCTTTCTTCAGAACTGGGACAGGGCCCTATTCAACCCTGTCATATGGACAGGAAGGCAATCACTAAACACTGGCTCACAAATACAATCCCTACAGTTGAAGTATGAAATAAAATTATGAGGGAATCTACAAAATGGAATGTACGACAGCTAGAGTCAATCAAAGGAAAGAAAAGTTTGAACTACTATGGCGAAGATGGGTACTTTATGAAGTGAACAAATACGCTGACTTTGTCCCATGATCTGGTGAGGGAAAAAAAGAGGGGGGAAGGAACAAAACAAAACAAAAAATGAGTATCTAGATATATGTCTGTAAATGTATTAAAGATTCACTGAAGGTACATAGAAACATAGACTTTGACGGCAAATAAGGACTGCTTGGCCCATCTAGTCTACCCATTTCCCTGCCTACAGGATAGGCCGCAAATCCTAGTTAACTAACAGCCTATTTCTTCCTACCCCCCAGAAGAATTGCCTTATGTCTGTCCCATGCATTCTTGAATTCTCCCACAGTTTTAGACCCCACAACCTCCTCAGGAAGACTGTTCCATGCATCCACTACCCTCTCTGTGAAATAATACTTCCTCACATTGCCCCTGAACTGCCCCCCCTCTATCTTTAAATTGTGTCCCCTTGTTCTTGCACGTCTCTTTTTCTGAAAGATGCTACCCTCTTGGACTTTGTTGATTCCACTAGGGTACTTAAAGTTTCTATCATGTCCCCCTTCTTTCCTCAAGGGTATACATATTAAACTCCTTTAGTCTCTCCTCATCACGGCTTCTCTTGCAGACCCTGCACCATTTTAGTTGCCCTCCTCTGGACTGCCTCTATCCTGTCTCTGTCCTTGCGGAGATGGGGTCTCCAGAACTGGACACAGTATTCCAGATGGGTCTCACCAACTGTCTGTACAGAGGATAGCAACTTCCTGTTTCTGCTGCTGATGCCTCTCCTATGCATCCCAGTATACCCCAGCCCTCCCTACTGCCTTCACATTGCTTGCTAACCTTAAGGTCATCTGATATGATTACCCCCAGGTCCCTTTCTTTTTCGTTGTTGTTATCCCCCTCATTGTGTATTCTTCCCTGGGTTCTTGTTTCCCAGGCGCATTATTTTGCACTTCTTTGCATTGAATCCTAGCTGCCATACTTCTGACCATTCCTCCAACCTTGCCAAGTCCCTTCTCATCCTTTCCACGCTTCCTTGTGTATCAACCCTGTTGCAGATCTTTGTGTCATCTGCAAAGAGGCATACTTTTCCTTCCAGTCCCTCTGCAATGTCACTTATGAAGACATTAAAAAGGACTGGTAAAAAGGTACGATTCTGAATTGTAAACGAGAGAGCTGACCTATGTTGTAAACAGCAGAAAGCAGCAATGTTATGTTGATGTTGCTTGTTTTGTATGTAATGACCAAACAAAAAATACCTCAATAAAAAGAAATAAAACAACAAAAACTCCAGGAAGTTCCTTACTATACATCCTGTAACAAAACACGGTACAGTTGGCCAACCACCAGGACAGGTAGTGCTTCAAAAATGGATGCGCCCTCTTCCCCAAGGGCGAAAGAAACAAAGAGCCACAAGGACCTCCTGGAGGCCTCTGTACGGGTGACATAACTTAGAATTTTATGAACATCCAAGGTGTGAAGCAAGGCTTCTCCTGGACTGGCATAATCCAGGAAAAAGGCAGACGGATGGACTGATTTAGGGTAAACTCAGATACCACCTTCGGCAAAAAATACAGGTTACTCACCTGTAACAGGAGTTCTAGGAATGGTATATGTTGTTCATCCACACTTATTGGCAGGTCCCTTGCCGCTTTAAATCTTGCCGGAAGGTCTTCAAGCTGGCTCCTCCCACCCACCCGGGTGGTAAAACTCTCGGCTCCACCCCATGGCGCCAGATCTAGCCAGCTGGAGAAGCAGGTTGTGCGTCGAGCCGCAGAGGAGGCCGAGGTGGGTAGTGTGGATGAACAACATATACCATTCCTAGAACTCCTGTTACAGGTGAGTAACCTGTATTCTGAGGACATGGCTATGTTGTTCATCCACACTTATTGGCAGACTCTAGCAGTTCTCCGGGAGAAGGGAGGCAGGCACAATTCCCTACTTAGGTAAAAAAGACTGGAGAACCGAGGCCCCGACCAGCACCCCGGCGCGACCCAAGGTCGATGTGGAAGGGGAACGGTAAAGCCTGTTTCCGGGCAGAAGCCCTGCGGATATCCTGGACCGGAGAGTCCTTGGAAGCAGCCACCGATACAGCGGAAGGACGGGTTAAAAAGGGCGCTTATCCCTCTGGGAGGCTCCATGCCCGCCCGCCTAAAGTGGAGACCTTGCAGGGGTGACCCGCCCGCTCGTCTTCCACTGGGCTGCAATCTGCCAGATGCGGCTTCAGCGAAGATGATGAACAGCTGGTGAACCTCTCCCGAACTTAAGCTTTACGCTCCCAAGAGGTGAGCGTTAAACGGCTCCCACGGAACCTGAATACGGCCTCCGAGGTGTGAATGGGGATAAACCCCGGCAGAGGCAATACCCCCGAAGGGAAGACTCCGCCACCGCCTCCGGAGGGACTTCGGGTGGGGCGCAGGACAACCTAGTCCCTGTGGAATAACGGATAGGGAGGTTAAAGGAGCGCCTGGAACTCTCCCTGCCTTCTGGATGGCGGAGTGGCCCCAAGAAGGTGTTTTTCCACAACAGGTGGGGGAAATCGCACCTGTGCAAAGGTTGGATGGCTTCCTCATGAGCTAAGCCCATACCAGCAAGAATCCATGAAGCGGGATACTCTCCCCAAAGGGAGGCGTGATCGAGGCCTAGAAGTGCCAGACCACCTTCTCCGTACCACCAGCTACCCCCGGCCCGCGCCGGAAGACAGTGGTGACCCCACAGAAGCACCTAGAAGGGTGAAATCGGCCGAAGCCCTGGTCTAAGGATGGACCGCACTGGCCTCGAATGCTTGCCCAGGGACGGGGAAGGGCACGGCCCTATCCCATCATCGAAAAAAGGGAGAACTTCTCTCGAAGGACAAGCATCTTGGCCGACTTCTCAGCAGGATGCCTTGAAGGTCGAGGACCTTGCCGAAAGACCCTAGGCCTGGCCCCTAGCCGCACAGGGGACGGCCTACAGGTGCAGGGATTGAAGGTCCAGATGGATAACCTTCCCCTGAAAAGGAAAGACAGGACCGGCGGACTAGAGGCCGTCTCGGGAGCCTGAGGCTGAGACTGAGGAGAGCTGGATACCAGAACTGGCAATCCAGTCTGGGGCTACCAGCATCACCTATGCCAAGTCCCTCCTCGCCTTGCCCGTAGGTCAAGGGAAATGGGGGAGAGGCACAGAGGGGCCCGGGGTCCTTGGCCCCGATGGCATCCCCTGCAGCAGGCCTTGCTGAGGGGCGGGCAAAAAACAGTCTCGGCCTGGTATTCTCCCCGGAGGGAAGGAGGAGAAGATCCTGTGCTACCTCCGGCAGGGGAGACCACTCATGAGGAGCAGCCTATGCCCGGCTCAGGGCAGCAGCCAGGGAATCGCGCTCCTGCCATCAAATGGCTCAGAAGCCTCGACTGCTCAACCGCCCAATGCGGAGAACCTCTTTGCACCGAGACAAGGGGATAGACCGAACCTGGCGGAGTAGGTAGCACATGGTCTTGGAATAGTCCTACTTGGACTTAGACCGGTAGACCCTGTACAAGTGGAGCGAGCGGTGCCGGCTAAGCGGACCGTCTGTCTCCAGCGAGCAGGAAGGACATCGGGACTCGCAAGAGGACCAGAGGCGAAGCACTCTGTATTCCTCAAGATGGGCACCCCACCCATCCGAGAAGCATCGGTCGGAGAAGACCGGCAACTCAGGGCGAACAAGCAGGATATTCTCCTGCCGAAGTTAGAACGGTCCAAGGGAGCGTTCTCCTAACTCCTGGGCTGTAAGTCACGAACTGGTCCAAGGGACGTAGCGTTGTGACCTCTGGCTGGCCCCTCCCACTAAGGGAAGGCCGCCGGAGCCTCAGGAGGAGCAGGAGGTCCTGGCAGGACGTAATTTCCCGGCCAACCCGACCGGCAAAGGAGGAAGAACCTCGGCCCTGTTCGCCCGGAGCCGAGCTCGGACTCAAAGTCGAGCTTAGTCCCGAAGAAGCTTCACCGCTAAGATACGAGTTCTCACTTGGCTCCCGAAAACGGGAGACCAGTCTGCCTTCCGGGTGGGGTGACATCCGGACCCTTCAATGCCGCAGAGACTGCTGAGCAAGGAAGTGCTAGGAACTCGTAAGGAGCTCCCCCGCAAGAAGAGGTGGAGCCTCCCCAAAAACGGACGGAACGAGGAGTAGGTACATCCTGGAGACCAGGAAAACAGCTACACGCCACGTTCTGAGGATGGGATGTCTGCAGAAGAGAGACCATCAAGGCGTGCGGGAGAATGGACGCAAGCCCCCGTCTGTATGAGACCAGGAATACCTGGATGCGAACCCAGGGTTGAATTTGGCCGGGGGTCCACAGCCTTCCTGATCATCTCTAACTAGAGAACCAGGCATGATGGACGACCGACACAGGGGCAGTGAACTCAAGATCCCCGTGGGGCAACGGCTCAAAAGGGAACCGCTCGCAACTTGCGACAGGATCCACCCTAAACACCTCCAGAACGAGGTGCGGAGCCATACCCCCATGGGGAAACCTGGGCTGGGACGACGGGGCCGGGGCAATGCCCCTTGGCCCGTCACTGAGCAGGCTTAGAGGGGAAGGGAGCAGAGAGCCTCGGTTTCTGCCTCCCGCCTTTGGAGGAAGACGCTGGTCTGGCAACAGGCTGTCCAGCGATGCCTGCTAGCCCTCATGCTGGGCCAGGGGGCCCAGGGCTCAGGGGGCAAAGGGCTTACGCAAAGGCTGACGGCTGCCTTGACCCGTGGGCAGAGTGACCGAAATTGAGTGGCATCGGACTTCTCGGCCCATGGATGTATCCCTCCACCCAGGGCCGAAAAGGTCAGTCCCCAAGAAGGGATGTCCGCCAGCTCGTGCTGGGTTTCAAAAGAAGGAGATAACTCAAGCCACGCCTCTAGGCCGCATTCTGATCTGGGCTGGGAGTCGCCTAGATCCAGAGCCGCCTGAGCTGCTGCCCGCCACCGCCTACCCCTGGTCCGCACCTGTCGAACTGCGGGTCCGCAGGTCACCTGGGAGATGAGGAGAACCCTCGTCCAGGAGCCCAAAAGGGTGTGGAGAAATGTGCCATCAGTGCAACAGAGCTGGCCTGACGGAGGCCTAGGGAGGACGCAGCGTAAACCTTACACCCGACATAGTCCATCCTTCTGGACTCCTTGTCGGGGGGTCTGTCCACATCCCCAGCGTTTCCAAGACATTGGAAAATGTCGTTGGTAATTACCCCTTCAGCCGAGGGGTGCTCCGAGAAACCGGGCAGAGAACCGACAGGGATAGGATACCTCCGAGCCACCCTGGCCGAAGGCTCAGGGCAAGAAGTAGGCCGCCACCATAGCTCCAAGGCTGGGCCCACGATAGCCTCAGCCACTGGGAAGACCTCCGTGGAAGAACCCCTTCGATCCAGAATCTCCATAAGAGGGTAAGGTGCCCGATCGGAGACGGGCTTGAGCTGCATTCCAGTAAATTCTGAAATGTGCTGAAGTAGACCCTTCAAAGACGATGGGCTGTCGTCTACTGGATGTTCCTGGGAAGACCCGGGGTCCTCCTGTTAGGAACATGGAAGAGCCTGCTCCAGGCTCGAAGGGTCTGCAAAAGCTGCACGAGCCTCAGGCACTCTTCGTCGCGAGGCGGGCGAGGAGTGAGGGATCGAGTAACCTGAAGGACAGGCACGGTCCGGCCTGAACTCCGCCAAGGCGGAGGGACAGCGAGGGTCGAACGAGCAACCGGTCCTGGAGAAGGCTCTCGACCCGATTCAACGGACTGCCGACCAAGCAGCGGCCGCTTGCTATCCGAGAATGAATGGGTCGATTGAAACCCAGACAACTGCTGTCGCCACATAAGTTCAACACCGACGCTAACGGTGAGCCAAACCGCCTCATCAGAGGAGGGGGACAAGGAAGAACGGCAAAGTTACTTAACCCGTGCCCTTACCGAGAATGCCGGTGATCGGGCGTGAGCGGCTAGACAGAGAGGCTGACTGAGACCGAGACCCAAACTGGGAACTGAGATGGGTTTGGGAAGAAGCTGGCGCACCCGCGCCTCCCTCGCTCGGAAGAAAGGACAGAGGGCTGTCGACCCGAAGGAGGACAGAGTCTCAGCTTCCAGAAGGCGCGTGAAGATCGGCCTCAGCAGACCCCTGAAAGGACGGGTCGAGAGACTTGACTTATGCCGATGGGGAATTTGGCCGGTTGACCTGGCCAGGGATACCGTGAGGCAAGAGGCCGAATCTCGACAAAGTCGGCGCCGGCCGATGAGGGAGGGGAGAAATCCCGCTCCCCCTGACGAAGAGACCCCGCCCGTGGCCCTTTAGCCATAGGCTGAGCGACAGGGCTCCAGTTTCCATTTCCCTTGGAGGAGAGGAAATGACGAAGCTCCCTGAACGAAGCTGCATGAAAAGAATCCAAGGAGAGCGGGATAAGCTCCGCAACCGAGGGAGAGGGAGGAAAACCTGTCCCTTCCCCGGCAGGATCAGACTGCAGAGAAACAGTCGAAGCGGGCACCCGCCAGTCCGATGGAATCTCCGGAGCGGAAAAAACTACCGGATGTCCGAGCCCCTAACGGGCCGCGCGGTCCTCCGGAGAGCTGACCGAAAGGGCAGAACAAAAGTTGCAAGCCTGAGGATCGTGATCCAAGTCCAGGCAAAAAGAGCACGTGGAGTGCGAGTCCCTCCTGGAGGAACTAACTGACGCTCTCGGGCCGGAAAAAGCCATTGCGTGAGCGAAGAAGAAAAGATCAAGATTCAAAGGACACGTCAATAAATTTGAAGACCGAACTTTTCAGGAACCAGTCAAAAACGCAGAGCGCTAAGGAGGGAACCTGAGCTTCCAAGCGGTTAGGAAAATCTGGCGTCATGGGGCGGAGCCGAGAGTTTTACCACCCGGGTGGGTGGGAGGAGCCAGCTTGAAGACCTTCCGGCAAGATTTAAAGCGGCAAGGGACCTGCCAGTAAGTGTGGATGAACAACATATCCATGTCCCTAGAACTTAAGGTAAGTAGACAAAGACACTGTCTCTGCGGAAAATCAAACAATGAGGCTCACACATGAGTGCCTCTAGTTCTGAAATTCTTAGAGCAGAAGTAATAACAACTAAAAATTAATGCTTTTCAACAACAGAAAGTGTAGCTCGCATGTTGCAGCAGGCTCAAAAGGGAGCCAACTTAAGTTTATCCAAAATAAAATTCAGGTCCCAGTCCAGAACAGGTTTGCAGACCTGGAGCTTCAAATGCAGGATACCTCTAAGGAAAGTACAGGGCATGTCCAGCTGGGCCTCCATACAGTCCTCCACGGACACATGGAAGGCTGATATAGCTCACAGATTCACCTGATACTCGTTTCTGGTTCACTGGACAGGTGAATGGGTCCAGTTGACGGGAAGCTGCCCACAAAGCAGAACGCTTCCACTTCAGGGAGTAAATTGCCTTGGTGAAGGGCTTCCTGGCAGCCATTAAGACATCGGTGACTTTAGGAGATACCCAAAGTCTAGCAATGGCTACGACTTCAGGAGCCATGTATGCAGATGGAGGGATCAAACGTTTGGGCGAAGAAGGGTCCCCTGCTCCTGCGACAGCAGGCTCGAGCTGGTACATGATGTCCTTCTTCACAGGAGCTGGGAGAAGAGTGGACCTAGAAACAGCTAGCCCAAGTCTAGGGTCAGAAAGACAGGTGACACCAGTACCAGCAGAGAAGCCGGCACTGGGCTCGGCAATGGCCCAGCAGGAGCTGGCACCAGCCCCAAGGGAGCCGGAGCCGCCACAGAATCTGAGCGTGGTGCAGAGGAAACCACTGGCATCACAGATGTTGCGGCAGCAGAGACAGACCGCAGGCGCAGGCCCCACAAGGCCCAGATCTGGCACCACCTGTGGGAAGGTCCAGCCTGAACTAAAGTGTGACCTAGATACATGGGCTGTTTCCTGCAGAGAACCAGTGCGAGGGGGTATGGCCAGTGGAACTGGTGTCGGCGGTGCGGTCACCAACAAGGGATCAAGATCCGTTGGCGCAGCCAAATGCTCTATCTGGCTAGAAAGACCTGACTGTGTTACCGGAGAGTCAAGCCCTGAGAGGCCTGGCACCAGTTCTGCAGGAAGAAGCAAACGAGTCACACCCTGTACCCACTGCCCCATAAGAGCTGCCCAGTGGAGACACTGCCAACCGGAAACCCCAAAAGAGGACAGTGAGGAACTCCGAGCTCAAGACCTATAACGACTGTGAGTAGGAGTCACCTTGGATATCGGAGGTGCCAGGGAAGGCCTCCTGCTCCTGGTCCTTGAAGACCTGATGACAGACCTACCAGAGGGTGACCTTGAGCAATACTACTTCTTCCCCTTCTGACAGGAAGAGGAAGAACTCGAGGTCAAGGGGTGCCAGGTCCCCGACCTGGATCGAGAAAGGGTCTGTTTCTTTATTTGCTTATGAGAGGGGACTATCTCCCCACCCCCTGAACAAGAGACTTCCTACCATCACCATCCATAGTCATAGGCTGTTGTTCGGTAGGGCTGAGAGAAACTGACAAGAAAATAATTTACTGATACAAAAATAACAAACACAAACTTAAAATACTGTAACGTGTAGTAATTGTAATCAGAAATGTTTGAACAAACGTGAAAAAATGTAACCTAATTCTCTCTGACTATATTTCACTGAACTGTTTTGTATGTAATTGCTTTGTTGATACTTCTCTACCCCTCTCCCCCAGGATGCACTTGGACACGAGTATTTACTGCTCAGTGTGCTTTCCTGCTTAAACTTTTTAAATAAATAACTAAAATACTAAAGCGGAACAAACTGAACGCTGTTGTCATACAGACGTGAAGATCCGACTCTTGGCAGGCGAGTGACATTGTCACTGAAGCACACTCAAATGGTGGGAAAAAAGCAACTGAGGTAGTTGAGGGCCCATTGTCGAGACAGGCTATGCAGTACAAGCTAATCTTACAGTTCCGCACATGCGTGCAGCCTATCTTGGCACCACCTGCCTGAAAATGTCTGGCTCCCGCAGGGTCCTAATGCCTCATGCTCAGAACCCATCAGTGTGAATCAATGGTGAAGATACAGTCCAAGAAGATCTACAGCTACAGGAGAGTAACCCTCATTTCTAGGGACATGGATATGGAGCACTATCCACACTTACGGAAGACCCTAAGCAGTTTCTCCAAGAGGAAGGAGCAAGGCACACACAGCTACCTGGGAAAGAGAGACTAGAGAATCAAGGCCCCATAACCAACCTCCTGGCGTGACTCAAGGTCGATGTGGTAACTGGAGATTAAAGTGTGTGCTGATTTCCAGGTAGCAGCCCTGCAGATTTCCTGGATAGAGACCTCCCTGGAGGTAGCCACCGAGGCAGCGGTATATCCTCGGGAGTTAGACCTAAACCCAACGGGAGGCTACCTACCAGCCAACCTATAGCAGAAGTTGATGCAGGAGACTATCCACCTGCCAGTCATCCACTTAGCTGCGGGTCTGCCAGGTGTGGCTTCAGCGTAGGTGACAAACAGCTGGCAAACCTCTCGCTGAACTCCAGCCATATGCTCCTTATAATAAGCAAGTGTTTGCCACAGGTCCAATGTATGGAACCTGTGCCCATCCTTCAAAGTTGGGTTGGTAAAGTATTTCTTTATTGAATTTTGGTAACCGTGTAGGCCTACTGAGACAGAAATGGAAATTACCTACCTACCGTAATTCTTGATCTTCTTGGTCGAAGTCTTCACTCATTCACACTCATGAGACTACATCAGAGGCGCTAGGATCATGCGGGAGCCAAAAATCTTCAGGAGGGCAGCGCTGGGATAGGACCGTGTATGCGCGGCGCTGCGAGACTAGCTCACGCTGTCCAGGCTATCTTGGCATCAACCCTCCAACCGAGCCTCAGTACCTTTTTGACCAAAGAGGTGCAGCGTAAACTAACTTAAGAAAACCTAACCCTAACTTCTGGGCATCAGATGGCCAGGATGACCCATGTAAGAACGGTTAATTCAATAATGTCTTCACAGCCTGAATAACAAGGAAGTGAAGACCAAAAACAGAATGAGAGAGCACGGGGAATGGTGGGTGGGCGAGTGAATGAGTGGTGGAGACTTCATCCAAGAAGATCAAGAATTACGGTCGGTATGTAAATTTCCATATTTTCCTGGACTAAAAGTCTCCACCACTCATTTACACAAATGGGAGAGTACTGAGCTAAAAATCAATACCCCGAGTAGGGCGGTAGGAGACAGAGCTCACTCAGGACATAAGTCCATAAGGACTGTCCTGCCGAAGAAAGTGAGCTGTCTGGCATGGACATCAGAACGTAGTGCTTCACAAAGGTATGCACTGAGCTCCAAGTCACCACCTTGCAGATGTCTGCAACGGGTACATTTATTTATTCATTGTGATCTCAGAATGAACAACTTTGGGCAAGAGCTCATTTCATAAGTTCCACGTCAGAGGAATTTAAAAAAAGGTTATGATACAGAACAAGGGATTTACATCAAGTCAAGGTGGTACAGGTATATACAGTGGTGCACCATTAAGTGGCATTGTACAATGTATGCCAGTAGGCAGGTGCAGCGAGTAAAAATTTAAAGCATGCATAGTATTACAGCAGAAAGTAAAGCAGCCAGGCAGCTTTGTCAGATGTTAACAGAAAGGTCGAAGGAGGGGAAGTGAGTGAGAAGGGAGCAAGGAATGGCAGCCTGGGATCCATGTCAAGTGGTAAGCGGGAGGGTGAAGACGCAGGGGGAGAGAATTGAGGAAGGTGGGGGGATTATGAATCTCTGCCAGGGAAGCCACAACCGCTCTAGTAGAGTGGGTGTGAACCCAGCCTTCCAACTTGACCTGCGCCATGGATTAGCAGTGTCAAAGACATGCTGCTAACCATGCAGAAATATATCAAATGGCAACAGCTTGCCCCAACCGAGGCATGCTGAAAGATACAAGAGTTCCTTGGATTGTGTATCTCTTTTGTTTTGTTGATAAAGAATCGCAGAACCCTCTTAACATCCAGAGAATGAAGGGAACGCTCTCCTTCATTCTGGAAGTTAGCGAAGTAAGTAGGGAGAAGCAAGGGCTGGTTTAGGTGAAAGTCCAAAACCACTCTGGGTAGGAATTTAGGGCGAGTATGGAGCACCACCCTGTCCTTGTGAAAGAAAGTGTAAGGCGGGCTGAGACCGAAGCATGGATTTCGGGGACCCTGCAAGTGACAGTGACAGCCACTAAGAAGGCTGTCTTCCAGATCAGAAATTTCAAATTACAGGTAGCTAGCAGCTCAAAGGGTTTACAGGTGAGCAATCTAGCACCAGGTATAATATCCCATGCGTCGACTGGTCTATTGACCAGGGGTGTGTAGGATACCTTTTAGGAATCTCTTGACTAACAGTAACTGACTCAAGATAGGCTGAAAACGCGCAGAGGTGTACCTTCACTGCCAAGTACTGCAGACCTGCGTTTAACAGGTCCAAGAGGCACCCCACCATCTTACTTGGTGGGCAACTGAAAGGGTCCAGACAGGACTCTGCACACCAGATGGAGAAGCGTTTCCACTTAACCACGTAAGCCTTCCTGGTGGAAGGCCCATGCACGGCCAAGAAGATTTCTGTGATTGTCTGGGAAATCTAAAACCTGCCCACTTCTATCTCCTCAGGAGCCCAGCATGGAGATGAAGGGAGTACAGGTTGGGAAGAACCAAAGTCTCTGTGTCAGAACGTCCGCTCGTAGAGGGTGTTGCCTCGGGTGAACTTCTGACAGTCTATTGATCATTGCAAATCATATCTGTCAAGGCCAGTCTAGGGTGATGAGAGTCATCCTGCCCCCATGCCTCCAACTTGAGCAGCACACTTTGAACTAAGGGAAGAGGAGGAAAGCGTACAGGAAACGTCTTGTCTACTACAATCTGAATACATTTTTGCGTTTGAGAGGACACAAAAAGGACCAATTACGGACTGCCCCACTTGTCGATTAGCGACTGCATGACATCTGAAGTGACGCATTGTGCTCAAGGCACCAATTTCACATCCTCATGGCCTTCCTGCACAGAGGGTAGGGGGGCGGTCTACCCTGCTTGCTGATGTAATATATCACAGCTTTATCGTCCATCTGAAGGAGGATCACTTCGTGGCAGAGGGCGTCCTTTCGGACTTGGATAGCGTATAAGACAGCTCTCATCTCTAAGATATTTATGAGAAAATGAGGCTCCTCCAGGCTCCACATGAGTGTGACGGTCTTGACAGTGAGCTCCCCAACCAATCAGGAGTGCAAATGTGGTGACAGTGATCTGAGATTCCAGAGGGCAAGGGGTAGACCTTGCAGAAGCTTGCCAACTGCGTCTACCATGTGAGTGAGTTTGTCCGAGGCTCTGTCATTTTATGTGGAGGATTTCAGGTGGGTGATCAGAGACCACTGCTTGCTGCAGACGATGCCATGAGTCCCAGCATCGGTTACATTGAAAGAGGCCCGACATTTTCAGTGTTGTAATGAGCCATCTGAAGATGTAATTTCTCCCATCCTCCAGAAGGAAAACCCTCGCCCTGGAGGTATCCAGGAGGGTTCCACTGAAGAGGAGCTGCTGGGAAGGTGAATCTGTCACCTTCCCCAAATCAGACACCCTGCCCCCCCCTCCCCAAAGAAGTGACCAAATGAGAAGCTGTGGCAGCTGCTTTCTGTATTTCCTGCCCAGATTTGCTGGCTAGGAGCCAAATGTCCAGGTAGTGAAGATGTGAACGCCGAGGTTTTAGTGAACTCCTCCCTGAACAGGTACTTGTTTAACTTTCTAAGGTCGAGAATTAGGCACATGCCACCTGTTATCTTGGAACCAGAAGTAATGGAAATAAAAACCTGTGTCCTGTTCTGCTGTGGAACAACTTCTACTGCCCTGTTCCCGCAGAGGCCCCGTATCTCAGAAACAAAAAGGTCTGACTGAGAGGAGAACAGACTGCGCTGCCGTCTGGGTGGAAGGTCTGGGGAAATCTCTGCAAAACTCTGTCAATCCTGATGACCCATACGTCCACTGTAATGGACTTCCACTGATTGTAAAATCGAGGTAGACGCCCCCCCCCCACTGCTGAGAGCCCTCCACCTCAGAAAACTGAGGTGGGACCTGGGCCGGATTCACAGAGGTTGGTACAGAGTGCTTTCGGGCCCTGTGCCCTCTGCTACGTTTTCTTCGCGACTGAGCTGGTTCCTGAGAACGGCTTCTCGGCCTCTATCTTGAAAGGACTGCCTGTTACGAAAATGTCGACAGTTCCCTTCCCTCTGAGGGGCAGCAGAGCTCAACCTGAGAGCTGAACAGATAAGCACCGTCAATGGGACGTTAATCACCTGCTGCCAGCAGTAGCTGCCCTAGGCAGTGTCGTAAATGTCCATAAAAGCTTTCAGCTGATTACTGGGCTACATGCCCCTGGTAATGGAGCATTAGATTCCAGAAGGCTCTCAACCACTGATCTGAGTGTATTCCACAGGGTGTACTCATACTGAGGAATGTAGGAACTCAAGACGTAGAAGTCTGCTTTGGTCCACAGATGACGTCTGAAATATTATGGTGGATCCCATATCATTGAGGAAAGACTGGAAAGAAAGATCTTCCATCACAGGCTCCGCTGATACAGAAGGCTTGCATTCCAGCCCATAAAATGAGGCATCCGCTATGTCTTCAACAAGGCAGGACAGGTTGAGACTCATCATGATCCATTTCTACCCCAAAAGAACCTCCAAAAGGCAGGTATAGGCCAGGATCACAGGAGACGCTGCCACCTGGACTGTCGTCGAGAACTTAAACACCATCCGTGGCACGGGCACCACCTGTGGCGCGGGCATCGTATGTGGCGTCAGCACTGCTGCTGACCCCAGACCTGAAGAAAAAGGGGGGAAGGAAAGTGGTACCTGTGCCAGCCCCTACAGGGAAAAAGGTGAGGGGGATAGGCACGTCGAGTCGGGGTTGATGCGCTGGCACCGGAGAGGGCATCACGCACACATTCTGGCCCAACCGACCTGGCCGTGGCTCCGAAGGAGGTCCACTGGCCAAGTCAACTGGGCAGACGCTGTACCCACTGCTCTAAAGAGTGGCCTAGAGATGAAACTGCTCACCGGAACCCCATCGAGGACAGAGATGGGATCCAGTGTCGAAGACCACGGCCATTAAGAATAGAGCCACAGAGGACCCAACCAGTCGGGTCAGGCCTACCATTCTCCACCACCGATCCCCACGCAGACATACCAGAGGGTGACCTCGAGCAGTACTGATTCTTCTTCCACCGACAGGAGGAAGAAAAGCTCGAGCGCAGCTGGGTTCCCAATCGAGGTCGGGAACGGACCTGCTAGTTTTGTGCTTCAGGGGAATTGTCCCCCCACCCGCCCCCTGCATTACCCGTGATCAGACACCCCTCCCAAAAGGGTGGCAGCCCGGATACAGCCCCACCAGGGCATCACAGCTTTCAAATCTAAGTCTCCTACCATCACCGCTACAGTCCAAGGTTGACTCCATTGATGGGAGGCTGAGAATTTCTTTTTTTTTTTAAATAAGAAAAGAACACTAAAAGTAGTAAGTTAATCGAATACTGAATGGTGAAAGCTGCTATCATATAGATGAAGATTTGATTCCCGGCAGGTGAGCAACATCTTCACTAAAGAGCACTTGACGGCAGGGAAAAAAAGGAACTGAGGTGGTTGGAGGGTAGATGCTGAGATAGCCTATATGGCACAAGCTAGTCTCGCAGGCTGTGCATGCGCGGTCCTATCCCTGCAGCAGTCCTCCTGAAGAATATTGGCTCCCGTGGGGTCCTAGTGCCTCCGGTGTACTCCCATTAGTGTGGATGAGTGGTAGAGACTTTTAGCCCAGGAAGATCAGTCCCTTTTTCAGGGGCCAGCGGAGAGAAGACAAAATACAGCGACAACAAACTTTAACAGGTAGAATTACAAATACAAGCGTTAACACAGCAAAGCTAACAACATAGTACAATAAGTGGGCAATGCTGTAATGTGACAAAATACAGGTTACTCACCTGTAACAGGAGTTCTAGGAATGGTATATGTTGTTCATCCACACTCATTGGCAGGTATCCTTGCCGCTTTAAATCTTGCCGGAAGGTCTTCAAGCTTGCTCCTCCCACCCACCCGGGTGGTATAACTCTCGGCTCCGCCCCATGACGCCAGATCTGGCCCGCTGGAAGCTCAGGTTGTGCGTCGAAGCCGGGGAGGTCGGGTGGGTCGTGTGGATGAACAACATATACCATTCCTAGAACTCCTGTTACAGGTGAGTAACCTGTATTTCTAGGGACATGGATATGTTGTTCATCCACACTCATTGGCAGACTCCTAGCAGTTCTCCGGGAGGAGGGAGGCAAGACGCACACCCCAATACTTACTTGGGAAAGAGAGACTGGAGAACCGAGGCCCCAAAACCAGCATCCCGCGTGACTCCAAGGTCGATGTGGTAATGGGTAATGAAGGTGTTTGCTGACTTCCAGGTAGCAGCCCTGCAGATTTCCTGGATAGGGGCGTCCCTGGAAGCAGCCACCGTTACAGCAGTATGGCGGGTAGAATGAGCTCTTATCCTCTGGGAGGCTCCATGCCCGCCAACTTATAGCAGAGATCTATGCAGGAGGTTACCCACCTGCTTATCGTCCGCTTGGCTGCAGGTCTGCCAGATGCGGCTTCAGCGTAGGTGACAAACAGCTGGCGAACCTCTCCCGAATTTCAGCCGTGCTCCTTATAATAAGCGCCCTTCTAGGGTCCAGAGTATGGAGCCTATATTCGCCTCGAGGTGTGATTGGGGTAGAACACCGCAGAGTCAACACCTGGTTAAGGTGAAACTCCGACACCACCTTCGGAAGGAATTTCGGTGGGGCGCAGGACAACCTTGTCCCTGTGGAAGACCAGGTAAGGAGACTCGATGGCAGCCCTGGAGCTCTCCCATCCTTCTGGCTGACGTGATAGCCACCAAGAAGGCGGTCTTCCACGACAGGTGAGAGAGAGCACACCTGTGCATAGGTTCGAATGGCTTGCCCATGAGCTTTGCCAGTACCAGCAGTAGATCCCACGGAGGTGGGGGTTCCCGCACTGGAGGGGAAATGTGATCAAGGCCTTTGAAAAAGCGCCAGACCACCTTCTCCTGCGCCACTGACTGCTTCCCGGCCCGCGCCCGGTAAGCAGAGATGGCTGCCAGGTGCACCCTTAGGGTCGTCGACCTAAGCCCTTGACTAGAAAGGGACCATAAATAGTCCAAGATGCTTGCCAAGGAACAGGAGGAAGGGTCCAAGCCCTTGCCCTGACACCAAATGGAAAACCTTTTCCATTTGAAGGCATAACATTTTCTGGTCGACTCATCAGGGACGCCTCAACTACATTGAGGACCTCGTCGGAAAGACCCAAGGCCTGGAACTCTAGCCGGCTCAGGAACCAGGCCGTCAGGTGCAGGGATTGAAGGTCCGGATGGAACACCTTCCCTGATTGACTGAGAGCAGGTCCGGGCGAGCTGGAAGCTGCAGCGGAGTCCTGGAGCTGAGACTGAGGAGATCTGGGTACCAGAACTGGCGAGGCCAGTCTGGGGCTATCAGAATCACCTGCGCCTTGTCCCTCCTCGCCTTGAGAAGCACCTTGTGGATCAAGGGAAATGGGGAAAAGAGGCCCGGGTCCATTGCCTCGAGAAGGCATCCCCTGCAGCGAGCCCTGCTGAGGGGGCGGGCATGGAACAGACTCAACCTGCTGCTCTCCATGGAGGCAAACAGGTCCACCTGAGGTGTGCCCCAAAGGGAGAACAGATGCTGTACTACCTCCGGCAGGAGAGACCACTCGTGGGATGCAGCCCCTATCCGGCTCAGGGCATCGGCCAGGGTGTTGGAGGCTCCTGCCACGTGAATGGCTAGGAGATCCGCCTCCAGGCTGCGCAGTGACCAAATGCGGAGAGCTTCCTTGCATAGAAGCATGGGCGCGCCCCTCCCTGGCGGTTTAGATAGTACATGGTCGTGTATTGTCCGTCTGGACTCGGACCACTTGACCCGAGGAACGGAGCAAAGGCGGTGAGAGCTAGGCGGACCGCCGGAGCTCCAGCAGGTTGATGTGGCATCGGACTCCAAGGGACCAGAGGCCATGAGCCCGGTGTTCCCCAGATGGGCACCCCAACCCCATCAGAGAGGCATCGGTCGACAGAGAGACCCGTCGGCTCAGGCGGACGAGCACGGATGCCCTCCTGCAAATGATCTGGAGCGGTCCACCACTGGAGAGCGTTCCACATCCCTGTGTCACCGACACAAGCTGGTCCAAGGGATCGCAGCTTGTGACCACTGGCTGGCCAGTCCCCACTGAAGGGGACGATGTTCCAGCGGCCCAACGGACCACGCTGGTGCAGGCCGCCATGAGACCCAGGAGGCGAGGAAGTCCCGGCAGGGCGCAATTGCCCAACCAGAAATGATCGGGCAAAGGAGGAAAGAACCTCGGCCCTGTCCCGGGAGCCGCTCTGGCTCGAAGAGAGTCGAGCTGCGCCCGATGAATAGAATCACCTGCTTCGCTCGAGTTCCGACTTGGCCTCGTTGATAAGGAGGCCCAGTTGAGAGCAGACCTGGAGGGCCAGATCTCTGGACCACTCCGCCTCCTTCCTGGAGGGAGCTGCTATCAGCCAGTCGTCCAGGTAAGGGTACACCCGGACCCCTCGGCGCCGCAGGAATGCTGTCACCACTGCCATGCATTTGGTGAAGACCCTGGGAGCTGGAGACAAGCCGAAGGGCATGGCTTGGAACTCGAAGAGGATCCTTCCGCTTCGAGGCGAAAGAATCTCTGGTGAGGCAGACGGATAGGGACGTGGCAGCGTCCTGCAAGTCCAGAGAGCAGAACCACACGCGCTCCAAGGATGGTATTATCTGAGCCAGAGTGACCATCCTGAAGGTTCGAGACCTTAGGAACTTGTTTAGGTCGTGTAGGTCGAGAATGGGGCGCCAGCCCCCCGTCCGTTTCGGAACCAGGAAGTACCTGGACACAAACCCTGGGTCTGAAGGAGGGTCCACCACCTCTCTTACCACCTCCTTCTGGAGGAGGAGAGCGATGTCGGCTCGACGAGCCGCCAGTGAGGCTGGGGATCCCGAAGCCCCCCGAGGGGCGACGGCTCTGAAGGGTGGTGCCTGCTCGAATTCCAGAGGCAGGCCTCTTCCCACCACCTCCAAGACCCACCTGTCCGTGGTAACAGCGGACCAGGCGGAACGGAAGTGCCGGAGCCGTCCCCCCACGGGGGGACCCAGGGGTTAGGTGACGGGGATGGGGGCGACACCCCTCAGCCCGTCACTGGGCAGGCTTGGAGGAGGGACCGGCCGAGGGACCTCCTGGGCCCTTTCCTCCCTGCCTCCTGTTAGAGGAAGCCGGCGGCTTGGGTTTGGGATGCCAAGGCCGAGCCTGCTGGCCCTGACGTTGCTGGGCCGGGCGGGGCGCGCCGGGGGACGAAGGAGCTTAGGCTGTGGTTTCTGGCCTTTGTCCTTCTGAGGAAGAGACCGAGTCCAAGGTGGCATTGGACTTCTCGATCCTCTGCAGGTGACCTTCCACCCCAGGGCCGAAGAGGTCAGTCCCAAAAGGAACATCCGCCAACTTGTGCTGGGTATCCAGTAAAGGTGGATATCCTCGAACCAAGCCCGGCCCTTATAGCCACTGCGGCCGCCACCGATCTGGCACATGAGTCCCCTATATCCAAAGCAGTCTGGAGCTGCTGTTTGGCCACTGCCCTGCCCTGGTCCCGCACCTGCTAACCGTAGTCTGCAGATCGGCGGGAAGATGAGGGATGACCTCATCCAGGAGCCCAACAGGGCATGAGAAAAATGTGCCATGAGGACGGCCGAACTGGCCTGACGAAGGCGAGAGAGGGCATAGCGTGAACTTTTCGCCCGACATAGTCCAATTTCTTGGACTCCTTGTCAGGAGGTTTGTCCACATCCCTGGCGTTGCGTGGCAGACGCTGTCGGTAACCAACCCCTCAGCAGAGGGTGTTCCAAACCGGACAAGGAACGGTAGGGACCGCATACTTCCTGGCCATCCTGGCCGGGCGCAGGGCAGGAAGCAGGCGCTGCCAAAGCTCCAGTGCGGACCCACTATGGCCTCGGCCACGGAAAGGCCTCCGTCGGAGAATCCCTCGGTCCAGAATCTCCGTGAGGGGATACCTGGCCCGTTTGGAAACGGGTTCGAGCTCCATCCCGGTGGACTCCGAGATGAGCCGAAGCAGTCCTAGGAAGGACGACGGGCTATCGTCCATTGACTGACCTCCTGAAGACTCCAAGTCCAGTCGCTTGGAGAAAAGGAGGAATCATCTTCGGACTCGGAAGAGTCCTCGAAGAGCTGCCTCTGGCCTGAGCCACCCTTCACCTGCCGAGGTCGGTCGGGAGTGAGGGTAACTGACAGCCGATGGGGTAAACCCTTAGCCGACCGAGAATCCTTGGTCGGAGCCCCAATTGGTGGCTGTGGAGGCGGAGGTTCCACCGGAATCGGTGGAGCAGCTGGTTTTGGCCGAACAACCGGCCTGGGTATAGGCTCCTCGGATAAGTCGAGGGGTTGTGTCGGCCGTTCGGTGACAGCCACTTAATGGCGGGGAAGGCGGCGGAGTCGGCTTATTCCGGCCAGGAGGAGCTGTTGCAACATAAGGTCCTCGTCCGTCGGCGTAATTACGCCCGGCCTCCCTCATCCGAGGAGGAGGGCGAGGACGAGCCACGCCCGCTTACAGGTGCCGAGACCGAGACCGCCTATGACGGTGGGATCGGCTGGACCGCGAAGAGGTCCGAGACCGAGACCGAGAGTCCCGGAATTTCCGAGGTCGGTGCGGGGAGGTGTCGGCCGGAACCGGCACTCCCTTCGGCTCGGATGGTCCATCCGAGGGCTCCGGAACCGGAGGCACAGGCGAGCCCACGGGATCCTCAACTCCTCCCGGGGGAACCGGGGAGAGGGGAATCTCGGCTGCTAAAGGCGACAGCCCGTCCAATGGGTCGAGAAAAATCTCGACTTCATCGGTGGGAGTCTCGGTCAACTGACCTGACGGGGACACCGTGAGGCCAGTGGCCGAAGCCGAGCGGTCGACCGAAGCCGACGGTCGACGGCCCGGGGAGAGGGACCTTTCCCGCTCCCAAGAGCGTCGACGGAGGGACTTACCCTGTCCCTCTTTTTGGACCGAGAATAAGGTCCAGCAGACGCAGGCCCTTCTCCTTTAGTGGAGAGGGACAGACAAAGCTCCTTAAAAGAAGCCGTGTAGGAAGAACCCAGAGAGAGCGGGATAAATGCCGCGGCCGAGGAAGATACGGCCCGCGCCGCCTCCTCTTCGAGGGCGACCATCCGCTCGAGCTGATCCGCCGAGCCCGCCGCCGCGGACACCGCCAACCGGGCCTCCTTGGACTTCACCGAGGGAACGCTTCTCGACAGGCCCAGTTGCAATCGGGCAGCACGGTCTCGAGGACGAGGGCCGAGAAAGATGAGCACAGGTCGCAAGCCTGCGGGTGGTGCTCAAGGCCTAAGCAGTAGACACACGTGGAGTGTGGATCCGTCCGAGACATCTTCTGCCCATGGGCATCTCGAAATCGGAGTCGATTGTCCATCGCAGCCGCGAGGGATAGAAGACTGAAGTCTTTTGCAAAATTTATTTTAAATCCGCAAACGGAGAATAGGAACCAGTCACAAACGCAGAGCGTTAAGGAGGGAACCTGAGCTTCCAAGCGGTAAGGAAGATCTGGCGTCATGGGGCGGAGCCGAGAGTTATACCACCCGGGTGGGTGGGAGGAGCAAGCTTGAAGACCTTCCGGCAAGATTTAAAGCGGCAAGGATACCTGCCAATGAGTGTGGATGAACAACATATCCATGTCCCTAGAACATACTATATATTCAATTTTATGAGCAATAAAACAGATAAAGCCAAGGGAGTAGTAAGGACAGAGTGAAGGAAAGTTGGACTGAGCAAGTTACCATGCAGGGGTATTATCTGGTCATCGCCAGCAGGTGCATGGAGAGGAGGCAGAGAGGTGAAGTGAGAGAGACTGTTTAAACTGTGATGGGGAAGTGCTTAAGAGAATCATGTGCGGGAGGGAGTTCCACACAGATGTGACAAAAAAGGCAAAGGATCTCCGGGCAACTGCCAGCCTAGGTTCGGGAGCAAACAGGCAGAGGGAGGCAGACCACAGGGAATGCTGGATAGACCTATGTGTGATGAGGTCACCAAATGGCATACCAGCTTATACACACAGAACAACATGAGTCGGGAGCCTGATGGCCATATGGATTCAACCAATGCATATCAAAATGCATATTTCTCGTCTCCCATAAAATCATCTAATGATGACTTGAAACACTCCAATGAAGTACTGTTCACTATATCTGTGGGTAGTTTGTTCCAAATATTTACAACCCTTTGGTTCAGACAACTGCCCCGGTTTGTTCTATAAAAATCACCCTTTAACAGTTGTTGATGGAATCTATTTTGTCTTTCAGTATTTTTAACTAACCCTATATTTTCCCACAAATCTGTATCTGGTAATGCCCTGTACACCATACACAGATCACCTCTTATCCTAATCCATACTAAATAAGCCTAACTGCTTTAACCTATTTACATAATCTGTGTGTTTTAATGACCTTATATTTTTTGTCGCTTTCCTCTGAACCCTCTCCAACAAACTTTTATCGTTCTTTATGTATGGTGCCCAGACTTGAACATAATACTCCAAGTGAGGTCTCGCTAAGGAGGCATACAATGGGACTATTACTTTGCTGTCTACTACTGACTGTATATTACGAAAGATGGACCTCACAATATTCTGTGCTTTACTTGCCGCTGCTCTGCATTGTGCTGTAACACTCATATCTTGGGTTATTACTATGCCTAGATTTTTTTTCCTTGTCTGATTATGCAGTTTGGTGTTCCAAACAAGTAGCAAGTTGATTTCATATTGTTGTGACCCAAGAGCATAATTTTACACTTTTTAAGTTTTAAAGTCAATTTATTTTCCGTAACCCAGTTGGCCAAATTGTTAATCTCTTTCTGAAATAGACGGACTGATTGAGTATTGTTCATAACGCAAGCCAGCTTAATATCAGCTGCAAATTTTACACTTCAACACGACTGTGAAGTTTTTAAGGAGCAATGTAAATACTGAAAAGTATACGGCCTAAAACTGAGCCTTGTGGTACACTGCTTGTTATGTAAGCCCATGGTGATCAGGTGCCAACTAGGGCCACATATTGTTTCCTACCTTCTAACCAATGTCTAATCCATCTAACCACATTAAAGTCTAAATCGATTTCAAGTAGATGATCAATAAGTTGCGTATGAGGTAAGGTGTCAAACGCCTTGGAGAAATCTAAATATAGTATATCCACAAGTAGGGAATTATCTAGTGCGCTACTAACTGGGTTGAAAAAATTCAACAAGTTGGTCTCACAAGACCGACCTGACTGAAAACCATACTGGTTAATGTCTACTAAACCTTTAACCACTAAATATTCATTAACCCGGTCCTTTATAATACCTTCAAATGAGTTTACTAACAAGTGTTGTTAGGCTAATTGGTCGGAAATTGCTACAATCCCAACTTAGACCCTTTCTTACGTAATGGAGTGATTACAGTACAACCCTGATTATCCGAACCCCGATTATCCAAATCTCCCTATTATCTGAACTCTGGCATTGTCCCCCAACTGTCATTTGCCTAATGTTATAGACCCCCTTGATTATCCGAACAAATCTGATGTCTCTCAGAGCATTCGGATAATTGAGGTTGTACTGTACAGCATTTTCCCAGTCTTGTACCACTATACCATCATTTAGAGAGGTATTTATTTTGTCTGTTAAGGGTCCGGATAGAGTCTCTGCTGCCGATTTTAATATGGCTGGATGTATGTCATCTGGACCTTGAGACTTGCTTATGTTTAGTTGTTTTAATCTGCATAACACATCCTGTTCTTATATGCAAATGTCAGATTTAGATTTATTTTCACAGATATGTGACCATTCTTCTACAGAAATTCTGTCCTAGGCCTAAAGGTACTAACAAAATAGTTGTTAAAAGCTGTTGCCTTCTCCGTATTATCATTTATGTCAACCCCATTTACCTTTAACGAATGTGAAACTGAACTGTCTTTTTTTTTACTGTTTATGTAGCTACAGAATCCTTGTTTTATTATCACCAATAGATGTTGCTAAGTGCAGCTTGTAATTTCTTTTAGATTTTATTTTGTTTTTACAAGATTCACTTTTTGCTCTATATTCCCTAGTATTATCTGCAGAGGGATATTTCTTGGCTTTAAAGAAAGCATTCCTACGTGCTTTAATAAGTCTAATAATTTTTTTATTGAACCAATTTGGGATTTTCTCCTTGTTATATTTATTTACTGTGTGAACGAACCTTTTAAGTACAGTACTCTACATGCTCTTTAAATAATTTCCATTTGTCCTCTAGAGATTTATTTTCAAAATCCTGCTTCCAGTTCCACTCTTGTAAATGATGCAATGTCTTGGTGTAATCAGCCTTTTTGTAGCATCTTATACAAGGCACAAAGTAGTGTATGTACTGTAGCTTAGACTCGAATGGTAGCTATCCAAGAGATAAGAGCACATTACAATGGTGATGCCTAGTGTTGACTCCTAGCGCAAACCACCCAACCCTAAAGTAGAGTTGTTTGAGGTGTGCAAGGATGGTGGTTTGGGCTTGGAGGAGTGGGGGAAGGGGCCATAGGACAGGAGAGGTAGGATTGTGGAGGTAGCTATTTTTTGCTACGAGGCTGACGACAGCAGAGGTCGAAGGCGATAAAGGAGACCCAGCTTTTGGTTGATCGTCTTAGTTAGGAGTGGGACATGTGCTAGATATAGCTATTGGAACCAAACTGATTTCAGACCATCACCCTTTAATTCTAAAACTAGACATGGGGAGAACACCAAAGAGAATTCTTTGGAGAATGAATCCCTTATTAATGCAAGATAAAAAGTTTCAGGACTATATGGCAAAACGAATTCCCCAATTTCTGACTGAGAACACTCATCCTACAACACATCACAGGCAATCTTATGGGACGTTCTAAAAGCTACTATCTGTGGGGAAATAATAGCCTATACAACCAAAAAACACAGAGAAAGAGAAACAAAGTATCAACAGCTATCTGAAGAATTACTAAATTGCCAATTGTTGCACAGCGATGGAGATCTGGTTGTACTTAATAAAATTAGTGATACCAAGGCAGCCTTACAAAAACTTTTGGATAAGGTGCAGCAGGTGGTAATATATTTACGCCATTCCACTCATGAAGGGGGCCCACAGGGAACAAAAAAGCTGGCTTATAAATTACACTCTAGAAAATGAACCTCCACTATCTTAAAGATTAGAAATCCAACTACAGGACAGATGGGCCATACTGACTCTCATATAAGTCAGACCTTTACCGAATTCTTTGAAAAATTGTATTCCGAGGAACAGAAATCTATGGTAACAGATGGAATAGACTTTCTCTCACGACTTAATCTCCCTCACTTAGATGAAACCCAGAAGAAATCTCTGAAGGCACAGATCTCTTGCATCGAGGTTTTGGAAGCCATTCAAAAACTTAACCAGGTTGCTGTCCAGGCCCAGATGGCTTTATATCAGAATGTTACCGGAAATTTTCAACCATTCTTCTCCTCAGTTTACATTCGTTATATAATGAAGTGGCTAAGGGGAACTCACCCCCCCCCATGGAACTTTGCCACACATTTCCCAATCCCAAAAACGAATAAAGATCCGACAAACCGCACAGCATATCGCCCTATTTCTATTTTAAATAATGATTACAAACTTTTCACTAGTATATGGGCCACCAGGATAGAAACCCTCCTCCCAAAAATTACAAACCCAGATCAGTCAGGATTTATCCAAGGTAGAACCACCTCAGATAATATTCATAAAACATTAATTCTTCAAGAATATGCTATAAAATGACAAATCCCAACCGCTTTCATTAGTCTAGACGACGAAAAGGCTTTTGACAGGGTGACCTGGTCCTTTCTTTGGGACACCCTTCTGATATTCAATTTCCCCTCTTCATTTATATCTTGCTTACAAACCTTATACATCTCACCCAAAGCTTATCTAAGAATTAACAGCAATCTACTACCCCCTATTCAGATAAACAGAGGCACCAGACAGGGATGCCCCCTTTCTCCATGTTTGCTCGCTCTTTACATGGAACCTCTAGCCCAGGCCTTGAGGGAGAAAGTAGAGCGCATACCATTAGCACAACAGGAATATAAAATTAGTTTATTTGCGGATGACGTACTTCTATCCCTGACCTCCCTGGATACTTCGATACCCTCTGCATGGAAAATTTTGAAACAGTTTGAGGAGCTAGCTGGTTTTAAATTAAAGGATTCTAAAACAGAGATTCTTATATATAACTTTACTTCTCCTATACACTTAAAGAGAATTTATCCTTTTAAATGGTTAACAACAAAAATAAAATATTTTGGTATTAATATTCCCCTTAATCCAGAAGTTTTGGAACTCATCAACTATGAACCCCTGACCCCTTAATATTCAATCTAACCTCACCAGATGGCCCCCTTTACTTTTTGCATTTCATCAAAGAACAACAATCAAAATGAATATACTCCCTAGACTTCATCTTATCCAAAACATACCTAGCTTTCCCTCATTTTTTTACTTTAAATCTTGGGATAATATCTACCTTTATTTGGGACACTGAGCGCCCATGGATAAGACTATCTATCCCAAAGTTATCCTAGCACAAGGGGTGGGACTTCAGATCTCAGCTTGTATGCGAAGGCAACTTTTCTTCGTACCATCCTTATGTGGGTGGCAGAAGGCTATCAAACCCCTTGGAAAACTTTAGAATTTTAAATAAATGACCTATTTGATATAAACAAAATACTTTTTTCTTTGGAGGGATGATCCCTACCTCCTAGGGCCTTTTCTACAATAACAGCCAACACATACCAAATATGGAAGAAACTGAGATGGACCAAAGCTATCTACTCAATTTATGAAAATTGTAAATTGATTTCAGAAGAAGAAACTTTCCTTCCAATACTATCTGATCACTCTTTCAAAAGGTGGAGACGAGTAGGACTGACTCACTTTTTCCAGTTCCTATCACCCCAAGGTATATATATGGCCCTTTAACACACTAAGATCGCAGTTTAGTCTGCGCACATAGGATCAGTTTCGATATATATCCAAGTCCGCAATCATATTCTGAGGAACACTTATATCCAACCAACTTTGCCGACCCCGGCTCCTGGGTTGCTACAATTCTTTATGACAGCGATACAGGGGAGGGTAGATGGTCATTTAATAGGGAATCTATATAAAACCCTTAGAGAAACAACCTCAGACACCACAGCATCCATCCTGAATGAGTGGAATAAAGACCTTGAATTAAAGATCCCATGGGGAATCCTGGAAGGAGACCCACGTACCGGCTATTAAAATTACCTCTTCGCTCCGTGGCGGGAATTTGCGTGGAAATGTCGGATGAGATATTTTCGTTCCTCCGAGATTCTCGGTCATTACCTACCTGAGAGATATGGTAAGTGTTGGTGCAACTGTGGCTGTCAGTGTGCAACGCTTGGTCATATCCTCTGGTTATGCCTACTCTTGATGCCATTTTGGCTATCACTTCAAATGGAACTCTCACAATGCCTAGCTGAAACTACTGAGCTAACAGCAGAACAGGTCTTACTGGTGATTTATCCCCGATCACTCTCCACCCTGGAAAAATACCCTCCTCCCAGTGTTTCTTCTAGTAGCTAAGAAGACTTTAACACGACGATGGATGACAAACATTATTCCTTCAGTTAAGGATTGGAGATTAATAATGAAACAAATATATTATACTGAAAACCTTAACTCCAGAATCCAATATAAGGGACCGAATTTTATGAGGAAATGGCAGGTGTGGTCACTTTACCAGGCTTCTGTGGATCCTGACTATTCTCCCTAACCAAAACAGGTCTATTAAGGACCTATAGCACATCTGGAGTCCTCCAGACTCTCTTCTTAAACATAAGGGGAAAAGGGATAAAAACAAGAGAGGAAATTTCTCATCAGAAATAACCCTGTGTGTTGGATTCTTGGATATAAGAATTTCTTAACAAGGTAGACCATAGAGTATTATTTTAGTGACCAATGATGCAACTCACAATGCATCCTCTTAAGTAAAACCTATAGATCGATGTATCAATTCCTCTGTTATGTGCTAATTTTTTCAATGAAATTGTACAAATCTTCCACTGTGTAAAATCTGATACTTATGGAACTGTGTCAATAGCCCTGAATAAAAATTAAATAAAAAAAAAAAGGAGTGGGACATGTGCTGCGAATGTGAGTGAAGGATCCAAGGTAACCCCTAGGTATATGAACAATTGGACAGTTTTGAGAACATCTCCACTGAGGGACTGGATCAAGAGGGAGAGTTGATGTTGTGTCTTGGAGGCGGAATTGTGGAACATCATGTTTTTTGTTTAAGTGTTGAGTACTAGATGGTTGTTCACTAACCAGTCCTCTAGTATAGGGAAATTGGGAGTCCAGATTCATATTGAGCCACCCAATGTAAGATGATGAGCGGTAGAGGATGGCGTCATCAGCATACAGGTGGACTGCGGCTCCACCACAACTGTTTGGCAGGTTATTTATAAACAGGAAAAATAGTAGTGGCCCCAGGATGGACCCCTGTGGCATACCATATGTTATAGGTCTAAAGCCTGAGAGGGCACCAGACCACTTGACCCCTTGAGAGCGGTCAGCGAGGTAGCTACTGAACCAAGTAAGGGCACTGTAGTCAAGACCATCAGAGTGAAGCTTCCCTAGTAAGAGATAGTGGCTGACTAGGTCAAATGCCTTTGTGAGGTCCACGAAAATGGCTCCTGTGACAAGACCTTGGTCCACCTCATCGAGTATGTCAGCTGACATTTTTATTAGAGCTGTGAGGGTACTGTGGTTCTTCCTGAACCTGTGTTGGTAGTTAAGAGATAAAATGATGGGACTTGAGGTAGTCTTGCAGGTAGTTGTACAGAATACACTCCAGTATTTTATCCAGAGGGCAGAGTATGGAGATCAGTCTATAATTTTCTACTAATGTATTTGAACCTCCCTTGTGTACTGACACAACCACTGCTACCTTCCATTTTGATGGTATGTAACCAGAAAGAAAGGATCTATTAAATAAATCTCATAAGGGTGAGGCAAGGGCAGAAGCCCCTAATTTGAGGAACTTGGGCTCAAATGTGTCATAACCAGGAGAGCTCTCAGGTTTGAGGTTCCATAGCAGCCTCTGCACCTCTTTGAGGGTTGCTAGATTTAGGTGAAATTCTGGATGGCTTTCAATGTTCTGTTGTTATTTTATTGGTATTTGTGACAAATTATTACCGATTAAGATTGTTAAGATAGAGGCGGAGGAAAAAATATGGTTTGATCATGATTTGAGGAAGATAACAAGTCATAGAAATAAGGCTTGGAATAGGTTTAGGAAAAACAAGACAATTGGTCTTCAGCGTGAATATAAGAGATTGCGTAATTTATGTAAAACGAAAGTTAGGAAAGCTAAAAGTGACTACTTGAAAAATAAATTGGGTAATGGATTGTGTGATACTAAGGCCCTTTGGAAAATATTGAATGGTTTAATGGGTAAGAGTAAGAAATCAGAGAATATTTCAATACAGTTAGATGGCCAATTGGTTAATGACCCAGTCAAGGTAGTTAATGGGTTTAATTCTCATTTTACTAATTTAGATAGGTTTAATATACAAGGACGGGTGACAAATTTTGAATTAAAAGAGTTATTAGCTGATAATGTAGATAGAAGGGAAAAAGTTGGTGTTCCAAAATGTTATTTTCAGGAACTAACTGAGAAGGATGTTTTGACATATATATTAAAGATAGATCCTAGACCATACTTAGGGGTAGATGGAATAGATTATAGGATTCTTGAAAGAGCTGGTTTATCAATTGTTCCAATGTTGACCAAAATTTTTAATTTTTCCCTTACTAATAATGTTTTTCCTACAAAATGGAACTGTGGTGTTGTTAGGCCTATATATAAATCGGGAAGTATGATGAATGTCAATAATTATAGACCTATAACATTATTAGCTCCCTTATCTAAATTGTTAGAGAGGATTGTTTCAGATCAGATTAAGGGGCATTTGGATAAATATTTTCTTTGGTCCCCTTCCCAACATGGATTTCGGCAGGGATACAGTACGGAGACTGCCTTGGTGAGGTTCACAGGCCAGGTGTATATAAAGCCTTAGATGAGGGAAAAATAGTGGCTGTTGGCTTTGTGGACCTCACCAAGGCATTCGATCTTGTTGACCATGGGAAATTGTTATTGAGCTTACTTGAGGTTAATTTTTCCAATGAAGTGATATATTGGATTAATGATTATTTATTTGGAAGGGTGCAGAAAACTTATTAATGGTATAATGTCAGATGAGGGTAATTTGATATGTGGTGTTCCTCAAGGGTCAGTTTTAGCTTTGTTAGCAGTTAGCTTTGTTGTTTTCTCTTATTTTAAAATCATTGTCCAAAATACGTAATGATTCTGAACTTATTTTATTTGCAGATGATGCAGTTTTATTATGTATTGGTGATTCTGGTCAACTTGTACAACAACAGTTACAAAAGGATTTTAGCTTATTACATAATTGGTTCATAGGGCATAATTTGGTGTTGAATCATGTTAAAACAAAATGTATGGTATTTAGAAATGTAAGATCTAATGTGAATTTTGATCCGACCTTAAAAGATAATTATGGAAATAATATAGAAAAGGTTTCTGAAATTTGTTATCTGGGCCTGGTTATTGACTGTAATTTATCATTTGAAATACATATTCAGAAATTAATTGGTAAATTGCATCAAAGATTAGGAATGTTATATAGGTTGAAAAGGTATTTAACTTATGAGGTTAGGGTAATTTTGGTTAATAGTTTGTTGTTTTCAGTTATTGATTATGGTTTATTAATTTATGTTTTTTCTTCAGATAGAATGCGAATTAAGCTTACATCAACTTATCATAATATTATTTGTCTTGTTACAGGTCAGAAGAAAAGAACTCATCATTGTTTACTTTATAGCTCCTTAGGGTGCTTGTCCTTAGTTGATAGATTTAGATTTCGTGTTATAGTATTTCTTCAGAAAATTTATTTAGGACTTTTGCCTAGTGTTATTTGTGAAATGTTTCCAAAATTGGTAAATTCTGTTAGGACTAGGTCACAGGTAAATTTTAAATTTCGGATTCCCTATTATAAAAGTGCAATGGCTCAGAATTCACTACAATATTATGCAGTAAAACTATATAATGAATTACCTTGTATTATTGTAAAATTTGTTACAATTCCTTTATTTAAGAGTGTTTTAAGACGATTTATGCTAGATGAAGCAAAGTGTTGTTGTTTTAAATGATATTTTGTATTATTTGTATGTTTTGTATTTTTTTGTATGTTGTACTGTATATATGTGCATTATTATGTTGTGACTGGGCACCAGTGAAAATGGGCATACTGTTGCTCACTGGTTATACAGAATAAAAATAAACAAACAATGTCCACTGATGGGGTGGGGGGGGTGAGAGGGAGACCTGTGTTGGCACAAAGTGCAAAGTATGCTTATCCAGGTTGCTGAAGAACTCATTTTAAACCCTCAGCAATAGCAGGAGGATCGGCAAGGGTGTTGTCTTGCACATTCAGAGAGCTCGGAATTTCTGTGGTTTTGCCTTTGACCAGAAAAATTTGTTTTCAGAATTCTTTGGGGTTGCATTGTTTCTCAGTTTGTAGAGTACTAAAACAGGTCTGCTTGGCTTTACATGTATTCATAAGCTGCCTGTAAGTGTACTGGGAGGTTAATCACCTGGCTAAGGTGAAACCCTCGAAACAACCATCGGGAGGAACTTCCGGTCGAGCGGAGAACTACTTTGTCCTTGTGGAAAACCAAACAGACTCCACTGAGAGCACCTGGAGCGCGCTGATCCTTCTGGAGGAGGTGATAGCCACCAAGCAGGCGGTCTTCCACAAGAGGTGGGAGATGTGACACCTGTGCATGGGTCCACACAACTTGCCCATGAGCACTGCCAAGATCAGTAACAAGTCTCCAGGTTGTGGTAGTTCAAGCACTGGTGTGGACAGGTTGTCAAGGCCTTTAAAGAAGCGCCCAAACACCTTCCCATGTGTCACTGTCGGCATACCAGCCTGTGCCCCGTATGCAGAGATGGCTGCCAGATGCACCTTGAGGGTCGCTGACAGTAGACCCGACAGAGAGGGACCACAGGTAATCCAGGATGCTCGCCATCGGACAGGACAGGGGTCCAGCTCCTTGCTCTGACACCGAATGGAAAATCTTTTCCATTTGAAGGTGCAGCACTGACGAATCGACTCCTTCCGAGACGCCTCAATGACATGCAGGACCTCGGAGAGATACCCAAAGTCTGGAACTCTAGCTGCTCAGAAACCAGGCCATCAGGTGCAGAGACTGATGGTCCGGGTGAAGGACATTCCCGAGAACAAGAGAGCAGATCCAGGAGGAGAGGCAATCACCACAGAGACCTGCTGCTGAGGCTGAGGAGAGAGAGGTACCATATCTGGGACGGCTAGTCTGGAGCCACCATGATCATCCATGCCTTGTCCCTCCGAACCTTGAGCAGCACTTTGTGGATCAAGGGAAAGGGAAGGAAGGTGTACATGAGGCCCGGGGTTCAGAGCCTTGTGAAGGTATCCCCCAGCAGGAGGGCGTGCACAAACAGCCTTAGCTTTGTGTTCTCCCAGGAGGCAAACAGGTGACCAAGAGAGTGCACCACTGGGAGAACAGGCAATCAACTCCCTCCTGGTGAAAAGACCACTCATCAGATGCCTTGCCCACTTGGCTGAGAGCGTCTGCTAGCTAGCTGGAGGCACCAGCCACATGGATCGCCAGAAGATCAGTGTCCAGATGGCAGACGATGGTCCAAGTGCAGACAGCGTCCCGGCACACTGGGAGGGAATGAGTCCCACTTTGCTTCTTGAGGAAGCACATGGCCATCGTACTGCCTTTCTGGACCTCAATGACCTAACACCGCACCACTAGAGCGAAGGCCGTCAGAGCTTAATGCACTGCATGGAGCTCCAACAGGTTGATGTGACATCGGGACTCCTTTGGGGTCCACAGTCTGTGGTCCACAGGTGGGCTCCACATCCCACCAGAGATGCACTGATCATAAGAGTGACCATCAGCTCTGAAGGACAAATGGGACTCCTTCCTACACATGTTTGGGACTAGCCACCACTGGATGGCATCCCACATTGCCTGCATCACTGTGACTGGCTGGTTGAGGTGACCAAGGCGCTGAGACCACGTCAGCCCAGCTCCCACTGCAGGGGCGCATCTGCCAGCAGGCCCACTGGACCATGCTGGTGCAGGACGCCATGTACCCCAGCAGGCGCAGGAAGTCCCGAGCAGGGCACGACAGCCCAACTGGAAATGAGCGGGCAATGGAGGTAAGATCCTCCACCCTGTCTGCCGGGAGTCAGACTGTGGCCTGAAGGGAGTCAAGCTCTGCCCCGATGAAGGGGATAACCTATGAGGGTCTGAGTTCCGACTTGGCCAGGGTTGACCAAGAGGCCCAAGGCCGAGCAGGTCTGAAGGGTAAGGTCCCTGGACCACTGCACCTCCTCCCACAAGGAACCAGTGATCAGCCAGTCATACTTGTAAGGGTACACCGAGACACCTTGGCACCGCAGGAACACTGCCACAACTGCTATGCACTTCATGAAGATCCTGCGGTCTGAGGAAAGGCTAAATGACATGGCCTGGAACTCATAAAGAATTCCTTCTGAATGTAACCGCCAGTGGGATGGAAAGATCGGGATGTGGAAGAAGGCATCCTGGAGGTCCAGAAAGTAAAACCACATGTCTCACTTCATGAACGGAATGATCCGATTTAGAATGACCATCCGGAACTTGCATGACCGCAAAAACTGGTTGAGGTCGTAAAGATCTAATATGGGGCGCCAACTCCCCGTCTGTTTCAGTACCAGAAAGTATCTGGAGACAAACCCTGGAGCGGCCATGGTGTCCAGAATGCGGGCCACAACTTCCTTTTGGAGAAGCTGGGTGAAGTCCTTCCAGCGGGACCCCCCCCTCGAGATCAAATGGAGCAGAGCCCTGAAGGAGGTCGGTCCTTGCTCAATGGAGGGCTCCTCACAGGACTCTTGGTCAAAGCCCAGGGTCCGAAGGGAGTGCATAGAGGAGTTTGAGGACTTCTCAAACTCCATCTGGGACCCTGTCTCCCCACTGACAATGTGAGACTCATCAAAGTGCATAATTTGCACTGAAAGCCTATTAGGAAGCCCGGAAACAGAGCATGCAGACTTGGACGGGGTCCCATGCAAGGGCTGCGGAGGCAGTGGTTCCACCTGTATGGGTGGGGAAGCAGGCATCAGCTCGGTGGTGGACAAAGGAGCGCCAAAGCTGGCTGTGGAGTATGGCCATGGCCCAGAATCCACTGCTGCCAAAGAAGCTCCTCATACCAGTGCCTCAATTTGTGGCAGAGCTTTTCCTCGCTGAAAGACGAGGAAGAGGATGACGAGCCTTAACAGCATCTTTTGGCTGATGGTCAAGAGTGGGACCAATGAGGACCAACCTGGGAGCTAGATCGGGACCTCTCTCGAGACCTCGACCAATGATGTGTGCTGGTCGACAGGGAGGAGATGCGGGGCAAGGCGTGGGAAGCCTAGGAACCCCAGAAAGTTCAATCTCCCGAGGGGAGCCAGCCAGCTCAGCAATCCAGCCCCTCCTGCGAAAGGGCCACAAGGACCGGAGTCCTTGAAAGTGAATCCTCTCTACTATCCTCCAACAATGGGTCGACTGGGTCAACAAAGATCTCGACTGGCTGGTTAAGCTGCATCTCAGCCAGCAAGCCTGACAGGGACACTGTGGGGGTCAGCAGCCAGGACCTGAGAAACAGAAGCACTGGCCAAAGTGGACGGCTTGACAGCCATCGAGCAAGCAGAAGTGCAGGAACAGCAGAGGCGGGCCCGCTCCGATCCTACGGCGGGACTATTTATACTTACGAGTCCCGAGAAGATTTAAACCCTTAGGAAGGGCCCTCCCTGAGAGTAGGTAGGGACTGACACAAGTCCCTGAATGTCCCAGTGAGTGAGTCGCCCAAGCCCACTGGAACCAGGGTGGACGATGAGGCACCAAAAGCGGCCTGGACCACGGCCTCCTTGAATGCAGCAAGCTGCGTGGTCGAACAAGTTGCCACAGAAAGTGCCTTGTGGGCGTCTTTAGACTTAACTGGAGGGCGCACTGGTCTGGGCGACCCAAGAGGAGTCGGGCATAGCGGTCCTCCAAAGCGGAGTGCTGGAGGTTTCGGCACAGGCCTGCGGCATAACTGCGTTCTGCCAGTCCGATAACCCCGGTGGAGGGATGCCTTTCCTATCTTCTTTTTCCTACTGAAATCTGTTGCGCAACAGCATCTTCCTATACTATACTTTGTGTGCCCCTGGCGTAGGTTGGCCACCTACGTCAGTCTTTTCTATCTCTCACTAAACTTTTTCCTTACTATTCTTTCTAATTTCCATATTTCCATCCCTCACCAAGAACTCCCCAAAACCATGCACCAGGCTAAGGCCAGCTGGCAAGAATGAAATAAGGTGCAGTTATGGCATTTAAATATATAGAGTACCTTTAAGTATATAAGGTGCTGTTAAATAAAGTGCATAGAGTGCATTTTGTGCCATATTATGAGTTTAAAGTGCCGAAGTGCTTAAGTTAATGCTTATGCCATTTTTATGTATATGGTGCAAGAATGTTTAGAAATGTTTAAAATGGCAGTTAAATACAAAATAACGTCCACTCTGATAGGTGGAATATTAGCATAATGGAGCGGCATTATATTTCCCTTATTTAAATTATTTTGTTGCAGCTCCGTTATGTGGAATGTTATGTCAAAGAAATCCTGCCTCGAAGCAAGAACTGTTTGAACCAAGCGGCAGACTTTAACTTCTACTTTTGCTGCCGCTCAGTATCTGTGTAAATAATTACTGATGCCCCAATATTATTAGGACTCCCGGCTGCTGGCTTTGTATAAAATATGCTGCAGAACTGTGCCAGCTAGCAGTGGAGGAGTTTGTGGCATGTGTGCCGCCAGTCCAGGCTGCTAGAGAGGCAGGCTTCCACGAAGCGGCAAACTTTTGCTTTCCCTTTTAACCACCCCGCTTCCCTGAGTAATCTGCACGCTCTGAAAAGTGAGCGCTTGGAAAATAAAAAGAGATCATGCTGTCCCTGGACATAAAAGCTACAACCCAGTATAAAAAGGGGCTTCCTAATGCTATGGAGAGACGCAAAGCAGAGTGGCTAGATAATGACTGTCTAGCAGTCTGCCACTCTACCAAAACAGAAAAGAAATGATTTAAAGAGATAGGAACATCCCTATGTATGTGGAAATGCTATACAGTTGAAGTAGCCCCTCAGAATAAGGAGAGGGCTGCAAGATAAACTAAACACAATAAAGAAATGAAACAAATTAAAGAATAAAGAGACACTGCAGGTCTCTAAAGTAGCACTGTTATATATATAGAATCCTGAGATATAAAATAATGAGCTAGTGTCTATAATATACAGTACATGTATAAATACAATAGATGTTTGCACTGTTTGCGTATATAGAAAATAAGGTGCTGACCTGTTAGCAAGACCTCAGGAAGGTGATTTCCTATACAGGGACTTCCCATAAGTAAAACCTCATTATGTAATAGAGGAGGAATTTCCCTACTTAGGGACCATACTAGAACTAATTGGATGTTATGGGCGGGGACTTTCCCATATATGGGAGGGCTATATAAGCCTTCCTCAAACACCAAGAGTCAGATTAGCTGTATAGCCAGTCTCACTTACCTGGGGTAAGGTAAGCAGAAGGACCTGTGCCTGAACAGGAATTTATCTCGAACAGCAGGAAAGCCGATGAATGGCTTTGATACACCTGATGTAAGGTGAAACAGCCTTGAGCTATTGTTTATTTTCTTGCTCTGTTTGAACTGTTTTATTTCTGTTTATATTTTTTTCTACTTTCGCATAAAATAAAACACACTGCAGGTGTGTTGTATCCTATTACTGTATCCAGTGTTATCTTTATACCCACGTACCTGCGACAAGGCCACAGGCCTGCAGGTCGTGTTGGACCCCAAAGCAGTAAACACACGTGGTATGTGGATCAGTGCGTGACATCTTCTGAGCACATGTCACACACCTCTTGAAGCCGGGACCTGATTTGGGATCCTCGTGGTCATTGGTGATGAAGAACAGAACGAGAATTTGAAATGCTTGTAAAAGCTCGAAAATCGAGTACGTCTTTTGGTTTGGGCCTCCCTCCGCCTATCGCTGAGCTGCTACGGAGGGAATCCAATGCTTCAAGCAGAAAGAAGATCAGACATCATGGGACGGTGCTGAAAAGGATACCACCTGGGTGACTGGGAGGAGCTAGCTTGAAGACCTTCCGGCAAGATTTAAAGGGGGATGGAGGGACTGCCAGAAGTGTGGAGAGTGCACCATATCCATGTCCCTACAAAAAAAAATGCTTACATAGACAGCAACACAGATAACTTGACAGACAGACAAAGGGAGAGGCATAACAGGGGATCAGCAGCTGAAGCTTGAACTTAAGCAGTCGGCACAACTCCAGCTGCAGCTTCAGCATTCAAGAAAGTTCTGCTGTTCTCATACAAAGAATGCTGGTGAACGACTCCCCTTTGCTAACAAGTTTAAAAAAAACAACACACAAGAATCTAGCTAAACGGGTCCTGTTTAGCTAGGTTCAGGTGTCCCCCCACCACATATTCACCACTTACGACAGTTTAGGTTTTTTTTTATTGTTGTTTTGAATTGTTTGCATTTCTAGGTTATCCAAAAAAATCCTTACGACTCTGGAACCCTATAATATTTTTTCATGAGACCTTTGAAAGGCATACCCTTGGCAAAGGCCTCTGTAACCCTAAAATTCTTGAAAGAATTCCACACTGTCTAGGCTGTGAGAGCAAAAAATATGTAATGTTAAGTACAGGGAAACCAAACGTGTCCCCCCCCCCTTGTTTTTTTGGCACTCCACATCTTGGTAAATGAACAAGATGCAGTCACGAAACTTTTCATATCTTGAAACACAGGCAGCCTGATCACATATGCCACATTTTGGGCTATTTCATCAAACAATGCCAAAGTTATTAAGGTGCAAAAATTGGGGTTTAACATTAAACAGCCTACTAAACTCTAACTACAGGGGCACAACTGCACCCATACAGCATATCTGTTTAACTAATCTTCCACAATCCCACATTTTTTCTCTATGTTAACCAAACCTGGACATGCGCGCCAAACCTGCTTACACTGTTTATACATACAAATACAATAACAGTGCACCCCACATTGTAAGCATACTCATGTAAGAATAACACATGACAAGCTGTGCGTCATCGTGGAGTAACTGCAAGCCTTAGGAAGTGAAGTACCAGGAGAAGCTGAATGCATTATGCACCCGAGAAGTAAGGGGAAGGGAAAACTGTTTAACCAGGAGTAGCACACTAAGCCGAATCTTGTGTCCAGATGCGAGAAGTCTGTTATCCCATAATCACACACACTCTAAAGTGCTTTACTGCAATTATAAAACAAGTTCTCCGAGTTTTAATTTTATACCCTGTAAAGTGGTTTATAAAGTTAGCATTTTTACGTGATGCTGTGTTGGAATAATGTTCAGTCATGTGATTAGATTCCATCCATCACAACATAAGGATATCCCAACCAATACTGCAACTGATTGTAATGACTCCTTACTACCCTGTATGTAACTTGCTGCTGTAAACATCCCTGAAGGACCCGTGTTCCAACTAAACATGGAAATACTGGTATGCACAACAACTAAAATATATAACTAAAATGACAGGCCAGGTGTCCTCAACGATGCAAGTAATTATTATACATCTGCTTTGTCATGGGTGATTCTCAGCCACAGTCGGGAGTGATCTGTAATGGGCACTTTGTGTCTGCACCACTGCAACGCCAATCGAAACTGACCTACATAAACCTTGTGAAATGCTGTGGTTAAACCCAATGCAGATCAGGGCACAGAATTTGGGGAGGGCAAACTGAGTTTGCAACCTCTAACACAATGGGAGTTTGCTGCCAACCCCTCAGCTCTCTTGTTCCAAGCTTTCTGTGCCATGCACTGATCCCTCCATCCATACACCCATTTCCAAGCAGTCCATCTTCTAGTGGTGTTCACTCTTGCCCCTCAATGTCAGCACTGCCCCAGTGTTGTAGCTTCCATCCTAAATCCCCACACCCCAAAACTGCAGTACTACCACCTTTCTCTGTAATCGCTCCCAAAACTTGGGAGGGGGCAGTCTGCATTCAGTAGACCATGAACTGCAGTACATTGTGAACAGCCCTGCAGGCTTGTTTCACAGTGATCCCAAGCCCCTTTCTCAACCATCCGCAACATCCATTGCAGGTACTCAGGAAGATGTTTTACTGCCCCCCCCCCCCCATGGCTTAGTGGAGTAGTCATGTCTAGTGACCAATCATCAGATCCTAATACTTTACATATGTGTTTCATGTACACTGTGAGGCTCCTTGATAACTCTGCCTTCACCTTTATATTCTACTGATCCTGGCCTTTCACCATATGTTGTGTTTCACCGAATTGTAGCCATGACTTCTATTAGATTCACTTGATCTTCCAAAAATCAATCTTCACCATTTATTGCTATGTCTGGGTCCATGCCAGAAGCACTAGGACCCGGCGGGAATCAAAGCTTTCAGAGCTTAGACCAAAGAGCCAATGTCAGTGATGGTACTGCCCACGAGGCAGACATATGATGTGGTCTCGTGGGCTGGCCAGGACCCGATGCAGGCCCCCTGCACAGCTCAGTTCTATTTTCTCCACCACTGAGGTGACTTCATGGGAACTGCAGCTTTGAGCCGTATGATTACTGAGTCATACCTCTTGCTGCCATTTTCTTCTACTCGACGCTGACTCTTCAACTGTTTTTTTTTGTGTGCCACTTTTTCTCCTGTTTCTGTCCCATCGGCGCATTGTCCTTTTTTGGGGGGATTTTTGTTTTTCCTGCAAACTGGTCGAATGGTTGCAAAGTTACTGAAGTGCAACATTTTGGGTTTAACACAGAAGTGACCGCTGAACACTAACTATAGTGGTGCTACCACTCCACTATAAATAAATATATATACATCCATATTTATAAACAATAACAAAATATTAACCTGCTACTTAGACCCCACCACTTTTTCTTCTTCCTCTTGGTAGTCATGTTTTGTTCTTTTTATAGCCTTTTCTCTATCCCTTGGGCAACATGTCCCTCTTTTTTTTGTCCCACTTGTTTCTCTCCTGGTGACAGAACTGAGGTGTGCAGGAGACTGGTGTCAGTTACTGGCCAGCCCACGAGCACCACACCATACATCTGCCTCGTGGGCGGTGCCGTCACTGATGTCAGCCCCCTAGCTCTAAACTGGGAAAGCTTTGGCTCCTGCGGGGTCTTAGTGCCTCCGGCACAGACCCAAATGTGGCAACAAATTATGAAGATATTTTGGAAGATTAACAATTATGGTAAGTACGTAATTTTCATTTTTCAGCTTTGGCTACAATTCGAGGGTGGCTTCAGTTCAGTGGCGGCTTTCCTTACGCGTTCAGCTGAGCTAATCTGTCAATGGTTAATTTAATCAGCTGTGTTAGCCGATTACTTGCCTGCATAATTAGAACACACCCTCCTGCTGGCAGACAGTGACAGTTATTGTGCTGCTTCAACTCCTGCAGAGGCAGGAACAGCTCTGGGATCATGTTCAGAGAAAAACTTTCTTCTATTAGGCAACAGTGGATCTGATCCGGATGCAGAGTCGGACAGCCAAGATGATCCCAACACTGAGGGATTACTGCAGACTCTGTTGTGTTCTTCATGTCTTTCAATTTCCTTTTGCTCAGCTTCAATAAAGACTAAAAATGTTTAGTTTTCTTTTGAATACTGGCTGTAGTGAGGTAACATATCGCACAACACTAAACAACAAAGACATGTCTCACCAAATTGTAACCGCAGCTGCAAAATAAGGGTGGCTTCTATTAGGGTAACTGGATTTATGTGCAGCTTCAATTGGGGGTGGCTACCATTCAGTGAGATACGTTAAGCTACAAACATTTCACCCACAGCTTTGTTTAAAAACACATTTGTGCTTCCTCTCATTTTGATAGTGGAGTGTCTGGTCTTCGGTCACCTACAGGTACGAAGTCTGTCCTGTATGATGGCCGCTGGCGAGTAAAAACCTGAACTGGTCCGTTCCATTACAAACCTTTTCAGTGAAAACAGCAGGCTAGGGATGCTGAGAGAGCAGCAGGCCTCTTCATGGTAAGCAGAAATCAAACCCTGTCGGTTCTCAGAGTCGTACACAGAGTAAAACCTGGAATACAAAGTAACCTTAAAATAAGTAACTGAACTTTCCTTCTTGGTCACTGCCATTTTTACATTTATTTTAAATTTCTTAATCCCTGGTGTAAGCAGTTCACATGCTGC
The DNA here is from genome assembly GCA_016271365.2 of Neoceratodus forsteri. Lineage (NCBI taxonomy): Eukaryota > Metazoa > Chordata > Ceratodontiformes > Ceratodontidae > Neoceratodus > Neoceratodus forsteri. The sequence goes on along the minus strand of CM057451.1, from coordinate 264,287,791 downwards.
TACATAGCTCATGTATTCATGATTTAATTGCTGGTTAGGAAGACAACTAAGAACACTGAGCAGGTAGCTCGTTTCCAGGTGCAGACTGAGGATGAAAGAGAAAAACAGGGAGGCAGTAGTATATACACAAAGTCACAGATAAACAAAACACACTGACACCCCCATCCCACCTATGAGCTTCCTGCTCCACTCGCTCCTCCCACCCACCCCATCTCCTTTCTGGCCCCCTACTCTTCCCACTGCACGCCTCCCCTCCCTACTCCCCAGGTCTGAGCTGACTGCTCTGTTAATGCCATGTGACTATACCATTAGTCAACTTTCATGTGATGTTATCACAACCTATGGCAATACATGTTACCAACCTGCAACCATAGTTCTACTAGAGAACACCGTTCACATTCACACTCTGGCAGCTGCTGGGCATACCTCAGTTCACTGGATACCTTCAAGATTGGCTCCTCCCACCACTTCTGGCGTATGTCCTCTGGCTCCACCATATCAGCATCATATTTTGCTCAATGTATTTATTTATTTATTGTATAACTGGATTTACAACCTTTGAGCCAGAGGCTCATTTACAAAGGTACCTCGACACAGAGAGAGTCAACATACTTACAGAATACAATCATACAGAATAACATAGTTTTACATAATTGCTTGAACACAAGGAGTAATTAAAAAACATTTCAGAATTGACAAGTTTAGCACCAGCAGGTACTGGCATTCGAAAGGGAGGCCATGGGTGGGGTTGGGTGAGGGTGAGTTCGGCCCAGAGGGCTACGTCAATAGTGTTTTGAGAGCAGCAGAGCATCTGTTAGCGACAGTGCAGCAGCAGGTGTTGAACAACAGGTTCCGTAGGGCAGTTTTGAAGGGGGCAATTTTGGTGGTGTTGGAAATGGCTGTGGGGAGAGAGATGAACCAGGACAAAGCTCTGTAGCTGAACGACCTCTGTGCTCGGGTGGTCCTAGTTCTGGGTACTAGTAAGGTGACCTTGTCAGCGGTTCTGGTAGTGACTGTGGAAGGTGCAAGTTGGATGGAGGTAGAAACCAAGGGGGGGGGGCCCGAGTAGAATCTTCTTAGTTAGTAGGCAAGTTTGGTAGTGGAGGCATTCATCGAGGCTAAGGAGTTTGGCTATGTCATAAAGCTGACAAGTGTGGGTGAGCCTAGGGGCACTGGTCACTAGTCTGCAAGCCTTGTTTAGGGTGACTCGAATCATGTTGAGGGCTGTGGAGTCAGCAGCACCATAGACCGGAAGGCCAAAATCCACAAAGGACATTACTGAGGACGTAATGGCAAGCCAGAGGGCATCAGGTGGGAGGCAGTCCTTGTGACGGTAGAGGATGCCAAGACTAGCGTTAGCAGTGGATGCGACGGCAGTAATGTGGGCATGAAAGGTGAGGGCCGAGTCAAAGGTGATCCCAACGTATTTGTAAGAGTAAACTTGTTCAAGTGGTTGATGAGTGCTGGGGAAGATTTGGAGGGGGGTTGTTGCTGGCTTTGTTCTGGTGGTGGGCAAAGAGCATTGCCTTGTTTTTTTGAGGTTAATGACTAGTCTGCTCTCCTTTAACCAGTTCTCTGCAACACTGAAAGAGCGTTGGAGGGAGTCTTGGAGGGAGGTGGGATTTCTGTGGGCGGCATAGATAATGGTGTCGTCGGCGTACAGGAGAATATTGCCAGAACAGGCACTGGGCAGGGTGTTCAGGTAGAGACTAAAGAGTAGTGGGCCCAAGATAAGAGCCCTGGGGAACCCCTGAGAGGATGTAAGCAGGCATCCATGCACCACCTGCCAGGGGAGGTTTAGTTGATTGTACAGATGTGAAATATACACCTATGTGTGACAAACCTACCGGTCTGCGCCCTAACTAGTGCCCGTCTCGCAGCCAGCTGTCGCAGACATTCACCCATGTTTGCCCCTCACTGTGTCCTTGCACCCCAGCTTGACCATGTGCAAAGGTGGCAAACCCCAGACACCTGGACCCCCTGAGCCCAGCCACCATTCCCCCAGGCTCAAGCCAAGGCCGACTGCTTGAACCCCAGCGGAAGCGTGGATTCTGCCTTATCAAACTACACACCACTCCTTTCACTGTATCAGGAAGAAATATACTTTTAGACTGATTACACCAGAATCAGTGTGCCTCTTCATAATGATGGGTACCCCAAGGATTCACATATTAAAATGCACTGCAAGTCTGTATATTGTGCTAAATAATAATTTTATTTCCACAATATGTTTACAAATTGGGTGAGAAAATTACAGGAAAAATAATGAAAATAAAGTGACAAACCATAACACACACAAACTTAGCTTTCTTACAGTTAAATCAAAACTTGCAGATGAGCACGCATAGAAAAGAAATGGGTCTCTTGTCTTTGGAGAACTCAAACCTACAGTTGTGGTCTCCCCCTTAAGTTTCCAATAAATGAGCCATTGTGTATATGTCACCATGATCCCCCCCCTTCAATGTGAAACATGCTCTCTCCTTATATGGCCTGCTCTCATGTCCCAGCCATGCCCGACACATAAAAAACATTATATTTGAAAAAGGATGCCATGTAAGTTTCTGCGTTGTCACAGAAACAAAATACTCCGCGCTTGGTCAGCACGGAAACTTCTGCTAGCTGAGGGCCGCCCACAACATCATCATGCAAGGGCGTCTACATAAATGTGGATGGCCCCATCTCTCTTCAGTTCCCAGCTCGAGATTGTGCTCGGAGGACTCTCTTCTTGGCATACCAGGAGATTACACCAGTGCCTCTGATATTAGGCAGATGTAGGTACTGAAGAGAGCAGCCATGAAAAATCCCAAGGTAGAACTGGATGCCATATTCCTCTACTGCTGATAAAAAGGGGGAAGGAGGAAGGGCAGGTATGGCCTAAGGGAAGAGTCACTCAAGATCCACTGTTATGGTAAACACATAACTATTCTGTCTTCTTCAACGATAGATCCTCCCTTGGGCCACACCTTTGGAACGAGTCCCAAGCTGTCCCAAAAGCCAACAGGGAGGATGGTGAGTCTGCTTGTGACAGTACGCCATGCAGAACAGCAACTTTGAAGCTCGCTCGTCTGCGAGAAGCAATGTCCAGACTGTAACGTTTAGTATAGGTGTTGGCAATACTCCATGTGGCTGCAGTGCAGATGTCAGCCACAGATACATTTCTGAAGCTAGCAATAGATGTGGCCATACCCCTTGTGGAATGACCATGAACCACATCAGGAAGTTTCTTACCATACTTCATATAACAAAACGTAATACAATGTCCTAGTCATTTGACCAAGCACTGTTTCGATACAGGAAAGCCCTCTTTACCAGGGTGAACAAAACAAATAAAGGAGAAGACATTCTGCAGTCTTTGGTGCGAGCACCGTAGTATATTAGGATTCTATGTACATGTTTTTTAATTTTTATTTAGTTGTTTATCCAGGAGTAGCACACTAAGCAGAAAGCTTTTTTACAGGTGCGACCTGGGAGCACAGGGAAGTTAAGTGACTTGCTCAGGGTCACACAGTATGCAAGTGGAAGCTGTGGGATTCAAACCGTAGTCTGGTCTGCTGGATGTCACCAGATTTGCAGCTCAGAGCCTTAAACCACAGCGCTATACTGCCTCCCATCCATCCAAAGTATAGTGTAATGCTTCACCCTGATTGGCATGCTCTAGAAAATAAAACTGGAAAGTGGATGGTTTGATTTAATGAAAACTCAGACCCCACCTTTGGCAAAAAAATGAAAATTACATACTCACTGTAATTCTTGATCTTCCAGAATATCTTCATCATTCTTCACTGGTGGGTCTTAGGCTGGAGGCACCAGGACAAAGCAGGACCGTATCCCTTTAAAGTTATGGAGACAGTGGACTGATGTCGGAGATGGCACCACCCAAGAGGCGAATGAATGATGTGGTGCTCATGGGCTGGCCAGTAACCAACGCCAGCCCCCTTGCCTCCTCAGTTCTGTTTGCCTAGCACAGGAAAGAAAGGGTAAGAAAAAGGGAAGTGTTAGAGCAAAGGAGCCCAAGGAAAGACAAAAGGATATAAAAAGAACAAATGAATAAAAGCTGACCAATAGAAGATGATGATTTTGGGAGGCGGGTCTTCCAAATGACCACGGATGACCAGGACAACTGGGCAGGAGACAGAGAGAGAGATAGCAGCAAGGACCCCAAATTCTCAGCAGAATAGCACGGGTGTCAGAAGAGTTGGCTGGCTTTCAACCAAAGAAGAGTATGGCTTATGCTCTCTAAAGGCTAGCTGAGTCTCAAACAAAGAACATGGTCCATGAGAATGTCGAAGGGTCAACTAGAGGGATAGATTGCAAGGAACGGATTACTTCCCTGAAGTCTCAAAAACAGAAGAAAAACTGTGAGCCCTGGGGAAAAAACATTGCCAGCCACAGCTGACCAGCTGAAGGCACGAAAACCATAATAGGCTAGAGATTAGAACTCCCATATGACTAAAACATAATGTGGGAGAGGGAAAGCCTTCGATCTCTAAGGTCTGAGAAAGCTGATTCAAGGCTCAACAGTGCATCAAAAGATCCGGAGTCAAAGCCAAGGATATACATAGGAGCTTGGAAGAGAAAAATGCAACCCCTGAGAGGGGAAAGACGACTGAGAAATGGGTTCCCCATCAAAGGACAATTGCTAGGTATAGGAATCCACAATAAGGAAAGGATTCCCATCCTCCTGACTCATAGGTCCAATACGAGTCAATTAGCTTGTTCAAACCATAATTAGACTTGCCACATATCAGTGGTAATAACTGGTTTTATTATTACCCATGTATTCATCTAGTAATCCAGACTCTGGCTGAAACATCCTAAAAATAGGGGATTAAGAGAAAGAGATATAACTGTGACGCACTGCCATCTGCTTATGGTTATTGTATAATATTTGTATTATGAATCAATGGTCTGTGTATGAAATTGTCTCACACAAGTTAGCAGTTTGGCTTTTAACCTTCAAGCTGTCAGTGAGGATGTTATTAAACTGACCAGAGGAACCATTAATTAAGACTTCCTTCCAGAGGGATAGTTTATGGCCCTCATCACCTGCTGCTGCTGCCTTTGATGTTGGAAACTAAATACGAGTTTTATGACATCAGGAAAAGGGCGTCATTTGGCTGATTCCTGTTGGCTTTCTCATACCTTAGTGACAAACTGTAGGGTTGTAAACGTCAAAAGAAATGGTTAATCAAAGGTTGTCATATTTAGGAAATGTTTTTTTCTGATGTTACCATTAATTAAAAATACCTTATTGTAGAAATTATGTTAGAATTAATTCTAAAAGGAGGAGATGGCTGACTCACCAAAAGGGGTGGGGACAGGGATCTTGAAAATGAAACACACTATCTGGGAAAAGGCATATGATTTTTGGGCTCTGAGAGAGACTTAAATTCTCTGGACTTTTGAAAAGCACTCAAGGGTAACATATGGACAGAAAAGATATTGAGTGATTGTGGTGGGAGTCTTTGTTCTGTAACTTCCCAATTTTTTATGTGATTGTGAGCTCTTGATATTGGTTCTGTATTTTATTTCACCCGTTTTAAACTTTTTAGTAAATAACATTTTCTTTATTATACTGCCTGGGTCTTCTCAGTCCTTTCTGCATGTCATTGCTGAACCGGTATTAAGTCTGACAGCTGTAAGGGATTGCATGGTGTTACTAAGCCTGAAAAAGGTAAGAAATACCTGGGCCTCATATAGAGTTTTAAGGGTTCATTTTGAAAACCTGGCTAGGAGCTCCTGGGCGAAAGATTGTACCGCATCCCCCCAAAGAGGGTACATATCCGAGCCTGTTAATTGGGTATGCTAGCATAAGGTTCACAGTTTGAATCCCTCCGGAACTCGAGGCTAATAGATGATTCGGACCCAAAGCAGACAGGAACCCCGTCTGTTACCTGTTCACACTATTGCGCTCTGAGGTTGGCACTGTGGGAGCAGAGGTCCTGACCTGCGGAGTGTGTTTATGACAATAACAGGCCACTAAAACAAATGCAGGAGAACAGAAAACTGAACTGGTAAGGGAACTAGGCTACAAATCTCAAAAGCTTCCAGTCCTTAGAGTGCCTGCTTCCCTGCAAGGCCTTGTCCCCAGTGGGGATCAGAAAAGACTTTCCTACAGCAAACAACTACAGATCCCCTTCGCCTAGAGGGTGTGTGTGTGTGTGTGTGTGTGTGCGTGTGTGAAGTAAAACAAAGGCTAGTACAGTCCACTGCTACTAAAAAGGTCTCTCTCCATTTTGTTTTTGTTAGACAGAAGAGGGAAAAGGGGAAAAAATTAAAATTACATACCTACCGTAATTCTTGATCTTCTTGGACAAGTCTCCACTACTCATTCACACTAATGGGGACTATGCCGGAGGCGCTAGGACTTAGCAGGAGCCAAAAATCTTCAGGAGGGCCAGCGCCTAGGTAGGGCCACGAGGAAGCGGCACTGCGAGCCCGGCTCACACCGTATAGGTTACCTCGGCATTGACCCTCCAACTGCCTCAGTATCTTTTTTACTAAGGCGGTACAGCGTTAACTAACTTAGTGAAACTAACTTATGTCGGACATAAGATAGTCTGAATGACCAGTGTAAGAAGGGTCAACACAACACAGTCTTCACAGCCCAGCCATCGAGGGAGTGAACACCAAAAACAGATAAGTGAACTCGGGGGATGGAGGGTGGACATGTAAATGAGTGGTGGAGACTTCGACAAAGAAGATCAAGAATTACGGTAGGTACGCCATTTTCATATCTTCCTGGACATAAAGTCTCCATCACTCATTCACACTAATGAGAGAGTACCGAGCTGAAACAATCCCCCGAGAAGGGCGGCAGGAGAAAAGCACTCACTTAAGACAGAAGTCCCTTAAGGACTGTCCTGCCAAAGGACTGATGCTGTGTGCCATGGACATCCAAAGCGTAGTGCTTTACAAACGTGTGCACAGAGCACCATGTTGCTGCACTGCAGGTGTCTGCAAAGGGCACGTTTCAAATTTCTGCCAGAGATGCCGTGAGTGCCCTGGTAGAATGAGCGTATATTCTGCCTTCCAGCTTAACCTGTGCCATGGAGTAGCACTGGCAAAGACATGCCACTAGCCACACCGAAATACATCTAATAGCAACAGGCTGACTCAGCCGGGCCATGCTGAAAGAGACAAACAGTTGTTTTGATGTGCGGATTTCCTTAGTTCTGCCTAAATAGAACCGCAAAGCTCTCGCCATCCAGAGAATGTAGGGGACGCTCTTCCTCATTCTGGAAGTTAGCGAAGTAGGTTGGAAGGACCAAGGGCTGGTTCAGATGAAATTCTGAGACCACGTCGTCGAGGCACAGGTCAGGAAGCATAGGAAAACCAGGAGCAGTTTTAGAATTCACCAAAAATATTTATTTACACTAACAGTAACATAAAACAATAAACTTGTTCAGTATAACTATTTACAAAGGCAAAATAAAATAGAGAACATCCAGCAGAGTTTTCCTTCAATCTGCGTCCCTTTTCTTTTTCCAGCAGTTGCAGCTCAGCTCTCTTATTAGTCCTTCCAACCCCCATTCTTAACAAGCATCCTGTTCTCGTAAGTATCAGGCATGTGCAGCTAGAACACAGTGTCCCAGAGTCGAGGCCCCCTTTTCCACAGCTCTTCTGCAAAAGGCTCAAAAATTTGCACTCAGGTAACCTCTCGAGTTCCCAATAGTTTTTTGCAATCATCTCAAAATACAATTATATACATTAGCAAAAATTAACACAATATAATTTCCAAACAGAGGGATCCCAATATCAGTTACATTTCCACATGATTTGCATATATTTTTATTTCAGCAGATATGCAAGGGAGAAAAAGACAAACAGCAAGTGAAGACAGAGACAGGGAGAGACAAAGAATTGCAAGACTGTAGGGGTGATCAAGTCCAAGGTCTCACAGGAAAATCTGGTTACGCAACCAGACAGCGAAGAGACAGGAAAGGAAAGAATAGAACAGATCCCTGCATTTAAACACTTTCTCCAGAACAATTGGGACAGGGTCTTATTCCACCCTGTCACGGACCACTTTAGGGAGAAACTTAGGGTGAGTTCGCAGAATCACCCTGTCTTTGTGAAATACAGTATAGGGGTGTGTGTGTGTGTGTGTGTGTGTGTGTGTGTGTGTGTGTGTGACCAAAGCATGTATTTTAGACACTCTGCAAGCAAAGGTAATGGCTACAAGGAAGGAAGTCTTCCAGGTCAGAAACTTCAGCTCACAAGTTGCTAGGGGCTCAAAAGGTTTACGGGTGAGCATGTCTAGCATAAGATTAATGTCCCAGGTGGCTACCAGTTGTCTGACTGGTGGCCTAGTGTGTACTATATCCTTAAGGAACCTCTTGACCAAAGGTAACTGAGCCAGAGACATGGATTGTACGGGCTCGTGGGATGCTGAGATCGCGCAGAAGTGCACCTTTATGGCTGAGTATTGCAGACCTGTATTTGACACGTCCAGAAGATACTCCAGGACTTTGTTTGGTGGGCAGGAAAAAGGATCTCAAGAGGACTTTGCGCACCAGATGGAGAACCGCTTCCACTTAGCCGTTTAAGTTTTTCTAGTAGGTGGCTTGCATACCGCTAACAAAATATCTGAGACCCTAGGTGAAACGTCAGACCTACTCACTTCTATCTCCTTGGGAGCCAGGCATAGAGGTGAAGGGATCTCAGGTTGGGATGGACCACTGGGCCCTGGGTCAGCAGGTTCACTTGAAGTGGAAGCTGTCTGGAGAAGTTTCCGATAATCTGTTGATTAATGGAACTCAGATCTGATGAAGTCAGAACGGGGCGATGAGGATCATTCTGACCCCCTCCAGTCTGAGCAGCAGTGGCACCCTCTGAACTAAGGGAAGAGGAGGTTATGCATACAGAAAACATCTTGTCCACCGCAGTCTGAATGCATCCTGACAGAAAACGCCAGGTTCTGGATTTCTGGAGCAGAATAAAGGCTGTTTTGCATTAAGTGGGGACGCAAAAAGGTCCAGGTCTGGAGTTCCCCACTCTTCGAAGAGCGATTGCACGACGTTTGTGTCTAGAGACCACTCGTGAGGATCTGTTTCCGTTCTGCTGAGACGATCCGCCAGATCGTTCTGCACTCCCGGCAGGTAAACCTCTTGGATCAGAGCCTTGTGCTCTAGGCACCACTCCCACACTCTCATTGCGTCCCTGCATAAGGGGTAAGTGTGTGCTCCGCCCTGTTTGTTAATGTAGTACATCACTGTTTTGTTGTCCATTTGAAGGAGAATGATGTTGTGGCAGAGAATGTCCTTCAGAGCTTGGACTGCATACAGGACGGCTCTCATTTCTAGAAAATTTTTGTGGAGTTGAGACTCGTCCCGATTCCATCGACCCTGAGTGTAGAGATCTTGACAGTGAGCTCCCGAGTAGGGATGGATCCATGGTGATGGAGAGCTGAGATTCTAGAGGGGCAAAGGGAAACCCTTCCAGAAGGTTGTCCTCTTGAGTCCACCAAGTGAGAGACCATTTTAGAGGTTCTGTCACCTTGATGTGAAAGGACTGGGGATGTGTGGTAGGGGTCCACTGAGTGCTGAGCATCCACCGAGTAGTCCTCATGTGAAGATGAGCCAGAGGCACAGTGAACACTGAAGATGCCATGAGACCCGGCATCCGCTGCATCGAGAGAGCTCGAACTGAGTTGTTTTCTCTGATGAAGTGGGCCATCTGAAGGATGTCATTCCTTCTGTCCTCCGGAAGAAAAGCATTTGCGCTGGAGGTATCCAGAAGGGCTCCTATGAAGAGGGGCCGTAGCAGCGATTTTCCCAAATTTAACAGAACTCCCATGGCTTCCTGAGTCTTGACTGGAGGAGCTTGCTGGAAGCCAGTCATCCAGATATGGAAATACTTGAATTCCGAGCTCCCTGATATGCGCTGCAAGAACTGCAAAGCACTCTGTAAAGACTCGAGGTTTGGAGGATAACCCAAAGGGCAGGACTCTGAACTGGTAGTGTTGACCCAATGCCACAAATCTGAGATACTTGTGGTGGTTTCGGTGTATGAGAACATGCTGGTAGGCATCCTGCATGTCTAGGGAGGCCAGTCAGTAGTTCCGATGACTCAGAGGTAACAGGGAGCCAAGCGATATCATCTTGAACTTCTCCTTGTAAAGGAATTTGTTTAACTTCCTTAGATCGAGAACAGGACGCATGCCACCTGTTTTCTTTGGAACTAGGAAGTAATGGGAGTAGAAACCTGTGTTTCGCTGATCCAGAGGAACTACTTCTACTGCCCTGTTGTTCAGAAGGCCTTGAATCTTGGAAGCAAGAAGGTCTGACTGAGAGAGACACAGCTTGGGCTGTTTGGGTGTGTGATCTCGAGGGGTTTCTGAAAGGTTTAGAGAGTATCACTAGCAGATTATCCTGAGTACCCACTTGTCTGAAGTGACTGACTTCCACTGGTCGTAAAATTGAGTCAGATGCCCTCCTACTGCCGAGGAAGAGTCCCCCTCGGACAGCTGAGGTGGGACTTGGGCCGGAATCTCAAAGGGTGGCACTAGGCACTTTGGGGCCCTCTGCCTTCTGCTGCATTTTCATTTGCGGCTGGGGGGCTTGATTTCTGCTGAAGACCCCTTTGCCTTTATCATGAAAGGACTGACAGTTATGAAACTGTTGCTGGTTCCTGCCTCGTTGAGGGGCTGCAGATGGCGGCCTGGCCGTTTTAACAGCCGTTCTAGTTTTCTGTGTGGCCTCTAGTGCCTGCTCAACCTGAGGACCAAACAGATACATACCATCAAAAGGTAAACTCGTAACTCTCTGCTGGGCATCATTTGTGAATCCCGATGTGCGTAACCAAGAGTGGCACTGGGTGCATATACCAGTTGCTGCTGCTCTGGAAGCAGTGTCAAAAGCATCCATAGCAGCTTTAAGCTGCTTATTATTGGATTCAATGCCTCCAGTAACGGTCTGAAGAAGCTCTGTGCTAATGTTTAAATCTGGACGAGCTTCTACAGCGGCCTTGAGCGAATGCCAGAGGGTATACTCATACTCAGAGAAATAACCCTGGTAGCTTACAGTGCGCATGCCCAGGGTGGAGGCAGCAAAGACTCACTTCCCCAAAGTGTCAATTTTGCGTGATTCGTTGTTTACTGGGCGTGCCCTAGATTCTTGAGGAAGAATGGCTTTGTCATTCTCTGCCAGGAAAAATATGGTATCAGCAAAGTCTTGTGAGGCCAGAATAGGACGATCCTTGGGAGGGGCATATTTCCTGTCTACGGAGTTGGCCACAGATGGAATAAGAGCCGGATTATCCCACACCATTTGAGAGAGAGTCTCAAAGGAGGGTTGCATGGGAGGAGTCAATTCCACAGGAATATCCGGAACGTGCAGATACTGCAGACGCAGTAGCTTCCCAGGGACAATCTCCGAAGTCTGGAGAGAGAGAGAGAGAGAGAGAGAGTAGAATTCATGTTCTTAACTAGAGATTTAAAGGAAATGCCTTCGACCAAAGCCTCTGCTGGAAGAGAAGGCTTATTTGCCACCCCCAGAGAGGAATCGTCATCAAAGTCACCCCCCAATCGAAGATCAGGATATGGGGGTGTGGGGTAGGGTGTATAGTGTGTGTGTGGGGGGAGAATTTTAATTCCTATATAATAACTGGGGAGCGTTTTCTTCCATTGGAAATCTGGGTTATAATTCACCATTATAACTCGTGGGTTATAACTGCGAACATGTGCGGTTTCGATACTCCCATGTCACTCTTCCCACGCTCTCCGCTGTGCCTGGACTCTACACGCCATGAGTCGTGATAATTTAAAAAAAAAAAGAAACTTGCCTACTTGCCTCCTGTAAATAAATTAAAAAAAGAATAAAGAAAAGGTTTCGGGACCGTTCCTCTGGAGCGCTGACCGCACTTCTCCACTCCGGACTTGCTTCCTCCACACCAAGTACCACAGTTTTATTTTGTATAATTGCTGTGGCGAGAAAATGGTCCCCAGCAATTATATAAAATAAAACACTGGGGTGTGTGTTTAACTTTTGAGTTTTTACACACACCCCTCAGTGTTGGATGCTTAAATAAACCTCTCGAGCTTCGCTCTCGGAGTTTATGTGGCATCCAACACCTCGGGGTGTGTGTAAAAACTTGTTAAATGCACAACCCCGTGCATTATTCTATATTTCTTATTCAGGTTCCTTAGACATTTTCAGTACATCAAGTTGTTATATTATACACCAAGAATTTATTGAAATCTGTACGTACCAGGCTGCTTGGTCTTAATTTCTTGGTGGTCCTTGACAAGTAGTTTTTTTTTTTAGACACTTATACTGCCAATTTATATTTATATTATCATTTATAAACTCCTGTTACTACACTATAGGCTTTTGAAGTTTATGGGGCATAATATCTAGCTGGAGAGTATAGATGGGTAATGGGTCCAGCTAAGTTTTACATGGTATGCAGTGTGTAACTACTGATCTTTTTAGGAAAACTTTACTGGTTACTATAGATATATATATATATATATATATATAGATGCTTCCTGTAGTCCTATCTTGTGGTGCTTGTTTTTAACTGATAATTTTAGTATGGCTTTAATCGGGGGTTCAGTAACTGCATTCTTATACACATTGTGACACTCATAATTTGATTTAAGAGCCATCTGCTCAAGTAGTTGTTATAAGTCAATTTAATTTACATGCAGTGGAGTTCTTTGTATGTCTTCTACACTAAGCACCTCTGACCCTTGAACTCTCTCAGCTAAAGGCGAAATGGTACTGCTAAGCTTCTCTGACATCATCTTCTGCTTTTTTAAATGAGTATTTTAAACCAATGGGGATTTTTTTCTGCTTTTTTTCTCTGAGTGTTAAAAGTATTGGTTTTTCTAAATAACTGTCATTACGCTTCTGACGAAGAACTTGTTAGTCCAAAAGCTAAAGCACTTTGTTCTTTTTGTTTCATCTATGTTGGTCCAATAAAAGGTATCAAATCATTTGCTTCTGGATCTGTTCTTACAAGTACCAATATGGCAAATATTAAATCTGACTTAAGACAGAAACTTACACACAGTGCGGTAGCCTGCATTATGCAGCCTCTCTCACAGGACGTGCTCACCAATCCAGATCACACACTGCAGGGCTTTCAATCCTATTACGCCTCCCTATACAAGGCAGATATTAATCCTACCCCAGATGCAGAACATTACCTCTCTCATTTGAAGCTCCCTATCTCGACTCAGGAGCAACGGCAGCAACGGTTAACCCCTATCACTGAAGATGAACTACTTTGCCGCCATTGCCAAACTAACAAATAATACAAGTCCAGGCCCTGGTGAATTTACTGCTGAATTTTACGGGGCCTTCCATGACACCCTTAGCGCACCACTGTATTGCACTTGCAGGGCAGTCTTTCAGTAGGACCATGTTCCACCTACCTGGAAACAGGCTGTTTCAGCAAGTCGCAAGTCTAGAAAAGACTCTCCTCTGTTCCTCATATAGATCTACAGTATTTCTATTCTTAATATCAATTAAACTGTTTACAACTACAATAACAAAGCGTTTAGAACCCCTACTCCCAAGCCTCCTTAATAGAGATCAAACAAATTTTGTTCTTTCCCATTAAAAGCAAGATAATATCAAATGAACCCTGCACATCCTTCACCATGCCATTTGGTTGAATGTCCCGTTTTCGTTGCTGAATTTGGATGCAGAGAAGGCGTTTAACTGGGTGGCATGGCCCTTTTTATTTCATACTCTACAATGATTTAATATTCCATCACAATACATAATTTTGCTTCAGTCCCCCTATGATAACCCTACGGTTTATGTTAAGATGAATGGCAGTATATTCCCATCTTTTACTCGAGAACGAGGTATTCGTCAGGGCTGTCCTCTTCGCCCTTTTGGTTGCACTTTATCTTCATAACATCTGTCCCCAACACTTCGCCCAACTCCTTCACTCTAATCTGAATATTCCAATCTGAATAGTCCCGTTTTTTTTTCCTGGGCCCACACGAACAAAAAGTCGCTCTCTACGAGGATGACCTACTTATCTATTTAAAGAACAGCTTCATTGTTCACCCCCCCCCAAACATTTAAGCTACTTTACCTGGCCCCAAGTTGCCTATTAAAAATTCCATTTATTTCTACCTTGTCTAAAAGATACATTAGATCATATCTGGCTCCGTGAGAGCCAACATCCTAACGCTGTCACTTCCAGTTGTTGACACACCCCACGTTAGCACATTTGTGATGTCAAAAAATGAACTGTGCGAGGATGTACTCCATAGAGTTGAATGGGGACAGTTTTTACATCGATTTTATTATGATTTAGAATTCCGATTATAAGAAAATCGATGTAAAAACTGTTCCCATCCAACTCTATGGAGCGAGTCCTCGTGCTGTTCATTTTTTTAATCACAAAACATGACAGTGTTGGGGCGAGCTGGCCAAATCAGGAAGTGGCAGCGTTCTGGCTGTCAGCTCCATGGAGCCAAATATACAATCTATTTTTTAAACAAGGCAGAAATGAATGGAATTATTAATGGCAGACAACTTGGGACCAGGTAAGGTATCTTGTGTGTGTGTGTGGGGGAGAGAGAGACATCGCAAGGTCAGAACCTGCTCTTTAGCCAACCCAAATATCTCTTTACCCCCACCTTTGGGACATATTAACCTTCTTTGGATGGATTTCAGGCTATAAACTTAATACCACTAAAACAGAAGTCCTGCAAATTCACTATCTGCCTACCCCTGAAAGCAAAACTAGATTTCAATTCTGTTAGTTCTCCAGCTCCCTAAGGCTCAGCTACTCAATATACAGCTCATTTGAAAGATTTTGAGCTGCAAGAGGAAGAATTCCTCAACCTACCTAAAGTTTTATTTTCCTCGGTGAATGGCATAGCCATGAATATTGACAATCCCTATATCTAAAATACTGTCATTCTTAAAAAAAAAAAACTCCTCCCGTTCTGCTATCTCGTAACATCCATTCCCCACACAAGAGGTTTTCTTCCTGCCACACTGGACGCTGGTTTCCTTGTCAAGGCTCAGTTAGGTCCTGTGTACTGGTTTCAGCTGCTCAGCGAATCGTAGATTCTTTCTTCTGAGGATTTGGTGCAGGGGTTCGATATACCCAGAACTCATTTTTATAGATGCTTACAAGCTCAAATTGCAAAGTGTTAGTCGTCCACTATGAAGACACAACTCTGTTCCAGTGTGAAGTGAATCCATTCACAAAACAGTCTTTAAATGAACTAAAGATGAGATATAAAAAGAAAACTTTTTATGTTTCTTGTGTCACTTCTTTGAGACAGAGCAATCCCATAGTTTCACCTGTCTGCTCTAACGTACAATATTAGTTACTTCTGTTCCTGCTGTATGACTTGGATTTTTATATCTGCCTTTTGGAGACAGGTTAACGTCCTAGCCGCTTTGTAACAATAATAAAAAGAAAAAGGAACACATGCAGCTTGAATGAGGCTATTTTAATACATGAAACTCTACATCTTATTACACATACCGAACAACTCCCCGGTTTCTTTTATGCCCCTTCACACTGGCTCCTCCTACCCTCAGGCTTCACGGGCAGCCCCCGGTTGCGGTCAGTCACCTCCACGGAGTCTTTGCTATGCCCCCCCCGGCCGAGTCAGGGTGGGGTCAGTTCCCCCAACATTCCTCATTTCATCAGGTGAGTGCCATGAACCGGTGGGCGATAGAGGTCCGGGGAGCTCCCGCGGGCCATCATCAAGAAGGTGCCAGGGCCATTTTTCCTTGTTTCCTCCCCGGGGACATCACCTATACAGACGTCAACATGAGCCCCACACATACCCATGTGTCCATCTACCTGCCAACATCAGTGAGGTCCCTGCCCTACCAGCCACACTACCACCTGTGGTCACCCAGGCAGCAGTCCTGGGGCGGAGCTCAGACCCCCAAGTAGACAAGCAGTCCATGGGATGCTCAAACTTACCTCCGGCTGTTCAGAACTCGGGTCACAGGTGTCGTGAGTGGCAGAGCTACCACTATGCCAATGGGCCGCCCACCACACCATTTTTTTCCTCCATCCGGATTGAGGCCCACAGCAAGTCAATACCCCCATACCTGCTGAGACAAGACCGATCTACCCTCTAGTTCTATGAAACCCATAAATGGTAGCCAGAACCCCATCATTTTACCCATCCATAGACGGAGCTCAGCAGTGATATTTTTCCATTCGATATATGTTTTTGATTATTGAAATCCAGTCACTTAATTTCGGGGTGTAGCCATCTTTTGTAACTGCCCTACCGCTGCTGCCAGTAGGATATCCAGGAAAGACTCTGGATGATTGGTTCTTTTCTGCTTGGGGAGCTTCCCAAAATCAGATGTTCAAAACTGGGGTGCCAGGTCTACACTGGACCATATTTCTGTCCTATCTCAGCCCAAAAGGGCTATAGCAGAGGGTAGTCCCAGCTGATACGGTACAGAGTGCCCCCCTCCAACATCGGTCACAGTGACCCCTCGTGTAATGTTTTGTTCTGGAAGGAGTGAGGAAGAAGTGACTCACAATCTTCCATCTGAACTCCCTCCAGTTACTGGAGTCTAAAGTACGAAAGACACCTTCCCAAATATATTTCTGGTCCAGAGGGCTGAAACTCAACCCCAACTCCCTCTGCCGAGGGCTGAAACTCAATTTCGGCTCCCTCTCCCTGGCTAGTTGAAATGCAAGTGTAGTGGCAGTTCCCTAGTATGAATGAAAGCTTAGACAAGCAGGGAAATGTATTTTTTATGTAGATGTCCATCTGCTGCTTGTTCAAAGATCTGGCATACTAGGTGTGGATCTGTCTGTACGTCCCTCATTCGGTCTTCCATCCTAAGGAATGAGACTACTGTACCTGAAGGTACCAAAAGAGATTAGCCCTTCGTAATCTGGACTCTCTTTGCATTTGTGCAGATGTTTTGGGTACCCTGTCCTGTACGAACTAAGAGAATTGGTTAAGTCCCATACTCATCCATCTAGAGAAAGTGCTGCCCATTAGTGTGTGTGGTATGAATTCCACACACATTTATTTATGTAAGTATGGGAGGCAAAAGAGCCACCAACACTGAGTTCCCTCCTGACCGCTCCCCGGGTCCTATACAACTGCTAAATCCAAGGATTGGTTGCAGCCAAAGGAGTCAGTTTCTCCGCCAGGGCGTTAAGCTTCTCTAAGGGGTGGCTACTGTACCTAGGTTACTACCGAGTTCATGTGATACCACAAGCTCAGAATTTTTACAAACCTTGAGATAGCAAAGTGAGTGGCAAGGGTACCACTCCCCAACTAATTCAAATGGTAATAAGATACCCTGCCAGGTAAAAGAACATGGAACACCTGATCTCCAGACTATATCAGGCCCTGCAACACTTATAGGACACAACTACTCAATATATCTGTAAAATCTGGGTGGGAACTTCAAGTTACTCTTTTAGATAAACAATGGTATTCATGCTGTTTCAGTAGCCATACGGTAACATCATCCCACATGTGGGAATAATACACATGGAAATTTCATAACACCTGATAAGCTAATCAAATACCTTCCTCGCAGAGGGGGCCGGGTGCTGGAGGCCCTGCAGCCAGTGATCAAGTTAAGACCGTACTCTCTGGTCCTGCCAAGTCATTTAAAGGGCAATTTTCAGGAGCTTTTGGGAACGACAATATCCAACTGCAAGCCTTTTTGTTTTCATTTTTTTAGATCCACCAGAGGGATATCGTTCTTCTACTTATTGAAAATTACTGAATGCAGCAACTACTGTAGCCAGAAATGCAATGACTAAATTCTCCTTAACTCCCAACTATCCCTTATATTCAGCTGTGGAGACAGTTAATGAGCTCTGTTTATCATATGGAGAAGCTAACTGCAAATCTGAATAACTGCTATTCTAAATTGGAATTATGATGGGGATGCTAGTGTAGTGCCCCAAATTCGGTGGTACCACAGAAATTAAGTAACAAGGTGCCCTTTAGCGTCCCCATCAGAGTAGGTATCAGGGCAGCGCAGGGGTAGTGGTTGGAGACACCTTGCAGTGTGTGGGACCCCCTCCTTTTCCCTGGTGCAGTCATGGGCAGGAAATTAAAAAAAAAAAGTTTTTCTCTATGGCTGCCTGCTCCTGCTCTCTTCGACCCCCCCCTCCAAGCGGGCTGCATGAGCAATGGTGGCCATGCGCTGGGATTGTCACCCCTGCCCAGTGCATGGCACGTAGTTAAAAAATACGGCTGGCAAACGGAACCCCAAATGTAAATTTTGAAGGTAGCCTGTTTTTACTGGGCATTTGGAGATAGTCTGGGTGGACATAGGACACAGAAAGCACTTGGGGACCTGTGTGGGATTACCTTGGTGGGTTGAAGCCGTCCCAGTGGCTTGTCTGCACTCCTCGGCTCCCCAGTTAGTGGTCCCCGATCTGTAGCTATCTGCGTCCAGTCAGCGGCGGGTAGTGTGCCGCAGTCGCTCCAGAAAAAGAGAAAGAGCGGTCCGTTTAGGGCTCAGTCAGACCCATTTTATTATTTATTTTTAATTAGTTTCTCCAGTCCCTCAGCAGCGGCATACTGAAGAGCCACAACCAGAAAGACAGCGTTGGCCATCGTAAGGTCCCCATGGGATACAAGCTGTGCCTGCCTGCTTAAAGTCCCTCCCTCTGCAGCAACACCTCCCAGACTCCCTCAGCATCATTCTTCACCCCAGACCGGGGCAGTGAGTTGGCGGCAGCATCCCTGCAATGTGCTGTCCACCAGTTAGTAAATAAGTTATTTTTGTTGTAAAGGCACTAGGCACGGAGAGAGTCGGCCGATGGCAGAGAGGAGGGGAGAGTCTAGAATTTAAATATTTATGAGGGCAGAGCCAAGGTGGGACCAGAGCAGAGAGGCCCATAGTGAGGGGCGTAAATATTTATGAGCGGGCCCTGCACAGCCCTAAGACAATAGTTTAAAGGGGCCACGCACCTAAAGAGTCTTTAAGGGGAGAAGGCTACCCCCACAGTGTAAAAAAAGGGGCAAGTAGAGTAGGTCCACAGTCTGAAGGGGCTCAGCCACGGGTAGGCCCACAGTCTAAAGGGGCCCAGCACCTTAAAGAAGCCAGCCGGCAGGACAAAGTGTTAGGACAACAAGGCCCGAATTCATTTGTTAAAAGGCTAACAAGGCCTGAATTCACTTGTTAAAAGGGCAATCAGGCACAGTACCTTAAAGGGCCCAGCCAGTAGGCCCGATAGTATTTGAAGGGGCAGCATATGCCCAGTGTGTTTAAAGGGGCCCAATCAATCAATCAATCACTTTATTTAACCCAGTCAAAGTATCCTCCGTTTAAAGGGGCCATACAGCATTTAACTAGCTATTATGCTCACAGTTGTATGGGAGCCCGATTTAGTTAGAGGGACCCCACCTCAGTTAAGCTCCCACCACTTGGAGAGATACCCAGATTTATGCTCACGAACTGTGGTGTGGACATTCAGAGACTGTGATATTGACCCCTACTGCTGGAACTGTGATACTGAGGCTAACTGTTCGAACTGTTACTTTTATTTGAACTACTGAAACTGAGCAAGTTTTCTGAATTGAGTAATTGCCCCAGGGTTGCAGTTACATTGCATTCACAGACTCACAGAAGCTTGATGGCAGAAAAGGACCATACTAGCCCATCTAGTCTACCCTTCCCCCCCACACACCTCCCCTTCCCTGCCAGCCCCCGCCCTCCCCATGATACTCAGCCCCATATGCTTGTCCCATGCCCTCTTGAATTCTTCCACTGATTTAGCCCTCACCACTCTGCCTGGTTGTCTGTTCTAGGGCTCCACCACCCTCTCCATGAAGAAACGCCCTCACACACTACCCCTGTATCTTTTTCCTTGCAGTCTGAGGCTGTGCCCTCTAGTGCTGCCCCATCCTTCCTCTTAAGTAAACCCTCTTCTCCCACTTTATTGAGCCCCTTCACATATTTAAAAGTTTCAATCATGTCTCCCCTTTCCCTTGTCTCCAGTATGTACAGATCCAGCTCCATACACCTCTGCTCATATGACTTTCCCAGCATCATCTTGGTTGCCCTTCCCTGAATCCTCTCCAACGCAACCATATCCTTGCGGAGATGTGGCCTCCAGAACTGAACCCTATACTCCAGGTGCGGCCTCACCATGGGGCATTATTACCTCCCTCCTTCTGCTAGTAATGCCCCATGCCTACTCATGACATTCTACTGGCCTTTCCTGCCGCCCTGCTACACTGGATTCCTACCTTAAGGTTCGAGGAGACTATGATCCCCAGATCCCTCTCCCGTTCTGTTACTTTGATTTTCTCCCCACCTAGGCTGTACTCTGCTCTTCTGTTCCTACTCCCAAAGTGCATCACAGCGTGTTTCTTGGCATTAAATTTCAGCTGCCACATCCCAGACCATTTTTCGGGCGTCTTTTAAGTCCTCCCTCATGTCCTCCACCCCCCCGGGGTGTCCACCCTACTGCATATTTTCGTATCATCAGCAAATAGAAACACCCTTCCCTCAAACTCTCTGCAATATTACTGATGTAGATGTTGAAGAGAAGCGGACCCAAAACTGACCCCTGTGGCACTCCACTCTTTACCCTCACCATCCCCGAGTGCACCCCGTTTAGCACCACCCTCTGAGTCCACCCAGCTTGTTATTTTCCCACTGAACCCCAGGCTTTCCATCTTGCTCACCAGCCTCCTATGGGGGACAGTGTCAAAGGCCTTACTGAAGTCCAGACTGGACATGTCCACCCCCCAGGGCAATCACCGGAGTCACCCAATTAAAGAACTGAATTAGGTTTTTCTGACAGGACTTCCCCTTTGTGAAGCCATGATGTCTGCTGTCCTGCAAGCCACTCTCCTCCAGGAAATCCACCACCCTCTCCTTGATTAATGCCTCCATTACCTTCCGCACCACTGATGTGAGACTGATAGGTCAGTAGTTCCCCTTCTCCTCCTTACTACCTCCCTTATGTAAAGGCACGTCGTCTACCCGCTTCCAGTCCTCTGGCACTCTCTCCATATCCAGGGACAAGTTGAAGAGCCTTGTCAAGGGTGCGGCCAACTCCTCCTTCAATTCCCTGATCACCCTGGGGTGTAACCTGTCAGGCCCCATTGCCTTGTCCACCCTCAATCTATCTAGCTCTGCTCTAACCCTATCCACAGTGAATGAGCTCAGATCCACCCATTTGCCCTCCTTCCCCTTCGACTTAAGCTCAGGTCCCCTACCATCCTGCTACTACATGAATAAAGAGCTAAAGTGCTTATTTAATAACTCTTGCTTTTTCACAGTCCCTTTCCAATTTTATTCCTCCCTCCCTCCTCAGCCTAGTAATTCCCTACCTTACCCTTCTCCTCTCCCTCAAATATCTGACAAAGGTTTTATCCCTCCTTTTGGCCTGTTTTATTTTCTCCTCAATATCTGCTTTTGCCTTTCTAATATTCTTCCTTGCCAGACTCTTCTTTTCCCCTATACTCTTCCTCGCTGAGTGTCCTCTTCAATTTTCTGAAAGCCCTCCTCCTTTCCTTGACTGCCCCGCAACCTCCTTAGTAAACCAAAGTGGTCTCCTCCTCCTCTTGCTCTTCCTAACCTTTTTTGTGCACATTTCTGCAGCTTGCAGCACCCCTCCATTCATGGCCTCCCATAGCTCCTCCACTGCCCCTATAATCTCCGTACCCTCCACTGTCTCCCTTACTGTCCTTCTCATCTTGTCAAAGTCTGTGCATCTGAAGTCCATGACTGTAGTACTGGTTTTCCTTGTCTCCCTCCCATGACTGTAGTACTGGTTTTCCTTGTCTCCTTTCCTGCCATGATCCTTACCGTGCTGTGGTCGCTGTTTCCCAAGGCTTCTCCCACCTGCACCTCCTCCACACTCTCCCCATTTGTCAGGACCACATCAAGCAGACTGTTGCAACTTGTTGGCTCCCTGACTAGCTGTTGAAGGAATACCCCATGCAGCGCAGCTAGCATCTCTCTGCTCCCTGATGATACTGCATCTGAGATTTCCCAATCTACATCTGGGAGGTTTAGGTTCCCTAAGAGCAGTTCTCCTTTTAGGGCCAGCTGTGTGACTGCCTAAATTAACTGTTGATCGCCCTCCTCCCCTTGCGTAGGTGGCCTGTATACCACCCCCAGTCACAAGGATTCTCCCATCCTCCTGCCTAGCGATACTCACAGTAGCTCAGTCTCCCCGTCCTCCTCTTGTCTTTCAGTTATACTTATGCCTTCCCTGATGTATAAAGCAACTCCCTCCCTTACCCTCCCTATCCCTTCTGAACAGTCTGTAACCTGGGATCGTCATTTCCCAGGTGTGCAGCTCTGTCCACCAGGTCTCGCTTATAGCTACTATATCTAGTCCTCTGTCCCCCATGATGGCCTCCAGGTCCTCCATCTTATTTGCTAAGCTCCTGGCGTTGGCTGCTAAGTCCTTCCACCAGGTTCCCCCTACATCCCCAGTCTCCCTTATGCCCAATATTTTAGCACTATCCAGTGGGTGGGGGGAGGCTGGCAGCCCCCCATTTCTCCTGCCTTGTGGTGCGGATCCCCACCAATCTAGTACCCTTGCAACATCATGTTTATTGTTTTCCTCTAACAGTCCCAGTGTACGGCCTGGCCCAGTGCAGATTCTGCCATCCGTTTTCTTGTTTTGCCTCCGTCGTTGTAGTGACGTCAAGATTTCCTGTTCCAGTTACCCCAGTCAACATCCTGTTTATTATTTTACGTACGTCCTTCGCTCGTCCGGCCATGGTGCCCAAAACTCTGTCATCCTCCGACTTCTGAAGACTTCATCATGGTTCCCAATTTCCGTGGGGTCCTCCCACTGTCTTCTGCAACTTTTGTACCTGGCAGTCCACCAGCGGACTGTGGCAGGGGTTCTTCAGCATCTTTCGTACCCGGCAGTCCACCAGCGGACTGTGGCAGGGGTTCTTCTACGTCTTTCGTACCAGGCAATCCACCAGCAGACTGTGGCAGGGGTTCTTCTGCATCTTCCATACCTGGCAGTCCACAAGTGGGCTGTGGCAGGGTAGTTACTGCATTCATCGTCTCATCCCGGCTGTCCACCAGTGGACTGTGGCTGGATCCTTTGTGCTTGTCCTTCAATTCCAGTGGCCCTCAGTGGGTTCTTAGCCGAGAGAATTTTCATGCTTGCTCCTTATTTCCGGCAACCCAGGAGAGGTGAGTGTGGCCGATGGACTCATGGTCCATTTAGAAAACTTCTCCACATCTCTCTAGTCCAGCAAGAAGTCCTCAGAGTCACACTGGCCATCATGTCTGCTCACCCCTCTTGCATGAGTTCCCTTTTGCCTTGTTCTCCCTTGTACGACCGAACAACCCCACAACAATGAAGAAATTAACAACTGTGTGCAAACTGCCAATTATAACAGTCATAGAGTTTTGCTATAGCGTATTGTAGTGTTTAGCAGGTCTGGAGTACTCCTGGGGGGGTAGTCATTTGGTCAGAGGTGCACCTCAGGGGAAGAGTAAAGTAACTCGTACAATGATCATCAGAATCATTATAGTGTGAAAACGCTCTTACAGTGTAGCTGTTACAGTCATTCTTATCTTAGAGTTATCCTCTTATGGGTAGTTTAGAGTTTCCTCGTACAGGAGGTTTAGAATTGATAGCTTGTCCCTTCTTCCCTGTGACTGTCTCTTCCTTACCCTGGTTATCAATAAATTCTGTACAGTATCTGAAACTCATTCACGACTCCCGCCTCTCTTTGGTGACAACATCCACCTCCCTGGGAACCTGAAGTGTCCTCCCACCATTCCACCTGCAGGGAGCGGCACTAGTGTCGGTAAATTGTGTGCAATTTATTTGGGTCATCGCGACACTTTTGCTCTAGCCATCCTTTTATTTTAGTGGATCCCAGCATACACTACCATTGGGGCACTACACAATGTTTGGATTTTTGTAACGGTGCTGCTCTGATAGACCTCTCGGTTCTTCACCCAGAGATGTGGATATAACTGTCTTACTATCAGCACCAGTGACACTCCCCAGCAGGTGTTGTGGCAGGGCGACACTAAAGGTTCCTAAGTGGGTGGATGGAGGCACCCGACGAAGAGAGGCAGGAGTCGTACACAGAGATCCTATGTAAAAAAGATATTTGACAGGAGAGGAAGAAGGACATAGTCATAAAGGAAAACACCAACAGTAAAAATAGCAGGGAGTATGGACAGCATTGTTATCTAAACAGTAACACATAAATATTTAACATAAACCCTAAAGCATACTGTAAGCTCTAAAAAGGTGCACCTTGGACTAACACTTTATTTCTAAGTCAAATTGAGCACTCTAAATAACCAATAATTGGTTGACCACTGGCTCCAGGAGCTCTTTCTGTAATGCAGAATACAGCCAGACTACAATAAATTTGCAAAGTCACATTTTGAGTCCACTTCTGGTGATGATCTTCATGCACATAGTTGAGGTGGAGATGAAGCAGAAAAAAGTAGAAGAAAAGGGAGTCCTGCAAAGCACAGAACAGTTACCACAGTGCAGACCTATGAGAGGCCATTGGGGTCATGAGAGGTTTGTAAACAGACCGTGTATTCATCAGCATCAAAATCTACTCTCTCCTAGTATGATGGGGCAAGTGTAATACGCTCCTGGCACCAGCCCACTGAAGGACTGCCAGAAGAAATGAGCTGCAGGAAAGATACGGGCACCAAATCCTTGGAAAGGGCTGCTAAAAACAAGACAAACTGCTGAAGGTTCCCTGGCACAAAACCCACTCGGGGGCTGCCAAGGACAGCATGAAGAGACTGAAGATCTTTCGGTGAAGAGCCCACTGGAGGGCTGTCAAGAACTGGATGAAGCTGCTGGAGGTTCTGGTGCAATCAGGAACGAGAAGAAAACAGGGTGAAGATAGATCTTGAAGTGTCCAGAAGAGGAAGCAGGAAAACGTCCATACAATCAAGGCTGGTTGGAGCACTCGGGGTCTGTTCTGGGGCAATTATGCAGTTCTGGGGCAAATTTGCCAAAAGCAGGAGCAAATAACCCACTCTGGGGCAACTGTACAGTTCCAGGGGTTCTTTTGATCAATAAGGCAGTCCAGTAATTTGCAAACAATACAGCAGTTCTGTGGCTTGCAAGTTCATGGCCACAACAGGTTCACCAACTGCCCTCTTCACACTAATGGTGCTCTTGCCTTACACTACTAGCTGGTTTAAGGAATCACTAGCCAACTCCTGCCTCGGCCGTTCCTATGGAGCGGTCCGAAGGTGGGAAATATTTAAAACCCCCTTCCCCACCTGTGCGAAAAGAGTCGCTGTCCCGATGCATAAACAATAGACCAGGGGAACCTCACAAAACAGTTGCTTCAAAATTTGGGTAGCTAAAACCCCACCAGGTGTCTGGGACCAGAGTGGTTTATTCTCTGCCGGGCCCCCTTTAAGCTGCAGAATGTTTCTTCCTGAGCCCCTTTTACTGAAGGACCTTCTTGCTGGGTCCCCTTTCATCACTCTGGGGCTTGCCTTTACCCTTTAAGGTGGGCCTACACTGCTGGGCCTCCTTTCACCAACCAGGGGCTTGCCTTTACCCCTTTAAGACTCCCGGCCCATGTTGCCGCATTAAATATTCCTATTTCCAGAGCAGGGCCCTTCTGTCTGTACAACATTGGAAAAAGTGATCTACACAGAGCAACTCTTGAAAAAACATGACAAATTATTTATTGAACACACATATAACGGCTCCCCGGCGCTTCGCGAGCATACGCCCTCTTCATCGGGGGTGGTGGGGTGGAGTCAATTTGCATTACAATCACATTTATAGTCACATCAATAAAAAATCAATTCAAATTGACCAGTGAGGTATTGATAGCATTACATAGAACTCGCTCAGTATTTTACCACATTTAACCAAATTAAAGCCCTTACTAAATCTGATACCACAATATCACTAATAAATACACATAAATAAGCAAATATAATGCTAAACATCACAGGCTAGTTCTAATGAAAAGGGAAAAGGGGAAAAGGAAAGGGAGGGGGAAGGGAAAAATGGGAAAGACAGAATGGGAAGGGAAGGACAAGAAGGAAGGAAAGGGGTGTTTTGGGGGACAAAAAGGATCGGGAGAAGGCGGGGAAGAGGAAAGGGAGGAAGGGGAAGGGAAGGGAAGAGATGAAGGAAGGAAGGAAGGGGGAAAAGGGCAAAAAGGAAAAAATGGGAAAGAAAAAAGGGGGAAGAGGGATACATACAATTCAGTTGGTATCCTAATTATCTGTAAATGCAACTATTATGTATCTCCTGTAGTTATTATTATACTTGTACTTTTTATTATTGCACATGTCCAAAATTACAGTGGTCATAAAAAGTGAAAGACAGCTTCTGTATAAAACTAGTGTGTTGCTTCCCTGTGTCAAATAAAATGGACAATAATATTAAATAAGAATCCATAAAAGCATTGTGAAAACCTCATTTCGGAAATCACACTCATAGATGTTAAAATATAATAACACCCAAAAAGGCCTACTTGGTGCCTATAGAAACATAGAATTTGACGGCAGATAAAGACCGCTTGGCCCACCCAGTCTGCCCATTTCCCTACCTACTGGATAAGCTGCAGATCCTAGTTAACCAGCAGCCTACTTCTTCTTACCCCCAACCCCCAGAATTGCCTTATGACTGTCCCATGCATGCTTGAATTCCACCACTGATTTTGACTCCACAACCTCCTCCGGAAGGCCGTTCCATGCATCCACAACCCTCCCTGTGAAAAAATACTTCCTTAAATTACCTCTGAGCCGCCCTCCTCTATCTTCAAATTGTGCCCTCTTGTTCTTGCACACCTCTTTTTTTGAAAGATGCTACCCTCTTGGACTTTGTTGATTCCCTTGAGGTACTTGAACATTTCTATCATGTCCCCCCTCTCCATCCTTTCCTAGAGGCTATACATATTAAGCTCCTTTCGTCTCTCTTCATATGTCTTCCGGTGCAGACCCTGCACCATTTTAGTTGCCCTCCTCTGGACAGCTTCCATCCTGTCTATGTCTTTGGGAGATTGGGTCTCAGAACTGCACACAGTACTCCAGATGTGGTCTCACCAGCTGTCTGTACAGAGGATAATAACTTCCTGTTTTCTACTGGTGATGCTTCTCCTAAGCATCCCAGTATCCCCAAGCCCTCCTTGCTGCCCTCTCACATTGCTTGCCCACCTTTAGGTCATCTGATATGACTACCCCAGGTCCCTTTCCATTTTTGTTGTTGTTAGTATCTCACCCCCCATTGTGTACTCTTCCCCTGGGTTTTTGTTTCCCAGGTGCATTACCTTGCACTTCTTAGCATTTAATCTAAGCTGCCACACATTTGACCATTCCTCTAACCTTGCCAAGTCCCTTGTTATCCTTTCCACCCCACCCTGTGCATCAACTCTGTTGCAGATCTTTGTGTCATCTGCAAAGAGACATACTTTTCCTTCCAGTCCTTCTGCAATGTCACTTATAAAGACATTGAAGAGGACCGGTCCTAATACTGAACCCTGCGGTACCCCACTAGTAACCCTCCTTTCTTCTGAGTGGACTCCATTTACTATTACTCTCTGTGTCCTATTCTCTAGCCAATTCTTTACCCAGGCTGTCATCTTGGGACCCACTCCCAGGCTGGCTAACTTGTATATTAATCTTTTGTGTGGGACTGTGTCAAATGCCTTGCTAAAGTCTAGGTAGGCCATGTCCACAGCCCCTCCCTGATCTACTACTTTGGTCACCCAAAGAAATCTATCAGATTCGTCTGGCATGACCTTCCCACTGTGAATCCATGCTGCCTAGGGTCCTGTGCCCCTCTGGCCTCTAGATACTTGACAATTCTTTCCTTCAGAAGTGATTCCATCATTTTCCCTATCACTGAGGTTAAACTAACAGGTCTGTTGTTTCCTGCTTCTGCCTTGCTCCCACTTTCGTGAAGGGGAATCACATCTGCCCTCCAGTCCTCGGGTACCACCCCATCCTCCCATGATTTGTTAAAAAAGGGTAGTCAGTGGTGTCACTAGTCCTACCCTTAGTTCTTTTAAATTCTGGGATGAATCCCATCAGGCTCCATTGCTTTGTCCACCTTCAGTTTTAAGAGTTCTTTCAGAACCCTTTCTTCTGTAAATGGGCTGGTATCAACTTCTGTATCCACAGTGTTTCTACTGTTTGTTTTAGGTACCTCCCCTCTTCATTTGTAAATACTGAGCAAAAATATTTTAGTATCTCTGCCTTTTCACAGTCTCCCTGCCCACCTCCCTCCCTTTATTAAGCCTCACTATCCCTCCCTTGGTCTTCATTCGCTCCTGATGTACCTATAAAGGTTTTAACCCCTTCTTAACTGAGCTGGCTTTTTTTCCTTGGTTTGGGCCTTTGCTGTTTCTGACTGCCTTCCCAGCCTTCTTTTGCTTTAACTGATACAGTTCCCTGTCCTGCTCCTTCTGCGATTCCTTGTACTCCTGAATGCTTTTTTCTCTTGAACCTTCACTGCCACTTCCTTGAGAACCATAGTGGTTTCTTACATCGTTTTGTTTGTTTATTTGCTTCACACAAAGGCTTGTTACCTCTGTGATGGCAGTTTTTATTATTCTCCATTGTTCTTCCACCCCTCCTTCCTGCCCATCTGCTAGTGCATTCCTTAGGCACTCACCCATTTTGGCAAAGTCAGCCCTCTTAAAGTCCAGTACTTTTGTCTTTGTATGGCTTGACTCTATTGCTGTGTTTACTGTGAACCATACTGTTCGATGGTCGCTAGTTCCCAGATGGCTACCCACTTCTACATCTGTGATCCTCTCTCCATCTCCATTTGAGAGAATCAAGTCTAATATTGCTCCCTCTCGAGTGGGCTCCAATACTAGTTGTCTAAGGCATGCCCCCTGTAGGGCATTTAGAATAACTCCACTCTTCGGAGTGGCAGCTGCAACTGCACTCCACTTAACATCTGGCATATTCAGATCACCCATCAGCAGTATCTCCCCTTTTTCTGCCATTCTAAGTATACTTTCTATCATTTCCTTGTCCATTTCCTCCCCCTGAGAAGGGGGTCTGTATACAACCCCTGTGCGGATTGTGGTGCCATTGCCTTGCTTCTTCTCCTCCCCGTTTACCCTTTTGTTCTGTTGCTTTTATTCCTTCCCTTATGTAAAGAGCTACTCCTCCTCCTCTTTTACCCTCCCTGTCCCTCCTGTAGATAGTGTATCCTGGTATGTTTACGTCCCAGTCATGGTTTTGTGTGTACCACGTTTCTGTGACTGCCACGATATCCAGATGTTCTTCCTCCATCAAGGCCACTAATTCAGGAAGCTTGTTACCCAGACTACGGGCATTGGTACTCATTGCTCTCCATTTTTTGATGGCTTTACCTTCTGTTACAGCATCCCCCACTGACCGTTCTACCTCGGTCTTTTTCTCATTTAGTACCCTGTTTTGTAGGGAGAGGCTGGGATTTTCCTGCTGCTTGTCAGTGCCTCCCCCTTTGACTAGTTTAAAAGCTTGCCAATGAAGAATTTAAACCAACTGCTCAAAAGACTTGTTCCCTTCCCGGACAGATGCAGACCATCCTGCCAGTATAGGCTGGTGTCCCTTCCAGGTGGAACCCCAGTCCCCAGTAAAGCCAAACCCCTGTGCTCTGCACCATTTTTTCAACCATTCATTAAACTGCATGGTGCTAATTACCCTCGCCTCCCCCATGCCTTTGACAGGCAGCACCTCTGAGAAGGATACTGTGTGTGCTACTTGTCTTAGGCTCCTCCCCAACTCTGCAATGTCCTCCTGCACTGCTCTAATCTCATGATGAGCCAAGTCATTTGTCCCTAGGTGGACAATTACGACCAGCTCAGACTCCCTTGCAGCTGTTCTCGTGATCCTGAGGATGCGCTTCCTGTCCCTCCAAGCCATGGCACCAGGCAGGCACCTTACTTCAGTTTTCCCAGCTCCCCCCAGTTCTATACCCCTAATAACTGAGTCCCCCACCAGGAGCTGCTTCCTTTCCCTGTGGTGTCCTCTGCCTCCTTCCTGTGGGCCTCCCTTGTGACAGCTGTCATCAGTTTTCTCTGCGGGTGCATCCATAGGGGAGCTATGCTCCCCCAGAATGGTGTATGGATTGTGGAGTGGAATAATTGACTGGGTGTGCCTCTGTTCCACCATCCTCACCCTGCCTGAACCCACTGTGGTCCAACTGCTGTGCTTTCTTCGCAACCTCTGAGGTAGTGGTGGTGGTGCTAGTGCTCCCTGGATGGGGGAGGTTCCCTTCCTACTGTCCAGTGTGGCCTGGGGGAAGGTTTCCTTACTACTGTCCAGTGCGGCCTGAAGACGGGCAACTTCCTCCCTCAAGGCAGAGAGTTGTCTGCAAATAGGGCAGCATCTCAGCCTCCAGAAAGACTCCCGGAAGACTGCTGCCCCACAGCCATTACATTGCACTACTCCCCACATGTTTATCTACATTTTTTTGTTTGTTTTGTGTGTGTGT
The DNA here is from genome assembly GCA_016271365.2 of Neoceratodus forsteri. Lineage (NCBI taxonomy): Eukaryota > Metazoa > Chordata > Ceratodontiformes > Ceratodontidae > Neoceratodus > Neoceratodus forsteri. The sequence goes on along the minus strand of CM057451.1, from coordinate 264,257,416 downwards.
GTGTGTGTGTGTGTGCGCGTGTGTGTGATTGGTTATATAGAAATATATATATTATACAATGTGTATGCTTATATTGTCAGTGCAGTGTGCTAGAGAGGATATGACAGTGATATGCACCTTGCACTCTTGAGGAAATGATGTCAGAACCTCAGGTATAAATGAACTATTTCCAGGGTGGGTGGGTGAGGGTGGGAAGGGGTTGGGCCTAAACTGTGCCTCACAAAACAATCAGCTAAAAGCTCTCACCCACCCTACGATGAGTGCCTTCCTGTCAGCAAGATACCCTACACAACAATTTGACAGAGAAAATAACCTGCTAATCAAACAGAGAAAAATCCAGACATCCAAGTCAGACACAGGTAAATCTCTCCAGCCCCAAAACAGCCTGGTTGTTTGTTAGCCACAAAGGAAAATCAAATATGCAGTTATTTCAGCCCTTCTGAAGATGCTGACAAGATAAGCAGTTTTGAAAACCCCTTCCTGAATTAAAAACTAAAATAATTAAACACAACGCAATACCACTGTAAAAGTAAGGAAAACTTCTCTCAGATGTAAGCAAGAGAGAGAGATAAGTTACAGATATCTAGTCCAATATAGTATATCCCACGCAGCTTCTCAGTTGTTTCAAAGCACACCCAGTACACAACTTGGAAGAAGATGGACTTCTGTCTGAAACAGGATCACACCAGTAGTTTATAGTAATTGATCAATGCTGAAATAGTCAAGCTAGACAATTGGCTGTGATGCAGGCCTCTGACTTGTGAAGACAATTTCCCCCACCTCAGGCTATGTCTGGCATCCAATTACAAACTGCAGCCTTTACTATTTTAAATCACACAACCCCACCAAGTATTGCAAAATATATTGATGCAGATTGTCACAGAATGCTAGTAATCAGTCCAGTTAGCCACAAAGGAAAATCAAATATGCAGCTATTTCAGCCCTTCTGAAGATGCTGACAAGATAAGCAGTTTTGAAACCCCCTTCCTGAATTAAAAACTAAAATAATTAAACACAACGCAATACCACTGTAAAAGTAAGGAAAACTTCTCTCAGATGTAAGCAAGAGAGAGAGATAAGTTACAGATATCTAGTCCAATATAGTATATCCCACGCAGCTTCTCAGTTGTTTCAAAGCACACCCAGTACACAACTTGGAAGAAGATGGACTTCTGTCTGAAACAGGATCACACCAGTAGTTTATAGTAATTGATCAATGCTGAAATAGTCAAGCTAGACAATTGGCTGTGATGCAGGCCTCTGACTTGTGAAGACAATTTCCCCCCACCTCAGGCTATGTCTGGCATCCAATTACAAACTGCAGCCTTTGCTATTTTAAATCACACAACCCCACCAAGTATTGCAAAATATATTGATGCAGATTGTCACAGAATTCTAGTAATCAGTCCAGTTAGCCACAAAGGAAAATCAAATATGCAGTTATTTCAGCCCTTCTGAAGATGCTGACAAGATAAGCAGTTTTGAAAACCCCCTTCCTGAATTGCCTGTGCAATATAACAAATTTTAAAGACACAGGGGAAGGAACACGAATGCTAGAACTCATCCTACTTCATCCAAAATACAACATGATATGGAAAAAGGAGACAGAATTATAAAATAGGCAAAATACATGACATATAATCAAACAAGAATACAATTATATTATTACAGATATACTGCAAGATCCAAATCCTTATTCAAACCTTTTGGAAACAGTGATTCCAATGTAAAAATCCATTTAGATTCCTTCTGCTAAAGAATTTGTTTTGTGTTTCCTTTTCTTAATAGTGGTTTCACATGTTCAATTATAGTAAACCTTAAAGAGGAGGGGTTACTATCATGTTGATACAAATACAGTAATACATTACAAGTGAGGAATCCATGTCCTTATTTCTTATGCCTCTAATATGTTCCAGGAACCGTTCCTTTGCACATCTTATGGTTTTTCCCCACATAAAGAAGTTTGCACGGGCACTGTGCTACATAAACCACAAATCCTGAGTGAAAAAGGGCAGTTCTGAAATTAAGGGCTGCAGAAAAAAAAATCACAATTTACATAAATTCTCAGACAATGAACCTATTCCTGAGATAACAGGACGACCAGGCGGCCGTTCTGAGTTTTTGCGCAACTTAGGGAGAAAACAGAATGTAGGAATCACTGGAGTCTCCACCTTTAAAAAATTACTTTCATGTTCAGTAAACAAAGCCCTCCTTGCAACTTCATTTACTAAAGAAAAAAGTTGTATCTGAAAATCCAAAGTTGGATACTGTTTTAGAACCACATATGTTTCTTTGTCAGAAAGCAATCTCCTAGCTTCAGACTCATAATCACATTTGTTCAAAATAACCACATCCCCCCCTTTGTCAGATTGTTTAAAGATGATTCCTTTTAAATTTCGAAGTTCTTGTAAAGCTACCTGTTCACATTTTTAAAGATTATTTCCACAATGATACCATCATCTGGGAAAAAAAAATGGAATCTACTTCCTTAACTACTACACTTGGATAAGTATGTATCGCAGGATCACACACCCTGGGGCAGAAAACAGATTTTGGTCTAAACTTCAATTTTCTTTCCTGCTCTAGAACATCAACAGCCCTCTCATTTACCTCATCTTCATTAATGTGTATGTTACCTTGTGCAGCAAAACTAATACGGTCCAGCAAATCATCATGTAATTCATACTGATCATTTAGTTCATTTATATTCACGTTTGTTGATGCTACAGATTCTTCTAGGTCTGAGAAAATGGTGACTAAATTGCTAAACTCCTGTCTAACATTTTGCTCTACACCGGCTCTCACATCACATACTTCTAATGACTGCCCCCCCCCCAATTTTTTAGCAGCAAAAAAAATGTCTCAAATCTATTTTTTGAAAAATCTTAAACAGTTCTACTTGTAGTTGAAACCTATTAATCCTCGGAGAGGGCACAAACGAAAAACGTTTGCTTAATATCTGTAACTCACTTTGTGTAAAAGTATGTGAAATACAGGTTACTCACCTGTAACAGGAGTTCTAGGAATGGTATATGTTGTTCATCCACACTGTCTGGCAGGTTCCTTGCCGCTTTAAATCTTGCCGGAAGGTCTTCAAGCTGGCTCCTCCCACCCATCTGGGTGGTAAAACACTCGGCTCCGCCCCATGACGCCAGATCTAGCCCACTGGAAGCCAGGTTGTGCGTCGAAGGAGGTCGGGTGGGTCGTGTGGATGAACAACACATACCATACCTAGAACTCCTGTTACAGGTGAGTAACCTGTATTTCTAGGGACATGGATATGTTGTTCATCCACACTGTCTGGCAGACTCCTAGCAGTTCTCCAGGAGAAGGGAGGCAAGGCGCACACCCCCTACTTGGGAAATAAAGACTGGAGAACCGAGGCACCAAAACCAGCATCCCGGCGTGACTCAAGGTCAGTGTGGTAGTGGGTGATGAAGGTGTGTGCTGACTTCCAGGTAGCAGCCCTGCAGATTTCCTGGATAGGGACATCCCTAGAAGTAGCCACCGATGCAGCGGTATGGCGGGTAGAATGAGCTCTTACCCTCCGGGAGACTCCATGCCCGTCAACCTATAGCAGAGATCTATTCAGGAGGTGACCCACCTGCCTATCGTCCGCTTGGCTGCAGGTCTGCCAGGTGCGGCTTCAGCTTAGTTGACAAACAGCTGGCGAACCTCTCCCTGAACTTCAGCCGTCCGCTCCTTGTAATAAGCGAGCGCTCTTCTAGGGTCCAAAGTATGGAGCCAATATTCGGCCTCCGAGGTGTGATTGGGGTAGAACACAGGCAGAGTCAACAACTGGTTAAGGTGAAACTCCAACACCACCTTCGGAAGGAATTTCGGGTGGGGGCGCAGGACAACCTTGTACCTGTGGAAGACCAGATAAGGAGACTCGATGGAAAGCACCTGCAGCTCTCCCATCCTTCTAGCTGACGTGATAGCCACCAAGAAGGTGGTCTTCCACGACAGGTGAGAGATGTCACACCTGTGCATCGGTTCGAATGGCTTGCCCATGAGATTAGCCAATGCCAGTAGTAGATCCCACGGAGGTGGAGGTTCTTGCACCAAAGGGGATATGTGATCAAGGCCTTTGAAAAAGCACCCAACCACCTTCTCCTGCACCACTGACTGCTTCCCGGCCCGCGCCCAATAAGCAAAGATGGCTGCCAGGTGCACCTTAAGGGTCGTCGACTGAAGCCCTTGCTGAGAAAGGGACCAGAGGTACTCCAGAATGCTTGCCAAGGAACAGGAGGAAGGGTCCAGGCCCTTGCCCTGACACCAAATGGAGAATCTCTTCCATTTGAAGGCGTAGCATTTTCTGGTAGACTCCGTACGGGACGCCTCAACGACGCCGAGGACCTTGTCAGAAAGACCCAAGGCCTGGAACTCTAGCCACTCAGGAACCAGGCCGTCAGGTGCAGGGATTGAAGGTCCAGATGGAATACCTTCCCCTGATTGACTGAGATCAGGTCCGGGTGGGCTGGAAGCCGCCTCGGGAGCCTGGAGCTGAGACTGAGGAGATTTGGATACTAGAACTGGTGGGGCCAGTCTGGGGCTACCAGAATCACCTGCGCCTTGTCCCTCCTCGCCTTGAGAAGCACCTTGTGGATCAAGGAAAATGGGGAAAGGCGTAGAAGAGGCCCGGGGTCCACGGTCTCGAGAAGGCATCCCCCTGCAGCGAGCCCTGCTGAGGGGGGCGGGCATGAAACAGTCTCCGCTTCGCATTCTCCCTGGAGGCAAACAGGTCCGCCTGAGGCATGCCCCAATGGGAGAAGAGATCTTGTATTACCTCCAGCAGGAGAGACCACTCGTGAGACGCAGCCCCTATCCGGTTTGGGGCATCGGCCAGGGAGTTGGAGGCTCCTGCCACATGAATGGCGAGGAGATCCGCCTCCAGGCTGCGCACGAGTGACCAATTGCGGAGAGCTTCCCTGCACAGAGCCATGGAGTGCGTCCCCCCCTGGCAGTTTAGGTAGTACATGGTCATGGTATTGTTCGTCTGGACCTGAACCACTTGACCCCGTAGAAATGAAGCAAAGGCGGTGAGGGCTAGACAAACGGCTCAAAGCTCCAGCAGGTTGATGTGGCATCGGGACTCCCGTGGGGACCAGAGGCCGTGCTCCCCAGATGGGCAGCCCAACCCATCAGAGAAGCATCAGTCGACGGAGAGACCGTCGGCTCGGGGCCGGCAAATGGGATGCCCTCCTGCAGATGTGCTGGAACAGTCCACCACTGGAGAGTGTTCCACAACCCCTGGGTCACTGTCACTAGCTAATCCAGAGGATCGAAGTGCTGTGACGATTGGCTGGCCAGTCCCCACTGAAGGGGACGCATGTACCAGTGGGCCCAATGGACCACGCTGGTGCAGGCCGCCATGAGGCCCAGGAGGCGCAGGAAGGCCCGGGCAGGGCGCGACTGCCCAACCTGAAACGACTGGGCAAAGGAGGAAAGAACCTCGGCCCTGTCCGCCGGGAGCCGTGCTCTGGCTCGTAGAGAGTCGAGCTCTGCCCCGATGAATTGTATCACCTGCTTTGGCACGAGTTCTTACTTGGCCTCGTTGATGAGGAGGCCAACCTAGAGCAAACCCGGAGGGCCAGATCTCTCGACCGCTCCACCTCCACTCTGGAGGGGGCTCCAATCAGCCAGTCATCCAGGTATGGGTACACCCGGACCCTTCAACGCTGCAGGAATGCTGTCACCACTGCCATGCATTTGGTGAAGACCCTGGGAGCTAGGGAAGGGCCGAAGGGCATGGCCCGGAACTCGAAAAGGGATCCCTCCGCTCCGAAGCGGAGGAATTTCTGGTGGGACGGACGGATTGGGACGTGAAAGAACACGTCCTGAAGGTCCAGAGAACAGAACCACAGGCCTCATTCCAAGGATGGGATTATCTGAGCCAGAGAGGGGCCAGGAAGTAACCGGATACAAACCCAGGGTCTGGGGGAGGATCCGCCACCAGGGCAATATCGGCTCGGCGAGCCGACAAAGAGGCTGCGGACCCCGTAGCCCCCCACGGGGCGACGGCTTGGAAGGGTGGGGCCTGCTCGAATTCCAGGGGCAGGCCCTTTCCTACCACCTCCAAAACCCAACGGTCCGTGGTGATAATGGACCAAGCGGAAAGGAAGTGGCGGAGCCACCCCCCACGAGGGGAACCCAGGGGAGAATGACAAGGCTGGGGGTGACACCCCTCAACCCGTCACTGGGCAGGCTTAGAGGAGGGATCAGCCGAGGGACTTCCTGGGCCTTTACCTCCCTGCTTCCTGTTGGAGGAAGCCACAGGCTTGGGTTTGGGATGCCAAGCACGAGCCTGGAGGCCTTAGGGCTGGTGCTGTTGGGTCAGATGTGCCACAGGCGCAGAAGGACGAAAGGACTTATGCTGCTGCTGTCGGCAGCCTTTGTCCTTCTGGGCAGAAGTGACCGAGTCCAGAGTGGCACTGGACTTTTCGATCCGCTGGAGGTGACCTTCTACTCCAGGGCCAAAGAGGTCGGTCCCCACGAAGGGGACATCCGCCAGCTTGTGCTGGGTATCCGCCATGAAGGTGGATATTCTCAGCCATGCTCTGCGGTGCATGGCCGCCGCGGCCGCAACCGATCTGGCACAGGAGTCTCCAATGTCCAGGGCTGTTTGGAGCTGCTGCTTAGCCAGTGCCCTACCCTGGTCCCGTACCTGCCGGACTGTGGTCTGCAGGTCAGCCGGGAGATGAGAGATCACCTCATCCAGATAGTCCATGAGGGCGTGGGAGAAGTGTGCCATCAGCAAGGCCGAGCTGGCCTGGCGGAGGCCAAGGGAGGACGCAGCGTACACCTTGCGCCCAGCATAGTCCAGCTTTTTGGACTCCTTGTTGGGGGGCTTGTCCACATCCCTAGCGTTCCCGGAACGCTGGAAAACGCTGTCGGTGACCAACCCCTCGGCAGACAGGTGTTCCGAAAAACCGGGCAAAGAGCCGGTAGGGACCTATACTTCCTGGCCATCCTGGCCAAAGGCACAGGACAGGAAGCAGGCCACTGCCAGAGATCCAAGGCTGGGCCAACAATGGCTTCAGCCACCAGAAAGGCCTCCGTCGGTGAATCCCCTCGGTCCAGTATCTCCGTCTAGGGATACTTGGCCCGCTGGATATGGGCTTGAGCTGCATCCCGTGGACCTCGAGATGAGCCAAAGCAAACCCATGAAGGATGATGTGGGCCGCCATCGACTGGCTCCTGGAGGACTCAGGTCACCGGGCCTGGAGAACCGGGAGAGTCGCCGTCGGACTCCGAGAGTCTGCAAAGAGCTGCCTGGGGCCTGAGCCACCCCTCCACCTGCCGAGGACAGTCGGGAGTGAGGGTGACCAACAACCTGTGGGAGGGCCCTGACCCGACCGCGAAGTCCTTGGTCGGCGCCCCACTCGCTGTGGAGGCGGAGGTTCCACCACAATCGGTGGGGCAGCTGGTTTCGGCCGAACAACCGACCCAGGCTTGGGCACCTCGCCAGCGTGGGGTTGTTTCAGCCAGCCGGGTGACAGCCACTTGATGGCCGGAAGGCGAAGGGTAGCCCCGGCTTGTTCCTCGGACAGAAGTAACTGCTGCCACATCAGGGTCCTCATAGCATCGACGCAATTTGGCGCTAAAGCCTCTCTCTTCCGGAGAAGGAAGACGAGGACTGAGCGGGCGGCGCCACTCTACTTCAGTGCCGAGATTCAAGACCGCCGATGTCGGCGGATCGGTGGACTGAGATGATGTCCGAAACCGAGAATGAGATCCTCAGCGTTTCCAAAGACGGGTCTGGGAAGGGGCGGGGGACACCCACCCTTGCCTCGGCCCGGAAACCTTAACCGGGGACTGTGGCACCGGAGGCGTGGGCAAGTCCTCGGTCTCCACCGGGGGAACCGGTGAAGAAGGGTTGTCGGCTTCGCCAGTCGACAGCCCGTCCAACGGGTCGAGAAAAATCTCGACTGCTTCGATGGGTGTCTCGGCTGGCTGGCCTGACGGGGACGCCGTGAAGCCAGCGGCCTTAGCCGCAACCTCGACCAAAGTCAAGTGTCGACTGTCCAGGGAAGGGGACCTCTCCTGCTCCCACGAACACCGACGATGGGACTTACCTTTTGGGTCCTTCTTTCTGGACCGAGAGGAATGTCCCGATGTCCCCTCTCCCTTCGTGGAAAAGGATTGGCAAAGCTCCTTAAAAGAAGCTGAATACAAGGTACCTAGAGAGAGAGCACGATAAATGCCGCGACCGAGGAAGAGGACAATGCGGCCATTGCCGCCTCCTCCTCAAGGGCGATCATCTGCTCGAGTTGCTCAGCCGAGCCAGCCGCCGCAGTAACCGCCCAACGGACCTCCTTCGACATTACCAGCGGGTAGCGCTTCTCGGCGCGCCCAGGCTGTAACCGGGCAGTGCGGTCTTCCAGGACGTTGGCCGAAAACGAACGGCATAACTCGCAGGCCTGCAGGTCATGTTCTAGGCCGAGGCAGTAGACATATGTGGAGTGCAGGTCCATCCTGGACATTTTCTGCCCACAAGGGCACTGCCGAAACCTGGGAGTCGATTTGTCCATCGCAGCCGCGAGGGAGAAACTTGACCGAAGTCTTGAAAATTTTAAAATAAGTTTCGGGCGAACTGAAGAATTAGGATCCAGTCTAGAGGCAGAGCGTTAAGGAGGGAAGCTGAGCCTCCAAGCGGTAAGGAAGATCTGGCATCATAGGGTGGAGCCAAGAGTTTTACCACCCGGGTGGGTGGGAGGAGCCAGCTTGAAGACCTTCCGGCAAGATTTAAAGCGGCAAGGAACCTGCTAAACAGTGTGGATGAACAACATATCCATGTCCTTAGAAAGTACAATTATGTAAGAACTTACCGTAACAGTAGATCTTCGAGATAGGCTCTTGCAGTAGATAATTACATATAGGACTGACGTCGGCAGGCGGCAGGACTCCACGGAAATTTCTAGCTAGCAGTCCCTGGCGAGGGACCGCCCATGTCAGGTGACCGCCGCCAGACCACGCCGGGATAAGGGCGGACCTCGACGCCCGCCAGTCCAGTTCTTTCCCGCCACAGGCCCGGACGAGAGAGAAGCAGATATTTCTTCAATGGAAAAGGAGCTGGAAAAGCCTAGGAGGGTGGAGGGAGTAAGAAGATTACCGCAAGAGCCTCTCTCAAGATCTACTGTGATGGTAAGTTCTTACGTAACTGCATTTTATCTACTTCGAGAGGGCTCTTGCAGTAGGTAATTACATATAGGACAGAATCCCAAGCAGTCTGGAACAAAAGAAAGGCACCGGGAGGAGGAACTACTCCAAGAAGTAGCGGAAATCTTTGCAGACCTCAAGAGAGGAGGCCCTGCAAGACCGCTAAGCCGAAGCCTGCTCTACGGCGAAAGGCAATGTCCAAACTGTAATGTTTCGTAAAGGTATGGACGGAAGTCCAAGTAGCAGCAGCACAGATGTCCGCCGCAGACACATTCTTGAAACAAGCCGCAGAGGCTGCTACTCCACGAGTGGAGTGACCTCTGACTTGACCCGGAAGGGTCTTGTTGTACTTGTCATAACGGAAAGTGATGCAATGAGCCAACCACTTTTGATAGGCATTGCTTGGAAACAGCATTGCCCTCCCTTTTATGAGCAAAAGAGACGAACAACCGATCAGTCTTTCTGAGATCTTTTGTCCTATCGGTGTAGTATCTCAGAATCCTGTGAACATCCATGGTATGGAGCAAATATTCTCCCTGATTAGAGTACTGCATGAAAAAGGCAGGTAACTCAATAGACTGATTTAAGGTAGACTCCGCTACCACTTTCGGAAGAAACTTAGGGTGCGTGCAAAGAGCTACTCGTTCTTTGTGGAAAATCAGATAAGGGACCTTACACATAAGGGCCTGGAGCTCGGAAATTCTTTGAGCAGAAGTAATGGCCACCAAGAAGAGCCTTCCATTAATAGAAACTTCAAGTTCATGGAAGCCGTAGGCCTCGGGAAGGAGGAAGGGTAAGTTTCTGTGAACAAAGTTCAAATCCCAAGGGGAGCAGGAGTCCGGACTGGGGGCCTGAGATGAAGGACCCCTCTAAGAAAAGTCTTGGATACCTCTAGTTGGGCAAAGGTTTTATCAACGAAAGGAACATGGTAGGCTGAAATAGCGGCCATGTGAACTTTCAAAGAGGAATGACTGAGACCCAGGTCGAAGAGGTGATGTAAATAATCGAGCAGAATGGTCACAGGACAGGAGAAAGGCTCATGTTCCTAGAGGCAGCCCAAATGGAAAATCTCTTCCATTTCATGGCGTAGGTGGACCTAGTGGAGGGTTTCCTAGCCTCCACCAAAATCTCGGCCACCTTAGGAGAGACGCCAAATCTAGATTGGGCTAGGTCTGTAGGAGCCATGCATGAAGTTGAAGGGACTTGAGTCCCGGATGAACCAGGGTCCCCTGATCCTGGGTCAGCAATCCCCGAGATAAAGGAAGAGGAGAGGAGGAACCTCTGAGTATTGTTGTAGAACAGAGAACCAGATTTGCCTGGGCCAAAAAGGAGCAATCAGAATCATTCTCGCTCCTTCCATTGCAAGCTTCTGCAGCACCCGAGGGACCAAAGGAATTGGGGGGAAAAGCATAGACGAATCTGTCCTTCCAGCTTAGAGACAGAGCGTCGTTCCAGAAAGCGCCTGGCTCTGGAGCGAGCGAGCAAAAGGTGGGAAGTTTTGCGTTTTGGGAAGAGGCGAACAGGTCTACCTGTGGAGTCCCCCAGAGCTGGAAGATGCCGTCTAGAACCTTTTGGTCCAGTTCCCACTTGTGTGGCAGAGCCGAGGAGTGACTTAGCTTGTCTGCCAGTGTATTGTCGACTCCTGGAATGTGAATCGCCGTGAGGTGAAGGTTGTGAAGCGTTGCCCAGTCCCAAACCCTCACTGCTTCCCTGCATAGCGGGTAGGATCGAGTCCCTCCCTGCTTGTTGATGTACCACACCACGCACATGTTGTCCGTTTGGACAGCTAGGTGACCGGGAAGGATGTATTGGTGAAGGGCTTGGAGAGCACACAGAACTGCTCGAAGCTCGAGCACATTGATGTGGAGAGCTAACTCCAATCTGGACCATAAACCCTGGGTTCGGTGAGGACCCAGATGGGCTCGCCAACCTTCGCCCGATGCGTCCGTGGTCAGGGTCTGGGAAGGGGAAGGATGACAGAAGGGGACCCCCCGAAACAGGTTCTCTCGAACCATCCACCATTGCAAGTCTCTTCTCATCAGCGAGGAGATCAGCACCAGATGATCTAGGTCTACGAGTTGATCCCACTGAGAGCGGAGGGTCCACTGAGAGATCCTCATGTGGAGCCGCGCGCGCCGAACCGTCGGGATGGCGGCCGCCATAAGCCCCAAAAGACGGAGCACCGACCTGGCCGGAACCTTCCTGCATTCTGAAAGCAAGGAAATCTGTGACTGGAGGGAGGCCGCCCTGTCCAAAGGGAGAAAGGCCTTGCACACTGTCGTATCGAGGATTGCCCCGATGAACTGAAGTCTCTGGGAGGGGTCCAGATGAGTCTTGGAATTGTTGATGATGATACCCAGACAAGTGAAAACCTGCTGGGTGAGGGAGAGAAAATGCAGGAGTTCCTCCCTGGATGAGGCCGCCAGGAGCCAGTCGTCCAGGCAGGGAAACACCTGAACTCCCAAAGTACGCAAGTGGGCCGCTACCACTGCCAGGCATTTGGTAAAAACTTGGGGAGCCGAGGAAAGACCAAATGGGAGTGCCCGGAATTGGTAATGGTCCCCCTGGAAAGCAAACCGTAGGTACTTTCGGTGCGAGGGCCGAATGGGGATGTGCAGATATGCATCCTGCATATCCAGCGCACAAAGCCATTGACCCGGCCGAAGAAGGGGCAGAAGGGTTTGAAGGGAGAGGATCCTGAACTTTTAGTATTCTACATAGAGGTTCAGGGAGCTGAGATCGAGAATGGGTCTGAGATCTCCCGTCTTCTTTGGAACAAGGAAAAATGGGAATAGTAACCCGTCCCGTGAAGGTGAGGAGGAACGGGTTCTATGGCCTGCTTCACGAGAAGGGCAGATATTTCTTCCCTGACCAAAGGAAGATGGTCCCTTGAGTAAGAGGACTTCAGAGGGGGGTGGCATGGAGGTTTCTGTAGAAACTCTATGAAGTGCCCCTCCGCGATAATCTGAAGCACCCATGAATCCGATGTTATCCTCTCCCAACCCGGAAGGTGGAGGGAGAATCTCCCTCTTACCGGTTCCTACGAGGAATCCGGAGGCGGTGGGAGAGGGAAGGAGTCAGGTGGTGTGGGGCAGTGCCGCAGCTGGGGCACCCGCTGCTTTTTTGGGCGGCGAGGGCCTGGCAGCTGCGGGGGCCCGGCGTTTGGTGGCCCGCCTTCCTTGGGGTTTCGCTTGAGGCCGGCTGCATCTGCGAAAAGGATGGCGCTGCGGAGGATGGAGACAGTACATGGAATCCACAGATTTCAGAGCCGTCCCCTTCTCCTGCAAATTGGTGATGATGTCCTTGACATCACTGCCGAAAAGCGCTGAACCCTTGAAAGGTGCTTCTTGGATCGCTGATTGCACCTCCGGGACCAAACCTGACACACGGAGCCAGGCGTGACGCCAAAGTCTTACGGCGAACGCGGAGCTCCGCGCCGCAGTGTCCACTGCATCGTAGGTCGTCCTCAGAATGTGACGACTGGCCGAACGAGCAGAGCGGACTAGGTCAGCTAACTCCTGCTTGACTTGGGAGTCAGGCAAGGAGTCAATCTTAGATTCCGCCTGGGTAAGGATAGCCTTCTGGTAATCCCCCATATGTGCTACATAATTCAGGGCCCAGATTCCCAGTGTGGAAGAAGCGAATATCTTCCTTCCATACTGATCCAGAAGGCGAGATTCCTTATCCGGGGGAGACGAGCTCAAATGTTTAGGGTGTGCTGATCGGCTGTGAGCGGCGCTAATCACAACAGAGTCTGCACGGGGGTGAGAGTCTAAAAAATCTACACCCTCCGGAGCCCGGTATAGCCTGTTGGACTTCCGAGGAAGTGGGGCTAGAGCCAACGGTTGTTTCCAAATCGTGGAAACAAGGTGGGTGTGAGGCTCGATCCAGGGTGGCACTAGAGTAGGGGTCGTAAGGGGCAGGTCCAGATGTTCGGCGAGTTTAACCCGCTGAGGATCTGGTTCCAAAGAACGCCACTGATGTACTTCCTGGATCTTCCTGAGCAACTCCGTGAAGGAAGGATCCTCCGAAGGAGTCCTCAGCCGGGGCTTGGACGGAGAGCGAAGCTCGTCGTCTTTCTCGGAGCATCCATTGGAGGAATCCGAGGAGTCCGGGAGAGAAGAAGAAGAATTAGAAGCAAAGTAAGACTCCCTGACTCGTCTAGGGGGAGGAACGGGTTCCTTAGGGGGAATCCCTGGACGCGTGTCCTACCCCTTTCTGGATCCCGAGAGAAGAGCTCGGGAATCCGGAGGCGGAGAGGGAGTGTGCCGTCTCGGGCGTATGGGGGCCGAAGGTGGCACCGTCGCTGTGAGGCGGCTCTCGACTTCCTTGGTGAGCTGAGCCTTGGCCTCAGCCCACCAGGAGGCCAGAGTCTCCTGAAGATCCACTGGCGGCCTGGTGGGCGGTGGAGGAGGAGGAGGGGATAGTTATACGGATTATATCCGTAAGGCGAGTATCCGTAACCCGGCTGCGGGAATACCGGTGCTGGGTATTGCGGCGTCAGGTACTGCTGCGTCGGTGGAACCGGCGTCAGGTACTGCGGTGCTGGATACTGCGGACCTGAGTAAGCCGGCGTCGGATACGACGGTGGATACCCAGGTACCGGAGGAGCTGCCGGAGCAGACGGCCCAGTAGGAAGCCCCACGGGCGGATCCACAGGGACAGGCCCATGGGGGTGGGCCCCATGTAGGAGGAATATCCCCCGCCGGTGTCGGAACCGGCGTCGGCAGGGCCGGTGTCGGTGCCGGCGTCAGATCCAGTTCAGTGGGAGGAGGGTCTGACGGCGGAAAACACCTTGCATCATCCGGGGACGGAGGGGAAAGTCCCCGGGTCAGGGGAGGGTGACTCGGGTTCCCAGACGGCAGCGAAGGTTGCGGGAACCTGGGACGACAGACGAGGGGGGGTCTGTCATAGGCTCCAACACCCGGCACACGTCGGAGGAGCAGACGTGCGACTTAGGGGCTGAATCCCGGCGGATGCCAGAGGAGCCGGCGTCTGACTTAAGGGGTCCCTTGTCGGAGGCGGTCCGAGGATGGGAAGCAGCCCAGTCCGAGGGGGACACTGCCATGCGCCGCCCCGAAGGGTCGGGCATCTTAGCGGCCTTCTCCCGGCGGGCGTCGGAGCCGACGTCCGGCTTATGGGAGGTGCCCGCAAGACCTGCGGCGCGTACTGGGGCAGAGGCCTCGCTTCGGAGGCGCCCAGTAGGACCGCAACGCGAGCCCGACGGGCGGGCCGACACCTCCAAAGCCTTGGAGAGGGCCGTCCGGCGATCCTCCAGAGGGGACGTTACCTGAACCGCGGCTCCGGCCGGAGTCGCGGATGAGGAGGCCTTCTCCCTGTACCTTTCTTTGTCCCGCTACTTGTGTCCTTCTGGGAAGGTCGACGCCTGCCTAAGCTTCTTCAACTCCTTCTCCACTGCAGACATCTTCTTTTTGAGGAGATGGGCTTCCAAAGACTGCTGGCGTCATCTGCGGGTGGCCGCGTTAAAATGTAGGCAATGCGGGCACTTTTCGACCGCGTGGTCGGGGACTAAGCAAAAAAGGCAAAGAGAGTGACCGTCCCTGTGAGGCAGTTGGGCGCCGCACGAGTCGCACTTATTTTTTTGAAGGGGACGACATAAACCGACATTCACCTGACAAAATCGTACAAAAATTCTGATAACTTTTGGTAGAAACCGACGAAATAACAGGGCTGAGCACGAACTTCACCGCGAGGCGCTGCACGAGCTGACGGCGGGAAAGAACTGGAAGGCGGGCATCCGGGACCGCCCCTTTATACCGACGTCATCTGACGCCGGTCACCTGTCGTGGGGGCAGTCCCTCGCCAAGGACTGCTAGCTAGAAATTTTTCCGTTGGGTCCTGCCGCCTGCCGACGTCATTCCTATATGCAATTGCCTACTGCAAGAGCCCTCTCGAAGTAAGATCTTAAATTTACAACTTCTTTGGACCCTTCAAGTTGTTCTTGGTGGTTCTTTTGTGGTTGTCCTCCTTCATGGTTTTTTTCCAACTCTTTTTCCTCTCCATGTTTTTCTGTTTGCTCCACAGTTCTCTTCCCTATAAAAACCCAACTTTTTTGTTGCCAGATGTAGCATTAGCATTTGTTCTTGAACTTAAACCAGAAGCACAGTCTGTCATTCGTTCCTCAGTATTTGTAGCGTTTACATCACTATATTCTGAACCCTTGTTAACCACTTTCTAATTTTTATTTTTTCTCCAATTTTGAGAGTTGCTTCTGGATCTATTTCGATTTCTGGATCCACCTCTATTAGTGTCCTGACCTCTGTTTTGTGTTATTCTGTCCCAGATAAACACTTCTCCCAAAGTGTAATCCTTAAGGTCTCTATCATGCTTTGTTTCCTTTTTGTGTTGCTTGCATGCATGTGCAAGAAACACACTGCATCACAGTTTTTCACAAGAAGGTTGTGGAGGCGTGGCAGTGTTGTGCCAAATGGCAGCAGCCCATTCAGGGGCTGGTCTCTGCCTGGCCAATAGAAAAGCATGCCCTGGATCACCACAATTAACTAGAAGATCACTAGATCAAAGAAATTGAACTGCTGCAATCAGGGAGTGCCCCATCAGTACGCAATCAGCCCTTTGGTACGCTCCCTGACTGCAGCAGCCAATTACACAGCTCCATGGTGCTGTGTTTCTATGGTGACAGGTGATGGCTTCTACGTTGGCCTCACAAAGCCGACGGAAAGCCGCCGCCCACCATTTAGTGTGCCTTCCTGGTGAAAAAGCCAATGGGGTAGCCCACTCCCCGTTGACATAATGCCTCCCCCCTCAATTTCATATGTGCTGAGAGGGGTGCCCAATCCCTGTCGGCATGCCCTTTCCTCTTCATTTTGCTGATGGGGAAGCCCACTCCCAGGTGGCATAATGCTCCCCCCACTCCAATTTCTTCTGTGCTGAGGGGGGTGCCCAATCCCCTTCGATTCTTGACCCCCCCAGCACACCATATGTGCCGACAGGGGTGCCCCAATCCCCCATCAGCTACAGTACCCCCACAAACATTCAGGTGGCACGTTGAGAGCCCACCCCAGTGTGCCAAATGCCCCTGTAAAGAAAAAAATTCCTGCAATGTTTTTGTTTTCTCCCCCCTCCGCTAATCAGAAAATGGTCCCTCGTCGAGTCCGTTGGTCCTCCCCCAACCTGCGCCCACCCTCTGCATACCCTGCCTCCCCACACCCCAAATTTACCTCAGGAGCCCTTTTTCAACTTTGATGCATATCTCGGCCATTTTTGGGAATTTATTCACCAAATTTTCAACATGGGGTTCTTGGGACTCCACCTCATGAACTTAGTCACTGTCGTTTTGTTATTCGGTCCCGTAAGGTGATTTCGCAGTCACTGCGCGGAACCACCTTTCGGGACCGATTAACGAAATGACAGTGTCACAGTTCATGAGGTAGGCCCCCAAAAACCCTATGTTGAAAATTTGGTGAAACAATTCCCAAAAATGACTTTTACGAGTGTGCGTTGTGCAGTTTCTATGCACGTTCGTAAGTTTGAGCATTTTTAATATTTTCACTCCAGATTTTCAACACTGCCATTTTACCACATCTTTTTATGAACAGTACAGCTGTCATTTTTTACATCTCGTCTGAAATGTGTTTTTGCACATGTAGCGCACAATGGCGCGATCAGTGTGCAAAATCAATGTTCAGGACAGATTAAGAGTATCACAGTGACACTGTTCATGAGGTAGGCCCCCATAAACCCTATGTTGAAAGCTGGGTGAAAAATTTCCCCAAAATGACTGTTTAAGAGCGTGCGTTGCGCAGTTCTGATGCACGCTTGTAACTTCGAGCATTTTTAATATTTTGACTCCAGATTTTGAGCATTGCCATTTTACCACACCGCTTTATGAAAAGTGCAACTGTCATTTTTCACATATCACCTGAAATGTGTTTTCGGACATGTAATGCACAGTGGCGTGGCTGGTGTGCAAAATCAATGTTCGAGACAGATTAAGAAAATCACAATGACACTGTTCATGAGACGAGGTCTTAAACTGGCTATGTTGAAAATCTGGTGACAAGTCCTTAAAATGACTGTGTTATGAGCGTGCATTGTGCGATTTCCACGCACCATCGTAAATTCACAAATTCGTAATCTTTTCAGTCCAGATTTTCGGCACTGGTATTTTTCCACACCTCCTTATGAAAAGTACAGCTGTCATTTTTCACACCCTGGCTGAAATGTGTTTTCGCACTTCTGGCGCAGAATAGCACGGTCGCTATGGTAAATCAGTGTTCGGGATAGATTAAGAAAATCACAGTGACACTGTTTATGAGCGGAGGTCCCAAAATGCCTGTGTTGAAAATCTGCTTAAAAAATCCCCAAACTAATTACATTATGGGTGTACATTGCGCAGTTTCTAAGGACACTTGTGACTTCACCATTTTTTTTATATTTTCATTCCAGATTTTCAACATTGCCATTTTTTACACCTCCTCATGAACAGTACAGATGTCATTTTTCACATCCTGTTTGAAATGTGTTTTCGCACATGTGGCGCCAAATGGCACAGTTGCTGTGCAAAATCACCTTTCGGCTAACGAACTGATAGTGTCACTGTTCATGCGGTGGGATCACAAAAAGCACATGTTGAAAACTTGGTAGTAAAAATACCAAGAAATGTCCAGGGTGTTAGGGTTTTTGACCATAACGCCCTACCTTGTAGGGACTGACTGGCATCAGGGGTGTGACTTGGGATTGTCAACAGTAATGCTCTTGCCATTCCACCCCCACCCACACCCTGCAGCAAGTGACAGGCATCGAGGTGCACCTTGGACTCTTTGGCCCCAGAGTATATCCCATTCTCCTATACTGCACCCATTTCAGCATATTTCCTCATGGAATGGGATGAGTAAAGCCCAGAACACCCAAGGCACACCTCGACACTTGTCAGTGTCTGCAGGACAGGGTGAGGTGAAATGTCATGACTATTATGGGCGATGACTCAAAGGCAAACCCAATGCCTGTCCATCTCTGCAGGGTGGGGGTGGGTTGGCATTCCTATACTGCATCGGCCCCGATTCTCATAGGGGCCTGCATCTGACATATGCTACAGCGAACAGCAGCTTGCAACAGTGCCTGGTGCGCCAGAGACCCTGCACCTGATTCATGTACAGAAGGGGTCCTAGCAGCTAAGTCCTCATGCTTGCGCTGACCGGAACCCTGCGGCAAACCCCTGGCACACCGCACAGGTCCACCACAGGCCACCAGAGACTAACACAGGACCCCCGTCCCACTAGATTGGGCCGGTGTCCCCCCCACGTTTGGTGCAATTGGCGCCTGGCCACGGAAGTGAGTGGTGGGATGTGCCGGGCGCTGGGAAGCAGTCGGGACTGGTGTATGAAGGGGTTTGGGCACCACCTGCTGGGGCATGGATGGGCACTGTATCACCATATGTTGGTGCTGCAGTAGCGCCAATGGGGCAGGCATCAGTGGAGCTGCTGTCAATATGGGCAGCATCAGGACGGGGGTACCAACATGCTATATAGGTGGCATCGGGGAGCTGTGAGGGGTGCCACTGGACCACTAGGATGGAGGCCACACATACGGGGCCACACCTGGGGATGTATGGTGGGTGAACCGTCACCCATGGTGTGCCACATACAGGCATGTCACCTAGGGGAGAATGTCCAAGTCCCCTTACACCTGCCCTGGCTGGTCTAAGGGCACTCAGAATTTCTCCCACCAGGTGACATCTGTGAATCGTAGGATGCAGCTTGCATCGGCTGCAGTCCCCCAACCGCCGTGCCGCAGTGCATTGCAGATGCAAGCCCTATTTGGGGCAGGTGGACTGCTGTCGACGCAGGCCAGCTTTGTGAATCACACTGAGGGCAGTCATGGATGCAAGGTGCACCTTGCACCATATCTGTTCACCACAGGCACCTTGCGTCCAATGCAGGGCTTTGAGAATCGGGCCCCATCTGTCTAACTCCTGCACTTCCACTGCTAGTGCCAGCAAGCAACCATTCAGCATCGACAAATGCTTGTGTAGTAAGCCCTGGCCCATAAGAGGCTCACAGGTGGCCAGTGGGAAGCTCATTAATTAGGAACAGACTGCATCTCCTTTTTAATGTCTTTGTAAGTGACTGGAAGGAAAAGTATGCCTCTTTGCAGCTGACACAAAGTTCTGCAGCAGGGTTGATACACAAGGAGGCGTGGAACGGATGGGAAGGGACTTGGCAAGGTTGGAGGAATGGTCAGAAGTATGGCAGCTTGGATTCAGTGTAAAGAAGTGCAAAATAATGCACCTGGAAACAAAACCCAGGGAAGATTAACAGGGGGTAAGTAACAACAACAAAATGAAAAGGACCTGGGCGTAATCATATCAGGTGACCGTAAGGTTACAAAGCAATGTGAGAAGGCAGTAGGGAACTGGGGGGATACTGGGAAGTATAGCGAGAGGCATTACCGGCAGAAAACAGGACGTTGTTATCCCTCTGTACAGAAAGTTGGTGAGACCCCATCTGGAGTACTGCGTCCAGTTCTGGAGACCCAATCTCCACAAGGACATAGACATAATGGAGGCAGTCCAGAGGAGGGCAACTAAAATGGTGCACGGTCTGCAAGAAGCAGAGGGGGGACATGATAGAAACTTTTAAGTACCTCAGTGGAATCAACAAAGTCCAAGTGGGTAGCATCTTTCAGAAAAAGAGATCTGCAAGAACAAGAGGACACAATTTGAAGAATGGGGGGGGGGGGGACAGCTCAGGGGCAATGTGAGGAAGTATTTTTTTGCAGAGAGGGTGGTGGACGCATGGAACAGCCTTACTGAGGAGCTTGTGGGCTCTAAAACTGTGGGAGAATGCATGGGACAGACATAAGGTAATTCATGTGGGGGTAGGAAGAAATAGGCTGTTGGTTAACTAGGATCTGCAGCTTATCTTGTAGGTAGGGAAATGGGCAGACTAGGTAGGCCAAGCGGTCCTTATCTGCTGCCAAAGTCTACGTTTCTATCTCTCCTGTCTGCAAGCTCAGCCCAGACTAATGTACAAAGACTTTATCACATTTCTTGAGTCTTTCTTATACGTGTTTTATCTGTTTACAGGAGTGCACCTGATTTGAGGCCAAAATCAAAAGCAAATAGTTATAGTAGCAGAACCCCCCCCACAACAAGCTGCTTAAAAGCCTGCAATTCATTCAAATCAATTCCATTTTCTTACTTAGTTGGGGTTCCATGCCAACAAGTGTAAAATCATGTACCGAGGGCACAGAAACCCCAGTGCTGACTATAGGATGAGAGGAAGTACTGATACTCACCAGACATGAAAGGGTCCTTGAGGTTATTATATTAGAGGACCTCAAGGTGGTACTATAGTGTGACAAGGCTATGGGCAGGGCAAATTGGATTCTGGAGTGCATAACGAGTGGCATCTCCAGTAGGAGGAGGAGGGATGTTGTGCTGCCATTGTATCACTCCCTGGTATACCCCCAGCTGGAGTACTGTGTCCAGTTTTAGAGTCCACACTTCAGAAAGGACATAAGGTGGAGGTTTTCCAGAGGGCAACTAAAATGGTTTAAGATTTTCACAGGAATCCCTACTAGGAAAGGCTGAAGAATCTCAACATGTACACTCTGGAAGACAGGAGGACAAGAGGTGACATGATCAAGACCTACAAAGTACATCACGGGGTAAACAGGGTACAGTTGAAGTTTCCTTCAAATGAGGATGAGCACCCAAACCAAGGGACATACAATGAAGCTGGGGAGAGTATAAGATAGATGTGAAGAAATATTTCTTTACTGAAAGGGTGGTAGACGCCTTGAAAAGACTGCCAGGAGAAGTGGTGGAAGCTAAAATGGTAGGGGGCATGAAGCATGCATTGGACAAACAGTATATTAGAAAAAGGGGAAGGAGGGGGTCAACGGAGATCAACAGGGCTATGGAGGTGGAGTAGCTTCAAGTTCACTGCAGGAAAAATCCATTGAGTAAGCCCATTCACAAGGAGGTCCTGATGGACGCAGGCAGAATAAGACATGCAGTAACATATACAGGCAGGAGTTACAAGTAGGAAGAGTACACTTGGGCAGACTGGATGGGCTGAGCGGTCCTTTTCTGATGACAAATTCTATGTTTCCATGGCATCATGTGTTCATTCAGGTGAAGTGTTTATTTAAAGTTGGGCCTACCATACATCCAGACGTAAGGTACAGTAAATTACCAAATTAGATGTAGCCCACTTACAGTACAATAAATAGAACCCCAGTGCTTCGAGAAGCCTTTACTCTTCATAAGGCTGTTTAAAGAGGTGGGGTTCTACTTGCAGTGTCCACACCAGTATGCTGATCTTAAAATCAACGCCACATCTGAATGAGTACTTGATTCTTGCTCACTCCATTTCTTTCCCACTTTGAAAGCTGCTTGTCCTGAGTTAGTGTTAGTCTGGCAGCACCTCGCCTGTGTTGGAAGATGACCAATAAGCGGCACTGAAAGACAGCAGACTTCACAGACTGTGAAGGCAGCTGCTCGCCCATCATCTTGGCAAGAAGAAGGCTGCGGCTGTGGCCACTGATGACTGTTCAGGTGTGGGGATGGGGGGACCAAAGGGGACAGACAAAAGGAGATAATATCACAATAAAAATTGTGAGACCTTCACCAGCTTTCCAAAATGCTTACCAGTAAAAGAACACTCTATGAAGCTTTTCAAATGGCAACACAATCTGGTGAGCCCTCTATCTGCCATCTGACACCAGGCATCAACCAGCATAAAACTACCTAAAGAAGGCAGTGTGGTTATGTGGTTACTGAAATACTGGAGATTACAGATTTATAAGAACAAAAGAATATCACACAGAAGCTGGCGCATGTGTCTATAGGAGCTGTCTCCTGCTTCTCAGTAGTTATACTTATACCCTTGAGGTACATGAATGTTTCTATCATATCCCCTTTCCCTCCTCTCTTCCAGTGAGTACATATTGAGGTCCCTTAATTTCTCCTCATAATTCTTGTGTTGCAAGCTCTGCACCATCTCATTCGCCCTTCTCTGGACCATCTCCAGACTGTTAATATCCTTACGAAGGTGCGACCTCCAGAACTGCACACAGTACTCCCATGTGAGGCCTGACCATGGTTTTATTTAACGGCATTACTACCTCCCTCCTTATGCTGGTGATACCCCTGCCTATGCACCCCCAGCAAGTCACTGGTCCTTCCAGCTGCCTTATCACTTTGACATTTTCAGGTCCTCTGAAATAAGAACCCCCAGGTCCCTTTCCTTCTTTGTGACTGCCAGCAACTCCCCCCCAACCCCATACTGTAGCTTTCCCCAGGGTTTCTGTGCCCCAGTTGCATAATTTTGCATTTTTTTGAATTAAACTTCAGTTGCCAGTCCTCACACTATTTTCAAGCTTCCCCAGGTCCCTCCTCATTTTCTCCACCACCTCTGGGGTATCCACTGTCTTACAGATCTTGGTGTCATCTGCAAACAGGCAGACCTTTCCCTTCAGCATTGTCACTAATGAAGACACTGAACAGGACTGGCCCCTTGACCAATCCCTGAGGCACCCCCACTGGGCATCCTCTCTCCCCAGACTGCACCCCATTTACCACCACTCTTTGCCTCCTGTCTGTTAGCCAGTTTCTAACCCAGTTTACCACCCTTTCTCCCATGCCCAGCCTACCCAGCTAGTTTATCAGCCTTTTATGTGGGACAGGGTCAAAGGCTTTGCTTAAATCAAGGTTTGAGCATTGTCCACCGCCCCACCCTGACTTACTTCCTTTGTCACCTAGTCAAAGAGATCAACCAGATTTGCCTGATATGACCTTCCTACTGTGAATTAATGTTGTCTGTGGTCCTGGGCTCCGATGACTTCTAGATGCCCCACTATCCTTTCTTTAACCAATGTCTCTGTGATCTTCCCCACTACTGAGGTGAGGCTGACCAGCCTATAGTTCCCCGCCTCCTCCCTACTGCTGGATTTGTATAGAGGGACCACATGTGCCTTCCTCCAATTCTCTGGTACCACCCCTGTGTTGAATGACTCAGTGAACATGACTGCCAGAGGTACTGCTATCTCCCTTCATACTTCTCTTAATATCCTTGGATGTATGCCATCTGGTCCCATCGCTTTGTCCACCTTCAATTTAGTCATCTCCTGCAGGATTCTTCTGCCTGTGAATGGACTATTGCCCACCTGTTCACGCCTTTGCAACTGATGTACCGCTGTGGCCTTTCGCCTCCACTCTTCTGGAATACTGAACAGAAAGACACAGTGGATGTCTTTTTTTAGGGGGTGGCACTTGACAGTTCTTAGGCATGGTACTATCACTTCCAAATACCGAAACAGCACATATAAGCAAGCAACATTAGGCATTGCTTGTTATTACTTCTCTTTCAAAAAAGTTAAGGTGTTTGTTTAGCTCTTTTTCCTTCATTTTAAACAAAAGGTAGGACTGACAAGGAGTCAGATCTTGCTGTGCATCTGCAATTTGTTGTTTTATACTATCATAATCTGCTTTGTCTTTCTCAATTAACAATTTAATCAAATCATCTAAGCAGGTGCTGAGTATTCTCTCCCAGTCCTGTTTATGCTTGAAATTATTAATGCCCACAGTTGGTTGTATGTCCAATCTTAAGCCTCTAGGGACCCTCAGATTTGCTGCATACTCCCCTTCCAAACTATCAATATTACAATAAAGTAAAAGTTAAGTTTTCATAAATGTTTCCAGCTTCGTAAATGCACATTTCAGTTTGTTGATTTTATAAAACTGTTCACTTAAGTTTGCTGT
Organism: Neoceratodus forsteri; assembly: GCA_016271365.2. NCBI lineage: Eukaryota > Metazoa > Chordata > Ceratodontiformes > Ceratodontidae > Neoceratodus > Neoceratodus forsteri. Next base: position 264,233,508 of record CM057451.1, on the reverse strand, counting down.
TGGTGGTGGTGGGGGGTCTTCTGGCTTGCCTTCTTTTAACTTGCTCCATTAATGACTCCAAGATGGACACTTCAGAATTGTTGGAAATTTTGTCCTCTGAGCTTGTGTGCTCTTCCGGATCTTCCATCCCGATCAGCTGTTCAAATAATCAGCAGTTCCATTCCCAGCCCAGGTGCAAGAACCAGCAAATCTTCTTAATTTGCTTCAATCTGCTTAAGTCACATTCGGGATTGGAAGAACATGACCAGCTCGTATATGTGACACGACAGTTCACAACAATACACTTCCAAATCTTCTTATGCAGAAAAAAAGCTCTACATATATAAGTGTCCTGCAATATTTAGCCGCAATGTGTGGAAGTTCTAACCCCCCATGGGTATTTCTATTGTTTAGCAAGAGGCATTCATCCCCCAGCCAGGCTGTTCACAGATAATAAAAAAATGCTGAATAAATGTTCTTTTAAAAAAAAAAGCCTTTCTCAAGCTTAGGCTAATTAGCTTACCCGTAGATGCGACATAAGGGCACCAACCCAAAATCCAATAAAAACACACAGAACAACGTGCTAAACGGGTATGTTCTGTGGATCTGCCTATATCTTGGCAAAATGGTCAAACAACATTGGAAAAAGCAATCCACACAGAGCAATTGTTGAAAAAAGATGATAAATTATTTATTGAACACACACATATAACGGCTCCCCGGCACTTCGAGAGCATATGCCCTCTTCATCGGGGGTGGGGTGGGGAGTGGAGTCAATTTGCATTGCAATCCCATTTATAGTCACATCAATAAAAAACCAATTCAAATTGACCAATGGGGTATTTTAGCATTACATAGAGCTCACTCAGTATTTTACCACATTTAACCAAATTAAAGCCCTTACTAAATTTGATACCACAATATCACTAATAAATACACATAAATAAGCAAATATAATGCTAAACATCATAGGCTAGTTCTAAGGAAAAGGGGAGAAACAGGGGAAAAGGAAAGGGAGGGGGAAAGGAAAAAATGGGAAAGAAAGAATGGGAAGGGAAGGAAAAGAAGGAAGAAAAGAGGGAGTGTTCAGGGGGATAAAAAGGAGCAGGGAAGGAAGGGGGAAGGGGAAAGGGCGGGAAGGGAAAAGAAAGGGAGGAAGGGCAAAAAGGGGAAAGAAAAAAGGGGGAAGAGGGATACATACAATTCAATTGGTATCCTAATTATCTATAAATACAACTATTATGTATCTCTTGTAGTTATTATTATAATTGTGCTTTTTATTATTGCACATGTCCAAAATTACAGTGGTCATAAAAAGTGAAAGACAGCTTCTGTATAAAACTAGTGTGTTGCTTCCCTGTGTCAAATATCCTTCTGCAAAAGAATTTGTCTGTTTCTGTTTCACATGTTCAATTATAGTAAACCTTAAAGAGGAGGGGTTACTATCATGTTGATACAAATACAGTAATACATTGCAAGTGAGGAATCCATGTCCTTATTTCTAATGTCCCTAATATGTTCCAGGAACCGTTCCTTTGCACATCTTATGGTTTTTCCCACATAAAGAAGTTTGCAGGGGCACTGTGCTACATAAGCCACAAAGTTAGTTGAACAATTTACAAAATCAAAAATCTCCACTGTTACACTCTTTGTTGGATGAACAAACTGTTTCTCCTGCACCTGAAATTTACAGGCCATACAATGGCCACATTTAAAGCAGCCAAGGGGTTTATTTGGTATCCATGTATTTCTAGCAGGTTTATCTGCCACATAATGACTGCTAGAAATCAGTTCCCCATGATTTTTAGATTTACTGTATGTAACCCTTGGTGCTTCGGAGAAAAGTCCAGGTACATTACAGTGCCCCAGCAAACTCAAATTTTTCAACAAAATTTCCCTGACTTTTGTAGAGACACCATTAAATTCCAGAACAAATGTCATCCTTTCATCCCTATCTTTTAATTTTACTTTTGGTTTCAAATATTTACTCTATTTTCTGATTGTGCTCTGCTAAGTGCTTGATTTAAAACATCCTCCTCATAACCCCTTTCATGGAATCTATGCCACATTTCCTCTGCCTGTATGTCAAATGTCTGCTGGGAAGAACAATTTCTTCTGAGTCTTAAAAACTGTCTATAAAGGGACCGAGTTTATCAAAGAAGGTGGATGTGCACTACTAGCATGCACAATTGAACTGCCTGCTGTTTCTTTTCTGAAACAGGAACTTTCAATACTTCCGGTCTGTAACCTCCCTCTTGCTCCCCCTTAGCTCCGCCCCGTATGAATTATTATAAAATGTAATATGGGCCTCTATGCCTGGCTCCTCTTCTGAGCGTCACTATGCCTGAACTCAATTTGAATATTTAAGTTCAGCCCTCTGGCTCACCCTCTCTTGGCTCTAGGCTGTCTTTTCCTGGCACCCTACCGGCACTGTTAAACTTTATTTTTTTTTTCCTTAAAAGTTCAGGCGGACAGCACTCTTATTCTTGTGCTGCCGCCGACTCACCACCCCGGCCCCAGGTGAAGACAGAGGTTAAGGGAAGCGGGAGGTCTTGTTGGCAGTGCGAGGATTTCTGCAGGCAGGCGGGTGCCCAGGAACCTCGCGGGGCTCCGTGACGCATGACACTCTCTTCACGGATGCGGCTTCTCAGCTCCACTGCCACTGAGGGACCGAGAACTTTTAATTTCAAAATGGGTCTGAACAGAGCCCTCACTGTGCACAGCACAGGACGAGCAGGGATTGCTGCACACTTGACCGCCGCACCACTAGGACCCGATGTCTGCACCAGGAGGGGTGAGAGGCGGACCACAGGTAAGCCCTTTTCTGTGCTTTCTAATCTGTGTCCCCTATCTCCCTCGCACCACAGCCGGCGGACATCTCTCAGCGCTCTTCGGGGTGCCCTGGCAGCACTCACTTCGGGCTCTTCTGCCCACAGCTACTGCCAGTGAACACTTGTCCACTTTACTGGCCGCCGCTCAACTAACTTCCTGGCCAGCATCTGGGATGCCATGTCCCAGGCAACACTGGCACTTCAACAATCTGGCATGAGCTGGACTTTGTAAGATGCCTCCTGGCTCGCACTGCTTTACGGGTTGGAGGGGGGTCCAGAAAGGAACGCAGGCAGCCACGGGACACAGAGAAAGAAAATCTTTTTTCTTTCAAAACATTTCTGCTGCTGCTCTATGATTTGGGGGGGGGGATACTGACAGGGGCCCCTAACACACTGCCCTACGAGGGGCACCTATCTTTATTAATTTTTCTGTTGTGCCCCCAACTTTGGGGCACTACACTAGGTCATGTTTATAATGACAAAAGATACCAGCATTATGCTATAGGTCACTCCTGGTTTGAGAATGGAGGGCTGGACTTTCTCTTTAAAGATGTTTTGACCTATTACTGCCTTGACTCATCTGCTACCCGCTCTATGCTTTGTATTCCTTATTGCTATTTTATGCTGCTCCAGTTAGATTTTGTACCTTGGGTGCTGTTCTTTTGAGACATGCCCTTTTTCCTTACTTTCAGGAGTCCTATTTTCTTGCTCACTATATACAAGCAAAGCATTTTTGTAGACTCTAATGTGTCTTGTAATGACTTGAAGTTTTAAACTTAATAAAGAAATACATTTCAAAAAAGTATGAGTTCTATTTATTTAATACATCTCTCTCTCTCGCTATAGATATATATATATCTTTTAGGGATAAAATTCACAACTATACTTATGAATGTAAGTCTGATGGAAGATTTTTAAAAAGGGTTGTACACAAAATAAAATACATAAATGGTGCAGAGGTGATTAGAAGTTGGGACACATTTTTCGTATGGGGACTGTGAAATTTCATTTTCAGACAAAGAATAATGATAAATATATACAGCTACTAACAGGTGAGGCATCATTCATTAACCTTTGACCTTGGAGCTCGTTTACAAAGGTTCCACGTCGTGAAGCACATAAAAGCAGTTACATATGCACAAATTACAAAACACATCACACTGGCACATATTACAAGACAAGGATGCGGGTAACTAACAATGAGGTCCTAAGTAGACAAGATACTTGCTAAGTGCTTGGTTACAAGTAGTTGCCAAGTGCATATAAGAAGGTATCAGAGCTGCCCGAAACCATGCTTAGTTACCAGAATTAGGTACTGTTGCTTTAATACTGGTTGCCAGAAGGGGAAGGAAAGCAAGGGGTGTGGGAGTGGGAGAGTAACCAGTGAGAGGAGAGATTAATGGAGTGTTTGCGTGGAGTTGGGGCAGATTTAACACTTGCAGTGCCTCGGACTGATATATCAGTCCAAAATTCCTATATATTTTAATTCTGTTGGCAGCTTAAGGGTTAAGGGTGGTGAGACAGTCGGTGGGTGGGGGGAGGAGTGGGCAAGAGCAGGATGAGAGTCCGTAAGATGGATTGGGAGTTATTGGAGCTTAGGTCAAGAAGTCAACGAGTGGGGTGGGGTGGGGTGGGGGGTGCTTGTATATGTTCATATAATTAATTACTCCTGACAGCACAAAGAACAGCAACAAGATTTGTAAGAATTATATCCAGAGCTTGTAGATTACTGAAAAACATTAAGCATGGGCCACATATCTATACATTAATAGGCTATTACTTTAATTTGACTATTTTAATACTATTACTGATTACATAAATTGATATCTTAATATACAGATTCCAGAATTCCCTAAAGAAGGAGCTTGTATGCTCCAAAACGTTAAAACTGGTTTTCTGGATATTTTTAAAAATGAAAAACAAAAAAATTACAATATATTAAGCTTTGGTGGGTGTGCCTCGATCCCAATCTGCTACTGCTACTGTTTAGTGCCTTGACTAGATACGGCCTCTTCCTCTGACCTGGAATATTTTTGTTTATACCAAAGTGAGCAGTACTGGAGGACGTCGGTGCTACTTCACAATGCGGCCTGGTAGTTTGCAATTCTATGGCTCATAAGGCAGCAGCACATATACGCTTACCAACCACATCCAGCCTCCTAGATTCTTTATCAGGAAGCAAAGTACACAAGTGTTTAGGTGCCCTAGACCTATCATGTGCAGCCATGATGACTGCAAAGTCTGGCTGATTAGCATAATAAGGCTTAGCAGATGGTGCAGGATAGTACTTACCAGCCTTTCCAGGCACTGCAGGCAGTTGATGCTGGTCTATACCATGCATAGAAGGTAGCATCTTTTAATATAGGGTATACATGTGTAATTACAATGGAGAGTGTGCAAAGCACCTCCAAAAATCCCATTAGATTTCTTTTTGTGGAATCTTCCACTTCCACAGCAAAGCCCACAGCACACTGCATTTGCTGCAGCATGGCTTGAAAAACAGAATCCTCAGGAGGAGATCTCGGGGTGCAGAAAGTACAGTTACGCAAGAACTTACCGTAACAGTAGATCTTTGAGAACAGCTCTTGCAGCAGGTTACACCATTAGGACTGAAGCCGGCAGGCGTCAGGACCCCACGGAAATGTTCTAGCTAGCAGTCTTCAGCGGGGACCGCCTCCGACGTCAGTCCCGTCCCCGATGTCAGGCGTAGTACATAAGGAGGCGGTCCCGCCAGAATCCCCAATTCTCCCGCCGGAGACTCCCGGCCTCTGGATGACATCAGAAAGGGAGACCGAGGACCAGCCATCAGATGGCCAAGACTAAAAGCAATCTTCCTAAGCGTAGGCTGAATCTTACCTCCTCCAAGGGGGAATGGTGGGCGGGAAGGTACCTGCTGCAAGAGCTGTTCTCAAAGATCTACTGTTACGGTAAGTTCTTACGTAACTGTACTATCTTCTTCGAGGTACAGCTCTTGCAGCAGGTTACACCATTAGGACTGATTCCCAAGCAATGGCGCCTTGAAAAGCCATCAGGAGGAGGCGATACTGAGACACCAACACGTCCTGAGCCTAGGACAGGAGGCCCTGCAGGACAGCAAGGCCGAAACCCGCTCGTCGCCGTGAGGCGATATCAAGGCTGTAATGCCTGATAAAAGTGTGCACTGAGCTCCTGGTGCCTGCAGCACATATGGCTGATGTGGATATGTTTTTCAGTGCTGCAAAAGAGGTAGCCACTCCCCTTGTCAAATGGCCCTTAACCACCCTCTGCAGTGGTTTCCTGTCGCTGTAGCAAAGGGAAATGCACTGACGAGCCAGCGAGAAAGGGTCCGTTTTGAGACTGGATCTCCAACATCCTCTCAGCGAAAGAGACGAACAGCTGTTCCGTTTTGCAGTGCTGTTTGGTCCTGGTCAAGTAGTATCTAAGACACCGGTGAACATCCAGGGTGTGAAGCAGTGCTTCTCCTCGATTAGCGTACTTAGGGAAGTACACTGGTAAATCAATGTCCTGGTTAAGCGTGAGGGCTGAGATTACCTTAGGCAGGAACTTAGGATTTGTCCTCAGGGACACCCTGTCCTGGTGAAAAATTAAATAAGGCTCCTTACACATAAGAGCGTATAGTTCGGAGATTCTTCTCGCCAAAGTAACAGCAACCAAAAATAACGTTTTCCACAACAGAAAACGCAGCTCGCAGTCTGCGGCAGGTTCAAAAGGTGGCAGTGCAAGCTGCTCCAGGACGAAAGGTAGGTCCCAAGGAGGGACAGGATCCCTGATGGGTGGCCTAAGGTGGAGCACCCCTCTTAAGAAGGCATGGGACATATCCAACTGTGCTACCGTGCGTTGGCCTACCGGGGCGTGGTAGGCTGAGACTGCACAAAGGTGCACCTTGATCGAGGAGTAAGCCAACCCCGATTGAAAAAGGGAGAGCAGGTATTCCAGAACTAATTTCTCTGGACAGTCTAAAGGGGAGAAGCCGTGTGCTTGAGACCACAGGCAAAACCTATGCCATTTAATTAGGCGTATGTAGCGTGTCGCCAGTTTTCTAGCGTACCAGAGAGAAGTCTCCGCCACCTCTTGCGAGACCCGTGTCGAAAATGGCGTCTCTAGGAGCCAAGCTGCAGGTTCAGTGAATGTAAGTCCGGGTGGACTAGTGAAGCCTCCTGAGACAGCAGATGGGAGCTGATTGGCAAAGGAAGCGGAGGTTCTCGGGACAGGTGACTCAGAAGCAGGAACCAAATCTGTCTGGGCCAAAAAGGCGCTATCAAAATCAGCATCACGTGCTCCCTGCGAAGTTTGAGAAGGACTCTCTGGATCAACGGGAAGGGAGGAAAGGCATAGAGGAATCTGCCCGCCCAGGAGAGGGACAACGCGTCTCGCCAGAAAACACCAGGCCCTGGATCTAGCGAGCAAAAATTGGGCAGTTTTTCGTTGGATGGGGACGCGAACAAATCCAATTCTGGAGTGTCCCATCTGTGAAACAGATCCTCTGCCACCTCCTGTAGAAGTTCCCACTCGTGGACCCTGGCCTGGGAACGACTCAGGCTGTCTGCGACGGTATTGTCCACTCCAGGAACGTGAACTGCAGTGAGGTTTGTGCTGTGTCATACTACCTATTCCCACACTCTCATGGCCTCCCTGCAGAGGGGGTAGGAGTGTGTGCCCCCTTGTTTGTTGAGGTAATACATCACCGCTGTATTGTCTGTTTGTAACAGGACAGTACTTGGTGGAATGTCTGACTGGAAGGCTTGCAGGGCATAAAGGACTGCTCTCATCTCTAATATGTTGATATGAAGATGAGCTTTCTGAGTAGTCCATGTTCCCTGAGACTTCACCCCGTTCAAGTGTGCTTCCAACCCCAGCCCTGAGGCGTCTGTGGAGAGTGTTATCACCGGGGACGGCGCTGTGAATGGAACCCCCACAGAGAGGATTCCTGGATCTAGCCACCATTGCCAGTCCTGAACCATGGCCTTCGTGATTCTGACTGGCTGCTGCAGATGGTCTTGCCTTTGGTCACATTGCACTCCGAGTATCCACTGGGTTACTCGCATGTGGAGCCTTGCCATCGGGACTGTTGGAATGGCCGCAGCCATGTGTCCGAGCAAGCGAAGGACCAATCTGGCTGGGACGGTCTTCTTCGCTGATAGGTCCCTTATGAGGGACCGGATGCGTTCCGCCGTCTTCGGGAAGAAAAGCTTTCCCTTGGGTGGTGTCCAGAACTGCCCCTATGAATTGCAGTTTCTGGGACGGTGCCAGGAGAGACTTCTCGTAGTTGATTAGGATGCCCAGAGACTGAAAAAGTATCTGGGTGTGCTGGATAGCTATCAACAGCGCCTCCTCCTCGGAAGCCATGAGAAGCCAATCGTCGAGGTACGGGAACACACAGTGGCCCTGTCTCCTCAGAGACACTGCCACGACTGCCATGCACTTGGTAAAGACCCTGGGGGCCGATGACAGCCCGAAAGGGAGCGCTCGGAACTGACAGTGGTAGCCGAGAAACTTGAAGCGCAGGAACCTTCTGTGCGCTTGAGTGATGGGGATGTGCAGGTAAGCATCCTGCATGTCCAGGGACGCCAAGAATGCGTCCTTCTTCAGCATGGGGATTAGGCCCGGGAGGGTCACCATGCGGAAGCGTTTGTAGGCGACCGACATACTGAGGTCGCTTAGGTCCAAGACTGGACGGAGGTCTCCTATTTTCTTTGGAACCAGGAAGAAGTGGGAATAATATCCTGCTCCTCTCTGGTTCTCTGGGATGTGCTCCAAAGCTTCTTTCTGCAGCAGCGTGAGCACTTCTTGCCTGATGAGCAGGGTGTGCTGACCCGAGTAACGGGAGAGCAGAGGAGGCCTTGTGGGTGGCTTGTCTAAGAATTCTATATAGTGGCCTTTTTTGACCAAATATAGCACCCATCTGTCGGTGGTGATCGACTGCCACCCTGGGAGATGGTCTGCGATGCGACCCCCGACCTTTATTTCCCATTGATCCTGAGGGGCAGGGGCTGGGAAGGAGTCATGCTGTGGTGGCGGAGGGTCCTGCAGGTTGGGCCGACTTTGTAGGACATTGGCCTCTACCTGAGGACGACTTGCCCTGGGCTTTCCAGGTAAAGGTGCCCCTCTGTTGCAGGCCGGAACGAGTCTGTTTTTTCTGAGTCCAGCTGCGAAAATGACTCTGGTTCCTACGAAAGGAACTGAGTCTAGATCTGTACATGGCCTGGACAGATCTAACGGCCTTCCCAGCTTCCTGCAGTTTGGTGATGACCTTCTCAGATGCCTCACCAAACAAAACTTCACCATGAAAGGGGCGTCAGAATGTTCTTCTGGACATCCGGGAGTAAATCGGAACACGGAGCCATGAGTGTCTCTGGAGGCATCACGCCTGAGGCTGCCGCTCTGGCGAGGAGTCCAGCGGAATCGTCTGCGGCTCGGAGCACCTGGGTCCCCACGTCTGAACCCGTGCGGAGGAGCTGGAGAAGTTCCTCCTTTTGCCCACCGTCTGGCAATTTTTCTACCAGATCTTGTCCTTGTTTCCACAGAGCGTTCTGAAATTGAACCATGTGGGTAAGGTAGTTCAGGGACCTGATGGCGCAGGTTGCAGCTGCGTAAGTACGCCTAACCAGTGCGTCCAGTTGCTTGGACTCCGGGTCCGGTGGCTGTGTGCTCAAATGTTGCGGTCTCTGGGACCGGTCATGAGAGGCTGTGATGACCAGGGAGTCGGCCAGAGGATGATTAGCCAAGTACTGGTCCTCCCTTGGGGCCTTGTACAGGCGGTCAGCCTTCTTCGGCATCGCCGGGAGTGAATGTGGACGTTTCCACACTACCTTGGTGACGTCCACAAAGGTGTCCACCAAGGGTGGTACCGCCACAGGCTTAGGATCTTTCTGCCGAAGATAACGAGCTAGGCGTAGCCTTTCGGGGTCAAGTTCTTCTGCATCCCACCCCATGTTTTCCTGGATATGTCTCATGATCTCAGAGAACGAGGGGTCGTCCGGAGGAGACCTAGGAAGTTCACGTGGGTCCGGAGAGGGGACGCTGATGGGAGAAGGAGATCTGGAGCCATCCGAGATGTCCGATCTTGAGTCCTCCGTAGACGGTGAGTAGCGGCGTCTTCTGGATCTCTTGCGGCTGGGTGACCCAGATGAGGATCTGGACGGAGGCCTTCTCTTGTCTGTAGGTCTGCCCCTAGGAGGTCCGGCTGGCTCCTGGGGGGAAGGTGCTCGGCCTACTGCTTCATTGGGTGAAGGAGGAGGCGCTGGGGCCCGTGGTGCCGCGGGTGCAGGAGGGAGGGTGCGTGGTGACCACATCCTTTTTGATGGTGTCCCACCAGAAAGTGAATAACCCTTTCACTTCTGAAATGTTAAGGCCCAACGACGGACCGGGCGCCAGTGGCCTGTCGTCGGGTCCCGGCGTCGGCGCCCCTGGGGTCTCCGGTTCTGGGGAAGGCTCCCGTGGGAGCTCGACAGGTCCGGGGTCGTCCGCCTGGTCCTCAGGCTGAGTGGATTCCTCCTCCGTCAACGCCTCCTGGCCGACGTCGGTAGGCGGCGGTGGGGTTCTTCTAGCTGCTGTGTCGGACGTCGGTCCCCCGGCCGGCGTCCGGGTAGGTGAGTGCCTGACTGGCGACGAGTGTCGGACTGTCGTCAGTTCCCAGGGTCTATGAGGTTTGGCCGACGTCGGGTGAGCCGATGTCAGCTCCTTAGTCTTATGTTGAGGGGGAGCCGGCAGGGAAACTGACCAGACGTCGGGGGCCGAGTGCCGCTTGTGGTGATCCCCTGACCTAGACGAGGCCTTGGAGGAAGAGGAAGGCCTAGAGGTCTTAGCAGGCTGCAGGGTGGAAGAACCGCTGGCAGACTTGACCACGACCGGGGGAGGCTGAGAGCGGGCCCGAGACGGAGAGCGGTCGGACCTGGAGCTAGAGCTGAGGGAGTCCGAGGCCCTGGAAGGGGATCTTGGTCTCACCTTCTCCCTGTGCTTCTCATGGTGCCTGCGGGATTTTTCCGAAGATTCCCCCTTGGAGGAAGGTTCCATGGCCTTGAGCTTCTCTTCTAAAAGGTAAGCCTGAGGAGCCTTCTGTCGGCGGATCCGGGTCCAGCTGTTGAAGCACTGACAAAAAGAACAAGCCTGGGTGTCGTGGTCTGGGCCCAGGCACCGGACACAGGCCGAATGTGGGTCTCTGAATGGAATCTGTTTCCCACAGGCACACTTGGACAAATGGCTCTCCACGGGAGTTGGGGAGGACATCAGACAGAGGAATAAATCTGGAGAAAGAAATTCTTGAAGAAGAAACGATTGAACTAATTTCCTGATCGTCGCGTGCTACATACTGGGGATTCTGGCGGGACCGCCTCCTTATGTACTACGCCTGATGTCGGGGGCGGGACCGATGTCGGAGGCGGTCCCCGCTGAAGACTGCTAGCTAGAAGATTTCCGTGGGGTCCGGACGCCTGCCAGCTTCAGTCCTAATGGTGTAACCTGTTGCAAGAGCTGTACCTCGAAGAAGATCACCGAGTCCTCACTGTAGGATGAGAGGGCAGAACGAGAGCATGGTGTAATATACTGTTCTTCATATTCCTCCTCCAAAACCACAAGGTCAGGATTATATTCAACTTTGTCGATGTCTCTATCGATGACAGGAGCTGCAGAATGCACTAGTCATGCCAGTGACGGCCGAGAAGTAATCTGCATCATGCTAGTGGAACCCCGTCGACAAGGGCTGCGGAGCACAAGGTCCCATCAGTGGAATAACTGCCTGTAGTGGTAGTCCAGACAGAATGCGTCTGATCATTTCTGAGAATGACTCCAGCACTGCCTGAGATTCAATAGGGGCTTGTAAATGGGCAAGAACTACTTGTGTGTCGACAGGCTTTGGCTCGTACTGTCCACAGTAGGTATGGCAGTGCCCAAGCCAAGCCCCGACCTCACTGTCTCATCGATGGTTGGGGGGGGCTCTAGTCAACACCGCTGCAGCGGGCGGCGACGCAGCAGTTAACCTGTCTCAATGGTGACCAAGACCTTGCCAGCAAAGATCATTCCTTCTCCATTTATGCTTAGAAGGGCTACAATGACAACCATTCCGTGTCCTCATCCTTTGGACTTTGATGGCTGCTTCTTGGCTGATGGTGAGGGGCACACAGACTTTAGGCCCCATTCCTTTTTTATGGTTTTCATAGTCTTGAGAAGGAGAAATTTTTCTAGAGTGTTTATGTGGTGTTGCCTTGTAGCATGGTTGAAACTATGACAAATCTCATAAGCCCTCACATTGTGAGACAGACCCAAACACGACACACAGACTGCATGTGTGCCTTCTTTGTAAATTGCCTCTGCACTTGCAATACTGAAAATAAAGGCTCTTTCCATTTTGGAGGCATACAGAGATGACAAAATAACACTGCAGTAAAATGAAAGAATAAAAGGGAGCAGCTAGGTTGATGGCGTTTCCTTCAGCAGGTCAGACGAGGATGACTGACGTCAGGAAAAGAACGGAGAAGTGATGGGGCCATCGAGCTTAGACAAAGACGTGGGTCATCATCGTGGGCAGTCCATGGCTAGCAAACATTTCAGTGTGATCCTAGCGCTGACAGCTATAGTTGCAAAAGTGTGGACTAGTGGAGGAGATATCCTTGACGAAAATCATTTAATACCTTTTGCTGGACATTCTTAGACAAGCCAGCAGAACGTAGCAGGAATGACTTCCGATACAGATGCCTGCAGCAGCAGAGCAGAAGGCAGTATCAAAGGCATCCAATAGCAGCTTTGAGCTGATGACTGTTAAGACTCAATTCCATGTTTGGCAGTCTGCAGAATATTTTGCTTGGTTTCAGAATCTGGCAGCAACTCTGCAAGAGACCTAAGTGAGCTCCAAAGGGTATACTCATACAAGATTTGGAAAAATGCCCTTGACAGCTAGAAATTCGCATGTTAAGAGCAGCAGCTGCAAAAGCCTGCTTCCCCTTGGGTCACTCAAGCATGACTCCTTTTTAACAGAATGAGCAGTGAGCTCTTGGGGAAGAATGGCTTTTCTCAGCGAGAGTAACAATGGCATCAGCTACAGGCTGAGAAACATACACTGGTCAATCCTTAGGGGCAGTGTATTTCTTGTCCATGTGCTTGCAGCCAGAAGGTATAGAGGCAGGTCAGTTCCAGACCACATCAGACAAGGTTTCAAATGCAGATGGAATAGGAGGAACTAAACTGACTAGTGCGGTAGAAGCATTCAACTGCTGCAGACGGAGACATTTACCTGGGTCAATGGCAGAAGGCTCAAAACCAAGTGCAAAATGCATATCCTGAGCAAAGCCCAGAAAGTCAGATCCTCCTCTGGAGCAGAAGGGCCCAAGTCCGAAGCGTCCCAGCTGAAGAAAGAGTTTCTGTCACCGACCTCAGAAATGAGGAGCTCAGATCAGCCTCGTCACTCTTCAAATCCTCCCTGAATGGACGGACATAGATTTTGTGTGTGTATGTATATATCACAGGATCTCCAATCCAGAACTCGGCCTTGGCAACATTGGCCCACTAAGGGCAAGGGACCAGTTCAAGAGGCGGCACAATACCCAGAACTGAATCTGGTGCCAGGGACATCCCTGGAACCGAGGGCGGCACTGGGATCGACACCAGTCCAGTCCCAGAAAGGCCTATACACGACACTGAGCCACCCAGCCAGCACTTAAGTGACCAGCAATGGTACCATGGCCGGTCCCATCAAAGTGACACTGAATAGGGGGTGTGGTCAATAAGACAGAAGTCAGCAGCACACTAACCAGCAAAGGTCCAGGGGCTGTTGTGAGAGCCAAATGCTCTACCTGTCTTGAGGACCCTGCCTGTGGCTCCAGTTCCACTGGCCCCGAAGAACCAGGGAATGGCTCTGCTAGCAGAGGCAAACAACTATGATGCTGCACCCAATGCTCTGTAAGAGCTGCCCAATTGTGGAATGGCCCACTGGAGTTCCCACTTACAGACAGAGAAGGGCTCCGAGACCCCAATCTCCAACTACCAGTGGCCCTAGGTTGACAACAACAGTGCTGGTGAGGGCCTCTGGCTCTGAGAGACCCAAGTATCTTGCGGCACACCTCGCAAGCGCAATCTTCAGCAGTGCCATTTCTTCCCCTTACAATAGGAAGAGAAAGAACCTGAAGCTGAGCAACGCTGAGAGACAGTTAGTGATTGGAAACAGGCCCACTTCTTTTTGAGCTTCTGGGTGGAATGTCCTTCCTCCCTTGCACAGGACTCCTCATTGTCAGAAATCTTTCCTGACTGGGAAAGTGAACAGGATACATCCCCACTGGAGGAGCTTGCCTGAGAAGGCTCCCTACCATCATCCTCCATGGCAGTCAACCATTGATTCCATAGGGCTCTGACAGACTGACAAAAATATTTTTATAAAACCACTAAACTGACACAAAAATAATAAATGCTATCTTTAAACACTAAAACTGAGAGAACACAGTTGTTAATACAGATGTGAAGTTATTTCTACTGGTAGGCGAGCAACATCATCACTGATGCAAACTCAACATCGAGAAAAAAAGAACTGAGGTGGTTGAAGGCTGGTGCTGAGGTAAGCCATACAGCATGAGTCACTCTTGTGGTGTTATACATCTGTGCAGTTTACCATGGCACCAGCCCTCCTGAAAAGTTCTACCTCCAGCAGGGTCCCAGTGCCTCGGGCTAAGACTCACTACTGTGAACCAATTGTGAAGACTGATTCGTGGAAGATCATGCCTCCCATACAATTTTGGTAGCCATTACCTGAGTTAAATTTTTAAATGAGCTGGAGTTTGGTAAAATAACATCTAGTGTTTAATGTTTCCAAAAATGTGTCACAAGGGGGGGTCCTCTACTTATCTCCAACTTTTGTGCAGAAATTCTATGACCTTTATGAAATCTCTGGGGACCCCAAAATAACACATTTTAAAAACATTGTCCAATTAAAAAAAAAGAAAACACTGCATACATACCTGTGCAAGAAGTCTTTAATCACGGCTTCAATTTCCCCAGTTTTGTAAAAGCTCCCCTGCAAGAAAAAGTAAATCACAGTACTGATACTTCTTTGAAACATTTCTTATACTGTGTCTCAGAGCACTTCACAGAACAATGAACTACACTGTGTCTGTGCGTTTGAGCCAGATGAAAGAAAGGAAAATTACATACCCTCCATTAATTGTTGATGTTCCAGAATATCATCACCATTCATACACACCTATGGGTCTAAGCCAGAACCGCTAGGACCCAGTGGGAGCAAAGTCTTTTGCAGCCGTAGGACTGACGTTGGTGCCAGTGCCAACCATGAAGCAGATGTAATAACGCTGCACTCATGGGTTTGCTGGTAACCAACACAGGCCACTTCCCCTGCCTCAGTTTCATGTCCCAGGAGAGAAAAATGGAAATTACATACTCACTGTAATTCTTGAGCTTCTGGGAATATCTTCCTATTGACTCACACTAGAGGGTCTTATGCCAGAGACATTAGGACCTACAGAAGCCAGAACTTTTCAGGAGGATTGGTGCAGAGGTAAGCTGCGTGTAGGCGCAGCACCGTGAGACTGGCTCGCACTACATGGCTTACCTTCACACCTGCCCTCAACTGCCCCAGTACCTTTTTCACCGCGGATGTGCCACATGAACTAACAAGTACGTATGCATTTAACCTAAGTACTAGTAATAGTAGTATAGCTTTTTTATTCATAGATTATGAATAGGGATAACTCAGTTGAGCATTCGCTCATCTCCAATGAGGTCCCTCTGCACACACTCACTGTTTAATACGAAACAACGTAAAATCACAGTAAGAGTTACAAAACATTAATACAATGAATGTAAATACCGTATATACTCGAGTATAAGTCGGATTTTCTAGCATTAAAATAGACTCGTAGTCTAACCTACCGACTTATACGCGAGATATAGCGCGTGGTTGTTAGAGACTGCTCTGGACAAAAACGTGAACTTTGCTGCCTAATTAACACTGCACGATGTTTATTTGCAGTCGTTACTTTGATGTGATTACCTAAATGATTAACACCGCTCCTCAGTTCACTATTGCTGCTCCCTTCACTTCAATGCTAACTGTTAAATGATTAACACTGCTCCTCCTCATTTAACTATTGCTGCCAGATTAAATCTGCTCAATGTTTAATCACCTTGTCGTAGTTAAAATTGTCCCTCCTGCAGGTTGTTAAATGATTCCTCAGTTCAATAAATGATTAACACCGCTCCTCAGTTCACTATTGCAACTCCCTGTGTGTAAGATGCAGGCTCACAAACGAAAACGCAGTGCATATGATACCAATTTTAAATTAAAAGTTGTTCGGTATGCTGAGATGCACACAAATGCTGCTACTGAGCGAGAATTCAGCATAGATGAAAAATTAATCCGCGACTGGAAACATAAAAAAGGTTCCACGTCTGAAGTGAATTCTTATAATCTGATCATCATTTTATTTTACTAAAACCTATTTTAAAGCTTGGTTCAGTAGCTAATAACCAGTCCTAGTTTATCCTATATGCTCGTTAACAAAGTTCCACATAGGAAATGAAAGTTTATAAATCTGGTCAGCAATTACAGGTTTCGTACGAAACTCAGTTCTTGTGGTTTGTTTTTTTTTTATTACAGGTTTCGTACACAACTCAGTACCCGACTTATACGTGGGTCAATAAAAAAGTTGTAATTCGCTGGGCTCAAGTCGGGACCCCAACTTATATGCGAACCAACTTGTACGCGAGTTTTTACAGTAAGTTAAATGAGTTTTTCATCATGGGTCAAAGCATTGCATATATCATAATTCTCCATTCGAGTAACTGCATCAGAACAAGGCAGGGTACAGACGCCTGGTCAACAACCCAACTTTTTAGATAGTTTAATCTAAGGATAAAATTAATCCCCCATAATCCGACTGGTTTGGAGTTCCATAGTACTGTGCCTCTGTAGGGAACTGAGGACCTCCCCAACCCCAATTTACAGTTAGGAATTCTGTATTCGTGACCTTGAGCGGATCTCAGACCTTATTTAACAATTCTTATTTTGAACAAATCCAGAATGTATTTGGGAAAAAGGCCTTTCCATAGTTTAAACATTAATATCAGAAGGTGCAAATTCCTCCTGTCATGTAGTCTTAACGATTCAAAACATTGTATAAATCACAATGATGTGTCCTTCATGGGGCATCAAGGACAAAGCAGGCCTGCCTATAATACATTACATCAAGTCTGTCTAAGGGTATAACATAGCACTGGTGGCTCTGATTAGGGGTGGGAGTGTTGTCTTCTCTCTCTGTGGGATATATTTTAGAGACTCAAATAGTTGTATGTGGGTAACTCTTAAATAATGTGTCTTTAAAGCTGTGTACTTGGAGATAAATATATTTGATGGGGCAGTTTGTTATAACCTGCATTCAGTAGTACCAGTATGGTACACTAATCTTCAGCTAATGCATGCTGCGTTGTTAGTCTCAAATTAGAGACCAAATCTAAGTAACCCTTTGTTTACTTTTTGCTTTTTATAGATACAGCGTGCAGCTCATGGGCTTAAAATACACAGCATATCCTATGATTTTTGTATTTGTAATATTAGGGCTTTATAGTCCTTGTCTATACCCTCCATGATGTATCTTATTGTTGTAGCACGATATGAATAATGCTTGTATTAAGAGGGGTGTTTCCCTCAGCATGTCAGACCATATTCTAATGTACTACATCAGGTTCATACACTGTATGTTTATTCAAGAAATCAATAAACATAAAGTATAAAAAAAAAAAAACAGCACTGGTGATCTGTAAAGAAGGGTCGACAAACCAGTAACACAGTGTTCATTGCCCAAACCAAGAACAAGGGATCAAGATGAATAAAACATACTGGAGTGAGCCTGGAGAGGCAGGTCTACATGTAAATCAATGATGAAGATATTCCTAGAAGATCAAGAATTATGGTGAGTACTTAATTCTTGTATCTTCTAGGAATCGGTCTTCACCACTGAATCACAGGAGTATGTCACAGACCCAAGTTCAGACAAATCCCTCGTATTAGGGTGGTAGGAGCCAAGGATTCACTCAGGAGCCAAGTCCATTTAGGACTGCCCTCCACAAGGTGGCATGCTGCCTGGCATGGACATCCAGGGCACAGTGCTTGACAAAGGTATACACTGTGCTCCAAGCTGCAGCTCTGCAGATATCACTAACAGATACAGAGCAAAACAATGCCAGGGTACGGCAACTGCTCTCATAGAAGGGGTATGTATCTCACCCTCCAGCTTGACCTGTGCCATGGCACAGCAGTGGAGTCAACAGCTTACAATCCAGACAGAAATGCACCTGACTGTAACAGGCTGTTCCTTCTGATTAAGACTTGAAGAGACAAAACACTGTTTGGATTGCTTGAATTCCTTACTTCTGTTTAAGTAAAACCTAAGGACCTTCTTATCATCCAGTGAAAGAAGAGTGCATTCTCCTTCACTCTGGAACCTGGAAAAGTAGGCAGAATGAGTGGCTGGTTCAAATGTAACTCTGACACCACTTTTGGCAGGCACTTATGGTGCGTGCTGAGAAAGATCAGTTACACAAGAACTTACCATAAAGTACAGTTACATAAGAACTTACCGTAACAGTAGATCTTCGAGAACAGCTCTTGCAGCAGGTTACACCATTAGGACTGAAGCCGGCAGGTGTCAGGACCCCAGGGAAAAATTCTAGCTAGCTATCTTCAGCGGGAGCCCCTGCGTCGGTCCCGCCAGATTCCTGCAGTTCTCCTACTGAGACTTCACGAGGCTGACACTGAAATGGGAGACCGAGGATCCATCGTCAGAAGACAAACGGGAAAAATCCCTGTTAACAAAGGCTAAAGCCATGTCTCCTCCAAGGGGGAAGGTGGGCGGGAAGGTGTCTGCTGCAAGAGCTGTTCTCGAAGATCTACTGTTACGGTAAGTTCTTACGTAACTGTACTATCTTACTTCGAGACACAGCTCTTGCAGCAGGTTACACCATTAGGACTGATTCTCAAGCAATAGTGCTTGCAAACACTCTGGGAGGAGGAAATAAGAAAGAACGTTCCAGGTCCTGAAACTAGGACAGGAGACCCTGTAGCACTGCCAGGCCGAAGCCTGCTCTTCGCCGTGAAGTGATGTCCAGGCTATAATGCCTGATAAAGGTATGAGCAGAGCTCCAAGTGAATGCAGCACAAATGGCAGAGGTGGAGACGTTTCGAAGTGCTGCAAAGGATGTGGCCACACCCCTAGTGGAATGGCCCCGGACTGCTCCTGGGAGGGGCTTTCGTTTGATATCATAACAGTAAGAGATGCACTGGACAAGCCAGCGAGACAGGGACAGTTTGGATACTGGTTGGCCCCTCATCCTTTCAGTAAAGGAGACGAAAAGTTGCTCCGCAGTACGAAGCTGCTTAGTTCTGCTCAGGTAGTACCTTAAGCTGCGGTGAACATCCAGGGTGTGAAGCAGCGCCACTCCTCTGTTAAGAGTAACTAGGGAAGTAGACCGGCAGGTCAATATCCTGATTGAGAGTGAGTGTGGAGACCACCTTAGGCAAGAATTTAGGATTCGTCCTCAGGGATACTCTGTCCCGGTGGAAAATTAAATAAGGCTCTTTGCACATGAGAGCCTGAAGCTCAGAAACTCTTCTCGCTGACGTAACAGCAACCAAAAATAACGTTTTCCACGACAGATAACGCAGCTCGCAATCCGCGGCAGGTTCAAAGGGGGGGGGGGGGAGCGTGAGTTGCTCCAGGACAAAGAGCAAGTCCCAAGGAGGCACTGGGTCCTTAATGGGCGGCCTAAGATGTAACACCCCTCTTAAGAATTCTCGACAGGCATCTAATTGTGCCACTGTGCGCTGTCCCACCGGGAGGTGATAAGCTGAAATGGCACAGAGGTGCACTTTAATAGAGGAGTAGGCGAGACCCGAACGGAAGAGAGAGGCAGGTACTCTAACACCGCTTTCACCGGACAACCTAAAGGGAAGGCGGCGTACTTCACGACCATGAGACCAGAAGCTGCCATTTCATGGCGTCACGTCGCATGCGTTGCTGGCTTTCTGGCTGCGGAAAGGACTTCCGCAACCTCTTCGCGAGACCCGTGGACGCAAGATGGCTATGTCTCTAGGAGCCATGCATGCAGGTTCAGTGAGCGTAAGTCCGGTGGACCAGTAAACCCTCTCCTGAGACAAGAGGTGGAGCTGAATGGCAGCGGGAGCGGAGGTTCCCGGGACAGCTGAACTAGCAGAGGGAACCAGATCTGCCTGGGCCAGAAAGGGGCCACCAGGATCATTGTTGCATGCTCCCTGTGTAGTTTGAGAAGAACTCTCTGGATCAACGGGAAGGGAGGGAAAGCGTAGAGGAATCTGTCCGCCCAGGAGAGGGACAGCGCGTCTCGCCAGAAAACACCAGGCCCTGGATCTAGCGAGCAAAAATTGGGCAGTTTTGCGTTGGATGGGGAGGCGAACAAGTCCAATTCTGGAGTTCCCCATCGAAGAAACAGATCCTCTGCTACCTCCTGGAGAAGTTCCACTCGTGGACTCTGGCCTGGGAGCGACTCAGGCCGTCTGCAAGTGTGTTGTCCACCCGGGAACATGTACTGCGATCAGGTTGGCGCCGTGTCGGATTACCCAATCCCACACCCTCATGGCCTCCCTGCAAAGGGGGTAAGAGTGTGTGCCTCCTTGTTTGTTGAGGTAATACATCACCGCCGTGTTGTCTGTCTGAAGCAGGAGAGTACTCGGCGGGATCTCTGACTGAAAAAGCCTGCAGGGCATAAGGACCGCACTCATCTCTAGGGCGTTGATAGGAGGTGGGCCTCCAGAGGGTCCACGTACCCTGGGACTTCATCCCATCCAGTGTTGCTCCCACCCTAGACCTGAGGCGTCTGTGGTGAGGATTACCTCCGGGGCGGCGCTATGAGCAGGACGCCCATAGAAGTGTCCTGGGTCTAGCCACCACTGCCAGTCTTGAATCGCGGTACGTGATTCTGACGGATGCTGCATGTGGGCTTGCCTTTGGTCCGTTGCTCCTGAGCATCACTGGAGTTACCGCATGTGGAGCCTTGCGAAAGGGACAGTAGAATGGCTGCAGCCATATGTCCGAGCAAGTGAGGACCCGATCTGGCTGGGGGCGGTCTTGTTCGACAAGCTCCCTTATGAGGGATCTGATGCGCTCCGCTCTGTCGTCTGGAAGAATATACTTCCCTGAGACGGTGTCCAGTACTAGCCTATGAACTGCAGTTTCTGCAGCCGTACCAGGAGGGACTTCTTGTGGTTGATTAGGATACCCAGAGATCAAACAGGTCCCTGGGTGCTCTGGATCGCCAGTAACAACGCCTCTCTGGGCAGCCATGAGAAGCCAATTGTCCAGGTAGCGAACACATAATGTCCCTGTCCTTAGAAACGCTACTTCACTGCCATGCATTTGTAAAGACCTGGGTGCCGATGACAGCCCGAATGGAAGGGCTCGGGAACTGAAGATGATGGCGAGAAACTCAAGCGCAGGAACCTCTTTGTGCGCTTGAGCTATAGGGATGTGCAGGTAAGCGCCTGCATATCTAGAGACGCTTAAAAAGCGCCCTGCTTCAGCATGGGAATAAGACCCGAAGAGTTACCATGCGGAATTTTGTATGCATCGACAAATTGAGGTCGCTGAGGGTCCAAAATCGGACGGAGGTCCCCTGTCTTCTTTGGAACCAGGAAGAAGTGGAATAGTATCCGTGTCCTCTCTGGTTCTCTGGGACGTACTCTATCGCCTCCATTTTGCAGGCGCAGCACTTTCTTGTCTGATCAATGACTTGTGCTGACCGGGTGCCGGAGAGCAACGGAGGCCTCGAGGGTGGCTTTTCCGTGAATTCTATAAAGTGGCCTCTTCCGACCATTGTAGAACCCACCTGTCGGTGGTTATAGCTCCTCATCCCGGCAGGAAATTCGTAATCGACCACCCGACCATGACGTCCCGTTGATCCTGAGGGGCGGGCTGGGAAGGAGTCAGGCTGTGGTAGCTGGAGGGTCCCGCTTGCTGGACCGGCTTAGGAGTGCGCTGGCTCCGACCTGCGGGTTGTTTTCCCTGGGCTCTGCGAAAACCGGAGCCCCTCTGTTGTGGAACGGGGCCGGACTGTTGTCTCTGCGTCCGTCCACGAAATCGGCTTTGGTTCCTACGAAAGGAACTAAGCTTGGGTCGGTACATGGCCTGAACCGACCTCACCGCCTTCCCGGCCTCTTGGAGTTTGGTAATTATCTTCTCTGAGGGTTTACCAAACAAAACTTCTCCCTCGAATGGGGCATCCATGATGTTTTTCTGGACGTCCGGGATAAAACCGGAGACACGGAGCTAAGAGTGCCTCCGGAGGCATACGCCTGAAGCTGCTGCTCGGGCCGAGGAGTCCGCGGAGTCGTACGCGGCTCGTAGCACCTGGGTTCCCACGTCCGAACCCGTACGGAGGAGCTGCAACATCTCCTACTTCTGCTCACCTTCCGGCAATTTCTCAGCCGCATCCAGACCCTGCTCCCACAGGGCATTTGGAACTGCACCATGTGGGTCAAATAATTCAGGGATCTGATAGCGCAGGTAGCGGAAGGCTAGCGCCACCCATGGAGTCCAGCTGCTTGGACTTGGGTCCGTGGCAGGGTGCTCAGATGTTGCGTCTCTGGGACCGGTCATGAGAGGCTGTTATGACCAGAGAATCAGCCTGAGGATGCTGGGTCATACTGGTCTTCTTGGAGCCTTGTACAAGTGGGTCAGTTTTCTTCGGCATCGCTGGAGCAAATGTGACGCTTTTCCACGCTGCCTTGGTGACGCCCACGAAAGTGTCTACCAAGGGTGGCACCACCACAGGCTTGGGGTCCTTCTGCCGAAGATACTGCAAGGCGCAGCCTCGTAGTCTAACTCTTCCGCATCCCATCCCATGTTCTCCTGAATGTCTCATGATATCCGAGAACGAAGGGTCATCCGGAGGAGACTTTGGCAGCTCACGTGGGTCCGGAGAAGGGATGGAGAGGGGAGATGAGGATCTGGATGTAGAAAACTCTGATCCCATGTCCTCCGTCAAAGGCGAACGGCGGCGTCTTCTGGGTCTCTTGGGACTGGGTGACTTAGAAGAGGATCTGGACGGAGGTCTCCTTTTATCGAGTCTCCCCACTGGAGGGGTCCTGAGCTCCCAGGGAGGAGGTAACCGGCCTGCAGACCCACACGGAGACGGGGGCGCAGGAACCGGAGGAGCAACCGGTGTAGGAGGAGGAAGCGGAGGTGGAGTGGGGACCATGTCCTATTTGATGGTATCCCACCAGTAAGTGAAAAGCTCCTTCACCTCTGAAAAAGAAAGGCTCCGCACGACGGGTCGCGCGTGGACGGTCGCCAGGTCCCGGAGTCGGCTCCACAGGGGCCTGGGTTGCGCGTAGGGTTCCTGGGAGTCTCAACAGGACCGGGTCACCCGCCTGGTCCTCGGCTGGAGTTAACTCCTCCTCAGTGATGGTCTCCTGACCGACGCCGGGCCCTCTTCTCACTGAGCGGGCGCCGTCCTCTACCGGCGTCGGTGATGAGTTGGCTCTGGCCGGCGACGGTCTTCTGACAGACGACGGCTCTGGGGACCTGTGGCGAGAGGCTGGCGTCAGGTCCTGCGGCCTCTTAAGTGAGGTGAGCTCCTTGGTTTTCCAGTGAAGAGGAGGAGGCAAGGAAGCAGACCTGACGTCGGGTTCCGAATGGCGGGAACCCGACTTGTGGTGATGGTGGCGATCCCCCGACTTAGCCAGGGCCTTGGAGGACGAGGAAGGCCTGGGAGTCTTGGCCTGAGAAGAGGCAGAAGATTTTCTCACCGCAGCGGGGAGGCTGAGAGCTGGCTCGGAAGGAGAGCAGTCGGACCTGAGCCAGAGCTGCGCGAGTCGGAGGCCCTAGACTGGGACCTAGAAGGGCCTTCTCCCTGTGCTTTCAGCATGCTTATGGCCTTCTTCAAGAATCCCTTGAAGCCATGGTCTTGAGTTGCTCCTCTAGCAGGAATGCCGTAGGGCCTTCTGGTGACGGATCCGGTTCCGCTGTTGAAACCCTGGCAAAAGGAGCAGGACCGGTGTCGGGTTCATTAGGCACCGGACACAAGCCGAGGCGAATCCTTGAATGGGATCTGCTTTCCACAAGGCTCTGAGGAGGACCGGAGGTCGGGGAGGACATCAGAGAAAAAACTGAACTCGGAGAACAAATTTCCCGTAGGAAAACACTTTACCACGCGTCGCGCGCTAGAAACCGAACCGAAGGGTCGAGACATGCAAGTCGACAGCGGGAAAGAACTGGGGAATCTGGCGGGACCGCCCCCTTATGTACTACACCTGACATCGGAGGTGGGACCGACGTCAGGGGCGGTCCCCGCTGAAGATAGCTAGCTAGAATTTTTCCGTGAGGTCCTGACGCCTGCCGGCTTCAGTCCTAATGGTGTAACCTGCTGCAAGAGCTGTGTCTCGAAGTAAGATCAGTAGATATTCACAAGAATCTCTTTTATCAGGCCACACCTTTGGAACTATAACTATGTCAGCACTAGAACCACCCAGAAACTTTTGCAAGCAGTCAGCCAGTGGCCACACACGACGATGTCAAACATCAGCATGTACATAAATGTGGGCAGTCCTTCCTCTCCTCAGATCCCCACCGGAGATCATGCTCAGAGGACCTCCTTCTAGGGAACCAGGGTAGACCCCAACACTCCACATACCAAGCGGAGTGCCAGAAAAGACAGCAATGGGGATAGCAGTATAAGGACCCTTCATTGCAACCTGAGGGGGAAATAGGGTGGGATGGCATGGCATGGCCTGATGAAACAATCTCTCAAAGGCCTACTGTTATGGTAAGTTCTTGTATAACTGTTCTATCTTTCTTATGGATATCTCTTTCACCAGGCTGCAGCTTTGGAAAGAATTCCAAGCAGGGCTGTGATCAGGAGTCGCAATGGCTGCAATTGCAGGAGGGCCCGCATCAGCAAGGGGCCCGGCCTGATCAGCCACACTGTAATATTGACTTAACTTTTCTTATGTTGCCTGTTATCATTACATAGGAGGTGGTCCAGCTGGTGGCCAGCATCAGTATGATGCTTTTGACACACTCCTGCGTGCACAATAGATGCCACCGGTATGCTGCCACCACCCGCTGCCTGGTACAAAAATCTAGGAGAATCAGAATCACAAGAGTGCTACGTTGCCTGGTGCATCGCTAAGTGACACATAACATTAAAAGAGAAGGAGCCAATTAAACCTGCCTGCTGAAAATTGAAATTCACGCCAACTGCAGGTTTGCTTAATGTTCTGTCCTCCCCCAGGTCCACTTAAGCAATGTAAACAAAAGTGGACGGGATCAGGGCGGAACAGAGTTGTACAACCAGCTGCCTTCCTTCGTTGTTCCTGAATCCTAATGCGCTGCGATAAAAATTCTGGGGACACAGCGCAAGAGAGAGAGTGAGGGAGGCACATTTCCTGCTTTAGGCTGCTTGGCTCTGACAGATGATCACCGTGACTGAGACTGCTCTGCTTCCAAAAAGATCCAAGGTTTACATAGTCGGAGTACTGCCTCTGCAATAAGCACTGCTGACTGCTGGCCCCTGTTAAACACAGCTAGAAAGAAACAAAAAAACCTAAGAGCTGTAAATCACAGTCAGACCAGTCACCTCTGTGACTGCTCCCCCCTCTTGATCGCCAGCCAGACTGGACTGACTGCATCTGGAGGGACTCCCACTTGCTGCTACTGCCTGCCTGCTTGACTTCTGAGGACTTGAGGTCAGACTTCATGAGGAAAGCTTGCCTTCAAGCAAGCCTTGCAAGACTGCTGCTGCTATATTTTCTACTGAATCCTGCCCCTTTCCTGACCTGAAGTCTGAAACAGCAGGTATGTATGTTTTTACATTAATGAGTTATGCTATTGATTCATTTATTTATTTAGATTTGGATTAAATTCCTTTGAGCCATAGGCTCGTTTACAAAGGTTCCAAGTCAGATAACAAAATACAGAGACAAAGTACAAGGTCAAGTGACCAATGTACAGAGGAAAAAACAAATAGTTACAATTGAACACAAAAACGTAAAGATTAACAGTTGGTGGTACATAAAAAAAAAAATTGTTACAAAAAGTGCAAAACGTGCATAGGGTAGCAGCAACAACACTACAATAGTGTGGAATTACACTTGTGAGAACTTGGGGTCGGCGACACATCCCAGGCTAGGACTTTGTAGTAGGCGGAATTGCAGCCAAGGTAGCATTGTCGAGTGTGTGGGGTGGGGGTAGGGGAAGGGGAGGGTGACAGGATAGTAGGGGAGCACGACAGAGGTAGAAACACCATTGATGACAGGGTTATGGTTAACAATCACAAATAGCCGCACGTACTAGGAGAGTGCGGAGTCCAGATTTGAACTGACGAATTTTGCCACAGCCAAGGAGTTCAGTAGGGAGGTCATTAAGCCATCAAGGAACCCGGTAGGAAAGGGATCATTGTGCGAGTGTAGTGTGCTTAAAGGGCACTAGGAACACTCCTTTGGTCTCACTTCTGGTATTTATGGTCGGCTGAATGTTTTTGAATAATCTTGTAGTGGACTATGCGTCAGAAAGTCGGCCCCGAGGACCAGTCGACAAGCTTTGTTAAGGAGGGTAGTGATCCTCTAAAGAGCAGGATCTGAACTTGCACCATAGACTACCAGCCCATGATCTATGGTAGATAGTACAGAGCTGCAAGTGACCAGTTTCAGTGTTTCTGGAGGCACAGTGTGTCTATGCTGGTATAGAACACCCAATTTTATGTTACCTGTTTTGACAACCTGTTCAATATGTACTGAGAAGGTGAGCAGGTCATCAAGGTATACACCAAGATATCTGAAGGTGCCGACCTGCTCCAGCACCTCACCTTTTTGGCTCATTATTTGTAAGGGGCCATGCTTTTTCTTGTTCTGAGGCACTGTAAAAAGCATACACTTCGTTTTTTTGTAGCTGAGTAAAAGTTTATGCGAGAAAACCAATATTCCATCCTTTGGAAATTGTCCTGCAGATCAGAGGTGACTGAGGAGATATCCCTACCAGTTGCGGAAATGACTACATCATCAACATAGAGCACCATGTGTGCTGGGCAGGCAGATGGTAAGAAGTTTATAAATAGGTTAAATAAGAGTGGTTTGAGTATTGAACCTTGAAGGACCCCAAGCCTGAGTTCCCTAGGCTCGGAGAGTGTGTTAAAGATCTTCACACATTGTGTTCTGTGTGATAGGTAGCTTTCAAATCAGGTAAAAGTGTTTGTTGAGAGGTCAATGGACAGGAGACATTGTAGTAGGAGCTGGTGGTTGACAGTGTCGAATGCCTCGGTGAGGTCTATGAATATAGACCCCACTGCCTGTCCAGTGTCTATTGCCTCATAGATCTGTGTAGTGCAGTCTACTAGGGCGGTTTGGGTGGAGTGGAGTTTATGGAAGCCATGCTGCTGTGTGCCCAGTAGATTGTATTTTTCTAAGTATTCTGTGAGTTGGTGAGATATCACACATTCCAATGCTTTGGAAAGTGGTGGTAAAATGGAGATGGGTCGATAGTTTGAGAGGCTTGTTCTATCTTTGCTTTTGTGAACCGGTGTTATGAGTGCTGCCTGCCATTTATCTGAGAATATGCCCATTCTTAGGGATGTGTTAGAGTTTTGTAAGTGGTTCAGCTAATTCGTTTAAGGTTAGGGCAACTAACTTCATGTCGATATAGAGTCACTCCTCATCCTGGTCTTGCCCAATACCGTTTGATGTACCTTAGGGTCTCAGCCCTGGATAGGTGTCTGAAGTAAAAGCCGGTGAGCCACTGGGTATAGTATGCGGTGAGCTCGAGTGGGGGAGCTGTCTGGTCAGCGGGGTGGAGAGGTAGTCCCTGGGGAGCACAGAACTTAGGTCTGTAAAAGTGGTGTTAAATGCATTCACCATGTCACTCTGTTCCTGGAGTGCTCCTGATGAGGTGACTATAAGGTCGGGAGGTGCCTTGGAGATCCTGCCCATTAGGGATTTCACTGAGTTCCAGAATTCCTTTCCGCATCCCCAAGTTCTATTTGGAAGATCTTTATAGTAAGAGGCCTTGGCCAATCTGACCAGTCTTGTGCATTTATTTCTAGCTGTCTTGTAAGCAATGTGGTCAGCCATATTTATGGGAGGGAGGATTATGGTGGGACAAAGTTAAAAGTATATGTGAAAATTAATTCTAGGAAAGGCCAGTCAAATAGTGTAGGTCTGGGAAGGTGGGTTGAGGGTGGCAAGGTCCATGTTGAGTGTGTGTGGGGGGGGGTGTTTGTATAAACAAAAAAAATGTTGTGCTTGTCTGGGACAGTGGGTGAAGGATGGCAAGGTCTGTGCCAGGTGGGGGACTTTTTAAAACAAGCTGTACATGTCTGGGAAAGGGTCGAGGGCAGGAGGGTCCAAGCCAATTTGGGGGCTTGTGTGAAAAAACTGACTTGTGTCCATCAAGGAGGGTTAGTTAGTGTAAGGTAATATGAATAAAACTGTTTTAAATATTATTATGCAAAGGGTTATTTTACACCAACGTTCTGATCGTGAGGTAGGGCCCCATAAAATGTTTTGCAGGGGGGGCCCTTAAAGTCCTGGTTCTAAGCAATACAAAAATCCAACAGTCTGGGAGGCTGGAACTATAGGTTTATGATAACAGGCCTTGTAGCACAGCCAGGCAAAACCCAGCTCGCCTATGAGAGACAATGTCCAGACTGTAGTGTGAAGGTGCGGACAGTATTCCATGTGTCAGCTGCACAGATCATTGTAGCGGAAACATTCCGAAAACAAGCAACAGAAAAGGTCATGTCTCTTTTGGAATGACCACAAACTGCATCAGGAGTTCCTTACTATACTCCAGTAACAGAACGTAATACAATGTGCTAGCCATTTAGACAAGCATTGTTTAGAAACTGGGGTGCCCTCTTTCTCAGGGGCAAACGAAACAAAAAGCAGCAAGGACTTTCTGCAGTACTCTGTATGGTGTGTATAGTACGCGAGTATTCTATGCACATCTAAGGTATGGAGCAATGCTTCCTCTGGATTGGCATGCTCTGAATAATAACACTGGCAGGTGAATGGGTCTGATTTAAAGGATACCTAAACAAGCAGTTTTTTAAAACTGCAAACTCTAAAATCTGGCTTCATGGCGAGGTAAAGTAAAGGCTACTGTTTACATTTATGCTAAAACTTAATTTATGTAAATAACACAAATGCAGTTTCATAGCTTTTGAAAAATGTAAACATTAGCCTTTCACTTACAAAAAACAGCCTTGACTTCTCCCTGAGATGTCTGCCAACTGTGTTCAGTGATAAGTCATGATGACATCATCGGAGCCAGAGCCAGAGACCAATACAGATTCCTACAGGCTAACTAGCTCTTCTTTCCCTTTCTTTTAAATTGTTTTACCAGAATGTTCAACACCATGTGTTAACATGTGGATTATTTTGATCAGTTCACGTTAAGCTACGATTTTGTTCATTTTATTTACTGTAACTTGTAGTAATCTTTTAGGGGCATTCTAATTGAGCTCTGCAGTTACCTAAGGGACATTTTACTGAACTCTGCAGTTACTTTAAGGGGCCTTACATACGTGGCCTGGTGGTGGGTAGTTGCTCACTGTAAGTGCGGTTTGTGCTCCAACTCGCCTCCCAGCTACCTGGGCCGCTGCTGCACGTGGAGCCGCCATCTTGACCGAGAGTTGGCCACCTCTCACTCAGCCTTTTAGCCCTCCCCACTGTAATGCCTTGGCTCGGTTGCCTCATCTGAGGATCTGACACTCTATATGTATTAAGTTTAGACTGCCAATTAATTGTGTTTAAAGGTTCGTTTATGATACCTGCTTCCTTTACCTGTTTTGCCTGCCTATTTCTGTGTTATTAAGCAATGCACAACCAGTGTGTGCAATTAACTATTAACCAGTGTGTGCACCAACCAGTGCTTTACCTAACTACCTCACTAATCCACCTTCCTACCCTCTCCTCCCAGACCCCATTTAATGATTGCTCTCTCTCTATTTTTCTCAGGGTTCACCGAAGCTTCTGACAGTCCCGGTCCCGACCCTCACCCCCCAAGAACTTGCTGAAAACATCAACCCTGCTTGAAGGTAATTTTTGAGCTCCCCTGGCACTCGATGGGACGTGGCCGTTACTGTATTGCTAGTGCTTACCTGGTTTTGGATAGCGGACGACTCGCGAGAGCTGCACCTTCACTTGCTGCACTCCACTCCGGCTGGTTCTCCAAGAAAAGCTCTAGCCCCGCCAGCTTCGCCGGCTGCCCCACAGCCCCCACCACCACCCTTGGTGAAGAGTCACTTTTATAGGGACGGTCATGTGGTGCTGTTAAACCTATCAGCCCACTTCCCCATTAGCAGGCTATACCACTCTGCCACTAGGGGTTTTACTACTATTATCGTGCAGTAGTCTCCCTGCAGTTACAGTCGCTTTTCACAGTTGTACTCTTTTTGCTGTTCCTACAGGGATTCCTCCGCCTCCTGCTATTACCGTTGGTGATCCCTCCACCCTAGTCTTCTCTCCAGGACTCATATCCCATTGTCTTCCACTACCACTTCAATACCCCTACCTGTGTCGCTTCGTGCTCACCATTCACTACTCCCTCCTTATTCACCAACCTTACATGCTTATTGGGGTCTACTGTCCCTGTAAAGTGTGCTGTAACAGGGCCGGACTACCCCTGGGAAATGCCCCCCCCATTCTGGCTGGCCCACCTGCCCATCGCCAGGGTCCTCAGGTGCACCCTGTCCCTTACTCCCCCCCTTCCTCCTGGGGGGCGGCCAAGGGGTTAAAGATAGCCCATTTGAACATCCGCAGCCTCTTACAGAATTTTGCGGAGCTGACAGCTTGGGCAGCCCACTACAACCCTGATGTCCTGTGCGTAACCGAAACATGGCTTAAACCCTGCACCCCTGATTCGGTCTGCTCCCTCCCGGGCTACAGCATGGCCAGACTCGACAGGGCTGGCAACAAAAAAGGTGGGGGTATACTTATATACCATAAGGTACACCTAAATATTTCCATAGTATCGCCCCCCACCCAGGTACCCTCTCCCTGCGAGTTTCTCCACTCTCTCCTCCTCCTCCTTGGCAACACCAAGAAGGTGCACATAGTGTGTGCATATAACCCTCCCAAAGGGGGTTTGCAGGGCCTCTCATCACTCCTGGAGCTACTTAGGGAGATGGTGGGATCCAGTGAGCTCCTCATACTCGGGGACTTCAACATTAATTGGCTGGGACCTAACGCCAAGTTGTGTGAGCCAATGCTCTCTGGCCTCTCCCTCAGCCAGGTCGTTGTGGAACCCACCAGACTCTCCTACCACGGAGACAAGGGGACTCTCATTGACTGGATCCTGTGCAACCGACTTGACAAAATCGTTCAGTCGGGACTCCTTCCCGACTCCATTTCGGACCATTCGCTGGTTTACTGCATATGGGGCCATAACCTGCCCAAGGTCCCCAGCCGAGTGGTACTGATGAGGGACTACTCGAAACTCATTATCCCGAACTACCTCATGGACCTGCAGGGAGTGTCCTGGAACCACATCATGGCTACGCATGACCCCGTTGTAGACCTTAACCACTTCCTCGTGGCATTTGCCCCGATTCAGAACAGGCACGCTCCCCTCTCCAAGAGCGTGTCAGGGCTCTGTCACGAAATAGCTTCACAGCGAGCTTTTATCTCTCATGAGGGTGGCGTTGACAAGGCTTGGACCAAATATAGGGCTTCTTGCAGCCAAACTGACCTCAGGAGTATAGACAGCTTAGAAACTCCTGCAAAGGGCAATCGTTACTGCAAAAAGCCAATACTGCAGCTCAGCTTTGATTGCCACTGCAGCAGCGACCCTAGACATTTCTGGGTGAACATACAGTAATCTAGTTGGTGGCTTGACAAAACTCAGAGTTACTCGACTTGACAATTGGCGAGGCCAACTGCAACAACTCCTAACCATTGCCTCTTCTTTCCAACCGCCTATTCACTGACTTGCCCCTCTCTCCTCACTCCCAGCTGCCCAGCCCCTCTGCGCGACCCCGCCCGCCCTTCTACCTTAAGAAGATCACTGTGAGGGAGCCCCATACCTTATTGCTGGTCTCTCTCTCACCGCAGGGGTGGATCAAGATGGCCTTGAACCTCAGCTCCTCAGCGGGGGCTACTTACATTGCAGGCCACTCGCCTACATACTCAACGCCTCATTTATAACTGGGGTCATCCCCACATATAAAAATTGCCAGGTTGTCCCGTCCTGAAAAATGGTGACCCTAGGACATCAACAATTATCGTCCTATCGCCATACTATCTGCTGCCTGCAAACTACTGGAAAAAGCTGTGGTGTCGCAACTTGTCCACTACCTCCAGAATACAGCGTCCTCTCTCGTCCAGCATGGCTTTCTAAAAAACCACAGTACCTCGACGGCGCTTGCCGAAGTCACCACCAGAATCAGGACCGCCACCGACCAGGGAAAGTTGACGGGTGTTATATTTGTGGACCTATCAAAAGCCTTTGACCGTGTAGACCATCTCCTCCTCCTCTCCACACTCCAATCCCTTGGCTTCTCCAGCCGTTCCCTTGACTGGTTCACCAGCTATCTAGAGGACAGAAAGCAGCTCACCTGCTTCAACCATACCCTCTCGCCCCTCCTACCCGTCCGCAGTGGGGTCCCGCAAGGATCTGCTCTTGGTCCGATACTGTTCTCTCTGTTTATCAACGGTTTGCCCTCTGCTGCCACTAAAGGGCACCTTACCATGTATGCGGATGACCTTGTATTACTAGCCAGCATCCACGACGTTACCAACATCAATACCCAACTCAACCTAGACTTCTCTCGTATCAGAGCATGGCTGGACGGGCACAAACTCGTAGTCAACCTTAAGAAAACACAGGCCATGCTATTTGGCAGCGCGGTAAAAATCTCCTCCTGCTCAACGGCCCTCAACATTCTTGGCACCTGCAACTCCCTCCTGCCAACAATTGACTCTGCAAAGTACCTTGGAGTCACCCTCGACTGGACCTCGCAGGGCACATCAGGAATGTATGCAACGCTACTAATGGCAAACTTGACCTAGCACATAGGGCCAAGGACTGTCTCACCCCTGCCGCCTGGCTGGCCCTAGCCAGGGGGATACTACTGCCCACCCTCTCCTATGGTCTCATTGCCTTTGCCGCAGTCCCCTCCTCCTGCCTAGCCAAGTGGGATACCACGTACAACAACATATGCTGCTTTGTGCTCGCGGCCCCCCGTCTCACTCACCGATGTGAGCTCTACTCTCATCTGGAATGGCTCCCCCCAGAAAAATACCGGATCTACTCCATGGGTAATTTCATTGACAACGTAATTCGGACGGCAGCTCCCCCCCGCTCGCCCTCCCTGAGACACGTCTCCCCCGTCTACCACCTTAGGTCCTGCGCATCCCAGACCTGCCTGGTCCACAAGACCCGCACCCTCACTGGTGATACGGCATTTACCTCCCATGTACCCAAGCTGTGGAACTTCCTTCAGTCACAGGTTCACGCCTCCCCCTCCCACTCCACCTTCAAAACCTCCCTTCAGAACTTCCTGAAATCTGCTGCAGTCTGCCTATGTGCCGCCTAACTGCCCAGCCCCACCTCCCAACTTCTTTGGTACCCCAACCTAGCTCTGTCCCTCTCGCCTCCTCGGTGCTCTACTCTACTAGAAGGTATATGATCTAACTATTGTCTTTCCACCTGAGGTGTGGTCTCTCACCACCCCGTAGCCCCCGGGCCTGTATTGTTTGGAAATCTGTAACATGTGTGTATGAAATTCCATTGCTGTATGTTGGTAATCTGTGACATGTGAGTATGTAATTCCATTGCTTATTCTCCTGCCTTAAAAATCCCTGATGTTTTATTCCCACTATTGGAGTCTGTCTGCTCCTGACTGTAATGCTACTATGTAACTGCTTCTCTGTCTCACCATTGGAGTATGTCTGCTACTGATTGTAATTGATGTCTAATGTATTTCTCCTATGTAATTACCTTGTAATTCTCCCGGGTCGTACCTGAAAATAGGCACTTGCTGTCTAGCGTGCTTACCTGGTTACCAAAAGCAAATAAATAAAATAAATAAACTTGCTGAAAATGTTTTGCAATCTAGCCAACATTCTCTTTGGCAACCTGCAGAACAGTACAACACTTCAAATACCTGATGATCTAGTGGTTATGTGATGCCCTGAATTTTTTTGTTAACCAGGAAAGATACAGTACACTATGCTGAAACCTTGTTTACAGATGTGGCCTGGCAGCAAAAGGAAGTTAAGTGACTTGTTCAGGGTTACACAGCGAAGTACCGGTCTGGTCCAATTCCAAAGCTCATGCATTCTTGTTAATTCACAAAAAAAAGTTTCTCTTGTATTCTTTTTCCAAGTGAACCCCCATGCACCTAGCCTGGCTTCTGTTGAGCACATCATCATCCATGCCATGTCCTTAGTACTGCCTGGGGCTGCATATGAGCTTGCAGTCTCATGAAGAGAATTATCATACCTCAGACTGTAATCGTATACCTCAGAGAGTTGTGCATACCTACACCGATACGGATCATCAGCTGGCACTGTTAAAAAATACCTCCCAAATCACACTTAAGTTCACTTTTTCAATGTTTGACTTCTGCTCCCCCAGTAAACATTGAGTGGATCACCACCCTTCTGCACAGTGAAGGCAGTATGTACAGTTCCCCTGTTGTGTTTTTGTCCTGCCGCATTAACCAACAATTAGGTATTCGTGGTGGGCTAAGCAATAGACCTCAGGACTCACTAGAAAAACTGCTGTTCATGCCCTCATAAGGGCTGTACTTACTATGGATAACAATATTATTAGCAGGAGAAGCATACTAATGCCTTCAGCGAATCTACTAGACTTCCATACTGATGCCTTGAGTGAATCCACCAGACTTCCAGTGTCAGTCTACTCCTTTACCTGTGATCTTTAGAACCCCGCAGGACAGTGCCCTGCAAATCTTCTCCAGTACATTTTAGTGCCGTACTCCACAATGCGAGCTGGTTGGCTACCACCCTTCTAAATCTTGAATGATCTATACACAGCTCCCTCAATACGTTCCTAACGTCAATTCAATTTCAATTCAATTTTATTTATAAAGCGCTTTTCAAATTCAAAGTGCTGTACAGACATTAAATCAATAAAATCCAGATCTTAAAAACATTTAAAAGTTAACCAAAAACTAACAGGAGTATGCTAATTCGAATAAATATGTTTTTATGGCAACCTTAAAATTAGCAACGGTTGGGCATTCTCTCAACCAACGAGGTAGAGAATTCCACAGGGTTGGTGCCGAAAAAGCAAACGCACGAGATCCTGATGACTTCAATCGTACCCTGGGAATCTCCAGCAATCCCTCGTTGGCGGAACGGAGAGGACGGAGGGGGCAGTAGGGAATCAGGAGATCTTTCAGGTAACCGGGTCCCTGATCGTGTAGAGCTTTAAAGGTTAGTAAACCAACCTTAAAGGTGATCCGTCCACCATACCAGGCAGCCAGTGCAGTTCGGGACATGGCTTAATTGACTGGTCCTCGAAGTACCAGTCAAAAGCCCTGCCGCGTTCTGCACTAGCTGGAGGCGGCGGATATCAATCCCAGGTAGCCCTAGGTGAAAAAGGAATTCATATAGTCAAGACTATAGTGACAAAGGCGTGGATCAATGTTGGAAGGTCACCGAGGGATCAGATGTTTCACCCGGCGATATTCCTCAGTTGGTAAAAAGAGGATTTGACAACAGCTGACACCTGAGATTTCAAGGTCAAACCATCATCAAAAATAACGCCCAGATTTCGCACCTGCACAGAGGTACAGAGCGGTACACCACCAAGTAATAAACCTGATGGCTGTCCAGCTCCCACACCCATCCCCGGATGACCTGGATCCAGCACCAATACCTCGGTCTTGTCCGGATTGAGTCTCAACCAGCTCGAACTCATCCAAAGTCTGATCTCTTCAAGGCAGTTGTTAAGTACAGAGAGTGCATCACCCTGACTGGGGAGAAAGGACAGATACAACTGAGTATCATCTGCATAGCAGTGAAAACCCAAACTGTATCGCCTGATGATTTCTCCCAATGGCAGCATGTAAACTGCAAACAACATGGGAGCTAAAATGGAGCCCTGTGGTACCCCACAAGGCAGAGAGTGAGCATCAGAGGAATAAATTCCAGTGACAACTCTCTGAAATCTGCCTGTGAGGTAAGAACGAAACCATTCGAGGACTGTACCAGACAGTCCACAAAAGACTCACAGGCGCTTCAATAGCACTCCATGGTCTACAGTATCAAATGCCAACTAACAAACGTCAACACCCTGCCCCCACCTGAGGGTAATCTCCCCACACTGAATTCAAGTATCACTTTAAGTGCAGCCCTGCCACTGAGCATTTGTCATCGCTGGCTGCTCTTATTCACAGTCAGGTAGTGACCATGTTGCTGGCAGCCCTACATTTCAGATCTCACAATGATCTGCTAAACATCCCCCTTCCTGTCTTCCCCATACCTGACTATAGCTGTACCCTGCTGGAATGGCTTCTTCGGTCTCTCTCTGGCATTCATTCTTCTCCTTCTGCTCCCCACACCAAAAACTACTGGTGAGCTCACTACCCTTCTGCATCATGAATGTGGTTAGTACAGTCGCCCATGATAGCAGCAGGGCACAAGAGGAAACATAGCCATTCCTACCCATCTAAGATCTAATCCACCTATGATTAGGAACTATTAAATGACATGCATAATGATGTGCACACCCATCAGTTAATAGTGCCTAATCAAAGGTAGACTAGATCTTTTAAGGATAGGAAAGCCTATAATTCCCCTTGTTCCCTGCTGCTATCAGCCTGACTTACTGGAAAGATTTGTTAATTTTTGAAATGTCAAAAAACCTAGGGACTGTACTACCTACATTCATGATGCACTAGGGTGATGAGCTCACCGGTTTTTGGTGTGGGGAGAAGAAGTGAGAATGAATACCAGAGGGGGACTGAGAAGGCCACTCCTGCAAGGTTCTGGTACATTCAGGGAAGTGGGAAGACAGAAGGGAAAAACTATGAGAAGATCACTGTGAGAAATAGGATGTGGGGCTGCCAGCACCATGATCACTACCTGACCCTATTGTCCTGGCCAACATTCCACTTCCCATAAAACCAGTTCATGCAATTGTCCAAGGCTGTGTGTGGGTATTAATTGGCTGCCATGGCTGCCACTACACATTCAGTCCTTTCACTACCAGTCTAGCATCGCTTGTAAAGCACTTTGGGATACAATGTGTATGAAAGCATTATATAAATACTGATTCCTATTATTATTTCCCATGGATGAAGAAAAATCAAGACAAGCATATTTTTGATTTTCAGGAAAGTATGAACTCTGGCATTGGACTACAGAAGAACTTTGCTCCAAACAAGTGGTGGATCTATGGGGTGGTGAAGGGTGTGGCTGTAACCCCCCCCCACCCCATTGTAAAGTACTCGCTTGCTGTTGCTGCATTTCACTTTTTTATTATTTTATTATCTGCCTTTGTTAAGCGGGTGGGTGCACTAGGCAGGGGAATGCCTATTTTCAGGCATGACCCGGGAGAATACATGTAGACAATACATGAGCATACCATGTGACGCAGCACATGAAATAGGTAATACAGTAGGGGGTCAGAACAAATGAAAGAGGTTGAGCAAAATACAGTTTAGAACAAGGTCAGGGTACAGGCAGTATAACATTAGACAAGGTAATAAAATATGAACAAGTGCAAAATAACTTGAAATACTGAGTACAAAAAATAGATGAGATAGATTATATACAGTATACAATAAGTGCCTTTGTAGTAGTCAAGCTTTAGAGAGAAGGGAAAGGAAAATAAAACAGGGGGGTCAATAGAGAGACAAGATAAGACAGATTGGAGGGGAGTAGATAAAGGGTGGGTGGAGAGAAAAATGGAAAGAGGTATCTATGGCGGGTGGAAAAAAGCACAGGGGTTAGAAGTACGTAGATGATTTCGGTGGAGTTTCTTGAAACTGGCATGGGTGGGAGCTAGGCGGACAGCTTGAGGTACAGTTTGTTGAAGCAGTCTGATTTACTGATTGTACAAATGTTTACATTCAAAAATATGGATTACATTTGTAGTTTCAGTCAAAAACATAGTAGAAAAGCATAATAACAGAAACTATACATTTTTCATAAAAATTTTAAAAAGTGCATATCAAGTATGCACACTCCCAGCACCCCTCCACACCCACCCCCACCACCACTGTAGCATCCTGGATCCGCTATAACCACTAGACCACCAGGTCATTCAAGATTTGTACTGCACTGTGGTTTGCAAACGTGAAAGTCGGTTGGATTAAAACACAATTTCAACATGTTAAAGTAAACAAAATGAACAGAACCACAGCCTAACATGCGTATTGATCTAAATAATGCACATGGTTTTGACAATTTTGGTGAAAATTCTATACAAAGAACTTATTAGCACTATAGAGAGCCATATAGCTCTCTGACTTTGACTCCGATGATGTCATCACTTAACATATTTGCCGGCCATTTTAAGAAGCAGGTAAAGCAGTTTTTTTGAAATTGGAAGGCTGATTTTACATTTTTCAAATGCTTTGAAACCACATTTAGGTAACTTATATGAATGTAGTTTTAGCATTAGCATATTCAGCAGCCTTTTCTTTAGTCCTGTTTGAGGTCAGATTTTTGAATTGTTTGTTGTCAGAATGTTGTTTAGGTATCCTTTAAAGTAAACTCAGACACCACCATTGGCAGAAACTTAGGAATTAGTACGCAAAGACACTCTGTGGAAAATCAAATAAAGAGCCTTACACATTACGGCTTGCAGCTCTGAAATCCTTTGAGAAGAAGTGACTGCAACTAAAAATAATGCTTTTCAGGAAAGAAAGTGTAAGCTACAAGTCATGGCTGGCTAAAATGGAGCCAAAGGTAGTTTTTCCAAATAAATAAATAAATATTCAAGACCCAAGACAGGACTCGATTTCAACTAGGAGGCTATATGTGTAAAATACCACTCAAGAATGTAAGGGATACTCCCCTCTAAGCAACTGTATGGCCATTCACAGGCACATGGAAAACTGATATAGCAGCTAACTTTAAACTGACTGAGGAATGCTGCAGGCCTGAATCCAATAAGGAGAAGAGGTATTCTAGAACCTGATTCGCTGGGCAGGTAAACGGATCCAGGTTATGTGAAATGGCCCATAAATCAAAACACTTCCATTTCACAGAGCAAGTATGTCTGGCTGATTGTTTTCTAGCAGCCACCAGAACATCCGCCATTTTCTGTGATGCCCAAAAGTGATCTATAGCTTTGTCTTTAGCAGCCATGCATGCAGATGTAGAGACTTCCAAGTCCGGGTAGACTAGTGGGTTCCTTGGTCCTGTGACAGTAGACCCTTGCACAGGGTCAGATGTACTAGGGGTTCCCCTGCCAGCTACTGCAGCAGGGATACCATTATCTGATGAGATCAAAGTGGAGGAATGACTATTAAGTTGCCCCCATCCTCAACCTGAGTAGTACTCTCTGAATTAGGGACGGAAGGCATACAGAAATCTCCCTTTCCAAGAGAGGGACAATGCGTCTCACCAGAAAAATCCGGGCCCTGGAGCCAGCAAGCAAAAACATGTCAGTTTTACGTTGTATGGGGACACAAAAAGGTCCAACTCTGGATGCCCCATCTTTCGAACAGGTTGTCGACCACCAAGATCAGCAGTTCCCACTCGTGCATCCTGGACTGTGACCTGCTTAGTTTGTCTGACAAGTGCAACATGTACTGCTTACAGCTGTAGACCGCGTTCCAGAGCCCAATACCAAATTCTCACTGCACCCCTACACAGTGGGTATGAATGAGTTGCCACTTGTTTCCTGAAGTAATGTATCACACTGATGTTGTCCATCTGTATTAAGAGGACCTGGGGGCAAGTGGTTCTGGAAGGCCTGGCGTCTGTATAAGACTGCACTCATTCCAGAACATTTATGTGCAAAGCACGCTCCACCTAGTTCCACGTGCCTTGTGCTCAAAGTCCCAGGAGTGCTCCCATCCTGATTCCGAAACATCTCTGGTGGGGATCTGATGTGGAGAAGGAATCCAGAATAGACACCCATGAGCAGGCTGTTGCGTTCCATCCACCACTTGAGTGCTTTGCGCAAGGAAGACGTAATTAGAACCATCTGTTCTAGATCATCTGTCAGTTGGTCCCACTGGACTCTCAGGGTCTAGTGTGGGATCCGCATGTGCAGTCTGGCCTGTGGCACTGTAACAATGACTGCTGCCATGAGTCCCAGAAGTCTAGAAACATCCTTACTGAGATATTACAGCTGTCATGCATCAACTGTTGCTTGGGCAGTCAGGTGGTTTGCCCTGTCCAGAGGCAGAAACGCTGAACACTGGGACGTATGTACCGCTGCCCCTATGTACTGCTGTCATTAGCAAGGTGTCAGTACAAACTTTGGTGTGTTGACTGTCACCCCCAGAGCATCGAGCATCTGCCTGGGTCAACCTAAGGTCTGCAGCAGTTGATCCCTGAATTGGGCTTTCAATAGCCAGTTGTGCAGGTAAGGAAAAACATACAGGCCTTGCTTGCGAAGGGCTGCTGCTGCCACTGCCAAGCATTTGGTACAAATTCATGGTGAAGAAGATAAGCCAAAGGGCAACACTCTAAACTGGTACTGCTCCTCATAAAACAGGAACCTCAGGAATTTCCTGTGACGTTTCTGGATTCTGATATGAAGATACACATCCTTCATATCCAGGGTGCAAATCCAATCCTGCTTGTATTAGGGGAAGGAGATTCTGTAGAGAGACTATCTGAAACTTCTTGTATTTTATGAAGTAGTTTAGGTCCCTTCGATCCAGAATAGGGCTCAGACCCCCATTCACACTGGGACAAGGAAGTATCTGGAGTAAAAAAAAGAACAATTACATAAGAACTTACTGTAGCAGTAGATCTTTGAGGGTATCTCTGTCATCAAGTCACACCTATGGAATTTAGCCATCAGGCACTAGGATCACATGGAAGCTTTTCTGCAGCAGTCCAGCAGGGGCTGCCTACGCCAACATCAGGCTGCAACATTACAGCCCTACAAGTGTGGGCTACCCCGTTTCCTCCTCAGTTCTTTCCCTAGCCAGAGCCCACAGGAGACAAAAGTCCCACCAGGGAACAGAGGGGAGAGAGAGATGGTGCCCAGCTAGTAAAATTGCTGGAGCAACAGGACAGCCAAGCTAGAGAGAGAGAAAGGGGGATGGAGGGAGGGAGGGATGGCATGACCTGATGACAGAGATTCCCTTGAAGATCTACTGTTCTTACATAACTGTTCTATCTTCTTTGGGGATATCTCGGTATTCAGGTCACACCTATAGAACGAATCCTAAGCAGTACTAACAGCAAGACAGTCTGTGTGGCAGGAGGCCAGAGGTCTAAGAAAGAAGGCCCTGAAGTATAGCTAGGACAAAGCCTGCCCCCTTCCTCTGGAGCCAATGTCCAGACTGTAGTGCTTGGTGAATGTGTGGACAGTACTTCAAGTGACAGCAAGGCAAATTTCCACAGCTGACATGTTTCTGAAACAGGTGACAGAAGTGGCCATGTCTCTGGTTAATGGCCATGAACCACACCAGTAAGTTCCTTACTGTACTTTCTATAACAACAAGTAATACAGTTGGCCAACCATTTGGATGAGCACTGTTTAGATACTGGGAGTGCCCTCTCTGCCAGGGGTGAAAGAATCCAACTGAGAGGACTTTATGCAGTCCTCAGTATGGTATGTACAGTATGGCACAATGCTTCCCCTGGATTGGCATGCTCTGGAAAATAAATAGGCAGGTGGATAGATTGATTTAGAGTAAACTCAGACACCTTAGGAAAAAAATGTAACATTAGTACGCTTAAAGTCCCTGTATTTGTGAAAAATCAAATAAGGCTGGTTGCACATGAGACCCTGTAGCTATGAAATTCTTCGAGCAAAAGTAATAGCAACTACAAATAACGCTTTCCACGACAGAAAGCGGAGCTCCGCAAGACACTGCTAGCTCAAAAGGAGGCAGGGTCAGCTTCTCAACCATGAAACTGAGGTCCCAAGCCGGGACCAGATTACGGATAGGAGGCTTCAAGTGGAGAATGCCTCTCAGAAAAGTACAGGCCATGTCGACTTGGGCCACAGTCCAACCATCAACAGGCACATAAAAGGCTGAAATAGCGGACAGGTGAAACCTTAACTGAAGAATATTAGAGTCCTGCATTTGATTAGGGCAGAAGATACTCTAAA
Source organism: Neoceratodus forsteri (assembly GCA_016271365.2). Taxonomy (NCBI): domain Eukaryota; kingdom Metazoa; phylum Chordata; order Ceratodontiformes; family Ceratodontidae; genus Neoceratodus; species Neoceratodus forsteri. The sequence continues at coordinate 264,191,459 of CM057451.1, read as the reverse complement.
ACTTGGTTGACCAAACAACTGAAAGGGTCCAGGTGATGGGAAGTGGCCCATATAGCAAAGTGCTTCCATTTCATCGAATAAGTGGCTCTAGTTGAGGGTTTCCTGGTAGCCAACAGGACATCAGCCACTTTCTGGGAGATCACGAAACAAGCTTTGTCCATGTTGGGCCATGTCTTCAGCAGCCAGGCATGCAGGTGGAGGTACTTGAGGTCCGGATGGTCCAGGGTACCCGTGTCAAGAAGGTCCCTACAGAGGGGCAGAGGAATGGGAGGTTCCACAGCCAACTGCTGCAGTAATGAAAACCAGATCTGATGAGGCTAGAACGGTGCCACCAGAATTAGGGTGGACCCCTCCATGTGGAGCTTGATGAGCACTCTCTGGATTAGAGGAAAGGGAGGAAATGCATAGAGGACCCTCCCTTTTCAGGAAAGAGATAATGCGTCTCACCAGAAAACTCCTGGCCCTGGATCCAGCAAGCAGAAACCCGGCAGTTGAGTGGGGATGCAAAAAGGTCCCACCTATTGAACAGGTCTTCTATGACTGAGATCAGCAATCCCCACTCATGCACTGTGGACTATGACCAGCTGAGGCTGTCCGCCAAGACATTTTGGGTGCCTGGCACATGGACGGCTGACAGTTCTAGATTGTGATCTAGAGCTCAGTACCAGACCCTCATCGCCTAAAGGGCACAGGGGGGGGAGGAATGGGTCCCCCCTTGCTTGCTGATTTAACAGACCACACTGAGGTTGTCTGACTGTACCAACAGTGGGCCTGGAGAGAGATGGTTTTGGAAGGCCTGGAAGACAAACAGAATTGCCCACATTTCTAGAATGTCTATGTGGAGGTGAGTATCCCACTGGGACTAGATCCCCTGGGTCTGATTAAGGGCCTAGGTGCGCCTCCAACCCAGACCCAAAGCATCCATGGTGAGGATTTGGAGAAGGTGGGGATAAGAAAGGGGATCCCTTTTAAGAGATTGTCCGTGTCCATCCACCACTGATGCACCTTGCATTCTGGGGGAGGAAACAAGGACCAGGTGATCCAGATCATTGAAGTGTTGATCCCACTGGACCCGAGGGTCCACTGCGGGATCCTCGTATGCAACCTGGCCAAAAGTACCTAACAATGGCCATGGCCATTAAGCCTAGCAGCCTCAAGAACTTTCTGGCTGGGGCATATTGGCACTGGGCCACAGCTTGGGCCTGAGCAATGAGGCAGTCCACCCTGTCTTGTGGTAGGAAGGCCCTGCCCTGAGTAGCGTCCACAACCGCCCCTATGTACTGCAACCGCTGGGATGGGGTCAGCACAGACTTGGGCATATTAACAGTGATACCCAATGACTGGAACAACTGCAGGGTGTGTTCTAGAGTCAGCAACAGTAGTTCCCTGGACTGGGCTTTTAGCAGCCAGTCGTCCAAGCATCAATCAATCAATCAATCTTATTTTATACTGGAGAGTACAGGAACACATGAAGGCCTTCATGTTGGAGGACCACTGCTACAGCTGCTAAGCACCTGGTAAATACCCGTGACACAGAGGACAAGCCAAACGGCAACACCCTCAATTGGTAATGCTCCCCCTAGAAGAGGAACCACAGGTACCGCTTGTGAGGAGGCAAACCATGATATGCAGAAAGGCATCCTGCATATCCAGGGAGCACAGCCGGTCGACCTGCTTGAGTGAGGAAGAAGGCTGTGTAGAGTCACCATCCAGAATTTTCTGTATTGGATGTAAAAACTTGTCTCCTTGAGGACGACAATGGGCCTCAAGTCTCCAGTTCTTTTGGGAACCAAGAAGAACCAGGAGTAGAACCCTTTGTTCCTCTGTCACCTGGGAACTGGCTATATGGTCCTTTGGTGCAGCAAGGACAACACCTCTTATTTATTTTATTTATGACTTTGATAACTGGGTGAGTGCACTGATCCCAGGGACCGTTTTCAGGCACGACCGGGGCCATAACACATGGCGTAGGGTGACAGTGGAGTACAAGGTAGCAGTGATACACATGAAACAGATTTGATACAAGCAACAATAGTAAGCACAATATACAGGTTTGATGCATACATAGATACATAGGTCCATTTGAGAACAGTGAATACAAGGTTTCAGTATCTGACACAAGCACATGAGGAGATTTGGTATCTGGTTTGGTATCCCTGGACTGGGCTTTCAGCAGACAGTCGTCCAAGCATCAATCAATCAATCAATTTTATTTTATACTGGAAAGTAGAGGAACACATAAAGGCCTTCATGTTGGAGGACCGCTGCTACAGCTGCTAAGCACCTGGTAAATATCCGTGACGCAGAGGACAAGCCAAAGGGCAACACCCTGAACTGGAATGCTCCCCCTAGAAGAGGAACCTGTGTGGTCTGAAGGATAAGAGTTGAGTATTGGTGGAACATCTGGAGGTTATTCTAGAAGTTCTAGACCATGGCCCTGTTTAATTATCTGCAGGATCCAAGCATCTGTGATAATGGTTCTCCACTGAAGTGGAATCAACCTCTGACAACCACCTCCTGGCTTCGGACAAGAGATGGGGGCTTTGGGAAGGTGTCAGGCTGAGGTGGAACCAGCAACCGAGGCCATTATTCCACCCCTGGAGTGCTTAGCAGAGGGACCAGTGTTGAATGAGGGGGAAGGCAAAGCATACCTGGCCCTGTGCTTGCCCTGTAGCTTGGTTCTGGACTCAAATTTGTGAAAGACCTTTATGAAAGGAAGGCCTCTGTCTGCTCCTAGGCTGGGTATAAATAAAGGGAGTAGATAGACCTACTAGCTCTATCAGAGACCTGCAGGTCTTTAATAATATCCTGCACATCAGGACCAAAAAGTTTGTGACTCACAAAAGGGTAATTTAAAGTGATTTTCTAACTTAGCTGATACCACTCACATATTATGGTAGCTGCCCTCAGCGATAGTTATTCCAGCCTGGTTTGAAGAATTAATACTAGCCCCTACCTTCGTTATTTCACTTGTAATTTCTGTATAGAGATATGTAGCCCAATCAATTATGAATGCACCGGCCATGGTGACACACTCCCACGCTCAAGCACGTAATGACATGTGACCAGGGAGAGCGCAGGGGCATAGCCCATTGAAATGAATGGGGTTTGATTTTTCTTCTGTTTTTAAGCTTAAGAATGGTCACTTACAGATTAATGAAGGTCACCGCTCAACTAACAAGGCCCTTGAGACATGAAGAGCGATGTCAAAGCTGAAGCATTTGATGGTGTGATCCCAGGAGAAGAGGAGGAATAATTCCAAGGGGACCAGGATCACCATCGGATGGGGGTGGGGAGGGGGGAGAACAGGTTACTCACCTGTAACAGTAGTTCTAGGAGTGCTATATGTTGTTCATCCACACTCTTTGGCATGTCCCTTTCCCCTTTAAGGATCACCAGAAGTCTTCAAGCTGGTTACTCCCACCCACCTGGGTGGTATATACCTTGGCTCCGCCCCATGACGCCAGATCTTAGCCTGCTGGAAGACAGGTTGTGTGCGTCCACAGCCGGGGAGGTCGGGTGGGTCCATGTGGATGAACAACATATACCACTCCTAGAACTACTGTTACAGGTGAGTAACCTGTTCTTCTAGGAGCATGGATATGTTGTTCATCCACACTCTTTGACAGACTCCTAGCAGTTCTCTGAAAGGAGGTAGGCAAGGCGCACACCCCCTACTCGGGGAACAGAGATGGGAGAACAGGCCCCAAAACCAGCATCCTGGCGTGACTCTAGGTCGATGTGATAGTGGGTGATGAAGGTGTTTGCTTACTTCCAGGTAGCAGCCCGACAGATTTCCTGGATAGGGATGTCCCTGGAAGCAGCCACTGATGCAGCAATATGGCAGGTAGAATGAGCTCTTATCCCTCTGGGAGGCTCCTTGCCTGCCAACTCATAGCACAGACCTATGCATGATGTAATCCACCCTGCAAAAGCGGCTTCAGCGTAGGTGACAAACAGCTGGCGAACCCCTCCCCGAATTTCCGCTGTCCTCTCCTTATAGTACGAGAGAGCACGTTTCAGGTCCAAAGTATGGAGTCTGTATTCGGCCTCCGAGGTGTGATTAGGGTAGTATACCGGCAGAGTCAGCACCTGGTAAAGGTGAAACTCTGACACCACCTCCGGAAGGAATTTCGGGTGGGGGCGTAGGACAACCTTGTCCCTGTGGAAGACCAAATAAGGGGAGTCCACTGAAAGCGCCTGGAGCTCCCCTGTCCTTCTGGTAGGCGTGATAGCCACCACGAAGGCCGTCTTCCATGACAAATGTGACAGCTCACACTTGTGCACTGGTTCGAATGGCTTGCCCATGAGCTTTGCCAGTACCAGCAGAAGATCCCATGGAGATGGAGGTTCACGCACCGGAGGGGATATGTGATCCAGGCCTTTGAAAAAGTGCCCGACCACTGTCTCCTGCGCCAACGTCGGCTGACTGGCCCGTGCCCGGTAAGCAGAGATGGCTGCCAGGTACACCCTAAGGGTCAATGACCGTAGACCCCCTTTGGAGAGAGACCAAAGGCAGTCAAGAATGTTAGCCACTGAACAGGACAAAGGGTCTAGGCCCTTGCCCTGACACCAAACAGAAAACCTTTTCCATTTGAAGGCATAACATTTCCTGGTCGATTCCTTTCTGGATGTCTCCACCATGGTGTAGACATCTTCGGAAAGACCCAAAGCCTGGAACTCTAGCCGTTCAGGTACCAGGCTGCGAGGTGCAGGGATTGAAGGTCCGGATGGAATACCTTCCCCTGAGTGAGAGATAACAGGTTTGGGCGTGTGCAAAGCCGCTTCGGGTGCCTGCAGCTGAGGCTGAGGAGATCTGGATACCAGAACTGGCGTGGCCAGTCTGGGGCTACCAGGATCACCTTCGCCTTGTCCCTCCTCACTTTGAGGAGCACCTTGTGGATCAAGGGAAATGGAGTGAAGGCGTACAGGAGGCCTGGGGTCCACAGCCTCGAGAAGGCATCCCCCTGCAGTGACCCAAAGAACTCTTGGCAGAGGTGGCGTCCCAGGTAGCACTGGACTGCTCGATGCACTGAAGGTGACCAGCCACACCCGGGCCGAACAAGTTGGTCCCAAGGAAGGGTACGTCAGCTAATTTATGCTGGGTATCCGCTGGGAAGGAGGAGAGCCTCAGCCAAGCCCTGCGACGAGGGGTAGCTGCGGCAGACATCGAACGGGCACACGAATCCCCAAGGTCCAAGGCCGTCTGGAGCTGCTGTTTGGCAACAGCTCGGCCCTGATCCCAGACCTGCTTGACCATGGTCTGCATGTCCGCGGGGAGATGTGGAAGGACTTCGTCCAACGACCCCAGAAGGGCGTGAGAGAAGTGTGCCATGATGACAGCCGAACTTGCCTGACGAAGGCCCAAGGAGGAAGCCGCATAGACCTTCTTGGCTGAATGGTCCAAGAGCTTGGACTCTTTATCAGGCGATCTATCAGTGTCGGCAGAACTGCCAGTACGCCTGAACACAGAGGCGGTCACCAGGCTCTTGGCCGAAGGGTGCTCTGTGAACTCCGCAAGGGACTCCATGGGCACCGCATACTTGCGGGCCACGCGGGTAGACGGAGCTGGACAAGAGACAGGACACTGCCAAAGTTCTAAGGCCGGTCCAACAATGGCCTCGGCCACAGGAAAGACCTCCGCTGAGGTATCCCCTCTCTTGAGGATGTCAGTGAGAGGGTACTCCGCCTTTTTTCTGGATAGGCTCCAGGGGCATCCCTGTAGACGCAAAGAAGAGGCGGAGGATCCCTTGATAGGACGAGGGACCTTCCTCTGTCTCTAGGCCAGCGGTCGAATCATCATCCCCTGGGTGTGAATGAAGACCGGTAACGTCCTAATCAGAAGAATCCGAATACAACGGCCTACCGCCCATGTCACCTTCGACTCGCCGGGGGTGGTCTGGGGTGACCATGACCGACAATCGTCAGGGAAGCCCGGTGTCTGGTCTGTCTTCCTTGGAAGGAGCCACTCCCACAGCCTTCTTGGGCTGTGGTTCCCATAACAGGTGGAGAGACCGTTATGGGCCGAACATGTGGTCTTGCCGGCTCCGTGGGCTGGGGAACCGATTTGGTCGGCTCCAAAGGAGTCTGCTTCGGCCTGGGAGGTGAAAGCCAAGTAATGGCCGGGGAGGATGCCGTGGTAGGCTTATGCCCGGAGAGAATCAGCTGCTGCCACATGAGGTCCTCGTAGCGCCGGAGTTTTTGCCAGAGCCTCTCCTCATCCGAGGATGACCGATGGCGTCACCTCTTCTTAGAGCGCTTGTGGCTCTTCCTCAGCCTGTCGGGTGAGGGAGTCCTAGACCTCGAACGAGATCAGGCAGGCCGACTCGGTTGGTGGGGAAACACCGGCAGGGCCGGTGACTTCCCGGAGTCGGGGACCAGATCCTCGATGGGGATTCCAGCAGGCTGGGTCTCCACATCGGGGAAAACCAGGACCGGAGTCGGTGACAGGGGATCGACTGGGTCGATAAAGTACAGTTACGTAAGAACTTACCGTAACAGCAGATCTTCGAGAACAGCTCCTGCGGCAGGTTACACCATTAGGACTGAAGCTGGCAGGCGCTAGGACCCCACGGAAATTTTCTAGCTAGCAGTCTTCAGCGGGGACCACCTCAGACGTCGGTCCCGCCCCCGACGTTGGGCGTAGTACATAAGGAGGCGGTCCCCCCATAATCCTCAGTTCTCCCGCCGGAGACTCCCGGCCGCTGGATGACATCAAAAGAGGAGACCGAGGATCCGCCACCAGGTGGCAAAGACTAAAGAATAGGAATGTCCCATCCCATAAAATGGGTGCTTGACTCTGACCTTCCTCCAAAAAAGGGGGATGGTAGGCGGGAAGATACCTGCTGCAAGAGCTGTTCTCGAAGATCTACTGTTACGGTAAGTTCTTACATAACTGTACTATCTTACTTCGAGATACAGCTCTTGCAGCAGGTTACACCATTAGGACTGATTTCCAAGCAATAGTGGCAGTCATGCACCACTGGGAGGAGGAAAGATAGAAATCTTGATATTACTCGAGCCTAGGACAGAAGTCCCTTAAGGACGGCTAGACCGAACCCCGCTCTTCGACTCGATGCAATGTCTAGGCTGTAATGCTCTGATAAAGGATGCACAGAGCTCCAAGTAGCTGCAGCGCAAATAGCTGAGGTGGAGACATTCTTTAACGCCGCAAATGAAGTAGCCACCCCTCTTGTGGAATGGCCCTTGACCGTGCCCCGGTAAGGGTTTATTGCGTTTGTCATAACAGAAAGTGATGCACTGGATGAGCACCTGGAGAATGACTGTTTGGAGACAGGAGCTCCTTTCATCCTGTGAGCAAAGGAGACAAAAAGTTTTTCGGACTTTCGGAGCTGTTTGGTTCGGGTCAGGTAGTATCTGAGGCAGCGATGCACATCAAAGGTGTGCAGAAGGGCTTCTCCTCGATTAGTGTACCTTGGGAAATACACTGGTAGAGCAATATCCTGATTTAGTGTGAGGGCTGAAACCACCTTAGGCAAAAACTTTGGGTTTGTCCTTAGGGATACCCTGTCCTGGTGGAAAACCAAATAAGGCTCTTTGCACATAGAGCATGCAATTCCGAGATCCTTCTAGCCGAAGTAATGGCAACTAAAAATAACGTCTTCCAAAAGAGAAAACGTAGCTCGCAATCCACGGCTGGTTCAAAAGGTGGCAGCGTAAGCTGCTCCAGGACAAAAGGTAAGTCCCAAGAATGGATTGGATCCTTAATGGGCGGCCTAAGGTGAAGGACACCCCTTAAGAAGGCACGAGTAGTGTCCAGCTGGGCCACCGTCCGATGGCCTACGGGGGTATGATAAGCAGAGATTGCACAGAGGTGCACTTTAATCAAGGAGTAAGCTAGTCCGGAGTGGAAGAGGGAAAGCAGGTAGTCCAGAACCAGCTTTTCGGGACAGTCTAATGGCGGAAAGCCACGCGCTCGAGCCCACAAACAGAATCTACGCCATTTCATGGCGTACGTTGCATGGGTTGCCAGTTTTCTGGCGGCAGAGAGTATGTCTGCCACTTCTTGCGATACCCCGTATCGCATCATGGCTATGTCTCTAGGAGCCAAGTGTGCAGGTTCAATGAGCGCATGTCTGGGTGGACCAATGAACCCGCCTCCTGAGACAATAGATGGGAGCTGACTGGCAAAGGAACTGGAGGTTCCCAGCATAAACCAAAAGATCATCAGCATATACGGCAAGTTTATGAGTTTCTCCTCCAAATTCCCACCCCTGTATCCCCTCGTTCTGACGCAATGCCTGGGCAAACGGCTCCAGATATACGGCGAAGAGCATGGGGGAAAGAGGGCAGCCCTGTCTGGTGCCTCGCTGCAAATGTATCGGATGGGAGACTTTACCATTTATCTTTACATAAGCCCTTGGGCGAGTATATATCTTATTTATAATCTTTATGAAGGCCTCAGAAAATCCAAACCTACCAAGAGCCAGCTCCATAAATTTCCATGCCACCTGGTCGAAGGCTTTCTCAGCGTCTAAACTCAGAATCCTACAAGGTACCTCCAACCAGGCGGCATGAAACATTACATGTAATGTTCTTTTCATATTGTCCTGGGTTTATCTACCAGGGATGAACCCTGTTTGATCATAGTTGATTAGTCTGGGCAGGATTTCCTCCAGTCGTTTCGCCAGAATCGAAGTGTAGAGCTTATAATCGATATTCAATACCGATATAGGTCGGTAAGACCCACATTGAGTCATATCTTTCCCCGGTTTGGGGATGCTCGATATAACTGCATAATTCCATGTATCTGGAATATCTTCTCCCAACTGTGCCAGTCTGCAGGCCCTCAGTAATGGGTTGTCTATCTCTTTCTGAAAATTTAAAAATTCAAGAGTGTAACCATCTGGACCAGGAGATTTCCTGGTTTCAGTCTTTAATTGCTGCTGCCAGTTCTGTTGGGGATATAGGAGTCCAAAGATTCTCTAAGTTCTTGGGACAATTCTGGTAACCTGAGATTGTTTAAGTAAGTTTTGATACATTCACTATCTGGAGGGTGATCCACCCCATAATGATTTGTGTAGAATTCCCTGAAGCCTGCAAGAATGTTTTCTGGGGACTTGACCAAGCCTCCTGTCTTGGGGTCCCTGATCTGTGTGATTGTATTTTCTGCAGACTGCCGCCTCAGCCTATATGCCAGGAGATGGGCTGCCCGGGGGCCTGACTCATAATACCTTTGTCTTAAACGTTGCAGCGCCTGCTCCGTTTTAATATCAATAATTCTCTGGATCTGTTGCTTAACTCTTAAAATTTCTGATTGTACCGAAGCCCTTCATGCTGCATCTCGGTCCATCAGGACCTTCAGTTGCCCCTGAAGCTGTTCCAGTTGTCTGTTTTGTTGTCGTTTAAACTGCACTGCAAATTTAATACAATCCCCCCTAAACACTGTTTTTATAGTTTCCCAAAGTACAGTATCAGGAATCTCTCCTGACTCATTATCTAACTGGATTTGTGACAGTCTGTTTTTAGCCATGTCCGTAAACTCCTTCAAGTTTAAGAGGTAACTGTTAAATCTCCAGAGAGACTGCCCTCTTTTGGCTTTCCAACTTAGGGTTACTAACACCTGGGCATGATCCAAGAGGACAGAGGGGATATGTCTGCATTTTAAGACCTGGTGCTGATGTTCTCCTGATACTAAAATGTAATCAATCCTGGCATATGAACCATGTGGGTATGAATAGTTGGTATACTCTCTTTTGTTCAAGTTCTGGTGTCTCCAGGCGTCTATCCAGAAGGTCCCCTTTAGATGTCTCCTAATTAATCTGCCCAACGGTGTCTGCCGAAAAGTCTTTGCCCTAGAGGTGTCTTTTTGGTCCCAAATCTGGTTTAAGTCTCCACCCACCACTAGTGTTCCAACGTGGCTTGCTGCAATCATACGAAGCAGGGAGCTAACAACTTCCTTTGTGGAGCCCGGAGGAACATATAGGGAAGACAGAGTAATAGGTGCACCCTCCAGATTCCCCACAAGAATAGCCAAGCATCGATCCGGATCCACATAGCTACTAGTCTTCTGAAATTGAGTCCCTCTTGCCACCAGTACTGCCCCCAACAGGAGGCCGCCACAATAGTATCAAACCCAAATTTCCCCAACTTCTGATGTTCAGACTTATTAAGGTGTGTTTCTTGCAGTAAGATAAAGGAAGGGTTCTCTCTTTTCAGGGTTGTCATAATTTTGTATCTCTTTATCGGGTTGTTTAGCCCATTAACATTGTGCGAGCTAATTTTAATCTTCTTACTATCCCCCATTGATGTAGACAGGTATATGGTCCTGCATAATTGCAAGGGTTACCTCCCTTAGCTCCTATGTGCTCCTTGACATTCCCCAGGTTATTCCACCCCAGCTTGCCTCCTTGTTATTCCTCACACCCCCTGTCGGTCGCAACAGGCCCCGTATCCGTTTCTGAAACAGAAAAACCAAATGCCTATGTAACTGTATGTTTAACAAAGGTACGTGCAGTCTAGCAACAACACGAACAAAACATATAAATTCATGTAACTTAGGAGGTACCTTAAACTGCGCAACTCGTAGCCCCTGATAACCTCTATATACAATGTAACTCCCAAGGTAGGGGAGCAGAGTATTCTGTTCCCTATTAGATCGAGTGCACCATACTCGATTGGGAGGAAAAGGAGCCACCCACGTAACTCGATCCTCCAGGACCCTTAAGCAATTGAGTCCGTGCCAGATGTCATGGCAAATCAACATCATCAGCAAAAGAAGCATAATGTGGATGATGTCGTCTTGTGGTGCCACCCACACATAGCCTCCCACCTGCTCATCTACTTACCCACCCCCCCGAGACCCATATTTCATCTTTACAGTCGGGCTATGGAGATCCCAACTGTCCAGGGCGCCTACTATTCGCTTATGAGCCCCAAAGCCTCTAATTTATTCCTGAGAGGCTTCTCTTAATCCCTGGGAGAAAGCAACTGGGTCCTATCTCTTATAATTCATGGCGGAGCTGTGACCATGCGAGTATGAACAACAACCCCTAGAACAAACCTTCCAGATCTATCCGTCCCCAAACTGCTCCACTTGTATATTTATTGAACTAATTTTGCCAGATCACCCTCATTTAACTACAAATTATGTCCGGTATCCTTGTCCCTATGTATCAGTCCCATCTTGTCCATATGGCCAGCTACCTAGCTTCCCTCCCGTTCTAAATTACCTCTTCTTATCCCCCAGAACCACTCTTTATGCTGGTGATAAGTATCTAGCACTGCCCCGTCACAGCAGAATATCTCCTGAGTGCCAGGATAAGTATTACTTCCAGTATTTAATCTGCCACCTACTATGCTTCGTTCTCCTTTCCAAGAACCCCGCCCCATTAAATCCTTAAGCCTTCCCCCTTCCCTTGCCTCCTCAATGTCCTTGACAGTTCCGCATGTCTTACAAATATATCCAGATTGTTAGGACATATTAAGTAATCGAGATTCACCCCCTAACCCTGATTCTCACTCGTAGGACAGGCCCTCCGATTTATTTGAGCTTCCAGAAAAGCGGTGATCTCCCCGACTACATCCCCGTGGTTCCGGACTCCGGCTCAGCTGCCAATCTGCAGCGCTGCCCGCCCATTCCAGATCTACTCTTTGGGGCCGCCTTCCCATCGGATTCCCTCGTTTAATCCATCTCCCTGAACCAACCCCCATAGAATAGGGAAAATTAGTGAAAGCTCAGTGGCTTCAGCCCTACGAGATCCCAGTTAGGGGACTCCTCAGACGCCCCACCCCCCGAGACTTCTGCATTGTTAAACCTTCAGATTCACAATTACAATGTTCTTGTTATTTTTGAATCAGTTTCTAAGAGCATTGAAACAAGCAGTCAATAATATCCTACAGTGTCTCTGTGGAGGAGGAAAACTGGGAGATAGGCCTAAACAAAAAATACAGTGGCAAAGATCTCACCGGTGCAAGTGTTTCTTCATGTATTGGTAGGCTATTCTGCTGTGCAACCTCAGAGTTTTGGTTATGTGTTAAATGGAATAGCATTTTTTATGTCCTTCAGGGTAGTACTTCAGGGTAGTACTCGCGCTTTCCTTCCCTCTCGATTTCCATCCGTGGAGTTGCCACTTCGCCAGAGGTTCTGTAGGATCGGGGAAGATCTCCACGTCTGGGGCCAGTACGACCTCATGGCCTCGATCCCTGAATGCCTGAAGGGCCTCCTCGGCTGTATGGTAAATTTCTGTTCCTGAATCCCAGTTTACTCGGAGTCGCGATGGGTAAGGTGTCTGAAATTTCGCCTTGATCTCCTTTAGCTTTCTTAAAGAGGGCGTATGCCTGTCTTTGCTGTTGAATCAATTGTGGGTAATCCTGGCGAACAAAAAGTCAGACCCCATTGTAATCCACTTGACCTTGTTTCCATGCTGCCTTAAAATCCTTTCCTTATCTCGGTAGCTTGAAGAATTTGACTATGATCGAGCCTTGAGTCTGGCTGCAGCTGCAGTTGGCTTAGGGACAAGTGCCTGGTGTGCTCTTTAACCTTAAATGTGAAGGCCTGTGGCAAATCAAGGACATGACACAGTAGATTTTCAATAAAGTCACTCATCTCCTTACTTCAGCTGATTCAGGCAAGCCATATATCCTTATATGTTGTCTCGACGAAGCGCCTCTAAGTCCAGACACTTAGCTGATATGTTTTCATTCTGCTGGATTAGAAATTCGATTGCCCTCGAAATCTGGCGCAAGTCATCTCGGCTGTCGATACTTGATCCTCCGCTCCGGTGACCTGGCTTCTACTTTGGTCAGATCCGAATGTAGCTTGCTAAACCCCAGTTTTGTTTCATTCCTAAACTGTTTGATTTCTGCTAGAAGCATCTCAAATCTGGTTCTGGAAAGGGTGTCCATTTCGGCTTCTGTTCTCCTCCCGCCATACTCACAGGAGATTCCCTCCCGCTCGCCACCAAACTTGCGTGGCTCAATCCAGTGTAATCTTGCTTCACTTTCGCACTCCTAGAACGGGATCGCCTTCTAGATGTATTTCCACGAATTATTTTATGCATTTTGTCAGGATTAACCAGGTTCAGGCTGTGTGGAATTTAATTAGCTAGGTCTCGAGGAGAGGCTCACTGTAGCTTCCATGCTGCTGATGACGTCACTGGAAGTCCGACCACATCTTTTTTGATGGTGTCCCACCAGAAGGTAACAAGTTCCTTTACCTCTGCCAGATTCATACTCGACGACGGGCCTGGCACCAGTGGCCTGTCGCCGGGGTCAGGCATCTAGTCCGAGGGGTGTCTCCCGCTCCAGGGAAGGTTCCCGTGGGAGCCTGGCGTCTTCGGTGTCACCCACCTGGTCCTCGGGCTGTGTGGCATCCTCTTCTGACCGACTTCCGGCGGTGACGGTGGTGCGGTCCTCTTCTCCAGAGTAGCCGACGCCGGTCCCCTGGCCAACGCCCCCTCGAGGGTTAACGGTCATGACAGTGTTTAGTGTCGCCCGCCCTGGGAGCGGTGGTGATGCTGGCCGACGCCGGGTCCGACATCCATTTGAGGGGCGTCAGGTCCTTGGTCTTCTGAGGAACCAGATCCGATCTACGGAGGCTGGGAAACTGACCTAGCGTTGGTGTCACCGCGTGGAAGAAGATTTATAGGCGCCCTGGACTTCGACGAGGCCTTAGATGGAGTGGAAGAGGCCGACAGCCTGGAAGTCTTCAGGGGATGTAGAGAAGAGGAGCTGCTGGAGGATCTGACCTGAACCAGGGGAGGTTGCGACCGAGCCCTGGAGGGAGAGCGGTCCGATCTCGAGCTGGAGCTTCGGGAGTCTGAGGCCCTAGCTGGGGACCTGGACCTTTCCTTTTCCCGGTGTTCGTCCCGGTGCTTGTGGGTTTTACCCGACGACTCCCCCCAGGAGGAAGGTTCTTTATCCAAAGTTTTCAGTTTCTCCTCCAAGAGAAACGCTTCGAAGGGCCTTCTGGCGGCGGATCCTGGTGCGACTGTTGAAGCCCTGGCAGAAGGAGCAGGCCTTGGTGTCGTGTTCCAGGCCTAGGCAGCGCACGCAGGCCGAATGTGGATCCTTGAAGGGGATCTGTTTGCCGCTGGCACACTTCAAATGGTGACCCTCAATAGAAGTTGTTGGAGAGGACATCAGTTGATCCAAAGTCGAAAGAAAGACGAAAATCGTCGTAGTTCTAAAGGTCGTTGCACGCTAGAAAAAGAGACCGAGAGGCCGATACTGGCGATGTCGACGGCGGGAAAAGAACTGAGGATTATGGTGGAGACTGCCTCCTTATGTACTACGCCCGACAGCGGAGGCAGAACCGGCGTCAGAGGCGGTCCCGCTAAGACTGGTAGCTAGAACATTTCATTGGGGTCTGGCGCCTGCCGGCTTCAGTCTAATGGTGTAACCTGCTGCAAGAGCTGTATCTCAGTAAGATCTATTTCGACCTCGACGGCCACATCCTCAGTCGGCTGGCCCGAGGGAAGGTCCGAGAAGCCAGCCACTGAAGAAGCGATCTTGACTGAAGTCGAGACCGCATGCTCCTGGGACTGAGACCTCTCTCAGTCCCAAGAACGCCTTCATCGAGATGAAGACTTGCTCGGATCTTTATCCCGATTACGGGATCGAGAAGAGTGCGGGCCCGCAGGCGCCTCCTCCTTGGTGGGAAGAGACTGCCACAATTCCCCGGAGGAACCCAAAAGGTGGAGCCCAGGTTGAGTGGAGAAAAAATGCTCCGAAGAGCCCCAGGCGTGAGCCGCTTTCCTCGAGATTCAGCACGCTGCTCCACTGCTCGGCGGATCCCACAGCCATGGAAACCACCCACCTAGCCTCTTTGGAGTTCACCGGAGGGTTCCTCTTCTCCAGTCTCCCAAGTTGTAAGCATGCAAGACGGTCGTCCAGGACTTTGGGATGGAAGGCCAAGCAGAAACTGCAGGACGAAGTGTCATGGCCAACACCCAGGCAGTAGACGCACACAGAGTGGGGATCGGTATGCGACATCTTTTGGCTGCACGAGCACTGGCGAAATAGTGATCGCTAACTCGAAAGATACGATGTTCCGGCAAAACCGAAGTCTGAAAGCCAGGACCTACGAAATGCGTGAGCACGAGGGAGGTAACCTGAATCTTCCAGCAGAAAGGAAGATCTGGCATCATGGGGCGGAGCCGAGGTAAATACCACCCAGGTGGGTGGGAGGAGCCAGCTTGAAGACTTCCGGTAATCCTTAAAAAGGAAAGGGTCATGCCAAAGAGGTGGATGAACAACATATCCACGCTCCTAGAAACAGTCCTTACGCTGGTCCTTTTCCTGGCACCAATGTTTCCTTGAGGACTTGTCCTATGGCCTTGGTGTCATACGAGCCCGAGAGGATGCCCGCAACAGGGAGGGGAGCCCATAGACATCTGCTTTCTGCTGCCTGCCTGTTGTTCCATGAGGAACCTCTGCAGGGCTTTAATGTGGCGCCACTGGGTGGTGAAGCTGACCTTGAGGCAAAGCTCACAGGCAAGAGCGTTGTAGCCAGGCCCAAGACAGCAGACAGAAAGTTTGTGGTCATTGGTTGAAGAAATATTCTTTCAGCAGAGACAGCAACAGAAAAAAGCCAATGAGGGAGTAGTTCTTGATATACAAAAATAAAAGGATAATCACTTTAAAAGAAAGTGCTTCCAGAGTTGTGACAAAAGAAAAGGTAAGTAAAATTTTTGGCAGTTGACTGAACAATGAAGCTTCCGCAAAGTCTGTGCATGAATGGCCGACAGCCGGAAAGAATTAAGGAGGGAGCGGGGCGCCCACGCTTATACAGGGGACTGGTGATATTGGAGCCTGACATCGGCGTGGGCGGACCCTGCTAGACTGCTGTAGAAAAGCTTCTGTGTGATCCTAGCATCTCAAGGCTAAGTTCCATAGGTATGACCTGATGACAGAGATATCCCCAAAAAAGATCTAGAGTGCTGCCCTCCTAAGGGCTGCTGTCGCCGACTTAAGTTCTCTGGAGATCATTTGTTCGAGGTGGCAGGCCCGGTATTGTGGAACTCACTACCAAGATCTTTGAGGGAGGCCCAATGGGTGGAGGTTTTTAAGCAGGGCCTAAAGGCGCACCTCTTTAGAAAAACATTTTTAGAATGCCCATAGCCAAACTGAAACTCCAACATTTTATGTAAGCAGGATTTTTAACTAGTTTTATTTGATTATTTGTTTCTATGTTTATTGACTGATATACCTGTTTTCTACCTTCTTGTGTAGTGTCTAGTGCCTCCGGGATGGGGCGCTCAACAAATAAACTTTTACCTTCACCACTGCCACGTGTTTGCAAGGAACCCTCGGGTAGAAGACAAGTCAAAAGGGCAAAGCCTGAAACTGGCAGGCCCTTTAAGTACTGGCCATGTGTGTGACAGGGTGGAATAAGACCCTGTCCCAGTTGTTACAGAAAGTGTTTAAATGCAAGGATCTGTCCTTTCCTGTCTATTTATCTGTCTGGTTGCACAACCAAATTTTCTTGTGAGACCTAGGACTTGATCTCCCAGACAGTCTCGCAATTCTTTGCCTCTCACTATCTCTCAGCCTTCCGCTGCATATGTGCTGATAAAAAAATATATGTAATTCATTGCATGGAAGTGTAACTGATATTGAGATCCTTCTGTTTAGAAAATTATATAGAGTTACTGTTGAAATGTATATAATTATAGTTTGAGATGATTGCAGAAAGCTATTGGAGACTCAAGGGGTTACTGGAGTGCAAATTTTTGAGCCTTTTGTAGAAGAGCTGTGGAAAAGGGGTCTCAGCTTGGGCACATTGTGTTCTAGCTGCACCTGCCTGAAACATATAAGAACAGGATGCTTGTTAAGAATAGGGGTTAGAAGGATGTCAGCCTGACATCGGTGGTGGGCAAGGTGATGGAGGGCATTGTCAAGGAGAGGCTGGGGGGGACCTGGATAAGTCAGGGTGCCTGGACGATAGACAGCATGGATTCATCCCGGGGAAATCGTGTCAGACAAACCTGGTGGAGTTCTATGACTGGGTGACGAGTGCCTTGGACCTGGGTAGACCAGTGGGCGTCCTCTTTCTAGACTTCAGCAAGGCATTTGACTCTGTTCCTCACGTGGGCCTGTTGGATAAGCTGGGAGAAATGGGGTGGGGAATCAGATGATCAGATGGATAGGCAATTGGCTCCAGGACCGGACCCAGAGGTCGTGGTTAGTATGAGATAGTCTCATCCCAAGGAGGTCGTTAGTGGGGTCCCAGCGGATCAATCTAGGCCCCCTTCTGTTCAAGGCCTATGTCTCTCTGACATAAGGACAGGAATCAGGAGTGAGATGAGTCTCTTCTGGATGACTCAAAACTGGGGGCGGTGGTGGATGGGGAGGGTGGCCCTACAGGGGGACCTGGAGGCTCTAGAAAGATGGTCTAGAAAGTGGAAGCTGAGGTTCAATGCAGGGAAATGAAAGGTACTCCACCTGGGGCCAGAAACCCGGCCAAGTGTACACCGGGATGTTACAAGTCTCGATGGCTGAGAGGGACCTGGGGTGGTGGTGGATGTCAAGATGAACAACTCTGAGACTTGTAGGAGGGCAGCAGTCAAGGCCAACAGGATGCTGGGATGCATTGCTAGGGGATCACCTCCAGAAGGAGGAAGTGATACTCCCTCTGTATAACTGCTTGTGAGGCCGCACCTTGAGTACTCGTGCAGTTTTGGAGGCCACACTTAAAGAGGACATTAAACTCCTGGAGAGGGTCCAGAGGAGGGCAGCCAAAATGATTTGGGGCTTGGGGGACAGGACCTATGAGGAGAGGCTCAAGAGCTAAATATGTACACATTGGAAGAGAGAAGGACCGGGGACATGATAGAGGTCTTCAGGTACATGAAGAGGGTAAATAGGAGGAACAGTCAGGCTGCTTCAAAGGAAGGAGGGGGCCACTAGAGGGCATGGGTGGAAGCTGGAGGGGAAGATTCAGGGGAGAAAAGGAGGTGCTACTTCACTGAGAGGTGGTGGAGCCATGGAATGCGCTGCCTAGGGGGCTGGTGGAGGCAGAGACAGTGGAGGGGGTTCAAGAGGTGGGACAGGTACAGGGAAGGTTTCTGGAAGCAAAATCCAATGCAGCAAGAATATCGGAACTGGGAAGGGAGAAGCCAGAGAAGGCAGGGGCAGCAAGGTCAGCACCCAGGGTGGGGCTGACCAAGCAGGCTGAACCAAGCCCGTTAGGCCTATTCTGCTGGCATTTAGTATGTTAGTATGTCTGTAAGGACTTATAAGAGAGCTGAGCTGCAACTACTTGAGAGAGAAGAATGGACACAGAGATTGAAGAAAAACTCAGATGGACCTTTTCTGTTTATTTGGCCTTAGTAAATCGTTATACTGAACAAGTTTATTTTTTTTTTTGTTACTGCTAGTGTAAATAAATCTTTTTGGTGAATTCTACAACTGCTCCTGGTTTCCCTATGCTTCCTGACCTGTGCCTCGTCGACAGATGGTGTCAGACTAAGTGGAATTTACGCCGTGTATACTCTAAGACAGGAGCATAGATGCAAGTTGACTTAAGCAGCCTCAATATTTTGAGGGAAGACTGCAAACAAGCATTACTAGGGAACCTGCCCATAGGAAAAATACTATCTACTGGCAGTGAGCACCGACAAAGGTTTATAAAAGCTGGCATTCCTGGACAGGAGCTTCGTGCGTGGGTACTGGATCTAGTACCAGGGAAGCACAGAGAAAGGTATGGATTCTGCAGCAGCAAATTCAGAAGTGGTTACCAGGAGAATGGGAGCCAAACTGGCAGAAACAGAAGTCCAAGCTGAGACTGTACAGCCAGCACAAGTTATGGAAAAGGACAGGCAGTGACAAAACCTAAAAGCCTGATGGACTTTTCAAATGGTGGGCTATACAACAAAACAGACTGAGAAGCAGAGAGAAGAAGAGATGCAACGACAGGAGCAGCAGATGAGAGAAGAGATGCAGCATCAGGAGCAGCGATGGCTGGATGCCTTGAAGGCTATCAAAGGCAGAGGATCTGGCACAGATCCAGACAAGCAACAAAATGCAAGCAACTTAAAGTCATTAAACTTACAAAGTTATGTCCCTCGGATGATACTGAGGTATACCTGACAACTTTTGAAAGAGTTGCTGCAGCCTGCCAATGGCCAAAGCAGATATGGACAGTCAGACTGGTACCATACCTGACAGAGTAAGCTCAATTTGCCTACAGCAGTATGGACACTGCACAGTCAGAAAAGTATGACTTGGTGAAAAGCAAAATCCTGAAAAGGTATGACATCTCCAGTGAGACCTACAGGCAGAGATTTTGATCTCTGAGGTACAACTCAGTCGACAATCCTCGAGAAGCCTTCAGCCGACTAAGAAAACTCCCGATAAAATAGCTCCAACCAGAGAGCAAAACAGTCTCATAGATCATCGACACATTTGCCATGGAGCAGTTCATAAACATTCTGCCCACAGATGTGCAGCTTTGGGTAAAAAAACACTGACCAGACAGTGAGGAAAAGGCCGTTTCTTTGGCCGAGGACTACCTAAAGACCAGACAGACACCACAGCAGCGAGGTAACACCCAAGCACCGGTAAGACACACTTTTTCCCATTTAAACTCCAAGTCTGATAAGAACTCTGGTAGGGGTAAAAAAATCTGTGCCCAAAGATGTTATTTTATATAACTGTAATAAGCCAGGCCATATTGCAGGAAACTGCCGTAGTAAGAACAGTGGCACTGAAGCAGATTTGTCCTTGGCAAGCTAGGCAAGTACTTAACAGATGTGAAGGTGCGGGATAAGGCTATAAAGGGACTCACTGATTCGGAGGGCAGACAGACCCTAGTGCATGTTGAAGTGCTGGGAAAACACTGTGCGAAAGGACCAGATACTGGTGTCATCTGCATCCACGGGGACACTCGACACTATCCCACCACCCAAGTGACTCTGACTATTAAGGGTGTGTCAAACCAAATGAAAGTGGGGGTAGTACCCAAGTTACCTGCACCTGTGATTATTAGAAATGACTTTCCAGGATTTACTTAGTTAATCAAAGAAGGAGTAAATCCTGATGTTTCAGTAGCTGTGGTGAAAAGAGCTCAGGCAAAGAAAATTTCAGATGGTGGGGACACTTTTCTTTTCAGTGATTTTGATTCAGACTTATTTGAGCACAGCTCCAAGATTCGGAAATTCAGGAAAGAAAGACGATGCCTGAAGAAACTCTGGCAACAAATGACTGATGGACATAAGGGGTTGACATATGAAAATGCTGAAACTAATTTGATAACTGATTACGATTTGTTTCAGAGCAAGCTAACAATGTTTCTCTCCAGGGTTATTTTAGCAGCTGGGGATGAAACCAAAACAGGGTGGACCAATGTTTAAAAAATGTAATGGGTCACTGTACAGAGTTTGGGTTAAACCTCAGACACAAGAACAGAACAACTGGTTATACCACAAAGTATAGAACAGAGTTGTTATAGATAGCACATGATAGTCCTACGGCTGGTCACTCAGGGAGGGATCGCACCCTTACCAGATTGCTATATAGATTGTATTGGCCTGAAATTCATGAAGATGTTGCTACCTGTTGTAATTCCTGTGCCGAGTGTCAGAAAGTAGCCCCAGTCACTAGAAAAGACAAGGTGCCCCTGGTGTCCCTACCCTTGATAGATGTGCCTTTTGAGAGAACTGCAATGCATGTGGTTGGTCCTTTAGACAAAAGTAAAAAGGGCAACAGATTTATCCTGGTAGTACGTGACCATACTACTCGATACCCAGAAGCAGTTCCAATGCATAGTGTTACAGCCCCAAAAGTGGCAGCAGAGCTTGCAAAAACTGTCAGCAGAGTGGGCATACCTAAAAAAATGATTACTGATTAGGGTAGTAATTTTGGTGCTGCATTACTTAAGGAGCTGTGCAGACTACTAGCTATTACTGCCATATGAACCTCCCCCATTACCCTCAGACAGATGGTCTTGTTGAGCATTTTAACCAAACCATAAAACACATGTTAACAAGCATTTGCCAATGCCGGATGTTTGCTTGCTGGCATTGGCATTGTAGAAGATACAGAGCTGCATAATAGAAATGGCAGTGAAGTATTAAACTGAAGCCAACCCCACCACCACCCCCCTGCAGAGAGTGACAGGCATTGGGGTGTGCCTTTGGGTCGTCAGGCATAACGGCCATGCCATTTCACCACACCCTACCCTGCAGACACTGACAAGTGTCACGGTGTGCCTTGGGGTCTTTGGCCTTGATCGACCCCATTCCATCAGGAAATACGGTGAGATGGGTGCGCAGAGCAGGAGAATGGGTGAACTTTGGGGCCGAAGAGTCCAAGGCATACCTCGATGCCTCCTCACTGGCTGCAGGATGTGGAATGGCATGAGCATTACAGGCAAGAATCCCAAGTCACACCGCTGATGCCTGTCATTCTCTACAGGGTGGGGTGTTATGGTTGGAAACCCTAACACCTCAGGCATTCGTTGGTATTTTCACTCCAAATTTTCAACGTCTTTTTTGTGACCCCACCTCATGAACAGTGGCAATATCAGTTTGTTAGCGAAGCTGCTTATGCACAGCGACTACGGCATTTAGCACCACAGGTGCAAAAACACATTCTGAACAGGATGTGAAAAATGACAGCTGTACTGTTCATGGGGAGGTGTAAAAAATGGCAATGTTGCAAATCTGCAGTAAAAATATTAAAAAAACTGATGAAGTCATGAGCGTGCATAGAAACTGTGCAACGCACACCCGTAATGTAATTAGGTTGGTGATTTTTTACAGCAGATTGTCAACACAGGCATTTTGGGACCTCCGATCATGGAAAGTGTCACTGTGATTTTCTTTATCTGTCCCGAACAATGATTTCCCACAGCGACCACGCATCTCTGCGCTGAAAGTATGAAAACACATTTCGGCCATGTTGTGAAAAATGACAGCTGTACTGTTCATAAGGAAGTGTGGAAAAATGCCACTGGTGAAAATCTGGACTGAAAATATTACAAAGTCATGAACTCACGAGGGTGCGTGGAAACTGCACAATGCTCACTTGTAAAACAGTCATTTTTGGGAATTTTTTCACCAAATTTTCAACATAGCCATTTTAAGACCTCTACTCATGAACAGTGTCACTGTGATTTTCTTAATGTGTCCCATACATTGATTTCGCACACCGACTGCGCCATAGTGCGCTACATGGGCGGAAACACGTTTTGGGCAAGATGTGAAAAATGACAGCTGTACTGCTCATAAGGAGGTGTGGTAAAATGGTAATGTTGAAAATCTGGATGAAAATATTGAAAATCATTGAACTTACGAGCGATGCATGGGAACTGCGCAAGCGCATAAGTCAGAAACAGTCATTTTTAGGAATTTTCCACCAAATTTTCAACATAGGCTTTTGAGAGCCCAACTTATGAACAGTGGCAGTGTCGATTCGTTACTCGGTCCCGAAAGGTGATTTCGCGCAGTGGCTGCAAAATCACCCTTCGGGCCCAACTAACGCCATGACAGTGAGAGCACTCATGAGAAGGGGTCCCAAAAACCCCATGTTGAAAATTTGGTGCAAAAATTCCAAAAAATGGCTGAGATATGCAGCAAAGTTGAAAAAACTCTATCTATCCCATTATACAGCTTACCGGCATTTCTTCAGTTGCGATCGGCTTTGAAGAGTGCAGGCGTGTTCCGGTCCACCGAAGATGATCGTCGCTGGAGTCCGGAGAGTAAGTATGGGGTTGGGGGGTGTGGGGGGCCAGTGGCGCAGTGGGTGGGCACAGGTGGGGGCAGAGACAACGAGGGACCGTTTTTAAGTTTCAGGTGTTTTGTTTTTTTAAATGACGGGGACGTTTGCCACCTGGGTGGGCTCGCGTGGCCGCAAGTGACGGCTGGTGGGAGCATGGAGCCGACGGGATTGGGCACCCTGTCGGCAATAGCATCTGTTGCCACGCTGGGTGGCCTCCAGCGTGGCACATTGTACTGGGGGGACAGGAGCCAACGGGGATTGGGCACCCCTGCCGGCTACACATGTGCAGCCATGCCGGGGTGGGCACCCAGCGTGGCGATGTAACTCTGCTTTGGGGGCGCAGCACAGCTGACTGGGCACCCCGTCGGCTACAGTGTGTGCGTGGGGGGCAGGCATGCAGTATCTGGCGCGCGGCGTGTGTGTGTGTGTAGGCGGGCGCGCCAAGAGCAGGCGATATCTTATCGCTGCTCACTGAAGCGTAGCTCCCCTTTCAACTGTACGCCATCGCATTTTGGAGCTGTCATAGACAGCTCCAGCAGGCACTGAGAACCGCGGTCGTGCCTGCAAACACACTGACTGAATTGGAAGAGGGCTGCCACACCTCCGAAAACTCGGATGATGGCACTATGTTTCTTTCACATGCGTACAAGCAAACATAAAAAGGTTTGTAAAAGGGGAAGGAAAAGATTGGGACCAATACTTGTCTTACCTACTTTCTGCTTACAGAGAAGTGTCACAGGCATCAACAGGGTTTACCCATTTGAAATGTTGTATGGTAGGCAGTCAAGAGGGCCACTGGATGTGACAAAAGAAACGTGGGAAGATAACCCACTCAGAAACAATCTATAACATCTTATATGTGCCCTAATAAAGAAGCTGGCAAATATGTTGAAACTGGCCACAGTAGTCAGGAAGAGGCCCAAAACCAGCAGAAGGTATATTATCACCATGGGGTAAAAGAAAACGTTTTCCAGCCAGGTGAAAAGGTTTTGCTACTGTTACCCACAACAGAAAATAAACTGCTAATGAAGTGGCAAGGACCTTGTAGAGTGCTTAGACGTATTGGCACCATTAACTACGAGACTGTGACTCCTCACAGGAAAAATCCTACTAAGATATACCATGTTAACCTCCTCAACAAATGGCTTGAAAAAATGTCAAAGGCTGCTTTGCTAGTTTTACCAGAAACTGATTAAGAGAATATTGATATAGCTTATGATATACTGGAACAAACTATAATTGCTACTGCTGTAAAGGCGAAAGTTTCCTTAACCTCAGAAAAAACTGCAGACTTTCATAATGTGCTAAAGACATTAAACAGTACCTTTACCACAGTACCAGGCTGAGCAAAAGGGGTGCAGCGTGTAGTAGTGCCAAGGAATGCTCGCCTTATTAGGCAAAAGACATACAGGTTACCACAGCGGTAAAGAGCCAACGTGGTTAAGGAAATACAAAAAATGAAAGAATTGGGTATCATAGAAGACCCGAGGAGTGCTTGGTCTTCTCCAATGGTAACTGTAAACAAAAAAGAAGGGGGTGTTAGAATCTGCCTTGATTTTGGAAACTTAATCAAGTGTCAGAATTAGACAGTTATCTATGCCCAGAAAGTACAGTTACGTAAGAACTTACCGTATGCAGTAGATCTTGAGAACAGCTCTTGCAGCAGGTTACACCATTAGGACTGAAGGCGCAGGTGTCAGGACCCCATGGAAAATTTTCTAGCTAGCAGTCTTCAGCGGGATCGCCTCCCACGCCGGGTCCGCCCCGACGTCAAGCGAGAATATAAGGAGGCGGTCCCGCCAGAATCCCCAGTTCTCCTGCCGGAGACTTCCGGTTGCTGGATGACATCAGAAAAGGAGACCGAGGACCCGCCATCAGATGGCCGAGACTAAGAACCGACATTTCCAATCCTAAAGATAGTGTAGGCTGGAACCTACTTCCTCCAAGGGGAATGGTGGGCAGGAAGGTACCTGCTCCCAAGAGCTGTTTCCGAAGTCTACTGCTACGGTAAGTTCTTACGTGAACTGTACTGCTTCTCTTCGAGGTACAGCTCTTGCAGCAGGTTACACCATTAGACTGATTCCAAGCAATGGCGCCTTGAAAGGCCATCGGGAGGAGGCAATACGGAGATTCAGACCCGTCCTGAGCCTAGGAATGGATGCCCTGAAGAACAGCAAGGCTGAAACCCGCTCTTCACCTAGAGGCGATATCCAGGTTATAATGCCTGATAAAAGTGTGCACCGAACTCCAGGTGGCTGTAGCACATTGGCGGCGATAAACGTTCTTCAGTGCTGCAAAGGAGGTAGCCACTCCTCTTGTCGAATGGCCCTTGACCACTCCTGGTAAGGGTTTCTGACGCTTGTCATCGTAAAAGAAACACATTGGATGAGCCAGCGTGAAAGGGTCTGTTTCAAACTGGGGCCCTTTCATCCTCTCAGCGAATGAAACGAACAGCTGCTCCGCTTTCGGTGCTGTTTGGTTCTGGTCAAATAATATCTGAGACACCTGTGAACATCCAGGCTGTGATGCAGTGCTTCTCCTCGATTACGTGACTTAGGAAAGTACACTGGTAAATCAATGTCCTGGTTAAGAGTAAGGGCTGAAACCACCTTAGGTAGGAACTTAGGATTCGTCCTCAGTGACACCCTGTCCTGATGAAAAATTAAATAAGGCTCCTTGCACATGAGAGCATGTAATTCGGAGATTCTTCTCGCCAAAGTAACAGCAACCAAAAACAACGTTTTCCATGACAGAAAACGTAGCTCGCAATCTGCGGCAGGTTCAAAGGGTGGCAGCGTAAGCTGCTCCAGAACGAAGGGTAAATCCCAAGGAGGACAGATCCCTGATGGGCGTGCCTAAGGTGGAGGACCCTCTTAAAAAGGCAGGTAGTATCCAGCTGGACCACCATGCGTTGGCCTATGGGGGCATGATAAGCTGAGATTGCACAAAGGTGCACTTTGATCGAGGAGTAAGCTAACCCGGATTGAAAGAGGAAAAGCAGGTACTCCAGAACCAGCTTCTCGGGGCAGTCTAAGGGTGAGAAACCGCGTGTCTGAGACCACAGGCAAAACCTGCGCCATTTCATGGCGTATGTTGCGTGTGTTGCCGGTTTTCTGGCGGCAGAAAGTACATCCGCCACCTCTTGCGAGACCCCGTGTCGCAACATGGCTATGTCTCTAGGAGCCAAGCATGCAGGTTCAGTGAACGTAAGTCCGGGTGGACTAGTGAACCCTCCTCCTGAGACAACAGGTGGGAGCTGATTGGTAAAGCAAGTGGAGGTTCCCGGGACAACTGATTCAGCAGCAGGAACCAGATTTGCCTGGGTCAAAAAGGCACTATCAAAGTAAGCGTTGCGTGCTCCCTGCGAAGTTTGAGAAGGACTCTCTGGATCAATGGGAAAGGAGGGAAGGCGTAGAGGAATCTGCCCGCCCAGGAGAGGGACAACGCGTCTCGCCAGAAAACACCAGGCCCTGGATCTAGCGAGCAAAAATTGGGCAGTTTTGTGTTGGATGGGGAGGCGAATAGATCCAATTCTGGAGTACCATATCTGTGGAACAGATCCTCTGCCACCTCCTGTAGAAGTTCCCACTCGTGGACTCTGGCCGGGAAAGACTCAGGCTGTCCTGACCGTGTTGTCCACCCCGAATGTGAACTGGATGAGGTTTGCGCCTGTGTATTACCCATTCCCACACCTTCATGGCCTCCTGCAAAGGGGTAGGAGTGTGCCTCCTTGTTTGTTGAGGTAATACATCACCGCAGTATTGTCTGTTTGTAACAGGAGAGTACTGGGTGGAATCTCCGACTGGAAGGCTTGCAGGGCATAAGGACCGCCCTCATCTCCAATATGTTGATATGGAGATGAGATCCTGGTAGTCCATGTTCCCTGAGACCTCACCCGATCAAAGGCGCCCACCCCAGCCCTGAGGCATCTGTGGTGAGTGTTAACACGGGGACGAGAAGGTGAAGGGAACCCCACTGAGAGGGTTCCCGGATTTAGTTACCATTGCCAGTACCGAACCACGGTCTTCGTGATTCTGACTGGCTGCTGCAGATGGTCTTGCCTTTGGTCCCACTGCACCCTTAACATCCACTGGGTTACCCGCATGTGGAGTCTTGCCATCGGGACCGTTGGAATGGCCGCAGCCATGTGTCCGAGCAGGCGAAGGACCAACCTGGCCGGGACGGTTTTCTTCGCTGACATGTCCCTTATGAGGGATCTTATGCGTTCCGCTCTGTCTTCGGGAAGAAAGGCTTTCCCCTTGACTGTGTCCAGAACTGCGCCTATGAACTGCAGCTTCTGGGACGGTACCAGGAGAGACTTCTCGTAGTTGATTAAGATGCCCAGAGACTGAAAGAGAGCCTGGGTGTGCTGAATGGCCAGCAGCAATGCCTCCTTGGAAGAGGCCATGAGAAGCCAGTCGTCCAGGTATGGGAACAAATAGTGACCCTGTCTCCTCAGAGACGCTGCCACGACTGCCATGCACTTGGTGAATACCCTTGGTGCTGATTACAGCCTGAAAGGAAGTGATCGGAACTGGTAGTGGCGACTCGAGAAACTCAAGCGCAGGAACCTCCTGTGCGCCTGAGCGATGGGGATGTGCAGGTGGGTGTCCTGCATGTATAGGGACGCCAAGAAAGCATCCTTCTTCAGCATGGGGATTAGTCCCAGGATGGTCACCATGGAAGCGCTTGTAAACGACCGATATGTTGAGATTGCTGAGGTCCAAGATTGGACGGAGGTCCCTTCTTCTTTGGAACCAGGAAGAAGTGGAATAATAGCCTGCTCCTATCTGGTTCCTAGAACGTGCTCCACAGCTTCTTTCTGCAGAAGCGCAAGCACTTCCTGCTTTATGAGCAGAGCGTGCTGACCGAGTAACGGGACAGAAGAGGAGGCCTTGTGGGGGCTTGTCTAGGAATTCTATAAAGTGGCCTTTTTCGACCAACTGTAGCACCCACCTGTCAGTGGTGATCAAGCGCCACCCTGGCAGGTGGTTCGATGGCACCCCGACCTTTGTTTCCCTTGATCCTGAGGAGGGCAGGGGCCGGAAGGAGCTGCTGTGGCAGCAGAGGGTCCTGCAGGTTGGGCTGACTTGGTAGCATGTTGGCCCTACCTGAGGACGTTTGACCTGGGCTTTCCGGGAGAAGGAGCTCCTCTGTTACTGACCGGAACGAGGTTGTTGCCTCTGAGTCCGGCTGCGAAAACGACTCTGGTTCCTACGAAAGGAATTGAGTCTAGATCTGTACATGGCCTGGACAGATCTAACAGCCTTTCCAGCTTCCTGTAATTTGGTGATGACTTTTTCAGATGCTTCACCAAACAAAACTTCGCCATGAAAGGGGGTGTCCAAAATGTTTTTCTGACGTCCGGGTAAACCCGAGACACGGAGCCATGAGTGTTCCAGAGACATACGCCTGAGGCTGCCGCTTCTGTCAAGAGTCCGTGGAATCGTGACGCTGCTTTGGAGCACTTGGGTCCCACGCCTGAACCCGTGCACGAGGAGCTGGAGAAGTTCTTCCTTTTGGCCACCGCCTGGCAATTTCTCTGCCAGTTCCTGTCCCTGTTCCCACAGCGCATTCTGGAACTGAACCAGGTGGGTCCAGGGTAATTCAAGGATCTAATGGCGCAAGTCGCGGCCGCATAAGTGCGCCTACCCAGCACGTCCAGTTGCTTGGACTCCGGGTCCAGTGGCTCCGTGCTCAGATGTTGCGGTCTCTGAGACCGGTCATGAGAGGCTGTAATGACCAGGAAGTCGGCCAGAGGATGGTTAGCCAGGTACTAGTCCTCCCTTGGGGCCTTGTACAGGCGGTCAGCCTTCTTCGGCATAGCCGGGGTCGTATGTGGACGCTTCCACGCTGCCTTGGTGACGTCCACGAAGGTGTCCACAAAGGGTGGCACTATCACAGGCTTGGGATCCTTTTGCCGAAGGTAGCGGGCAAGGCGTAGTCTTTCGGGGTCGAGTTCTTCCTCATCCCATCCCATGTTCTCTTGGATGTGTCTCATTATCTCAGAGAACGAGGGGTCATCCGGAGGAGACCTAGGGAGGTCGCGTGGGTCCAGAAAAGGGATGCTGATCGGTGAAGGAGACCTGGAGCATTCAGAGATGTCAGATCTGGAGTCCCCCGTAGATGGCTAATACCGATGTGTTCTGGGTCTCTTGGGGCTGGGTGACCCTGAAGAAGATCTAGACGGGGCCTTCTTCTGTAGATCTGCCCCATGGAGGTGATACTGGCTCCTGGGGCAAGAGTGCTCGGCCTGCTGCCCCTTTAAGGAAGGAGGGGTGGGGGCGCAGGCGCAGGGCGCCGCTGGGTGGAGGAGGGGCGCGCAGACCACATCCTTTTGATGGTGTTCCACCAGAAAGTGAAGAGCTCCTTCACTTCTGCCAAGCTGAGGCCCAACGATGGACCGGGCGCCGTGGTGTGTCGGGGCCGGGCGTCGGCTCTCCGGGGGTCTCCGGTTCTGGGGAGGGTTCCTGGAGCTCGACAGGTCCGGAGTCGCCCGCCTGGTCTTCGGATGAGTAGACTCCTCCTCCGACAGTACCTCCTGACCGACGCATGCAGCGTGTGGTTCTTCCGTTCATGTGTCTGGATGCTGGTCCCTCTACCGCGCCCTGGGGGGGCACGCCTGACCGCAACGGGTGACAAACCCGCCGCTCACGGGAGTGTTTGTGGGCTTTGGCCAATGTCGGATGGGCTGATGTCGGGTCCGACGCCTGCTTATGGGAGGCCAGCCCTTGGTCTTGCATTGGGGTGGCGGCGGTAGGAGACTGACCGGACGGTCGGAGGCCGAAAAGCCGGATGAGGACTTGTGGTGCCCCTGACCTGGACGCAGGCCTTAGCAGAAGAAGGGCTTGAGGTCTTGGCAGGCCGCAGAGTCAAGAACCGCTGGCTTGATTTGACCACAACGGGAGGCTGAGAGTGGGCTCTAGACGGGAGCAGTCCGACCTGAAGCTGGAGCTGTGAGAGTCCGAGGCCCTAGAGGGGATCTAGTCTCACCTTCTCCCGATGTTTCGTGGAGCCTGTGCGACTTTCCAAAGATTCTCTGGAGGAAGGTTCCATGGCCTTGAACTTTTCTTCTAAGAGGAAAGCCTGGAGGGCCTTCTGTTGGCGGATTCTGGTTGGGCTGTTGAAGCCCTGGCAGAAGGAGCAAGCCTGGGTGTCGTGGTCCGGGCCCAGGCACCGAACGCAGGCCGAATGGCAGTCTTTGAACGGGATCTGCTTCCCACAGGCACACTTTGAAGAATGGCCTTGCACTGAAGTTGGGGAGGACATCAGATGAAGAAAGGTCTTAAAGAAGGATTTCTTCCAAAGTTTAGATTCGGAAAGGATTTCCTGGTCGTCGCTTGCTAGTACTAACCGAAGAGGTCGAGACATGCAAGTCGACGGCCGGAAAGAACTGGGGATTCTGGCAGGACCGCCTCCTTATGTACTACGCCTGACGTCGGGGGCGGGACCAACGTCGAGGCGGTCCCCGCTGAAGACTGCTAGCTAGAAAATTTTCCGTAGGGTCCTGACGCCTGCCGGCTTCAGTCCTAATGGTGTAACCTGCTGCAAGAGCTGTACCTCGAAGAAGATTAGATGATTTGGTGGAGAGAGTGGGGAGTGCAAAGTATATCAGTACCCTCGATCTCACCAAGGGTTACTGGCAAATCCCTTTAGCTAAAGAATCCACAGACAAAACTGCATTTGCCACTCTTGCTGGATTCTATCAGTTCATCACCATGCCCTTTGGTTTATATGGTGCGCCAGCTACATTCCAGCAATACACGGATGTGATTTTATCCCCTCACACTGGTTACTGTGCCGCATACCTGGCTGATGTTGTGGTGTACAGTCCAGACTGGAAAAGCCACCTGAACACCTACGAGCAGTTATCCAAGCTATCAGAAATGCAGGTCTGACTATTAATCCTACCAAATGTGCATTGGGCACGCAGAAAATCAAGTATTTGGGTTATATGTTGGGCAAAGGAGAAGTTAAGCCAGACATGTCTAAAACAGAAGCTGTTGCTAACAGCCCTGTACCTAAAACAAAGAAACATGTCAGATCATTTTTAGGGCTGGCTGATTATTATCAGAGATTTGTTCCCAATTTTGCTGAGTTGGCTACTCCCGTCACTGAACTCACGAAAAAACGGTACCCAAATAATGTGAAATGGACCCCAGCGTGTGATGAAGCTTTTCAAGCCATTAAGGCTGTATTATGTTCAGCCCGTTTCAAGAAGCCCAGATTTTGAGAAACCATTTTTGTTACAAACGGATGCATCAGAGGTAGGCCTAGGTACAGTACTGAGTAAAAACATAGATGGGATGGAAAAACAGGTTACTCACCTGTAACAGTAGTTCTAGGAGAGGTATATGTTGTTCATCCACACTGTTTGGCATGTCTCTTTCCTTTAAGATCAGTCGAAGTCTTCAAGCTGGCTCCTCCCACCCACCTGGGTGGTATATACCTCAGCTCTGCCCCATGACACCAGATCTTAGCCCAGTGGAAGCCAGGTTGTGTGCATCCACAGCCGGGGAGGTCGGGTGAGTCAGTGTGGATGAAAAAATATACCACTCCTAGAACTACTGTAACTGATGAGTAACCTGTTTTTCTAGGAGTGTGGATATGTTGTTCATCCACACTCTCTGGCAGACTCCTAGCAGTTCTCCGGAGGGGAGGGAGGCAAGGCACACACCCCTTACATAGGGAACAGAAATTGGAGAACTGAGGCCCCAAAACCAGCATCCCGGCGTGACTCTAGGTCGATGTGGCAATGGGAGATGAAGGTGTTTGCTGACTTCCAGGTAGCAGCCCAACAGATTTTCTGGATAGGGATGTCCCTGGAAGCAGCCACCGATGCAGCAGCATGGCAGGTAGAATGAGCTCTTATCCCTCTGGGAGGCTCCTTGCCAACCAACTCATAGCACAGACCTATGCATCATGTAATCCATCGTGCAGTGGTACGTTTTGCTGCAGGTCTGCCAGAAGCAGCTTCAGCGTAGGTGACAAACAGCTGGCAAACTTCTCCCCGAATTTCCACCTTCCTCTCCTTATATTAGGAGAGAGCACATCTCGGGTCCAAAGTATGGAGCCTGTACTCGGTCTCCAAGGTGTAATTACGGTAGTAAACCATCAGAGTCAACACCTGGTTAAGGGGAAACTCTGACACCACCATCAGAAGGAATTTTGGGTGGGGGTATAGGACAACCTTGCCCCTGTGGAAGCCCAGATAAGGGGAGTCCACCGAAAGAGCCTGAAGCTCCCCTGTCCTTCTGGCAGGCGTGACAGCCACCAGAAAGGCCATCTTCCACGACAAGTGTGACAAGACACACTTGTGCATTGGTTCAAATGGCTTGCCCATGAACTTTGCCAGTACCAGCAGTAGATCCCATGGAGGTGGAGGTTTACGAACTGGGGAGATAAGTGATCCAGGTCTTTGAAAAAGCCCAACCACGTCTACTGCACCACTGTCGGCTGACCGGCCCGCGCCTGGTAAGTAGATATGGCTGCCAGGTGCACCCTAAGAGTCGATGACCGAAGACCCCCTTTGGAGAGAGACCAAAGGTAGTCGAGAATGTTAGCCACGGGACAGGACAGAGGGTCTAGGCCCTTGCTCCGACACCAAATGGAAAACCTTTTCCATTTGAAGGCATAACATTTCCTGGTCGATTCCTTTCTGGATGCCTCCACCACGGTGTAGACATACTCGGAAAGTCCCAAAGCCTAGAACTCTAGTTGCTCAGGTACCAGGCTCTGAGGTGCAGGTATTGAAGGCCCGGATGGAATACCTTCCCCTGACTGAGTGATAACAGGTCCGGGCGTGTGCAAAGCCGCTCTGGGTGCCTGCAGCTGAGGCTGAGGAGATCTGGATACCAGAACTGGTGCGGCCAGTCTGAGGCTACCAGAATCACCTTCGCCTTGTCCCTCCTCACCTTGAGAAGCACCTTGTGGATCAAGGGAAATGGAGGGAAGGCATACAGGAGGCCTGGGGTCCACGGCCTCGAGAAGGCATCCCCCTGCAGCGAACCCTGCTGAGGGGGGTGGGCATGAAACAGCCTCAGCTTGGTGTTTTCCCTGGAGGCTAACAGGTCCACTATCGGTATGCCCCATAGAAACATAGAATTTGATGGCAGATAAGGACCGCTTGGCCCACCCAGTCTGCCCATTTTCCTGCCAAACAGATAAGCTGCAGATCCTAATTAACCAACAGCTTACTTCCTCCTACCCCCCACTAGGACTGCCTTATGTCTGTCCCATGCATTCTTGAATTCCCCCACTGTTCTTGACTCCACGACCTCCTCAGGGAGGCTGTTCCATGCATCCACAACCCTCTCTGAAAAAATACTTCCTGACATTACCTCTGAGCCATCCCCCCTCTATCTTCAAATTGTGCCCCCTTGTTCTTGCACATCTCTTTTTCTGAAAGATGCCACCCTCTTGACCTTTGTTGATTCCCTTGAGGTGCTTGAAGTTTCTATCATGTCCCCTCTCTCCTCCTTTCCTCAAGGTATACATATTAAGCTCCTTTAGTCTTTCTTCATATGTCTTCTGGTGCAGACCCTGCCATTTTGTTGCCCTCCTCAGGACAGCCTCCACTCTGTCTAAGTCTTTGCGAGATGGGGTCTCCAGAACTGCACACAGTACTCAGATGGGTCTCACCAACTGGGTCTGTGCAGAGGGATAACAACTTCCTGTTTTCTACTATTGATGCCTCCCTATGCATCCCAGTATACCCCAGCCTTCCTTACTGCCTTCTCACATTGCTTGCCCACCTTTAGGTCATCTGATATAATTACCCCAGGTCCCTTTCCATTTTACTGCTGTCAGTATCTCACCCCCATTGTGTACTCTTGCCCTGGGTTTTGTTTCTCAGCTGCATTACCTTGCACTTCTTTGCATTGAATCTGAGCTGCCATACATTTGACCATTCCTCTCCAACTCCAAGTCCTTCTCATCCTTTCCACTCCATCTGGTATATCAACCCTGTTGCAGATCTTTGTGTCATCTGCAAACAGACATACTTTTCCTTCCAGTTCCTCTGCAATGTCACTTATAAAGACATTAAAAAGGACCGGTCCCAGTACTGAACCCTGCGGTATCCCGCTAGTAACCCTCCTTTCTTCACTGTGGACTCCATTTACTACTACCCTTTGCGTCCTGTGGTCTAGCCAATTTTTTATCCAGGCTACCACCTTGGGACCCACTCCAAGGATGCCTAACTTGTGTATTAATCTTTTATGTGGGACTGTATCAAATGCCTTGCAAAAATCTAGGTAAGCCATGTCCACAGCCCCTCCCTGGTCTACTACTTTGGTCACCCAGTCAAAGAAATCTATTAGATTCGTCTGACACGACCTTCCCACCGTGAATCCATGCTGCCTTGGGTCCTGTGCCCCACTGGCCTCTAGGTACTAAACAACTCTTTCCTTCAGAAGTGATTCCATCATTTTCCCTACCACTGAGGTCAAACTAACTGGTCTGTAGTTTTGCCTCTCTGTCCTGCTCCGCTTTGTGAAGAGGAATCACATCTGCCCTCCTCCAGTCCTCAGGTACCACCCCATCCTCCCATGATTTGTTAAAGAGAGTAGTCAGTGGTGTCATTAGTTCTACCCTTAGTTCTTTTAGAATTCTTGGGTGAATCCCATCAGGCCCCATTGCTTTGTCCCACCTTCAATTTTATTAGTTCTTTCAGAACCCTTTCTTCTGTAAATGGACTGGTATCGACCCTCGTCTTCAGAGTGTTTCTCTTGCTTGGTTTAGGCTCTCTCCTCTTCCTTTGTGAATACTGAGCAGAAATATTTGTTCAGTATCCCTGCTTTTCATTGTCACTCTCACCCACATTCCCTCCCCTTTATTAACCTCAGTATCTTTCTTCGCTCCTAATGTACCTATAAAGGTCTTATCCCCTTCTTAACAGAGTTGGCTATCCTTTCCTTGGTTTGGGCCTTTGTTATTCTGACTGCCTTCCCAGCCTCCTTCTGCTTTAACTGATAAAGTTCTCTGTCCTTCTCCTTCTGTGTTTCCTTATATTTCCTGAATGCTATCCTTTTCTCCTTAACTTCCCTGCCACCTTTTTGAGAACCAAGCGTTTTTTCCTTCATTGTGTTTTGTTGATTTGTTTTACACAAAGGCTTGTTGCCTCTATGATAGCTGTTTTGATTACTCTCCATTGTTCCTCCACCCGTCCTTCTTGCCTGTTTGCTAGTGCTTTCTTGAGGCACTCTCATTTTCTCAAAGTCAGCCCTCCTACAGTCCAATACTCTTGCTTTTGTATGGCTTGATTGTATGGCTGTATTTATCGTGGAACCACTGTTTGGTGGCCTGCTTGTTCCCAGATGGCTACCCACTTCTAAATCTGAGATTCTTCTCCGTCCCCATTTGAGAGTACCAGGTCTAAGATTGCTCCCTCCCAAGTGGGTTCCAATACTAGCTGTCTGAGGCATGCCCCTGTAGGCATCAAGAATGACCATGCTCTTGGATGTGCCTGCAGCAAAGGTGCTCCATTTAACATCTGGCATATTCAGGTCCCCATCAACAATATCTCCTTTTCCTGCCATTCTAAGGAAGCTTCTATCATTTCTTTGTCCATTCTCTCCCCTGGAGATGGGGGTCTGTATACAACCCCATGCAGATTGTGGTGAAATTTCCTGTCTCCATGGTGACCCAGAGTGCCTCATCTGCTCCCTGTTTACTCTTAGTTCTGTTGCTTTGATCCTTCCTTTACATAAAGAGCTACTCCTCCTCCTCTTTACCCTCCTGTCCTCCTGTAGATTGTGCATCCTGGTATGTTGACATCCCAGTCATGGTTCTCTGTGTACCATGTTTCTGTGACTGCACGATATCCAGGCAACCCTCTTCCATCAAGGCCACTAGTTCAGGGGCTTGTTACACAGACTACAGGCATTGGTACTCATCACCCTCCACTTTTTGATGACCTTACCCTTTTAGCCCCATTCCTATCCTAATGCCTTTGCCTTTTTACATTTACTTCTGCCCTGCTCCCCTAATGACTTCTACCTTGGTGTTTACCTCACTAATTACTGTTGTTGGTGGGGGAGGCTGGGATTTCCTGCTCCTTTTCAGTGCTCCTCATTGGCTAGTTTAAATGCTTGCCAATGAAGCATTTAAACTCTCACCTAGGATCCTGGTTTCTCCTGACAGATGCAGACCATCGCACCAGTATAGGTCTGCATCCTCCAGGTGGCTCCCCAGTCCCCAATGAGCCAAAACCCTGAGCTCCACACCAGTTTTTCAACCATTCATTGAATTCCTGTGAGAGGAGTTCTTAGCATCACCCTGCCATAGACAGGCAGCACCTCCGAGAAGGTTACTGTATGCCACTTGTCTCAAGGCCCTCCCCAACTCTACAAACTCCTCTTGCACTGCTCTGATCCCATTCCTAGCCAGGTCATTTGTCCCTAGGTGGACAATGACATCCAGCTCCCTCCCCTGCAGCTGCTCCACGATCCTGAGGATTCGCCTCTGTCCTCTCAAGCCGTGGCGCCAGGCAGGCACCTTACCTCCCTCCCTTCCTCCCCATTTCTACCCCCTAATGATTGAGTCCTCCACCAGGAGTTGTTTCCTTCCCCTGTGGGGTCTCATGCCACCCTCCTGTGGGTCTCCTCTGTGCAGGTTCCCAGCATCCTCCTTGGTCTTCACTGCAGGTGCCTCTGTAGAGGACCACCATCCACCAGAAGAGCGCAATGAATTGTGGAGAGGTACAGCTGAGGGATGCAACTCTGTTCCACCACCCTCTCCTCCCTGAGCCCACCCTGGTCCAGCTCTCCTTTCTTGGCAACCTCTGAGGTAGTGGCATTGGCCCTGGTGGTCCCTGGGTGGGGAGGAGGTTTCACGATCCTAGCCAGGTCAGCCTCGAGACGGGCGGCAACCTCCTCCTCAGACCAGACAGGTGCTCTGCAAATAGGGCAGCATCGCAGCCTCCGAATGTCTCCTGGAACACTGACGCCCCACAGCCATTGCACTGCACGACTCCTATCATGTCTTAGTTTGTGTCCCTCTCCTGTTTCTCTGTATGCTTACTCTCCCTCCTTACAACTCTCACCCTTCCTGTTCTGGGACAGTAACTTCCTATATGCTTCAGTAGCCTCCTTCTTCCTTGCTCAGTGTCAGACCACCAGCAGCTGGGGGGGGGGGGGGAGAGTGAGCTACTTTTTCCTTTAGGGTCGACAGTGAGAGAACAGGCTGTAAGCTACCTCTGGATGGAGAGATCACTGTGGGATGTCTAGCCTAAGCAGCTGAGAGCATCCACCAGATGGTTTGAGGCTCCTGCCACATGGATGGCTAGGAGATCTGCCTCTAATTGACTCATGAGGGTCCAGATGTGCGCCTCCTTGCACAGCAGAGGGAGTGCATACCGCCTGTTTGTTGAGGTAGTACATGGTCACGGTACTGTCCATCTGGACTTGAACCACTTGACCTCGAGTTGAGGAGCGAAAGCTGACAGTGCCAGTCTGACTGCTCTGAGCTCCAACAGGTTGATGTGGCATTGGGACTCCTCGGGGCCCAGAGCCCATGGGCCCTTTTGTCCCTATGTGGGATCCCCAGCCCATGAGAGAGGCATCGGTCGTGAGGACGATCGCCGGCTCTGGGCAGACAAACGGGATCCCTTCCTGCAACCGGTCTGGGGTGGTCCACCACGGAGAGCATCCCACATCTTCTGAGTTACAGTGATCAGTTGGTCGATTGACCGTGGCGCTCTGAGTCCACTGGGCGGCCAGCTCCAACTGAAGGGGCGTATGTGCAACCGGCCCAATGGACCACTGAGGTGCATGCCGCCATGTAACCAAGAAGGCGAGAAAGTCTCGGCAGGCTCAAGTGCCCAACCAGAAATTATTGGGCAAAGAAGGACATAACCTCCGCCTGTCCACCAGGAGATGAGCTCTGGCTTGACAAGAGTTGAGCTCTGCCCCGATGAAGCCCATCATGTGAGAAGGCATGAGCTCCAAATTGGCCTCGTTGATGAGGAGGCCAAGTTGGGAGCAGGTCTGGAGGGCCAGGTCCTTGGACCTCCCCACCTCCTGTTGGGTGGAACCTACTAGGAGCAAATCGTCGAGTTAAGGATAAATCCTGCCCCCCCCGACGTCTGAGATGGGCCGCCACCACTGCAGTGCATTTGGTGAAGACCTGTGGGGCCCATGACAGGCCGAACGGCATGGCTCGGAACTCGTACAGGGTTACTTCGACCCTGAAGTGGAGGAACCGCTGATGGGACGGACGGATTGGGACGTGAAAGAATGCATCCTGCAGATCCAGTGAACAGAACCACATTTCACTCCAAGGATGGTATGATCTGGGACAGAGTGACCATCCGAAAGGTGCGTGACCTGAGATATTGAATCAGGTCATGCAGATCTAGAATGGGGCACCAGCCCCCCATCCACTTGGGCACCAGGAAGTACCTGGAAACAAAGCCTGGGTCTGCTGGCGGATCAGCCACTGGAGCTACTGCCTCCTTGAGGAGGAGCTGAGCAATGTCGACTCGGAGAGCTGACTGGGTCTGAGCAGATACTTTCTCCTCCCGAGGGGCGCGGGCTCGGCTAGGAGGTACTGCCCGAATCCCAGAGATAGTCCTCGACTGACCACTTCGAGAACCCACCTGTCCGAAGTGACAGCGACCAGGCAGAAAGGAAGAGGCGGAGCCGCCCCACGGAAGACCCAGAGCTGAGGTGACGGAGAGGGTTGACAGCCCCGC
Source organism: Neoceratodus forsteri (assembly GCA_016271365.2). Taxonomy (NCBI): domain Eukaryota; kingdom Metazoa; phylum Chordata; order Ceratodontiformes; family Ceratodontidae; genus Neoceratodus; species Neoceratodus forsteri. The sequence continues at coordinate 264,153,082 of CM057451.1, read as the reverse complement.
CCCATCACTGTGCAGGCTTGGAGAAGGAGACTCCAGGACCTGAACCTCGGCCTCCTGTAATGCGTCTGTTAGGGGTCCGGGCTTGGGCCGGGGGCACCAAGCCTGAGCCTGCTGCTGTTCACCTTGAAAGGAGGACTGCTGAGCCACAGGGGAAAAATGCTGAAAAGGCTTCTTCTTTTTCTTCTGCTAGTTCTTGCCCAAAGAACCCTTGGCAGAAGTGGCATCCAAGCTGGCACTGGATTGTTCAATGCGCTGAAGGTGACCAGCCACTCCTGGGCCAAACAAGTCGGTCCCGAGGAAGGGCATGTCAGCGAGTTTGTTCTGGGTATCCGCCGGGAAGGAGGAGAGCCTCAGCCAAGTCCTGTGACGAGAGGCAACTCCGGCAGCCATCGAGTGGGCAAAAGAATCCACGATGTCCAGGGTCATCTGAAGCTGCTGTTTGGCAACAGCTCGGCCCTGATCCCAGACCTGCTTGACCGTGGTTTGCATGTCCGCGGGGAGATGTGGGAGGACTTCGTCCAGTTACCCTAAAAGGCGTGAGAAGTGTGCCATGATGACAGCCGAACTTGCCTCCTTCCTGGCTGAATGGTCCAAGAGCTTGGACTGTTTATCAGGTCGGTCAGTGTTGGCAGAAAGTACAGTCACGTAAGAACTTACCGTAACAGTAGATCTTCGAGAACAGCTCTTGCAGCAGGTTACACCATTAGGACTGAAGCCGGCAGGCGCCAGGACCCCACGGAAATTTTCTAGCTAGCAGTATTCAGGGGGCACCTCCCCCGACGTTGGTCCCGCCCCCGACGTCAGGCATTGTATAAAAGGGGGTGGTCCCCCAGAATCCCCACTTCTCCCGCTGGAGACTCCCGGCCGTTCGATGACATCAGAAGTGGAGACTGAGGATCCGCCATCAAAAGGTATTCAGAACGGTGTTAGAAACACCTAATCCTAGAAAAGAGATATCGGAACAGCTCACGTCCAGAGGGATGGTGGAGATATTGTTGCAAGAGCTGTTCTCAAGATCTACTGTTACGTAAGTTCTTATGTAACTGTACTATCTGACTTCGAGAAACAGCTCTGCAGCAGGTTACACCATTAGGACCATTCCCAAGCAATATTGGAAATCCTCGCAGGTGGGAGGAGGCTAGGTAGAGATCACAGTTGGACTGAAGTTTAGAATAGCAGTCCCTGAAGGACTGCTAGACCAAAACCAGCTCTTCACCTGATGCAACATCCAGGCTATAATGCCTGATAAAGGTGTGCACAGTGTTCCAAGTAGCTGCTGCACAGATGGCTGAAGTGGACACGCTCTTCATGGCCGCAGAGAGGAGTAGCCATCCCTTGTGGAATGACCTTAACTGCGCCTCGTAAAGGTTTGTTGTGTTTCTGGTAACAGAACGTGATACAATGAATGAGCCCCCTAGACAGCGATTGTTTAGAAACCGGAGCTCCCATCATCCTATAGGCGAAGGAGACGAAAAGCTGATCAGATTTACGGTGGTGCCTGGTTCTGGTCAGGTAGTATCTTAGACACCTATGCACATCTAGAGTGTGCAACAGGGCCTCTCCTCTATTAGAGTATTTAGGAAAGTACACTGGTAAGTCGATGTCCTGAATGAGGGTGAGAGCTGAGACCACCTTAGGTAGAAAAGTACAATTACGTAAGAACTTACCGTAACAGTAGATCTTCGAGAGAGGCTTTTGCAGTAGGTAATTACATACAGGACTGGCCGGTTGGCGGCAGGACCCCACTAAAAATTTCTAGCTAGCAGTCCCTGGTGGAGGGACCCCCCACGTCAGGTGACCGGGCCAGATGACGTCGGTATAAAGGGTGGTCCTAGACGCCCGCCTTCCAGTTCTTTCCCGCACAGGCCCGGATGAGAGAGAAGCAGATATTTCCCTCAATGGAAAAGGAGCTGAAAAAGCCTAGGGGATGGAGGGCGGAAGAGCATTTATCAGAAGAGCCTCTCTCAAGATCTACTGTAATGGTAAGTTCTTACGTAACTGTACTATCTTACTCGAGAGGGCTCTTGCAGTAGGTAATTACATATAGGACAGAACCCCAAGCAGTCTGGAACAACAGAAAAGGCACCACGAAGAGGTACTACTCCAAGAAGTAGCAAGGAAAACCTTGCAAGCCTCAAGAAAGAAGGCCTTGCAAGACAGCTAACCCTAAGCCTGCTCTACAGCGAGAGGCAATGTCCAAACTGTAATGTTTAGTAAAGGTGTGGGCCGAGGAAGTCAAGTGAAGCGGCAGCACAGATGTCTACCCATGAATAACCGAAATAAACCCGCAGAGGCTGCTACTCCCATGAGTGGAGTGACCTTTGACTTGACCCGGTAGGGTCTTGTTGTACTTGTCATAACAGAAAATGATGCAATGGGCCAACCATTTTGAAAGGAATTGCTTAGAGACTGCATTACGTACTAACATACTAAAATGCCAGCAGAATAGGCCTAACGGTCTTTCGTGTCTGCTCGTTTGGTCAGTCCCCAGCCTGGGTGCTGACCTTGCTGTCCCTCTCGCCTTCTCTGGCTTCTCCCTTCCCAGTTCCGGATATTCTTGCTGCATTGGATTTTGCTTCCAGAACCCTTCCCCTGTACCTGTCCCACCCCCTCTTGAACCCCTCCACTGTCTCTGCCTCCACTAGCCCCCTAGGCAGTGCATTCCATGGCTCCACCACCCTCTCAGTGAAGTAGCACCTCCTCCTTTCTCCCCTGAATCTTCCCCCCTCCAGCTTCCACCCATGCCCTCTAGTGGCCCCTTCCTCCTTCCTTCGAAGCACCCGACTGTTCCTCCCCTATTTATCCTCTTCATGTACCTAAAGACTCTATCATGTCCCCTGGTCCCTCTCTCTTCCAATGTGTACATATTTAGCTCTTGAGCCTCTCCTCATAGGTCCTGTCCCCAAGCCCCAAATAATTTTGTGCCCTCCTCTGGACCCTCTCCAGGAGGTTAATGTCCCGCTTTAAGTGTGGCCTCCAAAACTGCACGAGTACTCAAGGTCAGGCCTCACCAAGCAGTTATACAGAGGAGTATCACTTCCCTCCTTCTGGAGGTGATCCCCCAGCGATGCATCCCAGCATCCTGTTGGCCTTGGCTGCTGCCCTCCTACAAGTCTCAGAGTTGTTCATCTTGACATCCACCACCACCCCAGGTCCCTCTCAGCCATCGAGACTTGTAGCATTCCCCAGGGTATACACTTGGCCTGGGTTTCTGGCCCCAGGTGGAAGTACCTTTCATTTCCTGCATTGAACCTCAGCTTCCACTTTCTAGACCATCTTCCAGAGCCTCCAGGTCCCCCTGAGAGCCACCCTCCCTCCTCCCCATCCACCACCGCCCTCAGTTTCGAGTCATCTGCAAAGAGACTCATCTCACTCTGATTCCTGTCCTTATGTCCGATACGAGGCGTTGAACAGAAGGGGCCCAAGGACTGATCCCTGTGGGACCCCACTAATGACCCTCCTTGGGATGAGACTATCCCACTAACTGCATTGCCTTCTTTGTGAGCAAAAGAGACGAACAACTGATCAGTCTTTCTGAGATCCTTGGTCCTGTCGGTGTAGTATCTCAGGATCCTGTGGACATCCATGGAATGGAGCAAGTATTCTCCTTGGTTGGAGTACTGCATGAAAAAGGCAGGTATTCAATAGACTGATTTAAGGTAGACTCGCTACCACTTTAGGAGAAACTTAGGATCTGATGAAGAGCTACTTGTTCTTTGTGAAAAATCAGATAATGGATTTTGCACATCAGGGCCTGGAGCTCGGAAATTCTGCGAGCAGAAGTAATGGCCACCAAGAAGAGCGTCTTCCACGATAAAAACTTCAAGTCTGCGGAAGCCGCAGGCTCAAAGGGAGGAAGGGTAAGTTTCTCGAGGACAAAGTTTAAGTCCCAAGGGGGAGCTGGAGTCCCTACAGAGGGCCTGAGATGAAGGACCCCTCTGAGAAAAGTTTTGGATACCTTCAGTTGGGCAAATGCCTTATCAGAGAAAGGGACATGGTAGGCTGAAATAGCCGCCATATGGACTTTCAAAGAGGAGTGACTGAGACCCAGGTCGAAAGATAGCGATGTAGTCAAGTAGAAAGGTCACAGGACAGGAAAAGGGCTCTACATTCCTGGACGCCCAGATGGAAAATCTTTCCATTTCATGGGCGTAGGTGGACCTAGTGGAGGGTTTTCTAGCCTCCACCAGAATCTCGGCCATCTTAGGAGAAACACCAAAGCGAGATTGAGCTAGGTCTGCAGGAGCCATGCATGAAGCTGAAGGGACTTGAGTCCTGGATGGACCAGGGTCCCCCGATCCTGGGTCAGCAATCCTCGAGATAAAGGAAGAGGAAGAGGAAGAACCTCTGAGTATTGTTGAAGAGAGAACCAGATTTGCCTGGGCCAGAAAGGAGCGATCAGAATCATTCTCGCTCCTTCCAAAGCCAGTTTCTGCAGTACACGAGGGACCAGAGGAACTGGGGGAAAAGAGATGAATCTGTCCTTCCAGCTAGACATAGAGCACTCCAGTGCCGCCGCTTCTGGAGCAAGCGGAAGCAAAGGTTGGAAGCTTTATGCTTGGGAGGAGTGCTAACAGGTCTATCTGAGGAGTCCCCCAAATCTGGAAGATGCTTTTAGAACTTTTTTCGTCCAGTTCCCACTGTGTGGTACAGCCAACGACATTAGCCTGTCTGCCAGGACAGTGTCGACTCCCAGAACATGGATGGCCCGTGAGGTGAAGGTAGTGAAGCGCTGCTCATTCCCAGACCTCATCGCTTCCCTGCACAGCGAGACCGGGACCTCCTCAAGCTTGTTGATGTACCACACCACACACATGTTGTCCGTTTGGACAGCTAGGTGACCCGGAAGGATGTATTGGTGAAGGGCCTGGAGAGCATACAGCACTGCCTCGAGCTCACTGCTGATGGAGAACTAACTCCAATTTGACCATAGGGCCCTGGGTTTGGTGAGGGACCCAGATGGGCTCCCCAACCTTTGCCTGAAGCGCCCGTGGTCAGAGAGTCTGATCGGGGGGAGGAAGAAAAAAGGGAACCCCTCGGAACAGGTTCTCTCGAACCATCCACCATTGCAAGTCTCTTACCATCGGCGAGGAGATCAGAACAAGATGATCTAGGTCGTCTACCCGTTCATCCCACTGAGAGCGGAGAGTCCACTGAGAGATTCTCAGGTGGAGGCGCGCACGCGGAACTGTCGGGATGGCGGCCGCCATGAGCCCGAAGAGACAGATAACTGACCTCGACGGAACCTTCCTGCGTTCTGATAGCACAGAAATCTGTGACTGAAGAGAGGCTGCCCTGTCCGGAGGCAGGAAGGCCTTGCTCACCGTCGTATCGAGGATAGCCCCGATAAACTGTAGTCTCTGGGAGGGATCCAGATGAGACTTGGAATGGTTGATGGTAATACCCAGGCAAGTGAAAACCTGCTGGGTGAGGGAGAGGAAATGCAGGAGTTCCTCCCTGGACAGGGCCACCAGGAGCCAGTCATCTACGTAGGGAAAAACCTGAACTCCCAAAGTACGCAGGTGGGCCGCTACCACCGCCAGGTATTTGGTAAAGACTCGGGGAGCCGAGGAAAGACCAAAAGGGAGCGCACGGAATTGGTAGTGGTCCCCCTGAAATGTAAACCTGAGGTACTTTCGGTGCGAGGGGCAAATGAGGATGTGCAGGTACGCATCCTGCATATCCAGTGCACAAAGTCATTGGCCCGGCCAACCAGGGGCAAGAGGTTTGAAGAGAGATCACTGAACCTCTTGTATTCCACATATAGGTTCAGGGGCTGAGATCGAAAATGGGTCTGAGATCTCCGTCTTCTTTGTACAAGGAAGAAATGGAATAATATAACCCGTCCCGTGAAGTGAGGGGGCGGGCTCTATAGCCTATGCTTCGGAGGAGAGCAGAGATTTCTTCCTTGACCACAGGAAGACGGTGTCCCTGATAAGAGGAGTTCAGAGGGGTGACGTGGGGGTTTCTGCAGAAACTCTATGGAGTGCCCTCTGCTATGATCTGAAGCACCCATGAATCCGATGTTATCACTCTCCCAACCGGAAGGTGGAGGAGAACCTCCCTACCGAGTTCCCTCGAGGCGTCTGGAGGCGGTGGGAGAAGGAGGGTGGTGAGGACAGAACTGCATAATTCATGTATCTGGAATATCTTCTCCCAACTGTGCCAGTCTGCAGGCCCTCAGTAATGGGTTGTCTATCTCCTTTCTGAAGAATTTAAAAAATTCAAGAGTGTAACCATCTGGACCAGGAGATTTCCTGGTTTTCAGTCTTTTAATTGCTGCTGCCAGTTCTGTTGGGGATATAGAGGAGTCCAAAGATTCTCTAAGTTCTTGGGACAATTCTGGTAACCTGAGATTGTTTAAGTAAGTTTTGATACATTCACTATCTGGAGGGTGATCCACCCCATAATGATTTGTGTAGAATTCCCTGAAGCCTGCAAGAATGTTTTCTGGGGACTTGACCAAGCCTCCTGTCTTGGGGTCCCTGATCTGTGTGATTGTATTTTCTGCAGACTGCCGCCTCAGCCTATATGCCAGGAGATGGGCTGCCGGGGCCTGACTCATAATACCTTTGTCTTAAAGCGTTGCAGCGCCTGCTCCGTTTAATATCAATAATTCTCTGGATCTGTTGCTTAACTCTTAAAATTTCTGATTGTGCAGAAGCCTTCATGCTGCATCTCGGTCCATCAGGACCTTCAGTTGCCCTGAAGCTGTTCCAGTTGTCTGTTTGTTGTCGTTTAAACTGCACTGCAAATTTAATACAATCCCCCCTAAACACTGTTTTTATAGTTTCCCAAAGTACAGTATCAGGAATCTCTCCTGACTCATTATCTAACTGGATTTGTGACAGTCTGTTTTTAGCCATGTCCGTAAACTCCTTCAAGTTTAAGAGGTAACTGTTAAATCTCCAGAGAGACTGCCCTCTTTTGGCTTTCCAACTTAGGGTTACTAACACCTGGGCATGATCCAAGAGGACAGAGGGGATATGTCTGCATTTTAAGACCTGGTGCTGATGTTCTCCTGATACTAAAATGTAATCAATCCTGGCATATGAACCATGTGGGTATGAATAGTTGGTATACTCTCTTTTGTTCAAGTTCTGGTGTCTCCAGGCGTCTATCCAGAAGGTCCCCTTTAGATGTCTCCTAATTAATCTGCCCACCGGTGTCTGCCGAAAAGTCTTTGCCCTAGAGGTGTCTTTTTGGTCCCAAATCTGGTTTAAGTCTCACCCACCACTAGTGTTCCAAGCGTGGCTTGCTGCAATCATACGAGCAGGAGCTAACAACTTCCTTTGTGGGAGCCGGAGGAACATATAGGGAAGACAGAGTAATAGGTGCACCCTCCAGATTCCCCACAAGAATAGCCAAGCATCGATCCGGATCACATAGCTACTAGTCTTCTGAAATTGAGTCCCTCTTGCCACCAGTACTGCCCCCAACAGGAGGCCACAATAGTATCAAACCCAAATTTCCCCAACTTCTGATGTTCAGACTTATTAAGGTGTGTTTCTTGCAGTAAGATAAAGGAAGGGTTCTCTCTTTTCAGGGTTGTCATAATTTTGTATCTCTTTATCGGGTTGTTTAGCCCATTAACATTGTAAGAGCTAATTTTAATCTTCTTACTATCCCCATTGATGTAGACAGGTATATGGTCCTGCATAATTGCAAGGGTTACCTCCATAGCTCCTATGTGTTCCTTGACATTCCCCAGGTTATTCCACCCCAGCTTGCCTCCTTGTTATTCCTCACACCCTGCCGGTCGCCTAACAGGCCCCGTATCCGTTTCTGAAACAGAAAAACCAAATGCCTATGTAACTGTATGTTTAACAAAATGCGTGCAGTCTAGCAACAACACGAACAAAACATATAAATTCATGTAACTTAGGAGGTACCTTAAACTGCGACTTCGTGCCCCTGATAACCTCTATATACAATGTAACTCCCAAGGTAGGGAGCAGAGTATTCTGTTCCCTAATTAGATCGAGTGCACCATACTCGATTGGGAGGAAGGAGCCACCACGTAACTTCGATCCTCCAGGACCCTTAAGCAATTGAGTCCGTGCCAGATGTCATGGCAAATCAACATCATCAGCAAAAGAAGCATAATGTGGATGATGTCGTCTTGTGGTGCCACCCACACATAGCCTCCCACCTGCTCATCTACTTACCCACCCCCCCGAGACCCATATTTCATCTTTACAGTCGGGCTATGGAGATCCCAACTGTCCAGGGCGCCTACTATTAGCTTATGAGCCCCAAAGCCTCTAATTTATTCCTGAGAGGCTTCTCTTAATCCCTGGGAGAAAGCAACTGGGTCCTATCTCTTATAATTCATGGCGGAGCTGTGACCATGCGAGTATGAACAACAACCCCTAGAACAAACCTTCCAGATCTATCCGGTCCCCAAACTGCTCCACTTGTATATTTATTGAACTAATTTTGCCAGATCACCCCTCATTTAACTACAAATTATGTCCCGGGTATCCTTGTCCCTATGTATCAGTCCCCATCTTGTCCATATGGCCAGCTACCTAGCTTCCCTCCCGTTCTAAATTACCTCTTCTTATCCCCCCCAGAACCACTCTTTATGCTGGTGATAAGTATCTAGCACTGCCCCCCCGTCACAGCAGAATATCTCCTGAGTGCCAGGATAAGTATTACTTCCAGTATTTAATCTGCCACCTACTATGCTTCGTTCTCCTTTCCAAGAACCCCCGCCCCATTCGTCAACTAAGCCTTCCCCCTTCCCTTGCCTCCTCAATGTCCTTGACAGTTCCCGCATGTCTTACAAGTATATCCAGATTGTTAGGACATATTAAGTCGCTTGAGATTCACCGCCTAACCCTGATTCTCACTCGTAGGACAGGCCCTCCGATTTATTTGAGCTTCCAGAAAAGCGGTGATCTCCCCGACTACATCCCCGTGGTTCCGGACTCCGGCTCAGCTGCCAATCTGCAGCGCTGCCCGCCCATTCCAGATCTACTCTTTGGGGCCGCCTTCCCATCGGATTCCCTCGTTTAATCCATCTCCCTGAACCAACCCCCATAGAATAGGGAAAATTAGTGAAAGCTCAGTGGCTTCAGCCCCACGAGATCCCAGTTAGGGGACTCCTCAGACGCCTCACCCCCCGAGACTTCTGCAGTTGTTAAACCTTCAGATTCACAATTACAATGTTCTTGTTATTTTTGAATCAGTTTCTAAGAGCATTGAAACAAGCAGTCAATAATATCCTACAGTGTCTCTGTGGAGGAGGAGAAACTGGGAGATAGGCCTAAACAAAAAATACAGTGGCAAAGATCTCACCCGGTGCAAGTGTTTCTTCATGTATTCGGTAGGCTATTCTGCTGTGCAACCTCAGAGTTTTGGTTATGTGTTAAATGGAATAGCATTTTTTTTATGTCCTTCAGGGTAGTACTTCAGGGTAGTACTCGCCGCTTTCCTTCCCTCTCGATTTCCATCCCGTGGGTTGCCACTACGCCAGGGGTTCTGTAGGATCGGGGAAGATCTCCACGTCTGGGAGCCAGTACGACCTCATGGCCTCGATCCCTGAATGCCTGAAGGGCCTCCTCGGCTGTATGGTAAATTTCTGTTCCTGAATCCCAGTTTACTCGGAGTCGCGATGGGTAAGGTGTCTGAAATTTCGCCTTGATCTCCTTTAGCTTTCTTAAAAGAGGAGCGTATGCCTGTCTTTGCTGTTGAATCAATTGTGGGTAATCCTGGCCGAACAAGAGTCGGGCCCCATTGTAGTCCACTTGACCTTGTTTCCATGCTGCCCTTAAAATCCTTTCCTTATCTCGGTAGCTTGAAAATTTGACTATGATCGAACGCAGGTCTGGCTGCAGCTGCAGTTGGCTTAGGGACAAGTGCCTGGTGTGCTCTTTTAACCTTAAATGTGAAGGCCTGTGGCAAATCAAGGACATGACACAGTAGATTTTCAATAAAGTCACTCATCTCCCTTACTTCAGCTGATTCAGGCAAGCCATATATCCTTATGTTGTCTCGACGAGAGCGCGCCTCTAAGTCCAGACACTTAGCTGATATGTTTTCATTCTGCTGGATTAGAAATTCGATTGCCCTGGAAATCTGGCGCAAGTCATCCTCGGCTGTCGATACTTGATCCTCCGCTCCGGTGACCCTGGCTTCTACTTTGGTCAGATCCGAATGTAGCTTGCTAAACCCCAGTTTTGTTTCATTCCTAAACTGTTTGATTTCTGCTAGAAGCATCTCAAATCTGGTTCTGGAAAGGGTGTCCATTTCGGCTTCTGTTCTCCTCCCGCCATACTCACAGGAGATTCCTTCCCGCTCGCCACCAAACTTGCGTGGCTCAATCCAGTGTAATCTTGCTTCACTTTCGCACTCCTAGAACGGGATCGCCTTCTAGATGTATTTCCACGAATTATTTTATGCATTTTGTCAGGATTAACCAGGTTCAGGCTGTGTGGAATTTAATTAGCAGGTCTCGAGGGGGAGAGCTCACTGCTTAAGCTTCCATGCTGCTGATGACGTCACTGGAAGTCCGACCACATCTTTTTTGATGGTGTCCCACCAGAAGGTAACAAGTTCCTTTACCTCTGCCAGATTCATACTCGACGACGGGCCTGGCACCAGTGGCCTGTCGCCGGAGTCAAACATCTAGTCATCGGGTGTCTCCGCTCCAGGAAGGTTCCGTGGGAGCCTGGCGTCTTCGGGTGTCACCCACCTGGTCCTCGGGCTGTGTGGCATCCTCTTCCTGACCGACTTCCGGCGGTGACGGTGGTGCGTCCTCCTTCCAGAGTAGCCGACGCCGGTCCCCTGGCCAACGCCCCCTCGAGGGTTAACGGTCATGACAGGTGTTTAGGTGTCGCCGGCTCCTGGGAGCGGTGGTGATGCTTGGCCGACGTCGGGTCCGACATCCATTTGAGGGGGACGTCAGGTCCTTGGTCTTACGAGGAACCAGATCCGATCTACACGGAGGCTGGGAAACTGACCTGGCGTTGGTGTCCCGCCGGCGGGAAGAAGATTTATGGCGCTCCCTGGACTTCGCCGAGGCCTTAGATGGAGTGGAAGAGGCCGACAGCCTGGAAGTCTTCAGGGGATGTAGAGAAGAGGAGCTGCTGGAGGATCTGACCTGAACCAGGGGAGGGTTGCGACCGAGCCCTGGAGGGAAGCGGTCCGATCTCGAGCTGGAGCTTAGGAGTCTGAGGCCCTAGCTGAGGACCTGGACCTTTCCTTTTCGGTGTTCGTCCGGTGCTTGTGGGTTTACCGACGACTCCCCAGGAGGAAGGTTCTTTATCCAAAGTTTTCAGTTTCTCCTCCAAGAAAGCGCTTCAAGGGCCTTCTGGCGCGGATCCTGGTGCGACTGTTGAAGCCCTGGCAGAAGGAGCAGGCCTTGGTGTCGTGTTCCAGGCCTAGGCAGCGCACTGAGCCGAATGTGGATCCTTGAAGGGGATCTGTTTGCCATGGCACACTTCAAATGGTGACCCTCAATAGAAGTTGTTGGAGAGGACATCAGTTGATCCAAAGTCGAAAGAAAGACGAAAATCGTCGTAGTTCTAAAGGTCGTTGCACGCTAGAAAAAGAGACCGAGAGGCCGATACTGGCGATGTCGACGGCGGGAAAAGAACTGAGGATTATGGTGGAGACTGCCTCCTTATGTACTACGCCCGACAGCGGAGGCAGAACCGACGTCAGAGGCGGTCCCCGCTAAAGACTGGTAGCTAGAACATTTCCGTGGGGTCCTGGCGCCTGCCGGCTTCAGTCCTAATGGTGTAACCTGCTGCAAGAGCTGTATCTCGAAGTAAGATCTATTTCGACCTCGACGGCCACATCCTCAGTCGGCTGGCCCGAGGGAAGGTCCGGCCAGCCACTGAAGAAGCGATCTTGACTGAAATCGAGACACGCATGCTCCTGGGACTGAGACCTCTCTCAGTCCCAAAAGCCTTCATCGAGATGAAGACTTGCTCGAGATCTTTATCCGATTACGGGATCGAGAAAATCTTGAGAGCCGCAGGCGCCTCCCTCCTTGGTGGGAAGAGACTGCCACAATTCCCGGAGGAACCCAGAAAGGTGGAGCCCAGGTTGAGTGGAGCAGAAAAAGCTCCGGAAGAGCCCTGGCGTGAGCCGCTTTTTCCTCGAAGTTCCGCACGCTGCTCCACTGCTCGGCGGATCCCAGCACGCGGAAACCACCCACCTAGCCTCTTTGGAGTTCACCGGAGGTTCCTCTTCTCCAGTCTCCCAAGTTGTAAGCATGCAAGGCGGTCGTCAGGACTTTGGGATGGAAGGCCAAGCAGAATACTGGGGCCAAGTGTCATGGCCAACACCCAGGCAGTGAAGCGCGCACAGAGTGGGGATCGGTATCGACATCTTTGGCTGCACGAGCACTGGCGAAATAGTGATCGCTAACTTCGAAAGATACGATGTTCGGCAAAACAAGTCTGAAAGCCAGGACCTACGAAATGCGTGAAGCACGAGGGAGGTAACCTGAATCTTCCAGCAGAAAGGAAGATCTGGCATCATGGGCGAGCGAGGTAAATACCACCCAGGTGGGTGGGAGGAGCCAGCTTGAAGACTTCCGGTAATCCTTAAAAAGGAAAGGGTCATGCCAAAGAGGTGGATGAACAACATATCCACGCTCCTAGAAACAGTCCTTACGCTGGTCCTTTTCCTGGCACCAATGTTTCCTTGAGGACTTGTCCTATGGCCTTGGTGTCATGCGAGCCCGAAGAGGATGCCCGCAACAGGGAGGGGGGAGCCCCATAAGACATCTGCTTTCTGCTGCCTGCCTGTTGTTCCATGAGGAACCTCTGCAGGGCTTTTAATGTGGCGCCACTGGGTGGTGAAGCTGACCTTGAGGCAAAGCTCACAGGCAAGAGCGTTGTAGCCAGGCCCAAGACAGCAGACAGAAAGTTTGTGGTCATTGGTTGAAGAAATATTCTTTCAGCAGAGACAGCAACAGAAAAAAGCCAATGAGGGAGTAGTTCTTGATATACAAAAATAAAAGGATAATCACTTTAAAAGAAAGTGCTTCCAGAGTTGTGACAAAAGAAAAGGTAAGTAAAATTTTTGGCAGTTGACTGAACAATGAAGCTTCCGCAAAGTCTGTGCATGAATGGCCGACAGCGGGAAAGAATTAAGGAGGGAGCGGGGCGCCCACGCTTATACAGGACTGTGATATTGGAGCCTGACATCGGCGTGGGCGGACCCTGCTAGACTGCTGTAGAAAAGCTTCTGTGTGATCCTAGCATCTCAAGGCTAAGTTCCATAGGTATGACCTGATGACAGAGATATCCCCAAAAAAGATCTAGAGTGCTGCCTTCCTAAGGGCTGCTATACGCCATGTAAAGTTCTCTGGAGATCATTTGTTCGAGGCAGGCCGGTATTGTGAACTCACTACCAAGATCTTTGAGGGAGGCCCAATGGGTGGAGGTTTTAAGCAGGGCCTAAAGGCGCACCTCTTTAGAAAAACATTTTTAGAATGCCCATAGCCAAACTGAAACTCCAACATTTTATGTAAGCAGGATTTTTAACTAGTTTTATTTGATTATTTGTTTCTATGTTTATTGACTGATATACCTGTTTTCTACCTTCTTGTGTAGTGTCTAGTGCCTCCGGGATGGGACGCTCAACAAATAAACTTTTACCTTCACCACTGCCACGTGTTTGCAAGGAACCCTCGGAGTAGAAGACAAGTCAAAGGGCAAAGCCTGAAACTGGCAGGCCCTTTAAGTACTGGCCATGTGTGTGACAGGGTGGAATAAGACCCTGTCCCAGTTGTTACAGAAAGTGTTTAAATGCAAGGATCTGTCCTTTCCTGTCTATTTATCTGTCTGGTTGCACAACCAAATTTTCTTGTGAGACCTAGGACTTGATCTCCCAGACAGTCTCGCAATTCTTTGCCTCTCACTATCTCTCAGCCTTCCGCTGCATATGTGCTGATAAAAAAATATATGTAATTCATTGCATGGAAGTGTAACTGATATTGAGATCCTTCTGTTTAGAAAATTATATAGAGTTACTGTTGAAATGTATATAATTATAGTTTGAGATGATTGCAGAAAGCTATTGGAGACTCAAGGGGTTACTGGAGTGCAAATTTTTGAGCCTTTTGTAGAAGAGCTGTGGAAAAGGGTCTCAGCTTGGGCACATTGTGTTCTAGCTGCACCTGCCTGGAACATATAAGAACAGGATGCTTGTTAAGAATAGGGGTTAGAAGGATGTCAGCCTGACATCGGTGGTGAGCAAGGTGATGGAGGGCATTGTCAAGGAGAGGCTGGGGGACCTGGATAAGTCAGGGTGCCTGGACGATGACAGCATGGATTCATCCGGGAAATCGTGTCAGACAAACCTGGTGGAGTTCTATGACTGGGTGACGAGTGCCTTGGACCTGGGTAGACCAGTGGGCGTCCTCTTTCTAGACTTCAGCAAGGCATTTGACTCTGTTCCTCACGTGGGCCTGTTGGATAAGCTGGGAGAAATGGGGTGGGGAATCAGATGATCAGATGGATAGGCAATTGGCTCCAGGACCGGACCCAGAGGGTCGTAGTTAGTATGGATAGTCCATCCCAAGGAGGTCGTTAGTGGGGTCCCACAGGGATCAATCCTTGGGCCCCCTTCTGTTCAAGGCCTATGTCTCTGACATAAGGACAGGAATCAGGAGTGAGATGAGTCTCTTTGCGGATGACTCGAAACTGGGGGCGGTGGTGGATGGGGAGGGTGGCCCTACAGGGGGACCTGGAGGCTCTAGAAAGATGGTCTAGAAAGTGGAAGCTGAGGTTCAATGCAGGGAAATGAAAGGTACTCCACCTGGGGGCCAGAAACCCGGCCAAGTGTACACCCGGGGATGTTACAAGTCTCGATGGCTGAGAGGGACCTGGGGTGGTGGTGGATGTCAAGATGAACAACTCTGAGACTTGTAGGAGGGCAGCAGTCCAAGGCCAACAGGATGCTGGGATGCATTGCTAGGGGATCACCTCCAGAAGGAGGAAGTGATACTCCCTCTGTATAACTGCTTGGTGAGGCCGCACCTTGAGTACTCGTGCAGTTTTGGAGGCCACACTTAAAGAGGGACATTAAACTCCTGGAGAGGGTCCAGAGGAGGGCAGCCAAAATGATTTGGGGCTTGGGGGACAGGACCTATGAGGAGAGGCTCGAAGAGCTAAATATGTACACATTGGAAGAGAGAAGGGACCGGGGGGACATGATAGAGGTCTTCAGGTACATGAAGAGGGTAAATAGGGGAGGAACAGTCAGGCTGCTTCAAAGGAAGGAGGAGGGGCCACTAGAGGGCATGGGTGGAAGCTGGAGGGGGGAAGATTCAGGGGAGAAAGGAGGAGGTGCTACTTCACTGAGAGGTGGTGGAGCCATGGAATGCGCTGCCTAGGGGGCTGGTGGAGGCAGAACAGTGGAGGGGTTCAAGAGGGGGTGGGACAGGTACAGGGGAAGGGTTCTGGAAGCAAAATCCAATGCAGCAAGAATATCCGGAACTGGGAAGGGAGAAGCCAGAGAAGGCGAGGGGGGCAGCAAGGTCAGCACCCAGGGTGGGGGCTGACCAAACGAGCAGACACGAAAGCCCGTTAGGCCTATTCTGCTGGCATTTTAGTATGTTAGTATGTTCGTAAGGACTTATAAGAGAGCTGAGCTGCAACTACTTGAGAGAGAAGAATGGACACAGAGATTGAAGAAAAACTCAGATGGACCTTTTCTGTTTATTTGGCCTTAGTAAATCGTTATACTGAACAAGTTTATTTTTTTTTTTGTTACTGCTAGTGTAAATAAATCTTTTTGGTGAATTCTACAACTGCTCCTGGTTTCCCTATGCTTCCTGACCTGTGCCTCGTCGACAGATGGTGTCAGCCTAAGTGGAATTTACGCCGTGTATACTCTAAGACAGGAGCATAGATGCAAGTTGACTTAAGCAGCCTCAATATTTTGAGGGAAGACTGCAAACAAGCATTACTAGGGAACCTGCCCATAGGAAAAATACTATCTACTGGCAGTGAGCACCGACAAAGGTTTATAAAAGCTGGCATTCCTGGACAGGAGCTTCGTGCGTGGGTACTGGATCTAGTACCAGGGAAGCACAGAGAAAGGTATGGATTCTGCAGCAGCAAATTCAGAAGTGGTTACCAGGAGAATGGGAGCCAAACTGGCAGAAACAGAAGTCCAAGCTGAGACTGTACAGCCAGCACAAGTTATGGAAAAGGACAGGCAGTGACAAAACCTAAAAAGCCTGATGGACTTTTCAAATGGTGGGCTATACAACAAAACAGACTGAGAAGCAGAGAGAAGAAGAGATGCAACGACAGGAGCAGCAGATGAGAGAAGAGATGCAGCATCAGGAGCAGCGATGGCTGGATGCCTTGAAGGCTATCAAAGGCAGAGGATCTGGCACAGATCCAGACAAGCAACAAAATGCAAGCAACTTAAAGTCATTAAACTTACAAAGTTATGTCCCTCGGATGATACTGAGGTATACCTGACAACTTTTGAAAGAGTTGCTGCAGCCTGCCAATGGCCAAAGCAGATATGGACAGTCAGACTGGTACCATACCTGACAGAGTAAGCTCAATTTGCCTACAGCAGTATGGACACTGCACAGTCAGAAAAGTATGACTTGGTGAAAAGCAAAATCCTGAAAAGGTATGACATCTCCAGTGAGACCTACAGGCAGAGATTTTGATCTCTGAGGTACAACTCAGTCGACAATCCTCGAGAAGCCTTCAGCCGACTAAGAAAACTCCCGATAAAATAAGCTCCAACCAGAGAGCAAAACAGTCTCATAGATCATCGACACATTTGCCATGGAGCAGTTCATAAACATTCTGCCCACAGATGTGCAGCTTTGGGTAAAAAAACACTGACCAGACAGTGAGGAAAAGGCCGTTTCTTTGGCCGAGGACTACCTAAAGACCAGACAGACACCACAGCAGCGAGGTAACACCCAAGCACCGGTAAGACACACTTTTTCCCATTTAAACTCCAAGTCTGATAAGAACTCTGGTAGGGGTAAAAAAATCTGTGCCCAAAGATGTTATTTGCTATAACTGTAATAAGCCAGGCCATATTGCAGGAAACTGCCGTAGTAAGAACAGTGGCACTGAAGCAGATTTGTCCTTGGCAAACTGGGGCAAGTACTTAACAGATGTGAAGGTGCGGGATAAGGCTATAAAGGGACTCACTGATTCGGAGGGCAGACAGACCCTAGTGCATGTTGAAGTGCTGGGAAAACACTGTGCGAAAGGACCAGATACTGGTGTCATCTGCATCCACGGGGACACTCGACACTATCCCACCACCCAAGTGACTCTGACTATTAAGGGTGTGTCAAACCAAATGAAAGTGGGGGTAGTACCCAAGTTACCTGCACCTGTGATTATTAGAAATGACTTTCCAGGATTTACTTAGTTAATCAAAGAAGGAGTAAATCCTGATGTTTCAGTAGCTGTGGTGAAAAGAGCTCAGGCAAAGAAAATTTCAGATGGTGGGGACACTTTCTTTTCAGTGATTTTGATTCAGACTTATTTGAGCACAGCTCCAAGATTCGGAAATTCAGGAAGAAAGACGATGCCTGAAGAAACTCTGGCAACAAATGACTGATGGACATAAGGGGTTGACATATGAAAATGCTGAAACTAATTTGATAACTGATTGCGATTTTGTTTCAGAGCAAGCTAACAATGTTTCTCTCCAGGGTTATTTTAAGCAGCTGGGGATGAAACCAAAACAGGGTGGACCAATGTTTAAAAAATGTAATGGGTCACTGTACAGAGTTTGGGTTAAACCTCAGACACAAGAACAGAACAACTGGTTATACCACAAAGTATAGAACAGAGTTGTTATAGATAGCACATGATAGTCCTACGGCTGGTCACTCAGGGAGGGATTAATCCTACCAGATTGCTATATAGATTGTATTGGCCTGAAATTCATGAAGATGTTGCTACCTGTTGTAATTCCTGTGCCGAGTGTCAGAAAGTAGCCCCAGTCACTAGAAAAGACAAGGTGCCCCTGGTGTCCCTACCCTTGATAGATGTGCCTTTTGAGAGAACTGCAATGCATGTGGTTGGTCCTTTAGACAAAAGTAAAAAGGGCAACAGATTTATCCTGGTAGTACGTGACCATACTACTCGATACCCAGAAGCAGTTCCAATGCATAGTGTTACAGCCCCAAAAGTGGCAGCAGAGCTTGCAAAAACTGTCAGCAGAGTGGGCATACCTAAAAAAATGATTACTGATTAGGGTAGTAATTTTGGTGCTGCATTACTTAAGGAGCTGTGCAGACTACTAGCTATTACTGCCATATGAACCTCCCCCATTACCCTCAGACAGATGGTCTTGTTGAGCATTTTAACCAAACCATAAAACACATGTTAACAAGCATTTGCCAATGCCGGATGTTTGCTTGCTGGCATTGGCATTGTAGAAGATACAGAGCTGCATAATAGAAATGGCAGTGAAGTATTAAACTGAAGCCAACCCCACCACCACCCCCCTGCAGAGAGTGACAGGCATTGGGGTGTGCCTTTGGGTCGTCAGGCATAACGGCCATGCCATTTCACCACCCTACCCTGCAGACACTGACAAGTGTCACGGTGTGCCGAAGGTCTTTGGCCTTTCACGCACCCCATTCCATCAGGAAATACGGTGAGATGGGTGCGGTACAGGAGAATGGGGTGAACTTTGGGGCCGAAGAGTCCAAGGCATACCTCGATGCCTCTCACTGGCTGCAGGATGTGGAATGGCATGAGCATTACAGGCAAGAATCCCAAGTCACACCGCTGATGCCTGTCATTCTCTACAGGGTGGGGTGTTATGGTTGGAAACCCTAACACCTCAGGCATTCGTTGGTATTTTCACTCCAAATTTTCAACGTCTTTTTTGTGACCCCCACCTCATGAACAGTGGCAATATCAGTTTGTTAGCAAAGCTGCTTATGCACAGCGACTACGGCATTTAGCACCACAGGTGCAAAAACACATTCTGAACAGGATGTGAAAATGACAGCTGTACTGTTCATGGGGAGGTGTAAAATGGCAATGTTGCAAATCTGCAGTAAAAATATTAAAAACTGATGAAGTCATGAGCGCAGTATGAAAACTGTGCAACGACAACCTGTAATGTAATTAGGTTGGTGATTTTTACGCAGATTGTCAACACAGGCATTTTGGGACCTCCGATCATGGAAAGTGTCACTGTGATTTTCTTTATCTGTCCCTAACAATGATTTCCCACAGCGACCACGCATCTCGCGCTGAAAGTATGAAAACACATTTCGGCCATGTTGTGAAAATGACAGCTGTACTGTTCATAAGGAAGTGTGGAAAAATGCCACTGGTGAAAATCTGGACTGAAAATATTACAAAGTCATGAACTCACGAGGGTGCGTGGAAACTGCACAATGCTCACTTGTAAAACAGTCATTTTTGGGAATTTTTTCGCCAAATTTTCAACATAGCCATTTTAAGACCTCTACTCATGAACAGTGTCACTGTGATTTTCTTAATGTGTCCCATACATTGATTTCGCACACCGACTGCGCCATAGTGCGCTACATGGGCGGAAACACGTTTTGGGCAAGATGTGAAAAATGACAGCTGTACTGCTCATAAGGAGGTGTGGTAAAATGGTAATGTTGAAAATCTGGATGAAAATATTGAAAATCATTGAACTTACGAGATGCGATGAGGAACTGCAGCAACGCATATCAGTGAAACAGTCATTTTTAGGAATTTTCCACCAAATTTTCAACATAGGCTTTTGAGAGCCCAACTTATGAACAGTGGCAGTGTGATTGGTTACCGGTCCGGAAGGTGATTTCGGCGCAGTGGCTGCAAAATCACCCTCGGCCCAACTAACGCCATGACAGTGAGAGCACTCATGAAGGGGTCCCAAAACCCCATGTTGAAAATTTGGTGCAAAAATCCAAAAATGGCTGAGATATGCAGCAAAGTTGAAAAACTCTATCTATCCCATTATACAGCTTACCGGCATTTCTTCAGTTCGCGGTCGGCTTTGAAGAGTGCAGACGTGTTCCCGGTCCACCGAAGATCGTCGCGCTGGAGTCCGGAGGTAAGTATGGGGTTGGGGGGTGTGGGGAGGCGGAGTGCGCAGTGGGTGGGCACAGGTGGGGGCAGAGACAACGAGGGACCGTTTTTAAGTTTCAGGTGTTTTGTTTTTTTTAAATGACGGGGACGCTTGCCACGCTGGGGTGGGCTCCAGCGCGGCACAAAGGACGGCTGGTGGGGAGCATGGAGCCGACGGGATTGGGCACCCTGTCGGCACAGCATCTGTTGCCACGCTGGGTGGGCTCCAGCGTGGCACATTGTACTGGGACAGGAGCCAACGGGGATTGGGCACCCCGGCGGCTATCAGATGTGCAGCCATGCCGGGTGGGCACCCAGCGTGGCGATGTAACTCTGCTTTGGGGACGCAGCACAGCTGACTGGGCACCCGTCGGCTACAGTGTGTGCGTGGGGCGAGCATGCAGTATGCGCACGCTGCAGGTGTGTAGGCGAGGCTGGCAAGAGCAGGCGATATCTTATCGCTGCTCACTGAAGCGTAGCTCCCCTTTCAACTGTACGCCATCGCATTTTGGAGCTGTCATAGACAGCTCCAGCAGGCACTGGAGAACCGCGGTCGTGCCTGCAAACACACTGACTGAATTGAAGAGGGCTGCCACACCTCCGAAAACTCGGATGATGGCACTATGTTTCTTTCACATGCGTACAAGCAAACATAAAAAGGTTTGTAAAAGGGGAAGGAAAAGATTGGGACCAATACTTGTCTTACCTACTTTCTGCTTACAGAGAAGTGTCACAGGCATCAACAGGGTTTACCCATTTGAAATGTTGTATGGTAGGCAGTCAAGAGGGCCACTGGATGTGACAAAAGAAACGTGGGAAGATAACCCCACTCAGAAACAATCTATAACATCTTATATGTGTGCCCTAATAAAGAAGCTGGCAAAATATGTTGAAACTGGCCACAGTAGTCAGGAAGAGGCCCAAAACCAGCAGAAGGTATATTATCACCATGGGGTAAAAGAAAACGTTTTCCAGCCAGGTGAAAAGGTTTTGCTACTGTTACCCACAACAGAAAATAAACTGCTAATGAAGTGGCAAGGACCTGTAGAGTGCTTAGACGACACCCATTAACTACGACTGTGACTCCTCACAGGAAAATCCTACTAAGATATACCATGTTAACCTCCTCAACAAATGGCTTGAAAAAATGTCAAAGGCTGCTTTGCTAGTTTTACCAGAAACTGATTAAGAGAATATTGATATAGCTTATGATATACTGGAACAAACTATAATTGCTACTGCTGTAAAGGCGAAAGTTTCCTTAACCTCAGAAAAAACTGCAGACTTTCATAATGTGCTAAAGACATTAAACAGTACCTTTACCACAGTACCAGGCTGAGCAAAAGGGGTGCAGCGTGTAGTAGTGCCAAGGAATGCTCGCCTTATTAGGCAAAAGACATACAGGTTACCACAGCGGTAAAGAGCCAACGTGGTTAAGGAAATACAAAAAATGAAAGAATTGGGTATCATAGAAGACCCGAGGAGTGCTTGGTCTTCTCCAATGGTAACTGTAAACAAAAAAGAAGGGGGTGTTAGAATCTGCCTTGATTTTAGGAAACTTAATCAAGTGTCAGAATTTGACAGTTATCCTATGCCCAGAAAGTACAGTTACGTAAGAACTTACCGTAGCAGTAGATCTTCGAGAACAGCTCTTGCAGCAGGTTACACCATTAGGACTGAAGGCGGCAGGTGTCAGGACCCCATGGAAAATTTTCTAGCTAGCAGTCTTCAGCGGGGACCGCCTCCGACGTCGGTCCCGCCCCCGACGTCAGGCGTAGAATATAAGGAGGCGGTCCCGCCAGAATCCCCAGTTCTCCCGCCGGAGACTTCCGGTTGCTGGATGACATCAGAAAAGGAGACCGAGGACCCGCCATCAGATGGCCGAGACTAAGAACCGACATTTCCAATCCTAAAGATAGTGTAGGCTGGAACCTACTTCCTCCAAGGGGGAATGGTGGGCAGGAAGGTACCTGCTGCAAGAGCTGTTTTCGAAGATCTACTGCTACGGTAAGTTCTTACGTAACTGTACTATCTTCTTCGAGGTACAGCTCTTGCAGCAGGTTACACCATTAGGACTGATTCCCACGCAATGGCGCCTTGAAAGGCCATCGGGAGGAGGCAATACGGAGATTCAGACCCGTCCTGAGCCTAGGAATGGATGCCCTGAAGAACAGCAAGGCTGAAACCCGCTCTTCACCTAGAGGCGATATCCAGGTTATAATGCCTGATAAAAGTGTGCACCGAACTCCAGGTGGCTGTAGCACATATGGCCGACGTAGAAACGTTCTTCAGTGCTGCAAAGGAGGTAGCCACTCCTCTTGTCGAATGGCCCTTGACCACTCCTGGTAAGGGTTTCTGACGCTTGTCATCGCAAAAAGAAACACATTGGATGAGCCAGCGTGAAAGGGTCTGTTTCGAAACTGGGGCCCCTTTCATCCTCTCAGCGAATGAAACGAACAGCTGCTCCGCTTTCTGGTGCTGTTTGGTTCTGGTCAAATAATATCTGAGACACCTGTGAACATCCAGGCTGTGATGCAGTGCTTCTCCTCGATTGGCGTACTTAGGAAAGTACACTGGTAAATCAATGTCCTGGTTAAGAGTAAGGGCTGAAACCACCTTAGGTAGGAACTTAGGATTCGTCCTCAGTGACACCCTGTCCTGATGAAAAATTAAATAAGGCTCCTTGCACATGAGAGCATGTAATTCGGAGATTCTTCTCGCCAAAGTAACAGCAACCAAAAACAACGTTTTCCATGACAGAAAACGTAGCTCGCAATCTGCGGCAGGTTCAAAGGGTGGCAGCGTAAGCTGCTCCAGAACGAAGGGTAAATCCCAAGGAGGGACAGGATCCCTGATGGGCGGCCTAAGGTGGAGGACCCCCTCTTAAAAAGGCACGGGTAGTATCCAGCTGGACCACCATGCGTTGGCCTATGGGGGCATGATAAGCTGAGATTGCACAAAGGTGCACTTTGATCGAGGAGTAAGCTAACCCGGATTGAAAGAGGAAAAGCAGGTACTCCAGAACCAGCTTCTCGGGGCAGTCTAAGGGTGAGAAACCGCGTGTCTGAGACCACAGGCAAAACCTGCGCCATTTCATGGCGTATGTTGCGTGTGTTGCCGGTTTTCTGGCGGCAGAAAGTACATCCGCCACCTCTTGCGAGACCCCGTGTCGCAACATGGCTATGTCTCTAGGAGCCAAGCATGCAGGTTCAGTGAACGTAAGTCCGGGTGGACTAGTGAACCCTCCTCCTGAGACAACAGGTGGGAGCTGATTGGTAAAGCAAGTGGAGGTTCCGGACAACTGATTCAGCAGCAGGAACCAGATTTGCCTGGGTCAAAAGGCACTATCAAAGTAAGCCTTGCGTGCTCCCTGCGAAGTTTGAGAAGGACTCTCTGGATCAATGGGAAAGGAGGGAAGGCGTAGAGGAATCTGCCCGCCCAGGAGAGGGACAACGCGTCTCGCCAGAAAACACCAGGCCCTGGATCTAGCGAGCAAAAATTGGGCAGTTTTGTGTTGGATGGGGAGGCGAATAGATCCAATTCTGGAGTACCATATCTGTGGAACAGATCCTCTGCCACCTCCTGTAGAAGTTCCCACTCGTGGACTCTGGCCCGGAAAGACTCAGGCTGTCCGCGACCGTGTTGTCCACCCCGGGAATGTGAACTGCGATGAGGTTTGCGCCGTGTCGTATTACCCATTCCCACACCTTCATGGCCTCCCTGCAAAGGGGGTAGGAGTGTGTGCCTCCTTGTTTGTTGAGGTAATACATCACCGCAGTATTGTCTGTTTGTAACAGGAGAGTACTGGGTGGAATCTCCGACTGGAAGGCTTGCAGGGCATAAAGGACCGCCCTCATCTCCAATATGTTGATATGGAGATGAGATTCCTGGGTAGTCCATGTTCCCTGAGACCTCACCCCGATCAAGGGCGCTCCCCACCCCAGCCCTGAGGCATCTGTGGTGAGTGTTAACACCGGGGACGGTGGTGTGAAGGGAACCCCCACTGAGAGGGTTCCCGGATTTAGCCACCATTGCCAGTACCGAACCACGGTCTTCGTGATTCTGACTGGCTGCTGCAGATGGTCTTGCCTTTGGTCCCACTGCACCCTTAACATCCACTGGGTTACCGCGTGAGTCTTGCCATCGGGACCGTTGGAATGGCCGCAGCCATGTGTCCGAGCAGGCGAAGGACCAACCTGGCCGGGACGGTTTTCTTCGCTGACATGTCCCTTATGAGGGATCTTATGCGTTCCGCTCTGTCTTCGGGAAGAAAGGCTTTCCCCTTGACTGTGTCCAGAACTGCGCCTATGAACTGCAGCTTCTGGGACGGTACCAGGAGAGACTTCTCGTAGTTGATTAAGATGCCCAGAGACTGAAAGAGAGCCTGGGTGTGCTGAATGGCCAGCAGCAATGCCTCCTTGGAAGAGGCCATGAGAAGCCAGTCGTCCAGGTATGGGAACAAATAGTGACCCTGTCTCCTCAGAGACGCTGCCACGACTGCCATGCACTTGGTGAATACCCTTGGTGCTGATTACAGCCTGAAAGGAAGTGATCGGAACTGGTAGTGGCGACCGAGAAACTCGAAGCGCAGGAACCTCCTGTGCGCCTGAGCGATGGGGATGTGCAGGTGGGTGTCCTGCATGTATAGGGACGCCAAGAAAGCATCCTTCTTCAGCATGGGGATTAGTCCCAGGATGGTCACCATGCGGAAGCGCTTGTAAACGACCGATATGTTGAGATTGCTGAGGTCCAAGATTGGACGGAGGTCCCCTGTCTTCTTTGGAACCAGGAAGAAGTGTGAATAATAGCCTGCTCCTATCTGGTTCCCTAGAACGTGCTCCACAGCTTCTTTCTGCAGAAGCGCAAGCACTTCCTGCTTTATGAGCAGAGCGTGCTGACCCGAGTAACGGGACAGCAGAGGAGGCCTTGTGGGGGGCTTGTCTAGGAATTCTATAAAGTGGCCTTTTTCGACCAACTGTAGCACCCACCTGTCAGTGGTGATCAAGCGCCACCCTGGCAGGTGGTCTGCGATGCGACCCCCGACCTTTGTTTCCCTTGATCCTGAGGAGGGGCAGGGGCCGGGAAGGAGTCATGCTGTGGCAGCAGAGGGTCCTGCAGGTTGGGCTGACTTGGTAGCATGTTGGCCCCTACCTGAGGACGTTTTGACCTGGGCTTTCCGGGAGAAGGAGCTCCTCTGTTACTGACCGGAACGAGGTTGTTGCCTCTGAGTCCGGCTGCGAAAACGACTCTGGTTCCTACGAAAGGAATTGAGTCTAGATCTGTACATGGCCTGGACAGATCTAACAGCCTTTCCAGCTTCCTGTAATTTGGTGATGACTTTTTCAGATGCTTCACCAAACAAAACTTCGCCATGAAAGGGGGTGTCCAAAATGTTTTTCTGGACGTCCGGGGTAAACCCGGAGACACGGAGCCATGAGTGTCTCCAGAGACATACGCCTGAGGCTGCCGCTCTGGCCGAAGAGTCCGTGGAATCGTACGCGGCTTGGAGCACTTGGGTCCCACGTCTGAACCCGTACGGAGGAGCTGGAGAAGTTCTTCCTTTTGGCCACCGTCTGGCAATTTCTCTGCCAGTTCCTGTCCCTGTTCCCACAGCGCATTCTGGAACTGAACCAGGTGGGTCAGGTAATTCAAGGATCTAATGGCGCAAGTCGCGGCCGCATAAGTGCGCCTACCCAGCACGCCCAGTTGCTTGGACTCCGGGTCCAGTGGCTCCGTGCTCAGATGTTGCGGTCTCTGAGACCGGCCATGAGAGGCTGTAATGACCAGGAAGTCGGCCAGAGGATGGTTAGCCAGGTACTAGTCCTCCTTGGGGCCTTGTACAGGCGGTCAGCCTTCGGCATAGCCGGGGTCGTATGGGACGCCTCCCACGCTTGCCTTGGTGACGCCCAAGGTGCGTCCACAAAGGGTGGCACTATCACAGGCTTGGGATCCTTTGCCGAAGGTAGCGGGCAAGGCGTGAGTCTTTGGGTCGAGTTCTTCCTCATCCCATCCCATGTTCTCTTGGATGTGTCTCATTATCTCAGAGAGCGAGGGGTCATCCGAGGAGACCTAGGGAGTGATGGGTCCAGAAAAGGGATGCTGATCGGTGAAGGAGACCTGGAGCATTCAGAGATGTCAGATCTGGAGTCCCCCGTAGATGGCTAATACCGATGTGTTCTGGGTCTCTTGGGGCTGGGTGACCCTGAAGAAGATCTAGACGGGGGCCTTCTCTTCTCTGTAGATCTGCCCCATGGAGGTGATACTGGCTCCTGGGGCAAGGTGCTCGACCTGCTGCCCCTTTGGCAGGAAGGAGGCAGTGAGGGCGTTCAGTGCGCAGGGCGCCGCTGGGTGGAGGAGGGGCGCGCAGACCACATCCTTTTGATGGTGTTCCACCAGAAAGTGAAGAGCTCCTTCACTTCTGCCAAGCTGAGGCCCAACGATGGACCGGGCGCCGTGGTGTGTCGTCGGGCCGGGCGCCGCTCTCGGGGGTCTCCGGTTCTGGGAGGGTTCCTGGGAGCTCGACAGGTCCGGAGTCGCCCGCCTGGTCTTCGGATGAGTAGACTCTCCTCCGACAGTACCTCCTGACCGACGCCGCAGGCGTGTGGTTCTTCCGTTCACGTGTCTGGATGCTGGTCCCTCTACCGCGCCCTGGGGGGCACGCCTGACCGCAACGGTGACAAACTGCCGCCGTCACGGGAGTGTTGTGTGGCCTTGGCCAATGTCGGATGGGCTGATGTCGGGTCCGACCGTCTGCTTAAGGGAGGTCAGCTCCTTGGTCTTGCATTGGGGTGGCGGCGGCAAGGAGACTGACCGGACGTCGGAGGCCGAGTGCCGGGATGAGGACTTGTGGTGCTCCCCTGACCTGGACGAGGCCTTAGCAGAAGAAGCGGGCTTGGAGGTCTTGGCAGGCCGCAGAGTCGAAGAACCGCTGGCTGATTTGACCACAACCGGGGGAGGCTGAGAGTGGGCTCTAGACGGGGAGCAGTCCGACCTGAAGCTGGAGCTGCGAGAGTCCGAGGCCCTAGAGGGGGATCTAGGTCTCACCTTCTCCCGATGCTTCTCGTGGAGCCTGTGCGACTTTCCCAAAGATTCCCCCCTGGAGGAAGGTTCCATGGCCTTGAACTTTTCTTCTAAGAGGAAAGCCTGGAGGGCCTTCTGTTGGCGGATTCTGGTTGGGCTGTTGAAGCCCTGGCAGAAGGAGCAAGCCTGGGTGTCGTGGTCCGGGCCCAGGCACCGAACGCAGGCCGAATGGCAGTCTTTGAACGGGATCTGCTTCCCACAGGCACACTTTGAAGAATGGCCTTGCACTGAAGTTGGGGAGGACATCAGATGAAAGAAAGGTCTTAAAGAAGGATTTCTTCCAAAGTTTAGATTCGGAAAAAGATTTCCTGGTCGTCAAACTTGCTAGTACTAACGAAGAGGTCGAGACATGCAGTACGTGACGGAAGAACGCTAGGATTCTGGCAGGACACGCCTCCTTATGTACTACGCCTGGCGTCGGGGCGGGACCAACGTCCGGAACGCCCGCTGAAGACGCCAGCTAGAAAATTTTCCGTAGGGTCCTGACGCCTGCCGGCTTCAGTCCTAATGGTGTAACCTGCTGCAAGAGCTGTACCTCGAAGAAGATTAGATGATTTGGTGGAGAGAGTGGGGAGTGCAAAGTATATCAGTACCCTCGATCTCACCAAGGGTTACTGGCAAATCCCTTTAGCTAAAGAATCCACAGACAAAACTGCATTTGCCACTCTTGCTGGATTCTATCAGTTCATCACCATGCCCTTTGGTTTATATGGTGCGCCAGCTACATTCCAGCAATACACGGATGTGATTTTATCCCCTCACACTGGTTACTGTGCCGCATACCTGGCTGATGTTGTGGTGTACAGTCCAGACTGGAAACCACCTGAACACCTACGAGCAGTTATCCAAGCTATCAGAAATGCAGGTCTGACTATTAATCCTACCAAATGTGCATTGGGCACGCAGAAAATCAAGTATTTGGGTTATATATGTTAGGCAAAGGAGAAGTTAAGCCAGACATGTCTAAAACAGAAGCTGTTGCTAACAGCCTGTACCTAAAACAAAGAAACATGTCAGATCATTTTAGGGCTGGCTGATTATTATCAGAGATTTGTTCCCAATTTTGCTGAGTTGGCTACTCCGTCACTGAACTCACGAAAAACGGTACCCAAATAATGTGAAATGGACCTGGCGTGTGATGAAGCTTTTCAAGCCATTAAGGCTGTATTATGTTCAGCCCGTTTCAAGAAGCCCAGATTTTGAGAAACCATTTTTGTTACAAACGGATGCATCAGAGGTAGGCCTAGGTACAGTACTGAGTAAAAACATAGATGGGATGGAAAAACAGGTTACTCACCTGTAACAGTAGTTCTAGGAGAGGTATATGTTGTTCATCCACACTGTTTGGCATGTCTCTTTCCCTTTAAGATCAGTCGGAAGTCTTCAAGCTGGCTCCTCCCACCCACCTGGGTGGTATATACCTCAGCTCTGCCCCATGACACCAGATCTTAGCCCAGTGGAAGCCA
Source organism: Neoceratodus forsteri (assembly GCA_016271365.2). Classification (NCBI taxonomy): domain Eukaryota; kingdom Metazoa; phylum Chordata; order Ceratodontiformes; family Ceratodontidae; genus Neoceratodus; species Neoceratodus forsteri. The sequence goes on along the minus strand of CM057451.1, from coordinate 264,124,476 downwards.
GGTTGTGTGCATCCACAGCCGGGGAGGTCGGGTGAGTCAGTGTGGATGAAAAAATATACCACTCCTAGAACTACTGTAACTGATGAGTAACCTGTTTTCTAGGAGTGTGGATATGTTGTTCATCCACACTCTCTGGAACTCCTAGCAGTTCTCCGGAGGGGAGGAGGCAAGGCACACACCCCTTACATAGGGAACAGAAATTGGAGAACTGAGGCCCCAAACCAGCATCCCGGCGTGACTCTAGGTCGATGTGGCAATGGGAGATGAAGGTGTTTGCTGACTTCAGGTAGCAGCCCAACAGATTTTCTGGATAGGGATGTCCCTGGAAGCAGCCACCGATGCAAGCAGCATGGCAGGTAGAATGAGCTCTTATCCCTCTGGGGCTCCTTGCCAACCAACTCATAGCACAGACCTATGCATCATGTAATCCATCGTGCAGTGAGTACGTTTTGCTGCAGGTCTGCCAGAAGCAGCTTCAGCGTAGGTGACAAACAGCTGGCAAACTTCTCCCAATTTACCTTCCTCTCCTTATATTAGGAGAGCACATCTCGGTCCAAAGTATGGAGCCTGTACTCGGTCTCCAAGGTGTAATTACGGTAGTAAACCATCAGAGTCAACACCTGGTTAAGGGGAAACTCTGACACCACCATCAGAAGGAATTTTGGGTGGGGGTATAGGACAACCTTGCCCCTGTGGAAGCCCAGATAAGGGGAGTCCACCGAAAGAGCCTGAAGCTCCCCTGTCCTTCTGGCAGGCGTGACAGCCACCAGAAAGGCCATCTTCCACGACAAGTGTGACAAGACACACTTGTGCATTGGTTCAAATGGCTTGCCCAAGGAACTTTGCCAGTACCAGCAGTAGATCCCATGGAGGTGGAGGTTTAAGAACTGGGGAGATAAGTGATCCAGGTCTTGGAAAAAGCCAACCACTGTCTACTGCACCACTGTCGGCCTGACCGGCCCGCCGCCTGGTAAGTAGATATGGCTGCCAGGTGCACCCTAAGAGTCGGCTATCAAGACCCCTTGAGAGAGAGACCAAGGTAGTCGAGAATGTTAGCCACGGGACAGGACAGAGGGTCTAGGCCCTTGTTCGACACCAAATGGAAAACCTTTTCCATTTGAAGGCATAACATTTCCTGGTCGATTCTTTTCTGGATGCCTCCACCACGGTGTAGACATACTGGAAAGTCCCAAAGCCTAGAACTCTAGTTGCTCAGGTACCAGGCTCTGAGGTGCAGGTATTGAAGGCCGGATGGAATACTTCCCTGACTGAGTGATAACAGGTCCGGGCGTGCTGCAAAGCCGCTCTGGGTGCCTGCAGCTGAGGCTGAGGAGATCTGGATACCAGAACTGGTGCGCCAGTCTGAGGCTACCAGAATCACCTTCGCCTTGTCCCTCCTCACCTTGAGAAGCACCTTGTGGATCAAGGGAAATGGAGGGAAGGCATACAGGAGGCTGGGTCCACGGCCTCGAGAAGGCATCCCCTGCAGCGAACCCTGCTGAGGGGGCATGAAACAGCCTCAGCTTGGTGTTCTCCTGGAGGCTAACAGGTCCACTATCGGTATGCCCATAGAAACATAGAATTGATGGCAGATAAGGACCTTGGCCACCCAGTCTGCCCATTTTCCCTGCCAAACAGATAAGCTGCAGATCCCTAATTAACCAACAGCTACTTCCTCCTACCCCCCACTAGGACTGCCTTATGTCTGTCCCATGCATTCTTGAATTCCCCACTGTTCTTGACTCCACGACCTCCTCAGGGAGGCTGTTCCATCATCCACAACCTCTCTGAAAAATACTTCCTGACATTACCTCTGAGCCATCCCCTCTATCTTCAAATTGTGCCCCTTGTTCTTGCACATCTCTTTTTCTGAAAGATGCCACCCTCTTGACCTTTGTTGATTCCTTGAGGTGCTTGAAGTTTCTATCATGTCCCCTCTCTCCTCCCTTTCCTCAAGGTATACATATTAAGCTCCTTTAGTCTTTCTTCATATGTCTTCTGGTGCAGACCCTGCACCATTTTGGTTGCCCTCCTCAGGCAGCCTCCACTCTGTCTAAGTCTTTGCGGAGATGGGGTCTCCAGAACTGCACACAGTACTCCAGATGGGGTCTCACCAACTGTCTGTACAGAGGGATAACAACTTCCTGTTTTCTACTATTGATGCCTCTCCCTATGCATCCCAGTATCCCCCCAGCCTTCCTTACTGCCTTCTCACATTGCTTGCCCACCTTTAGGTCATCTGATATAATTACCCCCAGGTCCCTTTCCATTTTTACTGCTGTCAGTATCTCACCCCCCATTGTGTACTCTTGCCCTGGGTTTTTGTTTCCCAGGTGCATTACCTTGCACTTCTTTGCATTGAATCTGAGCTGCCATACATTTGACCATTCCTCCAACCTTGCCAAGTCCCTTCTCATCCTTTCCACTCCATCTGGTATATCAACCCTGTTGCAGATCTTTGTGTCATCTGCAAACAGACATCTTTCTTCAGTTCCTCTGCAATGTCACTTATAAAGACATTAAAAGGACCGGTCCCAGTACTGAACCCTGCGTGTATCCCGCTAGTAACCCTCCTTTCTTCACTGTGGACTCCATTTACTACTACCCTTTGCGTCCTGTGGTCTAGCCAATTTTTTATCAGGCTACCACCTTGGGACCCTCCAAGGATGCCTAACTTGTGTGTTAATCTTTATACTGGGACTGTATCAAATGCCTTGCAAAAATCTAGGTAAGCCATGTCCACAGCCCCTCCCTGGTCTACTACTTTGGTCACCCAGTCAAAGAAATCTATTAGATTCGTCTGACACGACCTTCCCACCGTGAATCCATGCTGCCTTGGGTCCTGTGCCCCACTGGCCTCTAGGTACTAAACAACTCTTTCCTTCAGAAGTGATTCCATCATTTTCCCTACCACTGAGGTCAAACTAACTGGTCTGTAGTTTCCTGCCTCTGTCCTGCTCCCGCTTTTGTGAAGAGGGAATCACATCTGCCCTCCTCCAGTCCTCAGGTACCACCCCATCCTCCCATGATTTGTTAAAGAGTAGTCAGTGGTGTCATTAGTTCTACCCTTAGTTCTTTTAGAATTCTTGGGTGAATCCCATCAGGCCCCATTGCTTTGTCCACCTTCAATTTTATTAGTTCTTTCAGAACCCTTTCTTCTGTAAATGGACTGGTATCGACCCTCGTCTTCAGAGTGTTTCTCTTGCTTGGTTTAGGTACCTCCCCCTCCTCTTCCTTTGTGAATACTGAGCAGAAATATTTGTTCAGTATCCCTGCTTTTTCATTGTCACTCTCTACCCACATTCCCTCCCCTTTATTAAGCCTCAGTATCTTTCTTCGCTCCCTAATGTACCTATAAAAGGTCTTATCCCCCTTCTTAACAGAGTTGGCTATCCTTTCCTTGGTTTGGGCCTTTGTTATTCTGACTGCCTTCCCAGCCTCCTTCTGCTTTAACTGATAAAGTTCTCTGTCCTTCTCCTTCTGTGTTTCCTTATATTTCCTGAATGCTATCCTTTTCTCCTTAACCTTCCCTGCCACCTTTTTTGAGAACCAAAGCGTTTTTTTCCTTCATTGTGTTTTGTTGATTTGCTTTACACAAAGGCTTGTTGCCTCTATGATAGCTGTTTTGATTACTCTCCATTGTTCCTCCACCCGTCCTTCTTGCCTGTTTGCTAGTGCTTTTCTGAGGCACTCTCATTTTCTCAAAGTCAGCCCTCCTACAGTCCAATACTCTTGCTTTTGTATGGCTTGATTGTATGGCTGTATTTATCGTGAACCACTGTTTGGTGGTCGCTTGTTCCCAGATGGCTACCCACTTCTAAATCTGAGATTCTTTCTCCGTCCCCATTTGAGAGTACCAGGTCTAAGATTGCTCCCTCCCAAGTGGGTTCCAATACTAGCTGTCTGAGGCATGCCCCCTGTAGGGCATCAAGAATGACCATGCTCTTGGATGTGCCTGCAGCAAAGGTGCTCCATTTAACATCTGGCATATTCAGGTCCCCCATCAACAATATCTCCCCTTTTCCTGCCATTCTAAGGAAGCCTTCTATCATTTCTTTGTCCATTCTCTCCCCCTGAGATGGGGGTCTGTATACAACCCCCATGCAGATTGTGGTGAAATTTCCTGTCTCCATGGTGACCCAGAGTGCCTCATCTGCTCCCTGTTTACTCTTTAGTTCTGTTGCTTTGATCCCTTCCTTTACATAAAGAGCTACTCCTCCTCCTCTTTACCCTCCTGTCCTCCTGTAGATTGTTGCATCCTGGTATGTTGACATCCCAGTCATGGTTCTCTGTGTACCATGTTTCTGTGACTGCCACGATATCCAGGCAACCCTCTTCCATCAAGGCCACTAGTTCAGGGAGCTTGTTACACAGACTACAGGCATTGGTACTCATCACCCTCCACTTTTTGATGACCTTACCCCTTTTAGCCCCATTCCTATCCTTAATGCCTTTGCCTTTTTTTACATTTACTTCTGCCCTGCTCCCTAATGACTTCTCTACCTTGGTGTTTACCTCACTAATTACTGTTGTTGGTGGGGGGAGGCTGGGATTTCCCTGCTCCTTTTCAGTGCCTCCCCATTGGCTAGTTTAAATGCTTGCCAATGAAGCATTTAAACCTCTCACCTAGGATCCTGGTTTCCCTTGACAGATGCAGACCATCGCACCAGTATAGGTCTGCATCCTCCAGGTGGCTCCCCAGTCCCCAATGAGCCAAAAACCTGAGCTCCACACCAGTTTTTCAACCATTCTCATTGAATTCCTGGTGAGGCATACCTAACATCACCTTGCCATAGACAGGCAGCACCTCCGAGAAGGTTACTGTATGCGCACTTGTCTAAGGCCCTCCCAACTCTACAAACTCCTCTTGCACTGCTCTGATCCCATTCCTAGCCAGGTCATTTGTCCCTAGGTGGACAATGACATCCAGCTCCCTCCCTCGTGCAGCTGCTCCCACGATCCTGAGGATTCGCTTCCTGTCCCTTCAAGCCGTGGCGCCAGGCAGGCACCTTACCTCCCTCTCCCCTTCCCCCCCCATTTCTACCCCCTAATGATTGAGTCCCCCACCAGGAGTTGTTTCCTTCCCCTGTGGGGTCTCATGCCACCCTCCTGTGGGTCTCCTCTGTGCAGGTTCCCAGCATCCTCCTTGGTCTTCACTGCAGGTGCCTCTGTAGAGGAACCACTATCCACCAGAAGAGCGAATGAATTGTGGAGAGGTACAGCTGAAGGGATGCAACTCTGTTCCACCACCCTCTCCCTCCCTGAGCCCACCCTGGTCCAGCCTCTCCTCTTTCTTGGCAACCTCTGAGGTAGTGGCATTGGCCCTGGTGGTCCCTGGGTGGGGGAGGAGGTTTCACGAATCCTAGCCAGGTCAGCCTCGAGACGGGCAACCTCCTCCCTCAGACCAGACAGGTGCCTGCAAATAGGGCAGCATCGCAGCCTCCGGAATGTCTCCTGGAACACTGACGCCCCACAGCCATTGCACTGCACGACTCCTATCATGTCTTAGTTTGTGTCCCCTCTCCTGTTTCTCTGTATGCTTACTCTCTCCTCTCCTTACAACTCTCACTCTTCCTGTTCTGGGACAGTAACTTCCTATATGCTTCAGTAGCCTCCTTCTTCCTTGCTCAGTGTCAGACCACCAATAGCTGCGGGGGGGGGGAGAGTGAGCTACTTTTTCCTTTAGGGTCGACAGTGAGAGAACAGGCTGTAAGCTACCTCTGGATGGAGAGACCACTCGTGGGATGTCTAGCCTAAGCAGCTGAGAGCATCCACCAGATGGTTTGAGGCTCCTGCCACATGGATGGCTAGGAGATCTGCCTCTAATTGACTCATGAGGGTCCAGATGTGGAGCGCCTCCTTGCACAGCAGAGGGGAGTGCATACCGCCCTGTTTGTTGAGGTAGTACATGGTCACGGTACTGTCCATCTGGACTTGAACCACTTGACCCCGGAGTTGAGGAGCGAAAGCTGACAGTGCCAGTCTGACTGCTCTGAGCTCCAACAGGTTGATGTGGCATTGGGACTCCTCGGGGGCCCAGAGCCCATGGGCCCTTTTGTCCCCTATGTGGGATCCCCAGCCCATGAGAGAGGCATCGGTCGTGAGGACGACCGTCGGCTCTGGGCAGACAAACGGGATCCCTTCCTGCAACCGGTCTGGGGTGGTCCACCACTGGAGAGCATCCCACATCTTCTGAGTTACAGTGATCAGCTGGTCGAATTGACCGTGGCGCTGAGTCCACTGGGCGGCCAGCTCCAACTGAAGGGGCGTATGTGCAACCGGGCCCAATGGACCACTGAGGTGCATGCCGCCATGTAACCAAGAAGGCGCAGAAAGTCTCGGGCAGGGCGCAAGTGCCCAACCAGAAATTATTGGGCAAAGAAGGACATAACCTCCGCTCTGTCCACCAGGAGATGAGCTCTGGCTTGACAAGAGTTGAGCTCTGCCCCGATGAAGCCCATCATGTGAGAAGGCATGAGCTCCAAATTGGCCTCGTTGATGAGGAGGCCAAGTTGGGAGCAGGTCTGGAGGGCCAGGTCCTTGGACCTCCCCACCTCCTGTTGGGTGGAACCTACTAGAGCAAATCGTCGAGTTAAGGATAAATCCTGCCCCCCGACGCTGAGATGGGCCGCCACCACTGCAGTGCATTTGGTGAAGACCTGTGGGGCCCATGACAGGCCGAACGGCATGGCTCGAACTCGTGACAGGGTTACTGACCCTGAAGTGGAGGAACCGCTGATGGGACTGACGGATTGGGACGTGGAAAGAATGCATCCTGCAGATCCAGTGAACAGAACCACATTTCACCCAAGGATGGTATGATCTGGGACAGAGTGACCATCCGAAAGGTGCGTGACCTGAGATATTGAATCAGGTCATGCAGATCTAGAATGGGCACCAGCCCCCATCCACTGGGCACCAGGAAGTACCTGGAAACAAAGCCTGGGTCTGCTGGCGGATCAGCCACTGGAGCTACTGCCTCCTTGAGGAGGAGCTGAGCAATGTCGACTCGGAGAGCTGACTGGGTCTGAGCAGATACTTTCTCCTCCCGAGGGGCGCGGGCTCGGCTAGGAGGTACTGCCCGAATCCCAGAGATAGTCCTCGACTGACCACTTCGAGAACCCACCTGTCCGAAGTGACAGCGGACCAGGCAGAAAGGAAGAGGCGGAGCCGGCCCCCCACGGGAAGACCCAGAGCTGAGGTGACGGGAGAGGGGTTGACAGCCCCCGCCCCATCACTGTGCAGGCTTGGAGAAGGAGACTCCAGGACCTGAACCTCGGCCTCCTGTACGTGCCTGTTGGGGTCCGGGCTTGGGCCGGGGGCACCAAGCCTGAGCCTGCTGCTGTTCACCTTGAAAGGAGGACTGCTGAGCCACAGGGGAAAAATGCTGAAAAGGCTTCTTCTTTTTCTTCTGCTAGTTCTTGCCCAAAGAACCCTTGGCAGAAGTGGCATCCAAGCTGGCACTGGATTGTTCAATGCGCTGAAGGTGACCAGCCACTCCTGGGCCAAACAAGTCGGTCCCGAGGAAGGGCATGTCAGCGAGTTTGTTCTGGGTATCCGCCGGGAAGGAGGAGAGCCTCAGCCAAGTCCTGTGACGAGAGGCAACTGCGGCAGCCATCGAGTGGGCAAAAGAATCCACGATGTCCAGGGTCATCTGAAGCTGCTGTTTGGCAACAGCTCGGCCCTGATCCCAGACCTGCTTGACCGTGGTTTGCATGTCCGCGGGGAGATGTGGGAGGACTTCGTCCAGTTACCCTAAAAGGGCGTGAGAGAAGTGTGCCATGATGACAGCCGAACTTGCCTCCTTCCTGGCTGAATGGTCCAAGAGCTTGGACTGTTTATCAGGTCGGTCAGTGTTGGCAGAAAGTACAGTCACGTAAGAACTTACCGTAACAGTAGATCTTCGAGAACAGCTCTTGCAGCAGGTTACACCATTAGGACTGAAGCCGGCAGGCGCCAGGACCCCACGGAAATTTTCTAGCTAGCAGTATTCAGGGGGCCTCATTTGACGTTGGTCCTGCCCCGACGTCAGGCATTGTATAAAGGGGTGGTCCTCAGAATCCCCACTTCTCCCGCTGGAGACTCCCGGCCGTTCGATGACATCAGAAGTGGAGACTGAGGATCCGCCATCAAAAGGTATTCAGAACGGTGTTAGAAACACCTAATCCTAGAAAAGAGATATCGGAACAGCTCTACGTCCAGAGGGGATGGTGGGAGGGAATCTACCTGCTGCAAGAGCTGTTCTCGAAGATCTACTGTTACGGTAAGTTCTTACGTAACTGTACTATCTTACTTCGAGAAACAGCTCTGCAGCAGGTTACACCATTAGGACTGATTCCTCAAGCAATATTGGAAATCCCTCGCAGGTGGGAGGAGGCTAGGTAGAGATCGCAGTTGGACCAAAGCTCTAGGATAGTAGTCCCTGAAGGACTGCTAGACCAAAACCTGCAGTTCACCTTGATGCAACATCCAGGCTATAATGCCTGATAAAGGTGTGCACAGTGTTCCAGTAGCTGCTGCACAGATGGCTGAAGTGGACACGCTCTTCATGGTCATAAAGGAGGTAGCCACCCCTTGTGGAATGACCTTAACTGAGCCTGGTAAGGGTTTGTTGTGTTCTGGTAACAGAACGTGATACAATGAATGAGCCACCTGGACAGCGATTGTTTAGAAACGGGAGCTCCCATCATCCTGTGGGCGAAGGAGATGAAAAGCTGGTCAGATTTTCGGTGGTGTCTGGTTCTGGTCAGGTAGTATCTAAGACACCTATGCACATCTAAAGTGTGCAACAGGGCCTCTCCTCTGTTAGAATATTTAGGAAAGTACACTGGTAAGTCGATGTCCTGAATGAGGGTGAGAGCTGAGACCACCTTAGGTAGAAAAGTACAGTTATGTAAGAACTTACCGTAACAGTAGATCTTCGAGAGAGGCTCTTGCAGTAGGTAATTACATATAGGACTGACGCCGGCCGGCGGCAGGACCCCACTGAAAAATTTCTAGCTAGCAGTCCCTGGTGAGGGACCGCCCCCACGTCAGGTGACCGGCGTCAGATGACGTCGGTATAAAGGGGTGGTCCTAGACGCCCGCCTTCCAGTTCTTTCCCGCCACAGGCCCGGATGAGAGAGAAGCAGATATTTCCCTCAATGGAAAAGGAGCTGAAAAAGCCTAGGGGGATGGAGGGCGGGAACGATTTACTGAAGAGCCTCTCTAAGATCTACTGTAATGGTAAGTTCTTACGTAACTGTACTATCTTACTTCGAGAGGCTCTTGCAGGTAATTACATATAGGACAGAATCCCAAGCAGTCTGGAACAAAAGAAAGGCACCGGAGGAGGTACTACTCCAAGAAGTAGCAAGAAAACCTTGCAAGCCTCAAGAAAGGAGGCCTTGCAAGACCACTAACCTAAGCCTGCTCTACAGACAAGAGGCAATGTCCAAACTGTAATGTTTAGTAAAGGTGTGGGCCGAGGAAGTCAAGTGAAGCGGCAGCACAGATGTCTGCCCATGAATAACCGAAATAAACCCGCAGAGGCTGCTACTCTCCATGAGTGGAGTGACCTTTGACTTGACCGGTAGGGTCTTGTTATACTGTCATAACAGAAAATGATGCAATGGGCCAACCATTTTGAAAGGAATTGCTTAGAGACTGCATTACGTACTAACATACTAAAATGCCAGCAGAATAAGGCCTAACGGTCTTTAGATGTCTGCTCGTTTAGTCAGTCCCAGCCTGGGTGCTGACCTTGCTGTCCCTCCGCCTTCTCTGGCTTCTCCTTCCCAGTTCGGATATTCTTGCTGCATTGGATTTTGCTTCCAGAACCCTTCCCCTGTACCTGTCCCACCCCTCTTGAACCCTCCACTGTCTCTGCCTCCACTAGCCCCTAGGCAGTGCATTCCATGGCTCCACCACCCTCTCAGTGAAGTAGCACCTCCTCCTTTCTCCCTGAATCTTTCCCTCCAGCTTCCACCCATGCCCTCTAGTGGCCCCTTCCTCCTTCCTTCAAGCACCCGACTGTTCCTCCCCTATTTATCCTCTTCATGTACCTAAAGACTCTATCATGTCCCCTGGTCCTTCTCTCTTCCAATGTGTACATATTTAGCTCTTTGAGCCTCTCCTCATAGGTCCTGTCCCCAAGCCCCAAATAATTTTGTTGCCCTCCTCTGGACCCTCTCCAGGAGGTTAATGTCCCGCTTTAAGTGTGGCCTCCAAAACTGCACGTAGTACCTGGCACAGCGGCTCACCAAGCAGTTATACAGAGGAGTATCACTTCCCTCCTTCTGGAGGTGATCCCCCAGCGATGCATCCCAGCATCCTGTTGGCCTTGGCTGCTGCCTCCTACAAGTCTCAGAGTTGTTCATCTTGACATCCACCACCACCCCCAGGTCCCTCTCAGCCATCTAGACTTGTAGCATTCCCCAGGGTATACACTTGGCCTGGGTTTCTGGCCCCAGGTGGAGTACCTTTCATTTCCTGCATTGAACCTCATTCCACTTTCTAGACCATCTTTCCAGAGCCTCCAGGTCCCCCTGTAGGCCACCCTCCCTCCTCCCCATCCACCACCGCCCTCAGTTTCGAGTCATCTGCAAAGAGACTCATCTCACTCTGATTCCTGTCCTTATGTCAGATACGTAGGCGTTGAACAGAAGGGGCCCAAGGACTGATCCCTGTGGGACCCCACTAATGACCCTCCTTGGGGATGAGACTATCCCACCAACTGCATTGCCTTCTCTTTTGTGAGCAAAAGAGACGAACAACTGATCAGTCTTTCTGAGATCCTTCGTCCTATCGGTGTAGTATCTCAGGATCCTGTGGACATCCATGGAATGGAGCAAGTATTCTCCTTGGTTGGAGTACTGCATGAAAAAGGCAGGTAATTCAATAGACTGATTTAAGGTAGACTCAGCTACCACTTTCGGGAGAAACTTAGGATTCGTGCGAAGAGCTACTTGTTCTTTGTGAAAAAATCAGATAAGGGATTTTGCACATCAGGGCCTGAGCTCGGAAATTTCAGAGCAGAAGTAATGGCCACCAAGAAGAGCGCCTTCCACGATAAAACTTCAAGTCTCACGGAAGCCGCAGGCTCAAAGGGAGGAGGGTAAGTTTCTCGAGGACAAAGTTTAAGTCCCAAGGGGGAGTTGAGTCCCTAAGAGAGGGCCTGAGATGAAGGACCCTCTGAGAAAAGTTTTGGATACCTTCAGTTGGGCAAATGCCTTATCAGAAAGGGACATGGTAGGCTGAAATAGCACGCCATATGGACTTTCAAAGAGGAGTGACTGAGACCCAGGTCAGAAAGATGACGATGTAGTCAAGTAGAAAGGTCACAGGACAGGAAAAGGGCTCTCATTCCTGGACGCAGCCAGATGGAAAATCTTTTCATTTCATGCATGAGGTGGACCTAGTGGAGGGTTTTCTAGCCTCCACAGAATCTCGCCATCTTAGGAGAAACACCAAAGCGAGATTGAGCTAGGTCTGCAGGAGCCATGCATGAAGCTGAAGGACTTGAGTCCTGGATGGACCAGGGTCCCCCGATCCTGGGTCAGCAATCCTCGAGATAAAGGAAGAGGAAGAGGAAGAACCTCTGAGTATTGTTGAAGAGAGAACCAGATTTGCCTGGGCCAGAAAGGAGCGATCAGAATCATTCTCGCTCCTTCCAAAGCCAGTTTCTGCAGTACACGAGGGACCAGAGGAACTGGGGGAAAAGCAGATGAATCTGTCCTTCCAGCTAGACACAGAGCACTCCAGTGCGCCCCGCCTGGAGCAAGCGAGCAAAGGTTGGAAGCTTTGCTGCTTGGGAGGAGTGCTAACAGGTCTATCTGAGGAGTCCCCCAAATCTGGAAGATGCTTTTAGAACTTTTTTCGTCCAGTTCCCACTCGTGTGGTACAGCCAACGAGCGACTTAGCCTGTCTGCCAGGACAGTGTCGACTCCCAGAACATGGATGGCCGTGAGGTGAAGGTGTGAAGGCGCTGCTCATTCCCAGACCTCATCGCTTCCCTGCACAGCGAGACCGGGACCTCCTCAAGCTTGTTGATGTACCACACCACACACATGTTGTCCGTTTGGACAGCTAGGTGACCGGGAAGGATGTATTGGTGAAGGGCCTGGAGAGCATACAGCACTGCTCGAGCCTCGAGCACTGCTGATGTGAGAACTAACTCTAATTTGACCATAGGGCCCTGGGTTTGCGGAGAGGACCCAGATGGGCTCCCCCAACCTTTGCCTGAAGCGCCCGTGGTCAGAGAGTCTGATCGGGGAGGAAGAAAAAGGGAACCCTCGGAACAGGTTCTCTCAACCATCCACCATTGCAAGTCTCTACCATCGGGCGAGAGATCAGAACAAGATGATCTAGGTCGTCACTCGCTCATCCCACTGAGAGCGGAGAGTCCACTGAGAGATTCTAGGTGGAGGCGCCATGCACTGAACTGTCGGGATGGATGGCCGCCATGAGCCGAAGAGACAGATAACTGACCTCGCCGAACCTTCCATGCTCTCTGATAGCACAGAAATCTGTGACTGAAGAGAGGCTGCCCTGTCCGGAGGCAGGAAGGCCTGCTCACCGTCGACGAGGATAGCCTGTAAACTCGTAGTTCTGGAGGGATCCAGATGAGACTTGGAATGGTTGATGGTAATACCCAGGCAAGTGAAACCTGCTGGGTGAGGGAGAGGAAATGCAGGAGTTCCTCCACTGGCAGGCCACCAGGAGCCAGTCATCTACGTGAGGGAAAACCTGAACTCCCAGAAGTATGCAGGTGGGCCGCTACCACCGCCAGGTATTTGGTAAAGACTCGTGAGCTTAGGAAAGACCAAAAGGGAGCCACGGAATTGGTAGTGGTCCCCTGAAATGTAAACCTGAGGTACTTTCTAGCGGGCAATGATGTGCAGGTACGCATCCTGCATATCCAGTGCACAAAGTCATTGGCCGGCCAACCAGGGGCAAGAGGTTTGAAGAGAGATCCTCGAACCTCTTGTATTCTACATATAGGTTCAGGGAGCTGAGATACGAAAATGGGTCTGAGATCTCCGTCTTCTTTGGTACAAGGAAGAAATGGAATAGTAAACCCGTCCGTGAAGTGAGGGGGCGGGCTCTATAGCCTGCTTCACAGGAGAGCAGAGATTTCTTCCTTGACCACAGGAAGACGGTGTCCCTTGATAAGAGGAGTTCAGAGGGGGTGACGTGGGGGTTTCTGCAGAAACTCTATGGAGTGCCCTCTGCTATGATCTGAAGCACCATGAATGCATGATCTCTCTCCCAACCCGAAGGTGAGGGAGAACCTCCTCCACGGCTCCTCCGGGGCGTCTGGAGGCGGTGGGAGAAGGAGGTGGTGTGAGGCAGCGCCACATCTGGGGCACCCATTGCTTTTAGGGGCGGAGGCCTGGCAGCTGTGGGGCCTGGACGTTAGGTGGCCTGTCCCTGAGGTTTCGCTTTGAGGCTGGCTGCGCTAAGTGATAGGGACTGTGTGGGGATGGGGACGGTACATTGAATCAACAGATTTAGGCCGTCCCTTCTCTGCAAGTCAGCAGTGATGATGTCCTTGATGTCACCACTCAAAAGCATACAGAACCTCTGAAAGGTGCTTCTTGAATTGTTGACTGCACCTCCGGGACCAGACCTAACACACGGAGCCATGGCATGACGCTGAAGACTTACGGCGAATCTGCAGAGTCTGGCTCTGCGTGTCCACTTCGCATCGTAGGTCGCCTCCAGTATATGACGATCATGGGTGAATGAGTAGAATAGAGCTAGATCGGTTAGTTCCTGCTTGACTTGACAGTCGGGCAAGGAGTCAATCTGGATTCCGCCTAGGTATGATGTTTTCATCCCTGTGGAAAGCTCATAATTTAGGGCCTTAATTCCAGTGTGAAAAGAAGCATAGATCTTCCTTCCATACTGATCCAGAAGGCTTGATTCCTTATCCGGGGAGGAGCCCAATGTTTCTGGTGTGTTGACCAGCCGTGAGCTGCTAATCACAACCTAGTTCACGGGGCTGAGAGTCTAAAGTCTACACCCTCCGAACCTGGTATAGCCTGTTGACTTGAGAAGTGGGCTTAGTTGGACGGTTGTTTCCAAATAGTGGGAACCAAGGTGGGCGGAGGCTCGATCCAGGGTGGCACTAGAGTAGCCGTGAAGGGGCAAGTCCAGATGTTCGGGCGAGTTTAACCTGCTGAGGATCTGGCCTCTAAGGAACGCCACTGATGGACTTCCTGGATCTTCCTGAGCAACTCCGTGAAGGAAGGATCCCTCTGGAGGAGACTCTCGGAGGAGCAGCCTGGCCTGGGCTTGACAGAGAGCACGGCTGCCGCTCTTTCTGGAACACTCATCTCGAGGCCTCTGAGGAGTCCGAGAGAGAGAGAAGAAGAAGAGGAATTTTAAGGTGAGTAAGACTCCCTTGCTTGCCTAGGGGGGAGGAATGGGTCCTTAGGGGGATCCCTGGACGCTTGTCCTGCCCGTTCTCTGGATCCCGAGGGCAAAGCCCGGAATCCAGAGGCTGAGAGGGCATGCAGCCGCTCTGGGGTGCATGGGAGCCGGTGGTGTCTCTGCTGTCGTGAAGATCTGCTCGATCTTCCTTTGGTGAGCTGAGCTTTGGCTCTCAGCCCACCAGGAGGCCAGAGTCTTCTGAGATCCACCGCAGCCTAGGGGCGTAGGAGGAGGAGAGGAGGGGAATAGTTGCATGGATGAAACTGGGGAGTAGTATCCGTAGTCTGCTGTGGGAATACCAGAGTCGGTGTGAGGCGCCGGGTGCTGGGCGAGGATACTGAGGGACCTGGGAAAAACTGGGCCAGATAGGACGCATGGATACCCTGCACTGGAGGAGCTGGTGGTGCAGATGGCTCCAGCTGGTACCCACGGTGGACAACTGCGATGGCCCTTCGCGGGGTGGAGGGCCCGAGGTGAGGAATATACCCTGCCGCATCGGAGGGGCGGTGTCGGGGGGAGCCATGCCGATCCAGCTCTGTAGGAAGAGGGATTTGACAGCCTAGGATCTTGAGCTCGCCCGGGACGGAGGAGAAAAACTCGGGTCGGGCAGTGGGGACTCGGTTTCTGACGCAGCGAAGGCTGCGGGAAACCTGTAAGACAGATTAGCAGGGTCTGCGCAGGGCTCCGTGGTTCCTGCGCACGCCGGGGAGCCGACGGGTGATCTGGGGTCGGCTCCCGGCAGACGCCAGAGGAGCTTAAGCCCAACTGGGGTGCCCTGGCCGGAGACGGCCGAGGATGAGAAGAGGCCCGTCTGATGGGGACACTGCCGCGCACCACCCCGAAGGGTCGGGCGCCTTAGCTGCTTTTTCCCGGCAGACGCCGGAGGAGACGACGCCCGGTTATGGGAGGTTCTCGCACCAGTAGGCCGCGAAGCCTGCGGGCGGCATTGGGGCTGGAGCCTCCTTTTGCCCGGAGGCACCTGGCGGGCTCAACGCTTAACCCGACGGGCGGCTGCCGACTCCCTCCAAAGCCTGGAGTCTTGTATCGGGCGTATCCCCTGAGGGGATGTTATTTTGCTCACGCATCGGCCGGAGTCGCTGGAGGAGGAGGTTTTCTCCCGGTGCCTTTCCTTATTCCGCTTCTTGTGCCTCTTCTTGTGGGCAGGTAGACGCCTCTGCCGGGTTTCTTTCAACTCCTTCTCCATCGCTGGGCCATCTTCTTCTTGAGAGATGGGCTTTCAGAGAGACTGTTGGCGCTGCCTCTGTGGTGCCCGGCGTGAAATGAAGGCAGTGCGGATAATTTCCTTGACCGCGTGGTCGGGGCCTAAACAGAAAAGGCAGAGGGAGGGACCGCCTTTGTGAGGCAGTTGCGCACGCAGTCACACTTATTTTTTGAAGGGGACGACATATACCGACGCTCACCTGACGATAGAAATATAAAATACAAAATACTGGAAACTTTCGAAAACCACAAAGTAACAGGTGACTGAGCGACAGGAACTTTACTGGCGAGGCACCGTACCTAGCTGGACGGCAGGAAAGAACTGAAGAGGGTGTCCGGGACCGCTTCATACCGACGCCGCCTGACGCCGGTCACCTGACGTGGGGGCGGTCCCTCGGCAGGGACTTTTAGCTAGAAATTTTTCCGTAGGGTCCTGCCGCCGGCCGGTGTCAGTCCTATATGTAATTACCTACTGCAAGAGCCCTCTCGAAGTAAGATCTTCCTGTGTGCTCAAGCAATGGGTATGTGCAGGTAGGCACCCTATATGTCCAAGGACGCTAGGAAGACGCCCTGCTTGAGCATGGGTATCAGACCGGGAAGGGTCACCATGCAGAAGCATTTGTAGAGGACCGAAGCGTTGAGATCGCCGAGATCCAGTATTGGACGGAGGTCCCCTGTCTTTTTGGGAACCTGCACCTCTCTGGTTCCTCGGTACATGCTCTATAGCTTCCTTTCCTAGAAGCGTGAGGCACCTCCTGCAAGGAGCAGTGTGTGCTGACCAATATACAGGAAAGCAGGGTAGGTCTTGACGGTGGATGGTCGAGGATCTATCAAAGTGACTCCTCTTGACCATTTGAAGTAGCCACGGTCGGTAGTAATTGACTGCCACCCTGAAAAGTGGCGAGCGGCGCGCCCCCGACCTTTTCTGCCCATTGATCCAGAGGAGGGGCGGGGGCCAGGAAGGAGTCATGCTGTGGCAGCGTTGGTTCCTGCAGGCTGGGCCAGTTTGGTATACCGCTGACCTCTGCCTGGGGAAGATTTAGGTTGGGCCTTACAGCTGAAGGTGCCCTTTGTTGCTGGCCGGGATGTGGTGCTTTTGATTGTTGCACGCAAAGCGGTTCTGGTTCCTATGAAAGGAACTAGATTTGGATCTGTATCATGGCCTGTACAGACCTTACTGCCTTCCCAGCGTCCTGAAGCTTGGTGATGACCTTTCAGAGGGTTCACCAAACAGGACCTCCGCTATGGACGTCGAGGATACTTCTTCTGTACATCCGGTAAAACCGGAGAGACGGGCCAGGAGTGTCTCCGGAGACAGACGCCTGAAGCTGCGCCTCTGGCGGATTTGTGTCCGCGGGAATCATATGCTGCCGTAACACTTGGGTCCCCATGTCTTCGACCCTGTGAGGAGGTTCAAGAGCTCCACCTTCTGCTCGTCATCTGGCAGTTTATCAGTTAGGTCCTGACCCTGTTCCCACAGGGCATTCTGAAACTGAACCATAAGGAGACCATAGTTCAGGGACCTGATGGAGAATGTAGTAGCCGACACATTTGCCTGCACAGGGCATCCAACTACCTGGATTCCTGGTCCAGTGGCTCAGATGCTGTGGTCATTGGGACCTGTCATGAGAGTCCCGTAATGACAGGGAATCAGCTAGACGTTGTTGCGCCAAGTACTGGTCCTCTGTTGGGGCCCTGTACAGGCGGTCAGCTTTCTTCGGCACCGCGGGGTGGAGTGCGGACACTTCCACGCAGCCTTGGTGATGTCCGCGAAAGTGTCCACCCAGGGTGGCACTACCACAGGCTTAGGGTCCTTCTGCCGAAGGTAACGAGCTAGGCGCTGTCTCTCGGCATCGAGATCTTCCAAATCCCATCCCATGTTCTCCTAGATGTGCCTCATGATCTCGGAAAAGGAGGGATTATCTGGAGGTGACCTGGGCAGGTCTTGTGGGTCAGGTGACGGGATGCTGATTGGAGAAGGAGACCTGGAGCGCTGAGGTCTGGAATCCTCCTCTGGAGTAAACCGTGACGTCTGAGCCGCTTAGGACTGGGAGACCCTGAGGGGAGATCTTGAAGGGGTCTTCTCCGTTCTTTGGATCTTCCTTAGGAGGTGGAGTGTGCTCCTTGGGGTCGGTGGTCTTCCTGCTGGCCCCTGCAGTGGAGGAGGGGAGTAGGGTGAAGGAGTAGTAGGAGGAGGAGGGAGGTTTGACTGGGATCACATCCTTCTTTACTGTGTGTGCCCACCAAAGGTCAAAGGCTTTGACCTCTTGCATATTCATACTGGATGATGGACCTGGCGCGGGTGGTCTGGTCGTCATCGGGCGCCAGGTCCGGTACGCCCGTGATCATGGCCCGTGGAAGTCCGGCTGCCCCATTGTCACCTGCCTGATCATCAGGCAACGTCAGGTCCTCCCTGTTGAGTCCCGCGACTGGTGTCCACCGGTGACGGGAGGCAGTCTCGCTCGGCGAACGCCTCACCGCGCCGGGTGCCTAACTGGACTCTGGTTCGACAGGCATTTGCCTCGGTGGAGGGTCGGAAGCCCGCTTGGGTCCGTCATCCGCTTTAGGGACGTCAGGTCCTTAGTCTTCCTGATAGAGGGATCCGGACCCCTGGGAGGCTGGGAGACCGACCTGGTATCGTGGTCCCGGCGTCTGTCTGAAGAAGATTTGGAAGAAGACTTGGACTGGTGACGATCTGAAGACTTCGATGAGGCCCGGGAAGGTGCTGAGGAAGCCAAAGGCCTGGAAGTCTTGATGGGATGCAGAGAAGCCGAAGTGCTGGCTGAAGACTTGACCTTTACTGGAGGGGGCTGAGAGCGAGCCCTGGAGGGAGAGTGGTCTGAGCATGTGGAGCCGGTGCACGAGTCCGAGGCCCGGTTAGGGGATCTGGACCTGGCCTTCTGGCAATGCTTGTCTCGGTGTTTGTGAGACTTAGAGGTAGACTCACCACTGGAGGCAGGGTCTTTGTCCATGCTTTTAAACTTTTCTTCCAAGAGGAACCCTGAAGTGCCTTCTGGCGGTGGATCCGTGCGACAGCATTGAACCCCCTGACAAAAGGGAGCAGGCTTTGGTGTCGTGTTCTGGGCCCAAGCACCCGCAGACAGGATGAATGGGGATCCTCTGAAAAGGATCTGTTTGCCGCAGCTACCTTGGAAGGATGTCCTTCTGAAGGAGTTGGAGAGCTCCTGCCGCCGCCGTGTCAGTCCTATATGTAATTACTCTACTGCGTAAGCCCTCAGTAAGATCTTCCTGTGTGCTCAAGCAATGGGTATGTGCCAGGTAGGCACCCTATATGTGCAAGGACGCTAGGAAGACGCCCTGCTTGAGCATGGGTATCAGACCGGGAAGGGTCACCATGCAGAAGCATTTGTAGAGGACCGAAGCGTTGAGATCGCCGAGATCCAGTATTGGACGGAGGTCCCCTGTCTTTTTGGGAACCTGCACCTCTCTGGTTCCTCGGTACATGCTCTATAGCTTCCTTTCCTAGAAGCGTAAGCACCTCCTGCTGTATGAGCAGTGTGTGCTGACCCGAATAACAGGAAAGCAGGGTAGGTCTTGACGGTGGATGGTCGAGGAATTCTATAAAGTGACCTCTCTTGACCATTTGAAGTAGCCACCGGTCGGTAGTAATTGACTGCCACCCTGAAAAGTGGCGTGCGACCCCCGACCTTTCTGCCCATTGATCCAGAGGAGGGGCGGGGGCCAGGAAGGAGTCATGCTGTGGCAGCGTTGGTTCCTGCAGGCTGGGCCAGTTTGGTATACCGCTGACCTCTGCCTGGGGAAGATTTAGGTTGGGCCTTACAGCGGAAGGTGCCCCTTTGTTGCTGGCCGGGATGTGGCTGCTTTCGTTGTTGCCGACCGCGAAAACGGTTCTGGTTCCTATGAAAGGAACTAGATTTGGATCTGTACATGGCCTGTACAGACCTTACTGCCTTCCCAGCGTCCTGAAGCTTGGTGATGACCTTTTCAGAGGGTTCACCAAACAGGACCTCTCCGTTGTACGGGACGTCGAGGATACTCTTCTGTACATCCGGGGTAAAACCGGAGAGACGAAGCCAGGAGTGTCTCCGGAGACAGACGCCTGAAGCTGCGCCCCTGGCGGACGAGTCCGTGGAATCATATGCGGCTCGTAACACTTGGGTCCCCATGTCTGACCCTATGCGGAGGAGGTTCAAGAGCTCCACCTTCTGCTCGCCATCTGGCAGTTTATCAGCTAGGTCCTGACCCTGTTCCCACAGGGCATTCTGAAACTGAACCATATGAGACCGATAGTTCAGGGACCTGATGGAGAATGTAGTAGCCGCATACATTTGCCTGCACAGGGCATCCAACTACCTGGATTCCTGGTCCAGTGGCTCAGATGCTGTGGTCATTGGGACCTGTCATGAGAGTCCGTAATGACCAGGGAATCAGCTAGACGTTGTTGCGCCAAGTACTGGTCCTCTGTTGGGGCCCTGTACAGGCGGTCAGCTTTCTTCGGCACCGCGGGGTGGAGTGCGGACACTTCCACGCAGCCTTGGTGATGTCCGCGAAAGTGTCCACCCAGGGTGGCACTACCACAGGCTTAGGGTCCTTCTGCCGAAGGTAACTGAAGCTAGGGCGCTGTCTCTGGCATCGAGATCTTCAAATCCCATCCCATGTTCTCCTAGATGTGCCTCATGATCTCGGAAAAGGAGGGATTATCTGGAGGTGACCTGGGCAGGTCTTGTGGGTCAGGTGACGGGATGCTGATTGGAGAAGGAGACCTGGAGCGTCAGGTCTGGAATCCTCCCCTGGCGGAGTAAACCGGTGACGTCTGAGTCGCTTAGGACTGGGAGACCCTGAGGGAGATCTTGAAGGGGGTCTTCTCCGTTCTTTGGATCTTCCCTTAGGAGGTGGAGTGTGCTCCTTGGGGGTCGGTGGTCTTCCTGCTGGCCCCTGCAGTGGAGGAGGGGGAGTAGGAGGTGAAGGAGTAGTAGGAGGAGGAGGAGGAGGTTTGACTGGGATCACATCCTTCTTTACTGTGTCCCACCAAAAGGTCAAAAGACTTTGACCTCTTGCATATTCATACCGGATGATGGACCTGGCGCGGTGGTCTGTCGTCGGTATCGGGCGCTCAGGTCCGGCGTCTCCGTGATGCGTAGGCCCGTGGAAGTCCGGCTGCCCCATTGTCACCTGCCTGATCATCAGGCAACGTCAGGTCCTCCCTGTTGAGTCCCGCGACTGGTGTCCACCGGTGACGGGAGGCAGTCTCGCTCGGCGAACGCCTCACCGCGCCGGGTGCCTAACTGGACTCTGGTTCGACAGGCATTTGCCTCGGCTGGAGGGTCGGAAGCCCGCTTGGGTCCGTCATCCGCTTTAGGGCGTCAGGTCCTTAGTCTTCCTGATAGAGGATCCGGACCCCTGGAAGCTGGGAGACCGACCTGGTATCGTTGGTCCCGGCGTCTGTCTGAAGAGATTTGGAAGAAGACTTGGACTGGTGGACGATCTGAAGACTTCGATGAGGCCCGAAGGTGCTGAGGAAGCCAAAGGCCTGGAAGTCTTGATGGGATGCAGAGAAGCCAGTGCTGGCTGAAGACTTGACCTTTACTGGAGGGGCTGAGGCGAGCCCTGGAGGGAGAGTGGTCTGGAGCATGTGGGAGGGTGCACGAGTCCGAGGCCCGTTAGGGATCTGGACCTGGCCTTCTGGCAATGCTTGTCTCGGTGTTTGTGAGACTTAGAGGTAGACTCACCACTGGAGGCAGGGTCTTTGTCCATGCTTTTAAACTTTTCTTCCAAGAGGAACCCCTGAAGTGCCTTCTGGCGGCGGATCCTGGTGCGACTATTGAACCCCTGACAAAAGGAGCAGGCTTTGGTGTCGTGTTCTGGGCCTAAGCACCGCAGACAGGATGAATGGGGATCCTTGAAAAGGATCTGTTTGCCGCAGTCACACTTGGAAGGATGTCCTTCTGAAGGAGTTGGAGACGCTGACATTTAGTGTTAAACTGTGAAAGTTCTAGTCGTTGTACGCTAGAGTGGGACCGTGAGGCCGATGCTGGCGAGTCAACAGCGGGAAAAGAACTGGGGATTCTGGGGAACCGCCCCCTTTTATACGATGCCTGACATCGGGGGTGGGACCGACGTCAGGGGTGGTCCCTGCTGAACACTGCTAGCTAGAAAATTTCCGTGGGGTCCTGGCGCCAGCCCGCTTCAGTCCTAATGGTGTAACCTGCTGCAAGAACTGTTTCTTGAAGTAAGATCTGCCAGTACGCCTGAACGCAGAGGTGGTCACCAGGCTCTGGGCCAAAAGGGTGCTCTGTGAACCCCGCAAGGGACCCCATGGGCACCGCATACTTGCGGGCCATGCGGGCAGACAGAGCTGGACAAGAGGCAGGGCACTGCCAAAGTTCTAGGGCCAGGCCGTCAATAGCCTCAAGCACACAGAGGAAAGGTTCTCCTACAGGATCCTCTCTTACGGATGTCCGTAAGAGGGTACTCCACCTTTTTCTGGATGGGCTCCAGGGGCATCTCTGTGGATTCAGAGATGAGGCGAAGAATCCCTTGGAAAGACGAGGGGCCTTCCTCCGTCTCTAAGTGAATGGTTGATTCATCATCCCCTGGATGAGAATGCAAGCCAGTGACGTCCGAATCCAAGGAATCCGGGTATAACGGCCGACCACCCAGGTCACCATCGACCCATCGAGGGCGGTCCGGGGTGACCGTGACCGACAATCGCCAGGGGAGCCAGGTGACAGGTCTATCTTCCTTAGAAGCAGCCCCTACCACAGGCTGTTTGGGCGGTTCCACCACAAATCGGTGGAGAGACCGTTATGGGCCAAACTGGTGGTTTTGCCAGCTCCGCAGGCTGAGGGGCCAATTTAATCATCGGCCTAGGAGGCGAAAGCCAGGTAATAGCCGGTGTAGAAGCCGGAGTCGGCTTGTGCCTGGTCAAAATTAGCTGCTGGCACATGAGGTCCTCGTAGCGCCGGAGTTTACGCAGGAGCCTCTCCTCATCCAAGGAGGAAGAGGATGACAGATGGCGTCGCCTCTTCTTAGAGCATGTGTGGCTCTTCATCAGCCTGTCGGTCGAGGGGGTCTGAGACCTCGATTGAGATCGGACGGGCCGACTCGCTCGCTCGGGAATCATCGGTGAGTCGGTGATTTCCCGGATCAGGGACTTACTTTGATGGGAGTCCCAGCAAGCTGGGTCTCATCATCTAGAAAGACCAGATTAGGGGTTCGATCGAGGGAATCGTTGACCTGAGTCGGCGATATCGGATCGATCACGATTTCAACCTCATCAACAGATAATTTGGTCGACTGACCAGATGGCAAAGCTGAAAAGCCAGCGGACGAAGACGCGTTCTCGACGGAAGTTGCGACCGCATATTCCTAGGATCGAGATCTCCGCTCCCAAGATCGTCTCCATTGAGACGAAGACGATCCAGGGTCCTTTCTCCCGCTTTATGGGATCGAGAGAAGTGCAAGCCGGCGAATCTCCCTTGGTCGGGAGAGACTGGCACAACTCTCGGAAGGAACCCGAGAAGGTGGAGCCCAGGTTGAGCGGAACGAAGAAGCTCCGAGAGGAATCTGCAGCATGAGCCGCTTCCTCTTCGAACGCTTGCCTGCGTTCCAACTGCTTGGCGGATCCCGCAGCCGCAGAAACCTCCCACCAAGCTTGGATTTCACCGGAGGGTTACTCTTCTCCAGCCTCCCCAGCTTCAGGCGTGCAAGACGGTTGTCAAGGACGCTGGGATGAAAGGCAAGACACAGATTGCATTTCGAGGTGTCATGGTCAACATCGAGGCAAAAGACGCACGCGGTGTGGGGATCGTGACATTTTCTGGTCGCAAGGGCACCAACTTGTCTTCCACAATCGAAGCAACAAACTTGCGATCGCTAACGCGAACAATGCGAACTTTCGGTAAAACCAAAGGTTTGAAAGCCAGGGCCTACAAAATGCATGAGCACGATGGAAGCAACCTGATCTTCCAGTGGAAAGGAAGATCTGGCGTCATGGGACAGAGCCGAGGTATATACCACCCAGGTGGGTGGAAGGGGCCAACTTGAAGATTTCCAATGAGATTTAAAGCAGAAGGAGACATGCCAAAGAGTATGGATGAACAACATATCCACGCTCCTAGAAAAACAGGTTACTCACCTGTAACAGTAGTTCTAGAAGTGGTATATGTTCATCCACATTGTTTGGCATTTCCTTTCCCTTTAACAATCTTGCCGGAAGGTCTTAAAGCTGGCTCCTCCCACTTACCCGGGTGGTATAACCCTCGGCTCCGCCCCATGATGCCAGATCTTGCCCGCTGGAAGCTAGGTTGTGCTTTGAAGCCAGGGAGGTCGGGTGGGTTCGTGTGGGTGAAAGTACAGTTACGTAAAAACTTACCGCAACAGTAGATCTTCGAGAGAAGCTCTTGCAACAGATGCAAACAATGAGGACTGGCGCCATATGGTGGTGGTTCCGGCAACTTTTTCTCTAGCAGTACCAACGTGGGGAATACCCCAGCCGACGTCGGCTCCACCCCCAATGCCACCCTATATAAGGGAGAATTCCCCACATGCTCCAGTTCTTGGATGCTCCCCCGTCAGGCAAGGAAACCAGCAGCTCAAAAACGACAACTGGTAGTCAACGGACAACCTTTCAAGCAGAAGTGTGCCGATCTGGAAAGGACCTGATCCCTGGGGGGAGGAGGGCGGTAAATATACCTGCTGCAAGAACTTCTCTGGAAGATCTACTGTTACGGTAAGTTTTTACGTAATTGTATTACCTTACTTCAAGTAGAAGCTCTTGCAGCGAGTTCAAACAATGAGGACTGAGTCAGTAGTATAAACAGCAACCCTTGAGGGGAACAAACAGGAGCTATAGTTGCCACCTGGCCTGCCTCATGGACAATCCTGATTTCATGCTGCCGTCCTGCCTTCCACCCTCCCAGCTGTGGGACGAAATGTCCCGCTTTTGCCCATAGGATAGTGAGTAAATAAAATCCTACTCCACAGTCCATTTCATCATTCGCTCATTCGACCTCCACGACCGCGCCGCATCCTCCTTATCAGTCTGCATGCAGTCGTACTCTTAACTCCAGCATCATCATTCATTACAGCTGGCTGGCCTTCGCAACGCTGGTTAGGTCGGGCGTCGCGGCAATTAAAGGAGATATATTACCTCCTTGACTGGATGAGTCGGACAACTGAGTGACTGGTAGCGCACTGTGCTTTAAAGCCACACATGATTGATCTGCTTCTTCTCCATAACCGTCCCGAGTCTGACTCCAAAACCACAGTGGCACTGGCAAGCCCTAAAGTGAAGCCTTTGTTAGCTTTTCCGATTTTGCAGGCTTTTTAATATGCTTAAATCCCAGGGCTTGGGGGGGCAGGAGGTGGAGCTGTCCGCTCGCTCCGCTCTCAATCAGGTCTGCACTGTGAGGGTGATGACTCAATTGGCTACAGAGTCATCAGGGGGGTGTGGCTACCAGGTGGCGGCGTCTTTAAATGCCGAGACTGAGTGAGAGCAAAATACAAAAACAGCTGAGGGAGCACTGCAGGACGGCTAAGAAGCTAGCACATACTGACAAGAAGGAAGAAGACGGTTGTTGGAGTCGGACAGCGAGTCGGATAGGATGCGATTTGAATCGGAAGGGCAGCAGTCGCGCTCCTCACACTGTAGCGGGATTCAAGCAAGGCAATACTTCAATGGGCACAGTCTGATCGCCGACAGAGGTTTCTTCAGCCTGCAACGTGCCAACGCCATATGTAGAAGAGCTGCCTGCCTATGAAGTGGTTGGCTTGTCTGTAGGCTGCTTGTACACTCCAGCACCTATACCTAGCTTGCTCTCAGATAGAATCTCTAAACAGAGTGACTTCTCTGTCAGAACAAGAAATCTGAGTTAAAGAGCTGTAATTACTTTCTTGGTGTTGTGAGTGTGGGCAAGTCACTATCACTTGGCTGGACTGAGGACTGTGTCTGCTAGCTCAACTTGCTCAAGCTGTGTTCGTGGCTGACACTACTGTCTACTGAGCTCGAGGAGGGTCTGGAGTGTGAATTCTGCAGTCAGGTAAGGGCTTCTAGCCAGTGTTTCATTTTTTTATTTGCTCAGAAGTGTTGCCAGTTCCACAGTAAATGTAATGTATGTGGGAAGGCCGGGAAGTAAGTTAGAAGGCACAGCCTTTGTAGCTAACAATAAGAAAATAAGCTACACTATTTTGGAAAACGATGAAAAATTTGTATTTTGAGGAGATCTGGGGACCCTTCAGTTAACATTAATACCTAAATGTGTATTGTGTATGAACTGCTTCTTAATAAACAAAAAATGATGGGGAAAAAAAGGCACAAGGGTGGGTGCAAAGCTGGTGAGATGGGTAGGGAACTGGCTTCAGGGAAGGCAATGGGTGGGTGGTGGTGGTGAGCTCTCACACCCAAGGGTAATGACGAGCAGTGTTCCACAGGGCTCGGTGTTGGGACCAGTGTTTGGGATATTCATTGCAGACATATGGGACATCAAGAGCAAGATCAGTCTGTTTGCTGATGATACCAAGGTAGGAGCAGTGGAGTGGTGGATGACCCAGGGGGGTGGCAGGGGTTGCAGGATGATCTGGCAAAGCTTGAAACCTGGTCAGACACCTGGCTGTTCAAAGTAAGGGAGGAGAGGGACACCAGGTGGCCATGATACGAGACTGGAGGGAGGAAGATTCAGGAGGGAGATGAGGAGACACTTTTTTTACAGAGAGGGTGGCGGCTAGGTGGAATGCATTGCCTGCAGAAGTGGCATCCAGTAGGACAGTGGACTGCTTCAAAAGGGGATGGGACGTGACAAGGCGGAGGGTCAATGAAGTGGAAGGGAAGAGAAGGGTAGCTGCAGAAGAAGGGTGTGCTAGCTGTATATTCGAGCAGACTTGATAGACCTCTAGGCCTTTATCTGCTGGCAAATTTCATATGTTCGTATGTCTGTGGGATTGATTTGATGTGATTGTATTAGACTTTTTTTTTCTTCTAAAAGCTGGGCTCAATAGCTCAGATTACAGATAGCGGAGATCTAGAACAGTGGAATAAATTGGCTGTTTTTGCTTGTACCAAAGATTGAGTGAGTGCCTTTAAGGCCAGATTTGTGATATGTGCCTTCTTTACTTGTTTGGTAGTGTGTCGGGTATGAATGAATGTGTGTGCATCAAGAAACTTTGCATTGTTTAACCTCTTGCCTAACCTCATCCCTAAGAGGACTTTTTTTCTTTTGACCCACGCACTGTGTGATAGCAAATGACAGTATATTGAACAGAAGACAACAAGCCAGATGTGATTTTTGTGAACAGATTTTATTTATTAACACAAATTAATTAACATGCTTTAGTCATTCTTTTATGCTTCTAGAAACTGAACAGATTCACATGATGACATGTAATTCGAATCTTGTGTGGTAGATCTTTAGTTTTCTCTGGGTAGCACTGTGATGTCTTGTTGTGGATGTGCATGTCTATTTAAAGCATCAGTAAATACAATCTGTTTTTTGGTCAGTTTATTCCTCGTGCTCTGCCGATCATGTTAGGGGGGTCCTGTGCAGAATGTAAACAAAAGCAAAGCCAGGCACCTTTTCCACCGGCATTGAACCACCCCCCTCCCCCCCAAAATTTGCTCAGTACAGCTGCTTTTAGTAGTTGGAGACAGCTGACCACATGACAAGTGTGCTTTTAGCCATCACAAGTGTAGGCAGAACTAGAAAAGAAATGAAGTGGTTCAGCTGTGGCTTTGGTGTTTTGCTTATATTAGTACTGCTACTGGCTGGACGTTGTCGTGGCCACCTGGTGTCTTTTGTGGAGCCTTTTTTATGTTCCTTCTCTTTCTGTATTTTGTTAGATGGGGGAATCAAACCAGTTAAAAAAATGCTGCAGGTTGTACAGTTCAAGGCTCATTACTCCATGCAGATATTCTTCACATGTACCTTGGGCCTGGAGTTGGTCATTTGCAACCGAACGTACAAAGTGGGCCAAGCACCTAGCAGTACAGACTAGGGTTTGTACTGTCTGAGACTGTCAGGATCTGTAGTCTGTACTACCAGGCCAGCTGCCTTTCCCAGTTTGTACATCTTGGTTGCAAACAACCAGATGCAAGGCCCAAGGTACAGTACATGAGAAGAATTATTTGCCAAGATTATAAATCATATGTTGTCCACTGCCTGCCATGGCTAATGAGCAATGTAATTTTTAAGTTGTTAATTGTTCAACCCTGTTTAATTAATTTAGGCATTCTTTCATGTTTTCAGGCCTTGTTTGACTGCAGTGACATATTGCATTATGCTTTCACAACAAGGGCCTAGGGGTGCATCATGGAACAACCTATATTCCATGCTGTTCACTGCCTCTGTATCTGTTCCAGTGATGTTACATAACCTCTGTAGCCATAATGCCACTGGCTTGTCGTGCTTGGTTTGGCTGCCATGCACAGAAGTTGCATTGTGCTTTCAGACCATGATTGGTACACATGTGATAGTGCCTCCAAGTAAGATGCCACATAGTGCACCAGTTTAATTGTCACTGAATATATACTAAAAGCACATTGCAACATTTAACTACACAGGTAAGTAACGGGGCTCAAAGAATGAAGCGATCTGCACTGACTGCATCTTCCAACAATAAGAGACTCTACAAGTAGCAAGATGTGTGGAAGACGGAGTTCAACTAGGTTGAGAAGTGCAGCAACACACTGAAAGCCTTCGGCAGGTACTGTAGATGCGAAATCCTGGTGTCACACGGCGGGCGGAATGACCTAACAAGGCATGAGAGCACAGAGCAACACAAGACGGCCATCCAGCAAGTCAAACACAGCCATCTGATGACTAAGTGGACCAGAACAACTAATCTGGATGGAACAGAGCTCAAGGTGACTGCAGCTGAAGTGTTTCATGCAGTGCAGCATAACATCTCGTATAATTCCTTGGATTGTGGACTCAAGCTGGCCAGCCAGCTGTATGGGGACTCTGATATTGCTAAAAAACTTGCTTGTGGACGAACAAAGGCAGAGGCAATTGTAGAGAATGTTCTTGGACCACATTCTCTGGAATGTCTCATAAAAGACCTCCAAAGGCCAGGGGTATAATTTTCAATTGCTTCAGATGCTTCCAACAAGGGCAGCATAAAATTATTCCCATTGGTAGTGAGGCACTTCACAAAGGAAGAGGGGGTTGTTAATGCTCTCCTGGACTTTTATGAAGACCCAGATGAATCTGCTCAGGACACAACTAACCAGATTTCATCAATTTGCAAAGGCATTCTTGCTATGGCCTCTGTGTTCTGCATATGGTGCAGACAATGCCAGTGTGAACTATGGCAAGCGATCAGGAGTGTATACCAGACTAAAAGAGAACTGTCCATCACTCCAGAAGGCAAACTGCCCAGCTCACATCCTCGACAATGCTGCAAAGAAGGCAGCAGCAAACTTACTTACTGATATGGAAGTGCTCGTCCTGAAAATGTTCAGCCATTTTTCTGGCTCTGCCACAAGAACAAAAGATTTAAAAGAGTTCTTTGATTTTTGTGGCATGGAATACGAGTCCCTTCTAAGGCATGTGCCAACCAGGTGGCTGTCACTGCTGCCAGCAATTGAAAGAATCGTAAAAAATCTTGCTGCACTGCAGTCCTATTTCCTGTCACAAGGAGAGGACACACCTCGGCAAATCTGGCAATACTTTGCAGATAACGAACACGGTGAGGGCGCACTTCCAACGCTGCCACAGTGCTATCTGTATTTTCTCAGTGCAGTTCTAGTTGATTTTAATGAACATATAGCCACCCTAGAAAGGGCACAACTGACTGCTATGGAAACTTTTGCTGTGATGTCCTCACTAAGACAAAAACTTGAAATTAGAGCAGCAGACAAGTTTTTTTGGGGGAAGCTCCATACAGTCATGAAAGATATGGCCACTGCCGCCTGTAAAAAGTTGGAGAAAGATTTTATCCTTTTCCTTGAAACTGCTGTCAAATACTTAGAGCAGTGGTTTGACTTTAGTGACAGTAATTACCTAAAGAAAATGTCTTGCTTGGCTTTAAAGGAACCCTTTGCCTTTCATGATTTGTTGCATGTTGTTAATGCCCTTTCTCTGCAGGAATCCATAGATACAGACAGATTGTTTCAAGACTATTCAGTTATTAGGCCCTCATGCCAGACTTGTGTAGACTGGACCTATCCCCAGGAGAAAAGTGGCATAAGATTTTATGGATGCACCAGACCTGCCTGCTCTGTATCCAGTAATTGCACGAATCATGAGCATCCCACCTTCAAATGCTTTTGCTGAGAGAGTCTTTTCTCTCCTAAAAAACAAGTGGACTGATACAAGAAACCGTTGCAGGGTAGAATTGATAAAAGCAGAACTGATGATCACCATAAACTATCGAATGAAATGTGGTGAATTCCATTCGAACATTATGTGGAACAGATCCCTTTTGCATCCTGTTAAATCGAACGCTAAGCATAATTTCAAAGCTAAGAAATGAGGTATAGAACTGTTGACTGAGAAAGAGGTGGAGTAGTTGTGAGGTTTTTTTTTTTGCTTAAATGTCCTTGCTGCTTGAAAATGTACTTGTTGCTTTACTATTTCTTTTGTAATAAAAAATGCATTTTTTGCAGTACTACAATGTCTGGTTCCTGATTTCAACTTACCAAAGGTTATGAACAGACAATTTTAAGGTTATTCCATGGGTGAACATGCAAAGAATGCTAAATTGAGGCATACATGGGGTGGGCAGTGGCATATGACACAGCATCGCAAATATCCTGATTGGTACCTTGTGTCGTAAGGCCGACGCGGACCCGTGGCACATGCAGTTGACTGCCAATAGCCAGGTCACGTGCTTTTGTCCCACTTTGGGCCTCTGAAAAGGTGGTAACCCTAACAGGAGCAGGAAAAAACAGAGGGATGAAACCTCAGAAAACCAGGCCCTGCAAGACCGCAAGGCCAAACCCTGCTCTGTGCCTGGAAACAATGTCCAAGCTGTAGTGCCTAACAAAGGTGTGCATGGAGCTCCAGGTAGCGGCAGCGCAAATATCTGCCGTCGGAACTGTTAAGAGCGGTGAACGAAGTAGCAATAGCCCTCGTAGAGTGAGCTTTAATCGGCCCCGAAGTCTATTTATGATGTGTCTCATAACAGTAGGAGATGCAGTGGACCAACCAGCGCGAAAGAGTCTGTTTGGTGACCAGGCAACCTGCCGACCGAGGAGCAAAGGAAACAAACAACTGATCAGACTGCCTGATCCCCTTGGTTCTAGCCAAGTAACACCTGAGATCCCTGTGGACGTCCAGGGAGTGGAGAAGGGCCTCTCCCCTATTGGAATGCTCCAAATAATAGACTGGGAGCTGAACCGACTGGTTTAAAGTGAGCTCTGAGACCACTTTCGGCAAAAATTTCGGGTTTGTGCGCAAATCAACCCTGTCCTTGTGAAAGACCAGATAGGGTTCCCTACACGAGGGCTTGCAGTTCAGAAATGCGCTTAGCCGAAGTGACAGCCACCAAGAGTAGCGTTTTCCAGGAGAGGAAACGGAGCTCAGTGCTCTGATATGCAGAATGCCGCATATAAAAAGCTTTGGAAACCTCCATCTGAGCCACCGTCATACTCAACACAAAAGAATGGTAAGCAGACATGGCAGCCAGGTGTACCTTGATGGAGGAGTAACTAAGGCCTTTCTCAAAAAGAAAGAGCAAGTATTCAAGGACGGTATTAACCAGACAGACCAACGTGTCTACCTGCTTCTCTGTGGCCCAGATGCAAAACCTTTTCCATTTCAAAGCCTAAGTGGCCCTGGTGGCAGGCTTCCTAGCCTCAACCAACACCTTGGCAACCTGGTCAGACACCCCAAAACAGACCACTGCTAAGTCCTGAGGAGCCAGGTGTGCAGGTGAAGAGAACGCAGGTTCAGGTGTATCAGGGACCCGTTGCCCTGCGACAAAAGATGCGAGGATAGAGGAAGAGGCATTGGAGGCGCTGCCGCTAAACGCTGTAGTAATGGAAACCAAATCTGGCGAGGCCACAACGGGGCAATCAGAATAATGGTGGACGACTCCGACTGGGCCTTGAGGAGGAACTTCTGAAGAAAAGGGAAGGGAGGGTGGGCATAAAGGAACCTCCCGCTCCAACAGAGGGATAACGCGTCTTGCCAGGAAGCACCAGACTCTGGTCCTAGCGAGCAAAAACTGGGCAGTTTTGTGCTGTATTGAGATGCGAAAAGATCCACCTCTGGTGTTCCCCACAGGCGGAAGATGCAATCTGCCACGTCTCGGCACAATTCCCACTCGTGAGCTTGTAACCGTGTCCTGCTGAGCGTGTCTGCCAGCATGTTCTGAAGCCCAGGAACATGTACTGCCATCAGGAACAGATGGTGATCCAGGGCCCAGTCCCATACCCGCAGTGCCTCCCTGCAAAGGGGGTAGGAATAAGTGCCACCTTGTTTGTTGATGTAAAACATCACTGCGGTGTTGTCTGTCTGCACCAACAGATGGCCTGGAGAAAGGACTGATACCAAAGCTTGAAGGGCATAGAGCACTGCTCTCATTTCCAGGACACTGATGTGCAGATTCGCTTCTAGAAGAGACCAAGTACCCTGTGTGTGATGGTTCCCCAAGTGAGCCCCCCATCCCAGGGATGAAGCATCCGTTGTGAGGGACTGAGTCGGTGCCCCCAGCTGAAACGGAATGCCCTTTAGGAGGTTTTTGGACGACATCCACCAGCGACACTATCGGTGGATTGGCTCTGATATTCTGACCAAGGCATCCAGATCGTCTGACGTCTGGTCCCACTGAACCCTCAGGGACCACTGGATGGTCCGCATGCGAAGACGGGCTAGAGGGACCGACACTATGGCAGAGGCCATGTGTCCCAGCAACCTGAGGAGCACGCGAGCCGGAACCTCTGAGGCTGAAGAGACCTGGTACACGATGGTACGAATGCGACCCACTTTGTCGCAGGGAAGAAAAACCTTCCCGAGAGTGGTATCTAGAGAGGCTCCTATAAACTGGAGTATCTGGGATGGAGACAGATGGGACTTTTCCCTGTTGATGGTGATTCCGAGACCCTGAAACAGAGAGACAGAACCCTTGAGAGTCTCCGACAGGCGGGGCCTGGTATGGGCCAGGAAGAGCCTGTCGTCCAGGTATGGAAACACAAAGTGGCCTTGTCTCGGAAGTGCTGCGGCTACGACTGCCAAGCACTTCGTGAAGACCCTCGGGGCCTAGGAAAGACCGAAAGGGAGGACTCGGAATTGATAGTCCTCGTTCTCGAACCTGAACCTGAAGAATCTCCGATGGTTTCTGGTAATCGGGATGTGCAAGTAAGCATCCTGCACGTCCAGGGACGCTAGCCAGTCTCCTGCCAAAATGAGAGGGAGGAGAGTGGGAAGAGAAACCATCCTGAATCTCTTGTAAGAGATCCACTGTCTGAGATCGCTGAGGTCCAGAATGGGTCTGAGATCTCCCAACTTCTTCGGAACCAGGAAGAAGTGGGAGAAAAACCCCTTTCCTGACTCGGCCGGTGGAATCGGCTTGATAGCCCTTTTTTCTAGAAGGGAAGATATCTCCTGTCTGATCAGGGCTCTGTGTTTCCTTGGGTACCAGGGTGGGGTAGTCTGTCCGGTGGAATGGATGTGAACTCTATGGAGGGCCTGAACTCCACGAGCTCTAGAATCCAGTGGTCAGAGGTCACTTGAGCCCACACATCCGAGTACAGCGAAAAGCATCCTCCTCCTACCGGCTCCCCTGGTGGAGTTACCAGAGGAGGAGGGTTGCCTGAGTAGTCAGGCATTGGGAAGGGAGGGAGGAGGCGGCAGTGGCTGTTCTGGGAGGTCTAGAGGTGGATGCCGAGGCACCTCTGGCTCTGCCCCTACAACCAAAGCCACCTTGTTGAGCATGCTGCTGAAAATGAGGCTGCTGTGACTGGTGTCCCCCATTGCCATGAAAATTAGGCTTTCTGGCTTGCCCCTGCTTCGAGCGGTACATGGACTGCACAGAACGGACGGCCTTTCCGGAGTCCTGCAGCCTGATAATAACTCACTCCATGTACTTGCCGAAGAGCACGGGGCCTCTAAAGGGAGCATCCAGAAGTCTGACTTGCACGTCTGGATAGAACCCAGATACCCGAAGCCAAGCATGGCGTCAGAGGCAAATACCAGTGGTGGCCACCCTAGAGGAGGTGTCCGCAGAGTCATAGGCCGAACGCAGAACATGGCTACCCACATCTGAGCCGGTCCGCAGTAGCTTGGCGAGCTCAGTCCGCTGAGGACAATCGGACAGGCTCTGCACTAGGTCCAATTCTTGTTCCCATAGGGCATTCTGGAATTGGACCACGTGAGTTAAGAAGTTAAGACTCCTTATGCTACAGGTGGCAGCAGAGTACACCTTACGGCCCATGGAATCCAGCTGTTTTGATTCTCTATCAGGCGGCTGGGTGCTCGGATGTTTGGGCCTCTGCAAACGATCATGAGCTGCCGAAATCACTACTGAGTCCGCAGCGGGTGGTTCGGCTAAAAAGGGATGGTCGGCAGGCGCCCGGTAGAGCCAGTGGGACTTTTCTGGCACAGCAGGAGAGGAATAAGGGTGCTTCCAGGTCGCGTGGGAGACATCATCAAAGGTGCCAACCATGGGAGGGATGACCGCCGGCTTTGGATCATTCTGGCGGAGGTACTTAGCCAACTGCAAGCGCTCGGGGTCCAGGGCTTCAGTGTCCCAGCCATGTTAGCCTGGATGTGCCTCATTACCTCCATAAAACTGGGGTCATCTGAAGGGGATTTAGGAAGCCCTTCCGTGTTCCCAGTGTCTGGCTCTGAGTAGACTCAGGAGGAGGCGTCTGAGTCTACGTAGGAGGCGGTGGGGGAAGAGGGAAAGGGGCTACGCCTCTTCCCTTTCGGACTCTTTTCCGGAGGAGAGGGAGAATGGGAGGAACTGTAGGAACGGTACCGCTTGGATTTCTTGTCATGCTTCTTTGGAGGAGGCATGTCATCCCCGACCACTCGGTTCAACTCGGTCAGGAACCGGCTCCGGAGTGGGTGGCGGCGCCCTAGCTGGCAGGTCCTTTTTAATTGTGTCCCACCAGCAGGCAACCTGAGAGAGGTGCAACTTTGGAGAGTCAGGTGTGGGCTGAGGAGCACCCAAGCCCATACCGGCGCCAGCCCCATCATCGGGGGGGGGGCTGGCGTTGGGTCCGAACCCTTGTTGACAGGCATCAGCCTAAGGGATGACGTCGGGGCAGCGTCAGCACCACTGTCGTTGGGGTCTGGCGTGAGGCGGACTGGCGACTGTGGAGAAGGGGATGTC
Organism: Neoceratodus forsteri; assembly: GCA_016271365.2. NCBI lineage: Eukaryota > Metazoa > Chordata > Ceratodontiformes > Ceratodontidae > Neoceratodus > Neoceratodus forsteri. The sequence goes on along the minus strand of CM057451.1, from coordinate 264,089,586 downwards.
CGAGCTGATGTCGGGGACAGAACCGGCATCGGATGGACCGGCGTCATTTTCACCACTACCGGCGGCGGAATAACCTTCGCTGGGACCGAGGGGTAGTGGGAGAACGAGGGTCCGGCGTCCACTTGTCCTTGTGACCCGACAGGCGTCGTTCCTTGTCCTTGGACGGACGATGGTCGGGCTTTTCACTTGAGGTTTTCTCGGCCGAACGCCAGTCAGCAGCTGGAGGGAGGAAGCCCTACCGGTCGCAGGCCCAGAGGCCTTACTCGACTTCCGGGAGTCGGCTTTTGAGGAGGAAGCAAAGCGGGAGGAGCACTTACTCAAACCCTTGGACTTTTCAGGCTGAGAGACCTTCAAGGGCTGGAGGGAAGTAAGAGAAGAAGAAGAACCCACCGATGAAGGCCTGACCGTCGTGAGATGAGGGTCATGGCCCGACGATCCGGACTTCGAACCCAAAGACCGATGCTTCAAGTGGGATCTCCCTCTGTCCTGGTCCCGATATTTTTTATGGTGCTTGTGGGCATGCTGAGGTTTGGATTCCCCCGACGAAGAGGCCAGTTCCATAGCGGCGAGTTCTGATTCTGCTAGAAAGGCCGCGAGGGACTTCTGGCGCTGAATTTGCATCCACGAATTAAAGGCCTGACAATGAGGGCAGGCGTCGGTACGATGGTCGGGCCCCAAGCAATTAAGGCACGCAGAATGTCCGTCTTTCGCAGGAATCTGTCGCCCATAAGTGCAATTTGTTCGAATGAGATGACATACAGATCGAAATTCGATTCTGAGGGAAATCTACCATGTGGAGAAAGAGCAATTGTACTAGCCAAACGCTGAACTAACCCTCACTGTGCAAGGGAAAGAAACTAGAGCATGTGGGGAACTCCTCCCTTATATAGGGCGTGTGTCGGGGTGGAGCAGACATCGCTCCCACGTTGGTATTGCTAGAGAAAAAGTTGCCAGAACCGCCGCCAGTCCTCATTGTTTGAACCTGCTGCAAGAGCTTCTACTCGAAGTAAGATCAACATATACCACTCCTAGAACTACTGTTACAGGTGAGTAACCTGTGTTTCTAAGCTCGTGGATATGTTTTTCTATCCACACTGTTTGGCAGACTCCAAGCAGTTCTCAGAGAGGAGGGAGACAAGGCGCACACCCCCTACTTGGGAAACACGAGATTGCAGAACTGAGGCCCAAAACCAGCATCCTGGCATGACTCTAGGTCGATGCAGTAGTGGGTGATGAAGGTGTTTGCTGTTTTCCAGGTAGCAGCCCGACAGATTTCCTGGATAGGGATGTCCCTCAAAGCAGCTGACACAGCGGTATGGTGGGTGGAATGAGCTCTTAACCCTCTGGGAGGCTCCTTGCCCGCCAACCTCTAACAGAGGTCGATATACGTTCAATGGCCTACGCAGCCAGTAAGTGTTATGTTTGTGCAACTGTGTTACTTAGGTTTTGGCAGTTCGCACTCTCTATTCCAGAGGAATTACCACTCTGTAGGGGGTATCAAAAGCACGGAACCCTCTAGAGGGTTCCACCCCCAGAGATGCCGCAGGATGCTTCCCTTAGCTAAAAGTACCTTACGAAGAATCACCAGGAGAGAGACACTGCCGCTGGAGGAGGAGGTGGGGAGGATGGTGGGGCAAAGAAAAAGTGCTTCAAAAGGAGGCTGAGGGGAACTGCTTATATAGCTCAGGAAATGGGAGTGGCTGGCTGCTTGTCCATCGAACCATAGGCGGAGCCTTCCAAATGTGATCCATCTGCTGATCATCCGCTTGGCTGCAGGTCTGCCAGATGCGGCTTCAGCATAGGTGACAAACAGTTGGCGAACCTCTCCCCAAACTTCCGCCATTCTCTCCTTACAATAGGAGAGAGCTCATCTCAGGTCCAGAGTATGGAGCCTGTACTCAGGGTCCGAGGTGTAGTTCGGGTATAATGCAGGTACAGTCATTACCTGGTTCAGATGAACTCTGACACCACCTTCGGGAGGAATTTTGGGTACGGGCGCAGGACAACCTTGTCCCTGCGGAAGACCAGGTAACGAGACTCCACCGAGAGCGCCTGGAGCTCCCCAGTTCTTCCGGCTGACGTAATAGCCACCAGGAAGGCGGTCTTCCACGACAAGTGTGACATCTCACACTTCTGCATCAGTTCGAATGGCTTGTCCATGACTTTGCCAAAGCCAGCAGTAAATCCCACGGAGGTGGAGGTTCACGCACCAGAGAGGATATGTGATCGAGGCCTTTGAAGAAACACCAGACCACCGTCTGCTAACCGGGCCACGCCCGGTAAGCAGAGACGGCTGCCAGGTGCACCTTGAGGGTCGTAGGCCGAAGATCCCCTTTGGACACAGACCAAGGGTAGTTTAGGATGCAAGCCACTGGACTGGACAGATGATCCAGGCCCTTACCCTGACACCAAATGGAAAACCTTTTCCATCTGAAGGCATAGCACCTCCTGGTCAACTCCTTCCTGGATGCTTCCACAACTGTGAGTACATCCTCAGAGAGACCTAGAGCCTGGCACTCTAGCCTCTTAGGAACAAGGCTGTCAGGTGCAGGTATTGAAGGTCCGGATGGAATACCTTCCCCTGACTGACTGATATCAGGTCCGGGCGTGCTGAAAGACACCTCGGGAGCCTGCTGCTGAGGCTGAGGAGATCTGGATACCAGAACTGACGTGGCCAGTCTGGGGCTACCAGGATCACCTGCGCCTTGTCCCTCTTCACCTTGAGAAGCACCCTGTGGATCAAGGGAAATGGAGGGAAGGCGTAGAAGAGGCCTGGGGTCCATGGCCTCGAGAAGACATCCCCTGCAGCAAGCCCTGCTGATAGGGGGGCAGGCATGAAACAGCCTCAGCTTGGTGTTTTCCCGGGAGGCAAACAGGTCCACCAACGGTTTGCCCCAGTGAGAGAACAGACTGAGTACTACCTCCAGATGGAGAGACCACTTGTGGGACGTCTCACCCACACGGCTTAAGAGTGTCCACCACTTGATACGAGGCTCCTGCCCCATGGACGGGTAGGAGATCTTCCTCCAGTCGGCTTACAAGGGTCCAGATGTGGAGCGCTTCCCTGCACAGCAGTCGGCAGTGCATGCCGCCCTGTCTGTTGAGGTAGTACATGGTCGTGGTATTGTCCGTCTGGACTTGAACCACTTGACCAACAAGGAGCGGAGCGAATGCTGACAGCGCCAGTCTGAAAGCTCTGAGCTCCAGCAGGCTGATATGGTATTGGGATTCCTCGGGGGTCCAGAACCCTCGGGCTCTGTGGTTCCCCGTGTGGGCTCCCCAGCCTGTGAGAGATTCATGAGTCATGAGGACGACTGTTGGCTCGGGGCAGACAAACGGGGATCCCTTCCTGCAGATGATCCAGGCCGGTCCACCATTGGAGAGAGAGAGAGAGCGCGTCCCACATCTTTTGGGTCACAGTGATCAGGTGGTGGAAATGAACTTGGCACAAAGTCCACTGGGCGGCCAGCTCCCACTGAAGGGGGCGTATATGCCACCAGGCCCATCGGACCATGGTGGTGCAGGCCACCATGTACCCTAGAAGGCGCAGAAAGTCCTGGGCAGGGTCCATGTGCCCAACCAAAAATGACTGGACAAAGAAGGAGAGAACCTCCGCTCTGTCTGCTGAGAGCTGGGCTCTGGCTCGGCAGGTGCCGAGCTCTGCCCCGATGAAGCATATCACCTGCGAAAGTACGAGCTCCGACTTGGCCTCGTTGATCAGGAGGCCAAGCTGAGTACAGGTTTGGGGGGACAGGTCCCTGGACCTCTCCACCTCTTGCTGGGTGGAACCCGCTAAGAGCCAGTCGTCGCGGTAGGGATAGACTCTGATCCCTCAACACGGAAGGTGGGCTGCCACCACTACAATGCATTTGGTGAAGACCCGTGGGGCTGATGACAGGTCAAATGGCATGGCTCGGAAATCGTAAAGGGTTCCCTCGGATCAGAAGCGGAGGAACCGCTGATGAGATGGATGGACTAGGATGTGAAAAATCGCATCCTGGAGATCCAGGGAGAAGACCCACATGTTCTGCTCCAGGGATGGTATGATCTGGGACAGTGTTACCATCCTGAAGGTGCGTGGCCTGAGAAACTGGTTCAGGTCGTGCAGATCTAGAATGGGGCGCCAGCCCCTCGTCCGCTTCAGGACCAGGAAGTACCCGGAAATGAACCTTGGGTAAAGCAGGGTGTCTGTGACTCTGACCCTGACCTCCTTGAGGAGGAGTTGGGTGTCGTTGTCTCGGAGAGCTGACTGAGTCTGCACAGACAGCATCTCTTCCCATGGGTTGCGGGCTCGGCTGGGAGGGTACTGCTCGAATTGCAGAGGCAGACCCTAGTGGACCACTTCAAAGACTCTCCTGTCCATGTTAACAGTAGACCAGGCGGAAAGAAAGTGGAGGAGCTGGCCCCCCACAGGAGGACCCAGAACTGGCATGAAGAGAATAGGGGTGGCAGCCCCTATCCCGTCACTGGGCAGACTTGGAGGAAGGGGGTCCAGATTGGAAACTGCCTGAACCACGACCTCCCTGTCTGTGGGCCGCTGGAGGCCCGGACTTGGGCCTGGGGTGCCAAGCCTGTGCCTGCATACCCTGAAAAGGGGGTTGCTTGGCCACAGGAACAGGGTGCGGAAATGGCTTTTTCTTCTGCTTCTTGGCGCCTTGAGCGTCTCTCTGAGCAGAAGTGGCCGAGTCCAAGGTGGCACTGGACTTCTCGGTCCATTGTAGGTGACCATCCACACCTGGGCCGAAGAGATCGGTGCCCAGGAAAGGAACATCAATAAGCTTATGCTGCATATCTGCCGTAAAGGAGGAGAGCCTGAGCCAAGCCCTATGGTGCTTGGCAACCGCAGCTGCCAACATGCGGGCGCATGGGTCCCCGAAGTCCATGGCCGTCTGGAGTTGCAGTTTGGCAACAGCCCGACCCTGGTCCTGGACCTGTTTGACCGTAGTCTGAAGGTCCACAGGGAGGTGAGGGAGAACCTCATCCAAAGACCCTAGAAGGGCGTGGGAGAAATGCGCCATGACGACGGCCAAGCTAGCCTGACGGAGGCACAGCGAAGAGGCAGCATAGACCTTCCTGGCAGAGTGGTTCAACTTTTTGGATTCCTTGTCTGGAGGTCTGCCCATGCCTGCCAAGCTGCCTGTGCATCTGAACACGGATTCGGTCAGCAGACCCTCTGCAGAGGGATGTTCAGTGAACCCCGAGAAGGACCCAATGGGCACCGGTACTTGCGGGCCATCTGGGCAGATGGTGCTGGGCAGGAGGCAGGGTGCTGCCAAAGCTCCAAAGCTGGACCAACAATGGCCTCGGCCACTGGAAAGCCTTCTGTCAGAGTGTCCCCTCTCTTAAGGATGTCCATAAGAGAGTATTCAGCCCGTCTCTAGACGGGCTCAAGGGGCATCCATGTAGATTCAGAGATCAAGTGAAGAATCCCCAAGAAGAACAAAGAGCATTCCTCCGTTGAGAGACAGCCCACTGACTCATCGTCTACCAGATGAGAGTGTAGGTCGGAGTCATCAGAATCCAGGGTATCCGGATAAATTGACCGGGCCATCAAGGTCCCCCTCCACGCACCTGGGGCGGTCAGGCATGAGGGTAAATGACAACCGACGAGGAAGACCCAGAACAATCCAAGATTCCTTTGTAGAAGCCCCTACCAAAGGCTGTTTAGGCGGCTGTTCCACCACTATCGGTGGAGAGGTCGATTTTGGCCAAACCGGGGCGGGTTTCACCGGCTCTGCGGGCAGGGGAACCGTTTTAATCGGTTCCAAGGGAGTCGGCTTCGGCCTAGAAGGCGAAAATCAAGTAATGCCCAGTGTGGAAACCATGGCCGGTTTCTGAATGGACAAAATCAGCCGTTGCCACATAAGGTCTTCGTAGCTTTGACAGAGTTTCCACCGAAGCCTCCCCTCATCCGAGGAGGACGAAGCCGAATGGCGTCGGCGGCACTTTTTTTTTTTTGAGCGCTTATGTGCCTTCCTTGGCCTACCGTTCGAGGGGGGTCCGAGATCTCTACCTTGACTGTCAGGGTGACCAACTTGGTTGCTCAGGAGATACTGGGGAAACCAGTGATTTTCCCTGATCTGGGACTGGCTCCTCCATGGGATTGCTAGCGGGCTGGGTCTCTTCATCGGGGAGAGGCAGGACTGAGGTCCTAGTGAGAGAGTTGTCGGCCTCGTCGGGCTACAACAGATCGACAGGGTCGAGAATGATCTCGACCATGTCGCTGATTGAGACCTCGACCGGCTGACCAGACGGCAGGGCCGAGAAGCCAGCGGCCGAAGTCGCAATCTCAACCGAAGTCAAGACTGGAGATCCCTGGGACTGAGATCACTCTCGATCCCAAGAACGTCTTCGCCAAGATGAAGAATCTCTTGGTTCCTTGTCCTTTTTACGGGACTGGGACACATGCGAGCCCGAAGGTCCCTCACCCTTGGTGGGGTGAGACTGACACATCTCCCAAAAGGAGCCTGAGAAGGTCAAGCCCTGATTGAACGGAACGAAAATTGGCTGAGAGGAATGATCCGCGGCCCGCGCCGCCTCTTCCTCAAAGGCCTGCATTTGTTCAAGCTGCTCGGCGGACTCCACAGCTGCGGAGACCGCCCACCGGGCCTCTTTCCATTTGACTGGTGGATTCCGTTTCCCCGGCCTGCCCAATTTTAAACGTGCGAGATGATCGTCAAGGATGTCAGGGTGGAAAGCTAGACACATCTCACAGACCTGGGTGTCATGGCCGACACCCAGACAGTATACGCACATGACATGCGAGTCTGTGCACGACATCTTCTGTCCGCACGAGCACCGATGGAATCCGGGAGAAGATTTCTCCTTCCATCGCGGTCGAGATGGCAAAATTATGATCACTAACTCTAACGAGTTTAATCTTCAGAAAATCCGAAGTTTGAGAAACCAGGGCCTACAGAGCGCGGGAGCAGTAAGAAGGTAACCTGAATCTTCCAGTGGAAAGGAAGATCTGGCGTCATGGGGCGGAGCCGAGGGTTATACCACCAGGGTTGGTGGGAGGAACCAGCTTTAAGACCTTCCGGCAAGACTTAAACGGAAAGAGACATGCCAAACAGTGTGGATAGAACAACACATCCACGTCTCTAGAAAGGGGCGTGGGGTGGGTACATGCTTCCTGAAGAGACCTGCCCCCTCAAGTGCCCTTGTTTTTAATACGACGGAGGCAGGTCTGGAAAGGAAAGGAAAAGGAGAGACTGCCCAGAAGCCTGGCCATTGCGGGGGAAGGTGGGTGGGTTGCAGTTATAAATGGTGAAGATGTTCTGGAAGATTAAGAATTACGGTGAGTACGTCATTTTCATATCTTCCAAGACTCAATCTTCATGTTCATCACTGGTGGGTCTGAGTGCCAAGCTTACCGTAATAGTAGATCTTTAAGAGAATTTCTTGCAACAGGTCACACACTAGGAACCTCTCTCAGTCAGGTACCAGGATCACACGGAAGCCTTTCGCTAGCAGTCTTCCTGGGGCCACGAACGATGTCAGTGTCATCACGTTTGTGCTACCCTATATAGCTGTGGGCAGCCCCATACCCTCCTCAGTTCCCTGTCGGAGTCCACCCAGCGAGGAGAAGCTCCAGAGGGAACTCAGGAGAGCCAGAAAAAAATAAAAGCCACAAAAAACGCCGGAGCAGAAGGTAGACCATCCTAGAAAGAGGAGGATTGGGGGGATATGAAGGTGGAAGGGAGGGAAAAAGGTGACCTACTGCAAGAGATAGTACAGTTACGTAGGAACTTACCATAACAGTAGATCTTCGAGAGAGGTTCCTTCAGTAGATCATCACATATAGGACTGGTGCCACCTGGAGTCGGGCTGCACGGCAGACTTTTCTAGCAATACCTGACGGGGACCGCCCACCCAACGCCATCAGACTGTATATAATGGTGGTCCCTCATTTCTCCTGTCTCCGCCAGAGCCAAGAAGAGGTCTGACAGCAGGAGCGAACAGGATTTGGAGTCCCTGTAAAACAGAAATGAGGGGAAGGAGGAAGGGAAGAATATGACCTACTGAAGGAACCTCTCTCGAAGATCTACTGTTACGGTAAGTTCCTACGTAACTGTACTATCTTACTTCAAGAGGGTTCCTTCAGTAGGTCATCACATATAGGACAGAGTCCCAAACAGTCCCGCCAAGGAGAAACCGAGAGAAACTAAGGAGGAGGAAACATAACTCCAATGGAAAAAACTGAGATCCAGAATGGACCCAGTCTAGGAGAGAAGGCCCTGTAGGACGGCTAGGCTAAAACCAGCCCTCTGCCTAGAAGCAATGTCCAGACTATAATGCTTGGTAAAGGTATGGACAGCACTCCAAGTAGCAGCCGCACAAATGTCGGCCGCAGAAACGTTCCGCAAGAAGGCTGCGGAGGCAGCCATGCCCCTAGTAGAATGACCTCTGATAGAACCCGGCAGAGGCTTCTCGTACTTCTGGTAACAGAATCTAATGCAGTTGCCTAACCACTTGGACAGGCCCTGCTTAGAAACCGGTTTGCCCTTTGATCTCGGGGCAAAGGAGACAAACAACTGCTCGCAGGAGCGGAACTCTTTGGTCCGGTGGGTGTAACAATCGAGAATCCCAAGGACGTCCATCGTATGAAGGGGTGCCTCACCTCTGTTACGGGGATGGATAATACACCGGAAGCTCTACTGCTTGATTCAGCGTGGCTTCTGACACCACCTTGGGAAGAAACTTTGGATTTTTTCTGAGGACCACCTGGTCCCTATGAAAATCAGACAGGGCTCCTTGCAGACTATTTATTTTTTTTATTTATTTAGTTTTTGTTGACCGGGTAAGTGCACTAGACAAATCCTGCCTATTTTCGGGCACGACCTGGAGGAAGGGGATACTGATGAATGCCAATTGACCTTGAACCAGATTAAGCTGTTGGTGGTATTTATAGTGAATGAGGGAAATTTGGCCAGGACACCGGGGAAATTCCCCTGCTTCTTGTGAGCAGGGGGACCCATTTTTCTGGTGGGACTAAGAAGGCGGAGGAGGAGGAGGACAGTGGAGGAGGACATGCTGTGGCTGGTGAGGAGAAGGTTGTGGAAGTGGCAAGCAAGGAGACCGCACAACTTGCAGAGACAGATTCACAGCTAATTTCATTCTTGGAGTGTGAAGGGGAAGAAATCTACCATGAAACGATATCGACTAAAGAGCCGTTTGAGTTAACGACTGAAACTACTAAAGTCGAAGAAGACAACAGGAGTTCCTTAATTGCTATGTCAGCGGAGGATCCTGCTATAACTTCAGCTATGAATGTTGCAGAGTGTAGTTCAGAAGCAAATGCGCTGATCACCCGGGACATCCGGGTCACTAGTCGGAATGGGGAACTAAACACAACAGAGAGGCAGTTGCAACCGAGTGCAGCACAGCCTGTGAATGATAAAGAGATCCTTTCGGAGAAAAGCGTTATGAACCCGGGAATAATACAGTTTCCAGATGGTTTGAAAGATTCGTCGACCATGAGTGTTACGCAGTCTGTTCCCTCTAGTGTGATGCTGGCTCAACCGGTGAGTACATCCCAATCCAACACTGAAGCTAAAACTGTTAATTTAAACAAGGAGACAGGTTTTGTTTTTAAACCTGCAGAAGGGATCAATATGTGTTCCTCTTTTCAATACCCGGTAAAATATCAAACGGATGCTCACAATCAAGATGGGGGTAACAGAATTTAGATTTGGGACAAAGATAACTACGAAGATGGATATTGGGAAGCTGCTAACACCTTCAGAAAACCAAACAAATATTTCTGAGTCACATGCAGAAATACCTGTTTCTTCTACTGTCACAAGAATTGCTCCTCTAGCGCATGATAACACTTGGTCACCTCAAGGGGCCCTGTTAGCAGCTGGTTGGGAGTAAAATGTAAATGGAGTCTGGTCTCCAGACTTAGCATGGGATACAACATTGGACCTACCTAGTGACTCCCCTAAGTGGAAACCTGGTGGTGAACTTGATTTGGTTGAAACAGGAGGGGGATGTTGAAAAGATTACCCTTCAGACAGTCAAAAAAGATAATCCTGATGCTAATGTGGCTGTAAAGGAAAATGTTACCAAGACTGTTCTAACAGACTCACTTAGTGAACTGCATACCTTAGATAAACCCTTAATGTCTTCATTATTTAATCAAGCAAAAAGAGAGGCAGCGCCTAGACGTAACGCTGTACGCATTAGATATAATGGGAGGCTGGCCAATAGGCCAGATAGGTATTATGTGGGGAAATCACTTATTAAAGATTCTCTTCGGTTCTCTCCCAGAGAGGTATTTGCTTTTATTAACATCTCGGGAAAAGATAATTATGATGTTAGTTTCCGTTCAGCATATTTACTAGGTAAGTTTTGGGAAAGGTATGAGCAGGTGAAGTTTTCCCCCATATGGACCCCTTTTTTTAGTTATTCCACTCTCCAAACCTTTAATAAAACATGCAACTGTTATGTTTAGGAACGAGGGAGTTCACGTTGAGGACATCACTTATTGGTTATCCCTGAAATGTGATATACAAGGAAATCCTGAGCCAATCCTAGACACAGAGCAGTTCTGGACTGGTGGATGGAAATTTAAAGTTAAATTAAGGCAATCTGAAAAAGGGGTAGAACATATTTGTAACTCCTTCCTGCTGGGAAGAGATAGAGGGGTTTGTTTTTATAGCGGACAGCCTAGAGCCTGTTATAAATGCGGTTCAAAAACTCACATCTCAAGCACTTGTGACCGCCCAAGACATGATAATTGTGGAGAGGTAGGCCATGTCACAATGCAGTGTGTTAATAATACAAGGTGTGATCTTTGTGAGGAATACGGCCATGCTTTTAGAGAATGCCCCTGGGCGGTAAAGAACAAGGCCTCAAGCGGAAGCATTGATTTGATCATTCATCATGCCCAAGAGGCAGCGAATAGATCAGTAAGTGAGCTTAAGGTTGCGGAACCCCCCCACCACCACCACCACATAAATCAGTTGATATTCTTCCAGTAGAAAGGGTGATTCTCCCTTCTCCCCCCCCACCTTTAGAGATAAAAACCACATCACTAAAAGTGGAAAAGATTGTCCAAAATACAGAATTATTAGAACCTGTCTGTTATAAGGAACCAGAGGATAAGACATCAGAGGCTTTGACACAGCAATTACCATTCCCTCCAAGGAGGTCCACTAGGCACTTTAAAGCTGTCCCACCCCCAGCCACAGAATCTGAGGAATCACAGAATCCATATTCAGCTCTTTTTCCTACTTGGGGAGACTCGGAAATGGAAATTGGAGATTCTGACTCAGAAAAATCAGTACAGGGAATTTTGGGAGTACCTATAGAAAATTACAAAGGAAAAAAAAAGAAAAGAAGAAAAAAATAAGGCTTAAGTTACTAATATGGTTTGACAATGGGATTTCTTTGGGCTTCATTAAACACTCACAGTATATCGAACAATATTAAACGTAAAACAATTTTCCATTTGATACATGATATGAATATTTCAGTCAGTTTTTTGCAAGAGACCTGGATGTTTTCAAAATAACAAATTTATTCCTTTAAGCATGATTGGCCATGGGGACCTTCCTATTGGTCTTTTGGCAGAGACAAAGCAGACGGAATTGGGATTCTTTTTAATTCTTACTATTTTACACTATATAAGTTAATTGATTTAGTTCCTGGGAGAGTATTAATAATAGACAGTGAGTGGCAGTCTAACACCTATAGGTTAATTAATCTCTACAACCCCCAAACAAAATCATCTAGAATTTCATGTCTGAAAGATATTCAACCTTATTTGGTTACCTCCTTACCTATTCTATGGCGAGGCGATTTTAATTGTAATATTATGATGAAAGGGGTAACTACCAAAAAAATTTATTGTGATTCAAATTGTTTAAAAACAATCATTAAACTGGCAGATTTAGTTAATTGTAACCAGATAGAAAGGGAGAGCTATGGTTGTACCTTTTTTAAAGGGAAGAAAGGTTCGATTATAGATTATTTGTTGATTTCTAAGAACATTAAGGTCTCAGAATTTAAAAGAGTACCTGTAGAATTTTCAGATCACATGTTACTCCAAGTGGGAATAGAAGTTAGTAAAAATCAGAACTCACGGAACAATAGATGGAAATTAAATACTTCCATTCTACAGGAGCAAATGGTAACAAACTCAATAAAACTGATCTTAACGGCCAGATTATCGGTAGTTTTTCTATATTCAGAGTTAGGAGTCTGGTGGGAGGAAACAAAAAAAGACTATTAAATGGTTTAAAAAATACGACATTCGTCAAAGGAACTCTAAATTCCTGACATATTTGAAACTCAGAGCTCATCTACAACATTTGATTTCGATTGCAAACACTTCAAAACAGGATTATTCCTTACAAATTAATAATATTAAATTACAAATGAGACAGTTACAATATGATAGGGCTAGAACTTTACAAGCCTTATTAAATAACCATACAGGAAAGTCCGTTATCGGGGACCCTTATATTTTATGCAAAAGAATTAGAGATTCAACAACCTTAGATTTCTTAGAAACTAAGTCGGGTAGAGTAAACAATGTGAAATTAATTAGCACCTGTATTCAAACACATTTTCAGGAACTTCAACCTCAAAATGATCCTAATATTCACGAAATTAATAATTATTTAGGTCTTTTTCCTCCCATAAGTTTAGATAAAGAAATGGTTGCCAACATGAAAAATCCCTTTACACCACAGAAAATAAAGGCTGTAATTTCAAACCTTAAAGATAATATTTCCCCAGATTTGGATGGTTTATCTAATCCTTTTTAAAAGGTTTTTCATGCAGAAATAGTACCTTGCTTAACAGTATTATTTAATAATTTCCTCATCGGAAAAGCCATTCCAAGTAATTTTTCTGAAGGGCTGCAAATATACATCTTTAAATCTGGGGATAAAGGGAATATACAGAATTGGAGACCAATTACCTTGCTAATCTCAGATTACAAAATTTTAGCTACCTTAATTAATAATCGACTCAAAAAAATGGCAAATATAGTCATTTCACCAGTACAACATTGTGGATTAACTGATAGGAGAATTCAATCTGTATTAACTACAATAAGGGATTTGATTGAGCATTTGACTGAATTGGGTACTATGGGCCGTCTGATTTCACTGGATTTGGAAAAAGCATTTGATAGGGTAAACCATGTAATTCTATTTACAACTTTAAATTATTTAGGAATTTCATTTGATTTACTCAGTCTGATAAAAGGTTTGTATGCATCAACCACGGTATAACCTTACATAAAAGGGACAATAGGTACAAAATTGGTAATTAAAACTGGGGTTCACCAATGCTGCCCATTAAGTCCATTACTGTACATATTTGCATTAGAACCCCTGATTAGAGCTGTAAGTCTTATCTCAAAATTGGAGGGCTTTAAAATTCCCTACACTGATTCTTTCCTAACAATCCAAGCTTATGCGGACGATGTGTGTTTATTTTTTAAAAAGGTAGAACAACTGAAAATCTTTTTTAAAGAGTTTCAAATATATGCTAACCTCTCTAATGCTAAAATTAACTATTCAAAATCTAGAGGTCTATTAATGGGATGTACCTTTCAGACACCCATACAATTTAGAACTATTAAAATAACAACTGAACCTATTAGTATTCTGGGGGTCATTTATGGAACACAGAATCTTCCAACCGATAACTGGAATACAGTATTGGATAAAGTACAAAGGAAAATTAATAAATGGAAGCAGTTCCGCTTTAGTAAAATAAAAAGAGTTCAAATATTAAAACAATTTAATATTACCATGTTTGCAATATATAGAGGTAATTTATCCCTTACCCACTCACCTAGAAACAAAACTATATAGTCTCTCTTTTCAGTTATTTTGGGGCAATAGACTTAATCCGATTAAGAGATGTTATACATATTTGGATAAAACTAAGGGAGGTGTAGGAATGATTGATCCAGTGGTTTTCTGCTTTACTTTGTTTTTTGCACAATTATTTAAAAATACTATAGGTCTCCCAGCCAGATATAACGAATTATGGTTCAAGTCAGCAATAGATCGTTATTTAGCAGTTTGGAGACATTATGTACCTAAATTGGACCCTCACATTCCCCTTCCCGCCTTTTTTTAGGCCTGCTGCCCAAAAACTTTATAAATGGAAGACAGTTAGAAACCAAATTAGTAGGTGCTCCTCTTAAAGATTATATACAGAAGTAATGGCATTTATTTAAGTCACACTGACTTTAAAGTGTCTGTTGGAAGCTCAAACTTACTGCAAAGAACAAACTGCAACTCCATTTAGGACCTGGAAACCTGATTAAAGCATAATACTGCAGAGCACTGGGTAAGAAGAGAGATACACTTTCTACAAAAAGTTTTATTTGTATTTTTCCTTATTGGCATTAAGCAGAGAATTGCAGGATTCCTTTTAAAAGGGTAGTAATTTAATAACCAGAGTGAGATACAACTGAATTTGCTTGAGTGCGGGGGTTGAAACCTAGCATTTTGAAGGATATTTTTGTAACATTTTAAGTGTCCTGCTGGCTGAGGAGTGAGTTCATTTTTATCCCTGGACTCAGTAGAGTGGTTTGGTTTGTGTTGGAGCCGTGGTCTAGTAAATTGTGGTGTTAGTTGTATTACTATAAAGGAGACAGTACTCACCAGGGTGGTGGAGCAGTTGTGTATCTGATTGTTTCTAACAGTCACCAGTGGCTGTGCACTACCCACCCACCCTTCCCCACCCCCACCCCCAGGCGCGCATTTCCTTTATAGCCACAGTTCTGACATCACTTCCTCAATAGGTCTTGGGGCAGAACTGTCATATTCCTAATAACCCTGCAACGTGCATAAAGAGTAGTTACACAAAACAAATAATAATACATATATAATTACATATTGTATAGAATAAGGGAGCGGGACATGTGGGGAGTGGTGCAATGCACTGGCTGTGGGGCAGCAGTTTTCCGGAAACATTCTGGAAACTGCGTTGCTGTCCTATTTGTAGGCAACTGTCAGCTCTGAGAGAGGAGTTGCCCACCTCCAGGCTGAACTAGCAAGGACTAAGAGGCCTCCCTCCCAAAGAGCACCACTGCCACAACCACTGAGTCAGAGGTTTCGGAGTATGAAGAGCAGTAGGACCACAGTGGGTTCTGGGAGGTGCGGGTAGGACCAGAGGCGGCTCCCCAGTTGTACCTCTACACAAATCAGATGCCATTCTGGCAGAGCAAGGTTCCTCTATGATGGCACCCTCGGTGGAGACCCAGAAGAATGCTGAGGACATCCACAAGGGAGACCCACAAAAGTGTGGCAAGGGACACCACAGGGGAAGGAAACAGCTACTGATAGGGGACTCAATTGTTGGGGGGGTAAAACTGGGGAAGGGAGAAAAGGAAGTAAGTTGCCTGCCTGGTGCCATGGCTTGGAGGGACAAGAAGCGAATCCTCACAATTGTAGAAGCAGCATCACAGGAGAGAGAACTAGATATCATTGTCCACCTTGGGACAAATGACCTAGCTAAGCATGGGATCAGTGCAGTGCAGAATGAATTTGTGGAGTTGGGGACGGCCTCAGACGGGTAGCAAGCACAGTAACCTTCTCAGAGGTGCTGCCAGTCCATGGCAGGAATGAGGCTAGGGTACTGCACACCATGCAGTTTAATGAATGGTTGCAAAACTGGTGCAGAAACACAAGGCTTTGGCTTCATTGGGGACTGGGGTCCACCTGGAGATAAAGGTCTATACTGGTATGATGGTCTGCATTTGTCGCCAAAGGGACCAAGCTCTTAGGTGACAGGTTTAAATGCTTCCTGGCAAGCTTTTAAACTAGATGGGGGGACTGATAAAAGGCAGGAAAAGTCAAGCCTCCCCCACAAAACAGGGCAGGTAGTAGGGTAAACACTGAGGTACAGAGCTCAACACAGGGCAGGATGGGGGTAAATGGTAAAATAGATAAGAGCAATAAGAGCAGGGATGGGGGGAAAAAGGATCAAGCCAACATTAAATGGAGGGCAATGACTACTAATGCCTGTAGTCTGGGAAACAAGCTTGGAGCTAGTAGCTTTGATGGAAGATGAACAATTGGATATTGTGGCAGTCACAGAAACATGGTACACGAGAACCATGAATGGGATGTCAACATACCAGGGTACACAATCTACAGAAGGGACGGGAAGGCAAAGAGGAGGTGAAGTAGCTCTATACATAAGGGAAGGGATCAAAGCTACAGAACTAAAAAGTAAAGGGGGAGGACAAGAGGCACTCTGGGTTACCTTGGAGATGAGGAATGGCATCGCAATCCGCACAGGGGTTGTATACAGACCCCCGTCTCAAGGGGAGGAAATGGACAAGAAAATGATAGAGGACATTCTCAAAATGGCTGAAAAAGGGGAGATACTGTTGATGGGGGACCTGAATATGCCCGATGTTAACTGGAGGACATGTACTGTAGCCACATCCAAGAGCAGGGTCATTCTCGATGCCCTGCAGGGAGCAGACCTTAGACAGCTAGTGCTGGAACCCACTCAGGAGGGAGCAATACTAGACCTGGTACTCTCAAATGGAGAGAGGATCACAAATTTAGAAGTCAGTAGACAACTGGGAACAAGCGACCACTGCACAGTGTGCTTCACAATGAGCACAACCATGGAGATAAGCCATACAAAAACAAGCATACTGGACTTTAGAAGGCTGACTTTGGCAAAATGGGTGAACACCTGAAGAATGCACTAGCAAATGGCCAAATAGGAGGGGTGGAAGAACAATGGAGAAAAATCAAACTGCCATCATAGAGGCAACAAGTCTTTGTGTAAAACAAATAAAGAAAACAAAGCGGAGTAAAAAACCACATGGTTCTCAAAAGAGGTGGCAGGGAAGGTTAAGGAGAAAAAGGCTGCATTCAAAAAGTATAAGGAATCACAGAGGAGCACGACAGGAACTGTATCAATTAAACCAGAAAGAAGTAGGAAAGGCAGTCAGAATGAAAGGCACAAACCGAGGAAAAAATAGCCAACTCGGTCAAAAGGATAAAACCTTTTATAGGTACATTAGGAGCATAGAAGGTTAAGGGGGGATAGTGAAGATTAATAAAGGAGAGGGGAGGTGGGCAAGGGAGACAGTGAAAAGGCAGAGATACTGAATGAATATTTTGCTCAGTATTACAAAAGAAGATGAGGAGCAGTTACCTAAACCAGACAATAGAAGCACTCTGGGTGGGGGTTGATACCAGTCCATTCACAGAAGAAAGAGTCCTGAAAGAACTCCTAAAACTCAAGGTGAACAAAGCAATGGGGGCCTGACGGGATTCACCCCAGAATCCTAAAAGAACTAAGGGGGACCTAGTGACACTACTGACCACACTTTTAACAAATCATGGCAGGATGGGGTGGTACCTGAGGACTGAGGAGGCAGATGTGATTCCCCTTACAAAAGTGGGAGCAAGGCAGAAGCAGGAAACTACAGACCTGTAAGTTTGACCTCAGTGGTAGGGAAAATGATGGAATCACTTCTGAAAGAAAGAATTGTTGAGCACCTAGAGGCCAGCGGGGCACAGGACCCAAAGCAACATGGATTTACAGCAGGAAGGTCATGTCAGACTAATCTAATTGATTTCTTTGACTGGGTGACCAAAGTAATAGACCAGGGAGGGGCTGTGGATATGGCCTACCTAGACTTTAGCAAGGCATTTGACACAGTCCCGCACAAAAGATTAATAATCAAGTTAGCCAGCCTGGGAGTGGGTCCCAGGGTGGTAGCCTGGGTAGCGAACTGGCTGCACAACAGGACACAGAAGGTAACAGTGAATGGAACACATTCCGAAGAAAGGGGGGTTACTAGTGGAGTACCTCAGGGCTCAGTACTGGGTCCAATCCTCTTTAACATCTTTATAAGTGACATTGCAGAGGGACTGGAGGGAAAGGTATGCCTCTTTGCAGATGACACAAAGATCTGTAACACAGTTGATACACAAGACGGGGTAGAAAAGATGAGAAGGGACTTGGTAAGGTTGGAGGAATGGTCAGACATATGGCAACTTAGATTCAATGCAAAGAAGTGCAAAGTAATGCACCTGGGAAACAAAAAACCCAGGAGAAGAGTACACAATAACAGGGGAGGTACTAACAACAACAAAAACTGAAAGGGACCTAGGAGTAGTCATATCAGATGACCTAAAGGTGGGTAAGCAATGTGAGAAGTCGGTAAGGAGAGCCAGGGGGATACTGGGATGCATAGGAAGGGGCATCACAAGTAGAAAAAGGGAAGTGATTATCCCCCTATACAGACAGTTGGTGAGACCCCATCTGGAGTACTGTGTGCAGTTTGGAGACCTCATCTACGCAAGGACATAGACAGGATGGAAGCAGTCCAGAGGAGGGCAACTAAAATGGTGCAGGGTCTACATCAGAAACCATATGAAGAGAGACTGAGAGAGCTTAATATGTATACCCTTGATGAAAGGAGGGACAGGGGACATGATAGAAACGTTCAAGTACCTCAAAGGGAATCAACAAAGTCCAGGAGGGTAGCATCTTTCAGAAAAAGAGATGTGTAAGAACAAGGGGGCACAGTTTAAAGATAGAGGGGAGACGGCTCAGGGGTAATGTGAGGAAATTCTTTTTCACGGAGAGAGTAGTGGATACATGGAACAGCCTTCCTGAGGAGGTCGTTGGGTCTAAAACAGTGGGGGAATTCAAACATGCTTGGGACAGACACAAAGCAATTATAGTGCGGGGTTGCAGGAAGCAGGCTGTTGGTTAACTAGAATCTGCAGCTTATCCAGTAGGTAGGGAAATGGGCAGACTGGGTGGGCCAAGTGGTCCTTTTCTGCCGTCAAAGTCTATGTTTCTCTGTTTCTATTTACCCAAAGCTTCCTGTCTTTAAAAATTGTCCATCAGCTTTGAATCAAAATGTAATTAACCAGTTAAACAATCCTAGATTACCTCCCTATATGTGGGAGACTCAATGGCTAATCATGTATGGGCGTCTCAATATTAGGGGGACAGCAAAATATAAAGCTAAAGAAGAGAGGAACTGTCCTTATTTAAAATGTATAAATAAAGAAGAAACTATGGAACATTTTTTTCTTAATTGTTCCTTCTCAACAACAGTATGGGCATATTTAGCAAAGAAATGGTCATTAACTTGGTTGATAAATCCATCTTATGATTTGTTGATAATTGGTAATGTTCCTAAAAACCTAAAAAAATATAAGAAAAGTACTTTATGGGTGTGTTTAGCCTGTTTAAGATTTTGTTTGTGGCAAGTTCGATGTCAATGGGTTTTATACCAAAAGAAAATTTCAGAGGAAGCATTTTGTCAGTATGTCACTCTTGAACTACAAAAAGTATATCTGAAGGATTTACAATTGTATAATGTAGAGAAAGTTACGGTATGGTGGAAAGGATTTTCACACATTATTAAGTATAAATAGGAAGTTTATTGATTACGAGTCTGTAAGATTATTTATCCTAATTTTGTTTTTCATTTTTCTTTAAAGGTCACTGTTTTTTTTCCCCCTTACTCTCATTATAATTTTATAAATTTTGAAATGTAAATATTAGGAATTGTACAGTTCATGAACTTTCTGTATTATGTTTGCTTTGTATTTCATCATCATTATATATTAATAAAATCACCCCTACTCTTATCGATAAGTGCCATGGGATCTTTAACATCCACCTCAACTACCACCAATCCAGGCAGATGGGACCTCGGTTTAACGTCTCATCCGAAAGACTAGAGCGTGAAGTTCCGAAATCCTTCAGGCTGACGTCATAGCCACAAGAAAAAGTGCCTTCCAGGAAAGGAAGCGCAAATCACAGCTCATAACCGGCTCAAAAGGAGGAAGGGTGAGCTTTTCCAGGACGGAGTTCAAATCCCAAGGCGGAGTTAGACTGCAGACGGGGGGGGTTTCAGATGAAGCCACGGGTTTACCATCCACTAGCTCATGGTACATTGAGATAGCTGAGATATGGACCTTCAAAGAGGAGTAGGACAGACCAGAGTCACATAAGTGAAGGAGGTATTCCATGACTTGTGGGGCCGAGCAAGAGAAGGGATTCCAACCCTTAGTGGTCGCCCAAATAGAAAACCGCTTCCACTTCATGGCATAAGTGGAACGGGTAGAGCGCTTTCTAGCCTCAATGAGGACTTGAGCAACCCTGGAGGAAACCCCAAAACGGGAGATTGCTATATCTGCAGGAGCCACGCATGTAGATGCAGGGTCCTGAGCCCCGGTTGCAACGGTCGACCTTGATCCTGAGTCAGGAGGTCGTGAGTCACTGGAAGTGGAACCGGTAGTTCCTTGGAAAGCTGCTGCAGCAGCGGGAACCAGATTTGTCTCGGCCAGAGAAGAGCAATGAGAATCATCCTTGCTTTCTCCGCTTGAAGCTTGAACAGAACCCTCTGCAGAATGGGAAATGGAGGGAATGCGTACACAAATTTCCCTGTCCAAGATAGAGACAATGCGTCATTCCAGAAAGCACCGTGCCCTGGAACGAGCGAGCAAAACCTGTGAAGCGTTGCGTTGGATTCGGAGGTGAAGAGGTCGATTTCCGGACGCCCCCAACCTTGGAAGATGGATTCCGCCACTTCCTGAAGCAGTTCCCACTCGTGAGCTAGGGTCAGAGATCTGCCGAGACTGTCCGCCTGGACGTTTAAAACGCCTGGAACGTGCACGGCCATGAGGACCAGATGGTGCTGGATTGCCCAGTTCCACACCTGCATCACCTCCCTGCACAGGAGGTATGACCGGGTTCCTCCTTGTTTGTTGATATACCAAACTACCGACATGTTGTCCGTTTGGATTAGTAGTGATCCCTTTTGGAAGTAGGGCCTGAAATGCCTGTAAGGCGTACAGGACTGCCCTCAACTCCAGAACACCGATGTGCAAAGGAGACTCCACACCGGACCACAATCCCAGGGCTTGGTGCTCCCCAAGATGAGCTCCCCACCACATATTCGAGGCATCCGTGGTGAGGTTAGCTACTGGTGCAGGGCTCCGAAAGGGAAGTCCCACAGAAAGAGTGTGAGACTCTCTCCACCACTGCAATTCTTTCTAAACCACAGAGGAGACCAGAACCGGATGGTCCAGGTTGTCCAGGAGCTGATCCCACTGCCCTCGCAATGACCACTGAGCGACCCTCATGTGAAGTCTTGCCAGGGGAACAGTTGTGATGGCAGCCGCCATCAAGTCCAGAAGGCGTAGGATCTCCAGAGCTGGGATGGTTCTGCGAGAAGCCACGTTGGAGGCTTGGCAGATAAGGGTCTCCACCCTGTCTGGAGGCAGGAAGGCTCTGCACTGGACCGTATCCAGGACTGCCCCAATGAATTGAAGTCTCTGGGCAGGGATAAGGGATGACTTGGGAACAATGACTGTGATCCCTAGTCTGTTGAAAAGTTCCAGGGTAAAGGTAAGAGCCTCCAACAGGGAATCCCTAGACGGAGCAAAAATCAAACAATTGTCCAGGTAAGGGAAAACCGCAATACCCCTGCAGCGTAAGAATGCCGCGACCACTGCCAGGCACTTGGTAAAAACCCATGGTGCCGAGGACAGACCAAAAGGTAGCACTTGGAACTGGAAGTGTTCCCCTTGGAAGCGGAAATGCAAGAACTGGTGGTGGCTGGGAAAGATGGGGATGTGCAGGTAGGCGTCCTGCATATCTAGGGCACAGAGCCAATGGTTCTCTATGAAGAGAGGAAGGAGGCTCTGGAGCGTCAGCATCCAGAATTTTTGTACTCGACAAACTGGTTTAGTTGACTTAGGTCGAGTATGGGTCTGAAGTCCCGTCTTTTTTGGAACCAGGAAAAATTGGGGAGTAAATTCCCTTTCCCCTTTGCCTGAAGGGGACCTGCTCGATTGCTTTCTTGAGCAAGAGAGAGGGTTTACCTCCTTGCAAACTAGGAGGACCTGGTCCCGAGAATAGGAGGATTTCCGGGGAAGAGTTTCCAGAGGGACTTCCAGAAACTCTATGGTGTATCCTACGGATAATAGTTGCAGGACCTATTCGTTGGAGGTGATCGCTCTCCACTCCGGCACATGGAGGGCGAACCTCCCCCCCACCTGCTCCCCGTCGCGAGACTGAGGAGGCAGTGGGGCTGGGGAGTCAAAAAGTGGTGGGACGTTCAGAAGGAGGGCCTCCTGAACATCTCTGATTTTTGAAGGCAGGTTTGGTGGCTGTACACGTGGCTTTACGCTTCCCTTGGCGGTGCGCCTGAGTGTTCTTCCTCTGTCTCCAGGTCCTTTTCCGAAAGGGGCTGCTGTTGCTGTTGTTGAGAGCCCGATTGGTACATCGACCTCACGGACCTAAGTGCAAGTCCTTTGTCCTGTAGGTCTGTGATGATATCTTTGGTGTCCCCACCAAAGGGTACCGAGCCACTAAAAGGGGCGTCCTGAATCGCCGACTGGATTTCATTGGCGAGTCCAGAAAGACGAAAACAGGAATGCCGTCTGAGGGCTACGGCCGATGCCAAGGTGCGAGCCACCGAGTCATAGGTGGCGCGCAAGGCATGCCTACAAGAAACTTTGGAGAGGCAGTGATCCTTGGCAAGTTCCTCCTTCAAAGGCGAGGGGTTCTTGGACTGGATTTGTGCTTCTAGCCTGGCCAAGGTAGCCTTCTGGTAGGACACCATGTGGGCCACGTAATTGAGTGACCGAAGGGCGCACGTGGCCGACGAGTAAATCTTCTTCCCGAACTGGTCCATCTGCCTCAAGACTTTGTCAGGAGGAGAGGTGCTCATGTGCTTTGGTGTAGAGGAGCGATCATGAGCCGCAGAGATGACCACAGAGTCAGCCTTGGGATGAACCTTCAGAACCGGGGCATCCTTCAGCGCCCGGTAAAGCATGTCCGCCCGTTTGGGGACAGCTGGGAGGGTGTGAGGCATCTGCCAGATGGTAGTGGTGAGGTCTTGGTGAGGTGCCATCCAGGGAGGAATAGGGACCGGAGACAGAGACTCCAGGTCAAGATGCTCCGCCAGTCTCTTTCTCATGGGGTCCTGTTCCTCCAACTCCCAGTTGAAATACTCCTTCATGGACCTCAACAGATCTGAAAAGGCAGGGTTCTCTGGTGGGGACTTCGGAGACTCCTTGCCTTTCGTTTCCTCGGTGTCCTCTGGAACCTCCTCAGAAGTCGTCCACCTCCTCGACAGGACGACGTCTGGTATCCGGGAGGGAAATGTCCTGCCGAGTCTTCCCCGAGATGTGTACGGTGGTAATGGAAGAGCTGCCCGGGGAAGGAGACCTGGGAGACCGCGGTTGTGGGAGCCTAGTCTCCAGGTCTGAGACCTACACCGACCGAGCCCACTGCCACCAAGACTGGATTAAGGCCTTGAAATCCAGGTTGACCGGAGGGGAAGGGGGTGGAGGAGTAGGCTGAGGGGGAGGAGGAGGAGGAGGAGGAGGGGGATAGTAGCCCTGGAATCCCTTGGGTAGAACTGTCCAAAATTGCTCCATTCCGGAGCGGGGCCCCCGGGTAGTAGCCCCCAGGATATCCTGGAGGGTACTGCGGGACAGTTCGGGGTCTAGCATAAATCCCCGTCATCAGATCTGGCATCAGGGCTACCCACGTTGGACCCACCGTTGTATAAATGGGCAAAGGGTCCGGCGTCAGGACAGCCCACGTCAGGGGAACCAACGTCAGAACCGGCACCACCCAATCTGGCACCGGAAGGGGGTCTGGCGGCAGAACCAGACGAAGGGGCCCTGGCAGTGGAAAATGATCCGGCGTCGGGGCCAACAGCAGAGGCCGGTCAACCAGACCCGGCTAAGGAACAATTGAAGGGACAACATGCGTCGGAGGCGCCGGGAGCCTGCCCAAAGGTGGAGGAGAGGCCTCTATCGTAAGGCCGGATGGCCGGAGAGGAGCCTCCTTCTCCTTGACCCTAAGAGGAGAGAGCGGAGCAGACCCCGAGGCATCGACAGGGTCGAGGGGTTCTACGTTATCTTCGCCGGAGGCACCCGCCGTTGAATTGGAGGGTACAGGCAAGAAAGGAGGAAGAGGGAGAGGGACTTTCTCCCTCTGGTCCCGCTGGACGTCGGGTGAGGCGCCGTCAGGCCCCGACAGGGGACCCGTACCCGTGTGGTCGTCAGGGACAGCTGACTTATCGGGTGGAGTCGGGCGGGCGAGGAGCACCCGGCCGACTTATCAAACGAAGCCGGGCGAGTACCCACAGCCTGGGTAGCTGTCTTACCAGCTGCCGCGCAGTCCCCGGAGGAGCTGGGGCCGACTTATCGTCCAAAGCAGTGCGGTCACCGGAAGAGCTGACGGCCGACTGACCCGCTGTAGATTTCCCAGACTTACCATCCTTGCTGAGCAGCGGCTGGGCCTTGCTTGTTGAGGGCCTGGCGTCGTCCGCGGAATGCTCCCGCTCCCTAGATTTTTCATGTTTTTTAGAAGGAGAGGCCTATTCGGACGAAGAATGTCTAAGCCTATCCATTTTCTTCTTGAGAGAAGCCAAGTGGTCTTTTAGTAGATGGG
Organism: Neoceratodus forsteri; assembly: GCA_016271365.2. NCBI lineage: Eukaryota > Metazoa > Chordata > Ceratodontiformes > Ceratodontidae > Neoceratodus > Neoceratodus forsteri. Next base: position 264,065,139 of record CM057451.1, on the reverse strand, counting down.
CTTCCAAAACCTGCTGTCTCCTCTTTTTTGTGGCCTGACTGAAGGTCTGACACTCAGGGCAGGAGGAGACTGGATGGTCCGGGCCTAGACAGAGGACGCACTTGAGGTGACCGTCTTTGTGCGGGATCTGCGTGCCACAGGACGAGCACTTCTTCTTTGGAGAAAACATCAATAAGAAACGTAAATTAGTAGGAAATTAGCAAGGGAAAATTTGATGCAAGATACTTTCTTGACAATCGCTATATGGAAGTCTGCTATGTGACTGATGCAAGGCAACGTTGGGAAAGAACTGGAGGGCGGACGTGGGGACCCCCCACTATATACAGTCAAGTTGACATTGGTCACGTGACCTCGGGTGGGTGGTCGCCCGTCAGGTATTGCTAGAAAAGTCTGCCGTGCGGCCCGACGCCAGGTGGCGCCAGTCCTACATGTGATGACCTACTGAAGGAACCCTCTCGAAGTAAGATCTGCTGTTACTGTAAGTTCTTGCGTATCTGTTCTATCTTCTTCGAGGGTATTTCTTGCAGCAGGTCACACACTAGGAACGATTTCCAAGCAGTGACTCAAGAGAATCCCTAGGAGGGTGGAGGAAGGTAAGGGCTGACGAGAGGAGGCCCTGGAGCACAGTGAGGCCTAAGTTAACCCGTCTTCTACAGGCGATGCTCAGACTGTAATACCTAATGAAGGTATAGACCATTCTCCATGTGGCTGCACCACAGATTTCGTCCGTGGTAACTCCTCTGAAACAAACTGAAGCTGCCACGCCTCTGGTGGAATGGCATTTGACTGCTCCCGGCAGCTACTTGCCGTACTTTCTGTAGCAAAAGACAATGCAGTTAGCCAAACTTCTGGATAGACACTGCTTTGAAATGGGGATGCCCTCTTTCCCAGGGGTAAAGGAAACAAAAAGGTGTGAGGACTTTCTGAGGTCCTTTGTACGGTGAACATAACAGCAGAGAATTCAATGTACATCTAAGGTGTCGAGCAATGCTTAGGGGATTGGCATGCTCTGGGTAGTAGACAGGGAGGTGGATGGTCTGGTTGAGGGTGAACTCAGACACCACCTTAGGGAGGAACTTGGAGTTCATGCGTAAAGACACCCTATCTTTATGAAAAGCCAAACAAGGCTGCGCCCACGTAAGCGCCTGAAGCTGGAAAATCCTTCAAGCGGAGGTAATAGCAACCAAAAATACAGGTTACTCACCTGTAACAAGAGTTCTAGGAATGGTATATGTTGTTCATCCACACTGTCTGGCAGGTATCCTTGCCGCTTTAAATCTTGCCGGAAGGTCTTCAAGTTGGCTCCTCCCACCCACCCGGGTGGTAAAACTCTCGGCTCCGCCCCATGACACCAGATCTGGCCTGCTGGAAGCTCAGGTTGTGCGTCGAAGCTGGGGAGGTCGGGTGGGTCATGTGGATGAACAACATATACCATTCCTAGAACTCCTGTTACAGGTGAGTAACCTGTATTTCTAGGGACATGGATATGTTGTTCATCCACACTGTCTGGCAGACTCCTAGCAGTTCTCCGGGAGGAGGGAGGCAAGGCACACCCCTACTTAGGGAATAGAGACTGGAGAACCGAGGCCCCAAAACCAGCATCCCGGCGTGACTCAAGGTCGATGTGGTAATGGGTGATGAAGGTGTGTGCTGACTTCCAGGTAGCAGCCCTGCAGATTTCCTGGATAGGGACGTCCCTGGAAGCAGCCACCGATGCAGCAGTATGGCGGGTAGAATGAGCTCTTATCCCTCTGGGAGGCTCCACGCCTGCCAACTTATAGCAGAGATCTATGCAGGAGGTGACCCACCTGCCTATCGTCCGCTTGGCTGCAGGTCTGCCAGGTGCGGCTTCAGCGTAGGTGACAAACAGCTGGCGAACCTCTCCCCGAATTTCAGCCGTGCGCTCCTTATAGTGAGCGAACACCCTCCTAGGGTCCAGAGTATGGAGCCTATATTCGGCCTCCGAGGTGTGATTGGGGTAGAACACCGCAGAGTCAACACCTGATTAAGGTGAAACTCCGACACCACCTTCGGAAGGAATTTCGGTTGGGGGCGCAGGACAACCTGTGTCCCTGTGGAAGACCAGGTAAGGAGATTCGATGCAGAGTGCCTGGAGCTCTCCCATCCTTCTGGCTGACGTAACAGCCACCAAGAAGGCGGTCTTCCACGACAGGTGAGAGAGTTCACACCTGTGCATTGGTTCGAATGGCTTGCCCATGAGCTTTGCCAGTACCAGCAGTAGATCCCACAGAGGTGGAGGTTCTCGCACCGGAGGGGAAATGTGATCAAGGCCTTGGAAAAAGCGCCAGACCACCTTCTCCTGCACCGACTGCTTCCCAGCCTGCACCCGGTAAGCAGAGATGGCTGCCAGGTGCACCTTAAGGGTCGTCGACCTAAGCCCTTGCTGAGAAAGGGACCAAAGGTAGTCCAATATGCTCGCCAAGGAACAGGAGGAAGGGTCCAGGCCCTGTGACACCAAATGGAAAATCTTTTCCATTTGAAGGCATAGCATTTTCTGGTCGACTCTGACGGGACGCCTCAACTACGCTGAGGACCTCGCCGGAGAGACCAAGGCCTGAACTCTCAGCCGCTCAGGAACCAGGCCGTCAGGTGGAGGGACTGAAGGTCCGGATGGAATACCTTCCCCTGATTGACTGAGAGCAGGTCCGGGTGAGCTGGAAGCTGCCTCGGGAGCCTGGAGCTGAGGCTGAGGAGATCTGGGTACCAGTAATGGCGGGGCCAGTCTGGGGCTATCAGAATCACCTGCGCCTTGTCCCTCCTTGCTTTGAGAAGCACCTTGTGCATCAAGGGGAACGGGGGAAAGGCATAGAAGAGGCCCGGGGTCCACGGCCTTGAGAAGGCATCCCCCTGCAGCGATCCCTGCTGAGGGGTGCGGGCATGGAACAGCCTCAGCTTCACATTCTCCCTGGAGACAAACAGGTCCACCTGAGGCGTGCCCCAATGGGAGAACAGATCTTGTACTACCTCCGGCAGGAGAGACCACTCATGGGACGCAGCCCCTATCTGGCTTAGGGCATCGGCCAGGGTGTTGGAGGCTCCTGCCATGTGAATGGCTAGGAGATCCGCCTCCAGGCTGCGCACGAGTGACCAGATGCGGAGAGCTTCCTTGCATAGAAGCATGGAGCGCGTCCCCGCCTCTGGCGGTTTAGATAGAACATGGTCGTGGTGTTGTCCGCCTGACCCGGACCACTTGACCTCAAGAAACGGAGCAAAGGCGGTGAGAGCTAGGTGGACCGCCGGAGCTCCAGCAGGTTGATGGGCATCGACTCCCTCGGGACCAGAGGCCGTGGCGCCGGTGTTCCCCAAATGGGCACCCCAACCCAGCAGAGAGGCATCGGGTCGATAGAGAGAGACCGCCGGCTCGGCGGACAAACGGGATGCCCTCCTGCAGATGAACTGGAACGGTCCACCACTGGAGAGCGCTCCACATCCCCTGGGTCACTGTCACTAGCTGGTCCAATGGATGAGCGGTTGGGACCACTGGCTGGCCAGCCTCACTGAAGGGGGGCGATGTTCCAACGGGCCCAACGGACCACGCTGGTACAGGCCGCCATGAGACCCAGGAGGCGCAGGAAGTCCTGGGCAAGGCGCAATTGCCCAACCAGAAATGATTGGGCAAAGGAGGAAAGAACCTCGACCCTGTCCGCCAGGAACCGTGCCCTGGCTCGAAGAGAGTCAAGCTCTGCCCCGATGAAAAGAATCACCTGCTTCGGCTCGAGTTCCGACTTGGCCTCGTTGATGAGGCCGACCTGAGAGCAAACCTGGAGGGCCAGATCTCTGGACCGCCTCCACCTCCTGTCTGGAGGGGCTGCAATCAGCCAATCGCCCAGGTAAGGGTAAACCCGACCCCTCGGCCAAGAGGAATGCTGTCACCACTGCCATGCATTTGGTGAAGACCCTGGGAGCTGGAGATAAGCCGAAGGGCATGGCTTGGAACTCGAAAAGGGATCCCTCCGCCCGAAAGCGAAGGAGCCTTTGATGGGACAGACGGATAGGGACATGAAAGAACGCATCCTGTAGGTCCAGAGAGCAGAACCACACGCCGTGTTCCAAGGATGGTATTATCTGAGCCAGAGTGACCATCCTGAAGGTTCGAGACCTTAGGAACTTGTTTAGGTCGTGTAGGTCGAGAATGGGACGCCAGCCCCCCGTCCGTTTCGGAACCAGGAAGTACCTGGACACGAACCCCGGGTTTGAGGGAGGGTCCGCCACCTCTCTTATCACCTCCTTCTCGAGGAGGAGAGCGATGTCGGCTCGGCGAGCTGACAGCGAGGCTTCGGACCCCGAGGCCCCCCGAGGTGCGACGGCTTTGAAGGGTGGGGCCTGCTCGAACTCCAGAGGCAGGCCCTTTCCTACCACTTCAACACCCACCGTGTCTGTGGTATAGCAGACCAGGTGGAAAGGAAGAACTGGAGCCGCCCCCACGGGAATTTGGGTGAGGTGACGGGTTGGGCGATACCCCCAACCCGGCCACTGTGCAGGCTTGGAGGAGGAACCGCCGAGGGACCACCTGGCCTTTACCTCCTGCTTCCTGGAGGAGGAAGCCGCGGCTTGGGTTTGGGACGCCAAGAGCGAGCCTGCTGGCCCTGGTGTTGCTGGGCCGGACGTGTCGGGGCGAGACGACTAAAAGGTTTGCTGCGGGTTCGCGCCCTTGTCCCTCTGAGCGGATGAGACCGAGTCCAAGGTGGCATGGGACTTTCGATCCTCTGAGGTGGCCTTCCACCCAGGGCCGAGAGGTCGGTCCCCAGGAGGGACATCCACCAATTTGTGCTGGGTATCCGCTGTGAAGGTGGATATCCTCAGCCATGCCGATGGCGCAGCCACCGCGGCGCGACTGACCTGGCGCATGAGTCTCCAATGTCCAGAGCAGTCTGAAGTTGCTGCTTGGCCACTGCCCTGCCCTGGTCCCGCACCTGCCTAACCGTGGTCTGCAGGTCAGCCTGGAGATGAGGGACTACCTCGTCCAGGGAGCCCAACAGGGCATGGGAGAAATGTGCCATAAGCACGGCCGAGCTTGCCTGACGAAGGCCAAGGGAGGACGCAGCGTAGACTTTTCGCCCGGCATAGTCCAATTTCTTGGACTCCTTGTCGGGAGGTTTGTCCACGTCCCTAGCGTTTCCGGCACGCCAGAAAACGCTGTCGGTAACTAACCCCTCGGCTGAGGGATGTTCCAGAAACCGGACAGGGAACCGGTAGGGACCGCATACTTCCTGGCCATCCTGGCCGAAGGCGCAGGGCAGGAAGCAGGGCGCTGCCAGAGCTCCAAGGCTGGGCCCACAATGGCCTCAGCCACAGGAAAGGCCTCCGTAGGAGAATCCCCTCGGTCCAATATCTCCGTGAGGGGATACTTGGCCCGCTTGGATACGGGCTCGAGCTGCATCCCGGTGGACTCCGAGATGAGCCTGAGCAAACCCAGGAAGGACGAAGGGCTGTCGTCCAGCGACTGACCTCCAGAGGACTCCAAGTCCACTCGCTTGGAGAAAAGGGAGGAATCGTCGTCGGACTCAGAAGAGTCCGCAAAGAGCTGCCTCGGGCCTGAGCCACCCTCCACCTGCCGAGGGCGATCGGGAGTGAGGGTGACCGACAGCCTATGGGGCAGACCCTGAGCCGACCGAGAGTTCTTGGTCGGAGCCCCAAACAGCGGCTGTGGAGGCGGAGGTTCCACCGGAATCGGTGGGGCAGCTGGTTTTGGCCGAACAACCGGCCTGGGAACAGGCTCGGTAAAACGAGGGGTTGTTTCGCCGCCCGGTGACAGCCGCTAATGGCCGGGGCATGCACGCGCCGCTTGTTCCCGGTCAGAAGGAGCTGTTGCCACATGAGGTCCTCGATCGCCAACGTAACTCACGCCGAAGCTTCCTCATCCGAGGAGGAGGACGAGCGGCGGCGCCGCTTACCGCGGTGCCGAGACCGCCTATGACGGCGGGATCGGCTAGACCACGAAGAAGTCTGAGACCGAGACTGAGAACCTCGGCCTTTCCGAGGACGGTGCGGGTAGGGGACGGGTGGAACCGGCTCCTCCCTCAGCTCGGAGGGTTCGCCCGAGGGCTCCGGAACCGGAGGCACTGGCAAGCCCGTAGGATCCTCAACTCCCACCGGGGGAACCGGGAGAGGGAATTTTCGGCTTCGCCGGTCAACAACCCGTCCAACGGGTCGAGAAAGATCTCGACTGCGTCGACGGGAGTCTCGGTCAACTGACCTGACGGGGACACCGTGAGACCAGTGGCGGAAGCCGAACGATCGACCGGAGTCGATGGCCGACAACTCGGGGAGAGGGACCTTTCCCGCTCCCAAGAGCGTCGACGGAGGGACTCACCCTTGTCTTTCTTCTTGGACCGAGAAGAAGGTCCAGCAGACGTTGGTTCCTCTCCTCTAGTGGAGAGGGACAGACAAAGCTCCTTAAAGGAAGCTGTGTAAGAGGAACCCAGGGAGAGCGGGATAAATGCCGCGGTCGAGGAAGATGCGGCCCGCGCCGCCTCCTCTTCGAGGGCGATCATCTGCTCTAGCTGATCCGCCGAGCCCCGCCGCGGAAACCGCCGACCGGGCCTCTTTTGACTTTACCGGAGGAAAACGCTTCGGGCGCCCCAGTTGTAAACGGGCAGCACGGCTCTCGAGGACGTAGGCTGAGAAGGAAGAGCACAGGTCGCAAGCCTGCGGTCGTGCTCAAGGCCTAAACAGTAGACACCGCGTGGAGTGTGGATCCGTCCGAGACATCTTCTGCCCGCGGACACAGCGAAGCTTGAGTCGATTTGTCCATCGCAGCGCTGAGGATATAAGACCAAGTCTATAATGCAAAAACTTTAAATTCGGAAACCAAAGAATTAGGAACCAGTCTTATACGCAGAGCGTTAAGGAGGGAACCTGAGCTTCCAAGCGGTAAGGAAGATCTGGCGTCATGGGGTGGAGCCGAGAGTTTTACCACCTGGGTGGGTGGAAGGAGCCAGCTTGAAGACCTTCAGGCAAGATTTAAAGCGGCAAGGATACCTGCCAGACAGTGTGAATGAACAACATATCCATGTCCCTGGAAATAACTCTTTCCATGACAGAAAGCTTAGCTCGCAAGTCACAGAATGTTCAAAAGGAGCCAGAGGAAGTTTCTCTAAAATAAAGTTTAGATCCCAGGGTGGGACAAGGTTGCAGATAGGAGGCTTCAAGTGAAGAATGCCCCTCAGGAATGTACAGATCACATCCAGCTGGGCCACCGTACGGCCATCAATAGACACATGGAAGCTAAAATGGTGGACAAGTGCACTTTCAGGGAGGAATAATTTAGACCCATGTCCGATAAGGACAGTAGGTAGTCCAAGATCTGGTTCACTGGGCAAGCAAATGGGTCCAGCCGGGGTATGAAATTCGTGAAAAAAAGTACATGCCCACTTGGGCATGTAAGAAGAAAATGTACATGCCCACTAAACTATTTACATGCCGCCCCTTAGTTAACATAATTTTAAATGTCATCTTCACTGGACCAAGCACTTTCATTTTCATCACCACTAGGGCTGGCAGAAGCAGCATGCAGTGACAGTGTTCTGGAGCCATAAGCTTTGGTAGTGGGCCTTCTTTTGCTATGTTTCCACTACAGTGATATGGCACCTTCAGGGTTATAGTCACTAAGCTGGGGTCCATTGAGAGATATAGACATCAGGTCGTGAAGGGTGTCTGGGCGTAATCCAACCCTCCAGTCATTTTTTATTCTTCCCATTAGAGAGAAGCCTCGTTCTGCAGCAGCAGTGTGAACAGGAATCAGGAGAATGATTCTGACAATGGCCAACACATTTCGAAATTGTTGATCCTGCACATCCGCAAGAATCACTTTCTGCCACAATTTCAGAGACTTACAATTTTCGACAGCCAGCAAGTGGAGTAAGTGCTTTTTTAAGTCTAGCCACTCCAGCAGTACCAAGGTAACATCAACTCCATGAGACTCTAGGACCACTTTATAGTGATCAACAATTGTTTGAATTGCTTGATCTCCATATGTTTCAAGTGCCTCTGTGGATGTTGGTCAGGACTGAAAATTTAAAACTCTTGCAGCTAGTAGCACTTTATTGGTCGTGAAGGACTGAAAGCGAGATTCAATGTGCTGTGACGTTTTCTGAAGAATTTTTTTGATCTCTGAAATTGTGGCTTCTACAATGTCTGAAGAAGAACCTGATCTATGCCTGCTAGTTTCATTAGTTAAGTCAACACTGTTGTACTGAGTTAGGTTCTCATTTACAGATGTAAGTGTTATGCGGTGAAGAGTTTCTTGATTCGAGAGACCATTTAGTTTTTGAATTGTGCTTTCTACTCTGCTGTGAACTTTTTCAACAGTGGCATCCTCTTGCTGAAAGCACAGACTAAGAGCAGATAAGTAACCAAAAAACACTTTCAGAAAGTTCATGTATATCACACATTTTAAAGTCTTAAGCACTTTTAAGTATTCCTAGTGCTTTTTGGCCATGATCCTGCTTGTTTGTCAGTGACAAATGTTCGAGGTGAGGCACTAATGCAGCCCAGTTCCTTTCAAAGGCAGAAATGGCCCGTTCTCTGTGTGCAAGCCACCTAGTGTTAACTGGTTTGACCACATTAATATTTAAAAGGGATCCCGTTTCCTGTAGGCCTTTCCAACTTTTTGGTGACCTGTGGTAAAACGAGTAAATGTTCAGCAGAAGTTGTTCTAATGACTTGTAAAAGGGACAGTCTCTGAACGAATCCTTTACAGCAAGCTCTAAACGATGTGCACAGCAGTGTATGTCAATGAGGTGTGGGCACTGGAAATCTTGCTTTATTTGACTAAGGACACCTGAAGTGCTCCCCAACATTACAGCAGCACCATCAGATGCCGCACTTATCAGCTTATGTTTCCAACCACCATCCTTTAAACCACCTTCACTCTCTAAAGCATCAATGACAGTATTTAAAATGCTTTCTGAATTAGGGACACTGACTGGTTTCAGTGCAAGAAATCGTGTTACAGGTAGGCCATTTTCAAAAACACGTACATAAATGCCCTCCTCCTCAGTCACACTTTTATCTGTGCAGGAATCAACAAGAAAAGAAAAGAAGTCATTGTCCTGTCGTAGACTAGCAGTAGTGCTTTGAATATCTTGGGCAATATAGTGAATGAAGACACAGCATTGCTTGTCACTACTGTAACTGTGACTCATAGCATCATCCCCATGATTTCTTCTTTGTAAGTCTATCAACCCAGGAAAATCCCTGAAAGGCCTTTCGGTCCTAGCAATGTAATATGCAGTACAGAACAATTTACAAATGTGATCCATTTCTTTTTGTTCCATTAATTGTATGGATTTCTCTATTGGTCTTTCTCCAACTTTTGTTTTTATTTGCAATGTATGCCCTCTCAGCATTTTTGTGTGCTACGGACACTTCATCTGCTGAGATAATGTGTACTCTAAAAGTACTGCATCCAGTTCTGAAATTATTTTTGCTTTGACTTTTATCGTAATTCTGACACCATGTACAGAACATTGCACATTTATCTGTGTCATAGGCAAGCCACTGCCTGCCTTTTTTCCATGACTCTTGAAATTTTCGAACTTTTGGGCCTTAACTGGGTTTTCAGTATGAGTAGCATCACATGTGGAACCATCAGTGGTTACAGCAGTTTGACTGTCTGGGCAAGGAGGTGGTGGAGTTAGTACAGTAGCTGAAGTGCTTGTGGTGGTCCTAGTTCTTGCTACTGGGGAATCCTCAGCTCCCACAGTCTCATCAGTACGCTTTCTCTTAAATCCAAATTTAAAAAGACTCATGGCTGCAGTGCTCTGTGCTCGTGGGTGTGGCAGCAGATAGCTGTGCAGACTGGTAGCACTAAGTGGCTTGCACTTGCACAGAAGAGTAACAGAAGTGATTGCCCAAGCTAGGCTATTAGGCTATGCTACTGATGCTAATCTTGTAAATTAACACACTCGGAGAATGTTACTTTGTGTGCTGATGTTAACTTAAACTTAGTTGTCTGTGAATTGATTCAGTTGTCAATAGATGCACTGTCTATGCACAAGAAAAACTGCCTGTGTGTTTGTCTCTTTGCTGGACAATAATAATAAAATAAATACAACAAGAAACAATGTGTGTTGTCTGATTTATTTAAGTACAGGTGGGGTGGTGGTGCTTATTTGCTCACAGACAGTTGCCCAGCCCAGCCCTTTATGGTTTCAAATAGCCTTAATTTTCCCTTTTAGAATTGGCCCAATAAATCCCAAGTAGCTTTTAAAAAAGCTGTCCAGGCCTTAACAAAACCTTTTTAGATTACTTATGGAATGGGATTAATAGGCTTTACTTTAACAGTAATAACTCAGATTAGATCCCAGTATTTAGATAGGTGGTAGTAGTCCAACCACAGAGCAGCTCAGTCACTCATAAAAAAAAGTTTAATTAGTCTGTAAGACGCTTTTAACAGTAGATCTCCGCTGTCTATGGATTTTTAGGGCAGTCCACAAGTAGCTGGAAAAAAAGCTTTTAATTAATGTTTTTTTATAACTGATCCGGGATCCCTGGAATGTACAAAGTTAGACCACTCAGAGTAGGTAGCTTGTACAAAAATATTTAATACATCATTTCATTTTTTATAACCAGTAACTACAGTAATCCCTCCATTTAGATTTTAGTTGGTCCACACTACAGTAGCTTGCAAAACAGCTAGTTTAATACATGAAAACAAATCCTGGACCCTGAATTTACATTTTAGTTAGGTTAGTCCACCACATCAGTCTCCACTCCCAAGCAATTTCTACACAGCAGGGCAAGTGCAGGCAGGCATCACCCCTTCTCAACCTTTTATTGTTTATTAGGTAGACATAAAAGACACTGGCAGTAATTACTGAGTACTACTACTAATACTTGTTTTACAACAAGAATAGCTGCCCAGCATGTTACTGTTAGTATAATAACTAGGTGAGTGAGCAAGTTCCTTTAATCACAAAAACGTCTTAATTCTTAAAAATATTATAGTCAGTGTCACACTGTCACCCAGTCACCTTAATATCCAAGAAAATATTTATTTTATATGGCCACGTAGTAACTGTAGATTCCTTCACAGTTTGTTTTGCTGTAATCTGAGTGGTCTCCTGAGACTGAGTCCCCTTTCTCTCTATGTATTTGCCATTACAAGTTACTAGTACTGTCTCAACAAATCCAGCACAGAAGTACCAGAACTATTTACTTTTTGAGCACTTTTAATTTATTTTGCTGGTTTGGTAGTGTGTTTAGAGAAACAGCTTAGTCTTCACTCGGTGTCTGCACTGCTTCACCAAGAGTCTGCAGTCAGTGTCCCATACCCCCTCTATTACAGACTGGCTGCCTCTGGTTTTCGGCTAACAAAGCAACGCAGCGCAGTTAAGCAGACTTTTATTAGAGTTAGAAAACATCTTGACTGTGTCTGCTTTGCTAGTTACTGTTCTTTTTTTTACCCTAGGTTTGCTTTCTTTCACTATCTTTTCTCCTGCAAATTTCCTTCCCTCCTGAGTCCAGATCCTCAGTTTCACAGACACACTTGTCTCCTCTCTGGCTCTCCCCGTTTACTTATATTTCCTCCTTTCTGCACCTACAGATTTTTTTTTTTAGTTATTGCTTTTTCACTGATTTACTTTCCCTCCTGACCCTTGCGATCTCACACAAACTCGCTCCTCTTCTTCCTGACTGCCCCTACTTCCTTATATTCCCCGCCTCCCGTTTGTCATTTCGTTTACTGAATCAGGCAATCAGCCCTTAAAAGGGCTTTTAGTTATTTTTTTTTACACTGGCAATCGCGATCAGTGTTTGAAAAGGCAGACAATTGCTGCAGCATGACCTCTATGCCCGAGTGCAAGCCATAGAATGGCGCGCTATGCTGGGTCCTCGCGTCACGCTGTCTGGAGGGGCTGGCTGACTAGTTCACAAAAGGGCACCTATTGGTGCATCTTCATGCTGCAGCCCACCTCCAAGCGTGACCGAGGGAACCCTGAAGACCTGATTGGCTGATCTCTGTGCCACTCAGTTGAGTGGGTTGGCTTGGCACAAACCTCCTCTCCTCCACAGGTGAAGCAGACAGGCAGTCAGCTGACATCCAGAAGATCACACTAGTGATCTGCTCCAGAGATGTCAGCTCTGCGTCTGAGCTCATCGGGCAACTACCCCACTGCCACGGAAAGTAAAAAAAAAAAAATGGAAGTCTGCAGAAATACCTTAGGTGCCCAAAGGGGCAGGCACTTAACAGCTGTAGGTGTCCTGAAGCAAAAGTGCCTGCCCTGGGGCACCTAAGGTATAGGAATTTCGTGCCCTGGGTCCAGTTGATAGGAAGCAGCCAATAAGGTGAGAAGCTTCCACTTTAAAGAATAAGTCGCCCTGGTGGATGGTTTTCTGGCAGCCACCAGGATCTCAGCTACCTTTGGGGAAAACTCCGAACCGGGCAGTGGTTATGGGCGTTCAGATAAAGGGAGGTAGGTTCAGGTGAACCAGTGTTCCCTGGTCCTGAAACAGTCGGCCTGGACACTGGGGAAGGGGGGGTTGGCGCCTCCACCGCCAACTGCTGCAACAGTGCCAACCACATCTGTTGTGCCCAAAAGGGTGCCACCAGAATCATGGTGGCCCCTTCCCATCAGCAGCTTCGCGAGCACCCACTGAATTAGTAGGAAGAAAGGGAATGTAAAGAGAAACCACCCTCACCACGAGAGGGACAAGGCGTGGGGCCATAAAACTGCAGGCCCTGGGGCGAGTGAGCAGAAATGTAGCAGTTTTGCATTGAGTAGGGATGCAAAAAGGTCCAGCTATGAGCAACTCCACTGGCTGAACAGATCTTCTGCAACAAGAGTCAGTAGCTCTCACTCGTGAGCCCTGGACAGTGACCTGCTTAGACTGTCTGCCAGGACGTTTTGGGCACTGGGGAAATGCACAACCGACAGGTCGAGGCTGTGCTCCAGAGCCCCACACCAGACCCTCATTACTTCACTGCAGAGGGGGTAGGAGTGTGTGCCCCCCTGCTTGCTGATGAAGTGGACCATGCTCATGCTGTCGATTCGCACCAGCAGGGGGTACTGGGGACCCTGGATGGCTTGCAGGGCGTAGAGGACCACTCTTATTTCCAAGACGTTGATGTGGAGGGAAGTCTCCACAGCCGTCCATGTCCCTAGAGTCTGGTGAGAACCTAAGTGTGCCCTCCAGCCCATCCCCGAAGCATCAGTGGTAAGGACCTGCAGAGAACAGGGGATCAGAAACTGAACCCCTTTTAGCAAGTTGTTGGGTTCTATCCGCCAAAGGAGGACCTTCTTTACTGGCGACGAAACCAGCACTTGCTGCTCCAGGTCATTGGTCTTCTGGTCCCACTGCACCCTTAGGGTCCACTGGGGAATTCAGATATGGAGACGCGTTAGGGGGACCGTGGTGACGGCTGCTGCCATCAGACCAAGCATTCGAAGGTACATCCTGGCCATGACGTACCAGCTATCATATAATTCCCAGGCTTGTCCCATAAGGTGCTCCTCCCTGACCGAAGGGAGAAAGGCGTAGCCCTGTGCTGTGTCTAGTATGGCCCCTATATACTGGAGATGCTGACCAAGGGTCAACACAGATTTGGAAGGGCTGATGGTTATCCCCAGACTGGCAAATACCTGGAGGGTACATGCCAGGGTCACGGACAGCTGTTCCCCACATAGAGCTTTCAGCAGCCAATCATCCAGCAGCAGCACAGCTCAGCTCGAAGCAGTACAGCAAGGCTGGAGGACTGGGGGTCTCTTGCAACCCCCCCCAAACAGCAGCATCGGAAGCCTGCTCCTGTCCTCAGGCAGCAGCAAAGTCCGGCACAGCTCAGCTCGAGGCAGTACAGCAAGGCCGGGGCACAGGGGGTCTCTTGCAGACCCCCCACCAACAGCAGCGTCGAAAGCCAGCTCCTGTTCCTCAGTCAGCAGCACAGGGTCTCTTGCAGCCCCCCCCCCCACACCAACAGCGTCGGAAGCCTGCTCCTGTTCCTCAGGCAGCAGCACAGCTCAGCTAGAGGCAGTACAGCAAGGCTGGAGCACTGGGTGTCTCTTGCAGCCCCCTCCCACCAACAGCAGCATCAGAAGCCTGCTCCTCTTCCCCAAGCAGCAGCACAGCTCAGCTCAAGGCAGTACAGCAAGGCTGGAGCATTGGGGGTCTCTTGCAGCCCCCCCCCCCCCAAACAGCAGCATCTGAAGCCTATTTCTGTTCCTTAGGTAGTGACAAAGGCACTGTGTTGAACAAAAGACAATTTTAGTCTGGAGTCAGTGGTCGGAGGGACGCCACTGATAGTTTTTTTTGCAGTTTGCTCTGTTTCCGAACGTTGTTGCTGAGTTGTTTGGGTGGGTGATTTAAGACCAGGAGAAGTAGCCCGGTACCGTGGTCCCACTCTCACAGGTACTTTAAGGGGAAGCTATGGGGATTTAAGGGCAATTTGGTTGTGCTTTGTATGCACTGTTGGTCATTTTATCTCCCTGCATTTCCCTGGAGCCCAGCTGCTATTACCCCCCTCCCTCTAGCTGTCCGTTTGTTCCTGCCCTTCCCAGGGAGCCACTGTCATTCCTTCCTCCCTTCTCTTTTTCAGCAGCAGCACAGTCCAGCACAGCTCAGCTCGAGGCAGCACAGCAAGGCCGGAGCATCGGGAGTCTCTTGCAAACCACCCCCCCCCCCAACAGCAATGTCGGAAGCCCACTTCTGTTTCTCAGGTAGTGACAGGGGCACTGTGTTGGCTCACCATTGCGGCAGCTGCCCCACCATCGGTGGGCTTCTGCCTCATATGCAGGTCTTCCCACATGACCTAGTCACATGTCCATTACCTATCACACTTACTTTTCCATTGGCAGTTCAATAGGAGGCGCAACTGCTCTGCATTAAGTATGGTAACATTTTAGCTTACCCCTCTGCTACTACAAGACCCACTGTTAATTTTTTTCCACTCCTTTCCCCCAGCTCCTATTATCCTGCACTCTCTGAGTTTTACCCAGTTTTATCCCTGTGGGGGTCTTGAACCGTTGACCCTTGCGCAAACACACTCCTCAGTTTGGCAGCTCTATTACTCTAGGCCAAACAATCCAGCATGACCTCATCCTCCTTTATTACTTCTTTAATCATTTCCAGGCATACCCTGCACCTATCTCCTCACGTTGCCATTAGTTCGTTATAAGATCTGCCACTAGGGGTGTTTTTAGTTTTTTCTTCTGCTGATGCATCCCTTCCTACTACTTTACTTCTCCTGTCCCACCCAAATCATGCTTCCTATATAATTCTATTTGCTCCCCCTCACCACCCCTCCCCCCCTTATTTTCCCCTATCTCCCTCTACACTCCCCCACCCGAGTCCATACTATCACTGTCTTCCTCCTTACCTACCCCGATTTCCCTCCTCTGGATCCACAACTCCTGGCCTCCTGGTCCATCTATCCTGCCCTCCCCATGCTAGCTTTTTTTTTTTGCTACTTTTTCCACCTCTTTCTGGCTGCCTGACCTGCTCCTCTCCTGTCCTCGCATCCTTCACCGGGGACATCCAGCCACCGTCCACCTCTACCGTAGACACCCTGACTCCTGCGCCCCCCCCCCGCAGCGGGGCCGCAGGGAGCCCTCAACTTCCCATGGAACACGGATCCAGATGGGTGCTGCAACGAAACTCGCGGACGGCCATCAAGCTGCTCGCATCAAGCGCCAACCCCCTTTTCCTTTTAGTTACTGCCTCAGAGCCGAGGATGCGCAATGACATCAGCGGAGGGGAGCACGCAAGTGTCCGCACGCGCTCCCTCCAGATGTCTGCCTTCAGCTCCACCATCTATGCACAGCAGAGCGTGACTGTACCCCCACATCAGCCAGGAGGCAACCACGCGCAGACGGCAGTGGGCCCGCCCTACCCAGAGAGGGAGAGCAGTCCAGCGGATGCACGATCCCTCTGCTGCCCTGCCAACCCCGGGGAACCGTACTCGTTCCCGAACATCGGTCGCCGGCGTGGTGTGAGGTGTGGTAACCATCGTCTCAGCCCTCAGCGCCACCAGGCCGGCTGCTTATTTGCTTTTAAGCTCTCACCCCCTTCTTTCCACTCTGGTCTCTCGCACTTTCCCTGTTCTTTACCCAGGAAGTCTTCATCCCACACTTCCAAGCTCCTCATTACGTTGTCCCTCCTGTTAGCAGGGGATATCGAACGTAACCCTGGCCCAGTTTCCTCCCTGTACTCCCAAATTCCTTGCGGGATGAAATTAGCCCATTTAATATCAGGAAACTCCTCCCTAAACTTGCATTGTTGCAACTATTAGCCTTAGACCTCTCTCCTGACATGCTAATCATTACTGAATCTTCGTTAAAATCCAATATTTCTGATGCGAGTGTCTCAATACCAGGCTATTCCCTCCTCCGCCAGGACCGCAGCACCAGAGAAGGTGGCATTGCTATGTATATCGCCTCTTCCATACAATTCACCTCAATACTTGCTACATCCCTCCCAAAGGCCTTTGAACTTCTTCTGATAAAGGTCTCCCTCTCCTGCTCCTTACCAATTTTTGTAGCAGGGATTTACTGCTGTCCAAATATTTCTCCTTACTCTATCATTACTCTACTGCCTACACTTCAGTCTCTCTCCTCTTCAGGTGACTTGTATATTCTGGGCAATTGTAACGTGAGCTGGCTCTCACCCTCTCATAATAAAACTCAAAATGAAATTGCATTGCTTAATCTTATCCAGTTAATAAGGGAACCCACCTGTCTAAACCCCAAATCCCTAAATCAGTCCTTAACTGACTGGGTTCTCATCACCCACCCATATCGCACTATTGCTGCTTTTTTACTACCTATTGCCTTAAGTGATCACCACCTAGTATACACCGTTCGCAAAATCGTTGCCCAACCCCCAAATTATTACTGATCTGCTCGTATAAATCCTTGGATCCGGCCCCTGTTCTTAATGACCTATCTAAAACTGATTGATCTCCCATCTCCCACTCTTCCTCTGTAGAGTCTGCCCTGGAATACTTTAGTTCCAAGTTACCCGCCATCTGGGATATGCCCCCCTAAGACATAGCCGTGTGCGTGGCTCTCACCTCCCTTGGGTTTCGCCCATGCTGTTAGCCTGGATGCATGCAAGGGATCATACATACTTGTCGCACAACCAAACCAGCTCCTCTTTAGCCCTCCAAAAATACTGCACTCTCAGAAATACTTGCACTACCCCAAAGGCTGGCAATTACTTTGGAAACGACTTTACAAATATGTCAAACAAGATATATATCGTTTTACTCAATTTCGTATATTACATAATATGTACTACACCTCACAGAGATTGCACAGAATGTGATGGCGGGCCACCCCGATTGTTCCCGTTGGGAATTGGTTCCTTGAAGCACATCCTATGGGACTGATCAAAAGTGTCTCCCTTCTGGTCGATTTGTTCCTCTCTCAACCCCTTTCTTGGATTAGGCACCTGCTTTACTCCCCAGATGTGTCATATCGGAGATTACCTAGCAGACTTTTTTGGGCCCCAGAAGGCCCATATTGCCTTGATTTCAATAACCGCTAAGTTGGAGATCCTTCATCACTGGACGGACGATACTGTGCCCTCATATAAAGAATAGCACCAGGAGATTTTACAGGCTCTGGCCACAGAGAGGAAAGTACAGTTATGTAAGAACTTGCCGTAACAGCAGATCTTTGAGAGCCGCTCTTGCAGCAGGCTACTACTATTAGGACTATTGCCGCAGGCCTTAGGACCCACCGGAAAAAACTTAGCTAGCAGTGCCCAGCGGGGACTGCCCCCCTGACGTCGGTCATGCTACAAAAGGGGGTGGACCCTGGCTCTACCTCAGTTCTCCCAAGACCCGCGAACGGATCTCAGTGAGAAAACTGGGCAAAGCCCATCCTAGACATGCTGAAAAATCCTCCTGAGGGATGGAGGGTGGGAAAGCAGCGCCTGCTGCAAGAGCTCCTCTCGAAGATCTACTGTTCCGGTAAGTTCTTACGTAACTGTACTATCTTACTTCGAGGGGGAGCTCTTGCAGCAGGCTATAACTATTAAGACAGAATTCCAAGCAGTCCCACACCAAGGAGGTGACTAGTCCCAGGAAGTAGGATGAGAAATAAAGGATGGAGAAGCCTATGGCTGGAATCAGCAAACTAGGACAAGAGTCCTTGAAGAACTGCCAGGCCAAACCGGCTCGGCGCCATGGAAGCAATGTCCAGACTGTAATGCCTCACGAAAGTGTGCACTGAACTCCAAGTAGCAGCTGCACAGATGTCCTGAAGGAAGACATTTTTTAAGGAGGTGAAGGAGGTACAGACTCCTCTAGTGGAATGACCTCTGACCGAGCATGGTAGAGGTTTGTTGCATTTGTTATAGTAGTACACTATACAGTGTACCAGCCACTGGGAAATGGTCTGTTTTGACACCAGTTTGCCCAGGTGTTGAGGCGCAAAGACCATAAACAATTGCTCCGATTTGCGGTGTGCCACTGTCCGCTTAAAGTAATACATCAGTGTCTTGTGGACATTCAATGTGTGCAGGAGAGACTCTGCCCCCTGATTAGTAGGGACAGGAAAATAAACTGGAAGTTCAACCGACTGGTTGAGGGTCAACTCCGAGACCACTTTAGGTAAGAATTTAGGATTTGTTCCGAGTAAAACTCTTTCCCGATGAAAAATAATAGAAGGTTGCTTACACATCAGGGCCTGTAGCTCGGAAACCCTTCAAGCTGAAGTAACAGCAACTGACAAGAAAACCTTCCAGGAAAGGAAATGCAGCTCACAATCCGTTGCGGGTTCAAAGTGGGGAACAGCCAGTTTCCCCAGCACAAAGAGGAGACCCCAGGGAGGGACAGGATCCCTGATGGGAGGTTGTAGGTGCAGAATGCCCTGTAAAAAGGTGTGGGCCACGTCCAACTGAGCCAGGGTCTTGCCTCCAAACAGGACATGATAAGGAGAAATAGCCCACATGTGCACCTTTATGGACGAACAACTCAGGCCTTGCTGATATAAGGAGAGGAGATATTGCAATGCTGAGTTCACCGGGCAGGAAAGGGGATCTAGATGGTGGAACGACACCCAAAGGCAGAACTGCTTCCACTTCATGGCATAGGTGGAGCGGGTCGAGGGCTTCCTCGCAGAAACGAGGATGTCCGCCACCTCTTGTGTAACCCCATACCTGGATTTGACTACATCTGCAGGAGCCAAGCATGAAGGTGTAGGGACCTGAGATCTGGGTGTACCAGCCTGCCCTGGTCCTGGGATAGCAGTTGCGAGCAAATTGGCAGCGGAATTGGAGGTTCTGAGGACAACTGCTGAAGTAGTGGGAACCAAATCTGCCAGGGCCACAGCGGGGCGATCAGAATCATTCGAGCCCCCTCGGCCTGTACCTTCAGCAATACTCGCTGAAGGAGAGGAAAGGCATAAAGAAATCTCCCTGCCCAACAAAGGGACAATGCGTCTGGCCAGAAAACACCAGGCGCATGCTCTCGCGAGCAGAAAACTGGCAGTTTGGAGTTGCGTGGAGACGCAAAGAGGTCCAGCTCTGGACGACCCCATGTCCAGAACAGCTGATCTACTACAGAGTGTAGCAGCTCCCACTTGTGCGCCTTGGACAGAGACCTGCTGAGGCTGTCTGCCAAGTCATTTTGGGCACCTGGAACATAGACGGTGGACAGCAAAATGCAATGCTCCAGCACCCAATACCAGACTTTCATCATCTCCCTGCAGAGGGGGTAGGAGTGAGTTTCCCCTTGCTTGTTGATGTAAAAGACAACCGCCATGTTGTCTGTCTGTACGAGAAGAGAGCCTGGCATGAGGTCCTCCTGAAAGGCCTTTAGGGCGCTGAGGATCACCCGCATTTCCAGAACATTGATGTGGAGGACGTGCTCCTTCGGAGACCAGTCACCCCGAGTCTGGTGATCCCCAAGGTGCGCCCGCCCAAGTCAGAGGCGTCTGTTGTCAGAGTCCAGCTTGGGGGCTCCTGTCGAAAGGGAATCCTTTTGTCAAGATTGAAAGGGTCCAACCACCTTCGTAGGGTCCTCCTGACTGGCTCTGAGATCCGGACAACATGGTCTAGACCGTCGGAGCCTTGGTCCCAATGCACCCTGAGCATCCACTGTGGGACCCTCATGTGGAGGCGGGCCAAGGGAACTACTGGGATGGCCGCTGCCATATGCCCCAGAAGTCTGAGGAAGGTCCTGGCTGGGACCTGTGGGGTTACTAGGACCGTATTGGCCACCTCTCTCAGGCGATCTCCTCTTTCTCGAGGAAGAAAGACCATGCCTTGGATTGAATACAGGACCGCCCCTATAAAAGTGAGTCTTTGGCTGGGCTCTGGGGAAGACTTTGATATATTCAGGGTGATCCCCACCTCTCGGTACAATGTATAAGTGTCTCCGGGAGCTCGAAGCAGGCGCTCTCTCGACGGGGCCACTAAGAGCCAGTCGTTGAGGTAAGGAAAGACGTGACGTCCCCTGCACCTTAGAGCCAAGCATTTGGTGAAGACTCGAGCGGAGGAGAGGCCGAACGGAAGAACCCGGAACTGCTAATGCTCTCCCTGGAAGTAGAACCTCAGAAACTTCCTGGGGGGGACCCCAATGTGCATGTAAGCATCTTGCATGTCCAGGGAACAGTGCCAGTCTCCTTGGTGCAGCAGAGGAATGAGACCTGGAAGGTTCACCATCCTGAACCTTCTGTAATCTATATAGTTGTTTAGAGAGCTGAGGTCCAGGATGGGCTAAAGATCTTGCGTCTTCTTTGGAACCAGGAAAACATGGGAGTAGTATCCCGTCCCCGCTGTCGCAGAGGAACTAGCTCTATTGCCTTTTTATGCAAGAGGGCCTTGATTTCTCCTTCTGTCAGAGAAATGTGAGAAGGAGGGTATCTCGAGGACTTTGGTGGAGTTTCTGGAGGAATTTCGGTGAACTCCAGCATGTGACCTCTCCTTATGTGTCTAACACCCACAGGTCTGATGTGATAGAGCTCCATCCCTCCAGATGGAGGGAGAAGCGACCCCCTACTGCCTCCGCTGAAGCTTCCACCGGAGGAGGGGGGTCAGTGGTGAGTCACTGGTCGGAGCTGGGGGAGGGCAGAGAGGTGTGGGAGGACTTGGGGCCTCGAAAAGGTGCGCCACCAGGCTGCTGGTTGCCGGCCTTCCTTTTGAAGCCACCTCTCTGTCCCTGGTTGCTGCCATGGGCCTGTTGGCCTGAGGATTTACAAAATGGCCACTTCTGGAAGCATCTTTGGTCCCCCTTGTACATCTGGCGGATGGACCAAATAGACTTGCCTGACTCCTGGAGATGAGAGATCAAAGCCTTGGTCTCCTGCCCAAAGAGGACGGAACCATGGAACGGGATGTCCCTGATTCTGGACTGCAGATTGTTCTGAAAGCCGGAGCATCTCAGCCATGCACAGCGGTGAAGGCTGACCCCTGATGCTGCCGCCCTAGCCGCCATATCCCTAGTGTCATACGAGGCACGCAGAAGATGCGTGCCTACGTCCGAGCCTGATTTTAATACATCCAGAAGTTCTGTCTTTTGTGTGGAATCTGGCAAGGAACTGACAAGCTCTTGTCCCTTCTCCCAGAGCACATTTTGGTACTAGACCATATGCATGAGGAAATTAAGGGACCGGATGGAGCAGGTGGAGTCAGAATAGAGTTTCTTGCCTACCTGGTCCAAGAAACAGGACTCCTGGTCAGGAGGCTGGGAGCTTAGATGCTTTGGCTGCTTTGATTTGTCATGAGCAGCCGTGATCACTGTGGAATCCGCCTGACGGTTTTCCACCAAAAAAGGCTCATCCCTCGGGGCCCTGTATAGCCTATCCAACTTCTTGGGAACAGCCGGGACTGAGGCTGGATGCTTCCAAGTTGTCCTGGTAAGGTCTTCGAAGGTGTCGACCAGAGGAGGCACCACAAGGGGTTTGGGCTCCTTCTGCCTCAGGTAACGAGCCAGTCTCTGGTGCTCCGAATCCAGGTCCTCTGTCTCCCATTCGTTAGTGGCCTGGACATGCCTCATGATGTCCATGAAAGTGGGATCATCTGGAGACGAACGGGGTAAGTCCCTATTGTCAGGAGATCCCCCAACTCCTGAAAAGAAGTGAAAGACCTGCTCCTGGTCCTCAAGCTGTCTGAACTATGTTTACAGGGACTATCCTCTGCAGAACGTCCCATGACTCCTAGACCGACGCTAGTCCTGAGACAGACGACGGCTCCTAGACCGATGACAGAGCGGGGACCGACGCCCGTCCTGGGACCTGTGTCAGCTACGGGAGCGAGCCCGCTTAGAAGACGACCTGCGGTGGCTGCGGGATCTGCTCCTGAGCTCAGACCAACGGCTGACCGACCTTGAGTGGTGCCGTCTAAGGTCTCTGAACCGAGACTGGGAACGTTTAGCCAAGGGGGTGCAAAGGAAGGAGGACGCACGCTGGTCCTCAGGGGTTTTGGTCAGCGAGCTGACGGGCAAACCCCCAGGCTCCTGGCTGTCCGGTCAGTCTGGAACAGGTGCTGACGCCGGTTGAGGTGAAGGTGTCTTTGTGGACCTGGCTCCACCAGAACGAAAAAAGTTCTCCCAGCTCCTCCTTACTGAAACGAGATGCCGCCACCCCCTTTGGGGGGATCGGAGAAATTTGGGGGCCCCGGAAGGGTTTGTGGGGAGGAACTCGAGGATAAGCCCTCTGGAGTAGAGGCCCGAGGGGCCAGTACCTTGACCGGCACCAGCGCAACGGTAGCCCTGTCGGCCACAGGCACTTTGACCGGCACCGGTGTCTTAGCTGGTGCCGGATCCGACACGACCGACTTAAGGAAGGCGGGACCCAGAGGGGGCCTTGGCGTCCCGGTCCTTGCCAGGTGGCTTACTGGAATCCGGTGGAGCTGTAGTTGGGGCCTTCTTCTGCAGGGCCGAGACTTTAGTCGACTCTGTCGGGGTGGAGGACACGGGCAGAGGCGTAGCCTTCGATTTGGACGGCGTATAAGTGGAAGCAGCTCCAGATGGGACCGACGCCAGTGTTTTGGCGGGAGCTTCAGGCCTCAATTTCTCTCCATGCCTGGAATGCTTGGAGCGGTCGGACCCGCCCGAGGTGGAGGAAGAGGCCTTCCTTTGGGGAGAGCAGGATCTTGAGCGGTGATGGGACCGGCTGCGGTCCTTGTCGCGGGTCTTCTGCAACTTCTTCTGGATTTTGCCCTTGTCCCCAGGGGAAGATTGCAGGACATACATCCCTTTTTCAAGCAGCTGGGCTTTCAAGGCCTTCAGGCATCTAATCCTCGTCCTGCTAGTAAAGCCTTGACAAATGTCACGGGTCTTCAGGTCGTGGGCTGGTCCCAGGCAGAAGACACACTGGCCATGGCCGTCCTTGGATGGGATTTGGCAGCCACAGGCGCACTTTGTCTTCTTGGGACCGGAGACCAACGACGGTGACGACATGCGACGGTGGTGAAGACGAGAGGAGAGAATGAACTGCAGAAGGAACAAATGCAGAGGAAAAAATGCACTAAATTCGAAGAAAAAACAGAAAAAAGGATTTTCTGGAACTGCTGTGAAAAAATCACCAACCACTTCCTAACGTGAACGGGTCGCGGTGGGAAAGAACTGAGGTGGAGCTGGGGTCTGCACCTTTTGTAGCATGACCGACGTCGGGGCGGAGCCGACATCAGGGGGCGGCCCCCACTGGGTACTGCTAGCTAAGTTTTTTCCGGTGGGTCCTAAGGCCTGCAGCAATAGTCCTAATAGTAATAGCCTGGTGCAAGAGCTCCCACTGGAAGTAAGATCACTGCATCCCATCAGAACAGATATGTGAAATATTGGGATCGATGAGGTCCTTTGGAAGCTCTCCTATCCTGATGGGTATACACCTTGTTTGACATTGTTAGGAAATCATTACTTGGCCTATCAAATGTTTTTGTATATGCCCTGTATTTTAAGTTTCAGATCCTCAGTTTTTGTGCTCCAGGTGGAGGGAGGGTGGAGTGGGTGGGACGGGGAAGGAGGGATTAGTGGGTAGTGTAGGTTGTTTGTTCTTAATTGTTTTATTATTACTGTTTTCTTAGTATGTGCTATTTATTCTCTTTCTTTTCCCTTTGTAATTTGGAAAACTTCAATGAAGTTTATTAAACTGAAGAAGAAAAAAGAAATACTTGCACTAGGGCAATTAGACTGGCCAAAGCTGAATACTTCTCAGCTACGTTCAATTCAAACATCAACCACCCGTCTAAATTCTGGAAAGTGGTTCACTGCTTGTTCTCCCCTTCTTCTTTTCTTTTCTTTTTATTTATTTATGTCTAGGATTACAAAGTACCTTTCAGCCAAGGCTCTTTTACAAAGGTTCCACGTCAGGCTGGTTACAGGGTAACAGACACTCAAACATAAGACAGTTACAGGTACAAGGTTTCAGACAGTAACTTTGCTTGACATAATCAGACTGAGCGATGTGTAATACAAGAAACAGATTGGAGGAAGAGGGCAAGCAGGGGAGAGGGTTGAGGGTCGGGGAAGGCATAGGTGTAGCGGGGTAGGGTGAGGCAGCCGAGGGGCCTTCCCCCGCCAAGTTTTTTACCTCCTGTGCCTCATCACTTCTTTCCACACTCCCTTCTTCACCTTCACCCTACCCCTCGATCCCTCTCTTGTGGATTCCCCCTCACTCTCTTTCTCCTTCCATCCTTTATCCCCATCTGAGGTTCTAATTGCTATCTTGGCCCTTAACCGTACCAAGGTAAGTGCCGATCTAGTTTTGACTCCAGAGTCCTCTACCTCTCTGCTCCTGCTACTCCCCTTGCTTCTTTTCTAAACCTGTCTTTCACTTTTGCTTCTGTCCCATCTCTCTGGAAACATGCCACTGTTATTCCCCTTGCAAAAGGAGGTGATCCCTCCTCCCCTGGTAACTACCGACCTATCTCTCTGCTCCCCATTCTTGCCAAGCTACAAAGAACACTTGGTTCTATCCCAACTCTCTTCCTACCTTGATTCTTCCTCTTTTTTCACGACTTACCAATCTGGTTTCCGCAAACACCACTCCAACACCTCCTTTCTCCCAAGGCTCTCAGATTCCATACTCACTGGGATGGACCAGGGCATTATTACCTCTGCTATTTTTATCGATCTAGCCAAGGCCTTCAATATGGTCTCCCATCCCCCTCTGCTTGCTAAACTCATGGCTGCGGGGCTCTCTACTGCAGCTACCAATTGGTTTCAGTCCTACCTAGTGGGTAGTACACAATCCATTTGGATTAGTGATGCAAATTCCCCTTCCCATCAACACCGGTGTTCCCCAGGGCTGTGTTGGGCCCTCTACTTTTCTCTGTCTTCCTAAATGACCTTCCCTCTGCTTGCCCTCTCACCTCCATCCTCATGTACGTGGATGACACTGTCCTGTTTGCATCTGGCCCTTCCTCGTCTGTTGTAGCATCAAAGCTCCAACATAATTTTGACTCGCTCAAACCAGTTATTTTTAAATACCAAAAAAGACAGTCTGCATTACCTTTGGTACAAAGCAGAGACTCTCTTGGCTAAACCTCCTCCCTTCTTACCACACCCTAGATGAAACATTACTTGAGGACACCACCTTCTTTAGGTATCCTGGGGTCTGTCTTGACCAGCACCTCGCCTTTTCTGGACACACTGATGCCATCCACAAAAAGCTACACCCTAAACTGGGTGCTCTGTACAGAAATCGTGCCTGTATTCCTCTGCCGGCTCACTGTTCCCTGGTCCAGAAAATTATCCTACCTATTTTTGACTACGGTGATGTGGTCTGCAGTGCTGCTGCTAAGTCTTCCTTGATTAGGCTGGACTCTCTTTTCCACTTTCACTCTCTACACTCTTCCCCATACCCATCACTGCACCCTTTACCAATCTCTCTCTTTCCTCCTTCCCAACCCGACAGGCACCATATCCACAGTGCCAACTTTCTTGCCAAATTATGGTTTCATTCCCTCCCTTCTCATCTCTCCTCCGTTTCTCTCAAATCATCTTCATCTCACTCTTTCAGAAACCATGACCACCGCACTTTTGCCACCCTGCCTAGGAATACCTTGGCTGGTCAGAATGCATTCTCACACCATTTCCCTAACATTTGGAATGCCCTGCCTCCTCCCATCCGTCATGCTACCTCC
The DNA here is from genome assembly GCA_016271365.2 of Neoceratodus forsteri. Classification (NCBI taxonomy): domain Eukaryota; kingdom Metazoa; phylum Chordata; order Ceratodontiformes; family Ceratodontidae; genus Neoceratodus; species Neoceratodus forsteri. Next base: position 264,039,093 of record CM057451.1, on the reverse strand, counting down.
CCCATATCCTCAACTCCCTCCTCAAAGACCACTTCCCCCCTTCCTGCAATTGTGTTTAACTGTTTAATTTTTAACCTTACCTTACTTGCCTCTGCACTCATTTGCAAATTACTATCCCATATAATTAAAAAACGGATTGTTCTTATTAGTATTGTTGTTTATTGAAATGTATCACTATTTATTTTTGCGCATGCTGTGTAAGTTTGTATTCTAGTTTCCATTATGCACTGTCGTGACTTTTGCTACTGTATGTATCTCCTTTCTCCTCTCCCCCAGGACACATCTGGAAATGAACATGTCTGCTCAGTAGGTCTTTCCTGGTGAAACTTTTAAATACATAAATAAATCCACATAGGAGAAGACTTAGTTAAACTCCCTTAGCCAACTGGGATTCTCATCTGGCCCTCTGAACTGGTTCTCAAGCTACCTACACAACAGATCCCAAAGAGTTAAGCTAAATAGGACCTTGTCCACCAACCTACTGGTACTCTCAGGGGTCCCGCAAGGCTTCATCCTTGGACCCACCCTTTTCAGTCTCTTCCTAAACACCCTCCCAAGCTCCTGCTCCAACAAAATACTTCTTTATGCAGATGATGCAGTGATCATAGCATCACACTCGGACCCACTCTTACTCCAAAGCACGCTGCAAAGCACCTTCTTCCAAGCAGAAAAATGGTTCAGTAACCATCGGCTAATCCTGAACCTGAAAAAAACAAAGTCAATGCTGTTCGGACATCGGCAAAACAGCGCCAAGGATACTCCCCTGCTCATCACCTCAGCACACTCCTTCTACTTGAACAGGTAACAACATATAAGTACCTGGGCATCACTTTTGATGCAGGCTTTACATTCCACGCCCATCTAAAAGCTGTCGTCAGCCATGAACTCCAGGACTGGGCTCCTCTACCGCCATAAAGACTGCCTCCCAGAATCTGCCTTAAAACTGGCCATCACCTCATCTGTGTTGTCGCTGGCCGACTACAGACTTCCAATATACGCAGCTGCAGACCCCACCGCCCTCTCTAAAGTCCAGACCTCTATTAACAAAGCCTGTAGGCTCCTGACCGGCGCCCATAGCAGAACTCACACTTGCCTGCTATACTCTGCCACAAACATACTCACTCTTGAGAAACGGCTGAATTACCACACCTGCCTGCTGGCTAAAAAGTCCCTGTCTGGGTTATGCCCCCCAGGGGTCTCCGCATCCCTGCGACCAGCTGTCCGGCCTGTGCTAACCCGTAACTCCACCAAAGCCACCTTCCTAGTACCCAGAGCTAGAACCTCTCTCTGCCAAAGATCCTTTCATCATAAAGCTCCGGCCTGGTATAACTCCCTTCCAGAGGGAATCACAAAAATTCCCAGGATTGGCCTGTTCAAAATAGCGCTCCGTAAACACATTATTGACAGCCGGTGCTATAAATGCCTGTAGTGGAACATAACCCTGTCTTGACTAGCCCCCTAAGTCTTCACTGGGTTCCACGGAAGACCGTGTACTGGTTTCTAGGTCTGAGTATGACTCTTCATGAATAACTGTAACAACTGTGTTTATTTAACGATGCGTGTAACTCAACTGTATGTATGTATCTCACCTGTATGTAACCTCCGTGTAAACCTCACTTAATTGTTGTCCCCCCCCCCCCCGAGACGAGGTACCTTTGTAAACGAGTCTCTGACTCAAAGGTTGTAAAACTGATTATTTCTATAAATAAAAAAAAAAAAAATAAAATAGTTGCCAAGTTGCTTAGAGACGGGTCTTGGGCGATGAATGGCTTGCCAAAAGGGCACCCGCTGACCAGACTTCTCTTGGGTGTGATAAAGAGAATGGATCGAAGGGTCCTTCCGGAATCCTGGAGACTACTTAGGATGTCCTGGACATCACCCTGAAACAATTTAGGGCCCCGAAAGGGAGCGTTCAGGATAGCCTGCTGCACATAAGATGTGAATTCTGACACTCAGAGACAGGTGTATCTCCTGAGACAGACACCCACAGCTGAAACCCACACGGAGGGCTGCCCACATACACCCCCAACTGGAGGACTTAAGCATTTCTTGCTTATGAGGCCCGTCGAGGAGGGATTGTGCAGAAGCTCTTGGGGAGTTCCAAAGGTCATTTTGGTAGCACAATATATGACTGATGTAATTCAAGATATAGATGGCAAGAGTGCAGGAGACAAAAATCCTCTTCCCATTAAGTTCAGCTTCAGAAATTCCTTATCAGAGGGCAGGGAGCCGAGATGTTGCGGCCTCTTAGAATGGTCATGAGCAGCACTGATAGAGTCCGCTGGGGTGGAGGGGGACCAAGAAAAAAGGGTCTCCCGGAAGGCACCTGGTACAATTTGTCCGCCTTCCTGGGTATAGGCAGGACTAGGTCAGGCCTGCACCAGGCAGCCAGGATGCCATACTTGTAGGCATTAATGATGGGTGGGATGATGAAGGGTGGAGATTCTAGCAAGTGCAGATAATGGGCCAAACTCCACCTGCACTCATCCTGTTCAGTGGAACTGAATCCCATAGCAACCTGAAGCTGGCGCATAAAAGAGGCAAAGGATTGATTGTCGGTGGGGGGCAAAGAACATACTTCAGGGAGACATCCCCCCAGAAGAAACGGTGGAGGTACTGGGAAGGTCCTAGCCCCAGCCTCCTTTTCTTCCTCATCTCCTGGGAGGAGATAATCGGTGACGAGTCGCCGTCCCTGGGCTCGGGAGAGACAGAGGATAACGATGAGTGAGGGAAGACCATCCTCATTGACAAGTGGTGAGTTGCAGTGGTCGATGGAGAGGGATCCGCTGTGCAGAGTGTGGAGGACGAGGTCACCTTTTGAACCAAGTCCAGGACCAATGAGGAGAGGGCCGGAACATCCACCATCACTGAGGAAGGCATGGCTCCCTGAGGGTGTGGAGGAGGGTACTGCGCCCCCGTCGAAAAGTAAGATAGAAGCAGAATCGACAAAATGGGAGCTGACTGCAGTACCAGCTGGGAAGCCGGCACACCAATTGTCGAGGGGGACAGCCAAGGGCCACAACGAGAACAGGCGAGTGCCCAGAAGGGAATGACCATCGCAGGCCAGCGAAGGCCGAACACCACCAGCTGCTTTCACTCCTTGGGGAGGAGGGGGAGCATTCAGAAAAGGTGGTCATGTCAGAGGGGGAAGAGGAGGAATCCCCAACAATGAGGGCCTGGGGTCGGAGGATCCTACAGGCCACACTGCCAAAGTCCGTCCCGCGCCCAATTCCGACAGGGTGAGGGAGCCAGTAGGTATCGTCAGCAGGAGGCCAGATGAGCCCGTCGATGAGGAGGCCCTGCCAGACTGACTGGTGGCAGTGTTGGGGAGTAACTAGTTACTTTTAACTAGTAACTGTAATCTGATTACTTTTCTAGGTAACTAGTAATAGTAATGGATTACTTTTAAAATAAAGTAATAAGTATCTGTAATATTACTTTTCCCTATAAGTAACTAATTACTGTAGTATAAACAGAATAACAGATGAGCATCCATCTGTTACAGCTGTTGTAATCCATCAAGGGGTTCCTGCGACTTCATAAACCTCAAGAGCAAAGCTCAAGAGGTTTATGACATCACAGGAATCTGGAGATTGTGCACGTGTCGTTTGATATTCAGGTTTCATTGTAAACAAAGGCTGCTCAGCTGACTGCGTGCTCGACTGATTACAGCATCAGGCTAAAACAAGCATTTGTCAATGCCGTATGTTGTCTTGCTGACACTGGCATTGGTAGTGCAGGAGTTAGAGAGGTGCCTTATAGGAATGGCAGTGAAGTACGGAAGTGACGCCAACCCCACACCACTCTGCAGCGACTGACAGGCATTGAGGTGTGCCTTTGGGTGTCGGCCATAACACTCATGCCATTTCAGCTCACCCTACCCTGCAGACTCCGACAAGTATCGTGTTGTGCCTTGGGGTCCTCAGGCTTTATGCTCACCCCATTCCATAAGGAAATATGCTGAGATGGGTGCAGTATAGGAGAATGGGATGAACGTTGGGCCTGAAGAGTCCAAGGCACACTTCAATGTCTGTCAGTGGCTGCAGGGTGGGGGTGGAATGGCATGAGCATTACAGCTGACAATCCAAAGTCACACCCCTGATGCCAGTCAGTCTCTACAGGGTGGGACGTTATGGTTAGAAACCTTAATGCCCAGGGCAATCGTTAGTATCTGTACTGCAAATTGTTAACATGGGCTTTTCATGACCCCACCTCATGAAAGCATTTGGGATCTCTGCTCATGAACTTACTTGCCCAGATGCGGGAGAGAGACAAATGCTGGGCAAGTACTAAGGGTTCCAGAGATCCTGCTAATCTCCTGAGATATCGGCAACTCAGGAATCGGTGTAAAAAAGCCATTAGGGCCGCCAAAAGTAACTTCTGTAAATCGGCACTACTTAGCTCTGTCAGAGATCCTAGGAAGTTCTGGAGGAACATTAAATCCCTCGTCAGTGGGCCCTCTCACTCGGGTGTCGTGGACATGATTATTGATGGAGTCTCGTGCAATAATCCCCACACTATAGCCGACCACCTCCATCTCCACTTCTCCGACATTTCGGCCCTCACACCTCGTTTCATGACCGATGGGGGTCGCTCGCTTAATATCCCTCCGATGTAGAGTGAACATCCTCCTCGGAGAGTATTTAATCTTAAGGCCGTGTCTGTCCTTGATGTTAGGAACCGCTTGGCTGCCCTCTCCCAGCACTCCAGTGCAGGGCCTGACAACCTTGAACCCAGGCTTCTCAAGCTGGGAGCAGCTTACATTGCCCCTCTGATTGCCCATATATTTAACCTATCCCTTAGCTCGGGGATAATCTCTGACATCTGGAAGGAGGCAAGGATAGTCCCTGTTTTGAAGCAGGGAAATCCCAAACTCCTGACAACTATCACCCTATTGCTATTCTCCCATCCCTTGTAAACTCCTGGAAAGGTTGTGGCGAGCAACTCGGAGTACGTGGATACCCATGAGCTGCTTTCTGGCCCAACATGGTTTCCGGAAGGGTCATAGTACCACTACTGCCCGATTACTGTAACCTCTAGTATTAGATCCGCCATGGATCAGGGCAAACTGTCAGGCGCTATATTTATTGACTTGTCAAAAGCTTTTGACCTTGTCAACCATGACCTACTGGGGAGCAGCTCAGGGCTCTCGGGTTCTCTCCGCATGCCATGAGTTGGATGATGGGCTACCTAGCGGGTGAAAGCAGCGCACCTGCTTTAACAAGGTCCTCATCGGAGCCTAGGGCTGTGACCATGGAGTTCCCCAGGATCGGGCATTGGACCCTCCTATTCTCACTTTTATTAATCAACTCCCATGGTGACCCTCGTGCAAGTCACGCTTTATGCAGATGACCTTGTGCTAGTGGCCCATGCTCGTAATGCTGCTGACCTTAACCAGTGCCTATCTGAAGACTTCAGCAGAGTCTCAGCCTGGATTACCAACCATAGACTGGTACTGAATCCTAACAAAACTCAGGTCATGCTCTTTGGTTCCACGGCCAAGTTAAAAGCCCCATCAGCTATGCTCAAAATAGCTTGTGATGGAGGCCCCATGTTGCCAACAGCGAGCTCAATTAAATATCTTGGGGTCACCCTCGACCCACAACTTGACATGGGAAGCCATATCCAAAACATCTGCAGAACCACCAGGTGTAAGCTTGGCCTTGCCTACAGGGCCAAATACAACCTGACTCCGGGAGTGAGGCTGGCACTTGCGAGGGGAGTGCTTCTCCCCTCCCTTAGTTATGGATACCACCTATTTGCCAGGTCACCTCAAATCCATCTTAATCGGTGGAACACGGCATATAATGATATCTGTCGGGTTGCACTTGCTGCTCCCAAACTCACCCACCGATGTGAGCTCTATGACAAACTCAGCTGGCTCCCCCCTGCGGAATTCCTGATCCTTGGTGTAGGAAACTTCACCAGGAAAGTGCCTGCCACGGGCATACTGTCAGGACTGGCGCATCTCCTCCCAAAACTGGACGCCATCCCCTACCAGCTCAGGTCACAGACCGCCGAGTTGCTTAAAGTTCCCCCTACTGGGACCCTTATGGGGGATCGTGACTTTGCCGCTTTTGTGCCTAGGCTCTGGAACTCCATTCCGGACTCTGTTCGCTCTGCCCCTTCCCATGGGACCTTTCGCCTCTCCCTGTGGTCCCACCTAAAACAAACAACAAGATGTGACTGCTCCTAGTCTCTGTAATGTAATACCGGCAGTCCACTATTGCCACTGAGTCCATGATGGTCTATGAAATATGTATTCAGTGATTCTAATGTCTATCTATGTCCTGTAACAATTTGTACTATGTGTGGCAGTATCTCTGCCCTTATACAAGCGTTGTTATAGCTGTTTTTTACTGTATCATGCTGTTTCTCCAATGTTGCCATGTATGTATACTGTATGTTTTGTGCTCTCCCGGGTCGTTCCTGAAAATAGGCATACTACTTGTCTAGTGTACTTAGCCAGTAAACAAAAGCTAAATAAATAAATGAACAGTGGCACTGTGATTTTGTTAATCTGTCCCGAACGCTGATGTTCCACAGTGACTGTGCCACTCTGCGCCAGATGTGCGAAACCACATTTCGGGCAGGATGTGAAAAATGACAGCTGTACTGTTCATAAGGAGGTGTAAAGAAATGGCAATGTTGAAAATCTGGAGTGAAAATATTAAAAATTCTCAAAGTTACGAGTGTGCATGAAAACTGCACAATGTACGCTTGTAACACAGTCATTGTGTGGAATTTTGTCACCACATTTAAAACACAGGTATTTTGGGACCTCTGCTCATGAACAGTGTTGCTGTGATTTTCTTACTCTGTCCCAAACGTTGATTTTCCACAACAACCGCACCATTTCCCCCTTCAGGAATACTACAGCAGTATTTTTAACATCATTTGGTTGGCTTCCATTTGTGCTGCTGTCTGGAGCCTGGCTTGGGGAGAATCCACTGGAATTCCTGAAGTGGTGCGAACCGCTGTGGAACTTGCTATTCTGGTTCAACGTGCCAGATGAGAGCGACAGACTGTGAACTGGTATAGCTGGCTACGGTGGTGGGTGCCTGGTTTTTGGGACTCCCCGTGGGGATAGAGGGCACCAGTCGGAGGGCTGGTGAAAAACTCTCTCTCCTGTGCCACACTGTGGCCTACTAGTTTTTACTGAGGGGCACTGGTGAACTAAGTGGGGTGTCTTCTTTCTAGGGCCCATCTCTGAGCTGGGCCCAGTAACATTTATATCTAGGTTGTCTCTCTTTTGAACTGGCATATGGTTCAACTTTCAAAAGGTTTGCTGCTTTTTCCATTTCGCTCCAGATCAAACCATCAGCAGGTACTGTAATTATATTTTTTTCACTTTGGAGGCATTGAGAGAATCTCGGTGGAAATTAACATTTACTCTAACTCAGGTCTTGTAGCAGTGAGGGGGCCACAGTTTTTGGATTTATTATCTCGACAAGGGTTGGGTGAGAGCTACCCTTTGTTGTACTAACTTTTAAAGGGTTTAGTAAATTCCTGAAGCAGTCTCATATAAAAAAACATTTGACAATAAACTTTTATTGGACAATAACAAGTGATTTAATTTAGAGCCGTAGCTGTCTTAATCGTTTTAGACAGCTATTTTTGTGGGTTTTATTCGGGATGGGTTGGGATTGCTTTTGATATTATTGAATCTAAATTTATTATTTAGTTTATTTTTTTATAGTTTAGGGTATAAGAGGATTATTATTAAGATTAGATTTATTGAATTTTTGTTCTGGGGTGGGTACTGGATTTTTAATTTTGAGCAGTGAGAGTGCCCTGATTTCCATCATTCCCAGGCTGCGAGGGGGCCTGGGGGCTTAAATACTACTCTCCACATACCCAGTGAGAGGGGGTTGCAGGAGATTTTTATTTTCTGGTTATTTTTTTTTTCAGAGAGCTAAGTGTTGGACCGAAACATCTATGCAGTGCTAAGAGGGGTTTATTTTTAATTGTGGTTTTATTATTTATTCTGTGAGGGTATATTTATTTTATTTTGTGTACTTTTGGGGTGGGTATTTTTACTATTGTTTGTTCAGGGGTCTCCTTTTGGGTTTGGTGCTTTTGTATCTTGTATTTTGCTTTTGTCAAGCCTGTGGAATGTGTAGGCCTTCTCCCCCGGTCATGCGTTATTCATCCTCTGCCCATTCCCCCCCCACCCACCTCTGATGTTGTCAACTTACCAGCGCTGTCGATTGCTGGGTACTGTTCGGAGGATTGGGTCGCGGACTTCAGAGGACGAATGAATGGGTCTCTCACATCGGGGTAGTTAAGCCCAGAAGATGCCCTGGGACGAAATGGAGCCTGGAACATGGTTTGCCATGTCTAGTCCCCATACCCAAGGGCACCACTATATTTGGTGGGCAAGTAGCCGGGGCGGCCCCAGAAAACCATCCAACTCGAGTGGTGTTATGCAATGCCAGATCAGTTAAGAATAAGACTGCAATTATTGCAGATCTTGTTGGAACAACTGATCTGGCCTGCATCACTGAGACCTGGCTGGATGAAAATGCTGGCCCCACGTTGGAGGCTGCAATTCCAGCCGGGCACTCGGTGATACACCGCTCAAGACTGGACCACGGGGGGGGGGTCTGTTTCAAGGCCAAGTTGGGCCTCACGACTGTACCAGTTGAAGACACCGAATCTTTTGAGTATACTGTAGTAGCAGGTGTAGGTTTTAGGATAGCTCTTGTCTACCGTCAACCCGGGCATGAGAAGCGATTCCTACAAGAAGTAGCGGATTTCGTGGTCGACATGGCATTTGAGTCACCAAGACTGATGGTTCTGAGTGACTAACACCTGGGTCGACGACACTCTCTCGCAATTTAGACAGTACTTTCTCCACCTGATGACATTGCTGGGCCTCACACAAAATGTTACCTCTGCTACCCATAAATACGGTCACTCTCTTGATTTGGCTTTCCTCCTGGGGATTGAAGCCTCCAATTTGGGGGTGGAACCTGCCAGTTGGTCCGATCACTACACCATGAGGTTCAACTTTTGCACCCTCCTCCATAGGCCTACCCCTGTGGAGATGGTCAATTACTGCCCTTTACAGGATGTGAGCCATGAAGGCCTAGCGGCGGTGACTGACCTCTCGGAGTTTCCTGTGGCAAGCTTGGATCCAGAGACTTGGGTACTGGCCTATAACAAGGCCATCTCCAGGGCCCTGGATTCAATTGCTCCAGTCCATGTTCCCCTGGGAGTTGCGGTGACTAGGATGAAGGTTAGAGCGATGCTGGTAGAAATCCGCCCTGGAGGAAAACCACCTCAGATTGGTAAGAGCATTATCAAGTCTACCAATCAGCGATCTCCCGTAAGAAGGCAAAATTCCTGTCTGGGGAGATTGCTGCCACTCAGAACCGACCGACTCAGCTCTTCTGAACTGTGGACAGGCTGTGCAACCCAGCCTGTCTGCAGCTCCGAAGAGCCTTTTTGCAAGTGGAGTGCAATGAGCTTGATTAGTTCTTCATGAATAAGGTGGCTGACATCAGGGCAGAGATCCTCTTGACTTGCTCTGCGGGGGATGATGTTGATCGGAGCCCGGTCACCTCACCTCGTTCTTCCTGGAGCACCTTTGACCGTCCGGAGCTTGTGGATGCCATGCAGATTGTCCAGAGTATGCGCCCTACGTGCTGTAGTTTGGATCCGGGCCCAGCTTCCCTGATTATGGGTTGTTGTGATATTTTCGGCCCGGTCCTGGTACCGATAGTCCCGTGCTCCCTTGATTCGGGTGAGTTTCCAAGCTCCCTGAAGGAGGCGGTGGTGACACCCCTCCTGAAGAAGGCTTCTTTGGACCCAGACTCTGGCCAATTACAGACCAATCTCAAACCTCCCTAGGGAAGGTTATTGAGAAAGTAGTGGTGGTACAGTTGGAGAACCAATTGACCATCCATGACATCTACGAACCTCTCCAATCCGGTTTTCGAAAGTGGCACAGTACTGAGACTACTCTGATTCAGGTGCTCAGTGATCTCCTGATGGCTAGAGATCAGAGAAGTCGCTCCATCTTGCTGCACCTTGATCTCTCTTCAGGTTTTGACTCTGTGGACCATGAGGTGCTGCTTGGGCGCCTGAAGTCCATCTGTGGCCTGACTAGTACAGTCCTTGGGTGGTTTACATCTTTCCTCACTGGCAGAACTCAGAGAGTGGTGTCTGGGATTTATTCCTCTGACCTACTCTCTCTGTCATGTGGGGTTCCTCACGGCTCAGTGCTGCACTCCATGTTGTTTGCAGTGTACATGCTGCCCCTCAGAGACACTGTAAGACAGTATGGGCTGAGGTTTCACTGCTATGCTGATGATACCCAGCTCTGTCTTTTGCACCTGAACAGGATAGTGCTCTCTCGATATTTAACAACTGCCTTGCTGAAATCCAGGATTGGATGAATTTGAGCTGGCTAAAGTTGAACGCGGGAAAGACCGAGGTGATGGTTGTGGATCCGGGTCGCTGGATAGAGAGGACGAGGGCTGGTCAGCCCTCTGGACTTTGTCTGGGGGGGCTCCCAGATCCTTGCCTCTGAACGGGTGCGAGATCTGGGGGTGGTGCTTAACGACGGGCTGACAGTATGATCTAAGGTGGCGGCGGTCGTCAAGTCTTCCTTTTACCATCTTAGGAACATCGCCAGGATCAAGCACCTTGTTCCGTCTGGTGACTTGCCTACACTGAACCACGCCTTTGTGACCTCACACCTCAATTATTGCAAGTCCCTGTACTTAGGGCTACCTGGGGTTGATATCAGTCGCCTGCAACTAGTGCAGAATGCTGCAGCGCATTTACTGACAGGGACTTCTCGATCTTCTCATATTACCCCTGTGCTGCACGATCTGCACTGGCTGCCGATTCAGGGGCGGATCACCTTTAAAGTTGGATTATTGACTTATAAAGCCCTACACGGACTTGGCCCTGAATACTTGAAAGAGCTTCTCATACCTTACTGCCCCGAGCGACAGCTCCGTTCAGCTGACGAGGGGTTACTGGAGATTCCGAGGACGTCTTTAAAATCTTCTGGGGCTCGTGTATTTATGTACATGTCCCCTACCCTCTGGAATCCTCTACCCCGTCAGCTGTGGGAGTACACAACTGTGGGGGGATTTAAACAGGCACTGAAAACTTTTTTATGACACCAGGCCTTTAATGGAATGGACTGAAGGGACCCCAACAGATTATTTTATTGCTGTGATTGATTTTATTACTGTTGTTTTAACCCTATTGTACGGTGCCTTGGTATTTGAAAAGTGCTTAATTTAAATAAAGCTTATTATTATTATTGTGCGCCACATGTGCGAAAACACATTTTGGGCCAGTTGGGAAAAATGACAGCTGCACTGTCCACAAGGAGGTGTGAAAAAAAAAACCCGGCAATGCTGAAAATCTGGAATGAAAATATTAAAATTCTCGGTTACGAGCGATCGAGAAACTGGCGCAATCGACGCTTGTAACACAGTCAATTTCTTGGATTCTTTCAATATTTGCAACATGGGCTTTTGGGAGCCCACCTCATGAACAGTGACACTGTCATTTCATTAATCGGTCCCGAAAGGTGATTCCACGCAGTGACCACGAAATCACCTTTCGGGACTGAATAACCATATGACAGTCACTGAATTCATAAGATGGTGTCCCAAGAACCCCATGTTGAAAATGTGGTGCAAAATTTTGCGAAAATGGCAGAGATATCCACGTACGTTGAAAAAAAAAACATTTATGCGATTATATAGCTTACGGGCATTTCTTCAGTTCGCGGTCGGCTTTGAAGAGTGCGGTCATGTTCCCGGTCCACCAAAGATCGTCGCGCTGGGCTCCAGAGGTAAGTAAGGGTGAGGGGGTGTGGGGAGGTAGGGTGCATGAGAGAGTGGGTGCGGGTTGCACAAGGGGCACCGACACAACGAGGGACCTTTTTTCTTTTTACAAAAAACTGGAAGGTTTTCTGTTTTTACAGGTACTTTTGCACGCTGGGGTGCGCTCCCCAGCGTGCCACCTAAGTGTTTTTTTTTGGGGGGGGGGCTGTAGCCGATGAGGACTGGTCACCCCGTCGGCACATACAGTGTGTTTTGGGAGGGGTGCATGAGCCGAGGGGGACTGGGCACCCCCCTCGGCACACAACAAATATGGGAGGGGGGCATTATGCCAACGGGGATTGGGTACCCCGCCAGCAAATGAACTTGAGGGGCATGCCAACAGGAGATTGGGCACCCTGTCAGCTTTCATGGAGATTGTGAGAGGCGGATGGCGACAGCCACCGCCATGTTAATGTGAAACAAATGCAGGGACATTATGCCAACGGGAATTGGGCTACCCTGTCGGCAAATGAACGGGGGGGGGGGGCGCTGTGGAGCACTCGACAGAGCAGACGCTTAAAATCTGGCCTCTGCACTTCGAAGTTAAATTTTAAATAAAACTAAGATTGTTTGAAACTTTAACTAACTTTCTTGGAGCTGGTAACAAACCAGAACTGTCTTGGAGCAAAATGAGTCCAAAAAGGCATCCATATCGTACTTCTTCAGGGCTCAATTCCTACTTTGCTGGACAAGGGACTAGTGCTCCAGATAAGTCTGAAGGCCCAACAGTGGACTCATCGCCGGAACTGACATAACTTTTTCCACTGTTAACTAAATTACAGGAAACAGGTGATGAGATGAATAAAAGATTAGCAGTGATGGACGAAAGATTTACAGACCTGGAACAGAAGATTACAAACAACTCCTCTACGTTTACTACTCTGACCACATCCTTAGACCAGCAATCAGAAGTCACTATGGGCCTGATTAGAGATGTTAATTTCCTTCGTTCTAAAGTGGAAACGCTAGAGAACAGTCTCAGGCAAAGGAATGTACAAGACGTTGTACTCCCTCCTCGTTTGGCATGTCGTACGGAGCTTCTGCCAACACTGGACCGAATGATTTTTGTAGACCTGCAGCTTCTAAATAGGGATATGGGAGTTTCTATTGTGCAGGCCGTTACTATTCCATTACGTCCTGGGAGTCGTGGGAACTCTTCCTCCCGACCATTGACGGTGATTATGACTTTGTCTACTCCAGAAGCCAGAATTCCGCTTCTACAGGAGGCCAGGAGAAAAGGAGATATTGTATGGGAAGGGAATCGTTTGGGCTTCTTTCTGGACTTGTTGTTGCAGACACAGGATCAGAAAAAGAAACTGCAAGAGACAAAGAAAGCCCTTCTAGCAAGGGGAGTGAAGGCCCAGATGCTTTTCCCAGCCCACTACACATTGCGCATCAGCAAAAACCCCATATATTTACCGATCCTGAGGCAGCGTCTAATTTTGCTGAGTCCTTGTTCTCACAATTGGATCCCAGAACGTCGGATCAAGATTCGGATGGTGAACCAGAGTGACAGTCTTGAGTTTACAGCTCATCTAGTTGATCCAGGAAAGATCTCTCTTTTGGGACTTACAATTGTTAATATCTGTCGAGTGTTTCAATTAAAATACTCTAAGCAGACAGGCTGGGAGCTACTGTTATTAATGTTGTGAAGTTGTTTAAAGCCTTTTTTTAACTCTTCATTGTCTGCTAAGTAGAAAGTGTATACATTTGGACATTATTCAAGATGGCGTGCTTATGCACGCAGCTCAGTTTGTGGACTATATAAAACTCTGCATTTAATATTTTGCCCCCTACATGGCTTCTTCGGGAAGCCTACGGGTGTAGGATTTAATTGTAACTTAACCGAGCCCAGACAATCAGATCTTTTAAACACAGGATCGAATTGTACAGCTCTGCCCCCCACCCCCCATTTCGCCTCCTGCAAGTGGGACAAAAGCTCGGCATAGTGATATTTGTTTTAAATTCTGTGGTGACAGCATGAGATCCTATGACCTTATTATTGTCCTTTTATAAGATCTCCTATTTTATATTGGGGTTGGAAGGCAATGCCTGGGATCTTTATCTTAAAACTGTTATGAAGTTTTTATATCTGTACAGCCATTGTGTACTTCTAGCCAAGTTGGAATATGTATGTAATTACGTGCATGTTGCCTAGATGTATGATGAAAATTTAAAAATAAAGAACAAAAAAAATTAACTGGGGATGGGGCAAGCCGACAGGGGGATTAGGCACCCCCATCAGCTCTCATGAGGACTGTGAGAGGCTGTGGCTGTCCGTCGGCTTCTGTGGGGACAGTGAGAGGTGGACAGGGAAGCCGACACCATGTTGATTGAAATGGGACACCAGACAAGGCAAACTGTAATTCATTGCTGCAATCAGGAACTGCCCCAGCAGCAAAAACTGCTGATACTCCAATTAAGGGGCGCTCCCTGATTGCAGCAGCGAATTCCTTTCAAGTTGGTGGCAGGCTTCTCAACTGCTGTGCTATGCCATTGGTGCCATAGAGCCCGACCAGAAAAAGCAGTGGCGCCATTGGCTGCAGCAGGACCACACCTCCAAAACCTGCTTCTCCACTCCAAGCTACCACAATATGCTGTCTATACTGGACGCGCAAGACAATTGGAAAGGCTATGCCTGGAGTTCGATGGTCAAGCAGCCAGCCACTCCCACTTCCTGAGCTATAAAAGCAGTTCCTCTCAGCCTCATTGTGAAGCACTTTTTCTTTGCAGCCGAAGGCTCTCTTGATTTGCCCTCTGAGCTGGTTGGGGCCTGCAGGGCTATCTGAGCCCCCCCCCCGGCTGCTCCTGCTTGTCTTTGCTGGATTTCTGTGTTTATTTTCCTGCTTCTGGTTTGTATTTTGCCTTTGGCTGCATATGTGCTTCTTTTTCTTTGTTTCCTTTGTGTGTCTGGTTGTTTGTTTTTTTTTTTGGGGGTGGGGGCTTTGTTTCTAAATTCTAGTATATTGTTCCAGAGCTCCTACTGCTTTGCTTTCAGTTACTCACAACTCTCAAACTACTGCAATGAAACTGCAATCATTATTTGTGTGTTTCAGCTCAACCATAGCTGTTCCATGCTGCATACACAATTGATTTCACCTGACTCAGGCTTACATTGAATCTAGCTATGCAGCTCAATCATGCTCTCTCATTCTACGGCCTCATTATAGCAGCATCATTGCACTGCCTGGCTACACCTGCTGTCAGAGCACTGTGTCTCCTTATTTATGTTTATTGCAGTTACAACTCCGTGTACTCCATACGGATGTTGCTTTTATGTTTATTCACCATGTTCTACTCTGAGCCCTTCCATCACTTTCCTGTTTGTCCTACAGCAGAGACTGGGAAGTGTCTGGGGAGTCGTGGCCCCATGTGGCTAATTATTTCTGTTCTAAATCCTGCCTTCGCCACAGAAAATCCTCAGAGTATTTGTCACATCGATTTGGCTTTTAAATGTCTGGCTGGCTTGCCCCACTATTCAGTGCTGTTTCATTGCTACAACGTTATGCAGACCTACGTGCAGGTCCACTTATTACTACTCTGTTTACTGATCTACATACAGGTCCACGCTTGCTTACGCAATCAACTGCTTATGCCTGCTGCATCCTCTCTACTTCAGCCTCTGGGACGTCTGCTGCACTCAATCTGCTTTTGACCTTGCAAGCTCTCAGCACCCACTGCTCATTATGATCAGCACGCCAATGCTTAATCGGCTTACAGCTTCTCAGCTCTCAATCTAATTCTGGGGCATACCAGCTATTCTATTCTGGTGCAGAGCTCCTGCAGCCGACAGTCTCGCTCTGCATTTAGTCCGCATATTGAGCGTGTCCAACTTGGGCCGGGATCCTTCTCACCTGACCCATAGCTGGGAATATCCTCTCCCTGGGCTTGGCTTTAGCTGCCTGCTACACGACAGCAGCTCCTGGTGTAAAATTTAAGACTAGCGGTGAAGGGTGGTTACGATGTTCTCCTCTGGCTCTAGTGTTCCACTATAACGGTTGTCCACTGACTTTACTGGTTTCTCTAGCAAGGCACCTTCACCGCATTCTCCCTACGACTGCCTCTGGTTCACCTGGTTTGAGTTTAGGGTGGGTAGGCCGGGTGAGTGCCTCAGCAGTCGTTGCTCTCCTCCTCCGCCTTGGTTGCATGTATTGTTGCAGAGTTTTCTCGCAACCTTCCATGGCGTTCCCGCTAGAGGGTTTGAGTGAGAGCCTTCCTCCAAACTGGAATATTTTCCACCTCCCTTTAAGTGGGTTTTCCAAATTGCAGCTGCTGAGCCATCACTACATAAACTATCTCAAGCCTGGAGGGAAGGCGACCTAGGCCTTGGATCCCCAGAGATTTCCTCCTCATTTTTCTCTCCTCTGTTGCTTCAGGTCATAACTGTTACTTAGCATAGTAGTGTCCCCTAGTTTCTTTAGGTAGGTTCCGCTGTTGGATGAGGTGGAGGATGTCTGCCATTCCCTATCTCCTTAGAGGTTCCCCTCATTCTCAACGCAAACCATCAGTATCATGCTACTCAAACCTCGGCATTTCACTATGTTATCAAACTGTCTATGCTTCTCTACTACTATGTTACAGTTACTGCTCGCTCATGAGCTTCGTGTCACTTCATTCTTTGGGATACGATTGTACTACATTTCTTTTTGGGATTCCTAAGGTACCTTTATCCATGGGAATCGTCCCGTGGCACCTTTAGAGGTGGAACCCTCTCTGAGGGTTCCTTGCCTTTCGTACCCCTACAGGGTGGTAATTCCTCTGGAATAGAGAGCGCTAACGGCCAAAACCAAACTAACACAGTTGCACAAGCATAACACTATACTGGCTGCGTAGGGCACTGAATTGGAAAGGGTACGCCTGGAGTTCGATGCCGAACATCCAGCCACTCCCACTTCCTAAGCTATATAAGCAGTTCCTCTCAGCCTCATTGAGAAGCACTTTTTCTTTGTCCCACCATCCTCCCCTCCTTCTCCAGCACGTCTCTCCTTAGGGGGATTCCTAAAGTACCTTTAGCCACGGGAATCATCCTGTGACACCTCTAGGGGTGGAACCCTCTCCGAGGGTTCCTTGCCTTTCGTACCCCTACACGGTGGTAATTCCTCTGGAATACAGTGTGCGAATGGCCAAACCAAACTAACACAGTTGCACAAGCATAATACTATACTGGCTGCACAGGACATTGAACATAAAAACTGCATTCTGACAAGCACTGCATGAGCACCCAGCATCTTCCCCTTGCACACTGAATGCAAGTTGCCTACCATTTTGTCCCCCTTTTCACAATAAAAATGTTTAAGCAACATTCCGTGGCTATGAGTTGCTATTTTTTGTAGCCTTGCTGCTGGTTTGCGCAGTCACAGTGTCTAGGTATTATGAGCTGCCAGAGCTATGGGGTGGTGTAAACCCATGGCATGACAACTAGAGCAAAGACATGCAGCCTTGTGATGTTTAACCGAGGAATTTTTACCTAATACTGGTTTGCCCTAGGAGATCTTTGCTCTAACATGGTGGCTACGACTACAAGGTAGCCTCATTAATCGCAGATGGTTCTACATGGTTACAGTCCGACTGCCGGTGGGTACTGGGGCTGTTTTTGCCAGCTGTCTCATTATGGAAAATGTTGTTAGGCTGAATGGCTCTGGTGAGGTGTCATTGTGCTGGGTGTCCTTATACCAGCTGTCGCAGATCTGGTGTAAATCACTGGCCCTTCCAGTTTGTGTATTTCTTTGATCTGTAGAAAATGAGAGTGTACACATAGCTTTCACCTTTCAGCCTTCTTACTAGGTCCTGTTAATTAGCCCTCCCTTAAGGACTCCTCAGCTCATTCACTTCTATCATCCCTTTTCATACCTATTATCATCCTTTCATTTTCCAGATTCTATTCTTACCTGACCTATTATCACTTTTTCTCCTACAACCTCCCCCTATTTTCTTTCCTCACATATGCATGTGCAAAAAACATAGTGCCGCCATACGAGTTTTCATAGGTGTGGTACCCCCACTTCCAATGCCTTCAGCGTTTTTGCAGGCACGGCTGCACCGCACCAATGAATGCCCCAGCTGCCTATGACAGCAGTTCAGTTTGAAGTGGTGTACAGTTGAAAGCAAATGACCGCTACAATCAGCGGTGGTAACTTGTAAGCAATTTGCATACTGCCTTCCATCAGCAGTACTCCGCCACCACCGCTGACTGTAGCGATGATTTATATCTGCAGCGCCCCCACCTTTGTGGTGTGCGGGGTGCCCAATCCCCTGGCTCATGCACACCCCTCAGCACACTGTATGTCTGACTGGGGTGCCCAATCCCCGTTGGCTCCAGTGCTCCCCACCCAAAAACTAAGCTGCCATGCTGGGAGCCCAGTCCAGCGTGGCAGAAGTCCAATGTACTCATGTGCCCCCACACCAGATGGGCAATGGGGGTGCCCAATCCCCCGCTGACTCCACTGCCCCCCCAAAACTTCCAGGTGCCATGCTGGGAGCCCACCCCAGCGTGGCAAAAGTCCCACATCGTCCATGTTAAATTTAAACAAAAAAAAACAAACTAACAAACGAAAACAGTCCCTCGTTGATTCTCTTGCCCCCTCCCCCGCAACCTGCACCCACCCTCTGCGTAACCCACCTCCCACACCCCCCTCACCCCATACTTACCTCTGGAGGCTGGCGCGACGATCTTCAGTGGACCAGGAACACGTCTGCACTCTTCACAGCCGACCGCGAACTGAAGAAATGCCATTAAGCTGTATAATGGCATAAATAGGGTTTTTTCAACTTTGGTGCATATCTCTGTAATTTTTTCAAATGTTTGCACCAGATTTTCAACATGGGGTTCTTGGGACCCCATCTCATGAATTCAGTGACTGTCATTTGGTTATTCGGTCCCAAAAGGTGCTTTTGCGGTCACTGCGCAGAATCACCTTTCGGGACCAATTAACGAAACGACAGTGTCACTGTTCATGAGGTGGGCTCTCAAAAAGACTATGTTGCAAATTTTGTGAAAAAATTCTCCCAAATGACTGTGTTACAAACATGCATTGCAGTTTCCACGCACACTCACAAGTTTGTCAATTTGTAATATTTTCACTTAAGATTTTCAACACTGGCATTTTTTCACACCTCTTTATGAACAGTATAGCTGTTATTTTTCACATCATGGCCAAAATGTGTTTTCATGCTTCCAGCGCAGAATAGCGCAGTCGCTGTGGGAAATCAGTGTTCAAGACTGATTAAGAAAATCACAGCAACATTGTTCATGAGTGGAGGTCCCAAAATACAGGTTACTCACCTGTAACAGGAGTTCTAGGAATGGTATATGTTGTTCATCCACACTTATTGGCAGGTTCCATGCCGCTTTAAATCTTGCCGGAAGGTCTTCAAGCTGGCTCCTCCCACCCACCCAGGTGGTAAAACTCTCAGCTCCGCCCCATGACGCCAGATCTGGCCCGCTGGAAGCTCAGGTTGTGCGTCGAAGCCGGGGAGGTCGGGTGGGTCGTGTGGATGAACAACATATACCATTCCTAGAACTCCTGTTACAGGTGAGTAACCTGTATTTCTAGGGACATGGATATGTTGTTCATCCACACTTATTGGCAGACTCCTAGCAGTTCTCCGGGAGGAGGGAGGCAAGGCGCACACCCCCTACTTAGGGAATAAAGACTGGAGAACCGAGGCCCCAAAACCAGCATCCCGGCGTGACTCAAGGTCGACGTGGTAATGGGTAATAAAGGTGTGTGCTGACTTCCAGGTAGCAGCCCTGCAGATTTCCTGGATAGGGACGTCCCTGGAAGCAGCCACCGATGCAGCAGTATGACGGGTAGAATGAGCTCTTATCCCTCTGGGAGGCTCCATGCCCGCCAACTTATAGCAGAGATCTATGCAGGAGGTGACCTACCTGCCTATCGTCTGCTTGGCTGCAGGTCTACCAGGTGCGGCTTCAGCGTAGGTGACAAACAGCTGGCGAACCTCTCCCTGAATTTCAGCCGTGCGCTCCTTATCATAAGTGAGCGCCCTTCTAGGGTCCAGAGTATGGAGCCTGTATTCGGCCTCCGAGGTGTGACTGCGGTAGAACACCGGCAGAGTCAGCACCTGGTTAAGGTGAAACTCCGACACCACCTTCGGAAGGAATTTCGGGTGGGGGTGCAGGACAACCTTGTCCCTGTGGAAGACCAGGTAAGGAGACTCGATGCAAAGCGCCTGGAGCTCTCCCATCCTTCTGGCTGACGTGATAGCCACCAAGAAGGCGGTATTCCACGACAGGTGAGAGAGATCACACCTGTGCATTGGTTCGAATGGCTTGCCCATGAGCTTTGCCAGTACCAGCAGTAAATCCCAAGGAGGTGGAGGTTCTCGCACCGGAGGGGAAATGTGATCAAGGCCTTTGAAAAAGCGCCCGACCACCTTTTCCTGTGCCACCGACTGCTCCCCGGCCCACGCCCGGTAAGCAGAGATGGCTGCCAGGTGCACCTTTAGGGTCGTCGACCTAAGCCCTTGACTAGAAAGGGACCATAAATAGTCCAAAATGCTTGCCACAGAACAGGAGGAAGGGTCCAAGCCCTGGCCCTGACACCAAATGGAGAATCTCTTCCATTTGAAGGCGTAGCATTTTCTGGTCGACTCCTTACGGGACGCCTCAACAACATTGAGGACCTCGTCGGAAAGACCCAAGGCCTGGAACTCTAGCCGCTCAGGAACCAGGCCGTCAGGTGCAGGGATTGAAGGTCTGGATGGAACACCTTCCCCTGATTGACTGAGAGCAGGTCCGGGCGAGCTGGAAGCTGCCTCGGGAGCCTGGAGCTGAGGCTGAGGAGATCTGGGTACCAGAACTGGCGGGCCAGTCTGGGGCTATCAGAATCACCTGCGCCTTGTCCCTCCTTGTCTTGAGAAGCACCTTGTGAATCAAGGGAAATGGGGGAAAGGCGTAAAAGAGGCCCGGGGTCCACAGCCTCGAGAAGGCATCCCCCTGCAGCGAGCCCTGCTGAGGTGGGCGGGCATGAAACAGCCTCAGCTTCGCATTCTCCCTGGAGGCAAACAGGTCCACCTGAAGTGTGCCCCAGTGGGAGAACAGATCTTGTACTACCTCCGGCAGGAGAGACCACTCGTGAGATGCAGCCCCTATCCGGTTCAGGGCATCGGCCAAGGTGTTGGAGGCTCCTGCCACATGAATGGCTACGAGATCCGCCTCCAGGCTGCGCACGAGTGACCAAATGCGGAGAGCTTCCTTGCATAGAAGCATGGAGCGCGTCCCGCCCTGGCGGTTTAGATAGTACATGGTCGTGGTATTGTCCGTCTGGACTCGGACCACTTGACCGCGGAGAAACGGAGCAAAGGCGGTGAGAGCTAGGCAGACCGCTCGGAGCTCCAGCAGGTTGATGAGGCATCGGGACTCCCTTGGGGACCAGAGGCCGTGCACTCGGTGTTCCCCCAGATGGGCACCCCAACCCATCAGAGAGGCATCGGTCGATAGAGAGACCGTCGGCTCGGGAGGACAAACGGGATGCCCTCCTGCAGATGGGATGGAACGGTCCACCACTGGAGAGCGTTCCACATCTCCTGGGTCACTATCACTAGCTGGTCCAAAGGATCGCAGCGTTGTGGCCACTGGCTGGCCAGTCCCCACTGAAGGGGGCGAATGTGCCAGCGTGCCCAACGGACCACGCTGGTACAGGCCGCCATGAGACCCAGGAGGCGCAGGAAGTCCCGGGCAGGGCGCGATTGCACAAACAGAAATGATTGGGCAAAGGAGGTAAGAACCTCGGCCCTGTCCGCCGGGAGTCGTGCTCTGGCTCGAAGAGAGTCGAGCTCTGCCCCGATGAACAGGATCACCTGCTTCAGCTCGAGTTCCGACTTGGCCTCGTTGATGAGAAGGCCGACTTGAGAGCAAACCTGGAGGGCCAGATCTCTGGACCGCTCCACCTCCCGTCTGGAGGGGCTGCTATCAGCCAATCGTCCAGGTAAGGGTACACCCGAACCCCTCGGCGCCGCAGGAATGCTGTCACCACTGCCATGCATTTGGTGAAGACCCTGGGAGCTGGAGATAAGCCGAAGGGCATGGCTCGGAACTCGAAGAGGGATCCCTCCGCTCGAAAGCGGAGGAATCTCCGATGTGACGGACGGATAGGGACGTGAAAGAACGCGTCCTGTAGGTCCAGAGAGCAGAACCACACGCCGTGTTCCAGAGATGGTATTATCTGCGCCAGAGTGACCATCCTGAAGGTTCGAAACCTTAGGAACTTGTTCAGGTCGTGTAGGTCGAGAATGGGGCGCCAGGCCCCGTCCGTTTCGAAACAGAAAATACCTGGACACGAACCCCAGGTCTGAAGGGGGGTCCCCTCCTCCGTGATCACCTCCTTTTGGAGGAGGAGAGCGATGTCGGCTCGGCGAGCTGCCAGTGAGGCTGCGGACCCCGAGGCCCCCCGAGGTGCGACGGCTCTGAAGGGCGGGGCCTGCTCGAATTCCAGAGGTAGGCCTTTTCCCACCACCTCCAGTACCCACCTGTCCGTGGTAACAGCGGACCAGGCGGAAAGGAAGTGTCTGAGCCGTCCCCCAACGGGGGGAACCAGGGGTGAGGTGACAGGGATGGGGGCGACACCCCTCAGCCCGTCAATGGGCAGGCTTGGAGGAAGGACGGGCTGAGGGACCACCTGGACCTTTTCCTCCCTGCTTCCTGCTGGAGGAAGCCGACGGCTTGGGTTTGGGATGCCAAGCTCGAGCCTGCTGGCCCTGACGTTGCTGGGCTGGGCACGCCGCGGGCGCAGAAGGACAAAAGGGCTTAGGCTGTGGCTTGTGGCCTTTGTCCTTCTGAGCGGAAGAGACCGAGTCCAAGGTAGCATTGGACTTCTCGATCCTCTGCAGGTGACCTTCCACCCCAGGGCCGAAGAGGTCAGTCCCCAAAAAGGGAACATCCGCCAACTTGTGCTGGGTATCAGAGGTAAAGGTGGATATCCTCAGCCAAGCCCGACGACGCATGGCCACTGCGCCGCCACAGACCTGGCACATGAGTCCTCGACGTTCAACGCAGTCTGAGCTGCTGTTTTGCCACTGCCTCTGCCCCTGGTCCCGCACCTGCCTGACCGTAGTCTGCAGATCTGCGGGAAGATGAGGGACAACCTCATCCAGGGAGCCCAACAGGGCGTGAGAAAAATGTGCCATGAGGACGGCCGAACTGGCCTGACGAAGGCCAAGAGAGGACGCAGCATAGACTTTTCGTCCGGCATAATCCAATTTCTTGGATTCCTTGTCGGGAGGTTTGTCTACATCCCTGGCGTTCCCGGCACGCCGGAAAAAGCTGTCAGTGACCAACCCCTCGGCCGAGGGGTGTTCCGAAAAACCAGACAGGGAACCGGTAGGGACCGCATACTTCATGGCAATCCTGGCCGAAGGCGCAGGGCAGGAAGCAGGACGCTGCCAAAGTTCCAAGGACGGACCCACTATGGCTTCGGCCACAGGAAAGGCCTCCGTAGGAGAATCCCCTCGGTCGAGAATCTCCGTGAGGGGATACCTGGTCCGTTTAGAAACGGGTTCGAGCTTCATCCCGGTGGACTCCGAGATGAGTCGAAGCAACCCTAAGAAAGACAAAGGGCTATCGTCCACTGACTGCCCTCCCGAGGACTCCAAGTCCAAGTGCTTGGAGAAGAGGGAGGAACCATCATCGGACTCGGAAGAGTCCTAAAAGAGCTGCCTCGGGACTGAGCCACCCTCCACCTGCCGAGGTTTATCGGGGGTGAGGGTGACAGACAGCCTATGGGGCAAACCCAAGGCCGACCGAGAATTTTTGGTCGGAGCCCCAACTAATGGCTGTGGAGGCGGAGGTTCCACCAGAATCGGTGGGGCAGCTGGAATTGGCCGAACAACCGGCCTGGGAACAAGCTCCTCGGCTACAGCGAGGGGTTGTTTCGGCCGCTACGGTGACAGCCACTTAATGGCCAGGGAAGACGACTGGGTCGGCCTATTCCCGGTCAAAAGGAGCTGTTGCCACATGAGTTCCTCGTACTTCCGACGCAACTTGCGCCAAAGCCTCCCCTCGTCCGAGGAAGAACAGCGGTGCTGCTTGCCGCGGTGCCGAGACTGAGACCGCCTATGGCGGCGGGATCGGTTGGACCGCGAGGATGTCCGAGACCGAGAGTCTCGACTAGGCTGAGGAAGGAGAGGAGAAGTGTCGGAAATCGGCACTCCCCTCGGCTCGGACGATCCCACCGAAGGCTCCGGAACCGGAGGCACAGACGAGCCGACGGGATCCTCAGCTCCCACCGGGGGAACCGGGGAGAGGGGATTCTCAGCTTCCAGCCGACAACCCGCCTAACGGGTTGAGAAAAATCTCGACACCGTCGCCGGAGTCTCGGTCAACTGGCCTGACGGGACACCGTGAAGCCAGTGGCCAAGCTGAGGGGTCGGACGAAGTCGACTGCCCAAGGGAGGGAGATCTTTCCGCTCCCAAGAGCGTCGACGGAGAGACTTACTTTTGCTCTTTTTGGACCTGGAAAAAGGTCCCGAAGAAGTTGGACCCTCACCTTTCGTCGAGAGGGTCAGACAAAGCTCCTTAAAAGAAGCCGAGTATGAAGCACCGAGAGAGAGCAGAACAAATGCCGCAGCCGAGGTAGAAGCGGCCCGCACGGCCTCCTCTTCGAGGGCGATCATCTGCTCGAGCTGATCCGCCGAGCCCGCCGCCGCGGACACCGCCAACCGGGCCTCTTTAGATTTCACTGGTGGAATTCTTTTCTCGGGGCGCCCCAGTTGTAATCGGGCAGCACGGTCTTCAAGGACGTAGGCCAAAAAAGAAGAGCACAAGTCGCAGGCCTGCGGGTCGTGCTCAAGGCCCAGGCAGTAGACGCACGTGGAGTGCGGATCCGTCCTAGACATCTTCTGCCCGCAAGGGCACCTCCGGAAACCGGGAGTCGATTTGTCCATCGCAGCCGCGAGGAGAAGAAGACCGAAGTCTTTTTAGCAAAAAATTTTGATTTCGAACTTTCGAAGAATTAGGAACCAGTCTTAATCGCAGAGTGTTAAGGAGGAACCTGAGCTTCCAAGCGGTAAGGAAGATCTGGCGTCATGGCGGAGCCGAGTTTACCACCGGGTGGGTGGGAGGAGCCAGCTTGAAGACCTTCCGGCAAGATTTAAAGCGGCAAGGAACCTGCCAATAAGTGTGGATGAACAACGTATACCATTCCTAGAACTCCTGTTCCAGGTGAGTAACCTGTATTTCTAGGGACATGGATATGTTGTTCATCCACACTGTCTGGCAGACTCCTAGCAGTTCTCCGGGAGGAGAGAGGCAAGGCGCACACCCCCTAATTAGGGAATAAAGACTGGAGAACCGAGGCCCCAAAAGCAGCATCTCGGCATGACTCAAGGTCGATGTGGTAGTGGATGATGAAGGTGTGTGCTGACTTCCCAGGTAGCAGCCCTGCAGATTTCCTGGATAGGGACGTCCCTGGAAGCAGCCACCGATGCAGCGGTATGGCGGGCAGAATGAGCTCTTATCCCTCTGGGAGGCTCCATGCCCGCCAACCTATAGCAGAGATCTATGCAGGAGGTGACCCACCTGCCTATCGTCCGCTTGGCTGCAGGTCTGCCAGGTGCGGCTTCAGCGTAGGTGACAAACAGCTGGCGAACCTCTCCCCGAACTTCAGCCATCCACTCCTTGTAATAAGCGAGCGCTCTTCTAGGGTCTGAAGTATGGAGTCTATATTCGACCTCCGAGGTGTGATTGGGGTAGAACACCAGCAGAGTCAACACCTGGTTAAGGTGAAACTCCAACACCACCTTCGGAAGGAATTTCGGGTGGGGGCGCAGGACAACCTTGTCCCTGTGGAAGACCAGATAAGGTGAGTTGATGGAAAATGCCTGGGAGTTCTCCCATCTTTCTGGCTGACGTGATAGACACCAAGAAGGCAGTCTTCCACGACAGGTGAGAGATGTCACACCTGTGCATCGGTTAAAATGGCTTGCCCATGAGCTTAGCCAATACCAGCAGTAGATCCCACGGAGGTGGAGGTTCTCGCACCAGAGGGGATATGTGATCAAGGCCTTTGAAAAAGCACCCGACCACCTTCTCCTGCTCCACTGACTGCTTCCCGGCCCACGCCCGGTAAGCAGAGATGGCTGCCAGGTGCACCTTAAGGGTGGTCGACCGAAGCCCTTGCTGAGAAAGGGACCACAGTTCATCCAAAATGCTTGCCAAGGAACTGGAGGAAGGGTCCAGGCCCTTGTCCTGACACCAAATGGAGACTCTCTTCCATTTAAAGGCATAGCATTTCCTGGTTGACTCCTTACGGGATGCCTCAAAAATGTTGAGGACCTCGTCGGAAAGACCCAAGGCCTGGAACTCTAGCCGTTCAGGAACCAGGCCTTCAGGAGCAGGGATTGAAGGTCTGGATGGAATACCTTCCCCTGACTGACTTGAGATCAGGTCTGGGCGGGATGGAAGCCGCCTCGGGAGCCTGGGGCCGAGACTGAGAAGATCTGGATACCAGAACTGGCGGGGCCAGTCTGGGGCTACCAGAATCACCTGCGCCTTGTCCCTCCTCGCCTTGAGAAGCACCTTGTGGATCAAGGGAAATGGGGGAAGGGCGTAGAAGTGTCCCGGGGTCCACGGCCTCGAGAAGGCATCCCCCTGCAGCGAGCCCTGCTGAGAGGGGTGGGCATAAAACAGTCTCAGCTTCGCATTCTCCCTGGAGGCAAACAGGTCCACCTGAGGCATGCCACAGTGGGAGAACAGATCTTGAACTACCTCCGGCAGGAGAGACCACCCGTGGGACGCAGCCCCTAACCGGCTTAGGGCATCGGCCAGAATATTGGAGGCTCCTGCCACATGGATGGCAAGGAGATCCGCCTCCAGGCTGCGCATGAGGGACCAAATGCGGAGAGCTTCCCTGCAGAGAGGCATGGAGCGCGTACCGCCCTGCTGGTTTAGGTAGTACATGGTCGTGGTATTGTCCGCCTGGACCTGGACTACTTGACCTCGTGGAAAGCGGAGCTAAAGCGGTGAGGGCTAGACAAACCGAAGCTCCAGCAGGTTGATGTGGCATCGGGACTCCGGAGGGACCAGAGGCCTGCGCGCCTGTGCTCCCTAGATGGGCACCCTAACCATCAGAGAGGCTGGTCGATAGAGAGACCGGCGGCTCGGGCGGACTAACGGGATGCCCTCCCCGCGGATGTGCTGGAACGGTCCACCACTGGAGGGCGTTCCACATCCCCTGGGTCACTGTCACTAGCTGGTCCAAGGGATCGGAGTGCTGTGACCATTGGCTGGCCAGCCCCCATTGTAGGGGACGCATGTACCAATGGGCCCAACGGACCACGCTGGTGCAGGCCGCCATGAAGCCCAGCAGGCACAGGAAGTCCCGGGCAGGGCGCAATTGCCCAACCTGAAATGACTGGGCAAAGGAGTAAAGAACCTCGGCCCTGTCCGCCGGGACCCATGCTCTGGCTCGAAGAGAGCCGAGCTCTGCCCTGATGAATTGCATCACCTGCTTTGGCACGAGTTCCGACTTGGCCTCGTTGATAAGGAGGCCAGCCTGAGAGCAAACCTGAAGGGCCAGATCCCTGGACCGCTCCACCTCCGTTCTGGAGGAGGCTGCAATCAGCCAGTCGTCCAGGCAGGGGTACACCCGGACCCTTCGGCACCGCAGGAATGCTGTCACCACTGCCATGCATTTGGTGAAGACCCAGGGAGCTAGGGAAAGGCCAAAGGGCATGGCCCTGAACTCATAGAGGGATCCCTCTGCCCTGAAGCGGAGGAATCTCTGATGGGACGGACGGATTGGGACGTGAAAGAACGCGTCCTGGAGGTCCAGAGAACAGAACCTCATGCCTCATTCCAAGGATGGAATGATCTGAGCCAGAGTGACCATCCTGAAGGTTCGAGACCATAGGAACCTGTTCAGGTCGGGCAGGTCTAGAATGGGGTGCCGTCCCCCCGTCCATTTTGGGACCAGGAAGTACCTGTACACAAGCCCTGGGTCTGGTGGAGGATCCGCCACCTTCCTGATCACCTCTTTTTCGAGGAGCAGGGCAATGAGAGAGGCTGCGGATCCCGTAGCCCCCCGAGGGGCGACGGCTCGGAAGGGTGGGGCCTGCTCGAACTCCAGAGGCAGGCCCTTTCCTACCACCTCCAACACCCAGCAGTCCATGGTGACAGCGGACCAGGCGGAAAGGAAGTGGCGGAGCTGTCCCCCCACAGGGGGAACCCAGGGGGGAGTGACGAGGCTGGGGGGGACACCCCTCAACCCGTCACTGGGCAGGCTTGGAGGAGGGGCCGGCCGAGGGACCTCCTGGGCCTCCCCCCACCCGCTTCCTGCTAAAGGAAGCCGCAGGCTTGGCTTTGGGATGCCAAGCATGAGCCTGCTGGCCCTGATGCTGGTGTTGTTGGGCCGGACGTGCCGCAGGCGCAGAAGGACGAAAGGACTTATGTTGTTGATGACGGCCCTTGTCCTTCTGGGCGGAGATGACAGAGTCAAGTGTAGCATTGGACTTTTCGATCCGCTGGAGGTGGCCTGCCACTCCAGGGCCGAACAGGTCAGTACCCAAGAAGGGGACGTCCACCAATTTATGCTGGGTATTCGCCGTGAAGGTGAATATCCTCAGCCATGCTCTGCGGCACATGGCCACTGCGGCCGCTACTGATCTGGCACAGGAGTCTCCAATGTCGAGAGCTGTTTGGAGCTGCTGTTTTGCCACCGCCCTTCCCTGATCCCGCACCTGCTTGACCGTGGTCTGCAGGTCGGCCGGGAGATGAGGGATCACCTCATCCAGGGAGCCCATGAGGGCGTGGGAGAAGTGTGCTATCAGCACGGCCGAGCTGACCTGGCGGAGGCCAAGGGAGGACACAGCGTACACCTTGCGCCCGGCATAGTCCAGCTTTTTGGACTCCTTGCCGGGGGGCTTATCCACATCCCTAGCGTTCCCGGAATGCCGGAAAACGCTATCGGTGACTAACCCCTCTGCAGAGGGGTGCTCGGAAAAACCGGACAAAGAGCCAGTAGGAACCGCATACTTCCTGGTCATCCTGGACGAAGGCGCAGGGCAGGAAGCCGGCCGCTGCCAGAGCCTCAAGTCTGGGCAAACAATGGCTTCAGCCACCGGAAAGGCCTCCGTGGGCGAATCCCCTCGGTCCAGTATCTCCATCAGGGGATACTTGGCCCGCTTGGATACAGGCTCAAGCTGCATCCCAGTGGACTCCGAGATGACCCGTAGCAGACTCATGAACGACGATGGGCTCTCGTCCATCGACTGCCCCCTGGAGGACTCCAGGTCAAGTAGCCTGGAAAACAGGGAGGAGTCGTCGTCAGACTCCAAGGAGTCCGTGAAGAGCTGCCTGGGGCCTCAGCCACCCTCCACCTGCCGAGGACGGTCGGGAGTGAGGGTGACCGACAACCTGTGGGGCAGACCCTGACCTGACCGAGAGTCCTTGGTCGGCGCCCCCGATTTCGGTTGTGGAGGCGGAGGTTCCACCACAATCGGTGGAGCAGCTGGTTTCGGCTGAACAACCGGCCCAGGCTTGGGTACCTCGACTACAGCGAGGAGTTGTTTCGGCCTTTCGGGTGACAGCCACTTGATGGCTGGGGAAGGCGACGGCGTCGGCTTCTTCTTGGACAAAAGTAACTGCTACCACATTAAGTCCTCATAGCGTCGACGCAATTTGCGCCGAAGCCTCTCCTCTTCCGAGGAGGAAGATGAGGACGAGCGGCGCCGCCCCGCTATCTCGGTGCCGAGACCGCCGATGTCAGCAGGATCAGCTGGACCGAGATGAGGTCCGAGACTGAGACCCTTGGTGTTTCTGAGGGCGGGTCTGGGAAGGAGTGGGGGACACCCGCTCTTCCCTCGGCTCGGGAGCCTTGACCGGGGACTCCAACACAGTAGGCGCAGGCAAGTCTTCGGTCTCCACCGGGGGAACTGGTGAAGAAGGGTTGTCGGCTTCACCAGTCGACAGCCCGTCTGATGTGACGGCGACACCGTGAAGCCAGCGGCCTTAGTCGCAACCTCGACCGAAGTCGAGTGTCGACTGTCCAGGGAAGGGGACCTCTCCCGCTCCCACGAACGCCGATGGTGGGACTTACCTTTCGAGTCCTTCTTTTTGGACCGAGAAGAGTGTCCCGATGGCCCCTCTCCCTTCGTGGAAAGGGATTGGCAAAGCTCCTTAAAAGAAGCTGTGTAGGAGGATCCCAAAGAGAGCGGGATAAATGCCGCGACCAAGGAAGATGAGGATGCAGCCTGGGCCGCCTCCTCCGAGGGCGATCACCTGCTCAAGTTGCTCAGCCGAGCCAGCTGCCACAGACACCGCCCAACGGGCCTCCTTGGACTTCACCGGTGGTGGCGCTTCTCGGGCGCCCAAACTGTAACCGAGCAGCGCGGTCTTCTAGGGGCGTTGGCGGCGATCGGCATAACTTCGCAGACCTGCGGGTCGCGAAGTCTAGGCGAGGGCGGTAGATGCACATGCTGGACATTTTCTGCCCGCATGGGCACCGCCGAAATCCGGGAGTCGATTTGTCCATCGCAGCCGCGAGGGAGTAATTAGACCGAAGTCTTGAAAACTTTAGATTTATTTTCGGGAGAACCGAAGAATTACGATCCAGTCTATACGCAGAGCATTAAGGAGGGAACCTGAGCTTCCAAGCGGTAAGGAAGATCTGGCGTCACGGGGCGGAGCCGAGAGTTTTACCACCCGGGTGGGTGGGAGGAGCCAGATTGAAGACCTTCCGGCAAGATTTACAGCGGCAAGGAACCTGCCACACAGTGTGGGTGAACAACATATCCATGTCCCTAGAAATGTCTATATTGAAAATCTGGTGAAAAATATCCCCCAAATAATTGCATTAAGGGTGTGTGTTGCGCAGTTTCTATGCAAGCTCGTGACCACCAGTTTTTTTTATATTTTCGCTCCAGATTTTCAACATTAACCATTTTTTTACACCTCCTCATGAACAGTACAGCTGTCATTTTTCACATCATGTTGGAAATGTGTTTTCGCACCTGTGGCATTAATGGCGCAGTCATTGTGCAAAATCACCTTTCGGCTAACAAACTGATAGTGTCACTGTTCATGCAGTGGGGTCACAAAAAGCCCATGTTTAAAACTTACAGTAAAAATACCAAGACATGCCCAGGGCCTTCGGGTTTCTGACCACAACGCCCTACCCTGTTGGGTCTGACAGGCGTTCGCCGTACCCTGTAGGGACTGACAAGCATCAGGGGTGTAACTTGGGATTGTCGACAGCAATGCTCGCGCCATTCCACCCCCACCCACCCCCCTGCAGCCAGTGACAGGCATCGAGGTGCACCTTGGACTCTTTGGCCCCAGAGTTCACACCATTCTCCTATACTGCACCCATTTCAGCGTATTTCCTTATGGAATGAGGTGAACGTAAAGCCCAAACACCCCAAGGCACACCTCGACACTTGTCAGTGTCTGCAGGGTAGGGTGAGATGAAATGCGGTGACTGTTATGGTGACGACCCAAAGGCACACCCCAATGCCTGTCCATCTCTGCAGGGTGGGGGTGGAGTTGGTGTCAGTTCAATACATCACTGCCATTCCTATACTGCATCTGTCTAACTCCTGCACTTCTACTGCTAATGCCAGGAAGCAAACATTCGGCATTGACAAATGGTTATTCTTATTTACCTTACCTAGGAACACATGAATGTGCCAGCAGAAACAGACCACCTGGTCTATCTAAGTCTGCTCGAGTGTGCAGCTAGCACCCTTAGTTTGTAGCTGCCCTACCCCTATCCCCCTTGTCATCCCACTGCCACCCCACTTCCCCCACCCTCACTCTCCTCTGTTTCCTGTCTCATGCCCTTTTGAAGCTGTTCACAGATTTACATGATACCACCCATTCTGGTAGTGCGTTCCATTTTGCTACCACTCTCTCTGTGAAATAGTGTCTCATTACCTTTTAAATCTTCCCCCCTCTATTCTTAGTCCATGACCCTGGTGACCCTCCCTCCTTAACTTACAGACCCCATCTGCCCCATCCTTACTGATTCCCTCAGATACTTGAATGGCTCTCATCATGTCCCCCGTTCCTTCTATCCTCCAGGGTGTACATATTCAGGTCACCCAGCCTGCGGTCATAGTCTCTCCCCTCCATTCCACATATCATCTTTGTTGCCCTCCTCTGCACCCCCTCCAGTAGCCTGATATCATGCTTTATGTATGGCCTCCAAACTGCAGACAATACTCTAAGTGCAGCTTTACCAGCGACCTGTAGAGGGGCAAGATCACCTCTCTTTGCCTGGACACAAACCCCCTCGCTATGCACCCCAGCATTTTGTTCGCATTTGCAGCCGCTCTCCTACACTGGGCAGTGCTGTTCACGGTCCCTGTTATCATTACCCCTAGGTCCTTCTTCTCCTCAGTGATCCCCAGCTTAACCCCCCAAGTCAGTATTTTCTCCTTGGGTTTTTCACCCCAAAGTACATAAGAAAAAATTACTCACCTTAGTAATGTTGTTTCTTCTAATGGAGTCTTGCTATATTATGACATATGCAGTGAGTCCCAACCTTTGAACTGCTCCGGAGGTGAAAGAGTTAACTTTCCATGCCAGGCATGGAACGCTGAGCTCGAGCTCGGTTGAAAACTCTGTCTGTTCTTCAAACTCAAACTGTCAGATCTTTACGAGCTAAACTCACTAAGGTCCTATGTGGAAGCTGTAAACCTACACTAGCCAACTGGCTACTAAATATAAGAACACATTTTTTGGTCCCAAAACTAAGACTCAAGTCAGGAGACCCAAAAAATGAAAAACACAACACCCAATCACCCCCAAAAAAGGAAGGGTGAAAAAACAAGGTGGGCATCTACTAAGTGCCAACACTGCACTGCCCACCCACATCCCAAAAACAGAGGTTCTGAGAGGGTAGGCAGGGTGGAGGTCATAATATAGCAAGACTCCATTAGAAGAAACAACATTACTAAGGTGAGTATTTTTCTTCAAACAACATGAAGTCTTGCTATATTATGACATATGCAGACTACACAGCAGTACCTCCATGAAGGAGGGACAGAACCTACCTAGGAAATAGGCTCTGAAGCACAGCTGTGCCAAATCGAGCATCACTCCTAGCCTAGGTGTCCAGAGA
This sequence comes from Neoceratodus forsteri, assembly GCA_016271365.2. Lineage (NCBI taxonomy): Eukaryota > Metazoa > Chordata > Ceratodontiformes > Ceratodontidae > Neoceratodus > Neoceratodus forsteri. The sequence continues at coordinate 264,006,164 of CM057451.1, read as the reverse complement.
GTAATGCTTGGTAAAAGTGTGAACTGTTTTCCAGGTAGCTGCTTGACAAATCTCTAGAATGGGATGTCCCTGGCAGCAGCCGGAAGCAGCTGTACCTCTGGTAGAGTGAGCCCTCAGGCCTGAGGGAGGAACCTTACCCAGCTTTTCATAACAGAATTGGATACAAGGACAATCCACCTGGCAATGGATCTTTTAGTGGCAGGTTTCCCTTTACCAACCTCACCATAAGTGAGAAACAGTTGGAGGGAGTCAAACCTGTGACCCTTGGTACGCTCAATGTAGTAACTAAGGGCTCTCTTCACATCTAAGCTGTGCAGCCTCCTCTCGCCAGAGGAGGAATCGTCAGTGAAGTACACTGGAAGAGAAATAGATTGATTAAGGTGGAAATCTGACATCACCTTAAGCAAGAACTTCCTGTTAGTCCTGAGGACCACCTTATCTCTATGAAAGGAGACAAAATCAGGCTCCACTGACGAAGCTTGTAATTCACTTATGCGTCTGGCAGAAGTGATGGCTACCAGAAACACAGTCTTCCAGGTCAAGTACTTAAGCTCTGCTGAAGACAAGGGCTCAAAGGGAGGTTGCATAAGCTGAGCAATGCAAACATTAAGATCCCAGGCAGGAGCAGGGTCCCTGAATGGAGGGTTGGTGTGAAGCAATCCCTTAAAAAACTTAGAGAATACAGAATGAGCTGAAAGAAAAGAAGGTTTACCTGCTGAAATGAAAGCAGACACCGCTGCCAAATGCACCTTTAGGGTAGCTGGTCTGAGCCCCAAAGTGTTTAAATGGACCATATAATCCAGGACTGTGGGTAAATCAGCAGATTCTGGGGAAATATGCTTCCCAGAGCACCATATGGAAAACCTCTTCCATTTGGAATTGTAAGTAGCCCTGTGGAAGGCTTCCTAGAAGCCTTCAATATATCCATTACACCTTGGGAGAGGTGTAGATCAGCAAACTCTAACTCTTCAAGAGCCAGGCCTTGAGATTGAGAGATTTGAGGTTCGGGTACCAAACCCTTTCCCTGAGCACAGGTTAACAGATTGTGATTCCTGGAAAGACACAGGGAAGATGGACTGCTAAGGACAGTAGGAGTGGATACCAGGGTTGTCTGGCCCAATCTGGAGCAATCAGAATCACTTTGCAGGATTGAGATCTGATTTTGACTAACACTTTGAACAGGAGAGGGAAGGGGGAAAAGCATAGAGAAACTTCCCTTCCCAATTGAGAACTAAGGCAACCAGGGGGACTGAGCCCAACACTGGAGGCCTGCAGCAAAAAAGGGGAAGTTGGTGATTGTCTGAGGCTGCAAAAAGATCTATCTGCAGGGTGCCCCATCTGGCAAATATTACCTCCAGGACCAGAGGATCCAGTGACCATTCGTGATGGCCCTCTGAAATCCTGCTGAGAGCATCTGCCAGGATATTGTCCTTGCCTGGGAGGTGAAGTGCCGTAAGGGAGGTGTTCAGGGAGTAAGCCAGAGACCACAACTTCATTTCTTCGGTGCACAAGGCCGTAGACCGAGTGCCTCCCTGCTTGTTGATGTACCACATTGTAGTGGTGTTGTCTGTTCTGACCTGACCAACTTTGTCCTGAACAGATTCGGAAAAAGCTTGAAGCGTTAGAAAAACTGTTCTGAGCTCCAACAGGTTGATGTGGAGCAGAGATTCCTGAGGGGACCACAGTCCCTGGGTAGTGAGGTTGCCCATGTGAGCTCCCCACCCCAAGAGGGATGCATCTATAGTAAGGATTAAAGAGTGAGACTGAGTAACAAAGGGAACCCCTTGTCTCAGATTGCTCTGATCCTGCCACCACTGTAGGGCTTGGATCAGGGTTCGAGTCACTGGGATCAACTTGGTTAGAGGGTCCTTTCTTTGAGACCAAAAGGCTCTCAAATGGAACTGGATGTCCCTCATCTGAAATCTTGCTCCTTGCACTACTGCTGTAGAAAGCAGCCATGTGCCCCAGGAGCTGCAGAAAATGCCTCTGCTGGTGAAGAGACCTGCAGGGTGAATGAGGAGGCCAGAGAGAGCAGGGTCCTTGCCCTGTCCAAAGGAAGGAAGGCTCTGGCTTCCTCTGTGTTCAGTTCTGCGCCTATGAAGGTGAGGAGCTGGACAGGCTCTAGAACTGACTGAAAGATTCAGAAGGAAACCTAGAGAGGTAAGCAGTTGCTGAGTTATCTGAAGATGTAACTTGACTTGATCTGGAGACTGGCCTACTATGAGCCAGTCGTCCAGGTAAGGGAAGATGGCAATTTTTTGCCTTCTTAGGTAGGCAACTGCTACTGCCAGGCATTTTGTGAATACCCCTGGAGCAGAGGTGAGGCCAAAGGGCACTGCTCTGAATTGGTAATGGCCTGAGGGCAGCTTGAACCGGAGGTATTTTCGATGGGAGCTTCTGATGAGAATATGGAAGTAGGCATCCTTGAGGTCCAGGGACGCTAGCCAGTCCCCTGGCCTTAGAGAGGGTAGAATAATTCCCAGAGTCACCATTTTGAATTTTGGCTTTAAAAGGTGCTTGTTTAAGTATCTGAGATCCAGGATGGGCCGCCATTCTCCTGTCTTTTTGGGGGTAAGAAAGTACCTAGAGTACAATCCTTTGCCCTGGTGTAGGGGTGGAACCCTTTCCACGGCTCTGAGAGCCAGTAGGGTAGAGACTTCTGCCTCTAGGGCAAATGCCTCTGATGGATTTGCAGGTGGAAAGGATCTGGTTCTCATCTTTGGAAAGTTTTTGAAGCCGAGAACCAGTCCCTGGCTTACTACTTCCAGGACCCACTTGTCTGATGTCAGAGACTTCCAGTCCTGGACGAAGTAAGCCAGCCTGCCCCCTACAGGTAGTTGAGAATCGGCCCTGGCCACCCCATCAGGGTGCCTGTTTGGCAGGGGCTTTAGGCTGAGGGGTGGAAGTAGGCCTGCTTGTACCCAGTCTGCCTCTCCCTCTAAAGAACCCCCTCTGGGCATAAGCTGAAGAGGAGGCCTGGGCTTGGTAAAAAGGCCTATGAAAAGGCCTGCCCCTGCCCCTGGAAAGCTGCCTTTGAGGAGTGGCCTGCCTTTCCTTGGCCTGTGCACTCCTATAGGTGGTCCTATACTCATCCATTTTCTTCATGTAATTCTCTGTCTGCTCCCCAAACAGAGAATTACCCACAACAGGAAAAATCCATGGCCTTAGTCTGGGTATCCCATGACAGGCTAGTACATCTGAGCCAAGCCATTCTGCGAAGTGCCACAGATGTAGCCATGACTCTTGATGACACATCATTAGAGTCCACTGCAGCATGGAACTGCACCTTAGATGCCTCAATACCATCAGCAGCCACCTGCTCCAGCTCCTTGGCAAGCTGGCCAGGGACCTGTTTTGCCAGAGCAGAGCCATAACAGTATCCCATCTGGATTTCTGGTATCTAGCAACACAAGCCATATAATTTGCCTGTCTGAGTCCTAAGGATGCTGCCATGTACTGCTCCTTTGCCATGGCATCAATCCTCCTGGAGTCCTTATCAGGGGGGTGTGAAGCCAAGGGAATATTTGCCTTGTCACAGACTGCAGCCTGCACTACCCCAACATGGCTGCATTGTTGTGTAAGGAACTCCGTATCAGAGCCTGACAATGTGTACCTCTTATCCATTCTCTTATCAACAGGAGGTATAGTGTGAGGAGTTTTTAGAATTTTTACTGTCTGTTTCCCAAAAGATTTATGCAAAGGAACAGACAGTCTCTTAGACTCTGGGATATCCATCATTTCCACATAGTCAGGCTCCTCTTGATCATCCACAGCTTCCTCCATAGGGAGCTGGAGGGTTTCAGCCACTTTTTTATAGAACATAAGATGAGAAGGGGACTCAGAAAGCCTAGGAGGAGACACTCCTGAAGGTCTGTCTGGGGAGATGTCCGGTTCAATGGGCACATCCAGACTTTCAAATCCACATTCACTCTCCTCATACTCCTCTTCCCCCTCCTCCGGTTCATAAAATTCCTCTAAATCATACTCTTGAACCGGTGGAACCGGCATGACAGACAGCTTACTTGACGGGTGCCGGTTCGGTCGGAACCGGGAAAGCGACTGGACAATTTTAATCGCTTTGGCTATTTCTTCAGTGGTTGGATAGGAAAGTTTTGGCTCCTTTTTGCTGGAACCGACTCCTCCGAGTCGGCTCTCCTTTTGCCCGAGGAAGTCTCGCCCTGGCCAGAGGGCACTCCCTCCGGTTCGGTTGGAACCGAACCGGACTGGCCATCCGGGTCAGCGGACTTGGCTTCCCTTTCCCTGAGCCTACCAACTCTCTTATCCAGGGTAGCTGCAGGAAAATTTTACAAATCTGGCAGTCTGCACTGAGGTGGTCAACCCCAGACACAAACACAGGTGGTGGGGTCAGCCTTGGCAAAGGCTTCCCCACACACACTGCAGTGTTGAAACCCAGTGGGCCCTGTTTTCTTTGGGTTTCTCAGACATAGTGCCAGTCCTAACCAAACTTGCCCGTTTATGGCAATCCACCAAGCAAGACTCTCTTATCGGTTCCCAACCGTGTCACGGATCGTGGAAAAAACCGTAATAAAATCCTTTATTTTTTAGAACCGATAAGAACCGGTAACCACACTCTAAAAGACAGATTAATGTATTTTAAAACAACCTGATCGGTTCAAACCGAACCGATAACCGTTTACAAGTTCCACACAGAAGAAATAAATGTAAAACCTATCTAGTACTTACAATACCACAGACAGAGCTTGAACCGACCGGTTGCAGTTTAAATTCAGTCAAAAAAACAAGAAAATAATACTTTAACCAACAAAATGAACCAAGCAAAAGGAGAAAATCTCCGGAGCGACTGTTCAGTGAGGCGGAGTAAAGAATCTGACAGTTTGAGTTTGAAGAACAACAGACAGAGTTTTCAACCGAGCTCGAGCTCAGCGTTCCATGCCTGGCATGGAAAGTTAACTCTTTCACCTCCGGAGGCCACTGTCTTCCAGGTATGACACCAGTCTTTCCTTTAGTATTGTTTCCATGAGTTTGCACACTATGGAGGAGAGCCTTACTGTGCGATAATTTCGCTTCATCCCTTGGTCCTCTCTTGTGTACTGGTACTACATGTACCATCCTCCAGTCCAGCGGCACCTTGGACTCTTGGAGCAGTCGTTGGACGCTCAATCCTCCTTCTCCCCTGCCAGGCCCCCGTGGCCCGAGTCCGTTCCCGAACCCGGGTCGCCGACGTGGCGCTGGCAGACTTAGTTATAATTATAACTGTGTCTCAATGGCAAATCAAGGTTCAGCTGTGGGAAAGGGGGCTTAACTTGTGTGCTGGGCTAAGCAGATGTGTGCTGGTGGAATTTGTTGTATGTGATGTGGGGAGGATCTGTGGCTGGCAATTGCAAAGTTAGGATTCAGGCTGCTGTGGGGAAATGAGAAAAGGTCACTAAAGGCAATAGATCTGCAGGATGCGTATGTGCAAGTGTAGGGGGAGCTATCTGAGGGTGGGATTTTATTATGGAAATTTAAAGGGGTAGTTGTGGCTCTTCCACAGTCAGGAGGAGTATACAAGCTAGATGTGAGAAAGATACCAAGTGCAGAAAATGCAGCAGAGTGTGTGTGGTGGCAGGGTAAGGGAGGGATGTAAAGGGGTAGTTGTGACTGGCATTGTCAGGATATACAGTGGTGTGGGAAAGATCGCCAAGGGCACTGGCAGTAGATGCATATGTGTGTGTGTGTGTGTGTGTTGGAGGGTGAGTGTGGGTGTTATGGAAATGGAAAAAGTCAAGGACAACAGTGGCTAGCAAAGGCAGGATTCAGCTATGGGGAGGAAAAGATTGTGGAGGGCAGCAGTAGACACAGGGTGTGTGTGTTTTTTTAATAGTGCTCTTATTTATGGAATAAGCTTCTAAGATTTTCTCTGTATTATTTTTCCCACCCCCTCCTGTTGGGGTTACTTATGTAAATTTGTACATATCGTATAGACTTGCTGTTAATATTGTGGTTGCTGTACATAAGCCTCTTTTTCTTTTTCCCCCTCAATGTATGAAATTGTCTTTCATTGTTTATAATTTAACCTGTGCTTGTGTGTGCCTAATTTTTCCTGCATTGTTCATTTTGTCTCACGTTATATATACAGTATATAAACATGTGTTTGTAAGAAACTGAAGATATCCACCTCTGTAAAACTGGACGCTTGTTAAAACGGGCAATTTGCCCACATGCCTTTCCAGTATAAAATAAAAATGATGATGATGAAATGTAAAGGGACTGTTGTGGATAGCAAAGTCAGATGGGTATGATTAAAATGAACATATTCATTGTCTTTAGAATCTGTTTTATTTCTTTTATACACTTCTTGGGGTTTCATGAGCCCATAGCTATGGTCAATGAGTAAATACAACCATGTTATCAAAAGTAGTATAAAGTAACATGAAGTAATATGAAAAATTATATGCATTACGGTTACAGTTACTAATTAACTTTCAAATTTTCTTGCGTTTGCGCAAGAAACATTTAGTTACAAAGAAGGGCATTTCAGAGGTGTGTCACTGACTAGCCCCATTCAAGCTACACTGGGCTCATCCCCAACAGACTAATGACCACGCAAGCTGAGTATGATGGTGGTCACTGCTTCATGGGTGGAAACTTTGTGTACTTGAAAGGACTGAAGCGCTCCAATGAGGGACAGCGTTTCAGTACTTTCATTTGCATAAAGCAGGCCACCAAGCAGCTGAGTGGCTTTATGACTTTGTGGATAGTTCCCACTTTCCTAGCTCTGATTCCTGTATGTGCGAGTTTTCAATGTCAGTCACATGACCATCTTGGTCCCTTGACATGCCTGCGCACTACGGCACAGCATTCCGATGTCCCTTCTGCCCGACCGTCTTTGCATGATTAATTTTTTTATTAATGGGAATGCTTTCGAACATTAGCCGCTGACACAGAGTTAAGTGCTGCAACAGGTCATCTCCGAATACCTGAGAATGTGAGAGAGCGGGAGAGACTAACATCGGTTGTTTTCTGAAACAGTAAGCCTCACTGGCAGCTTGCACAATGTTAGTTTACAGTGAAACGGCAAGCAGCAAAGTTCACATTCTCTGTTTCGCTGCAAAGGAGTGCATGAGTGCAACAGATCGGCTTAACTACGTTCTAGTAGTTTTGTCAGGCACTGTTTATTGTATGAGTTTATGTATGTGGCAGTCTTCAAACAAAAGATAGCTGACGTCATCAGGTTGTCGTGAGCGCAAGTACATCAACATATATTTCATACACATATTGTTGATATTCATGCTAAGTAACATAAGTTAACCCAAGTAAAAGAGCATACTTTTAATCAGGAATGCAGCAGATTAATAAAAGTGATGTGTTTACAGTTTAATCTACTGTATCATTAGTAATCAACCTTTACCACACGACCATGCTATTCACAATGAGAGGACTTGCTAAGATGCATTTACTGATGTTTTATGTAGGTGGATGATGTAATACATGAACTGCTGTTAAATATTATATCATTAAAAACACTTCACTGAACTTCATTTGGAATGTTAGCACTGCAGCTTTTATATACACTGTCATTAGCCAAAATGTCCAGAATCATACATTAACAGAGTGCTGTCTTCTTTAGAAGGTAATTTGTGACAAGATTGGTTTAAATATGTTCTAGTAGTTTTGTCAGGCATGGTTTACGTTTCTAAAATGGAATGCTTTGGGAACTCTAACTGATGGCATGCAGTCAATAAACTGTGCAACATGCTACAGCTTAGTGTGTGTGTGTGATTCCTGTTATCTCATACGAGATCTTCCACAGGCAGCACTTCTCTAGGAGAACTTTTGTCAGCTGGGATAGTTATAGTTTCTTTACTGTAAAACAGCAAACTGCAAAGTTCAAATTTACGATATTACTGTCACAAACGAATTCCACAGGTCAGGCCCTCTGCTCCCACAGTGCCAACCTCAGAGTGCAATACAGTGAACAGGTAACAGACAGGGTAACCCTCCTCTCTGCTTTGGGTCCGAACCACCTTTAGCCTCGAGTTCTGGGGGGGATTCAAACTGTGAACCTTATACTAGCACACCCAATGTACAAGCTTAGATATGTACCCTCTTCGGGACTGCAATACAATCATTCGACAGAGGCATCCAGCCAGGCTTCCAAAATGAACCCTTTTAAAACTCTATATGAGACCCAAATATTTCCAGCTTAGTAACACCATGCAAGCCCTTACAGCTGTCAGACTTTAATATCGGTTCAGCAATGACATGCAAAAATGACTGAGGAGACACAGGCAGTATCTAAAGAAAAGGTTGTTTACTAAATATTGTAAAATAAGTAAAATAAAATACAGAACAAATAGCATGAACTCACAGTCACAAAACAAAATGGGAAATTACAGAACACAGACTCCTACCACAATACTTAAGATCTTTGTTATCTAAGTTTTACCTTTTTAAGTGCGTGTAAGTTAGAGAGAACTTTCTGTCTCAGAGCCCAAGATGATATGACACCTTCCCCAGATACAGTGTTTCATTTCAGGGGGCATCGCCCCTCCCCTTCTGTGACATCAGTTAGACCCTCCCTTGGAGTTAATTCATAACAAAATTATCTACAAGGATGTGTTTTAAATAATGGGAACAATCAGCAAAAACCATTTCCCACATATGGCATCCTTTGATCAATCATCTCTCTTTGATGTCCCTCTGCTGATTTCCTGTTGCTAGTGTGATCTCAGGTTTTATGACTTATGACAAAGTTCTGTGACCAAACTGGCCTTTTCCTGCAGGAACCATAAAAGTTTATGAGGCTTATATCCTGGTAGCTGGTCTGAAAGTTTTAATTAAGACAAAAACAGGAAACCTTTAATCAGGTTTCTATAGTCTGTTTAATGACTTCCTCATTGACACTTTGAAAGCTAAAGGACAAGTCTCACACACTGTTGACTGGGGGGGGGGGAGACAATTTCATACACAGACCATTTATTTATTTTACAGATATCATACAATAATCATAAGCAAGGGGGCAGAGCATTACAATTATTACCTGTTTCCTCCAAATGAACAACGTCAGTAGAACATACATTGCAAGAAGGAAAAAGAAGTTAAATGGGCAATAATAAAACTGTAAATTTGAACTGTGTAGTTTGCCATTTTACAGTACGGAAAAGTACAGTTATGTAGGAACTTGCTGTAACAGTAGATCTTCGAGAGAGGTTCCTTCAATAGGTCATCACGTATAGGACTAGCGCCACCTGGCGTCTGGCCGCACTGCAGACTTTTTCTAGCAATATCTGATGGGGGACCATCCACCCGACGTCACGGGACCGACATCAGCGTGACACTATATAGTGGATGGTCCCCACGCCCGCCCTCCAGTTCTCTCGCCAGAGCCTGGAATAGGTCTGACAGCAGGAGGAAACAGAGTCTGGAGTCCCTAAATAAAAAAGGGGGAAGGAGGGTGGGAAAAATATGACCTACTGAAGGAACCTCTCTCAAAGATCTACTGTTACGGTAAGTTTCTACGTAACTGTACTATCTTACTTCAAGAGGGTTCCTTCAGTACAGCAGTAGCCACAGACATGGCCAGATATTTCGCAAAATTTCTGAAGAGTTTCTCTCTACTGCCCCTAATGTGTAAATGGAGAAAGAAAGAGATTGCTCTAGAAATATCACAGAAATCTCAGGAAATATCTGGCCATGTCTTTGGCTGGGACTGTAGGTCATCACATATAGGACTCAATCCCAAGCAGTCCCTCCACAGAGAGACCGAGAGAAACAAGGGAGGAGGAAAAAACTCCAATAAGTGAGGAAAACACGGAGTGGAACCAGCCTAGGACAGAAGGCCCTGTAGGACAGCTAGGCCGAAACCTGCCTTCTGCCTAGAAGCAATGCCCAGACTGTAGTGTTTGGTAAAGGTATGGACAGAACTCCACATTGCTGCTGCGCAGATCTTGGCTGCTGAAACGTTGTGCAGAAAAGCCGCGGAAGCAGCCATGCCCCTTGTAGAATGACATCTGACTGGTCCCAGCAGAGGCTTGTCATACTTCTGGTAGCAGAAGCGAATACAATTGCCCAACCAATTGGAAAGGCACTGATTAGAAACAGCTTTGCCCAAAGATCTAGGGGCAAAGGAGACAAACAGTTGATCATCCTTACGGAACTCTTTTGTACGATGAGTACAGCATCAGAGATCACCATGCATGTCCATGGTGTGCAGGAGTGCCTCACCTCTATTTGCAGGGGATGGAAAGTAAACAGGGAGCTCCACTGATTGATTCAATGTGACTGTCGAAACCACCTTAGGCAAAAACTTAGGATTTGTCCTAAGGACCCCCAAGTCCCAATGGAAAATTAAATAAGGATCCTTACAAACCAGGGCCTGAAGCTCTGAAATTCTTCAAGCTGAGGTAACTGCAACTAAAAACAATGTCTTCCAGGACAGGAAGTGTAAAACACAGCTCACTGCTAGTTCAGAAGGTGGGAGAGTGAGCTTCTCCAACACGAAGTTTAAATCCCAAGGTGGTGTGGGGCTGTGGATTTGGGGGGGGGGGGGTTCAGATGGAGAATCCTTTTCAGATAAGTTTTTGAGACTTCCAACTGAGCCACGGGTTTACCATCCACCAGCTCGTGGTATGCCGAAACAGCCGAAAGATGGACCTTCAAGGAAGAATAGGATAGGTCCGAATCTGAAAGATGAAGGAGGTATTCCATGACTTGTGGGGCAGAACAAGAGAAAGGGTTCCAATCTTTGGAAGCCGCCCAAATGGAAAAAGTTTCCACTTCATAGCATAGGTGGAATGAGTACACGGCTTTCTAGCCTCAACAATTATCTGGGTGACCCGAGAGGAGACCCCAAAGCAGGAGACCGCTATGTCTGCAGGAGCCACACATGAAGGTGCAGGGTCCTGAGCCCTGGATGGACTAGCCAGCCTTGATTCTGAGTCAAGAGGTTGTGAGTCATAGGAAGTGGAACTGGCGGTTCCTCTGCTAACTGTTGCAGAAGCAGGAACCAAATCTGTCTCGGCCAGAGGGGGCGATAAGGATCATCCGTGCCTTCTCTGCCCGAAGTCTGAGAAGGATCCTCTGGAGAATGGGAAATGGAGGGAAGGCGTAGAAGAATTTCCCTGTCCGAGAGAGACAATGCGTCGTGCCAGAAAGCACCATGCCCTGGAACGAGCGAGCAAAAACTGTGAAGTTTTGCGTTGAATGGGGAGGCGAAAACGTCGAGTTCCGGACACCCTCACCTTAGGAAGAGAGACTCTACCACTTCCTGACTTAGTTCCCATTCGTGACTGAGAGTTCGAGACCTGGGAAGACTGTCCACCAGGACATTCTGAACGCCTGGAACATGCACGGCCACTAAGGACAGATCGTGCTGGACTGCCCAGTTCCACACTCTCATCGCTTCCCTGCAGGGAGGGTATGAGCGAGTTCCTCCTTGTTTGTTGAGATACCAGACTATCGACATACTGTCCATCTGAATAAGAGGTGATCCCTTGGGGAGAAGATTCTGGAGCACCTGAAGCACGTACAAGACCACTCTCATCTCCAGACCGTTGATGTGTAACAACGCCTCCAAGCTGGACCAAAGTCCTTGTGCTTGGTGTTCCCCCAAATGCACCCCCAGCCCATATTCCATGCATCTGTAGTCAGAGATGCCGAGGGGACAGGACTTCTGAATGGGAGACCCAAAGAAAGGTTGTAGGGATCCCTCCACCAAAGCCGATCTTTCTGGACTGCTGATGATACCAGGATTGGATGATCCAGATCGTCCAGGAGTTGATCCCACTGTACCCGCAAGGACCACTGAGTAATTCTCATATGGAAACTCACCAGGAGAACGGTAGTGATAGAGGCCACCATCAGGCCGAGAAGGTGAAGGACCTCCCTTGCTGGAATGGTCCTGGATGAGGTCACCAATGAAACCTGACGGACCAGGGTTTCCACCCTGCCCAGAGGCAGGAAGGCCCTGCTCTAGACGGTGCCCAAGACTGCCCCGATGAACTGAAGTCTGATTCGAGGAAAGAGACGACTTGGGGAAACTGACAGTAATCCCCAACTTGGAGAACAGATCCAGAATGAAATGTAGAGCTTCCGAAAGGAAATCCCTGGAAGGGGCCGAAATCAGCCAGTCATCCAGGTAAAGGAAAACTGCTATGCCCTGACAACGTAGAAAAGCCGCCACCACCGCCAGGCACTTGGTAAAGACCCCAGGTGCCGAAGACAGACCAAAGGGGAGGGCCCGAAACTGGAAATTCTCCCCTTGGAAACAAAACCACAGGAACCAGCAGTGGCTGGGGAAAATTAGAATGTGCAGGTAAGCATACTGCATATCCAGAGCACAAAGCCACGGATTCTCCAGCAGGAGAGGAAGAAGGCTTTGAAGGGTCAGCATTCTGAATTTCTTGTACTCGACAAACTGGTTGAGACTGCTCAGGTCGAGAATGGGTCTCATGTCACCTGACTTTTTTTGAACTAGGAAGAAGTGGGAATAGAACCCCTTCCCCCTTTGCTGGAGGGGAACGCTCACTGTAGCCTCCTTGAGAAAGAGAGAGTTGATTTCTTCTCTAACGAGAAGAGCCTGGTCCCGAAAGTAGGATGACCGGGTTGATGGAGAATCTGGCGGGATCTCCAGAAACTCTATGGTGTGACCGGCGGACACCAGCTGCAGGACCCATGCATCAGAGGTAATGCCCTGCCACTCCTGCGCGTGGTGGGCGAACCTCCCCCTCCACCGGCTCCCCACACAGAGGCTGAGGAGGGGCTGGGGCGAGGGAGTCAGGAGGTGGCAGGATGGTCAGGGGAGGGCCCCCTGAACGTCTCTGATTCTTGGAGGCGGGAGGAGTGGCGGAACCCGTGGACTTACGCTTGCCCTGGCGATGAGCTGGGGCCTGCTTCCTCTGCCTCCTGGTCCTTTTCCGAAAGGGCTGCTGCTGTTGTTCGGCACTCGATCGGTACATAGATCGCACTGATCTCAGGGCCTGACTTTTATCCCAGAGATTGGTGATGATGTCTTTGGTGTTGCCGCCAAAGAGCACCGAGCCCCGATAGGGGGCATCCTGAATCACAGACTGGACCTCGTTGGTGAGGTCAGAGATGTGAAGCCAGGCCTGTCATCTCAAAGTAACTGCAGTCGCTGAGGCGCGGGCTACTGAATCGACAAGAGTCGTAAGTAGCCCGGAAAGCATACCTGCAAGAAAAGCGGGACAGGCAGAGTTCCTTGCCGAGCTCCTACTTGAGATCTGAAGATTCTACAGACTGGACTCAGGCCTCGAGCCTGGCCAAGGTAGCCATTTTATGCGACACTATGTGGGCCACATAATTAAGGGACCGAAGGGCACATGTGGTCGAAGAATAGACCTTCTTACCAAACCGGTCCATCTGCCTCGACTCCTTGTCTGGAGGAGAGGTGCTCATGTGTTTGGGTGCTGAAGAGCGATCATGAGCAGCTGAAATCACAATGGAGTCCGCCTTTGGATGAGCGTTATGAAACGGAGCAGCCTTGGGCGCCCGGTAAACCCTGTCTGCCCTCTAGGGGACAGCCGGGATGGAATGAGGCATCTGCCAAACCATAGAGGTGAGGTCCTATCCATGGGGGAACAGGGATCGGGGACAGAGACTCCAGGTCCAGGTGTTCGGTGAGTCTCTGCTGCATCGGGTCCTGTTCCTCCGACTCCCACGCGAAGTAGTTTTGCATGGACCTCAGGAGGTCCAAAAAGGCAGGGTCCTCTGGAGGGGACCTGGGAGAAACCTTGCCCTTAGGGACTGAGGACTAGTGATCCGAGTGCTCCTCCGGTCACTCATCGCCATCCTCATCACCATCACCGTCATCATCCCCCACGTCCCGATGGACTCCAAGATCCGGAAGAGATGTCCCCATGATGTGAATGGTAGAGGGGGGCGAGTTCCTTGGGGACAGAGACCTAGGGGAGCATGGAGGTGGGAGTCTGCTCTCCAGGTCAGAAACCAGCTCCAAGTGTGTCCCCTGCCACCAAGACTGAATAAGAATCTTGAAGTCCGGGTGGACTGGAGCCTGTGGAGGAGGAGGTTGAGGTTGGGAGGGGGGAGGTGGAGGGATTACCGGGGGGAGGAGGGTAGTGATACCCCTGGTAACCTGGGTAGCCATGACCCGGGTACTGACTGTAACCTGGGAAATAATGTCCCGTGCCACTCCAAGTTGGAGGAGGACCAGCCAGGAGGAGGTCCCCAGGATACCCCAAGTGGGAATGCGGGACAGTCCGGGGTCTTGAGCAAAGACCCAACGTCAGAAGATCTGAACTGGATTTATTTCTCCAACAGACAAAATAAGCGTACTGAGCACGGAAAATAAAGGCATAAAGTAAAATCAAAATTACAGAACTTAAGTCAGTTTCAAACAAAGATTCATTCATCCACCTAGTATCAAGCTAGGGACTGGCAAGGAGTAGCTCCTACCAACCAACTGATTCACCATACAATCTGCAGTGCTTATATACTGAAACATAGTCACATGACCATCACAGGCCCTCCCATACCTAACTTGAAAAACAAAATTATCCTTTAGAGGGATTCAATTCTTAATACAATAACTTAATATTGCTATCACACAGATTTGAAAAGGATTTTTGGCACAGCAAGACAATAATTAGTAAGATAAACAAAAGGTAATAACTTATGTTGGGGATTCAGGCACCGCCCCCTCTAACATCATAAAAGGGGGAGGAGTCATGGCCGGCCAGCCCTTAGAACAACATGAAAACAGCAGGGAGGTTCTGGAAGCCCTGAACCAGGAAGTTAAAAGGAAAAAAAAGTAAAACTACTAGTTTTTACAAATATTTTAAACAATGAGTACAATATGACTTGAAGAGAAAACATTACAATTATATTTAAGCTTGTTTAAAAGCTGGCAGCAACTATTCTTTGTTACATATGTCTTTTAAATGCAGCCCAGAACTTCACTCTACAAGCAAGCTGCATGTATAACTAGAAACTGTGCTTATGTGACTAAAATTTCCTGTTCAAATTCATTCAAGGGCTTCAGATTGTTTATTTTGACAAAAGAAATGTGACTGTTCCAGAATTCAAGCAGACACGTGGTTTATTTAAAGTCTGGCATGAATTATAGCATTAAAAACACTGCTGAAACCCAAGTTTGAAAGCAACAGAAGAATTCACCGGCTTCTAAGAAGCCCACTTCTCTACTTGCTTTTTCTAACAGGGGAGCACCAAAACAGCTTAATCCTGTCTAAATAATAAACCCTTATAGCAAAGAGAGGGTTTAAAACAAGCGAGTTGCTAGCACTTGTTTCCAGGAGCATTCGCACGTTCGAGTAGTGCGATAGTGCATACGTTCGAGGAGGTCCGTTTTTACCAAAATAAAAACACAAACGGACATACAGGCTATAATATGCTGGCATTTGGACATTCAGAGAGACTTGAAAGGAGCAATAGGGACAGCAAGATACCTACATATGGCCAGGATGTAGGTAGGGAAAGTGCAGGACTGAAACGATAGTAAGAGAAAAAATACAAGTACTGTTGCAACAGTTTTTATTTGTTTGAAAAAAGGAAACATCTCTCTAAGTGGTCCAAACACCTAATAATTGGTCCCAAAAAGGGAACCAAAGCCAATTGTGATTATCTCTATAATACCAGAGGTTTACAAAAGTGAAATCTATACTTCAGGCAACACAAACCTCTAAAAATAAACAAACAAGAAAAAAGAATGGGGTGTTACTAAGCCCCTATTACAGAGGGGAACCCATGTGGGCCCGGCTGTCAGAGAACCGGTGGCAGGTCCGCATCGGGGCCACTGACGCCAGGACCGCACCACTTGATCCAGCACCGAAATGGGGTCCAATGTCAGAGGGGCCAGCATTGGAGCCGGACGATTGGGCCCAGGCTCTGAGACCATCGTAAGTGGGTCCGGCGTTGGAGGTATTATCACCGGATCTGGTGGAGGGATCTCGACCGGAATAGGCATTGGGTCGGGAGTGATCCCCCCAAAAGGGATAGGAGGGACCTCTGGTGTAGGGCCAGATGGCTGTGGAGGAGCCTCCATCGCTGCAACCCCGTCAGGGGAGTGTGAAATGGACCCGGATGGGTGGATAATGTCCAGGGGTTCCGCACTATTGTCGCTCGAGGTAGCAGCCTAGTAGGGGAAGCTAGCGTTGAAGAAAAAGGGGGAGGGCAGCCTCCCGGGCTCTTGCTGACGTTGGGTTGGGCGCCATAGCCTTATAGAGCCATGTCTGAGAAGCCCCCTGCTGACTTAACGGCTGGTGCTATGCGGGTCCCCGAGGCCTGGGGAGCAGTCTTACCAGCGGCCGGGCAATCCCCGGAGGAACCAGGGGTCGACTTAATGGCAGGCGCGGTGCAGCAGTTGGGAGGAGCCGGCAGACGACTTACCCACAGAGAAGGACTTGTCCGACTTACCTTCCAATGCTGGCTTAACCTTAGGCAACAGCTGAGAAGAAGCCTTGCTGGTCAAGAGCCGAGAGGCCTCGGGCTGGGACACCTCCTCGGAGCGCTCCCACTCCCTGTGTTTCTCTTTCCTATGTTCTTTTTTGGAAGGAGATGAAGAAAAAGAATGGATCCGCTCCATCTGTTTTTCTAAAGATGCCAGCCGGTCTTCAAAAGATGGGCCTCCAAAGCCTGCCGTCTCCTTTTGCGTGTGGCCTGGTTAAAAGGTTGGCAGTCCGGGCAAGAGAAGACTGGGTGGTCTGGGCCTAGGCAGATCACACACTTCAAGTGGCTGTCCTTGTGTGGAATTTGCATGCCACAGGCGGAACATTTCTTCTTCGGAGAAAACATAGAAGAAAATTCGACAAATGGTATGAAAAAAGCAGTGGAAACTGACGAGAAAAAACACTTTCAACGGCGATCGCTTGGGAAGTCTGCAATGCGACTGACACGAGGCGATGGCAGGAAAGAACCGGAGGGCTGGCGTGGGGGACCGTCCACTATGTAGCATCACACTGACATCGGTCATGTGACATCGGGTGGGCGGTCCCCCGTCAGGTAGTGCTAGAAAAAGTCTGCTGTGTGGCCAGACACCAAGTGGGGCTAGTTCTATATGTAATGACCTACTGAAGGAACCCTCCTGAAGTAAAATCTAAAAATATGCCAGCTGGCAAAAGTTCCTGTATCAGATAACAGGATTCACACACACTTATGTACTGGACTGCAGCATGTTGCAGAGTTTATTAAGGGCATGCCATCAGTTATAGTTCCCAAAGTATTCTATTTTAGAAAAAGAGCTCATGCCTGGCAAAACTGCTAGAATGTAGTAAGCCAGTGGTGTCACAAATCATCCTCTAAAAGAGACAAGGTCCAGTGCTCTGTTACCTCACACTCATCTGCAGCAAAATGTAGAATCTGAACTTTGCAGCTGGTTCACAGTAACAGCATTTAACACTATGCAAGCTGTCAGTGTGTATTACTGTTTCAGAAAACAACGGATACGAGTCCCTCCCTCTCACACATTCTCAGGTATGCAGCTATGAAATGTTGCGGCACTCAACAACCGTACGTCAGTGGTTAATGTTCGCAAGAATTTCTATGAATAAAAAATAAATGATGCCTGCCAAAACTACTAGATTGTACTCAGACAAGCATATGCCACAAATGAACTCATTAATAAAGAGCTGCCTAGTGCTCGGTTACATCACTTAACTGCAGCAGTCTATTTTTCTGTCCTCCTACTTGTTACGAAAAATAATGTTTTTTCTAAATGTAATTAAATAAAATGTGGAGATCAGTATGAGCCGAGACCACAAACAAGCAGGCGAAAAAATTAAAAAAAAAAGTGTGCTGGGTTTTCAAACTCAGTACCACGCAGCACTTTACTGGTTTAAATGAATTGCTAGTCATTTTTTAAATAAAACATTTATTAGTCATTGTAAATAGAGTATAACAGTACACATAACGAATTACCAAAAAAAAAATAAATACATGCTTTAGTTTTTCACGTAGAGAAGCTGGAGCTCGAGACTGACCCCATGGGCAGGCTTCTATGTACTCCACCTACACCAGCAATTGACGTCAGTCCTTGAATGACGTAAATGGCTGTCAGCTCCAGGATGGCATGTGAGAAGAAACAATCGGCTGCAACTCTAACCCTGGATGTTTTAAAACCTCAAATATTACATTTATAGAAAGAAATCAGTCACGACACAATATTCAAATATTTAGACACATGCCTCGTTATTAAATGAACACAATGTTTAGCTGAATTATGAAGAAAGTATTGCCTTTGATCTTTAAGCTTTGTCGGGATAGAAGAAAAAATTACTCACTGTAGTAATGTTGTTTCTTCCAATGTGTCCTTTTTTTTATCAGTAACAAAAGCAGTAAGCGGGCTGGGTAGAGCTGCCTCGTAGGTGGAGATTATGGTAATGAGTATAAAGAATTAGCCCAAGCAGAGAAGAGTTGGAAGGTGTGCTGAGTGGAGCCTGCCTAGAGGGTACCATAATTTTTTCAGAGGAACAATGGGAACATGTCCCTTTTTTGGTGAACCAACAGGATTTAAAAGAAAAATTATGCAACAGCATGAAGAATGCACAATTGAAAAACATATAACTCTGCTTTAAATGTAATTCAAAAGATCGGGTACAAAGGAGCAGAGTCCTCTTCACATAGGTTATAGGGAATGAGGAGTGGGAGCTTACTGATGCTAAAGGACAGCTTGGAAGAAACAATATTACTACGGTGAGTCATTTTTTCTTCTCACCCCAGCGGTCCTCTAGCATTAGTAACAATAGCAGACTACAAAGCAGTGCAGTTGGGAGGCGGGTACAGAAGCTACTTAGGGAAGAAGCTCTGCAGCAGCCCCCTGCCAAATCTGGCATCAGTTCTCTACTGTACATCTAGCCTAGGCAATAATGCTCTGTGAATGTGTGTACAGTCTTCCATGTGGCTGCTTTGCAGACATCAAGCAAGGGAATATCCCTTGCAGTTGCCACTGTGGCAGCGGTGCCTCTGGTAGAATGGGCCCTAAGGCACTCATGGTGCTGTTTACCATCCTTGTCATAACAAAACTGAATGCAAGAGACTATCCAGCGAGAGATAGTTCTCTTAGGGGCTGGCCTTCCTCTGCCTACCTCCCCATAGGTGAGGAAAAGCTGAGTAGCAGAGCCCTTATACTGCTTGGTGTTTTTCAAGTAATAAGGTAAGGCTCTCTTTACATCCGAACTATGGAGCTTTTGTTCTCCTGGAGTGGATTTCTCAGTGAAAAATACAGGAAGGGTAATAAGACTGGTTAAGGTGGAATTCAGAAACCACCTTAGGCAGAAATTTTCTGTTTGTTCTGAACTCTACCTTATCCTTGTGAGGGATAATGTAGTTAAGTTCAGTACAGAGTGCCTGCAACTCAAATTCTCCTTGCAGACGTGATGGCGACTAAAAAGACTGTCTTCCAGGTGACGTATTTTAGATGGGCTTCAGCCACAGGCTCAAAAGATGGCTCCATGAGCTTGGCAATGCACAGGTTGTCATCCCAAGGGGGAACAGGTCCCCTTATTGGGGACTGAAGATGGAGAAGGCCTTTAAAAACTTTTTGAAAACAGGCAATTAAATGATCGACTTGTCTTCACCTATAGACAGGTAAGCAGAAATTGCAGCCATGTGAAGTTTCAAAGATAAGGCCTTTAGGCCTGAGGTCTACAAATGAAGCATCAGAGAGAAAATCTTTTCCACTTAGTTGCATAAGTTTTCTTTGTACTAGGTTTTTTTGGCCATCCTCAGGATTTTAAGGACCTGTTCTGAATACTGAGTGTCTAGGTACTCTAACTCAACAGCCAAGCTTTGAGCTGAAGAGATTGTATATTTGGATAGGACACTCCTAGCTGAAGTAGCATCAAGAGAGAGTGACTGAGGGGAAGCTGTACTACAGGGATACCAGGAGAGGATACCAAGGTTGCCTTGGCCAATCCGGTGCCACTAGGACCATTGTTGCCAATTGGGCCCTCAGCTTCAGAAACACTCTGTGAATCAGAGGGAATGGAGGAAAGGCATACAGAAACTTGCCTGTCCAGTCCAGAGTTAAAGTATCTGCTGGAAGAGTCTTTAGTGCTGGGGGCCTGCAGCAGTACAGAGGAAGCCGATGGTTGAGGTGAGAGGCAAACAGATCTATTTCTGGTGTGCCCCACCTTCTGAAGATCATGGCAAGGACTTGTTTGTTCAGAGTCCACTGTTCTCTCCTTGGCTGGTGTGGCTGAGGGCATCTGCCAGAGTACTGTCTTTGTCTGGGAGGTGTATGGCTAAAAGACTTACATCGAGAGAGTAAGACAGAGACCAAATTTTCACTGCCTCTGTGCAAAGCAAAGTCGACCTTGTGCCACTCTGCTTGCTTATGTAAAACATAGCCGTGGTGTTGTCTGTCCTGATTTGCACCAATTGACCCTTTACCTGGGGGGCAAAGGTCTTTAGAGCAAGGTAGATGGCTCTGAACTCCAGCAGGTTGATGTGGCTTACAGATTTCTTGGGAGTCCAAGTGCCACTTGCAGAGTGATTGTCCAGATGAGCTCCCCATCCCAGTAGGAAGGCATCTGTAGTAATGATTTTTGCTGGAGCAGACAGCTGGAAGGAAATCCCCACCAAAAGGCTGGCAGGATCCTTCCACCAATCCAGAGCTCGAAGCAAAGTGTTTGTAACTGGAACCAGTTTGGAGAGAGAATGCCTTTTATGGGACCAGTGTGCCCGCAGGTGGTACTGTACTGTCCCTCATCTGGAATCCGACGCCTGGGACTATGGTGGTCATGGAGGCCATGTGCCCCAGAAACCTTAAGAAATGTCTCACTGGCCTGGGCTGGTTCAGCACGAAGGAGTTTACCAGTGATAGGAAATTCTGGACCCTGTATGCTGAAGAAAAGCCCTGCTTTGCTGAGTATCCAGCTCTGCTCCTATAAAGGCGAGGAGCTGTGATGGATCCAATTGGGATTTCTTTTTGTTTATAAGAAAGCCCAGGGACTACAGGGTTTGCTTTGTATAGCTGAGAGCCTCTCTGACCTCCAGAGGGGACTTGCCCACCAGGAGCCAGTCATCAAAGTATGGGTAGACCAGTATGCCTTTTTCTCAGGTAAGCTGCCACTACAGATAGGCACTTGGTGAATACTCTTGGAGCCAATGTTAGTCTGAAAGGCACTGCTGCAAATTGGTAATGTCCTGATGGCAGCCGGAATCTCAGAAATTTTCTGTGTGACTGCCTTACTGGAATATGGAAATACGCGTCTTTCAAGTCTAGGGAGGCAAGCCAGCCTCCCTGTTGTAAACCATGAATCACCATAGTGAGAGTGACTATTTTGAATTTTGGTTTCAGTAAATGCCTGTTTAAGTACCTGAGGTCGAGAACAGGTCGCCACTCCCCATTTTTCTTTTCTGTCAAGAAGTATCTGGAATAGAGGCCTTTCCCTGTCTGAGAAGAGGGAACTCTCTCTACTGCTTCTGTTGCTAACAAGTTCTTTACTTCTAACTCCAATAAAAGTGTTTCTGTTAGAGTTAAGAGGTTTTGACAGCAAGGAGCCCCTGAGACTTGGAAATTCTTTGAACTGAAGGGATAGACCCTTTTCCACTACCTCCAGGACCAATTTGTCTGTAGTGATGTGGTCCCAGGATTGGATGTAGTGCGACAGCCAGCCCCCTACTGGGACTGGGGAGGCGACCTGGTTGATGGAGTCAGGGCTTAGACTGGGTAGAAGATCAAGGAGTGGAGGTAGATCTTCTCTGGCCCCTCCTGCCTCTATCTCTATAGAAACCTCTAATCTTAGAGTAATCCATGGGCACTGGCATAGGGAAAAATGACCTAGGATAGAAACCTCTACCTCTGTTCCCTCTGTACTGTTTTTTTTGCGAAGTAGAGGCTTTTCCTTTTGTGGTATTGCTTTCATAGATAGATTTATGTTCTTCCACCTTTTTCATATACAGTATCCTTTAGTCTTGTCCCCCAAAAGGGAATTATTTTTGAAGGGGAAGTCCACTGCTTTGGACTGGGTGTCCTGCGTTAAATTAGTAGGCTTAGCCAGGCCAGGCGTGTGAGATAAATAGCCTGGGCCACGACTCTGGAAGCTGTATCATTATTGTCCACAGCCATGTGAAACTGGTATTTAGTGGCTTCTTCGACTAGCCAACTACAGGATTCTTTAGCCCGAATAACCCACCCCTCCCCCCTACACCCCATCCCCTCCTACACCACCATCTCCCCCTCCACTCCCCACCCTTTCCTGACCCTAATATTCCCACCCCAATTCCTCTCCTGCACCCCCCTCCATTACAACACCTACCTCCCTTGCTGCTTATATCCCAACCTCCTTTCACACATCCCCACTCCAGTACCCCTCCCCTTAAGTTTTCTCCCCATGTCTGTTACCCCTACTTGCCTCCTAATGAGCTCCAGCTTACACACCCCCATGCTGCTGGCATCACTGCAGCAACACACCCTCCCATAAAACGACAACGCCATCCTTAGGCTGCTCCCCCACCCACTCCCCCTTTGTACAGCTAGTCCCCATCTGTATGGCCAGTACTGCCAGGGGCCTGATGACCCTAAATTGACACACTAAAGCACTTCCTTTGAAACTGCTTCCTTTGTTTGAGCTGTATCCTGAATGTTCTCTCACTGAAATGCTTTATACCCTCGAAACCATGTTCCTATTTTATTTGTAACCTGACTGAAACAAACTGTTCCTTCAATGTATTCTAACTCGTATCGTTCAAATGTATGCAACTGATATGCTTCGTTTAACTTTTCTGGTAATGTCTGCAACCTGTATGTTTGACTAATTGTTTTGTGTATGACCTGGAACCTTTGTAAACTAGTCCCAGGACTCAAAGGTATTAATCCTAAGCTGCAATAAATAAATAAATAAATAATTCAGCTTGCATAGTCTCAGCAATATCCTGAAACATCTTGTCTGACTTCTGATTTAAGACAGCCATAACAGAATTCCACAAGATCTTTTGATACTTGGCAGAGTATGCCAAGTAAGTAGAAAGACACAACAATAAAGAAGATGCAGTATAAGTTTTCTTAGCCATAAAATCCAGTCTTCTGGACTCTATCAGGGGGCTGAGAGGCATACCTCTCAACTGCTCCGCTTTTGGCGGAGCGCTCCGCATTTGGGCTTCATTTTGAGCTCCACTCCGCTGCTCCGCTATGGTCTGCCTTTACTCCGATTTTGTCACCCATCATCTGATGCCCGAGACCGACAATTTTCCCCGAACCACGCGGTCCACTGTCCACGCCAAGACACCATCTCTCCTTTGTTTCCACATCGTCCCCTCTGCTGTGTGCACTGTAATACGTCCTGACATCACAGGACGTGCTGTGGGAGCCAATCGCAAGGCGATGCTCAGTCCCTTGTTTTTTTTGCACCTCCACCCCCCGGTACCTGAAATGTTCAGTCCCCCCTCAGGTCCGTAGCTGGGACATAAAAATAGCCCTCCGGGCATTCTAAGAATTACTTAGCCCAGTTGCCCAGGACCATTTCCAGAGTGTTGGAGAAGCTGCTGAAATTTACTGCAGCGCCAAACCGCTTCTTGTCCTCCTGATAACCAGCCTGCTGCTAGAGAGATAGAGAGAACCACCATAGCAGAGGACGACTTCCACAGCCCCGGTGAGGAATTAGAGCCACGATCGCCATATCCTTTAAGCGTGGAGAGTGTGAGTGAGGCAAGCGATCATTCGTACCAGGCTCCAGCCAGCAACGAGCCAGAAGACCCCTCCGTGCTCCGTCGTGCCCGACGATAATTGTCTGCTGCTTTCCTACCACTATTACTGGCTGCTGGTACTGCTGCTAGCTAAACTGTAATTCATATTTAACAAAAAGCTAAAAGAGAGCTAAGCAGCAGTAACCACAGTCAGCAGCAAGCTGCGAACAGACCACCTCTACAGAGGAGGGACCTGTGACCATCCGTGACTGACCAGTGATTATTCTATCCTGACTTGTACTTAAGTGCTGAACCTGCAAGCAAGTTTTTGGTAAGTTTGTTCAGTTGCTGCCTGAGGCTACCAAATCTATTTTAGGGGGGTTGGGTGGTAAAAAGACAAATATGCAGGATGCAGCTGCTTGTTGTGCTTGGGGCTAGGGGTTTTCAGAATCAGACATTTTCTAGTCTGTCTACTGCATATCAAAATCAGCACAATGAGCAAAGGTCTGGCAGTAACATTTTACTAAAGCAAGGCTGATACTGATATACAGTATATAGGGTAATGCTACCATAGGGGGGACACAAGAAAAGTATAATAATAATAATAATATTCACTACTGGTACTATAGCTGCACCGTGCAACCCCAAGGCATGAATGACAGACATAGGGTCCCTGTGTTTGTTATTCATGTCTTGGGTTTCCGTGGTGCAGCTGTAGTAGTATCACTCATAATCTATAATTATTATTAGTGTTATGCAATAATTCTTGTGCCCCCTGTAGCCAAGGCTTTTGCTTTTTTTTTTAGCCCAGTGATTGATTTGTGTATTTTTATTTATATGATGGGCAGATAGGGGTATGTAAATAGAAGGCACAACTTAATCATGGGGGCCCTAAAAAGTAAGGGGCATTGGCAAAAGGGACAGAGACAGTGTATTTCTTTGCAAGTATATATTGAGCAAAGAATGTTATGTATACCTATAAATGCTGTAACTTCAAGGCCAGAAATATATGGTTCAAATCTAAGTTGAACTCAAGCTAAAAGCTCCTTATGAATTACTTGGGTATTGCAAGTGTCCCCGACTGCATCTCCCTGTTCATCTGTCCACATTGTTATGCACGTATATTTAATATTATGTACTTAAAATGTGTAGTTTATGGCATTATAACTGTTGCTGTTACATTACCATATCAGTAGATTGCTCTAACATTAGGGTTGAAGCAATAAATATTGTCTGTATGTCTGACTACAGTTGCACGCATTTCTAGTGTTAATGTGCAGGTCACTTCGTGTCAAATTGTGCTGTGCAGTAGCTGGAAGTTTTCATATTTGAACAGTCATATCTGCATACTCGGAGAAAGCCGGTCAATTGCCACACCTCACTGTGCTAATTTTAACTGCATTGGAAATGGAACATTTGTGTACAATGTTTAAAATGCACAATATCACATGTTCCAATTGAAGTATAGAAGTTTTAAGGCTTTCTCTAGTTATGCAGATGAGTAACTCTTGAAATATGAGAACTGCTGTTTTTTCCCATTTTCAGTCTTGGTGAGAACATTCCCCCATGAGTAATGCTGACTGTCGACTCTGACAGAGAGACTGTTTTGTTTTAATCGCGCATGCACTATTACTTTCTAATGGGGTAGGGTAGAATTGCTTTATTATTCTAAAAAGTAGTCTTGCTTCTTCACTGACTGATATAAAGTCTGTTCTGTACATATTTTGTAAGTGGACAGTGTAAATTCTCTTGCTGCTCTGGTGGGTCCCCTAGTTGTAAGTGCTGTCACGCAAGTGCAAAAGTGTGGGGTGGTGAGAGAGAAAGGCACTCTCCCCAGATCGACTGGTACCCTGTACTTCTGACATTTTTCATACAGTGTCACATGTGCCAGAAGCACACTTATGATTTCTGTGGGGGTGGGACTACACAGACCTAAGAACCATGTTGACAGATGGGGACCGCATGACCCATCAGGCCTGCCCAAAAGGACCATCCCCCCCCCCCATTGCATGCTACCTGTCTACAATGCCTATCCCATGAAATCTCTAATCGTCATTGATGTTAACTAGCTCCTGGGGCAGGCAGTTCCATTGTTCCATCACTCTCTTCATGAAGTACTTCCTGAGGTTGGTTTTGAACCTACCTCCCACCAACTTTAAACTATGGCCCCTTGTACATGCTAAAACAACTGGCTTGGGAAACCCAAGGACCTGCTGGGTAGGATAAGGGTGAAACTGTGGGACTGTATGGATGGCATTGACATTGGCTGCTGGCAAGGTCCATTTCAAAGAGCTGGGGGACCCCTACACTTGCCAGTAAGTAATGGCAGTTTTGGGTCTACAGATAGTCATTTCAGAGTGTAGTCTGCAGTGGTGCACAGAGAAAGTACAGGGTTGCAAGAGAGGGAAGAGGGAGCAGCTATGGTGACTTTAGACTGGGATAACACACATAGGCTATAGCTGCAGAGCAGACCCTGTACACTTAAGTTTTTCACTGAAATGTTAAACACAGACACTCCAGGGTAGGAGAATAAGGGGGACGGGGCTTAAGAGCATGAGACAATTTGTCACTTTTAGCAAACTGGAAGCTAGTTTCAATCTACCCTTGATCACACACTGGACACTGGCCAAAATTTCTAACAGTGAAGTGATTAACACTAACTGAATGAATAGAAATGAAATAATGCCTCACATTTAGCCTTTTGTGGGATGCTGCTCTTGAAGTGCCAGATAACGGCAACTCTTAAGGAGGTGTTAATCACACCAAGCCATCTGGAGCACAGAGATTAGCACAAGGACTAGAGCCTGCTAAAATGGGGCAATTTTTATGTTGCTTGCACGCATGTGCAAGAAACATAGTGCCATCATCCGAGTTTTCGGAGGTGTGGCACCCGTCTTCCAATTCAGTCAGTGTGTTTGCAGGCGCGGCCCCAGTTCCCCAATCACTGCTGCAGCTGTCTATGACAGCAGTTGAAAATGTAGTGGTCGTACAGTTGAAAGGGAGAGCTCCGCTTCAGTGAGCAGAGCTCCCCCCCCCCACACACACGCAAGCACGTATATTGCGTGCAGATGCGCTCCCTACCCCCCCCACGCACACACTGTATGGCCGATGGGGGTGCCCAATCCTCGCCGGCCCACACCCCCACAAAAGCTGTCCAGGTGCCACGCTGCAAAGCTTGTTATAGGCGACGGGATGCCCAATCCTGACGTGCTCCACGCCCAAAGTTTCCAGGTGCCACGCTGGGAGCCCACCCCAGTGTGGCAAAGCTTGTTATGGCACAATGGGTGCCCAATCCCATCTGCTCCAGCCCCCAAAACAGCCTTTCCAGCTCCCAGCGTGGCAAACGTCCCCGCTGCCTTAATTAAAAAAAAAAACTGTAAACAAAAACGGTCCCTCTGAGTCTCTCTGCCCCCCACAACCCACACCCACCCACTGCGCACCCTGCCTCCCCACATCCCCCTCACCCCATACTTACCTGCGGAGTCCAGCGTGACGATCTTCGGTGGACCGGGAACACGTCTGCACTCTTCAAAGCCGACTGCGAACTGAGGAAATGCCGGTAAGCTGTATAATGGAATAAATAGGGATTTTTCAACTTTGTTGCATATCTCAGGCATTTTTGGGAATTTTGGGCCCAAATTTTCAACATGGCGTTTTTAGGACCCCTCCTCATGAATTCTTGCACTGTCACGGCGTTAATCGGGCCAAAAGGGTGATTTCACTGTCAATGCGTGAAATCACCTTTCAGGACCAATTAACGAAACAACACTGCCAGTGCTCATAAGGTGGGCTCTCAAAAAGTCTATGTTGAAAATTTGGTGAAAATCCTAGAATGACTCATTTGACGAAGCAGCTGTAGTTCCCACGCATGCTCGTAGAGTTCAAGAAATTTTCAATATTTTCACTCCAGATTTTCAACATTACCATTTTACCACACCTCCCTTTGAGCAGTACAGCTGTCATTTTTCACATCTCACCCAAAACATGCTTCTGCCCATGTAGCGCACAATGGCGCAGTCGGTGTGCGAAATCAATGTATGGGACACATTAAGAAAATCACAGTGACACTGTTCATGAGCAGAGGTCTTAAAATGGCTATGTTGAAAATTTGGTGGAAAATTCCTAAAATGACTGTTTTACAAGCATGCGTTCATAGTTCCTCACGATACGCTCATAAGTTATTGAATTTTCAGTATTTTCCTCCAAATTTTCCAACTGGCATTTACCACACCTCCTTATGAGCAGTACAGCTGTCATTTATCACATCTTGCCCAAAGCGTGTTTCCGCCCATGTACCGCATCAATGGCGCAGTCGACAGTGTGTAAAACCAATGTATGACACTGTTCATGACCAGAGGTCTTAAAATGGCTATGTTGAAAATTTGGTGAAAAAATTCTAAAAATGACTGTTTTACAAGCATGCTATGCAGTTCCTACCTCATCGCCGTAAGTTCGCAAATTTTAATATTTGCACTCCAGATTTTCAACATTGCCATTTTACCACACCTCCTTATGAGCAGTACAGCTGTCATATTTTCACGTCGCCCAAAATGTGTTTTTGTGCATGTAGCGCACACTGGCGCAGTCAGTGTGCGCAATCAATGTTTGGGACAGATTAAGAAAATCACAGTGACACTGTTCATGAGCAGAGGTCTTAAAATGGCTATGTTGAAAATTTGGTGAAAAAATTCTCCTTCAGCCGTTCTGCAATGTTACTAATGAAGACCCTGCAGTACCCCACTGGTCACCCCCTCTCCCTAGACTGCACCCCATTTACCACCACTCTCTGCCTCCTGTCTGTTAGCCAGTTTATAACCCAGTTTACCACCCTTTTCCCCATGCCCAGCCTACCCAGATAGTTTATCAGCCTCCTATGTGGGATGGTGTCAAAGGCTTTGCTGAAATCAAGGTAAGTGTTGTCCACTGCCCCACCCTGATTCACTTCCTTTGTCACCCAGTCAAAGAAATGAAATCAACCAGATTTGTCTGACATGATGTCCCCACTGTAAATCCATGTTGTCCATGGTCCTCGTCTCCGATGGCTTCTAGATGCCCCACTATCCTTTCTTTAAGCAATGCCTCCATGATCTTCCTCACTACTGAGGTGAGGCTGAACGGCCTATTGTTCCCTGCCTCCTCCCTGCTGCTGCATTTGTGTAGAGGGACCACATGTGCCCTCCTCCAATTCACTCATGTTGAATGACTCAGTGAACATGGCTGCCAGAGGTACTGCTATCTCCCTTCGCAGTTCTCTTAATATCCTTGGGTGTATGCCATCTGGTTCCATCGCTTTGTCCACCTTCAATTTAGTGAGCTCCTGCAGGACTCTTTTGCCTTTGAATGGACTATTGTCCACCTCTTCACCCCCTTGGCAACTGCTGTACTGCTGTGGCCCTTGCCCCTCCCACTCTTCTGTGAATACTGAGCGGAAAGACACTGTGGATAACTTGGGAGGAAGGCATGGAACTATCACTTCCAAATACCTAAACAGCACATACAAGCAAGCAAGCAACATTCGGCACTGACAAATGCTTGTTAACTTCATTAACAGACTTGGAAAACCTGTACTGCTCAAGAATGACAAGTAGAGGGTTAGCTGCACTAGCCTTGGACAATCTGCATGGTTTTGGGCACGTAAAACAATGTTAAAACCTAACCCTTGAACTTTAAAGTAAACGTGACTTATTTTGTCTTGGAGTCGGAGAGATCATTTTTTCCATTTTTTTTTTATTTTGTTTTTATTTGTCCAGTTTGAGTTTATTTACCTTGGCTGGCTTAGCACAGCCTGTGATTATTACCGTGACCCAATTCCTTTTTGTCATTTACCTACTTAGTCCGAAAATGCAACCTGATCATTTTGATGACACTGACAATGACAGTACCGGGGCTCAAACACCAGAGAAAAAGAAAAGAGAGTATGGCTCATTCCAGAGCAGTTGGAAATTGTCCTTTGATTGGGTTCGAGAGAACAAACTGGGACCAACCTATGCATTCTGCAAAACTTGTATATGTGACTTCACCATTCATCATGGAGGGCGTTCTGATATCCTTAAACACCACAGCACAACAAAACATATTCAGAACGCAAAACATACCAGTGGGGAGAAGGTGACAGAATTCTTCATAGCACAGACCAGCAATAAAGTCACTGAAGCTGAAGTTGCCTTTGTTCAGATGGTGGCAGAACATAACTTGTCATTTGCTGCAGTAGACCACATTCTAAAATATATTAAAAAGTACTGCTTGGAGCCAGAAGTGGTCAGGAAAATGTCATGTGGGGCAACCAAGACATCCTGCACTGCAAGGGATGTGCTTGGGAAAAAAATACCCACAATGTTGCTTCCATGTGTCGGACAGTCCTATTTTGTGTCTACATGGACCAAAGCACAGATATGGGCTCAGAAATACTTTCAGTTATTTTACTGGGCTACTTTGATGAGTCCATGGGAAGGAATGTTGTAAAATTCCTTGATATGCCTGAATGCACTTCAGGCACTGGAGAGGCAATGTATAATTCTCTGATGGAAGCTTTAAAACGATTTGACATTCCACCAGACAATCTGGTTGCATTTTCTTCGGACAATGCAGCCTCTATGATCGGGAAAAACAATTCTGTGGCATCTAGGTTAAAGAAAGATACCCCAAATATTGTTAACATTGGCTGCCTGTGCCACTTGGCAGACTTGGCCAGCAAGTCTGGTGTAAAAGCTCTAGCGTCACCCATAGAGGAACTTGCATCTGATATCTACTGTCACTTTTCCACACGTGCTCAAAAACAGCAAACATTAAAAGAGTTTGCTTTATTTACGGATGTTGAACCACTAAAAATTATAAAGCATGTCCCCACTCATTGGTTAAGTCTCTGCAAAGTTATAAAGCGCCTGCTAGACATGTGGACTGCTTTACTGTCCTACTTTTTATCCTATGAGGCTCGTACCACCAAGGTACAACTAATTTGTGACAGACTTCAAAGCCATGAAGTCAGACTTGCTTTTCTGTTTATAAAGTATGGTTTAGAGCCTCTATGCCAGTTCAACATAAAGTTGCAAAGCAGGCAGAGCCAACTTGACCTTGCATGAAGATACCACTAAGGTGGTTCAACTTTATGCTGGCAGACTGCTGCAAGCTGAGGCTGCAGTAGCCCTTATTAAAACTAATGATGTCCGTCTGTTGGAGAACACTGAAAATATTCTCCCAGCAGATGAAATACAAATGGGGCCAGTAGTGGAAGACTGTTTTAGAGAGCACGAAGATATGCTCTTGGGCACAGTCACTGAGCGTAATATATATGGGAAAGCACTAAAATTCTACAAAGCTGTTCTGACAAAAATGATACAGAAGTTCCCCTTGCAAAACAATCTGCTAACAAATGCTTCCACACTACTTAACCCCAGCTATAAATTAAAACTGTCTGGAAAATCTGTGGTGGACCTAGCTTGCCAGCTTAGTGTGTGTGCAAGCAATGCAGACAGTAGCAAGCTGAGAGATGAATTTTCAGCACATCAGTTATCTGATGTAGATGTACCAAACTGTGAAACAAATGCAGATATGTTAAAGTACTGGGGCAAAGTATTGGCTCTGTCTAAATGTGAAGAGCAAGAGCAATCTTTGTTCAGAAAGTTAATGCTTATGTTATTGTGCTGGCCACATTCTAATGCAGAATCGGAGTGGGTCTTTAGCATGGTTACGAAGGTCAGGTCAGAATTACGCCATTCGACGAGTTTAGCTACACTGAATGGCCTCCTTGCAATAAAAATCAATGAGAAGCGTGACTGTTTTATGACTTCACAGCCAAGAGAGGTCTTAGAGGCAGCCAAAAAAGCTATTGTCACATACAACAAAGAACATTCAAAACACTGAGTGGGTCCTGTAACTTTAACATGCAGTCTCGGTTACTGTTTATATTAGTGTATATATGATATAGATGTCTAGTTGTTAGTGTCATACTTTTTTGAATTTAATGTCATGGGGAAGTTTCTTGTCTGCGGATGGTGTAAATAAAGAATTGATCACTAAATACAAACATCATTGCATTTTTTGTCTTTATTTACTAATTAGGTGGCAGTAAAGTTTATCCAGTACTGTGGGATGCATTTTAGGAGCAATTATCTTCAACAAACTACACAAATAATTGTTATTTCTGGAGTTAGCATATGGGTGGCGTGATGCTGTGTTGCTACGCAGTGCCGAAAATTAGGTGCTATGATTCTGGGCCCTTTGCTATGATTTCTGAAGGTCCCTGCTACACATTTGCTGCTTTGGAGGTTGAGAGGTATGCTGAGAGGTAAGTGGAACTTTAGCATTGTCACATGCCGCAGCCTGCACCACTCCCTCATGACTAAAATGCACGTACAGAAAATCAGCATCATTTCTGGCAAGCTGATATTTTCTGTCAATCTTTTTGTCTACTCCAGGCAAAGAGGTGCGAGTCTGGAGTAACATCACAGTAGTTTTCTTTAAAGATCTGTAAATAGAAAACACTATCTTTTTAGGAGGACGACAACCCATGATCTCTATATTTTCTTCATCCTCCTCCTCATCCTCTGTGGTCTCCTGTGTAGGGAGATCCAGAATATCCACCATATGCTGAATAAACGTTGCTAGGGAGGATAAATCCTCCTGGCCATTAGGTGAAGTGCCAAACCCTTGGTCCGGTGAGACATCAGGTTCCAGGGGCTGGCCTTGTGACACATCGTTATCATCATCAACATAGTACAGTTACACAAGAACTTACCGTAACAGTAGATCTTCAAGAACAGCCCTTACAGCAGATTACACCATTAGGACTGAAGCCAGCAGGCAGGAGGACCCCATGGAAAACTTCTAGCTAGCTACATACAGCGGGGGACCGCACCAAACGTTGGTCCCTCCCCCGGCATCACATATATCAAAAAAGGGATGATCCCCCAGCATCGCTCAGTTCTCCTGCGATGTGGTTCTGATGGGAGACAGAGGATCCGCTTCCAAAGGAAGACCAACAACGTAATTGTCTGAAATGCAGTTGACCTCCTGAGGGGAAGGTGGGTGGGAAAGTACCTGCTGCAAGAGCTGTTCTCAATGACCTACTGTTATGGTAAGTTCTTACGTAACTGTACTATCTTACTTCAAGAAACAGATCTTGCAGCAGGTTACACCATTAGGACTGAGTCCCAAGCAGTGTTAGAGATGACCCCTAAATTTGGGAGAAGGATAGGAGAAGGGTAAAAAGGAACCCCTCATGAAAGAAGCCCCTGCAGGACGGCAAGACCAAAGCCTGCTCTGCGCCTGGAGGCAATGTCCAGACTGTAGTGTCTGATGAATGTGCGCACTGTACTCCAAGTAGCTGCTGCACAAATGGTAGAAGCTGAAACATTTTTCAGGGAGGCAAATGAGGCTGCCATCCCTCTGGTAGAGTGACCCTTTACCAGTCCGGGTAAGTGTTTATTCCACTTCTGGTAACAGAATACTATGCAATTTACCAGCCACCTTGAGAGTCACTGTTTAGACACCGGTGCCCCTAACATTCTAAGGGCAAAGGACAAAAATAGCTGGTCAGACTGCCGATGCTGTCTGGTCCTCCTAGTCAGGTAGAATCTGAGTATCCTGTGCACATCCAGTGTGTACAAGAGAGCCTCTCCCCTATTGGAATATTTTGGATAATAAACTGGGAGGTTGATATCCTGGTTGAGAGTTAACTCTGACACTACCTTGGGTAGAAACTTAGGATTGGTTCTTAAGGACACCCTGTCCTTATGAAAAATAAATATATCTCTTTGCACGAGTGACTGGAGCTCAGAAATTCTTCTCGCAGAGGTAATTGCAAATAAAAATAATGCCTTCCAAGAAAGGAGGCGTAGCTCGCAATCCACGGCTGATTCAAAAGGAGGTAGTGTGAGCTGCTCTAAAACAAAGAGAAGGTCCCAAGGAGGGATTGGATCCCTCACGGGTGGCTTCAAATGAAGGATGCCACGCAAGAAGGTGCGGGACAAGTCCAGTTGGGCCAAGGAAAGTTTCCCAAAAGGTGTATGGTATGCAGATACTGCAGAGAGGTGCACCTTTATTGAGGAGTAACTCAGCCTCACTTCTGATAAGGAAAGAAGGTACTTTAGTACCGATTTCACCGGGCAAGTTAAGAGGGTCCATGTCACGGGCCGAGGACCAAAAGCAAAACCTGCCCCATTTCATGGCATATGTGGCTCGAGTAGAGGGTTTCCTTGCTGCCACCAGGACATCAGCCACTTTGTCTGAGACTCTGTGGCAAGACATTGCTAGGTCCTTAGGAGCCAGGCGTGCAGGTGCAAGCATCTGAGATTCAGGTGAATAAGGGACCCATTGTCTTGCGATAGTAAGTGCGAGCTGAACGGAAGAGGAAAGGATGGCTCACTAAGCGTTGGAAGGGGAAATCATACCTGTCTGGGCCAATAAGGGGCCACCAGGATCATGGCTACTCCCTCGTCCTACAGCTTGAGCAGGACTCTCTGTATCATAGGGAAGGGAGGAAAGGCATAGAGGAACCTGCCTATCCAGGAGAGGGACAATGCGTCTCGCCAGAAAACACCAGGCCCTGGATCCAGCGAGCAGAAGCTGGGCAGTGTTGCGTTATATGGGTAGGCGAATAAATTTACTTCTGGCATCCCCCATTTTGCAAACAGAGTTTCTGCTACTGGCTGTAGGAGCTCCCATTCATGTGCGCTGGATCAAGATCTTCTGGGTAGATCTGCCAGCGTGTTCGGCAACCCAGGAACATGAAGTACAGACAAGGTGATATTGTGCTCTATTGCCCAGTACCAGACACTTATCACTTCTCGACAGAGCTGGTATGAGCAGGTGCCCCCTTGTTTGTTGATATAGAACACTACTGACATGCTGTCTGTCTGTATCAGCAAATGCCCGGGGGATAGGTCTGTTTGCAGGGGCGGAAGGGCATAAAGGACCGCTCTCATCTCAAGGACATTTATGTGAAGGGCTCATTCTGTTCCTGACCATAGTCCCGGAGTCTTTTTGTAGCCCAGATGGGCATCCCAACCCAATCCTAATGCCTCCGTAGTCATGATCCATGAGGGAGCAGATGACACGAATGGAACTCCTACTGTGAAGTGTTCCGGAGCTAGCCACCATCGTAGGACTCGGAGAATAGCATTTGGGACCGAGACCAGCTTGTCTAGGTCATCCTGGTGTTGGTCCCACTGGACCCGGAATGTCAACTGAATGGTTTTCATGTGTAAGCATGACAGGAGAACCATGACTATTGCGGCCACCCTGTGGCCTAGAAGACAAAACATGACCCTTGCTGAGACCTGTTTTTGTCCCATAATGTGTCTTGTCAGGCTTCGCAGACGTTCTGCCCTGTCTTCTAGCAGAAAGGCCCTTCCCTTTGTAGTGTCCAGTACCGCGCCAATGAACTGCAGCTTTTGGCACGGTGTAAGGGTCGATTTTGACAGACCGACAGTGACACTTAGGGAGTCGAATATTAAATAGGTGTCTTGTAGAGCCTGATTTAACTTTTCCCTGGGACGAAGCTGTCAGGAGCCAGTCATCCAGATAGGGAAAGACATAATGGCCTCTTCTCCTGAGTGCCGCCGCTACTACTGCCAGGCATTTGGTAAATACGCTTGGAGCTGATGACAGGCCAAAAGGCAGGGCCCAGAATTGGTAATGAAGACCCTGGAATTCGAATCGCAGGAATCACCAGTGATGTTTCGCGATTCGGATGTGAAGATAGGTATCCTGCTTGTCCAACGATGTGAGCCAAGCATCTGGGTGCAGCATTGGGATTAAGCCTGGCAAGGTGACCATCCTGAAGCATTTGTGTGCCACAAAGGTGTTGAGATCGCTGAGGTCCAGGATGGGGCGCAAGTCCCCTGTCTTTTTGGGTACTAGAAAAAGTGGGAATAGTACCCTTTCCCTCTCTGGATCCATGGGACTTTCACTATGGCCTCCTTGTTTAGAAGGGCCCAAATCTCTTCCTGAATCAGAGTGGCATGATGTCTCAAATACTGAGAGTGCTGTGGTGGTCTGGATGGTGCTTGCTCAGTGAATTCGATAGAGTGCTCTCTTTGAATTAGTTGAAGCACCCATTGGTCTGAAGTGATTTCTTGCTATCCCACTAGATGCTTTGAGAAATGACCACCGACCTTCTTATCCCTTTGAACCAGAGGGGGAAGAGGGGACTGCAATGAGTCAGGCAGTGGAGGGGAAGGGGAGGTTTGCCTGAGGGCCTTTTGCTTTTCTGGAACCTGATCCTCCTGTAGCTCAAGGTGGGCCTTTGAGGTTAAAGCCGCTTCTCTGCTGCTGTCTGAGTCGGGGCTGCTGTCCCTGTTTTCCTCTAAAACGGTTCTGCTGCCTCTGAAATGGCTTTAGCTTTGGTCTGTACATGGCTTGTACAGATTGCAATGCCTTTCCAGTATCCTGTAACTTAGCTATTATCTTTTCGGATTCTTCCCCGACAAGAACTGAGCCCTTGAAAGGGACACCTAAGATTCCTTCTAGGATCATGGATATGTTGTTCTATCCACACTGTTTGGCATGTCCTTTCCTACAGTATTAGAAATCTTGCCAGAAGGTCTTTAAGCTGGCTCCTCCCACCCAC
This sequence comes from Neoceratodus forsteri, assembly GCA_016271365.2. Lineage (NCBI taxonomy): Eukaryota > Metazoa > Chordata > Ceratodontiformes > Ceratodontidae > Neoceratodus > Neoceratodus forsteri. The sequence goes on along the minus strand of CM057451.1, from coordinate 263,970,016 downwards.
CCGGGTGGTATAACCCTTGGCACCACCTCATGACGCCAGATCTTCCTTTCTGCTGGAAGATTCAGGTTCCCTCCTTACCGCTCATGCATTTTGTAGGCCCTGGCCTTTAAATCTATGGATTTACCTAAACTTAGACTTATTAGAGTTGCAGCAAATCGCTTCGTGATATCGACCACGATGGAGGATAAATCCTCACCCAGTTTCCACCACTGTCCGTGCGGGCAAAAGATATCTCGCACTGACCCGCATGCCTCGTGCGTGTACTGCTTGGGTGACGGCTATGACACTCAGGCCAGTGAGATGTGCCACGCATTTCACCCGAACGTCTTAGATGATTGTCTCTCACGGCTCCAACTGGGCAGACTGGAGAAACTGAATCCGCCAGTCAAATCTAAGGAAGCCTGATGGGTGGTCTCCGTGGCTGTGGAGTCTGCCAAGCAGCTTGAACAAATAAAGACTTTCGAGGAAGAGGCAGCTCGGGCCACGGATCGGTCCTCAATGTCCTTCTTCGTACCACTCAACTTGGGCTCCACTTTCTCTGGTTCCTTTCAAGAAATGTGCCAATCCCTTCTCACTAAGGGTAAGGGGCCCTTGGGCACATATATTTCACGGTCCCGTAAAAAGGACACGGAACCAAGAAAAACTTTGTCTTGCCGATGACGTTCCTGGGATCATGAGAGATCTTGGTCCCGGGAAGCAACATAGGTCGAGGTTGCGGCCTCGGCCTCTGGCTTCGCGGTCTCCCCGTCAGGCCAGCCGGCTCAGACGCTGGACAATGATCCGGTTGAGATCATTCTCGACCCAGCTGACCGGTTGTCACTTGATGAGGTCGACAGCTCCTTATTCAGGACACCAGTCCTGCCTCTCCCTGATGAGGAGACCCAGCCTGCTGGGAATCCCATCGGAGACCTGGTCCCTGTCCTGGAGGAGCCGCGGTCCTCCCCCCCCCCCCGACTCCTTCCGATTGACCTCGTCGGTCCCCCCCGATGATCTAGGTCAAGGTCTCGGACCCCTTCGACCAATAAGCCAAAGAAGGCGCAGAAATGCTCAAAGAAGCGGCGCCGCAGCCATTCTTCTTCGTCCTCCTCGGATGACGAGAGGCTTCGTCAGAAACTCCGTCGACGCTACAAAGACTTCATGTGGCTGCAGCTGATTATGTCCAACCAGAAGTCGGTCCCGGCTTCTACTCTGGCCATTACTTGGCTGTTGCCACATAGGCAGAAGCTGACTCCTCGGGAGCCAGCCAGTACCATTCCTACACCTTCGGAGCCAGTCAAGACCATTCTGGTACAGCCAAAATCGACCTCTCCACTGATCCTGGTGGAGCCGCAACCCAAACAGCCCCCTTTGAGGGCTCCTGCCAAAGAGTCTTGGCCTTTTCCGGGCCCCCACGTAGGCTTTCAGTCACCTTCACTCCCCACCGTCCTAGGTGGGTGGAGTGAGACTCTGGTGGCTGGCCGATTTATCAGGACTCCTCGAAGTCCGAGGATTCAGACTTTCATTTCGGTCCCCTAGACGAGGAATCGGTCGGTAGTCTCTCGAAGGAGGAAGGTCCCTCTTCCTTTATGAGCATTCTCCGTATCATCTCCGAATCTACAGGGATGCCTCTGGAGCCCATCCAGAAATGGGCCAAAAATCCCCTCACCGACATTCTCAAACGAGGGGATTCTCCAACAGAGGCTTTCCCAGTGGCAGAGGCCATTGCTGGTTCGGCCTTGGAGCTATGGCAGCACCCTGCCTCCTGCACTGCGCCTTCTGCCCATATGGCCCTCAAATATGCACTGCCCACTGAGTTCCTTTTGGGATTCACAGAGCACCCCTTTGCAGAGGGTTTGGTGACCGAATCTGTGTTAAGACACTCGGGTAATTCGGGAGACACCGCTAGACCCCCGGACAGAGAGTCCCCCAAAAAAATGGACCATTCTGCCCGGAATGTCTATGACCTCTTCACTGAGCCTTCGTCAGGCAAGCTCAGCCATCATCATGGCGATCTTCTCTCATGCTCTCTTGATGAGGTTCTACAGCACCTCCCCGCAGATCATGGTCAAGCAGGTCCGTGACCAGGGTTGGGCTGTTACAAAGCAGCAACTCCAGACGACTCTGGATCTCGGGGACTCTTGCCCCCGTTTGGTGGCGGCCGCGGTTGCCATGCACCGCAGGGCTTGGTTAAGGGTCTCCACCTTCATGGCAGACACCCAACATAAGCTAACAGACGTCTCTTTCCTGGGAACCAACCTTTTCAGCCTAGGTGTGGACGGTCACCTCCAACGCATCAAGAAGTCCAGTGACACCTTGGACTGTATGACCTCTGCACAGAAGGAATCCCAGGGTTCCAAAAAGCAGAAGAAGACGACTTTTCGGCATTCTGCCCCTGTGGCCAAGCAGCCCCATTTCCAACTGGGGCAGTAACAACAGGCACAACTTCGGCGCCCTCGGCCCAAGTCTGGGCCCCCCCGACGGCCCATAAACCTGGAGGATGGGGCTCAGGCAGTCCACAATCCGGATCCTCTTCCTCCAAGCCTGCTCAGTGAAGGGATGGGGTAGCCAGCCCCATACCTGTCATGTAAGCTCTGGGTCCTCCTGTGGGGGTCTGGCTCCACCACTTCCTTTCCACCTGGTCCGCTGTTACCACGGAGAGGTGGGTTCTAGAAGTGGTCGGCCAGGGTCTGCCTCTGGAATTCAAGCAGTAATCTCCAAGCCGAGCCTGCGCCCCATGGGAGGAAACAGTGTCCGTACACACTCAGTTGACTCTTCAAGACGACACTGCTCAACTCCTCCACAAGGAGGTGGTGGCCAGACTCACGGCCCCCCCCTGTAAACCCAGGGTTCGTTTCCAGGTACTTCCTGGTCCGGAAGCGGATGGAGGGCTGGCGCCCCATTCTAGATCTGCACAACCTGAACCAATTCCTCAGGCCACGCACATTCAGGATGGTAACTCTGTCCCAGATCATACCATCTCTTGAGCAGGACATGTGGTTTTGCTCCCTGGATCTCCAGGATGCATTCTTTCATGTCCCGATCCGTCCGTCTCACCAAAGGTTCCTTCGCTTCCGATCAGAAGGAGCCCTATTTGAGTTCCGAGCCATGCCCGTTCAGCCTGTCATCGGCTCCAAGGGTCTTCACCAAATGCACTGCAGTGGCAGCCCATTTTTGGCGTCAAGGGGTCAGAGTTTACCCCATCTTGATGACTGGTTCTTAATGGGTCCCTCCAAACAAGAGGTGGAGAGGTCCAGTTATCTGGACCTCCAGACCTGCACCGCCCTTGGTCTCCTGGTCAATGAGACCAAGTCGGAACTTGTACGTTCGTGGCGATATGCTTCATTGAGGCAGAGCTCAGCTCTTGCAGAGATACAGCCTGGCTCCTGATGGACAGGGCGGAGGTTCCCTCCTCCTTTGCCCAATCATTTCTGTTTGGGCACTTGCACCCCTGCCCGAGACTTTCTGCGTCTTCTGGGGTACATGGTGGCCTGCACCACCATGCTCTGATGGGCCCAGTGGCATATGTGCCCCCTTCAATGGGAGCTGGCCAGCCAGTGGACTCAGCGACTCGGTCACTTCGACCAGTTGGTCACTGTGACCCAGAAGATGTGGGACGCTCTCCAATGGTGGACCGTCTTAGAACACCTGCAGGAAGGGACCTTGTTTGTCCATCCCAACCCAATGGTCGTTCTCACGACCGATACCTCTCTCACGAGCTGGGATGCCCACATGAGAAATCACAGAGCCAATGGGTTCTGGACCCCTAAGGAATCCCGATATATCAACCTGCTGGAGCTCAGAGCAGTCAGACTGGCACTGTCAGCATTTGCCCTGCTCCTTCGGGGTCAAGTGATGCAAGTCCAAACGGACAATACCACAACCACGTGCTATCTCAACAAACAGGGTGGCACGCACTCACGGGTGCTGTGCAGGGAAGCGCGCTGCATCGGGACCCTCGTGAGCCGACTGGAGGCAGATCTCCTAGCCATCCACATGGCAGGAGCCTCAAACCAACTGGTGGATGCTCTCAGCTGTGTGGGCGAGATGTCCCACGAGTGGTGTCACCATTCAGAGGTAGTACACAGAGTGTTCTCCCACTGGGGTACACCTCAGGTGAATCTCTTTCGCCTCCAGGGAGAACGCAAAGCTGAGGCTGTTTCAGGCCTGCCCCCCCAGCAGGGCTTGCTGTAGGGGGATGCCTTCTCAAGGCCGTGGACCCCAGGCTTCTTCTATGCCTTCCCTCCACTTCCCTTGGTTCACAAGGTGATCCTCAAGGTCAGGAGGGACAAGGCACAGGTGATCCTGGTAGCCCCAGACTGGCCCCACCAGCTCTGGTATCCAGATCTCCTCAGCCTCAGCTCCAGGCCTCTGAGGCGTCTTTTAGTACGCCCATACCTGTATCAGTCAATCAGGGGAAGGTATTCCATCCGGATCTTCAATCCCTGAACTTGACAGCAAGGTTCCTGAGCGGCTAGAGTTCCAGGCTTTGGGTCTCTCTGGGGATGTACTCACAGTCGTGGAATCATCCAGAAAGGAGTCGACCAGGAGGTGCTATGCCTTCAAATGGAAAATATTTTCCATCTGGTGTCAGGACAAGAGCTTGGACACTTTGTCCTGGCTGGTGGCTAGTATCCTTGACTACCTTTGGTCTCTGTCCAAAGGGGGTCTTCAGTCTACAACCCTTAGGGTGCACCTGGCCACCTCTGCTTACTGGGCGCAGGCTGGTTAGCAGATGGTGGCAAACGAGAAGGTGGTCTGGCGTTTCTTTAAAGGCCTCAACCACATATCCCCTCTGGTGCGTGAACCTCCACCTCCGTGGGATCTACTACTGGTACTGGCAGAGCTCATGGGCAAGCCATTTGAACCTATGCGAGATGTCACATTTGTCATGGAAGACTGCCTTCCTGGTGGCTATTACGTCAGCTAGAAGGACTGGGGAACTACAGGCACTCTCTGTTGAATCTCCCTATCTGGTCTTCCACAGGAAAAAGGTAGTCCTGCGCCCCAACCCGAAGTTCCTTCCAAAGGTGGTGTCGGAGTTTCACCTTAACCAGGTGTGAACGCTGCCTGTGTTCTACTTCAACTACACCCTGGAGGCCAAGTACAGGCTCCATACTCTGGACTCGAGACAGGCGCTCTCTTGCTATAAAGAGCAGACGGCTGAAGTTCGGGGAGAGGCTCGCCAGCTGTCTGTCACCTACGCTGAAGCCGCACCTGGCAGACCTGCAGCAAAGCAGACGACTGGCAGATGGATTACATCCTGCATTGATCTCTGCTACCGGTTGGTGGGCAAGGAGTCTCCCATTGAGATAAGAGCTCACTCCATCCACCATACTGCTGCGTCGGTGGCTGCTTCCAGAGACATCCCTATCTAGGAACTCTGCAGGGCTGCTACCTGGAAGACAGCAAACACCTTCATTATCCACTACCACATCGACCTAGAGTCACGCCGGGATGCTGATTTTGGGCCCTCAGTTCTCCAATCTCTGTTTCCCAAGTAGGAGGTGCACGCCTTGCCTTTCTCCTCCTAGAGAACTGCTAGGAGTCTGCCAACAAGTGTGGATAGAATACCATATCCACGATCCTAGAAAAACAGGTTACTCAGCTGTAACAGTAGTTCTAGGAGTGGTATATGTTGTTCATCCACATGAAGCCACCCAACCTCCCCAGCTTCGATGCACGACCTAAGCTTCCAGCATGCAAGATCTGGAATCATGGGGCTGAGCAGAGGGTTATACCACCTGGGTGGATGGGAGGAGCCAGTTTAAAGACTTTCCAGCAAGATTCTTAAAGGGAAAGGACATGCCAAATAGTGTGGATGAACATATACCACTTCTAGAAAGATCAGGTACGCAAAGACTTTTGCCGTAACAGTAGATCTTCTAGGAATGTCTCTTGCAGTAAGTCATTACTTCTGGGAGTTCCCGATAGGTTTTTCCCCAATTGTTTAACCAGGAGTAGCACACTAAGCTGAAAGCTGGTTTACAGGTGCAACCTGGGAGCACAGGAAAGTTAAGTGACTTGCTCAGGGTCACACAGTATTCAAGTGGGGGCTGTGGGATTCAAACCCAGGTCTCCAGATTTGCAGCTCAGAGCCTTAAACCACTGTGCTATACTCCCTCCCTAGGTGGCACTCTAACACTGCAGTTCTCTTCTAGCAGTATCCACATCAGGGACCACCCACACAACCTCACTTCCTGGGCTGTGCCTATAAAAGTGTGTGGTCCCTGCTAGTCTCCGTTCCCGGCCGGTTTCAGCTCGCAAAGGCGAGGTTCCGAGGGGAACCGAGGTACCAAAGCCTCCCGACCCTACATCGTTTTCCCTGTTACAGAATGGCAGGGGGTCGGAGGGAGAGAAGCTACTTACTGCAAGAGACATTCCTAGAAGATCTACTGTTACGGCAAAAATCTTTGCATAACTGATCTATTTTCCACGGAATGGTCTCTTACAGTAAGTCATTACTTCTGGGAGATTGCCAAGCAGTTATATAGCAGTGGGTGGCCAGATATGGCATTCTGCCTTACACAGAGTGTGATCTTAGGACCGATAGGAGCTGAGAGTAGTATATCAGCATATAAACAGAATTTTGTATTTTTTCTGTAAGTACTCCATTATAGTATTCGTTACAGGGTTATGGCTGAAAGGTGAGCCAGACTGGCTATTACTGGGCATCGTCAGATGAGTTAAGCAGATGTAAACCCGATCAGGGTATGGCATATCAGATACCGCAATAAATCAGAAGAAATTCAGCCATATAATGGAGTAATTGGTAGGTTTCAGTGGCATGCTGGAAAAGACAGTATATGTCAAAGCCTATTGGGTTTTGAGCTTTGAATAGTAACCCAAATAATACAAAGTTATTATTCTGTAGTGCTACAACGTAGCAGGCTAGTATAGTATTTTGCCATGTCTGGCAAGGCATTAGGAAAATGTATCCATTTTTGGAATAAATAGGCTACATAAGTAGCAAACAATTATATAGTATATGGTTACCCTTTGTTATGAATAAAAATCAGCCTGCTCAAAATCTTTGTTAAGTGTATTCTAAACAGTTATGCGCATTCTAAAGTGTTGTTATGCGCATTCCGAGCAGTTGTTCTGCACAGTTCAAAGGTCATACAATTTTAAATTTCTCATTTATTCTACACGTTCCAGTGGCTCTTAGAATCAGTAGTACTGTTGTAGTCAATATTGTACCCGTTTTAGGGTAAAGACATGGAATGCAACAGAGTGATGTAGTCAGTTCCATCGTGCCTTAGTAGTCTCATTTGCAAGGGGGTCCCAAGTATGTCAGGGCCTGCCGCTTTTTAAGGTGTAAACCTGAAATGTTAGTATAGTGGGCCCTTTATTTATGCTGTCTGATGAACAGAAGTTTAAATAATTATCTGGATAATTACAATTATGAGCCATTAGATCTCATCTTTGAGATCCCAAACATGTTAATCTGGGAAAAATCATAAGTTTTTTTTTGTTTGGTTGGCTTTTTGTCCAAGTAGCGCGGATCAAAATATTGAAAAATCTTCCAGAGTTTATAATATATATGTACTCACCATTGTTTCTGTGGCTTTTATCTATGGCCAGGTGAAGACTGCATGTAGCAGTAAAAGTTTGGTAACAATACTATAATGTTATCAGGATGTATCTATTGTTTCTCAGCATGTGAGTAGCAGTAGGCTCTGTTCATGGGAGGGACATGAGGGACCGGCGGACAACAGGCCGAGGGGCATCACGGTGAAATGACCGTAATGGCCTGTAACACTGATACCTCAAAAGTGGCTAGATGTATAAAGCCTCATGGGAAAGGCCTCGGTATAATTTTGAATCGAAGCCCCCAGAAAAAAGTCTCCGATGCCTAGAAGAGGAGACTGGGGCGTAGTCTGAAGTTTTTAATGAGAGGAAGAGGCATTCAGCTGTCCCAGAGGGTGGTCACAGGTCGGGTTAGATGTGTTCCTTGTCATTCGTTCTTTGCCTCTGATGTTTCCTTTTTTGGTTATAGAAATTTCCAGTTTTGTATGAATAATTATACGAAGGGCGAGGTTTGTGGTACATATATTGTACTGTTTTTAGTTGTCTGCCTGAGGCTTGTAGGTTGCCCAGTATTGTTTGTGTCCCTGGAACACAGAGATGGTCACCAGAAAAAGGGGCATTAGCCACTTCTCAATGAATATCAGGTGCTAGCCCTGAGAGTTGGAGCCATGCCTGACGGTGTATAAAAATACTGACTGCAGAGGCTCTAGCAGAAGTGTTGGCAATGTCACATCCTAATCTTAATAAATGTCGAGAGGAAAGTGTAGTAGTAGGCTCTGCTCGTGGGAGGGAAACGAGGGTCCGGCGCACAACAGACCCGAGAGGCATCCCAATGAATTGACCATAATAGCCTTTAACAGTGATACTTCTATTAATATGTATACATGAACATGATAAGCATGTTACCTTCCGCCCTGAGGTGTGGCCGCTTATGATATTGGCGAGGTTATCCGCAAGGTATAAGCGATAGTATGATGCCTTCTTAGTCAGTTCTGGGTCCCCGAGTAGCAGACGCCAAAGAATATGATATGTTGATTGTAGTAAAATATGAAGTTGATGTTGTCGAAATAAGCCCCTTTAGTTGACTGATGGGTTTTTTGCTCTGTAGTGTGAAAAACCCCTGTACCCTTGTTGATAGAGGAGGCAGCCAAGAGACATCCGTCGAAGGGGTACACCCTTTTGATGAGAATATGTAACCATGTTAATGTTCAGTTGACAGAAAATGTCTCCCATTAATAATATATATATATTGTAAGGCATGGTCTGTGGACGGTGGAATGTTGGCCACTGATAGTGGAATTATCCCCGTCAATGGTGTAGAAGGAATACCATGCCCCGTAGACGGTGGAATGAAAGCTGTCTATGATGATTAGTAGAAATCACGCTCCGTCGATGGCGGGTCATCAACCCGTCAGCGATGAAAAGAAGAGCATGTCCTGTCAGCGGTGGAATGTAATGTTATCGAGAATAGAGATAATGTGCCTGGATTGTTGAGGGGTGTTAAGCCCGTCGATGTGAGAAGAGCTTGTTCTTATGAAGCCACCGTTGATGATAGTCTTGGAGGAGGCCTCAGTCGATGGGAAATGAACCTCCCGTCGACGAGAAGTATGTAGCAGGCCTTCGTCGACAGAGAATGAACCTCCCGTCGACGAGAAATATGTAGGAGACCTCCGTCGACGGTGGATAAATATTCCATCGATGAGAAATCACGAAGGAGGCCTCCGTCGAAGGTGGATGAAGTGTCCCTCGACGGGAATCATGCAGGAGGCCTCCGTCGACAGGGAATGAACCTCCCGTTGACTAGAAGTGTGTAGGAGGCCTCAGTCGACGGGGATTAAGCATCCGTCGACGGGAACATAGTGTGAGCCTCTGTAGAGTGTTGTTGGAGGCCTCCATCGACGAGCATTATGCATCCATCGATGGGAACATAGAGTGAGCCTATGTAGAATGTTGTTGGAGGCCTTCATCGACGAGGATTATGCATCCGTCGACGGGAATACAGTGTAAGCCTCTGTAGTCTGTTCTGTGATGAAGATGATGTAGAAATGCCTGCTGTCGACGGGGTATTTGTCTCCCGTTGGCAGAGAAAGTCTCCTTGATAATATATGTTTAACATATATGACCGCTGAAAGGCGGTCAGGCAGGACTTATGGTGAAGGAATACCTTCAGTTCCGATGCTTCTTGAAAAGGAATTAGTGTTGTCGGAGCCTGTTAATAGAGCTCCTTGAGTTATCCATCCTTAAAACTCTTGTTTGAGTATAGGAATGTGGTGCCATGTATGAAGCCCAGGCACCCCAATCTATGGGTTCAATCCATGTCGTAGACTGCTGGCAGAAGAGTAAGCTGCTGTCAGAGCTGAAGCCGGTGGGAAAATGAACGGAGACTACCAGGGACCAGCCACTTTTATAGGCACAGCCCAGGAAGTGAGGTCGTGTGGGTGGTCCCTGATGTGGATACTGCTAGAAGAGAACTGCAGTGTTAGAGAGTCACCTATCGGGAACTCCCAGAAGAACAGGTTACTCATCTGTAACAGTAGTTCTAGGAGTGGTATATGTTGTTCATCCACACTTCTTGGCATGTCCCTTTCCCCTTTAAATCTTGCCAGAAGTCTTGAAGTTGGCTCCTCCCACCTACCCGGGTGGTATAAACCTCGGCTCCACCCCATGACGCCAGATCTTAGCCCGCTGGAAGCCAGGTTGTGCGCCTAAAGCCGGGGAGGTCGGGTGGGTGTATGTGGATGAACAACATATACCACTCCTAGAACTACTGTTACAGGTGAGTAACCTGTTCTTCTAGGAGCGTGGATATGTTGTTCATCCACACTTCTTGGCAGACTTCAAGTAGTTCTCCGGGAGGAGGGAGGCAAGGCGCACACCCCCTACTTGGGAAATAAAGATTGGAGAACCGAGGCCCCAAAACCAGCATCCGAGTGACTCAAGGTCGATGTGGTAGTGGGTAATGAAGGTGTTTGCCGACTTCCAGGTAGCAGCCCGACAGATCTCCTGGATAGGGATGTCCCTAAGCAGCCACCAAAGCAGCAGTATGGTGGGTAGAATGAGCTCTTATCCCTCTGGGAGGCTCCTTGCCTGCCAACTCATAGCACAGACCTATGCATGATGTAATCTACCTTGCAATAGTCCGTTTCGCTGCAGGTCTGCCAGAAGCGGCTTCAGCATAGGTGACAAACAGCTGGTGAACCTCTCACAATTTCCGCCGTCCTTTTCCTTGTAACAGGAGAGGCACGTCTCAGGTCCAAAGTATGGAGCCTGTACCGATCCAAGTGCAGTTAGGTAGTATACTGGCAGAGTCAACGCCTGGTTAAGGTGAAATTCTGATGCCACCTTTGGAAGGAATTTCAGTTGGGGGCGCAGGACAACTTTATCCCTGTGAAAAAACAGATAAAGGGAGTCCACCGACAATGCCTGGAGCTCCCCTGTCCTTCTGGCTGATGTGATAGCCACCAGGAAGGCCGTCTTCCACAAGTGTGAGTGCACACTTATGCATAGGTTCGAATGGCTTGCCCATGAGCTTTGCCAAAAACAGCAACAGATCCTATGGAGGTGGAGGATCACGGACCGGAGGGGATATGTGATCCAGGCCTGTGAAGAAGCGCCCGACCACTGTCTCCTGCGCTAATAAAATGGTGACCGGCCTGCGCCCTGTAAGCAGAAATGGCGGCCAGATGCACCCCAAGGGTTGATAACCGCAGACCCCCTTTGGAGAGAGACCAAAGGTAGTCGAGAATGTTAGCTACAGAGCAGGATAAGGGGTCCAAACTCTTACCCTGACACCAAATGGAAACTCTCTTCCATTTGAAGACATAACATTTCCTGGTCGATTCCTTACAAGATGCCTCCACCATGGTGTAGACATCCTCAGAAAGACCCAGAGCCTGGAACTCTAGCCGCTCAGGTACCAGGCCATGAGATGCAGGGATTGAAGGTCCGGATGGAATACCTTCCCCTGGTTCAATGATATCAAGTCCGGGCATGTACAAAGCTGCTCCGGGGGCCTGCAGCTGAGGCTGAGGAGATCTGGGTACCAGAACTGGCGTGGCCAATCTAGGGCTACCAGGATCACCTTCACCTTGTCCCTCCTCACCTTGAGTAGCACCTTGTGGATCAAGGGGAATGGAGGGAAGGTGTAGAGGAGGCCTGGGGTCCATAGCCTCGAGAAGATATCCCCCTGCAGCAAGTCCTGCTGAGGGGGTGGGCATGGTACAGTCTCAGCTTGTTGTTTTCCCTGGAGGCAAACAGGTCCACCAACGGTTTGCCCCAGTGGGAGAACAGACTGTAAGCTACCTCTGGATAGAGAGACCACTCGTGGGATGTCTGGCCTATGCGGCTGAGAGCATCCGCTAGTTGATTCGAGACTCCTGCCACATGGATGGCTAGGAGAGCTGCCTCCAGCTGACTTACGAGAGTCCAGATGCAGAGCACTTCCTTGTACAGCTAACGGGAGTGCGTGCTGCCCTGTTTGTTGAGGCAGTACATGGTCGTGGTATTGTCCATCTGGACTTGAACCACTTGACCCCGAAGCTGAGGAGCGAAAGCTGACAGTGCCAGTCTGACTGCTCTGAGCTCCAACAGGCTGATATCAATCAATCAATCAATCAAAATCTTTATTTATCCAGGCGAAACATCGTTGAGCCAAGCTCATTTGCAAGATGGACCTATTTAGGTTAAGCTATTACAACATATATGTACAACCAGACAAGTTAATACAGAAGTTTAAGGATTGCAGAAATATACACAATATACGACAATCGTAGATAAGTGTGCAGAAACATTATTTACAAGTGTGATATCAATCCATTGAACAAGTTCTTTAAATTTCCAAATGTGCATCGTTATTCAGTGTATATACAGTATATGCGAGATGAGACAGGGTGGAATAAGGTGGATATAACAAAACAAAGCAATGCGAATTAGTGCAAAAAAAAAACAAAAAAAAAAAAAACATTGAAAACGGGTCCACAGGAGACAAAGGAGCATATAAGCAACAGTATTTAAGGCAACAGTGTACAAGGAAGGCATATGCATATATATATAGTCTGTACACAGAGGCAAGAGGAGGAACCAGACTGCAGGGGCATAGTGGCAAGAGAAGAGAGAGAGATTAAAGCAGAGTAGGGAAATTGGGGAAGAGGAAATAGCTAGGGATACAGAGGAGGGTGCAGGGAGTGGACACGGAGATCGTCTCAACCAGAGGATACAAGCAGATTCTATCCTGAATGTGGGAGACAGAGAGTAAGTGGGAGGAAGGGAACGAATGGGGCAGAAGTGGGGAACAGGGGATGGAGAGACTAAGTCTTAGAGGGTCAGTGGGCAGTACCAGAGGTTTTTTTTGTTAGTGTACTGTGCGTGGCGGGATAAGGTACTATGGGAAACTCGGTTCCAAGGTGAGGATGGGAGTAGCAACTGCAGACTTCTTTGAATGATAGGGAGTATAGACTCTTGAAAGCGGAGAAGCAGACAGAGGTGCACAGCTTGAGGTTTTTTTGTATTTTGTTCCAAAGTGCAGGCAGCACGTAGCTTATGGCTGCTCTGCCAAAGTGAGATTTAGCCATAGGTACTTTGAGTGAGATGAAGGTAGAACTTCGTAAGGCATAGTTACCTATAGCATTTAAAAGAAGGCAGTTGATAATGTACAGAGGCAGTTTTTTTGAAATAGCTCTGAAGGTCCACAGTGCGGCATTTCTCTCTCTCCTAAATTTAAGGGAAGTCCAACCTACAGCCATGTACAGTGAACAGTGGTGCATGCTGAGTGGGAGACCCGTTATGAACCTCAGGGCTCTGTGGTAGAGTGTGTCCAATTTAGATAGACAATGGGTAGGGCAATGGCTGTAGATGAAATCCGCATAATCTATCAACAAAAGAAATGTGGATTGGACCAGTCGTTGCTTAGTATCTCTGTTAAGGAACTGGTTGATTCTGAAGAAAATTCCTAGCCTCTGCCTTAGTCGTTTTAGCAGATCATCAATGTGTTCAGTGAAGGAGAGTCTGTGGTCTAACCACACTCCCAAGTACTTGAATTTTGGGACACATTCCAGTTCTTCTCCTAGTAAAGTGATGATCTGGGGTACTGTGCCGGTAGTTGCAGAGTTGATTAAAAGGGTAGATGGAGAGAAGAGCACTGCTTTTGTTTTTTTGGCATTGAGGAGGAGCTTTTTATGAATAAGTCGGCTTTGAAGTAGATTGAATTCGGATTGTAAATCTTCACAGGCTGCTTCTGGTGTTGGGTGACTTAAGTATAAGACAGTGTCATCTGCGAACAGGTGAATACTAGCCTTGTTTATGCAAGTGTCGATGTTGTTGATGTATATTGCAAACAGTAGTGGACCTAGGATAGATCCCTGGGGCACACCCCGCTGGACAGGTTTAAGAGGTGACAATTCACCTTTGGCTTCGACTTGTTGGAGGCGTCCTGTAAGATAGTCAGTGAACCAATGCAACGATGAGGAATCCATGCCTATGGACTGCAGGGAAAGGAGGAGCAGGCTGTGATCCACGGTGTCGAAAGCCTTGCTTAGACCTAGAAAAATAGCACAGACATAATTCTTAAGGTCCAATTCCCTCTGCCAATCGTTGGTCACTTTGGCGAGGGCTGTGATGGTGCTATGGTTGGCCCTGAAGCCAGACTGCATTGGGTTTAGTAGATTTAACGTTTCGAGATGGGACCGCAGCTGCGCATTCACTATTTTCTTCAGTAGTTTTGATAAAACAGGAAGGATGGAGATCAGCCTGTAATTGTTAAGGCCACAGGGGTTCCCTGATTTAAAAATGGGGATGACTTGTGCGGTCTTCCATACAGGTGGCAGAACACCCTGAGACAATGATAGATCGAACAGGTGGGTAATAGATACTGCTAATACGTGATAGGCAATTTTTATAAAGTAAGAATCTAAGGAATCAGCACCAGCAGTTTTCCTGGTATCCAATTGCAGAAGTAGATTTTCTACCTCTTTTAGTGACACAGGTTGGAATGCGAATATCGAGTCAGTGACAGGGGGATTGGGATGGGAGGTAGCAATCTGGGTGCGCAAGGCGCATGCTGGGGAAGTGTCGAAAGCTAGGCCTGGAGTGGCAAAATGGTTATTGAATGAATCTAAGATTTCCAACCTACCGGTAATGGTAGAACTCCCAGAGTTGATCTTGGTCAGGAGGGGGTTGCCTGAATCGTGGCTGGACAGGTCCTTGAAAGCTTTCCAGAATTTAGCTGTGTTCATGGTAGCAGAATCGAACTCAGATTGAAAGAAAGGAGCCTTGGAAGCTCTGACCATTTTCGTGCAGACATTTCGTAATCTCCTGAAGTGGTACCAGTCCGTAGGGGTGTTGAGTCTGAGGGCTTTTTTCCATAGCTTATCCCTTTTGAGCAACATAGCCTTGAGATCTGGGGAGAGCCATCTGCAGACATTGTTCCTTACGTGGGTTTTTACCAAGGGAGCATACTTATTGAGAGCCCATGACAAGATATCCTGGAAGATATCGTATGCTGAAATAACAGATTTTGCCAGATAGAAATCCTGCCAAAGCGGAGAGTATTTGAGCTCGTCTAGGTAAGCTATCACGTCAAAGTTACGCCTTGATCTCTTCATAGAGAACTTGGATATGTAGTGCGGTTTGCTGGAAGCTCTTACACAAGTGATGAAACAATGGTCACTGATGTCAGAAAATAAGGTGCCAGAGTGCGTTAAGAGATGAGGTTTGCTCACCAAGATAACATCCAGAAGGGTATGTTATTAGGGTTCCAGTTGTTGTGGCGCGTTGGTTCAGTGATGAGTTGAGAAAATCCATGGTTATCACAGAAGGCTGCGAGTGGGACTGCGGCATTAGAGAGCCAGTCAAGATTAATGTCCCCTATAAATACAGGTTACTCACCTGTAACAGGAGTTCTAGGAATGGTATATGTTGTTCATCCACACTCATTGGCAGGTATCCTTGCCGCTTTAAATCTTGCCGGAAGGTCTTCAAGCTTGCTCCTCCCACCCACCCGGGTGGTATAACTCTCGGCTCCGCCCCATGACGCCAGATCTGGCCCGCTGGAAGCTCAGGTTGTGCGTCGAAGCCGGGGAGGTCGGGTGGGTCGTGTGGATGAACAACATATACCATTCCTAGAACTCCTGTTACAGGTGAGTAACCTGTATTTCTAGGGACATGGATATGTTGTTCATCCACACTCATTGGCAGACTCCTAGCAGTTCTCCGGGAGGAGGGAGGCAAGACGCACACCCCCAATACTTACTTGGGAAAGAGACTGGAGAACCGAGGCCCCAAAACCAGCATCCCGGCGTGACTCAAGGTCGATGTGGTAATGGGTAATGAAGGTGTTTGCTGACTTCCAGGTAGCAGCCCTGCAGATTTCCTGGATAGGGACGTCCCTGGAAGCAGCCACCGTTGCAGCAGTATGGCGGGTAGAATGAGCTCTTATCCCTCTGGGAGCTCCATGCCCGCCAACTTATACAGAGATCTATGCAGGAGGTTGACCCACCTGCTTATCGTCAGCTTGGCTGCAGGTCTGCCAGATCGCGACTGGCGTAGGTGACAAACAGCTGGCGAACCTCTCCAATTTCAGCCGTCGCTCCTTATAATAAGCGGCGCCCTTCTAGGAGTCCAGAGTATGGAGCCTATATTGACCTCGAGGTGTGATTGGGGTAGAACACCGGCAGAGTCAACATCTGGTTAGGTGAAACTCCGACACCACCTTGGAAGGAATTTGGTGGGGGCGCAGGACATTCTTGTCCCTGTGGAAGACCAGGTAAGGAGACTCGATGGAGCGCCTGGAGCTCTCCCATCCTTCTGGCTGGCGTGATAGCCACCAAGAAGGCGGTCTTCCACGACAGGTGAGAGAGCACACCTGTGCATAGGTTGAATGGCTTGCCCATGAGCTTTGCCAGTACCAGCAGTAGATCCCACGGAGGTGGGGGTTCCCGCACTGGAGGAAATGTGATCAAGGCCTTTGACAAGCAGCCAACCACCTTCTCCTGCGCCACTGACTGCTTCGGCCCGCGCCCGTAAGCAGAGATGGCTGCCAGGTGCACCCCTTAGGGTGTCGACCTAAGCCCTTGACTAGAAAGGGACCATAAATAGTCCAAGATGCTTGCCAAGGAACAGGAGGAAGGGTCCAAGCCCTTGCCCTGACACCAAATGGAAAACCTTTTCCATTTGAAGGCATAACATTTTCTGGTCGACTCCTTGCAGGCCGCCTCAACTACATTGAGGACCTCGTCGGAAGACCCAAGGCCTGGAACTCTGGCAGCTCAGGAACCAGGCCGTCAGGTGCCGGGGATTGAAGGTCGGATGGAACACCTTCCCTGATTGACTGAGAGCAGGTCCGGGCAGGCTGGAAGCTGCCAGAGTCCTGGAGCTGAGACTGAGGAGATCTGGGTACCAGAACTGGCGAGGCCAGTCTGGGGCTATCAGAATCACCTCGCCTTGTCCCTCCTCACCTTGAGAAGCACCTTGTGGATCAAGGAAATGGGAAAGGCGTAAAGAGGCCGGGGTCCATTGCCTCGAAGGCATCCCCTGCAGCGAGCCCTGCTGAGGCGGGCATGGAACAGACTCAGCCTGGCGTTCTCCTGGAGGCAAACAGGTCCACCTGAGGTGTGCCCAAAGGAGAACAGATGCTGTACTACCTCCGGCAGGAGAGACCACTCGTGGGATGCAGCCCCTATCCGGCTCAGGGCATCGGCCAGGGTGTTGGAGGCTCCTGCCACGTGAATGGCTGGAGATCCGCCTCCAGGCTGCGCACGAGCGGGCCAAATCTGGAGAGCTTCCTTGCATAGAAGCATGGGCGCGTCCCGCCTAGCGGTTTAGATAGTACATAGTCGTGGTATTGTCCGTCTGGACTCGGACCACTTGACCCGGAGGAGCGGAGCAAAGGCGGTGAGAGCTAGGCGGACCGCTCGGGCTCAGCAGGTTGATGTGGCATCGGGACTCCGCGGGGACCAGAGGCCATGAGCCCGATGTTCCCCAGATGGGCACCCCAACCCATCAGAGAGGCATCGGTCGACAGAGAGACCGTCGGCTCGAAGGCGGACGAGCAGGATGCCCTCCTGCAAATGATCTGGAGCAGTCCACCACTGGAGGCGTTCCCATCCTGTGTCACCGACACAAGCTGGTCCAAGGGATCACAGCATTGTGACCACTGGCTGGCCAGTCCCCACTGAAGGGACGCATGTTCCAGCGGCCCAGCGGACCACGCTGGTGCAGGCCGCCATGAGACCCAGGAGCGCCCAGAAGTCCCGGGCAGGCGCAGTTGCCCAACCAGAAATGATCGGGCAAGGAGGAAAGAACCTCGGCCCTGTCCGCGGGGCCGCTCTGGCTGAAGAGAAGTCGAGCTGCGCCCGATGAATAGAATCACCTGCTTGGCTCGAGTTCCGACTTGGCCTCGTTGATAAGGAGGCCCAGTTGAGAGCAGACCTGGAGGCCAGATCTCTGGACCACTCCGCCTCCTTCCTGGAGGAGCTGCTATCAGCCAGTCGTCCAGGTAAGGTACCCCGGACCCTCGCGCGCAGGAATGCTGTCACCACAGCCATGCATTTGGTGAAGACCCTGGGAGCTGGAGACAAGCCGAAGGGCATGGCTTGGAACTCGAAGAGGGATCCTTCCGCTCGGAAGCGAAGGAATCTCTGGTGAGACGGACGGGATAGGGACGTGGAAAGGCGTCCTGCAAGTCCAGAGCAGAACCACCCGCGCGTTCAAGGATGGTATTATCTGAGCCAGGTGACCATCCTGAGGTTGAGACCTTAGGAACTTGTTTAGTCGTGTGGGTGAGAATGGGGCCAGCCCCGTCGTTCGGAACCAGGAAGTACCTGGACACAAACCCTGGGTCTGAAGGAGGGTCCACCACCTCTCTTACCACCTCCTTCTGGAGGAGGAGGCGATGTCGGCTCGCGAGCCGCCAGTGAGCTGGGGATCCGAAGCCCCGAGGCGGCGGCTCTGAAGGTGGTGCCTGCTCGAATTCCAGAG
The DNA here is from genome assembly GCA_016271365.2 of Neoceratodus forsteri. Lineage (NCBI taxonomy): Eukaryota > Metazoa > Chordata > Ceratodontiformes > Ceratodontidae > Neoceratodus > Neoceratodus forsteri. Next base: position 263,951,539 of record CM057451.1, on the reverse strand, counting down.
GCAGGCCTCTTCCCACCACCTCCAAGACCCCACCTGTCCGTGGTAACAGCGGACCAGGCGGAACGGAAGTGCGGGCCGTCTCCCCAGAGACCCAGGAGTAGGTGGCGGGGATGGGGCGACACCCTCAGCCCGTCACTGGGCAGGCTTGGAGGAGGGACCGGCCGAGGGACCTCCTGGGCCCTTCCTCCTTGCCTCCTGTTAGAGAAGCCGGCTTGGGTTTGGGATGCCAAGGCCGAGCCTGCTGGCCCTGGCGTTAACTGGGCCGGGCGCGGGGGCACAGAAGGGCGAAAGGAGCTTAGGCTGTGGTTCGGCCTTTGTCCTTCTGGCGCAGAAGACCGAGTCAAGGTGGCATTGGACTTCTCGATCCTCTGCAGGTGACCTTCCACCCCAGGGCGAAGAGGTCAGTCCCAAAAGGAACATCCGCCAACTTGTGCTGGGTATCCGAGTAAGGAGGATATCCTCAGCCAAGCCACGCGATGCATAGCCACTGCGGCCGCCACCGATCTGGCACATGGGTCCCCTATATCCAAAGCAGTCTGGAGCTGCTGTTTGGCCACTGCCCTGCCCTGGTCCCGCACCTGCTTAACCGTAGTCTGCAGATCGGCGGGAAGATGAGGATGACCTCATCCAGGAGCCCAACAGGGCATGAGAAAATGTGCCATGAGGGCGGCCGAACTGGCCTGGCGAAGGCGAGAGAGGGCCTTAGTAGACTTCGCCCGACATGGTCAATTTCTTGGACTCCTTGTCAGGAGTTTGTCCACATCCCTGGCGTTGCCGGGCGCACGCTGTCGGTAACCAACCCCTCAGCAGAGGGTGTTCCAAAAACCGGACAAGGAACCAGTGGGGACCGCATACTTCCTGGCCATCCTGGCCGAGCGCAGGGCAGGAAGCAGGGCGCTGCCAAAGCTCCAGTGCGGACCCACTATGGCCTCGGCCACGGAAAGCCTCCGTCGGAGAATCCCTCGGTCCAGAATCTCCGTGAGGATACCTGGCCCGTTTGGAAGCAGGTTCGAGCTCCATCGGTAGACTCGAGATGAGCGAAGCAGTCCTAGGAAGAGACGGGGCTATCCATTGACTGACCTCCTGAAGACTCCAAGTCCAGTCGCTTGGAAAGCGGAAGAATCATCTTGGACTCGGAAGAATCCTCGAAGAGCTGCCTCTGGCCTGAGCCACCCTTCACCTGCCGAGGGTTCGGGCTGGGAGTGAGGGTAACTGACAGCCGATGGGGTAGACCCTTAGCCGACCGAGAATCCTTGGTGGAGCCCCAATGTGGTGGCTGTGGAGGCGGAGGTTCCACCGAATCGGTGGAGCAGCTGGTTTGGCGAACAACCGGCCTGGGTATAGGCTCCTCGGATAAGTCGAGGTTGTGTCGGCGTTCGGTGACAGCCATAATGGCGGGGAAGGCGGCGGGGTGGCTGTTCCGGCAGGAGAAACTGTTACAGCGTAAGGTCCTCGTACCGTCGCGTAATTCTTAAAACCTCCCTCATCCGAGGAGGAGCGAGGGACAGCAACGCCTGCTTACATGATGCGAGAGACCGAGACCGCCTATGACGGTGGATCGGCTGGACACGAAGAGGTCGAGACCGAGACCGAGAGTCCCGATTTCCGGGTCGGTGCGGGAGGTGTCGGCGAACCGCACTCCTTCGCTCGGATGGTCCATCCGAGGGCTCCGAACCGGAGGCATGGCGAGCCCACGGATCCTCAACTCCTCCGGGAACCGGGAGAGGGAATCTCGGCTGCTAAAGGCGACAGCCGTCAATGGGTCGAGAAAATCTCGACTTCATCGGTGGGAGTCTCGGTCAACTGACCTGGACGGGGACACCGTGGAGGCCAGTGTGTGCCAGCGTCGACCGAGCCGACGGTCGACGGCCCGGAGAGGGACCTTTCCGCTCCCCAAGAGCGCCGACGGAGGGACTTACCCTGTCCCTCTTTGGACCGAGAATAAGGTCCAGCAGACTGAGCCCTTCTCCTTTAGTGGAGAGGACAGACAAAAGCTCCTTAAAAGAAGCCGTGTAGGAAGAACCCAGAGAGCGGGATAAATGCCGCGGCCGAGGAAAATACGCCCGCCGCCTCCTCTCGAGGGCGACCATCCGCCGAGCTGATCCGCTTTGAAATACCGCCGGATACCGCCAACCGGGCCTCCTGACTTCACCGGAGGGAAACGCTCCTCGGGACGGCCCAGTTGCAATCGGGCAGCACGGTCTTCGAGGACGTAGGCCGAGAAAGATGAGCACAGGTCGCAAGCCTGCGGGTCGTGCTCAAGGCCTAAGCAGTAGACACACGTGGAGTGTGGATCCGTCCGAGACATCTTCTGCCCGCATGGGCATCTCCGAAATCCGGGAGTCGATTTGTCCATCGCAGCCGCGAGGGATAGAAGACTGAAGTCTTTTTGCAAAATTTATTTTTAAATCCGCAAACGGAGAAATAGGAACCAGTCACAAACGCAGAGCATTAAGGAGGGAACCTGAGCTTCCAAGCGGTAAGGAAGATCTGGCGTCATGGGGCGGAGCCGAGAGTTATACCACCCGGGTGGGTGGGAGGAGCAAGCTTGAAGACCTTCCGGCAAGATTTAAAGCGGCAAGGATACCTGCCAATGAGTGTGGATGAACAACATATCCATGTCCCTAGAATGACTGTTTCTTAGGAGCATTGTTCCAGCTTCGCAGATAGGTGGGACAGGAGCTGTAAGCCTGTAGAAGGAGGTCTGTAGCATCCTATTATTTGGATTGCACTGCTTTGTGAAACCACTACCTTGAGGGACAGGCATTCGAACTCACTGGCAACAGAGGATGAGTCGAGGCAGGTGGCCGTGAATTTATTCTTAACATAAATGGCCACACCTCCACCTCTGGCTCGCCTGTCAGCTCTAAACAAGGCATAATCAGGGACAGTTACCTCCCTGTCTAGAGTGGCTGGTTTAAGCCACGATTCCGAGACTACTAAAACATCGGGAGAGGTATGACTCATCCATGCTTGAATCATGGTGTGCTTTTTTAACAAGCTGCATACATTAATATGCAGGAAGCTCATACCTCTGATTCTTGCTAAGTCCGCTGGCGAGTCTATGATGGCCAGAGAGCCAGGGTTGAGCTCAACATTGCCAGAACACAGTAGAAGGATGAGAAGTAATTTTCTTAGAGCCGCTAAAGAAATTTTTAGATTCCAAGTTTGTTTATGTCTATAAGCTTTGTTAGATCTGACATGTGGAGCTTTTCCATTGTAGCTATTCGGTCCTAATACCGCGAAGACCAACACTCTAGCAGCCACATGTAGAGTGTTGTCACGGTTTGGTGGAGCAGGAGTACCACCCAGCAAGGGAGGTTCGGTATACGTCCTGCCAGTCATGCTAAACCAGGGGCAGGGCCGCAACAGGACGTACTCAGGAACGCATATGCAGTCGAGGGATAGACTACTATGCACAATGTGACATAATGGGGGTTTGAGAACAATGCATGGTGGTGGCAGGGACAGCTGTATAGGACCGACTAGTACCACAGTAAGAAGAAGCGGTAGGAGCAGCCACGGGAACTCTTTCATGTTGAAGCCTTGCGAAGAGGTACTAACACTATGAAACAAGGTGGCGATGATAGGTTAATAGGCCATTAAGATATCCAAGGGACGGGGCTGGGCTGTTAGACAACAGAAGCAAAAAGGACTGGCAGAACCAATAAGGAGTCTCAAGGTAGGCACACAATAGGGAGTGGAATGCTTGAATCTCTGAGAGACTGGGATTAGGTATAGAGGAGGAGGAAGAGAGATTAAGAGAAAGATTCGTGGGTAATAAGAGATGTGCTAGGTGCAGAGGGGGTTAACTGGATATAAAGCTGGAGTGTAAAATGGAGGAAGATGTTAGCGATGAAGTTAGTGGGTTGCACTAAATGCACTAATGCTAGGGGTGCTAGATAGAAAGGATGCGGCTTGGAATGAACTATGCAGCACTTAGTAGAAAAGGTTCTAAGGTTACACTAGGGAACTTTTCTACTAATGTGGCATCGGGACTCCTCGGGGGGTCCAGAACCCATGGGCCCTGTTGTCCCCCATATGGGCTCCCCAGCCCAGGAGAGAGGCAGAGAGGCATCGGTCATAAGAACGACCATTGGTTCGGGGTGGACAAACGGGATCCCTTCCTGCAACTGTTCTGGGGTGGTCCACCATTAGAGAGCATCCCACATCTTCTGGGTTACAGTGATCAGCTGGTTGAAATGGCCGTGGCGCTGAGTCCACTGGGTGGCCAGCTCCTATTGAAGGGGGCGCATGTGCCACCTGGCCCAACGGACCACTGAAACCCTGAAGGCGCAGAAAGTCCTGGGCAGGGCGCAAGTGCCCAACCAGAAATGATCTGCCAAAGGAGGAGAGAATCTCCGCCCTATCCGCCGGTCCGAGCTCTGCCCCGATGAAGCCCATCACCTGAGAGGGCATGAGTTCCGACTTGGCCTCGTTGATCAGGAGGCCGAGATGGGAGCAGGTTTGGACAGCCAGATCAGTGGACCTCTCCACCTCCTGAAGGGAGGATCCTGCCAAGAGCCAATCGTCGAGATAAGGGTAGATTCGTACTCCTCGACGCCGAAGATGGGCTGCAACCACTGCAATGCACTTGGTGAAGACCCGCGGGGCCGATGACAGGCCGAATGGCATGGCTCGGAACTCGTACAGGGTCCCTTCAACCCTGAAGTGGGGGAACTACTGATGGGACAGATGGGTTGGGACGTGAAAGAACACGTCCTGTAGATCCAGTGAACAGAACCACATCTCGCTCCAGGGATGGTATGATCTGGTTCACAGTTACCATCCGGAAGGTGCGGAACCTGAGATATTGATTCAGGTCGTGGAGATCTAGGATGGGGCGCCAACCCCCCGTCCACTTGGGAATCAGGAAGTACCTGGACAAGAAGCCTGGGTCTGTAGGAGGATCCGGCACTGGAGCTACCGCCTCCTTGCGGAGGAGCTGAGCTATGTTGTCTCGGAGAGCCGACTGAGTGCAAGCTGAGAATCTTTCCTCCCGAGGGGCGTGGGCTCGGCTGGGAGGATACTGCTCGAACTCTAGAGGCAGTCCCTGACCGACCACTTTGGGAACACACCTGTCTGAAGTGACATCGGACCAGGCAGAATGAAAGTGGCAGAGCCGGCCCCCCACGGGAGGACCCAGAGCTGGCGTGACGGGCGTAGGGGTGGCAACCCCCAACCCGATGCTGAGCAGGCTTAGAGGAGGAGAAGGCTCCTGGACCTGTGCCTCAGCCTCCTTTACGGGGCTGCTGAGGACCCTGCTTGGGCCGTGGGCACCAAGCTTGAGCCTGCTGCTGCTGCAGCTGGCCTCCTTGATAGGAGGGCTGCCTAACCGCAAGGCAAGAATGCCGAAATGGCTTCTTCTTTCTTTTCTGCTGGTTCTTGCCTGAAGAACCTTTTGCAGAAGTAGCATCTAGGGTGGCACTGGACTGCTCAATACACTGAAGGTGACTGGCCACTAATGGACCGAATAAGTCAGTGCCAAGGAAAGGAATGTCAGCTAACTTCTGCTGGGTATCCGCCGGGAAGGAGGATAACCTCAGCCAGGCCCTGTGGCGAGTGGCCACTGCGGCTGCTAAGGAATGGGCACAAGAATCCCCGATGCCTAGGGCCGTCTGGAGCTGCTGTTTTGCAACAGCACGGCCCTGATCACGGACTTGCTTGGCCGTGGTCTGCATGTCTGCTGGGAGATGAGGGAGGACTTCATCTAATGACCCAAGGAGGGCATGAGAGAAGTGTGCCATAATGACAGCCGAGCTGGCCTGACGAAGGCCTAAGGAAGAGGCCGTGTAGACCTTGCGGGAGAGTGGTCCATATTTTTGGACTCCTTGTCCAGAGGTCAGTCTGTGTTGGCCGAGCTACCAGTACGTCTAAACACAGAAGCGGTCACCAGGCTCTCGGCCAAAGGGTGTTCTGTGAATCCTGGCAGGGACCCCATGGGCACCGCATACTTGCGGGCCATGCAGGCAGACGGTGCTGGGCAGGAAGCTGAGCGCTGCCAGAGCTCGAGGGCCGGGCCAGTGATGGCTTTGGCCACTGGAAAGGCCTCCGTCGGGGTATCCCGATTTTTTAGGATGTCCGTAAGGGGGTACTACGCCTTTTTCTGGATAGACTCCAGGGGCATTCTGGTGGATTCGGAGATCAGGCAGAGAATGCCCTGAAAGGTTGAAGGACTCTCCTCTAAACCTACCACGGAGGACTCATCATCCCCAGGATGGGAGTGCAGTCCTGGGACGTCCGAGTCTGAGGAGTCGTGGTACAACGGTCTTCCACCTAGGTCCCCTTCGATCTGCCGGGGGCGGTCAGGGGTAACCGTAACTGACAGACGTCGGGGAAGTCCAGTGACTGTACAGTCCTCTTTCGAGGGAGCCTGTCCCTGAGGCTGCTTAGGCGGTGGTTCCACCAGAATTGGTGGAGAGACCGAGATGGGCCAAGCCGGGATACGGGCCAGCCCCACGGGCGGGGGAACCGAAGTTTTCGGTTCCAGAGGGGTCGGCGCCGGCCCAGCAGGTGGTAGCCAAGTGATGGCCGGGGTAGACAGTGGAGCTGGCTTCTGCCCAGTCAAAATCAGCTGTTACCACAAAAGATCCTCATAGCGTCGACAGAGTTTCCGTCAAAGCCTCTTCTTGTTCAAGGAGAATGAGGATCTGCGGTGATGCCTCTTTTTAGAGTGCTTATGACACTTTTTCGGCTTTTCAGCCAAAAGGGTTCTGGACCTCGATCGAGATCGAGGAAATTGACCCGATCGATTGGGAGAAACCAGGGTCGGTGAAAACTGAGGGTCCGGAACAGTTTCCTCGATGGGGACACCAGCAGGCTGGGTCTCCTCATCGGGAAAGACAAGGACCGGAGTCCTTTCCAAGGAATTGTCGACCGGAGTCGGTGAAACAGGGTCGAGAGAAATCTCAACCTCGTCGGCCACTTCCTCGGTCTCTTGGCCAGACGGAAGATCCGTGAAGCCAGCGGCCAATGATGCGATCTCGACCGAGGTCGAGACCGCGTGTTCCTGGACTTGACCTTTCTCTTCTGTCCTAAGAACGCCTTCGGCTGGACGAAGCATTCTTGGTCCTTATCCCTTTTCTGAGGGCGGGAGGAGTGCAAGCCCGAGGGCGCCTCACCCCTGGTGGGGAGAGACTGGCACAACTCCTTGAAGGAGCCCAAAAAGGTGGAACCGAGGTCCAGAGGAACAAAAAAGCTCTGATTAGCCGAAGCTTGATCCGCTTCCTCCTCGAAAGCCTTAATTTGCTCCAACTGGTCAGCGGAACCCGCAACCGCGGAGACTGCCCACCTCGCCTCCTTCGATTTCACCGCCGGGTTCCTTTTCTCCGGTCTCCCCAATTTTAGGCGCGCCAAGTGGTCATCCAGGGCGCTGGGATGGAAAGCCAGGTAGAACGTGCAAGTGGAGGTGTTATGTCCGACACCTAGGCAATAGACGTACGTTAGGTGGGGATCAGTGCACAACATCTTCTGGCCGCAGGAGCACCGGAGAAATCCGGGAGCAGATTTATCCTCCATGTCCGATGCGCTACTATTGGAATCGTTAACTTGAATGAGTTTTAAGATAAGTTGTGGTAAAAACCGACGCTTTGAATCCAGGGCCTACGAATTGCTGTGAAGCACGAGGGAACCTGTATCTTCCAGCAGAAAGGAAGATCTGGCATCATGGGGCGAAGCCGAGATTTATACCACCTGGGTGGGTGGGAGGAGCCAGCTTGAAGACTTCCGGCAAGATTAAAAGGGGAAAGGGACATGCCAAGAAGTGTGGATGAACAACATATCCACGCTCCTAGAAGTAATGACCTACTGCAAGAGACCATTTCATGGAAGATCTACTGTTACAGGTGAGTAACCTGTTTTTCTGGACGTCTGGTGTGAATCCCGAGAACCTCAACCAAGAGTGTCGTCTTAGGCATATGCCTGATGCTGCACTGCTGGCGGCTGAATCACATGCCTCCCTGAACACTTGTGTGCCTACATCCGAGCCTATCCGAAGAAGCTGGGTAAGCTCATCTTTTTGGTTGCCATTCAGAAAGCTGTTAACCAAGTCCAGTCCCGTCCCTACTCCCACAGGACATTTTGGAATTGGACCATGTGGGTCAGGAAGTTTAGTGAGCAGATGGAACATGTAGCTGAGACATACATTTTCCATCCCATGCACTCAAACTGTTTTGACTCACGGTCCGGGGGCTGAGTGCTCAAATGTTGTGGTCTTTGCGACCTGTCGTGTGTGGCAGTTATCACAACTGAGTCTGCCACTGGCAGTTCCCCCAGACAATGGTCTTCCATGGGGGCCCCGTATAGGCTATCCACCTTTTTAGGAACTGCTGAGGAAGTACATGGATGCTTCCAAGCGGCATTGGTCATGTCTTGGAAGGTGTCGACCAAAGGCGGAACCACTACTGGTTTTGGATCCTTCTGTCCGAGATATATGGCGAGGCGTCACCTTTCAGGATCTAGGTCTTCAGTGTCCAACCCCATGTAGTAGACAGAATTTAGTATTAGTATTTATTTCTGGGATAGCCTCATTAAGGACTATTATTTTTAACTGTTTTTATTATTCGGATTATTTATTTGTGTGCTGTTTGTATGTGCTGTATTTTATGAATAGTGTGTACTTATTTGTACGGCACCCAGAGCCTCTAGGATTGAGCACCTTGGAAAAAAAAACCTTGCCTTACCATATTGTCCTGCATATGTCTCATTATATCCATAAACATTGGGTCGTCTGGGGGGGGTCTAGGCAAATCCACTGGATCAGGAGAAGGGATGCTGAAGGGAGGGCTCAGTGTGGAGGAGACATGAGAGGAAGAGGGAGATTCATCTGAAGAAGAGGAATCTAACCTCCTTTGGTGCTTTCTCTGCCTGTGCACGCTTGGTGTGCGGGAAGGGGTCTGTGAGGAAGACCTCGGCCACTTCTCCTTGGACCGGCCCCTAGGCTTAGGGCTTTCTTCCCTAGGGGGTGGTCCGGTCAGGCTTTTGTCTTCTGGAGGGATCCACGGGGATGGTTGGTCCTCCGGGGGTGGTTTGCTGGGAACTATATCTTTCCTGATGGTTTGCCACCAGTAGGAAAACAATTCCTTGACCTCAGAGATTCTAAAGCCCGTGGTCTGGTCCAACATCTGCCTGGACATCTGGTCCAAGGGACGACCGGTGTCCAGAGGGGGCAGCTGACCATCTCCAGAATCTGTTGGTCTGCGATCCGATGCACCCGTCGTCTGGTCCTTGGGTGGCGTCGGTTTGTGTAAGAGGTCTGAATCCTGTCACCTGATGTTTGATCGTTACTTAGGTGCTCAATCCCGGCGTCGGTGCCCACTTCATTCGTATGTCTGGAAGGGCTGATGTCCGGTATAGCAGAGGGGTCGTCCCTTCGATGGGAGAAGACCTCAGTTGATTATTAGTCCTTGGACCGTTTAGCGGGCATCTGCTCTGACGTCTGTTTATGGTCCGAGGTCTGCTTAACGGATGTCAATTCCGATGTTCGTTAAGCAGACACCCCCGAAATAGTTCTGGGGTCTTGGGAGGCCGACCTCAGGTGGTCAGAATCCCAGTGCCAGTCCAGGGAGTCAGAACCTGCTTGAGAGGCCGACTTGGAGTGCGTGTTGACGGGGCGATCCGAGGAAGCTGATCGGCTTGTCGAGCCCAAAGGCTGGCTGGATGAATGGACCTGAGGCCAGACTTTCAGGAGCTGTAGGGTGGATGCCAAACCAGCACCACCCGACATCTGGACCTTGGCAGGCAGATTCTGGGTCTTTGGCCGAGACGGAGTCCTGTTGGAGTGGATTATAGAATCCGAACTCCCCCTGGAGTCAGACGTCCTTGTGGATGAGGAGCGCTCTTTCTCCCTTTCCCTGATCTTTTCTTTATGTTTTCCCGATCTGTGAGAGGATCCTTCCCTGGAGGACGTACTTTTCTGCACTACTGCCAATTTTCTCGCTAAAAGAAAGTTCTCTAAAGCTTTTTGGCTGCGGAGTCCCGTCCAATTATTAAAGTTTTGGCAGATCGGGCAGGCCTTGGTGTCATGCTCTGAGCCTAGGCACCTGACACAGGCCATGTGCTTCTCCTTAAAAGGAATCTGTTTGCCGCAAGCACACTCAGAAGAGGGTATTTCGAAGGATGATGTCAGAGAAGACAACATACAGAACTCAGAAATGAAGGCAAACTTTCAAAAAAAAAAAAAAAAGAAAGATACTTAAGTAATGGCGTCATTCGTTAGGTAAAGGCATCCGTGGGACCGATGCTTGAGAGTCTACGGCAAGAAAAGAACAGAGGGATACTGGGGGACTACCCCTTTTATGATGTATGTGATGCCAGAAGCGGGGCTGACATCGGGGGCAGTCCCCCGCTGTATGTGGCTAGCTAGAAGTTTTCCGTGGGTTCCTGCTGCCTGCCGGCTTGAGACCTAATGGTGTAACCTGCTGCAACAGCTCTTTCTCGAAGTAACATCTCCCATTCCCTAGTAATAATCTAGGCCAAAAGGAAAAGCAGTACTATGGGGTATAGGTGTAGAAGGGGCAGAGAATATATTGCCCATACTTTGAATAGCTTGATAAAGGTGCCAGGCCTTGGCCATTTCTTCAACAGGGGTAAATCTTTTTCTAGGTCAGCTCCTTTTCCTTTTTCTGCAAGAAACTGACCTTCCTTTCCCTCTTTCTTTATGCTTCTGGGCCACTGGCATTTCCCCTTGCCTTGACGTGGAAGGGGTAGTGGTATGCTTTTCATTAAATTTTTTTGCTAACTGTTTCCCATGTCTCTTTTTTGGCTGCTCACCATTTTTACTGTTATTGTGTTTATCACTCTTATTCTCAGAGGAGTCCCTAGGGGACTTCACTTATCTTTAGATTTAACCTGGGATGTGGACCCCTCCTGAGCAGTTTTATCAGACGGGTTAGCAGACTAAGAAGCCATAATAGCTAATCTTTTGGCTCTCTTTCTAACAGTTTTTGAACAAAATTTAGAGCAAAGAACACAATAGTGATCAGGACCTAAACACAAGTCGTGGCTGTCTGCTTTGACCACAATTTTATGACACTTTAGACAATTTTTAAAACCTGTAGGTCCTGTTCTTTTCTTGGGACTTCCTGACATGCCAATTTGTCAGAAATCACAGAAATTTACGTTCCCAAATAGGGAAAAATATAGCTTTGCAGTTGGTTCCCTCACAGTAAAAAAAATGTGACTTTCGGGTAAAAGTGAGGGGAAAAATGACGGTTCCCGCTAAAAAACGGGAACCGCTAACTAAACAAAGTAAAAAATCCGCAGAATAACCATAGTCACAATTTATTTTTACTTCAGAAATAAAGAAGGAGCCGTGGGGGAACCACATTTCACAGAGAAGAACATGGTTCCCGGGAACCGCTAAAAAACAGAAGTTTAAGTAAAAACAGACAAAAACACAACTCAGCACTAATAATTAGAAAAGTTATGGAAAAGCAGCTTTATGGCCAACAGAGAGAGAGCACTCCAGAGGCAGTGTTGCTCAGTCAGTCGTGGAAAAAATTCTTGGTGCCCTCTGGGCAGGCTCCACTCAGCACACCCTCTAACTCTTTTCTGATTGGCTAATTCTTTATACTCATTACCATAATCCTCACCTAGAGGCAGTTCAACTCAGCCAGCTTACTGCTATTGTTACTGATGCAAAAGGACCCCGGGATGAGAAAAAAGTACAGTTAAGTAAGCACTTACCGTAACAGTAAATCTTCGAGAGGAGCTCTTGCAGGAGGTAATACCTTTAGGACTGAAGCCGCCAGGCATCAGGACCCCATGGAAAACTTGTAGCTAGCAGTTTGAGGCAGGGGACTTCCCCCGACATTGGCTCTGCCCAACGTCAGACGTGGTATAAAGGGGGCGGTCCCCTGGCGCCACCTCAATTCTCCCGCCGGAGACCTGGCTAGAAATAAACTTGGAGAACCGAGCAGGAATTCCCCACCATGGTCTGGTGATTAGATACCCAATGAAAAACTATCCTGGGGGATGAAGGGTGGGAAAGCCACCTGCTGCAAGAGCTCTTCTCGAAGATCTACTGTTACGGTAAGTTCTTACGTAACTGTACTATCTATCTTCGAGGGTGGAGCTCTTGTTGCAGGTAATGCCATTAGGACTGAGTCCAAAGCAGTACCCAAGAATAGGCCCAGGTCTGATAGGATGGTGGGAGTTATGCTGAAAAACATCTAATGAAAAGCATCTATGAGAGAAGGCCCTGCAGGACTGCCACTCCGAAACCTGCTCTCCTTCTGGATGCGATGTCCAGGCTGTAGTGCCTGATGAAGGCGTGGACTGAAGTCCACGAGGCAGCAGCACAAATGTCAGCTGAAGAGACATTCTTGAGGGCAGCAAAGGAAGATGCCACCGCTCTGGAGGAATGGCCCCTAATAGCACCCGGAAAAGGTCTGTCATGGTGCTGATAACAGAACGAGATACACTGTACTAGCCAACGGGTTAGTGTCTGCTTAGAAACAGGAGCTCCCAGTATTCGCTTAGTGAAAGAAACAAACTGGTCAGACTGCCTTGAGGAGCGAGTCCTGTGGAGGTAATACCTCAAAATATGATGAACATCCAAGGTATGCAACAGTGCTTCACCTTGGTTAGAAAATTCCAGATAGTATACCGGAAGGTTGATGTCTTGGTTAAGGGTCAGTACGGACACCACCTTCAGCATAAACTTAGGGTTCGTACGCAGACTCACCCTGTCCCTGTGAAAGGCTATGTAAGGTTCTTTACACATCAGAGCCTGGAGTTCAGAAACCCTTCAAGCAGAGGTAATGGTTGTCACAAACCCGCTCAGCAGGTCAGGCCCTCGGCTCCCAGAGTGCCAACCTCTGAGCGCAGTATTGTGAACTGGTAACAGACAGCGTAACCTTCCTGTCTGCTTGTGGGTCCAAATCACCTTTAGTCTCAAGTTCAAGGGGGGATTTAAACTATGAACCTTATGCTAGCGTACCCAAATGTACAGGCTCAGATAATCTGCTCTTCGGGGGATGCCAGATATCTTTCGCCTAAGGGCACCTAACCAGGTATCCAAAATGAACCCTTAAAACTCTATAAAAGACCTTAGGTATAGTCTTACTTTTTCTCAGTTTGGTAACACCATTCAAGATTCTGAACAGTTTTGTCAAATCTTAAACCTCAATACATCACATGCAAAAGAAAGAACTTGGAAGACCCAGGCAGTATCTTTAAATATAGATTTACTTAAAAATGGATCAAAATATGTAAAATATAAACAATATATCACAAAACATACAATCTCTTAAAAGAAAACAAATAAAATTGCATACAAACTCCTACAAACATACAGTTAGACTTTTTCTATCTAATGTATACCTCTACACAGTGCTTAAAGTTAGATGTTGTTTTTAAGAGTCAAAAAAAGAAGTGTCACAGCTGAAACACAGAATACAATTTAAAACGCTGCGTTTCAGCCCCTTCCATGATGTCATCTAGCTCCTCCTCCTTTCAGAATATAAAAAAATATACAAAACAGGATGTCGAATGGGGGTATAGGGGTATATCAAATAAGGTGACATCAGCAAAAACTCATTTCCCAGTTCCTTTCTCTTAACACATCATAAAAGTTTATGATCTCCATCGTCTGGCAGACTCAAAGTCAAATTTCATTTCCACTTCAAAGAAGCAACAGGTCATAAAATGCATATTTTAGTTTCTCAGCTTCAAAGCAGCACAGGTCATAAACACGGCCATAAAATGAAACTTGGAAATTAATCATATTACAGAGCTCTGCTGCTGAATATATATTCTGTAATTTTTATTTATTTTATTTGGTTTTTATTAACTGGGTAGGTGCACTAGCCAAAAAGACTACTTTCAGGCACGACCCGGGAGAGTACAGAGGCAAACTTCAAAGAATAACAAGATACATGGTACAAGTTACATAACAGCAGCAATGTGACAAAGAATTGAGGTAGTTAGACCAAGATAAGCATTTAAGTTAACATAAGACAAATACAATAAGGTCAGATTAGGAAATTGTGGTAGTAAGACCAAAATACAGCATTAACAATTACATAAGACAACACAAGCAGGTCAAATTAAGTGACCAGGAAACTGTGCAGGCAAGAAAGGAGAGAGGTACTGAGACAGCGATAGCCTTCAAGCAAAGATAGATGGGGGGCTAGGGAGAGGGTGGATAGGATCACCTGGAAAGGAAAGAAGGAAGTGGAAGAATGAAATGAATGGAAGAAGGAAGCGAAATAGAGAGGAAGTGTTTCGATGCTGGAGTGGACCCTAAGCTCCTAGGTGACGACAAGAGGAGAGTGGAGTTAGAGAGCAAAGACTAGGATGGTTTGAAGCAGGAGCATATGTAGGAGGAGAAGAGAGAGTGTCGAAGTTCTTTTAACTGAAACCTGGGGGTGGGGCCCCCATAGCATAGGATGTCTCATGGGAGACACTCACAAACCACATTCTGTATTACAAATATCATAGAGCAATCATAACCAGCTGGCCAAGTGTCACAATGACTACCAAAAGGAGGGTCTTCCATGAGAGGAAGCGCAGCTCACAAGAAGCTGCCGGCTCGAAGGGAGGAAGTGAGTTTCTCCACTAAGAAAGGAAGATCCCAAGGAGGAACGATGTCCCTCTTTGGAGGCCTGACGTGTAATACCCCTCGAAAGAAGGTTTTGCAGGCACTAAGCTGTGCCAGGGATTTGTCTCCTATCGGGTCATGATATGCGGAGGCTGCACACATGTGCACCTTGATGGAAAAGTAACTCAATCCTAAATCCAGAAGGTGACGGAGATACTCTAGCACGTGCCTAACCGGACAACCCAAGGGATCTAAGGCGTGGGCCGGAGCCCACAGACAGAAGCGTTTTCATTTCAGAGCGTACGTGGCTCTGGTGGAAGACTTCCTCGCTGCAACCAGAATTTCAGCCACCCTGCTTGACACTCCTAGTCTCCCTTCCTCTAGGACTGCAGGAGCCACGCATGCAGGTGAAGAGACTGAACAGCAGGATGGACAAGAGTTCCCTGTTCTTGCGAGAGCAAGTGGGTGGAGAGTGGCAACTGAACTGGAGGTTCCAGGAACAGTTGCTAGAGCAACGGATACCAGATTTGACGAGGCAATAGAGGAGCCACCAGAATCATTCTGGCTCCCTCTGACTGCAATTTGAGCAGTACTCTCTGAATGAGGGGAAAAGGAGGGAAGGTGTACAGAAACTTCCCTGTCCAAGAGAGGGACAATGTGTCTCACTAGAAAACACCAGGCCCTGGAGCGAGCAAGCAAAAATTGCGCAGTTTGGTGTTGCACAGGGATGAAAAGAGGTCCAACTCTGGATGGCCCCAATGGTCGAAAAGGTCGTCTGTGACATCTTGGAGCAGTTCCCACTCGTGGTTCTGAGAGGCAGTGCGACTGAGACTTTCGGCGAGAATGTTCTGGACCCCTGGAAGATGAACTGCAATGAGGTCCAACCTGTGTTCTACTGCCACGTCCCATACTCTCATGGCCTCCCTACAAATGGGGTACGAGTGAGTTCCCCCTTGTTTGTTGATGTAGAAGACTACTGGTGTGTTGTCTGTCTGCACCAGAAGAGGACCTGGTGAAAGCTGGTCTGTGAATGCAGTTAGTGCATTCAATACCGCTCTCATTTCCAGAACACTGATATGTAGAGAACTTTCTGTGACAGCCCAAGACCCCCGGGTCCTGTGATCCCCTAGATGAGCCCCCCAACCTGACAGAGAGGCATCTGTGGTTAGAGTCTGAAGAGGTCAGGGTCTCCAGAAAGGAACTCCTCCCTCTAGACTGTCCTGGCGGAGCCACCATTCCAGAGAACAATGAACCGCTCCAGAGATCCGGATTCAGAGATCCAGATTGTCCACTGATTGGTCCCACTGCACCCTGAGGTGCCACTGAAGAGTCCTCATACGGAGTCTGGCTAGGGGAACTGTGGCGATGGTTGCCACCATGTGTCCCAACAGCTGCAGGACCACCCGGGCAGGGAAGGAGGGGTTCTTTGGAGCCTCTGACCAAACCCTGGAGGTGTTCTGCCCTGTCCGGAGGCAGAAATGCTCTCCCCTGTCCGGTGTACAGGATAGCTCCGATGATTTGCAGCAGTTGAGTCGGCCAGGGGTGCGACTTTGGCCAGTTTACCATAATGCCCAGAGAGGAAAACAGAGCCTGCGTCTCTCTTAGGGTGATTCGGAGTTCCTCCTCCGACTGTCGGAGAGAAGCCAATCATCCAGGTAGGGGTAGACGAAGAGGCCTCTCCTGTGGGGAGCTGCTGCTACCACTGCTATGCATTTGGTGAAGACCCTGGGGGCTGAAAAAAGGCCGTAGGGTAGAATCCTGAACTGGTAGTGCTAGTCTCTGAAGTGGAATAGCAGGAACTTTCTGAGGGACTTCAGGACCTTGATTTGCATGTAGGCGTCCTGCATATCTAGGGAGCACAACCAGTCCCCTTGCTGAAGCAGGGGAAAGAGGCTTGCCAGGGTGACCATTCGAAACCTCTGGTACTTCACTGAAAGGTTGAGCCCTCTCAGGTCCAGAATGGGATGAAGGTCTCCTGTTTTCTTCGGGACGAGGAAGAAATGGGAGTTGAAGCCTTTCCGTTTCTGGGCCTGTGGGACCCTTTGAATGGCTCTTTTCTCTACGAGAGTACAGTTACGTAAGAACTTACCGTAACAGTAGATCTTCGAGAACAGCTCTTGGAGCAGGTTACACCATTAGGACTGAAGCCAGCAGGCGCCAGGAACCCGCAGAAATTTTCTAGCTAGCAGTCTTCAGCGGGGACCGCCTCCGACGTCGGTCCCGCCTCTGACATTGGGCGTCGTACATAAGGAGGCGGTTCTCCCATAATCCTTAGTTCTCTCGCCGGAGGCTCCCGGCCGCAGGATGACATCAGAAGGGGAGACCGAGGATCCCGCCATCAGATGGCAAAACAATTAAAAAAAAGGAATGTCCCATCAAAAGAGATGGGTGCTTGACTCCGACCTACCTCCAGCGGGGATGGTGGGAGGGAAGATACCTGCTGCAAGAGCTGTTCTCAAAGATCTACTGTTACGGTAAGTTCTTACGTAACTGTACTATCTTACTTCGAGATACAACTCTTGCAGCAGGTTACACCATTCGGACTGATTTCCAAGCAGTAATGGCGATTGTGCACCATCGGGAGGAGGAAAGGTAGAGATCTCGAGATAACTCGAGCCTAGGACAGAAGTCCCTGAAGGACAGCTAGACCGAACCCCGCTCTTCGCCTCGATGCAATGTCTAGGCTGTAATGCCTGACAAAGGTATGCACAGAGCTCCAAGTAACTGCAGTGCAAATAGCTGAGGTGGAGACATTCTTCAACGCCGCACAGGAAGTAGCCACCCCTCTAGTGGAATGACCCTTGACCGTGCCCGGTAAGGGTTTATTGCGCTTCTCATAACAGAAAGTAATGCACTGGATGAGCCACCTGGATAGTGACTGCTTGGAGACAGGAGCTCCCTTCATCCTGTGGGCAAAGGAGACGAAAAGTTGGTCCGACGTTCGGTGCTGTTTGGTTCTGGTCAGTTAGTATTTGAGGCACCTGTGCACATCTAAGGTGTGCAGAAGGGCTTCTCCTCGATTAGACTATTTTGGAAAATACACTGGTAGATCGATGTTCTGCTTAAGGGTGAGAGCTGAGACCACCTTAGGCCAAAATCTGGGGTTTGTCCTTAGGGATACCCTGTCCTGGTGGAAAACCAAATAAGGCTCTTTGCACATAAGAGCGTGCATTCCCAAATTCTTCTGGCAGAAGTAACTGCAACTAAAAATAACATTTTCCAAGAGAGAAAACGCAGCTCGCAATCCATGGCTGGTTCAAAAGGTGGCAGCGTGAGCTGCTCCAGGACAAAGGGTAAATCCCATGGAGGGACTGGATCCTTGATTGGAGGCCTAAGATGGAGGACGCCCCTCAAAAAAGCACGAGTAGTGTCCAGCTGGGCCACAGTCCGATGGCCTACAGGGGCATGGTAGGCTGAAATGGCACAAAGGTGCACTTTAATCGAGGAGTATGCCAGGCTGGAGTGGAAAAGGGAAAGCAGGTAGTCCAGTACCAGCTTTTCTGGACAGTCCAAAGGCGGAAAGGCGCGCGCTTGAACCCACAAGCAGAACCTGCGCCATTTCATGGCGTAGGTTGCGTGGGTAGCCGGTTTTCTGGCGGCAGAGAGCACATCTGCCACTTCTTGCGAGACCCCGTATTGCATCATGGCTATGTCTCTAGGAGCCAAGCATGCAGGTTCAGTGAACGTAGGTCCGGATGGACTAAGGAACCCGCCTCCTGAGACAGTAGATGGAAGCTGATTGGCAAAGGTACTGGAGGTTCCCGGGATAGCTGGTGCAAGAGAGGGAACCAGATCTGTCTGGCCAGAAGGATGCAATCAGGATGAGCGTCGCTTGTTCCCTGTGGAGTTTTAAAAGAACTCTCTGGATCAACGGGAAAGGAGGAAAGGCATAGAGGAATCTGCCCGCCCAAGAGAGGGACAACGCGTCTCGCCAGAAAACACCAGGCCCTGGATCTAGCGAGCAAAAATTGGGCAGTTTTGCGTTGGATGGGGACGCAAAAAGGTCTAGTTCTGGAGTACCCCATCTGTGAAACAGATCCTCTGCCACCTCCTGCAGTACCTCCCATTTGTGGACTCTGGCCTGAGAGCGGCTCAGGCTGTCTGCAATGATGTTGTCCACTCCGGGAACATGAACTGCAATAAGGTTTGCGCCGTGTTGCAAGACCCAGTCCCACACTCTCATGGCCTCCCTGCAAAGCGGGTAGGAGTGGGTGCCTCCTTGTTTGTTGAGGTAATACATCACCGCAGAATGGTCTGTTTGTAACAGAAGTGTACCTGGTGGAATCTCCAACTGGAAGGCCTGCAGAGCGTAAAGGACTGCCCTCATTTCTAGTATGTTTATGTGGAGATGAGACTCCTGGGCTGTTCACAGGCCCAGAGACCGAACACCATCGAGGTGTGCTCCCTACCCGAGCCCTGAGGCATCTGTGGAGAGAGTCACAGTCGGGGATGGCGCTGTGAAGGGGACTCCCGCCAAGAGGTTCCCTGGAAGTAGCCACCATTGCCAATCTCGAATTATGGTCTGCGTGATTCGGATTGGATGCTGCAGATGGTCTTGCCTTTGGTCCCACTGTACCCATAACATCCACTGGGTTATCCACATGTGGAGATGGGCTAGCGGGACTGTAGCAATGGCCGCAGCCATGTGTCCGAGCAGGCAAAGGACCAGTCTGGCTGGGACAGTCTTCTTCGCCGACAACTCCTTGATGAGGGATCTGATGTGTTCTGCTCTGTCCATGGGAAGGAAAGCTTTCCCTCTGACAGTGTCCAGAACTGCTCCGATAAACTGCAGCTTCTGGGACAGAACCAGGCATGACTTCTTGTAACTGATGAGAATGCCCAGAGTCTCGAACAGGAACTGGGTACAGTGGATGGCAGCCATCAAGACCTCCCGGGAGGGCGCCATGAGAAACCAGTCATCCAGGTATGGGAACACATAGTGGCCCTGTCTCCTCAGAGACGTGGCTACAACCGCCATGCACTTCGTGAACACCCGAGGTGCTGATGACAGCCTGAAGGGAAGAGCCTGGAACTGATAATGGCGGCCCTGAAACTCAAAGTGCAGGAACCTCCGGTGCGCCTGAGCAATGGGAATGTGCAGGTAGGCGTCCTGCATGTCCAATGACGCCAGAAAAGCACCTTGCTTCAACATGGGAATTAGGCCCGGGAGGGTGTCATTGCGGAAGCGCTTGTAAGCGACCTAAAGGTTGAGGTCGCTGAGGTCCAGTATTGGACGGAGGTTTCCTGTTTTCTTTGGAACCAGGAAGAAGTGAGAATAGTACCCTAGTCCTCTCTGGTTCCCTGGTACGCGCTCTAAGGCTTCCTTTTCCAGAAGCGCGAGCACTTCCTGCTGTATGAGTAGGGCATGCTGACCCGAATAACGGGAGAGCAGGGGAGGTCTTGTAGGTGGGCTGCCTACAAACTCTATGTAATGGCCCTTTTTGACCAGCTGTAGGACCCACCTGTCGGTGGTGATCGACTGCCACCATAGAAAGTGGCGTGCGATGCGACCCCCGACTTTCTTTTCCTGTTGATCTTGAGGAGGGGTGGGGGTCGGGAAGGAGTCATGCTGTGGCAGAGCTTGTCCCTGCGGGCTGGGACGACTTTGAGAATCATTGGCCTCTGTCTGGGGAGGACTTGGCCTGGGCCTTGTGAGAGAAAGTGCCCCTCTGCTGCTGGCCGGAACGTTGCTGTTGTCTTTGTAGCCGGCCGCGAAAATGGCTCTGGCTCCTACGAAAGGAACTAGACCTAGACCTGTACATAGCTTGTACAGATCAGACTGCCTTCCCTGCGTCCTGGAGTTTGGTGATCACTCTCTCAGAGGCTTCGCCAAACAGGACCTTGCCGTTATATGGGATGTCTAGAATGTTTTTCTGGATGTCTGGGGTAAATCTGGAGACACGGAGCCAAGAGTGTCTCCAGAGACAAACGCCTGAGGCTGCAGCTCTGGCTGAAGAGTCCGCAGAATCATATGCGTCTCTGAGCACTTGGGTCCCCACATCTGAACCCGTGTGGAGGAGGTTTAAGAGCTCCGCTTTCTGGTCACCAACGGGCAGATTCTCAATCAGGTCCTGACCCTGTTCCCACAGGGCGTTCTGGAACTGAACCACATGGGTCAGATAGTTTAGTGACCTGATGGCACAAGTAGCAGCCGCGTATGTGCGCCTTCCTAGGGCATCCCAACTGCTTGGATTCCTGGTCCGGTGGCTGGGTGCTTATATGCTGAGGTCTCTAGAGACTGGTCATGTGAAGCAGTGATGACCAGGGAATCAGCCAGAGGGCGGTTCGCCAAATACTGGTCCTCCCTAGGGGCCTTGTATAGGCGGTCAGCCTTCTTCGGCACCACAGGAGTGGAATGCGGACGTTTCCACGCAGCCTTGGTGACGTCTGTGAAGGTATCTACCAAGGGCGGCACTACCACAGGCTTCGGGTCTTTTTGCTGAAGGTAGCGGGCAAGGCGTTGTCGCTCGGGGTCAAGCTCCTCAGCATCCCACCCCATGTTCTCTTGGATGTGCCTCATGATCTCTGCGAGGAGGGATCATCCGGAGGGGACCTGGGTAGGTCGTGTGGGTCAGGAGAGGGAATGCTGAGAGGAGAAGGTGATCTGGAATACTGTGCCGTATCCGACCTGGAGTGTACCGGCGTCGTCTGGGTCTCCTGGGGCTGGGTGACCCTGAGGGGGATCTGGAGGGAGGCCTTCTCCTATCGGAAGATCTACCCCTAGGAGGTGGCGTTTGCTCCTTGGGGGATGGAGGTCGTCCTATGGGCCTCTTAGGTGGAGGATGGGGCGTAGGCGGTGAAGGAGTAGGAGTAGCAGGTGTAGTAGGAGGAGGACGTGCGGGGACCACATCCTTCTTGATGGTGTCCCACCAAAAGGTAAAGAGCTCCTTTACCTCCACAAGGTTCATACCCGATGACGGGCCTGTCGCTAGGGTCGGGCGTCGGGTCCCCGGGGGTCTCCCGCTCCAGGGAGGGTTCCCTTGGGAGCCCGGCATCCTCAATGTCGCCTGCTTGGTCTTCGGGCTGTGTGGCGTCCTCCTCTGTAGAATCCCTCTGACCGGCATCCGCTGGCAACGGGGGTGTGGTCTTCCGCTCCAGGGTAGCCGATGTCGGTCCCCTGGCTGATGTCTTCGGAGGCGAACGCCTGGCCGGTGACGGATGTCTGGGTGTCATCGGCTCCTGTGAGCGCCAAGGATGCTTGGCCGACATCGGGTCCAACGTCCGTTTGAGGGACGTCAGGTCCTTAGTCTTGCAGGGCGCCGGATCGGACCTCGGGGCGGCTGGGAGACTGACCTGGAGTCGGTATCCCGGCGACGGGAGGATGATTTGTAGCGCTCAACCGACTTCAACGAGGCCTTGGAAGGTGTTGAGGAGGCCAAGGGCCTCTAAGTCTTCAGAGGCTGGAGCGAAGAACCACTGGAGGACCTGACCTGGACCAGGGGAGGTTGCGACCGAGCCCTGGAGGTAGAGCGGTCCAATTTAGAGCCGGAGCTTCGGGAGTCCGAGGCCCGTACAGGAGACCTGGACCTCGCCTTTTTCCGGTGCTTGTCCCGGTGTTTATGGGATTTGCTTGAAGGTTCTCCCCGGGAGGAAGGTTCCTGGTCCATGCTTTTCAGCTTCTCTTCGAGGAGAAATGCTTGAAGTGCCTTCTGACGGCAGATCCTGGTGCGGTTGTTAAAACCCTGGCAAAAGGAGCAGGCCTTGGTGTCGTGGTTCGGGCCTAGGCAGCGCACGCAGGACGAATGGGGATCCTTGAAGGGGATCTGTTTGTCGCAGGCGCACTTCGTGTGGTGACCCTCTAAAGATGGAGTTGGAGAGACATCAGTTGATCAGAGCCAAAAGAGGCGAAATTCGTTTGTAGTTCTGTAGTCGTCCGCAAGCCAGAAAGGAGACTGAGAGGCCGACACGACGAGTCGACGGGGAAAGAACTGAGGATTATGGGGACCGCCTCCTTATGTACTACGCCCCGACGTCGGGGGCGGGACCAACGTCGGAGGTGGTCCCTGCTGAAGACTGCTAGCTAGAAAATTTCTGTGGGGTCCTGGCACCTGCCGGCTTCAGTCCTAATGGTGTAACCTGCTGCAAGAGCTGTATCTCGAAGTAAGATCTGTTGAATCTCCGCTTCTAGGAGAAGGCTGTGATCCGGTCGACAACGGGACATGGGGTGGGGGTTGTCTGGCGGGATAGATGTGAATTCTATCGAATACCCTTTTCGAATGGTATCCAGTACCCACTGGTCTGCAGTAATATTGGACCATTTGAGCAGGTAAAGTGCAAACCGCCCTCCTACCTGCTCGGTTAGCCGGTCCCCGAGGGAAGGGGGGCAGCAGAGGGAGTCAGGCAGAAGGGGTGGTAGGGGCCTGAGCCCTGGGAGCTTTAGGCTGCTTTGGGCCCTGGGAACCTTGTGGGGCAGGGTGACCCCGCCTCTTGAATCCCTTACCCTGGGACTGTTTGCCGTTTTGTCCCTGACCTTGACCTCTATGAAAAGGGTGTTGGCGGGGTTCTTGGGGTTGGGACTTGTACATTCGGTGTACATCCACCACCGCTTTCCCTGACTCCTGAAGCTGTTTCACCATCTGTTCCACTTCGGGGCCAAACAAAACAGGGCC
The DNA here is from genome assembly GCA_016271365.2 of Neoceratodus forsteri. NCBI lineage: Eukaryota > Metazoa > Chordata > Ceratodontiformes > Ceratodontidae > Neoceratodus > Neoceratodus forsteri. The sequence goes on along the minus strand of CM057451.1, from coordinate 263,928,388 downwards.
CTGAAAAGGAGAGTCTAGAATGGATTCCTGAAGGTCCAGTTGGAAACCTGTAAGTCTGAGCCAGGACTGCCGCCTCATACAGATTCCCGAGGCAGTGGCCCTGGAAGCTATATCTACGGCGTCGTAAGAACACCGGAGGGCATGCTTGTCCACATCCAGGCCTGACTGGGCACATTCTAAGATCTCCTGTTTGGAGTTGGAAGTAGGGAGGGTTTCTACTAAGTCCATGCTCTTTTTCCACAGGGACTGCTGGTAGGTGATCATATGGGCCATAAAGTTCAGTGACCTGATGGGTTCCAGTAGCAGAGGAGAAGACCCTACTGCCCCAGCCATCTAGTCTCTTGGAAATGGGGTCAGGAGGTTGGAAGCTTAAGTGTTTCAGCAGAGTTCCTCTCCCGTGGGCTGCCGTAAGGACTAGCAAGTTAGCCTTTGGCTGTTCTGCCATGAAAGGCCCTGATTTGGGAGGCTTATAGAGTCTATCCACCTTCCTTGGTACCGCCGGGATAGAGGATGGTGTGTGCCAAGTGAGGCAAGTAACATCCTGGAAGGGCTCCACAAACGGTGGGATCACCAAGGGCTTGGGTTCCTTTTCTCCAAAGAACTTAGCCAGGCGTTTACGCTCCGGGTCTAGGTCCTCCGTATCCCACTCATATATGGTCTGGATGTGCCTCATGATGTCGAGGAATGAGGAATCATCCAGAGGGGACCGTGGAGAATCCTTAGGTTCTGGCAATGGAGGATAGAAGCCTACATCCAATGTATCAAAGTCTACACCTGCCTCATCTGAGGAGGACGTGATGGGTGGGGATGAAGGAGATGGGGATGAAGGTCGCTTCCTTAGTTTCCCTTTTGGGTGTGGACTTGGGTGCTCATCCTGGTTCCCCTGAGGCCCTGGGGTGGGAGGGGGACCCATGGGTGGCGGAGGAGGGACCTTGTCCAGGGGTCGGTACAGAAAGACCCCTTTTAAAGTGTTCCACCAGGTGGTGAAAAGGTTACCTATGTCTGCCACTGGGATGACCGCGGGTGCCAGCACCAGGTTAGAGGGGCCGGTGTCGGATCCTCAGGAGTGTGTGTCTGGGGATCTGGAACCCCCAATTGGGGTGGCAGGTGCCAGGTCCGGAACCCCGGCGTCAGTAGGCTGGCGACCGGTATCCAGCGTGGATTTGACGGGTATCTGGTCCTTCAGGAGAGAGGTAGATGGCTGATCCTCATCCGGTGACCGCCCCATGTCTGGTGTCAGCGAGCGTCTCGTTGGGGTAGGCAACCAGCTAGGTGGGCGCTTGTCTTTCGGAGGGCGCACCTTAGCCTGGGGTGGAGGTGCCTGAGCCCGGGTGACCTCCTGCCTACCGGAAGGGTCTTCGAAACGTTTCCTCTTCTCTAAAGAACTCAGACTGTCTTGAGCCCTGGGCAGGCTTTCCTGGGTTGACCCTGTGGTTTTTGCAGGCTGATGAGTCAAGGAGGTAGAGCGGTGTCCGCTGAGGCCGACTCCCGGTGGTGTCCCTGGGAAGGGGTGGGAGAGGACTTGGAGGAGCGGGAAGGTTCGGACAACGCCTGTTTGGCTGGCGACTGAGGGTGGGATTCATATGTGGCCCGATCCTTCTCCTTGTGGTGCTTCCCCCCGGAGGACCTATCTTTAGGTGGGGATTCTCTAGTGGGAGAGGATGTGCTGGCCTCCGATCCTCGCTGCATGGCTGCAAGCTTTTTCTCCATAAGGAAAGTTTTGAGGGCGTGAGCTCTTCTGGCGTGCGTCTTTTGGTTGAATTTCTGACAGTGGGCGCAGGAGTCAGGCTGGTGTTCCGGGCCAAGGCAGATGAGGCAGGCCGCGTGGCCGTCTTTGGCCGGCATCTGCTTCCCACACGCACACTTAGACTTTTGTCACGGTGGTGAGGTCGACAACATAGACAAGGCGAAGGTTAATTACATTAAAGAAGAAGCGACTTATCTGACGTTCGAGGCTGTCGACTGCTAAGACAGGCGTACGAGGAGCCAAACTACGTGGGTCGATGGCAGGAAAAGAACTGAGGTGGCGCCAGGGGACAGCCCCCTTTATACCATGTCTGACATCGGGCGGAGCTGACGTCGGGGGCGGGCCCCTGCCTCAGACTGCTAGCTACAAGTTTTCTGTGGGGTCCAGACACCTGACGGCTTCAGTCCTAATGGTATTACCTGCTGCAAGAGCACCACCCTTGAAGACAGATCAGGTTATTCACTTGTACCAGTAGTTCTAGGAGTGGTATACGTTGTTCATCCACACTTGTTGGCATGTCCTTTCCCTTTAAGATTTTTGCTGGAAGATCTAAAAGCTGGCTCCTCCCAACCACCCTGGTGGTATATGCCTCGGCTTCATCCCGATGCCAGATCCTGCCCACTGGAAGCAGAGGGTTGTGCGTCAAAGCCAGGGAGGTCGGGTGGGTCCATGTGGATGAAATGAAAATTATGTACCTACCGTAATTCTTGATCTTCTCCTGTATCTTCATCATCCATTACTGCTGGGTGTAAGCTGGAGGCACACACCCGCCACGGGAGTGTGGGTTTTTTTTGGGGAGGAAGGAGTCGGCCCCGAAGGAGCCGCCCTCGAGAGCGACGCACTACATGGTGCGTGAGGGGTGGCTGTTAGGCACCGCAGACTCCTCCTCCATCCCAGTTCTGTAAGCTGGAGAGGCGAAATAAGGATTAAGAAAAAGAGAGCGAGGCAAGAGAGCTGAGGAATAGACAAAGGAAAGGAAACAACTGAAAAAGAATAAGCCGAGCGGACAAGAAAGAGAAGAACCCTATCCTAAGTGACTGGAGGGCCTCACTCCGGGGGCGGCTCCGAGGAAGGAACAGATGAGGGAGAGGAAGAAGGAAGAAGAAGAAAAAGAAGAAGAGAGGGGATTTTGGGAGGAGGGAAAAATTCTGCCAAGTTGTGAGTTAAATTGGCTTAAAGGCTTATCAGCTCGGAACCAAGGCAAGGGAGCAAGGATCCCATTAACAAAAACTGGCCTAAGAAGGTTCAACTGAACCTTTTGCACAGCTTGATACACAAAAGGCAGACTTTCTACACCTCCGGCTATCCCCAACCCCTTACTCAAGCTGAGAGCTCACAGATTGCCAAGCTACCTAATCCGTTCCTGAGGGAGAGTGCCCAACTATGATAGGGGAGAAAGGACCCCACTAACATATTGTTGCATGCCAATACTGGTGTGTGTGTGTGTGTGTGGGGGGGGTTTGAAACCCTACCGAGGGCACCCCTTTGGGAAGGCGGACAAGACAGAGTAGGAAACTCGTTCTGACTCCCCGGAAGGCAGAGGCAAAAAATCAGATCACCAGTTCCAAAGGCAATTTGAAAAATGCTAGAATAGAGTTTGACTAGCACAGGCTGGCGAACACAGGACAATATCTATAGATGCCAACGGGATCCTGGATCAAGGAACAGGACCGTTTAATAGTAGCCTTGTTAACTGGTGATTGAGCAAACATGGTCTAAGATGGGGCCCGCAGGGCACCTTCAAGGGTAAACACAAAGAGTTCCCTCCTGGGAAAGACAAATCCTACTCGTTCCCCTTGCCTCCTAGATTTATGCTATTTGTTCTGAGAGAAGAATGGAAGACCCAAATTTTAGGGCTTTAGGCTCTAAGGCTATGAGGAGAATGGAAGGAGGAACGAGCAGGGTGGAGGGGACGCCCAAGAAAGAGGCCCATGAGGGGAAGGTGGGCGGGATTCAGTAATGAATGGTGAAGATACAAGAAAAGATCAAGAATTATGGTAGGTACGTAATTTTCTTATCTTCCCTTGTCAGTCTTCACCATTCATTACTGCTGGGTGAGTACCAAGCCCCCCGGAGGGGGACTAGAGTAACCCTGAGGGAACAAGACCCTCAGCCTCCTGCTGGTGAGAAACAGGAATAAGAGACCCAGGCCGTACTAGACTGGAATCCTCAGGCCAAGGAGAGCTAGGAGGTGTCCCCTGAAAACGAGGGGACGGAGGAAGTCTCCTAGGCCTGGAAGAAAAGAGGCGAGTCCCTACACCGGGCCAGGGATGACAATCTTGATAGACAAAGCCATGCCGTCCGCCTAATGCAGATCGCTGTCCCCGCAAGCCTGGAAGCCACCTCACTGGCGTCGTAGGATGCCCTTGCTTGGTGCCTTGCCAGTTCCAGGCCTATAGCAGAGAGGACAATGGCCTATCTAGATTGCTCCGTATCAGGCATTGATGCTAGAAGCTGAGATAGCATCGACCATAAATGTCTGTTATAGGCAGCATGGTGTGCCTGATGTGATGCAATGCACAGCATCGCATGAGAGGAAGAGAACACTCTTTGCCCCCACCGGTCAAACTGTAGAGAATCTGGGTCCGGTGGTCGGTTGTGCGCCAGGCGGTGGCGCCCGGAAGGAGTCTCTAGGGAGACCAAACCCAAGGGCAGGTTGGGGAGAGAACCTAGGGACTCAGATGGGGCATAATTCCTCCTCCTGCAGTCTGCAGGGGCAGGGATAGTTTCGGCTGGAGACTGCCAGGTGCGGACAGACGCCTCCTGGAAGGGAATAGGTCAGGATGGCACCACCAAATGCTGGGCACTGAATTCACTGAGGAATTCACATGTCTCCTGCTCAGTATTCTCACGTTTGACTTAGGAGATACGAAGATCCCCAACCATCCTCAATAGGAAACGCTAATATTCAGTGAAATCAGTGTCGGATGAAAGGTGAGCAGAGGGTTCCTCTCCCTCCGAGGAGGATGGGGAACTCGAATGTCCAGAAGACTCCTGTGGCAGTGGGGAGAGGCGAAAAACCCGCTTATGCATATATCTAACATATGACGGAAAGGCTGTCGCAGTGCCTCTGAACGTCTCCCAGGATAACGGCCCCGTAGGACCGACATGGCCTGGAAGAGAGGGGGGTGGCTGCAGAGGAATGAGAGGGGGCACCTATGAGGAGGCAACTGTCCTCTGCTAAGGCTCTGAAATCCAGGAAATGGAGCCCGAGCTGGTGGGGTCCCGGAGATCAAACCAGGTCGCAAGACGGAACCCTGGGGATGCGACATCTGGAAGAGCCTAGAAGGGGAATCTCCCCTGTGACGCACCTGGGGCTGCATGGATCCAGAAGGGCAACCCACGGCAACGCCACCAGAAGGGTCCCTTGAGTGCAAGAGGGAGAGGCAGGGCTCAGCACTACAGCTCACCCCTGCACCCAGAGGGGTGGCAGGGGGGCACTGACACCCTTCACCCTGGCCTCTCAACCCCTCAGACTCTGAGAACGCCCTCCTCCTCGACCCCAGCGACAGAGTCCGTCGATCCTGAGGCCCCCCGAAGACAGGACCTCAGTCCACCCTGAGAAGATGCAGCAGCACCGAAATCGGCAGCTCTCATAACACCCACTGGGAGGACAGTCCCTTCCCCGACCCACAAGCCACCCTCCCCCATGGACTCCAGACCACTCCCAGACTGGGAGTTCTCAGAGGAAGACTGCTACGGAGATTCAAGAAAGGGGGCGCTGGGCTGCCTGACACCGCATTCCACGGAAGACTCTGATTCCGAAGAATCAGGGAGCCAGGCCAGGTCACCCTCTGAATCGTCCGCTTCCGAAGAAGAGTCGACCAGAAGGACCTCGATGCAGGCCACCCCAAGAGTTTCCTGAGAAACAGCGCCATGAATGGCGTCAGTGTCGCCCGTGATGACGGCTGCACCCGGCGCACCGCTCGCAGCTCCAGAACCCGGCCCTGACCCGCTGTTGGCTCCGGTCAAGTCCTCGCTGTCGCCCGTGGCACCAGAACTAAACACGGTGCCGCCCAATGGAGTTTACCAGGCACGCGGGCGCCGCTGATTGGCGCCACCCCGATCACTGGCGCCAGGATCTGAGATGGCGCCAGTAGGCGGCGCTGAGGGTCCACCAGTGCCGGACTCAGAAACCATGGGCCGCGACACTGGGGCAGCCTACACCTCCGAAGAGGTGACTGCCGAAGGGGTGTCCCCGATGTGACCCCAGGAGGGGCCACGTCATTCCCCCAACTCAGCGAAAGAGGCCACCTCCTCAGCAAGGCTTGAAGATGAGGAGACCTCCTCCTCACCAGACCGTAGAGGCCTGAGAGGGGACATGGAGGAAGGGTCTAAAGATCTGACCTGGGAAGCCCGAGAACAATGCCGTCCTCCAAAAGTCGGCGGACTTCGAGAACACGGCGGTCCATCGAGAAAAAGGCGTTGCATCTATCCATATCATGGTTGGGTCCCAGGCAACGAAGGCAGACATCATGCTGGTCCGTCATGGAAAAATGCCGGCCATAGGAGCACCGACGCATGGGGGAACGGCCCGCTTTCGACTGATGTTTAGCTCCTGAACCAAACATGATGCTAAAATAACAACAAACAGCAAAGCTCCTGGCACCGTCAAAATATATAAAAAGAATGGTCTTACCAGTGTCAATGGCGTCGGGAAAAATCGAACTGGGACAAAGTTAGTAGCCTCGAGCAGAACCGAAGGCCTAATGGTGTAGCAAACTAACACTCTCACACAGCACGTGTAGCCTCGACGGCGAGAGAAACAACTGGAATGGAGGAGGAGTCTGCGGCGCTAACAGCCGTCCCTCGCGCACCACGTACTGCGTCGCTCTCAAGGGCGGCACCAAAAAAACACTCCTGTAGCGGGTGCACGGCTCCAGCTTACACCCAGAAGTAATGAATGGTGAAGACTGACAAGGGAAGATCAACATATACCACTCCTAGAACTACTGTTACAGGTGAGTAATCTATTTGTCTAGGATCATGGATATGTTGTTCTAGCCACACTTGCTGGCAGACTCCTAGCAGTTCTCCGGGAGGAGGGAGGTAAGGCGCACACTTCCTACTTGGGAAACAGAGACTGGAGAACTGAGGCCCCAAAACCAGCATCCCGGCGTGACTCTAGGTCGATGTAGTAGTGGGTAATGAAGTTGTCTGCTGACTTCTAGGTAGCAGCCCAGCAGATTTTCCTGGATAGGAATGTCCCTGGAAGCAGCCACTGACACAGCAGTATGGTGGGTGGAGTGAGCTCTTACCCCATGGGAGGCTCCTTGCCCACCAACCTATGGCAGAGATCAATGCATGATGTAATCCATCTGCCAGTCATCCGCTTGGCTGCAGGTCTGCCAGATGCGGCTTCAGCGTAGGTGACAAACAGCTGGCGAACTTCTCCCCAAACTTCAGCGTCCGCTTCTTATAATACGAGAGCGCTCGTCTCAGGTCCAAAGTAAAGAGCCTGTACTTGGCCTCTGAGGTGTAATTAGGGTAGTACACCGACAGAGTCAACACCTGGTTTAGGTGAAACTCCAACACCACCTTCGGAAGGAATTTCGGGTGAGGGTACAGGACAACCTTGCCCCTGTGGAAGACCAGGTAAGGAGACCCGACAAAGAGCGCCTGTAGCTCCCCAGTCCTTCTGGCCGACATGATAGCCACCAAGAAGGCGGTCTTCTGCGACAAATGTGACATCTCACACCTGTGCATCAGTTCGAAAGGCTTGCCCATGAGCTTTGCCAGTACCAGCAGTAGATACCACGGTGGTGGTGGTGGTTCACGCACCAGAGAGGAAATAGGTTGGTTAAGTCTGCTTGCTGGATGTGAAGAAGATTTCAGTAAGTTTTGCTATTGTTTTTTAAACTACAGGACAGAAGGATTAATTAATTCTACTTGCTGTTGAGGGAGTTAATGTATAGAGGATTTTTGTAAGTTTTGATACGGTTTCATTTTCTTTTTAATTTAGCTTAAAGTAAAATTTAGCTAAAAGGCTTCCGTGGCTGGAGTGACTGTAAAAGCCCTCCCTCCAGCCTTTCTTAAATACTGAAATACCACTGGGGGTTGGGTTTGAAGGCTGTGAAGGAGTAGCTTGGGGAGCTGCAAACTGATCCGAGCCCTCAGAACAGACAAGGAAGGGGGGAACAAGGAACAGCCATATGAGCCAAGTCTTAGGGACATATAAATATACAAAACAAGTGAGTAGGTCTATAATCCTTATGAGTAGGATTGTGGTTTCCGGTTAGTGCTGTAGTTGACTGTCTCATGCTTCATGCAAGGGCATTTAGGATAACAATTTCTGTTAGAAGCTGGGCTAGGATTGGTTAATTCTACTTGCTGCCGGGAGAGTGGTGTGGAAAGGCTGTATAGGTAGTGTGGACCATGAGTACAATTGTAGAGTGCAATGGCTGTGGGGCAGCAATGCAGATGAACATACTGTGGAGGCTGGGGGGTGTCCAATATGCCACAGGCTAAGGAGGCTCGAGGAAGAGGTTCAGTGGCTTGGCAGGGAGCTGGGGAGGTTGGGGGAGGAGGGGAGGATTGCGTCGGTAGGAAGGCTGACATCTGAGAGTATTGTGGGGGCACTGCAGAGAAGGCACAGTGGGGCAAAGGGAGAGGAGGCACAGTTGACAGGAAGCCAGTTGATGAAAGGTGGACTCTAGTAGGACCCAGAAAAAGAGGAGCAGCAGTAGGCAGGAGGAAACACACAATAAGGCAAAGGAAGGAGGGAACATGTTTGCTGTACTAGCAACACATGGGAAAGAGGACGCATGATGAGATTGCACAAGGGGTAGTACTCATAAAGAGAAGGGAGAGATGGGGCATTACTAGTGGAGAGACTGGGTATGGCATGGCAGGGTGAGGAATAATACTCGGAAAGGTGAGGAGGGAGTGGAGGGTTGGCAGTCAAACGGGAGGAGTCTCAACTGAGAAGGGCAGAAGGGAAGACACTGGGACACACTTTAAAGGCACCATCTTGAGTGGCCCTAGAAATGAGAACCTGGGGGGGGGGGGTGGTGGCGACGGGCACAAGGAAAGAGGAGGAAGGTGTACTAGTGTTGGGGGACTCCATACTCAAGGGGATCAGATGGGGCAGCAAGGGGAGAGGCACAGTCAGATGTAGGTGGAGTCCATACCAGGATTAAAGGCAGACAAGGCAGGAGAGGCAATCCTAAGGTGCGTAAGGAGGGGTAGGAGGAAACCACACATTGTGGTACATGTGGGGACAAATGATTTAGCGGGGGAGACAGTGGAGGTAACAAAGATACAGTGCAACCAGGTAGTCAAAAAGGCTAGTGGGATCCTAAACTGTATTAAGCGGCATATCAAGAGTAGACATAAAGATGTTCTCATTCCACTTTATACTTCACTGGTCAGACCACACATGGAATACTGCACACACCTATGGGCACCGGGGGACCGAAATAAGAGCACTGGAAAGGGTACAGAAAAGGGCAACAAAATTAATTAGAGAGATACAACACTTGGAATATAGTGAAAGAATACAGAACTTGGGTATGTTCAGTCTTGAGTATCGCAGGCTCAGAGGGGATATGTGCTTGGTGCACAAAGCCTTTTCTAACTCAGATTTGTGGGATATGTTGAATCTAGATATCAGGGAACAAAGTCCCTACACTAGAGCACACCCCTTGCAGATTAAAAGTAATAGGTATCGTAATAACAGAAGGAAATACTGGTTCTCTATCAGAGTACCAAAAAACTGGAATAGCCTCTCTATTGAGGTAGTGGCCAGTAAAACTACTGAGGAATTTAAGCATAGCTTGGATAGATACTCACTTAATAGAAAAGTAATGGGATACTAAATGGCGAGCAATATGGGCTACTAGTCTTCTCTGCTCAGAACAACCTATGAAAGGAGAGGACTGCGGAAGTGGGAAGGTTGTGTGAGGAGACTGGGGAGTTTGTGGCATTCTCTGAAGTGCTCCCAGTACCCTGCGCAAGCTCAGTGAGAAAGGAGAGGATTAGGGAGTTGAACACATGGTTGGTAGAATGGTGTCAAACTAAGGGATATGGGGTTGTGGGTGGCTGGGGCAGTACCTGGGATAATAACAATCTGTTTGCAAGGGATAGGCTGCACCTGAGTGGGGAGGGGAAGGAGGCATTAAATCAAAGACTGGGGAGGTATATTGCGACAAAGGTGGGTTTAAACTAGATGGGGGGTGGCAAGTGGACAGCAGGTAGGCAGGGATCTGAGAGAGTGGAGTCACAGCCTACCCCCTAGGCTAGCCGGGAAGGACTCGGGGTGGCCGAAAAAGGAGGGAGTAGAAGGAAGGAAATGGAGGCCAATGAAGGGAAGGGGGCATGATGGAGGGTGATCTTGCTGAATGCAAGAAGATTAGGCAACAAATCTGCTGAGCTACAGGCACTCTTAGCAGTATGGAGGGTGGATATTGCAGCTGTCATAGAAATGTGGGCAACTGAGCATTGAGACTTGTATCTGGCAATCCCAGGATACAAAGTATACAGGAAGGACCGTAAGGAAGGGAGGGGCGGTGGGGTGGCAGTCTATGTGAGGGATGGGATCAAATGCACAAGGGACAAGGGTGAAGAAAGGAGAACAGAGGCAATCTGGCTGCAGCTCCTCGACTCAAGGGTTAGGAAACTGAGGTTTGTGGTGGTATACAGGCCACCATCCCAGTCTGAGGAGCTTGACAGGGAATTAGCAGGACAAATCAGAAAGGTATGTAGAAAAGGGAAGGTGGTCATCGTGGGGGATTTCAACTTGCCGGGGGTTGACTGGAGCATTCCAGTCACCTCCAGTGCTAGGGAGCAAGTGCTCCTGGATGCAATCCAGGAGGGTCTCCTGACACAGTTGGTTAGTGCACCTACTAGGCTAAAGAACACTTTAGATCTGGTGTTGTTGAATGGGGAAGCAGTAAGGGTAATAAAGGTGGAGGACCCACTAGCCGAGAGCGATCACCAAACTGTGTGGTTTAATATCACGATGTGCGGGGAGCCAGAGAAATCAGTTACTCAGGTAGTAAACTTCAGGGGGTCAGACTCTGGGAGGATGCATAAGTACTGAAAGGGAAACTACAGGGCATAAGGCAGGAGATGGATGCAGAGCAGAAATGGGATATTATTAAAAGAGGGATTACACAGGCAACAGAAGCCAGCACCAAGACACAGAGTAGGAGGAGCAGAGCAAGAAAACCATGCTGGCTGAACAGTGAGGTAGTGGAGGTGGTGAGCGCAAAACGAGAGGCGCACCAGAGGTATCGATGGACAGGGAAGGAAGTGGACAGGAAGGAGTATGCAAGATGGTCCAGGAGGTGACCAGAAAAGTGAGAGAAGCCAAGGCCCAGAGGGTGCCGAGATTAGCGCAGGAATTAATGGGGGACTTTTCAGATACATCAGGAGAAAAGGAAGTACAAGAAGACAATAGTGAGGATAAAAAGAAGTGGGGAGTGAACGGAAAAGGGTGAGGAGCAGGCAGAAGCACTGAATAAATACTTTTGCTCAGTGTTCACGGAAGAAAAGTGGGGACCGCTACCACCATGGACTGGGAGGGTGGGGACAGGGGGAGAGGAGGCAACAGATGGAAGAATTGAGGCAAGTAGAATCCTAGAGGGACTGAGGGCAGTAAAGGTAGACAAGGCACCAGTGCCAGATGGTATCCACCCCAGGGTGCTGAGGGACATGGCGGAGGTGTTGGTGGAGCCGCTGGCGGATCTGTACAGCACCTCACTGGAGTGGGGATGTGTGCCACTGGACTGGAGGATGGTACATGTAGTACCATTACACAAGAGCGGACCAAGGGATGAACCAGGTAATTATCATCCGGTAAGTCTCACCTGTCACCTCCATAGTGTGCAAATTCATGGAGACAATACTAAAGGAAAAACTGGTGTCGTACCTGGAGGACAATGGCCTCCAGGATGTGAGGCAACATGGGTTTGTTTCAGGGAAGTCTTGTCAAACCAACCTGATACAATATTATGACTGGGTGACAGGTGCGCTGGATAAGGGTCATGCAGTGGATGTTCTTTACTTGGACTTCAGCAAGGCCTTCGATTCTGTGCCTCATGGGCAGCTTGGGGAGAAAACTAACTGGTGTAGGGGTAGGGGCAAAATGATGACCTGGATTACAAGCTGGCTGAGTGGGAGGCTGCAACGAGTGGTGGTGAGAGGGGAGCTCTCAACTCCAAGGCCAGTGATGAGTGGGGTGCCACAGGGCTCTGTGTTGGGGCCAGTATTGTTCGGGCTCTTCATATCAGACACGGCACATGGGGTGGTGAGCAAGATAAGTCTGTTCGCTGATGACACCAAAATCGGAGCAATGGTGAATGGAGAGGAGGGATGGAAGCAGCTGCAGGGGGACCTAAGCAAGCTACAGGAGTGGTCAGAGAGGTGGCAGCTGGGATTCAATGCAAAGAAGTGTAAGGTTAAGCACTTTGGAGTGAAGAACCCAAGGACAGAATACTGGCTGGGAGGGGTTAAGCTGGGGGATCACTGAGGAGGAAAAGGACCTATGGGTAATGATAACAGGGACCATGGACAACACTACCCAGTGCAGGACAGCGGCTGCAAAAGTGAACAAAATGCTAGGGTGCATAGCGAGGGTTTTTTCATCCAGGCGAAGAGAGGTGATCTTGCCCCTCTACAGGTCGCTGGTAAGGCCACACTTAAGAGTATTGTGTGCAGTTTTGGAGGCCATACTTAAAGCATGATATCAGGCTACTGGAGGGGGTGCAGAGGAGGGCAACAAAGATAATATGTGGAATGGAAGGGACAGACTATGACAGCAGGCTGAGAGACCTGAATATGTACACCCTGGAGGATAGAAGGGACAGGGGGGACATGATAGGGACATTCAAGTACCTGAGGGGGAGACATGATAGGGACATTCAAGTACCTGAGGGGAATCAATAAGGCTGGGGCAGATGGGGTCTTTAAGTTAAGTAGGGGGAGGGTCACCAGGGGGCATGCGCTAAGAATAGAAGGGGGAAGATTTAGGAAGGAAATGAGGAGACACTATTTCACAGAGAGGTGGTAGCAAAATGGAATGCCTTACCAGAATCGGTGGTATTATGTAAATCTGTGAACAGTTTCAAAAGGGCATGGGACAGGGAACAGGGGAGAGTGAGGTTGGGGGGTGGCAGTGGGATGACAAATGAGGGTGTGTGGTGCAGCTGCAAACTAGGGTTGCTATCTGCACATTCGAGCAGACTTAGATAGACCAGGTGGTCTGTTTCTGCTGGCACATTCGTATGTTCCTAAGTTCGTATGGTCGAGGCCTTTAAAGAAGCACCAGACTACCTCCTTCTGTGGCACTGTCTGCTGACCAGCCCACGCCCAGTAAGCAGAGATGGCTGCAGTGCACCTTAAGGGTCATAGGCCAAAGACCCCCTTTGGACAGGGACCAAAGGTAGTCGAGGATGCTAGCCACCAGACAGGACAAAGGGTCAAAGCCCTTGCCCTGACACCAAATGGAAAATCTTTTCCATTTGAAAGCACAACACCTCCTGGTCGACTCCTTCCTGGATGCCTTGTCAACAGTGAGTACGTCCTCAGACAGACCCAAAGCCTGGAACTCTAGTCGCTCAGGAACCGGGCTGTTAAGTGCAGGGTTTGAAGGTCTGGATGGAATACCTTCCCCTGATTGACTGATATCAGGTCCGGGCGTACTGGAAGATGCCCAGGAGGCCTGGAGCTGAGGCTAAGGAGATCTGGATAACAGAACTGGCGAGGCCAGTCTGGGGCTACCAGGATCACCTGTGCCTTGTCCCTCCTGACCTTGAGGATCACCCTGTGAACAAAGGGAAGTGCAGGGAAGGCACAGAAGAGGCCTGGGGTCCACGGTCTCGAGAAGGCATCCCCCTGCAGCGAGCCTTACTGACGGGGGCAGGCATGAAACAGCCTCAGCTCTGCGTTGTCCCTGGAGAAAACAGATCCACCTGAGGTTTGCCCCAGTGGGAGAACAGTCTGTATACTACCTCTGGATGGAGAGACCACTCGTGGGACATCTCGCTCACATGGCTGGGAGCGTCAGCCAGTTGATTTGAGGCTCCTGCCACATGGATGGCTAGGAGATCTGCCGTCAGTCGGCTCATGAAGGTCCAGATGAGGAGTGCTTCCCTGCACAGAGGCCGGGAGTGTGTGCCGCCCTGCTTGTTGAGATAGTACATAGTCGTGGTATTGTCTGCGGAGCGAATGCTGACAGTGCCAATCTGACTGCTCTGAGCTCCAGCAGGTGGATATGACATCGGGATTCCTCGGGGGTCCAGAGCCTGTGGACTCTGTGATTCCCCAAGTGCGCACCCCTGCCCATGACAGGCATCAGTCATAAGAATGACAATCGGCTCGGAATGGACAAACGGGATCCCTTCCTGCAAATGTGCTAGGACGATCCACCACTGGAGAGCGTCCCACGTCTTCTGAGTCACAGTGACCAGTTGGTTGAAGTGACTATGTCGCCGAGTCCACTGGCTGGCCAGCTCCCATTGAAGGAGGTGCATATGGCGCCGGGCACATCGGACCACGGCGGTGCAGGCCGCCATGTAGCCCAAAAGGTGCAGAAGTCCCGGGGCAGGGTGCAGGTACCCAACCAGAAATGATTGGGCAAAGGAGGAGAGATCCTCCACCCTGTCTGTCAGCAGCCTGGCTCTGGCTTGGCAAGAGTCGAGCTCTGCCCCAATGAAGCAGATCACCTGCGAATGTACGAGTTCCGACTTGGTCTAGTTGACCAGGAGACCAAGTTCAATGCAATCTGGAAGGTCAGACCCCTGGTCTTCTCCACCTCCTGTCTGGAGGAAACTACTGTGAGCCAGTCGTCGAGATGGGGTACACTCTGACCCCTCGATGCCGAAGATAGGCCACCACCACTTCAATGCATCTGGTGAAGACCCAGGGAGCCAATGACAGTAGTAGTAGTAGAACTTTTTATTGATCAACATAAAGCCATATACAATATAACATTTTTACAACAGCAAAAATACAGAGTACATAAATAATTAAAACAGTGAACATAGACATATATCATAAACATCTCTCTAATCCAGTTCAGAAACACCATAATAGCAGCTGATAATAAACATATATGGTACTTTTGTCAAAATTCATGTTGACACAGGTTGTTAGAAGAAATTTTGCCACATGTTCGATAGTTTTCTTATCCTTAGTTCTAAACAAATAATCCAAAAAATTGAGGGGGGAGGGCTGAGACCACCAAGCAGCTCACTCAAGCATTTTTTCCGGATCTATAAGTCCCATCCCACATTTACAGAATGGGGAAAGAACATCCTTTCAAACACCATGAAGTCTTGCTATATTAGGACTTACTGCAGTTAGCCACTGCACTTGAACTGCCCCGGAGAGGAAAGAGTTAACTCCAGAGAATCTGGAGTTCTAAAGCGCGAGGGCGCTATACCAAAGCTCTATCTGGGCAGTTTCAAATGAAACTGTCAGATTCTTTACTCCGCTCACTGAACAGTCGCCCGGAGATCAGCTCCTTCAGCTCGGTTCATTTCGTCATGTAGTATTTTCGTTCATTTGAACCGCCAAAAGTAATTATTTTACCGCATTTCGTTAAAGCTCTATCTGGTAAACCGTAAGTACAAAATGAAAAGTCTGTGTGGAAATTTAGTTATCGGTTCGGTTTGAACCGATCGGTTTGTTTATTTTAACGCTTTAAAGTTTTGGGCTTTTAGAGTGGCACCCGGTTCTTATCGGTTCTAAAACCTTGATTTTAAATAGGTTTTTTCAATACCGTGAAACGGTTAGGAACCGATATAGTGGTGTCTTCTGGCACGGCCATAAAAGGGCAAGTTTTTGGTTAGGCTGGCATTATGTCCGGGAAACCCAAAAGAAAACCAGCCCCACTGGGTTTCAACACTGTGATGCTGTGGGGAAGCCTTTGCCAAGGCTGTCCCACACACCACTTGTGTTTATTGTCTGGGGTCTGACCACCTCCTGTCAGACTGCCAGGTGTTTAAAATTTCTCTGCAGCCACCCTGAAAAGAGATAGGGCCGGCTCAGGGAACTATTACAAAAAGTCCGCTGACCCGATGGCCAGCCCTGTCCAGTACCCACTGGACCAGAGGGAGTGCCTCTGACCAGGGCTAGACTGGCAAAAGGATGGTTCAGAGGAACCAGTTTAAAAAAAAAAAGAAAAAGAATATGACAGAGAAATCAGTAGGTTTGGAGTCCAAGATTGTCTCTCCAACTGCTGCAGAAGTAGTTAGCTCATACAGATTGTCCAGTCACTGTTTCTAGGTCCTGTCGAACCATCTACAGTTGGTAAAAGGTGGCTCGTTCAGTTCCAGTGGTTCAGGTTTATGATGTTGAGGAATTGTTATGAACCACAGGAGTGGGAGGAGGAAAATTGATCAATACATGTGTGGCTGGTAGGGTCTGGACGTGCCCACTTAAGCGGACATTTCTCCAGACAGACTTTTAGAATCTCCTCCTATTCTGTCTGAGTCCCTTTCTCAGTTTATGTTTTACAAAAAGCTTGCAGAATCCCCCCAGCTTCCTTTAGAGGAGGCTATGGATGAGTAAAGGGGAGCCTGATTATGTAGGAATGATGGGCTAGGAGGTTGTCTTTCCTTTGCATAAATCATTGAGGAAGTAAACAACTAAGATTTTATAAGATTCTTCTTTCTGTCCCTCCTGTAAGATAAAAAATGGACAGAAGG
Organism: Neoceratodus forsteri; assembly: GCA_016271365.2. Taxonomy (NCBI): domain Eukaryota; kingdom Metazoa; phylum Chordata; order Ceratodontiformes; family Ceratodontidae; genus Neoceratodus; species Neoceratodus forsteri. Next base: position 263,911,990 of record CM057451.1, on the reverse strand, counting down.
TGTATTTCAGGCTCTGTTACAGACTTCCTCACTGAGCAGTGTAGTCATGTAGGTGTGGTACAAGCTGCAGCCTGTGTCAAGGTTAGTTCCTGGTCTCACATCCTCCTGAATAGGATTCCAGGAGGATTGATGCCATGGCAAGAAAACAGTATATGGTAGCTTCTGTGGTACTCAGACAGGCAAGTTGTATGGTTTATGTGGCTAGATTTCGAAATCTAGGTGGGACGAGTATTGCAGTTAGCCAAGCAGGCCCATGGCCAGCTGGCTAGCTGGTTGGAACAGGTGGCTGCTAATGGCACTGAAGCCTCTAAGTTCAAGTTCATACTGCTGTTGGTGTTAATCTTGTTTTCTAGGGTCATGACCACTTCTGTAGCTTTCCGTAGGTTGGCATGGCTCAGATGCACTAATCTGTCCCAAGATACTCTGTCAAAGTCTATGGATTTGTTTCTTGTTGTGGGTAATTCTCTGTTTGAGGAACAAACAGAAAGCTATATGAAAACATGGATGATTACCTACAAAGTGCCCAGGTAGAGGCTCAGGCCTCCTCTGCTTTCGCCAGAGGGGTCTCTTCAGAGGCAGAGATAGACGGGGCACAAGTAAACCGTCCCCCTCCCCTTAGCCTAAGACTATTGCCAAGCAGGCACCCTGATGGGGTGCCCAGGGCCGATTCTCCTATACCAGTGGGCAGGTTGGTTTTTATTTCAGCCAGAACTGTGTGCCCCTAACTCGGACAAGTGGGTTCTGGAAGTAACAGGTCTGGTTCTCAGCTTCAAACAGTTTCCAAAGATGAGAGCCAGACAGGTCCACCTGCAAATCCTTCGGAATCCCTTGCTTTGGGAGCAGAGGTTTCTTCTCCTCTGAACTGCAAAGCAGTAGAAAGGGTCCCTCCTTGCCACCGGGGCAAGGGGCTGTGTTCATGATACTTTCTTAACCTATAGAAGGCAGGAGATTGGCGCCCATCTCAGATTTAAGGTACCTGAACAAGCATCTTTTGAAAACAAAGTTAAAATGTTAACTCTGGCTGAGGCCAGGGACTGGCTAGCTTTCCTGGACCTCAAGGATGCCTATTTTTCATGTCTTGATCAGGCCTTCTCCAAAGTACCTCAGGTTACCCTCAGGCCACTACCAGTTCAGGGCAATGCCCTTCGGCCTTACCTCTGCGCCAAGGGTATTCAAGAAATTCTAGCTGTGGTAGTGGCTCTTTAAGAAGGCAAGGATTGCTTTGTTTCCTTTCCTGGATGACTGGCTCTTAGTGGGTCAGTCTCCAGATCAAGTAAATCCCACTTGCAAGTCACCCAGCAGCTTCTCACCTTTCTGGGATTCCTGTTGAATTTACCAAAGTCAGTTCTCGAACCAGTTCAGGTACTAACTTTCATAGGTGCAGAGTTGAACACAAAGTTAGCCAGGCATTTCTCCCTCTAAAAGGGTAGGCAGTCTCTGCCCTGGCATCTTCCATTACTCTATGAGTCTCTTGACCAGCAAAGCATTTGCTACAACTACTAGGGCACATGGCTGCTTCCACAGCTGTAGTGCAGGGAGCAAGATTCCAGATGAGGGACATTCAGTTCCATCTGAGGCCTATTGGTCCCAAAGGAGGATTCCCTTCCAAATTGGTTCTAGTGACTCAATCCCTGATCCTGGCCTTACACTGTGGCAGGATCAAAGCAATCTAAAACTAGGGTCCTCTTCATTCCCTCACCACGGATGCTCCTGTGTTAGGGTGAGGAGCTCGCTTAGGCGACCTGTCCACTAGGGAGTGTGGTCTCCTAGGAATCTCTGCTCCACATCAATTTTGGAACTCAGAGCTGTCTTCTAGCTCTTAGGAGTTTTCAGCTCTGTCCAGAACAAGGTAGTTCAAGTCAGGACAGACAACACCACAATAATGTGGTACATCAACAGGCAGGGGGGCACTCGGTCATCAGCCTTGTGCACCGAAGCAATGAAGTGGTGGTCTCTGGCTTACTCCCTGAACACCTCCCTGATAGCAGTTCACCTCCCAGGGAAGGACAATGCCCTGGCAGATGCCCTCAACAGGATTCTCAGGGCCATCACGATTGGGCTCTGAATCCTCAGGTGCTGGGTTCAGTCCTTGCCAGATGGGGCTCATTTTCAGATAGATCTTTCGCAGCCCCAGATAACCACTAACTTTCTCTGTTTTGTTGAGGCCTCCAGTGCTGGGATCAGCCCACCTGGACACTTTTCACTTGGATTGGAAAGGGAAGTTTCTGTTCACCTTTCCTCCCTTTTCCCTTTCTTTCAGGGTACTAGTAAAAATCAGATCTCGGCCCTGCAAAGCGATTCTGATTGTTCCAAGCTGGGCCAGACAGCCCTGGTACCCATTGTCTCTGTCCTTGACAGTCCACCCTACCCTGAGCTTGCCCAGAGTCCACGACTTACTGGCCTTTGCACAAGGGAGAGTGTGGTATCCGAACCTCAAATTCCTCCTTCTCAAGGCAGCTCTTGAGGAGTTAGAATTTGCTGATTTACACCTTTGTCAAGGTGTCGCGGATATTTTAAAGGCTTCATGGAAGCTTTTTCACTGGCGCCACTTACAATTCTAAGTGGAACAGGTTTTCAGTCTGGTGCGCTGAGAAGCAGATTATACCACAGTCTGCTTATCTGCCCATTTTCTGGACTTTTGGTCCATTTTAAATTTTTTCTTGGCCAGCTACCTTAAGGGTTCCTTTGGCAGCTGTCTCTGTTTTTTCTGCAAGCAGGAAGCCTGCTTCCTTTCTTCTCAACCTGTGTTTTCCAAGTTTTTAAGGGTTGCTTCACACCAACTCTCCTTTTTCGGGAACCAGCTCCTGCATAGAGCCCGAATGTTTGCATTGCTCAGTTAATGCAAACCCCTTTGGACCTCTGTCCCCAGCAGAGCTCAAGCTTCTCACTTGGAAAATGTTTTTTTCTGGTGGTTTCACTTCTGCCAGGCGCATAAGTGAACTACAGGCCCTGGCAGTGGAAGAAGATTTTTCTCTCCCCACAGGGATAAGACAGTCCCCCTAGGACTAACACAGGGTTTGTCCCTAAGTGGTTTCAGGTTTCCACCTGAACCAATCCATCTCTCTCCCAGGATTTTTTCACTGAGCATTCTTCCTCAGGTGAGAGGAGACTGCACAGCTTGGACGTCAAAAGAGCCTTATGCTACTATTTGTAACGCACTAGGGTCACAGGTTTGAATCCTCCAACTCTTCCTTACCTAGGCGAGGTTGGCAAAGGAACCTGCCACTAAGAGGACAATTGCTAGGTGGATTGTCTCTTGTATCCATTTTGTTATCAAAGACTAGGTAGGAGAGCCCCTCAGGACTGAGGGCTCACTCCACCAGGTGTACAGCTGCATCTCTAGCGGCTGCTAGAGATATTCCCATTCTGGAAATCTGTCGAGCTGTTACTTGGAAGACAGTTCACACTTTTACCAAGCATTATTCCTGGATTTCAGTCCAGGAGAGATGCTTGTTTTGGCACAGCTGTGCTTCAGAGCCTATTTCCTAAGTAGGTTCTGACCCTCCTCCATGGAGGTACTGCTGTGTAATCTGCAATAAGTCCTAATATAGCAAGACTTCATGGTGTTTGAAGAAAAATTACTCACCTTAGTAATTGCTTTTCTTCTCATGGAGTCTTGCTATATAGAACCACCCCAACCTGCCCTCTCAGAACTTCTACTGGGGTGGGGTGGCAAATTAGTGCAAGCACTGTGTCATGCCATTGTAGTTCTTCCCTTCACCCTCTTTTATTTAGGGTTAGGGAACTGGGGTTTCTGGTTGAGTGATTTGTTGGCCCCTTCCTGGACTTGAGTCTTTGGGGAAGGGGTTCCTAATAGTGCTTGTCAGGGGAAAACTAATAATACCATTATTCATTCTTATTATTGTTATTGTTGTTTCTATTGTTGTTATTACTACTAGTAGGTAGCCATTTGCCTAGTGTAGAGCTTTCCACACAGACTTGTTGCTTAGTGTTAGCTTCGTAGATGATCTGAAGTTTTCATTTGAAACTGCCCAGATAGAGCTTTGGTATAGCTACCTCACGCTTTAGAACTCCAGATTCTCTGGAGTTAACTCTTTCCTCTCCGGGGCAGTTCAAGTGCAGTGGCTAACTGCAATAAGTCCTAATATAGCAAGACTCCATGAGAAGAAAAGCAATTACTAAGGTGAGTAATTTTTTCTTCTCTTCTATCTATACAGTATATAGTTAGCCGTATAACATTTGGTTCTAAATCTTGTATAGATTCTCCTAAGTTTGGGACATGTTAACAGTGAAAGATATGTCTCAAAACTGCATGAAGTCTTAAGTGTTTTATAATAATCATGAAGCTTAAGCACAGAAAGTTGGGAACGCAAACAGTTCCTATCCAAGTCACCAAGTCTCAATTTAACAACCTGCTTAATTTCTGCAAAGGGTCTGAGATAAATTTTATACAGAAGATGTCCCAGGCCAGCTGGCACTATTGTTTCCTTAATAAGCCGGATACAATGACGTACTGTACATATCCCATACTAGCCATTCTGATACTTTCTTCTAGACACATTCTTGGGTATCTATTTTCAGGTAGGAGAAAAAGTTTTAATAAGAACAGGATTTGTTGCTCCTGTATGAGAGAAAGTAAAGGGCGCTGGCCTAATTCCAACGCCAAAATACATTTTGGGGTTCCTTGTAGTAACATAAGAATGTATCTATATAGTTTATTTAATATAATTTGTAACCTTCCATTCTCTATATATCAACATACCTCAGAAGCACATAACATGCTCGTTCTTATTTAGCATTAAGCACTTTCATAATTCTTTTTACTGATGCTTTCCCCATTTTGTTATTAAAAACTTTTAAAGCATTTCCTGAAGATCTCATTTTATTTCGAATAGTGTCCAGATGTTTTGTCCAGGATAAACTGTAGGTAAACCATACTTATAGATAGTCATAGTTTTTTTACCTTATCTATACATGTACCATTAATCTTAAAACTTGTTATATTTTTATTCTGTTTTCCAAATACAACTACATTTGTCTTACTAAGATTAATCCTGTTTTTGTTGAGCACAAAGGGATTCAAACTTCATCTGTTTCCTTTTTAGTCCCAGAGCTAAAGTAGAAAGCAGAACTAAATTGTCTGCATATGCAAGACTGTCAATCCTGCGGCCATCTACCTTGGGAGCATGAAAGTCAGCGTTATTAATCTGGTCCGGGCTAATGACAGGCCGAACGGCATGGCTCGGAACTCGAAGAGGACTCCCTCCACTTGAAAGCAAAGGGACCTTTGGTGAGACGGACGGATCGGGACGTGAAAGAACGCATCCTGGAGATCCAGAGAGCAAAAATACAGGTTACTCACCTGTAACAGGAGTTCTAGGAATGGTACATGTTGTTCATCCACACTTTCTGGCAGGTATCCTTGCCGCTTTAAATCTTTCCGGAAGGTCTTCAAGCTGGCTCCTCCCACCCACCTGGGTGGTAAAACTCTCGGCCCGCCCCATGATGCCAGATCTGGCCCGCTGGAAGCTCAGGTTGTGTGTCAGGCCAGAGGTTGAGATGTGGATGAACAACATATACCATTCCTAGAACTCCTGTTACAGGTGAGTAACCTGTATTTCTAGGGACATAGATATGTTGTTCATCCACACTTTCTGGCAGACTCCTAGCAGTTCTCCGGGAGGAGGGAGGCAAGGCGCACACCCCCGATACTTACTTGGGAAAAAGAGACTGGAGAACTGAGGCCCCAAAACTAGCATCCCGGCGTGACTCAAGGTCGATGTGGTAGTGGGTAATAAAGGTATGTGCCGACTTCCAAGAAGCAGCCCTGCAGATATCCTGGATAGGGACATCCCTGGAAGCAGCTACCGATGCAGTGGCATGGCGGGTAGAATGAGCTTGTATCCCTCTGGGAGGCTCCATGCCCGCCAACCTATAGCAGAGCTCTATGCAGGAGGTGACCCACCTGATTATCATCCGCTTGGCTGCAGGTCTGCCAGGTGTGGCTTCAGCGTAGGTGACAAACAGCTGGCGAACCTCTCCCCGAACTTCAGCCATCCGCTCCTTATAATAAGCGAGCGCTCGTCTAGGGACCAAAGTATGGAGCCTATATTCGGCCTCTGAGGTGTGATTGGGGTAGAACACCGGCAGAGTCAACACCTGGTTAAGGTGAAACTCCGACACCACCTTCGGAAGGGATTTCGGGTGGGGGCGCAGAACAACCTTGTCCCTGTGGAAGACCAGATAAGGAGACTCGATGGAAAGCACCAGGAGCTCTCCCATCCTTCTGGCTGACGTGATAGCCACCAAGAAGGAGGTCTTCCACGACAGGTGTGAAATATCGCACCTGTGAATTGGTTCGAATGGCTTGCCCATGAGCTTGGCCAATACCAGCAGTAGATCCCACGGAGGTGGAGGTTCCCACACCAGAGGGGAAATGTGGTCAAGGCCTTTGAAAAAGCGCCCGACCACCTTCTCCTGCCCCAACGACTGCTTCCTGGCCCGCGCCCGGTAAGCAGAGATGGCTGCCAGGTGCACCTTAAGGGTCGTCGACTGAAGCCCTTGCTGAGAAAGGGACCACAGGTAGTCCAGAATGCTTGCCAAGGGACAGGCGGAAGGGTCCAAGCCCTTCCCTGACACCAAATGGAGAATCTCTTCCATTTGAAGGCGAGCATTTTCTGGTCGACTCCCTGCGGACGCCTCAACGACACTGGAGGACCTTGCCGGAAAGACCCAAGGCCTGGAACTTAGCCGCCAGGAACCAGGCCGCCAGGTGCAGGATTGAAGGTCCGGATGGAATACCTTCCCTGGTTGACTGAGATCAGGTCCGGCGGGCTGGAAGCCGCCGAGCCTGGAGCTGAGGCTGAGGAGATCTGGATACCAGAACTGGCGGGCCAGTCTGGGACTACCAGAATCACCTGCGCCTTGTCCCTCTCGCCTTGAGAAGCACCTTGTGGATCAAGGGAAATGGGGAAGAGAGAAGAGGCCCGGGGTCCACGGCCTCGAGAAGGCATCCCCCTGCAGCGAGCCCTGCTGAGGGGGCCGGGCATGGAACAGACTCAGCTTTGTGCTCTCCTTGGAGGCAAACAGGTCCACCTGAGGCGTGCCCCAGTGGGAGAACAGGTCTTGTACTACCTCCGGCAGGAGAGACCACTCGTGAGACGCAGCCCCTATCTGGCTTAGGGCATCGGCCAGGGTGTTGGAGGCTCCTGCCACGTGAATGGCTAGGCGATCCGCCTCCAGGCTGCGCACGAGGGACCATATGCGGAGAGCTTCCTTGATAACAGCATGAAGTGCGTCCCGCCCTGGCAGTTCAGATAGTACATGGTCGTGGTATTGTCCGTCTAGACCTGAACCACTTGACCCCGTAGAAACGGAGCGAAGGCGGTGAGAGCTAGATGGACCGCTTGGAGCTCCAGCAGGTTGATATGGCATCGGGACTCCCGACGGGACCACAGGCCGTGCGCTCGGTGTTCCCCCAGATGGGCACCCCAATCCATCACAGATGCACTGGTCGATAGACCGTCGGCTCGGGGCGGACGAACGGGATGCCCTCCTGCAGATGTGCCGGAACGATCCACCATTGGAGAGCGTTCCACATCTCCTGGGTCACTGTCACGGGCTGGTCCAACGGATTGCAGCGCAGACCACTGGCTGGCCAGTCCCACTGAAGGGGACGATGTACCAACGGGCCAATGGATCACGCTGGTGCAGGCCACCATGAGGCCCAGGAGGTGCAGGAAGTCCCGGCAGGGGTATTCCTCAACCAGAAATGATTGGGCAAAGGAGGAAAGAACCTCGGCCCTGTCCGCCGGGAGCCGTGCTCTGGCTCGTAGAGAGTCAAGCTCTGCCCCGATGAATTGTATCACCTGCTTTGGCACGAGTTCTTACTTGGCCTCGTTGATGAGGAGGCCAACCTGAGAGCAAACCTGAGGGCCAGATCTCTGGACCGCCCGCCTCCGCTTCTGAGGGGCTGCAATCAGCCAGTCATCCAGGTAGGGGTACACCGACCTCGGGCGCAAGAGGAACGCTTGTCACCACTGCCATGCATTTGGTGAAGACCCTGGGAGCTGGGGAAGAGGCCGAAGGGCATGGCCCGGAACTGGTAAAGGGATCCCTCTGCTCTGAAGTGGAGGAATCTCTGATGGGACAGATGGATTGGGACGTGAAAGAATGCATCCTGGAGGTCCAGGGAACAGAACCACACGCCTCGTTCCAAGGATGGGATTATCTGAGCCAGAGTGACCATCCTGAAGGTCTGAGATCTTAGGAACTTGTTCAGGTCGTGCAGGTCGAGAATGGGGCACCAGCCCCCTGTCCGTTTTGGGACCAGGAAGTACCTGGACACAAACCCCGGGTCTGGGGGAGGATCCGCCACCTTCCTGATCACCTCTTTTTCGAGGAGCAGGGCAATATCGCTCAGGCGGTCGACAGCGAGAGCCAGGACTCTGTGGCCCCGAGGGGCTTATCGGCTCGAAAGGGTGGGGTCTTTTCCTACCACCTCCAACACCCAGCGGTACGTGGTGATAGCGGACCAGGCGGAAAGGAAGTGGCGGAGCCGTCCCCCCACGGGGGAACCCAGTGGGGGAGTGACGAGGCTAGGGGCGGCACCCCTCAACCCGTCACTGGGCAGGCTTGGAGGAAGAACCGGCCGAGGGACCTCCTGGGCCTTTACCTCCTTGCTTCCTGTTGGATGAAGTCGCCGGCTTGGGTTTGGGACGCCAAGCGCGAGCTTGCTGGCCCTGTTGCTGGTGCTGCTGGGCCAGTCGAGATGCAGGGGCCGAAGGACGAAAGGACTTCTGCTGCTGGCGGCGGCCTTTGTCCCTCTGGGCGGAGGTGACCGAGTCCAGGGTGGCATTGGACTTCTCGATCTGCTGGAGGTGTCCCTCCACTCCAGGGTCGAAGAGGTCAGTCCCCAAGAAGGGGACATCCGCCAACTTGTGCTGGGTACCCGCCGTGAAGGTGGATATCCTCAGCCACGCCCTGCGTCGCATGGCCACCGCGGCCGCTACTGACCTGGCACATGAATCACCTATGTCCAGAGCAGTCTGAAGCTGCTGCTTCGCCACCGCCCTACCCTGGTCCCGCACCTGGCGGACCGTGGTCTGCAGGTCAGACGGGAGATGAGGAACAACCTCATCCAGGGAGCCCAAGAGGGCGTGGGAGAAGTGTGCCATCAGCACGGCCGAGCTGGCCTGTCGGAGGCCGAGGGAGGACGCAGCGTACACCTTGCGCCCGGCAAAGTCCAGCTTTTTGGACTCTTCGTTGGGGGGCTTATCCACATCCCGAAGCGCTACCGAATGTCGGAAAACGCTATCGTGACTAACCCTTCGCAGAGGGGTGTCTGAGAAACCGGGCAAGAGCCGGTAAGGATCGCGATACTTCCTGGCCATCCTGGCCGAGGGCTAGGACAGGAAGCAGGCCACTGCCAGATGCCCGGCTGGGCCGACAATGGCCTCAGCCACCGGAAAGGCCTCCGGGGAATCTCCTCTGTGCAGTATCTCCGCAGGGGATACTGGCCTGCTTTGGACACGGGCTCGAGCTGCATCCCGTGGACTCCGAGATGAGTCAAGCAGACCCAAGAAGGACGATGGGCTATCGCCCAATGACTGGCTCTCGGAGGACTCCAGGTCGACCTGCCTGGAGAACATGGAGGAGCTGCCGCCGATTCAAGAGTCTGCAAAGAGCTGCTCGCTTCTGAGCCACCTCCACCTGCCGAGGACGGTCGGGGGAGGGTGACTGACAAACTGTGGGGCAGGCCGTGACCCGACTGAGAATCCTTGGTCGGTGCCCCCGACTTCGGTTGTGGAGGCGGAGGTTCCACTACAATCGGTGGAGCAGCTGGTTTTGGCTGAGCAACCGGCCCTGGAGTGGGCAACTCGACTGGTGCGAGTCGTTGCTTCGGTCGTTCAGGCGACAGCCACTTGATGGCCAGGGTCTGGACCAGGGTCGGCTTAGGCCCAGACAACAGCAACTGCTGCCACATAAGCTCCTTGTAGCACCGGCGTAATTTACGCCGAAGCCTCCCCTCATCTGAGAAAGAGGACGAGGAGGAACAGTGTCGCCGCTTACCTCAGCATCGAGACCGAGACTGCCGATGTCGGTGGGAACGGCTAGACCGAGAAGAGGTCCGAGACCGAGACCCTCGGGGGGACTGAGGGTGGGTATGGGAAGGGGCGGGGGATACCCGCTCTTCCCTCGGCTCGGGCACTTTAACCAGGGACTGCGGTCCAGAAGGCACAGGCAGATCCTCGTGGGACCGTGAAGGAGGGTTGTTTTCTTCAGATTTGCACAGCCCGCCTAACGGATCGAGAAAATCTCGACTTCGTTGGATGAGTCTCAGCAGGCTGGCCTGACGGGGCACCATGAAGCCAGCGGCCCAGCCGCAACCTCGACTGAAGTCGACGGTCGGCTGTCCGGGAAGGGGACCTCCGCCCCAAACGCCACGGTGGGACCTACCTTTCGACTCCTCCTTCTTGAGCCGAGAAGAATGTCCCGATGGCCCCTCTCCTTTCGTGGAAAGGGACTGACAAAGCTCCTTGAATGAAGCCATATATGTGGAACTCAGAGAGAGCTGGATAAATGCCGCGGCCGAGGAGGAGGAAGATGCGGCCTGGGCCACCTCCTCCTCGAGGGCGATCATCTGCTCGAGCTGCTCAGCCGAGTCAGCCGCCGCGACACCGCCCTAACCAGCCTCTTTTGATTTTACCGCGGGAACGCTGGCCCTGAGCTTTAATCGGGCAGCGATCATCCAGGACGCTGCCCGAGAAAGAGCGGCACAACTCGCAGGCCTGCGGGTCGTGATCTAGGCCTAGGCAGTAGACACAAGTGGAGTGCGGATCCATCCTGGACATTTTCTGCCGGCAAGGGCACCTCCAAAAGCCGGGAATAGATTTGTCCATCGCAGCCACGAGGGAAGATGAAGACCGAAGTTTAGAAAACTTCAAAACCAATTTCGGACAAACCAAAGAGTTAGGATCCAGTCTAAAATGCAGAGCGCTAAGGAGGGAACCTGAGCTTCCAAGCAGTAAGGAAGATCTGGCGTCATGGGTTGGAGCCGAGTTTTACCACCCGGGTGGGTGGGAGAAGCCAGCTTGAAGACCTTCTGGCAAGATTTAAAGTGGCAAGGATACCTGCCAGAAAGTGTGGATGAACAACATATCCATGTCCCTAGAACCACATGTTCTGCTCGAGAGATGGTATGATCTGAGGCAGAGTTACCATCCTGAATGTGTGGGACCTGAAAAATTGGTTCAGGTCTTGCAGATCTAGAATGGGATGCCATCTACTCTTCCCTCCTCCCAATCCTTTTCGGGACTAGAAAGTACCTGGAAACAAACCCTGGGTTGACAGTGGGGTCCGCAACTCTGGCCACCTCCTCCTTGCGGAGGAGCTGGGCGATGTCGCCTCGGAGAGCCGACTGAGTATGTAAGGACACTATTTCCTCCCATGGGGCACGGGCTCGGCTTGGTGGGTACCACTCAAATTCCAGAGGCAGTCCCTGGCCGACCACTTCTAAAACCCAACTGTCCATTCTAACAGTGGACCATGTGGAAAGGAAGTGGCGGAGCCAGTCCACCACGGGAAGATCCAGAGCTGGTGTGAAGGGTATGGGGTTATCCACCCCCATCCCGTCACTGGGCAGGCTTGCAGGAAGAGGGCCCTGCTTGGGGACCACATGAACCCTGTCCTCTGAGTTTACAGGCCGCCGGGGGGCCGGACTTTGGCCGAGGACACCAAGGCTGAGCCTGCTGCTGTTGTTGCCCCGACTGGAAATGGGGCTGCTTGGCCAGAGGGGCAGAAGGCCGAAAAGGCTTTCTCTTCTGCTTTTTGGAACCTTGGTACTCCTTCTGAGCAGGGGTCACATGAGTCCAAGGTGGCACCGGACTTTTCTATGTGCTGGAGGTGACTGTCCACACCTGGGCAGAAAAGGTTGGTACCCAGGAAAAGGACGTCCGTCAATTTGTGCCAAGTGTCCCCCATGAACGTAGAGACTCTCAACCAAGCACATGGCAACTGTGTCTGCCATTGAGCGATCGCAGGATCCCCCGAGGTTCAGAGCCGTCTGGAGTTGCTGTTTCGCAATCGCATAACCCAGGTCGCAGATCTGCTTGACCGTGGTCTGTGGGGAGGTGAGGAAGAACTTCATCAAGATAGCCCAGAAGGGCGTGAGAAAAATGCGCCATGATGACAGCCGAGCTTGCCTGACGAAGGCCCAGCGAAGAGGTGGCATCGACTTTCCCAGCCAAATGGTCCAATTTTTTGGACCCTTTGTCGGGGGGTCTATCGGTGTCTCCAGAATTACCTGAGCGCCTGAACACAGATTCAATCACCAGTTCCTCACCTGGGGGGTGCTCTGTGAATCTCGAAAGGGAACCAATAAGTACAGCATACCTGTGGGCCATTCAAGCTGAAGGTGCGGGGCAGGACGCAGGGTGCTGCCACAGTTCCAAGGCCGGACCAACAATGGCCTCGTCCACTGGAAAGGCCTCAGTCAGCGAATCCCCTCGTTTGAGAATGCCAATGAGGGGGTATTCGGACCCTTTCTGAACGGGTTCTAAGAGCATCCCCGTGGATTTGGAGATGAGACGGAGGATGCCCATGAAGGAAGAAGGGCCTTCCTCCGTCGAAAGACTCCCGACAGATTCTTAGTCCAGGGGGCGAGAATGTAGGTCAGAGTCCTTGGACTCCAAGAAGTCTGGACAGATTGGCCTGCCACAAGTCGCCCTCCACCCACCTAGGATGGTCGGGAGAGAGGGTGACGGATATCCTATGCGGGAGGCCTGGAACTGGCCAAGACTCCCTAGAAAGAGCCCCTGAAGGAGGCTGCTTAGGTGGCAGCTACACCACAACTGGTGGAGAGGCTGGTTTCGACCAAGCCTGAATGGTCTTGACTGGCTCCACAGGTGGAGGAATGGTACGGACCAGCTCCTGAGGAGTCGACATCGGCCTAGAGGGCAAGAGCCAAGTAATGGCCAGAGTAGAAGCTGGAGCTGATTTTTGGCCTGACATAATCAGCTGCTGCCACATCAAATCCTCACAGCGTTGGCGCAGTTTTTCCTTGAAGCCTCTCCTCATCCACTGGAGGAATGAGGAAGAAAAATCAATGGCACTTTGGAATGTACTTGTACCTTTTGGCCTGTCAGTCGAAGGGATCAGAGACCTCAACTTGGACCGGCGGGGGATTTCACGCAACAGACGGGCTGTTTGGAAGAGCCTTAGAGAATCATGCTCTTCCTGGTGAAGAACCCAGGACCACGGAGAAGATTCCCAGTGGGCTGGGTCTCCTCCTCAGTGGCAGGAAGGACCAGGGTCCTGAATAAGGAGTTGTCAGCCTCATCGAGAATAATCTCAACTGGGTCATCATCCCGCGTCTTAGCCAGCTAGCCTGACGGGGGTACCGTGAAGCCAGCGGCCAAGGCCGCAACCTCGACCAAAGTCAAGACAGACAATTCCTGGGACCGAGATCTCTCACAGTCCCAAGAACACTGTTGGCGAGACAAAGATTCCTTGTGCTCCTTGTCCTTCTTATGGGACCGAGAGACGTGCGTGCCCGAAGGGCCATTTCCCTTGGCAGGGAGGGACTGACATCTCCTGAAAGGAGCCTGAGAAGGTGGAGCCCAGACTGAGTGGGACGAAGATAGACATGGAAGAGGTCCGATCAGAGGCCCGAGCTGCTTCCTCTTCGAAGGCCTTCATCTGTTCCAGCTGCTCAGCGGACTCCGCAGCCATGGAGACCACCCAATAGGCTTCCTTGGATTTGACCAGCAGATTCCGTTTATCCAGTTTGCCCAATTGCAGTCGTGCAAAACAATCGTCAGAAATGTTTGGATGAAAAGTGCGACACATTGTGCACGCCTGGGTGTCATGATCGTGACACAAGCACTAAATGCATGAGGCATGCGGATCGGTCCGAGACATTTTTTGCCTGCACAAGCAGTGGCGGAAACCGGGCAAGGACTTATCCTCCATCACGGTCAGGATCGCGAAGCGATTAGAAGAAACTCTAACGAGTCTAAGTTTGGGCAAATCAGTAGATTTATACGCCAGGGCCTACAGTAATACGTGTGCGATAAGGAGGGAACCTGAATCTTCCAGCAGAAAGGAAGATCTCGGGTCAAGGGGCAGAGCCCAGGTATATACCACCTGGGAGGGAGGAGCCAGCTTTTAGACCTTCCAGCAAGAATCTTAAAGGAAAAAGGACATGCCAACAAGTGTGGATAGAACAACATATCCACGATCCTAGAACAGGTGATTATCATAAAAAGAGGTGGCAATTTTCAAAAGAAACTGTTACAACATGAATCCTTCTGGATCCACAAACTGTACACATCGTATCCAAGAGGTCCGAATGAGAAACATGGATTTAATAGTTTCCTATAAATTCAGTATAGATTCTAGCAGTTAAAAGGAGGGCCGGCCAGGGGGAGGAGGATTGAGCATTCCTGGGACTGCTCTCCTCCTCCAAGGGAAGGGAGGGAAGCATCCGGCACCTGACCAACCCCTGGTGGAGACCAGAGGTTTGACAACCGGTGCTTGAGTATTTTGGGAGCTAAGTCTCGGGAGATGGGGGCTGGGTGGTGGGGTGAACTGAAGCTGTCCGGCTGGTGGCAAAAAACAAACAAACAAAAAAATTTAAACCCCATAGTCAGGATCTCTCAGTAGTGAAACAACCAGTTTTCAAACCCCCCCCCCAAGTTGAGAATCCTTTTTGGGTGGGGGGCCAGCCTCCAGCATAGAAGTCAAAAAACTAACCGTTGTGCACCCTTTTGCTGTTCGCTGCGAATGTACATTGTCTAAATTTATTTTGGGTGATGTATACTCTTCCCAAACTGCAATCGCTATTTCGCAATCGCCATTATGACATGGAACCTCCTGAGGCAGTTGGCACACGATGCAGCGAATAAGACTGCTCATGGGAGGAGGCATGGTCCTTGTCCCAAAGGTGGTGCTTCCTCGATGACCTATCCAGGGCTTTTGTGGAGTGGGAACCCAAGGATGGCACCGGGGAAGAGGAGGGGCCTCGAGCCTGAAGATCCTTTTCCGAAATGGCGACTTTCTTCTTCATCAGAAACAACTTCAGTTCTTTCAGGCATTGCCTGCGGGTGTCCTTGTTAAACCTACTGCAGATGGAATAGGCCTGAACGTCATGAGTGGCACCCAGGCGGCGAACACAAATGTCACGAAGGTCTTTGTCAAAAATCTTCTGATCACACCGAGAGTGATGAAACAGAGACTCTGACAGACACGGAGGAGAGGAAACGAAGATCACTTTAGGCCAAGCTAAAATGATCGGTAAGACTAATGTAAGAAGAAAATAACAAAACAAAGTTTGTCAACAGGTGCAAGAAAAAGGCGGTCGACTGTAGCGACAGTTCTTTGCAAGTCCGAGGTGCAACGGTCGATGTCGGGAAAAGAACTGAGGAGGATATGAGGCCGCCCATGACTATACAGGCTAGCGCTGACGTGGTGATGTCGACGTCGTGGGTGGTCCCAGGAAGACCACTAGTGAAAAACTTCCATGTGATCCTGGTGCTGGATGGCAAAAGGTTCCTAGTGTGTGACTTGCTGCAAGAGACATCCTCGAAGAAGATTGTTTGTTACCTCAACCTCCTGTGAGGTAAAACCACAGAGAAGCAGAGGCCCCTCACGAGCCTGGCGAGGCCAGAGACTGGTCAGGGTAAGACGGAGGCTCCCGTGGCCTAGGAGTAGCAGTGCATCCCGCAAGCTCACGCCTGGTCCTGCGGGAGAAAAACTGAGTTCCCTGGAAACATTAGGTGATCACCCTACACAGGGCCAAGGATGACAACCAGAAAAGACAGAGCCATACTGTCCCCCTAATGCATACTGCAGTTCGCACTAGTCTGGAGACTACCTCAATGGTGTCATAGAATGCCCTTGCCTGGTGTCTCACTGCCTCCAGACTCTGTGCAGAAAGGTGTATGGCCTGTCTGGTTGCCTCACAATCTGGCAGAGATGCTAGGAGCTGACCCAGCATCACCCACAGGTGCCTGCCAAAGAATACCTGGTGTGCAGCAATGCACAACACGGTGCGCACTGCTGAGAAGACTCTCTGACCCCAAATAAACTCAGATGAGTCTGACTCTGGGGTACGGCCGTGCACAGGGTGTTCATGCCCAGAGAGGGTGTCCAGGAGCTGGACCCCATAAGTGGGGTGTGACATGGCTCCTGGAGACCCCATGAGTGGGCAATACCTGCACTGGACAGGGGGCAGAGGGATGGAGCCAGATGTCTCTTGACTCCTCCGCAAAAGGCCTAGGCCATAGAAGTATGGCTCTGGAGTCATGATTGTACTCCCCAAGGAAGAACAGCATCAGGTATGCAGGATTATGGCCAGAGAAATGGGACAGCTGCAGCTCCCTCATCATCTCTGAAAAGAACTGCTGGTAACAGGTGTATTCAGCATCAGAGAAGAAATGGACGAAAGAATCCTCTTCCTCAGTGGAGGCAGACGAAGATGAAGAGGAACTGTACTCAGGGGGCAATGGTGCTAAGGTTTCAGGCTGGAAGATAGCCTGGTCCAATGCCCTCAGGTTAAGTGGGGATGGCACTCACCAAAGCCCTGTACTGTTCCCAGGTCAGAGGTCCAGTAGGATCAAAAATGCCTGGGGGGAGATAGGCAGGTCACGGCAGACTAGGCCAAGTCCTCTGCCAGGGCTATGAAAGCGAATAGGGGACTTCACCCGAGGGAAAAGGCTGTGCATCTTGTCCACTTGCAAACACCCAACTGTAGAGGGGTGATCCAGATGCTGCTCTTGGGGGAACCCCCAGGTGGGGAGATAATAATAATAAAATTTATTTGATTAAGCGCCTTTCAAAGTTTTCAAAGCGCTGTACATCAAGAAAAACACAAACATATTCAATACATACAATAAAACAGCTCTAAATGAATATTATAATACTACAATATAAAATTAAAACAAAGAAGAAAACGCCTTCTCCCATAGAAAAGTCTTTAGTGCCTGCTTGAAGCTCCCCACCATCCTGCTCTCCCGGAGCTGACGGGGCAGAGAATTCCAGAGGGTAGGTGCAGCGAATCCAAACGCACGAGCTCCAGAAGACTTCAAATTTACCCTCGGAATCTCCAGCAACCCCTCATCAGCCGAGGGGAGCTGTCTCAGAGGGGTGTACGGCATCAGGAGCTCTTTCAAATAGTCGGGACCTAGACCGTGTAGGGCTTTGTAGGTCAACAGACCCACTTTAAAGGTGATCCACCACTGTATTGGCAGCTAGTGCAGAGGCGCAGCACAGGGTAATATGAGAACTTCTGGATGCCCCAGTCAACAAACGTGCTGCCGCATTCTGCACTAGCTGCAAGCGGCGGATATCAACCCCAGGAAGTCCTAGGTAAAGGGAGTTACAGTAATCAAGGCGAGATGTCACAAAGGCATGGACCAAAACCGGCAGGTCGCTAGGTGGAACAAGGTGCCTAATCCTGGCAATGTTCCTAAGATGAAAAAATGCAATCTTGACAACTGCAGACACCTGATAACGGAGGGTCAGACCAGAGTCAAGCTCCACTCCCAGGTTACGCACTCGTTCAGAGGTGAGGATCTGGTCCACCCCTAGGATTAATCTAGAGAGGTGCCCAGTCCTCAAACCCTCTACCCTGCGACCCGGGTCCACCACCATAACCTCAGTCTTTCCCGGGTTCAACTTTAGACCGCTGGTATTCATCCAGTCTTGGATATCAGAGAGGCAGTTGTTCAGTACCGAGATAGCACTAACCTGGTCAGGTACAAAAGACAGGTAGAACTTGGTATCATCAGCATAGCAGTGAAACCTCAGCTCATACCGTCTTACAATGTCTCCGAGGGATAGCATATATACTGCGAATAACATGGGGGAAGCACCGAGCCCTGGGGTACCCCACAAGGCAGAGAGAAGGCCCCGGATGAGTACAAACCTCAGACCACTCTCTGCTTCCCTTCGAGGAAAGATGAAACCATCTGAGGACCGACATCAATAGTCCACAAATGGACTCAGGCGCTCGAGCAAGACCCCATGATCCACAGTATCAAAAGCTGATGATAGATCAAGGAGAACCAAAATAAGACGGTGTCTCCGATCTCTCACCATCAGGAGATCATTAAGCACCCGAACCACAGCAGTCTCGGTACTATGCCTCTTACGAAAACCAGACTGGAGAGGTTCGTATAAACTATGGATGGTCAAATGGTTATCCAGTTGGGCCGCCACAACTTTCTCAATAACCTTCCCCACAAAAGGGAGGTTAGAGATTGGCCTGTAGTTTGCTAGGTCATCTGGGTCTAAAGAAGCTTTCTTCAGAAGCGGGGTCACCGCCCCTTCTTTCAGAGAGCTAGGAAAAACTCCCATATCTAAAGAACACCGGATAATCCGAGCTAAGGCCGGGCCGATGATCTCACTACAACCCATAATCAGGGAAGTAGGGCCAGGATCCAAACTACAGCATGCTGGACGCATCTCATGGACAATCCTCATAGTGTCTACGAAATCCGGCAAGTCAAAGGTACCCAGGAAATTTCGGCTCTACGACAGGACACCGATCAACTGCAACAGCCTTGGAATGAGGTTGGAGGCACTCCCTCCTGATGTCTTCAACCTTATTTGCAAAGAATCAAGCAATCTCCTCACAATCAGTTTGTGTAAAGGCTCGACGGATCTGTTGACAGGCTGGGTTGCACAGTCTGTCAACAGTTCTGAAGAGCTGAGCCGGTCGATTCCGTGTGACAGAAATTTCCCTGGACAGGAATTCTGCCTTCTTATGGGAAATTGCTGTTTGGTAGAGTTTATAATGCTCTAGCAAAATAAGATGGTCGGCATCAGAGGTAGTCTTCCTCCAACGACGCTCCAACCTATGCCCCAACCTCCGCAGCCCTCTCAAAGCCCCATCAAACCATGGGGCAACGGGACGACGTGGAAGACGGCGAACACGGACTGGTGCAATCTGATCGAGTGCCATTGATATGGCCCTATTATAGGCCACTACCAGCTGCTCAGGATCAGTGCAAGACTCGCCAAACAACGAGAGGTCAATAACCGCCATCAGGTCTTCAGGGACAACGTCCCGCAATGGGCGGTACTTGACCAACTCCACAGGGGCCGACCTACCCAGGGGGGCCTCAAAACTGAACCCAACTGAGTAGTGATCGGACCAACCGACTGGTTCCACCACCAAATCGGAAGCCTCGATCCCCAGGAGGAAGACCAGGTCAAGAGAGTGACCTCCTTCTGTGTAGCGGAAACAACCTGTGTAAAGCCCAGAGATGTCATCTCCTGGAGGAAATGTTGACCAAAAGCGTAAGATTTGTCGCCGACTCAAGCACTGAAGTCACCCAGAACCATCAATCTGGGCGACTCCAAGGCCATGTCGGTGGCAAAATCTGCTATTTCCTGCAGAAAAAGTTTCTCATCACCTGGTGGATGATAAATGAGAGCAATCCTGCACCCTACACCAGCTACCACAGTGCACTCGAATGACCTGGCCTCCTCAACTGGTACACCAATTAGTCCCAATTCGGTCTTGAAACAGACCGCCACCCCCGTGATCCAATCTCGGGCGGTGTATAACTGAGTACCCGGTGGGAACAGCGGCCTCTAAAAGGGGGCGCATTCCCGTCCAACCAGGTCTCGGTAATGCAAGCCAGATCTGCCCTTGCAACAAAATCTGCAATAAGACCAGTCTTGTTGCAGACAGATCTGGCATTGCACAACAACGCCCGAGTTGGACGAGGTTGGTGAGTTGTCCCAACCACTTGCCCTCCAAAACTGGAAGTGCCCTTGGGTATGGGAACCAGAACGGGATTACCACGCTCAAGAAGCCATTTCGCCCCAGGGCATCTTCTAGGCCTAACCACCCCTATGGTAAAGCACTGCTCACTCCGCTGTCCACAACCCCCACCCTTCCAGTTCCCTTCCCTAGCCCACACCAATGATATGAGCGCGGTGTGGCAAGAGAAGGGGCAGAGGACATGGAGAGCGGAGGCCGAATAGCACAAGACAGGCGGGGCAGGCAGGCATATCAAGCTGCTCAAAATTAAAACAATAAATATAATAAAACTACCCGCAATCTTCCTACAACTAGAAAAAACTAACTAAAATAAAAATTAAACTTAACCGACACTCTAACACAAAACCTAATTAATTGTTTTATCCCTCAAGCCCTCTCACAGCCTGGAGGTCAACCAAAACAATTCTAAATTATTCCCAGGTCCTCTCACTACCTGGTACTTAAAACAATTAAACACTCTCACAGAACTGAACAAAATTAATAATAATTAAATCATAATAATAATGATAAAATAGTAAACATAGGGAATAATTTAAAAACCACCCTCCGGGACTCTCTCACCGAACCGGATACAGGTGGAGTAAAAGATGTTATATAGCACTCTCACTGCTCAAATTGTTCCCTCAAATAAAATATAATTATTAAACAAAATATAATTACAAACAATGAACGTCCTATCTATATGCAACAAGATATAAATATAATGTAACCCGCCCAACGTCAACAATATAGTTCAGTTTCCGAAAATCCAGGGTTTCAAAATCCACATCAGTTTGGCTCGATAAAAGGCCACCAGCAGGCCGCAGGATCCAGCCAGCCCAAAAGATCAGTGGCCCACTACTTCCACTCCAAGAGAGGCCAGCCCCCCGGCCGGCCGCCCCAGGAGTGTAGAGGAAGGGGAGATTAAGGACAGGCCCTCCAGCCTACCCCACTCCCCACCTCTGTGTGTGACACCGACCCAGGGCCCCCCAGAACACTGCAAGCCCAACTAATAGGCCCAGAAAAGTCGGTTTCTCAAAATAGCATTTAGACAGTCAGAAATGTCATTAAAAGTTTCAGAGTCACTTGTCTTGCAGGCTCTTCAGGACAGCTCCGTCAAATCACTAATCCCCACGATCCAACTGACCGAGAATAGATCCAAAAATAATCAAAGAACACAGCCACATAGATAAAATCCATATATCTAGGGTGTTGATTCGGAGCAGAGCTTAAGATCAGCCAAACAGCCATAAATCAGTCTGTCCTCTCATAGGACGAATGAATAATTCAAACCACACAGGAGGACATGATCCGAGCTCTTTAAAGAAAATAAGCGGCGTCTCCGGGACACTTCACTAAATAATACCAGGACTCTTCAGAAATCCCTGAAACACAGTACTAGACTCTCCAGATCTTCACCCTCGGAGCATCAAGCCTCTTCCCAGACGCCAAAAGTCCAATATCTCACTAAATTAAGACCCAACTCGTGTTGTTCAGCATTAAAACACTGAACACACCAGAACTCTCTGAGTCCTCGGCACCAAAACACCATGGCTCGTCCCAGGTTTCCTCGATTCAACCCCGGACAAGGTCCCGGCCCGTAAAGCAGAACAAAAAACGGGCCAAACCAAAACGGAGGACAACACGTAAGTGGACCGAGTCTGTTAACGAAAAGCAAGGCGGGCAAGCAAAACGAGTAGTAACAACAATAAGAAAAAACTACTCACCTTAGTAATGTTGTTTCTTCTACTGGAGTCTTGCTATATTCTGACATATGCAGTGAGTCCCAACCTTCGAACTGCCCCGGAGGTGAAAGAGTTAACTTTCCATGCCAGGCATGGAACGCTGAGCTCGAGCTCGGTTGAGACTCTGTCTGTTGTTCTTCAAACTCAAACCGTCAGATCTTTACGAGCTAAACTCACTAAGGTCCTGTGTGGAAGCTGTAAACCTACACTAGCCAACTGGCTACTAAACATAAAACACATTTTTTTGGTCCCAACACAAAGACTCAAGTCAGGAGACCCAAAAATGAAAACACAACACCCACTCACCCCAAAAAGAAGGGGTGAAACAAAAAGGTGGGCACCTACTAAGTGCCAACACTGCACTGCCCACCCACATCCCAAAAACAGAGGTTCTGAGAGGGGCAGGCAAGGGGGGGAGGTTAGAATATAGCACGACTCCATTAGAAGAAACAACATTACTAAGGTGAGTAATTTTTTCTTCAAACAACATGAAGTCTTGCTATATTCTGACATATTCAGACTACAAAGCAGTACCTCCATGGAGGAGGGACAGAACCTACTTAGGAAATAGGCTCTGAAGCACAGCTGTGCCAAACCGAGCATCACTCCTAGCCTGGATGTCCAGGGAGCATACCTCTCAACCTCTTGCCTCATAAATCAGGGACAGGGCTTAAAAACATCAGGGACGAAGACCCCCAAATCAGGGACAGATCTTAAAAATTGTTAATATTCACCCAGAAAGCTGATAGAATAAGGGGACTAGTGTAAAATACATTTTCTGAAGAACAATAAGTCTGTAACTTTAATGTTTGACATTATTTTGTGCTTACAATCTCCACTGTTCAGTCATAAAAACACAAATTTTATGAGGGACACAGGAACATTTGAGGCAAAATCAGGGACGTCCCTGAAAATCAGGGACAGTTGAGAGGTATGCCAGGGAGTAATGCTTGGTAAAAGTGTGAACTGTTTTCCAGGTAGCTGCTTGACATATCTCTAGAATAGGGATGTCCCTGACAGCAGCCAGGGAAGCAGCTGTACCTCTGGTAGAGTGAGCCCTCAGGCCTGAGGGAGGAACCTTACCCAGTTTTTCATAGCAAAATTGGATACAAGAGACAATCCAACTGGCAATGGATCTTTAGTGGCAGGTTTCCTTTACCAACCTCACCATAAGTGAGGAACAGTTGAGGAGTCAAACCCAGACCCTTGGTACACTCTATGTAGTAACTAAGGGCTCTTTTCACATCTAAACTGTGCCGTCTCCTCTCGCCAGAGGAGGAATGGTCAGTGAAGTACACTGGAAGAGACACAGATTGATTAAGGTGGAAATCTGAAACCACCTTAGGCAAGAACTTCCTGTTAGTCCTGAGGACCACCTTATCTCTATGAAAGGAGATAAAATCAGACTCTACTGACAAGGCTTGTAGTTCACTTATGCGTCTGGCAGAAGTGATGGCTACCAGAAACACAGTCTTCCAAGTCAAGTACTTAAGCTCTGCTGAAGATAAAGGCTCAAAAGGGGGTTGCATAAGCTGAGCAATGCAAACATTGAGGTCCCAGGCAGGGGCAGGGTCCCTGAATGGAGGGTTGGTGTGAAGCAATCCCTTGAAAAACTTGGAGAAAACAGGGTGAGCTGAGAGAGAACAGGGCTTACCTGCTGAAATAAAAGCAGACACAGCTGCCAGATGCACTTTCAGTGAAGCTGGTCTCAGCCCCAAGCTATTTAAGTGAACCATATAATCAAGGACTGTGGGCAGATCAGCAGATTCTGGGGAAATATGCTTCCCGCAGCACCATATGGAAAATCTTTTCCATTTAGAATTATAAGTAGCCCTGGTGGAAGGTTTTCTAGAAGCCTTCAGGATATCCATTACACCTTGGGAGAGGTGTAAATCAGCAAACTCTAACTCTTCAAGAGCCAGGCCTTGAGATTGAGAGATTTGAGGTTCAGTCCAAACCCTCCCCTGAGCACAGGTTAACAGGTTGTAATTCCTGGGAAGACACAGGGAAGATGGACTGCTAAGGACAGTAGGAGGGATACCAGGGCTGTCTGGCCCAGTCTGGAGCAATCAGGATCATCTTGCAGGGTTGAGATCTGATTTTGACTAGCACTTTGAACAGGAGAGGGAAGGGGGAAAGCATAGAGAAACTTCCCTCCCACTGAGAACTAAGGCATCCAGGGGACTGGAGCCCAACACTGGGGTCTGCAGCAAAAAAGGGAAGTTGGTGATTGTCTGGGGCTGCAAAAGATCTATCTGGTGGGGTGCCCTATCTGGAAAATATCACCTCCAAGACTAGGGATCCAGTGACCATTCGTGATGGCCCTGGGAAATCCTGCTGAAAGCATCTGCCAGGACATTGTCCTTTCCTGGGAGGTGAACTGCCGTGAGGGAGGTGTTCAGGGAGTAAGCCAGAGACCACAACTTCATTGCTTTGGTGCACAAGGCCGTAGACCGAGTGCCTCCTTGCTTGCTATGTACCACATTGTGGTGGTGTTGTCTGTTCTGACCTGTACAACTTTGTTCTGAACAGATTTGGAAAAAGCTTGAAGTGCTAGAAATACTGCTCTGAGTTCCAACAGATTGATATGGAGCAGAGATTCCTGAGGGGACCACAACCCCTGGGTGGTCAGGTCGCCCGAGCCCCCCACCCCAAGAGGGAGGCATCTGTAGTAAGGATTAAAGAGTGAGACTGAGTAACAAAGGGAACCCCTTGTCTCAAATTGTTCTGATCCTGCCACCACTGTAGGGCCTGGATCAGGGTTCGAGTTACTGGGATCAGTTTGGTCAGAGGGTCCTTCCTTTGAGACCAAAAGGCTCTTAAATGGAACTGAATGTCCCTCATCTGAAATCTTGCTCCCTGCCCTACTGCTGTAGAAGCAGCCATGTGCCCCAGGAGCTGTAGAAAATGCCTTGCTGGTCGAGACACCTGCAGGGTGAATGAGGAGGCCAGAGAGACCAGTGTCCTTGCTCTGTCCAGGGGAAGGAAGTCTCTGGCCTTCTCTGTGTCTAGCTCTGCGCCTATGAAGGTGAGGAGCTGGACAAGCTCTAGAACTGACTTTGAAAGATTTAGAAGGAAACCCAAAGAAGTGAGCAGTTGCTGAGTTATCTGTAAGTGTAACTTGACTTGGTCTGGGGACTGGCCTACATTGAGCCAGTCATCCAGGTAAGGGAAGATGGCAATTTTCTGCCTTCTTAGAGAAGCAACTACTACTGCCAGGCATTTTGTGAATACCCTCGGAGCAGAGGTGAGGCCAAATAGCATTGCTCTGAACTGGTAATGGCTTGAGGGCAGCTCGAACCTGAGGTACTTTCGATGGGAGCTTCTGATGAGAATATGGAAGTAGGCATCCTTGAGGTCCAGGGACACTAGCCAGTCCCCTGGCCTTAGAGAGGGTAGAATAATTCCCAGAGTTACCATTTTGAATTTTGGTTTTAAAAGGTGCTTGTTTAAGTATTTGAGGTCCAGGATGGGCCGCCATTCTCCCGTCTTTTTTGGGGCAAGGAAGTACCTGGAATACAATCCTTTGCCCTGGTGTAGGGGTGGAACCCTTTTCACAGCTCTGAGAGCTAGGAGGGAAGAGACCTCTGCCTCTAAGGTAAGTGCCTCTGATGGATGTGCAGGTGGAAAGGATCTGGTTCTCATCTTTGGAAACTTTTTGAAGCTGAGAACCAGTCCCTGGCTTACTACTTCCAGGACCCATTTGTCTGAGACTGAACCGACAGGTTACGGTTTAATTTTGGTTGGAAACTGAGAAAACGGCACTTTAACTGACAAAATGAACCGAGCAGAAGGAGAAATCTCCGGAGCGACTGTTCAGTGAGGCGGAGTAAAGAATCTGACGGTTTGAGTTTGAAGAACAACAGACAGAGTCTCAACCGAGCTCGAGCTCAGCGTTCCATGCCTGGCATGGAAAGTTAACCCTTTCATCTCCGGGTCAGTTCGAAGGTTGGGACTCACTGCATATGTCAGAATATAGCAAGACTTCATGTTGTTTGAAAATAACGCCGCAGCAGGATTAAAAGAGCAGCAAAAATTACAACAAATAAAATAAAGTGGGCAAGGTGAAATAAACGAAACGAAACAGAGCAGAGCAGTTCAAAGTGGCTAGCCCAGTGTGGCCGCCATCTTGCCTCTACTATGAGATCAGAGCCATAGTGATCCCACATGGTGGCTCCTATCCCCACCTACCGCAGGCCCAGATGGTTCGTGGGGGCGGGGTCCAAAGGACCAGAGTCAACACTCGGACTCGAGAGCCACCAGCCACTCTAGATGAGGAATGCGACGTCGACTGGAACTTACCAGCTCCCACTTCACCTGAACGGACTCTGTCCCGTGGTCTAGGCCTAAGGGCATCAACTGGAGACACCAGAGATGCTCAGATGATCAGGAGTTAGTGACAAATATCCTTTATCTGTTTGAAAATTACTCTCATTTCTGTAAGCGTGCCATTATTAACTTTAGTAACCTAATATTTTTGGTACTTAAGTATATCTTTTAGGCAATCTTCTTGTGGAATTTTTGCTAAATTGTGCTCGTTATATGTAAGGGTACTAGGGTTTGTGCTTAGTCACGTTTTGGAAATATGATGCCACTTTTTAGTAATTAAATCATCACAGGTAAAACTACTTATTCAGGGTGGTGGTTAAATGTAAATAATATTAAAAACATGGAGGCTCTCACAGCCATACTCAGACTCCGAACAGACCAATTTACCTCTAGGTGGCTCCCATTCTACGAGTACGTAGAGGCTAGAAAAGGCACCCCAGTGCTGGACCAGTTCCTGCTGAGATAGGCTGGATAAGCCACCTGATCGAGGGAAGCAAGGGGATCACCCCCACAGTGCCTATCGCCAGCCTGCAAGACTGCATTTCATTTTGTATTGTTTTACTTTACTCCATTTTATCTCTTTTAATTCTAATCTATTTCAATGTTTATTACTCTAGCTGAGATTTTTCTTGGCTAATAGTTTTAGCTGTTCTTAGGAATAAAGTTGGGGAATAACATTAAGTTTATACTAATTCCCCAAATTAAGATGGAGGAGACATTCACCCCCCTTTTTCCCCCCAAACCCCCTCCCCTTTCCCCTTCCTTCCCCCTCCTCTCTCTTTTGTTTAGTTATGGAAGAGTTTGAACTCAACTATGTACTGACTGTATTAATTTTTTAGTATAGAAGGTAGAATCTGAAGTAGAAAAGACACAAGACAATTAGTTGGATGATCTGAATTTTATATTAGTTTATTAGAACAGATCGACTGTAAGACTGCCAAGAATAGTTGATCTAGAGGAGAGAAATGATGTAGGAGAGTATTTCCCAGTGGAGAAAGAACGAGAACATCGGTGAGTAAAAGTTCAATGAGAGCAGACTCCATTATTTCATCCAACCTACAATATAAAACAAAAAGCAAAATTAAACCAGTATAATAGGCTTAAAAACATATGATAATAAATTATAACATGTATGGAGTGGATAAGAATTTTGCTCAACAAGAAATCTGACTATTGCAGCATTAATTTCTATTCTTATTTTTAAACAATTGTATGTCTTTTCTATATCTGGATGTAATGAAGTTTATTGTATACTGGAATGGAATATGGAAAAATAATAAAAATTAAGTTACAAAAAAAATCATTCTAGGGACATGGATATGTTGTTCATCCACACTCATTGGCAGTATCCTTGCCGCTTTAAATCTTGCCGGAAGGTCTTCAAGCTTGCTCCTCCCACCCACCCGGGTGGTATAACTCTCGGCTCCGCCCCATGACGCCAGATCTTCCTTACCGCTTGGAAGCTCAGGTTCCCTCCTTAACGCTCTGCGTTTGTGACTGGTTCCTATTTCTCCGTTTGCGGATTTAAAAATAATACTTTGCAAAAAGACTTCAGTCTTCGATCCCTCGCGGCTGCGATGGATAAATCGACTCCCGGATTTCGGAGATGCCCATGCGGGCAGAAGATGTCTCGGACGGATCCACACTCCACGTGTGTCTACTGCTTAGGCCTTGAGCACGACCCGCAGGCTTGCGACCTGTGCTCATCTTTCTCGCCTACGCCCCTAAGACCGTGTGCCTCGATGTGCAACTGGGCCGCCCCGAGCGTTTCCCTCCGGTGAAGTCCAAGGAGGCCCGGTTGGCGGTGTCGCTGGCGTGGTATTCGGCGGATCAGCTCGAGGATGGTCGCCCTCGAAGAAGGCGGCGCAGGCATCTTCCTCGGCCGCGCATTTATCCCGCCTCTCTGGGTTCTTCCTACACGGCTTCCTTTAAGGAGCTTTGTCTGTCCCTCTCCACTAAAGGAGAAGGGCCTGCGCCTGCTGGACCTTTTCTCGGTCCAAAAAGAAGGACAGGGTAGTCCTCCGCCGACGCTCTTGGGAGCGGGAAAGGTCCTTTCTCCGGCCGGGCCGACCGTCAAGCTTGCGGCGACTGCTCGGCCTCGGCCACTGGCCTCACGGTGTCCCCGTCAGGTCAGTTGACCGAGACTCCCACTGATGAAGTCGAGATTTTTCTCGACCCATTGGACGGGCTGTCGCCTTTAGCAGCCGAGATTCCCCTCTCCCCGGTTCCCCCGGGAGGAGTTGAGGATCCCGTGGGCTCGCCTGTGCCTCCGGTTCCGGAGCCCTCGGATGGACCTTCCGAGCCGAAGGGAGTGTCGGTTCCGGCCGACACCTCCCTGCACCGACCCCGGAAATTCCGGGACTCTCGGTCTCGGTCTCGGACCTCTTCGCGGTCCAGCCGTTCCCACCGTCATAGGCGGTCTCGGTCTCGGCACCGCGGTAAGCGGCGTCGCCGCTCGTCCTCGTCCTCCTCCTCGGATGAGGGGAGGCTTCGGCGTAAATTACGTCGACGGTACGAGGACCTTATGTTGCAACAGCTCCTCCTGGCCGGGAATAAGCCGACTCCGGCGCCTTCCCCGGCCATTAAGTGGCTGTCACCGGAACGGCCGACACAACCCCTCGACTTGCCCGAGGAGCCTATACCCAGGCCGGTTGTTCGGCCAAAACCAGCTGCTCCACCGATTGCGGTGGAACCTCCGCCTCCACAGCCACCAATTGGGGCTCCGACCAAGGATTCTCGGTCGGCTAAGGGTCTACCCCATCGGCTGTCAGTTACCCTCACTCCCGACCGACCTCGGCAGGTGAAGGGTGGCTCAGGCCAGAGGCAGCTCTTCGAGGACTCTTCCGAGTCCGAAGATGATTCCTCCTTCTTCTCCAAGCGACTGGACTTGGAGTCTTCAGGAGGTCAGCCAATGGACGATAGCCCGTCGTCCTTCCTAGGACTGCTTCGGCTCATCTCGGAGTCTACCGGGATGGAGCTCGAACCCGTTTCCAAACGGGCCAGGTATCCCCTCACGGAGATTCTGGACCGAGGGGATTCTCCGACGGAGGCTTTTCCGGTGGCCGAGGCCATAGTGGGTCCAGCACTGGAACTTTGGCAGCGCCCGCTTCCTGCCCTGCGCCGGCCAGGATGGCCAGGAAGATGGCGGTCCCCTACCGTTCCTTGTCCGTTTCGAACACCCTCTGCTGAGGGGTTGGTTACCGACAGCTGCCTGCCGCCGGCAACGCCAGGGATGTGGACAACCTCCTGACAAGGAGTCCAAGAAATTGGACTATGTCGGGCTGAAAAGTCTACGCTATGTCCTCTCTCGGCCTTCGCCAGGCCAGTTCGGCCGCCCTCATGGCACATTTTTCTCATGCCCTGTTGGGCTCCTGGATGAGGTCATCCTCATCTTCCCACGATCTGCAGACTACGGTTACAGGTGCGGGACCAGGGCAGGGCAGTGGCCAAACAGCAGCTCCAGACTGCTTTGGATGTAGGGGACTCATGTGCCAGATCGGTGGCGGCCGCAGTGGCTATGCTGGCTGGGCTTAGCTGAGGATATCCACCTTTACTCGGATACCCAGCACAAGTTGGCGGATGTTCCTTTTGGGGACTGACCTCTTCGGCCCTGGGGTGGAAGGTCACCTGCAGAGGATCGAGAAGTCCAATGCCACCTTGACTCGGTCTCTTCCGCTCAGAAGGACAAAGGCCGCAAACCACAGCCTAAGCCCTTTCGTCTTCTGTGCCCCTCGGGCCCCGCCCAGCAACGCTAGGCCAGCAGGCTCGCCTTGGCATCCCAAACCCAAGCCGCCGCTTCCTCTAACAGGAGGCAGGGGAGAGGCCCAGGAGGTCCTTCGGCCGGTCCCTCCTCCAAGCCTGCCCAGTGACGGGCTGAGGGTGTCGCCCCATCCCCGCCACCTACTCCCTGGTCCCCTGGGGGACGGCCCGCACTCCGTTCCACCTGGTCCGCTGTTACCACGGACAGGTGGGTCTTGGAGGTGGTGGGAAGAGGCCTGCCTCTGGAATTCGAGCAGGCACCACCCTTCAGAGCCGTCGCCCCTCGGGGGGCTTCGGGATCCCCAGCCTCACTGGCGGCTCGTCGAGCCGACATCACTCTCCTCCTCCAGAAGGAGGTGGTAAGAGAGGTGGTGGACCCTCCTTCAGACCCAGGGTTTGTGTCCAGGTACTTCCTGGTTCCGAAACGGACGGGGGGCTGGCGCCCCATTCTCGACCTACACGACCTAAACAAGTTCCTAAGGTCTCGAACCTTCAGGATGGTCACTCTGGCTCAGATAATACCATCCTTGAACGCGCGTAGGTTCTGCTCTTCTGACTTGCAGGACGCGTTTTCACGCCCCTATCCGTCTGGCCTCACCAGATCCCTTCGCTCGAGCGGAAGGATCTCTCTTCAGTTCCAAGCCATGCCCTTCGGCTTGTCTCCAGCTCCCAGGGTCTTC
This sequence comes from Neoceratodus forsteri, assembly GCA_016271365.2. Classification (NCBI taxonomy): domain Eukaryota; kingdom Metazoa; phylum Chordata; order Ceratodontiformes; family Ceratodontidae; genus Neoceratodus; species Neoceratodus forsteri. The sequence continues at coordinate 263,881,745 of CM057451.1, read as the reverse complement.
ACCAAATGCATGGCAGTGGTGACAGCATTCCTGCGGCGCCGAGGGGTCCGGTGTACCCTACCTGGACGACTGGCTGATAGCAGCTCCCTCCAGGAAGGAGGCGGGAGTGGTCCAGAGATCTGGCCCTCCAGGTCTGCTCTCAACTGGGCCTCCTTATCAACGAGGCCAAGTCGGAACTCGAGCGAGGCAGGTGATTTTATTCATCGGGCGCAGCTCGACTCTCTTGAGCCAGGCGCGGCTCCAGCGGACAGGGCGAGGTTCTTTCTCCTTTGCCCGATCATTTCTGGTTGGGCAATTCTTCTCCGGGACTTCCTCGCCTCCTGGGTCTCATGGCGGCCTGTACCAGCGTGGTCCGTGGGCTCTGCTGGAACATGTCCCCTTCAGTGGGGACTGGCCAGCCAGTGGTCACAACGCCAGCATCCCTTGGACTAGCTTGTGTCGGTGACACAGGGATGTGGAATGCTCTCCAGTGGTGGACCGCTCCAGATCATTTGCAGGAGGGCATCCTGCTCGTCTCGCCTGAGCCGGCGGTCTCTCTGTCGACCGATGCCTCTCTGATGGGTTGGGGTGCCCATCTGGGGGAACACCGGGCTCATGGCCTCTGGTCCCCGCGGGAGTCCCGATGCCACATCAACCTGCTGGAGCTCCGAGCTGTCCGCCTAGCTCTCACCGCCTTTGCTCCGTTCCTCCGGGGTCAAGTGGTCCGAGTCCAGACGGACAATACCACGACCATGTACTATCTAAACCGCCAGGGCGGGACGCGCTCCATGCTTCTATGCAAGGAAGCTCTCCGCATTTGGTCACTCGTGCGCAGCCTGGAGGCGGATCTCCTAGCCATTCATGTGGCAGGAGCCTCCAACACCCTGGCCGATGCCCTGAGCCGGATAGGGGCTGCATCCCACGAGTGGTCTCTCCTGCCGGAGGTAGTACAGCATCTGTTCTCCCTTTGGGGCACACCTCAGGTGGACCTGTTTGCCTCCATGGAGAACGCGAAGCTGAGTCTGTTCCATGCCCGCCTCCTCAGCAGGGCTCGCTGCAGGGGATGCCTTCGAGGCAATGGACCCCGGCTTCTTTTACGCTTTTCCCCATTTCCCTTGATCCACAAGGTGCTTCTCAAGGCGAGGAGGGACAAGGCGAGGTGATTCTGATAGCCCCAGACTGGCCTCGCCAGTTCTGGTACCCAGATCTCCTCAGTCTCAGCTCCAGGACTCCGCTGCAGCTTCCAGCTCGCCGACCTGCTCTCAGTCAATCAGGGAAGGTGTTCCATCCGGACCTTCAATCCCTGCACCTGACGGCCTGGTTCCTGAGCGGCTAGAGTTCCAGGCTTTGGGTCTTTCGACGAGGTCCTCAATGTAGTTGGGCGTCCGTGAGTCGACCAGAAAATGCTATGCCTTCAAATGGAAAAGGTTTTCCATTTGGTGTCAGGGCAAGGGCTTGGACCCTTCCTCCTGTTCCTTGGCAAGCATCTTGGACTATTTATGGTCCCTTTCTAGTCAAGGGCTTAGGTCGACGACCCTAAGGGTGCACCTGGCAGCCATCTCTGCTTGCCGGGCGCGGGCCGGGAAGCAGTCGGTGGCGCAGGAGAAGGTGGTCTGGCGCTTTTTCAAAGGCCTTGATCACATTTCCCCTCCGGTGCGGGAACCTCCACCTCCGTGGGATCTACTGCTGGTACTGGCAAAGCCTGCGGGCAAGCCATTATCGAACCTATGCACAGGTGTGCTTCTCTCACCTGTCGTGGAAGACCGCCTTCTTGGTGGCTATCACGTCAGCCAGAAGGATGGGAGAGCTCCAGGCGCTCCATCGAGTCTCCTTACCTGGTCTTCCACAGGGACAGGTTGTCCTGCGCCCCACCCGAAATTCCTTCCGAAGGTGGTGTCGGAGTTTCACCTTAACCAGGTGTTGACTCTGCCGGTGTTCTACCCCAATCACACCTCGGAGGTCGAATACAGGCTCCATACTCTGGATCCTAGAAGGCGCCGCTATTATAAGGAGCGACGGCTGAAATTGGAGAGGTTCGCCAGCTGTTTGTCACCCTACGCTGAAGCCGCGTCTGGCAGACCTGCAGCCAAGCGGACGATAAGCAGGTGGGTAACCTCTGCATAGATCTCTGCTATAAGTTAGCGGCATGGAGCCTCCCAGAGGATAAGAGCTCATTCTACCCGCCATACTGCTGCAACGGTGGCTGCTTCCAGGGACGTCCCTATCCAGGAAATCTGCAGGGCTGCTACCTGGAAGTCAGCAAACACCTTCATTACCCACTACCACATCGACCTTGAGTCACGCCGGGATGCTGGTTTTGGGGCCTCGGTTCTCCAGTCTTTCTTTCCCAAGTAAGTATATGGGTGTGCCTTGCCTCCCTCCTCCCAGAGAACTGCTAGGAGTCTGCCAATGAGTGTGGATGAACAACATATCCATGTCCCTAGAAATACAGGTTACTCACCTGTAACAGGAGTTCTAGGAATGGTATATGTTGTTCATCCCTACAGGCTCTCGACCTCCACGCTGACGCACAACCTGAGCTTCCAGCGGGCCAGATCTGGCGTCATGGGACGGAGCCGAGAGTTATACCACCCGGTTGGGTGGGAGGAGCAAGCTTGAAGACCTTCCGGCAAGATTTAAAGCGGCAAGGATACTGCCAATGAGTGTGGATGAACAACATATACCATTCCTAGAACTCCTGTTACAGGTGAGTAACCTGTATTTACAGGTGTGTTGCTATAAAAGGATTACTACCCTAGTGGGCACTATCCTGTAGAAAAAGCCAAAAGGCGAAACACCGTAAAGAGGATTTACCTGCCCCTGAATGCTGTCTGTGACTGTGAAGTCTGGCAACTTGCAATAAAAAAGGAAAAGGTAAAGATTATACTTGGTGCGTGTATTATTATTTTGTGTGAGAAAGCAAGTGTCGTGACTTTTGCAACTACTGGACTGATATCTGTCACCCAATCTTCTGAGCGGCTCTGGTGTCTCAGACTGATCACAGATTTCAGCAACACCTGAGGGATTCCTTAGTGGGCAGCCAGCAAATGAACGGTGATGTGAGAATGAGCGCAGCAGCACAAGGAGTTCCAAGCACAGCAAGCAGTTCGGGGCAGTGAGCTTTACTGAGAGTATTTTTTAAAACTTAAGCAAGGATAACTGTTTTTCTTTCCTGGGGCTACTGTGGAGACACAACCGGTGCAACGCTGTGTTAACAACACAAAAGTAAATGATATGAGGACCACATCCTTTAATTATGAGAAAACTTCTCTAAGATCACAGAGGCTGTATTCTGAAAATAAATCGTGTACCGAGACATCTGAGAATTACTAAGTCCCCAACGTATGCCCAAGAAAAAGCTGACTTATAAGCAATTGGAGGGACATTCCTCATGAGGCATTGATAAAATAGATGCAGTTGATCCTCAGGGATACTAAAAAAAAAAACAGGAGGAGACTGAAAAGGAGCTCTAGGAAAAGGAGAGTGTACTGGACACTGCGAAAAAACACACAGACGTTTGACAATTTTAAAAAAAGAACTTCAGGGAATCATACAAGACCGTGATAATGATACTACAGTGTCAGTGGCTCAGCAGGTAGCACACTCACCTCTGAGGCTGGGAGATCAGAAGGCTGTGGGTTCTATCCCCACACCAGGCACTTGGGTTAATATCCCAATACTGACACTGCAGTACAGCATGAGGGGGGTGCTGCACTCCTGAGGTGTCGTCCTTCAGATGAGACATTAAACCGAGGTCCCATCTGCCTGTTCTGGTGGTAATTCAGGTGGATGTTAAAGATCTCATGGTACTTCTCAAAAAAAGTAGGGGAATTTGTTTATTCAAGAAAATTATACAAAACTCAGAAACAAGGGAAAAGAAAGATACAGTACAGTCTCTCAAAAACAACATCACACGAGAAACAAAGGTTCAAGTAATAGGAACATCAGTATCCGTAATCCACGATGAGTTCCTCCAATTATGCAATAAGGTCCTCCCATCCCACAATTTAGCTTCATTATTATAGATAAGGCACAGTTCAGTAATAACATTACGTAAGAGTTCCACATAGGAAATATGTTTTTGTTGCAAGGTGAAAAAGACACCTAATATTCCATACATACCATTTGATGACTGTAAATACAACATTTAAGGTACTCTGTTCCCATTTCTGCCAACGGGAGGAGTACACCCCATACAGCAATGCTTTATATGTAACTGATAAGAAAACATCATTCCAAGCACGAGATAAATATAACCAAAAGGGTTTTATATAGGAGCAAGAGAAAAATAAATGATCAAAAGTCTCAAGTTGCTGGATGCCCAGGGCCCTGGAGCAGTATCTATCTGTCAGCTGCTTATGTTTTTGGTTGCTTTTGACATTGAGCCGCTCATGGCAGCACAGCCAGTGGACATCCTTCAATTTAGGAGAGATCTGTTTTTCAATCACCAATTTCTGTAGACTTTGTAAATGAAGGTCAGGGCATTTTGGAAAAGTAGTAGGAACAGAAAAGTGCATCAACAGTACTCCACGGTATAAACCCTGCTTTGAAAGTGTAAGCAATTGCGCACTGGTTATCTTCCAAGCTTTAAATTTAACAAAGACTTCCCTAAGATACGGGGGCACCAATGAGTGTCTCTTTAGAACAGTCAATCATCCAGCTGTCCAGGAGGAAAACCAAGGCCGTATGGATTGAAACAAAAAAACAGACCAGGGCTTCAAAACATTTCCCAATAAAGGGCGAATGTTAGTAAAAAAAAAAACTGACAATAAAAAAATAAAATAGGATTTACCATACCCAAACCCCCGGAACGGGTTGATAAATGAAGAATATTCCTGTTGATGGAATTAAGGCGATTGCCCCAAAAAGACTGAAAAAAAATACTTAACAGGGTCGTCTCATTTAGTCTGGGCGGGGGAAATATATTGCTCACGAACAAAAACAAAGGCAATAAATATGTCTTCACTAGGTAAACCCTTTTGGCCTTACTGAACTGCCACTTATTCCAATTCACAACCATCACTTTTCCCATGCATATTTTCTTATCCCAATTAAACAGATCAGGATCTGAGGCACCAAAATCAATTCTGAGAATCCGTATCGGGTCTCTCGTCAGTGCAACACCCAAGATATCTGCAATCAGGTGGGGGCCTTTTCCCAGTTCCCGACCTTTACATTTTAATCTATTTAAAGATGTGCCTGAGATCCTGCCATATTCCTCACAAATCTGAAGCGAGATGCTGCTTGCTGATCAGGGGCAAGAATGCAGAGATCATCCGCATAAGCCATTGCAGAAAAAGAAACTGGGTCCCCAGCTACTGAGATCCTAGGAAGTATCATATTCAGCCTACGCAACAGTTGGTCAATGCTGAAGATGTACAATAATGGGCTGAGGGGGCAGCCTTGTTTAACACCTTTCCGAACAGGAATAAGGGGGCCCACATACCCATTAACCAAAGGGGAAACCGTAGCATGTTTGTAAAGCTTCTGCATCCAACCAATAAAGGTACTTGGTATATTATATGTTTGCAATGTTAACCATAAAAAGGAGTGATTTACCAAATCAAAAGCATTTTTCTGGTCTAAAGAGAGGACAAACCCATTCAGTGTCTGCGTCAGGTCTAGTTCAAAAAGACCCCTCAGCAGAATCAGTTGATCCGTAGTATCTCTCCGTGAAATCAGGTGCTGGGCTACCACAAGGAGGCGTTTATTCAGAATTTTAGTCAGTATCTTAACCTCCACATTAAGGAGACTAATAGGTCTCCCAATTCGATAACTCCTGCTTATCTCCCTTTTTGTGAAGGAAGATCAAAGTCCCCACAACCATGTCCAACGGGAAATCAGAGTCGGTAAGCAAAAATTTAAACATGTCAGTTGAGTTCTGAAGAGATATCAAGGCTCAAAATTTCAAAAAGTCCCGACGGCAGTCCATCCCTGCCGAAGGCCTTTCTGGTATTCAATGTCCCAATTGCTAACCCTGCTTCCATGAAGGAAATGGGTTTAATGAGATCTGTCGTAACCGAGGGTGGACAATCTGGTACAACAATTTGTTGTAAAAATCGAACCATAGGCTCCATGCTGTGTTCAGTGTCTTGGAACAACGACTGTGTGTAATTAGTGACTTCAGTCAATATATCCCGGAGTGTTGTCTTGCTAGAGCCATCCTGCCCTTTAACTGACTCAAAGACCTTCCTCCGAACCCTGTCTTTACAGGTAAGGAACTGGCAAACCGAAGCTATAGTTCCTTGGGTGCCAAATCCCTGCTGAGTTTTTAAATTTTGCATACATCTAGAATGATAATTCTGCATCCGTGCCTTAATGGTAGTGATTTGTGCAGAAAAATCATGTCTTGTAGTATGGGCCAGGGAAATCAAGTGTTGCAACTTTTTTCTGTGTAACATACGAATGTGCCAGCAAAAACAGACCACCCGGTCAATCTAAGTCTGCAGCTAGCACCCCTAGTTTGCAGCTGCTCCACCCCCCCCCCATGTCATCCCACTGCCACCCCCACTCCCTACCCTCACTCTCCCCTGCTTCCTGTCCCATGCCCTTTGAAGCTGTTCACAGATTTACATGATACCACCATTCTGGTAGGGTGTTCCATTTTGCTACCACCTCTGTGAAATAGTGTCTCCTCATTTCTTTCCTAAATCTCTCCCCCATTCTTAGCCCATGCCCCCTGGTGACCCTCCCCCTCCTGTAAAAGGTAAGTGCAATAGTCACGATCCTGAAGATGTTTTCCAAGGGATTTCAAAAGGTGCACCAGATCACGCTTTGTATCCAGCCACCATTGCACAGGATCCTCGTACATATCCCAGACAAATTTTCGAATAACAATAGAATAAGTCAGCTGTTGCCGAACTTCCTCCTTCAATAAGAGAGAGGAGCTCAGCCTCCAAGAGCCTCTACTACACAGTTGGGGGGTATTCGTACCAAAACTGACGTAGAGTTCCCTGTGATCAGAATACTCCACTGGACACACATGGGCAGAAAGTAAAGTTAAAGTTTTACTGACAAAAAGAAAGTCGATGCGGGTGGCATGCAACCCTCTAAAAAACCTGGGGTCCAATTTTAAATGGATGTGACGGTAAGCATCCACCAGATCCGCTGTCTGCAAAATACTAACTAAACAAGTCGTATCACAGAATAATTTACTCGTGCTCACGCCCCAACCTCTGTCAGCAACAGTCAAACCACAATTAAAATCCCCACCCCAGACCACACACCTAGAGGTATGAAGGTAGGGTTGTATAGTTTTAAACAATCCCACTCTGTCAGCTTTCTTCTGGAGAGCCTATATGTTTATTAATCGAAAGCAAATGCCTTTAAACACAAAATCCAAAATTAAAACACGACCCAGGATAAGGTCATTCACTTTCAGCACCTGGACAGAAATGTTATGGAAAAGTACTGCCACTCCTGAACATTTCTCTAATCCAATAGACCAACAGGAAATGCCCATTTGCCACCATTTTGTGGAGTATGACACTTCTGCCACCGTGTGAAGTCTAGTGTCTTGTAGAAGCATAATCTCAGCCCAACTTGTGTAAAGGTGGGAAAACACCGCCCCTTGCTTTAATTTATTCTGAATACTGTTGACATTGATAGAACAACACGTCAGAGAAATGTTCATCAGAAGGATGTCAATTGTGGGGGGCCTACACCTTACAGTGGTTTACACTTGCTCATCCACTTTTTCCATAAGGTATGTTGTTTGGGGGCGTCGTGGGGAGGGTCCGCCTTCTGACTCGGAACCAGATGCCCCCTCAAGGTGTTCAGACTCGGGTTGAGAACCCTCAGAATCAGCGTCGGAAAGTTCAGGGGATGGTTGTGAAGCCTGGTATCTGTTGTAGGTTGGGCATTCAAACATTTTAGGGACTTTTGAGGCAGGCTGTCCCCCCTTCACATTACGATGGGTAACCATTTTTCCAACTGGCTGCTTCCCTTTCGTAGACTTAGATGGTGGAAGGGGAGGGACATCGTGGCGGGAGAACAGGAATTACCTCGACCTCCATAATAGGTGTGTCACACTCACTGCCATCACTGTGGACCATATCCTCAATCAGGACTGGTGCAGACTCGGCATGAGCATCAAGTGGTTGCTCCGCTTCAGGCGGTGGGGATCTCGTGACAAGGGAGCGAGAAATCGAATTAGTGGAGTGGGATCTCTGAGCAACAGAGACAAGGAGACGCTGTTCCTCTGAATCAGCGGTCATGTTCTGCTTGTATGCTGCCTCAGGACAGGTAGAATAAGAGTGCCCAGCCGTGCCACAAAGGCTAAAAATCACAGTGTTTCTACAATGGCTACTGACATGCCCCAATTCATTGCAGAGTGTACAACGCAGCTTAACACAGATGCTGCTGATATGATCTGCCCTCCCACATTTGTAACACGTCTTGGGCTGCCCAATATAAAATAAGACACCCCTGTCTCTGCCTAAGAACACACAATTCAGCAAATGTTGTAATCCGGTATCAGATGAGTGCAGAATAACTTTAATCTTCCACTCCCTGTCCATATATACTCGCCATCAAATATTGCCTCTGGATGACCTAAAACAGTACACCTCTGCGTCAACCAGTACACCAAATCAGTAACACTAACCCCCTCGTTCCTAAAAAAAGTCTGTAACAGTTTTGTGGGCCGGTTTTGTTAGAGGAATGACCTCAAAGGGGGGATCATAAGGGATGTTTCTTCACTTTATTGTATTTTTCCCAGAACTTTTCAAGATGCTAGTAAATTTAAAACTAACATCAAAGTTAGGCTCTCCAGACACATGAATAAGTGCATAAAATTCCAAAGACTGAAAAAGCAAATTTCCTTTCAACAAAGTATGTGCCACATAACGTCTATCTGGAAATATCTCCATGCCACCCTTGTAAATTAACCGAACAGTATTATGCCTCTTCGCAGCATATGTAGGAGACTGAAAAAAAGAGGCAGAAGTCCGAGGAGGTGGATCAGGTTCTGTAAAGGAGGGTTGGGATGGAGGAAGATCCTCCTGGTGGGTCTGGGGAGTTACAGTTTCCAAATGTTCCAATGACGGTAATCCCTGACACGCAGGATCCCCAAGTCCAGGGTCTCCAAATGATGGTGACTGAGTCAAAGGCAAGCATAAGACAGAGTTCTGCGTGAGGTGTAATTCTGGGAGAAGGTCCAGTGGGTTGGCACAGGAGGCTGCAGTAGTAAGAGGGTGCAAACCCAAGTTCGCAGGGGTCGTACCTGACTCAGCAGGTTGTTGGTCATGAGGTGGCTTAGGTACCACAGGACGGAAAGGCAGATTTTCCACTTCCCATAGTCACTCCAGGTATCATTATGGGGGGGGGGGAAGAGAGATCCATTTACTCATGTCAACATTCTTCACCCACCCAGCAGATCTCAAAGCAGCGTCTACTGACCACGATGCTCCGACCTGCTCTGCCCAAGATTGAGCAGGTCGATCCTTTTGTCTAGACAATGTTAACAGCTTGCGCTTTTCAGCACTGACCCAAAAGAAAACACAGTGGCATTAGTTTGGTTAAAAGCAGTAGAAAAAAACAGTACCTGATGTGGGTTCTGACTGTGCCTATGTTGCAGCACTCGTCACCGATGTTTCCATGTTTACCAGTCTAGTGGGAGGCGGCTGATCCGTCTTGTCATCAGACTTCTGCAATGCCGTGACCAATGCCTCCGATAGCTGTTTCTTTGTCAAAAGGAATTTCTCCTCCGCTGCCAAAAGAAGTCACAGCTGCTCTGGAGATTGTTCTCTCTGTTCCAATATCGGATCCTTTGTCCTGCTCACAGGGCCCACATCCAGTAAAGTGGGTTGTAGAGGAATCCCAGCAGACTCATGCTCTACCCGAAGTTTATCCGTCTGCATTTCTGTGGTACTAACAGCTTCAAAAAATTCTTTGGGCTCTGTAGCATCCATTACCGTGGAGGAGACCCGCTCCACAACAACTTGCACATCCTTCACCATCAGAGCCAGCTCAGCAACTGAACAGGCCATCCTCCAACGGCCAGAGGTTCCCACTGCTGGTGAGTAGGAGAAGTTTTTATTAAGAAATCATACAAACCAAACAAAGTAATAAACTGTAACATACAAGAGGAGGAAACAAACATTGACAATATCTGTGGATAGAGACCAAATATAATCAAAATAAGAAAACAAATGAAACGTACATCTCTAACACCACCACTCATGTTATAGGCATATCAGTATCCGTTACCCGTGGCAAATTTCTCCACAACTGTAGTAACCTAGTCCTATCCATAGTTTTCATTTCTTGAAAATAAATCCTCTGTAATTCATGCAGAATTTTACCATAAAGTTCTATATGGGAAATATGAAGCTGCTGTAAGGTAAAGAGGCATATGGAATTCCAAATATACCATTTTAGGGCTACAAAAACAACATTCAAAGTGCTTCTGTCCCAGTGCGACCAGGAAAGTGGATAATCTCCATACATGAGTCTGGGATAAGAAACATGGTGGAAAACAGACATACTAGTTACAGTAGATAAATTCCAAAACAAAAGGATACAAGGACAAAAAAATATAGGTGATCAAGAGTTTTTGGTTGAAGGACACATAAGGGCCTGGAACAATTCCTTTCCTCCAGCTTCGTATGTTTTTGGTTAGCCTTGACATTTAATGGCTCATGACAAGTCAACCAGTGGAAATCCTTCATTTTATCAGGCATTCTACGGTCTAAAATATAGTACAGCAACGCCACACGGGACAGCTGTGGGCATTTGGGAAAAGGATCAACCTCCTGGAAATGTGACAGAAGAACTTGGAAATAAATTTGTTTTTTGGTTTTAGCCAATACCATTGAATGAGCAATACCCCACTGCCATAGTTTAACAAAAATCTCACGAAGATATGCTAAGGAAGGAGTAAAGTTCTTAATTTGCCGTGCCTGACCACCCTCCCAAGCCATATACCACAGAGATATGGAATGCAAAAAGCCTGTACACCAGTATCTAGTGGAGGAGAGCAACAGGAGTTTCAAATTAGCTTGAAGAAACCGGTAGAAAAAAAAAAGTATAGGGTTCACCACATTTTGTCCCCCTTCCTTTAAGGGCAAATAAAGAACATTCCGTCGAATAGGGTTTAACCTGCTCCCCCAAAAGGACTGAAAAAAAAAAAAGACTATAAATAGTAGCCTCCCTTGATTTGGGCACAGGAAAAATAGCACTTAAAAATATAAAGACCAGCAGAAGAAAAGTTTTAATGAGATAAATCTTTTTCTGAAAGGACATTTTTCATTTGTTCCAATTATGCAACAATTTAGTCCCAAGCTGTATCTTTCCATCCCAGTTCACAATATCCATTTGGGTACCCCCCAAAAAATACCTAAAATGCGTAAATCCTCAAGTGTGAGTGGAATTCCAGCCACGTTAGTTGGAGAAGCATCTGGGTCCCCGAAGAATCTCCCATTACTTTTTACAACATTAAGCTGAGCCCCAGAAAAGGATCCAAAGTCACTGTAACAATGAATTGCGGTCTCTGCCAAAACGACATCCTTCGTTAAAAGAACCAGATCATCCCCATAAGCAAGGGCTATGTATGGGACTACTTGACTAGGCAATTGTATTGGGGTTCTGTTAGGAGCTGAATTAAGAAGTCGTAGAAGTGGGTCTATATTAAAGATGTACAATAAAGAGCTAAGAGGGCAGCCCTGTCGAACACCTTTCTCGATTGGGACAAAAGGCCCTAAATAGCCGTTAACACAAGGCTTAACAGTGGCAGTCTTATATAACGTCTGCAACCAGTCAATAAAGGAACGGAGAATGCCGTAACGGGCCAAGGTATACCACAAAAAGGAATGGCTGACATTGTCGAAAGCCTGTTTCTGATCCAAGGAGAGTATTATCCCATCTAATGGTGAGGCATTATTACAGTCAAACACTTCACGCAACAGAATTAGTGGATCTGTTATCGAACCACCCGGGAAAGTACATGATTGGGCTGGGGAAATTAAATATTTAGCTACTATCAGCAGTCTGTTATTTAGAATTTTAGTGAGTAATTTAAAGTCAGTGTTAAGAAGGCTAATCGGCCTTCAATTTGAGATGTTCAACTTCTCCCCTTTCTTATGCAAACATATGAGCACACCAGTAGCCATCTCCAACAGGACTTCATGCTGCTGTAAAAGGCAGTCAAATACCCTTGTGAGTTCTACAGGAATTTCGAGCCCCAGTATGGCATACAATTCAGAAGAGAAACCATTAGGTCCAGGTGTTTTATTGGTAGCTAGGGTTTTAATGGTTTCTGTAATCTCAGAAATAGTTAAAGGGTCCGACAGAACCTCAAGAAAGTCTTCGGGGGCAGACGGAATCGGGAAATTCCGAAATAGAGGCTCATAATTAATCTGAGCTGTATCATGACAACCGAATAAGGAAATAGCATAATCTGTAACAATCCGAAGGAGATGATGTTTAGAGGTGTGAAGTACACCCTCAGGGTCCAGCAGTGCCGATATCATCTTCTGATTAAGATGTGCCTGATTATTAAGTAAAGAGCAGACATTATTAAAAGAAACTGTCGTACAGTATCGTTGCTTTAAACGCAAACTTTCATTCTGGACAGTATGATACAGTAACATTTTTTGTTTGATAAGGGAAATTTGTTCCGAAAACACTTGTCTAGTAGAGTAAGAAAGGGAAAATAAATGCTGTAATTGCTTCAGATAAGTTACATAAGCAGTAGATCTAATGCGCTTGCCAGTCTGTATAAGTAGAGTCCGAAGGTCTGATTTAGTTTCCATCCACCACAGGATCGAACTCTCGTAGAGGTCAAAAACTGTTTTTCTTCAACGTAAAAAATAAACGATTTGTTGGAGAAAGGAAGCCTGCTCCAAAAGTGTGGAGTTTAATTTCCAATATCCAGGACCAAGGGGAGCCTCTGGACTTCCTAATAGAATAGTCAGGGAACAATGGTCCGAGTATTCCACAGGTTGTACAGATGTGCGAGTTATAAGTATTGCCCTGGAAATAAAAACATAAAATCAATTCTGGTGGACAGATTCCCTTTATAAAAAGTCCTCTCTCTCTTTCCAGAATGTTCCAGAAATGCGTCTTTCAACCTAGCTATAAGTGTGATAGAACTAAGAGCAGTCAAGTCCCCAAAAATCTTCTCCGTCGTTGTCAAAGACCCCCTATCCTGTCTACTAGTCCCACAATTAAAGTCCCTTCCCCAAATAACATTATGGACCGCATGCAGGTATGGACTAATGACGTGAAACATTGCAGTATGCTCAGCCTTAGTTTGTGGGGCATGTATAGAAATGACACGAAAGGAAATATTATTTAAATGAAAGTCCAATGAAAGGGCTCTGCCCGGAATCAGATCCAAGAGCTTTAGTACAGTCGGCTGAAGGTGGTGGAACAGAACACCAACTCCAGAGCAACTCTCAAGACCCAGGGACCAATAGGAAACTTCAAAGGTCCATTCCTTAGTGACCCTTGTAAAGTCAGGAACGGTGTGGAGCCTAGTATCCTGTAATAAAAAAATACCTGGAGGATGAGAGCGGAGTAGATGAAAAAACGCTCCCCATTTCCTGACATTCTGAACGCTATTAACATTAGATGTCAGCAAAACTAAGGAAGGTAACAAAGACATACAGATAGGCAGCGGAGATTTTCTTAATCCTGCCTCTCCTAGGGGTAGGTTTCTGACCAGTGTCCAGAGCTTCCAAAGCTACCATGTCACGCATAACATCTTGTGTATGAGAGTCTGCAGACGAAGCTACAGACTCATCACCTGAGGCCACACCATCCTCCAATACCTGATATCTGTTGGAGGTAGAAGTAGGGTCAGTTTTAGGATTTTTAGGCAAAGGTTGGGACCCAGATTGCTTATTCCTGGTGATCATTCCCCCCCACTGGCTCTACAACCTCTGGGGAGGGGCATAACAGCATAAGAACTTCCAGGTAGTGCCTCCTCAGGGAGATCCACCGTCATCGGAGGTCCAGCCTCTGTACTGATAGGAAAGGTAGTTGGAGGGGAAGGGGGGGATCTCTACTACAATCCGCGACGTATTAAGGTCACTCCCAGAGGATAGGTGACCCCCCCACACACTAATCTGGGAAACTGGGTCACTCTGAGGGACTACCCCAAGTGGCACCCCTGTGGATTGACATTTGTTGAACTCCCTCTGTGCATTAGTCACTAAAAGTTGTTGTTCCTCAGAATCTGCAGAAGCCGGTTTCCTGTGTGCTGCTTCAGGACAGGAGGCATAAGCATGACCATCAGCCCCACACAGGTTACATCACACAGAATTATTGCACTGAGCATTAGCATGACCGGATTCATGACAGAAACTACATTTTCTGTGATCACAGACACTGCTAATGTGACCCACCTGACCACATCGATAACAGGTTTTGGTCTGTCCTGGATAGAAAAGGACGCCCCTATCTCTGCCTAAAAAAAAAAACAAAACAATTGGGCAAATGCTGAAAGCCATCATCATCTGATCTTAAAATTACCCTAATTTGCCATCCACTCGTCCAGATACCTTCAGTGTCAAAAATGGTTTCAGGATGACCTGCAACAGTACAACGTTGTTTTAACCAGAAAAGGAGATCTGTTACACTAACACCCTCATTTCTAAACAGGACCATAATAGTTTTATGGGCAGGTATGGTCAAAGGAACTACTTCAAAGGGGGCCCAAAGAGGAGTATTTTTCTTCTGGTGATAACGGGCCCAAAATTTATCCAGACCACTCCCCAACTTAAAACTAATATCAAAGGTATTTTCACTGGAAACATGGACCAATGCATAAAATTCTGAGACAGTAAATTATAAGCAGTCTTTCAAAAGCGTTTTCCCAATGTAAACCTTGTCAGGAAAGGTTTCCAAACCCCCTTTGTACACAAGCCTACCTGCATTATGACGTTTAGCTGGATAAGCAGTCTGTTGGAAAAAAGAAGCACAAGTTCTCTGGTTATGGGATGTGTCCTGTGGGGGTAAAGTCGTGTCCTGCACAACAGGACTGTTCCTGACGGCTGCAGGAATGTGTTTAGGAATATATGAAAAATCAGAAAGGTCACTCATGCCATCCCCAAGATTCTCCTGTGGAAAGTCAGTGGCCCCTTCAGCGAGAGCTGTAGTAAGGACAGGGTGCTGGGTCAACTCGAGTTCAGGGGGTAAACGTAAAGGGGAGTGTGCAGCCCCAGGTTAAATGTCAACAGGATGTACAGAAGAATTCTTATGTAATAACTGTTCAGCAGAAGCTTGCCCCTCAGAGCCAGATGTAGAAGTAGTACTTATGGTGAGAGGCAAGCGTGCAGGAGCCAAAGACACACCAAGTATCTTGACAGACGAAAACCGGGAAATACAGTGCTGTTATCGGGAGAGCAGACCCAGCCTGCCGCTGTAAGGGAGCTTTCAACAGACCATGGCCCACCCTCCTGCATAGGCGTGTCGGCCCAACGTAATTTACTTAGGGTACCCTTTTTGATAGCACGTTCCTTTAGCTGTTGATCCATGGAGGCCGAAAATAATAAAACCGTAGCAGAATTCTGATCAAAACCATTGGAAAAAAATCATATGTGGTTTCCCTTGCGCAGTCTCAGAAGTGGTGTCCATAGCAACGTCGGCTACTGCCGGTTCAGTGTCTGGGCCAGGCCTCCCCTCAGTCTCTGGAGCTTGCGAGCGAAATCAGCCCACAAGTTCTTGCTTTCCACGTAAGTGTTCAGCTTCTTCAAGAAGCAAAAGCTGCACTACAGTCTGCCGCGTCTCCTCCTGTATTCGCAGCCTGGCCACAGCCAGCTCTTGGAAATCCTTCGGTCGGTCACAGATTTCACCGTTCTCAGGCAATGTGAGGCCCATCTTTCCTTCTATGGGAGAAATCGTAGCAGCATCAAAGAAAATTTCAGGTTTCAGCAAATTTGGTGCAGAGAAGGAGACGACTCCTCAACCTGCTGCCCCTCCATCACCTCGCTCGTCAGTATAGCAACTGACTAAGCCATCCAATGACGGCCAAAGGGTCCCCCTACTGTCGAGTAGTGGAATTTCCCTGGTGCCCTGGCCAGATTTCCTCCCATTCACTAAAAATACCACCAACAGCTTAATCTGGTTCAGGGTCAGTTGGCATTCATCTGTATCACCCTCAACCCGGGTCGTGCCTAAAAATAGGCAAGAAGTTGTCTAGTGCACTTACCTGGTCAACAAAAACCAAATAAATAAATAAAAAAGATTTGTGCCACAAAGAAAAGAAAATTAATTTGTGACAAAAACAATTACTACCAGGCTATATGTTTAACTGGTCTAAAAAGAAACAAGAGCTGGAGAGCAGAAATGAGGTGTAGTTTGAAGCAATATCAGTTCTGAAACAAACACCAAGTACCAGTGCTACCGACACAAGTGCAGCCAGTGGACAGTACAGTTACGTAAGAACTTATCGTAACAGTAGATCTTCGAGAGGAGCACTTACAGCAGGCAAGACTGGTTGGACTTAGCCACCAGGCGCAAGGACCACATGGAAAACTTCTAGCTAGCAGCCTACAGCAGGCGACTGCCCCAGACTTCGGCACAGCGACGTCTGCCTGTGGTATAAAAGGGGCGGTCAACCAGCCCAACTTCAGTTCTCCCGCTGGAGACCCCGGCATGCCCAGAAAAGAGAGAACCGAGGCGGTTCCTCAAAACTGAGGAAAGCAGAGTAGCCAAGAAGGAAAAACAGTAATCAGGGGTAGGAGGGAGGGAAAGCAGCACCTGCTGCAAGAGCTCCTCTCGAAGATATACTGTTACGTTAAGTTCTTACTTCGAGGGGGCTTTTGCAGCAGGCAATACCGGTAGGACCGAGTCCCAAGCAGTACTGGAACTAACTTGGTCAGCAGAGAGGAGGAAGAAACAGGCATAGGGCATTTAGGAAAGAAGGCCCTGAAGGACTCAAGTCCAAAGCCAGCCCTACACCAAGAGGCAATGTCCAAACTGTAATGCCTGATAAAGGTATGGCTAGAACTCCATGTGGTGGCTGCGCAAGTGTCTGCAGCAGACGCATTCTGGAAAGAGGCAACTGAGGCAGCCATGCATCTGGTAGAATGGTCTTTAACCAGGCCCAGTAAAGGCCTGTAGTATTTGTGACAGCAACAAACAATACAATTTGTTAACAACTTAGGAACTTGGCAAGGTTGGAGGAATGGTCAAATGTATTGCAGCTTAGGTTCAATGCTAAGAAGTGCAAAGTAATGCACCTGGAAACAAAAACCCAAGGGAAGAGTACACAATGGGGGGGTGAGATGCTAACAACAACAAAAATGGAAAGGGACCTGGGGTTAGTCATATCAGATGACCTAAAGGTGGGCAAGCAATGTGAGAGGGCAGTAAGGATGGCTGAGGGGATACTGGGATGCATAGGGAGAGGCATGATCAGTAGAAAACAGAAGTTGTTATCCCTCTGTACAGACAGCTGGTGAGACCCCATCTGGAGTACTGCGTGCAGTTCTGGAGACCCTATCTCTGCAAAGACATAGACAGGATGGAGGCAGTCAAGAGGAGGGCAACTAAAATGGTGCAGGGTCTGCACCAGAAGACATGTGAAGAGAGACTTAAGGAGCTTAATATGCATAGCCTCGAGGAAAGGAGGGAGAGGGGGGACATGATAGAAACTTTCAAGTACCTCAAGGGAATCAACAAAGTCCAAGTGGGTAGCATCTTTCAGAAGAAGAGGTGTGTAAGAACAAGGGGGCACAATTTGAAGATAGAGGGGGGACAGCTCAGAGGTAATGTGAGAAGTATTTTTTCACAGAGAGGGTGGTGGATGCATGAAACAGCCTTCCTTAGGAGGTTGTGGAGTCAAAAACAGTGGTGGAATTCAAGAATGCATGGGACAGTCATAAAGCAATTCTGGGGGGGGGGGTAGGAAGAATTAGGCTGTTGGTTAACTAGGATCTGCAGCTTATCCATTAGGTAGGGAAATGAACAGACTGGGTGGGCCAAGTGGTCCTTGATCTGCCGTCAAATTCTATGTTTTTATGCAAACACTGTTTGCAAACAAGAGCCCCTTCTCTTCCGGGGGGCAAACAAAACCAATAACTGATGAGTCTTTCTGACAGAGTGAGTGCAGTTCAAATAGCAACTGAGCACCCGGTGGACATCCAGAGTATGAAGTAAGGCCTCCCCCAATTACAATACTCGGGAAGGCCCGGCGGCGCTGAGGGTTGAGGCACTGAACGCCACACCTCGTGCCACGCCGGCAACCCAGGTTTGGGAGCGGACTCAGGCCGAAGGGGAGAGGGAGGATCGAGCGTCCCATGACTGCAGTCCTTCCTCTAGGGTGGGCAGGGGGATTGCATCGCTCTGCAGTTCAACTGGCAGAAGCCAGCAGCACTGCAAGTAGCATGCACAGTTGAGGCCTGGAGCACGGCGGGCATCAACACGTAATGCACTGACGCCATTGCATGACCGGCTCCAAGAAGGAACAAAATAGCAGAAAACTGCAGGGCGATCGTGGAGGCTGATGGCCGAGCCCTGCACCCCCTGACACAAGAGGAGCGCCCCCCAAGTATCAGAATCCAGGTCCGGGAAGGGGACGACTCCGCGTGCCGGACTGCGTGGAGGACAGTGTGTCGCTGGCTAGACCAGGTCCAGGGGTGCGGGCAGCCGGAGGACTCACCACCTGCTCCGCAGTAGGAGTGATAAAGTCATGAGAGAAAAAAAAGAATACGTGGGAAAATAATAAACAGGCAGGTGCATGGATTGATTGGACGTAAATTCAGACACCACCTTAGGTAGAGGATTGGTCCATAAAGTCACCCTGTCTTTGTGAAAAAAACAAACAAGGCTCTTTATACATCAGAGCCTGCAGCTCGGAAATCCTCCGAGCAGAGGTAATAGCAACTAAAAATAACGCTTTCCACAAAGGAAAAACAGCTCACAACTTGCGGCTGGCTCAAAGGGAGGTAAAGTAAGCTTATCCAAAATAAACAAAAGGTCCCATGGTGGGACAGGGTCCTTAATGGGAGGTTTAAAATGAAACATACCCCGCAAGAAAGTGCGGGAAAGATCCAGTTGGGCAACAGCTTTGCCCTCAAGAGGTGAATGTTACGCAGAGATGGTGGAAAGGTGCACTTTAAGCGTGGAGTAACCCAACCGTGAGTCCGAGAGGGATATGGGGTACTCCAGGATGAGATTCACCGGACAGATGAAAGGATCCAAGTGCCGAGCGGAGGCCCAAATGAAGAAGCGCTTCCACTTCATGGCATAATTGTCTCTGGTGGAAGGCTTCCTAGCAGCCACTAAGACACCTGCCAGACAAGTGGAAACTCCAAGCGGGCAATAGCTAAGTCTGGAGGAGCCACGCATGGAGATGCAGTGATTGAGGTCCGGACAGACCAGAGTGCCCTGTTAATGGGACAGCAAGTCGGAGCACAGCAGCAAGGGGAGTGGAGGTTGAACTGCCAGTTGCTGCAGTAGCTGAAACCATTATCTGACACGGCCAGTAGGGAGCTATGAGGATCATCTCCTCTCCGTCTCATTGCAGCTTTTGGAGAACCCTCTGCAGAAGTGGGAAAGGAGGGAAGGCATACAGAAACCTCCCTGTCCAAAAGAGGGACAACATGTCGCGCCAGAAAACACCAGACCCTGGATCGAGCGAGCAGAAATTGGTCAGTTTTGCCTTGAGTGGAGACACAAGGAGGTCCAGCTCTGGATGGCCCCACCTGCCAGAGAGGTCTTCGACCATGGAGGACAGGCCTCGACCTGCTTAGGCTGTCGACCAGGACGTTTTAGATGCCTGGAACATGTACGGCAGCTAGTTCCAGGTTGTGCTGCATGGCCCAGTACCAGACTCTCATGGCCTCTCTGCAAAGGAGGTAAGAATAAGTTCCCCCTTGCTTGTTGAGGTAGTAGACTACAGACATATTGTCTGTCTGTATCAGGAGAGGGCATGGAAGGAGGTCAGTCTGGAAGGCCTGCATAGCGAAATGGACTGCCAGCATCCCCAGAACATTAATGTGGAGATGTTGTTTGCATTCCAACCAAATCCCACCCCCGTCTGACAATCGGCCAACTGGGCACCCCAGCTCAGGCCCAAGGTGTCCGTCTTATGAATCTGCAGCAGGGACTCTGCCCAGAAAGGAACCGCCATGAGGAGGAGGGGTTCTGCCACCATTCCAGGGTCTGCCTCACCAGACTGGAGACCAAAACCGGCTACTCCAGGTTGTTGGTATGCTGGTCCCATTGGACTCAAAGAGTCCACTAAGGCACTATCATGTACAGGGGGGCTAGAGGAACGGTAGCTATAGCCGCCGCCATGTGCCCTAGGAGCCGCAGGAAAGCCCTGGCAGGAACCTGACGGGAGGAGGAAACCAGCTAGGCCTACATTACGAAACGTTCCACTCTGTCCTGAGGCAGGAAGGCTTTGCTCTGTGATGAGTCGGACTGCTGCTATGTACTGGAGGCGCTGGCTTGGTAAGAGACAAGACTTGGGTAGGTTTAGAGTACCCCCCGAGTCTGGAACAACCAAAAGGTGGCATTTAGGGTTCGGATCAAATGAGACTTGGAGGGGGCTGTCAACAGCCAGTTATCCAAGTAAAGGAAGACATAACAGCCACCACTGCCAGGCACTTGCTAAAGACTCTGGAGCTGAGGAAAGGCCAAAGGGGATGGCCAAAAACTGGTCCCCCTGTAAACAAAAATGGAGGAATCTTCAGTGGGGCAGGAAAACCAGGATATGAAGACAGGCATCCTGCATATCTAGCAAACAGAGGCAGTACCCCTAATGAAGAAGGGGTAGAAGCCCTTGAAGGGTGACCATCCTGAAGCACTTGTACACTATGTAAAGGTTCAGGCGGCTAAGATCCAGAATTGGTCTCAAGCCCCTGGTCTTCTTGGGGACTAAAAAGAAGTGCGAATAGAACCCCTTCCGTCTTAGTGCCTGGGGGAGGGGATGGGCCCTATGGCCTTTTTGCGCAGTAGCACTGAATCTCCTCCTGGATGAGGGCAACATGGGCCTGAGGGTAACAGAAGTGCAAGGAAGGGCTGTCTGCAGGGACCTCTAGAAATTTTAATGTGTGCCCCCTTTCCACAATGTTAAGTACACATTGGTCTGAAGTTACAGTGCGCCATCCGTCAAAGTATAGGGAAAAGCAACCCCCCCACTGCCTCCTCCAAGGCAGCTGCCAAAAGAGAAGGGTCGGGTAAGGAGTCAGGGTGTGGTACCAGGGGTGGGCAGAGCGGCTGGCTACGCTCTAGGAGCAGAGGTTTCAGCCGGCTGGGTAGAAGCTTAGCGCTTGAAGGTGCCTCTGGGCTCTTGGCCCTAGGACTGCTGCCTAGGGGTCCAGCAAAAGGACTGGCACTGGGTGGACCTGGGCTGAGAACAGTACATGGACTGTACTGAACTCAAGGCCTTGCCAGACTCTTGGAGGTGAGAAATAATGTCCTGAGCGTCCCCTCCAAAAAGGACAGAGCCCCGAAAGGGGGCATCCATGATTTTCGACTGCACATTGGGTGTGAAACCTGAAATCATGAACCAGCAGTGATGGCGGATGCAGACTCCTATTGCTAGCCTGAAGCACACGGTTGCCCATGTCCAACGTAAGGAGCTGGACCAGCTGGGTCTTTGTAGGGTCCTCAGGA
The DNA here is from genome assembly GCA_016271365.2 of Neoceratodus forsteri. Classification (NCBI taxonomy): domain Eukaryota; kingdom Metazoa; phylum Chordata; order Ceratodontiformes; family Ceratodontidae; genus Neoceratodus; species Neoceratodus forsteri. Next base: position 263,860,196 of record CM057451.1, on the reverse strand, counting down.
AGGGCCTGCACTATGTCTAAGGCCTTGCCCCCCAAGGTATTCTGATACTGCACCATGTGGGCCAGGTAATACTGGGTCCGAATGGCAAGAGTGGCCAAAGCGTAGACCCGCTTGCCGAATTGGTCAACCTGGGGAGACTCTTATCAGGAGGCTGGGTACTGAGGTGCCTAGGTTTCTTGGTGCAGTCATGAGCCATATTCATGACCACCGAGTCCGCCTCTGGCTGCTCTCTCAAATAGGGTTTGCCAATGGGAGCATGATAAAGGCTGTCAGCCTTCTTAGCTAAGGCTGGAGTGGAGGAGGGATGGTTCCAGGTGGCCTTGGTGAAATCCTCATATGACTATGAGAGGTGGCATCACTAACGGGACAGTCTCTTTCCTGCGAAGATAGTCAACCAGACGGCAACTTTCGGGGTCTGGCTCTTCCGTCTCCAACACCATGAGGGATTCTATATGTCTCATGACGTCCATAAAGGTAAGACTGCCGGGGAGACATAGGGTTTCCTGGGGTTTCCAGGCTCGCCATAGGGCCTCAGGAATCCTAGGAGTCTTTCTGAAGAGGAAGAGGAGGAATCCTTCCAGATAGGTCACTTCTGGGACTGGCATCAGGGGCAACGCTCTCCCCCTGCAGTTTGTACGACTGGGAGAGGATCCTGGAGATCTGGGTGGCTAGGACCCGCATGGCCAGAGTCTCGAGGAAGAGAGTCACAAGGAGGCGCAGTGGGGGGTTCCTGGGAGTACCTTTGTCTTTCATAAATGCCCACTAGGCTGAGAAAAGCGCATTATAGTCCACCGGAGGAAGTGGATTACAAGGTGGTACAGGTACCGGGAGGGCGGGGAGGCAGCACTGTGTATCCAGGCATTGGGTAACCCGGCGCTGGTCATCCAGGCATCAGCCCCTGCGATGTCAGGAATCCGGGTGCCAGTTCCTCAGGTGTCTGCTGAGTACTGCCCGAAGGGCCAGCTGGCGTTGGCTGAGGCAGAACCGACAATGGCTGAGGCGTCGGCCCACAGGCAAAGGCTGACGCCAGTCCAACGAGACAGGTGCAGCAGGCCCCAAACAGGAAGTGGGCATCTGTACAGGGGAGCTTGCTCCTGACGGAGGCAGAGGCGTCGCCAGTGTGGAGGAGGCGAGTGCTTGCTCCAGGCGTTGCTTAGAGGTGCCAGTCCCAGAGTCAGGGATTGACACGGGCAACACCAGGATCGGGGGAGCGACGGGCAAGGATGAGCCACCCAAGGAGGAGACTCACGTCAAGCTACCTGACTGAGGATCTGCTGGAAGTAAAGGCTTGAGCATCGGGGGCTGGGAGGCAGGGGACGAAGTCTGATGCCCCAAGAAGCCGCTGCCTGAGACAGAAATAAGGGTGGGCGGCTGAGAAACTGGCACCCCGAAGGGGTAAGGGCTGGCGAAGGAAATGGGGCCGACCTCCCGCAGGAGTAAGACTGGGAGGCAGCCGCCGGCTTATGTGGTGACTGAGGGTGGAAAGCTGATCGGTGCTGGTCTCTATGCTTGCCCTGCTGCTTATGCTTCCCACTGGACTTCTTCTCTTTCTGGGAAGCGGCAGAAGTCAAAGCCCCAGAGGCTGGGGAAAAAGAGAAACTTTTGCCTTGAAGATCCTTCTTCATCGCGGCTAACTTCTGCAGCTGCAAGAAGCTCTGGAGGGTCTTCAAACAGCGTCTCTGTGTGGCCTGGTTGAAGTCCTGGCACTGCTGGCAGGCGTCAGTGTCGTGGTCAGGGCCTAAGCACAGCAGGCAAGAAGAGTGGCCATCCTTGGAGGGAAGCTGCCTGCCGCAAGCACACTTCGCAGGCCGGTCTGAAGACAAAACTGGAGAAGACGACATGCACAAATACAAAAAATACCGAAAAAGGATGCATTTTTTAATGGATAAAATAAAGAAAATCTGGGGTAAAGCACGAGCAAAATGAGGGTCGACTGAAGCAGGCGTCCGTGAAGGTCCGCTGTGTGTGGGCCAACAGCAGGAAAAGAACGGAGGTTCAGTGGGGGATGGCCCCTTTTATGCCATAGGTGGACATCGGCATGCTGATGTTGAGGGCGGTCCACAGCTGTAGACTGCTAGCTAGAAGTTTTCCATGTGGTCCTAGCGCCTGGCGGCTAAGTCCTACCAGAGTTGCCTGCTGCAAGAGCCACCTCGAAACAAGATATAGCAATTCTGAGAATTCAAAGGTTTTTTAGAGGAGAAACAATACAAGGGCCTGAGGTGCAGCTCAAGAAACACACACTATCAAGGGAACACAAGAAGAGGAAAACGTGGTGTCACAAACACACTCCTGGGGTCAGGCGCTCTGCTCCCACAGTACCCAACCCCGAAGTAGAACAGGTGAACAGGGGACAAACAGGGACACCCTCCTGTTTGTTTTGGGTCCGAGCAACTACCAGTCTCAAGTTCTGGGGGTCAAATATGAACCCTTTTTAGCTAGTAGGCCCAGGTAACAGGTCCAAATATCACACCCTCTTCGGGGAAAGCAGCGCAGTACTTGATCCCAGCTGGCATACAACCAACCTGGTTCACAATCCCCCTTCTCACTCAACTGAGACCTAGGTATTTCCTCACCTGGCTGGATCTTTACACGGGTCCTTGTTCACGTGACTGCATATGGTGACACACTGAGCACTTAAACAGTTATGTCAGAATTATCAATACAGTTCCAGCATTCACACTCAAAATAAGAAAATGTCTCAGGCAGGATTAAGGAAACCAATAAATTAACTAAAATTAAAAAAATAGGAAATAAATACAAAACACAAAACATCTATACATTAATGCTTACATTCAGAGAGAAATGGAAACTACAAAACAGTTCAGTGTGTCAGCTTAATACTGTCAGCTCACTTGCAAAACAAGGCAGTGATTTATTTTTTTTAAAAAAGGACACAAAACTATAGCACTCGGCTTACAGTCAAGTTCCTACCCGTTTTATTTTTTTTTCTACGGTGCAAGTCAGAGTAGCCGTAGTTAGAGAAGAAGATGCTTCCAACTACAGCGGGCACACTGTAGACCACTTAAAGCAGTTGTGCAGGGACAGAGGAGTCCTGTACGAGGTGAAAGCCACCAAGCAGAACCTTGTGGATGCCCTGATGGTAGCAGATGCCCAGAGCATCGAGTCACAGACAGTGACAGTAAGGGACCGAACCTTGAGTGTGGAAGGGCTAGCGGCCAGTGCAGTGTCCAGAACCGATGAGGAGGGCAGCAGGGCCAGTGCCAGCGAAGGGCCACAGCAGCAGAGGAAGGTCATCAGTATTCTGGAGCCAGAAGTACTCAGGCTACAGATTGAGTTGCGCAGAATGGAGCTGGAGTTCCAGAAGAAGAGGGACCGAGAAAGACGTCAGGCAAAGCGGGAACAGCGGGAGGCTGAGTGTGAGGAGCGTGAGCGCCAGCGAGCTGCAGAGAAGAGGGAGCAAGAATGGTGAAAGGCGGACTGTGAACAGCGAGAGGCAGACCATTAGGAGCATGAGCGCCAGAGACGATATGAACTGGAGAAGCTACGACTCCAACCACCCGCACCAGAACAGGTAAGTGGCTTGGGTTTAACTGGGACTACAGGACTGGGACACAAATTGAATTCCAAACTGATAGCCAAATTTAAAAAGCAGGAGGATATGGATTCCTTTTTAAATTCCTTTGAATAAATTTGTATTCAGGTAAAAATTCCTAAGGAGTCCTGGAGCTTCCAGCTATCCCCACTACTTACCGGGAAAGCTTGGGATGCATCGGGTCAAATGGACAATGAGGACAGTAATGATTACAGCAAACTTAAAGCTGCACTCTTAAAAAAATTTGAATTAACTGCTGAATCATACAGAGCTAAATTCCGTAAGCTCAGGAGAAGCCCTGACATGAGCTACGAGGAGCTGGCCACGAACCAACCTCAGTTTTTAAAACGGCAGGAAGGAATTCAAGCAAACTCTGTAGCTAAAACTGAAAACGTGATTCTGTTAGAACAGTTTTTCTGGGCATGCCCAGCAGAACTGAAAACCCGGCTGAGGACCGAGATCCCAAAACAGTGCAAGAGGCTGCTGAACTCTCGGACCGCTATGCCAAGAGCAGACCTGCTCTGAGAGCAATTGGGGTGGGCGTGGCAGCGCAGAAAGGGAAAAGCGCGCCTTCAGGGCAGCTAAAACCCTCACTGCCTCCACCAAAACCAGTTAGCCCCAGGTTTCAGAGAAAAGATTTCTCTGAGAAAAAAAAAATATGGTGGTTGTGTAAAGAAACTGGGCATACTGCCAGACAGTGTCCCAAAAGGGCAAGCAATACACAATGGGGGGCTAGGAAAGAAGTGGGTTGTTTATGTGTCCCTGGAAGCATGCCTGTGAACATGAGGGAACACATGCACCCAGTCATGGTGAATGGTGTACATACGCAAGGGTTAAGGGACACAGGAGCATCCCTGACATTGGTAAAAGGGGATCTGGTACAACCTGGTCAGCTTATACCCAATAAATATGTCGCTGTACAAGACTTTACTGGTGGAGAGAAAACACTGCCCCTCACTAATGTTCTTCTAGACTAGGATGAAACAGGGGGAACTGTGCAACAGGTGGCTGTAGCCAAAATGTCAGCAGTGGACGTCATCCTTGGTAACAATCTCCAACAGGGGATGGTGTATGCAGTTACCTGTAGCTAAGCGGCAAGGGAACATTGTAGTTCCCTGAACCCCACAGAAGCCATTGTGGAAAATACTGGGAGGCTGGTTCCCCAGCCTGTCTCTCCTGATATGGGGACTAATGAAAAGGGGGTAGAAATTTCCCCAGTAGCAGTTAGGCACACAGCTACAGAGGGTTACTCCGAAGAGGGAGGGGTGACCCATGGTTAGAGGGTTAGGGATGACAGTGATCCTGAGTGCCCTGACACTAGTGCCAGAGACCCTAGTTTAGAGACAGAAGGGGACCTCTCCCATGCCTTGGGAATGTGTGAGGAGTTTGCAGCTGCTCAGAGAAGTGACACTAAACTAGAGAAGCTGAGGGCTTGGGCAGACTCTGACGGTTCACAGGGAGGTCACAGCAGACAGAAGGTTTATCACGAAAATGGACTGATGTATACTCAGGCTGTGAACACGAGAGGGTGTGATGGGCAGGCAGCTTGGTTCCCCAGGGGTATCGTGAGCAGTTGCTCAAGATTGCACATGATATTCCCTTGTCTAGTCATCTGGGAATCGCGTGCTCTACACAGCAGTTGGCCTAGAATTTCTACTGGCCCAACTTCACCTAGCAGGTGAAGGAGTAATGCAGGTCTTGTCACCGGTGCCAGGAAATAGGGAAGGCGGGCAAGAAAACCCAAGCTGCCCTAATTCCATTGCCCATAGTGGAGAAGCCATTCCAGAGGGTGGGAATGGATATTGTGGGGCCTTTAAATACCCCCAGCTCCTCAGGGAAGAGACTCATCCTGACTGTGGTGGATTATGCCGCCTGGTACCCAGAGGCAGTCGCCCTATCCTCACTGAGGACAGAAAGTGGCAGATGCCTTACTTAGGATTTTTTCCTGTGTAGGGTTTCCACAGGAGGTTATCACTGATTGAGGGGGTTCCTTCATGTCGGACCTGATGAAATGTTTGTGGGAGAAGTGTGGGGTGGTGCAGAGATGCATGACACCATATCACCCACAAGCCAATGGGCTTGTGGAAAGATTTAATGGTACCCTGAAGTCAATGCTCCAGGCATTTGCTGAATAGCATAGGAGGGACTGGGAGAAATACCCTCCCCACCTGTTGTTTGCATACAGGGAGGTGCCTCAAGAGTCGACAGGATTTTCCCCCTTCGAGCTCTTATATGGACGCCAGATACGTGGGCCCCTATACTTGATCCGGGAGGACTGGGAAGGCAAGCACGCCACCCAGGGAACTCCCATAGTGGATTACGTCCTTAGGTTTAGGGAAAGGCTGAAGGAGCTTATGGGGACAGCCAAGACCAACCTGGCAGCTGCCCAACAGAAACAAAAAGTGTGGTACGACTGCAGAGCCAGAGCTCGCTCGTACATGGTGTGTCAGGAAGTCATGGTCCTTATTCCGGTCCGAAAAGAAAAGCTGCAGGCTGAGTGGGCAGGACCGTACAAAGTAGTCAGGAAGGTAAATAACGTGAAATACATTATAGAGTTACCTGACAGAAGACAGACAGAAAGGATGTACCATGTCAACATGATGAAGCTATACGTTAATAGGGCTGACATGGTGTTTGCAGTATGTAATTCTGGGGAGGGGACAGACGAAGGAGACCCCTTCTGGACTTGCTGGAAGAAAGCAAGCGGGAGTCCTCTGTGGAGGCAGTTAAATTGTCTCCCCAGCGGGCCCCGTAAAAGATCCAGGAAGTAAGGGAGGTTTTAGCAGACTTTGCCCCCTGTTTAGCGCCAAACCTGGACTAACCCCCTTAGCGACGCACGATGTGGGGACAGGGACACAGACGCCCATACGGTGGACAGCATATCAGGTGTCAGATGCTGTCCAAAAGGACATTAGGAGGGAAGTGCAGGAGATGCTGGATTTAGGGGTAATCCAGAGATCCCGCAGCCCCTGGGCCTCACCAGTAGTCCTTGTGCCCAAGCCAGATGGCTCTACTCATTGCTGTGTGGACTATCGTGGACTGAATGCAGTCACAAAGTCAGACGCCCACCCAATGCCCCGGACAGACTAACTCCTGGACAAGTTGGGAGGGGTGACCTACTTTATGACCACTGACCTGACCAAGGGGTATTGGCAGGTAGAGTTAACGGACAAAGCTAGGGAGAGGTCGGCCTTCATCATTCCGATAGGCTTATTTGAATTTAAAGTAATGCCTTTCGGAATGAAGAATGCCCCGGCCATTTTCCAAAGGTTGGTGAACCAGGTGTTAAATGCTGCTGAGGAGTACGCTGTGGCGTACCTGGATGACACTGCCATCTTTAGTGCCAGCTGGGAGGAACACCTGTCCCACCATAGGAAATTGCTGGGCAGGATACAGACGGCCACGCTCACTGTTAAAGCTGAGAAGTGCCAAGGTGGCCATGGGAGAAGTGGCATACATTGGGCATGTGGTAGGCAGGGGACAGCTCCATCCTAAACAAATAAAAATAGAGGCGATCCAGGCGTGGTCCAGACCAGAAACACAGAAGCAGGTCAGGAGTTTTCTAGGGACAGCAGGGTACTATAGGAAATTTGTACCCAACTACAGTGCCCTGGCTGCTCCCCTATCTGACCTGGTAAAGAAAAGGATGCCAAAGAAAATTACCTGGGGAACAGCCTGTGAGGAAGCCTTTACCAGACTGAAGGAGGCACTGTGCAGTGCTCCTGTTTTGACAAGTCCTGACTATAGCAAACCCTTTATAGTTCAGACTGGCGCCTCAGATGTGGGTATTGGGGCAGTACTGAGTCAGACATCCAGCCAAAGGAAAGATCACACGGTAGTGTACCTGAGTAAAAAGTTACTTCCCAGGGAGCAGGCATACTATACTGTGGAAAAGGAGTGTCTTGCCATAGTGTGGGCCTTAAAGAAGTTAGAGCCATACTTATATGGGCAGCATTTTGTGGTACAAACTGACCATAACCCCCTGGTTTGGCTGACGCAAATGGGAAAAACTAATGGTAGATTGTTAGGATGGAGTCTAGCTTTGCAAGGGTATAACATGACAATCTTATATAGAGCTGGAGCGACCAATCAGAACTCAGATGGCTTGTCTCGTGTCTATGAGGAGTGAACTGATTTGGTAAGCTCATCCCATGCAGGGGATAGAGCCCCCAAATTTAGTCTAGGTGGGGAGGACTGTGACACTTGGACAGCTGGTTCTGATTGTGCTATGATTTTGTAATATAAAAATGTGTTACTGAGTGTCTCTCATGAGACATCCTGTGCTCCTGGGATAACACCCCCAGGTTTCGGTTCAAAGGACAGGATATGTTAAACAGCAGATCTCTGTGATGTGATTAACTTCAAAGAACTCACATTTTATAGACTTCTTTAGTATCTATGTTAACCTGAAAACCAGGAGATAATTAAAGACTAGAGTGACATAATTAAGGGTCTCCTCGTTATCTAATTTAATTGTAGCTGACAAGCTGCAAGGAGGGATAGTAAACTTTTATGACGTTTCAGAGGAGTTGCAATTTTTGACCTCCTGCCTTTGAAGTGTGGAACTAGGAACTGTTCAAAGATCAAAGAGGCGCAGGAGACCACTCAAGATCAAAAAAGTCATTGGGGAAACTAGTTTTTGCAGATGTCACCTTATTCAATATACCTCGAGTGATGGGATATCCTGTGTGTATTAATTTTTATATTTTACAGGAAGGGGCTAGGTGACATCATGGAAGGGGCAGATTTAGAGACAGTTTAACTGTTTTCTGTATTTCCACTTAGATACACTCCTGTTGGACTATGAAGAAACAATACCTACTTGAAGCACTGTTAGAAGAGATACATTAGATAGACAAGTCTAATTGTATGGTGGTAGGAATCTGTTTTCACTTTTTTTTTACCTTGTTCTTTTAAGTGACTACATGCGTTGTGATATATGATTCTGTATTTACATTTTACATATTTTTATCCGTTTTCTTAGTAAACCTCTTATTTTAAAAGAGACTACCTGGTGTGCCTTTGAAATTCTTTCTTTTGCATGTGAATTACAGACGGTTAAGGCTGACTAAACTGTTCAAAGTTTGATGGTAATACCAAATTGGGAAAAGGTAAGAATTTTCCTAAGGTCTTTCATAGAGTTTTTAAGGGTTCATTTTGTATACCTGGTTAGGTGCCCTTTGACGAAAGATATCTGGCATTCCCCGAAGAGCAGAATTATCTGCGCCTGTACATTTGGGTACGCTAGCATAAGGTTCACAGTCTGAATCCCTCCAGAACTTGAGACCAAAGGTGATTCGGACCAACAAAACAGACAGAAGAGTTACCCTGTTCTGTTAACTGTTCACAATACTGCGCTCGGAGGTTGGCACTGTGGGAGCAGAGGGCCTGACCTGCTGAGTGGGGTTGTGACAGTTGGAACAAGAGTGAGCCACAGTCCCTTCAGACAGCTTGGCAATATTCAAAATTAAAGTCCCAACCTCCTTGTGATGTCACAGCACGAGGTCACTAAGTCCTGTAATTAATTTGCAACATGACCAAGTATACCCAAAAGGGTGTCATCTTATTGCTTGCTTGAAATCTGCAAAGATAGCCATATCAAATTATACAGACAGTCTCTCTCCATGAAAGCATAAGTTATGACTGCATTCCCCTTTGATGTATTAGAAAAGAATCCTGAAAGCACTTCTCTCAGTTTTGTGAATTTTCACAGGTATCTATCAGAACTGGCTTCCCGCCTGTTGTTGTAAAATGCAATATTTTATGACCGGTTTCCTAAGTTCAAAGCAGTAGCTTGTTAACCTGTTTTTCAATAACCATTTCAGGAAGTTTAACAGATAAATATTAACACAGAAAAGGAACTCTAGCTATTTAGCTCCAGAAAGCAACTGCTTTGGGGTCAAAAGGTCAGGCCCCTTTTAAACGCTAGTCTTCCCCATGGGCCTGCTGACCCGGCCATGTCTCACAAGCAGAAATTCAAAGAAACACATCATAGTATCATAATGTGTTACAAGCTCAGGAGGTATTACCTTTAAGTGAGCTCGCCACCCGAAGGTGGAATTATTTTTATAAATATTCAAATTTTGTATTGCCCATATGTTGGTCTAGCTGGTATTTAAATGTATCCGTAGGATTACTTTCAATAACTGATCATGGAAGCATATTCCGTTTCTTAACTATTCGTTGTGTGTACCACTGGCTTCTTTTTTTTGTTCTACAGTGTGCCCCTCTTAATTTAAGATTATGAGATCTAGTCTGAGTATTATTAAAATTTGTTTCTAGGCCACGTGTCTCTATGAGAACAGGATCTTTAATAGCTTTATATGTTAGGCAGAGGTCACCTCTAAGTTGACGGTAATTCAAGGAGTGCAAGTCTAATTCTTGTAATCTTTCCAAACAGGTCTCGTTTGACATACCTGTAATTTTTTTTGTCATTATTTTTGAACTCCCTCAACAAGTCTCTTACCTCTGTTTGTATAGGGAGCACAAAAAGGTGCACAGTAAATACAGGTTACTCACCTGTAACAGGAGTTCTGGGAATGGTATAAGTTGTTCATCCACACTGTCTGGCAGGTTCCTTGCTGCTCTAAATCTTGTCGGAAGGACTTCAAGCTGGCTCCTCCCACCAACCAGGGTGGTAAAACTCTCGGCTCCGCCCATGGCGCCAGATCTAGCCGCTGGAAGCCAGGCTGTGCGTCAAACCAGAGTCAGGTGGGTTGGGATGAACAACATATACCATTCCTAGAACTCCTCACAGGTGAGTAACTAGTATTTCTAGGGACATGGATATGTTGTTCATCCACACTGTCTGGCAGACTCCTAGCAGTTCTCCGGGAGGAGGGAGGCAAGGCGCACACCCCCTACTTAGGGAATTAAGACTGGAGAACCGAAGCCCCAAAACCAGCATCCCTGCGTGACTCAAGGTCGATGTGGTAGTGGGTGATGAAGGTGTGTGCTGACTTCCAGGTAGCAGCCCTGCAGATTTCCTGGATAGGGACATCCCTGGAAGCAGCCACCGATGCAGCGGTATGGTGGGTAGAATGAGCTCTTATCCCTCTGGGAGGCTCTATGCCCACCAACCTATAGCAGAGATCTATGCAGGAGGTGACCCACCTGCCTATCGTCCGCTTGGCTGCAGGTCTGCCAGGTGCGGCTTCAGCGTAGGTGACAAACAGCTGGCGAACCTCTCCACGAACTTCAGCCGTCCGCTCCTTAGAATAAGCAAGCGCTCTTCTAGGGTCCAAATTATGGAGCCTATATTCGGCCTCTGAGGTGTGATTGGGGTAGAACACCGGCAGAGTCAACACCTGGTTAAGGTGAAACTCCGACACCACCTTTGGAAGGAATTTCGGGTGGGGGTGCAGGACAACCTTGTCCCTGTGGAAGACCAGAAAAAGAAACTCGATGGACAGCGCCTGGAGCTCTCCCATCCTTCTGGCTGACGGGATAGCCACCAAGAAGATGGTCTTCCACGACAGGTGGGAGATGTCACACCTGTGCATCGGTTCGAATGGCTTGCCCATGCGCTTAGCCAATACCAGCAGTAAATCCCACGGAGGTGGAGGTTCTCGCACCGGAGGGGATATGTGATCAAGACCTCTGAAACAGCGCTGACCACCTTCTCCTGCACCACCGACTGATTCCCGGCCCGCGCCTGGTAAGCAGAGATGGCTGCCAGGTGCACCTTAAGGGTCGTCGACCAAAGCCCTTGCTGAGAAAGGGACCACAGGTAGTCCAGGATGCTTGCCAAGGAACAGGAGGAAGGGTCCAGGCCCTTGCCCTGACACCAAATGGAGAATCTCTTCCATTTGAAGGCATAGCATTTTCTGGTCGACTCCTTATGGGACACCTCAACGACGCTGAGGACCTCGTCGGAAAGACCCAAGGCCTGGAACTCTAGCCGCTCAGGAACCAGGTCGTCAGGTGCAGGGATTGAAGGTCCGAATGGAATACTTTCCCCTGACTGACTGAGATCAGGTCTGGGTGGGCTGGAAGCTGCCTCGGGAGCCTGGAGCTGAGACTGAGGAGATCTGGATACCAAAACTGACGGGGCCAGTCTGGGGCTACCAGAATCATCTGCGCCTTGTCCCTCCTCACCTTGAGAAGTACCTTGTGGATCAAGGGAAATGGGGGAAAGGCGTAGAAGAGGCCTGGGGTCCACGGCCTCGAGAAGGCATCCCCCTGCAGCGAGCCCTGCTGAGGGGGGAGGGCATGAAACAGTCTCAGCTTCGCATTCTCCCTGGAGGCAAACAGGTCTGCCTGAGGCGTGCCCCAGAGGAAGAAAAGATCTTGTACTACCTCCGGCAGGAGAGACCACTCGTGGGACGCAGCCCCTATCCGGCTTAGGGTATCGGCCAGGGTGTTGGAGGCTCCTGCCACATGAATGGCGAGGAGCTCCGCCTCCAGGCTGCGCACCAGTGACCAAATGCGGAGAGCTTCCCTGCACAGAGGCATGGAGCGCGTCCCGCCCTGGCGGTTTAGGTAGTACGTGGTATTGTCCATCTGGACCTGGACCACTTGACCCTGTATAAACGGAGCGAGACGGCGGTGAGGGCTAGACGAACCGCTCCAAACTCCAGCAGGTTGATGTGGCATCTAGGACTCTCAAGGGGACCAGAGGCCGTGCTCTGTGCTCCCCAGATGGGCACCCCAACCCATCAGAGAGACATTGGTCGATAGGGAGAGACTGGCTGCTCATGGATTTAACGGGATGCTCCTCCTGCAGATGTGCTGGAATGGTCTACTACTGGAGGGTGTTCTACATCCTGGTCACTGTCACTAGCTGATCCGGGATCAGTGCTGTGACCATTGGCTAGCCAGCCCCCATTGAAGGGGACGCATGTACCAACGGGCCCAAAGGACCACCCTGGTGCAGGCCGCCATGAGGCCCAGGAAGTCCCGGGCAGGACGCAATTGCCCAACCTGAAATGATTGGGCAAAGGAGGAAAGAACCTTGGCCCTGTCCGCCGGGAGCCGTGCTCTGGCTCGTAGAGAGTCGACCTCTGCCCTGATGAATTGTATCACCTGCTTTGGCACGAGTTCCAACTTAGCCTCACTGATGAGGAGGCCAACCTGAGAGCAAACCTGGAGGGCCAGATCTCTGGACCGCTCCACCTCCATTCTGGAGGAGGCTGCAATCAGCCAGTCGTCCAGGTAGGGGTAGACCGGACCCTTCGGTGTCGCAGGAATGCTGTCACCACTGCCATGCATTTGGTGAAGACCCTGGGAGCTAGGGAAAGGCCTAAGGGCATGGCCCTGAACTCATAGAGGGATCCCTCTGCCCTGAAGCGGAGGAACCTCTGGTGAGACGGACGGATTGGGACGTGAAAGAACGCGTCCTGAAGGTCCAGAGAACAGAACCACATGCCTTGTTCCAAGGATGGGATTATCTGAGCCAGAGTGACCATCCTGAAGGTCCGAGACCTTAGGAACCTGTTCAGGTGGTGCAGGTCGAGAATGGGGCTTCAGCCCCCGTCCGTTTTGGGACCAGGAAGTACCTGGACACAAACCCGGGTCTGGAGGAGGATCCGCCACCTTCCTGATCACCTCTTTTCGAGGAGCAGGGCGACATCGACTCGCGAGCCGACAAAGAGGTCATGGACTCAAGTTTTAGGGGCGATGGCTCGGAAGGGCGGTGCCTGTTCGAACTCCAGAGCAGGCCCTTTCCTACCACCTCCACACCCAACGGTCCGTGGTGATAACGGACCAAGCGGAAAAGAAGTGGCGGAGCCATCTCCCCACGGGGAACCTAGGGGAGAGGGCTGGGGCTACCCCTCAACCCGTCACTGGGCAGGCTTTAGCGGAGGGACCGCCGGACCTTCTGGCCTTACCTCCCAGCTTCCTGTTGGAGGCCGTGGGCTTGGGTTTGGGATGCCACACGCAGCCTGCTGGCCCTGGTGCTGTTGGGCCGGACGTGCCGCAGGCGCAGGACGACGAAAGGACTTCTGCTGCTGCGGTCGGCGGCCTTTGTCCTTCTGGGCGGAGGTAACCGAGTCCAGGGTAGCATTGGACTTTTCGATCCGCTGGAAGTGACCTTCCACTCCAGGGCCGAAGATGGTCGGTCCCTAGGAAGGTGACATCCGCCAGTTTGTGCTGGGTATCCGCCGTGAAGGTGGATATCCTCAGCCATGCTCTGCGGTGCATGGCCACCGCGGCCGCAACCGATCTGGCACAGGAGTCTCCAATGTCCAGAGCTGTTTGGAGCTGCTGCTTTCCCACCGCCCTTCCCTGATCCCGCATCTGTTTGACCGCGGTCTGCAGGTCGGCCGGGAGATGAGGGATCACCTCATCCAGGGAGCCCATGAGGGCGTGGGAGAAGTGTGCCATCAGCACGGCCGAGCTGGCCTGGCGGAGGCCAAAGGAGGACGAAGCATACACCTTGTGCCTGGCATAGTCCAGCTTTTTGGATTCCTTGTCAGGGGGCTTGTCCACATCCCTAGTGTTCCCGGAACGCCGGAAAATGCTGTCGGTGACCAACCCCTCAGCGGAGGAGTGTTCTGAAAAACCGGGCAAAGAGCCGGTAGGGACCGCATACTTCCTGGCCATCCTGGCCGAAGGCGCAGGACAGGAAGCAGGCCGCGCCAGAGCTCCAAGGTTGGGCCAATAATGGCTTCAGCCACCGGAAGCCTCGTAGGTGAATCGGTCCAGTATCTCCGCCAGGTGATACGGCCCGCTTGATATCGGGCTCGAGCTGCATCCTGGTGACTCCAAGATGAGTCAAGCAGACCCATGAGGGACGATGGGCTTTCCGTCCCATCGACCAGCTCCCGGAGGACTCCAGGTCAATGGGCCTGGAGAAAGGGAGAATGTCACGGACTCAGAGGAGTCCATCAAGAGCTGCCTGGGCCTGAGCCACCTCCACCTGCCGAGGACGGTCGGGAGTGAGGGTGACTGACAACCGTGGCAAGCCCTGACCCAACCGAGAGTCTTGGTCGGCCCTGATTTCGGTTGTGGAGGCAGAGGTTCCACCACAATCGGGTGGGGCAGCTGGCCGCCGAACAACCGGCCCAGGCTTGACACCTTGACTACTGCGAGGGGTTGTTTCGGCCGTTCAGGTGACAGCCACTTGATGGCCGGGGAAGGCGACGGCGTCAGCTTGTTCCCGGACAGAAGTAACTGCTGCCACATTAGGTCCTCGTAGCGTTGACGCAATTTGCGCCGAAGCCTCTCTTCTTCCAAGGAGGAAGACGAGGACGAGCACCGCCTCCGCTTACTTCGGTGCCGAGACCGAGACCGCCGATGTCGGCGGGATCGGCTGGACCGAGACGAGGTCCGCGACCCTCGGTGTTTCCGATGGCGGGTTTGGGAAGGGGCGGGAGACACCCGCTCTTCCCTTGGCTCGAGAGCCTTGACCGGGACTCGCACAGGAGGCTCCAGTGTCTCGGTCTCCACCGGGGAACCGTGAAGAAGGGTTGTCGGCTTACCAGTCGACAGCCCGTCCGATGAGTTGAGAAAATCTGCGACGGCGTCGGCCGGGTGTCTCGGCCGGCTGACCTGGCGGGGACACCGTGATCCAGCCTTAGCCGCAACCTTGACGGTTCGGTGTCGACTGTCCGGGGAAGGGGACCTCTGCCGCTTCCACGAACGCCGACGGTGGGACTTACCTTTCGAGTCCTTCTTTCTGGACCGAGAAGAGTGTCCCGATGGCCCCTCTCCCTCCATGGAAAGGGACTGGCAAAGCTCTTTAAAAGAAGCTGTGTAGGAGGATCTCAGAGAGAGCGGGATAAATGCAGCGACCAAGGAGGATGAAGATGCGGCCTGGGCCGCCTCTTCCTCGAGGGCGATCATCTGCTCGAGTTGCTCAGCCGAGCCAGCCGCCGCAGACACCGCCAACAGGCCTCCTTGGACTTCACTGGCGGGTAGTGCTTCTCGGGGTGCCCAAGCTGTAACCAGGCAGCGTGGTCTTCCAGGACGTTGGCCGAAAACGAACGGCACAACTCGCAGGCCGGTGGGTCATGATCTAGGCCGAGGCAGTAGACGCATGTGGAGTGCGGATCCGTCCTGGACATTTTCTGCCCACATGGGCACCGCCGAAATCCGGGAATCGATTTGTCCATCGCAGCCGCGAGGGAGTAATTAGACCGAAGTCTTGAAAACTTAAGAATTAGTTTCGGGTGAACTGAGGAATTAGGATCCAGTCTATACGCACAGCGTTAAGGAGGGAACCTGAGCTTCCAAGTGGTAAGGAAGATCTGGCATCATGGGGCAGAGCCGAGAGTTTTACCACCCGGGTGGGTGGGAGGAGCCAGCTTGAAGACCTTCCGGCAAGATTTAAAGCGGCAAGGAACCTGCCAGACAGTGTGGACGAACAACATATCCATGTCCCTAGAATAATGCTTTTGCATTTATGAGCAGGTTTTAAAACCAAGAAAAAGGGACAGGACTGGGAGCAAGTTTTGCTCCTAACTACGCCAAATCTCTTTCTGGGACACTGGGAGCAGACATATACCTGGGACCACCAATTAAACCCCTATTTCTATCACACAGGGTTGTGCAGATGATATACGGATGACATATTCATAGTTTGGAGGGGCAGCCTCATGGAGTTAGAAGATTTTATTCACCACCTACATAGTGGCATATTGGCAATAACAGAGAAGATATTGTTGATGGGGGACCTGAATATGCCAGATGTTAACTGGAGCACCTTTGCTGCAGCCACGTCCAAGAGCAAGGTCATTCTCAATGCCCTAAAGGGGGCATGCCTCAGATAGCTACTGCTGGAACCCACTCGGGAAGGAGCAATCTTACACCTGGTTCTTTCACATGGGGACGAAGAGAGGATGTCGGATTTAGAAGTGGGTAGCAATCTGGGAACAAGCAACCACCAAACAGTGTGGTTCACAATAAACACAGCCATAGAGCCAAGCCACACAAAAGCAAGGGGACTGGTCTTTAGGAGGGCTGACTTTGAGAAAATAGGAGAGTGCCTCAGAAAAGCACTAGCAAATGGGCAAGAAGGAGGAGTGGAGGAACAATGGGGGAAAACCAAAACAGCCACCACAGAGGCAACAAGCCTTTGTTTGAAGCAAAGTCAACAAAACAAAATGAAGAAAAAAACACTACGGTTCACAAAAGAGGTAGCGGGGAAAGTTAGGGAGGAAAAAGGTAGCATTCAGAAGTATAAGGAAACACAAAAGGAGCAGGACAGAGAGCTGTACCGGGTAAAGCAAGAGGAAGCGGGGAAGGCAGTCAGAATAGCAAAGGCCCAATAGCCAACTCAGTTAAGAAAGAGAATAAAACTTTTTATAGGTACATTAGGGAGAGAAGAAAGACCAAGGAAGGGATAGTGAGACTTAATAAAGGGAAGGGGGTGGGGTGGGCAGAAGGTTACAGTGAAACAGCAGGGATACTGAACGAATACTTCTGTTCAGTATTCACAAAAGAAGAGGAGGGGGAGGTACCTAAACCAAAGAATAGAAACACTCTGGATAGCGGGGTCAATACCAGTCCATTCACAGAAGAAAGGGTCCTGAAAGAACTCCTAAAACTGAAGGTGGACAAAGCAGTGGGGCCTGATGGGATTCACCCCAGAATTCTAAAAGAACTAAGGGGAGAACTACTGACACCGCGGATTAACCTTTTTAACAAATCATGGGAGGATGGTGTGGTACCTGAGGACTGGAGGAGGGCAAATACGATTCCCCTTCACAAAAGTGGAAGCAAGACAGAGGCAGGAAACTACTGACCTGTTAGTTTGACCTCAGTGGTAGGGAAAATGATGGAATCACTTCTGAAGGAAAGAACTGTCGAGTTCCTAGAGGCCAGTGCGGCACAGGACCCAAGGCAGCATGGATTCACAGCGGGAAGGTCATGTCAGACGAATCTAATTGATTTCTTTGACTGGGTGAACAAAGTAGTAGACCAGGGAGGGGCTGTGGACATGGCCTATCTAAACTCTAGCAAGGCATTTGACACAGTCCCGCACAAAAGATTAATAAACAAGTTAGCCAGCCTGGGAGTGGGTCCCAGGCTTGTAGCTTGGATAAAAAATTGGCTGGACAACAAGACACGGATGGTTATAGTAAATGGAATCCTCTCTGAAGAAAGGGGGGTTACTAGTGGGGTACCACAGGGTTCAGTACTGGGACCAGTCCTCTTTAATGTCTTTATAGGTGACACTGCATAGGGACTGGAAGGGAAAGTATGCCTCTTTGCAGACACTACAAAGATCTGCAACAGAGTTGATACACAAGATGGGGTGGAAAGGATGAGAAGGGACTTGGCAAGGTTGGAGAAATGGTCAAACATATGGCAGCTTAGATTCAATGCAAAGAAGTGCAAAGTAATGCACCTGGAAAACAAAAATCCAGAGGAAGAGTACACAATGTGGGGGAGGTACTAACAACAACAAAATGTAAAGGGACCTGGAGGTAGTCATATCAGATGATCTAAAGGTAGGCAAGCAATGTGAGAAGGCAGTAAGGAGGGCTGGGTGATACTGGGATATATAAGAAGTGGCATCACCAGTAGAAAACAGGAAGTTGTTATCCCTCTGTACAGACAGGTGGCAAGACCCTATCTGGAATACTGTGTGCATTTCTGGAGACCCCATCTCCTCCAAGGACATAGACAGGATAGAGGCAGTCCAGAGGAGGGCAACTAAAATGGTGCAGGGTCTGCAGCAGAAGCCATACGAAGAGAGACTAAACAAGCTTAACATGTATACCTCTGAGGAAAGGAGGGAGGGGGGAACATGACAGAAACATTTCTGGAATGGACCAGGGAGCCCTGTGTCAGAAGGTCCGTCCATAGAAGCAGAGGCCTTGGAAGGGCCACTGTTAACTTATTGATCAAAGGAAATCAAATCTGTTGTGGCCAAAATGGGGCAATCGGTATCATTTCACCCCAGTGGGCCTCCAGTCTGAGCAGTACTCTCTGAACAAATGCGTATAGAAAGCAATTTGTCCTCCGCAGCCTGAATGCATCCTGACAAGAAACGCCAGGTTCTGGATTTCTGAAGCAGGACTGAGGCAGTTTTACGCTGAGTGGGGATTCAAAAAGGTTCACGTCTGCAGTACCCAACTCCTCGAAGACATATTGTATGACGTCTGGTGATAAAGACCACTCGTGAGGATCCACTTCTGTCCGACTGAGTTGGTCTGCCAGACAGTTCTGTGCCCATGAGGTAAACCATTTGAATCTAAGCAGTCCGCTACAGACACCACTCCCATACCCTCACAGCTTTTCTGCAAAGTGGATAGGAGTGTTCTCTCCCTTGTTTGTTTATGTAATACATCACTGCTTTGTTGTCCATCTGCAGCAGGATTACCTTGGAATGAACTGAGTTCACCAAGGCTTGAAAGGCATAAAGGACTGCCCTCATTTCTAGAACATTAATATTGAGCTGAGATTCCAACTGAGTCCATAGTTCCTGGCCCTGACAGTGAGCTCCCCACCTGAAAAGAGATGCATCTGTGGTGAGTCATTTGTGAGTCTGGTGGAGCGAAGGGGAGACCCTGAAGAAGGTTGTCCTCCTGTGTTCACCATGCAAGTGACTGATGTAGGGGCATCGTCGCATTTATGAAAAATGAGACTGAGAATGCGTTGACAGAGACCACTATGTACTGAGCATCCACTCAGTGGTCCTCATCCGCAGTCGTGCTAGAGGCAATTTGAAGGCAGATGAGGCCATAAGACCTAACATCCGCTGCATGGAGTAAGCCCACAAGGGGTTGTTTTCCATGATGAAATGCGCCATCTGAAGGATGGCATTCCTTCTGTCCTCTGGGAGGAAGGCCCTCACCTTGGTAGTATGGCTCCTATGAAGAGGAGTTGCTGCGAAGGTTAAAGCTGTGCCTTCTCCAGGTTCAGCAGTACCCTCAATGGAGGTCAGGTACTGAGTTGCTGTGGTCACTGCCACTTCTGTGCCCTACCTTGACAGATTTGCTAGGAGCCAATTGTCCAGGTAGGAAAAGACCTGAAGCCCAAGCTTTTGAAGGTGTACTGTGAGAACCGCAAAGGACTCTGTAAAGGCTTGAGGTGCTGAGGAAAGCCCAAAGGACAGGAATCTGAATTAATAGTGCTGACCCAAGACCCCAAAGCACAGGAACTTGCGGTGATTTGGGTGTACCGGAATGTGCTGGTAGCCATCTTGCATGTCTAGGGATGCCAACCAGTCCTGTGTGAGGAGTGGTAGAAGGGTCCCTAGGGAGACCGTCTTGAACTTCTCATGGTACAAAAACTTTCAGCTTTCTGAGGTCTAGGATGGAGTGCATGCCCAGTCTCTTTTGAAACCAGAAAGCATTGGGAGTAGAAGCCTGTGTTGCATTCTGCTGGAGGCACTACTTCCACTGCCCTGTTTCTCAGAAGGCCCGCTATCTCCAAAGTGAGGAGGTCTGCCTGGGCAGCCGATAAAAAGAGCTGCCTCTTGGGTGGATAGTCGAGAGGGATTTCTGAGAAGTTCAGTAGGTACCCCTCCAGGATGATCCTTAAAACCCACCTGTCTGTGGTGATGATCTTCCAGTGGATTTAAAAATTAGTCCCCCCCCCCCGGAGGAGAGGTCCACCGAGGCAGAGCCGGGCCAGAGACTCAAGAGGGTTGCACTGGGCACCTTCAGGGCCTGTGCCTTCTGCTGTGCTTTCTTTTGTGGCTGAGGAGACTGATGGGTGGGGCTCCACTGCCTCTTCTATGAAAGGACTGCCTGTTATGAAAGAACTGATGGCCTCTCCCTTTTAGAGGATGTGAAAGGGCTGGTATCACAGACTTTATGGCTGTCCTAGTCTTCTGAGAGGCCTCCCGAGACAATAAGTAAGAGCCGTCGAAGGGGACATTCATAACCTGCTGCTGTCAGTGGAAAATCCTGATGTTCGCAGCCAGGAATGTCTTATGTAGATTCCAGCAGCAGCAGCACGAGAATCAGCGTCATATGCAACCATGGCTGCTTTAAACTGATGACTGATGGACTGTACAACATGAGAGACAATCTGAATAATGTTTTGTTTGGTATCCGACTCTAGTAAGGACTCAGCCACAGACTTAAGAGAGGTCCGGAGGGCATACTCATACTGAGAGAAATGGCCTTGGTAACTGGCTATTCGCATGCTCAGAGTGGCTGCTGCAAAAGCCCTTTACTCCATAGTATCAATCGTGCGCGATTCCTTGTTAATAGGATTTACCATAACCTCTTGGGGAAGGATGGCCTTATTTTCTGCAGGGATAACAATTTTATCTGCAATAAGCTGGGAAGCCAAAATTTGTCTTTCCTTAGGAGAGATATACTTACAGTCTATCATTTTACAGACAGAAGGACTCAAAGCAGGCCTAGCCCACACCACCTCCGAAAGGGTCTCAAAAGCTGGAGGAACAGGAAACTTGAGATTAACTGGGATGTTGGGAACATGAAGCCACTCAAGACACAGCCGCTTACCTGGGTCAAGGGCCAAAAGACTTGAGAGCTAGAGTAGACTGCATATTTCTCATTAAAGTCTGGAAGGAGAGGTCCTCCTGAGGAACAAAAGTAAGAGCTGCAGATTGGCTCTCCAGGCTGTAAAAAAACTGTCATCATCGCCGCCCTCAGAGAGAATGAGGTCAGAATCAGACTCACCCCCCCCCTCCAAATCTCCCTCGGAAGGCAGAACCAGAAGAGAAGTGAACTTTGTAAGGCCTCATCCAAGTCTCAGACCCGGCGCCGGACCAAAAAGAGATGACACTGGAGCTGGTGCCAGGCCCAAAGGAACTGAAGCTGGGACCGGACACCGGCCCCAGAACCAGCCCAAGAGGAGCTGGCACCGGAAACGGCACCGCAGTTCCAGAAAGACCAGCCGGCACCAAAGTGACCAGAGAAGTTACCTGTGCCGAGCCCCAAGTGAGGGAGGGTGGCATGTGGAACCGGTGTCAATGGCACAGTCACTGTTAAGGGATTTGGATCCGTTGACAGAACCAAATGCTCTACCCGGCCTGAATGCTCCAACCGTGGTACCGAGAAGCCAAGACCCGAAAGACCCGGCATCCAATCTGCAAGATGGGGCAGACAAGCCAGACAATGTACCCACTGTTCCATAAGACCTGACCAGTGGTGAAACTGCCCACAAGAGGGTAGAGTGGGACTCCAGGTCTGAAACCTGGAACGACCGCGAACAGAAGCCGCAAGAAAAAATGACAGTGCTGGTGAAGGCCTTCCATTCCCGGATGTAGGAGATCTCTTAGACATACCACAGTGGGACCTCGAGCGGTACCATTTTCTCCCCTTCCACTGGGAGGAGGAAGAACCAGAAGTCGAGAGGTGCAGAGTCCCAGATCTAAATTGGGAACAAGCCCACTTCTTTTTGTGTTTACAGGAAGATTGCCCTCCCCCCCAAACACAGTACTGCCTGTGGTCGGACCCCCATCTGGAGAGGGGAGCAGACTGGACACAGCCCCACTGCCAAAGCGGCACTCAAATGAGACTCCTTACCATCACCATCCATGGTCAAGGCTGTTGCTCGTTAGGGCTGAGAAAAACTGACGAAAAAATCTTTTTATTAATTTTTTTTTAACACTAACAGAAAAATAACAAACACTAAAGGTTAAATGAACTAAACGCTGTTGTTGTACAGACGTGAAAATCTGACTCCCAGTGGGCGAACAATGGCATCACTGAAGCGCACTCAATGGCGGGAAAAAAGGAATTGAGGCAGTTTAGGGCCGTTGCCAAAATAGGCTATGTAGGGCAAGCCAGTCTCGTGGTACTGTGCATGCGCACAGCCTACTCTGGCGCCAGCCTTCCTGAAGATTTTTAGCTCCCGCAGGGTCCCAGTTCCTCTGGCTTGAACCCAGCAGTGTGAATGAATGGTGGAGATAAGGTCCAGGAAGATCAGTCATTTTCTGTTCTCTGATAAGGTAAACAGATCCACAACAGTGGTGCCCCACTGGAAGAACAGCTGTTCTACCACCTCCTGACCAACAACTCTCCAACCCCACTGAGAGTGTATGCAACCTGATTATTCTTTCCCACATCATGGCTCTCACCAGATCGGCCTTCAGTTTGAGCACTAGTGACCAAGTGCACAATGGGTCGTGTTGTCCATCTGGACCTGAATGATCTAACCCCAAATAAATGGCACGAATGCCATCAGAGCCAGATGCTCTGAACGACTCTACAGCAGGTTTATGCAGCATCGGGACTCCCGTGAGGACCACCACCAGTGGGTCCTGTTGTCTCTCAGGTGAACATCCCACCCCACCAGAGACGCATCTGTTGTGAAACTGACAATGAGAATGCCTGAATCTAGGTTCAAGGGACAAAGTCACCACTAAATAGCACACCTCACTGGCGTGGTCCTCAGGAACTGTCTGCTGGAAATGCTTTGGCCTTCTAAGAATCCACTTCAACCCCAATGAATTTGATCACCAGCATGGGGAACAGTCCTGCAGAAAACATGATCTGTAAGACCTCTTGGACCACTCTGTTGGCATCAGAACAATAGATTAGTGGTGAAATTACATCTCTGAAATTGCTAGCCATCTACCCCAGTGCTTCGAGGGTAAAGCATTTACTCAGGGCACATGGGGACCTGCTCTGACTTTCCCAGGTTGCCAGAAGGCCCAAATGCCAGATCTCTGTACCTCTGCATCGAATCCCTGGATGCACCTGCTATGAGCCAGTCATCCAGGTACAGGCACACCGTGACACTGAAGGAAGGCCCCATCATTGCTAAACACTTGGTGAAGACTATCAGCACCGATGACAGACTGAAAAGCATGACCTTGAACTAGTACAGAATCCCCTCTGCCCTGAACCTGAAGTAATGTACTGGCTTTCTGGAATGTGAAAAGACATGTACAGGAGGTCCAGAGAGCAGAACCACTCTACCGGCTCCAGGCACAATATGACTGACTGAGCAGGCCCATACTAAACTTCCATTTTTCCACAAATTTGTTCAAATCATGCAAATCCAGTATAGGGCACCAGGCCCGTCCTCTTTGGTATCAGAAAGTATTGGGAGACATATCCTGGTGTAGCCAGGGTATATGGAGCCCATTCTGTAGCGTCTTGCTCGATAAGCAAACCACTCTCGCTCCGAAACATAAGCAGCATGCCCTAGGACTGCCTACACTTCCAAGAAGCACAGGGTTGGTACAGTCTGAGAAAAATCCAAAGGCAACCCTCGTCCACCACTTCCAAAACCCACTTGTCCACTGCAAAGGTGGATCACTGTGGCAAGAAGTGAATAAGCTGACCTCAGCCCAGGAGCTGCGAATGATACCCTGCAATCCATCATTCAGCAGCCTTGGGAGTGGGCTTCAGCCAGCTGGGCACCAGATGCATCCTCATGCCTTTGTTTTCTTGCTTCTGCTTCAGGAACCAGTACTGAAACTGCCCTTGCTGGGGATACTACTGAGTCTGACACTAGAACCTTTAGGCATGAAAATAATTCTTCTTAGCCTTGCCCAGCTTAAAGTTCTTCTGGGATAAAGCCACAAAATCCAGGGCGACAATACGCATGAGATGTCCCACCAACCCCCAGCCAAAAAGGTTGGTGCCCAAGAAGGGAACATCAGGCAGCTTGTGCTTCGTGTCCAACAAGGTGGATAACCTCTGGTAGGCCCTACAATGCATGGAATGACCACAGCCCACTCCTCAGGTGCAGGAGTTGCCCAGGTCCATGGCCGTCTGGAGCCGGTGTTTAGCCAAGATGCAATCCTGGTTTTGGATGGTCTTACCTACAACCTGTTTTTTGGCTGGGAGCACTGGAAGAAGATCACCCACGAGACCAAAAAAGGAATGGCCAAAGCAAGCCATCATCATGGCACAGCCAACCTGCTAGAGACCCAAAAAGGAAGCTGCGATGACTTTCTAGGCCCCATAGTCCAGCTTCCTGGACTCTTTGCCAGGAAGCTTATCCACATCCCCCCTGGCACTTCAATTGCAAAAGGCACAGTCAGACACATACCCCTCCCTAAACCCAAATCCCACCATGGAGAATGTGTACAGTACTGTAGTTGTAGTCCATCCTACGAGGTGATGCAGAGAAGGAAGCCTGATGCTGAAAGTGGGACCAAGCACAGCAGGAGTAATGGGGAAGACCACCCAAGGTGAGGAAACCTCTTCCAGGATAACCATCGGTAGGTACGTTTCCTTCTGCTGAACCTCCTCTAGGGAAGTGTCTGGTGATGAGGACATTATGCCCAGTAATGAGGCGTAAGTGGAATGATCATCCGAGGTAGGCTTACTTCTCCCCCAGACTGTCATCCTGTAGTCATGGTTCTGAGTGTAACAACGATGACTCTCTCAAGTCTGAATACAAGTACAGCAGCGCTGGACACATAAGGTGAAGTGATCACCCATTCAGTCAAGCTGATCACCTCCTTTTTATTTACATAGAGTGTGGTGTGCACCACCGACAGCATGGTGCAGCCATGTCCCCGGCCTAGAATCCTTAGCCAGTGTCCCCACTCAGGGATGGGGAGG
Organism: Neoceratodus forsteri; assembly: GCA_016271365.2. Classification (NCBI taxonomy): domain Eukaryota; kingdom Metazoa; phylum Chordata; order Ceratodontiformes; family Ceratodontidae; genus Neoceratodus; species Neoceratodus forsteri. The sequence continues at coordinate 263,835,251 of CM057451.1, read as the reverse complement.
TGAGGGCTGGACCAGAATAAGTTACCAAGGCACCACTGGAGGTGATGCAATGGGGGATGGGAGGCACGAATGAAGTCAGCACTTGGATGGGTAAGCCTGAATGACGCACACTGGTCAACCTAGGCATATGTTCCTTAAGCCCACTGCTGCCACTCAGCCTTTTCCTCCTGTGATCAGTTTGCCTTTTTTTTTATTTATTTGAATTTCTTGGATTAAACCTTTGAGAACAGGCTCATTACATAGGTTCCATGTCAAACAGCAAGGGTACATGCAACAAATTTACAGTTTGGTACACAAGTAGTTATAGGGCAGTGAGACTTAAAATGAGATAACATATAGAAATACTTAATAATGGACAAAACACTGGGAACAAAAAGGGGATGGGAGGGTGTAAGTGGGAGGGGATAGCACAGGGGAGAGGGAGGCAGAGCATAAGAATCAGCCCAGGATGTGTGCCTGCCTCCTCTAGGAAGAAAAAAGCTTACCTAGGGTGTCATGCATAGGTAGTGAAGCCAAGCCCAGCCACCGGATGCAGGTACTGGATTTCCAAGATGGCCAGGCGCAGGATGGAACAAGATCAACAGAGCGGTACCAGGAGGAGAGACTTTCCAGAGTGACAGGAGAGAACAGGGGCACGGGGGGTGGAGAAAAGGAGGAACAACTGGACTTTTTTTAGGGTGGGGAATGTCTAGGCAGTGGTAGGTGGTGTGTGGAGTGAATACAGTAAGGCAGGTCGGAGGCTCTATAGGAAGCAGCCTCGGCGGGCAACCAGAAAAGTTCTAAGGTCACGTTTGAAGGGACCTAACTTAAGATTTAGCAGTGATGCCTGCAGGTAGGTTGTTATGCCATTTTGGCACCTGACGGGCAAAAGCTCATCGACCTAGAGAAGTGTGACATCTTGGGATCCTGAAGGTCATACTCCCCAAACTTCTAGTGGGGCGGATAATTTCATAGTGGGTGAGGAGCTTCCAGACACCATCAGGCAACATATCTAGACATGCTTTTTGGGCCAGCAGGCAGGTCTGGAATTTGAGTCTGTCCTCGAACTGAAGCCAGTTGGCACGAGTGTACAGATCACAAGTGTGTGTGTATTGCTCAGAGCTCATGGCCAGGCGGCACTTCTTATTTAATGCCATTTTGATGCGATTGAGAGCTGAATCTGCTGCAGATCCACAAATTACTATTCCATACGCCAAGGAGACAACTGAGCTGCAGACTGCCAGGTTAAGGGCTTCGGGGGTCAGGCAGTGCTTATGCCAATAGAGAAGGCCGATAAGTATATTCAGGGCCTTTGCAATACTGTCGATGTGGTTGACAAAGGACAAGGAGCTGTCAACTATGACCACCAGGTATTTAAATTCCTGTACCTGGTCCAGGGATACCCATCAACATTCAAGATGACGAGAGGGTGAAATCAGTTTCTATTATGTGGACTGGAGAACATCATAGATTTAGTTTTTTTATAATGCATGACCAGTTGTTTGTCCTTGGACCATCTTTCTACTGCAGTGATATTATCCTGTAGGGTGTGCGCCAGGGTGCTAGGGTCAGGATCATTACAAAATAGGACTGCATCTTCTATAAACAGCAAAATCTTGCAGCGTCAGGCACGCGGCAGCTGATTTGGGAATATGCTGAACATTAGGGGACCCAATATAAAGCCCTGTGGTACACCAGAGCGAACAGGTCTGCTGTCAGATACAACATTATCAATCCAAACTTGCTGGGTCTGGCTGGAAAGGTAGGACTTAAACCATCAAACTGTGTCATCGGAGAGGCCAACAGCCGCCAGCTGCTTAAGTAGGAGATCATCATTGACCGTGTCAAGCACTTTCAACAGGCCAATGAAGGCTGCACCAACCAGGTCACCCTTCTCGAGGGAGTTATGTATGTGGCCTGTAAACTCGAGCAGAGCAGTTATGGTGCTATGACCTTTATGGAAGCCATGCTGTTCAGTACACTGTATGTTATATTTATCTAGGTATTCCACTAACTGATCACTGACAATCCTCTCAAGGGCCTTAGATAGGGGCAGGAGAATCGAAATGGGTCTGTAGTTGCCAAGCGAGGATCGATCGCCACTCCTGAAGATTGGAGTCACTAAAGCCGTTTTCCAAGGTTACGGAAACTAAGAGAGTCTCAGCGAGGCACTGATTATGAACGTAAGGGGCATCAGAATATCTTCCAAGGTGAACAATGGTAGCCAGATGACTACAATAAGAAACTGGACAATTATCACTGAATATACAAGAGGCACTGTTAAAAGTTCTACTTCTGCCACTATTTGGGTGTTTTGACTTGGTAACTTGGTAGTTAGGACATAAAAAGGCCGAAGCCCATCGAGAATGTCCTCCACACAATGTGGATCATTTATAGTTTTATGTTCTATTCAAAAGCCATCTATCTAGTTTAAACTTGAATGTGTCAATATGCTGGCAGTCAACAATTTCCTGTGGCAAGGAATTCCAAACTCTTGGAGCTCTAATATTAAAAAATTGCTGTCTTCTATTGGTTCTTGTTTTCTCAATTTTGATTTGTTTATTGTGTATTCTGGCTACAATTTTTCTGGATGCAAAAGACAATCCACAAGATTTCATTAATGTAGGAGATAATACGATTTTAAATAATTGAAGGATATCTCCCCTTAGTCTTCTAGTTTCCAGTGAGTATAACTTGGTTTTATGAAGCCTGGTTTCATAATCAAAGCAAGAAAGGTGGGGTATAATTTTTGTAGCCTTTCTTTGAACCCTCTCAATTTTTGTGATATCCTTAACTCAGGGGTTCTCAAATGGTGAGGCCAGCCTCCTTGGGGAGGCCCCAACCTGTTCCAGGGGAGGCTCAAGCAAGTCTGAAAAAGTACTGTATTTAAATTTTGAGTTTTATATATTTTGTGTGAAGAGATGAAGCAAACTGAAAGAGGATAATAGTAGGTGAATTTTATGTATTTATTTACTAATAGGTGACAAGGGAAGGTGAATGAGCCAAGGCTCATTTCAGGTGTACCCAGGGAAGGGCAGGGAGTGAATACATTTCAAAAGGTAACTGCAAAACAATCAAGAAATACACAGTGAATAATAGTGCAAACAAATAATGAACAATAAACTAATAATGTGTGGTGGTAATTGATCAATTTGTAGACTGATGGCAGAACAGCCCAAATACAACGGTTGAGCATAGAAGTGCTAGGAGCAATAGCAGGAAGGAGCAAAGTAATTCATGAGAAGTTGCTTATGAGCAGGGATGGAGGGGGAGAGGCAAATTAAGTAGGAAGGTTATTTCATATAGAGAGGAAACAGAAAAAGTAGTCTGACCCATGAAGGCACTGCAACAAGGGGCAACAATGGTTCAAGAATGAAAATAGCGGAGGATGTAGGCTGGCCTGGGGGGTGGTGGGGGTTACAATGCGCTGAATAATAATATTTTTTGTTGTATTTATTTGTTATTCAGATGACACCTTTGGGCACAGGAGCTCTTTTTCAAAGGTTCCACATCCATATAAGACAAAGAACTGAATGTGAGCAAAGTACTCAGAGGGATTTCAATTTATTCATGGTGTACTGCGCAAAGTACAGTATGTTATTTTTCTTTGGGGAGGCCCATGATTTTTTCAGTTTTGGGGGGAGGCTCAAAATCTTTTCCATAGATTTGGGGAGGCTCACTGTGACAAAGACTGAGAACTATTGCCTTAACTAAATACGGACTCCACAGGGGTGAGCCATAATCCAAATGGGGTCTAACATGAGTCTTATATAAAGTCATGATACATTCTTCTGTTTTAAGAACAAAAGTATTATTTACCCTGCGTAAAAGAGCATTGGCTTTATTTGTAACTTTGTTAAAATGGTTTGAAAAAGACAAGCCATTATCAACCAGTATACCCAAGTCTTTTTCAACGACAGATTCTCGAAGTTTAATATCATTAAGATTATATATTTGTTTTAGATTTTTTTTGCCAAAATGCAGCACAGAACATTTCGACACGTTAAATGACATCTTATTAGTTACTGCCCAAGATTCAATTTTTTTAAGGTCATTTAGTATGACATTCCTGTTGATTTCATTATCAACAGGTCCCCCCAGTTTAGTGTCATCCGCAAATTTAGATAACATATTCTGTGATAAGATAGTAAGGTCACTTATAAAAATACCAAACAAAGTGGGACCCAAAACGGAACCCTGAGGGACCCCACTTGTCACAGATCTTTCTTCTGATATTACCCCATTAATTCTAACCGCTTGAGTTCTTTTGTATAGCCAGCTGTTCACCCAAGACACGATACATTCAGAAAATCCTAATGTTACTAGCTTTTTAATTAATATTGAGTGTGAGACCTTATCAAACGCCTTACTATAATCTAACAAAATAACATCTACTGGGATGTTTGAGTCAAGATAACTGCTAACTAGATTGTAAAAGGATAACAAATTCGTAGTACATGAGTGCCCGGGTTTAAATCCATGTTGTGTGGTATCATTTATTTTTAATTCAAGCATTTCCTCATCAATTATGCGTTTAATATGTCTTTCCAATAATTTACACGGAATTGAGGTGAGGCTGATAGGTCTGTAATTTTCAGCCTTATAATGCACCCCCTTTTTGAAGATTGGTGTTACAGTAGCTGTTCTCCAATCGAAGGGCACAATAGATTCTGCAAATGATTTATTAAAGATAATTGTAAGTGGGATGACAATACTATTATATGTTCCCATAAGAAATTTAGAAGTAATACCGTCAGGGCCTGAGCTAGTAGTTGGTTTCAAGGTTTTCAGAAGTTTATAAGTATCGGAAATAGTGATAGAATAACTATGGGATATGGTGGTATTAGTAATCATTATAGGCTCCTTGTCCTGTTCGAAGACAGAGCAGAAATACTTGTTAAACTCTGTTGTAGTCACCTTATCTGAGAGGATGGTTGTATTATCGATAATTAATGGACCTATTTTATTAATATTACCCTTTTGTTATTTAGGTATGAATAAAGACTTTTATGTGAGTCCTTAGTATGGGCAATTCTAAATTCTAAATTCCGTTTGGCCAGGATAATTGATGTTTTTAGATTTTTTAGTGCTTTCTTATACTTAATATAATTATCCTCCTTTTCTTCCGGTTTGCACTTTTTTAATAAGGTAAATAATTTTTGTTTATGAATGCTAAGTTTTCTGATATTATTATTATACCAGGCAGGGATCTTGCCTTTATTGTTATACTTCCTTCTTTCAGGTACATATTTTTCTTCTAGACTATGTACGATGTTTTTAAAGGTGCTCCATGCATCATTAGCATTAAGAGGTGCGAATACTAAGTCCCAGGGTATAGCTGTAAGATGTTCATTAATTTTTGAGAAATTTGCTTTCTCATATTGTTTTATCGTGCAATTATTAATGGGGTTTGTATGTACCAGAGACATAGAAAATTGAATTGTCATGTGATCACTATTGCCCAGGGGGTCCAACACCCGTAAATTGGATAAGGAGGCCTTCATATTAGTAAAAACTAAGTCTAGAATGTTATTCCCTCGTGTAGGTTCTCTAACTTGTTGGGTAAGGCCAAGATCTGTAATAGTAGAAATCAGCTGTAAGTCATATAGATTATGTCCAGAAAGTGTATCCCAATTTATAGATGGAAGATTAAAGTCCCCTAGAATTATTACTGAACCTTTATCTGCTATTTGAGTAATTTCTGAAGATAGCTGATTTAGATAGGTAAGATCCGAAGAGGGTGAACGATAACAATTTCCAACCAAGATCTGGGGATGTCCTTTAGGTTGCAAGTAAACCCAGACGCTTTCTGTAACTACTGTTATTGAGGTCTCGAAAGAGGGGATATTATTGGTGACATAAAGACTAACCCTCCCCTTTGTTCATTAGCTCTATTTTTATAGTAATGTTTAAATCCTGGGATATTCATTATCCACTGTTTATCCTGGTTTCCCCATGTTTCAGTTATAGCAATCAATCCTATGTTAGATTCCTGAATTTTCAATTCTAATTCTGCCATTTGGTTTTATTAAGTGCTCTTGCATTACAGGATAGGATGTTCAACTTATGTAATGTATTAAGAGATGGCTTATTAGGCCCAGTCTCCCCTTTCGTTTTAGTTTAAATTATTATTGATAAATGATAAAAACTGACGACCAAGAAGAGAACTTCCTCTTGACTGAGATGGAGACCATCCAGCAAAATAGGGAGGGGTTATCACTGAATTCCTCCCAATGTGTGAGACACGCTATACCTTGTTTTAAGCACCATTTTCGGAGCCATTCATTTAGTGATTTAATCTTCCTTTGGATGTAGAAGGAGGCTCGGGGCACTGGGAGAATTTCCGAAATGCCAATATTACATCCCCTCTCATTTAATAAATTACAGAGAGCAACTAGGTCTTGTTTAAGTTGTTGTAGTGGGATTTTAGTGATATCATTAGTCCCAGCATGAATTATAACTAAAGGATTGTTGCCTGCTGCACATAAAGCAGTATTGGTCATGGCGGATATATCAGAAACCCTAGCCCCCCTGTAACTTGAGCAAGTCCTATTTATTTTATCAGGGTTACAGATGGTTCGATCTATGAATTTAATCATGGAATCACCTAATACAACAACCTGAGTGGGGGTAATATTATTATAAGGAAAAAGGGGGGGGATGTCACCCTGGACATTGCTTGATTCAATATCAGCATTACAAGCGTCTTCGACTGAGAGAGAAACCAATGGTTCATATGGGTTGTGTAGTATGATTGAGGGGAGGTGTTAGACTCCCCTACCTGTGAATTAGTTCTTTTGTTATTTTTTGAGGATGCAATGGTAGACCAAGTAGTGGTATCAGTAACTATCAGAGGTTCTGGGGGTGGGGTAAAAACACTGAGGGGTTGAAGAAGTTTTTTGTTTCTTGCTAAAATCAGTCTTTATTCTTAGGGTACCCTGAGGGTTTGAGGGAGTCTTATTAATATCATTATGAGAAAGATTTATTTCTGAAGTACCCTGAAGACCATTATCGTGGGAAGGGGGCATATTATTGGCTTCTAGTAGAAAAGACATATGGTCAATGTATTCTTCTAAGGCTTCAATTTCTGGGTCAATAGCATGTTGGGTAACATCAGGAACTGTTTCTACAGGATTAAGGAGTCGGGTTACTTCATCCTGTAGTGATTTAACTAATATACACCTGTCACAAATGTAATTGGCAATATGTTTGCCTATTGCATACATTTGACAGGACGTGCAGTATTTGTTTGCTCTTTTCATTATGGTAGTAAGTGATAACACTAACTATAAGTACAGTACCTTGGGCTTCCCTCTTTGTATAGAACCAGTTTGACAGTTGTTAAACCGCTGTCCCGATGACCACGATGGACACGATAGACACGTGCGTCTCCGCGCGCGCTCGCCCCGCTCGCTAGTGCGAGTAATTTAATGCCAGCCAAACCGAAGTGCTGTCACGAGCAACTTCCGGTTTCGCACTAGCAAAAAGCAGCCCAAAAATAGGTATAGGGCACAAAATAGCCCTTAAAAGGCAAGATGTAACAATATTTAGCAGTGTCCCCTGGTAGAGCTCAGAGAACAGTGAGGAAAATGCTGTTTTCAGGAGGGACAACTAGCACAGTCCTCCTAGTTCCCACACTGCCCCTGTATACTCAGACCAGGAAGTGCTGTTCACAAAAATACAAATACAAGACAGTCCTAAAATAGTATATTTTAAAACAGATTAACACTTTTCAGGCTCAGGAGAATATTATATCAGCGTGCATTCTCAGTATCAGAGAGTTAACTGCTGCCCGATCGCTAGTGCGAGTAATTTGATGCCAGCCAAACCATCCACTCCTCCTTGACTGGCAAAAGATCAAAGACAAGGATGTACTGGAAGGTCTGGAGGTTGCTGTATTCCATGGCCATTAAAGACACGGACATACCCACCATGATGGATGGCCCCTGCATAGTCCCTGACCTTCCACTGTGCACTTGCATCTCACAATCTTTAATCCCCTGTGGGTGCCTGGCTTGGCACAACTGGAAGTGATACGCATCACTAGAGGGCTCCAGAAAAATGAACGCAGCATCATGGCCATTAGTCATAGAAAGGGTGAATCTGCACAATTAATTCCGGGCCTCTTCATCTGTTCCACCGTTGTATTCAACAGAGCAGTAAGCCACAGTCGTGGTGCACAAAGTGCATTAACAAGAGATAAAAAATCTGAATTTGGAAAAAAAAACTGAAAACTTTGTAGCACTTGAGTTCACCACCAAGAGATGTGGAGGAGGTGACCTGTTCTTTCCAGAAGAATATATGTTTTTTTTTGGGGGAGACACAAGATGGCGATAGAATGAGTCAAGCATTAAGACTGTTCCGGTGACTGACCATGCACAGTGGAAGACTGACCAAGTCTGGACGAAATTGTTTGTAGCTGTACTGGTCCATGTACAAAGTAGGTTAACCAATACCTTTCACGGGACCAACAACTTTCTCACTATCCCCCCTTTCCACTGACTACTCTCTCCTGGCAACATTACAGAAAAATAGGTATACTGAACACCTTTTAACAGCCTTCCAGTTGCTTAAACTTAAAGCTCCCCTTAGTTTTATACATGCTAACTGCTGAAAATCGGTAGCACTAGCCACTATATAAAAGAAATGATTTTCTTACAGAAACCATCATCACCTGAAGAAGTGCTCCAAGTAAGCCTAAAAACATAGGTACTGAAAATTTCTGGTTACACAGAAACTCAGAATTTGACAGCAGATAAGGACCGCTTGGCCCACCCAGTCTGCACATTTCCCTACCTAATGGATAAGCTGCAGATCCTAGTTAACCAACAGCCTACTTCCTCCTACCCCTACTCCCTAGAATTGCCTTATGTCTGTCCCATGCATTCTTGAATTCCCCCACTGTTTTCGACTCCACAACCTCCTTAGGAAGGCCGTTCCATGCATACACCACCCTCTCCATGAAAATATACTTCCTCACATTACCTCTGAGCCATCCCCCCTCTATCTTCAAATTGTGCCCCCTTCCTCTTGCACCTCTTTTTCTGAAAGATGCTACCCTCTTGGACTATGTTGATTCCCTTGAGGTACTTGAAAGTTTCTATCATGTCTCCACTCTCCCTCCTTTCCTCGCAGGTATACATATTAAGCTCCTTAAGTCTCTCTTCATATGTCTTCTGGTGCAGACCCTGCACCATTTTAGTTGCCCTCCTCTGGACTGCCTCCATCCTGTCTATGTCCTTGTGGAGACTGGGTCTCCAGAACTGCACGCAGTACTCCAGATGGGGTCTCACCAGCTGTCTGTACAGAGGGATAAACAACTTCCTGTTTTCTACTGGTGATGCCTCTCCCTATGCATCCCAGTATCCCCCAACCCTCCTTACTGCCCTCTCACATTGCTTGCCCACCTTTAGGTCATCTGATATGACTACTCCCAGGTCCCTTTCCATTTTTGTTGTTGTTAGTATCTCACCCCCACTGTACTCTTCCCTGGGTTTTTGCTTCCCAGGGCATTACTTTACACTTCTTAGCACTGAATCTAAGCTACGAGCCTGGCTGCACCTACCCGCCTCCTACCGCTAAAGCCGTATTTCAAGCCGCCTTTACTCCCCACCCACCCCTTCCATTTTCTTCTTCCCTTACAGTGGTACCATGAACCTGGCGTCCCTCTAGCTTGCCGTCGGGATATCTCTGACATCCTCTCTTACTTCCCTGGGCACCCTGCTGCTGCTCTGGCTGGCTGCTGGCCGCCGACAGATTCAGCTCCTTCCACCCTTCCTCCGTCTCTTATCCTCTGCGTCTACCTGGGCACTGCCCAAACTTGCCACAGGTGGATGTTGGTAAAATAAGGCCTCATCTCCTCCCTCCCCTTCTCTTGTCTACCATTTGCCGCAGGATGTCCAAGGCCTGAGACTGCCACCGGCTCTCATGCCCAGCCTCGGAACCACGACCCCGGCTGCACCTACACACCTCCTACCACCAAAGCCGTATTTCATGCCGCCCTTTCCTCCCGTCCACCCCTCCCATATTCTTCATCCCTGACTGTGGGGCCATGAACCTGGCATCCCTCTAGCCTACCGCTGGGATGTCTCTGGCATCCTCCCTTACTTCCCCTGGGTCCCCCTGCTGCTGCTCAGGCTGGCTGTTGCCGGCCGCCAGGTTACGGCTCCTTCTACCCCTCCTCCTGACTTTTCTCGCTGCTGGGTGCTCTATATGTTTCCCATATAGGCCCCCACTCCTGATATGCACTGGCCAAATACTTCTCCCGCTATTCCTGTTGCCTGCACCTTCCATGTCCTCCACATCATCCTGCCTGGCTGGGAACCACAAACCCAGCAGTCTCCATACGCATTCCCCGGTAAAGCCGTAAACAGTCCTTTTGGCCCTATACTCCCTTCCTTACCCCTTACCTGTACCAACACTCCCCTGTAAACACCTCCTTGCTCTTGGCCTGCTGGTCACTGCTTAGTATAGCCTAAATCATGTTAGACTAGCTGGAACCACCTCTATATGTCTGGAATGTACTTGTATGGTTGTTGCCTCAATTGTATTGCTGCTTCCATGCGTTATGATGTATTGTACTCTCCCGGGTTGTGCCTGAAAATAGTCACCTGCTGGCTAGCGCACCTACCCGGTAAACAAAAACTAAATAAATAAATAAATACATTTGTCCATTCCTCCAGCCTTGCCAAGTCCCTTCTCATCCTTTCCACCCCACCTTGTGTATCAACCCTGTTGCAGATCATTGTGTCGTCTGCAAAGAGACATACTTTTCCTTCCAGTCCCTCTGCAATATCTTATAAAGACATTGAAGGACTGGATCTATTGCTCTGAACCCTCGCGGTGCCCACTAGTAACCCCCTTTCTTCAGGTGGACTCCGTTTACTATTACTCTCTGTGTCCTGTTCTCCAGCCAATTTTTTTACCCAGGCTACCACCTTGGGACCCACTCCAAGCCTGGCTAACTTGTTTATCAATCTTTTGTTTGGGACTGTGTCAAATGCCTTGCTAAAGTCTTGGTAGGCCATGTCCACAGCACCTCCCTGATCTACTACTTTGGTCACCCAGTCAAAGAAATCTATTAGATTCGTCTGACATGACCTTCCCACTGTGAATCCATGCTGCCTTGGGTCCTGTGCCCCTCTGGTCTCTAGATACTCAACAATTCTTTCCTTCAGAAGCGATTAAATTATTTTCCCTATCACTGAGGTCAAACTAACAGGTCTGTAGTTTTCTGCCTCTGCCTTGCTCCCACTTTTGTGAAGTGGAATAACATCTGCCCTCCTCCAGTCCTCCGGTACCACCCCATCTTCCCATGATTTGTTAAAGAGGGCAGTCAGTGGTGTCACTAGTTCTACCTTTAGTTCTTTTAGAATTCTGGGTTGAATCCCATCAGGCCCCATTGCTTTGTCCACCCTCAGTTTAAGAGTTCTTTCAGAACTCTTTCTTCTGTGGATGGGCTGGTATCAAACCCCTATCCAGAGTGTTTCCATTGTTTGGTTTAGGTACCTCCCCCCCCCCTCATCATTTGTGAATACTGAGCAAAAATATTTGTTTAGTATCTCTGCCTTTTCACAGTCACACTCTGCCCACCCCCTCCCCTTTATTAAGCCTCACTATCCCTCCCTTGGTCTTCCTTCACTCCCTGATGTACCTATAAAAGGTATTATCCCCCTTCTTAACTCAGTTGGCTATCTTTTCCTCGGTTTGGGCCTTTGCTGTTCTGACTGCCTTCCCTGCTTACTTCTGCTTTAACTGATACAGAGTTGTCCTGCTCCTTATGTGTTTCCTTGAACTTGCTGAATGCTATCTTTTTCTCCCTAACCTTCCCTGCCACCTCCTTTGAGAACCATAGTGGTTTTTTACATCGTTTTGTTTTATTTGCTTCACACAAAGGCTTGTTGCCTCAGTGATGGCAGTTTGGATTATTCCCCATTGTTCTTCCACCCCTCCTTCCTGCCCATTTGCTAGTGCATTCCTTAGGCACTCACCCATTTTGGCAAAGTCAGCCCTCCTAAAGTCCATGACCTCTGCCTTTGTGGCTTGACTCTACTGCTGTGTTTATCGTGTACCACACAGTTCGATGGTCGCCAGTTCCCAGATGGCTAACCACTTCTAAATCTGTGATCCTCTCTCCATCTCCATTTGAGAGTACCAGGTCTAAGACTGCTCCTTCCTGAGTGGGTTCCAATACTAGTTGTCCAAGGCATGCCCCCTGCAGGGCATCTAGAATGACCCTGCTCTTTGATGTGGCTGCAGCAAATGCACTCCAGTTAACATCTGGCATATTCAGATTCCCCATCAACAATATCTCCCCTTTTTCTGCCATTCTAAGGATACCTTCTATCATTTCCTTGTCCATTTCCTCTTCCTGAGATGGGGGCCTGTATACAACCTCTGTGCGGATCGTGGTAGCTTTGCCTGTCTCCAAGTTGACCCACAGTGCTTCCTCTCCTCCCCGTTTACCCTTTTGTTCAATTGCTTTGATTCCTTCCCTTACGTAGAGAGCTAGTCCTCCTCCTCTTTTACCCTCCCTGTCCCTCCTGTAGATAGTGTACTCTGGTATGTTTACATCCCAGTCATGGTTCTGTGTGTACCATGTTTCTGTGACTGCCACGATATCCAGATGTTCCTCTTCCATCAAGGCCACTAGTTCAGGAAGCTTGTTACCCAGACTACGGGCATTGGTACTCATTATTCTCCATTTTTTTATAGCTTTACCTCTTGTAGCCCCATCCCTGCCCTTACTGACTTTGCTTTCTCCATTTACCCCAGTCCTGCTCCCTACTGACCTTTCTACCTTGGTCTTTACCTCATTTAGTACCCTGTTTTGTAGGGGGAAGCTGGAAATTCCCTACTGCTTATCAGTGCCTCCCCCCTTGGCTAGTTTAAAAGCTTGCCAATGAAGCATTTAAACCAATCACTCGGGAGACTAGTTCCCTTCCTGGACAGATGCAGACCATCGTGCCAGTATAGGTGGTTATCCCTCCAGGTGGAACCCCAGTCCCCAATGAAGCCAAAACCCTGTACTCTACTCCAGTTTTTCAACCATTCACTGAACTGCATGGTACGGAGTACTCTTGCCTCACCCATGCCACAGACAGGCAGCACCGCCGAGAAGGATATTGTATGAGCTACTTGTCTAAGTCCCTTCCCCAACTCCACAAACTCCTCCTGCACTGCTCTAATCTCATGTCCAGCCAAGTCATTTGTCCCTAGGTGGACAATGACATCCAGCACCGTCTCCTGTGCAGCTGCTTTTGTGATCCTCAGAATCTGCTTCCTGTCCCTCCAAGCCATGGCGCCAGGCAGGCACCTTACTTCACTTTCCCTTCTCCCCTCCGTTCTAGCCCCCTGATAACTGAGTCCCCCACCAGGAGCTGCTTCCCTTCCCTGTGGTGTCATAGTGCCACCTTCCTGTGGGTCTCCCTTGTGACAGTTGCCAGCAACTTCCTCAGTCTCCACACTGTGTGCCTACATAGTGGAAGTATGCTCCACCAGAATGGCGTATGGATTGTGGAGTGGTACGTCTGAAGGGATAGTCACCACAGATTGTAAGGAAGTATCTTGGTACAATGTCTCATTCTCCAACAGTACACCACCAAATGCCGCACCAAAGTGTCAGTTTTGGGTATTAGATAAAGAGACTGGTGCAAGTTTTGAACCCAGAACCATTAGCTCTTCCTGGACCACAGGAGAGACTGCTACCAACGTAGCTACTAATACATAAAACTTGTCAAAATAATAATAAAAAAAAAAAGCTGACAAAAACAAAGATAAAAGAGATTATCAGTCACTGCAATACTGTAAATAAATATGATCCATAATCCATACTATAACTACCTTTAAAGGTGGAAGCGGGATAGGCATTTCGATGGAAACCATTACTACTGGAGGAAGTTCAACCCCATCCTAAAAAAAAACAAGAAGAAACATTTAAAATATGAACAGGAATATTCAACTAAAGTTGGCAAAACAAAACCCACATACAACTCTACTCTACAATATTAGTTTGGATTACATTGTCTAAAAGTTTACAAAGTTCTAACCAAACTGATAAATCTACTTGCAGTTATGGACTGCCTCCCAGATTTCATTAGTTGGCTATAACCGAAATAGCCCTAAACATCAGAAGGATTTGTTTTGATAAAAAAAAAAAAAAAAAGGATGGCAATACAGTCTACCTTCTGAATTTTAACATGTTCAAGCATTAACAATGCTAGGCCTGTAGGCGAATGGTTTAAGATCCGTTCATGGTACGGTGTTCGCCTTCAGTTTGTACCTCTCTTTCTGCCCTCTTATTCAGCCAAAATGGATCCTACCAATGTCAAACTATTACACAGTTCCTGCAGAAAACAGCCTGACATACAGACATGCATACTAGTAGAAGAGGGTCACTATCACCCCCATGTAGCTATAACCACTATCCCTCAGCCCCTCCGTTTTCCAGAGAGGGTCAACATGTTTCATTCATTCATTCTCACCCGATTCTCCTCTTCCTCAGCCAAATCTTTGCCCCCACCCCAGTGAACTGGATCTATGCCATGGGCTCCAGATTTCAAGACATTTCTCACTGGCCACCTTTAGCTCACTGGTGATCATCTTCTTCCGTTCCAGTTAGTAAAAGCACAGTTACATAAGAACGTAACAGTAGATCTTTGAGAGAGGCTCCTGAATAGGTAATTACTTTGAGGACTGCGCCCCTGGTGTCAGGACCACATGGAAAGCTTTATCTAGCAATATCTGATGGGGGACCTCCCACCTGACGTCACGTGATGGACGTCAGTGTGACCCTATATAGTGGCGGTCCCCACGCCCGCCTTCCAGTCCTCCTGCCAGAGACCTCTGAGGAGGTGCGACAGAAGAAGAGGAAACAGAGGCTCCCGGAGCCCAGAATGTGCTCATAAAGCAAGAGCAATAAAACCAAATAAATTTGGGGGATGGAGGGAGGGAAAAAGGTTACCTACTGCAAGAGCCTCTCTCGAAGATCTACTGTTACGGTAAGTTCTTACGTAACTGTACTATCTTATTAGAGAGGGCTCCTGCAGTAGGTAATTACTTTGAGGACCGAGTCCCAAGCAGTGTGAATCAGAACAAGCTTGAACATGGGAGGCAGAAAAACAATTGCTAAATGCAGAAAGTTCAGGACAGGAGTACCGGAAGCACAGTTAGGCCAAAACCTGTTCTGCATCTAGAAGCAATGCCCAGACTGTAATGCTTTGTGAAAGTGTGGATTAAACTCCAAGTAGCAGAAGCACAAATATCAGCAGCTGACACATTCCTGAAACAAGCAGTAGAGGCAGCAGTACTCCTGGTGGAATGCCCCTTGACCTCCCCCGGAAGGGGTTTATCATACTTCTTGTAACAGAAAACAATGCAGTTTGCCAACCATTTGGATAAACACTGTTTGGAAACTGCTACACCTTCTCTCTTGGGTGCAAAAGAAACGAAAAGCTGATCCATTTTCCAGACAGACTTTGTCCTATTAGTGTAACAGCGTAAGATTCTGTGTACATCAAAGGTATGAAGAATAGCTTCTCCCCAATTTGAATACACAGGGTAATACACTGGAAGGTGAATCGATTGGTTTACAATAAAACTCAGAAAACAACTTGGGTAAGAAATTAGGGTGGGTACGAAGAGCCACCTGGTATCTATGAAAAATCAAATGAGGCTCCTTACAAATCAGGGCCTGAAGCTCTGAAATCCTTCGAGCTGAAGTAACTGCCACCAAGAAAAGCACCTTCCATGACAAGCAGCACATATCAGAGGAACCAGCAGGTTCAAATGGAGGCAAAGTCAATTTCTCTAAAACAAAATTAAGATCCCAAGGTGGCGCGAGACTGTGCACTGGGGGTCTGAGATGCAGAATTCCCTTCAAAAATGCTTTCGAAACTTCCAGTTGAGTCACTGTCCTACCATCTACCAACGAATTATAGGCAGAGACAGCCGACAGATGGACCTGTAAGGACGAGTAACTCGGGCCAAAATCGTACAGGTACAGGAGATACTCCAAGACAGAGGGAGCGGGGCACGGAAAAGGATCCCAACCCTTTGAGGTGGCTCAAATGGAGAAACACTTCCACTTCATAGCATATGTTGTTCTTGTAGAAGGTTTTCTAGCCTCTACAAGAACTTGCGCCACTCTGGAGGAAACTCCAAAGCGCAAAACTGCTACGTCCTGAGGTGCCACACATGAAGGTGAAGGGATGCCAGGTCCAGATGGATCAGCTCGCCCTCCTCCTGAGTCAGGAGATCTTTGCAGAGGGGCAGGTGAACCGGAGGTTCCACTGCTAACTGCTGAAGAAGCGGAAGCCAAACTTGGCGAGGCCAAAAAGGGGCAATCAGAACCATATTGGTCCCATCTGCCTGGAGCTTGAGCAGAGCCCTCTGCAGAACTGGAAAGGGAGGGAAGGCGTTCAAAAACCTCCCTGTCCAGCAAAGAGATAGCATGTCTCGCCAGAAAATACCATGCCCTGGAGCGAGCGAAACCTGGGTAGTTTTGTATTGCTGCACCGGATGCTTCTCGTAGGGGTGGGGCACCACTATATGGTCCCTCGTTGTCCCCTTCCCCAATTCCGACCCTCCCACTCAGCACCCACCTCCCTGTGGAGGGGTTGTGGGATAACAGATGGACCAGACACCAAGCTTCAAGCTCAACACACAATCTCTGTGTGATGTTTATTCAAAATACAAGAAATAAGCTTCTGCAATGCCATATTCCTTCTTCAGTACATCAGTTTGCAGAAACAGACTATGAATGTCCTTTCTCTGCACTTAGCCAGCACCTACTGACACTGATCTCTGATCCAATTCACTAGTTGAGATGTAGCCACCGCCCCTATGCAGGCCCCATTTGCTTGGGTAGTGGGGGCCCAAAAAGAAAAGAAAACAAAACAACCTATAAACAAAGAATCTCAATGCAGAATCACTGAAAGAAAGTCTACCCAAAAAGGCATTGGCAACAAATCAAGTTTCAAAGAAACACAACATCATACATACTTCCATAATGCAATGCATCATGGGATATATGCAAAGCACCATGACATTTCTGGCTTGTTAAGTTTACAACAATTTACATGCATTTTAAATAGCACAACTAGCTTAATTTATATTATAGTCACCTAGTACTTTTTATCATTATCAAAAACACCTAGTGCCATGATATTTTCAACGTTTACTGGTTTCATAAACATAAGATATATATATATCAGGGTATTTTATGACATACTGCTATTACATACCAAATCCAACAATAAACACAACCTGTTTTACATACACTTGGAGGTCACCACAATAACCTCCCTGTACGAGGACCTGAGAGGGAAAAGGAAAATTAAAGAGAACACTATAGCATAGTCAAGGAAGGGAAGGGGGTGCCCATAGGTGGCCAACCTTATGGACTAGAAATTGTAAAGGCTAGATTAGGCTAACAAATACAAGAACTGTTGCAACAGATTTAAGAAAAGGTCGGTCCTCAAGAGTGGCAGGAGCTCCCGGTCACACTCCCCACCCCACCCTTACCCTATCCTTATCGCTGGAGGTGGAACACTGTCATCTTCTGTGGACTGGGACATGTCTGCACTCTTCAATGCTGAACCGCAAACTGAGGAATCAAAGTACGTGCCGTATAATGTATTTCAATAGCGTTTTGAACTTATGTTCATAACTTTGCCATTTTGGGGATTTTTTTCACCAAATTTTCAGCTTGGCCTTTGTGGGACCCACCTCATGATCACTGCAACTGTCGTTTCGTTGATCAGACCTGGAAGGTGATTTTATGGTCACGCAAAGTCACCTTTTAGGACTGAATAACGTAATTTCACCACTGGTGTTCATAAGGTGGGGTCTCAAAAAGGCCATGTTGAGGATTTGATCAAAAAATTCCTAAAAATGTCCGAGTTACGCGTTTATTGAAATTCTTTTACGCACGTGCATAACTTTGGCAATTTTCAATATTTTGACTCCAAGTTTTCAACATAGCCAATTTTTTCCACACCACCTCATGAACAGAACTGTCATTTTTCACACACTGTCCAAAACGTGTTTTCTAACATGTGGCATGGAATGGCGTTTTGGCACAGATTTGAAAACTTTCACCCATGGGGTTTATGAGGTGAGGTCATAAGACTATGCTGAAAATTTGAGGTCTAAATATGAAAAAATGCCAAAGTTATGACCATTCATTGCAATTTCACTATGCACTTTCGTAACTTTGGAAATTTTAACTATTTTGACTCTAGATTTTCAACACAGCCTTCTTTTTACCCTACCTCAGATACGTCACAGCTGTCATTTTTCAACTCCTTTCCAAAAAGTTTTCTTGCATCTGTGGCGCAGAATGGCGTTGCAGTTGAGTGGAATTGGGTTTTGGCAAGATTAGAAAATTTTCTGTACCAGGTATATAAGGTGGGGTAATTAGGTCGCTATGCTGATAATTTGGTCATTGTTGTCCTATAAATGAAAGAGCAGGGCCCTGAGACCACAGACAGATTATATATATATATATAAACGGAGGAATGGGAGCGTAAAAACAAGTTACTCACCTGTAACAGTTGTGCTAGGAGTGGTATATGTTGTTCATCCACACTTGTTGGCATGTCCTTTCCCTTTAAGAATCTTGCCGGAAGGTCTAAAAGCTGGCTGCTCCCACCCACCCAGGTGGTATATCCCTCGGCTCCGCCCCATGATGCCCGATTTTCCTTTCTGCTGGAAGGTTCCCTCCTTATCGCTCAGACGTTACTGTATGCCCTGGTGCATAAATCTACGGATTTACCCAAACTTAGACTTGTTAGAGTTTCTCCTAATCGCTTTGCGATCTCGACCGTGATGGAGAACAAGTCCTCGCCCAGTTTCTGCTGCTGCCTGTGCGGACAAAAGATGTCTCAGACTGACCCGCATGCCTCGTGCGTTTATTGCCTGTGTCACAATCGTGACACCCAGGCATGCGAAATGTGTCACACATTTCATCCAAATGTTTCAGACGATCGTTTCGCACGACTGCAATTGGGCAGACCGGAGAAACGGAACCCGCTGGTCAAATCCAAGGAAGCCCGTTGGTCAGTCTCCGTGGCTGTGGGGTCCATTGATCGGTCCTCTTCTATGTCGATCTTCGTCCCGCTCAATCTGGGTTCCACCTTCTCAGGCTCCTTTTGGCAGATGTGTCAGTCCCTCCCTACCAATGGAGAGGGCCCCTTGGGCGCGCACGTCTCCTGGTCCCGTAAGAAGGACAAGGAGCACAAGGAGGGATCATCTCACTGACACCGTTCTTGGTACCATGAGAGCTCTCAGTCCCAGGAATCTTGTTTTGACTTCGGTTGAGGTTGCAGCCTCGGCCACTGGCTTCTCAGTACCCCCTGTAAGGCCAGCCGGCCAAGACGCGGGATGACAAACCGGTTGAGATTATTCTCGACCCGTCATCACTCGATGAGGCCGACAACTCCTTATTCAGGACCCCAGTCCTGCCTGCTCCCACCGAGGAGGAGACCCAGCCCGCTGGGAAACCTCTCATGGTCCTGGTCCCTGACCAAGAAGAGCCACAGTTCTCCCCGATTCCTTCCAAACGACCCCGTTGGTTCCCCTAATGGTCCAAGTCGAAGTTTCAGACCCCTTCAACTGACAGGCTGAAGAAGGCGCATAAGCGTTCCAAAAAGCGGCGGTGCCGTCACTCTTCCTCATCCTTCTCGGATGAAGAGAGGCTTCGACAAAAACTGCGTCGATGCCACGAGGATCTGATTTGGCAGCAGCTGATTAAGTCCGGCCAGAAGTCGGCTTCAGCTTCTACCCCGGCCATTACTTGGCTGTTGCCCTCCAGGCCGACGTCGACTCCTCAGGAGCCAGTCCGTATCATTCCTCCGCCTGTGGAGTCAATCAAGACCATTCTGGCTCGGCCGAAATCGGCCCCTCCACTGATTGTGGTGGAACCGCCATTTAAGCAGCCTCCTTCAGGGGCTCTTTCTAAGGAGTCTTGACCCATTCCGGGCCTCCTGCATAGGCTATCAGTCACCCTCACTCCTGACCATTGTAGACGGGTGGAGGGCGACTCTGGTGGCCAATCTATCTGGACTCCTCGGAGTCCGAGGACTCCGACCTACATTCTCGCCCCCTGGACGAGGAATCCGTTAGGAGTGCTTCGACGGAGGAAGGCCCTACTTCCTTCATGGGCATCCTCTGTCTCATCTCCAAATCCACAAGGATGCCCTTAGAACCCGTTCAGAAATGGGCCGAATGCCCCCTCACTGATATCCTCAAACTAGGGGATTCGCCGACAGAGGCCTCCCCAGTGGCCAAGGCCATTGTTGGTCTGGCTTTGGAACTGTGGCAGCACCCTGCCTCTTTCCCTGAACCCTCAGCCTGAATGGCCCACAAGTATGCGGTACCCACTGGTTCCCTTTCGGGATTCACGGAGCACCCCTCAGCCAAGGGATGGTGACTGAATCTGTGTTCATGCTTACGGGTAATTCGGGAGACCGACAGACCCCAAGACAAAGAGTCAAAAAAACTGGACCACTTGGCCCGGAAAGTGTATACCACCTCTTCGCTGGGATTTCGTCAGGCAAGCTCAGCCGTCATCATGGCACATTTTTCTCACACCCTTCTGGGCTCTCTTGATGAGGTTCTTCCTCACATCCCCACAGACCTCCAGACCACGGTCAAGCAGGTCCATGACCAGGGTCAGGCAGCTGCAAGCAGCAACTTCAGACAGCTCTGGACCTTGGGGCCTCTTGCGCCCGCAGTTGCCATGCACCACAGGGCCTGGCTGAGGGTCTCCACCTTCACAGCGGACACTCCACACAAGTTGATGGACGTCCCCTTCCTGGGTACCGGCCTCTTCAGTCTAGAAGTGGATGGTCACCTTCAGTGCATACAGAAGTCCAATGCCACCTTGTCTTCTATGACTTCTGCTCAGAAGTAATCCCAAGGTTGAAAAAAGCAGAAAAGAAGGCCTTTTCGGCCTTCTACTCCTGCGGCCAAGCAGCCCCATTTCCAATTGGGGCAACAGCAGCAGCAGGCTCAACCTTGGTGCCCTCAGCCCAAGTCAGGGCTCCCGGCGGCCCGTAAGCCCGGAGGAAAGGGTCCCAGTGGTTCCCAAACTGGATCCTCCTCCTCCAAGCCTGAAGTGACGGGATGAGGGTTGCCAACCCCATACCCGTCACACCAGCTCTGGGTCCTCCCATGGGGGGCCAGCTCTGCCATTTCCTTTCTGCCTGGTCCGCTGTTACAACAGACAGGTGGGTTCTGAAAGTGGTTGGCCAGAGACTGCCTCTGGAATGCGAGCAGTACTCATCAAGCTGAGCCATGCCCCACAGGAGGATATGGTGTACGTGCACACTCAGTCGGGTCTCCATGACGGCATCGCCCAACTCCTCCACAAGGAGGTAGTGGACAGAGTCACTGATTCCCCTGTCAACCAGGGTTCGTTTCCAGGTATTTCCTGGTCCTGAAATTGGGGGGGGGCTGGTACCCCATTCTAGATCTGCTCGACCTGAACCAATTTCTCAGGTCTTGCACATTCAGGCTGGTAACTCTGTCTCAGATCACACCGTCTCTCAAGCAGAACATGTGATTTTGCTCTCAGGATCTCCTGGATGCGTTCTTTCACGTCCCGATCCGTCCGTCTCACTGCAGGTTCCTCCTTTGTTGAGCATAGGGAGCCCTCTTCGAGTTCCGAGCCATGCTGTTTGGCCTGTCATTGGCCTCCCGGGTCTTCACCAAATGCTCTGCAGTGGTAGCTGCCCATCTTTGGCGTCGAGGGGTCAGAGTGTACCCCTATTTTGATGACTGGCTCATAGTGGATTCCTCCATACAGGAGGTGGAGAAATCCAGGGATCTGGCCCTCCAGACCTGCATCAAACTTGGTCTCCTGGTCAACGAGACCGAGTCGGAACTCATACCTTCACAGGTGATCTGCTTCATCGGGGCAGAGCTCGACTCTTGCTGAGCCAGAGGCAGGCTCCCGGACAGGGTGAAGGTTCTCTCCTCCTTTGCCCAGTCATTTCTGGTTGGGCAGTTGCGCCCTGCCCAGGACTTCCTGTGCCTTCTGAGGTACATGGCGGCCTACACCGCCGTGGTTCGTTGGGCCCAGTGGCATATGTGCCACCTCTAATGGGAGCTGGCCAGCCAGAGGACTCAGCGACATGGTCACTTCGACCAGCTGGTCACTGTGACTCATAAGATGTAGGACACGCTCCAATGGTGGACCGTCCTAGCACACTTGCAGGAAGGGATCCTGTTTGTCCGTCCCGAGCAGACGGTTATTCTCATAACCGATGCCTCTCTCACAGGCTGGGGTGCCCACATGAGGAATCACAGAGTCCATGGGCTCTGGACCCCAAGGAATCCCAATGTAATATCAACCTGCTGGAACTCAGAGCAGTCTGGCTGGCAGTTTCAGCATTCGCTCTGCTCCTTCAGGGTCAGGTGGTGCAAGTCCAGATGGACAATACCACGACTATCTACTATCTCAACAAGCAGGGCAGCATGCACTCCCGGCCTCTGTGCAGGGAAGTGCTCCGCATCTGGACTCTCATGAGTCGAACGGAGGCAGATTTCCTAGCCATCCATGTGGCAGAAGCCTCAAATCAACTGGCGGACGCTCTGAGCCATGTGGGCGAGGCGTCCCACAAGTGGTCTCTCCATCCAGAGATAGTACACAGTCTGTTCTCCCACTGGAGCAAACGTCAGGTGGATCTGCTCGCCTCCAGGGAGAACGCAAAGCTGAGGCTGTGTCATGTCCGTGCCCCTCAGCAGGGCTTGCTGCAGGGGGATGCCTTCTTGAGGACTCCAGGTCTCTTTTATGCCTTCCCTCCACTTCACTTAGTTCATAAGGTGATCCTTAAGGTCAGGAGGGACAAGGCACAGGTGATCCTGGTACCCCCAGACTGGCCTTGCCAGTTCTGGTATCCAAATATCATCAGTCTCAGCTCCAGGCCTCCGAGGCATCTTCCTGTACACCCGGACCTGATATTAGTCAATCAGGGGAAGGTATTCCATCCGGACCTTCAATGCCTGCACATGACAGCTTGGTTCCTGAGCGGCTAGAGTTCCAGGGTTTGGGTCTCTCCGAGGATGTACTCATCATTGTGGAGGCATCTAGGAAGGAGTCAACCAGGAGGTGCTATGCCTTCAAATGGAAAGGAGTTTCCATTTAGTGCCAGGGCAAGGGCCTGGACCCTTTGTCTTGTCCGGTAGCTAGCATCCTCAACTACCTTTGGTCCCTGTGCAAAGGGGGTCTTCAGTCTATGACCCTTATGGTGCACCTAGCAGCCATCTCTGCTTTCCGGACACAGGCCAATCAACAGACAGTGGCACACGAGAAAGTGATCTGGCGCTTCTTTAAAAGCTTCGACCATACTTCCCCTCGAGTGTGTGAATCACCACCACTGTGGAATCTACTGCTGGTAGTGGCAAATCTCATGGGCAAGCCATTCGAACTGATGCACAGGTGCGAGATGTCACATCTGTCGTGGAAGACGGCCTTCCTGGTGGCTATCACGTCAGCCAGAAGGACTGGGGAGCTACAGGTGCTCTCTGTCGAGTCTCCTTACCTGGTCTTCCACAGGGACAAGGTTGTCCTGTGCCCCCAACCGAAATTTCCTTCCGAAGGTTGTGTCCGAGTTTCACCTTAACCAGGTGTTGACTCTGCCGGTGTACTACACCAGTTACACCTTGGAGGCCGAGTATAGGCTCCATACTTTGGACCTGAGATAAGTGCTCTCTTATTATAAGGAGTGGACGGCTGAAGTTCAAGGAGAGGTTAACCAGCTGTTTGTCACCCACGCTGAAGCCGCACCTGGCAGACCTGCAGCCAAGTGGACGACTGGCAGATGGATTACATCATGCACTGATCTCTGCTATAGGTTGGCAGGCAAGGAGCCTCCCATAGGGGTAAGAGCTCACTCCGCCCGCCATACTGCTGCGTCAGTGGCTGCTTCCAGGGACATCCCTATCCAGGAAATCTGCAGGGCTGCTACCTGGAGGTCGGCAAACACCTTCAGTTCCCACTACCACACCGACCTTGAGTCACGCCGGGATGCTGGTTTTGGGGCCTCAGTTCTACAATCTCTGTTTCCCAAGTAGGGGGTGTGCGCCTCACCTCCCTCCTCCTGGATAACTGCTTGGAGTCTGCCAACAAGTGTGGACAGAACAACATAGCCACGATCCTAGAAAAACAGGTCACTTACCTGTACCAGTAGTTCTAGGAGTGGTATATGTTGTTCATCCACACAAACCCACCCGACCTCCCTGGCTTCTATGGACAGAACAACATATCCACGACCCTAGAAAATAAGGACACTATTATACTATCTCAAAAAGTAAGGAAATAAGTTGCAAAAAAATTCCTTAATGCTTCAGTTAGGGTCAAAGCAACGGGAGGCTGGGAAGTGAGGTGTTGGAGTTTCCCCGGAACCCCACCCTCCAAGGCCGGGCAGGAGAGTGGGTGTGCCTTGGGCTTCTCGGGCATAATGTTCACCCCCTTCCATCTGTAAATAAGGTCAGATGTGTGGACTTTATGAGAATGGGGTGAGCGTTGGGCTTGGAAAGCCCTAACCACACCCCATACCTGCTCTCCTGTCTGGTTTGGGAAGGTGGGGTGTTGGGGAGACCCCAATGCCTCATTTCCCAACTTTTGTCATTCTGACCCTAACTGGAGCAACATTTTTTTTGCAACATATACTGTAGTACTGTACGTGGGGGAAACTTTCGATGAAGAGCTCTGTCCAGATAGAAGATGAACCATTGCCCATATGAAATGGTTGAACATGGTAAATTTGATACCTTTTTATATTAATAGGAAATGAAGAACATAGGAACATAGGTAGTACAGACAGGAGGGAGCTTAATACCCATCTGGGTTGTCAGGCAATTATTTAACGACAAAGACTACCAAACCTTCCCTCTAATAAGTTTTCCAACCTATATTTAAAGATATTCAGACTGTCATGAGTAACTACTTCCTCAGGCAAAGTGTTCCAAAGATGGACCATCCTTTGAATTACCCAACGTCCTCTCCTTACAGTCTTAAAATGTTTAGACTGCAGGGGGAATTCATGCCCTTTTGCCTCCCTACTGAATGTCCTTAATTCCAAATACAATTTCTGATATCTTCACTTTTTAGAGCTCTATACGGTATAATGAGATCCCCCTTAAGTCTTCTCTTCTCCAGTGAATACAAACCCAGGCTACCTAGTATCTGTTCTGATTTTCCAAATCCTTCACCATTTTTGCTCCCCTCCTCTGAACCCCCTCCAGTTTCTTGATGTCCCCCCAACATCTGTTGGTGACCAGAACTGTCCACAGTATTTCAAATGCGGCCTCACCAAAGCCCTATACATTGGCAATACCACGTCTCTACTCCAACTCTGTATTCTTCCTAATGCATCTCATTATCTTGTTACACTTAGCGACAGTCTTGTTACAGTGTTTAATACATTTTAACTCGTCTGTTAGTTATTCCTTGATCCCTTTCACTTTCAGTGACTTTGAGGACTGTATTTCCTAGTCTACATTTTGTCTCAATATTTCTGTGGCCCAAGTGCATTACCACACACTTACCTAGATTGAAACTCAGTTTGTACTTAATTGACCATTCAAAACTGATGGCCACCAGTCAAGAAAGGGACCTGGGGGTAATCATATCTTATGACCTGATTACCCTTGAAGAAAGGAGGGAGAGGGGGGACATGATAGAAACCTTCAAGTACCTGAAGGGAATCAACGAAGTCCAAGAGGGGAGCATCTTTCAGAAAAAGAGACATGCAAGAAATGAAAATTACATACCTACCATAATTATCATCTTTCTGTGTATCTTCACCATTCATCACAAATGGGTATCTGGCCAGAGGTCAGGACCCTGCGGGAGCCTTTTTTTTTTTAAAAAGGGTAGGTGGAGCCGACACACCATCAGCGCCGCCCTCGAGGCCGACGCACTGTGTGGCGCTCTCAGGTTGGCCGTTAGGCTGTGTTGACTCCGCCTGCCTGCCAGTTCTGAGTCGCCGGAGAGGTAAGAGGAAGGGATGGAGGGTGGGACAAGAGAGTTCAAGGGACAGAAAAAGGAAAGGATGTATGAACTAAAAGGAGAAATAACGACTGAGAGGACAGCAAAGAAAGAGGTTAGAAACTAAAGGGGATTGGGAGGGGCCCCAATCTCTGGAAGCCGGAAGAAGGGAGGTAGGGTGGGTAAAGAATTTAGGAGAGAGAGGAGAAGTATAAAATATCCGAGACCCTGGTCCGTCTCCAGATTGTATAGGAACTGCAAGGAGTAGCAAAGCTTTCTGCCAGAATTCAAGGCACGGAATAACTGGCAAATACTCCAGAAAGCAGAGTCGGCTATTCTGGAAGAAGGACAGGATACAGGGAATCAGTACTCTTTCAAGAAAAGATGTCTGTTGAAAAAAGTTTTTTTTTTTTTTTTTTAGGAGAAATAGGTTGGATGGAAACAGGGAGGAGGAGAGAAGGAGGGCAACTACCAACTCCCACCCCACAAGGGTGTAGACAAGGTACTAGAGAAGGAGTGCAGCTCGAGCTATCCACTCTTCCTGGAAAAATACTCCCCTGTGTGTCTACTTTACCCCACTCCTAAGGAGGAGAGGGGGAGTCACAGAGGGGAAGGGGGACCCAGAGACTGAGGCCCCAGGGGGATGGTGGATGGGGTTGTGATGAATGGTGAAGATACACAGAAAGATCATAATTACGGGAAGTATGTAATTTTCATATCTTACCTGTGTCAATCTTCACCATTCATCACAGATGGATGAGTATCAAGCCCCCCCCCCCCGAAGGGGGTTGTTTCTTTACACCCTAAGGGACAAAGTCCCTTAGCCCTCAGTGGGTGACACACTAAGGGGGGGAACCTTCAGGGCCTGGAGAGGCCTGGGAGTGGGGAGAGAGGGACGGAGTTCCCCCGGAAGGAGAAGGAAGCTGCCCCGACAAGCGCTGTCTCACTCTGCGGGAGAAAAGGTAGGTTCCCTGGTGGGCGGAGTTAATCACCCTACACCGGGCCAAGGGTGACAACCGGGAAAGACGTGAGCCATGCCGACCGCCTGGTGCAGATCGCTGTCCCTAGACCCTGGTAGCTACCGCTAGTGATCGTAAGATGCCCCAAGCTGTGCCTTGCTAGCTCCAGGCCGCATGCAGAGAGTGCGACGGCTTGTCTGGTTTGCTCCGGTCAGGCAATGAGGCTAGGAGCTGACCTAGCCTGGACCACAAGAACCTGCTGTAGGCTGCGAGTGGGCCTGATGTGCAGAGAGAGAGAGAAGTAACCGTGTCTAGTAGAAAGTCCTCCTACCCCAGAAATCAAAATCTGAGGAGTCATGATCTGGGGCCGGTCACGGTGAAGGGCGCGAAGCCCATCAGTAGTATCCAACTGCGTCAAACCAGACTGTGGATGAGGCATGGAACCTGGAGACTCCGGGGTGCGCAATACCTCTGGCTGAGATCCCTTGGGGCAGGAACTCCGGAGAAGGGCCTCTGCCAGGAACACAACGCCTCCCGAAAGGGAGCCGGCCAGGCGGCACCACAAGGGTGGCCTCGCCAAAATCGCCTAGAAATGCGTGCACCGCGTGTTCAGGATTGCTGACAGTGGAAGGAGAAAGGTGCAAATCCTCCAACATCCTCACGAGGAATCGCTGATACTCAGAGATCAGCAGCCGGAGAGATATGGACAGAGGGTTCCTCTCCCCCTGAAGAGGGGGATGAGGAGCTGGAGGTCACCATCTGTTCAGTGGGTGGCTGCACGGGGGGAGGTTGAAAAACCTGGCTGTCCATTGCCCTAACGTAAGCAGGGAACCGGGCAGCCACCGCTCTGAACTGCTCCCAGGTGAGAGGGCCGCTAGGACCGAGGATGCCTGGGAGCGCAGGAGAGTGTGGCAGAGGGATGGGGACAGAGCCAAGAAGAGATGTCGGCTGACCTCCGCCTGGGCTAAGGAGCGGACCATGGGCACCTGTGGAAGAAGGTGCTCCGGAAGACCCCACAGCCGACAGCTGCACAACCACATCGGTACTGCCTTGGCTGCGCCCGGAAGAATCCCCCCAGTGAGGCGACCGGGGCCGTAAAGATCCAGAAGGACGGTCCCCTGCCTCAAAAGAACGGGACTCCTTCAAAGAGACCGCGGAGGAAGAGCGGAAATCTGCACTACGGCTTCTCCCAGGCCCGGGTGGACCCCAGAAAAAGGCCGACGTGCCGACCCCACACCCCTCGACCCCTCGTAGTCCGAAAGAGTCCTCCTCCTCGAGAGGGCCAGCCTAGGTAGCTGGCATTCTGGGCAGCCCCAAGGACATCTCAGGAGCAGTACCTCCGCAGGGTGTCTGATGGGCCCCAAAGTCGGGCGATCAAGGCACACCCACCGGAGGGGGTACCACAACTGAGGATCGGGTGAACCCGCCAAGACCAGGCTGCAGAGCTATGGTGGCGCCGCACCACTGCCTGCTGGTCAGCACCACTGACCCTAGTCTCGGTAGCCACCGACCTCACCTCAGAAGGGGGCTGGCTCCGACTGGTGAAGAGACCACCGTGCTGCCCACGTCAGCAGCCAACCCCGAGGGGTGAGACTGCACGTCCGACTCAGAGCTCGACTCCGTCTCCGAGGAGGTAGAGTCCGAGGCCCTGAGCCAAACCGTAGGATGGCGGGCAGAACTATCCCTACCACCAGGCATGGAGACCCCAGCTGTGCCCGAGTCGGTGCCAGCGCCCCCCGCAACCCCGCGAGCGCGATCCGAGGGAGGCACGGCCCGAGCCCAAGCCTGAGATCCAGAGCCAGGACCAGTCGCGGTACCATCCGGTCCCACGACACCGGGAGCGGCACCAAGGACAGGGACGGCGCCAAGAGTCCCGGCGGTACCCTCAGTGCTGGCACCGCCCGGCTCCGACCGTGGCGACACCGCCGACGGCCCCGAAGGCGGACACGGCCCCGCCCGGCTCCCCAGTGTCGCTGGGCGTGGATGGCACCGACTGATGGAACCGAAGGCCCCACGGCGCCAAGCCTCGAGGACACGGCGCTGTGCTCAACCTCAGCGTCGAGGACGGCACCAAGGCAAGACATGGCGAAGGACGACGTCGCAGTGGATCTCACAGCACTGCAAACAGTGCGGTGCATGACTTGGCGTCGACAGAGCCCACGGCGCTGGCGCGATGTCGGCGCCGACGACGGTGCTGACCCGGGCGAGCCTTCACCCCCGAGGGGGCGATTGCCATGGCGGCGCCTCCCGCCCGCTCCCGGGAAGGAGCGGGATGGGCTTCCTGCGCCACGGAAGAATCCTCGGCAATGGCTAGGCTACAAGTAGCGGAGGCTCCCTCCTCCTCGGTCCATATAGAACCAGGAGGGGACCCGGAGGAAAGGCCGAGAGAGCGTGGCTTGGCTCGACGAGTGCGAACCGACCCCCGAAAGTCAGCGGAGCTCGCCCCACTTTCAACGCGCGTTGTTCGAGGACCCGGCGGTCCATGGAGAAGCAGGCGTTGCACGAGTCCATGTCATGAAGCGGGCCAAGACACGAGAGACACCGGTCGTGCTGGTCAGTGATGGAGAATTCTTGGCCGCATGGGCACAGTCGCATGGGGGGCCGACCCATCTTCGAAGATTTCTTGCCCTCCGACCGAGACATGACCTAACGAAAAACACCAAAACAGACTCGACGTCAGCGAAATTCAAAAAATAAGGAAAGATCTTACCAGGCGTCGAGTAGGGCAGAAAACAGATCCGGCAGGAGACCGCGGACTTGGCTGAGGATTGGTATTGAAACAGGCCTAAGATTTCTTCAAAGCTTCCCGCGCGACCTCTATGGCGGGAGGCGAAGAACTGGCAGCAGGGGTCGACACAGCCTAACGGCCAACTCCCGAGCGCCACGATGCGCCGGCCTCGAGGCTGCACCGATGGTGTCGGGTTCACCACCCTTTTAAAAAAAAGGCTCCAAGGTCGTAGACCTCCGGCCAGATACCCATCGGTGATGAATGGTGAAGACTGACACAGATAAGATCAAGGGGGCACTGGGGGACGACTCAGGGCAATGTGAGGAAATATTTTTTCATAGAGAGAGCAGTAAACACATGGAACCGGCTTCCTGAGGAGGTTGTGGGGTCAAGAACAGTGGGGGAATTCAAGAATGCATGGGACAGACATAAGGCAATTATTGTGGTGGGTAGGAGAAAGTAGGCTGTTGGTTAACTAGAACCTGTGGCTTATCCAATAGGTAGGGAAATGGGCAGATTGAGTGGGCCAAGCGGTCCTTATCTGCCATCAAAGTCTATGTTTCTATGACCTAAAGGTAATTAAACAATGTGAAAAGGCTGAGGGGAGCACCAGCAGGATGCTACGGTGCATAGGGAGAGGTATCACCAGCAGAAAAAAAGGAGGTGGTTATGCCACTGTACAGATCACTAGAGAGACATAGAAACATAGACGAGGACACAGTACTCATCTGGAGTACTGTGTCCAGTTCTGGAGGCTGCATCTCTGGAAGGACACAGACAAAATAGAGGCAGTCCAGAAAAGGGCAACAAAAATGGTGCAAGACTGCACCAGGGGGATACGACAGAGACATTCAAGTACATCAGGGATATAAACAAGGTACAGGAGGGCAGCATCTTTCAGAAAAGAAGGTGTACAAGAACAAGGAGACAGAAGCATGATGTGAGGCTAGAGGGGAGTAGGCTCAAGGGCAACGTGAGGAAGCACTCTTGCACAAAAAGAGTAATGGATGCTTGGAACAGCCTCCCTGTGGAAGTGGTGAGGGCAAAAACAGTAGGGGAATTCAAGAATGCACGGGAAAGACATGAGTACTCTAGCAATAGGAAAGAGAGAGTAAGCCGCAGATCAACCAGGGTCTGCGGTAATGCATTAGGTAGGGAAAAGGGGCAGACTAAGTGGGCCATATGGGCCTCATCTGCCTTCACTTTCTGTGTTGAATGGGGAGGCGAACAGATCCAGTTTCGGCAGACCCCAGAGGTCGAAAATGTTGTCGACCATCTCTTGCTTAAGCTCCCATTTGTGGGCTCTTACTCTGGTGCAGCTGAGACGGTCCGCTAGGACGTTTTGTTCGCCCGGAACGTGAACAGCTATGAGGTGAATCCGGTGCAGAACAGCCCAGTTCCACACCTGCATCGCCTTACTGCATAGGGGATACAAGCAAGGGCCTCCTTGCTTGTTGAGGTACCAGACTACACACGCTGCCTGATTATACTAACAGTGTTCCCTGGTGAAGCAGGTGCTGAAAAGTCTGACGAGCTTACTGTACCGTACTCATCTCCAACACATTTATGTGAAGTGGAAGCTCTGCTTGGGACCACATGCCTTGGGTTTTGTGGTCTCCCAGGTGAGCACCCCAACCCATCCCTGATGCATCTGTTGTCAAGAGTCTGGGAGGGAGGAGGGAACTGGAAAGGGACCCGCTTGGTGAGACTGGAAAGTTCCTGCCACCACAAGAGATCCCTCATCGAATATGAGACCATGACCATCTGGTCCAGATCGTCCAGTCTTTAGTGCCACTGTGCCCTGAGCGTCCACTGCGAGATATGCATGTGGAGCCTGGCTAAAGGCACTGTGGGGATGGCTGCTGCCATAAGGCCCAACAGTCGAAGAACTGACCTGGCCGAGACCTTCCTGCTGAAGGCCACCAAATGAACCTTTCTCTGCAAGGTATCCACCGCGTCTAGAGGGAGGAAAGCCATACCCTGTACCATATCCATCACTGCTCCAATAAATTGGAGATGTTGTGAAAGGCAAGATGGGATTTCGGGAAATTCACAGTTATCCAAACTTGTGAAAAGAGATTCAGGGTAACTGATATGGATAGTTCCAGCTGCTCCCTTGATGGGGCTGACAGAAGCCAACCAGTCGTCCAGATAGGGGAACACATAGTGACCCCAATGCCTCAAGGCTGCCGCCACTACTGCCAGGCACTTGATGAAAACGTGAGGTGCTGAAGATAGGCCAAAGGAAGTGCCTTGAATTGGTAATGTTCCCTCTGAAAGGAGAACTAGAGGCAGCGATGATGGGCCTGAAAGATCGGAATACGCAGGTAGGCATCCTGCATATCCAGAGCGCACAGCCACTGTCCCTTGTTCAGAAGGGGCAGCAGGCCTGGAAGGGTCAGCATCCGAAACCTTTTGTACTCTATGTACAGGTTTAGAGCACTGAGGTACAGAATTGAGCACAGATCTCACATCTTTTTGGGGACCAGAAAGAAGTGGGAGTAATACCCCTTTCCTTCCTGGTGGTATGGAACGGGCTCTATTGCTTCTTTTTGTAACAGAGCCTGAATTTCCTCTCGCAGAAGAGGGATGTGCGCCTTTGGGTAATGTGACTGCATCGGAGGCCTGCCTGGGGGTATGTCTAGAAACTCCAGAGTGTGTCCTTGCTCCATGAGCTGAAGGACCCATAGGTCGGTTGTGACTGAACTCCACCCTGGCAGGTAACAGGCAAATCTTCCGCCCACCGGCTCCTCCAATGGATCCTGAGGAGGGAGGGCGGACCATGAGAATCAAGCAATGGGGGGGCAGAATGTCTGCTCCAAAGTTCTCTGGGTTTTTGCCGGAGGGGTGGTTGCAGCCGACGTTTTCCTTGCTGACAAAAAGGCTTCTTAGCTTGAAACTTGGGTTGGTACATGGTATGTACTGATCTGAGAGCCTGGCCCTTATCTTGCAAGCCAGTAATGATGTCCCGTGCATCTCCTCCAAACAGGACTGAACCTCTGAAAGGGGCATCCTGGATGGTCGTTTGGACGTGTTGAGCAAGACCAG
The DNA here is from genome assembly GCA_016271365.2 of Neoceratodus forsteri. NCBI lineage: Eukaryota > Metazoa > Chordata > Ceratodontiformes > Ceratodontidae > Neoceratodus > Neoceratodus forsteri. The sequence continues at coordinate 263,802,541 of CM057451.1, read as the reverse complement.
ACACCCTCAGCCATGAGAAGCGTCGGAGGCTAACAGCCGTAGCAGCCCCCCTTGCCAAGGAGTCCACAGCGTTATATGTGGCCCTGAGGGAGTGTCTGCAAGCCACTTTAGCGGATCGGATGGAGTCCGCTAAGATGGACTTTGAATCAGAGTCAGGTAGGGCCTCTATAGCCAGTTCTAGCTTGGCGAACAGTGATTTGTGGTAGACCAGCATGTGGCCTATGTAATTTAGTGCCCTCATGGCCAATGTGGAAGAAGAATAACATTTTCTTCCAAATTGGTCTAGCTGCCTCGACTCTTTGTCAGGAGGTGAGGTTCTCATACGTCAGGGCTTGAGAGGATCGATCATGGGCCACTGCAATAATCACGGAGTCCGCCATTGGGTGGGCACTTAGGTGGTCTTTCCCTCTGCTGTCTGGTAAGTGCGGTCTGCCTTCTTGGCCACCGCCACGATTGAGGAGGGCATAATCCATAAGGTGGATACCAGGTCCTCATGCGGCTCCAGCTGGGGAAGGGGGATAAGAAGAGGGGCTGCCTCTTGCACGTCCAGGTGTTCTGCCAATCTTTGTCATTTTGGATCCTGAGCATCCGTTTTCCAGTCATAGATCTCTGCTATTTTACAGAGCAGGTCTGCAAATGAAGGATTCTCGGGTTGGGGGGGGACTTGAGGGATTCCTTTGGCTAAGGTTCTCCAATGGGCAGGGTTTGAAACCCTGAAACCCCCAATGAGGAGTCCAAGTTGGAATACTGGTCCGAATCAGATGAGTGGACGTCGGGACGACTTGGTTCATCTGACTCTGGAGGCAGCCTTTCTCGTCCGGCCTGACATCGGCTCCTTTGTAAGGGATGGTGTCGGGGGATGCTGCGGTGTCGGTTGTGGCCTAATCAGTTGGACCCCGGGACTCTGACGTGATCAGGTCGACAGCGGGAAAGAACTGGAAGGTGGGTGTGGGGACCGCCCACTAAACAGGGTCACGCCGACGTTCACCACGTGACGTCGAGTGAGTGGTCCCCCGTCAGATACTGCTGGCTAAAACTTTCTGACTGGTCCTGATAACAGGGGGTGCAGTCCTCAAAATAATTACCTACTGCAAGATCCCTCTCGAAGTAAGATCTTTGGATTTCCTTTGTTCTATACTTAGTGGGGATGTGGAGAGCTTGTTCATAGTACTATATTTTAAGGCAACCACTCTGAGCATCTGGCCCAGTTCTTGCAACGACTTGCTGCCTGTCAAGACTGATGGGAACCCAACACCAAATCTGAGAGTGTATTGGGTATGTTGCATCCACTAGCATTTTGGATTTCCTGGTGTATGGCTGTCCAAAATGGTGCCAGTTTTGGGCATGTCCAAAAACAATGATGGACAGTACCCTTATCTCCCCCACACTGGTGCCAAGCATCTGTGTAACTAGCAGCAAAGTGCTTAGTGACAGACAGGTCCTTAAAAAAAAAAAAAAAAAAGAAAAAAATTCGGACTAGGATCTTCCAATTAGATTTTCTCCATGTTGGATTGACAATTACTTTCCACCCTCCAAGGAGTCTCCTCTCAAACTATTTGGGGGATATGGGATTCCTCATTCTCTTTTCCAAGCAAGGTGGATGTTCTCTAGTGGAGGTCCTCACTGGCTGATAATATTTTATAAAGTTCAGAGATCTATTTCATTTTCGCTCTGAAGACTACCACATCGTAGAGCCCGGAATGTGCCCTCTGCAATCGTGGGAGTGCACTGAATGACTGGATAAAATGTCTGGTCCTCCCTTCTGAGGTTGTGGCTTTCTGCCAGCTGCGCAAACATTACACAACCACCAGGCCCTATGCAATGGGCAAATCTAGTAAGCCCTCTTCCCTCCCACTGGGACCTATACACGAAAATATGGAAACTGCACCCCGCTGGTGCTCAGCTACACACCCCTAATGCCAGAACTACAATGCGCCATGCACAAACGTGCGTGCAGAGCGGGCAGAGGCATGGGCATGGCCTACATATGCACATACTGCCGCGGAGAGGAACTGCCGGGTGGTCCACACATACACAGCCCCACCCCTAGACCCCACAATATATGGATATGGACACCACCTCGAGCATAAATAGGGAAGTGAATACTGTGAAGGATGATGGGGAACTGGCAGTAGCAGAGGACTGCAGTGCTACACCTGGGGTACCTGGCCCTATGCCAAGGAGGAATGGCATGGGACGGGAACACCCATTAGAGGCGTACAGGTCACCAGGCACACAGTGCGCCCTGTGACAGTCCACAAATTTCACACGTGACCGCATAGAGGCCATAGTGGTGGATACTCGTGTAAACTATGCCATCCTATATTGTGCAGGGACCCTCAAGGCGAATGCCGAGAGACAGTCCACCTGCTGTGGAACATCCAGGCTGCTGTAAACAGCACAGTCGATCCACACGCACAGATGCTGTCGGCCATTAATCAAAAGTGGCGTGACCTCCAGTCGACTCTCATATGGAAGCTAGCACCTGTCAAACAGGCACTGCTAGGTATGGGTGGTGGCAGCCCACAAAGGGGCTCAGCCTAACCCCCACTGAGAAAATGGTGGCTGACACCCTTTCCGACGTCACCCTGTACAAGGAGGAGGAGGACACTGACACAGTGGCAGGTATGAAGTACAACGCAGGGACAATGGCCAGGAAGTCCAGGACAACACAGGAATATCAATCACCCTGTTTTGCACAACGCAGAGCTGGAGATGATGCCCACTCCCCATGCAGAGGCTGCTCTCTGTGGAGGACGACACACTGCCCAAGACATGGACTGACAGTGCAGGTATGTGTACCTCACTGCCCAGAAGTTCACAATGAAACCCCACAGCGGTGAAGCTGCAAGTAACAATGTCCCTTTCTCTTGCCCCAGGTACAAAGCAGGAGACAGGGGTCACAACTGATGAGGTGTCTTCACTCAAGAATGCATACAGGGAGACTGCGGAGGAGACACATGAGGAAGTCTAGGACATGGACAGAGCAACCACAGCCAACCACCCACAGCCTTACACCACCCCCGCCATCAGTTCAGTTCAGTTTATTGTAGGAAAAAACTCTATTGAGCAAGCTCATTCACAAGGAGATCATATATACATAACAGTCTATTAAATATAAAGGACAAACATCAACCTGTACAACAATTTTGCAACATTGGTAGGAGGTCCAAAGCAGATACAGCAGCACTTCGAGACAATGTACAATCAAATGACTGGACCCAAAAATTACACGATTTACAAAAGGCACAATAAACATAACAACAGAACTAGCTAACAGTAGAAGTTACAATTTCAGTTATGGACGATACATGAGGCATTACACATATTAAGCGAATAAATGTGAAAGTGCATGATACTACAGAATATCAGTTAGAGGTAGCATGGCGGGGGTAAGAGGTTACTGGGGCTAGGTGAGAAGATATAAAGGGGGTGATGGGGAGGGGCAGGATCATAGGTGGGTGAAAGAAAGGTGTAGGCTGCGGAGAGAGGACAATGGGAGTGGGAATACTAACTGCAGATGCATGTGCCTTTAAGTTTATCAGCCATCAGGGATTTATAAAAATTAATTGAGACAACAGTAGTAAGATTAAGAATGGATTGTGGGTGAAAGAGGGTTACAAAAGGGTCAGCCACCCTGTGATGGAATAGAGGGTACAGACAGCACCATGGCACAGTCAGATATGCATAGCCCTTGTGTACGCCCTGCCACATGCACAGAGCCAGAAGATATGGGGGTGCCCTGGGCCACTATACAGCAGATATGCGACAGTGGGGACATAGGCTCCTCAAACTGCCTGCCCAGCCAGCCAAGAAGGGTATCCACACGTGGTATACTGCAAATGTACTATCCAGAGGTGCACCAAATTGAACGTGATTACCTATATGCACAACGGGAGAACAAAGAGGTCCTGAAGGACCTGTCGTGGTGAGCGAGGTGCTCCAAGGCAATGACTGGACTGACAACCTACTTCAACAGTTGACTCAGCACCTGCTAGCCGAGCCCATCACGCTCACCCCTTCTGTCCCCATGCTATAGCCAGATGCCACTGTCCAGCTAATTGGTGGAGACTCCAACACGAGTCAACTATAAGACCGGCACCAGTACCCTGCTGGACTGGGTGCTCACCAACCATTCTGCTCATACCCCCCCCCCCAAAGAACTATGAAAAAAAAAAACAGCTGCTACTAAAGGCCACCTCCCACATCTAAAGTCAGACTTCAACTCTCCTTGACTGGACGGACCGCCATGAAACCAATGACGTGGACACCGCTTAACCTCTCTGTGTCAAAATTCGATGCTGTCTGTGACAAACACGCACCAGTTACTACAGGAAAAGCTAAAGGGCCTATCAACCCCTGGATAACTCATGGAGCAACTTGCCTTAAGAGACCATATCTGGCAACAAACACGAGCGCAGGGGACTGCAGCAAACATTCAACGACATAAAAGGGCCCGCAATGCATGTACGAAAACTAACCTCCATGCTAAAAGTACATACTATAAAGAAGCCCTCACTAACGCATGGAACAGCAGCAAGTCTTTCTGGGCCAGCCTTAATGACATCACAGGGAAAGAGCCCCAAACTGCCCCGCTATGCTTTCTGTTGAGGGGGTTCTAACACTGGACCCTTCGCTTATTGCCAACTCGCTGAATCATGCTTTCACGGACCTCAGTAGTGTGCTCCCTAGGGACTTCTTCAATACCACAAACCCAAGGGACAGCACGAGGTCATCTGTACTACCACCCAACCAGCCACTATTCCGCTTTAAAATGGTCTCTGACACTCACACACACCTGCAAACTTTATGCCCGGGACACCTGGCTTCAACTGAATGACAGAATCAGGTATCATACCAGCCTTCTCACCAAAAAAGTCGTGTTAACTATGCTTCCGATAGGGGTACAGAACCTGCTGCCACTGCCTATGATAACCAGACGAACCAGAAGCTCCACCACTCAAATCTTCCATGTGCCCAGATGCCACGCTACCATGGCACAAAGTGCATTCTCACACCGAGCACTACTCTGGGCAAACTCACTGCCCCCTGAAATCTCTGGCTGCACAATGATTGGCTCATTTAAACATAGACTGCACGAACACCTCATTGATACACGAGTTACTGCAGGTGCCCCCGCTAAGGCCCTGCCCACAGCAACTATCAGCCTCTAGCACTTATTCTTGCCTCTGTCCTGCCACGACAGTCTAACCACAGCACTTCGCCTACCTCTCTATCTCTTCCAGGCTCTGCCCCATGCCCATCCCTACCCACCACCATTCCCACTGGCTGTGTTCTGTTCACCCTGCCCTCCCACTCCCAATGTACCCTTCCCTATCCTGTCTGCTTATCTTCATGACGTGGGCATACATTGTACAATGCCTCAGCATTTCTAGTGCTTTATGTTTGACTTCTGTAACCTCCATGTATATTTTTTTCAATATTTGTCCACATTATTGAACTTTGTTGTCTAATGTATCTGACGTGGAACCTATCAACAAGCACACGCTCACAGGTGTTATCCAAGATCTCAATAAATAAATAAATAAAAATAAAATAAAACACAGACCAGCCCCTCTGGCACCATGTCACACCCGGATGTCCTCGTCCAGCCAGCCTACACCAGACCATCTGGCCCCATGCCACGACCGGATGCCCCTGTCCATTCAGCTGCCACCAGTCCCACTGGCTCCATGGCGGTACCCAATCAGATCAGCACTACAACAAATGGAAATTACATACCTACTGTAATTCTTGATCTTCTTGGATGAGTCTCCACCACTCATTCACACTAATGGGATCAGCACCGGAGGCACTAGGACCCATCGGAAGCAAACTTTTGCTGGAAGATCGGCGCCCTGAGGCAGCGGGCGCGAGGGCGCAGCACCCATGAACTTCAGCTCGTGCGGTAATGAATATCTCGGCGTCGACCTTCCAACCGCCTCAGTACCTTTTTTCCGAGGAGGTGCAGCCTATGTAACCTACAAGGATAGCCTAAACAAAAACCAGACATAAAATAGTCCGGAAGACCCGTATAAGAAGGGTCAAGAAAGAAGTCTTCACAGCCTAAAGACTTGAGGGAGTGAAGACCAACAACAGAGGTGAGCTCGGGGGATGGAGGGTGGGCATGTGAATGAGTGGTGGAGACTCGTCCAAGAAGATCAAGAATTACAGTAGGTAAGTAATTTCCATATCTTCCTGGACATAAGTCTCCACCACTCATTCACACTAATGGGAGAGTACCGAGCTAATAACCCCCCGAGAGGGCGGCAGCAGAGACCAAGAGCTCACAGATTTAGGACAGAAGTCCATTAAGGATGGTTCTGCCAAAGGACAGATGTCGTCTGGCATGAACATCCAGGACATAGTGTTTAACGAAAGTATGCACTGAGCTCCAGGTAGCCGCACTGCAAATATCTGCAATGGGAATGCTGTGGATTTCTGCCAGAGATGCCGCTACCGCCCTCGTAGAGTGAGTGTACACTCTGCCCTCCAGCTTAACCTGTGCCATGGAATGACAGTGGCGAAGGCATGCCACTAGCCATGCTGAGATACATCTGATAGCGACAGGCTGACCCAGCCGGATCTCGCTGAAGGAAACAAACAGTTGTTGAGCTTTATGAAAGTCTCTTGTTCTATCTAGATAGAAACGCAAAGCTCTCTTGATGTCCAAGGAATGAAGAGAACGTTCTCCTTCATTTTGTAAGTCCGCAATGTAAGAGGGTAGGACCAAAGGTTGGTTTAAATGAAATTCGGAAACAACCTTAGGAAGAAATTTAGGATGGGTTCTAAGGACTACTTTGTCTTCATGGAACACAGTATATGGAGGGTCTGTGACCAAGGCATGTATCTCAGAGACCCTGCGGGCTGAGGTAATGGTCACTAGGGAGGCCGTTTTCCAGGTCAGAAATTTTAGCTCACAGGTAGCCAGAGGTTCGAAAGGTTTCCGAGTGAGCATGTCTAGTACAAGATTAATGTCCCAGGCTGCGACTGGACTTCTTATAGGAGGTCTGGTATGCAGAATTCCCTTAAGAAACCTCTTAACCACAGGTAACTGAGCCAGTGACAAGGAAAGTACCGGCTCATGATAAGCTGAAATGGCACAAAGGTGAACTTTGACTGTAGAGTACTGCAGACCTGAATTTGAGAGGTCCAAGAGGTACTCCAAAATTTTATCTGGTGGGTAGGAAAAGGGATTTAAAGAGGATTTTGCACACCAGAGCGAAAAACGCTTCCATTTGGCTGTGTAAGTTTTTCTAGTGGCTGGCTTCAGCGCAGCCAAAAGAATATCTGAAACCATGCGAGAGACGTTGAATCTATTCACTTCTATCTCTTCAGGAGCCAAGCATGAAGGTGAAGCGACCTCAAGTTGAGATGAGGAACCAGCCCTTGAGTCAAGAGGTTCGTCTGAAGTGGGAGTGGTTTTGTCGGAGCTGCCGACATACTGTTGAGTAGTGGAAACCACATCTGTCGAGGCCAGAAGGGAGCAATGAGGATCATTTTGTCCCCTTGGGATTCGAACTTGAGAAGTACCCTCTGAATTAGCGGAAAGGTGTATAGAAAGCGTTTTGTCCACTGCAGCCTGAACGCATCCTGACAGAAAATGCCAGGCCCTGGATTTCTGGAGCAGAAGAGAGGCAGTTTTGTGTTGAGTGGGGATGCAAGGGGATGCAAAAAGGTCCAGGTCTGGAGTTCCCCACTCTGCGAGTATTGACTGAACTACGGCTGAGTCGAGAGACCATTTGTGAGGATCTGTCTCTGTTCTGCTGAGGTGGTCCACCAGTTCGTTCTGTACTCCTGGCAGGTAGACCGCTTGAATTAGAGACTTGTGCTGTAAGCACCATTTCCACACTCTCATCACTTCTCTGCATAAGGGTAAGAGTAAGCGCCGCCCTGTTTGTTGATGTAATACATCACCGCTTTGTTGTCCGTCTGAAGGAGAATGCTCTTGTGACAAAGAATGTCCTTCAACGCCCGGACTGCATAAAGGACGGCTCTCATTTCCAAGACATTATGTAAAGCTGGGACTCGACCTGAGTCCACGTACCTTGAGTGTGGAGAGCCTGACAGTGGGCCACCCAACCCATCAGGGATGCGTCTGTGGTAATGGAAATCTGATGATCCAGAGAAGCAAAGGGATACCCTTCTAGGAGATTGTTCTCTTGCGACCACAAGGTGAGTGACTTCTTTAGAGGTTCTGTCACGTTGATGAGAAAGGACTGCGGGTGAGTGGTTGGGGACCACTGAGTACTGAGCATCCACTGAGAAGTTGTCATGTGAAGGCGTGCTAGGGGTACAGTGAACACTGAGGATGCCATGAGACCTAGCATCCGTTGCATCGAGAGAGCTGGAACCGAGTTGCTCTCTCCGATGTGACGGGCCATCTGAAGGATATCGCTCCTTCTGTCCTCTGGAAGAAAAGCCTTCGCCACAGGAGGTGTCCAGAAGAGTTCCTATAAAGAGGAGTCTCTGGGAGGGCTGCAGCTGCGGTTTTTTGAGGTTTAGCAGGACTCCCATGGACATGAGAAAGTTTGAAGCCTTGGCTACGGCGTCCAGAGTTCCCTGCCTGGAATGACTTGCCAGAAGCCAGTCGTCCAGATAAGGGAATACTTGAATTCCAATCTTTCTGAGATGGGCTGCGAGAACTGCACAACACTTTGTAAAAACTCGTGACGCCGAGGATAGCCCAAAGGGCAGGATTCTGAACTGATAATGCTATCCCAGAGCCACAAACCTTAGGAATATGTGATGCTTCGGGGTGAATAGAAATGTGCTGGTAAGCATCCTGCATGTCTAGGGAGGCTGGCTAGCCAGTTGTGCTGATGAAGCAAAGGTAACAAGGTTCCTAGTGAAATCATTTTGAATTTCTCCTTGGGCAGAAATTTGTTTAGTTTTCTGAGATCCAAAATGGGACGCATGCCCCCGGTTTTCTTTGGAACCAGAAAGTAATGGGAGTAGAACCCTGTGTTCCGTTGGTGCAGCGGAACTACTTCTACTGCCCTGTTGTACAGAAGGCCCTGGATCTCGGAGGCGAGGTCTGACTGAAGTGTTGACAGCCTGGGCTGTCGCTTGGGGGGACGATCCGGAGGGGTCTCCACAAGATTGAGTGAATATCCCTCGCGGATTATCCGGAGGACCCATTTGTCTGAGATTATGGACTTCCATTGATTGCAGAAGTGCGTCAGACGACCTCCCACCGCTGAGGAAGAGTCCACCTCGGGCAGCTGAGGTGGGACTTGGGCCAACAACTCAGAAGGTGGCGCTGGGCGCTTTGGGTCCTTGCGCCTTCTGCTGCGTTTTCTTTTGAGGCTGGGAGGCTTGGTTTTTATGAAAACTTCCACTGCCTCTGCCTCGAAAGGACTGACGGTTATAGAACTGACGTTTATTAACACCCCCTCAAGAGGGGACAGGAGGAGGTCGAGCCAACTTAATGGCTGACCTAGTCTTTTTAGTAGCTTCTAGAGCCTGTTCTACTTGAGGGCTGAAGAGATACACACCATCAAAAGGCAACACCATTACCTGCTGCTGTGCGTCATTTGTAAAACCTGAAGTGCGCAGCCAGGAATGACGGCGGGTACAAATGCCGGCCACTCTGGAAGCAGTATCAAAAGCATCCATAGCCACTTTAACCTGCTGGTTGTTGGATTCGACACCCCTGGTAATGGTTTGAAGAAGCTCTGACTTTGTATCCGATTCCGGAAGAGCTTCAACCATCTGTTTGAGCGAATGCCAAAGAATATACTCATATTGAGAGAAATAGACCTGGTAGCTAGCAATACGCATACCCAGGGTGGAAGCAGCAAAGACTCTCTTACCTAAAGTGTCTATCTTACGAGATTCTTTGTTAATAGGTCGAGCTGTAGTAGTTTGGGGAAGGACGAGCTTATCATTCTCTGCCAAAACTACAATAGGATCCGCAAAGGCTTGGGACGCCAAAATGGGTCGATCCTTGGGGGCTGAGTATTTCCTATCTATGGATTTAGCCACCGAAGGAATGAGAGCAGGATTACTCCATACCATTTGAGACAGCGTTTCAAAGGATGGCTGTACCGGAGGAGTCAAATTTGTAGGGATCTCCGGAACATGGAGATATTGGGGTCTTAGCAATTTCCCAGGGTCGATGTCTGTAGTTTGGAGAGAAAGGGTAAAAATCAAGTTTTTCAGCAGAGACTTAAAAGACAGGTCCTCGACCACAGGCTCTGCAGCAGGAATAGACCCTGTTTCTTCCACTTCATCACCCAGCCTAAGGTCTGGGTCAGGCTCAATGTCATCTCCTCACAGTCCAGGAGGGACTGTATGGACAGGAAAGGAGTGAAAATCAGATGGAAATGAGGAAGGAAAAGGGTTAAGGGAGGAGTATTGTGAGATGGACAACGCCCTAAGGATTCCCAGCGCCGCAGAGATGCACGGCGCAAACGAAGCGCACGGCACCGTGTGGACGGTGCTGAGAAGCCGCATGTGGCGCCGACACGGGCGCCAGAGACAGTGCCAGAGACAGATGGCGCTGCCGGTGCCGCCGCAGGATGGTATTGACGAGCGCCAGCCAAGTAACTCAACGGTGCAGGCGGCGCCGACAGACGCGACTCAGCGCCGAGCACACCATCGACGCTGAGGGCATCGAAACAGCCCAAGACTCTGAAAAACAGGATTTGAGGAGAAGGGAGAAAGAAGAGCAGGAGATAGAGGCATCGGTGTGGCCCCTGCACCACAGCCATATTGGGGGGGGGGGGCATCTAAGCACGGAGTCGACGGCACCAGAGATGGTGCCGCATGACCAGGGAGGCTCAACCACCCTACCTGGTCTCCCAAGAAGCCCGAAAGCCCCTGAATGACCGGGCCAGGAAGCTGGACCCCTCCGAGCCCATTGCTCCATAAGAGCAGCCCAGTGATGAAACTGCTCATCTGAAGACCTACCAGAGGGCGGGGTAGGACTCCGATGTTGAAGACGTCGGCTACCAGAAACAGAAGCTGGCTCTGAAGGAGGAGACCGGCAACTAGCTCCAATAACTGACCGTCTATGCGCAGACATATCAGAGGGCGACCTCGAGTGATGCCTTCTCTTTTTTTACCTATGGGCCGAAGAAGAGCTCGAGGCCGAACGGTGCCGAGAATGCGACCATTTATTTTTATGCTTTCGAGGGACCGCCACCCCTCAAGCATTGACTGACTGCTGTCGGACCCTCCGGAGAAGGCGGCGGACCAGACCCAGCCCGGCTGACTGAACAGCTTTCATACGAAGTCTCCCTACCGTCACCTGACCCGCTCATGGTCGACTCCGTCAAAGTAGGCTGAGACTTCTTTGTAAATGAGAATAAACTTATGCAATACTCATTCGAGATATTACTACAAAATAATAAACTGAAAACTATGCTGCTAGTTTGAAGTTTGACTCCCGGTGGGCGAGCGACGTCGTCACTGAACTGCACTCGATGGCGGGGAAAAAGAACTGAGGCCGGTTGGAAGGTCGACGCAGAGATATTCATTATTGCACGAGCTGAGGCTCGCGGTGCCGCTCCTCGCGGCGCCATCTCAGGCGCCAACCTTCCAGCAAAAGAGTTTGCTCCCAATGGGTCCTAGTGCCTCCAGTGCTGATCCCATTAGTGTGAATGAGTGGTGGAGACTTATGTTCAGGAAGATCAGTGCCAGGCAAGAGAGCGCTAGTCCCTAAAGCGCTACCACAGACAGCAAACAGGGATGTAGAGCGCCTGCGATGTGCGCTCCCCTAGTCGTTGTCCATGGTGCTGCCACAGGACAAGGGCAGCAAAATACCAGGGACTGGTCGAACTGCTGCCATGGCATGGAGGGCTGGGGCATGGAGCAGCTCGGCTGGAGAGGCAGTGGAGACCAGGGTTCTACTCCTCGTCTCCAACCATTTTGCAGGAATCTGGACTTTTTTTTTTTTTTTTTTTTTACAAGGGGCACTGGAAACAGTATTCCATGGCCCCACAAATGTAACTTACCCCGTGATCTGCTCCACCTAGAGTGGGAATGGGGTTGGGGTGCAGAGACCCCCCCCAAAAAAATAAAACTGATGACATTTTTGTTACGCTCTTAATGCCGATGGCATTGTGATCAGCTTTGTTCCGACCCAGTGCCCTCCATGGCTCACACAGACAACACTTTCCAGCCAGTACCAACTAGCCTCCAGAACCCGTGGCACATACTGAAGGTAGCAACCAACAATCACTCCACCTGTTCCAGAGGTTCCCAGTGGACAGCAAACCACAACAGGTTCCTAGCACACAGCCTGCTAGCCAGCCACATGCGGGAGGCAAGGCGATGGCCAAGAACAGGCATTTGGGCAAACGGTTGCAAAACATCTAGGAAAGCAGCAGGCCAACAGGAAGTGAGCCATGTCGGTGAAAAATCTGCATTACCACAAAGTGATAGTCATATATATAATGTACACCTTCAAGGACATCTGTACACAGCCGCAAACCTCCCCGTACACAGCAACATTACTACTTAATCTTCATAACCCTTGGAGGAAACAGAGAACCAAGGGCCTTAAGGCTCCGTGGTTATCCTCATAACTAAGAAAACTTATGATCTCCCGTGATAAGGCATGGCATGCCTTCAAAGGAAGTTGACTCCACAAGGATTGGCTTGCTTACAGACATCTCAGGAATGCCTGCAAAAACCCCCTTTGCACGGCTAAGCGGAACTACTTCAGAACACTACAAACTGAACACCTCAGTAACCCAAAGGACTACTGGAAGCAAATTAACTCACATATGAAAGGTAAAGCTACTGTAAACCCTAATTCTCTTAAAGCCTAAGGAAGTGTCCTTTCAGATCCCCTATCGATTGCTGGCGGTTTCAACGAATTCTTTACTGACCTTGACAAATACACTGCACAGTTTGACTGCACTACTGAATCCCCCAAATCCCAACACCACCCCACCCACCAGTGGACCTGGGCCAACGGCCTGCCTTTTATCTAAAACTAGCTACCAGAAAGGAGGTATGCAGGTTGCTTTCCAACTTAAGACCTGAAATCTCCCCCAGTTATGATAGCCTTCAATCCAAGTTCCAAAAACTTGGTGCTGAGGGCACTGCCTTACCAGTGAGGCACTTAATAGACAGATGCTTTCTCTCAGGCATGGTACCTGACAAATGGAAGGTAGCAGTGGTCATCCCTGTCCAGAAAGGTGGTTCATCTGTGTTAGTAGAAAACTGCAGACTGATCTCCATTCTCTGCCAAATGGCAAAAATACAGGAGCGCATTCTCTATAATCAACTGCAGGACTACCTAGGTTCTCACCACCTCCACTCCATGTACCAGCATAGGTACAATAAGAATCACAGCACCCTGACAGCTCTGATAAAAGTTACGGCAGATATATTTGCTGCTTTGGATCAAGGTCAAGCCACAGGCACTGTCTTCGTTGGCCTAACGAAGGCTTTTGACTTGGTCGATCATAATCTTCTGATATGTAAATTCCATTCCCTGGGCCTCGATCTTAGTGCCCTGGCTTGGCTCTAACTATCTCTCCCACCGCTCCCAAAGAGTCAAGTGGACAGGGGCCTTCTCAGACCCCAGACAGATGCAGTTCCCCAGGGCTCCAACATGGGGCAGCTTTTATTTTCACTCTTTATAAATGACCTGCCACGCAACTGTGGAGGTGCCGCTGTTCATCTCTATGTTGATGATGCCATCATCTACCGCTCATCCTCAGATCTAGGCTGGAAAAATCAGAATCTGGAATCTGATTTCCATGCCATTGAGGAATGGTTTCTAGAAAACCATCTGGTCCTCAATACAAAGAAGACCAAGACCATGCTGTTCAATAATTCTGTTTCTGCTCCACCATCTCAGCACCCCCTTATGATCAGATCACAGGATGGCAACACCTTAGAACTTGTAACCTCATTTAAATACCTGAGGGTCACCCTGGACCTCCCACTCAATTTCTACAGTCACGTCAATGAGCCCACAAAAACACTCACCCAGCAGCTTGGACTGCTGTATCACCTTTGTCTCCTCCTGACAATGGCCTCATGTCTAAAAATTATGATGTCCACTTTTCTTCCCCTACTTGCATATGGTGCCTCACTGCTCCTCCAAGTGCGGGCCTCCATTTTCTCATGCATTAATCTACTTTGAGGATCGGGCACTTTGCACTCAGTACCAACCCCTGCCTTCATCACTATAAGATCCCCTCATTCCTGTGGTGAGCACCCTTAGAGAGCAAATTCCTACACAACACCATGTGCCTCATGTTTAAGTTGGCTCATCGCTATACCCCACCCTGCCTGGGTGATCTCATCAGCTGTAAGCATAACCAACGTGCCCTACGCTCTGTAGCCTTCCCACTACTGATTACACCCTACCCCCGGTTAGCTATCAGTCTTTTGCCTTTTCGGTAACGTCTGCCTGGAACTCGCTCCCTCAAGAAATTCTTTCCTCCTCCTCCTCCTCCCTCACACAATTTAAGTGCAACTTATCCTGATACCTGCTCATCCCCCCTCCCTGGAACTGTTTTCACTAATTACTTGCCTCTGTATTGACTAGTCCTTCTTTTGGATATCACAGCTCCTGCTAGAATCTTTCCTGTAAATGTTCCCTATGCCGCTCTGCTCTCTGCTTATGGTTATATGTATAATATTTGTATTATAAATAAATGTATGTACTGACTGCTTGGCACTCAAGTCAGCCAGGGTGTGAGACTTGACCTTCGACCTCAGAGGTGTCAGTGTGAAGAAACAGCAGGATGTGGTAAACAGACCAGGGAAACCACTAATCAAAGCCTTCCTTCCTTCCAGAGGGACAGTTTATTACCCCTTATAACCTGCTCCTGATTTTGAAGTTGGAAACTAAATATGCATTTTATTACATTGCAGGAAGGGAAATAAATAATTTGGCTGATACTGCATGGTTTCTCACCTAGAAGAGAACCAGTGACAAACTGTGGGGCTTTGAAATGTCAAAGAAAATGCTTTGATCAAAGAGACTCATATTTTGGTAAATTGCTAGTTGCTGATTTTCACAGTAATAACATACATCCTTGTGGATATTTATGCTAAGAAATTAAAGTTATGGGAGGCTCTAACTGTGACCTCACCAAAGGGGGTGAGGAGATGGATTTTGAAAGGATCAGGCATCTGAGTGAAACATTGCTTTTTATTCTGGACTCAAGAGAGACACTTAGTTCTCTGGACTTAAGAAGGTACTTTATGGTAACATCTAGCTAGGCAAAAACTTTTAAGTATTTGTGGTAGGCGTATTTGTGTTCTGTAACTTCCCATTTATTTTATGTTACTAAATTATTGCTGTATTTGTTCTGTGTTTGATATTTTACCTATTTTACAATTTTTAGTAAACAATATTTTCCTTGAAATACTGCCTGTGTCTTCACAGTTTTCTTTTGCATGTGAATGCTGAACCAGTGTTTAAGTCTGACAGCTGTTAAGGGCTCCAATTGCATTACTAATCTTGCTAAAGGTAAGAATACATCTAGGTCTCATATTGCGTTGTAAGGGTACATTTTGGAAACCTGGCTGGGTGTCACTGGGCTAAAGAATATACTGCATTTCCCCGAAGCAAATATATTTCTAGGGACATGGATATGTTGTTCATCCACACTCATTGGCAGGTATCCTTGCAGCTTTAAATCTTGCGGAAGGTCTTCAAGCTTGCTCCTCCCACCCACCGGGTGGTATAACTCGGCTCCGCCCCATGGCGTCAGATCTTCCTTACTGCTTGGAAGCTCAGGTTCCCTCCTTAGCTCTGCGTTTGAGACTGGTTCCTATTTCTCCGTTTGCGGTTTTAAAAATAAATTTTGCGAAAAAGACTTCAGTCTTGATCCCTCGTGGCTGCGATGGACAAATCGACTCCTGGATTTCGGAGATGCCCATGCGGGCAGAAGATGTCTCGGACGGATCCACACTCCACGTGTGTCTACTGTTAGGCCTTGAGCACGACCCGCAGGCTTGCGACCTGTGCTCATTTTCTCGGCCCTACGATCCTGCGAAGACGTGCTGCCCGATTGCAACTGGGCCGTCCGAGCGTTTCCCTCGATTGAAGTCAAGGAGGCCGGTTGGCGGTGTCAGCGGCGGGCTTTCGTGGATCAGCTCAGCGGTGGGTAAGCCCTCGAAGAGAGGGCGCGGGCCCGTATCTTCTCGGCCACGGCATTTATCCGCTCTCTCTGGGTTCTTCCTACACGGCTTCTTTTAAGGAGCTTTGTCTGTCCCTCTCCACTAAGGAAGAGGGCCTCACGTCTGCTGGACCTTATTCTCGGTCCAAAAGAAGGACAGGGTAAGTCCCTCTGTCGGCGCTCTTGAGGGCCGGAAAGGTCCCTCTCCGAGTCGTCGACCGTGACGGTCGACCGCTCGGCTTCGACCACTGGCCTCACGGTGTCCCGTCAGGTCAGCTGACCGAGACTCCCACCGGCAGTCGAGATTTTCTCGACCCGTTGGACGGGCTGTCGCTTTAGCAGCCGAGATTCCCTCTCCCGGTTCCCCGGGAGGTTAGGAGATCCGTGGGCTCGCCTGTGCCTCCGGTTCCAGAGCCCTCGGATGGACCATCGAGCGAAGGAGTGCGGTTCCGGCCGACACCTCCCGCACCGACCTCGGAAATTCCGGGACTCTCGGTCTCGGACCTCTTGTGATCCAGCCGATCCCACCGTTATAGGCGGTCTCGGTACCTCGGTGAGCGGCGTCGCCGCTCGTCCTCGTCCTCCTCCTCGGACGAGGGGAGGCTTCGGCGTAAATTACGTCAACGGTACTAGGACCTTATGTTGCAACAGCTCCTCCTGGCCGGGAGTAAGCCGACCCCGTCGCCTTCCCCGGCCATTAAGTGGCTGTCACCGGCGGCCGACACAACCCCTCGACTTATCCGAGGAGCCTATACAGGCGGTTGTTTCGGCCAAAACCAGCTGCTCCACGATTCGGTGGAACCTCCGCCTCCACAGCCACCAATTGGGGCTCCGACCAAGGATTCTCGGTCGGCTAAGGGTCTACCCATCGGCTGTCAGTTACCCTCACTCCCGACCGACCTCGGCAGGTGAAGGGTGGCTCAGGCCAGAGCAGCTCTTGAGGACTCTTCGAGTCCGAGATGATTCCTCCTTTTTCTCCAAGCGACTGGACTTGGAGTCTTCAGGAGGTCAGTCAATGGGCGATAGCCCGTCGTCCTTCCTAGGACTGCTCGGCTCATCTCGAGTCCACGGGATGGAGCTCGAACCCGTTCCAAACGGCCAGGTATCCCCTCACGGAGATTCTGGACCGAGGGATTCTCCGGCGGAGGCCTTTCCGGTGGCGAGGCCATAGTGGGTCGGCACTGGAGGCTGGCAGCGCCCTGCTTCCCTGCCCTCGCCAGCCAGGATGGCCAGGAAGTATCACGGTCCACCGGTTCCTTGTCCGGTTTTGAACACCCTCTGCTGAGGGGTTGGTTACGACAGCGTTTTCCGGTAGCGCGCTGCGCCAGGATGTGGACAAACCTCCTGACAAGGAGTCCAAGAGAATTGGACTATGTCGGGCGAAAAGTCTCACGCTGTCCTCTCTCGGCGCCATCAGACCAGCTCGGCCGTCCTCATGGCACATTTTTCTCATGCCCTGTTGGGCTCCTGGATGAGGTCATCCTCATCTTCCGCCCGATCTGCAGACTACGGTTAAGCAGGTGCGGGACCAGGGCAGGCAGTGGCCAAACAGCAGCTCAGACTGCTTTGGATATAGGGACTCATGTGCCAGATCGGTGGCGGCCGCAGTGGCTATATGCGTCGGCGGGCTTGGCTGAGGATATCCACCTTTACTCGGATACCTTGCAAGTTGGCGGATGTTCCCTTTTGGGGACTGACCTCTTGCCCTGGGGGTGGAAGGTCACCTGCAGAGGATCGAGAAGTCCAATGCTACCTTGGACTCGGTCTCTTCCGCTCAGAAGGACAAGGCCGCAGAGCAGCCCTAAGCCCTTTCGTCCCTTCTGTGCCCCAGCCGCCCGGCCCAGCAACGTCAGGGCCAGCAGGCTCGGCCTTGGCATCCCAAACCCAAGCCGCGGCTTCCTCTAACAGGAGGCAGGAGGAAAAGGCCCAGGAGGTCCCTCGGCCGGTCCCTCCTCCAAGCCTGCCCAGTGTCGGGCTGAGGGGTGTCGCCCCCATTCCCGTCACCTTACCCCTGGGTCCCCCCGTGGGGAGACGGCTCCGGCACTTCCGTTCCGCCTGGTCCGCTGTTACCACGGACAGGTGGGTCTTGGAGGTGGTGGGAAGAGGCCTGCCTCTGGAATTCGAGCAGGCACCACCCTTCAGAGCCGTCGCCTCGGGGGCTTCGGGGTCCCCAGCCTCACTGGCGGCTCGTCGAGCCGACATCGCTCTCCTCCTCCAGAAGGAGGTGATAAGAGAGGTGGCGGACCCTCCTTCAGACCCAGGGTTTGTGTCCAGGTACTTCCTGGTTCCGAAACGGACGGGGGGCTGGCGCCCCATTCTCGACCTACACGACCTAAACAAGTTCCTAAGGTCTCGAACCTTCAGGATGGTCACTCTGGCTCAGATAATACCATCCTTGGAATGCGGCGTGTGGTTCTGCTCTCTGGACTTGCAGGACGCTGCTTTTTCACGCCCCTATCCGTCTGCCTCACCAGAGATTCCTTCGCTTCGGCGGAAGAATCCCTTTCGAGTTCCAAGCCATGCCCTTCGGCTTGTCTCCAGCTCCCAGGGTCTTCACCAAATGCATGGCAGTGGTGACAGCATTCCCTGCGGCGCCGAGGGGTCGGTGTACCCTTACCTGGACGACTGGCTGACAGCAGCTCCCTCAGGAAGGAGGCGGAGTGGTCCAGAGATCTGGCCCTCCGGTCTGCTCTCAACTGGGCCTCCTTATCAACGAGGCCAAGTCGGAACTCGAGCCAAAGCAGGTGATTCTATTCATCGGGGCGCAGCTCGACTCTCTTCGAGCCAGAGCGCGGCTCCCGGCGGACAGGGCCGGGGTTCTTTCCTCCTTTGCCCGATCATTTCTGGTTGGGCAATTGCGCCCTGCCCGGGACTTCCTGCGCCTCCTGGGTCTCATGGCGGCCTGCACCAGCGTGGTCCGTTGGGCCCGCTGGAACATGCGTCCCCTTCAATGGGGACTGGCCAGCCAGTGGTCTGGCGCTGCGATCCTTTGGACCAGCTTGTGCCGGTGACTCAGGGGATGTGGAGCTCTCCAGTGGTGGACCGTTCCAGATCATTTGCAGGAGGGCATCCCGTTAGTCCGCCCGAGCCGGCGGTCTCTCTATCGACCGATGCCTCTCTGATGGGTTGGGGTGCCCATCTGGGGAACACCGGGCTCATGGCCTCTGGTCCCCGGGAGTCGATGCCACATCAACCTGCTGGAGCTCCGGCGGTCCTTTAAGCTCTCACCACGTCTTGCTCCGTTCCTCCGGGGTCAAGTGGTCCAGTCAGGCGGACAATACCACGACCATGTTCTATCTAAACCGCCAGGGCGGGACGCGCTCCATGCTTCTATGCAAGGAACCTCTCCGCATTTGGTCACTCGTGCGCAGGCTGGAGGCGGATCTCCTAGCCATTCATGTGGCAGGAGCCTCCAACACCCTGGCCGATGCCCTGAGCCGGATAGGGGCTGCATCCCACGAGTGGTCTCTCCTGCTGGAGGTAGTACAGCATCTGTTCTCCCATTGGGGCACACCTCAGGTGGACCTGTTCGCCTCCAGGGAGAACGCGAAGCTGAGACTGTTCCATGCCCGCCCCCCTCAGCAGGGCTCGCTGCAGGGGGATGCCTTCTCGAGGCAGTGGACCCCGGGCCTCTTTTACGCCTTTCCCCCATTTCCCTTGATCCACAAGGTGCTTCTCAAGGCGAGAAGGGACAAGGCGCAGGTGATTCTGATAGCCCCAGACTGGCCTCGCCAGTTCTGGTACCCAGATCTCCTCAGTCTCAGCTCCAGGACTCTGCGGCAGCTTCCAGCTCGCCGGACCTGCTCTCAGTCAATCAGGAAGGTGTTCCATCCGGACCTTCAATCCCTGCACCCCGACGGCCTGGTTCCTGGCGGCTAGAGTTCCAGGCCTTGGGTCTTTCCGGCGAGGTCCTCAATGTAGTTGAGGCGTCCCGTAAGAGTCGACCAGAAAATGCTATGCCTTCAAATGGAAAAGGTTTTCCATTTGGTGTCAGAACAAGGGCTTGGACCCTTCCTCCTGTTCCTTGGCAAGCATCTTGGACTATTTATGGTCCCTTTCTAATCAAGGGCTTAGGTCGTGACCCTAAAGGGTGCACCTGGCAGCCATCTCTGCAGGCGGGGGGGCGGGGAAGCAGTCAGTGCTCGAGAGAGAAGATAGTCTGGCGCTTTTCAAAGGCCTTGATCACATTTCCTCCAGTGCGGGAACCCCACCTCCGTGGGATCTACTGCTGGTACTGGCAAAGCTCATGGGCAAGCCATTGAACCTATGCACAGGTGTGCTCTCTCTCACCTGTCATGGAAGACCGCCTTCTTGGTGGCTATCACGTCAGCCAGAAGGATGGGAGAGCTCCAGGCGCTTCCATCGAGTCTCCTTACCTGGTCTTCCACAGGGACAAAGGTTGTCCCGCTTCCCACCCGAAATTCTTCCGAAGGTGGTGTCGGAGTTTCACCTTAACGGTGTTGACTCTGCGGTGTTCTACCCCAATCACACCTCGGAGGCCGAATATAGGCTCCATACTTTGGACCCTAGAAGGCGCCGCTTATTACAAAGAGCGACGGCTGAAATTCGGGGAGAGGTTCGCCAGCTGTTTGTCACCTACGCTGAAGCCACATCTGGCAGACCTGCAGCCAAGCGGACGATAAGCAGGTGGGTCACTTCCTGCATAGATCTCTGCTATAAGTTGGCGGGCATGGAGCCTCCCAGAGGGATAAGAGCTCATTCTACCCGCCATACTGCTGCATCGGTGGCTGCTTCCAGGGACGTCCCTATCCAGAAAATCTGCAGGGCTGCTACCTGGAAGTCAGCAAACACCTTCATTACCCATTACCACATCGACCTTGAGTCACGCCGGGATGCTGGTTTTGGGGCCTCGGTTCTCCAGTCTCTCTTTCCCAAGTAAGTACTGGGGTGTCGTCTTGCCTCCTCCTCCCGGAGAACTGCTAGGAGTCTGCCAATGGTGTGGATGAACAACATATCCATGTCCCTAGAAATACAGGTTTATACCTGTAACAGGAGTTCTAGGAATGGTATATGGCTGTTCATCCACACACCACCCCGACTCCTCCCTCTCGGCTCGACGCGACAACCTGAGCTTCTCCAGCGGGCTAGATCTGGCGCCATGGGGCGGAGCCGAGAGTTATACCACCCGGTGGGTGGGAGGAGCAAGCTTGAAGACCTTCCGGCAAGATTTAAAGCGGCAAGGATACCTGCCAATGAGTGTGGATGAACAACATATACCATTCCTAGAACTCCTGTTACAGGTGAGTAACCTGTATATCTGAGCCTATTAACTGGGTGTGCTAGCATAAGGTTCACATTTGACCCCCAGGACTCGAGGCTAGTAGGTGATTTGGACCCAAAACAGACAGGAGGGTTTCCCTGTCTGTCCCCTGCTCACACTATTGCGTTTCAAGATTGGCACTGTGGGAGCAGACGGCCTGACCTTCGGAGCACATTTGTAACATTCCCAACTCAGAACTTTCTTTTAGGCACTTATTCAAATATTTGTTGTCTTGCTGTTCAAATGTTTATTATTAATGCCCCCATGCACCTGCACATGTATTTGTATACTACTTTATAAGTTGTGTTTCTTTACATTTGTTTTTTTTCTTTAAGTTGTTGATTATCCTGCTTACCTGTAAAATGTACTTATGTGTTGTCTTGTTTATTCTGGGTCACCCCTGAAAAAGGGACTGCACTGTCTCAGTGGGCTTACCCAGTTACCAAAATTCCATAAATAAACATAACCCCCCACACACACAGCCACAAACACCTCCTTTTACCACAGCCATGTAACACCCTCCACATGGTTGCAAACACCTCCCCTACCACCGCCACATAAACTCCTGTACACAGCCAGAAACGCCCCCTGAAAATAACCAAATATGGCCACGCACAACAGCCACATGAAGGGTCACATAGTTAACCCCCCCCTCCCGACAGCAAAAAATAACCTATTCCAGAGTAAGTATTGTGTCTTGGAGAATAATAATAATAATCACGGACAAGTGGGTGCAGAAACTGCCAGGGATCTAAGCAGCCCAACTTTGAGCACAGCCTGGTTACTAGCTTCCCAATCTAGGACTGCAGCTGACCGCCCTGTCCCGATTTATCCAAAGAAGGATTGGGCAAAGAATTAACCCCCAACAAAAAAAAATAAAATCTATTAAGACTATGGGGATCCAACACTGTGCTCCCCAATTCCTTCTTAATTAATAGAACTTGCTACCTTTCCTTGTTTGGAGCAGACAAATTTAACAGTCCTGCAAGACCATATAATTAATCATATTCGAGAACAGGGTCATGTAGACATCACACAACATGACTTCACTCAGGGGCATTCTTGCCTGACAGCTCCATTGAATTTTTAATGAAAATGTGAGTGCAGCATTATTCAAGGGTCTAATTGTCGACATCATCTTTCTTGACTACTCAAAAGCTTTTGACCAAGTTTGCCATCAAACCTTGATTAAAAATCTTATGGATATACAGACGCACCCTAAAGTTGTCTCCTGGATAGAAAGTACAGTTACGTAAGAACTTACCGTAACAGTAGATCTTCGAGAGATGCTCTTGCAGTAGGTAATTACATGTAGGACTGACGTCGGCAGGCGGCAGGACCCCACAGAAAAATTTCTAGCCAGCAGTCCCACATCAGGTGACCGGCGTCAAACGACGTCGGTATAAAGGGGCGGTCCCGGACGCCCGCCTTCCAGTTCTTTCCCGCCACAGGCCCAGAAGTCCCGAACGAGAGAGAAGCAGACATTTCCCTCAATGGAAAAGGAGCTGAAAAAGCCTAGGGGATGGAGGGCGGAGAGGTATTACCTACTGCAAGAGCCTCTCTCGAAGATCTGCTGTTACGGTAAGTTCTTACGTAACTGTACTATCTTACTTCGAGAGGGCTCTTGCAGTAGGTAATTACATACAGGACAGACTCCCAAGCAGTCTGGAACAAATGAAAGGCACCGGGAGGAGGAACTACTCCAAGAAGTAGCAAACAACCTTGCAAACCTCAAGATAGGAGGCCTTGCAAGACAGCTAACCTGAAGCCTGCTCTACGGTGAGAGGCAATGTCCAAACTGTAATGTTTCGTAAAGGTATGGACGGAAGTCCAAGTGGCGGCAGCACAGATGTCTGCCGCAGACACGTTCTTGAAACAAGCCGCAGAGGCTGCTACTCCACGAGTGGAGTGACCTCTGACTTGACCCGGTAGGGTCTTGTTGTACTTGTCATAACAGAAAGTGATGCAATGAGCCAACCACTTTGATAGGCATTGCTTGAAGACAGCATTGCCTTCCCTTTTATGAGCAAAAGAGACGAACAACTGATCAGTCTTTCTGAGATCCTTCATCCTATCGGTGTAGTATCTCAGAATCCTGTGGACATCCATGGTATGGAGCAAGTATTCTCCTTGGTTGGAGTACTGCGTGAAAAAGGCAGGTAACTCAATAGTCTGATTTAAGGTAGACTCCGCTACCACTTTCGGGAGATACTTAGGATTCGTGCGAAGAGCTACTCGTTCTTTGTGAAAAATCAGATAAGGGATTTTACACATAAGGGCCTGGAGCTCGGAAATTCTGCGAGCAGAAGTAAAGGCTACCAAGAAGAGTGCCTTCCATGATAAGAACTTCAAGTCTGCGGAAGCCGCAGGCTCAAAAGGAGGAAGGGTAAGTTTCTCGAGAACAAAGTTCAAATCCCAAGGGGGAGCAGGAGTCCGAACAGGGGGCCTGAGATGAAGGACCCCTCTCAGAAAGGTCTTGGATACCTCTAATTGGACAAAGGCTTTATCAGCAAAAGGAACATGGTAGGCTGAAATAGCAGCCATGTGAACCTTCAAAGAGGAGTGACTGAGACCCAGGTTGAAAAGATGACGCAAATAATGAAGCAGAAAGGCCACAGGACAGGAGAAAGGCTCCATGTTCCTGGAGGCAGCTCAAATGGAAAACCTCTTCCATTTCATAGCATAGGTGGACCTAGTGGAGGGTTTTCTAGCCTCCACCAGAATCTCGGCCACCTTAGGAGAGACGCCAAACCGGGATTGGGCTAGGTCTGCAGGATCCATGCATGAAGTTGAAGAGACTTGAGTCCCGGATGGACCAGGGTCTCTTGATCCTGGATCAGCAATCCCCGAGATAAAGGAAGAGGAAGAGGAGGAACCTCTGAGTATTGTTGTCGAAGAGAGAACCAGATTTGCCTGGGCCAGAAAGGAGCGATCAGAATCATTCTCGCTCCTTCCAATGCCAGTTTCTGCAGCACACGAGGGACCAGAGGAATTGGGGGAAAAGCATAGACGAATCTGTCCTTCCAGCTTAGAGACAGAGCATCGCTCCAGAAGCGCCCCATCTGGGCGCGAGCAAAAGGTGGAAGTTTTGCGTTTGGGAAGAGGCACAGGTCTACCTGTGGAGTCCCCCAAAGCTGGAAGATGCCGTTAGAACCTTTGGTCCAGTTCCACTGTGTGACAGAGCGAAGACGACTTAGCTTGTCTGCTCAGGACACTGTCGACTCCTGGAACATGGATCGTCGTGAGGTGAAGGTTGTGAAGCGTTGCCCATTCCCAAACCCTCATTGCTTCCCTGCACAGCGGGTAGGACCGAGTCCCTCCCTGCTTGTTGATGTAGCACACCACGCACATGTTGTCTGTTTGGACAGCTAGGTGACCGGGAAGGATGTATTGGTGAAGGGCCTGGAGAGCATATAGTACTGCTCGTAGCTCGAGCACATTGATGTGGAGAGCTAACTCCAATCTGGACCATAACCCCTGGGTTGGGTGAGGACCCAGATGGGCTCCCCAACCTTCGCCTGATGCGTCCATGGTCAGAGTCTGGGAGAGGAGAGGATGAAAGAAGTGGACCCACCGAACAGGTTCTCTCGAACCATCCACCACTGCAAGTCTCTTGTCATGGGTGAGGAGATCAGCACCGGATGATCTAGGTCGTCTACAAGTTGATCCCACTGAGAGCGGAGAGTCCACTAAGAGATCCTTATGTGGAGGCACGCATGTGGAACCGTCGGGATGGCAGCCGCCATAAGCCCCAGAAGACGGAGCACCGACCTCGCCGGAACCTTCCTGCATTCCGAAAGTAGGGAAATCTGGGACTGTAGGGAGGCCCCGCTGTCCAAAGGCAGGAAGGCCCTGCACACTGTCGTAGCGAGGACTGCCCCGATGAACTGGAGTCTCTGGGAGGGGTCCAGATGAGACTTGGAATGGTTGATGGTGATACCCAGACCAGTGAAAACCTGCTGGGTGAGGGAGAGAAAATGCAGGAGTTCCTCCCTGGAGGAGGCCGCCAGGAGCCAGTCGTCCAGGTAGGGGAAAACCTGAACTCCCAAAGTACGCAGGTAGGCCGCTACTACCACCACCAGGCATTTGGTAAAAACTCGGGGAGCCGAGGAAAGACCAAAAGGGAGCGCCCGGAATTGGTAATGGTCCCCCTGGAAAGCAAACCGGAGGTACTTTCGGTGCGAGGGACGAATGGGGATGTGGAGGTATGCATCCTGCATATCCAGTGCACAAAGCCATTGGCCCGGCCGAAAAAGGGGCAAGAGAGTCTGAAGGGAGAGCATCCTGAACTTTTTGTATTCTACATAGAAGTTCAGGGAGCTGAGATCGAGAATGGGTCTGAGATCTCCCGTCTTCTTTGGTACAAGGAAGAAATGGGAATAGTAACCCGTTCCGTGAAGGTGAGGAGGGACGGGCTCTATGGCTCCCTTCAGAGGAGAGCAGAAATTTCTTCCCTGACCAGAGGAAGATGGTCCCTTGAGTAAGAGGAGTTCGGGGGGGGGTGGCGTGGAGGTTTCTGCAGAAACTCTATAGAGTGCCCCTCTGCTATAATCTGAAGCACCCATGAATCCGATATTATCCTCTCCCAACCCGGAAGGTGGAGGGAGAACCTCCCTTCTACTGGTTCCTCCGGGGAGTCGGGAGGCGGTGGGAGAGGGAAGGAGTCAGATGGTGTGGGGCAGCGCCGCAGCAGGGGCACCCGCTGCTTTTTTGGGCGGCGGGGGCCTGGCAGCTGTGGGGGCCCGGCGTTTAGTGGCCCGCCTTCCTTGGGGTTTCGCTTGAGGCCGGCTGCATCTGCAAAAAGGACAGCTGCCAAGGGGATGGGACGGTACATAGAATCCACAGATTTCAGGGTCAGCCCTTCTCCTGCAAATCAGTGATGATGTCCTGACATCACCAACAAAAAGCACCGAACCCCTGAAGGTGCTTCTTGAATTGCTGACTGCACCTCGAGACAAACCTGACTTTCGGAGCCAGGCGTGACGCCAAAGACTTACGGCTAATACGGAGCTCCACCCTGAGGTGTCCACTGCATCGTAGGTCGTCCTCAGAATGTGACGACTGGCCGAACGAGCAGAACGGACAAGGTCAGCTAACTCCTGCTTGACTTGGGAGTCAGGCAAGGAGTCAATCTTAGATTCCGCCTGGGTAAGGACAGCCTTTTGGTAATCCCCCATATGTGCTACATAGTTTAGGGCCCTGATCCCCAGTGTGGAAGAAGCATAGATCTTCCTTCCATACTGATCCAGAAGGCGAGATTCCTTATCCGGGGGAGATGAGCTCAAATGTTTCGGTGTGCTGAACAGCCGTGAGCGGCGCTAATCACAACCGAGTCTGCACGGGGGTGAGAGTCTAAAAAGTCTACACCCTCCGGAGCCTGGTATAGCCTGTTGGACTTCCGAGGAAGTGGGGCTAAGGCCGACGGTTGTTTCCAAATAGTGGAAACAAGGTGGGCATGAGGCTCGATCCAGGGTGGCACTAGAGTAGGGTCGTAAGGGGCAGGTCCAGATGTTCGGGCAGTTTAACCCGCTGAGGATCTGGCTCTAAGGAACACCACTGATGTACTTCCTGGATCTTCCTGAGCAACTCCGTGAAGGAAGGATCCTCCGGAGGAGACTTCGGAGGAGTCCTCGGCTGGGGCTTGGACGGAGAGCGAGGCTCGTCGTCTTTCTTAGAGCATCCGTCGGAGGAATCCCAGAGAGAAGAAGAAGAAGAATTTGAAGCAGAGTAAGACTCCCTGACTCGTCTAGGGGGAGGAACGGGTTCCTTAGGGGGGATCCCTGGACGCGTGTCCTGCCCCTCTCTGGATCCCGAGGGGAGAGCTCGGGAGTCCAGAGGCGGAGAGGGAGTGTGCCGTCTGGGGCGTACGGGGGCACCGTCGCCGTAAGGCGGCTCACGACTTCCTTGGTGAGCTGAGCCTGGCCTCAGCCCACCAGGAGGCCACAGTCTCTGAAGATCCACGGTGGCCTGAGGAGGCGGTGGAGGGGAGGAGGACCAGAGTCGTGCGGATTATATCCGCCAAGGTGATATCCGTAGCTTGACTCTTGAGAATACCCGGAGCTAGGTATTGCTGACGTCAAGTACTACGGCGTCGATAGGTCTCGCCCAGGTACTGGCGGTGCAGGTGGGATACCGCGGACCCAGGTAGACCGTGTCGATAGGACAGCGGATACCCAGGTACTGGAGGAGCTGCTGGAGCAGGCGGCCAGCAGGGACTCACAGGCGGATCAACATGATAAGCCCGTGGGTGGAGAGCCCGATGGGAAAGAATATCCCTGCGGTGTCGGGCCGGCGTCCGAAGACCTCGCCGATCCGGTTCCGTCGGAGGAGGGTCTGATGGCGGAAAAGCATCCCGAGCATCGCCTGGGGACAGAGGAGAAAGTCCCGGGGTCAGGCAGGGGACTTGGACCCCGGACGACAGTGAAGTCTGCGGGGAACCTGGGGCGACAAGCGATGGAGGGTCTGTCGTGGCTCCGATGCCTGGCGCCGCGTCAGAGGCCGGCCGTGCAACTAAGGGGCGAATCCGGAGGGCGGCAGAGGAGCCGACATCCGACTAAGCGATCCCTCGTCGGAGGCGGGCCGGGGGTGAGAGCGGCCTGGTCAAGGGGACACTGCCGTGCGCGCCCGAAGGTCAGTCTTAGCAACAGTCTCCGGCAGTGTCCGGAGGCCGGCGTCCGGCTTATGGGAGGCGCCTGCGCCCATTAGATAGGCAAGCCTGCGGCAGTACTGAGGCAGAAGCCTCACGCCAGGAGGGCACCGAAGGGCTCAGGCGCGAACCCGATGGGTGGGCGGCGCCTCCTCCAAAGCCTTGGAGGCCGCCGTCCAGGCGATCCTCTCGAGGGGACGAACCCAGCCGCTGCTCCAGCCGGAGTCGCGAAGAGGAGGTTTCTCCCGGTGCCTTTCTTTGTCCCGCTTGTGTCCTTCAGAGGTCGACGCTGCCTAAGCTTCTTCAACTCCTTCTCTATTGCAGACATCTTCTTTTTAAGGAGATGGGCTTCCAAAGACTGCTGGCATCGTCTGGGTGGCCGCATTGAAATGCAGGCAATGCAGGCACTTAGTCGACAGTGGTGGGGCCTAAAACAAAAAGGCAGAGGGGGACCGTCCTTGTGAGGCAGCTGGGCGCTACTGCAGTCTCGCACTTATTTTTGAGAGGGACGATATAAACCGATCGCTTCACCTGACGTAATAAATTGCAAAATACTAATATTTTCGGTAAAAACACGAAGCAACAGGGCTGGTACGAATTTCACTGCGAGAGCTGCAGCTGACAGCGGAAAAATTGGAATGCGGGCGTCCGGACTGCCTTTATACCGACGTTGCCTGACGCCGTCACCTGACGTGGGGCGGTCCCCGCCAGGGACTGTTAGCTAGAAATTTTTTCGTGGGGTCCTGCCGCCTGACGACGTCAGTCCTATATGTAATTACCTACTGCAAGAGACCTCTCGAAGTAAGATACATGATTAGGCAACAGAAGGCAGAGAGCTGGCATTGCAGGACATTATTCAGCTTGGGGAATGTTTACTATTGGGGTCCCACAGGGATCAGTGTTGGGACCCACATTGTTTAATATTTTTATTTCATCAATGCAAATCTCAAAACATTCTTGGTTGAGTACATATGCTGAAGACAGCAAAATAGGGTCCATTATACTTAAAGAATGCATTAACAAACTTCAATATGATCTGGAACAATTGGAAAAATGGGCCAAACTACAGAAAAGTACAGTTACGTAAGAACATACCATAATAGTAGATCTTCAAGAGAGGCTCTTGCAGTAGATAATCACTTGAGGACTGCGCCCTCTGACATCAGGACCACACGGAAACTTTTGCTAGCAGTGTCTGATGGGGAACCGCCCACCAGACGTCATGTGACTGACGTCAGTGTGACACTATATAGTGGGCGGTCCCCATGTCCACCCTCCAGTTCTCCCACCGGAGACCTCCAAGAGTCATGACAAGAGAATCGGAAGAGGCTTCTGAATCCAAAAATGGCTTTCTGGAAAGAGAGCTGAAAACAAAAAGGGGAAAGTTGGGTGGGAAAAAGGTTACTTACTGCAAGAGCCTATCTCGAAGATCTATTGTTACGGTAAGTCCTTACATAACTGAACTATCTTACTTCGAGAGGGCTCCTGCAGTAGGTAATCACTTGTAGAACTTAGTCCCAAGCAGTATATAGTCCAAGGGACAAGGAAAAAACATGGGAGACTGGAACATAATCCCAAGAGGGAACCAGTAAAAATGAGGACAGGAGTCCCTGAAGGACTGCTAGTCCAAAACCGGCCCTAAACCTCAAGGCAATGTCCAAACTGCAGTGTTTTGTGAAAGTGTGGGCAGAACTCCAAGTAGCTGCCACACAGATGTCTGCAACAGATACATTTCTGAAACAGGCTGCGGAAGCAGCCATTCCCCTGGTAGAATGTCATTTAACCTGTCCCAAAAGGACTTTAATGTAAGTTTGCCAGCCATTTTGAAAGGCACTGTTTGTAAACTGCTGTACCCTCCCTTTTGCTGTGAAAGAAACAAAAAGCTGATCCGTCTTGCGGACATCTTTTGTCCCTTTTGTGTAATATCATAAAATTCTGTTAACGTCTAACATATGCAAGATGGCTTCCCCGATTAGAATGCCCAGGGTAATATACCGGCAATTCTAGAGTCTGATTAAGGGTAGTCTCCGAAATAACCTTAGGAAGAAACTTAGAATTTGTGTGCAGAGCCATCCGGTCTCTGTGAAAAATCAAATAAAGTACCTTACACATCAGCTAAGGGAACTGCAACTAAAAAGAGCACTTTCCAGGACAAAAAGCACATATCACAGGTACTTGCCGGCTTGAAGGGAGGTAAGGTCAATTGCTCTAAAAGAAAATTAAGGTCCCACGGTGGAGCAGGGTTACGCACCAGGGGTTTCAGATGAAAAATACCTTTCAGAAAGGTTTTCGAGACCTCTAACTGAGACATTGTCTTGCCTCCTACTGGATCATGATAGGCAGAGATGGCTGCTAGGTGCACCTTCAGGGACGAACAGCTCAAGCCCAGATCCGACACATGGAGAAGATAATCCATGACCTGGGGAGCGGGGCACGTGAAAGGACCCAGATCTTTCGAGGTGGCCCAAATGGAAAAGCACTTCCACTTCATGGCGTACATAGTTCTGGTGTAGGCAGTTCTGGTAGACGGCTTGCACACCAAATTTGAGCTACCCTGGGGGAAAACCCAAACCTAGAAGCAGCTATGTCCTGAGCAGCCACGCATGAAGATGAAGGGACTTTAGCCCCGGATGTACCAGTGGGCCCCCCTCCTGGGTGAGGAGATCGTAAGACAGAGGTAGAGATTGGAGGTTCCACTGCTAGCTGCTGAAGCAGCAAGAACCAGATTTGTTGAGGCCAAAAACGGAGCTATCAATATCATTTGTGTTCCTTCTGACTGAAGCTTAATCAATACTCTCTGTAATACTGGGAAGGGAGGAAATGCAGACAGAAATCTCCCTGTCCAAGAAAGTGACAGTGCATCTTGCCAGAAAGCACCATTCCCAGCATCGAGCGAGCAAATCTCGGAAGTTTTGCGTTTTATGGGGCTGCGAACAATTCCACTTCCGAACTACCCCAAAAGTCGAAGATGTGATCTAGAACTTCTTGCTTTAGCTCCCATTCGTGAGCTCTTACCCTGGTGTGACTGAGACTGTCTGCGAGAACGTTCTGCACCCCTGGGACGTGAACCACCAGGAGACTGACTCTGTGCAGAACTGCCCAGTTCCAAACCTGCATCGTTTCTCTGCCAAGAGGGTGCCCCCGTTTATCGATGTACCACACTGCTCTCATCTCTAGCACATTTATGTGCAGGTGTGCACTACAGGTTATCACAGGCCCTGGGTCCTGTGGCGTCCCAAATGGGCACCCCCATCCCTGTCCCAATGTATCTGTAGTCAGTATATGGGAGTGAGGAGGGGTCTGGAAAGGGACTCCTAGTATCAGATTGCTGGAGTCCTGCCACCATAACAGGTCCTGTTGCATTGGGCTGGAGATGAGGACCAGACAGTCTAAGTTATCCTTCCTCTGATTCCACTGAGACCGTCGAGTCCACTGTGAGATACGCATGTGGAGTCTGGTCAATGGGACCGTGGGGATAGCTGCTCACATGAGGCCAAGACGACGGAGAACCACCCTGGCCGAGACGTGTAAGTTGGAAGATACCAGCTTGGCCTGTCTCTGCAGGGTGTCCACCCTGTCCAGGGCAGAAAGGCCATACCCTGGGGTGCTGTCCAACACTGCCCCAATAAACTGAAGGTGTTGAGAAGGAGCAAGTTGGGACTTGAAGTAATTGACCGTGATACCCAGGCACTAGAAAAGGTGCAGAGTAGCCGATATGGAAGCTTCCAACTCCTCCCTTGATGGGGATGCTAGGAGCCAATCATCAAGGTAGGGAAAGACGTAGTGCCCCTGACTCCTCAAGGCCCCTGCCACCACTGCCAGGCATTTGTTAAAAACCCGCGAGGCGGTGGACAGGCCAAAAGGGAGAACTCTGACCTGGTAATGCTCCCCTTGGAAAGAAAATCTGAGGAATTTGCGGAGTGGACGGAAGATTGGGATGTGTAGATACACATCCTTCATGTCCAGGGCACAAAGCCATTATCCTTTGGACAGGAGAGGCAGAAGGCTTTGTAATGTCAGCATCCGAAACCTCATGTATTCTATGAAGAGGTTTAGGGTACTGAGATCCAGAATCGGGCATAAATCCCCTGTCTTTTTGGGCACCAGAAAGAAGTGGGAGTAGAATCCCTTCCTGATCTGGTTTGCCGGCACTGGTTCTAGTGCTTCCTTTTGAAGAAGAGACGTGCTCTCCTCCCTTTATATGCACCCTTGGGTAATGAGAAAACCTTGGTGGATTGTCCTCAAAATTCTAGAATGTGACCAAGCTTTATTAACTGAAGCACCCAGGTGTCTGTTGTGATGGACTCCCACTCTCCCAGATGCCTCATGAATCCTCCGCCCACCTGTTCCTCTGATAGACGGGGTCAAAGTCAGGAATGGGAGAGAGGGTTGGGAAGGGCCACCGCAGCTGTTTATGTTTTGGCTGGAGGGCAATGGCAGTATTGGGAGCCCTACATTATAAACAGACGTTTGGGCGCCATGGTTTTTCTGCCTGGTGTTCGTTTGCCAACGAAAAAGACACTTTTTGTTGTTGTTGTTTCGGTCGATACATGGTATGGACCGACCGAAGAGCTACGCTTTTATCCTGCAGGCTTGTTACAATGTCCAGGGCATCCCTGCCGACTAGGTCGACTGAACATCAGGGGCTAGGCCTGATACTCTTAGGCAAGAGTACCAGTGAAGGCTTACAGCTGTGGCTGCACCTCTAGCAGAGGAATCCACCGTGACTCGTAGGGTGGCCCCAAGAGAGAATGACATAGCCCACACCTTGGCTATTTTTAAATGGCTGCCATGATGACTCGAATCAAGCTGCCTGGCAGGGCCTCGACAACAGGCTCAAGTTGGCGGAACAAGGTCTTCTGGTACTCTAGCATGCGCAAAACACAGTTCAGAGCACGTATTGCTAGAGGGAAGAGGCACAGAATTTTCTCCGAAACTGGTCCATTTGTCTGGACTCCTTGTCGGGAGGGGAAGTACTGAGGTGCTTAGGCTTAGCAGATCTATCATGGGCTGCTGTGATGACCACCGAGTTGGTTTTAGGGTGTATGCTCAGGTGGTCCTTGTCCTCAGGGGTCCTGCAAACCCAGTTGGCCTTTTTTGCCATGGCCGGGATGGAGGAAGGTCTCAGCCATATGGTCGAGGATAAATCCTCGTGGAGTTTCAGCCAAGAGAAGTGAGTACGGAACTCGTATCTGGAAATTCCAGATGCTCTGCCAACCATCATCTTTTGGTGTCCAGAGCCTCTGAGTTCCATCCTTGGGCTTCCGCCGTATGCTTGAGGAGGTCCAGAAAGGAGGGATCTTCTGGTGGGGACTTTGGGGAGGGGTTTCAAAGCCTGAATCATCAGATGAGGAATCCCAAGTCCGCATCGGAATCTTCTGAATCTTTCAGATTCTCAGGAATTGAAGAATCTGGCTCCCTGGGGATTCCTTCAGACATCAGGGGTTGCGTAGGAGCTGATGGACGTCCTAATGTTGAGGTACAAGGAAGTACCAGAGAAGGCGCCCTATGTGATGGAGCTGGGCGGCCAATATCCGGAAGAACAGGATTCCTGCTGTCTAATTCTGAGACCAACTGGGTTTTGGCCTTAGACCACCAAGATTTTAGTATTTCCCAGAAATCCACCTGAGGTTGAGGAGGAGGTGGAGAAGTAAATCCTGATCCAGGCCCATGCCCCGCAAAGCTAGGAGACGGACAATGGTGTGAGTAACCTGGTGGAGGATAGTAACCAGGGTAGCCTGAATAGTAAAAGGCCGAAGCAAAAGGATCCGGTGTAGGGGCTGATGTAGGCTAGCCCGGAGGATAACCTGGTGTTGGAAAGCCTGACGTCAGACCTGTATGAGGGTAACCTGACGGCAGCCCTGACAGAGGGTATCCAGATGGCTGCCCTGACGGAGGGGATGTTGAAGGCCCTGACAGAGGGTAGCCAAAAGGGGGCCCTGAAAGAGAGTAGCCTGATGGCGGCCCTGACGGCAGCCCCAATGGAGGAAAGCCTGACGGCAGCCCAGATGGAGGGACACCTCACAGTCCTGCAGGATGGTCCGAAGGACCTACAGGTCCTGAAGGGTGATGTCCCAATGGAAGAATACCCGATGAGAACCCCGACGGGGGAAGGCCCAATGGTGGTCCCAGCGGAGGTGAAGGAACCTGCGGGCGTTGAGGAACAGGGTCTGGTACCACAATAGGTGATGCTGGAGCCACCATAAGGCCTGTTGGCACCCTTTCGTCAGGCAAACCCGGCGAAAGGTGTTCATCCGTCGAGACCTGCGGGTCCAGTGACAGTGGAGGAATCTCTGACACACTAGGAGACCGGGGTTCTCCGTGAAGGGAACCACGGGGAGACCCATGTCCTCCAGCCTGGACAGTGCTAATGTCTGGCAGCGTCACATCAGAACCTGACAGACGTGAAGAGGTCGTGCGATCGTCGGAAGGATCGTCGGAAGGTGCGACGATCAACAGATCGGCCAGAGTCATGCAGGAGTCAGGGTTTCCAACTCCCGGCTTATCTACCCCAGCCAGGCGCTCACCGGAGGGTACGACGAGCAGCTTATCGACCACGCCTGCCTGACTTAGAGCCCAGAGTGGAAATGGGCCTAAGAGTGGCGGCGGCCTCGGATGAATCAGAAACCTGCCGCCACCGCAACCAGTGGCAGCGGGGCAAGCCTGCTCTGGAGGCAGAAGCGCAGGGCTGGCCACAGCACTCACCTTCCCAGAAGAAAAGGACTGGGTCCTCTATCAAGGGCCCTTGAAGCAAAGCTGTTGGAGGAGGGATTGCTCCTGTTCCTATGCTTTTCTTTATCCCTTTTCTTCTTCTTCTTGTGAGGGTCCGCAGGTGAGGAAGAAGCGCTTTTGAGCTTTTTCAGCTCTTTCTCCACTGAAGCCATTTTTTCTTTCAGGAGATGGGTCTCGAGGGACTGTTGGTGTCGTTTCCATGTGGCCTGGTTGAACTGGGCACAGGCCTCACACTCCTCGACTTTGTGGTTAGGCCCCAGGCAGAAGAGGCAAAGGGCATGCTGGTCCTTGTGCAGTAGCTGGACGCTGCATGAACCGCACTTGTTTTTATGCAAATCCGTTGGAGAAGAGGACAACATACGAACAATTTTCAATACTAGAAAACAAGAAAAAATGGATACTCATCCGAAATAAGTGTTCGAACTGCTGCAATGAGCTTCAGTCGGTCTGACATGAACAGGTCGACAGCGGGAAAGAACTGGAGGGCAAACATGGGGATCGCCTAGTATATAGTGTCACGCTGACAACTGTCTCATAACGTCCAGTGGGCGTTCCCCCACCAGACACTGCTAGCAAAAGTTTCCATGTGGTCCTGACGCCAGGGGGTGTAGTCTTACAAGTGATTACCTACTGCAAGAGCCCTCTCGGAAGTAAGATCTTTAATTTCAGTGTGGACAAGTGTAAAGTTATGCACCTTGATAAGAACAATCCTATGGCACAGTATACATTAAATAAGATCACTTTACAAGAAACTGAAAATGAAAGGGACCTGGGTATTAATAGTATAACAAATGACTTGTCATTCAATACAAATACCAGAAATATGGTCAAAAAATGCAATAAAATACAAGGTTGTATACTAAAACACAATAAAAGCAGAAACTTGGGACGTAATACTGCCTTTGTATTTCTGATGAGACCTCATCTTGAAAACTGTTCTGCCTTATGCACCCCACAAAGTATAGAAAGTCAAAGTCTTACAGAGGGAGTTCAGAGAAGAATAACAAAAAAAAATTAAAACCCTTACAGAAACAACATATGAAGAGAGAGACTGAATAGTTTAGGACCATATTCAGTGCAATACAGACGGTTAAGAGGGGGATCTATGTTTAGTGTTTAGGGCCATAAACAGTGATTCACTATTGGAAAGTATCGGATTAACAAGCAGAACAGTAAATAAAACTATGACGTTCCATAAATTACAGTTAAAAGGGGAAGTGTCCAACACCATCAAAAGAATAAAGTGGTTTACACAAAGAATAGTACCAACATGGGATTCATTACCAGCGTGGGTTGTAACTTGTGAAACTATAGAAGCCTTTAAACTAGTTTTGGACAGACACATGGGTACACTTAGATACAGTTATATCCACTAGAAACAGTGGCAAGTTTTTTTTTATAGGTCTATGACCTCCAAACTCGTAACTCCTCTATGAATCTATGAATCCTCTATGAAATTTAACAGTATATAAAGGTCCTCTATACTATCCCCTTATCCATATAAACTGCCCCTCTGGTTCCTGATCAACCTTTTGTACTTCCAATGAAGTCTTATGCTGTAATAAAATGGCCACACCCCTTCTGTGAGCCTGATCCGCAAAGTGTGAGGCATATACCTCTCTGATCCAACTCCTCCATAACTCAAGGTGCTCTTGGTATGTTACATGGGTCTTCTGCAAAGGTGACAGTGGCCTTCTTCCATTACAATTCTTGCAAGATGTGTGCTCTTTTCACTGGGCCATTTACCCCCTCACAGCATAGGGAATTTGTGCAACATCAGCCATTAGGCTTTTGTGAACACAGCAAATGGGGGCTCATAGGGGGAGGTAACGACATTCCAGCTTTTATCTATTAATACATTTCCTGCAAAGAGCAGAGCAAAACCTGTGAGAATACACGAATGTGAAAACAGCTAAATTTTGCTTCATGTGTACTCTGTCCAGCCCACACCTGTGTAGTCTTGATGGGGTGTGCAGCGGTATCAATTAAAGAATGACTCATTCGCCTACCCAACAGACACAAGAGTTGTCACCAGACAGACTATAGCTCAGTGATGGTGCTATGAGCTGCTACTGGTGGTTACAGAAATCTTACTCCTCAACCAGATAAGGGAAAGTAATTCTAGAGTATCTCCTATTAGCGTTATCATCCCCTAATACCTAAAGGTGAAACACAAATGTTTATGGAGGCTGCGTCGAACTGCCCAGATCCTGCCCCCAAAAAATAGCAGTCATAGTCAGTGGGAACCCCACCAAGAAGCTTCTCACAGCCAGCCTGGTGGCGCTGGAGAATTGAGGTGCTGGATGCCACACCTGTGCCACGCCGTGACCCAGGTTGAACGGACCCGGCCGCCAAGGGTCAGCTGGGGAAGGAGAGGACTAAGCGTCCAGAGGATGGCTTTCTCTCCTGGGGTGGGTATGGTTCACTTGGCACCTGAGCAGCCCCAATGGAGATCGGGGTCTTGCATGGTCAGCAGGCGAGTGGAGCTGCAGATGCCAGTATGCGTTCAAGAGGCGCCATTGCCCGCGCGTCCATGGAAACCACGGAAAAATAGAAAGACCCTTGCCATTAATAGACGATGGTAGGAACCAGGGGCCGACCTCCATTCCCATGCTAAGTTTCCAGTCCACCTTCAGTGCTCCTGTCGCTCCCTGGCAACCTGTCTAGATTGGCAGAAAGGCCACCGGGAGGAGTCGGCTTAGATCTGGGGGGCTGGGGAGTCAGAAGAGCGAGTAGGAGTCGGCACCGACCGAACTATGAGACTGGAGCTTCAGGCGGGCAGAACAGGGTTGTGTCGCAAGTCCCACCGCAAGGTCTCCAAGGGCAAGTGAGAGGAGGCACACAAAGAGAAGGTTAAAAAAAAAAAGAGCTTCTCATATCCCTCCACTTGCTTTCTCTGTTCCATAAGTCCACCTCCCAAGCACCTCCACTCCACTCCTCCAGCTGGTAGGAAAATGAAAATGACATACTCACACTAGTTATTGATCTTCTAGGAATATCTTCACCAATGATTTCCACTAAATTGTCTTAGCTGGAGGGGCTAGAACCTTTCAGGAGGGCTGGCGCTGCGTCAAGCTGCACACATGTGCAGTACCACACG
Source organism: Neoceratodus forsteri (assembly GCA_016271365.2). Taxonomy (NCBI): domain Eukaryota; kingdom Metazoa; phylum Chordata; order Ceratodontiformes; family Ceratodontidae; genus Neoceratodus; species Neoceratodus forsteri. The sequence continues at coordinate 263,764,685 of CM057451.1, read as the reverse complement.
ACTGGCTTGCACCACATGGCTTACCTCAGCAACGGCCCTCAACCACCCCAGTACCTTTTTTTTGCAGGATAACCTAACAAATACTTAATGGACCAAGCCTAAGGGCATAACATAGCCTTGGTGACCCATGCAAGAAGGGTTAACAATCCAGTAACACAGTATCTTCACAGCCCAAACCAAAAACAAAGGCTAAAGACCAATAAACAGGCAGAGTGATCCCAGGGGATGATAGATGAGCGTGTGAATCAATGGTGAAGATATTCCCAGAAGGTCAAGAATTACAATATGTTATTTTCATATCATCCAGGAATCAAACTTCATTATTAAATCTCACTAATGGGTCAGAGTACCAAGCTCAGATAAAATCCCCCAGACTAGGGTGGTAGGAGCCAAGGGCTCACTCAGGACAGAAGTCCATTCAGGACAGTCCTGACAAAGTTGGTATGCTGCCTGGCATGAACATTCAGAACAGTGTTTTACAAAAGTGTGTACAGTGCTCCAAGTTGTAGCTCTAATGTCACCAATAGGCAAAGAGCGAATCTCTGCTAGGGATGTTGCATCTGCCCAAGCTGTGTGGGTACATCCCTGCCATTCCAGTTTGATATGAGCAATGGCACAGCAGTTGCTTAGACAGCTCAGAATCCAGGCAAAAACGCACATGAATGTAACAGGCTGTTCCTTTCGACTGAAACTGAAGGAGACAAAGCTGTTTGGATTGTCTGAAGTCCTTAGTTCTGTCCTGGTAACACGTGAGGACCATGAGGACCCTCTGAACATCCAGAGAATGGAGTGTACCCTCTCCTTCATTCTGAAAGTTGGCATGTAAGTAGGCAGCCCATGTGGCTGATTCAGATAGAACTCCAACACCACTCTGGGTAGTAATTTATGGTGTGTGTGTGTAGAAATGAAAATTATGTAATCACAATAATTCTTTCTTTTCTAGAAATATCTTCACCATTGATTCACACTTAATACGTTAATATGTATACCCTTGAGGAAAGGAGAAGGGATATGATAGAAACTTTTAAGTACCTCAATGGAATCAACAAAGTCCAAGAGGGTAGCATCTTTCAGAAAAAGAGATGTGCAAGAACAAGGGGACACAATTTGAAGATATGGGGTGGGGTGGGGTGGGGGGACGGTTCAGGGCAATGTGAGGAAGTATTTTTTCACAGAGAGGGTGGTGGATGCATGGAACAGCCTTCCTGAGGAGGTTGTGGAGTCTAAAACTGTGGAAGAATTCAAGAATGCATGGGACAGACATAACACAAAGTTTGAGGGGGATAGGAAGAAATAGGCTGTTGGTTAACTAGGATCTGCAGCTTATCCTGTAGGTATGGAAATGGGCAGACTAGGTGGGCCAAGCGGTCCTTATCTGCAGTCAAAGTCTATGTTTGGGTTCTGAGCCATAGGCACTAGGATCCTGCAGGAACTAGAACTTTTCAGGAGGGCTGGCACCTAGGCAAACTACATGCATGTGTGGCACCATGAGGGTGAGCTTGTGGCACAGGCTTACCTCAGCACCAGCTCTCAACCACCTCAGTACTTTTTTTACTGAGAAAGTACAGCATTACCTAACTAGCACTCATGGACTTAAAAGGAAGGGCATAAGATAGCCCTGGTGACCTGTGTAAGAACGGTCAACAAACCAGTAAAACAGTGTCTTCACAACCAAAACAAAGAGCATGGGGGTGAAGAACGAACAGACTGAAAGAGCCCAGGGGATCGCAGGTGGTATGTGTGAAGTTATTTCTAAAAGATCAAGAATTGCAGTGAGCACATCATTTTCAAATTTTCAAAGAATAAACTTTCACCACTGATTCACACTAATGGGTCAAATTACCAAGCTCAGATGAAAATCCCACGGACTAGAGTGGTAGAAGCCAGGGCTCAATCAGGACAGGAGTCCATTCCGGATGGTCCTCCCAAAGGAGGTTTGTTGCCTGGCAGGGACATTCAGGGCACAGTGCTTGATGAAGATGTGCACTCTGCTCCAAGTTGCAGCTCTGCAAATACGCCCACTAGGAACAGAGTGAATCTTTGCCAGGGAGTGGCAGCCACTCTGGTGGATTGAGACATATCTGGCCCTCCAGCTTGACCTGCGCCAAAGCATAGCAATGACAAAGGCAATTGACGATCCAAGCAGGAATGCATCTGACTGTGACTGCTTGTCCCATCTGATTAGCATTTAAGGATACAAAACGCTGTTTCAACTGCCTGAAGTCTTTACTTCTGTCTAGGTAGAACTTTAGAGCTGTACTGAAATCCAAAGAGTGGAGAATGCTCTCATTCATTCTGGAACCCCAGAAGGTAAGTAGGAAGCAAAAGAGGCTGATTTAACTGAAACTTCCACACCACCTTGGGTAAGAACTTAGGGTGCTCGTGGAGGACTACCTTGTCTCTGAAAAACAGTATATGGAGAATGAGTTACCAACTTATCAGTTTCAGAAACTCTGCAGGAAGAGGTGATGGCTATTAAAAAAGCAATTTTCCAAGTTAAAAACTTCAGCTCGCAAGTAATCAAGTGTTCGTAGGACTTACTGGGGAGCATGTCCAACACAAGGTTAATATCCCAGAAAGCTACTGGTTTCACGACTGGAGAACTGGTGTATAGGATGCCTTTAAGGAACCTCTTAAAAAGCGGCAGCTCAGCTAAACAGAAGGCGCCATCTGGCTTGTGGTATGCTACAACAGTGCACAAATGGACCTTGATTGTGGAGTACTGCAGACCAACTTCAGAAAAGTCCAATAAAAACTACAAAACCTTGTCAGGTGGACACCGAAAGGGGTCACTGTGGCATTTGCAGCACCAGACTGAATATCTTTTCCACCTGACAGTTAAGTTTTTCTGGTGGAAGGGCTTACGAGCTGCTAGCAGTATCTCAGACTCTCTGAGGCATCATGCACCTGTTCACTTCCATTTCTTCAGGAGTCAGGCCTGAAGATACAGGAGGCGTAGGCTGGGATGGACCAGAGGGGCCCGAGTAAGTAGGTCTGCCGTGAGGGGAAGGGCACTTGGTGAACTGACTGGTAAGAGCATTCAACACCAGAAACCATATCTGTTGAGGACAGTAAGTAAGAAATTAATCATTTATTTCCATAGCGCCCAATCCCAGGAGCTCTGGGCGCCTTACAGAAAGTGCATCAAGTAAGCAGGGTAAAAACATACAAACATGCAAGTTATAAAATACAATAAATGCATACTAAAATAATAAGTCATAATTAAAAACATCAATAAGCAGAATATGCTTTCTTAAACAAATGAGTTTTCAGACCCCTCTTAAATGCCTCCATCGACAGGGCCTCCCTCAGGGACCTGGGACCTGGGAAATGAGTTCCAAAGGGCCGGCCGGCCACCTCAAACAAGCGGTCGCCAGAAATTTTCAGCCTGGCCCTCATTGCCCTTAGTGGAGGAACGGAAGAAGCATACAAGGATGGCAGAAATAAGGAGATCAGACAGACAGCCAGGGCCTGAACCATATAGGGTTTTATAGGTGAGCAAGCCCACCTTCAAGATGGAGGAAATGAGAATCATCTTGCCCCCGTGTGCCTCCAGCTTGAGTAGTACCTCTGTACAAGAGGTACTGACTGGAAATGCTTATAGAAAGAGATTTTGCCATTGCAGTCTGAATACATCTTGACAGAAAACATCATGTCCTGAATTTCTGGAGCAGAATCGAGGCAGTTTGACGTAGAGTGGGGATGCAAAAAGCTACACATCTGGTGTTCCCCACTCATTGAGCAGTGATCCGACTACATCTAGAGCTACTGACCACTCATGAGGATCGGCCTCTGTTCTACTTGGCTCATCTGCCAGAGCGTTTTCCACTCCTAGCAGACAGACCGCCTTTATCAGGATCCCCTGATCCAGACACCATTCCCACACTCTTACTGCTTCTCTACAGAGAGGGTCAGGGTGTGCCACCCCAACTGCCCATTTGTTGATATAGTACATCACAGACCTGTCGCTTTGGAGGAGGACTGTCTTGTTCCTGATGAGGTCCACAAGTGCTCGTACACTGTACAACACAGCTCTTACTTTGACACACTGATGTGGAGAGTAGTCTCTGAAGGGCCCTGGACACCATGTTTGCAGAGGCCCTGCCAGGGGGCTCCCCATCCCAACAGAGAGGCATCAGTGGTAAGGCTCACCTGAGGCTTCATCTAGGAAAAAGGAAAGCCAGCAAGAGATTTTCCTCCATTGTCCCCCATGCAAGTGACTGGATCAGAAGCTTCATCACCTTGATGGAGTATGGCTGAGGGTGTGATGCTTGCGACTACTGTGTGCTGAGCATCCACTGAGTTGTTCTCATGTGAAGAGGTGCTAGAGGCACTGTGAACACTGATGAGATTGTTAGACCGAACATGTGTTGCATGGAGTGGGCTTGGACTATTTTGTGCTTCATGATGAAGTGCACCATCTGAAGGAATGCGTTCCTCCTGTCGTCTGGAGGGAAGGCCTCACATCTGATGGTGTCCAAAAGAGCCCCAATGAACAGGAGTTGCTAAGGGCGTTGTAGCTGTGTCTTCTCCAGATTTAGCACAACTCTCATGGAGGTAAGGAACTGAGAGGCTATCACCACTGCATGTTCTGTCACCTTCTTGGATGGACTAAGAGCCAGTCGTCCAAGTGAGGGGAGACTTGTAGTGCTAGATTTCTCAACTGCGCTGTGACCACAGCAAAGCACTTCGTAAAGACCCAAAGCACTGAGGATAGACCCAAAAGACAAGACTCTTAATTGATAATGCTGCCCCAATACAACAAAAAGAAGGAACTTCTGGTGGCGGTTCTATGTGATAATGGCAATCACCATTACGGCGAATGTACATCACCAAAACTGAATTTCAGTGATGCACACTCCCAGGGACTAGGAATAGGGCGCCCAAGATCCGCAAGTGTATTTTTTTAATGTGGGGCCCACACTCCCTACTAAAGGACTTCTCAACCGCGGGGGGTGCTGCGGGGGAATGTTAAATACTTGCAAAAATAAAAACTGAGCTGTCAGCAAAATAAAAAAAAAGGTTCGGACCCAAACCTGCACCTCCCAACCAGGTACCTTTCTCACCACGCTAGTGTGGACAAGCTTAGTGGCTGTCCGCCACACACCTCCCATACATTCCCCCCAGCATGGCTTCCTCTCGCTCTACACATTACAACAAATTGGGTCTCTCAATGTCCATCCTCATGATTCTCCAGCTATCTTTCATCTAGAACCCAATGTGTTAAAATTAATAATACCATATCTATATGCTGCCTGTGCACTCAGGAGTTCCCCAGGGATCTATCCTGGGTCCCCTGCTATTCAGCATCCACCTCAATGCCCTGCGTAAAGCCTGCCACGGCAACCATCTCCTCTACGCAGACAACGCTGTTCTTTATGCTGCACATCCTGATCCTCTCTCTCTCTCTCCAGCGTACCATACAAAACTCCTTCTCTCAGATTGAACACTGGTTTGCTGAACACAGATTGGTGGTCAACATTAAAAAAAACTAAGACGATGTTCTACGCCCACCGCCAAAACAGATCAAAGGATTTCCCCCTGGAAATACTCTCCGCCTCTCTCATCCCACTAGAACAGGTCCAAAAGTATAAGTATCTAGGCATTACATTTGACTCTTCCCTCTCATTCCATTTACATATAAAAATCTTCACCTCCACCACCAACACCGGCATTGGTCTCCTGTACAGACATAAAGACTGCCTGCCACCCGAAGCACTTCCCCTAGCCATTGCCTCCTCAGTCTTACCGCTGGTGGACTATGGCCTCACAATCTATGCTGCCGTCGACCATACGGCGCTTCATCAAATTCAAATAGTCATCAATAAAGCCTGCAGGCTCCTCTCTGGTGAAGACAGAAAGTACAGTTACGTAGGAACTTACCATAACAGTAGATCTATGAGAACAGCTCTTGCAGCAGGTTACACCATTAGGACTGAAGCCGGCAGGCGTCAGGACCCCACGGAAATTTTCTAGCTAGCAGTCTTCAGCGGGACTGCCCCGACCGCCGGGTCCCGCCCGACGTCAGGCATAGTACATAAGGAGATGGTCCCGCCGGAATCCCCAGTTCTCCCGCCGGAGACTTCAGGTCGCTGGATGACATCAGAAGAGGAGACCGAGGACCCGCCATCAGATGGCCAAGACTAAGATCCGACCGTTCCGGTCCTAAGGATAGTGTTAGGCTGGAACCTACTTCCTCCAAGGGGGAATGGTGGGCGGGAAGGTACCTGCTGCAAGAGCTATTCTCGAAGATCTACTGTTACGGTAAGTTCTTGCAGCAGGTTACACCATTAGGACTGATTCCCAAGCAATGGAGCCTTTGAAAAGGCCATCGGGAGGAGGCAAGACGGAAACTGAGACCTGTCCTGAGCCTAAGACAGAAGTCCCTGAAGAACGGCTAGGCCGAAACCAGCTCTTCGCCTTGAGGTGATATCCAGGCTATAATGCCTGATAAAAATGTGCACCGAACTCCAGGTGGCTGCGGCACATATAGCCGATGTAGACACGTTCTTCAGTGCCGCAAAGGAGGTAGCCACTCCTCTTCTGGAATGGCCCTTGACCACTCCTGGTAAGGGTTTCTTATGTTTGTCGTAACAAAACGAGATACACTGAATGAGCCAGCGTGAAAGGGTCTGTTTTGAAATTGGGGCCCCTTTCATCCTCTCAGCAAATGAAACAAACAGCTGCTCCGCTTTCCGGTGCTGTTTGGTTCTGGTCAAATAATATCTGAGACACCTGTGAACATCCAGGGTGTGGAGCAGTGGTTCTCCTCGATTGGCGTACTTAGGAAAGTACACTGGTAAATCAATGTCCTGGTTAAGAGTAAGGGTTGAAACCACCTTAGGCAGGAACTTAGGATTCGTCCTCAGGGACACCCTATCCTGATGAAAAATTAAACGAGGCTCCTTGCACATGAGAGCATGTAATTCGGAGATTTTTCTCGCCGAAGTAACAGCAACCAAAAGAAAAAATTACTCACCTTAGTAATGTTGTTTCTTCTAATGGAGTCTTGCTGTATTCTGACAATAGCAGTGAGTCCCAACCTTCGAACTGCCCCGGAGATGAAAGAGTTAACTTTCCATGCCAGGCATGGAACGCTGAGCTCGAGCTCGGTTGAGACTCTGTCTGTAGCTGTTTAAACTCAAACCGTCAGATCTTTACGAGCTAAACTCACTAACAGACTCGTGTGGAAGCTGTAAACCTGCTAGCCAACTGGCTACTAAATATAACAACAGATTTTTTTGGCCCCAAAACAAAGACTCAAGTCAGGAAACCCAAAAAATGAAATAAACACAACACCCACTCACCCAAAGAAAAGAGGGTGATAACAAAAAGGTGGGGCACCTACTGAGTGCCAACACTGCTACTGCCCACCCACATCCCAAAAACAAAGGTTCTGAGAGGGGAAGGCAGGGGAGGTCAGAATACAGCAAGACTCCATTAGAAGAAACAACATTACTAAGGTGAGTAATTTTTTCTTCAAACAACATGAAGTCTTGCTGTATTCTGACAACAGCAGACTACCAAGCAGTACCTCCATGGAGGAGGGACAGAACCTACTTAGGAAATAGGCTGTGAAGCACAGCTATGCCAAACCAAGCATCACTCCTAGCCTGGATATCCAGAGAGTAATGCTTGGTAAAAGTGTGAACTGTTTTCCAAGTGGCTGCTTGACATATCTCCAAGACAGGAACATCCCTGGCAGCAGCCAGGGAAGCAGCTGTACCTCTGGTAGAGTGAGCCCTCAGGCCTGAGGGTGGAATCTTACCTAGTTTTTCATAGCAAAATTGAATACAAGAGACAATCCACCTGGCAATGGATCTTTTAGTGGCAGGTTTTCCTTTTCTGACCTCACCATAAGTGAGGAACAGTTGGAGGGAGTCAAACCTGTGGCCCTTGGTATGTTCTATATAGTAGCTAAGTGCTCTTTTCACATCCAAACTGTGCAGCCTCCTCTCACCAGAGAAGGAATGGTCAGTGAAGAATACAGGAAGAGACACAGATTGGTTAAGGTGGAAGTCTGAGACCACCTTAGGTAAAAACTTCCTGTTAGTCCTGAGGACCACCTTATCTCTATGGAAAGAGATAAAATCAGGCTCCACTGACAGGGCTTGTAACTCGCGTATGCGTCTGGCAGAAGTGATAGCTACCAAGAACACAGTTTTGCAAGTCAAGTACTTAAGCTCTGCTGAGGACAAAGGCTCAAAAGGAGGTTGCATAAGCTGAGCAATGCAAACATTAAGGTCCCAAGCAGGGGCAGGGTCCCTGAAGGGAGGATTGGTATGCAGCAATCCCCTGAAAAACTTGGAGAATACAGGGTGAGCTGAAAGAGAAGAAGGCTTACCTGTTGAAAGAAAAGCAGAGACAGCTGCCAGATGCACCCTTAGTGTAGCTGGTCTGAGTCCCAAGCTATTCAGATGAACCATATAGTCAAGGACTGTGGGCAGGTCAGCAGACTCTGGGGGGATATGCTTCCTAGAGCACCATATGGAGAATCTTTTCCATTTGGAATTATAAGTAGTTCTGGTGGAAGGCTTCCTAGAAGCCTTTAGGATATCCATAACACCTTGAGAGAGGTTTAAATCAGCGAATTGTAACTCTTCAAGAACCAAGCCTTGAGATTGAGAGATTTGAGATTCGGGTACCAAACCCTCCCCTGAGCACAGGTTAACAGGTTGTAATTCCTGGGAAGAGACAGGGGAAGATGGACTGCTAAGGCCAACAGGAGAGGGTACCAGGGCTGTCTGGCCCAGTCTGGAGCAATCAGAATCACCTTGCAGGGTTGAGACCTGATTTTGACTAGCACCTTGAAGAGGGGGGGGAAGCATACAGGAACTTCTCTTCCCAATTGAGAATTAGGGCATCCAGGGGGACTGAGCCCAACACTGGGGGCCTGCAGCAAAAAAGGGGAAGTTGGTGATTGTCTGGGGCTGCAAAAACATCTATCTGTGGAGTGCCCCATCTGGAAAAGATCACCTCCAAAACTAGGGGATCCAGTGACCATTCGTGATGACCCTTAGATATCCTGCTGAGAGCATCTGCCAGGACATTGTCCTTGCCTGGGAGGTGTACTGCTGTAAGGGAAATGTTTAGGGAACAGGCCAGGGACCACAACTTCACTGCTTCTGTGCACAAGGCCGAAGACCGAGTGCCCCCTTGCTTGTTGATATACCACATTGTGGTGGTATTGTCTGTCCTGATCTGAACAACTTTGTTCTGAAAAGACTTGGAAAAAACTTGAAGTTCTAGAAACACTGCTCTGAGTTCCAACAGATTGATGTGAAGCAGAGATTCCTGAGGGGACCACAACCCTTGGGTGGTCAGGTCTCCCAAGTGAGCCCCTCATCCCAAGAGGGAGGCATCTGTAGTAAGGATTAAAGAGTGAGACTGAATGACAAAAGGCACTCCCTGTCTTAGATTGTCCTGATCCTGCCACCACTGCAAAGCCTGGATCAGCGTTCGAGTCACTGGTATTAGTTTGGTCAGAGGGTCCTTTTTCTGAGACCAAAAAGCTCTCAAGTGGAACTGAATGTCCCTCATCTGGAATCTTGCTCCTTGCACCACTGCTGTAGAAGCAGCCATGTGCCCCAGGAGCTGCAGAAAATGCACTGCTGGTCGAGACACCTGTAGGATGAATGAAGCGGCCAGTGTGATAAGGGTCCTTGCCCTGTCCAGGGGAAGGAAGGCTCTTGCCTTTTCTGTATCCAGCTCTGCGCCTATGAAGGTGAGGAGCTGAACAGGCTCTAGAACTGACTTTGAAAGATTCAGAAGGAAACCTAGAGAGGTGAGCAGTTGCTGAGTTATCTGTAGGTGTAACTTGACTTGGTTTGGGGACTGGCCCACAATGAGCCAGTCGTCCAGATATGGGAAGATGGCAATCCTTTGCCTTCTTAGGGAAGCAACTACTACTGCCAGACATTTTGTGAATACCCTTGGAGCAGAGGTTAGGCCAAAGGGCATTGCTCTGAATTGGTAATGGCCTGAGGGCAGCTCGAACCTGAGGTATCTTCGATGGGAGCTTCTGATGAGAATATGGAAGTAGGCATCCTTGAGGTCCAGGGAGACTAGCCAGTCCCCTGGCCTTAGAGAGGGTAGAATTATTCCCAGAGTCACAATTTTGAACTTTGGCTTTAAAAGGTGCTTGTTTAAATATCTGAGATCCAGGATGGGCCGCCATTCTCCTGTCTTTTTGGGGGTGAGGAAGTATCTGGAGTACAATCCTTTCCTTTTGTGTAGGGGTGGAACCCTTTCCACAGCTCTGAGAGCCAGGAGGGAAGAGACCTCTGCCTCTAGGGCAAGTGCCTCTGAGGGATTTGCAGGTGGAAAGGATCTGGTTCTCATATTTGGAAATTTTTTGAAGCTGAGAACCAGTCCCTGGCTTACTACTTCCAGGACCCATTTGTCTGATGTTAAAGACTTCCAGTCCTGGACAAAGTAAGCCAGCCTGCCCCCTACAGGTGGTGAAGAATCGGCCCAGGCAAACCCATCAGGGTGCCTGTTTAGCAGGGGGTTTAGGCTGAGGGGTGGAAGCAGGCCTGCTTGTACCCCTTCTGCCTCTCCCTCTAAAGAAACCCCTCTGAGCATAGGCAGAAGAGGAGGCCTGGGCTTGGTAAAAGGCCTATGAAAAGGCCTGCCCCTACCCCTGGGATGCTGCCTCTGAGGAGTGGCTTGCCTTTCCTTGGCCTGAACACTCCTATAGGTGGTCCTGTATTCATCCATTTTCTTCATGTAGTTCTCTGTTTGCTCCCCAAACAGAGAATTACCCACAACAGGAAAATCCATGGCCTTAGTCTGGGTATCCTGAGACAGGCTAGTACATCTGAGCCAAGCCATCCTACAAAGTGCCACAGATGTAGCCATGACTCTAGATGAAACATCATTGAAGTCCACTGCAGCATGGAATTGCACCTTGGATGCCTCAATACCATCAGCAGCCACCTGCTCCAGCTCCTTGGCAAGCTGGCCAGGGACCTATTTAGCTAAAGCCATGACAGTGTCCCATCTAGATTTCTGATATCTAGCTGTATAGGCCGTATAATTGGCCTGCCTAAGTCCCAAGGATGCTGTCATGTACTGTTTCTTTGCCATGGCATCAGTCCTCCTGGAGTCCTTATCTGGGGGAAGTGAAGCCAAGGGTACATTAGCCTTATCACAGGCTGCAGCCTGCACTACCCCAACATGGCTGCATTGCTGGGTAAGGAACTCCGTATCTGAGCCTGACAGTATACCTCTTGTCCATTCTTTTATCCACAGGAGGTATAGAATTAGGAGTCTTTAAAATCTTAAATGTCTGTTTCCCAAAAGACTTGTGTAAGGGAATAGACAGCCTCCTGGACTCTGGGATATCCATCATTTCCACATAGTCAAGCTCCTCCTGGTCATCCACAGCTTCTTCCATAGGAAGCTGAAGGGCTTCGGCCACTTTCTTGTAAAACATGAAATGGGAGGGGGACTCAGAAAGCCTAGGAGGAGACATTCCTGAAGGTCTGTCTGGGGAGATGTCCGGTTCAATGGGCACATCCAGACTTTCAAAACCACATTCACTTTCCTCATACTCTTCCTCCTCCTCCTCCGGTTCATAATATTCTTCCAAATCATAATCCGGAACCGGTGGAACCGGGGAAAGCGACTGCACAATTTTTATCGCTTTGGCTATTTCATCAGCGGTTGGAGAAGAAACTTTCGGATCCACACCAGCTGATTTTTCCCTTCTTTTTTCTCTTAACCGGAACTGACCTGGAATCGGTTCTCTTTTGCCCGAAGAAGTTTCGCCTGGTCAGAGGACCCTGGTTCGGTTGAACCGGAACGGGCTGGCCATCTGGGTCAGCGGACTTTTGGCCTCCCTTTCCTGAGCCTACCAACTCTCTTTTCTAGGGTAGCTGCAGGAAAATGTTTACAAATCTGGCAGTCTGAATCGAGGTGGTCAAACCCCAGACACTAAACACAAGTGGTGTGGGGGTCAGCCTTAGCAAAGACTTCCCCACACACACTACAGTGTTGAAACCCAGTGGGCCCGGTTTTTCTTTTGGGTTTCTCAGACATGGTGCCAGTCCTAACAAAACTTACCCTTTCAATGGCAATCCGCCAGGCAAAACACTCTTATCAGTTCCTGACCGTGTTATGGGTCGTGGAAAAAAACGTAGTAAAATCCGTTTTTTTTAGAACCGATAAGAACCGGTAACCACACTCTACAAGTAGAAATAAAGATTTTAAACAATTTGATCAGTTCAAACCGAACCGATGAACCGTTTACAAGTTCCACACAGAAAAGAAAATAATATAAACCTATCTAGTACTCACGAATACCACAGACAGAGACTGAACCAACAGGTTGCGGTTTAAATTCGGTCGAAAACCAAGAAAAACGGTCCTTTAACCGACAAATTGAACCGAGCAAAGGAGAAATCTCCGGAGCGACTGTTCAGTGAGGTGGAGTAAAGAATCTGACGGTTTGAGTTTAAACAGCTACAGACAGAGTCTCAACTGAGCTTGAGCTCAGCGTTCCATGCCTGGCATGGAAAGTTAACTCTTTCATCTTCGGGGCAGTTCAAAGGTTGGGACTCGCTGCTACTGTCAGAATACAGCAAGACTTCATGTTGCTTGAAACAACGTTTTCCACAACAGAAAACATAGCTCGCAATCTGCGGCAGGTTCAAAAGGTGGCAGCGTGAGCTGCTCCAGGACAAAGGGTAAATCCCAAGGAGGGACGGGATCCTTAATGGGTGGCCTAAGGTGGAGGACCCCCTTTAAAAAGGCATGGGTAGTATCCAGCTGGGCCACCACGCGGTGGCCTATGGGGGCATGATAAGCTGAGACTGCATAAAGGTCCACTTTGATCAAGGAGTAAGCTAGCCCGGATTGAAAGAGGAAAAGCAGGTACTCCAGAACCAGCTTCTCAGGACAGTCTAAGGGCGAGAAACCGCGTGCTTGAGACCACAGGCAAAACCTGCGCCACTTCATGGCGTGTGTCGCCGGTTTTCTGGCGGCAGAAAGTACATCTGCCACCTCTTGCGAGACCCCGTGTCGCAACATGGCTATGTCTCTAGGAGCCAAGCATGCAGGTTCAATGAATGTAAGTCCGGGTGGACTAGTGAACCCTCCTCCTGAGACAACAGGTGGGAGCTGATTGGCAAAGGAAACAGAGGTTCCCGGGACAACTGATTCAGAAGCGGGAACCAAATTTGCCTGGGCCAAAAAGGCACTATCAAAATAAGCGTTGCATGCTCCCTGCGAAGTTTGAGAAGAACTCTCTGGATCAACGGGAAAGGAGAGAAGGCATAGAGGAATCTGCCCGCCCAGGAGAGAGACAACGCATCTCGCCAGAAAACACCAGGCCCTGGATCTAGCGAGCAAAAACTGGGCAGTTTTGCGTTGGATGGGGACGCGAACAGATCCAATTCTGGAGTGCCCCATCTGTGGAACAGATCCTCTGCCACCTCCTGTAGAAGTTCCCACTCGTGGACTCTGGCCTGGGAACGACTCAGGCTGTCTGCGACAGTGTTGTCCACCCCGGGAACGTGAACTGCAATGAGGTTTGCGCCGTGTCGTATTACCCATTCCCACACTCTCATGGCCTTCCTGCAAAGGGGGTAGGAGTGTGTGCCTCCCTGTTTGTTGAGGTAATACATCACCGCAGTATTGTCTGTTTGTAACAGGAGAGTACTCGGTGGAATCTCCAACTGGAAGGCTTGCAGGGCATAAAGGACCGCCCTCATCTCCAATATGTTGATATGGAGATGAGATTCCTGGGTAGTCCATGTTCCCTGAGACCTCACCCCGTTCAAGTGCGCTCCCCACCCCAGCCCTGAGGCATCTGTGGAGAGTGTTATCACCAGGGACAGCGCTGTGAAGGGAACCTCCACAGAGAGGGTTCCCAAATCTAGCCACCATTGCCAGTCCCGAACCACAGTCTTCGTGATTCTGACTGGATGCTGCAGATGGTCTTGCCTTTGGTCCCACTGCACCCTTAACATCCACTGGGTTACCCGCATGTGGAGTCTTGCCATCGGGACTGTTGGAATGGCCGCAGCCATGTGTCCGAGCAGGCGAAGGACCAATCTGGCCGGGACGGTCTTCTTCGCTGATAGGTCCCTTATGAGGGATCGTATGCGTTCCGCTCTGTCTTCGGGAAGAAAGGCCTTCCCCTTGACGGTGTCCAGAACTGCCCCTATGTACTGCAGCTTCTGAAACGGTACCAGGAGAGACTTCTGGTAGTTGATTAAGATGCCCAGAGACTGAAAAAGAGCTTGGGTATGCTGAATGGCCAACAGCAATGCCTCCTGGGAGGAGGCCATGAGAAGCCAGTCGTCCAGGTACAGGAACACGTAGTGGCCCTGTCTCCTCAGAGACGCTGCCACAACTGCCATGCACTTGGTGAAAACCCTGGGTGCTGATGACAGCCTGAAAGGAAGTGCTCGGAACTGATAGTGGCAACCGAGAAACTCGAAGCGGGATGTGGAGGTAGGCGTCCTGCATGTCTAAGGACGCCAAGAAGGCATCCTTCTTCAGCATGGGGATTAGTCCCGGAAGGGTCACCATGCGGAAGCGCTTGTAAACGACCAACACATTGAGGTCGCTGAGGTCCAAGACTGGACGGAGGTCCCCTGTTTTCTTTGGAACCAGGAAGAAGTGTGAATAGTATCCTGCTCCTCTCTGGTTCCCTGGAACGTTCTCCAAAGCTTCTTTCTGTAGAAGCGTGAGCACTTCCTGCTGTATGAGCAGGGCGTGCTGACCCGAATAGCGGGAGAATAGAGGAGGCCTTGTGGGCGGGTTGTCTACAAATTCTATACAATGGCCTTTTTCGACCAACCGTAGCACCCACCTGTCTGTGGTGATCGACCGCCACCCTGGCAGGTGGTTCGCGATGCGACCCCTGACCTTAATTTCCCGTTGATCCTGAGGAGGGGCGGGGGCCGGGAAGGAGTCATGCTGTGGCAGCAGAGGGTCCTGCAGGTTGGGCCGACTTGGTAGCACGTTGGCCTCTACCTGAGGACGTCCTGGCCTGGGCTTTCAGAAGAAGCCCCTCTGTTGCTGGCCGGAACGAGGCTGTTGTCTCTGAGTCCGGCTGCGAAAACGACCCTGGTTCCTACGAAAGGAACTGAGTCTAGATCTGTACATGGCCTGGACACATCTAACGGCCTTCCCAGCTTCCTGTAACTTGGTGATGACCTTTTCCGAGGCATCACCAAACAAAACTTCGCCATGAAAGGGGGTGTCCATGTTTTTCTGGACGTCCAGGGTGAACCCGGAGACACGGAGCCATGAGTGTCTCCGGAGACATACGCCTGAGGCTGCCGCTCTGGCTGAGGAGTCCGCGGAGTCGTACGCGGCTCGGAGCACTTGGGTCCTCACGTCTGAACCCGTGCAGAGCAGCTGGAGGAGTTCCTCCTTTTGGCCACCGTCTGGCAGTTTCTCCGCCAGTTCCTGTCCCTGTTCCCACAGTGCGTTCTGGAACTGCACCATGTGGGTCAGGTAATTCAGTGATCTAATGGCACAAGTCGCAGCCGCGCAAGTGCGCCTGCCCAGCACGTCCAACTGCTTGGACTCCGGGTCCGGTAGCTGCATGCTCAGATGTTGGGGTTTCTGAGACCGGTCATGAGAAGCTGTAATGACCTGGGAGTCGGCCAGAGGATGAATAGCCGAGTACTGGTCCTCCCTTGGGGCCTTGTACAGGTGGTCAGCCTTCTTCGGCATTGCCGGTGTCGAATGTGGATGCTTCCACGCTGCCTTGGTGACGTCCACGAAAGTGTCCACCAAGGGTGGCACTACCACAGGCTTGGGGTCTTTTTGCCGAAGGTAGCCAGCAAGGCGTAGTCTTTCGGGGTCAAGTTCCTCTGCATCCCATCCCATGTTCTCTTGGATGTGTCTCATTATTTCAGTGAACGAGGGGTCATCCGGAGGAGACCTGGGGAGGTCACATGGGTCCAGAGAGGGGATGCTAATTGAAGAAGGAGACCTGGAGCATTCAGAGATGTCAGACCTGGAATCCTCCATAGACGGTGAGTACCGACGTCTTCTGGGTCTCTTCGGGCTGGGTGACCCTGAGGAGGATCTTGACGGAGGCCTTCTCTTTTCTGTAGATCTACCCCTAGGAGGTTCTGCTGGCTCCTGGGGTGAAGGTGCTCAGCTTGCTGCCCCTTTTGGTGATGGAGGGAGTGCAAGCGTCAGTGGTGCCGCGGGTGTGGGAGGAGGGTGCGTGGTGACCACATCCTTTTTGATGGTGTCCCACCAGAAAGTGAAGAGCTCCTTCACTTCTGCCAAGTTTAGGCCCAACGACGGACCGGGTGCCGGTGGCCTGTCGTCGGGGCCGGGCGTCGGCTCCCCGGGGGTCTCAGGCTCTGGAGAGGGCTGCCATGGAAGCTCGACGGGGCCGGATTCGCCTGCCTGGTCTTCGGGCTGGGTAGACTCCTCCTCTGACGATGCTGGTAGGCGGTGGTGTGGTCCTTCTGGCGGCGGTATCAGACGTCGGTCCCCCCGCCGGCGTCCTGGGGGGTGAATGCCTGACCAGCGACGGGTGATGAACTGCCACCGGTTCCCGGGAGTGTTTGTGCACCTTTGCCGATGTCGGATGAACCGCCGTCGAGTCCGACGTCCGCTTAAGGGAGGTCAGCTCCTTGGTCTTGCGTTGGGGTGGCGGCGGCAGGGAGGCTGACCGGACGTTGGAGGCCGAGTGCCGGGACGAGGACTTGTGATGCTCCCCTGACCTGGATGAGGCCTTAGCCGAAGTAGCGGGCCTGGAGGTCTTGGCAGGCCGCAGAGACGAAGAACCACTGGCTGACGTGACCATGACCGGGGGAGGCTGAGAGTGGGCTCTAGACGGGGTAGCGGTCCGACCTGGAGCCGGAGCTGCAGGAGTCCGAGGCCCTGGAGGGTGATCTGGGTCTCACCTTCTCCCGGTGCTTCTCGTGGTGCCTGTGCGACCTTCCCCGAAGATTCCCCTCTGGAGGAAGGTTCCATGGCCTTAAGCTTTTCTTCAAGAAGGAAAGCCTGGAGAGCCTTCTGACGGCGGATTCTCGTTCGGCTGTTAAAGCCCTGGCAGAAGGAGCAAGCCTGGGTGTCGTGATCTGGGCCCAGGCACCGAACGCAGGCCGAATGAGGGTCTTTAAAAGGGATCTGCTTCCCACAAGCACACTTCGAAGAATGGCCCTCCACTGAAGTTGGGGAGGACATCAGACGAAGAAACGGCTGAAAAAAGGATTTCTTCCAAAGTTTGAATTTCCTAGTCGTCGCGCGCTAGACTAAACCGATGAGGTTGAGACATGCAAGGTCGACGGCGGGAAAGAACTGAGGATTCTGGCGGGACCGCCTCCTTATGTACTACGCCTGACGTCGGGGGTGGGACCGACGTCGGAGGCGGTCCCCGCTGAAGACTGCTAGCTAGAAAATTTCAGTGGGGTCCTGACGCCTGCCGGCATCAGTCCTAATGGTGTAACCTGCTGCAAGAGCTGTATCTCGAAAAAGATATACACATCCCTGCATCCTATACGCGCTCACCAATATCCTCTCCCTTGAGGAAAGACTATTATACCAGACCTGTCTCTTCACCAATAAAATCTACCTGGGATTAACCCCAATAGGTGTCATGGCTTCTCATCAAGCAGCCACCATCTTAGTGTCCACACGGGTCGCCCCAAAAACTATCTGGAAGGTGCCTAAGGTCAGGACCACCCTGGCCCAGTGATCTTTCCCCCTTAGAGCTCCATCCTGGTACAATGCCCTCCCACCGGCCTTCACATCAATCACCAATCTAGGTCCTTTTAAAGCTGCCTTAAGGGCCCATATCCTCTCCACATGTCAATCCCAGTGTAACTAGTAACCTGTGGATCCTGCACCATGCCGCTAGGCCACGCACCCACCCTTGGCCAGGCAGTGGAGAGCCCTCACTATTTCTAGCCTACAGGCTCCTCACCTCCTTCGGTTACCATATAGTTGCACTGGACAATGAATGCATTGTATTATGTACAAGACAAGGCCTCCCTGAGGCGGCTTACTACCAACTCATATCATGCAATGCTTTAGCTACCAATTGTATAGGTCTTAACCGCTCATTAGGTAAATATGTCAATAGCTCTACCCTATTTTAGCTACCAAATGTATAGGCATTAACCCGTGCTCATTGTACTTATACTCTGTATGACTGCTCACTCACATTTATTCTATGTATGTACTGTATGAATGTCTATGTTAGATTGTGATGTGGAACATTTGGAAATGAGTCTATGACTCAAAGGGTTGTAATTCCGATTTCCCAAATAAATAAATAAATACTTCGCCCACCCCGGTATCCAGGTGCTACCCTGCCAGGTAGCCCTGAACACAGGCGCTGTAACTGAGTCGCCACTTTTGTAGGCGCTCAATTGCAGACTCCATGTTCACTGGATACCTGTGGGTGCTCCGCTACACTAGCATATGCAAAGCATCCTGCATATCCATGGAGGCTAACCAATCCCAGTGTTTCAGGAAGGGAAGCAGGGATGCCAGGGAGATTTCTTTGAACTGGGAGCATACCCCTGGACTTCTTTGATATGAGGAAGCAATGTGACTAGAAATATGCTGTGCCCTGACTCTGGCATGACTTCTACTGCCCTGTTGCTCAGAAGGCCTGCAATCCCCTGTTCCAAAAGCTCTGACATGCCAGCTGACGGGAGGGGTTGCTTTCTGGGCAGATAATCCAGAGGGATTTCCGTAGAATTCAGGGATGATCCCTCTCGGATAATCCTGAGCACCAACTTGTCCATCGTAATGAGCTACCACTGATGGTAAAACTATGTCCAACGCTCTCCTACTAGAGAGGAGAGGTCTGCTATGGACAACTGAGGCAGGGCCGGGGTTTCAGAGGGTAGCACTAGGCACTTTTGGGGCTAGTGTTTTTGGCTACACTTTCATTTGCGATTGGGGAGGTTGGGATTTGCTTTGAGGTCTCTTAACTTTACCTCAAAAGGTAAACTTGTTTTGAAAGGAACCATGTTCTTTTCCCTTCTGGGAGTAAAATCAGAGCAGGTCTGGAAGTTTTAATGGCAGTCCTAGTTTTCTGAGAGGCCTCAAGAGATTGCTCCACCTGCTGCCCAAACAGGTATGTGCCATCAAAAGGAATATTCATAACCTGTTGCTAGACATCGTGAAAAAAGCTTGAAGTTCAAAGGAGTGTCTTCTCATACAAATTGCTGCCACAGCCAAGTAGGATGCAGTGTCAAAAGTGTCTATGGCCACCTTAAGCTGATGACTGTTAAGACTTGATGCCATGTGTGACAGCTTGCAGGATCTTCTGTCTACTTTAGAATTGGACAAGATTCAGCGAGGGATGTAAGAGAGGTCCATAGGGTATATTCATACTTAGAAAAATGCCCTTGATAGCTGGCAGTTCTCATGTTCAGGGCAGCCACAGCAAAAGCTTGCTTTCCCATAGTGTATATCTTGGGTGACTCCTTGTTTATGGGGAGCACAGTGACCTCTTGAGGGAAAATAGCCTCGTCACTCTCAGCCAGGATGACGATTCTGACAGCAACAGGCTGAGAAGCGTAAATGGGTCTGTCTTTAGGGGCAGTTACCTACAATCTATCTGCCTGCACACAGAAAGAGCAGAAGCAGGCCTATTTCACACCACATCCGGAGGAGTTTCAAATGTGGGGGAAATAGGGGGAATAAGATTCACTGGCATGGTGGAAACGTTCAACCACTCCAAACTGAGATGTTTCCTAGGGTCAACAGATAAAAGTTCAGAAGCAAGTGTGGAGTACATATTGGGGAGGAGAATCTGAAGGGACATATCCTCCTGAGGAATGGGGGGCCTGGGTCAGAAGAATCCAGGCAACAGAAAGAATCTTCCGCCACCCTCACAAAGACTCATCTCCCTCCATATCCCCTCCCCCCCACTACAGAGGGAGAGCTGGAAAGGGGGATAGTATTGCAGAATCCCCATTCCAGACCTTAGGCATGGGCAACACTAGCCCAAAAAGATAAGGAGCCAGTGTGACAGGGTTGAATAAGACCCTGTCCCATTTGTTATGCAGAAAGAGTTAAAAGCAAGGATCTGTTCTATTCTCTCCTTTTATGTCTCTTGTCTGTTTGACTGTGCAATCAAATTTTCTGACAATATCTAGAAAATGATCACACTGACAGTCTCACGATCCCCCCCCCCCCAATCTTTCTGCCTTCCCTTGCAGTTTCTATCTTTTCTTTCCCTTGCTTATCAGTGGTTATCTGTAGATCTGCAGGCTGCCTTGGGGCTGACTAGGAGCCTCTGTTTTTGTGCTCCATTTCTCAAGTTTCTAGCGGGTTTAAAACTGGGTGTGGCTGGACTTTCAGCTGCAATAACTAGAAAGACTTGTATATCAGGGGATCTGCTGTTAAATTACTGCCATTGTGCTAACTTGATTTCAGCAACTTTAGGCTGCCTCGGGGTTTGAGTAGGGGACTCTGTTTTTGTGCTAATTTCTGAAAGTTTCTAGCTGCTTCTAACCAGGTATGGCTGGACCTTTAACTACACTGAGTAGTAAAACTCACATTTCCAGGGATTTGCTGTTAAATTACTACCTTTGTGTTACCTTTGCAGAACCTAGCTAACATGAGAGGGGATCCTGAATAGCTGGGTACAGTTTGCTTGTTTCAAAGGTGTTTCTTTGTGCTACATGTAGAGTTTCTGTTGAACCAGGTTAATTTAACTGATTGTTTTTCTTCTGGCAGCACACAGAAGGAAGATGCAGGAAGGGGCAGCAGTCTGAACATTCTGGGTACTGCGGTGCTGCCACATTTGCAGGCACCTCTCTAGGCTGAAGGCAGAGGTGGCCAGTCTCCGGGTAGAGCTGGCAGGAGTAGTGGGGACCTTGGCCCCCACGCGGAGGCCACCATGTCCCCAGCCACTGCCACAACAGCTGCCCAAGCAGAGGGCAGGATGGACTACAGTGGGCTCAGGGAGGGGGTTCAGAAGCACATCCCCCATCCAGTCCAACTCAGGAACTCCTATAAAGTTCTGTAGAAGTGGGACAGTCCCGCAAGAGAACCCGAGGCTGCGACCTGGGGGGATGTGATGGTCCTTCAGAAGGAAGATCCAGTGGCGGGAGAAAGAGGACCCCAAGGGAAGAGGAAGTTACTCTAGTTGGAGGACTCAACTGTCCGGGGAATTGATCTGAGCACAGACAGCAGGGACGAAAGAGAGGACAAGTGCCTTCCAGTAGGGCCAGCTCGGAAGGGGGGTGGATACAGAGGATCACTGAAGTGGTGGCGGGGGCTGGAGGTCGTTGTCCACCTGGGAACAAACCATCTATCCAAAGCCAGGGAGGCTTAGAGCAGGAGGACTTTCAGAGTGTTGGGAGAGCACCTGGGGAAGGTGGCAAGCTCTGTGACATTTCTGGAGGTTCTCCCAATCCACAGCAGTGGGGAGGGGGGATAGGAATTTCCGTATCAGAAGCTTCAACACAGGGCTGAAGCGCTGGTGCAACAAGAAGGATTATGGCTTCACTGAGGACCCAGCTGGAACGATGTGGCCCTGTACAAGGGTGATGAACTGCACCAGTCCAGGAAGGGGAAAGCAGTCCTCAATGAGCGGTTTAAATGCTTCATTGTCGGGCGTTTAAACTAGCCAAGGAGGTGAGCCCCAACAGGAGCAGGAAAACTCAAGCAGCCCACCCCCACAACGCAGAAAAACCAGAATTGAGGAGCAGGAAGATGAATGGATGACAGGGCCACCTGAACAAGGCATAAAGGGAAAAGCAGAGGAATCAAAGTAGCCTAAGAAAGAAAACTTGGGGGGGGGGGGGCAGGAGTAGATGGAGGACAGGCAGCAAAACATGGAAGGCCACGGTTACAAATACCCGTAGCCTGGGAAATAAAATCCCAGATCTGGAGGTCTTGCTAGTGGAGGTGGGCCTGGACACAGCAGCAATAACGGAGACTTGGTATACTGCTAATCATGGATGGGACATAAATGTACCAGGTTATGCTCTGTTCAGGAGGGATAGGGGGAGTAAAAAAAAAAGGGGAGCCTGTACGTCAGAAAAGGTATAAAGGCAACGAAGGTACAGGGTGAGACGGGAGGCAGCACTGTGGGTCACCCTTGAGCTTGGTAATGGCACAGCAATCTGCATAAGGTTGAGCTACAGGCCTCCAGCACAGAAGGAGGAGGTGGATAGGGAGCTAGTGGATGAAATACATGAGATGGCAACAAAAGGGGAAGTTCTGGAGCTAGGTGATTTCAATGTGCAAGATGTGGATTGGACCAGCTCAGAAGCTGCTTCAAACAGGAGCTGAGACGTCCTAGATTCCCTACAGGGAACAGGCCTCAGGCAGCTAGTGCCTGATCCCACCAGAGACTGGGCGATTCTGGACCTAGTACTGACCAATGGTGACAGAATCACAGAAATCCGGGTAGAAGGTTAATTGGGGTCCAGCGACCACCACATAGTGTGATATAACATGGGGGACAGAGACACAGTTAAGTCACACTAAGGCAAAGGTCTTAGATTTCAGAAGGGCGGACTTTGCTAAGATGGGGAGATGTATCAAAGAAGTCCTACTGAGGGGGGAGGTAGAAGGGGGAATTGAGGAGCAGTGGAAACACCTTAAAGGAGCCACTGAGGAGGTGACAAACCAATGCATCAGGCTGGTAAACAAAGGCAAGAGAAGGAGGAAACCACTATGGTTCTCATAAGATCTGGCAGACAAAGTAAGGACCAAAAGGGCGGGTTTAAGGAGACTCAAAAAAGAAGGAAGACAGGGAGGTGTACCTAAAATGTGTAAGGGAGGTGGGAAGGCTGGTAGGAGGCATGGCGTGGACTTAGGAAAGATGAGCAGAGCGGTGAAGGAGACAAGACATTCTACAGGTACATCAGCAAAGAAGGAAAGCTGGGGAGGGTATTATAAGGCTCAAAGGGGATAAAGGGAGAGTAAGGAGGTACCTAGAAAAGGAAATACTGAATAAATACGTCTGTTCAATATTCATTGGAGAGGGGGAGGGTCAGAGACCACAGTTCGGCAACAGTTATTTGGGGGGTGAATGCAAGGCCATTCACAGAGGAAAGAGCCCTGGAGGCGCTCACAAAACTGAAGGTGGAGAAAGCAATGGGGACAGATAGCATACACCCAAGGATATTAAGGGAGCTGCAAAGGGAGCTAGCAGTGCCTCTGGCAGCCATGTTCATGGGGTCACTCAACACAGGAGTGGTAGAGGACCGGAGGATGGCACATGTAGTCCCTCTACACAAAAGTGGTAGCAGGAAGGAGGTTGGGAACTAGAGGCCAGTCAGCCTAACCTCAGAGGTGGGTAAGATCATGGAGGTGCTGCTTAAAGAAAGAACAGTAGGGCACCTGGAATCCAGAGGTGCCCAGGATCCGAGGCAACATGTGTTCGCAGCAGGAAGATCATGTCAAACGAATCTGATAGATTTTTCTGACTGGGTGACGAAGGAGGTAAATTGGGGGGCAGGGGGTGGACATTGCCTACCTCGATTTCAGCAAGGCTTTCGACACTGTCCCATACAGAAGGCTATTTAACAAGAAAGGTAGTCTGGGCATGAGCCACAAGGTGGTAAACTAAGTTAGGAACTGGTTAACAGACAAGAGGCAGAGGGGGTGACCAGTAGGGTACCTCAGGGATCAGTCCTTGGGCCAGTCCTGTTTAACGTCTTCATTAGTGACATATCGGAACGGTTGGAGGGAAAGATCTGCCTGTCTGCAGATGACACCAAGATCTGCAACAGGGTTGATCCTCCAGATGGGATGTAGAAAATGAGGAGGGACCTGGGTAGGCTTGAGAAATGGTCCGTGGTATGGCAGCTCAGGCACAATTCAAAGAAGTGCAAAATAATGCACCTGGGACAAGGGAACCTTGGAGAGAGCTACAGGATTGGGGGGCTGATGTCAGTCACTAAGGAAGAAAGGAATCTGGGGGGTTATCATTTCAGACAACCTAAAGGTGTCTAAGCAGAGTACAAAGGTTGCAGGGAGGGCCAGTGGCATGCTGGGGTGCACAGGCAGAGGTATCACTAGCAGAAGGAGGGAGATGGTAATGCCATTGTATAAAACACTAGCGAGGCCTCACCTAGTGTGCTGTGTATAGTACTGGAGGCCGCATCTTCGTAAGGACATTGACAAGGTCAAAGCAGTCCAGAGAAGGGCGACAAAGATGGTACAGGGCTTGCACCAGAAAACATATAAGGAGAGATTAAAAGACCTCAATATGCACTCACTGGTGGAGAGGAGGGATTGGGTGACACGATAGAAACATTCAAGTACCTTAAGGACATTAACAAGGTGCGTGTGTGTGTGTGAGAGACATCTTCCAATATAGGAGGAGTACAAGAAAGAGGAGGCATGCTATGAAATTGGAAGGTGGCAGGTTGAGGGGAAATGTGAGGACGTTTTTCTTCACAAAGAGGGTGGCAGATGCAAGGAACAGACTGCCACAGGAAGTGTTGGGAGCAAACACACTGGATGGATTTAAACATGCATGGGACAGGCGTAGGGGAACCCCTAGAAGTGAGAAGAAGAGGAGAAAGCTGTTGATCAAGTAGGGTCAGAGACTGCAAACAGGGGGAGGGCTTATGGGCAGACTAGATGGGCCTAGCGATCCATATCTGTCGACAATTTCTATGTTTCTATCCGGAGTAACATCCTCATAGGAGTTAATGACTGGGGGGACCACCAAAGGAGAAGCATCAGGCTGACAAAGGTAAATCACCAACCGACACTTCTCAGGATCCTGCTCCTCTGTCTCCCAGGTCATAGTGGTCTGAATGTACCTCATGATAGCGGGATCATCTGGGAGGGATCTGAGGACATTACTCGGAGCCCCTTCACCATCTGAAGAGTCTGGGCCTAGAGAGGAAGACTCACTACTTACACTCTTGTCCGTGCCTTCTACGTTGTCATCCCTGCTATCCTCAGGCGGACGATCCTCCAAGCAGCCGGCTGACCTGGCATCAAGCCTACAGGGGGCGGGGTTGAGGAGCACTAGATTCTGGCAGAATAGGAGCCAGGGAAAGGTGGTCCAAAGGAGGCCCTTGAGGGGTGGCTGGGGCAAGTCCTCTTAGGGTGGCGACCGAGTCTGCATAAAGGACCACAAGGTCGAGAGCAGACCATTGTAATCTAAGGAGACTGGTGCCAGTCCCCCAGGCATTGGGTAGTTGTAGACTGATGCAGGTCCCAAGGGCGCCAGGTACTGGTAACCCAGCATGAGTCCCACAGGTGCGGGGATAGGGGTAGACAGGCGCCAGACACATAGGTGCCAGTGTAGGATACCCAGGCTGAGGTCCTACAGCCACAGTAGGACAGGTGATGGTCTTACAGGAGCAAGTTGTGGCAAGATGGGCACAAGCTCAGTGGGTGTTGGCTAAGGAAGGCCAGGCGCAGGCCCGATGGGAGAGATGTCGTGGGTCCCAAAAGGCTGCAGTGGTGGGAGAACAGGTGCAGCCCAGCAGACCACAGCCGGGGCGGGCGGGCACAGAATTGGGTCCATGGCCACCGAGTGAAGGACTCTCCAGTGAAGGCTGAGGAGAGACTGGGCCCAAAGAGGACTGGTGTCCTGCAGTATCTGCCCCTGAGAAGCAGGAGCAGAAAAGGCAGCGGTCCCAGAGGATGAGACCGGTGCCAGGGGCATGGGTGTCTGGAGTGGGGCGGCAGCAAGGAGTTCGACGCACCATCACCAGCCAAAGAAATTCTAGCTAAGCCGCTTGACTGTGTGCCCACTGAGAATAAGGGCTGAAACAGGGGTTGGGGTGCAGGTTACAATGTACCATGACCCAAGGAACCGCCCGCTGAAGGAGACCTGTTGGGGGCTGGGCCACAAGTAGCCATGCAGAAGTTGGGGAATGCGGGGCCAAAGAGGTCGACACCCTCAAGGGAGGAAGACCATTTCACAGTCAAAGACTTCTTGTGAGGGGACCGTGAGAGGGAGGTTGATCAGGGTCGGTCCCAATCCATTTCCCTGTGCTCGTTTCTCAAAGGCCTTATCCCAAGACTTCAATGATGAAGACCCCGAGGACTGGAAGGGGGAAACAGAGGAGACTGTGGCCTGCAGCTCCTACTCCATCGAGGAGACTTTCTGCTTAAGGAGACGGTTCCCCAAAATCTTCTGCCAATGTCTCCTGGTGGCCGGATTGAACGTCTGGCAGGCCTCGTAGTCTGGGCTTCGGCACAAGACACATGCAGAATGTCCATTCTTGTCCGGGATCTGTTTGTCTCAGGCACTCTTCGTGGAGCAGTCGGAAGATGAAGAAGGTTGAGAAGACAAACTGTCAGGTGAGAACACCAAAATTGTAAGGTTAAAACTGAGAAAAATAATAAAAAAAGCGGTAAACGCGGAAAATGGTGGTCAACTGTAGCTACGCCGGTATCCGTGGTCTGATTTGCATTGGTCAAAAGCAGAAAAGAACTGAGGAGGGTATGGGGGTCACCTGCCTTTATAGGATTGGTGGACGTCAGGGACAGACGTCGGAGGTGAGTGGCCCCCTCTGGTAGCCTGCTTGCTAGAAAGTTTCCGTGTGGTCCTAGCGCCTAGCAGTTTAGTCCAACCGGTGATGGCCTGCCGTAAGCTACACTCTCAAAGTAAGATCGGAGGTTATTTCCTATGGGCAGGACAAACTTTGCTATACAGATGTGTCCAGCATGTCCAGGGAGCAGATCCAGTTGCCCTCCTGAAACAAGGCTAACAGTCCAAGGAGGGTGACTATCCTGAACTTTTTGTACTGAATGAACTAATACAAGTTGAGTCAGTCAAGCATGTGCCTCAGGTCCCCAGTGAACTTGGGGATGAGGAAGAAATGGGAGTAGAACCCCGTTTCACTGGGACTCTGGAATGGGTTCCATGGCTGTTCCGGCTAACATAACCTGAATCTCTGCTTGCAGCACTGGCATGTAGGGGTGGTACGTGGAGGGTCTGGGCGGAAGGTCCGCAGGTCTCTCCATGAATTCCAGCAGATGAGCTGAAGCACCCACGTGTCAGAACTCATCTCCCACCACCCTCGAGGTAGAGGGAGAAAACAACCCCCTACGACTGCACCCTAAAGAACCGGATTTGGGGAGGGGTTGGGCAAGGAGTCCGGCTGAGGTGGGACCTGCGGCTAGGCCTCCTCCACCTCCTCCTGCGGACTTGCTAGGGTTGGCCGGGGCCGGGGGGGCAGGGTGACAGCTGCCTTTTGTTAGATGGACTGATTGGAGGCAGCCCTGGGGTCCTGTGTGGCCCACCGAAGAGGCATCCTCTGACTGCTCTTCTGGTGAATGTAGTAGAGGGAATGTACTGAACACAGGGTTCTACCCAAAGCCTGCAGATCGTTAAGGATGTCCTGCACATCACCCCAGAAATGTCTGTGGCCCCTGAAACGGGCATTCAAGACTGACTGTTGGACATCGGTTGCGAGCCCTCACACCCTGAGCAAGGAGTACTGCCGGAGCCAAATGCCTACTGACGAAGCCCTACCCAAGGCGTCCGACGGCATTGCAGGCAGCCCACAGCAGGCGTCTCCCCACGTCAGCACCACACTAAAGGGCCTTAACCATGTCTTGCTTTTGCGGACCTTCCAGAAGGGACTACACAGCCAATTTAGCAGTGTCCCAGACGTCAGCCTGGTACTAACTGAGGGCACTGCTGGCCAGGGTGGAGGAAGCAAAGACCCTTTTCTCCAGTCAGGTTCAGTTTCCTAGATTCCATATCAGAAGGAAGGGAACTGAAATGTTGGGGTCATTTAAAGCAGTCATGAGCCACAGTGATAACCACCGAGTCAGCCTGTGGGGTCCCAGAGAAAAAATGCTTGCCAAAGGGGGCCTGATATAGTTGGTCAACCTTCCTGGGCACAGTGGGGACAAGGTGGGGCCTATACCAGGTGGCTAGTATAGCATCTTCATAGGCGTCAGTGATGAGGAGGGTTTATGACTAGGGGTGCAGACTCTGGTAGATATAAGTAGTGTACCAAGTTCCTCAGAGAAACATCTTGTTCTGCACTGTCCAAGCCCTTGGCTGCCTGCAGAAGGTGCATGAAAGCTGCAAAGGAGGGGTCATCAGGAGGGGAGTGAGGCACATAGTTGGAGGAGTCATTCCCTGCAGACGAGACAGTGGAGGTGCTAGAAGGGGTTCTGGCACCAGCACCCCCATCATCGTCGCCATCCTAGTCCAGCTGGGAGAAAATCCAGATGATAGTCCTCATTGTCCCTGGGTTCGGGGGGGAGGGGGAGGACTGAGGACAATGATGAGCGACAAAGGAGCAGCCCTCGATGATGGGCAGTGCAGGAAGCCTCAGGTGTCCAAGCGAATGCTCCCAGACGATGAGGCGGGAGCAATGGCGACCCACTGAACAAGGTCCAGGATCGAACAGAATAGGGTCTGGATGTCAATAGTGACAGCTTCAATGGGGCACTGGAGGAAAACGCAGCCCCTACAACAGCAAGATTGTCAGCAGAGGATAGAAAGGGATGGGAACAGGCTGGGAAACCAGCTGAGAAGCCTGCAGTTACAGAGATGTAGGGAAGGGTGTCGATAGACCAGGATGACCGACAGACCAGAAGTGCCCATCGTCAGCCACAAGTAGACCGGTGGTATGCGCTGGCAGAGCCAGGGGTCAGGGGGCATTCAGGTGGGGGCAAGGAAGGAAGACCCTTCCTCGACAGAGTCAACAGGTTCCACTGCCATCATCCCCCTGTGGCAGACAGGATGACCGAGGCAGTGGGGAACATTGGCGGGAGCTTGGAGGGGCCCGCCACCAATGAGGCATCGCTGGCCTGAGCCACACCAGCTGCAAGGGCTGCCAGAACCTGACCCGAAGTCAGAAGGGCAGAAGAGGCAGTGGGGAGTGTCAACAAGGATGATGATCCTGAAGCAGTCGGCACAGGGTGCGGCGACTGGGACCAATCACAGGAGGAATGGTCCTTCTCCCGGTGGCAATGCTTCCCCAACATGGATTTATCCCGGGCTTTGCCTGACAATGGTGCTGTGGAAGCAGAGGAGCTTCGGGCCTAGAGCTCTTCTCTAAGATGGCCACCTTCTGCTCCATGAGGTACACCTTAAGCTCCTTCAGGTGGCGTAGACAGATGGCCTGGTAAAAACCGCTGCACATTTCGCAGGCAAGGATGTTGTGGCCAGCGCTGAGACAACGGATACAGGAGTCGGGAGGTCTTGGTCTTTGTCAAAGATTTTCTGGTTACAGCAATGGAAGAGCAAGTCCGAACTGGACATAAACCAGGAAAGGGAAAGGGATCACTTTAGATAAAACTAAAGTGAAACAATACTAGGGAGAGAAAACAATAAAACTGGAGAAAAACCTGAAAGTTAGGAAACTGCAGTCGACTGAAGGAATGCTGCTCCACGGAGTCCGATTTGAAGGTTGACAGTGGGAGAAGAACTGATAAGGGCCTAGGGCCACCCACAACTATATAGGGGGAAGTCGATGTAGTGATGTCACCATGGGAGGCCCCAGTTAGACTCCTTGCGAAAAAGCTTCCATGTGGTCCTGGCGCCTGATGGCTAAGGTTCCTAAGGTGTGACCTGTTTCAAGAGATATTCTCGAAGATCTATCCTCTTCGAGACAAGCTGTGTAGTAAAGATTACCTGGAGCTGGCCTTTAAGAGACAGTCATTCAGAGAGGGGAAAACATTCAGGCCTTCCTTGCAAAGGGCTGCTGCCAAGCATTTGGTGAAGATCCGTGGCGCAGATGACAACCCAAAGGGCAATACCATGAACTGGTAATGCCCCCCCTCCAGCACATTACGATTTTTATTAGTATTATTATTATTCTTTGGTAACCGGATGAGGCCCACTAGGAACAGCTACCCATTTTCAGGGGTAAAACGGGAGCACTGATGTGGTTAAGTGACTTGCTCAGAGTCACACAGTATGCAAGAGAAGATTGTGGGTGTTAAACCCAAGTCTGCTGGATGTACCAAGCTCATTCACAGCTCATTACTCTAACCTCTAGACTATACTGCCTCACTTTGACATGAAGGTATGCATTCTTCATGTCGAGAGAACAAATCAACTCATCTGTTTGTAGAAGGGGAATCAGGGTTTGTAGAGATACCATTCAAAACTTCCTGTATTCGATGTAGAAGTTAAGATCCCCGACATCCAACACAGGATGTAGATCCCCTGTTCACTGCAGGGCCAGAAATCATCTGGAATAGAAATACAGGTTACTAACCTGTAACAGGAGTTCTAGGAGTGGTATATGTTGTTCATCCACACTTATTGGCAGGTTCCTTGCCGCTTTAAATCTTGCCGGAAGGTCTTCAAGCTGGCTCCTCCCACCCACCAGGGTGGTAAAACTCGGCTCAAGCCCCTTAGCGCCAGATCTAGCCGCTGGAAGTCAAGTCGCTGGCGCGCCGGGAGGTCGGGTGGGTTCTGTGGATGAAAATATATACCACTCCTAGAACTCCTGTTACAGGTGAGTCAACCTGTATTTCTAGGGACGGGATATGTTGTTCAAGCCACACTTATTGGCAGACTCCTAGCAGTTCTCCGGGAGGAGGGAGGCAAGGCGCACACCCCCTACTTAGGGAATAAGGACTGGAGAACAGAGGTCCCAAAACTAGCATCCCGGCGTGACTCTAGGTGGATGTGGTAATAGGTAATGAAGATGTATGCTGACTTCCAGGTAGCAGCCCTGCAGATCTCCTGGATAGGGACGTCCCTAGAAGCAGCCACGGAAGCAGCAGTATGGCGGGTAGAATGAGCTCTTATCCTTTTGGGAGGCTCCATGCCCGCCAACCTATAGCAGAGATCTATGCAGGATGTGACCCACCTGCCTATCGTCCACTTGGCTGCAGGTCTGCCAGGTGCGGCTTCAGCGTAGGTGACCAACAGCTGGCAAACCTCTCCCCGAACTTCAGCCGTCCGCTCCTTATAATAAGACAGCGCTCTTCTAGGGTCCGGAGTATGGAGCCTATATTCGGCCTCCGAGGTGTGATTGGGGTAGAACACCGGCAGAGTCAACACCTGGTTAAGGTGAAACTCCGACATCACCTTCGGAAGGAATTTCGGGTGGGGGCGCAGGACAACCTTGTCCCTGTGGAAGACCAGATAAGGAGACTCGATGGAAAGCGCCTGGAGCTCTCCCATCCTTCTGGCTGACGTAATAGCCACCAAGAAGGCGGTCTTCCGCGACAGGTGAGAAATGTCACACCTGTGCATTGGTTCGAATGGCAAGCATGAGGCTTAGCATACCAGCAGTAGATCCCACGGAGGTGGAGGTTCTGCTGACTGAGGGGATATGTGATCAAGGCCTTGAAAAAGTGCCCGAACCTTATCCTGCACCACCGACTGCTTGCCGGCCCGCGCCCAGTAAGCAGAGGTGGCTGCCAGGTGCACCTTGAGGGTCATTGACCTAAGCCCTAGATGAGAAAGGGACCACAGGTAGTCCAGAATGCTAGCCAAGGAACAGGAGGAAGGGTCCAACCCCTTGTCCTGACACCAAATGGAGAATCTCTCCCATTTGAAGGCATAGCATTTTCTGGTTGACTCCTTACGGGATGCCTCAATGACGTTGAGGACCTCGTCAGAAAGACCCAAGGCCTGGAACTCTAGCTGCTCAGGAACCAGGCCGTCAGGTGCAGGGATTGAAGGTCTGGATGGAGTACCTTCCCCTTGTTGACTAAGATCAGGTCCGGGCAGGCTGGAAGCCGCCTCGGGAGCCTGGAGCTGAGGCTGAGGAGATCTGGATACCAGAACTGGCAGGGCCAGTCTGGGGCTACCAGAATCACCTGTGCCTGGTCCCTCTTCACCTTGAGAAGCACCTTGTGGATCAAGGGGAATGGAGGAAAGGCGTAGAAGAGGCCCGGGGTCCACGGCCTCGAGAAGGCATCCCCCGGCAGTGAGCCCTGCTGGGGGTGGGGGCAGGCGGAAACAGCCTCAGCTCAGATTCTCCTGGAGGCGAACAGGTCCACCTGAGAGGTGCCCCAGTGGGAGAACAGATCTTGTACTACCTCTGTCAGGAGAGACCACTCGTGAGATGCAGCGCCTATCTGGCTGAGGGCATCGGCCAGACTGTTTGAGGCTCCTGCCACATGGATGGCTAGGAGATCCGCCTCCAGGCTGATCATGAGAGACCAAGTTCGGAGAGCTTCCTTGCACAGGGGCAAGGAGTGCGTCCCACCCTGTCGGTTGAGGTAGTACATGGTCGTGGTGTTGTCCGTCTGGACCTGGACAACTTGACCCTGTACAGACGGAGCGAAGGCGGTGAGGGCTAGTCGGACCACTCGAAGCTCCAGCAGGTTGATGTGGCATCGAGACTCCTAAGGGGACCAGAGGCCATGGGCTCTGAGCTCCCCCAGATGGGCACCCCAACCCATCAGAGAGGCGTTGGTCGTCAGAGTAACCGTTGGCTCGGGGCGGACAAACGGGATACCCTCCTGCAGATGAACTGGAACGAGCCACCACTGGAGGCCGTTCCACATCTCCTGGGTCACTGTCACTGGCTGGTCCAGAGGACCGGAGCGCTGTGACCATTGGCAGGCCAGCCCCCACTGCAGGGGACGCATATGCCAGTGGGCCCAACGGACCACGCTGGTGCAGGCCGCCATGAGGCCCAGAAGGCACAGGAAGTCCCAGGCAGGGCACAATTGCCCTACCAGAAATGATTGGGCAAAGGAGGAAAGGACCTCGGCCCTGTCCGCCGGGATGAACTGAATCACCTGCGATGGCACGAGTTCCGACTTGGCCTTGTTGATGAGGAGGCCAATCTAAGAGCAGACCTGAAGGGCCAGATCCCTGGACCACTCCACCTTCAACCTGGAGGGGTCTGCAATCAGCCAGTCGTCCAGGTAAGGGAACACCTGGACCCCTCGGCACTGCAGGAATGCTGTCATCACTGCCCTGCATTTGGTGAAGACCCTGAGAGCTGGAGAGAGGCCGAAGGGCATGGCCTGGAACTCGTAAAGGGATCCCTCTGCTCTGAAGCAGAGGAATCGCTGGTGAGACGGACAGATTGGGACGTGAAAGAACGCGTCCTGAAGGTCCAGAGAACAGAACCACACGCCTCGTTCCAAGGATGGAATGATCTGAGCCAGAGTGACCATCCTGAAGGTGTGAGACCTTAGGAACTTGTTCAGGTCGTGTAGGTCGAGAATGCGGCACCAGCACCCCGTCCGTTTTGGGACCAGGAAGTACTTGGATACAAACCCTGGGTCTGGAGGGGGGTCCGCCACCTCCCTGATCACCTCCTTCTGGAGGAGCAAGGCAATGTCGGCTCGACGAGCTGACAGAGAGGCTGCGGAACCCGTAGCCCTCCGTGGGGCGACGGCTTGATAGGAGGGGAACTGCTCGAATTCCAGAGGCAGACTCCTGCCTACCACTTCCGACACCCAGCGGTCTGTGGTGATAGCGGACCAGGCGGAAAGGAAGTGGCAGAGCCGTCCTCCACGGGGTGAACCCGGGGAGGGATGTGAGGTTAGAGCGACATCTCAACCCGATCACTGAGCGGAAAACTGGAGGAAGGGCGGCCGAGCCACCTAGCCTTTTCCCTCCAGGCTTCCTGCTGGAGGAAGCAGCAGGCTTGGCTTTGGGGTGCCAAGCATGAGCCTGCTGGCCTTGATGCTGGTGTTGCCGGGCGACGGCCGCAGAGGCTGAAGGGACGAAAGAGCTTACGCTGCTGCTGCGCCTTTGTCCCTGGACGGGACTGACCGTCCAAGGTGGCGCTGGACTTCTCGATCCGTTGGAGATGACCCTCCACCCCGGGCCCGAACAAGTCGGTACCCAGGAACGGGACGTCTGCCAGCATGTGCTGGGTATCAGCCGTAAAGGTGCAGATCCGCAGCCAAGCTCTGCGGTGCATGCCCACTGCGGACGGTACTGACCGGGCACACGAATCAGCAATGTCCAATGAAGTTTGGAGCTGCCGTTTAGCTACCGCCCTTCCCTGATCCCGCACCTGCTTGACCGTCGTCTGAGGTCAGCCGGGAGATGAGGAATCACCTCATCCAGGGAGCCCAAAAGGGCATGTGAAAAGTGTGCCATTAGAACGGCCAAGCTAGCCTGACGAAGGCCTAGGGAGGAAGCAGCATATACCTTCTGTCCTGAGTAGTCCAATTTCTTGGACTCCTTATCGGGCAGTTTGTCCACATCCCGAGCGTTCCCGGAACACCGGAAAACACTATCGGTCACTAACCCCTCCGCACAGGGGTGCTCCGAGAAACTGGAGAGTGAACGGGTAGGGACTGCATACTTTCGAGCCATCCTGGCCGAAGGTGCGGGACAAGATGCTGGCCGCTGCCACAGCTCCAGGGCCGGGCCAACAATGGCTTCGGCCACTAGAAAGGCCTCTGTAGGGAAATCCCCTAGGTCCAGTATCTCCATGAGGGGATACTTGGCCCATTTTGAAACGGGTTCAAGCTTCATCCCAGTGGACTCCGAGATGAGCTGAAGCATTCCCAAAAATGAGGATGGGCTCTCATCCACCGACTGACCCCCTGCAGACTCCAGGTCAAGCGGCCTGGAGAACAAGGAGTCGTCGTCTTCAGACTCCGAGGAGTCTGCGAACAGCTGCCGAGCACCTGAGCCACCCTCCACGTGCCGAGATCGATCAGGAGTGAGGGTGACCAACAACCTATGGGGCCTGCCCTGACCCGACTGAGAATCCTTTGGTCGGGGCCCCAGTCTTCGGTTGTGGAGGCGGAGGTTCCACCACAATGGGTGGAGCAGCCAGTTTTGGCCGAACAACTGGTGCCGGTCCCGTTTCTCAACTACGAGGGGTTGTTTCGGCCGCTCAGGTGACAGCACTTAATTGCCGGAGAAGGCGACGGAGTCAGCTTATTCCCGGACAATAAGAGCTGCTGCCACATTAAATCCTCGTAGCACCAACGCAACTTGCGCTGGAGCCTATCCTCCAAAGAGGATGATGAGGATGAGCGGCGACGCCGCTTTCCATGGTGCCGAGACAGAGACTGCTGACGTCGGCAGGACCGGCTGGACCTGGAAGAGGTCAGAGACCGAGACCTTCGGGGATTCCTAGGGTGGGTCAGAGAGGGGACGGGGGAAACTCGCTCCTCCCTCGGCTCAGGGACCTTAACCAGGGACTCCGGCACAGGAGGCACAGGCAAGTCCTCGGTTTCCACCGGGGGGAACCGGTGAAGTAGGGTTGCCGGCATCACCAGTCGACAAACCGTCCGACGGGTCGATAAAAATCTCGACTGCGTCGACGGGTGTCTCGGCTGGCTGACCTGACGGGGACACCGTGAAGCCAGCTGCCTTAGACGCAAACCTCGACCAAAGTCGAAAGTCGACCATCCGTTGAAGGGAATCTCTCCCGCTCCCACGAAAGTCGACGGTGGGACTTACCTTTTGAGTCCTTCTTCTTGGACCGACTGGAATGTCCCGATGGTCCTTCTCCCTTGGACAGGGATTGGCAAAGCTCCTTAAAGGAAGCCATATATGATGAGCCCAAGGAGAGCAGGATAAATGCCGCGACCAAGGAGGAAGAAGACACAGCCTGGGCGGCCTCCACCTCGAGGGCGATCATCTGCTCCAACTGTTCCGCCGAGCCCGCTGCCACGGACACTGCCCAACGGGCCTTCTTCGACTTGACCAGCGGATACCGTTTTTCAGGGCGCCCCAGAAGAAGTCGAGCAGCGCAGTCCTCCAAGACCGTAGCCGAAAAGGAGTTGCACAAATCACAAGCCTGCGAACTGTGGCCAAGCCCTAGGCAGTAGACACACGTGGAGGGCGGGTCAGTCCGTGACATCTTCTGCCCACAGGGGCACCGACGAAAGACAGGAGTTGATTTGTCCATCGCAGCCGCAAGGGAAAAAGAAGACCGAAGTCTTGTAAATTTGAGAATTAGTTTTGGGGTTAACCGAAATGTGGATCCAGGCCTAAAACGCAGAGCGCTAAGGAGGGAACCTGAGCTTCCAAGCGGTAAGGAAGATCTGGCGTCGTGGGGCAGAGCAGAGAGTTTTACCACCCGGGTGGGTGAGAGCAGCCAGCTTGAAGACCTTCCGGCAAGATTTAAAGTGGCAAGGAACCTGCCAATAAGTGTGGATTGAACAACATATCCATGTCCCTAAAACCCTTGGTTTCTCTCTTAAGAGGGAACCGGTTCCATAGCAGGCTTTTGAAATAATGACTGAATTTCTTCCTTCAGACAAGTAGCCCAGAGAGTAACACAAAGGAGGCAGAGGATTATCAACAACTCCAGAGCATGCCCCCTTGCAATGATCTCCAGTACCCACTTGCCTTTTGATCTTTCTCCATGGTTTGAGATGCAAGAAGAGTCTGCCCCCAAACTAATCCTGGAGGAAACACTGGGATTGGGACTGTCTCCGAAGATAGTCATGCGGGCAGGTGGTGGCAGTGCCACTGTTACCGACTACTCTCACGCTTTTGCATGTGCACTCGGGAGGGACCTGAAAGGGCCACCTCCTCTGCCACAACCTTGCGGACAGTAGGCATGGCTACCTCTGTCAGCAAGCTGACAAAAGGATACTCTCCCATGCCCCCAGACAGGAGTGGGATACAGGAATCTAACTGACCTTATAGTAATTTTTGATGTCTGAAGACCTCTTAGGGTTTCTTCAACAACATAACCAAAGAATTCTGTCTCTCTAAAAGGGTCATTTAAAACTGCATCTTGCACATCATTTGCAAAACCAGCAACTCTGAGTCATGAAATCTCCTCATACAAATGCCAAAAGCAGCAGCACTAGAAGAAGCATCAGAGATTTCATAGGATGAGTGGAGCAAATGTTTACCAATCTTAGCACCAGATGATAACTCATTTTTGGTGGAGCTCTCATGTGAAGTCTAGGCTGCAGCTTTCCACAACCTATTTTGATACTTGATCATATGGGCCTTGTAGTTTGCAAATCTAAGGCCTAGTGAGGCAGAGGCATAAGTACACATCCGTCACATCTCTCAGTCACATCCAGCCTCTTAAGATTCTTTATCAGGAGGCAAAGTATTCATGTGTCTACTGTAGGTACATTAGACCAATGATATACATAATGTAATATAAAGAAAAATGTCTATTTGTTTTGTTGGTCAATCTTGTTATTCTAACATTTGATGGTGCTCTATAGAGCAACCCCCTTCCCATGTTGAATGATGTATATAATGTCATATAAGGAAATATGTCTTATCGTCCGATTGTAAATTCTTGTATCCAACATTTGATTGTAAAAAAAATCTCTTGTACTCTACAAATCCCACCCTATGTAACCACACAATGTAAGGTTTTCTGTAAATTTTATTTACCTGTAACTAATCCTGGGTCGCCCCTGAAAAAAGGACCTGTATTGGACTCAGTGGGCCTACCCGATCAACAAACTTAAATAAATAAATGCATCATGAACAGCAATTATGACTAGAGTCAGTTGCTGGTTGGTTAGAATAATACATTTAGCAGATGGGGCTAGATACTGCTTATCAGCCTTTCTGGGTACTGCAGACAGTGAGTCTGGTATGTACCATGCATCAAAGATAGCATCCTCTAACGCAGGATATATAAATTATAGTTATATAATAACTTACTGTAACAGTAGATCTTCGAGAGAGGTTCCTTCAGTAGATCATCACATATAGGACTAGCGCCACCTGGCGTCTGAACCGCACGGCAGACTTTTTCAGCAATACCTGATGGGGGACTGCCCACCCGACGTCATGTGACTGATGTCGGTGTGACCCTATACAGTGGGCGGTCCCCACGCACACTCTCCAGTTCTCCCGCCAGAGACCTAAAAGGCCTAATGGGAGAAGGAAACAGAGTCTGGAGTCCCAAAAGAAAATGGGGGAAGGGGGGAGGGAAAAAATATGACCTACTGAAGGAACCTCTCTCGAAGATCTACTATTACGTTACGTTCTTACGTAACTCTGCTATCTTACTCCGAGAGGGTTCCTTCAGTAGGTCATCACATATAGAACTGAATCCCAAGCAGTCCCTCTAAAGAGAGACCAAGAGAAACATGGGAGGAGGAGAAACTCCAGCAGAAAAACTGAGTGGAACCAGCCTAGGACAGAAGGTCCTGCAGGACAGCTAGGCCAAAACCTGCTAATGTTTGGTGAAGGTGCGGACAGAACTCCAGGATGCTGCTGCGCAAATATCTGCTGCAGAAATATTATGCAAAAAAGCTGCAGATGCAGCCATGCCCCTAGTGAAATGACCTCTGACAGACCCTGGCAGAGACTCATCGTACTTCTGATAACAGAAGCAGATGCAGTTGGCTAACCACTTGGACAGACACTGCTTGGAGATGGCTTCCTCCAAGGACTTGAGGGCGAATGAAACAAAGAGTTGGTCATCCTTCCAGAAGTCTTTGGATCGATGGATACAGCACCGAAGGATATAGTGCACATCTAATGTGTGCAGGAGTGCCTCACCTCTATTCACAGTGACCGAATAGTAAGCAGGAAGTTCCACTGTTTGGTTCAGTGTGAACTCCGACACCACCTTAGGCAAAAACTTAAGAATAGTTCTGAGGACCACCCTATCCCTATGAAAAATCAAATAAGGCTCCTTGCACACCAGAGCCTGACGTTCAGAAATTCTTTGAGCAGAAGTAACCGCAACCAAAAACAGCACTTTCCAAGAAAGACAGCGCAAATCACAGCTCATCGCTGGTTCAAAAGGAGGAAGAGTGTGCTTCTCCAAAGCAAAATTTAAATCCCAAGGTGCTGACGGGTTGCGGATGGGGGTTTTCAAATGGGGAATCCCTTTCAGAAAGGTTTTGGAGACCTCCAACTGAGCCACAGGTTTGCCATCCACAAGCATGTGGTATGCCGAAATAGCCGATAACTGGACTTTTAAGGAGGCACAGGAAAGACCCGAATCCAAAAGGTGAAGGAGGTCTTCCATGATCTGTGGGGCACAACAAGAAAGGGGTCCCAACCTTTGGACGTCGCCCAAATGGAAAAACGTTTCCACTTCATGGCATAAGTGGAACAAGCAGAAGGTTTTCTAGCCTCTACCAAGACTTGGGCAACCCCGTTGGAAACCCCAAAGCCAGAAATCGCTATGTCTGTAGGAACCACGCATGCAGATCCAGGGTCCTGAGCCCTGGATGCACCAGACGGCCTTGATTCTGTGTCCAGAGGTTGTGAGTCAATGGAAGTGGAATTGGGGGTTCCTGTGACAACTGTTGCAGAAGCGGGAACCAAATTTGTCTAGGCCAGACAGGGGCAATGAGGATCATTTGTGTCTTCTCTGCCTGGAGTTTGAGGAGAACCCCGTGTAGAATGGGAAATGGAGAGAAGGCGTACAAAACTTTTCCTGTCCAAGAAACAGACAATGTGTCGTGTCAGAAAGCACCATGCCCTGGAACGAGTGAGCAAAAACTGTGACGTTTTCCACTGGATGGAGAGGCAAAGAGGTAGGGTTCCGGACGCCGCCATCTTAGAAATAAGGAATCTGTCACTTCCTGATTTAGTTCCCATTCGTGGCTGAGGGTCTGAGACCGGCTGAGACTGATCGCCAGGACGTTTTGCACTCCTGGAACACGCACTGCTGTCAGAGACAGGCCGTGCTGGACTGCCCAGTTCCACACTCTCATCGCCTCCCTGCAAAGGGGGTACGAGCGAGTTCCTCCTTGTTTGTTGATGTACCAGATGAACGACATGTGGTCTGTCTAGATAAGCAGTAATCCCCTGGGAAGAAGTGTCTGGAACGCCTTAAGAGCGTACAAGACTGCTCTCATCTCCTAAACATTGATTTGTAAAGACATCTCCAAGCTGGACCAAAGTCCTTGGGCTTGGTGTTTCCCCAAATGGGACCCCCAAATGAGGTTGGAGGCATCCATAGTTAAGGATGCCTGAGGGGCTGGGCTCCTGAAGGGGAGACCTAAAGACAGATTGGAGGGATCTCTCCACCAATTCAAGTCTTTCTGAAGAGCTGACGAAACTAGGACTGGCTGGTCTAGATCATCCTGGAGTTGATCCCACTGTACTCACAAAGACCACTGAGTGACTCTCATGTGTAACCTTGCAAGGGGAACTGTGGAGATGGAGGCCGCCATCAGTCCCAGCAACCTGAGAATCTGACGTGCTGAGAGGGTTCTGGAGGAGGCTACTGAGGAAGCCAGAGAAATTAGAGCCTCCCTCCTGACTGGAGGAAGGAAGGCTCTGCTCTGGACAGTGTCCAAAACTGCCCCAATAAACTGTAAACTCTGGAAGGGAGTAAGGGACGACTTGGGGATACTGACCGTAATCCCCAGTCTGCGGAAGATATTCAGAGTAAAGGCTAAGGCCTCCAGGAGAGACTCTATGGACTGAGCTGAGAACAGCCAATCATCCAGGTAGGGGGAAACTGCTATGCCCCGATGACAAAGGACAGCCACCACCACCGCTAGGCACTTGGTAAAAATCCGAGTTGCCAAAGAAAAGCCAAAGGGGAGAGCCCGAATCTGGAAATGCTCACCTTGGAAGGTGAACCGCAAGAAGCAGCAGTGGCTGGGGAAGATCGGGATGTGCAGGTAAGCATCCTGCATGTCCAGAGCCCAAAGCCAATGATTCTCCAGGAGGAGAGGAAGGAGGCTCTGAAGGGTTACCATCCTGAATTTTTTGTACTCGACAAACAGACTGAGACTGCTTAAGTCAACAATGGGTCTCAGGTCTGCTGTCTTTTTTGGAACCAGGAAGAAATGGGAGTAAAATCCCTTTCCCCTTTGATGGAGGGGAACTATCTCTACGACTTTTTTGAGCAATAGAGACAGAATCACTTCTCCTACAAGAATTGCTTGGTCTCAAGAGTAGGACGAACTTCTGTGAGGTGAATCTGGAGGAAGCTCCAGAAGCTCTAAAGTGTGTCCTTGGGACACTAATTGCAGGACCCATGCATCGGAGGTGATGCTCTGCTACTCCTGCATGTGGAGAGCAAACCTCCCCCCCACTGGCTCCTCGCACTGAGGCTGAGGTGGGGTAAGCGAGTCAGGACGAGCAGGGGGAGGAACCCTGTACGTCGCTGAGTTTTGGAGGCGGGGGGTTAAGGTACCTGTGGTCTTGCGCTTGCCCTGGCAAGAAGACTGGGTTTCCTTCCTCTGCCTCCAGGTTCTCTTCCGAAAGGGCTGCTGCTGTTTGAGTGCCCAATCGGTACATGGACCGCACGGATCTCAGAGCTTGACCTCGGTCCTGAAGATCCGTGATGATGTCTTTGGTGTCCCCACCAAAAAGCACCGAACCCCTGAAGGGGCGACTTGAATCGCAGTCTGAATCTAGATAGTGAGGCCAGAAATGTGAAGTCAGGCCTGCCTTCTAAGGGAGATAGCAGTAGCGGAGGTGAAAGCCATGGAGTCGACAGAGTCATAGGAGGCTCGCAACGCATGCCTGCAAGAGACTTTGGACAGGTGGATATCCTTGAGATCCGAGGAATCCATAGCCTGGACTCGGGCCTCCAACATGGCCAAGGTGGATTTTTGGTGGGTCACCATATGGACCACATAACTGAGGGACTATAAAGCACATGTGGCCGAAAAAAAATTTTTTCTCCTGTACTGGTCTATCTGCCTCGACCCTTCATCGAGAGGAGAAGTGCTCATGTGCTTGGGAGCTGCAGAGCAGTCATGAGCAGCAGAAATCACCACGTAGTCAGCCTATGGATGTGTGTTAAGAATGGGAGCATTCTTGGGCGCCCAGTATGTCCTGTCGGCCCTCTTGGGGACAGCCGGGATGGAATGAGGCATCTACCAGACCGTAGTGGTGAGGTCCTATCCAAGGAGGAACAGGAATCGATGTCAGAGACTCCAGGTCAAGGTGCTCAGAAAGTCTCTGACGCATGGGATCCTGTTCCTCAGACTTCCAGTTAAAATGCTGTTGCATGGACCTCAGCAGGTGCGAAAAGGAAGGATCCTCGGTGGGGGGGATTTGGGAGAATCCTTGCCTTTGGGGACCGGGGACTCATGGTCCGAGGGCTCCTCCGACAAATCGTCTCCCGAATCCGGAAGGTCTCCAAGGACTGGAAGGGAGATGTCCTGGTGAGTAGTCCCCCTGACGTGAACGGTGGATGGGGTCAAGCTCACTGGGGAAGGGGACCTAGGACAGCGGGGAAGTGGGAGTCTGCTCTCTAGGGCCATAACCAGCTCCGATTGCGCCTTCTGCCACCAAGACTGAATCAGAGTCTTGAAATCTGGCTACAGAGGTAGAAGAGGGGGAGGTGGAGGCGGATGTGGGATAGCCTGGGGAGGAGAGTGGTA
Organism: Neoceratodus forsteri; assembly: GCA_016271365.2. Taxonomy (NCBI): domain Eukaryota; kingdom Metazoa; phylum Chordata; order Ceratodontiformes; family Ceratodontidae; genus Neoceratodus; species Neoceratodus forsteri. Next base: position 263,722,601 of record CM057451.1, on the reverse strand, counting down.
CCCCTGGTATCCCGGAAACCCAAAACCAGGGTATGGAGAGTAACCTGGGTAGAAGTGTCCCGCACCGCTCCAGTCTGGAGGCGGACCTGCCGGCGGAAGGTCCAAGGGGTACCCCGAAGGGTAACGTGGGACTGTGTGGGGTCTTGCATAAAGGCCTAAAGACAGGGGGTCTGACGAAGACGGAACCCATGCAGGGCCTGCCGAAGTATAAAAAGGAGGCAGTCCCGGCACGGCGGGACCCGAAAGGGATTCAACGGTGGGACCTGGTCCGCTGGAGGGGCTGATGATGGAGGTGGACATGAGGGCCCAGGCACGGAGACCACCGTCGTTGTAGGGTCCGGCAGAGGGATGAATCTCGCTGGATCCGACGGAGGAGGACCATCCGGCGTCGAAAGGGTCGCCAGGATGGAATCCATCCTCCCTGAAGGGACAGGAGGTGACTCCAGTGAATGGACAGACTGCAGAGGAGGGATCTCTATCCCTCAGACCCCAGAGGGTGAGCAGGGAATGGACCCGGAGCAGTGTTCGTCATCCAGGGCCGCCGGACTGTCATCTCCGGGGGTAGCGGCCACCGAGGGACTTGCTACCGGTGGAGGATGGGGGGAGAGGGGCAGTCTCCCCCTGGCTCGTCCAGAAGTTAGGTTGGCTGCCGTTAGGCCCGGATGGGAGAGCTGTGTCTGTGACATCGACGGCGGACTGATCAGACATAGCTGGGCAGGAGGGGGCAGAGCATCCTGCCGACTTAAAAAGGTGGAGAGGCTTGGGGAGCCAACTTACCAACGGCTGGGCGATACCCAGAGGAGCCGGGGACCAACTTAACGGCTGATGCGGCGATCCTCTTACTCACCACAGAGGATTTCCCAGACTTACCTGGGTCCCGTGCTGCCGACTGCTGCTTCGGCGGAGGTGGTGGGGAGAGGCCTTGCTGGTAAAGGGCCTAGAGGCCTCGGCCTGAGAACCCTCCACAGGGCATTCACGCTCCTTATGTTTCTTTCGGTGCTGAGAAGGGGAAGAAGATGATTCATGAATGCATTCCATTTGTTTCTCTAGGGACGCCAGCCAGGTCTTCAAGAGCTGGGCCTCCAGAGCCTGCTGCCTCCTCTTGCACATAGCCTGGTTAAAGGGCTGGCAGTCAGCGCAGGACGAGGCTGGATGGTCCAGGCATTAACAGAGAACACACAACACGTGGCAGTCTTTGTGTGGAATTTGCATGCCACAGGATTGACACTTTTTCTTTGGTGAAGACATAGAGCAAAAAAGGGAAGGTAGAATTTGCTACCCACCAATGAACTTTCAATGGCGATCGCTGAGTAAGTCTACCGCGAGGCGACAGCGGAAAAGAACTGGAGGGCGGGTGTGGGGACCGCCCACTGTACAGGATCACACTGTCATCGGTCACGTGACGTCGAGTGGTCAGGTATTGCTGGAAAAGTATGCCATGTAGTCCAGACACCAGGTGACGCTAGTCCTATATGTGATGATCAACTGAAGGAACCTTCTAGAAGTAAGATGTGGAAATATAATGGAGAGGAAGCATGGCACCTCCAAAAATCCCACAAGGTTTCTTTCTGTGGAGTCTTCCTTTTCCACAGCCAAACCCATGACGTTTGCATTTGCTGCATCATGGCTTGAAAACTAGGATCCTCAGGAGGAGACCTCAGGGTATATACCACCGAGTCCTCACTGCAGGATGAGAGCAAAACTAGAGCGAGGTGCTATATATTATTCTCCCACACATTTCCCCTCTAAATCCTCCTCTAACACTATGAGATCAAGATTATTTTCTACCTCGTTGTCAATGTCCCTACCGACAACGGGAGCCATAGAGTACACCAGTGATACCGGTGGTTGCTGAGGATGATGATTCTGGGATGTTCTGGTAGCAAGCGTTGATGGTGCTTGAGAGCTCTGAGGCCCCATCAACAGGATAACGTCCTGCATAAATAAGCCAAGCAGAATGCATCATATAATCTCTGAACACAATGCCAGCAAAACGTGAGAGTCAATGACCTGGACAGGGCCTGGGAATAGTTGTGTTAACAACAGCCATGGCCTGATGACAATGGCATCCTAATGTCCACAGGAGGCATGCCTAAGCCAGACCAAGACCTTGGTGTTTCAGACAGTCGGGGGGGGCCTGAAGTCACCACCACCAAAGCAGTTGATGACAAATTAGAATTACACTGTCTCACCAGCAACTGGGACCTTGTAGGTGAAGTGGATTTCTCCTTATCTTTATGCTTGTGGCCAGACAAAGAGGGCAGCTGTGACTTCAACCATTCCAAGTCACAGTCCTTCGACTTCAGCAGTTCTTTCTCAGCAGAAAGCAAGGCTGCAACAAATTTTGGTTCCTATTCCTTCTCCATGGAAGTTTTAACGTGAAGCAAAATTTTCTACAGCTTACATACAGCATCGCCTTGTAGCCTGGTTGAAGCTCTGGCAAATCATTGAATCATAGAAGCTTGACGGCAGAAAAGGACCATATCGGCCCATCTAGTCTGCCCTTCCCCCCCTCTACATCTCCCCCTCCCTGCCAGCCCCCGTCCTCCCCCGATACTCAGCCTCATATGCTTGTCCCATTCCCTCTGGAATTCTTCCAACGATTTAACCCCCACCACTCCGTCTGGTAGTCTGTTCCAGGGCTCCACCACCCTCTCCATGAAGAAATGCCCTTTTACACTGCCCCTGTATCTTTTTCCTTGCAGTCTGAGGCTCTGCCCTCTAGTTCTGCCCTCCTCCTTCCTCTTACATAAACTCTCTTCTCCCACTTTATTAAGCCCTAAAGTTTCAATCGTGTGTCCACGTTCCTTGTCTCCAGTGTGTACAGATCCGGCTCCTTACACCTCTGCTCGTATGTCTTTCCCTGCTTACCCTACACCATCTTGGTTGCCCTTCTCTGAACCCTCTCCAACGCATCTATATCCTTGTGGAAATGTGGCCTCCAGAAGTGAACACCATACTCCAGGTATGGCCTCACCATGGCTTTGTAAAGGGGCATTATTACCTCCATCCTTCTGTTAGTAATGCCCCTGCCTATGCATGACAACATTCCATTGGCCTTTCCCGCTGCCCTGCTACACTGGATTCCTACCTTAAGGTTCGAGGAGACTATGATCACCAGATCCCTCTCCTGTTCTGTTACTTTGATTTTCTCACCACCTAGTGTGCACCCTGCTCTTCTGTTCCTACTCCCCAAGTGCATCACAGCGCACTTCTTGGCATTAAATTTCAGCTGCCATGTCCCAGACCACTTCTCAAGTGTCTTTAAGTCCTCCCTTACTTCCTCCACCTCCTTGGGGTGTCCACCCTATTGCATATGTTCGTATCATCAGCAAATAGGCACACCCTCCCCCTCAAACCCTCCACAATATCACTAATGTAGATGTTGAAGAGAAGCAGACCCAAGACTGACCCCTGTGGCACTCCACTCTTCACCCTCGCTGTCCTGGAGTGCACCCCATTTATCACCACCTTCTGAGTTCCTTCTGCCAGCCAGGCCTCCACCCAGCTTCTTTTCCCACCCAACCCCAGGATTTCCATCTTGCTCACCAGCCTTCTATGGGGGACAGTGTCAAAGGCATTACTGAAGCCCAAATAGGCCACGTCCACTGCCCCCTTGCCCCCCCCCCCGTCAATCACCTGAGTCACCCAATCAAAGAACTCACTTAGGTTTGTCTGGCAAGACTTCCCCTTCATGAAGCCACGCGGTCTGCTGTCCTGTAAGCCACTCTCCTCCAGGTAATCCACCACCCTCTCCTTGATTAATACCTTCACTATCTTCCCCACCACTGACGGGAGGTTGACAGGTCGATAGTTCTTCTTCACCTCATTACCACCTTCCTTGTGTAAAAGCGCTACGTCCACCCTCTTCCAGTCCTCCGGCTATCTCCCCATATCCAGGGACAAGTTGAAGTGCCTTGTCAAGAGTGCTGCAACTCCTCCTTCAATTCCCTGATCACCCTGGGAAATAAACAAGTCTGCATGCTGTGAGACAGGCCCAAGCACCTCACAGACACCTCACATGTGTGTCTTCTTTGTAATAGACACCTCGCGTGTCTTCTTTGTAAATTTTATCCCTGCACTGATAACACCAAAATACACAGGTTACTCACCCGTAACAGTAGTTCTAATAGTAGTGTATGTTGTTCATCCACACTTGTTGGCATGCTTCTTTCCCTTTAAATCTTGCCAGATGATCTAAAAGTTGGCTCCTCCCACCCAACTGGGTAGTATATGCCTCGGCTCCGCCCCTTGACGCCAGATCTTGTCCGCTGGAAGCAGAGGTTGCGCGTCAAAGCCAGGGAGGTCAGGTGAGTCAGCATTGATGAACATCATATACCACTCCTAGAACTACTGTTACAGTGAATAAACTGTGTTTCTAGGGTATGGATATGTTGTTCTTATCAACACTTGGTGGCAGACTCCTAGCAGTTCTCTGGGAGGAGGGACGCAAGGCGCACTCCCCCCCCCCCCCACCAAACTTAGGGAACAGCGGCTGGAGAACTGAAGCCCCAAAACCAGCATCCCGGTGTGACTCAGGTCGATGTTGTGATGGATAATGAAGGTGTTTGCTGACCTGCAGGTAGCAGCCCTGCAGATATCCTGGATAAGGATGTCCCTAGAAGCAGCCACCGATGCAGCAGTATAGCGGGTAGAATGAGCTCTTATCCCTACAGGAGACTCCTTGCCCGCCAACCGGTAGCAGAGATCAATGCAGGATGTTATCCATCTGCCAATCGTCCGCTTGGCTGCAGATCTGCCAGGTATGGCTTCAGCGTAGGTGGCAAACAGCTGGCGAACCTCTCCCTGAACTTCAGCCGTTCGCTCCTAATAATAAGAAAGTGCTCGTCTCGGGTTCAAAGTATGAAGCTGGTACTCGGCCTCCGAGGTGTAATTGGGTTAGTACACCGGCAAAGTCAACACCTGGTTGAGGTGAAACTCCAACATCACCTTCGGAAGGAATTTCGGGTGGTGTGCAGGGCAACCTTGTCCCTGTGGAAGGCCAGATAGGGAGACTCGACAGAGAGCACCTGTAGTTCCCCAGTCCTTCTGACTGACGTGATAACCACCAAGAAGGCGATCTTCCACGACAAATGTGACATCTCACACCTGTGCATCAGTTTGAATGGCTTTCCCATAAGCTTTGCCAAAACCAGCAGTAAATCCCACGGAGGTGGTGGTTCACGCACCGGAGGGAAAATGTGGTCGAGGCCTTTAAAGAAACGCCAGACCACCTTTTCCTGTGCCGTCTGCTGACTGGCCGGTGCTAGGTAAGCAGAGACGTCTGACAGGTGCAGCTTAAGGGTCATAGACCGAAGACCTCCTTTGGAGAGGGACCAAAGGTAATGAGGATGCTAGCCACCAGACAGGACAAAGGGTCCAGGCCCTTGCCCTGACACCAAATGGAGACTCTCTTCCATTTGAAGGTATAGCACCTCCTGGTCGACACCTTCCTAGATGCCTCAGCCGCATCGAGTACATCACTGGAGAGACCCAAAGCCTGGAACTCTAGCCACTCAGGAACCAGGCTGTTAGGTGCAGGGACTGAAGGTCCAGATGGAATCCCTTCCCCTGATTAACAGAGAGCAGCTCAGGAGCCTGGTGCTGAGGCTGAGGAGATCTGGATACCAGAACTGGTGGGGCCTGTCTGGGGCTACCAGGATCACCCTTGCCTTGTCCCTGACCTTGAGGAACATCTTGTGGACCAAGGGAAGGTGTAGAAGAGGCCTGGGGTCCACGGCCTCGAGAAGGCATCCCCCTGCAGAGAGCCCTGCTGAGGAGGGCAGGCATGAAACAGCCTCAGCTTTGTGTTCTCCCTAGAGGCGAACAGGTCCACCTGAGGGGTGCCCCACTGGAAGAACAGGCTGTGAGCTACCTCTAGATGGACAGACCACTCATGGGACACCTCGCCAACACAGCTAAGGTTGTCCACCAACTCACTGGAGTCTCCTGCCACATGAATGGCTAGAAGATCTGCCTCCAGTCTGCTCATGAGGGTCCAGACGTGGAGCGCTTCCCTGCACAGAGGCCAGGAGTGCATGCCGCCCTGTTTATTGAGGTAGTACATGGTCATGGTAATGTCCATCTGGACTTGGACCACTTGACTCGAAGGAACAGAGCGACTGCAGCCACCATAAGCCGGACTGTTCAGAGCTCCAGCAGCCTGATGTGACATCGGGATTCCTCAAAGGTCCAGAGCCCATGGACCCTGTGATTCCCCATGTGGGCACCCCAGCCCGTGAGAGAGGTGCTGGTCATGAGGACGACCGTCGGCTTGGGGTGGACAAACGGGATCCCTCCCTGCAGATGTTCCAGGATGGTCCACCACTGAAGGGCGTCTGACATTTGCTGGGTCACAGTGATCAGCTGGTCGAAATGACCGTGTCACTGAGACCACTGCCTGGCCAGCTCCCACTGAAGGGCCCACTAGACCACAGTGGTGCAGGCCGCCATGTGACCCAGAAGTTGCAGGAAGTTCTAGGCAGGGCACAACTGCCCAACCAGAAATGATCGGGCAAAGGAGGAGAGAACCTCTGCCCTGTCCACAGTGAGCTGGGCTCTGGCTCGACAAGAGTGGAGCTCTACCCCGAAGAAGCAAATCACCTGCGAGGGCACGAGTTCCGACTTGGCCTCGTTGACCAGGAGGCCAAGGCTTAGGCAGGTGTGGAGGGCCAGAGCCTTGGACCTCTCCACCTCCAGTCTGAAGGTACCTGCTATTATCCAATTGTCAAGGTAGGTGTACACTCTGACACCTCGATGCCGAACGTGGGCCGCCACCACTGCAATGCATTTGGTGAAGACCCTGGGGGCCAATGACAGGCCAAACGGCATGGCCTGGAACTTGTAGAGGGTTCCCTCCACCCTGACGTGGAGCAACCTTTGGTGGGATGGATGGATGGACCGGGACGTGGAAGAACGCGTCCTGTAGATCCAGTGAGCAGAACCACATGTTCTGTTCTGAGGGATGGTATGATCTGGAACAGAGTTACCATCCAAAAGGTGACCAACCTGAGAAACTGATTCAGGTCGTGCACATCTAGAACGGGGCACCAGCCCCCCCATCCGTTTCGGGATCAGGAAGTACCTGGAAACGAACCCTGGGTTGACAGGGGGATCCGCGACTTTGATCACTACCTCCTTGCGGAGGAGTTGGGCATTGTCATCTCTGAGAGCCGACCGAGTATGGTTGGATACCTTTTCCTCCCATGGGGCATGGGCTCGGCTTGGAGGGTACTACTCGAATTCCAGAGGCAGATCCTGGCCGACCACTTCCAAGACCCACCTGTCCACTGTTACAGCGGACCAGGCGGAAAAGAAGTGGTGGAGCCGGCCCCCTACGAGAGGACCCAGAGTGGTCGTGACGGGCATGAGGGTGGCTGCCCCATCCTATCACTGCGCAGGCCTGGAGGATGAAGGGCCAGCAGCAGGGCCATCAGGACCTCTCCCTTCGGGCTTACGGGTCACTGAAGCCCCGAACTTGGGCCGAGGATGCCAAGATTGAGCCTGCTGCTGCTGCCCAGTTTGATACTGGGGCTGCTTGGCCGCAGGGGCAGAAGGCCAAAAGGCTTCTTCTTCTGTTGTTTTTTAGAACTCTAGGGTTCTTTCTGGGTGGAAGTAACAGAGTCCAAGGTGGCACTGGACTTCTCGATACGCTGGAGGTGACCATCAACTCCTAGATGGAACAAGTCGGTACACAAGAAGGGAACATCCGCCAGTTTGTGCTTGGTGTCTACTGTCAAGGTCGAGACCCTCAGCCAGGCCGTGCGGTGCATGGCGACTGCAGCTGCCACTGAACAGGCACAAGAATCCCTGATGTCCAGAGCCATATGGAGTTGCTGCTTAGCAACCGCTCGACCCTGGTCATGGACCTGCTTGACTGTGGTCTGAAGGTCCACAGGGAGATGAGGAAGCACCTCATCCAGAGAGCCCAAGAGGGCAAGGGAGACGTGTGCCATAATGACTGTTGAACTTGCCTGTCTGAGACCAAGCGAGGAGGCAGCATAGACCTTTCTGGATGAATAGTCCAATTTCTTGACTCTTTGTCCGGAGATCTATCCGTATCTCCAGAGTTGCCTGAGAGCTGAAACACAGACTCGGTCACCAACCCTCAGCCAAGAGATGCTGTGTAAACCCTGGGGGGCAATGGGAACTGCGTACTTGCAGGCCATGTGAGCGAAAGGCGCAGGGCAGGAGGCTGGGTTCTGCCAAGGCCTCAGATGGAGAATCCCCTTTTCTGAGGATGTCAGTCAGGGGGTATTTGGCCCGTATTTCGACAGGCTCCAGAGGCATCCCCGTTCAATCAATCAATCAAACTTTATTTAACCAGCCAGTTACATCATTGAGCAAGCTCATTTTCAAGATGGCCCTGGACACACAGGACATATTCGATAACAAGAGCATAACAGTTGATGCATAACAGACAGTAATACAGTGTAATAAAAGAAAGTCAATAAACAACATAGCTTAGCTTTGATGGCAAATACCGACATAGGCAATTAGCATAATCTGAATCTCAACATAGTACGGGGGAGGGAGAAGAAGGGAGACACAGAGAAGATTAGAGGGGATAAAAAAACCATGAGGGAGAAGGAGTGGGCAACCTAATAAGGTAATGGCCCCCAAGGAAGCTAGCTCAGTGCAGGAGGGTTGGTGCCAGGGGTATAGTGACCCTTATGGGATGCCGGCCGACAAGGGGACTAGAAGGGCCTGGTCCACTAAGGCTATGGAATTGGTTGGCCAGATGGGAAAGTGTTTACCTAAAGCAGTCACACACCGTATTCAAGCATCGGTTGAGCACCTTTCTGAACATGTATGGGCTAGGCAGGATGGAGACTTTAAGTGCTTTTTGCATGTTATTCCAAAGCGTTGGTAGAAGGGAGCTAATGGTAGTAGAGCCAAGACGTGTCCTGGTCCGTGGTATTTTAAAGTTGATAAAAAAGGAGTTCCTTATGCTGTAGGTAGTCTTTGAGCGCTCGAACAGTTCGCCGATATAGGGTGGCAGATTGTTTGACAGGGCCCAGAAGAGCCACAAGGGTGTTTTTTTGCCTCCTCAGGAAGAGGGATGGCCAGTCTAATGCTTGGCACAGCAAGCAATGATGAGTCTGTAGGGGCAGGCCAAGAACAAATCTCAATGCGCGATGATAGAGAGTATCCAGTTTTTGGAGCTCACGTTGAGGGCAGTGACTATAAAGAAAGACAACATAGTCAAGCAGGAGAAGGAAGGTTGTTTGAAGCAACCTCTTTCTAGCTTCCAGGGTGAATAGGTGTCATACGGTAGACTATACCGAGATGCTGTCTTGCCTTTTTAGATAACTCATTTAGGTGTACACTGAAGTTCAGTTTGGTATCCAGCCAGACTCCCAGATATTTGAATTTGTCCACTATTTCTTAAGGTACACCAAGGAGGGTGATAATCTGGGTGGTATTGGGGGCCTTCATAATGAGGGTGGAGGATGGCGAGATAACCATGGCTTTTGTTTTTTTGGCATTTAATAATAGCTTCAGAATCAGCAGGTTATGTTGGAGTGTGATAAAGTCCTGCTGTAGCTCCTTGTAGGCAAGATCAAGGGAGGGGTTGGTTGAATAGATGCCAGTGTCATCTGCAAAGAGGTGAACATTTCCTGCTAAAAGGCCAGAGTCGATATGGTTGATATAAAGGGCAAACAGGATCAGTCCTAGGATCGAACCTTGCGGGACGCCTCGTGGCAGAGTTTTTAATGGGGAGAGTTCATCTTGGCTTTTAATTTGCTGACTCCTATTTGTAAGGTAACAGCACAAACACTGTATTGCAGGGGGGTTAAACCAATGCATCCCAATGACTCAAGTAGCATGGAATGATCAACCATGTCGAATGCTTTGCTAAGGTCAAGGAAGAGTGCATAGATGTGCTGGTTATTGTCCAGGGTGTGTAACCAATCACTGGAAACTTTGGCTAGAGCCGACACGGTGCTATATTTGGGTCTGAACCCTGATTGAGCAGGGTTGAGGATGTTTTCACTATCCAAGTACTCCCTTAGTTGAGCACTGACGATTTTTTTCAAGAAGCTTGGATAATACAGGAAGCAGTGAAATGGGCCTGTAGTTGTTCAAGTCTGTAGAGTCTCCTGATTTAAACAAGGAAATAATGTGCGCAATTTTCCAACTATATGGCAGTTCCCCTTAGACTAGTGAGCAATTAAAAAGGTGGGCAATAGGTGCTGTCAGATAGAAAAAAACCTGCTTTTAGGAAAAATGGTTCTAACAAATCAGCAAACCCGCACTCCTTTTGATATCCAGTGAAAGTAGGAAGTCCTCCACCTGTTTATAGGTGACCCCCTTAGAACAAGTGGACTCCTTTAAGAACCTAGGCATTACTCTAGACCCAGCCCTTAATTTCCACCAACATATCCATCTCCTGTCTTCCACCCTTAATGTTAGGCTCGGATTGTTGTATCATTTCAAGCACTGCCTCACCCCAGATGTTCCGAAGCTCGCTGCCTCTGCCTCGGTCCTCTCACTACTTGACTATGGCCTATTCATCTATAGTGCTGCAAACATCTCGGCCCTTTATAGACTCTGTGTCTCCCTAAATAAAGCTTGTCGCCTTATACTGGGACGTGACCGTCTTACCCATACCTGCTCCCTCTATAATGCTACCAACTGGCTAAACCTTGACACTAGAATCCGGTTCCATACTTGCCTCATGGCCAAAAAGACTGCCCTCGGCCTCTCCCCTCCTGGGCTCTCCTCTTTAGTCCAACCAGCCCCAATGATTAACCATACACGTAGCTCTGACAAACCTCTCCTGTCGGTTCCCTTCTGCCGGACCTCCTAGTTCCAAAGGTCCTTCAATTACAGGGCCCCTTCTTGGATGAACTGCCTACCCGCTTCACTAGTGAACGAAAATAGAATTGGCCCCTTCAAAACATACCTCAGGGCCTACCTGAGGTCCTCAAATACCTGTGACTGCCAATGATTCTTGCCTGTATCCCTCCACATCTACCATTTGATTTCTAGCCCTCCCCACACTTTTCCCCGACTAGGGCCTCTGGCCTGCTTACCCCCTTGACCTGTTTTAAGTTGATGACTCTGTTATTTGTCTAAACTATAAATGTACCACTAAAGACTTGTGTGATTTTTACTAGCAACCAACTGTTAGCCTCACTGTTTTGTAAGTATGCTGGATTATGTACCTTGTTGAATTATTAATGTATTATGGGTTTTTTTTTCGACGTGGAACCTTTGTAAAGGCGTCTTTAACTCAAAGGTATATCCAAACTACTCAATAAAATAAAATACGATACCGGTCGGAACTTGAACAGGGGGCTGTCAGACCCAGGCGCAGAGGTCGGGCTAGGTATTGAGCTGGCATAGCAAGTGGTGCTCATTTTACTAACAGGCTACACGTCAAAGGACAGGCCTGCAGTTACGAAGTGGTTATTGAGCTGATCAAGGATCCATTGAATCGGAGATGAGACGGAGGTGCCCAGGAAGGATGTGAGACCTTCCTCCATTGACAGACTCATGGAATTGTCATCACACAGACGTGAATGCAGGTCCGAATCCGCGGACCCCCGAGTCTGGATACAGTGACCGACCACCAGAATCATTCTCGACCCACCGCAGATGGTCGGGAATAAGGGTGACTGACAGCCTGAGCAGGAAACCCTGAACGGGCCGAGACCCTTTGGCAGGAGCCCCTGTGGGAGGCTGCTTCAGTGGCACCACTAAAACAGGTGGAGAGGCCAGCTTTGGCAGAGTCGGGAGGGTCTTCACCGGCTCTGCAGGCAGAAGAACGGTGCTGACCGGCTCCGGAGGAGTTGGCATCGGCCTGGAGGGTGACAGCCAAGAGATCACCGAAGTAGAAGCCAGGGATGACTTCGGACCAGGCAGCAAGAGCTGTTGCCACATGAGGTCCTCGTAGCGACGGTGCAGCTTACGTCAAAGCCTCTCCTCACCCAAGGAGGACGAGGACGAATAGCGGCGTCGCCTCTTCTTAGAGCGATACTTATGAGACTTCCTCGGCCTAGCAATCAAGGGGGTCAGAGACCTAGAAGATGACTGTCGAGGGGACCGATGGGGCTTCTCAGAAGGGATGAGGAAGAAAGTACAGTTACGTAAGAACTTACCGTAACAGCAGATCTTCGAGAGAGGCTCCTGCAGTAGGTAATTACATATAGGACTGACGCCGGCAGGCGGCAGGACCCCACAGAAAAATTTGTAGCTAGCAGTCCCTGACGAGGGACTGCCCCCACGTCAGGTGACCGGCGTCAGAAGACGGTATGAAGGGGCGGTCCTGGATGCCCGCCTTCCAGTTCATTCCCGCCACAGGCCAAAAGAGGCTGGACGAGAGAGGAGCGGATATTTCTCTAAATAGAAAAGGAGCTGAAAAAGCCTAGGGGGATGGAGGGCGGGAAGGTATTATCTACTACAAGAGCCTCTCTCGAAGATCTACTGTTACGGTAAGTTCTTATGTAACTGTACTATCTTACTTCAAGAGGGCTCTTGCAGGTAATTACATATAGGACTGAATCCCAAGCAGTCTGAAACAAAGAAAAGGCACCGGGAGGAGTACTACTCCAAGAAGTAATTCCAGCCGTGCAAGCCTCAAGATAGGAGGCCTTGCAAAACAGCTAGCCCGAAGCCTGCTGTACGGCGAGAGGCAATATCCAAACTGTAGTATTTCGTAAAGGTATGGACGGAAGTCCAGGTGGCGGCAGCGCATACGTCTGCCGCAGACACATTCTTGAAACAAGCCGCAGAGGCAGCTACTCCTCATGTGGAGTGGCCTCTGACTTGACCCGGGAGGGTCTTGTGGTATTTGTCATAACAGAAAGTGATGCAATGAGCCAACCACTTAGACAGGCACTGCTTGGAAACAGCATTGCCTTCCGTTTGGGAGCAAAAGAGACGAACAACTGATCAGTCTTTCTGAGATCCTTCGTCCTGTTGGTGTAGTATCTCAGAATCCGGTGAACATCCATAGTATGGAGTAAATATTCCCCTAGATTAGAGTACTGCGTAAAAAAGGCACTCAGCTCTATGGACTGATTTAAGGTAGACTCTGCTACTACTTCGGGTAGAAACTTAGGATTCGTGCAAAGAGCAACTCGTTCCTTGTGAAAAATCAAGTATGGGATTTTACACATCATGGCCTGGAGCTCAGAGATTCTTCGAGCCGAAGTAATGGCCACCAAGAAGAGCGTCTTCCACAAAAGAAACTTCAAATCTGCAGGTTCGAAGGGAGGAAGGGTAAGTTTCTCGAGAACAAAATTCAAGTGGGGGGGGTAGGAGTATGGATGGGGGCCTCAGATGGAGAACCCCTCTGAGAAAGGTCTTGGAGACCTCCAGTTGAGCAAAAGCCTTGTTTGCGAACGGAACATGATAGGCCGAAATGACCGCCATGTGTACCTTCAAAGAGGAATGGCTGAGACCCAGGTCGAACAGATGATGTAGATACTCCAGCAGAAGCCCCAATGAACAGGAGGAAGGTTCCACGTTCTTGGAAGCGGCCCAAATAGTGAATCTTTTCCACTTCATGGCATAAGTGGATCTGGTGGAGGGTTTTCTGGCCTCCACTAAAATCTCTGCCACTTTGGGAGACACTCCAAAACGGGATTGGGCTAGGTCTGCAGGAGCCATGCATGCAGTTGAAGGGATCTGAGGCCTGGATGGACCAGGGTCCCCTGATCCTGGGTCAACAAACCTCGAGATAGAGGAAGAGGGAGAGGAGGATCCTCTGAATATTGCTGCAGAAGAGAGAACCACATTTGCCTGGGCCAGAAAGGAGCGATCAGAATCATTCTTGCTCCATCTGAAGCTAGTTTCTGCGAGACTCGTGGGATAAGAGGAATTGGGGGAAAGGCATAGACAAGTCTGTTCTTCCAGTCTAGAGACAGAACGTCACTCCAGAAAGCGCCTCGCTCTGGAACGAGCGAGCAGAAGGTGGGAAGTTTTGCATTTAGGGGGGATGCGAACAGGTCGACCTGTGGTGTTCCCCAAAGTTGGAAGATACTGTCTAGGACCCCTTGGTCCAGTTCCCACTCGTGAGTCAGAGCAGAAGAGCAACTTAGCTTGTCTGCCAGGGTATTGTCGACTCCTGGAACATGAATCGCCGTGAGGTGAAGGTCGTGTTGTGTTGCCCAATCCCAAACCCTCATTGCCTACCTGCACATTGGGTAGGACCGAGTCCCTCCCTGTTTGTTGATGTACCACACCACGCACATGTTGTCCATCTGGATGGCAAGGTGGCCGGGAAGGATGTATTGGTGAAGTGCTCGGAGAACATACAACACTGCCCGAAGCTCGAGTACATTGATGTGGAGAGCCTGTTCTAGCCTGGACCAGGAGCCCTGCATCCGATGAGGGCCTAGATGAGCTCCCCAAACTTTGCCTGAGGCATCCGTGGTTAGAGTCCGGGAGGGGGGAGGATGAAAGAAAGGAACCCCCCGAAACAGGTTCTTTCAAATCATCCACCATTGTAAGTCTCGCATCATCGGCGAGGAGATCAGAACTGAGTGATCAAGGTCGTCCACTAGCTGATCCCACTGACAGCATAGAGTCCACTGAGAAATCCTCATGAGGAGTCGAGCGCAAGGGACCATCGGGATAGTAGCCGCCATAAGCCCGAGAAGGCGAAGGACCAACCTCACCGAGACCATCCTGCGGTCGGACAACAGATTTATCTGGGTCTGAAGGGAGGCCGCCCTGTCCGGAGGCAGGAAAGCCTTGCCCATGGTCGTATCGAGGATCGCCCCAATAAACTGTAGCCTCTGGGATAGGTCCAGATGAGAATTGGAACGGCTGATGGTAATACCCAGGCAGGCAAAGACCTGCTGGGTAAGGGAGAGGAAACGCAGGAGTTCCTCCCTGGACGAGGCTGCCAGGAGCCAGTCGTCCAGGTAAGGGAAAACCTGTACTCCCTTGGTACGCAGGTGGGCCGCCACCACTGCCAGGCATTTGGTAAATACTTGGGGGGGGGGGCCAAACAGGAGCGCCTTGAACTGATAATGGTCCCCCTGGAACGCAAAACGAAGGTATTTGCGATGAGACGGGTGAATGGGAATGTGCAGATAAGCATCCTGCATATCCAGAGCACAAAGCCATTGACCCGGCCGGAGAACGGGCAGAAGGCTCTGCAAAGAGAGCATCCTGAACCTTTTGTACTCTACATAGAGATTCAGGGAACTGAGATCTAAACTCGGTCTGAGATCTCCCATCTTCTTTGGAACCAGGAAGAAATGGTAATAGTAACCCATCCCCTGAAAATGAAGGGGGACGGGCTCTATCGCTTGCTTCAGCAGAAGACCCGAGATTTCCTCCAGAACCAAAGGAAGATGTTCCTGTGAATACGACGACTTCAGAGAGGGGTGACGGGGTGGTTTCTGAAAAAAACTCTATGGAGTGTCCTTCTGCTATGAGCTGGAGCACCCAAAAATCTATGGTTATCCTCTCCCATCCCGAAAGGTGGAGGGGAAAACCTCCTCCTACTGTTCCTCCGGGAGTCCGGAGGCAGGGAGAGGAAAAGAGTCAGGTGGTGTGGGGCCGCGCAGCTGAAGCACCCGCAGCTTTTTGGCGGGAGGGCTTAGCAGCCGCGGGGCCCGACATTTTGTGGCCCGCCTTCCTGGGGTTTCGCTTTGGCCATTCTGTCTCATGAAGGGACTGCGCTGCTGCTGATGGGCGGTACATGGAATCAACTGACTTCAGAGCCATCCCTCTTCTTGCAAATCGGTAATGATGTTTTGACATCACCCCGAAGCACCGACCCCGGAAAGGTGCTTCCTGGATAGCAGATTGCACCTCCGGACCAGACCTGACACGCGGAGCCAAGCATGATGCTGTAGGCCTACGGCGAAAGCGGAGCTCCGCCCAGCAGTGTCCACTGCGTCATATGTCGCACGTAGCATGTGTCGACTGGCCGAACGAGCAGAGCGGACGAGATCAGCCAACTCCTGTTTGACTTGGGAGTCAGGCAAGGAGTCCAGCTTGGCTTCTGCCTGAGTAAGGATGGCCTTCTCGTAGTCCCCCATGTGGCCGACATAGTTCAGGGCCCTAATCCCCAGTGTGGAGGAAGCGCAAGTCTTTCTTCCATACTGGTCCAGAAGGCGAGATTCCTTATCAGGAGGTGACGAGCTAAGATGTTTAGGATTCACCGACCGGCCGTGAGCGGCGCTAATCACGACCGCGTCGGCACGAGGGGAGACTCCAGGAAATCAACACCCTCTGGAGCCTGATATAGCCTGTTCGACTTCCTAGGAAGTGGAGCTAAGGCCGACGGTTGTTTCCATATTGTGGTAACAAGGTCAGCGTGAGGCTCTATCCAGGGTGGCACTAATGTAGGAGCTGTCATGGGCAGGTCCAGATGTTCACCGAGCGTCAGACGCTGAGGATCAGGTTCCAAGGAGCATCACTGATGAACCTCCAGGATTTTTCTAAGCAACTCCGTAAAAGAAGGAATCTCTGGAGGAGACTTCGGAAGAGTCCTTGGCTGGGGCTTCGACGGACAGCGAGGCTCGCCGTCTCTCTCGGAGCAGCCGTCGGAAGAGTCCGAGAGTGAAGAGGAAGATGAAGAAGAGCAAGACTCCCTTTCCCCACCCGGGGAGGCGTGTCCTGCCCCTCTCTGGATCCAGACGGAAGAACGCTGGAGTCCGGAGGTGGTGAGGGAATGTGCCGCCCGGGGTGCACGGGAACCTGGGATGGCACCGTTGACGGAAGGCGGCTCTCGACCTCTTTGGTGAGCTGAGCCTTGGCCTCAGCCCACCAGGAGGCCAGAGTCTCCTGCAGGTCCACTGGCGGCTCCGAGGGCAGTGGAGGAGGAGGAGGAGGCGGGGGATAAGAATACGGGTTATACCCATATGGAGCGTATCCAAAACCCGGCTGCGGGTAACCTGGCATCGGGTATTGAGGCATCGAGTACTGCGGTGTCGGGAAGCCCGGCGTCAGGTACTGTGGCGCCGGTCCTGCGGTGCTGGGTACACCGCCATCGAATAAGACGGAGGATACCCGGAAGGGGGGAGGGCTGCCTGAGCAGACGGCCCGTCCGGAAACCTCACGGGCGGGTCCGTAGAGGATAGCCCGGAGGGCCTGATGGGAGCAGAAGATCTCCCTGAGTCGGTAAGACCGATGTCAGGGCCGACAGTGGAGGCGCTGACGCCAGAGGTACCGACGTCGGAGCCGGAGTCCGGGGAGCTGACGTCAGGTCCGGTGCTCCAGATGGAGGAAGGACTGACGGGAGGCAAAAGATCCTCAGCTTCGCCCGGGGACAGAGGGGAAAAGTCCCCGGGTTCAGGTTGGGGGGGACTCTGAATCCCCAGACGGCAGTGAAGGCTGCGGCGAACCGGGAACGACGGACGTTGGGGTGTCCGTCGTCTGTTCCTTCGCCGGCCGGACGTCGGACGAGCCAACGTCAGGCGTAGAGGCCAGCTCTCGGCGGGCGCCGGAGTAGCCGACGTCCAACTTACGAGAGCCATCACCGGAGACAGGTCGAGAGGAGGGGTCGGCCTGGTCCGGTGGGGAAGAAGCCATGCATCGCCCCGGAGAGTCGGACGTCTTACCAGCCCTCTCCAGGCGGACGTCAGAGGAGCAGACGCCCGGCTTACCGGAGTTGCCCACGCTGGTAGGCCGTGAGCCTGCGGCCGAACCAGGGGAGGAGGCCTCCAACTGCTCGGAGGCGCCCGCAAGGCCCGACCGCGGAGCCAGACGTCGGCCGACGCTGCCTCAGAAACTCTGAGGCGGCTGTCGAGGAGCGATCCCTTGGAGGGGATGTTACCTGCGTCCCAGCCATTCCCGAAGGAGACGTGGTGGAGGAGCTTTTGTCCCAGTGCCTCTCCTTCTCCTTCTTCTTTCGATGGCCTTCGGGGGAAGTGGACGCCTGCCTCAGTTTTTAAAGCTCCTTCTCCATAGAGCTCATTTTCTTCTTGAGAATATGGGCTTCCAGGGATTGCTGCCGCCTTTTTCGGGTAGCCGCGTTAAAGCTGAGGCAATGCTGGCACTTCTCGAATGGATGATCGGGGCCTAGGCAGAAGAGGCACAGGGAGTGGCCGTCCTTGTGCGGTAGTCGGGCGCCGCACGAATCGCACTTATTCTTGTGCTCGGAGGGTGTCAGGGACGACATACACCGACGTTAGTACTGACATTAATTGAAAAAAATAAAGTTTTTCAGTAAAAAAACGACGAAGGAAGGGCTGATGAAGCACGAACTTTTCCGCGAGTCGCTGCACGAGCTAAAGGCAGGAAAGAAATGGAAGGCGGGCGTCCGGGACCACCCCTTTATACCGATGTCTCCTGACGCCGGTCCCCTGACGTGGGGGCGGTCCCTCGCCAGGGACTGCTAGCTAGAAATTTTTCCGTGGGGTCCTGCCACCTGCCGGCGTCAGTCCTATATGTAATTACCTACTGCAAGAGCCCTCTCGAAGTAAGATCCCCGGTTCCTCCAGATCAGGGACTGTGATCACGGGTGGAGCCCCAGCTAGCTGGGTCTCCTCGTCCGTCGGTAGGACCAGAGTCCTAAATAGAGAATTATCAGCCTCATCAGGCGACAACAGGTCGGTAGGGTTGATTATAATTTTGACCTGGTCGTCGTCCCGTGACTGAGCTGGCTGGCCAGATGGGGGTACCGTGAAGCCAGCGGCCGAGGTTGCAATTTCAATCAAGTCAAGATAGAAGACTCCAGGGACTGAGATCTCTCCCTGTCCCAAGAGCATCAATGTTGTGAAGACTCTTCTCTCAATTATTTGTCCTTCTTGCGGGACCGGGAGGTGTGCGAACCGGACGGGCCCACTCCTTTAGTAGCGAGAGATTGGCACATATCCTTTAAAGAATTCAGAGAAGGAGGAGCCCAGTTTGAGCGGAACAAAAACCGGTATGGAAGAGGATTGCTCAGTGGCAGGAGCTGCCTCCTCCTCGAAGGCTTTCATCTGCTTCAGTTGGTCAGCGGTTTCCACAGCAGCGGAGACCACATGACAGGCATCTTTAGATTTAACCGGCGGGTACCGTTTTTCCATTCGTCCAAGTTGCAAGTGAGCAAGATGATCATCCAAAACTTGCGGATGAAAGGCACAACAAAAATTGCAGGCCTGCGGGTCATGCGCATGGCACAAGCAGTAGACGGACGTGGAATGCAGGTCAGTATGTGAAATTTTCTGCCCGCAAGGACACCGGTGAAACCCGGGCAAGGACTTATTCTCCATCACAGTCACAATCACGAATTTACGTGGAGAAGCTCAAACAAGTTTCATTTTCAATAAACTAGCTGAAGTATTACATGCCAGGGCCTAATTAATGCAGAGCGGTAAAGAGGGAACCTGAATCTTCCAAGAGGAAAGGAAGATCTGGCATCAAGGGGTGGAGACGAGGCATATACCACCCGGGTGGGTGGGAGGAGCCAGCTTTTAGACCATCCAGCAAGGTTTAAAGGGAAAGGGACATGCCAACAAGTGTGAATAAGAACAACATATCCACATCCCTAGAAAAAGGGTCTTTTCATTTCGGAGGCATACAGAGATAACTAAGTAAACTGTTAAAGTAAAACAAGTAAACAGCAATGGCTAGTTGTTTATTTTTCCTTCAACAGGTCTGACGAGGCTGATCGAAGGCAGGAAAAGGACTGAGGAGTGTTGGGGCTACTCATGTTTATACAGACGCTGATGCACGAGGTCGTCCTGGGAAGCCCCCAGCTAGCAAAAGTGTCTGAGTGGCCCTAGTGCCGGTGGCTATAGTTCCAAAGGTGTGGACTAATGGAGGAGATATCTTCGAAGAAGATCACACAGTGGTCTATCCTTAGCAGCAGTGTATTTCCTGTCTATTCCAAATGACATCTGACAGAGTCTCAAATGCAAGCGGAATAGGAGGAAAGAACAGTTACGTAAGAACTTACAGTAACTGTAGATCTTCAAGGGATCTCTTTCATCATGTCATACCTAAGGAAATACAGGTTACTCACCTGAAACAGGAGTTCTAGGAATGGTATATGTTGTTCATCCGCACTTCATGGCAGGTTCCTTGCCGCTTTAAATCTTGCCGGAAGGTCTTCAAGCTGGCTCCTCCCAGCCACCCGGGTGGTAAAACTCTCGGCTCTGCCCCATGACGCCAGATCTAGCCTGCTGGAAGCCAGGTTGTGCGTCGAAGATGGGGAGGTCGGTTGGGTAGTGTGGATGAACAACATATACCGTTCCTAGAACTCCTATTACAGGTGAGTAACCTGTATTTCTAGGGACATGGATATGTTTTTCATCCATACTGTCTGGCAGACTCCTAGCAGTTCTCCGGGAGGAGGGAGGCAAGGCGCACACCCCCTACTTGGGAAATAAAGACTGGAGAACTGAGGCCCCAAAACCAGCATCCCGGCATGACTCAAGGTCGATGTGGTAGTGGGCGATGAAGGTGTGTGCTGACTTCCAGGTAGCAGCCAGTCAGATTTCCTGGATAGGGACATCCCTGGAAGCAGCCACCGATGCAGCGGTATGGCGGGTAGAATGAGCTCTTATCCCTCTGGGAGGCTCCATGCCCGCCAACCTACAGCAGAGATCTATGCAGGAGGTGACCCACCTGCCTATCGTCCGCTTGGCTGCAGGTCTACCAGGTGAGGCTTCAGCGTAGGTGACAAACAGCTGGCAAACCTCTCCCTGAACTTCAGCCGTCCGCTCCTTGTAATAAGCGAGCGCTCTTCTAGGGTCCAAAGTATGGAGCCTATATTCGGCCTCCGAGGTGTGATTGGGGCAGAACACCGGCAGAGTCAACACCTGGTTAAGGTGAAACTCCGACACCACCTTCGGAAGGAATTTCGGTTGGGGGCGCAGGACAACCTTGTCCCTGTGGAAGACCAGATAAGCAAACTCGATGGAAAGCGCCTGGAGCTCTCCCATCCTTCTGGCTGACATGATAGCCACCAAGAAGGCAGTCTTCCACGACAGGTGAGAGATGTCACACCTGTGCATCGGTTCAAATGGCTTGCCCATGAGCTTAGCCAATACCAGCAGTAGATCCCACGGAGGTGGAGGTTCTCGCACCGGAGAGGATATGTGATCAAGGCCTTTGAAAAAGCGCCCGACCACCTTCTCCTGCGCCACCGACTGCTTCCCAGTCCATGCCCGGTAAGCAGAGATGGCTGCCAGGTGCACCTTAAGGGTCGTCGACCAAAGCCCTTGCTGAGAAATGGACCACAGGTAGTCCAGAATGCTTGCCAAGGAACAGGAGGAAGGGTCCAGGCCCTTGCTGTGATACCAAATGGAGAATCTCTTCCATTTGAAGGCGTAGCATTTTCTGGTCGACTCTTTACGGGATGCCTCAACGACGTTGAGGACCTCGTCGGAAAGACCAAGGGCCTGGAACTCTAGACACTCAGGAACCAGGCCATCAGGTGCAGGGATAGAAGGTCCGGTAGGAATACCTTCCCCGACTGACTGAGATCAGGTCCAGGCGGGCTGGATGCCGCCTCAGGACCCTGGAGCTCAGACTGAGGAGATCTGGATACCAGAACTGTCAGGGCCAGTCTGGGGCTACCAGAATCACCTGCGCCTTGTCCCTCCTCGCCTTGAGAAGCACCTTGTGGATCAAGGGAAATGGGGGAAAGGCGTAGAAGAGGCCCGGGTTCCATGGCCTTGAGAAGGCATCCCCCTGCAGCGAGCCCTGCTGAGTGGGGCGGGCATGAAACAGTCTCAGCTTCGCATTCTCCTTGGAGGCAAACAGGTCCGCCTGAGGCGTGCCCCAATGGGAGAAGAGATCTTGTACTACCTCCGGCAGGAGAGACCACTCGTGAGACGCAGCCCCTATCCGGCTTAGGGCATCGGCCAGGGTGTTGGAGGCTCCTGCCACATGAATGGCGAGGAGATCCGCCTCCAGGCTGCGCACGAGTGACCAAATGCGGAGAACTTCCCTGCACAGAGGCATGAAGCGTGTCCCACCCTGGCGGTTTAGGTAGTACATGGTCGTGGTATTGTCCGTCTGGACATGAACCACTTGACCCCGTAGAACTAGAGCAAAGGCGGTGAGGGCTAGACGAACTGCTCGAAGCTCCAGCAGGTTGATGTGGCATTGGGACTCCCGAGGGGACCAGAGGCTGTGCACTCTGTGCTCCCCCAGATGGCCACCCCAACCCATCAGAGAGGCATCGGTCGATAGAGAGACCGTGGGCTCGGGGCGGACAAACAGGATGCCCTCCTGCAGAAGAGCTGGAACGGTCCACCAGTGGAGAGCGCTCCACATCCTCTGGGTCACTGTCACTAGCTGATCCAGCGGATCGAAGTGCTGTGACCACTGGCTGGCCAGCCCCCATGGAAGGGGACGCATGTACCAGCAGGCCCAATGGACCACGTTGGTGCAGGCCGCCATGAGGCCCAGGAGGCGCAGGAAGTCCCAGGAAGAGCGCGATTGCCCAACCTGAAATGATTGGGCAAAGGAGGAAAGAACCTCGGCCCTGTCCGCCGGGAGCCGTGCGTAGAGAGTCGACCTCTGCCCAGATGAACTGAATCACCTGCTTTGGCACGAGTTCCGACTTGGCCTCGTTGATGAGGAGGCCAACCTGAGAGCAAACCTGGAGGGCCAGATCTCTGGACCGCTCCACCTCCGCTCTGAAGGGGGCTGCAATCAGCCAGTCATCCAGGTAGAGGTACACCCGGACCCTTCGGCGCTGCAGGAATGCAGTCACCACTGCCATGCATTTGGTGAAGACCCTGGGAGCTAGGGAAAGGCCGAAGGGCATGGCCTGGAACTTGTAAAGGGATCCCTCCGTTCTGAAGCGGAGCAATCCCTGGTGGGACGGACGGATTGGGACGTGAAAGAACACGTCCTGAAGGTCCAGGGAACAGAACCACACGCCTCGTTCCAAGGATGGAATTATCTCAGCCAGAGTGACCATCCTGAAGGTCCGAGACCTTAGGAACCTGTTCAGGTCGTGCAGGTCGAGAATGGGGCACCAGCCCCCCGTCCGTTTTGGGACCAGGAAGTACCTGGACACAAACCCCGGGTCTGGAGGAGGATCCGCCACCTTCCTGATCACCTCTTTCGGAGCAGGGATATTTGCTCGGAGAGCCGAAAGAGAGGTTGTGGACTCCTGTAGCCCCCGAGGGGCGACGGGCTCAAGGGTGGGGCTTGCTTGAACCCAGGGGCAGGTCTTCCTACCACCTCCAACACCCAACGGTCCGTGGTGATAGCGGACCAGGCGGAAAGGAAGTGGTGGAGCCATTCCCCATGGGGAACCTAGGGTGGAGTGATGAGGCTGGGGGCAACACCCCTCAACCCATCACTGGGCAGGCTTAGAGGAGGGACCGGCCGAGGGACCTCCTGGGCTTTTACCTCCTTGCTTCCTGTTGGAGGAAGCCGCGGGCTTGGGTTTAGGATGCCAAGCGCGAGCCTGCTGGCCCTGGTGCTGGTGCTGTTGGGCCGGACGTGCCGCAGGAGCAGAAGGACGAGAGGACTTATGCTGCTGCTGTCGGCGGCCTTTGTCCTTCTGGGTGGAGGTGACCGAGTCCAGAGTGGCACTGGACTTTTCGATCTGCTGGAGGTGACCTTCCACTCCAGGGCAGAAGAGGTCGGTCCCCAAGAAGGGGACATCCGCCAATTTGTGCTGGGTATCCGCCGTGAAGGTGGATATCCTCAGCCATGCTCTTCGGCTCATGGCCATCATGGCCGCAATTGATCAGGCACAGGAGTCTCCAATGTCCAGAGACATTTGGAGCTGCTGTTTAGCCACCGCCCTACCCTGGTCCCTTACCTGCTGGACCGTGGTCTGCAGGTCAGCCGGGAGATGAAGGATCACCTCATCCAGGGAGCCCATGAGGGCGTGGTAGAAGTGTGCCATCAGCACGGTTGAGCTGGCCTGGCGGAGGCCAAGGGAGGATGCAGCGTACACCTTGCGCCCAGCATAGTCCAGCTTTTTGGACTCCTTGTCAAGGGGCTTGTCCACATCCCTAGTGTTCCCAGAATGCCGAAAAACGCTGTCGGTGACCAACCCCTCGGCAGAGGGGTGTTCTGAAAAACCGGGCAAAGAGCCGGTAGGGACCACATACTTCCTGGCCATCCTGGCCGAAGGCGCAGGACAGGAAGCAGGCCGCTGCCAGAGCTCCAAGGCTGGGCCAACAATGGCTTCAGCCACTGGAAAGGCCTCCTTGGGTGAATCCCCTCGGTCCAGTATCTCCGTTAGGGGATACTTGGCCCGCTTGGATAGGGGCTCGAGCTGCATCCCGGTGGACTCCGAGAAGAGCCAAAGCAAACCCATGAAGGACGATGGGCTTGCGTCCATCAACTGGCCCCCGGAGGACTCCAGGTCAATGGGCCTGGAAAACAGGGAGGAGTTGTCGTCAGACTCCATGGAGTCTGCGAAGAGCTGCCTGGGGCCTGAGCCACCCTCCAGCTGCCGAGGACGGTCAGGAGTGAGGGTGACCGACAACCTGTGGGGCAGGCCCTGACCTGACCGGGAGTCCTTGGTCGGCGCCCCCGATTTTGGTTGTGGAGGCGGAGGTTCCACCACAATCAGTGGGTCAGCTGGTTTCGGCCGAACAACCGGCCCAGGCATGGGCACCCCGGCCAGCAAAGAGGTGGTTGTTTCTGCCTTCTGGTGACAGCCACTTGATGGCCATGGAAGACGGCGTGCCGGCTTGTTCTCGGACAGAAGTAACTGCTGCCACATCAGGTCCTCATAGCATCGATGCAACTTGCGCCAAGCCTCCTCTTCCGAGGGAGCAAGACGAGGACGAAGCGATGGCGCTGTTTGCTCGGGTGTCATGCGGAACGAGACCGGGCCGCAAATGTGTTCAGGATCTGGTTGGACCGAGACGATGTCAGAGACTGAGACCCTTGGGCGGTTCTAAGGACGGGTCTGGGAAGAGGCAGGGACACCTGCTTTTCCTCGGCTCGAAGCCTTTAACCGGGACCGCGGCACTGGTGGCGCAGGCAAGTCCTCGTCTCACCGGGAACCGTGAAGAAGGGTTGTCGGTCACCAGTCGACAGCCCATCCAACAGGTCGAGAAAAATCTCGACCACGTTGACGGGAGTCTCGGCCTGCTGACCTGACGGGGACACCGTAAACCCAGCGGCCTTAGCCACAACCTCGACCGAAGCCGAGTGTCGACTGTCCGGGGAAGGGGACCTCCTCCGCTCCCACGAACGCCGCCGATGGGACTTACCCTTTGACTCCTTCTTTTTGGACTGAGAGGAATGTCCCGATGGCCCCTCTCCCTTTGTGGAAAGGGATTGGCAAAGCTGCTTGAAAGAAGCTGAATACAAGGTACCCAGTGAGACCGGGATAAATGCCGTGACCGAGGAAGAGGATGATGCGGCCTGTGCCGCCGCCTCGAGGGCGATCATCTGCCCGAGTTGCTCAGCCGAGCCAGTCATTGAATCCCGCCTAACGGCCCCTTCGACTTAATCATGAAAGTAGCGCCTCAAGTCGCAAGTTATAACCGGGCAGCGGGTCTTCCAGGACGCTGGCCAAAATTAACGGCATAACTCGTAGGGCCTGCGGGTCATGTTCTAGGCCAAGGCAGCAGACGCATGGAGTGCGGGTCTGTCCTGACATCTTCTGCTCACAAGGGCACCGCCTGAAATTCGGGAGTCGATCTGTCCACCGCAGCCTGAAGGGAGAAACTTGATCAAGTCTTGAAAATTTTAAAATAAGTTTCGGGCGGAGCAAGAATTAGGATCCAGTCTACATGCAGAGCATTAAGGAGGAACCTGAGCTTCCAAGCGGTAAGGAAGATCTGGCGCCATGGGTGAAGTTGAGAGTTTTACCACCGGTGGTGAAGGAGCCAGCTTGAAGACCTTCCAGCAAGATTTAAAGCGGCAAATAACCTGCCAGACAGTGTGGATGAACAACATATCCATGTCCATAGAACCTGTATTTCCAGGGACACAGATATGTTGTTCAATCCACACTTCATGGCAGACTCCTAGCAGTTCTCGAGGAGGGAGGGACACACCCCTACTTAGGGAAACAAGGACTGAGAACGGAGGTCCCAAAACCAGCATCCCGCGTGACTCAAGGTCGAGTGGTAGTGGCTAATAAAGGTGTGTGCTGACTTCCAGGTAGCAGCCCTGCAGATCTCCTGGACAGGGACGTCCCTGGAAGCAGCCACCGAAGCAGCGGTATGGCGGGTAGAATGAGCTCTTATCCCTTTAGGAGGCTCCATGCCCGCCAACCTATAGCAGAGATCTCTGCAGGAGGTGACCCACCTGCCTACTGTCCACTTGGCTGTAGGTCAGGGCAGCTCAGCGTAGACAACAGCTGGCGAACCTCTCCCCGAACTTCAGCCGCCCGCTCCTAATAATAAGGGAGCGCCTTCTAGGGTCCAGAGGTGGAGCCTATACTCACCCCGAGGTGTGACTGTGGTAGAACATCACAGAGTCAACACCTGGTTAAGGTGAAACTCCGACACCACCTTCGAAGGAATTTCGGTGAGGCGAGGACAACCTTGTCCCCGTGGAAGACCAGATTAAGGAGACTGGCGGAAAGCGCTCGAGCTCTCCCATCCTTCTGGCTTGACGTGATAGCCACCAAGAAGGTGGTCTTCCATGACAGGAGAGATGTCACACCTGTGCATCGGTTCGAATGGCGGCCCATGGAGCTTAGCCAACCAGCAGTAGATCCCATGGAGGTGGAGGTTTTTCGACTGAGGGGGTTAGGATCAGGCCTTGGAAAAGCGCCTGACCACCTTCTCTCTGCGTCTACACCGACTGCTTCCCCGGCCCGCCTCCCGGCAGCAGACACTGCCAGGTGCACCTAAGGGTCGCCGACCAAGCCCTAGCTGAGAAAGGGCCACGGGTAGTCCAGAATGCTTGCCAAGGAACAGGAGAAGGGTCCAACCCTGTCCGGACACCAAATGGAGAATCTGTTCCATTTGAAGGCATAGCATTTCCTGGTCGACTTCCTTCACGGGAAGCCTCAGCAACGCTGAGGACTTGCCGGAAAGACCCAAGGCCTGGAACTCTAGCCACCAGGAACCAGGCCAGGCAGGGATTGAAGGTCCGGGTGGAGAACCTTACCCTGGTTGACTGAGATCAGGTCCGAGCGGGCTGGGAGCCGCCTCGGGAGCCTGGAGCTGAGGCTGAGGAGATCTGGATACCAGAACTGGCGGGGTCAGTCTGGGACTACCAGAATCACCTACGCCTTCTCCCTCCTCGCCTTGAGAAGCACCTTGTGGATCAAGGGAAATGGGGGAAAAGGCGAAGAGGAAGCCCGGGGTCCACGGCCTCGAGAGGGCATCCCCCTGCAGTGAGCCCTGCTGAGGGGAGTGGGCATGATACAGCCTCAGCTTTGCATTCTCCCTGGAGGCAAGTCCACCTGAGGCGTGCCCCAGTGGGAGAACAGATCTTGTACTACCTCCGTCAGGAGAGACACTCGTGAGATGCAGCCCCTATCCGGCTTAGGGCATCGGCCAGAGTGTTGGAGACTCCTGCCACATAGATGGCTAGGAGATCCACTCCAGACTGCGAGACGAGGACCAAGGTGAGAGCTTCCTGCATAGGGCAAGGGAGCGCATCCTCGCTCTGGCGGTTTAGGTAGTACATGGTCGTGGTATTGTCTGTCTGACCTGGACCACTTAAACTCATACAAACGGAGCAAAGGCGGATTCAGGAAGTACAAGGAATCACAGAAGGAGCAGGACAGAGAACTGTATCAGTTAAAGCAAAAGGAAGCTGGGAAGGCAGTCAGAACAGCAAAGGCCCAAACCGAGGAAAAGATAGCCAACTCAGTTAAGAAGGGATAAAACCTTTTATAGGTACATCAGGGAGCGAAGGAAGACCAAGGAGGGATAGTGAGGCTTAATAAAGGGGAGGGTGGGCAAGAGGGTGACTGTGAAAGGCAGAGATACTAAACAAATATTTTTGCTCAGTATTTACAAAGGAAGAGGGGAGGTACCTAAAACAAACAGTGGGAACACAGAGCAGAAGCAGAAAACTACAGACCTGTTAGTTTAACCTCAGTGGTAGGGAAAATGATGGAATCACTTCTGAAGGAAAGAATTGTTGAGTATCTAGAGGCCAGAGGGGCACAGGACCCAAGGCAGCATGGATTCAGCGGAAGGTCATGCCAGACAAATCTGATAGATTTCTTTGACTGGGTGACCAAAGTAGTAGATCAGGGAGGGGCTGTGACATGGCCTACCTAGACTTTAGCAAGGCATTTGACACAGTCCCACACAAAAGATTAATATACAAGTTAGCCAGCCTGGGAGTGGGTCCCAAGATGACAGCCTGGGTAAAGAATTGGCTGGAGAATAGGACACAGAGAGTAATAGTAAATGGAGTCCACTCTGAAGAAAGGGGTTATTAGTGGGGTACCGTAGGTTCAGTATTAGGACTGTCCTCTCAATGTCTTTATAAGCGACATTGCAGAGGACTGGAAGGAAAAGTATGTCTCTTTGCAGATGACACAAAGATCTGCAACAGAGTTGATGCACAAGGTGGGGTGGAAAGGATGAGAAGGGACTTGGCAAGGTTAGAGGAATGGTCAAATGTATGGCAGCTTAGATTCAATGCTAAGAAGTGCAAGTAATGCACCTGGGAAACAAAAACCCAGGGAAGAGTACACAATGGGGGTGAGATACTAACAACAACAAAATGGAAAGGGACCTGGGGTAGTCATTCAGATGACCTAAAGGTGGGCAAGCAATGTGAGAGGGCAGCAAGGAGGGCTGGGGATACTGGGATGCATAGGAGAGGCATCACCAGTAGAAAACAGGAAGTTATTATCCCTCTGTACAGACAGTTGGTGAGACCCCATCTGGAGTACTGCATGCAGTTCTGGAGACCCAATCTCCACAAGGACATAGACAGGATGGAGGCTGTCCAGAGGAGGGCACTAAATGGTGCAGGGTCTGCACCGGAAGACATATGAAGAGAGACTTAAGGAGCTGAATATGTATAGCCCTCGAGGAAAGGAGGGAGAGAGGACATGATAGAAACTTTCAAGTACCTCAAGGAATCAACAAAGTCCAAGAGGGTAGCATCTTTCAAAAAAAGAGGTGTGCAAGAACAAGGGGGCACAATTTGAAGATAGAAGGGGGCGGCTCAGAGGTAATTTAAGGAAGTATTTTTTCACAGAGAGGGTTGTGGATGCATGGAACGGCCTTCCGGAGGAGGTTGTGGAGTCAAAAACAGTGGTGGAATTCAAGCATGCATGGGACAGTCATAAGGCAATTCTAGGGGGTGGGGGTAGGAAGAAGTAGGCTGCTGGTTAACTAGGATCTGCAGCTAATCCATTAGGTAGGGAAATGGGCAGACTGGGTGGGCCAAGCGGTCCTTATCTGCCGTCAAAATCTATGTTTCTATGTGCCAACGGGCCCACGCTGGTGCAGGCCGCCATGAGGCCCAGGAAATCCCGGGCAGGGTGCGATTGCCCAACCTGAAATGATTGAGCAAAGGAGGAAAGAACTTTGGCCCTGTCCGTCGGGAGCCGTGCTCTAGCTCGAAGAGAGTCAAGCTCTGCCCCGATGAATTGAAACACCTGCTTTGGCACGATTCCCGACTTGGCCTCGTTGATGAGAAGGCCAATCTGAGAGCAAACCTGGAGGGCCATATCCCTGGACCACTTCACCTCCAGTATGGAGAGGGCCGCAATCAGCCAGTCGTCCAGGTAAGGGTACACCCGGATTCTTCGGCACCGCAGGAATGCTGTCACCACTGCCATGCATTAATGAAGACCCTGGGAGCTGGAGAGGCATGGCCCGGAACTCGTAAAGGAACCCCTCTGCTCTGAAGCGGAGGAATCGCTGATGGGACGGACGGATTGGGATGTGAAAAAACGCATCCTGGAGGTCCATGAAAAGAACCACACGCCTCGTTCTAAGGATGGAGTGATCTGAGCCAGAGTGACCATCCTGAAGGTTCGAGACCTTAGGAACCTGTTCAGGTCGTGCAGGTATAGAATGGGGCGCCAGCCCCCCATCCGTTTTGGGACCAGGAAATACCTGTACACAAACCCTGGGTCTGGTGGAGGATCCACCACCTCCCTGATCACCTCATTCTGGAGCAGCAGGGCAATGTCGGCTCGACGGGCCGACAAAGAGGCTGCGGACCCCATAGCCCCCTGTGGGGCAACAGCTCGGAAGGGCGGGGCCTGCTCAAACTCCAGAGGCAGACCCTTTCCTACCACTTCGAACACTCAGCGGTCCGTGGTGATAGTGGACCAAGCGGAAAGAAAGTGGCAGAGCCGCCCGGCCCCCCCCCATGGGGGGAACCCAGGGGGAAGCGATGAGGCTGGGTTCGACACCCCTCAACCCGTCACTGGGCAGGCTTGGAGGAGGGAATGGCCTAGGTGCCTTCTGGGCCTTTCCTCCCGGTTTCGTTGGATAGAAGCAGTAGGTTTGGCTTTGGCTGCTTATATGCAAGCCTGCTGGCCCTGATGCTGGTGTTGCCGGGCTGGACGGGCCGCAGGGGCAGAAGGGCGAAAGGGCTTACGCTGCTGCTGGCGGCCTTTGTCCTTCTGGGCCGACGTGACCGAGTTCAAGGTGGCATTGGACTTCTCGATCCTCTGGAGATGGCCTTCCACCCAGGACCCGAACAAGTCAGTACCCAGGAAGGGGACGTCTGCCAGCTTGTTCTGGGTATCTGCCGTGAAGGTGGAGATCCACAGCCAAGCTCTGTGGGGCATGGCCACTGCGGCCGCTACTGACCCGGCACAAGAGTCTCCAATATCCAGAGCAGTCTGAGCTGCTGTTTCGCCACCGCCCTTCCTTGATCCCGCACCTGCTTGACCGTAGTCTGGAGGTCAGCCGGGAGATGAGGGATCACCTCATCCAGGGAGTCCATAAGGGCGTGGAGAAGTGCGCCATCAGTACGGCCGAACTGGCCTGACGGAGGCCTAGGGAGGATGCAGCGTACACCTTACGCCCGGCATAGTCCAGCTTTTTGGACTCTCTTTCGGGAGGCTTGTCCACGTCCCTGGTGTTCCTGGAACGCCGGAAAACACTATCGGTAACAAGCCCCTCTGCAGAGGGGTGCTCCGAAAAACCGGACAGTGAACCGGTTGGGACTGCGTACTTCCTGGCCAAAGGAGCAGGATAAAAAGCCGGCCGCTGCCATAACTCCAAGGCTGGGCAACAATGGCTTCAGCCACCGGAAAGGCCTCCGTGGGAGAATCCCGTCGGTCCAGTATCACAGTGAGGGGATACTTGGCCTGCTTGGACACGGGTTCGAGCTGCATTCCAGCAGACTCTGAGATGACCCATGAACGAGGATGGGCTCTCGTCCACCGACTGTCCCCCAGTGGACTCCAGGTCAAGGGGTCTGGAGAACAGGGAAGAGTTGTCATCAGACTCCGAGGAGTCTGCGAACAGCTGCCTAGGGCCTGAGCCACCCTCCACCTGCCGAGGATGGTCGGGAGTGAGGGTGACCGACAACCGATGGGGCAACCCCTGACCCGACAGAGAATCCTTGGTCGGACCCTCAGATTTAGGGTTGTGGAGGCGGTGGTTCCAACAATTAAAGTGGCACAGCTGGTTTTAGGGCCACCAACCGGGCGCCGGTTTCTGCCTTCAACAACCACGTAGGGGTTGTTTCGTCTTTCAGGTGACAGCCACTTAATGGCCGGGGAGACAGGGTCAGCTTGTTCCCGGTCAGAAGAAGCTGCTGCTACATTAAGTCTCGTAGCATCGGCGCAACTTGGCGCGAGCCTTTCCTCGAGGAGGAAGAAGATGAGGTGATGCCGCTTCCCTCGGTGCCGAGACCACGGTGTCGGCGGATCGCTGGACCCGAGAGGAGATCGAGACCCGAGACCGTTGTGTTTCTGAGGGTGGGTCTGGGAGGGAGGGAAACCTGTTCCTCCCTCGGCTCGGAACCTTAACCAGGGACTCTGGCTGGGAGGCGCAGGAAAGTCCTCGGTTTCCACCGGGGAACCAGTGAAGAAGGGCTGTCGGCTCTCCAGTCGACAACTCATTCTGACAGGATCGAGAAAAATCTCGACCGTGTCGATGCGTGTCTCAGCCGGCTGACCTGATGGGGACACCGTGAAGCCAGCGGCCTTAGCCGCAACCTCGACTGAAGTCGAGTGTCGACTGTCCGGGGAAAGGGACCTCTCCCACTCCCACGAACGCCGACGGTGGGACTTACCCTTCGAGTCCTTCTTCTTGGACCGAGAGGAATGTCCCGATGGACCTCACCTTTCGTGGAGAGGAATTGACAAAGCTCCTTAAAAGAAGCCATGTAGGAGGAGCCCAAGTAGAGCAGGATAAATGCCGCGACCGAGGAGGACGAAGATGCGGCCTGGGCCGCCTCCTCCTCGAGGGCGATCATCTGCCCGGTTGCTCAGCTGAGCCGCCACCGCGACACCGCCCAATGGGCCTCCTTTGACTTCACTGTGCGAATTCGCCTCCGGGCCAGTTGAGTCTGGGAGTATTGGTCTTCGAGGACATTGGCCGAGAAGGACTTGCACAATTCGCAGGCCTGCGGATCGTGGTCAAGCCCGAGGCAATATACGCACATGGAGTGCAGATCCATCCGAGACATCTTCTGCCCGCATGGGCACTGCCGAAAACCGAGAGTCGATTTATCCATCGCAGTCGCGAAGGAAGAAACAGACCGAAGTCTTGTAAACTTTAAAATTAGTTTCGGGTTAACCGAAGAGTTTGGATCCAGTCTAAACGCAGAGCGCTAACGAGGGAACCTGAGCTTCCAAGTGGTAAGGAAGATCTGGCATCATGGGGCGGAGCCGAGAGTTTTACCACCCGGGTGGGTGGGAGAAGCCAGCTTGAAGACCTTCCAGCAAGATTTAAAGCGGCAAGGAACCTGCCATGAAGTGTGGATTGAACAACATATCCATGTCCCTAGAACTTAGCCATTAGGCACTAGAATAGAAACATAGAATTTGACGGCAGATAAGGACCGCTTGGCCCACCCAGTCTGCCCATTTCCCTACCTAATCGATAAGCTGCAGATCCTAGTTAATCAGCAGCCTACTCCTTCCTACCCCAACCCCCTAGAATAGCCTTATGACTGTCCAATGCATGCTTGAATTCCACCACTGTTTTTGACTTCTCACAACTTTCTCCGAAGGCCGTTCTATGCATCCACAACCCTCTCTGTGAAAAATACTTTTTAAATTACCTCTGAGCTCCCCTCTATCTTCAAATTGTGCCCCCTTGTTCTTGCACACTCTTTTTGAAAGATGCTACCCTCTTGGACTTTGTTGATTCCCTTGAGGTACCTGAAAGTTTCTATCATGTCCCCCCTCTCCCTCCTTTCCTCGAGGCTATACATATTAAGCATCTTAAGTCTGTCTTCATATGTCTTCCGGTGCAGACCCTGCACCATTTTAGTTGCCCTCCTCTGGACAGCTTCCATCCTGTCTACGTCTTTGTGGAGATTGGGTCTCCAGAACTGCACGCAGTATTCTAGATGGGGTCTCACCAACTGTCTGTACAGAGGGATAACAACTTCCTGTTTTCTACTGGTGATGCCTCTCCCTATGCATCCCAGTATCCCCCCAGCCCTCCTTGCTGCCCTCTCACATTTCTTGCCCACCTTTAGGTCATCTGATATGACTACCCCCAGGTCCCTTTCCATTTTTGTTGTTGTTAGTATCTCACCCCCCATTGTGTACTCTTCCCTGGGTTTTGTTTCCTAGGTGCATTACCTGTACTTCTTAGCATTGAATCTAAGCTGCCATACATTTGACCATTCCTCTAACCTTGCCAAGTCCCTTCTCATCCTTTCCACCCCACCTTGTGCATCAACTCTGTTGCAGATCTTTGTGTTATCTGCAAAGAGACATACTTTTCCTTCCAGTCCCTCTGCAATGTCGCTTATAAAGACACTGAAGAGGACCGGTCCTAATACTGAACCCTGCGGTACCCCACTAGTAACCCCCCTTTCTTCAGAGTGGACTCCATTTACTATTACTCTCTGTGTCTTATTCTCCAGCCAATTCTTTACCCAGGCTGTCATTCTGGGACCCACTCCCAGGCTGGCTAACTTGTACATTAATTTTTTGTGTGGGACTGTGTCAAATGCCTTGCTAAAGTCTAAGTAGGCCATGTCCACAGCCCCTCCCTGATCTACTACTTTGGTTACCCAGTCAAAGAAATCTATCAGATTCGTCTGGTATGACATTCCTGCTGTGAATCCATGCTGCCTTGGGTCCTGTGCCCCTCTGGCCTCTAGATACTCAACAATTCTTTCCTTCAGAAGTGATTCCATCATTTTCCCTATCACTGAGGTTAAACTAACAGGCCTGTAGTTTCCTGCTTCTGCCTTGCTCCCACTTTTGTGAAGGGGAATCACATCTGCCCTCCTCCAGTCCTCGGGTACCACCCCGTCCTCCCATGATTTGTTAAAGAGGGTAGTCAGTGGTGTCACTAG
Source organism: Neoceratodus forsteri (assembly GCA_016271365.2). Lineage (NCBI taxonomy): Eukaryota > Metazoa > Chordata > Ceratodontiformes > Ceratodontidae > Neoceratodus > Neoceratodus forsteri. Next base: position 263,688,335 of record CM057451.1, on the reverse strand, counting down.
TTCTACCCTTAGTTCTTTTAGAATTCTGGGATGAATCCCATCAGGCCCCATTGCTTTGTCCACCTTCAGTTTTAAGTCCTTTCAGAACTCTTTCTTCTGTAAATGGGCTGGTATCAACTTCTGTGTCCAGAGTGTTTCTACTGTTTGTTTTAGGTACCTCCCCCTCTTCATTTGTAAATACTGAGCAAAATATTTGTTTAGTATCTCTGCCTTTTCACAGTCACCCTCTGCCCACCCTCCCTCCCTATATTAAGCCTCACTATCCCTCCCTTGGTCTTCCTTCACTCCCTGATGTACCTATAAAAGGTTTTATCCCTTCTAATCCCACAGAAACTTTTCTGTAGTAGTCCAGTATGGGCCACCCATGCCAACGTCATGCAACAACATCACATACCCTATATTTGCATGGAATTCAGCAAAAGAACAACGGCACCATTCAGCAGTTCCACATGCAGACAATTCAAAGCTTCAATGTAGCAGTAAGCTGCTGTGACAATAGCAGGGTACTCACACCAAGAAAGCTGCAACCCATATGTATGCATGGGAGGCCCCACTCCCTCCTCAGTTCTTTTCCCCCACTGGAGACCAGATGACCTAGGCCTCCTCTGAGGAATCAAGTAGAGAGAAGATGTGCCCAGCAATATATAAGAGATGGGAGCAACAAGAGAGAGAGAGACAGTTAAGAAACAGAGTGACAAGGGGGATGGAAGGGAGAGATGGCATGACCTGATGAAGGAGATTCCCTTGAAGATCTGTTACAGTAAGTTCTTACATAACTGTTCTCTCTTCTTTGAGGATATCTCTTTCATCAGGTCACACCTATGGAACAAGTCCCAAGCAGTACTGGCAGAGAGGCAGTCTGGGTGGCAGGACAACAGCGGATGATGGGTGGCCTTGAAGGACAGGACGCCTGCCCGCCTACAAGAGGCAATGTCCAGATTGCAGTACTTAGTAAAAGTGTGGACAAGAGTCTAAGTGGCAGTAGCTGACACGTTCCTGAATCAGGCAACAGAAGCGGCCATGTCTCTGGCTGAATGGCCATGAACCACACCATGAAGTTCCTTACTGTACTTCCTGTACCAGAAAGCAATACAGTGGGCCAACCATCTGGGCAAACGCTATTTAGGAACTGGAGTGCCCTCTCTCTCAAGGGTGAAAGAAACAAACAACTGAGAGGACTTTCTTCAGTACTTGGTACGGTGTGTATAGTAAAGCAAAATTCTATGTACACCTAAAGTGTGGAGCAATGCCTCCCCTGGATTGGCATGCTATGTGTAAAGCACACACCACTTTGGACTGGTATGCAAAGACACCATGTTTTTGTGAGAAATCAAATAAGGCAGCTCACATGAAAGCCAGTAGCTCTGACATTCTTTGAGCAGAAGTAATAGCAACTAAAAATAACGCTTCCACAAAAGAAAGAGTAGCTCTCAACCACTTCATTGAGTAAGTGGCCCAGGCGGAGGGCTTTTTGGTAGCCATCAGGAAATCAGCCACTTTCTGAGATACCCCAAACCGGGCGATGGTTACGTCTTCAGGAGGCAGGTATGCAGATAAAGGGATATGAGGACCTAATGGACCGGGGGTTCCCTGTTCCTGTGTCAATATATTTCTGGCAGAGAGGCAGGGGAACAGGAAGCTCTGCAGCCAACTGCTGCAGTACTAGAAACCAGAGCTCACAAGGCCAAAATGGTGCTACTAGATTTAGGGTGGCACCCTCCATTGGGAACTTGATTAGCACTCTCTGGATTAGAGGGAAGGCACAGAGGAACCTCCCTTTCCAAGAGAGGGAAAAAGCCTCTCGCCAGAAAGAGAAACTCCAGGCCCTGGATCTAGTGAGCAGAAACGTGGCAGTTTTGCATTGTGTGGGACTGCAAAAAAGTCCAAGTTTGGATGCCCCACCTGTCGAACAAGACTTCAGCGACTGAGGTCAGCAGTTCCCACTTGTACTTTCTGAACTGCTACCGGTTGAGGCAGTCTACCAGGACATTTTGGTTGCCTACAACATGAACTACAGACAGTCCTAGACAGTGTTCTAAAGCCCAGTACCAAACCCTCATCACCTCCCAACACATAGGGTAAGAGTGAGTCCCCCCTTACGTGCTGACGTAATAAACCACACTGAGGTTGTCCGAGTGTACCAGCACCGGACCTGGGGAGAGATGGTTCTGGAAGGCTTGCAAAGCATAGAGAACTGCCCTCATTTCTAGGATGTTTATATGGAGGTGGACCTCCATCCAGGATCTGGACCCTTGGGTCTGAAAGGGACCCAGATGTGCTCCCTGAACTGAGATCACAGGCATCTGTGGCGAGGGTGAGGTAAGGGGAAGGAATAAGGAAGGAGAACCATTTGGAAAATTTGCAGGGGTCCACCCACCAATGAAGCACTCTGTGGACAGGTGGGGAGACAAGAACTTGCTGATCTAGATCCGCTGTGCGCTGATCCCACTGGACCCTCAATGTCCATTAGGGAGTCCGCACATGCAACCAGGCCAGAGGAACAGTGACAAAGTGACAATGGCCGTGGCCATTAAGCCCAGCAGTCTCAGAAAGGCTCGGACAGTGACATGGCAATTCTGAGCCACAAAATGCACCTGAGCCATCAGGCTCTCTGCCCTGTTCTGAGGAAGGAAGGCTTTGCCCTGGGCAGAGGCCAGAACTGCCCTTATGTAATGTATCCATTATGAAGGGGTTAGGACAGACTTGGGTAAACTGACCATTATTCCCAGGGAATAGAATAACTGCTGAGTACGGTGACGGGTCTGCACAAGCAGTTCCCTGGACTGTGCCTTTAGAGTCAAGTCGTCCAGCTGTGGGAACACACACAGGCCTGTCCACCTGAGGGCAGCTGCAACAGCTGCTAAGTATCTGGTAAAGACCCGTGGCGCAGTGGACCAGCTAAAGGGCAAGACTCTGAACTGGTAATGTTATCTCTGGAACTGGAACCTGAGCTACCTTCTGTGTGGAGGGCAGACCATGCTATGCAGATAGGCATCCTGCATGTCCAGGGAGCATAACCAGTCACCCTGCTTCAGCAGAGGCAGGAGGCCCTGCAGAGTGACATCTGGAGCCTTTTGTACTGGATGTAGAAATTTAGTTTCTCTGACTCCTGGGAACCAGCGCTTTGGCATCTTTGCACAGCAAGGTGAGCACATCCTCCCACAACACAGGAATGTGGTCTGGGGAATAGGAAGAACAGGCAGGCAGAGTGTCTGGAGGCTGTCCCAGAAGTTCTAGGGAATGAGCTTGCTGGATCAACTGCAGAATCCAAGCGTCTGAAGTGACAGTTCTCCACTACTACACGGGGAAGGAGAACTGACCCCTGACCACCACCTCCTGGCATGTGGAAGCAGGAGGGGGGTCCAGCAAGGACTCATGCCAAGGCCACACCGCATCCTCTGGGGCTCTTGGAAACAGCACCCGTGGTGGAGAAGAAGGGAGGCAAGGCAGAACCGGCTCTGCACTTACCCTCAGGCTGGATTCCTGAGCCTGAGTTACTCAACACCATACGAAAGGAAGGTTTGGGCCTGCTCTCGAGCAGGGTATGGTAGAGGGAATGTGCAAACTTAATAGATCTGCCAGGGGCCTGTACGTCATTAATATATCCTGAACATCAGGGCCAAAAAGCTTGAAGCCCCCAAAGAGTGCATTTAAGACCTTCTGCTGGACATCAACAGCAAAGCCCGAAACCTGCAGCCAGGAATGGCGCACGAGGCAGATGCCAGTGGCAGCAGCCCTGGCAGTGGTATATGAAAATTACGTACCTACCGTAATTCTTGATCTTCTTGGAAGAGTCTCCACCACTCATTCACACTATTGGGATCTGCGCCGGAGGCACTAGGACCCATCGGGAGCAAACTTTTTGCTGGAGGGTCGGCGCCAGAGATGGAGCCACGAGGAACGGCACCGCGAGCCTCAGCTTGCGCGGTAATGACTATCTCGGCGTCGACCCTCCAACCACCTCAGTACCTTTTTTACCAAGGAAGTGCAGCGTAACTAACCTAGAAAGGTAGCCTAACCTAAAAACCGGACATAAGATAGTCCAGGCGACCCGTATAAGAAGGGTCAACAAAGAAGTCTTCACAGCCCTAAAGATTTGAGGGGTAAGACCAACAACAGAGGTGAGCTCGGGGGACGGAGGGTGGGCGTGTGAATGAGTGGTGGAGACTCATCCAAGAAGATCAAGAATTACGGTAGGTACGTAATTTTCATATCTTCCTGGACATAAGTCTCCACCACTCATTCACACTATTGGGAGAGTAACAAGCTAATAATCCCCCAAGAGGGCAGCAGGAGAGACCAAGAGCTCACGTTTCTAGGACAGAAGTCCATTAAGGATGGCTCTGCCAAAGGAAGAATGTCGTCTGGCATGGACATCCAGTGCATAATGTTTAACGAAAGTATGCACTGAGCTCCAGGTGGTCGCGTTGCAAATATCTGCAATGGGCACGCTATGAATTCCTTACGGATGCCGCGATCTTAGTAGAGTGAGCGTAAACCCTACCCTCCAACTTAACCTGCGCCATGGAATAGCAGTGGCGAAGGCATGCCACTAGCCATGCTGAGATACATCTGATAGCAACAGGCTGACCCAGCCGGGTCTCACTGAAGGAAACAAACAGTTGCTGGGCTTTACGAAAGTCCTTGGTTCTATCTAGATAGAAACGCAAGGCTCTCTTAACATCCAAAGAATGAAGAGATCATTCTCCTTCATTTTGGAAGTCCGCAAAGTAAGAGGGAAGGACCAAAGGTTGGTTTAGATGAAATTCTGACACAACCTTAGGAAGAAATTTAGGATGAGTACGAAGGACTACTTTGTCCCTATGGAACACAGTATACGGAGGGTCTGTGACCAGGGCATGTATCTCAGAGACCCTCGTGGGCTGAGGTAATGGCCACTAGGAAGGCAGTCTTCCAGGTGAGAAATTTTAGCTCACAGGTAGCCAGAGGTTCAAAAGGTTTCCGAGTGAGCATGTCTAGCACAAGATTAATGTCCCAGGCTGCAACTGGATGTCTTGCAGGAGGTCTGGTATGCAGAATTCCTTTAAGAAATCTCTTAACCACAGGTAACTGAGCCAGTGTTAAGGAAAAAACCAGCTCATGATACGCTGAAATGGCACGAAGGTGAACTTTGACTGTAGAGTACTGCAGACCTGAATTTGAGAGGTCCAAGAGGTACTCCAAAACCTTATCTGGTGGGCAGGAAAAGGGATTCAAAGAGGACTTCGCACACCAGAGCGAAAAATGCTTCCACTTGGCTGTGTAAGTTTTCCAAGTGGCTGGCTTCCGCGCAACCAGAAGAATATCTGAAACTCTTCGAGAGACATTGAACCGGTTTACTTCTACCTCTTCAGGAGCCAAGCGTGAAGGTGAAGCGATCTCAGGTTGGGATGGACCACCGGTCGCTGAGTCAAAAGGTTCATCTGCAGGGGAAGTGGTCTCGGAGGAACTGCCAACATATTGTTGAGTAGTGGAACCCACAGCTGCCGAGGCCAGAAGGGAGCAATGAGTATCATCTTGTCCCCCTGGGATTCGAACTTGAGGAGTACCCTCTGAATTAGAGGAAGAGGTGGAAAGGCGTAAAGAAAGCGTTTTGTCCACCCGCAGCCTGAACGCATCCTGACAGAAAATGCCAGGCCCTGGATTTCTGGAGCAGAAGAGAGGCAGTTTTGCGTTGAGTGGGGATGCAAAAAGGTCCAGATCTGGAGCTCCCCACTCTTTGAATAGTGACTGAACTATGGTTGAGTCGAGAGACCACTCGTGAGGATCTGTCTCTGTTCTGCTGAGACGATCTGCCAGTTCGTTTTGTACTCCAGGTAGGTAGACCGCTTGAATTAGAGCCTTGTGCTCCAAGCACCATTCCCATACCTTCAACGCTTCCCTGCATAAGGGGTAAGAGTGAGCACCGCCCTGCTTGTTGATGTAATACATCACTGCTTTGTTGTCCGTTTGAAGGAGAATGTTTTTGTGACAGAGAATGTCCTTCAACGCTCGGACCGCATAAAGAAACGGCTCTCATCTTTAGGACATTTATGTGAAGCTGGGACTCGACCTGAGTCCACGCACCTTGAGTGTGGAGAGCCTGACAGTGAGCTCCCCACCCCATTAGGGACGCGTCTGTGGTGATGGAGATCTGATGGTCCAGAGGAGCAAAGGGATACCCTTCCAGGGAGATTGCTCTCTTGAGACCACCAGGTGAGTGACCTCTTTAAAGGTTCTGTCACTTTGATGGGATAGGACTGCAGGTGAATGGTTGGGGACCACTGAGTACTGAGCATCCACTGAGTGGTTCTCATGTGCAGACGTGCTAGGGGTACAGTGAACACTGAAGATGCCATGAGGCCTAGCATCCGCTGCATCGAGAGGGCTGGGACTGAGCTGTTTTCCTCAATGTGACGGGCCATTTGAAGGATATCGTTCCTTCTGTCTTCTGGAAGAAAAGCCTTCGCAGAGGAGGTGTCCAGAAGAGTCCCTATAAAAAGGAGCCTCTGGGAGGGCTGCAACTGCGATTTCTTGAGGTTCAGCAGAACTCCCATGGACGTAAGGGAGCGAGAGGTCATTCTACAGCGTCCAGAGTTCCCTGCCTGGAAGGGCTTGCCAAAGCCAATCGTCCAGATAAGAGAACACCTGTATTCCGACCTTTCTCAGGATGGCTGCGAGAACTGCACAACACTTTGTAAAAACCAGCTGGCGCTTGGGGATAACCCAAAGGGCAGGACTCTGAACTGATAATGTTGTCCCAGAGCCACAAACCTCAGGAATTTGTGATGCCTGGGTGAATGGATGTGGCTGGTAATCATCCTGTCCAGTGAATCTCAGCTGGTGAAGGTCTGACTTAGAAGTTTGACAGCTTGGGCTGTCGTTTGGGAGGACGATCCGGAGGGGTCTCCACAAGATTGAGTGAATACCCCTCGCGAATTATCCGAAGGCCCATTTGTCTGAGGTTATGGACTTCCATTGGTTGTAGAAGCGCATCAGACGATCTCCCACCGGAGAGGAAAAGTCCACCTCGGGCAGCTGAGATGGGACTTGGGCCAGCAACTCATAAGGTGGCGCTGGGCGCTTTGGGCCCTTGCGCTTTCTGTTGTGTCTTCTTTTGAGGTTGGGCAGGTTGGTTTTTATGGAAACCTCCTCTGCCTCGAAAGGACTGACGATTATGAAACTGACGTTTATTGACACTCCCTCGAGAGGGGACAGGAGGGATCAAGCCAACAATGGCTGACCTAGTCTTTTGTGTAGCTTCAAGAGCTTGTTCTACCTGAGGACCAAAAGATATGCACCATCAAAGGGCAGCCATTACCTGCTGCTGCCGTCATTAGGTAAGCCGAGTGCGCCCAGGAATGGCGGCGGGTACAAATACCAGCAGCCTGAGACGAAGCAGTGTCGAAAGCATCCATAGCTGCTTTAACCTGCTGGTTATTAGATTCGATACCTCTGGTAATGGTTTGAAGAAGCTCTGGCTTTGTATCCGATTCTGGTAGAGCTTCAACCATCTGCTTGATAGAGTGCCACAGGATATACTCATACTGGGAGAAATAGCCCTGGTAACTGGCAATACGCATACTTAGGGTAGAAGCAGCAAAGACTCTCTTACCTAAGGTGTCTATCTTACGAGATTCTTTGTTAATAGGTCGAGCTGTAGTAGTTTGAGGAAGAACGACCTTATTCTCTGCCAGGACTACAATAGGATCTGCAAAGGCTTGAGATGCCAAAATGGGACGATCCTTGGGAGCTGAATATTTCCTATCTATGGATTTAGCCACCGAAGGGGTGAGAGCAGGATTATTCCATACCATTTGAGACAGCATCTCGAAGGAAGGGTGAACCGGAGGAGTCAAATCCGTAGGGATCTCCGGGGCATGAAGGTATTGGAGTCTTAACAATTTCCCAGGATCGATGTCTGTAGTCTAGAGAGAAAGAGTGGAAATCGAATTTTTCAGCAGAGACTTAAAGGACAGGTCCTCGACCACAGGCTCTGTAGCAGTAACAGATCCTGCTTCGTCCACTTCATCACGTCTGGGTCAGGCTCAATGTCATCTCCTGACAGTCCAGGAGGGACTGTATGGACAGGAAAGGAATGAAAGTCAGAAGAAAGGGAAGAAGGAAAAGAGTGAAAGGAGGAGTCCTGAAAAGCGGAAGACGCCCTGAGAGCCCCCGGCACCGTGGAGGCTCACGGCACCGAGAACAACGCCGAGGGACCATGCGGCGCCAAGGACGGCACCGAGTGTGCCATCGACGCCGAGGGTGCCGAAAACACCCCAAGACTCCGAAAAACAGGTTTTGAAGGAAGAAGAGCAGGAGATAAGGGCATCGGTGTGGCCCCCTGCGCCGTAGCCATGTGAGGGGGGGAACACCTAAGCGCGAAGTCAACGGCACCGAAGAAGGTGCCGCACGACCAAGGAAGTTCAACCGCCCTACCTGGTCTCTCAAGAAGCCTGAAGGCTCCCGAGTGACCGAGTCAGGTAATTGAACCAACCTCTGAGCCCATTGCTTCATAAGAGCTGCCCACTGATGAAACTGCTCATCTGAAGACCTACCTGCGGGCGGGGTAGGGCTCCGATGTCGAAGATGTTGGCTACCTGCAGCAGAGGTTGGCGACTCCGAAGGAGGAGACCGGCAACTAGCCCCGATAACCGAACGTCTACGCGCAGACATATCAGAGGGCGACCTCGAGTGATGCCTTCTCTTTTTAACGTAGGGTCAAGAAGAGCTCGAGGCCAACGGTGCCGAATGCGACCATTTATTTTTATGCTTCGCTGGGACCGCCCGTCCCTCGGGCATTAGACTGACCTGTCAGACCCCCTTCCAGAGAAGGCGGCGGACGGACCCAGCCCGGCTGACTGAACAGCTTTCATACGAAGTCTCCCTACCGTCACCTGACCTGCTCATGGTCGACTCCGTCAAGGTAGGCTGAGACTTCTCTTATTTTTAAAATAAGAATAAACTTAAGCGATACTTATCAAGATATTACTACAAAATAACAAAACTGAAAACTATGCTGCTAGTTTGAAGTTTGACTCCCGGCGGGCGAGCGACGTCGTCACTGAAGCGCACTCGACGGCAGGAAAGAAGGAACTGAGGCGTTGGAGGGTTGATGCCGAGATAACATTACCTGCCACAGCTGGAGGCTCGCAGCTGCTCGCTGCCCATCTCTGGCGCCCACCCTCCTGCAAAAAGTTTGCTCCCGATGGGTCCTAGTGCCTCTGGCGCAGATCCCAATAGTGTGAATGAGTGGTGGAGACTTATGTCCATGAAGATCTGCCATATCACAGATGGCTCTAAGGAGGTGCTTACTGACAACCTCTGCTGCCCGAAGAGTTTTAAGGAGCTCCTGCCACTGAGAACCCTCAGGAAGAGCTTGTGCAGCCGCCTTAACCTTCTTTCAGAGGGTGTTCTGGTATTTAATCATGCAAGACAAGTAGTTGGCAATTCTGAGCCCTAGAGTTGCTGATGCAAAAGTCCTCTTTTCCCCAGAGATCTATCCTCCTGGACTCCCTATCAGGATGGAGAGAAACGAGGTGTTTGAGCACCGGAGACCTACCACATGGAGCCTTGATTACTACGAAGGGAGTCTCAGGCTGAGCTGCGGAAAAGGGCAGCCCTTGGGGGACTTGACAAAGCTTGTCAGCCTTCCTGGGCATGGCTGGGACGTTACGCTCTATGCCAGGGCTGCAGTTGCAGCATCCTGTAAAACAGAAAGCATGGAGGAATCACCTTTGGGGATTCTAGAATCTCTAAGAAATCCACTAGATTTCTCCTGGTGACATCCTCTTCCTGAGTCTGGAACTCCATGATAACAGACAGATGTTACATAACACTGTATAAGGGTGGGGTCTTCAGGAGGGCATCTGGGGGTATGTGTTATCGAGTCCTCGCTCCTGGAAGAAACTGTGAACCCATCTGAGGAGTCCTCTACCTCAGTGTCCTCCTCTTCCTCATCAAGGAATATCAGATCTGGGCGATACTATACCGTGATGTTGGCCTATTCTGAGGCTGGGGCTGACGACCAGCGCACTGACAGCCCACAAAAGGGCATGGACCGCGAAGGCCTAAGTGGCGTCGACGCCACGGAAATGCCCGGCAGCGATAGTGAGGAGGGCCCAGGTCTAGGCATGAGCTGCTGCACTAAGGCTGTAGTGATAGAGGTAAGAGCAGAGTTGAGGTCAACAGGTGAGTAAATGATCACCATCGACAGCAGAATCAATGGAGGGAGCAAGAAGCCGTGCAACAACAAGCTAGCACCAGAGGGCAAGCCCAAGGTGCCTGATGCCTGGAGGCCCAGACACTCTGTAAGCCGGAGTGGAGGGGCGGTGGTCGACGACCCGGGGGTCAATGAACCGTCTCCAGCCACAGGAATGCCAGCCAAGAGCACTTTCAAGAGGGCTCTAAGCGTAGACACCTGGATGGTGGGGGGATGGAGTCGGAGCCGCATTCCAGGAGGAGGAAGGAGGAGTCAGAGGGAACAAGAGTGCTCCCTGGGGAAGATGTCCCTGGGATGGTCCTTGTCCCTTCAATGGTGGTTCCCCGTGGTCTTGTCCCGGGTCTTGGTGGGCTGAGAGCCCTTAGAAGAGGTCGGTGACAGGAGTGCAGGGATTTCTTGCAACGTCGGCACGTAGTAAGATTAAATTCAGGGAGGGCTCACAGGTAAGAATGCTGTTGCTAGGCCAGAGGCAGCAGTCACAGAGTTCATGCTTGTCGGTCGAGGTGATCTTTCCACAGCAAGCAGCAACAGAAAAGAACCACAGAAACAGTTCTTGACATAAACAGACCAAGGGAACCACTATGAAAAAGTGATTACAAAAATAAATAGTAAAAATAAAAGGTAACTAAAAGTTTTGGCACTCGACTGAAAATGAAGCTTCTGCGGAGCCCATGCAAAATGGCCTATAGTGGAAAGAACCAAGGGGGGGAGTGGGGCTGGTCATGCATATACAGGGTATGTGACATTGGCAAGGATATCACCTAGTGGACTACTACAGAAAACCTTCCGTGGGATCCTAGTGCCTGATGGCTAAGCTCCATAGGTGTGATCTGATGAAAGAGATCTCTTAAGAAGATCTAAACTGACCGGCATGTTAGAAACATTTAACCACTGAAGATGAAGACATTTACCTGGATCAAAGACTAAAAATCAAGTACAGAATGTATATTCTTGAGTAAGGCCTGGAAAGTTAGATAATCCTGTGGAACACAGGAACTGCCTGGTTCTGAAGAGTCCAGGCAATAGAAAGAGTCCTCTCTGCCGCCCTCAGAAATGATGAGGTCAGGATCAGACTCCTTCCCTCCATATCCTCCCCGAACCTACCGGGTCATAATCTCGCACGCTTAATACCGTACGACATTACGGCTAACCCGGGATAGCGCTGTAGGCAAGAGCGAATGGTGCAATACCGCTTATACTGCTGTACATGGTACCGCACCATTCACACTCTCCCAGGCAGAGGATAAGATCTCTGCTGAGACTGGGTTCTGCCAAGCAGCTGCTGTGGCTCACTGGAGTGAGTCACAGCAGCAGGAACCCAGGCGCTGCGTTTGGGACCGGGTTTGATTCCCGGTCCCAGAAACTTTCCTTTTGGACTGTGCGCTCCCAGTTAACCCCCCGCCCCCAGTTGAGACTCTTAAGTTTGGGGCTCGTTGTGCCCCCCCCTCGTAACAGGAGTAAAGACTTATGCCTCATGGCAGAAATCATACTGTACTGGCAGCGCGATTTTGTCATGCGGCATAATGTCTTGCGACATTATGATCCCGTGCCCTCTCCAGAGAGTAGACTGTAGCGGGAGTGGATCGCTGGCCCCCAAACCCAGAACATGTCTTTAGCAATACTGGTGACACCAGCCCCTGGGAATGAGGGGCCAGTGCCAGAGGCAGCACTGTAACTAGAATTGAATCCTGTGCTGAAGAGATCCCCAGAACCAGTGCCTGGGTCAGGCTGAAAAAGGCATAAACATGGCACAGACACCGGCACGGACTCCGTCACTGACGACCCAGCTGGCACCAAAGCAACCGGCAAAGGTACCAAAGCCGATTCCGTCACAGTAACACTGAATGGGGGTGTGGTCAGTGGGGCAGGAGTAGGCGCCAAGTTACTCAGTAAAGGCCCAGGGCCTGTTACCGAAAGCAAAACGCTCAACTTGGCTTGAGGGTCTTGCCTGCGGCTCCAGTCCCACCAGCCCCGAAGGACTTACTCTGCTAGCAAAGGCAAACAAGCCAGATGCTGCCCCCCACTACGCCGTAAGAGCTGCCCAATGGAGGAACTGCCCACCAGAGTCCCTACAAGTGAGGCCTTCCGATTCTTTAGAGACTGAGAATCCCCACTTACAGACAGATCGGCTCCAGATCTGAGACTTCGACCACCTAATGCCACAGGTCCTCGGTGACACCGACCTCACTGGTGAGGATCTCACAGCAGACCTCACAGAGGGTGACCTCAAGTGGCACAGTTTCTTCCAACGGTAAGAGGAAGAACTCTAGGCAGAGTGACACTGAGAACCCGACTCAACAAGGACTGGGAATGGGCCTGCTTCTTTTTGTGCTTCTGAGCAGACTGTCCTCAGACACACGACTGCCCATCATCAGAACCATTCTCTGACAGGGAAAGTGAACCTGACATGGCCCCACTGCCAGAGCAGTTTGCCCAAGAAAGCTACCTACTGTCGTCATCCATGGTCATCGACCACTGACTTAGTAGGGTTGAGAGACAGACAGAAAAGTTTTTTGCAAACATCACTAAACTGACACAACAATAAGAATCTCTAGCTTTTAACACTAGAACTGCTAACTCCCCTGCTTTATAGAATTTTTTTTCTCTCTCACTCACTCTTTCACCTTTTAAACTTTTTTAATTTTTTATTTATTAGTGTATTTTCTTTCCTCCCCCTTTCCATGGCAGACACTGCAATTATTTGGGTGTGTAGCCACTGGCACCGTCTGACCGTCCACCCATTGTGCTACTACTAGCTGTTGCCCCCATTACCAATTGAACAGCTGTTTAACTGAACTGCAGGTCTTCCCCGCCCCTGAGATGAAGTTGTGCGAACCATTGTTTCCACAGAATATTAATCTGCCCTTACTACTTGCCTTTTAGGAGCTGTCACTTGGGCATACTGAAGTCATCACCGGTCGCAGCTCTCCAAGTGGGCCTGGCCACTCCTGCCCCTGAATCTGCTGCCCGAAGCTCCTGCACAGGTGAGCCATCTGCCGTGGACCGGGGAAGCATACTGGAGCCCCGACTGGCTAAACCTGTGGGAAGCCAGCCTGCAATTGGTGGAAGAGGCTATGGCTTTTGTTTTGATAGGCTGGTTCTCAGCTCCCTGCGCTGGGCTTCCTAGGACCTGTTTTTTCTAGCTAGGGAAAAGATTTGAAACAGGGTTTTTCTCCTGCCCACCCTCACCCACCCCCACAACTCTTTAAATACTCTTCCTCACCTTCCTAGGGGGTGCTGATCCCTCATTGGTTCTTTAGCTGCAAAAAAAAAAAAAACAAGATCTGGCAGAGCTACCACGACTGTGAATGCATTAACTAGATAAGGGTGCTTAATGGGCTTAAACATAAACATTTATTTAAAAAATATCAGATTTGCAAACCTTTGTGTCAGAGACTCAGTTGCAAAGGCACCTCGTTGAAACTAATACAAAGACAGCACAGTTAACAAGTCAAAAAACAATGGCTCGGGGAGCAGACTGTTATAACAATAATTCACTGGAGATGCATGGGTTACAGTAGATAAATAGATTACACAGTTTAGGCACACAGGCACCACATCAAGAAGACCAAAGCAGTTCAAACAATATACTATAGCTAAAGCAAATAGACATCAGGAGTCAAAGAGAAGCCCAGAGTGTTCACATGAAGGCTGCTGCATATATACTAACTGAATCAAAGTACAGTACAATGAGAAAGGGCATATTTAAGCAATAAAGCATGACATGGTGTGTGTCATGTAATAATGTCACTCCAGGGGTGGGTTGAAGCATGAGGCAAAGCCGAGTGCTTCCACCACCCCAGGAGTGACAATATTACAAGATAACACACACCCTGGAGTGCCTTATTGCAATTATACAATGGCTTGTTGTTATATACAGAATAAACAATACATTTTAAAGGATGTTTTTGTTAGTGTGGAAAACTATTTCTTAAGAGAAAATGCAAGGAATGATCCAAATCCAAAGCTACGGTGATGTTATTGTGTAATAACATCATTGTTTCAGTGGGTCAGCAGCCAGCTTCTTACATTTTTCCTTGCCACTGTATAATTAAAAATAATGCCACCATCTGTATTACAGTTACCTATGTGTTTTGCATTTTATTCTATGCACTGTTATAGCAATCAACTTAACAGAACCAGGCCATCATCTACATGAAGGTACTGTAGCTTAACTGAAAACAGTGCTGAGACAACTGTATGTTGTGACAAGGTAGAAGATAAACACAATGTTGAGACAAGTTTTTGAAGACATTTGATGCGTTTCATTGTTTTTTTTAGAAACTGATATACAGTTCACACACAAAATTCACATAATACAAAAGTGCATGTGCGCAAATGTCAATGTAAATTCGACACATTTCATTACAAACTGTTCTGTTGAAGGAAGATATTACTATATAAAGCCTAAAAATAGGCATCAGGTAAATGAAAACTGGGGTAGGTGTGTTACTGAGGGTATTGCATAGTTTATCTTTTATTGCTGTTCCACTGGATCAGCAATATTTGTACAAGCTGTGCCCCGTCCAGATTTTACAGCTCTGGCCTGGGTCTGGTGATGTGGGTTTTAACCATACCCCACTGCATGTGGCTTAGTGGTATACTGTCCGGATGGCTACAAAGTCTAAGCCACTGAAGGTTGAAGTTTCAGAAAACCATTATGCTAAAAATAGCAAGACTCATTCCCTCCCTCACTCCCTAGTCACAATTAATCCTCTACCAAAGTCATGCTTAAATACTGGTGCCTCTACATCCTCGCCACTAAGCTTTCAATGGCAACATGCTTCTTCTGCTGCTGTGACCAATTCAATGTGTGATCTGCTCAACCCTGGCTTTATAAATTTGTTGAATTATTTTTAGAGGGGCTCCTGGTTGTGACCAATATCAAACAAACAACTGAAGTCCAGTGTGCCCCCCCCCAGGCCTGTAAGGAGGATTTTTCCATCTTTCATGTCCCAAATAGGGGCTCTTAGTTATCAAACTTTGGCCAAAATGTGAACATGCCAAACCACTACGTCAAAGTGGCCCCAATTGGTTTGGTCCTGCACTTTAAATAATGTAAAAAGTACCTTGCTGATCTGAGTTAGAGTCCAGCTGTTTCATTCTCTGTTTGCAAACACAATACCCCAGCTTCCTTGTCTCACATTTATAAAGTGCAGTCTGCTAGGTGTGGCTGGGAGCAAATCACTAGGAAAGTGATCACAGCTTTTCCCTAATCATAACTCAATTCAATGTGTGATCTGCTTAACCCTGGCTTTATAAATTTATTGAATTATTTTTAGAGGGGCTCCTGGCTGTGACCAGTATCAAACAAACAACTGAAGTCTAGTGTGCCCCCCCCGAACTGCCTGCCTGAGAATGAAGTTGGTACATTATTTGAAAAATGCAAGGCTGGGTCTCTTATTATGCAGTGTCCAGCAAAGATGGTGTTGTCAAATGGCTTAATGAGGTGCTGTGAGGTGCCTATGGGAATATCTCATGTAGAAAGTTCCAGGGACACAGTCGTAAAAACTGGAATTACAAGTTCCAAGGAGTAATTAACTCGGGAGGAATGTTAGAAAGTCAACTCCACTATAAACTGAGCTAGGAAAAAAGTAAATAGGACAAGAAAAAAAAAAGATTTTTGTTTCTAAAATGAGTTGCTAATTGCAACTGGTATTTTTAACGTGCAAGTCAACTCTACTTCTCAAACTTAAAAAAACAAATACACTTCATCACAGACTGCATTTACCAAGTACTGTGCCCATTTTAGTATATAAATGTTTAAGAAATACCTGAAAGCTGTCTATTTTCCATAGAAGGTTAATACTTAGTAGTTTGACACTTAGTCTTTCCCTTTGAGATACCAGGTGACTCTGATAATCATTTGTTCCAAGGGTTTTTAAGTCAGTTTGAAGGCATTAAGTATTTTCTAATACTCCTAAAAAAAATGCAGGGATTCCACAGACTTCTTGTGTTCCTAGGTCCAGCTCCCAAACTAGTGAATCGTATTTCAACACAATAGATCCACGTCATGCCCCTCCCATATGAATAAAAAAAAAAGGTGGGCTGGATCTTTAGGAGCTTCTTGGGTGGAAGGGGGCTGGATCTTACTTCCCCCAAAAAACAATGCTGCCTCCCACTACTCAGGTTCCAGTTCTTGTACCACCCATTTACGAAAGAAAGCAGTACCCTGCAACCATTGAGTAACATGAAAGGGTATTTATTTGAGGGCGGAAAACATTTCTTGAGGGGGTAGGCGGAGGAGACTATTTACACCTCAGTCACTTCCACGGACAGAAAACATGACATCGCCCTTTGTATGTGAAACTCTAGGCTCTACTTACAGTCGTAAAAGTAAAAACACACAGTGTTCTCTCCTTTAAAGACACATACTTTTAAACTCGTACCAGTTAGCCTCGTAAAGAAAAGCAGTAGGGCTTACTGCACATAATATCATCATCTACAGCCTTTGAATTAGCTTTCTGTGGCACAGTCATCAAAATGCAGACCTTGCTTCTCATATTTATGTGCTTAGTATTCTCGCCCAAATGTTCCTTCGACCAACACACTGATAACTTTACTGATGCCCATTACGAGGCAACCAGGCGATACCCATCTTGCCCACTATATCCTGAGATTGCCCAAAAACCTTCCATAGTGCAGTTCACTCTATTATGTGTGTCGGTCTGCACTGAGTCACCTTATATAAGTTGTAATAAGCAATTCACGACACTGTTTACCTCTGAATACCTATTCACCCTATCTGTTAGGACTCTCTTATATGTTTACTTGGGACCTCTGGTTACTTGAGTAACGTCATTACCATCCATTGCACCCAGTCTCTTGAAAAGAGGTACAATTCGTTTTACTAAGCTACTCCTGGAAGCTCTCAAAAAAATTATTTTACTACTGCTTATTTGTGCAGGTAATACTGAACTTAACCTTGCCACCCCCCCATCACAGCTCCTTCTCAGCTCAGTCAGTTGAAAAGGCTGAGTCTTATCTACATCAATGCCTGCAGTATGCTCAGGAAACTTGATGGTATCCAAACCTGGATCAACCACACCTGCCCTGATGTGCTGGTGGTATCTGAAACGTGGATGAAGCCTGCTACACAGGACCATGAAATTTATATTCCCTCATACAATGTATTTAGAGCAGATAGACTGACGAGGGAAGGGGGTGTAGCTGTCTACATCCGGGACAGGTATGCATTCTCAGTAACAGACTCAACCACAATATGCAAGGAATTTCAATGTCTTACCATAAAGGTACAGCTCACCCCATCAATCCCTCTCCACATCACTGGATGTTACAGACCTTCCTCTGCAGAATTAAAATACTGAAACACTTAAGTGATATGTTAAATTCCTTAACCTTTGAGGTCATCACTGTGGGTGACCTCAATATGGACTAGCTTTCTGCAGCATCAAAACCATTAAAATAGCTCTGTGATACCCATGGGCCTTCTCAAATCATATCTGAAGTGACCCGTCCTAATATTAAAAACCCTGCTAATGGAACATTACTCAATCTAATTTTAGTTAATAAACCTCACCTGTTTACTCATTCGAGCATATTTTTCAATTATATCAGTGATCACTGCACTATAGCATGTGTGAGGACTGTGCCAAAAGCAGTATCATCTTTCAGATATATCTACAAGAGATGCCGGAGGAATTTTGATGTAATTGCTTTCTGTGCTGATCTTCAATATGCTAACTGGCCAGATTCTAACCTGGCACCAACTGTGGACGCTGCTTATGAGGCTTTACAAAGCACTGTGCTTAGGACCATAGATAAGCAGCTCCGTTACTAAAAATCTGAACTAAAAAGAACAACTACCAGCAGATTACAGGTGGCCTAAAAGCTGCCTTGTTGCATAGGGGCAAGCTGTGGAAAAAGGCAAGAAAAACAAAACTCGCAGCTGACTGGACAGCCTTCAGAGCAGCCAGAAACTGGTACACCAAGCTAACGAGAACTGAAAAAGTAAGGTATTTCTGGTCAAAAATCGAAACCTCCTCCAATACTGCGAATAAATTTTGGAAAGCATTAAAGGATATTGAAGGTTATTCCCTGCCCAATCCTCTCCCTCAAAAAATCTCCATGGGTGGCAGTACTACTACTGACAATCGATTTTAGAACTCCTTAATAATCACCTTGCCACAGCAGGCCTAGCTTTCGACTCATCGCCGGCCAATAACCTCCGGGCTCAGTTGTGTGGCCAGAAACCTGAATGGCTCAGATCAAGCCCACCGAACCACGATGCAAGCTTCTCATTCTGCCCTGTCACAGTGAAGCATGGTCAGGATCTGTTACTGGCCTTAGCTATTAGGAAAAGTGCGGGGGTGGACCTGATTGAACCCTACTATCTAAAGTTGGGATATTATGTACTGGCAGCTCCTATTACCCATCTGTTTAATATGTTCCTTATGCAGGGTACTCTCCCTGCCTTATGGAAAACAGTACATTATCCCACTATTCAAATCCTGAGATGCATGTGACCTAAATAATTACCGACCAATATCCTTACTTCCCATATTGTCAAACTTTTGGAAAAAGTAGTGAACTTGCATCTCAGACAGTATCTAGAGAAGTATAACCTACTACATCTAGCACAGTCTGGGTTTAGATCCCACCATAGCACAATCTCTGCACTTGCTAAAGTCACTAATGACTGGCAGATAGCATTGGATTCTAAAAACTAAGCATGCTCACTGTTCCTGGATCTAAGCAAAGCCTTTGATACAGTGGACCATGAATTGCTTCTCGACACCCTACGTATCACTGGTGTAGACCATCTGGCAATAAAATGGTTCACAATTACCACACTGAGCGGTGCCAATAAGTCAAAGCGGAGGGCAAGCTTTCCACACTAAAAACCTTCCAAAGGGGTGTGCCACAAGGATCCATCCTAGGCCCATTGATGTTTGCTATCTAGATTAACAATTTAAACACTGGTCTCAAGTCAGCGAGCATCCACCTATTTGCTGACAATACAGTGTTGCACTTAGACAAACCTACTCCTAAACTGGCTTATAAAGACCTTCAGAGTGAATTCAACCTCTTGCAGAAAAAACCCGTTACATTTAAAACTTCTGTTACATGCAAAAAAACCAAGGCTATAATTTTGCCCCATCACCTATTGCACCTACACATAGCACCGCAAGTACTACCCCTCAAAAACTATCACTTCTAGGTGAGCCTCTGGAATTTGTATCGAAATTTAAATACTTGGGGGTGTGGGTTGATGACAGGCTATCTTATACGGAACATACTGAGGAACTATCAAAAAAGCTAAAACAGAGACTTGGTATATTCTACCAGATCAAGCAACTACTTACACAGGAGGCCAAAACTCATTTAGTGCAAACTACCTTCTTGCCGCTACTGGACTATGCTGACATACTATATGGACAATGCTCAAGTATGACTCTGGCGAAACTTGATACTCTATCATCGGGCTATTAGGTTCATAACTGGTGCATCGTACTCCACTCACCACTGCACCCTTTATGATAGGACGGAGTTCTCTTAGTTTCACACGACACAGAAATGCAGTCCTCTGAACCTTCAGAGCCATCTCAAATATGCTTGCACAACATATCTCTGACTGCATTCCTGTCTGCCCTGCAGGGAACTACCTCCTAAGAAGTCTTTCGTACACCTCTCTTCTTATTCCCAAGCTTACAAAGCGATTTGGTAGAGTGGCTATACGTCAGTATCTCCCTGTTCTCTGGAACAATGTGCAAAAAACTAAACTTGTGCTTCCTGTGAAGCTGACCTTCTTTAAAAATCTCTTTGGCCAGACTTCAAAGAAACTTGCAGCTGTCTCCACTAACAACCTACTACTCTGCACCTTGCTGACTCCTTCTGCCCAATTTTTTTTTCTCCTCATATGTTATCTACTTGAATACAATGTAAATTGTGTAAAACTGTGCAAATTACTTATTTTTTCTATATACTCTTTATTATAAATGGTTGCCTCCTTACAGAGCCCTGTTCTCTGGAATTGACTACCTAAATGTATATCTTATTTATTTATTTATTTATTTATTTATTTAAGAGATTTACCAGGAAGGCATGCTGAGCAGAGTACCGCTTGATTCCAGATGCGCCCTGGGGTTTTGGGGTTACAGTGGGAACATGATACAATCTGAACAAAACAATACAGTGGAACATGGTATAGTCAGAAAACAACACACATAAGGAGTAATAGAACAGCAGTGGGTAACATACACAATGTAAAATGGAACAAATTGAGGGTAGGCAGATTATTGTACAGTATACAGTGATTTACTATGAGCAGGTCAGAACAGTGGAGAGACCAGACTTGATTCTTACGCTGGGCAGGTACAGGAGTGAGGGGGGAGTTAGGGGTGGTTGCAGGAGTAGGTGGTAGAGAAGTGCGAATTGAGAAGAGCATTTAGTTGGGGAGTACTTATGGAGTGTCTAATATCGGCTGCCAGGGAATTCCATAGTTTGGGTAACCTAAAGCTGAAAGCAGCCTGTCCGGATTGGGTGGATCTATGTGGGATATGCAGGAGCCTAGCGTCGCTGTTACGGAGTGCGTAGGATGGTGGGGGTAGGGCAGTTAGGGAGGCTGACAGGTAGGATGGGAGTGATTGTGACCAGAACTTTGCCGAGGTTCTAGCGCAGTGACGTGATCTTCTGTTGTGTAAAGAGGTGAGGTTCAAGGATTGGTAGAGGACACAGTGGTGGATGCTGGGAGGGCTCCACGAAGGCGGCAGAAGGAGTTAAATAGGGGTCAAGCCTTGCTAGGGAGGTTTGAGGGGCTGCACAGTAGACAGTGTCACCATAGTCAAATATAGGGAGGATCATTTTTTTGACTATTTCTTGCCTGGTTGGCAGGGGTATGCAATTTTTATTTCGGTAGAGGGTTCCCAACATAGGGTTCAATTTTTTGTGTAAAGCATCAATGTGTGCAGAGAAGTTAAGGTGTTGGTCTAGCCAGACACCTAGATAACGAAAGGAGGTGCAGGCCTCCAGTGGGGAGCTGTCCAGAGTGTAGAACTTAGGTGGCGCAGTAAGCTGTGTGAGTTTGGGCCGGGAGCCAAAGGTGAGGGAGATCATTTTTTTTTAGTTTAGGACTAGCTGGTTTGAGATAAGCCAACGTTGGACGGAGTCAAAATCCTTCTGTAGGCAGGCTGTCACAGCACTAGAGGATGGGCCAGAGGCGAACAACACCGTATCGTCAGCGTACATGTGGATGGCCGTATTTGGACAGGCTGCTGGCAGGTCGTTGAGAAATATAGAGAACAGTAGTGGGCCGAGAACGGACCCTTGGGGGACTCCGCTGGTGACTCGGAGTAGGGTGGATGTAGCCGAGCCTATGCGGACAGATTGGGACCTGTTAGACAGGTATGAGTGGAACCAGTTATTTGCAGCAGCCGGCAGTCCAGCTAGAGCCAGTTTAGCCAGCAACAAGGGGTGGGAGATGGTGTCAAACGCTTTTGCCAGATCAATAAATATGGCAGCTGTTAATTCCCCTTTGTCCATACCCGTGAGGATAGCGTTTGTGAGCCGGAGGAGAGAGGTGGTGGTGGAGTGATTTTTCCTGAATCCGGCCTGGTAAGGGGTTAAGAAATTTATCGACTCAAGATAGTGGTGGAGTTGGGAAAGGACCAGACGTTCTTGAAGTTTGGCCAGAATGGGGAGCAGGGATATAGGGCGGTAGTTGGAAGGTGAGGAGAGGTCCCCTCCTTTGGGAAGGGGAATGACTGTGGCTTGTTTCCACTTTTTGGGGACTGTACCGAGTTTAAAAGACAGGTTGAACAGCAGGGTTAGCGGGTGGGCTATGGCAGGTAAAGAGAGCAGGAGCATTTTGGAGTCGAGGCCAGAGGGACATTTACCTTTGTCAGGGTTGAGAGACATCAGTAGTTTAGCACCTGAGCTGATGATACAGGGCATATGGAGAAAGAAGCTGAGGAGGGTGCAGTAGGGGGAGTAGTGGGTGGGGGAATGGAGGAAAGAAGGGATGATGCAGCAGTGGAAAAGTAAGAACTGAATTCGGAGGCTACCATGCTGGGATCCGAGATGTTTTTCCCTGCAATGTTAAGTGAGGGGTTGGGGGGTTGGGCCGGCGGGGAGAGAAGGGATTTTATGGACTTCCAGAATTGAGTTGGGTGACCGAAACTGTTATTCAAAGCATTTTTGAAATAATTAGATTGGGCTTGCCTTATGAGCCTGGTGCAGACATTGCGTAGTGACCGGTAGTGGCGCTGTGCCATATGACTACCTGAGGCCTTGACATTTTTCCAGGCGCGGTCTCTGGCATCAGTTGTTGCATCAGGCTTGTTGTAATCCAGGGCAAGTGGGTTCCTCTTACTCGGGATCGCCTGAGTGGAGCATGGCTGTCCCAGATGGAGAGGAAATTTGAGGAGAAAAAGTCCAAGGCATCATCAATGGAGGAGGCCTTTGTGATAAAAGACCAGTCAATACTGGTGAGGTTGTTTAGGAGTGCAGGCAGATCAAGGGACTTATAAACTCTAGTGAGAAGTGACCGGGTTGGGGGAGCAGAGGGTCTGAAGATTTTACGCACCATGTAGAGCATATGGTGGTCACTAAGGGAGTCTGGTAATAGGCCAGCTTGAATGATCCGATGAGGGTGGGTGGTAAGCGCCCAATCCAGGAGAGTATGTTTGTTGGATTTACGGTTTAGGCGAGTTGGTTCAGCTATTTGCTGGGACAAATTTAGGGCATTTATGTGTTGCCGAGATTTGGAGGCTCCCTTGCCTAGCCAATTAAGATTGAATTCCCCAAGTATGTGAAGTTCGCCGCCCTCCGTAAGGGACCTCAGGGTGCCGAGATGGTCGAGGATGCTACCCAGTGGAGTTTCAGGTGGGCAGTAGGATCCGGCTATATAAATTGGGATGGAATGAGTTAGTGAGATTTTGACTAGGAGGGAATCAATAGGTTGTATGGGGGCCGGCAATGTGATAGAGGAAAACTGAAGAGCAGAGGAGATGTACATGGCAGTGCCGCCACCCTTCTTTCTGCCCTGTCTATCCTGGCGGATTAGGGCGAACCCAGGTATAGAGAATTCGGCATCCCGGTTGTGAGGGTTTTAACCAGGATTCGGTGATATTTAAAATGTCAGGGCAGTGAGTGAGGACAGTGGTTTGTAAGGCATAGGTATAACCTGTCTCCTTGCACTCTGTATCAGATTGCCTTGTACACATGCTGTCTTCATACTGTGCTATACTTGCTTGTACCTGACCAGGTCCACCTTGTAAATGAGTTGTCTCAATGGTGTTTCATCTGGATAAAGATTGATTGATTGATTGTTGTCATATTAAGAAAACCTTTTGTCAAGTCTAGCCGTAAATATTTTTTTACTGTCAGAGTTGTTGGCCCTTGGAACAGGCTACCACTAAATGATGTTATCAGTGAAACTAAAAGTATTTTTAAAAATAGATTGGATAGTCTTATATGTAATGGGTATGACCTCTCCTATGTACTGGATTAGTATAAGAGTTTCATGGGCTTCTGCCTTCTTGCTCTTGCACCTAACCTTAGTATGAACCTTAATATGAACATGAAGTTCTGACTTCCGAAGGGCAAGCAGAGTCACTGATGTGCACTTGACTATAGGGAATAAAGGAACCAAGGCGGCTGAGGGCTGGTTAAGGCATGTGGCACGAGCCAGTCTTGCTTTGGTGCCAGCCCTGCAGAAAAGATCTAGCTCAGACCCATTAGTGTGAATGTATGGTGAAGACTGATCTCTGGAAGATCGGAATCCAACTGATGAAAACTGAAATTACAGGTTTGCCAATGGTACACAAAATCCTAAGCGACAGCCACAAAACAGGTAACCTGCTCTTCCACCGCAAAGAAAGATCTGATGTCATGGGGTGGAGTCAGGGGATACATCAGCCAGGTGGTGGGAGGAGCTCAGCTTCAAGACATCTGACGAATCAGCACTTCTGGTGTGACTGCTGCCAACTTGTGGATGAAGAACTGTATCCATGCCCCTAGACCAGGTACTCAGCCTACTTCTAAACTGGCTCCAAAGGAACATTCATGGATTCCGATCTGCAAGTCAGGCCAGAGTTCCAAAGGACACTGGCCCGTCGTCATCCCCTTGACTGATTCCAAGTCGAACAAAACAAGTCCTTGTCAAGGCCACTGGAGATCAGCCTTTGGAGCTGTCAGAGAATTCTTCAGAAACGGCCCTCGACCATTTGCCAACATATGCCACCCAGCTACCCTCATCCTGAGTGATCCCCACTGAGAACCAGCCTGGCAAGCTAGTCACAGAGTAAGCCACCTTGGTCGGGCCCCGGAGCAGGAGCTACAGTAGAGGTTACTCCCCTCGAGGAAGTAGAGAAGCAAATGCTGGAGACTTCTGAGAAGTATGGACTGGCGTGTGAACAATCGACAAAGGCCAAGGAACTAAAGATCCAGGGGAAGAGTTTACCCCTCACAGCCATGGTCCAGTGTTGCCAGAGGGGCTCCTCGTAGTGTCACTTAATTTTTCACCAAAGCCTCTTCTCGCTTAAGGACAAGGAGCATCTCCAGCAGAACTACCAGAGTGTGAACAGTGAACTGTATCCATGTTGTTAGAAATGTATATTTCTGAAACTTAAAGATGGCGATGCCACTGTTCAGTGTTTGCTTAAATTTTATGGTTGACATCTTGAAGTTAAAAAAAAAAAAGATTTATGTACTTACAAAGGATCACAATGTGGTTGAAATAAACTGGATCCATTTAAAAACTTACTAGACAGTAGATCTTTCTAGAGCAGTGGACTCAGCCCGGCCCCCCCACTTACAAAGTTCTATGCCTATAAAACTAAACAACACTCTTATTTATTACAGCTCGAGATTTGTATCTTTTCTTATACTGTTGATGCTTAATCAAGTTGATATGCTATTCAAAAGTCACATCTGTAAACTGCATATTATCCTTTAAGTATTGGATTTGGGTGATCGGATAAGCCCACTGAGACAAAAGCACCTTTTCAGAGTTGACTTTTTTTTTCTTTCGAGCCGTCACCCCAATGTGGCTCAGTCCCCCCCCCCAGTCCCCGCTCAACCACTGGCTTCTGCAGGTAGGACTCCCGTGGCTTGCCCCCCAGAGTATGGCTGTGAGGTTGGGCCAGTCCCGACGGAATACTTAAGCTCGGTCACAGTGGGCACAGTGGGACTAGGAAGCAAGATGTCATCAGCGGGGCTGTCTTTTTCCAATATCTTCTCCCAGTGGGAGGTGTGGCATGCAATGAAGTAATGCACAGAAGCGCGACGTCCGGCACATCTTCTGGAATGCTAAGCATCAGTTGCCACTCCTCCTGGCCTCCACCAGGGGTCACCCATGCGTGGAGCACTACCCCCCCCCCCAACGGAGGAGCGCAATCCCTGGTACATTCAATCCACCTCTTCATGGCTGACCCTCTAACTCTACGTCATCAGCGTCACAGTCGGAAATCCAATTTTTTTTAATAAAAATACATTAAATGCAGCAATTTCCAGCCAGCTAACAACTTTCTTTTAAAATAAAATAAAAAATTCTCAAAGGGAAACTTTTCAAAGATTGGACCCTTTTACCCTTTCTTCTTAAGATTAAACAAGAAACATTTAAAGTAGCACAGTTCGCTTTGCTCTCAGGGCTTATGGATTATCACACCTCGGGTGTGTAAAAAATGCTCATAACACCCACCTGCACAGGCATTATTCTTTATATAGTTATTTCGGAGACTTACCAACTTCTTGAGCTCGGGGAACCGCTGCCTTACTGCACTGTATCAATAATAAAAAAAAAAATATATACGCATCAAAAAAATTAGCATCAAAACCACAAACAAATGTGGAATGTAGCATTAACCCCCCCCACAAAAAATTGCATACCTGTCAAATGTACTTTATTGCCTACTATGCTGCACACCAAGAGCCTGATATTTAAAACACGGCCCAAATTTCAGGTTGCCCATGCAAACCGGGTTTTGTGCATAAGTCCCATATTCAAAAGCCAGGTTAGCGCGGGCAAACAGGGTCAGGGACCTGAATACTGACACAGTCCAATATTCAGAGTATGTGCACGATACAAGGCCATTTTACATAGTCCCTGCAGCACATGGCAGAAGATCAAAAACCTCAACTTACTCCAGCACAATTTCTAGCGGTTGGCAGAGAAGTGCGATGGCCCCCCCTCAGTGGCCCGATGTACAATGAATAGTTTTCTCTGGTGTCTAGTAGTTCCCCACTCACCGACCGTATGTAAAATAGTATCTTTCCGTGGTGTCTTTGGCCCCCCCCATCGCTGGCTTGATGTACAATAGTAGCTTTCCCTGGTCTCTAGTGGCCCCCCAAACAGCAGCCCGATGTACAACATATAGGATAATGAATGGTCTACTACTGGCAACAAGCATATGCAGACATCGAGAGCTTGCCATGGCGATTATTTAGAGAGTGAAGCTCGAGTGGTTTTGGTTGACATGCCTACCTCGAGATGGCTACAAACGCTCAGTTGCCAACAGTGGACCATACATCGTTTTTTATAGTGTATGGTCCACATAAACAACAAAAACAAGTCAATTATATTCAAAATAAAGCTGCAGGGCCCTTACTTTTTATGTTTTTTTTCTCACCACAGCGGCTGGTTCAGAAAGAGCAGAGGTTCGGGTAATGCACATGCACAAACGCATTCCATGTTGTTGTACAAATCGATGTGATGTTTTCAAGATGGTACTACACATCGAGACGTCACACTGATGGTACAACAACGCTGAGAAATTATGGAATTCGGTTAATAACAACATTACATCATACACTTTAGTAGCTGTCCCTGGTGTCTAGTAGCACCCCCTTCACCAGTTACCGGCCCAATGTACAAAATTAGCCTTCCCTGGTGTCCAGAGGTCCCATCCCCAAACCAATTGCCGGCCTAATGTACAATGGTAGCTTTTCTTGATGTCTATTGACCCCCCCCACCCACCTGCTGGATAAATGTACTATAGCAGCCTTCCCTGGTGTCTACTGGCTCCCCCACCTTGATCACCAGCCCAATGCACAACAGTAGCTTTACCTGATGTCTAGTGGTTCCTCCCTACTCGCTGGTCTGATGTACAATAGTAGCTTTCCCTGGTGTCAAGAGGCCCCCCGCCTCTGATCACAGCCCAATGTACAACAGTAGCTTCCCTGGTGTCTAGTGGTCCTCCCCATCCAGTCCAATCATCAGAATGTAACATTCCTGGTGTCCAGTGCCCCCGCCAGCCCAATCTTCAAAATATAACTCCCTGATGTCTAGCAGTCCCTCTCCCCACCGATTGCCGGCCTACTCTTCAGAATGTAACTTTCCCTGATGTCTAGCACTCTCCCCCCTGGCAACACCCATGCCTGATGACTCCAGTGCTACCCCACCGATCCCATGTCTGTTTCTACTGAACGCTTTCTGGTGGTTAGTGGACCCCCTCGCTAATCCCCGGATTTGCCAGTGCTCTCCTATGTACACTTCCCTGGTGGTCTAGTGGACACCCCTTCCCCAACCCAGATCTGCCAGTGTACTAAAAAGACAAGTTACTCACCTGTAACAGTAGTTCTAAGAGTGGTATGTGTTGTTCATCCACACTTCTTGGCATGTCCCTTTCCCTTTTAAGGATCGCCGGAAGGTCTTTAAGCTGGCTCCTCCCACCCACTCGGGTGGTATAACCCTCGGCTCCACCCCATGATGCCAGATCTTAGTCCACTGGAAGCCAGGTTTATGCGTCGCAGCCAGGGAGGTCGGGTGGGTCAGTGTGGATGAACAACATATACCACTCCAAGAACTACTATTACAGGTGAGTAATCTGTTTTTCTAGGAAGGTGGATATGTTGTTCATCCACGCTTCATTGCAGAGGTCAATGTGGTAGTGAGTGATGAAGGTGTTCGCTGCCTTCCAGGTAGCAGCCCGGCAGATTTCCTGGATAAGGATGTCCCTGGAAGCAGCCACTGACACAGCAATATGGAGGGTGGAATGAGCCCTTAGCCCTACGAGAGGCTCCCTACCCAAAAACCTATAGAAGAGATCAATGCAAGATGTAATCCATCTGCCAACTGTCTGCTTTGCTGCAGGTTTGCCAGAAGTGGCTTCAGCATAGGTGACAAACAGCTGGCGAACCACTCCCGGAATTTCTGCCGTTCTCTCCCTGTAATAAGAAAGAGCTCACCTCAGGTCCAAACTATGGAGTCTGTACTCGGCATCCGAGGTGTAGTTCGGGTAGAACATAGACAGAGTCAATACCTGATTATGGTGAAACTCTGGACACCACCTTCGGGAGGAATTTCGGGTGGGCGCGCAGGACTACCCTGTCCCTGTGGAAGACCGGGTAAGGAGACTCCACCGAAAGCGCCTGGAGTTCCCCAGTCCTTCTGGCTGACGTGACAGCCACCAGGAAGGTGGTCTTCCACGACAAGTGTGATAGCTCACACTTGTGCACACTGTGTTGGATCGGGACATGAAAAAATGCATTCTGGAGGTCCAGTGAGCAGAACCTCACACTGGTTCAAATGGCTTGCCCATGAGTTTTGCCAAGATCAGCAGTAATTCCCACGGAGGTGGAGGTTCACACACCAGAGGGGATATGTGATCTAGGCCCTTGAAAAAGCATCAGACCACCTTCTCCTATGCCACCATATGCTGACTGGCCCGTGCCCAGTAAGCAGAGATGGCTGCCAGGTGCATCTTAAGGGTCGAAGACCCCCTTTGGACAGAGACCAAAGGTAGTCTAAAATGCTGGCCACAGTACAGGACAGAGGGTCCAGGCCCTTGCCCTGGCACCAAATGGAAAATATTTTCCATTTGAAGGCATAGCACTTTCTGGTCGACTCCTTCCTGGATGCTTCTACTACTGTCAGTACATCCTCAGAGAGGCCCAAAGCCTGTAACTCTAGCAGCTCAGGTACCAGGCTGTCAGGTGCAGGGACTGAACGTCTGGATGGAATACCTTCCCCTGACTGACTGAGATCAGGTCCGGGCATGCTGGAAGATGCCTCGGGAGCCTGCTGCTGAGGCTGAGATCATCTAGATACCAGAACTGGCGGGGCTAGTCTGGGGCTTCCAGGATCACCTGCGCCTTGTTCCACCTCACCTTGAGAAGCACCTTGTGGATCAAGGGAAATGGAGGGAAGGCGTAGAAGGGACTGGGGTCAACGGCCTCGAGAAGGCATCCCCCTGCAGCGAGCGGGCATGAAACAGCCTCAGCTTGGTGTTTTCCCTGGAGGCAAACAGGTCCACCATCGGTTTACCCCAGTGGGAAAACAAGCTGTAAGCTATCTCTGGATGGAGAGACCACTTGTGGGATATCTCACCTACGCAGCTGAGAGCAACCGCCAGTTGGTCTGAGGCTCCTGCCACATGGACGGCTAGGAGATCTGCCTCTAGTCAGCGCACAAGTGTCCAGATGCAGAGCGCTTCCCTGCACAGCAGCCAGGAGTGCGTGCCGCCCTGTTTGTTGAGGCAGTACATGGTCGTGGTATTGTCCATCTGGACTTGAACCACTTGACCCCAAAGCTGCTAAGCGAATGCTGACAACGCTAGTCTGACTGCTCTGAGCTCCAGCAGGTTGATATGGTAATGGGATTCCTCAGAGGTCCAGAACCCATGGGCCCTGTTGTTCCCCATGTGGGCTCCCCAGCCCGTGAGAGAGGCATCGGTCATGAGGACGACCATCGGCTCGGAGCAGACAAACGGGATCCCTTCCTGCAGATGGTCTAGGACGGTCCACCACTGGAGAGCATCCTACATCCTCTGGGTCACAGTGATCAGCTGGTCGAAGTAACCATGATGCTGAGTCCACTGGGTGGCCAGCTCCCATTGGAGAGGGCGCATATGCCACCGGGCCCATCGAACCACAGTGGTGCAGGCCGCTATGTACCCCAGAAGGCGCAGAAAGTCCCAGGCAGGGCGCAAGTGCCCAACCAGAAATGATTGGGCAAAGGAGGAGAGAACCTCTGTCCTGTCCGCCGGGAGCCGTGCTCTGGCTAGGCAAGAGTCGAGCTCTGCCCCGATGAAGCATATCACCTGTGATGGCATGAGCTCAGACTTGGCCTTGTTGATCAGGAGGCCAAGCTGAGAGCAGGTCTGGAGGGCCAGGTCCCTGGACCGCTCCACCTCCTGCTGGGTGGAACCTGCAAAGCGCCAATCATCAAAGTAAGGGTATACTCTGACCCCTCAATGCCTGAGATGGGCTGCCACCACTGGAATGCATTTGGTGAAGACCCATGGGGCCGATGACAGGCTGAATGGCATGGCTCGGAACTCGTAGAGGGTACCCTCTACTCTGAAGTGGAGGAACCGCTGGTGAGGCGGCTGGATTGGGACATGAAAAAATGCATTCTGGAGGTCCAGTGAGCAGAACCTCATGTTTTGCTCCAGGGATGGTATGATCTGGGTCAGAGTTACCATCCTGAAGGTGCGTGACCTGAGAAACTGATTCAGGTCATGCAGATCTAGAATGAGGCGCTTGCCCCCCGTCCGCTTCGGGACCAGGAAGTACCTGAAAATGAACCCTTGGTTGACTGGAAGATCTGCCACTCGAACCACTGCCTCCTTTAGGAGAAGCTGGGCTATGTCGTCTCTCAGAGCCGACCGAGTGTGGGCTGATACTCTCTCCTCCCGTGGGGCGCAGGCACGGCAGGGAGGGTACTGCTCTAACTCTAGAGGCAGACCCTGGCTGACCACTTCTAACACCCACCTGTCTGTGGTAACAGCGATCCAGGCAGGAAAAAAAAAGTGGTGGACCTGGCCCCTCACGGGAGGACCCAGAGCTGGCATGACGGGAATTAGGGTGGCAGCCCCTATCCTGTCACTGGGCATGCCTGGAGGAAGAGGGTCCAGACTGGAACCCGCCTGAACCCCGATCTCCTTGTCTATGGGCCGCTGGAGGCCTGGACTTGGGCCGAGGGAGCCAAGCTTTTGCCTGCTGTTGGTCCCACCTTGAAAGGGTGCTTGCTGGGACAGAGTGCTGAAAGAGCTTCCTTCTTCTGTTGTTCCTGGAACCAGGGGCATACTTTGAGGTAAGAGAAATGGCAAGTCAAGGTGGCACTGGACTGCTCGCGATTAGCTGAGGTGACCATCCACACCTGGGCGAACAGGTACCCAGGAAAGGAACATCAGTGAGTTTGTGCTGGGTATCTGCTGTAAAGGTAGAAAGCCTCAGCCAAGCCCTGCGGCACATGGCAACCGCAGCTGCCACTGAACACGCGCAAGAGTCCCCGAAGTCCAAGGGCATCTGAAGTTGCTGCTTGGCAATGTCTTGGTCCTGGTCCTGGACCTGCTTGACTGTAGTCTGAAGGTCCGCGGGGAGGTGCGGGAGAACTGCGTCCAAGGAGCCCAGGAGGGCATGGGAGAAGTGCGCTACGATGACGGCCGAGCTTGCCTGACAGAGGCCTAGAGAGGAGGCTGCATAGACCTTCCTGGCAGAGTGGTCCAGTTTTTTGGACTTCTTATCAGGAGGTCTATCAGTGTCAGCAGAGCTGCCTGTGTGTCTGAACACAGAAGCGGTCACTAACCCCTCCGCTGAGGGATGTTCTGTGAACCCTGAGAGGGACCCAACGGGCATGCATTTTTGTGGGCCATCCGGGCAGACAGCGCTGGGCAGGAGGCAGGATGCTGCTAGAGCTCCAAAGCCAGGCCTACAATGGCCTTGGCTACTGGGCAGGCTTGCATAGGAGTATCCCCTCTTTTAAGAATATCTGTAAGAGGGTACCCTGCCCGTTTCTGGACAGGTTCCAGGGACATCTACGTGGATTCGGAGATAAGGCAGAGAATTCTCAAAAATCACGAAGGGCCCTCCTCCGACAGACTACCCACCAACTCATCATCCAGCGGATGAGAGTGGAGGTCAGTGTCATCAGAATCCGAGGTATCTGGATAAATTGGTCAGCCACCGAGGTCCCCATTACATGTCTGGGACGGTCATGCATGAGGGTGACTGATAACCTGCGAGGAAGACCCGGAACTGCCAAAGATTCCTTTGTAGGAGCCCCTTCCGAAGGCTGTTTAGGTGACAGCTCCACCACTAACGGTGGAAACCGATTTTGGCCGAATCGGGGCAGGTTTTACTGGCTCCGCGGGCAGAAGAAATGATTTTACCAGTTCCAATGGAGTCGGCCTCAGCCTAGGAGGCGAAAGCCAAGTAATGGCCAGTGTGGAAACCGAAGAAGGCTTCTGCCCGGACAGAATGAGCTGTTGCCACATTATAACTTCGTAGTGTCGATGGGAGTTTCTGATGAAGCCTCTCCTCATCCGAGGAGGACGAAGATGAATGGTGGTGTCGCCTCTTTTTTAGAGTGCTTATGCACCTTCCTCGGCCTGTCGGTCGAGGGGGTCTGAGATCTCGACCTCAATCGGACTGGCCAAGCGGGTCGTTCTGGGGACACCGGGGGAACCGGTGATTTTCTCACATCAGGGACCAGTTCCTCGATGGGAGTGCCAGCAAGTTGGGTTTCCTCATCAGGAAGAGGCAGGACAAGGGTCCTGGTAAGTGAGTTGTTGGCCTCATCGGGCTACAACAGATAAGACAGGGTCGAGAGTGATTTCCACCGCGTCGATCGAGGCCTCGGCCGGCTGACCAGTCGGCAAAACCGAGAAGCCGGCAGCCAAACAAGCAATCTCAACCGAAGTCAAGACAGGAGATTCCTGTGACCGCGATCGCTCTCAATCCCAAAAACGTCTTCGCCGAGATGAAGAATCTCTTGGTTCCTTGCCCTTTTTACAGGACTGAGAGGTATGCAACCCAAAAGTCCCTTGCCCTTGGTGGGAAGAGACAGGCACATCTCCTGAAAGGAGCCCGAGAACTGGGAGCCCAGGTTGAGTGGAATGAAAATTGGCCGCGAGGAGAGCTCTGTGGCCCACGCCGCCTCTTCCTCGAAGGCCTGCATCTGTTCTAACTGCTCAGCGGACCCCACAGCCACGGAGACCGCTCACCAGGCCTCTCTGGATTTCACCGGTGGATTCTGTTTCTTGGGCCTGCCCAACTTGAGCCGTGTGAGACAATTGTTGAGGATGTTCGGGTGAAAGGCAAGACACATCTCACATGCCTGGATGTCATGGCTGACACCCAAGCAGTAGACGTACGTGGTATGTGGGTCCATGCGTGACATTTTCTGGCGGCACAGGCATCAGTGAAAACCAGAGAAAGATTTATCTTCCATAATCGAATAGCAAAAGTTGCTATCGCTAGCTCGAACGAGCTTAGTCTTCAGAGGATCCGAAGAAATCGAAGCCAGGGCCTACAAAACGCGGTAGCAGAGAGAAGGAAACCTGAATCTTCCAGCGGAAAGGAAGATATGGCATCATGGGGTGGAGCCGAGGGTTATGCCACCCGGGTGGGTGGGAGGAGCCAGCTTGAAGACCTTCCGGCGAGAATTAAAGGGGAAAGGGACATACCAAGAAGTATGGATGAACAACATATCCACATCCCTAGAATGTACCCTTCCCTGGTGGTCAAGTGGACCCCTTCCCTAATCCCGATCAGCCATATACTAAAGTGATCAGTCCTTGGCGATCTTGTGGATCCGCCACCCTGGCTGGTACTGACCCATCACCCTGCCCTGAGCTGACGACTGGCAAAGCCCTCTGCTCACCACCACTGCCAGCCGCCAACTGAGCTCACAATCAGCGTGTACTGTAACAACTAATTGTACAGTACATGCTCATGGAGGGCTCAGTCGGCATCCAGCTGTGGGAATGAGCAGAAAGCTGTGCCGACTGCCAGCTCAGGGGAGGGATTGGGGAGAGCAGCTAGGTGGGTCAGCATGCCAGGTGGGAGGGGTGTCCACAAGACCATCAGGGACCACCCATTTTAGTATACAGGCAGGTCGGATAGGAACACAGGGTCTGCTAGACCACCAGCCAAGGGTAATATAAGAGAACACCAGAAGATCTGGGTTATGGAGAGGGTTTGCTACCCACCACAGAGTTTTGCAGAAACAGACAAGGGATTGGGGGGGGGGGTGGAGCCACTGGACACAAAACACTGGAGATATTGGGCACAGGTGTGGATTTGGGTGGGGGGGACCACTGGACACCAGGGAAAGTTGCATTCTGAAGACTGGCCAGTGATCAGCAGGGGAAGGGACCACTAGACACCAGGGAAGAAAAAAATGACTTACCACAGTAATATTGTTTCTTCAAGGGATCCCTCATTATGCTTACACTGAAGCAGCCAGCCCCATGGCGAGAGCTGCCCTATAACACATGGAGGACAAATTTAAATATGTAAATTAGCCACGTGGAGAGGCTTGTGGAGGAGTGTGCTACGCAGCTCGACAGCAGATGTATTTCAAAGACCTAGAAAGCAAAAATACGAACCTAACAAGCTAACCTATACCAGAAAATCAATAAATTAAAAATGAAATAAAACAGACTTCCCTCCTCACTCAGTCAACGGCAGATTGAACAAAACGCCGTAGGCAACTAACTGTAGAACAAAAACAACAAGAAATGCTCAAGCAGTAACTTTAATGGCAAAGAAGCACTGATTCTTGGAGAACCTTTTGCAGGTTCTGGAAGAGGAGATGGGGCAAGAGGTGTAAGCATAATGAGGGAACCCCTGGAAGGAAAAACAGGTTACTCATCAGTAACAATAGCTCTAGGAGTGGTATGTGACGTACATTCACACTTTATGGAGTGCTACTTTCCCTTTAACACTTGCCGGGCATCTTTAAGCTGGCTCCTCCCACCCACTCAAGTGGTAACTCCCTAGGCACCACCATGTGACGTCAGATGTTACCCACTGGAAGCAAGATCGGTGTGCTATTTGCCAGGGAGCTCAGGTGGGTCAGTCTGGATGTACACCATATACCACTACTAGAAATACAGTTATAGGTAAGTAACCTGTTTTTTTAAGGGGACGTGGATAAGTTGTACTAGTCACACTTCTGGCAGACTCCTAGCAGTTCTTCAGGATGAGAGGGCAAGGTGCACACCCATTCAGGAAACACAGATTGGAGAACTGAGGCCCCAAAACCAGCATCCCAGTGTGACTCAAGGTCAATGTGGTAGTGGGAAATGAAGGTGTGTCCTGACTTCCGGGTAGCAGCCCTGCAGATTTCCTGAACAGGGACATCCTTGGAAGCAGCCACTGAGGCAGCGGTATGACAGGTGGAATGAGCCCTTAACCCTATAGGAGGCTCCCTACCCGCTAACTTATAGCAGAGGTCGATGCAGGATACAATCCAAATGTCAGCTGGCAGCTTAGCTGCCGGTCTGCCAGGTGCAGCTTCAGCGTAGGTGACAAAGAGCTGGCAAACCTCTCCCCAAACTCCAGCCGTGCACTCCTTGTAACAGGTGAATGCTCACCACAGGTCCAAAATATGGTGCGAAGGTGTGAAATACACCGGGAGATTGATCACCTTGTTAAGGTGAAAATCAGACACAACCTCTGGGAGGAACTTCAGGTTTGGGCGAAGGACAACCTTGTCCCTGTGGAAGACCAGGTACGGAGACTCCATCGAGAGAGCCTGAAGCTCACTGATCCTTCAAGCTGAGGAAGGAATATTCCAAGACAGGTGAGACATGTCATACCTGTGCATCAGTTCGAATGGCTTGCCCATGAGCTTTCCCAACAAAACCCAAGGTGGTGATGGTTCACGCACCAGAGGGGAAATGTGGTCAAGACCTTTAAAAAGCGCCAGACCACCTTCTCCTGCGCCAGTGACAACTCATGTATGCATGATGTGCAGAGATGGCTACCAGGTGACCTTAAGGGTCGCCGACAGTAGGCCCGGAATTGAGAGACGGACCAAAAGGTAGTGCAGACAATGCTAGCCCGCGTGTAAGATAAGGAGTGCAGCCTCTTGCCCTGACACCAAATGGAGAACCTCTTCCATTTGCAGGCATGGCACTTTCAGGTCAGCTCCTTCAAAGAAGCCTCAACCATGGTGAGGACATCGTTAGAGAGACCCAAAGCCTGGAACTCTAGCCGCTCAGGAACCAGGCTGCCAGATGCAGAGATTGAAGGTTCCGAATGAATGCCTTCCCTGATGGCAAAAGAGCAGGTCCGGGTGAAGTGGAAGACACCACAGGAGACTGCTCTTGAAGCTGAAGAGATTGGGGTACCAGAACTGTCGGGGCCAGTCTGGAGTCACCAGGATCATCCATGTCTTATCCCTCCTGGCTTTGATCAGCACTTCGTGAAGCTGCGTAAATGGAGGGAAGGCACAGAGGAGGCCCAGGGGCAGGTTTTGGTGTACCACTGTTCCTTTCCTATTGATTCAACTGTAAAAACTGTTCACTGTAGCTGTACATTTACGGGATCCCTGTACCATTCTTATTATTGATGTTTTGCACTGCCAATGTACTGCACTTCCTGGGTCACCCCTGAAAAAGGGACTGTCTTGTCTCAGTGGGCCCACCTGGTTACCAAAATTCAGTAAATAAATAAAATAAGTGCCTCGGGAAGGCATCCCCCTGCAGCGTTCACTGGTGAGGGGGGCAGGAATAATACAGCCTCAGCTTTGCGTTCTCCATGGAGGCAAACTGGTCCACAGAGGGGTGCCCCATTGGGAGAACAGGCTGTGAACTCCCTCCGGATGCAGAGACCACTCGTAAGATGCCTTGCCCACATGGCTGAGGGCGTCCACCAGCTGGTTGGAGACAGAGGCCACATGGATGGCCAGAACACTGGCGTCCACGCTGCGTACGAGGATCTGGATGCAGAGAGCTTCCTTGCACACAGGAAGGGAGTACAACCTGCCCTGTTTGTTGAGGTAGTACGCGATCGTGGTGTTGACCGTCTGGACCTGAACGCCCTGACCCTGAATGTGTGGAGCAAAAGCAGTCAGCACCAGCTGAGTTGTCCGAAGCTCTAGCAGGTTGACATGGCATGGGGGTCCAGAGTCCGTGGACTATGTGGTCCCCCAGGTGGGCACCTCAGCCCATCAGGGAGGCATCTGTCGTGATGATGACCATCGGCTCTGGGTGGACAAATGGGATCCCTTCCTGCAGATGTTCCAGGACTAATCACCACTGCAGAGCATCCCACATTAGCAGGGTCAAAGTGACAAGCTAGTCGAAGTGCCCTGACGCCAAGACAATTGGCGGGCAAGCTCCCATTGCAGAGAGCGCATTCTCCACCCGGCTCAACGGACTATGCTGGTGCATGCTGCCATGTACCCCAGGAACCGCAGAAAGTCCCAAGTAGGGTGCAAATGCCCAACTCGAAATGATCGGGCAAAGGAAGAAAGAGCCTCCGCCCGGTTCCCCAAAAGCCAAGTCCTGGCTCTGCAAGAGTTGAGCTCTGCCTGATAAAAATGTATCGCCCGCGAGGGTATGAGTTCCGACTTAGCCTGGCTGACCGGGAGGCCAAGGGACAAGCTGGTCTGGAGGGCCAGGTCCCTGGATCACTCCACCTCCTCCCTAGAGGGACCCGCTATAAGCTAGACATCCAGGTAAGGATACACCCGGACCCCTTGACGTCTCAGGAAGGCTGCCACCACTGCAATGCATTTGATGAAGATCCTGGGAGACAAGGATTGGCTGAAGGGCATGGCCTGGAACTCGTACAAGATCCCCTTCACACAAAACCGAAGGAACTGGCGGTGGGACAGACAGATTGGGACATGGAAAAATGCATCTTGAAGATTCGGAGAGCAAAAGCACATGCTCTACTCCAGAGATGGTATGATCTGAGATAAGAGTGACCATCCTGAAAGTGGGCGACAGAAGGAATTTGTTCAGGTCGTAGAGACCTAAGATGTGGCACAACCCCTCCCCCCCTTCCATTTCGGCACCAGGAAGTACCTGGTGACAAACCCTGGGTGTACTGGAGGGTCCAAGACAGGAGTCACGACATCCTTCTGGAGGAGCTGGGCAATGTCTTCCCGAAGGGCTGACAGAATGTCGGCGGACACCATGTCCTCCGTGGGGCATGGGCTCGGTAAGGCAGGTAAGCCTCGCATTCCAGAGGCAGACCCTGACCACTCGAGGACCCACCTGTCCAGGGTAACAGCAGACCAGGTGGAAAGGAAGTCTCGGGGTCAGACCCCCATGGGAGGACTCAGGTGAGTCAGGACAGGCATGGGTGAGGCACCCCCACCCGGTCACTGAGCAGGCTTGGAGATGGAGTAGGGACCAGCTGAGGAAACTAGCAGGATGTCGACCTTCTGGCTTCCGGACATCCGAAGCAAGACACCTCGGCCAGGGACACCAAGCTTGGGCCTGCTGCCCAGCTGGGGGCTGGGACGGCATGGCCAAAGGAGCAGAGATAGGCCAAAAGGGCTCATTCTTTTGAGCATTAGAGCCCTTGGGATCCCTGTGGGCAGAGGTTAACCGAGTCCAGGGTGGCACTGGACTTTTCAATGCGAATAAGGTGTCCTTCAACCAACGGCCTGAACAGGTCGGTGCCCAAAAACAGGACATTTACCAGCCTGGGCTGGGTATCCACCGTAAGGGTCGAGATCCTCAGCCAAGCCCTGCAGTGCATGGCGACCACAGCAGCCAAGGACCAGGTGCAAGAGTCGTCGATGTCCATGGCCGTCTAGAGCTGCTGCTTAGCCACAGTTTGGCCCTGGTCCCAGACCTGCTGGACCATAGTCTAACTCAGCCAGAGGCTGTGGAAGCCCATCACCGATCGCCTGTCGAAGGCCAAGAAAGGAGGCAGCATAAACCTTTTCGGCCATGTGATCCAATTTCTAGAATTCCTTGTTGGAAGGCTTATCCACATCGCTGACATTGCCCGAGCACAGAAAGTCCAAGTCTGTCACCAGACCCCTGGCCGAGGGGTGTTCGGTGAAACCCAACAGGGAACCGGTAGGGACCGCATACTTGCGGGTGATCCGAGCCAATGGTGCAGGCCAAGAGGCCAGATGCTACAAAAGCTCCAGTGCCTCGGTGACTGGTAAGGCCTCCCCAAGGGAGTCATCCCTCTCAAGAATCTCAGTCAGCGGGTACTTAGCCTGTTTCTGAACAGGCTCTATCTGAAGAACCGCTGACTCAGAGATCAGCTGGAGAAGGCCCGTGAAAGAAGTGGCACCATGCTCCGTCAACAAATCCTTGCCTGACTCTGCATCCAACGAACAGAAGTGTAGGGAGAAGCCTCCTGGTTTTGAGGATTCATCGAAAAGTGGTGGACCACCAGAGTCCCCGCTGACTCTACGGGGTCTATCAGGAGTCACAGTGACAGACAGCCACCGAGGAAGACTGGAAGCGGTACGGGTATCCTTGGGGGGGACGTGGACCTACAGGACGCTGTTTTGGTGGCGGCTCCAACTGAATAGGTAGAGAGGTCGGACCAGGCCAAGGCGGAGCCAATCAAGTCAGGGTAGGCTGAGGCCTCGGTGATGGGAGCCATGGAAGCGCCGGGAAGGGGGAAAGAAGCAACTTAACCCCAGTAAACATGAGATGATGCCACATGAGCTCCTCAAAGTGCTGATGCATTTTGCAAAGGAGCCTCTCCTCGTCCAACAAGAAATAAGAAGAGTAGTAGCAGCGGTGCTGCTTGCCCGAGTGCTGAGAACGGGAACACCTATGTCGGCGACGGCTACTTGACTCCGAGCTTTGGGTCCAAGACGTCGTCCTCAACCGAGGTAAATGGCGGACTCGGAGCCAGCGAAAGCAGAGGAACCTCATGGATAATCTGGAATTGAGGGTTGGGAACTGGATCAGCGGCCTGGTCCAACCCACCCTGTGAGGTAAGAGGCAGGACCAGAGTTCTAAAGAGGGAGGTGTTGGCCTCATGTCGCAACAACACGTCGACCGAGTCAAGAAAAATCTCAGCCGGTTGGTAGACGGTCGTCTCAGCCAATTAGCCTGATGGGGAGACTGTGGAGCCAGTGGCCTGGGCAGAAAGATCAACAGTAATCGTAACTTCCAGAGAAGCACGGAAATATCCGAGGCCCGAGAGTGCTCAAGATCCAATGATCGACAGCAAGACTTCTTTTTGGTCTCCTTTGAGGATTTTGATTTTGTGCCCTTAGAAGGGCCCTGCCCAAAGGTGGGAAGGCAGTGGCACAAATCACGAAGTGCCCCTGAAAAGGTGGCACCAAAGGTAAGCAGCAAAAAGGCCAATGCAGCATGCTCCGTGGCCTGAGCCGCAGCCTCTTCAAAGCCCGCAAGTTGTTCAGCAGACCCCGCAGCCACTGAAACCTCCCAATGGGTGTCCTTTGAGCAACGGGGGAGGGATCCCGTTCATCAGTGCACCCTAAGAGATGCAGTGCGTGCCGGTCTTCCAACATTGTTGGATGCAAAATGCGAGAGAGGTCACATGCCTAGAGATAATGTTCCTGGCCCAGGCAGTAAATGCACAAGATGTGCATTTCCATCTGTGACGCTTGGCCAGCTGGTTATGATTGTTCTATGATATTTGTAATATAAGAATGTAGTGTGTGATTGTCTCCATAAGGCAGCTGTGCCATGCCCCCCCCCCCGCTTCAGAGAAGCTGCAGGATATAGTAACCTGAGGCCAGGAGGTAATTAAATGACTAGAGAGACTTAATGAAGGGTCTCCTGTTTTCTGTTATAATTAGAACTGACCCAGCTGCCAGGATATAGAGCTTGTAATCATTTATGATGTCTTAAAAGGAAAAACATGTATACACCATGGTGTGAAAAGTCATAAAAATCCTTTGATGTGCCCTGGGAATAGGAACTGCTCGAG
The DNA here is from genome assembly GCA_016271365.2 of Neoceratodus forsteri. Taxonomy (NCBI): domain Eukaryota; kingdom Metazoa; phylum Chordata; order Ceratodontiformes; family Ceratodontidae; genus Neoceratodus; species Neoceratodus forsteri. Next base: position 263,647,555 of record CM057451.1, on the reverse strand, counting down.
ATCAAAGAGGGGATGTTAATTAAGGAGTCATATTGGGAAATGAGTTTTTGCTGATGTCACCTTATTTAATATACCTCCTGATAGGACATCCTGTTTGCATATTTTTTATATTCAACAAGGAGCTAGATGACACACAAAAGAGGTGGGAGAGAGAGAGAGAGACACAGTTTAACTAAGACTTGTGCCTGATCTTTGTGACATTTCTTTTTAGGCTCTTAAGAAACAACATCTAACTATAAGTACCATAGAGGTAGCACATTAGATAGAAAAAGTCTAATTGTATTGTGGTAGGAGTCTGTCTGTAGTTTTCCTTGTTTTTCTTTATGTGATTGTATGCTCTTTGATATATTGTTCTGTGTTTACATTTAACATTTTTTATCCATTTTTAAGTAAACCTTTTATTCCAAAGACTGCCTGGGTGTGTCTTCGAAGTTCTTTTTGCATGTGACGTATGGAGGGTCAAGACTGACAAAAACTGTTCAGAGTTTGATGGTGTTACTAAACCGGAAAAAGGTAAGAATATACCTAAGGTCTTTTATAGAGTTTTAAGGGTTAATTTTGGATACCTGGTTAGGTGCCCTTAGGCGAAAGATATCTGGCATCCCCCAGAAGAGCAGATTATCTGAGCCTGTACGCTATCATAAGGTTCACAGTTTGAATCCCCCCAGAACTTGAGACCAAAGGTGATTCAGAACCACATGCAGACAGGAGGGTTACCCTGTCTGTTACCTGTTTACAACATTGCGGAGGGCCTGATCTGCTGAGTGCATTTGTGACAGATTTGGTTGGCAGCAGTGCGGATAAATTTGGTAACACAAGCTTTAACTGTTCAGTGTGTCAGCTTAATACTGTACAGCTCACTTGCAAAAAAAGGCAGTGATTTATTTGTAAAAAGGAAACACAACTATATCATTTTGCTCACAGTCAAGTTCCTGACTGTTTTATTTATTTTTTTCTAAAGTGCAAGTTAGAGTAGCCGTAGTTAGGGAAGAAGATGGCTTCCAACTACAGCGGGCACACTGTAGACTACTTGAGGCAGTTGTGCAAGGACAGAGGAGTCCTGTATGAGGGGAGAGCCACCAAGCAGAACCTCATGGATGCCTTGATGGCAGCAGGTGCCCAGAGCATTGAGTCACAGACTGTGACTGTAAAAGACCAAACCTTGAGCTTGGAGAGGCCAGCGAAGGGCCACAGCAGCAGGGGAAGGTCACCAGCATTCTGGAGCCATAAGTAATCAGGCTGCAGACTGAGCTGCGCAGAATGGAGCTGGAGTTCCAGAGAGATACTGAGTAAGAGGAACGAGCCACAGAGGAGAAGAGGGAGCGAGAACAGAGAGAAGCCGAGTGAGCGTGAACAGCGAAAGGCGGACCGGGAAGAGCATGAGCGCAAGAGGCAGCATGAACTGGAGAAGCTACGACTCCAGCCACCAGCACCAGAGAAGGTAAGTAGTTTGGGTTTAACTGGAACTACAGGACTGGGTTACAAATTGAATTCCAAATTGACAGCTGAATTTAAAGAGGGGGAGGATATGGATGCCTTTTTAAATTCCTTTGAAAATGTTTGTATTCAGGCTAAAGTTTCTAGAGGGTCCTGGAGCTTCCAACTATCACGGCTACTTACTGGGAAAGCTCAAGATGCATTGGGTCAAATGGACAATGAGGACAGTAATGATTACAGCCAACTTAAAGCTGCACTTTTAAAAAAGATTGATTTAACTGCTGAATCATACAGAGCTAAATTCTGTAAGCTCAGGAGAAGCCCTGATATGAGCTACAAGGAGCTAGCTACGAAACAACTTCAGTTTTTAAAATGTTGGTGGAAGGGATTGAAGCAAACTCTGTAGATAAAATTGAAAATGCTATTTTGTTAGGACAGTTTTTGGGGCATGCCCAGCAGAGCTGAAAACCTGGCTGGAGGACCGAGATCCCAAAACAGTACAAGAGGCTGCTGAACTCTCAGACCGCTATGCCAAGAGCAGACCTGTTCTGAGAGCGAATGGGGTGGGCGTGGCAGCGCAGAAAGGGAAAAGCACGCCTTCAGGCACCTAAAACTCTCACTGCCTCCACAGAGCCAGTTAGCCCCCAGGTTTCAGAGAAAGATTTCTCTGAGGAAAGAAACAGTGTTGGGTTTGTAAGGAAACTGGGCATATTGCCGGACAGAGTCCCAAAAGGACGAGCAATACGCAACATGGGGCTAGGAAAGAAGTGGGTTATGTGTCCCTGGAAGCATGCCTGTGAACATGAGGGAACACACGCACCCAGTCACGGTGATTGGTGTAGAGACACATGGGTTAAGGGACACAGGGGCATCCCTGACATTGGTAAAAGGGGATCTGGTAGAGCCTGGCCAGCTTATACCCAATAAATATGTCGCTGTACAAGACTTCACTGGTGAGGAGAAAACATTGCCACTCGCTAGTGTTCTCCTAGACTAGAGTGAAACAGGGGGAACTGTGCAACAGGTGGCTATAGTCAAAACGTTAGCAGTTGATGTCATCCTTGGCAACAATCTCAAACAGGGGATGGTGTGTGCAGTTACCCGCAGCCAAGCAGGAAGGGAGAATTGTAGTTCCCTGGACCCCACAGAAGCCAGTGTGGAAATCACTGGGACGCTGGTTCCCCAGCCTGTGCCTCTTGATAGGAAGACTAATGAAAAGGGGGTAGAAATTTCCCCAGTAGCAGTTAACCACACAGCTACGGAGGGTTACTCCGAAGAAGGAAGGGTGACCCACTGTCAGAGGGTTAGGGATGACAGTGATCCGGAGTGCCCTAACGCTAGTGTTAGGGGCCCTAGTTTAGAGACCGAAGGGAACCTGTCCCATGCCTTGAGAATGTGTGTGGAGTTTGCAGCTGCTCCGGTAAAGTGATCCTAGTCTAGAAGAAGCTGAGGGCTTGGGCAGGCACCGTGAGCACAGGAGGTGGCGGTAAACATAAGTTTATTGGGAAAATGGACTGATGTATACTCACGCTGTAACACAGAGGAGGGTGATATACAGGCAGCACATTTGTTCCCCAGGGGTATCGTGAGCAGTTGCTCAAGGTTGCACATGATATTCCTTGTTGGCCATCTTGGAATCCCATGCCTGCAGCAGTTGGCAAATTTCTATTAGCTAACTTCTGAGCAGGTGAAGGGTATTACTGAGTCTTGTCACGGTGCCAAGAAATAGGAAGGCAGGTAAGAAAAACCCATGCCACCCTAATTCCATTGCCCATAGTGGAGGAGCCATTCAGAGGGTGGGAATGGATACTGTAGGAGACTTTAAATACCCCCAGCTCCTCCGGGAAGGGTTCATCCTGACTGTGGTGGATTATGCCACCGGTGACATTGAGCAGTCACCCTATCCTCACTGAGGACAGACAAAGTGGCAGATGCCTTACTTGGGATTTTTCCCCATGTTGGGTTTCCGCAGGAGGTTATCACCGATCGAGGGGGTTCCTTCATGTCGGACCTGATGAAATGTTTGTGGGAGAAGTGTGGGGTGGTGCAGAGGCGCACAACACCTTATCACCCGCAAGCCACTGGACTTGTGGAAAGATTTAATGGTACCCTGAAGTCAATGCTCCGGCCGTTTGCTGAACAGCATAGGAGGGACTGGGAGAAATACCTTTCCCATCTGTTTGCATACAGGAAGGTGCCCCCCGCAGTCGAGCAGATTTTTCCCCTTCAAACTCTTATATGGACGCCAGGTGCGTGGGCTCCTAGACTTGATCCGGGAGGACTGGGAAGGCAAGCACGCCATCAGGAACTCCCATAGTGGATTACATCCTTAGGTTTGGGGAAAGACTGGAAGGAGCTTATGGGGATAGCCCAGAGCAACCTGGCAGCTGCCCAGCAGAAACAAAAAGTGTGGTACGACTGCAGAGCCAGAGCTCGCTCGTACACAGTGGGTCAGGAAGTCATGCTTCTTATTCCAGGCCGGAAAGACAAGCTGCAGGTTGAGTGGGCAGGACCGTACAAAGTAGTTAGAAAGGTAAATGACGTGAACTATATCATAGAGTTACCTGAAAGAAGACATACAGAAAGAATGTACCACGTCAAAATGATGAAGCCATATGATAATAGGGCTGACATGGTGTTTGAAGTATGTAGTCCTGGGAAGGGGCCAGTGAAGAGACCCTTCTGGACTTGCTGAAAAGAAAAGCAAGTGGAGTCCTCCTAAGGAGAGCAGATAAACTGTCTCCTCCAGCTGACCCCGGACAAGATCCAGGAAGTAAGGAGGTTCTAGCAGACTTTGCCCCACTGTTTAGCACTAAGCCTGGACTAACCCCTTGCGATGCGATGTGGAGACAGGGACACAGGCGCCCTCGGAGACAGCATATCAGGTGTCAGAGGCTGTCCAAAAGGACATTAGGAGGGAGGTGGAGGAAATGCTGTGTTATGGGTAATCCAGAGATCCCACAGCCCCTGGGACTCACCCATAGTCCCTGTGCCCAAGCCAGATGGCTCTACTCGTTTCTGTGTGACTATCTTGGACTGAAAGACTGATCACCGAAGTCAGACACCCACCCGATGCCTGGACAGGACGAACTCCTGGACAACTGGGAGGTGACCTACCATGACTACTGACCTGACAAAGGGGTACTGGCAGGTAGAGTTATGGACAAGAGCTAGGAGAAGGTTGGCCTTCATCACTCCAATAGGCTTATTTGAATTTAAAATAATTCCTTTCTGAATGGGCAGCCGGTCACTTTCCAAGATTGGTGAACTAAGTGTTAAATGGTGCTGAAAGTCGCGTGGCGTACCTGGATGACACACTGCCATCTTTAGTGCCAGCTGGGAGGAACACCTGTCCCACCTTAGGAAGTGTGACAGGATACAGAGGGCCGGCTCACTGTCAAAGCGGAGAAGTGCCAGGTGGCCATGGCTGAAGTGGCATACCTCGGGCATGTTGTAAGCCGAGGACAGCTCTGTCCTGACCAAGTAAAAATAGAGGTGATCAAGGCTTGGCCCAGACCAGAAATGCAGAAGCAGGTTAGGAGTTTTCTCGGAACAGCAGGGTACTATAGAAAATTTATACCCAATTACAGCGCCCTGGCTGCTCCCCTATCTGACCTGGTAAAGAAAAAGATGCCTAAGAAAATTACCTGGGAACCGGCCAGTGAAAAAAGCTTTACCAGACTGAAGGAGGCACTGTGCAGTGCTCCTGTGTTGACAAGTCCTGACTATAGCAGACCCTTTATACTCCAGACTTACACCTCAGACGTGGGTATTGGGGCAGTACGGAGTCAGACATTCAACCAAGGGAAAGATCACCCGGTAGTGTACCTGAGTAATAAGAAGTTGCTTCCTAGGGAGCAGGCTTACTCTACTGGGGGAAAAAGAGGGTGTCTTGCCATACTATGAGCCCTAAAAGTTAGAGCTATGCTTATATAGGCAGCATTTTGAGTACAATGGGACCTACAACCCCGGTATGCTGTATAAATGGGAAAAACTAATAGTGACACTATTAAGATGGAGTCTTGCCTTGCAAGGGTATGACATGACAATCTTATATAAGGCTGGGCGACCAATCAGAAACGCCGATAAGGCCTGTCAGCCTGTATATGTGAAGTGAACTGATTAGGAGCTCATCCCATGCAAGAGATATAGCGCACAAATTCAGTCTAGGTGGGGAGGAGTATGACACTTAGCCAACTGGTTATGATTGTTCTATGATATCTGTAACATAGAAATGTAGTGTGTGATTGTCTCCATAAGGCAGCTGTGCCATGGGTGTCCCCCCCCCCCGTTTCAGAGAAGCTGCAGGATATATTAACCTGAGGCCAGGAGGTAATTAAAAGACTAGAGAGACTTAATTAAGGGTCTCCTGTTTTCTGTTGTAATTAGAACTGACCCAGCTGCCAGGATATAGGGCTCATAAACATTTATGACGTCTTAGAGGAAAAAAGTGTATACACCATGGTGTGAAAAGTCATAAAAATCCTTTGATGTGCCCTGGGAATAGGAACTGCTCGAGATCAAAGAGGGGATGTTAATTAAGGAGTCATAGTGGGAAAAGAGTTTTTGTAGATGTCACCTTATTTAATATACCTCCTGATAGGACATCCCGTTTGTATATTTTTTATATTCAACAAGGAGGAGCTAGATGACACACAAAAGGGGTGGGACAGAGACACAGTTTAACTAAGACTTGTGATTGATCTTTGTGACATTTCTTTTTGGGCTCTTAAGAAACAACATCTAACTATAAGCACTATAAAGGTAATACATTAGAAAGAAAAAGTCTAATTGTATTGTGGTAGGAGTTTGTCTGTAGTTTTCCTCATTTTTCTTTATGTGATTGTATGCTCTTTGATATATTGCTTTGTGTTTACATTTAATGTATTTTTTATCCATATTTAAGTAAACCTTTTATTCCAAAGACTTTCTGGGTGTGTCTTGGAAGTTCTTTTTGCATGTGACGTATGGAGGGTTAAGACTGACAAACACTGTTCAGAGCTTGATGGTGTTACTAAACTGGGAAAAGGTAAGAATATGCTTAAGGTCTTTTATAGAGTTTTAAGGGTTCATTCTGGATACCTGGTTAGGTGTCCTTAGATGAAAGATATCTGGCATCCCCCCGAAGAGCAGATTATCTGAGCCTGTACATTTGGTGTATGCTAGCATAAGGTTCTCAGTTTGAATCCCCCCAAGAAAGTAAAGTTACATAAGAACTTACCGTAACAGTAGATCTTCAAGAACAGCTCTTGCAGCAGGTTACACCATTAGGACTGAAGCCGTCAGGCATCAGGACCCCATGGAAATTTTCTAGCTAGCAGTTTTCAGCGGGGACCACCTTCCTCAAAGTCGGTCCTTGATAATCAGGCGTGGTACATAAGGAGGCGGTCCCCACAATCCCCAGTTCTCCCGCCCGGAGCTCGGCCACTGGATGACATCAGAAGAGGAGACCGAGATCGCCATCAGGCGGCCAAGACTAAGAACAAACTGTCCCATCTCGGAGAAGATGGATGTTAGGTTATAACCTACCTCCTCAAAAAGGGAATGGTGGCGGGAAGGTACCTGCTGCAGGCTGTTCTCGAAGATTCTACGTTGTGGTTCTTACATAACTGTACTATCTTACTTCGAGATACAGCTCTTGCGGTAGGTTACACCCGATGGGACTGATTCCCCAAGCAATAGCAACAATCTTACTCCGCCCGGGAGGAGGAAAGGCAGAGATTACGACCCTGCTCGAGCCTAGGACAGAAGTCCCTGGAGGCAAGCTAGGCGAAACCTGCCCTCATGGTGGAAAGCGATATCCAGGCTGTAATGCCTAATGAAGGCATGCGCGAACTCCAGTGGCTGCAGCAAATGGCTGAAGTGAGCATTCTTCAGTGCTGTAAAAGAGGTGGCCACTCCTCTGGTAGAATGACTCTTGACCACGCCTGGCAAGGGTTTGTTGTGCTTGTCATAACAGAAAGAGATACACTGGATGAGCCAACACGAAAGAGACTGTTTAGAAACAGGAGCTCCTTTCATCCTCTCAGCGAAGGAGACAAACAGTTGATCCGCTTTTCGATACTGTTTGATTCTGCTCAGATAATATCTGAGACACCTGTGAACATCAAGGGTGTGAAGCAGTGCTTCTCCTCGATTGGTGTGCTAGGAAAGTACACTGGTAAGTCGATATCCTGATTAAGGGTGAGGCTGAAACCACATGAAGAAACTTAGGATTTGTCTCAGAATACCCTATCCTGATGGAAAATTAATGGGGCTCTTGCACATGAGTGCATGCAATTGAGATTCTTCTACTTGAAGTAACTGCAACTAAAACAACGTTTTCCATGACAGAAAAGCGAAGCAATCTGCGGCTGGTTCAAAAGGTGGCGCGAAGCTGCTCAGGACAAAGGAGCAAGTCCCAAGGAGGAACGGATCCTTGATTAGGTGGCCTAAGGTGGAGGACCCCCTTAAAAAAGCAGTAGTGTCAAGTGAGCCACCATCACGGGGCCTATAGGGGCATGATAAGCCGAAATTGCGCAAACATGCACCTTGATCAAGGAGTAAACTAGTCCGGATTGGAAAGCAAAAGCAGGTATTCCAGAACCAGCTTTTTGGAACATTCTAAGGGCGAGAAACCCCGCGCTTGAGCCCACAGGCAAAACCTGCGCCACTTCATAGTATGTATTGCAGTTTTCTGAGCGGCGCAGTACTTCTTGCCCCTTCTTGCGAGACCCGTGTCGCAACATGGCTATCATCTCTGAGGCCAGGCATGTAAGTTCAATGGCGTAAGTCCGGATGCTAGTGAACCTCCTCCTGGGACAACAGATGGGAGCTGATTGGCAAAGGCGGAGGTTCCGGGATAACTGATGCAAGCGGGGAACCAGATTTGCCTGGCCAGAAAGGCACTATCAAGATAAGCGTCGGCGTGCTCCCTCAGAGTTTGAGGAGAACTCCTGGATCACAAGGGAGGCGGAGGAAGGCATAGAAATCTGCCCAGCCCAGAGAGGACAGCATCTCGCCCAGAAAACACCAAGCCCTGGATCAGCGAGCAAAAAATTGGGCAGTTTTGCGTTGGGCTGAGGGGCTGCGAAAAGGTCTAATTCTGGAGTGCCCCATCTGTGGAACAGATCCTCTGCCACCTCCTGTAAAGCTCCCACTCATGGACTCTGGCCTGAGAACGACTCAGCTGTCTGTAGATGTGTCCACCGGGGGCGTGAGACTGCAATAAGGTTTGCGCCGTGTTGTATTACCCACTCCCACTCTCATGGCCTGCAAAGGGGGTACAGGAGTGCATGCCTCCATGTGTTTGTTGAGGTAATACATCACCGCAGTATTGTCTGTTTGCAATAGGAGAGTACTCGGTGGGATCTCCGACTGGAAGGCTTGCAGGGCGTAAAGGACCGTCCTCATCTCCAATATATTGATGTGGAGATGAGATTCCTGGATCGTCCATGTGCCCTGAGACCTCACCCCGTTCAAGTGCGCTCCCCACTCGAGGCGTCTGTGGAGAGTCACCGTCGGGAGCCGGCGCTGTGAAGGGAACACCCACAGAGAGGTTTCCCAGGTCTACCCACATTGCAGTCCCAATCCGTGTGATGATTCCAGACTGGCTTCTGCAGATGGTCTTGCCTTTGGTTCCACTGCACCTTAACATCACTGGAGTTACCCGCATGTGGAGTCTTGACAGGGACTGTTGGAATGGCCGCAGCCACGTGTCTGAGCAGGCGAAGGACCGGTCTGGCAGGGGTCAATAGCCGTAACAGGTCCCTATGAAGGGAGATGAATGTGTTCGCTCTGTCTGCGGGAAGAAAAGGCCTTCCTCTGACGGTGTCCAAAGCTGCCCCAATAAACTGCAGTTTCTGGGGCCGGTACCAGGAGGAACTTCTCGTAGTTGATGAGGATGCCCAGAGACTGAAAAAGGGCCTGGAGTGACAGTGAATGGCCATCAACAATGCTTTCCTGGAGGAGCCATGAGAAGCCAGTCGTCCAGGTACAGGACACGTAGTGGCCTTGTCTCCTCAGAGCGCGCCACAACTACCATGTGCACGTGTAAATCGGAGGTGCCGATGACAGCCCGAAGGGAAGCTTCGGAACTGATAATGGCTCTGAGAGCTTCGGGGAGTGCAGGAGATCTCCTGTCGCCCGAGAGCAATAGGGATGTGCAGGTAGGCGGCCTGCATGTCCAGGGAGCCAAGAAAGCGTCCCTCTTCAACATGGGGATTAGACCGGAAGGGTCACCTGCTTGAGCGTCTGTGGCGACCGACAGATTGAGTGCCGAGGTCCAAAGTGGACAGAGGTCCCTGTTTTCTTTGGAACCAGGAAGAAGTGAATAGTATCTTAACCCTCTCTGGTTCTCTGGAACGTGCTCCAAAGCTTCCTTTTCCAGAAGCACGAGCACTTCCTGCTGTATAAGCAGGGCATGCTGCCCCGAGTAGCGGGAAAGCAGAGGAGGCCTTGTGGGCGGGATGCCTACGAATTCTAAATAATGGCCTTTTTCGACCAGCTGTAGCACCCACCTGTCGGTGGTGATCAACCGCCACCCTGACAGGTGGTATGCGATGTGACCCCTGACCTTCATTCCCCGTTGATCCTGAGGAGAGGCGGGGGCTGGGAAGGAGTCATGCTGTGGCAGCATTGGATCCCGCAGCTTGGGCCGACTTTGTAACTCGTTGGCCTTTGCCTGAGGATGTCTTAGCCTGGGCCTTTCGGGTGAAGGAGCCCCTTTGTTGCAGGCCGAGACATGGTTCTTGACTTTGAGTCCAGCTGCGAAAACGACTCTAGTTCCTGCGAAAGGAACTGAGTCGAGACCTGTACATAGCCAGCACAGATCTAACTGCCTTCCCGGCATCTTGAAGTTTGGTGATAACCTTCTCCGAGGCCTCACCAAACAAAACTTCGCCATGGTAAGGAACGTCCATGATATTCTTCGGACGTCCGGGTAAATCCGAGAACCGGAGGCCAGGTGTCTCCGGAGGCACACGCCTGAGGCTGCAGCTCTGGCGAAGAGTCCGCCAGAGTAAATGCAGCAGCTCTAAGCACCTGGAGTTCCCACATCCGAACCCGTACAGAGGAGGTTAACAACTCCTTTTGACCACCATCTGGAGATTTTTTCAACAAGGTTCTGTCCCTGCTCCCCACAATGCATTCTGGAATTGAACCATGTGGGTGAAGTGATTTAACGAGCTGATGGCGCAAATTGCAGCCGCGTACGTGCGCCTACCCAGGACATCCAGCTGTTTGGACTCTGGGTCCGGTGGTGGTGTGCTCAAGTGCTGCGGTTTCTGAGACCGGTCATATGAGGCCGTGATGACCAGGGAATTGGCCAGAGGATGGTTCGCCAGGTACTGGTCCTCCCGTGGGGCCTTGTACAGGCAGTCAGCCTTCTTCGGCACTGCTGGAGTCGAGTGCGGACGCTTCCACGCAGCCTTGGTGACATCCGTGAAGGTGTCCACCAAGGGTGGCACTACCACAGGCTTTGGGTCTTTCTGCCGAAGGTAGCGGGCAAGACGTTGTCTCTCGGGGTCTAGCTCTTCAGTGTCCCACCTCATATTCTCCTGGACATGCCTTATGATCTCAGCGAATGAGGGGTCATCCGGAGGAGACCTGGGGAGGTCACGTGGGTCTGAAGAAGGGACGCTGATAGGAGAAGGAGATCTGGAGCACCCCGAGGTGTCAGATCTGGAGTCCTCCACGGACGGAGTATACCGACGCCGTCTGGGTCTCTTGGGGCTAGGGCACTCTGAAGTGGATCTTGAAGAAGGCCTTCTCCTGTCTGAAGGTCTGCCCGGGAAGGGGGTGTTGGCTCCATGGGGGTCGATGACCGTCCTACTGGCCCCTGGGTGGGAGTGGGGCGCAGGCGTTGAAGAGGTAGCGCGAGGAGGAGGTTAGGCAGCGACCACATCCTTCTTGATGGTGTCCCACCAGAAGGTGAAGAGCTCCTTCACCTCTGTCAGATTCAAACCCGGCGACAGGCCGAGAGCAGGTGGTCTGTCGCTGGTGGGCGTCGAGAGTCCTGTGGGAGCTCGCAGTTCCGAAGTCGCCCGCCTGGTCTTGGGCTGGTGGTATCCTCCTCCGGCGACGCTTTCCGACCGACGTCGATGAGCAGTGATGCGTGTCCTTCCCTCTGCAACAGCTGATGCTGGTCCCCAGCCGGCGTCTACGAGGCGACGCCTGACCCGGCGATGGGTGTCATCACGGTAGCAGTTCCTGGGAGTGCCTATGGGAGCTTGGCCGGCGCTGGGTGGACGGATGTCGGATCCGACGTCGCTTCGGAAGTCAGCTACTTTGTCTTGACGCTGGGGTGGCGGTGGCGGAGACTCACCTGACGTCAGAGTCCGGGCGACGGGAGGAAGACTTGAGGCACTCCCCAGACCTGGATGAGGCCTTGGATGGAGTAGATGAAGCCGCTGGCCTGGAGGTCTTGACGGGCTGCAGAGAGGAAGAACTGCTGGACGATCGAACCAGAACCGGGGGAGGCTGAGAGCGAGCCCTGGAGGGAGAGCAGTCAGACCTGGAGCAGGAGCTGCGGGAATCCGAAGCCCTGGAAGGGGATCTGGGCCTTGCCTTCTCCCTGTGCTTTTCACGATGTCTATGGGACTTCCCAGACAACTCCCTCTTGGAGGAAAGTTCTCTATCCATGGCTTTGGGTTTTTCCTCAAGAAGAAAAGCCTGAAGGGCCTTCTGGCAGCAGATCCTAGTGCAGCTATTGAAGCCCTGGCAGAAGAAGCAAGCCTAGGTGTCGTGGTCAGGGCTCAGGTAGCGCACACAGGCAGAGTGAGGATCCTTGAAGGGGATCTGCATGCCGCAGGCACACTTCGATGGATGGCTCTCCAAAGACGTGTTTAGAGAGGACATCAAACGAATCCAGAAGCAGAAGAGAAAAAAGCGTTGAAGTTTCTAGTCGTTGCGCACTAGAAAGTGACTAAGAAGGCCGATGCTGCGATATCGACAGCAGAAAAAGAACTGAGGATTGTGGGACCGCCTCTTACATGTACTACGTCCTTGACGCCGGGGCAGGACCGGCGCGAGGCGGTCCTCGCTGAAGACTGCTAGCTAGAAAATTTCCATGGGGTCCTCACGCCTCGACGGCTTCAGTCCTAATGAGGTAACCTGCTGCAAAAGGCTGTATCTCAAGTAAGATCAATAGATCTTTGAGAGGCTCTCGCAGTGAACTAATTACATATAGGACTGACGCGGCAGGACTCCAGGAAAAATTCTAGCTAGCTATGACCATGAGGACCGCCCCCACGCCAGGTGACCGCGCCAGGAAGCGCCAGTATAAAGGGCGGTCCCGACGCCATCTTCCAGTTCTTCTCGCCACAGGCGAAAGAGGCTGGACAGAGAAGGGCGGATATTCTCTAAATGGAAAAGGAGCTGAAAAAGCCTAGGGGGATGGAGGGCGGGAAGGTATTACCTACTGCAAGAGTCTCTCTCGAAGATCTACTGTTACGGTAAGTTCTTACGTAACTGTACTATCTTACTTCGAGAGGGCTCTTGCAGTAGGTAATTACATATAGGACTGAATCCCAAGCAGTCGGGAACAAAGAAAAGGCACTGGAAGGAGGAAAACTAATCCAAGAAGTAATTCTAGCCATGCAAGCCTCAAGGAAGGAGGCCGTGCAAAACAGCTAGCCCGAAGCCTGCTCTAAGGCGAGAGGCAATATCCAAACTGTAGTGTTTTGTAAAGGTATGGACGGAAGTCCAGGTGGTGGCAGCGCATATGTCTGCCGCAGACACATTCTTGACACAAGCCGCAGAGGCAGCTACTCCTCTTGTGGAGTGGCCTCTGACTTGACCCAGGAGGGTCTTGTAGTAGTCATAACAGAAAGTGATGCAATGAGCCAACCACTTAGACAGGCATTGCTTGAAACAGCATTGCCTTCCCTTTTAGTGAGCAAAGAGAGCAGACAACTGATCAGTCTCTGAGATCCTACGTCCTGTTGGTGTAGTATCTCAGAATCCGGTGAACATCCATAGTATGGAGTAAATATTCCCCTTGATGAGAGTACTGCGTAAAAAAGGCAGGTAGCTCTATGCACTGATTTAAGGTAGACTCTGCTACTACTTTAGGTAGAAACTTAGGATTCATCGAAGAGCAACTCGTTCCTTGTGAAAAATCAAGTAGGGGATTTTACACATCAGGGCCTGGAGCTCGGAGATTCTTCGAGCCGAAGTAATGGCTACCAAGAAGATCTTCTTCCATGAAAGAAACTTCATATCTGCTGAAGCTGCAGGTTCGAAGGGAGGAAGGGTAAGTTTCTCGAGAACAAAGTTCAAGTCCAAGGGGGGCAGGAGTACAGATGGGGGGCCTCAGATGGAGAACCCCTCTGAGAAAGGTCTTGGAGACCTCCAGTTGAGCAAAAGCCTTGTTTGCGAACGGAACATGATAGGCCGAAATGGTAGCCATGTGTACCTTCAAAGAGGAATGGCTGAGACCCAGGTCAAACAGATGACGTAGACACTCCAGCAGAAGCCGCGCTGAACAGGAGAAAGGTTCCACGTTCTTGGAAGCGGCCCAAATAGTGAATCTTTTCCACTTCATGGCATAAGTGGATCTGGTGGAGGGTTTTCTGGCCTCCACTAAACTCTCCACCATTTTGGGAGACACTCCAAAACGGGATTGGGCTAGGTCTGCAGGAGCCATACATGCAGCTGAAGGGATTTGAGGCCTGGATGGACCAGGGTCCCCTGATCCTGGGTCAACAAACCTCGAGATAGAGGAAGAGGAGGATCCTCTGAATATTGTTGTAGAAGAGAGAACCAGATTTACCTGGACCAGAAAGGAGTGATCAGAATCATTCTCACTCCTTCCGAAGCTAGTTTCTGTAAGACTCGTGGGATAAGAGGAATTGGGGGAAAGGCATAGACGAATCTGTCCTTCCAGTCTAGAGACAGAACGTCTCTCCAGAAAGCGCCTCGCTCTGGAACGAGCGAGCAGAAGGTGGGAAGTTTTGCGTTTAGGGGGATGCGAACAGGTCGACCTGTGGTGTTCCCCAAAGTTGGAAGATATTGTCTAGGACCCCTTGGTCCAGTCAGAGCGGAAGAGCGACTTAGCTTGTCTGCCAGGGTCTTGTCGACTCCTGGAACGTGAATCGCCGTGAGGTGAAGGTCGTGTTGTGTTGCCCAATCCCAAACCCTCACTGCCTCCCTGCATAGAGGGTAGGACCAGTCCCTCCTCGCTTGTTGATGTACCACACCATGCACATGTTGTCCGTCTGAGACGACAAGGTGGCAGGAAGGATGCACTGGTGAAGGGCTTGGAGGCGTACAACACTGCCCGAAGCTCGAGTACACTGATGTGGAGAGCTTGTTCTAGCCTAGACCAGGAGCCCTGGGTCCGATGAGGGCCTAGATGGGCTCTCCAACCTTCGCCTGAGGCGTCTGTGGTTACAGTCTGGGAAGGGGGAGGATGAAAGAAAGGAACCACCCTGAAACAGGTTCTCTCGAACCATCCACCATTGTAAGTCTTGCATCATCGGCGAAGAGATCAGAACTGAGTGATCTAGGTCGTCCACTAGCTGATCCCACTGAGAGCGTAGAGTCCACAGAGAGATCCTCATGTGGAGCCGAGCGCGAGGGACCGTCGGGACAGCAGCAGCCATGAGCCTGAGAAGGCGAAAGACCGACCTCACCGAGACCATCCTGTGGTCAGACAACAGATTTATCTGGGTCTGAAGTCAGGCCGCCCTGTCCGGAGGCAGGAAGGCCTTGCCCATGGTCGTATTGAGGATCGCCCCTATAAACTGTAGCTTCTGGTATGGGTCCAGATGAGACTTGGAATGGCTGATGGTAATACCCAGGCAGGCAAAAACCTGCTGGGTAAGGGAGAGTAATCGCGAGGAGTTCCTCCCAGGACGTAGGCTGCCAAAAGCCAGTCGCTCAGGGGGAAAACCTACGTACCTCACGTGACACAGGTGGGCCGCCACCACTGCCAGGCATTTGGTAAATACTGGGGCCGAGGATAGACCAAGCAGGGAGCGCCTGTGAACTGGTAGAGGTCCCCTGAACGCATAGCGAAGGTATTTATGCGATGAGATGGGCGAATGGGAATGTGCAGATAAGCATCCTGCATATCCAGAGCACAAAGCCATTGACCCGCCAGGAGGGGCAGAAGGCTCAAAGAGAGCATTCTGAACCTTTGTACTCTACAAAAGATTCAGGAACTGAGATCTAAATCGGTCTGAGATCTCCTGTCTCTTTGGGACCAGGAAGAAATGGAATAGTAACCGTCCCCTGAACATGAAGGGGATGGGCTCCATCACTGCTTCAGCAGAAGAGCCGAAATTTCCTCTTGGACCAAAGGAAGATGTTCCTGTGAATATAGCGACTTCGGTGGGGGGTGGTGGGGTGGCAGGGCGGTTTCTGAAGAAACTCTATGGAGTGTCCTTCTGCTATGAGCTGGAGCACCCAAGGAATCCAGGGTTATCCTCTCCCATCCCGGAAGGTGGAGGGAAAACCTCCCTCCCTACGGTTCCTCCGGGAGTCCGGAGGCAGTGGGAGAGAAAGGAGTCAGGTGGTGTGGGCAGTGCCAACTGAAGCATCCGCTGCTTTTTTTGGTTGGGGGGCTTAGCAGCCGTGGGGGCCCAACATTTGTGGCCTCGCCTTCCCTGGGGTTTCGCCTTTGGCCGATTCCGTCTGCGAAAGGGACGGCGCTGCTGCTGATGGGGACGGTACATGGAATCAACTGACTTCAGAGACGTCCCCTTCTCTTGTAAATTGGTAATGATGTCCTTGACATCACCCCCGAAAAGCATTGACCCCCGGAAAAGTGCTTCCTGGATAGCAGATTTCACCTCCAGGACCAGACCTGACACACGGAGCGAAGCATGACGCCGTAGGCCTACGGTGAAAGCTGAGCTCTGCCCAGCAGTGTCCACTGCATCGTATGTCGCACGGAGCATGTGTCGACTGGCCGAACGAGCAGAGCGGACGAGATCAGCCAACTCCTGTTTGATTTGGGAGTCAGGCAAGAAGTCCAGCTAGGCTTCCGCTTGAGTAAGGATGGCCTTCTAGTAGTCCCCCATGGGGCCAACATAGCTCAGGGCCCTAATCCCCAGTTTGGAGGAAGCGTAAATCCTTCTCCCATACTGGTCCAGAAGGTGAGATTCCTTATCAGGAGGTGATGAGCTAAGATGTTTAGGGTTCACCGACCGGCCGTGAGCGGCACTAATCACGACCGAGTCGGCATGAGGGTGAGAATCCAGGAAATCAACACCCTCTGGAGCCTGATAAAGCCTGTTCGACTTCCTAGGAAGTGGAGCTAAGGCCGACAGTTGTTTCCATATCGTGGTAACAAGGTCGGCGTGAGGCTCAATCCAGGGTGGCACTAATGTAGGAGCTGTCACGGGCAATTCCAGATGTTCAGCGAGTTTCAGACGCTGAGGATCTGGTTCCAGGGAGCGCCACTGATGAACCTCCTGGATTTTTCTAAGCAACTCCGTAAAAGAAGGATCCTCCGGAGGAGTCCTTGGCCGGGGCTTCGATGGAGAGCGAGGCTCGTCGTCTCTCTCAGAGCAGCCGTCAGAAGAGTCTGAGAGGGAAGAGGAGGATGAAGAAGAGTAAGACTCCCTTTCCCGACCCGGGGGAGGAACGGGCCCCTTGGGGAGTCCCTGGGGACGTGTGTCCTGCCCCTCTCTGGATCCAGACGGAAGAACCCTGGAGTCCGGAGGTGGTGAGGGAGTGTGCCGCCTGGGGCGTACGGGAATCTGGGACGGCACCATCACCGGAAGGCGGCTCTCGACCTCTTTGGTGAGCTGAGCCTTGGCTTCAGCCCACCAAGAGACCAGAGTCTCCTGCAGGTCCATCGGCGGCCGCGAGGGCAGTGGAGGAGGAGGAGGCGGGGGATAAGAATACGGGTTATACCCATATGGAGCGTATTCAAAACCCGGCTGCGGGTACTGTGGCGCCAGATATGGCACTCCTGGGTACACCGGTGTCGAATAAGATGGAGGATACCCGGAAGTGGGGGGGGGGGGGCTACCTGAGCAGACGGCCCGGCCGGGAACCTCACAGGCGGGTCCGTAGTGGAGAGCCTGGAAGGCGGAGGGCCCGATGGGAGCAGAACATCTCCCTGAGTTGGTACGAGCAACGTCAGAGCCAACGGCGGAGGCCCTAACGCTGGAGGTACCGACGTCAGAGGGGCCGGCGTCACAGCCGGCGTCTGGGGAGCCGATCGCCAGGTCCGCGCCCAGATGGAGGAAGGACTGACGGAGGCAAAGATCCCCAGCTTCGCCCGGGGACGGAGGGGAAAAGTCCCCGGGTTCAGGTTGGGGGGACTCTGGTTCCCCAGATGGCAGCGAAGGCTGCAGTGAACCGGGAACGACGGACGTTGGGGGGGGTCTGTCATCGGTTCCTTCGCCGGCCGAACGTCGGACAAGCCGACGTGAGGCGTAGAGGCGAGCTATCGGCGGGCGCCAGAGGAGCCGACGTCCGACTTACGAGAGCCGTCACCGGAGACAGGTCGAGAGGAGGGGTCGGCCTGGTCCAGTGGGGAAGAAGCTGTGCGTCGCCCCGGAGGGTCGGACGTCTTACCAGCCCTCTCCGGGTGAACGTCAGAGGAGCCGACGCCCGGCTTACCGGAGTTGCCCACGATGGTAGGCCGCGAGCCTGCCGCGGAACCAGGGGCGGAGGCCTCCAACAGCCCGGAGGCGCCTGCAAGGCCCGACCGCAAGTCAGACGGGCGGGCCGACGCCGCCTCAGAAACCTCCTGAGGCGGCCGTCGAGAAGCGATCCTCGGCGGGATGTTATCTCGTCCCAGCGACTCCGAAGGAGAGCGGTGGAGGAGCCTTTGTCCGGTGCCTCTCCTTGTCCTTCTTCTTTCGATGGCCTTGAGGGAAGTGGATGCCTGCCTCAGTTTTTTAAGCTGCTCCTCCATAGAGCTCATTTTCTTCTTTAGAATATGGGCTTCCAGGGTTGCTGCCGCCTTTTGGTAGCGGCGTTAAAGCTGAGGCAATGCTGGCACTTCTCGACTGGATGATCGGGCCTAGACAGAACAGGCACAGGGGTGGCGTCCTATCTCTGCGGTTAGGCGCCACATGAATCACACTTATTCTTGTGCTCTGAGGTGTAGGGGACGACATACACCGATCATGTACTGACGTTAGTCGAAAAATAAAGTTTTTCAGTGAAACGACGGGAAAGGGCTGTGAAACACGAACATTTCATGAGCACTGCACGAGCTAACGGCGAGAGAAAAGAACTGGGCGGGTGTCGGGACCGCCTCTTTATACCGATGTCTCCAGGCGCGGTCACCCTGGCATGGGGCGGTTGCTAGCTAGAAATTTTTCTATGGGGTCCTGCCGCCTGCCGGCGTCAGTCCTATATGTAATTACCTACTGCAAGAGCCCTCTCGAAGTAAGATCTTGAGACCAAAGGTGATTCAGAACCACAAGCAGACAGGAGGGTTATCCTGGCTGTTACCTGTTCACAATATTGCGCTCGGAGACTGGCACTGTGGGAGCAGAGGGCCTGACCTGCTGAGTGCGTTTGTGACACCATCCAGGACATCATCTGCCTGCATTCACACTTTTTAAATCCCGATGCCGACTTCGAGTCATCCATAGCGGAAATGAGGATCACTTGAGGACGAAGCAGTTTTTGCAAAAAATTGCAAAGTACTGAAGCAAAGGGCCTACTCAGCTTGTGACAGCAGTAAGGAGGGAATCTTCTTCCAGGAGAAAGGAAGATTTGATGTTATGGGGTGGTGTCGAGGGAGTTACCAACCGGGTGGGTGGGAGCAGCCAGCTTCAAGACTTTCCAGCAAGCCTTAAAGGGGAAAGGGCACTGCCAGAAGTGTGGGTAAGTACACCATATCCAAGTCCCTAGAAAGAACAGTTACATAAGAACTTACTGTAACAGTAGATCTTCGAGAGGATCTTAGTCATCAGGTCACACCATAGGAACTTCACCGTCAGTGAAGCAGGATCCACACGCAAGATTTTCAGCAGCACAACTGGGGGGCCCCCACACCATCGATGTGACCAACCCTATAAAGACGTGAGTGGCCCTGTTTCCTCATTTCTTTCCCCTGGAGACAAAGGGAGCATAGCTCTAGTCATGGGGGGCCGAGGAGAAAGAGGTTCCCAGACCGATATGAAAGGCTGAATACACCAGATAGCCAGATCCTAGTCAAATGCCCCAAGAAGGGGGATGATGTGAGGGCAAGCAGACCTGATGACTTAGATCCCCGTGAAGATCTACTGTTACAGTAAGTTCTTACGTAACTGTTCTATCTTCATCGGGGGTATCTCAGTCATCAGGTCACACCGTAGGAACGAGTCCTAAGCAGTTACAGGTGCAAACAAACAGTCTGGAAGGAGGGCTCTCCATAAACTTAAGAAAAGAGGCCCTGCCAAAACCTGCACAGGCTCTTGAGGCAATGTTCAGACTGTAGTGCTTGGTGAAAAAGTATGGACGGTACTCCAGGTGGCAGCCGCAAAGACTGCGGCTGAGACACCTTGGAAACAAGCTATAGAGTTAGCCATGCCTGTTGTGGAATGAGCTTTACCCATTCCAGGCAATTCTTTGCTGTACTTATTGTTAGGGATGTCAGTTTGTCATGGCAGTCAAACATGTCATTGATTCCGTGACGTTTGATCTTTATTCAGGACTTCCATGACTTTCACTAGTGTCTTCAGAATGTAGCAATGAGGACAGTGCCACAACATTTACTACTGTTTACTAGTGATTTCACGAACAAACAATGAGTCATTAAAACCTCATCCATGACAAACTTACATCCCTACTTACTGTAGCAGAACACAATGCAATTTGCCAACCATTTGGATAAACACTGCTTAGAAATTGAAGCGCTCTCTCTACCTGGGGCGAAGGAAACAAACAACTGCTTCGACTTTCTACATTCTTTGGTGTGAAACAGGCAGTACTTCAAAGTTCTGTGCACATCTAATGTATGGGACAGTGCTTCCCCTGGATTGGCACGCTCTGGAAAATAAACAGGAAGGTTGACAGACTGATTCAGTGTAAACTCAGAAACCACCTTAGGGAGAAAGTTAGGGTTTGTGCGCAAAGACACCCTGTGTTTGTAAAAAATCAAATAAGGCTCCTCGCATTGGAGGGCCTGAAGGTCTGAAATTCTTCGAGCAAAAGTAATGGCAATTAAAAATGACGCCTTGCAAGTGAGAAAGTGTAACTCGCAAGTTGCGACTGGTTCAAAAGGAGACAAGGTCAACTTCTCCAAAAAAATATTTAAATCCCAAGCCACAACAGGAGAACAGATTAGGGGTTTCAGATACAGGATGCCCCTTAAAAAAGTATGGGAGACATCCAGCTGAGCAATCGTGTGGTCACCCATGGGCTCATGAAAGGCAGAAATGGCCTAAAGGTACAACTTGAGGGAAGAGTACTGGAGACCCGAGGTAGACTGAGAGATCAGGTAGTCCAGGATCTGGCTCACCAGACATGTGAAAGAGTCCAGACTATGTCTGGCAGACCAGATGGCAAACCACTTCCACTTCATGGCATATGTGATCTGTGCGGAAGGCTTCCAGGCAACCACCAGGACGTCTGCCACTCTGTTAGAGACCCCAAATCTGGCTAGCTCCTCAGGAGCCAATCATGCAGATGAAGGAACCTGAGGGTGGGATGGAGCAGGGTCCCCCGATCCTGGGTTAGCAGATTCCTGCAAAGGGGGAGAGAGACCGGAGGGTTCCTCCACCAGCTGCTGAAGCAGGGGAAACCATATCTGCAGAGGCCAGAATGGAGCTACCAGAATCTTGCTGGACCCCTCCCATCTGTAGCTTGATTAGCACCCTCTAAATAAGAGAAAACAGAGGGACGGTGTAAAGGAACCTCCCACTCCAGGAGAGGGACAAAGCATCTCACCAGAAAACTCCAGGCCCTGGATCTAGCATGCAAGAATTGGGCAGTTTTGCATTGAGTGGGGATGCAAAAAGGTCCAACTCTGGATGACCCCATCTGTCGAACAAGTCTTCTGTGACAGATAGAAGAGCTCCCATTCGTGCATGCTGGACTGAGTCCAGCTGAGGCTGTCCACCAGAGTGTTTAACACACCTGGCACATGGACCGCTGAGAATGTCAGACCGTGATCCAGCTCCCAGTACCAAACTCTCATGGCCTCCCTGCATAGCGGAAACGAATGAGTCCCCCCGCCTGTTGATATAGTATACTACACTTAAGATTGCCTGACTGCACCAGGAGCTGACCTGGAGCAAGGTGTTCCTGAAAGGCCTGCATGGCGTACAGTATCGCCCTCTTCTCCAGAACACTGATATGCAGGGAGGTTTCCAACTGGGACCAAGAGCAATGGGTCTGAAAGAGACCCAGGTGCACTCCCCAGCATAGACCTGAGGCATTCATGGTGAGGATCTGCTGCAAAGAGGAGATCTGGAATGGAATGCCATGCCTTAAAGCAGGTTCAAGGGGTCTATCCACCATGGCAGTACCTTGAGCACTGGGGAACAAACCAGGACTGTGCGATCTAACTCGTCCGTGTGCTGGTCCCATTATACCTGGAGGGTCCACTGGAGAATGCGCATATGAAGTCTTGCCAGTGGAACAATGGGTATGGCAACTGCCATCAGGCTCAGCTATCTCAGGTACACCCTGGCAGGAATACAGCTGCTTCAAGCGACTTCCAGAGCCTGGGCTATTAGGCACTCTGCCCAGTTTTGGGGCAGGAAGGCCATCCCCTGCGCTAAGTCCAGAACTGCCCTATATACTGCAGCCTTTGGGATGGTACAAGAACCAAACTGGGCAGACTGAAGGTGATGCCCAGGGAGTGGAACAGCTAGTTCTCTTCAGAGTCAGCAGAAGCTGTACCCTGGACAGGGTCTTTAGGAGCCAATCGTCCAGGTAAGAGAAAATACAGTCCCTCCCTTTGAGAGCCGCTGCTAAGCACTTCGTAAAGACTCGTGGTGCAGAGGCAAGCCAAAGGGCAGCATCTTGAACTGATAAATGCTCGCCCTGAAAGGCAAAATGGAGAAACTTTCTACGAGGAGTAAAGACTGATATGTGCAGGTAAGCGTCCATGCATGCAAGTTAGAATGAAGTTTCACCCTAGTGACACTGTTTTTCTCGGAAGAATCCTTGAACTTTTCGAAGGAATTTTTGGATACTAATTAACTAACTAATATGAGAGTTAAAATTATTCAATGAGAATTACATGTACGAATGATAAATTATTCATTCTAATAGAGGTATGTGTTAAGAATGAAGAAGGTTGAGATTGTGTTCTGAAGTTCTGACATCACTTCCTCAACAGGTCTTGGGTCTTGGGGCAGAACTGTCATATCATTAATAACCCAGCACAGTGCAAAAAGGGTAGGTACACACCACAAATAAAAAAAAAAAAAATTATATATATATATATGTATTACATATTGTATATTATAAGGTAGAGGGACATGTGGGGAGTGGTGCAATGCACTGGCTGTGGGGCAGCAGTTTTCCGGGAGACATTCTGGAAACTGCATTGCTATCTATTGCAGGCAACTGTCAGCTCTGAGGGAGGAGGCTGCCCACCTCCAGGCTGAACTAGCAAGGACTAAGGAGGCCTCCCCCTTCCAAAGAGCACCACTGCCACAATCACTGCCTCAGAGGTTGCCAAGTATGAAGAGCAGCTGGACCACAGTGGGTTCTGGGAGGATGCGGGTGGTGGACCAGAGGCAAACCCCCTAGTTGTACCTCTACACAGATCATATGCCATTCTGGCAGAGCAACGCTCCTCTATGATGGCACCCTCAATGGAGACCCAGAAGAAAGCTGAGGACATCCACAAGGGAGACCCACAAAAGGGTGGCAAGGGACACCACAGAGGAAGGATACAGCTTCTGATGGGGGACTCTGATAGGGGAGTAAAACTGGGAAAAGGAGAGAGAAGTAGGTGCCTGCCTGGTGCCATGGCTTGGAGGGACAGGGCAGATCCTCAGGATTGCAGAAGCAGCATCACAGGAGAGGAACTAGATATCATAGTCCACCTTGGGACAAATGACCTAGCTAGGCATGGGATCAGTGCAGTGCAGAATGAATTTGTGGAGTTGGGGAGGGGCCTCAGATGGGTAGCAAGCACGGTATCCTTCTTGGAGGTGCTACCAGTCCATGGCAAGAGTGAGGCTAGGGTACTGCACACCATGCAGTTTAATGAATGGTTGCAAAACTGGTGCAGAGCACAGGGCTTTGGCTTCATTGGGGACTGGGGGGCCACCTGGAGAGATAAAGGTCTATACTGGCATGATGGTTTGCATCTGTCCATGAAGGAACCAAGCTCTAGGTGATAGGTTTAAATGCTTCCTTGGCAAGCTTTTAAACTAGCTAAGGGGCGCTGATAAAGGCAGGAAATTTCAAGTCTCCCCACAAACACAGCAGGTAGTAAGGTAAACACTGAGGTACAGAGCTCAACACAGGGCAGGACAGGGGTAAATGGAAAAATAGACAAGGACAATAAGAGCAGGGATGGGGAAAAAGGATAAAGCCAACATTAAATGGAGGGCAATGAGTACCAATGCCCATAGTCTGGGAAACGAGCTTCCTGAGCTAGTAGCCCTGATGGAAGATGAACAATTGGATATTGTGGCAGTCACGGAAACATGGTACACAGAGAACCATGACTGGGATGTCAACATACCAGGGTACACAATCTACAGAAGGTACAGGAAGGTAAAGAGGAGGTGGAGTAGCTCTATACATAAGGAAGGGATCAAAGCTACAGAACTAAAAAGTAAAGGGGAGGACAAGAGGCACTCTGGGTCACCTTGGAGACAGGGAATGGCATCACAATCTGCACAGGGGTTGTATACAGACCCCCCGTCTCAAGGGGAGGAAATGGACAACAAAATAATAGAGAACATTCTCAAAATGGCTGAAAAAGGGGAGATACTGTTGATGGGGACCTGAATATGCCAGATGTTAACTGGATAACATGTACTGCAGCCACATCCAAGAGCAGGGTCATTCTCGATGCCCTGCAGGAGGCAGGCATTAGACAGCTAGTGTTGGAACCCACTCGGGAGGAAGCAATACTAGACCTGGTACTCTCAAATGGAGAGAGGATCACAAATTTAGAAGTCAGTAGTCATCTGGGAACAAGCGACCACTGCACAGTGTGCTTCACAATGAGCACAACCATGGCGATAAGCCATACAAAAACAAGGATACTGGACTTTAGAAAGGTTGACTATGGCAAAATGGGTGAATACCTGAAAATGCACTAGCAAATGACCAAAAGGAAGGGGTGGAAGAACAAAATCAAAACTGCCATCATAGAGGCAATAAGCCTTTGTGTGAAACAAATAAAGAAAACAAAGCGGAGGAAAAAACCACTATGGTTCTCAAAAGAGGTGGCAGGGAAGGTTAAGGAGAAAAAAGGCTGCATTCAAAAAGTATAAGGAATCACAGAAGGAGCACGACAGGGAACTGTATCAATTAAAGCAGAAAGAAGTGGGGAAGGCAGTCAGACTAGTAAAGGCCCAAACCGAGGAAAAATAGCCAACTCAGTTAAGAAGGGGAATAAAACCTTTATAGGTACATTAGGGAGCATAGAAAGGTTAAGGGAGGGATAGGAAGATTAATAAAGGAGAGGGAGGTGGACGAGGAGACAGTGAAAAGGCAGAGATATTGAATGAATACTTTTGCTCAGTATTCACAAGAGAAGATGAGTCGGAGTTACCTAAACCAGACAACAGAAGCACTCTGGGTGAGGGGGTTGACACCAGTCCATTCACAGAAGAAAGAGTCCTGAAAGAACTCCTAAAACTCAAGGTGGACAAAGCAATGGGGCCTGACAGGATTCACCCCAGAATCCTAAAAAGACTAAAGGGAGACCTAGTGACACCACTGACCACGCTTTTTAACAGATCATGGCAGGATGGGGCGGTACCTGAGGAGCAGAGGAGGGCAGATGTGATTCCCCTTCACAAAAGTGGGAGCAAGGAAGAAGTAGAAAACTACAGACCTGTAAGTTTGACCTCAGTAGTAGGGAAGAAAAAATTACTCACCTTAGTAATTGCTTTTCTTCTCATGGAGTCTTGCTATATTATGACTATATGCAGTCAGCCACTGCAGCTGAACTGCCCCGGAGAGGAAAGAGTTAACTCCAGAGAGTCTGGAGTTCCACAGCGCGAGGGCGCTATACCAAAGCTCTATCTGGCCAGTTTCAAATGAAACTGTCAGATCTTTACGAAGCTAACACTAAACAACAAGTCTGTGTGGAAAGCTCTACACTAATAAGTGGCTACCTACTAGTAGAATAACAACAATATAAACAACAATATAAACAGCAATAATAATAATAACAATGAATAATAGTATTATTAGTTTCTCCCTAACAAGCACTATTAACCCCTTCCCCAAGACTCAAGTCCAGGAAGGGGCCAATATATTACTTAAAACAGAAATACCTAATTCCTAACTCTAAATAAGGGGGTGAAGGAAGAACTAAATGGCATGACACAGTGCTTGCACTAATTTGCCACCCTACCCAAGCAGAAGTTCTGAGAGGGGCAGGAGGGAGGTGGTCATAATATAGCAAGACTCCATGAGAAGAAAAGCAATTACTAAGGTGAGTAATTTTTCTTCAAACACCATGAAGTCTTGCTATATTATGACTATATGCAGATTAACAGCAGTACCTCCATGGAGGAGGGTCAGAACCTACTTAGAAATAGGCTCTGAAGCACAGCTGTGCCAAATGAGCATCTCTCCTGGACTGAATATCCAGAGAATAATGCTTGGTAAAAGTGTGAACTGTTTTCCAAGTAGCAGCTTGACAGATTTCCAGAATGGGAATATCTCTAGCAGCCGCTAGAGATGCAGCTGTACCCCTGGTGGAGTGAGCCCTCAGTCCTGAGGGGGGTTCTCTACCTAGTTTTTGATAAAATTGGATACAAGAGACAATCCACCTTGCAATTGTCCTCTTAGTGGCAGGTTTCCCTTTGCCAACCTCGCCATAGGTAAGGAAGAGTTGGAGGGATTTGAACCTGTGACCCTTGGTGCGTTCCAAATAGTAGCTTAAGGCTCTTTTGACATCCAAGCTGTGCAGACTCCTCTCACCTGAGGAAGAATGCTCAGTGAAAAATACTGGAAGAGAGATGGATTGGTTCAGGTGGAAATCTGAAACCACTTTAGGCAAAACTTTCTGTTAGTCCTGAGGACTACCTTTATCTCTGTGGAAAGAGATAAATCTTCTTCCACTGACAGGGCCTGTAGTTCACTTATCGTCTGGCAGAAGTGATAGCCACTAGGAAAACAGTTTTCAAGTCAGAAACTTGAGCTCTGCTGAGGACAGAGGCTCAAGGGGTTGCATTAACTGAGCAATGCAACATTCAGGTCCCAAGGGAGCTGGTTCTCAAAAGGAGGGTTGGTGTGAAGTAACCCTTTAAAAAACTGGAAAACACAGGGTGAGAAGAAAAGGAAGCAGGCTTTCCCAAGGACAGAAAAGAGACAGCTGCCAGATGAACCTTAAGGTAGCTGGCCTAAGGCCTAAGGAATTTAAATGGACCAAATAGTCCAGTAAAATGGGCAGATCAGCAGATTCTGGGATAATCTACTTCTCAGAGCACCAGATGGAAAACCTTTCCACTTAGAATTGTAAGTGGCCTAGTGGAAGGCTTCCTTGAAGCCTTAAAATATCCAAAACACCTTGAGAAAGGTGTAAGTCAGCAATTCTAACTCCTCCAAGAGCCATGCCTTGAGATGGAGGGATTTGAGGTCTGGATACCACACTCTCCCTGTGCACAGGCCAGTAAGTCGTGGACTCTGGGCAAGCTCAGGGCAGGGTGGACTGTCAAGGACAGAAGCAGTGGGTACCAGGGCTGTCTGGCCAATCAGAATCACCTTGCAGGGCTGAGATCTGATTTTACTAGTACCCTGAAAAGAAGAAGGGAAGGCATACAGGAACTTCCCTTTCCAATCCAACTGAAAGCGTCAGGGGACTGATCCCAGCACTGGAGGCCTGCAACAAAACAGAGGAAGTTGGTGGTTGTCTGGGGCTGCGAAAGATCTATCTGAGGGGTGCCCCATCTGGCAAAGACTGACCCCAGCACCTGAGGATTCAGAGCCCATTTGTGATGGCCTGAGAAATCCTGCTGAGGGCATCCGCCCAGGACACTGTCCTTCCTAAGGTGAACTGCTATCAGGAGGTGTTCAGGGAGTAAGCCAGGACCACAACTTCATTGCTTCGGTGCACAAGGCTGATGACCATGCCCCTTGCTTGTTGATGTACCACATTGTTGTGGTGTTGTCTGTCCTGACTTGAACTACTTTGTTCTGGACAGAAGCTGAAAACGCCTGAAGAGCTAAAGGACAGCTCTGAGTTCCAAAAGATTGATGTGGAGCAGAGATTCCTGGGAGACCACACTCCCTGAGTGGACAGGTCGCCTAAGTGAGCTCCCCACCTAACAGGGAAGCATCCGTGGTGAGGGTGAGGAGTGGGAAACGGAAATGAAAGGAACCCTTGTTTTAGATTGCTTTGATCCTGCCACCAGTGTAAGGCCAGGATCAGGGTTTGGGTCACTGGAACCAATTTGGAAAGGGGGTCCTCCTTTGAGACCAATAGGCCCTCAAATGGAACTGAATGTCCCTCATCTGAAGCTTGCTCCTTGCACTACAGCTGTGGAAGCAGCCATGTGCCCTAGGAGTTGCAGAAAATGCCTTGCTGGTCGAGACCCGCGGGAGTAAAGGAGGATGCCAGGGCAATGAGTCTGTCTACCCTTTCAGGGGAGAAATGCCTGGCTAACTTTGTGTTCAATTCTGCACCTATGAAAGTTAGTACCTGAACTGGTTCCAGAACTGACTTTGGTAAATTCAGCAGGAATCCCAGGGAAGTGAGAAACTGCTGGGTGACTTGCAAGTGGATTTTACCTGATCTGGGACTGACCCACTATGAGCCAGTCGTCCAGGTAGGAAACACAGCAATCCCTTGCCTTCTTAAATGAGCCACTACCACAGCTAGACATTTCGTGAATACCCTTAGGCAGAGGTAAGGCCGAAGGGCACTGCCCTGAACTGGTAGTGGCCTGAGGGTAGTTCAACCTGAGGTACTTTCGGTGAGAAGGCCTGATCAGAACATGAAAATAGGCATCCTTGAGGTCCAGGGAAGCTAACCAGTCCCCTGGCCTCAGGGAGGGCAAAATCATTGTCAGAGTTAACATTTTGAACTTTGGTTTCAAAAGATGCTTGTTCAGGTACCTTAAATCTAAAATGGGCCGCCATTCTCCTGTCTTTTTTGGGGTAAGAAAGTATCTTGAGTACAGCCCCTTGCCCTGATGGCAAGAAGGGACCCTTTCTACTGCTTTGCAGTCCAAAAGAGAAGAAACCTCTGCTTCCAAAGCAAGGGCTTCTGAAGGATTTGCAGGTGGAAAATGTCTGGCTCTCATCTTCGGAAACTGTTTGAAGCTGAGAACCAGACCCTGGCCTATTACCTCCAGAACCCACCTGTCCGAAGTTAGGGACACCCAGTTCTGGCTGAAATAAACCAACCTGCCCCCACTGATACAGGAGATCGGCCCTGGGCACCCCATCAGGGTGCCTGCTTGGCAGTAGCCTTAGGCTGAGGGGAGGGGGACGGTTTACTTGTGCCCCGTCTACCTCTGCCTCTAAAGAAACCCCTCTGTGCAAATGCAGAGGAGGCCTGAAATTGGTAAAAAGGCCTGTGGAAAGGCCTGCCCCTACCTCTGGGAGCGTGCCTCTGTGGAGTGGCATGCCTCTTCCTAGCCTGGGCACTTTTGTAGGTAGTTCTGTATTCATCCATCTTTTTCATATAGTTTTCTGTTTGTTCCCCAAACAGAGAATTACCACAACAGGAAAATCCATAGCCTCTGACTGAGTATCTTGGGACAGATTAGTGCATCTGAGCCATGCCAACCTCAGAAAGCTACAGAAGTGGCCATGACCCTAGAGGAAACATCATTAACATCAACAGCAGTATGAAATTGAACTTTAGAGGCTTCAATGCCATCAGCAGCCACCTGTTCCAACTCACTAGCCAGCTGGCCATGGGCCTGCTTGGCTAACTGCAATACTGTGTCCCACCTAGATTTCTGATATCTAGCCACATAAGCCATATAATTTGCCTGCCTGAGTCCCAAAGAAGCTGCCATATACTGTTTTTCGCCATGGCATCAATCTTCCTGGAATCCTTATCAGGAGGATGTGAGGCCAGAGGGAATATTAGCCTTGTCACAGGCTGCAGCTATACCACACCTACATAACTACACTGTTCAGTGAGGAAGTCTGTATCAGAGCCTGACAAGGTATATCTTCTGTCCATTTTTTATCTACAGGAGGGACAGAATGAGGATTTTTAAATCTTGTTGTTTGCTTCCTAAATGACTCATGCAAAGGAATAGACAACCTCCTAGACTCTGGTATATCCATCATTTCTACATAATCAGGCTCCTCTTGCTCATCCACAGCTTCCTCTAAAGGAAGCTGGAGGGTTTCTGCAACCTTTTTGTAAAACATAAAATGAGAAGGAGACTCAGACAGAATAGGAGGAGATTCTACAGGTCTGTCTGGAGAAATGTCCGGTTCAATGGGCACGTCCAGACCCTCCCACCCACACATGTAATGATCAAATTCGTCCTCCCTCTCCTGTGGTTCATAAAATTCCTCAACATCATACTCCTGAACCACTGGCACTGAACGAACCAACCTTTTACCAACTGTAGGTGGTTCGGCAGGACCCTGAGACAGTGACTGGACAATCTGTATGGCTTTAGCTATTTCTGCAGCAGTTGGAGAGACAATTTTGGACTCCAAACCTACTGATTTCTTTGCCTTTTTCACTGAGACTGGTTTCCCTGAACCAGCCTTCCTTTTGCCCGAGAAAGTCTCGCCCTGGTCAGAGGGCACTCCCTCTGGTCCAGTGGGTACTGGACCGGGCTGGCCATCCGGGTCAGCGGACTTCTTGGCCTCTCATTCCCTGAGCCGGCCCAATCTCTTTTCCAGGGTGGCTGCAGGGAAATTTTTACACACCTGGCAGTCTGACAGGAGGTGGTCAGCCCCAGACAATAAACACTAGTGGTGTGTGGGTCAGCCTTGGCAAAGGCTTCCCCACAGACATCCAGTGTTGAAACCCAGTGGGCCCGTTTTTCTTTGGGTTTCTCAGACATAATGCCAGCCTAACCAAAAACTTGCCTTTTTGATGGCAGTGCCAGGCAAGACACCCTTATCGGTTCCTAACCGTGTCACGGGTATTTGAAAAAACCTATTTTAAAAGCAAGGTTTTTTTAGAACCGATAAGAACCGGGAACCGTACTCTAAAAGCCCAACCACACTTTAAAACGTTAAATTAAGCAAACCGATCGGTTCAAAACCGAACCGATAATTGAATTTCCACACAGACTTTAAATTTTCTACTTACGGTTTACCAGATAGAGCTTTTAACCGAAATGCGGTAAAATAAATACTTTTTGCTGGTTCAAATGAACCGAAAATACTCGCTTGAACCGAGAAATGAACTGATGTGAAGGAGCTGATCTCCGGAGCGACTGTTCAGTGAAGCGAAGTAAAGAATCTGACAGTTTCATTTGAAACTGGCCAGATAGAGCTTTGGTATAGCGCCTTCGCGCTGTGGAACTCCAGACTCTCTGGAGTTAACTCTTTCCTCTCCGGGGCAGTTCAGCTGCAGTGGCTGACTGCATATAGTCATAATATAGCAAGACTTCACGGTGTTTGAAAATGATGGAATCACTTCTGAAAGAAAGAACTGTTGAGTACCTAGAGGCCAGCGGGGCACAGGACCCAAAGCAGCATGGATTTACAGCAGGAAGGTCATGTCAGACGAATCTAATTGATTTCTTTGACTGGGTGACCAAAGTAATAGACCAGGGAGGGGCTGTGGATATGGCCTACCTAGACTTTAAGCAAGGCATTTGACACAGTCCCGCACAAAAGATTAATAATCAAGTTAGCCAGCCTGGGAGTGAAGTCCCAGGTCGGTAGCCTGGGTAGCAAACTGGCTGCACAACAGGACACAGAAGGTAATAGTGAATGGAACACATTCCGAAGAAAGGGGGGTTACTAGTGGAGCACCTCAGGGCTCAGTACTGGGTCCAGTCCTCTTTAACATCTTTATAGGTGACACTGCAGAGGGTCTGAAGGGAAAGGTATGCCTCTTTGCAGAGGACACAAAGATCTGTAACAGAGTTGATACACAAGGTGGGGTAGAAAAGATGAGAAGGGACTTGGCAAGGTTGGAGGAATGGTCAGACATATGGCAACTTAGATTCAATGCAAAGAAGTGCAAAGTAATGCACCTGGGAAACAAAAACCCAGGAGAAGAGTACACAATAGCAGGGGGCAGGGGAGGTACTAACAACAACAAAAAGGGAAAGGGACTTGGGGGTAGTCATATCAGATGACCTAAAGGTGGGTAAGCAATGTGAAAAGTCAGTAAGGAGAGCCAGGGGGATACTGGGATGCACTGGAAGGGGCATCACAAGTAGAAAAAGAGAAGTGGTTATCCCTCTGTATAGACAGTTGGTGAGACCCCACCTGGAGTACTGTGTGCAGTTTTGGAGACCTCATCTACGCAAGGACATAGACAGGATGGAAGCAGTCCAGAGGAGGGCAACTAAAATGGTGCAGGGTCTGCAGCAGAAACCATATGAAGAGAGACTGAGAGAGCTTAATATGTATACTCTTGATGAAAAGAGGGACGGGGGGACATGATAGAAATGTTCAAGTACCTCAAGGGAATCAACAAAGTCCAGGAGGGTAGCATCTTTCAGAAAAAGAGATGTGTAAGAACAAGAGGGCACAATTTAAAGATAGAGGTGGGATGGTTCAGGGGTAATAGGAGGACATTTTTTTTCACGGAGAGAGTGGTGGATACACGGAACAGCCTTCCTGAGGAGGTCGTTGAGTCTAAAACAGTGGGGGAATTCAAACATGCATGGGACAGACACAAGGCAATTATAGTGGGGTTGGCAGGAAGTAGGCTGTTGGTTAACTAGAATCTGCAGCTTATTCAGTAGGTAGGGAAATGGGCAGACTGGGTGGGCCAAGTGGTCCTTATCTGCCGTCAAAGTCTATGTTTCTATGTAAGTGGCCGAGGGCAGGATTTGAACCGCTACTTTGGACGGTTTGATAAGTATCAGAAAATACTAGAAGGACATATCCAGTGTATAGCTCCCATAATATTGGACAATGAAGCTAAGATACATAATACGTGAAGAAATTATTTGAGAAACAAGTAAGGAAATAACATAATTCTGAGTATTCAGACCACAATCTTTTGAACCGACTATAAATTAAAAAATTCAGGTTTCCTCAGTATATTATTAACTAACTGAATACCTGGATTGAGAAATTAACGAAAGAAATAGAGAGTTTTACTCCCTACAGCCTGTATACACTAGTACCATAACTGAAAAGTGTTACTATTGTAAAGATCAAATTAGAAATGTAAATCCGCTTCAAGATATTTATTAATCTGGGCAATTTATTACTACAGAACAGTAATTTAATGTCATTTCGGCAATAAGCCGAGGGCGAACCGCCGACTCCCACCATGTACCAAGTGAGCCCATGTACGCATTTCCACTTGGCTACAGGGAGTTACAGGCATTTCATTCAGGGAGTTACAGGCATTTCATTCATTCACTTAAAATCTAGGCAACACCTAGAGTGGGAATAGGTATTTCGTCATGAATGATGTAGTACCCCCTGCCATTTTCACGGTCTTTTTAAACCGCGCAGAATCATAGGTGCAGACCGCCCCTTTCTTTCTGGAAGACGGTCGCTAAATGGCATTTCAGCCAGGTAAGAGTTTACAAACTCTTTGGAATTTGTTATAAAGGTTTGAGAATACTGAATATTAAATAGGCTATATGAATGGATTTGGTAAAGCTGCATAAATGATTCGGTTTCTTTATAGTTTAAACTGTTGCAAGAAACGGAAAGGAAAAAAAAAGTCTAACAAGGAGACTTAAACAGTGATTTAAACACCAAAAGGTAACATTAACATAAGTGGAACATATAATTTCGAAATTATTAAGTATTTTTAGAAGATTGCGAAATGTACATAATAAAAAAGGTGTCTAACAATTTATTATTCATATAATTTGTTACAGCTAATGTAAGTGGAATGACACCAGAACAAACTGATAATAAGTAAGACATTACTATTAAAGAACATAAAAGGGCCGGCCTGTCGGCGCAGCGGTTGGATTTCCGTCTGACGCCCGGCGACCAGTTCGAGAACGGACTTCGGGTGGCTGGAGAGGACTTTCCCGAGAGAGATGGAGCGTCCGGGGACAGCCTCCTCTCTCCGGGAAGGCAGGGGATGCACACCGGCGTAAGGCTGACTCCTGGCGGAGGCTGGGAGTGCAGCAGTACAGCCAGAGCATAGTGTACAAGGGGGAGTGGCAGACGTCGGCGTATGCCTTGACGTCAGGACGTCACAGAAAAACGGGAAAAGAGTTGCCTGGTCTGCTGGATGATGGCTGCCGACTCCCCGCCGCCTCAGATGCCCCGACACATCACAATCCACCTCAGCAGCGCCCGGGGACTGATCGAAGAGTGCGCTGGTATCCCCTCCTGGCGCTTCTCCCTCGGAAGAGGGGACCCACCTGGCTAAGGGTTACGCCTCGGCCACCCCTGGGTCAAGCATCTGAGGTGAGCAGGAAGGGATCGGCTAGGAGGTCGGGGGTTATACAGCCGAACGAGTGGCAGACCAGGGGCAAGGAAGGCGGAAAAAAAAAAAAAAAGAACATAAAAGGAGCAACAAGAATACCAAAATAAAGTTTCACTAAAAGAAAGTAAGAGAACATAATATACAATTTATAAAGGAATTAAAAGGTTTTCTTTAAATTGACTTTTACATAAAAGTTTTATGTTTTTTGTATTTGTAACTTAGTTAAGCGGCGTCTTAAAATAAAGAACATGATTCACTAAATGAAGACAGGGGAATATAATTCTAGTGAGAAGCAGAGACAACAGGTATGCAGTTGGCTGGTTAATGAAATATTGTTCAGTTAATTAATCAAGGTCTCAACACAGGGAATATAAGTAAAACAATATTGAAAAAATTAATAAAAGTTTTATTTGGCAATGAATTTTTTAATGATTTATGCACACTGATCAGTATGGTCTTGGTGGATATTATAGAGAGTTAGGTCTATAGGAAACTGCAGTGTCATTAAAAGAAGAAAATAAAGAGAAAAAAAAGAATGTAAAATTGATTATTATATGTATTTATATTTAGAATCAACACTGTATTATATTTCTGGCCTGAAGAAGTGGTGTGAAGCTACACAACTGTTGCCAATTGAATATATGGTGTGGAGGCAAGAAAGAATAAAGACACATAAAGAAATTGAATGGACTATTGGATCTCAGTCTTACAATTCATATATCACTGTATTAGTGCCAAAGTAAGATGGTCCAGACATACTAGTTATCACAACTGGGTAACCTGCACCATCATTTCCGTGCATCTATAAATGAAACACCACTCATGTTGTAGATATTTTTGTACTGAACAACTTTCGTGCTCAAAGTATCATTTTATCATTTTTCATGTTATCATTTTTCATTTTAAAGTTATTCACATTTGAGTATGGTTAGTGGAGCTAGAATGCATCTGCACAGCTGGCATCTCTCTCTCTTCACTGACATCATCAAGGCAGCCATTTTAGGATTCTCAGAGCAGGATTTTTGAATCGGGAGAGACTGTGTTTAAAATGTTCAAATGCTATGAAATGGCATTTATCCTACTGTAATAAATGCAGTTTCAGTACAAATGTAAACAACAGCCTCTCCTTTATAAGCCTATAGAGTCATTTAAAAAAAAAATGTGCATGTAAAAAGATGGTTTAGTTGTCCTTTAAGAGCTGTTCTTGCTGGACAGCCTTCAAGCTAAGCTTCTCCGACCACCCGGGTGGTGTTATCTCACAGGTCTGCCCCATGACATCAGATCTTGCACGCTGGAAGCAGGGATCTGTGTGCCACTTGCCAAGGGAGGTCGGGTGGGTGGTGTGAATGTGAACCATGTACCAGTCCTAGAACTTTGGTTACAGGAGAGTAACCTGTTTTTCTTGCAGTGCAGATATGGTGCACTTATCCACACACTGGCAGACTTCCAGCAGTTCTCCGGGAAGAGAGGAAAAGGCATGCACCTCTAACTGGAGAACAAAGATTGGAGAACTGTGGTCCCAAAAGCAGTATTCCAGTGTAACTCAAGCTTTATGTTGAAATGGGAGATGAAGATGTATGCTGACTTCCAGGTAGCCGCCCTACAGATTTCCTGTACAGGAACGTCCCTGAAAGCAGCCACCGAGCCAGCAGTTATGCCTGGTGGAGTGAGCTCCAAGCCCTACAGGAGGCTCCCTATCAGCCAACCTATAGCAGACGTCGATGCGGGAAACAATCCACCTGCCAATTGTCCGATTAGCTGCCGGTCTAACAGGTGTGTAGCTTCATTTTATGTGACAAAGCTGGCAAGTCTCATCCAAAACTCCAGCCATACACGCTCTATAAGAGAATACTTGCCACAGGTCCAATGAATGGAGCCTATGGTCAGCCTCCGAAGATGGGTTGCTAAAGTATACCAGTAAGATAATCACCCGGGTAAGGTGAAAATCCGATAGTACCTTTGGAAGGAACTTCGATTGGGGCCAAAGGACAACCTAGTCCCTGTGGACAACCAAGTAAGGAGACTCCACCGAGAGTACCTGGAGTTCAGTGATCCTTAATGCAAAGCAGACAGCCACCAAGAAGCAATTTTCCATGACAAATGTGACATTTCATACCCAAGCATAGGCTCGAAAAGCTTGCCCATGAGCACTGCCAAAACCAGCAGAAGATCCCAAGGCTGTGTTGGTTCATGCACCAGCGGGTTCAAGTGGCCAGTACTCTCAAACAAGCACCTGACCAACTTCTCCTGCGCCATCGGCATACGGGCTTGCGCCCGGTAAACAGAGATAGCTGCCAGGCATACCCTGAGGGTCGATCTCAGCCCTAGCTGGAAGGAGGACCACAGACAGTCCAGGATGCTACCCATGGGGCAGGCATGGGGATCAAGCTCCTTGCTTGGCACAAAATGAAAAATCATTTCCATTAAAAAGCATAGCATCGATGGGTAGACTCTGTCCGGGATGCCTCAACAATGTGAAATACACTGTTCGAAAGTTCCAAAGCCTGGAACTCTAGCCTCTCAGGAACCAGGCTGTGAGGTGCAGGGACCGAAGATCTGGATGGAAGAACTTCCCCTTGTAACAAGAGGGCTGATCAGGGTGCAGAGGTAACCACCAAGGAGGCCTGCTGCTGAGGCTCAGGAGATCCGGGTACCAAAACTTGGGGGAAGGGGGGGCAAGTCCGGCAATATCAGGATCATCCACACTTTGTCCCTCCGCACCCTGACCACCACCTTGTGGAGCAAGGAAAAGAGAGGGAAGACATACAGGAGACCCGGGGTTTAGGGCCTCGTAAGGCCCCCCCAAAAACAGCGTTCCCACACTGGGGAACATAACAGTCTCAGCTTTGTATTCTCCATGGAGACACACAGCCACCAGAGGAGTGCTCCACAGGGAAAACGGGGGCGATTCATCACCTCATGCGGCCGCTGGTTGATGGCTCCTTTGACATGGATCGCCAGGAGATGTGCACCCATGTGGCGCAAGAGAGTTCACGTGTAGAGGGCCTCCTGACGTAAGGGGAAGGGAGTGCGTGCTGCCTTGCTTGTTCAGGTAGAACATGGTCGTAGTGTTGTCCATCTGGAGCTGCATGACCTGAACCCAGACAAAAGAAGAGAATTCCGTCAGAGCTAGGGTTGATGTGGTGACAGGACTTCCTGAGAGTCCGGAACCCGTGGGCTCAGCGGTCCCTCAGGTGTGTGTGTGTGCCACCCCCAGAGATGCATCTGTTGTAAGAGTGACTGACAGCTCTGGGAGAACAAATGGGACTCCTTCCTCCAGATGTTCTGAGACAAGCCACCATTGGATCTCGGATTTAGGTAGGGATTCTGCTACAGAAGTCCAGAGGACATACTCATATGTAGAAAAATGCCCCTGGTAACTAGCAATCCTCATGATAAGGATAGCAGTAGCAGACATCCTTTTCCCCATAGTGTCTATGTTATCCGACTCCTTATTCCATTTTTTTTTTTAGACTTTCTTTATGCACCGGACTCCCGAGGAACTCTCTCCAGCTACCTCCTATGCCCCCAGCTCTACCTCTCAGTCTAAAGCTTGCCATTACCAGACCGACCCAGCCTAGCGGATCCCTCAGCTCTGAGCCCCCCCGAGGTGGGGCCGCCTTATGCCTTGGCACGTGATCTATAATCCAATGTGCCGGGCTGGAGTCGGTAGGGAGCCCTGAACAGCGAGCCCGACGGCAGGAGTGTGGCCGGGTCGTAGGAGGCGCCCTGGCCCATCCCCGAGGTCAGAGTTTTCTATGTATGGCTGTTTCCCCCTAGGAGCATGGACGTGCAATGTCGCCGGCCCAAAGGAGACATAAGCGTCAGCTGCGCTCCTCCCCTATGCATACCAGGCACAGGTAGTACCTCTGGTCTCCACCGGGGGGTCTCTACTGCGCCAGGAAACCCTGGATCCTTCCCCAGGGAGAGGAGGGCAGTCCATCGGACACTCAATCCCCTCCCTCCCCAGCCAACCCGAGCTCGTTCCCGAATTCGGGTCGCCGGTGTGGTGCAAGGTGGAGCGTCCAGCATCTCAAACCTCAGCACCACCGTGCCAGCCTACATAACTTCTTATTAATAGTGTGTGCAATCCTTTCTTGAGGAAGAATGGCTTTGTCATTCTCAGCTAAAATGACAATCTTGACAGATATAGGCTAAAATGACAATCTTGTCAGATATAGGCTGAGTGGTAATGATAGGTCTGTCTTTTGGGGTACCATACTTACAGTCTATCTGCCAGCAGAGAGAGGGGATAGATGCAGGACTGTTCCATTCTGTGTCCAAAAGGGTCTCAAACACAAGGGGAATGGGGGTATCAAATCGACTGCTGCGGTGGACACACTTAGCCACTTCAGATAGAAACATTTACCTGGGTCAATAGCTGAAGGTTCAAACATAGCATACGTCTTGTGAAGAATAGACTGGAAAGAGAGCTCTTCCTGGGGAACACAAGGAGGGCCTGTATCCAAAATGTCGAAGCTACAGAAGGAGTCATCATCACCACCCTCAGAAATAATGACTTCAGGGTCAGACTTATCCCCCTCCAAATCCTCCCTGGGAGGAGTGTCTGGAAGAGGAGAGGGCCACAGCTTCCCTAACCCGGTCTGAAGAGTAGAAAACACCAGCACATGCATAAAGGGAGCCAGCACCGGATGCAGAGGTACTGAGGCCGGTCCAAAAGCAGTGACACTAAATGCAGGTGCAGCCAGTGAGGCAAGAGTCTGCAACACAGACACCAGCAAGGACCCAGAGGCTGCTGATGGAGCCAAATGCTCTACCTGTCTTGAAGGCTCCGGCTCCAGTGCCCCAAGCCCTGAAGGACCCGGAGTCCACTCCACAAGCAAGAGGCAAACAAGCCAGATGCTGCACCCACTGCTCCATAAGAGTCACACAGTGGTGAAACTGCCCACCAGATTCCCCACAAGCAGACAGGGACTGAGACCTCAACCTCCCACAAGCAAAGTCTGTCGGTAAAATCGATGGTGCCAGGAAAGGTCTTCTGCTCCAAGGAACTTGTGGCAGACCTCACAGAGTACAGCCTCAAATGGTACCATTTCTTCTTCCAATGGGAACAGAAGGAACTTGAGGCCAAGCGGTGCCATGTTCCCGACCAGGCTCGATAACAGTCCCACTTCTTTTTGTGTTTAACAGGAGAGTTGTCTTCTATCACGAGCACAGGATCGCCTGTCATTAGAACCCTCTCCAAAGAAGGAAGTGGACCAGACATGGCCCTGACACTAAGGCAGCCTGCCTGAAAAAGCTCCCTAACATCACCATCCATGGTCGTCGACTATTGCTCGGTAGGACTAAGAGAGCTAATTTTTTTTTAGCCTGCCGCCGACATAATACCTTGTCCTAAAAAACTATGCGTTCTAAATCTTCCGGCAGCCTAAGAGTTAACTGACAGCAATAATAAATCCTAAAAAATTACTACAAACTGAGAAGAACTGAATGCTGTTGTACAGACATGAAGTTCTGACTCCCAGTGGGCAAGCAACGTTGTCACTGAAGCACACTCAATGGTGGTAAAAAAAAAAGGGAA
The DNA here is from genome assembly GCA_016271365.2 of Neoceratodus forsteri. NCBI lineage: Eukaryota > Metazoa > Chordata > Ceratodontiformes > Ceratodontidae > Neoceratodus > Neoceratodus forsteri. The sequence continues at coordinate 263,607,980 of CM057451.1, read as the reverse complement.
CTGAAGCAGTTGTGGGCTGGTGCTGAGGTAAACCTGTGCCACACATACACACAGTTTGCCTTGGCGTCAGCCCTCCTGAAAAGTTTTAGCTCCCGCAGGGTCTTGGCACCTCTGGCTCAGAACCTACTTGTGTGAATCAATGGTGAAGACTGTGATTCCTGAAAGATTTTTTTTTCTTCTAAACTAACAAAAACAAAACAAAAAAAAAAACAAAAACCCTAACAAATTTACAAGAAACTGAAGACCTGAACGCTAACATCATACATGCAGTAAAATTCTATCCTCAATGTGGAATGCAAAGAAGATTTTGTGCACTTGGTAGTGGGGAGAAAGGAACTAAGATAGCTGGGGACTGGCTCTACTGTATACCAGAAATGTTCTGGCTCCCATGAGGCCCTAGTGCCCCCAGGCCACTGACCCTCAAGTAGGAATATTTGGAGAAGACTGATTTTAGATCTAAGATCTGAAGTACTAAATATCTGGCCGCCTATGTCACATTGAAGCTGACATACCTTATTTTATTTACATGGATTCATAATGCACTGCATCAACAAAAACAAATGAATTTCTACAGATCATCCCAGCCATCAAAAACAGAGAGGAAGTGCAATTTTTACTGACCTCAGGTAGGCTGAGGAATCCTCGAAGGACTCACAAAGAGGATTGCCTGCCAGCAACAGTTCCTTCACTTTTAGTCCTTTAATCATATCCAGATCTTCTTCACATGACAGCTAAAAATCAAAAGGATATTTTTTTTCCAACTGCAACCTACAATTAATGAATACTTTCTCTCTGTGTCAGTGCCTTAGTAGGTAGCACACTCACCTCTGAGTCTGGAAGACTGAAAGGTCCTGGGTTCTAGCCCCATACTAGGTAACTGGGGTAATATCCATGACAACATTTCACAAAATACTCAAAATTTTGATTTGGATGGGGAAGGTAGTTATTAGGGGTTTGAACAAATCAGTTCTGATGAGGGTTCTGGAATTTCTTTTAAACCCAAACACTGGGAAAGGTGGGGGCAGGATGGTCTGTCCCTTTTATTACTTAGGATTTCTGCTTTTTTTAAATTGCAGAACCCCTAACTTATGTCTTCAATTGGTCCGTTTTTTTTTTTTTGGGGGGGGGGGGGTCTCCCAGTGACTGAAAACTTGCCTAGGTTATCCCTATTTTTAAAGGAGAAGATCTGGCTAAGATGACAAAGTATTGCCCCATCTCCCTCCTTTCGTTCACCTCTAAAATCCTTGAAAGGCTGACTACACAACAGCTTAATTGCTACTTGGAAGAATCTGGCCTGTTTAACAAATTTCAGCCCGTTTTCATAAGAAATACAGCACTCTGTCTGTTGCGTCAAAGGTCTTCGACAACGTCAAGTAGAAGCTTGAAGTCAAGTTGAAGAAGCAGTATAGCGCGGTGGTTTAAGGCTCTGAGCTGCAAACCTGGAGACCTGGGTTTGAATCCCACAGCCCTCACCTGCATACTGTGTGATCCTGAGCAACTCACTTAACTTCCTTGTGCTCGCAGGTTGCACCTGTAAACAAGTTTCAGCTTAGTGCGTCTCTCCTGGTTAAAAAAAAAAAAAAAAGAAAGCTATGAACTCCAGGCATATTATCAGAGCCATCTTTGTTGACCTCTGTAAGGCTTTTGACATGGCAGTCCACTAAATTTTGCTGTACAGGCTGTCAGATTCAGGCATAGATGGGGATGCAGTTAGGTGGTTTAGGGCATATATCACTTACAGAAAAGAAACAAATGCGATGAATGGGCTCTAATCTGGGACTCTCACAATTTCAAGGAGAGAACCACAGGGTTCTGTACTGGGGCCACTCTTTTTTGATTTACTTGAGGACTGGACCACACTGTTGATGATGGAAGACGTCATCAGTTGTAATGCCTGGATCTTTCCCCTTTGTGTAACAACCAAGAAGGGTTCACATTTGGCTACAAAACTCGAGACTAGTATTGTACCCAGATTCAGAGTAAAGAGGGGACCCTGAGACTTCGTGGCGAGTGTTCAGCTGTGAACTCAGTGAGCACTATAGAAGGACATGAAGAGAGTATCCCGTTTCCCCCTCCCTGTCATAGACTGCACTTGGGGGTGGACACTGTGAGCTCAGTGGACCTGACCCGTAGGAGTGGGTTCGTGATAGATCTGGTGCGCAGTGGTGGGATCCGAGAGATCTAGTAGCAGTGAGATTCGAGAGATACTGGTGGCACAGGCATAACAGTTGGATTCAAGGCCAGCGTACCAGACTGATAAACTGAAAACAATCCGCACACAATCAGGGCAGCAATTTGAAAAAAATAATTTGGTCACAGTATCAAGTTCCCTACCCGTTTTCTCTTTTTTTCGGTGTAAGCTACTGTACTCATAGTGAAGAAGATGGCTTCCAACTATAACGAATGTACTGCAGACCACATAAGGAAGTTGTGTCAGGAAAGAGGAGTCCAGTACGAGGGGCGAACCAAAAAGCACTTCATGGAGGCTCTCGTGGCAGCCAATGAGCTAGCGGCTGTCCAGAACCTCGGCTGAAAAGGACCAGAGGCTGAGCGTGGGGGTGCCAGGGTCCATCGCAGAGTCCAGGCCCAGAGAGGAGGACAGCGAGATCAGAAGGAACCCAGAACCACAGCAGCAGGGGAAGGTCACCACAGAGTTAGGGCTAGAAGGGATCAGGCTGCAGCTGGAGTTGAGGAAATTGGAGCTGTAATTCGAGCAGAGAAAGTATGAAGCACAGCAGCAGGAGAACTTCGAGCAGAAAAAGCTTGAACTGGAGATGCAGGAAAAGGAAAACCAGGGTCAGAGAGAGAGAGGCCGAGGAAAAGGGAGAACGGCTTCAGAGAGAGGCCAAGGAAAAGGAAAAACAGCTTCAGAGAGAGGCTGAGACAGAGGAAAAAGAGCGCCAGAGGGAATTTGAATTGGAGAAGTTAAGACTCCAGCGACAAGCGCCAGAGGGGGTAGGTGGCAGGGATATTCCTGAAACTCCAGGGCTGGGATACAAATTAAGTTCCAAATTAAAGTGGAATTTAAAGAGGGGGAGGCTATGGATGCATTTTTGAATTACTTTGAAATGGTCTGTATCCAAGCCAAGGTACCAAGGGAGTCCTGAGACTTTCAGCTATCCTCGCTGCTTACGGGTAAAGGGCGTGAGGTGCTAGGCCAACTGGATAATGATGATAGCCAAGTGTATGAGAAACTTAAAGCTGCTTTACTTAAAAAGTATGAACCAGCTCCTGAGGCCTAAAGGATTAAATTCGGTAAACTCCGAAAAAGCCCTGACATAAGCCTTGAGGAATTCGCCACAAAGCAACATTAGTTTTTAAAGTGTTGGTGGGAGGGGGTAGAAGCAAACTCTGTGGGGAAAATTGAGGAGACTGTACTTTTAGAGCAGTTCTTTTGGGCTTTTGGAGTTGAAACCTGGCTAGAGGACAGAGATCCAAAAACAACACAGCAAGCTGCTGAGCTCTCCGATTGCTGTGCCAGGAACAGGCCTGATCTGAAAGGGAGTGAAGCTGATGTGGCAGGGCAGAAAGGGAAAAGCGCGCCTTCAAGGCAGCTAAAACCCACATAGCCTCTGCAGAAAGGGGGAAGCCCCAGGTTACAAAAGAGGGATTTCTTGGATAAAAGAAATGATGACTGCTGGTTCTGTAAACAGCAAGAGCACCTTGCTAAACAGTGTCCTAAAAACACACACAGTGGACAAGGTGGTGCTCGAACAGAGTTGGGTGCACTGTGTATCCCTGAAACCATGCCTGTAAATATGAGGGAGCACATACACCCGGTTACTGTAAATGGGGTGCAGACCCATGGGTTAAGGGACATAGAGCGTCCCTTACATTAGTAAAAGGGGATCTGGTTGGGCCTGAACAGCTTTTACCTAATCAGTTTGTAACAGTGAGGGGATTCACTGGGGAAGAGAAAACTCTGCCACTTGCTAGTGTTCTCTTGGACTGGGGTGAGCCAGGAGAGACGACGGTGCAAGAAGTGGCAGTAGCAGACAACCTCGCCCTGGATGTGATTATAGGGAACAATCTCCAGAAGGGGGTGGTGTGTGCGGTTACCCGCAGTCAGACTGTAAAGGCCGATTGTAGTTCCCTGAAACCCACAGAAGCCCCTGTGGAAAAAAAATGGAAGGCTGGTTCCCCAGCCAGTGCCTCCTGAAATGCAGAGTACAGAAAGGGAGGTAGGACTTCCCCAGGTACTCTTTCACAAGACAGCTATAGAAGGTTACTCCGAGGAGTGAGGGGTAACAAATGGTCAGAAGGTTAGGGATGACAGAGACACTGAATGCCATGACGCTAGAGCTATGGACCCCAGTTTAGGAACCGAAGGGGACATGTCCCATACCTTGGGAAAATGTAAAGATTTTGCAGCTGCTCAGAGAACTGACCCTAGTTTCGGGAGGCTGAGGGCTTGTGCAAAATCTGACAGGACACAGGGAGGTGACATAAAACAAGAGTATTTTGGAACAATGGAGACTGTTGTATACACAGGACGTAAGGACAGAGGGAAAGGTGATGGGCAGGCAGCCTACTGTTCCCCAGGAGTACTTTGAGTGGTTGCTCAAGATCGCTCATGACATTCCCATGTCCGGACATTTGGGAACCGCACGAACCATGCAGCGATTGGCCCAGAATTTCTACTGGCCCAATTTCACCCAGCAGGTGAAGGAATATTTCAGGTCTCGTCACCGGTGCCAACAAATGGGGAAGGCAGGCAGTAAAACCAAAGCTGCACTAATTCCCTTGCCCATTGTGGAGGAGCCATTCCAGAGGGCAGGAATGGATATTGTGGGACCTTTGAGTACCCCAAGCTCCTCCGGGAAGAAGTTTATCCTGACGGTGGTCGATTATGCCACCTGATACCCAGAAGCAGTCGCCCTCTCCTCACTTAGGACAGACAATGTGTCAGACGCCTTGCTAGGGATTTTCTCCGATGTTGGGGTTTCGCAGGAGGCTATGACTGATCAAGGGGGTATCTTCATGTCAGACTTGATGAAGTGTTTGTGGGAGAAGCGTGGGGTGGTACAGAAATGCACAACACTTTATTACCCACAAGCCAATTGGCTTGTGGAAAGGTTTAATGGTACCCTAAAATCGATGCTCCAAGTTTTTGCTGAACAGATGGGAAGGGCTGGGAGAAATACCTTCCCCACCTGTTGTTTGCATACAGGGAGGTGCCCTAAGATTCGACAGGCTTCTCCCCCTTCAAACTCTTATAAGGAAGTAGGGTGTGTGGGCCCCTAAACTTGATCCAGGAAGACGGGGAAGGCAAGCTACCCAGGGAACTCCCACAGTGGTGTATGTCCTTAAGTTTAGGAAGGAGCTGAAGGAACTTATTGGGACAGCCCAAAGCAACCTGTCAGCTACCCAACAGAAGCAAAAAGCCTGCTACAACTGCAGAGCTAGAGCTCGCTCGTACAATGCAGGTCAGGCAGTCATGGTCCTAATCCCAGTTCAGAAGGACAAGATGCAGGCCAAATGGGCAGGACCATATAAAGTTGTCCGACAGGTCAATGACGTGAACTATATTGTAGAACTGCCTGACAGGAGACATACACATAGGATGTACCATGTCAACATGAAGAAGCCATATGAAAATAGGGCTGACATGGTATTTGCAGTGTGTAGCCCTGGGGAGGGGACGGACGAAAAGGACCCCCTACTGGACTTGCTGGAGAAAAGCAAGCGGGAATCATCTGTGGAGGCAAACAAACTGTCACCATAGTTGACCCCGAAACAGTCCCAGGAAGTGAGGGAGGTTTTAGAAGACTTGGCCCCTTTGTTTAAGGCCAAGCCTGGACAAACCCACTTAGCGACACACAATGTAGACACAGGGACGCAGGCACCCATATGGCAGACGACCTATTGGGTGTCTGAGGCTGTCCTAAAGGACATTAGGAGGAAGGTGGAGGAAATGTTGGATTTAGGGGTAATCCAGAAATCCCACAGTCCCTGGGCCTCACCCGTAGTCCTCGTTCCCAAGCTGGATGGCTCTACTCGCTTTTGTGTGGATTATCGTGGACTCAAGGCAGTCACAAAGTCTGACGCCCACCCAACGCCACGGACAGACGAACTACTGGACAAGTTGGGAGGGGCGACATACCTTACCACCACTGATTTGACAAAAGGTTACTGGCCGGTGGAGTTAACTGCCAGAGCTAGGGAGCAGTTGGTCTTCATCACTCCAACAGGATTCTTTTGCGTTCTGGGTAATGCCTTTTGGAATGAAGAACACCCCTGTCACCTTCCAAAGGTTCGTCAACCAGGTGCTACATGGTACCGAAGAGTATGCAGAGGCTCATCTGGATGATACTGCCATCTTCAGTACCAGCTGGAAGGAACATCTGTCCCACCTGAAGGATGTGATGGGCAGGATACAGAGGGCAGGGCTCACTGTCAAGGCTGAAAAGTGCCAGGAGGCGATGGCGGAGGTGGCATACCTAGGCCATGTAGTGGGGCGGGGGCAGCTTCGCCCTAATAAACCAAAGGTTGAGGCAACAGAGGCATGGCCTAGCCTGAAACCCAAAAGCAGGTTAGGAGCTTCCTATGGATAGCAGGGTACTATCAAAAGTTTGTTCCAAATTACAGTACCCTGGCAGCACCCTTATCTGGCCTGCTAAAGAAAAGAAAGCCAAAAAGGTAGACTGGAAGCCAGCCTGTGAATGAGCCTTCGTACGGCTAAAGGAGGCACTGTGCAGTGCCCCTGTGTTAGCCAGTCCAGATTACAATAGGCAGCTTGTTGTACAGACAGATGCCTCAGATGAGGGGACTGGAGCAGTCCTCAGTGAGACCTCTAATCAGGGAAAAGATCACCCAATAGTGTACCTTAGCAAAAAGTTACTTCCCCGGGAGCAGGCATATTCCAGAGTGGAAAAGGAATGCCTTGCACTGGAATGGGCCCTGAAGAAATTAAGAGCCGCACCTCTACAGGAGATGCTTCTAGGTACAGACCGATCATAAACCCCTCGTGTGGCTAAATCAGATGGGTAAAACAAATGGTCGTCTCTTAAGGTGGAGTATAGCCCTACAGGCCTACGACATGACAATTACCCACAGGGCCAGACTGGCCAATGCCAATGCAGATGGACTATCTCACCAGTAAGAACAGTAACAAAATTTGTAAAAACTTTACCACGTGGTAGGGGGCATGTTCCCACAAATTCAGTCTAAGAGGGAGGGATGTTGCGAGCTATGCCACTGCCAATCGTACCTGCAAAATATATTTCTGTTATATATTGTGCTTGGATGTGCTTCTGTGTATCTTACAGACCACAACAGAGGCTCATATTTTTTTTTTAAACAATGAATACACAAGGTTGCTGAAAGATCCCAGGAAACTGAGAATTACACTTCAATGATAGGGGATCTTAAAATGATAGGATTGGAATGTCCTAACAAGGGGGGGTGCGGGTGAGAGGAAGATGGCTGCGTCTACCTTTACAGAGCTCCGCTTTTTCCATGCTTAAATCTGCCCTTCTTTCCTTCTCTGTTGAAGAATGAATGTATGAAAGGGCATACAATCGAGAGAAGGGGCAGAGAATAGATCTGAACAGATCGAAAAAAATGTTCCCCCCAAAATAGCACCCGGGAAGCAAGATCCGCAACTAGCGTGCTGCTTCAGACCGGAGAAATGTCTTCCCCAGCTGCAGTATGTCCTGAAACAGGTGTTAAAATCATTACCGAAGCTGACTCTGGCTTCAATACAGTAATTTCTGATGGCGTTTCAGACGGACACCAATGATTCTTTGAGTAAAATACGCACCTCTCCCACCTAAATTGCTTTGCGTTGTGAAAATATCGAAAGTAAGATGGTCAGTATTAAGGAGTAGGTGGAAGCCACCGAAAAAAATGCTGAGAAGCTTGAGGCAAGGGTCCTGACTGTAGAGGGGGCAGTCATTGCTTCTCTCCATGAGCAGCTCAACACCACAGCGAAGATCAAGAAAACAGAAAATATACTTCTATTAAGGAATCTACGACTAACCGGTCTACCAGCAGCTATTTCTAATTTGGAACTTAAGTTGGAGGTGGAAAAGATCCTGACACTGGCGTTTTCACCTGAACAAGCAATTTGCTTAGAAGCTGTATTCAGACCAGAATCCAGAAAGGATCCGAAGGAGCAACAAGATACATCTGAATCAGGGGCAAGATACGTGATTTGTACCTTTCCCTCTATTATTCAAAGAAATAAACTGTTGCAGTCATCTAAAAGCAAACAAGGATTTATGTATGAAGGTGTTAAACTTCACTTGTACCCTGACTTTTCCCACAGAAAGATCTTTCTAATACTTAGAGCAATGGACTGTACAGACTACACGGTTGAGTCCGCTGCATGGTCAGTTCAGTTGGGGACTGGCCGCAGTGGTGTGCAGAGGGCTGTGATGGTCCCTTGCTCTGTCTGGGGATGTGGAGGGGCGCTACCTGCCTTGGTGGGGGGCACGGAGTCGCCGGTGGGAGGGTTGGTGACATGTGCTTGGTACTGGCGGGGGCACCAGGATCCGGGCAGGGGGGCTACTATTTCTATACATGTTACAGGGCACATCGGGGATCAGGCGGGCGATCTTGCCCTGTATGCCCTATGGATGCACAATGTGGAAGAGTGGGGTCCGGTGGCAATGTGGCACATGCGGGGCACATAGGGGTTGGGAAGGTGGGACATGCGGCACCACTGACAGGACAGCTCTCCCAGGGAAGCTATTTCCAAGTCCCCACTGGTCTAAGGGTACTTAGAAAACTATCCTCAGAGCGCAGTTTGTGAATACCGTTTTCAGGATGTGGCAGTTTGTGTCTGCTGCAGGGCCCCTTCCACCTTGTCACAGACCATTTCTGAGAGCAGGGAAGGTGCAAGCCCCGTTTGGGGCAAGCAGCCTGCATTTGACGCAGGCTACCTTTGTGAATAGCTCCTGGACATACCTTTGGGCGTAAGGAGCACCTTGAGAATCGGGCCCAGAATCATTTGCAAATCATTTATTCTTCCAAACCTTCAATTCACTACGGACTTCAGGTAGAACTTTAGATAACTATTATAGTGTGTTTTTATGTATATTCTCCACTTTTATTTGTGTTATTCTGTGACCAAAATTTTCCAACCCTTTCTAGTTGTAATGTAGGATAATTATTTATTTGGTAAAGACATTTGTTGAAAAAACCTGAGTGAGATTTTTATATTGTGTGTGCGATTGTGAGATGTTTCAGTAATAATCTGACTAAACTGTTATTGCTAAGGGGTGCCATCATAAGCTACCAAATCGAACAAGGATCTGAAAAGGGAAAGTCTGGATCAAAATAGGGGGAATACCAAAGTCTCAAGGAAGGGTCTGTGGGGATTTGAACCAGGTTATTGCACACCTTGTGGTAGAACGCAGAATCAGGGTTACAATGCTACCCCGAAGAGGTTGCAACGTCTGGATTGTCCCCCTTTGTGTAACAACCAAGAAGGGTTCATATTTGGCTGCAAGACTCGAGACTAGTATTGTACTCTAATCCAGAGAAAAGAGGGGACCCTGGGACTTTGTGGCGAGTGTTCAGTTGTGAACTCAGCGAACACTACAGAAGGACACAAAGAGGGTATCCCGTTTCCCCCTCCCTGTCACAGATTGCACTTAGGGGAGGGCACTGTGAGCTCTATGGACCTGACCCTCAGGAGCGGGTTCGTGACAGCGACCACATCTCACTGCATGGAGTTGTAGCGTACAGCAATCCATAGAAAAACAGGAATTGTACCAATCCATACTGTGACTCGGTCAAAGGCAGGTCGCGCATTCATCATGCCTATCCTGGGCAGAAAAATGGCCCCCACAGGAGCACAGACACATAACAAGGGGTTCACTCATTTTCTTTTTTTTTTTTATAGGTTTTTATCCCACAAGAGCTCACCATAGGCGGCTAAGCTCTGCCCTGTTCCTGCCACTTGTCTCTCTGCCGTCTCACCAGTACCGCTGAGCCCCATTTCCCCATGGATCCCCCTCTACCCCCACTGTGGCGGGGCTGGGAAGAGGAGAGCTGTCTTCCCCCCACCCAGGACTCACAATCCAGACTAGGACTTCAGCTAGACAGTGACAGAGCAGGATGAGAGCTGGCAGACAGGGCTTCATGAAGCCTGCGGTCATCATTTTTCCTCCTGCCTTTCTCCCCACTGTTGCGGCTTCGTGAGGGCATGTGTCGAGCCTCACGCACGCTATGTAGCCGTGCTTCCTTGCTTCTCAAACTCTGATGCTGCCACCAGGCCTCCATCAGGTGGCAGCCGTGGAGCGTGGCAGCCAATTCCCCTTCCCCCTGGGAAAAGAGAGCAGTCAGTCGGATGCTCGATCCTCTCCCTTCCATCCCGACCTCTGGCAATCTGAGCTCGTTCCCGAACCTCGGTCACCAGAATCGTGCAAGGTGTGGTGTCCAGCACCTCAACCCTCAGCATCACTGAGCCAACGACTTCTTTTTCTTCAGCTCCTGGGATTTGGCCATGGCAATATCAGAAAAAAAAAAAAGACTAGGAAAGCAACAAACTCAGCACTGTAGACAGTGGAGGAAAGGAAAAGAACCACTCTGTGATGATTCTAAGGACTGTCTGCATTATAATTTGCTGTTGGGGCTGAGTGGGTTGTGAGTATGTGTGTGACTGTGGTAATTTTGTTGGGTATTTCTAATATTTGTTTTGGGGGGTTTAATAAAGCGATATTGTATAGTGAGTTTAAACAGTCAAGATGTGCCAGGGATACAAGCCTGTAAAGTGCAGCTACTTGGCAGCCTACCTTCACGGCCTTCACCCTTTCGAGTTGCCCTCACTTCCTGCAGAAATGTATACAAGGTGCAGGATGTTGAAGATTTCTCACTGGGGGGCTGTGCAGTGGCTGCCGGGGATTCGTGGATATGGGTGGTGAGGTCAAGGAGATGCCCTGGCATGGTAACCTGTGAACAAGGTGACCGCAATTGAGCGCTGATAAAACAGTGACTCATTCACGGTGCCTGTGTTCAGGGCTACCTGGCAGGGGCAACAGAATACCTGGGTGGGCAAGGCAGGACTGACAGGAAATGCAGCACACCGCGGGAGGGGCAGGTATGTGGGAGGGGTGTGGCAGGCAGCTGCCAGGCTGTCCTTAGCATGGTGGGAGGTGGTTGGTTGGTTAGGAGGTGCAAGGTTTGGGTCGGTGAGGCATGGTTCTTTTTGCGGCAGGCGCTTGTTTTATTATTAAGTATTTCACCCCTGAAGTTGTGAATCCTTTAGTGGGGGCAAACCCCCTGCATGAAGAACCCATGAATCTCGGCACCCTGTTCCCGTTCTCCACAAGTGTGCATCGCCGAAACTCAATTTCGGTGGTGATCTCTATTCCTCGATCGCTGTTATGACATAGAGCCCCATGAGGCGAAATGGGAACTGGAGAGGGGTTCACCTTGTCTGATTCCCATATGCAAGGGCTCCATTGTTGAAAGTGGGCAGCTGGTTGATTCAGCAATCTTCCCTCATCCTACTCGGCTGTATTATGCAATGCCAGGTCAATCAGGAACAAGACTGAGGTAATAGCAGATTTAAATGACTTCAGTAAACCTGGCTTGCATCACAGAGACCTGGCTGAACGAGAATGCTGCCCCCATTTTGGAGGCAGAGGTGCCGACCGGGTACGCTGTAACACACACCCTGAGGAAGGATCACAAGAGGCGGGGGAGTGACCATTTGTTTTAACGCCAGCCTGGGCCTCATGGTGCTCCCAGTGGGTTCTACCGGGTTGTTCGAGAGTGTTGCCATGCGAGGGGGGTCCTGGGGCAGGCTACAGGATACTTCTGCTTTACCACCCACTGGGCAGGGAGTGGGAATTCCTGCGGGAGGTCGGAGACTTTGTTGCCGGCCTGGTACTGGGAGTCCCCCACATGGCTAATTCTGGGGGACTTCAACGCCAGGGTCGATGACAGACTCTCGTCGTTTCGACATGACCTTTTGCAGAGTACGGAAGCTCTGGGCCTGTCGCAAGTTGTCACCTCAGTGACCTACTCGCATGGCCACATATTAGACCTGGTGCTCACTCTGAGTCTTGGGGTCGATGACCTCAGGAGTGATCCAGTCATTTGATCGGATCATAGCACCATGAGGTTCATGTTTGGGGCCCCCCCCGAGTGTCCATCCTCTGTGGAGATGGCCTGGTACTGCTCTTTACGGGGACTGTCCCCAGCAGGACTATAGGTGGTACTGGACTTATCGACTGTGGAGGCAGGCCGGAGGAGGCAGTGGCAGCCGATAATAGGGCCGTCAGTGCTGTCTTCAACTCAATCATATCCGTTGGTGTCTGACCCTTATCTACTCACCGGAGGCCCCCTTGGTTTGATGTGGAGCTCAAGAACTTAAAGATAAATGGCTGGAGGTTGGAGCGGCACTGGAGAGCTCGGCTGATGGAGGACAAATTGGTCCTGAAGTCACATTATGGTGACTATCAGGGGGCAATCTCCCGAAAGAAGGCAAATTTTTTGTCAAGGGAGTTTGCTGCAGCAAGGATCAGACCAGCTCAGCTCTTCTGCATGGTAGACGGGTCATTACATCCAGCCTGTCTCCGAGCAGGAGGAGTAGGCTCAAGCACAAGGTGCGAGGAGTTTGCTCTGTTCTTTGCTGACAAAGTCTCCTCTATCAGATCAGAGATCTCTTCCAGTGTCGGTCAAAGGGCTTGTGGGGGTTCAGCCTGAGGCATGCTGTAGCAACCCCTCTTGTATGGGCAGAGTTCGGTCCATTTGGAGTGGAGGAGGTGGCTGAGATAGTCTTGAGGCTGCGACCAACATATTGTCTTCTTGACCCAGGTCCAACCCGACTTTTAGCTGGCTGTGTGGACCTGATAGAATCTGTGGCTGCTGAGATCGTCTGGAGCTCCTTGGGGAGTGGGGTCGTTCCTATGGCACTGAAAGAGGCCTTAGCTAGACCCCTATTGAAGAAACCCTCAATGAACCCAGAGTCTCTCAGCAATTACAGATCGGTCTCAAACCTCCCATTTTTAGGGAAGATTTTAGAGAAAGTAGTGGCCATCCAGCTTGAGAAGCGTCTTACCTTCTATGCCACTTAAGAGTGCATCCAGTCTGGGTTCAGAGCCGGGCACAGCACAGAGACCACCCTGGTGAAGATGCTAAATCAACTCCTACTGCTGAAAGACAGGAGAGTGTGTACCATCTTGGTTCTCATGAATCTCTCGGCAGCGTTTGACACAGTGGATCATGAGGTGCTGCTGGACTGCCTGAGGTACTGGTGAGGCCTAACTGGTAATATCATCAACTGGTTTAGGTCCTACTCACAGGCAGAGTGCAGAGGGTGATGATAGGGTTAGCCTTATTTAACCCGATGCCTCTGCGCTGTGGAGTTCCACTGGGGTCGGTCCTGTCGCCTTTTTGTTCACGGTGCATATGTTACCATTAGGAGACATTACCAGGCAGTATGGGCTGGGTTTTCATTGCTATGCTGATGATACCCAGCTATACCTGTCCTGTGCGCCTGTAAATCAGATGGAGGCTTCTGTGTTAACACCTGCCTGGAGCAGATCCAGAACTGGATGACTCGCAGTTGGGTACAACTCAACCCAGACAAGACAGAGGTACTGGTGGTGGATTCTAGTCGTTGATGCGATGGGTGGGTGGGGTGGGGGGACAGGACTCGGAGATCCTCCTGGTCTAGTACTGGGAGGTGTTCCTTTGATCCCCTCCATTTGGGTTAAGGATCTGGGTGTGATACTTGACAGTTTGGCACTTGATGCGCAGGGGCTGGCCATCGTCAGAAGTGGCTTTTATCATCTGAGGAACATTGCTCGGATCCGGGCCCTTACATCAACTGAGGACCTGACCACCCTGGTGCATCCTTTTGTCACTTCCAGACTGGACTACTGCAATGCCCTGTACCTGGGTCTATCTCCACTGACTGCAACTGGTGCAGAACGTGGCGGCCAGATTGCAGACGGGCTCTTTGAGATCGGAACATATTACACCTGTCCTCTGCAAACTGCACTGGCTGCCAGTTGTGTGGAGGATTGCCTTCAAAGTCAGATTACTGACCTATAAAGCCCTGCAAGAAGGGGGAACAGCCTACCTGCAAGACCTCCTAGTTGCTCACTGCCTATCTCAGGCTCTCTGTTCCTCAGAGGTCGCCTACTTGTGGTTCTCAGGGCTAGGTTGCAGCATTCTGGGGACCGTGAGTTTTCGCTGGCCACACCAACTCTGTGGAACTCGCTGCCTAGACATCTAAGGGAGGCACCCTCGGTGAAAACCTTTAAAAAAGGATTCAAAACATTTTTATTTAATCAGGCTTTTGATATGTAAGGACAAAATAAACTGACTGCTGTTTTTATTTTAATGAATGACAGAATTTTATAGTGTACTCTGCTGCATGTTCCATTATTTTGTATTGCATGTATTGTACTACGATTTTATGTGTGGATTTTTTGTTTTATTCTTTTTTCCGGCTATTCCTAGCCTGCCACCCCGACCCATCAGGGGAGACATTAGACATCCCACTGCCAGCAACCCTGCCCGAACAGAACCCTGAGCCCCATGGAGCCACGGTGTTACCACCCCGGGCGGGGATGAGTCGGGAGCACAGAGGCCCCGTTACTTACATTTCGTTGGTCTAGGGTCCGTCGGGCAGGCGCAGGCAAATCATGGGCACATCTCAGTTCCCCATCTCCCCGGCGGTGGCAGGCTATTCTTCCGTTTTTCTACCCTCCCCATACAGCGCGACTCCCTCGACGTAATGGAAGGCACCGATGTCCACGCTGTACAGCGGCCGCCATCCCCTTCTAGTGGGGTTTGCAGTACTCTGAGCCACCGCTCGGAGTCATGCAAGTGTCGAGCATCAGCCTGTTCCCTCCCTGGAGAAAGCGAGCTGTCATGGGACGCTCAAGCCTATCTCCCCACCGGCCGACCCACCAGCGACCTGAGTCCACTCCCGAACCGGGTCGCCATCGTGGTGCGAGGTGTGACGTCTAGCGCCTCAACCCTCAGCGCCACCAGGCCGGCCCCAATCGTTTTTAAAATATTTTTGTTAAGCACTCAAGAGCCTCTGGGAAGGGGCTTCTATCTATGTATCTATCTATCTACAGTATCTATGCATCTATTTAATGGCCAGTCCACAAATGCAATGTCACACGTCTGCCTCCGAGGTTGGCCCCCTAGCTCCAAGCTTTGAAAGCTCTTGCTCCAGTGGGGTCCTAGTGCCTCTGGCACAGACACAATAGTGTGAATAAATGGCGAAGATTGATTCTAGGAAGATCTCGAGTTATTATTTTTTAGACTCCAGGAAATTCACACCAGTCTTTTAATTCTCAATAAAACAGCTGCTCAATTATCAATTAAATGTCAATAGTGGCAACCTATTTCTTGCAGTCAGAATAATCTCTACTTAGAAGCGAACATATGTTGCATAATACTTAAAATGTTCTAGTTTCTCCTTCAGCCTCATAATTTATTTACTCAACAATCACATTATTGCTTTGTATAATGACTCAACTTGCACTTTATCACTTTCATCTATATTTAATCCTCTTTAACAGGAATCCTCCTGAACCTCCCTCCACCAGCCTGGATCCACCCTAGCCTACCACCTTCAAAGGTGTAATGTCTAATGACAGGTCATTACTCTCCCTCAGACTCTGGACATATCCCTGCCCAGAAAAAAAAAAGGAACACACAAAAGACTAGTAGCACTCACTCCCTAGCAGTGCCTCGCTTACAAACAGCATCTAGAAGAGCAAGAACAGCGAGCACACCAGGTCAGTCCCAATTGTTGCTCAGTTGACTGCATAAAGTGCATGAATAAAATACTACTGAAACTTTCAGTGCAGGTACATCAGGCTGAGACTACACTTCTCAACATCCCTACCCAGATAGAGCACTATGATCTCCAACTGGACAGGATCTTCAGGGCCAGCCTTTATTATCTCCAGAGGACTTCAGGGCTGGGAGTGGAAGTGACAGAAGCTGGAGGTCCGAATGTCCCAAATGGTTGGCAGGTGAGCAGGGCATCTTAATCTCCAGGAAGACGCTTTCCTTTTCTCCGTTTACTCCCCAAAACCCCCATCCATGAGGACACTAAGAAGAATTAGGACAAACAGCATATGTATTTTCCCCTCCCTACAAGATCTCCCTATTGCAGCGGGAAATCCTGCCATCCTTCCTTGAAGGACAGTTTCTAGGATACTCAATCTTCCTAGTGCCGTACCTCCAGGCTCCCTGCGCAAGAATCCCAGGCCACCAATTCCCACAAACAAGCCAACAATGAAATTTTTTTGCAACAGCACTTACTTTATTTTCGGAAAGGCTGAGCATTTTCAGTTTAGGACTCTTGCAAGCCAGTGAAGAAAGGCCAGTAAGGTTGTAGAGATTGTTGCTGCTCAGATCCAGTGACAGGAGCTGCAGAACAGAAGAGGGAGAAAAAATAAATCTGCATATAAATACTAGGTATGGTGGTGCTGGTACTGTGCCCATGATCCAAAAATTAAAATTACGTACCTACCGTAATTTCTGATCTTCTCTTGTACCTTCACCATTCATTAACACGGGGTGTAAGCAGGAAGCGTGCACTCGCTACGGCAGTTTATTTTTTTTGGAAGGAGGAGTCGGCGCCGCCCACGAGACCGATGCACTATGTCGTGCGCAAGGGGCAGACATTAGGCGCCACAGACTCCTCCTCCATCCCAGTTTTGTAAGCCGGAGAGGCGAAAAAAAAAGGACAGTGAAAAAGCAGGGATACTGAACGAATATTTCTGCTCAGTATTCACAAAAGAGGAGGGGGAAGTGCCTAATCCAATTAAGAACTCCTAAAACTGAAGGTGGACAAAGCAATGGGTCCAGATGGAATTCATCCCAAAATTTTCAAAGAATTAAGGGAGGAACTAGTGAAATCACTGGCTACTCTTTTTAAAAAATCATGGGAGGATGGTGTGGTACCCGAGGACTGGAGGAAGGCGGATGTGATTCCCCTTCACAAAAGTGGGACCAAGACAGAGGCAGGAAACTACAGACCTGTCAGTCTGACATCTGTGGTAGGAAAAGTGATGGAGTCACTTCTGAAGGAAAGAATAGTTGAGTACCTAGAGGCCAGTGGAGCAAAGGACCCAAGGCAGCATGGGTTCACAGCGGGAAGGTCATGTCAGTGAATCTAATAGATTTCTTTGACTGGGTGACCAAAGTAGTAGACCAGGGAGGGGCTGTGGACATGGCCTACCTAGACTTTAGTAAGGCATTTGACACAGTCCCACACAAAAGATTAATAGTCAAATGAACCAGCCTGGGAGTGGGTCCCAGGGTGGTAGCCTGGGTAAAACATTGGCTGGACAACAGGACACAGAAGGTAATTGTAAATGGAGTCCACTCTGAAGAAAGAGGGGTTACTAGTGGGGTACAGCAGGGTTCAGTATTGGGTCCAGTCCTTTTAATATCTTCATCAGTGACACTGCAGAGGGACTAGAAGGAAAAGTATGCCTTTTTGCAGATGACACAAAGATCTGCAACAGGGTTGATACACAAGGAGGCGTGGAAAGGATGAAAAGGGACTTGGCAAGGTTGGAGAAATGGTCAGAAGTATGGCAGCTAGGATTCAATGCAAAGAAGTGCAAAATAATGCACCTGGGAAACAAGAACCCAGGGGAAGAATACACAATAGGTGGGGAGGTAGTAACAACAACAAAAAAGGAAAGGGACCTGGGGGTAATCATATCAGGTGACCTTAAGGTTAGCATGCAATGTGAGAAGGCAGTAGGGAGGGCTGGGGGTATACTGGGATGTATAGGGAGAGGCATCAGCAGCAGAAAACAGGAAGTTGTTATCCCTCTGTACAGACAGTTAGTGAGACCCCATCTGGAGTACTGTGTCCAGTTCTGGAGACCCCATCTCCGCAAGGACATAGACAGGATAGAAGCAGTCCAGAGGAAGGCAACTGAAATGGTGCAGGGTCTGCAGAGAAGCCGTGAGGAGGAGACTAAAGGAGCTTAATATGTATACCCTTGAGAAAAGAAGGAGAGGGGACATGATAGAAACTTTTAAGTACCTCAGTGGAATCAACAAAGTCAAGAGGGTAGCATCTTTCAGAAAAAGGCGTGCAAGAACAAGGGGACACAATTTAAAGATAGAAGGAGGGTTCAGGGGCAATGTGAGGAAGTATTATTTCACAGAGAGGGTAGTGGATGCATGGAACAGCCTTCCTGAGGAGGTTGTGGGGTCTAAAACTGTGGGAGAATTCAAGAATGCATGGGACAGACATAAGGCAATTCTTGTGGGGGGTAGGAAGAAATAGGCTGTTGGTTAACTAGGATCTGCGGCCTATTCTGTAGGTAGGGAAATGGGCAGACTAGATGGGCCAAGCGGTCCTTATCTGCTGTCAAAGTCTATGTTTCTATACCCTTGAGGAAAGGAGGGAGAGAGGGGGGCATGATAGAAACTTTTAAGTACCTCAGTGGAATCAACAAAGTCCAAGAGGGTAGCATCTTTCAGAAAAAGAGATGTGCAAGAACAAGGGGACACAAGGGCAATGGGAGGAAGTATTTTTTCACAGAGAGGGTGGTGGATGTATGGAACCGCCTTCCTGAGGAGGTTGTGGTGTCTGAAACTGTAGGAGAATTCAAAAATGCATGGGATAGACTGTCACAGCATGTGGGAATAAACTTCAGGAGAGGCAAATTTAGAGGTTTAAAACACACTGTAGTATGATATTTATTTTTCAAATGCTCGAAAAATAATAAATGAAAACAAATAAATTGCAAAGAAAATCACTGCTTAACATCAGTAGTTTCTCCCATAATACAGTCCTGAATTTTACCTCTCCTAAGACCCATCTCATCTGCATTCAACAGCTTGTCTGCACAAATAGTAGAACCTCTCTCCTCTCTCTGGGCTGAGCCCCACTAGAATGAACTCTACTACACTGAACTGAAGTAAATTCTGTGCAAAGGTTTTTATAGATTTTGGTAGGGTCACCTGACTGAGCCCTTTCATGTCTGGACATGTTTCAAAACCAAGGGGATTGTGTCAGAGGATTTCCTGGTTCAGTTAAAAGGTACAGTGTATATATCCACAGATATTGACTTTCTAGATCTCTGATCCACAGTGACTAAGCTCTTTTATACATAGAACCTTATACAGTAACAGGTTTATACTGTGAATTTATGAAAATATTTTAAGGATTTCTTATAACTGTATTAATCATGAAATTATTATTGTTTTATATGGCTTCTGAGTCCTTTTTTCTTTAAAAAGGTTTTATTAATTGTATTCATTCCTGCTATCTCAAATAGCCTTCATGCTTTTTGTACACAAAATGCACTTATGCACTTTACACAACACTTCTCCGAGTGTTTGGCACCATTCCAGGGACTGGATGGATGGAAATGGAAAAAGAATGAAAAGAGAGAACTAGTAGGATGTTTAGTGAAGATAGTAAAGAGCTACGCTAGGTGGCTGACCTAGGGTGGGGGAAGAAGAAGAAAAGCAAAGAGAAAAGCATTAACTGTTGCACAACAGAAGTTTTGGTAACTAGGAAATAAGCAGATAGAAAAGTGGTCCATCAGTCACAACTGTGGGTGTAGCATAACTCCGCCACACAGACATAAGGCAATTCTTGTGGGGGGTAGTAAGAAACAGGCTGTTGGTTAACTAGGATCTGCAGCTTATCTAGTAGGTAGGGAAATGGGCAGACTAGGTGGGCCAAGTGGTCCCTATCTGCCGTCAAAGTCTATGTTTCTATGAGGAGATCGAATAGGCAGGTGGGTGGAGCTGGAGAGGGGAGCCAGGCCGAAGGAGCAGCGCTCAGGACCCAATAAAGAGTTGCAACAACCCCTCTTGGAGATCTACCCTGCCCAGCCTACAAATGCTGCTTTGCTAAAGGCAATACAAGCCTTAGACAAAAAAATGGAGGATTTTCAAACACAGATAAAACTGATGGGCAGTAAAATCACAGGACTCACTACACAAACACAAACAGTAAGTCGCACTGCCAAGCAGGCTATCACTATATCAACTGAGCTTACCAAAGAGAGATCCTTGCTCTGCAAACGTTTAGAAAATCTGGAAAATACTGCTCGGGCCACACATCTGAGAATCCTGGGGCTCCCTGAAGGCACTGCGGTAGATAATCCTAAGGAATTCTATCAACAATGGATTACCAAGCAGTACCAATCCACCAATGCTTTCTAGATTTTGAAAGTGTACAGGACTACTCCGAGAGGTGGAAGATCTCACCTCCAGGCTTGTAGTAATTTACCAAGAACTGTTTGGGTTGTTCTGGGATTAGTAAATGAAAGAGATGATATATTACTAAAAGCCAAACAGAAGGGCACAGTAAAATGAAGGAAAAGTAGAATACACGTCTTCCCAGATTTAAGTTATGAAACCCGCCAGTGAAGGAAAAGTTTGGATGGAGTTCAGGTCCGACTGCTGCAGCTGGGTGTGCAGCACATTTTACTGTTGCCTGCTAGCTTAAAGATCATATATGACAATAAAGTGTACCAGTTCTCAGATCTGAAGGATGCTATAAAACTGCTGGAAAAAAATGGAGTAGGAATTTCTAGCAAGATCGCCGGAACCAGAGGAGGAAACAGAAGAAGCCTAAATAAATTCAGAGGGGAAGATCCTTTATTAGTAGGCTCTGTTTCAAGAGGAAAGTACAGTTCCGTAAGAACTTACCGTAATAGTAGATCTTCGAGAACAGCTCTTGCAGCAGGTAACACCATTAGGACTGAAGCCGGCAGGCGTCAGGACCCCATGGAAATCTTCTAGCTAGCAGTCTTCGGCGGGGACTGCCTCCGACGTCGGTCCCGCCCCCGACATCAGACGTAGTACATAAGGAGGCGGTCCCGCCAGATTCCCCAGTTCTCCCACCAGAGACTCCCGGCCACTGGATGACATCAGAAGAGGAGACCGAGGATCCACCATCAGATGGCCAAGACTAAGAACAAACTGTCCCATCTCGAAAGATGGATGTTACGTTATAACCTACCTCCTCAAGAAAGGGGGAATGGTGGGCGGGAAGGTACCTCCTGCAAGAGCTGTTCTCGAAGATCTACTGTTACGGTAAGTTCTTACATAACTGTACTATCTTACTTCGAGATACAGCTCTTGCAGCAGGTAACACCATTAGGACTGATTCCCAAGCAATAGCGCCTGAAAGCATTCTGGGAGGAGGAAAATAGGAGAGATCTAGAACAAGTGCTCACTCTAGGACAGGAGACCCTGTAGAACGGCCAGGCCGAAACCGGCTCTCCGCCGAGATGTAATATCCAGGCTATAGTGCCTAATAAATGTGTGCACTGAGCTCCAAGTAGCTGCAGCACAAATGGCCAAGGTGGAAACGTTGCGCAGTGCTGCAAAGGAGGTAGCCACCCCCCTTGTCGAATGGCCCCAGACTGAACTAGGGAGGGGTTTATGCTTGTTGTCGTAGCAAAATGAAATACACTAGACAAGCCAGCGAGAAAGGGTTTGCTTAGAGACTGGTTGGCCCAGCATCCTCTCAGCGAAGGAAACGAATAGTTCCTCCGACTTGCGAAGCTGTTTAGTTCTATTCAGGTAGAACCTTAAGGAGCGGTGAACATCCAGGGTGTGAAGCAACGCCTCTCCTCTATTAGAGTACTTGGGGAAATACACAGGAAAATCGATGTCCTGGTTGAGAGTGAGGGCAGAGACCACCTTAGGCAGGAATTTAGGATTCGTCCTCAGAGACACTCTGTCCTGGTGAAAAATTAAATAATGCTCCTTGCACATGAGAGCATGAAGCTCGGAAACTCTCCTTGCTGACGTGACAGCAACTAAAAATAACGTTTTCCACGACAGAAAATGCAGCTCGCAATCCACGGCAGGTTCAAAGGGGGGAAGCGTGAGTTGTTCAAGGACAAAGTAGGTCCCAAGGAGAGCAGGATCATGATGGGTGGCCTGGGTGTAACACCCCTCTCCAGGAAGTCTCGGCGGCATCAAGCTGTGCCACTGTGCGCTGTCCCACCGGGAAGTAGTATGCAGAGATCGCGCAGAGGTGCACTTTACTGGAGGAGTAGGCGAGACCCGAATGGAATAGGGAAAGAAGGTATTCCAGCACCCCTTTCACCGGGCATTCTAGAGGGGAAAGGCCGCATGCCTGCGACCATAAGCAAAGATGGTGCCACTTCAAGGCGTACGTCGCATGCGTTGCCGGCTTCCTGGCAGCGGAAAGGACTTCCGCCACCTCTTGCGAGACCCCATATTGCATAATGGCTATGTCTCTAAGAGCCATGCATGCAGGTTCAGTGAGCGTAAGTCCGGGTGGACTAGTGAACCCTCCTCCTGAGACAATAGGTGGGAGCTGAAAGGCAACGGAACTGGAGGTTCACGGGACAATTGCATCAGCATGAGGAACCAGAGCTGCCTGGGCCAGAAAGGCGCTACCAGGATCATTGTTGCGTGCTCCCTGCGCAGTTTGAGAAGAACTCTCTGGATCAACGGGAAGGGAGGCAAAGCGTAGAGGAATCTGTCCGCCCAGGAGAGGGACAACGCGTCTCGCCAGAAAACACCAGGCCCTGGATCTAGCGAGCAAAAATTGGGCAGTTTTGCATTGGATGGGGAAGCGAATAAGTCCAACTCTGGAGTGCCCTATCGAAGAAACAAATCCTCTGCTACCTCCTGAAGAAGTTCCCACTCGTGGACTCTGGCCTGGAAACGACTCAGGCTGTCTGCGATTGTGTTGTCCACTCCGGGAACGTGAACTGCAATCGGGCTCACGCCGTGTCGGATTACCCAATCCCACATACTCATAGCCTCCCTGCAGAGGGGGTAAGAGTGTGCGCCTCCTTGTTTGTTGAGGTAATACATCACCGCCGTGTTGTCTGTTTGAAGCAGAAGGGTACTCGACGGTATTTCTGACTGAAAGGCCTGCAGGGCGTAAAGGACCGCCCTCATCTCCAGCACGTTGATGTGGAGGTGAGCTTCCTGAGGGGTCCATGTTCCCTGGGACCTCACCCCGTTCAGGTGCGCTCCCCATCCCAGCCCTGAGGCGTCTGTGGAGAGGATTGCCTTCGGGGACGGCGTGGTAAATGGGACACCCGCAGAAAGTGTCCCTGGGTCTAGCCACCATTGCCAGTCTCGAATCATGGCGTTCGTGATTCTGACCGGATGCTGCATGTGGTCTTGCCTTTGGTCCCACTGCACCTTGAGCATACACTGAGTTACCCGCATGTGGAGCCTTGCCAAAGGGACAGTTGGAATGGCCGCAGCCATGTGTCCGAGCAAGTGAAGAACCAACCTGGCAGAGACGGTCTTTTTCGCCAAAAGATCCCTGATGAGGGATCTTATGTGTTCCGCTCTTTCGTCGGGAAGAAAGGCTTTCCCTTGGACGGTGTCCAGAATAAAAAATTACTCACCTTAGTAATGTTGTTTCTTCTAATGGAGTCTTCCTATATTATGACATATGCAGTGAGTCCCAACCTTCGAACTGCTCCGGAGGTGAAAGAGTTAACTTTCCATGCCAGGCATGGAACGCTGAGCTCGAGCTCGGTTGAAACTGTTGTTCTTCAAACTCAAACTGTCAGATCTTTATGAGCTAAACTCACTAAGGTCCTGTGTGGAAGCTGTAAACCTACACTAGCCAACTGGCTACTAAATATAACAACACATTTTTTGGTCCCAAAACAAAGACTCAAGTCAGGAGACCCAAAAATGAAAACACAACACCAGTCACCCCAAAAAGGGAGGGTGAAAAACAAGGTGGGCATCTACTAAGTGCCAACACTGCACTGCCCACCCACATCCAAAACAGGTTCTGAGAGGGGCAGGCAGGGAGGTCATAATATAGCAAGACTCCATTAGAAAAAACAACATTACTACGGTGACTAATTTTTTCTTCAAACAACATGAAGTCTTGCTATATTATGACATATGAAGACGACACAGCAGTACCTCCATGGAGGAGGGACAGAACCTACTAAGGAAACAGGCTCTGAAGCACAGCTGTGCCAAACCGAGCATCACTCCTAGCCTGGGTGTCCAGAGAGTAATGCTTGGTAAAAGTGTGAAATGTTTTCCAGGTAGCTGCTTGACAAATCTCTAGAATGGAGATGTCCCTGGCAGCAGCCAGGGAAGCAGCTGTACCTCTGGTAGAGTGAGCCCTCAGGCCTGAGGGAGGAACCTTACCCAGCTTTTCATAACAGAATTGGATACAAGAGACAATCCACCTGGCAATGGATCTTTTAGTGGCAGGTTTCCCTTTACCAACCTCACCATAAGTGAGGAACAGTTGGAGGGAATCAAACCTGTGACCCTTGGTACGCTCAATGTAGTAACTAAGGGCTCTCTTCACATCTAAGCTGTGCAGCCTCCTCTCGCCAGAGGAGGAATGGTCAGTGAAGTACACTGGAAGAGAAACAGATTGATTAAGGTGGAAATCTGAAACCACCTTAGGCAAGAACTTCCTGTTAGTCCTGAGGACCACCTTATCTCTATGAAAGGAGATAAAATCAGGCTCCACTGACAAAGCTTGTAATTCACTTATCGTCTGGCAGAAGTGATGGCTACCAGAAACACAGTCTTCCAAGTCAAATACTTAGCGCTGCTGAAGACAAGGGCTCAAAGGAGGTTGCATAAGCTGAGCAATGCAAACATTAAGATCCCAGGCAGGGCAGGGTCCCTGAATGGAGGGTTGTGTGAAGCAATCCCTTAAAAACTTAGAGAATACAGGATGAGCTGAAAGAAGAGGGTTTACCTGCGAAATGAAAGCAGACACAGCTGCCAAATGCACCTTTGGGGTAGCTGGTCTGAGCCCCAAAGTGTTCAAATGGACCATATAATCCAGGACTGTGGGTAAATCAGCAGATTCTGGGGAAATATGCTTCCCAGAGCACCACATGGAAAACCTCATCCATTTGGAATTGTAAGTAGCCCTGGTGGAAGGCTTCCTAGAAGCCTTCAATATATCTAATACACCTTGGGAGAGGTGTAGATCAGCAAATTCTAACTCTTCAAGAGCCAGGCCTTGAGATTGAGAGATTTGAGGTTCGGGTACCAAACCCTTCCCTGAGCACAGGTTAACAGATTGTGATTCCTGGGAAGATGGACTGCTAAGGACAGTAGGAGTGGATACCAGGGTTGTCTGGCCCAATCTGGAGCAATCAGAATCACTTGGCAGGATTGAGATCTGATTTTGACTAACACTTTGAACAGGAGAGGGAAGGGAAGCATAGAGAAACTTCCCTTCCCAATTGAGAACTAAGGCATCCAAAGGGACTGAGCCAAACACTGGGGGCCTGCAGCAAAAAAGAGGAAGTTGGTGAATGTCTGGGGCTGCAAAAAGATCTATCTGCGGGGTGCCCCACCTGGCAAATATTACCTCCAGGACCAGGGGATCCAGTGACCATTCGTGATGGCCCTGGGAAATTCTGCTGAGAGCATCTGCCAGGACATTGTCCTTGCCTGGGAGGCGAACTGCCATAAGGGAGGTGTTCAGGGAATAAGCCAGAGACCACAACTTCATTGCTTCGGTGCACAAGGCCGTAGACCGAGTGCCTCCTTGCTTGTTGATGTACCACATTGTAGTGGTGTTGTCTGTTCTGACCTGTACAACTTTGTTCTGAACAGATTTGGAAAAAGCTTGAAGTGCTAGAAAAACTGCCCTGAGCTCCAACAGGTTGATGTGGAGCAGGGATTCCTGAGGGGACCACAGTCCCTGGGTAGTGAGGTCGCCCATGTGAGCTCCACACCCCAAGAGGGATGCATCTGTAGTAAGGATTAAAGAGTGAGACTGAGTGACAAAGGGAACCCCCTGTCTCAGATTGCTCTGATCCTGCCACCATTGTAGGGCTTGGATCAGGATTCGAGTCACTGGGATCAATTTGGTTAGAGGGTCCTTTCTTTGAGACCAAAAGGCTCTCAAATGGAACTGGATGTCCCTCATCTGAAATCTGCCTCCTTGCACTACTGCTGTAGAAGCAGCCATGTGCCCTAGGAGCTGTAGAAAATGCCTTGCTGATCGAGAGACCTGCAGGGTGAATGAGGAGGCCAGAGAGACCAGGGTCCTTGCCCTGTCTAAAGGAAGGAAGGCTCTGGCTTCCTCTGTGTTCACTTCTGCGCCTATGAAGGTGAGGGGCCGGACAGGCTCTAGAACTGACTTTGGAAGATTCAGAAGGAAACCTAGAGAGGTAAGCAGTTGCTGAGTTATCTGAAGATGTAACTTGACATGGTCTGGAGACTGGCCTACTATGAGCCAGTCGTCCAGGTAAGGGAAGATGGCAATTTTTTGCCTTCTTAGGTGGGCAACTGCTACTGCCAGGCATTTTGTGAATACCCTTGGAGCAGAGGTGAGGCCAAAGGGCATTGCTCTGAACTGGTAATGGCCTGAGGGCAGCTCGAACCTGAGGTACTTTCGATGGGAGCTTCTGATGAGAATATGGAAGTAGGCATCCTTGAGGTCCAGGGACACTAGCCAGTCCCTGGCCTTAGAGAGGTAGAATAATTCCCAGAGTCACCATTTTGAATTTTGTTTTAAAGGTGCTTGTTTAAGTATCTGAGATCCAGGATGGGCGCCATTCTCCTGTCTTTTTGGGGTAAGGAAGTACCTGGAGTACAACCCTTTGCCCTGGTGTGGGGTGGAACCCTTTCACAGCTCTGAGAGCCAGGAGGAAAGAGACCTCTGTCTCTAGGGCAAGTGCCTCTGGTGGATTTGCAGGTGGAAAGGATCTGGTTCTCATCTTTCTAAACTTTTTGAAACTGAGAACCAGTCCCTGGCTTACTACTTCCAGGACCCACTTGTCTGATGTCAGAGACTTCCAGTCCTGGACAAAGTAAGCCAGCCTGCCCCCTACAGGTAGTTGAGAATCGGCCCTGGCCACCCCATCAGGGTGCCTGCTTGGCAGGGGCTTTAGGATGAGGGGTGGAAGCAGGCCTGCTTGTACCCCGTCTGCCTCTCCCTCTAAAGAACCCCCTCTGGGCATAAGCTGAAGAGGAGGCCTGGGCTTGGTAAAAAGGCCTATGAAAAGGCCTGCCCCAGCCCCTGGAAAGCTGCCTTTGAGGAGTGGCCTGCCTTTCCTTGGCCTGTGCACTCCTATAGGTGGTCCTATAATCATCCATTTTCTTCATGTAATTCTCTGTCTGCTCCCCAAACAGAGAATTACCCACAACAGGAAAATCCATGGCCTCAGTCTGGGTATCCTGTGACAGGCTAGTACATCTGAGCCAAGCCATTCTGCGAAGTGCCACAGATGTAGCCATGACTCTTGATGACACATCATTAGAGTCCACTGCAGCATGGAATTGCACCTTAGATGCCTCAATACCATCAGCAGCCACCTGCTCCAGCTCCTTGGCAAGCTGGCCAGGGACCTGTTTTGCTAGAGCCATAACAGTATCCCATCTGGATTTCTGGTATCTAGCAACATAAGCCATATAATTTGCCTGTCTGAGTCCCAAGGATGCTGCCATGTACTGTTTCATGGCATCAATCCTCCTGGAGTCCTTGTCAGGGGGGTGTGAGGCCAAGGGAATATTTGCCTTGTCACAGGCTGCAGCCTGCACTACCCCAACATGGCTGCATTGTTGTGTAAGGAACTCCGTATCAGAGCCTGACAATGTGTACCTCTTGTCCATTCTCTTATCAACAGGAGGTATAGTGTGAGGAGTTTTTAGAATTTTTACTGTCTGTTTCCCAAAAGATTTATGCAAAGGAATAGAAAGTCTCCTGGACTCTGGGATATCCATCATTTCCACAGTCAGGTTCCTCTTGATCATCCACAGTTTCCTCCATAGGGAGCGAGAGGGTTTCAGCCACTTTTTTATAAAACATAAAATGAGAAGGGGACTCAGAAAGCCTAGGAGGAGACACTCCTGAAGGTCTGTCTGGGGAGATGTCCAGTTCAATGGGCACATCCAGACTTTCAAATCCACATTCACTCTCCTCATACTCCTCTTCCCCCTCCTCCGGTTCATAAAATTCCTCTAAATCATACTCTTGAACCGGTGGAAACGGCCAAACCGTACGCTTACCTGATGGTGCCGGTTCGGTCGGAACCGGGGAAAGCGACTGGACAATTTTATTCGCTTTGGCTATTTCTTCAGCGGTTGGAGAGGAAAGTTTTGGCTCCACACCAGCTAATTTCCTTGTCCTTTTTACTGGAACCGACTCCTCAGAGTCGGCTCTCCTTGCCGAGAAGTCTGCCCTGGTCAGAAGGCACTCCCTCGATTCGGTTGGAACCGAACGGGCCAACCATCGGTCAGCGGACTTCTTAGCCTCCCTTTCCTGAGCCTACCAACTCTCTTATCCAAGGTAGCTGCAGGAAAATTTTGCAAATCTGGCAGTCTGCATTGAGGTGGTCAAACCCCGACAATAAACACAGGTGGTGTGGGGTCAGCCTTGGCAAAAGCTTCCCCACAGACACTGCAGTGTTGAAACCCAGTGGGCCAGTTTTTCTTTTGGGTTTCTCAGACATAGTGCCAGTCTAACTAAACTTTGCTTGCTATGGCAATCCATAGCAAGACCCTCTTATCGGTTCCCAACCGTGTCACGGGTCGTTGAAAAAAAACGTAATAAAATCTGTTTTTTTTTTTAGAACCAATAAGAACTGGTAACCACACTCTAAAAGACAGATTAATATATTTCAAAACAACCTGATCGGTTCAAACCAAACCGATAACTCTTTACAAGTTCCACACAGAAGAAATAAATGTAAAAGCTATCTAATACTTACAATACCACAGACAGAGCTTGAACCGACCGGTTGCGGTATAAATTCGGTCAAAAAAACGAGAAAATAATACTTTAACCGACAAAATGAACCGAGCAGAAGGAGAAAATCTCCGGAGCGCCTGTTCAGTGAGGCGGAGTAAAGAATCTGACAGTCTGAGTTTGAAGAACAACAGACAGAGTTTTCAACCGAGCTCGAGCTCAGCGTTCCATGCCTGGCATGGAAAGTTAACTCTTTCAGCTCCAGAGCAGTTCGAAGGTTGGGACTCACTGCATATGTCATAATATAGCAAGACTTCATGTTGTTTGAACTGCGCCTATGAACTGCAGCTTCTGGGACGGTACTAGGAGAGACTTCTCGTAGTTGATAAGAATCCCCAGAGACTGGAACAGGTCCTGGGTACTCTGAATAGCCATCAACAGTGCCTCTTTGGAGGCGGCCATGAGAAGCCAGTCGTCAGAAAGCGGGGAACACGTGAGTGGCCCTGTCTCCTCAGAGGCAGCTGCCACGACTGCCATACACTTGGTAAAGACCTGGGGGCGAAGACAGTCCGAGACGGAAGGGCCAGAACTGAAAGTGGTGGCCGAGAAACTCGAAGCGCAGGAACCTCCTGTGCGCTTGAGCTACTGGGATGTGCAGGTAGGCGTCCTGCATGTCCAGGGACACTAAGAAGGCATCCTATTTCGGCATGGGAATGAGTCCTTGGAGGGTCACCATGCGAAAACATTTGTAGGTGACCGACATGTTGAGGTCGCTGAGGTCCAGGATTGGATGGAGGTCCCCTGTTTTCTTCGGAACCAGAAAGAAGTGGGAATAGTATCCGGATCCTATCCGGCTCTCTGTGATGCCAAGTACTGGTCCTCCCTAGGGGCCTTGTACAGGCGGTCAGCTTTCTTCGGCATCGCCAGAAGCGAGTGTGGATGTTTCCACGCTGCCTTGGTGA
The DNA here is from genome assembly GCA_016271365.2 of Neoceratodus forsteri. Lineage (NCBI taxonomy): Eukaryota > Metazoa > Chordata > Ceratodontiformes > Ceratodontidae > Neoceratodus > Neoceratodus forsteri. The sequence continues at coordinate 263,578,406 of CM057451.1, read as the reverse complement.
CGTCCACGAATGTGTCAACCAAGGGTGGCACCACCACAGGCTTAGGATCTTTTTGCCGAAGATATCTGGCAAGGCATAATCTCTCGGGGTCTAGTTCCTCTGCGTCCCAGCCCATGTTCTCCTGGATATGCCTCATAATCTCTGAGAACGATGGGTCATCTGGAGGAGATCTTGGAAGCTCACGTGGGTCCGTAGAAGGGACGTTGATCGGAGAGCGGATCTGGATCCGTCCGAGAAGTCCGATCCCGTGTCCTCTGTCGAAGGCGAATGGCGGCGTCTTCTGGGTCTCTTGGCGCTGGATGACCCTGAAGAAGATCTGGACTGAGGTCTCCTTTTTTCTGTTCTACCCCTAGGAGGATCTGTAGGCTCCTGGGAGGTACTTGGCCCGCATCCCTGGGTGAAGTAGGGGGAGCGGGGGCCGGCGGAGTCGCAGGTGGAGGAGGAGAAGGAGGAGGTGTGGGAACCACATCCTTCTTTATGGTGTCCCACCAGTAAGTAAACAGCTCCTTGACCTCGGATATGCTGAGGCCCGGCGACGGACCGGGCGCCGATGGCCGGTCGTCGGGTTCAGGCGTCGGCTCCCCAGGGGTCTCAGGTTCTGGCGAGGGTTCCCTGGGGGGTGCGACAGGACCGGGTTCGCCCGTCTGGTCCTCGGGCTGGGTCAGCTCCTCTTCCGTGATCGCCTCTTGACCGACGTTGGTGGGAGGCGAAGGGGTCCTCTTCTCAGTAGGTACGGACGTCAGTCCCCCGGCCAGCGTCCGTGGAGGCGAAGGCTTAACCGGCGACGGGCATCTGGCGGTCGTCGGTTCTCGGGACCGATGGTGTTTGGCCGACGTCGGATGGGCCAGCGTCGGGTCCGACAATCTCTTAAGTGAAGTCAGTTCTTTGGTCTTCCGCTGGGGAGGAGGCAAAGAAACTGACCTGGCGTCGGGTTCCAAATGGCAGGAACCGGACTTGTGATGGTGATGATGGTACCCCGACCTTGACAGGGCCTTAGTGGCCGAGGACGAAGAAGTTTTGGAGGTCTTGGCCTGAGGAAGAGAGGAGGAACCCGAAGAAGTCTTCACCGCTGCAGGAGGAAGCTGAGAGCAGGCCCGGGAAGGGCGGTCGGACGGGAGCCGAGCTACGGGAGTCAGAGGCCGTAGATGGGGACCTGGATCTCACTCTCTCCCTATGCTTCTCGAGGTGTCTCCGGGCCTTGTCGGAAGATTTCCCCTTGGAGGCTGCGTCCATGGCTTTAATCTTTTCCTCGAGCAGGAACACCTGAAGGGCCTTCTGGCGACGGATCCGGGTCAGGCTGTTGAACCCCTGGCAGAAGGAGTAGGCCCGGGTGTCGTGGTCTGGGCCTAGGCACCGGACGTAGGCCGAATGCGGGTCTTTGAATGGGATTTGTTTCCCACAGGCGCACTTCGACGGATGGCCTTCAACGGAAATTGGAGAGGACAACAGACAGAAACTGAGCAGAAAAAATGAACTTTTTCCTGAAGGAAGAACTTAACCAGGCGTCGTGCGCTAGAAACGAACTGAAGGGTCGAGACATGCAAGTCGACGATGGGAAAGAACTGGGGAATCTGGCGGGACCGCCTCCTTATTTACTACGTCTGATGTCGGGGGCGGGACCGACGTCGGAGGCGGTCCCCGTTGAAGACCGCTAGCTAGAAGATTTCTGTGGGGTCCTGACGCCTGCCGGCTTCAGTCCTAATGGTGTTACCTGCTGCAAGAGCTGTATCTCGAAGTAAGATCCGGACTTACTGGTAATGACTGGGTACTTTGATTTCTGGCAAAGGGCAGCTTAAGTTTGCTGTTTTGGGACTAGGTAGACAATGTTCTACTCTTTTCTGCTGGGGAACACCAATCTAGTGTCCCGGTAAAGCAAAATGGCAGTGCCTTGTGGCAAGCAGAGACATTCAGCAGCAGAGCCGTCTCCTCTCCTTCACGAGGTGTTTTGGCGGCAAGGGATCAGATTCAGCATGACGCAGCTGCGCTGTGGAAGTGAAACTCTTCACTCCTTGTCACCGATTGCCATGAGGTATACACCTCTAACATATAGCCTCTGACTCATATTTACATATATGCTGTTTACATTTTCTTGCACTAATGTTCTTTGCGTCTCTTCTCAGGTTTGTAGACTTGTATAGTTTTGGTACTGATTTGTTTATTCAGTAAAATTTAAAGTTATCCTAGAACATTGTGGTAGACAGCCATCACATACATGTTTTCTCTGTATGGTTATATCATATATATATATATGTATATGTATATGTATACGTATACGTATATGTATAAATGAGCCCTCTTGCATTTGTAATGAAATCTGAGTAAACACACAATGTTGTACTAAATGATTAGACTCTTCTACTCGAAGGTGAAAATCTAGTTGATAAAAAAATATATATATTTTCTGTTAAAAAGTGGCTGGTCTTAAACTTAACATGACCAAAACTGAGGCCCTTTCGTTAACTTTTTCCCCTTCATCTGAGTTGAAAGCTGCTTATCCCTTGAGATGGTCTCATACTCAAAATATCTGGGAATATATATACCTAAAGCTGTTGATCTCTTCGAGGTAATTAACTATGAACCTTTAACTCTCCGGCCTAGATATTAAAAGGGGTTGCGCCGGCACAACCCCACACTACGCCCTGATGGGATATTCAAAAGGCTGCCAGGCGCAGTGCAAATCCTGATGTGTAGGGGCACAATGGTAATGTATGCTGATTCCAAATCCGGTGTGACACACATATGTAGCACATCGATGTTCAGCCAGGATGTTACATGTCATGCTGGCACAACCCTGCATTGTGCTGCATGGGGGAGGGGAGGAGCAAAGTTGAGCCCGTGAAAAGGAGGAACAACTCCTGGCCACCCACTGGCGGGCTGCTGTATTAAAGGGCACAACACAACAGCCGCCAGCCATGGATGGCCACCCAACACCATCCACAAGCACCCATATGGGCCCTGGTAGCCTAGTGGTACCCCCTCCCCCCATAGCCACGATCGCTGGTTACATGAAATATATACAATCCCTGGTAGTCTAGTGGTACCCCCCCTCCTCCCGTAACCACGATGTAAATGACAATATACAATCCCTGGTAGACTAGTGGTCCTCCCCCACCCTAGCCCCAATCGCTGGTATAATGAAACACTGCACTCACTGATGGAACAGTGGCCCTGCATCCCGCTCGTAACCCGATTGCAGGTAGCCCCAACAGATAGTAACCCCTGGTGGTCAGTGGCACCCCACCTCTCCCACCCTACAGGACTCCATACCACCCAGCCCCCCTCCCCCAAATCGGCGGGCGGCTGCAACCTGCCCGCATACTGCCGAGCTGCCCGCCGAATCACAGATTACAGTATGGGCTGTAACCCATTGGTCCACACTGTGGAGGGAGGAGGGGTACCATTAGACTACCAGAGATTGCATTTATTTCATGTAACTGACAATAACGGCTATGGGGAGGGAGGGGGGCACCACTAGACTACCAGAGATTGTGTTTTCTGCACTATTACCCACAACTGCGGCTACGGGAGGGTAGGGGGTACCACTAGCCTACCAGGGAATGTGTTTTAAGTACTATTCCCCACGATCGCGGCTATGGGGTGGGGGATGCCCAGGGACCCTCTCAGTCCACACGTCATTCTGTGTAGGGCGCCAGGCGCAATTTGCCAAGCTGCCCTGCGCAATGTATGCAAATGGGGCCATAATGACATGCTAATGGCCCAGTTGTGTGATGCATATATTATGGCCTCATTTTGCATGCCCTCTTCTGAATACTCATGGTGCTGCTTAAAGCAACTGCGTTGCACAAAGAGCGCATCCCGTGCTCCCCTATGTGGCTTGAGCCGGGTGCAGTGCCACTGCACTGTCTTGTGGTCGTGCCATATTCAATGGTGCTGCGCCATGGCGCATCACCATTGAATATCATCTGGTCGCCTGGCGGTATCCCAGCTGCGCTGCGCTCAAGCTTGCGCCTTTGCCAGGCGCAGTCTAAATATCCGGACCTCCATATGCAAGATGATCTGACTAAATGGAGAAAATTGGGCCTCACATTTTTCCAACAGATAAACACAATTCGTATGAACGTTCTTCCCCACCTGTTGCATTTATTTCAAAATATCCCACTTTTTCCGTCAAGATTTTACTTTGACTCTTGGAGCGGAACAATTTCAAACTTTATTCTTTGGTGGGGGGTGGCAGAGACCCAGGGTGTGTTTTCACTACTTCAGTTGCCCTTAGCCAGGTGGGGGGGGATCTCCCCAATTTAGACCTCTGCGATACAGCAGCTTTCCTGAGGGTCCTATTTCTTTGGCTGTGCTCTTCCTTTTCAACCCTGTGGAAAGACATTGAATCCTCAATTAATGATCGCTATGATTCAGAACGGATATTATTTGCAACTAGGAGTACCCAACTCTGTCTCTTTACTAAAATTACGTCCAATATTTTATAATAATAATATTTTTATTCATATTGCACCTTTCGAATACCAAGGCACATTCCAATAAAAAGATACAGTACAAATGCAGAAGCAGCAGTACAAAAGATATTATAAAACACACATAACAAGCATTTGTCAATGCCGAATGTTTGCTTGCTGGCATTGGCAGTGGTAGTGTAGAAGTTACAGAGCTGCGTAATAGGAATGGCAGTGAAGTATTGAACTGAAGCCAACCCCACCACCACCCTGCAGAGAGTGACAGGCATTGGGGTGTGCCTTTGGGTCGTCAGGCAGCACGCCGCGCCATTTCACCACACCACCCTGCAGACACTGACAAGTGTCACGGTGTTCATAGGGTCTTAAGCCCTTATCGCACCCATTCCATTAGGAAATATGGTGAGATGGAGTGCGATATGGAGAATGGGTGAACATTGGGCCGAAGAGTCCAAGGCATACCTCGATGCCTCTCACTGGCTGCAGGGTGTGGAATGGTATGAGCATTACAGGCAAGAATCCCAAGTCACACCCCTGATGCCTGTCATTCTCTACAGGGTTGGGCATTATGGTTGGAAACATTAATACCTCAGACATTCGTTGGTATTTTCACTCCAAATGTTCAACATGTTTTTTTTGTGACCCCACCTCATGAACAGGGGGAATATCAGTTTGTTAGCCAAAAGCTGCTTATGCACAGTGACTACGGCATTTAGCACCACAGGTGCAAAAACATTCCGAACAGGATGTAAAAAATGACAGCAGTACTGTTCATGGGGAGGTGTAAAAAATGGCAATGTTGCAAATCTGCAGTAAAAATATTTAAAAAAATGGTGAAGTCACGAGTGTACATAGAAACTGTGCAACGCACACCCGTAATATAGTTAGGTTGGGGATTATTTTTTTACAGCAGATTGTCAACTCAGGCATTTTGGTGCCTCTGATCATTAACAGTGTCACTGTGGTTTTCTTTATCTGTCCTGAACAATGATTTCCCACAGCGACCACGCATCCCTGCGCTGAAAGTGTGAAAACACACTTCGGCCATGTTGTGAAAAATGACAGCTGTACTGTAAATAAGAAAGTGTGGAAAAATGCCACTGATGAAAATCTGGACTTAAAATATTACAAAGTCATGAACTTACGAGGGTGCGTGGAAACTGTGCAATGCTCACTCGTAACAGTCATTTTATGGACTTTTGTCACCAAATTTTCAGCATAGCCATTTTAAAGACCTCTGCTCGTGAACAGTGTAACTGTGATTTTCTTAATCTGTCCCAAACATTGCTTTCGCACACCAACAGCACCATTGTGCGCTACATGTGCGAAAACACATTTTGAAGCTGACATATAAATAACATGGCAGCTGTGCTGTTCATAAGGAAGTGTAATAAAATGGCAATGTTGAAAATCTGGGTGAGAATATTAAATTCACAAACTTATTTTCATGCATAGGAACTGCTAGCATATGCGCTAAGTAAAACAGTCATTTTAGGAATTTTTTCACCAAATTTTCAACATAGCCATTTTAAGACCTCTGCTCATGAACAGTGTCACTGTGATTTTCTTAATGTGTCCCATACATTGATTTCGCACATCGACTGCGCCATTGCGCGCTACATGGCCGGAAACATATTTTGGGCAAGATGTGAAAAATGACAGCTGTAGTACCCATAAGAAGGTGTGGTAAAATGGCAATGTTGAAAATCTGGAGTGAAAATATTGAAAATCTGCGAACTTACAAGCGTGCGTAGGAACTGCGCAACGCACGCTCGTAAAACAGTCATTGTTAGGAATTTTTTCACCAAATTTTCAACATAGCCATTGTAAGACCTCTGCTCATGAACAGTGTCACTGTGATTTTCTTAATTGGCCCCGTACATTGATTTCGCACACTGACTGCGCCATTGTGCACTACATGGGCAGAAACACGTTTTGGGTGAGATGTGAAAAATGACAGCTGTACTACTCATAAGAAGGTGTGGGGAAAATGGCAATGTTGAAAATCTGGAGTGAAAATATTAAAAATTCGCGAACTTACGAGCGTGCGTAGGAACTGCGCAACGCACGCTTATAAAACAGTCATTTTTAGGAATTTTCTCACCAAATTTTCAACATGGCCATTTTAAGACCTCTGCTCATGAACAGTGTCACTGTGATTTTCTTAATTTGTCCTGTACATTGATTTCATCACCGACTGCGCCATTGTATGCTACATGGAGCGAAACACGTTTTAGGTGAGATGTGAAAATGACAGCTGTACTGCTCATAGAAGGTGTGGTAAAATGGCTATGTTGAAAATCTGAGTGAAAATATACAGGTTACTCACCTGTAACAGGAGTTCTAGGAATGGTATATGTTGTTCATCCACACTTATTGGCAGGTCCCTTGCCGCTTTAAATCTTGCCGGAAGGTCTTCAAGCTGGCTCCTCCCACCCACCCGGGTGGTAAAACTCTCGGCTCCGCCCCATGACGCCAGATCTAGCCCGCTGGAAGCCAGGTTGTGCGTCGAAGCCGGGGAGGCCGGGTGGGTGGTGTGGATGAACAACATATACCATTCCTAGAACTCCTGTTACAGGTGAGTAACTTTGTATTCTAGGGACATGGATATATGTTGTTCATCCCACACTTATTGGCAGACTCTAGCAGTTCTCCGGAGGAGGGGGAAGCGCACACTCCTACTTAGGTAGAAAGACTGGAGAACCGAGGCCCGACCAGCACCGGCACGGCCAAGGTCGATGTGGAGGGCAGTAAAGCCTGCTTCCGGGCAGAAGCCCTGCGGATATCCTGGACCGGAATGTCCTTGGAAGCAGCCACCGATGCAGCGGAAGGACGGGTTAAAAAAAGCGCTTATCCCTCAGGGAGGCTCCATGCCCGCCCGCCTAAAGTGGAGACCTTGCAGGGGTGACCCGCCCGCTCGTCTTCCACTGGGCTGCAATCTGCCAGATGCGGCTTCAGCGAAGGTGATGAACAGCTGGTGAACCTCTCCCGAATTTAAGCTCTACGCTCTCACGAGATGGCGTTAAACGGTTCCCATGGAACCTAAATACGGCCTCCGAGGTGTGAATGGGGATAAACCCCGGCAGAGGCAAAACCCCCGAAGGGAAGACTCCGCCACCGCATCCTGGAGGAACTTTGGGTGGGGCGCAGGACAACCTAGTCCCTGTGGAAGACCGGATAGGGAGGTTAAAGGAGCGCCTGGAACTCTCCCAGCCTTCTGGATGGCGGAGTGGCCCCAAGAAGGTGTTCTTCCACAACAGGTGGAGGAAAACGCACCTGTGCAAAGGTTCGGATGGCTTGCTCAAGAGCTAAGCCCATACCAGCAAGGATCCCACGAAACGGGGATACTCTCCCAAAGGGAGGCGTGGTCGAGGCCTAGAAGTGCCAGACCACCTTCTCCGTACCACCAGCTACCCTCCGGCCCGCGCCCGGAAGACAGTGGTGACCTCAGAAGCACCCAGAGGGTCATCGACCGAAGCCCTGGTCTAAGGATGGACCGCAAATGGTCCGGAATGCTATGCCCAGGGACGGGGAAGGGCACCGCCCTATCCCATCATCGGAAGAAGGAAAACTTCTCCCAAAGGACAAGCATCTTAGCGACTTATAGAGGACGCTCAAGGTCGAGGGACCTTGCCAAAGACTCCTAGGCCTGGCCCCCACGCACACGGGGACGGCCAACAGGTGCAGGGATTGAAGGTCCAGATGGATAACCTTCCCTGAAAAGGAAAAGACAGGACCGGCGGACTAGAGACCATCTCGGGAGCCTGTGGCTGAGACTGAGGAGAGCTGGATACCAGCACTGGCAATCCAGTCTGGCGTACCAGCATCACCTGCGCCAAATCCCTCCTCACCTTACCCGTAGGTCAAGGGAAATGGGGAAGAGGCACAGAGGGGCCCGGGGTCCGTGGCCCCGATGGCATCCCTTACAGCAAGCCTTGCTGAGGGGCGGGCAAAAAACAGTCTCGGCCTAGTATACTCCCCGGAGGGAAAAGGGAGAAGATCCTGTGTTACCCCGGCAGGGAGACACTCAGGGCGCAGCTCATGCCTGGCTCAGGGCGCAGCCAGGGGAATTGGGCTCCTGCCATCAAATGGCTAGGAAGCCTCGACTCAGCTAACCGCCCAATCACGGAGAGAACCTCCTTGCACCGAGACAAGGGATAGACCAAACCTGGTGGAGTAGGTAGCACTGGTCTTGGAATAATCCAACAGACTTAGACCACTAGACCCCGTACAAGCGGGTGTGAGTGCCGGCTAATCGGACCGTCTGTCTCCAGCGACGGGGGAAGGACATCGGACTCACAAGAGGACCAGGAGGCCATACTCTGCATTCCCCAAGATGGGACCCCACCCATCCGAGAAGCATCGGTCGGAGAAGACCGGCAACTCAGGGGCGAACAAGCAGGATAGTCTCCTGCCGGGTTAGAACAGTCCAAGGAGCTGCTCTCTCAACTCCTGGGCTGTAAGTCACGAACTGGTCCATAGGACACAGCGTTGTGACCTCTGGTTAGCCTCCCACTAAGGAAGGCCCTGAGGCCCAGGAGGAGCAGGAGGTCCTAGCAGGACGTAATTCCCCGGCCAACCAACCGGCAAAGGAGGAAGAACCTCGCCCTGTTCGCCCGGAGCTGAGCTCAGACTCAAAGTCAAGCTTAGTCCTGAAGAAGCTTCACCGCTAAGATACGAGTTCTCACTCGGCTCCCGAAACGGGAGACCAGTCTGCCTTCCCGGGTGAGGTGACATCCGGACCCTTCCATGCCGCAGAGACTGCTAAGCAAGGAAGTGTTAGGAACTCGTAAGCAGCTCCCCCGCAAGAAGGGGTGGAGCCTCCCCCAAAAACGGACGGAACGAGGAGTAGGTACATCCTGGAGACCAGGAAACAGCTACACGCCACGTTCTGAGGATGGAATGTCTGCAGAAGAGAGACCATCCAGGCGTGCGGGAGGATGGGCGCAAGCCCCCATCCGTAAGAGACCAGGAATACCTGGACACGAACCCAGGGTTGAATGGGGGGGGGGGGTCCACGGCCTTCCTGATCATCTCTAACTACAGAGCCAGGTATGTCGGACGACCGACACAGGGGCAGTGAACTCAAATTCCCCGTGGGGCAACTGCTCAAAGGGGATCCGCTCGCAACTTGCGACAGGATCCACCCTAAATACCTCCAGAACGAGGTGCGGAGCCGTCCCCCCACGGGAAAACCCGGGCTGGGACGACGGTGCCGGAGCAATGCCCCTTGGCCCATCACTAAGCAGGCTTAGAGGGGGAGGGAGCCGAGGAGCCCCTCGGTTTCCTGCCTCTCCGCTTCCTTTTTGGAGGAAGATGCTGGTTTGGCAACAGGCCGCCCAGCGCATGCCTGCTGGCCCTCATGCTGGGCAAGGGGGGCCCCAGGGGGCAAAGGGGCTTACGCAAAGGCTGACGGCTGCCCTTGACCCCGTGGGCGAGAGTGACCGAGTCCGGAGTGGCATCGGACTTCTCGGGCCCATAGATGTATCCCTCCACTCCAGGGCCGAAAAGGTCAGTCCCCAAGAAGGGGATGTCCGCCAACTCGTGCTGGGTTTCCAAGGAGAAGGATGTTAACCTCAGCCACACCCTGCGGCGCATGGCCACTCTTGCCGCCACCGATCTAGCACAGGAGTCGCCTAGATTCAGAGCCGCCTGGGCTGCTGCCACCGCCACCTGCCCTACCTGGTCCCGCACCTGCCCAACTGTGGTCCGAGGTCACCTGGGAGATGAGGGAGAACCCGTCCAGGGGAGCCAAAGGGTGTGGGGAGAAATGTGCCTCAGTGCAACCGAGCTGGCCTGCCGGAGGCTAGGGAGGGGCCTTAGCGTAAACCTTGCGCCCGACATAGTCCATCCTTCTGGACTCCGTGTGGAGGTCTGGCTCCACATCTCCCAGCGTTTCCAAGACATTGGAAAACGCTTGCTGTAACTACCTCTTCAGCCGAGGGTGCTCCCGAGAAACCGGGCAGAGAACCGACCGGGATAGGATACCTCCGAGCTACCCTGGCCGAAGGCGCAGGGCAAGAAGTAGGCTGCCGCCATAGCTCCAAGGCTGGGCCCACAATAGCCTCAGCCACTGGGAAGGCCTCCGTGGAGGAACCCCTTCGATCCAGAATCTCCAGAAGGGGGTAAGGAGCCCGATCGGAGACGGGCTTAAGCTGCATTCCAGTAAACTCTGAAATGAGCTGAAGTAGACCCTTAGAAGACGATGGGCTGTCGTCTACTGGATGTTCCTGGGAAGACCCGGGGTCCTCCGTCCAGGAAACATGGCAGAGCCTGCTCCAGGCTCTGAAGGGTTCGCAAAGCTGCTGCAGAGCCAGAGGCACTCTTCGTCCGCCAGGGGCGGGCAGGAGTGAGGGAACCGAGTGACCTGAAGGACAGGCCACGGTCCGGCCTGGACTCCGCCGAAGGCAGAGGGGCAGCGAGGGTCAAGCGAGCAACCGGTCCTGGAGAAGGCTCCTCGGCCGATTCGAACAGCTGCCGACCAAGCGGCGACTGCTTGCTATCTGGAGAATGAATCGGAGTCGATTGAAACCCAGACAGCTGCTGTCGCCACATGAGTTCCTCGTAACACCGACGCCAACGAAACCGCTCCTCATCCGAGGAGGGGGACGAGGAAGAACGGCCAAGCCACTTAACCCGGTGCTCTGACCGAGAACGCCGAGATCGGCGTGAGCGGCTAGACCGAGAGGTAGACCAAGACCGACCCAAATCCTCAGGGATAATCGAGGCGGGCCTAGGAAAAGCGGGAGCACCCGCTCCTCCCCGGCTCGGAAGAGCGAACAGAGGGCTGTCGACCAGTGGAGGACAGGCCGACTTCCCGCCCGAAGGCGGCCAGGGAGAACGGCCTCACGTACCCTCAAAGACGGGTTTTAGAGACTCGGTAACCGAAGGGATTTTGGCCGGCTGACCTGGACGGGGTACTGTGAGGCGAGAGGTCAAGCGAAACCTCGACCGAAGTCAGCGTCGGCCAATGAGGGAGGGAAAACTTCCGCTCCCGACGGAGAGACCCGCTCACGGCCCTTTAGACATAGGTCGAGAGTCAGGCCAGGTTCCCTCTCCCTTGGAGGCGGGGAATGACGAAGCTCCTCAAACGAGCTGAATGTAAGGAATCCAAGGAGAGTGGGATAAGCTCCAGCAGACGAAGGAGAGGAAGGGAACCCCTGACCCTTCCCTGGCAGGATAAGACTGCAGAGAAACAGTCAAAGCGGGCACCCGCCGGTCCGATGGAGACTCCGGAGCGGAGAAAACTACCGGAAGTCCAAGCCCCGAACGGGCCGCACGGTCCTCTGGAGAGCTGACCGAAAGGTCAGAACAAAAACTGCAAGCCCGAGGATCGTGATCCAAGTCCAGGCAAGAAGAGCACGTGGAGTGCGAGTCCCTCCTGGAGGAACTAACCGTACGTCTCTCGGGGCCGAAAAAAGCCATCGCCGCAGCGAAGAAGAAAAGATCGAAGATTCAAGGATACTTTAATAAATTTGAAGACCGAACTTTTCAGGAACCAGTCAAAAACACAGAGCGCTAAGGAGGGAACCTGAGCTTCCAAGCGGTAAGGAAGATCTGGCGTCATGGGGTGGAGCCGAGAGTTTTACCACCCGGGTGGGTGGGAGGAGCCAGTTTGAAGACCTTCCGGCAAGATTTAAAGCAGCAAGGGACCTGCCAATAAGTGTGGATGAACAACATATCCATGTCCCTAGAAATTGAAAATTCACAAACTTATGAGCGTGCGTAGGACCTGCGCAACGTACGCTCGTAAAACAGTCATTTTTAGGAATTTTTTCACCAAATTTTCAACATAGCCATTTTAAGACCTCTGCTCATGAACAGTGTCACTGTGGTTTCTTAATTTGTCCGATACATTGGTTTCGCTTTACGACTACGCCACTATGCGCGACATGTAGGAAACACATTTTGGGTGAGATGTGAAAAATGACAGCTGTACTGCTCATAAGAAGGTGTGGTAAAATGGCAACGTTGAAAATCTGGAGTGAAAAATATTGAAAATTGTGAACTTCACGAAAGGCATGTAGAACCGCGAATGCACGCCATAAAACAGTCATTTCAGGAATTTTCAACAATTTTCAACATTGCCATTTTAAGACCTCTGCTCAGAACAGTGTCACTGTGGTTTTCTTAATTTGTCCCGTACATTGGTTTCGCTTTCACCGACTGCGCCATTATGCGCTACATAGTGGGAAACACATTTTGGGTGAAATGTGAAAATGACAGCTGTACTGCTCATAAGAAGGTGTGGTAGAATGGCAATGTTGAAAAATCTGGAAATGAAAATATTGAAAAGTCGAAACTCTGAGCATCTTGAAGGAACTGCATAGCATACGTCGTAAAACAGTCGTTTTTGGAATTTTTCCACCAAATTTTCAAAATAAGGCTGCTCAGAGCCCACCTTATGAACACTGGCAGTGTCGTTTTCGTTAATCGGTCCAAGGTGATTTCGCACAGTGACTGCGAAATCACCCTTGACGACCCGACATACGCCATGACAGTGACATCATTCATGAGAAGGGTCCCAAAAACCCCATGTTGAAAATTTGGTGGAAAAATTCCAAAAAATGCCTGAGATATGCAACAAAGTTGAAAAAACCCTATCTAGCCCATTATACAGCTTACTGGCATTTCCTCAGTTCGCGGTCGTCTTTGAAGATTGCAGATGTGTTCCCGGTCCACCGCAGATCGTCGCGCCGAGCTCCGGAGGTAAGTATGGGGTGAGGGGTGTGTGGGGAGGCAGGGTGCGCAGTGGGTGGGTGCGGGTTGTTGGGGGACAGGAAGACTACGTGGGACGTTTTTGCGTTACAGGTACAAAAAAAAAAAAAAAAACTGACGTGGGGCGTTTGCCATGCTGGGGTGGCTCCCAGCGTGTAGAGGGCAAGCTGAGGAGTGGAGCGACGGGGGATTAGGCACCCCGTCAGCCCATGGCATTTGTTGCAGCTGGGGTGGGCTCCCAGCATGGCACCTTGTACTGTGGGGGAGTGAAGCCGGCCAGGTGTTTGGGCACCCCGTAGGCCTATGCCATCGACTTGCCACGCTGGGGTGGGCACCCAGCATGGCATTTGGAAACTTTGGGGCGCAGCACAGCCCGGCGAGTTGGGCACCGTCGGCTATCATCAATGTGGGGGCAGCATTCTGTGTGTGTGTGTGTGAGGGGAGCTGCGCGGGCAGGCGATATCTTATCGCTGCTCACTGAAGCGTAACTCCCTCTCTTTCAACTTATGCCACTGCATTTTGGAGCTTATCTTAGACAGCTCCAGCATGCAATGGCACAGAAACGCCTCTACCAACACACAGACTGAATTGGAAGAGGGGTGACACACCTCGAAATCTCGGATGATGGCACTATGTTTCTTGCACATGCGTGCAAGCAAACATAAAAAATTAATACACAGTCAGACCATAAGCCCTTTCCCACAGATAGAATTTGAGTACCTGTTTAAAGCTCTCCACGGTCGTACACGCCCTTAACCAACGGGGTAGAGAATTCCAAAGGGAAGGGGCCGCAAACATAAAAGCTCGGGCCCCAGCTGATTTTAATATTACCCTAGGAATCTCTAGCAACCCCTCGTCGGCTGAACGGAGCGATCTCACAGGGCAGTAAGGGATCAGGAGTTCTTTCAGGTAATCAGGGCCCAGATCGTGGAGGGCTTGGAAAATCAGTAATCCGACTCTGAAGGTGATCAGCCACTGAACTGGCAGCCAGCGTAGTTCCCACAGCACCAGAGTAATATGGGAAGATCTTGGGGTAACCATCAATACTTGGGCTGCGGAATTCTGCACTAGCTGCAGGCGGTGGATATCAACCCCCAGAAGCCCAAGGTAAAGTGAGTTGCAGTAGTCCAGGCGCGAGGTCACAAAGACATGGATCAAAGCTGGCAGATCGCCGGGCGGAATTAGGTGCTTGATTCTGGCGATGTTTCTTAGATGATAAAAGGATGATTTTACCACCGCTGACACTTGGGAGCGAAGAGTCAGCCCCACATCCAATATCACCCCCAGATCACGCACCCATTCAGAGACCCATAGCTCAACATCCCCACAAAGCACCCCAGAAGGGGTGCCGGCCATAGGTCCCCCATCCGGCGATCCGGATCCAGTACTAACACCTCCGTCTTCCCAGGGTTCAACCTCAACCAACTGGACCTCATCCAATCCTGGATTTCATTTAGGTAGCTGTTAAATACCGAGATAGCTCCTTCGTGGTCAGGTGCAAAGGACAGGTACAGCTGGGTGTCATCTGCATAACAGTGAAACCCCAGCCCATGCCGTCTCACAATGTCTCCGAGGGGGAGCATGTTCACCGTAAACAAAATGAGGGGCAATACAGAGCCCTGAGGAACCCCACAGGGTAGGGAGAAGGGATCAGAGGAAAAGACCCCTGACACCACCCTGTGAGTTCTTCCGGTGAGGTAAGAGGTGAACCATCTGAGAACAATCCCAGAAAGTCCACAAATACATCTCAGGCGCTCTAGTAGTACCACCCCATGGTCAACGGTGTCAAATGCTGATGACGGATCTAATAGTACCACAATGGACCGTTTTCTCTGGTCTCTCACCATCAGGAGATCATTGCGCACCCGAACCAGCGCAGTCTCGGTACTATGCCTCTTTCGAAAACGTGATTGGAGAGGTTCGTAGATGCTATGGATGGTCAAGTGGTTCTCCAACTGGGCTGCCACCACCTTCTCGATCACCGTCCCCACAAAGGGAAGATTCGAAATGGGTCTGTAGTTAGCCAGACAGTCTGGGTCCAGAGATGCTTTCTTCAACAGGGGCGTCACCACTGCCTCTTTCAAGGAACAGGGATATTCACCCGTGTCAAGGGAACACCAAACTATCTGTGCTAGAAACAGTAAAATGGATTCCCCACACCCTAAAATTAAGGGTATAGGGCCTGGATCTAAACCACAGCTGGTAGGACACAGCAATTGGACAACCTGCATAACATCCACGATTTCCGGGTGATCGAAGGTATCCAGGAAAACGAAGGGGCAGTGACCCGCTCCTGGCCACTTGCATCCCGCATAGAGCGTGTCAAACAGATGTCTGATCTAATATCAGCCACCTTATCAGCAAAGAACCGAGCAATCTTATCACACTGTAATTGTGAAAACGCTCTATGGAGCTGTAGACAGGTTGGGTTGCACAATCTGACCACAATTCTGAAAAGCTGAGCTGGTCGGTTCTGAGTGGCAGAAATTTCCCCGGATAGGAACTCTGCCTTCTTACAAGAGATTTCTGACTGATAGAATTGGTAATGTCCTAACAGTCTAAGGTGGTTGGCATCCAAGCCAGACCTCCGCCAACAACGTTCTAACCTGCGTCCAAGTCGCCGCAACTCCCTTAGGACTGCATCAAACCATGGGGCCCGAGGTCGAAGGGAGAGAGGACACACACGAACTGGAGCAATAGAGTCCAGGCCGGAGGAAATGGCGGTATTATAAGCCACAACCAATGCCTCTGGATCATTGCAATGCACAGGAAGTTGTGATAGGTCAAGAACCGCTGCAAGGCCAGTGGAAGAAATATTCAGCAAAGGGCGGTACTTGACCATCTCCACAGGGGTCGGCCTAGAAGGAGGGGTGCCAAATTGAATCTCACAGTGTAGTGATCTGACAAACTGACTGGTTCCACCCCCACGTCAGAGGCCTCGATCCCCAGGAGGAAGACCAAATCAAGAGAATGGCCACCTATTATGTGTAGCAGTGGTAACCACCTGTGTTAGGCCCAGTGAATCCATTAACTGGAGGAAGTGTTGTCCAAATTGCGAAAGTTCATTGTTGACTCAGGCATTAAAGTCGCCCAGAACCATCAGCCTGGGAGACTCAAAGGCCAGGTTGACAACGAAGTCTGCTACTTCATTAAGGAATTGCTTCTCATCTCCTGGTGGACGGTAGATGAGAGAAATTCGATAGCCCACACCTGCTACAACAGCACACTCAAAAGAGATGGTCTCCTCAACTGGAACACTAATGAGAGCCAATTTGGTCTTAAAACAAACACCCCTAGCATGTATCACAGTACCGGCTCAATTGCGGCCTCCAAATTGGTCCCGCATTATTATCCAGCCAGGTCTCGTGATCAATCTCAGATCTGTCGAGACAACAAGATCAGAAAATCACAGCAGTCTTGTTCCGGACAGATCTGGCATTGCACAACATCGCCCGGGTTGGACAAAACTCCTGGGCTGCCCCGACTACCTGCCCATCACTAATGATGGTGCCCTTGGGTATGGGGGCCAAACAAGGTGGTCCATGCTCCAGGCTCCACTTCGCCCCAGGGCGTCATACTTTTGAAAGTATGGTGCAATTTTAAAACACGCCCTGCTCTTCAAAAAATTTTCTTCTACTGCCGATTGCTGTCGGAGGATTAACACTTTTTACCACTCCAAATGGATGTGCGGTTTTCACAATGGCGAAGACTGTGACTCGGCTACATCCACCAATTTCTTTCAACTAATGGGATTATCCCTTTTGTCATACTTCAGCAGGATTATATCCTCCCTGACGGGGACTCCTTCCACTATATACAAGTTAAAAATGATATACTGTATCAGCGTTAAGAAGTAACACGCTTACCTGCCCCCTCACCACTTCTACTAAACTTAATAAGAGACTGTTGCTGGTCATCACTGGGGCCACCTTATAGGGTTTATGTATAAAATTTTGTTAGAATACCTAGGGGGCTAAACACAAACAGTACTGGATGTCTGGAACAAAGACCTGGACCTTTCAGTAACTGATGTCTCCTGGTCGAAGGCAACTCTAAAGACAATCAGAAAATCTTTCTTCAATGTGTGGAGAGTATCTGCTTGGAAATCCCGTTAACAGATTTTTCGGTCCCGCAGTCCTTGCAAAACATCTCTACGCCCCTCATGAAACATTTTGCTGAACAAGGATGTAAGTGCTGCCTTACCGGACTTGGGCATATCTTTTGGCTGTGTCACATGCTAATGCCCTTTTGCCGCTCTTGGCTGGAAGAATTAACAGCGAAATGCTGCTAATATCAATTTATCAGAACATAGCCCCCAATGGCACAAAACCTTGCACCCTTATACCTACTGGCAGCTAAAAAAACTATAACATGGTGTTGGATGTCCACTACTACACTAACACGTCTGGAACGGAGACAGATAGTCACAGTGATTTATAGGCTCGAAAACCTTACAGATGATGAAAGACTGCTCCCTTCTGGGCCAAATGGCAATGTTGGATAAGGTATATGGCACAAACTGATTCTGAATTTGTCCCTTGAACGGGAAACTTGAGGGAATGGATGGGGCACCCTTTTAGCTGGGGAGGATACAGGAACTTTTCGGATAAACATTGCTTAGAAAATGAAGCACCCTCTCTACCTCGGGCAAAAGAAACAAACAGCTTCTTAGACTTTCTGGACAGTAGCAGATAATACTTCAAAGTTCTCTGCACATTTAACATATGCAGCAGTGCTTCCCCTGGATTGGCATGCTCAGGAAAATAAACAAGAAGGTGCATAGACAGATTTAGTGTGAACTCAGAGACCACCTTACGTAGAAACTGAGGATTTGTGCACAAAGATACCCTGTCTTTTTGAAAACTCAAATAAGGCTCCTTGTGCCAGAGGGCCTCAAGCTCTGAAATTCTTCTGAAATTCTTCGAGCAGAAGTAATTGCAACTAAAAACAGTGCTTTCCAAGAGAGAAAGCGCAAGTCGCTATTGGCTCAAAAGGAGACAGAGACAACTTTTCCAAAATAAAATTTAAGTCCAAAGAGGGGACCGGGGAATGGACTGGCGGTTTCAGATACAGGATGCCCCTGAGAAAGGTATCCAGCTGAGCAATAGTGCAGTCACCCATGGGCTCATGAAAGGCAGAAATACCCAAAAGGTGGACCTTGAGGGAGGAATACTTTAGGCCGGAGTCAGACAAAGAAATCAGGTAGTCCAGGATATGATTCGCAGGGCAGGTGAACGGGTCTAGAGAATGTTTGGCAGCCCAGATGGCAAACCGCTTCCACTTCATGGCATAAGTGGCATAGGCATAAGGCTTGCAGGTGGCCATCAGGACATCCGTCACCCTGTTAAGATATCCCACACCTGGTGATGGCTACGTACTCAGGAGTCATGCCTGCATGCAGATGGAGGTGCCCGAGATTGGGACAGATCAGGGTCCCCCGATTCTGGGTCAGCAGAATCCTGAAAAAGGGGCAAAGGGACCAGAGGTTCTTCCGCCAGCAGCTGAAGCAGAGGGAACCATGTCTGGCGAGGACAGAATGGACCTACTAAAAGTATATTGGCCCCTTCCATTTGCAGCTTGATCAGCACCCTCTGAATGAGAGGAAATGGAGGGAATGCATACAGAATCCTACTGTTCCAAGAGAGGGACAACGCGTCTCGCCAGAAAAATCCAGGCCCTGGATCTAGCGAGCAGAAATTGGGTAGTTTTGCTTTGAGTGGGGACGCAAAAAACTCTGGATGATCCCATCTGTCAAACAGATTTTCTGCTATGGGTGAGAGAAGCTCCCATTCGTGCATCCTGGACTGAGTCCTGTTGAGACTGTCTGCCAAGGTGTTTAGGATGCCTGGCATGTGGAATGCCGCGAGTGTTAGACTATGCTCCAGTGGCCAGTACCACACTCTCATGGCCTCCCAGCAAAGAGGGTATGAGTGAGTCCCACCCTGCATGTTGATGCAGTACACAACACTCAAGACTGTCTGACTGCACCAGCAGTTGGCCTAGAGAAAGATGCTCCTGAAAAGCCTGAATGGCAAACAGCACAGCGCTCATCTGCAGGACACTGATATGCAGGGCAGCTTCCCACAGGGACCAGAAGCCCTGGGTTTGAAAGGGACCCAGGTGTGCACCCCAGTCTAGACCTGAAGCATCCATGGTTAGGATTTGATGCTGGGATGAAATCTAGAAGGGAACCCCTTGAAGAAGATTCAAAGGACCCATCTACTGCAATATCTTGCGAACTGGGGAGCAGACCAGGACCTGCTGGTCCAACCCGTCCGTGCGCTGGTCCCACTGCATTATGAGGGTCCACTGGAGGGTGCAAATGTGGAGTCTGGCTGGTACAACGGTGGAAATGGCTGCTGTCATTAGACCCAATAGCCTGTGGTACAGTCTGCCAGGAAATGTACTGAATTTGGGTGACTTCTTGCGCCCGGGCCATAAGGCATTCCGCCCTGTTTAGGGGTAAGAAAGCCTTCCCCTGTTCGGAGTCCAGAACTGCCCCGATGTACTGCATGTCACAAACCCACTCATGAGGGTCAGGTCCACTGAGCTCACAGTGCCCACTCCTAAGTGCAATCCGTGACAGGGAGGGGGGAAAACGGGATACTCTCTTTATCTCCTTCTATAGGGCTTGCTGAGTTCACAGCTGAACACTCGCCACAAAGTCCCAGTGTCCCCTCTTTACTCTGGATCAGGGCATAATACTAGTCTCGAGTCCTTTAACCAAATATGAACCCTTCTTGGTGGTTACACAAAGGGGGATGATCGAGGTGTTACAACCTCTTCAGGGTAGTGTTGCAACCCTCATTCTGCCTTCTCCTACAAGGTGTGCAACAATCTGGTTCAAATCCCCACAGATCCTTCCTAAAGACTTTTGTATTCTCCCTACCATTACCCAGATTTCCCTGTGAAGACCCATATTCGAATGGTAGCATATGGTGACACCCCTTAGCGATAACAGTTTTGTCACAAATTATTACTGAACCTCTCCCAATTGTACACACAATATAACAATCTAGCCCAGGCAGGTTTCTTAAAAGCAAATGTTTTTACTAAATAATTATTTTACGTTTACAACTAATATGTTTTATCAATATGGTCAAAAAATAACACAAATAAAAGTGGAAAATATACATGCAAAATGCACTATAACTGTTATCTAAAGTTCTACTTTAATGTTCATAGTGAACTGAAAGTTCAGAAGAATAAATAAAGTCTAAATAATCATTTCCTTCTCTTGCAGCCACAGGCCTTCAGTGTCTGCTGGCAGTTTTCTCTTGTGTTCAGGAGCGTGCCCAAAAGCAAAGGGTCCTCAAAATGCTCTGTGGAGGGTCTTAAATACCTGTGGTCCACCCTGAAAAAACTCTGTCTGATCTCAAGGGTGGCCTTCACTTTTAGGCTAGTAGAGGTTGTGATGTGATGCACCCTGTACTATTATTTATAATATTTGTATTATAAATGGTCTGTGATTGTCTCACACAGGTCAGCAGTGAGTGAGACTTAACCTTTGACCCCAAGAGGTTTCCGTGGTGCTGAGAGCTGCAGGATGTATAAACAGAACAGGGAAATCTAATTAACAAGCCTTCCTTCCAGAGGGACAGTTTATTGCCCCCATAACCTGTGCCTGCCTTTGAAGTTGTTTCCTGTATGCATTTATGACATGCAGAAAGAGACTTATCTGGTTGCATGCGGGTGAGAAGTCATACAACCTGAGCTCACTCTAGAAGAACAGGAAATCAGCAGTGAAACAAAAGAGAAATGTATGATCAAACACTGTCATATTTGGGAAATGGTTAATTGCTGATTTTTCACAATAAGAACGTACATCCTTGCAGATAACTATGTTAAGGAAAATTATGTTAAGAATTAACTCTAAGAAAGGGTCTAATTGACCTCACAAAAGGGGTGGGGAGATGCATTCTGAAATGATCCTGCATGTGGTGAAAGTGTGATATATGATTTTTGGACTCCGAGACAGTTCTCTGCACTTGAAAGCACTTAAGAGGGTAACACTAAATAGGAAAGAACTAAAAGTATTTGTGGTAGGATTTCGTATTCTGTAACTTCACATTGTTTTTCTTACATGACTGTAAGATTTGTGATACAATAGTTCTGTATTTGATTTTATCTGGATTTAACTTTTTTTTTTTTTTTTTCAGTAAACAACATTTTCTTTAAAATACTGCCTGTGCTCCTTTCTGTTATTTTACATGTGATTGCTGAACCTGTATTTAATGTCGATGGCTGATAAGGGCTTGATAGTGTTACTAAGCTTACTTCAAGGTAAGAAATACCTAGGTCTCTTATAGAGTTCTAAGGGTACATTTTGGAAAACCTGGCTGTGTGCCCCTAGGCGAAGGATTCTATAGCATCCCCCCAAAGACGGTACGTATCCAAGCCTGTTAATTGGGTATGCTAGCATAAGGTTCACAGATTAAATCCCCTCCAGAATTCGAGGCTAACAGGCGATTTGGACCCAAAGAAGACAGGAAGGTTACCCTGTCTGTCACCTGTTCACACTATTGCACTCTGAGGTTGGCACCGTGGAAGCAGAGGGCCTGACCTGCAGAGTTTGTTTGTGACAGAGGTCACTCTTGCACTTTCCCCACAACCCAGTTTTCTGACTGCCTTTGAAATTTCACTGCCTTACTGGTAATACAACTGACATCTGTAAGAGAATTCACACAGGTCTGCCAGAAAAACAGGTTACTTACCTGTAACAGCAGTTCTAGGAATGGTATATGGTGTTCATCCACACTTATTGGTATGTTCTTTCGCTTTAAGATTCTTGCCGGAAGTTCTAAAAGCTGGCTCCTCCTACTCACCTGGGTGGTATATACCTCGACTCCGCCCCTTGACACCAGATCTTTGCCCGCTGGAAGCTTAGGTTGTGTGTCGAAGTCGGGAAGGTTAGGTGGATCCGTGTGGATGAACAACATATGCCACTCCTAGAACTACTGTTACAGGTGAGTATTGTGGGGTTGTGGGATAACAGATGGACCAGACACCAAACTTCAGGTTCAACACACAATTTATGTGTGATGTTTATTCAAAATACAGAAAATAACCTTCAGCAATGGCCTATTCCTTCTTCAGTACATTAGTTTGCAACAACAGACTACATATATCCTTTCCCCTACTGACACTGATCTCTGATCTAATCTACCAGTTGAGATTTAGCCTCCACCCCATGAGGCCATGTTTGCTTGGGTAGTGGGGGCTCAAAGACAAAAAAAAAAACAAAAACAAACAAACAAACAAAAAAAAACAACGAACCTCAGTGCAGAAGCACTGAAAAAAGGGTTACTCCAAAGGGCACTGGCAACAAGTCAAGTTTCAAAGAAATACAACAGCATACATACTTCCATAATGCAAAGTATTATGGGATATATGCAAATCACCATGACATTTCAGACTTCTTCACTTTACAGCAATTTACATGCATTTTAAATAGCACAACTAACTTAATTTCTATAATAGTCACCTAGTAATTTTTACGATTATCAAAAACTGCTATCGCGATGGTATTTTCAACATTTACAAGTTTCAGAAACATAAGGTATATACATCAAGGTATTTTATGACACAGTGCTATTAGATACCAAATCCAACGACGATAAACACAACCTGTTTTACATACGTTTGGAGGTCACCACAATAACCTCCCTGTACAAGGACCTGAGAGTGAAAAGGAAAATTAAAGAGGACACTATAACATAGTCAAGAAAGGGAAGGGGGTGCCCACAGGTGGCCAACATTATGGATAAAAATTGTAAAGGATAGATTAGGCTAAGAAATATAAGAACTGTTGCAACAGATTTAGGGAAAGGTCAGTCCTCAAGAGTGGCAGGAGCTCCCTGTCACAGTGAGTGACCTGTTTTTCTAGGATCGTGGATATGTTGTTCTAGCCACACTTGGCAGACTTCTAGCAGTTCTCTGGGAGAAGGGGGTAAGGTGCACACCCCTCAACATTTACTTAGGGAACAGAGATTGGAGAACTGAGGCCCAAAAACCAGCATCCCGGTGTAACTCTAGGTCAATGTGGTAACGGGTAATGAAGGTGTTTCCTGACTTCCAGGTAGCAGCCCTGCAGATTTCATGAATAGGGATGTCCCCGGAAGCAGCCACCGACGCAGCAGTTTGGAGAGTGGCGTGAGCTCTTATCCCCACGGGAGGCTCCTTGTCCACCAACCTATAGCAGAGATCGATGGATAATGTTATCCATCTGCCAATCGTCTGCTTGGCTGCAGGTCTGCCAGGTGCGGCTTCAGCGTAGGTGACAAACAGCTGGCGAATCTCTCACCGAACTTCAGCCGTCCGCTCCTTATAAAAAGAGAGCGCTTGTCTCAGGTCCAAAGTATAGAGCCTGTACTCAGCCTCCAAGGTGTAACTGGGGTAGTACACCGGCAGAGTCAACACCTGGTTAAGGTGAAACTTCGACACCACCTTTGGAAGGGATTTCGACTGGGGACGCAGGACAACCCTGATCCTGTGCATTGGTTCAAATGGCTTGCCCGTGAGTTCTGCCAGTACCAGTAGTAGATCCCACGGTGGTGGTGGTTCACGCACCAGAGGGAAATATGGTCGAGGCCTTAAAAGACGTGCCAGACCACCTTCTCCTGTGCCACTGTCTGCTGACCGGCTCACGCCCGGTAAGCAGAGATGGCTGCCAGGTGCACCTTAAGGGTCGCAGACCGAAGACCCCCTTTGGACAGAGACCATAGGTAGTCGAGGATACTAGCCACCGGGCAGGACAAAGGGTCTAAACCCTTGCTCTGACACCAAATGGAAAATCTTTTCCACTTAAAGGCATAGCACCGCCTGGTCAACTCCTTTTTGGATGCTTTCATGACTGTGAGTACATCCTCAGAAAGACCCAAAGCCTGGAACTCTAGCAGCTCAGGAACCAGGTTGTCAGGTGCAGGGATTGAAGGTCCGGATGGAACACCTTCCCCTGACTGACTGATATCAGGTCCAGGCATACTGGAAGACGCCTCAGGGGGCTGGAGCTGAGGAGATCTGGATACCAGAACTGGCGAAGCCAGTCTGGCGCTACCAGGATCACCTGTGCCTTGTCCCTCCTGACCTTGAGGATCACCTTGTGAACCAAGGGAAGTGGAGGGAAAGCACTGAAGAGGCCTGGCAGTGAGCCTTGCTGAGGGGGGCAGGCATGGAACAGCCTCAGCTTCGCATTCTCCCTGGTGGCGAACAGATCCACCTGAGGTTTGCCCCAGTGGGAGAACAGATTGTGTATTACCTCTGGATGGAGAGACCACTCGTGGGACATCTCGCCCACATGGTTGAGAGCATCTGCCAGTTGGTTCGAGGCTGCTGCCACATGGATGGCTAGGAGATCTGCATCTAGACAGCATCTAGGGAGCATACGAGGGTCCAGATGCGGAGCGCTTCCCTGCACAGATGCCGGGAATGCATGCCGCCCTTCTAGCTGAGATAGTACATAGTCATGTTGTCGTCCTTCTAGACTTGCACCACTTGACCCCGAAGGAGAGGAGCAAAAGCTGACAGTGCCAGTCTGACTACTCTGAGCTCCAGCAGGTTGATATGACATCGGAATTCCTCGGGGGTGCAGAGCTCGTGGACTCTGCGATTCCCCATGTGGCAACCCCAGCCCATGAGAGAGGCATCAGTCGTCAGGACAACTGTCAGCTCAGGATGCACAAACGGGATCCCTTCCTGCAAATGTGCTAGGACGGTATCCCACATCTTCTAGGTCACTGTGACCAGCTGATCGAAATGACCATAGCGCTGAGTCCACGGATTGGCCAATTCCCACTGAAGGAGGTGCATATGCCACCTCGGCCATCGGCCCATGGAGGTGCAGGCCGCCATATACCCCAGATGTTGCAGAAAGTCCCAGGCAGGGCACAAGGGCCCAACCAGAAATGACTGCACAAAGGACGAGAGAACCTCCGCCCTGCCATCGGAAGCCTGGCTCTGGCTCGGCAAGAGTCAAGCTCTGCCCCGATGAAGCAGATCACCTCCAAAGGTACAAGTTCTGACTTGGTCTCGTTGAGCAGGAGACCAAAATCAATGCCGGTCTGGAGGGCCAGGTCCCTGGACCTCTCCACCTCCTGTCTGGAGGAATCCGCTATGAGCCAGTCATCGACACAGGAGTACACCCGGACCCCTAGACGCCGAAGATGGGCCGCCATCACTAAAATGCATCTGGTGAAGACCCAGGAGGCAGATGACAGGACAAACGTCATGGCTCAGAACTAGAACAGGGCTTCCTATGCCCGAAAGCGAAGAAACCTCCGCCGAGATGGATGGATTGGGACGTGAAAGAACGCATCCTGGAGATCCAGAGAGCAGAACATGTTTTGTTCAAGAGATGGCATGATCTGCGACAGAGTTACCATCCTGAATGTGCAGAACCTGAGAAACTGGTTCAGTCGTGGAGATCTAGAATGGGGCGCCAGCCCCCCATTTGTTTCAGGACCCGGAAGTACCTGGAAACAAACCCTGGGTTGACAGGGGGATCTGCAACTCTGGCCACCACCTCCTAGCGGAGGAGTTGGGTAATGTCATCTCGGAGAGCCGACCGAGTGTGTACAGACACCATTTCCTCCTGCTGGGAGCGGGCTCAGCTTGGAGGATACTGCTTGAATTCCAGAGGCAGTCCCTGACCCACCACTTTTAAAACCCACCTGTCCTTTGGAACAGCGGACCATGCGGAAAGGAAGTGGTACAGCCGCCCCCCCCACACGAGAACCCAGAGCTGGTGTGACGGTTATGAGGGTGGTGACCCCCATCCTGTCACTGGGCAGGCTTGGAGGAGGGTCCGGCTTGGGGACCACCTGAACCCCGCCCTCAGGATTTACAGGCCGCCGGGGGGGCCGGACTTGGGCCGAGGGTGCCAAGGTTGAGCCTGCTGCTGATGCTGCCCCAACTGGAAATGGGGCTGCTTCGTCACAGGGGCAGAATGCCGAAAACGCTTCTTCTGCTTTTTGGAACCTTGTGATTCCTTCTGAGCAGAAGTCACAGAGTCCAAGGTGGCACTGGACTTTTCGATGCGTTGGAGGTGACCGTCCACACCTGGGCCAAAAAGGTCAGTACCAAGAAAGAGACATTCGTCAGCTTGTGATGAGTGTCCACCGTGAAGGTGGAGACCCATAGCCAAGCCCTGCGGCGCATGACGACTGCAGCCGCCACCGAATGGGCGCAGGAATATCCAAGGTCCAAGGCCATCTGGAGCTGCTGTTTGGCAACCGCCTGACCCTGGCTGCGGACCCGCTTGACCGTGGTCTGGAGGTCTGTGGGTAGGGGAGGTAGAACCTCATAGAGAGAGCCCAGTAGGGCATGAGAAACGTGTGCCATGACGATGACTGTGCTTGCCTGATCGAGGCTCAATAAAGAGGGGGCATAGACTTTCCAGGCTGAACGGTCCAATTTTTGGGACTCTTTGCCCAGGGGGTCTATCAGTGTCTCCCTAATTACCCGAGAGCCTGAACACTGACCCAGTCACCAGATCCTCGGCCGAGGGATGCTCTGTGAATCCCAAAAAGGACCCAATGGGCACTGCATACTTGCGGGTAATGCGGGCTGAAGTGCATGGCAGGAGGTAGGGTGCTGCCACAGCTTCAAAGATGGCCCGAAAATGGCCTCAGCCACTGGAAAGGCCTCTGTTGGTGAATCCCCTTGTTTCAGGATATCAGTGAGGGGGTATTCAGCCCATTTCTGAACAGGTTCTAAAGGCATCCCCGTGGATTCGGAGATGAGGCGGAGGATGCCCATGAAGGAAGAAGGGTCTACGTCCATTGAAAAACTACCGACAGATTCCTCGTCCAAAGGACGAGAATGTAGGTTGGAGTCCTCGGATTCCGAAGAGGCCGGTCGGCCACCAGAGGCGCCCTGTACCTGCCTGGGATGGTCGGGCATGAGGGTGACAGACAATAAGGGGCCCCCGAAGGAGGCTGCGTTGGTGGCGACTCCTCCACAGTCGGTGGAGAGACCGGTTTTGGCCAAGCTGGAATGGTCAAGACTGACTCCGTGGGCGGAGGAATGGTGCGGACCAGCATCTGAGTAGTAGACATTGGCCAAGAGGGCGACAGCCAAGTAATGGCCGGGGTGAAAGCTGGAGCCAACTTCTGGCAGGACAAAATGAGCTGTTGCCATATTAAATCCTCGTAACATAGACAGTTTCCATCGAAGAAGAGTGGCGGCTGCACAGCTTCTTACAGCGCTTATGCGCCTTCATTGGCCTGTCGCTCGAAGGTGTCCAAGGCCTCAACTTTGACCATCAGGGTCGCTCAGAAGGCACCAGGGAGAACTGCGTCTCTTCCTGGTAAGGGATCTGGGCCACAGGAGGATTCCCAGCGGGCTACGACTCCTCCTCGATGGCCGGCAGGACCGGGGTCTTGAATAAAGAGTTGTCGGCCTCATCGAGCGACGACGAGTTGATGTGGTCGAGAATAATCTCAACCGGATCGTCGTCCTGTGTCTTAGCTGGCTGGCCGGACGGGGGTACCACGAAGCCAGCAGCCTAAGCTGCAACCTCGAACAAAATCGAGACAGCAGACTCCTGGGACCGAGATCTCTCACGGTTCCAGGAGCGTTGTTGGCAAGACAAAGTTTCCTTAGGCTCCTTGTCCTTTTTATGGGACCGAGAGACGTGTGCGCCCAAGGGTCCCTCTCCCTTGGTAGGGAGGGACTGGCACAACTCCCAAAAGGAGCCTGAGAATGTGGAGCCCAGATTTAGCAGGACGAAGATGAACATGGAAGAGGATTGATCAGCAGCCCGAGCCGCCTCCTCTTTGAAGACCTTCATCTGTTTGAGCTGCTCCGCAAACCCCCTAGCCGTGGCGACCGCCGAACGGGCTTAGTTGGATTAGACTGTCTGATTCCGTTTTCTGGTCTGCCCAGTTGCAGTCGTGCAAGACGATCGTCCAAGATGTTTGGATGAAACACACGATACAATTCACACACCTGGGTGTCATGACTGAGACCCAGGCAATAAACGCACGAGGCATGTGGGTCAGTGCGAGATATCTTTTCCCCAGATGGGCAGCGCCAGAAACCTTGTCCTCCATCACAGTCGCGATCGCAAAGCGACTGGGAGAAACTAATGAGTCAGAGCTTGGGTAAATCCATAGATTTAAGCACCAGGGCCTACAGTAACGCGTGAGCGATAAGGAGGGAACCTGCATCTTCCAGCGGAAAGGAAGCTATGACGTCAAGGAGCAGATCTGAGGCATACACCACCCAGGTGGGTGGGTGGGAGGAGCCAGCTTTTAAACCTTCCGGCAAAAATCTTAAAGGGAAACGACATGCCAATAAGTGTGGATAAAACAACATATCCATAATCCTAGAAAGGATATTCCTGTCCTTTCATTTTGTAAGATGTAATATACTATAACAGTTTCCTGGAACTAAAAGTCTCTCCCTTGAAATGCAGCATTTATTACAGGCAAATGGATTTTGGCACATTCTTGTTGAGCAACCCATGAAGTAATCTGGCTTCCTGCCCAGCAAGCTTGCCCCTCAGGTCAGGGGAAGGTCAAACATTTTAAAAATCCAATCTGTCTCTCTCTATGTGACCCCGTCATCCATTTTCCTTGTGGCAGTTTAAACATACACAAAATGCAACAGTATATACCACCATATCGCTGTAAATCTGACTGCCACTGGCATAGCTCGCCACACTGCAGTCTTTGGGATGGTACTAGAACAGACTTGGGCAGGTTGCCCACTATGCCCAGAGAGTGGAAGAGCTGCAGAGTGCACTCCAGACTCCGCAAGAGTTGCTCCTTTCACAGGGCCTTGAAAAGCCAATCATCCAGGTAAGGAAAGGCATACAGTCCATCTCTTCTGAGAGCTGCTGGGACCGCTGATAAGCATTTGGTAAAGACATTCGGCACAGAGGATAAGCCAAAGGGCAGCACTTTGAACTAGTAATGCGTGCCCTGAAAGGCGAAACAGAGAAACCTCTTCAGAAGAGGAAAGATCAAAATGTGCAGGTAAGCGTCCTTCATATCCAGTGAACAGAGCCAGTCCTCGGTCTTGAGAAGGGGCATGAGGCCTGGCAAAGTTACCATCTGGAAAGTACAGTTACATAAGAACTTACCGTAACAGTAGATCTTCGAGAACAGCTCTTGCAGCAGGTAACATCATTAGGACTGAAGCCGGCAGGCATCAGGACCCCACGGAATTCTTCTAGCTAGCTATCTTCAGCGGGGACCGCCCCCGACGTCAGTCCCGCCTCCAACGTCAGGCGTAGTACATAAGGGCGGTTCCGCCAGATTCCCCAGTTCTCCCGTGGAGACTTCCGGCCGCAGGATGACATCAGAATGGGAGACCGAGGATCCACCGTCAGAAGACAAGAGGTATAAGTCCCGTTAAAGGCTCGAGAAGCCATGCCTCCTCCAAGGGGGAAGGTGGGAGGAAGGCACCTGCTGCAAGAGCTGTTCTCGAAGATCTACTGTTACGGTAAGTTCTTACGTAACTGTACTATCTTACTTCGAGATACAGCTCTTGCAGCAGGTAACACCATTAGGACTGATTTCCAAGCAGTAGCGCTTGCAAACACTCTGGGAGGAGGAAACTAGAAGGCTCATTCCAAGTCCTGGTTCTAGGACAGGAGACCCTGTAGCACGGCCAAGCCGAAGCCGGCTCTTCGCTGTAAAGCAATGTCTAGGCTATAATGCCTGATAAAGGTATGGACAGAGCTCCAAGTGGCTGCAGCACAAATGGCTGAGGTGGAGACGCTGCGAAGTGCTGCAAAGGAGGTGGCCACTCCTCTAGTGGAATGGTCCCGAACTGATCCCGGGAGGGGCTTCTTTTTGATATCATAGCAGTATGATATGCACTGGACAAGCCAGCGAGAAAGGGACTGTTTCGATACTGGCTGGCCCATTATCCTTTCAGTAAAGGAAACAAAAAGTTGCTCCAGCTTACGAAGCTGCTTAGTCCTGCTTAGGTAGTACCTTAAGCTGCGGTGAACATCCAGGGTGTGGAGCAGCGCCTCTCCTCTATTAGAATAATTAGGGAAGTAGACCGGCAGGTCAATGTCCTGATTGAGAGTGAGTTTGGAGACCACCTTAGACAGGAACGTAGGGTTCGTCCTCAGGGAAACTCTGTCCTGGTGAAAAACCAAATAAGGTTCCTTATACATGAGAGCCTGAAGCTCGGAAACTCTTCTCGCTGACATAACAGCAACTAAAAATAACGTTTTCCACGACAGAAAACACAGCTCGCAATCCGCGGCAGGTTCAAAGGGGGCGTGAGCTGTTCCAGGACGAAGAGTATATCCCATGGAGGCACAGGGTCCTTAATGGGAGGCCTAAGATGCAACACCCTCTCAGGAATTCGACAGGCATCTAATTGTGCCACAGTCGCTGCCCCACCGGAAGGTGATAAGCGGAGATAGCACAGAGGTGCACCTTAATAGAGGAGGCGAGACCGAACGGAAAGGAGAGCAGGTACTCTAGCACCGCCTTCACTGGACAACCTAGAGGGGAAAGGCCGCGTGCTTGCGACCACAAACAAAAACGGCGCCATTTCATGACGTATGTTGCATGCGTTGCCGGCTTTCTGGCTGCGGAAAGGACTTCTGCCACCTCTTGCGAGACCCCGTGTCACAAAATGGCTATGTCTCTAGGAGCCATGCCTGCAGGTTCAGAGAGCGTAAGTCTGGGTGGACCAGTGAACCCTCCTCCTGACACAAGAGATGGGAGCTGAACGGCAACAGCAGCGGAGGTTCCCGGGATAGCTGCATTAGCGAAGGGAACCAGACCTGTCTGGGCCAAAAGGGGGCCACCAGGATCATTGTTGCATGCTCCCTGCGCAGTCTGAAAAGGACTCTCTGGATCAACGGGAAGGGAGGCAAAGCGTAGAGGAATCTGTCCGCCCAGGAGAGGGACAACGCGTCTCGTCAGAAAACACCAGGCCCTGGATCTAGCGAGCAAAAATTGGACAGTTTTGCGTTGGATGGGGAAGCGAACAAGTCCAATTCTGGAGTTCCCCATCGAAGAAACAGATCCTCTGCTACCTCCTGAAGAAGTTCCCACTCGTGGACTCTGGCCTGGGAACGACTCAGGCCGTCTGCGATTGTGTTGTCCACCCCGGGAACATGTACTGTGATCAGGTTCGCGCCGTGTCGGATTACCCAATCCCACACCCTCATGGCCTCCCTGCAAAGGGGGTAAGAGTGTGCGCCTCCTTGTTTGTTGAGGTAATACATCACCGCCGTGTTGTCTGTCTGAAGCAGGAGAGTACTCGGCGGGATCTCTGACTGAAATGCCTGCAGGGCATAAAGGACCGCCCTCATCTCTAGGACGTTGATATGGAGGTGAGCCTCCTGAGGGGTCCACGTTCCCTGGGACTTCACCCCGTCCAGGTGTGCTCCCCACCCTAGTCCTGAGGCGTCTGTGGTGAGGATTACCTCCGGGGATGGCGCTATAAACGGGACGCCCGTAGAGAGTGTCCCTGGGTCTAGCCACCACTGCCAGTCTCGAATCACGGCGTTCGTGATTCTGACCGGATGCTGCATGTGGTCTTGCCTTTGGTCCCATTGCACCTTGAGCATCCACTGAGTTACCCGCATGTGGAGCCTTGCGAAAGGGACAGTCGGAATGGCCGCAGCCATGTGTCCGAGCAGGCGAAGGACCGACCTGGCTGGGACGGTCTTCTTCGACGAAAGCTCCCTGATGAGGGATCTGATGCGCTCCACTCTGTCGTATGGAAGAAATGCTCTTCCTTGAACGGTGTCCAGAACTGCGCCTATGAACTGCAGCTTCTGCGACGGTACCAGGAGAGACTTCTCGTGGTTGATTAAGATGCCCAGAGATCGAAACAGGTCCTGGGTACTCTGGATCGCCAGTAACATCGCCTCTCTGGAGGCGGCCATGAGAAGCCAATCGTCCAGGTACGGGAACACATAATGGCCCTGTCTCCTTAGAGACGCTGCCACGACTGCCATGCATTTGGTAAAGACCCTGGGTGCCGATGACAGCCCGAATGGAAGGGCTTGGAACTGAAGATGGTGGCCGAGAAACTCGAAGCGCAGGAACCTCCTGTGCGCTTGAGCTATAGGGATGTGCAGGTATGCGTCCTGCATGTCTAGAGACGCTAAGAAGGCGTCCTGCTTTAGCATGGGAATAAGACCTGGAAGAGTCACCATGCGGAATCTTTTGTAGGCGACCGACATATTGAGGTCGCTGAGGTCCAGAATCGGACGGAGGTCCCCTGTTTTCTTTGGAACCAGGAAGAAGTGGGAATAGTATCCGTATCCTCTCTGGTTCTCTGGGACGTACTCTATCGCTCCCTTTTGCAGGAGCCCGAGTACTTCTTGTCTGATCAATGACTTGTGCTGACCCGAGTACCGAGAGAGCAGAGGAGGCCTCGAGGGTGGCTTTTCTGCGAATTCTATAAAGTGGCCTCTTCCGACCATCTGGAGAACCCACCTGTCGGTGGTTATAGACTGCCATCCTGGCAGGAAATTCTCAATGCGACCCCCAACCATGAAATCCCATTGATCCTGAGGGGTGGGGGCGGGAAAGGAGTCAGGCTGTGGCGGCTGAGGGGCCCGCTGGCTGGGCCGACTTAGGAGAGCGCTGGCCTCGACCTGCGGGTTGTTTTCCTGGGCTCTCTGCAGGCTTGGAGCCCCTCTGTTGTGGGCAACGGCGGGACTGTTGTCTCTGCGTCCATCCACGAAATCGGCTTTGGTTCCTACGAAAGGAACTAAGCTTCGGTCGGTACATGGCCTGAACCGACCTCACCGCCTTCCCGGCCTCTTGGAGTTTGGTGATTACCTTCTCAGAGGGTTGACCAAATAAAACTTCTCCCTCGAATGGGGCGTCCATGATGTTTTTCTGGACGTCCGGAGTAAAACCGGAGACACGGAGCCAAGAATGCCTCCAGAGGCATACGCCTGAAGCTGCTGCTCGGGCCGAGGAGTCTGCGGAGTCGTACGCGGCTCGTAGCACTTGGGTTCCCACGTCCGAATCCGTAAGGAGGAGCTGCAACATCTCCTCCTTCTGCTCACCTTCTGGTAATTTGTCAGCCGCATCCAGACCCTGCTCCCACAGGGCATTTTGGAACTGCACCATGTGGGTCAAATAATTCAGGGATCTGATGGCGCAGGTAGCAGAAGCATACGTGCGCCTACCCATGGAGTCCAGCTGCTTGGACTCCGGGTCCGGTGGCAGGGTGCTCAAATGTTGCGGTCTCTGGGACCGGTCATGAGAGGCTGTTATGACCAGACAGTCGGCCTGAGGATGCTGAGCCAAGTACTGGTCTTCCCTTGGAGCCTTGTACAGGTGGTCAGCTTTCTTCGGCATCGCCGGGAGTGAATATGGACGCTTCCACGCTGCCTTGGTGATGTCCACGAAAGTGTCTACCAAGGGTGGCACCACCACAGGCTTGGGGTCCTTCTGCCGAAGATATTTCGCAAGAGCGTAGCCTTTCGGGGTCTAACTCTTCCGCATCCCATCCCATGTTCTCTTGGATGTGTCTCATGATATCCGAGAACGAAGGGTCATCCGGAGGAGACCTTGGAAGCTCACATGGGTCCGAAGGGATGGAGAGGGGAGATGGAGATCTGGATCCTGTTGAAAACTCTGATCCCGTGTCCTCTGTCGAAGGCGAACGGCGGCGTCTTCTGGGTCTCTTAGGGCTGGGTGACCCATTAGAGGATCTGTACGGAGCTCTACTTTTATCTGGTCTCCCCCTTGGAGGGATCCTGGGCTCCCAGGGAGGAGGTAACCGGCCTGCAGACCCAGATGGAGAAGGGGGCGCAGGAACCGGAGGAATAACCGGTGTAGGAGGAGGAGGAGGTGGAGTGGGGACCATGTCCTTTTTGATGGTATCCCACCAGCAAGTGAAAAGCTCCTTGACCTCTGAAGAAGAAAGGCCCGACGACGGACCGGGCGTCGGTGGTTGGTCGTCGGGTCCCGGCGTTGGCTCCACAGGGCCTCAGGTTGCGGGGAGGGTTCCCTGGGAGTCTCAACAGGACCGGGGTCGCCCGTCTGGTCCTCGGGCTGTGTCAACTCCTCCTCAGTGATGGTCTACTGACCGGCGTCAGGGTCCTCTTCTCGACTGGTGTGGACGCCGGTCCCCCTACCGGCATCTGGGGATGAGTAGGCTTGGCCGGCGACGGTCTTCTGACGGACGACGGCTCTGGGGACCTGTGGCGAGAGGCCGACATCGGGCGAACCGCGCCGGTCCAACAGCTTAAGTGAGGTGAGCTCCTTGGTCTTCCGCTGGGGAGGAGGAGGCAAGGAGGCAGACCTGGCGTCGGGTTCAGAATGGCGGGAACCCGACTTGTGGTGATGGTGACGATCCCCCAACTTAGCCAGGGCCTTGGAGGACGAGAAAGGCCTGGGAGTCTTGGCCTGAGAAGAGGAGCCTGAAGATTTTCTCACCGCAGCGGGGGGAGGCTGAGAGCTGGCCCGGGAAGGAGAGCGGTCGGACCTGGAACCGGAGCTGCGCAAGTCGGAGGCCCTAGACGGGGACCTGGAAGGGGCCTTCTCTATGCTTCTCAGAATGCTTACGGGCCTCTCGAAGAATCCCACCTGAAGCCATGGTCTTGAGTTGTTCCTCGCAGAGCGCCTGTAGGGCCTTCTGGCGACGGATCCGGTTCTGCTGTTGAAACCCCTGGCAAAAGGTGCAGGACCGGGTGTCGTGGTCTGGGCCTAGGCACCGGACACAGGCCGAGTGCGGATCCTTGAATGGGATCTGCTTCCCACAGGCACACTTCAAGGAGTGACCGGAGGTTGGAGAGGACATCAGACAAAAAGCTGAACGAAGAGAAGGAATTTCCCGTAGGAAAACACTTTACCATGCGTCGCGCGCTAGAAACTGAACCAAAGGGTCAAGACATGCAAGTCGACGGCGGGAAAGAACTGGGGAATCTGGCAGAACCGCCCCCTTATGTACTCCGCCTGACGTCGGAGGCGGGACCGACGTCGGGGGCGGTCCCCGCTGAAGATAGCTAGCTAGAAGAATTCCGTGGGGTCCTGACGCCTGCTGGCTTCAGTCCTAATGGTGTTACCTGCTGCAAGAGCTGTATCTCGAAGTAAGATATTTTCATACTGGACAAAGAGACTGAGGTCCTTTAGATGTAAAATGGGTCTTAGATCTCCAGTCTTTGTACGGACCAGGAAAATCCTGGAGTAAAACCCCTGGTTTCTCTGTCACCTTGGCACCAGTGTGATTGCCGGCTTGCTCAGATGAGATTGTACTTCCTCCTGGAGAACAGACAAGTGAGCCGGGAGACAGCTGGAGGATGGGGGAGGGGTATCTGGAGGTTGATGGATGAGCTCCAGGGTGTGACACGTCTCTATGATCTGCAAGATCCATGCATCTGAAGTTATGGTTCTCCACTGATTCAGATGGAGGAAGAACCAACCTTCGACCACCACCTCCTGAGTCTGGACTAAAGGAGGGGCGTCTCGCAAAGAGTCAAGCCAAGGTGGGACTAGCTGTGGAGACTGGTCCATCATTTCTGGGACGCTTGACCGCCGTTCTGGTATAGAAGGGGCCGGGCAAGGAGGCCTGAGCTCTGCGCATACCATGGGTAAGGGGGGGCACAGCCTGGTCTATTGACCTGTCTATGAAAAGTAGACCACCCCCTACCACAGGGCTGAGCATGGTAGAGTGAATGGACAACTTAATGGCTGCGCCAGAGGCCTACAGATAATTTATGAGGTTCTGGACTTCAGGGTCGAAGAGCTTGGTGACACTGAAAGTGTCATTTAGCACCTTGTTTTGCACATCGGCTGCAAATCCAGAGATCATGAGCCAGGAGTGCCTGCGATGACTTATGCCAGCGGCAGCTGCCCCGGCTACTGTTTCAGTCATATCATACAAGGCCCTAAGGAGATGTTTGCTGACATACTCCGCAGTTTGTAAGCACTGGAGCAATTCTTGTTTTTGGGAGCCATCAGGAAGGCTTGGGCAACAGCTTTGCCCTTTCTCCAGTTGGCATTCTGGAATTTAACCATGTGTGACAGTTTACAATCTTCAGGCCCAAAATCGAGGAGGCATAAACCCTTTTTCCCCCAGAGGTCAATCCTATGGGATTCCTTGTCTCGTGGAAGGGAACTAAGGTGCTTAGGTGCCTTAGATTTGTCATGGGCTGCCTTGATCACCACAGAGTCAGTTTCTGCCCGGGCAGCAAAATAAGGAAGGCCCTAAGAGGCCCTATGTGGCACAGCTGGCACCGTGTCTGGTCTGTGCCAGGCTTACATAGTGGCATTCTTCGGGGCTGGCAGCACAGGAGGACTGATCTTAGGTGGAGATTCAGGAACCTCCAGGAAGTTCACTAGTACATTCCTGGTAACGTCCTCCTCCTCATTCAGGAAGCCCATTGCGGCAGACAATTGCTTCATAACACTGAAAAAGGTGGCATCCTAAGGAGGAGAACTAGAAGTATGCTTGACAGAGTCCTCGCTGACAGAAGACGCAGTGGACTTATCTAAAATGATGATTTCTTCCTCTTTCTCATTCTCTTTGTCATCAGGGAGGATGAGATCAGGATGATACTCCTCCTCGACAACCTCATCTGGGTCTGGCGTCAGATGAGCGGGCCCACGGGGAGTTTCCCGGGCTCAATGAACAGGTGTCAACGATGAAGCTGCCGTTCATGAGGGCCTATTGAAGGCATCCAGCTGCTGAACGAGTACATTCTTGAATTTAAGGACTATGTCGTTCAGGTACATAGTGGTCGTCAACGGGGGTTCAACAGTACAGGAGCCGACGGCCCTGCATCCTGACAGCCCGACAAGCCTGTAGCCCTGGGAGAAGGGGCAGGGCTTGGAGTCCTTGTCGACGTGCCCATCGATGGTGGTGGGGCTGATGACCCGGTGGTCGATGGCCAGCCACCCTGCGTGTTGGGCAGAGGAGCTGCCAGTATAAGTCTGATAGCAGCAGAGACCTGGATAGCTGGTCTCCTCGAGGTGGCCACCATCGACGAAGAACCACTCAAAGAGGAGGCCGTCGGGGAAAGGAAATGCTGCCAGGGAAAGCGATCGTGATACCAGTATTTTTTGTGACTTTTTCCTGAAGACTTCTCTCGGGCCTTGGAGGCTTGGGAGCTTGAAGATCCGGTGGGCAACTGGGCGGCCAGGTCCCCGGAAGACCTCTGCCCAGAGCTGGCTACCTGTTGTTCCAATAACTGTTTTACAGCCTTCCTGCGTCACCTAAGGGTTATTTGATTAAGCTTAGGGCAGAGTTCACAGCCGGAGAAACATCATGGTCAGGCCCAAGACAGCAGACACAGAGTGTTCATCTGTAAAGGCGATCTTCTTTCTACAGTGGCAGCGACGGAAAAGAGAGGAAAAAGGATTAACTCTTGACGTAAACAAAAAGAAAAAATCTCTAAAAATAGAGATTTAGGCAAAGGGTATAGGAAAAAAAATGGCCAAAGGCCCAGAAAGGCGCAAACACCACAACAAAGCTTCCACGGACATCATGCCTACAAGTCGACAGCAGGAAAGAACTGAGGAGGGAGAGAGGCTGCCCACGCCTATATAGAGTTGCTGTCGACAGCAGACGTCGACAGAATACGTGGCCCCAGCTGTACTGATGAAAATCTTCTATGTGGATTCCACTTCATCAATGGCAAAGGTTCCAACAGTGTAACCTGATGACTGAGAAACCCAAAAAGATCTACTTTATCCCTCTGAAAAATAATGTAGTTAGGTTCAGTGTAGAGAGCTTGTAGTTCTGAAATTCTTCTAGATGCAGTGATTTTCACTACGAAAACAATTTTCTGGGTGACATATTGTTAAGTCTGCAATAGCCATGGGCTCAAATGAAGACTCCATCAGCATAGTTATACACAGGTTCAAATCCCAAGGAGGAACAGGTTAACTGAGAGTTGAAGGTGCAGCAGGCCTTTAAAGATTTCCTTAAAAATGGTGTAAGAAATTATGGATTTCTCCTTACAAACAGACATGTAGGCCGAAGTGGCTGGCAGGTGAACATTCAGAGATGAGGCTCTAAGGCCTGATGCTTGCAAGTGTACCAAATAGTCTAGTATGGAGGACAGGCTAGCCTGCAGAAATCTGCTGGTCTTTACACCAAAAAGAAAACCTCTTCCATCTGGAAGCAGAAGTACTTTGGTACTGGGTTTCTTGGGCAGATGAAGGATTATCAGGACTTGTTCTGAATATTGAGAGTCAGGGAATTCTAGCTCTTCCAAGTACCAAGCTTTGAAGCAAGGAGAATCTATGCTGGGGTATCCTATCCTTATCTAAGGAAGGGTCAGGAGACTGTGTGTGGGAGGCAGACGAATGGGCCATTTGGCTGAGAATGTGAGAAGCAGAGTATACCAAGCATACCTCACCCAGACTGGAGCCACCAGAATCATGGTTGCTGGCTGGCTTCTGAATTTTAGCAGGACCCTGGGGATCAGGCGAAATGGAGAGAAAGCGTACAGCAACCTCCCCATCCAATCTAGAGACACGGCATCCACTAGCATGGAGCCCAGGGCCACAGGCCTGCAGCGGTGCACAGGAATCTGATAGTTTTGTATGGACATGAAAAGATCTATCTATGGAGTGCCCCATTATCTGAAGACTGAGGCCAGCACTTGTTTGTTTACAGTCCACTCATGGTGGCCCTGACTGTTGCGACTCAGGGAGTCTGCCAGCACATTGCCCTTGCCTGGCAGGTGAATAGCCATGACCCACATGTCCAAAGAGTAGGCCAGAGACCAGATCTTCATGGCCTCTGTGCAAAGCTTTGTGGATCTTGTCCCTCCCTGCTTGCTGATGCAGAATATAGCAGTGGTCCTGCCTATCCCGATTTGGACAGATTTACCTTTGAGCTGGGGAGCAAAGGCTTTGACAGCCAGGTACACGGCTCTGAATTCGAGTAGATTTATGCGACACTTGGAGTCTCTGTTAGACCACACCCCGCTTATGGACTGGTCTGCCAAATGTGCACCCCACCCCAGAAGGGACTGTGGTGAGCACTGCTGAATGTTCTTTCTGCTGAAAAGGAGCTCCTTCACCGAGGTTGTCCCTGTCCTTCCACCAGTCCAGGGCTTGTAGAAGTGTCCGTGTTAGGTTACTGGAATCAGTTTTGATAGTAAATCCTTCTTCTGAGACCAATGGGCTCTGAGAGGGTACTGAACATCCCTCATCTGAAACCTGGCCCCTGGCACTATAGCTGTAGTAGATGCCATGTGGCCTAGAAGTCTAAGGAAATGTCTGGCTGGTCTTGGTTGGCCTAGGACAAACAAGTGTGCCAGAGCCTGGGGGTTTTATACTGTCGAGATGGAGCAGGACTTTGCCTTGCTGTGCGTCCAGCTCTGCTCCAATAAATTCCAGGAGTTGAACTGGCTCGAAATGTCTCTTCTGTGTTGATCAGGGACCCTAGGTATTTCAGGGTGCGCTATGCGAGACAGAGAGCCTCTGATCTTTTGGAGACACTTGTCCACTATGAGACAGTTATCTAGGCACGGGAAGACCGAGACCTCCTGTTTTCTTAGATGACCTGCTACTACTACCAGGCACTTTGTGAAAACACTGGGAGCTGAAAAAAGGCCAAATGGCATAGGTGCAAACTGGTAGTGACCAGAGGGTAGACTGAATCTGAGATACCTTCTGTGAGAGGGCCTGAATGGATTGTGAAAACAGGCATCTCTCAGGTCTAGGGAGACTAGCCAATCTCCCTGTTGTAGAGAAAGGATCACCACTGACAGGGTGACCATCTTGAATTTGGGATTGAACAGGTGCTTGCTTAGATACCCGAGATCCAGAATAGGTCACCAGTCCCCATTTTTCTTTTTGGTTAAAAAGTATCTGGAATAGAGGTCTTTTCCCCACTGGGAGAGGGACTCTTTCCACTGCATTTGCCAAAAGGAGAAACTTTACCTCGAAGTCCAGCAAAATAGTTTCTGTGAGAGTTAGAGATTTTACACTCCTGTGACCCTGCTGAGTAGAACATTTCTTGAACTGCAGGGTAAGTTTCACACCCACCACCTCCAATATGCACTTGTCCATGGTGATGTGGTGCCATTCGTGGAGGTAATGGGTCAGCCTTCCTCCTACTGGTGGAAGGGAGGTGACCTGAAAATCACTGCCAAGCGGTTTGTTTTCTTTGAATTTTTACTGAAGGAGTAGTATCAGTACGTTTCTGTACCCTCCTGCCTCTTTCCCCTAAGTAATCCTCTTATCTGAGAGTAATCCAAGGGCACTGGCATAGAGTCATAGGCCCTGGGAAAGTAGACCCTAAATCTACCCCCTCTCTGTTTGATTTGTAGGAGGTAGAGGTATTCTCTTTAGCTGCATTACTCTGATAGGTGGTTTTGTATTCCTTCACCTTTTTCATCCAAGTCTCTGTTTTGTCCCCAAAGAGGCATCTGTTCTCACAAGGGAAAATCCATAGCTTTAGTCTGAGTGTCC
Organism: Neoceratodus forsteri; assembly: GCA_016271365.2. Classification (NCBI taxonomy): domain Eukaryota; kingdom Metazoa; phylum Chordata; order Ceratodontiformes; family Ceratodontidae; genus Neoceratodus; species Neoceratodus forsteri. The sequence continues at coordinate 263,537,890 of CM057451.1, read as the reverse complement.
TGAGAGAGATTAGTGGTTCTCAGCCAAGCCCAAACCTTCTGAGGGAAATGGCCTGAGCCATAGCCTTGGAGGCAGTGTCACTGGCATCTACGGCAATATGGAACTGATATTTTGTGGCTTCGAACTCATTGTCTCCTTGCAGATGCCTGTAATCGTCAGTAAAACACACTGGTGTGTCCTGAGGACACCTACAGAATTCAGCCACTGACTTCCTATGTGCCCTTGCAACGTCTGGAGATGTCACTTATAAATTTTAACATATAATATAACAGAATATAATATATATTTGACTGCATAGCACCGTTGGAGAGGTAATTTTGTGCTGAACAATTTTCCCACTGATATTTTGTGTATATCACGTATACTTTAGGAGTTATTTGCATTTGTTTATGGTATTGTGTGCATGGCTTAGGTTGCTTATTTTAGGGGAAAAAATACAGGTTACTCACCTGTAACAGGAGTTCTAGGAATGGTATATGTTGTTCATCCACACTCATTGGCAGTATCCTTGCCGCTTTAAATCTTGCCGGAAGGTCTTCAAGCTTGCTCCTCCCACCCACCCGGGTGGTATAACTCTGACTCCCCCATGCGCCAGATCTGGCCCGCTGGAAGCTCTGCTAGGTTGTACAATGGGCCGAGGAATGGGAGGGAATGTAGGGATGAACAATACATGTACCATTCCTAGAACTCCCTGTTACAGGTGAGTAAACCTGCATTTCTAGGGACATGGATATGTTGTTCATCCACACTCATTGGCAGACTCCTAGCAGTTCTCCGGAGGAGGGAGGCAAGACGCACACCCATATACTTACTTGGGAAGAGAGACTGGAGAACCGAGGCCCCAAAACCAGCATCCCGCGTGACTCAAGGTCGATGTGGTAGTGGGTAATGAAGGTGTTTGCTGACTTCCAGGTAGCAGCCCTGCAGATTTCCTGGATAGGGATGTCCCTGGAAGCAGCCACCGTTACAACAGTATGGCGGGTAGAATGAGCTCTTATCCCTCTGGGAGGCTCCATGCCCGCTAACATATAGCAGAGATCTATGCAGGAGGTTACCCACCTGCTTATCGTCACGCTTAGCTGCAGGTCTGCCAGATCGCGGCTTCAGCGTGGGTGACAAACATTGGCGAACCTCTCCCGAATTTCAACCGTCGCTCCTTATAATAAGCGCGCCCTTCTAGGATCAGAGTATGGAGCCTATATTCGACCTCGAGGTGTGATTGGGGTAGAACACCGGCAGAGTCAACACCTGGTTAAGGTGAAACTCCGACACCACCTTCGGAAGGAATTTCGGGTGGAAGCAGGACAACCTTGTCCCTGTGGAAGACCAGGTAAGGAGACTCGATGGAAAGCGCCTGGAGCTCTCCCATCCTTCTGGCTGACGGATAGCCACCAAGAAGCGGTCTTCCACACAGGTGAGAGAGCACACCTGTGCATAGGTTCGAATGAGCTTGCCCATGAGCTTGCCAGTACCAGCAGTAGATCCCACGGAGGTGGGGGTTCCCGCACTGGAGGAAATGTGATCAAGGCCTTTGAAAAGGCCAGACCACCTTCTCCTGCACATCGACTGCTTCCTGCCCGCGCCCGTAAGCAGAGATGGCTGCCAGGTGCACCCTTAGGGTCAGTCGACCTAAGCCCTTGACTAGAAAGGGACCATAAATAGTCCAAGATGCTTGCCAAGGAACAGGAGGAAGGGTCCAAGCCCTTGCCTGACACCAAATGGAAAACCTTTTCCATTTGAAAGGCATAGCATTTTCTGAGTCGACTCCTCAGGGGACGCCTCAACTACATTGAGGACCTCGTCGGAAAGACCCAAAGCCTGGAACTCTAGCCGCTCCAGGAACCAGGCCGTCAGGTGCAGGGATTGAAGGTCCGGATGGAACACCTTCCCTGATTGACTGAGAGCAGGTCCGGGCGAGCTGGAAGCTGCAGGAGTCCTGGAGCTGAGACTGAGGAGATCTGGTACCAGAACTGGCGAGGCCAGTCTGGGGCTATCAGAATCACCTCGCCTTGTCCTCCTGGCCTTGAGAAGCACCTTGTGGATCAAGGGAAATGGGAAAAGGCGTAAAGAGGCCGGGGTCCATTGCCTCGAAGGCATCCCCCTGCAGCGAGCCCTGCTGAGGGGCGGGCATGGAACAGACTCAGCCGCGTTCTCCATGGAGGCAAACAGGTCCACCTGAGGTGTGCCCCAAAGGGAGAACAGATGCTGTACTACCTCCGCAGGAGAGACCACTCGTGGGATGCAGCCCCTATCCGGCTCAGGGCATCGGCCAGGGTGTTGGAGGCTCCTGCCACGTGAATGGCTAGGAGATCCGCCTCAGGCTGCACACGAGTGACCAAATGCGGAGCTTCCTTGCATAGAAGCATGGGAGCGTCCCGCCCTGGCGGTTTAGATAGTACATGGTCGTGGTATTGTCCGTCTGGACTCGGACCACTTGACCCCGGAGGAACGAGCAAAGGCGGTGAGAGCTAGGCGGACGCTCGGAGCTCCAGCAGGTTGATGTGGCATCGGGACTCCAGGGGACCAGAGGCCATGAGGCCAGTGTTCCCCAGATGGGCACCCCAACCCATCAGAGAGGCATCGGTCGACAGAGACCGTCGGCTTGGGGCGGACGAGCAGGATGCCCTCCTGCAAATGATCTGGAACGGTCCACCACTGGAGACATTCCACATCCCTGTGTCACCGACACAAGCTGGTCAAGGGATCGCAGCGATTGTGACCACTGGCTGGCCAGTCCCCACTGAAGGGGACGCATGTTCCAGCAGCCCAACGGACCACGCTGGTACAGGCCGCCATGAGACCCAGGAGGCGCAGGAAGTCCCGGGCAGGGCGCAGTGCCCAACCAGAAATGATCGGGCAAGGAGGAAAGAACCTCGGCCTATCCGCCGGGAGCCCGCTCTGGCTGAAGAGTCGAGCCTGGCCCGATGAATAAAATCCTGCCCGGCTCGAGTTCCGACTTGGCCTCGTTGATAAGGAGGCCCAGTTGAGGAAACAGTACCTGGAAGAGCCAGATCTCTGGACCCTCCGCCTCCTTCCTGGAGGAGCTGCTATCAACCAGTCGTCCAGGTAAGGGTACACCGGACCCCTCGCGCTCGCAGGGAATGCTGTCACCACTGCCATGCATTTGGTGAAGACCCTGGGAGCTGGAGACAAGCCGAAGGGCATGGCTTGGAACTCGAAGAGATCCTTCCGCTCAGGCGAAGGAATCTCTCGTTGAGGCCGGACGGATAGGGACGTGAAAAACGCGTCCCTGCAAGTCAGAGCAGAGACCACCACTTGGCGTTCAAGGATGGTATTATCTGAGCCAGAGTGACCATCCTGGAAGGTCGAGACCTTAGGAACTTGTTTAGGTCGTGTAGGGTAGAATGGGGCGCCAGCCCCGTCCGTTCGGAACCAGGAAGTACCTGGACACAAACCCTGGGTCTGAAGGAGGTCCACCACCTCTCTTACCACCTCCTTGGAGGAGAGAGTGATGTCGGCTCAAGCGAGCCGCCAGTGAACTGGGGATCCCGAAGCCCCAGTGGCTCTGAAGGGTGGTGCCTGCTCGAATTCCAGGCAGGCCTCTTCCCCACCTCAAGACCCACCTGTCCCGGGTAACAGCGGACCAGGCGGAACGGGAAGTGCCGGGAGCCTGCCCTTCCACGGGGACCTAGGGTGATCGGGATGGGGGCGCATACCCCTCAGCCCGCCACTGGGCAGACTTGGAGGAGGGACCGGCCGACCTCCTGGGCCCTTCCTCCTGCCTCCTGTTAGAAGGCCGGCGGCTTGGGTTTGGGATGCCAAGGCGAGCCTGCTGGCCCTGGCGTTACTGGGCCGGGCGCGCGGGGCACAGAAGGACCAAAGGAGCTTAGGCTGTGGTTTACGGCCTTTGTCCTTCTGAGCGGAAGAGACCCGAGTCAAGGTGGCATTGGACTTCTCGATCCTCTGCAGGTGACCTTCCACCCCAGGGCAAGAGGTCAGTCCCAAAAGAGACATCCGCCAACTTGTGCGGTATCCGAGTAAAGGTGGATATCCTCAGCCAAGCCCTGACAACATAGCCACTGCGGCCGCCACGATCTGGCACATGAGTCCCCATCCAAAGCAGTCTGGAGCTGCTGTTTGGCCACTAGCCTGCCCTGGTCCCGCACCTGCTAACCGTAGTCTGCAGATCGGCGGAGATGAGGATGACCTCATCCAGGAGCCCAACAGGGCATGAGAAAAATATGCCATGAAGACGGGCCGAACTGGCCTGACAAGCGCCGAGAGAGGACGCTAGCGTAGCACTTATCGCCCGACATAGTCCAATTTCTTGGACTCCTTGTCAGGAGGTTTGTCCACATCCCTGGCGTTGCCGGCGTGCCGGAAAACGCTGTCGGTAACCAACCCCTCAGCAGAGGGGTGTTCCGAAAAACCGGACAAGGAACCGGTAGGGACCGCATACTTCCTGGCCATCCTGGCCGAAGGCGCAGGGCAGGAAGCAGGGCGCTGCCAAAGTTCCAGTGCTGGACCCACTATGGCCTCGGCCACGAAAAGGCCTCCGTGGAGATCTCGGTCCAAGAATCTCCGTGAGGGGATACCTGGCCCGTTGGAAAGCGGGTTCGAGCTCCATCCCGGTAGACTCGAGATGAGCCGAAAGCAGTCCTAGGAAGGACAGGGGCTATCGTCCATTGGCTGACCTCCTGAAGACTCCAAGTCCAGTCGCTTGGAAGAAGGAGGAATCATCTTCGGACTCGAAGAAGTCCTCGAAAACTCCTCTGGCCTGAGCCACCCTTCACCTGCCGAGGTCGGTCGGGAGTGAGGGTAACTGACAGCGATGGTAAACCCGCCAGCCGACCGAGAATCCTTGGTGAAGCCCAATAATTGGCTGTGGGGGAGTTCACCGCAATCGGTGGAGCAACTAGTTTGGCGAAAAAAAACGGCCTGGGTATAGACTCCTCGGGCAAGCCGAGGGTTGTGTCAGCCGTTCGGTGACAGCCACTTAATATGGCGGGGAAGGGCGCGGGTCGAAACTTATTCCGACCAGGAGGAGCTGTTAACATAAGGTCTCGTACCGTCGGCGTAATTCACACGGCCTCCCTCATCGAGGAGGAGGGCGAGACTGACGGCGGCTTGCCGCTTACCCTTGCAGTGCCGAAGACCGAGACAGCGCCTGGCGGTGGGGCAGCTGCGGAAGCGAAGGAGTCGAACCGAGACCGAGGTCCCGAGATTTCCGGGGTCGGTGCAGGAGGTGTCGGCCGGAACAACACTCCCTTGGCTGGAAGGTCCATCCGAGGCTCCGAACCGGAGGCACAGACGAGCCACAGGATCCTCAACTCCTCCGGGGAACCGGGGAGAGGGGAATCTCGGCTGCTAAAGGGCGACAGCCCGTCTAATGGGTCAGGGAAAAATCTCGAAGCTTCATCCAGTTAAGGTCTGCGGTCAACTGACCTGGCCAGGGGACACCCGTGAGCCAGTGGCCGAAGCCGGTGATGCGACGAGCCGGCAGTCGGCGGCGCGAAAGGGACCTTTCCGCTCCCAAGAGCGTCGACGGAGGGACTTACCCTTGTCCTTCTTTTGGACCGAGAAAAGGTCCAGCAGGCATGAGCCCTTCTCCTTTAGTGGAGAGGACAGACAAAAGCTCCTTAAAGAAACCGTGTAGGAAGAACCCAGAGACGGGATAAATGCATGACCCGAGGAAACATCTGACCCGCGCCGCCTCCTCTTCGGCGACCATCGCTCGAGCTGATCCCTTGGCCACACGCGCGAGACACCGCCAACGGGCCTCCTTGGACTTCACGGACGCTTCTCGGGGCAGCCCAGTTGCACTTTCGGGCAACACGATGTATGAGGCCAGGCCGAAAGATGAGCACAGATCGCCATGAAGCCTGCGGGTGATGCTCAAGGCCTAAACAGTGAACACACGTGGAGTGTGGACCGTCCGAGACATCTTCTGCCGCATGGGCATCTCCGAGAAATCCGGGGTCGATTTATCCGCCACGGCAGCGAGGATCGAAGACTAAAGTCTTTTGCAAAGTATTATTTTTAAATCCATAAGCGGAGAAATGAGAACCAGTCACAAGCGCAGAAGCGTTAAGGAGAACCTGAGCTTCCAAGCGGTTGAACAACATATCCATGTCCCTAGAAATATTTTTTTGCTGTTTCAAATACCATAGGAAAAACAAATTACATATTGTTGCATCGCACTGGAAATAAAGGTTACTCACCTGTAAAGGAGTCTAGGGTGGTATGTTTTCATCCACTGTCTGGCGGGTTCCTTGCTGCTTTAAATCTTACGGAGAAGGGTCTTCAAGCAACTCCACCCACCTGGTGGCTCTCCCAGCCCCATGAGCTCTCCAGATCTCTCGCTGAGCCGGGTTGCAATCAAGCTGGGGGAGGTCGGGTGGGTGAGTGGATGAACAACATATACCATTCCTAGAACTCCTGTTACAGGTTGGTAACCTGTATTTCAAGAGACGTAGATATATTCTTCAATCCACACTGTCTGACAGACTCCTAGCAGTTCTCCAGGAGGAGGGAGGCAAGGCGCGCACCCCCTACTTGGGGAATAAGGAGTAGAGAACCAAGGTCTGAAAACCAGCATCCCGGCATGACTCAAGGTCAATGTGGTAATGGGAAATAAAGGTGTGTGCTGACTTCCAGGTAGCAGCCCTGCAGATTTCCTGGATAGGGATGTCCCTAAAAGCAGCCATCGAAGCAGCGGTATGGCAGGTAGAATGAGCTCTTATCCCTTTGGAAGGCTCCATGCCCGCAACCTATAACTGAGGTCTATGCAGGAGGTGACCTGCACCATGGTTCGCTTGGCTGCAGGGTCAGCTCAGTCGCGGTTTCAGCCAGGGTGACAAACAGCTGGTGAACTCTCTCGAACTTCAGCAGTCCGCTCCTTATAATAAGGGAGCGCTCATCTAGGGTCCAAAGTATGGAGCCTATATTCGGCCTCCGAGGTGCGATTGGGGTAGAACACCGGAAGAGTCAACACCTGGTTAAGGTGAAACTCCGACACCACCTTCGGAAGGAATTTCGGGTGAGGACACAGGACAACACTGTCCCTGTGGAAGACCAAATAAGGAGACTCGATGGAAAGTGCCTGGAGCTCTCCCATCCTTCTGGCTGATGTAACAGCCACCAAGAAGACGGTCTTCCATGACAGGAGGGAGATATCGCACCTGTGCATCAGTTCAAATGGCTTGCCAATGAACTTAGCCAATACCAGCAGTAGATCCCATGGAGGTGGGGTTCGCACAGGAGAGGATATGATCAAGGCCTTTGAAAAAGCGCCCGACACACCTTCTCCCGCACACCTGACTGCATGCGTGCCACCGTCCGGTAGCAGAGATAGCTGCAAGTGCACACCTTAAGGGTCGTCGACGAAGCCCAGGCAGAAATGGACCACAGGTAGTCAGGATGCTAGTCAAGGAACAGGAAGAAGGGTCCAACCCCTTGTCTTGACACCAACTGGAGAATCTCTTCCATTTGAAGGCATAGCATTTTCTGGTCGACTCCTTACGGGATGCCTCAACGACATTGAGGACCTCATCGGAAAGACCCAAAATCTGGAATTCTAGCCGCTCACGAACCAGGCCGTCAGGTGCAGGGATTGAAGGTCCAGATAGAGAACCTTCCTCCTGTTGACTGAGATCAGGTCAAGGCGGGCTGGAACCCGCCTCGAGAGCCTGGAGCTGAGGCTGAGGAGATCTGGGTACCAGAACTGGCGGGGCCAGTCTGGGGCTACAAGAATCACCTGCACCTAGTCCCTCTTTGCCTTGAGAAGCACCTTGTGGATCAAGGGAAATGGAGGGAAGGCGTAGAAGAGGCCCGGGATCCACGGCCTCGAGAAGGCATCCCCCTACAGCGAGCCCTGCTGAGGGGGCAGGCATGAAACAGCCTCAGCTTCGCATTCTCCCTGAAGGCGAACAGGTTCACCTGAGGGGTGCCACAATGGAAGAACAGATCTTGTATTACTGCCAGTAGGAGAGACCACTTGTGAGATGCAGCACCTATCCATTTGAGACCATGCCAAACTAATGGGCTCCTGCCACTGGATGGCTGGAGGCAGCCTCCAGGCTGATCACGAGGAACCAGGGCAGAAGCCTCCTTGCACAGAGACAAGGGAGTGCATCCCGCCTCTGTCTGTTGAGGTAGTACATAGTCGTGGTGTTGTCCGTCTGGACCTGAACCACTTGACCCATACAAACGGAGCAAAGGTGGTGAGGGCTAGATGCACCGCTCGGAGCTCCAGCAGGTTGATGTGGCATCGAAACTCCTGAGGGGATCAAAGGCCGTGGGCCCTGAGCTCCCTCAGATGGGCACCACAACCCATCAGAGAGGTGTCAGCAGTCAGAGTGACCGTCGTCTCGGGGCGGACAAACGGGATACCGTCCTGCAGATGAGCTAGAATGAGCCACCACTGTAGGCCGTCCCACATCTCCTGGGTCACCGTCACTGGCTGGTTCAGGAGACCAGAACGCTGTGACCACTGGCGGCCCAGCCCCCACTGCAGGGGACGCATATGCCAGCGGGCCCAACGGACCACGCCAGTGCAGGCCGCCATGAGGCCCAGAAGGCGCAGGAAGTCTTGGGCAGGGCGCAATTGCCCAACGAGAAATGATTGGGCAAAGGAGAAAAGGAACTCGGCCCCGTCTGCCGGGGAGCCGGGCTCTGCTCGAAGAGGTCGGCTCTGCCCCAATGACTGAATCACCTCAGCATGCGCACGAGGTCCGACTTGACCTCGTTGATGAGAAGGCCAATCTGAGAGCAGACCTGGAGGGCCAGATCCCTGGACCACTCCACCTTCAACCTGGAGGAGGCTGCAATCAGCCAGTCGTCCAGGTAAGGGTACACCCGGACCCCTCGGCGATACAGAAATGCTGTCACCACTGCCATGCATTTGGTGAAGACCCAGGGAGCTGGAGAGAGGCCTAAGGGCATGGCCCGGAACTTGTAAAGAGATCCCTCTGCTCAGAAGCGGAGGAATTGCTGATGAGATGGAAGGATTGGGACGTGAAAGAACGTGCCCTGAAGGTCCAGAGAACAAACCACACACCTAGTTCCAAGGATGGAATGATCTGAGCCAGAGTGACCATCCTGAAGGTGCACTGCCTTAAGAACTTGTTCAGGTTGTGAATGGGGTGCCAGCTCTCCGTCCGTTTTGGGACCAGGAAGTACCTGGACACAAACCCTGGGTCTGGAGGGGGAGGAGTACCTGGACACAAACCCTGGGTAGGGAGGGGGATCTGCCACCTTGCTGATCACCTCCTTCTGGAGGAGAAGGGCAATGTTGGCTCGACGAGCTGACAGACAGGCTGCGGAACCCGCTGACCCCCCATGGGGCGACGGCTCGATAGGGAGGGAACTGCTCAAATTCCAGAGGCAGACCCCTGCCTATCACTTCTAGCACCCAGCAGTCCATGGTGATAGTGGACCAGGCAGAAAAGAAGTGAGGGAGCTGTCCCCCCACAGGGGGAACCCGGGGAGGAGTGACGAGGCTGGGGGCGACACCCCTCAACCCATCACTGGGCAGGCTTGGAGGAAGGGCCCGCTGAGGCACCTCCAGGACCCTTGCCTCCAGGCTTCCTACTGCAGAAAGGGGCAGACTTGTCCTTAGGGCGCCAAGTGCGTGTGTGCCTGCTGGCCCTGGTGCTGGTGCTGCTGGGCCGGATGTGCCGCAGGGGCGGAAGGGCTTACGCTGCTGCTGGCGGCCTTTGTCTTTCTGGGCAGACGTGACTGAGTCCAAGGTGGCACTGGACTTCCCGATCCTCTGGAGATAGCCTTCCACCCCCGGCCCGAACAAGTCCATGCCCAGGAAGGAAACGTCTGCCAGCTTGTGTTGGGTGTCTGCCGTGAAGGTGGAGATCCGCAGCCAAGCTCTGCGGCGCATGGCCACTGCGGCCGCTAATGATCGGGCACAAGAATCACCTATGTCCAACGAAGTTTGGAGCTGCTGTTTTGCCACCGCCCTTCCCTGATCCCGGACCTGCTTGACCATCGTCTGAAGGTCAGCCAGGAGATGAGGAATCACCTCATCCAGGGAACCCATAAGAGCGTGGGAGAAATGTGCCATCAGAACGTCCGAGCTAGCCTGAGGAAGGCCTAGGGAGGAAGCAGCGTAAACCTTCCGCCCCGCGTAATCCAGCTTCTTGGATTCCTTATCGGGCAGTTTGTCCACAACCAGAGCGTTCCCGGAGCATCAGAAAATGCTATCGGTCACTAACCCCTCCGCAGAGGGGTGCTCCGAGAAACCAGAGAGTGAGCCGGTGGGGACTGCGTACTTTCGAGACATGCTGGCCGAAGGAGCGGGACAAGATGCTGGCCGCTGCCACAGCTCCAGGGCCAGGCCAACAATGGCTTCGGCCACAGGAAAGGCCTCCATAGGGGAATCCCCTCAGTCCAGCATCTCCGTGAGGGACACTGGCCCATTTAAAACTGATTCAGCTGCATCCCGGTAGACTCCGAGATGAGCCGAAGCAAACCTAAAAACGAGGATGAGCTCTCATCCACCGACTGGCCCCCTACAGACTCCAGGTCAAGTGGCCTGGAGAACAGGGAGGAGTTGTCGTCAGACTCCGAGGAGTCTGCAAAGAGCTGCCGGGCACCTGAGCCACCCTTCACCTGTTGAGGTCGATTGGGAGTGAGGGTGACCGACAGCCTGTGGGGCAAGCCCTGACCCGACCAAGAATCCTTGGTCGGGGCCCAAGTCTTCGGTTGTGGAGGCGGAGGTTCCACCACAAAGGTGGAGCAGCTGGCTTTGGCCGAACAACCAGCGCTGGGGACAGCTCCTCGACCACTACGAGGGGCTGTTTCGGCAGCTCCGGTGACAGTTACTTAATGGCCGGAGAAGGCGACGGAGTCAGCTTATTCCCGGATGATAAGAGCTGCGGCCACATTAACTCCTCGTAGCGCCGACGCAACCTGTGCCAGAGCCTATACTCCAAAGAGGACGATGAGGATGAGCGGTGACACCGCCTTTCATAGTGCCGAGACCAAGACCGCAGACGGCGGGACCGGCTGGACCTGGAAGAGGACCGAGACCGAGAACCTCGGGGGTTCCGAGGGTGGGTCAGAGAGGAGACGGGGGAAACCCGCTCCTCCCTCAGTAAAGGGACCTTAACTGGGGACTCCGCCACAGTAGACACAGGCAAGTCCGCTGTTTCCACTGGGAGAACCAGTGAAGTACAGTTGTTGGCTTCTCCAGTCGACAAACTGTCCGACGGGTCGAGAAATATCTCGACCGCGTCAACGGATGTCTCGGCCGGCTGACCTGTCGGGGGCACCGTGAAGCCAGCGGCCGCAACCTCGACCGAAGTCAAGAGTCGACAGTCTGGTGAAGGGGCTCTCTCCCGCTCACACAAGCGTCGACAGTGGGACTACCCCCTACAGTCCTTCTTCTTGGACCGACTGAAATGTCCGATGGCCCTTCTCCTTGGTGGAAGGGTCTGGCAAACTCATAAATGAAGCGGTAGGAGGTGCCTAAGGAGGCGGGAAAAATGCCACGGCAGGAGGAAGAAGCAGCAGCCTGGGCACTCCTCCTCGAGGCGATCATCTGCTCCAACTGCTCCAGCTGGAGCCGCCCGGCCTGAGACACCGCCCACGGGCCTCTGAGTTGACCGCTGATACCGTTTTCAGGTCGCCGAGAAGAAGTCTGCAGTGCGGTCCTCAAGACCCGAAGCCTAAAGGACTGCACACTCTCAAGCCTGCAAGTCGTGACCAAGCCCCAGGCAGTACATGCACGTGGAGTGCGGATCGGTCCGGGACAACTTCTGCCCACACGGGCACCGATGGAAGCCGGGAGTTGATTTGTCCATCCCAGCCGCGAGGGAAGACGAAGACTGAAGTCTTGTAAATTTTAAAATAAGTTTCGGAAATTCCGAAAAGTGGGGTGCCCAGAAGAGAGCCCACAACCTGAAACTCTCTGTATAGTTGCCAAGACTTTGCTATTTCCTCCACAGAGGGTAAATCTTGTGAACACTGGTGTCTCCCTTTGCCTTGAGGCAGAAGGGGCAGTGAGAACAGGTTACTCACCTGTAACAGTAGTTCTAGGAGTGGTGTATGTTGTTCATCCACACTTCTTAGCATGTCCCTTCCCCCTTAAATCTTGCCGGAAGTCATCAAGCTGGCTCCTCCCACCCACCCGGGTAGTACACACCCCGGCTCCGCCCTGTGACGCCGGATCTTAGCCCGCTGGAAGCAAGGTTGTGCACCCAAAGCCGGGGAGGTCGGTTGGGTGCGTGTGGATGAACAACATATACTGTACCACTCCTAGATCTACTGTTACGGGTGAGTAGCCTGTTCTTCTAGGAGCGTGGATATGTTGTTCTATACACACTTCTTGGCAGACTCCAAGCAGTTCTCCGGGAGGAGGGAGCCAAGCCGCACACCCCTACTTAGGAAAGAGAGACTGGAGAATCAAGTCCCCAATACCAGCATCCCGGCGTGACTCAAAGTTGATGTGGTAGTGGGTGATAAAGGTGTTTGCTGACTTCAAGGTAGAAGCCCGACAGATCTCCTGGATGGGGATGTCCCTGGAAGCAGCCACCGATGCAACAGTATGGCGGGAAGAATGAGCTCTTATACCTCTGGGAGGCTGCTTGCCCAACTGATAGCACAGATCTATGCATGATGTAATCCATCTCGCAATGGTCCATTTGGCTGCAGGTCTGCCAGAAGCGGCTTCAGCATAGGTGACAAACAGCTGGCGAATCTCTCCGCGAATTTCCGCCGTCCTCTCCTTAAAATAGGAGAGAGCACATCTCAGGTCCAAAGTATGGAGCCTGTACTCTGCGTCCGAGGTGTAATTCGGGTAGTATACCGGCAGAGTCAGCACCTGGTTGAGGTGAAACTCTGACACCACCTTCGGAAGGAAGTTCGGTTGGGGGCGCAGGACAACTTTGTCCCTGTGGAAGACCAGATAAGGGGAGTCCACCGAAAGCGCCTGGAGCTCCCCTGTCCTTCTGGCTGACGTGACAGCCACCAGGAAGGCCATCTTCCATGACAAGTGAGACAGCTCACACTTGTGCATGGGTTTGAATGGCTTGCCCATGAGCTTTGCCAAAACCAGCAGTAGATCTCACAGAGGTGAAGATTCACGCACCGGAGGGGATATGTGATCCAGGCCTTTGAAAAAGCTCCCGACCACTGTCTCCTGCACCAATCTCGGCTGATCGGCCCAAGCCCAGTAAGCAGAATTGGCTGCCAAATGCACCCTAAGGGTCGATGACCGTAGACCCCTTTGGAGAGAGACCAAAGGCAGTCGAGAATGTTAGCCACAGAACAGGATAAGGGGTCCAGACCCTTACCCTGACACCAAATGGAAAACCTTTTCCATTTGAAGGCATAACATTTCCTGGTCGATTCCTTTCTAGATGCCTCCACCACAGTGTAGACATCTTTGGAAAGACCCAAAACCTGGAACTCTAGCCGCTCAGGTACTAGGCTGTGAGGTGCAGGGATTGAAGGTCCGGATAAAGGACCTTCCCTTGGTTGAGAGATATCAGGTCTGGGGGTGTGCAAAGCCGCTCCAGGGGCCTGCAGCTGAGGCTGAGGAGATCTGGATACCAGAACTGGCGCGGCCAATCGGGGGCTACCAGAATCACCTTCGCCTTGTCCCTCACCTTGAGTAACACCTTATGGATCAAAGGAAATGGAGGGAAGGTGTAAAGGAGGCCTGGGGTCCAAGGCCTCGAGAAGGCATCCCCCTGCAGCGAGCCCTGCTGAAGGGGCAGGCATTATATGTCTCAGCTTGGTGTTTTCCCTGGAGGCAAACAGGTCCACCATTGGTTTGCCCCAATGGGAGAAAAGGCTGTAAGTTACCTCTGGATGGAGAAACCACTCGTGGGATGTCTGGCCTATACGGCTGAGAGTGTCTGCCAGCTGGTTCGAGGCTCCTGCTACATGGATAGCTAGGAGATCTGCCTCCAACCGGCTTATAATTGTCCAGATGCAGAGCACCTCCTTGCACAGCAGACGGGAGTGCGTGCCGCCCTGTTTGTTGAGGCAGTACATGGTCCTGGTATTGTCCATCTGGACTTGAACCACTTGACCCTGGAGCTGAGGAGCGAAAGCCGACAGTGTCAGTCTGACTGCTCTGAGCTCCAACAGTGATGTGGCATCGGGACTCCTCGGGGGTCCAGAACCCGTGGGCCCTGTTGTTCCCCATGTGGGCTCCCCAGCCCATGAGAGAGAGGCATCGGTCACGAGGACGACTGTCAGCTCGGGGCAGACAAACAGGATCCCTTCCTGCAACCGGTCTGGGGCGGTCCACCACTGGAGAGCGTCCCACATCCTCTGGGTTACAGTGATCAGCTGGTCGAAATGACCGTGACGCTGAGTCCACTGGGCGACCAGCTCCCATTGGAGGGGGCGCATGTGCAACCAGGCCCATCAGACCACTGAGGTGCACGCCACCATGTAACCCAGAAGGCGCAGAAAGTCCCAGGTAGGGCATAAGTGCCCAACCAGAAATGATTGGGCATGGGGGAGAGAACGTCCGCCCTGTCCGCCGGGAGCCGAGCTCTGGCTTGACAAGAGTTGAGCTCTGCCCCGATGAAGCCCATCACCTGAGATGGCACGAGTTCCAACTTGGCCATGTTGATCGCAGGTCAGGAGGGCCAGTTCCCTGGACCTTACCTCCTCTTTCTGGGTGGAAACTGTTAGGAGTCAATCGTCGAAGTAAGGGTAGAGTCTGACCCCCCCCCCCGACACCGTAGGTGGGCTGCCACCACTGCAAAGCATTTGGTGAAGACCCGTGGAGCCAATGACAGGCCGAACGGCATGGCTCGAAACTGGTACAGGGTCCCCTCAACCCTGAAGAGGAGGAACCGGATTGGGACGTGAAAGAATGCATCCTGCAGATCCAGTAAACAGAACCATGCTTTGCTCCAAGGATGGTATGATCTGATTCAGAGTGACCATCCAAAAGTTGCGTAACCTGACATATTGATTCAGGTCGTGGAGATCTAGAATGGGGCGCTAGCCCCCCGTCTGCTTGGGTACCAGAAAATACCTGGAGATGAAGCCTGGGTCTGCAGATGGATCCGACACTGGAGCTACTGCTTCTTTGAGGAGGAGCTGAGCAATGTCGGACCAAAGAGCCGACTGGGTGTTTGCGGAGATCCGTTCTTCCCGAGGGGCGCGGGCTCGGCTGGGAGTGTACTGCTCAAACTCCCGAGGCAGTCCCTGACCTACCACTTCTAGAACCCACCTGTCTGCAGTGATTGCGGACCAGGCGGAAAAGAAGTAGTGGAGCCGACCCCCCACAGGAAGACCCAGACCTGGCGTGACGGGAACGGGGTGGCCACCCCCGTCCCGTCACTTGAGCAGCCTTGGAGGAGGAGGAGGAGGCTGCAGGGCCTGAGCCTCGGCCTCCTTTACGGGCCTGTTGGGGTCCAGGCTTGGGCCGAGGGCACCAAGCTTCAGCCCGCTGCTGCTGATGCTGCTGTCCTCCCTGGTAAGAGGACTGCTGGGCCACAGGGGAAGAGTGCTGAAAGGGATTCTTCTTTTTCTTCTGCTGGTTCTTGCCCGAAGAGCCTTTAGCAGAAGCAGCATCCAAGGTGGCACTGGGCTGCTCTATGCGCTGTAGGTGAATGGCCACTCCTGGGCCGAACAGGTCGGTCCCAATGAAGGGCACATCAGCTAATTTGTGCTGAGTATCTGCCGGGAAGGAGGAAAGCCTCAGCCAGGCCCTGCGTCGAGAGGCGACTGCAGAAGCCATCGAGCGAGCACAAGAATCCCCGATGTCCAGGGCCGTCTGGAGCTGCTGTTTGGCAATAGCACAGCCCTGGTCCTGGACTTGCTTGACCCTAGTCTGCATGTCCGCGAGGAGATGTGAGAGGACTTCATCTAATGACCCTAGCAGGGCATGAGAGAAGTGTGCCATGATGACAGCCGAACTCGCCTGACGAAGGCCCAAGGAGGAGGTCGCATATACCTTCCTCGCTGAATGGTTCAAGTTCTTGGGCTCCTTGTCGGGAGGATGATCCGTGTCGGCAGAATGGCCCGTATGCCTGAACACAGAGGCGGCCACCAGGCTCCTGGCTGAAGGGTGCTCTGTGAACCCTGCGAGGGACCCCATGGGTACCGCGTACTTGCGGGCCATGTGGGCAGACGGTGCTGGGCATGAGGCAGGACCCTGCCATAGTTCAAGTGCCGGGCCAACGATAGCCTCGGCCAGAGGAAAGGCCTCCGTCGGAGTATCCCCTCTCTTGAGGATATCCGTGAGAGGGTACTCAGCCTTTTTTCTGGATGGGTTCCAGGGGCATCCATGTAGAATCAGAGATGAGGCGAAAGATCCCTTGGAAGAAGGAAGGGCCTTCCTCCTTACCAATACCAAGGGACGACCAGTCTTCTCCTGGATGAGAGTGGAGCTGGTAACGACAGAGTCCGAAAAGTCGGGATACAGCAGTCTGCCACCCATATCGCACTCGATATGTCGAGGATGCTCAGGGGTGACCATTACCGACAGACACTTGAGAAGCCCAGACTTTGCGCAGTCCCCTTTAGCAGGTGCCCCTCCCACGGGCTGTTTGGGTGGTGGTTCCACCAAAACAAGTAGAGAGACCAGCAAAGGCCGAACCGGTGGACGGGCCGCCCCTGTGGGCGGAGGAACCGAAAGAGTCAGTTCCGAGGGGGTCGGTTCCGGCCTGGGAGGCGAGGGCCAAGTAATGGCCGGGGTGGAGGGCAGAGCCGGTTTCTGCCCAGTCAGAATCACCTGTTGCCACATAAGGTTCTCATACCGCCGACGGAGTTTCCGTCGGAGCCTTTCCTCGTCCGAGGAGGAAGAGGATGACCTGTGACAACGCCTCTTTTTAGAGCATTTATGGCTCTTCCTCGGTCGTTCAGCCGAGGGAGTTCTGCACCCCGACTGAGATCGAAGGGGTCAACTCGGTCGATCGGGAGACACTGGGGTCGGTGAAACCTGGGGTTCCGGAACTGGATTCTCGATGGGGACACCAACTGGCTAGGCCTCCTCGTCGGGAAAAAACAAGGACCGGAGTCCTTTCCAAGGTGTCGGCGGCCACGTCCGGTGACAAAGGGTCAGCCAGGTCAATGATGATTTCGACCTCATCGGCCGTTTCTTCGCTTGGCCAGACGGCAGATCCGAGAAGCCAGCGGCCAAAGAAGCGATCTCGACCAAGGTCGAGACTGCATGCTCTTGGGACTGAGACTGCACTTGATCCCAAGAGCGCCTTCGTTTAGACGAAGACAAGCCGGGTCTGCGAGCCCACAGGTACCTCTCCCCGGGTGGGGAAGAGACTGACACAGCTCCTTAAAGGAACCCGTGAAGGTGGAGCCTAGGTTCAAGGGAACAAAAATGCTTTGAGTGGCCAAAGCGCGGTCGGCTTCTTCCTCGAATGCCTTCATTTATTCCAGCTGCTCGGCGGAGCCCACGGGCGCATAAACCACCAACCTAGCCTCCTTAGATTTCACCGGAGGGTTCCTTTTCTCCGGTTTCCCCAACTTAAGTCATGCCAAGCAGTCGTATAGAACATTGGGATGGAAGGCCAAGCAGAAACTGCAGGACAAGGTGTTATGGCCGACACCTAGGCAGTAGACGCACATGAGGTGGGGATCGGTACGCAATATTTTCTGTCCGCAAGGACACCGTCGAAATCCGGGAGAAGATTTCTCTTCCATAATGAAAGATGCAAAAGCGCGATCGTTAACTTGAAAGAGTTTTAATTTTGGAAAAAACGAAGAATTTGAAGCCAGGGCCTACGAGATGCAGAGCACAAGGAAGGCACTGTGTCTTCCAGCGGAAAGGAAGATCTGGTGTCACGGGGCGGAGCCGAGATATATACCACCCGGGTGGGTGGGAGGAGCCAGCTTGAAGACTTCCGGTAAGATTTAAAGGGGAAGGGACATGCCAAGATGTGTGGATGAACAACATGTACACGCTCCTAGAATATGTTTTTCCTTTCGTTTCTTTTTAGCAAGCACTAAATAATCATTATTATTTTCATCAGACTTATTTTCTAAGGGGGTCCTTCGAGGACTTATCTTTAGACTTTTGATGAGAGGAAGACCCCCCTTCTATATTTGTAACAGAGGGGATGGCAGACTGAGAAGCCATAGTTTGCAGCCTAAAGGCAAAATACTTACTGAAAAGAGCAATAAAAATAGCTGTGACGAAAAATAGTGACTGGCTCCAAATATGAAATTAGAATTGTGGAAGTCTGCCTAGAACACGAGAAAAAACACTTTTGTGGGAAGCCAGTCTGTAAAGTGGGTCTATCTGGCTTTTTTTTTTTGTCTATATGCCTCCTCCCTCCTTCACCCAACCTCCCCAGACTTACCTTTCCTGCAGATATCCCCTGGCTTACCCCCAGGGTGGGGCCATAGCCGGGCCGATCTGTCAAGGACAGAACAAGGTGTCAGTGGGGGGCACCCACCGACATTGCCTCACTGGCTTACCCCCCAGGGCAGTGTTCAAGGCCAGCTGGAGCCACAGACTCAGGAATAGATCGGCAGAGAAAGAGCTGGAGGGAGCGATCAGGGCCAGGGCAGGCACCATTGTGGGTGGCCCGCAATTATAATTGGTGCCCCCCCCGGGGAAATGCAACGACGTCCCGCATCTGCACCACTCAAGTAACGATGCCGACACGGAGGTACCCCCAGCCTCCGTCAGAGGTTCGGCCGAGAAGGACAGCAGTCCCAGGGTTGCTCAATCCTTCTCCCCCAGGCGACCCGACTCCATTCCTGAATCTGGGCCATCAGCGTTGCAGATGGGTGCCCTGCCTCTGTGGGCAGGCTCTGGGTCTATCTGGCTTGCCAACTGTCAGGAGATCCAGAGTGTTGCTCCCAAAACAGAAAGCAAAATGGTGCCAGCGAAGCAGAGCCAGAGAGACCACTCTCTAAACTGAAAAAGGAAGGAAAATGACTAAAAACTACAGAAATGTGTTAAAAATGCAATATCAGTGGAAAACGTAATTTAAAATATAAAATTAGTGGAATTTTTTTTTTTTTACCTCAGCAGCGGCATTTTCTAGTCAGGAAAAAAGCACAGGAACGTGGGAAAAAAAAACCCAGCAGTTACGTAAGAACTTACCGTAACAGTAGATCTTCAAGAGAGGTTCCTGCAGTAGGTCATCACATATAGGACTGCCCCCGCCCCGCCACGGCGTCAGGTCCGCACAGCAAACTTGTAGCTGGCAATCATCAGCATGGACTGCCCCCCGTCACCAGGTGATGCAATGTCAGCCTGACTATAAAAGGGGGTGGTCCCACGCACGCCTTCCAGTTCATTTCCACCGCAGACCTAGAAATAGGGAGCAGAAAAAGAGCAACAACTCCTAGGACCCTGTGCCCTGGCTGAACCAGAGGTCTAGACAGAAGAAAGGAAAAAACTCCGGAGCTGGGGGATAGGTGGGTGGGAAACTAGACCTACTGCAGGAACCTCTCTCGAAGATCTATTGTTATGGGAAGTTCTTATGTAACTGCTATATCTTACTTCGAGAGGGTTCCTGCAGTAGGTCTTCACATACAGAACTGAATTCCAAGCAGTCTAAAAAAGAAGGAGTCGGAGATGAGGTTCCAGAAAGAGGAAGATGTCTGCCAACTAAAGGTCTACCTTAAGACAGGAGACCTTGCAAAACTGCAAGGCCGAAACCTGCTCGACGCCTACAGGCAATGTCCAGACTGTAGAGTTTAGTGAAGGTGTGGACAGAAGACCAAGTAGCAGCTGCACAGATATCTGCAGTGGACACATTACTGAAAAAGGAGGTAGAAATGGCCACACTTCTGGTGGAGTAACCTTTGATTGTCCCCAGAAGGGTTTTCCACGTTACTGGCAAGTGTGATGGATACAGCTAGCCAGCCACCTAAAAAGAGTCTGTTTAGTGATAGCCTTGCCCTGGCACTGGGAGGCCAAGGTCTCAAAGAGTTGGTTCGACTTTCAAACCTCCTTAGTCCGGGAGGTATAGTACCTTAAAATCCGGTGCACATCGAGGGTGTGCAAAAGATACTCCCCCCGTTGGAATGCTGAGGAAAGTAACACCAGCAGTACAACACTCTGATTGAGAGTCATCTTGCCTTGTGAGAGTCCTTGTGGAAAATTAAATAAGGCTCTCTGCAAACAAAGGCCTGAAGCTTTGAAACCCTTCGAGCTGAAGTAACTGCAACCAAAAACAGCGTCTTCCAAGCCAGGAAGCGCATTTCGCAACTTGCTGCTGGTTCAAAACGGGGCAAAGTAAGTTTTCCCAACATAAAATTAAGATCCCAGGGAGGGCAAGGGTTTCGGACTGGAGACTTGAGATGAAGGATCCCCTTCAAGACAGTCTTGAAAACTCCTAGCTGTGCTAGGGTTTTACCCTCCACCAGATGGTGGTAGGCCGACACAACAGAGAGATAGACCTTAAGTGAGGAGTAACTAAGGCCTACCTCAGAGATGTAAAAGGTACTCGAACACCTGGGAGGCCGAGCAAGAAAAGGGGTCCAAACGCTTGGCTGTGGCCCAAATAGAAAATCTCTTCCACTTCATGGCATAAGTGGATCTGGTAGAGGGTTTTCTGGCCTCCACCAAGACCTGAGCAACCTGAGAGGAACCTCCATAGCGAGAAACAGCTATGTCCACAGGTGCCTCGCATGAAGATGGAGAGACTTGAGACTCGGATGTACCAGGGTGCCCTGCTCCTGTGACAGAAGGTCGTGAGAAAGCGGCAGAGGAACCGGTGGTTTTAGAACTAGTTGTTGCAACAGCGGGAGCCAAATCAGCCGGGGCCACAGAGGAGCGATCAGGATCATGTGAGTCCCCTCTGCCTGAAGTTTCAAAAGAACCTTCTGAATGAGAGAAAACGCATACAGAAACCTCCCTGTCCTCTCCAAAAAAACACCATGACCAGGAACGAGTGAGCAAAACCTGCGTAGTTTTGCGTTGGATGGGGAGGCGAACAGATCTCGGTCTGGTCGGTCCGATAGAAGGAACAAGTCTTCTACTAGTTCCTGCTTTAGTTCCCACTCGTGAGCCCTGGCTACTGATAGGCTGAGACTGTCAGGTATTGTGAAATCCCGGCACGTGGACTGCTGTCAAGGTCAGGCCGTGCAGGATGGCCCGATACCATACTCTCATTGCTTCTCTGCAGAGAGGGTATGATAGGGGACCTGTCTGTTTGTTCAGATACCAGACAGTGGCCATGTTGTCTGGCTGGATGAGAAGTGTTCCCGGACGAAGTAAAGTACAGTTATGTAAGAACTTACCACAACAGCAGATCTTCGAGAGAGGCTCTTGCAGTAGGCAATTACATATAGGACTGACGCCGGCAGGCAGCAGGACACCACGGAAAAATTTCTAGCTAGCAGTCCCTGGCAAGGGACCGCCCCATGTCAGGTGACCGGCATCAGGAGACATCGGTATAAAGGGGCGGTCCCTCACGACCGCCTTCCAGTTCTTTTACACCATTAGCCTATGCCAGCGGAGGCCTTGCAGGACAGCAAACCCGAAGACTGTGCTACGGCGAGAAGCAATATCCAAACTGTAATGTTTTGTAAAGGTATGGATGGAAGTCCAAGTGGCGGCAGCACAGATGTCTGCCGCTGACACGTTCTTGAAACAAGCTCCTCTGGTGGAGTAGCCTCTTAATTGACCCGGAAGGGTCTTGTTGTACTTGTCATAACATAAAGTGATGCAATGAGCCAACCATCTGGATAGGTGTTGCTTAGAAACAGCATTGCCTTCTCTTTTGGGTGCAAAGGAGACAAACAGTTGATCAGTCTTTCTGAGATCCTTTGTCCTGTTAGTGTAGTGTCTCAGAATCCGGTGAACATCCACAGTATGTAGTAAATACTCCCCTTGATTGGAGTACTGCGTAAAGAAAGCAGGTAACTCTATGGACTGGTTCAATGTAGATTCCGCTACCACCTTGAGGAGAAACTTAGGATTGGTGTGCAGAACCATGCGTTCCTTGTGGAAAATCAAGTATGGAATTTTACACATCAGGGCCTGGAGCTCGGAAATCCTCCGAGCCGAGGTAATGGCCACGAGAAAAAGTGTCTTCCAAGAAAGGAACTTCAAGTCTGCGGAGGCTGCCGGTTCAAAAGGAGGCAGAGTTAGTTTCTCAAGAACAAAATTCAAGTCCCAAGGAGGGGCAGGAACTCGAATAGGTGGTCTCAGGTGGAGAACCCCTCTAAGGAAAGTCTTCGAGACTTCCAGCTGAGCAAACGTTCAGTCTGCAAAGGGAACGTGATAGTCCGAAATGGCCGCTGTGTAGACTTTCAGAGAGGAGTGAGTAAGACCTAGGTCGAAGAGATGGCGCAGGTACTCCAGCAGATGTCCCGCGGGGCAGGAGAATGGCTCAACGTCTTTCGAAATAGCCCATATTGTGAACCTTTTCCACTTCATGGCACAGGTAGACCTAGTGGAGGATTTCCTGGCATCCACCAGAATTTCCGCCACCTGGGGAGAAACTCCAAAGCGGGCTTGGGCTATGTCTGCAAAAGCCATGCATGTAGCCGAAGGGACTTGAGACCTGGATGGACCAGGGTCCCCCGATCCTTGGTCAGTAAACATCGTGACAGAGGAAGAGGGAGCGGAGGTTCCTCTGAGAATTGTTGCAGAAGAGAGAACCAAACTTACCTGGGCCAAAATGCAGCGATCAGAATCATTCGTGCTCCTTCTGAACCTAGTTTCTGCAAGACCCGTGGAATCAGAGGAACTGGGGGAAAGGCACAGACGAATCTGTCCTTCCAATCTACAGACAGAGCGTCTCTCCAGAAAATGCCTCGCTTTTGAATGAGCGAACAGAAATCTGGAAGCTTTGCATTTTGAGGGGAAGCGAACAGGTTGACCTGTGGTGTTCCCCAACGAAGGAAGGTATCGTCTAGGACCCCTTGATCCAGTTACACTCGTGGGCCAGGGCGGATGAGCGACTTAGCTTGTCTGCCTAGGCGTTCTTGACTCCCGGAACATGAGTTGCCGTAAGGTGAAGGTTGTGTTGTGTTGCCCGATCCCACACTCTCATTACTTCCCTGCAAAGGGGGTAGGACCAAGTTCCTCCCTGTTTGTTGATGTACCATACCACACACATTTATTTATTTTTTGATAACCGGGTAGGTGCGCCAGACACGAAAGTGACTATTTTCAGGCACGACCCGGGAGGTCAACAACAAAGGGAGACAACAGATTACAAAGATTACAACGTCAGGAACTGCGTAATACATTTCAGGCAGACCTGGGGTAAGAACAACATAGAGAGATGACATTTACATAGAATACAGGGTCAGAAGCCATACAATACATAGCAAGCATAAGGTGAGATAACTTTAGGACATAATAATGATACAAGGCATAAAAGGTTTACAATTAAACAGTTGTGGATAAGTGCACACGTGTGGATTAACATAGTAATAGCAAGGATATGAGGTACACAAAGAAGAAATCAAATTGAGCGGCGGCATTATGACAAGGTACTGAGAGTGATAGGGTATAAGACTGGAAGGGCAGGAAGGAAAGGTAAGGATGAGATAAGAGTAGTGGGGCTAGGGGAGAGAGGTGTAATCGAACACTGTAGAGGGTGTAACCAAGGCGGTCAGGGCGGACTACGTCTGGACCTAAGGAGGGTTGAAGCAGGTACATTGAGCACCAGTGGTAAGGAGGGAGCGGTGCAGTTTCTTAAACATGGCATGATTAGCGAAGGCTAACATCAAGGGCAGCGAAGTTCCAGTAGGAGGGGCCTATATGCGAGAAGCCTGATTTCCCTTTGGTAGTCCTACATCTGGGAATGCAAAACAAGGAAAGTTCAGTAGAACGAAGACCATAGGAGATGGGCTGAGGCATTAGCAGGGAGGCCAGGTAGGTGGGCATACTTGATCGAAGTACTCTGTCTATCAGGTTCCCAAGAGAGAGGAGACGTTGAGCAGTAGGAGAAAGCCAGTTAAGATCATAGTACAGCAAGCAGTGATGTTTTAGCCTGGAGGAAGCAGAGGCGTAGTGGCATATATTGTTGTAAGTAGTGTCCCACCTATGAAGATTAGCTTTAGATGTATTTGTATAGAGTATGGATCCATAAGAAAGTGATGGAAGAAGGATACCTCTAGCAATGGCAGTCCTAGCAGTGGGGGTAAGAATATAGCTTGTTTTGTAGGCTAAGCCCAGTTTGGCATTCACAGCCTTATAGGTGGAGGTAATGTGGGCATCATAGGTGAGGGACTCATCGAGTAAGACCCCTAGATAATTGAAAGAAGTTACCATCTCCAGTGGGGAGCTGTCCGTCCAGGTGATCTGGAAGGATTTACGGTGCTGTTTTACTTTAATAGAGGAACCAAAGAGCATGGCCTTGGTCTTAGCGACATTTATGACAAGTTTGTTTTTGGTGATCCAGGATTGAATATTCTGCAGGTCCATAGAGAGCTTATGATTAATGGAGTGGACATTATCTGAGTTTGTATAAAGGACAAGGTCATCAGCATAAAGCAGCGATGAACAGGAGGACACCACTTGAGGAATGTTGTTAATAAATATTGTGAAAAGCAGGGGTTCGAGGATAGATCCCTGCAGTACACCAATATTGAAGAGCGCTTTTTCTGAGGTGGCCGAATTGAATTTCACGGTTTGATGCCTGTTTGATAGATAGCTATGGAACCAAGTTATAACATTGTGCGAAAAGCCCAGGGAGTGGAGACTGGCAAGCAGAAGAGGGTGGTTGACTAGATCGAAGGCTTTTGTCAAGTCGATAAAAACTGCACCAGTTAGGTGACCCTGGTCCATAGTTTGAAGAATATCATTAGTCAGCTGCAGAAGAGCAGTTTGAGTACTATGACCTTTTCGGAAACCG
Organism: Neoceratodus forsteri; assembly: GCA_016271365.2. Taxonomy (NCBI): domain Eukaryota; kingdom Metazoa; phylum Chordata; order Ceratodontiformes; family Ceratodontidae; genus Neoceratodus; species Neoceratodus forsteri. The sequence continues at coordinate 263,513,156 of CM057451.1, read as the reverse complement.
TGCTGGTTTGGGTGCAGTAGGTTATATTTTGTGAGATGTTCTGAGATCTGTGCTGAGATGAGCTTCTCAAGGACTTTATCAAGTGTTGACAATATTGCTATTGGTCTATAGTTGGCTATGACTTTTTTGTCGCCTTTTTTGAATACTGGCGTGATTCTGGCTAGTTTCCATACCTCGGGCACCACGCCTTCACTCATGGATAGGTTGAATATGCAAGCCAGAGGTCCTGAGATGAAAGGTGCCAATAGTTTGAGGAGTCTGGGCTCAAGGCGGTCAGCCCCAACAGCAGCACTGTCTGATATGGAGTTTAGATGTTTGAGGACGTCATTTTTTCGATATAGTTTTAAAGTAGAAGGTAGGCGTTTGTGTAGTTACTTTTGGATGGGGGGCTTCTGGTAATAAGTTAGGGGAGGAGGGAGTATAAGTGTAGCTCAAGAGGTCAGAGAAGTAAGAGTTAAAAGCATTGGCAATGGTGCCTGGGTCATTGCTATGGACACCTTTTAATATCATGTCGTTATTTAGTGGCCTTTTATTTGAGCCGAGTAAAGTCTTCACATGAGACCAAAATTTCTTGGGGTCCCCCCGATGAATCCAGCAGGAGGCCTTTGCAGTACTGACTTTCTGCAAGTCTAACTTGTGATTTGCATTTTGATCGCTGTTCCCTATAGTTGTTATAGTCGGCAGGGAGACCAGATGCTTTGAACTTACTCCAACATTTATCCCTGTTTTTGAGGGCAGTGAGGAGGTCTTTGTGTAGCCATCTGGTTTGAGTACCACGAACGCGCCGAGTGACGACTGGGGTATGCTTATCCTGACGGAGGATGAACCTGCTCAGGAAGGCATGCAGAGCATCTTCAGCACTAGTACAGTGGAAGACACGGGACCAGTCAGTGTGGGACACATCATAAAGGAAGTTACCTTGATTTAAGTTAACATAATTTCTGAAGCATATATAGTTTTGGTGGGACGTGTAGTGTGTGGAGGTGCTCCATATGCAAAAGATGGGGGAGTGGTCACTGATATTGTCTGGCATGGTTCCAGATTTTGCAATTCGATCCACACGATTCGTTAATACCCAGTCAATAAGGGTGCTGGAGCCTGTGTTAGCTGATACCCTTGTGTATCCAGTAATGATTTGGTGCAGATTGTAGCTCTGTACCAGGGACTGAAGTGAGTCATGAGTTTTGCCAAACCAGTTTAGATTTTTTTTTTTTTTTTATACTTCTTTTATTGGATTTTCACTTTGATCTCCAGATTTCAAATACATTGGCCTTAACTACAGTGGCCTTCACAGAATTAAACATTAACATGTATAACTCTACAACTTCGGCATGTTCAGCAGATAAATTCCATCCATTAAGAATCAGCAAAAGATGAAATACAAATAAATGAAATTCACCATTCTATACTGGTTAAAGAAATACGCATATTCTGTTACCTTATTGTAATCTTACAAAGCACAGTCACACTAATCGACTGTAAAATGCACCCACTCCCAATTCCTTTCCCCTATACTAATTATTTAATTCTCATTTGACCAAGTTTGCTAGTTAGTATAAATGCATTAGCCCTTGTGCTAATAGCTCCCCAAGTGTATTTAAAATATTTGATCCTGGTATAATTCCCATCTAGTCCAATACTCTGTATATGCCTCGATCTTATCTTGGAGGTTTAATTACATTCTTTCATTATGCTGAATATTTTGAATGAGTGTTTTCCATTCTGAAATCAAGGGAGGTGGCTTCTGAAGCCATTTTTTAGTAATAACTTTATAGGCTGTGGTTATTAAGATGGCCCATATGTATTTCTTTGCTTTATCCTTCACTTCTTCTGGTGGGGTTCCCAGTATCAAATTGGATTCTGTTAGTGTGGTATGTATGTCTAAGAGAGCTTTAATGTGATTTGTTACCTGCCGCCAGAAAGGTTGCAACTCCGGGCACCGTATAAATATATGAATATAGGAGGCCCTTGTAGTCCCACATTTTCTCCAGCAATGTGCTGTTTTACTAGGGTTACTTAAACCAGTTTAGATTTATATCCCCGAGAATGATGAGCTCATTTTTCCCCTCACGTTCAGCTGTTTGAGCCAGTAAATCAGCTAGACCTTGTGTTCCACTGGTAGGTGGGTTGTAGGCACTTACAATGTGGAGTTTTTTCTCTCCGAGTCTAAGAATAGCATGAATATATTCACATGAGGAGTTTTTGTTAGTTAACACAGTCATATTCAGGTCGCTTTTAACAGATTGCGACACCCCCACCGCTATAGGGAGTTGGTCTGTCGCACCTGATAAGGGAGTAGTTTGGAAGCAGGCAAAGGGAATCAGGGATCGAGGGCCTTAACCATGTCTCAGATAAGCAGAGCACATCAGGTTGGTGGTTAACCACCCAGGCTTCAAGATCTGCCTGATTGCAGAGGAGACTCCTGATATTAAGGTGGACTATGCGAAGACCTTTTAAATTATGTTTAGAGGAGATTAGAGGTGATATGCCTGTTGCAGGACCTGGGTTCAATTCTATGTCACCAGACAGCATAAGAGCCAGTAATATGAGGTACCTTACGTTATGCAGTACCGTTTTGGTGCAGCTCCGCCAATCAGTCCGCCATCGCTTGGTGGTGGATGCCGTGGCATGGTAGATGAGTAGTTTAGGGAGGAGAGCAGGGGTAGTGTCTGTGTAATATTCAGTTAATATTAGCATAATGGAGTAGGTATAGTCGTTTAGAGGCTCAAAACTGCTTTGAGTGTAATCTCTGGTGTGAGGTACAGTGAGGAAGATGAGTAGCATCAGAGATAAGGGTAGAGAGGTCATAGCTAGCAGTGACCAGGATAAGCTATAGTATTTAGTGATAGGCATATTTTAAAGGGGGCAGGACTGAGGGAACACAGGAAGGAGCCCGAGGTGGGGGCTGTGAAAGAGCAGCACAATGCGCAGAGGCTTGCCTAGCGTATAAGTTATAAGGGATTTGAGATGCTGAGATTTTGTCTGCAAGGTGGTGGAGCAAGGAAGCTGAGAGAGACTGTTATAGGCAAAAGGCAGAGGACCTAACAAGAATGCGAGGAGAGCTGCACAAATATAGAGGGAAAGGGAGATCGGATTTTGACAGCTAGTTATAGTATACAAGAGATCAGAGTTAAACTGGCTGACAGACTAAGGATAAAAGTTCAGAGCAGTCTTGAAGCTTTAGGTGGTGAATACTAGCAAGTGTAAAATAATGCTCGAGAGAGGAGAAAAGAGGAAAGGTTTGAGTGTGCACCCCCCTGTGGCTAGTTAATATAACGAGACAATGGGAAAGTGGGGAGATAGAAAAAATAACCTGATTGGTTACCACAGCCTATAAAACTAAAGGCCGAACATGGGGGGTGGGGGTGGGGAGACGGCATATATTGTCCGTCCTGGACGGGCTAGGTGACATAAAAGAAGATACAGATGGAGGGCTTGGAGTGCATAAAGCACTGCCCGGAGCTCGAGCACATTGATGTGAAGTGTTTTGTTCGAGCTTGGACCAAGAGCCCTGGGTCCGATGAGGACCGAGATGGGCTCCCCAACCTTCACCCAAGGCATCTGTGGTCAGAGTATGGAAGGGGGGAGGAAGGAAGAATGGAACCCCCCGAAACAGGTTCTCTCTGACCATCCACCACTGCAAGTCTCGAACCATGGGAGAGGAGACCAGTACCAGCTAATCCAAGTCGTCCTCCAATTGATCCCATTGGGAGCGAAGCGTCCACTGAGAAACCCTCATGTGAAGCCGAGCATGAGGAACTGTCAGGATAGCAACCGCCATGAGCCCGAGAAGGCGAAGAACGGACTTTGCAGTGACTCGCCTGTGGCCGGACAGTAGGCTTACCTGAGTCTGAATAGTGGCTGCCCTGTCCGGTGGCAGGAAGGCCCTGCCCAGGGTCGTGTCCAGTATCGCCCCGATAAACTGGAGTCTCTGGGATGGGATCAAGTGAGACCTGGAATAGTTGATGGTAATACCCAGGCAGGCAAAGACCTGTTGGTTAAGGGAGAGGAAGCGCAGGAGTTCCTCCCTGGACAAGGCCGCCAGGAGCCAGTCGTCCACGTACGGGAAAACCTGCACTCCTCGGGAACGAAGGTAGGCCGCCACCACCGCAAGGCATTTGGTAAATACCCGGGGAGCCGAGGAGAGGCCAAATGGAAGTGCCTTGAACTGGTAGTGGTCCCCTTGGAAAGCAAAACGGAGATATTTGCGGTGGGCCAGGCGAATGGTATATGCAGGTAGGCATCCTGCATAACCAGAGTGCACAGCCACTGGCCAGAGCAGAGCAGTGTCAGAAGGCTCTGCAGTGAGAGCATTCTGAACCTCTTGTATTCCACTAATACGTTCAGGGAACTGAGATCCAGGATAGGTCTTACATCTCCTGTCTTCTTCGGGACCAGGAAGAAGTGGGAATACTAACCCATTCCCTGCAGGGAAAGGGGACAGGTTCTATCGCCTCTTTCAGCAACAGTGCTGAAATCTCTTCCTGGACCAGAAGATGATGTTCCCGAGAGTACGACGACCTTTGGAGAAGGTGACGAGGTGGTTTCTGTAGAAACTCTACTGAGTGTCCTTCTATGATTAGCTGGAGCACCCATGAATCTGTTGTTATCCTCTCCCAGCCCGGAAGGTGGAGGGAGAACCTCCCTCCTACCAGTTCCTCTGGGAAGCCCGGAGGCTGTGGGAGAGGGAAGAAGTCAGGTGGTGTGGGGCAGCACTGCAGCTGAAGCATCCGCTGCTTTTTTGGGCAGAGGGAGCTTGGCAGCTGTAGGGGCCCGCCGTTTAGTGGCCCGCTTACCCGGAGGTTTCGCCTCTGAACGGTTCCGTCTGTGAAAGGAACGGCGCTGCGGTTGATGGGGATGATACATAGAGTAGACAGACTTTAGCGCGGCCCCCTTCTCCTGCAGATCGGTGATGATGTCCTTGACATAACCCCCAAAGAGCACCGACCCTCGGAAGGGCACTTCCTGTATAGCGGACTGCACTTCCGGGACCAACCCTGACACACGGAGCCAAGCATGACGTCGTAAGCCTACGGAGAAAGCTGAGCTCCATCCAGCAGTGTCCACTGCATCGAAAGTCGCACAAAGCATGTGTCGACTGGCCAAACGTGCAGAGCAGACGAGGTCAGACAGTTCCTGCTTGACTTAAGAGTTCGGCAGGAAGTCCAATTTGGTTTCCACCTCAGAAAGAACTGCCTTCTGGTAATCCCCCATGTGACCGACATAGCTCAGGGCCCTGATCCGCAGCATGGAAGAAGCGAAATCTTCTTGCCATACTGGTCCAGAAGGCGGGATTTCTTACCAGGTGGCGATGAGCTAAGGTGTTTTGGATTAACTGACCGGCCGTGAGCAGCGCTAATCACGACCGAGTCAGCTCGAGGGTGGTAATCTAAATAGTCAACACCCTCTGGAGCCTGGTACAGCCTGTTTGACTTCCGTGGAAGAGGGGCTAATGCGACGGTTGTTTCCAAATCGTGGTAACAAGGTGGGCATGAGGCTCGATCCAGGGTGGTACCAAGGTGGGAGCTGTCACCGGCAGATCCAGATGCTCAGCGAGTTTCAGCCGCTGTGGGTCTGGCTCCAAGGATTGCCACTTATGCACTGCCTGGATTTTACGTAGCAGCTCCGTGAAGGAAGGATCCTCTGGAGGAGTCTTCAGAGGAGTCCTTGGCCTGGGCTTTGACGGAGAGTGAGGCTCGTCGTCCTTCTTGGAGCAGCCGTCGAAGGCATCTGAGGTGTCCAAGGAGGAAGAGGAAGAAACTGAAGAAGAAGACGACTCCTTTTCCCATCTAGGGGGAGGAACGGACCCATTGGGACGTGTGTCCTGCCCCTCTCTGGACCCAGAGGGTTTAGCTCTGGTGTCTGGAGGAGGGGAGGGAGTTTGTCATCGTGGACGTATAGGAACCGGTACCGGCACCGTCATCGGAAGATGACTCTCCACCTCTCTGGCGAGCTGAGCCTTGGCCTCAGCCCACCAGGAGGCTAGAGTCTCCTGCAAATCCACCGGCAGCTGGGGTGGTGGTGGTGGAGGAGGAAGAAGAGGAGAGGGATAAGGGTATGGGTTATACCCATAGAGCAAGTATCCATAACCAGACGGTGGGAAGCCTGGCATCGGGTACTGCGGCGTCAGATACTGTGGTCCTGGGTAAGACGGTGTCGGATACAATGGGGTCGGGTACCCGGGAGTCAGGGGAGCTGCCGGTGCAGACGGCCCCGCGGGCGGGACTGGGGCAGAAGGCCCGGAGGGCAGAGGGCCCGGCATCGGGGCAGCATCCGGAAGCGGAATGTCGCCCGGAGTCGGCACTACTAGCGTCGGAGCTGGCGGCCGGGGTGCCAGCGTCCGGGGAGCCGAGGTCAGATCAGCAGGAGGTTGGTCTGACAGAGGTGGAACAGGGACCTCAGCGTCGCCCTAGGATGGAGGAGAAAAATCCCCGGGGTCGGGCTGAGGAGACTCGGGGTCCCTGAAGGGCAGCGAAGGCTGTGAGAAGCCGGGAACGACGGACGTGGGAGGGTCCAGTGTCGGCTCATCCGCTGTGCAGACGTCAGGCGGACCAACATGCATCTTGCCAGTGGGATCTGGGCGTCCGACTTAACGGAACCTTCGTCGGAGGCAGGCAGTGATGGAGGGGTGGCCTGGTCTGGCGGAGGAGGGGTCGCGCGCCCCCCCGAAGGGTCGGGCGACTTATCGACCCTCTCCGTGCGTTCGTCAGAGGAGTTGACGCCGCTTATTGGAGCCGCTCCTGCCGGTAGGTCATGGCCAAGGCTTTACCGGGGCGGAAGCTCAAGAGCCCGGAGGAGCCTGAGAGCAAGCCACAGACGGGCGGGCGACATCTCACCTTAGAAGCCTCTGGGTGGCTGTCGAGGAGCGGCCCCCGGGGAGACGGGACATTACTAATACACGACTCCCAAGGGAGTCGCGGTGGAGGAGGAGCCCTTGTGCCAGTGCTTTTCTTTGTCCTTTCTTTTGCAATGGCCTTCAGGGGAAGCTGACACCTGCTGAAGGTTTTGAGTTCTTTTTCCATGGAGCTCATCTTCTTTTTAAGAATGTGGGCTTCCAGGGACTGCTGCCGCCTTCTCCGGGTGGCCACGTTGAAACTCAGGCAGTGCTGGCACTTCTCTACTTGATGGTCAGGGCTTCGCCAAAAAAGGCACAGGGAATGGCCGTCCTTGTGCGGGAGTCGGGCGCTGCACGAGTCACACTTATTTTTGTGCTCAGAGGGTGTAGGGGATGGCATACACTGACGAATGACTGACGATTACTAAGAAAAAGCGAAAACTCGTAAAATAACTGACTTAAGGAGCCTCACAAGCAAAGAACTTTTTCAGAGGTGCCTGGGTACAGCTAACGCAGGAAAGAACTGAAGGCGGGCGTGAGGGACCATCCTTTATACCGACGCCTCCGACGCCGGTCACCTGACGTGGGGGCGGTCCCTTGTCAGGGACTGCTAGCTAGAAATTTTTCAGTGGGGTCCTGCCGCCTGCCGGCATCATTCCTATATGTAAAGAAAGAAAAGAAAGAAAGTCAGTGTGTGTTCTGTGCTGGGAAGGGTTCTTTATCAGTTTACTTTGCTAAACCAGTAGGAGGAGAGAGAGCTTAATTGGGGGTGTGGCTTAGACATTATAAAAGCAGGTGATTCAAATTACAACTTCCTGTTGCTAGCCTTGCTTGTAGAGCAGAAAGCACCTAACTAAAAGAAGCTACATTTTCTTATTAATTTAACACTTTTATCTTCGCAGGAGTCAGTGTCTGCAGAGATTAAGCAAACAGATACTTTATTAGAAGTAGAAGGGGTCTTATTTAGGGTTAAAAAAAAAAAAAAGAAAGTCAGTGGTGGAATTCAAGCATGCATGGGACAGTCATAAGGCAATTCTACGGGGTGGGGGTAGGAAGAAGAAGTAGGCTGCTGGTTAACTAGGATCTGCAGCTTATCCATTAGGTAGGGAAATGGGCAGACTAGGTGGGCCAAGCGGTCCTTATCTGCCGTCAAAATCTATGTTTCTATGTAGTGTGTGTTCTGTGCTGGGAAGGGTTCTGTATCAGTTTACTTTGCTAAACCAGTAGGAGGAGAGAGAGCTTAATTGGGGGTGTGTCTTAGACACTATAAAAGCATGTGACTCAAATTACAACTTCCTGTTGCTAGCCTTTTTTCTTTCTAACTGCCCTCCATCCCACCCACCCTAAGCCAGTTCTACTTTTATAGCCACTGGATTTGACTGTCAACAGGAACTTCCTGTTTGGCAGTAGGAAGGGAAGGATCATAGAGAAACATTGGTTTTGTTGTAAGAAGAGGAGAGAGTAAGCATCCAGAGAAACAGCAGAGGGGAGACAAAATAAGACATGATAGGAGTGGTGCAGTGCAATGGCTGTGGGGTGGCAGTGTTCCGGGAGACATTCTGGAGGCTGCGATGCTGCCCTATTTGCAGGCACCTCTCTGGTCTGAGAGAGGAGGTTGCCCGTCTCCAGGCTGACCTGGCTAGGATTCGGAAACCTCCTCCCCCACCCAGGGACCACCAGCACATGCCACTACCTCAGAGGTTGCCAAGAAAGAGGAGAGGCTGGACCAGGGTGGGCTCAAGGAGGGAGAGGGTGGTGGAACAGAGTTGCATCCCTCCAGCTGTACCACTCCACAATTCATTCGCTCTTCTGGTGGACAGTGGTTCCTCTACGGAGGCACCTGCAGTGGAGACCAAGGAGGATGCTGGGAACCTTCACAAAGGAGACCCACAGGAGGGTGGCATGGGACCCACAAGGGAAGGAAACAACTCCTGGTGGGGACTCAATCATAGGGGGTAGAAATGGGGAGGAAGGGAGAGGAGGTGGTGCCTCCTGCGCCACGGCTTGAGGGACAGGAAGCAAACCTCAGGATCGTTGGAGCAGCTGAACGAGGGAGGGGCTGGATGTCATTGTCCACCTAGGGACAAATGACCTGGCTAGGAATGGGATCAGCGCAGTGCAAGAGGGTTTGTAGAGTTGGGAAGGGGCCTTAGACAAGTAGCGCATACGGTAACCTTCTCGGAGGTGCTGCCTGTCTATGGCAAGGGAGATGTTAGGGCACTCCTCACAAGGGAATTCAATGAGTGGTTGAAAATCTGGTGTGGAGCCCAGGGTTTGGGCTTCATTGGGGACTGGGGATCACTTGGAGGGATGCAGACCTATACTGGTGCGACGGTCTGCATCTGTCAAGGGGGGGAACCAGGATCCTAGGTGAGAGGTTTAAATGCTTTGTTGGCAAGCATTTAAACTAGCCAAGGGGGGAGGCACTGAAAAGGAGCAGGGAAATCCCAGCCTCCCCCCACAAAACATGGTGATTAGTGAAGTAAACACCAAGGTACAGAACTTATTAGGGAGCACAACAGATTTAAATGTAAAAAAAGGCAAAGGCAGTAAGGACAGAAATGGGGCTAAAAGGGGTAAGGCTATCAAAAAGTGGAGGGTGATGAGTACCAATGCCCATAGTCTGTGTAACAAGCTCCTGAACTAGTGGCCTTGATGGAAGAGGGTGCCTGGATATTGTGGCAGTCACAGAAACATGGTACACAGAGAACCATGACTGCTATGTCAACATACCAGGATACACAATCTACAGGAGGGACAGGGAGGGTAAAGAGGAGGAGGAGTAGCTCTCATGTAAAGGAAGGGATCAAAGCAACAGAACTAAAGAGTAAACAGGGAGCAGATGAGGCACTTTGGGTCACCCTAGAGACAGGAAATGGCACCACAATCCGCATGGGGGTTGTATACAGACCCCCATCTCAGGGGGAGGGAATGGACAAGGAAATGATAGAAGGCTTTCTTAGAATGACAGAAAAAGGGGAGATATTGTTGATGGGGGACCTGAATATGCCAGATGTTAACTGGAGCACCTTTGCTGCAGGCACATCCAAGAGCAGGGTCATTCTTGATGCCCTACAGGGACATGCCTCAGACAGCTAGTATTGGAACCCACTCGGGAGGGAGCAATCTTAGACCTGGTACTCTCAAATGGGGACAGAGAAAGAATCTCAGATTTAGAAGTGGGTAGCTATCTGAGAACAAGCGACTACCAAACAGTGTGGTTCACGATAAACAGCCACAATCAAGCCAATACAAAGGCAAGAGTACTGGACTTTTGGAGGGCTGACACTGGAAAAATGAGAGAGTGCCTCAGAAAAGCACTAGCAAACAGGCAAGAAGGAGGGGTGCAGGAACAATGGGGAGTGATCAAAACAGCCATCATAGAGGCAACAAGCCTTTGTGTAAAGCAAATCAGTAAAACACAATGAAGGAAAAAAACGCTATGGTTCTCAAAAGAGGTGGCAGGGAAGGTTAAGGAGAAAAGGATAGCGTTCAGGAAATATAAGGAAACACAGGAGCAGGACAGAGAACTTTATCAGTTAAAGCAGAAAGAGGTTGGGAAGGCAGTCAGAATAGCAAAGGCCCAAACCGAGGAAAGGATACCCAATTCTTTTAAGAAGGGGGATAAGACCTTTTATAGGTACATTAGGGAGCAAAGAAAGACCAAAGGAGGGATACTGAAGCTTAATAAGGGGAGGGAATGTGGGTAGAGAGGGACAGTGAAAAAGCAGGGATACTGAACGAATATTTCTGCTGAGTATTCACAAGGAAGAGGAGGGGAGGTACCTAAACCAAACAAGAGAAACACTCTGAAGACGGGGTCGATACCCAGTCCATTTACAGAAGAAAGGGTTCAGAAAGAACTAATAAATTGAAGGTGGACAAAGCAATGGGGCCTGATGGGATTCACCCAAGAATTCTAAAAGAACTAAGGGTAGAACTAGCGACACCGCTGACTACTTTCTTTAACAAATCATGGAGGATGGTGGTACCCGAGGACTGGAGGAGAGCAGATGTGATTCTCTTCACAAAAGTGGGAGCAGGACAGAGGCAGGAAACTACAGACCAGTTAGTTTGACCTCAGTGGTAGGAAAATGATGGAATCACTTCTGAAGGAAAGAACTGTTGAGTACCTAGAGGCCAGTGGGGGCAGGACCCAAGGCAGCATGGATTCACGATGGGAGGTCGTGTCAAACAGATCTAATAGATTTCTTTGACTGGGTGACCAAAGTAGTAGACCAGGGAGGGGCTGTGGAATGGCCTACCTAGATTTTAGCAAGGCATTTGACACAGTCCCACAAAAGATTAATACACAAGATAGCCAGCCTTGGAGTGGGTCCCAAGGTGGTAGCCTGGATAAAAAATTGGCTAGACAACAGGACGCAAAGGTAGTAGTAAATGGAGTACACAGTGAAGAAAGGAGGGTTACTAGCGGGTACCGAGGGTTCAGCATTGGACCGGTCCTTTTAATGTCTTTATAAGTGACATTGCAGAGGAACTGAAGGAAAAGTATGTTTCTTTGCAGATGACACAAAGATCTGCAACAGGGTTGATACACAAGATGGAGTGGAAAAGGATGAGAAGGGACTTGCAAGGTTGGAGGAATGGTCAAATGTATGGCAGCTCAGATTCAATGCAAAGAAGTGCAAGGTAATGCACATGGGAAACAAAAACCCAGGGGAAGCGTACACAATGGGGGGTGAGATACTGACAACAGTAAAAATAGAAAGGGACCTGGGGGTAATTATATCAGATGACCTAAAGGTCGGCAAGCAATGTGAGAAGGCAGTACAGAAGGCTGGGGGGATACTGGGATGCATAGGAAGAGGCATCAATAGTAGAAAACAGGAAGTTGTTATCCCTCTGTACAGATAGTTGGTGAGACCCCATCTGAGTACTGTGTGCAGTTCTGGAGACCCCATCTCGCAAAGACATAGACAGAGGAGGCTGTCCAGAGGAGGGCAACAAAATGGTGCAGGGTCTGCACAAGAAGACATACAAAGAAAACTAAAGGAGCTTAATATGTATACCCTTGAGGAAAGAAGGGAGAGAGGGGACATGATAGAAACTTTCAAGTACCTCAAGGGAATCAACAAAGTCCAAGAGGGTAGCATCTTTCAGAAAAAGAGATGTGCAAGAACAAGGGGGCACAATTTGAAGATGGGGGGACGGCTCAGAGGTAATGTGAGGAAATATTTTGTCACAGAGAGGGTTATGGATGCATGGAACAGCCTCCCTGAGGAGGTTGTGGAGTCAAGAACAGTGGGGGAATTCAAGAATGCATGGGACAGGCATAAGGCAGTCCTAGTGGGGGGTAGGAGGAAGTAAGCTGTTGGTTAACTAGGATCTGCAGCTTATCTGTTAGGTAGGAAAATGGGCAGACTAGGTGGGCCAAGCGGTCCTTATCTGCCGTCAAATTCTATGTTTCTATGTTTGTCAACCCTAAAGGAAAAAAGTAGCTCACTCCCCAGCTGCTGGTGGTCTGACACTGAGCAAGGAAGGAGGAGGCTACTGAAGAATATAGGAAGTTACTGTCCTAGAACAGGAAGGGTGAGAGTTGTAAGGAGAGAAGAGAGTAAGCATACAGGGAAACAGGAGAGGGGACACAAAATAAGACATGATAGGAGTGGTGCAGTGCAATGGCTGTGGGGCGGCAGTGTTCCGGGAGACATGCTGGAGGCTGCGATGCTGCCCTATTTGCAGGCACCTCTCTGGTCTGAGGGAGGAGGTTGCCGTCTCCAAGCTGACCTGGTTAGGATTCGTGAAACCTCCTCCCCCACCCAGGGACCACCAGCGCACATGCCACTACCTCAGAGGTTGCCAAGAAAGAGGAGAGGCTGGACCAGGGTGGGCTCAGGGAGGGAGAGGGTGGTGGAACAGAGCTGCATCCCTCCAGCTGTACCTCTCCACAATTCATTCGCTCTTCTGGTGGACAGTGGTTCCTCTACGGAGGCACCTGCAGTGGAGACCAAGGAGGATGCTGGGAACCTTCACAAAGGCGACCCACAGGAGGGTGGCATGAGACCCCACAGGGGAATGAAACAACTCCTGGTGGGGGACTCAATCATTAGGGGGGTAGAAATGGGGGAGGAAGGGGAAAGGGAGGTAAGGTGCCTGCCTGGCGCCACGGCTTGGAGGGACAGGAAGTGAATCCTCAGGATCGTTGGAGCAGCTGCACGAGGGAGGGAGCTGGATGTCATTGTCCACCTAGGGACAAATGACCTGGCTAGGAATGGGATCAGAGCAGTGCAAGAGGAGTTTGTAGAGTTGGGGAGGGGCCTTAGACAAGTAGCGCATACAGTAACCTTCTTGGAGGTGCTGCCTGTCTATGGCAAGGGTGATGCTAGGGTACTCCTCACCAGGGTATTCAATGAATGGTTGAAAAACTGGTGTGGAGCTCAGGGTTTTGGCTTCATTGGGGACTGGGGAGCCACTTGGAGGGATGCAGACCTATACTGGTGCAATGGTCTGCATCTATCGGGGGGGGGACCAGGATCCTAGGTGAGAGGTTTAAATGCTCATTGGCAAGCATTTAAACTAGCCAAGGGGAGGCACTGAAAGGAGCAGGGAATCCAGCCTGCCCCCACAAACAACAGTAATTAGTGAGGTAAACACCAAGGTAGAGAAGTCATTAGGGAGCAGGACAGAAGTAAATGTAAAAAAAGGCAAAGGCAGTAAGGACAGGAATGGGGCTAAAAGGGGTAAGACCATCAAAAAGTGGAGGGTGATGAGTACCAATGCCTGTCGTCTGTGTAACAAGATCCCTGAACTAGTGGCCTTGATGGAAGAGGGCTGCCTGGATATCGTGGCAGTCACAGAAACATGGTACACAGAGAACCATGACTGCGATGTCAAGATACCAGGACACACAATCTACAGGAGGGGCAGGGAGGGTAAAAGAGGAGGAGGAGTAGCTCTTTATGTAAAGGAAGGGATCAAAGCAACAGAACTAAAGAGTAAACAGGAAGCAGATGAGACACTCTGGGTCACCCTGGAGACAGGAAATGGCACCACAATCCGCATGGGGGTTGTATACAGACCCCCATCTCAGGGGGAGGGAATGGACAAGGAAATGCTAGAAGGCATCCTTAGAATGGCAGAAAAAGGGGAGATATTGTTGATGGGGGACCTGAATATGCCAGATGTTAACTGGAGCACCTTTGCTGCAGGCACATCCAAGAGCAGGGTCATTCTTGATGCCCTACAGGGGGCATGCCTCAGACAGATAGTACTGGAACCCACTCCAGAGGGAGCAGTCTTAGACCTGGTACTCTCAAATGGGGATGGAGAAAGAATCTCAGATTTAGAAGTGGCTAGCCATCTGGGAACAAGCAACCACCAAACAGTGTGTTCACGATAAACACAGCCATACAATCAAGCCATACAAAGGCAAGAGTACTGGACTTTAGGAGGGCTGACTTTGGGAAAATGAGAGAGTGCCTCAGAAAAGCACTAGCAAACAGGCAAGAAGGAGGGGTGGAGGAACAGTGGAGAGTAATCAAAACAGCCATCACAGAGGCAACAAGCCTTTGTGTAAAGCAAATCAACAAAACACAACGAAGGAAAAAACCGCTATCGTTCTCAAAAGAGGTGGCAGGGGAGGTTAAGGAGAAAAGGATAGGATTCAGAAAATATAAGGAAACACAGAAGGAGAAGGACAGAGAACTTTATCAGTTAAAGCAGAAAGAGACTGGGAAGGCAGTCAGAATAGCAAAGGCCCAAACCGAGGAAAGGATAGCCAACTCTGTTAAGAAGGGGGATAAGACCTTTTATAGGTACATTAGGGAGCGAAGAAAGACCAAAGGAGGGATACTGAGGCTTAATAAAGGGGAGGGAATGTGGGTAGAGGGTGACAATGAAAAAGCAGGGATTCTGAATGAATATTTCTCCTCAGTATTCACAAAGGAAGAGGAGGGGGAGGTACCTAAACCAAACAAGAGAAACACTCTGAAGACGGGAGTCGATACCAGTCCATTTACAGAAGAAAGGGTTCTGAAAGAACTAATAAAATTGAAGGTGGACAGAGCAATGGGGCCTGATGGGATTCACCCAAGAATTCTAAAAGAACTAAGGGTAGAACTAATGACACTGCTGACTACTCTCTTTAACAAATCATGGGAGGATGGGGTGGTACCTGAGAACTGGAGGAAGGTGGATGTGATTCCTCTTCACAAAAGTGGGAGCAGGACAGAGGCAGGAAACTACAGACCAGTTAGTTTGACCTCAGTGGTAGGTAAAATGATGGAATCACTTTTAAAGGAAAGAACTGCTGAGTACCTAGAGGCCAGTGGGGCACAGGACCCAAGGCAGCATGGATTCACGATGGGAAGGTCGTGTCAGACGAATCTAATAGATTTCTTTGACTGGGTGACCAAAGTAGTAGACCAGGGAGGGGCTGTGAACATGGCTTACCTAGATTTTGGCAAGGCATTCGATACAGTCCCACACAAAAGATTAATACACAAGCTAGCCAGCCTTGGAGTGGGTCCCAAGGTGGTAGCCTGGATAAAAATTGGCTGACAACAGGATGCAAAGGGTAGTAGTAGTAGTAAATGGAGTCCACAGTGAAGAAAGGAGGGTTACTAGCGGGGTAACGCAGGGTTCAGTACTGGGAATGGTCCTTTTTAATGTCTTTATAAGTGACATTGCAGAGGAACTGGAAGGAAAAGTATGTCTCTCTGCAGATGACACAAAAATCTGCAACAGGGTTGATACACCAGATGGAGTGGAAAGGATGAGAAGGGACTTGGCAAGGTTGGAGGAATGGTCAAATGTATGGCAGCTCAGATTCAATGCAAAGAAGTGCAAGGTAATGCACCTGGGAAACAAAAACCCAGGGCAAGAGTACACAATGTGCGGTGAGATACTGACAACAGTAAAAATGGAAAGGGACCTGGGGGTAATTATATCAGATGACCTAAAGGTGGTCAAGCAATGTGAGAAGGCAGTAAGGAAGGCTGGTGGATACTGGGATGCACAGGGAGAGGCATCAATAGTAGAAAACAGGAAGTTGTTATCCCTCTGTACAGACAGTTGGTGAGACCCCATCTGGAGTACTGTGTGCAGTTCTGGAGACCCCATCTCCGCAAAGACATACACAGAGTGGAGGCTGTCCAGAGGAGGGCAACCAAAATGGTGCAGGGTCTGCACCAGAAGACATATGAAGAAAGACTAAAGGAGCTTAATATGTATACCCTTGAGGAAAGGAGGGAGAGAGGGGACATGATAGAAACTTTCAAGTACCTCAAGGGAATCAACAAAGTCCAAGAGGGTAGCATCTTTCAGAAAAAGAGATGTGCAAGAACAAGGGGGCACAATTTGAAGATAGAGGGAGGACGGCTCAGAGGTAATGTGAGGAAGTATTTTTTCACAGAGAGGGTTGTGGATGCATGGAACAGCCTCCCTGAGGAGGTCGTGGAGTCAAGAACAGTGGGGGAATTCAAGAATGCATGGGACAGACATAAGGCAGTCCTAGTGGGGGGTAGGAGGAAGTAAGCTGTTGGCTAATTAGGATCTGCAGCTTATCTGTTAGGTAGGAAAATGGGCAGACTAGGTGGGCCAAGCGGTCCTTATCTGCCGTCAAATTCTATGTTTCTATGTAATTACTTACTGCAAGAGCCCTCTCGAAGTAAGATCTTGCTCTCCAGGATGTTGATGTGAAGATTCTCCTCTGTTGGAGACCAAGAACCTTGCGTTGTGTGATCCCCCAGATGAGCTCCCCAACCCATACTGGAAGTATCTGAAGTGAGGGTTTGGAAAAGAGCCTTGAAGTGGAAGGAGGCCCCCACCAACAAGTTGGTGAGATCCTGCCACCAGAGGACAACTTTCTGTAAGCTGTTGGAGATCATGACCAGCTGGTCCATGTTGTCCAACCATTGATCCCACTGAACCAAAAGAGAACACTGGGCAACCTTCATTTGCAGCCTGGCCAGGGGACAGTTGGAATGGTAGCTGCCATAATACCCAAAAGACGAAGCACGATGCGAGCTGGGGTCCAAAACTTGGACACCAAGGTGGCCTGTGAGACCAGGGTCTCCGCTCGGTCTAGTGGTTGGAAGGCTTTGCTCTGGACTGTATCCAGCACCACTCCAATAAACTGGGGGCGCTGGGAGAATACCAATTTGGATTTCGGTAGCTTGACCGAAATTCCCAGGTGGGAAAACAGATCCAGAGTGAAGGACAGGAACTCCTTCAGGCTGTCCGGGGATGGGGCTGAAAAGAGCCAGTCGTCCAGGTATGGGAACACATATATGCCAATGTGGCAGAGGAACGCCGCTACCATTGCTAGGCACTTGGTGACAACTCGAGGTGCTGAGGACAGGCCAAAAGGGAGTGCCTTGAACTGGAAATGGTTCTCCAGAAAGGAGAACCGGAGAAAGCAGCAGTGGGCCGGGAGGATAGGGATATGAAGGTAGGCATCACGCATATCCAGAGAGCACAGCCAGGTGTTTCACAGGAGCAGGGGTAATAGTCCCTGGAGAGTCAGCATGCGAAACTGCTTGTACTCCACAAAGTGGTTTAGCATGCTGAGGTCTAGGATAGGTCTCAAGGTTCCCCCATCGTTTTTGGAACTAGGAAGAAGTGGGAGCAAAATCCCCTTCCTATTTGACACAGAGGAACGGGCTCTTTGGCAGCTTTTAGGAGTACAGCCCGAATCTCTTGATAAACAATGGGGATCTGACCCGACTGGTAGGAAGACCTTCCCAGAGGATTTGCTGGAGGAATCTCCAGGAACTTGATGGAGTGATCTCTTTGTATGAGCTGCAACACCCATACATCTGCGGTGACAGCCTTCCACCCTGCCAGGTGGAGGCCAAACCTCCCTCCTGCCAGTTCCTCCATGGGAGAAGGAGGAAACGAGAGGGTGAAAAGCGACTCAGAACGCGGAGGGAAGGGGAGCCATAGCTCCTGAGGCCACCTTAGCAAATCTGGCCTGAGGAGGTTGTGCTCCTGAGCCAGTGGCACAACGTTTTCCTTGATGTTTAATCTGGTTCCGATTTTCTTTTGCGACAAAAGGGCTGCTTCTTCTGACCTGAACGTTACACGGAGTGTACGTCTCTTAAGGACCTACCACTCTCCTGCAGCCCAGTAATAATATCTTTAGTATCATCGCCAAAGAGAACAGGACCCCTGAAAGGCACGTCCGAAAGAGTGGACTGTATGTCCTGTGCCAAACTTGCTAGGCACAGCCAAGCTGGACGCCTAAGGCAGATACCCGAGGCCACAGCCCGAGCCTCAGAGTCCACTGAATCATATATGGCTCGAAGTGCGTGCCGGCAGGATGACTTATTCATCCTCACTTTCTCCAGTAACTTGGCCCTGAGTTGCTTGTCAGGGACATCCTGAAGATCCTTCTCTAACTCCAAGAGTGAGGACTTCTGGAATGCCACAATGTGTAAGATGTAATTAAGTGACCGAATAGTACAGGTGGTCGAGGCGTAAATCTTTCTGCCATATTGGTCCAGCTGTTCCGAGTCCTTGTCTGGAGGAGAGGAGCTGAGATGTTTCGGTTGAGCTGAGCGGTCATGGTCAGCTGTGATGTCCATGGAGTCAGCCTTTGCTTGCGAAGTGAGGTGGGAGATCCCTGCCAGGGGAAAGTAGGATCTATCCACTTTTCTTGATACTGCAGGGATAAAAGACGGCTACTACCATATAGTGGATGCAAGATCCTCATGTGGTCCTATCCACGGGGGAACAGTGAGAGGGTCCACAATAGCAAGCTCTAGATGCTCAGCTAGTCTTTTACATTGAGGATCTAGTTCCTCTGATGGCCAGCCCGAAGCCTTTTGACTAGTCCATAAGAGCTCCCCAAAAGAAGGGTCCTCTGGGGGGGATTTGGGGAACTCTTTAGGTAGAGGCTCAACGGGAGAACAGTGTTCTGAATGGTCACTGTCTGAGTCCTTGTCTGACTCGGGGGATTCCAGTCTGCTGGGCAGAGGGATCTACTCCAACGTCACCCACTGGGAGTGAGCCTGAGGCACGGACAGAGGGCACTGGACTAGGGGGGCAGGGCCCCTGGAAGAGGGGTGCCCCCTTGAGATTGGGACTGTTTTAGCTCAGTGAGGAGCTGCGTCCTGGCATCCTGCCACCACGCCGGTACGGCATCACAGTCAGTCGGCCGAGGTGGAGGATGTGGTGGAGGAGGCGAAACCCGGAATACTCAGGGTGTGATGGGTAGCTTGGGGGGGGGGGCCAGCATGGCTACTGGTAATCCAAACCCCCCGGCGAAGGGCATCCAGGCATCGGGTATCCGAACAGTGGATAGCCTGGCGTCGGGTAACCTGACATCAGGTAGCCTGACGTAGGGTGGCCCGGCATCGGCGGGTAACCCGGAGTATGTGGGTAACCCAGCGCTGGCGGCACAAGGCCTGGCGGCGGGTCGCCCGGCAGCGGAAAGTGGGGTTCAGGCCTTGGGAAACCACCAGAGGGGCCAGCAGGAGGCACTGAAGGCCCAGCCAGGGGAGGTGCCGAAGGGCCGCTGGACAGCGGCAAAGGATCAGGCGACGGGCCTGAGGGTCCCAAAGGAGGAGGGTCCATGCCTTTAAGTCCCAAGTCCAGCGATGGGTCCCTGCGAAGGAGGGGATCTAGCGGTCGGATAGACCCTGGCGAAGGAGGGAGCTCCGGGAGGGACCCCAACGACAGGTCTGGAAGCGTTCCTGAAGGAAGAGAAAGGTCGGGAATGGGTGGCGAATCCCTGGGAGTGGAAACCGGCAGGGATGAGGGTTCCTCTATGAGCACACTCGTCCTAGAGTCGGGGTCCACAAAGGAGCCCGACAGGAGAGTAGTAGTGGCTATGCGGTCGATGGAGGTTCCGTCGGCCGACTTATCAGTCGCGACAGGGCTGGCAGCGGAAGGAAAACCACGGTCAGGATGACTGGTCAGGACCGGGCGCCAGTGATGGAGTCAGGGGCCGGCTTATCGGCAGTGCTGCTAGTGGGAGAATGCAAAAGGACCTCTAAATAGGCGACCCCCGGCTGCCCGCTCATCTTGGCAGCAGGGGAAGAGGGCGTTCGACCCGCCGGAGCGGACGAAGGCCCAGGAAGAGTGGTATTCACGGTTGTAGAGGAGGAGGACGCACTCTGGTCATCGACCGAAGGAAGGCTGGTTCTATACCAATGGGACAGGCTTCTCTCCCAGCGCTTCTCCTTGTCCTCCTTCTTTTTCTTCTTTTCTGGGGCCAGTGCCGACAATTTCACCCTAAGCTCCTGAAGCTCCTTTTCCATCGAAGCTAGCTGCTAAGTAAGAAGCTGTGCCTCGAGGGGCAAACTGCAACGGGTCCAGTTGGCCTGGTTAAAGCCCTGACAAACAGCACACTCAGCAGAGTTCTGCTTGTGCCCCAGGTAGAGGAGGCAGCAGGAGTGGTTGTCCCTGTGTGGGATTTGGGAGCCGTACTTGGTCCAGTTTTTCTTTAAGCAAGACAATATACACCGCAGGTGATGAAGAAAAATTTACAACAGAAAGAGATGATAAAATGTCAAATTAAGCAGGGCGACTGATCACTGTTATACCGCGTCTGACAGACGAACTGGTGCGACGGTGGGATAGAATAGGAAGGCAGACGTGGAACCGCCCCCTTTTATAGTCGGGCTGACGTCGCGTCACCTGATGATGGGGGCGGTCCCCACTGATGATTGCTAGCTACAAGTTTGCCGTGTGGACCTGATGACAGGGGGTGCAGTCCTATACGTGAGAACCTACTGCAGGAACCCTCTCGAAGTAAGATGTACAATTCCGTAAGAACTTACCATAAAAGTAGATCTTCGAGAGAGGCTCTTGCAGTAGATACTCATATAAAGGACTAAGACGCCAGGCGCTAGGACCACATGGAAAAACTTCTAGCTAGCAGTGTCTGCAACGGGACAGCCCCCAAAGTCACGTGACTGATGTCAGCGAGGCACTGTATAGGGAGCAGTCCTCAAGCCCTCCCTCCAGTTCTCCTGCCGGACACCTAGAAAGGTGCGACAGGAGAGTGGGCTCCTGCAGCTAAAAGCAATTACAGGAGAAAGAGTAGAAGAAACCCAGGAAGCAGGTGGGAGGGAAAGCAGTACCTAATGCAAGAGCCTCTCTCAAAGACCTACTGTCATGGTAAGTTCTTACGTAACTGTACTATCTTACTTCGAGAGGGCTCGTCCAGTCAGTACTCACATATAGGACTGAGTCCCAAGCAGTAACCTGAGACAAGTCTGAGACATGGGAGAGGAATGGGTTGGCAGAAAAAACAAGGTACTCATGATAAGAGTCCTTGCAGAACAGAAAAGCCAAAGCCCGCTCTGCACCTTGAAGCAATGTCCAAACCGTAATGTTTGGTAAAGGTACGGACAGAACTCCAAGTTGCAGCTGCACAAATGTCTGCGGCTGAAACATTCCTGAAACAAGCAGTAGAAGCAGCCACGCCTCTGATTAAATGACTTTTGACCTCCCCCGGAAGAGCTTTGTGGTACTTCTTCATACCAGAAGGTAATGCAGTTTGCCAACCATTGGACAAATACTGTTTTGAAACAGCGGCGCCCTCTCTTTCGGGCACAAAGAAAGCAAACAATTTCAGTTTTAAGGATAGGCTTCATCCTGTTCGTGTAGCACCGAAGAATTCTGTGTACATCCTGAGTGTGCAGTTCTTCACCCCAGTTGGAGTGCTCCGGGGTAGTACACTGGAAAGTCAAGTGACTGGTTCAAGGTGGATTCTGATACCACCTTAGGTAAGAACTTCAGATTGATTCGTTGAGCCACCTGGTTTCTGTGAAAATTCAAGTAAGGTATCTTACACATTAGGGCCTGAAGCTCGGAAACCGTCTGAGCCAAAGTGATGGCCACTAGGAAGAGCACTTTCCAGGAAAGGTAGCACATCTCAGAACTCGCTGCTGGCTCAGAAGGAGGCAATGTGAGTTTCTCTAGGATGAAATTCAAGTCCCAAGGTGGAGCAGGGCCCTGTACTGGTGGTTTTAAATGGAAGATCCCCTTTAAGAAGGTTTTGGATACCACTAGATGGGCCAGAGTCCTGCTTCCCACAGGGATGTGGTAGGCAGAGATGGCAGATAAATGGACTTTCAAAGACGAGTAACTAAGACCCAGATTGTAGACATGCAGCATGTAATCTAAGACCTGTGTGACTGAGAAGAATAAAGAGTCTAGCCCCTTCGAGTCTGCCCATATGGAAAACCTTTTTCATTTCCTGGCATAAGAGGCTCTCGCGGAAGGCTTTCTGGCCTCCACCAGAATTTGTGCTACCCTCGGGGAGACCCCAAAATGTGCCACAGCTATGTCACTAGGTGCCATGCATACAAATGATGGGACCCGAGACCTGGATGTACCAGGGTCCCTGCTCCTATGTCAAGAGATCTTGAGAGAATGGCAGTGGAAATGGAGGCTCCACTGACAGTTGTTGCAGTAGAGAAAACCATATTTGTCTCAGTCAGAAGGAAGCAATAAGAATCATTCATGCTCCTTCTGCCTGAAGTTTCATTAGTACTCTCAAACAATGGAAGTGGAGGGGAAGGTGTACATGAACCTCCCCTTCCAGCACAGAGACAGCGAGTCTCGCCAGAAAACACCACGCCCTACAGCGAGCAGAAGGTTGGTAGTTTTGCATTGAGTGGGGAGGCGAACAAGTCTATTTGTGGTCTTCCCCACCTTCCAAAGTTGTCGTCTATCACTCACTGTTTGTGCTCCCACTCGTGTGCACTGGCTTGTGTACGGCTGAGTGCGTCTGCCAGGACATTTTCAATGCGTGGCACGTGGACTGCTGTCAAATGAATGCTATGGTTAGCTGCCCAGTACCACACTCTCATTGCTTCCTGACAAGAGGGAATGAGCGGGTTCAACCCTGTTTGTTCGTGTACCAGACTACGCACATGTCTGTCTGAATCATGAGTTGACCAGGTTGGATGAAGTGTTAGAAAGCCTTTAGAGCGTTCAACACTGCCCTCATCTCAAGTACACTGATATGAAGGGACAGTTTGTCGTGGAACCAAGGACCCTGTTTCCTGTGGTTTCCCAAGTGCACTCCCCCATCCCAGGCCTGAGGCATCAGTCATCAGGGTTTGGGACAGAATGTCTGAGCAGAATGGGGAATCCTTGGAGAGACTGTCCTGGTTTTGCCACCACAAAAGGTCCTGAGCCACTGGGTCTGAGACCAGGATCTTGTGGTTTAGACTGTCTGATCTCTCGTCCCACTGCACTCTAACGGTCCACTGAGAGACACTCATGTGTAGTCTGGCTAAGGGGACTGAAGAGATGACCGCAGCCATGAGCCCAAGCAGTAGAAGGATTGACCTGGCTGGTATCCTTCTCTGTAATGCTAATAGGCATGCCTATTGCTGTAATGTTGCCATCCAACACTGCGGCAGGAAGGCCATGCCCTGGACTGTGTCCCATACTGCTCCAATAAATTGGAGCTGTTGGGTAGGAAAAAGGTGGGATTTGGCATTTTTTTTTTTTATTTATTTTAGCTTTTTGTTGATCGGGTAAGTGCACTAGACAAATCCTATTTTCAGGCACGACCCGGGGGAGGGGGATACAGATGAATGCCAACCGACCTTGACCCAGATTAAGCTGTTGGTGGTATTTTTAGTGAATGAGGGAAATTTAGCCAGGACACCGGGGAAATTCCTCTACTCTTTTCAATAAGTGCCATGGGATCTTTAACATCCATCTGAACTACCACCAATCCAGGCAGATGGGACCTCGGTTTAACGTCTCATCCGAAAGACGGCACCTCAGAAGTGCAGCACCCCTCTCATGCTGCACTACAGTGTCAGTACTGGGATATTAACCCAAGTGCCAGATGTGGGAACTGAACCCACAGCCCTCTGATCTCCCGGCCTCAGAGGCGAGTATGCTACCTACTGAGCCACTGACACTGCATGGTTGACTGTAATGTCCAGCCGTTGAAAAACATCCAGGGAAAGGGCCAAAGGGTTGGCCAGAGTGTCTCTCGACGGAGCTGAAATCAGCCAATTGTCGAGGTATGGGAATACCTGTACCCTGCCTACGTAGAAAAGCTGCCACCACTGCAAGGCACTTAGTGAACACTCTGGGTGCCAACAACAAGGCCAAAGGGGAGAGCTTTGAACTGAAAATACTCTCCCTGAAAAGAAAATCAGAGGAATTTGCAGTGTGGCTGAAAAATCGGGATATGCAGGTAGGCATCCTGCTTGTCCAAAGCGCGGAGCCAATGACCCTTTTGTAATAAAGGAAGTAGGATGGGAAGAGACAACATTCTGAACCTTTTGTATTCCACAGAGGTTCAGGGAGCTCAGATCAAGAACGGGTCTGAGACTGCCTGTCTTCTAGGGTACCACGAAGAAATGCGAATAGTACCCATTCCCTTCATGTTGTTTTGGAACTGGCTCAATTGCTGCCTTTGCCAGCAGGGAGCTTATTTCCTCTCTTACGAGGGTATGTGATGAGGTGGGTAGAATGAGTGACCGAGGGAATTTTTTGGTGGTCTCCCTGTGAATTCTATTGTGTGCCCTTTTGCCACCAAATGCAGCATCCATTAATGTGTTGTGATTTTCTCCCATTCTGGAAGGTGGAGGGAGAACCTTCCCCCCTACCAGTTTCTCTAGAAAAGTGGTCCAGTGGAAGTAGGAGGATGAGACAGTCAGGAGGCAGGGAGGAGGCTGCAATGCCCAAGGCCTTTTGGGATTTGGCCAGGGGAGCTCTACTGGCCGAAGGTGCTTAACGTTTGTTTTGGCGTTGTTTTTGCAGTTCTCTTTGCTGATGACAATGTTCTCTCCAAAATGGATGCTTTTGTTTCTGGGGTGACTTGTACATAAATTGTACAGAGTGCAAGGCTTTGCCCTTGTCCTGTAAATCAGTTATGATGTCCTTGACATCTACCCTGACCAGAACTGAGCTTTTAAAGGGGGCATCCTGTATGGCTGTCTGTACTTCAGGTGCCAGGCCTGAGATCCTAAGCCAACCCTGGCTTCGGAGACTGATGGCTGACTCCGAGTCTCTACCAGCAGCATCTACCACATCATAGGTAGCTCTCAGCATATGTATGCATGCAGATCTAGGTGACCTGACTAGATCTGCCATTTCTCCTTTCGACGCTGAGTCTTGGAGGGATTCTATTTTGGACTCCAGCTGTCCTAAGACTGATTTTTGGTAATCCCCATGTGGGCGACATAAATTAATGCCCTAATCCCCAGTGTGGAAGAAAAAAAACAGGTTACTCACCTGTAATAGTAGTTCTAGGAGTGATATATGTTGTTCATCCACACTCCTTGGCATGTCCCTTTCCACTTTAAGAACAGCCGGAAGTCTTCAAGCTGGCTCCTCCCACCCACCCCGGTGGTATATACCTTGGCTCCACCCCATGACGCCAGATCTTAGCCCGCTGGAAGCCAGGTGTTGTGCGACCGCAGCCGGAGATGTCGGGTGGGTCCATGTGGATGAACAACATATACCACTCCTAGAACTACTGTTACAGGTGAGTAACCCGTTGTTCTAGGATCATGGATATGTTGTTCATCCACACTTATTGGCAGACTCCTAGCAGTTCTCTGGGAGGCAAGGCGCACACCCCCTCTATACTTACTTGGGAAACAAGAGATTGGAGAACTGAGGCCCCAAAACCAGCATCCCAGTGTGACTCAAGGTCGATGTGGTAGTGGGTGATGAATGTGTTGTCTGACTTCCAGGTAGCAGCCCGACAGACTTCCTGGATAGGGATGTACCTGGAAGCAGCCACTGATGCAGCAGTATGGTGGGTAGAATGAGCTCTTATCCTTCTGGGAGCCTCCACGCACGCCAACTCATAGCACAGACCTATGCATGATGTAATCCAACTTGCTATGGTCCGCTTCGCTGCAGGTCTGCCAGAAGCGGCTTCAGCATAGGTGACAAACAGCTGGCGAACCTGTCCCTGAATTTCCGCCGTTCTCTCCTTGTAATAGGAGAGAGCAAGTCTCAGGTCCAAAGTACCTGTACTCGGCGTCCGAGGTGTAATTAGGGTAGTATACCGGCAGAGTCAACACCTGGTTAAGGTGGAACTCTGACACCACCTTCGGAAGGAATTTCGGGTGGGGGCGCAGGACAACTTTGTCCCTGTGGAAGACCAGATAAGGGGAGTCCACCGAAAGCACCTGAAGTTCCCCTGTAGGACCTGCAGGGACAGCATCCTGAATCTCTTCAGGGAACTGAGGTCGAGAATCAGCCTCACGTCTCCTGACTTCTTTGGTAACAGGAAGAAGTGTGAATAGTCACCTGTTCCCTCAAGAGGAAGGGGAACGGGCTCTATCGCCTCCTTCAGCAAAAGTGCTGAAATTTCTTCCTGAACCAGAAGAAAATGCTCCCGACAGTACGATGACCTTGGGGTAGGGTTTTGAGGAGGTTTCCGAAGAAACTCTATTGAGTGTTCTTCTGCGATCAGCTGGAGCACCCAGGCATCTGAAGTTATCCTCTCCCAACCCGGGAGGTGGAGGAAAAACCATCCTCCTACCGGTTCCTCTGAAGGCTCCAGAGGCTGTAGGAGAGGAAAAGAGTCAAGTGGTGTGGGGCAGCACCGCGGCTGTAGCCCCCGCTGCCTTTTTGGGCGGTGGGGGCTTGGCAGCCGGAGGGGCCCCGTGTTTATTGGCCCGGTTTCACTGGGGTTTCGCCTTTTGCCGATTCCGCCTGCGAAAGGGACAACGCTGCATTTGGGGGGATCGCACATGGAGTCCACAGACTTCAGTGCAGTCCCCTTCTCCTGCAGATCGGTGAAAATGTCCTTGACATCACCACCAAACAGCACCGAACCCCGGAAGGGCGCTCCTTGAATAGCGGACTGCACTTCCGGGACCAACCCTGACACATGGAGCCAGGCTTGACGCCGTAAGCCTATGGCGAAAGCCAAGCTCCTACCAGCAGTGTCGACTGCATCGTATGTGGCACAAAGCATGTGCCGACTGGCCGAACGTGCAGAGCGGACAAGGCAGCCACTTCCTGTTTAACCTGAGAGTCAGGAAGGGAGTCCAATTTGGATTCCACCTCACTAAGAATCGCCTTCTGGTAATTCCCCAAGAGACTGACATAATTCAGGGCCCTAATACCCAAAGTGGAAGAAACAAAGATCTTCTTACCATACTGGTCCAGAAGAAGGGATTCTTTGTCAGGTGGAGACAAGCACAAATGCTTCGGGTCAGCTGACCGACTGTGAGCAGGGCAAATCACAACCAAGTCAGTTCAAGGGTGAGAACTCAGAAAATCAACACCTTCGGGAGCCTGATACAGCCTGTTCGACTTTTGAGGAAGAGGGGCTAAAGCCGATGGCTGCTTCCAAATAGTGGAAACAAGATCAGAATGAGGCTAAATCCAGGGTGGCACCAAGGTCAAAGCTGTCTCGGGCAGATCCAGGTGCTCAGCGAGTTTCTTACACTGTGGATCCGGCTCCAAGGAACGCCATTTATGCACCTCCTGGATTTTGCACAGCAACTACGTGAAGGAAGGATCCTCTGGAGGAGACTTCAGAGGAGTCCTAGGCCTGGGCTTAGTCAGAGAGCATGGCTTGTCGTCCGGTTCGGAACAACCATCGGAGTCATCCGAGGAGGAAGAAGAAGATCCTTCTCCAGGTGTGGGGGAGGAACAGACCCCTTGGGGAGCCCTCAGGGAAGCGTGTCCTGCTCCGCCCTGAACCACAGGGCTCGCCCCTCGTGTCTGGAGCAGGGGAGGGAGTCTGTCGTCACGGACGTACGGGAACCGGAACCGTCACCAGGAGATGACTCTCCACCTCTCTGGTGAGCTGAGCCTTGGCCGCAGCCCACCAGGAGGCCAGAGCCTCCTTCAAATCCACCGGCGGCTGAGGGGGCGATGGAGGAGGAGGAGGGGAATATGGATACTCAGTGTACCCGTAAGGCACGTATCCATAACCCGACAGTGGGTAACCTGGCGTCGGGTAGTGAGGCACCGACTATTGCGGCGTCGGACAGGCCGGCATCAGGTACTGGGTCGTCGGATACTGCAAACCCAGGTAAGACGGCATCAGATACGATGGGGTCGGATACCCGGGAACCGGGCGGTCTGACAGAGCAGACGGCCCGGTGTTGGAGCGGCACCCAGGAGAGGGATGTCGCCAAGCGTCGGCAGGACTGGCGTCAAGGACGGCGTCTGGGGAACCGACGGCAGGTCATCCGGCCCAGCGGGAGGACGGCCTGATGGGGGTGCAGTAGGAACCTCGGCATCGCCCGGGGATGGAGGACAAAAATCCCTGGGGTCAGGCTGAGGAGACCCAGGGTCCCCGGAGGACAGCAAAAGCTGCGGAAGCAGGGAACAGCGGATGTGAGAGGGTCCGGTGTCGGCTCAGCAACCGTGCGGGCAAGCCACCGTCTGACTTATCAGCGGAGTCCGGGCAGACGCCAGAGGAGACGATGACCGACTTAGCGGACCCATCGGCCGAGGCAGGTCACGAAGGAGGAGCGGCCTGGTTGGACAGAAGAGGGGCCGTGCGCCACCCGGAAGGGTCGGGCGACTATCGACCGTCTTCATGCAGGCGTCAGAGGAGCCGACGTCCGGTTTAACGGAGCCGCTCAAACCAGTAGGCCGCACAGTGATAGCTTTACCGGGAGCGGAGGCCTCCAATAGTCTGGAAGCACCCGACGGGCCACAGCACGAGCCAGACGGGTGGGCCACCGCTGCCTTGGAAGCCTCCAAGACGGCCGTCGGCGAGCGGTCCCCTGGAGGGGACATTATCTGAAGCATGGCAACTCCAGCCGAAGTCACGGTGGATGAGGAGCCCTTGTCTCGGTGCTTCTACTTGTCCTCCTCCTTTCAATGGCATCGGGGGAAGTGGACGCCTGCCGGAGCTTTTTCAACTCCTTCTCCATGGAGGACATTTTCTTCTTAAGGATGTGAGCCTCCAGGGACTGCTGCCTCCGTCTGCGGATGGCAGCGTTGAATTTAAGGCAGTGCTGGCACTTCTCCACCTGATGGTCCGGGCCTCGACAGAAGAGGCACTGGGAATAGCCGTCCTTGTGCAGGAGTTGGGCGCCGCACAAGTCTCACTTACTTTTGTGCTTGGAGGTGTAGGGGACGACATACACCAACGAAAGCCTGACAATTTGGTTGAATAATTTGAAAAAATGATGGTAAAAACTACTGACGACAGCTGACGAGCGTTGAACTTTACCGCGAGGCGCTGACACGAGCCAATGGCGGGAAAGAACTGGAAGGCAGGTGTGGGGGACCGCCCCTTTATACTGGTATTGCTTGTTGTCAATCACCTGATGTGGGGGCGGACCCCGCCAGAGACTGCTGGCTAGAAATTTTTCCGCAAGCTCCTGATGCCTGCCGGCATCAGTCCTATATGTAATTACCTACTGCAAGAGCCCTCTCGAAGTAAGATCTGCCAGTTCTGAAAGAAACCTCATCCTTTCCCTCTCTGAAGATTAGCATGGGCTGGCCTAGTTCTACTTGTGTAGGAAGCTTCAAGAGACTTCTTCACCTGCTGTGTAAACAGGTAAATGCTGTTGAATAGAACATTCTCAGCCTGCTGACTGGACATCTTGTGAAAATCCAGAAGTATGAGGCCAGAAGTGGCTTGCGGCAGCAGAGTGAAATGCAGAGTCATAGGCGTGCATAGCTTCCTAAAGCTGATGACTGCTAAACAGAATGCCATGAGAACAGTGTGCAGGATCTCTTATTTAGTCTCAGAGTCAGGCAAAGACTATGAGAGACTTACGTGATGATCAAAGAGTATATTCATATTTGGAAAAATGCCCTTGGTAGCTTGGAGTGATCATGCCCTGGGTAGCAACAGCACAGTGCCCTCCTGGGGTCAGAATGGCTTAGAGAATAACAACAGCATCAGCTACAGGCTGAGAGACATACACTGGTCTGTCCTTGGGGCAATGTACAGTACTTTCTATACGTCTGCCTACAGACTGACGGAATAGAAGCAGCTATTCCAACTGCATCCGACAGGGTTTCAAATGATGGAGGAATACGGGAAACTAAACTGACTGGCATGGTACAGACATTAAACCACTGAAGAGGGAGATGTTTACCTGGGTGAATAGCTGAAGACTTGATATTAAGTGCAGAATGCAATTTTTTTTTTTTAAAACACATCATGGAAAGTCAAATTCTCCAGGGGTACAGGAGGAGGGTCTAGGTCCAAAGAGTCCAGGCTAAAGAAAGACTAATCATCACCACCCTCAGAAATAATGAGTTCAAGGTCAGCCCCCCCACCCCCAAGGATCAGGCAGGGGAATGGATCACCAAGTTTCCCCAATCCAGAATGAGGCCTAAGCAACACCGGTGACACTGGCCCCAATTTACAAGAAGCAAGCGTCAAAGGCGGTGCCACAGCCAGAACGTAACCTGGTGCCAGAATGCTGGCACCAGTAAAGGCCCAGTAACACTGAAGGGTGCATCCAGTAGGACAGGATATGGGGCTGTTCTCAAAGCCAAATGATCTACTCGGCTCAAAGGCCCCGCCTGCGGCACCAGTGCCACTAACCCTGAAAAGCTAGGGGCCGATTCAGCAGGCAGAGGCAAATGAGCCAGACACTGCACCCACAACTCCATAAGAGCTGCCATGTGGAAGAACTGCCAACCGCAGTTCCCACTAATAGACAGGGAAGGACTCCGGGCCAGAAACCTCTACCTCCCATGAACAGAAGCTTCCAGTGACACCAACAGTGCCAGTGAGGGTCTTCTGCTCCAGGACATCGAGGACTTCACAGCACACCTTGCAGAGGATGACTACAGGCAGAGGGAGGAAGAAGTCGAGGCCAAGCGGCACCACCACCCCAACAGTGATAGGGAACAGGTCCACTTTTCTTCTGTGTTCCCTGGAGGACTGTTCTCCTATTGGATCAATGTTGTATGCTTAATCGAGGCACTTCCACATAACTGCTGCAGGAACAGGAATAGAAGGAGGGTGCAAATCACAAAACGGGGTGTATGCACGGTAATGCACTCCACTCATTCTTCCCAGGCAGAGGGTAAGAGCTCTGCTGGGACAGGGGCTAGTGAGCAGCTGCCGTGGCTCGGCAGGATGAGCCACTGGCAGCAAGGGAGGCAGGCAGTGCATTTGGGAACAGGTTTTGATTCCCGGTCCCAGACACATGGATTTTTTTTTTTATTTTTCACACTTTTGTGTGTATTTCACTGTTAATCTCCCCCCCCTCCCCCCCAAAGATTAGTTATTTTAGTTGGGGAGCGGTTCGGGGGGGAGCCACCATAATGGGGGGTGCGGGGGGCTAAAATAAACACTTATGCCACTGGCAATATATTGCACTGTATTGGCAGCGCGGTATACTGCTGCGGCATAATGTCTTGCGACATTATGACCCCCTGACACTGTCCTCCTTTCCATGCACAGGACAGCCCATTGTCAGAACCCTCCCATGAAGGGGGAAGTGGACCAGACATGGCCCCAGCCGCTACTGGAGTAGCTTATCTGAGGAGGATCCCTACCATCATCAACTATGGCCATCAACCACCGACTCCGTAGGGCTCTGAGCGACTGAGGAAAACATTTTTTAATTCACTAAAACAGACACAAAAATAACGAACTCTAAATTTTAAAAACTAAAAACTGAGAAGAACTGAATTCTGCTGTCATATAGGCGTGAAGTTCAGACTCCCAATGGGCGAGCAACGTCATCACTGAAGCACACTTGACAACAGGAAAAAAAGGAACTGAGGCGGTTGAGAGCTTTGGATGAGATAAGCTTGTGCCAAAAGCACCTTCTCCCAGTGCCTTACATGTGCACAGCATGCCTTGTTGTGAGCCCTACTGAAAAGTTTTGGCTCTAGCAGGATACCAAGAGCCTTCACCTCAGAAACCATAAGTGTAAATCAATGGTAAAGATTGATTCCTTGAAGATCAAAGACTTTCTTGGCCTTGATATAAAGAATGCATTTGCCTGTCCTCCTTTAGTAAAGAGACAAGAAAAAATTACTTTCCATAATAATATTGTTTCTTCCAGGAGAGCCCTAAGTATGCTTCACAAGTGCAGTTATGCCAGCTCGGTTCAGCTACCCCAAAGGTGGTGTTATCCTAATGATGCCAGGAAATTAGCCAATCAGGTTGTAATGAGAGTGCTGCCTGTAGGCGCTGCTGTACTCCAGTCAGATTACTTTCAAACAATGTCCCAAACAGAGACCACAAACTCCTTGGTGTAGAGCCAGTGTTAGGAAAAAGGGCAGCTATCCCAAACAAGTTATTCACATCCAAACAAACCTGCAATCTGTAGCACCAGTTGAATCACACTAGACTCGACGTCCCAAAAATAAACTTTTGGTGCAAAGGCAAAAAATCAGTGTGACACAGATAATCACTGTACCACCAAGCTTGCCCCCCTTAGGGCAAGCTGGTGGTGCGGTGTTTATCTATATTTCTTCCGGCAGCATACCCCTTCAGCTGCCCCGTTGCTGCTGCACAACCGGGAGTCATCCCAGACCTAGTGCCCCTGGAAAGAGCAGAGTCATCAGAGCCTCCCCACTGCAGCCCTGATGCTGCTCTGTCACAGGTGTGCCGGGGGACTCCTGTATCCGCTACGGGTGGGAGGCGTGACAAGACATGCCAGAGGCCATTTTTTTATTTTGGTAGGGGCGTGTCATTGCGGGCGCTGCGACGTAACTGTGTTATGCATCCAACACGCCCCTGAGGAGCAATGCTCGCAGGTGTTCTAGTCGTGGTGTGTCCCATGGTCACCAGGGAGCCCCGAACCAGAGACACTCAACCCACTCTACCCCCCCTTGGAGGTGAAGATGATGCAGCGCTGCTCAACTCACCCCCTCCGCCTCGGCATCCCAAGTCCACTCCAAAACCCAGGTCACCCACGTCACAGCAGTAAATCATCCTGCTGTGCCGGCGGGCCAGCCACATTCTGATTTTTTGCATTTGGATTAAAAGTTTCTTTTTTGGACACTGAGCCTAGTGTGATTCAGCTGGTGCTACACAGTGTAGGTTTGTTTGGATGCGAGATTCCTTTCAAAGCCTGAGGAGCAAAGGGCCCCAAAATCTAAACCTATCCTAGTACTACAGAAAAAAAAAGGAAAAAAAAAACAAGGAAAAGGAGAACTCGCCTCTAGGTGAACTATATACATCATGCTTCACTGTGGAATGTTACACATTTTGTTGCTCTGCAGAAAGAAATTTGGCCTAAGGCAAGGACTACGGAACTAATCTCAGCCAGGTTTTGCAAGGTGAGGCTGGGTGGGAGATCAAGCATATTGAGGGATCCCCTGGGAGAAACAACATTACTAGTGTACTTTTTTCTTCTCACACCAGAAATCCCTTAATATGCTTCACTAATGCAGACTAAAAAGCAGTGTAGTTTGGGAGGAGGGAATACAGTCTGCTTTGGTAACAGGTTCTGCAGGACTGCAGTGCCAAATTGGCATCTGATCGGGACTGTACATCCAAGCAATAGTGTTTTAGGAAGGTGTGTACAGTCTTCCAGGTAGCTGCTTTGCAAATGTTGAGCAAGAGTCCGTCTCTTGCTGCTGCCACTGAGGCTGCAGTGCCCCTGGTGGAGTGGGCCCAGAGGCCGTGAGGTGGCTGTCTGCCAGCCTTACTGTAACAGAACTGAATGCAGGTGACTATGCAACACGAGATAGTCCTTTTAGAGGCTGGCCTGCCTTTACCCACCCTGCCATAGGTGAGGAACAGCTGAATGAGAGAGGACCTGAGCTGCTTGTGTGCTCCAGGCAGCAGGCCAATGCCCTTTTGACATCAAGACTATGAAGCCTGCGCTCACTAACAGTGTTTCTGTCAGTGAAAAAGACAAGGAGCATTATAGACTTAACATGAAATTCAGAGACTACCTTGGGAAGAAAATACAGGTTACTCACCTGTAACAGAAGTTCTAGGAATGGTATATGTTATTCATCCACACTATCTGGCAGGTTCCTTGCCACTTTAAATCTTGCCAGAAGGTCTTCAAGCTGGCTCCTCCCACCCACCCGGGTGGTAAAACTCTCGGATCTGCCCCATGACGCCAGATCTAGCCTGCTGGAAGCCAGGTAGTGCGTCGAAGCCGGGTGGGTCGTGTGGATGAACAACATATACCATTCCTAGAACTCCTGTTACAGGTGAGTAATTGTTCATCCACACTTATTGGCAGGTTCCTTGCCGCTTTAAATCTTGCCGGAAGGTCTTCAAGCTGGCTCCTCCCACCCACCCGGGTGGTAAAACTCTCGGCTCCGCCCCATGACGCCAGATCTGCCCGCTGGAAGCTCAGGTTGTGCGTCGGGCTGGAGGTCGGTGGATGGAACAACATATACCATTCCTAGAACTCCTGTTACAGGTGAGTAACCTGTATTCTAGGGACATGGATATGTTGTTCATCCACACTTATTGGCAGACTCTAGCAGTTCTCTGGGAGGAGGGAGGCAAGGCGACACCCCTACTTAGGGAATAAAGACTGGAGAACCGAGGCCCCAAAACCAGCATTCCGCGTGACTCAAGGTCGATGTGGTAATGGGTAATAAAGGTGTGTGCTGACTTCCAGGTAGCAGCCCTGCAGATTTCCTGGATAGGGACGTCCCTGGAAGCAGCCACCGATGCAGCAGTATGATGGGTAGAATGAGCTCTTATCCCTCTGGGAGGCTCCATGCCCGCCAACTCATAGCAGCGATCTATGCAGGAGGTGACCCACTTGCCTATCGTCCGCTTGGCTGCAGGTCTGCCAGGTGCGGCTCTCAGCGAGGGTGACAAACAGCTGGCGAACCTCTCCCCGAATTTCAGCCGTGCGCTCCTTATAATAAGCGAGCGCCCTTCTAGGGTCCAGAGTATGGAGCCTATATTCGGCCTCCGAGGTGTGATTGGGGTAGAACACCGGCAGAGTCAGCACCTGGTTAAGGTGAAACTCCGACACCACCTTCAGAAGGAATTTCGGGTGGGGGCGCAGGACAACCTTGTCCCTGTGGAAGACCAGGTAAGGAGACTCGATGCAAAGCGCCTGGAGCTCTCCCATCCTTCTGGCTGACGTGATAGCCACCAAGTAGGCGGTCTTCCATGACAGGTGAGAGAGATCACACCTGTGCATTGGTTCGAATGGCTTGCCCATGAGCTTTGCCAGTACCAGCAGAAAACCCCACGGAGGTGGAGATTCTCGCACCGGAGGGGAAATGTATCAAGGCCTTTGAAAAGCCCATCACCTTTCCTGCGCTAATCGACAGCCCTCGCCCGCGCCTCGCAAGCAGAGATGGCTGCCAGGTGCACCTTTAGGGTCGCTGACCTAAGCCCTTGACTAGAAAGGGACCATAAATAGTCCAAATGCTTGCACAGAACAGGAGGAAGGGTCCAAGCCTTGTTCTGACACCAAATGGAGAATCTCTTCCATTTGAAGGCGAGCATTTTCTGGTCGACTCTACGGGACGCCTCAACAACATTGAGGACCTTGTCGGAAAGACCCAAGGCCTGGAACTCTAGCCGCCAGGAACCAGGCCGCCAGGTGCAGGGATTGAAGGTCCGGATGGAACACCTTCCCTGATTGACTGACAGCAGGTCTGGGCGAGCTGGAAGCTGCCTCGGGAGCCTGGAGCTGAGGCTGAGGAGATCTGGGTACCAGAACTGGCAGGGCCAGTCTGAGGCTATCAGAATCACCTGCGCCTTGTCCCTCCTCGCCTTGAGAAGCACCTTGTGAATCAAGGGAAATGGGGGAAAGGTGTAAAAGAGGCCCGGGGTCCACAGCCTCGAGAAGGCATCCCCCTGCAGCGAGCCCTGCTGAGGGGGGCGGGCATGAAACAGCCTCAGCTTGCTCTCCCTAGAGGCAAACAGGTCCACCTGAGGCGTGCCCCAGTGGGAGAAAAGATCTTGTACTACCTCCGGCAGGACAGACCACTCGTGAGATGCAGCCCCTATCCGGCTCAGGGCATCGGCCAGGGTGTTGGAGGCTCCTGCCACATGAATGGCTAGGAGATCCGCCTCCAGGCTGCGCACGAGTGACCAAATGCGGAGAGCTTCCTTGCACAGAAGCATGGAGCGCGTCCCGCCCTGGCGGTTCAGGCAGTACATGGTCGTGGTATTGTCCGTCTGGACTCGGACCACTTGACCCCGGAGAAACGGAGCAAAGGCGGACCGCTCGGAGCTCCAGCAGGTTGATGTGGCATTGGGACTCCCGCGGGAACCAGAGGCCTTGCACTCGGTGTTCCCCCAGATGGGCACCCCAAACCATCAGAGAGGCATCGGTCGATAGAGAGACCGTCAGCTCAGGGCGGACAAACGGGATGCCCTCCTGCAGATGGAATGGAACGGTCCACCACTGGAGAGCGTTCCACATCTCCTGGGTCACTATCACTAGCTGGTCCAAAGGATCGCAGCGTTGTGACCACTGGCTGACCAGTCCCCAGTGAAGGGGGCGCATATGCCAGCGCGCCCAACGGACCATGCTGGTACAGGCCGCCACGAGACCCAGGAGGCGCAGGAAGTCCCGGGCAGGGCGCGATTGCCCAACCAGAAATGTTTGGGCAAAGGAGGTAAGAACCTCGGCCCTGTCCGCCGGGAGCCGTGCTCTGGCTCGAAGAGAGTCGAGCTCTGCCCCGATGAACAGGATCACCTGCTTCGGCTCGAGTTCCGACTTGGTCTCCTTGATGAGAAGGCCAACTTGAGAGCAAACCTGGAGGGCCAGATCTCTGGACAGCTCCACCTCCCGTCTGGAGGGGGCTGCTATCAGCCAATCATCCAGGTAAGGGTACACCCGGACCCCTCGGCGCCGCAGGAATGCTGTCATCACTGCCATGCATTTGGTGAAGACCCTGGGAGCTGGAGATAAGCCAAGGGCATGGCTCGAACTGGAAGAGGGATCCTCCACGAAGCGGAGGAATCTCCGACGTGACGGACGGATAGGGATGTGAAAGAACGCGTCCTGCAGGTCCAGAGAGCAGAACCACACGCCGTGTTCCAGAGATGGTATTATCTGCGCCAGAGTGACCATCCTGAAGGTTCGAGACCTTAGGAACTTGTTCAGGTCGTAGGTCGAGAATGGGTGCCAGCCCCCGTCCGCTTGGAACCAGGAAATACCTGGACACGAACCCGGGTCTGAAGGGGGTCCTCACCTCCGTGATCACCTCCTTTTGGAGGAGGAGAGCGATATCGCTCGGCAGTCAGCCAGTGTGGCTGGGGATTCGAGGTTCCCCGAGGTGCGACGGCTCTGAAGGGCGGGGCCTGCTCGAATTCCAGAGGTAGGCCTTTTCCCACCACCTCCAGTACCCACCTGTCCGTGGTAACAGCGGACCAGGCGGAAAGGAAGTGTCTGAGCCGTCCCCCCACGGGGGGAACCAGGGGTGAGGTGACAGGGATGGGGGCGACACCCCTCAGCCCGTCACTGGGCAGGCTTGGAGGAGGGACCGGCCGAGGGACCTCCTGGGCCTTTACCTCCCTGCTTCCTGTTGGAGGAAGCCGACGGCTTGGGTTTGGGATACCAAGCTCGAGCCTGCTGGCCCTGACGTTGCTGGGCTGGGCGCGCCGCGGGCGCAGAAGGACGAAAGGGCTTAGGCTGTGGCTTTCGGCCTTTGTCCATCTGGAGCGAAGAGACCGAGTCCAAGGTAGCATTGGACTCTCGATCCTCTGCAGGTGACCTTCCACCCCAGGGTCAAGAGGTCAGTCCTCAAAAGGAACATCCGCCAACCTGTGCTGGGTATCCGAGGTAAAGGTGGATATCCTCAGCCAAGCCCGACGACGCATGGCCACTGCGGCCGCCACAGACCTGGCACGAGTCCCCGATGTCTAACGCAGTCTGGAGCTGCTGTTTGGCCACTGCCCTGCCCTGGTCCCGAACCTGCCTGACCATAGTCTGCAGATCTGCTGGAAGAAATGGGACAACCTCATCCAGGGAGCCCAACAGGGCGTGAGAAAAATGTGCCATGAGGACGGCCGAACTGGCCTAACGAAGGCCGAGAGAGGACGCAGCATAGACTTTTCGCCCGGCATAATCCAATTTCTTGGATTCCTTGTCGGGACGTTTGTCCACATCCCTGGCGTTCCCGGCACGCCGGAAAACGCTGTCGGTAACCAACCCCTCGGCCGAGGGGTGTTCCGAAAAACCGGACAGGGAAACGGTAGGGACTGCATACTTCCTGGCCAACCTGGCCAAAGGCGCAGGGCAGGAAGCAGGACGCTGCCAAAGTTCCAAGGCCAGACCCACTATGGCTTCGGCCACCGGAAAGGCCTCCGTAGGAGAATCCCCTCGGTCCAGAATCTCCGTGAGGGGATACCTGGCCCGTTTAGAAACGGGTTCGAGCTTCATCCCGGTGGACTCCGAGATGAGTTGAAGCAACCCTAAGAAGGACGAAGGGCTATCGTCCATTGACTGCCCTCCCGAGGACTCCAAGTCTATGCGCTTGGAGAAGAGGGAGGAACCATCATCGGACTCAGAAGAGTCCTCAAAGAGCTGCCTCGGGCCTGAGCCACCCTCCACCTGCCGAGGTTTATCGGGAGTGAGGGTGACAGACAGCCTATGGGCAAACCCAAGGTCGACCGAGAATTTTTGGTCGGAGCCCCAACTAATGGCTGTGGAGGCGGAGGTTCCACCAGAATCGGTGGGGCAGCTGGAATTGGCCGAACAACCGGCCTGAGAACAGGCTCCTCGACTACAACGAGGGGTTGTTTCGGCTGCTCCGGTGACAGCCACTTAATGGCCGGGGAAGACGACTGGGTCGGCTTATTCCCGGCCAAAAGGAGCTGTTGTCACATGAGTTCCTCGACTTCCGCGCGCAATTCTGCACCGAAGCTCCCTCGTCCGAAGAAGAGCGGGCGGCGCGCTGCCGCGTGCCGAGACCGAGACCGCCTATGGCGGGCGGGATCGTTGGATCACGAGGATGTCCGAGACCGAGAGTCTCGACAAGGCCGAGGAAGGCGAGGGAGAAGTGTCGAAATCGCACCGCCTCGCTCGGATATCCTAATCAAGGCTCCGGAACCGGAGGCACAGACGAGCCGACGGGATCTCAACTCCACCGGGGAACCGGGAGAGGATTCTCAGTTTCTCCAGTCCGACACCTGGCCCAACGGGTCGAAAAATCTCACCGCCGACGTGGAGTCTCGGTCAACTGGCCCTGACAGGGACACCGTAGCCAGTGGCCGGGCTGAGGGGTCGACGAAGTCGACAAGGGAGGGATCTTTCCCGCCCCCAAGAGCGCCGACGGAGAGACTTACTTTTGCTCTTTTTGGACCTGGAAAAAGGTCCTGAAGAAGCTGGACCCTCACCTTTGGTCGAGAGGGTCAGACAAAGCTCCTTAAAAGAAGCCGAGTACGAGGCACCGAGAGAGAGCAGGACAAATGCCGCAGCCGAGGTAGAAGCGGCCCGCGCCTGCCTCCTCTT
Organism: Neoceratodus forsteri; assembly: GCA_016271365.2. Taxonomy (NCBI): domain Eukaryota; kingdom Metazoa; phylum Chordata; order Ceratodontiformes; family Ceratodontidae; genus Neoceratodus; species Neoceratodus forsteri. The sequence goes on along the minus strand of CM057451.1, from coordinate 263,474,069 downwards.
CGAGGGCGATCATCTGCTCGAGCTGATCCGCCGAGCCCGCCGCCGGACACCGCCAATCGGGCCTCTTTAGATTTCACCGGTGGAATTCTTTTCTGGGCGCCCCAGTTGTAATCGGGTAGCACGGTCTTCAAGGACGTAGGCCAAAAGAAGAGCACAAGTAGCAGGCCTGCGGGTCGTGCTCAAGGCCCAGGCAGTAGATGCACGTGGAGTGCGGATCCGTCCTAGACATCTTCTGCCCACAAGGGCACCTCCAAAACCCGGGAGTCGATTTGTCCATCGCAGTCATGAGCAGAAGACGCATCAAGTCTTTTAGCAAAAACTTTTGATTTCGAATTCAAGAATTAGGAACCAGTCTTATATGCAGAGCGCGTTATGAGGGGAACTGAGCTCTAAGTGAAGAGATTGATCTATGATGGAGTCGAATTTGCTATTGCGGTAGTTGGATGATTCGCAAGTTTAGCAGATTTATCAAGTGTGGGATGAACAACATATCCATGTCCTGGAAATACAGGTTACTCACCTGTACCAGGAGTTCTCAGGAATGGTATATGTTGTTCATCCACACTGTCTGGCAGGTATCCTGCCGCTTAAATCTTGCCGGAAGGTCTTCGTTGGCTCCTCCCACCCACCCGGTGGTAAAAACTCCTGCTCCGCCTCTATGACGCCAGATCTGCCCGCTGAAGCCTCAGGTTGTGCGTCGGGGCCGAGGTCGGGTGGTCAGGATGAACAACATATACCATTCCTAGAACTCCTGTTACAGGTGAGTAACCTGTACTTTCTAGGACATGGATATGTTGTTCATAAACACTGTCTGGCAGACTCCTAGCAGTTCTCTGGGAGGAGGGAGGCAAGGCGCACACCCCCTACTTAGGGAATAGAGACTGGAGAACCGAGGCCCCAAAACCAGCATCCCGGCATGACTCAAGGTCGATGTGGTAATGGGTGATGAAGGTGTGTGCTGACTTCCAGGTAACAGCCCTGCAGATTTCCTGGATAGGGACGTTCCTGGAAGCAGCCACCAATGCAGCAGTATGGCGGGTAGAATGAGCTCTCATCCCTCTGGGAGGCTCCATGCCCGCCAACTTATAGCAGAGCTCTATGCAGGAGGTGATCCACTTGCCTATCGTCTGGCTATTTGCAGGTCTGCCAGGTGCGGCTTTCAGCGTAGGTGACAAATAGCTGGCGAACCTTCCTCGACTTCCCCAGCTGCATGAATCCTTATAGTAAGCGAGCCGCCTTCTAGGGTCCAAGGAGTATGAAGCCTATATTCGCCTCCGAGGTGATTGGGGTAGAACACCGCAGAGTCAACACCTGGTTAAGGTGAACTCCGACACCACCTTCGGAAGCAATTTAGGTGGGGCAAGAGGACAACCTTGTCCCTGTGGAAGACCAGATAAGGAGACTCATGGAAAGCTGCCGAGCTCTCCCATCCTTCTGGCTGACGGATAGCCACCAAGAAGGCGGTCTTCCGCATAAGTGAGAGAGTTCACACCTGTGCATTGGTTCAAATGGCTTGCCCATGAGCTTTGCCAGTACCAGCAGTAGATCCCACGGAGGTGGAGGTTCTCGCACCGAGGGAAATGTGATCAAGGCCTTTGAAAAGCACTAGACGCGCTTTTCCTCTGGGCCACCGACTGCTTCCTGCCCGCGCCTGTGGCAGAGATGGCTGCCGGTGCACCTTATGGGTCGTCGACTCAAGCCCTTGCTGGAGAAAGGGACCAAAGGTAGTCTAATATGCTCACCAAGGAACAGGAGGAAGGGTCCAGGCCTTGCCCTGGCACCAAATGGAAACCTCTTCCATTTGAAGGCGTAGCATTTCTGGTCGACTCTGATGGGACGCCTCAACTACGTTGAGGACCTCGTTGGAAAGACCCAAGGCCTGGAACCTAGCCGCCAGGAACCAGGCCGGCCAGGTGCAGGGACTGAAGGTCCGGATGGAATACCTTCCCTGACTGACTGAGAGCAGGTCCGGGCAGCTGGAAGCTGCCTCGGAGCCTGGAGCTGAGGCTGAGGAGATCTGGTACCAGCACTGGCGGGCCAGTCTGGGGCTATCAGAATCACTCTGCGCCTTGTCCCTCCTTGCTTTGGAGAAGCACCTTGTGCATCAAGGGAACGGGGAAAGGCGAAGAGGCTCGAGTCCACAGCCCGAGAAGGCATCCTCTGCAGCGAGCCCTGCTGAGGGGGCGGCATGGAACAGCCTCAGCTTCAGATTCTCCTGGAGGCAAACAGGTCCACCTGAGGTGTGCCCCAATGGAGAATAGATCTTGTACTACCTCTGGCAGGAGAGACCACTGTGGGACGCAGCCCCTATCCGGCTTAGGGCATCTGGCTAGGGTGTTGGAGGCCCTGCCACAAGGAATGGCTAGGAGATCCGCCTCCAGGCTGCTAAGCGAGTGACCAGATGCGGAGAGCCCTTGCATAGAAGCATGGAGCGATCCCGCCTGGCGGTTTAGATAGTACATGGTCGCGGTATTGTCCATCTGGATCCGACCACTTGACCCTCAAGAAACGGAGCAAAGGCGGGAGAGCTAGGCGGACCGCTCGGAGCTCCTGCAGGTTGATGTGGTATCGGGACTCCCTGCTGGGACCAGAGGCCATGGCCGTGTTCCTCAGATGGGCACCCCAACCCATCAGAGAGGCATCGGTTTAACAGAGAGACCGCGTGCTCGGGCGGACAAATGGGATGCCCTCCTGCAGATGAACTGGAATGGTCCACCACTGGAGAGCGCCCACATCCCCTAGTCACCGTCACTAGCTGGTCCAATGGATCACAGCGCTGGGACCACTGGCTGGCCAGCCCCACTTGAAGGGGGGCAAATGTTCCAGCGGGCCCAACGGACCACGCTGGTACAGGCTGCCATGAGACCCAGGAAGTCCTGGTAGGGCGAATTGCCCAACCAGAAATGATTGGGCAAAGGAGGAAAGAACCTCGCCCTGTCCGCCGGAGCCGTGGCTCTGGCTCAAGAGAGTCGAGCTCTGCCTGGATGAAAAGAATCACCTGCTTCGCTCTCAGTTCGACTTGGCCTCATTGATGAGGAGGCCGACCTGAGAGCAAACCTGGAGGGCCTGATCTCTGACCGCTCCACCTCCTGGCCTGAGGAGGATGCTATCAGCCAATCGTCCAGGTAAGGGTAAACTCGACCCCTCGTGCCGCAGGAATGCTGTCACCACTGCCATGCATTTGGTGAAGACCCTGGGAGCTGGAGATAAGTCAAGGGCATGGCTCGAACTCGAAGGGGATCCTCCGCCGAAAAGCGGCGGAACCTCTGATGATCGGACAGATAGGGATGGAAAGAACGCGCCCTGCAGGTCCAGAGAGCAGAACCACATGTTGTGTTCCAAGGATGGTATTATCTGAGCCAGAGTGACCATCCTGAAGGTTCAGACCATACCAACTTGTTTAGGTCATGTAGGTCGAGAATGGGGAGCCAGCCCTCGTCCGCTTGGAACCAGGAAGTACCTGGACACGAACCCGGTCTCGAGGGAGGGTCCGCCACCTCTCTGATCACCTCCTTCGAGGAGGAGAGCGATGTTGCTCGGCGAGCCGACAGCCAGGCTTCGGACCTGAGGTGCGACGGTTTGAAGGGTTGGGGCCTGCTCGAACTCCAGAGGCAGGGCCTTTCCCACCACTCTCCAACACCACCGGTCTGTGGTGATAACAGACCAGCGGAAAGAAAGTGATGTAAGCCCTTCACGGGGGCACTTGGGGTGTGGCAGACGGGGTTGGGGCGACACCCTCAATCCGGCTACTGGGCAGGCTTGAGGAAGGACCGGCCGAGGGACCTCCACGCTTTACCTCCCTAAGCTTCCTGGAGGAGGAAGCCGAGGCTTGGGTTTGGATGCCTGGCCGGTGTGCTGGCCCCGACATTGCTGGGCCGGACGTCCGTGGCTGCAGAGGGACGAGCAAGGTTTAGGCTGTGGTCTGCGGCCTGTCCTTCTGTGCAGATGAGACCAGTACAAGGTAGCACTGACTTTCGATCCTCTGCAGGTGACCTTCCACCCCAGGGTCGGAGAGGCCGGTCCCCAGGAAGGGACATCCGCCAACTTGCGCTGGGTATCCGGGTGAAGGTGGATATCCTCAGCCATGCCCGACGGGCAAGATAGCCACTGGCGGCCGCTACTGACCTGGCACATGAGTCTCCAATGTCCAGAGCAATCTGCAGCTGTTTGGCCACCTGCCCTGCCCTGGTCCCGACTGTCTAACCGTGGTCTGTGGGTCCGCCGAAGATGAGGAACTACTCGCCCAGGAAGCACAACAGGGCATGAAAGAAATGTGCCATGAGTACGTGTCAACTGGCCTGATGGAAGGCCGAGGGAGGACGTAGTGACTTTGTGTGCCTGCATAGTCCAATTTCTGACTCTTTGTCGGAGGTTGTCCATTCCCCAGCTTCTTGCGCGACGGAAAACGCTGTCGGTAACCAGCCCTCGGCTGGAGGTGTGTTCAAAACTGGACAAGGGATGGTAGGCACCTGCATACTTTCCTGGCCATCCTGGCCAAGGGCAGGACAGGGCAGGGCGCTGCCAGAGCTCAAGGCCGGGCTCACTATGGCTCGGCCACCGGGAAAAGCCTCGTGAGGGGAATCCCTCGGTCCAGTATCTCCGTGAGGGCTACCTGGCCCGTCTAGACACAGGTTCGAAGCTCATCCGGTGGACTCCGAGATGAGCCAAAGCAATCCCAGATAGGACGAAGGCTGTTGTCCATCGACTGACCTCCAGAGGACTCCAAGTCTACTGCCTGGAGAAAAGGGAGGAATCGCCGTCGACTCTGGAAGAGTCTGCAAAGAGCTGTTTTGGCCTGAGCCACCCTCCACCTGCCGACGCCGATCGGGAGTGAGGGTGACAGACATCCTATGAGGCAGTCCCTGAGCCGACAGAGAATTCTTGGTCGGAGCCCCAAATAATGGCTGTGGAGACGGAGGTTCCACGGGAATCGTGGAGCAGCTGGTTTTGGCTAAACAACCGCCTTGGAACAGGCTCGGGTAAGTCGCGGGTTGTTCTCGGCTCCGTGACAGCCACTTAATAACCGGGAAGGCTGCGGCTAGTTTATTCCCGGTCAGAAGGAGCTGTTGACATGAGGTCCTCGCACTGCCGACGTAGCTTATGTCGAAGCTCTCTCGTCCGAGAGGTGCCGAGACCGCCTTACGGCGTGGCGGGGATCGGCTGGACCGCGAAGAAGTCGAGACCGAGAACCTCGTCCTTTTCCGGAGGGCGGTGCGGGAGGGGACGGGGGAACCGCTCTCCCTTGGCTCGAGGGTTCACCGAGGGCCCGGAACTGGAGGCACTGGCAAGCCCACGGGATCCTCAACTAACTCACTGGGAACTGGGAGAGAGGATTCTGCTTGCCTGGTGACAACCCATCCAACAGGTCGAGAAAAATCCGATCAAGGCCAACGGGTCTCGGTCAACTTCACCAAGTCGGCATGGCCAACAACTCGGGAGAAGGACCTTTCCCGCCCCAAGAGCGCTGACGGAGGGGCTTACCTTGTCTTTCTTTTTGACCGAAGAAGGTCCAGTAGACGCTGGTCCTTCTCCCTAGTGGAGAGGGACAGACAAAGTTCCTTAAAAGAAGCTGTCATGAGAGGAACCCAGGAAGAGCCGGATAAATGCTGCAGCCGAGGAAGATGCGGCTCACGCCGCCCTCTTGAGGGTGATCATCTCCTCTCAGCTGATCTCGCTAAGCCCGCCGCCTTGAGATTCCCGCCGACCGGGCCTCTTTTGACTTTACCAGAGGAAATGCTCGGGACGCTCTAGTAAACAGGCAGCACGGTCTTCGAGGACGAGGCTGAGAAGGAAAAGGACAGGGTCGCAAGCTGCGGGTCGTGCTCACGGCCTAAACAGTAGACACATGTGGAGTGCAGATCTGTCCGAGACATCTTCTGCCCACAAGGGCATCTCCGAAAACCGGGAGTCGATTTGTCCATCGCAGCCGCGAGGGATAGAAGACCAAAGCCTAGAAGTGCAAAAACTTTTAAATTCGCAAAACTGAAGAATTAGGAACCAGTCTTATTCGCAGAGCATTAAGGAGGGAACCTGAGCTTCCAAGCGGTAAGGAAGATCTGGCGTCATGGAGGAGTCGAGTTTTACCACCGGTGGGTGGGAGGAGCTAGTTTAAGACCTTCCCGCAAGATTTAAAGCGGTAGGATACTGTTCGGTGGATGAATGAATATATCCATGTCCCTAGAACCTGTATTTTAGGACATGGATATGTTGTTCATCCACCATCTGGCAGACTCCTAGAAGTTCTCCGGGAGGGGAGGCAAGACGACACCCCTACTTAGGAAATAAAGACTGAGAACAGAGGCCCCAAAACCAGCATCCCGGCGTGACTCAAGGTCGATGTGGTAATGGGTACGAAGGTATGTGCTGACTTCCAGGTAGCAGCCCTGCAGATTTCCTGGATAGGACGCCCCTGAGCAGCTACCGATGCAGCGGTATGGCGGGTAGAATGAGCTCTTATCCCTCTGGGAGGCTCCATGCCTGCCAAACTATAGCAGAGATCTATGCAGGAGGTGACCCACCTGCCTATTGTCCGCTTGGCTGCAGGACTGCCAGGTGTGGCTTCAGCGTAGGTGACAAACAGCTGTCAACCTCTCCTAACTTCAGCCATCCGCCTCCTAATAAGCGGCGCCTTCTAGGGTCCAAAGTATGAGCCTATATTTGGCCTCCGAGGTGTGATTGGGGTAGAACACCAGCAGAGTCAACACCTGGTTATAGTGGAACTCCCACACCACCTTCGGAAGGAATTTCGGTGGGGCTTAGGACAACCTTTGTCCCTGTGGAGACCACATAGGAGACTCATGGAAAGCGCCTGGAGCTCTCCCATCCTTCTGGCTGACGGATAGCCACCAAAAAGGTGGTCTTCCACGACAGGTGAGAGATGTCACACCTGTGCATCGGTCTCAATGGCCTGGCCCATGAGCTTAGCCAATACCAGCAGTAGATACCACGGAGGTGGAGGTTCTCGCACCGGAGGATATGTGATCAAGGCTTTGAAGGCGCCCACCACCTTCACCTGTTACATCACTGCTTCCTCGCCCGCCTGCAAGCAGAGATGGCTACCAGGTGCACCCTATGGGTCATCGACTGAAGCCCTTGCTGAGAAAGGACCACAGGTAGTCCAGAATGCCTAAGCCATGAACAGGAGGAAGGGTCCAGGCCCTTGCCCTGACACCAAATGGAGAATCTCTTCCATTTGAAGGCGTAGCATTTTCTGGTCAACTCCTTACGGGACACCGCAACAACGTTGAGGACCTCGTCGGAAAGACCCAAGGCGTGGAACTCTAGCCGCTCAGGAACCAGGCCGTCAGGTGCAGGGATTGAAGGTCCGGATGGAATACCGTCCCCTGATTGACTGAGGTCAAGTCCGGGCGGGCTGGAAGCCGCCTCGGGAGCCTGGAGCTGAGACTGAGGAGATCTGGATACCAGAACTGGCGGGGCCAGTCTGGGGCTACCAGAATCACTTCAGCCTTGTCCCTCCTCGCCTTGAGAAGCACCTTGTGGATCAAGGGAAATGGGGGAAAGGCGTAGAAGAGGCCCGGGTCCACGGCCTTGAGAAGGCATCCCCCTGCAGCGAACCCAGCTGAGGGGGGCAGGCATGAAACAGTCTCAGCTTCGCATTCTCCCTGGAGGCAAACAGGTCCGCCTGAGGCGTGCCCCAGTGGGAGAACAGATCTTGTACTACCTCCGGCAGGAGAGACCACTTGTGAGATGCAGCCCCTGCCACGTGAATGGCGAGGAGATCCACCTCCAGGCTGTGCACGAGAGACCAAATGCGGAGAGTTTCCCTGCACAGAGGCATGGAGTGCATCCCGCCCTGGCGGTTTAGGTAGTATATGGTCTTGGTATTGTCCGTCTGGACCTGAACCACTTGACCCCGTAGAAACGGAGCGAAGGCGGTGAGGGCTAGACGAACCGCTCGAAGCTCCAGCAGGTTGATGTGGCATCGGGACTCCCATCAGAGAGGCGTCGGTTGATAGAGAGACCGTCGGCTCGGGGCAAACAAACGGGATGCCCTCCTGCAGATGTGCCGGAACGGTCCACCACTGGAGAGTATTCCACATCCCCTAGGTCACTGTCACTAGCTGATCCAACGGATCGAAGCGCTATGACCACTGGCTGGCCAGTCCCCATTGAAGGGGACGCATGTACCAGTGGGCCCAATGGACCACACTGGTGCAGGCCGCCATGAGGCCCAGGAAGTCCCAGGCAGGCGTGACTGCCCAACCTGAAATGATTGGGCAAAGGAGGAAAGAACCTCGCCCTGTCCACCGGGAGCCGTGTTTGTCTTGAAGAGAGTCGAGCCTGCCCCAAGGAAATGTATCACCCCTGCTTTGGCATAGTTCTACTTTGGCCTCGCTGATGAGGAGGCCAATCTGAGAGCAAACCTGGAGGGTCAGATCTCTGGACCGCCTCCACCTCCGCTCTGGAGGGGCTGCAATCAGCCAGTCGCCCAGGTAGTGGTACACCCGACCCTTCGGGCGCCGAGAGGAATGCTGTCACACTGCCATGCATTTGGTGAAGACCCTGGGAGCAAGGAGAGGCCGAAGGGCATGGCCGAATCTTGTAAAGGGATCCTCCACTTGAAGCAGAGGAATCTCTGATGAGCGGACGGATTGGGACGTGAAAGAATGCGCCCTGGAGGTCCAGGGAATGAACCACACACTCTGCTCCAAGGATGGGATTATCTGAGCCAGAGTGACCATCCTGAAGGTCCGAGACCTTAGGAACCTGTTCAGGTCGTGCAGGTCGAGAATGGGGTGCCAGCCCCCCCGTCCGTTTTGGGACCAGGAAATACCTGGACACAAATCCCGGGTCTAAGGGAGGATCCGCCACCTTCCTGATCACCTCTTTTTCGAGGAGCAGGGCAATTATCGGCTTGGCAGGCCGATAGCGAGGCTGCGGACTCTGGGCTCCCGAGGGCGACGGTCAGCGGTGGCAAGTGGCAGAGCCTGTTCACTCCAGAGGCAGTCCTTTCACCACCCAACACCCAGCGGTCCTGGTGATAGCAGACCAGGCGGAAAGGAAGTGGCGGAGCCATCTCCATGGGGGAACCTAGGTGGAGTGACGAGGCTAGGCGCACACCCCTCAACCCGGCCACTGGGCAGGCTTGGAGGAGGGACCGCCAAGGGACCTCCTGGTCTTACCTCCCTGCTTCCTGTTAGAGGAAGCCACGGGCTTGGGTTTGGGATGCCAAGCGAGCTCTGGGCCCTGGTGCTGTTGGGCTGGACGCTGAGGCGAGAAGGACGCAAGGGCTTGCAGCTGCTGTCATGGCCTTGTCCTTCATGGAGGTGACTGAGTCCAGAGTGGCACTGACTTCTCGATCCGCTGGAGATGACCTTCCACCCAGGGCCGAAGAGGTCGGTCCCCAAGAAGGGGACGTCCGCCAACTTGTGCTGGGTGTCCGCCGTGAAGGTGGATATCCTTAGCAATGCTCTGCAGCGCATGGTCACCGCGGCCGCAACCGATCTGGCACAGGAGTCCCCTATGTCTAGAGCTTTTTGGAGCTGCTGCTTCGCCACCGCCCTACCCTGGTCCCGAACCTGTCGGACCGTGGTCTGCAGGTCAGCCGGGAGATGAGGGATCACCTCATCCAGAGAGCCCATGAGGGCGTGGGAGAAGTGTGCCATCAGCACGGCCAAGCTGGCCTGGTGGAGGCCAAAGTGTACACCTTGCATCCGACGCAGTCCAGCCTTTGACCTTTTGTGGGCTTGTCCACGCCCCTAGCGGCTCCCAGAATGCCGGAACACACTGTCGGTGACCAACCCCTCGGCAGAGGGGTGCTCCGAAAACCCGGGCAAAGAGCCGGTAGGGACCGCATACTTCCTGGCCATCCTGGCCGAGGGCACAGGACAGGAAGCAGGCCGCTGCCAAAGCTCCAAGGCTGGGCCAATAATGGCCTCAGCCACCAGAAAGGCCTCCGTGGGTGAATCCCCACGGTCCAGTATCTCCGTCAGGGGATACTTGGCCTGTTTGATACGGCTCGAGCTGCATCCCAGTGGACTCAGATGAGCCGGGCAGACCCATAAAGGACGGCTGGGTCGTCCATTGACTGGCCTCTGAGAACTCCAGTCACGCCTGGAGAACAGGGAGGAGTCGCCGTCGGACTCGAGGAATCCGCAAAGAGCTGCTTAGGGCCTGAGCCACCTCCACCTGCCAAGGACGGTCGGGAGTGAGGCTGACCGACAACCTGTGGGCAGGCCTTGACCCGAATCGAGAGTTCTTGGTCGGCGCCCTGATTTCGAGTTGGGAGGCAGAGGTTCCACCACAATCAGTGGGGTAGTAGGTTTCGGCTGAACAACCGCCCAGGCTTGGGCATCTCGACTCGCAGCGAGGGTGTTTGGCTGCCTCGGTGACAGCTACTTGATGGCCGGGAAGGCGCCGGTGTCGACTTGCTCCGGACAAAAGTTACTGCTGCTACATGAGTCTCATAGCCGCCGATGCAATTTGCGCAGAGAAGCCTCCTCTTCGAGGAGGAAGACAAGGATGAGCGGCGTCGCAGCTTACTCGGTGGACTGGCCGAAGGTCAGCAGGATCGCTGCTGGACCGAGACAGTCTGAGACCGGATTCGTGTGCCCGAGGACGGCCTGGGAAAGGAGCGGGGACACCTGCTCTTCCCTCGGTTCGGACACCTTAATTGGGGACTGCTGCACCAAGGGCACAGGCAGATCCTCGGTCTCCACTGGGAATTGGCGAGAAGGGTTGTCGGCTTCACCAGTCGACAACCTTCTCTCAGTCCGAGACACCAGTCCGGCTGGTCGAAAAATCTTTACCGCGCCGACGGGTGTCTCGGACGGTTGACCTGACAGGGACGCCGAAGCCAGCGTCCTCAGCCGCAACCTCAACTGAAGTCGACGGTCGGTTGTCCAGGGAAGGGGACCTCCCGGCCCCACGAACGCCGACGATGGACTTACCCTGGGAATCCTTCTTCTTTTTGGACCGAGAGGAATGTTCCCGATGGCCCCTTTCCTTCGTGGAAAGGGGACTGCATGCTCCTTGAACGAAGCAGAATATGAGGCACCCAAAGAGAGTGGGATAAATGCCGACCGAGGAAGAAGATGATGCAGCCTGGGCCGCTCCTCGAGGGCTTATCATCTGCTCGAGCTGCTCAGCCGAGCCAGTCGCCACGGTAACCGCCCAACGGGCCTCTTTTGATTTTACCAGCGGATAACGCTCGGGCGCCCAAGCTTCAACCAGGCAGCGCAGTCCTCTAAGACGTTGGTCGAGAACGAACGGCAAGACTCGCAGGCTTCTGGGTCGTTTTCAAGCCGAGGTAGTAGACGACGTGGAGTGCAGATCCGTCCTGGACATCTTCTGCCCACAAGGGCACCGCCGAAACCGAGTCGATTTGTCCATCGCAGCCACGAGGGAAAAGGAAGACCAAGTCTTGAAATTTAAAACGAAGTTTCGGACGAATCAAGAGTTAGATCCAGTCTATCACGCAGAGCGTTAGGGAGGAAACCTGAGCCCAAGCGGTAAGGAAGATCTGGCGCCATGCCATGGAGCTCGAGAGTTTTACCACTCGGTGGTGAGAGGAGCCAGCTTGAAGACCTTCCGGCAAGATTTAAAGCGTCAAGGAACCTGCCAGATAGTGTGGATGAACAACATATCCATGTCCCTAGAAACACAGGTTACTCACCTGTAACAGTAGTTCTAGGAGTGCTATATGGTGTACATCAACACGTTCTGGCAGTGTACTTTCCCTATAAGAGTTGACGGAAACACTTCAAGCTGGATTCTCTCACGACACCTGGGTTGTATATCCCTGAGCTCCACCCCATGACGACAGATCTTGCCTGCTGGAAGCAGAAGATGTGCGCCTGAGCCTGGGGAGCTCGAGTGGGTCCATGTCTAGGTACACCATATACCACTCCTAGAAAGTACAGTTATGTAAAAACTTACCGTAACAGTAGATCTTTGAGGGATGTCTCTTGCAGCAGGTAATACTTTTGGGTAGTCGCCAGAGGTCGCTGTGGTGCACAGCAGCTCTTCTACCAGGAGCCACCCACTGATGACATCATCATCCTGCTACCTATATAAGAGTGGGCAGTCCCTGGTATCCTCAGTTCCCCACCAGATTCGGCTCGCTAAGCAAGGACCGAGGGGATCAGAGGTACCAAAGGTGTCCCTTCCCACATGCTAAGTGGAACAAAGTTATGCTCTTAGAAAAGGAGGGGGACGGAGGGAAGGAACAAACCTGCTGCAAGAGACATCTCTCAAAGATCTACTGTTGCGGTAAGTTTTTACGTACCTGTACTATCTTCCACAGGATGGTCTCCTGCAGCAGGTAATACTTTTGGGATGAATCCCAAGCAGTGTACCCAAAGAGGGTGGAATTATGATAGGAAGCCCTGTAGGACTGCTTGGCCAAAGGCCGTCCTACGGCGGGACGCAATATCTAAATTGTAATGCTTCATGAAAGTGTGAATGGTAGACCACGTGGCTGCACTGCAGATATCAGTGCTTGAGACCCCTTTAAAGCAGGCAGCTGTGGAGGCCTGGGCTCTAGTGGAATGGGCTTCTACTGTTCCCGATAGGAGCTAGCTGCATTTTTTGTAACAAAATGTCATGCAATTAGTCAACCAACTAGAAATGGTTTTCTTGGAAACTGGGGAACCTTCTCTCATAGAGGTGAAGGTGACAAACAATTGAGAGTTCTTTTTTCCAGGATTTGGTACAGTTTACATAGTACCTCAAAATATGATGAACATCTAAGGTATGTAGGAGATGTTCACCCTGACTGGAATGGGCCGGGTAACAGACGGGCAATTTCATGGTCTCATTTAATGTATGTTCTGAAACCACTTTTAGCTAAAAGGAAGAGCTGGTGTGAAGAACCACCCGATCCTTGTGGAAGATTAAGTAAGGCTCTCTACACATCAGAGCCTGAAGCTCGGAGATACGCCGAGCCGAACTAACGGCCACTAAAAAAAACGTCTTCCAAGAGAAGAAGCAGAGAAAAGTGGTAGACGCTGGTTCAAAGGTTGCCAGGGTGAGTTTCTCTAGTATGAAATTCAAATCCCAAAGGGGGACGCTTTAAAGGAGGTTTGATATGAAGCATACCTCTTAAAAACATCTTGGCAAGATGATGCTGATACAGTAATTTGCCTTCATAGGGCTCATGAAAGGCTGAAATGGAGGCCAGATGAACCTTAATAGAGGAAAAGCTAAGGCCCTTATTGGCAAGTGAAGCCAAGTAGTCTAGTACTTTGGGTAAAGGACGTGAAAATGGATTTATGGAAAGGGAAGTAGCCCATATGGAAAAGCGTTTCCATCTGGCATTACAGGTTTCCCTGGTTGATGGTTTTCATGAGGCCAAAAAAATGTTGGCCACAGGAGAGGAGACCTAAAGACATGTTATAAAAACGTCCTCAGGAGCCAAGTGTGAAGGTGTAGAGCCTTCAGGTTGGGGTGAAGGGGGGTGGCCCGCTCCTGAGTCAGGAGATCTGGCCTGACTGGCAACAGAACGTGGTCCGCCACAGATAGCTGTTGGAGTAGGGGAAACCACACCTGCCTGGGCCATAGTGGGTCTATAAGAATTATCGTGGCAGGTTCAAGTTGTAGTTTCAGTAGAGTACGTTGCAGGAGTGGGACAGTGGGAAGCATATAAGAAGTGTCCTGTCATGGTTGGCACAGGGCATCGGCAGACAATCCCCTTCTGTTCGAGATAATGGAAAAGCATTTGGGGAGTCTGTGATTGTCTGGGGAAGCAAAAAGTTCTAGGTGCGGGATACCCCAGAAGCGGAAGATCATCTGAAGAACTTTGTGATGAAGGGTCCACTCATGAACGGAGGACTAGCAACTGAGACTGTCTGCCAGGGTACTGTGGCATCCTGGAAGATGGACGGCAATTGTTGTTGAGTTGTCGGAGTGTGGCTTCCTGCCAAACTTTCAGCACCTCCCTGCAGAGCGTGCGATATCTGGTGCCTCATTTGTTCAGATAAAACACCACTGAGGTGCTGTCTTACTGGATTAGTAAGGTCCAGGACAAAGGTGGCAGAGAGAGGCCTGAAGGACCAGGCAAACCGCCCTCATTTCCAACAGATTTATGTGTGGTAAAACGACAAATAGGGGTTATTTGTCCTAAGCCCCATAAGGGCCGAGGTGAGCTCCCCAGCCGTCCAGGGAAGCATCCGTGGTCAACGTTTGCTGGGGAGGAGGAGCCTGAAAAGCCATGCCCTGAGACAGGTGGTGCTGGTGTGTCCACCAAGCTAGGGCAGAATGGAGGGATGTGGGAACTTTGAGAGCAATGTCAAAGTCACCTGACTGTTGATGCCATTGATTCTGAAGCACCGATTCCACTGGTCTCATATGAAGATGAGCATATGCCACTGTGAGGATCGCAGCCGCCATGTGCCCCAGAAGATGTAAGACACTTCTGGCTGTTATACACTGTTGGGTTCAAGCATGTGAAGCCAGAGATAGGAGTTTGTCTTGTCTGTTGGCAGGGAGGTAGGCCCCGGCTGAAACCGTGTCCAGAAGTACTCCTATATACTGGCGTGACTGGGAAGGCTTCAGGTTGGATTTGGGCCAATTTATAGTAATGCCCAGATTTTGGAAAAGGGTAAAGATGGCCTGGAGGGAGAGAAGCAGATCCTGTTTGGAATGTGCTTTTATCAGCCATTCGTCTAGGTATGGGAAGACGAAGTGTCTGTCTCTTCTCAGGGCCGCCGCCACTACGGCAAGGCACTTGGTGAAAACTCTCGGAGCAGACGAGAGTCCAAAACGAACTGCTCGAAATTGGTAGTGATGTCCCAGCAATTGAAAGCACATGAACCAGTGGTGGGCGGGGTGGATGGGCATGTGCAGGTACACATCTTTCATGTCCAAGGCATTTAACCAATTCCCCTTTTTTAACATGACCATCTGAAACCTATTGTACTGAATATGTAAATTTAGGTGTCTTAGAGCTAGTATCGGCCTGAGGTCTCCCATACGTTTGGGGGACCAGGAACAAATGGGAGTAGAATCCTTGTAGCTCCGAAAGAGGAAGAGGATCTACGGCTTTTTTGAGTAGAAGAGCCTGAAGTTCCTCTTAGAGAATAGGAACATGGTCGGGCGGATAAGGGACTGAGAGGGGTGGGCACGGGGGAAGTGGAGATGTAAGTTCTAGTGCATGCCCCGTATGTATGATCTGAAGTACACTCTCGTCCGAAGTAATGGCTGTGCAGGCCTCCAGATAAAGGGCAAAACGGCCTCCTACAGCTTCCGAGGCCTGAAGAAGGAAGCAGGGGGCAAGCCCTAACGGGTCACTGGGCAGGGGGCTGGCCCGCACAGCCCAGAGGGTGGGAGTGGGACCCTTTCAATGAAGGCGTGGCATTCCTGACGGATGTGTTAGAATGCCCATGGGAACCACCTCGATACGCCCCTCTAGTCTTGCCTCTCCGTTTTTGAAAGTTTTGTGAACGGGACTGGTATGAGGACTGTGGGGTATGGTACATACCATGCACAGTACGAAGAGTGCAGCCTGACTCCTGGACATCATCCAAGAGCGTTTGGGTGCCTGGGCCAAAATGTTTAGCACCATTAAATGGGGCATTAACCAGTTTGTGTTGAATATCTGGTTGTAGACCTGAGATATGGAGCCAGGCATGACGGCAGAGGGTTACGCCCATAGCCGTTGCACAGGCCAAGGTATCCACAGCATCGTATCTGGAGCGTAGGAGATGTCAGGAAATGGAATTTCCAGTGGATATGGTAGCCAGTAATTGGTCTTTCTCCTGTGAAGGAGAGAGTTTGTTGACTACTTCAACAGTCGAGGACCAGAGGGTACGTTAGTATTTCACCATATGTCCCATATAGTTCAAGATTCTCAGATTCAGTGTGCCTGCCTGGAAGACTTTCTTTCCTAGGTAGTCTAGGCAACGGGATTCCTTATCTGGAGGTAAGGAGCTCGTGTGTCGGGGGTGTTTAGTACAATCATGAACGGCAGCAATAACTACTTAATCAGCCTCGGGGTTACAGGAGAAGAATGGGTGATGGGAGGAGCCTGGTACAAACGATCCGCCTTCAGCGGAAGAGCCAGTACAGCGGAAGGCTGATCCCAAGCCGCAAGCACCGCATTCTGGTATGTTTGGATGAGTGGGGGTACCACAACCACCAGGTCCTCTGACAGTTCAAGATAGTCTGCCATGTCTTTTTTCTGCTTATCATGTTCAGTAGTAGAGAAATCCATAATTTTCTGAATCTGAACCAACATATCATGAAATGAGAGGCCGTCAGATGGGGAAGCTGCTGCATGGTGGGTGGGTTCCTCGTGCAGAGATGATATAGTAGAGAGAGAGAGGACGGAGGACCGGAGTCCCATTCTTGAATGTCAATATTCTCCAGATCCTCTGGAATGTCATCTGGGAATTCTAAGTCCTCAGAATAGCATTCTTCCTCATAATCTGAAGGGAAACCAGGTGGGGAGGTGGGCCACTCACCAATAAAACGTTCTGGTGAAGGTGTGGGCAACCAGGATGGGTGATCCCCAGTATCAGTCTGTGAATGCCTTACTACCTTCAGAACCTGCGTACTACAGTATCCATGTCCATAGAAATAGTGGTGGTGGGGGGTGGGGTTGTGAAACCAAGGGAATAATAAGAGGAGAGAGGACATGGAGCAAAAGCAGGTCTGGAACCCAGATGAAACAAACCAGGGTCCCAGTCCCAATCAGGCTGGCCCTATGAAGAAAAGCCCTTGGGGGTGGGGGTGGCAGCTGAAAGACTAAAATCCACGGTATTCCCTAGAGTTCCAGAGCCCATCGATGACGGGGTTGAGACAGAGGAAGATTTGACATATTTAACAGCCATCAACGAGAGATGAGTCATTGTCGAAGGGGCAGCAATGGTATCAATATAAGGTTCTGTTGAAACTGCCGTCAGAGCACTAGAAAGAGACGTCGACGAGAGAGAGTAAACTCCCAGCGACGAGGAGGCAGGTTTAGCAGGCGTCGTCGACGAGGTGAGACCTGAAGTGGTTGTCGTCGACGAGCACTTTGAAGAGGATGCAGTGGGAGCATCCTTTTCACGTCTGTACTTCTTGTGTGAAGCACCAGATGGGGGGTCCTTGGGATGGGACCCTTGCTTCTCTAAGACAGCAGCTTTTTGTTTCATAAGGTTAAGACCGGATATCAAGCAACCGCCCTCAACGAGTTCCTTGGTTGAATTCCTGACAAAGTTCACAGGAAAATGAATCGTGTGAGTCCCAACAGCGAGCACAGACTGAATGATTGTCGAAAGGGTAGATTTTTCTACCAGAACGACAGGAGCGAAATAAAGGTGATTTGTTTGATGGTTCTTCTGACATCAGTCGATGAAGGAGAGGTAACGGGAAGAAACCGTTCCTGTTTGCTCAGTTTCTCGTCGATGACTGCCTACACTTTACACTAGCTGCTGTGTGCAAGCTGTAGACGGCGGGAAAATGAATTGAGGATACCAGGGACCACCCTCTCTCATAATGGTAGCAGGATGATATCAGTGGGCAGCCCCTGGTAAAAGGCTGCTAGAAGAGCTGCCATGCACCACAGCGACCTCTGGTGACTACACAAATGTACTAACTGCTGCAAGAGAAAATCACGTGGAAGATCTACTGTTACAGGTGAGTAACCTGTTTCTAGGTACGCGGATATGGTGTACTTATCCACACGTTCTGGCAGACTCCTAGCAGTTCTCCAGGAGTAGGGAAACAAGACGCACACCCCCTACTTAGGGAACAGAGACTGGAGAACTGAGGCCCCAAAACCAGCATCCTGGGGTGACTCAAGGTCAATATGGTAATGCGAAATGAATGTGTGTGCTGACTTCCAGGTAGCAGCCCTGCAGATTTCCTGGATAGGGACATCCCTAGACGCAGCCACCGACACAGCAGTATGATGGGTAAAATGAGCCCGTAGCCCTCCAGGAGGCTCCCTACCCGCCAACCTATAGCAGAGGTCAATGCAGGAAGTGATCCATCTGCCAATCGTCCGCTTGGCTGCAGGACCGCCAGATGCGGCTTCAGCGTAGGTAACAAATAGCTGGTGAACTTCTCCCTGAACTCTAGCTGTGCGCTCTTTTGTAATAAGTGAGCCCTCAACTCAGGTCCAGAGTATGAAGCCTGTGTTTGGCCTCAGAGGTGTGATTCGGGAAGAGCACCGAAAGAATCATCACCTGATTCAGGTGACACTCCAACACAACCTTCAGGAGGAACTTCGAGTTGGGGCGCAGGACAACCTTGTCCCTGTGGAAGACCAAGAAAGGAGACTCCACCAAAAGCGTCTGGAGCTCACTGATCCTTCTAGTTGACATGACAGCCACCAGGAAGACGGTCTTCCACAACAGGTGAGACATGTCACACCTGTGCATCAATTCCGAATGGCTTGCCCATGAGCTTTGCCAAAGCCAGCAACAAGCCCCATGGTGGTGGTGGTTCACGTACTGGAGAGGAAATGTGATCTAAGCCTTTGAAAAAGTGCCAGACCACCTTCTCCTGTGCCACTGACTACTGACCAGCCCATGCCCGGTAAGCAGAGATGTCTGCCAGGGGTACCTTATGGGTCATCGACAGAAGCCCTCCTATGGAGAGAGATGACAGATAGTACAAAATGCTGGCCACCAGACAGGATAAAGGGTCCAGCCTCTTGCCCCGACACCAAATGGAGAATCTCATCCATTTGAAGGCACAGCATTTTCTGGTTGATTCCTTTCTAGATGCCGCCACAACAGTGGGGACATCTTCGGAAAGACCCAAAGCCTGGACTCTAGCCACTAAGGAACCAGGCTGTCAGGTGCAGGGATTGAAGGTCTGGGTGGAGTACCTTCTCCTGATAGATGGAGAGCAGGTCCAGGCATAGTGGAAGATGCCTCAGGAGCCTGTTGCTGAGGCTGAGCAGATCAAGGTATCAAAACTAGCGTGGCCAGTCCAGAGCCACCAGGATCACCCATGCCTTGCCCCTTCTGACCTTGAGCAGCACCTTGTGGATCAAAGGAAGTGGAAGGAAGGCATTGAGGAGGCTTGGGGTGCAAGGCCTCAAAAAGGCATCCTCCTGCAGCGAGCCCTGCCAAGGGGGGCGGGCAGAGAACAGCCTCAGTTTTGCGTTCTCCCTGGAGGTGAACAGGTCCACCTGAAGCGTGCCCCACTGGGAGAACAAACGTGAACTGCCTCTGGATGGAGAGACCACTCATGAGACACCTTGCCTACCCGGCTGAGGGCATCTGGCACATGATGGCTAGGAAATTGGCCCCCAGGCTACGTACGAGTGTCCATACACGGAGAGCATCCTTGCACAAAAGCAGAGGGTGCATCTAGGGTTGTCACGGTATACCAGTTTCACGGTATATCGCGGTATCAGAAGTCACGGTATTGATACCGTGG
This sequence comes from Neoceratodus forsteri, assembly GCA_016271365.2. Lineage (NCBI taxonomy): Eukaryota > Metazoa > Chordata > Ceratodontiformes > Ceratodontidae > Neoceratodus > Neoceratodus forsteri. The sequence goes on along the minus strand of CM057451.1, from coordinate 263,454,737 downwards.
GAAATTTCTTATACTGCGATAACCGTGATTCACGGTATACCACGGTATTGGGACCTTTCAACTATTTTTTTTGCATTTTCAGGGATAACTCAATTCGAAGAAGCTTCTTTTTTATGCAAAAAGTACTTGTACTGCAATACCGCGGTATGACGATAACCGTGGTATTACATGTGACGGTTATCATACCGTCAGAATTTCATACCGTGACAACCCCAGGTGCATCCCACCCTGTTTGTTAAGGTAGTACATGGTCGTGGTGTTGTCTGTCTGAACCTGGACCACCTGACCCCAAATATACAGAGCGAATATAGTCAGCGCCAGCAGAACTGCCTGGACCTCCAGCAGGTTGATGTGCCAGTGAGACTCCTCGGGGGTCCAGAGCTTCCGGACTCTGTGTTCCCCCAGGTGGGCACCCCAGCCCGTGACACAGGCATCGGTTGTCAGGATGACTGTCGGCTCGGGGCGGACAAACAGGATCCCTTCCTGCAGATGCTCTGAGACTAGCCACCACTGGAGGGCGTCCCACATCTTCTGGGTCAGAGATCAGTTGGTCGAAGAGATTTTTGCGCTGAGACCACTGGCTGGCCGGCTTCCATTGCAGGGAAAGCGCATATTCCATCAGGCCCAATAGACCACGCTGGTGCACACTGCCTGTAACCCAGAAGGCACAAGATGTCCCAGGCAGGGCACAATTGCCCAACCCGAAATGATCGGACAAAGGAGGAGAGAACCTCCACCCTGTCCGCCGGGACCCAGGCTCTGGCTCAAAAAGAGTTGAGCTCTGCCCCGATGAAGCTGATCACCTGCGAGCGCACGAGTTCCAACTTGGCCTTGGTGACCAGGAGCCCAAGTTTGACGCAGGTCTGGAGGGCCAGGTCCATGGTCTGCTCCACCTCCTGCCTGGAGGAACCTGTGATCAGTCAGTCATTCAGGCAGGGGTACACCCGGACTCCTCAGCACCTCAGGTAAGCTGCCACCAATGCTATGCATCTGGTGAAGATCCTGCGGGTGAGGGGAGGCCAAATGGTGTAGCCCGGAACTCGTAGAGGGGTCCCTTGGCTCGAAAGCGGAGGAACCTTCGGTGGGACGGACAGATTGGGATCTGGAAGAATGTGTCCTGGAGATCCAGAGAGCAAAACCACATGTCTTGCTCTAAAGATGGTATGATCTGAGACAGAGTTACCATCCTGAAGGTGCGGGACCGGAGGAATTTGTTCAGGTAGTGCACATCTAGAAGGGTGCGCCAACCCCCCTCACCTTGGCACCTGGAAGTATCTGGAGACAAACCCCAGGTGTTCCAGAGGATCCGCTACTCTGACCACAATCTCCTCGCAGAGGAGCTGAACCATGTCATCTCGAAGAGCCGACTGAGTGTCTGCCTTTTATCAAGTCCCCCCCTTTGGGGCGTGGGTTTGGCAAGGAGGGTACTGCTCGAATTCCAGAGGCAGACCCTGACTGACCACTTCCAGAACCCACCTGTCTGTGGTGACAGCGGACCAGGCAGAAAGGAAGTGGTGGAGCCCCTCCCCCCCCCACAGGAGGACACAGGGGAGGTGTGATGGGCATGAGGGTAGCACCCATCATCCCATCACTGAGCAGGCTTGGAGGAGGAGGACCCGGCTGAGGAGCCACCGGGTCCCTTCCCTGCGGGCTTACGGACCACCAAGGCCACAGACTCGGGCCTGGGTCACCAAGACTGAGCCTGGGGGACTTCCGGTAACGTCATACTCCTGATGGCTGCCTGAATCAGGAGGCTCCCACTAAAGCCAGCAAAATCCTCCATTGTACACTGTTAAACAGCAACAAACAGAACGAAGCACATACCTGGAGGTGTAGAAATGTCAAAGTGAGGGGAGAAAGGCGCCGACGAAAAAAACCCTGCAATGACCGATGAGGGCAGATTTTCCGACTCCGGTAGCGAAGGTTCACAGGCCTCATCCTCCTCAAGGCGGAGTAGTAGCAGGTCCAACCACCCACCCTTGACAATGCTGCAACGCCAAATGACAATGATCCTGGCGGAGCTCCGAGACTTCCGCTCTACCACAACGGCCCTCAGGACCGATATTGGGAAACTCGAGAGGCAACAGGAATCTCTGGAGCAGCATGCTACAGAGGTTGACTGTAGGGTTGATCGCTCTGAGTGGGCGATAGTGCAGCTGCATCAGAATATACAAATATTACAAGAAAGGGCTGAAGATGCAGACAGTCGGAGTAGACAAAATAATGTGCGGATCTTGGGAATTCTGGAAGGGGGAAGAGGGCACTGATATTCACAAATTTGTGCGCCGCCTGCTGCAGCAAACACTTAGCCTTCTGAAGGAAGCTACCCTTGAATTTGAGCGGGTTCATTGAATGCCTGGTCCCAAGCCACCCCCTGATACCAGACCACGTACTATTCTTGTGCGTTTCCTTCAGTTTCAAGAGAAGGAATAAGTTTTACACACTGCATGGAAGCAAGGGCAAGTTAATTACAATGGCCAAAGGTTGAACTTTGAAAACGATTTTGCCCCAGAAGTGATGGCAAGGCTTACATACCGGTGCTGAAATCTTGGAAAAAAGCGGGCCTGCGTTTCCGGACCCCCTATCCAGCTAAACTGACAGTCTTCTATGCAGAGGGGCAGCTCACTTACAGCTCGGCTGAGGAGGCGATTGAAGGCCTGCAGAAACATGGAATCGAGGTCCAGAAATTCCCTGTACACCCATCGCGAGGCACACTAGTAGCGAAACTGTCACAGCGGGCCTGGCAATCCGGGCAACGAGAGGCCAGGAAGCGCCAAGGTGCAGATTCGCTCCAAGAGCAGTCCCAATCGACTACTTGATTGCCTTACTGACTGTGCTGAAGGCCAATTACGATCCACTGGATTTTCTTGAAGTTCTGACAGAGTTAGAACTCAGGTCTACATTGGGGGACTTCACTTCCCGAATGACAAAAAGGCTGCTGTCGAAATACCTTGAACACTCTAGCTACCACTACTGAGTCTCTATGTGTGCCATGTCCTAACTACTAATCTTTTCAGATAAGTTCTTGCTTACTAATTATCATGCTTCATGTTCTTGTTCTGTTTCAGCCTATATGATAACCAATTACTCTGTCCAGTTGAACTAACACGTTTTCTCCCTCTGTGCTGTCTCTTTCTATTCAGAAAATGTACTTACCAGCCCCTGCAGAGTGATATGCGGTGTAGGAGAGGGTAAGGAAACGTTAAACTGATCTAGCCCTCTCCAATCCTACACTGTTTAATTACTAACTACTGGCTGGTTTCTTAACAGCCTCACTCAGAGAGCAGGGATGGTATGACTCCCTTAAACGATGCTAGCTTCCCTCTGGAGTGTATAACTGCCAGTTATTGGAGGGCAGGGCTGGCAACTTAATACTGTGCGAGGGTACTGGTATAAGCTATCCATTATGGGTTCAGTGTGCCATGGACGTGTAGCAGCCCACGACTCAATCCACTGGGGATAGGGCATCGAGGTTTGACCCAGTGATCTACAGTTACCTGTGGCATCGACAGACTTTGCGCCTATAAGGGCGCTGTGATGCGAGCGAATTGCCCACTGCCCCGGGTAATTCTGCCAGTTGGGCTGTTTACTCTGTCTTATTCCTCCACCCCCCCCCCGCCCCTTCTGTGGCCAAAGGCAGAAAATCAAGGTCTAGCTGTCCTCCCCCTGGAGCACCAGATGACTTGTGACCCAGGTTGGCCACTGAAACGGACTGCAACTCGAAACCAATTGGTTCTGGCACTCCTTAAGGACACTATATCAATGAGTTCCTAACGCTACTCCAGGGACTTTCTTGGAGCAGCGGTCATGAGGTTGCATTCTTTGCAAAACCTCAGCAGTTTCTCCCCTAAATAACACACATTCTTACAAACTGGCTTGTGGGCGGGATTGTGACTAGCCAAAACCCTTTACCTATTCCAGGCACTAGAGGTGCCTAGGGGTACCTCTGTTTAGAGGCACACCCTCCCCAGTGAGGATACCTCACGGCAGGGAGCTTGGAAAGCTCCCAGAATTTGGAAGTACTTACTTGTATATTCGCCTTTTCTTTTCTGGATTTTTCCTTGTTAGTTGCTTACTGAACAAATTAAAGCCCTGTTGGCTCTAGCCTATGCCCTATCCATTCATGGAACACATCATTGATGTTGTTTGTTACTTGATATTGTATTTGAGTTGCCAGTTTAAAGGCAACAAGATGTTAACTGTTGTAAGTATTACCTATGTGTCTAGATATTTTAGGTTTATACTTGGGAAAGATAACCGTAACAGCTGTTTGATATCAGTTGTATGTCGATCATGCTTACATTGCTATGATACACAGAAGCTTATAGATTTCATTATGGGAGGCTCCTGGGAGTTTTCGAAGCGCCATATCCTAAGCACATATAGCACCTGGACCCCATGATAGAGGAGACCCCTTTGAGGTTGCTGTCTCTGAATGTCAACAGTCTCGCCTCCACCATTAGGCGATCCAGGGTGCTTGCTCACATTAAAAAAAGTAAGGCAGACCTCATATACTTACAGGAGACCCATCTAAACAAGGCAAAACACATTAAATTGGGACGGTTCTCAAGAGGGGAGATATATAGCTCCACTTTCAGGAATCGAAGAAGAAGAAGAGGTGTGGCAATAGTAGTGCCATGGCACACCCCTTGGCAGTTGCAGGCTAAATGGATAGACCCTTCCAGTAGGTTGGTACTTCTTCAGGGATTAATTGGAGAGGCCAATGTCACTTTGGCAAATGCGTACTTCCCCCTAGACTCCTCTGTGAATGATGTTCGCAGCCTGCTTGATAAAATTACACAATTCATCAAAGGTATACTAATGCTTGCAGGGGACTTTAATATCCTACCCAACCCCGAACGAGACTCATCAAGTATTAGGACCCCCAGGAAAACCCCGCAGCAGAAGTTCCTAAGTAGGTTTCTTGCTGAAGTGGGCTGGATGGATACCTGGCGACACTTACACCCTTACACTAGGAACTACACACACTACTCGGCAGTTCACCACACATATTCAAGAACTGACCACTGCTACACCCAAATAGAGCACCTAGATGCGGTGGTGGACTCCCAGATCGGGAATATCTCCTTATCAGATCATGCCCCTATAACTACAATATGGAAAGTAAGAATGCAGAGAAGGAGTACACAGTGGCGATTAAACCCCTATCATCTAAAATCAAAAAAGTTTAGGGAATACCTTACTGAAAAGCTGACGGAGATAACTGCAGATAATTCTCGCCCAGAGACTACCCCAAGTATGCTTTGGGACACAGTAAAAATGGTGCTGCGAGGCCACCTCATAAAATACGTATCTGTCCAAGCAAAATCCCGCCAGGAACACAAAACTAAGCTGGAAGAAGCCCTTCACTTTCTGCAAAATGCACATAAACAAGGAGATAGATCTGTGCTCCAGCAACTTAAACAAGTTAAGCTAGATCTAGATAGGTTGGCTCAACAGCAGGCAGAAACTGCCCTAATGTTTCTGCGACAGTGTTATTATAAGGTGGGGCCTAGAGCCGTAAGGCTGCTAGCCTATCAAATTAGGAAGCAAAAGAAAGTTGCCACTATAACCACTATTCGCCACCCTACAGATGGTAGGCCCCTGAACAAACTTGCAGACATAACAGATGCGTTCACCATATACTACTCCGCTCTCTATACACCAGAGCATCCAGTGGCTGCGGAAAGCATAAAAGATTTCCTACAATCCCTTAACCTCCCTAGAATTAGTGAGGAACAAGGAAACCAGCTTACTCTACTGATTACAATGCAGGCACTGGTCAACGCGTTAGCCCGGGCCAAGACCATGAAGGCTCCGGGGCCTGACGGCTCCGGAGTCGAATTCTATAAAGCCACAAAAGAAAAGCTCACGCCTACCCTCCTTAGGACCTTTAATCTGTCCTGAAGGAGACCCCCACCCACCCACCTGGTCTTATGCCACTATCTCTGTCATCCCCAAGCAGGGCAAAACCCCCCAACTCTGCGACTCATACCGACCAATACTGGTCCTAAATTCAGACTATAAACTGTTTATGGGGATAATAGCCCTCAGACTAGAGATGGTCCTCCCGCAAATAATACATAAAGACCTAGGACCGGCCCACCGGCACAGTGGTTGGATTTCCACTTGTGACGCCAGCAACCCAGGTTCGGGAACAAGCACGGGTCACTGGGGGTCTGGCGGGGGGGAGAAGGATTGAGCGTCCCATGGACAGCTCTCCTTCTCCGGGGGGAGGGTAGGGGACTGGTCTGGCGCCGCTTTGGAAGCGGAGGCTGGAAGTATCACAGGACACATGGCCCAAATGCTAACTAGGGGAGGAGCGGACGTCGGCGTATGCCGTGACGTCACTACGCTGCCCCCAACAGAAAAGGGAGAAATTGCTCGCTGGCTGCCGGATGAGGGCTCTCTGTTACCCTGAGCCTCCAGTGCCTTCTCAGGGCCTCCTGCTCCTCAGCAGCATCCCTGGGCCCTAGTAGTGTGTGTGCTGGGGCCATCCCCTCTCCCCGGTGCCTTCCCCCTCGGAGGAGGGGGACCCACCCAGCGAAGGGATACGCCAGGATATCCCAGGGATCGGCTGCCATATGAGGACCAGAGGAGGGCTGGGTAAGGACAGCGGGGCTGGAGGAAGCATGTGGAGCCCGAAGGAGTGGGGGACCGGTGAGCATGGGGGGGGGGGGAGAAAAAAAAACCCAAAAGACCAAACAGGCTTTGTTGGCAGGCGAACAACTACAGATAACATCAAGAGGGCATAATATGTAAAATGCGCACTAGTAATAAACCTGCAGCCCTAGTCAGCCTAGATGCAGAAAAGGCTTTTGATAGGGTTCTCTGGCCACTGCTATACTCAGTTCTGGAAAAGGCTGAGATGTCTCAGTCCCTGGTCCGGGTGATCAAGAATATTTACTCTGCCCCGAGGGCATGGGTGAGGCTCTCTGCACATCATTCACGGTGTTTTCCTCTTTACAGGGGCACTAGACAGGGATGCCCTCTGTCCCCCCCCTCCTTTTCGCCCTATTTATGGAGCCCTTGGCACAGCTTATCAGGCAAGCAGAGGGCCTCCGGAGAGTTGAGATGGATGGAGAGGAACACCGCATAGCGTTATACGCGGATGATGTTCTCCTATACCTCCGAAATCCAGCGGCCTCACTCCCGAGGATTAGGGAGCTCCTGGATGCTTTCGGGCGGGTCTTGGTATATAGGGTTAATATCTTAAAAACTGAGGTCTTGACCTTTCAATACTCCCCTACTCAAGAGTATTCAGGAACAATTTCCCTGTAAATGGGATTTGGGGAAAATAAAATACCTAGGGATAAATCCGACTAGGAATCTAGAGGACTCTTATAAACAGAACTACATCCCCTTTACCATTCGCCTTAAGGAGGACCTAGCTAGATGGAGCACACTCCCTCTGAGTCTCTCCAGGAAAATAGATATCATCCGAATGGTTACTCTGCCTAGTGCCCTATATCTCTTTAACAATATCCCTGTTAGTCTGCCACATTCTGTATTTCTAGACTGGGAAAAAGCTATTTCCCGCTTTATCTGGGCGGGCCGCAGGCCGAGAGTTAGGTTAAAACTCCTGGACAAGCCGAGGGCAATGGGTGGGCTTGCCCTCCCAGACCTCTACCGGTACCACCAGACTGCACACCTAACACATATAGTTGCAAGACAACTATCCACAAAAGATACACACTGGACAGAGATAGAACAGGCGATTATTTTTAACTCAGACTATTTTACTCTATTCTACCATAGACAAATAGTCCCTGACTCAAACCCTAGCCTAACCTCGGAATTACAACACAGAGTGACAATCTGGCAACAAATCAGGAGGCAACTTTCAATTTCTCCCTTTATACCATTAGTATGCCCAGTAGCCGCTCTCCCAGATTTCCAACCCAGTAAAATGGACCACGTCTTCCAACAGTGGGGCAGATACGGGTTGAATTACCTGACTCAGATTACCACTGGAGGTGTTTTGTGGTCGTTTCAGGAGATCCAAACAAAGTTTAACCTGCCAAACACACACCACTACAGATATTTACAATTAAGACACTATTACAAGTCATTGCCTAGTGAGGTATGGAATCCAGAACAGCTACCGCCGCTGATCACTAAACTGATATCTTTAATTGTTACCCCAAACCAAAGTTATTTGGTATCTGCTCTATATCAGGCCTTAATGTCAAATCCCACGGTGTATATTGCAGACATTTGTGGAAGATGGCAACAGGAACTGGGCACCCCATAGATGATAAACAGTGGGAACAGGCACGCCGACAGGTGGCTAGCACTTCGAGTTCATATCAGTGGAGGGAATTTGTATGGAAATTTCTAGTTCGTTATTTTAAGAACCCAGAGGTCACAAGCCACTATTCGCCTAGTCATTCAGCCTCTTGCTGGTGTAACTGTGGTGAAAAGAAGGCTCACCTCACACATGTAATGTTCACTTGCCCTACGCTGGAACCATGTATTCGTTCATTACAGACTGAACTCCAAGAGCTACTAGGTAGACCCATGCAATTAACTCCACAGATATTCATTTTACTAATGTTCCCCAGGGGCCTCAGAGACCGAGACACCCGTTACCTCCTAGCCATCCTACTTACAGCAGGCAAGAAAGCCATTACTAAGTTATGGCTTTCCTCTAATGTCCCAACACTGCAGGATTGGTGGATCATTTAAAAACAAACTTACCAAATGGAGAAGATAACACATAGCCTGAGTGGTAGAGAGGAAAGATTTGGCCCCAGATGGAATAGATGGCTTTTGTACTAAATGCTGAAAGATACAACTTTTGTACCATAAGACAATTAAATTTGGGGCGTGGTTGTGTGCGGATTCCATGGGGCCTCCCGCTACAACTCTAAACTAGGTATGCTAGATTTGATATGCCTAGAGTATTTAAAAACATACCAAATGCTCATGTCAAATATTAGGATATCCTAATGATTTGGTCTGACACCCAGGAATTATTGGAACACTAACCAGAAGAGGGAAGGTAAACCAAATCGGACTCTTTTTGATTGAACTTGACCATCTGAGAACAATGAACTCTAACCTCCCTGTTATCAAGCTCTTTCAAATAACTGAAAGCCTTGTGTATTAAGATCAGACGGACTTCTGTAAGTATCCTTTAATCAATTTCCTACTCTTATTATTTTGTTCACAATCGACTGTAAGTAAAAAATTGCAATAAAGATGATATTAACAAAACAAAAAAAAGACTGAGCCTGATGGCCAGACTGGTGCTTGACTGGTTTTAAAGCAGGAGTGGAGGACCGAAAGGGCTTACACTTTTGCTGCCTGGAGCCCTTGGGATCCTTCTGGGTGTATGTCACGGAGTCCAATGTGGCACTGGACTTCACGATACGCTTTCGGTGACCTTCCACACCAGGACCAAACAGGTCAGTGCCCAGAAATGGGACGTCTGCCAGCTTGTGCTGAGTGTCTGCTATAAGGCCGAGATCTGCAGCCAAAGCCCTATGGCGGCATAAACAGCCTGGCGCACCAGGCGGGCACAGGAATTCCCCATATCACAGCCATCTGAAGTTGCTGCTTGGTCACAGCCCGGCCCTGATCACGGACCTGCTTGACCGTGATCAGGAGGTCCGCAGGAAGATAAGGAATAGCCTCATCCAAGAAGCCCAAGAGGGCATGGGAGAAGTCTGCCATCATGACAGCCGAGCTCACCTGGCGGAGGCCGAGCAAGGAGACAGTACAGACTTTTTTTGCCACGTGGTCCAATTTCTTGGATTCCTTCTCCAGCAACTTGTCAACAACGCCAGTACTGCCCAAGCGCCAAAACACGGAGTTGGCCACCAACCTCTCTGCCGAGGGGTGCTCCGTGAAACCCGAGAGGATACCAGTGGGCACTGCATACTTGCGGGCCATCCGGGCTGAGAGCACAGGACAGGACACAGGGTGCTGCCACAGCTCCAGGGTTGAGCGAACAATGGCCTCAGCCAGTGGGAAAGCCTCCGTTGCAGAGTCCCATTTTTCCAGGATTTCTGTGAGGGGATAGCGAGACCACTTCTGGATGGGCTCCAGTTTCATCCCCATAGACTCGGACATGAGACGGAGGATGCCCATGAAGGAAGTGGGCCCTTCCTCCGTCAAGAGATATGGACTCAACGTTGACTGGACAGGAGTGCAGTGAGGAATCCTCAGACTCAAAGGAGTCCGCATAAAGCGGCCAACCGCCCAAGGCGCTTTTGACCCGCATGGGGCGGTCAGGTGTGAGAATGACAGACAGCCAAAGGGGAAGCCTTTTGACCAGCCGAGGCTGCTTAGTCACAGCGTCAGTTGGTGGCAGCTTGGGCAGCGGCTCCACCACAATCAGTAGACAAGCCAGCTTCAGCCAAACCGAGACGGTCGTGACCGACTGCGCTGGGGGAGGAACAGTTTCAACCAGCCCCAGCAGGGGCGTCGGTGACAGCCTGTCAGGCAACAGCCAAGTGATGGCAGGCATAGGAGCTGGGGTCAGCTTTGGACAGGGCCAACACCAACTGCTGCCACAGGAGGTCTTCGTAGTATCGATGCAACTTGCATGAAAGCCTCTCCTCACCCGAGCAGGACGAAAACAAATAGTGGCGGCACCGCTTCCCATGGCATTGAGAGTGGAATCACCAACAACAGCAGGATCTGCTCAACCCACTGGATGAGGAAGACCAAGACTTCAACCTCGGCCACCGGGGGTACCGACAGAGATCTCTGAGGGAGCCGGGGAGAGCCAAGGTTCCTCCTATTCTAGGTCGGTGACCCGAGGGTTCGGCTCAGCAAGTGGAGCGGCCCCTTCAGAGGTCACAAGCTTGACCAGAGTCCTGAACAGAGAATTGTTGGCCTCTTCTGATGACAACTGGTCTACAGGGTAAAGAAAAATCCTGGCCACATCATCGGCTGGTGTCTCGACCAACTGGCCCGACAGGGTTCCCATGAAGCCAGCAGCCAAGGCCGCGGTTTCAACCGAGGTCAAAACCTGAGAGTCCTAAGATCGAGAATGCTCCCAGTCCCAGGAACATTGATGGTGAGTCTTCTTTTCTTTCTTTGACTCCTCCTTGCGATAGCGAGAAGCTGTGCAACCCACAAGGGCCCTGCCCTTTAGTCAGGAGGGACTGGCAAAGCTACTCGAAGGAGCCCGAGAAAGCGGAGCCCAATTGGAGCAGAACAAAGGCAGAAGCCGAGAAGGACTGCATGGCGGCACAAGCCTCCTCGGCAGACCCTGCAGCTACGGACACCACCCAACAGGCATCTTTAGATTTGACCGGCGGATGTCATTTTTCCGGGCGACCTAACTTAAGGAGAGCGAGGCAGTCTTCAAGGACCGCCGTGTGAAATGACCGGCAAATGTCGCAGGCCTAGGTATCATGTTCATGGCCCAGGCCGTAGACGCATGTGGCGTGGGGGTCGGTACACATTTTCTGCCCACATAGGCACTGGTGAAATCCGGGCGAGGACTTTTCATCCTTTGCAGTCGCAATCGATGATCGAACTGAATGCCCTGCCGTCAACACATTTTCAAGTTTGTTGTTTGAAGTACGTGCAGTACTCCTGTGACCGTCGTCGTTTGCTTAATGTTTACAATTTGGGGCGGCGTTGGGCAGAGTGAGAACAGGTGGGACAAGAACTACACATGGGGCTGCTGCAGTATGCAGAATACAGCTCTGGGATTTTATTTATCTGCTGTATCAGTTCAGAGCTACTTGTTTGTCCACCATTATTAGCACAGAATGCAAGCAGCACTTTTCTTTACCATCCAGCCTACACTGCAGTGGAGGGCAGGTACACAGTGTAAGTTTGCTACACTGAAAAACATGCCTTTTCCTTTTTTGTTACTGCAGAATTACAACAGCTGCTAAAGCAACTCACGTTAGAACAGCATGATGGCATCCCTGTTCTGAATTTTGATGAGATGCAAAATTACTCATGTCATGGAACAAGTTCTAATCTGAGAGCAGGTGTGAAGGTTGCAGAATACAAACCAGTTTGACTGTATTAACCACAGCTTTGATATGCACAGGCAACAGTTTCCAACACTTTCTGTAGGGCACTATTTAACATAACATATGCACCCACCTCAGGGTTAATCTGCTTCTATGAAGAACCTTTGAGAGTGCTATAGCATAGCATTTATTTAAACTCAGCTGTTGCCACTTGTGGAGTTTACTTTCAAAATCCTTCTTTGGTCACTACTTCAGAGGCCTCAGCCTGTCCAAGGATCTTGCTTTCTTAGGGCCTGGATACTCAGAATGCCACTTGACCAGGCCACAGCTTTGTTGCCCCTAGAGCTGGCCAAAGCCAATGGTGGCTTGAGCTTTTCCCGAGCCCCGGATCTTGTTCAGATTCAACTTTAAGCAATTCAGTGCCTAGCTGGAGTTAATCTAGCGATGAGAAATGTAAAGCTGTTATTTTTTTTTTTTCAGTCTGAGACCAGTTATTGCAGTGCTACAGACTTGCATGTAATTCATGAGGGTCATGTATTTACACTGATGTTAGCTACCTTAACATGCCTTACATCTGTTTGTGCATAGAGCCACTTTGTTCTTGTTAACTTGCATCTCACTTTCCCATGTTTAGTTGCCCCTTCCTGATTTACCCCCCCCCCCAGTGGACAGCGTCCAGGCTGCAGTACTACAGCAGGTGTGCCCCCTTTAAAATCCTTCCTGTCACAGAGAGGAGTAATGATATCCTGGACCAGGGGAAAAAAAAAAAAAAGAGTACTGAGTGAGATATTGGCAGCAGTGTTCTCCCAACCAGAGTCTCACTGTTTCCCCATGTTTCTCCCAACCCCAAAACACTTCCCATGAGGATGCAGGAACACTAGTGACTAGTTCCCTGCATCTGTGATTTCCAAGCTACAGTAGCAATTATGGTCACCGAGATGGCACTGGCAAACTTAGTATGTTTTGAAAGACGGTGGCAATTTTGTCAAGAAGTAGCATTTTCCTCTAAAATGTAAAATGTCCCCTTTTAAAGCTGAGATTAGGCTACAGCAGCTATGATGAGATGTATGAGTTAGGGAATAGTGTGTAGTGCTTCGCTCCCTATTGTAACTGGATACAGCATATTCATTAGAAAAGTACCTTTGAGAACAACAGCTCATTTACAATATACAGTATATGGTGCATTACAACAGTGGCTGGTTACAGTAGCTGGGCCACCCATGGAATGCTGTGTTAAGTTTTGGAGACCACACCTCAAAATGGACATGGAAAGGGTGGAGGTGGTTCAGAGGAGGGCAACTAAAATGGTACATGATTTACATGAGAAACCCTGGAGAGTTTTCAGAAGAGTTGTGGGAGTCGAGGCACTAGGGATACATGTTGGAGCAGCAGAGCACTGTTTGCCTTTAAATTACTGAAGCGTATTAAATAAAGTATCTTTTTTTTTTTTTTTTTTTTTTTAGCATTACAACGCTTCAGTTCTCCAGTTTGTGTGCCACTATGCTGACTCATTGTTTCCCTGTTTGGGCTGGCCACCCTAGGGACAGGGTAGTGATTAGTGAGCACTGGTCTCACCTGTGAATCGCTGGCTTCCTAGTTAGATTATATGTAAGATAGGAGGCAGGGAGGTGGCAGTGTCACAGATAGGGTCTGTAGAGACAGAATAGGCATGGAACTTGTTCTGGGCAGACTGCATGGGCCAAGTGGTCCTTTTCTGCCATGAAATTATATGTTCCTATGTTTCTTTGGATCCATTAGTGTCGGGTAATAGTATTGCCATTAAAGTTGGTAACCATCCAACCCAGAGAAATTGTTTCCAATGGGGTGCTTAGTCCTCTTCTTGCCAGCCTTTTCAATGTCTTAGTCTTAGGATGCAAACCCAAGTTCCAGTATAGTACGTGTTGCCAGCCAATGCCATACCATCAGGCTGACAAGCTTCTTAGACTTGACAGTGGTATATCAGTATGCTAGTTGAAAGTCAGTGTGAATCAAATGCAACAAGTAGTTATTTTTATAAAAAGGTGTATGTTTATTTATATAAATATATAGATATATATAGAATAAAGGTTGGGGAAGTGTGTGATCAGAGAATTTAATGCACACCTGAGGTGTATGATGGTACATTTATTAAAGCTTCCCATACCTAGCGCATTAAAGTCAGGTGTCACATACTTCCCTATATTTTATTTTATATAATTGCTGGGATTGAAATTAAGTTTTGCAGCCACTAGCCAGCAGGGCTAGTGACTGAATGCAGTATCCCCAGTCCCCAAGACTTTTCACCTGGCCAGCTGGTGTACGTATTGGAATGTTACCTTCTCCACTAGAAGCCAGCAGGGTTAGTTGTAAAGGAAAATCTTACTGGCCTGATACAAAATTTACAAGCATTTGGTTAGTGGGCTGAACCACAGTAATACAGGCAAGTTTTGGTACCATTCTATAATTTCAATGGTGCCGTTTATACTGTGTGATCTTTTAAGTACAACCCTCAAAATGCACCACAGAACACCAAAACTCCCAGAACTTATGGGGGGGCCTTGGCAGCCCTAGACCCCCAGCCATTAGTTGAGCTCCCCCTCCCCCCCAGGAAAAACAAAAGTCGGCTCCTATGAGAGGCACCATTGCTTTGTCACAAGCTGCAGCTTGCACTACTCCATCATGGTCTGGATGTATGTAAAGGTACTCAGCATTAGATTTATCTAGCTGGTACTTTTTCTCTATTTTCTTATTTACCCCTGGTATGGAGGTGGGATTCTAGAGAAATCTGAAAGCAGCCCTGCAAAGGGACTGGAAGAAGCAGCTTTTTAGGAGGGGGGAGACCCATCACATCCAAAAAGTCTGCCTCCTCATCCTCCTCGATGGGCTCTTGAATAGAATGGTCAAGAGTGTCCACCACGTGCTGAACAAAGGTAAAATGAGAAGGAAAAAATCATCCTGGCCATGGGAAAGAGAGACAAATTCTTGGTCAGGAGTTTCATCAGCACAGAATGAAAGAGATCGCTAATAAAATGAAAATTAACTACTTCAAGCGAAAGTTTGAAGAGAGAGCTCCAGGAAAGACTTTCATCCAGTCAGCGGAGAAATGAATCTGACTGGAGTACAGCAGCACCTACAGGCAGCACTTTCTTACTACAACCTGACTGACTAATTCCCTGGCATCATTAGCATAACTCCACCTCCAGGACGGCTGAACCCAGCTGGCATAACTGCACTAGTCAAACATACTGAGGGATTCCTGTGGTTAGAAACTGTAATTCTGATGTTTTCTCTTAGCCTGGTTCACGTCTCAGTGTTAATAAACCAACACAAAACAGATCTCAGAGGCCCTTGGAAAAGAAAAAACACAGTAGTAGCAGTAGATCTACTACTTATTAAAAAGAGAATAGGTTACTCACCTGTAACAGTAGCTCTAGGAGTGGTATATGTTGTTCATTCACACTATTTGGCATGTCCTTTCCCTTTTAGAATCTTGCCAGAAGGTCTTTAAGTTGGCTCCTTCCACCCACCTGGGCGGTATATGCCTCGGCTCCACCCCTTGACACCAGATCTCTGCCCACTGGAAGCTGAGGTTGTACATCGAACCTGGGGAGGTCGGGTGGGTTTGAGTGGATGAACAACATATACCACTCCTAGAACTACTGTTACAGGTGAGTAAACTGTTATTCTAGGATCGTAGATATGTTGTTCTATCCACACTGTTTGGCAGACTCCAAGCAGTTCTCCGGGAGGAGGTAGGTAAGGCGCACACCCCCTCTATACTTACTTGGGGAACAGAGATTGGCAAACTGAGGCCCCAAAACCAGCATTCCGGCATAACTCTGGGTTGATGTGGCAGTAGGTAATGAAGGTGTTTGCTGTCTTCCAGGTAGCAGCCCTGCAGATTTCCTGGATAGGAATGTCCCTGTAAGCAGCCACCGATGCAGCAGTATGGCGGGTAGAATGAGCTCTTATCCCCATGGGAGGCTTCCTGCCTGCCAACCTATAGCAGAGATCAATGCAGGATGTAATCCATCTGCCAATGGTCTGCTTGGCTGCAAGTATGCGGGTGCAGCTTTAGCGTAGGTGACAAACAGCTGGCGAACCTCTCCCCGAACTTCAGCCTTCCGCTCCTTATAATAAGAGAGCGCTCATCTCAGGTCCCGAGTATGGAGCCTATACTCTGCCTCTGAGGTGAAGTTTGGATAGAACACAGACAGAGTTAACACTAGTTAAGGTGAAATTCCGACACCACCTTTGGGAGAAACTTTGGGCGGGGGCGCAGGGCAACCTTGCCCGTGTGGAAGACCAGGTAAGGAGACTCCATCGAGAGCGCCTGGAGCTCCCCAGACCTTCTGGCTGACGTGACAGCCACCAGGAAGGCGGTCTTCCATGACAGATGTGACATCTCACACCTCGGCAATGGTTTGATTGGCTTGCCCATGAGCTTTGCCCGTACCAGAAGTAGATCCCACGGAAGTGGAGGTTCACGCATCAGAGGGGGATATGTGGTCAAGGCCTTTAAAGAAACGCCAGACCACCTTCTCCTGACCAGCCCCCACTCAGTAAGCAGAGATGGCTGCCAGGTGCACCTTAAGGGTCGTGGACCGAAGACCACCCTTGGACAAGGACCAAATGTAGTCGAGGATACTAGACACTGGACAGGACAAAGGGTCCAAACCCTTAACCTGACACCGAATGGAAAATCTTTCCCACTTGAAGGCATGGCACCTCCTGGTTGACTCCTTTCTGGATGCTTCCACGACTGTAAGTACATCCTCAGAGAGACCCAAAGCCTGGAACTCTAGTCGCTCAGGAACCAGGCTGTCAGGTGCAGGGATTGAAGGTCTGGATGGAATACCTTCCCCTGACTGACTGATAACAGGTCCAGGCATACTGGAAGATGTCTCAGAGGCCTGGAGCTGAGGCTGAGGAGATCTGGATACCAGAACTGGCGCGGCCAGTCTGGGGCTACCAGATTACCTGTGCCTTGTCCCTCCTGACCTTGAGGATTACCTTGTGGATCAAGGGTAGTGGAGGGAAAGCATAGAAGAGGCCTGGGGTCCATGGCCTCAAGAAGGCATCCCCCTGCTGAGGGGAGCGGGCATGGAACAGCCTCAGCTATGTGTTCTCCCTGGATGAAAACAGATCCACCTGAGGATTGCCCCAGTGGGAGAACAGGCTGTGTACTACCTCTGGATGGAGAGACCACTCGTGGGACGTCTTGCTCACACGGTTGAGAGCATCTGCCAGTTGGTTTGAGGCTCCTGTCACACTGATGGCTAGTAGATCTGCCTCCAGTCGGCTCACAAGGGTCTAGATTCAGAGCACTTCCCTGCAGAACAGCCGGGAGTGCATGCCACCCTGTTTGTTGAGATAGTACATGGTCATGGTATTGTTCGTCTGGACTTGCACCACTTGACCCCGAAGGAGCAGAGTGAATGCTGACAGTGCCAGTCTGACTACTCTGAGTTCCAGTAGGTTGATATGATACTCGGATTCCTGAGTGAATGCTGACAGTGCCAGTCTGCTCTGAGTTCCAGTAGGTTGATATGATACTGGGATTCCTCGGGGGTCCAGAACCCGTGGGCTCTGTGATTCCCCCGTGTGGGCACCCCAGCCCGTGACAAAGGCATCGGTTGTGAGGATGATCATCACCTCGGGACAGACAAACGGGACCCCTTCCTGCAGATGAGCTAGAACGGTCCACCACTAGCTCACTGTGACCAGCTGGTAGAAATGATCGTGACACTGAGTCCACTGGCTGGCCAGTTCCCTTTGAAGGAGGCGCATATGCCACCAGGCCCATCGGACCACAGTGGTGCAGGCCACCACATACCCCAGAAGGCACAGAAAAACCCCAGACAGGGCACAAGTGCCCAACTAGAAATGATTGGGCAAAGGAGGAGAGAACCTCTGCCCTGTCTGTCGGAGGCCGGGCTCTGGCTCGGTAAGAGTCGAGCTTGGCCCCGATGAAGCATATTGCCGCAAAGGTACGAGCTCCGACTTGGTCTCGTTGTCCAGAAGACCAAGTATGGTACATGTCTGGAGGGCCAGATCCCTGGACCTCTCCACCTCCTTTTTGGAGGAACCCACTAAGAGCCAGTCGTCGAGATAGGGGTACACCCTGACCCCTCGACACCATAGGTGGGCCGCCACTACTGCAATGCATTTGGGGAAGACCCATGGGACTGATGACAAGCAGAATGGCATGGCTCAGAACTCGAACAGGGCTCTTTGTGCTCAGAAGCAAAGCAGCCTCTGGTGAGATGGACGGATCGGGACGTGAAAGAATGCATCCTGGAGATCCAGGGAGCAAAACCACATATCTTGTTTGAGAGCCGGCATGATCTGGGACAGAGTTACCATCCAGAATGTGCGTGATCTGAGGAACTGGTTCAGGTCGTGCAGATCTAGAATGGGGTGCCAGCCCCCCCGTCCGTTTCAGGACTAGGAAGTACCTGGAAACAAACCCTGAGCTGATGGTGGGGATCCGTGACTCTGGCCATCACCTCCTTGCGGGGGAGTTGGGCAACGTCGACTTGAAGAGCCAACTGAGTGTGGCGGACACCCTCTCCTCCCGTGGGGCGCGGGCTCGGCTTGGAGGGTACTGCTCGAATTCCAGAGGCAGACCCTGGCTGACCACTTCTAGAACCCACCTGTCCATGGTAACAGTGGACCAGGTGGAAAGAAAGTGACGGAGCCGGTCCTCCACGGGAGGACCCAGAGCTGTGTGACAGGTATGGGGGGTGGCCACCCCTATCCTGTCACTGAGCAGGCTTGGAGGAGGAGGAGGAGGACTGGGGACCTCCTGAGCCCCGTCCTCCAAGTTAACAGGCTGGTGAGGGCCTGGACGTGAGCCGAGGACGCCACGCTTGTGCCTGCTACTGGTGCCCCTGTTGGAAATGGGGCTGCTTGACTGCAGGGGTAGAATGCCGAAATGGCTTCTTCTTCTGTTTCTTGGAACCCTGAGATTCCTTCTGCACAGAAGTCACAGAGTCCAAGGTGGCACTGGACTTCTCGATGCATTGGAGGTGACCGTCCACGCCTTGGACGAAGAGATTGGTACCCAGGAAGGGGACGTCCGTTAGCTTGTGTTGGGTGTCCGCCGTGAAGGTGGAAACCCTTAAGCAAGCACTGTAGCACATGGTAACCGCAGCCACCACAGAGCGGGCAATAGAGTCAACGAGATCCAGAGCCGTCTGGAGTTGCTGCTTCGCAACAGTCCGACCCTGGTCACGGACCTGCTTGACCATAATCTGGAGGTCCATGGGGAGGTGAGGTAGAACCTCATCAAGGGAGCCCAGGAGGGCGTGAGAAAAGTGCGCCATGATGATGGCCGAGCTTGCCTGACGAAGACCCAGCGATGAGCCAGCATAGATTTTCAGGGCAGAATGTTCCAATTTGTTGGACCCTTTGTCCAGGGGCCTATCAGCATCTCCTGAGTTACTCGAGTGTCTGAACACAGATTCGGTCACCTAACCATCTGCAGAGGGATCCTCTGTGAAACCCAAAAGGAACCCAATGGGCACCGCGTATTTGCAGGTCATACAGGCAGACGGTGCAGGGCAAGAGGCGGGGGTGCTGCCAGAGCTCCAAGGTCGGACCAACAATGGCCTTAGCCACTGGGAAGGCCTCCGTCGGGGAATCCCCGTTTGAGAATATAAGTGAGGGGATATTCGGCCCGTTTCTGGACGGGTTCCAGAGGCATCCCTGTGGATTCGGAGATGAGACGGGGAATGCCCATTATGGAAGAGGGACCTTCCTCCGTCGAGACATTACCGACCGGTTCCTCATCCAGGGGACAAGAATAAAGGTCCGAGTCCTCGGATCCTGAGGAGTCTGGATAAATCGGTCAGCCACCTGAGTCTCCCTCCACCCGCCTAGGGGCGGTCGGGAGTGAGGGTGACAGAAAGCCTATGTGGGAGGCCTGGAACAGACCGAGACTCTCTGACAGGAGACCCAGATGGGGGCTGTCTGGGTGGCGGCTCCATCATGATCGGTGGAGAGGCTGATTTTGGCCGAACCAGAATGGGCTTGACCAGTTCCGAAGGAGGAATGGTGCGCGTCAGCTCCGGAGGAGTTGGTTTTGGCCTAGGCGGCAACGGCCAAGTAATGGCCGGAGTAGAAGACGGAATTGACTTCTGGTCTGACACGCTCAGCTGCTGCCACGTTAGCTCTTCGTAGCATTGACGGAGTTTCCGTTGAAGCCTCTCCTCATCTGAGGACGAAAAAGAAGAATGGTGCCGGTGCCACTTCTTTTGAGTGTTTGTGCACCTTCTTCGGCCTATCGGTCAAAGGGGTCCGAAAACCTCAACCTCGATTCTTGAGGGATCGACAGGATCGAGAAGGTGCCAGGGAGGACCGCAGCTCCTTTAGGTCAGGGACCGATTCACCGATGGGATTCCCAGCGGGCTGGGTTTCCTCTTCAGTGACAGTCAGAACCGGAGTCCCGAATAAGGAGTTGTCGACCTCATTGGGCGGCAATGGGTTGACTGGGCGAAGAATGATCTCAACCGGATCGTCGTCCCACGTCTGAGCCGGCTGGCCTGACGGGGGAACCAAGAAGCCAGCGGCAGAGGCCACAATCTCGACCAAAGTCGAGACAGGTGATTCCTGGGACCGAGACCTCTCACGATTCCAGGAACATAGTCAGTGAGACGAAAAATCTCTCGCTTCTTTGTCCTTTTTACAGGACCGAGAAGCACGTGCGCCCGAGGGACCCTCGCCTGTGGTGGGAAGGGATTGACACATTTCTCAAAAAGAACCTGAGAAGGTGTAGCCCAAGTTGAGCGGTACAAAGAAGGACTTTGAGGACCAATCTGCGGCCCACGTCGCCTCCTTCTCGAAAGCCTTCATTTGTTTGAGCTGCTCAGTAGACCCCACAGCCACAGAGACCGCCCATCGGGCATCCTTAGATTTGACTAGCGGATTCCGTTTCTCCAGTCTGCCCAGTTGGAGCCAAGCGAGACAACTGTCTAGGACATTCGAGTGAAAAGCATGGGACATTTCACAAGTCTAAGTGTCATGGCCAACCCCCCAGGCAGAACACGCACATGGCATGTGGATCGGTGTGAGACATCTTCTGCCCGCACGAGCAGCGGCTGAAACCGGGTGAGGATTTATCCTCCATAGCAGTCAATACCACGAAGCGATTAGCTGCAACTCTTAATGAGTTTTAGTTTAAGTTAATCTGAAAATCCGAGAGCCAGGGCCTACAAAACGCGATAGCAGTAAGGAGAGAACCTGTATCTTCCAGCAGAAAGGAAGATCTGGCGTCAAGGGGTGGAGCTGAGGCACATACCACCCAGGTGGGTGGGAGGAGCCAGCTTAAAGACCTTCTGGCAAGATTCTTAAAGGGAAAGGACATGCCAAAGAAATGTGGATAGAACAACATATCCACGATCCTAGAAAACTCTATTTCCATTCAATTTCAAAATATTAAACAAACTTTCTATTTTCCTGAAAATGATCAGCTGTCACGGTTAGGCCAGTCTGAAAAACTCCTGATAATTTTTCTTTTTTGTTACTGAAAATACAATATTAAAAGGGGAAAGTTACAAATACCTTGACATTCACTGCTTGGAAGACAAAAACGACCATAAAAACACAAAATGAAGTAGAGTTGGGAGATGAGAGCAGTTGCTGACAGTGGCAAATTCACCACAGTTGCTCCAGACCACAAGGCAGACTGCGAGGTCGGGGATGAGAAAGGGGCAGGTGTCACTCCTCGTCCCATTGGTCAATACCTGGCATCTCCTTGATCCACTTATTCCCTGGTCCCCTTCTGTGTGGGTCACTGATCTGGACCAAAAGTACCTCAGAATACTCCTTTGCAGCACAACCCATGACAGGCAGGGTTTTATCATTCCCTGTCTCCGAAGCAAACCCAGTTCATCAGAAATGTGTGGGAGCCAAGAAACAGATCACACTTGGGCTCTCTTCTGGGCATCATTTGTCTTTTAGTGATGGTTTACCCTTGATTTTGAAGCCCAGCGCACTACTATGACTACTAGTCCAGACGTGAAGCCCAGCCCACTACTATTACTACTAGTCCAGATGGCTTGGATCCAAACCTTTTCCATGCCAGCTCATCACCTCCCCCATTACTCACCTCCTAACCCACTTCTTTGCCTCTGTGATGTCCAACAGTCTTGGAAAATTATTGAGGTTCTCCCTCCTCCTCGCCCAGCAACCTTTACCCTATTTCCATACTACCCATCTTCCAAAGTTACAAGAGAAATTGATCAATTCACAACTTGCCCACTTACTCCACCTGTCCAACTTTTTCTCCCCCCTTTGAGTCTGGTTTTAGAAAGTAATAGCCCTCCACCGTCTCATCCCTGCTTTGGGTCACTGATTCCAACCTCTCTGTGATAAATCAGGTGCACATCACAGTGGCCATGTTCATTGATCAGGCCAAAGCCTCTGATTCAGTGTCCCAGTCATTCTTCCTGGACAAGCTGAGCTCTGCTGGTCTCTCAGCTCCTGCAGTTGTCTGGTTCTGTTTCTATCACTCGGGCCATCAACAGTTGGTGCAGATACGAGGTGCCATGTCCCTGGCCCTCCCTATCCAGGTCAGGGTCCCACAGGGCTCCATTATGGGTACAGTCTTTTTCTCCATCTTGTGCCATCTCGCATACTCACATGTATGCATGTGACATAGCTGTCTCCACTTTCGGTCCATGAACTGCATCTATGGAAGTCTCACTCAAGTAAGACCTTCACAATGTGCTGCGTTGGTTCCAGTCCAACCAATTTTGGGCCAACACTAAAAACAATGTCAGCAACTTTTGGTACCAGCCAGGAGCTGGCCAAGTTCTCCCTCTCCCTGTTTTTTCAGCGCTGGAGCGCTTATTAGTTGTCCCCACTTTCAAGTATCTCAGTGTGTGGTTAGCTAGGCTTGACTTCTCTGCCCATACTGACAGTATCCATGCCAAACACCACCCCAAACTCAGTGCCCTGTACTACGATAAGGACTGCCTTTCTGCCCAGGACTGCGAGGAGCTGGTCACCAAAATGGTGCGCCCTGTTTTCGACTATGCGGATGTGGTCTATGACATTACTGTCTCCACTTTCCTTGGCAGATCAGACACCCTCTGCAATGCCTTCTGCCACTTTGTTACCAACTGACCCTCTCGTACCCACTGCTGGTCCCTATACTCTACTTATCCTCCCTCTCTCCTCATGTCGCCAGTCCCACTGTGTTTCCATCAACTCTAAATACTGGTTTGGGTCCCTCCCCTTATACCTATCCTCACTCCTCTCCCCATCCCTCTGCTCCCATTTCCTGTGCTCTTAGAACCCTCGCACCTTCTCCCCCTACCACCATCAATTCTCAGCTCAGAAATCTGTACTCTCCCATTTCCTCACCTCCCTCTGAAATCAGCTACCTTCCTCCATCCGTCTCTCCCCTCTGTCCCCTCCAACACATGACAATTAAAACTTATTCCCCCTGCTCTTGCCAAACCTCTACCTGAACCATTTCTAATGGCTTCCCTGCGATTCTGAACTCCACTTCCTCCCTCCACCAACTGCATGGTTCTTCTGTTTCATGGTGAGTTTAAACGGCAGCTTCCTAGTTTCTACTCCCCAAAACGTATATGATTGCTCACCTGGCCCCAAAGTTGATTTTCATAAAAGAATTCCTTTTATTCTGCATCGTGAAGAGTTATGGCACTGCATCAATTTCTAAATTGGACATGGGTGAAAACAGAGCAACTTCCTCAGCTGCCGACCCACTTCCGACGCAGGCACACACAGAGCCTTTGTGATATACAAAATGAAGACAGCATATGTGCACCCCATTGATTTGAATGGGGACAATTTTCCTAAACTTATTATTAGCATTTAGACTTGTAATTTCAATAAATCAAAGTGACCGCTAGACTAACAGGGTCCCTGTTAATCAAGCGGTCGCTTTGATTGATTAAAATCACAAGTTTAAATACGAATAAAATGTTTACGCAAATCATCCCCATTCAACTCAAAGGGGCGCACACATGCAGTCTTAGTTTTGTGACATCACAAAAAGGGGCTGTGTGCCTGCAAGGGGGCGTCTCAACTGGATGAGGAAGTTGCTCCATTTTTGACTGACATGTCCGATTTATAAATTATGAGTGATATAACTCTTTATGATGGCAGAATAAAAAGGAATTCTTTATGAAAATCAACTTTGAGCCAGCCCAGTGGTACAGAGGGTTGAGGTGCTGGATGCCACCCCTTGCACCATGCCAGCAACCCAGGGTCAGGAGCAAAATCAGGTTCCTGGAGGTCGGCCAAGGAGGAGAGGACTGAGTGTCCGAAGGACAGCTCTCCTCTCCTGGGGAGGGTGGAGGGCGAGCCACTGCAGAACTGGCTCCTGGTGGTGACCGAGGGATGGTGTGCGGTAGCTTAGAGAGCGTGGGACAGCAGGACAGAGCGTCAGATGTGCAGCGTGTGGCAACACGCACTGCTCCGTCTAGGCGTCACTGCCGCCTGCATGCGAGAGAAGGAGAAACAGGAATCCTCCGCGCACAAGAGACTTTTGGCCTACTGGGCGCACACTGGGACGTGACTATACTTTTCCTCCAGCCCGGCTCACCAGGAACTCCCCAGTGTGTGGGTAAGTATCTGCTAGGTCGAGACCTGGGCTGTATGTAGGGGTAAGAGGTTGAGAACGGGAACTGTGGCCAGTGGGGCACCAGAGGTTGTATGGCTGAAAGGGGTACTATAGGTAACACCCCAAGCTGGGGAGATAGGAGTGTGAAAAATATAAATTAAAAAAAAAAAAGAAAGAAAATCAACTCTAGGCCAGGTGAACAACTGTATTCATTTTGGGGAGTGGCAACTCAACAGCTAAGAAGCTGCTCTAACAGCCTGTTTGACTACTTCTCTCAAGACTAGATCAGACTCCACTCATTCAGGCACTAAACACTTATTGATTGTGTCCAACTGCACAGCTGATCCATATGCTAATTTATTTGTCCTCTGTTATGTGCAAAGATTTGGCTATCTTGTTTCTTCTGCACTCCATCAGCGCACTTTATTGTCACTGTTCTAACTGCATCATCTGACTTTCCGTAATCCTTTAAATTGTGTTATCCCCTTCCCCCTGCCCCTGGTTGCATCTGGAAACATGCCTTGGCACAGTGTGCCCCTCCCAGCAACAGACAGCGTGAGAGTGTGGGTGGGGTTGGGGGGACGGACAGAGAGAGACAGACAGAATGAACGATGTTCATAAGCGCGATACCAGCCTGAGTGGGGAAGAAAACAAGTGCCATCCAGTTGCTGCTAGCATCCATCACTGCACCCAACCCACAAGAGGAGGGGTTGATATAGAACACAAGCAGCAAACACCACCACCACAGAGCCAGAGACTGCTACCCCACAATGCTCCCAGCACTTTGTGAGTTGGGTACAGGAAACAAACTGCAGTCTTGCTGAAAAGTAGAACCAGTAACTCCTAAAGCCAGCAAACGTACAAGTTTTAATCAGTTTTTTTTTCTTTTAAAGCAACCCACATCACAAAAGTTTGCTACCCCTTCCAAAAAAATAAATAAAATTTGGATCTCCTTCAATGCCACTAGACCAGGCATCACAGCTTCCCTATAAATGACAGCAGTGAAGCATTAGAAAATATTTCAATCAATGGGTCAGGATGTCACGACCAACACCAACCTCAGGGTAGTTCTGTTCGATCACCATCAAGACGCTCTCCATATATTCCATTCTGTTCAAAAGCAAATGCACCTTGGCAGATACAAGTTCTGAAAATACACAGAAAAATGTTTTTTAGCGAGACAAAAACAGAAAAATGTTTCACTAACATAGCATTCTAAGCAATGCTGCAGAACCTGTATACTTCTCTCACTAAGTCCATAACCTCATAGTAAATCAAAAGTATATGCTGGATTCAAATTTGGTCTATCATTTCAGCCTTGGTCAAATTCACTCACCCACCCCATTCTCAATATTCAACATAGTGACTACTGTATATGCAAAATAACCCCAACTGTGAAGAACAAACTCATTCAGACATCATATTAAGGGATCCGTCTAATTCTACATACGATTGCCCAGCACATATTCCCCCGACAGATGCACTATCCAGTCTTAAAACTGTGTTTTCAAACTGGCCAACAAACAGATAGCAGCTCCTAAACAGCACCAAAATGATTGAAAACGGATTTCAGCTTCACACAACGATAAACATTATTGTTTGAGAGCTGTAACCGTTTAAAAACAAACTTTATAAAGAGAATTTTTTAAATTGTTAAAATCCGTGCTGTAGCATGCTTCACCCTCAATCTGACACATTTGGCAGCTTATCGCACACCTCAGGGTGTAAAAACAATCTTGTTACACTGATGTCTATGTTATTCTATATGAAAGCAGTTTTGTATCAAGTGAAGCGGCCTTCTGTTAGACCAAGCTAACCTGCTCAGAGTGTTATCCAGGTCGGAGCAACAATGAATACAGTACCTAATGGCAGGAAGAGAACTGGCCACATGACGCTACTTTAATAAACTGAGATGTAGCAAATGAAGCAGCCTTCTGTTAGACCAAGCGAACCAGCTCAGAGTGTTATCCAGGTCAGAGCAACAGTGACTACAGTACCTGATGGCAGGAACAGAACTGGCCACGTGATGCTACTTTAACAAACTGAGATGTTTTACTAAGTGTGTCCATAATCGTTAAGATTCTTTTAGATGCCGGCCCACCGGCGCAGAGGTTGGATTTCCGCTTGCGATGCCAGCGACCCGGGTTCGGGAACGGGCCCGGGTCACTGGAGGGCTGGCTAGGGGGGGTGGAATCGAGCATCCCAGGGACAGCTCTCCTTCTCCGGGGGGAGGGTAGAGAAATGGTCCAGCACCTGCTGGCTCCTAGCGGAGGCTGGGAGCACCACAGGATGCACGACCCAACACTAACTGGGGGAGGAGCGGACGTCAGCGTATGCCATGACGTCACTACGCTTCCCCCAACAGAAAGCCGGAAAAAGTCACTCGCTGGCCCTCCAGATGACGGCTCTCCGTTCCTGGGGACCTCCAGTGCTTTCCCGGTGTCTCCTGTTCCCCAGCAGCATCCCAGGGCCCTAGAAGGACGTGCTGGGGCTGTCCTCCCCCCAGGTGCTTTCCCCCTCGGAGGAGAGGGACCCGCCCGGTGAAGGGATACACTGGGATATCCTGGGGGTCAGCTGCGATCTGGGGACAAGAGAGGAGGACCGGGTAAGGACAGAAAGAGGTCGGGAGGAGCCTTGCAGAGCCTGAAGGAGGGAGGACCAGCGAGCACGAGGTGGAAAAACAGATAATGCAAAAAAAAGATTCTTTTAGTTTAGTCAGTTTTTGTACTTAATTATGCTGATGTTTCCTGAACCATATTTGTCAATTGTTGGTCAACTGTCTATTGACTGTTTCCACCGCGTTGAGTCGGGCAATGGCAGCATCAGTAAGTTAACATTGTACGGCGAAATAATTATCGGGAAATCAGAGACGGGCCATTACACGTCGGGGAAATAGGAGTCGGGGGATCATACTAGACCCGTATTAAGTATTACAATGTCATATAGCACAATATCAAAGCTTGAGTGCTCTACATGGCTTGACAGTACCCACGAGGTATCCGAGACAGCTTGTTCTTCATAGCAGGGGGTTTTGTGATCTTTCTGTGGTACAAGGTTATAGTACAGCTACATAAGAACTTACTGAAACAGTAGATCTTCGAGAGAAGCTCTTGCAACAGGCCACACTGGTAGAATTAAGCCATCAGGCGCTAGGAACACACGGAAAACTTCTAGCTAGCAGTTTATTATGGGGGACCACCCACCACCGACTTTAATCAATTGACATCAGCCTAGCCTATAAAGGTGGGCAGTCCCCCACACCTACCTCAGTTCTCCTGCCAGAGACCCCGTAGGGGCACCTAAAGGAGAACCGAGGAGGTTTCCCAAGAGCCAAAATAAAAGCAGAAGTAGTGTGGGAGAAAAAGGCAGCAGGGGGAAGGAGGGAGGGAGGGAAAGCAGGGCCTGCTACAAGAACTTCTCTTGAAGAACTACTGTTACGGTAAGTTCTTGCATAACTGTATTATCTTACTTCAAGGAAGGCTCTCGTAGCAGGCCACACCGGTAGGACCAAGTCCTAAGCAGTACCATGTTAACTCCAGAAAAGCAACAGTGGGAGGAGAACAGATAAGCAGCCAAGAGCTCAAGAAAGAAGGCAATGAAGTACTGCTAGGACAAAATGCGCCCTGCGCCGAGAGGTGATGTCCAGACTGTAATGCTTGGTGAAGGTGTGGACAGAACTCCAGATGGCAGCTGCACAAATGTCCGCAGCAGACACATTTTTGAAGGAAGCTGTTGAGGTGGCCATACCTCTGGTGGAATGGCCCTTGACCACACCCGGAAGGGGTATGTTGTACTTGTGGTAACAACAAACAATGCAATTGGCTAACAATTTAGACAGACACCGATTGGAAACAAGAGTGCCCTCCGATTGGAAACAAGAGTGCCCTCTCTCAGGGGCGAATGAAATAAACTGGTCAGATTTCCTGAAAGGCTTTGTCCGGTTCATACAGTACCGCAAAATCCTATGTACATCCAAAGTATGGAGCAAGGCCTCCCCCTGATTAGAATTCTCAGGAAAATAAACTGGAAGGTGGATGGACTGATTCAAAATAAACTCAGACACCACCTTAGGTAAAAGCTTAGGATAAGTACACAAAGACGCACTCTTTGTGAGAAACCAAATAAGGCTCCTTACACATAACAGCCTGGAGCTCAGAAATCCTTCAAGCAGAAGTAACATCAGCTGAAAAGAGCACTTTTCATAACAGAAAGTGCATCTCACAATTCGTGGCCAGTTCCAAGACAGGTAAAGTGAGTTTCTCCAACATAAAGTTGAGGTCCCATGGAGGAACCGGGTCCCGAATGGGAAGCTTCAGATGCAAAATGCCCCACAGGAATGTGCGGAACACTTCAAGCTGGGTGACAGTTTTGCCCTCAATAGGTGCATGGTACGCAGAGATGGAAAGGCGCACCATCAGTGAGGAGTACCCTAAGCCTGAATCCGAAAGGGAAAAAAGGTACTGATTCACCAGGCAGGAAAACAGATCCAAATGGCAAGCACCAGCCCAAAGGGAGAAATGCTTCCATTTCATAGCGTAAGTGGCTCTGGTGGAGGGTTTCCTAGCAGTCATCAGGATGTCTGCAACCCTAGATGACACCCTGAAGTGATCAATGGCTAGGTCTGCAGGAGTCACACATGGAGAAACAGGTACTTGAGGTCCGGGTGCACCAGGGTGCCCAGGTCCTGGGGCAGCAAACCGGTGTAGAGAAGCAAGGGGAACCAAATCTGACACGGACAGAAGGGGGCTATGAGAATCATCTTCGCCCCTTCCAACTGCAGCTTGATCAAAACCCTCTGAAGGAGTGGGAAGGGAGAAAAGGTGTTCAAAAACCTCACCTATCAGGAGAGGGATAATGTGTCTTGCCAAAAAACTCCAGGCTTGGGATCAAGCGAGCAAAAAAAGAGGCAGTTTTGCACTGAGTGGGGATGCATAGAGGTCCAACTCTGGACGACCTCACCTGTCGAAGAGATCTTCAACTACATAGGTTAGAAGATCCCACTCGTGAGCAAGCGACCTGGAGCAGCTGAAAATGTCAGCCAAGACGTTCTGACCGCCTGGAACATGTATGGCCAAGAGCTCCAGACCATGTTCAATGGCCCCAAATGGGACTCTCATCGCCTCCCAACACAAGGGGTAAGAATAAGTCCCCCCAGCTTGTTGATGTAATACATGACAAACATGTTGTTTGTTTGCGCCAGCAACGGACCAGGGAGGAGAGGAGTCTGAAAGACCTGCAGGGCATAAAGGACTGCATGCATCTCCAGGACGTTGATATGGAGACCATGAGGTACCCCGGGTTTGGTGACTGGCTAGATGAGTACCCCCCCCCCGGGTCAAGAGCTGAAATGAGACTCCCAGAAGGAGCTTGGCCGGATCCAGCCACCATGACAGAACTCTCCAGACTGCACTGGACACCAGGGAACCCACATATGCAGGTGGGCCTGGGGAACTGTCGCAACAGCTGCTGCCATGTGGCCCAGAAAGCACAGGAACACTCTGGCGGGGACCTGCCAGCTGGAGGAAACCAGATGGGCCAGCTCCATCAGTCACTCAGGCTTGTCTCCGGGCAGAAAGGCCTTGCCCTGACTGGTGTCCAAGACTGCCCCCATGTATTGGGGGCACTGGCAAGAGAAGAGGTAGGACTTTGATAGATTGACAGTCACCCCTAATGACTGAAAAAGGCGGAAAGTACAGTTACGTAAGAACTTACCATAACAGTAGATTTTCAAGAGGAACTCTTGCAGCAGGCTATAACCATTAGGACTAACGCCACAGGCATTAGGACCCACCGGAAAACTTCTCAGCCAGCAGTACTCAGCAGGGACCGCCCCCCGACGTCGGCTCCACCCCGATGTCGGCCACGGTATAAAAGGGGGCGGACCCAGCTCCACCCCAGTTCCCCCGCCAAGACCCGCGAACGTGCCCTGATGAGAGAAGGAGGCAAAGCCTGACGATGATCTGTATACCTCATTCAGGGGATGGAGGCCGGGAAATCAGCGCCTGCTGTAAGAGCTCCTCTCGAAGATCTACTGTTACGGTAAGTTCTTACGTAACTGTACTATCTTACTTCGAGGGGGAGCTCCCGCAGCAGGCTATAACCATTAGGACTGAATCCCAAGCAGTCCCGTGCCAAGGAGGAGCCTAGCACTGGGAGGTGGAAGATGGTAGGATGCTGAAACAGAAGATCAAGACAGAAGTCCCTGAATGACCGCTAGGCCTAAGCCGGCACGGCATCTGGATGCAATGTCCAGGCTATAGTGCTTCACGAAAGTGTGCACAGAGTTCCAGGTAGCTGCCACACATTTGTCCCTGATGGAGACATTTTGCAGCGCGGCAAAGGAAGCAGAGACTCCTCTGGTGGAGTGACCCCTGACTGGTCCCGTAAGAGGTTTATTGTGCTTCTCATAGCAAAATACAATGCAGCTGACAAGCCACTTGGAAATTGTTTGCTTGGACACCGGTTTACCCAAGTGCTGTGGCGCGAAGGCCACAAACAGTTGCTCCAACTTACGGTGTGCAGCTGTGTGCTTAAGGTAGTACATCAGCGCCCTGTGAACGTCCAGAGTGTGAAGGAGAGCTTCTCCTCTATTAGAGGGAGAAAATAAATAAACTAGAAGGTTAACTGACTGGTTGAAGGTCAACTCTGAGACCACCTTAGGAAGGAACTTAGTATTCAATCTGTGGGAAACCCTTTCCCTGTGGAAAATTAAATACGGCTCTTTACACATCAGTGCCTGGAGCTCAGAAACTCTCTGAGCTGAAGTAGAAGCAACTAAAAAAACAACCTTCCAGGAAAGATAACACAGCTCACAGTCAGCTGTGGGTTCAAAAGGTGGAAGAGTAAGCTTCTCCAACACAAACAGGAGGCTCCCAAGGGGATAGGATCCCTAATGGGAGGTCTCATGTGTAGAATTCCTCTTAAAACGGTGCAGGCCACATCCAACTGTACCAGGGTTTTGTCCTCCAAAAGGGTGTGATAAGCAGAAATGGCCCAATGTGCACCTTTACGGAGGAGTAGCTCAAGCCTTGTTGGTATAAGGAGAGGAGATACTGTAATGCTGAGTTCACCGGACAGGTAAGGGGGTCAAGACGGTGAGACGATGCCCATAAGCAGAAGCGCTTCCACTTCATAGCTCAAGTAGAGGGCTTCCTCTCCGAAACAAGGATGTCCGCCCGACCGCCCCCCTCTTGGGAGACCCCGTACCTGGAATTTGCTACATCCAAAGGAGCCAAGCATGAAGATGCAAAGACCTGAGATCGGGATGGACCAGTGAGCCCTGATCCTGGGACAGCAACTGCGAGCATACTGGCAGTGGGACTGAAGTTCTGTGGATAGCCGCTGAAATAGTGGGAACCAAATCTGCCGAGGCCACTGAGGGGCAATTAGAATCAGCTGAGCCCCTTCGGCCTGTAACTTCAAGAGAACTCTCTGGACAAGAGGAAAGGGAGGGAAGGCGTAAAGAAACCTCCCTGCTCAACAAAGGGACAACGTGTCAGGCCAGAAAAGACCACGTGCGGGCTCTTGCAAGCAGAAATTTGGCAGTTTGGCATTGTGTGATGATGCAAAGAGGTCTGACTCTGGACAACCCCATGTTTCGAAGAGCTGGTCCGCTACTGATTGCAGTAGCTCCCACTTGTGCGCCTTGGACTAAGACCTGCTTAGGCTGTCAGGCAAGCCGTTTAGGATGCCTGGAACGTGCACTGCAGATAGAGAGATGTGCCGCTCTATTGCCCAGTGCCAGACTCTCATTGCCTCCCTGCACAGGGGTAAGAGTGAGCGCCCCCTTGCTTGTTGATATAGAAGACGACCGCTATGTTGTCCATCTGACCATGAAGAGAGCCTGGGACGAGGTCCTCTTGAAAGGCATGTAGCGCAATGATGACCACTCGCATTTCCAAGACACTGATGTGGAGGTCGCGCTCCATGGGGGTTCAGACACCCTGCGTTTGGAGGGCCCCAGATGCGCCCAATCCAAATCAGAGGCGTCCGTTGTTAGAGTCTGATTTGGGGGCTCCGGACGGAAAGGGACCCCTTTTTCTAAATTCAGAGGGTCCAACCACCAAAGAAGCGTCCTCTTCACTGGCTCTGTGACCCTGATCATGTGATCCAGGTCGTCTGAGCATTGGTCCCACTGCACCCTGAGCATCCACTGTGGTATTCTCATGTTGAGATGGGTCAGAGAAATGACAGGAATGGCCGCCGCCATGTACCTCAGAAGTCTGAGGAAGGTCCTAACCTGAACCGGACGTTTTACAAGGATCAATTCTGCAATCTCCCGCAAGTGATCTCCCCTCTTGGGGGGTAGAAAAGCCATGCCCTGTACCAAATCCAGGACTGCTACTATGAAGATGAGTCTTTGACTGGGCCCCGGGGAAGACTTTGGAAGATTCAGGGTGATCCCCAGCTCTCGGAAGAGTACAGGTGTCTCCGAGAGCCTGAAGAAGGCGTGACCTTGACAGGGCCACAAGCAGCCAATTGTCGAGGTAAGGGAAGACATAATGTCCCTGGTGCCTTAGAGCCGCAGCCACTACTGCCAACCATTTTGTGAAGACTCGAGGAGCAGCCAAGTGGGAGAACCCGAAACTGATAATGTGCCCCCTGGAAGTGGAACCTCAGGTACTTCCTATGGGGAGAAAGACCCCTATGTGCATGTACGCATCTTGTATGTCTAGGGAGCAGAGCCAGTCTCCCTGATGCAGCAGATGAAGCAGATCTGGAAGAGTCACCATCCGGAACCTTCTGTATTCTATAAAGTAGTTTAAAGAACTGAGGTCCAGAATGGGATGAAGGTCTTGGGTCTTCTTTGGAACCAGGAAGAAATGGGAGTAATACCCTTTCCCCCGCTACTGCAGAGGGACTGATTCTATTGCCCTTTCCTGCAACAGGGCCTGAATCTCTCCTTCTATGAGTGGAATGTGAGAAGGAGGGTATCTCGAGGACCTTGGTGGAGTGTCTGGGGGGATCTCGGTGAACTCCAGCATATGTCACCTCCTTATAATATCGAGGCCCCACTGGTCTGCAGCGATAGAGCTCCATCTCTTCAGATGAAGGAAGTAGCGACCCTCTACTGCCTCCTGGAACCTTCACTGGAGGGTCAGGGGAGTGCCTGGGCGGAGCCGGAAGTTGGCAGAGAGGCTTGGGAGGACTTGGGACCACGAAAAGGAGCACCTCCAGGCTGCTGGTTGCTAGCTCTCCTTTTAAAGCCACCTCTCTGGCCTTGTTGGTTGCCATGGGCTTGGGCACCCGAGGGCTTCCAAAATGGCCGTTTCCTTACCTTCCTCTGGTTTCCTCTGTACATCTGACAAACAGACCAGATGGATTTCCCTGACTCCTGGAGACGACAGATATGTAACTCTGTCTCCTGCCCCAACAAGACGGAACCCTGGAACAGGAGGTCCCTGATTCTGTACTGCAGATCTTGATGAAAGCCGGAGACTCTCAAGCAAGTGTGGCGCCGGAGACAGACAACTGATGCTCTGGCCTCCGTGTCTACAGTGTCGTACGAGGCACAGAGAACATGCGTGCCTAAGTCCAAGTCCGACTTAAGGACATCCAGAATCTCTGTCTTCTGTGCGGAGTCTGGCAAGGCATTATCAAGCTCCTGTCCCCGTTCCCAGAGAGCATTCTGGTACTGAACCATATGCGTTAGGAAATTAAGGGACTTAATGGAGCAGGTGGAGGCAGAATGCACCTTCTTGCCCACCTGGTCCAAATAGCGAGACTCTGGGTCAGAAGGCTGGAAGCTAAGATGCTTTGGCTGCTTAGACTTATCATGAGCAGCGATTATCACAGAGGAATCAGCCTGAGGGTGCTCTGCCAGGAAAGGCTCATCCCTCAGGGCCCTGTACAGCCTGTCCGACTTTTTAGGAACTGCCGGGACCGAAACTGGACGCTTCCAAGTAATTCTGGTAAGATCCTGGAAGGTGTCCACTAA
Organism: Neoceratodus forsteri; assembly: GCA_016271365.2. NCBI lineage: Eukaryota > Metazoa > Chordata > Ceratodontiformes > Ceratodontidae > Neoceratodus > Neoceratodus forsteri. The sequence continues at coordinate 263,420,278 of CM057451.1, read as the reverse complement.
AGGAGGCACCACTAGAGGCTTGAGCTCCTTTTGCCTCAGATACTAGGCTAGTCGACAGCGCTCCGGATCCAAGTCCTCCATATCCCATTCACTGGAAGCCTGAATGTGCCTCATGATGTCCATTGAGGTTGGATCATCAGGAGGTGAGCGGGGCTGGTCCTTTTCCCTTGGGGAACCCTCGAGAGGGAAGAAGTAGTGTAGAGGACGACTGGCTACTGGATGAGAAGTAGCTGGACCTGTCCCTATGACTGGCCCCGCTCGAGCGTCGGTGCCTTTCCGGCGGCGTCGTCCAAGGACTGACGTCCTAGCGATGGCCAGGCGTCGGTCCGGCACCGGAGTTGGGAGCGGGCCTGCTCCATCAGAACAGGAACGCCCTAGGTGAGACTTGCACCGGCGCGGCTACCTGACCTCGGTGAGCACCGTGTCGGTCAACGGACGGAGATCAGGCCCTGGAGGGTGAGCAAGGTGGCGGCCTCTTGGGGGTTTCTTAGGCGAAGAAACACCTCCATTTGCGGTTTGCCCAATGGGTCCAGTGCCGGGCCGGCTGGGGGTCTTTTCTGGACTTGACCCCACCAAAAGAAAAGAGTTCCTGGAGCTCCTCCTTGAAAACACCAAGGCCACCTTCCTGGAAAGGGACTTCTGAACTGTCCGCAGCCCGAGGGGAGCCTCCTGGAGAACCCTAAGGGAGGATGACTTGGGAGACGCATGACGGACCCTTTCTCGGGAGCGTCAGGTTCCTTCGCCCTTCTCTTGGGGGCTGGAGTGTCCACTGACTCCAGAGGCTTACCTTAATAAGCGAGCGAGACTTGCGAGCAGGGCTGTAACTGCCCCTGAGGTCTTAGCGGTGACTCTGAGCAGCGTCACCTTGGGCTTAGCAGGCTTCTCCCCAGACGTACTTGCTTTAGTCTGTGCTTTTCTTGCAGGAGCGGAATCCTTCTTGGAGTGCAGCTCTCCAAAGCCCGAGGAAGAATGTTTTTTTTGGGGGGAGGACCAAGAACGAGACCGAGACCTGGATTGGTGGCGGGAAAGACTATGGTCCTTGTGCCGGGACCGCTTGGATTTCTCCTTATGCTTGGCCTTCTCCCCAGAGGTGTGCAGGTACATCTTCTGTTCAAACAGGAACACCCTGAGAGCCTTCAAATGGCGGATCCTGGTCCTGCTTGTGAAGCCCTGGCAGGTGAAGCAGGCCGCAGTGTCGTGGTTAGGCCACAGGCAGAAGACACAATTAGTGTGGCTGTCCTTAGAAACATAGAAACATGGACTTTGACGGCAGATAAGGACCACTTGGCCCACCCAGTCTGCCCATTTCACTACCTACTGGATAAGCTGCAGATTCTAGTTAACCAACAGCCTACTTCCTACCACCCCCCACTACAACGGCCTTATGTCTGTCCCATGCATGTTTGAATTCCCCCACTGTTTTAGACCCAACAACCTCTCCAGGAAGGTGGTTCCATGCATCCACCATTCTCTCCATGAAAGAAAATGTTCTCACACTACCACTGAGCCGTCCCCCCTCTATCTTTAAATTATGCCCCCTTGTTCTTACACATTTCTTTTTCTGAAAGATGCTACCCTCCTGGACTTTGTTGATTCCTGCCAGGTACTTAAACATTTCTATCATGTCCCCCCATCCCTCCTTTCATCAAGGGTATACATATTAAGCTCTCTCAGTCTCTCTTCATGTGGTTTCTGATGCAGACCTTGCACCATTTTAGTTGCCCTCCTCTGGACTGCTTCCATCCTGTCTATGTCCTTGCGTATATGAGGTCTCCAAAACTGCACACAGTACTCCAGATGGGGTCTCGCCAACTTCGATGGTATGACAGCCACAACTGCACTTGCTCTGATGGGGTTCTGAGGAAGAGACCGATGACGAAGACGGCATGCATCAGTACTGAAAAAACGAAGAAGAACAGAGAAAATATTGAGGAAAAAAGGCAAAAAACGAAGTTTTGCTGGCAGTTGGCGATCTTCTCCAACGTGAGCAGGTCGTGGCAGGAAAAGACCTGGGGTGGAGCTGAGTCCGCCCTCTTTTACACTTTGGCCGAAGTCGGGGTGGAGTCGACGTCGGGGGGGGGTGTGGCCCCTGCTGGTTACTGCTGGCTGAGAAGTTTGACGGTGGGTCCTAATGCCTCTGGCATTAGTCCTAATGGTTATAGCCTGCTGCAAGAGCTCCCACTCGAAGTAAGATCATGTATTCTAGAGTCTGAACCAAGCGATCCCAGGAGGGGACTGCTAGCAGCATATTGTGCAGGCAGGGGAACACATAGAAGCCCTGCCTCCTCAACGCAGCTGCCACTACTGCCAAGCATTTGGTAAATACCTGGAGGGCTGAAGAAAGGCTGAAAGGAAGGGCCCAGAATAAAAAATGAGCTCCCTGAAAGTGGAAGCAGAGGAAGAAACAATGGGCAGAAAAGATCTGGATGTGCAAGTAAGCATCCTGCATGTCTTGAGAACAGAGCCAGTACCCCTGGTGCAAAAGGGGTAATAGCCCCTGGAGAGTGACCATCCAGAAGCACTTATACTCTAGGTACAGATTCAGATGGCTTGGGTCCAGGATGGGCCGAAGATCCCCGGTCGTCTTGGAGACAAAGAAGAAGTGGGAGTAAAGCCCCCTTCACCACTAAGCCGGAGGGATGGGTTCTATGTCTCTTTTTTGAAAAAGTGCCTAAATTTCTTACAAACCAGAGACAGGTGGGCAGGGAATGGAGTTTACCGGGGAATTTTCTGGAAGCCACTCTAGAAACTCCAGTGTGTGACTGTGCTCTATGATCTGACGCCCCTAACTGTTTGTGGTCACACCCCTCCAGCCTTCTAAGTGGAGGTAGAACCAACCCCCGACCGGCTCCCTTGGATCCTTGGCCAAGGGGGGTCGACTAAGGAGTCAGGTGGGGGTGGGCACTGGTAGGGGACCCTGGGGGCTCTGGTGGGTTCAGGGGCCACTGTGGCTTTACTCTTGTGCTGATCCTTGGCAGGCTAGTTCCGAGATTGTGTCTTCTTTGGAGCCAAGAAGATGCGGGAGTAAAACCCCAAATCAATCTCTGCCAGAGGAACCCTCTCTATGGCTTCCTTGGCCAGAAGAGACTGAATCTCCTGTCGAATGGGAGCTCTGTGGTCTCTTGGGTAACGGGACGAAGGCGGAGGTCTGTCCGCTGGAATGGAATCGAACTCAATGGAGTGCCTGAACTCCACGAGGTTGAGGACCCACTGGTCAGAGGTTACTACTCTCCAAGCATCAGCAAAGAGAAAAGTGGACTCCCACCGGCTCTCCCGATGAAAATTCTGGGCGGGGTCACCTGGATGGTCAGGCAGCAGGAGGTGGAGGGAGGGCGGCAGCAACAGGTGTAGCCTGTCAAGTGGTGGACGAAGAGGAGCCTCTAGCACCACCTCTGCAACCAAAGCCTCCCCGCTGAGGGTGGGACTGAAAGTGGGGTTGCAGAGGCTGATGACCCCCTCAGCCACGAAAACGGGACTTGCGGAAACATTCCTGCTTCAGGCGATACATGGACTGCACGGTCCAGACCGCCTTACCAGAGTACTGTAATCTGGAAACTACCTTCTCTGTGTCTTCTCCGAAGAGCACAGAGCCTTTGAATGGGGCGTCCAAAAGGGCAGGTTCCACATCTGAGCCCAACCCCGAGACCCGGAGCCAGGAATGGGGCCGAAGACAAATGCCAGTTGCGGCCGCCCTCGCCGAACTGTCTGCAGAGTTATAAGCTGCTCTCAGGACGTGGGTCCCCACATCTGAGCCAGTTTGTAAGAGCTTAGCAAGTTCTGCCTTTTGAGGGCAGTCGGACATACCTTGTATGATGTCCAGTCCTTGGTCCAAAAGGGCGTTCTGGAACTGGACCATGTGCATCAAAAAACCTGAGGCTACGAATACTGCAGGTGGCAGAAGAGTACACCTTATGACCTAAAGAATCTAGCTGCTTCAACTCCCTGTCGGGCAGCTGAGTACTCAGGTGCTTGGCCTCTACGAACGATCATGTGCAGCTGAGATGACCACAAAATCAGCTATGGGTTGCTTGGCTAAAAAGGGATGGTCCTTAGGGGCTCAGAAAAGTTTATGCGCCTTCTTGAGCAAAGCAGAGGACACATGTGGATGCCTCCAAGTGGCATAGGTGACATCTTGGAAAGTGTCCACCACGGGAGGGATGACCAAAGGCTTAGGATTCTTCTGGTGTAGTTACTTTGCCTGGCGCCAAGCATTCAGGGTCTAGGGCCTCCGTATCCAAACCCATGTTCTCCAGTGTGTGCCGCGTGACCTCCATAAACCTAAGATCATCTAGTGGAGATTTGGGCCGATACTCTGTATCCCCAGGAAGCGGTTCAAGATCGGAATCTCGGGTGGAAGGATCCGAATCGCCACAGCCATCAGCTGAGGAAGAAGAAGAAGAAATACAGTGCCTCCTCCTCCACCTCTTGGGTCGTTCCAGAGAAACAGAGTGGGAGGAACTTCGAGATCTACCTCTCCTGCGCTTAGATTTTTCTTTATGCTTCCTGGGACTAGTGGGAGTTTTCGTCACATCCTCCCCAGACTAAACAGGGACCTCCTCCATGTCCAGGTTAGGGATGATGTTGGGCAGCTGAGGAGTGGGAGCAGGTGTGGGTGTCAAATGCTGCTTCACTGTCTCCCACCAGTAATAAAACAGCTCCTTCACTTGGGACATGCCCAATTTAGGAGACTCCGGTTTGGGAGGAGACATAGGTAGTCCTGCGCCTGTACCGGTATCGGACAAAACCGGCGTTGGTCTGACAGGTGACAATGGCGGTAATTCAGCAGAACCGTCGTCGGGTGGGCATACAGGTCTTTGGGAGAGGCAACATCGGCACTGGCATGAGCCCGGGCCGGGGGTGCAGACAGCGGTGGAGGTTCGGCCGACGGCTTAGCAGGTGCCAGAACAGAGGCCGTAGGTCGTTTGCCCGGTGCCGGGCTGGAGCCCAGATCCAATGACGTCCCTTGGCAGCTGAAGGCTGAGGATGCTCAGGAAGTTTGGACTTAGACGAAGAAATCTTTTCTGACTGGCATTGGTCAGAAGCCGGAGGCTGACACTTGTCAGACTTAGCTTTAGGCAGGAGGGATGAGGTCCTGCCCGAAGGCCTTTTCTGATTCGGTCGGCCGAGGAGAGCGAGGCCAAGCGGGAAGAAGTCTTACCATGGGTGGCCTGAGACCAGAAGTCAGTGGGAGGCCGTATCTTAATGGGCTGAAAGCTGGAGCCCAAAGACAGAGTAGCAGAGGAGGGAGGCATCAGGGAAGTAAGCAGGGCCTCATGCCACGACAAACTGAAGTGTCCTGCAGAGTGAGAGCTGGAGGATATGGGCCTGGAGGGGAACCACTCCCGGTCCCTGTGATGGTGCTTCTCCTTCCGATGTTTCTTTTTGGAGGGGGAAGAATGAAGAGATTCCCTCACCGACGATGACTCCCACTGCATTTCAGCTAAATGCTGCTGGGCAAGAAAAGCCAAAAGAGATTTTTGGCACCAGATGCGGGTCCTGCTGTTCAAGGCCTGGCAGTCAGAACAGGCGCCAGAGTCGTGGTCTGGACACAGGCAGAAAAGGCAAGTGGAGTGGCTGGGCCAGATATTCAAAAGGGTTGCGCCATGCGCAATAGGGTTGCGCCTGCGCAAGTCCGAAATTGCTCTGTTCTGCGATATTCAGCAGGAGGCAGTTGCGCCACTGTAAACATGCTGAGCAACAGCGCAATGCAAATGAATGCATGCTGAACTGGAAGGGGAGGAACCATGCATAAACTGCACATCCCGATATTCAGCCGTGCTGTGCAGAGTTGTGCAGGCGCAACCCCCAACCTGCACCTGCACAACTTTGAGCCAAAAAAAAGGATCAAGTCGAGGGCCACCCACAGGTGAGTTGCTGCATTGCAGGGCGCAACACAGCAGCTGCCACCTATGGCTGGCCCTCAACCCACCCCCTGTGCCCCCTGCAGCCCGATCGCGGGCAAAAGAGTGTAAAATCCCCACCACCACCCCACACTGGCCCGATCGCGGGCATGGCTTAAATCCCCCACCCCGATCGCGAGCAGCGTTGTCTCTCTCCCCACAATCCCTGGTGGTCCAGTGGACGATAAGCCCGATTCCGGGCTGGGTTATCAAACACACCCCCTCCTCCCGAACATATCCCTGGTGGTCCAGTGGAGTAAATCCGTCGCGGGATTGAGATGTCAACCCCACCCCCGTGACCTATGTCCCCCACCTACAAAGCCCCCCCGCTGGTGGCAGCATCCCACCCGCCTGCCGCCCGCCGACTGACTGCCCAGTAGGGCTGCACGCCCACTGGTGCAGAGCAAGAGCCAATAGGCATGCAGCCCATACCGCAAAGACAGTCCAGATTTGTGAATGAATACATTCGTGGGTGGGTGGGGTGGGGACACTAGGTCACCAGGGATGTGTTCGGGGAGGTTTACAACTCAATCCCGCAATCGGGATTTTCGTCCACTGGACCACCAGGGATATATTCGGGAGGTGTGTGTGTGTTTGACAACTCAATCCCACGATCGGGATTTTCGGTCCACTGGACCACCAGGCTGGTGGAGGGGGGATCCTCGATCGGGCCAGTGGGGGAGATTTTACACTCTTTTGCCTGCGATCGGGCTGCAGGGGGTGTCGGTCCCCGACGGCTGCTGCCTGGCAGGGCGCCAGGCACAAGTCCTCGGGGATCGGCGCACCTGCATGCTAATGGGGCCATAATCAGATACAAGTGGCCCCCCTGCGTCTTGCATGAATTATGGCCCCATTTGCATGTCACCTTTTGAATATCGGAAATTTGCGCATGGCGCAATGTTACGTGCGCCACCGCAAGTTGACTGCACCACTCTGACCACTTGCGGTGGCGCAAGTTCCACTGCGCCATGCACAGTGGCTGTGGCCGGGGGGAGTGATATTCAAAGGAGTTGCTCAAGGGCACAACTCCTTTGAATATCGCTCAGGCCACACCCCTGCGCAACTATTTTGTGCAGCGCAAGGGCTTGCTCCACAAAATAGCACAGTTTGAATATCTGGCCCGCTGTCTTTAGAGGGAATCTGTCTCCCACAAGAGAATTTGTTAAGGTGCCTGGTCGATGAATTTGACATATGTTGAATTCGGTGAAACCAAAGGTGGAGAAGTTCTTCGAAGAGCAAACGGTACAAGCTAGAAAGCCGAGAGCTGACTAACGCGTGCCACGGCGGGAAAGAACTAGAGTATGTTGGTACCGTCTCCTCCCTTTATACTAGGTGACGCCGGGGTGGGAGCTGGGAGGGTGGTCCCCAGGTACTGCAGGAGAAAGAACTGCCGTAATCTGCCGCCAGGTGGTGTCAGTCCTACATCTGTTACCTCCTGCAAGAGCTTACTCTCAAAGTAATATCATTCGGATATTGGACCGTGTGGGCTAAGATAATTTATAGCCCGGATAGCCAGAGTGGTAAAGGCAAAAACACATTTGCCAAGGTGATCCAGTTACCTGGACTCCCAGTCCAAGGGAAGGGTACTAAGGTGCTGGGCTTCTTAGCATGGTCATACTCTGTATTATTCACCACTGAATCCACCTTAGGGTGACTCCCCAAAAAGGACTTCCCAGTTGGGGCGTGGAAAACGTGTTCTGCGTTCTTAGGCAGAGGAGGGGTGATTCCAGGCCATCCTAGTGACATCCTCACAAATAGTCAATGAAAGGGGGCACTACCAAGTAGATGTAATACGTAGAATCCATAGGAGCACAGGATCCAAGACAGCATGGGTTTACAAAAGGAAGGTCCTGTCAAACTAATCTCATGGATCTCTTTAACAGAGTAACCAGAGTGGTGGACCACGGAGGAGCAGCTGATGTCGCCTACCTTGACTTCAGCAAAGCTTCAATACTGTTCCACACAGAAGATTGATTAATAAGCTGGGTAGGCTCGGGGTGGGTCAGAAGTTGGTCAACTCGGTGGCAAACTGGTTGACGGGCAGAAAACACAGAGTGGTGGTAAACGGTATATAGCCAAAAGAGATGCAAGTCACAAGTGGGGTACCTCAGAGAACAGTCCAGGGGCCAGTCCTCTTCAATATCTTCATCAGTGACATTGCAGAAAGAATGGAGAGTAAGGTTTGTCTGTTTCCGGATGACACCAAGATCTGCACCAGAGTAGATGATCCAGATGGAGTGGGCAGAATGAGAAGAGATATGGATAAACTAGCAAAATGGTCGGAAGAGTGGCAACTGGGGTTTAACGTAAGGAAGTCCAAGATCATGCACAAAGGGAAAAGAAACCCTGAAGCCACCTATAGGCTGGGAGGGGAGTTGCTGGCAGCCACAAGGGAAGAAAGAGACTTGGGCATCATCATTACAGATGACCTGAAATCATCCAAGCAGATCACTAAAGCAGTAGGTAAAGCTAGAGGGATGTTGGGGTGTATTAGTAGGGGTATTACAAGTCGGAAGAGGGAGGTAATAATCCCTCTTTACAAGACACTGGTTAGGCCTGATCTGGAGTAATGTGTGCAGTACTGGAAGCCACACCTTCACAAGGACATTAACCAAACAGAGGCAGTCCAGAGAAGGGCAACCAAAATGGTGCAGGGCCTGCATCAGAAAACATATGAGGAGAGATTAACGGAGCTCAATATGTATACCCTAGAGCAAAGGCGGGAGAGAGGTGATATGATCGAAACATTCCAACACCTTAAAGGCATTAACAAGGTGAAAGAGTCTAACATGTTTCAATATAAGAAAAATAGCAGAACAAGAGGACACAGCATAATATTAGAGGGAGGCTGATTAAGGGGTAATGTGAGGAAGTTATTTTTTACAGAAAGGGTGGTGGATACATGGAACAGCCTACCTCAGGAAGTTGGTGGATATGAATACAAGTAGTGCAGGGCTTCGAATAGGCATAAGGCAGCAATACAGATGAGTATGAATAGATAGGCCATTGACAGAGCAAACGCTGATGGCACATTCATAAAGCAGAAAAAGAAATGGGCAGACTGGATGGGCCTTGCGGTCTTTATCTGCCATCAACTTCTATGTTTCTATGCAATAAGATCGGGGGGTTGCATCCAATTTGAAGACTGATTTTTCCCTAGCATATATGCCATATTTTTGGACTCATCTGGAACTTGCTATGGACATTGCTAGCCATTTGCAGATTAACGAGTGTGCCCATTATTCAACGGACAATATAATATGGGTCTTTCAGAATGAAGGTTCCCTTTTTTTTTCTTTTTTTAAGAGACTCTTTGGGACACAATGATGCTCAGAATTGTTCAATGCACTGCCATGTGGTTTCTAAATATTTGCCTTTGTAATCTGTAAACAGATGTTTTTAACTGTATATCAGTTTCAAAAAAAATTCATCTCAAAGTTTAAAAAAAGGGGGCACCACCTCGGGGAGGGCATCCCGCTGCCAGGGACATATGGCCAGACAGCGTCCCTCCGGGTCCTGCTCCTCATCTCCCAGCCCATAATGGACTAGATGTTCTGAATGATATCCATAAAGGATGGATCATCAGAAGGTGACTTTGGTAACTCCTTGGGAGGGTTGTCCCCCTCCGAGAATCCCCAAGAGAGTAGGAAGACTACATGGAATCGGAGTAATTCTCAGAAGTCTCACTATGTCGGGCTCGTGCTAATCCCTACAAGAGCTCAAGCTGATGTCAGGTCAAGCCCCGGAGGACCCCGACGTGCAAGGTCACAAGGCCCAGCCAATCCGGGTTCTGGGGCGGGGGGTCCTGCGGAGCACAGAGAGAAGACATCGGAGGCAACCCTTGAGGGGTGGGGGTCTGCCTCTAGAAGAAGGACTACCACGCCGAGAATAGTTTAATCCACCAGAGGAGACATACTGTACACCAGTGGAAAAGGATAACAGGAGGCTAAGTAAGGGTATGATGGCGGGGGAGCTGGCGTAGGGTACCCAAGCACAGGGCCACCCGGCATCCTCCAGCATCGGCAGGCGTCAGCTGCAGCAGGGGTGACGATGGGGTTCAGCCCAATAGGCTGGGGCTGCGGCAACATTGGTAGTGGTCCAGCAGGCGTCAGGCTTGAGTACCTGGGAAGGATCTGCCAATCCGGGACCAGCCAGAAAAGCAGAATGCCTGAGGGGAAGGAGACCCCTGAGACAAAACGGCAAAGGCGATGCAAGAGAGGAGGAAACAGCAGTAGCCTGCCGCGGGCATAGCCTGGAAGGACTGACGTTGCTCCCAGTAGTGGGAGCCAGTGAAGGCAGCGCCAAGGTCAGGGAAGGGGGGGCTGATTATGGAACGGACGCTGAGGAATAAACGCCGACCGAGCCACCTGCCTGAGAGCATGCAGAAGTTATGGGCCTGAGCGTCAGGGGCTGTAGATCAGGAGACAAAAGTCCACTGCCCCGAAAAGCCTCTGCCCGAGATAACTAAGAATGCGGGCAGCGGAGCCACTAGGAGCCAGGAGGAAAAGAGAGCTGGTGGGGCTGACCCTCCGGGGAAGGATGACCCCGTCGCAGTCGACGGTTTGTGGGGCGATCGCAAGCAGGAAGCAGACCAGTCCTGGTCCCAGTGTTTATGCTTCCAGAAATTCTGCCTTTGAGGAGATGAACAGGCCCCGGGCACTCTGCTGGCGAAGCCGAAGAGCTCCTGATCTGCAGCTCCCTCTCCATTGTGACCAACTTCTGCTTCAAAAGGTAGCTCTCCACAGTTTTTAGATGACATCTCCGAATGTCCTGATTGAATTTTTGGCAAAACTGGCAGGCTTTGGCGTCTTAACTGGGGCCTAGGCAGATGAGACACACAGGGTGGCAGTCCTTTTCAGGGATCCATTTGCTGCATGCAAGACAAGGCTGGTGGACAAAACAGAAACTATCAATGTAAGCACCAAAAAAATCTCAAACTTAGAAAGTACAAAAAATTAAAAAAAGCACGGCAAGCGTGGGTAATGGTGGTTGACTGTAGCTGCGGCCTCCGCTAAGGTCCGACATGCACGAGTTGACAGCAGGAAAAGAAAGAACAGTTTCGTAAGAACTTGAACAGTAAGAACAGATCTTTGAGGGGATCTCAGTCATCAGGTTACATACAAACATAGAAACACAGACTTTGAAGGCAAATAAGTACCGCACGGCTCACCTAGTCTGCCCATTTCCCTACCTACAGGAAAAGCTGCAGATCCTAGTTAACCAACAGCCTATTTCTTCTTACCCCCTCAAGAATTGCCTTATGTCTGTCCCATGTATTCTTGAATTCTCCTACAGTTTTAGACCTCACAACCTTCTCAGTAAGGCTGTTCCATGCATCCACTCTGTGAAAAAATACTTCCTCGTGTTGCCTCGAACCGCAACCCCCATCTTTAAATTGTGACCACTTGTTCTTGCACATCTCTTTTTCAGAAAGATGCTGCCCTCTTGGACTTTGCTGATTCCACTTAGGTACTTAAAAGTTTCTACCATGTCCCCCCTCTCTCTCCTATCCTCAACGGTATACATATTAAGCTCCTTTAGTCTCTTCTCGTATGGTTTCTCTTGCAGACCCTACACCATTTTAGCTGCCCTCCTCTAGACTGCCTCTATCCTATCTATATCCCTGCGGAGCTGGGGTCTCCAGAACTGGACGAAGTACTCCAGATGGGGTATCACCATGTGTCTGTAAAGTGGGATAACAACTTCCTGTTCTCTGCTGGTGATGCCTCTCCCTATACATCCCAGTAACCCCCAGCCCTCCCCACTGCCTTCTCACATAGCTTGCTAACCTTAAGGTCATCTGATATAACCACCCCCAGGTCCCTTTCCACTTTTGATGATGTCATTCACAAGTCCCCCATTGTGTAATCCTCCCTGGCTTTTTGTTTCCCAGGTGCATACCTTTGCACTTCCTTGCATTGAATCCAAGCTGCCACACTTCTGACCATTCCTCCAACCTTGCCAAGTCCCTTTTCATCCTTTCCACGCCTCCTTGTGCATCAACCCTGTTGCAGATCTTTGTGTCATCTGCAAAGAGGCATACTTTTCCTTCCAGTCCCTCTGTAATGTCACTTATAAAGACATTAAAAAGGACTGGCCCCAGTACTGAACCCTGTGGTACCCCACTAGTAACCCCTCTTTCTTCAGAGTGGACTCCATTTACAATTACCTTCTGTGTCCTGTTGTCCAGCCAATGTTTTACCCAGGCTACCACCCTGGGACCCACTCCCAGGCTAGTTAATTTGACAATTAATGTTTTGTGTGGGACTGTGTCAAATGCCTTGTTAAAGTCTACGTAGGCCATGCCCACAGCCCCTCCCTGGTCTACTACTTTGGTCACCCAGTCAAAGAAATCAATTAGATTCATCTGACATGACCTTCCTGCTGTGAACCCATGCTGCCTTGGGTCCTATGCCCCACTGGCCTCAAGGTACTCAACAATTCATTCCTTCAGAAGTGATTCCTTCACTTTCCCTACCACAGAGGTCAAACTGACAGGTCTGTAGTTTCCTGCCTCTGTCCTGGTCCCACTCTTGTGAAGGGGAATCACACCTGCCCTCCTCCAGTCCTCAGGCACCACACCATCCCCCTATAGGAACCTTCACCGTTGGTGAAGCAGGATCCAGACTGAAGATTTTCAGCACAACTAGGGCCGCCCACGACATCAATGTCACCAACCCTATAAAGGCGTGGCACAGTTCCCTCCTCAGTTCTTTCCCCGAGAGACAAAGGGAGCATAGCTCTAGCCATGGGGGACCAAGGAGACAGAAAGAGGTGCCCAGACCAATGTGAAAGGCTGGATATACCAGACAGCCAGTTCCTAGACAAAAGCCCCAAGAAGGGGGATGGTGAGAGGGAAAGCAGACCTGATGACTAAGATCCCCTCGAAGATAATACAGTTACTAAGAACTTACCGTAACAATAGATCTTCGAGATGAGCTCTTGCTGCAGGCAATAACCTTAAGGATTAAGTCACCAGGACCCCACAGAAACATTCTAGTTAGCAGTCTTCAGAAGGGGGACCATCCCAGACGTTGGCCCACCCCAATGTCAGCCAATGGCATAAAGGGGGCGGTCCCCAGCCCCACCTCATTTCTCCTGCCACAGACTCCGTGTCTAAGATGGAAGGAGAACTAGGCAGGTTCTTGCCTAAAGGAAATGGCAGAGAGAATCCAGGGGAAAGGAGGGAGAGCAGAGCCTGCTGCAAGAGCGCTTCTCAAAGATCTACTGTTATGGTAAGTTCTAACGTATCTGTACTATCTTACTTCAAGTTGGAGCTCTTGTGGCATGCAATAACCTTAAGGACCGAGTCACAAGCAATGAAGAGAGAATGGACAAGCTCAGGAGGAGGCAAAGAACAGCCAGCAAGAGATTCAGGAGAGGAGGCCTTCAAGAACTGCAAGGCCAAACCCAGTCCAACGTCTGGAAGCTACATTTAAGCTGTAGTGCTTCATGAAGGTGTGAACAGAGTTCATGGTGGCGGCTGTGCAGATGTCTACTGCCAAAAAATTTCTTAAAGGAGGCAGAAACTCCCCTGGCTGAGTGGCTTTTAACCGGACATGGTAAAGGCTTGCCGTATTTATGACAGCAAAAAACAATGCAGTTAACAAACCACTTAGACAAGGTCTGTTTGGAAACTGATGCTCCGTTAGTTTTGTGAGCAAATGAAACAAATAACTGATCTGTCTTCCTCAAGGGACCGGTCTGGTTTAAGTAGAAACTAAGCATCCGGTGGAAGTCCAAAGTATGCAATACTTCCCCCTGTTAGAATACTTGGGATAACAAACTATCAGATGGATGTCCTGGTTCGGAGTAAATTCACACACCACACTGGGCAAAAAAAAAAAAAAAAAAAAAAACAGGTTACTCACCCGTAACAGTAGTTCTAGGAGTGGTATATGTTGTTCATCCACTCCTTGGCATGTCTCATTCCACTTTAAAATGGCCCGGAAGTCTTCAAGCTGGCTCCTCCCACCCACCCGGGAGGTATATACTTCGGCTCCGCCCCATGACGCCAGATCTTAGCCCATTGGAAGCCAGGTGTTGTACGTCCGCAGCCAGGGAGGTGGGGTGGGTCCGTATGGATGAGCAACATACACAACTCCTGGAACTACTGTTACAGGTGAGTAAACACAGGTTACTCACCTGTAACAGGAGTTCTAGGAATGGTATATGTTGTTCATCCACACTGTCTGGCAGGTTCTTTGCCACTTTAAATCTTGCCGGCAGGTCTTCAGGCTGGCTCCTCCCACCCACCCGGGTGGTAAAACTCTCGGCACCGCCCCATGACGCCAGATCTAGCCCACTGGAAGCCAGGTTGTCCGTCGCAAGTGGAGGCCGGAGGGTCGTAGATGATCAACATATACCATTCTCTAGAACTCGCTACAGGTGAGTAACCTGTACTCTAGGGACATGGATATGTTGTTCATCCACACTGTCTGGCAGACTCCTAGCAGTTCTCCGGGAGGAGGAGGCAAGGCACACACCCCTACTTGAGGAATAGAGACTGGAGAACCAAGCCCCAAAATCAGCATCCGGCGTGACTCAAGGTCAATGTGGTAGTGGGTGATGAAGGTGTGCTGACTTCAGGTAGCAGCCCTGCAGATTTCCTGGATAGGGACGTCCCTGGAAGCAGCCACTGATGCAGCGGTATGGTGGGTAGAATGAGCTCTTATCCCTCTGGGAGACTCCATGCCCGCCAATCTATAGCAGAGATCTATGCAGGAGGTGACCCACCTGCCTATCGTCAGCTTGGCTGCTGGTCTGCCAGGTGCGGCTTCAGCGTAGGTGACAAACAGCTGGCGAACCTCTCCCCAAACTTCAGCAGTCAGCTCCTTGTAATAAGAGAGCGCTCTTCTAGGTTCCAAAGTATGGAGCCTATATTCAGCCTCTGTGATTGGGGTAGAACACTGGCAGAGTCAACACCAGGTTAAGGTGAAACTCCGACACCACCTTCGGAGGGAATTTTGGGTGGGGGCGCAGGACAACCTTGTCCCTGTGGAAGACCAGATAAGTAGACTATGGAAAGCGCCTGGAGCTCTCCCATCCTTCTGGCTGACGTGACAGTCACCAAGAAGGCGGTCTTCCTCGACAGGTGAGAGATGTCACACCTGTGTATTGGTTCGAATGGCTTGCCCATGAGCTTAACCAATACCAGCAGTAGATCCCACGGAGGTGGAGGTTCTCGCACCAAAGGGGATATGTGATCAAGGCCTTTGAAAAAGCGCCCGTCCACCTTCTCCTGCGCCACCGACTGCTTCCCAGCCCGCACCCGGTAAGCAGAGATGGCTGCCAGGTGCACCTTAAGGGTCGTCGACCGAAGCCCTAGCTGAGAAAGGGACCACAGGTAGTCCAGTATGCTTGCCAAGGAACAGGAGGAAGGGTCCAGGCCCTTGCCCTGACACCAAATGGAGAATCTCTTCCATTTGAAGGCGTAGCATTTTCTGGTTGACTCCTTACGGGATGCCTCAACGACGTTGAGGACCTCGTCGGAAAGACGCAAGGCCTGGAACTCTAGCCATTCAGGAACCAGGCCGTCAGGTGCAGGGATTGAAGGTCCGGATGGAATACCTTCCCCCTGATTGACTGAGATCAGGTTCGGGCAGGCTGGAAGCCGCCTCGGGAGCCTGGAGCTGAGACTGAGGAGATCTGGATACCAGAACTGGCGGGGCCAGTCTGGGGCTACCAGAATCACCTGCGCCTTGTCCCTCCTCACCTTGAGAAGCACCTTGTGGATCAAGAGAAATGGGGGAATGGCATAGAACAGGCCCGGGGTCCACGGCCTCAAGAAGGCATCCTCTTGCAGCGAGCCCTGCTGAGGGGGGCGGGCATGAAACAGTCTCAGCTTCGCATTCTCCCTGGAGGCAAACAGGTCCACCTGAGGCGTGCCCCAGTGCGAGAAGAGATCTTGTACTACCTCCAGCAGGAGAAACCACTCGTGAGACGCAGACTCTATCCGGCTTAGGGCATCGGCCAGGGTGTTGGAGGCTCCTGCCACATGAATGGCAAGGAGATCCGCCTCCAGGCTGCGCATGAGAGACCAAATGCGGAGAGCTTCCCTGCACAAAGGCATGCAGCGTGTCCCGCCCTGGCGGTTTAGGTAGTACATGGTTGTGGTATTGTCCGCCTGGACCTGAACCACTTGACCCCGTAGAAACGGAGCGAAGGCAGTGAGGGCTAGACAAACCGTTCGAAGCTCCAGCAGGTTGATGTGGCATTGGGACTCCCAAGGGGACCAGAGGCCGTGAGCTCTGTGCTCCCCCAAATGGGCACCCCAACCCATCAGAGAGGCATCGGTCGATAGAGAGTCCGTTGGCTCAGGGCGGACAAACGGGATGCCCTCCTGCAGATGTGCCAGAACGGTCCACCACTGGAGAGTGTTCCACATCCCCGGGTCACTGTCACTAGCTGATCCAGCGGATCAAACTGCTGTGACCACTGGCTGGCCAGTCCCCATTGAAGGGGACGCATCTACCAGCGGGCCCAACGGACCACACTGGTGCAGGCCGCCATGAGGCCCAGAAGCCCCGGGCAGGGTGCAATTGCCCAACTTGAAATGATCGGGCAAAGGAGGAAAGAACCTCGGCCCTGTCCGCCGGGAGCCGTGCTCTGGCTCGAAGAGAGTCGAGCTCTGCCCCGATGAAATGTATCACCTGCTTTGGCACGAGTTCCGACTTGGCCTCGTTGATGAGGAGGCCAATCTGAAAGCAAACCTGGAGGGCCAGATCTCTGGACCGCTCCACCTCCGCTCTGGAGGGGGCTGCAATCAGCCAGTCGTCCAGGTAGGGGTACACCCGGACCCTTCGGTGCTGCAGGAATGCTGTCACCACTGCCATGCATTTGGTGAAGACCCTGGAAGCTAAAGAGAGGCCGAAGGGCATGGCCCGGAACTCGTAAAGGGATCCCTCTGCTCTGAAGTGGAGGAATCTCTGATGAGACGGACAGATTGGGACGTGAAAGAACGCGTCCTGGAGATCCAGGAAACAGAACCACTCGCCTCGTTCCAAGGATGGGATTATCTGAGCCAGAGTGACCATCCTGAAGGTCCGAGACCTTAGGAACCTGTTCAGGTCTGCAGGTCGAGAATGGGGCGCCAGCCCCTCCGTCCGTTTTGAGACCAGGAAATATCTGGATACAAACCCCAGGTCTGGAGGAGGATCCGCCACCTTCCTGATCACCTCTTTGTCGAGGAGCAGGGCAGTATCGCCTCGGCGGTCTGACAGCGAGGCTGCGGACCCAGTGCCCCCCCCCCGAGGGGTGACGACTCAAAAGGGTGGAGCCTGCTCGAACTCCAGAGGCAGGCCCTTTCCTACCACCTCCAACATCCAGCAGTCCGTGGTGATAGCGGACCAGGAGGAAAGGAAATGGCGGAGCCGTCCCCCCATGGGGGGAACCCGGGGGGGGGAGTGATGAGGCTGGGGCTGACACCCCTCAACCCGTCATTGGGCAGGCTTGGAGGAGAGACCGGCAGAGGGACCTCCTGGGCCTTTACCTCCCTGCTTCCTACTAGAGGAAGCCACAGGCTTGGGTCTGGGATGCCAAGCTCGAGCCTGCTGGCCCTGGTGCTGGTGCTGTTGGGCCAGACGTACCCGCAGGCGCATTAGGACGAAAGGGCTTGTGCTGCTGCTGTCGGCGGCCTTTGTCCTTCTGGGCGGAGGTGACCGAGTCCAGAGTGGCATTGCACTTCTCGATCCACTGGAGGTCACCTTCCACTCCAGGGCCGAAGAGGTCGGTCCCCAAGAAGGGGACGTCCGCCAATTTGTGCTGGGTATCCGCCGTGAAGGTGGATATCCTCAGCCATGCTCTGCGGGCGCATGGCCACTGCGGCCGCAACCGATCTGGCACAGGAGTATCCTATGTCCAGAGCTGTTTGGAGCTGCTGCTTCGCCACCGCCCTACCCTGGTCCCAAACCTGCTGGACCGTGGTCTGCAGGTCAGCTGGGAGATGAGGGATCACCTCATCCAGGGAGCCCATGAGGGCATGGGAGAAGTGTGCCATCAGCATGGCCAAGCCGGCCTGGCGGAGGCCAAGGGAGGATGCAGCATACACCTTGCGCCCAACGTAGTCCAGCTTTTTGGACTCCTTGTCGGGGGACTTGTCCACGTCCCTAGCATTCCCGAAACGCCAGAAAACGCTGTCGGTGACCAACCCCTCGGCAGAGGGGTGTTACGAAAACCCGGGCAAAGAGCCGGTAGGGACCACATACTTCCTGTCCATCCTGGCCAAGGGCGCAGGACAGGAAACAGGCCGCTGCCAAAGCTCCAAGGCTGGACCTATAATGGCCTCAGCCACTGGAAAGGCCTCCGTGGGTGAATCCCCTCAGTCCAGTATCTCCATCAGGGGATACTTGGCCTGTTTGGATACGGGCTCGAGCTGCATCCCGGTGGACTCCGAGATGAGCCGAAGCAGACCCATGAAGGACGATGGGCTTTCATCCATTGACTGGCCCCCGGAGGACTCCAGGTCAACCGGCCTAGAGAACAGGGAGGAGTCGTCGTTGGACTCCTCGGAGTCCGCGAAGAGCTGCCTAGGGCCTGAGCCACCCTCCACCTGCCAAGGATGGTCGGGAGTGACGGTGACCGACAACCTGTGGGGCAGGCCTAGACCCGACCGAGAGTCCTTGGTGCCCCGATTCAGTTGTGAGGCGGAGGTTCCACCACAATCGTGGGGCAGCAGGTTTCGCCGAACAACCGGCCAAGGTTTGGGCATCTCGACTGCAGCGAGAGGTTGTTTCGGCCGCTCAGGTGGCAGCCACTTGATGGCCGGGGAAGGCGGTGTCAACTTGCTCCCAGACAAAAGTAACTGCTGCCACATGAGGTCCTCATAGCGTTGACGCAGTGTGTGCCGAAGCCTCCCCTTTTCCGAGGAGGAAGACGAGGACGAGCGGCGTCGCTGCTTACCTTGATGCCGAGACCGCGAAGAAGTCCGAGACCGAGATCCTCGGTGTTTCCGAGGACGGGCTTGGGAAGGAGCGGGGGACACCCGCTCTTCCCTCGGCTCGGACACCTTAACCGGGGACTGCTGCACCGGGGGCGTAGGCAGATCCTCGGCCTCCACCGGGGGAACCGGCGAAGAAGGGTTGTTGGCTTCACCCGTCGACAACCCGTCCGATGGGTCGAGAAAAATCTCGACCGCGTCGACGGGAGTCTCGGCCGGCTGACCTGACGGGGACGCCGTGAAGCCAGCGGCCTTAGCCGCAACCTCGACCAAAGTCGACAGTCGGCTGTCCAGGGAAGGGGACCTCTCCCGCTCCCACGAATGCCGACGATGGGA
Source organism: Neoceratodus forsteri (assembly GCA_016271365.2). NCBI lineage: Eukaryota > Metazoa > Chordata > Ceratodontiformes > Ceratodontidae > Neoceratodus > Neoceratodus forsteri. The sequence continues at coordinate 263,401,105 of CM057451.1, read as the reverse complement.
CTTACCCTTAGAATTCTTCTTTTTGGACCAAGAGGAATGTCCTGATGGCCCCTCTCCCTTCATGGAAAGGGAATGGCAATGCTCCTTGAACGAAGCAGAATACGAGGTAACCAAAGAGAGCGGGATAAATACCACGACCAAGGAGGAAAATGTGGCCTGGGCCACCTCCTCCTCAAGGGCGATCATCTGCTCGAGCTGCTCAGCCGAGCCAGCCGCCGTGGTAATCGCCCAACGGGCCTCTTTCGACTTTACCGGCGGACAGCGCTTCTCGGGGCGCCCAAGCTTTAACCGGGCAGCGCGGTCCTCCAGGACGTTGGCCGAGAACAAACAGCATGACTCGCAGGCCTGCGGGTCATGTTCCAGGCCGAGGCAGTAGACGCACGTGGAGTGTGGATCCGTGCTGGACATCTTCAGCCCACAAGGGCACCGACGAAAACCGGGAGTCGATTTGTCCATCGCAGCAGCGAGGGAAAAGGATGACCGAAGTCTTGAAAATTTTAAAACGAGTTTCGGACGAACCGAAGAATTAGGATACAGTCTATCACGCAGAGCGTTAAGGAGGGAACCTGAGCTTCCAAGCGGTAAGGAAGATCTGGCGTCATGGGGCGAAGCCGAGAGTTTTACCACCCAGGTGGGTGGGAGGAGCCAGCTTGAAGACCTTCCAGCAAGATTTAAAGTGGCAAGGAACCTGCCAGACAGTGTGGATGAACAACATATCCATGTCCCTAGAACCTGTTTTTCTAGATGCATGGATATGTTGTTCATCCACACTCTTTGGCAGACTCCTAGCAGTTCTCCGGGAGGAGGGTAGCAAGGCGCACACACCCATTTAGGGAACACAGATTGGAGAACTGAGGCCCCAAAACCAGCATCCCGGCGTGACTCAAGGTCGATGTGGTAGTGGGTGATGAAGGAGTTTGCTGACTTCCAGGTAGCAGCCCGACAGATTTCCTGGACTGGGATGTCCCTGGAATCAGCTCTTATCCCTCTGGAAGTCTCCTTGCCTGCCAACTCGTAGCACAGACCTATGCAAGATGTGATCCATCTTGCAGTAGTCTGTTTGGCTGCAGGTCTGCCAGAAGCACCTCCAGCATAGGTGACAAACAGCTGACGAACCTCTCCCCAAATTTCCGCCGTCCTCACCTTACAAGAGAGACCTCGTCTCGAGTCCAAAATATGGAGCCTGTACTCGGCCTCCGAGGTGTAATTAGGGTAGTATACCGGCAGAGTTAACACCTGGTTAAGGTGAAACTCTGACACCACCTTCGGAAGGAATTTCATGTGGGGGCGAAGGACAACCTTGTCCCTGTGGAAGACCAGATAAGGGAGTCCACCAAAAGTACCTGGAGCTCCCCTGTCCTTCTGGCAGACGTGATTGCCACCAGGAAGTCCATCCTCCATGACAAGTGTGACAAGGCACACTTGTGCACTGGTTCAAATGGCTTATCCATGAGCTCTGCCAGTACCGGCAGTAGATCCCACGGAGGTGGAGGTTCACGAATCAGAGGGGATATGTGACCCAGGCCTTTGAAAAAGTGCCCGACCACTGCCTCCTGCGCCACCGTCACTGACCGACCCGTGCCTAATAAGCAGAGATGGCTGCCAGGTGCACCCTAAGGGTCGATGACTGAAGACCCCCTTTGGAGAGAGACCAAAGCTCGTCGAGAATGTTAGCCACCAGACAGGACACCAAATGGAAAACCTTTTCCATTTGAAGACATAACATTTCCTGGTCGATTCCTTTCTGGATGCCTCCACCACGGTGTAGACATCTTCGGAAAGACCCAAAGCCTGGAACTCTAGCCGCTCAAGTACCAGGCTGTGAGGTGTAGGGACTGAAGGTCCGGATAGAATACCTGCCCCCGACTGAGTGATACCAGGTCCAGGCGTGCTGGAAGCTGCTCCGGGTGCTTGCAGCTGAGGCTGAAGAGATCTGTATAGCAGAACTGGCACGGCCAGTCTGGGGCTACCAGGAACACCTTTCCCTTGTCTCTCCTCACCTTGAGGAGCACCTTGTAGATCAAGGGAAATGGAGGAAAGGCATAGAAGAGGCCTGAGATCCACCGCCTCGAGAAGGCATCCCCCTGCAGCGAGCCCTGCTGAGGGGGGCAGGCATGAAACAGCCTCAGCTTGGTGTTTTCCCGGCAGGCAAACGGGTCCACCATCGGTTTGCCCCAGTGGAAGAACAGGCTGTAAGCCAGCTCTGGATGGAGAGATCACTTGTGGGATGTCTGGCCTAAGCGGCTGAGAGCATCCGCCAGATAGTTTGAGGCTTCTGCCACATGGATGGCTAGGAGATCTGCCTCTAATCGGCTCTCGAGGGTACAGATGCAGAGCGCCTCACTGCACAGCAGATGGCAGTGCGTGCTGCCCTGTTTGTTGAGATAGTACATGGTCGTGGTATTGTCCATCTGGATTTGAACCACTTGACCCCAGAGCTGAGGAGCGAAAGCTGACAGTACCAGTCTGACTGCTCTGAGCTCCAACAAGTTTAAGTGGCATCAGGACTCCTCAGGGGTCCACAGCCCGTGGGCCCGTTTGTCCCCCATGTGGGCTACCCAGCCCATGACAGAGTCATCGGTCGTGAGGACGACCATCGGCTCGGGTGGACAAACGGGATCCCTTCCTGCAACCGGTCTGGGGCAGTCCACCACTGGAGAGCGTCCCACATCTTCTAGGTTACAGTGATCAGCTGGTCGAAATGACCGTGGCACTGAGTCCACTGGGCAGCCAGCTCCCATTGGAGGGGGCGCATGTGCAACCAGGCTCAAAGGACTACTGAGGTGCACGCCGCCATGCAACCCAGAAGGTGCAGAAAGTCCTGGGCAGGGCGCAATTGCCCAACCAGAAATGTTTAGGAAAAGGAGGAAAGAACCTCCACCCTGTCCCTCGGGAGCCGAGCTCTGGCTTGACAAGAGTCGAGCTCTGCCTCGATGAAGCCCATCACCTGAGAAGGCATGAGTTCCAACCTGGCCTCACTGATCAGGAGGCTGAGTTGGGAGCAGGTCTGGAGGGCCAGGTCACTGGACCTCTCCACCTCCTGTTGGGTGGATCCTGCCAAGAGCCAATAGTTGAGGTAAGGATAAATCCTGACCCCCTCGACGCCTGAGATGGGCCGCCACCACTGCAATGCATTTGGTGAAGACCCGTGGGGCCGATGACAGGCAGAACGACATGGCTCAGAAGTCATACAGGCTCCCTTCAACCCTGAAGCAGAGGAACCACTGGTGGGACGGACGGATTGGAATGTGAAAGAACACATCCTGCAGATCCAGTGAACAGAACCACATGTTTCGCTCCAAGGATGGTATGATCTGGGACAGAGTGACCATCCGAAAGGTACGTGACCTGAGATATTGATTCAGGTCATGCAGCTCTAGAATGGGGCATCAGCCCCCCATCTGCTTGGGCACCAGGAAGTACCTGGAAACAAAGCCTGGGTCTGCTGGAGGATCCGGCACTGGAGTTACTACCTCCTTGAGGAGGAGCTGAGCGATGTCGTCTCGGAGAGATGACTCGGTCTGAGTGGATACTCTTTCCTCCTGAGGGGCGCGGGCTCAGTTTGGAGCGTACTACTCGAATTCCAGAGGCAGTCCATGTCCGACCACTTCGAGAACCCACCTGTCCGGAGTGACAACAGACCAGGCAGAAAAGATGTGGCGGAGGTGACGGGAGAGCGGTTGACAGCCCCCGCCCCGTCACTCAGCAGCTTTGGAGGAGAAGGCTCCAGGACCTGAACCTCGGCCTCCTTTATGTGCCTGTTGGGGTCTGGGCTTGGGCAAGGGGCACCAAGCTTGAGCCTGCTGCTGCTGTTGCTACTGTCCACCTTGGAAGGAGGACTGCTGAGTTGCAGGGGAAGAATGCCAAAAAGGCTTCTTCTTTTTCTTCTGCTGGTTCTTGCCCGAGGAACCCTTGGCAGAAGTAGCGTCCAAGGTGGCATTGGACTGCTCAATGTGCTGAAGGTAACTGGCCACTCCTGGTCCGAACAAGTCGGTCCCGAGGAAGGGTAAGTCAGCTAGTTTGTGATGGGTATCCGCTTGAAAGGAGGAGAGCCTCAGCCAAGCCCTGCGACGAGAGGCAACTGCGGCAGCCATCGAGCGGGCACAAGAATCCCCGATGTCTAGGGCAGTCTGAAGCTGCTGTTTGGTGACAGCACGGCCCTGATCCCAGACCTGCTTGACCGTGGTCTGCATGTCCACGGAAAGATGTGGGAGGACTTCATCCAGCAACCCAAAAAGTGCGTGAGCGAAGTGTACCATGATGACAGCCGAACTTGCCTGACGAAGACCCAAGGAGGAAGCCGCATAGACCTTCCTGGCCGAATGGTCCAGAAGCTTGGACTCTTTATCAGGAGATCGGTCAGTGTCAGTAGAACTGCCAGTACGCCTGACCACAGAGGTGGTCACCAGGCTCTCGGCCGAAGGATGCTCTGTGAACCTCACAAGGGACTCCATGGACACTGCGTACTTGCGGGCCATGCGGGTAGACTGAGCAGGACAGGAGGCAGGGTGCTGCCCAAAGTTCTAGGGCCAGGCCAATAATAGCCTCAGACACAGGAAAGGCCTCTGTCGGGGTGTCCTCTCTTTTAAGGATGTCCGTAAGAGGGTACTCTAGCCTTTTTCTGGATTGGCTCCAGGGGCATCCCTGTAGATTCGGAGATGAGGCGAAGAATCCCTTAAACAGACGAGGGACCTTCCTCCGTCTGTAAGCCAGCGGTTGATTCATCATCGCCATTAGATTCAATGCTAAGAAGTGCAAGGTAATGCATCTGGGAAACAAAAACCCAGGGAAAGAGTACACAATGGGGGGTGAGATACTAACAACAACAATGAAAAGGGACCTGGGGGTAGTCATATCAGATGACTTAAAAGTGAGCAAGCAATGTGAGAGGGCAGTAAGGAGCGCTGGGGGGATACTGGGATGCATAGGGAGAGGCATCACCAGTAGAAAACAGGAAGTTGTTATCCCTCTGTACAGACAGCTGGTGAGACCTCATCTGGAGTACTGTGCAGTTCAGGAGACCCAATCTCCGCAAGGACATAGACAGGATAGAAGCTGTCCAGAGGAGGGCAACTAAAATGGTGCAGACATATGAAGAGAGACTAAAGGAACTTAATATGTATAGCCTTGAGAAAAGGGGTGGGGACATGACAGAAACTTTCAAGTACCTCAAGGGAATCAGCAAAGTCCAAGAGGGTAGCATCTTTCAAAAAAAGAGGTGTGCAAGAACAAGGGGGCACAATCTGACGATTGGGGGGGGGGGCGGCTCAGAGGTAATGTAAGGAAGCATTTTTTCACAGAGAGGGTTGTGGATGCATGGAACGGCCTTCCAAAGGAGGTTGTAGAGTCAAAAACAGTGGTTGCATTCAAGCATGCATGGGACAGTCATAAGGCAATTCTAGGGGGTGGGGGTAGAAAGAAGTAGGCGGCTGGTTAACTAGGATCTGCAGCTTATCCATTAGGTAGGGAAATGGGCAGACTGGGTGGGCCAAGCGGTCCTTATCTGCCGTCAAATTCTATGTTTCTATGGATAATAATGCAAGCCGGTGACGTCAAAATCAGAGTACAACGGCCTACCACCCAGGTCAGCTTCGACTCGCCGAGGGCAGTCTGGGGTGACCGTGACTGACAAATCCCAGGGTACCCTGGTGTCTGTCTTCCTTGGAAGGAGCCCCTCCCACAGGCTGTTTGGGCAGTGGTTCCACCACAATCAGTGGAGAGACCGTTTTGGGCTGAACTGGTGGTTTACCGGCTCCACGGGCTGAGGAGCCAATTTAATCGGCTCCGAAGGAGTCGGCTTCAGCCTAGGAGGAGAAAGCCAGGTAATGGCCAGTATGGAAGCCGGAGTCGGCTTGTGCCCGGTCAAAATTAGCTATTGTCACATGAGGTCCTCGTAGCGTCAATGGAGTTTCCGCCAGAGCCTCTCCTTATCCGAGGAGGATGAGGACGACCGATGGCATCACCTCTTTTTAGAGAATCTACGGCTCTTTCTCGACCTGTTGGTCCAGAGGGTCAGAGATCTCGACTGAGATCGGACGGGCTGACTCAGTCGGTCGGGAGAAACCGACAGGACCGGTGATTTCCCAGGATCAGGGACCACTTCTTCGACTTGAGTACCAGCAGGCTAGGTCTCGTCATCTGGAAAGACCAGATTAGGGGTTCAATTGAGGGAATTATGGACCGGAGTCAGTCATATCGGATCGATCACGATTACAACATTGTCGATCGATAACTCGGTCGACTGACCAGATGGCAAAGCTGAAAAGCCAACAGCTGAAGAAGCGATCTCAATCAAAGTTGAGACCACATGTTGTCTAGTGCACTTACACAGTCAACAAAAACTAAATAAATAAATAAATAAATGTTCCTGGGCTTGAGATCTTGCCTGCTCCCAATTACGTCTCCGTCGAGAAGAAGATGATCCCAGATTCTTCTCCCACTTATGGGATCGAGAGGAGTGCAAGCCCGCAGGTGCCTCTCCCTTGGTTGGGAGAGACTGGCACAACTCTCAGAAGGAACCCGAGAAGGTGGAGCCAAGGTTGAGTGGAACATAGAAGCTCCGAGAAGTCTATGCAGCACGAGCCGCTTCCTCCTCGAATGCTTGCATGTGTTTCAATTGCTCGGCAGATCCTGCAGCCGCAGAAACCGTCCACCGAGCCTCCCTGGATTTCACCACAGGGTTCCTCTTCTACGGCCTCCCCGGCTTCAGGCATGCGAGATGATCATCGAGGACACTGGGATGAAAGGCGAGACATGTCGCATTTCGAGGTGTCATGGTCGACACCGAGGCAATAGACGCACCTGGTGTTGGGATCGGTGCACAACATTTTCTGGCTGCAAGGGCACCGACAAAATCAGGGGGAAGACTTGTTTTCCATAATCGAAGCAGTAAACTTGCAATCGCTAATGCGAACAATGCAAATTTTCAGAATAACCGAAGGTTTGAAAGCCAGGGCCTACAAGATGCGAGAGCACGAGGGAGGCAACCTGAATCTTCCAACGGAAAGGAAGATCTGACGTCATGGGGAGGAGCCAAGGTATACACCACCGGGTGGGTGGGAGGAGCCAGCTTTAAGACTTCCAGTCCATCTTAAAGTGGAGGGGGACATGCCAACAAGTGTGGATGAACAATATATCCACGCTCCTAGAACTTAGGATTGGTCCATAAGGACCCGCTGTCCTTATGGAAAACTAAATAGGGATCTCTACACATCAGAGCCTGAAGCTTGGAAATCCTTCAAGCAGGAGTAACGCCAACTAAGAATAACGCTTTCCACGACAGAAAGTGTAGCTCGCAATCCGTGGCCAGTTCAAAAAGGGGAGAATGAGCTTCTCTAACATAAAAAGGAGGTCCCATGAGGGGACAGGGTCATGAATGGGAGGCTTTAAATGCAAAATGCCCTGAAGGAAGGTACAGGACAAGTCCAGTTGAGTAAGGGGTTTGCCCTCTACCAGTGCATAGTACGTAGAGATGGCAAAGAGATGCACCTCGATAGAGGAATAGCTCAGGCCTGTATCAAACAAAGAGGAGATACTCCAGAACAGAGTTCACAGGACAGGCAAAGGGGTTGAGGTTACAGGCAGTAATCCATAAGCAGAACCTCTTCCACTTCATGGCATAAGTGGACCTAGTGGAAGGCATTCTGGTTGCCACTAGGACATCAGCCACTTTGGGGGAATCTGATACCTAGCTACTGCTAGGTCTGCAGGAGCTATGCATGTAGATGCAGGGATCTGAGGTCCGGATGGACAGGAGTGCCTTGGTCCTGGGAGAGCAAGTGAGAGCTCAGAGGCACAGGAATCAGAGGTTCCGATGCCACCTGTTGGAGCAGTGGGAACCAAATCTGATGAAGCCAGAAGGATGCGATGAGAATCATCTCTGCTCCCTCCGCCTGTAATTTGAGAAGTACTCTCTGAAGTAGAGGGAATGCGTAAAGAAACTTCCCTGCCCAATAGACAGCCAATGTGTCTTGCCAGAAAACTCCAGGCCCAGGATCTAGTGAAAAGAAACTGGGCAGTCTGGCGCTGAGTGGGCATGCGAAAAGGTCCAATTTTGGACGCCCATCTGTCGAACAGTTGGTCAGCCACTGACTGAAGAAGCTCCCATTCATGAGCTTTGGACAGAGACCTGCTTAGGCTGTCGGCCAAGACATTACGGACGCCTGGAATTTGAACAGCCGGAAGTTCTAGGCAGTGTTCCAGAGCCCTATACCAGACCCTCACTGCCTCCCTACAAAGGGGGTAGGAATGATTTCCCCATTGCTTGTTGATGTAAAATACCACGGACATGTTGTCCATCTGAATGAGCAAAGGGCCCAGCAGGAGGCCCATCTGAAATGCCTGTAATGCATTCAGGACCGCCCGCATCTCCAGAACATTGATGCGTAGGGTTTGCTCCTCTAGAGACCAGGACCCCAGGGTTTGCCTGACTCCCAGATGAGCCCCCCAACTGAGTTCTGAGGAGAGTGTAGTCAAGACCCACCTTGGGGGTTCCTGCCGGTACGAGACCTCTTTGGAAGGGCTGTCAGGATCCGTCCACCAAGGTTAGGGTCTTTCAGACTGGATCAGAGACCAAGACCCTCTGGTCCAGGTCATTGGACCGTTGGTACCATTGCACCGAGTGTCTACTGGGGGGCCCTCATGTAGAGACAAGCCATCAGAACAGTAGGGAGAGTAGCTGCCATGTGGCTGAGAAGTTTCAGATATGCTCAAGCTGGGACTTGAAGGGCCAGAGAGACTATTTGGGCCTGATCCACCCTGTCTAATGGGAGAAAGGCCTTGCCCTAAACCGTGTCGAGAACTGCTGTGATGAACTGGAGTCTTTGGCTAGGACAAGAGGACAACTTCGGAAGATTCAGGGTGATCCCCAATTCTAGGAAGAGTGTAAAGGTGTCTCTGAGAGCGCATAAAAGCTGATCTCTTGTTGGAACTCTTAGGAGCCAGTCGTCCAGATAGAGAAAGACGTAATGGCCTCGTCTTCTGAGGGCTGCAGCCACCACCGTTAGACACTTGGTGAAGACTCTGGGAGCAGAGGAGAGGCTGAATGGTAGGGCCTGAAACTGACAGTATCACACCTGGAGAAGAAAACAAATGTAGCTCCTGTGGGGCAGAAATACTAGAATGTGCAGGTATGAGTCCTGCATATCTAGAGAGCAGAGTCAGTTTCCCTGGTGCAGGAGGGGGATCAGTCCCAAAGAGTGACCATCCTTAATCTCCTTTACTCGATGAATTTGTTCAGGGAGCTGAGGTCCAGGATGGGCCAAAGGTCCCCAGACTTCTTGGGTACGAGGAAAAAGTGAGAATAAAATTCCTTTCCTCTTTGTTACGGGGGGACTGGCTCTATAGCCCACTTTTTAAGTAAGGCCTGTATTTCCCCTTCTATTAGGGCAATGTGAGAAGGAGAATAATGGGAGGACACTGGTGGATTTTCCGGTGGCCTGTCCTGGAACTCCAGGGTATGTCCTCTTTTTAAGAGCTGAAGGACCCACAGGTCTGTGGTGATTTTGTTCCATCCCTCGAGATAGAGGGAGAAACGACCCCCCTACAGTTTAATAATAATAATATAACAAATTTTATTTATAAGGGGCCTTATCCATAACCAAGGTGCCTAACAATTTAAAAAACAAATCAAATAGCAATACAATTAATATTAAAATAGCAGCATACCATTCATCAAAAAGGAAGATCAGTCACTGAATGCCTGGTGCCACAAAAAGGTTTTTAAAGCTTGCTTGAATCCCTCCACATTTGCCCACTCCCGTAACCGACGGGGTAGGGAATTCCAAAGGGTAGGGGCTGCATACATAAATGCTCTCACCCCAGATGATTTCAAACACACACTTGGAATCTCTAGCAACCCCTCATCGGCCGAGCGGAGTGATCGTCCAGGGCAGTAAGGAACCAGGAGCTCTTTCAGGTAATCCGGGCCCAGTCCGTGTAGGGCTTTAAAAGTCAGCAAACCGACTTTGAAGGTTATCCGCCACTGTACTGGCAGCCAGTGCCGTTCGCGCAGCACCAGCGAAATATGACAGGACCGAGCAGATCCCATCAAAAGCCAGGCCGCCATGTACTGCACCAGCTGCAGGCGGTGGATTTTCACCCTTGGAAGCCTCAGGTAGAGGGAGTTGTAATAATCTAAGCGCGAGGACACAAAGGTGTGGACAAAAGTAGGAAGGTCACCACATGGAACCAGATGATTAATCCTGGTGATATTCCTAAGATGATAAAAAGAAGATTTGACAACAGACGACACCTGCGAATGCAGGGTCTGCCCTTCATCAAAAATTACTCCCAGGTTACGCACCCGTTCAGAGGTCGGGAGTGAAACGCCACCGAGGAAAAAGTCCCGAGGGTGAACTAACCCCCAACCCCCCATCCGGCGACCTGGGTCCACAACCAGCACCACAGTTTTTTCTGAGTTCAACTTCAGCAAGCTGGAATCCATCCACTAATGGATTTCTTTCAGACAATTATTAAAGATCGAGAGAGCTTAATCCTGGTGGGGTGCAAAAGAAAGGTAGAGCTGGGTATCATCAGCACAGCCCATACCTTCTTACAATGTCTCCGAGGGGTAGCATGTACACCGTGAACAACATGGGTGACAGCACTGAACCCTGATGAACCCCACACGACAGAGAAACAGGGCCTGAGGAAAAGACCCCCAGACACCACTCTCTGTGTTCCCCAATAGATTCTGCTGGAGGAAGAGGTCTGGCAAGGAGTCACTGCGTGGCACCGGGAGTGGGCTGAGGGGCCTTGGAGGATTTAGTGGCTCAGGAGGCAGAGCTTTCGGGGGTCTGGGAAACTGCCTTATGCTTACAGCCTCCCCTCTGCTGAAGCTGACTTCTAGACTGCTGACCTGAGGGCTTCCACAAGGGGCTGCTTCTTCGGTGGCTTTTGATTGGTCTTGTACATTCTTTGTACGGACTAAATGGCCTTCCCGGGGTCCTGGAGATGGGTGATAAGCTTCTCAGCCTCATCCCCAGAAAGGACCATACTCTTATAGGAGAGGTCCATGATCCCAGCCCGGAGGTCACTGATAAAACCAGAGACCCTGAGTCACATGTGACACCGGTGGCAGCGGCTCTGGTGACTGTGTCCGCGGTGTCGTATGAGGCGAGGAGAACACGGGTGCCTACATCTGATCCTGACTTGAGCAGGTCCAGGAGCTCGGTCTTTTGTGCCGAGTCTGGTAAGGCCTCGGCCAATTCCATACCCTTTTCCCATAGGGCATTCTGGTACTGCACCATGTGGTAAGGAAGTTGAGAGACCTAATGAAGCAAGTCGAAGAGGAGTAAACTTCTTGCCCATCTGGACGACAAATCTGGACTCCTCCTCTGGAGGTTGGTTACTTGCATGTTTTGGTTTCTTTGACCGATCGAGAGCAGCAGTGATCACCATCGAGTCAGCAGTAGGGTGCTCAGTCAAGAAGGGTTCGTCCCTGGGCACTCTATAAAGCCAGTGACTTTCTGGAGATGGCTGTAGTGGAGAATGGATGATACAGGATGGGTCGTCTGGAGGCGACCTAGGGGTATCCCTGCTGTCTGGTGAGGAGGGATGGCCTCTAGGTTCAGACTGGTCCGACTGAGAGGAAGATGAGCTCCTACTAGAATCTGACGAATGCCAAAGGAGGAAGAGGAGCTAGACCGGCATCAGCTTTTGGACCAACGTCTGTGTCAATCAGACGAAGAGGAGGGGCATTTGTTTCAGCAACCCCTATGTTTAGACCATCCACAGTGCCCATGGTGTGGGCTTGCAGAATGACTAGGTGGCTCTAGAGTCAGTTGCAAGGGTTCCTGTTACAAGTCTGGCTCCAGCTCTTGTTCGACGACCACCAGTCCCGCTGGCTTTGGTGGCAGGAGGTCACCCTTGATTTCATTCCACCAAAAGGGGAACAGATCATTTATCTCATTGAGGGGGATATGAGACTATGAAGGGCCTGCCGGCAGCTGTGGTGACAGCAGATCTGTTGTCAGGTTGTCCGGTGTCAGTGGGGTTGGTGTCCGGTAGGGACATCCAGCAAAGAGCCTCTTCCAGGAGGGGAGGTATCCATATCAATCGATGACCCCGGGCGAACCATCGACTGAAAAGGGGATGTTGGGTCTGACATCGGAGTACCGGTGGTAGTGACTGTAGCCTGCTGGCAGCGGTCCAGAGTGGAGGTAGCCGCCGGCTTAGCCAGAGCCCCTGGTGAACTCACCAGGTTTCTAGGAGGAGGTGCCACTTTGCTGAGGGAGCTGGACGCCTGCTCTGACGACGGGGTGTTTTGTCTAGCATCTTGGACACCACCATCGTCGGGACCAGATGGACAAGAGCCGCAGCCCCACTACTTGAATTTGAACAGGACCCTGTTCCTGAGGTAGAAGCGGCCGCAATGGCGTAGTCCTTATCACGAACCCACTCCTGAGGGTCAGGTCCACTGACATAACAGTGCCCGCCCTTAAGTGCAATCCATGAAAGGGGGGAAAACAGGGATACTCTCCTTGTGTCCTCCTAGAATGCTCGCTGAATTCACAACTGAACACCGGCCATACGGTCCCAGGGTGTCCCTCTAAACTCTGGATAAGGGCAGAATACCAGTCTCGAGTTTTGTAGCCAAACATGAACCCTTCTTGCATATTACACAAATGGGGACGATCCAGGCGTCACACTCTCTTCGGGGTAGCAGTGAGCACCTGATTTTGTCTTCTCCAACAGGACATTCAACAGCCTGGTTCAAAATCCCTACAGATTCTTCCTTGAAACTTTGGTACCCAGATATCCTTAACAGACCCCTGCTTGATTGGTTGCTTCTGGAAGCAACACTTAGCAATAACGGTTTGTCACAGATTATGTCCACAATTCACACACAATTTAGAAATCTCGCTCAGACAGGTTTCTTAAAAAAGTACAGTTACGTAAGAACTTACTGTAACAGTAGATCTTCGAGAGAGGCTCTTGCAGTAGGTAATTACATATAGGACTGACGCCGGCAGGTGGCAGGACCTGGAAAAATTTCTAGCTAGCAGTCCCTGGCGAGGACCGCTACGTCAGGTGACCGTCGAAACATCAGTATAAAGGCGGTCCCGGACACCCGCTTCAAGTTCTTTCCGCAACAGGCCAAAAGAGGCCGGACAAGAGAGAAGCGGATATTTCCCTCAATGGAAAAGGAGCTGAAAAAGCCTAGGGGGATGGAGGATGGGAAGGTATTACCTACTGCAAGAGCCTCTCTCGAAGATCTACTGTTACGGTTAGTTCTTACGTAACTATACTATCTTACTTCGAGAGGGCTCTTGCAGTAGGTAATTACATATAGGACTGAATCCCAAGCAGTCTGGAACAAAGCGAGGCACCGCGAGGAGGAAAACTACTCCAAAAGGTAGTTCTGGTTGTGCTAGTCTCAAGACAGGAGGCCTTGCAAAACAGCCATCCCGAAGCCTGCTGTACGTCGAGAGGCAACATCCACACTGTAGTGTTTCGTGAAGGTATGGACGGAAGTCCAGGTGGCGTCAGCGCAGATGTCTGCCGCAGACACATTCTTGAAACAAGCCGCTGAGGCAGCTACTCCTCTTGTGGAGTGGCCTCTGACTTGACCCGGGAGGGTCTTGTTGTATTTGTCATAACAGAAAGTGATGCAATGAGCCAACCACTTAGGCATTGCTTGGAAACAGCATTGCCTTCCCTTTCGTGAGCAAAAGAGACGAACAACTGATCAGTATTTCTGAGATCCTTCGCCCTGTTAGTGTAGTATCTCAGAATCCAGTGAACATCCATAGTATGGAATAAATACTCCCCTTGATTAGAGTACTGCGTAAAAAAGGCAGGTAACTATTGACTGATTTAAGGTAGACTCTGCTACTACTTTAGGTAGAAACTTAGGATTTGTGCGAAGAGCAACTCGTTCCTTGTGTAAAATCAAGTAGGGGATTTTACACATCAGGGCCTGGAGCTCGGAGATTCTTCGAGCCGAAGTAATGGCCACCAGGAAGAGCGTCTTCCACGAAAGGAACTTCAAATCCACAGAAGCTGCAGGTTCGAAGGGAGGAAGAGTAAGTTTCTCGAGAACAAAGTTCAAGTCCCAAGGGGGAGCAGGAGTACAGATTGGGGGCCTCAGATGGAGGATCCCTCTGAGAAAGGTCTTGGACACCTCCAGTTAAGCAAAAGCCTTGTCAGCGAAGGGAACATGATAGGCCGAAATGGCCGCCATGTGTACCTTCAGAGAGGAATGGCTGAGACCCAGGTCAAACAGATGACGTAGATACTCCAGCAGAAGCCCCGCTGAACAGGAAAAAGGTTCCACGTTCTTGGAAGCGGCCCAAATAGTGAATCTTTTCTACTTCATGGCATAAGTGGATCTGGTGGAGGGTTTTCTGGCCTCCACTAAAATCTCTGCCACTTTGGGAGACACTCCAAAACGGGATTGGGTTAGGTCTGCAGGAGCCGTGCATGCAGTTGAAGAGATTTGAGGCCTGGATGGACCAGGGTCCCCTGATCCTAGGTCAACAAACCCCCGAGATAGAGGAAGAGGAGGATCCTCCGAATATTGTTGTAGAAGAGAGAACCAGATTTGCCTGGGCCAGAAAGTAGCGATCAGAATCATTCTCGCTCCTTCTGAAGCTAGTTTCTGCAAGACTCGTGGGATTAGTGGAATTGGGGGAAAGGCATAGACGAATCTGTCCTTCCAGTCTAGAGACAGAGCGTCGCTCCAAAAAGCGCCTCGCTCTGGAACGAGCGAGCAGAAGATGGGAAGTTTTGCGTTTGGGGGGGATGCGAACAGGTCGACCTGTGGTGTTCCCCAAAGTTGGAAGATATTGTCTAGGACCCCTTGGTCCAGTTCCCACTTGTCAGTCACAGCAGAAGAGCGATTTAGCTTGTCAGGGTGTTGTCGACTCCCGGAACGTGAATCACTGTGAGGTGAAGGTCATGTTGTGTTGCCCAATCCCAAACCCTCACTGCCTCCCTGCATAGAAGGTAGGACCGAGTCCCTCTCTGCTTGTTGATATACCAAACCATGCACATGTTGTCCATCTGGATGGCTAGGTGGTCGGGAAGGATGTATTGGTGAAGGGCTTGGAGAGCATACAACACTGCCCAGAGCTCGAGCACACTGATGTAGAGAGCTTGTTCTAGCTTGGACCAGGAGCCCTGGGTCCGATGAGGGCCTAGATGGGCTCCCCAACCTTCGCCAGAGGCGTCTGTGGTTAGAGACTGGGAGGCGGGAGGATGAAAGAAAGGAACTCCCTGAAAAGGTTCTCTCGAACCATCCACCATTGCAAGTCTCGCATCATCGGCGAGGAGATCAGAACTGAGTGATCTAGGTCGTCCACTAGCTTATCCCACTGAGAGCATAGAGTCCACTGAGAGATCCTCATGTGGAGTCGAGCGCGAGGTACCGTCGGGATAGCAGCCGCCATGAGCCCAAGAAGGCGAAGGACCGACCTTGCAGAGACCATCCTGCGGTCGGACAACAGACTTATTTGGGTCTAAAGGGTGGCCTCCCTGTCTGGAGGCAGGAAGGCCTTGCCCATGATCATATCGAGCATCGCCCCAATAAACTGTAGCCTCTGGGATGGGTCTAGATGAGACTTGGAATGGTTGATGGTAATACCCAGGCAGGCACAAACCTGCTGGGTAAGGGAGAGAAAACGCAAGATTTCCTCCCTGGACGAGGCCGCCAGGAGCCAGTTGTCCAGGTACGGGAAAACCTGCACTCCCTTGGTACGTAGGTGGGCTGCCACCACTGCCAGGCATTTGGTAAAACCTCGGGGGGGCCAAGGATAGACCAAACGGGAGCACCTTGAACTGGCAGTGGTCCCCTTGGAACGCAAAACGAAGGTATTTCCAATGAGATGGACAAATGGGAATGTGCAGACAAGCATCCTGCATATCCAGAGCACAAAGCCATTGACCTGGCCGGAGGAGGGGCACAAGGCTCTGCAAAGAGAGCATCCTGACCCTTTTGTACTCTACGTAAAGATTCAGGGAACTGAGATCCAAAATTGGTCCGAGATCTCCTGTCTTCTTTGGGACCAGGAAGAAATGGGAATAGTAACCCGTCCCTCGTAGATGAAGGGGGACAGGCTCTATCACTTGCTTCAGCAGAAGAGCCGAGATTTCCTCCTGGACCAAGAAATGATGTTCCCGTGAATACGACGACTTCAGAGGGGGGTGGTGGGGTGGTTTCTGAAGAAACTCTATGGAGTGTCCTTCTGCTATGAGCTGGAGCACCCAAGAATCTGTGGTTATCCTCTCCCATCCCGGAAGGTGGAGGGAAAACCTCTCTCCTACTGGTTCCTCCGGGAGTCCGGAGGCAGTGGGAGTGGAAAGGAGTCAGGTGGTGTGGGGCAGCGCCACAGCTGAAGCACCCGCTTTTTTGGGCGGGGGGGGGCTTGGCAGCTGCGGGGCCCGGCGTTTTGTGGCCCGCCTTCCCTGGGGTTTCGCCTTTGGCTGATTCCATCTGCGAAAGGGACAGCGCTGCTGCTGATGGGGACAGTACATGGAATCAACTGACTTCAGAGCCGTCCCCTTCTCTTGCAAATCAGTGATGATGTCCTTGACATCACCCCCGAAAAGCACCGACCCCTGGAAGGGTGCTTCCTGGATAGCAGATTGCACCTCCGGGACCAAACCTGACACACGGAGCCAAGCATGACGCCGTAGGCCTGCAGCGAAAGCTGAGCTCCGCCTCACAGTGTCCACTGCATCGTATGCCACACATAGCATGTGTCGACTGGCCGAACGAGCAGAGCGGACAAGATCAGCCAACTCCTGCTTGACTTGGGAGTCAGGCAAGGAGTCTAGTTTGGCTTCCGCCTGAGTCAGGATGGCCTACTGGTAGTCCCCATTATGGCCGACATAGTTCAGGGCCCTGATCCCCAGTGTGGAGGAAGCGTAAATCTTTCTCCCATCCTGGTCCAGAAGGCGTGATTCCTTATCAGGAGGTGACGAGCTAAGATGTTTAGGGTTCGCCGACCAGCCGTGAGCAGTGCTAATCACGACCGAGTCGGCACGAGGGTGAGAATCCAGGAAATCAACACCCTCTGGAGCTCGATATAGCCGGTTCGACTTCCTAGGAAGTGGGGCTAAGTCCGACAGCTGTTTCCATATTGTGGTAACAAGGTCGGCGTGAGGCTCTGTCCAGGGTGGCACCAAGGTAGGAGCTGTCACGGGCAGATCCAGATGTTCAGCGAGTTTCAGACGCTAAGGATCTGGTTCCAGGGAGTGCCACTGATGAACTCCTGGATTTTCCTAAGCAACTCTATAAAAGAAGGATCCTCCAGAGGAGACTTTGGAGGAGTCCTTGGCCTGGGTTTTGATGGAGAGCGAGGCTCGTTGTCTCTCTCGGAGCAACCGTCGTAAGAGTCCGAGGGTGAAGAGGAGGATGAAGAAGAGAAAGACTCCCTTTCCCGACCCGGGGAAGGAACAGGCCCCTTGGGAAGTGTGTCCTGTCCTTCTCTGGACCCAGATGGAAGAACCCTGGAGTCCGGAGGTGGTGAGGGAGTGTGCCGCCTCGGACGTATGGAAACCTGGGATGGCACCGTCGCCGGAAGGTGACTCTCGACCTCTTTGGTGAGCTGAGCCTTGGCCTCAGCCCACCAGGAGGCCAGAGTCTCCTGCAGATCCACCGGTGGCCGCGAGGGCGGTGGAGGAGAAGGCGGGGGATAAGGATACGGGTTATAACTGTATGGAGCGTATCCAAAACCCGGCTGCAGGTAGCCCGGCGTCGGGTATTGTGGCGTCGAGTACTGCAGCGTTGGGAAGCCCGGCATCAGGTACTGTGGTGCTGGATGCTGCGTTCCCAGGTACACCGGCGTCGAATAAGATGGAGGATACCCGGGAGCTGGGGGGGCTGCCGGAGCAGACGGCCCCGCTGGAGGCCTCACGGGTGGGTCCACAGTGGAGAGCCCAGAGGGCGGAGGGCCCGATGGGAGCAGAATGTCTCCCGGAGTTGGTAAGGCCAATGTCAGGGCCGATGGTGGAGGCCCTGGCGCTGGAGGTACCGATGTCGGAGGGGCCGGCATCGGAGCCGGTATCCGGGAAGCCGACGTCAGGTCCGGCGCTCCAGGTGGAAGAAGGACTGACAGAGGCAAAGGATCTCCAGCTTCACCCGAGGACAGAGGGGAAAAGTCCCCCGGGTCGGGGAGACTCTGGTTCCCCAGACGGCAGCGAAGGCTGCGGGGAACCGGCTACGACGGACGTGGGGGGGGGGGTCTGTCGGTTCCTCTGCCGGCCGGACGTCAGACGAGCCGATGTGAGGCTTAGTGGTGAGCTCTCGGCGGGCGCCGGAGGAGCCGACGTCCGACTTAGAGCTGTCACGGAGGCAGGCCGAGTAGAGTGATCGGCCTGGTCCGTGGAGAGGAGCCGCTAGACGCCCGGAGGGTCGGAAGCTCATTGACTCCCTCTCTGGACGGACGCCAGAGGAGCCAACGCCTCGCTTACCTGAGTCACCCACAGTGGTAGGCCGCGAGCCTGCGGCCTAACCAGGGGTGGAGGCCTCCAACTACCCGGAGGCGCCCACAAGGCCCGAGCGTGAGCCAGATGGGCAGGCCGACGCCCCCTCGGAAACCTCTGTCGAGGAGCGATCCCCGGAGGGGATGTTACCTGCGTACCAGCGACTCCCGAGGGAGACGCGGTGGAGGAGCCCTTGTCCCGGTGCCTCTCCTTCTCCTTCCGATGGCCTTCGGGGGAAGTGGACGCCTGCCTCAGTTTTTTGAGCTCCTTCACCATAGAACTCATTTTCTTCTTTAGAATATGGGCTTTCAGGGATTGCTGCTGCATTTTCCGGGTTGCCGCGTTAAAACTGAGGCAGTGCTGGCACTTCTCGACCAGGTGATCAGGGCCTAGGCAGAACAGGCATAGGGAGTGGCCGTCCTTGTGCGGTAGTTGGACGCCGCACGAATCGCACTGATAGAAACATACATCGACGCTAGTACTGACGTTAATGGAAAAAATAATGATTTTTTGGTAAAAAAACGATGAAGGTAGGGCTGACGAAGCACAAACTTTTCCACGAGGCGCTGCACGAATTAACGCCGAAAAGAACTAGAAGGCGGGCGCCCTGACCACCCCTTTATGCCGACGCTCGATGCCGGTCACCTGACTTGGGGCGATCTCGCCAGGGACTGCTAGCTAGAAATTTTTTCTAGGGTCCTGCCGCCTGTCAAGCGTCAGTCCTATATGTATTTACCTACTGCAAGAGTCCTCTCCAAGTAAGATCAAATATTTTTACTAAAATACTTAAATAATTATCATACAGTTACAACTAATAGATGCACTAATGTGGTCACAGAATAAAAGTGCAAAAGATGCATGAAAACCGTACTACAACGGTTATCTAAAGTCTACCTTAAGTTCGTAGTAAACTGAAATCCAAAGAAAGAAAATGAAAGATTCAGTTTCCTTTCAACTGTCAGTCTTGGGTCTCTGCAGTTTTGCTTCTTGTGAGTGTGTCCGTTGTAGATAGATGCTCAGCAAAAATGAGAGTTTTCTCTGTGTCAGCTTCTTAAATAGCTAGAGGAAGCCTGAAGAAAAAGAAGTGTCTAATCTCAAAGGGGCCTTCTCTTTCAGGCCAGCAGATGTCACTCTTACGCTTTCCCCACAACACAATTTTCTAGCTACCTTGTGACGTCATACTTCCCTGACAATTACTGCACCTGTAAGAGAATTCACACAGGTCTACCAGAAAGGATGTTCCTGGTCCTCTCACCACATAAGATGCAACAGACCATGACAGTTTCCTGGAATAAGGGCATCCTGCCTCTGAAGTGCATGGTTTATGACAGGTGAATGGATTCTGGCATATCTCTGTTAAATGACCTGGAAATGCAACCTTAGCTTTCTGGTAAGCAGCTGGCCCTTACGTCAGAGGAAGGTCAAACATTTTTTAAATAAATCCAGTCTCTCTCTCTCCATGTGTCCCTTGCATTAACACTGGCATTCTTGTGGCATAGACACATACACAAAATCACATTAAAAAAATATATAACATAATTATATGTGCAAATAATGACTATCATTTGGCTAGCTCACAACAGGCTTCACCTTCAGGGGGCCAGGGCCAGAGCCAGGATCCTAACTTACCTCTGCCTGACGCCACTACCACGGTGGGAGATTTCACCATTGGCTGCCCGTCAGGGCTGTGAGCAGGCCGGAATGAGTGGTTTGACCCCCCGTGGGAGAAGGACCCTGAAGAGGTCTTCTTGTGGTAGAGACCAAGAGCAGGAGCGAGTCCGGGCCTTCTCCATCTTTGTCCCAGGACTTATGCTTCCCTGAGGCCTTCTTCTTTTTCTCCTTATGGGGCTTAGAGGAAGACGAGGTCAACACCGAGGAGGGTGAAGAAGAACCATTCCCCGAGGTCTGTGTCTGCATCTCGGCAAGTTTCTTCTCTAGAAGGTGCACCTTGAGGGCCTTCTGGCAGCAGATCAGAGTTATCTGGTTAAACCACTGGCAGTGTTCATAGGCCAAGGTGTCATGGTCCGAGCCTAGGGACAGGAGGCAGGCCTCGTGGCCAACTTTCTACAATATCTGTTTGCAACTGGCACACTTCGATCTCTGTCGTTCAACTAACAAAACTGACAAAACCACAAAAGAAGACATGCAGAAAAAAAAACCTACAATATTTTAAGGGAAAAAAATAAATAAAAGTCGCTGAAAGCACAAAAGCGGTCGAAATGTAGCAAGAAGGCATCCAAGGAGCAGAAACAAACGAGTCGACAGCGGGAAAAGAACTGGGGGGGGGGCTGGGGACCGCCCCCTTTATACCACTGGCTGACTTCAGGGCGAGCAGACGTTGGGGCGGCCCCCCGCTGAAGAAGGCTAGCAAGAAGGTTTCCATGGGGTCCTGGCACCTGGTAGCTTAGTCCTTAAGGTTAGTGCCTGCTGCAAGAGCTCCAACTCAAAGTAAGATCTATTGTTACACTACGTTCTTACGTAACTGCTCTGTTTTCTTCGGGAGTATCTCAGTTATCAGGTTACACCGCAGGAACAAGTCTCAGGCAGTTACAGGTGAAAACACACAGTCTGGAAGGAGGGCTCACCATAAACTTAACATAAGAGACCCTGCAGCACAGCCCTACCAAAGCCTGCTTGGGCTCTTGAGGCAATGTCCAGACTGTAGTGCTTGGTAAAAGTATGGATGGTACTCCAGGTGGCAGCTGCACAGATCTCAGCGACCGAGACCCCTCGGAAACAAGCCAAAGTGGTAGCCAACCTCTTGTGGAGTGAGCCTTGACAGCTCCAGGCAGTTCTTGCCATACTTGTTATACCAGAACACAATGCAATTTGCCAACCATTTGGATAAACATTACTTAGAAACAGAAGCACCCTCTCTATCTGGGGCAAAGGAAACAAACAATTGCTCAACTTACAACATTCCCTGGTCCGAAGCAAGTAGTTCTTCAAAGTTCTGCGCACCTCTAACATAAGGAGCAGTGCTTCTCCTGGATTGACATACTCGGGAAAATAAACAGAAAGGTGTATAGACTGGCTAAGTGTTAACTCTGAGACCACCTTGGGGAAAAACTTAGGATTTGTGCACAAAGTCACTCTGTCTTTGTGAAAAATCAAATAAGGCTCCTCACACCAGAGGGCCTGAAGATCTGAAATTCTTCAAGCAGAAGAAATGGCAATACCACTTTCCAAGACAGAAAGTGTAAATAGCAAGTCACGATTGGCTCAAAAAGAGACGGGGTCAACTTCACCAAAACAAAATTCATGTCCCAAGTCGGGACAGGGGAATGGATGTGGCGTTTCAGATACACGATGCCCCTTAAAAAGGTACAGGAGACATCCAGCTGAGCAATTGTGCTGTCACCAACAGGCTCATAAAAGGCAGAAATAGCCAAAAGGTGCATCTTGAAGGAGGAGTACCGGAGACCCAAGTCAGACAGAGAGATCAGGTAGTCCAGGATGCGGTTCACCAAACAGATGAAAGGGTCCAGACTATTTTTGGAGGCCCAGATGGCAAACTGCATCCACTTCATGGCGCCTCAAGTGGAAGGCTTGCAGGCGGTCACTAGGGCATCAGCTACTCTGTTTAAGACCCCAAATCTGGCGATGGCTATGTTCTCAGGAGTCAAGCATGCAGATAAGAGGGACCTGAGGTTGGGATGGACCAGGGTCCCCCCATCCTGGGTCAGCAGGTTCCTGCAGAGGGGAAGGGGGAGCAGAGGTTCCTCCGCCAACTACGGAAGGGGAGGGACCATATCTGCCGAGGCCAGAAAGGAGCTACCAGAATCATGTTGGCCCCCTCCATCTGTAGCTCAATTAGAACTCACTAAAACAAAGGAAATGGAGGGAAAACATAAAGGAACCTCCCACTCCAGGAGAGGGACAGCGCGTCTTGCCAGGAAACTCCAGGCCCTGGAACTAGCAAGCAAAAACTGTGCAGTTCTGCGTTCAGTGGGGACACAAAAAAGTCCAACTCTGGATGACCCCATCTGTAAAACAAGTCTTCTGCAACAGATAAGAGATGCTCCCATTCGTGTATGCTGGACTGAGTCCGACTGAAGCTGTCTGCCAGAGTCTTTAACACACCTGGCACATGGACAGCTGAGAGTGTCAGACCGTGGTCCAATGCCCAGTACCACACTCTCATGGCCTCACTGCAAAGGGGGTAGAAATGAGGCCCCCCCCCCCCGGTTGATCTAGTACACTACACTGAGATTGTCTGACTACACCAGCAGCTGACCTGGAGCAAGGTGTTCCTTTTTTTAATTCAAGTTTATGCACAGGTCAGAATTACATTTTTCACTTCACAAGGTTCACCTTATAACAAATTCATCTTATCATGGCTAGATTTCCACTATACAATCCATTCTATAAAAGCAATAAGCATTACAATCCATTATTAACACAGTTGGCTCATCACTTCATTCAGGGATACTTCACAGTTTGTGGGGTTCCCTTACGCCTCCTCCCACATATCTACACCTGGTCCCCTCTCATTTCTCCTCCCATCATGTTGTTATCTTTCCACACTACCCAATGAGTCCATTTCCGGATAAAGGCCTGTATGCGGGAATTAATTATGTGTGTCAGCTCTTCCATCTCCTGTATTCCTGCACTATCTCCATCCGGTGCTGGATGGTGGGCGGCTCAGGATTCAGAAATTTTCTGGTAATTGCTTTGTGTGCGGCTGCTATGAATATGTTCCATAGGTATACTTTATCCTGTTCTTTGATCCCACCAGGCGGCAGTCCTTGAACCATATGTTTTGGTCCAGTTTCCTCTGTTACTGTCAGGATTTCTCCCATCGCCTGTCTGATTTGATTCCAGAAATGAGATAGATGTGGACACTGCCAAAATATATGGAGGTAGGAAGCCCTTGATTCTTGGCATCCCCTCCAACATGTTGGGAAGTGGTTTCTTTCCCATTTGTTTGTCATCACTGGAGAGATAAAGAAACGTGTTCTCACCTTCCACTCGCGCTCTCTCCATCTTGGAGAGTACATGGTTTTATTTGCTTGTAAGAATGTTGTTTCCCAAAGCTGATATATGATCTCTGACTCTTTGGAGTGTTAGAATCTCTGTCATAATGTTCAACAGGCTGTCTGGGGTTGGGCCCCGAGCCTGTTGAGCCCTTAATGTGTGCATGTGAGTTCTAGTTTGTAAAAATCTAAAGTGATCAGTTTGTCTCAGGTTGAATTTTTCCTTAAGTTGACCAAATATCAATACCCCCTACCATGAACTGTTTAAGGGTAGTCAGGCCTAGCCTCTCCCACTTTCTAAAAGTTAGACCCTGAGTCGATGGGGTGAAGTCTGTATCCCATGCAAACCATCTCAGTGGCCATAACTCATTACTAAGTTTATATCTGGTCCACAATCTCCGTATCACCCACAGTGTGTTTCTCACCATCATTAGGGATGTAGTGCTGTCTTTCTGTATCAGTTCGGGATTTGTCAGCCTGGCCCCCAATAGAGCCCCTCCATGTTTACTATCTCTATAGTTATCCAATGGGCTATGTAATCCTGTGCTGACCACAGGAGGGCATTCCTCAGGTGGGCTGCAAGGTAACAGTCCTCTAGGTCTGGTAGTGCCCTTCCCCCGTGCTTTTTAGTGAGCATGGTTGCATTTTTAATTCTGGGTCTTTTGTTTGCCCAGACAAACATTGTGATGCTTTTCTGCCATATTTGTAGTCGATTGTGATGTATTTCGATGGGGAGGCACTGAAAGAGATATAAACACCTATGCAGTATATTCATTATGACTGTTTGTATCCTGTCATAAAGGAGGAAGTTAAGAAGTTCCCAACCTTCCATATCCTTCCTAATCTGACTCACTAGGGGATCAAAATTATTTGTGAATAATGTTGAAATGTTTTCAGTAATGATAGTGCCAAAGTATTTTAGCTTCTGAGAGGTCCAGTTCAAAGAGACCAACTGGGTGATCTCTGGAGAAGGGCTGTAGTAAAATTTTAGTACCTCTTATTTTTGTTTATTAAGGGCATATCCCGAGTACCGGCCAAACATATCTAGGAGCCTCCACAGTCTGGGAAGAGACTCCTATGGTCTGGACATATATAGCAGGATGTCATCTGCATAAAGGGAAACCTTATGCTCCGTGTCCCCAGCCCTCACCCCATAAATCCTCCAATCCTCTCTGATGGCTTGGGCTAAGGGCTCAATGTAGATAGCAAAGGGGGGTGGTGAGAGCGGACACCCTCCGCGGGTACCCCTCCTGAGCCCAAATCTCTGGAAAATACCCCCAACTCACCCTAACACAGGCCTGAGAGGATGCATATAAAGCTTTAATTGTCTCTATGAATGTCTATGGGAAACCCAGACGTTCTAAAACTGCGAATAGGAAGCTCCAAGTAACCCAGTCAAACACCTTTTCGGCATCAAGGATCATTAGGCATGAGGGGATGTGCTGTCTATTAATTATGACTATTATATTAATAGTTCGCCTGATCCCTTCAGGGGCCTGTCTGCCCTCTCTGAGGCCTGTTTGGTCCATGTGTATAACGCCTGGTAGTATGGGGTATAGATGAGATGCTATTATGGCTGTGAAGATCTTATAATTTTTATTTAATAGTGAGATAGGCCTATATGAACTACATTCTTTGGGTTCTTCCCCTCTTTGTGTATAATCGTGATTGTGGTATAGTTCCATGATGGGGGAAAACTTCCTCTCCTTCTAGCTAGACTAGGTTAAGGACATTCTTTAGTAGGGGCGATGTTTCTGCTAGGAATACTTTATGAAATTCGCTACCGAACCCATCTGGGCCCGGGCATTTACCCACCTTCAAGTTCTTTATGATAGACTCTATTTATGTCCCTGAGATCGGTGTCATCAGGGTTTGCTGTTCCTGATTAAGTTTGGGGAGCTTTAGTTTTCTGAGGAAGTGACTGGCTTCCTCTGAGAATGTTGCTTTCTGTGGGTGATATAGTGCTTTGTAGTAGGTAACAAAGGATTTTGCTATCATTTCCCATTTATGGGACATATTTCTCAGGGTAGGGTGTCTGATAGCTGTGACATTAGCTCAGGCTGCCCTTTGTTTTAGCCTGTAGGCCAGTAACTTGGTTGCCCTTGATCCCCCTCATAGAAAGATTGTTTTAAATATTGGAGGGCCTTCTCTGTCTCAATTTTGTTTACATTTTGTATTGTATTTTTAATATTTTTTTATTTCTGTTTCTCTATCCTTACTCCATTTCTGTTTTTGTAGTCATTCTCTCGTTCTAAGCTGATCATGTAGAGTATCCAGCTGTTTCCTTCCTTCTCTCTTTTTACGTGTGGCTATAGATATTATTTTCTCCCGTACCATTGTTTTTATTGTGTCTCATACTATCTGGGCTGTTATCCCTGCCCTATCATTTGTTTCTATTGTATGTTTAATGACTTTCTTAATATCTTCTTTAACTTCTTTGTCCCTTAGCAGACTAGTGTTTAGTCTCCACTGGGTTGGCTTCCTCAGGAGCTTCAATTCAACCTCCACCAGTACCGGCTGATGATCAGACAGTGTGGCTGTACCCACCCACATTGAACTGAACAGAGACAGGTCCTTGATACAAGTAAAAAACATGTCTAGCCTTGAGTACATTTTATGTCTAGCAGAACAGAACATGTAGTCTCTGGCTGACGGATATTTAGCCCTCCATATGTCTGTCATTCCCATATCCTTCAGGGCTCTGGCAAACTTCTTGGCTACTCTGCCCTCTGCTGTGGGTATACCTGATGTGGAGTCAAGCTTTCTGTTCAAAATTATGTTCCAGTCACCCCCAGCAATAACGACGCCCTTGGCTTTCTCAGCTATAGTCTTAAGGAGATCTACATAAAAGGCAATGGGGGAGCGGGGGATAAACATTGATCAAAGTGACCTGAACATCCTGTATCCTCCCCAAAACTAAGACATATCTGGCTCCAGGATCCATCACATCAGTTTCCCCGAAGGGTATGGAGGCTGACAGTAAGACTGCTACCCCCTCTTTCTGCCTTTATCTAGAGAGGCACGATATAGTTTAGGGTACCCTTTATTTTTTAATTTTAGGACCTCTGTGGGGCTCAAGTGGGTCTCTTGGATAAAATTAATATCACATCTCTGGTCTCTGACAAATTTCTGTAGTTGCTTCCTCTTAATTGGATTAATCCCACTGATGTTATAAGATAATATTTCAGTATTAACTTGAGCCACTGTGGCTTCTGTGGTTTCTTCCTTTTTGGTCTAGCCGATTTCTCGATCATGTGATGGAGTCCCCCCCCCACTGAGACTCTCCCCACATCTCTTAATAAGACATTAGATTCTAGTCATAGATATCTGTTCCTCCAATAAGGACCTAGCTCCTTGTTTATGAGCATCTTAAAATGATTCCTGTGCTTCCGATTCTGATACAACACCGTTGCCTTATACACAACCTTAAATGTAAACTGAATAACACTTATAACCTCTTCCCAACTTTCCCCAGTAGGTGGGGGTATAACCATATTCAAACTCTTTAACCTTTTTCCAAGTTCTTGAAAAAGGCAACAACATAAAGATACTGTAGAACTTAAGTGGTGTATAGTTGGGGTCCTAGCTCCCGCCAGTCTCCTCCAAGACTCGAGAGCTGTGTCAGATCCCAGCTGAGTGGTGTGTTTAAACCTTTCTTCACATTGTGACCCCAGTCAGACCAACTATTTACATCAATGCTTATGTCAGCCCTGGTTTGTATCAGTGGGCTGGCCTGTGTTATTCTAATGACACTAGGCCCGTAATGGTGATATCGGGCTTGCCCAATCAGGGGGAGGTCTTTAGGGTAGGTCCCTCTTCCCCTGGGCATGGCCAACATCAGCAGCGTGGCTATAACTAGTTGACACATAGTCATTATATTAGGAATACATCTCCTCCTGCCCCGTCTGCCGTTTCCTTCAGGGGAACGGGGGGGCCCCCTCAACTAGAGGGGCCTATCTCCCCCCTTCACAGAGCAGGGCATCCACCTTTACTGTTTCATGATTCAACCCCCTCGTGGGTGTTAACTGCGTCCATCGAGTCTGCCCCCATCATCCAGAATTCTAATTCTTTCCCTTCCCCTCGCTATTATTCCTGCTGTGCCTTTGAATTTTTGCTGGTTGTACACCGAACCGGATGTCAGTTCTGTTAGGTACTTACAGCACCCTACCATCTATGTTGACAATCGCTTTTGCAATCCCTCTGTCTCCCAAAACAATAACAGTTACCTTTTTAGTTAAGACTTTTAAGCTTTTATGGTGTAATATAATCCTCTTTTACTCGAGCAGCCTGCCCTCCCCCTCGGATCTGGACAAGAGCAGGCCACTACGAGCCCAAGTGTGATTCTGAGTTAGCAATTTTCTCCCTTATTTCTATCTTCATGTAAGGCAAAATCATTTTTATTACAGATTCCCTGCCCCCTTGATTCGACCTTTAAGTCACATCCAGTTAACAGTCTGACCTGCTTATTATATTTTTTTTTAATATTCCTGATCCCTTCAAAGTCTCGAGGCAGTCCGTGTTAAATCCTCGGATTCTGCTAGGAGGCTCTGGTCAGACAGGCCTTCAAAAACCCATGGGTTGATCAGGACAGTCTCTCCGAGGTGGGCAGCATTCCAACCCCCCCCCCACTGACTGCTGGTACCCTGCCCTCGCATTCGAGAAGGCAGCAATATCATAGGTCTTTACCTTCAATCCGGCCTACACAGAACATACAGAGGAGGAAAGGAAGAGGCCACAGTATCTTAGAAAATGTCTTACATGGTGAACCATTGTCTCGAGCCCCTCGTGTGGCATTCCTTCTCCTCTCGGGAGTCCGCCATGTCCTGACTGTCCCTCCCTCGATGTAATCCCATCAATGAGGACGGGGATCCATATTTCTTCAAGGTAGTGCAGATATCCGCCTCAGTGTGGTAGCTTGTGCTGGTCAGGTGTGCTGTTACGTCAGAGCTCCTTTTCATGCCACTGCCCAGGCCGACGGCAGCAACTCCTTCTCGAGGCGCTTCTTGACCAAGTATGGTAGTGTGATGCCGAAACTCTCCAGAAATTGAGCCGCTGCAACCAGATATTCGTAAACTTTGGTGACCTGTCCCGTTTCCACCTTTAAACGAGCTGGGTAGAGTATTTGGGCTTTAACATTTTTGGCTCTCAACTGTTTCAATATGGGCCACAAGGCATGTCTGCTCCCCTGCACCATAGTAGTGTAGTCGTTATCTATAGTAAGGCGGTGACCCTCAAAAGTGATTGCTTTCCTTCTCCAGGCTCTCCAGAGGATCTCCTCCTTCGTATTATAGGATGTCAGTTTAGCAATGATTGACCTGGGTCGGGTACCCGGATTATTGGGCCACTGCACTGCACTTGTGAGCAATGTGCCCTGGCCATGGATACATAAAAATCTGAAGAGAGTTTTAGCAACTCTCTAAGAACTTTTTGTAGGTAGATCATCATGTCCTGGGTTCCCAATTCCGCTCCCTCCGGCACACCATACACCCTTATATTCTGGCACCTGCTCCTGCCCTCTAGATCATCCAGCTTGCCCGTTAACTCTCTTTCTCTTGCGAGGAGGAACAGTAGGAGCCTGTTATGACAGTCAGCTTGTTCCGTGACGTTTGTTAGACCGAGCTCCCGCTGAGCGGCTCTATGTTCAATTTTATTTATGTTCGCCTTTAATTCTGTCAGTGAAGCATCTATTTTGGAAACAGTCCTGGCAGTTTATAGGATCGATGCCACCAGTTACGTCCATTCTTCCTCCAACGTGGTTGGGAGCAGCATTCGGGCCTCGTCTTTCCCAGACTCAAGCACTGTGGCTGATTTTTCCATTTGTAGCATTTGCTGCAGCCTTTGTGCTGGAGTGTGAGAGTTCCTGATGAGTAGTGCCTTCGATCTTGTGGATTTTGTGGGTGATTGCATATTGATATATTGGTGGATAGCTTTAGATTAGACTTGGGGCTTGGCAGACAGAAAAATTAAGCCATCTCGCTGCTAACGTCATCAGAAGTCCGAGCAAAGTGTTCCTGAAAGGCCTGCAAGGTGTACAGCACTGCCCTCATCTCCATGACACTGATATGCAGGGAGGCTTCCAACTGGGTCCAACAGCCCTGGGTTTGAAAGGGACCCAGGTGTGCTCCCCAGCCCAGACCAGATGCATCTGTGGTAAGGATCTGTTGTGGGGAGGAGATCTGAAAAGGGATGCCTTAAAGCAGATTCAAGGGGTTCTCTGGACAAGTCCTTTAGAAGTTAATCATCCAGATAAGAGAAAACATACAATCCCTCCCTTCCGAGAGCGACTGCTACTGCTGCTAAGCACTTGTTTAAGACATGCAGCACAGATGACAAACCAAAGGGCAGCACTTTGAAGTGATAATGCTCGCCCTGAAACGCGATGCAAAGAAACCTCCTGTGAGGAGTAAAGAACGACATGTGCAGGTAAGCATCCTGCATGTCCACTGAACAAAGCCAGTCTCCCATCCTGAGGAGGGGCAGAAGGCCTGGCAAAGTTATTATCCTGAACTTTTTGTACTGGACATAAAGATTGAGGTCCTTTAGATCCAGAATCGGCCTCAAATCTCCGGCCTTTTTGAAGACCAGGAAAAACCTGGAATAAAAATACAGGTTACTCACCTGTAACAGGAGTTCTAGGAATGGTATATGTTGTTCATCCACACTCATTGGCAGGTATCCTTGCCGCTTTAAATCTTGCCGGAAGGTCTTCAAGCTTGCTCCTCCCACCCACCGGGTGGTATAACTCTCGCTCCGCCCCATGACGCCAGATCTGCCCGCTGGAAGCTCAGGTTGTGCGTCAAGCTGGGAGGAGTAGGAGTCAGTAGGATGAACAACATATACCATTCCTAGAACTCCTGTTACAGGTGAGTAACCTGTATTTCTAGGGACATGGATATGTTGTTCATCCACACTCATTGGCAGACTCCTAGCAGTTCTCCGGAAGGAGGGAGGCAAGACGCACACCCCCAATACTTACTTGGGAAAGAGAGACTGGAGAACCGAGGCCCCAAAACCAGCATCCCGGCGTGACTCAAGGTCGATGTGGTAATGAGTAATGAAGGTGTTTGCTGACTTCCAGGTAGCAGCCCTGCAGATGTCCTGGATAGGGACGTCCCTGGAAGCAGCCACCGTTGCAGCAGTATGGCGGGTAGAATGAGCTCTTATCCCTCTGGGAGGCTCCATGCCCGCCAACTTATAGCAGAGATCTATGCAGGAGGTTACCCACCTGCTTATCGTCCCGCTTGGCTGCAGGTCTGCCAGATGCAGCTTCAGCGTAGGTGACAAACAGCTGGCGAACCTCTCCCCGAATTTCAGCCGTGCGCTCCTTATAATAAGCGACCTTCTAGGGTCCAGAGTATGGAGCCTATATTCGGCCTCCGAGGTGTGATTGGGGTAGAACACCGGCAGAGTCAACACCTGGTTAAGGTGAAACTCCGACATCACCTTCGGAAGGAATTTCGGGTGGGGGCGCAGGACAACCTTGTCCCTGTGGAAGACCAGGTAAGGAGACTCGATGGAAAGCGCCTGGAGCTCTCCCATCCTTCTGGCTGACGTGATAGCCACCAAGAAGGCGGTCTTCCACGACAGGTGAGAGAGCACACCTGTGCATAGGTTCGAATGGCTTGCCCATGAGCTTTGCCAGTACCAGCAGTAGATCCCACGGAGGTGGGGTTCCAGACTGGAGGAAATGTGATCAAGGCTTTGAAAAGCGCCAGACCACCTTCTCCTGCGCCATCGACTGCTTCCCTGCCCGCGCCTGTAAGCAGAGATGGCGCCAGGTGCACCCTAGGGTCGTCGACCTAAGCCCTTGACTAGAAAGGGACCATAAATAGTCCAAGATGCTTGCCAAGGAACAGGAGGAAGGGTCCAAGCCCTTGCCTGACACCAAATGGAAAACCTTTCCATTTGAAGGCATAGCATTTTCTGGTCGACTCTACGGGACGCCTCAACTACATTGAGGACCTCGTCGGAAAGACCCAAGGCCTGGAACTCTCTCGGCTCAGGAACCAGGCCCTCAGGTGCAGGGATTGAAGGTCCGGATGGAACACCTTCCCCTGATTGACTGAGAGCAGGTCCGGGCGAGCTGGAAGCTGCCTCGGAGTCCTGGAGCTGAGACTGAGGAGATCTGGGTACCAGAACTGGCGAGGCCAGTCTGGGGCTATCAGAATCACCTGCGCCTTGTCCCTCCTCGCCTTGAGAAGCACCTTGTGGATCAAGGGAAATGGGGAAAAGGCGTAAAGAGGCCCGGGGTCCACTGCCTCGAGAAGGCATCCCCCTGCAGCGAGCCCTGCTGAGGGGGGCGGGCATGGAACAGACTCAGCTTCGCGTTCTCCCTGGAGGCAAACAGGTCCACCTGAGGTGTGCCCCAATGGGAGAACAGATGCTGTACTACCTCGGCAGGAGAGACCACTCGTGGGATGCAGCCCCTATCCGGCTCAGGGCATCGGCCAGGGTGTTGGAGGCTCCTGCCACGTGAATGGCTCCGAGATCCGCCTCCAGGCTGCGCACGTGACCAACACGGAGAGCTTCCTTGCATAGAAGCATGGAGCGATCCCGCCCTGGCGGTTTAGATAGTACATGGTCGTGGTATTGTCCGCCTGGACTCGGACCACTTGACCCCGGAGGAACGGAGCAAAAGGCGGTGAGAGCTAGGCGGACCGCTCGGAGCTCCAGCAGGTTGATGTGGCATCGGGACTCCCGGCGGGACCAGAGGCCATGAGACCGGTGTTCCCCCAGATGGGCACCCCAACCCATCAGAGAGGCATCGGTCGATAGAGAGACCGTCGGCTCGGGCGGACGAACAGGATGCCCTCCTGCAAATGATCTGGAACGGTCCACCACTGGAGGCGTTCCACATCCCTGAGTCACCGACACAAGCTGGTCCAAAGGATCGCAGCGTGTGACCACTGGCTGGCCAGTCCCCACTGAAGGGACGCATGTTCCAGCGGCCCAACGGACCACGCTGGTGCAGGCCGCCATGAGACCCAGGAGGCGCAGGAAGTCCCGGGCAGGGCGCAATTGCCCAACCAGAAATGATCGGGCAAAGGAGGAAAGAACCTCGGCCCTGTCCGCCGGGAGCCGCGCTCTGGCTCGAAGAGAGTCAAGCTGCGCCCGGCTGAATAGAATCACCTGCTTCGCTCGAGTCTCGACTTGGCCTCGCTGATAAGGAGGCCCAGTTGAGAGCAGACCTGAGGGCCAGATCTCTGGACCACCGCCTTCCTTCCTGAGGGAGCTGCTATCAGCCAGTCGTCCAGGTAAGGGTACACCCGGACCCCTCGGCGCCGCAGGAATGCTGTCACCACTGCCATGCATTTGGTGAAGACCCTGGGAGCTGGAGACAAGCCGAAGGGCATGGCTTGGAACTCGAAGAGGGATCCTTCCGCTCGGAAGCGAAGGAATCTCTGGTGAGACGGACGGATAGGGACGTGAAAAAACGCGTCCTGCAAGTCCAGAGAGCAGAACCACACGCCGCGTTCCAAGGATGGTATTATCTGAGCCAGAGTGACCATCCTGAAGGTTCGAGACCTTAGGAACTTGTTTAGGTCGTGTAGGTCGAGAATGGGGCGCCAGCCCCCCGTCCGCTTCGGAACCAGGAAGTACCTGGACACAAACCCTGGGTCTGAAGGAGGGTCCACCACCTCTCTTATCACCTCCTTCTGGAGGAGGAGAGCGATGTCGGCTCGGCGAGCCGCAATAAGGCTGGGGATCCGGCCCCCGAGGCGGCACGGCTCTGAAGGTGGTGCCTGCTCGAATTCCAGAGGCAGGCCTCTTCCCACCACCTCAAGACCCACCTGTCCGTGGTAACAGCGGACCAGGCGGAACGGAAGTGCGGAGCCGTCCCCCGGGAGGACCCAGGGTAAGGTGGCGGAAGGGCGACACCCCTCAGCCCGTCACTGGGCAGGCTTGGAGGAGGGACCGGCCGAGGGACCTCCTGGGCCTTTCCTCCCTGCCTCCTGTTAGAGGAAGCCAGCGGCTTGGGTTTGGGATGCCAAGGCCGAGCCTGCTGGCCCTGACGTTGCTGGGCCGAGGCCGAGAGCACAGAAGACGAAAGGGCTTAGGCTGTGGCTATGCCTTTGTCCTTCTGAGCGGAAGAGACCGAGTCCAAGGTAGCATTGGACTTCTCGATCCTCTGCAGGTGACCTTCCACCCCAGGGCCAAGAGGTCAGTCCCAAAAGGGAACATCCGCCAACTTGTGCTGGGTATCCAGTAAAGGTGGATATCCTCAGCCAAGCCACTCGACGCATAGCCACTGCGGCCGCCACCGATCTGGCACATGAGTCCCCTATATCCAAAGCAGTCTGGAGCTGCTGTTTGGCCACTGCCCTGCCCTGGTCCCGCACCTGCTTAACCGTAGTCTGCAGATCGGGCGGGAAGATGAGGATGACCTCATCCAGGAGCCCAACAGGGCATGAGAAAAATGTGCCATGAGGAGCAACTGGCCTGACGAAGGCCGAGAGGGGACATAGCGTAGACTTTTCGCCCGACATAGTCAATTTCTTGGACTCCTTGTCAGGAGGTTTGTCCACATCCCTGGCGTTGCCGGCGCGCCGGAAAACGCTGTCGGTAACCAACCCCTCAGCAGAGGGGTGTTCCGAAAAACCGGACAAGGAACCGGCAGGGACCGCATACTTCCTGGCCATCCTGGCCGGAGGCGCAGGGCAGGAAGCAGGGCGCTGCCAAAGCTCCAGTGCCGGACCCACTATGGCCTCGGCCACCGGAAAGGCCTCCGTCGGAGAATCCCCTCGGTCCAGAATCTCCGTGAGGGGATACCTGGCCCGTTTGGAAACGGGTTCGAGCTCCATCCCGGTGGACTCCGAGATGAGCCGAAGCAGTCCTAGGAAGGACGACGGGCTATCGTCCACTGACTGACCTCCTGAAGACTCCAAGTCCAGTCGCTTGGAGAAAAAGGAGGAATCATCTTCGGACTCGGAAGAGTCCTCGAAGAGCTGCCTCTGGCCTGAGCCACCCTTCACCTGCCGAGGTCGGTCGGGAGTCAAGGTAACTGACAGCCGATGGGGTAGACCCTTAGCCGACCGAGAATCCTTGGTCGGAGCCCCAATTGGTGGCTGTGGAGGCGGAGGTTCCACCGGAATCGGTGGAGCAGCTGGTTTTGGCTGAACAACCGGCCTGGGTATAGGCTCCTCGGATAAGTCGAGGGGTTGTGTCGGCCGCTCCGGTGACAGCCACTTAATGGCCGGGGACGGCGACGGGGTCGGCTTACTCCCGCCAGGAGGAGCTGTTGCAATACAAGGTCCCTCGCACTGGCCGACGCACTTACGCCAAGCCTCCCTCATCCGAGGAGGAGGACGAGGACGAAGCGCGACGCCGCCATCGAGTGCCGAGACCGAGACCGCCCATGACGGTGGGATTGGCTGGATCACAAGAGGTCCGAGACCGAGTCCCGGAATTTCCGAGGTCGGTGCGGGAGGTGTCGGCCGGAACCGGCACTCCCTTCGGCTCGGATGGTCCATCCGAGGGCTCCGGAACCGGAGGCATAGGCGAGCCCACGGATCCTCAACTCTCCCGGGGAACCGGGAGAGGGAATCTCGGCTGCTAAAGGCGGCAGCCGTCCAATGGGCCGAGAAAAATCTCGACTTGCCTCGGTGGGGTCTCGGTCAACTGGCCTGACAGGGACACCGTGAGCCAATGGTGGCGCCGGCAGCCGGTCGACAAGCCGACGGCCGGGAGAGGACCTTTCCCGCCTCCCAAGAGTGTCGACGAGGGACTTACCTCGTCCTCTTGGACCGAGAATAAGGTCCGCGAGACGTAGGCCCTTCTCCTTTAGTGGAGAGGGACAGACAAAGCTCCTTAAAGGAAGCCGTAGGAAGAGCCCAGAGAGAGCGGGATAAATGTCAGCGCCGAGGAAGATACGGCCCGCCGCCGCCTTCTTCGAGGGCGACCATCCGCCGAGCTGATCCGCCGAAAGTCAACAGGACACCGCCAACCGGGCCTCCTTGGACTTCACCGAGGGAACGCCGGACGGCCCAGTTGCAATCGGCAGCACGGTTCGAGGACGAGGGCCGAGAAAGATGAGCACAGGTCGCAAGCTCTGCGGTCGTGCTCAAGGCCTAAGCAGTAGACACACGTGGAGTGTGGATCCGTCTCGAGACATCTTCTGCCGCATGGGCATCTCCTCAACCGGAGTCGACGGTCCATCGCAGTCAGCGAGGGATAGAAGACTGAAGTCTTTTCAGAAATTTATTTTTAAATCCGCAAACGGAGAAATAGGAACCAGTCTCAAACGCAGAGCGTTAAGGAGGGAACCTGAGCTTCCAAGCGGTAAGGAAGATCTGGCGTCATGGGGCGGAGCCGAGAGTTATACCACCCGGGTGGGTGGGAGGAGCAAGCTTGAAGACCTTCCGGCAAGATTTAAAGCGGCAAGGATACCTGCCAATGAGTGTGGATGAACAACATATCCATGTCCCTAGAACCCCTGGTTTCTCTGACACCTGGGTAATGGCTCTATGGCCTGCTTGTGTAGAAGGGACTGTACCTCCTCCCACAGAACAAACAAGTGAGCCAGAGGGAGTGGGGGGGGGGTAACTTGAGGGCGGTGAAGGGATTTCCGGAGGTTGCTTGATAAGCCCCATGGTGCGAGTACTCTCTATGTTCTGCAAAATCCAGGCATCCAAAGTTATGGTTCTCCACTGGTTTACATAGAGGGAGAATCGACCTCCGACCACCACCTTATGGTCGGGGGCCAGAAGAGGAGTGTCTGGCAAGGAAAGAAGCAGATGCGGATCCAATCTTGGGAGCCGGTCCTTCACTTCTGGAGCGCTTGGTCACATCTCTAGCATTGGAAGAGGCGGGCAAGGCAGCCGGGGCTCTGCTCTTCCCTTGAGGACAAGAGGCTGCATCTGGTATATCAGTCACTTGGAGAAAGGGTGGGTCTGTCTGCCTCTCGGCTGACTATGGTAGAGAGAGAGCTGACAGATTTAAGCGCCCTGCCTGAGGCAGGCAGAATGTCGAGAATGTCTTGAACGTCAGGGCCTAACAGCTTAGTGCGTTAAAAGGGGCATTAAGCACCTTCTGCTGAAAATCAGCAGCAAAACCGGATACCCTCAGCCAGGAGTGCATATGTAGGCAAATGCCTGTGGCAGCAGCACTGGCAATAGTGTCAGCCATGTTATGAAGGGCTGTGATGAGATTTTGCTAAAGTACTTAGCTGTCTGAAGGCACTGAAGCAGCTCCTGCTTTTGTGTGCCATCAGAGAGGGCCTGGGTAGCAACCCTGCCATTCTTCCAATTAGCATTTTGGTACTTTATCATGTGAGACAGGTAGTTCGTAATCCACAAACCCAGTGTGGATTAGGCATATACCCTCTTATCCCAGAAGTCAATTCTGCGAGACTCTTTATCGGCGGGGCACGCTAAGGTGATTAGGTGCCATAAACCTGCCGCAAGCAGCCTTAATGACCACTCAATTTGATTTGGGCTGGGAAGCATAGAATGGGAATCCTGAGTAGCATGGTAAAGTTTGCACACTCAGCGAGGCATAGCTGACACCATGTCTGCTCTGTGCCAAGGTGCTGTGGCTGCATTCCAGGCCGGCAAAACTGGAGGAATGATTTTTGGGGGCTACTCTAGGATCTCCAGGAAGTCCACCAGCTCTTTCCTTGTGGCATCCTCTTCCTTGGTGTGGAAACCCATGGCTCAGTACAGCTGCTTCATCACATTAAAAAATGCAGGGTCCTCAGGAGGTGACCTGGGAGTATGCTTAACTGAATCCTTGCTGACAGAGGAAGCTGTGGATCTGTCAGATACCAGGATCTCTTCTGCTTCCTCTTCTTTCCTCATCATCAGGAAGAATGAAGTCTGGATGGTACTCCTTTTGACGTCAACCTCTTCCACATCTAGGTCTGGCTTCGGATGCACCAACAACGGCTTGCAGGGAGCTTCCCGCAGCTGATGTGTAGGCATCAACGAAGCTACCGTCTACGGCATCGCCAAAGTGGCCCTTTACGCACCCAGCTGTTGAACAATCACCAAAGTGAATTTTGTCAGTATTTCATTCAGGATGACATTTGTTGATGGGGGTCGAGAGCACAAGTGTCGATGACCCGCCTGCTGTGCCCTGTGAATCCAAAGAGCCTGAAGCCCTGGAGGGAGAAGGGGCAAGCCTCAACAGGAGGCCTGCTGACGACGAGCCCATTGTCTACGAAGGAGGGGCCGATGACCCGGACGTCGACTGCCCTGTGAATTAGGCGGGGGTGCTGTCGATATGGATCAGGTGGGTACAGAGACCTGGAGACCAGTTTTGCACTTCGGCACGGCCGTAGCCAACAAGGATCCCCTGAAGAAGAGAAGGTAGTCAGGGAATGACATCGCAGCCTGGGGAAATAGTTAAAATCTGGGTCTTTTTTTATGTCCCCCAGGATCTGTCTTGGGTCTTGAGGCCTGGGAGCCTGCTGATCCCATCAGCAATTGAGAGGCTGGGACCCAGAGGACCCCTGCCTGGAACTGGCTATCTGTTGATTCATCAGGAAATTGTTAGGAGCCTTTCAATGCCGCCTGAGGGTGGTTTGTTGAACTTCTGTCAGAGCTTGTAGTGAAAACGTTGATCTCTTTACTAGAGATTCTGAAAAATAATACAAGAAAAGCCGTAGCCTAAAAAAGGTGCGAATACCGTGTCGGAGCATCAGCAGAGACCTACGCGAGCGAGTCGACAGCATGAAAGAACTGAGGATGGAGCGGGGCCGTTCACGTCTTTATAGGGTTCAACGGACATCGATGGCATGGGCAGCCCCAGTTGTACTGAGTAGAAGGTGTGGGAATAGATGGAGGCAGACACCAGTATACAGAACTCAAATCAGATTTTATTCACCAAAAAAAATAAAAAAAAGCAGCGAAGTGTACAACGACCAAAAAAAAAATAAAGAGAGTTAAACTAATATATGAAATAAAAATTCAGTTGTAATTCTAACATTCGACCACTAGAAGGCACTAGGGTCCGAGGTAGGGTCAGCCCCTCTCCTGAGCCATAAGATCTGCTCACGGCTGGCTCTAGTGCTCTACTGAGCCCTCATCTGCTCTTCACTTTTAAGGCCCCTCTCTAAATAGGGCTACAATCAGGTGGTGCTACTAAGCTCCGCCCCCTTCTTTGAAAACGTATCCATTTTCTATCAAATACACAATATTATTTATTAACAAACAAAGCATACCTAGTTAGGTTATAACTTTTCTCATCTTGATACTGGAACCAGATTTCAACCATTCTACGCAAAAATATCATGGTTGAGGGTGGTTCTCTGCTGTTTTATTTACATATTTATTTAGTGTTTAAACAAGAAGGGGCTTGCAAACTCTATTTACCTTGTGAGTAACTTCAGAAGGATTTAAATACTGCATTTGGGTAGACCCTTGGAGGTAGCTAGATTGTCTACTAGGATTTTCTGACAGAAACTATTTTTAAATTTACAGGTGGCTGAGGAGTTGAAAAAGGAGCTTGCAAACTCTGCTCATCTTGGAAGTAACTTCACAAGTGTTTGAATACAGCATGTTGGTTGTCCCTTGGGGGTAGCTGGATTGACTACTAGGATTTTGGGACAGAAACTATTTTTAAATAATTTACTGGTGTGTAGCCGTTTGTGATAGTTAAACTATTTTTAAATAAGTTACTGTGGTTAAGGAGTTGTCATAGCAAAACCTGCAGTGTGAATTGAAACACAGACAGCCTCAGGAGCAGGAAATTGTTCACCTCATTGTTTTCAGACCACAAAGTGTTGTACTGGAACAAGAAAGGTTGCATCACAACCACTGTCAACAAATTGCCCTGGCTGGAGATATCCAGACTAAATCAGATTACTTTAAGTTACTGGTGGCTGCAATATTTAGAGACATAAAGCACATCTTCTTGACCTGGAAGGACACTACTTCTTTATTCAGCTGTGAGCGGTGTGGAGAAATTCTATATTGCACTTGCAAATTCTATATTGCACTTTGTGCTCACAACAGAGGGAGGTGAACCTTACAATTGTCTTTGGTTTGTAGCAGATATTCTGCAGGTGGAGGCTACTTCTAACTGAAAGGTGAAATAAGGAACTTAGAATTATCAGGAAAAGACAGTCTTTCAAGCAACAGAGGGGAGGTGTATCTAGCTTTACGTTTGTTACAATTCTTAAGATTTTTCAGTGCAGGAAGAGTTTAAAGCACAGCTGACTTATTTTGGGGCTGACTGCTTTCAGAGCACAAACCACTAGGCTGTTTTGGGGCTGGGGAGGTTTACCTGTGTCTGACTTGGATGTCTGGATTTGTCTCTGTTTGATTAGCAGGGTATTTTCTCTGTCAAGTTGTTGTGTAGGGCATCTTGCTGACAGGAAGGCACTCATCGCAGCGGTGGGTCAGAGCTTTTAGCTGATTGTTTTGTGAGGGCACAGTTTAGGCCCAACCCATTTCCACCCCTCACCCCACCCACCCCTGGAAATAGTTCCTTTATACTTGGGGTTCTGACATTTCCTCAAGAGTGCAAGGTGCATATCACTGTCATATCCTCTCTAGCACAGTGCACTGACAATATAAGCATACACATTGTATAATAATATATATTTCTATATAACAAACCAATCACAGACACAAACACAAAAAAATAAAGTAGATAAACATGTGGGGAGTAGTGCAAAGTAATGGCTGTGGGGCAGCAGTCTTCCGGGAGTCTTTCTGGAGGCTGAGATGCTGCCCTATTTGCAGACAGCTCTCTGCCCTGAGGGAGGAAGCTGCCCGTCTTCAGGCCACACTTTACAGTAGTAAGGGAATCTTCCACCAGGCCACACTGGACGGTAGGAAGGGAACCTCCCCTATCCAGGAAGCACCAGAGCCACCACCACTTCAGAGGCTGCGAAGAAAGCACAGCAGTAGGACCACAGTGGGCTCAGGGAGGGTGAGGATGGTGGAACAGAGGCACACCCAGTCAGTTGTTCCACTCTACAATCCATACACCATTCTGGGGGAGCATAGCTCCCCCACGGGATGCACCCGCAGAGGAGACTAAGGAGGCTGAGGACAACTGTCACAAGGGAGGCCCACGGGAAGGAGGCAGAGGACACCACAGGGAAAGGAAGCAGCTCCTGGTGGGGGACTCAATTATTAGGGGGATAGAACTGGGGGGAGCAGGGAAAACTGAAGTAAGGTGCCGGCCTGCCTGGTGCCATGGCTTGGAGGGAGAGGAAGCGCATCCTCAAGATCACGAGAACAGCTGCACGGGAATCTGAGTTGGACGTCATTGTCCACCTAGGGACAAATGACTTGGCTCATCATGAGATTAGAGCAGTGCAGAAGGACTCTGTAAAACTGGGAAGGGGCCTAAGACAAGTAGCACACACAGTATCCTTCTCTGAGGTGCTGCCTGTCAATGCCATGAGTGAGGCAAGGGTACTCTGCACAGTGCAGTTTAATGAATGGTTGAAAAAATGGTGTGGAGCACAGGGGTCTGGCTTCACTGGGGACTGGGGTTCCAGCTGGAGGGACACCAGCCTATACTGGCAGGATGGTCTGCATCTGTCCAGGAAGGGAACAAGACTTTTGAGCAATCGGTTTAAATGCTTCATTGGCAAGCTTTTAAACTAGTCAAGGGGAGAGGCACTGATAAGCAGCAGGAAAATCCCAGCCTCTCCCTACAAAACATGGTACTAAATGAGAAAAAGACTGAGGTAGAAAGATCAGTGGGGGATGCTGCAAAAGAAGGTAAAGCCATCAAAAAATGGAGAGCAATGAGTACCAATGCCCGTAGTCTGAGTAACAAGCTTCCTGAATTAGTGGCCTTGATGGAGGAAGAACATCTGGATATCGTGGCAGTCACAGAAACATGGTACATACAAAACCATGACTGGGACGTAAACATACCAGGATACACTATCTACGGGAGGGACAGGGAGGGTAAAAGAGGAGGAGGAGTAGCTCTTTACGTAAGGGAAGGAATCAAAGCAACAGAACAAAAGGGAAAACAGGGAGGAGAAGAAGCACTGTGGGTAAATTTGGAGACTGGCAATGACACCACAATCCGCACAGGGGTTGTATACAGACCCCCTTCTCAGGGGGAGGAAATGGACAAGGAAATGATAGAAAGTATACTTAGAATGGCAGAAAAAGGGAAGATATTGCTGATGGGTGATCTGAATATGCCAGATGTTAACTGGAGTGCAGTTGCAGCAGCCACTTCGAAGAGTGGGGTTATTCTAGATGCCCTACAGGGGGCATGCCTTAGACAACTAGTATTGGAGCCCACTCGAGAGGAGCAATCTAGACCTGGTTCTCTCAAATGGAGATGAAGAGAGGATCACAGATGTAGAAGTGGGTAGCCATCTGGCAACTAGCAACTATCGAACAGTATGGTTCACAATGAACACAGCAATAGAGTCAAGCCATACAAAGGCAAAAGTACTGGACTTTAGGAGGGCTGACTTTGCCAAAATGGTGAGTGCCTAAGGAATGCACTAGCAAATGGGCAGGAAGGAGGGGTGGAAGAACAATGGGCAATAATAAAACTGCCATCACAGAGGTAACAAGCCTTTGTGTGAAGCAAATAAACAAAACAAAACGATGTAAGAAACCACTATGGTTCTCAAAGGAAGTGCAGTGAAGGTTCAAGAGAAAAAGAAAGCATTCAGGAAGTACAAGGAATCACAGAAGGAGCAGGACAGAGAACTGTATCAGTTAAAGCAAAAGGAAGCTGGGAAGGCAGTCAGAACAGCAAAGGCCCAAACCAAGGAAAAGACATTTAAGAAGCAGGATAAAACCTTTTATAGGTACATCAGGGAGCGAAGGAAGACCAAGGGAGGGATAGTGAGGCTTAATAAAGGGAAGGGAGCGTGGACAGAGGGTGCCTGTGAAAAGGCAGAGATGCTAAACAAATATTTTTGCTCAGTATTTATGAAGGAAGAGGGGGAGGTACCTAAAACAAACAGTAGAAACACTCTGGATACAGAAGTTGATACCAACCCATTTACAGATAAAAGGGTTCTGAAAGAACTCTTTGAAGGTGGACAAAGCAATGGGGCCTGATGGGATTCATCCCAGAATTCTAAAAGAACTAAGGGTAGAACTAGTGACACCACTGACTACCCTCTTTAACAAATCATGGGAGGATGGGGTGGTACCCGAGGACTGGAGGAGGGCAGATGTGATTCCCCTTCACAAAAGTGGGAGCAAGGCAGAAGCAGGAAACTACAGACCTGTTAGTTTAACCTCAGTAGTAGGGAAAATTATGGAATCACTTCTGAAGGAAAGTATTGTCAAGTATCTAGAGGCCAGAGGGGCACAGGACCCAAGGCAGCATGGATTCACAGCGGGAAGGTCATGCCAGACAAATCTGATAGATTTCTTTGACTGGGTGGCCAAAGTAGTAGATCAGGGAGGGGCTGTGGACATGACCTACCTAGACTTTAGCAAGGCATTTGACACAGTCCCACACAAAAGATTAATATACAAGTTAGCCAGCCTGGGAGTGGGTACCAAGATGACAGCCTGAGTAAAGAATTGGCTGGAGAATAGGACACAGAGAGTAATAGTAAATGGAGTCCACTCTGAAGAAAGGGGGGTTACTAGTGGGGTACCGCAGGGTTCAGTATTAGAACCGGTCCTCTTCAATGTCTTTATGAGCGACATTGCAGAGGGACTGGAAGGAAAAGTATGTCTCTTTGCAGATGACACAAAGATCTGCAACAGAGTTGATGCACAAGGTGGGGTGGAAAGGATGAGAAGGGACTTGGCAAGGTTAGAGGAATGGTCAAATGTATGGCAGCTTAGATTCAATGCTAAGAAGTGCAAGGTAATGCACCTGGGAAACAAAAGCCCAGGAAGAGTACACAATGGGGGTGAGATACTAACAACAACAAAATGGAAAGGACCTGGGGTAGTCATATCAGATGACCTAAAGGTGGGCAAGCAATGTGAGAGGGCAACAAGGAGGGTTGGGGGATACTGGGATGCATAGAGAGAGGCATCACCAGTAGAAAACAGGAAGTTATTATCCCTCTGTACAGACAGCTGGTGACACCCCATCTAGAGTACTGTGTGCAGTTCTGGAGACTCAATCTCTGCAAAGACATAGACGGGATGGAAGCTGTCCAGAGGAGGGCAACTAAAATGGTGCAGGGTCTGCACCAGAAGACATATGAAGACAGACTTAAGGAGCTTAATATGTATAGCCTCGAGGAAAGGAGGGAGAGGGGACATGATAGAAACTTTCAAGTACCTCAAGGGAATCAACAAAGTCCAAGAGGGTAGCATCTTTCAAAAGAGGTGTGCAAGAACAAAGGGGCACAATTTGAAGATGGGCGCGGCTCAGAGCTAATTTAAGAAGTATTTTTTCACAGAGAGGGTTGTGGATGCATGGAACGGCCTTCTGGAGGAGGTTGTGGAGTCAAAAAAAAACAGTGATGGAATTCAAGCATGCATGGACAGTCATAAGACAATTCTAGGGGGTGGGGTAGGAAGAAGTAGACTGCTGATTAA
Organism: Neoceratodus forsteri; assembly: GCA_016271365.2. Taxonomy (NCBI): domain Eukaryota; kingdom Metazoa; phylum Chordata; order Ceratodontiformes; family Ceratodontidae; genus Neoceratodus; species Neoceratodus forsteri. The sequence continues at coordinate 263,357,253 of CM057451.1, read as the reverse complement.
CTAGGATCTGCAGCTTATCCATTAGGTAGAGAAATGGGCAGACTGGGTGGGCCAAGCGGTCCTTATCTGCCGTCAAATTCTATGTTTCTCCCACATGTCCTCAGTCCAATACAGCTAGAAACACAGAGGCCGGAAGGCTCTATAGGAGACTGAGACATGAGAAGGTCAAGAAGTAACAGGGCCACTCCTCAAACCTTCCTCAACCCAGGATACACAGCAAAACAAAACAGGTATCTTATTTTGAAATACTCTTGTAAGCTTAGACATTTGTTAAATTATTACATTTCTACAATTATTATTTCCTTAACTCTGCTCTTGTGCAGACTTATTATTTTTCCCAAATCTGCTAGAAGAAGCTGTAAGTGTAGCTGCATTTCTTTAGTACTGTAACCAGCTCTCAATGAAACAGGAACCGGAGTATTATCCTCCTATCATTTTAACATGTTTTCCACCTTTAATCTTCTTTGGTTACTTAACTTTGAAATGAAAACAGCCTAACTTTCCCAGTTGCACTGCAAACAGAGTAGTCTGAAGGTGTGTGTTAAGCTGCAGCGAGAGACCTACTGTTTTCAGCAAACCTGCCTAACCTGCACCACTTGGACACCACAAAACACTATTAGGCTGTTAGTACAGCCTAAATACTGGGTTTTATGATGTTTCTTTGCCTTTTTAGCGAGCGCGACTCAGCTCTAATTCACATTCGCATGATGTGCGTTAGGTACGGCAGGTTGTCACGCACGCTCGTGAGGCATAGTGATTCACTACAGGGAAATGGAAAAACGGAAGATTCCTGAGAAGACCCTGAAGGAGAAATAAAAGAGAGTTAACAGAGAGCCATCTTACAGGTGGCCTGCCTGTAAGATGGGGGAAAACAAAGAGGACAGGAAAGAAACAGCAAGAAAACAAGTGCTGTTGCAACAGACCTTTAGACATAATAAAGACGGGCTCTCCAGGAATATAACACCCTTTTACATACTGCTGCAAATCTTCCATGTGGATCCTGCTTCACTGACGATGAAGGTTCCAATGGTGTAACCTGATGACTGAGATACCCCCCGAAGAAGATCTCTATATCCATATGCAACAACATGCTCCATTTGAGACAAAAAGTCTAAGGAAACAAATCACCTTTCCTGGGTAGCAGACAAAATTAAACAAGCATTTGTCAATGCCAAACGTTTGCTTGCTGGCATTAGCAGTGGAAGTACAGGAGTTAGACATATGCAGTGTAAGAATAGCAGTGAAGTACTGAACTGACGCCAACTCCACCCCCACCCTGCAGAGATGGACAGGCATTGGGGTGTGCCTTTGGGTCACTGCCCATAACGGTCACGACATTTCACCTCACCCTTCCCTGCAGACACTGACAAGTGTTAAGGTGTGCCTTAGGGCGTTCAGGCTTTACACTCCCCTCATTCCATAAGAAAATATGTTGAAATGGGTGCAGTATAGGAGAATGGATTGAACTCTGGGGCCAGAGAGTCCAAGGAGCACCTCAGCATGAGTATTACTGTTGACAATTCCGAGTCAGACCCCTGACACCTGTCAGTCCCTACAGGGTAGGGCGTTATGGTCGGAAACCCTAATGCCCTGGGCGTTTCTTGGTATTTTTACTCCAAGTTTTCAACATGGGCTTTTTGTGACCCCACCGCATGACCAGTGACACTATCAGTTCGTTAGCGGAAAGGTAATTTTGCACAGTGACTGCACCATTTGGCACCACAGGTGCGAAAACAAATTTCAAACAGGATGTGAAAAATGACAGCTATACTGTTCATGAGGAGATGCAAAAAATGGTAATGTTGAAAAATTTGGAGTAAAAATATAAAAAAATTGAAGTCACACGCGTACGTAGAAACTGCACAATGCATACCCGTAATGTAATTATTTGGGGGATTTTTTTTTACACCAGATTTTCAACGTAGGCATTTTGGGACCTCTGCTCACGAACAGTGTCACTGTGATTTTCTTAATCTGTCCCGAACACTGATTTCCCACAGCGACTGTGCTATTCTGCGCTGAAAGTGCAAAAACACATTTTGGATAGAATGTGAAAAATGACAGCTGTACTGTTCTTAAGGAGGTGTTGAAAAATGCCAATGTTGAAAATCTGGAGTGAAAATATTACAAATTTGTGAAGTTACAAGGGTGCGTGGAAACTGCGCAATGCACGCTCGTAATACAGTCATTTTGTGGTCTTTCATCTCCAAATTTTCAACATAGGCATTTTAAGACCTTTGCTCATGAACAGTGTCACTGTGATTTTCTTAATCTGTCCCGAACATTGATTTCGCACACCAACTGTGCCATTGTTCTATCTTGTTTCTTCTGGATCTCTCCTCAGCATTTGACACTGTGGACCATGGGGTTCTTCTCAGTCATCTGAGGTTCATCTGTGGCCTGTCGGGTAGAGTTCTCAGGTAGTTTACATCTTACCACACCGGAAGAACTCGGAGGGTGGTGTCTGGGCTTCATTCCTCGGACCCAATCCCTCTGTTATGTGGGGTGCCCCAGGGATCGGTGTTGTCCCCCATGTTGTTCATAGTGTATATGCTGCCCTTTGGAGACAGTGTAAGGAGATATGGGCTGAGGTTTCATTGCTATGCTGATGACACCCAGCTCTACCTTTCTTTTGCACCGGACTAGGATGGAGCTCTCTCAGTCTTTAATAATGGTCTCACAAAAATCCAGCAGTGGATGGATTTGAGCTGGCTGAAGTTGAACTTGGGAAAGACTGAAGTGCCGGTTGTGGACCCAGGACACTCCCGGCCTCTGAACAGGTATGAAACCTGGGGGTAATTTTTGGCGAAGGGCTGACGCTGCATGCGGAGGTGTCAGCCATCGTCAAGACCTCTTTTTACCATCTGAGGAATATCTCCAGGATTAAGCACCTTGTTCCATCCGATGACCTTCCCACGTTGGTCCACACCTTTGTGTCCTCGCGCTTGGATTATTTCAACTCCCTTTACCTAGTGCTTTCTGGGGTGGAAATCCACCATTTGCAGCTAGTGCAGAACGCGGCAGCATGACTTTTGACAGGAACCTCTTGGTCCTGCCCTATTTCCCTGGTGCTGCGCGGTCTGCACTGGCTGCCGGTACAATGGCAGATCACCTTTGAAGTCGATCTTCTGACTTATAAATCCCTACACGGACAGGGTCCTGACTACCTGAAAGAGCTTCTGGTTCCCTACCGCCTCGGGTGATAGCTTCGCTCAGCTGGCAAGGGGTTGCTAGAGATTCCAAGAATGTGTTTAAAATCATCTGGGGCCTTGGCCCAGCGCATGGACCAAATCCTCCCTGTCTTAATACACAAAGACCAAACGGGCTTTGTGAGCACTCTTACTACCACTTATAATATCAAGCGCTCTCTCTACCTTGTGAATCGAATGAGCCATACAGAGACACCAGCAGTACTGATTAGTCTTGACGCCGAGAAGGCCTTCGACAGAGTGGTATGGCCTTTTCTGTATTCGGTTCTGAACAAATCTGGTTTTCCCCATGGCCTTATTCAAGTCCTACAAAATATATACCCCACTGCCAGGGCCTGCGTGAGAGTGAACGGGCATCATTCTGAATACTTTCAACTTGAAAGAGGCACCCGACAGGGTTGCCCACTATCCTCGTTATTATTCGCAGCAGTTATAGAACCCCTAGCACAACAAACTGGAGATTCACCAAGTACAAGGAGTTCGCTGGAGACGCTGAACACCGAGTCGCTTTATACGCAGATGACATACTCTATATCTCCAAAACCCTGAACAATCTATACCAGCGATATCACCAATTTTAGATTCCTACAGTATAGTATCAGGCTATAAACTTAACTCTAACTAAAACTGAAATACTCGCATTTAATTATGCCCCCACACAGAAAATTGTTGAAATTCTGCCTGGTAGATGAAACCTGGCAAAACTAAAATACCTAGACATATACATACCTCAGGAAGGGTCAGACTATTACAAATATAACTATTCCCCATTTATGGCACAACTAAAGCAGGACTTGCAAACTTGGTCTGTCATACCACTGAGCCTTGTACGACGAATTGAACTAATTAGGATGATAACTCTCCCTAGAGTATTATACCTCATTTAACATGTCCCACTATCAGTTCCCCTAAAGACCTTCAGAGAAATTAATCGCCTAATATGGAATTTTGTATGGGCAGGTCGAAGAGCCCGGGTGCGCCTCAAGGTGTTATCCCTCGCGCGGGCCGATGGGGGACTTGCCCTTCCGGATCTAAAGCATTACCAACAAGCGGTAACCATGGTTTACATGATGGCTAGGCAAAATAAGAGTGCACACCCACATTGGATGGAAATGGAGAAGGTGCTTATTAGTGACGCAATATACCTTCGGGTACTATACCGACAAGCGTCAGGAGAATTGGCTTACCCAACTATTAATCCCTGGCTAGCAGCTCAATTTCGAAATTGGAATTCTCTGAAAAAGTTGTACGGACTATTACCCTTCTTGCCACTAATATGCCCAATTCATGCACTGCCAGATTTTCCCCCAACACTTCGGACTCTGGGTTTAGCACATGGGACACGTTTGGGCTAAGATACCTGCCACAAATAATGACACAAGGAAGAATCTGGACAAACGTGGAAATCCAGGCAAAATTCCTTTTGCCGCACAGAGACTTCTACCGATACCTACAACTCCGACACTATGTAGATGACTTACCACCTCCCTTACTAAACCCTGAAAACTACCCGGCACTAATACAATGTCAAATCTCACTTAACAGCTCAGGGAGGCAGAAGCACTTGATCTCCTTCTATCATCAATCCCTTAACTCATAAGGCGATGCCCTCACCGAAAACATCCGCGCACAGTGGCACGAGGAGTCTGGTTACTAGCTTACCATTTCAGACTGAAAAATGGCATGTAGCCAAGTTTCCAGGGTCACAAGTTCATATCAATGGCGATAATATGCCTGGAAGGCACTAATTCGATACTTTAGATCCCCTATGATCACCAAACACTATGCATCAAGTAAAACAGCGGATTGTTGGAGACAATGTGGGGGAAGAGGGAAGCCAATCTGACCCATATTATGTGGGCATGTCCGGTTCTCTCCAACTACTTAAAACAGCTTGAGGTACAGTTGTGGGAGCTCATCGACCCAAAGTTTCAGCTGACCCTGGAGATGTACCTGTTTCTCATAATACCCAAGCCCTATCGGGGACCAAATACCAGGTACCTGCTCTCACTGCTTCTTACAGCAGCTAAAAAGGCAATTACCAGGCAATGGCTATCAACAAATGTTCCATCCATATGGGGATTGGTGGGAAATCACTAGGCAAATTTATAACATGGAAAAAATGACACATAATCTAAACGAGCGTGGGGAGCTTGTCTCTGTGAGATGGACATGCTGGCAGCTATATTATATGTTAAAGCACCCCACTTTCATGCCTTAGGAATAATATCCCAGAGGTGCCTTAGTGGTCCTGATCCTGAGGGCTGAGTCCTTCCATCCCCCCGTGTGGTTGGAGCCCTTATGATAATTGGTTGGGGAATACGGACCTGCAAGGCTCAACTAGTGGGAAAAGGTAAAAAGTAAACAGTTCGATGTCCTGCTGACCAACTCATAATTCAATGTAAGTTAATAAGTCTATGGCCTTTCAAGACTAAGCATAATCAGACTGTAACCTCCATGGGAGCAACAAACCTGTTGAAATATATATGATACCTATTGTAGGATGAACTAGATGACCCTTAAAACTGTTTGTATTAATTGATCAGTCGTAAATGTATGGTGTAAAATCAAAATTGATGATCTATATGTATATGTTAAAATTTGAAAATTAAAAAGAAGATTTAAAAAAAAAAATCATCTGGGGCCTGGGCATTTATGCATGCGGCCCCATCTCTCTGGAAGTCTCTACCCCGCCAATTACGTGAATGTGTGACCATGGAGGGATTTAAAAGATCTTTAAAAACTCATCTTTGGCACCAAGCTTTTGGTAACTGATTTATTTGTTTTAATTTTAAATGCTTGTGGTTTTCTTAAATTAAGTAGATGTCAGATTTGTTATGTTTTAAAATTGTGAGGCGCTTTGGTTCTGGAAAGGTGCCATAAAAATAAAGTTTTATTATTATTTTATTATTATTGTGCGTTAACTGTGCGAAAACATATTTCAGGCAAGATGTGAAAAATGACAGCTGCACTGTTCATAAGGAGGTGTGGTAAAACGTCAATGTTGAAAATCCACAGTGAAAATATTACAAATTCTCTGAAGTTACGAGCGTCACTGGAACTGCATAGCCTGCCTTCAATGGGACAGTCATTTTGGAATTTTTCACCAAATTTTCAAAATAGGTTTTTTGGGGGCCTACCTCATGAACTGTGACACTGACGTTTCCATAATCTGTCCCGAAAAGTGGCTCTGTGCAGTGACCGCGAAATCATCTTTTGGGACCGAATAACAAAATGACAGTGACTGAGTTCATGAGGTGGGGTCCCAAGAACCGCATGTTGAAAATTTGGTGAAAAAATTCTCCAAAATGGCCAAGATATCTACCTAAGTTTAAAAAAACCCTATTTATGCCATTATACAGCTTACCAGCATTTCTTTAGTTCGCAGTCAGCTTTGAAGAGTGCAGATATGTTCCTGGTCCAACGAAGATTGTCGGGCGTGGTCCGGAGGGAAGTATGGGGTGAAGGGGTGTTTGGAGGTGGGATTCGCAGAGAGTGGGTGCAGGTTGGAGGAGAGGACACAAGAGAACGCAAGGGACCATTTTCTGTTTTCACAGGTTTAAGAAAATAATACAGCTGGCGAGATGCTTTTGCACGCTAGGTGGGCTCCACCTGGGTGTTTATTTGGGGGGGGGCTAGAGCCGACGGGGATTGGGCACCCCCGGTCATACAGTGTGCGGGGGGAATGCATAAGCACGTTGGGGTGGGCTCCCAGCATGCTACCGTGACCTAGCTCACTGGTTAGAGTACCAGGATGGTATTCTGGGGACCTGGGTTCAATTCCCAGTAGATCACACAATGTCTTTCTCACTACATTTTGGACTCTGATGAGTTGTGACATTTTGATCACATACGAATATTCTGATCAGATTTGCTTGTTTCTTTAAATACTTTCCATCCCTCTAGCCCTCTAAAAAACTAAGTCAAACCACTTCCTTGGTGCAGCTGTTGCAGAAGTTAGTTGCTGATCAAGACTATTACTCCCAGAATCCCTTGCAACCCCGTCCATGCCCAAAACTTCGCAAACAAGTCTAATGCTGTGCCCTGCCCCCTCTTTACTGACTGGCTCTCTAGATTACAACTGCTTCACAATTCGGCAACTCGGATGACAATCCTTCTCAAACATTATCAAGTTCCGTGCTATCCTGTTGCATCTGAGTACTGGATGCAAAAAAGATCGGAGGACTGAATGGGATCCTATTGCACTACATTGTTATGACTGAGGAAATTGACAGGCTGGTTTATTCTCATTCCGTTTCCAAATTCCCGGATGCAAGATGATGAAGTTAAGGTTCGGGAGGTAGCGCCATGACCCTCAAAGGGAGAAAATCAAACAAGATCTCTTTGCATTCAATAAGGTAAGAGGAGCGGTGAAAAGCTTTGCAATTACACTCCCCCCCCCCCGTCCATTTACTTGAACCATGCATGCACTGTCCTGCAGCAGTTTACAACAGATCGAGCCAGAGTACAGTGGGGACTCCCTCCTCCCCCAGTGTTCTTGAGCACTACAAACTGGGGCCACAGTCTCTGCTCCCAGTAACGTGATGGAGGACAGTAGTCCTGAGTCCTGAGTAGTGCCTAGTCCTGAGCAAAATGTTTTTATTTTTCATTTAAACCAGGCCCGCTACCAACTTGGATGCTAAATAATAGTGGCGGAGGCAGGAGGGAGCCTTGCAGGACAAACTATGCATCCTGCCTCTCAGGGTCCGCCAATCTGTAATCTGGAGTAAGCAGCAAATCTGTCCGTGTCTGTGAAGCCGAGGTAGGGGAAGTTTTTTACTGCTACAACAGATGCTCTAGAAAGCTTTGCATGCATGGTACAACACAAAACTAGTTGTCTTTGCAGTTTCAGTATTGGGTGGCCTCTACTAGAATTTTTTTTACAAAAAAAAAAAAGTTTGCATATTTTTGTTTTCTTGCTGCAGACCTAGAATTTAGACTGAAACACTACAGTAATGAGAACGAACTGCTTAACTGACCACTACAATCAAGAACTCCCCAGCATCACAGCTGACTGTTCCATGACAAGGCACTCCCTGATTGCAACGGTCAGTTCTTTTGAGCATAGTGGCACGCTCATTAAGTGCAGCAGGCTCCTGTATTGGTGTGGAGCAGACCAGCCCACAACGGACTGCTGCCGTTCGCCACAACACTGCCGTGCCTCCACAACCCACTTGTGAAGGAAGCTGACATTATGTGTTTCTTGCACATGCATGCACGCAAACACAAAAATCACAAGTAAAAAAAAAAAAAATTGTGGAAGACATCCAAGTCTTTGAGGGCTGAAGACTGATAAGAATTCAGAAACTACGTAACCATAAGTCCAAAAGAAATTATTTTACGGACAAGATTAACAGCACAACAAATCCAACTCATATGGATGAGCTGGAAAGAAAAGAAACAAACCTCGGATTTATGGATGACAATGGACTAGGTCTTCCAAATGTGACCAACAGCAAACTTGCTCAATACTTACTTCTGCACATTACCAGATGTGTAAATTGAGGAAGGTACAAAATAAAGAGATCTTACACAAGAATGGAAAGAAAGAGGCCACAAGATTGAATCCAACAAATTTGCAATAGGATTCTTTGCAAAAAATGTGTTAATGTACCAGTTACAATAACTTAATGCCACAAATGTAGGGAAATGTGGCATTAAGGGTTTCCAAACCTAACTCCCCACCCTCACACCCCCAAGCAGTAAAAGCTATAAACATTACGGTTTTCGGTCTCCGGAGACTTGGCGTATCAGTGGTAGGGTCCTCCATGGGGCAGTCAACCCTAATGCCCACCCATTCCATGAGCAAACAATGTCGCACATGAAGATCTTCTTTCTTCTTGCAGGGCTCTGTGTGAAGAAGGTACAACAAACTGTGCTGGCAACCTGTGGCGAGACATACTTCTCTACCTTTGAAGAGTATACCATTATGAGGCACTGGCTTGGAGCTGTACCCTGTGCTTCAGACTGGAGGCTACGGGCTGAGGGAAGGGGTGAGCATTAGGGCTGACAACCCCAGGGAAGACCCCACCACTGATTCACCAAGACTCCGGAGGCCCAAACCCCTAATGTTTTTTCCTTTTGCTGCTTAGAGGTCAGAGTGGGAAGTTAGGGTTTCAAACCCTGATGCCACATTTCCCTACTTTAATGACCTTAAGTTGCCTTAACTGGTGCATTAATGAAGTTTTTTGCAAAGGATTTCCCTTTTTTTTGAGGTAGTGGAATTATATCCTCATTCACACAGACCCCTTCTGGAACTATGTGAATAGGTGCAGATGTGCAGGGCCTACGGAAGTGCAGGGCCCTGCTAACCCTGCCATTCTGTGCAGTGTGTTTGTCAAAAGTTACCAAACTTATGAAAGTGTGTAAAAAAAAGAAGAAATTAACTTTGTACTTAAGAGTAATTGCCTTTTCTGTTAGCTCCAACATTGTCAATGGGTAATCATAACAACTGCGTATACCTCACCTACCTTCCCATCCTCCCTGCTTCCTCCCCTGTCACCTACCCTATCTTACTGCCCCCTTTTCTTCATTCTCCCTGTGACAGGGAGATCCTGCCACTCTTGACGACCAATCTTTTCTTAAATCTGTTGCAACAGTTCTTCTACTTCTTAGCCTAGTCTATCCTTTACAATTTCTAGTCCATAAGGTTGGCCATCTACGGCACCCCCTCCCCTTTCTTGACCATGTTATAGTGTTCTCTTTAATTTTCCTTTTCCCTCTCAAGTCCTTATACAGGGAGATTATTGTTGTAACCTCCGAGCTGATGTAAAACAACAGGCTGTGTTCCTCGTTGTTGGACTTAGTATGCAATGGCACTATATCATAAAATACCTTGATGTATATAACATGTGCATGAAACCTGTAAATGTTAAAAATACCACAGCACTATGTGTTTTTGATAAAGGTAAAAAGTTACTAGGGGACTGTATTATAAAAATTAAGTTAGCTGTGTTATTTAAAATGCATGTAAATTACAGATTGTTTGAGAGGCACTTTGGCACCATGCATTCCTGCTGAAAACTGAGCCAGTCTGAAATTTCATGGTGATCTGCATATGCATCCCATGATGTTTTGCATTATGGGAGTATGTGTGATGTTGTGTTTCTTTGAAACTTGACTTACTGCCAATACTTGGGGAAACCCTTGCCTCAGTGTTTCTGAACTGAGGTTCTTTGTCTTTAGCTTATTTTGTTTTTGTTTTTTTTATTTGAGCCCCCACCACCCAAGCAAACAAGGCACACATAAGGGAAGTTGAATCTCAACTGAAAAGTTAGATCTGTAGATCAGTAGGTGCTAAGTGCAGAGGAAGAACACGCATAGTCCGTTGCTGCAAACTGATGTACTGAAGAAGGGATATGCCATTGCTGAAGGTTATCGACTGTATTTCGAATAAACATCTCACAGAGATTGTGTGTTGAACCTGAAGTCCAGTGTCGGGTCCATCTGTTATACCACAACCCCTCCACACTCCCCCCCACAACCCATTACTCTTATTATTCTATCCCCATCGACCCACCTCTTGTCGCCCCTTCCCTCTACTTTTCCCAACGTCACTACCCCACCATACCTCCTACACCCACTTGCTTCCCTGTATACTCACGTCTCAAGCACTTAAATACACTTATCTTACCTACCTTGTCTCTCTTCTATTGTATCTTGTGAAAGGATGTGATGTCACTATGATACTGGATACACCTAGGCATTATGTCCACTTCTTGTAGTCAAGTATTTGAACTCCTATGTAATCCACTGTAAAACCTATTGTTCTCATGCGCCTTTTCTTACGTGTATTCATATGTGCCACTACGAATGTGTATTACCAAGTACTATATATGTGCTACCAATGTATGTTCACTTGAAAATTTCTGCTGATCTATGTATTTTTTATTGTCCTCCCAGGACCATCTTGTAAATGAGTTTGCTCAACGAAGTTCTGCATGGTTAAATAAAAATTGAATTGAACAGTGCACCCCTACCAGGGGAATGGCACAGCCCAAGCTTTAGAATATAGAGCACGTGAGGATTCCATGCAGTAACAGCAATTCCCCAGTTACTCTTACCTCACAGTCCCATGAGAGCTATACTACATATATACAGGATACTCACCTGTAAGAGGAGTTCTAGAATGGTATAACGTTGTTCATCCACACTCTGTCTGGCAGGTTCCTTGCCGCTTTAAATCTTGCCGGAAGGTCTTCAAGCTGGCTCCTCCCACCCACCCAGGTGGGAACACTCTCGGCTTCGCCCCATGATGCCAGATCTAGCTCGCTGGAAGCCAGGTTGTGCGTCGAAGCCAGGGAGGTCGGGTGGGTCGCGTGGATGAACAACATATACCATTCCTAGAACTCCTGTTACAGGTGAGTAACCTGTATTTCTAGGGATATGGATATGTTGTTCATCCATACTGTCTGGCAGACTCCTAGCAGTTCTCCGGGAGGAGGGAGGCAAGCTGCACACCCCCTACTTAGGGAATAAAGACTGGAGAACCGAGGCCCCAAAAACCAGCATCCCGGCGTGACTCAAGGTCGATGTGTTAGTGGGTGATGAAGGTGTGTGCTGACTTCCAGGTAGCAGTCCTGCAGGTTTCCTGGATAGGGACGTCCCTGGAAGCAGTCACCGGTGCAGTGGTATGGCGGGTAGAATGAGCTCTTATCCCTTTGGGAGGCTCCATGCCCACCAACATATAGCAGAGATCTATGCAGGAGGTGACTCACCGGCCTATCATCCACTTGGCTGCAGATCTGCCAGGTGTGGCTTCAGCGTAGGTGACAAACAGCCGGTGACCCTCTACCCGAACTTCAGCCGTCCGCTCCTTATAATAAGCGAGCGCTCTTCTAGGGTCCAAAGTATGAAGCCTATATTCGGCCTCTGAGGTATGATTGGGGTAGAACCCCGGCAGAGTCAACACCTGGTTAAGGTGAAACTCCGACACCTCCTTCGGAAGGAATTTCGGTTGGGGGCGCAGGACAACCTTGTCCCTGTGGAAGACCAGATAAGGAGACTCGATAGAAAGCGCCTGGAGCTCTCCCATCCTTCTGGTTGACGTGATAGCCACCAAGAAGGCGGTCTTCCACGACAGGTGAGAGATGTCACACCTGTGGTTCGGTTCGAATGGCTTGCCCATGAGCTTCGCCAATCCCAGCAGTAGATCCCAAGGAGGTGGAGGTTCTCGCACCGAAGGGGATATGTGATCAAGGCCTTTGAAAAAGCACCCAACCATCTCCTCCTGCACCACCTACTGCAACCCAGCCCGCGCCCGGTAAGCAGAGATGGCTGCCAGGTACACCTTAAGGGTCATCGACTGAAGCCCTTGCTGAGAAAGGAAACACAGGTAGTCCAGAATGCTTGCCAAGGAACAGAAGGAAGGGTCCAACCCCTTGCCCTGACACCAAATGGAGAATCTCTTCCATTTGAAGGCATAGCATTTTCTGGTCAACTCCTTACGGGTAGCCTCAACAAAGCTGAGGACCTCGTCGGAAAGACCCAAGGCCTGGAACTCTAGCCGCTCAGGAACCAGGCCGCCAGGTGCAGGGATTGAAGGTCCGGATGGAATACCTTCCCCTGATTGTCTGAGATCAGGTCCGGGCGGGCTGGAAGCCGCCTCGGGAGTCTGGAGCTGAGACTGAGGAGATCTGGATACCAGAACTGGCGGGGCCAGTCTGGGGCTACCAGAATCACCTGCGCCTTGTCCCTCCTTGCCTTGAGAAGCACCTGTGGATCAAGGGAAATGGGGGAAAGGCGTAGAAGAGGCCTGGGGTCCACGACCTGGAGAAGGCATCCCCCTGCAGTGAGCCCTGCTTGGGGGGGGGGGCAGGCATGAAACAGTCTCAGCTTCGCATTCTCCTTGGAGGCAAACAGGTCCACTTGAGGCATGCCCCAGTGGGAGAACAGATCTTGTACTACCTCTGGCAGGAGAGACCACTCGTAAGACGCAGCTCCTATCTGGCTTAGGGCATCGGACACAATGTTGGAGGCTCCTGCCACATGGATGGCAAGGAGATCCGCCTCCAAGCAGCGCACGAGTGACCAAATGTGGAGAGCTTCCCTGCACAGAGGCATGGAGTGCGTCCCATCCAGGCGGTTTAGGTAGTACATGGTCGTGGTATTGTCTGTCTGGACCTGGACCACTTGACCCCATAGAAACGGAGCGAAGGTGGTGAGGGCTAGACCAACCGCTCAAAGCTCCAGCAGGTTGATGTGACATCGGGACTCCCGAGGGGACCAGAGGGCATGCACTCTGTGCTCCCCCAAATGGGCACCCCAACCCATCAGAGAGGCATCGGTCAAGAAAGAGACCGTCGGCTCGGGGCAGATGAAGGGGATGTCCTCCTGCAGATGTGCTGGAACGGTCCACCACTCGAGGGCATTCCACATCTCCTGGGTCACCGTCACTAGTTGATCCAAGGGATCGGAGTGCTGTGACCACTGGATGGCCAGCCCCCATTGAAGGGGACACATGTATCAACGGGCCCAATGGACCAAACTGGTGCAGGCCGCCATGAGGCCCAGGAGGAGTAGGAAGTCCCGGGCAGGGCGCAATTGCCCAACCTTAAATGACTGGGCAAAGGAGGAAAGAACCTCGGCCCAGCCCGCCGGGAGCCATGCTCTGGCTCGAAGAGAGTCAAGCTCTGCCCCGATGAATTGTATCACCTGCTTTGGCAAGAGTTCCGCCTTGGCTTCGTTGATGAGGAGGCCAACCTGAGAGCAAACCTGGGAGGGCCAGATCTCTGGACCGCTCCACCTCCATTCTGCTGGAGGCTGCAATCAGCCAGTCGTCCAGGTAGGGGTACACCCGGACCCTTCAGCGCCGCAGGAATGCTGTCACCACTGCCATGCATTTGGTGAAGACCCTGGGAGCTAGAGAAAAGCCGAAGGGCATAGCCCGGAACTCGTAGAGGGATCCCTCTGCCCTGAATCGGAGGAATCTCTGGTGGGACGGACGGATTGGGACGTGAAAGAACGCATCCTGGAAGTCCAGAGAACAGAACCACATGCCTCGTTCCAAGGATGGGATTATCGGAGCCAGAGTGACCATCCTGAAGGTTCAAGACCTTAGGAACCTGTTCAGGTTGTGCAGGTCTAGAATGGGGCGCCAGCCCCCATCCGTTTTTGGGACCAGGTAGTACCTGGACACAAACCCCAGGTCTGGTGGAGGATCCGCCACTTTCCTGACCACCTCTTTTTCGAGGAGCAGGATGATGTCGGCTCAGTGAGCCGACGGAAGGGCGGGGCCTGCTCGAACTCCAAGGGCAGGACCTTTCCTACCACCTCCAACACCCAGCGGTCTGTGGTGATAGCGGACCAGGCGGAAAGGAAATGGCGGAGCTGTCCCCAAACGGTGGGGAACCCAGGGAGGAGTGAAGAGGCTGGGGGCGACAACCCTCAACCCGTCACTGGGCAGGCTGGAAGGAGGGACCAGCCGAGGGACATCCTGGGCCTTTTGCTCCCTGCTTCCTGTTAGAGGAAGCCGCAGGCTTGGCATAGGGATGCCAAGCGTGAGCCTGCTGGCCCTGATGCTGGTGTTGTTGGGCCAGACGTGCCACAGGCACAGAAGGGCGAAAGGACTTATGCTGTTGATGACGAGTCCAGGGCAGCACTGGACTTTTCGATCCGCTGGAGGTGGCCTTCCACTCCACGGCTGAACAGGTCAGTCCCCAGGAAGGGGACATCCGCCAATTTATGTTGGGTATCCGCCGTGAAGGTGGATATCCTCAGCCATGCTCTGCGGCGCATGGCCACTGCGGCCACAACTGATCTGGCACAGGAGTCTCCAATGTCCAGAGCCTTTCGGAGCTGCTGTTTTACCACCGCCCTTCCCTGGTCCCGCAACTGCTTGATCGTGGTCTGCAGGTCAGCCAGGAGATGAGGGATCACCTCATCTAGGGAGCCCATGTGGTCGTGGGAGAAGTGTGCCATCAGCACAGCCAAGCTGGCCAGGCAGAGGCCAAGGGAGGACGCAGCGGACACCTTGCGCCCGGCATAGTCCAACTTTTGGACTGCTTGTCAGAACTATCCACATCCTAGTTCCTGGAGCATGAAAGCGCTATCGGTGACCAACCCCTCCACAGAGGGGTACTCCGAAAAACCGGACAAAGAGCCGGTAGGAACTGCATACTTCTGGCCATTCTGGCCGAAGGCGCACGACAGGAAACCGGCCGCTGCCAAAGCTCCAAGGCTGGGCCAACAATGGCTTCAGTCACTGGAAAGGCCTCCGTGGGCGAATCCCCTCGGTCCAGTATCTCCATCAGGGGATACTTGGCCCACTTGGATACGGGCTCGAGCTGCATCCCGGTGGACTCCGAGATGAGCCGAATCACACCATAAAAGAAGATGGGCTCGCCCATCGACTGCCCCCGAGGACTCCAGGTCAAGGGGCCTGAAAACAGGGAGGAGTCGTTGGACTCGAGGAATCTGCGAAGAGCTGCCTGGGGCCTGAGCCACCCTCCATCTGCCGAGGATGGTGGGGAGTGAGGGTGACCAACAACCTGTGGGGCAGACCGTGACCCGACCGAGAGTCCTTGGTCGGCGCTCCCGATTTCGGTTGTGGAGGCGGAGGTTCCACTACATTCGTTGGGGCAGTTGGTTTCGGCCGAACAACCGGCTCAGGCTTGGGCACCTTGACTACAGCAAAGGGTTGTTTCGGTCATTCGGGTGACAGCCACTTGATGGCCAGGGAAGGTGACGGCGTCAGCTTGTTCCTGGACAAAAGTAACTGCTGCCACAGTAAGTCCTCGTAGCACCGACGCAATCTGCGCTAAAGTCTCCTCTTCCGAGGAAGAAGAGAGGACGGCGCGCCACCGCTTACTTCGTGCCAAAGTTAAGACCGAGACAGCCGATGCTGGCGGATCGGCTGGACCGAGACGAGGTCCGAGACCAAGACCTCAGTGTTTCTGAGGCGGGTCTGGGAAGGGGCGGGGACAACCGCTTCCCTCGGCTCGGGCGCCTTGACAGGGGACTCCGCACAGGAGTCGCAGGCAAGTCCTCGGTCTCCACCGGGAAATGGTGAAGAAGGGTTGTCGGTTTCACTCACAGGCGCCCAGCGATCGAGAAAAATCTCAACCGCGTGGACGGGTGTTTCGGACGACTGACCTGACGTGGACAACGTGAAGCCAGCGGCCTTAGCCGTAACCTCGACCGAAGCCAAGTGTCGACTGTCCGGGGAAGGGGACCTCTCCCGCTCCCACGAACACCAACGGTGGGACTTACCTTTCAAGTCCTTCTTTTTGGACCGAGAAGAGTGTCACGATGGCCCCTCTCCCTTCGTGGAAAGGGACTGGCAAAGCTCCTTAAAAGAAGCTGTGTAGGAGGATCCCAGAGACAGTGGGATAAATGCAGCGACCGAGGAAGATGAAGATGCGGCCTGGGCCACCTCCTCGAGGTGATCATCTGCTCGGTGCTCAGCCGAGGCCAGCCGCCCATGAGACCCGCAGCGAGCCTCCTTGGACCTCACCGGTGGGTAGCGCTTCTCGGGCGCCAAGCTGTAACGGGCAGTGCGGCCTTCCAGGACATTGGCAACAGACACATAATTTGCAAGCCCTGGGTCATGATCTAGGCGAGGCAGTAGATGCACGTGGGTGCAGATCCGTCCTGGACATTTTCTGCCCACATGGGCACCGCCAAAATCCGGGAGTCGATTTGTCCATCGCAGCTGTGAGGGAGTAATTAGACCGAAGTCTTGAAAACTTAAGAATTAGTTTCAGGCGAACCGAAGAATTAGGATCCAGTCTACATGCAGAGCATTAAGGAGGGAACCTGAGCTTCCAAGCGGTAAGGAAGATCTGGCGTCATGGTGAGGAGCAGAGAGTTTTACCACCCAGGTGGGTGGGAGAAGCCAGCTTGAAGACCTTCCGGCAAGATTTAAAGTGTCAAGGAACCTGCCAGACAGTGTGGATGAACAACATATCCATGTCCCTAGAAGATCAGTTTTCCTACGTGGGACAGTGACCCACAGGGTGTAAAAAGTTGAGGTTACTGAAAATATGATGGATCATAATGATCTACATAGCCAACTTTCTTAATGCAGCGATTTTGTCATCAAAGAAGAAAAAAGGTGGTCTGGAATTGACAACCATCTGACATTTGACATTTTTCACAATCCCCCACTCAAAAAAGAATACCGACACCAACTTGCTGCACTATAAGACTGCACCAAAGAATTTAGCATCTATGCCAAGCTCCATGCTGCATTCTTTCAGCAGGGTCTTTATAGAGTACAGTAATGCACTCTGACCCACTTTCTGCCCTGATATCATGATATTTAGGGCTTGATTAAGTCAAGATGTTTCCAAAGTTCCTCCCCATGGACCAAGTTAAACTTTTTCAATGCCAAAAAAAGACTAGCAATGCATTCCATAGCTTTGAATAAATGTAATATGGGGTGGTACTGTGCTTTGCGCATTCTAGTATTCTATGATTCTAGTATATTCACCTATTAATTTATGAGGCTATGTTGAATTTTGCAAATGCGGGCTAATAACTTTTGTAATATTCAATATATTTACAACATTTCAACATAACTATTTTGAAACAGTGACTCATGAACGTGACAGTGTCATTTTTCAACTCCTGCCCAATATGTGTGTTTGCAACCCAAAATCAGATTTTGCAGTCTTTGCAAAACATCACCTTTATGCCAGGAGTTAAAACATTTCTCTGCCCTTCTTTATGAAGCAGGTTCATCACAAGGCTGTGTTGAACATTTGGTGTAAAAATTTTTTTTAAAATAATTTTCAATATTTAAACCCAGATTCCTGTCCTGCAGCCCTACTGGAACTGGCCAGAGTTTGTTTTTTAAGACCACCTACCTGCATCAGTCCAAATGCTGCTTAGATTCAAGGCCCGCTCTCTGCTATTGTAACGCTTCTCTATACACATCTAGGACAAAACAGAAAACAGTTTAATTATGTAGCAGTTTCTACACAGAACATACATGAACAACCCTGACTAGTTGTTACCCGCAGTCATTAAGCCATTAAACTAAGAAAGAAGAGTTCCCTAAATGACCATCCGTTAACTTTCCTTCAAACCCTAGCTCTGAAGCATTAAAAGGGAATCCTCACCTTCCCTGCAGTAAATGCTGTGGGACCCTTGGATCCAGATCAAGAAAAACGCAGTAAAAGGGGGATTCATTCATTTACTTACTCTTTTGTAATCCATCTGGTTGATCCTGCAACCTTTGGCCCACAATGTTTACTAACCACATGTCCCGGTGTCCACCAAAGCCAGTCACCTGGTAATGCGACTGACAGACCAACAGAGACCTCTACGTGCCAGCAAGTCACCTTAGATGGTATTACTGAGAAGGAGCACATGATTGCACTTATTTTGCCAGTATCGATCTCTGAGGTACCGATCATGGATTAACGATACTGGTAGAATAAGCGTGATCTTGCACTCTTTCACAGTAAAACCATCTAAGGTGACTTCCCCTCACACAGAGGTCCCCTGCGGCTCAGTCCATCAGTCGCATCATCAGAGGGCTGTCCGTGGGAGACACTGGGACATGTAGTTAGTAAACAAGTCAGGCAAAGGGTCACAAATGGAACACCTTATCAGATGAGATAGTGTCCTGTAAGACGGTGGGCAGTTTCAAGACGGCTTGGGACAGTGTAAGGGGAAGGGATACTGGGAAGAGGGGGGCAGAAGGGGCAGCTGTAAGATGAGGTGCTAGCTGCACACTCAAGCAGCCTCGATAGACTGTGAGGCCTGTTTCTGCTGGCAATTTCGTATGTTCGTATGTGGTCCTTGTTCACTCTGAGGCTATAAAAATAGCTTCTTGAAGTCCAGCAAGGTCATCCCTGCGGAAAAATAAGCAAGTCACAGGGGTTAGGAGAATGACTCACTCACACTGTATGTTATCAATGTATATGACTCTTATGGAGTGCATATACTGTAGGAAACATCAACTACTGCATAAACTGCCATGTTTCGATGAAGACCTCTTCTTCAAAGCTACTAGTAACTATTTGCACTGTTCCTTTACATAAAAACATAGAAGTTTGGCAGCAGATAAGGATCGCTTGGCCCACCTAGTCTGCCCATTTTCCCCACCTACTGTAAGGCTGCAGATCCAACTTAATCTCCAGCTTTACCCCCCCATATCCTCACCACCAAGGTTCCCTTATACCTATCCCATACCTTCTATGAATCCCATTACAATTTTAACCCCGACCACCTCCGTTGAGAGACTGTTCTAGGCATCCACAACCCTTTCTGTGAAGAAGTACTTCCTTACATCTAACCTGAGTCTACCCTCCTCCGGTTTCATGGCATGATCCCTTGTTCATGTGCATCTTTTTCTCTAAAAAAAAAAGACTTCCCTCTTGAACCTTATTTATACCGTTGGGATATGTGAAAGTCTTTATCATATCCCCTTCCCCATCTTCCTCCAGGGTGTACATACTGAGGTCCTTCAGTCTGTCCTCATGTGGCTTTTAATGCAGACCCTGCACCATTTTAATTGCCCTCCTCTGGACCGCTTCTACTCTGTCTAGGTCCTTCTGGAGATATAGTCTTCAGAACTGGACACAGTACTCTAGGTGAGGTTTCAACAGAGATTTATACAGTGGTATCACCACCTCCATCTTTCCGCTAGTGATACCCCTCCCTATGTACCCTACCATCCCACTGGCTCTCCCCACTTCCATCTTTAGGTCACAAAATATGATTACTCCCAGATCTCCTTCCTGTTTGGTGGTCGCCAGTACCACTCCCCCAATTTAGTGCTCCGCTCCTGGGTTTCTGCGCACCAAGTGCATGATTTTGCACTTCTTCGAATTGAAACTTAGTTGCCACACTCTTGACCACTCTTCAAGCTCTCTTAGATCCCTTTTCATTTTTTCTACCCCCCATGGAGTGACTATTGCAGATCTTAGTGTCATCTACAGAAAGGGTACCTTCCCTTCTAACCCCTCTGCAATGTCACTAATAAAGACATTAAAGAGAACCGATCCCAGCACTGATCCCTGTGGCACCCCGCTGGTCACCTTCTCTTCCTCGGAGTAAACTCCATTTACCACCACTTTTTGTTGCCTATTCCCCAACCAATTTCTTCCCTAGTTTACCACCACCTTTGGAGCCACTCCAAGGCTGCTCCGCTTATTTTCGAGTCTCCTACACAGAACGGCGTTGAAGGCCTTACAGAAATCTAGATAGGCCACATCCACCGCTCCAACCTGATATAATTCTTTGATCACCCATTCAAAGAAATCTGTCAGATTTGGTTGACATGAGCTCCCCTCAGTGAATCCATGCAGCTTTATTCTTAGTACACAGTGTCACAATTGAGATTCAAACTTTGTCTTTTAAAGTGTTGCCTTTCTGGCATACTTTTAACATTGCCTTTACTACTGTGCCACTTGTAAACTGTTCTAAAGACTCTGTTCTGTGCAGCATCATGATTTGTGGGAAAACTCTGCAACCAGATGTGACAAGGCTGAATAAGACCGTCCCATTTGTTATGCAGAAAAGAGTTGAAAACCAAGGATCTGTTCCATCTTCTCCTTTTCTGTTTCTTGTCTGTCTGACTAAACAATCAGATTTTCTTTTTGAGACTTAGGAACTGATCACTCTTGACAGTCTCACGATTCTCCCCTTCCAGCTATCTTCCTGCCTTAACTTGCTGTTTCTATCTTTTATGCCCCCTTGCTTATCTGCAGTTATAAAATATAGGTGGATCTTTTTATGTTTAACTGGGTTCTCTGGTTTGAAAATGTATATAGTTTTATATTGTTGAAGTGATTGCTAAAAGTTATTTGGAACTCAGGGGGGTTAACCTTCAGATGCAGTTTGACCTCCACTAACTCATTTGCAGAGTTGTCAACAGGAGATTAGTTCTGGGACACAATGTTCTATTTGGTTGCACCTGCTAGGAAAGAAACTGACAAAGTTTTGGGGCATTGTATGAAAATAGGACATGCATCTTAATGAGCTCAGAATGTAGAAGTTAACAGCCAGGCACAGATTTCTTATAAAGAGAGCAATATTTTGTTGGAGAGAGACAGAGGCTGAAATTTAGAATTTGATACCCTCAGCGCATGGACGTTGTTTTGCCTAGACTGCCTATAAAAGAGATATCCTGCACAATTATTTTTATTACTGATGATAATAAAATGCTGAGAATTCTAGAACTACTACTGGTTTTCCTATGCTTCCTAATCTGCACCTCAATGAAAGATGTTGTTAGATGTGGAATTTACACCGTGCATACTCTAAGCAAGGTGTTGTCTGCATGGGTACTAGACCTGGTAACCAGGAAAACATAAAAGAAAGGTATGGATCCTGCAACAGCAAGCATGGCAGCCAAAAGTACAGTTACGTAGGAAAGTACAGTTACGCAAGAACTTACCGTAACAGTAGATCTTCGAGAACAGCTCTTGCAGCAGGTTACACCATTTGGACTGAAGCCGTCAGGCGCCAGGACCCCACAGAAATTTTCTAGCTAGCAGTCTTCAGCGGGGACCGACTCCGACATCGGTCCCACCCCCGACATCAGGCGTAGTACATAAGGAGGTGGTCCCCCCACAATCCTCAGTTCTCCCGCCGGAGACTCCCGGCCGCTGGATGATATCAGAAAGGAGACCGAGGATCCGCCACCAGATGGCCAAGACAATAAATCAGACGTCCCATCCCGTAAGATGGATGTTTGGCTATGACCTACCTCAAAAGAAGGGATGGTGGGCGAGAATGTGTGCGGTACCTGCTGCAAGAGCTGTTCTCGAAGATCTACTGTTACGGTAAGTTCTTACGTAACTGTACTGTCTTACTTCGAAATACAGCTCTTGCAGCAGGTTATACCATTAGGACAGATTTCCAAGCAATAGTGGCAATCCTACGCCACTGGGAGGAGGAAAGGTAGAAGTCTCAATACAACTCGAGCCTAGGACAGAAGTCCCTGAAGGACGGCTAGACCGAACCCTGCTCTTCGCCTCGATGCAATGCCCAGACTGTAATGCCTGATAAAGGTATGCACAGAGCTCCAAGTAGCTGCAGCGCAGATAGCTGAGGTGGAGACGTTCTTTAACGCCGCAAAAGAAATGGCCACCCCTCTAGTGGAATGACCCTTGACCGCGCCCGGTAAGGGTTTATTGCGCTTGTCATAACAGAAAGTGATGCACTGGATGAGCCACCTCGAGAGAAACTGTTTAGAGACAGGAGTTCCTTTCATTCTGAAAGAAAAGGAGACGAAAAGTTGATCCGCCTTCCAAAACTGTTTGGTTCTGGTCAGATAATATCTGAGGCACCAATGCACATCGAGGGTGTGCAGAAGGGCTTCTCCTCGATTAGTGTACCTTGGGAAATACACTGGTAAATCAATATCCTGGTTAAGAGTGAGGGCTGAAACCACCTTAGGCAAAAACTTGGGGTTTGTCCTCAGTGATACCCTGCCCTGATGGAAAACCAAATAAGGTTCTTTGCACATTAGCGCATGCAATTCCAAGATCCTTCTGACCGAAGTAACAGCAACTAAAAAAAACGTTTTCCACGACAGAAAACGTAGCTCGCAATCCGCGGCTGGTTCAAAAGGTGGCAGCGTAAGCTGCTCCAGGACGAAGGGTAAATCCCAAGGAGGAATCAGATCCTTGATGGGCGGCCTAAGGTGGAGGACTCCCCTTAAAAAGGCACGAGTAGTGTCCAACTGGGCCACCGTCCGATGACCTACGGGGGCATGGTAAGCAAAAATTGCATAAAGGTGCACTTTAATCGAGGAGTAGGCCAGTCCGGAATGAAAAAGGGAAAGCAAGTAGTCCAGAACCAGCTTTTCAGGACATTCTAATGGTGAGAAACAGCGCACTTGAGCCCACAAACAGAATCTACGCCATTTCATGGCATACGTTGCGTGGGTTGCCGGTTTTCTGGCGGCAGAGAGCACATCTGCCACTTCTTGCGAGACCCACTATCGCATCATGGCTATGTCTCTAGGAGCCAAGCATGCAGGTTCAATGAGCCTAAGTCTGGATGAACCAATGAATCCGCCTCCTGAGACAACAGATAGGAGCTGATTGGCAAAGGAACTGGAAGTTCCCGGGATAACTGATGCAGAAGAGGGAACCAGATTTGTCTGGACCAGAAAGGCGCGATCAAAATGAGCGTCGCCTGCTCCCTGAGAAGTTTTAAGAGAACTCTCTGGATCAACAGGAAGGGAGGGAAGGCATAGAGGAATCTGCCCGCCCAGGAGAAGGACAATGCATCTCGCCAGAAAACACCAGGCCCTGGATCTAGCAAGCAAAAACTGGGCAGTTTTGCATTGGATGGGGACGCGAAAAGGTCCAACTCTGGAGAGCCCCATCTATGAAACAGATCCTCTGTCATCTCCTGTAGAAGTTCCCACTCATGGACTCTGGCCTGAGAGCGACTCATACTGTCTGCGACGGTGTTGTCCACTCCCGGTATGTGTACTGCAATTAGGTTTGCGCCGTGTTGCAATACCCACGCCCACACTCTCATGGCCTCCCTACAAAGCGGGTAGGAGTGAGTGCCTCCTTGTTTGTTGAGGTAATTCATCACCGCGGTATTGTCTGTTTGTAACAGGAGTGTACCTGGTGGAATCTCCGACTCGAAGGCTTGCAGAGCGTAAAGAACTGCCCTCATTTCCAAAATGTTGATATGGAGATGAGATTCCTGGGCTGTCCAAAGGCCCTGAGACCGCACACAATCTAGGTGTGCTCCCCACTCCGAGCCCTGAGGCGTCTGTGGAGAGAGTCACAGTCGGGGACGGCGCTGTGAAGGGAACCCCGGCAAAGAGGTTCCCCGGATCTAGCCACCATTGCCAATCCCGGATCGCGGCCTTTGTGATTCGAATTGGCTGCTTCAGATGGTCTTGCCTTTGGTCCCATTGTACCCTTAACATCCACTGGGTTACCCACATGTGGAGCTGTGCCATCGGGACTGTTGCAATGACCGCAGCCATGTGTCCGAGCAGGCGAAGGACCAGTCTGGCCGGGACG
The DNA here is from genome assembly GCA_016271365.2 of Neoceratodus forsteri. NCBI lineage: Eukaryota > Metazoa > Chordata > Ceratodontiformes > Ceratodontidae > Neoceratodus > Neoceratodus forsteri. The sequence goes on along the minus strand of CM057451.1, from coordinate 263,333,096 downwards.
GTCTTCTTCACAGACAGGTCCCTGATGAGGGATCTGATGTGTTCCGCTCTGTCTGAGGGGAGAAAAGCTTTCCCACGGATGGTGTTCAGAACTGCTCCTATAAACTGCAGTTTCTGGGACGGCACCAGGAGTGATTTCTCATAGTTGATGAGGATACCCAGTGATTGAAAAAGGGACTGGGTGTCGTGAATGGCCGTCATCAGTGCCTCCCTGGAGGGTGCCATGAGAAGCCAGTCGTCCAGGTACGGGAACACGTAGTGGCCTTGTCTCCTGAGACACGCCGCTACTACCGCCATGCACTTCGTAAAAACGCTAGGTGCCGATGACAGCCCGAAGGGAAGAGCTTGGAACTGATAATGGTGGCTCTGAAACTCGAAGCACAGGAACCTCCTGTGTGCTTGAGCAATTGGAATGTGCAGGTAGGCGTCCTGCATGTCCAAAGACGCCAGAAAGGCGTCTCGCTTCAACATGGGAATTAGGCCCGGAAGGGTCACCATGCGGAAGCGTTTGTAAACGACCGACAAGTTGAGGTCACTGAGGTCCAGAATTGGATGGAGGTCCCCTGTTTTCTTTGGAACCAGGAAGAAGTAAGAATAATACCCTAGTCCTCTCTGGTTCTCAGGAACGTGCTTTATGGCTTCTTTCTCCAGAAGCGCGAGCACTTCCTGCTGTATGAGCAGGGCGTGCTGCCCCAAGTAGCGGGAAAGCAGGGGAGGTCTTGTAGGTGGGCTGCCTACAAATTCTATATAATGGCCTTTTTTGACCAGTTGCAGCACCCACCTGTCGGTGGTGATCGACAGCTGCCCTGGCAGGTGGCATGCAATGCGACCCAAGACCTTCATTTCCCATTGATCCTGAGGAGGGGCAGGGGTCGGGAAGGAGTCATGCTGTGGCAGCGTTCAATCGAGCAGGCTGGGCCGACTTTGCGATTCGTTGGCCTCTGCCTGGGGATGACTTGGCCTGGGCTTTTCGGGTGAAAGTGCCCCTCTGCTGTTGGCCGGATTGTGGCTGTTGCCTTTGTATCCGGCCGCGAAAACGGCTCTGGTTTCTATGAAAGTGGGCGGAGACGTGTACATGGCCGAACAGATCGACTGCCTTCCCTGTATCCTGAAGTTTGGTGATCACCTTCTCGGAGGCTTCACCAAATAGGACCTCGCCATTGTAAGGGACATCTAAGACGTTCTTCTGGACGTCCGGGGTAACACCGGAGACACGGAGCCAAAAGTGTCTTCGGAGACACACGCCTGAGGCTGCAGCTCTGGCTGAAGAGTCCGCAGAGTCGTATGCAGCTCTGAGCACCTGGGTCCCCACATCCGAACCCGTGTGGAGGAGGTCCAGAAGCTCCTCCTTTTGGTGGCCATCGCGCATCTTCTCAACCAGGTCCTGTCCCTGTTCCCACAGTGCATTCTGAAATTGAACCATGTGGGTGAGATAATTCAGTGACCTGATGGCGCAAGTCGCAGCCGCGTACGAGCACCTACCCAGGACATCCAATTGTTTGGATTCCAGGTCTGGTGGCTGTGTGCTCAAATGCTGAGGTCTCTCAGACCGGTCATGTGAGGCAGTGATGACCAGAGAGTCAGCCAGAGGATGGTTTGCAAGATACTGGTCCTCCCTAGGGGCCTTGTATAGGCGGTCAGCCTTCTTCGGCACTGCCGGAGTAGAATGCGGACGCTTCCACGCAGCCTTGGTGATGTCCGCAAAAGTGTCCACCAAGGGTGGCACTACCACAGGCTTTGGGTCTTTCTGCCGAAGGTAGCGGGCAAGGCGCTGTCTCTCGGGGTCGAGCTCTTCAGCATCCCACCCCATATTCTCCTGGATGTGCCTCATGATCTCTGCGAAAGAGGTATCATCCGGAGGAGACCTAGGTAGGTCGTGTTTGTCCGGAGAGGGAATGCTGATGGGAGATGGAGATCTGGAGCACCCTGAGGTGTCAGATCTAGAATCCTCCCCAGATGGGGTGTACCAACGTCATCTGGGTCTCTTAGGACTAAGTGACCCTGAAGTGGGTCTAGAGGGAGGTCTTCTCCTATCTGAGGATCTGCCCTAAGGAGGTGATGTTCGCTCTGTGGGGGTTGGTGACCGTCCTCCGGGCCCCTTGGGCAGAGGAGGGGCGTAGGCGTTGAAGGAGTGGGTAGAGGCGGAGCTGGAGTAGGAGAAGGGTGAGTGTCGACCACATCTTTCCTGATGGTGTCCAACCAGAAGGTAAAGAGCTCCTTTACCTCTGCCAAGTTCAAGCCTGATGACGGGCCAGGCGCCGGTGGCCTGTCACCAGGGTTGGGTGTCAGGTCCCCGGGGGTCTCCCGCTCCGGGGAAGGTTCCCTGCGGGAGCCGAACGTCTCCGGTGTTGCCCGGGCCACCCCTCGGGACTGGGTGGTATCCTCCTCTGATGAGTTCTCTTCCACCGATGTCAGCCGACGACGATGGTGCGGTCCTCCTCTCTGGGTTAGCCAACGTCGGTCCCCTGGCCGATGTCCTCGGAGGCGAACGCCTGGCTGGCAACAGGTGTTTGGCTGTCGCCGGCTCCTGGGAGCACCGGTGATGCTTGGCCGACATCGGGTCTGGCGTCCGTTTGAGGGACATCAGGTCCTTGGTCTTACGAGGAACCGGGTCCGACCCACGCGGAGGCTGGGAAACCGACCTGATGTCGGAGTCCCGACGGCAGGAGGAGGATTTGTGGCGCTCCCCAGACTTAGACGAGGCCTTAGATGGAGTGGACGAAGCCGACGGCCTGGAAGTCTTGATGGGCTGCAGAGAGGAAGAGCCGCTGGAGGATCTGACCTGAACTGGGGGAGGCTGCGATTGAGCCCTGGAAGGAGAGCGGTCTGACCGCGAGCCGGAGCTTCGGGAGTCTGAGGCCCTCGCTGGGGACCCGGGCCTTTCCTTTTCCCGGTGTTTCTCCTGGTGTTTGTGGGTTTTCCCCGATGACTACCCCCTGGAGGAAGGTTCCTTATCCATGATCCTCAGTTTCTCTTCTAAGAGAAACGCTTGAAGGGCCTTCTGGCGGTGGATCCTGATGCGACTATTGAAGTCCTGGCAGAAGGAGCAGGCCTTGGTGTCGTGTTCCGGGCCAAGGCAGCGCACGCAGGCTAAGTGAGGATCCGTGAAGGGGATCTGTTTGCCGAAGGCACACTTCGATTGGTGACCCTCCAGAGAAGTGTTTGGAGAGGACATCAGATGAATCCAAATCTGTGAAAAAAGACGAGAACGTCGTACCTCTAAGTTCGTCAAACGCTAGAAAGGGACCGAGAGGCCGATGCTTCCGATGTCGACGACAGGAAAAGAACTGAGGATTGTGGGGGGACCACCTCCTGATGTACTATGCCTGACGTCGGGGGCGGAACCGATGTTGGAGGCGGTTCCCTGCTGAAGACTGCTAGCTAGAAAATTTCCGTGGGGTCCTGGCGCCTGACAGCTTCAGTTCTAATGGTGTAACCTGCTGCAAGAGCTGTATCTCGAAGGAAGATCTTACTATAACAGTAGATCTTCAAAAGAGGTTCCTTCAGTAGGTCATTACATATTGGATTAGCGCCACCTGGGCGCCTGGGCCTCCGCAGACTTTTCAGCAATACCTGATGGGGACTGGCCACCCATCACGTGACCGACGTCTGTGTGACCTTATATAGTGGGAGGTCCCCACGCCCACACTCCAACTCTCCCGTCGGAGCCTGGAAGAGGCCTGACAGCAGGAGTAAACAGGATTTGGAGTCCCTGTGTATAAATTAAAAGGAGGAAGGAGGGAGGGAAAAATATGACCTACTGAAGGAGCCTCTCTCGAAGATCTACTGTTATGGTAAGTTCCTACGTAACTGTACTATCTTACTTCGAGAGGGTTCCTTCAGTAGGTCATTACAGATAGGACTGTATCACAAGCAGTCCTTCAGAAGAGAGACCGAGAGAAACAAGGGAGGAGGAGAAACACAAATTCCAACAAAACTGGGACCAAGAATGGACCCAGCCTAGGACAGAAGGCCCTGCAAAACAGCTAGGCTAAAACATGCCCTCCACCTAGAAGCAATGTCTAGACTGTAGTGTTTGGTAAAGGTATGGACAGAACTCCAAGTTGCTGCGGTGCAGATATCAGCCATGGAAACGTTCTGCAAAAAGGCAGCGCAAGCAGCCATGCCCCTGGCAGAATGGTCTCGTGACAGGACCCAGCAGAGGTTTATCGTAATTTTGATAACAGTGGCGAATACAGTTACCTAGCCAACTGGAAAGGCACTGATTAGAAACAGCTTTACCTGCTGACCTGGGGGCAAAGGAAACAAAGAGCTGATCATAGTTATGGATATCTTTTGTTCAATGTGTGTAACACTGAAGGATCCAATGGACGGCCATGGTGTGCAGGAGTGCCTCACCTCTGTTCGTAGGGGACCGAAAGAAAACTGGAAGCTCCACTGATTGGTTCAGTGTAGCTTCTCACATCAGCTTGGGTAAAAACTTTATATTTGTCTTGAGGACTACGTGGTCCCTGTGGAAAATAAGATAAGGCTCTTTACATACTAGAGCCTGAAGCTCCGAAATCCTTCGAGCTGAAGTAACAGCAACCAAAAATAACATCTTCCAAGAGAGGAAGCGTAAATCGCAGCTTATCACTGGTTCAATCGGGGGAGAGTAAGTTTCTCCAACACAAAGTTCAAATCCCAAGAGGGTGTAGGGCTGCAGATGGGGGGGCTTCAAATGGAGGATCCCTTTCAGAAAGATTTTCAAGACTTCCAACTGAGCCACAGGTTTACCATCCACCAGCTCGTGGTACGCTGAAATTGCCGAAAGGTGGACCTTCAAGGAAGAATAGTCTGAAAGATGAAGGAGATATTCCATGACTTGCGGGACAGAACAAGATAATGGGTTCCAATTCTTGGAAGTCGCACAAATGGATAAAAAAATTCAATTTCATGGCATAAGTGGAACGAGTAGAGGGTTTTCAACCCTCTACTAGGACTTGAGCGACTCGAGAGGAGACCCCAAAGCAGGAAACCACTATGTTTGCAGGAGCCACGCATGAAGATGCAGTGTCCTGAGCCCCGGATGAACAAGACTACCTCGATCCAGGGTCAAGAGGTCATGAGTCACTGGAAGTGGAACTGGTGCTTCTCTCGTTAGCTGTTGCAGCAGCAGGAACCAAATTTGTCTCGGCCAGAGAGGGGCGATGAGGATCATCCTCACCTTCTCTGCCTGAAACTTGAGTAGAACCCTCTGGAGAATGGAAAACGGAGGGAAGGAGTACAAAAATTTCCCTGTCCGAGAGAAACAGCGCGTCGTGCCAGAAAGCACCATGCCCTGGAACAAGTGAGCAAAAATTAGGAAGTTTTGCATTGGAGTGGGAGGCGAAGAGGTAGAGTTCCGGACGCCCCCACTGCAGGAGGAGAGACTCTGCCACTACCTGATTTGGTTCCCATTTGTGATTTAGGGTCAGAGACCTGCTGAGACTGTCCGCCAAGACATTCTGAATGCCTGAAACATGCATGACCACTAGGGCCAGATTGTGCTGGACCGCCGAGTTCCACACCCGCATCACCTCCCTGAAAAGGGGGTACGAGCGAGTTCCTCCTTGTTTGTTGAGGTATCAAACTACCGACATATTGACCATCTGGACAAGCAGCAATTCCTTGGGAAGACGGGTCTGAAAGGCCTGTTAAGGCGTGTAAGACCACCTTCATCTCCAGAACACTGATGTGTAATGATGCTTCCAAGCTGGACCACAGTCCTTGTGCTTGGTGCTCCCCATCCAACGTTTAATGCATCTGTAGTCAGGGATGCAGAGGGAGCCGGGCTCTTGAAAGGAAGACCCAAGGAAAGGTTGCAGGGTTCCCTCAACCACAGCAATTCTTTCTGCACTGCTGATGGCACCAGGACTGGGTGGTCCAGGTCATCCAGAAGTTGATCCCACTGCACCCGCAAGGAACACTGAGTAATTCTCATGTATAGCCTCGCATGGGGAACAGTGGTGACGGCGGCTGCCATCAGGCAAAGAAGTCAAAGGACCTCCTGGGCCAGGATGGTCCTGGACGAAGCCACTCAGGAAGCCTGACGGACCAGTGTCTCCACCTTGTCTGGAGGAAGGCAGGCTCTGCACTGGGCAGTATCCAGCACCGCCCCAATGAATTGAAGTCTCTGGGATGGTATCATGGATGATGAGGGAAAACTGACAGCAATTCCCAGTTTGCCGAAAAGGTCCAGAGCAAAGGACAGAACCTCCAGTAAGGAAACCCTGGAAGGGGCCAAGATCAGCCAATCATCCAGGTAAGGGAAAATCGCAATACCCTGGTGGCGCAGAAAAGCCACCACCACTACCGCCAGGCACTTGGTAAATACCCGAGGTGCCAAGAACAGACCAAAGAGTAGGGCCCGAAAATACAGGTTACTCACCTGTAACAGGAGTTCTAGGAATGGTATATGTTGTTCATCCACACTCATTGGCAGTATCCTTGCCGCTTTAAATCTTGCGGAAGGTCTTCCAGCTTGCTCCTCCACCCACCCGGTGGTATAACTCGCTCCGCCCCATGGCGCTAGATCTGGCCCGCTGGAAGCTCAGGTACTAGCGTCGCCGAGAAGATGGTCGTATGGATGAACAACATATGACCTTCTAGAACTCCTGTTACAGTGAGTGTATTTCTAGGGACATGGATATGTTGTTCATCCCACTCATTGGCAGACTCCTAGCAGTTCTCCGGAGGAGGAGGCATTGACGCACCCCTGCCACTTACTTGGGAAAGGAGAGACTGAGAACTGAGGCCCCAAACCAGCATCCCGGCGTGACTCAAGGTCGATGTGGTAGTGGGTAATGAAGGTGTTTGCTGACTTCCAGGTAGCAGCCCTGCAGATTTCCTGGATAGGGACGTCCCTGGAAGCAGCCAATTACAGCAGTATGGCGGGTAGAATGAGCTCTTATCCTCTGGGAGGTTCATGCCCGCCAACTTATAGCAGAGATCTATGGGAGGTTACCCACCTGCTTATCGTCCGCTTGGCTGCTGGTCCAAGATGCGGCTTCAGCGTAGGTGACAAACAGCTGGTGAACCTCTCCTGAATTTCAGCCGTGCGCCCTTATAATAAGCGAGCCTTCAGGGTCCAGAGTATGGAGCCTATATTCGCCTCCGAGGTGATTGGGGTAGAACACTCGCAGAGTCAACACCTAGTTAAGGTGAAACTCCGACACCACCTTCGGAAGGAATTTCGGTGGAAGAGGACAACCTTGTCCCTGTGGAAGACCAGGTAAGGAGACCTGGTGGAGCGCCTGGAGCTTCCCATCCTTCTGGCTGGCGTGATAGCCACTGGCAGGCGGTCTTCCACGACGGTAAGTGAGGAAGCACCTCTGTGCATAGGTTCGAATGGCTTGCTTACATGAGCTTTGCCGAGCCACCAGCAGAGTAGATCCCACGGAGGTGGGGTTCCCGCACTGGAGGAAATGTGATCAAGGGCCTTGAAAGCGCCAGACCACTCTTCTCTCTGCCACCGACTGCTTCCCGGCCCGCGCCTGTAAGCAGAGATGGCTGCCAGGTGCACCTCAGGGTCGCGCATCTAAGCCCTTGACTAGAAAGGGACCATAAATAGTCCAAGATGCTTGCCATGAACAGGAGGAAGGGACCAAGCTCTTGCTTCGACACAAATGGAAAACCTTCCATTTGAAGGCATAACATTTTTCTGGTTTGCCTCATTGGACGCCCCTCAACTACATTGCCTGGACCCGCCGGAAAGACCCAAGGCCTGGAACCTAGCTGCTCAGGAACCAGGCTGAGGGTGCAGGGATTGAAGGTCCGGATGGAACACCTTCCCCTGATTGACTGAGAGCAGGTCCGGGCGAGCTGGAAGCTGCCGCGGAGTCCTGGAGCTGAGACTGAGGAGATCTGGGTACCAGAACTGGCGAGGCCAGTCTGGGCTATCTAGAATCACCTGCGCCTTGTCCCTCCTCAGCTTGAGAAGCACCTTGTGGATCAAGGGAAATGGGGAAAGGCGTAAGAGGCCCGGGGTCCATTGCCTCGAGAAGGCATCCCCTGCAGCGAGCCCCGCTGAGGGGGCGCATGGAACAGACTCAGCTGCTTCTCCATGGAGGCAAACAGGTCCACCTGAGGTGTGCCCCAAAGGGAGAACAGATGCTGTACTACCTCCGGCAGAGAGACCACTGTGGGATGCAGCCCCTCATCCGGCCCAGGGCATCGGCCAGTGGTGTTGGAGGCTCCTGCCACGTGAATGGCTAGGGAGATCCGCCCAGGCTGCGCACGCGAGTGACCGTAATGCGAGCTTCCTTGCATGGAAGCATGGAGCAGCGTCCCGCCCTGGCGGTTTAAGATAGTACATGGTCGTGGTATTGTCCGTCTGGACTCGGACCACTTGACCTCGGAGGAACGGAGCAAAGGGTGAGAGCTAGGCGGACCGCCGGAGCTCCAGCAGGCTGATGTGGCATCGACTCTGGGACCAGAGGCCATGAGCCTGGTGGCTCCCCCAGATGGGCACCCCTAACCCATCAGAGAGGCATCGTCGATAGAGAGACCGTCGCCGGGGCGGACGGATGCCCTCCTGCAAATGATCTGAACGTCCACCACTGGAGAGCTGCTCACATCCCTGTAAACACCGACTAGCTGGTCCAAGGGATCGCAGTTGTGACCACTGGCTGGCCAGTCCCCACTGAAGGGGGACGTATGTTCCAGCGGACCCAACGGACCACGCCGGTGCAGGCCGCTATGAGACCCAGGAGGCGCAGGAAGTCCCGGGCAGGCTGCATTGCCCAACCAGAAATGATCAGCAAAGGAGGAAGAACCTCGCCCTGTCCGGCTGGGAGCCGCGCTCTGCTCGAAGAGAGTCGAGCTGCGTCCCGATGAATAGAATCACTCGGCTTCGCCCGAGTTCGACTCCTGGTTTCGATAAGGAGGCCCAGTTGAGAGCAGACCTGAGGCCAGATCTCTGGACCACTCCGCCTCCTTCCTGGAGTGGAGCTGCTATCAGCCAGTTCGTCCCAGGTAAGGGTACACCCGGACCCTCGGCGCCAGCAGGGAATGCTGTCCCACTGCCATGCATTTGGTGAAGACCCTGGGAGCTGGAGACAAGTCGAGAGGGCATGGCTTGGAACTCGAAGAGGGATCCTTCCGCCGAAGCGAGAATCTCTGGTGAGACGGACGGATAGGACGTGAAAAACGCGTCCTGCAAGTCCAGAGAGAACCACACGCCTGCTGCCTCCAAGGATGGTATTATCTGAGCCAGAGTGACCATCCTGAAGGTTCGAGGACCTAGGAACTTGTTTAGGTCGTGGTAGGTCGAGAATGGGCGCCAGCCCCTCGTCCGCTTCGGGAACCAGGAAGTACCTGGACACAACCCTGGGTCTGAAGGAGGGTCCACCACCTTCTTACCACCTCCTTCTGGAGGAGGAGATGGCGTCGGCTCGGACGAGTCGCCAGTGAGGGCTGGGGACTCCGGCTCCCGAGGGCCACGGTTTGAAGGGTGGTGCCTGCTCGAATTCCAGAGGCAGGCTCTTCCCACTTACCTCCAAGACCCACCCCTGTCCGTGGTAACAGCAGACCACAGGCGGAACGGAAGTGTCGGAGCCGTCCCTTCAATGGGGACCCTAGGGTGGGTAGGACGGGATGGGAAGTATAACCTCAGCCCGTCACTGGGCAGAGCTGAGGAGGGACCGCCGAGGACCCCTGGGCCCTTCCTCCTGCCTCCTGTTAGAGGGAAGCCGTGCTTGCTTGGGATGCTACAATGCCGAGCCTGCTGGCCCGACGCATACGGGCGCTACTGGGGCATGTGAAGCGACCTAAAGGGCGGCTGTGGCTTGCGCCTTGGTCCTTCTGAGCGTGAAGAGACCGGTCTGCGTGATATTGGACCTCTCGATCCTCTGCAGGTGATCTTCCACCCAGGGTCGAAGAGGTCAGTCCTCAAAAAGTATCATCCGCTAACTTGTGCTGGGTATCCGGGGTAAAGGTGGATATCTCTAAGCCAAGCCTCACGACGATAGCTACTCGGCGGTCGCCACCGATCTGGCACATAGTCCCTATATCCAAAGCAGTCTGGAGCTGTTGTTTGGCTACTGTTCTGCCCTGGTCCCGCACCTGTTTAACCGTAGTCTGCAGATCGGGCGGGAAGATGAGGGATGACTCATTCAGGAGCCCACAGGGCATGAGAAAATGTGCCATGAGGACGGCCGAACTGGCCTGATTACGTCGAGAGAGGACGTAGCGGACTTTTCGCCTTTACATAGTCCCTACTTCTGGACCCTTGTCAGGAGGTTTGTCCACATCCTCATGCTAGCGTGTGCTACTGGAAAACGCTTGTGCTCGGTAACCAACCCTCAGCAGAGAGGGTGTTCAAACTGACAAGGAACCAGAATCGTGATACTTCCTGGGCCATCCTGGCCGGGAAGGCGAGGGCAGGGTGCCAGTGGCGCCAAAGCTCCAGTGTCGACCCACTATGGCCTCGCCACTGAAAGGCCTCCGCCGTAAATCCTCGGTCCAGAATCTCCGTGAGGGGATACCGGGCCTGCTTGGAACGGTTCGCCGGCTCCATCCTGTAGACCTTAGATGAGCCGAAGCAGTCCTAGGATGACGGACGGGCTATCGTCCATTGACTGACCTCTGAAGACTCCAAGACCAGTCGCTGGAGAAAAGGAGGAATCATCTCGTCCTCGAAGAGTCTCGAAGACTGGCTCTCTGGCCTGAGCTACTCTTCACCCCGGCCGAGGTCGGTCGGGAGTGAGGGTAACTGACAGCGGTGGGTAGACCTGTTGATCGAGAATCTCTCCGGATTCACTGGTGGCTGGAGGCGGAGGTTCCACCGGAATCGTGGAGCAGTTGGTTTTGCCGAACAACTGCCTGTATAGCTCCCAGGTCGAGGTTGTATTGCCCGGGATGTTACTTAATGGCCGGGACGGCGACGGGCCGGGCTATTCCCGCCAGGAGGAGCAGGAACATAAGGTCTCGTGCCGATTAATTTACGCCTGCCTCCGCGAGGAGGAGGACGAGGACGAAGGCGACGCGTTAGCGCGTGTTAAGATCGAGACCGCGGTGACGGGGATCGGCTGACTGCGAAGAGGTCCGAGATCTAGACCGAGTCCCGGAATTCCGAGGTTTGCGGAGGTGTCGGCCGAACCGCACTCTTCGCTCGATGGTCCATCCAGGGTTTGGAACCGAGGCAGAGGTGAGCCCACGATCTCAATTCTCCCGGGGAATGGGGAGGAATTGCTGCAAAGGCGACAGCTTGTTCAATGGGTCGAGAAAATTCGACCATCGGTGGGAGTTCGGCAACTGACCTGACGGGACACCGGAGGCCAGCGTTGAAGCCGGCGTCGCATCGAAGCCGACGGCGACGCCCGGGAGGACCTTTCCGTCCCAAGACGCCAACGAGATTTATCCGTCCTCTTGACCGGGAATAAGGTCCAGAGATGGGCCCTTCTTAGTGGGAGGGACAGACAAAGCTTCCTGTAGTCGTAGGAAGAACCCAGAGAGAGCGGATAAATGCCGCGGCTTTGGAAGATATTGCCCGCGTCGCCTCCTCTTCGAGGGCTGCTTTATCCGCCGAGCTGATCCGCCGAAGCCGCCGCCGACATCGCCAACCGGCCTCCTTGACTTCACCGAGGAAGCCGACGGGTTTGTTGGACCGGCAGCACGGTTCTCGAGGACGAGTGAAAGATGAGCACAGGTCGCAAGCCTGCGGTCGTGCTCAAGGCCTGAGCAGTATACACGTGAGTGTGGATCCGCTCCGACATCTTTCTCTGATGTGGCATTCCAAACCGAGTCGATGGTCCACCGCAGTCTTGAGGAATAGAAGACTGAAGTCTTTGCAAAATTTATTTAAACCGCAAATGGAGAAATAGAACTAGTCACAAACGCAGAGCGTTAAGGGAGGGAACCTGAGTTTCCAAGCGTAAGGAAGATCTGGCTGGGGCGGAGTCGAGTTATACCACCCGGGTGGGTGGGAGGAGCAAGCTTGAAGACCTCCGGGCAGCTTAAAGCGGTATATTACCTGGGATGAGTTCCTTAGAATACAGGGTTACTACCTGTAATAGGAGTCCCAGGAAGGGTATATGCTAGTCCATCCACACTTGCGGCAGTTCCTTGCCGCTTAAATCTTGCCAGAAGGTCTTCAAGTTGGTTCTCCCACCCATCCGGTGGTAAAACTATCGGCCCCACCCCATGACGCCAGATCTAGCTCCCGCTGGAAGCCAGGTTGTGCGCTGAAGCCGGGAGGCGGTGGAGTAGGATGAACAACATATGCCATTCCTAGAACTCCTGTTACAGGTGAGTAACCTGTATTTCTAGGACATGGATATGTTGTTCAATCCAGACTCTTGGCAGACTCCTAGCAGTTCTTCGGGAGGAGGGAGGCAAGACGACACCCCTACTTAGGAAACAAGGACTGGAGAACCGAGGTCCCAAAACCAGCATCCCGGTATGACTCAAGGTCGATGTGGTAGTGGGAAATGAAGGTGTGTGCTGACTTCCAGGTAGCAGTCCTGCAGATTTCCTGGATAGGGACGTCCCTGGAAGCAGCCACCAAAGCAGAGGTATGGCGGGTAGAATGAGCTCTTATCCCTTTGGGAGGCTCCATGCCCGCCAACCTATAGCAGAGATCTATGCAGGAGGTGACTCACCTGCCTACTGTCCACTTGGCTGCAGGTCTGCCAGGTGCGGATTCAGCGTAGGTGACAAACACCTGGCGAACCTCTCCCCGAACTTCAGCCGTCCACTCCTTATAATAAGCGAGCGCTCTTCTAGGGTCCAGAGTATGGAGCCTATATTCGGCCTCCGAGGTGTGACGGGGTAGAACACCGGCAGAATCAACACCTGGTTAAGGTGAAACTCCGACACCACCTTCAGGTGGGGGCACAGGTCAACCTTGGCCCTGTGGAAGACCAGATAAGGAAACTCGATGGAAAGCACCTGGAGCTCTCCCATCCTTCTGGCTGACGTGACAGCCACCAAGAAGGCGGTCTTCCACGACAGGTGAGAGATGTCACACCTGTGCACAGGTTCAAATGGCTTGCCCATGAGCTTAGCCAGTACCAGCAGTAGATCCCACAGAGGTGGAGGTTCTCGTACCGGGAGGGGATATGTGAGCAAGGCCTTTGAAAAAGCGCCTGACCACCTTCTCCTGCACCACCGACTACTTCCCGGCATGCGCCCGGTAAGCAGAGATGGCTGCCAGGTGCACCTTAAGGGTCGACTGAAGCCCTAGCTGACAAAAGGACCACAGGTAGTCCAGAATGCTTGCCCAAGAAACAGGAGGAAGGGTCCAAACCCTTGCCCTGACACCAAATGGAGAATCTCTTCCACTTGAAGGCATAGCATTTCCTGGTCGACTTCTTACGGGATGCCTCAACACCGTTGAGGACCTCATCGGAAAGACCCAAGGCCTGGAACTCTAGCCGCTCAGGAACCAGGCCGTCAGGTACAGGGACTGAAGGTCCGGGTGGAGTACCTTCCCCTGGTTGACTGAGATCAGGTCCAGGCAGGCTGGGAGCCGCCTCGGGAGCCTGGAGCTGAGGCTGAGGAGATCCGAATACCAGAACTGGTGGGGCCAGTCTGGGGCTACCAGAATCACCTGTGCCTTGTCCCTCCTTGCCTTGAGAAGCAACTCGTGGATCAAGGGAAATGGGGGAAAGGCAAAGAAGAGGCCCGAGGTCCATGGCCTCGAGAAGGCATCCCCCTGCAGCGAGCCCTGCTGAGGGGGGCGGGCATGAAACAGTCTCAGCTTCGCATTCTCCCTGGAGGCAAACAGGTCCACCTGAGGCATGCCCCAGTGGGAGAACAGATCTTGTACTACCTCCGGCAGGAGAGACCACTCGTGGGACGCAGCCCCTATCCGGCTTAGGGCATCGGCCAGAATGTTGGCAAGGAGATCTACCTCCAGGCTGCGCATGAGTGACCAAATGCAGAGAGCTTCCCTGCACAGAGGCATGGAGTGCGTCCCGCCCTGGCGGTTTAGGCAGTACATGGTCGATGTATTGTCCGTCTGGACCTGGACCACTTGACCCCGTAGAAACGGAGCGAAGACAGTGAGGGCTAGACGAACCGCCCGAAGCTCTAGCAGGTTGATGTGGCATCGGGACTCCCGAGGGGACAAGAGGCCGTGCGCTCTGTGCCGCCCCAGATGGGCACCCAAACCCATCAGAGAGGCATCGGTCGATAGAGAGACCGTTGGCTCGGGGCGGACAAACGGGATGCCCTCCTGCAGATGTGCTGGAATGGTCCACCACTGGAGTGCGTTCCACATCCCCTCGGACACTGTCACTAGCTGATCCAAGGGATCGGATTGCTATGACCATTGGCTGGACAGCCCCCATTGAAGGGGATGCATGTACCAACAGGCCCAACAGACCATGCTGGTGCAGGCCGCCATGAGGCCCAGGAGGCGCAGGAAGTCCCGGGCAGGGCGCAATTCCCCAACCTGAAATGTTTGGGCAAAGGAGGAAAGAACCTCGGCCCTGTCCGCCAGGAGCCGTGCTCTGGCTCGAAGAGAGTCGAGCTCTGCCCCGATGAATTGTATCACCTGCTTTGGTACGAGTTCCGACTTGGCCTCGTTGATGAGGAGGCCAACCTGAGGGCAAACCTGGAGGGCCAGATCCCTGGACCGCTCCACCTCCATTCTGGAGGAGGCTGCAATCAACCAGTCGTCCAGGTAGGGGTACACCTGGACCCTTCGGCGCTGCAGGAATGCTGTCACCACTGCCATGCATTTGGTGAAGACCCTGGGAGCTAGGGAAAGGCCGAAGGGCATGGCCCATAACTCGTAGAGGGATCCCTCTGCCCTGAAGTGGAGGAATCTCAGGTGGGACGGACGGATTGGGATGTGAAAGAATGCGTAACCCTGGGGCTGGTGGAGGATCCGCCACCTTCCTGATCTCCTCTTTTTCGAGAAGCAGTGCAATGTCGACTCGGCGAGCCGACAGAAAGGCTGAGGACCCTGTAGCGCCCCCGAGGGGCGATGGCTCGGAAGGGCTGGGCCTGCTCGAACTCCAGAGGCAGGCCCTTTCCTACCACCTCCAACACCCAGCGGTCCATGGTGATAGCGGACCATGCGGAAAAGAAGTGGCGGAGCGGTCCCCCCACGGGGGGAACCCAGGGGGGAGTGACGAGGCTGGGGGCGACACCCCTCAACCTGTCACTGGGCAAGCCTGGAGGAGGGACCGGCTGAGGGACCTCCTGGGCCTTTTCCTCCCTGCTTCCTGTTAGAGGAAGCCGCAGGCTTGGCTTTGGGATGCCAAGTGCGAGCCTGCTGGCCCTGATGCTGGTGTTGTTGGGCCGGACGTGCCACAGGCACAGAAGGGCGAAAGGACTTATGTTGCTGATGACGGCCCTTGTCCTTCTGGGCGGAGGTGACTGAGTCCAGGGTAGCATTGGACTTTTCAATCCGCTGGAGGTGGCCTTCCACTCCAGGGCCGAACAGGTCAGTCCCCAAGAAGGGGACGTCTGCCAATTTACACTGGATATCTGCCGTGAAGGTGGATATCCTCAGCCATGCTCTGCTGCGCATGGCCACTGCGGCCGCAACTGATCTGGCACAGGAATCTCCAATGTCAGAGCCATTTGGAGCTGCTGTTTTGCCACCGCCCTTCCCTGGTCCTGCACCTGCTTGACTGTGGTCTGCAGGTCGGCCGGGAGATGACGAATCACCTCATCCAAGGAGCCCATGAGGGTGTGGGAGAAGTGTGCCATCAGCACGCCCGAGCTGGCCTGGCGGAGGCCTAGGGAGGACGCAGCATACACCTTTCGCCCAGCGTAGTCCAGCTTTTTGGACTCCTTGTCGAGGGGCTTATCCACATCCCTAGCGTTCCCGGAACGCCGGAAAACGCTATCGGTGACTAACCTCTCCGCAGGGGGTGCTCCGAAAAACCAGACAAGAGCTGGTAGGGACTGCATACTTCTGGCTATCCTGGCTGAAGATGCAGGGCAGGAAGCCGGCTGCTGCCAGAGCTGCAAGGCTGGGCCAACAATGGCTTCAACCACCGGAAAGGCCTCCGTGGGCGAATCCCCCCTCGGTCCAGTATCTCCATCGGGATACATGGCCCACTTGGACACGGGCTCGAGCTGCATCCTGGTGGACTCCGACATGAGCCGAAGCAGACCCATAAACGACGATGGGCTCTCGTCTATCGACTGCCCCCCGGAAGACTCCAGATCAAGGGGCCTGGAAAACAGGGAGGAGTCGTCGAACTCCAAGGAGTCCGCGAAGAGCTGCCTGGGGCCTGAGCCACCCTCCATCTGCCGAGGATGGCAGTGAGTGAGGGTGACCGACAACCTGTGGGGCAGACCCTGACCCGACCGAGAGCCCTTGGTCGGCGCCCCCGATTTCGGTTGTGGAGGCGGAGGTTCCACCACAATCGGTGGGGCAGCTGGTATCAGCCGAACAACCGGCCCAGGCTTGGGCACCTCGACTACAGCGAGGGGTTGTTTCGGCCTTTCGGGTGACAGCCACTTGATAGCCGGGGAAGGCGACGAATTGTTCCCGGACAAAAGTAACTACTGCCACATTAAGTCCTCGTAGCGTCGATGCAATTTGCGCCGAAGCCTCTCCTCTTCTGAGGAGGAAGACGAGGAAGAGCGGTGCCACCACTTACCTCGGTGCCGAGACCGAGACCGCCGATGTCGGCAGGATCGACTGGACCGAGATGAGGTCCAAGACCAAGACCATCGGTGTTTCCGAGGTCGGGTCTTCGGAAAGGGCGGGGGACACCCACTCTTCCCTCGGCTCAGGAGCCTTGACCGGGGACTCCGGCACAGGAGGCGCAAGCAAGTCCTCGGTCTCCACCGGTGGAACCGGTGAAGAAGGACTGTCGGCTTCACCAGATGACAGTCCATCTGATGGGTCGAGAAACATCTCGACCGCGTTGACGGGTGTCTCGGCCGGCAGACCTGACAGGAACACCGTGAAGCCAGCAGCCTTAGCCGCAACTTCGACCGAAGTCGAGTGTAGACTATCCGGGGAAGGGGACCGCTCCCACGAACGCCGACGGTGGGACTTACCTTTCGAGTCCTTCTTTTTAGACCGAGAAGAGTGTCCTGATGGCCCCTCTCCCTTTGTGGAAAGGGACTGGCAAAGCTCCTTAAAAGAAGCTGTGTAGGAGGATCCCAGAGAGAGCGGGACAAATGCCGCGACCGAGGAAGATGGGGATGTAGCCTGGGCCACCTCCTCCTCAAGCGCAATCATCTGCTCGAGTTGCTCAGCTGAGCCAGCCACCGTGGACACCGACCAACTGGCCTCCTTGGACTTCACTGGCAGGTAGCGCTTCTCGGGGCACCCAAGCTGTAACCGGGCAGCGCGGTCTTCTAGGACGTTGGCCGAAAACTATCTACATAACTTGCAGGCCTGCGGGTCATGATCTAGGCTGAGGCAGTAGACACATGTGGAGTGCGGGTCTGTCCTGGACATTTTCTGCCGCATGGGCACCACCGAAATCCAGGAGTTGATTTGTCCATTGCAGCCGCAAGGGAGTAATTTGACCAAAGTCTTGAAAACTTTAGAACTATTTTCGGGCGAGTAGTGGTCCCTAGGATACCTCGGGGGGTAATGAGGAACAGTCCGGGGTCTAGAATAAATTCCCAGCGTCAGGGGGATTGACGGAGGGGGGACCACCGTCGGACCCACCGTCGTATAAATCGGTGGCGGCTCAAGGCGTCGGGATAGCCAACGTCTGAGGCACCGACATCAGGACTGGCACCATCCGATCGAGCGCTGGAAAAGGATCTGGCATCAAAGGGCCAGCGTCAGGACCAGACAAAGGGGACCTGACGGAGGGACCATGTCTGGCACAGGAGTTGAAGGCTGGGGCAGATGACTGGGCCCTGGCTCTGAAGTTGTTGTCAGAGGTTCCGGCATAGGGTGAGGGTTCGCCAAATCCGACAGTGGGATCGGGACCGGGATAGTCGCCGGATCTGGAGGGATCCCACCCAATGGGAGAGGAGGGGCCTCCACCGTTAGGCCTGATGGCTGAGGAGGGGGCCTCCTTCCCAGTGACCTAGTCAGGGGAGTGTGGAACTGATCCAGAGGAATGGTCTTCGATGTCGAGGGGCTCCACACTGTCCTCGCCTGAAGTACCTGCCTGAGAAGGGGAGGGTTCTGGCAGGGGAGAAGACGGGCAGTCTCCCCCTGGTTCGTCCGGACATCGGGTGAGGCGCTGTTAGGCCCCGACGGGAGAACCATGCCTGACAGGCCACCGGAGATGGGCATCTCACCAGATGGAGCTGGGCGGCCGAGGGAGGAGCCTCCGGCCAACTTATCGGCTGCAGCCGGGTGGGTCCCCAAAGTCTAGGGAGCTGACTTATCAGCAGGCGGGCGGTCCCCTGAGGAGCCAGGGGCCGACTTAGCAGCAGTAGCGGTGCGGCCGTCGGAAGAGCCGAGGGACGACTTACCCATGGAAGTTTTGTCTGACTTCCCGTCAGAAGTCTTCACTATAGGCAGTGGCTGAGATTTCTCCTTTCGGTGCTCTTTCTTTGAGGAAGATTGCCCTGAAGAGGACTCGCGGATCCGGTCCATTTGCTTTTCTAACAAAGCAAGACAGACTTTTAAAAGATGGGCCTCCAAAGCCTGCTGTCTCCACTTTCTGGCGGCCTGGTTAAAAGGCTGGCACTCCTGGCAGGATAAGACAGGGTGGTCTGGGCCCAGGCAGATCACGCACTTAAGGTGGCTGTCCTTGTGGGGTATTTGTGCACCGCAGGATGAACACTTTTTCTTAGGTGAAGACATAAGCAAGAATTTGAGAAAATGGAAAAAAAGGCGAGGGAAGAATCTGATACAAGAACTATTCAAAACGATCGCTAATGGAAGTCTGCAACGCTGACTGACACAAGGCAACAGCGGGGAAAGACCTGGAGGGTGGGCCAGGACCGCCCACTACATACAGTCACGCATGAGCGTCGAGTCACGTGTGATCAGGTTCAAGTCCACAGTCAGGTATTGCTAGAAATGTCTGCCATGCGGCCCAGACACCAGATGGCACTAGCCCTACATGTAATAGCCTACTGAAGGAACCCTCTCGAAGTAAGATCTAGCAGAAATAAAAGTCCAAACTGAGACTGTACAGCCGGAACAAGTGATGGAAGAAAAACAAGCAGGGACAGAACCTGAAAGCATGTCTGCGTTCTTCAAGGCATGGGCTATACAACAAAGAGCAGGTATTAAAAGGGGAGGCCAGACAAGAATCCTGCGGAGATGTGTCAAGAATAAGCACAATCACCAAACAGATGTCTGACAGAAATGCACTTAACAGAGACACTATCAAGTGATTGAGATATGACTTTTGGGTAGTGAAGGAAATGATGCAGAAGGTGAAAACCTTTACAGAACTGGTGAACTAGTACACAGAAGTTCCCCAACAACCAACAGAAGAACCTCGACCGCAGAGGGTAGTTGGTCCAGGAGGTTGGCAGGTGGTTAGGAGGGGCAAATCGGGTGCCCCATCACTCTCTGCTCTCCAACATATTACCTCCAAAAAACATATAAACACTACAAACCGGTATCTGCCTCTATCTCTGAAATCAAACAAAGGGGCAGAGGACACGGCAGAGCAGGACACTGCAGCACAGGAGCTAACACAACAAAACTCACCCAAATCAGGAACCAAAACAAAAAAATCAAAAAGGAATTCAAAAACACTTCTGATCATAGGAGACTCCATGATTCGGGGAGTTGATACCCATCTCCAGCCAGAGATAATGGTTAGATGTCTCCCAGGTACATCAGAGTGAACAGACACTGACCGCATTGCTAAAATTGTTCACAAAGCAGGAGAAAACATTAATGTCCCGGTACACACAGGGAATAATGATCTCGCCAGCCGGTCAGTTGTGGAGACCAAGGAACACCTGACCAGGCTGGGTGACAAACTATCATCCATTTCGTCCGGCATCTCCTTCTCTGAGATCCTGCCAGTCTGGGAGAGGGGGGCCAGATGGACGGAAGGTCAGAGAAGGGGAGCTAAACATGTGGATCAAAGGCTGGTGCCAGGAAAAAGAACCCAGATTTGTAGGGAACTGGCAACAGTTCTGGGAGCGAAGGTTCTTTTAATTTGATGGACTGCATCTGACTAAGGAGGGAGTCAGTGCATTGGGGCAGAAGTCTGATGCTTTTGCAGAATATTTAAACTAGCAAATGGGGAGAGGGGTGTAGCACCCCATACGTCGAATGGGACAAACAACCCTCCCCCCTCAGCTAGTGGTCAAACAGGGATTCAGCATGTTTGCAGGTTCATTTGCATCACCAGGTAAGAAAAAAGGTCTGTCTCCCCATACGATGCACAGGGGAAATGCCAAACCTCACCCAACAACTAACACACCAAAATCTGGCCAATGGAAAATCATGTACACAAATGCTCACAGCCTGGGAAATAAGATCCCAGACCTGCAGTAAATAATGTCAGAGGCTAAACTGGACATAGTAGCAAATAGTGAGATGTGATTTACCAGTAACCACACTTGGGAGCCTTCAGTACCTGGCTATGTACTGTTCAGAAGAGACCGAGGTGCAAAAGGAGTGGGGGGAGGGTGGGTGGAGTTGCCCTGTATGTCAATGAAAATATCAAATCTACAGAAATTCAGAATACACATAAGGAGCCAGAAGAACTGTGGGTCACCCTGGAAACAGGAAATGGGACAGTCATAAGAACTGGGGTTGTCTACAGGCCCCCAGACCAGGGGGAGGACATAGACACATTACTGTTAGAAGATGTACAAAACATGTCAGCTAAAGGGGAGGTTCTGATAATGGGAGACTTCAACATGCCAGATACAGATTGGTCAATACCAGCAGGAACATCTGCCAGAACTAGACACATGGTGGATTCCCTGCAGGGGGAGGGCCTCAAACAACTGGTACAACAACCCACAAGAGACACGGCTATCCTAGATCTAGCACTGACTAACAGGGAAGGGATCACAGATCTCCAGGTAGAAGGTCACCTGGGTGCCAGTGACCATCACATGGTATGGTTCAATTTGGCCACTACATCTAGATCATCCCATTCCAAGGCAAAAATATGGGACTTCAGAGGAGCTGACTTTGATAAGATGGCCAACAGAGTTTAGCTAGTCCTGGGAAAAAGAAACACAGGTGAGGGGGTACAGGCAAAGTGGGCAAGCATTAAGGATGCAATACTTGAAGCAACATCCCATTGTGTTAGACAGAAAAGGAAGTGCAAAAGAAGGAAACCACTTTGGTTCTCAAACACAGTAGCAGAAAAGGTCAGAGCCAAAAGGCTGGCCTTCAGGAAATATAAGGGAACACAGCGGGATGAAGATAGGGAGGCAAACCAAACTGCCCTAAGGGAAGCAGGGAAGGCAGTAAGGCAGGCAAAGTCCCAAATTGAGGAAACACTAGCACGAACAGTAAAAGAAGGTGACAAGACTTTCTACAGATACATTAGTGAAAGGAGAAAGTCCAGAGGCGGTATTGCTAAGCTCAAAGGAGAAAAGGGGCATGTGAGGAGGAGGACCCTGTGAGCATCTATCCTAAATAGATACTTTGCTCCAGATTTACTGAAGAGAAGGTAGGGCAGGGTCCACAGCTCAGCACCATGGACACAGGGGGAAGGAGGTGAGCACTATTCCCTTCACAAAAGAAAGGGTCCTACAAGAGCTCGCTAAGCTCAGGGGTGGACAAGGAATGGGATCTGATGGCATACATCCCAGGATACTTAAGGAGCTAAGGGTGGAACTAGCAGAGCCATTAGCAGAACTGTTTAGTGAGTCTCTGAGCACAGGAGAGGTCCCAAAGACTGAAGAAGGGCTCATGTGATCCTGCTCCACAAGAGTGGTAGCAGGGAGGAGGCAGGGAACTACAGACCAGTCAGTCTTACCTCAGTAGTGGGCAAGATTATGGAGGCACTCCTTAAGGAAAGGATAGCGCAACACCTGGAATCCATAGTGGCACAGGATCCAAGACAGCATGGGTTTACAAAAGGAAGGTCCTGTCAAACTAATCTCATAGATTTCTTTGACTGGGTAACCAGAGTGGTGGACCAAGGGGGACCAGCTGATGTCGCCTACCTTGACTTCACAAGGCTTCGACACTGTTCACATAGAAGATTGATAAATAAGCTGGGTAGGCTCGGTGGGTGAAGTTGGTCAACTGGTGTGGCAATCCCTCTTACGACTTGTGATACCCTACTAATACACCCTAACACCCCTAGCCTTTACCTACTGCTTTAGAGGTCTGCTTGGATGATTTAGGTCATCAGTGATGATGATGCCCAAGTCTCTTTCTTCCTTTGTGACTGCTAGCAACTCCCTCCCAGCCTATAAGTGGCTTCAGGTTTCTCTTCCCTATGTGCATGATTTTGCACTTCTTTGCATTAAATCCCAGTTGCCATTCTTCTGACCATTTTGCTAGTTTATCCAGATCTCTTCTCATTCTGCCCACCCCATCTGGATCATCTACTCTGTTGCAGATCTTGGTGTCATCTGCAAACAGACAAGCCTTACCCTCTAGTCCATCCGCGAGGTCACTAATGAAGATGTTGAATAGGACTGGCCCGGACTGATCCCTGAGGTACCCACTTGTGACTTGCATCTCTTCTGACTGTATAACATTTACTACCACTCTCTGTTTCTGCCAGTCCAACCAGTTTGCCACCCAGTTGACCAACTTCTGACCCACCCGAGCCTACCTAGCTTATTTATCAATCTTCTATGTGGAACAGTGTCAAAGCTTTGCTGAAGTCAAGGTAGGCGACATCAACTGCTCCCCTTGGTCCACCACTCTGGTTACCCAGTCAAAGAAATCTATGAGATTAGTTTGACAGGACCTTCCTTTGTAAACCCATGCTGTCTTGGATCCTGTGCCCTATGGATTCAGGTGTTGCACTATCCTTTCCTTAAGGAGTGCCTCCATAATCTTGCCCACTACTGAGGTAAGACTGACTGGTCTGTAGTTCCCGCCTCCTCCCTGCTACCACTCTTGTGGAGCGGGATCACATGAACCCTTCTCCAGTCTTCTGGGACCTCTCCTGTGCTCAGAGACTCACTAAACAATTCTGCTAATGGCTCTGCTAGTTCCTCCTTTAGCTCCTTAAGTACCCTGGGATGCATGCCATCAGGTCCCATTGCCTTATCCACCCTGAGCTTAGCAAGCTCTTAGGACCCTTTCTTTTGTGAAGGGAGTAGTGCTCACCTCCCTCCCCTGTGTCCATGATGCTGAGCTGTGGGCCCTGCCCTACCTTCTCTTCAGTAAATACTGAGCAAAGTATCTATTTAGGATAGATGCCTTTACAGGGTCCTCCTCCTCACATGCTCCCTTTTCTCCATTAAGCACAATACCCCTCTGGACTTTCTCCTTTCACTAATGTATCTATAGAAAGTCTTGTCACCTTCTTTACTGTTCGTGCTAGTGTTTCCTCAGTTTGGGACTTTGCCTGCCTTACTGCCTTCCCTGCTCCCTTAGGGCAGTTTGGTATGCCTCCTCATCTTCATCCCACTGTGTTCCCTTATATTTCCTGAAGGCCAGCCTTTTGGCTCTGACCTTTTCTGCTACTGTATTTGAGAACCAAAGTGGTTTCCTTCTTCTTTTGCACTTCCTTTTCTGTCTAACACAATGGGATGTTGCGTCAAGTATTGTATCCTTAATGCTTGCCCACTTTGCCTGTAACTCCTCACCTCTGTTTCTTTTTGCCAGGGCTAGCTTAACTCTGTTGGCCATCTTATCAAAGTCAGCTCCTCTGAAGTCCCATATTTTTGCCTTGGAATGGGATGATTTAGATGTAGTAGCCAAATTGAACCATACCATGTG
This sequence comes from Neoceratodus forsteri, assembly GCA_016271365.2. Classification (NCBI taxonomy): domain Eukaryota; kingdom Metazoa; phylum Chordata; order Ceratodontiformes; family Ceratodontidae; genus Neoceratodus; species Neoceratodus forsteri. The sequence continues at coordinate 263,309,390 of CM057451.1, read as the reverse complement.
ATGGTCACTGGCCCCCAGGTGACCTTCTACCTGGAGATCTGTGATCCCTTCTATGTTAGTCAGTACTAGATCTAGGATAGCCCTGTCTCTTGTGGGTTGCTGTACCAGTTGTTTGAGGCCCTCCTGCAGGAATCCACTATGAGTCTAGTTCTGGCAGATGTTCCTGCTGGTATTGACCAATCTGTATCTGGCTTTGTTGAAGTCTCCCATTATCAGAACCTCCCTTTAGCTGTCATGTTTTGTATATCTTCTAACAGTAATGTGTCTATGTCCTCCCTCTGGTCTGGGGGCCTGTAGACAACCCCAGTTCTTATGGCTGTCCCATTTCCTGTTTCCAGGGTGACCCACAGTTCTTCTGGCTCTTATGTGTATTCTGAATTTCTGTAGCTTTGATATTTTCATTAACATACAGGACCCACTCCCCCCCTTTTTGCACCCGGTCTCTTCTGAACAATACATAGCCAGGTACTGAAGTCTCCCAGTGTGGTTACTGGTAAACCACGCTCTCACTAATTGCTACTATGTCCAGTTTAGCCTCTGACATTATTGCCTGCAGGTCTGGGATCTTATTTCCCAGGCTGTGAGCATTTGTGTACATGATTTTCCATTGGCCAGATTTTGGTGTGTTAGTTGTTGGGTGAAGTTTGGCATTACCTGTGCATCGTATGGGGAGACAAACCTTTTTCTTACCTGGTGATGCAAATGAATGGCAAACACGCTGAATTCCTGTTTGACCACTAGCTGAGGGTGGAGGTGTTCTTCCCATTCGACATATGGGGTGCTGCACCCTCTCCCATTTGATGGTTAAATATTCTGCAAAGACGCCAAACTTGCCCCAATGCACTGACTCTCTTTAGTCAGATGCAGTCCATCAAATTTAAAGAACTTTCGCTCCCAGAACTGTTGCCAGTTCCTACAAATCTGTGTCCTTTCTCCTGGCACCAGTCCTTGAGCCACGTGTTTAGCCCCCTATCTCCCCTTCTCTGACCTTCCGTCCATCTGCTCCCTTCTCCCAGACTGGCAGGATCTCAGAGAAGGAGATGCTGGACGAAATAGATGATAGTTTGTCACCCAGCTTAGTCAGGTGTTCCTTGGTCTCCACAACTGACCGGCTGGCGAGATCATTAGTCCCTATGTGTACTAGGACATCAATGTTTTCTCCTGCTTTGTGAACAATTTTAGCAATGCGTCAGTGTCTGTCCATGCTGATGTACCTGGAGACATCTGACCATCACCCTGGCTGGAGATGGGTATCAACTCCCAGATCATGGAGTCTCCTATGATCAGAAGTTTTTGGATTTCCTTTGTGCTTGTTTAGTTTTGGTTCCTGATTTGGGTGAGTATTGTTGTGTAGCTCCTGTGCTGCAGTGTCCTGCTCTGCAGTGTCTTCTGCCTCTTTATTTGATTTCAGAGATAGAGGCAGATACCTGTTTGTAGTGTTTATATGGTTTTTGGAGGTAATGTGTTGGAGAGCAGAGAGTGATGGGGCACCTGATTTGCTCCTCCTAACCACCTGCCAACCTCCTGGACCAACTACCCTCTGCGGTCGAGGTTTTTCTGTTGGATGCTGGGGAAATGGCGGGTGGTTCTTATAATGTATTTCCTCTTCAATATGAAATTTAGGCGTGCAATCTCTGCCCATGCTGCCCGGAGCTGAGACCTAAGATCTCCAAAGGCCCAGCATGTAGGACAGTGTCCTAAATCCTGTAAGACTGTCCTTCTGAAAATTGTTCCACAGTACCTGCAGTTAATGAAATCCATTCCAAATAAGTTGCTGGGTTTGTAACCTAGTCAGAGTAATTAGAAGGAAAAAAGGAAAAAATGCAAGTAATGGTTTAATTGTGCTTTGTTTAACTTGTTATAACAAGTTAAATTACTAGTGCCCCTGTAAATGAGATCACCTTGGAGGCCCACTGATCCGCCTCCTTCCGCTCTGCCACAGGAAATGTCACAACTGTGGTACCCTATAAAAGGAGTGTAGCGTGGGGTGGTTGGGGATGGGGTGGGTGGCTGGGCCCTTCCCCTGCCTAAAAAGAAGAACCACGGACGAAAAGAACAAGGAGGTAAGAGCAGAAACAATCAGTCAACAACAAATGCAGTAACCTGAAAGCTTATCCTAATGTTAGATAAAACTGTAAAACCTGTAAAGCACCACCTGTAATAATTTCAGAGAAGATATACCCTGTAAGAAACACTTTGCTCCAGAGAAAATAAAGCAGTAACAGAAGATATACCTTGCAAAGACAATTTGAATCAGAAGATTACAGCAGTAATCTGTTAGCACAACCTGTAGGCACACCTTGTAATAATGCAGAAAAAGGTATACCAGCAACAACAATTTGAATCAGAGAGAAAATAAAGCAATGAAATGTTAGCAACAAACAGTAGCAATCCCTGTGAGTAAAAATAAAAACACCACCACACAGTAAATCTGCTTAGCCAAACTAAGTCTTAATCCTTCTCCTTGCTCTGGTAAGTTTCTCTACTCTGCCTTTCAAGCAGTCTTAGAAGGAAAGAGCTCAGGTGAAGCTTAGGTGCCTTGGCCAGCAAACCAAGTCTTCTACCCAAGATATAAACTAACCTGACTTTTAACCCTTCTTTCTGTTGAAAGTACTGACAGTTTGCCAGCTCCACCCCACATACACACCTAATCCTTTGGAAGAGATGTGGGAGGAAAAGCAATTAGCTCCTTCAATGTGAGAGGAGACTGAAACACCTCTGAGACAACAAACCTTTTCAACAAACAAGAATAAAATAAAACACAGTGTCAAACAGTAATTTTGCTTAGCCCAATGATAAAAAGTCACAAAAATGTAAGCTCCACCTGTAATACAGTAATTTCAGAGAAGATATACCCTGTAAGAAACACTTTGCTCCAGAGAAAAATAAAGCAGTAACAGAAGATATACCTTGCAAAAGACAATTTGAATCAGAAGATTACAGCAGTAATCTGTTAGCACACACCTGTAGGCACACCTTGTAATAATGCAGAAGAAGGTATACCAGCAACAACAATTTGAATCAGAGAGAAAATAAAGCAATGAAATGTTAGCAACAAACAGTAGCAATCCCTGTGAGTGAAAAATAAAAACACCACCACACAGTAAATCTGCTTAGCCAAACTAAGTCTTAATCCTTCTCCCTTGCTCTGGTAGGTTTCTCTACTCTGCCTTTCAAGCAGTCTTAGAAGGAAAGAGCTCAGGTGAAGCTAGGTGCCTTGGCCAGCAAACCAAGTCTTCTACCTCTTATGACCAGAGAGTCGGCCTGAGGATGCTGGGTCAAGTACTGGTCTTCTCTTGGAGCCTTGTACAAGCAGTTAGCTTTCTTAAGCATCGCCGGGAGCGAATGTGGACGCTTCCACGCTGCCTTGGTGACGTCCACGAAAGTGTCTACCAAGGGTGGCACCACCATAGGCTTGGGGTCCTTCTGCCGAAAATACTTCGCGAGGCGTAGCCTTCGGGTCTAACTCTTCCGCATCCCATCCCATGTTCTCCTGGATGTGTCTCATGATATCCGAGAACGAAGGGTCATCGGAGGAGACTTTGGCAGCTCACGTGGGTATGGAGAAGGGATGGAGAGGGGAGATGGGGATCTGGATGTAGAAAACTCTGATCCCGTGTCCTCCGTCGAAGGCGAACAGCGGCGTCTTCCAGGTCTCTTGGGACTGGGTGACCTAGAAGAGGATCTGGACGGAGGTCTCCTTTTATCGAGTCTCCCCCTTGGAGGGGTCCTGGGCTCCCGGGGAGGAGGTAACCGGCCTGCAGACCCAGAAGGAATTAGGGGGCGCAGGAACCGGAGGAGCAACCGGTGTAGGAGGAGGAGGAAACGGAGGTGGAGTGGGGACCACGTCCTTTTTGATGGTATCCCACCAGTAAGTGAAAAGCTCCTTCACCTCTGAAAAGGAAAGGCCCGACGACGGTCCAGGCGCCGGTGGACGGTCGTCGGGGCCCGGCGTCGGCTCCACAGGGGGCTCGGGTTGCGGCGAGGGTTCCCTGGGAGTCTCAACAGGACCGGGCTCGCCCGTCTGGTCCTCAGCCTGGGTTAACTCCTCCTCAGTGATGGTCTCCTGACCGACATCGGTCGGAGGCGTCGGGGTCCTGTTCTCAACTGGAGCGGGCGCCGTTCCCCCTACTGGCATCCGGTGATGAGTAGGCCTGGCCGGCGATGGCCTTCTGGCAGACAACGGCTCTGGGGACCTGTGGCGAGAGGCCGACGTCGGACGAACCGGCGTCGGGTCCTGCGGCCTCTTGAGTGAGGTGAGCTCCTTGGTTTTCCGAGGAGGCAAGGAAGCAGACCTGACGTCGGGTTCCGAATGGCGGGAACCCGACTTGTGGTGATGGTGGCGATCCCCCGACTTAGCCAGGGCCTTGGAGGATGAGGAAGGCCTGGGAGTCTTGGCCTGAGAAGAGGAAGAAGATTTTCTCACCGCAGCGGGGGGAGGCTGAGAGCTGGCCCGGGAAGGAGAGCAGTCGGACCTGGAGCCAGAGCTGCGCGAGTCGGAGGCCCTAGAAGGGGACCTGGAAAGGGCCTTCTCTCTGTGCTTCTCAGCATGTTTGCGGGCCTTCTGCGATGAATCCCCCTTGGAAGCCATGGACTTAAGTTGCTCCTCTAACAGGAACGCCTGTAGGGCCTTCTGGTGACGGATCCGGGTTCTGCTGTTGAACCCCTGGCAAAAAGAGCAGGACCGGGTGTCGTGGTCTGGGCCTAGGCACCGGACACAGGCCAAGTGTGGATCTTTAAATGGGATCTGCTTGCCACAGGCGCACTTCAAGGAGTGACCGGAGATCGGGGAGGACATCAGAGAGAAAACTGAACTCGGAGAACAAATTTCCCGTAGGAAAGCACTTTACCACGCATCGCGTGCTAGAAACCGAACCGAAGGGTCGAGACATGCAAGTCTATGGCGGGAAAGAACTGGTGAATCTGACGGGACCGCCCTCTTATGTACTACGCCTGACGTCGGAGGCGGGACCGACGCCGGGGGCGGTCCCCGCTGAAGAGAGCTAGCTAGAATTTTTCCGTGGGGTCCTGACGCCTGCCAGCTTCAGTCCTAATGGTGTAACCTGCTGCAAGAGCTGTGTCTCGAAGTAAGATTGGGCAGACTGGATGGGCCTTGCGGTCCTTATCTGCCTCAACGTCAACTTCTAATGATAGACAGAGGCGAGCAGAGATACCCAGGGGTAACCAAATAATCCACCAAAGGCTGTACTTTGAGTCCACCAGGAAAAGCAAGCCCCTGAACAAGTCAGACAAAGTCAAGAGGTGAGGAGAGGCCCCATCTGTTGCAGACAGGGTTGAGAAAGCGTCCAGTTGAAGCACAGAGAACCAGTTCAGAGCTGTCATACCCAAGATGGAGATGAAGCATTTGAACTTCCTGCGTTTCCCTAGGGTGCTAGCTTGTTAATCTAGAATCGGAGATGGAGGACCATCTGGTGTTGTGTCATGGAGGATCAGGAGTGAGTGGTTCAAAGACTACCAAGGAAGAGGTGCTTGATCATGGTGGAGAAGAAGGGACACCGCAAGACACAGATCATGTGATACTATAGATCATACTAAGGAACATAAGGTGCAAAAAGACAGTCAGCCCATGATCAGAGATGGAGGCATGGCCCCTGTATTAGAGTGGTTGAAAGGTGAGGAATAAGCCTGTGAAACAGCTGAAGAGATCGATCTTTCTGCTAAACCAGGGATTCCCTGGAGATTCAGAGACTGGGGTGTGCTACAAAATGGGGATACACATTTTTGCAGGTTATACCAGCATGTGAAAAGTATTGATGGTGTACTTGTTGGTAACTGGGGTGGTTAACAGAGCCCATCCCCATTATACTGTCAGTAAAAGGGGTACTATTCAGATTACATCCAATCCCTAGGTTAAACAACATAAAGAGCAGACAGTAGTTCCCAGCAAATGTCGGATGCAGGTGATGCAGTAGGCACACACTGATCACTATGGGAGGCATTTAAGTATGAGGGAAACCTTGGCAAACCTTCTTCCACACTTTTACTGTCCATGAGTCTACAGGCATGTAGTAACCTACTGTAGATCCTGCAAAGCCTGCCAATTAATCTTGGCTGTAGTCCCCAAAGAAAAGGCTGTGGCTACCCTGCAGAAAAAACCTTAAGGCCCACAAAAGAAGACCACATGGGGAAAGAGTGGCATTCTGGGAAACAAGTATGCTTCCTCCAGGGCTGGGAGAGACATAAAGAAAACAGATAATCGGGTAACAAACAGTGTAATGGTTTTGCTGCAATGTTAATGGCTAAACTAATACATTGGAAACATTACAACTGAGAATTCTAAAGGTTAAAAAAAGAAAGAATGGGTTCAAACTTAACTGTTGGCTGTACTGGTTGTTACGGAAAAAGGGGATACTGCATATCCGCAGAACTGTAACGGTTATAAGGTAATGTTAGAGAATTAAATGAAACTAGTGCACACCTGTTTTAATACAGGAACCCTCTTAACGATGGGATATATGATAGGGTTGAATAAGACACTGTTCCATTTGTTATGTAAAAAGAGTTAAAAGGAAAGGATAGTACAATTACATAAGAACTTACCGTAATAGTAGATCTTCGAGAGAAGCTCCTGCAGCAGGCCACACAGGTAGGACTAAGCCATCAGGCACCAGAACCAAATAAATATCTAGCCAGCAGCCTACCATGGGGTAATCGCCCACCGCCATCAGCCACGGACATCAGCCTATCCTATAAAGGAGGGCAGTCCCCCACACCTACCTCAGTTCTCCCGCCGATGACCCCAAGTGGGCAGTGAATGGAGAACAGAGGACGTTCCCAAGAGCCAAAAAAGAAAGGAAAAAGCAGTGCGAGAGAAACAAAGAACAGCTGGGGGAAGGAAAGGGGGAAAGCAGGGCCTGCTGTAAGAGCTTGTCTCAAAGATCTACTGTTACCTTAAGTTCTTACGTAACTGTAGTATCTTATTTCAAAGAAGGCTCATGCAGCAAGCCACACCGATAGGAATGAGTCCCAAGCAGTTCTGGACATAACCAGAAGAACAACACCGGGCTCCCCGGTCAGATCAGATAAGCAGCCAAGAGCTCAGGAGAGAAGGCCCTTAAGTACTGCTATGCCAAAATTGGCACTGCACCTCATGTCCAGACTGTAATGCTTGGTGAAGGTGTGGACAGAACTCCAGGTGGCAGTTACACAGATATCCATAAAAGTCACATTTCAGAAACAAGCCACGGAGGCAGCCATATCCCTGGTGGAATGGCCCTTAACCATTCCCGGAAGGGTCTTGTTGTACTTGGGGTAGCAATAAGCAATGTAATTCGCTACCCATTTAGACAAACACTGTTTGGAAACAGAATCTCCCTCTCTCTTGGGGGTGAATGAGACAAACAACTGATCAGTCTTCCTCAAAGACTTGGTGCGGTTCGTATGGTACTGCAAAATCCTATGTACATTCAAAGTATTGAGCAAAGATTCCCCCTGACCTCTGACACAACCTTGGGCTGAAACTCTGGATTAGTATGCAAAGACACCCCATTTTTGTGAAAAAACAAATAAGGCTCCTTACACATAAGTACCTGAAGTGCAGAAATTGATCGAGCAGAAGTAACAGCAACTAAAATGTGTGCTTTCCACGGCACAAAGCGCAGATCGCAACTTGCGGCCAGTTCAAAGGGAGGTAAAGTGAGTTTCTCCAACGTGAAATTGAGGTCCCATGGAGGGTTCTGGATCCCAAATGGGAGGTTTCAAATGCAAAATGCCCTGCAGGAAGGTGTGGGACACTGCAAGCTGAGCAACAGCTTTGCCCTAGATAGGTGCGTGGCAGATAGACATGGCAGAAAGATGCACCTGGAGCGAGAAGTACCCTAAGCCGGAGTCCAAAAGGGAAAGAAGGTACTCCAACACTTGAGTTATCGGGCAGGTGAAAGGATTCAAATGGCGAGCAGCAGCCCAAAAGGCGAAACACTTCCATTTCATTGCATATGTGGCTCTGGTGGAGGGTTTCCCAGTAGACACCAGGTTGCCTGCGACTCTGGTGGACACCCTGAAAAGGGCGATAGCTAGTTCCACAGGAGCCATGCACTGAGATGCAGGGACTTGAGGTCCAGATGAACGAGGGTGCCCTGGTCCTGGGAGAGCAAGCTGGTGCACAGGAGCAAGGGGTACTGGAGTTTCCACCGCCAGCTGTTGCAGCAAAGGGAACCAAATCTGACCCAGCCAGAAGGGAGCTATGAGACTCATCTCCATCCCATCCCTTCCCACTGGAGCTTAAGCAGAACCCTCTGTAGGAGCGGGAAGGGAGGAAAGGTGTACAGAAACCTCCCCTTCCAGGAGAGGAACAATATGTCTAACCAAAAAACTCCAGGCCCGGGATCGAACAAGCAGAAAAGCGGCCATTTTGCGTTGAGAGGGGATGCAAACAGGTCAAAATCTGGATGACCCCACCTGTTGAAAAGATCTTCGACAACCGAAGTTAGAAGCTTCCACTTGTGAGCCCGCGACCTGGAGTGGCTAAGACTGTCAACCAAGACGTTTTGGATGCCTGGAACATGTACGGCTGAAAGCTCCAGACCATGTTTGATGGCACAATACCAGACTCTAATCACCTCCCAACACGGGGTAAGAATGAGACCACCCCCCCTTGTCGATGTAATACGCCAGACACATGTTGACCGTCTGCACTAGCAGCGGACTGGGGAGGAGATGAGGCTGAAAGGCCTGCAGAGTATAAAGGACCGCTCACATCTCCAGGACGTTGATATAGAGATCCTGTTCCAATTCCGTCCAGGTGCACTGGGTCTAGTGGTTGGCCAGATGAGCACCCCATCCCAGGCCAGATGCATCTGTCATAAGAATCTGACGGGGGGGGGGGCATCGAGATCTGAAAAGACTCCCCGAAGAAAGTTGGCCAACTCCAGCCACCACGAGAGAACTTTCCGGACCGGGTCAGAGACCAGGACTGACTGGTTGAGGACATCTGTGTGTTAGTCCCACTGGACCCTTAACGTCCACTGAGGAACCTTCATATGCAGGCGGGCCAGGGAAACAGTGGCAATGGCTGCTGCCATGTGGCCCAGAAGGTGCAGGAAAACCCTAGCGGGGACCTGGCGACTGGAGGAAACCAGACAGGCCTGCTCCATCAGTCGCTCCACCCTATCCACGGGAAAAAAGGCCTTGCCCTGACTGGTGTCCAGGACTGCCCCTATGTACTGAAGGCACTGGCAAGGAGAGAGGAAGGACCTTGGCAGACTGACAGTGATCCCTAAGGCCTGAAGAAGACTGAACGTGTATTTCAGAATCTGAACAAGGCGGTCCCCGGAGGGGGTTGCTAGCAACCAGGGCTCGAAATAACCAGCTGTCCACCCGTCCCGGACAGCCGTTTTTCATTTGGGACAGCCGTTTTGTGAAGTCCGCCTGTCCCTTGGACAGGCGGTTTTGAATTGATGCAGCCAGACAGTATTGGGCAGTAGGACCCAGAGGCAGACGGGAGGTATCCGGACAATGTCATGTCAACATGACGCGTAGCTCCGCCCACTGAAAAGTGCAGCTCCACCCGCCCATTCAGTCCTCCCACTGAGGGTCAAGTGACTGCAGCTACTAGTGTCACCTGACCTCTCTGTGAGCGGGAAGACTAACGGGCGTGGAACGTACGCAGTTGGGTATCCTGACTCGCTCTCCTCACTTTCACTCTACCCTTTGCATGGTGAGGAGCTCAGCGAGTAGGAGAGCGAGTGCTGTGCTGCCTCGTATATCGGGGGCACGAATCAGCGCAGATGATTTCTTGTGCAGCAGCAATATAATACACAACAGCCCTTTTCAGGGCTCTGACCTTTTATCTTAATCAATATAAAAAAAAAATTGAAACTGATCTTGCTGTCTGGGCCGGGGGACAGACGGGAGGGGACCTAAGGAGGAGGAGGACAGGGAGAGGAGTGGGGACTTATTATTTTGTTTTGGAAACCACAACTGGAAATAAATAAGTTTTAAAGTGCTTCTCTGGTGACAGTTTAAAAAAAAAAATCAGTCACACAGGGCTCAGGACTCCATTGAGGGCTCTGTAGTGCAGTCTGCTGCAGAATCTCATAGTGGTGGAAAACAAACTATCCATACTCCACTGTATGTGCTGATTTGCAGAAAGTCAGACAGAGAGAAATAAAAATAAAACATTTTAATCAGGGCTTGGCAGTGAATAAGTTGAGTAAAAGACAGTGCCCCTATTACCATGAATATTGAGCATTAACCCCAGTGCCTCTGTTCAAATTAATCTGTGAGCAGCTCACTTCAGTCCACTTCTTTTATTCCACTGAGGTCAGTGCTCTCAAAGCGGGATTAAAAAAAGGCTTCTGGTCTGCTTTAACTTTGAAAAAAAAAAAAAAAAAGACTTCTGCCTTGAGGGGTCTGTGCAGCTCAGCTCTGTGTTGTATCGCCTTTTGTTGATCACTCAGTCATCAGATTAGACCTCCACTGTGTTTCTGTGCACTGCAATCTGCAAACAAAGTATAAGGGGAGGGAGGAAAATATTTTGGGGGGGGGGAACAACCAGAAAAACAAAAGATACGAAGAGTAAAACTAGGGAGGTTATCCCAGGGGTATTGTGGTGAGGTGAGAACTAAACGCTTGCCTAGAGTCTGTGTGTTGACTGAACTTCTGGTGGTGTGGGTAGGTGAGTTCAGGGAAGGGGAGAGGGAGTGAAAAAAAGAAAGCAGTCAGGCACTGTCAGAAGGAGACTGGAGTCAGTACTACTCTGTACTGTTGTACACCTGAATAAATTCTCTGTTAACCCACTCTCTCAAAAGATATGTGATCTGCAAGTGGTCCGATTCTGAATAAGAAAATATATATCTTGACTGCGCGAGTGTGCAGAGAGGTGAAGGCAAGGCTCTAAGCTTATTGTTCACTCAGCCTGTGTAAAGCCCTCCAAAGCTGTTAGCTACAGCTTGAACCTTGAAGATAGATACTAATGGACTGACTGTGCTACCTTAAACTAGCCCTGTCGGCCTGCTGTTGTGCTCTGCCAGTGGACTAACTGAATAAAAGTAAAATTGGGTGGCTGTGACAAGAAGGCACTGTCAAAGGGAGAGGAGAGGGGCTGAATTGAGCGACTCAGACTAAACAAGGAGTAAAACAAAACAACTTGTTTCTGGGGTTTTGTTTTGTGGATAAAAAGAAATTCTAAATTAAAGCAAGTATAAGGAGTGCCTGCAGTGCTTCTGCTTGAGAGATAAGGCCTCTGTGGATGTGGAGGAGGGAGAGGAGGAGGAGGACTAATAAAAAATACAGCGACTACTACTACTTAGCTAAGTAAACCAAAAAGGGGAAAACATGTCTTTGTTAAAGTTTGGCTTTAAAAATATTACAGGAAAGCCTTCAGTTTCAAGTCAAGAGGGAGGAGAAAGCTCGGGTTCCTCTATGTGTACTGCTTCTCCATTACTGATAGACTCAGTAGCACCAACTACTCACCCTGACCCCACCATTGTGGCCACTGCTGATATGCCAGCAACTCTCACTACTGGGACAAAAAGAAAAAGGGGGGTTCCAGGAGACCTGGAAGAAAAATAGGGAGTGGCTACTATATGAGCCTGATGTGGGTATGACCTGCTCATACTGCAAAAAATACTTAACGGAGACAAACACTTTCATGAGTGGCTGTAAGAGCATGAGACTTGAAAATGTACGTGCTCATGAACTCTCCAAACCTCATAAATTAGCCAATGAAAAAAATATTGTGTGTAACACTGAACCTTCCAACTTAGCAACTGAACGAGGAATAATACAAATGGAAAAAAATGAGGCGACACAAGTAGAACATTTGTTTAGAACAACTCTGTATTTGATTAATTCAGAACGCCCATTCACAGATTTCCCTGGCATCTTAGAATTACAACATGTAAATGGTACAAATGTCGGAGTCAGTTACAGAAATGACAAACAGGCAGCAACGTTCACACATTTTATTTCAGAATCAATAAGGATAAAAGATGCAAAACTGGTTAATAGTAACACTTTATCTCTGTCTTATGTGACTCAAGTACTGATGCCTCAGTAATAGAAGAGGAGGCAGTCTATATTAGGACAATGCAAAATTTCCATCCAGTTAACAAATTTGTTTCCTTCAGCCAGTCTCTATTCCAAATGGTGAAAGCATTTATAACTCAATAGATGATGCCTTAGAATTCACCTTGGACTGTAAAGACTGGAAAAGAAAAAATTGTTGCTTTTTGGATCTGATGGGGCACCCAGCCATGTTGCGTAAAGTGACTGGGGTGTTTGGCAGGATTTTGAAAGGCGTACCTTATTTGTTAGGGATTCAGTGCAGTGCCCTACGTTGGAGCTTGCTATAAAGCAATCAGCAACATCTATTCCATACATGAAAACAGATGAAGTCTTAATGGGCATCTATCAAATATACCATAAGTCTCCCAAAACTGGGCCGGTCTCAAAGAGTTAGCCAGTAATATGAGCTACACAATTCACAAACCAGTTACCGTGTCAGGGACCCGTGGGTTACACAGAGAAAGGGGCTCTGTCTGTTATTCTGTCCAGCTACAAGGCCTTAGTTGTACATTTACAGCACATTGCTCCACACCAGGGCAAACAAAAGATCAGGCCAGTGGGTTGTTCAAACAATAAGTACTGTGAGATTTGTCCTCTTTCTCAGTTTCTGGCTGAATACCTTTCTGTCATGATGGCCTTCAGTCTAACTCTACAGAGAGACAGCTCAACAGTAGAAACAATAGTCAGTAAGGTTGAAAGCACAGTGCTCTGGCTAGAGAACTACCCTGCACAGGATAAACTTGACAGTCTGTAACGAATTGCTGTTGCTCCCTGACTCTGACACAGCTGACAGCGACACTAGCACAAGTCGACTGACAGGCTCAGCCACTACTCAGGTTCAGTTCTGTGGATCTGATATCTTCCTTAACTTAGAAAGGGGATATTCTATAGATAGAACCAAACAGGCAGTGTTGCGTGATGTTACAAGCCTTCTTTCATCAACAATTGAAAGTATTAACTCACTATTTTCAATTTTAAAACAGACAAAGTCCCACGGTCATTCAGTATGTTTAACCCATTACAGTTACCAGATAGTGACCAACTGGCCCTTTATGGCAATGAGGAAGTCAGAACCCTCACAAAGCACTACAGTGACCTACTGAAGAAACACAATCATAATGTAAACCTGATTGAAGTGCAATGGTTAGAGCTTAAACCACTTATGAAAAAAAAAAAAAAAAAATCACTGAATGAGCTGTCTCCGAAATTTCAATATTTGGATTTCTGCCAAAAAATTCTCCATAATGATGCACATGAACAGCGATTCCCTGATATTCTGGTCTTAGTCACAATAGCTCTACTGATCCCAACCCAAACTGCAGTAGTTGAGAGAGGATTCAGCTTGATGGGCAGAGTGAAGTCTGACTGGCAGTCCTGTCTGTCTCCTATGACTACATCTGAACTAATGCGTGTCAAGCTGTCAGATGCTAGCGTTGCTACATTTGACCTGCAGGATGCCATAACACTATGGTTCAAATCTGGAAAACAAAAGAGAAGACCTCATGTGAGACCATATGGCTGCAGACTAGATTCAAGTTCTGATTCAGAAATAGACTAGACTCAATCAGTGTTTTACCTTGAAAAATAACCCCCTCACAACAATGTGGACAGGTAAAACTTTGTCCGGACAGGCAACATTTACATTCCACCTGTCCCTCGGACAGGCATCTCAAAAAAATTATTTCTAGCCCTGCTAGCAACCAATCGTCCAAGAAGGGGAACTCAGGAGGAGTAGCTCTCTATGTAAAGGAAGGGATAAAAGCAACTGAACAAAACAGTAAACAGGGAGGAGAGGAGGCACTGTGGGTCACCTTGGAGACTGGAAAGGGCACCACAATCCGCACAGGGGTTGTGTACAGACCCCCATGTCAGGGGAAGGGAATGGACAAGGATATGATAGAAGGCATTCTTAGAATGGCAGAGAAAGGGAGATACTATTGATGAGAGACCTGAATATGCCAGATGTAAACTGGAGCACATTTGCTGCAGCCACATCCAAGAGCAGGGCTATTCTTGTGACCCCACAGGTGGCAGGTATTAGACAACTAGGTTCGAACCCACTGTGAGGGAGCAATCTTAGACCTCCTACCTCAAACGGGGGCAGTGAGAGGATCTCAGATCTAGAAGTGGGTTGCCATCTGGGGACAAGTGACCATCAAACAGTGTGGTTCACATTAAACTCAGCTACAGAGTCAAGCCATACAAAAGTGAGGGTACTGGACTTTAGGAGAGCTGACTTTGGCAAGATGGGAGAGTGCCTCAGAAAAGCACTAGCAAACAGGCTAGAAGGAGGTGTGGAGCAACAATGGGGAATCATCAAAACTGCCATCACAGAGGCAACAAGCCTTTGTGTGAAGCAAATAAACAAATCAAAACGAAAGAAAAAGCCACTATGGTTCTCAAAGGAGGTGGCTGTGAAAGTCAGGAAGAAAAAGATAGCATTCCGGAAGTATAAGGAAACAGAGAAGGAGCAAGACAGAGAGCTGTACCAGTTAAGGCAGAAGGAAGCAGGGAGGGAAGTCAGAATAGCAAAGGCCCAAACTGAGGAAAAGATAGCCAACTCAGTTATGAAGGGGGATAAAACCTTTTATAGGTACATCAGCGAGCGTAGAAAGACAAAGGGAGGGATAGTGAGGCTGAATAGAATGAATGGTGGGTGGGAAGAGGGGGACAGTGAAAAAGCAGGGATACTGAACGAATATTTCTGCTCAGTATTCACAAAAGAGGAGGGGGAAGTGCCTAATCCAATTAACAGAAGCACTCTTGATAGGGGGGTCGATCCCAGTCCTTTCACAGAAGAAAGGGTTCTGCAAGAACTCCTAAAACTGAAGGTGGACAAAGCAATGGGTCCTGATGGAATTCACCCCAGAATTCTAAAAGAATTAAGGGAGGAACTAGTGAAACCACTGGCTACTCTTTTTAATAAATCATGGAGGATGGTGTGGTACCCGAGGACTGGAGGAAGGCGGATGCGATTCCCCTTCACAAAAGTGGGACCAAGACAGAGGCAGGAAACTACAGACCTGTCAGTCTGACCTCTGTGGTAGGGAAAGTGATGGAGTCACTTCTGAAGGAAAGAATAGTTGAGTACCTAGAGGCCAGTGGAGCACAGGACCCAAGGCAGCATGGATTCACAGCGGAAGGTCATGTCAGTAATCTAATAGATTTCTTTGACTGGGTGACCAAAGTAGTAGACCAGGGAGGGCTGTGGACATGGCCTACCTAGACTTTAGCAAGGCATTTGACACAGTCCCACACAAAAGATTAATAGTCAAATTAACCAGCCTGGGAGGGTCCCAGGGTGGTAGCCTGGAAAACATTGGCTGCACAACAGGACACAGAAGGTAATTGTAAATGGAGTCCACTCTGAAGAAAGAGAGATTACTAGTGGGTACCACAGGGTTCTATATTGGGTCCAGTCCTTTTAATGTCTTCATCAGTGACATTGCAGAGGACTGGAAGGAAAAGTATGCCTTTTTGCAGATGACACAAAGATCTGCAACAGGGTTGATACACAAGGAGGCGTGGAAAGGATGAAAAGGGACTTGGCAAGGTTGGAGGAATGGTCAGAAGTATGGCAGCTAAGATTCAATGCAAGGAAGTGCAAAATAATGCACCTGGGAAACAAGAACCCAGGGGAAGTATACACAATGGGTGGGGAGGTAGTAACAACAACAAAAAAGGAAAGGGACCTGGGGGTAATCATATCAGATGACCTTAAGGTTAGCAAGCAATGTGAGAAGGCAGTAGGGAGGGCTGGGGGTATACTGGGATGTATAGGAGAGGCATCAGCAGCAGAAAACAGGAAGTTGTTATCCCTCTGTACAGACAGTTGGTGAGACCCCATCTGGAGTACTGCATCCAGTTCTGGAGACCCCATCTCTGCAAGGACATAGACAGGATAGAGGCAGTCCAGAGGAGAGCAGCTAAAATGGTGCAGGGTCTGCAAGAGAAGCCATATGAGGAGAGACTAAAGGAGCTTAATAAGTATACCCTTGAGGAAAGAAGGAGGGGGGGCATGATAGAAACTTTTAAGTACCTCAGTGGAATCAACAAAGTCCAAGAGGGTAGCATCTTTCAGAAAAAGAGACTTGCAAGAACAAGGGACACAATTTAAAGACAGAAGGAGGGCGGTTCAGGGGCAATGTGAGGAAGTATTATTTCACAGAGAGGGTAGTGGATGCATGGAACAGCCTTCCTGAGGAGGTTGTGGGGTCTAAAACTGTGGGAGAATTCAAGAATGCATGGGACAGACATAAGGCAATTCTTGTGGGGGGTAGGAAGAAATAGGCTGTTAGTTAACTAGGATCTATGGCCTATCCTGTGGGTAGGGAAATGGGCAGACTAGTTCGGCCAAGCGGTCCTTATCTGCCGTCAAAGTCTATGTTTCTATGTTTCATAGAAGCCCTGCCATCTCAGAGCAGCTGCCACTATTGCCAGGCACTTGGTAAAGACCCAGGGGCTGAAGAAAGGGCAAAAGGGAGGGCCTGGAATTGAAAATGGGCTACCTGAAAGTGGAAGCAAAGGAAGCGACGATGGGCAGGAAAGATTTGGATGTGCAAGTAAACATCCCGCATGTCCAGAGAGAAGTCAATCACCTCAGTGCAAAAGGGGTAAACCCCTGCAGAGTGGCCATACGAAGTGCTTGTACTCGATGTAGAGATTCAGATGGCTCAGATCCAGGACAGGTCGCAGATCCCCAGTATTTTTGGGGACGAGGAAAGAAGTGGGAGAAAAAATCCCTTCCCAGGTGAGCCAGAAAGATGGGCTCTATGGCTCTTCTTTGGAGGGGGCCTGAATTTCCTCCCAGATGAGGAGTTTACCATAGGATTTTCGGGAGGCCACTCTAGAAACTTTAGTATGTGAACACGCTCTATGATATGAAGCACCCAGGTGTCTGTGGTCACTCCCTGCCACCCGCCTACCCAGATCCTCGGCCGGGGGCTAAAAAGTCAGGAGGTTGGGTCTGGCGCGGGCAGGGCAGCCCACAGGTGCCCAAGGGGCTCAGCTTCAGGGGCCACCATAGCCTTTCACTTATGCAGGCCTTTGGCAGACTGGTTTCGGGACTGTTTGCAGGAGGACAGACGAAAGGACTGATGGCCCACTCTGGGCTGGGTGTCAATTAACTGATTAAAGGCCCCCCCCCCCGCAGGGTGGAGATTATGTCTTGGTCATCCCCCTGCCCCCCAAAAGGACAGAATCTGAGAATGGGGCATCCAAAATGCTGGACTACGCATCCGAGGCAAATTCCAGAGCCAGACCCCAGCAGCCGCCCTGCACCCAGAGGGGTCTACGGTATCATAAGCAGCCTGGAGAATGCGGTTTACAATGTCCAAGCCAGACTTCATGAGCTGGGCAAGCTGTGTCTTGGTTGGGTCTTTGGGCAATGCCTGTACCAGGTCCCTAGCTTGGTCCCAGAGAACATTCTGATACTAGACCATACGGGCCAGGTAATTAAGGACCAGACAGCTAGGACAGTAGACCTGAACATGTAGTTATCAGGTAGTCCAGCTGCCTAGACCCCCTATCTGGGGAAAGGGCACTACGCTGCTTGGGCCTTTTGGTACTGTCATGTGCTGCATTTATGACCACTGAATCGGCCTTGGGGTGACCCCCTAAGAAGGGTTTACTAGCAGGGGCACGGCAAAGACAGTCTGCCTTCATGAGCATCATGAGGGGCATCCTCATAGTAATCTATCGTGGGTGGCACTATCATGGAGAAGGCGTCCCGCTGCCATAAATACACTGACAGGCATCGCCTCCCCGAGTCCTGCTCCGTTTCCCAGTCCATGATGGAAGGATGTGGCGCAAGACATCCACAAATGTTGGGTCATTCAGAGGTGCGGGATTTAGGAACCTCCATGGGAGGGTTCTCCCCATCCAACGACTACCCTGGCGAGGAAGAAGACCCAGAACAATCCCAAGATATCGTCATTAGTCTCGCTGTATGGGTTTGATGCTGGTGGCAGATGCTCGTGCCAGCAAGAGCCAGAGTCAATGTCAGGTCGAGATCCAGAAAACCCCAGTGTTCTGGGTTCATTAGGTCCAGCCCAGCCTGGATCCTGAGGCAGTGGGTTCCAAGGCGGACGTTGCGGGGCCGCCTGATGTGGCCCATGAGGAGTGGGAGTCTGACTCTGGACAAAGGACCACCACGCTGAGAAAGTAGTTATGTAAGAACTTATCGTAACAGTAGATCTTCAAGAGAGGTTCCTTCACTAGATCATAACATGTAAGACTAGTGCCACGGGAAGTCTGGACTGCACGGCAGACTTTTCCAGCAGTACCTGAGGGGGGACCGCCCACCCGACATCAGCGTGACTCTATATAGTGGGTGGTTACCATGCCCACCCTCCAATCCTCCCGCCGGAGACCTAAAAGGTATGACAGGAGAAGAAAACAGAGTCTGGAATCCCAAAGGAAAACTGAGGGAGGAGGGAGGGAAAAACATGACCTACTGAAAGAGCCACTCTCAAAGATCTACTGATTGGTAAGTTCTTAGGTAACTGTACTATCTTACTTCAAGTTGGATCCTTCAGTACATCATAACATGAAGGACTGAGTCGCAAGCAGTCCCTCAGAAGAGAGACCGAGAGAAACATGGGAGGAGGAGAAACCGGAAATGAAAAAAAGAACGGGACCAGCCAAGGACAGAAGGCTCTGCAACAAAGCAAGGCCAAAGCCGGCCCTACACCTAGAAGCAATGTCCAGACTGTAATACTTGGTAAAGGTATGAACAGAACTCCAGGTTGCCGCTGCACAAATGTCTGCTGCAGAAACGTTACACAGAAAAGCTGCGGATGCAGCTAAACCCCAAGTGGAATGATCTCTAACAGACCCTGGCAGAGGTTTGTCGTACTTCTGATAACAGAAGCGAATGCAGGTGGCTAACCACTTGGACGGGCACTGCTTGGAGACTGCTTTCCCCAAGGATATGGGGGCTAATGAAACAAAAAGCTGGTCTTCCTTCCGGAAATCTTTAGATCGATGGGTATAGCACCTGAGGATACGGTGCATATCCAAGGTGTGCAGGAGCGCCTCACCCCTATTTGCAAGAGCCGGATAATAAACCGGAAGTTCTACTGTCTGGTTCAGTGTGCACTCCAACACCACCTTAGGCAAAAACTCAGGATATGTTCTAAGGACCGCCCGGTCCCCGAGAAAAATCAAATAAGGCTCCTTGCACACAAGAGCTTGAAGCTCGGAAATTCTTCAAACGGAAGTAACTGCAACTAAAAATATCACTTTCCAGGAAAGAGAGCGCAAATCACAGCTCATCGCTGGCTCAAAAGGAGGGAGAGTGAGCTTCTCCAACACAAAATTTAAGTCCCACAGTGGTGTAGGGTTGCGGATGGGGGGTTTCAGGTGGAGAATCCCTTTCAGAAAGGTTCTGGAGACTTCCAACTGAGCCACGGGTTTACCATCCACTAGCTTGTGGTACGCCGAAATGGCCGATAAGTGTACCTTCAACGAGGAATAGGAAATAATGATCTGTGGGGCGGAACAAGAAAAGAGGTTCCAACTCTTGGACACTGCCCAAACAGAAAAGCGTTTCCACTTCATAGCGCAAGTGGACCGGGTAGAAGGCTTTCTTGCCCCCACCAGGACTTAAGCAACTCTGTTGGAAACCCCAAAACAAGAAATCGCTATATCTGCAGGAGCCACGCATCCAAGTGCAGGATCCTGAGCCCTAGGTGCACGAGCCGGCCTTGATTCTGTGTCAAGAGGTCAAGCGACAATGGAAGCAGAACTGGGGGGGGGGGTTCCTTCTCTAGTTGCTGCAGAAGCGGTCACCAAATCTGTCTCAGCCAGAGGGAAGCGATGAGAATCATTCTGGCTTTCTCTGCCTGAAGCTTGGGGAGAACCCTCTGAAGAATGGGAAACGGAGGGAAGGCGTACAAGAATTTCCCTGTCCGAGAGAGACAACGCATCATGCCAAAAGGCACCATGCCCTGGAATGAGCAGAAAATACAGGTTACTCACCTGTAACAGGAGTTCTAGGAATGGTATATGTTGTTCATCCACACTGTCTGGCAGGTATCCTTGCCGCTTTAAATCTTGCCGGAAGGTCTTCAAGCTTGCTCCTCCCACCCACCCGGGTGGTATAACTCTCGGCTCCGCCCCATGACGCCAGATCTGGCCCGCTGGAAGCTCAGGTTGTGCGTCGAAGCCGGGGAGGTCGGGTGGGTCGTGTGGATGAACAACATATACCATTCCTAGAACTCCTGTTACAGGTGAGTAACCTGTATTTCTAGGGACATGGATATGTTGTTCATCCACACTCATTGGCAGACTCCTAGCAGTTCTCCGGGAGGAGGGAGGCAAGACACACACCCCCAATACTTACTTGGGAAAGAGAGACTGGAGAACCGAGGCCCCAAAACCAGCATCCCGGCGTGACTCAAGGTCGATGTGGTAATGGGTAATGAAGGTGTTTGCTGACTTCCAGGTAGCAGCCCTGCAGATTTCCTGGATAGGGACGTCCATGGAAGCAGCCACCGTTGCAGCAGTATGGCAGGTAGAATGAGCTCTTATCCCTCTGGGAGGCTCCATGCCCGCCAACTTATAGCAGAGATCTATGCAGGAAGTGACCCACCTGCTTATCGTCCGCTTGGCTGCAGGTCTGCCAGATGCGGCTTCAGCGTGGGTGACAAACAGCTGGCGAACCTCTCCAATTTCAGCCGTAGCGCTTTTTGTAATAGGCGAGCGCCTTCTAGGGTCCAAAGTATGGAGCCTATATTCGGCCTCCGAGGTGTGATTGGGGTAGAACACCGGCAGAGTCAACACCTGGTTAAGGTGAAACTCCGACACCACCTTCGGAAGGAATTTCGGTTGGGGGCGCAGGACAACCTTGTCCCTCTGGAAGACCAGGTAAGGAGACTCGATGGAAAGCACCTGGAGCTCTCCCATCCTTCTGGCTGACGTGATAGCCACCAAGAAGGCGGTCTTCCACGACCGGTGAGAGAGAGCACACCTGTGCATAGGTTCGAATGGCTTGCCCATGAGCTTTGCCAGTACCAGCAGTATATCCCACGGAGGTGGGGGTTCCCAAGACTGGAGGAAATGTGATCAAGGCCTTTGAAAAGCGCCAGACCACCTTCTCCCTGCGCATCGACTGCTTCCCGCCCGCGCCCTGTAAGCAGAGATGGCTGCCAGGTGCACCCTTAGGGTCGTCGACCTAAGCCCTTGATTAGAAACGGACCATAAATAGTCCAAGATGCTTGCCAAGGAACAGGAGGAAGGGTCCAAGCCCTTGTTCTGACACCAAATGGAAAACCTTTTCCATTTGAAGGCATAGCATTTTCTATTTACTCCTTTACGGACGCCCAACTACATTGAGGACCTCGCCGGAAAGACCCAAGGCCTGGAACTCAGCCATTAGGAACCAGGCCGCCAGGTGCAGGGATTGAAGGTCCGGATGGAACACCTTCCCTGACTGACTGAGAGCAGGTCCGGGCGAGCTGGAAGCTGCAGGAGTCCTGGAGCTGAGACTGAGGAGATCTGGTACCAGAACTGGCGAGGCCAGTCTGGGGCTATCAGAATCACCTGCGCCTTGTCCTCCTCGCCTTGAGAAGCACCTTGTGGATCAAGGAAATGGGAAGGCGTAAAGAGGCCCGGGGTCCACTGCCTCGAGAAGGCATCCCCTGCAGCGAGCCCTGCTGAGGGCGGGCATGGAACAGTCTCAGCATCGTTCTCCCTGGAGGCGAACAGGTCCACCTGAGGTGTGCCCCAATGGGAGAACAGATGCTGTACTACCTCCGCAGGAGAGACCACTGTGGATGCAGCCCCTATCCGGCTCAGGGCATCGGCCAGGGTGTTGGAGGCTCCTGCCACATGAATGGCTAGGAGATCCGCCTCCAGGCTGCGAGACGAGTGACCAAATGCGGAGAGCTTCCCTTGCATAGAAGCATGGAGCTATCTCCGCCTGGCGGTTTAGATAGAACATGGTCGTGGTATTGTCCGTCTGGACTCGGACCACTTGACCCGGAGGAACGGAGCAGACAAGGCGGTGAGAGCTAGGCGGACCGCCGGAGCTCCAGCAGGTTGATGTGGCATCGGGACTCTGCTGGGACCAGAGGCCATGAGCCCGTGTTCCCCCAGATGGGCACCCCAACCCATCAGAGAGGCATCAGTCGATAGAGAGACCGTCGGCTCGGGGCGGACGAACGGGATGCCCTCCTGCAAATGATCTGGAACGGTCCACCACTGGAGAGCGTTCCACATCCCCTGTGTCACCGACACAAGCTGGTCCAAAGGATCGCAGTGTTGTGACCACTGGCTGGCCAGTCCCCATTGAAGGAGACGCATGTTCCAGCGGGCCCAACGGACCACGCTGGTGCAGGCCGCCATGAGACCCAGGAGGCGCAGGAAGTCCCGGTCAGGGCGCAATTGCCCAACCAGAAATGATCGGGCAAAGGAGGAAAGAACCCGCCGACTGGGCCGGGAGCCGGGCCTGGCTCAAGAGAGTCGAGCTGTGCCCCGGATGAATAGAATCACCTGCTTTGGCTCAATTCCACTTGGCCTCGCTGATAAGGAGGCCCAGTTGAGAGCAGACCTGAGGGCCAGATCTGGACCACTCCGCCTCCTTCCTGGAGGAGCTGCTATCAGCCAGTCGTCCAGGTAAGGGTACACCCGACCGGCGCCGAGAGGGAATGCTGTCACCACTGCCATGCATTTGGTGAAGACCCGGAGCTGGAGACAAGCCGAAGGGCATGGCTTGGAATCCCTAAAAGGGATCCTTCCGCCGAAGCGAAGGAATCTTCTGGTGAGACGGACGGATAGGACGTGAAAAAGCGGCGCCCTGCAAGTCCAGAGAGCAGAACCACACGCGCTCCAAGGATGGTATTATCTGAGCCAGAGTGACCATCCTGAAGGTTCGAGACCTTAGAACTTGTTTAGGTTGTGTAGGTCGAGAATGGGGCGCCAGTCCCCGTCTGCTTCGGAACCAGGAAGTACCTGGACACAAACCCTGGTCTGAAGGAGGGTCCGCCACCTCTTAATCACCTCCTTCTGGAGGAGGAGAGCGATGTCGGGCTCGAAGGAGCCGACAGTGAGGCTGGGGATCTGAGCCCCGAGGGGCGACGGCCTGGAAGGGTGGTGCCTGCTCGAATTCCAGAGGCAGGCCTCTTCCCACCACTCCTCTAAGACCCACCTTTCGTCCGTGGTAACAGCGGACCAGGCGGAACGGAAGTGCCGGAGCTGCCCTCTCACGGGGACCCAGGGTAAGGTGACGGAATGTGGCGACACCCCTCAGCCCGTCACTGGGCAGGCTTGGAGGAGGGACCGCCGGGGACCTCCTGGGCCTCTTCCTCCCTGCCTCCTGTTGAGGAAGCTGGGGGCTTGGGTTTGGGATGCCAGGTCGAGCCTGCTGGCCCTGACGTTGCTGGGCAGGCGCGCTCGGGGCACAGAAGGACTAAAGGGCTTAGGGCTGTGGTTTGCGGCCTTTGTCCTTCTGAGCGGAAGAGACCGAGTCCAAGTAGCATTGGACTTCTCGATCCTCTGCAGGTGACCTTCCACCCCAGGGTCAAGAGGCCAGTCCCAAAAAGGAACATCCGTCAACTTGTGCTGGGTATCCGGCGAAGTGTGGATATCCCTCAGCCAAGCCGCCGACACATAGCCACTGCGCCGCCACCGATCTGGCACATGAGTCCCCTATATCCAAAGCAGTCTGGAGCTGCTGTTTGGCTACCGCTCTGCCCTGGTCCCGCACCTGCTTAACCGTAGTCTGCAGATCGGCGGAAGATGAGGGATGACCTCATCCAGGGAGCCCAACAGGGCATGAGAAAAATGTGCCATGAGGACGGCCGAACTGGCCTGACGAAGGCCGAGAGAGGACGCAGCGTAGACTTTTAGCCCGACATAGTCCAATTTCTTGGATCCTTGTCAGGAGGTTTGTCCACATCCCTGGGCGTTGCCGGCGCCGCCAGAAAACGCTGTTGGTAACCAGACCCTCAGCAGAGGGTGTTCAAAAAACGGACAAGGAACCGTAGGGACCGTGATACTTCCTGGCCATCCTGGCCGGAAGCGCAGGGTAGGAAGCCAGGGCGCCGCCAAAGCTCCAGTGCCGACCCACTATGGCCTCGCCACCGGAAAGGCCTCCGTCCGGAGAATCCTCGGTCCAGAATCTCCGTGAGGGGATACCTGGCTCGCTTGGAAACGGTTCGAGCTCCATCCCGTGGACTCTGAGATGAGCCAGGCAGTCCTAGGAAGGACGACGGGCTATCGCCCATTGACTGACCTCCTGAAGACTCCAAGTCCAGTCGCTTGGAAAAAGGAGGAATCATCGGACTCGAAGAGTCCTCGAAGAACTGCCTCTGGCCTGAGCCACCCTTCACCTGCCGAGGTCGGTCGGGAGTGAGGTAACTGACAGCCGATGGGTGAGACCTCAGCCGACCGAGAATCCTTGGTCGGAGCCCCAATTGGTGGCTGTGGAGGCGGAGGTTCCACCCGAATCGTGGAGCAGTTGGTTTTGGCCGAACAACGGCCTGGGCATAGGCCTCGGATAAGTTGAGGGGCTGTCAAGGCCCGTGACAGCCACTTAATGGCCGGGAAGGTGACGGGTCGGCTTACTCCCCGCCAGGAGGAGCTGTTGCAACATAAGGTCCTCGATACCGTCCGACGTAATTCACACCGAAGCCTCCCTCGTCCCGAGGAGGAGGGCACGAGGACGAACGGCGACGCCGCTTCAGCGATGTGCTGAGACCGAGACCGCCTATAGTCGGTGGGATCGCTGGACCGCGAAGAGGTCAGAGACCGGAGTCCTGGAATTTCCGAGGTCGGGTGCGAGGAGGTGTCGGCTGGAACCGGCACTTCCCTTCGCTCGGATGGTCCATCCGAGGGCTCCGGAACCCAGGGGAGGCACAGGCGAGCCCACGGGATTCTCAGCTCCCTCCGGGGACAGGGAGAGGGAATCTCGGCTCATAAGGCGACAGCCCGTCCAACAGGTCGAGAAAAATCTCGGCTCGACGGGTGGGAGTCTCGGTCAACTGACCTGACGGGGGACACCGTGGGCCAGTGGCGGTAAGCAGTCGGCCGAAGTCGACGGTCGACTGACTTCGAGGGAGAGGACCTTCCGCTCCCAAGAGCGTCGACGGAGGGACTTACCCCTGTCCTTCTTTTTGGACCGAGAATAAGGTCCAGCAGACGTAGGCCCTTCTCCCTTAGTGGAGAGGGACAGACAAAGCTCCTTAAAAGAAGCCGTGTAGGAAGAACCCAGAGAGAGCGGGATAAATGCAGCGGCGAGGAAAGATCTGACGCGACCGCCTCCTCTTCGAGGGCGCATCATCCGCTCGAGCTGATCCGCCGAAACCCGGCAGCAGACACCGCCAACAGGGCCTCATTGGACTTCACTGGAGGGAAAGCGCTTCTCGGGACGGCCAGTTGCAATCAGGCAGCACGGTCTTGAGGACGTGGGCCGAGAAGATGAGAACAGGTCGAAAGCCTGCGGGTCGTGCTCAAGGCTAAGCAGTAACACATGTGGAGTGGATCACGTCGAGACATCTTCTGCCCACATGGGCATCTCGAAATCGGGGTCGAGTTGTCCATCGCAGCCGCCGAGGGACTACGAACTGAAGTCACCATAGAATTTATTTTAAATCCATAAGCGGAGAAATGGAACCAGTCTCAAACGCAGAGCGTTAAGGAGGGAACCTGAGCTTCCAAGCGGCAAGGAAGATCTGGCGCCATGGGCGGAGCCGAGTTATACCACCCGGTGGTGGGAGAGAGCAAGCTTGAAGACCTTCCGGCAAGATTTAAAGCGGCAAGGATACCTGCCAATGAGTGTGGATGAACAACATATCCATGTCCCTAGAACTGTAAAGTTTTGCACTGGATGGGGAGGCGAAAAGGTCGAGTTCCGTCGCCCCATCTTTGAAATAGAGAATTTGCCACTTCCTAATTTAGTTCCCATTCGTGACTGAGGGCCTGAGACCTGCTGAGACTGTCTGCTAGGATGTTTTGCATCCCTGGAATGTGCACAGTTGTCAGGGGCAGACCGTACTGGACTGCCCAGTTCCACATTCTCATCGCCTCCCTGCAAAGGGGTACGAGTGAGTTCCTCCTTGTTTGTTGATATACTGGACGACTGACACATTATGTTGTCCATCTGGATGAACAGTAATCTCCGAGGAAGAAGCATCTGGAACGCTTGTAGCATGTACAACACTGCTCTCATCTCCAAGATACTGATTTGTAAGGACATCTCCAAGCGGGACCATAGTCCTGGGCTTAGTGTTCCCACAAGTGGGCCCCCCAACCTAGGCTAGAGGCATCCATGGTCAGGGATGCCTGAGGGGCAGGACCTCTGAAAGGGAGGCCTACTGAAAGGTTCAAGGGATCCTTCCACTAACACAAATCTTTCTGAAGGGTGGATGAAATTAGGACCAGATGGTCCAAATCATCCTCAAGTTGATCCCACTGGACTCGCAAGGACCACTGAGTGATTCTCATGTGAAGCCTTGCCTGGGGAATTGTGGAGATGGAGGCCGTCATCAACTCTAGCAACCAAAGGACCTCCCGGGCCACAAGGGTCCTGGAGAGACCACCAAAGTGGCCTGCCTGATCAGCGTCTCCATGCTGTCTTAAGGAAGGAAAGCTCTGCTCTGGACTTTAGACAATACCGCCCCAATAACTGTAACTTCTGGGAAGGAACAAGAGATGACTTGGGAATACTGACTGTAATCCCCAGTCTGGTGAATAAGTCCAGAGTAGTGGATAGTGTCTCCGAGACAGACTCTCTGGACGGGGCTGAGATCAGCCAATTGTCCAGGTAGGGGAAGGCCACTATGCCCCGACTACGAAGGGCTGCAGCCACCACCGCCACGCACTTGGTAAAAAGTTGAGGCGACGAAGAAAGGCCAAAGAGGAGAGAACGAAATTGGAAGTGCTCCCCTTGGAAAAGGAATTGCAGGAACCGGCGGTGGCTGGGGAAAATCAGGATGTGCAGGTAGGCATCCTGCATATCCAAAGCACAAAGCCAGTGAGTCTCCTGAAGAAGGGGGAGGAGACTCTGGAGGGTTAACATCTGGAATTTTTTTTGTACTTGATGAACAGACTGAGTCTGCTGAGGTCGAGAATGGGTCGCAGGTCGCCTGTCTTTTTTGGAACCAAGAAGAAATGGGAGTAAACCCCCCCTTCCCCTGTGCCGGAGGGGAACTGGCTCTATGGCTTCTTTGAGCAATAGGGCCTGTATTTCCTCCCTTACGAGTAGAGTCTGGTCTCGAGAGTAGGCAGACCTTCTTGAAGGAGACTCTAGAGGGAGCTCCAGGAACTCAAGTGTGTCCTTGGGACACTAGCTGCAGGACCCACGCATCTGAGGTCATGCTCTGCCACTCCTGTGAGTGGCAGGCAAACCCCCCCCCCCCACCAGTTCCTCGCACTGAGGCTGAGGAGGAGTGGGGTGGGGTGGGGGAGTCAGGAGGTGGCAGGACGGGCAGGGGGAGGTCCCCCTGAACGTCTCTGGTTCTTGAAGGGAGGAGGGGTGAGAGTACCCGTGGTCTTACGCTTGCCCAGACGCCAAGACTGAGCTTGCTTACTCTGCCTCCAGGTCCTTTTCCGAAAGGGCTGCTACTGCTGGGTGCCCGATCAGTACATGGACCTTACAGACCTCAGGACTTGGCCACGGTCCTGAAGGTCCGTAATAAATGTCTTTGGTGTCGCCACCAAAAAGCACCGAGCCCCTGAAATGGGCATCATGAATCGCTGTCTGGACCTCGTTTGCAAGGCCAGACATGCAAAGCCATGCATGCCGCCAAAGAGAGACGGCAGTCGCCAAGGTGCGGGCCACTGAGTCGACGGAGTCGTAAGTGGCTCGCAACATGTGCCTGCAAGAAATTTTGGACACACGGATATCCTTGGCAAGCTCCTCTTTGAGGTCCGAAAGGTCCATGGATTGGACTCGGGCCTTGAGCCTGGCCAGGGTGGCTTCTTAGTGCGACACCATGTGGGCTACATAATTAAGGGACCATATTGCGCATGTAGCCGAGGAGTAAACTTTCTTTCCATAATGGTCCTTTTGCCTTGACTCTTTATCCAGAGGAGAAGTGCTCCATGTGCTTGGGAACTGAACAGCGGACATGAGCAGCCAAGACTGCTATGGAGTGAGCCTTCAGGTGCGCACTGAGAAAAGGGGCATCCTTGGGCGCCCGGGTAGCTCCTGTCCGCCCACTTAAGGACAGCCGGGATTGAATGAGGCAGTTGCCAGACCAACGTGTTGAGGTCACTGTGAGGTCAACTCCACGGAGGAAGAGGAATCGGGTACAGAGACTCCAAATCGAGATGCCCAGCAAGTCTCTGCGGCATGGGATCCTGCTCCTCAGACTCCCAATTATAGTGCTGTTGAATGGACCTCAACAGGTCCGAAAAGGAAGGATCTTCTGGGGGAGGAGACTTGGAAGAATCCTTACCCTTAGGGAGATCTGGAGCTCTACATACGATGGCTCCTCTGATGAGTCGTCATCCCCCACCCCCCACTGTCTCCAGAACCAAGATCTGGAAGGATAATTTTCTGAGGGGTAGTCCCCGTAATGTGAACTGTGGCAAGCTCACCGGGGATAAGGACCTGGGAGGAGAGCGATGGACTGGGCGTCTGCGCTCTAGGTCTGTGACGAACCGTGATTGTGCCTCCTTCCACCAAGACTGGTTAAGGGTCCTGAAGTCTGGTTGGGTCCCTGAAGGGTGAGCGGGAGGAGGAGAAGAAAAAATTACTCACCTTAGTAATGTTGTTTCTTCTAATGGAGTCTTGCTATATTATGACTAATGCAGTTTGTCCCACCATTAGAACTGCTCCGGAGGTGAAAGAGTTAACTTCCATGCAGTGCATGGAACTTAGAGCGCGAGCTCGGTTAAGAAAGCTCTGTCAGGGTTATTTCAAACGGAAACCATCAGATCTTTACGAGCAAAACTCACTAAGGCTCTGTGTGGAAGCTGTAACCTACACTAGCCAACTGGCTACTAAAATAGTCACACATTTTTCTGATCCCAACACCAAGACTCAAGTCAGGGGACCAGAAAAAAATAAGATAAAATAAATAAAACACAACACCCAAACACCCCAACAAGAAGGGGTGGAAAACATAAAACGGGGGCATCAGTAAGTGCAAACAGAGGACTGCCCACCCCATACCCAAAGTAGAAGTTCTGAGAGGGGCATGCTGGGGGGGAGGTCATAATATAGCAAGACTCCATTAGAAGAAACAACATTACTAAGATGAGTAATTTTTTCTTCAAACAACATGAAGTCTTCCTATATTATGACTAATGCAGACTACATAGCAGTACCTCCAAGGAGGAGGGACAGAACCTACTTAGGGAATAGGCTCTGAAGCACGGCTGTGCCAAACTGAGCATCCCTCCTGGCCTGGATATCCAGGGAGTAATGCTTGGTGAAAGTGTGTACTGTTTTCCAAGTAGCTGCTTGACATATCTCTAAGATAGGGATGTCTCTGGCAGCAGCTAGAGACGCAGCTGTACCTCTGGTAGAGTGAGCCCTCAGGCCTGAAGGGGGAACCTTACCCAGTTTTTGATAGCAAAATTGGATACAAGAGACAATCCACCTGGCAATGGATCTCTTAGTGGCAGGTCTCCTTTCCCAACCTCACCATAAGTGAAAATAGTTGGAGGGAGTCAAACCTGTGACTCTCGATGCAGCTCTATGTAGTAACTTAGGCCCTCTTAACATCTAAGCTGTGCAGCCTCCTCTCACCAGAGGAGGAATGGTCAGTGAAGAACACTGGAAGTGAAATAGATTGGTTAAGGTGGAAATCTGAAACCACCTTAGGCAAAAACTTCCTGTTAGTCCTGAGGACTACCTTATCCTGTGAAAAGAAATAAAGTCAGTCTCCACTGATAAAGCCTGTAACTCACTTATCGCCTGGCAGAAGTGATGGCTACTAAAATACAGTTTTCCAAGTCAAATACTTAAGCTCTGCCGAAGACAGAGGTTCAAAGGGTTGCATCAGCTGAGCAATGCAAACATTAAGATCCCAGGCAGGGCAGGGTCCTGAATGGAGGATTGTGTAAAGCAATCCCTTAAAAACTTGGAAAATACAGGGTGTGCAGAAAGAGAAGAGGGCTTCCCTGCTGAAATGAAAGCAGAGACAGCTGCCAAATGCACTTTCAAGGTAGCTGGTCTCAGTCCCAAAGAATTAAGATGGACCATATAGTCCAAAACAGTGGGTAAATCAGCAGATTCCGGGGAAATATGCTTCCCAGAACACCATATGGAAAACCTTTTCCACTTGGGAGTTATATGTAGCCCTGGTGGAAGGCTTCCTAGAAGCTTTCAAGATTTCGAGAACACCCTGAGAAAGTTGTAGATCAGCAAACTCTAACTCCTCAAGAGCCAGGCCTTGAGGTTGAGGGATTTGAGATTCGGATACCAGACTCTCCCCTGAGCACAGGTTAACAAATTGTGGTTCCTGGGGAGACACAGGGGAAGATGGACTGCTAAGGACAGAAGGAGTGGGTACCAGGGCTGCCTGGCCCAGTCTGGAGCAATCAGGATCATCTTGCAGGGCTGAGACCTGATTTTGACTAGCACCTTGAACAGGAGAGGGAAGGCATAGAGAAACTTCCCTTCCCAATCAAGGAGAAAGGCATCCAGGGGGACTGAGCCCAACACTGGGGGCCTGCAACAAAAAAGTGGAAGTTGATGATTGTCGGGGGCTGCAAAAAGATCTATCTGAGGAGTGCCCCATCTGGCAAAAACTATCCCCAGTACTAGGGGATACAGTGACCATTCGTGATGGCCCTGGGAAATCCTGCTGAGAGCATCTTCCAGGACATTGTCCTTGCCTGGGAGGTGAACTGCTATGAGGAAGTGTTCAGGAGGTAAGCCTGAGACCACAACTTCATCGCCTGGGTCTGCACAAGGCCGGGCCGAGTGCCCCTTGTTGCTGAAGTACCACATTGTAGTGGTGTTGTCTGTTCTGACCTGTACCACCTTGTTCTGAACAGATGCAGGAAAAACCTGACGTGCTAGAAAAACAGCTCTGAGTTCCAACAGATTGATGTGGAGCAGAGATTCCTGAGGGGACCATAACCCCTGGGTGGAGAGGTCGCCCATGTGAGCTCCCCATCCCAAGAGGGACGCATCTGTAGTAAGGGTCAAGGAGTGGGATAGAGGGATGAAGGGCACCCCTTGTCTCAGACTGCTCTGATCCTGCCACCACCGAAGGGCCTGGATCAGGGTTCGAGTCACTGGGATTAACTTGGATAGGGAATCTCTTCTTTGAGACCAGAAGGCTCTCAAATGGAACTGAATGTCCTCATCTGAAATCTTGCTCCTTGCACTACAGCTGTGGAAGCAGCCATGTCCTAGGAGCTGCAGGAAATACCTGTGGTCGAGAGACCTGCAGAGTGAAGGATGAGGCCAGGGCCACCAGGGTCCTTACCCTTTCTAGGGAAGGAAGGCTCTGACCTGCTTGTGTCAGTTCTGCACCTATAAAGGTGAGTACCTGGACAGGTTCCAGAACTGACTTTGGAAGATTGAGAAGAAAGCCCAGAGAGGAAGCAGCTGCTGGGTAACTTGCAGGTGTGATTTGACTGGTCTGGAGACTGACCCACAATGAGCCAGTCATCCAGGTAGGGAAAGATGGCAATCTTTTGCCTTCTTAAATGAGCAACTGCTACTGCCAGACATTTGTGAATACCCTTGGGGCAGAGGTAAGCCGAAAGGCATTGCTCTGAACTGATAATGGCCTGAGGGCAATTGAATCTGAGGTACTTTCGGTTGGGAGCTTCTGATAAGAACATGGAAGTAGGCATCCTTGAGGTCAAGGGAAGCTAGCCAGTCCCTGGCCTTAGGGAGAGTAAAATCATTCACAGAGTCACCATTTTGAACTTTGGTTTTAAAAGGTGCTTGTTCAGATATCTTAGGTCCAGGATGGGCCGCCACTCTCCTGTCTTTTTTGGGGTAAGGAAGTACCTGGAGTACAGACCCTTGCCCTGGTGTAGAGGAGAAACCCTTTCTACAGCTCTGAGAGCCAGGAGGGTTGAGACTTCTGTTTCCAAGGCAAGAGTCTCTAAAGGGTTTGCAGGTGAAAAGGATCTGATTCTCATCTTTGGAAATTTTTTGAAGCTGAGAACCAGACCCTGGCTCACTACTTCCACGACCCACTTGTCTGATGTTAAAGACTCCCAGTCCTGGACGAAGCAAGCCAGCCTGCCCCCTACAGGTAATGGAGAATCGGCCGTGGCCCTCCCATCAGGGTGCCTGTTTGGCAGGGGCTTTAGGCTGAGGGGTGGGAGCAGGCCTGCTCGTACCCCGTCTGCCTCTCCCTCTGAAGAACCCCCTCTGAACATAGGCTGAAGAGGAGGCCTGGGTCTGGTAAAAAGGCCTGTGAAAAGGCCTGCCCCTACCCTGGGGGCTGCCTCTGAGGAGAGGCTTGCCGTTCCTTGGCTTGTGCACTCCTATAAGTGGTTCTATATTCATCCATTTTCTTCATATAATTCTCTGTCTGCTCCCAAACAGAGAATTTCCCACCACAGGAAAATCCATAGCCTTAGACTGGGTATCCTGTGACGAAGTAGTACACCTGAGCCAAGCCAGTCTACGAAAAGCCACAGATGTAGCCATGACTCTAGAGGATACATCATTAGAATCTACCGCAGCATGAAATTGCACCTTTGATGCCTCAATACAATCAGCAGCCACCTGCTCCAGCTCCTTGGCAAGCTGGCCAGGGGCCTGTCTGGCTAAGGCCACGACAGTATCCCATCTAGATTTTTGGTATCTCTCAACATAAGCCATATAGTTTGCTTGTCTGAGTCCCAAAGAGCCTGCCATGTATTGTTTTTTGGCCATGGCATCAATCTTCCTGGAGTCCTTGTCAGGAGGATGTGAAGCCAGGGAATATTAGCTTTATCACAGGCTGCAGCCTGAACTACTAACATGACTGCACTGCTGTAGAAAGAAATTCTGTATCAGGACCTGACAAAGTGTACCTCCTGTCCATCTTTTTATCCACAGGAGGCACAGAATTAGGAGCTTTTAAAATTTTTATTGTTTCCTAAAAGATTTATGTAAAGGAATAGACAATCTCCTGGACTCTGGGATATCCATCATCTCTACAAAGTCAGGCTCCTCTTGCTCATCCAAAGCCTCCTCTAAAGGAAGCTGGAGGGTTTCAGCAACTTTTTTATAAAACAGAAAATGAGAAGGGGACTCAGCAAGCCTAGGGGAAGATTCTCCTAAAGGTCTGTCTGTGGAGATGTCCGGTTCAATGGGCACATCCAGACTTTCAAAGTCACATTGACACTGATCATAATCATCCTCCCCCTCCTCTGGTTCATAAAACTCCTCTATATCATATTCTTGAACCGGTGGAACCGACCGAACCAACCTTTTGCCAGATAGTGGCGGTTCAGAGGGAACCGGGGAAAGTGACTGGACAATCTGTATTGCCCTGGCTATCTCTGCAGCAGCTGGAGAAGGGATTTTTGACTCCACACCTGCTGACTTTCTAGTTCTCTTTGCTGGAACTGGCTCCTCAGAGTCAGCTTTACGTTGGCCCGAGGAAGTCTGGCCCTGGTCAGAGGGCACTCCCTCCGGTTCGGTTGGCACCGAACCGGGCTGGCCATCCGGGTCAGCGGACTTTTTGGCCTCTCGTTCCCTGAGCCTACCAACTCTCTTATCTAGGGCAGCTGCAGGGAAATTCTTGCAAATCTGGCAGTCTGCATTGAGGTGGTCAAACCCCAGACAATAAACACATGTGGTGTGTGGGTCAGCCTTGGCAAAGGCTTCCCCACAGACACTACAGTGTTGAAACCCAGTGGGCCTGGTTTTTCTTTTGGGTTTCTCAGACATAATGCCAGCCTAACCAAAAACTTGCCCTTTGTTGGCAGTGCCAGGCAAGACACCCTTATTGGTTCCCAACCGTGTCACGGGTCGTGGAAAAAAACGTAATGAAATCCGTTTTTTTTTAGAACCGATAAGAACCGGGAACCGCACTGTAACAAGCCTTAAAGTGTTTTAGAATGAAGTTTAAATACAATCTGATCGGTTCAAACCGAACCGATAAACATTTACAAGTTCCACACAGAAAACCTATCTATTACTTACAATACCATAGACAGAGCTTGAACCGATCGGTTTGCGGTTAAAATAATGAAAATCGCGGTTGAATTTAACCGAGAAAAAACTCTTTAAACCGAGAAAATGAACCGAGCAGCAGGAGGAATCTCCGGAGCGACTGTTCAGTGAGGCGGAGTAAAGAATCTGACGGTTTCGGTTTGAAATAACCCTGACAGAGCTTTCTTAACCGAGCTCGCGCTCTAAGTTCCATGCACTGCATGGAAGTTAACTCTTTCACCTCCGGAGCAGTTCTAATGGTGGGACAAACTGCATTAGTCATAATATAGCAAGACTTCATGTTGTTTGAAGGACGCAGGATAGCATGGGTAGGTGGGTAATGGTACCCATGATATCTCGAATATGAATATCCCGGGTATGGGGAGTACCCCGGGAAGTAGCATCTCGCACCATTCCAATCAGGAGGAGGACCTGCCAGGGGGTGGTCCATAGGATACCCCAAGGGGTAATGTGGAATGGACTGGGGTCTAGAGTAAAGACCCAACGTCAGGGAACGAGATGATTGGGGAACCCACATGGGGCCTTCCGTGGTGTATATAGGCGGCAGGACCAGTGTAGGGGCGGCCAGGATTGGGGCTACAGTCATCGGAATCTGCGCCGCCGGAACCCGATGAAGGGGTACCAACAAAGGAACCTGGTCTGCTGACGGAGCTGGCGGCAGAGGCAGATGAGAAGGTTCCGGCGTGGAGACAGTCATCGAAGGGTCCAGCGTGAGGGACAGTTTCGCCGGCTCCGACGGAGGAAGAGTGCCCAGCGTAGGGATCAAAGCCGGATCAGGTGCTATCCTCCCGGACAGGACCGGAGGCGCCTCCGGCGTAGAGCCAGATGGCTGAGGAGGG
The DNA here is from genome assembly GCA_016271365.2 of Neoceratodus forsteri. Lineage (NCBI taxonomy): Eukaryota > Metazoa > Chordata > Ceratodontiformes > Ceratodontidae > Neoceratodus > Neoceratodus forsteri. The sequence continues at coordinate 263,274,437 of CM057451.1, read as the reverse complement.
ACCTCCATCCCTCAGACCCCAGAGGTGTCTTCACCTGGGGTAGCTGCCGTTGAAGGGAGGGCTACTGGTGGGGGAGAAGGGCAGACTCCCCCGGGTTCCACTGGACGTCAAGGGGCTGACAGAGGGCCCGCGGCACAGCTGCATCTGCGCAGTCACGGGCGGCCATCTTACCAGGCAGTGAGAGCCAGGTTGGGGGGAGATCTCCTGCCAACTTATCGACTGTGGCTGGGTGGGTCCCGTTGAATGGGAGCTGACTTATCGTGACAGTGGTCCCTAGAGGAGACAGGGGCCGACTCAATGGCAGAGACAGTGCGGCCATCGGAGAAGCCGGTGGCCGACTTACCTGTTAAGGCGGAGGGTTGAGCCTTCGTGGTTCTACCAGAATCCCCGGTCGCAGCCTGGGCCTTAGCTGGAGGCGGCGGGGGAGAGGCCTTACTGGTGGAGGGCCTGCTGGATTCGGCCCAAGAACCATCCAAAAACCACTCCCACTCCTTGTGCTTCTCCTTTTGTGCTTCGATGGAGAAGGAGAAGAAGAAGATTCCCTGGTGCACTCCATTTTCTTTTCAAGCGACGCTAACCGAGACTTAAGTAGATGGGCCTCCAGAGCCTGCTGCCTCCCCTTGCAAGTGGCCTGGCTGAAGGGCTGGTAGTCAGGGCAAGTCGAGGTTTGATGGTCCGGGCCTAGACAGATGACACACTCGAGGTGGCCGTCCTTGTGGGGAATCTGGGTGCCACAGATTTGACACTTTTTCTTCTGAGAAGAAGACATAGAATTGAAAGATACCAAAAACAGAGAAAAAAGGTAGTATTAACTACTGACGAATACTCTTTAACGGTGATCGTTGTGTAAGCCTACCACAAGGTAACGATATGAGGCGACAGTGGGAAAGAACTGGAGGGCAGGCGTGGGGACCGCCCACTATATAGGGTCCACTGATGTCAGTCACGTGACGTCAGGTGGGCAGTCCCCCGTCAGATATTGCTGGAAAAGTCTGCCATGCAGTCCAGACGCCAGGTGGTGCTAGTCCTACATGTTATGACCTACTGAAGAAACCCTCTCGAAGTAAGATCAGGGCATTATAGTCCACCGGAGGTGGGAGGTTATACACCGGTGGGTAAGGACAGGAAGGCACCAGGTAATTGTACAACGGTGGTGGGGCTGGCATAGGGTACACAGGTGTAGAGCTATCTGGTGCTGGCTGAGGATTCTGTGTGGGCTGCAGAAGGGGCAACGCCAGAGTCGGGCCCAGAGGCTGGGGTAGCGGCAGTACTGGCAGCAGCACAGCTAGCATCGGACAGGAGCATCCGGGGAAAGGGTCCACCAGCACAGGCCTAGCTGGAGAAGCAGGTGCCTAGAGGAAAGGAGTGCTGCCTTGACAGACAGATACCGGTCCCACAAGAGGGGACCAATGAAAGCAGTGCCATGACGGGGGGGGGGGGGACTGTGGAGGAACCGACGCCTAATGAAACAACATCAGCTAAGCTGCCTGGCTGAGAGCTTGTAGAAGATATCAGCCTGAGCATCACAGGCTGGGGAGCAAGAGACAAAGTCCCCTGCCCCGAGGAGCTGCCACCCAAAATAGCAATACCCTAGAGCATAGGAGGGAGCGGGGTGATATGATCAAGACATTCAAAAATCTCAAGGGCATTAATAAGGTGAAAAGGTCAGACATTTTTCATTTTAAACCAAATAGTAAAACAACAGGGCATGACATGAGATTAGAAGGAGGCCAACTAAGGGGGAATGTGAGGAACTTCTTTTTCACAGAAAGGGTCGTAGGTGTGCATCCCCTAGGTGGCACTATCCCAAGGGATACTACCCTTGCATGCATGACCAACTGCAGGTTGAGGGGCCTGGGTACTGAAAACGGGTGCCTCCACCTGGAGGATAAGGTTAGTGGTAGCGTAGCTGATCTGGGCACATCCCTCCAGGACACTGTTACCCCCCCCCTTGTTTTCCTCTAGTGGCCTAAATGGTTCTCAGAATACACAACTGCAATTAACACCTGACAGCAGTTTTAACCCCACACTTGTTGTACTTACCACCAGGGCTGGTTCAGCTGGCTTGGCCCTGGAAACCCCCTCTAAAATAAGAGTTAGCAAAACAACCAACAGTATTTCAATGCTGTTCATACAGAGGTACACCACAACCAGTTTAAATGCAAAAAGATTTAGATCCGATTTATTCAAGGGGCAGTAACAAGGAAGTGGGGCAAAATCTAGTGGTTGATTCAAGATCTGAATAGGTCAGATTATAAGGCACGCACTCAAAGGTCCCTGTAACACAGTCACACACTCTTTGGGTACCCAGTTGGAACTACAGCTAGCTCAAAGCGTTGCCTGGGGTAGGCCAGCGTTGCAGCTAGCTGGGGCCCTGTGATGGAATGAAAACATGCACGCACTTTAACCCACAATTTATAATCCGGAGCCAGATGGCTCAGTCCCAAAATGATTAGCAACAACAATTAAATCAGTTGACACTTTGATTTGAGCTTTGTTGCAGGGAGCTACCCTGGTGTTTACTCACACTACGCAGTACAGGATGCAGGATGGATGAAATGGAGACCTCAGGATGAAGTGCTGGACTGCCAGGAGAAGCAGGGCCCACACAAAGCACCGTGGTGTCGATCCTGTTCATTAGTGTTGAGCAGGGAGCCAAATCCCCAGGCTGGTCTCTCATCGGTTGGTTCTCTGCGGCGTGAGCAGCTGTCTGGGCTGAGGTGGCAAGGCCCAGACTAGGTGAACAGTTCGGAAACAGTCCGGTAAGTACTGGATACAGCTTCCAGCAAGCGTGACACATTCAAGCAGTGAGGAACCAAATCGCGACCCACTTTCAGCATTCAGCACACTTATAGTAAAAGCAAGGTAAATATCACAGTTCGGATAACAGTCCGGTTGCAATTCACAGTGTCTCTGCACAAACCGTATGCTCTGTGGCAGTCTCAAGTCCTGACAGGCCGATCGCACAGAGGCAAATCTTTGGCCCACTTCAGAAGGATTCAATTTGTCACAAAACCAGGATCCGATCGCAAAAGCTGCAAATTCAGAAGAAGTCCGTTATCAGGCTCAAGGTCTCTTCTCTTCTCTTATGAAGATGGTAGCAGGCAGGCCAAACACAGCCTTCCCGCCATTTTCCCCTGCACACCACGTAGGAGCAGCTGCTCGAATCACTCGAGCTGTTCACTCTTTCAACTCTTAACTTCACACTGACTCACTGCTGCAGGCAACTTGGGACTTTACCAAAGATCTAAAAGGTTTGATTCGTTGATTCATCAGTCTGTCACAGCTAAGAGCTCCCCCTCCAGGTCCATTTAGGCACCAAAGTGTAAAAACTACAATTCCTACAGAAATTCACTCCCACAAGGCCCCTGGGGACAGACTCCATTTTAGGGTCCCCAAAGGTACTGATTGGTCCAAACTAGCAGTCCAGAACCAAGATGGTGGTGATTAACAGAAATGACCTTGCTGCAAAGGAAGAAAGGTTATACAAATTACAATATTATTATGATTGCAGATAATCAGTAAACAGTCACATATTCTTGTAGGGCTCCCTCTGCACAACTATCGATGGTAGAATGGAGCAATAATACAGCAGCCCGGGCAGGACTCGAGCCTGAACCTACTCGTCCCCTACCCAGATTAATTATACTCTACGAAATAGGCAGCTCTTAAAGAGACAGGCACGGAAGCTAACAGGGCACTCGCATGCAGACACTTTTAAACTGCTAGGACACATAACACCAGCCTGGCAGTGGGCATTTAGGCAAGCCCAAGGAAGACTTTTGGGAACCCATATTTGTAGGGGAGTTATACCCTTCCCGCCTGGAAAGAACTTGGCGTCCACGTCAAGTCTATACCACAGTGCCATGGAAAAAGACAATATACTGTACGATATATACGTGATAGAACTACACAAGATAAGATAATGACTGACTTATCCGTAAAACGTAAACTTATCACATTACTATACTTATTTAGTATTCTCTATACATATACTATATTCATAATAATAACAGCTTTGCATTTTTAATATATTCAATCCTGATTCTACTATGATCTACACAATGATATTACCATACTCAGGGCTCCAGATAAGATTTTTTTGGGATGTGTGTTGTACTCCTCATTTTGAAAGTGAGGTGAGTAAAACCAAATTCAGATGCGTACAAATGTCTGGACAGAGTTGAGTGAGGAGTACATTTTTAAAAACAATGTGTTTTTTTTAGATAAGGGTTGATCATGTGACAACAATGCTCAAGATAATGTTGCAGGTAGGAGTAATTTACTCATCAGTTTTAAAATATAGTGAGTAAAACAAAACTGGGATGCATACAAGTGCTGTACATATGGAAAAAAACTGGTCCTTTTGAATCACCAGTTATGTTATCAATCACAATTCTTTGGAGTGTGGGAGTATTTACAAATGTTGGGTGAGTACTGGTATGCATTAAAAATGTTTACAGAAGAGTATTTTCTAAAACAAGGTGAGTAAAACAGGTTGGTACACCCCTTATCTGGAGCCCTGACTATACTTATTCATGTAACAGTCTGTTGCACTTTGAACAATACAGATGGGGACCCACTCCTATCAGCTAACTTTTTTTCCGTTAATCTATTTTCTCCTACCCATCCCCTACGGAGCTCCCTCTTGCAAAGGCACCCAGCTCTGTCCCTCAACTTTTCCCCACGGCTTGCCCCCCCCTCCCCCACGGTGGGGATCCCTCAACCAGCCGGTTCGGATCCGTGTGAGGGCTGCTGCTATCATGGGAGAGGGACCCGCGTCAGACAGTCATCCATCTGAGGGCCATTTTCTGTTTTTCTCCCACCCCCCAAGTGGCACAGTGGCGTTGCAATGCACGCCCAGCCGAGGCAGCGTGCATTTCCGCCACATAACCGTCCAAGCGACTGCCCTGTAACCACCCCCCTATGTGTGAGCCACTGGTGTCGACCCTCAATCTCTGCTGGGGGGTCAGGCATGCAGCGGACTCCGTCTCACCCCCTCCCCGGGAGAGGAGAGCTGTCTTCCAGACGCTCGATCCTCTCCCTCCCTAGTAAACCCCCTACGGCCCGCTCGCACCGCGAACACGGGTCACTGGCGCGGCAGGAGGCAAGACATGCTGCCTCAGCCCTCCACGCCACTGGGCCGGCTGCTATCAGCTAACTTAGGGCTAGATGGGGCAGGGGCACCATGATCTTACTTCGAGACACAGCTCTTGCAGCAGGTTACACCATTAGGACTGAAGCCGGCAGGCGTCAGGACCTCACGGAAAAATTCTAGCTAGCTATCTTCAGCGGGGACCGCCCCCGACGTCGGTCCCGCCTCCGACGTCAGGCGTGGTACAAAAGGGGGCGGTCCTGCCAGATTCCCCATTTCTTTCCCGCCGTCGACTGGCTTGTCTCGACCCTTCGGTTACAGTCTAGCGCGCGACGCGTGGTTTAGTGCTTCTCTTCGAGAAATTCGATTTTCTTCAAGCAAGACCTTTGCTGATGTCCTCTCCGACCTCTGGTCACTCCTCCAAGTGTGCTTGTGGGAAACAGATCCCCTTCAAGGACCCCCACACAGCCTGCGTTAGGTGCCTGGGCCCAGACCACGATACCCGGGCCTGCTCGTCCTGCCAGGGGTTCAACAGTCATACCCGGATCCGACGTCAGAAGGCCCTTCAGGCTTTTTTGTTGGAGGAAAAGCTGAAGACCATGTCCTCCAAGGGGGAATCTTCTTCTCAAAATCAAACAACCGCGCAGAACTTGAGGAAGGCCCTTCCAGGTCCCCCTCCAGGGCTTCGGAGTCACGCAGCTCCGGTTCTAGGTCCGACCGCTCTCCCTCCAGGGCCAGCTCTCAGCCTCCCCCGGCTGCGGTAAGGAAACCTTCTTCTCAGGCCAAGTCCGCCAGGCCGTCCTCGTCTTCCTCCAAGGCCTTGGCGAAGTCGAGAGCGCCATCATCATCATCACAAGTCGGGTTCCCGCCCTTGAGTGCCCGGCGTCAGGTCTCTTCTGTGCCTCCTCTGGGGCGCTGGAGCTCAAGACCTTAAAGAGACCTGTGGACCCTACGCCGCACGACCGTCGCTCGGCCCGTCATACCCTCCCCTGAGCCGCCTTCGGCCAGACGCACTGTCGCCGGCCAAACCATCACCCTCAGCGGACGCCCGGTAGAGGACCGGCGTCCGCTCCTCCTGAGAGAGGCCCCTGGCGCCTCCGATCAGCGTTGGTCAGGAGACTTAACTGAGGAGGACTTAACGCAGCCGAGGACCAGGCCAGGCGACCCGGTTTCGTCGAAACTCCCAGGGAACCCTCGCTTACCAGAGCCCCTAGCGAGCCGGCGCGGGATCCGACCAGACTGGCGCCGGGCCGTCATTGGGCCTTTCTTTAGTGGAAGTGAAGGACCTCTTCACCTCCTGGTGGGACACCATAAAGAAGGACATGGTTCCCACTGTTCCTCCTCCTCCTCCGGTTCCTGCACCCCCTTCACCATTGGGGTCGGCAGGCCATTTACCTTCTCCCCGGGAGCCTAGATCCCCTCCCAGAGGGAGACCAGAAAAACGGAGACCTCCGTCGAAATTTTCTTCTGGATCACCCAGCCCCAAGAGATCCAGGAGACACCGACGTTCGCCTTCGACAGAGGACACAGGATCAGACTACTCTGCCTCTAGATCCCCATCTCCACTCTCCATCCCTTCTCCGGACCCACGTGAGATGCCTAAATCTCCTCCAGATGATCCTTCGTTCCTTGATATTATGAGACATATACAAGAGAACATGGGATGGGATGCAGAAGAGCTAGACCCGGAAAGGATACGCCTCGCCAAATATCTTCGGCAGAAGGACCCCAAGCCTGTGGTGGTGCCACCCTTGGTTGGCACTTTCATGGACGTCACCAAGGCAGCGTGGAAGCGTCCACATTCGCTCCCGGCGATGCCGAAGAAAGCTGATCGCTTGTACAAGGCTCCTAGAGAAGACCAGTAATGACTCAGCAGCCTCAGGCCGACTCTCTGGTCATCACAGCCTCACATGACCGGTCACAGAGGCCGCAACATTTGAGCACCCTGCCACCGGACCCAGAGTCCAAGCAGTTGGACGCTTTGGGTAGGTGCACGTATGCCTCCGCTACCTGCGCCATCAGATCCTTGAACTATTTAACCCACATGGTTCAGTTCCAGAACGCTTTGTGGGAACAGGGTCTGGAAACGGCTGAAAAATTGCCTGAAGGTGAGCAGAAGGAGGAGATGCTTCAGCTCCTCCGTACGGGTTCAGACATGGGGACCCAAGTGCTACGAGCCGCGTACGACTTCGTGGACTCATCGGCCCGAGCAGCAGCTTCTGGCGTATGCCTCTGGAGACACTCCTGGTTACGCGTCTCTGGTTTTACCCCAGACATCCAGAAGAATATTATTGACACTCCTTTTGAGGGAGAAGTCTTGTTTGGTAATCCTTCGGAGAAGATCATTACCAGACTTCAAGAGGCCGGGAAGGCGGTAAGGTCGGTTCAGGCCATGTACCGACCCAAGCTTGGTTCCTTTCGTAGGAACCAAAGTCGTGCTAGACATGAGAGGCAGCAGCCCCGCTCCGCTGCACATCAGAGGGGCTCCAGCTTCCATAGAGCCCAGGGGAAGCAGCCCACCAGCCGAGGTCAGCGTTCTCCTAAGCCGGACCAGCCAGCGGGCCCATCTGCCGCCACAGCCTGACTCCTTTCCAGCCTCCGCCCCTCAGGATCAATGGGAAATCATGGTCGGGGGTTGCACTGCGAACTTCCTACCGGGATGGCAGGCTATAACCACCGACAGGTGGGTTCTTCAGTTGGTCAGTCTAGGCCACTTTATAGAATTCGCAGAAAAGCCACCCTTGAGGCCTCCTTTGCTCTCCCGGTATCCGGTCAGCACAAAGCTTTGATCTGGCAAGAAGTACTCGCGCTCCCATGGAAAGGGAGCGATAGAGTGTGTCCGGAGAACCAGAGGACAAGGATATTATTCCACTTCTTCCTGGTTCCAAAGAAAACAGGGGACCTCCGTCCGATTCTGGACCTCAGCGACCTCAACGTGTCGGTCACCTACAAGTGATTCCGCATGGTGACTCTTCCGGGTCTTATTCCCATGCTGAAACAGGACGCCTTTTTAGCATCTCTAGACATGCAGGACGCATACCTGCATATCCCTATGGCTCAGGCGCACGAGGTTCCTGAGCTTTGAGTTTCTCAACCACCACTTTCAGTACTGAGCCCTTCCGTTCGGACTGTCATCCGCACCAAGGGTCTTTACCAAGTGCATGGCAGTCGTGGCAGCGTCTCTGAGGAGACAGGGCCATTATGTGTTCCCGTACCTGGACGACTGGCTTCTCATGGCCGCCTCCAGAGAGGCGTTGCTACATGCAGTTCAGAGCACCCAGGACCTGTTCCGGTCTCTGGGCATCCTCATAAATTACGAGAAGTCTCTCCTGGTACCGTCGCAGAAACTGCAGTTTATAGGCGCAGTACTGGACACTGTTCAGGGAAGAGCTTTTCTTCCGGACGACAGAAGCGGGCGCATCAGATCCCTCAAAAGGTTTATCGTCGAACAAGATAGGTACCTGCCAGGTGGGTCCTTCGCTTGCTCGGACACATGGCTGCGCCATTCCTACTGTCCTTTCGCAAGGCTCCACATGGGGTAACTCAGTGGATGCTCAAGTGCAATGGGACCAAGGCAAGACCACTTGCAGCATCCGGTCAGAATCACGAATTCCGTGATTCGAGACTGGAGTGGTAGCTAGTCCCAGGAGTGCCTCCACGGGCATCCCGTTCAGTAGGCCGCCCCGGAGGTAACCCTCACCACGGACGCCTTAGGTCTTGGGTGGGGGGTACACCTGGACGGGGTAAAGTCCCAGGGTACGTGGACCCCGATGGAAGCTCGTCTTCATATCAATGTCCTAGAGATGAGAGCGGTTCTCTATGCCCTGCAGGCCTTTCAGTCAGTAATCCCATCGTGTACTCTTCTCCTTCAGACAGACAACACGGCGGTGATGTATTACCTCAACAAACAAGGAGGCGGACACTCTTACCCCCTTTGCAGGTAAGCCATGAGGGTGTGGGATTGGGTAATCGGACATGGCACAAATCTGATCACTGTGCACGTTCCCGGGTGGACAACACGATTGCAGACGGCCTGAGTCGATCCCAGGCCAGAGTCCACGAGTGGGAACTTCTTCAAGAGGTAGCAGAGGATCTGTTTCTTCGATGGAATTCCAGAACTAGACTTGTTGCATCCCCATCCAGCATAAAACTGCCCAATTTTGCTACGCTAGATCCAGGCCTGGTGTTTTCTGGCGAGGCGTGTTATCCCTCTCCTGGGCGAACAGATTCCTCTACGCTTTCCCTCCCTTCCCGTTGATCCAGAGAGTTCTTCTCAAACTGCGCAGGGAGCACGCACTCATGCTCCTGGTGGCCCCGTTCTGGCCCAGACAGATCTGGTTCCCTTTGTTGGTGCAACTATCTCGGGTTCCCCCGCTCCCGCTCAGCTCCCACCTCCTGTCCCAGGAGAAAGGTTCACTTGTCCATCCGACTTACGTTCATTGAACCTGCATGCTTGGCTCCTAGAGACATAGCCATCTTGCATCACGGGGTCTCGCAAGAGGTTGCAGAAGTCCTTTCTGCAGCCAGAAAGCCGGCAACGCGAGACGGACGTGCGCCATGAAATGGCGCCTTTTGTTTATGGTCGCGAGCGCGCGATTTTTCCCCTACGTTGTCCTGTGGGGTAATTTTGGATTATCTGCTCTCCCTATTTCATTGGTCTAGCCTACTCCTCTATTAAGGTGCCTCTGTGCCATTTCGGCCTATCACCTCCGGTGGGACATCGTACAGTGGCTCAGTTGGACGCCTCTCGGGAATTTCTTAGGGGAGTGTTACACCTTAGGCCTCCTATTAGGGACCCTGTGCCTCCATGGGATCTGCTCTTTGTCCTGGAACAGCTCACGCTCCCCCCCTTTGAACCTGCCGCGGATTGCGAGCTACGTTTTCTGTCGTGGAAAACGTTGTTTTTAGTTGCTGTTACTTCCGCGAGAAGAATATCTGAACTTCACGCTCTTATGTGCAAAGAGCCTTATTTAGTTTTCCACGGGACAGAGTATCCCTGAGGGACGAACCCAAATTTTTGCCTAAGGTGGCCTCTTCATCACTCTGAACCAGGATACTGACCTTCGGTCTACTTCCGAGTTACTCGAATGAGGAGAGGCTCTGCTTCACACCCTGGATGTTCACCACAGCCTGAGGTATTACCTCAACAGAACTAAATCTTTCAAGTAGTTCTGAGCAGCTTTTCGTTTCCTTCTCTGAGAGAATGATGGAGCCTTCGTATCAAACAGTCCCTTTCTCACTGGCTTGTCCAGCGTATTTCTTACTGTTATGATATAAAACAAAAGTCCCTCCCGGGCACAATCCAGGGTCATTCTACTAGAGGTGTGTCCACCTCCTTTGCAGCACTCAGAAACGTCTCCACCTCTGCTATATGTGCTGCAGCCACTTGGAGTTCTGTGAATACCTTTATCAGGCATTATAGCCTGGACATCGTCTCTCGGCGAAGGGCTGGTTTCGGCCTGGCGGTGCTACAGGGTCTCCTGTCCTAGGTTCAGGACCTGGAATTCATTTCCTATTTTCCTCCCCCCGGAATTTCTGGCAGCGTTACTGCTTGGGAATCAGTCCTAATGATGTAACCTGCTGCAAGAGCTGTGTCTCGAAGTAAGACAGTACAGTTACGTAAGAACTTACCGTAACAGTAGATCTTCGAGAACAGCTCTTGCAGCAGGTACCTTCCCGCCCACCTTCCCCCTTGGAGGAGGCATGGCTCAGTCTTTCTGAGCAGGGATTTATTCCTTCTGTCTTCTGACGGTGATCCTCGGTCTCCCATTTCGATGTCAGCCTGCGGCAGGAAGTCTCGGTGGGAGAACTGGGGAATCGTGGGACCGCCCCTTGTGTACCACGCCTGACGTTGAGGCGGGACCGGACGTCGGGCGGTCCCGCTGAAGATAGCTAGCTAGAATTTTTCCGTGGGGTCGTGACGCCTGCCGGCTTCAGCCCTAATGGTGTAACCTGCTGCAAGAGCTGTTCTCGAAGATCTACTGTTACGGTAAGTTCTTACGTAACTGTACTTTCTGAGGTAAGAACAATGAACCTAGAAGTGGCAGACAGGCTCAGTTTGGGCAGTGAGCTCTTTGAAATATAAACACCCTTGTGGACAACATTGAGAGGCAAATCCACAGGCCTCCCAGGGGAGTCATAGCTAAGGCGCATCACTGGCTTGACAGCTCATCCAGACTTTCTGGGGGAAACAGGCACAGGCTCTGGGTGGTCAACACTGGCGTTGGTTTCTTCTCCTGCAGTGAGGGGTGCCTCTGCACTGGCTGAAATTTCAAGATCGGGAACACTGTCAGTTCCTTGCACTACAGACTCTGTTTCCACAATACTTTGCTCATTATCATCATCTGAAGAGGGCCCAGGTTGCTCACCCTAAGAATGCTCTGACACAACTGGACTTTGTGGCACTGAAGGGGTGCTGTCAACACTTTTATAGGGTTCTTCAAGGGCTGGTATGTCACCAAAGAGATTTACCACATCAGATTCCTCCTCGGGTAATTCAAACAGTTCTACTAGACCCAGAGAATCTGCTACCTCAGACAAAATACTTCGCACCTCACTTTCAGAGGGCATTGGCTCTAAGGAGGAAGCTGGGGGTTACACAGTCCTGAAGGCCCAGCTTCATCCCCCCAATTATACATAGGGTTACCTCGAAACATTTGATTCAGTTCATAGGACGGGTAATAAGAATTGTCACACTTACTATCAGAGGTGGACTGACAGTCATTATCATTTTGGGCCTGCGGGGGTTGGGGGAGGCCTTAGGTCTGGAACAACTGGGGCAAGCTGACTCTGTCTCTTTTTAGCAGCAGCATGAGTTACTGGCCCAGATGGGGCAATTTCTTATGGTTCAGCGTCAATGATCGCTTGGCCAATGGGCAGTAGGTGGTTTCTGTGCATGGCACTGACAGCTTTAGAGTCATTATCAGGGCACACTTTGTCACAGATAGATCATCCAACTTGCTATTACATGTGCTTAAGATTATGCCACCTGTCAGCGATTTTATGCTTGCCATGCAATCCCAAGTTATGTAATAGCACTCGATCCCCAGGCAACAACTTCTGAGCCTTTACCCATCGATCAAGTCTCTGTTAGCAAGGTTTCCTTTGGCAGCCGTTGTTTGAGCTAATTGGTACGCATGGTTCAATTGAGCTTTCAGCTTCTGTACATACTGTAAATAGATCTCAGCTTAGACCCCATCTGGAGAAACTCCAAAGCAGACATCCACAGGCAGCCGGGCTTCCCTCCCGAACATGAGGCGACAGGGAGAAAACCCAGTAGCATCAATTTTGGTGCAATTGTCAGAGTGTACCAAGGAGCTAATCTGCTGGCTCCATTTAGACTTGTCTTTAGGATGAAGAGTGCCCAATATATCCAGGAGAGTTCTGTTAAAGCGTTCCAGCTGGGGGTCCCCATGGGGGTGGTTAAGAAGTGGTTCTAGACTTTCGCACCCCCCACAGGGAGAGCATCTCTTTGATCAGTCTACTTTCAAATTCCCTTCCTTGATCAGAATGGATACACTGGGGTGCATCATAATGGACAAAGAACTTTTCTACCAGCACCTTGGCCACCGCAGAGGCCTTCTGATCCTTGGTTGGGAAAGTTTGTGCATATCGGGTAAAGTGATCGGTTACTACCAGTACATTGCCAATGTTCTTTTGATCAGGTTTCAGACACAGACAGTCTATGCAAGCCAGTTCCATGGGGGCACTGGTTGAAATGTTAACAAGAGGAGCGGCTTTCTGGGGCAAAGCTTTTCTCTGAAGGCACCTACTGCAGGTTTTGACATACTTTTCAACATCAGCCCCCATCTTTGGCCAGTAGAACCTAGACCGCACCAAATTGAGGGTCCGGTCAATACCGAGGTGTCCCATGTGATTGTGTAAGGACCTCAGTACCAGCTGCTTGAAGGCTGTGGTAGTACCAGTTGCCACTTGTCCAACTGACCCCGCCGATCCACTGTCTCTTGATAGAGTAACTGGTCTTGCAACTTTAGTCGGGGGCCTTCTTTGAGTAATAACGCAGTCCGTAGGTTGGTAGAACGTAGTTTATAGACACATCTCTCCCAGCACGAAGGGCATCAAGTGCGGGCTGGATCATAGGGTCATGAAATTGAGCCCTCTGAATACTGTCACTATCAAACTGGGGAAAGGCACTGAGGTCCAATGCAGAAAAATGACAATAAGCTACAAGTATGCAAGTATCAGGGGGCCCCAAACAGTCCACCAGACAGTCCAATGTATTTGCGGATGGCTGCTCGTCTTTGTCAAACTTTTGGCACAATGCTCTAATAGAGTGTTCTGACAGCCTCACCCAACTGCTTGGGGGCTTGGCTGCCATGAGAGAGCATCAGCATCAATATGGTTCAGTCCAGGCCGGTATTTAACCGCATAATCGTAAGTCGACAAGGCAGAAAGCCACTGGTGCCTAGTGGCATCCAGCTTGGCTGAGGTCTGTACATACGTTAGGGGGTTATCAGTTTTCACCAGTATTTTGGCCCCATAGAGGTACTCGTGAAATTAGTCGCACTATGGCCCACTTTTAGAGCCGGTAGAAACTCCCAACTTGTGAACAGGATAATTTCGTTCAGATGGTGTCAAGCTTCATCTGGCGAAGGCCACAGGTCTCAGGCCATCTTCATAATCTTGAAACACGGCACCAAGTCCTTTCAGGCTGGCATCCATATGCAGGACATATTGCTTGGTAGGGTCAGCATAGACTGGGGTGTGAGTAAGCTGACATGATGATCTTAAAGAATGCCACATCCCACTCAGGGGTCCAACGGGCTCCATATGGTTCACCTATTCGGAAATACACCTTTTCTTCTTCCTTGAGGGATCCCTTCTTGTACCTGCGGCTGGCAGGAGGATAGCCTTGAGTGAGATTATGAAGTGGCCGAATTACCTTTGAATAGTCTTTAATGAACCGCTGATAATAGCAACAAAACCCCAAAAAACGCTGCAGTTCGCTTAGGTAGGTTGGCTGGGGCCAGGTGGTCAGGGACTCTACTTTGCTGGGGTCTGTTTGTATCCACTCAGCTGACACTATATGTCCCACATATTTTACAGATGTTTGAAAAAACTGACACTTTTCTATAGATAGCTTGAGGCAGAATTCTTCCAGGCGGTCAAGAACTTTGAATAATCTGGTCTCGTGTTCTTCTAGAGTGTGTCCGAAGATGATGACATTATCCAAGTATACTAGACATTCTAACAGATTCATGCCTCCTACTTCCATCAACCTCTGGAAAGTAGCGGGGGCACCCGAAATCCACAGAGGCATCCTCAGAAATTCGTAGAACCCCAAAGGACAAATGAAGGCTGTTTTCTCATGGTTCTCCGGGGCCATCGGTATTTGATAATACTCGCTTCGTAGATCAAGTACTGAAAACCGCCAACTCCCATTCAGGCAGTCCAGGGCCTCCTGTATGTGGGGCATTGTGTAGTGATCTGGTACAGTTCATCAGTTTAGGGTCCAATAATCTACACACATCCTTATGGACCCACTCTTCTTGCGCACGACTACGATGGGAGACACATAGGGGCTTCTTGGCTCTTGAATAATGCCAGCAGCAAGCATCTCCTGTAGGTGCCTCCAAACATCGTCTATATCAGCTGGGGCAAGGCGGCGGGACCGCTCTCTAAAAGGTCTGTCGTCATGAAGCTCAGCACCATGAACGCACCCCACATCACATTCCTTCAGGGAAAATACTTGGTCCCTCTGGGTGCGTTTCCCACTGACTCGAGTCTTCCATTCAGCAGACAATGGGGAATCACCAAAATCGAATAGTTCCAGGGTCACCGCCCCCTTTTCACAGGAATATTTGATGCTGGGCAGTACTGCAGTGTCTGCACAGTGTACTGTACCAAATGTACACCCTGGCCAAGATATTCAGAAATGCGCCAAAGCCCGGTGCAAGTCCTGCGCAGTGCAAATCCGATGCGTCATGGCGCAACTGAAGTCATATTCAGAGGTTGCGTAGGCTGAACTGCACCGGTGCAACGCGGCTCAATATGGCAGAGATGTGCCATGGCGTAAACAGAGGTGTGCCATGGCGCACAAAGAGATGCTCCAGCGCACCCGTGGCAGCAGAGCAACAGAGGGGGGCAGGGCACAGAGAACAAACCCAGAGACAGGGCCATGGCAGCACAGTGACAGGCCACAGGAGGCCTCCACCAGCAGGCACAGCAGGGCACACAAAGGCACCCCGACACTGGACCCCAGAACACAACATTGGCATGGATAGCAGGTGACAGAAGGTGCCAACTGCCAAAGGAGGGCCACCAAGGGAGCACTCCCCCAGCAGGCTGATGGCCGTGCACCCCCCCCCCGAACCATAGCAGGCCACACCCAGGACCATGCAGCCAAGCACACACATACCACACAGGGAGCCCACACAGTGGGCACTGAACAGGCCGGGTGGCAGACCGCACAACGCCAAGCAGAGGACCCCAACACAGTGTGCAGACAGTACCCGAACAATGACCATGGCTGTGAACCACCACCATGCACACACCCGCCACACACCCCTGACCGCTGCCCCATGGGCACCCCAATGCACAGCCACCAACCCTGGGGATGGACACCACTACAGTGGGACAGACCACAGCACATAGCGGGGAACCACGGAAGCACAACATGCGCCCCCACACATGCACACAACACGGATGGACACTGGGCCACTGCTGCATGGCACCTCATGCCTGCACAAAAACAGCAGGGGCTGGGGAAGGGTAGGGACAGCGAGGGACTGGAAGTGGGAGGGGGGGTCTGTAGGGAACGGCCCAACAAGGGACACTGGGGCAACCCTAGCGACAGCCCTGGCCGGCCGCCCTGGCATGATATCCCTACCTCCTAGCCGCTGCCAGCATGCCCTGCATGGCTGCCACCACTCCAAGTATGCCCGAGGCCACGAGCAAGGCCTGCCGCATGAGCCAGCTCAGCCTCTGGTGCGGCGGTGTCCACACTGGATGCTGGACACCCATAGCATGGGACAAGACAGGTGCCCAGTGCAATGACCCAAGTAACCATGCCCTCCCACAGTGCACATGCGCACGATGGGGAACATGCCATCATGTGCACGTTGCCAGCCCTCACGCAGCTTGCACTGTGCCAATACATCACGCTGTTTCGCAGCGTCTTGCATGACCGACAATGTCGGCGCGCTGCATAATGTAAACCGGTACCGCTACCGCTTTATGCGTAGCCATGATGAAGCTCATTTGCATGAGGCATCTGAATATCGGGATATTGCCCGTGTGCAATGGTACTGTGCCAGAGCAAGCAGTGGCGCAATATCCAGATATTCAGACGCCGCATGCAAATGAGCTCATCAGCCGATGCGTAGCACAGTGGGGTGCATTAGTATATCATTACCCTTGAACACAACCTCATTTGCATGCGTTGCACCACATAAACGCCACCGCACAGCACAGGCCATGTACCGGTATTGCAACCTTGATAGGTGTGGTGGATGCCGCAGCAGTACACTGAGGACAGACAGCACTCCAGGGTGGGAAGGACCAGGGTGATGCTGCCAGGGCCTCAGCGGGTATGCGCTGTCACCTGTGTAGAGCATGCCATGGATAGCACTCTGCTATACTGTGCTGCGCCCCTAGCACCCACACCAACATGCACACCCTTTCCACCCCCATCCCCAGGACTGCGCTGCCCATCGTATCCTGCCCATGCCACACACCCCCAGTGGGTGGCCTGTGGGGTCATCCCCACGTTCATATCTGTGGCATGGCGCTGGGCTGTGCCAGTTGATGACATCTGGTGCACTCCCAGGGTGTGTGGCGCAGGAAATGGTGTGCGCCCCGTGGCACTCAACACCACCCGGCAGGTGCTGCTTGGGCACCTCTTCTTGTTCATATGCACTAGTCCCACAGGGTCAGGTGGCATGCGGATGTCCACGTGGGTGCAGGCACTGGCCCCACTCACGCCAGGCATGCATGCCACCCTGTGGCTGTCCTGCATCGGTGCTGTACACTCCACCTGTGTGCTGGGGAGGCGGCTGTATTCCACAGCACGTGGAAGCACAGCAGTGAGGACCTGTGTGGCCGCCTGGGTGATGCCCGTGGTGTCCCCTGTTGGTCCTTGGCCGGTGCCCGTGTAGAGCAGGCACGACAGCAGTGCCCATCGTCTCCATGGCCATGGCGTGGCTCCGTCTGGTGGGTGCCTGCAGCTCCGCACTGCACAGCTCGCAGGGCTGCCTCAGCATGGTCCTGTTCAGGCAGTACCGGCCCATGATCTCGGTGTGACTCTGGTTCTCAACGGTGCTGCGAGCATGGTTCCACCTGTGTCGTGCATGCCGCTGCTGGGCCCTTCATCAGCCACGTAGCTGTTCCTCCTGCCGCCTCACACCCCTCATTACCACCCCCATCAGGACGGGCGCACTCTCCATGTCTCCTGCTGTCCACTGTCACCCTGGGCAGTTGGCTGCTGGCTGTGTGCCACCCTGGTACACAGGCTTTGTGTCTGTGTGTGTGTGTGTCTCTCTCTCTCTCTGCCCCTCTCTTCCTCTCCCGCTGTGTCTGGCAGTGTGTCTGTCTGTCTCTCCGTCTGCCTGACTCTCTCTATCTCTCCCTCTCACTCCTCCCCTTGGTGCAACTGCTGTTTCTGCGTTTCCACCCTATTTTACTAGGAACAAGTCTGGTCTGAGCAACTTCGATTTGCTCCACACTTGCGCCATGGTTTCACGGTTGAATATGCCACTGCGCTGGATATTCAAGGGACCACCCCCTGAACTTGCGCCTGCATATATTATAGCTGTGCATTGGCGCAATGTATTTTGTGCTACGCGATGCCTCACGTTGAATATGGCTCCTCGGCACATTTCCACACTTGCGCTGGCGCAACTCAGTTTGGGCCCCCTTGTTCACTTGAATTTCTCGATCAGACACATTCTGGATTTGGATCACCACTCGCCGAGCATAGGCATGGGCACGGGCAAGTAAGATACTGGGTTTAACCAATAACCCCTCTGGCAACTTCCCTTCACCAGGTGCATCCAGCATCAATATCTTATTCTTCATATCCTTTCCAAGGAGAACTTCTCCCTGACCGGTGTACTGAGCGTTGGGTGTAGTACGAGAGAATCGGGATCTTTCTTCCACACTATCCCCACCGGCTCGTCTCTGTCCGCTTATGTAGCCTGTTTTTGCGGGTCATAGGCTCTCTTTATCAAGACTGGAATTCTCAGGGCCCGCCCAGTCCATTGTCCTTGTTTATCTTGACACAACTGCGCTAGTCTTCCAAACATGCGGTCGTTGGTTCCAATGAGCAAGGGAACCCCATCATACATTCCAGTAGGAAGGCACACAAGGGCTAGTGTCTCTACTTGTTCATCTACACCAGTTACAGTCGCAGGAAAAGAGAGCCACAGCCGGACATATCCTAGGTAGGGATAAGACTTGTCGCTCAGGCCCCACACATGTAGGCCTTCCAGGGATTGTAATGGTACATCAGATAAAGTGTTGGTCATACCAGTCCTAGAATACAATGGTCACTTGCAACCCACTGTCGAGCTCAGCCCAAGCATGGATACCATTGACAGTCACAGTAGTCTCCATCGAAGGGCCTACCATTTTGGACCAGTCTGGAAGGACAGTAGCAGGGGCCTGGACAGACGATTTAGCCACAAAGAAGTCTGGGTTAGGATTTCTTGAGCTTTCACTGTAGTCGTTGCCGGCACCCCTTGGCCATGGTCTTGCTTTCGGGAGCTCCCACTGAAGTCTGTATACAACTTTATCTAGGTCTTTTGGGGACCGGCATTCTTTCTTCATATGCCCATCCCTCCCACAACTATGACAAAATATACTTTCTAGGGCCTGGTGTGGCCGAGACGTCACATTAGGAGCTGAGGCTGGGGTGCTACCAACAGAAAATCTTAGTTCAACCTCTGTCTGTGGAACGGCAAGCACTGGGAGACGTCTGAGTAATTCTCTCACTTCCATAGTCAATTCATCAACTTTTGAGCTGCTGTCAGCAGGAGATGTCTGGATGTGCACCTCCTCCCCCATAGCAGACGTACTCTGATAAGGATCAGTGACTGTACCCGCAAAAGCAGCCTTCATAAAAAGACCAGCTTTTGTTTCTCTGAACTCACTCAGCAGTTCATCCCATGGCGGAGTATCCTTAGCAGTCCCTCTCTCATTGGGCTCCCTGGGGCTGGCACCAGCATTTAGTTCTCGGTTTCCTTCACATGATTTCTGGAATTCCGAGCCATCAGCGACTGACCCCGTGCTTGGAGCAGGGGTTGTGACAGCTGTGACTGCGCAGGGTTCCTGAGAGCCTTCCTCCTCCTCCTCCTCAACTTCCCATACTTCTTTCATCAACACATGGAAGGGCAAGGGACCAGATTTCTTTTGGTGCAGTTGCAATTTGAGCAACACCCAGCTGGAGTGCCAGGCAGAGAAGAGTATATGACCCAGCATTATCCGGTTCACCTCGCTAGAAGCCCAGCCTCCTTTCCGAAAAATGGTTTGTAGGATTCCCTCTAATCGATCCATGTAAGCGGATAACAATTCCCCCGGCTGTTGTTTAACATCTTTAAGTTTCCATTTCAAAGCCTCAACACTATTGGTGCCCCCAAACACACTGTCAAGGGCGACTAAGTACTCTTGGGCCTTGGCGTCAGCGTTAGAGGACTGCAGGGCGCGAAAAGCACAGAGGGTGGGCCCCTGGAGGCTTTCCACCAGGCGTGCCCTTTTTCCGGCCTCTGAGCATTGCCAGTCTTGTACCACAAGGGTAGCAGAGTCCATCCAGGTCTCCAGGTCGACTTCCCCATTAGAAGTAGGAAGGATGCCAGAGAACACCTTAAGCTTGTGGTACGAGTCGTGACTACCTGCTGGCACTGGGGCAGGCACAGAAATTGGTAAAGGGACAGATGCTGTGGCTGGCGTGGACAGCAGGGAAGGGACACTCCGTGAAGGCAGGAATAATTTTTTTAAACCCTCCACAGTTTTACCTTCCTCCAGTAACAACTTGGCAAACTTCTCCTCAAAAGACTCGGATAATGGTGAGGGATCATTCTCTAAGGGATCCTTGCTATCTTTAATTATCACCCTCCAGGCGACTGGGAACCCCTCGAGGGCAATAGCCGGGGGCACCCTTGAGCTGTCCACGGGGTTGCTACACTCCACCAAGGCCATGAGAGTTTGGGCAGTTAAATCAGTCTGTCGACCCACCACTACAGCTTTTTTCAAACATTCAACTTTGGAAAGTGCCCCTTCAACAGTGTCCTTACTAGTGCCCATGGGTATGTCCAGTATTAGCAAGGCATTGCGGGGGGTCAATCTCCTGCCCTGTTCACCATCCCACCAACTGGTGTACAGCCATTTCTACTGTAGTAGCCATCAAACGCCTAGTTGTAATTTTTTATGTTAGCCACTGGGGGGGGGGGGCGCTAATCCCAGTGATGCCTCCAACATGTAACCCCTAGGCGGCGCTATCCCAAGGGATACTACCCCTGCCGGCGTGACCAAGTGCAGGTTGAGGGGCCTGGGTACTGAAAACAGGTGCCTCCACCTGGAGGACAGGGTTAGTGGTAGCGTAGCTGACCTGGGTACGGCACTCTGGGACACTGTTACCCCCTCGTTTCCCTCTAGTGGCCTAAATGGTTCACAGAATACACAACTGCAATTAACACCTGACAGCAGTTTTAACCCCACACTTGTTGCACTTACCACCAGGGCTGGTTCTGCTGGCTTGGCCCAGGAGACCCCCTGTAAAATAAGATTTAGTAAAACAACCAACAGTATTTCAATGCTGTTCATACACAGGTACACCAAAACCAGTTTAAATGCAAAAAGATTTAGATCTGAATTATTCAAGGGGCAGTAACAAGGAAGGGGGTCAAAATCTAGTGGTTCATTCAAGATCTAAATAAGTCAGATTATAAGGCATGTACTCAAAGGTCCCTGTAACACAGTCACACACACTCTGGGTACCCAGCTGGAACTACAGCTAGCCCAAAGCGTTGCCTGGGGTAGGCCAGCGTTGCAGCTGGTTGGGGCCCTGTGATGAAAAGAAAACATGCACGCACTTTAACCCACAATTTGTAATCCGGAGCCGGATGGCTCAGTCCCAAAACGATTAAATCAGTTGACACACTTTGATTTGAGCTTTGTTGCACGGAGCTACCCTGGTGTTTACTCACACTACGCAGTACAGGATGCAGGATGGACGAAATGGAGACTCAGGATGAAGTGCTGGATTGCCAGGAGAAGCAGGGCCCACACGAAGCACCGTGGTGCCGATCCTGGTCATTAGTGTTGAGCAGGGAGCCAAATCCCCAGGCGGGTCTCTCGTCGGTTATTTCTCTGCAGCGTGAGCGGCTGTCTGGGCCGAGGTGGCAAGGCCCAGACTGGGTGAACAGTTTGGAGACAGTCCGTTAAGTACTGGATACAGCTTCCAGCAAGCATGACACATTCAAGCAGTGGGGAACCAAATCGCGACCCACTTTCAGCATTCAGCACACTTACAGTAAAAGCAAGGTAAATACCACAGTTCGGAGGACAGTCCGGTTACAATTCACAGTGTCTCTGCACAAACCGTATGCTCTGTGGCAGTCTCAAATCCTGACAGGCCGATCGCACAGAGGCAAATCTTCGGTCCACTTCAGAAGGATTCAATCTGTCACAAAACCAGGATCCGATCGCAAAAGCTGCAAATTCAGAAGAAGTCCATTATCAGGCTCAAGGTCTCTTCTCTTATCAAGATGGTAGCAGGCAGACCAAACACAGCCTTCCCGCCAATTTCCCCTGCACACCACGTAGGAGCAGCTGCTCGAATCACTCGAGCTGTTCACTCTTTCAACTCTAACTTCACACTGACTCACTGCTGCAGGCAGTGTGGGACTTTCCCAAAGATCCAAAAGGTTTGATTCGTTGATTCATCAGTCTGTCACAGCTAGAGCTCCCCTTCCAGGTCTATTTAGGTGCCAAAGAGTAAAAACTACAATTCCCACAGAAATTAACTCCCACAAGACCCCTGGGGACAGAGTCCATTTTAGGGTCCCCGATGGTACTGACTGGTCCAAACTAGCAGTCCAGAACCAAGATGGCAATTAACAGAAATGTCCATGTTGCAAAGGAAGGCAGGTTAGACAAACTACAATATTACTGTTACTGCAGATAATCAGTAAATAGTCACAGACACTTCTAGGGCTCCCTCTGCGCAATTAGCGATGGTACAATGGAGCAATAATACAGCAGCTCGGGCAGGACTCGAGACTGAGACTCCTTGGCCCCTACCCGGATTAATTATACTCTACGAAATAGACAGCTCTTAAAGAGACAGGCACGGAGATTAACAGGGCACTCGCATGCAGACACTTAAATTGTTAGGACACATAACGCCAGCCTGGCAGTGGGCATTTAGGCAAGCCCAAGGAAGACTTTTGTAAACAGCCATTTGTAGGAGGGTTACAGGTGCATGGAATGATCTGCCACCAGAGGTGGTGGGAAAGAGCACAGTGCAGGTGCTTCAAACAGGCATGGGATAGGCTCAAAGGAATCATTGGGGAGGGGAAGATCAGCTAAGGTCAATGACTAAGTAAAGTCAGCCGACACAGTCAACAGGTAGGGTATATGGGCAGACTGGATGGGCCTGGCGGTCCTTATCTGCTGACAATTTTTATGTATTTTTAGCGCACTGAGAAAGGTGCTCTTTAATAAGGAAGGATAGGGAAACATGCAAGGCTGCATGGATTGCTCGATACATAAAAGATCGTCTGGATTGGTCACTTGCGGATTGCATAAGCACTGAATGTAATTTAGAGACTATATGTATCAATCACTAACACAATTACTGAACCACTGACACTTGAAGTATGTTACAGCCTCCCCACCAAGAATGACATTAATTGCACAATGGCAATGTTTAAGGAAACTGCACATTTTGCAAACAGATCTTAATGCATGTTGGTGGGAGATTTTAATTTTCCAGATATAAATTGGCAAACTGCAGAAGCAAATACAACTATGGGAAAATAACTACTGCACCTTTTATCAGAAATGGGGCTCAAACAGTACATAAAGGGAGCTACAACCCCTACGGGGGATCCGTAGGTTGGGTCAGAGAAGGTATGTGTCGGTCTTGGGGAACGGAGAGAGGGCTGAGAGTCTGTCTACCTTCCTTGGGGAGAAACAGTTGTACTGGAGAAAAAAAAGAAGATAAAAAAGGAACAGCAGGAGGGAATCCCTCGTCTACCCCCACACAACTCTCAAACCCACCAGCAATCTATCTGAAAGCTTCCTGGGAGGGAGGCCCCAGACCTACCTACTCATGGTGGGGCTCCCCCAGAGGAGAGAGAGAGAGAGAGCTACCAACTGGTCCTGTCAAAAGACTTAGGCTTGGCATCTTTTTGGAGCTGGGAAGTAACCGGCCCAGGAATGTTATGCTACGCTGCCATCGACTGTTTTGGCTTTGTGTATCGCCCCAGGAGGATATGGCATGCAATGACATCCAGGTGACATTGAACGTGGTCCCACGCCCAACATACCAATGTCCACCTATCCTCCAATACACTTATCTAGCAATCTGTGCCTCATCAACCCCAAGCAAACGCCAGGGGTAGGACAATCACCAAGTGCCACAGCCCATCAACCCCGGATAAGAAGAGCTGTCCACTGGACGATCGGTCCTCCTCCTTTAGCCAACCCCTCCCCGACTCATTCCCAAACCTGGGTTCTCATCGTCCAGGCAACAGCACTACCGCATCCACCAGCAGGCCAGCGTATGATTACATGTCTGCTTTTATTAGATGGTGTTTTTCAAAAGTTTTCTTTTTGCATTAATTTTTGGTAGCCTTTTACCTAGTATTAATAGCCACCTTCTACGTTAGCTATAGAAAAAAAACGTACAACTGCCAGAGTAGAAGGTGGCAGCAAAGTTTTTCAAAATGCATTCTAATTCTACATTAATTCCTTAGAACCAGTGTTGACTCAAGGGCGTCAGTCTCCACTGAGAATGATGGATAGAGTGGAACTACAGTGAGGGATCCTTGATAAGAAACAACGTTACGGTCCCGTGGCACTGAGGGTTAAGGTGCTGGACGCCACGTTGGCGACCCAGGTTCGGGAATGAGCCCAGGCCATTGGGGGTCGGCAGGGAAGGGAGAGGATTGAGCATCTGAAAGACAGTTCTCCTTTCCCGGAAGGGAGGTGGGGTACACGCTCGGCGCCTGACTGATCTCTGGTGGAAGACAGAAGCATAGCAAACGCACAACTGTAGAAAGAGGGTTGGGAGTGGAAGATATCAGCGGAGACGCCTTGACGCTGGGGGCATGCGCCACTCCCGTAGAAAAAAAAAATAGGAAAAACACCCCACAGCGCTCCCGGTAGATGGAGTACCAGGCCCCGATCCTCAGTGCCCCTGCCTAACCGGGTACCAGCATACTGACAAGAAGAAGAACTTCGGGGGTGCCCCTACCCCGTGCGCACCTGGGGGACACAGCCACGGCTACGTGGGGGTTGGACTGCACCGGGCTCCAGGTAAGAGGGCGGGGACTAGAAGGCCATAGGTGTCTCCCGAAGAGTGGGAGTGCTGTGGGCAGGGGGAGTATAATGAATAAGTAAAAAAAAAAACAACAATATAACTACAAGACAAATAACCTTAGTGCGCAAACAATGAGGCAAGGGTTACCCCAAAGGGCACTGGCCGGGAAGTCAAGTTTCAAAGAAATACAAAATCACACATACCCCCATAATGCAAAGCATCATGGGCTGCATATGCAAATCACCATGAAATATTATGATGGTTCAACTTTAAGCAGGAATGCATGGTGCCAAAAGGCCTCTCACACAGTCTGTAAAGGGTACCAACAGAAGACAGACACGTGTTTCGTCCTACCAGGACTCATCAGTGTGCCTCATCTGTATGACATCCCAGTCATTACTACAGTAATTTTTTTTCTTATTTACCCAGTCAGGTATTTACAGGTCTCAATCATATCCCATCTCTCCCTCTTCTCTTCCAGGGTGTACACATTGAGACTCACTTTGTCTCCACATACAGCTTCTGACGGAGATCCTGCATCATTTTGTGTTGCTCTCGTCTGGACAGCCTCCACTCTATGTCCTTTTGGAAATGTGGTTTCCAGAATTAGACACAGTATTTCAGGTGAGGCTTCACCAGCAAGCTATCCTGAAGCAACACCAACTCCCTTCTTCCGCTAGTGATACCCTTCCCTACGCACTGTAGCATCTCAATATTTCTACATCTACCTGTAGCACTGCCTTGCCATGCTTGACCGTGGAATCACGATTACCCTCTATGTTCCTTTCCTGCTTGATGACCGTCAGTAATACCTATTCTCCCATTCTGTACTCTGCCTCTGGGTTTCTATACATGGTTCTGCATTTATTTGTACTGAAAACCAGCTGCCTCATCCTTCACTGTTCCTCAAATTTTCTCAGGTCTCTACAACTCCATGTCCTTCCGACTGCAGACTTTGGTTATCTGCAGAGAGAGACGCTGACTTTCCAGTCATCCCATCTCCGATGTCACTTACAAAGACAGAAAAGAGGATCAGTCCCAGTACTAAGCCCGGAAGCACCCTCTTGGTCAACCTCCCTTCTCCAGACTGCACTCCATTAAGTAATCTGCCTCTGTCACCTATCCCTTACCTAATTTTTTACGAAGTTTGCCACCTTTGGACCCACCCCTAAACTGTCCAGCTTCCTTAGAAGTCTCCTATGTGGAATGGCATTGAAAGCCCTATTGAAATCTAGGTAGGCCACATCCACTGTGCCAGCCTAATCGATCTCCTTGTTCACAAAGTCAAAGAAATCTATCAGATTTCTTAGACACCCCCCTCCCCCAAATGAATCAATGTTACCTTGTGTCTTGTAACCCACTGGATACTCCGCAATCCATTCCATCAGTAGTGTTTCCATTACCTTCCCCACCACTGATGTCAGGCTGACTGGCCTATAGTTGCCAGCCTCCTCCCTGCTACCACTTCTGTGAAGCGGGACTACATCTGCCCTCCTCCATTCCTCTGGAACAACTTCTCTTTCAAGGGAGCTCTTAAACAGGACTGTCAGAGGTGCATCCAGAACCTCCCTGAGCTCCATCAAAACCCTTAAATGTACCCGTCTGACCCCATCACTTTGTCCACCTTCAGATTTGCAAGTCCCCTCTGGACTCTCTTCTCTCAAGAAGGATTTATTGTCTGCCACCCTCCCTCCAGTGTTCCTGATGCTTTCATGTGGTCCCTCCCCTTCTCCTTCCCCTAAACACCCAACAAAAGTATTTGTTCAGGCTATCTGTCTTTTCCTGGTCTTCTATACAATCCCCGCCTTCTCACCCCTTCTAAACCTTACAATCCTCCCCTGGTCATGGAAAGCCATTCAAACCTGGTCGTCTTCTGTTCACTTATACCTAAAATTGTCTTGTCTCCTTTCGCTACCCCCATGGGCTATTCTTTCCTCTGTTTGCACCTTTGTGCTCCTTCCTGCTTTCCTTGCCTCCCTATTTCTGCCAACATACCTCCTTTTCCTCCTCTGCGTGTCATACCTCCTGAATGCTGCCCTTTTAGGCTTCACCTTTTCAGCCTCTTCTTTTGAGAACCAGAACAAATTATTTTTCCTCCTACTTCTGCTCACTTCCTTTCTGCAGAGGTTTGCTACCTTCACTATGCCCTCCTTTGTCCTCAGCCACTGCTCCTCCACCCCATGCATCATCACCCCCTGCTGGGTCATCCGTGAGGCATTCATTCTCTCTTTCAAGATCTGCCTTCCGGAAGTCCATGACCATTGTCACTGTGTGGAAAATATGTAACACTTTAAGCAGTGGGCCATGTTTTAAAACGTATGTGCAAATGTACAAAGAAACTTACCCTTAATAGATTAATATCCCTCAAACAGAGACCTTTCTCATCAACAGGCGGAGGACTAGAAGGGATGGCATTTATTACAATCTAAACAAAACAAAGTTAAATATTAATAAGGTAACTGACTATTATACAGTAACTAGAAACACAGACGGCACAAAAAAAACACCGGATCACTCACTCTGCCCGTAACACCTTATGATACCCAGAGACCTTTTGTCTATACTGGGATTAAGACCACACTAGCCACCATCATGCCTACCCATTTTACTGCTACTGCCCTCAGTAACTAACCCTTGAAACCATTAAGGATTTTAGTGTCCATCACATCAGTTGGCAGATTGTTTACAGCTCAACCACGCTGTCTGCAAAATAAAACCTTCTCATTACTATGTTTTATTTCTAAATAATTTTCTAAATAACTATCATAGAGCTTCTGAAGGACTTGGTTGGTCAGATAGCTAGAGCACTTTGTTCTTTTGTTGTAGCATTTATGTTGGTCCAATAAAAGGTATCAAACTATTTGCTTCTGGATCTGTTGTTTATTTTTATTTATTTGTTTAGCTTTTATTCGCCAGTTAAGCACCCTAGACAACATATGCCTATTTTCAGGTACAATTCAGGAAGTTACAAAAATACATAGGCAGTGTGAAGGCTTAACAATGAAAAGACAGCAACATAATACATAAGGTAACAATAGATAAAAATCACAACAATTTAAACAATATATATGTAGAATACAGTTATACACTAGCATGGACCTCAACAAATCAGGCTAAGCAGTGAAGTCCACCAATCACTGAAAGAATGGAGGTGCCGAGGCGGTACTGGAATTAAGTGCAATTACAGGCAGAGTTAGATTTCAAGTGATCCCGTAAGAAACTTCTAAAAATGCGATGGAAGGTAGCACTATGAATAGGCACTGGGAGATAGTTCCACAATCTAGGTGCGCAGACATCAAAGGCTGGGTCCCTCATAGCCATGCGGGTTTTTGAAACGAAGAACAAAGATGAACCATTAGACCTGAGGGAGTAAGTTAAATTAACAGTCCTTAATTGCTCCGCCAAGATTGGAAGAGTGGCAGTTCTGGCAACTTTATCAATAAAACAGCTCAAAGAAAAGGTACAATACTTCCCGAGACAACCAATCTGATTCATTACAGAGCTCACAATGATGGGTGAGACGAACAGCAGAAAGGGCAAACTGACATACAGTACAGTTACGTAAGAGCTTACCGTAACAGTGGATCTTCGAGAGGATCTCTTGCAGCAGGCCACACTTATGGAACTACCACCACCAGGCACTAGGACCACCCAGAAACTTTTCAAGCTAGCAGTCTATTTCGGGGCTACCCACTCCGTCAGCCAACCCTATAAGAGTGGGCTGCCCCAACTCCCTCATCAATTCTCATGACGGAGACCAGAGCAGAAAAGTCCCCTGCGAGGGAACCAAGGAAGTACTGAAGGTTCCCGCACACATGGAGCATAGAGGAATCCACAGACTGCAGACAGGTCTACCAAGGCCAAGGGACAGGAGGGAGGGACAGCATGGCCTGCTGCAAGAGATCCTGTCAAAGATCTACTGTTACGGTAAATTCTTCACTGTACTATCTTGCTTCAGTGGTATCTTTTCCAGTAGGCCAAACCTATGGAATGAATCCCAAGCAGTTGTAACATCAGAATATCCACTCTGTTGGACGGCCAACCGGGGTAGTGGTAGCGCTACAGCTTATGACGCCAGCGATCCATGTTCGGAAGTGAACACAAGTTGTTGGAGGGCCGGCAGGGGGGAGGTGGACTGAGCGACCAAGGGGCTGGTCTCCACCTCTGGGGAGGGAGGGCTGCATATCCTGCTGCTATACCGTCACCTGGGTGACCATGGTTGGAGGTGCAGTAGGACTGCAGATTAGCTGGGAGGGGAAGACGCTGGCAGAGTTCGCGGGCACGTCTCTGCGTGCTCGTCTTCTTGGACCTCCCAGCGTGCTGGCGTTCTCAGGGGCGGGGCACCAGAACAGTGAAAATACCACACAGCCAGCACCGGTAGAAGGTCTCCGGCACCAAGACTCCTTAACCGGGCTCCCGAGAGGGGCCACATGACTACCCGACATACACTAATGGACTGGAAGGGGGAAGTCCCGGGATCATCCTCCTCCCTGCCCAGGTGGGAAACCGCAGCAGGATGTGGGTGGAGTTCATCTGCCCTCCAAGAGTTACCCAGGATGGAGCTAGAGGATGCATAGGAAGCCTGAAATAGTGGGGCTTCTTGTGGCAAGAAGGCATAGAAACAGCAAATTAAAAAAAATAAGAATATCATCCACTCTGGGTGTCGGAACCAAGCGCTTAAGAAAGTAGGCCCTGTAGAACAGCTAGGCCAAAACTGGCTCTGTGCCTAGAGGCAATGTCCAGACTGTAGTGTTTGGTAAAGGTGTAAACAGAACTCCAAGCAGCCACTGCACGAATCTCTGCAGCTGAGACGTTCCTGAAACAGGCAAATGAAGCAGCCATACCCCTGGCGGAATGGCCCCTGACATCTCCAGAAAGTTCACTGCCATATTTTCTGTAACAGACCGTAATGCAGTTGGTCAACCATTTGGACAAACACTGTTTAGAAACAGGGGTGCCCTCTTTTCTAGGCGTGAAAGAAACAAACAACTGTTTGGGCTTCCTTCAGTCCTTGGTAATGTAAGTGTGCAGAAAGGCTTCCCATGGATTGGCATAGTCTGGAAAATAAACAGGCAGGTGGATGGCTTGGTTCAGGGTAAAATCAGACACCACCTCAGAAGAAATTTAGGGTTAGTACACAAAGACCCGTGTCTTTGTGAAAAACAAAATAAGGTTGCTCACACATGATGAGCTCAAGTAGCTTGGGAATTCTACGAGCAGA
Source organism: Neoceratodus forsteri (assembly GCA_016271365.2). NCBI lineage: Eukaryota > Metazoa > Chordata > Ceratodontiformes > Ceratodontidae > Neoceratodus > Neoceratodus forsteri. Next base: position 263,244,620 of record CM057451.1, on the reverse strand, counting down.
AGTAATGGTAGCTAAGAATAACGCTTTCCATGACAGCACAGCTCACAAGTCGTGGCAGGCTCAAAAGAAGCCAAAGTAGCTTTTTCCAACACAAAATTCAAGTCCCATGGAGAAACGGTATTGCAGATAGGAGGCTTCAGGTGAAGGATGCCTCTAAAAAAAAAAAAAAAAAAAAAAAACAGAGGACGACACACATTTTCCTTTTACATTTCCTTCATGATTTAAAAAGAACTGCCTAGCAGTCGTTTACTGCACTGAAAAGTTGATTGCTGTTTCTGACATGCCTTGCTGCTGGCTTATGCAATACATAGAAAGGAATGTCTGGGCCTGCTGATTTCTGAGTTCCTCCGTAGCGCAGAGATTAGAGCACAGCATGGAATGGTGGGGGCTTGGGTTCAAATCTCAGTGGAGGATACCCGTTTTCCTTTCACATTCCCTTCACGATTTAAAAAGAATTGCCTCACAGTGGCTTGCTACACTGAGAAACTGATTGGTGTTACTAACATGCCAAGTTGCTGGCTTACGCAATACATAGAAAGGAATGTGTGGGCCTGAAAAGGAAGACTAGACCTGCTGATTTCTGAGTTCCTCCATAGCTCAGAGGTTATAGCACAGCACGGAATGCTGGGGGTCTGGGTTCAAATCCTAGTAGAGGGCACACTTATCCCTTTCACATTTCCTTCATGTTTCTCAAAAAAATATGTGACACTTCCAATTGTGCCACCGTACGGCCATCAATGGGCACATGGAAAGCAGAGCTAGCAGACATGGGCACCTTAAGAGACCAGTGCCCCAGACCCCAGTCTGAAAGGGACAGACAGCAGGTACTCCAAGATCTGATTCACAGGACACGTGAAAGGCTCCAGCTGGCGTGAAGCAGCCAACAGCATAAATCTCTTCCACTTTACAGAATAAGTGATTCTAGTGGAAGACTTTCTAGCCACCACCAGGACATCAGCCACCTTGGGTGATATCCCAAACCAGGCCATGGCTATGTCTTCATGAGCCAGGCGTGAAAGAGTAGGAACCTGAGGTCCAAACGGACGAGGGTGCCCCGGGTTCTGGGAGAGGTGAACCTTACAATTTACAATTGTCTTTGGTTTGTAGCAGATATTCTTCAGGTGGAGGCTACTTTTAACTGAAAGGTGAAATAAGGAACTTAGAATTATCAGGAAAGACAGTCTTTCAAGCAACAGAGGGAGGTGGACCTTGCTTTACTGTTGTTACAATTGTTAAGATTTTCAGTGCAGGAAGAGTTTAAACCCTGAGGGACTGAATACTGTTTACTGTGTCAGTCCTTGTGCACACCTGACTTATTTTGGGGCTCACTGCTTTCAGAGCACAAATCACCAGGCTGTTTTGGGGCTGGGGAGGTTTACCTGTGTCTGACTTGGATGTCTGAATTTTTCTCTGTTTGATTAGCAGGGTATTTTCTCTGTCAAATTGTCGTGTAGGGCATCTTGCTGACAGGAAGGCACTCATCGCAGTGGTGGGTCAGACCTTTTAGCCGATTGTTTCGTGAGGGCACAGTTTAGGCCCAAACCCTGCCCACCCTCACCCCACCCACCCTGGAAATAGTTAGTTTATACCTGGGGTTCCGACATCATTTCCTCAAGAGTGCAAGGTGCATATCAGTGTCATATCCTCTCTAGAACACTGCACTGACAATATAAGCATACACATAGTATAATATATGTATTTCTATATAACAAACCAATCATATACACACCAAAAAAAAAAAAAGTAGACAAACATGTGGGGAGTATTGCAATGTAATGGCTGTGGGGCAGCAGTCATCCAAGAGTCCTTCTGGAGGCAGAGATGCTGCTCTATTTGCAGACAGCTCTCTGCCCTGAGGGAGGAAACTGCCCGTCTTCAGGCCACACTGGACAGTAGTAAGGGAACCTCCCCCATCCAGGGAGCACCAGAGCCACCACCACTACCTCAGAGGCTGCGAAGAAAGCACAGCAGTTGGGCCACAGTGGGCTCAGGGAGGGTGAGGATGGTGGAACAGAGGCACACCAAGTCAGCTGTTCCACTCCACAATCCATACATCATTCTGGGGGAGCACAGTTCCCCTATGGATGTATCCGCAGAGGAGACTAAGGAGGTTGAGGACAACTGTCACAAGGGAGGCCCACAGGAAGGAGGCAGAGGACACCACAGGGAAAGGAAGCAGTTCCTGGTGGGGGACTCAATTATTAGGGGGATAGAACTGGGGGGAGCACGGAAAACTGAAGTAAAGTGCCTGCCTGGTGCCATGGCTTGGAGAGACAGGAAGCGCATCCTCAGGATCACGAGAACAGCTGCACGGGAGTCTGAGCTGGACGTCATTGTCCACCTAGGGGCAAATGACATGGCTCATCATGAGATTAGAGCAGCACAGGAGGACTTTGTAGAGTTGGGGAGGGGCCTAAGACAAGTAGCACACAGTATCCTTCTCAGAGGTGCTGCCTATCAATGGCATGGGTGAGGCGAGGGTACTTTGCACCATGCAGTTTAATGAATGGTTGAAAAAATGGTGTGGAGCACAGGGGTTTGGCTTCACTGGGGACTGGGGTTCCACTTGGAGGGACACCAGCCTATACTGGCAGGATGGTCTGCATCTGTCCAGGAAGGGAACAAGTCTTTTGAGCAATCGGCTTAAATGCTTCATTGGCAAGCTTTTAAACTAGTCAAGGGGGGAGGCACTGATAAGCAGCAGGAAAATCCAAGCCTCTCCCTACAAAACAGGGTACTAAATGAGAAAAAGACTGAGGTAGAAAGGTCAGTGGGGGATGATGCCACAGAAGGTAAAGCCATCAAAAAATGGAAAGCAATGAGTACCAATGCCCGTAGTCTGGGTAACAAGCTTCCTGAATTAGTGGCCTTGATGGAGAAGGAACATCTGGATATCGTGGCAGTCACAGAAACATGGTACACACAAAACCATGACTGGGACGTAAACATACCAGGATACACTATCTATAGGAAGGACAGGGAGGGTAAAAGAGGAGGAGTAGCTCTTGACATAAGGGAAGGAATCAAAGCAACAGAACAGAAGGGTAAACAAGGAGGAGAAGAAGCACTGTGGGTCAATTTGGAGACAGGCAATGGCACCACAATCCACACAGGGGTTGTATACAGACCCCCCCTCTCAGGGGGAGGAAATGGACAAGGAAATGATAGAAAGTATACTTAGAATGGCGAAAAAGGGGAGATATTGCTGATGGGTGATCTGAATATGCCAGATGTTAACTGGAGTGCAGTTGCAGCAGCCACTTCTAAGAGTGGGGTTATTCTAGATGCCCTACAGGGGGCATGCCTTAAGACAACCAGTATTGGAACCCACTCGAGACGGAGCAATCTTAGACCTGGTTCTCTCAAATGGAGATGGAGAGAGGATCACAGATGTAGAAGCGGGTAGCCATCTGGGAACTAGCGACCATCGAACACTATGGTTCACAATAAACACAGCAACAGAGTCAAGAGATGCAAAGGCAAAAGTACTGGACTTTAGGAGGGCTGACTTTGCCAAAATGGGTGAGTGCCTAAGGAATGCACTAGCAAATGGGCAGGAAGGAGGGGTGGAAGAACAATGGGGAATAATAAAAACTGCCATCACAGAGGTAACAAGCCTTTGTGTGAAGCAAATAAACAAAACAAAACAATGTAAGAAACCACTATGGTTCTCAAAGGAAGTGGCAGTGAAGGTTCAAGAGAAAAAGAAAGCATTCAGAAGTACAAGGAATCAGAGAAGGAGCAGGACAGAGAATTTTATCAGTTAAAGCAAAAGGAAGCTGGGAAGGCAGTCAGAACAGCAAAGGCCCGAACCGAGGAAAAGACAGCCAACTTAGATAAGAAGGGGGGATAAAACCTTTTATAGGTACATCAGGGAGCGAAGGAAGACCAAGGGAGGGATAGTGAGGCTTAATAAAGGGATGGGGGGTGGGCAGAGGGTGACTGTGAAAAGGCAGAGATACTAAACAAATATTTTTGCTCAGTATTTACACATGAAGAGGGGGAGGTACCTAAAACAAACAATAGAAACACTCTGGATACAGAAGTTGATACCAGCCCATTTACAGAAGAAAGGGTTCTGAAAGAACTCTTAAAACTGAAGGCGAAAAGCAATGGGGCCTGATGGGATTCATCCCAGAATTCTAAAAGAACTAAGGGTAGAACTAGTGACACCACTGACTACCCTCTTTAACAAATCATGGGAGGATGGGGTGGTACCCGAGGACTGGAGGAGGGCAGATGTGATTCCCCTTCACAAAAGTGGGAGCAGGGCAGAAGCAGAAAACTACAGACCTGTTAGTTTAACCTCAGTGATAGGAAAAATGATGGAATCACTTCTGAAGGAAAGAACTGTCGAGTATCTAGAGGCCAGAGGGGCACAGGACCCAAGGCAGGATGGATTCACAATGGGAAGGTCATGCCAGACGAATCTAATAGATTTCTTTGACTGGGTGACCAAAGTAGCAGATCAGAGAGGGGCTGTGGACATGGCCTACCTAGACTTTAACAAGGCGTTTGACACAGTCCCACACAAAAGATTAATATACAAGTTAGCCAGCCTGGGAGTGGGTCCCAAGATGACAGCCTGGGTAAAGAATTGGCTGGAGAATAGGACACAGAGAGTAATAGTAAATGGAGTCCACTCTGAAGAAAGGGGTTACTAGTGGGGTACCGCAGGGTTCAGATAGAACTAGTCCTCTTCAATGTTCTTGTAAGTGACATTGCAGAGGGACTGAAGAAAAAGTATGTCTCTTTGCAGATGACACAAAGATCTGCAACAGAGTTGATGCACAAGGTGGAGTGGAAAGGGATGAGAAGGGACTTGGCAAGGTTAGAGGAATGGTCAAATGTATGGCAGCTTAGATTCAATGCTAAGAAGTGCAAGGTAATGCACCTGGGAAACAAAACCCAGGGAAGAGTACACAGTGGGGGTGAGATACTAACAACAACAAAATGTAAAGGACCTGGGGCTAGTCATATCAGATGACTTAAAGGTGGGCAAGCAATGTGAGAGGGCAGCAAGGAGGGGTTGGGGATACTGGGATGCTTAGGAGAGGCATCACCAGTGAAAACAGCAAGTTGTTATCCTCTGTACAGACAGCTGGTGAGACCCCATCTGAGTACTGTGTGCAGTTCTGGGAGACCCAATCTCCGCAGGACATAGACAAGATGGAAGCTGTCCAGAGGAGGGCAACTAAAATGGTGCAGGGTCTGCACCAGAAGACATATGAAGAGAGACTAAAGGAGCTTAATATGTATAGCCTCGAGGAAAGGAGGGAGAGGGGGACATGATAGAAACTTTCAAGTACCTCAAGGGAATCAACAAAGTCCAAGAGGGTAGCATCTTTCAAAAAAAGAGACATGCAAGAACAAGGGGCACAATTTGAAGATGGGGGGCGGCTCAGAGGTAATGTAAGGAAGTATTTTTTCACAGAGAGGGTTGTGGATGCATGGAACGGCCTTCCGGAGGAGGTTGTGGAGTCAAAAACAGTGGTGAAATTCAAGCATGCATGGGACAGTCATAAGGCAATTCTGGGGGGGGGGGTTAGGAAGACGTATGCAGCTGGTTAACTAGGATCTGCAGCTTATCCATTAGGTAGGGAAATGGGCAGACTGGGTGGGCCAAGCGGTCCTTATCTGCCGTCAATTTCTATGTTTCTATGACAGCAAGAAGGTGCACAGAAGAAGAGGTACTGGAGGTTCCACAGTTATCTGCCGGAGTAAGAGGAACCAGATCTGATGAGGCCAAAAGGGGGCAATGAGGATCATTGTAGCCCCTTCCATCTGTAGCTTGATTAGCACCCTCTGAAGTAGAGGGAAGGCGTACAGAAAAAAACAGGTTACTCACCTGTAACAGTAGTTCTAGGAGTGGTATATGTTGTTCATGCACACAATCTAGCAGTGTCTTTTCCCCTTTAAGATGTGCCGGACACTCTTCAAGCTGGCTCCTCCCATCCACCCGGGTGGCAACTCCCCTTGCACCACCCAGTGACGCTAGTTCTTGCCCGCTGAAGCATTCCTGTGTGCCACTGCCAGGGGTGGTTTGGTGGGTCTGTGTAGATGAACAACATATAGCACTCCTAGAACTACTATTTCAGGTAAGTAATTTGTTTTTCTAGGTATGTGGATATGTTGCTCTATCCACACAATCAGACAGACTCCTAGCAGTTCTCTGGGAGGAGGGAGGCAAGGTGCACACCCCCTACGTGGGAAACAGAGATTGGAGAACGGAGGCCCCCAAACCAGCACACCGATATCACTCAAGGTCAATGTGGTAATGGTAAATGAAGGTGTGTGCTGACCTCCAGGTAACAACCCTGCAGATTTCCTGGGTAGGGACGTTCCTGGAAGCAAAGGGAAAGGGGAGAGGGGAAATTGTTTAACCAGGTGTGACAGGGTTGAACATTACCCTGTCCCAGTTGTTATGGCAAGTATGAATGCAGGGATCTGTTCTGCTCTTTCTTTTCCTGTCTCTGGTTGCGCAACCAACTTTTCCCGTGAAAACTAGGATTTGAACACTCTTACAGTCTTGCAATTCTCTGCCTTTCACAGTCTCTCAGTCTTCCCTTGCAGTTTCTGTGTTTTCCTCCCTTGCATATCTGCCAGTATAAAAATATATGCAAATCATTACGTGGGAACGTAACTGATACTAGGATCCCTTTGTTTAGAAATTATATAGTGTTACTGTTGAAATGTATATAATTACAGTTGAGATGATTGCAAAATGCTATGGTAACTCAAAGGACTTACCTGAGAGCAGTTTTTAAGACCTTTTTCAGAAGCTATGGAGAAGGGGCCTCAGTTCTGAGACACTGTGTTCTTGCTGCACCTGCCTGAAACACACAAGAACATTTTAGAAAAAAAACAGGATGCTTGTCATGGAGGGGGTTGCAAGGACTTACAAGAGAAAGAGCTGCAATGTTTTGAGACACACAGAGATTGAAGGAAAACTCTGATGGATCGTTTCTGTTTATTCTGCCTCTGTAAATAGTTATTCTGAACAAGTTTATTATGTTGGCGTGCTTACGCAGCTAACATCATGGGACAGTGTAGCTTTAGAGCACGGTCGCTGTTGGTGAATGCAGGACACGCACCAATGGGTAAAACCGCATTCTAATCCCGGCAGCCTGTATGCGGCGCCACACCATGCATACATAATGTGGCACGCACATCTAAGAAAAAGTCCGCTGCAATCCGAGCAAAGCTCGTCAGATGCAGTGGTCCTTTTCTTGCCGTACTCGCCGCCATTATATACATGGCGTGACACTGGCTGTAGAACTGCCGACTCCGGGGACGCCCAATCCTCCAGTTGGCTGCCCATGCCCCCTGTGAATGTGCTGACGGGGAACCCCCCTCCCAGTCGGCATAAAGCACCCCCCCAATTGTTTAATGCCAGGGGTGCCCAATCCTGGCTCTCACCGCCCCTCCCTGTCCTTGTGCGGCGGCCGAAAGCCCACACTCCGTCGGCAGCTCTTTCCCAATTGTTTAATACCCCCCTTCTTTTGAGTCAGCCGGAAATGCCCAATCCTATCAGCATAAATTTTGCCCCCCGCTGTTGTTTGCCGTCGAGAGTGCCCAATCCACCATTGGCTACAGACACCCCCCCCCTGTTAGGTGTGGCACGCTGGGAGCCCAACCCAGCATGCTAAATCCCTGGAAAAACTGTCTCGCAATGTTTTTCTTTTCTTTTCTGAACCTGTAAAAGGAAAACGGTCCTCATAGTTCTGTGCCCCCCCCACCCACTGCGCAACCCTACCTCCCACACCCCCACCCCATACTTATCTCCGGAGCTCAGCGCTGACGATCATCGGTGGACCGGGAACACGTCTGCACTCTTCAAAGCCAACCGCGAACTGAGGAAATGCCGGTAAGCTGTATAATGGTATGATAGAGTTTTTTCAACTTTAGTACATATCTCAGGCATTTTTGCGAATTTTGGCCCCACATTTTCAACATGGGGTTTTAGGGACCCCTTCTCATGAATTCTTGCACTGTCATGGCGTTATTCAGTCCCGAAAGGTGATTTCGCAGTCACTGCACGGAATCACCTTCCGGGACCGCATAAGGAAATTACAGTACCACTGTTCATGACGGGGGCTCTCAAAAACCCTATGTTGCAAATTTGTGGGAAAATCCAAAATATGATGTTTTATTTAACGCAGCGTAGTAACTGCACAACGACGCCGTAAGTTAGCGAATCCGCAATATTTTCACACCAGATTCTCAACATTGGCATTTTACCACACCTTCTTGTGAACCATACAACTGTCATTTTTCACCTCCTGGCCGAAATGTGTTTTCGCACTTCCTGTGCAGAATAACGCGGTCGTGGTGCGAAATCAGTGTTCGGGACATGTTCATGAGCAGAGGTCCTGAAATGCCTGTGTTGAAAATTTGGTGACAATACTCCATAAAATGACACTTTTACAAGCGTGCGTAGCTCGTATGTTAGCGCATTCGCACTATTTTCATGCCAGATTCTCAACATTGGCATTTTACCACACCTTCTTGTGAACTGTACAGCCGTCATTTTTCACATCCTGGCCAAAAAGTGTTTTCGCACTTCCGGCGCAGAATAGCACGATCGCTGTGCAAAATCAGTGTTCGGGACACATTACAAAAATGACACTGATACTGTTCATGAGCAGAGGTCCTAAATGCCTGTGTTGAAAATTTGACAATACTCCATAAAATGACTGTTTCACGGTACATAGCAACTACGCAGCTTGCAGCTAGTAACACGCGATATAATATTTTCACGCCAGATTCTCAAATTTGGCATTTTACTACACCTTCTTGTGAACTGTATAGCTGTCATTTTTCACATCCTTGCCAAATGTGTCTTCGTGACCAAGCGCAGAATAGCTGTCATTGTGCAAAATCAGTGTTCGGGACATTAATAAAATGACAGTGACACTGTTCATGAGCAGAGGTCCTAAAATGCCTGTGTTGAAAATTTGGTGACAATATGCATAAAATGACTGTGTTACGAACGTGCATTGTGCAGTTTGCACACACGCTCATACGTTCGCAAACTTCTAATATTCTCACTCCAGATTTTCTACAGTGCCATTGTTCTGCACCTCCTAATGAACAGTACAGCTGTCATTTTTCACATCCTGACCAAAATCTGTTTTCGCAGTTCCGGCGCAGAATAGCGTGGTCGCTGTGGAAAGTTTGTGTTAGAGATACATGATGAAAATGACAGTGGCACTGTTCATTAGCAGATGCCCTAAAATGCCTACGTTGAAAATTTGGGAACGAAAGTCAACAAAATGAGTGTTTTATGAGCATGCGTTGCACAGTTTGCATGCACGCTCATGACTTTGTGAATAGATACACAGATACATAGACAGTGTCGGCAGATAAGGGCCTATGGCCCACCCAGTCTGCCCATTTGAGCTTGTAAGTTCAGTTTGTTTTCCTAGAAGTCTATTTCCCCTTACCCCTGACCTCTAGAATTCCTTTATGTCTATCCCATGCATTCTTAAATCCCGTGATTGTTTCAGCCCCCACCACTTCCTCTGGCAGGGTGTTCCACTTGTCCACCACCCGTTCTGTGAAGAAATTCTTTCTCATGTTTCCTCTGAATCGTCCTCCCTCCAACTTCATCCCATGCCCTCTAGTCCTGAAACATCTTTTCGCTTAAAAATAGTGTTTTCCTGCACCTGTTCCTCCCTGTAAGATACTTGTATGTCTCTATCATATCCCCTCTCTCCCTCCTCTCCTCCAGGGAGTACATGTTCAGTTCCTTCAACCTGTCTTCATAGGACTTGTGATGCAATTCATGCACCATCTTTGTTGCCCTCCTCTGAACCTTCTCTACCCTGTCTATGTCCTTACGTAGGTATGGTCTCCAGAACTGTACACTGTACTCCAGGTGGGACCTCACTAGTGTCTTGTATAGCGGAATTATGACCTCCCTTTTCCAGCTGGTGGTGCCCCTGCCTGTACATCCCAGCATCCTATTTGCTTTACCTGATGCCTTGTCACACTGTTTCCCTACCTTGAGGTCATCATAGATGACAACCCCAAGATCCCTTTCCTGCTTGGTGCATGCCATATCCTCACCCCCCAACTGATATATTGTGCCAGGGTTTTTGTGCCCCATATGCATTATCTTGCACTTCTTTGCATTGAATTTCAACTGCCAAACCCTTGACCATTCTTCAAGTTTCTGCAGGTCCCTTCTCATTCTGTCTACACCCTCTGGTGTGTCTACTCTGTTACAGAGCTTTGTGTCATCAGCGAACAGTGAAATTCTGCCTTCTAGATCCTGCGCAATGTCACTGATGAAGATGTTGAATAGGACCGGTCCCAGCACTGATCCCTGTGGTACCCCACTGGTCATTCTTCCCCCTGTGGAGTGACAGCCATTTACCACCACCCTCTGTGTCCTGCCACCCAGCCAGTTAAACTACCTACCCACCACACTACTGTCCTGCCCACACCCATATTCCCCAGTCTGTGTAATAGTCTTCTATGTGGCACAGTGTCAAAGGCCTTGCTGAAGTCCAGATAGGCCATGTCCACTGCCCTCCCCTGATCCACCTTCCTAGTCACCCAGTCAAAAAATTCAATGAGGTTGGTCTGACATGACCTCCCCCTGGTGAAACCATGCTGCCTTGGGTCCTGTAATCCATTGACAACCAGATGTTCCACCAATCTCTCCTTCAGAAGTGCTTCCATGATCTTTCCCACTACCGAGGTGAGGCTGACTGGTCTGTAGTTCCCTGCTTCCTCTTTGTTCTCACTTTTGTATAAGGGGACTACATCTGCTGTCCTCCAGTCTTTGGGTACCTCCCTGTTTCAGTGATTGGCTAAACAGGATACCCAGAGGTTCAGCCACCACCTCTCTTAGTTCTTCAAGGACCTGGGTTGCACCCCATCTGGCCCATGCTTTATCAACTCTTATTTTTCCAGTTCCTTGGACCCTTTCTCGTGTAAAGGGACTTGTGTCCATTTCTGCACCATTCTCACCCCTTGTACTCCCTTCAGACCCATTACCCTCTTCCTTAGTAAAGACTGAGCAGAAATACCTGTTCAATATGTCAGCTTTACTGTTGTCATCCTCCACGGCTCCCATCCTCCCCTTCAGTCTCACTATCCCTCCCTTTGTCTTTCTTTTTCACTTATGTACCTGTAAAGGTTTTGTCCCTTTACCCACTGATTTTGCAATGTGTTCTTCTGTCTGAGCTTTGGCTTCCCTTACTGACTTCCCTGCCTCCCTTTGTTTCTCCTGGTACTTCTCCCTATCCCCTTCTGCCTATGTCTTTTTGTATTGCCTGAATGCAATCTTTTTGGCTTTCACTTTCTTTGCTACCTCTTTGGAAAACCATAATGGTCTCCTCTTCCTTTTTATCTTGCTAACCTGCTTAATGCATAATTCTGTTGTTCTTATAATCCCCATTTTAAATACTGCCCACTGTTCCTCAACCCGATTCCTGTCCCATTCCCCTTAATGCCTCTTTCAAGTATCTCCCCATTTTCCCAAAGTCTGCCCCCCTAAAATCCAGGATACATGTTTTTGTGTGGTTTGGTTCTGCTCTTTCTGTGATTTCAAACCACAATGACTGGTGGTCACTGTTACCCAGGTGCTCCCCCACTGTTACCCCCATCACACTGTCCCTGTTTGTGAGCACAAGGTCCAGTATTGCCTTCTGCCGAGTTGGTTCCATGACCAGTTGCTTGAGGAATGCACCCTGAAGGGAGTCCAGGATAAATCTGCTCCTAGTTGATGCTGCTGCTGGGATGCTCCAGTCCACGTCTGGAAGATTGAAGTCTCCAACCAGTACTACCTCACCCTTGTCTGCCATCCTTTGGATGGCTAGCATCAGCTCCCTATCTGTTTCTTCCTCCTGGGTTGGTGGTCTATAGACCATACCTGTGCGGATGGCTGGCCCCATTTTCCTTTCCAGCTTAACCCACAGTATCTCTCCCCCATTTTGTTCCTCCTGGATCTGTGTGGCCCTTATGTCATTTTTCACATACAGTGCCACTCCTCCTCCCTTCCTGCCTGCTCTGTCTCTTCTGAATATGTTGTAGCCAGGTATGGCCATCTCCCAGTCATGGTTATCATTACACCAGGTTTCAGTGATGGCCACAATGTCCAGGTCTGACTGTACCATGACAGCCTCCAGATCTTCCATCTTGTTGCACTGGATCTGTAATACTTTCACTCCAGCTGTTCATCATTGGCATTTTTCCATACCTCCTTATGAACACTGCAGCTGCCTGAAATGTGTTTTCGCACGTCCGGCACAGAACTGCACGGCCGCTGTGCAAAATCAGTTTTTGGGGCAGTTTGAGGAAATGACGGTGACACTATTCATGAGCAGAGGTCCTAAAATGCCTATGTTGAAAATTTGGTGCCGAAACTCCATACAATGACTGTGCTGCAAGCGTGCATTGCGCAGTTTCCACGCACCCTTGTAACTTCGTCAAGTCTGCAATATTTTCATGCCACATTTTCACCACTGGCATTTGTGCACATCTCATATCAACAGTCCAGCTGCCATTTTTCACAGCCTGCCAAAGCGTGTTTCCACTGCTGTGGCGCACAATGGCGTGCTCGCTGTGCAAAAATCACCTTTTGAGACACATTCACAAAATCACAGCACAATGCATCTCCAGCTACGCCACTCCCATTGCCAATGCCAGCACGACAACATTCGGCATTGACAAATGCTTATTTTTTTATGCTACTTCTAGTATTAATACACATTTTTTATGAATTCTACAACTGCTCCTGATTTTTCCTATGATTCCTGACCTGTGCCTCGATGACAGATGGTTTTAGAAGTGGGATTTACGCCGTGCATACTCTAAGCCAGGAGTTTTGTGCATGGGTACTGGACCTAGTACCAGGGAAGCATAGAGAAAGGTATGGATGCTGCAGCAGCAAGTCCAGGAGTGGTTACCAGGAGAACAGCAGTCAAACTAGCAGAGACGGAAGTCCAAGATGAGACTGTACAGCCAGCACCAGTTATGGAAAAAGAACAGGCAGTGACAGAACCCGAAAGCCTGACTGACTTTTTCAAATGGTGGGCTATACAACAAATAGAGACAGAGAAGCAGAGAGAAAAAGCGCTTCAACGTTTAGGAGCGCAGAGAAAAGAAGAAATCCAACAACACGAACAGCAGAGGGGAGAAGAGATGCAGCGACAGGAGCAGCAGATGAGAGAAGAGATTCCGCGACAGGAGCAGCGATGGCTGGATGCCTTGCAAGCTATCAAAGGCAGAGAATCTGGCACAGATCCAGATGAGCAACAAAACACAAGCAACTTAAAAGCCATTAAACTTACAAAGTTGTATCCATCGGATGATATTGAGGCATACCAGACAACTTTTGAAAGAGTTGCCATGGCCTGCCAATGGCCAAAGCAGCGATGGACAATCAGACTGGTACCCTACCTGACACGGAAAGCCCAACTTGCCTACAGCAATATGGACACTGCACAGTCGGAAAACTATGACCTGGTGAAAAGCGAAATCCTGAAAAGGTAGGACATCTCAGGAGAGACCTACAGGTAGAGATTTCGATCTCTGAAGTACAACTCAGTCGACAATCCTCGAGAAGCCTTCACCTGACACAGATGGCTCCTTATTAATGGCTCCAACCAGAGGGTAAAACAGTCCCACAGATCATCGACACATTTGCCGTGGATCAATTCATCAACATCCTGCAGATGTGCAGCTCTGGGTAAAGGAACACTGACCAGAAAGTGGTGAAAAGGCTGTTTCTTTGGCAGAGGACTACCAAATGGCTAGACAGACACCACAGCAGTAAGGTAAAAGCAAGCACTGATAAGACACTCTTTTTTCCCATTTAAACTCCAAGTCTGATAAGAACTCTAGTGGGGGTAACAAATCTGTGCCAAAAGACTTTATTTGTTTAACTATAATAAGCCAGGTCATACTGCAAGAAACTGCTATAAGAAAAGTGACACTGCATCAGATCAGTCCTTGGCAAACTGGGGCAAGTACTGAACAGATGTGAAGGTGGGGGATAAGACAGCAAAGGGACTCATCGATTCGGGAAGCAGACATAGCCTAGTGCATGTTGCAGTGCTGGGAAAACACTGTGCAAAAGGACCAGGTACTGGTGTCATCTGCATCCACGGGGACACTTGATACTATCCCACCACCCAAGTGACTCTGACCATTAAGGATGTGTCGCACCAAATGAAAGTGGGGGGTAGCACCTAAGTTACCTGTATCCGTAATTATTGGAAATGACTGTCCAGGATTTACTGAGTTATTCTCAGAGGAACTGAACCCTACGGTTTCAGCAGCAGTGGTAACAAGAGCTCAGGCAAATGAAATCTCAAATGGTGGGGACACTTTTCTTTTCAGTGACTTTGATTCAAACTTGTTTGAGCACAGCTCCAAGATCCGGAAATCCAGGAAAGAAAGACGATGCCTGAAGAAACTGTGGCAACAAATGACTGATGGACATGTAAGCATTAATCACCCGACAGAGGAGGGCTCTGCCGATGGATTAATGCCCGCGGGGGGGGGGGTGTGCCCAAGGGGTCCAACTACCCAGCGGGCATTAATCACCGGCAGAGCCCGACGCTGGAGGTGATTAATGCGCTTGTAACATAGGCTCGTTGCGGTGGCGATGAGCCTATGTTACCGGTGTGTGCACCTTGCTGCCGGCGACCCTACGGACACAGAGACAGTTTGCTGAACGACAATGGTTTATTTAACTTACAATGACAGCAGTTACCAAAATCGGTTACAGGGCTCAGTCCAGCATCCGTCAACAATCGCGGTGCGGTGGGGGGTCCCGTTGAAATCGGAGCGACCAAAAAGGAGCAGGGCGGCGGACGGCTGTGTAGCGCAAAGATTCGAGGCGCATGCAGCTGTCGGGTGCGTGGCATGCAGATTTGCTGCTGGTGGGCGGGGTCCAGGGCCGTGCATCACTCTGGTGACGACGTCATCATGTACAGTTCCTTACGGAGGCCGGGTGTCCTGTGGGAGGCAGGAGACTATTACCAGCCCGTGGACCGTCATGTTGTGGATGTGGAAGCTCTGGGCAGCAGGTGGCTGCCGGGTGACCCATGGTGCGCTGCCGGGGTGGATCTCGGCGTCCTCTGCTTCCGCTCTTGCAGGTCTGGTGGCCACATTCTCGGTGTGTGTGCTTGTTGGGGGCTGTGCCTGGGAGGACTGTGGGAGCTGCTGTCTGCTGCGGGGTGATGGCAGGTTGCTGGTTGGGAGGGCTGTTCCACGCAGCCTGCTGACCCCCGGGTGCTGTGATGGAGTGCGGCACAGGCTGAGGTTTCCGGCTGCTCTGTGGATGGGTTGCTGGACTCCAGGGGTGGGGGTGGGGGGCGCAGGCTGTTCTCGCAGCGATGGCCAGTGACAGACATGATTTCTCTGCTCGCCAGACCAGCCCGGGACAGCATGGTCACCGCTGTGCTCCTGATGCTGTGGTTGGTGTAGCAGATGGAGAGGTGGGCGTCATCTGATATTTGGGGCATGAGGGCACCCAGGTAGTTCTTGCCCATCGGTTGGCAGCTGTACCAGCAGTCTCGCTCCCTGGGGCCCAGCTGGTCCACTCTCCGAGGATGCAGGTGCAAGGCAGGAGCGTTGGGTGGGCAGCGCTGTATGTACTCTCGGTACATTCCCACAACACAGTCTCTGCTGCCAGGGGTGCCGTACAGTACTCCCCTCAGAGTCTGGCGCATGCTGTCCCCCAGCTGCCCATGGTTCTTGGTCTGCTCATTGAAGGACAGCGCCAGGAACTCGTTGCCCTCGTCATCAGCCTGGACTGTGAAGGACTTCTGGCGCAACTCTCTCTGCCCCTCTCTCTCCCTCCGAGCAAGACCCAGCTTAATTTCGAACCACAGCCTGCGAACCAAGCCATACGGGGTCTCGGGGCTAAGCTTCTCGCAGCTGCAGATTTTCGCCACGTCGCTGGGGCTGATGCTGGGGTGGTGGGTGGCTGTGTCCTGCCCAGCATGCCAGTAGTCCTTCAGGACGGCAGTGAACACATTGTTCGCCGCCACGAACTCCCCGTCCGTGATAATGTTCAGAACCCTTTTATTCTGGGGGCCGGTCAGGTAGCGCTGCAGTCCGGCACGCAGTCCAACAAAGAAGCTGAGGCTGTATTGCTCCCTCTGCTCCGTCCGGACTGAGGCGTAGAATTGGCGTAGCACGGCTGCCAGCTTAGCTGGGGAAGACTGTTTTGAGGTCCACCTGCTGTCCTGTGCCTCTCAGCCAGTCTGTGAAAACGTTGGGAGGCCCACGCAGTATTTTTGTGGGTGTTTACCTCCACCTTTCGGCTCTCCAGGCTGTCCAGCTGCTCCTCACTCACAATGGCATGGCGTGTGTCCTGCACCCCCCACCCCCCAAGCTGGTGGTTGCTGTACAAGTAGTAGTGCAGGTGCTGCTGGATGCAGGGCTTCCAGGGTCTCCTGTCTGCTTGTGGGTTCCCAGCTGTGTGTTTCCCTCCATGGGCCCTCTCCCTGTGGTGGCACTACTGTCCTGGTCACACAGTGGTTGCTGAGTGCTCCTGCCTGCTGTGGTCGGCGCCCTGACGTCTCCAAGGGTTGCGGTGAGCGGGCCACGCTGCCCACAGGTCTCCTCCACAGCTCTGGCGCACCTAGCAGCGCCCTCTGGGGAGCTGACTTCTGCTACTGGAAACAGTGATACAGGCTCAGCGGCACACGAAGTCCTGGGCTTGCACAGGAGCTCCTTGACCAAGGGGCACTGCTCCACTGACCTGCTGGCTGTTGCTTTGGGGTTTTCTGTCACGGGAGTCGCACTTGCCTTGCTGCATCGCTCAGTGGCACTGGCGCCGAACTCCTACTCTACCCATCACGGGATGCCTCTGACGCCGCAGAGGCTGAACGTTGCGAGGCATCGGTCCATGTTTGAACGCTCGCTTTCTTCTCGCTCTGCTCGACTGCTGCCGTGGCAACTTGCAGTACCTCCGTGGACCGCTTGTGTCGCCAACTGCTGACGGCCCGCTAGCTGCCAGGCGGGCCCTACCAGGCTGCGGCTCGCGAGCTCTGCGGGTGGCGTGAGGGGGTGGTGACAGAGTGGGTGGGTCCCCTCTACTGCTGCAGTGGCCACAGGTGGTACTAACTGAGCGGGCGTTACCTGTGGGTTAATCACTGCTCGGTTGGTGTCACCAGGGCCATTTCAGCCAATACCGTTCCCCACTTTCCCTGGTCTCTGCAGTGCCGTGTTACAAAAAGGGTTAACATATGAAAATGCTGAACCTATACTGATAGTGATTTCGTTTTAGAGAAAGCCAACAAAATGTTTCTCTCCAGGGTTATTTTAAGCAGCTGAGGGTGAAACCAAAACAGGGAGGACCAATGTTTAAAAAATGTAATGGGTTACTGTACAAAGTCTGGGTTAAACTTCAGACACAAGAACAGAACAATTGGTTATACCACAAAGTACAGAACAGAGTTGTTACAGACAGCACATGATAGTCCTAGGGCTGGTCACTCAGGGAGGGATCGCACCCTTGCCAGACTGCTCCATAGATTTTACTGGCCTGGAATTCATGAAGATGTTGCTACCTATTGTAATTCCTGTGCTGAGTGTCAGAAAGTAGCCCCAGTCACTAGAGAAGACAAAATGCTCCAATGCTCCTACCCTTGATAAATGTGCCTTTTGAGAGAACTGCAATGGATGTGGTTGGTCCTTTACACAAAAGTAAAAAGGGTAGTAGATTTATCCTGGTAGTATGCGACTATGCTACTCGATACCCAGAAGCAGTTTCAGTGCATACTGTCACAGCTTCAAAAGCGGCAGCAGAGCTTAAAAAAGTTTCAGCAGAGTGGGCATACCTAAAGAAATTATTACTGATCAGGGCAGAAATGTTGGTGCTGCATTACTTTAGGAGCTGTACAGACTACTAGGTATCACTGCCATAAGAACCCCCCCCATCACCCTCAGACAGACGGTCTTGTTGAGCATTTAAACCAAACCCTAAAACGCACGTTAAAAAGGTTTGCAAAAGGGGAAGGGGGAAAGACTGGGACCAAAACTTGCCTTACCTACTTTTTGCTTACGGAGACGTGCCACAGCCATCAACAGGGTTTTCACCATTTGAAATGCTGTATGGTAGGCACACAGGAGGGTCACTGGATGTGATAAAAGAAACGTGGGAAGATAACCCCACTCAGAAACAATCCATAACGTCTTATATGTGTGCCCTAAGAAGGAAGCTGGCAAAATATGTTGAAATTGCCCACAGTAATCAGGAAGAGGCCCAAAACCAGCAGAAGATATATTATGACCATGGGGTAAAAGAAAAACTTTTTGAGCCAGGTGAAAAGGTTTTGCTGTTACTCACAACAGAAAATAAACTGTTAATGAAGTGAAAAGGGCCTTAGACAGTACTTGGACGTACTGGCACCGTTAACCATGAGACTGAGACCCCTGACAGGAAAAATCCTATTAAGATATACCATGCTAACCTCCTCAAGAAATGGGTTGAAAAAATGCCAAAAGTTGCTTTGCTAGTTCTATCAGAAACTGATAAGGAAGATATTGATATAGCTTATGACAGACTGGAACAAACTGTAACTGCTGATGCTGTAAAGGTGAA
This sequence comes from Neoceratodus forsteri, assembly GCA_016271365.2. Classification (NCBI taxonomy): domain Eukaryota; kingdom Metazoa; phylum Chordata; order Ceratodontiformes; family Ceratodontidae; genus Neoceratodus; species Neoceratodus forsteri. Next base: position 263,226,046 of record CM057451.1, on the reverse strand, counting down.
TGTTTCCTTAACCTCAGAACAAACTGCAGAAATTCATAATGCACTAAAGACATTTAACATGTCAGTGGCTCAGTAGGTAGCACACTCGCCTCTGAGGCCGGGAGATCAGAGGGCTGTGGGTTCAGTTTCCACATCTGGCACTTGGGTTAATATCCCAGTACTGACACTGTAGTGCAGCATGAGAGGGGTACTGCACTTCTGAGGTGACGTCTTTCGGATGAGACGTTAAACTGAGGTCCCATCTGCCTGGATTGGTGGTAGTTCAAGTGGATGTTAAAGATCCCATGGCACTTATCGAAAAGAGTAGGGGAATTTTTTATTCAAAACTCAAAAAGACAGTCAAATAAAATTGTATTACATCATACAAAATCATAATAAATGAAAAGAAAAAAAAACATACACAATCAGTACAACATACCATAAACCCCAAGTGAAAGGAAAAACAAACCCCCCTCCCCCTCCCTACCAAAACACTAGAGGAATTTCCCCAGTGTCCTGGCCAAATTTCCCTCATTCACTAAAAATACCACCAACAGCTTAATCTGGTTCAAGGTCAGTTGGCATTCATCTGTATCCCTCTCCCCTGGGTCGTGCCTGAAAATAGGCAGGATTCGTCTAGTGCACTTACCTGGTCAACAAAGAAACTAAATTAACATTACGTTTACCACAGTACCAGGCCAGACAAAAGGGGTCGAGCATGTAACAGTGCCAAGGAATGCTAGCCCTATTAGGCTAAAGACATACAGGTTATCAGAGCAGTTAAGAGCTGACGTGGTTAAGGAAATACAAAAAATGAAAGAATTGGGCATCATAGAAGAGTCGAGGAGTGCTTGATAAACTCCAATGGTAATTGTAAACAAAAAAGAAGGGGGTGTTAGAATATGCCTTGATTTTAGGAAACTTAAATCAAGTGTCAGAATTTAACAGTTATCCTGTGCCCAGAATAGATGATTTGGTGGACAGACTGGGAAGTGCAAAGTATATCAGTACCCTCAATCTCACCAAGGGTTACTAGCAAATCCCATTAGCTAAAGAATCCAGAGACAAAACTGCATTTGCCACTCTTGCTGGATTCTATCAGTTCACCACCATGACATTTGCTTCACATGGTGCGCCAGCCACATTCCAGCGTTACATGGATGTAATTTTATCCCCTCACACTGGTTATCTGCGTACTTGGATGGTGTCGTGGTGTATAGTCCAGACTGGAAAAGCCAACTGGATCACCTACGAGCAGTTATCCAATCGATCAATAAGGCAGGTCTGACAATTAATCCTACCAAGTGTGCATTGGGCATGCAGGAAACCAGATATTTGGGCTGTTCTGAGAAATGGAGAAGTCAAGCCTGAGGTTTCTGAGATAGAAGCTGTAGCTAACAGCCCTGTCCCTAAAACCAAGAAACATGTCAGGACATTTTTAGGGCTGGCTGGTTTTTATCAGAGATTTGTTCCCAATGTTGCTGAGTTAGCTACTCCCCTCATTGAACTCATGAAAAAACTGTACCCCAATAATTTGAAATGGACCCCAGAATGTGTCGAGGCTTTTCGGGCTATTAAGGCTGCATTATGTTCAGCCCGTTTTAAGAAGCCCAGACTTTCAGAAACAATTTCTGTTACATACGGATGCATCAGAGGTAGGCCTAGGTTCAGTCTTGAGTCAGCATTCAGATGGGAAAGAACATCCTATTCTGTATACAAGTAGGAAATTGCATGACAGAGAGAAAAGGTACTCCACCATTGAAAAGGAATGCCTAGTAGCAAAGTGGGCCATGGAGTCCCTCCTCTGTTGGCTTAACCAAATGAAAGATAAATATTCCAGAATCACAAGGTGGTACCTGGCACTACAGCCATTTAAATTCAAGGCGATATACAAATCTGGTAAAGAGAATAGCAATGCTGATTTTCTGTCAAGATATGGATCAGGAATTGAGGGTTCTGAAGGCTGAAAAACAAATGATACGAGTTTAAACTTTACTGTTTACTGTACTGTTATAGAAAAAAGGATACTGCACATCTGCTTAATTTCTGAAAGTTAGAAGCTACTGTTAGAGAATTAGTAGAAAGTTTTGGAAACCTGTTTGAACTCTATAAAGCCCTGACTTCCCCAAACCCGACCAGAGGCAAATGCCCCTCTGGGCTGGACTCCAAGATGCTCTACCAGGCTGCGCCTGCCATCGCTACCACCCGGCTGCTCTTTTCAACCTCTCTTTCTCCCTAGGTTCAATCCCTTCAGAATGGAAGCACACAACTGTTATCCTGCTCCCAAAGGGCGGTGACCCCTCCAGCCCCGGCACCTACCGGCCAATTTCCCTACTCCCAATACTGGCTAAAATCCAGGAACACCCGGTCTTCTCCCAACTCTCACCCTTTCTCAACTCCTCCTCTTTCTTCTCATCCTACCAGTCTGGCTTCAGGAAGTCCCCATTCCACTGCCACTTCTCTTCAAAGGTTCACTGATTCAGTCCTTGATGGTATGGATAAAGGTCATATCACCTCAGCAATTTTTGTTGATCTGGCTAAGGAATTCGACACTGTCTCCCATGCTCTCCTCCTGGACAAGCTCTCCCTTGCAGGGCTCTCTACCGCAGCCACCGACTGGTTCCACTCCTAACTGATAGGCAGTGTGCAATCTGTTAGAATCCAACTCGCCACCTGCTCCACCCTTCCAGTCACCACAGTAGTCCCCCAAGGATCGGTCTTTAGACCAATCCTATTTTCCATCTTCCTTAATGACCTGCCCGCCTGTTCACACACATCCATACACATGTATGCAGATGACACAGTACTGTATACATCAGGCCCCTCAACGGCTGACGTGGCCAGCAGGTTACAGCAGAACTTCAATGATGTTCAGCTCTGGTTCCAGCAAACCAGCTTTCTCTCAACACCAAGAAGACAGTATCTATAACCTTCAGCATGAGGCAGAGACTCTCTCGGCTCCCTTCCGCCCCCTCCTTTCACACCCTGGACGGGACCACTCTGGAGGCTTGAACCTCCTTTAGATACCTCGGGGTCTGGCTCAACCAGCACCTCAACTTTTCTGTTCATGTTGATGCCATCAACAAAAAGCTCCACCACAAGTTGGGTGCCCTATATTGCAACCGTGGTTGAATTCTGCTGCCAGCCCATTGCGCAACTGTACAGAAAATGATTCTCACTATCTTTGACTACAGGGATGTAGTCTACAGTGCTTCTACCAAGTCCACACTAGCCAGACAGGACTCCCTATTGCACTCACTTTCTCACTTCGTCCTCGATTGCCCGCCCTCCACTCATCACTATGCTCTCTACCATTCTCTCAACCTCCCCTCGCTTCAGGACCGTAGACAGTCTCATTGCGCTAGGCTCACAACAAAGTTCTGGACCCAGTCCTTCCCAACATATCTCGCTGGCTTCAGAATAGGTGACAAACAGCTGGCGAGCCTCTCCCTGAACTCCAGCCGTGCGCTCTTTGTAGTATTCAAGCACTCTTCTCAGGTCCAGAGTATGAAGCCTATGCTCGAGTTGTGCTTGGTGAAATACACCGGGAGATTAATCACCTGGTTAAGGTGGAAATCCGACACAACCTTCGGAAGGAACTTCAGGGATGGGCACAGTACAACCTTGTCCTTAAGAAGATTCCACTGACAGTGCCTGCAGCTCGCTGATCATTCTGACTGACATGATAGCTGCCAGGAAGGTGGTCTTCCACGACAGGTGTGACATCTCACACCTGTGTATCGGTTCAAATGGCTTGCCCATGAGCTTTGCCAACACCAGCAGTAGATCCCAAGGTGGTGGCTGTTCATGCACCAGAGGGGAAATGTGGTCCATAACTTTGAACAAGCGCCACACCACCTTCTCCTGCGCCACCGACTGAATGGCCAGCGCCTGGTAAGCAGAGATGTCTGCCAGGTACACCTTGAGGGTCGTCGACCCGAGGTCCTCCTTAGAGAGGGACCAAAGGTAGTCGAGAATGTCAGCCATGGGACAGGCCAAAGGGTCCAGCCCTTTGCCCCAACACCAAATAGAGAATCTCGTCCATTTGAAGGCATAACATTTCCAGGTTGACTCCTTCAGAGATGCCTCAACAACATTAACTACATCTTCAGAGAGATCTAAAGCCTGGAACTCTAGTCGCTCAGGTACCAGGCTGTCAGGTGCAGGCATAAAAGCTCCGGGTGCAGTACCTTCCCCTGACTGACTGAGAGCAGGTCCTGTTGTAGTGGGAGACGCCATGGAAACCTGTTGCTGAGACTGAGGCAATCTGGCAACCAGAACTGGCGTGGGTAGTCTGGAGCCACTAGGATCACCTGTGCCTTGTCCCTCCTGACCTTGAGCAGAACTTTGTGGATCAGGGTGTCGTCAAGGCACAGGTCAGGAAGCATAGGAAAAACCAGGAGCAGCTGTAGAATTCACAAAAAGTATTTCATTTGTACTAGCAGTAACAAAAAAATAAACTTGTTCTGTACAACTATTTACAAAAGCGGAATAAAACAGTGAAGATGCATCAGAGTTTTCCTTCAATCTGTCTTTCCATCTGCAAGCCATTGCAGCTCTGTCTTTTTATAAGTCCTTGACACCACCCCTGTTTTTAACATGCATCCTGTTTTTTTCTAAAATGTTCTTTACGTATCGGGCAGGTGCTGCTAGAACACAGTGTCCCAGAACAGAGGCCTCCATTTCCACAGCTCTTGCAAAAGGTTTACAAAATGCACTAAGGTAACCTCTTCATTTTCCAATACCTTTTTGCTATCATCTCACACTATAATTATATATATTTCAAAAATTAACACTGTATAATTTCTAAACAAAAAGGATCCCAATATAAGTTACACTTCTAGTGACGTGGATATGTTGTTCAATCCACACTTGTTGGCAGGTACCTTTCCACTTTAAGATGGGCCAGAAGTTCTTCAAGTTGGCCCCCACCGGGTGGTAAAATCCATGACACCATGACCAGCTCGAAGTGACCCCTGCGCTGAGACCACTGGTAGGCCAACTCCCACTGCAGGGTGCACATTCTCCAGCAAGCCCATCAGACCATGCTGGTGCAGGCTGCCATGTAGCCCAAGAGGCGCAAGAGGTCCCCAGCAGGGCGCGATTGCCCAACCCGAAATGATCCAGCAAAGGACGTAAGAGCCTCTGCCCAGTCAGCCAAAAGCCAAGTCCTGGCTCTGCAAGAATCGAGCTATGTCCCGATGAAGTGAATCACCTGCGAAGGCATGAGTTCCGATTTGGCCTGGATGCAGGTCTGGAGGGCCAAGTCCCTGGACTGCTCCACCTCCTGCCTGCAGGTGACCCACGATAAGTCAGTCATCCAGGTAGGGGTATACCCAGACTCCCCGGCACCTCAAGTGGACAGCCACAACTGTGATGCACTTGGCGAAGACCTGGGCGTGGAGGACAGGCCGAATGGTATGGCCTGGAACACGTATACGGTGCCCTCCACCTGAAAGCGCAGGAACCGTCAATGGGACGAACGGATCGGGACGTGGAAGAATGAGTCATAAAGATCCAGAGAGCAGAATCACATGCCCTGCTCCAAGGATGGTATGATATGAGACACAGTGACCATCCTAAAAATGCAGGGCCTGATGAATTTGTTCAGGTCATGCAGATCTAGAATGGGGCGCCAGCCCCCCGTCCGTTTTGGGACGAGGAAGTACCTGGAAACGAACCCTGGATGCTGTGGAGGGTCCTGGACTGGAGCTAGAGTCACCTCCACTTAGCGTGGACATGTTTTACTCGGACAATCGCATTGCGCAGACAAACAGCGTATGCCCAAACCATTTCATATGTTTCCCATGTGAAAATCATTAGTTAATGCAGACCTTGTAAGCAGTGTACGGCGGACACTTGCTCGGTAGTTCACACCTCGTTAGACTGCTAGTTAAGGTACTTAGCTTGCATATAAAGGTGTCACCCCTTGCATAATTAACATTCTCTACAGGGTCATAATGTCATATGCTGAATAGCGTACGACATTACAGCTAACCCAGAATAGTGTTGTATGAGACAGCAAGTGGTGCAATACAGCGAATACTGCTGTACGCGGTATTGCACCCTCCCACTATCCCAGGCAAAGGATAAGACCTCTGCTGGGACAGGGTTCCGACGAGCAGCTGCCGTGGCTCAATGGACTGAGCCATTGCAGCAAGGAACCCAGGGGTTGCGCCTGGGACCGGGTTTGATTCCCGGTCCCAGAAATGTTTTTTTTTTTTCACACTTTAGTGTGATTTCACTAAACAACCCCGAGTTGAGAATCTGTATTGGGGTTCGGGGGGGCTGTTTATGCTGCATGTAAAGAATCATGCTGTATTAGCAGCGCGATCTTTGTATATGGCATAATGTCGTGCGACATTATGACCCCATGCCTTAACATTCACAAGTTTTCACAAGGTGTAGCAGTGTGTTGTTGAAGCTCCTACCTCTGAAGAGCGAAGCCAAGGAGGAATGCACCGCAGCCCGAGCCGTGGCCTCCTCCATGGCTGCTAACTGCCCGGCGGAACCCGCAGCCACGGAAACTGCCTTCCATGCCTCCTTTGAGCAGACAGCAGATCGCGTTCACTCTGTCATCCAAGGAGCAAGCAGGTGAGATGATCCTCCAGAGTCGAAGGCAAAAAGGCGCAACAACAATTGCAGGCCTGGACATCATGCTAGTGGCCCAGGCAGTACACGCACAAAGAGTGTGGGTCGGATCGTGACATGTTCTGCCCACAATCGCAGAACCGGAAACTCGTAGCGGACTTTGCGTCATCCATTGGAGCAGCAAGAAGCAGAGAAGACAAACATTTGCTGAAAAACACTCAAAAGGGTTTTGAGAAGATTTTTAGGGCCTCAGTAATGCAGAGCAGTAAGGAGAGAACCTATTCTTTCAAGCAGACAGGAAGAACTGGCGTCACGGGGCGGTTAGAGGAATTACCACCCGAGTGGGTGGGAGGAGCCAGCTTGAAGATTTACCGGCACATCTTAAAGGGGAAAGGACACTGCCAGATTGTGTGAAGAGAGCAACATATCCACGTCCCTAGAAAAACAGGTTACTCAAGTAACAGTAGTTCTAGGAGTGGTATATGATGTTCATCCACACTTCTGGCAGTATCCTTTTCCCTGTAAGACTTGCCAGAAACCTCTTCAAGCTGGCTCCTCCCACCCAGGTGGTAACTCCCTCGGCTCTGCCCCATGAGGCCAGATCTTGCCCGCTGGAAGCAGTGTTGTGCGCCACAGCCAAGGGAGGTCGGGTGGGTCCATGTGGATGAACATCATATACCACTCGTAGAACTACTGCTACAAATGAATTTCCCTTTTTCTCTACGGACGTGGATATGATGTCCTGTCCACACTTCTGGAAGACTTCTAGCAGTCCATCGGGAAGAGGCAGGCAAAATGCACAGCCCCTACTTCGGGAACAGAGATAGGAGAACTGAGGCCCCAAAACCAGCATCCTGGCGTGACTCGAGGTCAATGTGGTAATGAGAAATGAAGGTGTGTGTTGATCTCCCGGTAGCAGCCCTGCAGATTTCCTGGATAGGGACGTCCCTGGTAGCAGCCAGCAAGGCAGCAGTATGATGGGTGGAATAAGCCCTTAGCCCTCCAGGAGGCTCCCTACCTGCCAACCTATAGCAGAGGTCGATGCAGGATACAATCCACCTGCCAGTCATCCGCTTAGTTGCCGGTCTGCCAGGTGCAGCTTCAGCATACGTGACAAATACCTGGCGAACCTCTCCCTGAACTCCAGCCGTGCACTCCTTAGAATAGGCAAGCGCTCGCCGCAGCTCCAAAGTATGGAGACTGTGCTCGGCCTCCGAGGTGTGATTAATGAAGAACACTGGGAGATTAATCACCAGGTTAATGTGAAACTCTGACACAACCTTCAGGAGTAACTTCAGGTTGGGGCAGGACAACCTTGTCCCTGTGGAAGACCAGGTAAGGTGACTCCAGTGAAAGCGCCTGGAGCTCACTGATCTTTCTGGCTGAAGTGATAGCCATCATGAAGGCAGTCTTCCACGACAGGTGAGACATGTCACACCTCTACATCAGTTGGAATGGCTTGCCCATGAGCTTTGCCAAAACCAGCAACAAGTTCCATGGTAGTGTTGGTTCACACACCAGAGGGAAAATGTAGTCAAGGCCTTTGAAAAGCACTCGACCACCTTCTCCTGTGCCGACTGCTGACCATCCCGAGCCTGGTAAGCAGAGATGCCTGCCAGGTGCACCTTAAGGGTCATCGACCGAAGACCCGACTTAGAAAGGGGCCACAAGTAGTCAAGGATGCTAGACACCAGACAGGACAAGTGATCCAGCCCCTTGCCCTGGCATCAAATTGAGAGCCTCTTCCACTTGAAGGCATAGCATTTCCTGGTTGACTCCTTCTGAGATGCCTCCACAACAGTGAGGACATCTTCGGAGAGACCCAAAGCCTGGAACTCTAGCCACTCAGGAACCAGGCTGTGAGATGCAGGGACTGAAGGTCTGTATGGAGTACCTTCCCCCGATTAATGGAGAGCAGGTCTAGGTGGAGAGGAAGACGCCTCAGAAGCCTGCTGCTGAGGCTGAGGAGATCAGGGTACCAGAACTGCCGTGGCCAATCTGGAGCCACCAGGATCACCTGTGCCTGGTCCGTTCTGGCTTTGAGCAGCACCTTGTGGATCAAGGGGAGTGGAGGGAAGGCATAGAAAAGGCCTGGGGTCCAGGGCTTCAAGAAGGCATCCCCCTGTAGCATTCCCTGCTAGAGGAGGCATGCACAAACCAGCCTCAGACAGCTTTGTGTTCTCCCTGGAGGCAAACAGGTCCACCTGATGGGTGCCCCACTGGGTGAACAGACTGTGTACTACCTCTGGGTGGGGAGACCACTCGTGAGATGCCTCGCCCACCCGGCTGAGGACATCCACCATCTGGTTGGAGGCTCCTGCCGCATGGATGGCTAGAAGATCAGCCTCTAGGTTGTGCATGAGGGTCCACACATGGACAGCCTCCATGCACAGTGGGAGGGAGTGCGTCCCACCCTGTTTGTTGAGACAGTACATGGTCGTGGTGCTGCCCATCTGGACCTGGACCACCTGACCCCAGATGTGTGGAGCGAATGCAGTCAGCGTCAGCCGAACTGCTCGGAGCTCCAGCAGGTTGATGTGGCATTGGGACTCCTCAGTGGTCCAGAGCCCATGGACTCTTGAGTTCCCCGAGGTGGGAACTGAAGCCCAGGAGAGAGCCATCAGTCGTCAGGATGACCGTCGGCTCTGGGCGGACAAACAGGATCCCTTCCTGCAGATGCTCTGGGACTAACCACCACTGGAGGGTGTCCCAATGACAGATGAGTATGAATAGATGGGCCATTGACAGAGTAAAGGCCTATGGCACATTCATAAGGCAGAAAAAAATGGGCAGACTGGATGGGCATTGCGGTCATTATCGGCCGTCAACTTCTTTTCTATACACTGGGTCATAGTGACCAGCTGGTCGAAGTGACCCCTGCGCTGAGACCACTGGCTGGCCATCTCCCATTGCAAGGAGCGCATTATCCAGCAGGCCCATCGGACCACAATGGTGCAGGCCACCATGTAACCTAGCATGGGAGGAGCAATTGCCCAACCCAAAAAGACTGGACAAAAGAGGAGAGAGCCTCCACCGTGTTTGCTGGGAGCCGGGTTCTGGCTCCACGAGAGTCAAATTCCGGCCCGATGAAATGGATCACCTGCAAAGGTACAAGTTCCGATTTGGCCTCATTGCCCTGGAGGCCAAGACTGATGCAGGTCTGGAGGGCCAGGTCCCTGGACCGCTCCACCTCCTGCATGGAGGGACCTGCTATCAGCCACTCGTCCAGGCAGGGGTAAACCCGGACCCCTCGGCGCCTCAGGTAAGCTGCCACCACTGCAATGCACTTAATGAAGACCCTGGGGGCCGAGGACAGGCCGAAAGGCATGGCCTAGGACTCATAGAGGGTTCACACTGCTCGGAAGCAGAGGATTCTTCAGTGTGACAGACAGATCAGTACGTGAAAAAAACGTACTGTGAAGATCCAGGGAGCAGAACCACATGCCCTGCTCTAGAGATGGTATGATCTGAGACAGAGTTACCATCCTGAAGATGTGCGACTCAAGAAACGTATTTACGTCGTCCAGATCTAGCATGGGGTGCCATCCCCCCTCCCCCGTTTTGCCACCAGGAAGTACCTCGAGACAAACCCTGGGTGTTCCAGAGGATCGGCGACAAGAACCACAACCTCCTTGCAGAGGAGCTGGGCTATGTCGTCTCTGAGAGCTGACAGAATGTCTGTGGATACCAAGTACTACCGTGGGGCGTGGGCTCAGCAAGGAGGGTACTACTCAAATTCTAGAGGCAGACCCTGACTCTCCATCTTGAGAACCCACCTGTCTGTGGTGACAGCACACCAGACAAAAGGAAGTGGCGGGAGCCGCCCCCCCACAGGAGGACCCAGGGAAGGTGTGACGGGCATGAGGGAGGCACCCCTCATCCCGTCACTGGGCAGGCTTGAAGGAGGAGGGTCCAGCTGAGGAGCCACCGGAGCCTCTCCCCCCAGGCTTACAGATGACAGAGGCCACTGACTTCGGCCGAGGTCATCAGGCCTTGGCCTGCTGTCCAGCCTGAGACTGATCGGGTGAGGTAGCCCTCGACCCCAGGCCCAAACAATCGGTGCCCAGGAAAGGAACATCTGCTAGCTTGTGCGGAGTGTCTGCCGTGAAGGTCGAGATCCTCAGCCAAACCCTGCAATGCATGGCCACTGCGGCAGCCACAGAGCGGGCACAGGAGTCCCCAATGTCCATGCCTGTCTGGAGCTGTTATTTTTCTACAGCCCAGCCCCAGTCCCAGACCTGTTTGACTGTGGTCTCGAGTTCCGCTGGCAGATGAGGAAGCACCTCATCCTGGGTGCCCAGCAGGGCATGGGAGAAGTAAGCCATAAGGAGGGCCACGCTCGCCTGGCAGAGACCAAGTGAGGAGGCAGCATAGACCTTTTTAGCCGCGTGGTCCAATTTCTTGGACTCCTAATCAGGCGGCTTGTCGACATCCCCAGTGTTGCCGGAGCGCTTAAACACAGAATCAGCCAGCAACACCTCGGCCGAGGGATGTTCAGTGAATCCTGAGAAGGAACCAGCAGGTACCGCATACTTGAGGGCCATCCGGGAAGAGGCAGTTTTTTGGATTCTTTCTTCAGCTTCGATTTGTGCCCGGAGGATCCCTGACCGAGGGTCTGCAAGGTCTGGCACAATTCTTTTAAGGATCCTGTGAAAGTCGAACCCAGCTGGACTGGCGAAGGCAGCCGCCCTGAAGAAGTGGGAATTGGCCTAAGCCGCATCCTCTTAAGCGCTCTAAGCTGTTGGGGTGGTGGACCTCGTAGCCATGGAGACTCCAACAGCATCCTTAGATTTGATCATTAGATTCCGCTCGCTTGTCAGCCTAACTTGAGTCGGGTGAGGCGATCCTTGAGAACGGTAGGATGTTGCAGGCCTGGGGATCATGCTTGTGCTCCAGGCAGTAGACGCACATGGCGTGTGGATCCATTCAGGACATCTTCTGCCCACAAGGGCATAGACAGAAACCAGGAGCAGACTTGCCACCCATCGTGGTCGCAATCAATGATCAAGCCTGACGACAAAGTTTTTTGAAATGTTTTGGAAGTAAATCTGGAGATTTATTAGCAAAGGGCCTACTCAGCGTGACAGCGGTAAGGAGGGAACCTGCTTCTTCCAATGGAAAGGAAGATCTGGCGTCATGGGGCAGAGCCAAGGGAGTTATGACCCGGGTGAGTGGGAGGAGCCAGCTTGAAGACATTTCTGACAAGTTTTAAAGGGGAAAGGACACTGCCAGAAGTGTGGATAGAACATCATATCCATGTCCCTAGAACCTCTCTTTCCAGGAGAGGGACAAAGCATCTAGCCAGAAAACTCCAGGTCCTGGATCTAGTGTGCAAATATGCGACAGTTTTGTGCTGAGTGGGGATGCAAAAAAGGTCCAATTCTGTATGACCCAATTTGTCAAAGAGGTCGGGAGCTTCCACTTGTATGTCTTTGATCGAGACCAGCTTAGACTGTCTGCCAGGACGTTCTGGATGCCTGGAACACGGATGGCAGACAGTTCCAGGCCATAGTTCAGAGCGCAATACCAGCCTCCCATCACTTCCCTGCAGAGAGGATACGAATGAGAGTACCAGGTCAGTTAGGCACTGCAAGAATAGTGCAGAATAAACCACGCTGCAGAAATGGAGAAAGCACTGACAGCAGCAGGGGTATAATAGCGTTAGTTAATTACCGCTACTCCTGTCGCTGTCCACAGGACTGGAGGAAGGACGGAAGAAGTTTCAGGTGTTGTACCTGGTCAAGCCGCTCCTATAGTGGAGTGGATAATGCACAAGCACCTGAAGCAGTGGAGACCTGGGGACCAGGGTTTGGTTCCTGGCTCCCGATATTGTGATTTTTTTTTCTTGCTCACAAAGTTCCCCCCTCCCAAGTATCTCCTTATCCCAGAGGTCCACATCCCCTCGGAGATGATTACAATAATTCTGAGGGGTGTGGGCGAAGCACCTCATGTCAGGGAATGGGGAGAGCCCATAAAAACAAAGACTACATTTATTCCGTTATTTCCTGTGGTGTGCAAGCATTGTTGTCGAGGAACAGGTCAGGAAGCACAGGAAAACCAGGAGTAGTTTCAAAATTCGCAAGCAGCGTTTTATTATTAATAACAGCAAAATAAAAAATAAAAATTGTTCAGTATAACTATTTACAATGGCAGTACAAACATAGAAAACAGAGTCCTTCTGAGTTTTTTTTCTCATTTTCAAATCTCGGTCTCCGTCTCTCTCGCAAAACACTGTTGCTCTTTTTATAACAAGTCTTTGCAGGGAGTCCGTGAAGACAGCCTGCTTCTCACAGAATGTTTTTGTAAGTTTACAGAATGTTCTTGTCAGTTTCCAATGTTCTTGTAGGTGCAGCAACAGAACATAATGACCCAGAACTGACCTCTTGTTGACAGCTCTGTAAAGTTTGCACACCAGCATCTCAGTTTAACCCCTTGAGTTCCAAATACCTTTTTCAATCATTTCAACAATAAAACTATATACGGTACAGTTTTAAACAAAGGGATCCCAGTATCAGTGAAGTTTCCACATAAAGATTCACATATATTTTATGCCCACAGATATGCAAGGGGGAGGAAGGCAGAGAGCTAGCGAGAAGTAGAGAATCGCGAGACTGTTGGAGTGATCAGTCCATAGGCCTCACAGGAAAAGTTGGTTGCGTAACCATAAAGACAAGGGACAGAAAAGGAGAGAATAGAACAGATCCTTGCATTTAACTCTTTCTGCATAACAAATGGGACAGGGCCTTACCCTGTCACAGGCATTTTGCATCGGTCAGTGTTTTTACCAACCTTATTTGCATAGACAGCATTTTGCTTACGGCACTGTTTGCCGCACTGTTTTGACCCCGTGCCCAAGAGAGTACCCCCTTGCTTGTTGATGTAGTGGACGACACTCATACTGTCCGTCTGCACCAACAGAATAGCCTGGAGACAGCGGAGTCTGAAAGGCCTGCAGGGCATAAAGCACCACCCTCCATACCAGAACACTGATATGGAGAGAGGACTCCAGCGGAGACCATGTCCCTTGTGTCTGGTGCAGGCCCAGATGAGCTCCCCCAGCCTATCCCAGAGGCATCTGTCGTCAGAATCTGCTGACAGGATGGAATAACAATGGGGATCCCCCCTGAGAAGATTGATGGGCTCCATCCACCAGAGGAGAATTCTTTTCAACAAAGAAAAAATAAGGACCTCCTGTTCCAGGTCATCCAAACATTGGTCCCACTGGACTCTCAGTGTCCACTGGGGGATCCTCACATGCAATCTGACCTAAGGCACTGTGATTATGGCTGCCGCCATCATGCCCAGGAGCCAGAGGAAGACTCTGGCAGAGACACAGCAGCTGTGGAACACCAGTGTGAATTGGGCTATGAGATGGTCCACCCTGTCCTGGGGAAGGAAGGCCATGCCCTGTGCTGTGTCAAAGCCCTGTCACAATGTACTGGAGTCACCGACCAGGTGCTAGGATGGACTTGGGCAAGTTGACTGTAATGCCTAGGTCCTAGAACAGGCGAATGGTGTGATCCAGGGTTCGGATGAGGCTGTCCCTAGATGAAGCTTTGAGCAGCCGATTGTCCAGATAGGGGAAGACATAGAATCCCTGTCTCCTGAGGGTAGCTGCAACCACTGCTAGGCACTTGGTAAACACCTGAGGAGCAGAGGACAAGAACAAGGGGCAAGGCCTGGAAATGTGCCCCCGGACCTGAAATCAGATACTGTCAGTGGGGGACACATATCTTGATATGAAGATATGTGTCCTGCATATAAAGGGGGCAAGTCCAATCCCATTTATTCAGGAGGGGCAACAACCCCGGAAGGGTTACCATCCAGAACATTTTGTGCTGGATGAGGAGACTTAACTCTCTGAGGTCCAGAATGGGCCCGGAGGTCACCTGTGCATTTTGGAACCAGGAAGAAATAGAAATAAAACCCTCTGCGCTGCTGGGCTTCTGACATGGGCTCTATTGCTCTTTTCCTGAGCAGGGATTGAATCTCCTCTCAAAGAACAGGGATGAGGTGGGGGAGAGAAGAAGAAGAAGGGACTGGAGGTCTCTCTGGGGGCCACTCTATGAATTCCAGAGTGTGGCCGTGGTTTTGGAGCTGTAGCACCTATCTGTTGCCCGTGATCTCCATCCACCTCTCTCGGTGCAGGGGGAAATGACCCCCTACGGCCTCTGCCAGACCCCCAGAGATGGTGTGGGGTCAGGCAAAGAGTCAGACTGAGGAAGGGGCAGGAGCTGATGCCATCCCTACTCCTCTAGAACCCATGCTGGCGGAGGAGAAGGAAAAGGTGCACAGGGCTGAGGCCACTTTACATTTGGTTGTTTGAAAGTGGGCCGGGGTATATGGGTAGCTCGAATGAAGGGCACCCCCTGGGCACTCTTTGGTTGAGTCAGGTAAATCAAATGTACCGACCATAGGGTGCGTCCGGAGGCTTGGAGCTGGATAGGTTATCCTGGACATCAGCCCTGAACAATTTATACCCCCTGAATCGAGCATTCAGAATGGACATCTGAACATCCCGAGCAAATCCTGACACCCTCAGTCAGGAATACCAGCGAAGGTATATTCTCACTGCCATCACCCAGGACCAAGCATCTACCGCATCGTAGATCATACATACGAGGTGCCGGCTAATGTCCTCCCCAGATTTCAGGACCTAGAGAAGCTGTTGGCTAGCTGGTCCTTCAGGCAAAGATTTGACCATCTCCATGGATTGTTCCCCACAGATCATCCTGGTACTGGTTCCTGTGGGCCATATAATTAATGGTCATAATGGCCAAGGTGACAGAGGCAAAAGCCCGTTTGCCAAAGAGGTTCAGCCACAGAGATTCCCTGTCGGGGGGAAGGAAACTCAGGTGCTTCAGCTGCTAAGAGCTGTCATGCGCCACATTAATGACTACCGAGTCTGCCTGCGGCTGTTCCCCAAAGAAAGGCTTGCCCATGAGGGTCTTGTATAATTTATGCGCCTTCCTAGGCATAGCCGGTATTAGATTCGGGCAATGCCAGGTAGACATGATGGCATTCTCAAAGGTGTCAATCAACGGGGGGGACCATCAGAGGTCCAGTAGACAGGTGTAGATGGAAAGCCAGTGATGAGAGGGGTCCAGTATCTCAGTTTCAAACTGACTGAATCTGGTGCATGACCTCACTGGAAGATGGGTCATCTGGGGGAGACCGGGGTATGTATTTAACTGTGGAAGGGAAGGGGGGAAGCTCTCTCATCCCTGTCCTCACTGAGCTCCTCGGACACATCAGGAGGTTGGAGGTCTGGGTGATATTCTCCCTCTTCTCCCCCCGGCAAATGGGAAGCATACAGGGCACCATCCAACGTGGGGCGGGGTATGGGTCCCTGGGGATTTTAGGTGCCAGGCCAGGAGATGCAGGCCCATGTGGGGCCAGGTCCTAAGGAGGGAGAAGCCACATCTGCATGAAAATCCCAAAGGGATGCCAGCATACACTGGAAGTTCACTGTCACGATGTTGGGTAGCCCAATGGCATCAGTTTGGGAGGAACTGGCGTTGGCGTCAATGGTTGAAGAATCAGAACCAGAGTAGGTTAAGGAGCCAGCAATGATGCTGGCTGAGGCCAAACAGGTAAGAGGAGGGAGGGGCCTAACTGACACCAGTGCTGGGTGAGGAGAGGCCAGTGTCGCTTGAAGGGAGACGTTGGTGGTAGGCACCTCAGGAGTAGGCAAAGGTGATCAAAGGATGGCGGGGGGGGCACTGGAGAAGCTGTAGGGTCCATGGCCAAGGAAGAGGTCACCTGTGTGGAAGAGGGTGGTGGACAGGTGGCAGTAGAAGACCCGGAGCTCACAGAACCTACGTCGGACTGAGTAGAACTGGCGAAGCGTTCTGATTCTGGCCCTGCCACTAGAAGAGGCCTGAACAGCAGGGGCTGGGGAGACTGGAGGGATCCCACTCTCGAAGAGCATTCACCTGATAAGGAAAGATTGGCAGGAGGCACTGCCAAGGGTAGCCCTTTTGAAGACAGGGCGTGCGAGGCAGAAGGGTCCGCCCCGAGGAGGCAGCCGACCCCGTCGTGGCCTTAGGTTTATGCGTGGACCACGAGCGGGCAGAGGACCGGGGATTTTTGCAGTCCTTGTCCCGGTGATTATGCTTGCCACTGGATTTTCCCCCCGCCGGTGGAGGGTTGCGACCCTAAAGACAAGGCCGTAGACAAGGAAGAGCTTCTGGCCTGCAGCTCCTGTTCCATGTTGATGACCTTCTGCTGAAGGAGGAATTCTTCTAGGGCCCCTCTGGTGATGGTGTTGAATAGCTTGGTTGAAGCCTCTGCAGATGCGGCAAGCCTGAGTGTCATAAGTAGGCCCAAAGCAGCCGAAGCAGACAGAGTGGCTGTCCTTCAGGACATGCTTCCCACAAGCTTACTTTGACTTGGAGGCCCGCTCGGTGACAAAGATGGATCCAGCATGCAAGAAAATCGAAAACTCAAAAAACAAGCATGAGAAAATAAAGGAAAATAAATGAAAATTCTAAAGAAAATGGAGGTTGACTGATGCTTGTGGCGGTCTCTGGAGGTCCGACGTGCGTTGTTTGGCAGCAGAAAAGAACTGAGGAGGGAGCGGGGGCCACCCACTCTTATAAGGTTGGCCACCGTCTGAGGGTAACGTCGGAGTGGGCGGCCCTCGGACAGACTGCTAGCTAGAAAAGTTTCTGGGTGGTCCTAGTGCCTGGCAGCGGTAGTTCCATGGGTGGGGCCTGCGGCCAAAAAAAAGAGATACCCTTAATGCAAGACACTGTTATATGCAACACTCCACTTAGAGTGAACTTAGCATATATTTGTTTGAAATTACTACAACAGGGGTAACTCCATGAAATGTAGCATCTCCTTTTCATGAAGTTCCCAAGAAGGACAGCAGCAGTCAACAACTTAAAAGTCCAGCAGGAACAGCTGCACACAATATAAAATATACACAGGAAAAGAAACTGTAAAGTAAGTACATCCAACAGTAATCAAACCAAGCCAACAAGTTGGGTCCAGCAAACAAAATATTACCAGTTCTTAGCTCAGAGAAAAAAAATGATCTCCTACAATTCTGTACCAAGCCACCTCTTCAGAATGACAGAGTAACTTGAAGCTCCCCTCAACAGGTGCGTAATGCACACACATAACACAGGGGACAGGACAGCTGTCCTAACTGGCACCTGTTTGTAATGTCCCGAGTTACAGAAATACAGGTCACTCACCTGTAACAGGAGTTCAAGGAATGGTATATGTTGTTCATCCACACCGCCAGGCAGATTCCTTGACGCTTTAAATCTTGCTGGAAGGTCTTCAAGCTGGCTCCTCCCACCCACCCGGGTGGTAAAACTTCCGGCTCTGCCCCATGATGCCAGATCTAGCCCTCTGGAAGCCAGGTTGTGCGTCGAAGCTGGGGAGGTCGGATGGGTCGTGTGATGAACACTATATACCATTCCTAGAACTCCTCTTACAGGTGAGTAACCTGTATTTCTAGGGACATGGATATGTTGTTCATCCACACTGTCTGGCAGACTCCTAGCAGTTCTCCGGGAGGAGGGAGGCAAGGCGCACACCCCCTACTTAGGGAATAGAGACTGGTGAACCGAGGCCCCAAAACCAGCATCCCGGCGTGACTCAAGGTCGATGTGGTAATGGGTGATGAAGGTGTGTGCTGACTTCCAGGTAGCAGCCCTGCAGATATCCTGGATAGGGACGTCTCTGGAAGCAGCCACCGATGCAGCAGTATGGCGGGTAGAATGAGCTCTTATCCCTCTGGGAGGCTCCATGCCCGCCAACTTATGGCAGAGACCTATGCAGGAGGTGACCCACCTGCTTATCGGCCCGCTTGCTGCAGGTCTGCCAGGTGCGGCTTCAGCGTAGGTGACAAACAGCTGGCGAACCTCTCTCTCGGCTCCCCAGCTGCAGGCCTTATAATAAGCGAGCTACCTTCTAGGGTCCAAAGTATGGAGCCCAGCCCGCCTCCGAGGTGTGATTGGGGTAAAACACTGGCAGAGTCAACACCTGGTTAAGGTGAAAGTCCGACACCACCTTCCCTCGGAAGGAATTTCGGGTGGGGAAGAGGGACAACCTTTGTCCCTGTTGAAGACCAGGTAAGGAGACTCGATGCAGGCGCCTGGAGTTCTCCCATCCTTCTGGCTGACGTGATAGTCACCAAGAAGGCGGTCTTCCACGACAGGTGAGAGTTCACACCTGTGCATTGGTTCGAATGGCTTGCCCATGAGCTTTGCCAGTACCAGCAGTAAATCCCACGGAGGTGGAGGTTCCCGCACCGGAGGGGAAATGTGATCAAGGCCTTTGAACAAGTGCCAGACCACCTTCTCCTGTGCCACCGACTGCTCCCCGGCCCACGCCGGAAAGCAGGGGTAAGCAGGTCAGCACCCTTAGGGTCGTGCGACCTAAGCCCTTGACGCAGAAAGGGACCATAAATAGTCCAAGATGCTTGCCAAAGAACAGGAGGAAGGGTCCAAGCCCTTGCCTGACACCAAATGGAAAATCTCTTCCATTTGAAGGCATGGCATTTCTGGTCGACTCTCACGGGACGCCTCAACAACATTGAGGACCTCGTCGGAAGACCCAAGGCCTGGAACTCTAGCCGCTCAGGAACCAGGCCGTCAGGTGCAGGGATTGAAGGTCCGGAAGGAATACCTTCCCCTGACTGACTGAGAGCAGGTCCGGGCGAGCTGGAAGCTGCCTCGGGAGCCTGGAGCTGAGGCTGAGGATCTGGGTACCAGAACTGGCAGGGCCAGTCTGGGGCTATCAGAATCACCTCGCCTTGTCCGTCCTTGCTTTGAAGCACTTGTATCAAAGGAAATGTGGAAGAGGCGTGAAAGGGCCGGGGTCCATGACCTCGAGAAGGCATCCCCTGCAGCGAGCCCTGCTGAGGGGGGCAGGCATGGAACAGCCTCAGCTTTGCGTTCTCCCTGGAGGCAAACAGGTCCACCTGAGGTGTGCCCCAATGGGAGAACAGATCTTGTACTACCTCCGGCAGGAGAGACCACTCGTGGGATGCAGCCCCTATCCGGCTCAGGGCCATCGGCCAGGGTGTTGGAGGCTCCTGCCACATGAATGGCTAGGAGATCTGCCTCCAAGCTGCGCACGAGTGACCAAATGCGGAGAGCTTCCTTGCATAGAAGCATGGAGCGTGTCCCGCCCTGGCGGTTTAGGTAATACATGGTCGTGGTATTGTCCGTCTGGACTCCGGACCACTTGACCCGAGACGGAGCAAAGGCAGTGAGAGCTGAGCGGACATCAGAGCTCCAGCAGGTTGATGTGGTATCGGGACTCATCGGGGACCAGAGGCCGTCGGCCCGTGTCCTCCAGATAGGGCACCCCAACCCATCAGAGAGGCATCGGTCGATAGAGAGACCGGCTGCTTGGGGCGGACAAACAGATGCCCTCCTGCAGATGAACTGAACGGTCCACCACCGGAGGCATTCCACATCTCCTGGGTCACCGGCACTAGCTGGTCCAATGGATCGTAGTTGCCAGGACCACTGGCTGGCAGTCCCTATTGAAGGGGCGCATGTGCCAGCGCACTCCAACGGACCACGCCTGGTACAGGCCGCCATGAGACCCAGGAGGTGCAGGAAGTCCCGGAGAAGCGATTGCCCAACCAGAAATGATTGGGCAAGGAGGTAGAACCTCGGCCCTGTCATCGGGGAGCGTGCTCTGGCTCGAAGAGAGTCGAGCTCTGCCCGATGAAAATAATCACCTGCTTGACTCGAGGTTCCGACTTGGCCTGGCTGATGAGAAGGCGGTTGAGAGCAAACCTGGAGGGCCAGATCTCTGGACCGCTCCACCTCCTGTCTGAAGGGCTGCTATCAGCCAATCGTCCAGGAAGAGGTACACCCGGACCCCTCGGGCCCCAGAAAAGCTGTCACCACTGCTATGCATTTGAAGACCCTGGGAGCTGGAGACAGGCCGAAGGGCATGGCTCGGAACTCGAAAAGGGATCCCTCCCTCGAAAGCGAAGGAATCTCCGATGTGACGGACGGATAGGGACGTGAAAGAACGCGTCCTGCAGGTCCAGAGAGAAGAACCACACGGCGTGTTCCAGGGATGGTATTATCTGAGCCAGAGTGACCATCCTGAAGGTTCGAGACCTTAGAAACTTGTTTAGGTCGTGGGTCCAGAATGGGCTTAGCCCCCCCTCCGTTCGGAACCAGGAAGTACCTGGACACAAACCGGGTCTGAGGGAGGGTCCGCCACACCTCTGATCACCTCCTTTGAGGAGGAGAGCGATGTCGGCTCTGGAGCGAGCCGACAGAAGGGTAGGAACCCGAGGCCCCTGAGTTGCGACGGCTCTGAAGGGCGGGCCTGCTCAAATTCTAGAGGCAGGCCTCCACCTACCTCCAGCACCCACCTGTCTGTGGTAATAACGGATCAGGCAGAAGGAGGTGCGGAGCCATCTCCGCCAGAGAACCTGGGGAGGTGACGGGTTGGGGGCGACACCCCTCAGCCCGTCACTGGGCAGAGCTTGGAGGAGGGACGGCCGAGGGACCTCCTGGGCCTTTACCTCCTGCTTCCTGTTGGAGAAGCCCTGGCTTGAGTTTGGGATGCCAAGCCCGAGCCTGCTAGCCCCAGCGTTGCTGGGCCGGACGCGCCTGTGAGCGCAGAAGACCCGAAAGGAGCTTAGGCTGTGGTTTGCTGGCCTTTGTCCGCTTCTGAGCGGAAGAGACCGAGTCAAGGTAGCATTGGACTTCTCGATCCTCTGCAGGTCACCTTCCACCCCAGGGCCGAAGAGGTTGGTCCCCAAGGGACATGCAACTTGTGCTGGAGTAGCCGAAGTGAAGGTGGATATCCTCCAGCCAAGCCAACCGACCAAGCCACTGCGGCCGCCACCGCAGACCTGGCATGAGTCCCAATGTCTCAAAGCAGTCTGGAGCTGCTGTTTGGCCACTGCCCTGGTCCCCACCTGCCTGACCGTGGTCTGCAGATCCAGCAGGAAGATGAGGAAGACCTCATCCAGGGGGAGCCCAACAGGGCATGAGAAGAGGAAATGTGCCACTGAGGACAGCTCGAACTGGCCTGGCCGAGGGGCCAAGGGAGGATGCTGGCGTAGACTTTTCCTGGCATAGTCAATTCTTGGACTCCTTGTCGGGAGCTTCCACATCCCTAGCATTCCCGGCACGCGGAAAACGTCGGTAACTAACCCTCAGCCGAGGTGTTCAAAAACCGGACAAGGAACGGTAGGGACGCATACTTCCTGGCCATTCTGGCGGCGCAGGGACAGGAAGCAGGGGCTGCCAGAGCTCCAAGCTGGGCCCACTATGGCCCCTCGGCCACGGAAGACACTCTGTGAGGGAATCCCTCGGTCCAGAATCTCCGTGAGGGGATACCTGGCCCCATGAAACAGGTTCGAGCTTCATCCCAGTGGACTCCGAGATGAGCCAAAGCAATCCCAGGAAGGACGTAAGGCTATCGTCCACCGACTGTCCTCCTGAGGACTCCAAGTCCATTCGCTTGGAGAAAAGGGAGAATCGTCTTGGACTCGGAAGAGTCCTCAAAAGAGCTGCCTCGGCCTGAGCCACCTCCACCTGCGAGGTCGATCGGGAGTGAGGGTGACAGACAGCCTATGGGGCAGTCCCTGAGCCGACCGAGGTTTCTTGGTCGGAGCCCCAACTAACGGCTGTGGAGGCGGAGGTTCCACCGGAATCGGTGGGGCAGCTGGTTTTGGCCAACAACCGCCTGGAACAGGCTCCTGATAAAATGAGGTTGTTTCGGGCCGCCCGCGATGTCGCCACTTAATGGTCAACACGGCCGGCTTATTCCCAGTCAGAAGGAGCTGTTGCCACATGAGTTCCCTTTGATATCTTCGACGCAACTTGCGTCGAAGCCTCCCCTTGTCCGAGGAGGAGGAAGAGGACGAGCGGCGGTGCTGCTTGCCGCGGTGCTGAGACCGACTATGACGGCGGGATCAGCTGGACTGTGAAGAAGTCCGAGACCGAGAACCTCGGCTTTCCCGGATGACCTGTGCGGGAAAAGTGTCGTGGGGAACCGGCACTCCCTCGGTCGGAGGGTTCAACCAAGGCTCCGGAACTGGAGGCACAGACGAGCCAACGGGTCCTCAACTCCCACCGGGGAACCGGGAGAGAGATTCTCGGCCTCTCTGCCGACAACCCGTCCAACGGGTCGAAAAAATCTCAACCGTAATAGATAGGAGTCTCGGTCAACTGGCCTGACAGGGACACCGTGAAACCAGTGGCGTAAGCGAGCACCACTAAACCAACCTCGGCCGACAACTCGGGAGAGGGATCTTCCCTCCCAAGAGCGCTGACTAGAGACTTACTCTTGTCTCTTTTGGACCGAGAAACGGTCCAGAAGAAGTTGGTCCCTCACTTTTAGTAGAAGGGTCAAACAAAGCTCCTTAAAAGAAGCTGAATAAGAGGCACCGAGAGAGAGCGACAAATGCCGCTGCTGAGGTAGAAGCGGCCCGCGCCGCCTCCTCTTCGAGGGCGATCATCTGCTCGAGCTGATCCGCCGAGCCCGCCACCGTGGACACCGCCGACTGGGCCTCTTTTGACTTCACCAGAGGAAATCGCTTCTCGGGACGCCCCAGTTGTAAACGGGCAGCACGGTCTTCGAGGACGTAGGCCGAAAAGGAAGAGCACAGGTCGCAGGCCTGCGGTCGTGCTCCAGGCCTCAGACAGTAGCCGGCATCGCGGAGTGCGGATCCGTCCGAGACATCTTTCCATAACGCAAGCATCTCCGAAACTAGGGTCAATCTGTCCACCGCAGCCGGGAGAGAAGACCGAAGTCTTTTAGCAAAAAACTTTAATTTCGATAATCCAAGAATTTGGAACCAGTCTTATATGCAGAGCGTTAAGGAGGGAACCTGAGCTTCAAGCGTAAGGAAGATCTGGCGTCATGGGGCGGGCCGAGAGTTTACCACCCGGTGGGCGGAGGAGCCAGCTTGAAGACCTTCCTAATAAGACGCAAGTGGATGAGAGTTTGTTAGACAGGATGAACAACATATCCATGTCCCTAAAACCTGTATGTCTCACGGACATGGAATATGTTGTTCAATCCACACTGTCTGGCAGACTCCTAGCAGTTCTCCGGGAGAAGGGAGGCAAAGCGCACACCCACTGCTTGGGAAATAAAGACTGGAGAACCGAGGTCCCAAAACCAGCATCCTGGCGTGACTCAAGGTCGATGTTGTAGTGGGTAATGAAGGTGTGTACTGACTTCCAGGTAGCAGTCCTGCAGATTTCCTGGATAGGGACACCCCTGGAAGCAGCCACCGATGCAGCGGTATGGCGGGTAGAATGAGCTCTTATCCCTCTGGGAGGCTCCATGCCCGCCAACCTATAGCAGAGATCTATGCAGGAGGTGACCCACCTACCTATCATCCGCTTGGCAGCAGGTCTGCCAGGTGCAGCGTAGGTGACAAACAGCTGGCGAACCTCTCCCTGAACTTCAGCCATCCACTCCTTATAGTAAGCGAGTGCTCTTCTAG
This sequence comes from Neoceratodus forsteri, assembly GCA_016271365.2. Lineage (NCBI taxonomy): Eukaryota > Metazoa > Chordata > Ceratodontiformes > Ceratodontidae > Neoceratodus > Neoceratodus forsteri. The sequence continues at coordinate 263,202,018 of CM057451.1, read as the reverse complement.
GGTCCAAAGTATGGAGCCTATATTCGGCCTCCGAGGTGTGATTGGGGTAGAACACTGGCAGAGTCAACACCTGGTTAAGGTGAAACTCGACACCTCCTTCGAAGGAATTTCGGTGGGGCGCAGGGACAACCTTGTCCCTGTGGAAGACCAGATAAGGAGACTCAATGGAAAGCACCTGTAGCTCTCCCATCCTTCTGGCTGACGTGATAGCCACCAAGAAGGCGGTCTTCCACAACAGGCGAGAGATGTCACACCTGTGCATCAGTTCGAATGGCCTGCCCATGAGCTTAGCCAATACCAGCAGTAGATCCCACGGAGGTGGAGGTTCTTGCACCGGAGGGGATATGTGATCAAGGCCTTTGAAAAAGCACCCGACCACTCCCTCGCCAGCGATCGACTGCTTCCCGGCCCACGCCCGTAAGCAGAGATGGCTGTCAGGTGCACCTTAAGGGTCGTCGACCGACGCCTTTGCTGAGAAAGGGACCACAGGTAGTCCAGAATGCTTGCCAAGGAACAGGAGGAAGGGTCCAGGCCCTTGCTCTGACACCAAATGGAGAATCTCTTCCATTTGAAGGCGTTGCATTTTCTGGTCGACTCCTTATGGGACACCTCAACGATGTTGAGGACCTCATCAGAAAGACCCAAGGCCTGGAACTCTAGACACTCAGGAACCAGGCCGTCAGGTGCAGGGACTGAAGGTCCGGATGGAATACCTTCCCCTGATTGACTGAGATCAGGTCCGGGAGGGCTGGAAGCCGCCTCGGGAGCCTGGAGCTGAGACTGAGGAGATCTGGATACCAGAACTGGCGGGGCCAGTCTGGGGCTAGCAGAATCACCTGCGCCTTGTCCCTCCTCGCCTTGAGAAGCACCTTGTGGATCAAGGGAAATGGGGTCAAGGTGTACAAGGCCTTGAGAAGGCATCCCCCTGCAGCGAGCCCTGCTCAGGGGGGCGGGCATGAAACAGTCTCAGCTTCGCATTCTCCCTGGAGACAAACAGGTCCACCTGAGGCGTGCCCCAGTGGGAGAACAGATCTAGTACTACCTCCGGCAGGAGAGACCACTCATGGGACGCCCCTATTCGGCTTACGGCATCGGCCAGGCTGTTGGAGGCTCCTGCCACATATATGGCTAGGAGATCTGCCTCCAGGCTGCGCACAAGTGACCAAATGCGGAGAGCTTCCCTGCACAGAGGCATGGAGCGCGTCCCACCCTGGTGGTTTAGGTAGTACATGGTCGTGGTATTGTCCGTCTGGACCTGAACCACTTGACCCCATAGGAGCAAGGAGACAGGCGGTAAGGGCTAGAAGGACCACTCGAAGCTCCAGCAGGCTGATGTGGCATCAGGACTCCCACGGGGACCAGAGGCCGTGCGCTCTGTGCTCCCCCAGATGGGCACCCCCAACCCATCAGAGAGGCATCGGTCGATAGAGAGACCATCGGCTCGGGGCGGACAAACGGGATGCCCTCCTGCAGATGAACTGGAACGGTCCACCACTGGAGAGCGTTTCACATCCCCGGGTCACTGTCACTAGCTGATCCACAGGACTGAAGTGCTGTGACCACTGGCTGGCCAGCCCCCATCGAAGGGGACGAATGTACCAACGGGCCCAATGGACCACGCTGGTGCAGGCTGCCATGAGGCCCAGGAGGCGCCAGGAAGTCCCGGGCAGGGCGCAATTGCCCAACCTGAAATGATTGGGCAAAGGAGGAAAGAACCTCGGCCCTATCCACCAGGAGCCGTGCTCTGGCTCGTAGAGAGTCGAGCTCTGCCCCGATGAATTGGATCACCTGCTTTGGCATGAGTTCCGACTTGGCCATGTTGATGAGGAGGCCAACCTGAGAGCAAACCTGGAGGGCCAGATCTCTGGACCGCTCCACCTCCGTTCTGGAGGGGGCTGCAATCAGCCAGTCATCCAGGTAGGGGTACACCCGGACCCTTCAGCGTCGCAGGAATGCTGTTACCACTACCATGCATTTGGTGAAGACCCTGGGAGCTAGGAAAAGGCCGAAGGGCATGGCCCGGAACTCATAGAGGGATCCCTCTGCCCTGAAGCGGAGGAATCTCTGGTGGGACAGACGGGATTGGGACGTGGAAGCACACGTCCTTAAGGTCCAGGGAACAGAACCACACGCCTTGTTCCAAGGATGGGATTATCTGAGCCAGAGTGACCATCCTGAAGGTCCGAGACCTTAGGAACCTGTTCAGGTCATGCAGGTCGAGAATGGGACGCCAGACCCCCTCCCCCCGTTCATTTTGGGACCAGGAAGTACCTGGACACAAACCCCGGTCTGGAGGAGGATCCACACCTTCCTGATCACCTCTTTTTGAGGAGCAAGTGATATCAGGCTGGCGGGCCGACAAGGATGCCGGACCCGTGTCTCCCGAGAGGCGGCTGCTTGGAAGGGCAGGGCCTGCTCGAACTCCAGGGCAGGCCCTTTCCTACCACCTCCACACCCAACGGTCCTGTGGTGATAACGGACCAGGCGGAAAAGAGTGGCAGAGCCGTCCCCAGGGGGACAGGGAGGAGGTGGACGAGGCTGGGGTCGACACCCCTCAACCCGTCACTGGGCAGGCTTAGAGGAGGGACCGGCCGAGGGACCTCTTGGGCCTTTACCTCCCTGCCTCCTATTGGAGGAAGCTGCAGGCTTGGGTTTGGGATGCCAAGCACGAGCCTGCTGGCCCTTGTGCTGTTAGGCGGAATATGCCGCAGGCGCGGAAGGACGAAAGGACTTATGCTGCTGTTGTCGGCGGCTCTTGTCCTTCTGGGCGGAGGTGACCGAGTCCAGAGTGGCACTAGACTTTTCGATCCGCTGGAGGTGACCTTCCACTCCAGGGCCAAAGAGGTCGGTCCCCAGGAAGGGGACATCCGCCAGTTTATGCTGGGTATCTGCCGTGAAGGTGGATATCCTCAGCCATGCTCTGCGGTGAATGGCCACTACAGCCGCAACTGATCTGGCACAGGAGTCTCCAATGTCCAGAGCCGTTTGGAGCTGCTGTTTAGCCACCGCCCTTCCCTGGTGCCGTACCTGCCGGACCGTGGTCTGCAGGTCGGCCGGGAGATGAGGGATCACCTCATCCAAGGAGCCCATGAGGGCGTGGGAGAAGTGTGCCATCAGCACGGCCAGCTTGGCCTGGCGGAGGCCAAGGAAGGATGCAGCGTACACCTTGCGCCCGGCATAGTTCAGCTTTTTGGACTCCTTGTCAGGCAGCTTTGTCCACATCCCTAGCGCTCCCGGAATGCCGGAAAACGCTGTCAGTGACCAACCCCTCGGCGGAGGGGTGTTCTGAAAAACCAGGCAAAGAGCCGGTAGGGACCGCATACTTCCTGGCCATCAAGAATTAGGATCCAGTCTACGCGCAGAGCGTTAAGGAGGGAACCTGAGCTTCCAAGCGGTAAGGAAGATCTGGCGTCATGGGGCGGAGCCGAGAGTTTTACCACCCGGGTGGGTGGGAGGAGCCAGCTTGAAGACCTTCCGGCAAGATTTAAAGCGGCAAGGAACCTGCCTGACAGTGTGGATGAACAACATATCCATGTCCCCAGAAATAGTATTTATACCTCCAAATGATTCATATTTGATGGTAGCCAAATAAACATAGGTGTGAAAAACTGAATTTTGCATTATCTGCATTTTATGGAGAACTTTCTATACAATTTTATATACTGGAACCAATAATTTGGAGATCTTCATCGAGGGTATCTCCTGTATTAGGCCACATCTCTAGAAACGTAAGCGATCAGCGTCAGTTTATTAGGCCACACCTTTGGAACTGTAAGCTGTCACCGGCAGTACCACTTAAGAAGAACAGTTACATACTTACCGTAACAGTAGATCTTTGAGAGAATCTCTCATCTAGCCACACCTTTGGAACATACACCTGCCGGGCACTAGGACCACACGGAAACTTTTGCAAGCAGTTAGCCAGGGACCACCCACAAGGATGCTAGCTGTCAGCATATACGTAAACATAGGCAGCCCCCCCCATTCCAGTCCCTTTTGTGCATTAACGAAAGGAGACCCTGGAACAGGCCGCAGGTCTCCTGTCTACTTTGGGACAAAGAAGTACGGGGAATAGAGCCCCGAGTTCCTCTTTTCTAGAGGGACTGGTTATCTGGCCCGTTTCTGCAGCAGACTTTCTAATTACTCCAGCAACAGGGGCAGGTGCTCTGCAGCATATGTTGTGACAAGTGGTGGATGATCTGGACTGTTGTCCAAAAGTTCCAGAGCATGCCACTTTTCAATAATCTTCAGAATCCATGCATCAGAAGTCACCTCCTTCTAATGGTTTAAGTGAAAGGACAGTCGACCTCCACAACCACCCCCATATGTAAAAGAGGTTGGGGGTGTATAAGGAGTCAGACTGAACCCGTGGGGCAGCTCCACCACCTCTAGGGGCTTTGAGTGTGCACCTGGGGTGGTTCTGGGGACTGGCAAGGCCCCTGCCCTGGAGAATATGTTGTGACAAGTGGTGGACGATCTGGAGGGTTGTCCGGAAATTCCAGGGCGTGCCCCTTTTCGACAGTCTCCAGAATCCATGCATCTGAAGTCACCTTCTTCCAGTGGTTTACATGATGGGATAGTCAACCCCCTACAACCACCCATGTAAGTAAAAGAGGTTGGGGGGTGTACAAGGAGTAAGGCTGAGCCGGTAAGGGCGGCTCCACCAGCTCTAGGTTTTTTTTTTTCCCTAATATATTTGCATTTATGCGCCTTGCCGGTCAGCCCCCATCCAACCGACCCCCCCAGCCCCGTCCCCCACGGAATTACCAGCACTTACCTTGCCCAGCCCGGGAGTGGCACCTGTGGGGAGTCGGTCTTCATCCTGCTGACCAGCATATTTTTCCCCTCCGATTTTCTCCCAGGGGCCCAGGTGTATGCACACATGTGTGTGGAGGAGCGCATGCACCGTACAGCCACAGTTCAGACTCCTTTCCCCCCACCCCAAGGCCTAATGCCTAGGCACCCTCGGGCCCGTGCCACCCCTAGCCTCCACTGGGGGTCGCCATCATGACGGCAGCTCTATCCAACTCTGCCCCCCCCCCACCAACCTCTGATGGCCCGGGCTCGTTCCCAAACCCAGGTCGCTGGCATGGGTAGAGGTAAGGTGCCAATGCCTCAACATCACCGGGCCAGCCAGGGAGCTCTAGGGGCTCTGAGTGTGCACCTGGGGTGATTCTGGGGACTGGCAAGGCCCCTGCTCCGCTATCTGGGTGCTGGGCACTGTCTACCAGCTGGACGAAAAGTACTCCCCCCCCCACCCTGGGATGGGTATGGTAGAGAGAGTGGTCAGATTTCAAAGTCCCACCAGAGGCCTGGAGATCTTTCAAAGACTCTTGGACCTCGTGACCAAACAATTTCTGCCCTCTAAATGGGACATTAAGAATGGCTTGCTGTACATCATTACCAAAACCTGCAAACCTGAGCCATGAATATCTCCAGAGACAGATACCAGAAACCACAGTTCTGGCAGACAGCATCTGAGATGGAGGGCGGAGCCAGCTAGTAAGCTGTATAGATGTGTTCTTAAGGAGCTTCCTTCTAGCTCACTAACTTTGCTACAAAAATATATATTTTTTTTTTTTAGGTGCAGTAGTACTAAGCTTACTCTTTACTTGACGATCCTTCTCCAGTCACTATGGGTCCTAAAAAGGCTGACAAAGCGGGCACTTCCTTGTCGAAATCTGTTGAGAACTTTCAGTTTCTGAAATAGGGTGTTGCTCCAATAGCGCAGACAGTCTCTTTGAGGGACCCGAAGATCAAAAGAATCTTCAAGATTTTGCAGAAGATCGAGGAGAAGGTAAATCAAACAAATACCTCTCTGGGGTCCAAAGATCAAAGGGTCAACTCGAGCAAGGTAATGAGGACAGCTCTAAAGCACTCGAAGGACTTTCTGCTCGACAGGAGCGCTTTGCCACAGCCCAGGTTCGGGACTCAAAATTTCTTATTAATGAAGTAGAAACTTTAGAGAACCAAATACGGGCCACGAATATTCGAGTAGTGGGGTTCCCACTATCCATTGATATTAAGGATCTAAGGAGCATGCTGAGGTCTATCCTTTTGGATTCTCTGGGACTGGCCACAGATTCTCTTATTACTCTCTGGATTTTTCTCCTGCTACACCAAAGAAAATTACCAGAGGGTGCAGAGCGGCAGGCCACTGTATTGGTGACTTTGGGATCGGCTGATGAACGTTTAAAGGTGTTGGCTGCTGCCAGAGACCAACGGAAAATTGTTTATCAAGGTAGTAAACTATCTTTCTTTCCTGATGTTGCGTCCCCTACTCAGTCTCGGAGGAAGAAGCTCCTAAAGTACCGGCAGTGCTTGGCCGATTACGGTATCTGTGCCAATTTGTTCTTTCCTGTAAGGTTACAGTTAACTTTCAAGGGTATATTATATATATTTACAGACGTGGATGCAGTTGAAAGATTTATGGAAGGCCTGCCTCCTCAAGAAAAATTTTATTTATTTATTGAAAAGTTTCACCAGGTAAGGTACACTGAACAACAAGTTGCTCTTCTCCCGGTACGACCTGAGGGAGAGGGTGGTGGGAGTTACATAGTATCAATAAGTACACACAAAATTACACAATATCATACAAAAACATAGGTTACAATTGAATTAAGGGCACTGTGGATCCAGATTAGTTTGGACTCTTAGGAATGGTCCCTTCTGGTTTATACCTTGGACTGTACTGTATGGGTGTTCTGCTGAACAGTGACTGGCAAGTTTTACTGCAGGGCTATGGAGTTAGTGTCCTTGCAAACTTTCTAGCTGGCTGTTAAATACCAGTTAGGCTTCATTGGGTGGGAGGTATTTTTTTTTATACAATTTTTTTGAGCTGAACTCTAATATCTTTTAGTTTATGCCTTCACCAGATGATGCCATTTGCTGTTTAATGGTAATGTGAGTTGTCATTATATGATAAGTATGGTGTACTATTACATACAGAAAGTTTACCTAGATTCTTTTTTTTTTTTTTTGTGTGTAATCTTTTTTCCCCTCCGTCGCACACTGGGACCTGCTCCTCCTTCAAGACACCTAGTACCACCAGCGACCCCTTCCTGCAATTCCCCCAGAGCTGCCTACCTCATATTTGTAGCCTTCCTTCAGGTTAGCCCGGCATATCCCTTTGCCGGGAGGGTCCCCCCCCTCCTTCAAGAGGGAAGGCACCGCCCTCCTTCAAGAGGGAAGGCACCGACCGGCCGGGGGACTCCAGCACACTATTTTCTTTCTTGCCCGGGTGCTGCTGAGGTGGACATTACTCTGCCGGGATTGCTCGAGGGCACTGTCGGGAACGTCCGTCATCCGGCCGATCCCAGTGCATTTTCCGCTTTTCTGTGGTGTTCTTCTTAGTGTGATCCCTCTGCTGTGCTCCCAGTCTCCACTGGGGGCCGCTGCAGAGCGACCATGCATCCCCAACCCACCCTAGGGGAGGAGAGCAGTCCCATGGATGCTCAATCCTACCCCTTCCCCTGCTGCCCCCTGGCGCCCAAGTCCGTTCCCAAACCCGGGTCGCAGGCGTGGTTCGAGGTGTGGTGTCCAGCGCCTCAGCCCTCTGCACCACCGGGCCGACCACCTAGATTCTATAGATATTCCTAAGCTATGTTCACCCAGCTAGTTGAGGTTAGGGGGGGTGCATCGGTTTGAACTGTTCTGAAATTGTATGTGATGTTCGATATAGCTGCATTACAAAATATTTGTTTCTATTTGGGGATATTCCCAATCGCTTCCCCAACTCCTACAAGGGTGCTGTTTACACTTGCTAGTTTCTTTTTTTCTTCATCTCAAAGTGGGAGCTGCATCTGAGTGTGGGTGTTGCTCATTATAGAATTCTCATTATCTTGTTGTGAGACATTCTAAAACAAGGGTGTACTCTTTTTCTTCTGTATTGTAATGAACATTTTTAAATAAAAAAAAAAAAAAACAGCATCTGAGATATTATAGGCACATGAGCCTCAGCAGTAAGAACTTTCACTAGCTCCTGTTTAGGATACCCTCAGGCAAGGCTTGTGCAGCTTTTTTTTTCCCTACTACACTTTTTAGGCATTGTTTTTCGCCACAGATTACCACCCTGTTTTGAGATAGCTGTAATGGCAGATCCAAACATGAAGAAAGGGCTAGTAATTGTGGTACAATTTTGCATTCATGCCCTCACAATATTCCTACCTGAAATTCATTATAAATTTGGAATAGTGTTATGATTTTTAAATATTAAAAATCATTTTCTATGTAAATTGTTAAAAACTGCATGTATGAATTGTGTAATTTCACATTTTGGTTTTACAAGGTTGTATACGGTATTGCACTTGTCACTTTGAAATGGAAACACTTTCTTATTGGTCACTTTAAAGTGTGTCATACAGCACAATGTGTATTTTAAGAGTTCACTGAAACTGAATGACTCCACCCACTGATGAAGAGGGTGTGTAGCCTCGAAGCGCAGGGGAACCGTTGTTTGTATGTTTAAATAAATGATGATATAGTTTTGCCTTATATCCCCGAGTTCTCTGTGTATCGCTTAATTTTTGTTTTTTTCTGGCTATCGTGCTCATTTAAGGTGAATCCATAGAAGTGCTTGTCTAGCATGCCTGTTCTGTGTTCTAAATGTATTTGGGTTGGCGTCCTTATAAGCGCAACTACAAGCTAATTTTTGATCATCAAAATAAACACTCGGAGAAGGCGTCTTTTTGTAGTTGACACTGTGTACAAGTGCAATTTGTATTTCTGAATATGTTTCCTAAGGGGGCAACCCTGTTAAACATACAACTTGGGAGTTTTTTTGCGGCACACTGCATGGCATGAAGTGAATTCCTAAACTGCGAATACACATTTTTTTGCGTGTTAATGAAATCTGCTGAACAGCTCATGTTCTTCCATTAAATCATTAGGAGTGTCTAATAAGATAAACACTCTTGCTCCCAAGCTGGGAAAAGAATGAATGGGATGGAAGATCTTACACATTCAGATGAAGAAGAACAAACATCTAGCATTCCAGACATGTCCTGCTTGCAGTATCTACAGGAGAGAATAAAAAAAAGAAGACAAAGAAGAAGACCCCCCCCCCTTTCATTTTATGTAGTATTGTCTGAATTGATCAAGATGATTGTACTACTGACTTTTAAATAAAGTTTACATAAATGACCCCCTGACAGCATCAAATGTAAGTTAGCCTACTGAACATACTGCAGAACTGAAGTCTACCTTTACAAACTAGAAAAACTGTTGAAAAACGGAACTCTCATTATATTATAATATTGATATCTTAGAGGGGGAATATGAAACCAACAAAAAGAGTTTCCAAAGGCTACGCCTAGATATGCAGCAACAAATTGAAGCTACACAGAAAGAACCAGATCCATTAAAAACTCATCCAGTTTAAGTTAAAGGAGAGAGAGTTAAACAAAAATACTGATGCTTTTGAAAAAGAAATAATAAAAAGGAAACAGACAAAACATGATAGAGACTTAACAGACTATACGCTGGGACGGATTGTTGTCTGGGATAGACCAACATATAACAGAGGTCGAGATACAAATCGAAGTGCATCCAGAAATGGAGGAGCAATTCTAAAAAACTGGAGACGAAACAAAAACACATGGAAGGGTTCAAGTGCAGAAATGGAATCACAAAATATAGAAGCAGATAACTAGGAAGAATCACCTTGTGCTTCAAGTTCCTCATCAACCCCGTTTCAAGTTCAGCCGGTGCTGCAGCAAATAAAAAAATTGATTTTTAGACAAAAGAACACTGAGCCACACAGAAAGACACAGAGAGCAAAACGAGCCAGCCAAAAACACAAAAGAAGACAGAACAAAAAGACCAACAAGGTCCAGCCAGAAGAATCAAAAGAAGTGTTGAATTTAAGTATACATATTTTTACTCCAACAGAACTGAACATTTCAAGTAAAGGTTTTCCTTTTGTGCCATCGCCAAAAATAAACAGATTTCAGTTACAAGCTGAACTGTTTCAGATATTTAGGAAAATCAATTTAACCTATTTTTTTACAGGAAGAAAAATGGGGGGAGGGGCAGTCACTGGCTGAAGGTATCAATCAGATTCTTGATAGGGAAAGTCTGGGAGACTTAATTGATACAATTATTGAATCCAGTGACGAACAAAGCTGTAATCAGTGAAACAAGAAGTGAATTGCTCAATCTGGTTAACTTCGATACACAAAGCAGTGCCTTTGTGAATGAATTAACAGATAATTATGCCTCTGTTGCCTTGTCATACCAAAATAGGAAACTTAAATTTAGACCCAAGTCGGTCTTTTGTCCTACAGTGTCTGATCCAGCCATACAGACTTACCAAAAGGTAGTAATTAATGAGGTAGACATGTTATTCTCACAAAGGTGATATAATTGTAATGACAATCTTTCTGAGTCTGAGAATTAAGCCCTAGACCATCTAAACACCTGAAAGGGGTTGTCTTTAAACAATCTGACAAGGTTGGAAATGTGGTTATTCTAAATAAAAGTGATTATGAAACAGAGGCAATGTGGTTATTGTTAGACTCGGAGACATATTCCATTTTAAATAAACATCTGCCTCTAGAATATCAGATACAAATGTTCTGCCTAATAGAGGAGGTGGCCCGGAGGGGCTTAATTTCTGAAAAAAAAAGGGGCATATTTGAAAGTGGAAAATCCAACAATTCCAACTTTCTACTATCTCCTTATAATTCATAAAAATTTGGAGAGCCCCTGGTCGACCTATCATCTCAGGAACAGGTTCTCAATAGGGTCTCTTACAGAGACCCTATTGACATTCTGTGACTTTTTCATGCAGCCTCTCATTTTGAAATTGCCCTCATATACTCAAGATTCTATACGTGTCTTAGAGAAGATTAAAGACATACATTGGCAACAAGATTACTTATGGATTTTGCTGGATGTGTGCTCTTTGTATACCTGCATTCCACCCTCGCTGGGTATAGAAACATTACAGTACTTTCTTCAGAATAATACCTATTTAGATGCCCCCCCCCCGAAAGTTTTTTTGCAGATGCCGTGGATTTAATTTTAAGGTATAATTATTTTTTTATAATGGCAAAATTTATTTGCAAAACCGGGGTATGGCGATGGGAACAACTGCTGCACCCACATATGCAGGGCTATACCTAGAGTGGTGGGAAAGCAGATCTATTTTCAACAGTGGAAACAGGTATCTTGGTAACACTGCTTTTTGGAGTAGATACATCGATGATTTGTTTATAATTTGGCAGAGTACAGAAATGGAGGTTAGTACGTTTACTGATGGGCTAAGAACAAGTGACATTTATAAACAAGATTGAAAAAGTGCAAATTGATTTTTTAGATCTAACACTGTGTGCTACAGACACCGGTAGGACAGAGTACATGTCTTTGGAAGGAAACAGCAGGGAATGCCATTTTACATGCCGAACGTGCACAGCCACCTGCCTTAATTAATTCAATCCCATTTGTACAGTTTTTGCGGTTGAGAAAGAATTGTTCCTTGGAGCAAGCCTTCGAAACCCAAACTAGTGATATGTTTCAGAGGTTTTCTAAGAGAGGTTATGAAGTGAATAATTTCAAGCAAGCACTAGATAGGGCAAGGTCAGAAGATAGAAAAAAACTTCTAAGATCAAAACCTAAAGAAAAAGAAACCAAGGAAAGGAGGACTTTTGTTCCCGAATTCAATGGCATTTCTCCAAGGGTTAAAAATACTCTTTTGCAGAACTGGGGCTTGCTGGAACACTGCGCCATATCAAACTTTTTTTTTTTCTTTCTATATGTAATTTTTGGGTATTTTAACCCCGTTTTCTCCCCATATCAGGACCCCAGCAATCACGGCAGTGTGTGGAGGCATACACGCACTCCGGGCGCCAGCTCAGTCCCTTCCCCCACCCCTGGCAATCGCCTGTGACCCCCTCTCGCCTACGCTACCCGTCGGATTTCCACACGATGAGAGCGGAACTACCGGGGGAGGGGGCAACCTCCCCAAGAAAGGAGAGCTGCTTTTTGGCTGCTCAATCCTGCTCCTCCCAAACCCGGGTTGCTGGCATGGCACGAGGTAAGGCATCCCAAGCATCTCAGCCCTCTGCGCCACCAGGCCAGCTACCAAAACGTGTTTTCTGTAATGCCACGTATAACATGTAGTAAAGCAAAAAACATTGGAGATATAATATCACAAAGCCATTATGTTCCAGAGACGCCACACAGAACACCTGGCTACCAGAAAAAACGTTTGGCTGCTTTAGATGCGGCCACTGTATGGCACGTAAACATGTGACACAGGAAGAACAGTTTATCCATCCAACTAAAGAAATTAAGGTGAATATTTCTGACTTTGTAAATTGCTCAACTGATTATGTTGTGTATGTGGTGCAGTGTCCGTATGTTTACATTAGAAATCCTTTTTCATAAAGGGTTGAATAAGAATCCGGATCTCAGTGTATATTTATAAATATGTACATAGACACAGCTTCCTTTCATGTTATCTATTTGGTCCCCTCCTCCCTCCCCCTTTTTTTTTCTTTCTTTAATCTCTCTACTCAAGATGTTCTCATTAAATTGTCATCTTGGAATTGTAAATTAGTTTTAACATAATACAGCAAATCCAAACATGAAGAAAAGGTTAGTAATTGTGGTGCAGTTTTGCATTCATGCCCTCAAAAAAGTCTTACTTAAAAAATTCCTACTTGAAATTCATTATAAATTTTGAATAGTGTTATGATTTTTAAATGTTGAAAATCATTTTCTATGTAATTTTTCAGATGGGGACTGGGGATCCCTGCAGGCTGATGGTAGGGATGAGTATTCAGCCATGGTGAGAAGTCGGTCTGAGGCCAGGGGACGAAATGAGGCTAGGGTACAGTTAGGACCAGATTCAGAAGGGGTGGGGAGGTTGAGTGAGGGGAAGAAATCACAGTAGACAGGGTGAGGCAGGCCCTTCGGAAGTTAAAGACTGATAAGGCGCCGGGGCCAGATGGGCTACACCCGAGGGTTGTTAAGGAATTGGCGGAAGAGCTAGGAGCTCCATTGGCTGCACTCTTTAATATCTCTTTGCAGACAGGATGGATGCCCCAAGACTGGAGGGTGGCTTACATAGTGCCTATTCATAAAGGGGGGTCTAGAGAAGAAATGGGAATTATAGACCTGTAAGTCTAACGTCTGTGGTGGGCGAAGTAATGGAGGACTTTATCAAGGAGAGGACTGGGAGGCAGCTAGAATGGTTAGGACATCAAGATGATAAACAGTATGGCTTTGTTCCGGGGAGATCATGTCAGTCCAATCTTGTAGAGTTTTATGACTGGGTGACGGGGGCCTTGGATAGACGTAGGCCGGTGGACGTCCTATATCTAGATTTCAGCAAGGCGTTTGATTCAGTACCACACTATGGGCTATTAATAATAGCTGGGAGAGATAGGGGTGGGAGGGCAGGAGCTAAACTGGGTTGAAAATTGGCTCTCAGGGTGTTTACAGAGGGTAATGGTGGGTGGGAAATTCTTTTCTCCTAGGAAGGTAATCAGTGGGGTCCCTCAGGGCTCGTTATTGGGGCCGCTATTGTTTAACGCTTATGTCTCGGATATAGGGAGGGGGGTTAGAAATAGCTTGAGTCTCTTTTCGGATGACTCAAAACTGGAAGCTATGGTGGATTGTGAAGAAGTGAGGGAGGTGGTCCAGGGGGCTCTTGATACTCTGCAGGGGTGGTCAAGGAGGTAGGGACTGAAATTTAATGCTAGGAAATGTAAGGTACTTCATTTGGGGTAAATAACTTACAGGTCATGAATACATGCGGAGAGGTCACCTGCAAGTCACATTGGGAGAAAGGGATTTAGGGGTGGTGATAGATGTCAAAATGAATAACTCTGAAAATTGTAGAAGAACTGCAGCCAAAGTGAATAGGATACTGGGCTGCATAGCCAGGGGAATTACGTCCAGAGGGAGGGAGGTGATCCTCCCTCTGTATAATGCCTTGGTCAGACCGTAGCTCGAGTACTGTGTACAGTTCTGGAGACCTCATCTGAAGAAGGACACAGCGCTGCTGGAGAGGGTTCAGAGGACAGCGACCAGGATGATTCGGGGCATGGAGGAGAAGCCTTATGAGAAGAGACTAGAGGAGCTTCGGCTTTACTCATTGGAGGAGAGGAGGGATAGGGGAGATATGATAGAGGTTTTCAAGTATATAAAAGGAATAACCAGGAGTGGAACCAAGGAGCTCTTTAGGCTTAAGAAGGGGGAACAACCACAGGCCATGGGTGGAAGCTGGAGGGGGGGGGAAACTACTGAGGGGAGTGTAGGAGACATTTTTTCACTGAGAGGGTGGTGGAACCGTGGAATGCGCTGCCTGGGAGCCTGGTGGAGGAGGGCACAGTGGAGGGATTCAAGAGAGGGTGGGATATGTACAAGGGGAAACTAAAACTAAAAAGGCCCTCTTGGGGGGGTGGTAAGGCAAGCAGCAATTAGGTTGCTGACTTTCGAGCAGACAAGACAGACCATTTGGCCTATTCTGCTGGCTTCTTTAGTATGTTAGTATGTAATTTGTTAAAAATTACCCATATGAATTGTGTACAGTAATTTCACATTGTGGTTTTACAATGTTGTATACGGTATTGCACTTGTCACTTTGAGATGGAAACACTTTCTTATTGGTCACTTTAAAGTGTGTCATACAGCACAACGTGTATTCAAGAGTTCACAAACTGAATGACTCCATCCCACTGATGAAGAGGTTGTTTACCCTCGAAGCACCAGGGAACTGCTGTTTATATGTTTAAATAAATGATGATATAGTTTTGCCTCATATCCCCGAGTTCTGTGTGTATCACTTAATTTTTGTTTTTTAAGGCTTGTGCAGCTGCCTTGGCCTTTCTCCAGATGATGTTCTGATACTTCGTCATAAGGGCCTGGTAGTTAGCAATACAAAGGCCCAGTGATGCAGGGGCATGTTCTTGTGCCTATGACATCCAACCTCTTGGATTCCTTATCGGGGGGCAGGGAACCGAGATGCTTAGGTACCCTAGACCTATCATGGGCAGCATTAATAACCAGAGTCAGTCTCAGTTTGTATGGCACAGAAAGGTTTCCCAGAAGGGCCATATACAATTTGTCCACCTTCCTGGGGACAACAAGTATAGTGTTGGGTCTGTACCAGGCAACAAAGGTGGCATCCTCGAAGGCTGGAAGCAGAGGAGGTACCACAATGGCAGGAAACTAGAGTAGAAACATACATGTTGGCAGATAAGAACCTCATAGTTCACCTAGTCTGCCCAGTTTTCCCTGCTACTGTGCCACCACAGACCCTACTCATCCCAGCTGTCTCCTCCCCTTGCCTTACTACCAAGGTCCCTTGGTATCTGTCCCATGCATGCTTGAATCCCATCACTATTTTGGTAACCACCACCTCTGCTGGAAGGCTGTTCCAGGTGCCCACCACTCTCTCTGTGAACGAGCATTTCCTCTGAGGCACCCCCCCCCCTCCCCCAACAATAGCATCTTGTCCTCGGGCTTCTTTTTTCTATGGAAATGCTACCTTCCTGTATTTTATTACTACTCATTAGGTATTTGAATGTTTCCATCATATCCCCCCCTTTCCCTCCAGAGAATACATATTCAGTTCCTTGAGTATCTCCTTGAAGGGCTTTTGATGCAGGCCCTGCACAATTTTGGTAGCCCTTTTTTGTAGCGCCTCCACCTTATCAATCTCCTTCCGAAGATGGGGCTTCCAGAACTGGACACAGTACTCAAGGTGGGGTTGTACCACTGATCTGTACATGGGTAATATTACCGTCTTCCTGCTGGTGATACCCCCAACCCCCCAATGTACCAGAGCATCCTGCTAGCCTTCCCCACTGCCTTGTCACACTGCTGGGCTATCTTCAGGTCACCAGAAATAATTACCCCAGGTCCCTTCCCTGTTTTGTGGGTGCCAGTACTTCCCCTCCTAATTGGTGAACAGCTCCTGTGTTTCTCTGCCCCAAGTGCATTATTTTGCACACTTTTTGCATTGAAACCCAGATGCCAAACCCCTGACAATTCTTCCAACTTTTTCAAATCATCCCTCATGTTTTCCAAGTCCCCCCCATATCTACTCTGTTGTAGATTTTTGTGTAATCGGCGAACAGGGATACTTTCCCTTATAGCCCTTCAGCAATGTCACTAATAAAGACACTGAAGAGGACCTGGCCTGGTAACGAGCCATGAGGCACCCAGCTAGTCACGCTGCCTTCTCTGAAGTGGACATCATTTACCACCACCTTCTAACTCCTGTAGCTTAATCAACTTCTTACCCAGTTTATAACTTTTTGACTCACTCCCAGACAGGTCAGCTTGTTCACCAGTCTTCTATGTGAAACAGTGTCGAAGGCCTTACTGAAATCCAGGTAAGCCACATCTAGCGCACCTCCCTAATCCACTACCACAGTCACCCAGTCAAAGAACTCTTCATCAGGTTTGTCTGGCAAGACCGCTCCCCTGAGAAACTATGTTGTCTTGGATCCTGTAATCCACTGGTTACAAGGTATACCACTATCCTTTCCTTCAATACTGTTTCCATTACTTTGCCTACTATAGAAGTCAGTCTGACAGGTTTTTAATTTCCTGCCTCATCCCTGTTCCCACTTTTGTGATGTGGGACCACATCTCCCCTCCTCCAGTTCCTCAAAACCTCCCATTTCTAATGATAAGTTGAACAGAGTTGTCAGAGCTGCACCCAGCACCTCTCTGAGCTCCCTCAGTATCCTGGGGTGCACCCCATCAGGAACCATTGCCTTGTCTACTTTTTTTTTTTTTATTCTATTTTTGCTCCCTCCCAGCTCCAGGCTGGCCTCTCCTTCAGGCCACCTATGCCCTCCGAGCCGCACTGCCTCGGATCAGCCACCTCTTCACCTTCACATGCGGCTCCCGGATTTTCCCCGGACATCCCCTTCGCCGGGTGGGTCCCCCTCCTCTGAGGGGGACGGCTCCGGTGGGGCGGCCACTGCCAAACCTGTTCCAGGTGCTACTGGGGATGGTGAGTGCACTGTCCTTGAACTCGCGGCAACAGGAGCTGGCAACCGTCATCCGGTCAGCTACAGGGCTCTTTTCCCATTTGCTCCCTGTGGGATGTGGTGTGCCACAAACGTAAGGCTTGACGCCAACGTTCACCACGCTCCCTTAGTATCTGAGACCTCGCGTATTGCCATACCCCCAGCCTCCGCTAGGGGTCAGCAATCGCCAGGTCGCATCCCCCTTCCCCCCCGAGAGAGGGTGAGCTGCCAGCTGATGCTCAAGCCTTCTCTCCCCAGCCGACCCTACAGTACCCGAGTCCGTTCCTGAACCTGGGTCGCTGGTGTCATGAGCAGAAATCCAACCGCTCCACCGACGGGCCGGCTTACCTTGCCATGTCTGCTCTTAATTGTGCTAGTACTTTGAGAACTTTCTCCTCTGTAAAAGGACTGGTGTCTACCTCCCTACCATTTATGCCCTTGTCCTTTATCTTTGGCCATCACCTACCCTATCTTCTGTAAATACTGAACTAAAGTATCTATCTGTTCAATATGTCTGCCTTCTTTTGGTCCTCCTCCTCCTCGCAAACTTCTTCTTCCCCTTTTATTCCTTCTATTCTCCCTTTGGCCTTCCTCTTCTCACTTACATATCTAAAGAAAGTTTTGACCCCTCTTTTACTGATTAGGCAATATTCTCACTTGTACCCCTGCTCATCTAACTGCCTTCCCTGCCTCCTTTTGTTTCTCCTGGTAGTTTTCCCTATTGTCCTCTTTCTGTGTCTTTTTGTACAGTCTAAATCCCAGTTTCTTTGGTCTCAGTTTTTCTGCTACTTCTTTAGAGAACCATATCATTCTATTTCCTCTTGCCCTTGTTAACCTGCCTGACACAGAGATTTGTTGCTTTTTCAATGTCCCCCTTTATTTCTGCCCATAGTTTCTCGATTCCTCCAGATCCTCTATTCCTGCCAGGGCATCCCTGAGGCATTTCTCCCATTTTCCTGAAATCAGCCCTCCTGAAGTCGAGGACCCTTGTCTTGTTGCGGCTCGGTTCTGGCCCAGTCTTTATAATGAACCACACTGTATGGTGATCACTGGACCCCAGGTTGTCACCCACCGTGACATCAGCAACACTGTCCCCATCTGTCAATACCAGGTCCAGTATGCCCCGAGTGGACTTCTTAACTGGTAGGTAGTTCCATGAATGCTATCACGTTCTTCATGGTAGTGTCCTGCTCCTCAAGGGCAAATCCCATCACAGCGCACAACTGCTGCATCATGGTAAGGAAGGTAGGATCCTCTGAAGGGGGCCATGGTGTGTTAACCACAGAGTCCTCACTGCATGCAGAAACAGTGGATCTGGTGCCCCTTTCATATTGGCTTTCAGCATAATCCTCAGCCTGCATCATAAAATCAGCATTATAATCATACTGGTCGACAGGGAGGATGAAGTGTGCCAAAGATGGAGGCAGCAGCATAGCACGTGGCTGTGGCAAGGAAGTACATTACAGCATCAATGGGGAGGGGACAGTAATAGGCCCTGTCGACAGGCCCCCTGGAGCAGGGAGGCCAGGCAGTAAGCGTCTTATGTCAGGAAAGGATAAGAGAACTGCCGGAGCATGGTTCTATGTGATACGGATGAGTCCCTTATCGCGCCGCTCACACAGAGCGATGCACAAACAGCGACTAACATTTACGGAAACTGCCGCAAACAGTGACAGTCCTCGGGAACTACATGGATCTTTTGGGGTTTTTTTACGGGGGGCTATGCCCCCTGCACCCCCCCAATCTAAAGATTCTCAACTCCAGGGGTAGTGGACTTAGAAAAAAAATTGAAGCTCCCCCTGGAAGCACAGCTGTTACCTGCACTAGGTCCTGAACCCGGCACCACGCACTCCAGAGGCAGTGGCTCAAGCCACGGCACCACACGGCCAGCTCGGCAGGGCTTGGCCAAATATTTTGTTTTATCCCTTAGTCTCACGAGTGTAGCGCATATCCCTCAGCGCTACACTCGCTTTACCTATGTAGTGCTCTTTTTCCCTACTTGCTCTACATGTGAGCGGTATTACGGAGTTGCTCATATTGATGCGCTAATAATACTAGCTCATATGTGGTGCTACCCGGGGAAATCTGTGCCCATGTGCTCAACGGGCATGACAGGAGACATACCAGTCATAAGAGGCCTGGTACTGCCTGCACCAAGCCCTGGCCTTGGTGTCATCTCGACAGTCAGTGCTGCCACCAGCAAGACAACATCAATGTTGAGGTCGTTCCTGAGGAACAAAGGGGTGACCTGGAACGCACCAGGGAGGCTTTCTACTGGTCTTTGTCCCAGTGCTTGTACCTCCCCGACACCTTTTCTGGGGACTTAAGAGGACCACGATTCAGTCGACTGAGCTGGCGGCACTGCACTCTTGTTTCTGCTCCTTCTCCATGCTAGTCTTTTGAAGAATAAACTTTTCCAAAGCCCCTTTACAGCATTGCCTGGTTGCTGAATTAAATGCTCAGTAAATTTTGCAGGCTTTCATGTTGTGGTCTAGGCCTAGGCAGCACACAAAGACAACATGCGAGTCCCCAGTGTGTAGATCTCTCCCCACTCGCATTATCGAAACAGTTTTTTCAACTCTGCTGACATACGTAATTAAAAATCACTCTAAATGTAAAGTACAGTTACGTAAGAACTTACCGTAACAGCAGATCTTCAAGAGGCCACACCAGTAGGACTTAGCCACCAGGCACTAGGCTTACATGGAAACTTTCTAGCTAGCAGTCTACCAGAGGGGGCTGTCACCACCAATGTCACCCACTGATGACAGCAAACCCTATCACAGTGGGGGTCCCCCACACCCTCCTCAGTTCTCCCGCTGCAGACCTAAAGTAGAACCTGCTAGGAGAATTGAGGAGTAAACCGAGATAACTGTCAGAAAGAAAAGGAAGAAGAAGGCTCCCTTCCAAAGGAAGGGGAAGGCAGAAAGAAAGAAAGAAAGAAAGAAAGAAAGAAAGAAAGAAAGAAAGAAAGAAAGAAAAAAGGAAGGAAGGAAGGAGAGAAAGAGAGAAAATGGGATGGGGGGGGGAGAGGAAGCAGGGCCTGCTGCAAAAGAGCCTCTCGAAGATCTACTGTTATGGTACATTCTTACGAAACTGTACTATCTTACTTCGAGACTATCTCTTGCAGCAGGCCACACCGGCAGGACAAGTCCAAGCAGTTATACTAAAACAGACAGCAAGTCTGTGAGGTTGGAAGACAGGACCTAAGAAAGAACACCCTGAAGGACGACTAGCCCAAAACTGGCTCTGTGCCAAGAGGCGATTTCCAGATTATAATGCTTGGTAAAAGAATGGACAAAGGTTCAAGTAGCCTTTATGCAGATCTCTGTGGTGGAGACACTGCAGAAATAAGCAAAAGAGGAGGCCATGCCTCAAATGGAATGACCATGAACCACACTCGGAAGCTCCTTACCGTACTTCCAGTAACAGAAAATAATGCAGCTGGCCAACCATTTAGACAGACACTGCTTAGACACTGTAGTAGCAGTAGTAGTAAAAAGCTTTATTTTTGTACAGGATGATGTCACAAAGTCAACGTTAGTACCAATATGGAACTGTTTTCAAGGTGTTCCTGTAAGAATTTGTTACTACAAAAATATTTCTAAACAATAAAATTGATACATGTAATACTCAGAAACAAAATAGTCTAATAGGACAATCATACTCACATTGATACATTCAATACAGATTACCCATATTGTATAAATTACTAAGCTATCTCCTTTTCATGTTCAATGGAATGTGAAACCTATTATTATTGTACTCAGATACTCAGCCTATTTCATTTAGGATATATTCTAAGCAATAAACAGTACAATTTCATCAAAAAGACAGTGTACCCCCTGTTGTTAAAATCAACTATTATTGACAATTTATACACCCAATTGTTTGACTAGCTCTTAATTTAGCCCGGAAAAGTTTAGTTTTCAGTTTTAGCTCATTTTCATGGCTACTGAAGTAGCCCCAATGCTTGGCAACTTGGTTAGAAAATATCATACTGCCATATTTATTTTTAACTTTTGAGGTCTGATAATGAGAACTACCATTATTCCTCAAGTTATAAGCAGTATTTTGTTTTATTTAGTTTATCTATTAGATTTCCGGGGGAACTATTTTTAAAAGTACTCTGTATTTAACAAACCCACTTATTCTTATTTTACTTTCTAAATCTAACCAATTCAAATTTGTATACATATTGCAGTGATGTGTTGTGTAATCACACTGAAGTACAAACCTGCCTATTCGGTTATATAGTTTTTCTACTTTTAACAGCCCTGTTTTGTTTGCTAGACCATATATATAATCTCCATAGTCTATTATGGGGGTCAAGAGTTGGTCTGCCACTGACTGACGCATCCCAAAATTTAAGCAATGATGTGATCTCCGAAAAGCTCCAATTCTGATGTCTACGTTCTTAACCAACGATTTTATGTGGTACTCAGAATTTGCTTTTTTGTCTTACTACTAAGCATGTGAATTAAACACTGAAACAATCTCTTTCCCAGGGGTAAAAGAAACAAACACCTGCTTGCAGTCCTTGGTACGGTGTGAATAGTAACGCAAAATTCTATGCACATCCAAGGTATGGAGCAATGCTTCCTCAGGACTGGCATGCTTCAGGAAATAAACAGGTAGGTGGATGGATTGATTTAAAGAAAAGTCAGACACCACCTTGGAGAGAAACTTAAGACTAGTATGCAAGGACACCCTGTCTTTATGGAAAGCCAAATAAGGCTGCTCACATGAGCACCTGAAGCTCAGAAATCCTCCAAGCAGAAGTAATAGCAACTCAAAACAATGTTTCCCAAGAAAGATAGCGTAGCTCACAACTCACAGCCAGTTCAAAAAGAGACACGTTGAGTTTTTCCAACACAAAGTTTACGACCCAAGCCGGAACAGGATTGCAGATTGGAGGTTTAAGATGTAGAATGCCTCTCAAGAACGTGCAAAATACATCTAGTTGAGCCACTGGAATGGTCATCTATAGGACCATGATAGGCAAATACCTGTATGGCCAAAAGATGAACTTTAATAGAGGAGTACAACAGAATGGGGTCAGACAGGAACAGCAAGTACTCCAAAATCTGGTTCACCGGACAGATGAATAGATCCAGATGATTCCAAGCAACCCATAGGGAAAAGTATTTCCGTTTCATAGAATAAGTGGCCCACGTGGAGGGCTTGCTAGCCGCCACCAAAACATCAGCAGAGAGACTTGAGATCTGGATGGACCAGGGTGCCCTGCTCCTGGGAGAGCAAGCCTGTGCAGAAGGGCAGAGGCACTAGAGGTTCCACTGCCAGCTGCTGAAGCAGAGGGAACCAAATCTGACAAGGCCAGAAGGGGCTGATTAGGATCACTGATGCCTCTTCCATCTGAAGTCTGATCAAAACTCTCTAGAGGAGCAGGGAGGGAGGGAGGGAGGGAAGGAAGGCGACAAAAAACTCCCTTTCCAAGAGAGGGGCAACACATTTCTCCAGAAAACTACAGATCCTGGAGCGAGTGAGCAGAAAACCGGCAGTTCTGCAGTGAAGCAAAAAGGTCCAACTCCAGACGACCTCACAGATCAAACAGATCTTCCACCACTGAGGTCAGGAGTTCCCACTTGTTAGCCCGAGACAGGGACTGACTTAGGCTGCCTGCCAAGATGTTTTGGAAACCTGGAACATGGATGGCTGAAAGTTCGAGGTTATGATCTACCGCCCCATACTAGACCCTCATCGTTTCCCAACACAGAGGGCAAGAGTGAGCCCCCATTTGCTGATATAATGGGCCACGCTGGAATTGTCTGTCTGAATCAGCAGTGAATCTGGCAAGAGATATGTCTGAAAGGCTTGTAGGGCATACAGAACTTCTCGCATCTCCAAACATTTACGTGGAAGTTTGTCTCCACAGAGTTGAACTATCCTTGAGTCTGGTGGGCACCCAGATGCGCCCTCCAGCCTAGATCCGAGGCATCCGTTGTGAAGATTTGCTGCATGGCTGGAATGTAAAGGCCCCCCCCCCCGGAGGTTGCTGGACTCCAACCACCACAACAGCACCTTCCTGACTAGGTCTGAGACCACGACTGGCTTCTCTAGGTCATCCACTCGCTGGTCCCACTGGACTCGCAGAGTCCACTGAGGGATCCCCATATGCAGCCTGGCATGGTGAACTGTTATGATGGCAGCGGCCATAAGACACAGGTGGTGAAGAAAGACCCGGGATGGGACATGACAGCTGCAGTAGAGCACATGGGATTGGTCCACCAGATGCTCCACCCTATCCTTGGGAAGAAAGGTCATCCCCTGGGCAGTATCTAACACCGCCCTAATGTACTGGAATCACTGGGAGGGGGTCAGAAAGATTTGAGTAGGTTGATGGTGACCCCCAAATCCTGGAAGAGGCGGCAGGTAGAATCCAGGGTTTGGAGGAGGCATTCCTTGGATGGTGCTGCTAGCAGCCAGTCATCCAGGAAAGGGAACATATAGAAACCCTGCCATCCGAGGGCAGCTGCCACCACTGTCAGACATTTGGTGAACACCCAGGGGCTGAGGATAAGCCAAATGGCAGAACCCTGAACTGGAAGCTGGCCCATGAAAATGGTAACCTGAGGAAACGCCTGTGAGAGGTGCACACCTTGTTATGCAAGTACACATCTTGCATGTCTAGGGAGCAAATCCAGTCCCCCTAGAGTAAAAGGGGCAGCAATCCCTGAAGGGTGATCATCCTGAACCTTTTGTACTTGATGAACAGGTTTAGTTCACAGAGATCCAGGATGGGCCCTAGGTCCGCCGTCCGCTTGGGGATGAGGAAGAAGTGCACTTGAGGATCAGGAAGAAGTGAGAGTAGAAAGTACAGCTACGTAATAATTTACCGTAACAGCAATCTTCGAGAGGCTCTTGCAGAAGGCCACACCAACAGGACTAAGCCGCCAGGCACCAGGACCACATGGAAAACATCTAGCTAGCCGTCTACCACGGGGGACCACCCATCGCCAAGTGGGCGGTCTCCCACACCCACCTCAATTCTCTCACCGGAGACCCCGTATGGCCAGCTGAAGGAGAACCGATAAGGTTTCCCGAGAGCCAAAAGAAAGTCAGAAGTAGTGCGAGAGACAAAGAATAGCAGGGGGAAAAAGGGCAGGAAAGCATGGTCTGCTGCAAGAGCTTCTCTCAAAGATCTACTGTTATTGTAAGTTCTTACGTAACTGTACTACCTTACTTCGAGGAAGGCTCTTGCAGCAGGCCACACCGATAGGACTGAGTCAAAAGCAGTCCCAAGCAGAACGATGTATCAGCAGGGTGACATCACCAGGAGGAGGACAAGTCAGCAGCCAAGAGCTCATGACAGAAGGCCCTGAATTACACCACCGGGAGAAGGACAAGTCAGCAGCAAAGAGCTCATGACAGAAAGCCCTGAACAACTGCCAGGCCGAAATTGGCCCTGCACCTAGAGGCGATGTCCAGACTGTAATGCTTGGTAAAGGTGCGGACAGAACTCCAGGTGGCAACTGCACAGATGTCCGCAGCAGACACATTTCTGAAGCAAGCCATGGAGGCAGCCATTCCTCTGGTGAAATGGCTCTAGACCACCCCCGGAAGGGGTTTGCTGTACTTGCAATAGCAATGAACAATGCAATTCATTAACCACTTAGACAAACACTGTCTGGAAGCAGGAGCGCCCTCTCTCTTAGGGACGAATGGAACAGACAAATGGTCAGTTTTCCTAAAAGACATGGTGTGATCCGTGTAATACCGCAACATTCTCTGAACATCCAAAGTAGGGAGCAATGCCTTCCGCTGATTAGAATACTCAGGAAAATAAACTGGCAGGTGGATGGACTGATTTAAAGTAAACACAGACGCCACCTTAGGTAAAAACTTAGGATTAGTATGCAAAGACACACTGACTTTGTGAAAAACACAAATACGGCTTCTTACACATAAGAACCTGTAGCTCAGAAATCCTTTGAGCAGAACTTAACAGCAACTAAGAAGAGTGCTTTCCATGACAGAAAGTGCAGCTCGCAACTCATGGCTGGTTCAAAAGGTGGTAAAATGAGCTTCTCCAAAATAAAGCTGAGGTCCCATGGAGGGACCGGGTCCCAAATGGGAGGTTTCAGATGCAAAATGCCCTTACAGAATGTGTGGGACACTTCAAGCTGGGTGACAGCTTTGCCCTCAATAGGTGCATAGTACTCAGAGATGGCAGAAAAGTGCACCTTAAGGAAAGAGTACACCAGACCTGAATCCAAAAGGGAAAGGTGGTACTCCAATATTTGACTCACCAGGCAGGTGAATGGATCCAAATGGCCAGCAAAGGCCAAAATGGAGAAGTGCTTCCATTTCACAGCATAAGTGGCACAAGTGGAGGGTTTCCTGGCTGCCACCAGGACATCAGCGACCCTAGAGGGTACCCAAAAACAGGCAATAGCTAGGTCTGCAGGAGCGAAGCATGGAGATGCAGGGACTAGAGGTCCGGATGGACCAGGGTGCCCTGGTCCTAGGAGAGCAAGCTGGTGCACAGGGGCAAAGGCACCAGAGGTTCCACAGCTAGCTGTTGTAGAAGGGGAAACCAAATCTGGCATGGCCAAAGGGAGCTGAGAATCATTTCTGCTCCTTCTAACTGGAGCTTGAGCAGAACCCTCTGCAGGAGCATGAAGGGATGGAAGGCGTACAGAAACCTCCCCTTCCAAGAGAGGGACAATGTATCTCACCAGAAAACTCCAGGCCCGGGACTGAGCAAGCAAAAAAAAAAAAAGCAGCACTTTTGCATTGAGTGGGGACGTAAAAAGCTCCAACTCTGCACAGCCCCACCTGTCAAAGAGATCTTCTACCATGGAGGCTCCCACTCATGAGCCCGTGACTTGGACCGGCTGAAACTGTCGGCCAAGACGTTCTGAATGCCTGGACCGTGCATGGCTGAGAGCTCCAGACTGTGTTCGATGGCCCAGAATCAGACTCCCATCACCTCCTGACACAGGGAGTAAGAATGGGTCCACCCCTGCTTGCTGATGCAGTACACCGCACACATTTATCTGTCTGAATCAGCAGCAGACCAGGGAAGAGATGAATCTGAAAGGCCTGCATGGCATAAAGGACTGGCGGCACCTCCAGGATGTTGATATGGAGACCCTGCTCCACTTGTGACCAGATACCCTGGATCTGATGCTCGGCCAGATGAGTGCCGCAGCCCAGATCACATGCATCTGTTGTGAGAAGTTGTCAGGCGACTGGGAGCTGAAAGGAGGCTCCCCGAAGGAGACTGGCTGGGTCCAGCCACCATGACAGAGTCCTCCGAACCAGATCAGAGACCAGAACCAACTGGTCCAGGTCACTGGTATACTGGTCCCACTGGACCCTCAAGGTCCACTGAGGAACCCACATATGCAGCAGGGTTAAGGGGATCATGGCGATTGCCACCACCACCATGTGGCCCTGAAAGCTGAGGAAGACCCTGGCTGCGACCTACTGACTGGAGAAAAACAGATGGGCCTGCACCATCAGTCGCTCCACTCTGTCCTCAGGCAGTAAGGCCTTGCCCTTACTGGTGTCCAGGACCGCCCCTATGTACTGGAGGTGCTGGCAAGGAGAGAGCCAGGACTTTGGCAGATTTATCGTGATCCCCAAGACCTTAAAAATACTGAAGGTTGATTCCAGGGTCTGAACCAAACATTCCCTGAAGGGGGCTGCAAGCAGCCAGTCATCCAGGTAGGGGAACACATAGAAACAATGCCTCCTCAATGCGGCAGCCACCACTGCCAGGCATTTGGTAAATATCCGGGAGTTTGAGGAAAGGCCAAAAGGAAGGACCCGAAACTGATAATGGGCTCCCTGAAAGTGGAAGTAGAGGAAGCAACAATGGGCAGGAAAGACCAGGATGTGCAGGAAGACATCCTGCACGTCCAGTGAACAGAGCCTGTCTCCCATGTGCAACAAGGGTGGGTGACCACTCTGAAGGGCTTGTACTCAATTAGATTCAGATGACTCAGCTCAATGATGGGCTGAAGATTCTTAGTATTTTGGGGATGAGGAAGAAGTGGGAGTAAAACCTCCTTCCCCACTGAACCTGAGGGATGGGCTTAATGGTTGTTTTTTGAAGACGAGCTTGAAATCTCTTCCAAACCAGAGAAAGGTGTGCTGAAGTGAAAGAAGAGTGGACAGGAGGATTTCTGGGTGGCCACTCTAGGAATTCCAGAGTGTGCCATGACCTATGGTCTGGAGCACCCCGTTGTCTGTGGTCACTCCCCTCCACCCGTCCCTGTGGAGAACTGACCCTCGACCGCATTTCTTGTATCTTTAGCCCGGGGGTGGTCGGGTAAGGAGTCAGCAGTGGGCGCAAGCAGGGGGAACGCTGGTGACTCTGATGGCGGCAGGGCCTGCTATGGCCTTGCGCTTCTGCTGACCCTTGGCAGGCTGGCCCCGAGTTTGTAGGAGGGCCAATGAAAGGTCTGATGTTGGCCAGCTCTAGATTGGGTGAGATAGAGCGTAAGGATGAACTTGAGAGCCCACCCAGACTCCTGCAAGGCAGAAATTATGTCCTGGACATCTCCCCTCAAAAGAACTGTCCCCTGGAAAGGGGCGTCCAAAATACTAGCCTGCATATCCGGGGCAAAATTGGACACCCGGAGACAAGAATGGCGCTGGAGGCAGCTGCCCCACGCCTGGAAGTCTCAGCAGCATCGTAAGCCACCCATTGGACATGGCTGTCAATGTCCAAGCCCAACTTCAGAAACTGGGCGAGCTGGGTCTTAGTGGCGTCCTCAGGCAACGTCTGGACCAAGTCCCTGACTTGGTCCCAGAGGGCATTCTGATATTGGACCATATGGTCCAAATATCTGAGAGCCCTAATAGCCAAAGTAGTAGAGGCAAAAGAAAAAATTACTCACCTTAGAAATTGTGTTTCTTCTAATGGAGTCTTGCTGTATTCTGACAATCTGCAGTTAACTCCAGCCTTTGAACTGCCCCGGAGAGTATAGGGTTAATTTTCTATGCAGTGCATAGAACGTTGAGCTCAAGCTCAGTTGAGGTCTCTTTCTGCAGCACTTTGAAACCCAACCGTCAGATTCTTACAAGCAAACACTCACTGACTAACTATGAGGAAATTATAAAATTTTTTAACTAGCCAACTGGCAACAGAAAGTTTTGGATTCCCAAAAGAGGACTCAAGTCAGGAATCCCAAAACCAAAACCTATCCAAAAATAAAAGATTATAATACAAAGCACCCAGATAAAGTAGAAGGTGTGCTTGAAGCACCCATGGGGTGCAACACTGCGCCTGCCCACCCACTTCCCAAAAACAGGTTCTGAGAGGGGAGGCAGGGATGGTGGTCAGAATACAGCAAGACTCCATTAGAAGAAACACAGTTACTAAGGTGAGTAATTTTTTCTTCAAACAACATGAAGTCTTACTGTATTATGACAATCTGCAGACTATGAAGCAGTACCTCCATGGAGGATGGACAGAACCTACTTTCGGAACAGGCTCAGAAGTACTGCTGTGCCAAACCGAGCATCACTCCTAGCCTGGATATCCAGAGAGTAACGCTTGGTAAAAGTATGGACTGTTTTCCAGGGGGCTGCTTGGCAAATTTCTAACAGAGGGATATCCCTGGCAGCAGCCAGAAAAGCAGCTGTACCTCTTGTGGAATGAGCCCTCAGGCCTGAGAGTAGAATTTTTCCCAGTTTCTCGTAGCAGAATTGTATACAAGAAACAATCCACCTGGCAACAGTTCTCTTGATGGCAGGTTTGACCTTTCCCACTTCCCCATAAGTGAGGAACAAGGAACAACTGGAGGGAATCAAACCTGTGACCCTTTGAACGCTCTACATAGTAGCTAAGGGCTCTTTTAACATCTAAACTGTGTAGCCTCCTCTCTCCTGAGGAAGAATAATCAGTGAAGAAAACAGGGAGAGACACAGACTGATTCAAATGGCAGTCTGAAACCACTTCGGGCAGGAACCTCTTATTGGTTCTAACGACCACTTTATCTCTATGAAAGGAGATAAAATCAGGTTCCACTGACAGGGCTTGCAATTCACTGATACGTCTGGCAGAGGTAATGGCTACCAAAAATACAGGTCACTCACCTATAACAGGAGTTCTAGGAGTGGTATATGTTGCTCATCCACACTTATTGGCAGGTTCCTTGCCGCTTTAAATCTTGCCGGAAGGTCTTCAAGCTGGCTCCTTCCACCCACCCAGGTGGTACAACTCTCAGCTCTGCCCCATGATGCCAGATCTAGCCCGCTGGAAGCCAGGTTGTGCGTCGAAGCCGGGGAGGTCGGTGGGTTCTGTGGATGAACAACATATACCACTACTAAAACTCCTGTTACAGGTGAGTAACCTGTATTTCTAGGGACGTGGATATGTTGTTCAATCCACACTGTCTGGCAGACTCCTAGCAGTTCTCCGGAAGGAGGGAGGCAAAGCACGCACCCCTACTCAGGGAATAAGGACTAGAGAACCGAGGTCCCAAAACCAGCATCCCGGCGTGACTCAAGGTCGACGTGGTAATGGGTAATGAAGGTGTGTGCTGACTTCCAGGTAGCAGCCCTGCAGATTTCCTGGATAGGGACGTCCCTAGAAGCAGCCACTGAAGCAGCGGTATGGCGGGTAGAATGAGCTCTTATCCCTTTGGGAGGCTCCATGTCCGCCAACCAATAGCAGAGATCTATGCAGGAGGTGACCCACCTGCCTATCGTCTGCTTGGCTGCAGGTCTGCCAGGTGCTGCTTCAGCGTAGGTGACAGACAGCTGGCGAACCTCTCCCCGAACTTCAGCTGTCCGCTCCTTATAATAAGAGAGCGCTCTTCTACGGTCCAGAGTATGGAGCCTATATTCGGCCTCCGAGGTGTGACTGGGGTAGAACACCGGCAGAGTCAACACCTGGTTAAGGTGGAACTCCGACACAACCTTCAGAAGGAATTTCAGGTGGGGGCGCAGGTCCCTATGGAAGACCAGATAAGGAGACTCGATGGAAAGCACCTGGAGTTCTCCCATCCTTCTGGCTGACGTGATAGCCACCAAGAAGGTGGTCTTCCACGACAGGTGAGAGATGTCACACCTGTGCATCGGTTCGAATGGCTTGTCCATGAGCTTAGCCAATACCAGCAGTAGATCCCACGGAGGTGGAGGTTCTCGCACCGGAGGGGATACGTGATCGAGGCCTTTGAAAAAGCGCCCAACCACCTTTTCCTGCTCCACTGACTGCTTTCCGGCCCACGCCCAGTAAGCAGAGATGGCTGCCAGGTGCACCTTGAGGGTCGTCAACCGAAGCCTTAGCTGAGAAAGGGACCACAGGTAGTCCAGAATGCTAGCCAATGAACAGGAGAAAGGGTCCAACCCCTTGCCCTGACACCAAATGGAGAATCCCTTCCATTTGAAGGCATAGACCATTTGAATGCATAGCATTTTCTGGTCGACTCCTTACGGGATGCCTCAGCAATGCTGACGACCTTGTCGGAAAGACCCAAGGCCTGGAACTCTAGCCACTCAGGAACCAGGCCGTCAAGTGCAGGGTTTGAAGGTCCAGATGGAGTACCTTCCCCTTGTTGACTGAGATCAGGTCCAGGCGGGCTGGAAGCCGCCTTGGGAGCCTGGAGCTGAGGCTGAGGAGATCTGGATACTAGAACTGGCGGGGCCAGTCTGGGGCTACCAGAATCACCTGCGCCTGGTCCCTCTTCACATTGAGAAGCACCTTGTGGATCAAGGGGAATGGAGGGAAGGCGTAGAAGAGGCCAGGGATCCACGGCCTCGAGAAGGCATCCCCCTGCAGCGAGCCCTGCTGAGGGGGCCGGGCGTGAAACAGCCTCAGCTTTGCATTCTCCCTAGAGGTGAACAGGTCCACCTGAGGGGTGCCCCAGTGGGGGAACAGATCTTGTACTACCTCCAGCAGAAGAGACCACTCGTGAGGTGCAGCGCTTATCTGGCTGAGGGCATCGGCCAGAGTGCTGGAGGCTCCTGCCACATGGATGGCGAGGAGATCCGCCTCCAGGCTGATCATGAGAAATCAAGTGCGGAGAGCCTCCTTGCACAGGGGCAAGGAGTGCGTCCCGCCCTATTGGTTAAGGTAGTACATAGTCGTGGTGTTGTCCATCTGGACCTGGACCACTTGACCTCATACAAACGGAGCAAAGGCAGTGAGGGCTAGTCGGACCGCTCGAAGCTCCAGCAGGCTGATGTGGCATCGAGACTCCTGAGGAGACCAGAGGCCGTGGGTTCCGAGCTCCCCCAGATGAGCATCCCAACCCATCAGAGAGGCGTCAGTCTTCAGGGTGACCGTCGGCTCGGGGCGGACAAACGGGATACCCTCCTGCAGATGTGCTGGAACGAGCCACCACTGGAGGCCAATCCACATCTCCTGGGTCACTGTCTGGTCCAGAGAACCGGAGCGCTGTGACCATTGGCAGGCCAGCCCCCACTGCAGGGGACACATATGCCAGCGGGCCCAACGGACCACACTGGTGCAGGCCGCCATGAGGCCCAAAAGGAGCAGGAAGTCCCGGGCAGGGCGCAATTGCCCAACCAGAAATGACTGGGCAAAGGAGGAAAGGACCTCGGTCCTGTCCACCGGGAGCCGTGCTCTGCCTCGAAGAGAGTCGAGCTCTGCCCTGATGAACTGAATCACCTGCGATGGCATGAGTTCCGACTGGGCCTCGTTGATGAGCAGGCCAATCTGAGAGCAGACTTGGAGGGCCAGATCCCTGGACTGCTCCACCTCCAACCTGGAGGGGGCTGCAATCAGCCAGTCGTCCAGGTAAGGGTACACACGGACCCCTCGGCGCTACAGGAATGCTGTCACCACTGCCATGCATTTGGTGAAGACCCTGGGAGCTGGAGAGAGAGAGAGAGAGGCGCCAAAGTGCATGGCCCGGAACTCGTAAAGGGATCCCTCTGCCCTGAAGCGGAGGAATCGCTGGGGAGACGGACGGATTGGGATGTGAAAGAACGCGCCCTGAAGGTCCAGAGAACAGAATCACATGCCTCATTCCAAGGATGGAATGATCTGAGCCAGAGTGACCATCCCGAATATCGAGACCTCAGGAACTTGTTCAGGTCGGGTAGGTCGAGAATGGGGCGCCAGTCTCCCATCCGTTTTGGGACCAGGAAGTACCTGGACACAAACCCTGGGTCCGGAGGGGGCTCCACCACCTCCCTGATCACATCCTTCTGGAGGAGCAAGGCAGTGTCGGCTCGACGGACCAACAGAGAGGCTGCGGAACCCGTAGCGCCCCTGTGGGGCGACGGCTCGATAGGAGGGGAACTGCTCGAATTCCAGAGGCAGACCCCTGCCTCCCACTTCCAACACCCAGCGGTCCGTGGTGATAGCGGACCAGCCAGAAAGGAAGTGATGGCGCCGTTCCCCCATGGGGGGAACCCGGGGAGGAGTGACAAGGTTGGGGGCGACACCCCCAACCTGTCACTGGGCAGACTTGACATCAGAGGGGAGAGCTTTGGCACCTCCTAAGTTTGGTCCTCTCCCTCTGAAGACTTGCCCGGAGAGAAGGAAGACCCTGAGGATTCGGAATCATCCTCTGTAGAATTGCTGTCCGAGACTGGCGTCACAGGCCAGTGTTCATCCTTTCTAGAGCTTGAACCGACGTCAGGTCGCACCCCTGAGGACCCTGACATATGGGTTTCACTGGGATCAGCCCAGTCCAACTTCCGGGGCTGAGGGTCCTGAGGAGGGTGGTGGGGGGAATGCAGGAGGCAGGCCCTGAGGAGTGGGAATCTGCTTTTGAATGAAAGACCACCATGCTGAAAAAAGGGCGTTGTAATCCACCTAGGGTGCTATGTTATACACCAGCAGGAATGGAAGAGAAGGCGTCGAGTTGGGAAGCGTCGGCCGAGGAGCCGGCGAAGGATACCCAGGCGTTGGTCTACCTGGTGCCTAGGTAGCAATCCAGCAACAAGCCAACGGGCACTGGCTGTGGCAGCAGTGATGGACCCAAAGACTAGGGCTACGGCAGTACAGGTAGCGGCACAGTGGGCACCAGTCTAGCATGGGCGGGCAAAGGGTACGCTAGCAACCCCCCCCCCGGAGTTCGGAGCCAAAGTCAGTGCGGGGGGTGGGTGACTGTCATAAAGCCACTGCCCAAAAGATTAAGACTGGTTAAGCCACCTAGCTGAGAGTCCCACGCCCCGAAGAGCCGCCGCATGAGATACAGATGAGGGGAAGAGAGGGCTAGAGGAGCCGCCCCCCCCCCCTTTGGGAGGATGGTCCCGTTGCGCTCGATGATGTGGGGTGACCGTAACTGAGAAGATGACTAGACCCATTCCCAGTGCTTGGTCCGGTGCTTATGCTTCCCGGATTTCTCTTTATTACAAGAATAGGCCCTGGAGGACTGGCCGGCGGGGCCAAAGAGCTCCTGGCCTGCAGCTCTTTTTCCATGGCAACCAACTTCTAATTTAAAAGATGGCTCTCCAGAGTTTTTAACTGATGTCTTTGAGAGGCCTGGTTGAATTTCTGGCAGACTTTGGTTTCGTGGCTGGGGCCCAGGCAGATCAGACATGCAGAGCAGCCGTCTTTTTCTGGAATCTGTCTGCCACAGGCACACTTCGTGGAGCGGTCGAAAGATGAGGCTGGTAGAGAAGACACAAACTCATCAAAAAAAACAGCAAAAAGACGTTTTACACTAAGAAGAAATTAAAATAAAGAAGCGCAGGAAGCGAGGGAAATGGCAGTCAACTGTAGCAGCGGAATTCGCTAAGGTCCAACATGCATGGGTCAACAGAAGAAAAAGAACTGAAGTGGAGTGGAGGCCCTCCCTCGTATATAAGCTATGCTGATGTCAACTGACTGACGTCATCAGGGGGCAGTCCCCCATGGCAGACTGCTAGCTAGAAATTTTCCGTGTGGTCCCAGTGCCTGACGGTTTAGTCCTGCCAGTGTGTGCTGCTGCCAGAGCCTTCCTCGAAGTAATATCTTAGGATTTGTGAGCAAAGACACCCTTGTCTCCGTGAAAAATCAAATAAGGCTCCTCACACCAGAGTGCACGAAACTCAGAAATCATTCGAGTTGAACTGACAGCAACCAAAAAATAATGTTTTCCAGGAAAGAAAGCGTAGATCGCTAGTCGTGGATGGCTCAAACAGAGACAGGGTCAATTTCTCTAAAACAAGATTTAAATCCCAAGCCAGGACAGGGGGATGGATTTGAGATTTCAGATGCAAGATGCCCGAGAAAAGTATGGGACACATCCAGCTCAGCCACACTACAACCACCCACAGGCTCATGAAAGGCAGAGAAAGCCAAAACGTGCACCTTGAGGGAGGAGTACTGGAGGCCCAAGTCAGACAGGGAAATAAGACAGTCCAGAATCTGGCTCACCGAACAGGTAAAAGGGACCAGATGACGTCTGGCAGCTCAAATGGCAAACCTCTTCCATTTCATGGCATGTGTGGTTCTACTGGAGGGCTTCTGAGCTGCCACTAGGACGCCTGCCACCTTTCGAGATACTCCAAACCGGGTAATAGCTATGTAATCAGGGGCCGGAAATGCAGATGAAGGGGACCTGAGCTTCAGACAGACCAGGGTCCCCTGAGCCTGTGTTAGCAGATCCCTGCAGATGGGCAGAGGCACCGGAGGTTCCTCCGCTAACTGTTGCAGTAATGGAAATCATATCTGCCATGGCCAGTAGGATGTGACCAGGATCATGCTGGCACCCTCCATCTGCAGCTTGATTAGCATCCTCTGAATCGGAAAGAAAGGAAGAAGGGCATAAAGAAACCCCCCACTCCAGCAGCAGGACGAGTCTTGCCAGAAAACTCCAGGCCCTGGATCTAGCGAGCAGAAACTGGGCAGCTTCTGCATTGAGTGTGGTGTATTAGTAGGGGTACCACAAATCGTAAGCGGGAGGTAATAATCTCTCCTTACAAGACACTGGTAAGGCCCCATCTGGAGTACTGCGTGCAGTACTGGAGGCCGCACCTGCACAAGGACATTAATAAAATGGAGGCAGTCCAGAGAAGGGCAACTAAAATCGTGCAGGGACTGCATCAGAAAACATATGACATACTAACGGAGCTCAATATGTATACCCTAGAGCAAAGGAGGGAGAGAGGTGATATGATCGAAACATTCAAACACTTTACGGGCATTAACAAGGTGAAAATGTCTAACATGTTTCAATAGAAGAAAACTAGCAGGACAAGAGGACACAGCACGAAATTAGAGGGAGGCCAATTAAGGGGCAATGTGAGGAAGTTCTTTTTCACAGAAAGGGTGGTGGATGCACGGAACAGCCTACCTCAGAAGTGATGGATATGAATACAGTGCAGGGCTTCAACCAGGCATTCGATTGGCATAAGGAAGCAATACAGATGAGTATCAATAGATAGGCCATTGACAGAGTAAAGGCCTATTGCACATTCATAAGGTAAAAAAAATAGGCAGACTGGATGGGCCTTGCGATCCTTATCTGCTGTCAACTTCTATGGATGCAAAAAGGTCCAACTCTGGATGACCCCATTTGTCGAACAGATCTTCTCTAACAGAAGACACAAGCTCCCATCCATGCATCCTGGACTGAGTCCGGCTGAGGCTGTCCGCCAGGGTGTTCAGCACACCTGAGACATGAGACTGCCAGAAGTCCCAGGCCGTGGTCCAGTGCCCAGTACCAGACCCTCATTGCTTTCCTGAAAAGGGGGTATGAATGCATCCCCCCCCCCCCCACTTCTTGATATAAAAAACCCAATAACTGGATGCAGAGAGATGGCTCTGGAAGGCCTACATGGCATACAGAACTGCCCTCAACTCTAGGACGTTTATATGAAGGGAAGTCTCGATCTGGAACCAGGTACCCTGGGTCCGGAAGGGACCCGGGGTGCGCTCCCCAGCCCAAGCCAGAGGCATCCATATTGAGAATCTGCTGGGGAGACGAGATCAGGAATGGGAACCCTCTGAAGAGGTTTTGGGGATCCATCCACCACTGGAGGATTGTGGATCAGGAAGAAGACCAGCACGGGCTGTTCCAGGTCATCTGTGCGCTGGTCCCACTGCACCTGGACTGTCCAGTGGATCACCAGCATGTGCAGTCTGGACAGGGGAACCATGGCAATGTCCACAGCCATGAGGCCCAGGAGCCTCAAGCAGACCCTAGCAGAAACATAACGGTTCTGCACCACCACCTGAGCTTGCAAGATGAGGCACTCCGCTCTGTCTGGAGGCAGGAAGGCCTTGCCCTGCACTGAGTCCAGAACCACTCCTATATACTGCAGCTGCTAGAATGCAACTGAAACAGACTTGGACAGGGTGACTGTGATGCCCAGGGAGTAGAATAACTGGAGGGTCCTCATCAGGATCAGGAGAAGCTGATCTCTGGACTGGACTTTGAGAAGCCAGTTGTCCAGACAGCGGAAGATGTACAGGCCCTCTCGTCAAACAGCAGCATCTACGGCTGCTAAGCATTTTGTAAAAACTTGCACTGCACAGGATAAGCCAAAGGGCAAGACTCTGAATTGGTAATGTTCGCCCAGCAAAAAGAAATTGGAGAAACCACCTGTGCTGTGGGTACACCGAGATGTGCAGGTAGGCGTCCAGCATATCGAGGGAGCACAGCCAGTCATCATGTTTTAGCAGGGGCAGCAGCCCTGGGATAGTGACCATGCATAACTTTATGTAATGGATGTAAAAACTGAGATCTTTGAGATCTAGAATAGGCCTCAGGTCTCCGGATCTTTTGGGGACCAGGAAAAACCTGGAGTAGAACCCTCTGTTCTTCTGCCACCCTGGGTACTGGCTATATAGCCTTTTCCCATAGAAGGGAGTGCACCTCCTCCAGAAGAACCGTTGCATGGTCTGGAGGGTAAATGGAGAGTACTGAGGGGAGTCTCTGGGGGTTGTTCCAAAAGCTCAAGAATGTGACCCCTTTCTATAACCTGAAGAATCCAAGCATCTGATCTTATGGTTCTCCACTGACTGAGACGGAGGGAGAACCAACCTCCACCCACCACCTCTTGGTCGGGAACCAGAAGAGGGGATTCTGGCAAGGAGTCAGGCAGAGGCGGATCTGGCCACTGGGGCTCAACCGTCACCTCTGGATCACTTTGTGGCAGGGCCTGAACAGGATGAGGGGGTAAGCAAGCCAGAATTGGCCTTCCGTTTACCCTGGAGACAGAAGCCTACACCAGACTAATGAAACACATTTCAAATGGACAGGTACTGTCTGCTCCTAGCCTGAGTATGGTAGAGCAAGTGGACAGAGTATGGTAGAGTGAGTGGACAGACTTAATAGCCCTGCCAGAGGTCTGTAACTCATTAACGTCCTGGATATCAGGCCTGAAGAACTCTGAGCCACTGAAGGGGGCATTAAAGCACCTCCTGCTGGACATCTGCCGTGAAACCCGAGAGTCAGCCAGGTGTGCCTACGAAGGCAAATGGCTGTGGCAGCAGCCCTGGCAACAGTACCAGACGTGTTGTACAAGGCCCAAAGGAGATGTTTACTAATATCCTCAGTGGCCTGAAGGAACCTAAGAACCTCCCGTCTGTAGGAACATTCTGGGAGGGCCTGATCAGCCACCCTGCCCTTCCTCCATATGGTTTTTGACCATATGAGATAAGTACCTGGCAATCAGTCATCCCAGAGTGGAGGATGCATAGGCCCTCTTGCCCCAAAGATCGATCCTTCTGGATTCCTGGTCAGGGGGAAGGGAGCTAAGGTGCTTGTGCATCTTGTACCTCACATGTGCCACTCTGATGATCACAGAATCCATCTCAAGTTGGGCAGCATAACAGGGCAGGCCCTGGGTGGGCGTGATAGAGCTTATCAGGCCTCCAGGGCATGGCAGAAACCATGTCCGGGAGATGCCATGCCACAGTGATCGCATTACTCATATCCAGCAATATAGGAGGAACAACCTTAGGGGGAGATTCTGGAATCTCCAAGATGTCCACTAGCTCTCTTCTGGTGGCATCCTCTTCCTCAGTATGGAGGGGACCTGGGGGGTATGCTTAACCGAGTCCTCGTTCACAAAAGAAGCAGTAGACCTGTCTGAGGAAAGAGGTTCTTCCTGTTCCGCAGGGAGAAAGAATAAGGCCAGGATGGCATTGCTCTTCGACGCTGATGCTCTCCAATTCAGAGTCCAATGAACGAGGGGCACAGGCCAATGCGACAGGTCTGGCATTGACAACAATGTAGTGACCGGCACCGGGAACACAGGTCTGTGTGCTCCTAACTGGTGCACCAAAGCTGTGGTCAACTGGGTCAGAATAGTGTTAAGGTCAACGGCAGGTAGGGGCTGCGTCGACGGCATAAGGGTCGTCGGGACAGGACACAATGAAACATCCGTTGGGTCTTGAGAGCCTAAAGGCCCTGGCATCTGAGGGCCCACAGAAGCATCAGGCCTCGACGGAGGGGCTGGAGTCGACGACCCGAGGGTCGCCGGCCGGTCTCCCTGAGCAGCGGGAGGAGGCACTGTTGATAAGGGCCTGGCAGGGCCACCGCACCCTTGGACAAGGATGAAAAAGCCATCTGAAATGGGAGCACTGCTCCGGGGCTTTTTATGACTTTCCCCAGGGACTCTCTCTCGGGCCTAAAGAGGCCTGGGAGCTCGACGAACCCACCGACAACTGGGGAGGAAGGAACCAGAGGATCCCTGCCCAGAACTACCTGTTGTTCCAAGACAAATTTCTTCAAAGCCTTTTTGCGTTGCCTAAGGGTTGTAAGATTACCTTTCTGGCATACCTCACCGTCTGAGACGTCGTGGTCAGGGCCAAGACAACAGACACAGAGGCTGCATTTGTATGACGAGATAATCTTCTTTCCACAGCAGCAGCAACAGAAGACAGATGTGGAAGCATTAACTCTCGATGTTAACAAGGTAAAATTATGTCTTGTGAAAAAGATATTCCCAAAGTTATAGAAAAGCATAAGCAACAAGCATTTGTCAATGCCGAATGTTTGCTTGCTGGCATTGGTAGTGTAGAAGTTACAGAGCTGCATAACAGAAATAGCAGTGAAGTACTGAACTGAAGCCAACCCCACCACCACCCTGCAGAGAGTGACAGGCATTGGGGTGTGCCTTTGGGTCGTCAGGCATAACGGCCACGCCATTTCACCACACCCTACCATGCAGACATTGACAAGTGTCACGGTGTGCCTTGGGGTCTTTGGCCCTTATGCGCACCCCATTCCATCAGGAAATACAGTGAGATGGGTGCAGTATAGGAGAATGGGGTGAACTTTGGGGCCGAAGAGTCCAAGGCACACCTGGAATGGTATGAGCATTACAGGTAAGAATCCCAAGTCACACCCCTGATGCCTGTCATTCTCTACAGGGTGGGACGTTATGGTTGGAAACCCTAACACCTCAGGCATTCGTTGGTATTTTCACTCCAAATTTTCAACATGTTTTTTTTGTGACCCCTACCTCATGAACAGTGGCAATATCAGTTTGTTAGCCGAAAGCTGCTTATGCACAGCGACTACGGCATTTAGCACCACAGGTGCAAAAAGACATTCCAAACAGGATGTGAAAAATGACATCTGTACTGTTCATGGGGAGGTGTAAAAATTGCAATGTTGAAAATCTGCAGTAAAAATATTAAAAAAACTGGTGAAGTCACGAGCGTGCACAGAAACTGTGCAACGCACACCCGTAATGTAACTAGTTTGGGGATTTTTTACAGCAGATTGTCAACACAGGCATTTTGGGACCTCCGATCATGAACAGTGTCACTGTGATTTTATCTGTCCCGAGCAATGATTTCACACAGCGACCACGCATCTCTGCACTAAAAGTGTGAAAACACATTTCGGCCATGTTGTGAAAAATGACAGCTGTACTGTTCATAAGGAAGTGTGGAAAAATGCCACAGGTGAAAATCTGGACTGAAAATATTACAAAGTCATGAACTTACGAGGGTGCGTGAAAACTGCGCAATGCTCACTAATAACACACTCATTTTATGGACTTTTGTCACCAAATTTTCAACATAGCCATTTTAAGACCTCTGCTCATGTACAGTGTCACTGTGATTTTCTTAATCTGTCCCAAACATTGCTTTCGCACACCAACTGCACCATTGTGCGCTACATGTGCAGAAACACATTTGGGGCAATGTGAAAAATGGCAGCTGTACTGTTCATAAGGAAGTGTAATAAAATGGCAATGTGGAAAATCTGGAGTGAAAATATAGAAAATTTGCAAACTTACGATCGCGTGTAGGAACTGAACACACAGCATGCGCTACGTAAAACAGTCATTTTAGGAATTTTTCACCAAATTTTCAACATAGCCATTTAAGACCTCTGCTCATGAACAGTGTCACTGTGATTTTCTTAATGTGTCCCATACATTAATTTCACACACCAACCCTAGCCATTGATAGCTTCATGGGTGAGCTTTGAGCAAGATGTGAAAAATGACAGCTGTACTGCTCATAAGGAGGTGTGGCAAAATGGCAATGTTGAAAATCTGGAGTGAAAATATTGAAAATTTCGCGAACTTACGGCGTGCATAGGAACTGCATAGCACACTCGTAAAAAGTAATTTTTGGAATTTTTCACCAAATTTTCAACATAGGCTTTTAAGAGCCCACCTTATGAACAGTGGCAGTGTCGTTTTTAAGCCGGTCCCGAAGGTGATTTTGCGCAGTGACTGCGAAATCACCCTTCGGGCCTGATTAACGCCATGACAGTGAGAGCATTCATGAGAAGGCGTCCCAAAAACCCCATGTTGAAAATTTGGTGCAAAAATTCCAAAAAATGCCTGAGATATGCAGCAAAGTTGAAAAAACCCTATCTATCCCATTATACAGCTTACCGGCATTTCCTCAGTTCACGGTTGGCTTTGAAGAGTGCAGACGTGCTCCCGGTCCACCGAAGATCGTCGCGCCAGAGTCCGGAGGTAAGTATGGGGTGAGAGGGGTGGGAGGCGAGTGCGCAGTGGGTGGGGGCAGAGACAGCGCGAGGCGTTTTCAGTTTCATGCTTTTTTTAATATGACGGCGCGGGACGCTTGCCACGCTGGGGTGGGCTCCCAGCGTGAGACAAGGACGCCCATTGGTGGGATT
The DNA here is from genome assembly GCA_016271365.2 of Neoceratodus forsteri. Lineage (NCBI taxonomy): Eukaryota > Metazoa > Chordata > Ceratodontiformes > Ceratodontidae > Neoceratodus > Neoceratodus forsteri. The sequence continues at coordinate 263,161,031 of CM057451.1, read as the reverse complement.
TCATGGGAGCCGACAGGGAATGGGCACCCTGCCAGCGATAGCATCTGTTGTCACGCTGGGTGGGCTCCCAGCGTGGCACCCTGTACTCTTGGGGGGAGGATTAGTGGAGCCAGCGGGGATTGGGCACTCATTGCCATATACATCGTAGCCACGCTGGGGTGGGCACCCAGTGTGGCATATGGAACTCTTTTGGGCGCAGCACAGCCGACGGGGATTAGGCACCCCTGTCACCTACACAGTGTGTGTGTGTGTGTGTGTGTGTAGGGGGAGCGCACATGAGCAGGCGATATCTTACTGCTCACTGAAGCGTAGCTCCCCCTTTCAACTGTACTCCACTGCATTTTCGACTGCTGTCATAGACAGCTCCAGCAGGCATTGGAGAACTGCGGCCGTGCCTGCAAACACACTGACTGAATTGGAAGAGGGCTGCCACACCTCCGAAAACTCGGATGATGGCACTATGTTTCTTGCACATGCGTGCAAGCAAACATAAAAATGGTGCAAACTACAGCGGAGCTTCTGCAGAGACTTTCACAAGTGGAGTAGACATCCAGAAAGAGCTGTGGAGGGAGCAGGGCTGCTCATGCCTTTGCAGGGTTGATGACGTCAGCAGGTGATGTCGCCGTGGGCAGCCCTAGTTGTACTGCTGTAAAATCTTCCATGTGGATCCTGCTTTCTCGATGGTGAAGTTCCTACGGTGTGACCTGATGACTCCGAAGATCTACATAATACTACAGAAATGAGAGAGGGAGTGTTAAGCAGCTGGTATGCATTGTCACAAATTTATAGCATCTGTAATCCTGATGGCTAACCGTTGACTTTTTCCCTCTCAGTGGTCAAAAAAGCGATGTTCGTCTTTTCCGGTCGAACCATTAACAAGATGCCTGCTTTTAGCTTCATTAAGCAGTCTTTGAAAAATAATCCTTCCTTAGTGCTAAGTCCCTTTACTGTCGCTGACTCCTGCAGAAATCCCACAGCAACAGAACAGTAGCAGTGTATGTAAATTCACATGCTGAGGAGAAAATGAAACCCTGCAAAGCAGGGATCTGCCTACCATCAAGTATAGGATGAAGAAGGCTGAGGAAGTCTGGTAAGTGGTGGGTCTTAAGACTTCACAGACTGTTTCATCCTGTCCCAGCTAGCAGGAGAGTACAGCCCATACCATTTGCTGATCGCCTATAAGAGCCAACATTCAAAGGTAAAAGAGACAAACCCAGAAGTTCTTCAGTTACATCCCAACTAACGGCTCAGAAAAGTACTTGTCCACATGGCTGTTCAACAACAGAAGCCACTACTCAATCCTTGATGGACGTGTTCCCTGTGGACCATTCCCTAACCTTCCCTTTTTGAGTAAGGTTATAGAAAAGCTGACAGCAATGCGACTAATAAAGCACCTCAAGGGAAATAACATCTACACCCATTTCAATCTGTTTTTCTGTGCAGCACAGCACTGAAACACCTCTGGTAAGGGTAATAAACCATCTCCTCTCTCCAAGAGACTGGAAAAGTTGACCCTGATGGTTCAACTTAATCTATCATCTGCATTTGATGTAGTCGATCACCAGAAACTGGTTTACTGCCAGAAGAAGAGTTGCCGTATACCTAGAACAGTTTTGTGGTAGATCCAGAAATTCCTCACGGATCATTAGCAGACAGAAGTCATGGGGAATTTTAGATCATTCAACACAGAACTGACTGCAGCATTTCTTTGCTGTTTATGGTATATATGCTACCTCTTGGAGCAATAGTACGGCTTGGATTTTCATTACAATGCAAATGATACTCAACCCTAGGTTTTGTTTGTACTCTGTGTTGCAGAGTTGTTTACGCTAAAACAAAGAGTAACATGGCAAAGCCTTCCACCCATCCTATGAAGAGAAACTAAAATTCATGGCTCTTCAAACGAGTGTCTTTGGGTCCATACAATCATGATGCATGCCCTAAAGATGGGTTCTTTGACATACTGGGAAGTGACAGGAGGTAGGATATTATATATTTCCTTTTTATTGAATGAAACATCACACACATTTTGTAGAACATTTTTTATTTTTATTTGAGTCTTTGGTAACCGGGTAAGGACCACTAGGCACAAGTGCCTGTTTTCAGGGGCGACCTGGGACCACTGGGCAGTTAAGTGACTTGCTCAGAGTCACACAGTATGCAAGTGGAGGCTGTGAGAATCAAACTCAGGTATGGTCTGCTGGATGTACTAAGCTTGTTCATACCTCGTTCCTCTAACCTCTAGGCTATAGTGCCATCCATCCTTTAGGAGACATTTTGTAAAACATTTTTACAATGCAGTAATATTCATATTGTTTCTGGTCCTGTTAGGTTAGTTTATAGACACACATCAGATTCATTGGTAATCTCAACCTCTTAACTTATTCAATAGTTAGGTATTAATCATTTAAGTATTCAAACAATTTCTCGTTAAAGTTTATCTTTTTATAATCACCCTTTTGTATTTTCCCCCCTCTAATTCCATCATGTAACCTTAGGAAGTTATGATTATTTCCCCTTCTTAATGCTCATGTTGTGCCTTGCCATGGTACAAATCCCCTTCTAACTATGCCATGTACTTTATACATCTTTGTCATTTGTCTCTAATAGATCTAGTTCGATTATGTATCTCTGCTGTTAGGCATTCCAATCTGTTTATCTCTAATACAATTATTCTCTATTCCGAGATGGCTGGTATTGCAGTGGTCATCCACTTACGTGTTATTCCCTTCTTGGCTGCTAAAATATATAGGGGTAGTAAAGTTTTATCCCGTGTTGGCCTGTGTTCCGGAAAAACAGACAACAGGACCATCTCTGCGGTGAGTTCCACTGTTTCCCCTATGCTTTCCCTTAATTCCTCCTGTAGGGAGCATCAAAAGGGAGTCAGCAAGGGGCACTGCCAAAATACATGACCTAGGTCTGCCACTGCACATCTACAATTACGCCAGCAGCAACCATAGGAGGCCGGAAGATACTTGACGAGAACTGCTGGAGAGCAGAAACATCTGCTGCAGCACTTCCAGGCAAACTCTTCCCATACATTGGAGGATGTAATCTTAATAGCTGCCGAACCTGACCTCTCCCACGTCTCCAGGATTACCTGCGTTTCTAGATCCCTATTCCACACCTCTAGTATTGACCCAGTGGAGTCATCCATCTTTTCCCTCATTATTTTATATAACCAACCTATGAGGTGATGCCATGTGTTTCCTGCTAATGTGTCTCTCAGTAAAGACAAGAGGGTGGGTAAAGGTGTCTGTAGGTCTGGGGAGATTGTTCATTGTCGCAATATACAATTTTTAACTTGTATGTATCTGAAATAATCCTGTTCTCTAAGCTCATAGTCACTCTGGAGTGATGGGAAGGGAGTAATTCCTTTAAGGGACATGAACTGATAAATGTAATTGAGGCCTAGTCTTCTCCACTGCAAGAACACCAGGTCTATTTGATTTAGGGTTACCACCTTTTAAAAAGACCAAAGTGGGACATTTCTTAGTGAAACATGATTTTTTCGCAGGACAATATGTAGTCTCGATCAATGCAACAGACTTGCATTGTTTAAATAATCAGAATTAAGACTAAGTGTTGTATTTTTTTTTTTAGCTGTTTTAGTGTTTCATGCCATTTTAAGGTATTTTAGTTAAGATATTATGTTGTTTTGCAGCATTTAGAGGAAAGTCAGAAAATATTTTTTTTGCTATAATGTCAGGACATGTAGTATTTTTCATGTTTTTTTGCAGGACACAGCTGCCCAAATCAGGACTGTCCTGCGAAAATAGGGACAGGTGGTAACCTTAATTTGATTAGGAAGAAAGTATTCATCCTCTGACAGCAGTCTATGAAGGAAAAACATTTCTTGTAGTGCTGGTTGTTTCTTCAAGTAGTACCAGACTCTCACCATATTTGCTGTATAAGGAGTAAAGAAACGTAGTTGAGGTGAGTGGTTCGTAGAAGAAAAGAACAGGTTACTCACCTGTAACAGTAGTTCTAGGAGTAGTATATGTTGTTCATTCACACTCTCTGGCATGTCCCTTTCCCCTTTAAATCTGGCCAGAAAGTCTTAAAGCTGGCTCCTCCCACCCACCCAGATGGTAAATACCTCGGCTCTGCCCCATGACGCCAGATCTTAGCCCGCTGGAAGCAAGGTGGTGCGCCTAAAGCCAGGGAAATCGGGTGGGTGCGTGTGGATGAACAACATACACCACTCCTAGAACTACTGTTACAGGTGAGTAACCTGTTCTTCTAGGAGCGTGGATGTTGTTCATCCACACTCTCTGGCAGACTCCAAGCAGTTCTCCGGGAGGAGGGAGGCAAGGAGCACACCCCCTACTTAGGAAACAGAGATTGGAGAACCAAGGCCCCAAAACCAGCATCCCGGCGTGACTCAAGCTCGATGTGGTAGTGGGTAATGAAGGTGTTTGCCGACTTCCAGGTAGCAGCCCGGCAGATCTCCTGGATAGGGATGTCCCTGGAAGCAGCCACCGATGCAGCAGTATGGCAGGAAGAATGAGCTCTTATCCCTCTGGGAGGTTCCTTGCCCGCCAACTCATAGCACAGACCTATGCATGATGTAATCTATCTAGCAATGGTCCATTTAGCTGCAGGCCTGCCAGAAGTGGCTTCAGCATAGGTGACAAACAGCTGGCGAACCTCTCCATGAATTTTCGCCGTCCTTTCCTTATAATAGGAAAGACACGTCTCAGAGTCCAGAGTATGGAGCCTGTCTGGTGTCTGAGGTGTAGTTAGGGCAGTACACCGGCAGAGTCAACACCTGGTTAAGGTGAAACTCTGACACCACCTTCAGAAGGAATTTCGGGTGGGGGGCGCAGAACAACTTTGTCCCTGTGAAAGACCAGATAAGGGGAGTCCACCGACAGCGCCTGGAGTTCCCCTGTCCTTCTGGCTGATGTGATAGCCACCAGGAAGGCCATCTTCCAAGACAAGTGTGAGAGCTCACACTTGTGCATGGGTTCGAATGGCTTGCCCATGAGCTTTGCCAAAACCAGCAACAGATTCCACGGAGGTGCGGGTTCACGCACCGGAGGGGATATGTGATCCAGGCCTTTAAAAAAGTGCCCGACCATTGTCTCCTGTGCAAAATGTCGGCTGACCGGCCCGCGCCCGGTAAGCAGAGATGGCTGCCAGGTGCACCCTAAGGGTCGATGACCATAGACTCCCTTTGGAGAGAGACCAACGGTAGTCGAAAATGTTAGCCACAGATTAGGATAAGGGCTCCAAACTCTTACCCTGACACCAAATAGAAAACCTTTTCCATTTGAAGGCATGACATTTCCTGGTCGATTCCTTATGAGATGCCTCCACCACAGTGTAGACATCCTCAGAGAGACCCAAAGCTTGGAACTCTAGCCGCTCAGGTACCAGGCTGTGAGGTGCAGGGGCTAAAGGTCCGGATGGAATACCTTCCCCTGATTCAATGATATCAGGTCTGGGCGTGTACAAAGCCGCTCCAGGGCTCTGCAGCTGAGGCTGAGGTGATCTGGATGCCAGAACTGGCGAGGCCAATCTAGGGCTACCAGAATCACCTTCGCCTTGTCCCTCCTCACCTTGAGAAGCACCTTGTGGATCAAGGGAAATGGAGGGAAGGCGTAGAGGAGGCCTGGGGTCCATGGCCTCGAGAAGGCATCACCCTGCAGTGAGCCCTGCTGATGGGGGAAGGCATGGTACAGTCTCAGCTTGGTGTTCTCCCTGGAGGCAAACAGGTCCACCAACGGTTTGCCCCAACGGAAGAACAGACTGTAAGCTACCTCTGGGTGGACAGACCACTCGTGGGATGTCTGGCCTATTCGGCTGAGAGTATCCGCCAGATGGTTCGAGACTCCTGCCACATGTATGACAAGGAGATCTACCTCCAACCGGCTGACGAGGGTCCAGATTCGGAGCGCCTCCTTGCATAGCAGATGGGAGTGTGTGCCGCCCTGTTTGTTGAGGTAGTACGTGGTCGTGGTATTGTCCGTCTGGACTTGAACCACTTGACCCCGGAGCTGAGGAGCGAAAGCTGACAGGGCCAGTCTGACTGCTCTGAGCTCCGACAGGTTGATGTGGCATCGGGACTCCTCGGGGGTCCAGAACCCATGGGCCCTGTTGTCCCCCATATGGACTCACCAGCCCATGAGAGAGGCATCAGTCGTTAGTACGACCGTCGGCTCGGGGCAGACAAATGGGATCCCTTCCTCCAATTGGTCTGGGACAATCCACCATTGGAGAGCGTCCCATATCTTCTGGGTTACAGTGATCAGCTGGTTGAAGTGACCATATCACTGAGTCCACTGGGCAGACAGCTCCCATTGAAGGGGGCACATGTGCCACATGGTCCAACGGACCACCGAGGTGCACGCTGCCATGTATCCCAGAAGGCGCAGAAAGTCCCGGGTAGGGCGCAAGTGCCCAACCAGAAATGACTGGGCAAAGGAGGAAAGAACCTCACCCTGTCCGCAGGGAGCCGAGCTCTGGCTTGGCGAGAGTCAAGCTCTGCCCAGATAAAGCCCATCACCTGAGAGTGCATGAGTTCAGACTTGGCCTCGTTGATCAGGAGGCCTAGTTGGGAGCAGGTTCGGAGGGCCAGTTCCCTGGACCTCTCCACCTCCTGAAGGGAGGAACCTGCCAGGAGCCAGTCGTCGAGATAGGGGTATATCCGAACTCCTCGATGCCGCAGATGGGTTGCCACCACTGAAATGCACTTGGTGAAGACCTGAGGGGCCGATGACAAGCCAAAAGGCATGGCTCGGAACTCGTACAGGGTCCCTTCGACCCTGAAGTGGAGGAACAGCTGGTGGGATGGATGGATTGGGACGTGAAAGAACGCGTCCTGTAGATCCAGTGAACAGAACCACATGTTTCGCTCCAGAGATGGTATAATCTGGTTTAGAGTTACCATCTGGAAGGTGCGAGACCTGAGATACTGATTCAGGTCGTGGAGATCTAAGATGGGGCGTCAACCCCCCGTCCGCTTGGGCACCAGGAAGTACCTGGACATGAAGCCTGGGTCTGTAGGAGGATCCGGCATTGGAGCTATCGCCTCCTTGTGGAGGAGCTGAACTATGTCATCCCAAAGGGTCGACTGAGTGCGAGCTGAGATCCTTTCCTCCCGTGGGGCGTGGGCTCAGCTGGGAGGGTACTGCTCGAATTCTAGAGGCAGTCCCTGGCCAACCACTTCCACAACCCACCTGTCCGGAGTGATACCGGACCAGGCGGAAAGAAAGTGGGGCGGAGCCGGCCCCCCACGGGAGGACCCAGAGCTGGCGTGACAGGTGCAGGGGTGGCAACCCCTGATCCATCACTGAGCAGGCTTAGAGGAGGAGGAGGCTCCTGGACCGGCACCTCTGCCTCCTTTACAGGGCTGTTGAGGACCCTGCTTGGGCCTGGTGCGCCAAGCTTGAGCCTGCTGCTGCTGCTGCTGACCTCCTTGATAGAAGGGCTGTCTAACCGCAGGGGAAAAGTGCTGAAAAGGCTTCTTGCACTTCTGCTGATTCTTGCCCGAAGAACCCTTTGCAGAGGTAGCATCCAAGGTGGCACTGGACTGCTCTATACGCTGGAGATGACCTGCCACTCCCGGACCGAAGAGGTCGGTGCCAAGGAAGGGCACGTCAGCTAACTTGTGCTGAGTATCCGCCGGAAAGGAGGATAACCTCAGCCAGGCCCTGAGGCGAGTGGTCACTGCGGCTGCTAAGGAGCGGGCACAGGAATCTCCAATGTCCAGGGCCATCTGGAGCTGCTGTTTGGCAACAGTACAGCCCTGGTCACAGACCTGCTTAACCGCGGTCTGCATGTCTGCTGGGAGATGAGGGAGGACTTCATCTAGTGACCCCAGAAAGGTATTAGAGAAGTGTGCCATGATCACAGCCAACCTGGCCTGACGAAGGCCCAAAGATGAGGTCGCATAAACCTTCCTGGCAGAATGGTCCATATACTTGGACTCCTTGTCCGGACGGCGGTCAGTGTCAGCTGAGCTACCCATGCGTCTAAACACAGAAGCAGTCATAAGACTCTCGGCCGAGGGATGCTCTGCGAAACCCGCTAGGGACCCCATGGGTACCATATACTTGAGGGCCATGCAGGCAGATGGAGTTGGGCAAGAGGCAGGGCGTTGCCATAGCTCAAGGGCCAGGCCAACAATGGCTTCAGCCACTGGAAAGGCCTCCATCGGGGTATTCCCCCTCTTGAGGATATCCATGAGGGGTACTCTGCCTTCTTTTTGATGGGCTCCAAGGGCATTCCAGTTGAATCTGAAATGAGACGGAGGATGCCCTGAAAGGAGGAAGGACCTTCCTCCAAGCCTGCCACTGAGGACTCTTCATCCCCCGGATGTGAGTGCAGACCAGTGGCATCCGAGTCCGAAGAATCGGGATACAAGGGTCTCCCACCTATGTCTCCCACAAGACACTGAGGGCGATCGGGGACCACTGTAATGGACAGACGACGGGGAAGGCCGGTATCTGTCCTATCCTCTTTCGAGGCAGCCCCTCCCTGAGGCTGCTTAAGCAGTGGTTCCACCAAAATTGGTGGGGAGACCAAAACAGGCCGAGCTGGAATGCGTACCGGCCCTACTGGTGGAGAAACCGGAATCTTTGGTTCTGGAGGAATCGGCATCGGCCTAAGAGGCTATGGTCAAGTAATGGCTGGTGGTGCCGGCGGAGCTGGCTTCTGACCGGTCAGAATCAGCTGTTGTCACATGAGATCCTCATAACGTCGACGGGAGCTTCCGTCAAAGTCTCTCCTCGTCCGAGGAGGATGAGGATTGGTGGCACCGCCTTTTTCTAGAGTGCCTGTGACCTTTCTTCGTTTTTTCGACCGATGGGGTCCTAGTCCTCGATCGAGACCGACGGGGTTGGCTGGTTTGATCGGGAGAAGCCGGAATTGGTGAGAACCGAGGTTCCGGCACCTTTCCCTCAATCGGGATACCCGAGGGCTGGGTCTCCTCGTCGGGGAAGGAAAGGATAGGTGTCCTTTCCAGGGAGTCGGCGACAACAGCTCGATCAGGTCAAGAGTAATCTCGGCCAGTTCAGCCATGCCCTCGGCCTCAGTGCCTTGGCCTGACAGAAGGTCCAAGAAGCCGGCGGCCGAGGAAGCGATCTTGACCGAGGTCGAGACCACAAGATCCTGTTAATTAGACCGCTCTCGGTCCCAGGAACGTCTTCTTCGGGCAGAAGAAGATTTAGGGTCCTTGTCCCTTTTCTTAGGGCGGGAGGAGTGCGAGCCCGAGGGCACCTCACCCCTGGTGGGGAGAGAATGGCACAGCTCCCAAAAGGACCCAGTGAAGGTGGAGCCCAGGTTAAGCGGCACGAAAAACTTCAGCTGGCCAAAGCTTGAGCAGCTTCCTCTTGGAAAGCCGCCATCTGGTCAAGCTGATCGGCGGATCCCGCAGTCGCGGAAACCGCCCACCTGGCCTCCTTCAATTTCACCGGTGGGTTGCAAAGCTCCGGTCTCCCTAGTTTTAGGTGCGCCTTGCGGTCGTCCAGGACGTTGGGGTGGAAGGCCAAACAAATGGTGTAAGAAGTGGTGTCATGCATGACACCCAAGCAATAGACACACGCGAGGTGGGGATCGGTGTGCAACATTTTCTGTCCGCAGGGACACTGGCAAAATCCGGGGGACGACTTGTCCTCCATGTCCGATGTGCTCAGATTGGAATCGTAAACTCTGATGAGTTTTAAAGAAAGCGATTGCAGTGAAAACCGTCGTTATGAATCCAGGGCCTACTAACTGCAGAAGTAGCACGAGGGAACCTGAATCTTCCAGCGGAAAGGAAGATCTGGCGTCATGGGGTGGAGCCGAGGTATTTACCACCCGGGTGGGTAGGAGGAGCCAGCTTGAAGACTTTCCGGCCAGATTTAAAGGGGAAAAGGACATGCCAGAGAGTGTGGATGAACAACATATCCACACTCCTAGAATCAGTTTCTCCACACTGTACAGATTGTTTATTGTAAACTCAGTATCTTTCCATGGGGCTATATATGTGGGGGTCAACCATAATATAGCTATTTTGAGGTATGCTGCTTGTGCTTGTTCTCCCCCCCCCCCCGACTTCTTCAATGAAGTATTACTCCCCCTCTCAGCCTACCACCACCACCACACCCACCCCTGCCCGCCCTTCTACTTCAAAGCCATCAAAATGCACGAAGCTCAGAAATACATCGCAAATGCGATCACTAAAACAAGACACAGTGGGATACTCTTGACCTAAAGCTGCTGTCCCTCACTCTTGATGAAGTGATTAGTCCTCTTACCAAGATCTTCAATCTCTCCCTCAGCCTCAGTCAGTTCCCAGACAAATGGAAATCTGCTACCATAACTCCAGTCCATAAATCAGGTGACCGGACCAACCCTGGTAACTACCGACCAACCTCCATACTGCCGCCGCTATCCAAGGCCATCGAGCGCATAGTTACCGACCAGCTCACTGATCACCTGGATAAACACAATAGCCTATGCTCACAGCAACATGGCTTCAGGAAAGGACACAGCACCACAACAGCACTCTTGGAATTCACCAGAGCTATCCACAGCTCACTGGATAATGAACATCTAACCGGGTCAGTCTTTATAGACCTAACTAAAGCCTTTGATACCGTTCACCACCGCCTACTCCTGGAACAACTCACAAATGGAGGGCTCTTCCCTGACTCAAGTTACCTGAAGAACAGATCGCAAAGAGTGAAAATTGCAGGTGTCCTCTCTGAAGCACGACCTGTCCGCTCTGGAGTCCCCCAAGGGTTCTATTCTGGGGTCCCATCTTTTTAGTCTATTTTTAAATAACCTCCCCCAGTCATGCCCGGAACGTCTCATTCTCTATGCCGATGATGTCGTCATCCTTGCCACCCAGAAGGACCCACCATCCCTACAGAACAAACTCCAACTCGGCTTCACCTCCGTGGAGAACTGGTTCAGCAAACACAAACTCATCCTTAACTACAAAAAACAAAAACAAATCCATGCTCTTCTGTAACTCCCACAACAGGAACAGGCAACATCCACTAACCATTACAAACCACCTTGGAGTAACCATTGAAGAGGTTCACTCCTTTAAATATCTGGGGATCACTCTGGACAATAACCTGGCCTATGGAGCCCACATTGACTACGTAGCCAAGGAGGCTAACCTGCGACTAGGCCTCCTCTATAGATACAGAAACATAGACTTTGACGGCAGACAAGGACCACTTGGCCCACCCAGTCTGCCCATTTCCCTACCTATTGGATAAGCTGCAGATTCTAGTTAACCAACAGCCTACTTCCTGCAACCCCCCACTATAATTGCCTTATGTCTGTCTCATGCATGTTTGAATTCCCCCACTGTTTTAGACCCCTGAAGCTCTAAGGTTCGCTGTCCAAAGCTCTGTAGTCTCTGTTATCGATTATGGTCTAATTATTTATGGCTCTGCCACCTCACCTCAACAGCCCTCAGGCACATCTCAACTGCCCTAAACAGTCTGTCGTCTTCTAACTGGCACCCACCACCTAACCCACACACCTGTGACCTCTATGCCCAATCTGGTTGGCTACAACTATCAAACCGTATAAAATACCACACCTGCGTCATGGCCAAGAAGATAACCTTGGGTCTTGCCCCCCCCCCGGTGTCCTAGCTCTCCTCAGTCCATATAGTAACCCCCGCCACACAAGGGATCTGATTTTCAACTCCTGCTGACCCCCCGCCGCAAAACATCTATGGGTCAACGCTCGTTTGCCTACAGAGCACCAAACTGGTTAAATAATCTCAATAATGAAATCTCCTCCATCACCGTGCTTGGCCCTTTCAAATCCAAGCTCCGCCACTCGCTCTCTGCATCCAGTACCTTCGACTGCCACACCTAGACAGCAACCCTTGCAACTCTCTCCATACTGCCTAACCGCCCAATCTAGCACTTTACCACTCCGTCCCTGACTTCCTCCTCCCCTCGTCTCCCTAACCCCCTACCTCCCCCCTCTGCACTTCTCCATGTTTCTGCGACAATGCCTCTGGCAGTTCATATCCCCCCTCCGTCCTACCCTTGTCTTGTAATGTTATAGCACCCCCTCTTTTTTGCCCTAGACCTGTGTTTACTGATATCACCTGGAATCTGTTTATCGATGACTTTATCCGGTGTACACCTCCCTTTAATTGTGTATCTGCTGTTTTACCTTGCATAACCATGTATGATGTAGCAAACCCACCCTTTTTCGCCCTTGACCAATGTATAGCAGTACTGTTTGCCTCTTCCCCTATTCGTTGTTGTGTAAACGACATTATCCTGTGTATTCTGCCTTCAGATTGCTGTATTTCTGTATTATCTTGCACTGCCTCTATTTGCTGTACTGTTCTCAAACTGACGTGGAACCTTTGTAAAACAGCCTTTGGCTCAAAGGTATTCGTAATCCTAGAACTAAATAAATAAATAAATCTCGAAATTGGGGAGGTTTACACCACCTTGAGCCGTTGAAAGTTGAAGTATAGAGAAGCGAACCCTCGGCCTCTGGCCTCCCCATAAAAAATTTGAAATTAAGTCTAGTCCATGATTTAAAATAATAGCTCGGTGGGAAAACTGGGATATTCTGAAATAAATATAACAGACGTAGGAGGATGTTCATCCTTATTGTATCTATGCATTGAAAAAATACGAGATATAATTGCCCCCACCTAGTCAGGAGGTAGGATATTTTGATTGCTGAAGATGCCTGCTGTCGTATTACAGAGAACAGTACTTTCCCTTTCACTGGGGCTGGAAACATGCAACCTGGATTTAGACAGTGGAGAAATTAAAATTCCGTACTTACCATAATTCTTGTTCTAAGAATATCTTCACTGTTGATTCACATTAGTGGGTCTGAGCTGGAGGCACTAGGATCCCACGAGGAGCCAGAACTTTTCAGAGGGCTGGTGCCACGACAGGCAGCGTGCATGCGCAACGTCAGGTGAAAGTGTACACGGCCACTGGTTTACCACGGAGTTAGCCCCCAACCACCTCAGTATCTCTTTTACTGAGTAGATGAGCAGCATAACCAAACAAGAACCTGTGCACTTATCCTAAGGGCATAAGAGAGCTCTTGTGGCTCATGTAAAGGGGGCACATAATCCAGTAAGTGTCTTCACAGCCCAACCAAGCATAACGGAGTGAAGACCAACACAACTCTTTCCAGTTCTGATAAAAAATCTTCGAAGTAATCAATGTAAAGAGGTGATATTAAGGTTTTATCAGGAGTTAAGTGTAGAGCTGGTAAAGTTTGCTGCCTCTCCCAGCTGGGGCTCAACAGCGCCCCCAAAAAAGAATCATGCTTACGTTGATTCCACTAGTGAGTCATACCAAGCTCAGAAAAGGTCCCCCGACTAGGGAGGCTGGAGCGCAGGGCTTATTCAGGATAGTAATCCATTCAGAACTGTCCTGCTAAAAGTGGCATGCTGCCTGGCATGGACATCCAAGAGCACTGTAGCTTAGATTCCTATCCGTCAGCTCAGCGACTATGGGGCTGAATTAAGTCTCTCCACTGCTTTCTGTCTTGCACCAGCTCCACAGCTCAGTTCATCTTTAATCCTTTCTGCTGCAGGTCTTTACTGAAGGTATCTATCCAGTGTAATTGGGGTCTTCCCCTAGGCTTTATTCCATGTACTTCTGTATGCACTGCCATTCTCGAACCATCACAATCATCTTTCTTAAATCTTCTGCAGCAGTCTCGTTTCCTGTCAAAGCCACATTCTTTTTATTTCATTCTTTATTTTCTGCTTTCTTGAGACACCCAGTATTCCCCTTAGCCAACTCATTTCGGCACTCAGTATTTTAAGTTCATCAGTTTTCCTCATGCTCCAGCATTCTGACCCATATAACAGTACCAGAACGACAGTTGTCTCATACACTCCCGATTTTTGTTTTTGTCATGATGTCTTTAGCCTTCCATATCTTGTGAAGTTTTCTGAAAGCAGTAGCAGCTAGTCTGATTCTTCTTTTTATGTCATCCTTACATTTTCCATTCTTCGATACGAAGCCTCCAAGGTACACAGATTTTTCCACTTGTTCTAGTTTTTTTATCTCCTACTTTGATCAGTATCTTCGGACTGTCATAATTTTTGTCTTCTCCGTGTTGATGTTTAGTCCAACCTTTCTGCTTTCTTGATCTACCTTGTCAGTTATTCTCTACAGATCCTCTTTGGACACTGCTATAAGGTCAATATCATCTTATTTCCTTAATGCAGAAAAAAATGCCACCTCCATGGAGCAGACACAACACCTTTCACTGAGGAAAGAGTCCAGTAAGAACTCAAGAAATTAAAAGTTGACAAGGCGATGGGTCCAGATAAAATACACGCAAGGATAAAACTGGCAGCCCCACTGGCAGTTATTCAACAAATCCCTGGAGTGTGGAAAGGTCCCAGAGGACTGGAAAAGGGCTACAGTGGTGCCCCTTCACAAAAGTGGCAGTAGAGAGGAGGCAGGAAACTATTGCCTAGTCAGTCTCACCTCGGTAGTAGGGAAACTAATGTTATCCCTACTAAAGGAAAGATTAGTAGCTTTTCTGGAGGAGAGTGGACAGCAGGACCTGAAGCAACATGGCTTCACAGTGGGAAGATCCTGCCAGACTAACCTAATCGACTTCTTTGACTGGGTAACAAGAACCCTAGACCAAGAAGGTGCGGTTGACATGGTATACCTGGATTTCAGCAAGGCCTTTGATTCTGTCCCACACAGGAGGCTTATAGACAAACCAGAAAATATGGGACTTCTGGTGACATCACCGCCTAGGATGCAGCCTTGAAGAGAGAGCTCAGCAAAACGGGACAAACAGCTCCTACAAACAGCTTTTAAAAATCCAAAATCCTCTTAAAAAACAATAGCCAGGAGCGCAGAAAATTAATGGGAGGAAGGAGGAAAAAAACAAAAATAGAGAAGACTGTGGATGCGGACAGATTGCTGCAACAAACTACTGTGAGTCCGACCCCCGCAGCAAGCATGGCGGCCCAGTCAACAGCTCAAATACAACCGAGCAATGCGGACATACTCTCCGAACTAACAGACTTCAGAAGAGAAGTAAGACTTTAAAGACCAACTTAAAACCGAAATCACTCAGATGGGGCAAAGAGTTACATCTAGAAGCCAGCAATCAAATACTGACACCCAAACAGACCGTCTCGAACATATGGTACTTCATCTTATGGAAGGTAATCAGCTCCTAGCAACAAACTGTGATGATCTGGAAAATAGATCAAGAAGATATAACCTAAGGATAACCGGAGTACCTGAGGAGAAGGAGGAAGGGAGAGACATGACGGCATTCCTGGACACATTTCTGAGAGAGATACTGCAGCTGGACCCGGCCTTCCAGCTCGATATTGAGCAGGCACATCGAGTCTTGCAACCGAAGCACCAGAACGCAAACCATAGACCTCGAGCAATAATTTTCAAACTTCTGAGCTATCAAATAAAACAGAAGCTGCTTACCAGGGCATGGCGAATGAAGGAGCTGAAGTATAAAGGTCAGAGAATTTACTTTGATAATGATTATTCAACTTTAGTGGCAGTGAAAAGACGAGTGTATGCACCACTACTGAGAAACTTAAAGGCACATCAACTCAGATTTTCAACGCCATACCCAGCGCATTGAGATTAAGCCACATGTGAGGGTCAATGGGGAAGGGGTGCAACCTCTTGTACAGAATTGAATGCGCAGCAGGGAAGTAAGGTTTTCGCTATGCCACATTTAAAAGTTCCCAGCCCTTTGAGAAAGCAGTAATCTTAATAAATAAGATATCCTACAGGGAGATAAGAGGGTCAAAAGATGAACAGACATAAGAGTGCCTAAGCAGGTTGCACAAATGAAATAGTTGCAAGGTCCATAAAGCCTTCCATCTTTTCCTCCACTCCAAGCGGTGCGCCTACTCGATCCCGTCACTACCTACTGGAGGTATGGCGATGGGGGCCTCAGGAATAGCCAGGGATTTACCCCCAAGGGAGTCACCAGCAACCCCAACACAGGAGAGTACCTTAAAAACTCTCAACATAGAAAGTCTTTGAATATCAATATAAAGGAGAAATTAAAAGATAAGAAGCAAAATGTTACTGGGTATGCATGCAGGTTGTTAAACCTACAGCTTCAATTATGTATAGTACAGAAATTATTACAGCCATGTTGGCAAAAAGTTTTGTATGGTGATTTGAACGGGAGACGTTTGATTACGTTCCCTAGTTTCATGGAGTTAGATTTTGTTGAAAGTAACCAGGGTAGGCAAAATAAGCTGGACAATATAAAGAATACAACACACGAGGACACACATCAGGAAAGACAAAGTAAGTGTACCAGAGCTAAGGGAAATGGAAACAGATCAGAAATGACCCCCCTCTTCTAATTACAACAATGGATAAATGGATAGCTGCCTCTAGCTCCTGCGACTGTCCCTCATAATCTGATCTCCCTCCTAGCACTTCTACTCCTACCCCTTCTCTATCTCTTCCTACAGCCTCCCTTCCCCTCCTGTTTTTGCTCCCTACCCCCAAGCACTTTTTGAGGCCTGACAAATGCCCACAGCTGCACCACTCTTTTTGTGTCCATTCCAAGCCTCAGCTACCTCTGGCTACCCTGCCCCCTGTACTCACTTTCTCTTAATGTAATGTATTTCAGTTGCTTAAAAATGTCTATGCACTATTTCTGCATTGTTACTCAACTCTATGTAATGTTTGTATTGTACTTCAATTGACGTGGAACTTTGTAAAAGAGCCTTGGCTCAAAGGTACTTGTAATCCTAGACTCTAAATAAATAAATAAAATAAAACACTAGTTATCTAGCTAAATATCAATGGGATACATAGCCCATCAAGCACTCACGTTTACAGCATTACCTTAAACTGCAAAACCCTGAAATAGTACTCCTATAGGAGATGCATTTATCCGCAGTGGAGCATAAAAAACTACATAATACCAGATTTAGATTAGTAGCAGACTCAGCTCATACATCAGATCGCTGTAGGGGGTAGCAGTCTTAATGTCTAGGCAGCTGCCCTTTGAAGCTACTGACCAGGTGATCGATGAAGGAAGGTCTGTAATAGTGGTGGGCCAGCTGTATACACGCAAAATCACCCTAGCCTCGCTGTATCTGCCACCAGGGACTCGAGCTCCAACAGCCCAGAAATTTTTTACGCAGTTGGTTTCAAAAATGCAAGGTCAGCTTATAATAGGCGGAGACCTAAATGTCACCCTACAACCTCAACTAGATGTATCGAGACCTCTCCCACATCGCACCAACCCTCTACAAAAATGTATAAAACAAAATATTAAAAGTCTGGGATTGATAGATGTGTGGAGAAACTGCTTCCCAAAGAGTAAGGAATATACACACAAATCTGCACATTCGAACACAGCCTCAAGAATGGACTACATGTTCACAGGGCTGGACCACCTGGATGCTGTAGCAGACGTGTGGCATGGTACCACCTTACTGTCAGACCACGCTCCAGTACATGTAAAATTTGAGCTGGGGGAATAGAGACAGAACACCCAATGGAGGTTTAATGTCCTTCATCTGAGAGACCCTCAGTTTAAAACACTTATGGGAGAAATAATTCCCAGGGTAATACTACAAAACACACACCCAGACACTTCGGCCCCAATCCTATGGGACACAGTGAAAACCGTAGTACAGGGCGAGATAATTAAATACAGCGCCAAGAAAAGAGCAAGACCAGAACTGGAGTGAATTACAAATAGAATTAAAGAACTTACAAACACAAGAATCCTGAAACGACCTGGAGGTTCGAAACCGAATCAAATTAACTAAACAAAAGTTACAAAAGCTGCTGGACCATAAAATAGAACAGCAGCTTTTGTACATGAAATGGGAACAACATGCAGGAGGCCTGAAAGGATCCAGAAAGTTAGCCAGAAAGATACGGGAAAAGAAAGTTAGCACATTTAAAACCAACATGGTACACCCGGATACAGGAAAATTACACACCTATCCAAAAGAAATCAGACGGATATTAGCACAAACTACAAAAACCTGTACTCAGAAAATAACTCACCACAGCTAGAGCAGATAAACCAGTATCTAGACTGAACTGAGTTACCCAAACTACAGGAGGGGCAGGCGAACGCCCTGCTTGCTCCAATCACAACAGAAGGGATGAAGCAGGTGTTAAGAAGGGCAAAAACTCAAAAGGCTCTAGGCCCAGATGGCTACCCGGCAGAATTCTATAGACAGTTTAAAAAACTGTTGTTCCCACCCCTGCTCCTGGCCTATCGGGCAGTGCAGGAAGAAGACCCCCCCCACACACCTTGGAGATATGCAACTATAGCAGCCATCCCCAAACCTCAAAAGGACCTAACACAACCAGGATCATACAGACCCATCTCAATGTTAAATTTTGACTGAAAAATGTTCTTGTCAACAATGGCACATAGACTGGAGGGGCTCCTTCCTGCGCTGATTAACCCAGACTGAGTGGGCTTTATAAAAACCAGGCAAGCCCAGGATGCAGTAAGAAGAACATACATACCGATGGAACACACACAAAAAATTGGGGTGCCAATGGTCTTACTGGGGTTGGATGCGGAAAAGGCTTTCGACAGGGTCACCTGGAAATTTCTCTGGGTGGCCCTGTCGAAATTTGGCATACCAGAAGCCTTAATTACGCAATTTAAACAGATAAATATATACGGATCCCGGGGCTCATGTAAGGGTAAACGGATCTTTATCAGAACTGATCTCTAAATAGGGTACCCGTCAAGATGCCCAATGTCCTCTCCTCTTTACACTATATCTGGAACCGTTAGCAGTGGCCATAAGGGCACACCCAGAAATTAAAGGAATACAGCAGGGAGGGAGACAAAACAAAATCTCAGTGTTTGCCGATGATATTTTACTTTCACTGACTGACCCGGAGCGATCCATACCGAAGGTCTGGCAACAACTAAAAGCATTTGGAGGGCATAAGGAACTGACATGGTACGCTATGGTTATGTTTGTGATAAATGTTATGTCTGATATTGTCTGTAGTTGGAAAATTCAATAAAAGTTGAAACAAAAAAAAAGCATTTGGAACAGTAGCAGGCTACAAGATAAATGAACAAAAAACGGAAGTTCTGACTCTCCAATATACCCCCACAAAAGAGATGAAAGAAACGTTCCCCTTCAGATGGTCCAAATTTGCGATACGATACTTGGGAATTAAATTAGCCAAAAAACTAGAAGTAACAGATATCCTTAACTATGAACCCCTGACCAAACAAATAACAGAAGATCTCTCAAGATGGTCCAAACTGCCCTAAAGCTTCATGAACAGAATAGATGTTATAAAACAAAATATCGCTGCCACGGATTCTATTCCGCCTACAAACACTTCCAATACCCCCCAGAAAGGATGCATTACCAAACCTGGAACAGAATAACCTCCAGATTTATTTGGCAAGAAAAATCCCCAAGGATCAGAATGATGATCCTCCAACTCCCTAGAGAGGCGGGGGGAGTCAGTTTACCAAACTTTGAACAGTATGCTCTAGCCACACAAGTAAGGACTGTATTTCAGTGGTTAGACCCACAAAACGAAGATCCTTGGAAAATGATAGAGAAAGATAACAACCAGAATAGGGACCTAATAGATGTAGTTCTGGGGAGCCCATCCACAGAGACAGAGTTACAAGAATTACCACATTCCCCCAAATCCACAGTTAAAAGATGGTTCAGAGTGATAGAGAAGTACCTCTCAAATCATGAAACCGTATTCATTAAAACACTAAAAGAAAATCCACAATTACCCCCAAATAGGATGGGACTCAGCACTGTTCACAAATCGCAAAAGCACGGGGTCCGTTTTATCTCACAGTTAGTGGGCCCTACTGGACTACGGGCCTTTGTCACACTACAAGAAAGACACAGACTACCGCAGGCCATGCTGTATAGCTATATTCAAATTAAGAGATACCTTCAACCCCTCAAGGAAGGGCTTGCAGAGATTGCAGGGAACCCGTCCACAATCATAACATTAATAACAGATCACTTGAAGGGGAAGCACACAGACCATTTAATTAGTAGGGTATATAAAGCACTAAGAGAGACCCCACATGACTCAAAAGAACAAATAAGGAGGTGGGAAGCCGACCTAAAGGTAGAAATTACCAACACAGCATGGCTGGCTATGGCTCTTGCAGCATACAAAGTCTCCAGTTTCACTTATTGGAGGGAATTCACATGGAAATTATAAACTCGGTTCTTCCGCACCCCATCCATAGTGGCAAAATTTCAGGAGGAAGGGGCTGGGGAGTGTTGGGAGAGGCTGCGGGCATAAACCAGCGGTGCAGGCACACATACTGTGGGCATGCGGCCTGCTCACCCAATATTGGGAAGCAGTAGTGCAGGAAATTATAGCTATATACAAGTGTCCAGAATTACTTAGCCCACAATATATCCTCACCTTCACACCTCTCAACAGAATACAGTTAGTAAACTGCTTTACAAACAGACATCTACATTAATTCTGGCAGCACTGAAGGTAGTGACACGTCTGTCCCAACAAAAGAATCATTTGAGAAAATGAATTTAACCTGCTCTAGATTGTACATAGTTGTTTTTAGTTAAAAGAGATTATAAGAAAGTGAATTAAAGACAGAAATGAAAATATAGAGCAAATGAAAAGGATATAATGTTAAATGGAATGGAAATAGTAACACAGAAGATGATATGTATACAAGCTAGTATTGTGATGGATTGAATGTAAATGAAAGTTTATCATGTTTTATTTTGAATAAAAATGAATATTACACAAAAAAGTAGAAAATACAGGCGTAGGGCAAAAACTGTAAACTGAGTCCAGAACTGGTTAGACGGAAGGACCCAGAGAGTACTGGTAAATGGCACTCTATCAGAGGAGAGTACAGTGGCAACTGGAGTTCCTCAGAGCTCAGTACTTGGTCCAATCCTTTTCAATATATTCATCGGAGATATAGCTGTCAATCTAAATGGGAAGGTGTGCCTCTTTGCAGACGACACCAAGCTTTGCAATAGAGCAGACATGGTTAATGGAGCTCAAGGCATGGAGCAAGACGTCAGAAAATTGGAGGAATGGTCAGATCATTGGCAGTTGAATTTCAATGCCAAGAAATGTAAGGTTATGCACCTGGGAAGATGTAACTTAGGGAAGAAATACTTTCTAAATGGGGAGCAGTTGGCAGTAACAGAACATGAGTGAGATCATAGAGTTATTATCGCCAACGACTTAAATGCAGGCAAACAATTTCAGAAAGCTGTACAAAAGGCCAGCAGCATCATGGGTTGCATAGGGAGGGGGCATTACCAGTAGAAAAAGGGAGGTGATTATGCCACTGCTATGGGACCTGGTGAGGCCTCACCTGGGTACTGTGTCCAGTTCTGGAGGCCTCACCTAAGGAAGGACACAGATAAGAGTCCATAGAGAAGGGCAACCAAAATGGTACATAGACCACATCATGAGTCATATGATATAAGGCTTAAACATCTAAACATGTACTACCTGGAGCAAAGAAGAGATAGTGTGACATGACAGAGACCTTCAAATACCTGAAGGGTAAAAACAAGGTGCAAGCACAGGATATCCTTCAGGTAGGTAACTGCACATGGACCAGGGGTCACAACATGCGCCGAAGTGGGGTAGGTTCAGGAGCATTCGCAGAAAGTTTTTCTTTACAGATCGTGGAACCCTGTAATCGCCTCCCTGCAGGGGTGGTCAACTCAAAACTGCTGGGGAATTCAAGCTGTCATGGGACAGACAGACAGTGTGGGAAATGTCATGTAGCAGCCTAAATGGGGGGGGGGGTTGTAAACATGGGCAGACTAGATGGTCCATATGGACTCTACCTGCTGACACATTCTACAGTTAGTTGATTAAAGCTGAATCCAAAAATGATACTAATGGGCTCCTCTTACCTCAAGTCATCTGTTAAGGACAGCCTGGGTTTGACAAGATTAATCTAAAGTAGGCCAGTAGTATGCAACCTGGAGTCACCCTTAATGATGACCTTGCTACAGGCTTTGTCACTTCACATCCGAACTACTGAAATGCACTTTACAGCACAGCTGCCATCACTGACACTTGGGCCACCTAATACCAGGACTGGGATCTGGTGATCCCAGGGTACAGGATATACCGTAGGGATAGAGAAAAAAGGAAAGGGGAGGGTGGCAATTTATGTGGAGGGATAAGGTATACCACGGAGGAAGGTGAGGAGGGTCAACGGAGGCATTATGGCTACAATACCAAGATTCAAGGAACAGGTCACTTAGGATGGGGTGGTGTATCTGCCACCATCTCAGGCAGAGGAACTGGACTGGAAACTAGCAGAGCAGATAAGGAGGGTCAGTGGGAAGGGTAACATCATGATTGTGGGAGACTTCAATCTGCCAGGAGTGGATTGGGGCACCACAGCTATCTCTAGTGCAAAGGACCAGGTCCTCCTTGAGGTCTTCCAGGACAGTTTCTTGGTAAAGATGGTAAACGAACCAACCAGGTTAGGCAACACTCTGGACCTAGTGCTGTCTAATGGGGAGTTTGTCAGAGAGCTGGGGGTGGAGGATCTGCTGGCAGGGAGTGATCACACAAAGTATGGTTCTCATTCTCAGTGGGTAAGGAGGCTAGAGGAACAGGGACCAAGGTGTTGGACTTTAGGTGGGCTGACTTTGGGAAGATGGGGGAATTAGTGGCTGGGCTCCTAACCAAAATCCACCCACACATGGATGCTAACCAGAAATGGGAGGTTATCAAGCAAGGGCTCACGGAGCCCACTAGATCCTGTACCAAGTCACAAAGCAGAAAAGCTAGGGCCAGGAAACCAAGTTGGTCAAGCGGTGAGGTGTTGGATAAGGTGAGAGAAAAAAGGGCAGCCTACAGGTGATTTAAGAGAACCAGGCAGGAGGAGGACAGGGAGGACTACTTGAGGAAATCAAGGGAGGTGACCAGAGCAGTCATGGCAACCAAGGCTTCCAGAGAGCTTCGGCTGGCACAGTGCATCAGGGATGGGGAGAAGGACTTCCTTCAGGTATGTAAGGGAGAGAAGAATCTGCAAAGATAAGATCAGATAGTAAGGATCAAGAAGGATTGGGGGATAGGCAGAAAAGGAGCAGAGCAGGAGGAAGCCCTAAATGAATACTTCTGTTCTGCATTTACTAAGGAGAAGGATGGGTCACTGCCCCAGGGGTTAGGGAGGGTAGGCACGGGGGAGAGAAGGTGACATATCAGGTAATCACAGCAGACAGGGTGCTAGAAGGGTTAAGGGCACTAAAGGTGGATAAGACATCAGCACCAGACGGCATACATCTCTAGGTACTGAAGGAATTGGCGGAGGTCCTGGCAAAGCCTCTAGCAGATTTGTTCAACACTTCTCTGGAAACGGGACATACCACACGACTGGAGGATAGCGCACGTGTTGCCCCTGCACAAAAGCGGACCTAAGGATGAGCCAGACAACTATAGACCAGTAAGCCTCATATCCATTTAGGAAAGTTAATGGAGACAATCTTGAAGGAGAGGTTGGTAACCTTTCTGGAAGGTAATGGACTCCAGGACGCAAAGCAACATGGGTTTGTCTCAAGCAGATCCTGCCAGACAAACCTGGTTGAATATTATGACTGGGTGACTAAAGAACTGGACAAGGGCCATGCGTTAGATGTCCTGTATCTGGATTTCAGCAAGGCATTTGATTCAGTGACATATGGGAGGCGGTTAGTAAGGAAGGACATGAGGGAGTAGGGAAAAAGATGGTGAACTGGATCAGGAACTGGCTGCAGGGAGGCAACAGAGGGTAGTGGTGGTGGGAGGGGCAAGACTCTCATCTCAAGGGCTGTTACAAGCGGGGATGCTGAGGCTCAATATTGGGCCGGTGTTTGGCATATTCATCACTGACATCTCACATGGCACTAGGAACAAGATTAGCCTTTTGCAGATGACACCAATATCGGTGCAGTGGTGGATGACACAGAAGGGTGACTAGGGCTGTAGGATGATCTGGCTAAACTCAAGGATCGGTCAGCTGTATGGCAGCTGGGGTTCAATGCGAGGAAGTGCAAAGTCATGCACTTCAGAACAAGGAACCCGAGGAGGAGTTATCAGTTGGAGGGGGGAGCAGATAGCCACTACGGAGGAGGAGAAAGATCTTGGGGAAACGATAACAGGGCAAATGAACCACTTAGCACAGTGCAGAAAAGCAGCAGCTAAGGCCAGCAAGATGCTGGGGTGTACTGCTAGGGGTATTACTTCCAGGAGGGGGGAGGTGATCTTGCCCCTGTACAGGTCATTGGTGAGACCACATCTGGAGTACTGCGTGCAGTACTGGCGCCCATATTTGAGGAAGAATATTAGAATACTGGAGGTGGTCCGGCACAGGCCAACAAGGATGATCCAGGGATTGGAAAACAAACCCTACAAGGGGAGGCTGAGGGAACTGAATATGTACTTTCTGGAGGAGAGGAGGGAATGGGGGGATATGATTGAGACCTTTAAATACATGAAGGGTATAAACAAGGCTGATATGGAGGGAATTTTTAAGTTGAGGGGAGGGAGGGACACGAGGGGAAATGGGCTGAGATTGAAGGGAGGGAGATTCAGGAGAGAAATGAGGAGGCACTATTTCACGGAAAGGGTGGTGTCTACGTGGAACACGCTGCCCGAGGACGTGCTGTCCTGTAAGACGATGGGAGGTTTTAAGAGGATGGGATAAAATGAGGGAGGGTCACCTTGAGAGGGGTGTAGAGGGAGGAGCAGCCGTAAGGTAATGGATTGCTAGATGCACAAT
The DNA here is from genome assembly GCA_016271365.2 of Neoceratodus forsteri. Taxonomy (NCBI): domain Eukaryota; kingdom Metazoa; phylum Chordata; order Ceratodontiformes; family Ceratodontidae; genus Neoceratodus; species Neoceratodus forsteri. Next base: position 263,136,296 of record CM057451.1, on the reverse strand, counting down.
CCAGCAGACTTGATAAGACTGTATGAGAAAAGGACGCTCTGCACTCTTACCGCAATAATTCACCAGAAAATAAAAAGTGTTGAAAAAAAAATAACAAATATATTACTGCAGCAAGGTGCCTAGGACAAGCAATACCCTACATCCCTAGTGCTTCGGTCCAACACAAGGCCTTCCTGAGGGGGCGGGTCTCCAGAATAGTGAACAACTCCTGTTTTATAGTACATATTTAAAGACCTATACACCTCAAGTGGAATATATCACCTATTTGCAGCAGTAATAAATGTGTTACTTTTTCAACACTTTTTATCTCCTGGTGAATTATTGTGGTAAGAGTGCAGAACATCTTTTTCTTGTTGTTTATTGTGGGCTACCAACCCCTGCTCTGCATCAAGAATTTCTCCTGAGTGCACCTGAGTTTTCGAAAGCTGAAGATCGTATGACCTGTATCTGCTGACAATTTCGTATGCTCGTATAATATCCTGCTGGGACTCGGAGCCGTCACCTGAAACATCTGCATAATGCAGTGGCATGTTAGGTGACTGCTACAAAGACGACACAGCACATAACCCTGTGGTCCCACCTCTGCACTAGTTTCCTGTCCGGTGGTGAATCATAATTCAGGTTTTGTTGCCAGTTTTTAATGCCCTCAGTGAGTTGGGACTCTGTACCTCAGCGACATGCTGACCACCTTCAGGGATACTAGGAATTTGGGTTCCACACTCAGAAACTCCTGCCTGACCCCATGTTAAAGCTTAAATCAGCAGAGGACAAAGCCTTCTGTCTGGCAGAGCCAAGGCTGTGAAATGCTTTCTTTTTTAATGTCTGCTCTGCACCCTCAGTGAATTGTTTTAAACCCATTTTAAAACATAATTTTAAACAGGTGCTTTTTGAGTGATGATAACCATGCTACAATATTAATGCTGCACAATGGCTATATTTAATCTGTGCTATTTAAAAGAAGTTTTTATGTCTCGTGGTTATTCTAGAATTATGCTTAAAGATCAAATGCACATATTTCATAAAAAGCTTGAATTCCCCTGAATTCACATTCCTGTGTCGTGATTAATGTTTCCTGAAAATATCATGCTGTTTAGTTTTGTGGTTTTCTTTAAATCAGCATCTGTTAATGTACTCTGTAGTAACTGAAAACAGTGAAGAAACACTGAAGATGTTTCTGTCCCTGTCAGTGAGCAATGACATCATACTTGTCCAGCCTGCTGCTTCAGCAATTAAGCCCGACTGACTAAACCGGCTGTTGCAGTTCCAAGTTAAAGCAGTCTGTACAGCTAATTGTTAGATTTGCTTAAAATCATTCTGTTCTCATAAACAGTTGATCATTTGGGGTTCAGTGCTGAACTGAAGTAGTATGAATGAATGTCTGTGAGAAATTACCTTGTCTGTATCACAGATGTCAGTTCGCTGTCATCAAAACTATGCATTCCATTCTGGCTATATAACACAGGGTTATTTAATGGATATAAAATAAATCTACATTTCATTAATTCATAGAAGCAGTGTGTCTTTGATGCAACCTCAGTAAATATGTTCATGTGATAATGTTGTTTTCATGACAGACTGACAAACCTGTGTCTGCCACACTCTGCTATTTCAGGAAAATGTACTGTATGAACTCATAAAATTCAGTTCTTTGAGGGTTTCTGTGTCAAAATATATCATGTATGTGTATAACTAGAAATACTACATGGCATCCTAATGCCCCCGTCTCCTGCCTGACAGCTGAGGCAGCAGTTCTCTGCTTCCCCCTTTCCTCTGCCCCAAAAGCCCCTTCTCCTGCCCGCATATGAGGCTGCTGCAACCCGCTGCCCACTGTCTTCTCCACAGTCAGGGATGCTGCACCATGCTGCCTCCTGCACAAACAGTTTAGGCTGCTACACCATGCTACCCTTTGTCTCCCACCCTACAACACAAGATGAAAGTATTTTTGGTTTTTTCTATAGGGTAGTTTTGGGCAGTGTACCAAAGGATCTGACTGTAGTGGCAGGGAGCAGCATGGTGCAACAACGTTAACTGTGGGGGCAAGAGGCTCTATGGTGCAGCAGGGTACTGTGGTGTCAGGGGACAGAGGACAGCATGGTGCAGAAACCTTGACTGTGGTGCAGTATATAGTGGGGAATCAAGGTACAGTACCCCTCACTGTATGACGGGGTGCACGTGGTTCAGCAGCCCTGCGCATTTGAGGCAACAGAAGTGGGTAGCAGGGTGCAGCAAAAGCCCCACCTTTGGTGGCCTGAGGCAGCATGGTACAGCAGCCCAAACTGTGAAGGTAGAGGCCCTGGGACTCTAGGGCTTAGCAGAGCACAGCAGCCCTGTCTGAGGAGAGAGGAAAAGGGCGCAACAGTGTACATTGGCCCTGACCGTGGGGGTGGGGGACACAGGGAATCGGGTGCAGCAGCCTCAACTGAGAGGCAGGAGACAGGGGCATCAGGATGCTATATAGTATTTCTAGTTATACACATACATGATGTATTTTCACACAGAATCCCACAAAGAACTGAATTTTATGAGTTCATACAGTACCTATTCCTGAAATAGCAGAGTGTGGCAGACACGTTTGTCAATCTGACATAAAAACAAAATTGTTCTCACATGAACCTATTTATTGAGGCTACATCAAAGACACACTGCTTCTATGAATTAACGGAATGCAGATTTATTTTATATCCATTAAACAACCCTGTGTTATGTAGCCAGAACAGAATGTAGAGTTTTGATGACAGCAAACTGACATCTGTGATACAGACAAGGTAATTCTCACATACATTCATTCATACCACTTCAGTTCAGTTCAGTACTGAACCCCAACTGATCAACTTTTTATGAGAACAGAAATATAGCTTTTCAGCATATCTCTCTAAACACAAGCCATATGGGTTAGTAACAAACTGTGAGTGAAAACAATTAGCTTCACAGACTGCTCTAACTAAGAACTACAACAGTTTTAGTCAATAAGGGATTTATTTTCTGAAGCAGCAGGCTGAATAAGTGTGATGTCATTGCTTACTGACAAGGACAGAAACATCTTCACTGTTTCTTCAGTTTTCAGTTACTGCAGAGCACATTAACAGATGCTGATTTAAAGAAAACCAAAAAACCAAATAGAATGACATTTTCAGGAAACACTAAATCATGACACAGGACATGAATTCAAGATTTTTATGAAATATGTGTGCATTTGATCTAATGCTCGTACAGTACCTTGACCATAAGAAAGGCACTTGAAATCTAACCCGTTTATTTACTGTAGATCTTGTATGTCCACATACAGTACTTTTGTTTATTTAGGATACGTATCATCAGCATACCTTGAAACAGCTCTCCTCTTGTATATTCACGTACCTTATAACCGCTCTCTCCTTCTATTTTCCTTGACGCATTCTCCAGAGCTATGGCAGCTGCTTCATTATCCACATAGAAAATGGCCCTTCCTCGCTAATAGTGGAACTGGAATTAAGAGAACAATATATCACTCACTCAAAATATAACTTTCGAGAGGCACAGAATTCAATAATTTACGTTTTCCTTTTTGGGGAACACACTTAGGTCTTGTAATTTATTTACTGATGTTTCTACCAGACCATTACAAACTTAAAAGAAAACAAATAAACAGGCTACTCACTTGTAACAGTAGTTCTAGGAGTGGTATATGATGTTCATCCACACTTTCCAGCAGTGCCTTCCCTTTAAGACTCGGCTTGGAACATCTTCAAGTTGGCTGCTCCCACCCACACGGGTGGTAACCCCAATCCCACCCGGACGCCAGACCTTGCCCACTGGAAGCAGCTGTGTGCACCAAAGCCAGGGGAGGTCTGGTGGGTCCTCATGGATGAACATCATATACCACTCCTAGAACTACTGTTAAAGGTCAGTAACCTGTTTTTCTAGGGACGTGGATATGATGTTCTAGGCCACACTTTCTGACAGACTCCTAGCAGTTCTCCGGGAGGAGGGAGACAAGGCACACACCCCCTACTTTGGAACACAGATTGGGGAACTGAGGCCCCAAAACCAGCATCTCAGTGTGACTCAAGGTCGATGTGGTAATGGGAAATGAAGGTGTGTGCTGACCTCCAGGTAGCAGCCCTTCAGATTTCCCGGATAGGAATGTCCCTGGAAGCAGCCACCGAGGCAGCGGTATGACAGGTAGAATGAGCCCTTAGCCCTCCGGGAAGCTCCCTACCCACCAACCTATAGCAGAGGTCGATGCAGGATACAATCCACCTATCAACCGTCCAGTTGGCTTCCGGTCTGCCAGGTGCAGTGTCAGCATAGGTGACAAACAGTTGGCAAACCCTCCCTGAGCTCCAGCCATGCGCCTTTGTAATAAGCAACCGCTTGCCTCAGGTCCAGAGTATGGAGCTGTGCTCAGCCTCCAAGGTGCGATTAGTAAAGTACACCAGGAGATTAATCACCTGGTTAAGGTGAAAACTGGACACAACCTTCGTGAGGAACTTCGTACTAGAGAGAACTGTGCCCTTGTGGAAGACAAGGTAAGGAGACTCCACCCGGAGTGCCTGTAGCTCACTGATCCTTCTGGCTGACATGATAGCCACCAAGAAGGCAGTCTTCCATGACAGGTGAGACATATCACACCTGGGCACTAGTTCAAATGGCTTGCCCACAAGCTTTGCCAAAGTCAACAGCAAATGCCAAGGTGATGGTGGTTCACACACCGAAGGGGAAATGTGTTCAAGGCCTTTGAAAAAGTGCCAGACCACCTTCTCCTGCGCCACTGATTGACCGGCCTGCACCCGGTAAACAGAGATGGCTGCAAGGTGCACCTTAAGGGTCGTCGACTGAAGGCCCCATTAAAAGAAGGACCACAGGTAGTCAAGGATGCTAGCCACTTGAACAGGACAAGGGGTCCAGCGCCTTGCCCTGGCTCCAAATGGAGAACCTCTTCCACTTGAAGGCATAGTATTTCCTGGGAGACCCCTTCTGAGATGCCGCCACAATGGTGAGGACATCTTTGGAGAAACCGAAAGCCTGGAACTCTAGCTGCTCAGGAACTAAGCTGTCAGGTGCAGGGACTGAAGGTCCGGGTGGAGCACCCTGATTGATGGAAAGCAGGTCCAGGCAGACAGGAAGATGCCTCGGGAGCCTGCTGCTGAGGCAGAGGAGATCTGGGTACCAAAACTAGCATGGCCAATCCGGAGCCGCCAGGATAACCTGTGCCTTGTCCCTCCTGGCCTTGAGAAGCACCTTGTAGATCAAGGGAAGTAGAGGGAAGGCATAGAAGAGGCCTGGGGTCCAGGGCCTCAAGATGGCCTCAGCTTTGCATTCTCCCTGGAGGTGAACTGGTCCACCTGAGAGATGACTCACTGGGAGAACTGACTGTGTACTACCTCTGGGTGGAGAGACCACTCGTAAGACGCCTTGCCCACACGGCTGAGGGCATCCACCAGCTGGTTGGAGGTCCCTGCCACATGGATGGCTAGGAGATTAGCCTCCAGGCTGTGCACGAGGGTTCACAAATGGAAAGCTGCCTTGCACACTGGCAGAAGTGCGCCCCACCTTTTTCTTTGAGGCAGGTTACGACGCAATGCCTGGACCTGGACCACCTGACCCCAGATGAGCAGAGCGAATACAATCAGCACCAGCCAAACTGCTCGACCTCCAGCAGCTTGATGTGACATCGCAACTGCTCAGTGGTCCAGAGCCTGTGGACTCTGTGTTCCCACAGGTGGGCATCCCAGCCCATGAAAGAAGCATCGGTCGTCAGGACGTCCATCCACTCCGGGCAGACAAACGGGATCCCTTCCTGCAGATACTCTGGGACTAACCACCACTGGAAGGTGTCCCACATCCGCTGGGTCACAGTGATCAGCTGGTCGAAGAGACCTCTGCGCTGAGATCACTGGCTAGCCAGCGCCCACTGCAGGGGGCACATTCTCCAGCAGGCCCACGGGACCACACTGGTGCAGGCCGCCATATAACCCAGCAGACACAGGACGTCCCAGGCAGGGCGAAATTGCCCAAACCGAAATGACTGGGCCAAGCAGGAGAGAGCCTCCACCCAGTCCGCTGGGAGCGAGGCTCTGGATCTGCAAGAGCCTAGCTCCGCCCCAATGAAGTGGATCACCTGTGAAAGTACAAGTTCCAACTTGGCCTCATCGACCAGGAGGCCAACGGAGATGTAGGTCTGGAGAGCCAGGTCCCTGGACCGCTCCACCTCCTGCCTGGAGGGACCTGCTATCAGCCAGTCATCCAGGTAGGGGTAAACCTGGACCCCCAGCACCTAAGGTAAGCTGCCACCATTGCAATGCACTTGGTGAAGACCCTGGGGGCTGAGGACAGGCCAAATGGCATGGCCTGGAGCTCGTAGAGGGATCCCTCGGCACAGAAGTGGAGGAAACTTCGGTGTGACGGATGGATGGGGACATAAAAGAACGCTTCCTGAAGATCCAGGGAGCAAAACCACATGTCTTGCCCTGGAGGTGGTATGAGCCGAGACAAGAGTTACCATCCTGAAGGTGCGCAACTTGAGAAACTTGGTTCAGGTCATGCAGAACTAGAGTGGGGGGCAGCCCCCCATCCACTTTGGCACCAGAAGTACCTTAAGACAAACCCTGGGTGTTCAGGAGGATCCGTGACAGGAACCCCGACCTGTTTGTGGAGGAGCTGGGCTATGTCATCTTAGAAAGCTCACAGAATGTTCGGGATACCAAGTCCTCCTGTGAAGCACAGGTCGGCAAGGAGGGTACTGCTCAAATTCCAGAGGCAGACCCTGACCCACCACCTCGAGGACCCACCTGTCTGTGGCGACAGCGGACCAGGCAGAAAGGAAGTGGTGGAGCTGGACCCCAACAAGAGGACCCAGGGGAGATGTGATGGGCATGAGGGAGGCACCAATCATCCCATCACTGTGTAAGCTTAGAGGAGGAGGATGGTCCGGCTGAGGGGCCACGGAGCCTCTTCCCCCAGCTTATGGACAACTGAGGCGACTGACTTCAGCTTAGGTTGCCAGGCCTGGGCCTGCTGACCAGCTGGGGTTGGGCTGGTTTGGCCACAGGAGTAGAGGTGGACGAAAAGGGCTTCCTTCTCTGCTGCTGCTTGGAGCCCTTGGGGTCCCTTTGGACAGATGTCAAGGAGTCAAAGGTGGCATTGGACTCTCGATGCAGGTGAGGTGGCTCCTCAACCCCTGGCCCAAACAAGTCGGTGCCCAGGAAAGGAACATCTGCCAGCTTATGCTCGAGTGTCTGCTGTGAAGATCAAGATCTTCAGCCAAGCCCTGCGATGCATGGCCACTGCAGTCACCACAGAGTGGGCACAGGAGTTCACAATGTCCATGGCTGTCTGGAGCTGTTTTGCTACAGCCTGGACCTGCTCCAGGACCTGTTTGACCGTGGTCTGGAGGCCCTCCGCTAGATGAGGAAGTACCTCATCCAGGGCGAACAGCAGAGCATGGGAGAAGTGGGCCATAAGGAGGGCCGAGCTTTCCTGGTAAAGACCAAGCGAGGAGGCAGCGTAGACCTTTTCTGCCACATGGTCCAACTATTTGGACTCTTTGTCAGGCAGCTTGTCAACATCCCCAGTGTTGCATGAGAGCCTAAACACAGAATCGACCACAAGCCCTTCAGCCAAGGGGTGTTCCATGAATCCCAAAAGGGAGCAAGTAGGTTCGCATATTTGCGGGCCATCTGGGCAGAGGGCGCAGGGCAAGAAGTAGGGTGCTGCCAGAGCTCCAAAGCAGGGCCAGGAATGGCCTCTGCCACCGGGAAAGCCTCCATCGGAGTATCTACCCAGTCGAGGATCTCGGTCAGTGGGTAATGAGCCTTCTAGATGGGCTCCATTTCCATATCCGTGGACTCAGAGATCAGGCGGAGAATGCCCCAAAAAAAGAGGTAGGGCCTTCACCCATCGAGAGATCCCCTGACTCCACGTTGACTAGATGGGACTGCAGGGAGGAACCCTCTGACTCCGAGGAGTCATCAAAGAGGAGTTGACTGCCAGAATCCCCCACTGACCCTCCGTGGACTGTCAGGGGTGATGGTGACAGACAGCCGATGTGAAGCCCCTTGGCAGGCCAAGACTCCTTGGTCGGAGTACCGGCCTTTGGCTAGATGGGTGGCGGCTCTACGGGGATCAGTGGAGATGCCGGGGTTGGCAGAGTCGGAACCACCTTAGGAAGCTCCTGAGGTGGAGAAGGTGCCGGCTGGTCAGGCGAAAACCAGGTGATACCAACACAGGAGCTGGAGCTGGCTTCATGCCGGTAAGCACCAGCTGTTGCCACATGAGATCCTTGTAGCATCTACGCAATTTGCGTCGAAGCCTCTCCTTACCCGAGCAGGACAAGGCTGAAGAGTAGCGGAGGCACTGCTTCTTATGGTGCCGACAGTGGGAGCGCAGACGATGCCGGGAACTGCTCAACCCACAGAAGGAAGACCGAGATCTCGATCTCAACTGCCGGGGGGACCGGAGGCGGGGCTTGGAGAGACTCGAACACCGAGGCACCTCTGGGTCTTTGTCGTCGACTAGAGGCAGTAAGTCAGTGGACCGATCCGTCCCTCCCATGGTCTGAGTCAGAACCAGAGTCCTGGATAAGGAAGTGAGCGCCTCTTCAGTTGACAACTGGTCAACTGGCTCAAGAAAAACCTCAGCCAGATCATCAACCAGCATCTCGGCCAACTGACCTGACAGGGTTACCGTGGAGCCCGTGGCCTGGACCGAGGATTCGAGCGAAGTCAGATCCAGAGAAGCACGAGAATCCGAAGCTCTCGATTGAGAGCGCTCTCGATCCCATGAACATCATGGAGACCATTTTGTGGACTCTTTCTTCAACTTAGATTTGTGCCCTGAGGGTCCCTGACCGAGGATCAGCAAGGACTGGCACATGTTCATTGAAGGACCCTGTAAAAGTTGATCCTAGCTGGAGTGGCACGAAGGCAGAAGCCGAAGAGGAGTGGGAAGCAGCCTGGGTCGCCACCTCCTTGAACTCCACAAGCTGTTCAGCAGACCCCGCAGCCGCAGAGCTCACCCAATGGGCATCCTTAGATTTGACCGGCAGTTTCTGTTTATTCGGTCAGCCAAACCTGAGCCACGCCAGACAGTCCTCAAGAAAGTTAGGATGAAAGCAACAGAATCACAGGCCTGCTGATCGTGCTCGTGCCCCAGGCAGTAGACGCACGTGGAATGCGGATCCGTTCAGGACATCTTCTGCCCACAAGGGCACTGGTGAAACCTGGGAGGAACTTGTCATCATCGCAGTCGTGATCATTAATTGAGTTGAACACAACCAAATTTAAAAGTTTTAGGAAGTAAACCAAGATTTAATTTGCAAGGGCTTACTTCAGCGCGAGGCGGTAAAGGGGAGACATGCTTCTTCAGACGGAAAAGAAGATCTGGCAGCAGGGGTGGAGCTGAGGGAGTTACCACCGGTGTGGGTGGAAGAGCCAGTTTGAAGATTCTGCCACAAGTCTTAAAGGGAAAGGCACTGACAAAGTGTGGATAGAACATCATATCCACGCTCGCTAAAAACTATAATTTTTCTCAGATGTGAGAGCACACAAAGCAATGTGCACCACTGTGCATAAGCAACCCTGGATCTGGGGCAGGAAAAAATCTAGACACTACATCAACTAACTCTAAACTACATAATGCTAGACTAGTGACACAGAATCACACTAGTTGCAGCAGTAAAAGTTATGGCGGCGCAGCTGCACTTTATGAGCGCCACTGAGCTCACAGCAGAACAGTCCACTGTGCCCAAGATGGACGAGGGGGCAGCATAACAAATGGCCATCTATGGAGCAGAGTGCTTCAACTTATGGAGTGATTGTGATGCGACTCCAACTTTGCTGTTCGTCAGATCCAGTGGCTAATTTTTAGGGATTGCAAGACGCCTGCAGATCTCTCGCCCTGCAGCCGTAAAATGCCCTTTGGTCCATCTTCCCTGCCCTGTCTTTTCTATCTATTGTAGAAATGTGAGATCTCTAGTGGGTCAAAGGTCTCGCTAAAATCCCAACAACCATCTGATCAAGTTTGTCTGGCTCGATCTTCCCCTTCTGAACCAGTGTTGCCTGTTACCCTCAAGAATGTATGCCTCCAGGAATTCTAACAGCATTTCCATTAGGATAGAATTCAGCAATTTCCCTAATGTAGATGTCAGGCTGACTGGTCTATCCTTTCTTGTATGGTACCTACTGCAGCTTTTGTGCAGAGGCACTACACATCAGCTGTCCTCCAGTCCCTGGGTACCACCTCAATGATTAGAGAGCAGTTGTAGATTATCTTCTAGTGGTGCTAAGAAAACCTGTACCCATCTCCCTCAGAACTATTGGATGCATCTTGTCCCATTCCATAGATCTGTCAACTTTTAGTGCTCTCAGTCCCTCTGAATATGTAGATGACACCTCCCTGTGTTCTTCAAGAGATCACTAATAAAAATATAGGCCAGCAGTGGGACAATGTCCAAGCCTTAAGGAACCTCAAGATTTAAGACTGCAAGGTAATGCCTCATATGGACACTAGTTGGGTTCTGTTGCTCAGGTAATTTTGAAACTATTTGATGGCTGACTGGCTAAGACCTAGGGTTCTGAGCATGAGCAACAGGAATGCATGCTCCACCAAGCCGAGGCCTTTGAGATACCCACAACAGCCCCAGTCAGAAAATCATTATCCATTGCTAGATAGATAGGACTAGGCAGACATGATGGGCCAAAGGGCCTTATTCTGCTGGCAATTTATGTGCTTCTAGCTCTGCACAGTAGAATTATGTGAAAAAATTGAGAGGCATGATTGCTACATATGCGCTCAAGAGAACTCTATACGGCAACATTTTCTGCATTAAAGAGCTGATGAAAACACTGCAAGTTGCTGTCCAAACTGAACCAGAAGTGGCCCATAGAACAGACTAGAAAGGGAACCATTATGTTGCACATGATGTAATGATGCAGGTGCATCTCAAACACATGGGAGTAAGTGAGTATCTGCAGGTTAGGGATAGCCAATGCATGTGGCACTCACACTCAGGCAGTTAAACAGCATGAATGTTATTCACGTGGTAAATATCTGAAGAGCCACAAAATACCCAAGCTAGTGAAAAACACTGCAGTTCACAAAAACGAGACAGGCAGCTTTGAAAAGAAAAATAACTTACTGATGGAAACCTCGGAGTAGGAGAAATAACACAAAAGGGGAGGATGCTAATTGATGGACTCCGAGAGGGTGAGCGTAGAGGAAAGGGTGCACACTCCTCAGCCTATACCACTGCAGAATTCCCACAATACACTGGCGGGATGGGAGTGAAAGCTTCAGGGATGGAGGAAGCAGCTACCACTGAAGGGATGAAGAGCATATCCAGAAGATCGCCTGGGCAGCAAAGGGACTTCATTGTCCACCCAGAAACAAATGGCCTGGTAAATGACAGGATAGGGGTAGTGCAGGGTAACTTCAGGGGGTTGGGGAACGGCCTTAAACAGATAGCATGTATGGTGCATTTTATAAGGTGGTACCTGTCTACAGCCACAAAGATGCAAGAGTACTCTACACCAGTGCATTTAATAACTGGCTGAAGGCATGGTCCATGGAGGAGGGCTTAGGATACATCACACGGAATATGGGCCTCTATAAGGGAGACTGCCTGCCATGGTGGAAGGTTTAATTGCTACTTGGATGAGTATCGAAACTAGCTGGGGGAGGCAGTAAATAAAAGGAAGGCAAAAACTGCCCCCCTCCCCACAACCCAGACGATGAAGCAGCAGGGAAGCAGGCCTGGGCTGGGGGTGACTCCACTAGGGCAGGAGAACAGAAAGGGAGGGATAGGGACAAGACAGAAGAAAGGAAGGGGTAAAACTCAGGTAAGAATAGGTAGACGACTAAAGCACATAAGGAATCAGGAAATTAAAAAGGTAGAAGGAAAGTCAGGTGGTGTTTCAGGGAAAACACAGTCAAGAAAGGGAAGGGAATACAACAAGTTGCTCACCTATAACTGTAGTTCCAGGAGTGGGATACAGTGTACATCCACACTTCTGGCAAAATTCCCTTCCCCTTCAAGAATTGCCAGAGGGTCTTCAAGCTGGCCCCTCCCACTCACTCGGGTGGTATCCTCCTCAATACCACCCTGTAACGTCAGATCTGGCCTGCTGGAAACAAGACCAGTGTGCCACTTGCCAGGGGAGGCTGGGTGAATTGTGTGGATGTACACTATATACCACTCCTAGAAATATAATTACAGGTGAATAACTTGTTTTTCTAGGGGCGTGGATATGGTGTACTATCCACACTTCTGGCACTCTCCTAGCAGTTCTCCAGAAGGGGGCAAGGTGCAAACTCTCTATTTAGGGAGCAGCAACTGGAGAACCAAGGCCCCAAAACCAGCATCCTGGCATGACTAAAGGTCCATGTGGTAATGAGAGATGAAGGTATGTGCTGACTTTGAGGTAGCAGCCCTGCAAATCTGCTGGTTGGGGATATCCCTGATCGAGACAGAGGTATGTCTGCTGGAATGAGCCCTAAGCCCTACAGGAGGCTCCCTACCAGTCCACCTACAGCAGGCGTCGATGAAGGAGATTATCCACCTAATCGTCCCCTTTCCTGCCGATCTGCCAGATGCAGCTTCAGTGTAGGTGAGAAACAGCTGGTGAACCTCTCCCTGAACTCCAGCCATGCGCTCCTTGTAGTAGGCAAGCATACGCCGCAGGTCCAGGATATGGAGCCTGTGCCTGGCCTACAAGACTTGTACATCTTCCATTACCTGGACAATTGGTTGCTTAAAGCACCATCCTGGGATCTGTTATTTCAGACTTTACAGTGCACCATGTAGTTGTTCGGGGCACTGGGCATCACGGTCAAGCTGCCCAAGTAAGTCCTGACCCCTGGTGAATGCCTTCAGTACACTGGGGCAGTCCTGGACATGGCTCAGGGCTTTGCCTTCCTGCCTCAGGACAGGGTAGAACACCTGAGGACTCGGGGCCAACTGCTCTACAACTGTCAGTATGTTACATGCTACCACTGCCAGATATTTGGTAAAGACCTGGGTCTGATGACGAGCCAAAGGGCAAGGCTCAAAACTGGTAATGTTCCCCCTGGAAGTGGCACCTGAGGTACTGCCAGTGGAAGGCAAACACCCTAATATGCAGGTACACATCCTACATATCCAGAGAACAGATCCAATCTCCATGTTGTAGCAGGGGCAATAGGCCCTGCAGGATTACCATTCTGAACTTTTTGTACTAGATGTAGGAATTGTGGTTCCTTAGATCCAGAATGGGCCACAAATCCCCTTTTAGGTTTGGGGACAAGGAAAAAAAGTGGGCGTAGAACCCCCAGTTTCTCTGGTGTACTAGAACAGGTTTGATGGCTCTTTGTTATAACTCAAAACAGAGAAGTTGTCGGCAGACAAGGACTTCCTAGCCCACCCAGTCTGCCCTATTTTCCCTACCTATAGTGCCTATCCTGGTCTGAATTCCCCCAGCAGCACAGAAATGTGATGCGACTGAATTAGAGGACACTCTGCAGGTCAGTCTAGAAGTTCTAGAGCGTGGCAGTGTTCTATGATTTGTAACACCCAGGCATCTATAGTTATCTCCCACCACTTGTCTAGGTGGAGGAAGAAGCAACCCCGACCACCCCCTCCTGAAGGTCTGAAGGGTAGAGGTCTGGCAAGGAGTCAGATTGAGGTGGCGCCTGTGGCTGGAGCCGCACCACCCCCTCTGGGAGCTTTGGCAGCAGTGGCATAAGGGGTGGGTAGGTCTGAAGCTGCCTAACACTTGGCCTGGGGTCTGGTGCCCTGCTTAGGTTTGCTGTAGGCCCAACGAAAGGACATCTTCCGGGTACCTTTTGACTGGGTATGATAAAGGGAGTGTAACGACTGCAGGGTCCTGCCCGAGGCCTGCAGCTTGGCAAGGATGCCTTGCACATCCGCCACAAAGAGTTTATAGCCTCTGAAGGAGGCATTCAGGATGGACTGTTTAACGTAAGTGGCAAAACCAGACACGCGAAGCCAAGAATGTTGCCTCAAACAAATGCCCACTGTGGCTGCTATCGCGGAAGTATCGACAGTATCATAGGCTGACCTTGAGAGATGCTTGCCAACATCTGTCCCTGCCTGAAGGGCCTCTTGAGCAGCTCTTGCCTCTGGGTATCCTCTGAGAGGACCTCTCCTACAGCTTTCACCTTTCTCCAGAGTGAGTTTTAGTACTTTACCTTGGGCCAATATAGATGAGAACCCTAAGTGCCAGAGGCATATGTCCGTTTGCCCATGAGATCCAGCTTTCTGGATTCCTTGTCCAGCAGAAGACAGCTAAGATGCTTGGGCTTCTCAGTCCTTTCTTGGGTCGCATTAATGACCACGGAGTCTGCCTGAGGTTGCTCCCCACAGAAAGGATTCTCTAGGAGGCCCTGGTATAATTCATGGGCCTTCCTCTGCAGTGCTGGGATCACGTTCAACCTGTGCCAAACAGCCATGGTGGCATCCTGATAGGCCTCTATTAAGAAAGGAATTATGATAGGTGGTGAGTTCAATAACTCCTGGTACTCCGTGAGGTTCCTCCTGAAGATGTCGTGCTCCTTTGCCTCAAAGCCTACGGCAGTCTGGAGCTGCTTCATGAGGGCAATGAAGGACAGGTCATTGGGGGGGGCAAGCCTCGGAGTGTAGCTCACCCTGCTATATGAGCAGACAGGACAGACTAAATTGCTTTTTTTCTGCTGGCTTCATCATCTGTAGTTTGAAGAGTCCTCCACCAAGGAAAAGACTGCTACAGAAGAGGGAGCAGGGCAAACGGCACCCCTTCCCCCCACTTTCATCTTCATCCCCTGGCAAATGGTCAGGGTGATAATTGTCCTCACTGCCATGGTCTGAAATGGGTACTGATGGCATGTTAAAAGCGTGGACGACATGGACGCGGCACTGTGAGAGGTCACGGCTTGGTGTGAGGTACGGTAGGCCCCGGTGTCACTGGCCCTTGTTAAGGGGTCAGACGATACATGAAGTCCCAAAATTAAAACAACATGTTCTAGACATCGATGACAGGCAGGGCCAGGACAGGCTGCAGCGTCGAAACCGAGGGCTCATAGGCATCGCTGGGGCAGGCTGCGACGTCGGTGGTAAACTAAGAGTCTGGTGCCGGCAGAACACACTGAGGCATCAGCGGCAAGGCTTGGGAGCATGGTGTCGCCGGAATTACCTGGATCATAGATGGGAGGGACTGGGTTCCTGTCATTCAGGAAGCGGTCTAGGGCATTCAGGAAGCGGTCTAGGGCAGTGAAGGGGGAGACAAGAGCTCCCAATGTCAAGATAGAGCCAGCAAGCCGGCCCGGTGGCACTGAGGCTTGAGGCGCTGGATGCCACACCTCGCGCCACGCCGGCAACCCAGGTTCGGGAATGAGCCCGGGACGTCAGGGTCGGGAGAGGATTGAGCGTCCGAGGACAGCTCTCCTCTCCCGGGAGGGAGGGCGGACACACGCTCGGTGCCTGAGGGGCTCTGGCGGAAGCCGGAGGCATAGCACACACATGAGCGCACAGAGGGGTTGGGAAGTGGCGGACATCAGCGGAGACGCCTTGACGTCGGGGCGTGGCCACTCCCCCAGATATCGGAAAAATACCCGTGACACTCCCGGGTAGACGGAGTGCCAGGCCCCGATCCCCAATACCCCCACCTGCCCCGGTGACCGGTGTCCTGACAAGACTCAGGAATTTGGGGTGCTTGCCCCCCCAACTCATCCCCAACTGGGTGGGTAAGCCAAGGCTACATGGAGGACTGACCGCCATGGGATACAGGTAGGAGATGGGGACTAGAACAGCATAGGCGTCCCCGAAGGGAGTGGAGTGCCATGGGAGGGAGGAGTATAAACAGATAGTATATTAAAAAAAAAAGATAGAACCAGCAGAGGAGGTCACAACTATTGCCAGTGGAGACTGGTGCCCCAAGGGCAATGGGCCAGAGCTGGCTGAAGACAAGCCAGAAGAAAGGCTTTGACATGGGCCTGGAATTGAGGTCAAGGGTGATGCCAAGGAGGTAAAACCCAGCCAATGGGCCCATACCCGCCGGCATCTGACCGTGGAGCACCCTGATTGTGGGCCCGCAGAGAAGGAGGTCCGAAACAGAAAGTACCAGAGGTGAGACAACGCCAGACGCCGAAAACCCCTCACCTGAAAGGGAGAGACGGGGAGGGGGAGCAGCAAATGCTGACCCTGTAGGGGAAAGTGTGCGAGTTGCAGCAGAGGTCAACACTTCAGACAGTGACGATTCAGCCATGGCCACCGCCTTACATGGCAAGTGCGAGCGAGCCAGGGAGGGCCGCCCTTGGTGTTTGTCTTTCTCCCAGTGTTTGTGCTTCCCAGCCAACTTGTCTCAGGGTTTGGAGGATTGAGAGCCCGAGGACAGGGCTGGGGAGGTAGAGGAGCTTCTGGTCTGGAGCTCCTTCTCCATGGGAGGGGAGGAGGGCAGAGGATGACAGTGAAAAGGCATAGATACTGAATGAATACTTTTGCTCAGTATTCACAAAAGAAGAAGAAGAAGAGGAGTTACCTAAACTAAACAATAGAAGCACTCTGGGAAGGGGGGTCGACACCAGTTCATTCACAGACGAAAGGGTCCTGAAAGAACTCCTAAAACTCAAAGTGGACAAAGCAATGGTGCCTGATGGGATTCACCCCAGAATTCTAAAAGAACTAAGGTGAGACCTACTGACACCACTGACTACCCTTTTAACAAATCATGGGAGGATGGGGTGGTTCCTGAGGACTGGAGGAGGGCGGATGGATTCCCTCACAAAAGTGGGAGCAAGGTAGAGGCAGGAAACTACAGACCTGTTAGTTTAACCTCAGTGGTAGGGAAAATGATGGAATCACTGAAAGAAAGAACTGTTGAGTACCTAGAGGCCAGTGGGGCACAGGACCCAAGGCAGCTTGGATTCACAGCAGGAAGGTCATGTCAGATGAATGTAATAGATTTCTTTGACTGGGTGCCCAAAGTAGTAGACCAGGGAGGGCTGTGGATATGGCCTACCATATTTTAGCAAGGCATTTGATACAGTCCCACACAAAAATTAATAGGCAAGTCAGCCAGCCTGGGAGTGGCAACCAGGGTGGTAGCCTGGGTAACAAACTGGCTGGACAACAGGATGTAGAGGGTAATGGTAAATGGAACTCACTCCAAAGAAAGGGTGGTTACTAGTGGGGTACCACAGGGCTCAGTACAAGGACCATCCTCTTTAATGTCTTTATAGGAGACATTGTAGAGGGTCTCGAAGGAAAAGTATGCCTCTTTGCAGAAGACACAAAGATCTGCAACAGAACTGATATACAAGAGGGGGTGGAAAGGATGAGAAGGGACTTGGCAAGATTGGAGAAATGGTCAAAAGTATGGCAGCTTAAATTCAATGCAAAAAAGGGCAAAGTAATGCACCTGGGAAACAAAAACCCAGGTGACGAGTACACAATTGGGGGGGGTATTAACAACAACAAAAATGGAAAGGGATCTGGGGTAGTCATGTCAGATGACCTAAAGGTAGGCAAGCAATGTGAGAAGGCATTAAGGAGAGCTGGGGGGGAGGGGGGCAACTGGGATGCATAGGGAGAGGCATCACCAACCGAAAACAGGAAGTTGTTATCCCTCTGTACAGACAGTTGGTGAGACCCCATCTGGAGTACTGCGTGCAGTTTTGGAGACCCCATCTCCACAAGGACATAGACAGGATAGAGGCAGTCCAGAGGAGGGCAACTAAAATGGTGCAGGGTCTGCATCAGAAGCCATATGAAGAGAGACTAAGAGAGCTTAATATGTATACCCTTGAGGCGAGGGGGGACATGATAGAAACTTTCAGGTACCTCAAGGGAATCAACAAAGTACAAGAAGGTAGCATCTTTCAGAAAAAGATGTGCAAGAACAAGGGGACACAATTTAAAGATGGGAGTGGGTGCTGTGGAAAACACCTACCAACTAGATGTACAAAGGGAGAGCTCCTAATTCCACAACTTTGAAGCTTAAAAATCTAGATTTATACTTTCCTGATTGGAATTTACTACCCAAAACTCAATGGCTTAACTCCAGCAGAACAGCTAGGTACCAAAATTGTACCATGGGTCGCACCAATAAAGCAGCGGGAGCCGCGGCAAAAAAAACACTGCCAACAGACCCTGCAACATCCGTAGAAGTTCAACAACAACCAGGGTAAAAGCCTCCATGGAAGGCCCTTCAGAAATCCATGCAGGCGATAAATCACAAAATACAGCATGCCTTAACACGGATGCAGACCAGGATATTTATTTATTTATTAAATTTTGGTGACCGGGTAGGCTCGCTGAGCCCCAAAGGTCCCTTTTTCAGGGGCGACCCGGGATAACAACACAATGCCAATGGAACAAGGAACAAGGAACATGGAACAAGGACATAAGGAACATTTGAGGCATTGTGAGTTACATCATGAGGTGGTTACAGTAAAGAAAAATAGTGGATACAGGCATGATTACAGAATGATAAAAGAAAAGCAGTGGATACAGGCATGGCTTACAGGCACGGTAAAAGAAAAGCAGTGGCTGCAAGCATGGGTACAGGCATGGTTATCATCATGACATGTAAGCAATTGGTAGTACTTTGCATATAGTTTATTCAGGGGTTACACATGACCTCTGGTGAGCAGTCTGTATAAGGCAGGTAGTAGGAAGGTTAAGCTAGGAGACGGGAGTTGGAGAGGAGGGGAGTACCTTAGGAGCTTTAAGTGCCATGACAGTGGCATGTGCTTGAGGTCAGCAGATGGAACTTAAGCCTGGTGTGGAAGTTCAAGAGTAAGGAGGAGGCCTGGACCTGGGGAGGGAGCTTGTTCCATTGGCAGGCTGCTTGGGAGGAAAAGGATCTTCCACCAGCGTTTGTCCTTACCCTAGGGACTTCTAATAGCGTTCTATCTGAGGTCCTTATTAAAACTGAAACAGCGGTGAAAACAGCAGGGGTCGCAGAGTCAATGGCGACCAAAGCCCTAGCTTCAACTCTGAAACTAATCCAAGAAAATTGCAACTCTGATATAGATTGGAGCATTGAGAATACTCAAAGGGCCCCAAAAAGTGCACTGTGGGGTTAGCCAAAACTTAGATGGAGAGGATATGCTAGGGCTTTTGAAGGATTGGCTCCCATCTACCCTAAACCTGAAACAGAACCCTCCGACTACCTTTTTGAGGGCTTACGAGTGTCTCCTAGGGCTGCCGGGATACAAAATGAAGCGCCGAGAACCATCATACTGGTCACTCTGGTGCGATTAAGAGAGACCTAATTTTGCAGGCCACCAGAGGATCAGGAGCACTGTCTTACCGAGGACAAACTGTACATCTCTTCCCCAATCTTTCATTTGCAACAAGAGCAAGAAGCAAATGCTCTGATGAGTGTAAATCACGAAGCTCCGAGTCTTGGCATTGCACTCCTTTCTTATGCCAGCTAGCGTATGATTTTCTATGGAGGAAAATCTTACCAGTTCTGAGATCCAGATGAGGCAGGCAAAAGGCCAAACATTTTGGTAGAATTCGCCTGTGCAACTACCGAGGACTCGATTCTGATCAGGACACCTTGAAGAAACAATGGGCTCTAGGGTAGTATTATGCTACTCAGAATTGTTTGAAAGCGACAGCGTTAGTTCTCGAGCAGTTAATGATCATTTTATTTTATATGAAGGATTAACATTAGTAGTTGCATCAAAATTAAATAGTTCAATGCCTTAAAGGTTTTAAGTTTCAGCAGTTTTCAGTAGTCTTAAAATGTAGCATACAAAATAGGCTCGAGTTCTGTAGAGGCAATATTTAAATGTTTCAAAGTTGATGGTCTAACATAAGTTAGATTACCAGCTGGTGCAGTCATCGTGTTCCTTTAATTATGCTACTGCAGGGTGGGGGAAAGGCACTGCGGAGGGGCACGAGTGGCTGCCCTGGGCCTTGCAGGCTACTGCTGACAATCTTTTACAAAAAGTTGAGGGGTCTCTATCTTGTTATTTCTCTCCTTTGTTCTAAAAGTAAACAAAATATATATGTTGAATGGGGGTCACATCAACACAGGGGGTTGATTTAATATGTTTGTTTAGCATTTTGACTGGATAGACCACCCATAGTCTGTAGGTGCAGTATATCTTCGACTTCATGATGGATTTTTTTTTTTTAAATAATTGGTTCCCCCATATCCTTACAGCTGACTGTATAGACTTCACTTCAGTCTTACACCGAATGTGTCTGCCTCGCATAATGATGACCTCTGCATGAGATAATTGTATATAATTATTTTAGTACTAAACCAACAAAATATATTTAAAAAAAATATAGAGGGGGGGACAGCTCAGGGGCAACATGAGGAAATATCTTTTCACAGAGAGAGTGGTGGACGCATGGAACCGCCTTCCTGAGGAGGTTGTGGGGTCAAAAATAGTGGGGGAATTCAAGAATTCATGGGAAAGCCATAAGGGAATTATAGTGGGGTAGGAGGAAGTAGGCTGTTGGTTAACTAGGATCTGCAGCTTATCCAATACGTAGGGAAGTGAGCAGACTGGGTGGGCCAAGCGGTTTTTATCTGCGTCACAGTCTATGTTTCTATGTGCTCCAGCAGGAATTTATTGAGGTCCTTCTAGTCATGTCTCCGTGTGGCCTGACTGAACTCAGGGCAAACCTCGCAGGCTTTCACGTCGTGGTTAGAGCCTAAGCAGCGGATACAGGCGATGTGGCCTTCCTTATCACAGATCTTTCTTCCACACTCAGAGCCAGAAAAGTTTCAAAGACTAGATCAGCATACGCAAGCAGACAAAAGAATCACTTTAAAATAAAGTGATTTGAGAAACTAAGGTGAGAAAATAAAAAATAAGTACATTGAAGAAGTTTTGGCAGTCGACTGAAGCAGCGAGTCTCTGAGGAGTCCAACATACACTGGTCGACGGCAGGAAAAGAACTGAGGAGAGTGTGGCGGGGACATCATATAAATATATATATATACACACACAGACATACGTAAGTGGCGACGTCGTCGTCTTGGGCAGACCCAGAAGAATGATACCTAAAAAGCTTCCGTCTGGTCCTAACACCTGATGGCTATAGTTCCAAAGGTGTGGCTTTCTGCAAGAGATATCCTAAAAGAAGTCTCCTGTTTTCACACAATCTACCAAACTTTATCGATTTCTTTCCAGTGATCAGTACATCCACCCTTCTCAACAAGTGCAGGCAATAAAGACATTCTGCCCAGAGCTGGCTTTCCTGCTGACAGTTCTGTAAACAACCCTGTGGAAGGTCAAAAGATTTCTCAACCTCAACCCCCTATTTTCCAGCTTCCTATCTTTTCTAACAAACCCCTAACAGCTTTTTGCATATAATTTCAACAATGTAACTATATACATTTACACACCAAGGGATCTCAGTTTCACATAAATATTCACATATAGGTTTTAACCAGAGAAGCAAGTGGAGAAAGAATTAACTGAAACAGCAAATAAAGTAAGGGATGTAAAAAGGGGAAATTGTGGGACCATCGAGGTGGCCAGTCTAAGGTTCCCATGAAATGCGATTAAAAGAACTGACAGATAAGAGTTAGACAAAGTGGTAAAACAGGAGAGGACAAACAGATCCTTGCTTTTAACTATCTCTTATCGTATAACAAATGGGACACGGTTATACCCAATCCTGTCACATGCTTGTATTTCTCTGATTAAAGTCAGTCTCATAAGGATTTGAGAAGCCTCATCATCGATGTCCAACTCTACGTAGACTCATTAGCTCCCAATGGGGGTTACGCTTCTACTTCCATTTAGAAACTGTTAGATCTTCAGTTATTCTGTGTAAATGATTCCATGTTCATAGGTTTTGTTTTCCATTTCTGTAATGTACTGTATTCACCACAGTCTTTAATGTGTACAATCCTGAACAATACGTAAATATCATGCAATATTAATATATATATGTACACACTTCATGTTTTCTATACGAGTTATTCAAATATATAATATGGGGTGACTGGCAAGTCCCTGACCATTTTGGAAGAGACAGGCTACTAAGCTATCTAAAGCAGAGTTCTCAGCTGTGATTTAAGGGATGGGTTTTACCCTTTGGAAAAGTCACTGTACTGTGTGAGCAATGGCTGTAGTAGAACTCTGACCTAAACATACCTAGAGTGCATCGGTGCCAACTACGGAAGTGAAAGACCCTAAATATTATTTTTTTTTTTGCTCCTTCCTTCTTCTTGGCTTCCTCCTTTGGGTCTCTATTGCCCTCCGACTCCCACACTGGCTACCAACCTCATATGGCAAGTCCCCGGGTAACCCGGCGTATCCCTTCACTGGGCGGGTCCCCCTCCTCCGAGGGGGAAGGCACCGGTGGGGCAGCCAGCGCACTACTTCATTGGCCCGGGGTACTGCTGAGGTGTGTCGGTCATGGGATCGGCAGCAGCGGAGGACAGAGAGACCGTCATCCGGCCAGCCAGGAAGCATTTTCCTGGTTTTTCTGTGGGGATTGATGTCCTGACGCCAGGGCATACACCGACGCCTGTCACTCCCCTTGAGCATCGGACCAGGCATCACTGCTGTGCTCCCAGCCTCCGCTGGGAGTCAGCATCTTGCATGCGCATCCCACCCTCCCCGAGCCTCCATCCCTCTCCCCGGCCGCCCTCCGAGTCCGCTCTCGACCTGGTCACGCATCGCAGACGGAAATCCAACCGCTGCGCCGACGGGCCAGTCAAATTATTATAATATTTTTTTTTTTAATTACTGAGCAGCCATTTTGAGCAGGATGGGGGCAGACCCGGTGGTGGTGGTGGTGGGTCGTCACAGCATCACGCCATTCCGTGTCTGTGGACTGGTGATGGTAGACTGATAGATGACAGTTATCAGCATTCAGCCATTCCTAGCCAGGCTCCGCCTCCAAACACCCCATTGGTGGTTCACAGTAGTTGTGGCAAGAGTATGCTGCGTTTGCTGAGCTGCCGTGCTGGACTCAAGTCATGCGCCCAGGATTCAAGCATGCATGCACCTCCTCCCAACTTCACACCACTGAATCAGTACCTGTTTGCGCCATTTGCCTACAGTCACGCGGGAGGCTCAGGTGTAGCGATGTGGGAGCTGTGAACCGCTTCACCGGGAGAAGGACACAGATGGTCGGAACTCAGACTAGAAGTACCTAGCACCGCCATCAACTAAGCGAGTCCGACTACCAAGAAGAACTCCAGCCTCAGCTCAGGGCAGGCTTTGGATGAAACAGACTGGAAAAAGGAGCCGTCGACTCATCATTGTCGCCACCGTACAAAGTCAGACTGACCACCAGACCACCACTACTGTGCACTGGCTGTCTCTGCAATGAAAGCGAGGGGCAAGCGAGCAGGGCATGGCCCTGATGTTGACATTTTTGGGGTGAGCAGTGAGCTAAAAGCTCCTTTATTTCAAAATGTAAATGGCTACTGTGTGCACTGCAGTGAGAGAGGATGAGAGGGCAGGAGGCGGCAGTGAGGCCTGGCCTGCCTGAGGCCTCGCCTCAGCCTGGCCTGGTGACACTTTGGACTCTAGAGTAGCTATTAGCTTAAGAAGGCAAGTTTTATTTCAATTCAAATTCAAATCAATCAAAAAAAATGCGTAAACTAAAACCAACATAAAACTTACAGGTGTCGGTGGTATTATAACAAAGAAACTCGTCCACACTATGCTATCATTGCTATGTGATTCAACCTGGTTACCAAAACAAGCAAAAAACACCCAAAAGAACTTGAATATATTAATATTATTTAATCATTATTCACAGTGAGACGACACAGTATATATTATACTAATCTTTGGGGCTGAGTAGCATAATGTTGTGTAAATACAGGTTACTCACCTGTAACAGGAGTTCTAGGAGTGGTATATGTTGTTCATCCACACTGTCTGGCAGGTACCTTGCGCATAAGATGGGCGGGAAGCCTTCAAGCTGCCTACTCCCACCCACCCGGTGATGAAGCTCTCGGTTCCATCCCATGACACCAGATCTAGCCCGCTGGAAGCTAGGTTGTGCGCCCAAAGCCGCAGAGGTCGGTGGGTACATGTGAATGAAAACATATACCACTCCTAGAACTCCTGTTACAGGTGAGTAACCTGTATTTCTAGGGGCGTGGATATGTTGTTCTATCCACACTTGTTGACAGACTCCTAGCAGTTCTCCGGGAGGAGGGAGGGAGGCAAGGCACACACCCCCTACTTAGGGAACAGGGACTGGAGAACTGAGGTTCCAAAACCAGCATCCCGGCGTGACTCAAGGTCGATGTGGTAATGGGAAATGAAGGTGTGTGCCAACTTCCAGGTAGCAGCCCTGCAGATTTCCTGGATAGGGACGTCCCTAGAAGCAGCCACCAATGCAGCAGTATGACGGGTGGAATGAGCCCTAAGTCCTACAGAAGGCTCCCTACCGCAAACCTATAGTGCAGAGATCAATGCAGGAAGTGATCTACCTGCCAATCATCTGCTTTGCTGCAGGTCTGCCAGGAGCAGCTTCAGCGTAGGTGACAAACAGCTAGCGAACCTCTCCTCGAACTTCCAGTCACGCTCTTTATAGTAAGTGGCGCTCCTCTCAGGTCAAAGTATGGAGCCTGTACTCGGCCTCCGAGATGTGCTTGGGTAGAACACCGGCAGAGTCAACACCTGGATCAGGTGAAACTCTGATATCACCTTCGGGAGAAATTACGTGTAGGGGCGCAAGACAACCTTGTCCCTGTGGAAGGCCAGGTAGGGAGCTTCAATGGAAAGCACCTGGAGCTCCCCAATCTTTCTGGCTGACATGATAGCCACCAAGAAGGCGGTCTTCCATGACCATGACAGGTGAGAGATGTCACACCTGTGCATCAGTTCGAATGGCTTGCCCATGAGCTTGTCCAATACCAACAGTAAATCCCACGGAGGTGGTGGTTCACGCACCAGAGCGGATATGTGATCTAGGCCCTGGAAAAAGTGCCAGACCAGTTTCTCCTGCGCCACCGACTGCTTGCCGGCCCGTGCCCGGTAAGCAGAGAGGGCAGCCAGGTGCACCTTGAGGGTCGTTGACCGAAGCCCCTGATGGGAAAGGGACCACAGGTAGTCCAGAATGCTAGCCAGTGAACAGGAAGAGGGGTCCAACCCCTTGCCCTGACACCAAATAGAGAATCTCTTCCATTTGAAGGCATAGCATTTTCTGGTCGACTCCTTGCGGGATGCCTCCACGACGCTAAGGACCTCGTCGGGAAGACCCAAGGCCTGGAACTCTAGCCACTCAGGAACCAGGCCGTCAGGTGCAGGAAATGAAGGTCCGGATGAAGTACCTTCCCCTCGTTGATGGAGAGCAGGTCCGGCGGGGAAGCGCCTCGAGCCTAGAGCTGAAGCTGAGGAGATCTGGATACCAGAACTGGTGAAGCCAGTCTGGCTACCAGGATCACCTGCGACTTGTCCCTCCTGATCTTGAGGAGCACCTTGTGGATCAAGGGCAGAGGAGGGAAGGCGTAGAAGAGGCCCGGGGTCCATGGCCTGGAGAAGGCATCCCCCTGCAGCGAGCCCTGCTGAAGGGGGCGGGCATGGTACAGCCTCACTTTGGTGTTCTCCCTGCAGGCGAACAGGTCCACCTGAGGGGTGCCCCAGAGGGAGAACAGGTCTTGTACTATCTCTGGCAGGAGAGACCACTCGTGAGATACATCGCCTGTCCGGCTGAGGGCATCGCCCAGACTGTTCAAGGCTCCTGCCACATAAATAGCCAGGAGATCCGCCTCCAGGCTGAGCACAGAGACCAAAACTGAAGATCTTCCTTGCACAGATGCAGTGAGCGTGTCCCACCCTGTCTGTTGAGACAGTACATCATCGTGATGTTGTCCGCCTGGACCTGGACACTTGACCCCGAACAAGCGGAGCGAAGGCAGTCAGGGCTAGCTGGACCTCGAGCTCCAGCAGGTTGATGTGGCATTGGGACTCTTGAGGACCAGAGTCCGTGGGCTCTGTGCTCCCCAGATGGGCACCCAGCCCATCAGAAAGGTGTCAGTCATAAAGATGACCGTTGGCTGGGCAGACAAACAGGATTCCCTCCGCAGATGAGCTGGGATGAGCCACCACTGCAGGCCGTCCCACATCTCCTGGGTCACAGAGACTGGCTGTTCTAGATGACCTGAGCACTGAAACTACTGCCGGGCCAGCCCCCACTGCAGGGGGCACATATGCTAGCAGGCCCAATGGACCACACTGGTGCAAGCTGCCATAAGACCCAGAAGGCGCAGGGAGTCCCGGACAGGGTGCATTTGTCGGTGTCAGTGGCTCAGTAGGTAGCACATTTGCCTCTGAGGCCGGGAGATCAGAGGGCTGTGGGTTCAGTTCCCACATCTGACACTTGGGTTAATATCCCAGTACTGACACTGTAGTGCAGCATGAGAGGAGTGCTGCACTTCTGAGGTGCCGTCTTTCGGATGAGACGTTAAACCGAGGTCCCATCTGCCTAGATTGGTGGTAGTTCAGGTGGATGTTAAAGATCCCATGGTACTTATCGAAAAGAGTAGGGAATTTTTTATTAGAATAACAAAAGCAAAACAATACGAAACAGTGTTTCCTCACACAAAAGAAAAGAACAAATCATAACAAAAGCAAATAAGTATTATAGTCATACATATCCAAACAGACTGCCTAATACAGAAGTAGAATACAAATCGATTGTTATGATCGAAAATCGAATCATACAAACAAAAAGAAACACAAAAATCACCAGCAAGGCATATCTAAGAAGAAACCATAACCAAATAGATACAGTACATAAATAAATAAGAGGAAAAAGCAAAGAAACACAACAACCCCCACATACCGCCGTACCCTCTTAAAGAAAAACATAACACAACCCACATTAATCTACATTGATCAAAAAGGCAATAAACGTACAGGAAATTACCAAATCCAATACTGACAGTGTATATTAACCGTAGAACATTCGTATGCACATAAAAGTAGTAATAATGCATACCAGTATATGCAAAGGAGATATTGCCCTCCCTACAAGGGAAACCCTTTATACCCCAATTTAGGACCAAGGCATACACAAAGACCCTACCCTGTATCAAGGCAGGTCATCTTCCTCCACCACAATCTGAACAGTTCAGGATGCACCTTTCCTTGCTCCTGCAACCTCCAACTAAATACATGTTTGCGAATGTTGTGAACAATCCGAGATTCAGAGAGCAATTGTTGCCTAAGTGTGAGATTGCATCTAGCTTGCCACAACTGAAAACCAATATGACCCATCAAGAGACGAAGCGTGATCGCATCATAAACAATCCAGGAGCTTGGTAGAACCCTGTCCACTCAAATTGCGGTTGTGAGAACCCTAAAGGGACTTAAAGGCCATGCAGCATGAAAATGTGACCAAAATGAAACAATAAAAGGACACTACACAAAAAAATGTTCCATCGTTTCAACTACTCCAAAACAGGTCTCTTCCCTAGGACAAAATCGTTCTGACATTTCTTTATACCTCATATTACCTTTCACCCCTAATTTTTTATGTAGGCAGAGCCATAAAAAGTCCCACATATGTTTAGGCACCCGCGTACTCATCAATAACTGTAACTTAGCATGCTGTTCAGAATGAGGCCTATCATGGAACCAGGGTTCAATAAAAAAGAAATCATGCAATATGGCATAATAGAATTGTTGACGCCTCTGAGAAAGAACAGATTTCTTAACAACATACGCTTTCAATTTTTGAAACATTGTGCAAAAATGACTAGCTAAGACACCCATCCGAACCTGACGAGCCAGAAAGGAGTCCAGGCCCCACTGCGTTAGAAGGGGATCAACACCATCTGCCACCCACGGGGACCAAATCTTATCCATCCCTTTCAGTAAGGGTACTAAATTATAAAAAATAAAAATACTATGTAAAAACACTACCGGATTCACCATCCCCAAACCACCTTCACTAAGAGGTAGATATGTAACACCCCTCTTCAAAGGTTTAATCTGCTATCCCATAAACAAAGAAAAAATACACCATAAAGAGGCGTCTCCAGAGAGATGGGAGGAAAAACCGCAGCAATAAACAAAAAATATGGTAGCAGAAAGGTTTTAATTAAATAAATATGTTTAGCTTTAGACATACGTCCCTTATTCCAAAGCTGAACCCTGTTGCAAGCTTCCGATAATTGCTGTTCCAAATTATACCGGTGGTCATCCAGACCCCCAAAGTAAATTCCTAGTATCTTCCTATATTCAAATACTACAGGCAAATCCCAAATTAAGGACACATCAGCCGCATCATACACCAAAGGCTGTATCCCACTCTTGAGCCAGTTGATAGAGGACCCAGTCATACCAGAAAATGCATGTAATAACTCCCTTGCCGCAACAGCAGAATCCTTATCTGATAACACCAAAATTAAATCATCAGCATACGCTAAAGTCACTATCTGAGGGTCCCTACACCCAACCGATAAACCAACAATGTCATCCGAACCATTCAAGGCATGTAAAAGGGGATCCAAAGAAAGCACATAGAGCAGGGGACTTAATGGACACCCTTGCCGCACTCCCCTATGTACCCCAATCTCCCTACCCATCCATCCATTCACACTGGGAATCAGAGTAATGCCCCTATAGCATGTTTGCAGCCATCCTAAGAATTGTGAAGGAAATCCGTACCGTTTCAGACACTCCCAAAGATAAACATATTCAACCTGATCAAATGCCTTGGACTGGTCTAGGCAAACCAGATGCCCAAACAATTCCCCAGCCTTTCCCTTAGAGACCAATTCCCTAAGTAAAATCAGTGCATCCTGAGCCCTTCTAAGAGGTACACCACTAAACTGTGTTGGATGTAACAGGGAGCCCATAACCCTCCTTAACCTCAGACCTAATATCTTCATCAGGATTTTATAATCTGTGTTTAAAAAGCGACAAAGGTCTCGATTATCTAAATCCCCACGATCTCCTTTGTCTTTATACAAAGAGAAAGCACACCCTGCAACATACTGTGAGGAAGAACCCCAGACTGCAGCCCATCATTCAAAACCTGGCATAGATCAACACCCAAAATCTCTCATAAGATCTTATAAACCCCATGAGGCAGCCCATCAGATCATGGAGTAATGCCTGATCTTAAAGACCAGACATGAGACTTAGTTCCTCCACTGTAATGGGTCGCACCATCAATCCGGTCAGCCACAGACAAGGCTGGGACTGACCTACCAGCAAACCAATCACAAATAGCATCAGCAGAGAGCGCCCTGCTCTGAAATGAGGTAGAAACATATTCATCAATCGTGTCCAAGATATCAACATTGGCAGTAACCCGCCCTCCCCCTGAAGTGTTTAAATACAGCATACCCCTTGAATGTCTAATAAATTTCAAATACTCATAAGGCAAAGTGTCTTTCTTCCTGCCACAAATCTTAAATTTGTGCTTCATTTCAATATCATGCAGAACCTGAGACTGCGCCTTAGCCAATTCCAGTTTCAATCCCGCAATTTGTTCTAAACAGTCGGATCCAAGGAACTGTCTATGAGTGGACAAAAAATGAAGCCTGTCCCTAAGATGCCTCAACCCAGCATGCAATAACCGCCCATTTAAACGACCCACAACCTTAAAATAAACCCGAACTTCCCTTTTAGTGTCCTCCATCCAAAGATTTAAACTATCATATAAAAAATGAGACTGACTTTCTTGCCAAAAAAAGAGAGCGTAACCAACCCATCACACAGGGATATCTAATAAGGCAGAGTTCAATTTCCAAATACCTGGCCCTCTCCGAGCTTTAGGAACATCGCTTAAGGCCAGTCTCAGTAATCTATGATCTGAGGAAGCAACTTCCTGCAGGGATTTAGATTGAACAACAACCTCAGGTGTGAGAAAAAAATAATTGATTCTGGAAGCCCTTGGTCCACAGAAATAAGTGTCCCCAACCCCTCCAGTAGAGGGCCCAAAAGCATCTACTAAACCAATGTCTGTGATAAGTTTTAATAAACTAGCCCCATTGCTATACACTTTTTTCCCTTTCCCAGAAGTCACTTTGAAAGGCAAGGAACAATTAAAGTCCCCCAAAGAATAATGCAAGTGGTGCATAAAAGGGATATAATGAGTTAAAGAGGGACACCGCTCAAACTTAGATTGAGAGGCGTACACATTAATCAATCTCAAGAATAAGGAACCCCATTTAATGTCCAAAACCAAGGCCCTGCCAGCTAGAATTTCTATCTGGTGTATCACAGTGACATGAAAATGAAAAAAACACATCCCAACCCCACTGCACAAGTCATCACCCAAGAACCAAAAACAATCCCCCCATATCCAACCAGCAGTGGCAGCCTCTATCTCCTCAAGAGAATGCAAGTGGACATCCTGCAGAAAAACGCAGTCCAGATTTTCATACAAAAATGTGAATAAGTTTTCCGACGTTTTGCAGGAGTTTTAATACTATCTGCATTCAAGGTTGCCACCCGAAAGTGAAAGGGAACCATGAAGCATAGTGGAGCTAAATTCACTTCACCTTACTAGACGCCTTCGTAATCCTACCACATTTACCGTCAGGTGGCCTAGGGCCTACCAGGTCAGCAGCAGGTGCAGTAGACTCCAACCCTGACAAGGGTGTAGAAGGCCCAGCCCCGCTTGGCACATCCACTGGACTCTCCACTAAAACTGAGAAAATATTCGGGTCAACAATGGAAACGACAGGAGCAGGTGCGACTGGTTTCTTCCCCATTTCCCCCTTCCCTTTAGCAGATTTCCCTTTCTTCCCATTAACCACCACAAACCCATCATCCGGAGGTTCCAAATCAGGTAATAAGGGAGCAAGGCCATCAACTTCCCCATGACCTATCCCAGAGACCACTTCAACCACTACTCCAGGCGTAGCCGTGTTACCCAATAGTAAATCAGAGTCCTCCGACAAACCTGGTTTAGCCAAGGGGGGAACATCCCCAACAGTATCGAGTCCCCTCCCTCCCCTAGTAGGAAGACCAAGTCTAACCGCCTCACGGATATAATGATCCTGTACCCCATAATCAGCTTCAGCAGTATTTTTAGCAGCTAAGGGACAGTTTTCAAACGTGTGACCCACCACATCGCAGAGATTACATTTTGAGGCCTGAAAACAATGGGCACGCGGATGGCCAGTCTCCCCACAGTAAGAGCATTTAAGCACAGTACAGTAGGTGCTTATGTGGGTTCGAGACCCACATTTAAAGCAAACTCTAGGCTGCCCAGGGTGAAAAAGAAACCCCTTATCCCTCCCCAGAAAGAAGCAATTGGGCAGATGTAACAACTCAGAATCCGTGGAATGAAGTTTTACCTAAATTTCCAACCCCCATTCCAAAACCCTTCTGCATCCAGGATAGGGACAGGATTCCCCTGAATGTCATAAGATTTAGATAACCAGTTTACAATATCAACAATATTAACTCCTTCATTCCTAAACAATACCGTGATGACTCTATAGGCCTGCTTCGACAAAGGCAACACATTGAAGTCAGACCATAAGGGATTCGTTTTTAAGTTTAGATAACGACTCCAAAATAGCTCCATCAAAGCAGGGGTGCGAAAGCTGATGTCAAATGTAAACTCCCCCGGAACATGTATTAATGCGTAAACTTCAGAAGGAAAAAAACCCATGCTTTATTTTAACAATGTCTTCCCAACAAAAAACCTGTCAGGGGGATTATCCCTAGGACCCACATAACGCAATCAAACGGCATTTTGCCGTTTGGCCAACTCAAGAGGCTGCCTAAAGTGACTAGCATAGGAAGGTTTTGCCATAGTCTCCAGAGCAGGCTCCTGAATGACAGGGGGAGTAATCACATCCCCTGCCCCAACTTCTCCTCAAGACCCCAAAGACAAATCAAAGTTAGTGCTAGACTGGGGAGTAGGGGAAATAGCAGTTTCACCCCTCAAGTCAACACTCAAAGAGTTAGCCTTGTTCACAGAACTTATCTGAACATCCTCACGGAGCCTGTACTTCTCTCTCTGGTTTCCACATATCGCCGGAAATCGGAATCCAGCCTGCCCCACGCAGCGCTTGCTCCGGCAACCAGGACTCTTCAACCAAGTCTCCCCAATCCTTGGAAGGCGCATTCAGTTCCCCTGCAGGCCTCTCCGCGGCCGAAAGTAGCTTACTGGGCCCCGCAGACTCCAAAGCACTCAGCGAATCAGCCGATCTCTTCCGTTTCCGGTCTTCCTCCAAAACAAGATTCCGACGTTCCCTCTGCAGTAGGTTGCTTACTCGCAAGAGTTCCTCTTCTAGACAGCGCTGCTTCTCCACCAGACTAAGGCAAGTACCTTCTGAATCATCCAAGGACCACTCACTTTTGATATGCTAGCCACCCAGGTGCATCCCAGCCGCTGGCTCAGCGGATTCCATAGCAATAGGCTCTTCAAACTGAAACACACTCTGGGCCAACGCAGCCCCATTCAGACCTCCTTCCTCCTCCATAGCAAGGAACAGACTGACTGCCTGCTACTCGCAACAACAGGGTCCCCCTACTGGCAGAGAGTAGGGGAATTTCCCTGGTGTCCTGGCCAAATTTCCCTCATTCACTAAAAATACCACCAACAGCTTAGTCTGGTTCAAGGTCAGTTGGCATTCATCTGTATCCCCTTCCCCCGGGTCGTGCCTGAAAATAGGCAGGATTTGTCTAGTGCACTTACCCGGGCAACAAAAACTAAACAAAATAAATAAAAATTTGCCCACCCAGAAATGATTGGGCAAAGGAGGAAAGGACCTAGGCCCTGTCCGCCAGGAGCCAGGCTCTGGCTCGGAGAGAGTCGAGCTCCGCCCCGATTAACTGAGTCACCTGCAAGGGCACGAGTTCCGACTTGGCCTCGCTGAGGAGGAGGCTGAGTTCAGAGCAAGCCCGGAGGGTGAGATCTGTGGACCGCTCCACCTCCAACCTGGAGGGATCTGCTATCAGCCATTCGTCAAGGTAAGGGTAGACCCGGACCCCTTGGCACTGCAGGAATGTTGCCACTACTGCGATGCATTTGCTGAAGACCCTGGGAGCTGATGAGAGGCCGAAGGGCATGACCTGTAACTTGTAGAGGGTTCCCTCTGCCCGAAAGCGAGGAACTGCTGATGAGACGGACGGATTGGGACTTAAAAAAAAAAAACGTGTCCTGGAGGTCCAGGGAGCAGAACTACATGCCCTGCTCCAGGGATGGTATTATCTGAGCCAGGGTTACCATCCGAAAGGTGTGCGGTCTTAGGAACTTGTTCAGGTCGTGCAGATCGAGAATGGGGTGCCAGTCCCCCGTCCATTTTGGAACCAGGAAGTACCTGGAAACAAACCCTGGACACGGAGGAGGATCGGCAACCTTGCTGGCTACCCCCTTGCGGCGGAGGAGCTGGTCGATGTCGTCTCGGAAAGCCGACTGGGAGGCTGCAGGCCCGGTAGCCCCCCGCGGGGTGTGAACTCGAAAAGGTGGGACCTGCTTGAACTCTAGAGGCAGGCCCCTGCTGACCACTTCCAGCACCCAGCAGTCCATGGTGATAGCGGACCAGGTGGAAAGGAAGTGACTAAGCCGGCCCCCCACAGGGGGGACCGAGGGGAGGTGAGACAAGGTTGGGGGCAGCACCCCGCAACCAGTCACCGGGCAGGCTTGGAGGAGAAGGGACCGGCCGAGGAGCTGCCGGGGCCCTTCCCTCCGGGATTCCTGACCGAGGAAGCGACGGACTTGACTCTAGGGCACCAAGTTTGAGCCTACTGGCCCTGCTGCTGGGCAGGTCTTGTGGCAGGAGCGGAGGGACGAAAGGGTTTACTCTGCTGATGGCGGCCTTTGTCCTTCTGTGCAGATGTGTCCAAATCTAGGGCGGCATTGGATTTTTCATTGCACTGGATGTGGCCCTCCACACCCGAGCCCGAACAGGTTGGTGCCCAGAAAGGGAACATCTGAGAGCTTCTGTTGGGTGTCTGCCATGAAGGTCGAGATCTGCAACCAAGCCCTACTGGCTACTGCGGCCACTATAGAACGGGCACAAGAGTCTCCAGTGTCCAGAGCCATCTGGAGCTCCTGCTTTGCCACCGCCCTTCCCTGATCCCGGACCGGCTTGACCGTGGTCTGGAGGTCGGCCGGGAGATGAGGGAGTACCTCATCCAGGGAGCCCAACAGGGCATGAGAGAAGTATGCCATCATAACAGCCGAGCTGGACTGGCGAAGGCCCAAAGAGGTGGCAGGGTATACCTTTCTCCCAGAGTAGTCCAATTTCTTGGACTCCTTATCTGGGGGCTTGTCCACGTCCCTCGTGTTGCCCAAGCACCTGAAGACAGAATCTGCCACCAACCCCTCAGCTGAGGGGTGCACCGAGAAGCTGGAGAGAGAGCCAGTAGGAACCGCGTACTTGCAGGCCATCCTGGCCGATGGCGCTTTACAGGAGGCTGGGCGCTGCCAGAGTTCTAACGCCGGGCCCACAATGGTCTCGGCTGCGGGGAAGGCCTCCGTGGGGTAGTCCCCCCGTCCAGAATCTCAGTAAGGGGATATCTGGCCAGTTTCTGCTCGGGTTTGAGTGGCATCCTGGTGGACTCCGAGATGAGCCGAAGGATACAGAGGAACGAGGTGGGGCTCTCGTCCACAGAAAGACCCCCCCCCAAAAGGATTCCAGGTTGACTGGGTGGGAATGCAGCGAGTCTTCGTACTCCAAAGAGTCGTGTACAGCTGGCGACCACTTGAGTCACCTCCACTCGCCAAGAGCAATCGGGGTGAGAGGTGACTGACAACCGATGGGGCAAACCTTGAGCCGACCAAGAATCCTTGGTCCGCCACATTCTTCGGCTGGGGAGGCAGTAGTTCCACCACAATGGGCGAGGTAGCTGGTTTTGGCCGAGCCGCTAGTGCCCTCGACCAAGGAACCGCTGGCGGGAGTCAGCTTCGGCCGTTCAGGCGACAGCCACTTAATTGCCTCTGTGGAAGCCAGCCTCAGCTTGCTGCCGGCCTAAAGGAGCTGTTGCCACATTAGATCCTCATAGCGCTGACGCAACTTGCGCCGGAGCCTCTCCTCAGCCGAGGAGGATGAGGAAGAAGAGCGGCGGTGCCGCTTTCCGCGATGTCTGAACCGAGACAGTCGACATCAGCGGGATTTCCTCAAAGCGGAGGAGGACCGAGACCTTGACCGTCGGCAGTGCCAGCGGCGGGCCAAGGAAGGAGCGGGGGAAACCCAGTGCCTCTCCGGTTCAGGGTCCTGGGCCGGAGACTTCGGCTCAATGGTCTGAGGCAAGTCCTCGGAAGGTGCCGGAAGCACCAGTGTCTGAGAGAGAGAGCTGTCAGCCTCCTCGGCCGGCAACTTGTCAGTGGGCTCGAGAAAAATCTCGGCTGTGTCAACGGGCATCTCAGTCGGCTGGTCTGACAGGGACACCGTGAAACCAGCGGCCCAGGCCACAACATGGACCGAAGTCGAGAGCTGACGGTCCACAGAACGAGATCTCTCCCACTCCCAAGAGCACAGACAGTGGATCTTACCTTTTTTCGGATCCTTCTTCCAGGACCGAGGGGTGTGAGACCCAGAAGGACCCTCCCCTTTAGTCGAGAGGGACTGGCACAGCTCCCGACAGGAAGCCATGTAAGAAGAACCTAGTTGGAGTGGAATAAAGGCTAACGCTGAAGAGGAGCTCGCCACAGCCTGGGCTGCCTCCTCCTCAAGGGCTGTGAGCTGTTCAAGCTGTTCCAGTTGTTCCGCAGAGCCAGTCGACAGGACACCACCTAACGGGCCTCCTTCGATTTGACCAGCGGGTACAGATTCTCTGGTCGCACTAGCTGGAGTCGGGCAGTGCGGTCTTCGAGCACTGACGGCGGAAAGGACAGACATATCTTGCAAGCCTGCTGATCGTAGTCGTGCCCAAGGCAATAAATGCACAAGGTGTGGCGGCGGTGCTGACATCTTCTGCTCCACAGGGGCACTGGCGGAACCCGGGACGGTCTTGTCCTCCATCACAGCCACGAGGGAAGAGGGTAAAGACTGAACTCAAATGAGTTTCAAAGTAAGTTTAGGAAAAAAATCCGAAGTTCTTAGAGCCAGGGCCTGCAAAACGCGAGCGCACTAAGGAGGGAACCTGATGCTTCCAAGCGGAAAGGAAGATCTGGCGTCATGAGATGGAGCCAAGAGTTTTATCACCTGGGAGGGTGGGAGGAGCCGGCTTGAAGACTTTCCGGCCCATCTTAAAGCGCATGGTACCTGCCTGACAGTGTGGATAGAACAACATATCCACGCCCCTAGAATTACTATTTTCGGGACTGGAGACAAGTGCAAGGCTGAAGTGGGATGGTTTACCATGCACCAACCAAGGCAGCAATGAGTAGACTGAGCCTGAGATCAGACGATGCCACTCTCTTTCCCAGCCATGGAACCCCTCTCTCAGTTTCCCTCCAAAGGCTCCAAACCCTTGATTTTTATTTTTGAATACCTAATGCAAAAATATTTTTTTTTGTCAGATCACCTAAACAGGGTGAGGGTAAATGGAAAGGAAGCTTGGAATTAGAGAATATGTGGATAAATTATTTTAAAAACAGGAGAAAATGGAGCACCATAATGGGAGTCTGAGTGAGATAGGAAAAATACATTGGTACTCACGTAACCCCTTGTCCCCAGGGGTTACTAGAATCCCAGTTAGAAACAATGGCAGGTAGGGAAAGGCAGCTTGTGAAATGCCAGTTACTGTAAATAGATTTCACAATGTCAAGCTCTAGTGTCAGTCTCAGCTGAGCTAGAGGGTGATGTAATCTTAGAACTCTAGCAGCAGCATAAGCCACACTTGTGCTAGCTCTAGAGATGCTAGCTTTAGCATGTTGAGTTTAGAGTGGAGAGTCTGTGAGTGAGTGTCAGTGGAGGAGGCTGCAGTTGGTGCAGCTCCTCACACAGCTCTGTAAAAGAGTTACCCAGCCGTATTGTTTGTTTTCTCACCCTAGTGTGAGCCAGTATAGCCAAGAGGTGAAGTGGTGGAAACCTGTCTTAGAGGTTTTCACAGTGCCCCATCCCAGGAGGGATGGGGGGAACTCCAGGATTCAGGGGCAATCCCTTGGTCCAGTCTGGGCTTTGTTTGAACCTGCCTGAGATATAACTGCTCTGTGAGTACTTGTGAATTTAGTATGGAATAGCCCTGGGGCACCTGCATTCCTTTTGGTGAATTTTCTCTGATAAAAGGACCCCGTCACCTAGACTGTTTCTCTTTAAAAGTGTTTCCTTATGTTGGGGTCTTTGAGAAGACTGTCCAACTATACAACTTTCAACTTTCTGACACCTCAGAGGTGTACCACGTAGCATGTTAAGCGTGAAAAACATTTCTGGATAGCATCTACAAGATTATGTGAGGGTGTTATTAACCAGATAAATGGCTGTCTATAAACTTGGAAGCAAAAGGTGGGAGACCCCCACCCCCATCTGGAGTAACCAGTTTACCTCTCCAGGTTCAGTTTGGGCACCTGTGTTTACAGTCAGTGCATTTGGCCAGTGCCTGATAGAAACAGTTACCCAGACGTGGGCTGGATTCTTTGTGAGCCTGTATGTGCTCTTTGGTGGTCATGTGTGCCACCAGTATTCATCATGAAATATGGGAAAGTGTCCTAGTACTGGCCGTGTGTGCCTCGTAGCCCTGCAGATTTCCTGGATAGGGATGTCCCTAGAAGCAGCCACCGATGCAGTGGAATGACGGGTGGAATGAGCCCTAAATCCTACAGCAGGCTCCCTACACGCAAACCTATAGTAAAGATCTATGCAGGAGGTGACCCACCTGCTTATCGTCCGCTTAGCTGCAGGTCTGCCAGGTGCAGCTTCAGCGTAGGTGACAAACAGCAGGCGAACCTCTCCCGAACTTCAGCCGCCTCCTTATAAAAAGCGAGCACTCTTCTAGGGTTCAAAGTATGGAGCCTATATTTGGCCTGCGAGGTGTGACTGGGGTAGAACACCGGCAGAGTCAACACCTGGTTAAGGTGAAACTCCAACACCACCTTCAGAAGGAATTTCGGGTGGGGGCAGATAACCTTGTCCCTGTGGAAGACCAGATAAGGAGACTCGATGGAAACGCCTGGAGCTCTCCCATCCTTCTGGCTGACGTTATAGCCGCCAAGAAGGCGGTCTTCCACGACAGGTGGGAGACGTCACACCTGTGCATAGGTTCAAATGGCTTGCCCATAAGCTGAGCCAATACCAGCAGTAGATCCCACGGAGATGGAGGTTCTCGCACTGGAGGGGATATGTGATCGAGGCCTTTGAAAACGCACCAGACCACCTTCTCCTGCGCCACCAACTGCTTGCCGGCCTGCGCCCGGTAAGCAGAGATGACTGCCAGGTGCACCTTGAGGGTCGTTGACCGAAGCCCTAGCTGAGAAAGGGACCACAGACAGTCCAAAATACTAGCCAAGGGACAGGAAGAGGAGTAAAACCCCTTGTCCTGACACCAAATGGAGAACCTCTTCCATTTGAAGGCGTAGGATTTTCTGGTCGACTCCTTATGGGACACCTCAATGCCGTTGAGGACCTCGTCGGAAACACCCAAGGCCTGGAACTCTAGCCGCTCAAGAACCAGGCCATCAGGTGCTGGGACTGAAGGTCCGGATGGAGAACCCTCCTCTTGTTGACTGACATCAGGTCCGGGTGGGCTGGAAGACGCTTCTGGAGCCTGGAGCTGAGGCTGAGGAGATCTGGGTACCAGAACTGACAGAGGCCAGTCTGGAGCTACCAGAATCACCTTCGCCTTGTCCCACCCGCCTTGAAAAGCACCTTGTGGATCAAGGGAAATGGAGGGAAGGCGTGAAAGAGGCCGGAGTCCACGGCCTCGAGAAGGCATCCCTGCAGTGAGCCCTGCTGAGGAGGGCAGGCGTGAAACAGCCTCAGCTTCGCATTCTCCCTGGAGGCGAACAGGTCCACCTGAGGGGTGCCCTAATAGGAGAACAGTTCTTGCACTACCTCCGGCAGGAGTGATCACTGGTGAGATGCAACGCCTATCCGGCTGAGGGCATCGGCCAGAGTGTTGGAGGCTCCTGAGAACCTCCTTGCACCGAGGCAAGAAGTGCATCCTGCCCTGACGGTTGAGGTAGTACATGGTCATGGTGTTGTCCATCTGGACCTGAACCACCTGACCCCATACAAATGGAGCGAAGGTGGTGAGGGCTAGCCGAACCGCTCAAAGCTCCAGCAGGTTGATGTGGCATCGAGACTCGTGAGGGGACCAAAGGCCGTGGGCCCGGATATCCCCCAGATGGGCACCCCAACCCATCAGAGAGGCGTCGGTAGTTAGCGTGACCGTCGGCTCGGGGCGGACAAACAGGATACCTTCCTGCAGATGAGCTGGGACGAGCCACCACTGCAGGCCATCCCACATCTCCTGGGTCACTGTCACCGGCTGGTCCAGAGGACCGGAACGTTGTGACCACTGGCCGGCCAACCCCCATTGCAGGGGGCACATATGCCAGCAGGCCCAGCGGACCACGCTGGTGCAGGCAGCCATGAGGCCCAGAAGGCACAGGAAGTCCCGGGCAGGTCGCAATTGCCCAACCAGAAATGATTGGGCAAAAAAGGAAAGGACCTTGGCCCAGTCCGCCAGGAGCCAAGCTCTGACTCGAAGAGAGTCGAGCTCTGCCCCGATGAACTGAATCACCTGCGATGGCATGAGTTCCGACTTGGCCTCGTTGATGAGAAGACCAGGTTGAGAGCAGACCTGGAGGGCCAGATCCCTGGACCGCTCCACCTCCAACCTGGAGGGGGCTGCAATCAGCTAGTCGTCCAGGTAAGGGTACACCCGGACCCCTCAGCACCGCAGGAATGCTGTCACCACCTCCATGCATTTGGTGAAGACCCTGGGAGCTGGAGAGAGGCCGAAGGGCATGGCCCGGAACTCGTAGAGAGATCAGTCAGCTCGGAAGCGGAGGAATCGCTGATGAGACAGACGGATAGGGACGTGAAAGAACGCATCCTGGAGATCCAGAGAGGAGAACCACACGCCTAGTTTCAAGGATGGAATGATCTGAGCCAGAGTGACCATCCTGAAGGTGTGCAGCCTTAGGAACTTGTTCAGGTCACGCAGGTCGAGAATGGGGCACCAGCCCCCCCCATCCGCTTTGGGACCAGGAAGTATCTGGACACAAACCCTGGATCTGGAGGAGGGTCCGCCACCTCGCTGATCACCTCCTTCTGGAGAAACAGGGCAATGTCGGCTCACAAGCGACAAAGAGGCTGGGCATGAACCCGCTGCCTCGTGGGCAATGCTCGACATGGAGGGGACTGCTCGAACTCAAAGGCAGACCCCTGCCAACCACTACTAGCACCCAGCGGTCCGTGGTGATAGCGCACCAGGCAGAAAGGAAGTGGCGGAGCCGTCCCCCCACGGGGGGAACCCAGGAAGGAGTGACGAAGTTGGGGAGACACCCCTCAACCTGTCACTGGGCAGGCTTGGAGGAAGGGCCAGCCCAGGGGCCTTCTGGACCCTTCCTTCCAGGTTTCCTACTAGAGGAAGTGGCAGACTTGGCCTTAGGGTGCCAAGTGTGAGCCTGCTGGCCCTGTTGCTAGTGCTTGCTGGGCTGGACGTGCCGCAGGAGCAGAAGGGCGAAAGGGCTTACGCTGCTGCTGGCGGCCTTTGTCCTTCTGTGTAGAGGTGACTGAGTCCAAGGTGGCACTGGACTTCTCTATCCTCTGGAGATGGCCTTCCACCCCTTGCCCGAACAAGTTGGTGCCCAGGATGGGAACGCCAGCTTGTGCTGGGTGTCCACCGTGAAGGTGGAGATCACAGCCAAGTTCTACCGATGGTTACTGAAGTCGCCACTGACCGAGCACAAGAGTCACCGATGTCCAAAGAAGTTTGAGCTGCTGCATAGCCATCGCCCTTCCCTGATCCCGCACCTGCTTGACCATTGTCTGAAGGTCAGCTGGGAGATGGGGAATCACCTCTTCCAGGGAACCCATAAGGGCGTGTGAGAAATGCGCCATCAGTACAGCCGAGCTAGCCTGTCGAAGGGCTAGGGAGGAAGCAGCGTAAACCTTCCGTCCCGAATAATTTAGCTTTTTGGATTCTTTATCAAGCAGTTTGTCCATGTCCCTAGCGTTCCTGGAACACGGAAGACACTGTTGGTCACCAGCCCCTCCGCAGAGGGTGCTCCATAAAACCGGAGTGAACAGTCGGGACCACGTGCTTGAGCCATCCTGGCCAAGGTGCGGACAAGAGGCAGCCACTGCCACAAATCCAGGGCGGGCCCACAATGGTTTTGGCCACGAGAAGGCCTCCGTGAGGGAATCTCCTCGATCCAGTATCTCCGTGAGGGGATAATGGGCGTTCTGAACGGTTCGAGCTACATCCCGGTGGGCTCTGAGATGAGTCAAGTATACCCAAGAACGAGGATGGGCTCTCGTCCACTGACTGACCCCCTGCAGATTCCAGGTCAATGGGCCTGGAGAACAGGGAGGAATCGTTGTCAGACTCCGAGGAGTCTGTAAACAGCTGCCGAGCGCCTGAGCCACCCTCCACCTGCTGAGGTCGATCGGGAGTGAGGGTGACCGACAACCTGTGGGGCAAGCCTTGACCCGACCAAGAATCCTTGGTCTGGGCCCAAGTCTTCGGTTGAGGAGGTGGAAATGGGCGGAGCAGCTGGTTCCGGCCAAACAACTGGCGCCGGGGTCGGCTTCTCGACAACTAAGAGGGGTTGTTTCGGTTGCTCCGGTGACAGCCACTTAATGGCCAGAAAAGGTGATGGAGTCAGCTTGTTACCAGTCAACAAAAGTTGTTGCCACATCATGTCCTCGTAGCGCTGGCGTAAGTTACGTCGGAGCCTATCCTCTGAAGAGCATGAGTGGCGACGCCGCTTTCCATGGTACAGAGACCACCGATGCGGTGGGGCCTACTCGACCTGGAAGAGGACCGAGACCGAGCCCGTCGGGGTCGCCGAGGGTGGGTCAAAGAGGGGGCGGGGGAAACCCGCTCATCCCTCAGTTCAGGGTCCCTGACCGGGGACTTCAGCACAGGAGGCACGGGCAGGTCCTCGGGTACCACCGGGAGAACCGGTGAAGAAGGGTTGTTTGCTTCTCCAGTCGACAAACCATCCAACGGGTTGAGAAAAATCTCGACCGTGTCGACGGATGTCTCGGCCGACTGATCTGATGGGGACACCGTGAAGCCAGCGGCCTTAGCCGCAACCTCGACCGAAGTCGAAAGCTGACTGTCCAGTAAAGGGGATCTCTCCCGCTCCCACGAATGTCGACAGTGGGACTTAAATTTTGGATCTTTTTTCTTGGACCTACTGGTATGTCCCGATGGCCCTTCTCCCTTGGTGGACAAGGACTGGCAAAGCTTCTCAAAAGAAGCAGTGTGGAGGAGCACAAGGAGAGCGGGATAAACGCCACAGCCGAGGAGGAAGATGAGGCGGCCTGGGTGCGCCTCCTCCTCGAGGCGATCAACTGCTCCAGGTGCTCCATGAAGCCATGATGTGCGACACTGCCAGCAGGCCTCTTTTGACTTCACCGGCGGGTAACATTTCTCGGGAGGCCCAAGTTGTAGTCTGGCAGCGTGGTCCTCTAAAACCGAAGCGGAGAAGGACTTGCACAGATCGCAGGCCTGCAGATCATGGGCAAGACCCAGGCAGTAAACGTGGAGTGTGGATCGGTCCATGACATTTTCTGCCTGCAAGGGCACCGACGGAAGCCGGGAGTGGATTTGTCCATCGCAGCCGCGAGGGAAGATGAAGACTGTAGTCTACCAAACTTTAAAATAATTTTCGGAAAACCCGAAGAGTTTAGATCCAGGCCTAAGACGCAGAGCGCTAAAGAGGGAACCTGAGCTTCCAAGCGGTAAGGATGATCTGGCGTCATGGGACGGAGCCAAGGGTTTACCACCCGGGTGGGTGGGAGGAGCCAGCTTGAAGACCTTCCGGCAAGAATTAAAGCAGCAAGGAACCTGCCACAAAGTGTGGATTGAACAACATATCCACATCCCTAGAACAATATCTTCTCTTCTGTGTTGCAGGGGAAGGCAACAATAAACAGGTTACTCACATGTAACAGTAGTTCTAACAGTGGTATATGGTGTACATCCACACTTCTGGCAGTGTCTTTTCCATTTGAGGTTTGCTGGAAAGTCTTCAAGCTGGCTCCTCCCATCCACCAAGGTGTCAACTCCCTCTGCCAACACCCCAAGATATCAGATCTTACTCCACTGGAAACAAGACCGGTATCCCACTTCCCAGGGGAGGTCGGGTGGTTCAGTGTGGATGTACACCATATATCACTCCTAGAAAGTGCGGTTACATAAGAACTTACCATAACGGCAGATCTTCGAGGAATGTCTCTTGCAGTAGGTCACTACTTCTGGGAGGTTCCAGCAGAGGGCGCTGGCACATGGCAGTTTCTTCCAGCAGTCTCATCAGGGACTGCCCACACATGACATCATTTCTCTGTGCCCTATATAAATGTGGGTGGTCCCTGGTATCCTCAGTTCCCTGCGGATTCAGCTTGCAAAGGCGAGGACCGAGGAAACTGAGGTACCAAACAGTCCCAACCCTAACTCCTTGGATTCTGAGTTCTCTCTGTTAGAAAGAGGGGGACAGAGGGCAGGAGGGACCTACTGCAGGAGACATTCCTCAAAGATCTACTGCTACGGTTAAGTCCTTACATAACTGCACTATTTTCTACGGAATGGTCTCTTGCAGTAGGTCATTACTTCTGGGAGATATGCCAGCAATTATGTCCATATGGGAGGACAGTTATGATAGAATGCCTTGGAGAACGGTATGACCAAAGGCAGTCCTGAGCTGTGAGGCAATGTTTAGGTTGTAGTGCCTTGTAAAGGTATGGACTGTGGACCAGGTAGCTGCATTGCAGATGTCTGTAACAGAGGCACCTTTAAAGCAAGCCGCAGTGGCTGCCATAGTCCTAAAGGAGTGAGGTTGAACACGAACTGACAAGGGAATATTGAATTTTTGGTAACAAAAGGTAATGCAATGTGTCAACCAACAGGAGAGGGTGCGCTTCGCAACAGGAAGGCCCTCACACCCAGGGGCAAATGTGACAAAAGAGTTGAGATGTTTTCCTAATGGACTTGGTCCGGTTGGTGTAATAGCGGAGCATTTTGTGAACGTCCAGAGTATGTAGGATGTGTTCCCCCAGACTGGAGTAGTCGGGGTAGTACA
Source organism: Neoceratodus forsteri (assembly GCA_016271365.2). Classification (NCBI taxonomy): domain Eukaryota; kingdom Metazoa; phylum Chordata; order Ceratodontiformes; family Ceratodontidae; genus Neoceratodus; species Neoceratodus forsteri. Next base: position 263,092,285 of record CM057451.1, on the reverse strand, counting down.
CCGGTAATTCCAAGGACTGATTGAGAGTCTGTTCTCGGACTACTTTAGGAAGAAAGGACGGGTTGGCTCAGCATGACCCGGTCCCTATAAAAGATAAGATAGGGTTCCTTGCACATAAGGGCATGCAGCTCTGAAATACGTTGAATTGATGTGATGGCTACTAAAAGAACAGGTTACTCAACTGTAACAGTAGTTCTAGGAGTGGTATATGTTGTTCATCCACACGTCATTGGCATGTCTCCTTCCTTTAATCTTGCCACGAAGTCTTCAAGCTGGCTCCTCCCACCCACCGGATGGTATATACCTCGCTCCACCCCATGACGCCAGATCTTTAGCCCGCTGGAAGCCAGGTGTTGTGCATCCCGTAGTCGGGAGGTAGAGTTGTGGATGAACAACATATACCACTTCTAGAACTACTGTTACAGGTGAGTAACCTGTTCTTCTAGGAGCGTGGATATGTTGTTCATCCACACTCACTGGCAGACTCCTAGCAGTTCTCCAGGAGGAGGGAGGCAAGGCGCACACCCCCTACTTAGGGAACAGAGATTGGAGAACTGAGGCCCCAAAACCAGAATCCCGGCGTGACTCTAGGTCAATGTGGTAATGGGTGATGAAGGTGTTTGCTGACTTCCAGGTAGCAGCCCAGCAGATTTCCTGGATAGGGATGTCCCTGGAAGCAGCCACCAAAGCAGCAGTATGGCGGGTAGAATGAGCTCTTATCCCTCTGGGAGGCTCCTTGCCTGCCAACTCATAGCACAGACCTATGCATGGTGTAATCACCTTGCAATGGTCCATTTGCTGCAGGTCTGCCAGAAGCGGCTTCAGCGTGGGTGACAAACAGCTGGTGAACCTCCCCAATTTTCGCCATCCTCTCCTTATAGTAGGAGAGAGTAATGCCTCAGGTCCAAAGTATGGAGCCTGTACTCGGCCTCTGAGGTGTAATTAGGGTAGTATACCAGCAGAGTTAACACCTGGTTAAGGTGAATCTTTGACACCACCTTCAGAAAGAATTTCGGGTGGGGAGGGCAGGACAACACTGTCCCTGTGGAAGACCAAATAAGGGGAGTCCACCGAAAGCACCTGGAGCTCCCCTGTCCATCTGGCAGACGTGATAGCCACCAGGAAGGCTGTCTTCCACGACAAGTGTGACAAGGCACACTTGTGAACTGGTTCGAATGGCTTGCCCATGAGCTTTGCCAGTACCAGCAGTGGATCCCACAGAGGTGGAGGGGACTGTGATCCAGGACTTTGAAAAAGCACCCAACCACCGTCTCCTGCACCAACGTTGGCTGACCGGCCCGTGCCCAGTAAGCAGAGATGGCTGCCAGGTGCACCCTAAGGGTCGATGAGCGTAGACCTCCTTTGGAGAGAGACCAAAGGTAGTCAAGAAAGTTAGCCACAGAACAGGACAAGGGGTCCAGACCCTTACCCTGACACCAAATGGAAAATCTTTTCCATTTGAAGGTATAACATTTCCTGGTTGATTCCTTTCTAGATGCCTCCACCACGGTGTAGACATCTTCGGAAAGACCCAAAGCCTGGAACTCTAGCCGCTCAGGTACCAGGCTGTGAGGTGCAGGGATTGAAGGTCCGGATGGAATACCTTCCCCCGACTGAGAGAGATCAGGTCCAGGCATGTGTAAAGTCGTTCTGGGTGCCTACAGCAGAGGCTGAGGAGATCTGGATACCAGAACTGGCGCGGCCAGTCTGGGGCTACCAGGATCACCTTCGCCTTGTCCCTCCTCACCTTGAGGAGCACATTGTGGATCAAGGGAAATGGAGGGAAGGTGAAGAGGAGGCCTGGGGTCCACGGCCTCGAGAAGGCATCCCCCTGCAGCGAGCCCTACTGAGGGGGGTAGGCATGAAACTAATTGCCCTTCTAAGTGCAACGATCAGTGAGGACCTTGTCAAACGTTGCATTTTAGCGTTTTTAAGCGCTTTTATTTTAGTCTGGGAATAATCAGCTGTTCAGCACTTCCAGGTACCGGACCTCTACTTATAGCTCTGAGGCAAGCAGAGCGAGCACAAAATAGGTGGCTGAACGGAGTCCGCACGCAAAGACACGCACGTCTAGCGACATTTGGTGGGCGATGGCTGGTGTCACCTGGGCTATAATCAAGTGATATATCCCACGGAACCATTTAGGTAGAGTGTGCTTATCCGGTTAGTTGATCTGCGCCACTGTGTTCATGCAAACTGTTTTAACACAGTTATCAGATGTCTCTCAACATGGATCCACAATTTTCTACTCATCTAAATTTGGTAGTCAAAATCCGGGGTCTGACTGCTCCACAATTATGACCTTGGATGGGGAGCCAGGAATTATATGCCAGTCATGCTGTATGTATCAATTAGTTAAATCTACACTGAACTTGAGGAAAAACTTTATGTGTACCAAATGCAGTGATAATAAACAACTACATGAAGATACTGCAATGTCCTCAGTAGATTACGGCAATTGGAAGAAAGTCAATCTAATATGTGTGAGCGTTTTGAAGCACTATGTAGCCCCCTCCCTTCAACCAAGATCACTAGTAATGTGACATCTTTTTACTCACCCTCTTGTCTATCCTTGCATCCGACCCCAAATAAAGGAGTATGCCATATCAGTCGTACTTTAAACCATCTAGCAGTAAATAATACTGCCAGTGAGAAAACTAATAACAACAGTCCTATGAATAAATAGAGAGGTAGAGAGAACGATTCAGAGGGTACTGATTCAAATATAGCTTGGTCAGTGGTAACTAGTGCTAGGGTTTGTAAGAAGGGGCGCAGAGCTGAGCAATTTACTGTCCCTATTCATAATTCCTATTCAGCACTCTCTAGTCTGCCTGATAGTGACTACCCAACTGATACTCATGTAGAGTATCCAAATTGTCATACATCAGTTAGTGTTATTGAGCCTCCCACTACTGTCCTTATAGACTTGGGTTCCCAGCTAACTCACAGTATACCTACTGGTTCATCTACAAATTCCAACTGTAGGTCCAACTCCTTCCCAGCTGTTACTGCACTTTTAACATTAGTAATGGACACTTCTGGCCCTAATCCTTCCCACATAAACTTGGAGCCCCAATCTCCCAGTGTTCCTATTGGTTCAACAGACTCCTGTTGCAGGCCCAATTCCTTCCCCTTTGATATTGGGAATACAGCATCTGTAATGGACACTTCTGGCTCTAATCCCCAGAGTCACTTGCGTCAAGTGTTTGTTCTAGGCGACTATCATTAAACACTTGGATAGGGCTATCTGTAATCCTGACAAATCATCAACAACATGTTCTAGTTTTAGGGGTGCCAAGATTACTGATATCACTAGAATAGTTAATGATATACTCGTTAATGCAGGTGACAATCCACTTGTCATTATACATGCAGGTACTAATGACTTGAATCAAAATAGGCCTTTACAGATTAAAGAAGATTTTGTGGCCTTAAACAATTTACTCATAGAGAGGGGTTGTACTGTATGCTTTTCTGAAATCCTTCCAGTACCCAGGGCAACGCACAGTATGTCTTGTCTAATTAGGGAAACAAATGAAGGTTAAGAAAGTGGTGCCTTCAACAAAGTATTTGTTGCATTCCTCACTGGGAGAACTTCAATGGCAGGGAATCTCTCTTTAGTTGGGATGGTTTGCACTTAAGTAGGAGGGGAAGTACCCTGTTGGGCAGATCTATTGTTTCTGTCATTAATAATCATTTAAACTAAACGGTCTGGGGGAGCATGGGTCAATTCCTATTTCTCTTAACTTGAAAGTGAATACCAGTACTGGGAAAACATGTAATATATTGTCTTTTAATGCAGAATCATTGAACTCTCTTAAAATGGCTGAACTTACAGCAAAATGTATCCTACTTGATCTTAGTATTATTGCCATCACAGAGACTTGGTGGGACCCTTCCTCAGCTTGGTCCAGAAACATCCCCAACTATAAACTCTATCATAAAGACACAACAGATAGTAGAGGTGGTGGTCTGTATCTTTTTGTCAGAGAAGACATTGCTTCACATGAAATCTCTTCCCATAATCAAGCAGAATCACTTTGGTTATCTATCCAACTCATGGACCATCTTAAATTCATCATAGGGGTTTGCTATCGGCCACCCTTAACGGACATTCAATATACAACCGAATTAGTAAATATAATTAAAGATTTATCTCAGAATGATGATATTCTCATTTTAGGTAACTTTAATATGCCCGGTATTAACTGGAATCTCTATACAGGCAAAAATAATCATGATACATTATTTCTAAATTCAATTACCGATCTGGGTTTGGATCAATTGGTTAGTCAACCTACTCGAGGTAATAAAATATATTGGACCTAGTAATATCTAATAAGGGCTTCAATGTCTCCGATATAAACATTATGGCCCCCACTGGTAACAGTGACCACAATTCTTTACTTTTTAATATTCCTCTACTTATTCCTAAGATTAACAACAACATTAAATATAACAGGTGGGATATTCAGACTGCACCAGGATGTGGCGCAAGCCTGGGCGCAGCGCAACTGGGATGTGCCAGGACATTGACAGGGTGATATACAACGGTGCTGCACCATGGCTCAGCACCACTGAATATCGCTCTGTGGCCACCCCTGCACAGCACATGGTGCAGTGGCACTGCACCAAGCGCGTATGGCCCAGAGGAGAACAGCCAGGATGCACTAGCGCAAGAGCCATGGCGCTAGGTGCATCAACCGCGATATTCAGCGGTGGACATGCAAATACAGCCATAATGTACAGGCACAATGGGGGCCATTTGCATGTCATTATGGCCCCATTTGCATGCAGGTGCTTCAAACCCTGCAAATTTGTGCCTGGCGCCTGCCAGGCAGCAGCTGTCAGGGACTGATGCCCCCTGCCCCTCACCGGCAACGCCCTCCAATGCCCAATCGCGGGCTGTTTTAAATAATAGAATCCTTGGTAGTCCAGTGGACCCTATCACCCTGCCCAATCGAGGCTGTATAATGTAAGAAACATCCTGGTGGTCCAGTGGACCTGCCCCCCCCAGCCCGATCGCAGGCATCTAGTACTGTAATTATCCCCGGTGGTCCAGTGGTACCCGTACCCCCTCCCAACCCGCCCACGACTGACAGCATAAGATTTTACACTTTGGTAGGAACAACTCTTCTCATAAATATTATCTAAACAGTCAAGAACTTAAATCATCTAATTGTGAAAGAGACTTTGGTATTTTGATCAACAATAAATGTCATCTAGCGACCACTGTAGCAAAGTAGTCAGGACATCTAATATAATTACGAGACAGATCAATAAAACCTTTATAAGCAAATCTGAACATTATCTAGTACCTTTGTATAGAGCTTATATCAGACCGCATTTGGACTATGGCTCTCCCTTCTGGAGTCCCTATCTTAAAGCTGATATAAATCATCTTGAGCAAGTTCAAAGGAGACTTACTAAATCCATCCCCAGATTAAGAAATAAATGTTACGATATCAGACTTAGGGGAAACAAAGCTTTATTCATTTTTAGTGAGAAGACAAAGGGGCGAGCTGCTACTTATGTACAAGCTAGTACATAATCTCAAGCTGCTCAACATATGTGGGCTATCATTATCCAACAAGAGAACTGTGGGAAGACTACATGCTAAGCAATTAAAAATTGAATGGACCAATACTAAAAAATATAATTACTTCAACATAAGAGCAGCAAAATGCTGGAACTGTTTGCTGCAGACTACTGCAGAAGCAGCTAGCTTCGATTCCTTTAAATTCAGACTGGATTCCTGCTATTTGCTCAATAATTTGTTTAATATCCCACTGCTGTGGGAGGACAATCTTGATGGACCTCGTGCCTTCTTTTGTCCTGTTTTCAGCCAGTAAATCCAGTAAACAGCCTCAGTTTGGTGTTTTCCCTGGAGGCAAACAGGCCCACCATCGGTTTGCCCCAGCAGGAGAACAGAATGTAAGCTACCTCTGGATGGAGAGACCACTCGTGGGATGTCTGGCCTAAGCGGCTGAGAGCATCCACCAGATGATCTGAGGCTCCCACCACATGGATGGCTAGGAGATCTGCCTCCAATCGGCTCATGAAGGTCCAGATGCGGATCACCTCCTTGCACAGCAGACGCAGAGTGCCGCCTGTTTGTTGAGGCAGTACATGGTTGTGGCATTGTCCGTCTGGACTTTAATCACTTGACCCCAGAGCTGAGGGAGCGAAAGATGACAGTGTCAATATGACTGCTCTGAGCTCCAACAGGCTGATGTAGCATCGGAACTCCTCAGGGGTCCAGAGCCTGTAGGTCCTGTTGTGTCCCCATGTGGGCTCCCAGCCCATGAGAGAGAGGCATCGGTCGTGTGAGGGGCGACCGTCCGGCTCAGAAGCGGACAAATAGGATCGCTCGTGCAAATGGTGGGCAGTCCACCACTGGGAGGCTCCCACATCTTCTGGGTCACAGTGATCAGCAGGTCGAAATAACTGCGTGGCGCTGAGTCCACTGAGCGCCAGCTCCCATTGGAGGAGGCGAATGAGCAACCAGCCCAACGGACCACTGAGGTGCACGCGGCCATGTAACCCAGAAGGTACAGAAAGTCTCAGGCAGGGCGCAACTGCCCAACCAGAAATGACTGGGCAAGGAGGAAAGAACCTCCGCCCTGTCCTGCAGTAGCCGAGCTCTGGCTTGACAAGCGTTGAGCTCTTCCCAATAAGCCCATCACCTGAGAAAATGCGAGTTCGACTTGGCCTCGTTGATCAGGAGACCGAGTTGCAGGGCAGGTCTGGAGGCCAGGTCCATGGACCTCTCCGCCTCCTGTCAGGAGGAACTTGCTAGGAGCCAATCATCGAAGTAAGGATAAATCCTGACACCCCCGATGCCTGAGATGGACTGCCACCATTGCAATGCATTTAGTTAAGACCCGTGGGGCCGATGACAGGCCAAACGGCATGGCTCGGAACTTGTACAGGGTCCCTTCAACCCTGAAGCAGAGGAACCGCTGATGGGACAGACAGATTGGGACGTGAAAGAACACGTCCTGCAGATCCAGTGAACAGAACCGCATGTTTCACTCCAAGGATGGTATGATCTGGGACTGAGTGACCATTCAAAAGGTGTGTGACCTGAGATATTGATTCAGGTCGTGCAGAGCTATACCTGGTTAAACAACTAAATAAAAAAAAAAAAAAAAAGATCTAAAATGGGCCAGCCCCCCGGGCACCAGGAAGTACATGGAGACAAAGCCTGGGTCTGCTGGAGGATCCGACCACTAGAGCTACTGCCTCCTTGAGGAGGAGCTGAGCGATGTCATCTCTGAGAGCTGACTGGGTCTGAGCAGATACTCTTTCCTCCCATGGGGCGCGGCTCGGCTTGGAGGGTACTGCTCAATTCCAGAGGCAGTACCTGACCGACCACTTTCAGAACCCACCTGTCCATGGTGATAACAGACCAGGTGGAAAGAAAGCAGAGCCAGACCCCCACAGGAGGACCCAGGGCTGAGGTGACGGAGAGGGTTGGCAGCCCTGCCCCATCGCTGAGCAGGCTTGAGAAGACTCCAAGACCTGATCCTCAGCCTCCTTTACAGGTCTGCTGGGGTCCAGGCTTGGGCTGAGGGCACCAAGCTTGAGCCTTGCTGCTGATGCTGGTTACTCCAGTCCACGTTGAAAAGGAGGACTGCTGGGCCGCAGGGGAAGAGTGCCAAAAAGGCTTCTTCTTTTTCTTCTGCTGGTTCTTGCCCGAAGAACTCTTGGCAGAAGTGACATCCAAGGTGGCACTGGACAGCTCAATGCGATGAAGATGACCGGCCACTCCTGGGCCGAACAAGTCAGTCCCAATGAAGGGCACGTCAGCTACTTTGTGCTGGGTATCCAAAGGAAAGGAGGAGAGCCTCAGCCAAGCCCTGCAGTGAGAGGCAACTACGGCAGCCAATGGCGGGCACAAAGTCCCCAATGTCCAGGGCCATCTGGAAGCTGATGTTTGGTGACAGCGGCCCTGATCTTGGACTTGCTTGACCGTGGTCTACATGTCCATGGGGAGATGTGGGAGGACTTCATCTAGCGGACCCCAGAAGGGCGTGAGAAGTGTGCCATGATGACGGACAAACTTGCCTGACGAAGGCCCAATGAGGAAGCCGCATAGACCTTACTGGCCAAATGGTCCAAAAGCTTGGACTCTTTATCAGGCGGTCAGTCAGTGTCGGCGGAACTGCCAGTACGCCTGAACACAGAGGTGGTCACCAGGCTCTCGGCCGAAGGGTGCTCTGTGAACCCCGTGAAGGACCCCATGGGCACCGCGTATTTGCAGGCCATGCGGGCAAACGGTGCTGGACAAGAGGCAGGATGCTGCCATAGTTCTAGGGATGGGCCAACAATGGCCTCGGCCACAGGAAAGGCATCCGTCGGGGTATCAGCTCTCTTAAGGATGTCCATAAGAGGATACGCCGCCTTTTTCTGGATTGGCTCCATGGGCATCCCTGTAGATTCAGAGATGAGGCGAAGGATCCCTTGAAAAAACGAGGGACCTTCCTCCATCTCTAAGCCAACGGTCGATTCATCATCTCCTGGATGTGAATGCAAGCCGGTGATGTCGGAATTCGAGGAATCCAGGTATAAGGGCCTACCGCCCAGGTCACTTTCAACCCGCCGAGGGTGGTCTGGGGTAACCGTGACCAACAAACGCCAAGGAAGCCAGGTGTCAGGTCTGTCTCCCTTGGAAGGAGCCACTCCCGCAGGCTGTTTGGGCGGTGGTTCCACCACTATTGGTGGAGAGGCCGTTTTGGGCCGAACAGGTAGTTTTGCCGGCTCCGCGGGCTGTGGAACCAATTTGATCGGTTCCGAAGGAGTCCGCTTCAGCCTAGGAGGTGAAAGTCAATTAATGGCTGGCGTAGAAGTGGGAGTGGGCTTGTCTCGGTCAAAATCAGCTGTTGCCACATGAGGTCTTCGTAGCGCCAGAGTTTCCGCCGGAGCCTCTCCTCATCCGAGGAGGACGAGAACAACTGATGACGTCACCTCTTTTTAGAGCGCTTATGGCTCTTCCTCAGTCTGTCGGATGAGGGGGTCCGAGACCTCGATGGAGGTCGGGCGGGCCGACTCGGTCGTGCGGGAAACACCAGCGGGACCAGTGATTTCCTGGGATCAGGGACCACATCTTCGACTGGAGTCCCAGCAGGCTGAGTCTCCTCATCTGGAAAGGCCAGATTAGGGGTTCGATCAAGGGGATCGTCGACCGGAGTTGGCGCTATCGGATCGATCACGATCTCAACCTCACCGACAACCAGCGACCGAAGGAGCGATCTCAACCGAAGTCGAGACCGCATGCTCTTGGGACTGAGATCTCTCCCGCTCCCAAGAATGTCTCCGTCGAGATGAAGACGATCCCAGATCCTTCTCCCGCTTACGGGATAGAGAGGAGTGCAAGCCTGCAGGTGCCTCTCCCTTGGTCGGGAGAGACTGGCACAACTCCCGGAAGGAACCCGAGAAGGAGGGCCCAGGTTGAGTGGAGCAGAAGAAGCTCTGAGAGGAATCCTGGCATAAGCCGCTTCCTCCTCTAACGCCTGCATGCGATCCAACTGCTCGGTGGATCCCGCAGCCGCGGAAACTGCTCACCGAGCCTCCCTGGATTTCACAAGAGGATTTCTCTTTTCCGGCCTCCCCAGCTTCAAGCGTGCAAGACAGTCGTCAAGGACGTTGGGATGAAAAGCGAAACACATATTGCATGAAGAGGTGTCATGGTCGAGCACCAAGGCAATAGGCTTGCAGCGGTGTGTGGGGATCGGTCTTGGCGACATCTTCTGGCCGCAGGGCACGGGCGAAATCTGGGGGAAGACTTGTCTTCCATTATCGGCGACAAACTTGTGGTCGCTAATGCAAACAATGCGAATTCTTGGTAAAACCAAAGGTTTGAGAGCCAGGGCCTACGAAATGCATGAACACGAGGGAGGCAACCTGAATCTTCCAGCGGGAAGGAAGATCTGATGTCATGGGATGGAGACGAGGTATATACCACCCGTGTGGGTGGGAGGAGCCAGCTTGAAGACTTCTGGTCCAACTTAAAGTGGAAGGGGACATGCCAATGAGTGTGGATGAACAACATATCCATGCTCCTAGAAATAACGTTTTTCATAAGAGGAAATGCATGTCACAAGTGGCAGAAGGCTCAAAAGGCTCTACTGCTAATTTTTCCATCATAAAATTCAAGTCACGGGGGCATAGATGGCAAATAGGAGGTTTGATATGTAGTACGCCTTTCAAAACATCTTAGCTAGATGAGGTTGGTATAGGAGACGGCCGTCCATCGGTTCATGGAAAGCCAAAATGGCAGCCAAATGGACCTTGATAGAAGAATAACTAAGGCCCACTTCAGTTAAGGAGGCTAAGTAGTCCAGCATTTTTGTGGGAGAACATGAATACGGGTCCAGGGCGTGAGCTATAGACCAGATGGAAAACGTTTCCATTTATAATTACAGGTCTCTCTGCTAGCTGGTTTTCGTGTGGCTAGCAAGATGTTAGCCACCTGAGTTGACACCTGTAGTCTGCTTATGAATGTGTCCTCAGAAGCCAGGCATGAAGACATCAGGTCCTCAGATTGGGATGGAGTAGGGAGCCTTGGCACTAGGTCAAGAGATCCGGTCTGAGTGGCAACTGAACAGGGACTGTCATGAACAGTTGGGTGCAGTATTTATTTTATTTTATTTATTTATTAAAGTTTCAGAATTACAATCCTTTGAGTCAAAGACTCTTTTGCAAAGGCTCCACGTCAGTACAAACAGACATATTTCTTTAAGACAGATTGAACAAACGTCATTAAGTAGAATAATACATTTAGAACTTTACATGATTACATCAAACATTTACTGTGCTTGGTTTGTCTCTCTAGGGTTGATTATAGACCCTGGGTCGTCGAGGTGGAGTGAGTTAGTTGCAGCCACATGTCTCGGAGTCAGTGAAATGTCTCTTGATTCCGTTTTTAAATTGGCCTAGACTAGGGGCCAGGGAGATAGGAGAGGGGAGTTCATTGAGCCAGATGGGGGCCCGATAGCTAAAAGACCTTTGTCCTAGTGCGGTCCTGCAGTGGGGGACTAGGATGGGTGTGCTTGCCTGGTACCTAGGGGTACTCCTGTGAGGGTCTGGTTGGATGAGGGAGTGTAGGCCAGTGGGTGCTAGCTTCATGAGTATCTTTTTTGCTTGGAGACAAGTGTGGTATTTTAGCCTCCCTTTGAAGGTCAGCCAGTCCGCTCGTTTGTAGAGGTCGCAGGTGTGGGTAAGTCTTTCACTTTCTGTGACCAGTCGGCAGGCTTTATTGAGGGCAAGATTGATGCGATTAAGGGCAGTGAGGTCAGCCATCCCGTATATTATTATCCCGTAGTCAACCAGTGATAGGACTGAGCTAGTTACTGCCAGCCATAGGGCCTGTGGTGGGAGGCAGTGTTTGTGCCTATAGAGAATTCCTAGTCTGGTGTTTACTGAGGAGGAGAGGTGATTGATGTGAATGTGGTAGGTAAGGATGTGTCTAGTGTGATGTCTGGGTATCTGAAGTCGGGACCTGTTCAATTTGGATGCCCTGATAGTTAAAGAGATATTTAGGTGGGTGCTACTGTAGGGATTTTGGCAGTGCGAAAGATCATGGATTTGGTTTTAAGCGTAATTTAGTATTAGTTGATGCTCAGTGAACCAGTCCTCTAGTTCATAAAGTAGCTTTGTAGAGTGTGTTGGAGGAGTTGGGATGCTATCTTTCCAGTACACTACTGCGCCGTCTGCATAGAGCAGAAGCTTACCACTGCAGGCTTTTGGGATGGAGTTCAAGAAGAGGGTGAAAGAAGTGGGCCTAGAATTGAACCTTGAGGTACACCGGAAGAACTGGTTTCTTGTCGGACAGGGTGGTGTTGATTTTGACTTCTTGTGTCCGGTCAGTGAGATAGTGCTTGAACCAGAGTATTGTGTCCAGGGCGAGACTGAGGGAGGAGTAAGTGGATAAGTAGAGAGCATGACTGGCGGTGTTGGATGCTTTGGTTAGGTCAACAAAGATTGCCCTGCTATAGACCCTTGTTCAAGAGCCTCGCATATATAAGATGTAAATTCGAGAAGGGCAGTGGTTGTGCTGCGACCTGCTCTGAACTCGTGTTGTTTTAGCACAGCAGTGAGCGACTGGCCAGGTACTCTGTGAGTTGGTCTGACACTATTCTTTCGAGAGCTTTTGGGGAGAGTATCGTGATGGGTCTATAGTTGCCAGGATCGGTTGGATCACCCTTTTAAGGATTGGCGTGATAATTCCCTTCTTCCAGAGTGTAGAGAATTGGCCTAGGCACAGAGAGCAGTTGAATATTTTGGTGAGGTGTAGGAGGGTCATGTCTAGAGTTAGACGGAGGATTTTGAGGTCTATGAAGTCGCTGCTGTAACTCTTGTTTCGTAAGGCTTAGCCAGGTAGTTTGGCCTTTACTACAGGAGATGGTTCTGAGCCGGAAGAGAGGGAGGGTGGACCTAGGGGAGGTGGTAGGGGACCCTGTGAATAGGTAAAAGAAGTTTGGTGGGAGTATGTGACTGAGGTCCAAAGGAATTATTCAGGACATTGGCTATGGTGTTGGGGTCCTGGAGAGGAACCATTGGCGAGTATCTGTGACAGTGTTAGGTGGATTTGGTTTTCCCACAGAACTCCTTGACATTGCTCCAGAACTTGTTCCCAGAGCCCCAGGACGAGGTGAGTGCTTGTTTTAGTGGTTTGTCTTAGCTAGCCGAATAGCCCTGGTGCACTTGTTTCTCGCCTCTCTATAGAGTTGTCTGTCATGGGGAAGCTGGGAGTTCAGTGCCCTATTCCAGAGATTACCTCTATGATGCATCTGATCTAGCAGGGTCTACGAGATCCATGGGGTGTCTCTTTTTTTATAACCCTCTTTGAGAATGGAGCATACTTGTCACAGGCAGTATTAAAGATATTGATAAAGGAGTTAAGGGCAGCATCAACGGACTGGGCGCCATGGACAGGTGTCCAGTCACTGGTGGAGAGAAAGTGTTTAATTTTGGTTGTATGGCACTTTTCTCATGTGCCTTTGGTGGGATAGTTTGGGTTGGCTGTGTATGTTCTTGTTTGACCAGTAGCAGGAGAAGGGAGAGTGGTCACTAAGGACGTCCAGGAGGACTTTAATATTAGAGGTGCTTAGGGAAGTTTGTAAGGATGAAGTCTAGAGAGTGTGAGTCCCTGTCCTGGGGTCTTGCCTTGTAGGGGACTGGATTACCTGGGTCAGGTCATGTGCTTGGCTGTATCTTTGGGAGGGGGCTGATGCCTTTGATAACCAGTTCACATAAAGTCACCCATGTAATCAGCTCCTCCTGGAGGAAGCTGGGCTATGCTGGCGAGTACAAATCATAGGCTAATTTTTTGGTTGCTGGGTATGTAGACTGCCATTATTATAATGGTTTCCCAGGGAGCCAAGCATAGCTTTGACTGTATTGGCTTGTGCCCGTGTTCGGTGAGGACAAAGGGACCAGTAGTGGCTGTAAATTAGCACTGGTGTATACAGCACAGCCTCCTCCCCTCTTACCCGCTGTATCTGCTCTGAAGATTAGATAGTCATTTAGGGCAACCGCGGAATCCAGTATATTCCTAGCGAGCCAGGTTTCAGATAGAGCCAGGATGTCAGGGGAATGTTGTGCTATCTATCCTTGTAGCAGTGTAAATTTTCTTGGTAGGCTGCAGATGTTTAGTGATGCTAGTAGTAGGCCACCATTCCCACGACCCTTGGACCTGCTAGCCAGCATAGGTCCCGGGTTGGGGTGTATGTTACCAGACATAAGGAGGAGAGCATGCCTGAGAGCTGCTGTCTGGAGCCATTTGGAGATGTTTTTATTGAAGCGCGGATGGGTGTTATGCTTGTGTGGTCTGACTGGTATAGGGATGGATTGGATCATTTGGGCTAATTGCGCTTGGTGAAGGAGAGGGTTGGGGCTATTTGGTGGGTGAGTGTTTGACGGGGTGTTGGTCTTGCCTGTAGGGGCCCGCTTAAGGTGCAGCTAAGGCTCGCGGTGAAATTGGAGCCAAATGGTGCTGTGGGGGGATGAGTTTGGCGGGGTTGCAGGTGTGAGTTTATGGGCTGGTGAGTGTTGAGGCAATTATTTGAGTCCCAGGAGTTGTGTTTTATGAAAGGGAGAGAGGGTTGGGAGTAGGAAACGATTGTTAGGATTAAGATGGAATGGATAAGTGAGCTTTGGCTGCTTGTCATGCTGCCTGCCTTGGGACTGAAACAATAAGTACATGAGAGAGCCCTCTAGCGTTCAATAAGTATAGCCTGCTAATGGTAAAGTTAGCTGATAGGTTTCTGCGCTCATGTGGTCGTCCCTATAAAGCTAGAATACAACCAAGGGTGGCGGTGGGGGCAGTGGGGAGCCGGCGCGCAGTGCAGGCGGGGATCAATGCCACCTGCTTAACAGAGCACGAGCTGCACTGACTCCCTTCGTGACTTACACGGCTTCTGGGGTGGGAGGAGCGACTCGACGGTCTCAGCGACCTTGTTGCTTGGGTGTGTGGGGAGGCTGCACAATCTGCCCTTGTGACCTCCGCAGTGGTCCCAGTCTGTGGATAAGGAGTGGGAGAAGGAGATTAATATACCGCCTTGTTTAGGGCGTAACACAAATTGAACAGCTTTTCTGGTCATTGGCTATGCAGCAGCTGAAATCAGAAACACTCGGGAGATGCGGTTGCAAGCAACAGCCTGGTTTAGGGCATAAGACAAAATTGAACAGCTTTTCCGGTCATTGGCTATACAACGTTGAAATCAGAAACACTCGGGAGATGCGGTTGCAAGCAGAAGCCTGGTTTAGGGCGTAACACAAAACTGAACAGCTTTTCTGGTCATTGGCTATACAACGCTGAAATCAGGAAACACTCGAGAGTGCGGTTGCAAGCAGCAGCCTGGTTTAGGGCGTAACACAAAACTGAATCGCTTTCCGGTCATTGGCTATGCAACGCTGAAATCAGGAAACACTGGGAGATGCGGTTGCAAGCAGCAGAATGCTGTCCTTTTAAGATTTTAAAATGCAAGCTAGGCAGCTGCAAGCGTTTCCTGCTTTTCCTTGTATCCCCTATACTAACCGACAGGGGTAGGAGTTTTCTGCCCTTCTTTAACAATTTCAAACTGAGCTTTCGCCAAAACATAACTGAACACTTTAAGCACAATGGACACTGTAGTTGTGACAAAAACCTATCTCCACAGTGTGAGGACACAAAATTACTTTAGCCCGATTAACTGGGTCTGCAAATTAAAGTCCTTTTAAAGTCCTTTCAGAATTCCAGCTGTAACAGGCAACTGCACTGACTCCCTTAAGTGACTTACGGCTTCTGGGGTGGGAGGGCTGAGCATACTGGTCCCTCACTGACCCTGTTGCTTGGCATGTGTGGGGAGGGCTGCACAATCTGCCAGTCGCGACCTCCGCAGTGGTCCCAAGTCGGCTTCTGGGATGGGAGGGCTGGTGTCTGAGTCCCTAGTGACATTGTTGCTTGGCGTGTGTGGGGAGGAGGCACAATCTGCCCCTCATGACCTCCGCAGTGGTCCCAGTACGCTTCTGGGTGGGAGGGCTGCGATGGTCCCTCAGCGACCTTGCTGCTTACGGCATGGGGAGGGCTGCACAATCTGCCCCTCACGACCTCCGCAGTGGTCCTAGTCTGTGGAACCATGATTGCTGAGGCCACATGGGTGCTATCAGAATCAGTGTGGCTGACCACGGTTTATAGTTTCATGAGGGTGTGAGGCAAAGAGGGACTGGGAGGAACGCATATAAGAAGCGACCTGTCCAAGTTAGGGACAGGGCATCTGTAGTGCATCCCCTTTTGTTTGGGATAATGGAACAATAATTGGGGAGGCAGTGGTTGTCTGGGGAGGCAAACAGATAGATCTGTGGAGTGCCCCATAGACAAAAGATCTCTTGAAGGACTTATGTGTGCAGAGTCCACTCATGAGAAGAGGACTTACAACTCAGTTGGTCCGCTAACTGGTTGTAATGGCCCCATAGATAACCACAGTAAGAGTTAGGTTTTGTTTGATTGCTTCTTGCCATACATTGAGTGTCTCCATGCAGAGGTCGTGATCTCGTGCTCCTTGCTTGCTGATATAAAATACTAGTCATACTGTCTGACTGAATCACCAATGGACCTGGCGTCAGATAAGGATGGAAGGCCTGAAGTGCCAAAGAACAGCTCTCATCTCCAGAAGATTGATATGAGTTGTTGGGGACGAGATGGCCACTTGCCCTGTGTCATGTACTGATACAGGTGGGCTCCCCACTGTCCAAGGAAGCATCTGTAGTTAAGAGTCTGGTGAGGAGGGGCGATGAAAGGGCAGTCCCTGGGCGAGTTGGAGGAGACTGCCCACCAAGTCAGTGCAGACTTGAGAGGAGTTACTCTGATTCTGTCTTGAACTGCCTGTTCTTTGACACCATTGATTCTGTAGTATCCACTGGATGGGACGCATCTTTAGCCATGCAGATTCCACGGCTGGTATAGCAGCTGCCATGTGCCCTAAGAGATAACTTTAGTCTGGCAGTGACTATTTTTTGAGACTGGATCCGTAAGGCAAAACTTATCAGGGTCTCTTCACAGAGCAGTGGCAAATATGCTTTGGCCACTGTTGAGTCCAGTATGGCTCCTATATATTGGAGTGACTGGGTAGGCTGTGGGCTGGACTTCAGCCATTTTACTATTATCCCACGTTCGGGGAACATCTGATCGGTTTCCAAGAGGGATTCCAGCAGATGAGCCCAGGAGTCTGTTTTATTAATGCCGATCTAGATATAGGAATACAAAATGACCCCACTTCCATAATGTAGTGGCCACCACCGCTAAGCATTTGGTGAATACCTGAGGAGCCGATGAAAGCCCGAAAGGAAGTGCTCGAAATTGGTAATTCTGACTCAATAGATGAAAGCGTAAATATTTGTGATGAGCTGGGTGGATGGGGATGTGAAGATAAGCATCTTTCATATCTAGAGCACACATCCAATCCCCCTTTTTTCATGAGCGGCATGACTGATGTTAAGGTGATCATGCGAAAGTGTTTATACTGGCTGTATTGATTCAGACCCCTGAGATCCAGAACTGGTCTGAGGTCCCCTGTCCATTTGGGCACTAGAAAGAAATGGGAATAAAATCCCGTTAGCTGGTCTGATCTGGGTACTGGTGTAACTGCCTGTTTGCTGATCAGAGTAAGCAGTTCCTCCTAGAGGACAGCTGTATGATCCAGAGGGTACCGAATCATTTGAGGTGGAAATGCAGGGGACATGGAGATGAATTCCAGTTTGTGCCCATCTTGGATTATCTGCAGTACCCATTTCTCGGTTGTAATCTGTTTCCAGGCCTCTATATGAAGGGCAAAATGACCCCCTACCACCACCGAGGCCTGACTGAGGAGGCAAGGGGAAAGCCCTGCAGAGTCACTGTGAACTGGACTGGCCAGTCCCGGCTGAGGGACAGGTGCGGGAAGGATGGGTGGAGGCAGAGCCGCCACAGGTGGGCTGGCCAAGTCCATGAAAGCCACCTCTATTGTAGTTTTTACACCATCCACCACTGTTATTGTATGTATAGGACTGGGTCCTGGAAGAATGGTACATACTCTAGACAGTACAGAGACTCCGACCGGAGGCTTGCAGGTCATCTAGAAGCATCTGCATTCCTGGACCAAAAGGTTTGTAGCCATTAAATCGGGCGCTGACTGCCTTGTGTTGTGTGTCAGGTGCCAACCCGGATACGTGGATCCATGCATGGCGACGTAAGGCAATACCCATAGCTGATATACGGGTTGAGGTATCTACCACATCATATCCCGACTTGAGAAGGTGCCGGGAAATGGAAGTCATAGTTGACAAGGTTTGTATCAATTGTTTTTTTATCACTGGAAGGAGACAGTTTGTTTATGATGTCTAAGGAAGCCGTTCCCAGGATCCGTTGGTATTTCACCGTATGGCCCATATAATTCATTATTCTGATATTAATTGCACCAGAAGAGAACGCCTTTTGCCTAAACAGTCAAGTCTCCTGGACTCCTTATCTGGTGGCAAAGAGCTCATGGGTCTCGTTTTTTTCGTTCAGTCATGAGCTGCCATAATGACGACGAAGTCCGCTTCAGGAATCTTGGCTACGAAGGGGTAATCTGCTGGGGCCTGATATAGGCAGCCAGCTTCTCAGGGAACAGCAGTAACAGCCGAAGGTTGGGTCCGTGCCTCTGAAACTGCATCCTGATAGGTCGGTATGAGTGGGGGTATCACCATGACCAGTTCCTCTGGTAATTCCAGATATTCAGCCACATCTTTGTGTGGTTTATCATGTTCAGCAGTGCTGAACCCCATCACTTTTTGAATCTGAATCATTTCATTAAATGACGGGTTGTCTAGAGGAGACATGGCCATGGGAGCAGGGATGTCCTCATCAAAGGAGAAGACCACCAAATAGGGAGAGTCCTGGTCAGAAAACTCTAGGTCCTGGAAATCTATGTGCTCTATATCCTCAGGTATATCCTCCGGTACATCTGGGTCATCTGACCAGTAAGCCTCCAATGGAGAAGGAGGGACGACCAAGGAGGGATTAGGCCTGACTGGACCGGGGCGGAAGAAGGCGCATACCTCATCTAGTGCAACACCTGATGCACAACTTTTTCAATATTTGGCACCTGAGTAGGAGGCGGGGTAGGAAGCTGGACCAAATGTTTAGACACTATAGGTGTGAGGGACGGGATTGGCTACTGAGAAGTAGCGGGACGAGCTCCTGAGTAATATAAACCTGGGTCCCTCCTGAGTATCTGCTTGGACCCTATGCGAATGCCCCTGTGAAGGAGGAGGGGTATTTAGCAAGGCAAATGAGGTAGGTTTGTCCCTAGGAATACGGGATGTCATGGAGGAGCCCGTGGAGGCAACATCTCTATGGCATTCATGCTACATCAACAGAAAAATGGCATCCGTCGACAAGACAGCCATTTGCTTGGCTGTATTACCATGAGAGAGCGTCGACGAAGCTCTCTTCATCGATGGAGCAGGGGTAGCCTGCATAGTTTTCAATGCACAGGAAACCGATAACGATGAGAGAGAATAGGCGCTCCGTCGATGAGGATAAATGAAAAGCATGTGCTGTCGACGGTGGGAGGTGGAAAGTGTCACTGTCGATGTGTGCGACACGGCAGAGAGTTTGAGGAGGGTTTCTCCTTCTTCCTTTTCAGCCGGAGCGACATCGCTGAAGTGGGGAGCTCTTGGATGAGCCCCCTGCGTCTCCAACAGCGACAATCGTTGCTCCATCAATAATTTCTCAATCTGAGGCAACCATTGACGGTTGCTAAATTAAATTCTTGACAAAAAGAACAAGAGGTATCGTGTGTGGGTCCCAGACACCTAAGACAACTCTGATGACTGTCAAAGCGTTAAATTTTCCTGCCATAGGAGCAGGAACGAAATAAGGCTTCTTTGTTTGAAGTAGGTTTTTTAGACATTTGTCTTATCCAATTTCTCGTCGATGACTGCTACACAGCAGTTTAAAGCAGCAGCACAATGAAAAAGGTTATTCCAAAAAGCAAATTTTCTGCTATAGTTATGAAAAATATTGGCTGAAATGTTGATTAGGGTTTTCTGAAAGCTTCCTGTGATGTGTACTGTACTTGTCTAGATTCTTACCCTCCTCGGGTCTTCAATATTATTTCTGTGCAAAAAGGAGGTGGCCATCTTTATTACTTCAGAAATAATTATTTTAAAACTTTCATAAAATTCTTCAATGATAACAGAAACTGAAAGTTATACTGCCAAAATAACCTGGAAGATGACTGGCATCATTAGGAAAAAAGGTGGAGTTCAATTTAGGCCCATTTTCACTGCTGCTTTAAGCTAGCTGCTGAGCGAGCTGAAGCAGGCGGGAAAATGAACTGAGGATACCAGGGACCACCCACATTCAGTGATGAAAGTGAACAGGAATGCACAGGAACTCAGTTCCTGTACCTTTTTTGCAGCAGGAACGGAGTTCCTGTATTTCTTCCCACTGACACTGGAACTGAAATTCTTAAACCAGCAACAAAATGACAGTTTTTGGCCTTGTTACCTAAAACCAGGGTTTCCATAACAACATTTGATTTGTACAACAATACTATTTGGTAGAAAACTTCAATATCTCTAACTGAATCTACTAGTGTCTAAACAGACAGGCGTGCCTTCACACAGCTATCCTTCAGATTGAAGATCTTCATTCTGCATTTCATATTTGCCAGTGCCTGAGTTCCTGTACTTCTTGTCTACCACTTGCACCACTGCCCACATTTATACAGAGCACAGAGAAAGATGTCATGTGTGGACAGTCCCTGATGAAAGACTGTTGGAAGAAGCTGGCGTGTGACAGCGCCCTCACTGGAACCTCCCAGAAGTAATGACCTACTGCAGGAGACCATTCTGTAGAAGATCTAGGTTACAGGTGAGTAACCTGTTTCTCTAGGGATGTGGATATGGTGTACTTATTCACACTTCAGGCAGACTCCTAGCAGTTCTCCAAGAGGAGGGAGCAAGGAACACACCACCGACTGAGGGAACAGAGACTGGAGAACTGAGGCCCCAAAACCAGCATCCCGGCATGACTCAAGGTCGATGTGGTAGTCACAGATGAAGGTATGTGCTAAGTTCCAGGTAGCGGCCCTGCAGATTTCCTGGATACGGATATCCCTGGAAGCAGCCACCGAGGCAGCGGTATGACGGGTGGAATGAGACCTTAGCCCTACGGGAGGCTCCCTACCAGCCAACCTGTAGCACAGGTCAATGCAGGATACAATCCACCTTCCAATCGTCCACTTAGCTGCCGGTCTGCCAGGTGCGGCTTCAGCATAGGTGACAAATAGCTGGTTAACCTCTCCTCGAACTCCAGCCATGCGCTCCATGTAGTAAACTAGCAATCGCTGCAGGTCCAACATATGGAGCCTGTGCTCAGCCTCTGAGGTGTGGTTGGTGAAGTACACTGGAAAATTAATCACCTTCAGGAAGAACTTCGGGTTAGGGTGAAGGACAAACTTGTCCCTGTGGAAGACCAGGTAAGGAGACTCCACCAAGAGAGCCTGGAGCTCACCGATCCTTCGGCTGACGTGATAGCCACCAGGAATGCAGTCTTCAACGACACACGAGTCATGTCACACCTGTGGATCGGTTTGAAAGGCTTCCCAAGAGCTATGCCAACACCAGCAACAAGCCCCAAGGTGGTGGTGGTTCACACACTGAAATGGAAATGTGGTCAAGGCCTTTGAAAAACCTCCAGACCACCTTCTCCTGCGCCAACGGCATAACAGCCGGTGCCCGGTATGTCGAGACGGCTGCCAGGTGCACCTTAAGGGTCTTTGACTGAAGGCCCAACTGAGAGAGGGACCAACGGCAGTCAAGAATGCTAGACACCAGGCAAGATAAGGGGTCAACCACTTCCTCTGGCACCAAATGGAGAACCTCTTCCATTTGAAGGCATAGCATTTTCAAGTAGACTCCTTCCAAGAAGCCTCGACCATGGTGAGGATATCTTCAGAGAGTCCCAAAGCCTGGAACTCTAGCCGTTCAGGAACCAGGCTGCCAGGTGCAGGGACTGAAGGTCCAGATGGAGCACCTTCCTTTGACTGCAAGAGAGCAGGTCCTGGTGGACAGGAAGACTGCTGAGGCTGAGGAGATCAGGGTACCAGAACTGGCGAGGTCAGTCCAGAGCCACCAGGACCATCCATGCCTTGTCCCTCCAGGCTTTGATCAGCAATTTGTGGATCAGCGGAAAGGGAGGGAAGGAATAGAGGAGGCCCGGGTCAAGGACCTCGAGAAGGCATCCCTTTGCAGCATTCCCTGCTGAGGGTAGCGGGCACAATACAGCCTCAGCATTGTGTTCCCCCAGGAGGCAAACAGGTCCACCAGAGGGGTGCTTCATCGGGAGAACAAGCTGTGTGCTACCTCTGGATAGAGAGACCACTCATGAGACACCTTGCCCACATGGCTGAGGGTGTCCGCCAGGTGGTTGGAGATGCTGGCCACATGGATGACGAGGAGATCGATGTCCAGGCTGGGCACGAGCGTCCAGATGCAGGAAGCTTCCCTCCACAGAGGGACAGCGTCCTTCCCTCTTTGTTAAGGTAGTAGATGGTCATGGTGTTGTCCGTCTGGACCTGAATAACCTGACCCCGAATGTGCAGAGCAAAGGCTCTCAGCACCAGCCAAACAGCCCAAAGCTCCAGAAGGTTGATATAGCATCGGGACTCTTGGGGGGTCCAGAGACCATGGACTCTGTGATCCCCCAGGTGGACACCCAAGCCCATCAGGGAGGCATCGGTCATGATGACCACCATTGGCTTTGGGCGGACAAATGGGATTCCTTCCTGCAGATGTTCTGGGACTGACCAACACTACAGGGCATCCCACATCACCTAGGTCACAGTGACCGGCTGGTCGAAATGGCCCTTGCGTTGAGATCACTGGCGGGCAAGCTCCCACTGCAGAAAGCAGTGAGCTACGCCAGGGGGATGTTGGGGTGTACTGCAAGGGGTGTCACAAGCCGTAGGAGGGAGGTGATGATTCCACTGTACAAAACACTGGTAAGGCCCAATCTGGGATACTGCATGCAGTACTGGAGACCACATCTGAAAAAGGACACTGACAAGGTGGAGACAGTACAGAGGAGGGCAACCAAGATGGTGCAGGGTATGTGGCACAAGACATTACGACAGGTTAAAGGACCTCAATATGTATTCACTGGAGCAGAGGAGGGAGAGGGGAGATATGACTGAAACATTCAAATATCTCAAAGGCACAAATAAGGTGAAAGGGAGCAACTTTTTCCAATACAAAAGATGTTCTAGGACAAGAGGGACATGACATGAGACTGGAGGGAGGATGATTAAGGGGAAATGTGAGAAAGTTCTTCTACAATGAAAGAGTGGCGGATACATGCAACAGCCTGCCCCAAGAGGTGGTGGGAACACGCATGTTGGCAGGATTCAAACATGCATGTGACAGGCACAAAGGAATCATACACATCAGGAGTAGCTAAAGCCGATGACTAGTAGAGCCAGGTGGCAAAGATAGGGTAAATCGGTAGACAGAATGGGCCTGGCGGTCCTTATCTACTGTCAATGTCTATGTTTCTATGAGCGCATTCTCTACTGGGTCCAATGGAACATGCTGGTGCATGCTGCCATGTATCACAGGAGGCACAGGAAGTCCCCAGCAGGGCGCAACTGCCCAACCCAAAATCGTAGGGAAAGGAGAAGAGCGCCTCCGCCCGGTCCACTGGAAGCCGAGCCCTGGCTCTGCAAGAGTCGAGCTCCACCCCAATGAAGTGCATCACCTGTGAGGGTACGAGTTCTGACCTGGCCTGGTTGACCAGGAGGCCAAAGAGCAAGCAGGTCTGGAGGGTCAGGTCCCTGGACCGCTCCACCTTCTCCCTAGAGGGATACGCTATAAGCTAGTCGTCTAGGTAGGGGGAACACCCGGACCCTTTGATGCCTAAGGTAGGCTGCCACCACAACAATGCATTTGGTAAAGACCCTAGGAGCCAAAGGATAGGCTGACGGGCATGGCCTGGAACTCCAGAGACTCCCCTCTGCAAGGAACCAGCAGTGGGACGGACGGACGGATCGGGACATGGAAAAACGCATCCTGAAGATCCAGAGAGCAAAACCACATTATTTGTTCCAGAGATGGCATGATCTGAGACAGAGTGACCATCCTGAAAGTGCACAACCAAAGAAACTTGTTAAGGTCGTGCAGATCTAAGATGGGGTGCCAGCACCTCGTCCGTTTCAGCACCAGGAGTAACTGCAGACAAACCCTGGTTGTACGGGAGGATCCGAGACAGGAGCCACTACCTCCTTCTGGAGGAGTTAGGCAGTGTCATCCCAAATTGCTGACAGCATATCGGCGGACACCATGTCTTCCCGGAGGGCACGGGCTCGGCAAGGCAGGCAAGCCACAAAGTCTAGAGGCAAACTCTAACCAACTACTTCCAGGACCCACCTGTCCATGCTGACAGAGGATTAGGCGGAAAAGAAGTGGCGGAGCTGGGCCCCCACGGGAGGACCCTGGGGAGGTAGGACGGGCATGTGGGAGGCACCTCACATCCTGTCACTGGGCAGGCTTGGAGGCGGAGGAGGGACCAGTTGAGGAAGCAGCTGGAGCTCGGCCACCTGGTTTCCGGATGACCGAAGCAAACGATCTCGGTCGAGGACTCCAAGCCTGGGCTTACTGCCCAGCTGGGGGCTGGGACAGCCTGGCTGCAGGGGAAGAGAGGGGCCAAAAAAGCTTCTCCCTTTGAAGCTTGGACCCCTTGGGATCCCTCTGGGCAGAAGTGACAGAGTCCAGGGTAGCATTAGACTTCTCATTGTGAGTTAGGTGTCCTTCCACCCCCGCCTGAACAAGTCCGTGCCCAAAAAGGGGACATAAGCCAACTTGTGCTGGGTATCTGCCATGAAGGTCAAGATGCTCAGCCAAGCTCTGCGATGCATGACCACTGTGGCAGTTACAGACCGGGGGCAGGAGTCTCCCATGTCCATGGCCATCTGGCGCTCCTGCTTAGCCACCGCTTGGCCCTGGTCCCCAACCTGCTTGACCGTGGTCTGTAAGTTAGCCAGGAGCCAAGAGAGCACCTCATCAAGGGTGCCAGAGAGGGTATATGTGAAGTGGGCCAATAAAAGGGCCAAACTCACTTACCGCAGGCCGGGGGAAGAGGCCGTATAGAACTTCTTGACCATATAATCAGATTTCTTGGATTCCTTGTCGCGAGGCTTATCCATGTCCCAGACATTGCCAGCACGCTGAAAGACCGAGTCGGCCACCACACCTTCGGCCGAGAGATGTTCGGTGAAGTCCGACAGGGAACTAGTAGGGGCCGCATCTGGCGATAAAGCGTCAATCACTTCGAGAAAAATCTCAATGGGTTGTCTGACAGGTGTCTCGACCAACTGGCCCAATGGGGAGACCGTGAAGCCAGTGGCCTGGGCCGATGGATCAACCAGAGTCAAAACCTCCAGAAAAGCGAGGGAATCCGAGGCCCGAGAGTGCTCGCGATACCACAATCGATGGCAAGATTTCTTTTTAGTCTCCTCCTTTGAAGATTTGGATTTTGTGCCCTTAGAACAGCCCTGCCCAAAGGTCGGAAGGGACTGGCACAAATCCCTAAATACCTCATGAACGTGGCGCCAAAGGAAAGCGGCATAGAGGCCGAAGCGGCATGCTCCGCAGCCTGAGCCGCAGCCTCTTCAAAAGCTGTGAGTTCTTCGGTGGACCCTGCAGTGACCCCCCCCCCGATGGTCATCTTTCGATTTAACAGGGGGATACCGTTCATCTGAGGGCCCTAGGAAAAGCCAAGCATGCTCATCTTCCGGAGTTGAAGGATGCAAAATGCAACACAGGCCACACGCCTGGGGATCGAGTTCATTTTGAAGGCAGTAGACGCACATGGTGTACAGGTCTGTCCAGGACATTATCTGCCTGCACTCGCACTTCTTGAATCCCAGTGCCGACTTCGAGTCACCCGTAACAGAGATTCAGAGAAAATCACCTGAAGATGAAGAATTTCACAAATCGCAAAAGTCAGAAGCAAAGGGCCTAGTCAGCGTGGAGAGCTGTAAGGAGGGAACCTTCTTCTTCCAGCGGAAAGGAAGATCTGACATCACGAAGCAGTGCCGAGGGAGTTACCACCCAGGTGGGTGGGAGGAGCCAGTTTGAAAACGTTCTAGCGAGCCTTAAAGGGAAAAGAACACTGCCAGAAGTGTGGAGTTGTACATCATCTCCACATCCCTAGAATCAACGTTACTGGTAGCAAAAAATTAAGTGTTTAGAAGAAAAGTCCCTCTTTGTGGTTAATAGTCTCTCTGCTGGGCAGGGTAGCTGTCTACCCGCTAAAGGACAGACTGAAAAAACTGAGGGCATACAATATGGGTAAAGACACATGTTCTTCACTTTTTCTTTTTAAACTTCATTATTGCAGTTTTCACACAAGTTTAATAAAATATCAGATATTAAGTTACCTATCTATGGCAGAATTTCAATACAGACTGTTTTCCACATTAAATGTTATTTCTGTGTGAGGCTCAGTATTCCCCTCCTTTATGAAAATAAAGTCTTAATTAATCCTTTTCATGTTCTTCACACTTAAGCCTTTTAAATCTGTTCCCGCTGAGAGAGGAAAACAGCAACCACACCATTACTGCCCATCCATCAGAGCCATCACAGAACAGATCTCTCCTCCTGGTTAGAGATATAAACCAGTCTCTCCATCTCTCTAACTATGGAGTCTCCCATGCATCTTTCTCACCAAAGCACTGCCTGTTCCCTTCTCCACTGGGACATCCTTGCCAGTTGAGGCTTTACCCTCTGAGCTCATAAAGAACAGTTATGTAAGAACTTAGGTCATCGCAATAATCTCTTGCATCAGGTTACATCTACGGAACTCTATCTGCCAAGCACTAGAACCACATGGACACATTTTTGCTAGCAGTCTTCCAGGGGCTGCCACGATGATGTCACTCCCTCCCTCAACATAAACGTGGGTGGCCCTGTGCCCTCCCCCACTTCCTTCAAGACCATCTACAAAGGATCTCTTCCTGGGAACCCGAGACAGAGCAACCTAGAGGACAACAGAAGGTTTACCATCTTGGAGAAAGAGAGACAGAGACTGGAAAGCTACAGAACGCAAGTGAATGGAGGGTGCCTCGGCATAATCTGATGCAAGAGAGTTTCTCAAAGATCTGCTGTTACAATAAGTTCTTACGTAACTGTTGAATCTTGTTCGAGGATATCGCTTGCATCAGGTCACACCTATGGAACGGGTCCCAAGCAGTACAGACAGCAAGACAGTTCAGGTGGCTGCAAGCAAGAGATCTAACAAAGGAGGCCCTGAAGCACAGCCAAGCAGAAACCTGCTCTTCTGGAGAAAATGTCCAGACTGTAGTGCTTTGTTAAAGTGCGGACAGTATTCCAAGTGGCAGCAGCACAGATTTCTACAGCTGAAAAATTCCTGAAACAGGCAACAGAAGCGTCCCTGTCCCTGCAGGAGTGGCCACAAACAACCCCAGGAAGTTCCATACCATGCTTCGTATAACAAAGACTAATACAGTTGGCCAATCAACTGGACAAACACTGCTTAGGAAACAGAACACCCTCTTTCCCAGGGACAAAAGAAACAAACAACTGGGAGGACTTTCTGCTGTACTTAGTATGATGCGTGTAACACCCGAGTATTCTAAGCACATCTAGAGTATGGAGCAATGCTTCCTCTGGATTGGCATGCTCTGAATAATAAACTGGTAGGTGTATAGATTAACTTAAGATAAACTCAGGCACCACTGTTGGCAGAAACTTGAGTTCATACTAAAAGACACCTTGTCTCTGTGAAAAATCAAATGGCTGTTCACATATGAGAGCCTGGAGTTCAGAAATCGTTCAAGCAGAAGTAAAAGCAACTAAAAATAACATTTTCAACAACAGAAAGCATAGCTTGCAAGACACAACAGGCTCAAAAGAAGCCAAAGTAAACGTCTCTAACACAAAATTCAAGTTCCAAGCCACAATTGCATTGCTGTCGGGAGGCTTCAAATGCAAAATGCCTCTAAAAGGCCTACCAGATCATAATGTTGCACGCTTAATAGCATCGACACATTATGGCTCAAGCGGTACAGCGTGAGTCTGTAGCGCTAACGTGCAATACTGCATACTGCTGTGGCGGTATTGCACCAGTAGTGCTTCCCCAGGCAGAGTTTAAGACTCTGTGCTGGGAATGGGTTCTTGATAAGCAGCTGCCATGGCTCACAGGACTGAGCCACAGCAGCAGAACCAGGCACTGCGTCTGGGACGAGGTTCGATTCCGGTCCCAAAATATTTACTTTTTAGTTACTTGTGCGCCTCCCCGAGTTGACCCCCGAGTTGAGAATTTTTAGTGGGGGGCCCCATGGGGTGTGGGAGCCCCCCAGAGAAAAAAGATTTATGCCTCATGGCAGAAATCACACTGCATTGGCAGCACGATTTTGCCATGAGGCATAATGTCTTGCGACATTATGACCCCATGCCGCAAAAAGGTACATAGACTTTGACGCAGAAAAGGACCGCTTGGCTCACCTAGTCTGCCCATTTCCCTACCTGATGGATAAGCTGCAGATTCTAGTTAATCAACAGCTTACTTCCTCCTACCCCCCACTAGAATTGCCTTATGCCTGTCCCATGCATTCTTTTTTTAAAATTTAAGTTTATTAACAACCAGCGGGTACAATTAATACAAATATGCCAGACAGGTTCTATATAATAATACAGGATAGTCATATAATGTACATACTCTTCACATTCCCCTTTTAATACATTCCTTTTATTTAAAACTAGGTCTAATGGATGTAAGTCTCAGGCCGGTACCAATAAAACCCACGGCACCCCTCCATCTCTCAATAAAGGGAACTCCCCCAACAACCAATCCCTCCACTGCTGTGCCAGTCCAAGATCCACCAAGGCGAGATTTCTAGGAGCCAGGCGACACTAGACAGCGATTGTGTCCCGTCAAAGCACCCATCTAGTCCACCTCCGGACATACAATGTTAATCTATGATTTATCTTAAACGTTAGCTCTTCCATTTCTGCGATTCCCTGGACAATCTGAATCCATGTGTCTATGGTAGGAGTATCGTGTCTCAGCCACTTTTTAGTGATAGATTTATGGGCTGCTGCCAAGAGGAGGGACCAAAAATATAATGAGTCTGCTCCAGACAGGCCTTGGGGGGGCTCCCCCAGTTATGAGGCAGGGCCACTCCAGAGGGACAACAAGCCCAAAGATCCTAGTGAGCGCCTGAGAGACGTCCCTCCAGAAGGGATCTAGCCGTGAGCACAGCCACAGGACATGGAGGTAGTTCGCCTCCAACTCCCCACACATTCTCCAGCAGGAGGAGTCCTTGTCTGGGCTCCTCCGGCACAGTGAGAGAGGAGAGAGGAAAAAGCGTATTCTCACTTTCCAGCTATACTCCTGCCAGAAGGGAGAGCGGGTAGTTTTAGATGCTAATTTGAATACTGTTTCCCAGTTAATTACTCTAGGCCCAGTTTCCCCCTCCTCTCCCCATCTGCACTTAATTTTTTCTAAATAGTCTTTCTTTAGACCCATGAGGGCTCTGTATAATACAGAGATGAGGCCCGAGGTTTTCTGTGAAGACAATATTGTATAAAGGCTCTCCACAAAGGGGGCCGTCTTTCTGTTTGAGGGTTTGCCCTACTACAACAGTAGATATAATCTCTGACTTGTAGGTAGCGATAATGGTCCGCATTACATAACCCAAAGTTATCCTTAAGAGTCATGAAGTCCATGATCTCCTCCCCAGACATGAATTGTTTAACAAAGATTAGACCTATTCTTTCCCACGCTATAAAAGTATGGTAAAGTCAGGACGGGGCGAAAGCGACATCCCATGAGGGTCTGTAAAGGGGCCAGAGGAAAGCTTTTATCTTATATTTCTGCCAGGCTCTATGTGTTGCCCTTAGGGTATCCCTCACAGAGGTTAGGTAAGGGGGAGGGAAATTTCCAGATGCCCACGTCTGAATGGTACACACCCCTAGTGGGGGTCCTCGTTCCTCTTCCTCCGCCCCTTCCATTTCCTTCCAGTTGGAACTATAGGTGGGAGTGGACCACAGCAGGGCCCTTTTGATTTGTGCTGCTAGATAATAGTCCTCAAGGTCTGGGAGAGCTCTGCCTCCCTTCGCCCTGCTCAGGTGGAGTATATGGGCATTTACTCTAGGCTTCCTATTGTTCCAGATAAACTTCGTGATTGTTTTTTGCCAGGCAAGGAATTGCGTTTTAGGGATGAAAGTTGGGAGACACTGAAACAAGTATAAGTATCTGGGCAGAATATTCATAGCTATAGTTTCTATTCTTGAATATAATGAAAAGTTTATTAGAGACCACCTATCTAGGTCTCTTTTAACTTAGTTAAAGAGGCGATGAATTAGCTTCCAAAGAGCTGAAATTATGTTTAGTCAGCCAGACCCCAAGGTATGACATCTTAGTAGCTGACCAGTCCAGCGGCAGGAACTCCACGGCTCTTTGGAAGGGTGTATAATAGAAAGACAAGACTTCTGTTTTGGCTTTGTTTAAGGTATACCCGGAGTGTTTACCAAATTCGGAGAGAATTGACCATATTTCGAGGATCGATGTCTCAGGCTGGGACAAGCAGAGAAGAACATCATCAGCGTATAACGATATCCTCTGTTGCTGCCCCCCAATCTCAATGCCCCGTATCCCTGGAGCAGTACGTACCGCCTCAGCCAGTGGCTCTATGTAAATGGCGAACAGCAGAGGGGACAAGGGGCAGCCCTGGCGGGTGCCTCTATTTAGACTAAACCTTTTAGAAAGTCCTCCATTTACTCTGACGTAGGCTTGAGGACCAGAGTATAATGACTTAATACAGTCAATAAACATCTGCGGGAAGCCCATTTGTTCTAAGACCAAAAACAGGAATGGCCAGGAGACTTTATCGAAAGCTTTTTCAGCATCCAAACTCATCAGACAGGCAGGGAGACGGGAGCGGTGGACAGCATCTATTATATTGATGGTTGTTCTAACACTGTCTGGGGCCTGTCGGCCTGGGACAAATCCTGATTGGC
Organism: Neoceratodus forsteri; assembly: GCA_016271365.2. Lineage (NCBI taxonomy): Eukaryota > Metazoa > Chordata > Ceratodontiformes > Ceratodontidae > Neoceratodus > Neoceratodus forsteri. Next base: position 263,061,736 of record CM057451.1, on the reverse strand, counting down.
CTGGGTTAATTAATTCTGGCAGTATGGGGTTCAGCCTAGATGCAAGGATCGAGGTGAGGATCTTATAGTCCGAGATTAAAAGTGAAATCGGCCGATAAGATTCACATCTAGCTGGGTCCTTATTCTCTTTTGGTATCAATGAGATCGTAGCAAACTGCCAGGAAGGGGGGACCGGATTCGCCTCTTGCCAGACCTCCGAAAACACGTCCCTCAGTATCGGGGTTATTTCTGTGGCAAAAGTTTTGTAAAATTCTGCCCCAAAGCCATCCGGCCCAGGGCATTTCCCTCCTTTTAAGGCCTTTATAGTTTTTAGAATTTCCGAATGTGTGATCGGCTTAATTAAGGATTGACTTTTTCCTGAGGAAGGGTAGGGAGGGACAGGGCTTTAAGATATTCTATAGTTTCTTGGGCTGGTACTGACTCCTGTGGGGTGTAAAGTTTAAGGTAATAAGAGGCAAAGGCCTCTGCGACCTGTTCAATCTTGTGAGTTAGGCGGCCCGTAATTGGAGAAATTATTTTGGTTATTGCAGCTCTGGCTTTAAACTGCCTAAGTCTGGCTGCCAGAAGTTTGGTACCCCTGGGTCCTCCCTCGTAATAGCTTTGTTTGAGGTAAAAAAGATTTCTCTCAATCTCTTCCCTCTGAAGTTTCTGAATTTCTGCTCTCAGAGATTTAAGCTCGGAATCTCTTTGTTTCTCCCATGTTACTTTTTGGAGGGATTCCAGGTCTCCTAGTCCTTTATGTAGATTTTGTTGCTTCAACAACCTATCTCTCTTTTTCCGGGAGGCTATACTTATTAGTTGCCCAATAACTGTGGTCTTTAAGGTATCCCAAATAATTTGTGAAGTCATCCCTGGTGTGGAATTTTCAGCTAGGGTGTTTGTTATGTGCTGTTTTATTTTTTCTACCACCTCCTTGTCCTGAAGTAGGGACGTATTCAGTCTCCAATGTGCTGTCTTTCTGGGCAGGGAGATAGCAACTTCTAAAAATATTGGGCTATGATCTGATAAGGTGGAAACACCAACACATTGAGGGCAAGGGGGGACAGTGTCTCTAAAGGTAAGCATGTCGAGCGAGAATATACCTTAAATCTGTGTGAATAACACGTGTATTCTTTCACTCTGGGGTACCTTTCTCGCCAGACATCTACTAGCCCCATCTGGCCCATGATGCTTGACTGCCCGTGCCCTGTGTTGGTCTGGGTTCCGAGTTTCTGAGGAGGTGTCAAGACTTCTATCCCAAATCAAATTCAGTCCCCCCCCCACAATTAGTAGACCCCTGGATCTTTCCGTCACCATCTGGACTAGAGAGACACAGAATGCCGTGGAGGAGCCCGGGGGAGCATAAACATTGACCAGGGTTACCGGCAAGTCCTGCACTCTTCCCACCAGCATGATATACCTTGCTCTACTGTCCGTCACAGTGTCCTCCAGCTCAAATGGGAAGGACGCCGAGAGCAAGATGGCCACTCCTCTCCTGCGTCCAGACTCCAGGGACGAAAAAAACACCTGTGGGTGCGACTTAGTTTTCAACTTTACGGCCTCTGAGGGAGACAAGTGAGTTTCTTGTAAAAAGTTTACCTCACAATTCTGCCTAGTAATATATTTCTGAATCTGTTTTCTCTTGATCGGACTGGAGCATCCATTAATATTATGGGAGAGTACTTTCACATTATGACAAATGATTGATACAGATACTAAGACTCTGCTTACTAACTTGAGGTAGAACACTTTGTCTCCATGCACGTAACATTTCTATCCTTACCAAAAAATGAAAAAACCCGCATAACTTAAACAACAACTGTAACTTAGAACTATTCAACAAGGGAACAAGGTCCCGGTCAGAAGCCGGGGTCATGCCCTCGGGGCTGTCCTCAATTGCGGGCCCGGGCATGAGAAAGAATGGGGTGGGCAGACCCGTTAAGGCCCGACAAACCCTTCTTGAATAAGGGGTCGATCGACTTCCTGGGGAAGGCTGGTGGTGATACATGAGCCATAGGCAAAGCGCTAGCGCGGTTTAAGAGGACTCCGTGATTGTGGGCGCTAATCCCTTTTTAGGGGTCCCCAATAGGGTTGCCCTGGACTCAGAGAATGGCATACTTGACTTTAGTCCGCCTCCCAGGGTTCTGAAGCATCAATATTGGTACAAATAAATCATCCCTTTGACGGTTTTAAAGGAACAGTGACAGCAAATAGGTGGGGTTGTTTATATAAACACTCCTTCTAACCATGGCGGGCTGGGCGTCGCATAGAGAGAGACAGAAAATGATAAAATAAAATAAGATAACGCCCCATCTTACTGGCACATACCTCTCATGGGCGAGAGTCACCACAACTCCGGCCTTAAATAACTAAACCGCTGTATAGAAGCGCCCGGTGATTGTGACTCAGTAAGTGTGGCTCACCCCCACAAAGCAGTACTTCAGAAAGATCTATGGGTCTCAGTGTCACTTAGCTTGGCCTGGGTTGCTTTTAACCAGTCTAGCAACTGAGCCTCAGTTCCTGACAAAATCAGTCTCGGTGTCCCTTCTGAAGACTCCCAGAAGGTATAATTGACCGTGGTAGCAGGCGCTCATCTCGTGAGCTCCTGTGTCAAAGACCATCAGGCCTGTTCGTCCCTCGTCAGATCAAAGGATCGCCAGTGACTGCCTCCCCCCTCATCTGCCATGTGGGGAAAGCTTCAACGAGAATCGTTGTACAGGAAAGGAAAAAGCCCCAAACAGGATACCAATTATTGTGTTTAGGAGAGTCTCAGCCATGTGTTAGAAGCCAGTCTGCGTACTGACGCGGAATAAGCTAAACATGAGCACCTTCGCTCATCCCTCTCCAAAATCATGTCTCGTCCACGGTCTCAGGTGCCTCACCCGACATAGATTCCTCTTCTTCCATTCGAAGGTGAGCTGCTCTTTTATTCAGCTTCGGAGATCACCCAGCTGGACAATCAATGAGGAGATGTCTGCTCGCAAGCTCGTGTGTTGAGATCCCTGGGTAGCACACTGTCGCATGGGGCTCTTCCGGACAGTCGACCAGGCTGAGATAAGGAGGTCCCTTTCCAGTTTTTCTTTCATCAACGGTGGTATGGTTATTCCCAACGATTCCAGAAACGGGGTAACAGACAGCAGGTCTTGGAAGACTTTCGGGCCCCTTTCCATAATAATTTTAAGTCGTGCGGGATAGAGGATCTGAGCCTTCATGTTACGGGCCGGTATTTGCCGCATGACAGGCCAAATTAGCTTTCTGGCTTCTTGAACAATGGTTGTGTGGTCATTGTCTATGTATATCCTGTGGCCTTCATATTTCAGTGCTCCCTGCTTCCAGGCCGCCTTCGGGATTTCTTCCTTTACTTGATAGCTGGTAAGTTTTGCGATTATGGAGCGGGGCCTTGCGTCTGGGTTTTTAGGGTGGGGGGCCAGAGCCCTGTGAGCTCGATCCATCGACAAGTCAATCTCCTGGGGTATCTGGAGGATCTGCCTCAGTATTTTTTGCAGAAACTGAGCCATGTACTGGTGCTTATCCTCGGACCCCTCCGGAATTCCGTAAAGCCTGATATTCTGCCTTCTATTTCTTCCCTCAAGATCGTCTAGTTTGCGGGTGACCTCACGACCTCTGGCCAATAAGTAAATCAGGAGGCAGTCTTGACAGTCCAATTGTTCCACTAACTGATTAGCACATAGTTCAAGTTGCTCCGTTTTGTGATCGACCTTGGCAAGATCTGTTCTGAAGTCATTTAAGGTTTGGTCAATCTTGGCCACTGTCGAGCTGTCTGTAATATAGGTTCCTTAAGACTGGATGGGATTTCATCGGCAGAGCCTCTGAGCACTGCAGGCCGTCCGTTCGTCTTTAGCTTGTGGGTCATATCTGCTTTCTTCTCTCATCATTTCTTTTAACTTTTGCATCGGGGTCGTTGAAAGTTTTCCTGCTCTGTTTCTTTTGACTTTTGCTGGCGAAGGCATCCCTCTAAGCGGATGATGTAAGCGGATTATAGTCGGGAGGGAGACGGAGCTCTGGGTCTATGCTGCCATTAGATCTCTGACGTCACCGGAAGTCGTCCCATGCATTCCTGAATTCTCTCACTGATAGTGACTCCACAACCTCCTCAGAAAGGCTATTCCATGCATCCACAATCCTCTCTGTGAAAAAATACTTTCTAGCATTACCTCTGAGCCGTCCCCCCTCTATCTTCAAATTGTGCCCCCTTGTTCTTGCACATCTCTTCTTCTGAAAGATACTACCCTCTTGTATTTTGTTAATTCCCTTGAAATACTTGAAAGTTTCTATCATGTCCCCCTCTCCCTCCTTTCCTCAAGGGTATACATATTAAGCTGCTTTAGTCTCTCCTCGTATGTCTTCTGGTACAGACCCTGCACCATTTTGGTTGCCCTCCTCTGAACAGCCTCCACTCTGTCTATGTCTTTGCGGAGATGGGGTCTCCAGAATTGCATGCAGTACTCCATATGGGGTCTCACTAACTGTCTGTACAGAGGGATAACAACTTCCTGTTTTCTACTGCTGATGCCTCTCCCTATGCATCCCAGTATCCCCCCAGCCCTCCTTACTGCCTTCTCACATAGCTTGCCCACCTTTAGGTCATCTGATATAATTACTCCTAGGTCTCTTTCAATTTTTGTGGTTGTTATTAACTCACCCCCCATTGTGTACTCTTCCCCTGGGTTTTTGTTTCCCAGATGCATTACCTTGCACTTCTTTGCACTGAATCTGAGCTGCCACATATTTGACCATTCCTCCAACCTTGCCAAGTCCCTTTTCATTCTTTCCACCCCAACTTGTGTATCAACCCTGTTGTAGATCCTTGTGTCATCTGCAAAGAGACATACCTTTTCTTACAGGTGCTTTCCAATGTCACTTATAAAGACATTAAAGAGGACCGGTCCCAGTACCGAACCCTGCGGTACCCCGCTAGTTACCCTCCTTTCTTCACTGTGGACTCCGTTTACTGTTACCCTTTGCTTCCTGCTGTCCAGCCAGTTTTTTTTTATCAAGGCTACTACCTTGGGGACCCACTCCAAGGCTGGCTCTTGTATATTAAGCTTCTGTGAGACTGTGTCAAATGCCTTGCTAAAATCTAGGTAGGCCATATCCATAGCCCCTTCCTGGTCTACTACTTTGGTCACCCAGTCACAGAGATCTATTAGGATTGTCTAACATGACCTTCCTGCTGTGGAACCATGCTGCCTTGGGTCCTGTGCCCCACTGGCCTCTGGGTACTCAATAATTCTTTCCTTCAGAAGTGATTCCATCATTTTCCCTACCACTGAAGTCAAACTAACTGGTCTGTAGTTTCCTGCCTCTGCCCTGCTCCTACTTTTCTGAAGTGGAATCACATTTGCCCTCCTCCAGTCCTCAGGTACCACCCCATCCTCCCATGATTTGTTAAAGAGAGTAGTCAGTGGTGTTACTAGTTCTACCCTTAGTTCTTTTAGAATTCTTGGGTGAATTCCATCAGGCCCCATTGCTTTGTCCACCCTCAGTTTCAAGAGTTCTTTCAAAACCCTTTCTTCTGTGAATGGACTGGTATCGACCCCCCTACTCAGAGTTTCTCTCTTGCTTGGATTAGGTACCTCCCCCTCCTCTTCCACTGTGAATACTGAGCAGAAATATTCGTTCACTATCCCTGCTGTTTCACTGTCACCCTCTGCCCACATTCCCTCCCCTTTAAGTCTCTGTATGCCTCCCTTGATCTTTCTTCACTCCCTAATGTACCTATAAAAGGTTTTATCCCCTTCTTAACAGAGTTGGCTATCTTTTCCTCAGTTTGTGCCTTTGCTGTTCTGACTGCCTTTCCTGCCTCCTTCTGCTTTAGCTGATAAAGTTCTCTGTCCTGCTCCATCTATGTTTCCTTACATTTCCTGAATGCTATCCTTTTCTCCTTAACCGTCCCTGCCACCTCTTTTGAGAACCATAGTGTTTTTTTTTTCCTTCGTTTTGTTTTGTTGATTTGCTTCACACAAAGTCTTGTTGCCTCTGTGATGGCTATTTTGATTATTCCCCACTGTTCCTCCACCCCACCTTCTTGCCCGTTTGCTAGTGCTTTTCTGAGGCACTCTCTCATTTTCCCAAAGCCAGCCTTCCTAAAGTCCAATACTCTTGTTTTTGTATGGCTTGACTCTATGGCTGTGTTTATTGTGAAGCACACTGTTTGGTGGTCACTTGTTCCCAGATGGCTACCCATTTCTAAATCTGAGATCCTTTTTTCTTCCCCATTTGAGAGTACCAGCTCTAAGACTGCTCCGTCCCGAGTGGGTTCCAACACTAGCTGTCTGACGCATGACCCCCTGAAGGGCATCAAGAATGACCCTGCTCTTGGATGTGCCTGCAGCAAAGGTACTCCAGTTAACATCTAACATATTCAGGTCCTCCATCAACAATATCTCCTCTTTTTCTGCCATTTTAAGGATGCCTTCTATCATTTCCTTGTCCATTTCCTTCCCCTGAGATGGGGGTCTGTATACAACCCCCATGCGGATTGTGGTGCCATTTCCTGTTTCCAGGGTGACCCATAGTGACTCATCAACTTCCTGTTTACTCTTTAGTTCTGTTGCTTTAAGCTACATCCAGCTGGCCCACTGTATGGCCATCAATGAGCACGTGGAAGATTATTATAGCAGACAAGTGCCCCTTAATGGAAGAGAATTGCAAGCCAGCATCTGACAAAGAGAACAAATACTACAAAATCTGATTCACCGGGCAAGTGAAGGGATCCAAGTGGTGGGAAGCAGTCCACAGAGCAAAGCGCTTCTAGTTCATGGAATAGGTAGCCCTGGTGGAGGGTTTCCTGGCAGCCACCAGAATATCAGCCACCTTAGGGGACACTCCAAATCTTGCAATAACTATGTCTTCAGGAGCCATGCATGTAGATGAAGACACTTGAGGTCTGGATGGACCAGGGTTCCCTGTTCCTGTGAGAGCAAGAGTAGGGGCACTGGAGGATCCACTGCAAATTGCTGCAGTAATGCAAACCATACCTGACGAGGCCAAAAGGGTGTCACCAAAATTAGTGTGGCGCCCTCCATTTGAGCTTGAGTAGGACCCTCTCAGCAGGAAGGAAGCAAAGGCATAGAGATATCTCCCTTTCCAGGAGAGGGACAACACGTCTCACCAGAAAACTAAAAACCCTGAAAGAAGCAAGCAGTAAAGCAACAGTTCTGCATTTTGTGAAGACACAAACAGATCCAACTCTGGACGACCCCACCTGTCAAACAGATCTTCAACTACGGAGGTCAGCAGATAACACTCGTGCATTCAGAACTATGACTGCTTAGCTTGTCTGTCAGGATGTTTTAGACGCCTGGATCATAGGCGGCCCACAGCTCTAGACTGTGTTCTAGAGCCCAGTATAAAACCCTCATCGCCTTTCAGCACAGGAGTAAAAGCAAGTCCCCCTTGTTTGTTGATGTAGTACACCACACTTATGATGTTTGTCTGCACCAGCAGATACCCTGGGGACAGATGGTTCTGGAAGGCTTGTGAGGCACACAGAACAGTCATCTTCAAGACATTTATGTGGAGTGAGGACTCCATAGCCATCCACATTGCCTGTGTCTGGTGAGGGCCCAGGTATGCCCCCCAGTCCAGTCCGAAACATCTGTAGTGAGGATCTGCTGTGGAGAGGGGATGAGGAAAGGAACCCCTTTCAGCAGGTTGCTGGGGTTCATCCACCACTGAAGTACCTTCTTGAGAGACAATGTCGCTAGCACCCTCTGTTTCAGACTGTCGGTGCACTGGTCCCATTGGACCCTTAATGTCCACTGGTGGACCCGCATGTGCACTCATACCAGGAGGACCATGACAACTGCCACTGCCATCAGGCCAAACAACCACAGAAAAGTCCTTGCTGTGACATGCCTGCTGTCGGAGAGCTCTTGGACCTGAGCTACCAGGCATTCTGCCCTGCGGCAGAAAAGTTATGCCCTAAGCAGTGTCCAGTATGGCTACAATGTACTGAAGTCACTGGCAGGGAAGAAACAATTTCTTACCATAGTAATATTGTTTCTTCCAGGGGATCCCTTAGTATGCTTGCCTAGTGCAGTATGCCAGCTGGGTTCAGCAGCCCTGGAGGTGGAGACTATGCCAATGATGCCAGGAGAATTGATGAATCCGAGAAGAGTAAAAGAGAGTTGTGTGCTGCTGCTGAAAGCCAGTCAGATTCACTTCAAAGTCTGAGGGCCAAAAGGCCCCAACTCTGAAGAATATCATAAACCTTACAGAAAACCAAAAAAGGAACATGAACAAGAAAAAAATAAATAAAAAATCACCTGTTAGCGAACTACATACACCATGCTTCACTGTGGAAAGTACAGTTACGTAGAAACTTACCATAACAGTAGATCTTCGAGAGAGATTCCTTCAGTAAGTCTTCAAAATACAGGACTAGCGCTACCTGGCGTCTGGCCACACGGCAGACTTTTTCTAGCAATACCTGATGGGGGACTGCCCACCCGACATCAGAGTGGCGCTATATAGTGGACGGTCCCCACGCCCGCCCTCCAGTTCTCCCGCTGGAGCCTGGAACAGGCCTGACAGCAGAAGGAAACAGCGTCTGGAGTCCCTAAATAAAAAAGGGGGCAGGAGGGTGGGAAAAATATGACCTACTGAAGGAACCTCTCTCGAAGATCTACTGTTATGGCAAGTTCCTACGTAACTTACTATTTTATTTCCAGAGGGTTCCTTCAGTAGGTCATCACATATAGGACTGAATCCCAAGCAGTCCATCCACAGAGAGAGTGAGAGAAACAAGGGAGGAGGAAAAACTCCAACAACTAAGGAAAACACAGAGTGGAAACAGCCTAGGACAGAAGGCCCTGCAGAACAGCTAGGCCAAAACCTGTCCTCCGCCTAGAAGCAATGCCTAGACTGTAGTGTTTGGTAAACGTATGGACAGAACTTCACGTTGCTGCGGCGCAGATATCGGCTGCTGAAACACTGCGCAGAAAAGCCGCGGAAGCAGCCATGCCCCATGTAGAATTACCTGAATGGTCCCGGCAGAGGCTTGTCATACTTCTGGTAGCAGAAGCGAATACAATTGCCCAACCAATTGGACAGGCACTGCTTAGAAACAGCTTTGCCCAAAGATCTGGGGGCAAAAGAGACAAACAGTTGGTCATCCTTACGAAACTCTTTCGTACGGTGAGTGTAGCACTGGATGGAGCAATGCACATCCACAGTGTGCAGGAGTGCCTCACCTCTATTCGCAGGGGATGGAAAATACACAGGAAGCTCCACTTACTGGTTCAGTGTGACGTTCGAAACCACCTTAGGCAAAACCTTAGGATTTGTCCTGAGGACCGCCCGGTCCCTATGGAAAATTAAATAGGGCTCCTTACAAACTAGAGCCTGAAGCTCCGAAATTCTTCAAGCTAAGGTAATAGCAATTAAAAACATCATCTTCCAGGACAGGAAGCGTAAATCACAGCTCATCGTTGCTTCAAAAGGCGGGAGAGTGAGCTTCTCCAAAAAAAGTTTAAATCCCAAGGTGGTATGGGGCTGCGGATGGGGGGCCTCAGATGGAGAATCCCTTTCAGAAAGGTTTTCAAGACTTCCAACTGAGCCACAGGTTTACCATCCACCAGCTCGTAGTACGCAGAAATAACCAAAAGATGGACCTTCAAGGAGGAATAGGATAGGCCAGAATCCAAAAGATGAAGAATGTATTCCATGACTAGTGGGGCAGAACAAGAGAAAGGATTCCAATCTTTGGAAGCCGCCCAAATGGAAAAATGTTTCCACTTCATATCATAGGTGGAACGAGTAGATGGCTTTCTAGCCTCAACAATTATCTGGGCAACCCAAGAGGAGACCCCAAAGAGGGAGACCGCTATGTCTGCAGGAGCCACGCATGAAGATGCAGGGTCCTGAGCCCAGGATGGATGAGCCAGCCTTGATTCTGTGTCAAGAGGTCGTGAGTCACAGGAAGTGGAACCAGTGGTTCCTCCACTAACTGTTGCAGAAGCGGGAACCAAATCTGTCTCAGCCACAGGGGGGCGATGAGGATCATCTGCGCCTCTCTGCCTGAAGCTTGAGGAGAACCCTCTGGAGAATGGGAAATGGAGGGAAGGCGTACAAAAATTTCCCTGTCAAGAGAGAGAGAGAAGCAGCGTCGTGCCAGAAAGCACCATGCCCTGGAATAAGCAAGCAAAAAATACAGGTTACTCACCTGTAACAGGAGTTCTAGGAGTGGTATATGTTGTTCATCCACACTTACTGGCAGATTCCTTGCCGCTTTAAATCTTGCGGAAGGTCTTCAAGCTGGCTCCTCACACCCATCAGAGTGGTAAAATCTCAGCTCCACCCAAGGCGCAGATCTAGCCGCTGGAAGCCAGGTTGCGCTGCCGAAGCCTGGGAGGTCGGGGGTTGGTGGACACAAATACTACTACTCCTAGAACTCCTGTTACAGGTGAGCACCCGTGTTCTAATGACATGGATATGTTGTTCAATCCACACTTACTGGCAGACTCTAGCAGATATCCGGGAGGAGGGAGGCAAGGCACGCACCCCGTACTTGGAAAATAAGGACTGGAGAACCGAGGTCCCAAAACCAGCATCCCGGTGTGACTCAAGGTTGATCTGGTAATGGGTAATGAAGGTGTGTGCTGACTTCCAGGTAGCAGCCCTGCAGATTTCCTGGACAGGGACGTGCCCGGAAGCAGCCACTGAAGCAGTGGTATGGCGGGTTGAATGAGCTCTTATGCCTTTGGGAGGCTCCATGCCCGCCAACCTATAGCAGAGATCTATGCAGGAGGTGACCCACCTGCCTATCGTCCGCTTGGCTGCAGATCTGCCAGGTGCGGCTTCAGCGTAGGTGACAAACAGCTGGCGAACCTCTCCCTGAACTTCAGCCATCCGCTCCTTGTAACAAGAGAGCGCTCTTCTAGGGTCCAGAGTATGGAGCCTATATTTGGCCTCCGAGGTGTGAATGGGGTAGAACACTGGCAGAGTCAACACCTTGTTAAGGTGAAACTCCAACACCACCTTCGGAAGGAATTTCGGTTGGGGGAGCAGGACAACCTTGCCCCTGTGGAAGACCAGACAAGGAGACTCGATGGAAATGTCTGGAGCTCTCCCATCCTTCTGGCTGATGTGATAGCCACCAAGAAGGCGGTCTTCCACGACAGATGAGAGATGTCACACCTGTGCACAGGTTCAGATAAGGCTTGCCCATCAGCTTAGCCAATACCAGCAGTGGATCCCACGGAGGTGGAGGTTCTCGCACCGGAGGGGACAGGTGATCAAGGCCTTTGAAAAAGCGCCCGACCACCTTCTCCTGCACCACCGACTGCTTCCCTGCACCCGATAAGCAGAGATGGCTGCCAGGTGCACCTTAAGGGTCGTCGACCGAAGCCCTAGCTGAGAAAGGGACCACAGGTAGTCCAGAACGCTAGCCAAAGAACAGGAGGAAGGGTCCAACCCCTTCTCCTGACACCAAATGAAGAATCTCTTCCATTTGAAGGCATAGCATTTTCTGGTCGATTCCTTACGGGATGCCTCAACAACGTTGAGGACCTCATCGGAAAGCCCCAAGGCCTGGAACTCTAGCCACTCGGGAACCAGGCCGTCAAGTGCAGGGATTGAAGGTCCGGGTGGAGTACCTTCCCCTTGTTGACTGAGATCAGGTCCGGGCAGGCTGGAAGCCGCCTGGGGAGCCTGGAGCTGAGGCTGAGGAGATCTGGATACCAGAACTGGCAGGGCCAATCTGGGGCTACCAGAATCACCTGCGTCTTGTCCCTCTTCACCTTGAGAAGCACCTTGTGGATCAAGGGAAATGGAGGGAAGGCGTAGAAGAGGCCCAGGGTCCACGGCCTCGAGAAGGCATCCCCCTGCAGCGAGCTCTGCTGAGGGGGGCGGGCATGAAACAGCCTCAGCTTCGCATTCTCCCTGGAGGCAAACAGGTCCACCTGAGGAGTGCCCCGGTGGGAGAACAGATCTTGTACTGCCTCCGGCAGGAGAGACCACTCGTGAGATGCAGCACTTATCCAGCTGAGGGCATCAGCCAGAGTATTGGAGGCTCCTGCCACATGGATGGCTAGGAGATCCACCTCCAGGCTGATCACGAGAGACCAACTGCGGAAAGCCTCCTTCCACAGAAGCAAGGAGTGCATCCTGCCCTGACGGTTTCGGTAGTACATGGTCGTGGTGTTGTCTGTCTGGACCTGGACCACTTGACCCCATACAAACGGAGCGAAGGCAGTAAGGGCTAGTCGGACCGCTCGAAGCTCCAGCAGGTTGATGTGGCATCGAGACTCCGGAGGGGACCAGAGGGCGTCGGTCATCAGAGTGACCGTCGGCTCGGGGCGGACAAACGGATTACCCTCCTGCAGATGAGCTAGAACGAGCCACCACTGAAGGCTGTTCCACATCTCCTGGGTCACCGTCACTGGCTGGTCCAGAGGACCGGAGCGCTGTGACCATTGGCGGGCCAGCCCCCATTGCAGGGGATGCATATGCCAGCAGGCACAATGGACCACGCTGGTGCAGGCCGCCATGAGGCCCAGAAGGCACAGGAAGTCCCGGGCAGGGTGCAATTGCCCAACCAGAAATGATTGGGCAAAGGAGGAAAGGACCTCGGCCCTGTCCACCGGGCGCCGTGCTCTGGCTCAGAGAGAGTCAAGCTCTGCCCCGATGAACTGAATCACCTGCAATGGCACGAGTTCCGATCTGGCCTTGTTGATGAGGAGGCCAATCTGAGAGCAGACCTGGAGGGCCAGATCCCTGGACAGCTCCACCTCCAACTTGGAGGGGGCTGCAATCAGCCAATCGTCCAGGTAAGGGTACACCCAGACCCTTCGGCGCCACAGGAATGTTGTCACCACTGCCATGCATTTGGTGAAGTCCCTGGGAGCTGGAGAGAGGCCGAAGGGCATGGCCTGGAACTCGTAAAGGGATCCCTCTGCCATGAAGCGGAGGAATCACTGGTGATATAGATGGATTGGGACGTGAAAGAACACGTCCTGAAGGTCCAGAGAACAGAACCACACCTCGTTCCAAGGATGGAATGATCTGAGCCAGAGTGACCATCCTGAATGTGCAAGACCTTAGGAACTTGATCAGGTCGTGTAGGTCGAGAATGGGGCGCCAACCTCCCGTCCGTTTTGGGACCAGGAAGTACCTGGACACAAACCCTGGGTCTGGAGGAGGGTCTGCCATCTCCTGATCACCTCCTTCTGCAGGGCAGGGCAATGTCGGCTCTATGAGCCGGACGGAGGCTCAAGGTATCGTTGCCCCCGTGAGGCGGCGGCCTCGACGGCTCGATAGGGTGGGGACTGCTCAATTCCAGAGGCAGACCCTCGCCGACCACTCTAACACCCAGCGGTCCGTGGTGATAACGGACCAGGCAGAAAGGAAGTGGCGGAACCGTCCCCCCATGGGGGGAGCCCGCGTAGGAGTGACGAGGTTGGGAGCGACACCCCTCAACCCGTCACTGGGCAGGCTTGAAGGAAGGGCCGGCCGAGTAGCCACCTGGACCTTTCCCTCCCGGCTTCCTGCTGGAGGAAGCTGCAGGCTTGGCTTTGGGGTGCCAAGTGCGAGCCTGCTGGCCCTGATGCTGGTGTTGCTGGGCCGAACGTGCTGCAGGGGCTGAAGGACAAAAGGGCTTATGCTGCTTCTGGCGGCCTTTGTCCTTCTGGGCAGATGTGACCGAGTCCAAGGTGGCGTTGGACTTCTCGATCCGCTGGAGATGACCCTCCAGCCCGGGACCGAACAAGTCGGTACCAAGGAAGGGAACGTCTGCCAGCTTGTGCTGGGTATCCGCCGTAAAGGGGGAGATCCGCAGGCAAGCTCTGCGGCGCACTGCAACTGCGGCCGCTACTGACCGGGCACATGATTCAGCGATGTCCAAGGAAGTCTGGAGCTGCTGTTTGGCCATCGCTCTTCCCTGATCCCGCACCTGCTTGACCGTCGTTTGATGGTCAGCCAGGAGATGAGGAATCACCTCATCCAGGGAGCCCAAAAGAGCGTGTGAAAAGTGTGCCATCAGAACGGCCGAACTGGCCTGACGAAGGCCTAGGGAGGAAGTGGCATAGACTTTCCGCCGGAGTAGTTCAATTTCTTGGACTCCTTATCGGGTGGCTTGTCCACATCCTGAGTGTTCCCGGAACGCCGGAAAATGCTGTCGGTCACTAACCCCACCGCAGAGGGGTGCTCCGAGAAACCGGAGAGTGAACCGGTAGGGACAGCATACTTCCGAGCCATCCTGGCCAAAGGTGCTGGACAAGAAGCTGGCCACTGCCATAGCTCCAGGGCCAGGCCAACAATGGCTCCGGCCACCGGGAAGGCCTCCGTAGGGGAATCCCCTTGGTCCAGTATCTCCGTGAGGGGATACCTGGCCCATTTTGAACCGGGTTCGAGCTTCATCCCAGTGTACTCTGAGATGAGTCAAAGCATTCCAAGAAACAAGAATGGGCTCTCGTTGACCGACTGACCCCCAGTGGACTCCAGGTCAAGTGGCCTGGAGAGCAAGGAGTCGTCGTCAGACTCCAAGGAGTCTGCCAACAGCTGCCGAACGCCTGAGCCACCCTCCACCCGCCGAGGTCAATCGGGAGTGAGGGTGACAGACAACCTATGGGGCAAACCCTGACCCGACCAAGAATCCTTGGTCGGGGCCCCAGTCTTCGGTTGTGGAGGCGGAGGTTCTACCACAATGGGTGGCGCAGCTGGTTTCGCCAAACAACCGGTGCCGCTCCGCCTCGACTACTAGCGAAGGGTTGTTTCGCCGCCGTGACAGCCACTTAATGGCCGGAGAAGGCGACATGAGTCGGGCTATTCCCAGACAGTAAGAGCTGTTGCCACATGAAATCCTCGTAGCCGACGCAACCTTGCACCGGAGCCTATCCTCTAAGAGGACGACGAGGATGAGCAGCGCCTGACTTTTTCATGGTGTCAGACCGAGACCGCTGATGTCGGCGGATTGACTGGACCTGGAAGAGGTCCGAGACCAAGATCTTCGGGATTCCGAGGGTGGGTGGGTCAGAGAGGGGCGTGGGGAAACTCCATTCTCCCTCGCTCAGGGACCTTAACCAGGGACTCCGCACAGGAGGCACAGGCAAGTCCTCAGTTTTCACCGTGGGAACCGGTGAAGAAGGGTTGTTGGCTTCTCCAGTCGACAAACCGTCGGACGGGTCGAGAAAAATCTCGACCACATCAACAGTTGTCTCGGCCGGCTGACCTGACAGGGACACTGTGAAGCCGCAACCTCAACCGAAGTACAGTGTCGACTATCCGGGGAAGGGGACCTCTCCCGCTTCCATGAATGTCGACGGTGGGACTTACCTTCGGAGTCCTTCTTTTTGGACAGAGAGGAACATCCCGATGGCCCTTCTCTCTTGGTGGAGAGGGACTGGCAAAGCTCCGTAAAAGAAGCTGCATAGGAAGAGTCCAAGGAGAGCAGGATAAATGCCGCGACCGAGGATGATGATGATGATGATGCGGCCTGGGCCACCTCCTCCTCGACGGTAATCATTTGCTCCAGCTGTTGTGCTGAGCCCACCGCCGCGGACACCGCCAACGGGCCTCCTTCGACTTGACCGGAGGATAACGTTTCTCAGGTCGCCCCAACAGCAATCGGGCAGAGCGGTCCTCCAAGACCGGAGCCGAAAAGGATTTGCCTAACTCACAAGCCTGTGAGTCATGGCTGAGCCCAAGGCAATAAATGCATGTGGAGTGCGGATTGGTCCAGGACATCTTCTGCCCACAGGGGCACCAACGAAATCTGGGAGTCGATTTGTCCATCACAGCCACAAAGGAAAAAGAAGACCGAGGTCTTTTAAACTTTAGAATAAGTTTCGGTTTAACCGAAGAGTGTAGATCCAGGACTAAAACGCAGAGCGCAAAGGAGGGAACCTGAGCTTCCAAGTGGTAAGGAAGATCTGACATCATGGGGCAGAGCTGAGAGTTTTACCACCCGGGTGGGCGGGAGAAGCCAGCTTGAAGACCTTCCGGCAAGATTTAAAGCGGCAAGGAACCTGCCAGTAAGTGTGGATCGAACAACATATCCACATCCCTAGAACTGTGAAGTTTTGCATTGAATGGGAAGGTGAAAAGGTCGAGATCCAGACGCCCCCACCTTAGGAAGAGAGACTCTGCCACTTCCTGACTTAGTTCCCAATCCTGACTGAGGGTTCGAGATCTGCTGAGACTGTCCCGCGAGGACATTTTGGATGCCTGGAACGCGCACTGCTACTAAGGACAAATCGTTCTGGACTGCCCAGTTCCACACTCTCATCACTTTCCTGCAGAGAGGGTACAAGTGAGCTCCTCTTTGTTTGTTGAGATTTGATTTATTTATTTATTTAGACAGCAGTTTGGAAAACCTTTGAGCCATACCAGACTACTGATATGTTGTCCATCTGGATAAGCAGTGATCCCTTGGGAAGAAGGGTCTAGAACGCCTGAAGCGCGTACAAGACCACTCTCATCTCTAGGATGTTGATATGCAATGATGCCTCCAAGCTGGACCAAAGTCCCTGTGCTTGGTGTTCCCCCAAATGTGCCCCCCAGCCTATATTCGATGTATCTGTAGTCAGAGATGCCAAGGGGACAGGGCTCCTGAATGGGAGACCCAAGGAAAGGCTGCAGGGATCCCTCCACCACAGCAAGTCTTTCTGGACCACCGACGATACCAGGACCGGATGGTCCATGTCGTCCAGGAGTTGATCCCATTGCACCCGGAAGAACCACTGAGTGATTCTCATGTGGAGCCTCACCAGGGGAATGGTAGTGATGAAGGCCACCATCAGGCCGAGAAGGCGAAGGACCTCCCTTGCTGAAATGGTCCTTCCTGGATCAGGCCACCACAGAAGCTTGACAGACCAGAGTTTCTACCCTGTCCGGAGGAAGGAAGGCTGTGCTCTGGACCGTGTCCAAGACTGCCTCAATGAACTGAAGTCTCTGACTCAGGGAAAGAGACAACTTGGGGAAACTGACAGTAATCCCCAACTTAAAGAACAGATCCAAAAAGAAATGCAGATCTTTCAAAAGGGCATCCCTGGAAGGGGCTGAAATCAACCAGTCGTCCATGTAAAGGAAAACTGCTATGCCCTGGTGACGCAGAAAGGCCGCCACCACCGCCAGGCACTTGGTAAACACCCAAGGTGCCGATGACAGACCAAAGGGGAGGATGCAGAACTGGAAACACTCCCCCTAGAAACAAAACCGCAGGAACCGGCAGTGGCTGGGGAAAATTGGAATGTGCAGGTAAACATCCTGCATATCCAGAGCACAAAGCCATTGGTTCTCCAGCAGGAGAGGGAGAAGGCTTTGGAGGGTCAGCATTCTGAATTTTTTGTACTCGACGAACAGGTTGAGACTGCTCAGGTCGAGAATGTGTCTCATGTCGCCTGACTTTTTGGAACCAGAAGTGGGAGTAGAACCCCCTTCCCCTTTGCCGGAGGATAATGCTCTCTATAGCCTCCTTGAGCAAGAGAGTGTTGATTTTTTCTCTGACGAGAAGAGCCTGGGCTCGAGAGTAGGACGACCGGTTTGGCGGAGAGTCTGGTGGAATCTCCAGAAACTCTATGGTGTGTCCGCGGACACCAACTGCAGGACCCATGCATTGAGGTAATGCCCTGCCACTCCTGCAGGTAGTAGAACTCCATCAGCTTCTCGCAGAGGCTGAGGAGGGGTGGGGCAGGAGCCAGGAGGGTGGCAGGATGCCTCAGGGAGGGCCCTGAACGCCTCTGATTCTTGGAGGCGGAGGCGTGGCAGAACCCATGGATGAGCCGGGGCTTGCTTCCTCTGCCTCCAGGTCCTTTTCCGAAAGGGCTGCTGCTATTTTTGAGCACCCAATCGGCACATGGGCCGCACTGATCTCTTTGGTGTCGCCGCCACAGAGCACCAAGCTCTGAAAGGGGGCATCCTGAATCACAGACTGGACCTCATTTGCGGGGTCAGAGATGCAAAGCCAGGCCAGTCATCTCAAAGCATTGGCAGTCGCCGAGGCATGGGCTACTAAATCGACAGAGTCGTAAGCAGCCCGCAATGCATGCCTGGCTAAAAGACGTAGACAGGCGGAGTTCCTTGGCGAGCCCTCCTTGAGATCTGAAGGTTCCATAAATTGAACTCGGCCTCGAGCCCGGCCAAGGTAGCATTTTGGTGTGACACTATGTGGGCCACATAATTAAGGGACCAAAGTGCACATGTGGCGAAGAATAGACCTTCTTATCGAACTGGTCCATATGCCTCGACTCCTTGTCTGGAGAAGAGGCGGCTCATGTCTTAGGGTGCTGAAGAGCGATCATGAGCAGCTGAATCACGACACAGTCTGCCTTCAGATGAGCGTTAAAATGGAGCATCCTTAGGCGCCTGCAAACCCTATCCGCCTCTTGGGGACAACCGGATGGAATGAGGCATCTGCCAGACTGTAGAGCTGAGGTTCTATCCATGGCGGAACAGGAATCGGGACAGAGACTCCAGCCCCAGGTGTTCAGAGTCTCTGCCACATCGGATCCTGTTCCTCCGACTCCCATGAGGTAGTTCTGCATGGAACTCAGAATGTCCGAAAAGGCAGGAGTCCTCGAGAGGGATCTGGGGAAACCTTGCCCTTAGGGACAGAGGACTCATGATCTGAGGGCTCCTCCCGCGATTAATCGCCATCATCATCTTCATCATCCCCCACGTCTGGATGGTCTCCAAGATCCAGAAGAGTCATATCCTTGAGAGATGTCCCCAGGACATGAACTGTATAGGGGGATGAGCTCCTCGGGGACGGAGACCTTGGAGAGCGCGGAGGTGGGAGTCTGCTCTCCAGGTCAGACACCAGATGCGAGCGTGCGTCCTGCCACCAAGACTGAATAAGAGTCTTGAAATCCGGATGGACCAGAGCTTGTGGAGGAGGAGGAGGTTGAGGTTGGGAAGGGGATTATCAGGGGAAGAGGGTAGTAATACCCCTGGTAACCCTGACAGCCATAACCTGGGTATTGACCATAACCTGGGAAATAATGCCCCGCGCCACTCCAATCTGGATGAGGAGGACCGGCCGGGAAGTGATCCCCAGGATACCCCAAGAGGTAATGTGGGACAGTCCAGGGTCTTGAGTAAAGGCCCAACATCAGAAGATCTGACCGAGGGGGAACCCATGTAGGGCCTGCTGTCGTGTCTCATCGGTGTGAGTCCGGCATCGGGGAGCCGAGTCGGACCACCGTCATCAAGACCAGCACCACCCGATCCAGCGCCAGAACGGGTTCCAGCGTCGGAGCCAGATGAAGGGGTTCTGACAGAGGAACCGTGTCTGGCACCGGAATCAAAGGCTGGGACACACGACTGGGCCCAGGCTCGGAGACTGTCGTAGGAGGGTTCGGCATTGGAGGGACTGTCACCGGATCCGGTGGAGGGATCTCGACCGGGACAGGCATCGGGACGGGAGTGATCTCCCAGAAAGGATATGAGGGGCCTCCGGAGAAGGGCCAGACGGCTGTGGAGGAGCCTCCATCTCTGTGACCCCGTCAGGGGAGTGCAGAATGTACCCAGAGGGGTGGACAACGTCCAGGGCTTCCGCACTGTCGTCGCTCGAAGTAGCAGCCTCGGACAGGGAAGCTACCGCGAAAAGGAGGGGGTAGAGGGCAGTCTCCCGGGCTCTTGCAGATGTCGGGCTACGCCATTAGGCCCGACGGAAGAACTGTGTCTCAGTGTCCGCCAGGGACGGACATCTGACCAGAAAGAGCCAGGCGGAATGGGGAGAAGCCCACTGCCGACTTAGCGTCTGGTGCTGTGCGGGTGCCCGAGGCCTGGGAGCCGTCTTACCAGCAGCCGGGCAATCCCTGGAGGAGCCGGGAGTCGACTGAATGGCAGGCGTGGTGTGGCCGTCAGAGGAGCCGGCGGCCGACTTACCCACAGAGGAGGACTTCTCTGACTTACCTTCCGACGCCGGCTTGGCCTTAGGCGGCGGCTAGGAAAAAGCCCTGCTGGTCGAGGGCCGGGAGGTCTCAGGCTGGGACACCTCCACGGAGCGCCGCCGCTTCGTGTTTCTCTTTCCTATGTTCTTTTTTGGAAGGAGATGAAGAAAAAGATCGGATCCGCTCCATCTCCTTTTCTAAAGACACCAGTCGGGTCTTCAAAAGATGGGCCTCCAAAGCATGCTGCCTCCTTTTACATCTGGCCTAGTTAAAAGGCTGGCAGTCTGGGCAAGAAGAAACTGGGTGGTCTGGGCCTAAGCAGATCACACACTTCAAGTGGCCGTCCTTATGTAAATTTGTGTGCCACAGGTGAAACACTTCTTCGGAGGAAGACAGAGAAAATTCTCAAGTTTGAAGAAAAAGCGTGGTGAAAACAGACGATAAAAAAGCTTTAACGCCGATCGCTTGGGAAGTCCCTAAGTCTGCAATGCGACTGACATGAGGCGACGGCGGGAAAGAACTGAGGGAGGTTGTGGGGACCGCCCACTATACAGCATCACGCTGATTTCGTATGTCTTCGGAGAAGACACAGAAGAAAATTCTCAAGTTTGAAGAAAAACGCTGTGAAAACAGATGATAAAAGATTCTTTAACGCCGATCGCTTGAAGTCCCAAGTCCGCAATGCGACTGACAAGGAGGCGGCTGGCAGGAAAGACTGGAGGGCGGTGGTGGGAACCGCCCACTATACAGCATCACGCTGACATCGGTCACATGACGTCAGGTGGGCGGTTCCCATCAGGTATTGCTAGAAAAAGTCTGCCGTGCTGCCAGGCGCCAGTGAGCGCTAGTCCTATATCACGATGACACCTACTGAAGGTACCCTCTCGAAGTATGATCATAATATATCAAAGGTCTACAGCCAAAAATGTGGCCTGAGGCAAGGACTGCAGAACTACATTCAGCCAGGTTTTGTTAGGGGAGGTTGGGTGAGAGGTGGTCATTGAGGCACAGTTCAGGAAGCATAAGAAAACCAGGAGCATTTTCAAAATTTGCAAATAGTGTTTTATTTTTCTCAACAGCAAACTAAAATTAAAAAATATTCAGTATACCTATTTACAAAGCAGTATAAACAGAGAAAACAAAGTCCTACTTCTGGGGGCATCTCATAATTCCAAGTTTCAGTCTCTCACTCTTCTTGTCTCCCTACCAAAAGCACTGCTGCTCTTTTTATAAGTCTTTTCTGAGAACTATTTAAGAGAGCCTGCTTCTCATAGAATGTTGTAACTTTATAGAATGTTGTCGTAAGTTTCATTCCTTGCAGGTGCAGCAAAAAATTTATGGTGTCCCAGAACTGATCTCTTGTTCTAAGCTCTGCAAAGAGCTTAAAAAACTGCATCTCAGGTTAAATCCTTGAGTTGCAAATAGCTTTTTCCAATCATTTCAACAGTATAGCTATATACAGTTTTAAACAAAGGGATCCCATTATCAGTGACATTTCCTGATAAAAATCCCCATATATTTTTTATAACTGCAGATATGCAAGGGGGAAGAAAAGACAGAAATAGCAAGGGAAGGCAGAGAGAGATAGCGAGCGGCGGAGAACTGCGAAACCATCGGAGTGATCAGTTCCTAGGTCTCACAAGAAAACTGGGTTGCGCAACCAGACAGAGAAGAGACAGAAAAGGAGAGGATAGAACAGACCCTTGCATTTAAACTCTTTCTGCATAACAAATGGAGCATGGCCTTATTCAATCCTGTCACATACCTCCTTCTTTAAGAGAGAACCTGTTTTACAAAATAGATTTCTAAAACATTCTATTAAACTCCATCTAACATTAGCTTATAACCTTTACAATTCAGTGCATATACAACATAGCAAATAAAGAAGTTTCAACTCACATTTTTTCAACCTTGAATTCTCAAATCTTGATCCATCTTGACAGAAAATCAGTATTGACATTCTCTTTCCCAGATGTGTGCATCACTTTAAATTGAAATGGCTGTAATGCCAAGTACCACCGTGTGATTCTAGAATTTTATCCTTCATTTGGTCAAGCCAACTGAGAGGATTGTGATCTCTCAAGTACAAAGTCAGCTCCTAGTAAGGACTTAAGGGACTCCATGGCCCACTTTGCCACTAGGTACTCCTTTTAATGGTTGAGTACCTTTTCTCTCTGTGCAATTTCCTACCTATGTATAGAATAGGATGTTCTTTCCCATCTATATTCTGACTCAGGACTGCACCTAGGCCTACCTCTGACGTATCAGTCTGTAACAAAAATGTTTTTTTTTTTAAAGTCTGGGCTTCTTAGAACAGGCTGAACATAATGAACTTTAATGGCTCAAAAAGCCTTGCCACACTCTGGGATCCATTTTACATTATTTGGGCACCATTTTTTCGTGAGTTCAGTAAGGGGAGTAGCTAGCTGGGCAAAGTTAGGAACAAATCTCCGATAATAACTAGCCAGCCCTAAAAATGACCTGACATGTTTCTTGCTTTTAGGGACAGGGCTGTTAGCTACAGCTTCTATCTTGGAAACCTCTGGCTTGACTTCTCCATTTCCCAAAACATAGCCCAAATATCTGGTTTCCTGCATGCCTAGTACACACTTGGTAGGATTAATTGTAAAACCTGCATTTGTGATTAATTGAATAACTGCTCGTAGGTGTTCCAGGTGGCTTTCCAAGTCTGGACTATACACCACGACATTATCCAAATGTAGCGTAGTAACCAGTGTGAGGGGATAAAACTCAACCATGTACTGCTGGAATGTAGCAGATGCGCCACATAAACCAAACGGTATGGTGGTGAACGGACAGAATCCTATAGGAGTGGCAAATGCAGTTTTGTCTCTAGATTCTTTAGCTAGGGGAATTTGCCAGTAACCCTTGGTGAGATCGAGGGTACTGATATACTTGGCACTCCCCAGTCTGTCCACCAAAACATCTATTCTGTGCATAGGATAAATGTCAAATTCTGACACTTGATTAAGTGTCCTAAAATCAAGGTAGATTATTACACCCCCTTCTTTTTTGTTTACAGTCATCACTGGTGATGACCAGGCACTTCTCGACTCTTCTAGGATACCCAATTCTTTCATTTTTGTATTTCCTTAACTGCGTCAGCGCTTAACTACTCTGGTAATCTGTACATCTTTTGTCTAATAGGATGAGCATTCCTTATCACTATTACATGCTCAACCCCTTTTGCTCGGCCTGGTACTGTGGTAAAAGTACTGTTAAATGTCTTTAGCAAGTTACGAATTTCTGCGGTTTGTTCGGAAGTTAAGGAAATATTCACTTTTATAGTATCAGCAGTTACAGTTTCTTCCAGTCTATTGTAAGCTGCATCATTATTTTCTTTATCAGTTTCTGGTAAAACCAGCGAAACAGCTTTTGATGTTTTTTCAACCTATTTCTTGAGGAGGTTAGCATGGTATATCCAAGTAGGATTTTTCCTATTGGGGGTCTCAATCTCATAATTAACTGTGCCAGTACGTCTAAGCACTTTCTAAGACCCTTGCCACTTCATTAACAGTTTATTTTCTGTATGAGTAACAGTAGCAAGACCTTTTCACCTAGCTGAAAAACTTTTTCTTTTACCCCATGGTCATAAAACACCTTCTGCTGGTTTGGGGCCTCTTCCTGTAGTTACTATAGGCGATTTCAACATATTTTGCCAGCTTCTTTCTCAGAGACACATATAAGATGTAATAGATTGTTTCTGATGGGGTTATTGTCCCATGTTTCTTTGTTTCTGATGGGGTTATCTTCCCATGTTTCTTTTATTTTATCCTTGGCCACCGCTGATAGCGCTGGCTTCCTGCCGCCTCCCTGGTCCTGATCCTCGGACCCTGCTACAAGGTACTGCTGCTGTGTATTTGCTAAGTCGGCCCACATACGGAGGCTTTCTGATTGGGCGCCTTTACTGCTGACTCCGGATAGGCATAGAGTTTACGCATGGCTTCTGATTGGTGTGCCTGAAAGCCAGCTCTCCGGACTGTCATTTCCCCAATGAAAGGCGCGTTTTATAGGGGCTTGGACATCTAAGTGTGGTGGTGGTTTTTAACTTAGAACCTTAATGTGGACTCTATGTAGTATTTCATTTGATTACTAGCCCTTTTGTGCATTATTTTTACTGCTGACTCAAAAACTGTCACAGCTTTGAATGTGTGATCGGCCTATACGGCACATAGAGTATTCAGTCTGTTAACCTAAAACTGCTGCATTTTTAGCCTTTAGTTAAACTGTTTAATAACCTACATTTGGCCCACACCTCTACCAGATTAAAACTCTCCTAAAATTGCTGGCTGCACTCCCTAATTGCCTTTTCTCTGACTCTCCCTTGCTCATTTCTGCTAACTACTCTCCTCTCCCCGAGCCCATTTCTTGCTGCGTATCTCTATCTTGCACTTGACCCTACCCCATCCCCCTTTCTGCACTTTAAAATCTTAATCTGTTCTTGCTCATGTATCTCATTGTCGCTCTCTGTAACCCCTCCCCTCTCGCCTAAACTAATTTTTTGCCTTTGTCTATCTTAGTACCCCACCCCCTGTTTGTCTGCCGCCAGTTTCTACTTCCCCCTGTTTAGACCTTTGTCAAATTTGCCCTTATTTACACTGCTTCTTGTTTTCTCCTCTAGATTAATAGCCGAGCATTCGTGAGATCGGAGGTGCCTCTGGCCATATCCTTGGCTCCGTCGCTGATGGCGCTGGCTTCCTGCCGCCTCCTGGTCCCAATCCCTGGACTCTGCTACAAGGGTACTGCTGCTATGTGTGCCTAAGTGGCCCATATCACAGTGACTTTCCTGATTAGGCGCCTTTTTTTACTAGCTGACTCCGGATGAGCTTAGAGTTTTCTCCGCCGCCCCACCCAGGCCTCCTATTAAATACTCTAACAGTCCCCACCTTCCAAGGCTTGCTCAATTTCTACTTGCTCTCACTGTACTTCTCCCCTCCCTGCTACATAGCATCTGCGATCTCCTAGTGTGACTCCAGGAACTTACTTATTTATTGGCTACCTCTCTTTATCAGTTTGTCCGGTTTCAAACTGCCTCTTTCAATTTACATATTCTTTTACTGACACCGCAGACTGCTTGATTATCTCACAGCTCTGTCCTACCTATCTAAAATTGGCAATCTGGTCCTTTTCCCCCTAGAACTGCCCTGATTTTCGCGACGCCTCCCCTCTCAGGCACCCCAAGCTCCTATATAACCACTATATTTTAATTCTTACTGGTCTGTCTTTTTCCGTTTCTCCCCCTCGCTGTTGCCTACCCCTTCTAGTCCTATTTCCTTACTTAAGAAATACTCTCAGGGCTTATAAAAATGTATAAACAGCTGCTGCTATTTTTTCTCCTATCCACCCTGCCTCTTCTATACCTATCAACACCGAGAATTGATTCTGCTCTTTCACCTACCCTAGAACATGATTTTACATTTTCAAATCTACTAGTGCAACCTGCTACTTGGTGTGATCCCACTCCTTTACTCCTAAGCAAAACCTGGATCTATCTGGTTGACCATGCCCTCAAATGTTGCTCCCTGCAGATTCACATCATATCTCCCTACCTGCATCGTAAGCTCTGGTACCTCCTGTTACTGGCCATTCTGCTATCTGGGGATGTTCAGCCTAACCCAGGGCCCTTTGACTCCTAATACTGCTCCTATTTCAAATACTAAAGGCCTACTTATTACCCACCATAATAACAGGAGCCTGGAGCAAAACTTCCTGGAACTTGAATCCTGGACCGCACTCTACAAACCAGACATACTGTGCATTACAGAAACCTGGCTGAAGCCATCCATCCCTGACTCTCGGTACTCCCTGCCATCTTACAATCTCTTGAGGAATGATAGACCTGCCCCGAAAAGGGGGGGGAGATACAGCCATTTACGTCAAATCACACCTACAGCGCTCAGTGATTAGCTCCTCCTCCCTAAACCATTGTGAGGCACTCCATGTCCTCCTCACCCTTGACTACAAGAAATGTAATACTGTCTGTGCATATAATCCCCCTAGACATGGCCTGAAAGGACTAGAAGAACTACTTGATCAATCAGCTAATCACTCTGGAAATAATGAAGTTCTCATATTAGGAGACATTCATATAAACTGGCTAGGAAATGCACAAATGATGGCCCTGACTAAACTACAGAGTTTCAACCTACATCAGCTCATCTCTGTACCTACCCGGACTGTGCCTCATTCAAATACCAGCACCTTGCTGGACTGGATTATGACAAACCGTCCTGAAAACATTGTCAGCGCTAGAGTCCTAGCAGATGCCATCTCAAACCACTCCCCCACTTTCTGTATCTGGGGTAAAGGTTGGTAGACTCCAATGAAGCCATTCTTCATTACTTTCTGTGATTATACTAACTTTGACCCAGAGGCCTTCTTGTCCGACGTCGCTCGCATTGACTGGTTCTCTCTCTATAGCTCATTGGATGTTCAAACTGCTCTAAATATTTTCTTGTCCAAATTCCTAGCATTACAAGAATTCCACTGTAAACTTGTTACCAGGTGGGTTAGGAATAGAGCAGACCAGCTGGTTAAATCAGACCTACTATATAAACTACGACAGAGGACAAAACATGGCTCCAATACAAGAAATCTGATTCTCCTGCTGACTTTAATTCTTACAGATTCTTGAGAAATACCTGTAAGAAGATCATCAGACAAGATAAAAGCTCATACTGCAGAGACCTCCTAACTGACTCCGGGGACCCTAAAAATGTTGGTCCCATATTAAATTCTTCCTGGGATCTAGCCAGTCCACCACTCCAAATAACATGTCTCTCAATGGCAGCCACTGCAAAATCCCTCACAATTGTCAATTTCTTTAATAGGCTATTTGCTGACCTTAACCATTACACCTCCACCTACTACCCCATCAAACCCTATCTCTCAGAAAATACCACAGGACCTACTCTCCATTTCAAGGCTATCTTAAAAGTAATGTTCTCAACTCCTTAGTAACATCTCAGAGCACATGATGATTTAGGTCTGATAACTTGGAACCCAAGCTCCTAAAATTGCTGCCCCTTATATGCAGCTCCTTGCAAAGATTTTTACCTTCTCCCTGTGTCACTGCACAGTACCGGACATCTGGAAAACGGCTCGAATTACCCGTGTTTAAAAAAGGAGACCCACTTGACCCATCTAACTACAAATCCATTGCCATCCTATCTGTTCTCAGTAAAACTCTTGAGAAACTTGCTGCCTCCCAAACTACTACCTTTCTCTTGAAACATGACCTCCTAACTTGACGCTCAACATGGTTTCCTCAAGGGCCATAGTACCACAACTGCCCTACTCAAACTATCGTCTGACATCCTAGTGGCTATGGACTCTGGTAGGCTCACTGGGGCCGTTTTTATTGACCAAAGCAATCGATCTAGTTGGCCACTCCATTCTAGCTGCTACCCTTAGCTCTCTAGGTTTCTCACCAAATGTTGTAAAATGGGTTTGACAGCTATCTGATGGATAGGTCCCAATACGTGAAATTTAACTCCACTTACTCAGACAAGGTCTCCATTAACATTGGTGTACCTCAAGGGTCTATCTTGGGTCCTCTACTTTTCTCCAATGTTATCAATAGCATTACAACTAATCTCATTAGTACTTCCTCTTTACTTTATGCAGATGAACATCGTTCTTTATTACAGCTCTAATGGCATGGGTGACATTAACTCTAAACTCTCCAGCGATTATCAGCTTACCCAACTGTGGCTAACAAATTACAAACTTGTTCTAAATAAATCAAAGACACAAGCTATGCTATTTGGCTCCAGTCTCAAACTCAAACACTCCCAAACTCAATGTAATGTCTCCTCCTTTGATGGCGCATCTGTTGGGGTGGTAACCTCTTTCAAATATCTGGGGGTCACTCTTGACCCATCCCTAAGTTTTGACCTCCATATTCAATCTACTTGTAAGCAAGTTAACTCTAAGTTTGGGATTGCCTACCGGACAAGTTATGCTCTCACTCCTGCAGCTAGACTTACCATTGCCCATGGTGTATTACTTCCCTCTCTCACCTACAGAGTTGCTACTTATGCGACAGCTAGCAATTCGAGTCTTCGTAAGTGGGATGTTACTTATAACATCATCTGTCATTTTGCCTCCAGCTCCCCGCAGCTGAAACATCACTGCCTTCTCTACTCAGATCTTGGATGGCTTCCGCCTAAACAACTAAGATCCTATGCACTTGGATCAATCACTGATAATAATATCAGATCCTGTACACCTAAACCTCTGGCATGTCTCCTTCCCTACCAGAAATCCAAATATGCGTTACGCTCTGCAGAAAATGCCTGTTATTATCCAGAGACACCGTACCTTAAAAGGTAGTCATGCCTTTGCCTGTCATGGACCCCATTTCTGGAATTCACTCCCTCTAACACTTCATGAATCTGCTTCTCACATCTCCTTTAAGAGAGGACTTAGGCACTATCTCACCTCTTCCCATATATACTCCTGCTTTAAACCACCCTAGCTTTTACTCTCTATAACTCCACCCACCTCTCAGCTGTTACCATGGGTGCTGGGGTCTACCCCACATTGACGCACTTCCTCCCAGTTTCACTCCCTTATCTCTTACTTTCTCATCCTCTATTTTCCCCTTCCCTTTCCAGCGTAACCATAGCTACTCCCTCCACTCTAACTCTTTTATCTCTCAATGCCTAAACCTTTGGCACTGCTGCCTCCCTACTCCTCTCACCTCTCTCTCTCTCATTCCCCCTTCACCTAATTCTGCCAAATTAGTATCACTCTTTTAGCACTTTATCCCACTTTATTACGATGTCTGGATGCCTTAATTTGCCTGCCTGTATTGCCCTTATGTTACCTAAATATTGTATTCCTGTGTATTTTGTTTTGCTACCTAAAATTCCTTGCCAAAATTACCACTGTTATGCTCTAGCATCTACATGTAACTTGTGTTTTGTATTCATTCTCGTTCTCCTGAAAGTTTTGTTTCTGTACTCTCCTGGGTCGTGCCTGAAAATAGTCTTTCTGGCTAGTGCACTTACCCGGTAAACAAAAACTAAATAAATAAATTACATCTAGTTGCCCTCTAGCTTGTCTACCATACAGCATTTCAAAAGGTGAAAAACCTGTTGATGCCTGCGGTACTTCTCTGTAAGCAAAAAGCAGGTAAGGCAAGTATTGGTCCCAGTCTTTCCCTTCCCCTTTTAAAATCCTTTTTAACATGCGTTTTAGGGTTTGATTAAAACGCTCAACAAGACCGTCTGTCTGAGGGTGATTAAGGGGAGGTTCTTATGGCAGTGATACCTAGTAGTCGGTACAACTCCTTCAGTAATGCAGCACCAACATTACTACCCTGATCAGTAATAATTTCTTTAGGTATACCCACCCCGCTAAACAATTTGGCAAGCTCTGTTGTCACTTTTGGGGCTGTAACAGTACGCACTGCCTCTGGGTATCAAGTAGCATAGTCACATACTACCAACATGAATCGATTACCTTTTTTACTTTTCTCTAAGGGGCCAACCACAACCATTGCAATTCTCTCAAAAGGTACATCTATCAAGGGTAGGAGCACCAGGGGCACCTTGTCTTTTTTAATCACTGGAGCTACTTTCTAACAGTCAGCACAAAAACTGCAATAGGTAGCAACATCTTCATGAATTCCATGCCAGTAAAATATGTACAGCAATCTGGCAAGGGTGCGATCCCGTCCCGAGTGACCAGCCATAGAACTATCATGTGCTATGTGTAATAACTCAGATCTATACTTTTGTGGTATAATCAATTGTTCTATCTGGTCCTGTGTCTGAGGTTTAACCCAAACTCTGTACAGCAGCCAATTACATTTTTTAAATAAAGGTTCACCCCGTTTTGGTTTCACCCCCAGCTGCCCCCAGCTAACCCTGGAAACACTGTTAGCTTGTCCTGAAAGAAAATCACAATCAGTGATCAGATTAGTTTCAGCATTTTCATATGTTAACCCATTATGTCCATCAATCTTTTGTTGCCACTGCCTTTTCAGGCATCATCTTTCTTTCCTGGACTTCCAGATCTTGGAGCTCTGCTCAAACAAATCTGAATCAAAATCAGCGAAAGAAAACGAGTCCCCACCATCTGAGATTTTCTTTGCCTGAGCTCTTGTCTCTCAAAGATCTATTGTTACGGTAAGTTCTTACGTAACTGTACTATCTCACTTCAAGGGGGAGCTCTTGCAGCAGGTAATACCAACAGGACTGAATCCCAAATAGTACCCAAAGAGAGACCTAGGTCAGAGGGGAGGTGGAGGATAAGCTGATGACTGACAACTGAAAAATTGAAGCTTAGGAGAGGAGACCCTAAAGGACCGCTAGTACAAAGCCTGCTCTCCTCCTTGAGGCAACGTCCAGGCTGTAGTGTCTGAGGACAGTATGGACTGAGTTCCAAGTGGTGGCAGCACAAAGGTCTGCTGAAGGTACATTCCACAGAGAGGCAAAGGAAGTTGTCATGCCTCTAGTAGAGTGACCCTTAACTGATCCCGGTAAGGGTTTGTTGTAGTGCTGATAGCAAAAGGTGATGCAATGCACCAACCATCTGGTCAGTGTTTGCTTGGTGACAGGAGCCCCTGTCTTCCTATAGGCAAACGAAACAAACAACTGGTCCATCTGCCACACAGAACTAGTTCTGTTGAGGTAATGCCTGAATATCCTACGGACATCCAGAGTATGCAACACAGCCTCCCTTTTATTAGAAAACTCTGGAAAATAAACTGGAAGCTGGATGTCCTGGTTCAGGGGTAAGTTCGGACACCACCTTTGGTAAAAACTTAGGTTAGTATGTAGTGCCACCCTGTCCCTATGGAAAACAAGGTAAGGCTCTTTACACATCAGAGCCTGTAGCTCAGAAAATCTCCGAGCAGAAGTAATGGCAACTAAAAATAACATTTTCCTAGAGAGAAAGGGAAGCTCGCATGTTGCGGCTGGCTCAAAGGGAGGCAGGGTGAGCTTCTCTAAAGCAAAAAGAAGATCCCATGGAGGGACAGGATCCCTCCTTGGGGGTCTGATGTGCAAGATTCACTTCAAGAAGGTTTTGCACACATCGGATTGTGCCAGAGTTCTCCCACTCATCAGTGCGTGGTAGGCTAACAAGGCACAGAAGTGAACCTTAATGGACGAGTAGCTGTGGCCCAAGTCCAAAAGATGGAGAAGATACTCCAGCACATATTTCACCGGACAATTCAAGGGGTCCAGGGAACGGGATGCTGTACATTAACAAAAATGTTTCCACTTCATGGCACAGGTTGCCCTGATGGAGGGCTTTCTCACTGCTACTAGGACCTCCGCCACTACACCCCCAATCTTTCCTCAGCTAAGACTGCAGGAGCCAGGTATGGCAGGTGCAGAGGCTGCAGAGCTGGGCGGACAAGCGTCCCCTGTTCTTGGGAAAGCAAGTGAGAGGAGAGGGGCAACTGCACAGGAGGACCCATGGCCAGTTGCTGCAGCAGCAGATACCAGATCTGTTGAGGCCAGAGAGGAGCTACCAGAATCATCCTGGCTTGCTCCGCTCGCAAACTGAGCAAGTCTCTCTGAAGGAGAGGGAAGGTAGGCAAGGTATATAGAAACCTCCCTGTCCAGGAGACGGACAATGCATCTCGCCAGAAAGCACCAGGCCCTGGATCTAGCAAGCAGAAATATGGCAGTTTGGCATTGCACGGGGACGCAAAGTGGTCCAACTTTGGACAACCCCATCTTTCGAAGAGGTCTTCTGCCACTTCTTGTTGCAATTTCCACTCCTGATTCAGAAATCGAGAATGACAGCCCGTCAGTGAGAACATTCTGGATCCCTGGTATGTGAACCTCTGTGATGTCCAGACCGTGTTCTACTGCCCAGTGCCACACTCTCAAGGCCTCTCTGCATAGAGGGTAGGAGTGAGTGCCCCCTTGCTTGTTTAGATAAAACTACCGGGCTGTTGTCTGACTGAAGTAGGAGTGGGCCCTGGTACAGCTGGTCTTGGAAAGCCTAGAGGGAGTACAGTTCGGCTCTCATTTCCAGAATACTGATGTGAAGAGACTGTTCCACTGTATTCCATGAGCCCTTTGTTCGGTGTACATCCAGATAGGCTCCCCAGCCTAGACCCAAAGCGTCCCTAGTGAGTATCTGCATCGAGCTGGGCCTTTGAAAGGGAACCCCTTCCTCGAGGTTGACCAGATTTAGCCACCAAAGAAGAGAACGACGGACCGCCTCCGATATCCGAATGGGCTGGTCCAGCTCGTCTATGCCCTGGTCCCACTGAACTCTGAGGTGCCACTGTAGAGTCCTCATGTTCAGCCATGCCAAAGGAACCCTGGCTATGGTGGCTGCCATATGCCCTAGAACCTGCGTGGGATGGCTTAGCACTGGGTAACCTGGCGAAGGACCCAACAGCAGTGCCGAAAGATCCAGTGAAGGCCCTGACGGGATACTCGATGGCCCTGGCAAAAAAAGGTCCGCTTCCGAGCCAGAGGGAGACCCCAAGTCGGACCGGAAAGTCCCTCCGGTGTCTGGGGAGGAGCAGAGGGCCCAGATGGAGGAACCAGAGGCGTAGGGGCCGGAGGATTCCCAGGGAGGTCTGGCGCTGGTAGATCAATAGAACCAGCAGGCGGCCGCTTCTACGGCTCCAGAAGGTTAGTCGAAGCCGGAGGCTCCACCAAGGGCGGTGGAGTAGAGTCCGGGGAGTTCCTCGTGGGCGGCTGTGACTTGCGGCAGAGGGGCTGGTCGAGAGACCATCAGACCTCGAATCGGGTCCAACAAGAGCGTGAGGCTGTGCAGTCATGGGAAGAACTGCAGCCAACCTACCAGCTGAACCACTCACTTTAGACCGGGAGGTTTTAAGGGCCTAACAGTGGTGGAACCTTGAATTCCCGGAGGTGCCAGCCTGAACCACAACCAGCTTAGGCGGGGGGGGGACGACCAAATTCTGCCCAGATGTGGAAAAGGCAGGCATGGCCAGAGGGGCACTTTCCTTGCTGGCAGAAGGCCGCTCGTCTGCTTTGGTCTCCTCAGAGAGCTGGGGCTTAGAAGAGGACTGATCCCAGGGCTTCTCCTTGTCTTTCTTCTGCTTCTAGAAGTCAGAAGAACCACCCGGAGAGGATGAAGCACTCTGCATCTGCTGCAGCTCCTTTTCCATGGAAGCAAGTTTTTGTTTTAAAAGATGGCCTTACAGGACTTGCTGATGGCATTTCCCTGTGGCCAGGTTAAACTTCAGGCAGGCCTCACAGCCCTCGGTGTCATGGTCAGGCCCCAGGCACAGAAGACACAAACTATGGCCGTCTTTCTCTGGGATCTGCTTGCTGCAGGAACACTTGTTCTTATGAAATTCAGAAGGAGTTGGAGAAGACATGCAATCCGATGACAAAAACACTAGAAATTTGAAAGAAAATCGAACGATATACTTATCTAAAATGGCGGTCAACTGTAGCAGCATTCCACCAGGTCCAACGTGCGCAGGTCGACGGCGGGAAAGAACTGGAGGGCGGGTGTGGGGACCGCCCACTATATAGCACTGGAATGATGTTGGCCATGTGACGCCAGGTGGGCGATCTCCCGCCAGACACTGCTAGCTAAAGTTTTCTGTGTGGTCCTAGCGCATGGCAACTCAGTCCTAATGATTATTGCCTACTGCAAGAAGCCTCCAAGAGAGGGACAACGCATCTTGCCAGAAAATTCCAGGCCCTGCATCTAGCAAGCAAAAAATAGGCAGTTTTGTGTGAGTGGGGACACAAAAAGGTCCAACTCTGGACAACCCCATCTGTCGAACAAGTCTTCTGCGATGGATGAAAGACGCTCCCATTCATGCATGCTGGACTGAGTCCTGCTGAGACGGTCCACCAGTGTGTTTACAATGCCTGGCACGTGGACTGCAGTGTATCAGATTGTGCTCTAGTGCCCAGTACCACACTCTCGTGGCTCCCCTGCAAAGAGCATATGAATGGGTCCCGCCTTGCTTGCTGATGTAGTAGATCACACTCAAATTGTCCAACTGCACCAGCAGTTGGCCTGCAGCAAGATGCTCTTGAAAAGCCTGCATGGTGTAGAGCACCATTCTTATCTCCAGGACACTGATATGCAGAGTGGCTTCCTACTTGGACCAGGAGCCCTGGGTCTCGAAGGGACCCAGGTGTGCTCCCCAGCCCAGACCCAAAGCATCAGTGGTCAGGATCTGATGTGGGGAACAGATCTGGAAGGGAACCCCTTGAAGTCGATTTAAGGGATCCAGTACCTTGCGTACTGAAGAAGTGACCAGGACAGGTTGGTCCAACTCATCCGTGCGCTGGTCCTATTGTACCGAGGGTCCACTGGAGGGTATGTATATAAAGCCCGACCAGTGGAACAGAAGGAATTGCCACTGCCATTAGGCCCAACCTAAGGTACACCCTGGCCAGAACATACTGACTCTGAGTGACTTCCTGAGCTCGTCCGATGATGCACTCCACCCTGTTTTGGGGCAGAAAGTCCCTCCCCCTTTGCAGAATCCAGAAACTGACCCTATATACTTGCAGTCTTTTGGATGGCACTAGAATCGACTTGGGCAGACTAACAGTAATGCCCAGGGCGTGGAAGAGCTGGAGAGTGCGCTCCAGAGTCTGCAAAAGCTGTTCCCTGGACGGGGCCTTGAGAGGCCAATCGCCCAGGTAAGGAAAGACATACAGTCCCTTTTTTCTGAGAGCTGCTGCGACCGCTGCCTAGCACTTGGTAAAGACTCGCGGTGCAGAGGATAAGCCAAAGGGCAGCACTGTGAACTGATAATGCTCGCCCTTTAAGGAAAAAACGAGGAAACCTCCTGTGAGGAGGAAAGACCAAAACGTGCAGGTAGGCATCCTGCATGTCCAGTGAACAGAGCCAGTTCCCGGTCTTGAGGAGGGGCATGAGGCCTGGCAAAGTTACCATCCAGAACGTTTTGTACTGGACAAACAGATTGCGCTCCTTTAGATCCAAGATGGGCCTCAAATCTCCAGTCTTCTTGCGGACCAGAAAAAAACTGGAATAAAACCCCTAGTTTCTCTGGCACCTGAGCACTGACTTGATGGCCTGCTTGCACAGAAGAAACCATACTTTCTCCCGGAGAATGGACAAAGAAGCCACAGGTAGTTGGATGGTGGAGGGGGGGTGTCTCGGTGCTGCTGTCTGAGCTCCAAGAAATTACCTTGTTCTATGAT
The DNA here is from genome assembly GCA_016271365.2 of Neoceratodus forsteri. Taxonomy (NCBI): domain Eukaryota; kingdom Metazoa; phylum Chordata; order Ceratodontiformes; family Ceratodontidae; genus Neoceratodus; species Neoceratodus forsteri. The sequence goes on along the minus strand of CM057451.1, from coordinate 263,026,737 downwards.
CTGCAGAATCCATGCACATCTGATGTTATGGTCCTCCACTGATTCAGATGGAGGGAGAACCAACCTTCACCACCACCTCCTGGGTCTGAACCGGGGTGTCTGTAAGGATTCAAGCTGAGGTAGAGCCAGCCACAGCAGCTAGTCCCTCACTTCTAGGGTGCTTGGCCACCACTCCAGCACGGAGGAGGTTGGCAAGGGAGCCTGGGCTCTGTGTTTTCCCTGGGTATGGGAAGTTCATCCCAGCCTACTGGCCTGTTTAGGAAAAGTAGGCCGCCTTCTGCCTTTGGCTCAGTATGGTAGAGGGAATGGACCATTTGCTGGCCGTGCCAGAGGCCTGCAGATCATTTATGAGGTCCTGGACATCAGGGCAGAATAGCTTAGTGTTACAGAAGAAAAAGTTACTCACCTTAGTAATGTTGTTTCTTCTAATGGGAGTCTTGCTGTATTCTGACTATTTGCAGTGATCTCCAACCTTTGAACTGCCCCGGAGAGGAAAGAGTTAACTTTCCATGCAAGGCATGGAACGCTGAGCTTGAGCTCGGTTGAAGCCTCTGTCTGCTGTTGTTTGAACTCCAACTGCCAGATCTTTACGAGATATACTCACTGGGCGTTCTGTGTGGAAACTGTAAACTAACACTAGCCAACTGGCAACTAAATTTAATAAAGAGGATTTTTTGTTTTCAAAGCAAAGACTCAAGTCAGGAAACCCAAAAAACAAAACACAACACACACCCAAAATAAAGGAGGGTGAGAAAAAGGGGGCACCTCTAGGTGCCAACACTGCTCCTGCCCACCCACATCCCAAAAACCACGTTCTGAGAGGGGAGGCGGGGGGAGGTCAGAATACAGCAAGACTCCATTAGAAGAAACAACATTACTAAGGTGAGTAATTTTTTCTTCAAACAACAAGAAGTCTTGCTGTATTCTGACTATTTGCAGACTACTAAGCAGTACCTCCATGGAGGAGGGAGAGAACCTACTTTGGGAATAGGCTCTGAAGTACTGCTGTGTCAAACCGACCATCACTCCTAGCCTGGATATCCAGAGAGTAATGCTTGGTAAAAGTATGGACTGTTTTCCAGGTGGCTGCTTGACATATCTCTAAGATAGGAATATCCCTGGCAGCAGCCAGGGAAGCAGCTGTACCTCTAATAGAGTGAGCCCTCAGGCCTGAGGGTGGAGTCCTACCCAATTTTTTCATAGCAGAATTGTATACAAGAGACAATCCACCTGGCAATAGATCTTTTAGTGGCAACCCTTACCAACCTCACCATAAGTGAGGAATAACTGGAGGGAGTCAAACCTGTGACCCTTGGTGCGCTCTATGTAGTAGCTAAGGGCCCTTTTCACGTCCAGGCTGTGCAGCCTCCTCTCTCCAGAGGAGGAATGGGCAGTGAAGAAAACAGGAAGAGACAGACAGGTTAAGGTGGAAATCTGAGACCACCTTAGGCAAAAACTTCCTATTAGTTCTTAGGACCACCTTATCTCTATGAAAAAGAGATAAAATCAGGCTCCACTGACAGGGCCTGTAACTCACTGATGCATCTGGCAGAGGTAATGGCTACCAAAAACACAGTTTTCCAAGTCAAGTACTTAAGTTCTGCAGAGGACAGAGGCTCAAAAGGGGGTTGCATAAGCTGAGCAATGCAAACATTTAGGTCCCAAGCAGGAGCAGGGTCCCTGAAGGGAGGATTGGTGTGCAACAATCCCTTGAAGAATTTACAAAATACAGGATGAGCTGAAAGAGAAGAGGGCTTACCTACTGACAAAAAAGCAGAAACAACTGCTAGATGTACTTTGAGTGTAGCTGGTCTGAGTCCCAAGCCATTGAGATGAACCATATAGTCCAGGACTGTAGGCAACCCAGCAGATTCGGGAGAAATATGCTTACCAGAGCACCAAATAGTGAACCTTTTCCATTTGGAGTTGTAAGTCTTTCTGGTGGAAGGCTTTCACGAAGCATTTAGAATATCCAAAACACCTTGAGAGAGGTGCAGATCAGCAAACTCTAACTCTTCAAGAGCCAGGCCTTGAGATTGAGAGATTTGAGATTCGGAAACCATACTCTCCCCTGAGAGGATGTCAACAGGTTGTAATTCCTGGGAAGAGACAGGGGGAGGTGGACTGCTAAGGACAGCGACAGTGGGTACCAGGGCTGTCTGGCCCAGTCTGGAGCAATCAGAATCACTTTGCAGGGTTGAGACCTGATTTTGACTAGTACCTTGAACAGGAGAGGGAAGGGGGGAAAGCATACACAAACCTCCCTTCCCAATTGAGAACTAGAGCATCCAGTGGGACTGAGCCCAATACTGGGGGTCTTCAGCAAAAAAGGGGGAGTTGGTGATTGTCTGGGGCTGCAAAAAGATCTATCTGTGGAGTGCCCCATCTGGAGAAAATCATCTTCAAAACTAGGGGATCTAGGGACCATTCATAATGGCCCTGAGATATCCTGCTGAGAGCATCTGCCAGGACATTGTCCTTCCCTGGGAGGTGCACTGCTGTAAAAGAAGTTTGTAGAGAATAGGCCAGAGACCACAACTTCATTGCTTCTGTGCACAAGGCCGTAGACCGAGTGCCCCCTTGCTTGTTGATGTACCACATTGTGGTGGTATTGTCTGTTCTGATCTGGACTACTTTGTTCTGGACAGACTTGGAAAAAGCTTGCAGTGCCATAAACACTGCTCTGAGTTCCAAGAGACTGATGTGAAGCAGAGATTCTTGAGGTGACCACAGCCCTTGGGTAGTCAGATCCCCCAAGTGGGTTCCCCAGCCCAAGAGGGAGGCATCTGTTGTAAGGATTAGAGAATGAGGTTGAGTGACAAAAGGAACTCCTTGCCTTAGATTGTCCTGATCCTGCCACCACTGGAGAGCCTGGATCAGGGTTCGAGTTACTGGGACTAGTTTGGTCAGGGGATCCTTTCTCTGGGACCAGAAGGTTCTCAAGTGGAACTGAATGTCCCTCATCTGAAATCTTGCCCCCTGGACCACTGCTGTAGAGGCTGCCATGTGGCCCAGGAGCTGCAAGAAGTGCCTTGCTGGTCGAGACACCTGAAGGGTGAAAGAAGAGGCCAGTTTTACTAGTGTCCTTGCCCTGTCCAGGGGAAGGAAGGCCCTTGCTCTTATTGTATCGAGCTCCGCCCCTATAAAGGTGAGGAGCTGCACTGGTTCCAGAACTGACTTTGGAAGGTTTAGGAGGAATCCTAAGGAAGTGAGCAGTTGCTGAGTTATCTGCAAATGTGACTTGACTTGGTCTGGGGACTGACCCACTATGAGCCAGTCGTCCAGGTATGGGAAGATGGAGATCTTTCTTCTCCTTAGTGAAGCAACAACTACTGCCAGGCACTTTGTGAATACCCTTGGGGCTGATGTTAGGCCAAAGGGCATTGCTCTGAATTGATAGTGGCCTGAGGGCAACTCGAACCTGAGGTACCTTCTGTGGGAGCACCTGATGGGAACGTGAAAACAGGCAACCTTGAGGTCCAGGGAGGCTAGCCAGTCCCCTGGCCTTAGAGAGGGTAGAATTATTCCCAGAGTCACCATTTTGAATTTTGGCTTTAAAAGATGCCTGTTTAAATATCTGAGATCCAGGATGGGCCGCCATTCTCCTGTCTTTTTAGGGGTTAGGAAGTACCTGGAGTACAAACATTTTCCCCTGTGTAGGGCTGGAACCCTTTCTATGGCTCTGAGAGCCAAAAGGGAAGAGACCTCTGCCTCTAGGGCAAGGGCCTCTGAAGGATTTGCAGGTGGAAAGGATCTGGTTCTCATCTTGGGAAATTTTCTGAAGCGGAGAACCAGTCCCTGGCTTACTACTTCCAGGACCCACTTGTCTGATGTTAAAGACTTCCAGTCCTGGACAAAGTAAGCCAGCCTGCCCCCTACAGGTAGTGGAGAATCGGCCCGGGCAGACCCATCAGGGTGTCTGCTTGGCAGGGGCTTTAGGTTGAGGGGTGGAAGCAGGCCTGCTCATACCCTGTCTGCCTCTCCCTCTAAAGAACCCCCTCTGAGCAAAGGCAGCAGAGGAGACCTGGGCTTGGTAAAAAGGCCTATGAAAGGGCCTGCCCATGCCCCTGGAATGCTGCCTCTGAGGAGTGGCTTGCCTTTCTTTGGCCTGAGCACTCCTGTAGGTGGTCCTGTACTCGTCCATTTTTTTCATGTAATTCTCTGTCTGCTCCCCAAACAGAGAGTTACCAATGACAGGAAAATCCATGGCCTTAGCCTGGGTATCCTGTGACAGGCTAGTACATCTGAGCCAAGCCATCCTCCGAAGGGCCACAGATGTAGCCATGACTCTAGATGAAACATCATTGGAGTCCACAGCAGCATGAAATTGCACCTTGGATGCCTCAATCCCATCTGCAGCCACCCGCTCCAGCTCCTTGGCAAGCTGGTCAGGGGCCTGTTTAGCTAGAGCCATAACAGTGTCCCACCTGGACTTCTGGTATCTAGCTGTGTAGGCCATATAATTAGCCTGCCTGAGTCCCAGGGATGCTGCCATGTACTGTTTCTTTGCCATGGCATCAATCCTCCTGGAGTCCTTATCTGGGGGGTGTGAAGCCAAGGGTATATTTGCCTTATCACAGGCAGCAGCCTGCACTACCCCAACATGGCTGCACTGCTGGAAAGGAACTCCATGTCTGAGCCTGAAAGAGTATACTTCTTGTCCATTCTTCTGTCCACAGGAGGTATGGAATTAAGAGTTTTTAAAATTTTAAATGTCTGTTTCCCAAAAGACTTATGGACGGGAATAGACAATCTCCTGGACTCTGGGATGTCCATCATTTCAATGAAATCAGGCTCCTCCTGATCCTCTACTGCTTCTTCCATAGGAAGCTGGAGGGCTTCAGCCACTTTTTTGTAAAACATAAAGTGGGAAGGGGACTCAGAAAGCCTAGAAGGAGAAACACCTGAAGGTCTGTCTGGGGAGATGTCCGGGTCAATGGGCACATCCAGACTTTCATAATCACCATCACTATCCTCATACTCTCTCTCCTCATCCTCCGGTTCATAAAATTCTTCTAAACTATAATCCGGAACTGGGGGAACCGACCGAACCGAGCCCCTAACCGATGGTGCCGGTTCGGTCGGAACCGAAGTTAGCGACTGAACTATCCTTATCGCTCTGGCTATTTCATCAGCGGTCGGAGAGAGAACCTGTGGATCCGAACCGGCTGACTTATCCTTTCTTTTTCTTTTAACAGGAACCAACTCCTCAGAATCGGTTCTCCTTTTGTCCGAAGAAGTTTCGCCCTGGTAAGAGGGCACTCCTTCTGGTTTGGTCGGAACCGAACTGGGCTGGCCATCCGGGTCAGCGGACTTCTCGGCCTCCCTTTCCCTCAGTCTACCTACTCTCTTATCCAGGGTAGCTTTGGGAAAACTTTTATAAATTTGGCAGTCTGAATCGAGGTGGTCAAACCCCAGACAATAAACACAGGTGGTGTGGGGATCAGCCTTAGCAAAGGCTTCCCCACACACACTACAGTGTTGAAACCCAGTGGGCCAGTTTTTCTTGGGTTTCTCAGACATGGCCAATCCTAACCAAAACTTACCCTTTTTTCGGCAATCCGCCAGGCAAGACACCCCTATCGGTTCCTGACCGTGTTACGGGTCTTGGAAAAAAACGTAATAAAATCTGTTTTTTTTAGAACCGATACGGACCGGTTACCACACTCTAATAAGAATAGAAAACTTTTTCACAAACCTGATCGGTTCAAACTGAACCGATCCAATGTTTTCAAGTTCCACACAGAAAACTTAATATGGAAACCTATCTAGTACTCACGGTACCACAGACAGAGACTTAACCGACAGGTTAGAGTGTAAAATTCGGTCGAAACCGAGAGAAAAAAACAACACTTTAACCGACTTTTTTTGAACCGAGCGAAGGAGAAATATCCAGAGCGACTGTTCAGTGAGACGGAGTAAAGAATCTGGCGGTTGGGGTTCAAACAACAGCAGACAGAGACTTCAACCGAGCTCGAGCTCAGCGTTCCATACCTTGCATGGAAAGTTTACTCTTTCCTCTCCAGGGCAGTTCAAAGGTTGGAGATCACTGCAAATAGTCAGAATACAGCAAGACTTCACGTTGTTTGAAAGGGGCATTAAGCACTTTGTGCTGCATGTCAGCAGCAAGTCCAGACACTCTAAGCCAGGAGTGCCTACGTAGGCATATGCCAGTGGCAGTTGCTCTAGCAATGGTATCAGCCATGTCATACAGTGTTCTGAGGAGGTGTTTACTAACATCCTCAGATGCCTGGAAACAGTGAAGTAATTCCTGCTTTTGTGTGGCATCAGGAAGGGCCTGAGCCGCAGCTTTGCCCTTCTTCCAGTTGGTATTCTGGTATTTGACCATGTGTGACAGACAGTTTGCAATCCTCAGGCCTAAGATGGAGAAGGTATAATCCCTTTATCCCCAGAGGTTGAGCCTACAAGATTCCTTGTCTGGGGAAAGGGAACTAAGGTGTTTGGGCACCTTAGATCTCTCATGAGCTGCCTTAATATCCACTGAATCAGTTTCGGCCTGGGCATGCAAAGTAAAGAAGACCCTGAGGGGCGTGATAAAGTTTTTCCACCCTGCATGGCATAGCTGGTACCATGTCTGTGCCAGACTGCTGTGGTGGCATTCTTCAATGCTGTGAGCACTGGAGGAATGATCTTTGGGGAGAATCCAGAATCTCCAGGAAGTCTGCTAGATCTTTCCTGGTGATATCCTCTTCTTCAGTGTAGAAGCCCATGGTGGAGGACAGCTACTTCATCACACTAAAAAATGTTGGGTCCTTGGGGTGGGGACCTGGGAGCATGCTTCACAGTCTCTTCACTGACAGAGGAAGGAGTGGACTTGTCAGAAAGAAGGATCTCTTCCTCCTCTTCCTCTATATCATCAGGAAGAATGAGGTCAGGATGATGCTCCTCTTTCAGATAGACCTCTTCTGCCTCAGGGTCTGGCATCGGGTGCACCGGCCCACAGGGAGACTCCTGGGGTCAACAAACACGTGTCGACGACAAAGCTGCCATTGATGACATCAGCGAAATGGGCCTATTCAAGGCACTAAGCTGCTGAACAAGTACGTTCGTGAACTTGACCGTGCCGTTCAGATCAATAGTGGATCTTCCACGGGGGTTCAACGTACAGCCGTTGACGCACCCGCCCCTGCCATATCTGAGAGCCTAACGAGCCCGCAGCCCTGGCTGGCAAAGGGGAAGACCTCGATGGGAGAGTTGTTGACAACTAATCAGTCATTGACGGAGGAGCCGACAACCCCGAGGTCAACAGTTGGACATCCTGAAAATCGGGCGGAGGTGCTGTCGGTATGGGTCTGGTAGCCACAGAGACCTGGATAGCAGTTCTCTTCGCTGGAGCTACCGCAGCCGACTTACATCCCCCAGAAGAAGGAGAGGCCAACAGGGAATGAGATCGACATGGGGGGAGTGGTCACAATGTCTTTTTTGTGACACCCCCCTCCTCGAGAGTGTGTCTCGGGCCTTGGGAGCTTGAAGATGCAGTCGGCGACTGTGAGGCCAGAGCCCCAGAGGACCCCTGCCCGGAGCTAGCTACCCACTGTTCCATCAAACACTTTTTGAGATCCTTTATTGCATTGTCCTAGTGTGGTTTGATTAAACTTCTGGCAGAACTCACAGTCAGAGACTTTGCGGTCAGGCCCAAGACAGAAAACACAAACTGAATGTTCGTCTGTAGAGGAAATCTTCTTTCTACAGCGGCAGAACCGGAAAAGAGAAGAGGAAGGACTAACTTTCAACATAAACAAAACAAAAAATCTAAAAAAAAAAAAAAAACATTGTAACAAAATAAGTGAAAAAAGCTATAGACTGTAAAAAGGTGCAAATGCTGCGATGGAGCGTCCATGGAGACCCATGCGAGCGAATTGACGGTGGGAAAGAACTTAGTAGGAAGCGGGGCCGCCTACGCCTATATAGGGTTGGTGACATCGGCTGGCTGCGGCGGCGGCCCCTGTTGTACTGCTGAAAATCTTCAGTGTGGATTCCCCTTCATAGATGGTGAAGGTTCCTACAGTGTAACCTGCTGACTGAGATACCCCCGAAGAAGATCACGGCGATACACCAAGAACAATACTACAATACAAATAATATGCAAATAAGCAGTATAAAAAAATTTGTGCAAGGATCAGGATTCTGTGTAAGGAAAAAAACACTAATCCAATAAAGTACAGCACTGGAGAATACCGATATTTGCAATGCATAAAAAATACAATAAAGTGCATGAGGATTAACGTTTGGGCAGACTTGATGGACCCTTGATCTCCTTCTGCCAACATTTTTCTATGTTTCTATATTTGAAAAGTGCAGAATGCAACCCTAAGTTCAATACGGAAGTAATGGTTGTGAATTGGGAAGGGAGGAAGAGGGAGCTGCACTAATGTAGGTGCACAGTGTAAGGCTAACCATTTCTACAGGCAATTTTTTTTTTTTTAATTTAAGTCTGTTGCAACAGCCTGTTTATTTATTTATGTCTTATTGTTCTCTTATCTGTCTTCTGTCCTTTCTCTTACAGGATGGCCACCTGTAAGGATGTTATGTTTCTATCAGTTTCTTCCAAACAAAACCTTTTCTCTTCTCTCCTGTTCAGCTTTTGCATAGTACAAAAAACCGCCCCTCCTTAACTAGCTTTAAAATGAAAAACAATGAATTTAAACAGAGAAATGCTGGCTTAACGTTATTCAAGCAAGTTCCCACAAAAAGAACACCACAAACCCAGGCGTAGAGTACCTATGGTTTGTTATGGTGAAGCATGTTTCTGCATACATTTCTTGGCTCTACAAATTCAAAAATAAGGACTTAAGTTTTGTAGGGTAGAACGCTCACCCGCACCGCTTGCTAGAACAGCACCCGGTGGGTGAAATATGCGACGCGGTGTGAGCGTGTTTACACTCGCTTAAACCGCGTTAGGGAAACACTCGTTTTTGTTAAACCTGGGTAACAAAACTCTGGAGAATACTGCCGCTTTGTGTAACAGCAGGGTTTCGTGAAAAGGCCAGCATTCTTTCTGGTTAAAATCCTTATGTTTCGAGGGGCTTTATAATTTGTATAATTCTTGTTTGGTTTTTCGGCTTGTGCTTGCAAGCTATACTAAACAGTTCCGTCCGTACTGTATTAATTTCAGCGTTGTCCGTTTATTTAAAAATAATTTGTGTATAAAACATTTCATTATATCCTTAAAATGCTAAAAAGGACTTGGTTATGTATAGACATTGGGATAAATTGTTGAAAATACCTGTTATAAGGGAAACTCTAAAATGAAAACATTTAGATCCAAACTCTTGCTGTGGGAGGGTCTGTTTTCCTATAGAGCTGGCCGGCCTTTCCATGCCCCTTTTTGTAGGACTAAGAAGTGGACGGAGCTTAAATTGAAAAGTTTCTACAATGTTTGTATTTAAGGACATTATTTTTATTTCTAGTTCCTAATGAGTATTATTTGGTGGGCTTATGATTTCTTGTGAAGTAATAAATGTTATTCTTAAACCTGTTTTTTTGAAAATAACCCTGAGGGATGTCAAAGAAGGTGGAGTTAATGGCTCTTCCCCTTCACCATGTGTATGTGTATATACATATATATAAAAATATATATGGAGAGAGCGCTAAGGTTCAGCTGAAGTGTTGGAGCTGGGAAGTGCAGACATATGCTGTACCCAACAGTGTGGATGCTAGCTTCTATTCTAGTATCTGAATGTAACTAACCTTCTTTATTTTCTTTCTGTTATTTTGTTGTGCAGTCCACTTATTTGAGTTATACCAGAATAAATGGTTTTCTTTTGATTTGCAAAATACCGATTCTAGTCCTCTTTTATCCCACGCATCACACACAGCAAAGGGAGAGCACAGGAAGGAAGGTAGTGAGCAGCAGTCCAGGGTCCAGTAACACAGAGAAACAGCAGGACATAATAGTGAAGTCACGGAGGGGAGACGTGAAAGAGTGGTGGTAAGGGGCAGATTGGATGATAAGAGGAGAGAATCCCAAAGTTTGAGGAACCAGAAGGAGAAAGCAGTTTGACAGGCACGTAAAAGGTAAGGTTCTCACCCTTGATAAAACACCCGCAGGGGTGCGAAACGGCATTGGGGAGTTCCTTTGATCCCTATGGGGCATTTTGTATTTCAGCCAAAAAATGCACTGAAACTATTACGATATGCAGTAATAAAGTTGGCTGATTTCATCTCCATATTGGAGTAAAGTACTTTGTTTTAGTAGTGTGAGCAAGAGCGAGAGATTTTTCAATCAATCAATCTTTATCAAACCAGGTGAAACATCCTTGAGCAGTATACTCATTTGCTAGGTGGGCCTGGGCTGATACACAGAATAACACAGAATAATACAAAATCATACAATAAAGCAGGATCATACAAAACAAGCATTTGTCAATGCCGAATGTTTGCTTGCTGGCATTAGCAGTGGAAGTGCAGGAGTTAGACAGATGCAGTATAGGAATGGCAGTGAAGTACTGAACTGATGCCAGCTCCACCCCCACCCTGCAGAGATGGACAGGTATTGGAGGTGTGCCTTTGGGTCGTCATCCATAATGGTCACGACTTTTAACCTCACCCTACCCTACAGACACTGACAAGTGTTGACGTGTGGCTTGAGGTGTTTGGGCTTTACACTCACCTCATTCCATAAGGAAATACGCTGAAATGGGTGCAGTACAGGAGAATGAGGTGAACTCTGGGGGTCAAAAGGCGCACCTCGATGCCTGTCACTGGCTGCAGGGTGAGGGAGGGGGTGGAATGGCGTGAGCATTACTGTCAACAATCCCAAGTCACACCCCTGACACCTGTCAGTCCCTACAGGGTAGGGCGTTATGGTCGGAAACCCTAACGTCCTGGGCGTGTCTTGGTATTTTTACTCCAAGTTTTCAACATGGGCTTTTTGTGACCCCACCGCATGAACAGTGACACTATCAGTTTGTTAACCGAAAGGTGATTTTGCATAGCGACTGCAACATTTAGCGCCACAGGTGCGAAAACACATTTCGAACAGGATGGGAAAAATCACAGCTGCACTGTTTATGAGGAGGTGTAAAAAAATGGTCATGTTGAAACTCTGGACTAAAAATATAAAAAAAAACTGGTGAAGTCACGAGTGTGCGTAGAAACAGTACACAGTCAGCCTGGTACAATATCCAGCCAGTTAGCACGCCTTAATGGAGCATGCTAACTGAATGAATATGAGGCCATGTCAGTGCAGTGAATATGGCTGCACACAGGCCACAGGGGATAGTGCATCCAAAACAGTATTGTGCCAGGGGCCCTGTGGGCCATATTCAGCCAGAGTGTTCACTGGGCAAGCATGACAGTAAGGGATAGTGCGCCCAAAACAGTATAGTGTCAGGGGCCCTGTGGACCATATTCAGCCAGAGTGTTCGCTGGGCAAGCATGACAGTAAGGGATAGTGCACCCAAAACAGTATAGTGCCAGGGGCCCTGTGGGCCATATTCAGCCAGAGTGTTCACTGGGCAAGCATGACAGTAAGGGATAGTGCACCCAAAACAGTATAGTGCCAGGGGCCCTGTGGGCCATATTCAGCCAGAGTGTTCACTGGGCAAGCATGACAGTAAGGGATAGTACACCCAAAACAGTATAGTGCCAGGGGCCCTGTGGGCCATATTCAGCCAGAGTGTTCACTGGGCAAGCATGACAGTAAGGGATAGTGCACCCAAAACAGTATAGTGCCAGGGGCCCTGTGGGCCATATTCAGCCAGAGTGCTCACTGGGCAAGCATGACAGTAAGGGATAGTGCAGCCAAAACAGTATAGTGCCAGGGGCCCTGTGGGCCATATTCAGCCAGAGTGTTCACTGGGCAAGCATGACAGTAAGGGATAGTGCACCCAAAACAGTATAGTGCCAGGGGCCCTGTGGGCCATATTCAGCCAGAGTGTTCACTGGGCAAGCATGACAGTAAGGACCCATTTGCATGCCCATTGTTTGCTCATATGCATGCATGCAGTAGCCCCCTAGCGCCAATAGAGGACAAGTGATATAAGGAATCCCTGGCACCTAGTGGGCAACCTTCCCCAGATCGCCTCTGTGAAACAGTACTACCGAAAGCCCTCCCTGGCATCTAGTGGATCCCCCAATCGCCGACCAACCCTTTAAAACAGTATTAAACACAATCCTCCATGGTGTCTAGTGGCCTGTGTCAATGGTCCCCAACCACGTGTCACCCCCCCAAACCTGATCACCCGCTGAGAACCCTCCACCCCCCCTCCCCGATCACAGGTCATGCCATCCACGATGGCTAACTGGCACAACCATCTGGCTCACTTCCTTGCCCAACAGTCATCTGACATGCATAGAGTGCAATCATGAGTACTGTGCTCGATCACGCTCTGCATGTCAGACTGTGGCCGCCTGAGGAGGTGAGGAAAGGGCTGTGCCGGCTGGTGACCAGGATTGCAAGGTGGGGGGTCCTCAGTAGAGGCTGAGTGGGGAAGGGGTGACACTTGGGGGGGGTCGTCTGAACACAAAAAGGGGAAGTCCATTAGACACCAGTGAAAGCAACTGTGGCCACCCAAGGAGGTGAGGGAAGGGCTGTGCTAGCTGATGACCAGAGTGAGGAGGGCTGCAAGGTGGGGGGGTCCTTAGTAGGTGGCCGAGTGGGGAAGGGTGACACTTGGGGGGGAAGGGGGTTGTCTGCACACAAAACGGGGAAGTCCATTAGACACCAGTGAGAGCAACTGATAATACTATTTTACATAGGCAATCAGGGAGTCCACTAGGTGCCAGGGAGGACTATCAGTAATACTATTTCACTGGGGCAATCAGGAGGAGGCAGGTCCACTAGACTACAAAGAGTACACCTGCAATACACCTGCCCGACATTTGGGGTGGGGGTGGGGTCACAGCCTCGGTGCATGGTTAGGGCCAGGTTTTTGGCGAAATTAAACAGCACCGTGCTGGCAGCTGTTTAGTGCCGCCAAAACCTCAGACAATACCATGCACCAGTATGCATGTGGGGTCCCTCATTTGCACAGATAGTGGTATCCTTAGGGGAAACATGCTGCCAGGCTTAGGCTCAGCAGTGCACTGGGGTGGAGCAAGAGATGGCATTGGGTTCCACTTCCACAGCAACCCCTGCAGTTGCCCAAGGGAGCTTGCTCACTCTGCAGCACGCCACTGCATGCTGCCGAGGCTACTTGATGGGCTAGGCCCTTGCCAGGGGAGGAGGGAGAAACCAAGGAGAAAAGCTTGGAGAAAACCCAGAAACTATCTGTAGAACAGCCTGGACTCCCAAAACCACCCGGCCCAACTGCACACTGATGTTAGCTCCTAGTCCACCCTAGTGGACTGCCTCGGGGACACCGCAAGGGAAAATCATGGGAGTTTTAGGTGGATGAACACCAGCAGGGGGAAAGGATGTCAGGGTTAACATGCCAGAATAGGGTATATTCCTGACAGGACATATCTGGGGAGAAAAATCTCTGGGGGGACCACAACTTAACCCCTCTTCTCACAAATCTGCAGTTCCCACTCCATGAATAACACCTTCCTTTACAAAAAATTAAATCAATATCCACACACCAAGAAAAGCTCCTCTGAACTTAGTGCCTGGATACCATGACTAACAGTCACTACAAGTAAACAGCAAACACAAGCACATGAAGATGTTTTACCACACCGCACTCCGGACAGAGCAGCATGCAAATTAAACAGAACAGATATCATTATGAGGTTCTAGAGAGGGGAGAATAACAGATACCATCATGACGTTCTTAAGAGGGGAAAAAGTGTAAAGTTATGCATTTTGGGGGGGGGGGGGGTTGAAGAATCCAGGGACAAATAGTAGTCGAGCAGCAGACAGGTAACTAGGTTCAGAGGAAGACAAGCATTTGTCAATGCTGAAAGGTTGCTTGCTGGCATTAGCAGCGAAAGTGCAGGAGTTAGACAGATGCAGTATAGGAATGGCAGTGAAATACTGAACTGACGCCAACTCCACCACCCCCCAAACTAAAGAAATGGACAGGCATTGGGGTGTGCCTTTGGGTCGTCACCCATAACGGTCATGACATTTCACCTCACCCTACCCTGCAGACACTAGCAAGTGTCGAGGTGTGCCTTGGGGTGTTCGGGCTTTACACTCACCTCATTTCATAAAAAATACGCTGAAATGGGTGCAGTATAGGAGAATAGGGTGAACTCTGGAGCCAGAGAGTCCAAGGCGCACCTCTATGCCTGTCACTGGCTGCAGGGTGGGGGTGGAATGGTGTGAGCATTACTGTCAACAATCCCAAGTCACATCCCTTACACCTGTCAGTCCCTACAGGGTAGGGTGTTATGGTCGGAAACCCTAACGCCCTGGGCGTTTCTTGGTATTTTTACTCCAAGTTTTCAACAGGGGCTTTTTGAGACCCCACCGCATGAACAGTGAGACTATAAGTTTGTTAGCTGAAAGGTGACTATGCATGGCGACTGTGCCATTTGGCACCACAGGTGTGAAAACACATTTTGAACAGGATGTGAAAAATGACAGCTGTACTGTTCATGAAGACGTGTAAAAAAATGGTAATGTTGAACATCTGGAGTAAAAATATAAAAAAACTGATGAAGTCATGAGCATGCGTAGAAACTGCGCAGATGTTTTATACACCAGACTTTCAACACAGGCATTTTGAGACCTCCGCTCATGAACAGTGTCACTGTGATTTTCTTAATCTGTCCCGAACATTGATTTCCCGCTATTCTGTGCTGGAAATGCGAAAACCCATTTTCGGCCAGGATGTGAAAAATGACAGCTGAACTGTTCATAAGGAGGTGTGGAAAAATGGCAATGTTGAAAATCTGGAGTGAAAATATTAGAAATTCATGATGTTATGAGGATGTATGGAAACTGCGCAATGCACGCTCGTAACACAATCATTTTATGGACTTTTGCCACCAAATTTTCAACACAGGCACTGTAAGACCTCTGCTCATGAACAGTTTCACTGTGATTTTCTGAATCTGTCCCGAACATTGATTTCGAACACCGACCGCGCCACTGTGTGCTACGTGTGAGATGTGAAAAATGACAGCTGTACTGTTCATAAGGAGGTGTAATAAAATGATAATGTTGGACATCAGGAGTGAAAATATTAAAAATTATTGAAGTTACGAGCGTATGTAGGAACTACGCACCACACGCTCATTAAACAGTAATTTTTTAAATTTTTTCACCAAATTTTCAACATAGGGTTTTTGGGGGCCTACCTCATGAACTGTGACACTGTTGTTTCGTTAATCGGTCCCAAAAGGTGGTTCGGCGCAGTGACCATGAAATCACATTTCGGGACCGAATAATTAAATGATAGTGACAGAGTTCCTGAGGTGGGGTCCCAAGAACACCATGTTGAAAATTTGGTGAAAAAATTCCCAAAAATGGCAGAGATATCCATGTAAGTTGAAAAAACCCTATTTGTGCCATTATATAGCTTACCAGCATTTCTCCAGTTCACGGTCGGCTTTGAAGAGTGCAGATGTGTTCCCAGTCCACCGAAGATCGTAGTGCCAGGCTCCGAAGGTAAGTAAGGGGTGAGGGGGGTGTGGCGAGGTAGGTTGCAAAAGAGGGGCGGGTTAAAGGCACTAAAGACCATGTAGGGATCGCTTTTCTGTTTTTACAGGTTTCAAAGTTAAACAGCAACGGGGACGCCTTTTGCACAGTGCGGGTGGGTTCCTTGCGTCCCAGAACACCTAGATGTTTTTTTGGGGAGCTGGAGCCGACAGGGATTGGGCACCCCATCGCCCACAACAAATGGGAGGATCACGACAGGGACTGGGCAACCTCCATCGCAAATGAACCAGGAGGGGGTACGCCGACAGGGGACTGGGCACCCCATCGCTTTACAAACTGGGAGAGGCGGTTTTGCTTCAGCAGGAGAATCAGGCAAGTGTGTGGAGCACCATGAAACGCTTAGGGATTTAGAGAAAGATTTCGTGAGTGTGTGTGTTTGGGGGGCCTCACGCGGGAGGTGACATGTAGGCAAACCAAGGGATCTAAACGTGCCTTGACAGTATCAAGGCCAAAAAAATTTGCTGTGTACCTGCTGCCTCTGCCTGTTTATACCCTGCGGTCTTAGGACCTAATCATGGAATAGCAAGCTGTGTACTCTGCAGTCTTAGGACTAAACCTGTATTCGCTAACTAAATCTAATGTGAAGTTCAGCCTGTATCTATTCTGGACCTGTTGTCACACCCTGTATGTATCTTTTCTGGACCTGTTGTCACACCCTGTATTGTACTTGTTCTGTATTCTATGTAACTCCCCAGGTCGCATCTGGAAACGAGTGGTCCCCGCTCAGTATGCTTACCTGGTTAATCTCTTAAATAAATAAATAAATAAATGTAGGCAATTTGCATACTGCCTACGACAGTATGCAAACTGCCTACACGTTACCACTATTGACTGTAGCAGTCGTTTTCTTTCAACTGTACGCCACTGCACCTGAACTGCTGTCACAGACAGCTCAGACATTCATTGGTATGGTGTGGCCGCGCCTGCAGAAAGGATCAGGGCATTGGAAGCGGGTGTGGCACACCTACAAAACTCATATGGTGGCACTATGTTTCTTGCACATGAGTGCAAGCAAACATAAAAATGCAAGCGACATACAATAATGCAAAACAGGTGTAGGGACATACAATAATGCAAAAGAGTTGTAGGGACAAAACCACAAGTACATACCGGAGTAGTGTATACAGATACATGCATAATGTGTAAAAGGAATACCAACAGAATCACATTTGGATGGGTAAATGCAAGCAACTACATACTGACGAATGGGTAAGGTAATAAGTGCGACAGTGAGTAGCTAGTAAGTGCTGACCCCCAACTGAACAGGGGTAATAATCGGCAGGTGCTGATGCCCTCACCACAGTGAGGTGGGTGCATCTTTCGCATGGAATCATGATTTGGGGGGGGGGCATGCAGAGAGGGAGGGTGGAATGTATGATCTGCGCAGGACACACTGGAAAAAGATGTAGGTATATAGATGGTTAACAGGGTAAAGGTAAATACGTACAGTATATCTATATAGGTGATTACCGGGCGAATAAAATGGTGTCGTGTCAGCATGCGCAGGGGGGAAGAGAGCTGTGCCACCAGGTTAGGATGTCAAGACATGGAAGAGGCAGCATTCAGCGAGTACTGACAGGGAAGTAGCGTCTAAGAGGGAGAGGATGAGGTAGGCATAAGGGTGCTTATCAGGGGAAAAAGAAGGGTGGTGTGTGTCAGCATGGACAGAGGGAAGAGAGCTGTGCCAGCAGGCTAGGATGGCAGGACGAGGGAGAGGCAGCCATTCAACAAGTACTGACAGAAAGGTAGAGTCTATGACGAAGCTGTGCCAGCAGGCTAGGATGACAGCACGAGGGAGAGGCAGCCATTCAACGAGTACTGACAGAAAGGTAGTGTCTATGAGGAAGAGTAGGAAGCTCTTACGCGTAGCAGGTACAGCTGTCCTGCAGAGTCTGCTTTAAGAGGGTTTTGAATTTTGCAAGGCTGACAAAGTTGGAGAGTTTGAGGGACTTTTGTAGAGCGTTCCATATTGTGGGAATCGCATGGCTTAATGAATGGGAGCCATGTCAAGTTCTGATTCTCAGGATTTCTAGTGTGATATGACAATATATCCTGAGCGAGTAAGACCCACAAGAGATGGTCAGGAGGTTACAGATATACTCTGGGAGTTTGCTGGAAAGAGCACTATAAGTCCAGATAGATGTTTTTTAATCTTCTGGTTTTAAGTGAATGCCAGCCCAGCGAAGAGTTTAGGGAGCAGTGATGCGTGTTGTAGGAGGCGCCAGTTATAAATCTTATGGCCCTACAATACCGGGTGTCCAGTTTAGCTAGGACAGTGCTTGGACCATGGCTATAGAGGATGTCTGCGTACTCTATGAGCGGGAGGAAGGTAGATTGTACTAACCTTCTTTTGGCCTCGTA
Organism: Neoceratodus forsteri; assembly: GCA_016271365.2. NCBI lineage: Eukaryota > Metazoa > Chordata > Ceratodontiformes > Ceratodontidae > Neoceratodus > Neoceratodus forsteri. The sequence goes on along the minus strand of CM057451.1, from coordinate 263,008,805 downwards.
AGTGAGATGTTTGATGCGAAAGAAGAGGCCCAGTATCTGCTTAAGTTTTTTACATAGTTCCTCTATATGGACTATAAATGAAAGTTTGCTGTCGATCCATACGCCCAAGTACTTGAACCTGTCCATGGGTTCCAGGAGTTCTCCCAGTAGTGTGGAGATCAGAGGCATAGACCCCGTGGGTGAAGTAAGCAATAAGACACGACAGGGTGTGCATGGAACATATTTTACCGCATGGCCGGGGCGTAATAAGGCAGGAGGCCTTGGCCAAGTGCCTTTAGCCCCTGGCATGCGGTAAAATATGTTCCATGCACATCCTGGAGTGTCTTACTACGCTTATAAAATGGCCTACTATTTTTATTTTACTTTTCACAGTTAGAAAAATAATGCTTATATAGAGAAAGAACATATTGTTTTGCAAATCTATGATAAAATAGTCCTTCCGCGCCTGAGTTTTGTGTTAATATTCAGTAGCTGATTTGGATATAGCACCGTACTTCTACCTTGCTAGTATTGCCATTCCTACATGAGGCATAGTAGAGAATGGATATGTTGTTTATGTTGTTGTTACTGCAAGACCAAAGCGTCATGAAAGCAGAAAGTGCGACTGCAGTGGTTGCCAACAGTGGGTAGTGTAGTGGACAAAACAGCCGGAGAAAATGTTATTTGTCAGGTAAGGATGGCTGCGGAGCTGCATTCTCAGCACCTCTCACGACACCTATTAGCAATTTTAGTTTCCGCGGACACCTTTCTGTTGCCTTTAGTGTGGCTCTCAGTCTGACCGAGAGAGTTGACAAACTGTACTCTGCCATGGTTATACTTATGATTCCCGTACAGCACATCAACTTTTGGCGCCCTTCACACTACTTCTCTGTTCCGGGTGGTGCAGCACGGTGGTCCATTGTTTTTGCATGAGGGAGTCGGGATTGAGCAGCTGCTGGCTAACTGTGCTGTTTTTCCGTCTGCATTATCTTCCTTCCCCAAGTTGTGTTGAGACAAGGCTGCCGTTGGATTCATCAGTGCTGCATTTTAGTGTAGTCGACTTGTCACTCACACGGTCTGGCTTCTGGCTATTCTCTGCCTGTTTTGTTTCTTTTTACGTAGGGTACCAGATCAGTGGAGCGTGTGGGAACTGTAAACTGTCACATTAGTGCTGGTCACTGAGCATCTACTTCAGGCAAGTCATCCGTGGGTTTGGTGTTTTATAGTGGTGTCATTTTCATTTGGGATAAACAGAGTGGCAAGAGCAGGGTGGGAAGTGCGAAGTAATCTAGCTGTTTTTCTTTTGCATTCGGTAAAAAAAAGTTGTCTGCCAGTAAAAATGCCAACATTCTATGGCACCAGAATCTTGGCCTTTTTACTGCCAGCTCTTTTTTTTAGCCATGCATGGAACAGATTCCATGCATGGTAAGCTGCTTCTTTGATTGGCTGATTTACGTTGCCCATTTTATAAGGCAGTGTATGGTGTGTGTGGGAGGAAAGGAACATAGCCTTTTTTTTCTGCTTTTAGCAGCAATTTCAGGTTCAAAAGGTTGTGCTGTGACTTCCGGTGACATCACAGAGGCGATAGTAAGCAACCGAGTCCGGCTCATCGCCCGCTTTTCCCAGGGAAACAATTTAAAATAAAAAAACATGGTAAAGAGCATCAGAAATGGCATCTACAGGGTGCACAAAAGACAAACAGAGCAAGGAGAGACCAAAAAACCGCATTAACTCAGCAGATGACCGCGGATCGACACCAGCTACCAAAAGGCCGAGCAGAAGTCCATTGCCGGGTAGCATGATAGATACGGAGGAGGAATCTGAACAACTATCTAGATTTAGGTTTGAACAGCTGTTTAAAGAGATTCGGGAGATGAGAGCGGAGACAAAACAGGAGTTCAGAAACCCAGATCAAAAATTATCCAAACTTGAGAAAAGAGTAGAAGAGGCGGAGGATCAGATAGCTCAAACTGAGGATAGTATGACACAAACCGGCCTGGTACTATAAGCTCTGGTGGCACAAACTGAGAGAATACAGGAAAAGTGCATAGACCTTGAAAGCCGCTCCAGACGTGAGAACATTAGACTATATGGTCTCCCCGAGGGGTCTGAGACAGGTCGAATGGCAGACTTCTTAACAGATTTGTTGATGGATGTTCTAAACCTACTGACGGGCTACCAACTAAACATCAGGAGAGCCCACAGAGCGCTGCAGCCTAGACCTACAGATGACAAAGCCAGACCTCGATCGATAATTATTAAGTTCAATTGCTATAAAATGAAGGAGGATGTGCTGTTAAGGGCTTGGAAACAGAAAGAGGTCTCATATTTAAACAACAGACTGTTTTTTGATCATGGCTTCCCTCAGGAAATCCAACTGCAACGCTCTCAGTATGCTGAAATAATAAGGGCATTGAACGCTAAGGGCCTTCGTTTTCACACACTTTACCCAGCTAGAATTTGGATCTTTTGGCCTGAAGGAACAAAAGTGCATGACTCACTGGAGGAGGCCAGGGAGGTGTTGGTGGAAAAGGGCCTGGTGGAATCGCAGGCCTCAGTGGATGGAAACTGGAGTTCCCAGAAGGCGATGGAGCACACTAGGGATTGGGTGATCTCGGCAGGGAGGAGGAAGAGAGGTTGTGACCTCGCTATGTCATCGGCTGCCCCGTTGCAAGCGATAAAAGTGCTGCTGCAAAAACTCCAGAATCAGCGCAAAGACCTTACGAATGACTCCCAGGGAAGAAAGAATTTTGAGAGAACTTACGGTATCCTTCATGCTGGGCTGGGCCAGGCGTCAGTAAACGATAACATTAACTTTTTTGTTTGGGCTGAAACGGATCTAAACTTGACTGTGGTCTGAAGTAGGGTATGAAGCTGTCAAGTAAGACTCACAACATACGATAGTCAGACCCATCTCATTAGTGCGAGCAAAGCTTTCGTTTGGGACTGATCCATGAACTAAGTGAAGAGTTACATGTTTAAAGCGCTGTTGCTTACCCTCTCCTTTTTGTCCATATTGACGTATTTCAAGCTAATTGACAAATACAGCAAAAATATAGATGTCTGTAGAATAATGAAGGGATGGTAATCGGTTGATTATCAAACAATATTTTCCTTTTTTTCCTCTTATAACAGGCATACAAATGAGAGGGCTGAATTGTTTCGTTCTGGGCGGGGCAGGGGGTGGAGGGCAGAGATCGATGGCGTCACAGCATATTTTTTGTGATATATATATATATATATATATATATACTGTTTAAAGTAAATATTTAGAGCCTGATTGTCAAACCCAAAGGCTCTCGAGGGGGATCACACGTGGTGTGATAGTTCTGTTATACTCCTCGTGCTAGTGATCCCGGAGAATAAGAGGGATTACTGGTAACAGAAACCTTTTTTGGAGGAGGCAAAGGTTTCCTTTGGTGGAAGTACAAGTTTTGGTTAGTTAAATTTGTTTGCACATCAGTTAATATTTTAAACAAGATGTGGCAATGTTTGATATCTTTCAGATTGTTAACAAGTAGACCTTGGGGATCTTACTTTTGTGGAGGGGGACGGACGGGGTTGGGGGGGTGGTTCATGGGACAACAGAAACACAACAATTTACTGAAATAACAATTATTTAGAACCCTGAATGGATAATGCAGATATAATTACAGTCTCCTTTAATGTTAACGGGTTAACACATCCCATTAAAAGAAGTAGAATAATGTCCTTTTTACGAAAGTCCCGGGCAGGCTTCATAATGCTCCAAGAAACTCACTTAAATAAAGATGAGCACGAGAAACTAAAAAAATTTGGTTACCAAACATCAGTCCACTCCTCGTGTAAGAGGGGTAGAAGATGGGGTGTTGCGATCCTTGTACCCAACAGCTGCCCCTTAGAGGTGATTGATATGATTAGGGATAAAGAGGGATGCTGGGTCAGTTTAAAAGGTAAACACAATGGTACAACGATCACGTTGGTTTCAATATACTCACCGCCAGGCTTACAATTCTCATTTTACAGAGATTTTATATTGCGTATATCAGATTGGGCAGAAGGTGCCCTCGTAATAGGGGGAGACCTGAATTTGAGGCTGAATGCCCATATGGATACATCGGGAGGGGTTACCAGGCAGGAGAATGGAACAGCAAAAGAGGTGTTAAAGTTAATGGGGGAACTGGGCCTTGTAGATACCTGGAGACAGATGCATAAAGGAACTAAGCAATTCTCCTTCTATTCCTCGGCACATAAAACATATTCCAGGTTAGATTATTTATTAATGCCTAGGGACAATACATCCATGTGCACCGACTCCTGGATGGGTGACATTATCTTATCAGATCACGCCCCAGTTTATTTGAAATTAAGAATAGGTCCCACTCGGCGCTCTGCCTTCTGGCGGCTAACCTCTTTCCGATACGTAGTCAGGAAAACAAGGAAACGATAGCTAAGGTAACAGAGCAAGCAGTAAGTGACAATGCAGATCCGGACATTGCACCTGGATTTTTATGGGATATACAGTGAAAGCAATAATAAGAGGAAAATGCATAGAGATCTCATCCAGAAATAAGAGAGTGAGGGAAGCAAGAAGGGAGGGGCTACAGCAGCAAATAAGGACTTTGGAATTACAACAACAACAGCAATTAAATGCAGATAGGGGAAAATTATTAAAGAAACTAAAGAGGGAGTTGCTGGAACTCTTAAGACTACCAAATTGAGCAAAAGCTGCTTTATTTACGCCAGAGATATTATGAGGGCGGGCCGAGGGCCCTTCGGCTCTTAACATGTAGGCTTAGGCAACGAAGAGTCAAGGCTAGTATCCCCAAAATTTTTGACACCAAAACAAAAACTTGGAAAAATAAAGTGGAGGAGATTGCTGAAACATTCAAAAATTACTATCAAACCCTATATAGTAAGGGGCCAGTCCTACGCAGGAGGAAATAGAAAAGTATTCGATGCTTCTACGCCTCCCTAAAATCTCAATACAACAAAGAGAGAACCTGCTCTCCCCGTTTACACGGGGGGGGGGGAGATACAGCTTGAAATCTCTCGTTTAAAGACAGGTAAATGTCCAGGAACCGACAGGCTCTCAAACGAATTTTATAAAAGTTTTAAACCAGAAGTAATACCACTTCTCAGGGACGCCTTTAATGCTCTATGGAAGGAGGCGAGCAGGGGTACCCCATCCTGGAGCCAAGCTGTTATCTCTGTATTGCCAAAGCCGGCCAGGGACCCAACCAGATGTTCCTCATATAGGCCGATCTCATTATTAAATACTGACTATAAAATAATGATGGGGGCTCTGGCCCGGAGGCTGGAAAAATTCCTTCCGGACATTATACATCTAGATCAAACCAGTTTCGTCCCAGGTAGACAGACTACAGACAATATAAGAAAGGTCAGTAGACATAACTGAACATCTCCAATTATTAAAGACCCCGGCTTATGTGATAAGCCTAGACGCAGAAAAGGCCTCTGATCAGGTCTCGTGGGACTTTCTGAGGGGTACCCTGGCTGGCTTTGGTTTTCCAGCTTCTTTTGTGGATTTGATTTTTAAGCTATATGAGAGTCCAACAGCCTACATAAGAGCTATTGGCTACATATCTAGCTCTTTTCGGCTGGAGAGGGGTACTAGGTAGGGTTGCCCCCTGTCCCCCCTATTATTTGCCATGTATATTGAGCCTTTGGCACAGAGTATAAGGGGGAATGACCCAATTACTGAGGTGGCATTAGGAAACACAACACATAAGATGGCACTTTATGCTGACAATGTGTTATTGTATCTGACAAACCCGACAGTATCACTACCTGAGGTCTTTGAACAGATTAAAACATTTTCAGCCCTATCGGGATATGCTTTGAATTGGTCAAAGACAGAAGTTCTGGTTTTGTCGAATACAGTTGAGGAACGAATTAAAACAGTGTATCCTATGAGGTGGGACTGTGAGGTCATTAAGTACTTGGGAGTTAAGCTGGGTAAATCATCAAGTACGCTCTTTGCAGACAATTACCCAGCCCTAGTAAAGCAGATAAGAGCAGATTTGCAGAGATGGGACAGTATTCCTTTCCCTCTATATTCTAGACTTCAAATAATCAAAACGAATGTCATGCCAAGACTGCTATATCTTTTTCAGGCAGTCCCATGTAGGGTACCTCAGAAGGAATTGGAGGTATGGCAGAGTTGGAGAATGACTTTTATTTGGGGGAATAAACGTCCCAGAGTAACTAAAAAAGTGCTATTTCTACCAAAACAGGAAGGGGGTAGAGCATGCCCACAAATAGGCAGTTACTGGGTTGCTGCCCAAATGACGCAGGCTTTGTTGTGGGCTCACAAGGGCTATAGAGCACACTGGCAACAAACTGAACTGCATTTAATGGGGAGGGCGCAGCTGTGCTCCAAGATCTTTGACCCGCAGGGTCGCACCTCGGATTTTGTGACATTCTCGACTCTCAGTAGGAGCAACCTTACGTGGTTGGTATAAGGGTATAAAGAGAGGGTGCACGAAAAGAAAGATTTGGAAATGTAAGTGGTTTATTTTTGACAAGACTTATTCTCCAAATAATTTTTCTAATTGGTATCAGAGACAGGCGACTGTCGGTCTTGTTGCAAGTTGGCAATTACTGCAGGGGAGCACATTACTATCTTTTGAGAGGGCAAAGGAGTTGTTCAACTGGTCAGAGCATGATCTGCTATATTACTATCAACTTAGAAATTTTATAAACGGAAAGTTGCAAGAAGACATTAAGCATGAAGATCTCAGACCTTTCCCCAGGGTATTTGAAAATATTTGGGAATCAACTCATGGTAAAGGATCCATAACAATGCTGTATTGGAACCTGGTAACGGATCAGATGCACAGCACGGCCTTATTACAAAAAAAAAAAATGGGAACAGGAGCTGGGAGTACAACTAAATCAGAAAAAATGGGCTATAATTTTTAGAAGTAGTTGGAGCACAACCTCATCACCTATGTGGCAGGAATTTGCCTGGAAGATTAAAATTAGATATTTTTACACACCAGGTAGACAGATGAGGATGGGTTCTAGAACCAATGCAATGTGCTGGAGAGGATGTGGGTGCCTCCAAGCGGAGATGTCACACATTTTTTGGTCCTGTTTGGGTTTACAAATATACTGGGGCACTATTAAACAACATTTAACAGAAATATTTGGCTTGGCAACAGAGATAGGACCGGAGAATATAGTGTTAGGTCTACGTCCGGCAACAATTACAGGAAAGGAAGAACAATACTTATGGGAAGTGCTGTGCATCGCGGCCCTGAAGGGCACAACAAAGAAATGGTTACAGCAGTCTCCTCCAGAGATTGGGCAATGGTTGGGAGCAGTAAACCAAATTAAAATTACGGAAAGAACTACTTTTGCTGTCAGTCAGAGTAATGAAGCACATGTAAACAGATGGACTCGTTGGGACTTGTATAAAGAGAAGATATAAGAGAAATACAGACCAAAATAAATGATTTCAAATCCCCACCATTTTTCTTCTTCTATTATGTGTCTAGTACTACTCTCCACAAAAAGGTATCAGTTTTAAACCAAATCTAATGTAATGCTGAAATGTATGGATGTTGGTTTGTTTTTACCTCCCCAAGGGTACAAGTTGTCTGTTTATAATATTTAATTCTTAGGATCAAATGATCTTGCTTGGTTTAATAAGCATAAAATACAAAAATGGAACAGGTATAAACTGTAAATGAGGCAACATGGCTGTTTTATTCTAGTAATATCTGATAACTGACTTTGAATATGACAGTGTATGTAAGTCACAACCAGAAGTTTTTCACTGGAAAATAATCAATAAACTAAGTATAAGAAGAAAAAAAAAGGTTGTCCTGCAGGATGTTAAATTCTTGTTGCATTGTGATACTGGTTTGCTCAAGGGTGGGCTTAGAGACATAAATCATGGTGTCATCTGCGAATAGGTGCATGGATGCCTTTTTTATGCCGGAGTTAAGATTGTTTATGTAAATCGCAAAGAGGAGTGGTCCCAAGATGGACCCTTGAGGGACACCTCTTTGTAATGTCTTGAGAGAGGAGAGCTCCTCTTGTGCTTTTACTTGCTGTTGCCATCCGGACAAGTAGCACTGGAACCAGTTCAGTGCAGCGTTGTCGAGACCAATGTTACAGAGTTCAATAATAAGCAGGTTGTGATTGACCGTATCGAAGGCCTTGCTCAGGTCAAGGAATATGGCCCCCACATATTGTTTTCAGTCCACTGCCTGCTGCCAATTGTTAGTCACACTGGCCAAGGCTGTTTGTGTGTTATGGCTAGGACGGAAACTAGACTGAACGAGGCTGAGCTTATTGTTGGACTCGAGGTAGTTTCCCAATTGAGAGCTGACAATTTTCTCAAGGAGCCTGGAGAGGAAGGGTAGAAGGAAAATAGGTCTATAATTATTGAGGTCCGAGGGAGAGCCTGATTTTAGGAGTGGGACAACACAAGCGATTTTCTATGCATCAGGAAAGGTGCTTTGTGAGAGTGATAAATTAAACAGGTGGGTGATGGGGGCAGTAAGCAAACAATGTCCTAAAACTTCAAGAAGAAGGGGTCGAGGAGGTCCGTACCAGCACTTTTTTTAAAATCAAGGGCAAGCAGGAGATCCTCTACTTCCCTGAAGGAGGCTGGGCCGAGGCTGAACGTGTCTTGTGGGGTGGAGACCTTAATTGAATGCTCTTGTTTGATCGCTGTGCTGCACTGGGAGAGAAGCTTGCTGGCATGTAAAATTAACCTTTTACATGATCGTGACTCATTATCCCTAAACACACTGCTATTTTCGAGGTGATTTTTTTTTTTTTTACTGAAAATCACTGAGAGTTTGACAAGCAGTAGATTTCTTTAAGGTAAGAATGAAAGCCAGAGTTACAAATGGGGTAAATGTGTGTGGTTGGTGAGGAGGAAAGCCAAGAAAGAAAGGTAGGAAGTCAAGCAAGTGTTTCAAGATCAAGGAAACGCAATGGGCTAGGCATCTGGTCTCAAGTGTGGGGAAGGAAAGAGAGGAGTACAGGGAGCAGTGGTGGCCACCAGGGGGGCAGTCCAAAGCAATGCAGCAAAAATAGTAAAAAGGGGGATTCAGTCTGCCCAGGGTGGACTTGGCAGTAACACTGTATACAATGTCACCACAGTCAAAAATGGGGGAGTAGCATCTTCAGGACAATTTCTCAATGGTAAGGAAGTAGGATACTCCCCTTTATTCCTGTAAAGTGCACCAAGATTGGGGTAAAGCTTCTGGTGGATGCAGTCCAAATATGCTGAGAAATCGAGGTACCAGTCCAACCAGCCTCCAACCAACTTGAATGAGGGGACAATCTCAACAGCTGTACCATTAAAGGTATGGAAGGATGGGAGAGGAGTTGGCCTAGCGAGCCTCTGCCTGGCGCCAAAGGTCATAAAGACCATTTTCTTGGTGATGCGAGACAGCTGATTAGCCAGGAACCAGTGCTGGATCTTAGTAAAGCCGAGTTGAAGCCTGGCCGTGAGGTCAAGAGAAGAGGAGCTGGAGCCAGACAACACCATGTCATCTGTGTACATATGGATAGACACAGAACAGGCAACAGGGAAGTCATTCAGGAGGATGGAGAAGAATACTTGGCCAAGGATGGAACCCTGGGACCCACCTGAGCTGACTGGGGGTGCATTCTCCAATTCAGACAGCTTCAGAAAGCCCTCAAAGTAGGAGCGGACTCACCCACTAAGGAGTCCAAGAGCTACGTTGCTTTAAGTTTGTCCAGAAAAGGGTCTGGTCAACAGTGTTGAAGACTTTTCCTAAGTTGAAAAAGATGGCGACAATGATCAGGCCCTAATCCATTGCAGACAGAATGGAGTCAATAAGCAGGAGGGAGGTGAAGGAGAGCGAGACTTATGGAAACCACACGGGAAGGGAGTGAATTTGTATTTCATTTATTTGTAATTTCAGGTTGGTACACTGAGATATTAAAATCCCATTTCCAGGCACGACCTGAAGTCAATAAATCCAACAAACAGGACTCACAACAGCAATAATATATAATCCAGCAAACAATTGCACAAAATGATTCATCACAGCATATTACACAAATACACACATTCAATTGTTTAAAATGATTAAATACATCAGTAGAAAAAGTACTAATTGATGATGAAGACTTATCAGGTAAAGAATTCCACACTATTGCAGCACGAAAAGCAAAAGACCTTTTACTTGAATTTGTACGCACCAGTTGAAATTTTTGGGATGACCGTGAACTATACGGAGAACTGTATATATCCAAGAGAGTGCAAAGTAATGTAGGGATGCCTGTGTGAAGTATCTTAAACGTGAAGCATGAAACAGCCAATTTATAGCTGTTTTGGATAGATAGCCAATCGAACACTGGTTAATATATTACAATGGTGTGTCCGCTGTGGTACCATAATAACAAACTTTCCAATTTTGTGTAACAATGTTTCCTTCTTTGTGATAATGGAAATAAATGAAAAATCGATTACTAGAGAATCGTAATTTAGTACGGGGAGCAAACTTTGTTGTGCAATGATTTTACAGGAGTCTTAAGTCATAAATTTGGAGAGCCGATATAGGGTACCAATTATAAAGTGTAATTTGGCAGCAATCTTATCCGTATATGAATTATATTTCAATGAAGGGTCTAAATACACACCAAGGTATTTAAATAAATTAAAAACATCAATAGACCCTTCCCCTAGCATGCTAACAGCAAAACTGCCTAAATGTTTTTTTGTTTTTTTTTTTAAGTTTAGGCTCCGAATCAAATAACATACTCTTAGTTTTAGATTTATTCAACACTAAATTATTTTGAAGAAACCAGGATTGCAATTTATTAAATTTGTTACTCAATGTTAAACTGATATCAGTAACAGCTGGATAATGGGTAAATAAAGCTGCGTCATCTGCATATACTAACAAATCACCGTGCTCTACCACATTCACCACAGGGTCTATAAACAACGAAAAAAGCAGTAGGCCCAGTATAAAGCCCTTAGGGACCCCACACTGGACCCCGCGATAAGATGAAGATACACCATTTACCCTGACACATTGTGATCAGTTATTAAGATAGTCCCCAAACCAAAACAGAGCAGGAACCCCTACTCTCAAGTCCCTCAAGGCGATCTAACAATACGGTGTGATCAATAAGGTTGAATGCCTTGATTAGGTCCATTAACCTAACCAAGGCAGTCTCAGTGCTATGTCCACTGCGCCCTTCGTGTCTGGGCTATAACTGGAGCCAATCCAGCCCCCTCCTTACTGGCTTTCCAGACTTCTGTCTCAAAAGCACTTACCAAGCAGCTTTCGATGTCATACAGTTACACTGGTAATCCTCATTACTTATGTCTCTGAAATGTATCTTTACCTCGAGTTTTACGATTGTCATATGTTTCAAGTTTTTGCTCTGTTACTGCTTTTTTCTACCTGCTGTTTACAAAACCATGCTGTAATATAGCTTATTGTAAGTCGTATATGTTTGTAATCCCTTACCCCCTATCCCTGGGTCACACATGGAACTGAGCCTCGGCTCAGTGTGCCTTTCAGTTACCAAATGTTTAAATAATATCCCCAAAAATGTTGGTTGAGGACTGTTGTGAAGGACGAGGATGAACGGGGGGTGGGGGGGGAGGAGCTGGGGTAGCACCAGGCCTTCCTGGAGCATAGCTAGGGTGGGGAGGAGACAAGATAGGGCAGCAGTTGCTAGGAGAGGTGGGACTGCCCCTCTGTTGGAGAGAAGTGACAGTAGACTGTTTCCAAATTATCAGAGATGGAGGCTAAGGCGAAGGATAAATTGTGAAGGAGGCAATACGTAGAGCACTAGCATGGGCAAAGAGATGCAAGAACCTGGGGTTAAAACCATCAGGGTTTACACACTTTTTGGGGTTTACAGCCAAGAGGGCCTTAAGGGATGCAGTGGGAGTGGTAGTAAAGAAAAGAAGAAGGGATGCTGTGGGGTGGTAGGAAGGGGAAGGGGGAGTGAGTTGGCACAGGAGATGAAGGAGTTGAAAGCTGAGGCAACAGAAGAGAGGTGAGAGATAAGAATGTCACCCATCTTGAGTATCGTGGGATGGGGAATGGGGGGTGGGGGTAGAGTGGGTTACCTTCCAGAATGTGTAAGGCTGGTTACAGCTGTTCTGGAGGTGAATGCAAAGTATAAGGAGTTGGGGAGGGCGCCAGCATCCACAATACATTGGCAGTGGGAGGAGAGAACCTTGTTCAGGACGGAATGACTAAAGGATCTCTGATTGGTGGGGTCACTGATCAGTTCAGAAGGTTTTGGCACAATTTATTTAGAGATAGGTCAGCCAACTGACACGGAAATCACCAAAGATGAGAAGCCCACCAGAGGAAGCATGGGAGGAGATAATGCTGAGGAGTTCGGTGACTGAAGGTGGGGACATGCCAGGACAGCAACAGGCACCTGCTATTAATATCTGGACAGAGCAGGGGTTATTAACTGGATTCTGTACCATGAGGACTGACTGTTGCTTTGCATGTACCAGATGTAACCTAAAAGGGTTTATATCTTTTAATTTCTTTTATATACTTTGGAGAAGAAGATCTGATCAGACTGTTATCATTACACAGCTTATAATGGAATGGCAATGTTGTCCACTTTCCCTGCTCCTATGCTGTACTTACCTTGACCATTTCAATAAAGAAGTTTTAAAAAAAAAAGGGGGGGGAGAACTTGTGGAACAACTCATGGGCAGAGGGGGAGGTGATGGAGAGCACAGACTTTAACTGGATACTACAGGAAAGCGGCCCAGAGGGTAGAGAATTCCACACTGAAGGCCATGAGCCCCTATTAACTGAGCATCCTCCTATGTCCCAGATCACCATCTGGAAGCCTGCTGAGCCACAACCCCGCAGCTTACTAACTACCCCATCCCCAACCTCCTGCCTGTATGAACATAATTTAAATTGCCTAAGGTGTATGCAGAACGGTAAACTAATGAATAAAATCTTAATCTTCCAGTGCTTCCTGGCCCTTTTTTTTTTTTTCCTAAATCCGTCATCACCATAAAGAGCAGCTCTGCACTTCACTGTGCACTTTCATAACATTTCAGCCCTTACAGTTCACTAGAGGATACATTTTTTAGTTCAAAGTTTTCCTTTACGGGGTTTACACCACATCTTGGTAGCCAGTCTAAAAATACTGTCTAAAAATGATTTGACTGCCTTCTTCTACTGATCATACAGTACTCAGTGTGACAGCAGACTGTGTTGTCACAAACCACAGATGTGAGATTAAATAGAGGACCATCAAAAGGCATAGATAAATAAACACTACATTTCCTGAAATATTTAATGGACCAGTAACAAAATAGACAGTTAAATACAACTGTAATACAATACTTTTAACCTTACATTAGAGAGAGTTCCTATTAAATCCAGGAACTTACACTGGCAGTACTTAAATTAGGGGCATGGACTGTATAGCACAGCTCACCCGACCTGATAGATAATTCTCCTTATATATCTATTACTGATAACAGGAGCACTGTCTCAAGCTGGCAAGGTGGGAATTATAGGAGGGAGGTCAGGAGACAATTTACAGAGAGGGTAGTCTCGAGATGGAATTAACTTCCATCACAGATAGTCACACACAAGATGGGGGGGGGCCTATGAGAGGGTGGGATAGGGGGGAAGGTCAGGGTTGAGGGAGAAAGGGGCAGAACCCTCTGTAACCTGTATCAGAGGTACCATAGTCAAGCAGACTGAATGGACCATAAGGCCTTCTTCTTCTGGCTTATTTGTACGTATATACATATATAATTTTTAGTGTCTTGCATAGTATAGTGAAAAAGGATCCCCACCCTTGCCTATCTTAATGCAGCTATACAGAATTCCACTCTTCCAGTCCCTCTCTTTGGTCCCTAGGAACCGTGCTCAGGCATGCAAATTTTACATCAATAAAATGCTCCTGGCTCCATCCTTACTGGCCCAATTTAAACTGCCCCTCCACAAACTATGAATCTGTCATTAACCAAATTACACACTACTTACTTCACTTACAGCAGAGTGAGTTATCTATCAGCTCTTCCTTTTCTAAAATTCCACAGCATACCCACTAGCCGCCACCAGGGTCCTCCCACATGGTCCACTGGAACCAAGTCAGAACACAGCAAGTAAAGGTATCAATCAAAATGAAACATCATTCACCACAGTACTATGCTGCTGGATTCTGGGATAGCTAACCTTGCTTTTTCATGGTTCAAGTATCCTTTAAAGTTATAGGAAACAAGTGGACAAAGTGTGGAAGAAAACAAGTCAAATCGTCAGTCATTTCTGCCTACTAGTCAAATCCATTCTCAAATTATTTTGCAGTTTTAAGTGATTACCTGCACTACGTTGAAAGGAAGCGCACACTGCTTTCTGATGGAGTGTAAAAGCCAAGACATGTCATATCTGTCACCATAGGGTACCTACAGAAAAAAAAATGAGTTAACATTTCAGAGACAATAATCATGTCTTTCACCTTGAACAGAATGAACAGAATAAAACATTTTATGTTTCCCTGAAATTGTCTACATATTCATTTGCAGAGCAACTGTGGAAACCTTTTTCTATTAAAAGGACCAGCCATACCAACCCTATGCAAAGTACACTTACGTAAGAACTTACCGTAACAGTAGATCTTCGAGAGAGGCTCTTGTATTAGGTACTAACCATCAGGACTAGAGCCATCAGGCACTAGGACCACATGGAAAACTTTAGCTAGCAGTGTCTGGCAGGGGACTGCCCACCCGGCGTCACATGATGGACGGCAGCGTGACACTATACAGTGGGCAGTCCCCATGCCCACCCTCCAGTTCCCCCGCCAGAAACCTAAGAAGGTGGGACAGGAGAAAGGGGTGTGCTCCTGGAGCCAAAAGAAAAGCTAGAAAGAAGTAGCCGCAGAAGCAGGGGGAAGGTGGGAGGGAAAAAGGTACCTACTGCAAGAGCCTCTCTAGAAGATCTATTTAAGTTCTTACGTAACTGTACTACCTTACTTTGAGAGGGCTGTTGCAGTAGGTACTAACAATTAGGACAGAGTCCCAAGCAGTGAAATTCAGACAAAGGCTGAAGCACGGGAGGCAGGAAAGGTCTGCAGTAGGTACCAGGTAAAGTAAGGAGGCCCTGAAGGACGGCTAGTCCGAAGCCTGCCCTGCGCCTAGAGGCAATGTTCAGACTGTAGTGTTTGGTAAAGGTGTGGACAGAGTTTCAAGAGGATGCCGCAAAAAACATCCGTGGCAGAAATATTCCTGAAATAAGCAGTAGATGCAACCATGTCTCTGGCTGAATGCCTCTTGACTTCCCCCGGAAGGGGCTTGTTATACTTCTGTTAACAAAACAAAATGCAGTTTGCCAACCATTGGGATCAGCATTGTTTGGAAACTGCCACGCCCTCTTTTGGGCGCAAAAGAAACAAAAAGCTGATCCGTTTTATGGACTGACTTCATCCAGTTTGTGTAATAACACAAGGTTCTGTGCACATCTAGAGTGTGCAGAATGGCCTCCCCTTGATTGGCATGCTCAGGATAATACTCTGGTAAGTGTATGGTGTGACTCAAAGTAACCACCTTTGGTAAAAACTTAGTTTGTACGCAGAGCCACCCGGTCTCTGTGCAAAATCAAATAAGGCTCCATACACACATAAGGGCCTAAGCCCCGTCATCAGGTAGCGAAGTCAGCCCGGCTATAAATAGGGGCAGTCCGAGTCCGCCCTCCAGTTCTTTTCCACGGACACCTAGAGATAGAGAGCAGAAAAACGGAGTAACAACTCCTGGGACTCTGTGCCCTGGCTTAACCATAGAGCTAGACAAGAGAATGGAAAAAAACTCCAGGAGCTGGGGGATAAGTGGGTGGGAAACTAGACCTACTGCAGGAACCTCTCTCAAAGATCTACTGTTACGGTAAGTTCTTACGCAACTGCTATATCTTACTTCAAGAGGGTTCCTGCAGTAGATCTTCATATGTAGGACTGAATTCCAAGCAGTCTAACACAAAAAAGGAGAAGTCGGAGACGAGGTTCCAGGAGGAGGAAGCTGTCTGCCAACTAAGGGGAGTACCTTAAGACAGAAGACATAGCAGTTACCTAAGAACTTACTGTAACAGTAGATCTTCAAGAGAGGTTTACTTGGTTGAATAGGACAAAAGAAGGCCGAAGCCCATTGAGATTGTCCCCCACCACTGTGATGGGAAAACTGTAAATTTTATCCACTGAATTAGAATCCCTCACAAATGCCATCCTCAAACTCTCCTTGGGGGAGGCCATCCTTCTCGGGGACTTCAACCTCAACTGGCTTGCCCCAAATACCTCCCGAATCAAAAACCTAATACTGGATGCATCACTTACCCAAGTGATTGACATGCAACCAGGCACAACACCAAATCGGGCAACCACTCACTACTTGACTGGGCACTCGTTTCAAACCCCGATCGGATACAGACTGCTGGGATTATGTCCGACTCCTTGAGTGACCACTGCCCTATCTTCTGTATCTGGTCTAATAAACCCCCCAGGGTTGCCGCCAGAGTGACTGTTGTGAGAAATTTCAGCCAATTCGAACCAGCTGACCTCTGCTCTGACCTCCTGAAGGTGGAATGGGGCCCCATTGTCTCCCTCCCCACAGTTGACGAGGCCCTGGATTACTTCACCAAGACGTTCCTGTCCATAGCAAACCAACATGCCCCCTGGAAAAAACTCAAAGTGCAGGGAAAATGCCACAAATGGCTAAACCCTAAGCTAAAACACACCATGCGGCTCCGGGACAAGGCCGCAGGGCTCTACAAATCCTCCGGGTGCAAACCGGACTGGGAGAAGTATCGGTGCCTGAGGAACCAATGCAAAAAAGCCACAAAACAGGCCAAATCAAAATTCCTCAGGGACCTCCAAACAGGCAATCTAATGGACCCAAAGAAATTCTGGGGCCACATAAACTCTCTCCTAAAAGGCCACACAAAAGAACACGATGCCTCGCTCCTAGTTGGGAACTCATTTACCAACAACCCCACCAAAGTGGCTGAAGCATTCTGAGTATCCTTTACAAACCCCACTGGCTGCCTCCCAGCAGTGCCAGGGACCCCCCTACTCCCCTGCCCAGACACAGTGCTTCCTCGCCCCTTATTCCACTTGAAACTAGTTGATCCTAGCACAGTACTGCCACTCCTGTGCAAAATAAATCCTGACTCCGCCCTCTGGGAACCACTGCCAGAACCCCGCCGCTGAGGGCTGCAGCACCGCCATCGGCCACCCCGCCTACTCCTACTTATCACCAGATCCCTCCAAGAAGGGACGGTCCCAGTAAATGGAAAGTTGCCACCATAGTCCCAGTCCACAAAAAGGAACTGGGACAGGGTGGAGAACCCAGGCCCATCTCTCTCTCTGCCCCTGGGAAAAATTCAGGAAAGACTAGTCTATGATCAACTTCAAGACTACCTGGAACAACACCTACTCCTCTCCAAAGTCCTGCACGGCTTTCGGAAAGGCCACGGCACCGACACCGCCCTTATCAGGCTAACATTGGACATACTAAATGCCATGGACCAAGGCACCCCTACGGGTGCACTATTCATTGACCTATCCAAGGCCTTTCACTTGGTTAATCATAAGCTTCTCCTAACTAAGCTTCATCAGCTTGGCATGGATCAGCTCTCACTCTCCTGGACCACGAGCTACCTGACTAACCGATCGCAAAAAAGTCCGCTGGCAGGGAGTCCAATCAAACCCTAGGCTTGTGACCTCTGGGGTTCCCCAGGGCTCCATTCTGGACCCCCTACTATTCTCACTATTTCTGAATGACCTTGAGGATGATAGTGCGCCCTGCAATCTTATCCTCTATGTGGATGACACTGTAATCTACTTCAGTGACCCCCAACCCTCGGTCATCTCAGCCAAACTCCCAAACAAGCCTTGCAAAGCTTGAAGCATGGTTTACTGCCAACCACCTAAAACTAAACGAAGATAAAACAAAAGCAGTCCTCTTCGGGACCCGACGGCTGGGCTATGGTTGCAGTGGACTACTCCAACTCTCGTCAGCCCAAGGAAAGCGTGTCGAGGTCACTGACCAGTTTAGGTATCTTGGGGTTGTCCTTGACCAAGAGCTAACCTACAAACCCCATATAGATGCCTTAACAAAATCCATCCACCAGAGGCTGGGCCTCCTATACCACTTGGGAAGCTCCCTCTCTGGAGAAGCACAACGGGTCATTGCAAACTGCAACTTCCTTCCCTCGTTGCTATATGGCTCCCCACTGCTTCAGTCCCTTAGAGAGTCTGAGCTAAACAAGCTCACCACCCTCTACCACCGCATTGCTCGCTTCGGAACCTACTCCTCCCCAAGGAGACATCACTGTGAGGCTCTTAAAGACCTCCGCTGGCCGACACTAAGGCATAAATTATCCTACGCTTCTGCCTGCCTTACCTACACATTCTCCTCCATATGCCACCCGCTGCACCTTAGTGACCTGCTCATCCCTAAAGTCTCCATTCGAAACCTTCGGTCTACTACCAGTTGGCTCCTGAACATACCCCGCATCCGGACCAACCAAGGAAAGCGCTCCTTCCAGTATACTGCCCCACACTTCTGGAACTCGCTCCCTGCTACCTTGCTGGACAAACCCTCCCTCTCCTCGTTCAAAGCCGGTCTTAAAGCCTACCTTATTGAACTGAGCCTCTGTTGCTGCAACCGCTAGATAATGCACTCAACCCTACCCCTCTATATTGGTTACTGACTAAAATCTCGTTCCCCCTGGACTAGCTAGCCTCTAATGCTAATATCACTGTAGGCCTGCAGCAATGTAACAGTACTCTCCTATCCCTATCCAAATGTACCCCACTGACAATGTATGTACTCTGACACTGTCTTACTGTATGTACTCCGACACTGTCTTATTGTACCCCAGCCTCATGTACTGACTGTGTATGCATTTTGAAAATGTCTTACTATAACCTGATGTAAAGTGGTTGGTGTACTCAACCCTGGGTCGCCCCTGAAAAAGGGATCTCTGGTCTCAGTAGGCTTACCCGGTCAACAAAATCTAAATAAATAAATAAATAAATAAATATAGTTATTTAACTCGAACCACTGGTCCAAGTTTATTTTGAATGAAACAATGGAATCACAGTCCACCAAGTCTCGAAGAAGTCTGTTCCACAGTCTTGGGGATCTTATAGTAAAGTAAATTAACCTTTTATTTGTTCTTGCTTTAGCTACCACAAGTTGTTCATTGTGCAGCCGAGGTGAGGTCCTTCTATCGGTGAACTTTAGGCCAAACTGGTCCATTAATTCTGGAGACGTTAAAATTTTATATAGAAACAGCAGATCGCCTCTGGAATGTCTGTCTATTCTGAAGAGTAAATAATCCCGTTTCCTGTAATATATCAGAATATTCCATATGGGCCAGTCTTGGAACTAATTTACTAGCCCTTCTCTGAAATTTCTCAATTCTATCAACAGGAGACCCATAGTCAGAGTGTGGCCTAACATGTGTTCTAAACAAGGGGATAATACATTCCTGAGTTCTGGAAATAAATGTTCTTTTAATGCGAGTCAAAAGTGCATTCGACGTTTTAGCCACTTTAGTACAGTGGTTAACAGAGGTTAATTTATTATTAATAATAATCCCAAGGTCCCTCTCTGATGTTGAAACTTTAAGGGGAGAGTTATTTAAAAAATAACTCTACTTTAGATTGTTTTTCCCATAATGAAGCACCATGCACTTATCGACATTCAGAGTCATTTTATTATCAATCACCCATTGTCCAATGGTTTTAAGATTATTAGTGAGAATGGACCTTGCAGAAGGCGAGGAAACATTCCTGCCTAACTTGGTATCATCAGCAAATTTAAGTAATATATTATCGGGACTAATCTGCAGAGCACTAATATATATATTAAACGATATGGGTCCCAGGACAGATCTCTGTGGGACCCCACTGGTAACACTCCCGATATCAGATAAGAAAAAATTACTCACCTTAGTAATTATGTTTCTTCTAATGGAGTCTTGCTGTATTCTGACAATTGCAGTTAGCTCCAGCACTTGAACTGCCCCGGAAAGTAGAGGGTTAAATTTCTATGCAGGGCATAGAACGTTGAGCTCGAGCTCTGTTGAAGACTCTGTCTGCAGTGCTTTGAAACCAAACCGTCAGATTCTTACGAGCTAAAACTTACTGACCTATATATGTGGAAATTGAAAATTTCTGCTAGCCAACTGGCGACAAAAGGTTTTTAGATTCCCAAAAGAAGACTCAAGTCAGGAAACCCAAAAACGAAAAAAAAAACAGGTAGTAAAGCATGAAAAGATTACTAAATAATAAACACAAAGCACCCACATCAAAAGGAAGTGTGTTGAAGACACCCTTGGGGTGCAACACTGCACCTGCCCACCCACTTCCCAAAAACCAGGTTCTGAGAGGGGAGGCAGGGAGGGAGGTCAGAATACAGCACGATTCCATTAGAAGAAACATAATTACTAAGGTGAGTAATTTTTTCTTTAAATAACATGAAGTCTTGCCGTATTCTGACAACTGCAGACTACCAAGCAGTACCTCCATGGGGGAGGGAAAGAACCTAATTTGGGAATAGGCTCTGAAGTACTGCTGTGCCAAACCGAGCATCACTCCTAGCCTGGATATCCAGAAAGTAATGCTTGGTAAAGGTATGGACTGTTTTCCAGGTGGCTGCTTGGCAAATTTCTAGCAAAGGAATATCCCTGGCAGCAGCCAGAGAAGCATCTGTACCTCTAGTGGAATGAGCCCTCAGGCCTGAGGGTGGAACTTTTCCTAGTTTCTCACAGCAGAATTGTATACAGGATACAATCCACCTGGTAATAGTTCTCTTGGTGGCAGGTTTGCCCTTACCTACTTCCCCATAAGTGAGGAACAACTGGAGGGAGTCAAACCTCTGACCCTTTGTACGTTCTATGTAGTAACTAAGGGCTCTTTTAACATCTAAACTGTGTAACCTCCTCTCTCCTGAGGAAGAGTGATCAGTGAAGAATACAGGAAGAGACACAAACTGGTTTAAATGGAAATCTGACACCACTTTGGGAAAGAACCTCCTATTGGTTCTAAGGACTTTATCTCTATGGAATGAAATAAAGTCAGGCTCTACTGACAGAGCTTGTAATTCACTGATACGTCTGGCAAAGGTAATAGCTACCAAAAAACACAGTTTTCCAAGTCAAGTACTGAAGCTCTGCTGAGGACATAGGTTCAAAAGGAGGTTGCATAAACTGAGCAATCCAAACATTCAAATCCCAGGCAGGAGCAGGATCCCTAAAGGGGGGATTGGTAAGAAGCAATCCCTTAAAAAATTTACAGAATACAGGGTGAGATGACAGTGAAGAAAGCTTTCCCACTGACAGAAAAGCAGAAACAGCTGACAAATGTACTTTGAGAGTAGCTGGTCTAAGGCCTAGGCCATTAAGATGAACCATATAATCCAGGACTGTAGACAAATCAGCAGTGTCTGGGGATATGTGCCTCCTGGAATACCAAATGCTGAATCTCTTCCATTTGGAGTTATACGTTTTTCTGGTGGCAGGCTTTCGAGAGGCTTTGAGAATATCCAGAACCCCTTGGGACAGATGCAAGTCTGCATATTTTAACTCTTCAAGAGCCATGCATTGAGATTGAGGGACCGAAGACTGGGGTATCAAATCCTCCCCTGAGAGGAGGATAACAGGTTGTAATTCCTGGGAAGAGACAGGGGAAGAAGGACTGCTAGGGACAGCAACAGGGGATACCGAGGTTGTCTGGCCCAGTCCGGAGCAATCAGAATCACTTTGCAAGGTTGTGACCTTATCTTGATCAGAACTTTGAAGAATAAAGGAAAGGGAGGGAAGGCATAAAGAAATTTCTCTTCCCAGTTCAAAATCAGAGCATCCAGAAGGACTGAGCCCAAGACTGGGGGTTTACAACAAAACAGAGGAAGTTGGTGATTGTCTGAGGCTGCAAAAAGATCCATCTCTGGAGTGCCTCACTTTGAAAAGATGATTTTCAACACCAGAGGGTCCAGAGACCATTCGTGATGGCCTTGGGAGATCCTGCTCAGTGCATCTGCTAGCACATTGTCCTTCCCTGGAAGGTGGACTGCCACCAGGGAGGTCTGTAGAGAATAAGCTAGGGACCACAATTTCATGGCTTCCGTGCACAAGGCCGTGGTCCGAGTGCCGCCCTGCTTGCTGATGTACCACATGGAGGTGTAGTTGTTCGTCCTGACCTGAACCACCTTGTTCTGCACTGACAGAGAAAGTTTATAGGGCCAGAAAAACTGCCCTGAGCTTCAGGAGATTGATATGAAGGAGGGATTCCTGAGGGGACCACTGTCCCTGGGCTGTGAGAGCCCCCAGATGGGCTCCCCACCCCAATAGGGAAGCATCTGTGGTGAGGACCACAGAGTGAGTCTGAGTGACAACTGGAACTCCTTGCCTTAAATTGTTCACATCCTGCCACCATTGAAGGCCCTGATTTAGAGTCTGAGTAACCGGAACTAAATTGGTAAGAGGATCCTTCCTTTGGGACCAAAAGACCCTCAGATGGAACTGAATGTCCCTCATCTGAAACCTGGCACCTTGGACTAGTACTGTGGAAGCTTCCATGTGGCCCAAAAGCTGAAGGAATTGCCTTGCTGGTCGAGAAACTAGAAGGCGGAAGAAGAAGCCAGCTGTATAATGGTTGTTGCCCTTTCCAGGGGAAGGAAAGCTCATGCTCTGACAGTATCCAGATCTGCTCCTATAAAGGTGAGAAGCTGTACAGGCTCAAGAACTGACTTGGGAAGGTTGAGAAGAAATCCCAGGGAAGTGAGCATTTGCTGGGTCACTTGCAGATCTGACATGACTTGGTCTGAGGACTGACCCACAATGAGCCAATCGTACAGATATGGAAAAATGGAAATCCTTTTTCTTCTTAAAAAGGCCACTACTATTACTAGGCACTTTGTGAACACCCTTGGAGCTGATGTTAGGCCAAAGGGCATTGCTTTGAACTGATAATGGCCTAAGGGCAATACGAACCTGAGGTACTTTCTGTGGGAGCGCCTAATGGGAATGTGAAAGTAGGCATCTTTGAGGTCCAGGAAAGCTAGCCAGTCCCCTAGCCATAGAGAGGGAAGAATTGTTCCCAGAGTCACCACTTTGAATTTTGGTTTTAAAAGATGTTTCTTCAGGTATCTTAAGTCTAGAATGGGTCGCCACTCCCATCTTTTTTGGGTCAAGGAAGTACCTGGAGTACAGACCTTTGCCCCTGTATAGGGTAGGAACTCTCTCTATGGCCCGTAAGGCCAGTAGAGCCGAAACCTCTGCCTCCAGAGCGAGAGTTTCTGAGATGTTTGCAGGTGGAAAGGATCTGGCTCTCATTTTCGGAAATTTTTTGAAACTGAGAACCAGTCCCTGGCTTACTACCTCCAGGACCCACCTGTCTGAGGTAACAGACATCCAGTCCTGGACAAAGTAAGCCAGCCTGCCCCCTACAGGGATGGGGGAGTCAACCCGGGCTGACACATCAGGGTGTCTGCTTGGCAGGAGCCTGAGGCTGAGAAGTGGATGCAGCCCCGTTCATCCCCCTTCTGCCTCTCCCTCTCAAGAACCCCCTCTGAGAAAAGGGAGAAGAGGCCTGTGCTTGGCAGAAAGGCCTATGAAAGGCCTGCCCCTGCCCCTAGCCTGCTGCCTTTGAGGAGTTGCCTGCCTCTCCTTGGCCTGTGCACTCCTATGAGTGGTCCTGTACTCATCTATTTTCTTCACATAATTCTCTGTCTGCGCCCCAAACAGAGAATTACTCACCACAGGGAAATCCATGGCCTTAGCCTGGGTGTCCTGTAAGAGGCTAGTACATCTGAGCCAAGCCATCCTCCGAACAGTCACAGATGTTGCCATGATTCTTGATGACACATCATTGGAGTCCACAGCAGCATGAAATTGTACCTTTGATGCCTCAGTCCCATCAGCAGCCACCTCCTCCAGCTCCTTGGCCAGCTGGGGGGGAGGCCTGCTTAGCCAGTGCCAGTACAGTGTCCCACCTGGACTTCTAGTACCTGGCTGCATAGGCCATATAGTTAGCCTGCCTGAGTCCCAAGGAGGATGCCATGTACTGTTTCTTTGCCATGGCATCCATCTTCCTGGAGTCTTTGTCTGGGGGGTGTGAAGCCAAGGGAATATTTGCCCTGTCACAGGCTGCAGCCTGCATGACCCCAACATGGCTGCATTGCTGGTAGAAAAACTCCGTATCTGAGCCTGATAAAGTATACCTCTTGTCCATCCTTCTGTCAACAGGAGGTACAGAATTAGGAGACTTTAGAATTTTCTGTGTCTGCTTCCCAAAGGACTTATGAAGGGGAATAGACAGTCTCTTGGACTCTGGTATGTCCATCATTTCAACAAAATCAAGCTCCTCTTGATCCTCCACAGCCTCCTCCATAGGAAGCTGGAGGGTTTCAACCACCTTTCTGTAAAACAGATAGTGGGAAGGGGACTCAGAGAACCTAGGAGTGGAAACGTCAGAAGGTCTGTCTGGAGAGAAGTCCAGTTCCACAGGCACATTCAGACTTTCATAATCATCACCGTCCTCTTCAAAATCCCCCTCCTCTTCAAACTCCGGTTCATAAAAGTCTTCAGGGGTATAATCTTGAACCAGGGAACTGACCGAACCGAACCCCTGCCAGAAGGCACCGGATCGGTCGGAACCGGACGAAGCGATTCAACAATCCGAATCACTCTGGCTATTTCTTCGGCGGTCGGAACATGAACCTCTGGATCCAAACCAGTCTATTTTTCTTTGCGTTTTCTTTTCGTAGGAACCGATCCCTCAGGATCGGCTCTCCTCTTGCCCAAAGAAGTATCGCCTGGTCAGAGGGCACTCCTCCTGGTTCGGTGGGAACCGAACCAGGCCGGCCTTCTGGGTCAGCAGATTTCTCAGCCTCCTTATCCCTAAGTCTACCTAACCTCTTTTCCAGGGTAGACTTAGGGAAATTTTTACAAATTTGGCAGTCTGAATCGAGGTGGTCAAACCCCAGACAGTAAACACAGGTGGTGTGGGGATCAGCCTTAGCAAAGACCTTCCCACACTCACTACAGTGTTGAAACCCAGTGGGCCCGGTTTTTCTCTTGGGTTTCTCAGACATGGCCAACCTAACCAAACTTACCCTTCATGAGGTAACCGCCAAGCAAGACTCCCTTATCAGTTTCTAACCGTGTTACAGGTCTTGGAAAAAAACACAAAAATTACGTTTTTTTTTTTAAAAAAACGATAAGGACCGGTAACCACACACTAAAAGATTTAAACTAATGGATCGGTTCAGCCGAACCGATTGAGAAATACAATTTTTCAATTTCCACAATAAGATACAGAGATACTACCTAAAGTACTTACTGTACCGCAGACAAAGCCCTGAACCGACAATGCGGAAAATAAATCGGAATAAAACCGACAACTTTAACCGACTTTGAACCGAGCAGAAGGAGAAATCTCCGGAGCGACTGTTCAGTGAGGCGGAGTAAAGAATCTGACGGTTTAGTTTCAAAGCACTGCAGACAAAGTCTTCAACCGAGCTCGAGCTCAACGTTCTATGCCCTGCATAGAAATTTAACCCTTTACTCTCCAGGGCAGTTCAAGTGCTGGAGCTAACTGCAATTGTCAGAATACAGCAAGACTTCATGTTGTTTGAAAGATCCATTAACCCTGACATGCTGGGTTCTATTGGCTAACCAACTAAAAATCCATCTGACCAGGATATGTGAAAACCCCATGCTCAGCATTTTGTCCACCAGTTTACCATGGGGTACCTTATCAAAGGCCCTACTAAAATCGAGCAAGATAACATCCACTGTTTCCCCCTTATCTAATCTCTCACTTATATGGTTGTAAAAAGAAACCAAGTTTGTAGTACATGAATATTGAGATCTAAACCCATGTTCCTGCAGTAGGTCATCACATATAGGACTGCACCCCCTAGCGTCAGGTTCGAATGGCAAACTTGTAGCTAGCAATCATCAGCAGGGACTGCCCCCTGACGTCAGGTGACGTGACGTCAGCGCGACTATAAAAGGGGCGGTCCCGTGCCCGCCCTCCAGTTCTTTTCCACTGGAGACCTAGAGAGAGGATAGCAGAAAGAAAGGAGTAACAACTCCTGGGACCCTGTGCTCTGGCTAGACCAGGGGACTAGACAGGATAAAAAAGGAAAAATTCCAGGAGCTGGAGGAAAGGTGAGTGGGAAACTAGACCTACTGCAGGAACCTCTCTAAAAGATCTACTGTTACAGTAAGTTTTTATGTAACTGCTATGTCTTACTTCAAGAGGGTTCCTGCAGTAGGTCATCTCATACAGGACTGAATTTCAAGCAGTCTAACAAAAAGAAGGAGTTGGAGACAACTTTCCGGAAGGAGGAAGACGTCTGCCAACTAAGGATCTGCCTTAAGACAGAAGACCTTGCAGAACTGCAAGGCCAAAACCAGCTCAACACCTAGAGGCAATGTCTAGACTATAGTGCTTAGTAAAGGTGTAGACGGAAGACCAAGTGGCCGCTGCACAGATCTCCACAGTGGACACATTCCTGAAAAGAGTAGTAGAAGTGGCCACGCTTCTGGTGGAGTGGCCTTTAACCTCCCCAGGAAGGGTTTTTCCATATTTCTGGTAAGTGTAGCGAATACAGTTAGCCAGCCACCCAGATATAGTCTATTTAGAGATAGCCTTGCCCTGGCACTGGGAGGCAAAGGCCTCAAAGAGTTGGTTCGATTTTCGAACCTCCTTAGTCCAGGAGGTATAGTACCTCAAAATCCAATGCACATCCAAGGTGTGCGGAAGATATTCCCCCCATTGAAATGTTAAGGAAAGTAAACCAGCAGTTCAACACTCTGGTTGAGAGTCATCTCCAAAACGACTTTCGGGATAAAAGAAGGATTAGTCCTCAGGACCACCCGGTCCTTGTGGAAAATCAAATAAGGCTCTCTGCAAACAAAGGCCTGAAGCTCTGAAAGCCTTCAAGCTGAAGTAACTGCAACCAAAAGAACAGGTTACTCACCTGTAATAGTAGTTCTAGGAGTGGTATATGTTGTTCTTCAACACTGTTTGGCATTGTCCCCTTCCACTTTAAATCTGTCGGAAGTCTTCAAGCTGGCTCCTCCCACCCACCCGGGTGGTATATACCTCGGCTCCGCCCCATGATGCCAGATCTTAGCCCGCTGGAAGCAAGGCTGTGTACGTCCGCAGCCGGGGAGGTCGGGTGCTTCCGTGTGGATGAACAACATATACCACTCCTAGAACTACTGTTACAGGTGAGTAACCTATTCTTCTAGGAGCGTGGATCTGTTGTTCATTCACACTGTTTGGCAGACTCCAAGCAGTTCTCCGGGAGGAGGGAGGCAAGGCGCACAGCCCCTACTTAGGGAACAGAGACTGGAGAACTGAAGCCCCAAAACCAGCATCCCGGCGTGACTCATGGTCGATGCGGTCGTGGGTGATAAAGGTGTTTGCTGACTTCCAGGTAGCAGCCTGACAGATCTCCTGAATAGGGATGTCCCAGGAAGCAGCCACAGAAGCAGCAGTATGGCGGGTAGAATGAGCTCTTATCCCTCTGGGAGGCTCCTTGCCTGCCAACTCATAGCACAGATCTATGCTTGATGTAATCCACCCGTGCAATGGTCTGTTTGGCTGCAGGTCTGCCAAAAGCAGCTTCAGCGTAGGTGACAAACAGCTGGCGAACCTCTCCATGAATTTCCGCCGTCCTCTCCTTGTAGTAGGAGAGAGCACGTCTCAGGTCCAAAGTATGGAGCCTGTACTCGGCGTCCGAGGTGTAATTAGGGTAGTATACCGGCAGAGTCAGTACCTGGTTAAGGTAAAACTCTGACAACACCTTCGGAATGAATTTCGGGTGGGGGTGCACGACAACTCTGTCCTTGTGAAAGACTAGATAAGGGGGGAGTCCACCGAAAGCGCCTGGAGCTCCCCTGTCCTTCTGGCAGACATCATAGCCACCAGAAAGGTCGTCTTCCACAACAAGTGTGACAGTTCACACTTGTGCATGGGTTCGAATGGCTTGCCCATGAGCTTTTCCAAAACTAGCAGCAGATACCATGGAGGTGGAGGTTCACTCAACGGAGGGGAAATGTGATCCAGGCCTTTGAAAAAGCGCCCGACCACTGTCTCCTGCACCAATGTCAGCTGACCGGCCTGCGCCCGGTAAGCAGAAATGGCTCCCAGGTGCACCCTAAAGGTCGATGACCACAGACCCCCTTTGGACAGAAACCAAAGGTAGTCGAGAAAGTTAGCCACAGAACAGAACAAGGGGTCCAGACCCTTACCCTGACACCAAATGGAAAATCTTTTCCATTTGAAGGCATAACATTTCCTGGTTGATTCCTTCCTAGATGCCTCCACCATGGTGTAGACATCTTCGGAAAAACCCAAAGCTTGGAACTCTAGCCACTCAGGTACCAGGCTGTGAGGTGCAGAGATTGAAGGTCCAGATGAAAGACCTTCCCCTGGCTGAGAGACATCAGATCCAGGCGTGTACAAAGCCGCTCCAGGGGCCTGCAGCTGAGGCTGAGGAGATCTGGATACCGGAACTGGCACGGCCTGTCTAGGGCTACCGGAATCACCTTCGCCTTGTCCCTCCTCACCCTGAGTAACACCTTGTGGATCAAGGGAAATGGAGGGAAGGCATAGAGAAGGCCTGGGGTCCATGGCCTCGAGAAGGCATCCCCCTGCAGTGAGCTCTGCTGAGGGGGGGGCGGGCATGATACAACCTCAGCTTGGTGTTTTCCCTGAAGGCAAACAGGTCCACTATCGCTTTGTTCCAACAGGAGAACAGGCTGTAAGCTACCTCTGGATGGAGAGACCACTCGTGGGATGTCTGGCCTATGCAGCTGAGAGCATCCGCCAGCTGGTTCGAGGCTCCTGCCACATGGATGGCTAAGAGATCCACCTCCAACCGGCTCACGAAGATCCAGATGCGGAGCGCCTCCTTGCACAGCAGACAGGAGGGAGTGCCGATCTGTTTGTTGTGGTAGTACATGGTCGTGGTATTGTCTGTCTGGACTTGAACCACTTGACCCCGGAGCTGAGGCGCGAAAGCTGACAGTGCCAGTATGACTGCTCTGAGCTCCAACAGGATGATGTGGCATCGGGACTCCTCAGGGATCCAGAACCCATGGGCCTTGTTGTCCCCCACGTGGACTCCCCAGCCCATGAGAGAGGCATCGGACATAAGGACGACCGTCGGCTCGGGGCGGACAAACTGGATCCCTTTCTGCAATCTGTCTGGGGCGGTCCACCATTGGAGAGTGTCCCACATCTTTTGGGTTACAGTGATCAGCTGGTCGAAATGACCATATCGCTGAGTTCACTGGGCGGCCAGCTCCCACTGGAGAGGGCACATGTGCCACCGAGCCAAACGGACCACTGACGTGCACGCCGCCATGTAACCCAGAAGGCGCAGAAAGTCCCGGGCAGGGCGCAGCTGCCCAACCGGAAATGATTGGGCAAAGGTGTAGACAACCTCCGCCCTGTCCGCCGGGAGCTAAGCTCTGTCTTGACAAGAGTCGAGCTCTGCCCCGATGAAGCCCATCACCTGGGAAGGCACGAGTTCCGACTTGGCCTCATTGATCAGGAGATCGAGTTGGGAGCAGGTCTGGAAGACCAGATCCCAGGACCTTTCCACCTCCTGTTGGATGGAACTTGCCAGAAGCCAGTCGTCGAGGTAAGGGTAGATTCTGACTACTCAACGCCGAAGATGGGCCGCCACCACTGCAGTGCATTTGGTGAAGACCCGTGGGGCCAGTGACAGGCCGAACGGCATGGCTCAGTACTCATATAGGGTCCCCTCGACCCTGAAGCGGAGGAACCGCTGATGGGACGGATGGATTGGGACGTGAAAGAACGCATCCTGCAGATCCAGTGAACAGAACCACATGTTTCACTCCAAGGATGGTATGATCTGGGACAGAGTGACCATCCGGAAGGTGCGACACCTGAGAAACTGATTCAGGTCATGGAGATCTAGAATGGGGCACCAACCCCCATCCGCTTGGGCACCAGGAAGTACCTGGAGACAAAGCCAGGGTCTGCTGGAGGATCCGGCACAGGGGCTACAGCCTCCTTGCGGAGGAGCTGAGCTACGTTGTCTCGAAGAGCCGACTGGGGGCACGTGGAAATCCATTCTTCCCGAGGGGAGCGGGCTCAGCTTGGAAGATACTGCTCGAACTCTAGAGGCAGTCCCTGACCGACCACTTCAAGAACCCACCTGTCTGAAGTGATAGCGAACAAGGCGGAAAGGAAGTGGCGGAGCCGACCCCCCCCCCCCACGAGAGGACCCAGAGCTGTAGTGACAGGGGGTAGGGGTGGCAACCCCATCCCATCACTGGGCAGGCTTAGAGGAGGAGGAGGTTCCAGGACCTGGGCCTTGGACCCCTTTCCGGGCCCGTTGGGGTCCAGGCTTGGGCCGAGGGCACCAAGCTTGAGCCTGCTGCTGATGCTGCTTTCCTCCTTGATAGGAGGGCTGCCGGACCAGAGGGGAAGAGTGCGGAAAAGGCTTCTTCTTCTGCTGGATCTTACCCAAAGAACCCTTGGCAGAAGTGGTGTCCAAGGTGGTATTGGACTGCTCTATGCACTGTAGGTGACCGGCCACTCCTGTACTGAACAAGTCGGTCCCCAGGAAAGGCACGTCAGCAAGCTTATGCTGAGTATCCACTGAGAAGGAAGAAAGCCTCAGACAAGCCCTGCAGCGAGAGGCCACAGCGGCGGCCATCGAGCAGGCAAAAGAATCCCTGATGTCCAGGGCCATCTGGAGCTGCTGTCTGGCAACAGCACGGCCCTGGTCAGGGACCTGTTTGACTGTGGTCTGCATGTCCGTGGGGAGATGAGGGAGGACTTCATCTAATGACCCAAGAAGGGCATGAGAGAAGTGTGCCATAATGACAGCCAGATGGCCTGAAGAAGGCCCAAAGAAGAAGCCACATAGACCTTTCGGCAAGTGTGGTCCATATTTTTAGACTCTTTGTCCGGAGGTCAGTCAGCGTCGGCCGAACTGCCAGTACGCCCGAACACAGAGGCGGTCACCAGGCTCTCGGCCGAAGGGTGCTCTGTGAACCCCACAAGGGACCCTATGGGCACCGCGTATTTGCGGGCCATGCGGGCAGATGGTGCTGGGCAGGAGGCAGGGCGCTGCCAAAGTTCAAGGGCCGGGCCAACAATGGTTTCGGCCACTGGAAATGCCTCCGTCGGGGTATCCCCTCTCTTTAGATTATCTGTGAGAGGGTACTCCACCTTCTTCTGGATGGATTCCAGGGTCATTCCGGTGGAGTTGGAAATGAGATGGAGAATCCCTTGGAAGGATGAAGGGCCTTCCTCCATCCCTGTGCCAACAGATGACTCATCATTCCCAGGATGAGAGTGGAGCCCGGTGACATCAGAGTCCGAGAAGTTGGGATACAGCAGTCTACAGCCGAAATCACCCTCGATCCGCCGAGGGCGGTCCGGGGTGACTGTAACCAACAGACGTCGTGGAATTCCAATGTCCAGTCAGTCCTCTACCTAGGGAGCCCCTCCCGCAGGCTGCTTAGGCGGCGGTTCCACCCAAATGGGTGTAGAGACCGGAATAGGCCAAACCGGGGGATGGACCAGCCCCACGGGCAGAAGAACCAGAGGCTTCGGTTCCAGAAGGGTCAGCTTCGGCCTGGAAGGCGAGAGCCAAGTAACGGCAAGGGTAGGCGGTGGAGCCGGCTTCTGCCCAGTCAAGATCAGCTGTTGCCACATAAGGTCCTCATAGCGCCAGAGCTTCCGTCGGAGCCTCTCCTCGTCCGAGGAGGATAAGGACAACCTGTGGCATCGCCTCTTCTTAGAGCGCTTATGGCTCTTCCTCAGTCGATCGGCCGAGGGGGTCCTAGACCTCGACCAAGATTGGGGAGGTCGACTTGGTCGGTCGACACCGGAGGCATCGGTGAAACCCGAGGTTCCAGGACCGGGTCCTTGATGGGGACTCCAGCGGGCTGGGTCTCCTAATCAGGAAGTACCAGGACCGGAATCCGTTCTAAGGTGTCGTTGGCTACGGCTGGCAACAAGGGGTTGATCGGGTCGAGGATAATTTCGACGTCGGCCACTTCCTCAGTCCCCTGGCCAGACGGAAGATCCGTGAAGCCGGCAGCCGAGGAAGCGATCTCGACTGAGGTCGAGACCACGTGTTCTTGAGACTCGGACCTTTCTCGGTCCCAAGAGTGTCTTCGCCAAGACGAAGACGATGGGTCTTTATCTCTCTTCTGTGAGCAGGAGGAGTGCAAGCCCAAGGGCGCCTCACCCCAGTTGGGGAGAGACTGGCACAACTCTTTAAAAGATCCCGTAAAGGTGGAGCCTAGGTTCAGAGGAACAAAGAGGCTTCGATTGGTCAAAGCACAAGTGGCTTCTTCCTCGAACGCCTGCATGTGTTCCAGCTGCTCGGCGGAGCCTGCAAAAACCGCCCACCTAGCCCTCTTCGACTTCACCGGAGGGTTCCTTTTTTCCGGTCTCCCCAGCTTCAGGCATGCCTTGCGGTCGTCCAGGACACTGGGATGGAAGGCCAAGCGAAAGCTGCATGACGAGGTGTCATGGCCGATACCTAGGCAGTAGACACACGTGAGGTGGGGATCAGTGCGCGACATCTTCTGGCTGCAGGGACACCGGCGAAATCCCGGGGAAGATTTCTCCTCCATGATCGATGCTGTAAAAGCGTGATTGTCAACTCGAACGAGTTTGAGGTTCGGTAAAACCAACAATTTGAAAGCTAGGGCCTACGAAATGCGAGAGCACGAGGGAGGCAACCTGCATCTCCCAGAGGAAAGGAAGATCTGGCGTCATGGGGCGGAGCCAAGGTATATACCACCTGGGTGGGTGGGAGGAGCCAGCTTGAAGACTTCCAGCAGATTTAAAGTGGAAGGGGACAATGCCAAACAGTGTGGATGAACAACATATCCACGCTCCTAGAAACAGCGCCTTCTAGGACGGGATGCGCATATCACAACTTGCTGCCAGTTCAGGAGGGGGCAAAGTAAGTTTCTCCAACATAAAATTAAGATCCCATGGAGGAAAGGGGTTCCAGACTGGAGTTTTGATGTGAAGGATACCCTTCAAGAAAGTTTTGGAAACCTCTAGTTGTGCTAGGGGTTTTGCCCTCCACCGGGAGGTGGTAGGCTGACACTGCAGAGAGATGGACCTTAATAGAGGAGTAACTAAGGCCCAACTCAGAAAGATGCAAGAGGTACTCTAACACCTGAGAGGCCAAGCAAGAAAAAGGGTCCAAGCTTTTGGCTGTGGCCCAGATAGAAAATCTCTTCCACTTCATGGCACAGGTGGATGTGGCAGAGGGTTTTCTGGCTTCCACCAGGACCTGAGCAACCTGAGAGGAAACTCCATAGTGAGAAACCGCTATGTCCACAGGTGCCATGCATGAAAATGGAGAGACTGAAGACTCGGATGTACCAGGGTGCCCTGCTCCTGAGACAGAAGGTCGTGAGACAGTGGCAGAAGGACCGGCTGTTCTAGAAATAATTGTTGTAACAGCAGGAACCAAATCTGTCGGGGCCACAGAGGGGCAATCAAAATCAAGTGGACCCCCTCTGGCCGGCCCGGTGGCGCTGAGGGCTGAGGTGCTGGATGCCTTACCTCATACCATGCCAGCGACCCGTGTTCGGGAACGAGCATGGACCGACAGGGGTCCGCCGGGGAAGAGAAGGATAGAGCGCCTGACGGCCGCTCTCCTTCTCTGGGGGGAACAACCTGCAAGCTTCCGCCGCGATACCGCCTCCTGGGGGAGCTCGGGTGGTAGGTGTGGTAGAGGGAGGTAGCAGTATGGGAACAGGGTGGACGTCAACAGAGGAGCGGAGCAGGAGGTACGTCTTACCGCACACCGACGTCACGGGAGTAAAAAGGGAAAACACCCCCGTCTCGCCTAGGTGACGACTCCTGACTGTGTGCCTTCAGATCGTCGGGGCAGACTCCACTGTACAGGTCCACAAATCAAGAATTGGGGAGTTAGGATCTCTCCCAACCCCACACCGGGGGGGGTGGTGGTAATCCAGGCATCATAGGGTCTATGTGGCACCAGGTACTCTAGGGGCAGACCCCGGGGAGAAGAAGGATCGCACAGTAATAGAGGAAGTCTGATTGAGTGGTGAGTAGGGGCAGTAAGATGGATGAAATACAGAGTAAAAAATAAAAAAGTGGGCCCCCTCTGCCTGGAGTTTCAACAGAACCTTCTGAATGAGAGGAAAGGGAGGAAACACGTATAGAAACCTCCCTATCCAGGAAACAGTGCGTCTCACCAAAAAGCACCATGCCCGGGAACAAGCGAGCAAAAGTTGACTAGTTTTGCATTGAGTGGGGAGGCAAACAGATCTAGGTCTGGCTGACCCCACCAAAAAAACAGGTCTTCGACTACCTCCTGTTTTAGTTCCCACTTGTGAGCCCTTGGTCACTGATTGGGTGAGACTGTCGTCCAGGACGTTGTGAACGCCTGGTACATGGACTGCTGTCAGAAACAGGCCGTGCTGAACAGCCCAATACTATAGTCTCATTGCTTCCTTTCAAAGAGGGTATGACCGGGTACCCCCTTGTTTGTTGAGGTACCAGATAGTCGCCATGTTGTCTGTCTGGACAAGAAGTGTTCCCAGGAGGAGTAACGAGTGGAAGGCCTGGAGAGCATAGAGGACTGCTCTGCTCTCTAGGATGTTGATGTGAAGATTCTGCTACTGAGGAGACTATGAACCTTGAGTTCTGTAATCCCCAAAGTGGGCTCCCCAACCCGTATCGGAGGCATCCGAGGTGAGGGTCTGGGACAGAGCCAGAGAGTGGAAGGGGGCTCTCACCAACAAGTTGGTGAGGTCCTGCCACCAAAGGAGATCTTTCGGAAGACTGTTGGAGATCATGACCAGTAGGTTCATGTCGTCCAATCGTTGACCCCACTGGACTCAAAAAGACCAAAGGGTAACCCTGATGTGCAGCCTGGCCAGGGGGACAGTAGGAATGGCCTCTGCCGTAAGACCCAAAAGATGGAGCACCGAGTGCACTGCGGTCCATCGAGCTTTGGCCACTAAAGTGGCCTGAGATGCCAAGGTCTCGGCTCGATCTAATGGTAAGAAGGCCTTGCTCTGGACTGTATCCAGTACCGCTCCAATAAATTGGAGGCGCTGACAGAGTACTAGCTGAGACTTGGGAAGGCTGACTGAAATGCGCAGCTGGGCAAACAGATCCAGAGTGAAGGAGAGAGACTCCTTCAGGCTGTCCGGGGGATAGGGCTGAAAAGAGCCGGTCGTCAAGGTATGGGAACATATATATGCCCTGCGGCGGAGAAACGCCGCTACCACCAATAGGCATTTGGTGAAAACCCTGGGTGCTGAGGACAGGCCAAAGAGGAGTGCCTTGAATTGCAAATGGTTCTCCTGGAAGGAGAATCGAAGGAAGCGGCGGTAGGCCGGGAGGATGGGAATAGGAAGTTAAGTATCCTGCATATCCAGGGAGTACAGCCATGTGTTTGATGGGAGAAGGCACAGGAGTCCCTGAAGAGTCAGCATGCGGAACTTCTTGTACTCTACGCAGAGATTGCGTGCGAAGATCTAGGATAGATCACAGATCCCGTCTTTTTTGGACTAGGAAGAAATGGGAGTAGAATCCCCTTCCTAGTTGGTTTGGAGAGACGGGTTCTATGGCCGCTTTCTGTAGCAGGGCCTGGATTTCTTGATGGACGATGGGGATCTGACCCGATGGGTAAAAGGACCTTCCCGAAGGCTTTGGAGGTGCAATCTCCAGGAACTCCATTGAGTGTCCTCTTTGTATGAGCTGAAGAACCCATACATCTGCGGTGACGGCCTTCCACCCCTCCAGATGGGGGCCGAACCTCCCTCCTACGGTTCCTCAAGGGGACGGAGGGGAGGCGGGAGGAGGGGAAGCGAGTCAGGACGCAGAGGGGAGTGGAGCTTTGGTTCCAGAGGCTGCTTTGGTGAACTCAGCCTGAGGAGCTTGGGCTCCAAAGCCAGTGGCACGTCTTTTGCCTTGATGCTTGTTCTGGTTCTTGTTCCACCTTCTTTGGCGACAAAAGGGCTGTTTCTTTTGGCCTGTCCAATACATGGAGCGTACGTCTCTGAGGGGACTACCGCTCTCTTGCAGCCCTGTAATAATGTCTTTCGTGTTGCCGCCAAATAGGACGAGACCCCTGAAAAGCACGTCCAAGCTGGATGACTGGACATCCTGTTCCAAAGCTGCAAGGCGCAGCCACGCTAGGCGCTGAAGGCAGATTCCCGAGGCCGCAGCCCGAGCCACAGAGTCCACAGAATCATAAGTGGCCCAGAGTGTGTGACAGCAGGAAGATTCATTCATGCGGACCTTGTCCAGCAATTTAGCCCTGAGGTTTTCGTCAGGGATGTCCTAAAGGTCCCTCTCCAGTTCTGAGAGAGAGGACTTCTGAAAAGCCACCATGTGGGACACGTAGTTCAGTGACCGGATGGCGCACGAGGTGGACGAGTAGATCTTCCTATCAAACTGGTAAAGCTGTCTTGAGTCCTTATCTGGTGGGGTGGAACTCAAGCATTTAGGCTGAGCCGAACGGTCATGCGCGGTCATGATGACCACAGAGTCGGCTTTTGGATGAGAAGTCAGGTGAGAGTTCCCTTCCGAGGGAAGCAGGTTCTATCTGCCTTCCTGGAGACAACGGGTATGGAAGAAGGCTGTTGCCATATTGTGGAGACCAGATCCTCGTGTGGGCCCATCCAAGGGGGGATGGGTAAAGGGTCTGTGGTGGACAAGTCCAAATATTCAGCAAGCCTTTTTCGCTGAGGATCTACCTCCTTGGACAGCCAGCCCCCTGTTTGAACAGTTCTCAAGAGATCCCCAAACGAAGGATCCCCCTAAGATTTTGGGGATTCTTTTGGATGAAGTTCAACTGGAGAATGAGGTTCAAAGAGGTTGATATTGGAGTTCGAATCCGAGGGATCCGACCCACTTGGAAGGGAGGGATCCATCCCTGTGTCACCCACCAGAAAAGAACCAGCAGCATGTCCCAAAGGAACTGGAGTAGGAGGTGGTGCTCTGGGTAGAGGAATTCCTCCAAGTGGCTGGGACTGCCCAAGTTCTGTAAGGAGTTGCATCCTAGCATCCTGCCACCACGGTAGGACAGATTCGCGGTCAGGCGGCAGAGGTGGAGGCTGGTACCAGGGATACCCGGCCAAGGACGGGTAAGTGGGATGTTGCCAGTAGGGGTATTGGTATCCTACAAACCTCGAAGGATAACCTGACAGCGGGTATCCGGACGGCGGATATAGAGGCGTCGGGTAGCCCAGCGTGGGAGGCACCAGGCCCGGCGTCGAATGAGAAGGGTCTGGCAGAGGGCCACCCGGCAGCAGAGCATAGAGGTCAGGCCCCGGGAGACCACCATAGGGTCCAGCAGGAGGGACTGAAGGCCCGGCCAGGGGAGTTGCTGAAGGGCCGCTGGGCAGTGGCAGGTATCAAGTGTAGGGCCTGAGGGTCCCGAAGGTGGGGGGGAAGTGGTCCATACCTGAAAGATCCCGGTCAGTCAACCGACCCCTGTGAGGAGGAGGATCTGGCGGAGGAAAAGAACCAGGAGAGGGGGGAGCTCTGGAACAGACCCCAATGACAGGTCTAGAAGCAATCGCGACGGAAGGAAAAGGTCGGGAATGGGTGGAGAATCTCTGGGGGTAGAGACTGGTAGGGATGAAGTGTCCCCCACAAGCATGCTCGTCCCGGCATCAGGGTCCTCAAGGGAGCAGAACGGGATAGTAGATGCAGCTGTGTGGTTGTCGGAGGGTCCGTCGTCCGGCTTACCAGTCGTGACTGGGCTGGCTGTGGAACAAGGGCAGCAGTCAGGCTTATCGGTCTGGACCGGGCGCGCAGCGGCAGAGCCGGAGGGTGACTTATCAGCGGTGCTACAAGTGAGAGAACTAACAGACACCTTGAGAGAGGCAACCCCCCCGCTGCCTGCACACCTCGGCAGGAGGCAGAGAAGGCATCCGGCCTGCAGAAGTGGACGGAGTGCCCGTAAGAGTGGTGCTCACGGTTCTGGAAGTGGAGGGTCTCCCTTGCAGTGGCAGGCTTCTCTCCTGGTGCTTCTCTTTGTCCTTTTTCTTTCTTTTTTCTGCGGCCAGTGACGACGACCTCTCCCTAAGCTCCAGGAGCTCTTTTTCCATAGAAGCCAGTCACTGGGTCAAAAGGTGAGCCTCGAGGGTCCGCTTGCTTCGGGTCCATGTGCCCTGGTTCAACCCTTGGCAAACAGCACACTCAGCCGAGTTGTGCTTAGGTCCCACGCAGAGGAGGCAGCAGGAGTGGTCGTCCCTGTGCAGGACTTGGGGGCCACACTTGAGCACTTCTTTTAAGGCAGAGAAGATACAGCGCCTCGAAAATCTGAAGAAATAGTACAGAAGATGACGAAAAACGTTGAATACTAAGCAGGCGATTGATCGTTGCTCTACCACGTCTGTCGAACGAATTGAAGCAACAGTGAGAAAGAACTGGTGGGTGGGCGCGGGACCACCCCTTTTATAGTTGGGCTGATGTCGCTTCACCTGACGTCGGGGGGCGGTCCCTACTGATGATTGCTAGCTATAAGTTTGCCGTTCGAACCTGATGCAAGGGGGCACAGTCCTATATGGGATGACTTACAGCAGGAACCCTCTCGAAGTAAGATTTTGCAAAACTGCAAGGCCGAAACCAGCTCGACGCCTAGAGGCAATGTCTAGACTGTAGTGCATAGTGAAGGTGTGGAAGGAAGACCAAGTGGCCACTGCACAAATATCCGCAGTGGACACATTCCTGAAAAAGGTGGTAGAAGCGGCCACACTCCTAGTGGAGTGACCTTTGTCCGCCCCCGGAAGGGGCAGCTCATATTTCTGGTAAATGTAATGGATACAGTTAGCCAACCACCTAGAAAGAGTCTGTTTAGTGATAGCCTTGCCCTGGCACTGGGAAGCAAAGGCCACAGAGAGTTGGCTAGATTTTTGTACCACCTTAGGCCGCGAGGTATAGTACCTCAGAATCCTGTATACATCAAGGGGGTGCAAAAGATACTCCCCGGTTGGAATGCTCTGGAAAGAAAACGGGCAGTTCAACACACCGAGTGAGGGTCATCTCCGAAACAACTTTCGGAAGAAAAGAAGGATTAGTCCGCAGGACCACCTGGTCCTTATGGAAAAATAAATAAGGCTCTCTACACCCAGGAGCCTGAAATTCTGAAACCCTTTGAGCTGAAGTAAAAATGATGAAAAACTTCGAATACAAGCGGGTGACTGATCGCTGTTCTAACACATCTGTCGGACGAACTGCATGACGACGAGAAAAGAACACAGGCGGGCGGGACCGCCCGCTTATAATAGTCAGGCGGTGGCGCATCACTTGATGGGGGCAGTCCCCGCTGACGATTGCTAGCTACAAGTTTGCCATGCGGACCTGATGCCAGGGGGCGCAGTCCTATATGTGAAGACCGACTGCAGGAACTCTCTCAAAGTAAGATCCAGAGGTTCCACTCTCAACTGCTGAAGCAGAGGAAACCACACTTGGTGAGGCCAATAAGGGGCTATCAGGATCATGTTGGCTCCTTCTTGCTGCAGTTTCAGAAGCACCCTCTGCAAAAGTGGAAAGGGAGGGAAGATGTACAAGAACCTCCCTGTCAAGCAGAGAGACAGCGCATCTCACCAGAAAACATCACACCAGGGAATGAACGAGCAGAATAAACAGGTTATTCACCAGTAACAGTAGTTCTAGGAGTGGTATATGTTGTTCATTCACACAGTCTGGCATTGTCCCTTTCCCCTTTAAATGTTGCCAGAAGTCTTCAAGCTGGCTCCTCCCATCCACCCGGGTGGCAAAT
This sequence comes from Neoceratodus forsteri, assembly GCA_016271365.2. NCBI lineage: Eukaryota > Metazoa > Chordata > Ceratodontiformes > Ceratodontidae > Neoceratodus > Neoceratodus forsteri. The sequence goes on along the minus strand of CM057451.1, from coordinate 262,969,021 downwards.
ACCTCGGCTCCGCCCCATGACACCAGATCTAGCCTGCTGGAAGCCAGGTTGTGCGCCTTAAGCTGGGGAGGTCGGGTGGGTGCATGTGGATGAACAACATATACCACTCCTAGAACTACTCTTACAGGTGAGTAAATACAGGTTACTCACCTGTAACAGGAGTTCTAGGAATGGTATATGTTGTTCATCCACACTTTCTGGCAGGTATCCTTGCCGCTTTAAATCTTGCCGGAAGGTCTTCAAGCTGGCTCCTCCCACCCACCTGGGTGGTAAAACTCTCGGCTCCGCCCCATGACGCCAGATCTGGCCTGCTGGATGCTCAGGTAGTGCGTCGAAGCCGGGGAGGTCGGGTGGGTCGTGTGGATGAACATATACCATTCCTAGAACTCCTGTTACAGGTGAGTAACCTGTATTTCTAGGGACATGGATATGTTGTTCATCCACACTTTCTGGCAGACTCCTAGCAGTTCTCCGGGAGAAGGGAGGCAAGGCGCACACCCCCTACTTAGGGAATAGAGACTGGAGAACCGAGGCCCAAAACCAGCATCCCAGCGTGACTCAAGGTCGATGTGGTAGTGGGTGATGAAGGTGTGTGCTGACTTCAGGTAGCAGCCTGCAGATTTCCTGGATAGGGGCGTCCCTGGAAGCAGCCACCGATGCAGCGGTATGGCGGGTACAATGAGCTCTTATCCTCTGGGGCTCCATGCCCGCCAACCTATAGCAGAGATCTATGCAGGAGGGCCCACCTGCTTATTGTCCGGCTTGGCTGCAGGTCTGCCAGGTGCGGCTTCAGGTAGGTGACAAACAGCTGGCGAACCTCTCCCGAATTTCAGCAGTGCGCTCCTTATAGTAGCGAGCCCTCTAAGTTCAGAGTATAGAGCTTATATTCGGCCTCCGAGGCGTTATTGGGGTAGAACACCGGCAGAGTTAACACCTGGTTAAGGTGAAACTCCGACACCACCTTCGGAAGGAATTTCGGATGGGGGCGCAGGACGACCTTGTCCCTGTGGAAGACCAGGTAAGGAGACTCGACGGAAAGCGCCTGGAGCTCTCCCATCCTTCTGGCTGATGTAATAGCCACCAAAAAGGTGGTCTTCCACGACAGGTGAGAAAGATCACACCTGTGCATCGGTTCGAATGGCTTGCCCATGAGCTTTGCCAGTACCAGCAGTAGATCCCACGGAGGTGGAGGTTCTCGTACCGGAGGGCAAATGTGATCGAGGCCTTTGAAAAAGCGCCAGACCACCTTCTCCTGCGCCACCGACTGCTTCCCAGCCCGCGCCCGCTAAGCAGAGATGGCTGCCAGGTGCACCTTTAGGGTCGTCGACCTAAGCCCTTGACTAGAAAGGGACCATAGATAGTCCAAGATGCTTGCCAAGGAACAGGAGGAAGGGTCCAGGCCCTTACCCTGACACCAAATGGAAAATCTCTTCCTTTAAAGGCATAGCATTTCCTGGTCGACTCCTTACGGGACGCCTCAACTACACTGAGGACCTCGTCGGAAAGACCCAAGGCCTGGAACTCTAGCCACTCAGGAACCAGGCCGTCAGGTGCAGGGATTGAAGGTCCGAATGGAACACCTTCCCCTGACTGACTGAGAGTAGGTCCGGGCGAGCTGGAAGCTGCCTCGGGAGCCTGGAGCTGAGGCTGAGGAGATCTGGATACCAACATTGGCGGGGCCAGTCTGGGGCTACCAGAATCACCTGCGCCTTGTCCCTCCTTGCTTTGAGAAGTACCTTGTGGATCAAGGGAAATGGGGGAAAGGCGTAGAAGAGGCCCGGGGTCCACGGCCTCGAGAAGGCATCCCCCTGCAGCGAGCCCTGCTGGTGGGGGGCATGGAACAGCCTCAGCTTTGCATTCTCCCTGGAGGCAAACAGGTCCACCTGAGGTGTGTCCCAATGGGAGAACAGATCTTGTACTACCTCCAGCAGGAGAGACCACTCGTGGGACACAGCCCCTATCCGGCTTAGGGCATCGGCCAGGGTGTTGGAGGCTCCTGCCACATGAATGGCTAGGAGATCCGCCTCCAGGCTGTGCACAAGTGACCAAATGCGGAGTGCTTCCTTGCACAGAAGCATGGAGCGCGTCCCGCCCTGGTGGTTTAGGTAGTACATGGTCGTGGTATTGTCCATCTGGACCTGAGCCACTTGACCCCATAGGAACGGAGCAAAGGCGGTGAGGGCTAGACGAACTGCCCGAAGCTCCAGCAGGTTGATATGGCATCGGGACTCCCGAGGGGACCAGAGGCCGTGCACTCTGTGCTCCCCCAGGTGGGCACCCCAACCCATCAGAGAGGCATCAGTCGACAGAGAGACCGTCGGCTCGGGGCGGACAAATGGGATGCCCTCCTGCAGATGAGCTGGAAAGGTCCACCACTGGAGAGCGTTCCACATCCCTTGGGTCACCATCACTAGCTGGTCCAATGGATCGCAGCGTTGTGACCACTGGCTGGCCAGTCCCCACTGAAGGGGACACGTGCCAGCGGGCCCAACGGACCACGCTGGTGTAGGCCGCCATGAGACCCAGGAGGCGCAGGAAGTCCCGGGCAGGGCGCGATTGCCCAACCAGAAATGATTGGGCAAAGGAGGAAAGAACCTCGGCCCTGTCCGCCGGAAGCCGTGCCCTGGCTCGAAGAGAGTCGAGCTCTGCCCCGATGAAAAGAATCACCTGCTTCGGTCCGAGTTCCGACTTGGCCTCATTGATAAGGAGGCCGATTTGAGAGCAAACCCGGAGGGCCAGATCTCTGGACCGCTCCACCTCCTGTCTGGAGGGGGCTGCTATCAGACAATCGTCCAGGTAAGGGTACACCCGGACCCTCAGCGCTGCAGGAAAGCTGTCACCACTGCCATGCATTTGGTGAAGACCCTGGGAGCAAGAGAGAGGCCGAAGGGCATGGCTCGGAACTCGTAAAGGGATCCTTCCGCTCGGAAGCGGAGGAATCTCTGGTGAAAGCGGATGGAGTAGGCACGTGAAAAATGCGTCCTGTGGGTCAGAGCAGAACCACGCCCGCGTTCAAGGATGGTATTATCTGAGCCAGAGTGACCATCCTGAAGGTCCGAGACCTTAGGAACTTGTTTAGGTCGTGCAGGTCGAGAATGGGAACCAGCCCCCCGTCCGTTTTGGGACCAGGAAGTACCTGGACACAAACCCCAGGTCTGAGGGAGGGTCAGCCACCTCTCTGATCACCTCTTTCTCGAGGAGAAGAGTGATGTCGGCTCGGCGAGCCAACAGCGAGGCTGCGGACCCCAAGGCCCCTCTGGGGGCGACGGCTTGGAAGGGCGGGGCCTGATCAAACTCAGAGGCAGGCCTTTCTACCACTTCCAACACCCACCGGTCTGTGGTTATAGCAGACCAGGCGGAAAGGAAGTGGCGGGGCTATCCCCACAGGGGAACCTGGGGAGTGGGTGGCGAGGTTGGGGCGACACCCTCAACCCGTCACTGAGCAGGCTTGGAGGAGGAACGGCCGAGGGACCACCTGGGCCTTACCTCCTGCTTCCTGGAAGAGAAGCAGCGGCTGGGTTTGGGATGCAAAGCATGAGCCTGCTGGCCCTGATGCTGCTGGGCCGGACATGCCGCGGGCGCAGACGGACAAAGGGCTTGGGTTGCGGTCTGCGGCCCATGTCCCTCTGGGCGGATGAGACCGAGTCCAGAGTGGCATTGGACTTTTCGATCCTCTGAAGGTGACCTTCCACTCCAGGGCCGAAGAGGTCGGTCCCTAGGAAGGGGACATCCGCCAACTTGTGCTGGGTATCCGCTGTGAAGGTGGATATCCTCAGCCATGCCCGACAGCGCATAGCCACTGCGGCCGCTACTGACCTGGTGCATGAGTCACCGATGTCCAAAGCAGTCTGAAGTTGCTGCTTGGCCACTGCCCTGCCCTGATCCCGCACCTACTTAACTTGGTCTGCAGGTCCACGGAGATGAGGACTACCTCGGTCGAGGAGGAGGCGAGGACAGGCGGCGCCCGCTTGCATACCAAGACCGCCCTATGACGCCGGGATTGGCTGGACCGAGAAGAAGTCCGAGACCGAGACCACGAACCTCGGCTTTTCCGAGGAGGGTTCTGGGGCAGGCCGGGGGAAACCCGCTCTCCACTCGGCTCGGAGGGTTCAACCGTGGACTCCGGAACCGGAGGCACGAGCAAGTCCACGGAAACCTCAATCTCCACCGGGGAACCGGGGAGTGAGGGTTTTCAGCTTCACCGGTCGACAACCCATCCGACGGGTCGAGAAAAATCTCGACTGCGTTGACAGGAGCCTCGGTCAACTGACCTGATGGGGACGCCGTGAGACCAGTGGCCGAAGCCGAAGGATCGACCGAAGTCGATGGTCGACTACTCGGTGAGAGGGACGTCTCCCGCTCCCAAGAGTGTCGACGGAGGGACTTACCTTTGTGGTCCTTCTTCTTGGACCGAGAGGAAGGCCCTGAAGATGATGGTCCCTCTCCCTTAGTGGAGAGAGACAGACAAAGCTCCTTGAAAGAAGCTGAATAGGAGGATCCCAGGAGGCGGGATAAATGCGTGGCAGGAAGGCGAAGATGCGGCCTCGCCGCCTCCTCCTCAAGGCGATCATCTGCTCAAGCTGATCCGCTGAGCCCGCCACCATGAAACATAAGCGGGCCTCCTTCAACTTTGCAGGATAACGTTTCTCAGGGTGCCCAAGTTGCAAGCAGGGTAGCGGTCTTCAGGACGTGGGCCAAAGGAAGAGCACAGGTCATGAAGCCTGCGGGTTGGTGCTCAAGGCCCAAGCAGTGAGCATGCGTGGAGTGCGGATCCGTCCGAGACATCTTCTGCCGATATGGGCACCTCAAAACCAAGGTCGATTTGTCCGCCATGGCCGCGAGGAAATAAATGACGAAGTCTTGAAAACCTTAAAAGTAATTTAGGTTGAACCGAAGAAATAGGAACCACTCTTATCATGAGGCGTTAAGAGGAACCTGAGCTTCAAGCGGTGAAAGATCTCTGGCGTCATGGGGCGGAGCCAAAGTTTTACCACCCGGGTCGATGGAAGGAGCCAGCTTGAAGACCTTCCAGCAAGATTTAAAGCGGCAAGGATACCTGCCAGAAAGTGTGGAGGAACAACATATCCATGTCCCTAGAACCTGATTTTCTAGGAGCGTGGATATGTTGTTCATCCACACAGTCTGGCAGACTCCTACAGTTCTCCGGGAGGAGGGCAAGCGCACACCTACTTAGGAAAAAGAGATTGGAGAACCTAGGCCCCAAAACCAGCATCACGTCGTGACTCTAGGTCGATGTGGTAATGGGTAATGAAGGTGTTCGCTGACTTTCAGGTAGCAGCCCGACAGATTTCCCGGATAGGGATGTCCCTGGAAGTAGCCACCGAAGCAGCAGCATGGCGGGTAGAATGAGCTCTTATCCCTCTGGGAGGCTCCTTGCCCGCCAATTCATAACACAGACTTATGCATGATGTAATCCATCTTGCAATAGTCCGCTTGGCTGCAGGTCTGCCAGAGCGGCTTCAGCGTGAGTGACAAACAGCTGGCGAACCTCTCCCGATTTTCCCATCCTCTCCTTATAGTAGGAGTGCGCGTCTGAGGTCCAGTATGGAGCTTGTACTCAGCATCCGAGGTGTAGTTAGGGTAATATACCGGCAGAGTCAACACCTGGTTGAGGTGAAACTCTGACACCACCTTCGGAAGGAATTTCGGGTGTGGCGCAGGACAACTTTGTCCCTGTGAAAGACCAGATAAGGGGAGTCCACCGAAAGCGCCTGGAGCTCCCCTGTCCTTCTGGCTGATGTGATAGCCAGCAGGAAGGCATTCTTCCACGACAAGTGCGAGAGCTCACACTTGTGCATGGGTTCGAATGGCTTGCCCATGAGCTTTGCCAGAACCAGCAAGAGATCCCACGGAGGTGGAGGTTCAAGCACCGAAGGTGATATGTGATCCAGGCCTTTGAAAAAGCGTCCGATCACCGTCTCCTGTGCCAATGTCAGCTGACCGGCCCGCGCCCGGTAAGCAGAGACGACTGCCAGGTGCACCCTAAGGGTCGATGACCGAAGACCCCCTTTGGAGAGGGACCAAAGGTAGTCTAGAATGTTAGCCACAGAGCAGGATAAGGGGTCCAGGCTCTTTCCCTGACACCAAATGGAAAATCTTTTCCATTTGAAGGCATAACATTTCCTGGTCCATTCTTTTCAAGATGCTTCCACCACGGTGTAGACATCCTCAGAAAGACCCAGAGCCTGGATCTCTAGCCGCTAAGGAACCAGGCTGTGAGGTGCAGGGATTGAAGGTCCGAGTGAAAGACCTTCCCCTGGTTCAACGATATCAGGTCCGGGCGTATACAAAGCCGCTCCGGGGCCCTGCAGCTGAGGCTGAGGAGATCTGGATAACAGAACTGGCGTGGCCAATCTGGGGCTACCAGGATCACCTTCGCCTTGTCCCTCCTCACCTTGAGTAACACCTTGTGGATCAAGGGAAATGGAGGAAGGCGCAGAAGAGCCTGGGGTCCACAGCCTCGAGAAGCATCCCCTACAGCGAGCCCTGCTGAGGCGGGCATGAGTACAGCCTCAGCATTGGTGTTCTTCCTGGAGAAACAGGTCCACCAACGGTTTGCCCCAACAGGAGAACAGATCGTAAGCTACCTCTGGATGGAGAGAACACCCATGGGATGTCTGGCCTATGCGGCTGAGAGCATCCGCTAGTTGGTTCGAGACTCCTGCCACATGGATGGCTAGGAGATCCGCCTCCAGCCGGATGACAAAGGTCCAGATCCAGAGCGCCTCCTTGCATAGCAGACGGGAGTGTGTGCCACCCTGTTTGTTCAGGTAGTACATGGTCGTGGTACTGTCCGTCTGGACTTGAACCACTTGACCCCGGAGCTGAGGAGAGAAAGCTGACAGGGCCAGTCTGACTGCTCTGAGCTCCAACAGGTTGATGTGGCATCGGGACTCCTCGGGGGTCCAGAACCCGTGAGCTCTGTTGTCCCCTATGTGGGCTCCCCAGCCCATGAGAGAGGCGTCAGTCGTAAGGACGACCGTCGGCACGGGGCGGACAAACGGGATTCCTTCCTGCAAGTGACTCGGAACGGTCCACCATTGGAGAGCATCCCACATCCTCTGAGTGACAATGACCAGCTGGTCGAAGAGACCCTGACGCTGAGACCACTGGGTGGCCAGCTCCCATTGAAGGGGGCGCATGTGCAATCTGGCCCAGCGAACTGAGGTGCACGCCGCCATGTAACCCAGGAGGCGCAGGAAGTCCCGGGCAGGGCGCAAGTGCCCAACCAGTAATGATTGGGCAAAGGAGGAAAGAACCTCCACCCTGTCCACCAGGAGTCGAGCTCTGCCCCGATGAAGCCCATCACCTGAGAAGGCATGAGTTCTGACTTGGCCTCGTTGATTAGAAGGCCCAGGTGGGAGCAGGTTCGGAGGGTCAGGTCCCTGGACCTCTCCACCTCCTGAAGGGAGGAACCGCCAGGAGCCAGTCGTCTAGATAGGGTAATCACAGACCCCTGGCGCCATAGATGGGCTGCCACCACTGCGATGCATTTGGTGAAGACCACTGGGGCGATGACAGGCCGAGCGGCATAGCTCTGAACTTCGTCAGGGTCCCTTCAGCCCTGAGCGGGAGGAACCGCTGATGGGACGTCTGGATTGGGACGTGGTAGAATCGTCCCTGAAGATCCAGTGTACAGAACCACGTTTCGCTCCAGGGATGGTATGATCTGGTTCAGAGTTATCATCCGGAAGGTGCGAGACCTGAGATACCGATTCAGGTCGTGGAGATCTAGAATGGGGCGCCAACCCCCTGTCCGCTTGGGCACCAGGAAGTACCTGGAGACGAAGCCTGGGTCTGAAGGAGGATCTGGCACTGGAGCTACCACCTCCTTGAGGAGGAGCTCTGCAATGTCGTCCCGAAGGGCCGACTGAGCGCCAACTGAGATCCTTTCCTCCCGTGGGGCACGGGCCCGGCTGGGGGGGTACTGCTCAAACTCTAGAGGTAGTCCCTGCCCGACCACTTCCAGAACCCACCTGTCGGTGATGCGGACCAGGCGGAAAGAAAGTGGGGGAGCCGGCCCCCCACGGGAGGACCCAGAACAGGCGTGACGGGTGCAGGGGAGGCCACCCCCCGACCCGTCACTGTGCAGACTTGAGGAGGAGAAGGCACCTGGACCAGCACCTCGGCCTCCTTTGCGGGGCTGTTGGGGACCTTGCTTGGGCCTAGGGCGCCAAGTTTGAGCCTGCTATTGCTGACCTCCCTGGAAGGAGGGCTGTCTGACCGCAGGGGAAGAATGACAAAAGGACTTCTTCTTGCGCTTTTGCTGGTTCTTGCCTGAAGAACCTTTAGCAGAGGTGGCATCTAAGGTGGCATTAGACTGCTCAATGCGCTGTAGATGAACTGCCAGTCCCGGACCGAAGAGGTCGGTGCCAAGGAAGAGCACGTCAGCTAGCTTGTGCTGAGTATCCGCGGGAAAGCAGGATAACCTCAGCCAAGCCCTGCGGCGAGAGGCTACCGTGGCAGCTAGTGAGCAGGCACAGGAATCACCAATGTCCAGAGCCGTCTGGAGCTGTTGTTTAGCAACAGCATGGCCTGTCCTGGACCTGCTTGACCGTGGTCTGCATGTCTGCTGGGAGATGAGGGAGGACTTCATCAAGCGACCCCAAAAGGGCGTGAGAGAAGTGTGCCATGATCACTGCTGAGCTAGCCTGACGAAGGCCCAGGGATGATGCCGCGTAAACCTTCCAGGCCGAGTGGTCTATATTTTTGGACTCCTTGTCCAGAGGGCGGTCAGTATCCGTAGAGCTGCCCGTTTGCCTAAACACTGAGGCAGTCACAAGGCTTTCTGCCAAAGGGATGCTCAGTGAAGCCTGCCAAAGACCCCATGGGCACCGCATACTTGAGGGCCATGCGGGCAGAGGGAGCCGGGCAAGAAGCCAGACACTGCCAAAGTTCCAGAGCCGGGCCAACTATGGCTCTGGCCACTGGGAAGGCCTCCGTCAGGGTATCCACCCTCTTGAGAATATCCGTGAGAGGATATTCCGCCTTCTTCTGAATGGGCTGCAGAGACATACCTTCTTCCATGCCTGACACTGACAGCTCATCATGTGAGTGAAGGCCGGTAGTATCCGAATCCAAGAAGTCCGAATACAAGGGTCTCCCACCTAAGTCCCCCTCGATGTGCCTAGGGCGATCAGGAGTGACCGTACTGGACAACCTATGGGGCAGGCCCGTAGTTGGTCGGTCCTCCTTAGAGGGAGCCCTTCCCTGAGGCTGTTTTGGTGGTAGTTCCACCAAAATTGGTGGGGAGCCCGTAACGGGCCGAGCCAAAATGCGCACCGGCTACACCGGAGGGAGAACCGGAGTCCTCGGAACCAAGGGAGTCTGTGTCGGCCGAAGAGGCTGGGGCCAAGTAATGGCCGCTACTGCCGGAGCAGCCGGCTTTTGACCTCTTAAAAGAAGTTGCTGCCACATGAGGTCCTCATAACGTTGATGGAGCTTCCGTCTAAGTCTCTCCTCATCCGAGGAGGATGAGGAACGGTGGCGGCGCCTCTTCTGGGAGTGTTTGTGACCCTTTCTCGGTTTACTGACCGATGGGGTCCTACTCCTCGATTGAGACCGACGGCGTCCGCTCTGTCGGTCGGGAGAAGCCGGATTTGGTGAGAACCGGGGTTCCAGCTCTTGTCCCTCGATCGGGATGCCCGAAGGCCGGGTTTCCTCGTCGGGGAAGGAGAGAATGGGAGTCCTCTCCAGGGAGTCGTCGACAGGCGTCGGCGACAAGGGCTCCATCGGGTCGAAAGAAATCTCGGCCGGTTCTGCCGTATCCTCGGCTTCGGTGCCCTGGCCTGACGTTAGGTCCGAAAAGCCGACAGCCGAGGAGGCGATCTCAACCGTGATCAAGACCCCTTGCTCCTTAGAGTCGGACCGCTCTCGGTCCCAGAAGCGTCTTCTTCGGGTAGAAGAAGATGGTTTAGGATCCTTATCCTTCTTCTTGGGTCGGGAGGAGTGCGAGCCCGAAGGCGCCTCACCCTTAGTAGGGAGAGACTGGCACAACTCCCGGAAGGATCCCGTGAAGGTGGAGCCCAAGTTGAGCGGCACGAAGAAGCTTCGGTTGGCCGAAGCTTGGGCAGCTTCCTCTTGGAAAGCCGCCATCTGCTCAAGCTGCTCGGCGGATCCCGCAGCCGCAAGCTGCCCACCTGGCCTCCTTCGATTTCACCAGTGGATTGCGGCTCCAGTCTCCCCAACAAGGCGCAGCTTGCGGTCCTCCAGAGCGGTGGGATGGAGGGCCGAACAGATAGTGCAAACAGTATCATGCATGGCGCGAGGCAGTATATGCCGCGAGAGGTGGGGATCGGTCACGAGACATTTTTTGTCCACAAGGACACCGGCGAAACCCGGGGGACAACTTGTCCTCCATATCCGAAGCGTTCGGATCTGAATCGTACACTCTTACAAGTTTTAAGGCGAGTAAGTGCAGCGAAAACCGTCGATTTCACTCCAGGGCCTCTGTCACTGTAAAGTAGCACGAGGGAACCTGTATCTTCCAGCGGAAAGGAAGATCTGGCATCATGGGGCGGAGCCGAGGTATTTACCACCCGAGTGGGTGGGAGGAGCCAGCTTGAAGACTTCCGGCAAGATTTAAAGGGGAAAGGGACAATGCCAGACTGTGTGGATGAACAACATATCCACGCTCCCAGAACTGGGTAGTTTTGCGTCGGATGGGGAGGCAAACAGACAGAGATCTTGGCGGCCCCATCAATCGAAGATGTCTTTGACTACTGACTGCCTCAGTTCCCACTAGTGTGCCCTGCCTGAGTGTGGCTGAGTGTGTCTGCCAGGACATTCTGAACGCCTGGGACATGCACTGCCGTAAGCTGCAGGCTGTTCTGTACTGCCCAATGCCACAGTCGCATTGCTTCTCTGCGCAGTGGATACGAACACGTGCCTCCCTGTTGGTTCAGGTAGCAGACCACACACATGTTGTCCGTCTCTACCAGTAGGGGCCCAGGGAGGAGTAGGTGCTGAAAAGCCTGAAGGATGTATAGTACAGCCCACATCTCTTGCATACTGATGTGCAGAGATAGCTCCTGCTGAGACCAGGATCCCTGTGTTCTGTGGTCGCTCAGATGGGCGCTCCATCCATGACCGCAAGCATCCGCTGTCAGGGACTTAGCCAGTGGGAACATCTGAAAAGGCACTCCTCTGGTGAGACTGGACAGATCCTGCCACCACAGGAGGCCCCGATGCATGGGGCTGGACACCAGAATCCTGTGATCCAGGTCGTCTGATTTCTGGTCCCACTGGACCCAAATGGTCCACTACATAATCCGCATGTGGAGCCTGGTTGGGGGGGCAGTAAGAATAGCTGCTGTAATCAGGCCCAGGAGACTCAAGACTGAACGGGCCATGGTCCATTGGCTGGTTGTCACTTGGATGGCCTGCTGACATAAGATTCCCCCCGGTCCAAAAGGAGGAAAGCTTGACCCTGAGCAGTATCCAGCACCACCCCAATAAATTGGAGGCATTAAGGAACAAGGTGGGATTTGAAGTAATTCACCTCGATCCCCACTTGCCTGAACAGATTCACGGTAGTGATCAGGGAGGCCACCAGGCTGTCCCTTGGCCGGTGCTGACAGGAGCCAGTCATAGAATGCGAAGAACATATATTTCCTGGCAGCATGGCCGCCCGCCACCACCGCTGGGCACCGTAAAGTCTGGGTGCCGAGGAGAGGCCAAGGGAGCACTTTGAACTAGAAGTGTTCCCCCCGGAAGGTAAAGCATAGCAAGCAGCAGTGGGGGGGACTGGGATATACAGATATGCATCCTGCATATCCAGAGCACAAAGCCAATGTTCTGGTGCAGAAGAGGCAGCAGACCCGGTTGGGTCAGCATGCGGAAAGTACAGTTATGTAAGAACTTACCATAACAGTAGATCTTAGAGAGGAGCTCTTGCAGCAGGCTATTGCCATTAGGACGATGCTGCAGACACTACAACCCATCGGACACCTTCTAGCTAGCAATTTCCAGCGGGGACTGCCCCTAACGCTGGCCAATGGTATATCATGGGCGGTACGCAGCCTCCACCTCAGTTCATCCACCAGAGACCCGTTGGTAAGGCCAACAGGTGGAACGGGCAGAAGCTTGCGATGAATAAAATATGCAGAACAGCTCACCAGGAGGAAAAACGGAGAAAAAGCAGCGCCTGTTGCAAGAGCTCCTCTCGAAGATCTACTGTTACGGTAAGTTCTTAAGTAACTGTACTATCTTACTTTGAGTGGGAGCTCATGCAGCAGGCTATTACCATTAGAACTGAATCCCAAGCAGTCCCAAAAGAAGGAAACAGGCAAATCCGGGAGGTGGCTGCAAAACACTAGTGCTAGAAAGCCATCTAAGATAGAAGGCCTTGAAGGACCGCTAGGCCAAAGCCTGCCCTTCTCCTAGAAGCGTTGTCCAGGTTGTACTGCTTAATGAAAGTATGCACTAAGCTACAGGTAGCCACTGTACAGAGATCGCCAATGGAGACATTACACAAGGATGTGAAGGAAGTAGCCACTCCCTTGGTAGAATAACCCCTAACCAAGCCCGGTAGGGGTTTGTTGTACTTGTTGTAACAGAAGACAATACAGTTGTGGAGCTCAGGGATTTGGCTTCATTGGGGACTGGGGGTCCACCTGGAGTGATGCAAGCCTATACTGGCATGATGGGCTGCATCTGCCCGGAAGGGGAACCAGGATCCTAGGTGATAGGTTTAAATGCTTCATTGGCAAGCTTTTAAACTGGCCAAGGGGAGGCACTGGAAAGGAGCAGGAAAATCCTAGCCCCCAAATAATCACGGTAGTAAGTGCGGCAAACACCAACATAGAGGTGTCAATAGGAGACGGCAGGGGTAAATGGAGAAAGTGACAAAGGCAAGAAGAACAGGGATGGGGCAAAGGGAGTAAGGCCATCAGGAAATGGAGGTAATAGTACCAATGCCCGTAGTCTGGGCAACAAGCTCCTGAGCTGATGGCCTTAATGGAAGAGGGATGCCTGGATATCGTAGAAGTCACAGAAACATGGTACACAGAGAACCATGACTGGGATGTTAACATACCCAGGGTACATAACCTACAGGAGAGACAGGCAGGGGAGAAGAGGGGGAGGAGTAGCTCTCTATGTAAAGGAAGGGATAAAAGCAACTGAACGAAAGAGTAAACAGGGAGGAGAGGAGGCACTGTGGGTCACCTTGGAGACTGGAAAGGGCACCACAATCCGCACAGGGGTTGTGTACAGACCCCCATGTCAGGGGGAAGAAATGGACAAGGATATGATAAAAGGCATTCTTAGAATGGCAGAGAAGAAAAAATTACTCACCTTAGTAATGTTGTTTCTTCTAATGGAGTCTTGCTATATTATAGACATTAGCAGTTTGATCCAGCTCTAGAACTGCCCCGGAGTGAAATGGTTAAAACCATTCCAAAATAGAATTTTGGCACGAGAGCAGCTCTATCTGTGTCATTTCAAACTTGAACTGTCAGATCTTTACGAGCCAAACTCACTAAGGTCTGTGTGGAAGCTGTAACCTACACTAGCCAAATGGCTACCTAAATAATAACAACCATTGATGGTCCCAACACCCAAGACTCAAGTCAGGGGACCAGAAATACTAACACCATTCTAATAATATGAAAATGGAACATAAGTATAATAAAACACACACACACGTACACATACACACCCCCAAAGTCCCAAAGGGGACAAAATGCTAACAGGACATAAGTAGTGCCCACAGTAAGTTGCCCGCACCCCACCAAGTAGAGGTTCTGAGAGGGGCAGGTTGGGGGGGAGGTCTATAATATAGCAAGACTCCATTAGAAGAAACAACATTACTAAGGTGAGTAATTTTTTCTTCAAACAACATGAAGTCTTGCTATATTATAGACATTAGCAGAATACACAGCAGTACCTCCATGGAGGAGGGCAGAACCTACTTAGGAATAGGCTCTGAAGAACAGCTGTGCCAAACCGAGCATCTCTCTGGCCTGGACATCCAGGGAGTAATGCTTGGTAAAAGTGTGTATCGTTTTCCAAGTAGCAGCCTGGCAAATCTCTAATAAAGGGATATCTCTGGCAGCAGCTAGAGACGCAACTGTACCCCTGGTAGAATGAGCCCTCAAACCCGGGGGGCTCTGCCCACTTTCTGATAACAAAATTGGATACAAGAGACAATCCACCTGGCTAGTGATCTCTTAGTGGCAGGTTTGCCTTTCCCAACTCCACCATAGGTAAGGAAAAGTTGGAGGGATTCGAACCTGTGACCTTTGGTACGCTCTATATAATAACTAAGAGCTCTCTTAACATCCAGGCTGTGCAACCTCCTCTCACCCGAAGAGGAGTGATCAGTGAAAAATACTGGAAGGGAGATAGATTGATTAAGATGGAAATCTGAAACCACCTTAGGCAAAAACTTCCTACTAGTCCTAAGGACTACCTTATCCCTGTGGAAAGAAATAAAGTCAGTCTCCACTGACAAGGCTTGCAATTCACTTATGCATCTGACAGAAGTGATAGCCACTAGAAAAACAGTTTTCCAAGTTAGGTACTTCAGCTCTGCAGAAGACAGAGGTTCAAAAGGGGGTTGCATTAACTGGCCAATGCAAACATTAAGGTCCCAAGCAGGGGCCGGTTCCCGAAAGGGTGGATTAGTATGGAGTAATCCCTTAAAAAACTTGGAAAACACAGGATGAGAGGAAAGAGGGGATGAGCTTAATATTTATACCCTTGAGGAAAGAAGGGAGAGGGGGGACATGATAGAAACTTTTGTACCTCAGTGGAATCAACAAAGTCCAAGAGGGTAGCATCTTTCAGAAAAAGAGACTTGCAAGAACAAGGGGACACAATTTAAAGATAGAAGGAGGCGGTTCAGGGCAATGTGAGGAAGTATTATTTCACAGAGAGGGTAGTGGATGCATGGAACAGCCTTCCTGAAGAGGTTGTGGGGTCTAAAACTGTGGGAGAATTCAAGAATGCATGGGACAGACATAAGGCAATTCTTGTGGGGGGTAGGAAGAAACAGGCTGTTGGTTAACTAGGATCTGCGGTCTATCCTGTAGGTAGGGAAATGGGCAGACTAGATGGGCCTAGCAGTCCTTATCTGCCGTCAAAGTCTATCTTTCTATGTTTCAGTTAACCAGCCTCTTCGATAATGTCTGCTTAGACACTGGAGCACCTTGACAGCGAGGCGCAAAAGCCACAAACAACTGCTCCGTCTTTCAGTATGGAGCGGTGCGTTTAAGATAATACCGTAGTGCCCTGTGGACATCCAAAGTATGCAGGAGCACTTCCTCTCTATTCAAGTGATATGGATATATGGAAAGTATACTGGGAGACTGGTGTCCCAATTCAGCATAAGTTCGTACACCACCTTGGGCAAAAACTTAGGATTGGTTCACAAGGACACCCTGTCTCTGTGAAAAATTAAGTAGAGCTCCTTACATATCAGGGCCTGAAGTTCAGAAACTCTCCAGGCAGAAGTAACAGCAACTAAAAATAACACTTTCTAGGAAAGGAAGTGAAGTTCGCATTCCGCAGCAGGCGGTACTGGATCTCTGATGGGAGGCTTAATATGCAGTATGCCCCTCAAAAACGTACGGGACAAGTCCAGTTGGGCAAGGGTTTTTCCCTCCATAGGCACGTGGTAAGCAAAGATTGCTGACAGATGTACCTCTATGCTGGAGGTTAAGCTGGAGTAGCTCAAGCCTAGATTTAGAAAGGTGAGGAGATACTCTAAGATCTAGTTCACTGGATAGGTGAGCGGGTCCAAGTGACGGGGTGAAGCCCACCGACAAAATCTTTTCCAATTCAAGACATAAGTGGATCTAGCTGAGGGCTTTCTCGCTGCTACGAGAATGCCCGCCACCTCCTGGGAAACCCCAAACCTGGATCTGACTAAGTCTGCAGGAGCCAGGCATGAAGATGCAGGCATCTGAGGTCCAGATGGACCAGTGTTTGCTGATCCTGCTACAGCAAGTGCGAGCTCAGCAGCAGCTGTATTGGAGGCTCCACTGCCAGCTGCTGGAGTAGTAGGAACTGAATCTGCCAAGGCGAAAATGGAGCGACGAGGATCATTTCTGCTCCCTCAGCCTGTAGCCTCAGAAGAACCCTGTGAAAAATGGGAAACGTGAGGAGGCATACAGCAATCTCCCTGTCCAACAGAGGGACAAAGCGTCTGGCCAGAAAACACCAGGCGCGGGCTCTAGTGAGCAGAAACTGGGCAGTTTGGCATTGAGTGGAGATGAAAAGAGGTCCAACTCTGGGAGGCCCCACCTGTCAAATAGGTGATCTGCTACCGACTGGAGGAGCTCCCACTTGTGAGTCTTGGACTGAGACCAGCTTAGGCTGTTGGCCAAGAAGTTTTGGACAACTGGAACAAGAACAGTGGTAAAGTCTAGGCAGCATTCCAGTGACCAATACCAGACTCTGATTGCCTCCCTGCATAGAGAGTAAGAATGTGTGCCCCCTTGCTTGTTGACATAAAACACTACCGACGTGTTGTCCATCTGGATGAGAAGAGGGCCTGGCAAAAGGTCCGTCTGAAATGCTCGCAAGGCATTCAGGACCGCTTGCATCTATAGAATATTGATATTTATTTAGTGATTGAATTTTAGATATGGAACAGTGGCTCATCTGGAGACCATGTTCCCTGGGTCTGTGTCTCCCAGATGAGCGCCCCAACTGAGACCTGATGCGTCTGTTAGAATTCGTGTCGGGGGCTCCTGCCGAAAGGGAACCCCTCCTGCTAAGTCAGAGGGGTCTAACCACCAGGAAAGAGTCCTTCGCACCAGGTCGGAGACCCTGACCGGCTGGTCCAGGTCGTCTTGACCTTTGGTCCCACTGCACCCTGAGTATCCATTACAAGACTCTCATGTGGAGACAGGCCAAAGGAACTGTGAGGATGGCCGCAGCCATGTGCCCCAGAAGTCTGAGGAAGGTCCTAGCTGGGACCTGTGGAGCCATGGATACCGTTTGGGCTATGCCCCTTAGATGATCCCGCCTGTCCTGTGGGAGAAAGGCCGTGCCCTGAACTGCACTGAGGACTGCTCTGATAAGAAGGAGTCACTGGCTAGGCCATGGGGACGACTTTGGAAGATTCAGGGTGATCCTCAGCTCTCAGCAGAGAGTAAAGGTGTCTCCAAAAGTGCAAAGTAGCTGAGCCCTGCCGGTATCTGCCAGGAGCCAGTCATCTAGGTAAGGGAAGATGTAATTGCCCTGGCGTCTGAAAGTCACAGCCACCACCAACAGGCACTTGGTGAAGACTAGAGGAGTGGAGAAGAGGACGAACGATAAGGCTCGAAACTGATAATGTCTCCACTGGAAGTGGAACCTCAGGAACTTACGATGGGAAGGGAAGACCCTTATGTGCAGGTAGGCATCCAGCATATCCAGGGAGCAGAGCAAGTCCCCTTTTGCAAGAGGGGAATGAGGCCTGGCAGAGTGACCATTCTATTTTAATTAATTTTGTTGACTCGGTAAGCCCACTGGGCCCAGAAGTCCCTTTTTCAGAGGCGACCAGGGGAGGGGGGATACAGATGGTAAGCAACTGAAATTGAACCAGATTAAGCGGTTGGTGGTATTTTTAGAGAATGGGAGAAATTTGGCAAGGACACCGGGGCAATTCCCCTACTCGTTTTCGTTAAGTGCCATGGGATCTTTAGCATCCATCTGAACTACCACCAATCCAGGCAAATGGGACCTCAGTTTAACGTCTTATCCGAAAGACAGCACCTCAGAAGTATGCTAGTGACAAAATGGCTGTTTTGGTTTGGTGTTACAGCGGCACATAGACTGGACAGAGCACAGTACCTTGCCACTGTCCTGAAGCTCAGTAATTATGTCCTTGATGCCAGTTCCAAAAAGGACTCGTCCTCTGAAACTGGCATCCTGGATAGCCGACTGGACGTCTTGAGCCAATCCAGATACCTGCAGCCAGGAGTACCCGCGCATGCTAACAGCCATGGTGGTACTCAAGGTAGAGGCGTGCACCGCATCATATGTCACTCTGAGGGAATGACGGCAGGAGATTTCAGCTGTCCTGACCGTCTGGTAAATTTTGGTTTTAGCCTCGGAATCAGGCAAGGCCTCGAATTCCGACTTTAACTGTCCCAGAATAGATTTCTGGTATACAATCATGTGTGCCAGGTAGTTCAAAGCTCGGAGGGCCAGAGTGGAGTAGGAGTAAACCTTGCGTCCAAACTGGTCTATATGCCATGACTCCTTGCCTGGAGAAGAGGTGCTCATGTGTTTAGGTTTAGCCGTACGGTCATGGGCCGCATAAATGACCACTGAGTCCACTTTAGGGTGAGAACTAAAGTGGTCGTTACCCTCGGGGGCTCGATACAGTCTATCAGCCTTCTTGGCGACTGCTGCCATCGACGAAGACTGTTGCCAAACCGTGGAGGCCAGGTAGTCATGTGGTCCGATCCACAGAGGAATGAGCAGAGGAGACAGTTCTGGAATATCCAAGTGTTCCGCCAACCTCTTGCGTTGGGGATCCTGATCCTCCATTTTCCACCCGTTTGCCTCCTGTATCTTCTGGAGGATCTCTGTGAAAGAGGGGTTCTCCGGAAGGGATTTGGAAAAGTCTTTGGGTTTTGGATCCTCCGGAGAGGGGGTCTGAAATCACGAGGCAGAGGAGTCGGCGGTGTAAGAGTCCGATTCTGACGACAGGCTTCTGTCCGGAGACAGAGCCTGTGGAAGCTGAAGCTCCTGCAGAGAGACCACAAGGCCCCTGCCAATACCGGCTACCATGGCAGAATGCAAGGTCTGTTCCGAGGTAGAGGGGCGAGACTCTACTGGGGAAAGGGATCTTCGGTGTAGGGTCCAAGCGATTTGGAGTGAACGCTGTGGCCAGTTGCCGCCGGTCTAGTTCCAAGACCAACTGTGTCTTGGTTATTGACCACCAAGACTGTGATGCCTCCCTAATATCCACCTGAGGCTGAGGTGGTGGATGCGGTGGAAAAGGAGGAGGCTGCCAGACGGGAGGGTAGCCTTGGAAGGTAAACCCCAGCGTTGTATAGCCCGGTGTTGGGTAATGGTAGCCCGGCATCCCGTAGGGCAAATAGCCCAGCATTGGATACCCCGACGTGGGGTACCCTGGCGGCAGACACCCTGGTGAAGGGTAGTGAGGCACAGGGAAGCCTGGCATTGGAAGGCTGGTGAAGGACCTGACGGCGGAGCCGAAGGACCTGCTGGAGGCCCTGACGGCGGGTAACCCGGCGTAGGACCTGACGGAGGAGCCAAAGGTCCTATTGGGGGCCCTGATGGCAGGTAGCCAGGCGTAGGCCCCAGAGAGGGGCCTGATGGACCCGACAGGGGCTTAGAAGAGCATGGCAACATCAGGTCTGGTGCCAGAACATCCGGAGGTTCCAGCGTCAGCCCCAAGGGGGCCCGAGGGTCCCACCGGAGTCTGTGGCAGGGGAACTGGCCCAGATTGGGGGGGGGGGGGGGGGGCATGCGGTACAGGAGACAGTGACTCCCGAAGGAGGTCCAGCGTTGGCTGTTCTAGCTCTGGCACCAGGTTTGTGTCAGCCAGACGCTCCTCTGACTAAGGTTCGGAATAAGCAGGAAAGCCAGGAGTTACCACCAGGAGAGGTAGCAAAGGAGGATCCCGAGAGGGAGAACCCTCTAGGAAGGGCTACAGCCGAAGCAACAGCATTCGCTTATCCAGAGGATCAGTGTCAAGCCTGTTATCGGGGCCCGACGGAAGCACCGTGGCTGGGCAGACGCCACAGGAGCTGGTATGCAACTTACCAGCCGAGGTCGGGCAGTCGTCAGAGGGGCTGATAACTGACTTATCAGCTGTGCCACCAGAATTAGGCCCCGGGATTTTGAGGGCGCTAAGGGTGGCGGAGCTCGAAAGGATCGGAGGCACCCGCCTGAACCAGCTCAGACGGGGGCCAAGGGCTCCTCCCCGGCAGACTTAGTCGGAGGAGCGGTACCTGCAGGGGCCGCAGGCGGGAAGGAGACCAATCGCGATGCCAATGCTTCTCCTTCTCCTTTTTCTTCTCATGGGAGTCCGAAGAACCCCATGGAGAAGAGGACTATCCCCGTAGCTTCTTCTCCATAGAAGTCATCCTAAGTTTAAGAACAAGGGCTTCCAGTGCCTGTTGGCGGCATTTCCGTGTGGCCTGGTTGAAATTCTGGCAGGCCTCACAGTTCTCGGTCTTGTGCTCTGATCCCAGATAGAAGTGGCAGAGGGAATGGCCATCCTTGTGAAGGAGCTGAGTGCCGCAGGAATCACACTTGTTTTTATGTGACTAGGAAGGCATCAGAGAAGACATGCACGAAAAAAGGTATACTTTTCAAAGATTTATAGAAAGAAATCAAAGTGATGAAACACTCATCCAAAAATGGCGGTCGACTGAAGCAGTATTCTGCGTGAGGTCCGACGTGCACAGGTCGACAGCAGGAAACAACTGGAGGGTGGGCATAGGAACCACACTGACATCTGTCACGACACCGGGTGGGCGGTCCCCGGCCAGACACTGCTAGCTAAAGTCTTTCTTGTGGTCCTAGTGCCTAACAGCTGTAGTCTTAATGGTTAGTACCTACTGCAAGAACCCTCTCGAAGTAAGATCATTCAAGTCCTTCTATACCCATCCGGTTACAATCACAATGCACAGCATTGCACAAAATGTCCAGGTCTCTACAATCCAAAAAAAAAAAAAAAAACAAGCAAAATACAGGTTACTCACCTGTCACCATAGTTGTTCTATGAGTAATCAGTTCACATCAACACTCTGGCAGTTGCCAAGTGCAGCTCAGTTCACTGGACTTCTCCAAGCTAGGCTCTTCTACCACCAGTGATATCGTCCTCCAGCTGAACTCAGCACCCCAAAAAAAAAAACCTCAGTTCTGTGCATGCTGGAAGCTAGAATCCATATGTCACTTGCCAGGGTAGATCGGGTGGGTTGTGTAGATGCAAAACAAATACCCATAGTACAGTACAGTTACTTAAGAACTTACCGTAAAGTACAGTTACGTAAGAACTTACCGTAACAGTAGATCTTCGAGAACAGCTCTTGCAGCAGGTTACACCATTAGGACTGAAGCCAGCAGGCGTCAGGACCCGACGGAAAAATTCTAGCTAGCTATCTTCAGCGGAGACCGCCCCCGACGTCGGTCCCGCCTCCGACATCAGGCGTGGTACAAAAGGGGGCGGTCCCGCCAGATTCCCCAGTTCTCCCGCCGGAGACTTCCGGCCGCAGGCTGACATCGAAATGGGAGACTGAGAATTCGCCGTCAGAAGACAGAAAGGTATAAATCCCTGCTCAGAAAGACTGAGCCATGCCTCCTCCAAGGGGGAAGGTGGGCGGGAAGGTACCTGCTGCAAGAGCTGTTCTCGAAGATCTACTGTTACGGTAAGTTCTTACGTAACTGTACTATCTTACTTCGAGACACAGCTCTTGCAGCAGGTTACACCATTAGGACTGATTCCCAAGCAGTAACGCTCAGGCTGCGGTGAACATCCAGGGTGTGAAGCAGAGCCTCTCCTCTATTCGAGTAACTTGGGAAGTAGACCGGAAGGTCAATATCCTGGTTCAGAGTGAGTGAAGAGACCACCTTAGGCAAAAATTTAGGGTTCGTCCTCAGGGATACTCTGTCCCGGTGGAAAACTAAATAAGGCTCTTTGCACATAAGAGCGTGAAGTTCAGATATTCTTCTCGCCGAAGTAATAGCAACTAAAAACAACGTTTTCCACGACAGAAAACATAGCTCGCAATCCGCGGCAGGTTCAAAGGGGGGGAGCATGAGCTGTTCCAGGACAAAGAGCAGAACCCATGGAGGCACAGGGTCCCTAATAGGAGGCCTAAGGTGTAACACTCCCCTAAGAAATTCCCGAGAGGCGTCCAACTGAGCCACTGTACGATGTCCCACGGGAGGTGATAGGCCGAAATGGCACAGAGGTGCACCTTAATAGAGCAGTAGGCTAGACCCGAATGAAAGAGGGAGAGCAGATAATCCAAAATTACTCCCACAGGACAACCTAAAGGGGAAAAATCGCGTGCTCGCGACCATAAACAAAAACGGCGCCATTTCATTGCGTACGTCGCATGCGTTGCCGGCTTTCTGGCTGCAGAAAGGACCTCTGCAACCTCTTGTGAGACCCGTGGCCATAAGATGGCTATGTCTCTAGGAGCCAAGCATGCAGGTTCAATGAACGTAAGTCCGGATGGACAAGTGAACCTTTCTCCTGAGATAGGAGGTGGGAGCTGAGCGGCAACGGGAGCGGGGGTTCCCGAGATAGTTGCACCAACAAAGGGAACCAGATCTGTCTGGGCCAGAACGGGCCACCAGGATCATGAGCGTGCTCCTCGCGAGTTTGAGAAGAACTCTCTGGATCAACGGGAAGGGAGGAAAGCGTAGAGGAATCTGTGCCCAGGAGAGGGATAGCGGCCTCGCCAGAAAACACCAGGCCCTGGATCTAGCGAGCAAAAATTGGGCAGTTTTGCGTTGGATGGGGATGCGAACAAGTCTAGTTCTGGAATTCCCCATCAAAGAAACAGATCCTCTGCTACCTCTTGAAGAAGTTCCCACTCGTGGACTCTGGCCTGGGATCGACTCAGGCCGTCTGCAATCGTGTTGTCCACCCCGGGAACGTGCACAGTGATCAGATTTGCGCTGTGTCCGATTACCCAATCCCACACCCTCATGGCTTACCTGCAAAGGGGGTAAGAGTGTGCGCCGCCTTGTTTGTTGAGGTAATACATCACCGACGTGTTGTCTGTCTGAAGCACAAGAGTACACGGTGGGATTATTGACTGAAAGGCCTGCAGGGCATAGAGAACCGCTCTCATCTCTAGGACATTGATATGAAGATGAGCTTCCATCGGGGTACACGTACCCTGGGACTTTACCCCGTCCAGGTGTGCCCCCCACCCAAGACCTGAGGCGTCCGTGGTGAGGGTTACCTCCGGGGACGGCGCTACGAATGGGATGCCCGTGGAGAACGACCCTGGGACTAGCCACCACTGCCAGTCTCGAATCACGGAATTCGTGATTCTGACCGGATGCTGCAAGTGGTCTTGCCTTTGGTCCCATTGCACTTTGAGCATCCACTGAGTTACCCGCATGTGGAGCCTTGCGAAAATGACAGTAGGAATGGCCGCAGCCATGTGTCCGAGCAAGCAAAGGACCGACCTGGCAGGTACGATCTAGTTCGAAGATAAATCCCTTATGAGGGATCTGATGCGCTCCGCTCTGTCGTCCGGAAGAAAAGCTCTTCCCTGAACAGTGTCCAGTACTGCGCCTATAAACTGCAGTTTCTGCGATGGTACCAGGAGAGACTTCTCGTAATTTATGAGGATGCCCAGAGACCGGAACAGGTCCTGGGTGCTCTGAACCGCATGTAGCAATGCCTCTCTGGAGGCGGCCATGAGAAGCCAGTCGTCCAGGTACGGGAACACATAATGGCCCTGTCTCCTCAGAGACGCTGCCACGACTGCCATGCACTTGGTAAAGACCCTTGGTGCGGATGACAGTCCGAACGGAAGGGCTCGGAACTGAAAGTGGTGGTGGTCGAGAAACTCGAAGCGCAGGAACCTCATGTGCGCCTGAGCCATAGGGATATGCAGGTATGCATCCTGCATGTCTAGAGACGCTAAAAAGGCGTCCTGTTTCAGCATGGGAATAAGACCCGGAAGAGTCACCATGCAGAATCTCTTTTAGGCGACGCGTTGAGGTCGCTGAGGTCCAGAATCGGACGGAGGTCCCCTGTTTTCTTTGGAACCAGGAAGAAGTGGGAATAATATCCTTGTCCTCTCTGGTTCTCCGGGACATACTCTATCGCTCCCTTTCGCAGGAGCACGAGTACTTCTTGCCAGATCAAAGCTTTGTGCTGACCCGGATACCGGGAGAGCAAAGGAGGCCTCGAGGGTGGCTTTTCTGTGAATTCTATAAAGTGGCCTAGACTGACCAACTGAAGAACCCACCTGTCGGTGGTTATAGCCTGCCATCCCGGCAGGAAGTTCGCAATGCGACCCCCGACCATGATTTCCCATTGATCCTGAGGGGCAGGGGCCGGAAAGGAGTCAGGCTGTGGCGGCAGATGGGCCCGCTGGCTGGGCCGGCTTAGAAGAACGCTGACATCGGCTGGCGGGCTGCTTCCCCTGGGCTCTACGGAAGCCAGAGCCCCTCTGATGTGCAGCGGAGCGGGGCTGCTGCCTCTGCGTCCGCCCCCGAAAACGGCTTTGGTTCCTACGAAAGGAACCAAGCTTGGGTCGGTACATGGCCTGAACCGACCTTACCGCCTTCCCGGCCTCTTGAAGTCTGGTAATGATCTTCTCTGAAGGATTACCAAACAAGACTTCTCCCTCAAAAGGAGCGTCCATAATATTCTTCTGGATGTCAGGGTAAAACCAGAGACGCGTAACCAGGAGTGTCTCCGGAGGCATACACCAGAAGCTGCTGCTCGGGCCGATGAGTCCGCGGAGTCGTACGCGGCTCGTAGCACTTGGGTCCCCACGTCTGAACCCGTACGGAGGAGCTGAAGCATCTCCTCCTTCTGCTCACCTTCAGGCAATTTTTCAGCCGTTTCCAGACCCTGTTCCCACAAAGCGTTCTGGAACTGAACCATGTGGGTTAAATAGTTCAAGGATCTGATGGCGCAGGTAGCGGAGGCATACGTGCGCCTACCAATGTCCAACTGCTTGGACTCTGGGTCCGGTGGCAGGGTGCTCAAATGTTGCGGCCTCTGTGACCGGTCATGTGAGGCTGTGATGATCAGAGAATCGGCCTGAGGCTGCTGCGTCAAGTACTGGTCTTCCTTAGGACCCTTGTACAAACGATCAGCTTTTTTCGGCATCGCCGGGCGAAGTGTGGACGCTTCCACGCTGCCTTGGTGACGTCCACAAAAGTGTCCACCAAGGGTGGTACCACCACAGGCTTGGGGTCCTTCTGCCGAAGATATTTGGTGAGGCGTACCCTTTCGGGGTCTAGGTCTTCTGCATCCCATCCCATGTTCTCTTGTATATGTCTCATAATATCAAGGAACGAAGGATCATCCGGAGGAGATTTAGGCATCTCACGTGGGTCCGGAGAAGGGATGGAGAGTGGAGATGGGGATCTAGAGGCAGAGTAGTCTGATCCGTGTCCTCCGTCGAAGGCGAACGTCAGTGTCTCCTGGATCTCTTGGGGCTGGGTGATCCAGAAGAAGATTTCGACGGAGGTCTCCGTTTTTCTGGTCTCCCCCTGGGAGGGGATCTAGGCTCCCGGGGAGAAGGTAAACGGCCTGCCGACCCCGATGGCGAAGGGGGTGCAGGAACCGGAGGAGGAGGAGAAGGAACAGTGGGAACCATGTCCTTCTTTATGGTGTCCCACCAGGAGGTGAAAAGTTCCTTCACTTCCGCTGAAAGGAGGCCCGACGGCCCGGCGCGTGGGGTCGTCGAGTACAGCGCCGGCTCCGCAGGGCTCTGGTAACGGCGAGGGTTCCTGGGAGTTTCGACGAACCCGGGGTCGCCCGTCTGGTCCTCGGGCTGCATTAAGTCCTCCTCAGTTAAAGTCTCCTGACCGACGTCGGTTGGAGGCGTCAGGGCCCTCTTCTCAGGAGGAGCGGATATCAGTCCCCCTACCGGCGTCCGCTGAGGTGATGGTTTGTCCGGCGACGGTCGTCTGGCCGACGGCGGCTCTAGGGAGGTATGACGCGCGGCCGATGACGGTCGTGCCGGCGTCGGGTCCACAGGTCTCTTTAAGGGCGTGAGCTCCAGCGTCTTGCGAGGAGGCACAGAAGAAGACCTGACGTCGGGTACCAAAGGGCAGGAACCCGACTTGTGAAGATGATGGTGGCGCTCCCCGGACTTCGCCAAGGCCTTGGAGGAAGACGAGGACGGCCTGGCGGACTTGGCCTGAGAAGAAGGTTTCCTTACCGCAGCCGGGAGGTTGAGAGCTGGCCCTGGAGGGAGAGCGGTCGGACCTAGAACCGGAGCTGCGTGACTCTGAAGCCCTGAAGGGGGACCTGGAAGGGGCCTTCTCCCTTCGTTTCTCCACGTGCTTGTGGGATTTTTGAGAAGATGATTCCCCCTTGGAGGACATGGTCTTCAGCTTTTCCTCCAACAAAAAAGCCTGAAGGGCCTTCTGACGTCAGATCCGAGTACGACTGTTGAACCCCTGGCAGGACGAGCAGGCCCGGGTATCGTGGTCTGGGCCCAGGCACCTAACGCAGGCTGTGTGGGGGTCCTTGAAGGGGATCTGTTTCCCGCAAGCACACTTGGAGGAGTGACCAGAGGTCGGAGAGGACATCAGCAAAGGTCTTGCTTGAAGAAAATCGAATTTCTCGAAGAGAAGCACTAAACCACGCGTCGCACGCTAGACTGTAACCAAAGGGTAGAGACAAGCCAGTCGACGGCAGGAAAGAACTGGGGAATCTGGCGGGACCGCCCCCTTTTGTACCATGCCTGACGTCGGAGGCGGGACCGACGTCGGGGGCGGTCCCTGCTGAAGATAGCTAGCTAGAACATTTCCGTGGGGTCCTGACACCTGCCGGCTTCAGTCCTAATGGTGTAACCTGCTGCAAGAGCTGTCTCTCGAAGTAAGATCAGTAGATCTTCGAGAAGAGCTCTTGCAGCAGGCAATAACTATGAGGACTAAGCTGCCAGGCGCCAGGACCCCACAGAAGCCTTCTAGCTAGTAGTCTTCAGCAGGGGACCACCCCCAACGTCGGCCTGCACCTACCTCAGCCAATACTATAAAGGGGCGGTCCCCAGCCCCACCTCAGTTCTCCCGCCAGAGGCACGGAGTCTAGGATGGAAGAACAGGATAGGTTCGTGCCCACAAAGAGAAAAAATGGCAAAAAGAAACACCTAGGAAAAGGAGGAAGGGAAAGCAGCGCCTGCTGCAAAAGCTCTTCTCAAAGATCTACTGTTACGGTAAGTTCTTATATAACTGTACTATATTACTTCGAGTTGGAGCTCTTGCAGCAGGCAATAACCATAAGGACTGAAACAGTCGAAGGAAAAGGAAAGTACAGTTACGTAAGAACTTAGTAACAGTAGATCTTCAAGAACAGCTCTTGCAGCAGGTTACACCATTAGGACTGAAGCCGGCAGGCACCAGGACCCCACGGAAAAATTCTAGCTAGCAGTATCCAGCGGGGGAGCGCCCCCAACGTCGGCCCTTCCCCGACATCAGGCATCAGATAAAAGGAGGCGGTCCCCCAGCATCCCCAGTTCTCCCGCCAGAGACTCCCGGCCCAAAGGTGACATCTGAAGGGGAGACCGAGGATCCACTTCCAAAGGAAGGTTTGTAATAGGCGTCAAAAGACGCAGTAGCCTAAAAACTAGGTCAGAAGACTCAACCTCCAGAGGGGGAAGGTGGGAGGGAAACTACCTGCTGCAAGAGCTGTTCTCGAAGATCTACTGTTACGGTATGTTCTTACGTAACTGTACTATCTTACTTTGAGAAACAGCTCTTGCAGCAGGTTACACCATTAGGACTGATTCCCAAGCAGTAACGGAACAATTCTTATCGGGAGGAGGCTACGAGAGATGTCTCAGAGATCAGGACAAAAGTCCCTGAAGGACCGCCAAGCCGAAACCAACTCTGCGTCTGGAGGCAATATCCAAACTGTAGTGCCTGATAAAGGCGTGCACAGTGCTCCAGGTTGCTGCTGCACAGATGGCTGAAGTGGAGATGTTTTTAAGCGGAGCGAAGGAGGTAGCCACCCCCTCGTAGAAAGACCTTTTACCAGTCCCAGTAAGGTCTTGTTGCGCTTCTGGTAACAGAACATAATGCACTTTACCAGCCATCGAGACAGTGACTGTTTGTAAACAGGAGCACCGGGCATTCTTTGTGCGTAGGAAACAAAAGAGCTGGTCCAGCTAACAATGTGCCTTGGTTCTGGTCAGCTAACATCTGAGACACCTATGCACATCCAGAGTGTGCAAAAGGGCCTCCCCCCTGTTACAGTGATTTGAATAGTACACCGGCAGGTCTATATCCTGGTTGAGAGTGACAGCTGAGACCACCTTGGGAAGGAACTTAGGATTCGTTCTTAAGGACACCCTGTCCTTGTGAAAAACCAAATAAGGATCCTTGCACATAAGTGCATGAAGCTCAGAAATTCTTCTGGCAGAAGTAACGGCAACTAAAAGAAGCGTCTTCCAAGCAAGCAGATGCAGCTCGGAATCCACGGCTGGTTCAAAAAGCGGCAGCGTAAGCTGCTCTAGAACGAAAGGAAGATCCCAAGGTGGAACCGGGTCTTTGATGGGAGGTCTCAAGTGCAGGATGCCATGCAAAAAGGCTCGAGAAGCCTCTAGCTGAGCTAGAGATCGGTGACCTATTGGAGAATGGTACACCGAAATGGCGCATAGGTGCACCTTGATGGAGGAGTAGACAAGACCTGCCTCGTAGAGGGAGAGGAGGTAGTCCAAAACAGACCTCTCAGAACAATCCAATGGGGTCAATCCACGAGCTTGAGCCCAAATACAGAATCTGCGCCACTTCATTGCGTAAGTGGTGTGGGCGGAGGGTTTTCTGGCTTCTACCAAAACGTCCGCAACTTCCTGAGAGACCCCGTATCTCAAGACTGCTATGTCCTTAGGAGCCAGGGATGCAGGTTCAGAGACCCAAGATCCGGATGGATCAAGGAGCCAGCCTCCTGGGACAGAAGATAAGAGCTGAATGGCAGAGGCACCGGAGGTTCCTGAGCCAGCTGATGTAAGAGAGGGAACCAAATCTGCCTGAGTCTAAAGGCCGCTACCAGGATAAGGCACACCTGCTCTTGTCGGAGCTTTAACAGAACCCTCTGGATCAAAGGAAAGAATGGGAAAGGGTAGAGGAACCTGCCCGTCCAAGAGAGGGACAACGCGTCTTGCCAGAAAACACCAGGCCTTCGATCTAGCGAGCATAAATTGATCAGTTTTGCGTTGTATGGGGACGCAAAAAGGTCCAATTCTGGTGTCTCCCATCTGCGGAACAGGTCCTCTGTGACTTCCTGAAGCAGTTCCCATTCGTGGACTCTGGCCTGTGATTGGCTTAGACTGTCCGCGACAGTGTTGTCCACTCCGGGAACATGCACTGCAATGATATCTGTGCCATGTTGCAGTACCCACTGCCAAACCCACTTGAGCCTCCCTGCAAAGGGGGTAGGAATGAGTGCCTCCCTGTTTGTTGAGACAGTACATCACCGAAGTATTTTCTGTTTGCACCAGAATAGTACCCGGCGGAATCTCCGTCTGCAATGCCTGTAGGGTGTAAAGGATGGCTCTCATCTCTAGAATATTTATGTGAAGCTGGGACTCCAGAGACGACCAGGAGCCTTGAGTCCTGACCCCGCTGAGGTGAGCTCCCCATCCGGACCCCGAGGCGTCCATGGAGAGAGTCGCTGAAGGAGGCGGCGCAATGAAGGGGACTCCCGGCGAGAGGTGATCTGGGACAAGCCACCAATTCCAGTTGCGGGTGACAGCGTCCGTGATCCGGACTGGATGCTGCAGATGATCCTGCTTCTGGTCCCATTGTGCCCTCAACATCCATTGGGTGACCCACATATGGAGTTGAGCTAGGAGAACCGTTGCAATGGCAGCTGCCATGTGTCCAAGCAGGCAAAGGATGGACTGGGCCGGTACCTTCTTTTCCTTTATGTCTCCTATGAGGGATCTGATGTGTTCCGCCCCATCCTGAGGAAGGAAAGCCTTTCCCCGAGTGGTGTCCAGAACTGCTCCTATAAACTGCAAGTTCTGGGACGGGACAAGGTGCGACTTCTCCTGGTTGACAGTGATACCCAGTGATAGGAAGAGAGAACAGGTATCTTGCATCGTGGACATCAGAGCCTCCCGTGAGGGTGCCATGAGGAGCCAGTCGTCTAGATACGGAAACACATAGTGGCCTCTTCTCCGGAGAGCTGCTGCCACGACTGCCATGCACTTCTTGAACACTCAAGGTGCCGAAGACAGCCCGAAAGGGAGGGCTCGGAACTGGTAGTGGCGTCTCAGAAACTCGAAGCGCAGAAATTTCAGGTGCGCTTGAGCGATCAGGAGGTGTAGATAGATGTCCTGCATGTCCAGTGACGCCAGCCAAGCACCCTCTTTGAGCATGGGAATAAGGCCCGGTACGGTCACCATGCGAAAACGCTTGTACAACACAAACGTGTTGAGGTCGCTGAGATCCAAGATCGGCGCAAGTCCCCTGTTTTCTTTGGAACCAGGAAGAAGTGAAAACAGTAACCTTTTCCTCTGGTTCAGCAGAACGTACTCTATGGCCTCCTTGTCAAGGAGGGCCAAGATCTCCTGCTGAATAAACTGGGCATGCTGACCCAAGTAGCGGGAGAGCAGGGGAGGTCTGTATGGTGGGTGGTCGAGGAACTCTACAGAGTGACCTCATTTTACCAACTGCAACACCCACCGGTCGGAGATTATCCTCTACCATCCTGAAAGGTGATGAGAGATGCGACCCCCGGCCTTCTCGGCTCTTTGATCCAGAGGAGGAGTGGGGGTCCGGGAAGGAGTCATGCTGTGGTGGTGTTGGACCCCGCGGGCTGGACTGCATTTGGATGCTTTGGGCCCTGGCCCAAGGGAAGCCTGGGTTGATTTTTGCGACTGAAGTTTTCCCTGGGTTGCTGGCCGGAACGTGGCTGTTGCCACTGTTGGCGGCCGCGAAAACTACTCTGGTTCCTATGAAAGGAACCAGATTTCAGTCTGTACATGGCCTGTACAGTTCTGACTGCCTTCCCAGCGTCCTGCAGTTTGGTGATGACCTTCTTGGACTCCTCACCAAACAGGACCGCTCCATTGTAAGGGACGTCTAGGATGCTCGTCTGGACATCCGGGGTAAAACTGGAGACTCTCAACCATGAGTGTCCCCGGAGACAAATGCCTGTGGCTGCTCCCCTGGCTGCCGAGTCCGCTGAGTCGTAAGCAGCTCGGACAACCTGGGTCCCCACGTCTGACCCAGTTTGGAGGAGGTTCAGTGGCTCCTCCTTCTTTTAGCCATACAGAAAGTCTTTAAGAGAGGTCTTGGCCCTGTTCCCAAAGGGCGTTCTGAAACTGCACCATGTGCGTCAGATAGTTTAGAGACCTAATTGAGCATGCAGCAGCCGCAGACGTGCGTCTTCCCATAAAATCTAATTGCTTAGATTCTTGGTCCGGAGGCTGGGTACTCAAATGCTGAGGCCGCTGGGACCTATCATGAGATGCCGTGATGACCAGGGAGTCAGCCAGGGGATGCTGCACCAAATACAGGTCCTCCGTGGGAGCCCTGTAGAGGCAGTCAGCCTTCTTTGGAACAGCCGGTGTGGAATGAGGACACTTCCAAGCTGCCTTGGTGACGTCCATAAAGGTGTCCACCAAAGGTGGGACCATCACAGGCTTCAGGTCTTTCTGCCTGAGGTAACGGGCAAGGCGTTGTCTCTCGGGGTCTAAGTCTTCTGTCTCCCATCAAATATTTTCCTGGATGTGCCTCATAATTTCTGAAAAGGAGAGATCATCCAGAGGTGACCTTGGAAGGTCCCGTGGGTCTGGCGATGGAGGACTGAAGGGAGATAGAGACCTGGAGGTGTCGGATGTATCCGGTCTGGAGTCATCTCCCGGTGAGTGACGTCTGCCCATGGGTCGCTTTGGGCTCGGGGACCCTGAGGGAGAGCATGATGGATGTTTTCTGTCTCTCGATCGTCCCAGAGGAGGAGTTGGTTCCTTGGGAGTTGGGGGCCTGGCACCTTCAGCGCCCCGAGGAGGTGGGGTAGCGGTGGTGGCTGAGGCTTGGGGGACACCACATCTTTCCTTACGGTTTCCCACCAAAAGGTGAACAGCTCTTTCACCTCTTGGATATTCATGCCTGACGATGGGCCTGACGTCAGTGTGGGCCTGTCGCCAGGGTTGGGCGTCGGGTCACGAGGAACCACCGTATCTGGCGACGGTTCTCTGGGTAGGCCGGCGTCCTCTGCGTCACCCGTCTCGTCGTCTGGCGGCGCAGTAGCCTCTTCACCTGAGGACCCCTGACATCCAGTGTCCACCGACGTTGGTATCACTGTTGTCAGGGTAGTCCGTTTCGTGGGCACTGGGTCGGACGCCTTCTTGGGCTCCGTCGTCCGCTTGAGCGATGTCAGTTCAGTAGTCTTCCTTCCAGGAGCCTTCGGAGGTTGGGAGGCAGACCTGACGTCAGTGTCCCGGCGTCGGTCACACGTACTCCCCGATTTAGATGAAAACTTCTTATGTGTATCTGAGGAATCGGGCTTGGCGGCGTCTTGCGCCCTGGAAGTCTTAAGTGGGTGCAGGGAGGCAGAAGGGCCCCCTGAAGACCTTACCTTCACCAGGGGAGGTTGGGAGCGAGCCGGGGAAGGAGAACGGCTGGACCAGGCAGAGCTGGAGCTGGCCCTGGACTCGGAGGCCCTGCTGGGGGATCTCGTCCTGTTTGAGTCCCTATACTTGTCCCGGTGTTTCCCTGACTTATGGGAAGATTCCCCTTTGGAAGAAGGTCGTTTCTCCATCTTTTTCAATTTCTCCTTGAGGAGGAATCCCTGAAGGGCCTTTTGGCGGTGAATCCGGGTCCTGCTATTAAACTGCTGGCAAATGGAGCAGGCCTGGGTCTCGTGCTCTGGGCCCAGGCACCTGACACAAGCCGAATGATGGTCAGCAAGAGGGATCTGTTTGCCGCAGTCACACTTGGAGGGATGTCCTTCAAGAGAAGGGATAGAAGAAGCAGACATGGATTGATGTTTTTGAAGAAAAAAGATTTCACGCATCGTATCGATAGTGCAGGCGTCTGTGAGGCCAATGCTGGCAAGTCGACGGCGGGAAAAGAACTGGGGATGCTGGGGGACCACCCCCTTTTGTGATGTCTGACGTCGGGGAGGGGCCAACGTAGGGGGCGGTCCCCCGCTGGATACTGCTAGCTAGAATTTTTCCATGGGGTCCTGGCGCCTGCTGGCTTCAGTCCTAATGGTGTAACCTGCTGCAAGAGCTGTTTCTCGAAGTAAGATCAGACTGGCACTGGTAGATGTTTAAGATAGTCAACAGAATTAGGAACCTAGTCCTATGCTTGGAGAAAACGTCCAAGCTACAGTGCTTAATAAAGGCGTGAACAGAGCTCCAGATCGCAGCTGCACAAATATCTGCTGCAGACACATTCCTCAATGAGGCAAAGGAGGTAGCAACTCCCCTGGTGGTATGGCCTTTTACCGAGCCCGGTACTTCTGGTAACAGAAAACAATGCAGTTAACTAACCACTTTGACAGGGTTTGTTTAGAAACTGGTGCTCCCTAAGATTTTGAAGCAAACGAAACAAAGAGCTGGTTGGTTTTCCAAAAGCAGGCAGTGCGGTTGAGGTAGAACCGAAGTGTCCGGTGGACATCCAGAGTGTGTAATAAAGCTTCCTCCCAACTGGAGTACTCTGGGTAATAAACTGGAAGGTGGATGTCTTGATTTAAGGTGAATTTCGATACCACCTTGGGCAGGGACTTAGGATACATTCATAAGGACACTCTATCCCTGTGAAAAACTAAACAAGGCTCTTCACATATCAGAGCCTAAAGCTCGGAAATCCTCCAAGCAGAAGTAATGGCAACCAAAAATAACACCTTCCACGACAGAAAGCGTAGCTCGTAATCTGAGGCTGGCTCAAAAGGGGGGAGCATGAGTTTCTCTAACATGAACATAGAAACACAGAATTTGACGGCAGATAAGGACCACTTGGCCCACCTAGTCTGCCCATTTCCCTACCTAACGGATAAGCTGCAGATCCTAGTTAACCAACAGCCTACTTCCTCCTACCCCCCCCCCACTAGAATTGCATTCTTGGATTCCCTCACTGTTTCTGACTCTACAACCTCCCCAGGAAGGCTGTTCCATGTATCCACAACCCTCTCTGTAAAGAAATACTTCCTCACATTACCTCTGAGCCAGTCCCCCTCTATCTTCAAATTGTGCCCTTTGTTTTGCACATCTCTTTTCTGAAAGATGCAACCTTCTTGGACTTTGTTGATTCCCTTGAAGCATTTGAAAGTTTCTATCATGCCCCCCCTCTCCCGCCTTTCCTCGAGGCTATACATCTTTAGTTCCTTTAGTCTTTCTTCACATGTCTTCTGATACAGACCCTGTATCATTTTGGTTGCCCTCCTCTGGACAGCCTCCACCCTGTCTATGTCTTTGTGGAGATGGGGTCTCCAGAACTGTAAACAGTACTCCAGATGTGGTCTTACCAACTGTCTGTACAGAGGGCCAACAACTTCCTGTTTTCTACTGTTGATGCCTCTCCCTATGCATCCCAGTATCCCTCCAGCCCTCCTTACTGCCTTCTCACATTGCTGGCCTACCTTTAGGTCATCTGATATGACTACCCCAGGTCCCTTTCCATTTTGTTGTTGTCAGTATCTCCCCCCCATTGTACCTCTTCCCCTGGGTTTTGTTTCCCAGGTGCATTACTTCACTTTTTGCACTGAATCTAAGCTGCCATACATTTGACCATTCCTCCAACCTTGCCAAGTCCCTTTTCATCCTTTCTACCCCACCTTGTATATCAACCTTGTCGCAGATCTTTGTGTCATCTGCAAAGAGACATACTTTCCCTTTCAGTCCCTCTGCAATGTCACTTATAAAGACATTAAAAAGGACCGGCCCCAGTACTGAACCCTGCGGTACCCCACTAGTAACCCTCCTTTCTTCACTCTGGACTCCGTTAACTATTACCCGCTTTGCCCTGTTGTCCAACCAGTCTTTTACCCAGGCTACCACCCTAGGACCCACTCCCAGGCTAGCTAATTTGTTTATTAATCTTTTGTGCAGGACTGTCTCAAATGCCTTGCTAAAGTCTAGGTAGGCCATGTCCACAGCCCCTCCCTGGTCTACTGCTTTGGTCACCCAGTCAAAGAAATCAATTAGATTTGTCTGACACGACCTTCCTGCTGTGAATCCATGCTGCCTTGGGTCCTGTGCCCCAATGGCCTGTAGCTACTCAACAGTTCTTTCCTTCAGAAGTGATTCCACCATTTTCCCTACCACTGAGGTCAAACTGACAGGTCTGTAGTTTCCTGCCTCTGTCTTGCTTCCACTTTTGTGAAGAGGAATCACAACCGCCCTCCTCCAGTACTCAGGTACCACCCCATCCTCCCATGATTTATTAAAAAGGGTAGTCATTGGTGTTACTAGTTCTTCCCTTAGTTCTTTTTAAAATCCAGTTGAATCCATCAGGCCCCATTGCTTTATCCGCCTTCAGTTTTAAGAGTTCTTTCAGAACCCTTTCTTCTGTGAAAGGACTAATATCAACCCCTATCTAGAGTGCTTCTATTGACGGATTAGGTATTTC
This sequence comes from Neoceratodus forsteri, assembly GCA_016271365.2. Lineage (NCBI taxonomy): Eukaryota > Metazoa > Chordata > Ceratodontiformes > Ceratodontidae > Neoceratodus > Neoceratodus forsteri. Next base: position 262,933,792 of record CM057451.1, on the reverse strand, counting down.
CCCTGCTTTTCCACTTGAATACTGAGCAGAAGTATTCGTTCAGTATCCTGCTTTTTCACTGTCACTCTCTGCCCAACCACCTTCCTCTTTGTTCAGCCTCAGTATCCCTGCCTTAGTCTTTCTTTGCTCCTAATGTACCTATAAAGGTTTTATCCCCTTCTTAACCGAGCTGGCTATCTTTTCCTCGATTTGGGCCTTTGCTATTCTGACTGCATTACCCGCTTCCTTCTGCTTTAACTGATACAGTTCTCTGTCCTGCTCCTTCTGTGTTTCCTTATACTTCCTCAATGCTATCTTTTTTCCCTTACCTTCCCCACCACTTCTTTTGAGAACCACAGAGGTTTTTTCTTTAGTTTTGATTTGTTTATTTGCTTCTCACAAAGACTTGGTGCCTCTGTGATGGCGGTTTTGATGTTTCCCCATTGTTGCTCCACCCCACCTTCTTGCCTGTTTGCTAATGCTTTTCTGAGGCACTCTCCCATTTTGACAAAATCAGCCCTCCTGAAGTCCAGTACCTTCACTTTTGTGCGGCTTGACTCTACAGCTAAGTTTATCGTGAACCACACTGTTTGGTGGTCACTTGTTCCCAGATGGCTACCCACGTCAAGATCAGAGATCCTCTCTCCATCCCATTTGAGAGTACCAGGTCTAAGATTGCTCTCTCCCGGAGTGGGTTCCAAAACTAGCTGTCTGAAGCATGCCCCCTGTAGGGCATCGAGAATGGCCCTGCTCTTGGATGTGGCTGCAGCAAAGGTGCACCAGTCAACATCTGGCATATTCAGGTCCCCCAACAGCAATATTTCCCCTTTCTCTGCCATCCCAAGGATGCCTTCTATCATTTCCTTGTCCATTTCCTCCTCCTGAGACGGGGGTCTGTATACAACCCCCTGTGCAGATTGTGAAGCCATTTCCAGTTTCCAGGGTGACCCACAGTGCCTCCTCTCCTCCCTGTTTACCCTTTAGTTCTGTTGCTTTCATCCCTTCCCTTACATAGAGAGCTACTCCCCCTCCTCTTCTTCCCTCCCTGTCTCTCCTGTAGATTGTGTATTCTGGTATGTTGACATCCCAGTCATGGTTCTCTGTGTACCATGTGGGACAAGGTCCCGAATGGGAGGCTTCAGATGCAAGATGCTCCGCAAAAAGGTGTGGGACAAGTCCAACTGGAAAAGGGGTTTACCCCTCCAAAGGCGCATGGTATGCAGAGATAGCAGAAAGATGCACCTTATTAGAGGAGTAGCTCAGACCGATCTGGAAGAGAGAGGAGATACTTAAGCATGAAGTTCACTGGAGAGGAGAAACGATCGAAGCTGCGGGAAGAGGTCAAAAGGCAAAACCTCTTCCATTTCATAGTATAGGTGGCACAAGTAGAAGGCTTCCTAGAGACTAAGAGGACCTCTGCTATGCCAGGCAAGACCCCAAACCTTGCAACTGCTAAGTCTGCAGGAGCCAAGCATGCAAGTGTAGAGACTTGAGGTCCGGATGGATTAAGCTGCCCTGGTCCTGGCACAGTAAGTGGGAGCTTGCAGGCAGAGGGACCGGGGGGTCCGCCGTTAGCTGCTGACACAGAGGGAACCAGATCTGCTGAGGTCAGAAGGGGGGCAATGAGGATCATTTCCGCTCCCTTTGCCTGAAGCTTCAGCAGTATCCTCTGCAGAAGAGGAAATGGAGGAAAGGCGTAAAGGAACCTTCCTGTCCAACAGAGGGACAATGCATCTCGCCAGAAAACGCCAGGCTCTGAATCTAGCGAGCAAAAATTGGGCAGTCTGGCATTGGATGGGGACGCGAAGAGATCTAACTCTGGTTGTCCCCATCTGATGAACAGCTGATCTGCTACTGACTGAAGTAACTCCCACTCGTGGACTTTGGACCGAGACCTGCTTAAGCTGTCGGCAACAAAGTTTTGGATGACTGGAACACGCACAGCTGTGAGTTCTAGGCGGTGTTTGAGTGCCCAAAACCAGACCCTCATTGCCTCTCTGAAGAGTGGGTAAGAATGAGTCCCCATTGCTTGTTGATATAAAATACTACGGACATACTGTCCATCTGAATAAGGAGAGTGCCTGGAGGGAGGTCTGTTTGGAACGCCTGCAGGGCGTAAAGGACCAGCCGCATCTCCAGGATGCTGATGTGAAGGAAGTGCTCCACTGGAGACCAGATCACCTGAGTCTGTCTGTCCACCATGTGGGCACTCCAACCTAGCCCCGAGGCGTCTATAGTGAGAATCCTCCTCAGCGGGTCCTGCCTGAAGGTAACTCCTTTGACTAGATTTTCGGAGTCTATCCACCAGGACAGAGTCTGACGAACTGGGTCCAAGACAAAAATAGGGACTTCCAATTCGTCGGACCACCGGTCGCACTGCACCCTGACTGTCCACTGGGGAACCCTTATGTGGAGGCGGGCCATGGGACAGTCGGAATGGCGGCTGCCATGTAACCCAGTAACCTCAGGTAAGTGCAGGCCGCAATATGGTGGGACAAGGACACCATCCGAGCCTCATCGTGAAGGTGATCTGCCCTGTCTGTCGGGAGAAAGGCCTTGCCCTGAACAATATCAAGGACTGCTCCCATGAACTGGGCCAAGGGGACGACTTTGGCAAATTTAGGATTATCCCCAGCTCCCAGAAGAGTGTCAAGGTATCTCCGAGAGTGCAAAGCAGCAGATCCGTTGAGGGAGCTGTTGGGAGCCAGTCGTCTAAGTAGGGAAAGACGTGTAACCCCGTGGGCTTATCTTATTGCCCCAAGTCCCATTTTTTTCCTGCTGCTGGCTGGCGTCCTGCCATGCCGAGCTTCTCTGGTGCCCTTAAGGCTCACCAAAACCCCAGAAGCAGGCAGTGGTTATTTTAGTCAGTCACGGGCTTAAGCTTTTAAATCATGGTCTCCTACTATTGAAAGCACCTCGGTGCGGCGGGGATAGTGCAGGCACAAGCAGCACCTTTGATCTGCTGACCAGAGTCCCGTCAGTCGAAGAAGGAGTTTCCCGTCCGGTGCCTCTCTGCTGTTAAATGAAGGCCGGTGACCAAAACACTGCGGCTTAAATGCCACCTGGGGGGGAAATAAAGAGTTTTAAACGGGGTACTTTATAAGGCTCATTAATATGTATGAGTCCATTATGAATATTCATGAAGCTGTTGCTGCTGCCTAGGAGGTCTGTATAACGGCGGCGGCAGTGACTCAAAAAATACAGGGGCTATAAACATAAATGGGGGCTTGTTTGAAGGGGCACAGAAAGGGCTACAAGTGTGCGGGGAAACTAATTTAAAATAATATTACTTCTGGCTGCACCAGACTGACAAACTTGTGGGACTGCATAATGGGGATAGTATATTTTTTAGCAGCCACCATTTTGGGAGTGCAACAGTCAATCATCAGCCGGGGGCTTATGGGACAAGACAAGTGACTTGTGGGGAAAAAACAGTGGTTTATTCCTGGCGCCAAGGAGTCAGCTAATCAAAGTGCTTAAACTGTAATTAACAGCTTGCTCAGCCAACCAGATATCTGGAACCCTGTCCTTTGTCTTAAGAGGGACTGTTTAAAGTGAGTGAGTTAGGAGTTCAGAGAGACATTGAGGAGAAAGGAGCCTGTGTGGCTCTGTGCTGCTTTTCACAGGGAAGGCCCTGTGAGTAATCCTTCCAGTCATGGGGAGAATCGGAGCATTGGATCTGCCTGTCAGCAGACTAGAAAGAAGTGTTACCAGCACTACTTGTGATTTGGATCAAAGATTTTGTTCCAGTAAGCAGTCGGCCCAGTTTGTGTGTGGGACGTTTTTGAATCGAAAGGTTTACGCAGTAAAGCTGTAATTTGCAACCGGACTGAATCTGAATTGCTTTTTAAAGTAGTTAGTGACTTAAATATGCTGAATGTTCATGCGTTGAGATTGGTTCCCCACGAGAGAAACTGTTATGCCAGCTGAAGGTTTCACCAGCAGAAGATCACAAACTTTTTCCAGAGCTGTTCATCCGGCCAGGGCCATGCCAACTTGGCCTAGGCTGCCACTCCTGCACCAGACACCACTCGGCGAAAGACCAGATTGGGGATTCGGCCCCCCTGCACAACACCACTGCGCAGGTTGCAACCATCAAATGGTGCGTCATGTCAGCCCTGCTTCCACTTGCCCATCGATCATCACCACAAGGTCTACATCTCACCTGATGTGCAGCCAAATCCTGGCAGCGTAAGTACAATCAGGGTAATATCCTGCAACAGTGGTTTAAATCATCTGTGGTACCATCTAATTGTTTTGCTTTGCTTGGGTTACAAAGGACTGAGTCCTCCGTCTCGGGATTACAAATATTAGGGTTGTTTGCTTGGCTAACTGTTTCTCTTTCCACAAAAGGGCCTCAACATCAGCTGCAACGCCACCCACCCCCGGGCAACGCTTCAGGCCTGCCTGTATTCCACTCTGGGTACCCAGTAGTTGCTAGATGGATAAACTCAGGGACTGAATTTATTGAAAAGTAATCTAGCTTGTTTTTAAATATAGTAAAGTAGTTGTCTGCCTAAATTTTAGCCCCCTTAATAAACTAGATTTACTGTTTGATGTTAGCCGGGCTGATGAGCATATTATTATCTGGTTTAAAGCAACAGAGTAGATGATCCAGATGGGGTGAGCAGAATGAGAAGAGACCTGGAAAAACTGGCAAAATGGTCTGAAGAATTGCGGCTGTGGTTTAGTGCAAAGAAGAGCAAGATCATGCACATAGGGAAGAGAAACCCTGAAGCTACCTATAGGCTGGTAGGGGAGTTGCTGGCAATCACGAGGGAAAAAGAGACTTGGGCATCATCATCACAGATGACCTGAAATCATCCAAGCAGACCACTAAAGCAGTAGGTAAGGCTAGAGGGATGTTGGGGTGTATTAGTAGGGGTATCACCAGTCGTAAGAAGGAGGTAATAATCCCTCTTTTCGAGACACTGGTTAGGCCCCATCTGTAGTACTGCATGCAGTACTGGAGGCCGCACCTGCACAAGGACTTCAACAAAATGGAGGTAGTCCAGAGAACGGCAACCAAAATGATGCAGGGACTGCATCAGAAAACATATGAGGACAAATTAACGGAGCTCAATATGTATATCCTAGAGCAAAGGAGGAAGAGAAGTGATATGATCAAAACATCAAACATCTTAAGGGTGTCAACATGGTGAAAGAGTCTAACATGTTTCAATAAAAGAAAACTAGCAGGACCAGAGGACACAGCATGAGATTAGAGGGAGGCTGATTAAGGGATGATGTGAGGAAGTTCTTTTTCACAGAAAGGGTGGTGGATGCATAGAATGACTTACCTCAGGTGGTGGTGGATGTGAATACAGTGCAGGGCTTCAAATAGGCATGGGATAGGCATAAGGGAGCAATACTGATGAGTATGAATAAATTGGCCATTTATTTATTTATTAATTTTGATGACTGGGCGACTGAGCCCTGGAGGTCCCTTTTTCAGGGGCTACCTGGGTAACATTACAGGATGGATACAACACAAAGTTAATCAATACATCTTTTGATCCATTCAAAAGATGTATAAATTGAACCAACGGCCTTATAATAAATGGCCCTTTCGTAAGCCCTCAGGCCGACAGCCCAGGAACTAGCCCCAACAGAGGGGTGGTTTTAAGCGCAAAGCCACCTCCCAGACACCTGGAGGTTCTATCTCTAGAGTTGCAAAGTCATCTCAGGCCACTCTCCTCACCCCGGGAGAATCAGCCTGACTCCTTGCCAGACCACCCCCTCCTCCTGCGGAATCCTTGGGGGAGGCACTGGGGGGTCGGAGCGGAGGTCGTGAGGGCTTCCCACTGCCCTCCCCCATACCAGCCAGGAGTCCCCCGCGGATCGTTGCACAGATTCCTGGACCCCCGAGGAGCGGAGGTCGCGAGGGCTTCCCACTGCCCTCCCCCATACCAGCCAGGAGTCCCCCGCGGATCATTGCACAGGTAAAAGCTTTTGGCGCCATTCTCCTCCTAAAACAAAGACTGCATCTACTGTTTCGGCAAACGAACCTTAATTAATGACCAGCCAGGCCTCCTTCTGCATTTTGAAAAGCTTTTACTGTTTGGCAAACAGACTTTAAAAACAGACCTTAAGTAATTAAGACCAGGCCTCCTCCTGCATTTTTGAAAAGCCTCCTACCTGTCCTACTCGGCTGCTGCTGCAGTTTCTCGTCAGTGTAGGCGGTCTAGCCCTGCCGAACGCTACGCATTCGGCTCCCCACCGCCCCCACCACCACCCTTGGTCGGCTCTCCCTTTTACAGGCAGATGGAGATCACGTGGGACTGGAAATAACCCATCAGCCCACTTCTCCATCTGCAGGTTATCGTTTCCAACCACTAGTGGCCGCCCTCCCACCTAACCCAAATTCTTCTCCCCCTCAGCTGCCTTTCTTGCCTGGTATCCCCTGTAGTGTTCTTTTACCTCCAAAGCCAGCTTTCTTCCTCCCTTTTGACGCTGCTGCCACCCTGTGGCTCACTTTGCAAAATCTTCATCTCTGGTCTTTTTCTGCTCACATTCTCTCTGACACCCTTCAACGCCCTGCTCTGTGTCTCATTTTCTCTCTCTTCCCTTGCACTCCCACTCTGCTCTTCCCCCCTACCCTTACTCTGCCCCTACTCTCCTCCCCAGCTTTTGCCTCCTTGGCTGCCCCCTGCCCCCTCACTCCCCAAACAGGCAGGTCTTTTTCTTTCCTTTGCTCATCTCACCATGACTGCTCACCTCCCAACCCCCAGTCCTTCCAGGGGCACAGTCAATCTCTCAAGCCAGCCAGCACTCCTACCTCCCCCCCACTCACCTCCTGCCTGGCTCTCTACAAAAGGGCTAAAAATTGCCCACTTAAACATTCGTAGCCTATTAGCCAATCTGGCAGAACTGACTGCCTGGGTCACCCACTACCACCCAGATATCTTAGGTATCTGAAACTTGGTTGAAACCCCAGATCCGGACTCCATGATCTCCCTCCGAGTACAGCCATATCAGGCGTGATCGTGGCGGGCCCACAAGCAGGCGGCGGGGTGCTGCTTTATTACAACCGCACCTTGATGTGTCACCTTTGATCTCCCACCAACCCCCTCCCCCAGTGAGTACCTACATGCCCTTCTCTTACTTGGGCATACAAAGAAATTGCACTTGGTATGTACCTACAACCCTCCCAAGGGTGGTCTGCAAGGGCTCTCCTCCCTTCTCCACAGTACTAGTGACATAGTGGGGTCCAACGAAATCCTAGTCATAGGTGATTTCAATTTAGACTAGCTGGCTCCCAACCGCAAGCTATATGAACCACTGCTCTAGGGCCTTGCCCTGAGCCAGGTCATCACTGAGCCTACCAGGTCCTCTACCCAGGGGTTAAAAGGGCCTCTAATCAACTGGATCCTGACCAACAGACCTGACAGGATCACATCCTCAGGTGTCCTCCCTGATGCCATCTCCGACCACTCGCCCACTTTCTGCACGTGGGGTATTTCGCAGACTAAAATCCCCAGCAAAGTGATCACGATGAGGGATTACTCCAAGCTAAATACTCATCACTTCCTCTCAGACCTCTCACTAGTTGACTGGTCAGGGGTCACTGCACTAGATGACCCAGCACGAGCTCTAGATGAATTTCTTACTAAATTCATCCCCATACAGAACAAACACGCCCCCCTCACCAGGAGGCGAGTAAAAGGCACCGTCACCAAATGGCTTCACAGGGGCCTTTTCTCCCTAATGAAACTCAGGGACAAATGCTGGGCGACCTACAAGGTCACCCAAAGCAGCACTGATCTCCTTGCATACAGGACCCTCAGAAACACATGCAAAAAAGCCATCCGCTCTGCTAAAAGCGAATACTGCCAATCCGCTCTGCTCTCCTCAGCCACTAACCCGAGGAGTTTCTGGCAAAATATCAGAAGCGCAGTCGGTGGGTCTGCCAGAGTGCAAGTCACTGACTTACTTATTGGTGGGGTCAGCTGTAATAACCCCTTCACTATCTCTAATACCTTTAACTCCCTGTTCTCCAAACTTTCAGCCTCTCCTTCCCTGTAGTCTGCCCCCAAGCCCGACACCCCACCTCCTGGATCTAACTCCCGACCACCACTCTTCCTATAACAAGTGACTGCTTACGAGACCCAGAAGCTCCTCAACAGCCTCTCCCCCCACAGCTGGGCAGGGCATGACTGCCTCGAGTCTAAACTGCTCAGACTAGGGGCCCACCTCCTTGCCAGGCCTATCACGCACATTTTCAATGCCTCCCTTAGCTCCGGGATAATCCCGGATATCTGGAAAGTGGCGAAGGTGGTCCCAGTCCTAAAACAAGGTAACCCTAAGGATCCCCAGAACTATCGTCCTATTGCAGTACTGTCTGCCGCCTCCAAAATTCTTGAGAAAATCGTGGCCTCCCAGCTACCCAGTACATTCAGAACCATAACCTCCTCTCACCGGCTCAACACGGGTTCAGAAAAGGGCATAGCACGTCCACTGCCCTCGCTGTAGTCACCTCGACTATCAGAACTGCTGCCGACCAGGTAAACCTCACTGGTGCCATCTTTGTGGATCTCTTCAAAGCTTTCGACAGGGTTGACCACTCCCTCCTCAGCTCCACTCTCCAATCCCTTGGTCCCCCCCCCCGCGTGGTTCCTCAACTACCTCTCCAGCAGACAGCAGTACACCAACTTTAAACGTACCCACTCCTCCCCCTCTCCTGTCCGCTGTGGGGTCCCTCAGGGCTCCGTCCTTGGTCCAACCCTCTTCTCCCTCTTTATCAACGAACTTCCTTCCATCGCTGTCCATGGGTACACCACTCTGTATGCGGATGACCTGGTCATTCTGGCCAGTGCCCGTGACGTCGCCACCATAAACTCCCAACTAAACGCGGACTTCCATCGCATTCAATCCTGGCTGGTGAGTCACCGGCTCACCATCAACCTTAAAAAAAAAAACAAGTTATGCTTTTTGGTTCATGGCACAAGATAAAATCCTGCCTCTCCCCCCTTCAGATACTTGGTGTTGATGGCTCTCCCCTGCAGACAGTGGCTACAGTCAAGTACCTGGGCATCACCCTGGACCCACAGCTCGATCTCACCCTGCAAATTCGGAATGTCTGCAAGGCTACAAATTGTAAGCTCGGCCTCGCCTACAAAGCTAAAAACAGCCTAACCCCAGCAGCTCATTTGGCACTAGCCAGAGGGGTCCTCCTCCCTACTCTCTGTTATGGGCTGGTTACCTTTGCCCCCGTATCCCCATCCAGCCTCCAGAAATGGGACACTGCCTATAATAACATCTGCCGCTTCGCCCTCTCCGCTCCTCCTCTCACTCACCGCTGTGACCTCTACTCCCGTCTGGAGTGGCTCCCTCCAGAAAAGCATTGCACCTTCGTGCTTGGTAATTTCATTGACAACATTATAAGATCAGCCACTCCCTCCTCCCTCGCGCCCCCCCCCCATCCTATTAGCTAAGATCAAGGGTGGCTCTAGATCGGCTTGTCCCTAGAACTCTCTCCCTCACGGGTGACCGGGCCTTCTCCTCCTTCGCCCCAAAAATCTGGAACTCGCTTCCAGCCCTTACCCGGTCCGCCTCCTCCCATCACTGCTTCAAAACCTCGCTCTGGCACTTCCTGAAATCCTCCTCCGCTTGTCCCTGTACCTCATAGATCACCCTACCTACACATGTACTATGAGCTCTCAGGGCCCACTGCACTTTACCTCTCTGAACTAGTGACGAAATCCAGACTGTACATCCACTCACCATCCTCCCCTCACCCTCCCTCCCAAATGGCCTCACCCATTCTATCCAGTCCCCCACCCCATTCCCTCTCCCCCAGCACTTACTTCTGTTTGCACTAATTTCATTCATATATGTACCAAAATTGTTTTTGTATACTCCACAATCGTGTGCATCCATGTCCCTAACTTCAATTCTAATGATACCTTGCTTCCTCTTTCATTCCAGGTAATGTCTGTTATTTTCTTGTTTGCTAAATTTGTACTATACTGTCAGCAGCCTATCCATTTCCTGTTAATCCTGTTTTTTGCTCAATTGTATGTAACTGACTCCTGTATGCTACTACCTATGTAACCCTCCCGGGTCGCACCTGAAAATAGGCACTTGGCTGTCTAGTGTGCCCTACCCGGTTAACAAAAACAAATAAATAAATAAACAGGCAAACCTTACCATCCAGGTCATCTGCAATGTTACTGATGAAGATACTGAAGAGGACTGGCCCCAGGACTGATCCCTGAGGTACCCCACTTGTGACTTGCATCTCTTCTGACTGCATACCATTTACCACCACTCTCTGTTTTCTGCCCACCAACCAGTTTGCCACCCAGTTGACCGATATCTGAACCACCACGAGTTACCCAGCTTAATAATCAATCTTCTATGTGGAACAGTATCGAAAGCTTTGCTGAAGTCAAGATAGGCGACATCAACTGCAGCCTTGGTTCACCATTCTAGTTACCCAGTCAAAGAAATCTATGAGATTAGTTTGACAGGACCTTCCCGTTGTAAACCCATGCTGTCTTGGATCCTGTGCTCCTATGGATTCCAGGTGTTGCACTATCCTTTCCTTAAGGAGTTCCTCCATAATCCTGCCCACTGCTGAGGTAAGACTGACTGGTCTGTAGTTCCCTGCCTCCCTCTGCTGCCACTCTTGTGAAGCGGGATCACACGAGGCCTTCTCCAGTCTTCTGGGACATCTCCTATGCTCAGAGACTCACTAAAACAGTTCTGCTAATGGCTCTGCTAGTTCCACTCTTAGCTCCTTTAGTACCCTGGGATGTATATGTCATCAGGTCCTACTGCCTTGTCCACTCTGAGCCTAGCGAGCTCTTGCAAGACCCTTTCTTTAGTGAAGGGACTAGTGCACACCTCCCTCCCCCCGTGTCCATGATGCAGAGCTGTGGGCCCTGCCCTACTTTCTCTTCAGTAAATACGGAGCAGAAGTATCTATTTAGGATAGATGCTTTTCCTTGATCCTCCTCCACACATTCCCTCTTATCCCCTTTGATCTTAACAATACCCTCTCTGAACTTTCTCCTTTCACTAATGTATCTATAGAAAGTCTCGTCCCCTTCTTTTACTGTTTATGCTAGTGTTTCCTCGGTTTGGGCCTTTGCCTGCCTTACTGCCTTCCCTGCTTCCCTTAGGGAAGTTTGGTATGCCTGCCTATCTTCGTCCCGCTGCATTCCCTTATATTTCCTGAAGGCCAATCTTTTGGCTCTACCCTTTTTGGTTACTGTTTTTAAGAACCAAAGTGGTTTCCTCCTTTTTTTGCACTTGCTCTTCTCCCTAACACAATCAGATGTTGCTTCAAGTACTGCATCCTTAATGCTTGCCCACTTTGCCTGTACCCCCCACACCTGTATTTCTTCTTGCCAGGGCTAGCTTAACTCTGTTGGCCATCTAATCAAAGTCAGCTTCTCTGAAGTCCCATATTTTTGGCTTGAAGTGGGATGATATAGTTCTAGTGGCCAAACTGAACCATACCATGTGATAGTCACTGGCCCCCAGATAACCTTCTACCTGGAGATCTGTGATCCTTTCCCCATTAGTCAGTACTAGATCCAGGATAGCCCTGTCTCTTGTGGGTTGCTGTACCAATTGTTTGAGGCCCTCCCCCTGCAGGGAATCCACTATGTGTCTAGTTCTGGCGCATGTTCCTGCTGGTATTGACCAATCTGTATCTGACATGTTGAAGTCTCCCATTATCAGAACCTCACCTTTAGCTGTCATGTTTTGTGTATCTTCTAACAGTAATGTGTCTATGTCCTCCCACTGGTCTGGAGGCCTGTAGACAAACCCAGTTCGTATGGCTATCCTATTTCCTGTTTCCAGGGTGACTCACAGTTCTTCTGGCTCATGTGTATTCTTAATTTCTGTAGCTTTGATATGTTCATTGACATAAAGGGCCACTCCCCCACCCTTTTTTTTTTTTTTTGCACCTCGGTCTCTTCTGAACAGTACATAGCCGGTACTGAAGTCTCCCAAGTGTGGTTACTGGTGAACCATGTCTCGTTAATGGCCACTATGCCCCAGTTTAGCCTCTGTCATTGTTGCCTCCAGGCCTGGAATCTTGTTTCCCAGACTGCGGGCATTTGTGTACATGATTTTCCATTGGCCAGATTTCAGTGCGGTTGTGGGGCAAGGTCCGCCTTTTCCCCTGCGCGTCGTATAAGGAGCCGGACCTTTTTCCTTACGTGGTGATGCAAATGAACTACAAACATGCTGAACTCCTGTTTGATCACTAGCTAAGGGGGGAGGGGTGCTCTTTCCGTTCGATGTATTGGGTGCTGCAACCCTCTCCTCATTTGCTAGTTTAAATATTCTGCAAAGACATCAAACTTCTGCCCCAATGCACTGACTACCTCCTTAGTCAGATGCAGTCCATCGAATTTAAAGAACTTTCACTCCTAAAACTGCTGCCAGTTACCTACAAATTTGTGTCCTTTTTCCTGGCACCAGCCTTTGAGTCACATGTTTAGCTCCCCTATCTCCCCATCTCTGACCTTCCGTCTGTCTGCCCCACTCTCCCAGACTGGCAGGATCTCAGAGAAGGAGATGCTGGATGAAATAGATGACAGTTTTGTCTCCCAGCCTGGTCAGGTGTTCCTTGGTCTCCACAATTGACCGGCTGGTGAGATTGTTAGTCCCTATGTGTACCAGGACGTCAATGTTTTCTCCTGCTTCCTGCACGATTTTAGCAATGCAGTCAGTGTCTCTCCACACTGATGTAGCTGGGAGACATCTCACCATTACCCCCAGCTGGTAGGTATCAACTGACCAGCATCTGCTATGAGACCTATGTTGGTGTTAGCCTGATGACCAGGAGGACGAGTGTCTGTGCCTCCGTCCTCTGTGTTTGGGCCTTCCCCTGCACCTATCATCCAAGCTCAAGGAAGGACTTCTCAGGTTCAGAGCTGGCTGCTTAGGCACCAGCTGCAGATCCGACTCTGGGTTCAGGCTCTGACTCCAGCTCTATAATAGCTGGTTCTGAGGGTTTAGGTGGAAGAAGGTCCCCTTTTATCTCATTCCACCAAAACCTGAAAAGGTCCTTGACCTCGCTCAATGGAATTTGCAGACCCGAAGGGCTGGCTGGCGCCTGAGACTGCGGAGGAGCTGGCGTCGGTGTATCCGGAGTCAGTCTACCTGGCATCGGTGTAGCCGGCATCAGAGGAGCTGGCTTCAGAAGGGCCGGGTTCGGACATTCTGGCACCTCAAGCCTAGGATTGGCTGCCATCATGTCCTCCCATGAGGGAGTAGAGTTATTAACTGGCGAAGTCGTGTGGTCCGGCGACAGTAGGGCTGTCGTTGGGGGAAACGTTGGGTTACCCGGCATCTCCCTCGGAGGCTGGCGACGGTCCGGAGGGGAGGCTGTCACTGGCTTGACTGGGGCTCATGGAGTAGTCAACAGGGATCAAAGAGGAGGCATCCCAGAGTGTTGGGAGGAGGACACTTGCTCCTGACAACGGGGTGCCTTGTCCAAAGACTTGGAGACAGAGCCCAATGTCGGGGCCAGATGGACAACGGGTGACAACCTACCCCCAGATCTGGAGCCGGCCCCACCACCTGAGGAGGAGGTGGTGGACACTTTAGGTATGGCCTTCACCTGCAGGGGCTACAGGGCCTGGATGGTAGTCCCGGACCCTGACGAACCTCTCCCTGTCGCCAGCACCAGGACGAGAAGTTTGACAACCGGCTGCCCAGAGGCAGTGAGAGCAGGCCGGGAGTAATGGTCCAACCCCCTGTTAGAGGAGGAACCCGAATAGGTCTTCTTTCTACTCAGAGACCGTGAACAGGAGTGAGTCCAGGTCTTCTCCCTCTCCTTGTCCTGGGACATATGCTTCTGAGGCCTTCTTCTTCTCCTTGTGAATCTTCATGATGAAGAGGTCGAGATCGAAGAGAAGGAAGAAGGGCTCTTCCCTGAAGGTGGTATTTGCATGGTAGCAAGCTGCTGTTCTAGAAGGTGTGCCTTAAGGGCCTTCTCGCGGAGGATCCACATCCTCTGGTTGAATCGCCGGTAGTGTTCACAGGCCGAGGTGTCATGGTCTAGGCCCAGGCAGAGGAAGCAGGCCTCTTGGCCATCTTTCCATGGGAGCTGCTTGCTGCACGCACACTTAGATTTTCTTCATTCGACGGACGAAACAGAAGAGGCTGAGGATGAAGACATGCAGAAATAAATCACTTGTTTTTGAGAAAAATAAAGAAAAAAACACAATAAAGCGCGAAGGTGGTCGACTGACAGCAGGAGGCGTCAGAGGAGCCGATGCGAACGTGTCAACGGTGGGAAAAGAACTTTCGGGTCCCACCATACCACTGGCTGATGTTGGGGCGGGCTGACGTCAGGGGCAGTCTCCCACTGGACTGGTAGCTAGAAGGTTTCAGTGGGGTCCTGGCGTCTTAGTCCTTATGGTTATTGCCTGCTGCAAGAGCTCCAACTCAAAGTAAGATCTATGGTTTTAGCTGAGCAGTTGTACAGTTACATAAGAACCTTATGTAACAGTAGATCTTCGAGAACATCTCTAGCAGCAGGCCATCACCGGTAGGACTAAGTCACCTGGCACTAGGACCAGATAGAAGTCTTCTAGCTAATAGTCGAATTTACATAAATTCAAATTGACAAGGATGAATATCAGAGAGCTATTGTATTGGAGAAAATCAAAGTTTTACATACTCAACTGTCGACTTTTAGCAGGAATGAACTGATTAAAAATTTGGACCAGAAATTAACAGAAAAGGCAAACAATAGGAGAACTTTACACGGCAGCAATCACGAGACAGAAGGTCTCGCGAGAGAAGCAAACTGTCAGGTGGTTCATCCTCAGTTTCCGCATCTCAGGGAAGGAGTGAATGCTTCTTGAGTCAAGATTCCGACATGGAACAACAACGGGAGTCACCCGGGACCGGTTATCACCCAAAATAAGAAAAAAAATCAACCGAAGAGGTGGAAGATGCAGCACAAGTCGAATAAAGAGCACATCTGTGTTAAGGGACACTACACAGTAGCAGGAAACACTGATAACACAGAAACTGACTGAAGAACAGTTTGAGGTATTGAAATATGGCCTCTCCTTTACAACCAGTAAATGAATTTGAGACTTTTTTGTGACCTATTCAAACTGTTTAGGAAACTAAATTTGAAAAAATATTTCTCCACTGACCCAGCACAAAACAGCGCTACAGTCAGTTGAGAATGGAGAAGAGGAAGAAGCATTAATTGATGCTTTGACTATGGAGGGACTACGAGAGGCATTACAGGTAGCAACTGAGGTTGTGGGTCCCGGGGAGGAAGGGGTAACAAATCCTCATGGTGCAGCTGGATCTACTGGTATGGCTAAAAGTGTAGCTTCTAAACCATCGGTAAAAGCCATAAAAGTATTCCAGAATGTAGTAATCGGAGATATTGAAAAAAGTCTTGGAACAAAATAAACAATGCTCTCACTAGGATAATCTCAGTGCCTCAGAACGGTCAGCTTTGAAAGAAATTCAAAACATGAAGAACGTGAACATAAACCATCTGATAAAGGTGGGAATATTGTAATCATGAATAAAAAAGACTACCATTCTGAGGCACTAAGACAATTATCAGATGTAGGAACCTACAAGGTACTAACAGGTCACCCTGAAAGGCTCTATAAATAGAAATTAGCAGCTTTTTTTGTCAGAATCAGTGGAGAAAGGTTGGATCCTGCAGGGAAAACAAAAAGCATTGTGCCTTGAGTACCCCACACCAGTATTCTACCACATACCAAAACTTCACAAAAACAGTGACAATCAAACAGTGACAATCCCCCTGGACGCCCCATTATTTCGGACAATAATTCACAGTTTGAGCCTTTAGCAGATTACATCGATAAGATTTCTGCAACAGGAAGTAACAACATTAAGGTCCTATATTAATGATACAACTGCTGTGCTGGGAAAACTAAAAAACTTGAGATGGCAACCATACCTGGCTGGTTTTAGGCGTTAATTCCCTTTACACTATAACTGACCATAAACAAAGCACTGAAGCAGTGGCTATAATGTTGTCCAAATCAGACAGAAAGTTTCCTATTCCATTTACTGTATTACTTCCTCTCTGGAACTTATTTTGAAGAGGAATTATTTCCTTTTTAATGGACAATATTACCTTCAGGTCAGTGGCACTGCAATGGGCTCCTCTATGGCCCCCTCCTATGCCAATCTCTTTATGGGTTGGTGGGAGGAGGGGGCCATATAAGACCCCAATCACAACCCCTTTCTAAAGAACATAGCTTTTTATTCCTGCTTTATAGATAACCAGCTACTGGTTTGGGATGGCACAGATGCAGAAATGGAAAAATTCCCCACATATGTGAATCAAAATGAAATGGGAATCCGATTTACATCAAAAAGTAACAGACACAGGATAGAATTGTTGGATCTTCGGCTTATAGGTGTAAGCGGAAACAGTGCCACCACAGTGGGATTTAAAAAAAGTACAGCTGGGAACAGCACACTTTATGCATGAAGTGCTCATCCCAAACATCTTAAGCTTACCATATTCCCAATTTATTAGGCTTAAGCGGAATAATACTAAGGAAAGTGATTTTGAGACTGACAGTCAAGAATTATTCCAGAGATTACGTCTGAGGGGGTATTGAAAATAGGTTTTGCACCAGGCTTTAGATAAAGCTAAACAGGTAGACAGAAATAATTTGCTGGAATATACAGAAAAAAAAGTGATGGAAAAGTGTGTTTTGTAACAACTTATTCTGCTGTGTCTATGGATATACGCTCTATTATCAAACACTGGCACTTATTAGACACGGATAGAGATCTAAAGGAAGAGAGTGACAAGGGACCCCAATCTCATTTAGACATGGAACAAACCTTAAGGACTTAATAGTCCACAGCAAGTATAGGGAATCCCTGCCTTCTTCAAATTGGTTGCCACCTAAACCTGATGGATGTTTTCCATGCCACAACTGCATCACATGCACAAATGCAAAACAGGGCAGTATCTTCAATAACCCCAGCAGTAGTGGAATGGCACAGGTCAATATACAACACTTCGTAACTTGTAACACCACTTATGTGGTCTATGCCATCTAGTGTTCATGTGGCCGTGTCTCCGTAGGGCAGACCACACGCAAGCTCAAAGAGAGAGTGCAAGAACATTTTAGAACACTTTGACAAAAGAATTTACAGCACCCAATAGCAAAACGCTTAAACAAAAGAACTAAGGGATTGTAATATTTCCTACATGGGTACTGACTATGTGCCTTTATCAGCTAGGGGAAGGATGCTAGACCAGAAGGAATCAAAATGAACATTTTGCCTTACTACTTTAAAGCTATTAGGATTTAATGATTCTATGGATTGGAAATTTTTTTGTGAATTGGGATGGAATAAATATGAAATCTAGCAACTTAGAAAATGGAATAAGTTATAAAGCCATAAGAACAATGTGCAGCTGGTAGACAATGGTTACTGGAGGCATAGTATTTTAATGTATTACTTATTTTAAAAAATAAAAACTATGTGAGGTAAACATGTTTTTAAGGTCTTCTGATGCTTTGGAACATACAAACATACGAAATGACAGCAGAAACAGGCCTCGTAGTCTCTCAAGTCTGCTCGATTGTGCAGCTAGCCCCTCAACTTGCAGCTGTCCCACCCTCCCCTTCCCTCCCCTCCTTATAACAACCCCCAACTCCCCCTCTTAAATCCTCCCACCGTTCTACATGGTACCACTTCCTCGGGCAGAGCATTCCACTTGTCTACCACCCTTTCTGTGAAAAAGTGTCTCCTGATTTCTCTCCGGACTCTCCACCCCTCCATCTCAGCAGATGCTCTCTCATGTCCCTCGCTCTTCTGATCTGAAGAATCCCTTCTGTATTAGCACTGTTTATTCCCTTTAAAGAGCCCCTGACATTGTTAGAAAAACTTGGAAAAAATATGAGATTTACACAGTTCTGTTCTTATTTCAGGTAATTTCTATAATTATTTACCTTTTTTCTATATTACAGAGGACAGCTGTATGAAAGAAGCTTACTGTCCCTTAGACTTTATCAGCTCTTTCTGCTATCCTACATATGACATCATAATCCAGGCTGCACCCGGAAACACGCTTATGGTCATGATGCTTTTCCTGGTTACCAACTTTTAAATAAAGAAATAAAATAAATTATGCCCCATTTATGCCATCATAATTATCCCCACAGCAACAGATTGTGATATCATAAATAGAACTGTGATGTCATATGTAGGCAAGCAGCCAGAACACATAGGGCAGCAATCCTGTTTACATGCAAATGTCCTTACTAATAAGAATGAAAAATACAGAAACAGTATTAAAAAATAAGCTGACTTGTGCTAAACATTACATTTTCTCACAGTTGTAACAACGATGTCAGGGGCTCTTTAAGTACTTAAAGGTTTCGATCATATCCCCCATTCCTCCTCTCTTCCAGGGATTACATGTGCAGCTCTCCGAGCCTCACCTCATAGGATTTTCCCTCCAATCCCTGGATCATCTTCATTGCCCTACGACGCACACCCTCCAGCAATCTGATGTCTTTCTTCAGGAATGGATGCCAGTACTGCACGCAGTATACCAGGTGCGACCTGTACAGGGGAAGGATCATTTCTCTGTACCTGGAGGAGATTCCCCTCGCTATGCACCCAGCATCTTATTTGCCTTTGCAGCTGCCTTCCTGCACTGAGCTGAGTGGTTCATATTCCCTGTTATTAGTAATCCCAGATCCTTTTCCTCCTCGGTGTTTTCCAACTGTACCCTTCCCAACTGACATTTTCTCCCCTAGTGCCTTGCTCTGAAATGCAATACCTTGTACTTCTTTGCGTTTAACCCCAACTGCCATGTTTCCGACCACTCCTGTAGTTTGGTCAGGTCCTCCTGCAGACCCCTCCACTCCTCTACAGTAGCAGCCACAGACATTGCCAGCTATTTCCCGAAATTTCTGTCATATTTCTAGAGACATTTCCTGCTTTCTGCATTTCCACAGTAGGAGCAGCAGAGAGAAACTCTTTAGAAATTTTGCAGACTATCTGGAAATAACTTGCAATGTCTATGGCTACTACTGTATGTCATCTACCACAGCTACGATCTTAGCATGTAGTAGTAGTAGTAAAAATGTTTCTTTTTATACAGAATAGCAAACTTTAGGTCAGAGACCTATTTTCAAAGTTGTCCTGGGTCAAGAACAAATTACATTCAATATAACATACTAAGATTCAGACTACATAGAACTAATAAATAATTTTTGACATTATACAGGACAAAAATCTTCAATCAGATCAACAACTAACACATTTATCCACATTTTAAAAACAAATACATTCATCATAAAATACAGTGCTCAATCCTAATTTAAACTGGGATAGTTTAGTTGCTTTCCTTAATTCAGGGGGAATATTATTCCAAATATTTGCAGTCTGAGCCTCAAATGTCATAGTACCATATCTTCTATTAGTTTTTGGAAAAGTGTAACCTCTATGCTTTACATCCCTTAAAAGATATGGACAATATTTAGTAACAGAAGGCAATTCTATGTTTCCATCAATCATCCCATTTATTATTTTATAAATAAATACTGAATATTGTTTTTTAAATCGTACTGATAAACTGTCCCAGTTTAGGTCTTCATACAAAATGCAATGATGAGTATTATAGCTACAGTTCAGAACAAATCTTGGCAATCGATTATATGATATGACTAATTTATTTAAATGTGTTTGACCCTCAAAATTATACACCATATTTCCATATTCCAGTACAGGCATTATTAACTGATTTGCAATTAACCTCCGGGTTTGTAGATTTAATATCCTTGATGACCTACGTAGTGTCCCTATCTTATTATTAATTTTCTTTATTGTATTATTAATATGAGCTGAGAAAGATAAAAGTATAATCAATCTCTACACCTAAATATTTATATTGATTTGTGATTATCAATTTTTTCCCATTTCTCATTAGTATTTCCCTATTTCTAATCTGTTTTTTATTAACCTTTGTTTTTTTATTGAAAAACATAACCTGATTTTTTTTTTAATCACTTATCACTAATTTAGAGCTAGAAAACCAATCCTGTAGAACATCAAAATCCATCTGTAATTTAACCATCATTTCATTTTGAGATTTGGCTGATGCTAAAAGTACTGTACCATCTGTGTACAACCTGATTTGTGTATTATTTTATTTTAGTAGGTAATTCATTAATATATAACTGTGGATATCTCTTGTTCTCCTAGTCCAAAGGCTTCCAAGTGCTGAAGAACTGAAGCTACTCACACTCCTGTGTGGTTTTGAATCATTATCAGGAGGTGGTGTGTTGGAGACTGAAACAGCTCATCTCCTAGTCTCTCTGCATTGCTAACAGGTACTGCCTACTGTTTAAATTCAAGGACTGTTTTGACAGGGAAATCAGTGTACAGGCGTTTTTAAGTCCCCTTTTAGAGGCTGGAAAACTGGGCAGGCATTGCTCCTCAGTGCTCAAAAGGCAGCCTCTTGCAGCTGCTTTTGGTGTTGGCTAACTTGCCTTTATAAAGGCGAGCTATATACATTGCCCAGCCCCACTGTTTTGCTTTGTTGTCTCCTTTGATCACCATAGCAACTGGTGACGTCAGCGCGATAGGGCTATAAAACTATGGGCTCCAGAGAGCTTTTTAGCTCATCTCCTAGTCTCTCTGCATTGCTAACAGGTACTGCCTACTGTTTAAATTCAAGGACTGTTTTGACAGGAAATCAGTGTACATGTTTTTAAACCCCTTTTAGAGGCTTGGAAAACTGGGCAGGCATTGCTCCTCAGTGCTCAAAAGGCAGCCCTTTGCAGCTGCTTTTGGTGTTAGCTAACTACGCCTTTATAAAAAGGGAGCTATATCATTGCCCGGCCCACTGTTCTGCTTTGTTGTCTCCTTTGATCACCATAGCAACTGGTGGCGTCAGGCGCATAACGCTACATAACTGTCAGCTCCAGCGAGCGGAGTCGAGCGCGGAGTGGAGGCGACGTGGGCAGAGGTCAGCGGTGTCTGTTGGCGTCCGTAGGCAGAAGGTGACTTTGTGTTTTCCAGACACTCAATACTATTCCTATACTCTATTGTAGCTTGTTTTAAGCTTTACTGTATTTTGTTCAACAGACAGCTTGAGAAGTCAAATACCTTCATAAACTGTAATATACCATCTTGGAGTTAAACTTACTACGTAAAAATATGGAAGATATTATCCAAATAAACAAAGAGTGCTTTGGTTGCATATGTCAATCCTGTAATATGTACTTAATATCTGAGATAAACAACTTCACCTTGCCCTTTACCTGTGTTAAATGTAACGTTAACCATGATTTAACTGCCGAATTGGAATTAACAATAGGTTAAGCTTTTTAGAGACCAGCCAACAGGAAATGTCTAGTAGATTTAAAAATCAAATTAGTGATATTTCCCAACCCACCAAAGTACATGTGGTAGGCAAAAAGCCCAAACGTCAGGGAAAAAATTTTAGACCATTATCAAAATGCCAGAAGGCAAACAAAATTATCACCACTTGTCAAGAACCTATTGAAATACCCCCTGCACAAAAAGAAAAGAAAAAAATGTTAAGAGAACAAGGGAAGAAGATCCATCTGATAATGCAGATGAAGATTGGTACACTTTACAAATTCAAAAAAATCCAAAAAAGGGCAGAAGAGCAGACCAATTTACGGTTTCTACTTTCAATTCCTTTGATCCCTTAACATATATCTCGGATACAGGCCATGATCCAGAAACAATAAGTGTCCCCATTTCTGAAAATTTTGAAAATATAGAAAACCCAATATTTACTATAACAAATATGAATCTTTCAAATGCAGAGTTTAATTCTTCACCTCTTTTCCCAGCAATCTACAAAATGTTACTGACACCAGAGAGGCCAAAAACATGACCAAGTTGATGTAAATCCTTTGATTTCACTAGAAAATTGTGACAACTTGGACCTAAATCAAGATGATGTTTGCAAAAAAAGACAGGTTATAGTGCTAGGAGACTCTATCATCAAACATATTGATAGAATCATTTGCAACCCTGACAACACAAATAGAACTCTTTCAAGCTACAGGGGTGCTGGCATTACTGACATCACAGAGATGTCCAGCAACATCTTACAAAACTCAGGTTTTAAACCTTTGGTAATAGTTCACATAGAGCCAACAATGTTCTAAAGTTAGTCTCAAAACTAAAAGAAGATTATGTTGCATTAACAAACAAATTATTGGATTTAGGATGTGAGGTAGTCCTATCTGAAATCTTGCCTATTCCAAGAGCAAATCTTTCCCAACAATGTAAAATGAGAGAAATAAATAATTGGTTGAGATGTTGGTGTCTTAAACAAGATATACAATGTATAACTCACTGGGAGGACTTTTATAGTAAATCAAACCTCTATTGCTGGGACGGACTCCATCTCAGCAGGAGGGTAGTAGGCTATTGGGCAAAAGCATAGTGCATTCTATCAATAGTTGTTTAAACTTCCAGCAAGGGGGGGAGTTGTAAGTTCTAGATACAACTCTTGAACCTCAAATTTTCAACTATTCTTCAAACCCTGCATCCATAATCAACCGTAAATTTCCAAACGAACACTACTGGTGTCATTTCTAAACCAAATATAAATATTATATTAACTAATGCCAGAAGTCTACACAACAAAAAAGAAGAACTTACTTACATCCTTCAAGCACAAAAAATATCAATTTGTGGAGTTACTGAAACTTGGTATAAGGATGAAGACTGGAACACTGACATAAAGGGATATAATAAGTTTTACAAAAACCGAAATGAAAATAAAAAAGGAGAAAGTGTTGTATTATACATTGATGAACACTTGAAAGCAAACACAATTAAAACTAAAACAAGTAATAATGAGAACTTATGGGTCAAAATTTTTCTCCCCATAGTCCACTAGTAATTGGGCTAATATATAGATCTCCTAGTTTAACTAATGATGAAAATCAAAGTTTAATAGAAAAAATATCTGAGGTACACATTGATACTCCCTATATACTGATGGGTGATTTCAATCTTCCAACTGTCAACTGGGACAATTATACATCAGCTTCAAATACTGAAAAGATGTTTATGGATACTTTTCTTGAATCAAACCTAGAACAAATAGTTAATAAACCTACCCGTGGTAACAATATCCTAGACATTGTACTCACTAATGTTAATGAGAAAATTTATAACATTAAAATACTTCCTCCTCTGGGTGATAGTGATCATTGCATGGACAATTATGAATACACAGCAGACTTTCCAAGCACAAATGGCATTACTAAAATCAAAAACTTTAATAAAGCAAACTATAAAAAAATAAACAATTTTTTATCTAAATGGAATTGGGAGATGGAACTAAATAACCAAAATTTATTACAAATTTGGGATTTAATTAATAACAAAATCAATATTTGTCTCTCAAATTGGGTTCCTTATAGAATGAAGTACTGCAACAATAAACGTGTCCCTCTTTGGTGGTCCTCAAAAATTAAGAAACAATTACAAAAAAAAGAAAACTATATAGAAAATATAAAAAAGTTAATTCCAACAGTCTCCTGGAAAAATACAAAATTGCAGCCAAAAAATTGAAACACATGATTAAATCATCTAAATCTAAAATTGAATTCAACTTAGTTACTAAAGTTAAAGACAACAAAAAATAATTTTATAATTATATTGGTTCCATGAAAGAAAGAAATCATACAATTGGACCCTTTAACATCAATGATATACCTATTTTGGATTAAACAACTACTGCTACAATTCTAAATGAGACATTTCTAAAAATTTTCGAAACTAAGGAAGCTGCAAATACGCCTCTTCTAGTAAATAATTCTAGTTTTCCTATTTTTACAAAAATGGAGGTTGCAAAACAAATTAAATCTTTAAAATCAAACAGCTCTCCTGGTCCTGATGGTATTCCACCCAGATTTTTACAAAAAATTAGTCATTCAATTTCTGGTCCTCTAGCCGTGTTATTTAATTCATCAATCAGAGAAGGTAAAGTTGTTCAGGCTTGGAGGGAGGCTATAGTTACACCCATATATAAGGGTGGATCCAGACATGACCCTAACAATTATCGGCCCATAAGCCTGACTTCCATCATAGGCAAAATTATGGAAAGATTGCTTAAAGCCCATATTACAGATCATTTAGAAAGAAATAAAATAGTAGATATCTTTCAACACGGTTTTGTGACTGAAAGATCAGTTTTGACCAACCTACTACATTTTTTTGAACCAGTAAGCACTGCCTTGGACTTGGGTATTCCGGTAGATGTAATATTTTTGGATTTTTCCAAAGCTTTTGATAAAGTATCACATAAAGTCTTACTACAAGAATTGGTCAAAATTAAGTTGCAACCTAATATTATAAACTGGATACAATCATGGTTGGAAAACAGAACTCAACAGGTATCAGTCAAGGGTCACCTGTCTGTGACGGGTGAGGTGACTAGTGGTGTTCCCCAGGGCTCCGTCCTGGGTCCGATACTGTTTAATATTATGGTCTCTACACTGCCTACTACTGATAAGATATGGGTCGCAAAATATGCTGATGACTGTAAATGGGTAGTTTGGTAAGCACCTTTTATGATAAATGCTCCATACAAAATCATTTAAACAACCTATCAAACTGGGCAAGGCTTATGGTATGTTTTTAATGCTGACAAATGTAAAGTCTTACATTTGGGCAAAATAACATCCCTTCAATTATTCCTTAAACAATGTTTATCTAAAAGTATTTTGGAAGAAAAGGATGTGGGTGTCATAATCTCAGATAATTTAACTTTCGAAAAAAATAATATAATTAAAGCTAAAAAATGTAATAAAATAATTGGCTCTATTTTAAGAAATATCAAAAGTAGAGACTCCAAGGTTATTATGCCACTCTACACCAGTCTGGTATATCCCCACTTGGAATACTGCTCTCAATTTTGTGCACTAACTTCTATAAGGGGTTTAAAACTCGCTGAGGGTGTTCAGCGTAAATTCACTAAAAAAGTATCATCTTTACATAGTAATAGTTACGAAGATAAGATTAAAAAAACAACCTATTTTCTGTAAAATACAGACAAATAAGAGGTGACTTAATATTGGTATATCAAACCTTAAAAATGATTATTTAAGAACCGCATTGATTTACTACTGCCTCCAACGCCAAATCAACTAGGAGTCATGGTTATAAACTCATTGACGAAAAATGTATATCCACTAGAAGGAGTCCATTTTTCACACAGAGAGTTGTGGGTTTGTGGAATAACTTACCTGTAAGTGTCGTTAATAGTGATAATTTAAATACCTTTAAGCAAAGATTGGATAAACATATGGGAAACAAAAAATTTGATTTCCACCCATAGGACATATAGGTGGCGAGCATACAGTGGGCATCCTTAGATATGCCTTCATTGCCCGTACACTTCTATGAACCTATGAACCTATAACAAAAACAATAATGGCCCCAAAATTGAACCTTGAGGGACACCTCTTAGTATACTACCCACTTCAGAAAATTGACCATTTATTACTACATGCTGTTTTCTTTGACTCAAAGATGGTTTAAACCATAATAATAACCTAGGAGCTATACCAATCCTCTCCATCCTCTCATACAATAAATGGTGGTTGACCAAATCAAAGGCTTTGGACAGGTCAACAAACACTGCGCCCATGGACTCTCCCTTATCCAAGGCCACTGCCACTTTATCAACAAAGTCCACGAGAGCTGTGCAAGTTGAATAACCTGCCCTAAAGCCATGTTGGTATTTGGTCAATTTTGAATATTTTTCTAAGTAACTACACAACTGGCTGAACACCACTCGTTCCATTAACTTAGAGAGGATGGAGAGGATCACTATTGGTCTATAGTTTGAGGGGTCATTTGAATCCCTCCCTTAAATATAGGTACTATTTTGGCTATGTTCCAGATAGAGGGAAAAACATTTTCCATCAAACTTTGATTAAATAAATCAGTCAGTATTGGTGATAAGATTTCAACTGCATCTTTAATAAATTTCCCTTCAATATTGTCCATACCATATACCACTTCTGAGATTTTTATTTTTTTTTAAATAAAAAAGAGGACAATTTTCATTATTAGTTTCTTTATTTACTAAATCTGTTTGTACTTGTGAACCAGCTGGGATGGTAATATCAGGCAATGTTAAAAAATATTTATTCAACAACTGGGCTGTTTTCTTTGAGTCAAGGGGCTCACCCTTATTATTAGACATTTTTATACAAGACTTTTAGCTCTCAAAGGGTTTTCCAATTCTTTTATCATATTACAGTATTGTTTAGGATCATGAGTTGTCTCAATTTTAATGTTGTAAAATGTTTTTCTTGCAGATTTAATTAACATTTTGCATTCATTTCGCTTAATTTTGAAATTAACCTAGTCTTCCTCCCTTTTTGTTTTATTTGCTCTTTTCCAGATTCTATCTCTGATACGAATTTTCTTTTTCAAATATTCACTTATCCATGGAAGATGCTTTTTCTTTGTTTTAGTTTTTTTTTAAATGGTGAATGCCTATTACAGGCCTCTAAATAAGTTTTTGAAAATTCTTCAACCACCAAATTTACATCTGGAATTAAATTTAATCTTCCCCACTCTATACAATTTAAATCATAAACAAAATTATTTGGGTGACAGTTCTTAAAGTTTCTTTTTAGGGTAATCTTTTCTCCCTCAATTATTTGATTTAAATCTTTTACAACACAATATACTGGATTATGATCCCCCAAATCTGGAGGTAAACTCAAACATTTTTCAACATGACAGCTCCTAGAGAGAAAAATCAAGTCCAAAATACTCCCCTGACTTTTAACCCCACTTTTCCTAGTACTTTGATTTATTATTTGATTGACATTTAGTATCTCAAAACTTTGTTTCAATTTTAATCCCCTTGGCGTTGACATTACCAATTAGTATTAAATCTTTACCATCTGACACTAAAGCTAATTTAGATGCCAATAATTCAAACTTGGTAGTATTTACTTTTGGAAGGGAATATACTATACTAATTAAGAGCTGCAATCTTTCAAATTTAACACAAAGACATTCAATTCCCTCTAAATTACCCTGAAAAACGTCTCCCAAACCCTGTTTCTCTGTCTGCGAACAGATTGATCCTACTCCGTATCCCGTTTGAGATATCGGCTATAAAGCCTTGGCCACTCTGACTAGCCTGGTAACCTCCCTGGACTTTTCTGTGTACTCATCTTTGTCCCCTTGCCTCCTGAATTCCTACACCACTGGGATGCTTTTCTCTTGGCCCTCACCCCTTCCATGACCTCCTCAGTCAGCCAGCTTGGCTTCCAAGCTCTACCCTTCTTGGCCCGTATCCTGGAACAAGTCTCGGTTGTCTCTGCTAGCCCTTTTTTAATGATATCCCATTTTTGGCTAGCACTCATGCAAGTCTGAATGCCCACCAGATGCTCAACCAAAATTTCCCCCTCCCCTTTGAAGTCCACTCCCTTAAAAATCGATCACATTGGTACCCATTCCTCTTGTTTCCCTTCCCATACCGAGTGTGAACCACACTGTGTGATGGTCACTCCCTGCCAGGGGGTCTTTACCCCCAGATCTCTTACAGTCTCCCTCTTTGTTAATACCAGGTCCAGAGTCCTACCTTCCCAACATTATTGGTTTCCATGGTCTAAGGGGGACGGGGTAATGTGATGGAAAGCAGCGCACCCTGATGACAGAATTAGGGAACACTGCATCAGAGTGTACTATGAAGAGCTTTCCAGCACATACTCTTCCCCATTCCTCCTGGAAAATTGGAATGAATTTCATTTATTATTTAAAAATATTATTTCAAAAAAAGTGATTGTCATACACTTTAATCAACACTCAGTGTATATTAAAGTGAATGTATGTTCTATGTACTTTATTATTACCACCAGATTACCATGTTCAGTTGATGGGATGAACTCACCAATGGGGATTTATGCAGTTAATAGAGGATATTGCTGAAGTAATGGGGTAATTGCAAACAATTGGTAACTAAACAATATATAAATGTGCACCTCACAGTACTGCCACACCCCTGACGAAGAGGTCTTTGTGGCCTCAAAGTATTCGGCTGATAACACTGAAATGGTATGTGACCCTGTACATTGTGTTTTAAGAAATGCTTAAATGTTTTGTTTTGAATTCCTACTTTGGATTTATAATGATTTATTAAATAATATTGAATAACAGCAATGCTAGCCTAGAGCGCCGTTTCTTGATTTATTGAATATACCAGAGGGGGCCGCCCACCTCCAACGCCAGCCCCTGACATCAGCCAATCCTATAAAGGTAGGTGGCCTCCACACCCTCCTCAGTTCTCCCGGCGGAGATCAAAAACAAGGTGGCGAATGGGGAACCCAGGAGGGCTCCAAGGTATCCCAGAAGCATAGAAAAAGAAATGGAGAAGGCTCACCCTATGAAATGGAGAGAAAGAAGAAGGGGGAAGGAGGGAGGGAAAGCATGGCCTGCTGCAAGAGATCCTCCTGAAGATCCACTATTACGTTAAGTTCTTACATAACTACTATCTTACTTCAAGGGCATCTCTTGCAGCAAGCCATCACCAGTAGGACTGAATCCCAAGCAGTACTGACAACTACTGACAAGACAGTCCAGGAGACAGGCAAAAAAGAATGGCCTATGAAAGAAGGCCCTGGAAGATGGCTAGGCCGAAGTTGGCCCTACACCTAGAGGCAATGTCCAGACTGTAACGTTTGGTGAAGGTGTGGACAGTGCTCCAGGTAGCAGCAGGGCAAATGTCATCAGCTGACACATTCCTGAAACAAGCAACCGAGGTTGCCATACCCCTAGTGGAATGGCCCTTAACACCACCCATCCCCCAACCCCCGGAAGTTCCTAGCTGTACTTCTAGTAACAATAAACAATGCAATTGGATAACCATCAAGACAAACACTGTTTGGACACTGGAGCGCCCTCTCTCCTTGGGGCGAATGAAACAAACAACTGATTAGACTTCCTAGAGTGCTTATAGTATTTCAAAATTCTATGCACATCCAGTATGTGGAGCAACGCCTCCCCTTGATTGGAATGCTCTGGGAAAAAAACAGGCACGTGGATGGATTAATTCAAAGTAAACTCTGACGCCACCTTGGGAAGAAACTTGGGGATTGGTATGCAAAGACACTCTTGTCTCTGTGAAAAATCAAATAAGGCTCCTTCCACATGAGGGCCTGAAGCTCGGAAATCCTTCAAGCAGAAATAATGGCAACTAAAAACAACGCTTTCCATGACAGAAACCACAGCTCGCAAAATGCGGCCAGTTCAAGTTCAAGTTTATTGCAGGAAAACTCCGTTGAGCAAGCTCATTCACAAGGAGGTCCTGTGACATAAACACTTAAAGTACAAACATAGATAGGTAATAACAGTATATACATGAAATGCACGTTACATGATACAGGCTGGATATACATACAAGGGTACCACATAGGGTGACCGCAGGTGGTAAACATTAATATGAGAGGGAAGCGACTTACAGGTTGCATACTGATAAATGAAACATGACTGGTGTGTGCAATACATATATTTTGGCAGCTAGAACAAACAACAGACTACAACTGATATGGGGGGGAGGAGTGATTTGATAGAGTAGCAGTGGAGCGTAAGCATAGATAAAGCCAGGAGTAGAAGGGGAAGGGAAAGCAGTTAATATGACAAAGCAATTATACCTTACCAGTGGATAAATATGGCACACATGGGGAAGGAAGAGACTTAAGGACAGTTACAGGTGTCTTTTATTTTGGCTGAACTTAGCGATTTGTAGAAGTTTATTGAAACTGTGCTAGTTAGTTTCAGTACGGTTTGTAATTGGTTCCAAATGGAGGGAAGGTCATATGCAATAGCACGTTTACCAAAGGAGGTCCGCTTCCTTGGTATGTCAAGCATAATAAAGTCATATTTTCTTAACGAGTATGCACTATGTGAGATACTAATAAGGGAAGAGAGATAGCTTGGCAATTTCTGCAGGATCAGTTTAAGAGTCCATAGCCCAGCATGGAGCAGGCGTCTAGTAAGTAAGAGATGTCCAACCAACAGCTGCATATAAGTCACAGTGGTGCGAATGGTAAGGGGAGCTGGTAATGAACCGTAACGCACGGTGATAAAGGATGTCCAGTTTACTTAGATTTGCAAGAGTGGTGGAGGAATAGATTACATCGCCATAGTCAAGTAGGGGGAGAAAAGTGGCCTGTACAAGCTTGTTTCGAGTTTCAAGGGGAAAAAGGGGCCTATTTCTGTAGAAGAAACCTAACCTTGCTTTTAACCTTCTAGAGACATCTTCGACGTGGTCATTGAAAGATAATTTATTGTCGATCCAGATACCCAGATATTTAAATTTGGTTACAACTTCCAGAGGCTCATTTAGCATGGTGACAATGAAGTCTTGGGCAAGGGTACTGGGGGGGCCTGTGACAGCACTGCGGGAGAATATCATCGCTTTATTCTTCTTAGCATTGAACAGAAGCTTTGCCTTTATTAGATTATGCTCAAGTTGTGCGAAGTCCGCTTGAAGCACTCCCTTGACTTCAGATAACGATGAGCCAGAAGTATACAACACAGTATCATCTGCAAAAAAGTGCAGATTGGACGTAGATATGTTAGCATCCAAGTCATTAATGTACAAAGAAAACAGGATAGGGCCTAAGATGGATCCTTGGGGGACTCCTCTTGCAATTGGCAAGGCAGCAGAAAAAAAGCCTTCCGCCTTTACTTTTTGGAATCTTCCAGTTAGGTAGCTAGAGAACCACTGGGTGGTAAGGTATGTGGCACCCAACTTTGCAAGGCAATTGACTAATAGTTTGTGATCAACAGTATCAAAAGCTTTGCAGAGGTCCAAAAAGACTGTGCCAGTTACCTTCTTAGCATCTATAGCAGAGATCCAATCATTGGTTACTTTTGCTAGTGCAGTGATTGTGCTATGATTAGCCCGGAAGCCGGACTGAGCTGGGTTAATGAGAGAGAAGGTTTCCAAGTGAGATTTTAACTGAATATGGATCAGTTTTTCGAGAACTTTAGAAAGGATAGGCAATATGGAAATAGGCCTATTGTTG
Source organism: Neoceratodus forsteri (assembly GCA_016271365.2). Lineage (NCBI taxonomy): Eukaryota > Metazoa > Chordata > Ceratodontiformes > Ceratodontidae > Neoceratodus > Neoceratodus forsteri. The sequence continues at coordinate 262,902,749 of CM057451.1, read as the reverse complement.
TTTACATCGCATGGGTCACCAGATTTAAATAGAGGGAGGATATGTGCTAATTTCCAGCGAGACGGCACAGTAGCAGATGTAATGGAAAGACTGAAGATGTGGAGAATTGGGGCAGTGAGATGGGTGTAGCCTGACCTTAGGAAAAAGGGTTCTAAGCCATCATCCCCTGCGCTTTTTTTGGTGTCTAAGTTAAGAAGAGAATCTTCTACTTCTTTATAAGTTATCTCGCGCAGTTGGAAGGGGCTGGGTGCAGGACTAGATGTAGGGGAAGGGGTATGCTGGCTCAACACAGCACCAGCATAAGGTGACGAGTCAAAAGCTAATCCAGCTGTGGCAAAGTGGGAGTTAAATTCATCCAGGATTAGGGACTTGTTTTCCACAATCTTGCCACTTGCAACTATCTTTGTTGGGACAGAGGGGGCCATGGGCCGTCCTTCTATAGCTTTGATAGTCTTCCATATTTTATGAGGGTTACCTTTAGCTTGTTCGAGAGTAGAAATATAATAGTTAGCTTTAGCAGAGCAAAGTTTTTTCACACAGTTATTCCTGGCTGTTCTAAAGGCCTGCCAATCCGAAGATTCTTTGGAATGTCTAGCTTTAGCCCAGAGCTTATCTCGAGCTATAAGGGCTACCTTGAGATTCGAGGTGAACCAGGGGTTGGAATTGTTCCGTACCCTTACTTTGATGAAAGGGGCATGCTTATTTATTATTGTAGTGAGTTTGTCATTAAGGATGTAAGCTGCCTTGTTGACATCTTTGGTTAGGTAGAGATCTTGCCATCTGATCATGCTCAGGTCAGATAGGAAGTTTACTGCACTGAATTTGCGAAAGGATCTTTTTGTTATAAAGATGGGTTGCGGCCGGGCCTTAATTTGACATCTTATGCAAGCAACAATTCCATGATCGCCATGTCGCTGTGAAACACTGCCGAATGAGATATTTTGTGTGGATGGGTGGTTAGTACCACATCTAGAATGGAACTGTTGGCAGTATTTAGAGTGTTGTTCCTAGTGGGTTCACTGACTAATTGCGCAAGACCTAGCTCATCACAAAGGGATTTGAGGCCGTGTGATTTAGGTGACAGCCAGTCCATATTTAGATCTCCTAGAAATATTGTTTCAGTTTTTGCATCTACGAACATGGATTTCAAAAGATTAAGGACTTCATCACCACCAGACGGGGGTCTATAGCCACCTAGGATAGTGATACATTCCGAGGAGGGGAGATGAAGGCTCAGCGAAACTAACTAAAATTCCTTGGCTAGAGATTTGCAACTAATATTGGTGACCGAGTACTTAGATTTGGCGTGAGATAACCACACCCCCGCCTCTAGACTCTCTATCTGCTCTAAATAAATTATAGCCCTGCAGTGATATTTGTTGATCAGTGTTCGTCTTTTTAACCACGACTCAGTAATTATGATAAGGTCAGGGTTAACGTGTGCAGCCCAGGCTTGCAGCTGTACAAGTTTTTAGGCAGGCTTAAAATGTTGACCATCATCATTTTGAGACCTGTACCTCAACAAAATCATAGACGAGAGGTAAGGGTTGTGGGGCCAGGGTTGAGCTCCACATTTCCTGAGCAGAGAACAAGCAGAAGTATAACTTTCTTTAAGGAGCTTATAAGAATGGAGACTGCTTTTTTATTTCTTCGCGTCAACCTATATCGTGCTGCGCAAGAGGCGGCACCACTGTAATGACAGTTGATCGTGATCAATATAAGTGCTTGAATAGACACAGGTGAGGACAGTAGCAAGGGGGTGTAGGCTAACCGGGGGGAATAGGCTAAAAGGGGAGAGGAGAATGACATAGTGTCTGCACGGTAGACCGTTATAACATTAGGTATTGATAAGGTACATTGGAGAACTGAATTGCACTGTATTGCTGAGAACTCTGCACCTTAGGAGCAATAAAAACACAATAAGGAGAGCCATAGTCCCAGATTGAGTGGTCTTGTGATTTGTATTAGTGCAATATTTTCTAGGCAAATAATTTGCCCACCTAGGTACTCACTTAAAACCTAGATGAGAAAATACAGCAGAAAGGGGAACAAGGTGAGCAGGAGCAGCTTAGTTAGTGGCGGGGCTCAAGAGATATTCATACAGGGCAGTCTTATTGGCCACACTCAGATACCAATCATAGGTTGGCAGCAGTCGAAACTAGGCCAATGAAGCAGTAATATGATATAGGAGGCGAATCATGAGTGTATTTAAAGGAGGCCTGGGAGAGGGGGGTGGGAGAAAATTTCAGGTCAGAGCGAGAGCTGAGAAGTCAGAATTAAGAAGAAACACTGTAACAGGCTATAGAGAAGGTGCCCCAATCAGAGCAAAGCAGGCAGTTGGCGTACTAACCACAACTTCCTATGGCAGTGCCGCACCAACTGGCGGTGCCTAGGCGCGGCTGGCTCTGCAGAGGATTCTATTGGTATCATCGTATGACAGCGCAGCGTAGGTAATAATAGGGTGCTCAGCGTCTATCTGACTTGAGTCTGAAGGGTGGATGGCAGACACTGAGGGCTTCCTGTTTTCAGCTGCAGAGCTGTCGCACAGGCAGTTTTAAGGGAGTTGTCAGCCTGTTGAGTGAAGCTTAGGGGAACCTCAACTACAACCACCCCTTGTAGCAGCACCTGGAAAGAAGTAGAATGATAATGCAGCCATATTGCCCACGAATGAGTACAGTGATTTATGTAGAAGACCAAGAATCCCTCTAGTGGCAGGTCTGTATAACCTGCTAATGGAAAACTAGCCACTAAAAAAAAAAAGGTAGTTAGACTTATCGGCGCCAAGGCAGAGTGCTTGGATGGGGGGAGAGGGGGCACTGCGGGAAGAGCAGTCAGACAGAAGAGGTGTAAGCACTTTAAACAGTAGTAGAAATTACAATCCAGCTAATACAGTTGAAAACTTCTAATTACACAGTTGAAATGTGCTTAGTTCTATCGAAAATCTAACAAAGTGCCAGGTGTCTATAGCAGGGGAAAAGTCCTGGCCAATCAGAGTGGGTTTGCTGGAAGCACCCGTGTTCCGATTGGCTGCGCTGTCCCGTACCTTCCAAGGAGCTGCAGGCAGGTGTCCTGGTCTTGGTCGGTGGCTGGCTGGGTGCCGGCCGACCATGGGGAGCTGAAGCAGCCCTGTTCAAGGGCAGGCAGCTGGAGAGAAGAAAACAGAGCAGGTCTTAAATAGCATAGAAGTTAAAGTGGGTTAGATTTGAGCAGTTTAGTAAGACAAAAGGTAGTTAGACTTATCGGCGCCAAGGCAGAGTGCTTGGATGGGGGGGTGCTGCAGGAAGAGCAGTCAGACAGAAGAGGTGTAAGCACTTTAAAACAGTAGTAGAAATTACAATCCAGCTAATACAGTTGAAAAACTTCTAATTACACAGTTGAAATGTGCTTAGTTCTATCGAAAATCTAACAAAGTGCCAGGTGTCTATAGCAGGGAAAAGTCCTGGCCAATCAGAGTGGGTTTGCTGGAAGCACCCATGTTCCGATTGGCTGCGCTGTCCCGTACCTTCCAAGGAGCTGCAGGCAGGTGTCCTGGTCTTGGTCGGTGGCTGGCTGGGTGCCGGCCGACCGTGGGGGAGCTGAAGCAGCCCTGTTCAAGGGCAGGCAGCTGGAGAGAAGAAAACAGAGCAGGTCTTAAATAGCATAGAAGTTAAAGTGGTTAGATTTGAGCAGTTTAGTAAGACAAAAGGTAGTTAGACTTATCGGCACCAAGGCAGAGTGCTTGGATGGGGGGGCTGCAGGAAGAGCAGTCAGACAGAAGAGGTGTAAGCACCTTAAAACAGTAGTAGAAATTACAATCCAGCTAATACAGTTGAAAAACTTCTAATTACACAGTTGAAATGTGCTTAGTTCTATCGAAAATCTAACAAAGTGCCAGGTGTCTATAGCAGGGGAAAAGTCCTGGCCAATCAGAGTGGGTTTTGCTGGAAGCTTACCGTTCCGATTGGCTCGCTGTCCTGCACTTCCAAGGAGCTGCAGGCGGGTGTCCTGGTCTTGGTCGGTGGCTGGTTGGGTGCTGGCCGACCGTCGGGGAGCTGAAGCAGCCCTGTTCAAGGGCAGGCAGCTTCCAAGGAGCTGCAGGCGGGTGTCCTGGTCTTGGTCGGTGGCTGGCTGGGTGCTGGCCGACCGTGGGGGAGCTGAAGCAGCCCTGTTCAAGTTCAAAGGGAGGCAGTGTGAGCTTTTCCAACAAAAAAATTGTGGTCCAAGACGGGACAGGGTCATGTATTGGGAGTTTCAAATGTAGTATGACCCTCAGAAATGTGCAAGACACATCCAGTTGAGCCACGGAACAGCCATCAACAGGTACATGGTATGCAGAGATGGCAGAAAGATGAGGAATATCACAGGCCCGAGTCTGAGAGGAACAAAAGGTACTCAAGAACCTGATCGGGGCGGCGCTGCTGAGCAGCTTACAGGAAGCAGCACTGATATAGAGCTCAGAGTTAAATTATATTAATTTATAGTATCTATGATTGTTACATTGAACCTATTCGACCCATTTAATCTGTATGTGAAGTGGTAACAGCTCAGGACTTCAGAAATGGGGAGAAACCGAGGAAATGCCGCTGCAGCAGCCGATTTTTTTGGGCCAAAGAAAAGCACACAGCCACGAGGTGAACGGCCTAGAGACCAGGCAGAAGCCAGCCACTTGGATACCGACAGTGGCTCGGAGGCCTCCTTATCTACCATCCAGACTACTCTTAACCAATTGGTAAAATCCGTTCAGGACATAGGCAAGAAATTGGATACTTTGACTCCTCGGGTTTCTGTGCTGGAGATCAGGATGGAGAACTGTGAGGCAACCGTCCATAAGAATGAGAGCTCTATCCTACAGGCCTGTGATGTGACCACAAAACTAATCAAGGAGAATTCAGCACTCCGACAACGCTTGGAAGTGGTCGAAAACCAAGCGAGAGAAAGGAATCTCCGGGTACTGGGGCTTTCTGAGCAGGCTGAGGGGGAGGATTGTCTTTTGTTTGTTCGATCATTTTTGCCCTCTATATTGGGCTTGGAGGAGGAGGATCCCCCAATAACCATCAATAGAGCGTACTGGATCTCACCACGCAGACCATCGGCCACTTCACAAACACCCAGAACATTGTTAATTGTTTGCCGATATGTTGGGGATCGAGATCGAGTGCTACAGATGGTGCGACGTCGGAGAACACTCCAATACGGGCCTGATAACCTGAGTATATTCCCAGACTTGTCTTATTCAACAAGACAGAGACGTAGGGCCTTTGACAGTGTCCGGGGTCGTCTAAGACAAAGGAACATCATCCATCATCTGCTATTCCCCGCACACTTGAAGGTTATGTGGCAAGAGAAAACATATCAATTTAATGAGCCTGGAGAAGTAGAAAAATTTATTGGCTTGCTGGAACAGGAGTCGGAGGATGCGACCGGACAGAGAGACATTTCCTCGGAGGAAGACTGAAGAAGTGCAAATGGGACTTGCGATCTGTGAGTTTTTTGGGAGCGGGGCCACCATGGTTCTAATTTTGGTTATAAAACGTTTAAAAATATTCAGTGGATACTAAAGACAGTATTCGGTTTTCTTTCTGGGACTATTAACCCTTCTCCCTGTTTTGGGATAGTGACTGTAAGTGGACTAGAGACTGATGGATATTATTAGAAAGGGTCTCTCATCCTGAATCAGACCATTTTTGGTGACACTATAGAAAAGGACTTTTCCTTTGCAAGTATCTGCATGTATTTTTCTTTATATTGTATGCAATTTAAATTTTGATCTGATATCAGGCTCTGTAGAGACTTGAGCTATACTCCATTTTTCTTAATTAAGATTGTAGGGGTTGGATGAGGGGAAAATATAATAATTTGGTACATATGGGAGGACCTGTTTTTTATAAGGTGGGTTTACTACTTATCTCGGAGCTCTAGTTAGATATTTACATTAAATATTTGGAGCACCGCCGGACATGGAATATAGTCTGGCAGGGAGGTGCTTGGGGATTCTTCCAATTAAGCTGTAGGCTTTGGGAATAATGAGGTTGTGGGACTATAACTAACGTTTTCTTCCCCCTTTGATGTATCAACTGAGGAGAGTACTTACTTATCTGAAGTAATTATGTATGTGTATCAAATTGCAGTGTTACTCTTCTATGGCGTAATGTGTTTTGTGAGTATGTTTACAAATAAATAAACATGTTGTACAAAAAAAAAAAAAAAGAACCTGATCCACTGGACAAGTGAAGGGATCTAAATGGTGCAATGCAACCCAAAGAGCAAAGGGCTTCCACTGCACAGACTAAGTGGCGCTGGTGGAGGGCTTTCTGGCCGCTACTAGGACATCGGCTATTCTAGGGGAGACCCCAAATCTGGCGATGGCTATGTCCTCAGGAGCCACGCATGGAGATGGAGAGATCTGAGGTCTGGATGGACCAGAGTGCCCTGCTCTTGGGACAGCAAGTCTGTGCAAATGGGCAGGGACAACGGAGGTTTCACTGCCAGTCACTGCAGCAATGGGAACCAGATCTGACTAGGCTAGAAGGGGGCTATGAGGATCATTGTAGCCCCCTCCTTCTGGAGTTTGATCAGTACTCATTGAAGGAGTGGGAAGGGAGGAAAAGTGTACAGCAATCTCCCTGACCAGAAGACGGACAATGGTCTTGCCAGAAAACTCCAGGCCCTAGATCTAGCGAGCAGAAAAGCATCACTTTTGCATTGTGTGGGGACGCAAAAAGATCCAACTCTGTCCGACCCCACTTTCCAAGAGGTCTTCTACCACCAAGGTCATAAGTTCCCACTTGTGGTCTCTGGACCAAGACCGGCTTAAGCTGTACGCTACTACATTTTGGACACCAGGGACACAGAGGACGGCCAAGAGCTCCAAGGCTGTGCTCTATGGCTAGTACCAGACTCTCATTCCTTTCCTGCACAAGTGACAGGAATGAGTCCCCCCCCCCACTTGTTTTTGTAATAAACTACACACATGCTGTCCGTCTGAATCAAGAGAAGACCCAGGGAGAGCCAAGTCTGGAAGGCCTGCAGGGCATACAAGACTGCTTGCATTGCCAAGACACTGATGTGGAGGTCCGTCTCCACCGCATGTGGAATTATGGCAAATGTTGGATGAAAGCAAACACTTGGGCAGGAAAAAGGACTGTAAGATCATAGCAAAGTGTTTAATGAAAAAGGTACTAGAAAATAAAGGGTTAAAAGGCACATGACTTGCTCAAGGCAAAAATTGCTACCATTAGCAAAATGCTTTTTTGCTAGCAAAGTGTTTTTGTGTGAAGATAGGATGTCATACCAGACTGGACATGATCGAAAGAAGGAACTGGTGGTATGTGAAAGCAGACAAAGTGCTGATGAGAGACAGTCTGTCATGTTTTAAAAAAACCCTATCTTGCAAAACTTCCTCTTTTTGCCTTTCTTGTCATGAACAACTGTTGTATATAAGAAGTTTAGATTGTGAGCCTCAGTGAATTTCAAGAGAGGAGCAGAAGACCACATACCATCACTATCCAGTGGTGCTCAAATTTCATGGAGGACGGGGTAATATAAATTCTGATCATCTCTGTATTCTCTGCATGCTTGTAGCTCTAAAAGTAGTGGGTTGTTAGCTGTCTATTTGTATTAGGGACTTTTTTTTTAACTCAGCTTTATTAGAAGCCTGATGGCCACAGTTATGCATTTAAAACATAGAGGGTACATATCATTTGGTAGAAATAACACAGATAGACTACAAGCACGTTGTACCTGAAATACATAGATTTTCTATCTGATCAGTGGCAACTCAAAGTGAAATAAATAAATAGTCTGGGTCCTCCAAGGATGACTCAGAAATCAATCCTCGATTATGACTCCATGATATGAAAGCTGATGTTAAAAAAAGTAATAATACTAGTTAAAACTTCTAAGGCCTCAACAATTAGGTTGCGTGTCACTAAATCTCTCTGCCCCTTAATAATGTCCATGGGGAGGCAGCTGAGCATACAATGGTATGTCATGTGTGAGATGACTTCTACTCCTTCCAAGGAGGAAAAAAGGGGGCCCTAGGGTTGTTCTGCACGTTGCAGTAGCCAGGACTCCAACAGTAGCCGACGTTGCAGATGGCGGTCCTGTTGTAACCGCAGCTTGGCCGTTAGGGACTCCATCAGTACCACCTCTTTTACCCTGGTGATCCATTCCAAAAGAGTGGGGGGGCTCCTTATTCAGCCATCTAGAGGTAATGCACTTTAATCCCACTGCCAGGAGTATGAGCGCCACCCTTCGAGAGTCTCCCTTTAGATACACTGCTGTGGGGGTTCCCAAAACCCAATCTTCAAAAGTGTGAGGAACTGTCACCCCCAGAATTTGCCCCACTGCCTTCTCCAGGTGTTCCCAAAAGATGGCTAGTCTTGGGCAAGCCCAAAAAATATACCAATGACTGCCCCCCCCCCAACACTCCCTCCAGCATGAGGAGTCGCCTCCTGCGTAGTGTTGGTTGATCAGGGGTACCTTAAAGTACTGAATAAGACTTTTCCAATAAACCTCGTGCCATACCGGGAAGGAGGTCACCTTCCACCCCAGTTTCAATCTCTGGTTCCAATCAGATTCTCTGAGTGTAATACCCGCCTCTCTTTCCCAATGTGTTTTGTGTTCATTCAAGGAATCTCCCTTCCCCTCCGAAAATAGTCTGTATAAATTTATCACTGGCTTAACCTTTGCCGAAATGGTCACCATCCCATACAAGAATTGCTCCTAGTTTGAGTATGGTCTGGTTAATCTCAATAAACGGTCTGAGGAATTTATAAAGTGCCTGACCTGCATGTATCTAAAAAATTCCCTGTTAACCCAATTAAACTTGTCTTTCGCTCTCTGAAATGAGATGCAGTGTTCTCCTTCAATTAACTGTGTGAACCTGGTGACTCCTCTTCTATCCCATCCGACAAACTCCAAATCCAGCGTGGGTGGGAAGAAGCTCGGATCATGCCTAATAAGGGATAGTGGACCCACCCCCGTCCGGGGTATCAGTCAGTTTCCTAACTCTCAGGATAAACAATCCTTGCCTCACCCATCTATTTCTAATGAGCAGGATGTATTCCAAGGATGGTGGGGCCAATGCCATAGTATAGAGTGGTCTCCCCTCTGGCAAACTATCCTCATCTCATACCATCTATATTCAACTTGTTGCTTAGCTCAAGAGAGAACAGGGATCATCTGAGCAGCCAAGTAGTAAAAATAAAAATTGGGTAAGGCCAGGCCTCCAGTTTTTATTTTTACTACTTGGCTACTTTCCAAGGAAGGAAAAGAAAGCACCTGGCCACCCGGGGTCTTTTATGTTGCCAAACAAACCCCTGAGTCTCTCTCGACAGCTTATTCCAGAACGAGAACAGCAATTTCAATGGAAGACTCTGGAACAAAAACAAGAATCGAGGGAGAATATTCATTTTGAGGACAGAGATTCGGCCTACCAGAGAGAGGGGGAGAACGCGCAATCTGGCCAAATCTCTGCTCACCTGATTGTATTAGGGACTTTTTACTCTGCTGCAATAAAAGCATAGAGTTTATAACAACTAAAGTGTAGTCTGTGACACTTCCTGGGGCTCTAGCCACAGGCCAAGCTGAACTTGATCCAAAAACGTTACACTCGGGCCATGTCCCATCAGTCTGGTGGGTCTCCAAGTGAGCCCCCCAAAGGAGACCCAAAGCATCTGTCATAAAACCCTGCTGAGGGGGAGATGAACAAAAAGGCACCCCCCCCAAAAAAAAGGCAGGTTGCTGAGCTCCAGCCACCACAGCCAGACATTCTTGACTGGGTCCAATACCAACACTGGTTGATCTAGGGCATCCATGCGTTAGGTTCGTTGGACCTGTAGTGTCCATTGAGGGCTTCTTATATACAGCCTGGGCACTGGAACCAAACCATGGCACTGGCTGCGGCCATGAGGCCTAGAGGCCTCAGAAGACCCCTCGCCAAAACATGGTGGCTTGAGTAAAGAAGACGGGCCTGGTCCATTAGATGCTCTTCTCTGTCTGTGGGTAAGAAGGCCATCCCCTGTGTAGTGTTCAGCACAGCGACTATGTACAGGAGACGCTGGTAGGGGGTCAGAAATGACTTTGGCATGTTGATGGTGATGCCCAAGGTCTGGAATAGGCTCCAGGTACGAGCCATAGTCTGAAAGAGATGGTCCCTGGACTTGGCAGCTAGTAGCCAATCATTCATGTAGGGGAAAAACGTAGAACGCCTGCCGTCTCAAGGCAGCTGCCACAACCACCAGGCATTTGGTAAAGATCTTGTGGGCCGATGACAAGCCAAAGGGCAGGGCTCAGAACTAGAAGTGTGCTCCCTGGAAGAGAAAACAGAGGAAGCGCCAGTGGGAGGCAAAAACCCTGATATGCAGGTAGGCATACTGCACATCCAGAGAGCAGAGCCAGTCCCCCCTGATGTAACAGGGGCAGCAAACCCTGAAGGGTGACCATCCTGAACCGTTAGTACTCTATGAACAGGTTCAGTTCGCCAAAGTCCAGGATGGGCCGAAGGTCTCACGTCTACTTGGGGACCAGGAAGAAGTGGGAGTAGACTCCCTTTCCCTGCTGAGGCTGCAAGACTGGCTCTATGGCCTTTTCTTGAAGTAAGGCCTGAAGTTCCTCCTGGATGAGGGTAACGTGTCCAAAAGGGTACAAGGACTGTCTCGGAGGAATGTCTGGAGGCCACTCTATAATTTCTAGAGTGTGGCCGTGCTCGATCAGCTGCAGCACCCAGCTGTCTATGGTTACCTCCCTCTACCTTTCCAGATGGAGGGGGGGAAGCGTTCTCCTACAACTGCCTGCTGATGTACGACTGGGGAGGGGGGTCTGGCAAGGAGTCAGGAGGTGGAGCAGCCACTGGTTGGGCGGCTGCTGCACCTCAGGCACTACGGATGACATTGGGGGAGTGAGTGGGGAGAGCCGCCCCAACCTTTCACTTGCCGTGGGCCTTGGGAGGGGCCCGGGCCTGACAGCAGGAGGGGCAACGAAAAGGAGCCTGCTTCCCCGTCTTGGACTGGGTATGGTACATGGAGTGGACAGATTTAAGGCCCATCCCAAGGTCTGGAGTTCAGAGATGATATTCTGTTCATCTCCCCCCCAACACTTTGAGGCCCCTGAAAGGTGCTTCCATTATAGCAGACTAGACGTCCTGGGCAAAGCCTGTGACTCTTAGCCAGGAGTGGCGTCTCAGGCAAATGCCTACAGCCGCTGCCTGGCCAGAGGCATGAACAGCACCATAAGCATACCAGAGGACATGGGTACTGACGGCCAAGCCCATTTTGAGGGCCTAAAAGCTCTGCTAAGAAGAGCCCTCTGGCAAGGCTAGGGCCGCCTCCCTAGCCTAGGCCCATAAAAGATTCTGATACTGCACCATATGGGCCAAATAATTGAGGGCCCGGATGTCCAAGGTGGCAGAGGAGAAAGCACATTTGCCCATCGGATCCAGCTGGCATGACTCCCTGACACAGGGAAGGGAGCGTGGGTGTTTCGCCTTCTTGGTGCGGTCATGCGCCACATTAAATGACTGAGTTGGCCTTGGGCTGCTCTTGGTTGAGAAGAAACAAACTTGAAAAAAGACCTCCGAAAGTTAAATCTTTAACTTAGGAAAACAAACAAGAAAATAATGAAGCGCTGTAAATGCAAGAAAATGGCAGTTGACTGTAGCTGCGGTGCTATCAGTGGTCTGACCAGCATTGGTCGACGGTGGGAAACAACTAAGGAGGGTGTGGGGGCCGCCCACCTTTACAGGACTGGCTGACATTATGGGCTGACGTTGGAGGACAGCAGCCCCCTCTGCTAGACTGCTAGCTGGAAGGTTTCCATGTGGTCCTAGCGCCTGGCGGCTTAGTCCTACCGGTGCTGGCCTGCTGCAAGAGATACCCTCAAAGTAAGATCTATATTTCTACCAACTGGGATTCAGTTTACTATACACTCTTTGCTAGACTCCTAGCAGTACTCCAGAAGGATGGGGCACGGTACGCACCCCTATTTGGGGAAAAGACTATAGGAGTGAGGCCACAAATTTCCCTAACAGAAAGCCAGATCTACCACTAGTCTCTCCCTAGAGGGGTGTGTGACAAGGCAGGGTAAGAACCTGTCCCATCTGTTATGCAGGGAGAGTTAAAAGCAAGGATCTATTCTGTCCTCTCCTATTCAGACACTTTTTCTCCTCCCTGCCTGATTGTACAGTCAAACTTTCCTTGTGGTACCTAGAACTAGCCACTCTGATGGTCCCTCACACAATTCCACTGTTATCGCCATTCCTTCACATTTGCTGTTTCTAATCTTTCTTTCTCCCCTTGCTTCTCTGCAGTTAAAAAATGTATATGAATCTTTATGTGAAACTGGGATCCCTTAGTTTGCAAATGTATATAGTTATGCTGTTTGAAATGAGTGAAGGAAGCCATTTGGGTTTATCTGCAACACAGAGATGCATTTTGACCTTCACAAGCTTGTTCACAGAATTGTCAGCAAGAAACCAGGTCTGGAAAGGATGTCTCAATTGGCTGCACCTGTTAAGAAGACTAATGTAATCTTCAGGCTGGTTACATGAAAGTCAATGAAAAAAAGGTTTGTTGTGGTTTGTGAAAAACAGGAGATGAAACTTACAAGAACAGAGTGCAGATGCTAAACTGCCAGGCAAAGACATCTCATACAAACAAAGCAATATTTTACCTGGGGTGAGACAGCTGGAGTTTTTAAAGAGACTCTCAGATAAAGGACTCTTTTTGTTTGTATTGCCTTTCCGAAGAGCTATCCTGTACATCTTTATTTTATTCTACTTGATAATAATAGAAAGCTCAGTTACATAAGAGCTTACCGTAACATTAGAGGCTCTTACGCAGGCCACACCAGTAGGACTAAGCCGTCAGGTGCCAGGACCACACAGAAAACTCCTAGCTAGCAGTCTATCACGGGGGATCGCCCACCGCTGTCAACCGCTGATGTCAGCCTTTCCTATAAAGGCAGGCAGTCCCCCACACCTACCTCAGTTCTCCTGCCAGAGAACCCAAGTAAGAAGCGAATGGAGAACCAAGAAGGTTCCCAAGAGCCAAAAGGAAGACAGAAGTAGTACGAGAGATTCAAAGAACATCAGGGGGAAGGAGGGAGGAAAAGCAGGGCCTGCTGCAAGAGCTTCTCTCGAAGATCTACTGTTACAGTAACTTCTTATGTAACTGCACTATCTTCCTTCAAGGAAGGCTCTTGCAGCAGGCCACACCAGTAGGACTGAGTTCCAAGCAGTACCGGGTATCACCAAGAGAACAACACTGGGAGAAGAAGAGACCAGCAGATAAAAGCTCAGGAGAGAAGGCCTTGAAGTACTGCTATGCCGAAATTGGCCCTGCGCCTAGAGGCGATGTCCAAACTGCTTGGTGAAAGTGTGGATAAAACTCCAGGTGGCAGCTGCACAGATGTCCACAGCAGACACATTTCTGAAACAAGCCATAGAGGGGGCCATACCTCTGGTGGAATGGCCCTTAATCACTACCAGAAGGGCCTTGTTGTACTTGTAGTAGCAAGAAACAATGCAACTGGCTAACCACTGAGACAAACACTGTTTGGAAATGGGAGCACCCTCTCTCTTATGGGCAAATGAAACAAACAACTGGTCAGATTTCCTTAAAGGTTTGGTGTGGTTCATACAGTACTGCAAAATCCTATGTACAGCCTAAGTATGGAGCAAAGCCTCCCTCTGATTGGAATACTCAAGAAAATAACCTGGAAGGTGGATGGACTGATTCAAAGTAAACTCCGACACTACCTTGGGTAGAAACTTAGGATTAGTACACAAAGACACCCTGTCTTTGTGAAAAACCAAACAAGGCTCCTCACACACAAGAGCCTGAAGCTTGGAAATCCTCCAAGCAGAAGTAACAGCAACCAAAAAGAGCACTTTCCAGGATGAAAACCATAGCTCGCAACTCACAGCCACTTTAAAGGAGGTAAAGTGAGCTTCTCCAACATAAAATTGAGATCCTGTAGAGGGATCGGGTCCCGAATGGGAGGATCAGATGCAAAATGCCTTGCAGGAAGGTGCGGGACACCTCTAGTTGGCCCACAGCTTTACCCTCTATAGGTGCATGGTACGCAGAGATCGCATAAAGGTACACCCTGAGTGAGGCATACCCAAAGCCAGATTCCGAAAGGTAAAGAAGGTACTCCAACACCTGATTCACCAGGCAGCTGAAGGGATACAAATGGCAAGCTGCAACCCACAGGGTGAAATGCTTCCATTTCATAGCATAAGTGGCCTGGTGTAGGGTTTTCTAGTTGCCACCAGGACGTCAGCAACCCAAGAGCACACCCTGAAGCGGGCAATAGCTACCTCCACACGAGCCACACATGGAGATGCAGGGACTTGAGATCTGGGTGGACTAGGATGCCCCAGTCCAGGGATAGCAAGCCGGTGCACAGGGGCAAGGGCACTGGAGGTTCCACCGCCAACTGTTCCAGTAAGAGGAACAAAATCTGACTAGACCAGAAGGGAGCTATGAGATTCATCTCCGCCCCTTCCAACTGGAGCTTGAACAGATAGATGATAGGGGTTTCTGGAACACAAGGGGGGGGGGGGCCTCGGCACCCAACTAGGGATCTGAGGTTCGAGCAGACTCGATAGACCGTAAGGCCTAATCTGCTGGCAAATAATATGTTAGTATGTTAGAATCCTCTGTAGGAGCAGGAAGGGAGGAAATGCGTTTAGAAACTTTCCTTTCCAGGAGTGGGAACTCCAGGACCGTGATCAAGCAAGCCGAAAAGCGGCAGTTTTGCATTGACTGGGGACACAAATAGGTCCAGCTCTGGACAACCCCATCCGTAAAAGAGATCTTCGACCACTGAGGATAGGAGCTCCCATTCGTGAACCTGCGACCTGGAGCAGCTGAGTCTGTCGGCCAAGACATTTTGGATGCCTGGAACAAGTACAGCCAAGACCTCCAGCCCATGCTCAGTGGTTCAATACCAAACTCTCATCACCTCCCAACACAAGGGGTAAGAGTGAGTCCCCCCATTTGCTGATGTAATACACCACACACATATTGTCCATCTGCACCAGCAGCAGACCAGGGAGGAGATGAGTTTGAAAGGCCTGCAGAGGGACTTCCCGTGACGTCATGCCCTTGCTTGCAGCCTGAATCAGAGGGCTCCGTCGTGATCCACTGTTTAAACCTCATAATTTCACCTAATTAAAGCCAAAATTGGTGAGAAGATTAGCGGGAGGACTATCATGCTTAAAAAGAACGATTGAATGAAAAACAGAGCTGTAGGTCAGCCGGATTCCGAACGATTACAAGAAGGTTCAGAGAGTGAGGGATCACAGGCCTCATCCAGCTCCCTACGAGACGCCGCGGAGGAGAGCCAAACTCCTCTAACGAACCTGCAGAGGCAGATGACATTGATGCTAACAGAGCTAAGGGACCTCAGGAAAGAAATCAGGTTAACTACAGCTGCCCTCCGAACAGATGTAAACAAGCTCGAAAAACGGCAGGAGGTAGAAACACAGGCCCACGACACGGATCGCCGGGTCACGGAGACGGAAAGAGCCATAATACAACTGCACAGTACCATTAAGGCCCTCCGAGATAGAGCAGAAGATGCGGAAAGCAGAAACAGAAGAAATAATGTTAGAATCTCTGGAATCCCGGAGGGGGCTGAAGGGGCGGAAATGCGGAGTTTATTCAAAAAACCTTGAGAGAGCTGGTGACACTCCCCCCTAGCGTGACGCTTGAAATAGAGAGAGCCCACTGAACCCTGGGGCCGAGGCCTCCACCGGGTGCACGGCCCAGAACAGTGCTGGTCCGTTTCCTGAGGTTTCAGGATAAGGAAACAGTTTTGCATACCGCATGGAAAGCAGGAGCAGTCATGCTGGTGGGAAACAGGCTATATTTCAAAAGTGACTACTCCCCTGAGTTAATGGCCAGACGTAAAGCCTTCATTCCCTTGATGAGAGCTCTCAAGTCGAAAGGTATCCGCTTCAGAACCCCTTACCCGGCGAAGCTCACTGTACTCTTCGAGGGTGGTCCGTTGACCTTCGAGAACCCAACTACAGCTGCACAAGAGCTACGAACCCGAGGAATCGAAATACAAGCACAGCGATCTACTCCTGGAACCTCCATTGCCTCTAAACTATCCATGAAAGTATGGAACAATGGACAGCGAGAGGCCAGGCAGCGACAAGGAGCCGAAGCAATCCAGAGCATAATTGCAACTCTGAATAAGCACACCACTTCAGGAACTAGCAGTTCGGAGCAGCAGGGAACAGAAGGATGAAAACTGCAAGTAGACCTGTAGAAACTGATTAGTAATGGAAACACCTATACGGGGAGAGACATTTGGCTCAGTGAATCCCTAGGCGTACTCTGGTCGTTTTAGTTTGGGGACTTAGAATGAAGGGAGGGGGGCAAAGAGTCATACACTAATTGAGGATCACTCCGCAAACCAATTCCCCACCAAAAGGGGAGGAGAGGGCGGAATGGGGGAGTGGGGAGAAGATTTGGGGAGATGGGGTGGGGGGTCCGTGGGATTCGACTATTGATCCCTGTGCTGAATTAGCCCATATGACATGTGAGGATACACGAGGGGACTGGACTCATAACAGTTATCCGCATGATTTTGTGACAAAATAAGACCAAAGTGGAGAAAAAGTCGGTGGGGGAGGTTGGGATGGGGGACTCGATGGGTTACCTCAATTTCGGACAGCTTTGCTGAGGGTACCCTAATATAAGGCCTGAGGGAAGGTCACGTTGGAATGGGACTGGGGCCTGGGGGTTGGGGGGAGGAAGGTTGGAAGGCTTGCAGGGTTATCGAGGAGAGCTCATGGGTACTGATAGATGTCCTCCCGGTCATAATTTGGAAAAGAGTCTCTAGGCTTGGAGAGGGAGGGGGAGTGATAAGAGCTCAATAAATTAACTGAGGAAATGAACCGAAAAGAGGTGGGGAATTTTTCTTCTTCACTCCTTGCTACCTGAAGCATTGAAATACGATGGAACTGATATGTACTAGTTGCACTGAGATAAATTGAGTGGCTAAAATAACGTTGGTTTATGGGGCACGTTTGTAATTGACCCTGCCACTTTTCTCGGTTAAGCAATCCCGCTTTCGGCAGTTGTTTGGGCTGATCACCGCAAGGGTTTGCTAACTGTCACTCCCGCGGTGGAGGCTGGGACGGTGCTGATGGTGGGAAGAGGGGGGGACGGCCATTTGTTGGGCAAGGAGACTGCCGGAGACGCACACCTTAGATGTCACTCTCCCACGCAGTGGGCTTTCTGGTCTGTGCCCTCAGGGTTGGGGGCTGCCGGCTGCATGCTTTCCTCCTAGTCATGGCGCTTTCACCCCTGGGGACGTTGGACTCCTCTTTTGGAAGGCTTTTCTTTCTGTGGGGGTGGGGGGTTTTGGAAGACATCGGCCTGGGCAGGCGGGGGGGACACGGGGACCCTGGTTGCTGGGGGTCCCCCGGTCCCCGCCCCGCTCGGGTGCTGGGGGTGCGGAGTTTCTTCGGAGCAGCGCATGCAGCACACAGAACCACCCACTTCCACCCATTGGATGGGGCCAATTTGGGACCACAGTAAATGATGGTTTAAATACCGCATCCCGATTTACCTCTCGTAATGCTGAGTGAGGGGAACGAGAGACATGGTATGGAAGTCAAGTATATTCTCCAAGTGCACAGTGAAGGCTACTCATTTTAGCTTACCTGACCGGGGGGTGGCCGACCTGCGCTCCTACAAGGCACCACTCCCGGGGCTTGGGGAGATTGTTGACCCCAGGTTTGGCGGCCGTCCCCACTGAAATATAATAGAGTTTTAGCCTACCAATCAGAGTTGTAAAATGTCCAAAGCGATCTCACATCAACATCCTCTATATGGCTCTAAAGATGGGAAAGGCTTGGGGAAGCTGCTAAACAGGGTGATTTAGACTCTTGGTCGGTAAAGGAGGGTGGCATAAATAGGGCAGAGAGTCAACGGAGGCCCAGCGGGAAGGGGTGAATTTGGAGGGGGGGGGTGCCAACAGAGTATTAAGCACTGAGCCAGGAACAGTGAAACGGGTGGCGCGCACGAAGTATCAACACCTCTGCAAGGCAATTTAGGAGAATATAAAGGGGTAAGGAAGGGGACGGAGGGGGGGATGCAGATGGGGTCCCTAGCTTCAGCGGAAATTACGGAGTGGTATGGAAGGTAAAAGAGGGCTCATTACCCTATAACAAGTGGAGAGGGGGTCCTGCCCAAATCCAGAGCCGTCCAGTGGAACTACAAGGGTATGGGATAAAGGGGCTACAGTAGTTGCTCAACCCGCGGACTTGGCTGGGTCTGCCTGAGGTAGGGGGTCAAGACGCAGAGAGACCCCAGCCTGAATTGTGGGGGCTAGGACCACACATAAGTACATGGGAAGCCCTTCAGATGGACTGGCTGACCTAGGGGGGTATGGATTGGAGGTTTGGATGTGCTGACCCTGACTCAGACCACCTTCGGGAGGTTGATAGCCCTGGGGGGGGGATGGGCGGGGTTTAAGTGATGGAGGCATCCTCAGGTCCTCCCTGTTAAGGCTCCGGGTTCCGAGCTGGACAATTGGGTTGGATGGAGGGGACAGCAGAGCAGAGAGAAGGCCTGCTTACCCATGGTCTCAAGAGACCAACATATACATTGGAGGACCCTCCCACGAGCCCCAGTGAGGAATGGGACACAAATGCTGAGCAGAGTAGATAGAGGGGGTCAGGCAGACACACCTGACTGTATACAAATACCTAATTCATCGTTTCAGGACACGTTAAAAATGAGGTGGATCCGACACACCTTTGCAACGGAGTCACCACTTCTCTCTTTTCCTTTTCCCTAATAGGCACTTAAAGTGTCAGGGGACATCACTTTGAGTGATGAAGCCTCAAGGTAAGGACCTTTCCTTACCATGGGAACGGGAGCAGTTCCCCATATTTGGAAATACCAGTTTTTTACGTTATAGGTTAGTTTTTGAGTTGTTTGTACGTTTCATGTCCATAGGTTTGCTGGATTGTTATGAGTTGGAAATGACAGGTACAGAACTAACTGTTGCTGACATTATTCGATTGGATGATGGAGGGGGGATCCCTCCCTGCCAGCGGGACCACCTTTGAGTAAAAATGGCTAATTCGCCAGTTAAGCTATTGTCTCTGAACATA
The DNA here is from genome assembly GCA_016271365.2 of Neoceratodus forsteri. NCBI lineage: Eukaryota > Metazoa > Chordata > Ceratodontiformes > Ceratodontidae > Neoceratodus > Neoceratodus forsteri. Next base: position 262,883,629 of record CM057451.1, on the reverse strand, counting down.
AATGGCATAACTTCACCAATTACGAGATCTCGGGTCCTGGCTTATCTCCGCAGGAGCAAGGCAGACCTGATATATCTTCAGGAAACGCATCTAAGTCCTGAGGAACACCTCAAGTTTGCTAGGCTCAGTAGGGGAACCTTGTATAGCTCATCGGCCAGATCGGGAAGACGGAGGGGAGTGGCGACACTCATACCGGCAAGCACCCCATTTCAACACCAACGCACTATCAGCGATACAGAGGGCAGGTTGGTAATAGTACAAGGCACACTAAATGGGAGTACAGGTCACCCTAGCGAATGCCTACTTTCCCCCTGCAATGCCTGTCCCGCAGCTGAAAGTACTTCTAGACAAAATCCTGCAGAACACGAAATGCATACTTCTTCTTGCAGGAGACTTTAACCTGACTCAAAATTCCACGTTAGATACTACCAACCTGAGAAACCATAGACAAACTCCGGCACAAAAGTTTTTTGAGGAGGTTTACTAAGGAAGTAGGCTGGACTGATGTCTGGAGGCATTTACACCCTCGAGCTAGGAACTATACGCATTTCTCAGCGGTCCATCGGACTTACACGCGTATAGACCACACCTATACCCAGACCGAGTACCTCGATCAACTGGGGGATGCATAAATAGGCGACATCTCTCTGTCAGACCACGCACCTGTGAGCTCGACATGGGAAATGGGGATATGTGTTAAAAACACACGATGGAGGCTTAATCCCTATTATTTACGCTCAGAGAAGTTTAGAGAATACATCTCAGATAAACTAGCTGAAATACTAGAATTTAACCCCCTTGCGGATACCACACCTGCAATACATTGGGACACTATAAAGGCTGTCCTTAGAGGACATATTATACAACACACTACAGAGTTGAATCGACAAAGAAGGGAGCACAGAGCAACCTTGGAGGAGAATCTGCACTTCCTCCAAATGGCACACAAGATGGGGGACACGACGGTGCTCCCCCAACTCCAGAAAGTCAAGGCGGAGATTGATCGTCTGGCATTGCAGTAGACCAAAATAGCATTAACATTCCTGAGACAGAGACACTATGAGGTGGGGCCTCGGGCCTCTCGACTACTAGCATACCAGGTGCGGCGACAAAGGAGGGTGTCAACGATCACCTCACTTAAGACACCCCATGGGGGGCCAACCCCTAACTAAACTACACGAAATTACAGAGGCATTCGCAAAATACTACACCAACCTTTACACCCCAGAGAATTCACCTACTGAGCACCAGATTACAGAATACTTAAAGGGGATAACGCTGCCCCGACTCGCAATGGACCAAAGCGAAGCCCTGGTCGCCAATATAACAGAGAGGGAGATAACGGAAGCGATCTCCACCGCAAAAACCTTAAAGTCCCCAGGCCCTGACAGGTATGGGAACGAATTTTATAAGGCCCTGAGGCAACAATTATCTACCCAACTTTTGTCTTTGTACAATTCCATCCTCGAGGGGGAACCCCAACCTCCGTCATGGTCATTCGCAACTATTTCAGTAATCCCAAAACCTGGGAAAAATTCCCAGCTTTGTAGCTCGTATAGACCCATTTCGGTGCTTAATTCTGACTACAAGATGTTTATGCATATACTAGCACAACGTCTGGACAAGATAATGCCTCAATTGATAGATCAAGATCAGACAGGCTTTGTCAGACAGCGCTCTACAACGGACATTAAGCGTACACTACATATCACCCATAAGATGCGAGGGGGCGATATCCCGTCGGTCCTCATCAGTCTCGACGCCGAAAAAGCATTTGACAGAGTATCATGGCCTTTCCTTTACAAGGTTTTGGCCAAACTGGGTATCCCTAGAACCTTAATTGGGGTCCTACAAAACATTTACTCTTCCCCACAAGCATGCGTCAAGGTGGGAGGCCATCACTCAAAATACTTCCCTCTTAAGCGGGGGACCAGACAGGGCTGTCCGTTATCGCCCCTACTCTTCGTGGCATTTATTGAACCGCTAGCCCAATACGTAAGGGAAACTGAAAACATCACGGGTGTGAATATGGGGGACACAGAACACCGTATAGCGGTATACGCGAATGATGTCCTATTATATCTCTCAAACCCCGAGCAGTCCATGCCGGCCATCCAGCTACTTCTGGATCAATTTAGTCAGGTCTCAGGCTATAAATTGAACTTAACAAAAACGGAAATTCTTACATTCCACTACTCACCTTCAACGTATATTACCTCCATCTTCCCGTGTAACTGGAATCTCACAAAATTAAAATACCTGGGAGTATATATCTCTCAGAAACATGAAGAATTCTTTAAAAATAACTATGATCCCTTCACAACACAACTCAAAACAGATTTAGGGTCATGGGCCGCGCTACCTCTCACCTTGAGCCGCAGGACAGAATTAATAAGAATGGTCACCCTGCCCAGGGCCTTGTACTTATTTCAGAATGTCCCATTATTCATTGCAAAGAAAACGTTTGGGGAATGGAACCGTCTTATTTCTAAATTTATCTGGTCAGGCAGAAGACCCCGAGTCCGGATGAGGATACTGACTCTTCCACGAGGTGAAGGGGGACTTGCACTACCTGATTTGCAGCTATATTATTATGCGGCAATGATGACACACATTATGGCAAGGCAGAATGGGATAGGTCAACCACACTGGCTACAGATAGAGCAGGCTCTCTTGCCAGATAGTGATTATTTGCAGAACATTTACTGCACGGGTCCGAAGCTGGGTCCTTTTGCCCCACTGGATCCCTGGTTGAAAGCATGCTGTAGGGTATGGCAGCTAATTAAAAGAACCCAGCCCTGGATTCGTTCCTGAATTTGCTTTGCCCAATAGTGAACCTAAGTGATCTTCTCACAAACAGGCTAGACCATGGCTTCCAGTTATGGGAGAGATTTGGGTTGAGATATCTTCCTCAAATAATGACCCAAGGAGAAATGTGGCCCTTTAATGAAATACAGAAACGATTTAATATACCGACCAGGGACTTTTATCGGTTTCTGCAGTTTAGGCACTATGGTCGGGGGCTACCGGAGGTAATCCATTACCCCGAGAGATATCCTGCGCTGTTAGAGATCCAACTCCAATTGAATAATGGCGTGGCAAGATCGCGATTGCTCTCCCTTTACTATAAGGCTCTAAACACTCAGGGAGAAACTCACACGGAGAATATCCAAGCCCAGTGGCAGGGGGAACTAGGTACCCCCTTCACACAGGAAGACTGGCGAAGAGCCTGCGAATACGCCACCGAGTCATGAGTTCTCATCAGTGGCGGGAATTCACATGGAAGAACCTAGTTAGATTCTTCAGAACACCAGTAGTGACTAGTCACTACACCCCAGCAGCCTCAGCTACGTGTTGGAGACAATGCGGTGAGACTAAAGCTACACACACATTATGTGGTCATGTGAGGCCCTCAAACCATTTTTGGACCTTCTACAGGATTATTTGAGAGAAATATTTGACCCTCAACTTCAATTGACAAGAGCAATGTTCCTTTTCCTAGACACCCCGCAGGAGTATAAGAATCCGAACACTAGATATCTCTTACATCTACTGTTAACTGCAGCGAAAAAAACTATTACTAAGCTATGGTTAACAGACAAAAAACCTACAATACTAGAATGGTGGGGCATAACCAAACAGATCTATCAGTTAGAACAAATTACTCATAGATTGAATGAAAAGATTGAGAAATTCGCAGACAGGTGGTCCCGCTGGCTAATATATTACATGTTGCATGATGACTCCTTCGTACCATAGGAAAAAGCTACTAAGGAACAGTGAAAACTCATAAACCTCTAACGAACTGGGGTTACTCCCCTGAGTTAGAAATGGGATTATGACTGGGGTGGGGGGGTCTAAACTCTCCTGGGATCCAATTGGGCTTAAAGTAAATCAGAAACAGCCTTCATCCCCTTGGGCCCCGAAAAGCCTATAGTAATAATAATTCCTCTTTGGGCTATCATCATGAGCTGAGGATTAAATATACTCAAATTGTCCTTTAATTCCAACAGCAGGCCGGTGAAGGTCAGCAAGGATCGGCCGGGCGTTCCCCCCATGTCTGGGAGGCGCATACCTCTGACTCAGGGGAACCCTAAAAATAAAAAATGTACTGAAAACATGCACTGATGAAATTATAAAAAGCTAAAAATTTAATAGCACCTATGTATTTAACGAACTGTACTATACTGATTGCTTACTCTGTAAGATTCCAATCAAATAACTGCACCTTTACAGACCTGTCAATGTTCATATGTTGATGTGTATATATATGTTGGAAAAAAATCATTTTTTTTTTAAATAAAAATGAGATTTACAAAAAAAAAGAAAAGAAAGGCCTGCAGAGCATAAAGGACCGATCGTACTTCCAGGATGTTAATATGGAGATCCTGTTCCACTTCCGTCCAGGTACCCTCGGTCTGGTGGTCTACCAGATGAGCACCCCATCCCAGGCCGGATTTGTCCGTCGTGAGAATCTGACAGAGGGTCTAAAACTGCAAAGGAACCCCTGAAGCAAACTGGCTGGCTCCAGCCACCACGACAGGACTCTACATACCGGATCAGAGAAGACCGACTAGTCCAGGTCTCCATGTGTTGGTCCCACTGAACCCTTAAGGTCCACCGAGGAACCCGCATATGCAGGCAGGCCAGGGGACCATGGCAATGGCTGCCACCATCTGGCCCAGGAGGCACAGAAATATTCCTGCAGGAACCTGATGACAGGAAGACACCAGACATGACTACTACTTCAGCTGCTCTGCCCTGTTTGTGGGCAAAAAGGCCTTGCCCTGACTGGCGTCCAGGATCGCTCCTATGTATGGAAGGCGCTGGCAAGGAGAGAGGCAGGACTTCGGCAGATTGATAGTGATCCCCAAGGCCTGAAACAGACAGAAAGTGTAGCCCAGAGTCTAAGCCAGGCGGTCTCTGGAGGCAGGGGAATATATGGAAGCCCTGCCTCCTAAGCACAGCCGCCACTACTGCCAGGCACTTGGTAAACACCCGGAGGGCCAAAAAAAGACCCAGAATTGAAAATAGGTTCCCCTGAAAGTGGAGGAAGTGATGACGGGCAGGGAAGATTTGGATGTGCAGGTAAGCATCCTGCATGTCCAGCGAGCACAGCCAATCCCCCTGGTGTAAAAGGGGTAACAGCCCTGGAAAGTGACCATCCAGAAAAGCATGTACTCAATATACAGATTCAGATGGCTCAGGTCCAGGATGGGTCGAATATCCCCAGTCTTTTTGGGGACGAGGAAGAAGTGGGAGTAAAACCCCCTTCCCCATTGAGCCAGAGGACGGGCTCTATGGTTCATTTTTGGAGGAGAGCCTGAATTTTGTCCCAGATGAGGGACAGGTGGGCCAGGGGGTAAGAGGAGTTTACTGAAGGATTCTCTGGAGGCCACTCTGGAAACTCCAGCGTGTGCCCGTGCTCTATGATCTGGAGCATCCAATTGTCTGTGGTCACTGAAAGAAAGAGCTGCCAACCGAGGATCAGGTTCACGGTGATAAAAACAGTAATCCACAACAGAAAGTCATGGAACTCCACCCTGCTTTCACAACAAACTGACATCCGAGGCAAAAAGTAAATGCAGCAGACTTTCACAGTTTATTTACTGAGCAGCAAAATGTAGAACAGTAGCAATGGAAAAAAGGCCTACCATTTCACCTGATGGGCTTCTTCAAATCATACAACCCCTAGTGTCGATACTCTATAAATATACTATTCATCAAACCATGTGATCATTTAAATCCCCATTTAAAGTGACATAAGTGAAAAAATAAAGTGCCAGTGCATATATGCAATCTCCTATGCCTAGTACTACAGGTTTGTTAAAGAATTACTCACTATTCCAGGATGTATAAAACAGAAACAGCTCATAATTATAATAATACTGTGTACCCTTACACATAGATGTATACTCATTATAGTTTTTAAATAATTCAAGACTCTCTAGCTGTAAGTAAATAGGGCACAGATATTAACATGACCAATATTTCCAACATTTTCTCATATACATTCTAAAAGGGGTTCGTTCGAAAGAAACAATCCCTTATGCAAATAAAGTACAGTTACGTAAGAACTTACCATAACAGTAGATCTTCGAGAAAAGCTCTTGCAGTAGGTAATTACTTGGAGGATTTCGCCCCCTGGCATCAGGACCACACAGAAAGCTTTAGTCAGCAGTATTTGATGGGGGACCGCCCAGCCGACATCACGTGACGGACATCAGAGTGACCCTACAGGCTATGTATGGGCAGTCCCCACGCCCACCTTCCAGTTCTCCCGCCGGAGACCTCAGAGAAGGCATGACAGGAGAAAAGGAAACAGATGCTCCTGGAGCCCAGAATGAGCTCATAAAGAAAGAGCAATAAACCAAATAAAATGTGGGGGACGGAGGGAAGGAAAAATGTTACCTACTGCAAGAGCCTCTCTCGAAGATCTACTGTTGCAGTAAGTTCTTCTGTAACTGTACTCTTACTTTGAGAGGCCTCTTGCAGTAGATAATTACTTTGAGGACTGAGTCCCAAGCAGTGTGAATCAGAAGAAGTTGAAACATGGAAGTCAGGAAAGCAACTGCTAAATGCAGATAGTTCAGAACAGGAGTCCCTGAAGCATAGCTAGGCCAAAACTTGCTCTTCGTCTAGAAGAAATGTCCAGACTGTAATGCTCTGTGAAACTGTGGACTGAACTCCAAGTAGCCGCAGCACAAATATCAGCGGCTGACACATTCCTGAAACAAGCAGTAGAAGCAGCCATACTTCTACTGGAATGCCTCTTGAATTTCCCCGCAAGGGATTTATCATATTTCTGGTAACAGAAAACAATGCAATTTGCCAACCATCTGGATAAACACTGTTTGGAAACTGCTGCACCGTCTCTCTTGGGTGCAAAAACCAAAAACTGATCAGTTTTCTGGACAGACTTTGTCCTGTTAGTGTAATAGCGCAAGAGTCTGTGTACATCTAAGGTATGAAGAATTGCTTCTCCCCGATTTGAATGCTCAGGGTAATACACTGGAAGTTGAATCAACTGGTTTAAAGTAAACTTAGAAACCACCTTGGGTAAGAACTTAGGGTTGGTACAAACAGCCACCCGGTCACTATGAAAAATCAAATAAGGCTCCTTACAAATCAGTGCCTAAGGCTCTGAAATCCTTCGAGTTGAAGTAACTGCCACAAAGAAAATACCTTCCATGACAAGTAGCACATATCAGAGGAACCAGCAGGTTCAAATGAAGACAAAGTCAATTTTTCTAAACAAAATTAAGACCTCAAGTGGCGGGGCACTGCGCATAAGGGGTCTGAGATGCAGCATTACCTTCAAAAACGTTTTAGAAACTTCAACTTGAGTCACTGTCCTACCATCTACCAACGAATGATAGGCAGAGACAGCTGACAGATGGACCTTTAAAGACAAGTAACTCAGGCCCAAATCATACAGGTGCAGGAGATTCTCCAAGACAGAGGAAGCAGGACACAAAAAAGGGTCCCAACCCTTCAAGGTGGCGCAAATGGATAAACGCTTCCACTTCATATCATATGTTCTTGTAGAAGGTTTTCTAGCCTCTACAAGAACTCACGCCACTCTGGAGGAAACTCCAAAGAAAGAAACTGCTAAGTCTTGAGGTGCCATGCATGAAGGTGAAGTGATGCCAATCCCAGATGGACCAGCGTGCCCTCCTCCTGAATCAGGAGATCTGTGCAGAGGGGCAGGGGAACTGGAGGTTCCACTAACTGCTAAAGGAGGTAACCCGTGAAGTGGGCGCCGTCCATTACGGAGACACCTTCCTCGCGCAATCCACTCATGGCGACAAGACAGGTAGGGCGACCAGATGATGGGGGTGGGCGAACTAGGCGACAGGATGTCGTTATATGTACATCGCACCGGGGGTGGGAGGCCGAGCCACAGCGAGCATGGGCTGTAAGGAGGGCTATCACGGGGTGGTGCTGCAGTCGTCCGGTCGAGCCTTGGCTTGGCGTTGGGGATTGGGCAATGGCTGGGGTGGCTGAGGTACTGGGTTCGGGTCTGGGCCTGGCGCGATTTTTATTGCGCCCAGCCCAAACTTTTATTTTTCTACTCACCCTCCTCAACAGCACCCCCTGGAGTTGAGAATCCTTAGTAGGGGAGGTATGGGAAAAGTACAGGAAAGTAGTATGTCCTGGTGCCCATTGTGCTGGTGAGTTGAGGGGCTGTTGGGGAGGTTTAAATGTCTTCGCACTTGACTGAGCGATAACGGCGATAGCCTTTAGACATTCGCCGTTATCACACAGACCCTTCTCAAGAAGTGTAAACCAAACTTGGCGGGGCCAAAACGGGGTGATCAGAACCATGTGGGCCCCTTCCAACTGGAGCTTGAGCACAACCCTCTGCTGAACTGGAAAGGGAGGGAAGGCGTACAAAAACCTCCCTGTCCAGCAAAAAGATGGTGCGTCTTGTCAGAGAACACCATGCCCTGGAGTGAGCGAGCAAAACCTGGGTAGCTTTGTGTTGTATGGGGAGGCGAACAGATCCAGTTCCGGCTGACCTCACAGATCGAAAATGTGGTCGACCACCTCTTGCTTGGGCTCCCATTCATGGGCTCTTACTCTGGTGTGGCTGAGAGGCGAATTCAGTGCAGAACAGCCCAGTTCCACACCAGCATTGCCTCCCTGCACAGGGGATATGAGCGAGTACCTCGTTACTTGCTGAGGTACCAGACTACGCACATATTGTCTGATTGCACTAACAGTGCACCCTGGTGAAGCAGGTGCTGAAAAGCCTGAAGAGCATACAGCACTGCCCTCATCGCCAACCCATTTATGTGAAGAGAAAGCTCTGTCTGGGACCACATGCCTTGGGTTTTATGGTCCCTCAGATGAGCACCCCAACCCATCCCTGACACATCTGTTGTCAGAGTCTGGGTGGTAGGAGGGGACTGGAAAGGTACATCCTTGGTGAGATTGGGAAGTTCCTGCCACCATGCGATGTTGTAGATTGTTGTACTGTCCTCAAACTGACGTGGAACCTTTGTAAAAGAGATTCCTCTGCATCGAATCGGAAATCATGCTCATCTGATCCAGGTCATCCAGTCGTTGGTCCCACAGTGCCCTGAGCATCGACTGAGATTTGCATGTGAAGCCTGGCTAAAGGCACTGTGGGGATGACTGCTGCCATAAGGCCAAACAGTCAAAGAACCGACCTGGCCGAGATCTTCCTGCTGGAGGCCACCACGTGGGCCTGTCTCTTCAAGGTGTTCGCCCTGTCTAGAGGGAGGAAAGCCATACCCTGTACGGTATCCATCACTGTTCCAATAAATTGGAGACGTACTGAAGTGGCAAGTTGGGATTTTGGGAAATTCACTGTAACCCCAACTTGTGAAAAGAGATCCAGGGTAGCTGATAGGGATAGTTCCAGTTGCTCCCTCGACGGCGCTGACAGAAGCCAGTCGTCGAGGTAGGGGAACACACAGTGGCCCCGACTCGTCAGGGCAGCCGCCACTACTGCCAGGCACTTCGTGAAAACATGAGGTGCCGAGGATAGGCCAAAGGGAAGGACCTTAAATTGGTAATCTTCCCTCTGAAAGGAGAATCAGAGGTAGCGACAATGGGCCTAAAAGATTGGCATATGAAGGTAGGCATCCTGCATAACCAGAGCGCAGAGTCACTATCCCTTGTGCAGGAGGGGCAGCAGGCCTGGGAGGGTCAGCATCCGAAAAGTACAGTTATGTAAGAACTTACCGTAACAGTAGATCTTCGAGAGAGGCTCTTGCAGTAGGTAATTACATACAGCACTGATGCCGGCAGGCGGCAGGACCCCACGGAAAAATTTCTACCTAGCAGTCCCTGGCGAGGGACCGCCCCCCCACGTCAGGTGACCGGCATCAGGAGACGTCAGTATAAAAGGCGGTCCCGGACTTCGCCTTCCAGTTCTTCCTGCCACAGGCCAAAAGAGGCCGACGAGAGAGAAACAGATATTTCTTCAATGAAAAGGAGCTGAAAAAAGCCTGGGGGGGATGGAGCGGTGGGTATTACCTACTGCTGCAAGAGCCTCTCTCGAAGATCTACTGTTACGTAAGTTCTTACGTAACTGTACCATCTTACTGCGAGGGTTCTAGCAGTAGGTAATACATATAGGACTGAATCCCAAGCAGTCTGGAACAAAGAGAGGCACCGGGAGGAGGAAAACTACTCCAAAAGGTAGTTCTGGTTGTGCAAGTCTCAAGATACGAGGCCTTCCAAAACAGCCAGCCCGAAGCCTGCTCTACGTCGAGAGGCAACATCCAAACTGTAGTGTTTCATAAAGGTATGGACGGAAGTCCAGGTGGCGGCAGCGCAGATGTCTGCCGCAGACACATTCTTGAAACAAACTCCTCTTGTGGAGTGGCCTCTGACTTGACTCGGGAGGGTCTTGTTGTATTTGTCATAACAGAAAGCGATGCAATGAGCCAACCACTTAGGCATTGTTTGGAAACAGCATTGCCTTCCCTTTTGTGAGCAAAAGAGACGAACAACTGATCAGTCTTTCTGAGATCCTTCACCCTGTTGGTGTAGTATCTCAGAATCCGGCGAACATCCACAGTATGGAGTAAATACTCCCCTTGATTAGAGTACTGCGTAAAAAAGGCAGGTAACTGTATGCACTGATTTAGGGTAGACTCGGCTACTACTTTAGGGAGAAACTTAGGATTCATGCGAAGAGCAACTCGTTCCTTGTGAAAAATCAAGTACGGGATTTTGCACATCAGGGCCTGGAGCTCGGAGATTCTCCGAGCCGAAGTAATGGCCACCAAGAAGAGAGTCTTCCACGAAAGGAACTTCAAATCCACAGAAGCTGCAGGTTTGAAGGAGGGAGAGTAAGTTTCTGAGAACAAAGTTCAAGTCCCAAGGGGAAGCAGAAGCGTGGATGGGGCCCCGAGATAGAGGACCCCTCTGAGAAAGGTCTTGGAGACCTCCAGTTGAGCAAAAGCCTTGTCTGCGAAGGGAACGTGATAGGCCGAAATGGCCGCCATGTGTACCTTCAGAGAGGAACGGCTGAGACCCAGGTCAAACAGATGACACAGATACTCCAGCAGAAGCCCCACTGAACAGGAGAAAGGTTCCACGTTCTTGGAAGCGGCCCAAATAGTGAATCTTTTCCACTTCTTGGCATAAGTAGATCTGGTGGAGGGTTTTCTGGCCTCCACTAAAATCTCCGCCACTTTGGGAGACACTCCAAAACGGGATTGGGCTAGGTCTGCAGGAGCCATGCATGCAGTTGAAGGGACTTGAGGCCTGGATGGACCAGGGTCCCCTGATCCTGGGTCAACAAACCTCGAGATAGAGGAAGAGGAAGAGGAGGATCCTATAAATATTATTGTAGAAGACAGAACCAGATTTGCCTGGGCCAGAAAGGAGCGATCAGAATCATTCTCACTCCTTCTGAAGATAGTTTCTGCAAGACTCGTGGGATAAGTGGAATTGGGGGAAAGGCATAGACAAATCTGTCCTTCCAGTCTAGAGACAGAGCGTCGCTCCAAAAAGCGCCTTGCTCTGGAACGAGCGATCAAAAGATGGGAAGTTTTGCATTTAGCGGGGATGCAAACAGGTCGACCTGTGGTGTTCTCCAAAGTTGGAATATTGTCTAGGACCCCTTAGTCCACTTCCCACTCGTGAGTCAGAGCAGAAGAGTGACAGCTTGTCTGCCAGGGTGTTGTCGACTCCCGGAAAGTGAACTGCCATGAGGTGAAGGTCGTGTTGTGTTGCCCAATCCCAAACCCTCATTGCCTCCCTGCATAGAGGGTAGGACTGAGTCCCTCCCTGCTTGTTGATATACCACACCATGCATATGTTGTCCGTCTGGATGGCTAGGTGGCCCGGAAGCATGTATTGGTGAAGGGCTTGGAGAGCGTACAACACTGCCCGAAGCGTAAGCATATTGATGTGGAGAGCTTGTTCTAGCTTGGACCAGGAGCCCTGGGTCCAATGAGGGCCTAGATGGGCTCCCCAACCTTCGCCTGAGGTGTCTGTGGTTAGAGCCTGGGAAGGGGGAGGATGAAAGAAAGGAACTCCCCAAAACAGGTTCTCTCGACCCATCCACCACTGCAAGTCTCGCATCATCGGCAAGGAGATCAGAACTGAGTGATCTAGGTCGTCCACTAGCTGATCCCACTGAGGGCGTAGAGTCCACTGAGAGATCCTCATGTGGAGTCAAGCGCGAGGTACCGTCAGGATAGCGGCCGCCATGAGCCCGAGAAGGCGAAGGACCGACCTCACAGAGACCACCTGCAGTCGGACAACAGACTTATTTGGGTCTGAAGGGTGGACGCCCTGTTCGGAGGCAGGAGGGCCTTGTCCATGGTCATATCGAGGATCGCCTCAATAAACTGTAGCCTCTGGGATGGGTCCAGATGAGACTTGGAATGGTTGATGGTAATACCCAGGCAGGCAAAAACCTGCTGGGTAAGGGAGAGGAAACGCAGGAGTTCCTCCCTGGACGAGGCCGCCAGGAGCCAGTCGTCCAGGTGCGGGAAAACCTGCACTCCCCAGTATGTAGGGGCCGCCACCACTGCCAGGCATTTGCAAACACTGGGCCAAGGATAGACCAAACGGAGCGCCTTGAACTGGCAGTGGTCCCCTGGAACGCAAAACGAAGGTATTCATGGTGAGATGGGCAAACGGAATGTGCAGATAAGCATCCTGCATATCCAGAGCACAAAGCCATTGAACCGGTTGAGGAGGGGCAGAAGGCTTCGCAAAGAGAGTATCCTGAACCTTTTGTACTCACGTAAAGATTCAGAGAACTGAGATCCAAAATTGGTCTGAGATCTCCTGTCTTTCTTTGGGACCAGGAAGAAATGGGAATAGTAACCCGTCCCTTGCAGATGAAAGGGACAGGCTCTATCGCTTGCTTCCAGCAGAAGAGCCGAGATTTCCTGGACCAAGAGAAGATATTCCAGTGAATACGTACTCACTCGGGGTGGTGGTGGTGGGGTGGTTTCTGAAGAAACTCTATGGAGTGTCCTTCTGCTATGAGCTGGAGCACCCAAGAATCTGTGGTTATCCTCCCATCCCAGAAGGTGGAGGAAACCTCCCTCCCACTGGGTTCCTCCGGGAGTCCGGAGGCAGGGAGAGGAAAGGAGTCAGATGGTGGAAGCGCTGCAGCTGAAGCACCAGCTGCTTTTTTGGGCAGGGGCTTAGCAGCTGCGGGGCCTGGCGTTTGTGGCCCGCTTTCCTGGGGTTTCGCTTATCGATTCCATCTGGCGAGGGATCACGCTGCTGTTGATGCGGACGGTATATGGAATCAACTGACTTCAGAGCCATCCCTCTTGGTAAACGGGGTGATGATGTCCTTGACATCACCCCCCGAAAAGCACCGACCCCCGGAAGAGTGCTTCCTGGATAGCAGATTGCACCTCTGGGACCAAACCTGACACATGGAGCCAAGCATGACGCCGTAGGCCTACAGTGAAAGCTGAGCTCCGCCCAGCAGTGTCCACTGCATCGTATGTCGCACGTAGCATGTGTCGACTGGCCGAATGAGCAGAGTGGACGAGATCAGCCAATTCCTGCTTGACTTGGGAGTCGGGCAAGGAGTCTAGTTTGGCTTCCGCTGAATCAGGATGGCTTTCTGAGTCTCCCCATGGCCAGATATAGTTCAGGGCCCTGATCCCCAGTGGGAGGAAGCGTAAATCTTTCTCCCATACTGTCCAGAAGGCACGATTCTTATCAGGAGGTAACGAGTTAAGATGTTTAGTTCACGACACTGCCGTGAGTGTGCTAATCACGACCTAGTCGGCATGGGTAAGAAACCAGGAAATCAACACCCTCTGGAGCCTGATATAGCCGGTTCGACTTCCTAGGAAGTGGGGCAAGGCCGACGGCTGTTTCCATATTGTAACGAGGTCGGTGAAGGCTCTGTCCAGGGTGGCAATTCGCGTGTGAGCCGCCACGTGGCAGATCCAGATGTTCAGCGAAGCCAGACGCTGAGGATCTGGTTCAGCGAGTGCCACTGATGAACCTCTGGATTTTCCTAAGCAACTCAGTAAAGAAGGATCTCCAGAGGAGACTTCGAGGAGTCCTTGGCCTGGGCTTCGACAGAGAGCGAGGCTCGTCGTCTCTCTCGGAGCAACCATCGGAAGAGTCCGAGGGTGAAGAGAAGGATGAAGAAGAGAAAGACTCCCTTTCCCGACCCGGGGGAGGAACGGACCCCTTGGGAAGTCCCTGGGAAGCGTGTCCTGCCCTCTCTGGATCCAGACGGAAGAACACAGGAGTCCGGAGGTGGTGAGGGAGTGCCCCGGACGACGGGAACCTGGGATGGCACTGTCGCGAAGGCGGCTCTCGACATCTTTGGTGAGCTGAGCCTAGGCCTCAGCCCACCAGGAGGCCACAGTCTCCTGCAGGTCCACCGGCGGCCGCGAGGGCGGTGGAGGAGGAGGAGGAGGAGGAGGGGATAAGGATACGGGTCATAACTGTATGGTGCGTATTCAAACCCGCCGCGGGTAGTCGCATGCCGGGTATTGTGGCATCGAGTACCGCGGCCGGGTACTGTGGCACCGGATACTGCGGTCCTGGGTACACCGCGCCGAATAGAGACAGAGGATACCCGGGAGCGGGGGCTGCGGGCAGACGGCTCGGCGAAGGCTCTCACGGGCGGGTCCATAGTGGACAGCCCGGAGGGCCCGATGGGAGCGGAATGTCTCCCGGAGTCAGTAAGGCCGACGTCAGGGCCGACGGTGGAGGCCCTGGTGCCGGAGCCGGCGTCTGGGGAGCCGACGTCAGGTCCGGCGCTCCAGGTGGAGGAACGATTGACGGAGGCAAAAGATCCCCAGCTTCGCCCAGGGACGGAGGGGAAAAGTCCCCGGGGTCGGGTTGGGAGACTCTGGTTCCCAGACAGCAGCGAAGGCTGTGAGGAACCGAATCGACGGGACGGGGGTCCGCCACTCCTTCGCGGCTGGACGCCGGACGAGCCGACGTGAGGCTTAGAGGCAAGTTCTCAGCGGGCGCCGGGGAGTCGACATTCGACTTATGAGAGCCATCACCGAGGCGGCCGAGGTAAAGTGATCGGCCTGGTCGGTGGAGTGGAGGCGCGCGCGTCGGAGGGTCGGACGTCTTATTGGCCCTCTCCGGGCGGACGTCAGAGGAGCTGACGCCCGGCTTACCGGAGTCGCCCACAGTGGTAGGCCGCGAGCCTGCGGCCGAACCAGGGGTGGAGGCCTCCAACTGCCCTGAGACGCCCACAAGGCCCGAGTGCGAGCCAGAAGAGCGGGCCGACACCCCCTCGGAAACCTCTGAGGTGGCCGTTGAGGAGCGATCCCCCGGAGGGGATGTTACCTGCGTCCAAACGACTCCCGACGGAGATGCGGTAGAGGAGCCCTTGTCCCGGTGCCTCTCCTTCTCCTTCCAATGGCCTTCGGGGGAAGTGGACGCCTGCCTCAGTTTTTTGAGCTCCTTCTCCATAGAACTCATCTTCTTCTTTAGAATATGGGCTTCCAAGGATTGCTGCCACCTTTTCCAGGTAGCCGCATTGAAACTGAGGCAGTGCTGGCACGTCTCGACCAGGTGATTGGGGCCTAGGCAGAACAGGCACAGAGAGTGGCCGTCCTTGTGTGGTAGTTGGGCGCCGCACGAATCGCACTTATTCTTGTGCTCGGAGGGTGTAGGGGACGACATACACCGACGATAGTACTGACGCTAGTTGAAAAATAATGATTTTGGTAAAAAATGGCGAAGGTGGTCTGACGAAGCACAAACTTTTCCGTGAGAACGCAGGCTAGCGGTGGGAAAAAGAACTGGAAGATGGGCGTCCGGGACCGCCCCTTTATACCGACGTCTCCTGACGTCGGTCACCTGACGTGGGGGCGGTCCCTCGCCAGGAACTGCTAGCTAGAAATTTTTCCGTGGGGTCCTGCCGCCTGCCGGCATCAGTCCTATATGTAGTTACCTACTGCAAAAGCCCTCTCGAAGTAAGATCCTTTTGTACTCTATGTACAGGCTGAGAGCACTGAGGTCCAGAATGGCACGTAGATCTCTCATCTTTTTGGGAACCAGAAAGAAGAGGGAGTAATACCCCTTTCCTTCCTAGTGGCATAGAACAGCTCTACTGCATCTTTTTGTAACACAGCCTGAATTTCCTCTCGCAGAAGAGGGATGTGCACCATTGGGTAATGTGACTGCACTGGAGGTCTGTCTTGGGGATTTGTCCAGAAACTCCAGAGTGTGGCCTTGTTCAGTGAGCTGAAGAACCCATATGTCGGTTGTCGCTGCTCTCCACCATGGTAGATGACAGACGAATCTTCCGCCCACCGGCTCCTCCAACAGACCCTGAGGAGAGAGGGCGGAGCGCGAGTCAAGCGAGGCGGGCGGGGTGCGAAACAGCTGCCCCCGAAGCTCTCTGGGCTTTTGTCAGAGGGGTAGTTGCGGCCGACAGAGCCCCACGTTTGGGCTGATGTCTGGCCATCTGCTGCTGTTTTGTCTGCCTTTTGCCTTGCCGACAAAAAGGCTTCTGGGCCTGGAACTTGGGTTGGTGCATGGTATATGTACTGATCTAAGGGCCTGGCCCTCGTCTTCCAGTAATGATGTCCTGGTGTGTCTCCTCCAAACAGGACCGAACCTCTGAATGGGACGTCCTGGAAGGCCATTTGGACGTCTTGAGCTAGACCCGACACCCTCAGCCATGTGAAGCATCAGAGGCTAACAGCCGCAGCAGTCCTTCTTGCTGAGGAATCCACAGCATCGTATGTGGCCCTGAGGGAGTGCTTGTAAGCCAATCTGGTGGATCGGATAGAGTCTGCGAAGATCGACTTTGAATCCAAGTCCAGTAGAGCCTCTATAGCCGGTTCTAGCTGGGTGTAGAGTGATTTCTGATAGACCAGCATACAGCGTACATAGTTCAGTGCCCTCATGGCCAGTGTGGAAGAGGAGTAAAATTTGCTTCCAAATTGGTCTAGCTGCCTCGACTCGTCGGGAGGCGAGGTGCTCATGTGTTGGGGCTTGGAAGACCGATCATGGACCGCTGCAATAATCACCAAATCCATCTCTGGGTGGGCACTCAGGTGGTCTTTCCCCTCTGGCGTCCGGTAAGTGCGGTCTACCTTCTTGGCCACCGCTGGGACTGAGGAGGGCATCATCCATATAATGCATGCCAGATCCTCGTGCGGCTCCAGCCATGGGGGTGTAAGAAGTGGGGCTGCCTCTTGCATGTCCAGGTGTTCTGTCTGTCTTTGTCGTTTTGAATCCTGGGCGTCCGTTTTCCACTCGTAGATCTCTATTTTACAGAGCAGGTCTGTGAATAAGGGGTCCTCCAGGGTGGGTGCGGGGGATTTGGGGTATTCCTTCAGCTGAGGTTGTCAGGGCGACTCGGTTCACCTGAATCCGGAGGCAGTCTTTCTAGCGTCCGGTCTAACGTCAGCTCCTTCGGAAGGGCGGGTGACCGGGGATGCTGCGGAGCCGGTAGCGGCATAATTGGTTGGATCCCTGGGCTCCTGGGGACCTCCCTAAGAGGCTGGCGGCTGTCCAGTTCCAAAACGAGCTGCACCTTAATTTCGGACCACCAGGACTGAAGAATAGCCTTAAAGTCCATTGGGACCTGAGGAGGGGGCTGGTAGGCCAACATATAGCCTGAGATGAATACCAGCGTATGAAAATGAGACATCAGGTACACTGGTGGAGGGTAGGCCGGCGCATACCTTGGCGTATAAAACCCTGACAGGGAAGTAGCCCGAAGAGCTATATACATGGAAATGAGGTGCTGGGTACCCCGACAGCAGGATCTCCGCTGGAGGGTAACCTGACGGGAGGGTAACCCGGCGTAACAGAGGATCCTGTGTAGTTCCGAAGCCTGCACCTCAGGGGCCCGGAAGGACCGGTTCAGAAGTCGGGCATGCAGGAGGCAGACATGGTGGAGGCAAGGGAGTCTCTGATGGGGGAGTGAATGGCTGGATTCCATTAGGATTGCCAGCTCCTAACCCCAAGTCTGGAGGCGAACTGGGTAAGCCGCCAGCCGGAGGTCCCTCATCCTCCATCCCTCTTGGAATAGGGGAGGGTGGAGGAACCACTTCCAGTGGCGAGGAAATGGAGGCCCTTATGGGAGAACCCTCTGGGGGAGGCTGCGAAAGGTCCGGCAGCTGGGATTCATCAGGGCAATCGCCGGACCCCGATGCCAAGTCGGTTGCACGGGCATCGACGGAGCCAACGCCGGACTTATCAGCCGTGGTGACTGTGCGGACATTGGACAAACCGACGCCCGACTTATCACTTGAAGCTGGGAGGACTCCAGAATCTCCAGAGCCCGACAAAACAGCCTGAGCTGGGCCGTCGTCGGGAAGTCCAACGAGTGACTTATTAGCCCCTTTTGGCTAAACAGACCCAACTGAGTAAATGGGCCTAAACGCAGCCAAGCAATCATCCAAGGTCGAGGTGCACACGGTCACTAAAACTAGTGGTGGCAGGAGGCCCGAGAGCTGCTCCTTAGGCAGGGCATGCAGGGCCGCAGCAGCCGACTTCAGGAGGAAGAGGACTGCCGCTCGTCAGAGGGGCCTGCAGGTGGTCTTGGGTGAGAGGGGATCTAAGGACCGTCACAGGTGCAGGCTAGTATCTCCTCAAGATCCTTCAATACTGTTAGGTGGACCCCATCTGGCCCCACTGCTTTGTCCACTTTCAGATTTGCAAGTCCCTTCAGGATTCTCTCCACCAAAAATGGACTAGTGTCCTCCTCCCTCTCTCCAATGTTCCTTTACATTTTTATGTCTCCTCTCAGTCTCTTTTCTCTGTGAGCACTGAACAAGTATTTGTTCAAGATGTCTGCCTTTTCCTGTTCCCCCTATGCACAGTCCCCCCACTTCCCTTTTTAACCTTAAAATCCTTACCTTGATCTTCCTGTTTTCATATAAATACCAGAAAAGTCCCATCCCCTTTTCTTGCTGGCTTGGAGATTCTCTCTTTAGGTAGCGCCATCACGCTCCTTACTGCTCTCCTTGCTTCCCTGTTTCCCCTCCCTATCCTCCTCACTCTGCATCTCCTTGTACCTTCTGAATACTACACTCTCAACTTTTACCTTTTTTCGTCACCTCTTTCAAGAGCCACAGCAGTCTTTTTCCTCTTGCCTTTGCCCACTTGTGTTATACAAAGTTTTGCTGACTTCACTATGGTCCTTTTTAGTTTCCTTCACTGTTCCTCCACCCCACCCAGGTCATCCCCCACCAGGTCATCCCTGAAGTATTCACCCATCTTTTAAAAATCTGCCCTCCTGAACTCCAGGACCCGCGCCTTTGTGTGGTTCAATTCCACAGCTGTCCTTATATCAAACCACACCGTACGGTGATCGCTAGCCCTCAGGTGCCCCCCACCTTGATGTCTGGAACACTGTCCCTGTTAGTGAGTACAGGTCCAGTATTGCCCCATCACAAGTGGGTACAGTGACTAGCTACCTCAGGAATGCTCCCTGCAGGGAGTTCACGATTTCGCTGCTTCTAAATGAAGACGCAGCTGGGAGGCTCCAAACTACATCCAGCAGACTAACATCCACTACCAGCAGCACCGCCCCCTTTTCTGTCATCTTGCCAATCGCTTCCATCAGCAGTTTACCTAATTCCTCCCCGTCTGCTGAAGGTCTGCAGATCACATCAGTGCAAATAGAGGCTCTATTCCCTATGAACAGGATGAACCACACTACCTCTTTCCCCCATATTCCCTGCATCTCCGTTGTTTTTATGCCATCCCTCACATGAAGTAGCACACTCCGTTCTTTCTTTCCTGTCCTGTCCTTTCTGAACGAAGTATAGCCTAGTTTGGCCATGTCCCAGTCTTGGTTTTCAGTACACCATGAGCTCGGTAATGGCCAAAATATCCAGGCTGGCCTCTGCCATGATGGCCTCTAGGTCCAGAATCTCTATTTCCTAAATTTCTAGCATTCACACACACGGTTTTCCAGGTTCTATTACCACCATTTTCTTTTTTTTCCCCTTCTACCTTCCCTCCTTCCCCCATTTTAATGCCCCCGCTCCCATACCCCTTTTTTTCTTCCACACCTGCTTCCTGCATGTATTTGCACCCTGAGGAATTCTACTCCTCTTGGGTTCTCCCCACTTCAGCCTCGGGGGGGGGAGGGGGAACACGGTTTCTGCCATCACCTGCGCCATATTTTAAATATTCATTAACATAACATTTAAACCTGCCACTAAGGACTTCAATTCCCCTCCCGGATAGATGTAGCCCATCACCCCTGTAAAGGCCCTCATCCCTCTAGGTGGGTCCCCAGTCTTCAATGTAGCCAAATATCTGGCCTCTACACCATTCCAACAACCACGAGTTGAAGGTCCTTGTGTGTAGATACCTTTCCTTCCCCCTGTCACAGGTAACACCTCAGCGAAAACCAATGAGCACACGTCCCATCTAAGACCCCTCCGCAGCTCCCTAAAGCCCCCCACACAATCCCAGCCCTATCCCTAGTCAGGTCATTAGTCCCTAGGTGGACAATGGCATCCAGCTCTGCCTCCCATCTTGCTGCTCTAGTGATCCTCAGGATCTGCTTCCCTTCTTTCTAGGCCATGGCGCAACGTAGGTACCTAACCTCACTCCTCCCTTCCTATTCCCAAATCTATCTCCCCCTTCCCCCCACAATCCAGTCACTTGCCAGAAGTTGCTTCCTCCGCAGACCTCCAAGATCTTCTTCCCCTCTCCTTGGGGTCTCCACTACACAGGGCTCACACATCCTCCCTGACCTCTACAACAGATGCCTCTTCCTGGCAGTCCCACCTCGCCAAAGCAGCATAGGAACTGCGCAGAGGCACCAGTTGAGGAATGTGCCTTTTACCCACCATCCTCACCCTTCCCGAGCATACCATACTCCAGGTGTTCCTCCTCCCTGGCATCCTCTGAGGCAACAGTGACAGATTTGGTGGGTGAAGAGGTTACTAGAATCCCAGGAAACTCCTGTAAGCTAGTAATTGTTCTGTCAGATACCTACGGGCTGAGAGGACCTTGTCCCCGTGGCACCTCCAGGGGAACCCTCAAGTGGATTCCGGTGTCTTCTAGGCACTTCTAAACTGTGGTAGTCTTTGTAGAAAGGACAGAGAGATTGTGTGCCAATATTACAGTACAGACATGTTATACAACCATTTTACATACAACCTGCCTCTGAGTCTATCTCTTTTCTTTCATCCAATGCCACCTAACACTACTTGTCATACCAATATAAGAAGCCCCAACAGTCCATGGAACCAGTGGTTTACATGCAGCACCGCTCAACCAACCTAAGCACATGTACAATACAAATAAGAGCAGTTACTGAAACATGCTTTTATTTTTCATATTTTGGGGGAAAGCATGCCAAATACCCTCCTGCCACCCTCCTAGCAATGATTAGAGAAGTCACAGCTGTATACTGTTCTGTGGTAGACGGAACTTAGTACAGTTATGTAAGAACTTACCATAAAAGTAGCTCTTTGAGAGAAGCTCTTGTAACAGGCCACACCGGTAGGAATAAGCAGTCAAGCGCGAGGGCCACACGGAAAACTTCTAGCTAGCAGTTTACCACGGGGAACCGCCCACCGCTGTCAGCCTAGCCTAGACTATAAAGCTGGGCTGTCCTTCACACCTACCTCAGTTCTCCCGCTGGAGACCCCATACGGGCTGCTAATGGAGAACCGATGTTTCCCCTGAGAACCCAAAGAAAGGCAGAGGTGTAAGAGAAAAGGAGCAGCAGGGGGAAGAAGGGAGGGAAAGCAGGGCCTGCTGCAAGAGCTTCTCTCGAAGATCTACTGTTATGGCAAGTTCTTACGTAACTGTACTATCTTACTTCGAAGAAGGCTCTTGCAGCAGGCCACACCAGTAGGACTGAGTCCCAAGCAGTACCTGGTATCACAAGGAGAAAAACACCAGGAGGATAGATCAGCAGCAAAGAGCTCAGGACAGAAGGCCCTGAAGAACTGCTAGGCCGAAGTTGACCCTGCGCCTAGCAGCAATGTCCAAACTGCTTGGTGCTTAAAATTAAAAAAGCATGGCAAATGAGGGTAATGGCGGTCAAATGTAACTGTGGCATCCACTACGGTCTGACGTGCGTGGGTCAACAGCGGAAAAGAACGGAGGCAGATGTGGAGAACCATCCACCTTTGCAGGCTAGGCTGACGTCAGCGGACTGACATAGGTGGTGGGCGGTCCCCATTGGAAGACTGCTAGCTACAAGTTTTCTGTGTAGTCCTGGCACCTGATGGCTTAGTCCTACCGGTGTGGCCTGCTGCAAGAGCCTTCCTCAAAGTTAAGATCTGTATTTTCAGCCAATTACACCCTGTGGTAGTCCTGCAGCCTCTCCCACCGGCACCTGAGTGCCTAACCCCACTGCTGATCCCAGCTTGGGACACCCAAGTCCCTTCACTAACCCAGCTCTCCCATTCAGCACCTGAAGAAGGCTGCAGCCAGACTATTCAGTGTTCTACATTCACTGTTTTAGTACAGTGGGCCACCACCCTATATTTTTCTACCAACACTCTATATTTTTTTTATTACCCTACTGTTTTAATAAAATCCTCCAGAATTTTTTACCACTGTTCTTTATTGTACATCTACCCCAATTATGATACCAGTACGCTATACCTTACTAAAAACCACATATGCACATGCACAGCACATATAGGAGTCCACGGAATAATGTACACTTGGCTCCAGTCACCACCGCAACACATTCCCAAACAGTGAGAAACCTTATTAGTGGGCAAACCCAGAATTATTTAGCAAACAAAACTGAAAAGAAACATGCATTCTGCAGTGGAAGCACTCACCATTATTTTAAACCACGATTTATTGACATGGCTGTGCATCTGTCCTTCACTTTGACCCAAAGGGTAGGCATCTCCATAGTGGGTCTGCTGATCAAGTGAGCCATTCACTTCCATTGTGCATCCACTGTGTACCTTCTTGCGCTGTCCATAGGGATTGCTGTAAAAGATAATACAGCTAGTAAACTGGACTTACAGAAGGTCTGCAGAAACACCTAACACTAAAAATCGTGAAAATGGTAACCACCCACCACTACAGAGAAATGGCAGTGCTACATAAATAAGCGGCTACAGTAAGCCAGATTGGTCTAGTATGACAGTTTTCCCCACTATGTCCCTGAAGTAAGATGTCATTCTATTTTACTACAGCAGACAAAAAAAAAGTGAAGCAATATATAAATACATATAAACCTCTTCTGCTGCAAACATTACATACTAGAGAACGGCGTTCAAAAAAAGACATTCGGAAGTCACAAGTAGCAGTTCATGATGTTAAGAGTTATGCAAGGCATGGCGTATCTGAATGGACGTTTCGCACCGAGAACACAGGGCTTCAAAATCACATCTTATTTAACTGAGGTTGCTGCCTTTCATTGTATACAGGGCACGTTAGCTAGCGGGGTAGGGCAGGTACACCAAACCAGCTTGGCTCATCAGAACACCTAACACTGTTCACTAATGGCAACATCAGTTTGTAAGATATAGCTTTTAAAGGGACACTGTCAACTGCCACAAGTCTCAAACTATCCCTGGTTTAAAAATACAGGTTACTCACCTGTAACAGAAGTTCTAGGAATGGTATATGTTGTTCATCCACACTGTCTGGCAGGTTCATTGCCGCTTTAAATCTTGCCAGAAGGTCTTCAAGCTGGCTCCTCCCACCCACCCGGGTGGTAAAACTCTCGGCTCCGCCCCATGACGCCAGATCTGGCCCGCTGGAAGCTCAGGTTGTGCATCGAAGCCGGGGAGGTTAGGGTCGTGTGGATGAACAACATATACCATTCCTAGAACTCCTGTTACAGGTGAGTAACCTGTATTTCTAGGGACATGGATATGTTGTTCATCCACACTGTCTGGCAGACTCCTAGCAGTTCTCCGGGAGGAGGGGAGGCAAGGCGCACACCCCCTACTTAGGGAATAAAGACTGGAGAACCGAGGCCCCAAAACCAGCATCCCGGCGTGACTCAAGGTCGATGTGGTAATGGGTAATGAAGGTGTGTGCTGACTTCCAGGTAGCAGCCCTGCAGATTTCCTGGATAGGGACATCCCTGGAAGCAGCCACCGATGCAGCAGTATGACGGGTAGAATGAGTTCTTAGCCCTCTGGGAGGCTTCATGCCCGCCAACTTATAGCAGAGATCTATGCAGGAGGTGACCCACCTGCTTATCGTCCGCTTGGCTGCAGGTCTGCCAGGTGCGGCTTCAGCGTAGGTGACAAACAGCTGGCGAACCTCTCCCCAAATTTCAGCCGTGCGCTCCTTATAATAAGCGAGTGCCCTTCTAGGGTCCAAAGTATGGAGCCCATATTCGGCCTCCGAGGTGTGACTGGGATAGAACACCGGCAGAGTCAACACCTGGTTAAGGTGAAACTCCGACACCACCTTCGGAAGGAATTTCGGTGGGGCGCCAGGACAACCTTGTCCCTGTGGAAGACCAGGTAAGGGACTCTGATGCAGAGCGCCTGGAGTTCTCCCATCCTTCTGGCTGGCGTGATAGCCACCAAGAAGGCGGTTCTCTCCACTATTGGTAGAGAGAGTTCACACCTGTGCATTGGTCTTCGTAATGGCTTGCCCATGAGCTTTGCCAGTACCAGCAGTAAATCCAATGGAGGTGGAGGTTCTCGACTCGAGGGGAAATGTGATCAAGGCCTTTGAAAAGCGCCAGACCACCTTTCCCCAGGTGACCGACTGCCCCTGCCCGTGCCCGTAAGCAGAGATGGCTGCCAGGTGCACCTTTAGGTCTGGCTGACCTTCAAGCCCTTGACTAGAAAGGGACCATAAATAGTCCAAAATGCTTGCCAAAGAACATGAGGAAGGGTCCAAGCCCTTGCCCTGACACCAGATGGAAAATCTCTTCCATTTGAAGGCATAGCATTTACTGGTCGACTCCTTACGGGACGCCTCAACAACATTGAGGACCTCGTCGGAAAGACTCAAGGCCTGGAACTCTAGCCGCTCAGGAACAAGGTCGTCAGGTGCAGGGATTGAAGGTCCGGATGGAACACCTTCCCCTGATTGACTGACAGCAGGTCCGGGCGAGCTGGAAGCTGCCTCGGGAGCCTGGAGCTGAGGCTGAGGAGATCTGGGTACCAGAACTGGCGGGGCCAGTCTGGGGCTATCAGAATCACCTGCGCCTTGTCCCTCCTTGCCTTGAGAAGCACCTTGTGGATCAAGAGAAATGGGGGAAAGGCATAAAAGAGGCCCGGGGTCCACAGCCTCGAGAAGGCATCCCCCTGCAGCGAGCCCTGCTGAGGGGGCCGGGAATGAAACAGCCTCAGCCTCGCGTTCTCCCTGGAGGCAAACAGGTCCACCTGAGGTGTGCCCCAGTGGGAGAACAGATCTTGTACTACCTCCGGCAGGACAGACCACTCGTGAGATGCAGCCCCTCTCCGGCTCAGGGCATTGGCCAGGGTGTTGGAGGCTCCTGCCACATGAATGGCTAGGAGATCCACCTCCAGGCTGCGCACGAGTGACCAAATGCAGAGAGCTTCCTTGCACAGAAGCATGGAACGCGTCCCGCCCTGGCGGTTTAGGTAGTACATGGTCGTGGTATTGTCTGTCTGGACTCAGACCACTTGACCCCGGAGAAACGGAGCAAAGGCGGTGAGAGCTAGGCGGACCGCTCGGAGCTCCAGCAGGTTGATGTGGCATCGGGACTCCCGCGGGGACCAGAGGCCGTGCGCTCGGTGTTCCCCCAGATGGGCACCCCAACCCATCAGAGAGGCATCGGTCGATAGAGAGACCGTCGGCTCGGGCGGACAAACGGGATGCCCTCCTGCAGATCAGATGGAACGGTCTACCACCGGAGAGCGTTCCACATCTCCTGGGTCACCCTCACTAGCTGGTCCAATGGATCGCAGCGCTGTGACCACTGGCTGGCCACACCCCACTGAAGGGGGCGCATGTGCCAGCGTGCCCAACGGACCACGCTGGTACAGGCCGCCATGAGACCCAGGAGGCGCAGGAAGTCCCGGGCAGGGCGCGATGGCCCAACCAGAAATGATTGGGCAAAGGAGGTAAGAACCTCGACCCTGTCCGTCGGGAGCCGTGCTCTGGCTAGAAGAGTTGAGCTCTGCCCGATAAACAGAATCACCTGCTTCGCCCGAGTTCGACTTGGCCTCGTTGATGAGGAGGCCGACTTGAGAGCAAACCTGGAGGGCCAGATCTCTGACCGCTCCACCTCCTGTCTGGAGGGGCTGCCATCAGCCAATCGTCCAGGTAAGGGTACACCTGACCCCCGCGCCCAAGAGGAAGCTGTCACCACTGCAATGCATTTGGTGAAGACCCTGGGAGCTGAAGACAGGTCAAGGGCATGGCTCGAACTCAAGAGGGATCCTCTGCCTCGAAGCGAAGGAATCTCCATGTGACGGACGGATAGAGACGTGAAAGAACGCTGTCCCTGCAGGTCCAGAGAGCAGAACCACACGCCGTGTTCCAGAGATGGTATTATCTGCGCCAGAGTGACCATCCTGAAGGTTCGAGACCATAGGAACTTGTTCAGGTCGTGTAGGTCGAGAATGGGGCGCCAGCCCCCCGTCCGTTTCGGAACCAGGAAGTACCTGGACACAAACCCCGGGTCTGAGGGGGGATCCGCTACCTCCCTGATCACCTCCTTTTGGAGGAGGAGAGCGATGTCGGCCCGACGAGCCGACAGTGAGGCTGCGGACCCCAAGGCCCCCCGAGGTGCGACGGCTCTGAAGGGTGGGGCCTGCTCGAATTCCAGAGGCAGGCCTTTTCCCACCACCTCCAGTACCCACCTGTCCGTGGTAATAACGGACCAGGCGGAAAGAAAGTGTCGGAGCCGTCCCCTCATGGGGAACCAGGGGTGAGGTGGACGGGATGGGGCGACACCCTCAGCCCGTCACTGGGCAGGCTTGGAGGAGGGACCGCCGAGGGACCTCCTGGGCCTTTTCCTCCCTGCTTCCTGTTGAGGAAGCTGACGGTTTGGGTTTGGGATGCCAAGCCCGGAGCCTGCTGGCCCTGACGCTGCTGGGCCGGGCAGGGCTGGGGCGCAGAAGGGCGACGAAGGGCTTAGGCTGAGGCTTGCGGCCTTGTCCTGGGCAGAAGAGACCGAGTCCAGCTAGCATTGGACCTCTCGATCCTCTGCAGGTGACCTTCCACCCCAGGGCCGAAGAGGTCAGTCCCCAAAAAGGGAACGTCCGCCAACTTGTGCTGGGTATCCGGAGTAAAGGTGGATATCCTCAGCCAAGCCCGACGACGCATGGCCACTGCAGCCGCCACAGACCTGGCACACGAGTCCCCGATGTCTAAAGCAGTCTGGAGCTGCTGTTTGGCCACTGCCCTGCCCTGGTCCCGCACCTGCCTGACCGTAGTCTGCAGATCCACGGGAAGATGAGGGACGACCTCATCCAGGGAACCCAACAGGGCATGAGAAAAATGTGCCATGAGGACGGCCAAACTGGCCTGACGAAGGCCGAGAGAGGACGCAGCACAGACTTTTCGCCCGGCATAATCCAATTTCTTGGATTCCTTGTCGGGGTTTGTCCACATCCCTGGCGCCTCGCGCGCACGGAAAACGCTGTCGGTAACCAACCCCTCAGCAGAGGGGTGTTCCGAAAAACCGGACAGGGAACCGGTAGGGACCGCATACTTCCTGGCCATCCTGGCCGAAAGCGCAGGGCAGGAAGCAGGACGCTGCCAAAGCTCCAAGGCCGGGTCCACTATGGCCTTGGCCACCGGAAAAGCCTCCGTAGGGGAATCCCCTCGGTCCAGAATCTCCGTGAGGGGATACCTGGCCCATTTAGAAACGGGTTCGAGATTCATCCCGGTGGACTCCGAGATGAGCCGAAGTAATCCTAGGAAGGACGAAGGGCTATCGTCCACCGACTGTCCTCCTGAGGACTCCAAGTCCATTCGCTTGGAGAAAAGGGAGGAATCGCCCTCGACTCGGAAGAGTCCTCAAAGAGCTGCCTCGGGCCTGAGCCACCCTCCACCTGCCGAGGCTTATCAGGAGTGAGGGTGACAGACAGCCTATGGGGCAGTCCCTTAGCCGACCGAGAATTTTTGGTCAGAGCCCCAAATAACGGCTGTGGAGGCGGAGGTTCCACCAGAATCGGTGGGGCAGCTGGAATTTGCCGAACAGGCTCCTCGGCTACAACGAGGGGTTGTTTCGGCCGTTCCGGTGACAGCCACTTAATGGCCGGGGAAGACGACTGGGTCGGCTTATTCCCGGTCAGAAGGAGCTGTTGCCACATGAGTTCCTCATACCTCTGCCGCAACTTGCGCCGAAGTCTCCCCTCGTCCGAGGAGGAGGAAGAGGAAGAGCGGTGGCGCCGCTTGCCGCGGTGCCGAGACCGAGACCGCCTATGGCGGTGGGATCGCTGGACCGCGCAAGACGCCCGGGACCGAGATCTAGAACTCGGCCAGGCCGAGGACGGTGCGGGGAGGTGTCGGGAATCGGCACTCCCCTCGGTTCGGACGATTCCACTGAAGGCTCTGGAACCAGAGGCACAGACGAGCCGACGGGACCCTCAACTCCCACCGGGGGAACCGGGGAGAGGGGATTCTCAGCTTCTCCAGCCGACAACCCGTCCAACGGGTCGAGAAAAATCTCGACCGCATCGACAGGAGTCTTGGTCAACTGGCCTGACGGGGACACCGTGAAGCCAGTGGCCGAAGCCGAGGGGTCGACCGAAGTCGACTGTCGACTACTGGGGAAGGGGGATCCTTCCCGCTCCCAAGAGCGTCGACGGTGAGACTTACTTTTGCTCTTTTTGGACCGAGAAAAAGGTCCAGAAGAAGTTGGACCCTCACCTTTCATCGAGAGGGTCAGACAAAGCTCCTTAAAAGAAGCCGAGTACAAGGCACCGAGAGAGAGCGGGACAAATGCCGCAGCCGAGGTAGAAGCGGCCCACGCCGCCTCCTCTTCGAGGGCGATCATCTGCTCGAGCTGATCCGCTGAGCCCGCCGCCGCGGACACCGCCAACCGGGCCTCTTTAGACTTAACCGGAGGAATTCTTTTCTCGGGACGCCCCAGCTGTAAACGGGCAGCACGGTCTTCGAGGACGTAGGCCGAAAAAGAAGAGCACAGGTCGCAAGCCTGCGGGTCGTGCTCAAGGCCTAAGCAGTAGACGCACGTGGAGTGCGGATCCGTCCGAGACATCTTCTGCCCGCAAGGGCATCTCCGGAAACCGGGAGTCGATTTGTCCATCACAGCCATGAGGGAGAGAAGACCGAAGTCTTTTAGCAAAACTTTGATTTCGAAAATTCGAAGAATTAGGAACCAGTCTTATACGCAGAGCGTTAAGGAGGGAACCTGAGCTTCCAAGCGGTAAGGAAGATCTGGCGTCATGGGGCGGAGCCGAGAGTTTTACCACATGGGTGGGTGGGAGGAGCCAGCCTTAAGACCTTCCAGCAAGATTTAAAGCGGCAAGGAACCTGCCAGACAGTGTGGATGAACAACATATCCATGTCCCTAGAAACACAGGTTACTCGCCTGTAACAGTAGTTCTAGGAGTGGTATATGATGTTCATCCACATTGCCGTACGTCTTCAAGCTGGCTCCACACACCTACCTACCTACCTGGATGGTATAACCCACAGCTCCGACCCATGATGCCAGATCTCTGCCCACTGGAAGCAGAGGTTCTGCGCTTGACCCAGGGAGGTCGGGTGGATCCGTGTGGATGAACAACATATTTTGTTTATTTATTGCAATTTAGATTTAATATCTTTTAGTCCTGGGACTCGTTTACAAAGGTTCCAAGTCATACACAAAACAATTAGTGAAACATGTAGGTTGCAGACATTACAAAAAAAGTTAAGACAAAGCATATCGGTTGCATAAATTTGAACTATACGAGTTAGAATACATTGAAGAAACAGTTTGTTTCAGTCAGGTTACAAATAAAATAGGAGGAACATGGTTTCAAGGGTATAAAGCATTTCAGTGAGGGAACATACAGGATACAGCTCAAACAAAGGAAACCGTTTCAAAGGAAGTGCTTTAGTTTGTCAATTTAGGTCATAGCACCTGGAGCTTAGTAACAACATATACCACTCCTAGAATTACTGTTACAGGGGAGTAACCTGTGTGTCTAGAAATGTGGATATGATGTTCCATCCACACTGTCTGGCAGACTCCTAGCAGTTCTCCGGGAGGAGGGAGGCAAGGCGCACACCCCTGCCTAGGAAATAAGCATTGGAGAACTGAGGCCCCAAAACCAGCATCCCGGCATGACTCTAAGTCAATGTGGTAATGGGAAATAAAGGTGTATGCTGACTTCCAGGCAGCAGCCCTGCAGATTTCGTGGATGGGGACGTCCCTAGAAGCAACCACCAATGCAACGGTATGGTGGGTGGAATGAACCCTAAGCCTTCTGGGAGGCTCCCTATCTGCCAACCCATAGCAGAGACCAATGCAAGAAGTGATCCACCTGCCAATCCTTTGCTTGGCTGCAGGTCTGCCAGATGCAGCTTCAGCGTAGGTGACAAACAGCTGGCAAACCTCTCCCTGAACGCCAGCCGTGCACTCTCTGTAGTAAGCGAGCACTCGCCTCAGGTCCAAAGTATGGAGCCCATGTTCGGCCTCCAAGGTGTGATTCAGGAAGAACACCAGAAGAGCCAACACCTGGTTCAGGTGAAACTCTGACACAACCTTCGACAGAAACTTCAGGTTGGGGCGCAGGACAACCTTGTCCCTGTGGAAGACCAGGTAAGGAGACTCCACCGAAAGCGCCTGGAGCTCACTGATCCTTCTGGCTGACGTGATAGCCACCAGGAAGACGGTCTTCCATAACAGGTGAGACATTTCACACCTGTGCATCGAAAAACAGGAGCAAGTCCCACGGTGGTGGTGGTGGTGGTTCACCAGTGGGGAAATGTGATCTAGTGCCAGATCACCTTCTCCTGTGCCACTGACTGCTGACCAACCCGTGCCCGCTAAGCAGAGATGGCTACCAGGTGCAACTTAAGGGTCGTCGACCAAAGTCCCCTTCAGAAGAGAGACCACAGGTAGTTCAAAATGCTAGCCACTGGACAGGTCGAAGGTCCAACTCTTGCCCGGACACTAAATGGAGAATCTTTTCCATTTGAAGGCATAGTATTTTCTGGTCGATTCCTTTCTAGATGCCTCAACTACAGCGAGGACATCTTCAGAGAGACCCAAAGCCTGGAACTCTAGCCGCTCAGGAACCAGGATGTCAGGTGCAGGGACTGAAGGTTCAGGTGGAGCACCTCCCCTTAACTGATTTGACAGCAGTTCCGGGCGAATGGGAGGATGCCTTGGGAGCCTGTTGCTGAGGTTGACGAGATCAGGGTACCAAAACTGGCAGGACCAGTCCGGAGCCACCAGGATCACCTGTGCCTTGTTCCTCCTGACCTTGGGCAGCACCTTGTGTATCAAGGGAAGTAGAGGGAAGGCATAGAAGAGGCCTGGGGTCCATGGCCTTGAGAAGGCATCCCCCTGCAGCAAGCCCTGCTGAGGGGGCAAGCACAGTACAACCTCAGCTTTGCGTTCTCCTTGGAGGCGAACAGGTCAACCTGAGGAGTGCCCCACTGGGAGAACAGACTGTGAACTACCTCCGGACAGAGAGACCACTCATGAGACGCCTTGCCCACCCAGCTGAGGGCATCCGCCAGCTGACTGGAGGCTCTTGCCACATAGATGGCTACGACAGCTGCCTCCAGATTGCGCACAAGAGTCCAAATGCGGAGGTCTTCCTTGCACAGGGGCAGAGAGTGCACTCCACCTTGTCTGCTGAGGCAGTACATGGTTGTGATGTTGTCAGTCTGGACTTGGACCACTTGACCCCGAACAAACAGAGCGAAGGCAGTCAGTGCCAGCTGGACTGCTTGGAGCTCCAGCAGGCTGATCTGGAATCGGGACTACTTGGGGCTCAAGAGCCCATGGACTCTTGTGTTCCCCCAGATGGGCACCCCAGCCCGTGAGAGAGGCGTCAGTCATCAGGATGATCGTCGGCACGGGACGGACAAATGGGATCCATTCCTGCAGATGCTCTGGGACTAACCACCACTGGAGGGCATCCCACATCCTCTGGGTCACAGTGACCAGCTGGTCGAAGTGACCTTTGCGCTGAGACCACTGGCTGGCCAGCTCCCATTGCAGGGAGCACAAATGTAGTAGTAGTAGTAACATTTTATATAAAGACAGCTCCAAACACCATTAGGGTTACAATAACCCTCTTTACAAGGTGCACCTGTTTAGATGTCAGTACAAAGTTACAATAAAAAAATATATAAGCAATAAAAGTTACACATAAAACAGTACAATAAATTACATAGTACAGAACAACAATTTATATCATGGCGCTTAAAACAACTTCAGGCAATACAGATCATCTGTTACATACTCATCGAAAACATAATTCTTGCTTCATAGCAGAATTAAATTTAGCTATAGTCAGGTCTCGAGTTCTCAACGGCAATGAAAGTTCATTCCAAGTAGTAACAGCTCTATACTGGAAAGTCAAAGGTACAGATCTATTTTTATGTTTGGGAACTATCAGGTCTCTGGCTCCACTTTTACGTAGGTTAAACTGATGGGTGGGACTAATGAGTCTCTCTGCGAGGCCAGTGGGGTGACTGGACTTGTAAATTTTATAGACCAAATTTGTCCAACTTTGTTTTCTCCTAATCTCGACCCAATTTAGCTTAGTATACATATAACAATGGTATCAGTTTTACACCTTAATACAAACCTTGCTAACCTATTGTAACATATGTTGAGCTTATGTAGCATTCTTTTATTAGCACTTGAGTATACAGACCTGCAACGACCTTGACCTTGGCATATGCCAGTGGGCTCATCGCACCACACTGGTGCAAGTCATAATGTAACCCAGAAAGTGCAGGAAGTCCTGGGCAGGGTGCAAGTGCCCAACCAGAAATGACTGGGCAAAGAAGGAGAAAACCTCTGCTCTGTCCGCCAGAAGCTGGGCTCTGGCTCAGCAAAAGTCGAGCACTGCCCTGATGGAGCCGACCACCTGCGAGGGCATGAGTTCTGACTTGCCCTCTTTGACCAGGAGGCCAAGGTCGATGCAGGTCTGGAGGGCCAGGTCCCTGGACTGCTTCACCTCCTTCTTGGAGGGACCTATCAGCCAGTCATCCAGGTAGGGGTACACCCAGACCCCTCGGCACCTCAGGTAAGCTGCCACCACTGCTATGCATTTGGGGAAGACCCCGGGGGCTGAGAAGAGGCAGACAGACATGTCCTGGAACTCACAGAGCGTTCCCTTGGCTCAGAAGCGGAGGAACCTTCAGTAGGATGGACAAGATCAGGATGTAAAAGAACGTATCCTGAAGATCCAGACAGCAAAATCACATATCTTGCTCCAGAGATGGTATGATCTGGGACAGAGTTACCATCCTGAAGGTGCAGAACCTGAGGAATTTGTTCAAGTTGTGCAGATCTAGAATGGGGCACCAGCCCCCCAGTCTGCATTGGCACCAGGAAGTACCTGGAGACAAACCCTGGGTGTTCTGGAGGATCCGCAACTCTGGCCACGACCTCCTTGCAGAGAAGTTGGGCTATGTCATCTCAAAGAGCTGACCGAGTGTCTGTGGATACCAAGTCCTCTCATGGGGCGCGGGTTCAGCTGGGAGGATACTGCTCAAACTCAAGAGGTAGACCCTGACCAACCACTTCCAGAACCCACCTGTCCATGGTGACAGTGGACCAGGCGGAAAGAAGGTGGTGGAGCCAGCCCCCCACAGGAGGCCCCTGGGGAGGCATGAGGGTGGCGCCCCCCCCCCCCCAAATCCTGACACTTGAGCAGGCTTGGAGGAGGAGGATCCGGCTGAGGAGCCACCGGGTCCCTTCCCCCTGGGCTTTCGGACCACAGAGGCCAGTCACTTGGGCCTTGGTTGCCAGGACTGAGCCTGCTGGCCAGACTGATGCTGGGCTGGTTTCGCCGCAGGAGTGGAGAGCCAAAAGGGCTTACATTTTGCTGCCTGGAGCCCTTGGGATCCTTCTGGGTGGATGTCACGGAGTCTAAGGTGGCACTGGACTTCTCGATACATTGGACGTAACCCTCCACACCGGGCCCAAACAGGTCGGTGCCCAAAAATGGGACGTCCACCAGCTTCTGCTGAGTGTCTGCCATAAAGGTCGAGATCCGCGGACAAGCCCTACGGCGCATGGCAACTGCTGCTACCGCCAAGCAGGCACAGGAATTCCCAATATCCAGTCTTAAGTTGCTGTTTGGCCACAGAACAACCCTGGTCACAGACCTGCTTGACCGTAGTCTGGAGGTCCACAGGAAGATGAGGAATCACCTCATCCAGAGAGCCCAGAAGGTTACGTGAGAAGTGTGCCATCAAGATGGCTGAGCTCGCCTGGCGGAGGCCAAGCTAGGAGGCAGCATATACTTCTTTAGCCAAGTGGTCCAATTTCTTGTACTCCTTATCCGGTGGTCTGTCAACATCCCCAGAATTGTCTGAGTGCCAACCATTCAGTTAAAGGGTGCTCCATGAAACCTCAAGAGGGTAACAGTGGGCACCATATATTTGCAGGCAATCTGGGCTGAGGGCACAGGGCAGGAGGCGGGGCGATACCAGAGCTCCAGGGCAGGGCCGACAATGGCCTCGACCAATGGGAAAGCCTTCGTCGGACAGTCCCCTTTATCCAGAATCTCTGTGACAGGATAGTGAGCCCGCTTCTGGACAGGCTACAATTTAATCCCGGTGAACTCGGAGATGAGACGGAGGATGCCTATGAAAGATGTGGGTCCTTCCTCCGTCAAAACGTCCCCCACCGACTCCATGTCAATTGGACACAAGTGCAGTGAGGAATCCTCGGACTCTGAGGAGTCCACATAGAGTGCCCTACCACCCAAGTCACTCCAGACCTGCCACGGGCGGTCAAATGTAAGAGTGACCAACAGTCGATGGGGAAGACCCAGAGGCTTGGACGGAGTGCCAGCCGGTGGCTGTTGGGGCAGCGGCTCCACCAGATCGGTAGAGAGGCCAACTTCAATCACACCGAGGAGGTCTGTACCGTCTCCATAAGCGGAGAAACTGTGTCAACCATCCCCACCGGGGGTTATCGGTGTCGGCCTGTCGGGCAACAGTCAAGTGATGGCCTGTGTTGGATCCGGGGTCGGATTCAGACCGGACAACACCAACTGTTGCCACATCAGGTCTTCATAGCATCGATGCAGTTTGCATAGAAGCCTCTCCTCACCCGACGAGGACGAAGACGAGTAGCGGCGGTGCTGCTTCCCTTGGTGACAAGAGTGACACCGCCGACACCGGCAGGACCTGCTCGACCCAGAGAACTGAGGAAGACCTAGACCTCAGCCGCCGAGGGTACCGATGGGGGATCCCAGAGAGAGCCGGAGTGTGCCTCGGCTCCTCCTAGTCTAGGTCAGTGACCAGGGGGTCCGGCTCACTGGGCTGAGCCAACTCTTCGATGGTCACCAGCAGGACCGGAGTCCTGAACAAGGCGTTGTCGGCCTCTTCGGACAACAACCGGTTGACTGGGTCGAGAAAAATCTTGGCCACATCATTGGTCGGCGTCTAGACTGGCTGGCCTGACGGGTGCGCACCATGAAGCCAGCGGACCGTGGTCAAAACCTGGGATTCCTGACACTGAGAACATTCCCAGTCCCAAGAACGTCGACGGTGAGTCTTCTTTTCTTTCCTGAACTCCTCCTTGTGTGATCGAGAGCTGTGTGAACCTGAAAGGCCTTCTCTCTCTTGGTCGGGAAAGACTGACACAGCTCCTTGAAGGTGCCCGAATAAGTGGAGCCCAACTTGAGCGGAACAAAGGCCAAAGCCCGGGAGGACCGCGTGGCGGCCTGAGCCACCTTTTCCTCAAAAGCCTTGAGCTGCTCCAACTTCTCGGCAGACCCCGCAGTTGCAGAGACCAGCCATCGGGCATCCTTGGATTTGACCGGCGGTTGTCATTTTTCCAGGCGGCCCAACTTCAGGCAGGTGAGGTGGTCCCTGATGACCAACGCGTGAAACAACCGGCAGATATCGCAAGCCAGGGGATCGTGCTTGTGGCCCAGGCAGTAAATGCACGTGGCGTGTGGGTCAGTACGCGACATCTTCTTCCCACATGGCCACTGGCAAAATCCGGGTGAGGACTGATCCTCCATCACGGTAGCGACTGAAGATTGAGCTGAAGACAAAACTCTGACGAGTTTAAGTTTTGGAAGTAAATCCGAAGATTCGAGTGCCACGGCCTATTCAAAGCGGGCGTGGTAAGAAGGGAACCTGCTCCTTTCAGCGGAAAGGAAGATTTGCTGTCATGGAGAGGAGCCAAGGGTTATACCACCCGGGTGGGTGGGAAGAGCCAGCTTGAAGACTTCCGGCAAGATATCTGCTGATATCCCATAATATCCTGCCTACCCTATCTCGCTGCGAAGCTATCCATGCAACCTTACAGCTAGGCTCAAAGAAATTGCACATAGTTTGTACCTATAACCTTCCTGCAAGTGGTAACACGGTACTGGAAGAACTCCTCTCCCTAGTAGACAGTACCATTGGCCGAAATGAAGTCCTTATACTAGGGGACCTCAACCTAAACTGGACCAGCAAATCTAACCAATCTTCTCATACTATGGTACAAGGCCACAACCTTCACCAACTAATTACAGACCCAACAAGGGTCATAGCTCCCCCTCGGACGAGTACTCTTATCGACTGGGTCCTTACAAATCGACCTGACAGTATAATATGTGCAGGTACCCTTGCCGATGCAATAAGTGATCACTCCCCAATCTACTGCATCTCGCACTCTACCGGCAAACCATCCCCACCTCCAAAACTCGTTACTTTCCGCAAGATGGACAATTTCAACTTAACACAGTTTGCACGTGATCTCTCACTGACTGACTGGTCTCCCATCTACACCTCAACCAATGCCCAGTAGGCACTAGACTACTTCCTGACCCATTCTGGTTTGCTCCAAGACACCTATGATCCCAGTGTCATTCGTCCTATTCGTGGAACTCAGACAAAGTGGCTAAACAAAGACCTTCTCTCTCTAATAAGGGCCAGGGACAAATTACGGAGGCGCTTCAAAACCACTGGGTTGCAGACCGACTATAATCACTACCGATCTCTAAGAAACACATGCAAACAAAACATTCGCTTAGCTAAAAGTACTTTCTGTAGAGACCTGCTTACTAAAGCTGCAATGGGACTCTAAAAAATTCTGGTCCACCATAAAAACACTCCTTGGTGCAAATCACAGAGCCCATGCTAGTGATATGCTGATAAATGGCATTCACTGCAATAATCCAGTGACTATCGCAAACTCTTTCAATCGCCAGTTCTCAGATCTAACCAATTACCTGGCCTCCTTCCCACCTGCACACACCACTTCCCCCACTAGTGATACTATACTTGAATGCACGCATCCTCCCTTTAGGTTCCGAAGCCTTACAAGAGCAGAGGTGCTAAAACTGCTACTCTCCATTCCTGACAGCACTAGCTCGGGATCTGATGGTCTAGAACCTAGGCTCCTGAAAGCTTCTGCCCCTCTCATAGCCTGTCTCCTAACCAAAATCTTCAACCTATCTCTATGTCATAGTTTAGTTCCTAATATCTGGAAAATAGCCAAAGTAACACCAATTCCTAAGCAGGGTGATCCTAAAGAAATTAAGAACTACCGTCCCATAGCAATTCTCTCTGTGCTTAGCAAACTCTTGGAAAAACTTGTGGCCACCCAATCCATAGAACATCTTCAGAAGTATAACCTTCTTTCTTGTTCCCAGCATGGCTTCCACAAAGGCCACAGCACCTCCACTGCTCTCCTCAAACTCACAAATGACATCTATGCTGCTATGGACTCGGGCCTCCTGACAGGTGCGATTTTCATCAATTTAACCAAGGCATTTGACCTGGTTAACCATTCCCTTCTTCTTGCAAAACTACGCTCCCTAGGTTTCTCCGCCGAAGCAGTAGCCTGGTTCAAAAGCTATCTGTCCGACAGGAAACAGGCTGTAGTTTTCAACTCAGCCATGTCAGATCTTTCATTTATACACGTTGGAGTGCCCCAAAGCTCCATACTTGGCCCCTTGCTTTTCTCAATCTTCATTAATGACATCCCGCTCCTTGCACCCTCCTGCTCATCTCTGCTCTACGCTGACGACCTAGTTATTTACCACAGTGCAAGAAATATTGCAGACTTAAACCACCCTCTTGCCTCGGACTTCGCTAGTATTCAATCTTGGCTAGCTGAGAACAAACTTGTTCTCAACATAAGCAAGACTTACTCTATGCTCTTTGGCTCGCCTGCCAGACTTAAAGCGACTCATGATGACCTCAAAATCTCGAGTGCGGATGGCTCCTCACTGGTTAGTACCAGATCCTTTAAATATCTGGGTGTTACTCTCGACGAATCTCTAGATTTTGACCTGCACATAACAGCCACCTGCAAATCTGTCAACGCCAAGATAGGAAGTGTCTATCGCACTAGCTATGCCCTTACCCCTTCGGCTAGACTTGCTGTGGCACAAGGCTTTCTTCTCCCAGCCTTGGCCTATGGCTCAATCATTTACCTATCAGCCTCAAAGTCCTCCCTCCATAAATGGGATACCACCTATAATTGCATCTGCCGCTATGCCTCTGCATCCCCACGCTACAAACACCACTGCCAGCTCTGAGCTGACCTAAATTAGCCTTGCCCCTCTGCCCAACGACTCCAGTCTCTTGGTTCACTAATTGACAGCATTGTCAGATCAGGCCTTCCCCTATCCTTTGCCTCCCTGCTGCACTCACAACCTCTCTCCTATGGACTATGATCTACTGACCAGGCCTCTCTCCATATTCCCAGATGTAAAACCAATATGGGTGCACGTGCTTTCTCCCATATGGCTCCAAAATACTGGAATTTCACACCTCAAACTATTAGTCAAGCAACCACCCATGCTAGCTTTAAGAAACTTCACCATGAACATCTGCATGCTACTAGCCCCTGCACTTGCTTTCACCCACCTTGAACCATCCTTTCTCCCTGCACTCTGTTTTCCTCAGGTAATCCACTTCTCTACCTCTCCTAATACCCTCCAAATATGTCTTCTCTCTCATCCCTTACCCTCTTCCTCTGCTTCCTACCACTCCTCCTTCCTCTCCTGTCAGCGTAGCTCAGTCAGTAGCACATCCGCCTCTGGACCAGAAGGTCGTGGGTTCTTGTCCCACACCGGGATTGGACTTGCACCTAAAAATCACTGGCATCCGAGTGCAGTATTGGGGGGTGCTGTACTGCTTGGATGTGCCGTCCTTCGGATGAGACGTTAAAATGAGGTCCATTCTGCCCATCCTGGTGTTGTCCTGGTGGGTGTCCAGGTGGAAGTAAAAGAATCCAGGGCACTCTTCGCAAAGAGCAGGGAACATTCTCGGTGTCCTGGCCAACATTCCCCTGCCCATAAACCGGTTCAGGCAATTATCCAGGCTGTCTGTGGGTGATGATATGCGATATGGCCGCCACCACACATTCAGTCACTTCACTGCCAGTCTAGCATTGCTTCTAAAGCGCTTTGGTATACTGTGTATGAAAAGCGCTATATAAATGCCGATTCTTCTTCTTCTTCCTCCTCCCTGTTTCATTAACCACACATCGTTCGCACTTACTGTATTGTTTCTATGTATGCTTGCTATTGCAATGACTGTTTCTCACATTGTATTGATCTTGTTGTATCCTGTCCAAACTGTACTTAACTGCATTATACCGTATAATATTCCTCTATCCCTAAGTTTATTAGCATGTTGAATCAATGTTTCTCAATACCCTAGTTTGAGTGTATGTAATTCCCTCTTAATTGTGCTTCCTATCTCATGTGCTGCGTCACATGCATATCTACGTATTTTCAAGTTGTTTTCTCCCAGCTCGTGCCTGAAAATAGGCATTCTTATGCCTAGTGCACCCACCCAGTTACCAAAAGCAAAAAAATAAATAAGATTTAAAGGGGGAAAGGACAATGCCAGACAGTGTAGCTAGAATATCATATCCATGTTGCTAGAACACACGTTATGATTTGCTCACATTCTGTAGAGATTGCTGATGCAGCTGGTAGTTTCTTTTTTTTCCTCTTAAAAAGTAAAAAAAAAAAAAATAAAAAAATAAGACTGCTCACTATACTGGTATTACCACAAAAAATAATCTTTGCTTACATTCCCTGATCAACTCCAACTGCATCTTTCCTAGACATCAGAGTCCAGTCACCAATTATGCAGCAGTAGTAAAAGAGACTACTGCATTATGAGTGGCTGCACTGTTTGGGTGTTTCTAATGTTCAAGAAGCATGCAATAAGAGTGGATCAAGAAATTGAAACAAAACAAGGTTGCATATAAAAACTATACATTAGCATGCATTTTAGTTGTACCAAGAAAGGAAGCAACTAAAACAACCAGCAACATCAATGAATTTGAAAGAAGGTAAGCAGTCATAAAAAAAGATACTCACCTGTAACAGTAGTTCTAGGAGTAGTATATGATGTTCATCCACACTAACATGCAGTGTCCTTTCCCTTTAAGATGTGCCAGAAAGTCTTCATGCTGGCTCCTCCCACCCACCCGGGTGGTAACTCCCTCAGATCCGCCCCATGACACCAGATCTTGCCTGCTGGAAGTAGAATGTGTGCGCTGAAGCTTGGGAGGTCGGATGGCTCCGTGTGGATGAAAATCATATACCACTCCTAGAATTACTGTTACAAGTGAGTAATCTGTTTTTCTAGGGATGTGGATATGATGCTCTATCCACATTACCTGGCAGACTCCTAGCAGTTCTCCAGGACAAAGGAGGCAAGGCACACACACACCCTATTTAAGAAACCGAGACTGGAGAACTGAGGCCCCAAAACCAGCATCTCAGCGTGACTCGAGGTCAATGTGGTAATGGGAAATGAAGATGTGTGCTGACTTCCAGGTAGCAGCCCTGCAGATTTCTTGGATAGGGACATCCTGGAAGCAGCCACCGACGCAGCGGTATGGCAGGTGGAATGAGCCCTTACTCCTCCGGAAGACTCCCTACCTATCAACCTATATCAGACACCAATGTAAGATGTGATCCACCTGCCAATCATCTGCTTGGCTGCAGGTCTGCCAAGTGACAAACAGCTGGCAAACCTCTCCCCGAACTCCGCAGTGAGCTTTTTTTTTTTTTTTTTTTTTTTTTTATTTATTGTTGAGATCAGTTTTACAACCTTTGAGTCAAAGACTCGTTTACAAAGGTACCTCGTCAAAAAGGGGGAGACAACAGTAGAGTGAGGTTAGGAAAGGGATGACATACAGGTTAGATACATAAAATACACACTTGGAGAGAGCAGACAGCGAAGCTGTATTGGAACAAACTAGTGTAAGGTACTAACATTGGTAAACAGCAAGAGACACATTATTCAATTTAACAACATGTCACAAACTAATATGTAGAGTTAAAAGACCGTAGGCGAGGGGCCTGAAAGGGTTAGGAGGGACCGCACAGGGCAGCTACAAGGCATTTACAACATCGGCTGTCAATAATATGTTGGCGGAGGGCGATTTTGAAGCGGCCAATACCTGGGATCTTGGAGATAGTTTCAGGAAGGGAGTTAAACCAGGACGGGGCTTGGTGATGGAAAGATCTTTGGCAACGAGAGGTCCTTGCTCTGGGAACGTCGAAGGTGGCTGCGGCAGCGTACCGGGTTGGCAGGGACCTGACCTCTCTGTAACAAGCGAGCGCTCGCCTCAGGTCCAGAGTATGGAACCTGTGCTCTGCCTCTGAGGTGTGACTGGTGAAGATTAATCACCTGTTTAAGATGAAACTCCGACGAAACAACCTTCAGGAGGAACTTCGGGTTAGGGCGCAAGACAACCTTGTCCCCGTGGAAGACCAGGTAAGGAGACTACCAAAAGCGCCTGGAGCTCCCCAATCCTTCTGGCTGACATGACAGCCACCAAGAAAGTGGTCTTCCACGACAGGTGAGACATCTCACACCCGTGCATCGGTTTGAATGGCTTGCCCATGAGCTTTGCCGCAACAAGTCCCACAGTGGTGGTGGTTCATGTACCGGAAGGGAAATATGGTCAAGGCCCTTGAAGAAGCGCCAGACCACCTTCTCCTGCGCCACCGACTGCTGACCGGTCCATGCCCAGTAAGCAGAGATGACCGTCAGGTGCACCTTAAGGGGTCGACCAAAGGCCAGACAGAGAGGGACCAAACGTAATCAAGGATGCTAGCCACTAGATAGGACAAAGGGTCCAACCTCTTGCCCTGACACTAAATGGAGAATCTCTTCCATTTAAAGGCGTGGCACTTCCTGGTCGACTCCTTCTGAGACGCCTGCACAACGGTGAAGGCACCTTCGGAGAGACCCAAGGCCTGGAACTCTAGCCACTCAGGAACCAGACCGTCAGCTGCAGAGATTGAGGGTCCGGGTGGAGTACAGTCCCCTGATTGATGGAAAGCAGGTCCGGGCGTAGGGGGAGAGCCTTGGAAGCCTGCTGCTAAGGCTGAGGAGATTGGGGTACCAGAACTGGCGTGGCCAGTCCGGAGCCACCAGGACCACCTGTGCCTTGTCCATCCTGGCCTTGAGAAGCACCCTGTGGATCAAGGGAAGTGGAAGGAAGGCATAAAAGAGG
Organism: Neoceratodus forsteri; assembly: GCA_016271365.2. Taxonomy (NCBI): domain Eukaryota; kingdom Metazoa; phylum Chordata; order Ceratodontiformes; family Ceratodontidae; genus Neoceratodus; species Neoceratodus forsteri. The sequence goes on along the minus strand of CM057451.1, from coordinate 262,841,139 downwards.
CCCAAGGTCCAGTGCCTCGAGAAGGCATCCCCCTACAGCATTCCCTGCTGAGGGGGGTGGGCACAAAACAGCCGTAGCTGTGTGTTCTCCCTGGAGGCAAACAGGTCCACATAAGGGGGTGCCCCACTGGGAGAACAGACTATGAACTACTTCTGCATGGACAGACCACTTGTGAGATGTCTCGCCCACCTGGCTGAGGGCGTCTGCCAGCTGATTGGAGGCTCCTGCCACATGGATGGCCAGGAGATCTACCATCAGGCCGCGCACGAGGGTCCAAACACAGAGAGCTTCCTTGCACAAAGGCAGGGAGTGCGTCTCACCCTGTTTATTGAAGTAGTACATGGTCATGGTGTTGTTCATCTGGACTTGGACCACTTGACCCCGAATGAATGGAGCGAATGCAGTCAGTGTCAGCCAAACTGCTCGGAGCTCCAGCAGACTGATGCGGCATCGGGACTCCTCAGGGTCCAGAGCCCATGGACTCTGTGTTCCCCCAGGTGGGCACCCCAGCCTGTGAGAGAGACATCGGTCGTCAGGATGACTGTCGGCTCTGGTCGGACAAACAGGATCCCTTCCTGCAGAAGTGCTGAGATCAGCCACCACTGGATGGCATCCCACATCCACTGAGTTACCATGACTGGCTAGTCGAAGTGCCGCTTGTGCTGAGACCACTGGCTGGCAAACTCCCACTGCAGGAAGCGCATTCTCCAGCAAGCTCAATGGACCATGCTGGTACAGGCTGCCATGCAGTCCAGCAGGCGCAAGAAGTCCCAAGCAGGGCATAATTGCCCAACATGAAATGATCGGGTAAAGGAGGAGAGTGCCTCCTCCCTGTCCGCCAGGAGCCGGACTCTGGCTCTGCAAGAGTTGAGCTCCGCCCCGATGAAGCTGATCACCTGCAAGGGCCGAAGTTCCAACCTGGCCTTGTTAACCAGGAGGCCAAGTCTGACGCAGGTCTGGAGAGCCAGATCCCTGGAGCGCTCCACCTCCTGCCTGGAGGGACCTGCTATCAGCTAGTCATCCAAAGCAGGGATAAACCCGGACCCCTTGGTGTCTCAGGTAAGCTGCCACCACTGCTATGCACTTGGTGAAGACCCTGGGGGCTGAAAAGAGGCTGAAGGGCATGGCCTGGAACTCATACAGGATTCCCTCGGCTCGAAAGCAGAGGACACTTCGGTGAGACGGACAGATCAGGACATGAAAGAACGCGTTCTGAAGATCCTGGGAGCAAAACCACGTTTTGCTCTAGAGATGGTATGATCTGACATAGAGTGACCATCCTGAAGTTGTGTGAACTGAGGAACTTGTTCAGGTCGTGCAGATCTAGAATGGGGTGCCAGCCCCCCATCCACTTTCACACCAGGAAGTACCTGGAGACAAACCCTGGGTGTTCCGGAGGATCCGTGACAGGAACCACGACCTCCTTGTGGTGGACCTGGGCTATGTCGTCTCAGAGTTGACAGCATGTCTGCGGAAGCCAAGTCCTTCTGTGGGACACGGGTTCGGCAAGGAAGGTACTGTTCGAACTCTAGAGGCAGACCCCGACCGACCACTTCTAGAATCCATCTTTACGTGGTGACAGTGGACCAGGCAGAAAGGAAGTGGCAGAGGCGGTCCCCCATGGGAAGACCCAGGGGAGGCGTGACGGGCATGAGGTAGGCACCCCTCATCCCATCACTGGGCAGACTTGGAGGAGAAGGAGGGCCCAGCTGAGTGGCCACCGGAGCCTCTGCCTCCTGGCTTACGGACAGCCAAGGCTACTGATTTGGGACGAGGCTGCCAAGTCTGAGCTTGATGGTCAGCCTGTTGCTGGGCTGGTTTGGCAGTAGGAGTGGAAGTGGACCGAAAGGGCTTCCGTTTCTGATGTTGCTTGGAGTCCTTGGGGTCCTTCTGGGCAGATGTCACCGAATCCACAGAGGCATTGGACTTCTCTATGTATGTGAGGTGACCCTCAACCCCGGGATCGAACACATCGGTGCCCTGGAAAGGGACATCTGACAGCTTATGCCGAATGTCCAACATGAAGATAGAGATCCTCAGCCAAGCCCTGCGGCGCATGGCCAATGAGGCTGCCACGGAGTGGGCACAGGAGTCCCCAATGTCCATGGCAGTCTGGAGCGGTTATTTGGCCACAGCCTGGCCCTGGTCTCAGACCTGTTTGACCATGGTCTGAAGGTCCACAGGCAGATGAGGGAGAACTGGGCCACGAGGAGGGCCGAGCTTGCCTGGCGGAGACGAAGCAAGGAGGCAGCATAGACCTTTTAAGTCACGTTGTCCAACTTCTTGGACTCATTAGATGGCTTGTCAAAATCCCTGGTGTTGCCAGAGCACCGGAACACAAAGTCGACCACCAACCCCACGGCCGAGGGGTACTCTGTGAATCCTGAAAGGGATCCAGTGGGCACCACATACTTGTGGGCCATCCAGGCAGAAGGTGCGGGGCGCTGCCAGAGCTCCACGGCAGGACAAAGAATGGCTTCTGCTACCAGGAAAGCCTCAGTCAGAGAGTCACCCCGGTCGAGGATCTCGGTCAATGGATAACAAGTCCGTTTCTGGATGGGCTCCATCTTCATACCCATCGAATCAGAGATCAAACAGCAGGCGCATGAAAGAGGATGGACCTTCATCCATCGTTAGATCCCCCACAGACTCCACATCGACCAGACGGGAGTGCAGGGAGGAACCCTTGGACTCTGAAGAGTTGTCAAACAGCAGTCGACCGCCAGAGTTCCCACTGACCCTCCGCGGACAGTCAGAGATGACGGCAACTGACAATCGATGGGGACGCCCTTTGGCTGGCTGAGACTCCTTAGTCAGAGCGCTGACCGACAGCCGTTTGGGCAGCGGTTCCACAATTGGCAGAGATGCTGGAGTCGGCTAAGTTGGGACCATCTTAATTGGTTCCATCGGCGGAGTCGGCCTTTCGGGTGACAGCCAAGTGATGGCCGGCTTAGAAACCGGGGTTGGTTTGTCGCAGGTCAACATCTGTTGTCACATTAAGTCCTCGTAGCATCGACGCAACTTGTGCCTAAGCCTCTTCTCACCCGAGGACGAAGAACAGTGGTGGCGCCACTTCCCCTGGTGCCGAGAGCGGACGCATCGATGACGGCGGGAGCATCTCAACCCACAGGATGAAGACCGAGACCTCGACCACTGGGGAAGAGACTGGTGGTGGGGTTCAGAGGGAGTTTGCAATTGCCAAGGTTCCTCCTGGTCAGTGTTAGGGACCAGAGGCAGCAGGTCAGTGGACTGATCCGTCCCTCCAACGGTCTTGGTCAGGCCCGGGATCCTACACAAGGAAGTACTGGCCTCTTTGGTCGACAACTGGTTGGTCGCCTCAAGAAAAATCTAGGCTGGGGCTTCAACCAGCATCTCGACCGACAGGCCCGATGTGATTACCGTGGAGTCAATGGCCAAGGCCAAGAATCTGACCGTAGTCAAATCCGGAGAACCGTGGGAATCGGAGGCCCTCGACCAAGAGTGCTCCCAATACCATGATCGATAATGAAGCTTTTCTTTCTTGGACTCTTTTTTAGATTTAGATTTCTTGAAGGAGCCCGTAAAAGTCGAGCTCTGCTGAAATGGCATGAAGGCAGAAGCCAAGGAGGAATGGGCCACAGCCTGGGACGCCTCCTCTTTGAAGGCCACAAGTTACTCAGCGGACTCCGCAGGCGCGGAGACCACTCAACGGACATCTTTGGACTTGACTGGCGGGTTCCATTGCACCAGGTGGCCCAGTTACAGGTGGGCGAGATGGTTCTCCAGGACGGTAGAATGAAATAAGCAGCAAAAGTCACAGGCCTGGTGATCATGGTCATGCCCCAGGCAGTAGACTCACTCAGTGTGCAGGTCGATCCTGGACATCTTCTTACCGTCCATCGCAGTCACAATCGAAGAATGAATAGAAGACGAAACTCGTGAGAGTTGGTTTGGAAGCAATTCCGATAAATTTAAGCTCTAGGGCCTACTCAGCACAGGAGTAGTGAGGAGGGAACCCATTTCTTCCAGTGGAAAGGAAGATCTGGTGTCATGGGGTGGAGCCGAGGGAGTTACCACCCGGGTGGGTGGGAGGAGCCAGCTTGAAGACTTTCCAGCACATCTTAAAGGGAAAGGACATTGCCAGTTAGTGTGGATTCGGGTTCGTCTTCAATCATCTGGGGCAAGGTTTTTTTCTTTTATGGCCCCGACCCTGTGGAATTCTCTACCTCGTCAGATTAGAGAGTGCCTGTCCGTGGAATCATTTAAGAGGTCTCTGAAAAGCCACTTATTTGCATTAGCATTCAGACAGATTATTTTATGGTCAGTTTATTGTTTTATGTCATTATTTATTATAGTTGATGTTTTATTCTTGTTATGTATCAGCGCTTTGATTTATTGAAAAGCGCTTTACAAATAAAATTTTGATTTTTTTTGATTGATTGAACCTCATATCCGCGTTTCTAGAAATGTAGGTTTTTAACTAGAAATAATGTGCTGCAAAAAAAAAGTGGACAGCGTCCCTTTAAATCAGCTGTCTATGTAAAGATTTAACTGTTTCTGTTTTAATCAGCAGCTGGCTTCAGGACAAGGAAGTTGTGATGTCATCAGTACGGTGAAATATGCTCTCTGACTGGTTCTTAAAGTTAAGGATAGTTACTTAATGGGATTTTTGGTTTTTTCTGTAAATTTGGTTTTGGCTAGTTATTGGCTGCAATCTGGACATTTGGATTCAACCCATCACTAGTGGGTGTGTGGGGGTGAAGCCACACCCAACAAAATGACACTATCATCAGTATTCCTGTGATATAAAAATACAGTACATGTAGCATTGCATGAGCTATGCTGTATTCATTAGCCACATCAGATTTTCATGGGTCACTCACTACTGTGGCTTACACAGCTGCCCTCTCCACAGGCACCCATCCCATGATCATTCAGTCATACTTCTTCCTTGGCAGAACTCCCAACAGGAAAACACTGACAAAACTAAATCTGTGCCTGACAAAGACAGCTTTATACATAGCCACTGACCTCCCTGCTCAGCACCCACACTACCGCCATTCGAAGCATTCAGGCTACATCACTGAGTCTCATAAGGTTGGCCAAAGAACAGTGAACTAAACCTGAACTGGTAATGTGGCAGAGTGGACTAGTTTAGCGTTTGTTTGCCAACCACTTTGCTGTGAAGGCCCTATAAAACAATTCTCCAAGTGCTGAAAGCTGAGCGGGTGGCCTGGAATGCTATCAAAGACTACGTAATGTTACAAAATACAATTCCAATTCTGCAGCATCTCTTGGCAATCAGACCTTGTGCTATTAAAAGCAATATATCAGTCTGGGAACTCAATGCGGAATAATGGCCGACACACTGCAGGACATTCCTACCAAATTCAACACATTCTGAACAGAGTGCATTCCAGCCAATTACGCTTTGAAAACGCATGAGTGAAAAGTACAACTAGCTGCCTTGCAGAAGTACAGCATAGGGCCAGGGCTCTGAGGGACACTGGTACCCGCATCCTTTACATACAGTGTAGTTTAAGAAACAGATACTTCCTTAATAGGAGTCTGTAGAAAGTGCTATTTCCAGCAATTCTGAGAAAATGCAGAATTGTGCTAAAATGTTCCACAATTCAGCATTTTCTTGCAGTGCCTGCTGAAGTGAAGCTGTAGTACTGGAGAGCTTTTTGGAGTACCTGAATAACTGTTAAACATCGGTCTGAACAAGGAACTCAGGCAGACTGGAAGGATTGTGTGTCTTTTTCTGTCGCCACTATATTTCAGTGTTTTGAAACGATATTCTTCACCATGGACAGCACTATCGATCAGGCAGCTTATCTGGATTTGTTAGCTGTGAAGGAAAATGGGCACTACAAGATGGATTTATGAAGAAAGGTGATTGACAGAAATACTCTATTACACGCTAGGAGCCATCACCCACACAGTCTTATAAACTATTCCATGCAGCCACCTGCTGAGATATAAGCACAATAGTGGTACAGATGAGAAATACAACAGAATGGTATGGAATTACTACAGAAAAATCAAGAATAGAGGCTACAAACCACAAATACTGCAGGAAGCAGAATGGAAAGCATCACAGCTGAATAGGGAATAACAATGCTCTGGATAACTCTGGCATTCTAGAGTTATATACTCACCAATTTTGACTTTAGGCGAGTAAAATATTATTTATATGAACAAAAGAGCTTGAAGCGTGGAAAAACAGTTCTTTCGGAAGTATTATGCAGCATCTCCAAGGGTTCGGATGAGTAGCGGTTGAGTGTTTCTCAAAAACTGCAGAGTAAAATAGGCCCGTACTCTCCATATCTGGAGCACCACTGGCTAAAAAGAGAGATGCATCTAGTAAAATAGCAATGATCACAACATACAGTTATCAGTTTTTACAAATCAAACACACAATATATAAACACTGGGAGATTTCAGAGCACAGAATAAGGGAGGAATGCTTCTGGTTAGAGACTGTGGTTCACTGCCCGTAAAACAGAAATCACAAGACAAATGGCAGTCAAAACCAAACATTGGTCACCACCAATACCTGTAACAACCTGGCTAGGAGATTGTGGTAACTTCACAGTTGTGACTCCTTCACACAATGTTCAAATGCAGTATAGACCACAAGAGATCTGCAACACTGGTGTAACCCCACAAATGGGGGTTCCTAAATTGTCTTTCTGGGCTTGCCTAAATGCCCACTGCCAGGCTGGTGTTCTGTGTTCCAACAGCTTTAGAAATGCTTGCATGCGAGTGCCCTGTTAGCCTCCATGCCTGTCTCTTTAAGAGATATCATTTTCGAATGGTTATAATTATTCTGGGTGGGGCCCGAGTGTTTCAAGGCTCGAGTCCCGCCTGGGCTGCAATACAGCTGCTTCATTCTGCCATCGCTAACTGCGCAGAGGAAGCCCTTCTAGAAATGTAATTGTTTACTGATTATCTGCTTTAATAGTAATGATACAGTAGTTTGTCTAACCTGCCTTCCTTTGCAGCATGGACGTTCTGTTTTGTATCACCATCTTGGTTTTGGACTGCCAGTTTGAACCAATCAGTACCTTTGGGGAGCCTAAAATGGAGACTGTCCCCAGGGGTCTTGTGGGAGTGAATTTCTGTAGGAATTGTAGTTTTTACTGTTTGGCGCCTAAATGGACCTGGAGGAGGAGCCCTTGCTGTGACAGATGGATCGACCAACCGAACCTTTTGGATCACCGGGAAGTCCCAGAGTTGCCTGCAGCAGCAAGTCAGTGTGTAGCTGGAGTTTACAGAGTGAACAGCTTCAAGTAATTCAAGCAGCTGCTCCTGCATAGTAGTGCAGGGGAATCGGCAAGAAGGCTGTGTCTGGCTTGCCTGCTACCATCTTCTTGAGTGAAAAAGTCTGCATTAACATCTCTGACTTTATCTGAATTTGCTATGATTGTGACCGGAATCCTGAATTGTGACAAAGTGAAATTTGCCTAGTGTGGACCGGAGATTTGCCTCATGTGATCGGCCTGTCAGGACTTGAGACAACCGCACAGCATACAGTTTGCACAGAGGCACTGTTGACTGCAACCGGACTGTCATCTGAACTGTCGTATTTACATATCCTTTACTATAATTGTACTGATTGTGCAGTGTAGGTTGCAATTTGGTTCCCCACATTGCTTGAATGTGTCACGCTAGCTGGAAGCTGTATCCAGCACTTTACTGGACTGTATCCGAACTGTTCACCTGGTCTGGGCCTCACCATCTCGGCCTAGATTGTCGCTCACGCTGCAAAGAATCATCTGACGAAAGATCCACCGGGAGATTTGGCTCCCTGCTCAACACCAACGAACAGGATCAACCACCACGGTGAATCGTGTGGGCCCTGCTTCTCCTGGCAAACCAGCACTTCATCCTGAGGTCTTCATTTTATCCATCCTGCATCCTGGTCTGGGTAGCATGAGTTAACATCAGGATAGCTCCCTGCAACAGAGCTCAAATCAAAGTGGGTCATCCGATTTAGTTGCTTTGATCATTACGAACTGAGCCCTCCACCTCCAGAATACAAATTAAGGGTTAAAGTGCATGTTGTGTTTTTCTTCCTTCCTAAGGGCCCCAACAATAGCTGCAACACCGGCCAACCCCAGGCAACGCTTCAGGCTAGCCTGCAGACCAACTGGGTACCCAGAGTATGTGTGTGCGTGTGTGTGTGTGTGTGTGTGTGTGTGTGTGACTGTGTTAGAGGGACTCTTACAGGCATGCATGCTTAGCCTGATTAAATCAGATCCAGAATCAAACACCAGATTACTGCCCCTCCCTTGTTCACGCCCCCCCCCCCAATAAATCAGATCTAAATCTTTTTGCATTTAAACTGGCTGTGGTGTACCTTTGTGGTGGAGATACTGTGTTGTTACTGCCCTTCTCCATTGCACGTCTTATTTTACAGGGGGTCTCCAGGGCCAGTGCAGCTGATCCAGCCCTGGTGGTAAATGCACCAAGTGAGGGGTTAACATTGCATTCTGGAGTAAATGGTGATTGTGCATTTGCTGATCAGGACAAACCACTAGAGGGAATAGAGGGGAGCATCAGTGTTCCGGAGGGCAGTATCCAGAGCAGCTACACTACCACTAACCCTGTCCTCTGGGTGGAGGCACTCGTTCACAGAACTCAGGCCCCTCACCCTGCGCTTAGTCACGCAGGCAGGGGTAGTATCCCTTAGGATAGCGCCACCTAGGTGTTACACAAGCAAAGAATTTTTTTTTATTTTACACAGAAACAGACGACAGTACAAAAAAAAACAACAACAATGGTCCAGTCAGTCTGCCCTAGTTCCTTATTTAGCCCTAGGACCTACTTTCCCTCCAGTGTCTTAGCCCTCCCCATCCCCCCACCAAGCAACCACTGTACCCTTTATTCTATCCCAACCACGCTTGAGCCCGTTAACAGTTTTAGCACCCACCACTCAGCAGGCAGACTGTTCCATGGCTCCACCACCCTTTCTGTAAAATAATACTTCCTCATGTCCCTTCTGAGTCTCCCTCCTGTTAGTTTACCCTCATGTCCACATGACCATGCATTACTTTTCAAGCAGGACATTTCCCTGCAGTTCACCTTATTAATTCCTTTTAGGAACTTGAAGTTCTGTATCCTATCTCCCCTCTCCCTTCTGGTCTCCAGTGAGTAAATGTTAATAATCATAATTTAATAATAATAATTACAACGCTTTTCCAATTCCAAAGCTCTTTACAACATACAAATTAAAACAGGCATTAAAATCCAAAATTTCACACGTAACTAAAAAGATTATATTCATAATTCAATTCAGTTTTCTAAAAAGGCCTTTTGCCAGAGAAAAGTTTTCAGTCCTCTCTTAAATTCCTCCACGGAGGTGCATTCCTGTAACCGACGGGGTAGAGAATTCCAAAGGGTAGGCGCAGCACAGGAAAAAGCCCTCGAGCCAGATGATTTAAGGTTCAACCTTGGAATCTCTAGCAACCCCTCGTCGGCTGAGCAGAGCGATCAACCAGGGGAGTAGGAGACAAGAAGTTCTTTCAGACAGGCCGGACGCTGACCGTGAAGGACTTTGAAAGTCAGTAAACCGACTTTAAAGGTGATCCACCACCATATAGGCAGCCAGTGCAGTTCGCGCAACACCGGGGTAATATGACAAGATCTACTAGAGCCCGTCAAAACCCGGGCCGCTGTGTTCTGCACCAGCTGCAGGCGGCGAATTTCAACCCGTGAAAGCCCAAAGTAAAGGGAGTTGCAGTAGTCTAAACGCGAGGACACAAAGGCGTGGACCAATGTTGGAAGGTTGTCAGACGGAACAAGATGCCTAACTCTGGCAATGTTCCTAAGATGATAAAAGGAGGTCTTGATGACAGCCAACACCTGCGACTGCAGTATCAGTCTATCATCAAAGACCACCCCCAGGTTACACACCCGTTCAGAGGCTGGGAGAGAAATGCCACCAAGAAAAATTCCTGAAGGCACACCAACACCCAACCCCTCTATCTGTCGACCAGGGTCCACAACCAATACCTCTGTCTTTTCTGAGTTCAGCTTCAGCCAGCTAGAATCCATCCACTCCTGGATTTCTTTCAGACAGTTGTTGAAGACTGAGAGAGCTCCATCCTGGTCAGGTGCAAAAGACAGGTATAGCTGGGTATCATCTGCATAACAGTGAAACCTCAACCCATACCTTCTTACAACCTCTCCGAGGGGTAGCATATACACTGCGAATAACATGGGTGACAGCACAGATCCCTGAGGCACCCCACACAACAAAGCCGTTGGGCCCGAGGAAGAGAGCCTGGACACAACTCTTTGTGATCTCCCCATAAGGAATGACGTAAACCATCGAAGGACGGTTCCCGAAATTCCAAATAAATGCCTCAGGCATGCTATCAATACCATGTGATCCATGGTGTCAAAAGCTGAGAAGAGATCTAGGAGAACCAAGATGGAACGTCTCTTCTGAGCTCTCGCCCTCAGGAAACCAGTGCTGTCTCGGTACTATGTCTTTTACGAAAACCAGACTGGAGGGGTTCATAGATGTCATGGATGGTTAAATGGTCCTCCAGTTGAGCTTCCACTACTTTCTCAATTACCTTTCCAACAAAGGGAAGGTTCGAAATAGGTCTGTAGTTAGTGAAACAGTCTGGGTCCAGAGTAGCTTTCTTCAAGAGTGGTGTCACCACCGCCTCTTTCAGGGAGCTAGGAAACTCATCCGACTCCAAGGAGCACCAGACTATTCGCACAAGGACTGGACCGATGATATCACAACCCAAAATTAGCGAAATCAGTCCAGAATCCAAACTACAGCATGTAGGGTGCACACTCTGGATAATCCTCATGACATACATGAACTCTGGTCGACTGAAGGTACTCCAAGAAAACTGAGGTACAGCAAACTCGCACTGACCAACCGCAGCCCCCCTAGAGGTTTCCAGTTGCAAATTCGCACTGATGTCGGCCACCTTATTTGCAAAAAATCGAGCAAGCTTCTCGCACTCTAATTGCAAAACAGGTTTCCGAACCTGCAGACAGGCTGGGTTACACAGTCTGTCTACAGTTCGAAAAAGCTGCACTGGTCGATTCCAAGCATCCGCAATCTCCCTGGACAGGAATTCTGCCTTCTTACGGGTGATTGCAGATTGATAGACTAAATAATGGTCAATCAATCTAAGGTGATCGGCATCAAGGGCAGACCTACACCAGCAACGTTCTAACCTTCGTCCCTGTCTCCGCATCTCCCTCAATGTCCCATCAAACCAAGGGGACTTGGGGCAAAGGGAGAGGGGGCGCACATGGACAGGACCAACAGAATCCAGAGCCGCCGTAACAGCCGAATTATAAGATGACACGAGGGTCTCTGGATCACTGCTCTCAAACACGGGGGACGATAGGTCAAGCACTGCTTGCTGCAAGGCCTTGGGAATTTATATCCGGTAAAGGACGGTACCTAAAAATCTCCACAGGGGAAGGCCTTCTAAGGGGGGGGTGCAAAAACGAAACCTCACGGTGTAGTAATCTGACCAAATGATTGGTTCCACCCCCACGTCGGAGGCTTCGATCCCTAGCAAGAAGACTAAGTCCAAAGAGTGTCCATGTTTATGTGTAGCAGAGGAAACCACCTGTGTAAGGCCCAGAGATGCCATTAACTGGAGGAAATGCTGACCAAATTGCAAGAATTCGTCGTCGACCCACACGCTGAAATTGCCCAGAACCAGCAATTTGGACGATTCAAACGCCATGTCGACGACAAAGTCCGCCACTTCCTGAAGGAATCGCTTCCCATCCCTGGGTGGACAGTAGATGAGAGTGATTGGAACGCCTACACCTGCTACCACTGTACACTCAAAGGACTCAAACTCAACTACTACACTCGTGAGGCCCAGTTCAGTCTTGAAACAGACTGCAACCCCCCACCAAACCAATCAGTACCCAGCCAGACTCATAGCCTCCAATGCGGAGCCTGGATTTTCATCCAGCCAGCTCTCGGTGATGCAAGCCAGGTCCACCAAACCAACAAGATCAGCAATAATAGCAGTCTTGTTCCTGACTGACCTGGCACTGCACAACACCGCCCGAGTTGGATGAACCTCGGAAGCTCTCCGGACCATCTGCCTACCAAATTTGGTAGTGCCCTTGGGTATGGGCACCAGGCATGGCGAACCACGATCTGGGTTCCATTTCACCCCAGGGCGCCTTCTATATCCAATTACCCTAATACGGTGACCCCCCTCGTCTATCCTCCCCTGTTCACAACCCCTCACCCACCCTCCCCTCCTACGCATAATTCTCAGTGCTCTACAGCGCTGGTAGGTCTCAAATTGGAAGAGGGGGAGAGTAAAAAGGGCGAAGGGCACGAAGAGAGGAGGATGAGTAGCGCACCACCGTGGGGATTAGAGGCCAACACATGCTGCTGCTACACAGCCAAAAACAACACAAAAACCTACTTACAATGACACTAACCACCCCAAAAATGAATTTCACAAAAATTTAACAAACAATTTAAAATACCACCCTACTCATAATTAAACAAAACAAGTCCAAACTTAAGTCAAGACAGCTAAGCCCCCCCCCCATATACATGACATGACACAAAAAAGTAGTTTAGGTTCTCTCACCACCCAAACCGAAATAAATGTAATAAAATAAAAACGTTTTTCACCCTCCCCTCTCTCACAACTAGGGAGAAGGTGAATAAATAACGAGGCACTCTTACTACCCATTATTACACATAACATTAAAAAAAAAGCTTTAACACTGATAAAATAAATAGGTGGACACAAGGTCCTCTCACCACCTAGTTGTCCACAGAAATAACAAATCAAGGAGGGAAGTTAAAAGTCTTCACACCATGGGTCCCACAGTCAGTTACGTCCAATAATCTACAAGGAAATGAAACCCATAAAATCCAAAAATAGAAAGGTAAAACACAGTCAGTGCACTAGTCCACACAAAATTGCTGATGGAGGATAAATTCAGGAGTAACTCCAATAACCAAGAAGAAAAATCCCAGTTCACCTAGGGCAAAAAACTTGCTGGCAGAATCTCCACAACAAACTGAGGCCCCCTCACTCCCAGCCCGGTAGAACCCACGGGAAATAATGCAGATTCAAATAAGGAACCCAAGAAAGGCCGTATTTGCAGCCAAATCTGGGAATCTAGAGGGGCGTGATATCCCAACCAGCTCCCCGGCTAGGAGAAAATCGAGTCCCCCTTCAAAACTGCAGATTCCGTGGTGAAACACACGCTGGAGTTGGGCCTCACCTCAATCCCCCACGAGCCACGTTCAGTATCGCACAATCAGATCAATTAAATCGACCTGAAAACATCCAAACGGAACCCCTTCGTACTTTCTCCTCCACAAAAAACGTTCTGTTATCCTGCTTTCCACGACTCGCAGCTCTCTTCATGTTCCATGGCATCTCGTACCTCACAGCACAACGATAAAAAATATACTGTTCCCAGAAGCTCGAAATACGGTATAAAATCCCTCAGATCTAATCGGGATTCCAAGATTTCAGCCCCTCACAGTCCACCCCCTCATCACCCGGGGCACAAAGTGAGAGGGTTCGTCCCCAACAGCCAAGCCGGATTCCAAGATTTCAATCGGGATTCCAAGATTTCAACCCCTCATAGTCCATCCGCCCCTCTCACCACCCAGGGCACAAAGTGAGAGGGATCGTTCACAGCAGCCAAGCCGGACACAACAATTTCCTGAGACCGGCGAGGCAGCCCCCAAGTCCAGTCACAACACTGGGGGAAAAAGTCCAGCCACTTAAGCCTTCTGGTGGATAACACTCCACGTTCCACAGGCTCCCCACCTATATAGCCAAGTAGCGGTGAAACGAGACAGTGAGACTGCCAAAACTAGCGCACGAAACACGATAAATAAAACGTAGCCAAAAAAACAAGTAAATAAAACGTAACCAAAAAGAAAAATAACTAAAAGTAACTTAAAAACTTAAAATAACTCAAACACACGGAGCAGCAGCAATGGCACGCCCAGCCTGGCGGCCATCTTAGAAAATGTAGGGTGGGGTTTAGAGTCTTGAAATGCTCCTCACAGGACCTGCCTTACTGGCCCTGAAGCCTTTTTGTTACCCTTCATTGCACCATCGCTATCCTTCCTGAGGCGAGGACTCCAGAACTGGGCACAGCACTCCAGGTGTAGCCTCACTAATGATCTATATAAGGGAAGCATCACCTCTTCCCTTTTGCTATCAATCCCCTCTCAATACATCCTAGCATCCCACTTGTTTTGCTGTATGCCTTGTTGCACTGACTCGGCTGTTTGAGGGAGTCAATGACAATAATGCCAAAGTCCTGTTCCTTAGTCATAGTGCTAGGTTTCACCCCACCCATCCAGTGCTCTGTTGTGGGGTTCCTGCTCCCTAAATACATTACCTTGCACTTTTTTAACACTGAATTTCAATTGCCAAACCTTAGACCACCCCTCTAGCTTTCATTCATCACTCTGCATTTCCCCACTGCTATCCACCCTTCCATAGAGCTTCGTGTCATCTGTGAAGCAAGACCGCCTGCTCTGGATACATTCACCAGTGTAGTTAATGAACATACTGAAGAGGACCAGTCCCAGAACAGATTCCTGTGGTACCCTGCTCATGACCTTACTCTTTGCTAACCTAATCCCTTCTACTACAACCACCTACTGCACCCCCTTCGGCCAGTTACCTAGCGAGTTTACTATGATCTTAGCCGCACCCAGATCCTCCATCTTCTTCACCAAGCATCTGTAAGGCACTGAGCAGAAAGCCTTTCTTAAGTCCAAATACAGTAAATACACAGCATGACCACCATCCAACTACCTGGTCACCAAGTCAAAGAAAACTTTCAGGTTACTCTGACAAGATCTCCCTGCCACAAATTCATGCTGTTTACTATCATGGAGCCCACTGCACTTCAAGTAGTCTACAAGGTCCTCTATGACCAGTGTTTCTATCAGCTTCCATACAGCAGAGGTAACACTGGCAGGTATCTGCTTCCCAATATGTTCCCCGTCTCCCCCCAAAATGAAGCAGAACTAACTTCACCACCCTCCAACCCTTCATAATTATACTCGTGCTTAGAGAGCTGCTGAACAGACCTACCAGGGGTTCAGCCCATTCTGGTGCCAGCTCCTTGAGTAACCTTAAATGTAACCAATCTGGTCCCAGCACCTTATCCATTTTGAGTGCTGCCAGACCTCTGTGGATCCCTTTCAATTGTAAATACTGACTGTACCATCTCCGGAGCCCTCTTAGTGGCCATCCTGATGCCACTCTCTGGTAAGGATCCACCATTCTCCTTATTGAAAACTGAGACAAAGTAATAATTAAAGAGTGGCCTTTTGCCCATCCTCCTCCATCACCCTACCCACCTCTGCTAACCTTACAAATTCTCCTTTCTTCTTTTTTTCCCTCTAATATGGGAAGAACTATTTTTCTCCACCCTTGACCCCCTCTGCAATATGCAGCTCTATGTCTGCTTTGGGTTAGGGACAAGTTCCCGACACTCAGATTCCCATCACATGTCTGCCCGACAACTTAATTTATTTGCTTTTGGTAACCAGGTAGGTGCTCTAGGCATAGAGATGCCTATTTTCAGGCACAACCCGGGAGGGTACATGTTTAAATACATAACAAAACAATGAGAAAAACAGTAAATAAAACGGGTGAAACAGAGGGTTGCAAGTCGAAAACACACTTGACCTAGTCATTGGGAAAAATGAAAATTACGTACCTACCGTAATTCTTGATCTTCTCTTGTATCTTCACCATTCATTACTTACTGGGTGTAAGCCGGAGGCGCGCACCCGTCACGGGAGCTTTTTTTTTTTTAACTTTGGCTAACAGCACCGCCCTCGAGAGTGACGTCATGCGCAAGGGGCGGCCGTTAATAGCGACCGACTCCTCCTCTAACTTAGTTCTGTGAGCCGGAGAGGCAAAAGCGAAAGCAGAGAATAGAGATAGCGAGGCAAGATAGCCAAGGGACAGCAAAGCAAGGAAGAATGAACTGAAAAAGGAATAAGCCGATGGAGGAAGGACAGAGGAGATAAGAGTATCCCTAACCTAGGGACTGCAGGGCCTCCTTACCTGGGCGACTCTAGGAGGAGAAAAGGAAGGAAATGAGAAAGATGAAGAAGAAGAGAGAGTGGGATGTTGAAGGGACCAGAATGCCCAACGAGCATAGTTAGCTTATAGCTGAAGGCTCGACTAACAGAGGAAGCAAGAATCCCGGAGATAGAGCTGAAGAAGGTTCACCAAACCCGCTAGACAGACTCAGGAGGGCATAGTCCTCATCTTCAACATGCCATTGTTGTTGATACCCCCTTCGGGCTCCTGGCCGCGAAGGCCTTTAACCGGAGGACACCCGAGGAGGGAAGAATAAACCCCAGGCAGCATGAGAGCGCTGCTCAGGGGTTTAGAAATGGAAAATGTAAGCCTTTCAGGCGTTTTTAAGCATAGAAGTGGGACTCAGACGGACTCGCCAAGGCAGGCCAGAGGCTTAGGCTGGCTGGGATTGGTTATGGTCAGCACTGCTCTTCTGCAAAACTGTCCAGGAGGACACTTGAAAGGAGAAACCAATCATCAAAATCTCACGAGAAGGGTTGCCTGCCCTCTCATTTCCCTTGTTTGTTTTCCTTTTTTTTTTTTTTTTAACAGATAATCATTTGCAGGCTAGGAGCATGACCCCAATACCAAGAATGCCTATAGCAGTCCAAGAGAGTTCCCTCAGCATTTTTTCTTTTTTTTTTTAGAAAAAAAGACGTGCCCGTTCCTCCGCTCTGCAAGGCAAGAATTAGAGAAGGGGGAGGGGTTTTTGATTCTAGGGCGAAACAGCTGGAGCACGGGATTGCAGGATCAAAACTGAATAGCCTGAGCCAGGCTAAAAACCCCAGAGGTATCTCGCCGAGGATGGCAAGATATAGTTGTGCAGTTTGATCGCCAATGCAAATCCACGAGATGGCCCAAGAATCTTAGAGTAAATAATTTTCTGGAGAAATAAGAACCCCCAAAGATATAGAATTTTTTTTGGAAAAATTGAGCAACTTTCCTATCTTTTATAGTTTTTTTTTTTATTTTGCGAGAGAGAGGAAGGAGGCGGAGGTGGAGAAGCCACAGGAAGAGGCCACTGAGGGGATGGTGGGCGGGTGTAAGTAATGAATGGTGAAGATACAAGAGAAGATCAAGAATTACGGTGAGTGCGTAATTTTCATATCTTCCTTGTCAATCTTCACCATTCATTACTTCCTGGTGAGTATTAGCTCCTCTTCCCCGGATGGGGAAGAGGCATACCCTGAGGGAACAAGACCCCAGCCTTCTGCTGGTGAGAAACAGAAGGAAGACCCTGGCTTATTCAGAAAGCCTAAGTGGGAAGAGCTAGGAGGTGCCTCCAGAGGACGAGGAGGACGGAGGGGCCCTGTAAAAGTCTCCTAGCTCTAGAGGAGAAAGGCGGGTCCCCGGAAGGCAGAAGAATCACCCCGCCGGGCCAGGGTGACAACCTGGAAAGACGAAGCCATGCCGTCCGCCTGATGCAGATCGCTGTCCCCGCAAGCCTGGAAGCCACCTCATTGGCGTCATAAGATGCCCTTGCTTGGTGTCTTGCCAGCTCCAGGCCTACCGCAGAGAGGGCAACGGCTTGTCTGGTTTGCTCCGTGTCAGGCATTGATGCCAACAGCTGGGACATCATCGACCACAAATGCCGGTTGTAGGCAGCGTGGTGAGCCTGATGAGATGCAATACAGGCACTCGCGAGAAGAAGAACACTCTTCACCCCAGCGGTCCGAACTGGAGAGTCCGCATCCGATTGGGCGATCGTCGCCAGGCAGCGGCCCCAGAAGGAGTATCTAGGTAAACCAAACCAGAGGGCGGGTTGGGAAGGGAACCTAGAGACTCTGAGGGGGCACAATACCTACGCTGACAGTCAGCCGGGGCTGGAGAAGAAGCGGCTGGGGACTGCCAGGACCGGATAGACGCCTCCTGGAAGGGGATAGGCCAGGAAGGTACCACCAAATGCTGGGCACTGAATTCACCAAGGAATTCTCGCGTCTCCCGTTCGGTATTGTCTCTCCGAACATAGGAAATCCGAAGATCCCTCACCATCCTCGAGAGGAAACGCTGATATTCTGTGAAATCAGCATCGGAGGAAAGATGAGCAGGGGGTTCCTCTCCCTCAGAGGAGGGAGACGAGGATGATGGGGAGCTGGAATATCCAGAGGATTCCTGCGGCGGTGGGGAGAGTCGAAAGACCCGCTCATGCATGTATCCAACATATGAGGGGAAGGCCGCCGCAGAACCCCTGAACTGCTCCCAGGATAACGGACCCGTAGGACCGACATGGCCTGGGAGCGGGGGTGGTGAAGGCAGAGAGATGGGAGAGGGCACCTCCGAGGAGGCAACTGCTCTCTGCGAGGACTCTGGAATCCGGGAAAGGAGCCCTAGTAGGAGGGATCCCGGATATCAGACCAGGCACGCAGAGCCGGAACTCTGGGAAGCGGAGCCTGGAAGAGCCCTGGGGAGAACCTCCTGGCAGGCCTTGAGGACTGCATGGATCCAAGAGGCGTCACAAGCGCGCCCGGAGGACACCCTAGAACCCTGGAGGAGGGGCGAGGCTCTGCACTACGGCTCCTGGCCACCCCCTGAGGTGGCCAAAGAAGACCGCAGCAAACCCCTGCCCTCAACCCTCGGTCTCCGAGGGCCCTCCTCCTCGACCACGCGTCCCCTGTCCCTAGAGGGGCAACAGCACCGAGGGTAGCTGTCACCGGGCCTCCAGGAGGAGCCTCCCCTCCATCACCCCGCCTGCCCCGGGCTCACGGCCACCCAGCCGGGAACCCTCAGGAGGCAGCGGTGGGGGGACAGAGGAGGGCCGCTCGCCGCCTGGTACCCCTAGCCACGGGGACCCAGACCCGAAGAGTGGGGGTGCCAGGATGGGTCCACGTCCGAGTCGACCGCCCTCCGGAGAGGCAGACCAGCTGGACCTCGATGCTTAGCCACCCAGGGGTCCCGAGGCCCGCGGGGGCATGAGCGGCCCGGTACCAAGGCTGGCGCCGCTCGCCCCCATGCAGGTAGCAGCCAGGCCTAACTCCACACCCCAGCGGCGCCCGGCAGGTGGCACCGCCTGGAGGAAGGACAAGGCCCACGGCACAGCGGCCCAAGCGGCACGCCAGCACACCGCCTCGATCACGGCGCGCAGCAGCGCCGCCTCGATCACTGGCGCCGGGATCCAAACAGGCGCCGGAGGCAGCGCAGCCGATCACCAGCACCCGAGCGCGCCGGGATCAGCGGCGCCCGAGAGGGCGTCGAGGTCCACCCGAGCCAGGCCCAAAAGTCGAGGGCCTCGACGACGGGAGCCTGCACCTCCGAAGAGGTGACTGCGGCGCGGTGTCGGCGTCGCGGCCCGGGAGGACTACTGACGCTCCCCAACACCATGAAGGGTCCTCCTCCTCGGCAAGAATAGGCGAGGACACCCCTCCTCCTCGGACCGTATAGGCGCGGGAGGAGACCGAGGAAGAGCCTAACGACCTTGCCGAGAATCCCGAGCGGCAGTGATCCCCGAAGGTCGGCGGGGCCTTGCCGAGCTTTCGCGTCTGATTCGAGAATAGCGGCGGTCCATCGAGAAACAGGCGTTGCACGAATCCATATCATGGTTGGGTCCCAGGCAACGAAGGCAAACGTCATGCCGGTCCGAGACGGAGAAATGCCGGCCAATGGAGCACCGACGTAGGGGCACGACCCGTCTTAGAAAAGCGCTTAGCTCCCGAACCGGACATAACGCGAAATTAACAAGGCTAAAACACAGTAGGAAACACACCCGGCGCCGATAGATAGAAAAAGGAACAGTCTTACCGGATCGGCGTCGAGTGCGAAGAAAAAACCAGGAGTCGGAACACTACGCAGTTAGGGACGCTTCACACGCGAGCAGGTGCTGCCTCGACGGCAGGAGAAACAGAACTGAGTTGGAGGAGGAGTCGGTCACTACTAACGGCCGCCCCTCGCGCATGGCACATGACGTCACTCTCGAGGGCGGTGCCATTAGCCAAAGTTTTTTTAAACACAAAAAAAAAAAAAAAAAAAGCTCCCGTGACGGGTGAGCGCCCCCGGCTTACACCCAGGAAGTAATGAATGGTGAAGATTGACAAGGGAAGATCAGAGTTTGAGACTACATCACAATAACACAAGTGCAAAAAATATACAAAGTACAAAATTGGTGGATGTATTTACATAATACGATAGGGTGACATTGAGATTGCACACAGTAAGTCACCTAGCAAACTGACTAGGAGTCCAAGAAAGGAAGTATTGGAGAAGTAGAGAAGAGGTATTGAGCTACTGAGTGGATTTGTCAGGCAGGGGGGAGGGGTTAAGAGGGAGGAGGAGAAGATGGGAGGGATATAGCACAGGAGAGGGGTAAGGGATAGAACATGAAAGGATGAAAGCAAGAGGGTGAAGTGAGGGAAAGTACTAGGAAGAGAAACAGCTGTAGCAAGGTGGGTGGGGGGCAGGGGTAAAAGGTGGGTGAAAGCACGTGAAGGGGTTTCATAGAAGTAAGTGATTACGGTGAAGTTTCTTGAACTAGGCATCAGTGGGAGCAAGGCGAATAGCTTGTGGAAGGGAGTTCCAATATTTAGGAGCAGCATACGAGAAACCTTGCACACCCATGGAGGTTTTACATCTGGGAATGTGGAGAGAGGTTTAGTCATTTGATCGGAGCCCATCAGAGAAAGTTTGGGAGTGTAGCATGGAGGCAAGGGACTCAGGGAGACCTGATTGGGCTATACCATCAATAAGAGATCCAAAGGATTATAGTTAATGGACAGCAGGACAGGGCCAATTTAAATCAGCATAGGGCTGGCAGGGGTGCTTGTACTGAGGGGGTGAGGAGGCATAGCGGCAGATGTTATTGTAGGTGGTGTCCCACTTGTGGAGAGTGGTTTTAGTGGCGCCTAAGTAGGTGACTGAGCCATAGGCCAATGTCAGGACCAGAAAGCCTTGTGCAACAGCAAGCCTGGCTGATGGGGTTAAGGCATAGCTGGTCCGGAAGGTGCCAATTTTAGCACAGACGGATTTACAAGTGGTATTAATGTGTTGATCGAAGTCCAATGATTCATCAAGCAGGATGCCCAGGTACTTGAAAGCGCTAGTACTGACCAATGGTGAACCATCTGCACATGAGATCTTAAGAGAGTCTCGATTTGTTCGAAGTCTGGCAAAAGAGCCGAGGAGTATAGAGTACGTTTTGCCACCATTAAGAACGAGGTTGTTTTCTGACAACCAGGATTGTATGTGGAGAAAATCTGAGGCGAGTGAGTTGTTTATGTCCGAGACGTTCTTAGCACTGCAGTAAATAATGTAGTCCATGCAGAGCACTGATGAGTAAGTTGGGGAAAGCGATGGGAGATCGTCAACGAAAACTGAGAAAAGTAAGGGGCCCAGAATGGATCCCTGTGGAACACCAATGTGTACAGAGGAGAGATTGGACATCACAGAGTTGTAATTTGCAGTCCATTTCCTGTTGGACAAGCAGCTATTGAACCAGGCCACGGCATCTGTGGAGAAACCAAGTGAGCAAAGTTTTATAAGGAGAAGGGTGCGGTTAACAAGGTCAAACGCCGTGGCTAGGTCAATGAAAACTGCACCAGTCAGGAGTCCATTTTCCATAGCGGCACAAATGTCGTTTGTGCATTTCGGGAGGGCCGTGGCCATACTATGGCCTTTGCAGAAGCCATGCTAGGAGACAGAGGGGAGGTTATGTTCCTAAACATATGAAACGGTTTGTGTTGCCACTAATTTTTCGAGAATTTTGCTAAGAACAGAAAGAATGGCTATGGGTCGATAGTTAAAGAGATTTCTCTGGGGTCCCTTTTTTTAAAGATGGGTGTAATTTTGGCCATCTTCCAGATGCTAGGAACTATACTGTGGCACAGTGACAAGTTAAAGACTTTGGCTATAGGGGAGGCAATGAGAGGGGCAGCGAGTTTCAAAAGTCTGGATTCAAGACCATCTGCACCAATACCACTTCTGTCAGGGATAGTATGTAGCATCTTTAGGACTTCAGTTCTAGTTATGGTTTAGAACCAGAAAGATGGGTAAGTGAGCAGGGGTTCAGTGTCCGGGGGGAGAAGAGGTTTTTACAGAGGGGAAGCAGGACGAATACCTTGATAAGTCCGAGAAATGGTGGGTAAAGGAGTTGGCGATAGTCTCCGGATTGCTACAATGCACACCATTTAGTAGCATGTCAATTGTAGAACTTGTATGTTTGGTTCCAAGGACTGTTTTGATAAGTGACCAGAATCTCTTGAGAGTCACCTGCGGCACTTGTTAGTAAATCTTTAAAATAGGAGCTTTTGGCCAGGTGAATACTCCTTTTGCAGGAGATTCTCTGGGCTCTGTAGTCATTATACTCAGACTGGTGCCCAGAGGCCTTGAAGCGCCTCCAGCTTTTGTCCCTTGCCCTGATTTGAGTAAATAGGTCTTTACTGAGCCACTCTGTTTGTGTTCCACCTACACGGCAAGTGATGCAGGGAGCATGGATGTCCTGGAGAGATCCAAACTTGGTTAAGAAGTAGTCTAGGGCTGCCTGGGTGTTGGTGGCAGAGTAGATCAATGACCAATCATAGAGAAATCATGCATAAACTGTGCCTGATTAAATTTAGCTAGGTTGCTGAAAGTGATGAGTTTGGGGGGGAGGGTCAACTGGTAGAATACCAGATGAGTAAATTGGAGAGTGATCACTTATCGCATCGGTGAGGGTTCCTGAGGAGGCTATGCTGTCAACATAGACTTTGACGGCAGATAAGGACCGCTTGGCCCATCTAGTCTGCCCATTTCCCTACCTACAGGATAGGCCGCAGATCCTAGTTAACCAACAGCCTATTTCTTCCTACCCCCCACAAGAATTGCCTTATGTCTGTCCCATGCATTCTTGAATTCTCCCACAGTTTTAGACCCCACAACCTCCTCAGGAAGGCTGTTCCATGCATCCACTACCCTCTCTGTGAAATAATACTTCCTCACTGCCCTGAACACGCCCTCCTTCTATCTTTAAATTGTGTCCCTTGTTCTTGCCGTCTCTTTTTCTGAAAGATGTTACCCTCTTGGACTTTGTTGATTCCACTGAGGTACAAAAGTTTCTATCATGTCCCCTCTACCTTCTTTCCTCAAGGGTATACAAATTAAGCTCCTTTAGTCTCTCCTCATACGGCTTCTCTTGCAGACCCAGCACCATTTTAGTTGCCCTCCTCTGGACTACCTCTATCCTGTCTATGTCCTTGCGGAGATGGGGTCTCCAGAACTGGACAAAGTACTCCAGATGGGGTCTCACCAACTGTCTGTACAGAGGGATAACAACTTCCTGTTTTCTGCTGCTGATGCCTCTCCCTATACATCCCAGTATACCCCCAGCCCTCTCCACTGCCTTCTCACATTGCTTGCTAATCTTAAGGTCATCTGATATGATTACCTCCAGGTCCCTTTCCTTTTTTGTTGTTGTTACTACCTCCCCACCCATTGTGTATTCTTCCCCTGGGTTCTTGTTTCCCAGGTGCATTAGTTTGCACTTCTTTGCATTGAATTCTAGCTGCCATGCTTCTGAACATTCCTCCAACCTTGCCAAGTCCCTTTTCATCCTTTCCACGCCTCCTTGTGTATCAACCCTGTTGCAGATCTTTGTGTCATCTGCAAAAAGGCATACTTTTCCTTCCAGTCCCTCTGAAATGTCACTGATGAAGACATTAAAAAGGACTGGACCCAATACTGAAACCTCGGTACCCACTAGTAACCCCTCTTTCTTCAGTGGACTCCATTTATAATTATCTTCTGTGTCCTGTTGTACAGACAATGTTTACCAGGCTACCACCCTAGGACCCTCCCAGGCTGGTTAATTTGACTATTAATCTTTTGTGTGGGACTGTGTCAAATGCCTTCTAAAAGTCTAGGTAGCCATGTCCACAGCCCCTCCCTGGTCTACTACTTTGGTCACCCAGTCAAAGAAATCTATTAGATTCGTCTGACATGACCTTCCGCTGTGAACCCATGCTGCCTTGGGTCCTGTGCTCCACTGGCCTCTAGGTACTCAACTATTCTTTCCTTCAGAGTGACTCCATCACTTTCCCTACCACAGGTCAGACTGACAGGTCTGTAGTTTCCTGCCTCTGTCTTGGTCCCACTTTGTGAAGGAATCACATCTGCCTTCCTCCAGTCCTCAGGTACCACACCATCCTCCCATGATTTATTAAAAGAGTAGCCAGTGGTTTCACTAGTTCCTCCCTTAATTCTTTTAGAATTCTGGGGTGAATTCTATCAGGACCTATTGCTTTGTCCTCCTTCAGTTTTAGGAGTTCTTGCAGAAACCTTTCTTCTGTGAAAGGACTGGGATCGACCCCCTTATTAAGAGTGCTTCTGTTAATTGGATTAGGCACTTCCCCCTCCTCTTTTGTGAATACTGAGCAGAAATATTCGTTCAGTATCCCTGCTTTTTCACACTCCCCCTCTGCCCACCCACTGTTCATTCTATTCAGCCTCACTATCCCTCCCTTTGTCTTTCTACACTTGCTGATGTACCTATAAAAGGTTTTATCCCCCTTCTTAACTGAGTTGGCTATCTTTTCCTCAGTTTGGGCCTTTGCTATTCTGACTTCCCTCCTGCTTCCTTCTGCCTTAACTGGTACAGCTCTCTGTCCTGCTCCTTCTGTGTTCCTTATACTTCCGAAATGCTATCTTTTCTTCCTGACTTTCACAGACACCTCTTTTGAGAACCATAGTGGCTTTTCTTTCGTTTTGATTTGTTTATTTGCTTCACACAAGGCTTGTTGCCTCTGTGATGGCAGTTTGATGATTCCCATTGTTGCTCCACACCTCCTTCTAGCCTGTTTGCTAGTGCTTTTCTGAGGCACTCTCCCACCTTGCCAAAGTCAGCCCTCCTAAAGTCAGTACCCTCACTTTTGTATGGTTTGACTCTGTAGCTGAGTTTAACATGAACCACACTGTTTGATGGTCACTTGTCCCCAGATGGCAACACTTCTAGATCTGAGATCCTCTCCTGCCCCGTTTGAGAGTACGAGGTCTAAGATGGCTCCCTCATGAGTGGGTTCTGAAACTAGCTGCCTGAGGCCTGCCACCTGTAGGGCATCAAGAATGGCCCTGCTCTTGGATGTGGCTACAGCAAATGTGCTCCACTTAACATCTGGCATATTCAGGTCTCCCATCAACAGTATCTCCCCTTTCTCTGCCATTCTAAGAATGCCTTCTATCAAGACGATTTGTTAGGGCCCAGTCGATTAGCGTGCTGGACCGGGGCGGGGAGGGGGAGCCATGATCCTGGTGGGGTCAGTAATTAGCTGGTGCAGGTTGTGGCCTTGTACCACAATGTGGAGGGATTTATTTGCTTTGCCGATCCAGTTTAAATTTAGGTCCCCTAGTATGAGGACTTCATCATATCCGATGATAGTGTTCACCTGGAAGAGTAGTTCCTCGAGGCCAGTGGTGCCACCTGCAGGGGTGTTGTGGGTGCACACACACTACGTAAAGTTTCTTTGTGCCGAGCTGGAGAGTTGCGTGAATGGATTCAGTGGGGGAGGGCAGGTGAGACATTGTGAGATAGGACTAGATGTGATTTATAGAAGATGGCAACACCACCACCACCTCATTTCGATGACGGCCTGTCTTGCCTAATAAGTTTATTGTTCAGTAACGAGCAGATAGTATCAGGGGTAATGGGTTTTAGCCAGGTCTCAGACAGACAAAGAATATCCAGGTTATACTGAACAACCCATGTCTCGAGTTTAGTTAGGTTATGGGGAAGGTTCCTTATGTTCACGTGAATAATGCGAAGGCCCTTGGTGTTCTTCCATAAGTCATCGGAGCAGGAGATGTGACCTGGTGGGCCAGGGCTTGCCTCAATGTCCCCGGCAAGTATTGGAGCAAGGAGGAGCAGGTACCACAGTTTACAACTGTGGTCAAGGGCAGTACAGGGTAACAGAACAAGGACTTATGAGAGTATAGGCTACATGGTAGATGTAGCAGTGAGGGACAAGTAGGGGCGTGATGGCATGAGGTTTGTAGATCAAAGTAGAAGAAGAAGAATCAGCATTTATATAGCGCTTTTCATACATCCAAAGCGCTTTACAAGCAATGCTAGACTGGTAGTGAAGTGACAATGTGTGGTGGCGGCCATATCACACATCACCACCCACACACAGCCTGGATAATTGCATGAACTGGTTTATGGGAAGGGGAATGTTGGCCTGGACACCGGGAATGTTCCCTACTCTTTGCAAAGAGTGCCCTGGGTTCTTTTACTTCCACCTGGACACCCACCAGGACAACACCAGGATGGGCAGAAGGGACCTTGGTTTAACGTCTCATCCAAAGGATGGCACACCCCAGCAGTACAGCACCCCCCAATACTGCACTCAGATGCCAGTGATTTTTAGGTGCAAGTCCAATCCCGGTGTGGGACGAGAACCCATGACCTTCTGGCCCAGAGGCGGATGTGCTACCAACTGAGCCATGCTGACACCCATTACCCAAGTAAGCATGCTTGAGAAGGTACAATCTTTAAGATCTCTGATATGAGCCTTCAAATATAGTGGACAGCACATCAGACAGAGCCATAGCAGAGGAAGAAGAATTGAGACTGACAGCACAACTGTACGTGACTGGGGAGCCATTTGCTTGGTTTGTGGTGGGGGGGGGGGAGATAATAGATTGAATTGGTTAGCAAGGCAAAACTAGTTTTGAGTATGATAGTACAAGGCAGCTGTGGGTTAGTGTGCAAAAAACTTGGTTTCTGAAGCTGCACTCCACTACTGGGAGTAGTGTTAGAGAAATATCAGATGCCCTCTATTGGTGATGGCGTACAGGCTGCTAATGGGGAGTTAGTCACATGACTCCCTTACACTGTATAACAGAGGCCAGGAGTGGTGGGGAGCAGCCACATAGCGGCTGCGGGAAGAGTGAAGTACCAGTGAAACGAGAAACTGCACTTGCTTTCACGGTCTCTCCAAAACCAGCAGACTCCTCATGTAAGCTCAAAATGGCAAACAGGAACAGCTGCAAACTGTGAGTAGTAATTCATTTAAAATATTTTCGGGGTCCCTCTGCTCAACACGCAGGGAGATCAATTACATCATGGCACTTCTCTTAAGGATTAAAATGTAACAATGAGTTTTCAGGCAGAAAAATACAGGTTACTCACCTGTAACAGGAGTTCTAGGAATGGTATATGTTGTTCATCCACACTGTCTGGCAGGTATCCTTGCCGCTTTAAATCTTGCCAGAAGGTCTTCAAGCTGGCTCCTCCCACCCACCCGGGTGGTAAAACTCTCGGCTCCGCCCCATGACGCCAGATCTGGCCCGCTGGAAGCTCAGGTTGTGCGTCGAAGCCGGGGAGGTCGGGTGGGTCGTGTGGATGAACAACATATACCATTCCTAGAACTCCTGTTACAGGTGAGTAACCTGTGTTTCTAGGGACATGGATATGTTGTTCATCCACACTGTCTGGCAGATGCCTAGCAGTTCTCCGGGAGGAGGGAGGCAAGGCGCACACCCCTTAAGGAATAGAGACTGGAGAACCGAGGCCCCAAAACCAGCATCCCGGCGTGACTCAAGGTCGATGTGGTAATGGGTGATGAAGGTGTGTGCCGACTTCCAGGTAGCAGCCCTGCAGATTTCCTGGATAGGGACGTCCCTGGAAGCAGCCACCGATGCAGCAGTATGGCGGGTAGAATGAGCTCTTATCCCTCTGGGAGGCTCCATGCCCGCCAACTTATAACGAGATCTATGCGGAGTGACCCACCTGCCTATAGATCCGCTTGGCTGCAGGTCTGCCAGGTGCGGCTTCAGCGTTGGTGACAAACAGCTGGTGAACCTCTCCCGAATTTCAGCCATCGCTCCTTATAATGCGGCGCCTTCTCGGGTCAGAGTATGGAGCCTATATTGCTCGGTGTGATTGGGGTATAACACCGGCAGAGTCAACACCTGGTTAAGGTGAAACTCCGACACCACCTTCGGAAGGAATTTCGGGTGGGGGCGCAGCACAACCTTGTCCCTGTGGAAGACCAGGTAAGGAGACTCGATGCAGAGCGCCTGGAGCTCTCCCATCCTTCTGGCTGATGTGATAGCCACCAAGAAGGCGGTCTTCCACGACAGGTGAGAGAGTTCACACCTGTGCATTGGTTCGAATGAGTTGCCCATGAGCTTTGCCAGTACCAGCAGTAGATCCCACGGAGGTGGAGGTTCTCGCACCGGAGAGGAAATGTGATCAAGGCCTTTGAAAAAGTGACAGACCACCTTCTCCTGCGCCACCGACTGCTTCCTGGCCCGCGCCCGGTAAGCAGAGATGGCTGCCAGGTGTACCTTAAGGGTCGTCGACCTAAGCCCTTGCTGAGAAAGGGACCAAAGGTAGTCCAATAGGCTCGCCAAGGAACAGGAGGAAGGGTCCAGGCCCTTGCCCTGACACCAAATGGAAAATCTTTTCCGTTTGAAGGCGTAGCATTTTCTGGTCGACTCCTTACGGGACGCCTCAACTACGTTGAGGACCTCGTCGGAAAGACCCAAGGCCTGGAACTCTAGCCGCTCAGGAACCAGGCCGTCAGGTGCAGGGATTGAAGGTCCGGATGGAATACCTTCCCCTGATTGACTGAGAGCAGGTCCGGGCGACCTGGAAGCTGCCTCGGGAGCCTGGAGCTGAGGTTGAGGAGATCTGGGTACCAGTACTGGCGGGGCCAGTCTGGGGCTATCAGAATCACCTGCGCCTTGTCCCTCCTTGCTTTGAGCAGCACCTTGTGCATCAAGAGGAACGGGGGAAAGGCGTGAAGGGCCGGGGTCACTGCCTCGAAGGCATCCCCTGCAGCGAACCCTGCTGAGGGGGCGGGCATGGAACAGCCTCAGCCGCATTCTCCTGGAGGCAAACAGGTCCACCTGAGGTGTGCCCCAATGGGAGAATAGATCTTGTACTACCTCCGGCAGGAGAAACTTTCGTGGGACGCAGCCCCTATCGGCTTGGGGCATCGGCCACACGGTGTTGGAGGCTCCTGCCATGAATGAGCTAGGAGATCCGCCTCCAGGCTGCGTCTGAGTGACCAGATGCGGAAAGCTTCCTTGCATAGAAGCATGGAGCGCGTCCCGCCCTGGCAGTTTACACAGTACATGGTTGTGGTATTGTCCGTCTGGACCCGGACCACTTGACCCCGAAGAAACGGAGCAAAGGCAGTGAGAGCTAGGCGGACTGCTCGGAGCTCCAGCAGGTTGATGTGGCATCGGGACTCCTGCGGGGACCAGAGGCCGTGCGCTCGGTGTTCCCCCAGATGGGCACCCCAACCCATCAGAGAGGCATCGGTCGATGGAGAGACCATCGGCTCGGGGCGGACAAATGGGATGCCCTCCTGCAGATGAACTGGAACGGTCCACCACTGGAGAGCGTTCCACATCCCCTGGGTCACTGTCACTAGCTGGTCCAATGGATCGCAGCGTTAGGACCACTGGCTGGCCAGTCCCCACTGAAGGGGGCGCATGTTCCAGCGGGCCCAACGGACCACGGTGGTACAGGCCGCCATGAGACCCAGGAGGTGCAGGAAGTCCCGAGCAGGGCGCAATTCCTCAACCAGAAATGATTGGGAAAAGGAGGAAAGAACCTCGACCCTGTCCGCCGGGAGCCGTGCCCTGGCTCGAAGAGAGTCGAGCTCTGCCCTGATGAAAAGAATCACCTGCTTCGGCTCGAGTTCCGACTTGGCCTTGTTGAAGAGGAGGCCGACCTGAGAGCAAACCTGGAGGGCCAGATCTCTGGACCGCTCCACCTCCTGTCTGGAGGGGGCTGCTATCAGCCAATCGTCCAGGTAAGGGTAAACCCGGACCCCTCGGCGCCGCAGGAATGCTGTCACCACTGCCATGCATTTGGTGAAGACCCTGGGAGCTGGAGATAAGCCGAAGGGCATGGCTTGGAACTCGAAAAGGGATCCCTCTGCTCGAAAGCGAAGGAACCTCTGATGTGACGGACGGATAGGGATGTGAAAGAACACGTCCTGCAGGTCGAGAGAGCAGGACCACATGCCGTGTTCCAAGGATGGTATTATCTGAGCCAGAGTGACCGTCCTGAAGGTTCGAGACCTTAGGAACTTGTTTAGGTCGTGTAGGTAGAGAATGGGGCACCAGCCCCCCATCCGTTCCGGAACCAGGAAGTACCTGGACACGAACCCGGGTTTGAGGAGGTCCGCCACCTCTCTTATCACCTCCTTCTCGAGGAGGAGGCGATGTCGGCTCGGCGAGCTGACAGAGGCTTCGACCCGAGGCCCCGAGTGCGGCGGCTCTGAAGGGTGGGGCCTGCTCGAACTCCAGAGGCAGGCCCTTTCCCACCACCTCCAACACCCACGGTCTGTGGTGATAGCGGACCAGGCGGAAAGAAAGTGGCGGGCAGCCCCTCCAACGGGGGCACCTGGAGTGAGGCGGCGGGGTTGGGGCGACACCCCTCAACCGTCACTGGGCAGGCTTGGAGGAAGGACCGCCGAGGACCTCCAGGGCCTTTACCTCCCTGCTTCCTGGAGGAGGAAGCCGCGGGCTTGGGTTTGGGGCGTAAGCTGAGCCTGCAGCCCTGATGCTGCTGGGCGGGACGTGCCGCGGGCGCTGACGGACGAAAGGGCTTGGGTTGCGGTCTGCGGCCCTTGTCCCTCTGAGCGGATGAGACCAAGTCCAAAGTGGCATTGGACTTTTCGATCCTCTGGAGGTGGCCTTCCACTCCAGGGCCGAAGAGGTCGGTCCCCAGGAAGCGGATATCCGCCAATTTGTGCTGGGTATCCGCTGTGAAGGTGGATATCCTCAGCCATGCCCGGCGGCGCATAGCCACTGCGGCCGTGACTGACCTGGCACATGAGTCTCCAATGTCCAGAGCAGTCTGAAGTTGCTGCTTGGCCACCGTCCTGCCCTGGTCCCGCACCTGCCTAACCGTGGTCTGCAGGTCAGCCGGGAGATGAAGGACTACCTCGTCCAGAGAGCCCAACAGGGCATGGGAGAAATGTGCCATAAGCATGGCCGAGCTGGCCTGACGAAGGCCAAGGGAGGACGCAGCGTAAACTTTTCACCCGGCATAGTCCAATTTCTTGGACTCCTTGTCGGGAGGTTTGTCACGTCTAGCGTTTCCGGCACGCCGAAAAGCGCTATCGGTAACCTTAACCTTCGCTGAGGATGTTCGAAAAACCGGACGAGGGAACCAGTAGGGACCGCATACTTCCTGGCCGGCGCAGGGGTAGGAAGCAGGGCGCTCCCAGAGCTCAAGGCCGGGCCCACAATGGCCTCGGCCACAGGAAAGGCCTCCGTAGGGGAATCCCCTCGGTCCAATATCTCCGTGAGGGGATACTTGGCCCGCTTGGATACGGGCTCGAGCTGCATCCCAGTGGACTCCGAGATGAGCCTGAGCAAACCCAGGAAGGACGAAGGGCTGTCGTCCAGCGACTGACCTCCAGAGGCCTCCAAGTCCACTCGCCTGGAGAAAAGGGAGGAATCGTCGGACTCAGAAGAGTCCACAAAGAGCTGCCTCGGGCCTGAGCCACCCTCCACCTGCCGAGGGCGATCGGGAGCGAGGGTGACCGACAGCCTATGGGGCAGACCCTGAGCCGACCGAGAGTTCTTGGTCGGAGCCCCAAACAGCGGCTGTGGAGGCGGAGGTTCCACCGGAATCGGTGAAGCAGCTGGTTTTGGCCTGAACAACCGGCCTGGGAATAGGCTCCTCGGCTAAGACGAGGATTTGTTTCGGCCGCTCCGGTGATAGCCACTTAATGGCCGGGGAAGGCGGCGTCAGCTTGTTCCGGTCAGAAGGAGCTGTTGCCACATGAGGTCTCGTATGTTCGGCGTAACCGTGAAGCCTCCCCTCATCTGAGGAGGAGAAGGAGGATGAGCGGCGGCGCCGCTTACCGCGGTGCCAAGACCAAGACTGCCTATGACGGCGGGATCGGCTGGACCGCGAAGAAGTCCGAGACCGAGAACCTCGGCCTTTCCGAGGATGGTGCGGGGAGGAGACGGGTGGAACCGGCTCCCCCCTCGGCTTGGAGGATTCACCCGAGGGCTCCGGAACCGGAGGCACTGGCAAGCCCACGGGATCCTCAACTCCCACCGGAGAACCGGTGAGAGAGGATTTCAGCCGCCCGGTCGACAACCGTCCAGCGGGTCGAGAAAGATCTCGACTGCATCGACGGGGAGTCTCGGTCCAACTGACCTGACGGGGACACCGTGAGACCAGTGGCGGCCGAGCGATCAACGAAGTCGATGGCCGACAACTCAGGGAGAGGACCTTTCCGCTCTCAAGAGCGTCCGACGGAGGACTTGCCTTGTCTTTCTTCTTGGACCGAGAAGAAGGTACAGCAGACATTGGTCCTCTCCTCTAGTGGAGAGGGACAGACAAACTCCTTAAAAGGCTGTGTAAGAGGAACCCAGGGAGGCAGGGATAAATGCCGTGGTCGAGGAAGATGCGACCTGCGCCGCCTCCTCTTCGAGGCGATCATCTGCTCTGGCTGATCCGCCCGAGGCCACTTGCGCCGCAGAGACCGTCGACCGGGCCTCTTTTGACTTCACGGAGGAAAATGTTTCTCAGGGTGCCCCAGTTGTAAACGAGCAGCACGGTCTTCGAGGACGTAGGCTGAGAAGGAAGAGCACAGGTCGCAAGCCTGCGGTCGTGCTCAAGGCCTAAACAGTAGACACACGTGGAGTGCGGATCCGTCGAGACATCTTCTGCCCGCAGCGGCATCTCCGAAAACCGGAGTCGATGTCCGCCGCGGTTTAGGGACAGAAGACCAAGTCTATAAGCAAAACTTTAAATTCGGAAAACCAAGAATTAGGAACCAGTCTTATCGCAGAGCGTAGGAGGGAACCT
The DNA here is from genome assembly GCA_016271365.2 of Neoceratodus forsteri. Classification (NCBI taxonomy): domain Eukaryota; kingdom Metazoa; phylum Chordata; order Ceratodontiformes; family Ceratodontidae; genus Neoceratodus; species Neoceratodus forsteri. The sequence goes on along the minus strand of CM057451.1, from coordinate 262,808,313 downwards.
GAGCTTCCAAGCGGTAAGGAAGATCTGGCGTCATGGGGTGGAGCTGAGAGTTGTACCACCCGGGTGGGTGGGAGGAGCCAGCTTGAAGACCTTCCGGCAAGATTTAAAGTGGCAAGGATACCTGCCAGACAGTGTGGATGAACAACATATCCATGTCCCTAGAAGTAGAGTTATGTAAGAACTTATCATAACAGTAGATCTTCGAGAGGAGCTCTTGCAGCAGGTAATACCATTAGGACTGAGGCCAGCAGGCGTCAGGACCCCATGAAAAACTTGTAGCTAGCAGTTTGAGGCAGGGGACTGCCCCCGACATCGGCTACGCTTGACGTCAGACGTGATATGTATATAGGGGGCGGTCTCCTGGCACCATCTCAGTTCTCCTGCCGGAAATACAGGTTACTCACCTGTAACAGGAGTTCTAGAAATGGTATATGTTGTTCATCCACACCGTCTAGCAGGTTCCTTGCGCTTTAATTCTTGCCGGAAGGTCTTCAAGCTGGCTCTCCACCACCGGGTGATAAAACCCTCGGCTCCTCCCACGGCCAGATCTAGCCTCTGGAAAGCCAGGTTGCGCTCAGCCTAGGGGGAAGTCTGGGTGGGTCATGTGGATGAACAACATATACCACTCCTAGAACTCCTGTTACAGGTGAGTAACCTATATTTCTAGGGACATGGATATGTTGTTCAATCCACACTGTCTGGCAGACTCCTAGCAGTTCTCCGGGAGGAGGGAGGCAAGGCGCACACCCCCTACTTGGAAAATAAGGACTGGAGAACCGAGGTCCCAAAACCAGCATCCCAGCATGACTCAAGGTCAATGTGGTAATGGGAAATAAAGGTGTGTGCTGACTTCCAGGTAGCAGCCCTGCAGATTTCCTGGCTAGGGACATCCTTAGAAGCAGCCACCGAAGCAGCAGTATGGCGGGTTGAATAAGCTCTTATCCCTTTGGGAGGCTCCATGCCCGCCAACCTATAGCAGAGATCTATGCAGGAGGCGACCCACCTCCTTATCGTCCGCTTGGCTGCAGGTCTGCCAGGAGTGGCTTCAGCGTAGGTGACAAACAACTGGCGAACCTTTCCCAGAACTTCAGCCGTCCACTCCTTATAATAAGTGAGCGCCCTTCTAGGGTCCAAAGTATGGGGCCTATATTCGGCTTCTGAGGTGCGACTGGGGTAGAATACCGGCAGAGTCAACACCTGGTTAAGGTGAAACTGCGAGACCACCTTCAGAAGGAATTTCGGGTGGGGGCGAAGAACAACTTTGTCCCTGTGGAAGCCAGATAAGGAGACTCGATGGAAAGCGCCAGGAGCTCTCCCATCCTTCCGGCTGACGTTATAGCCACCCAAGAAGGTCTTCCACGACAGGTGAGAGATGTCACACCTGCAGCCAGTTTCGAATAGCTTGCCCATGAGCTTAGCCAATACCAGCAGTAGATCACCAGAGGTGGAGGTTCTCGCACAGGAGGGGATATGTGATCAAGGCCTTTGAAAAAGCGCCTGACCACCTTCTCCTGCGCCACCGACTGCATGCCGGCCCGCGCCCGGTAAGCAGAGATGGCTGCCAGGTGTACCTTAAGGGTCGTCGACCGAAGCCCTAGCTGAGAAAGTGACCACAGGCAGTCCAAAATGCTAGCCAAGGAACAGGAAGAGGGGTGCAACCCCTTGTCCTGACACCAAATGGAGAATTTCTTCCATTTGAAGGCATAGCATTTTCTGGTCGACTCCTTACGGGACGCCTCAATGACGCTGAGGACCTCGTCGGAAAGACCCAAGGCCTGGAACTCTAGCCGCTCAGGAACCAGGCCGTCAAGTGCAGGGATTGAAGGTCCGGATGGAGAACCTTCCACTTGTCGACTGAGATCAGGTCTGGGTGTGCTGGAAGCCGCCTTGGGAGCCTGGAGCTGAGGCTGAGGAGATCTGGATACCAGAACTGGCGAGGCCAGTCTGGGGCTACCAGAATCACCTGCGCCTTGTCCCTCTTCGCTTTGAGAAGCACCTTGTGGATCAAGGGAAATGGAGGGAAGGCGCAGAAGAGGCCCAGGGTCCACGGCCTCGAGAAGGCATCCCTCTGCAGCGAGCCCTACTGGGGGGGCGGGCATGAAACAGCTTCAGCTTTGCATTCTCCCTGGAGGCGAACAGGTCCACCTGAGGGGTGCCCCAATGGGAGAACAGTTCTTGCACTACCTCCGGCAGGAGAGACCACTCGTGAGATGCAGCGCCTATCCGGCTGAGGGCATCGGCCAGACTGTTGGAGGCTCCTGCCACATGGATGGCTAGGAGATCTGCCTCCAGGCTGATCAAGAGAGACCAAATGCAGAGAGCTTCCTTGCACAGAGGCAAAAAGTGCGTCCCGCCCTGACGGTTGAGTTAGTACGTGGTCGTGGTGTTGTCTGTCTGGACCTGAGCCACCTGACCCCGTACAAACGAAGTGAAGGCGATGAGGGCTAGCCAAACCGCTCGAGGCTCCAGCAGGTTGATGTGGCATCGAGACTCCTGAGGGGACCAGAGGCCATGGGCTCGGAATTCCCCCAGATGGGCACCCCAACCCATCAGAGAGGCGTCGGTCGTAAGAGTGACTGTCAGCTTGGGGTGGACAAACAGGGTACCCTCCTGCAGATGAGCTGGCACAAGCCACCACTGCAGGCCGTCCCACATCTTCTGGGTCACTGTCACTGGCTGGTCCAGAGGACCAGAGCGCTGTGACCACTGGCTGGCCAGCCCCCACTGCAGAGGGCGCATATGCCAGCGGGCCCAACGGACCACGCTGGTGCAGGCCGCCGTGAGGCTCAGAAGGCGCAGTAAGTCCCGGGCAGGGCGCAAATGCCCAACCAGAAATGACTGGCAAATAATGGGAGCCCAGCTCTGGCTCGAAGGAAGTCGAGCTCTGCCCTAATGAACTGAATCACCTGCGATGGCATGAGTTCCGATTTGGCTTCGTTGATGAGGAGGCCAATCTGAGAGCAGACCTGGAGGGCCAGATCCCTGGACCGCTCCACCTCCAACCTGGAGGGGGCTGCAATCAGCCAGTCGTCCAGGTAAGGGTACACCCAGACCCCTCGGCGCCACAAGAATGCTATCACCACTGCCATGCATTTGGTGAAGACCCTGGGAGCTGGAGAAAGGCTGAAGGGCATGGCCAGGAACTCGTAAACAGAACCCTCTGCTCTGAAGCGGAGGAATCGCTGATGAGACGGACGGACTGCGACGTGAAAGAACACGTCCTGGAGATCCAGAGAGCAGAACCACACACCTAGTTCCAAGGATGGAATAATCTGTGCCAGAGTGACCATCCTGAAGGTGCGCGGCCTTAGGAACTTGCTCAGGTTGTGCAGGTCGAGAATGGAGCGCCAGTCCCCCATCCGTTTTGGGACCAGGAAGTACCTGGATACAAACCCTGGATCTGGAGAAGGGTCTGCCACCTCCCTGATTACCTCCTTTTGGAGATAGCAGGCAATATCGGCTCAACGAGCCAACAAAGAGGCTGAGGAACCTGTTCCCCCCGTGGGCCAACGGCTCGGTAGGGAGGGGACTGCTCAAACTCCAGAGGCAGACCCCTGCCGACCACTTCTAGCACCCAACGGTCCGTGGTAATAGCGGACCAGGCGGAAAAGAAGTGGCGGAGCCGTCCCCCCATGGGAGGAACCCGGGGAGGAGTGACAAGGCTGAGGGCGACACCCCTCAACCCGTCACTGGGTAGTCTTGGAGGAAGGACCGGCCAAGGGGCCTCCTGGACCTTTCCCTCCAAGCTTCCTATTGGAGGAAGCGGCAAACTTGGCCTTAGGGCGCTAAGTGTGAGCCTGCTGGCCCTGTTGCTGGTGCTGCTGGGCCGGACGTGCCGCAGGAGCGGAAGGCGAAAGGGCTTACAATGCTGCTGGCGGCCTTTGTCCTTCTGGGCAGACGTGACCGAGTCCAAGGTGGTATTGGACTTCTCGATCCTCTGGAGATGGCCTTCCACCCCTGGCCTGAACAGGTCGGTCCCAGGAATGGAACATCTGCCAGCTTGTGCTGGGTGTCCGCCGTGAAGGTGGAGATCCGCAGCCAAGCTCTGCGGCACATTGCTACTGTGGCTTCTACTAACCAGGCACAAGAGTCACCGATGTCCAAGAAGTTTGGAGCTGCTGTTTAGCCACTGCCCTTCCCTGATCCCGAACCTGCTTGACCATAGTCTGAAGGTCAGCCGGGAGATGGGGCATCACCTCATCCAGGGAACCCATCAGGGCGTGTAAGAAATGTGCCATCAATAGCAGCCGAGCTAGCCTGTCGAAGGACTAAAGGGGCAGCAGCCTCAAACCTTCCCCCCGGGTAATCCCAGCTTCTGATTCTTTATCAGGTGGTTTGTCCCACATCCTAGCGTTTCAGGAACGCCGGAAAACACTGTCAGTCACCAGCCCCTCAGCAGAGCGGTGCTCTGAGAAACCGGAAAGTGAACCGGTGGGGATTACGTACTTGTGGGCCATCCTGGCAGAAGGCGCGGGACAAGAAGCAGGCCGCTGCCACAACTCCAGGGCCGGGCTAACAATGGCTTCGGCCACCGGGAAGGCCTCCGTTGGAGAATCTCCTCGGTCCAGTATCTCCGTGAGGGGATACCTGGCCCGTTTCTGGACAGGTTCGAGCTGCATCCCAGTAGACTCTGAGATGAGTCGAAGAATACCCAGAAACGAGAATGAGCTCTCGTCCACCTACTGACCCCCAGCGGATTCCAGGTCATAGGCCTGGAGAACAGGGAGGAGTTGTCGTCAGACTCCGAGGAGTCTGCAAACAGTTGCCGAGCGCCTCAGCCACCCTCCACCTGCCGAGGTCGCTCGGGAGTAAGGGTGACCGACAACCTATGGGGCAAGCCTGACCGACCGAGAATCTAAGTGGGGCCCCAGTCTTCCGGTTGAAGAGGCGATGATTTCCACCACAATGGGTGGAGCAGCGGGTTCGGCCCTGAAACAACCAGCGCCGAGTCGGCTCCTCGATGACTACGAAGGAGTTTGCTCGATCGCTCGGTGACAGCCACTTAATTGCCGGAGAAAGGCGGTCAGTTCGGTTTGTTGCCAGTCATCAAAGTTGCTGCCACATTATGTCCTCAGAAAATCGGCGTAACTTACGCTGAAGCCTATCTCCAAGAGGACAGAGGAGGATGAGTGGTAGCGCCACTTTCCATAGTGTGAAACCGAGACTGCCGTCGGCCAGGATCTGTTGACTTGAAGATGACCGAGACCGAGACCCGGGTCGCCGAGGTGGGTCAAAGAGGGGCCGGGGGAAACCCGCTCATCCCCTGGTTCAGGGTCCTTTACCGGGGACTTCGGCACAGGAGGCACACGCAAGTCCTCGGTTACCACCAGGGGAACCGGTGAAGAAGGGTTGTCAGCTTCTCCAGTCGACAAACCGTCTAACGGGTTGAGAAATATCTTGCCCACGTCGACGGATGTCTCGGCCAGCTGACCTGACGGGGACACCGTGAAGCCAGCAGCTTTAGCCTCAACCTCGACCAAAATTGAGAGTCGACGGTCCAGTGAAATGGATCTCTCCCGCTCCCACAAACGTCGACGGTGGGACTTACCTTTTGGTTCTTTTTTCTTAGACCGACTGGAATGTCCCGATGGCCCTTCCCCTTTGGTGGAAAGGGACTGGCAAAGCTCCTTAAAAGAAGCAGTATAGAAGGAGCCCAAGGAGAACGGAAAACGCCGCGATCGAGAGAGAAAGATGAAGCGGCCTGGGCCACCTCCTCCGAGGGCGATCAACTGCTCCAGCTGCTCCATGAAACCCCGCGCTCACAGACACCACCCAACGGGCCTCCTTTGACTTCACAGCGATGCGGTTTCTCGGGGGCAGCCAAGTTGCAGTCTGGCAGCTTGGTCCTCCAGAACCGAGCTTGAGAAGGACTTGCAGAGATCGCAGGCCCGCGGATCGTGAGCAAGACCCAGGCAGTAAACGCACGTAGAGTGCAGATCGGTCCGGCACATCTTCTGCCCACAAGGGCACCGACGGAAGCCGGAAGTGGATTTGTCCATTGCAGCCGTGAGGGAAGAAGAAGAAGACAGATGTCTTGTAAATTTTAAAACAATTTTCGGTAAACCCAAAGAGTTAGGATCCAGGCCTAAAACGCAGAGCTCTAAGGAGGGAACCTGAGCTTCCAAGCGGTAAGGAAAATCTGGCATCATGGGGTGGAGCTGAGGGTTTTACCACCCGGGTGGGTGGGAGGAGCCAGCTTGAAGACCTTCCGGCAAGAATTAAAGCGGCAAGGAACCTGTCAGACAGTGTGGATTGAACATATCCACATCCCTAGAAACAAAATTACAATCCTGGGGGATGGAGGGTGGGAAAGCCACCCGCTGCAACAGCTCCTCTTGAAGAGTCACTGTTATGGTAAATTCTTACGTAACTGTACTATCGAACTTCAAGGGTGGAGCTCTTGCAGCAGGTAATACCATTAGGACTGAATCCCAAGCAGTACCCAAGGACAGACCCGTGTCTGAGAGGGTGGTAGGAAGAAATGCTGAAAACAGCTGAAGCTGAAAAAAGGCACTTAAGAGAGTAGGCCCTGCAGGACTGCTAGTCCAAAACCTGCTCTCCTTCTGGATGCAATGTCCAGGCTGTAATGCCTGACGAAAGTGTGGACTGAACTCCATGTAGCTGCAGCACAAATATCTGCTGAAGAGACATTTTTAAGGGCTGCGAAGGAAGAGGCCACTGCTCTGGTAGAGTGGCCTGACCGTTCCCGGAAGTGGTTTATTGTGATGCTGGTAGCAGAAAGTAATACACTGCACCAGCCAACGGGCTAGTGACTGTTTGGAAACAGGAGCCCCTAGCATTCATTTGGCGAATGAGATGAACAACTGGTCCGACTGTCGAGAGGAGCGGGTCCTGTGGAGGTAATACCTCAAAATCCTGTGAACATCCAAGGTGTGCAACAGTGCTTCACCTTGATTGACGAATTCCGGATAATAAACCGGAAAGTTAATGTCCTGATTAAGAGTCAGCACAGACACCACCTTCGGCAAGAACTTAGGGTTCGTTCGCAGTGTCACCCTGTCCCTGTGGAAAACTATGTAAGGTTTCTTACACATCAGGGCCTGGAGCTCAGAAACCCTTCGAGCTGAGGTGATAGCTACCAAAAGGACCGTCTTCCATGAGAGGAAGCATAGCTCGCAGGAAGCTGCTGACTCGAAGTGGGGGGGGGGGGTGAGTTTTTCCAGGATGAAAAGTAAGTCCCAAGGAGGAACGATGTCTCTCCTGGGAGGTCTGATATGTAAGGCCCCTCTAAGAAATGTCTTACAGAAGTTTAGTTGTGCCAGTGTTCCATCTCCGAAAGGGATCATGATATGCGGAAACCGCACACATGTGCACCTTAATGGACGAATAGCTCAGTCCTAAGTCCAGAAGGTGACAGAGATATTCTAGCACGTGCCTGGCTGGACAACCCAGGGGATCTAGGGCACGGGTCGTAGCCCAAAGACAGAAGCGTTTCCATTTCAGAGCGTAGGTGGCCCTGGTGGAAGGCTTCCTCGCTGCAACCAAGATCTTAGCCACCCTGCTTGACATTCCTAGCCTCTCTTCCGCTAGGATTGCAAGAGCCACGGGTGCAGGTGAAAAGAGTGAAGAGTAAGATGGATGAGTGTCCCCCGCTCTTGTAAGAGCAAGTGGGTGGAGAGTGGGCAACTGTATTGGAGGTTCCAGAGACAGTTGCTGGAGCAACGGATACTACATCTGGCAGAGCCCTAGAGGGGCCACCAGAATCATTCTGGCCCCCTCTGAATGCAATTTGAGCAGTACTCTCTGAACAAAGGGAAAAGGAGGGAAGGTGTACAGGAACTTCACTGTCCAAGAGAGGGACAATGCGTCTCACCAGAAAACACCAGGCCCTGGCGCGAGCGAGCAAAAATTCTGTAGTTTGGCGTTACACGGGGACGCAAAGAGGTCCAACTCTGGATGGTCCCAGCGACTGAACAGGTCGTCTGCGACTTCTTGGAGTAATTCCCACTCATGATTCAGAGAGGTAGAGTGGCCGAAACTGTCGGCGAGAACACTGGACCCCTGGCAGATGAACTGTGATGAGATCCAGTCGGTGTTGTACTGCCCAATCCCACACTCTCATGGCCTCTCTGCAAAGAGGGCATGAATGAGTCCCCCCTTGCTTGTTGATGTAGAAGACCACTGGTGTGTTGTCTGTCTGCACCAGGAGAGGACCCGTCGAGAATTGGTCTCAAAGCAATAAGCGCATTCAGCACGGCTCTCATTTCCAGAACATTTATATACAGAGAGCTCTCTATGGCAGACCAAGACCCCTGGGTCCTGTGATCCCCTAAATGAGCCCCCTAACAGGACAGAGAGGAATCTGTGGTTAAAGTCTGAAGACGGGTGGGCTCGGAATGGGACCCTTCCCGCTAAATTGTCGTGACGGAGCCACCATTCAAGAGAGCGGTGTACCGCACGAGAAATCTGGATTCGAAGATCAAGATCGTCCACTGATTGGTCCCACTGGACCCTGAAATGCCATTGAAGGGTCCAAATATGCAGTCTGGCTAAGGGTGCTGTGGCTATGGCAGCTGCCTTATGGCCTAGGAGTTTGGAGAACAAGCCGGGCAGGGGAAGAGGAGGCCTTCTGGAGCATGCTGGCCAGATCCCAAAGGCGGTCTGCTCTGTCGTGGGGGCAGGAAAGCTCTCCCTTGCTCAGTGTCCAGAACAGCCCCTATGAATTGCAGCCTTTGTCTAGGCCAAGGATGTGATTTTGGCCAGTTTACTGTGATCCCCAGGGAGGAAAATAGATCCCGTGTCTCTCGTAAGGTGACTAGAAGCTCCTCCTCCGACTGAGCGGAGAGGAGCCAAACGTCCAGGTAAGAGCAGACGAAGAGGCCTCTCCTTCGGAGGGCCACCACTACCACCGCTAGACACTTGGTGAAGACCGTGGGAGTGGATGATAGCCCGAAGGGAAGTACCCTGAATTGGTAGTGCTCGTCCTGGAAGCTGAAGCGCAGAAACCTTCTGTGAGACTTTAGGACTTTGAGATGCATGTAGGCATCTTGCATATCTAGGGAGCATAGCCAGTCCCCTTGACAGAGCAAGGGGAAGAGCCCTGCCAGAGTGACCATCCGGAATCTCTGGTGTTTTACTAAGAGATTGAGCTGGCTTAAATCCAGAATGGGATGAAGGTCTCCTGTTTTCTTTGGGACAAGGAAGAAGTGGGAGTAATAACCCTTTCCCTTCTGGGCCTGTGGGATCCTTTGGATGGCCCTTTTTTCTAGGAGCTGTTGGATCTTGCTTCTAGAAGGAGACTGTGTGCCGGTGGACAACAGGCCAGAGTGGTGGTGGTGGGGAGTCGTCCACGAGATAGAGATGAACTCTATTAGCACTTTTCGAACAGTATCCAGCACCCATTGGTCCGCCGTATACTGGACCATTTGAGTGGGTAAGCAAAACCGCCCTCCTACCTTCTCGTTCTGCCTGTCCCTGAAGGGAGGAGGGGGGCAGAGGGAGTCAGGCTAAAGGGGTGGTGGGGCCCTGGGAGTTTTGGGCTGCTTGGGGCCCTGGGAACCTTGAAGGGCAGGATGAACCCGCCTCTTGAATCCTTTACCATGGGCTGTTTGATCCACTGTCCCTGCCCTTGTCATTTTCGAAAAGGGCGTCGGCGGGGTTCCCGAGGCTGGGATTTATACATACGATGCACGTCGGTCACCGCTTTCCCTGACTCCTAGAGCTGCTTGATCATCTCAACTTCCAGGCTGAACAAAACGGGACCTTGAAAGGGGGAATCCAGGATAGACTCTTGTAAGTCCAGCTGGAAGCCCGTGAGTCTAGGCCATGACTGCCGCCTCATGCAGACCCCCGAGGCAGCTGCTCTGGAGGCCATATCTACGGCATCATAAGAACATCTCAGGGCGTGTCTGTCAACGCCTAATCCCGACTGGGCACACGCCAATACTTCCTGCTTCGAGTCGGAGTCTGGCATAGAGTTGACGAGGTCCACTGTCTTCTGCCATAGCGACTGTTGATAGGTAATCATGTGGGCTATAAAGTTCAAGGACCTGATGGCTCCAGTGGCTGAGGAGAAGACTTTTCAGCCCCAACCATCTACCTTTTTAGAGACGGGGTCCGGAGGTTGGGAACTCAAATGCTTTGGCTGGGAATCTCTGCCGTGAGCAGCCATAAGGACCAAAGAGTTGGCCTTCGGTTGTTCAGCAAGAAATGGTTCAGACCTCGGAGGCCTCTAAAGTCTGTCTACTTTTCGAGGGACCGCAGGTACGGAGGTCAGAGTACGTCAGGTCAGGTGGGTCACATCCTGGAATGGTTCCACGAATGACAGAATAACTAAAGGTTTGGGTTCCTTCTCTCCAAGGAACTTGGCCAGGCGCTTGTGCTCTGGATCCAAGTTCTCCATGTCCCACTCGTTTATGGCCTGGATGTGCTCCATGATGTCCAAAAAAAGAGGGGTCATCCAGGGGGGACCACGGGGAATCTTTAGGGGTCGGGGAGGGAGGACAAAATTTCCCATCTGAGTGAGGGATTCAACGTCGCCCTCATCTGAGGAGGACGTGACAGGAGGGAAAGGAGGAGACTGAGATGAAGGACGTTTCCTTCTCTTCCCCTTAGGGTCAGGACATGGGTGCTCACCCTCACCCCGAGGCCCTGGGGTGGGAGGGGGACCCATGGGTGGCGGAGTAGGGACAGTGTCTGGGGTCTATACAGGAGATCCCCTTTTACTGTATTCCACCAGGTAGTAAAGAGTCTGCCGATGTCTGCTACTGGGATGGCCACAGGGCCCGGTGCTGGGTTTGAGGGTCTAGGTGTAGGGTCGATAGGCACGGGCGTCTGAGGCTCAGATTCCCTGGGGACAAGTGTCGGGTCCGGGATCCCAGCGTCTGTGGGCCGACGGCCGGTAGCGCCTCAGTCTTGTGATCCGACGTCCATGTGGCACTGTCAGTCGTCCAGTCCCTCGGCAGAGGAGCGGATGTCTGGCCTTCATCCAGCAACCACCCCGTGTCAGGCGTTGGGCAGCGGGATGACAGAGTAGACGACGGGCTAGGCTTGCGCTGATCTGGGGGAGGGTGCACCTTAGCTGGAGGAGGGAGAGGTGTCCAAGCGGCCTCCTGCCTGAGGGTTCTTCTGAACGCTTGCGTTTGTCCGAAGAACCGGGTCTGTCCTGAGCCTTGGACAGACTTTCCTGGGTTGACCCTGAAGGTTTGAGGGGGTCGATGGGCCAGGGAAGTGTGGTGTACTGACATGGCCAACTCCCGATATATGCCTTCAGAAGAGGCGAGAGCGGACTTAGACGTACGGGAAGGTTCGGACGACTGAGCCGGTACCAAACCAGACCTCCGGCCGGAGGTCGAGGAAGACGAGGCCTGCTTAGCTGGTGACTTAGGGTGGGACTCAGACCTGGCCCAATCCTTATCCCTGCGGTGATGCTTCCCCCCGATGACCTATCTTTTGGTGGGGAATCCCTGGCAGGAGAGGATGAGCTGGCTTCTGATCCCCGCTGCATGGCCACAAGTTTTTTCTCAAGCAGAAAGGACTTGAGTGCGTTGGCCCTCCTGGCGGGTGTCTTCTGGTTAAACTTCTGGCAATTTGTGCAGGAGTCGGGCCGGTGTTCCAGGCCTAGGCAAAGGAGGCAGGCCGCGTGGCCATCTTTGGCTGGGATCTGCTTCCCGCACGCAAACTTTGATTTTCGCCACGGAGGGTGACAACATACAAGAGGCGATGGTGAAAATGTTGAAGAATGAAAATGCTTTTTTCATTGGCTGTTGACTTCTAAGGAAGGCATCAGGGGAGCCAAACTACGCGGGTCGACAGTGGGAAAAGAACTGAGATGGCGCCGGGAATCGCCCCTTTATACCACGTCTGATGTCGGGCATAGCCGACGCGGGGCGGTCCCTGCCTCAGACTGCTAGCCAAGTTCCGGGGTCCTGACACCTGCCGGCTTCAGTCCTAATGGTATTACCTGCTGCAAGAGTTCCACCCTCGAAGTCAGATTCAGGTAATCCCAGCATACATAATGCCGACAAATACATAATACCGAATTGACAAAATCCCAACATCAGTAGTCGATTACCAAGCGGCAGTGTAACACATCAAGTAGCAATGTAATGAAAGTGGCTGCAGCAGTAGTGCTATGTAACGTAATATAACTGGTAGGAAGGGAACTGCAGGCAACTAACAAGCAAAATACTAAAGGAACAAACTAGTACAGGAATTAAGGACAGCTTAAAGCCAGACCACCCACTTAAATAAATTACAGGCAGAAACATTACTGACAAAACACAAAATACGCCCACTCTTGTGTCCCCCCCCCCAAGCATCCAGTGACAATTACCAGCCACGGACGTGAATCAAAGTTATAAAACTCTTTAAATACCTGGGCAGGTAGGAGAAGTGCAAAAATTTTGAATGTCACAGATCAGGTCCAAGTCCATGGTGGTGGGGGCAGCCATTGGGGGTGATGGAAGGACCAAGGCAAGAGCCCTCTTGAACCCTTTCCTGCTCAGTTGGATTGCTGGCTGTAAATGACGCGCTGCCTGTTTTTTTTTTTTCTCTCTCTTTATAATCCAGGGCATCAAAAGCCGCAGCAAGCTTTCCAAAGGTGCTTTCTCCCTCAGATGAAATCTCAGCCTGTAGACTGGCTGACATGGGGAAGATGCCAAAAATGCAAACAGGAACAAAGGCAGTTCAAGGATCTCACAGACCCAGGTCCGTGGTGTTGGAGTGGAGGGACGCATCGTTGAACAGCATTGTGGAGGAAATGTGGAGCATAATCAAGAGCAATATTTTTAATGCATGTAATAGCTTTAGACCTAGATACAAGAAAAATAATAGTAATAATAATAATTAAAAAAAGATGCATTAAAAAACTTATCAAACGAATAAATGCCTGCTGATGAAACTGTTCTTCGGCTATGCCTGAAACTCTGTTTATGTTCACTGTCAGGATTTTATCTGTCAGTATTAGTTTTTTCAGCCTGGATTCCAGTGTTGGGCTTAATGATGTCAGGATTTAGTACAGATCCCGTCTGCTTTTATCTCCCTTAATCACTCTCTCTGCCTTCCTATTTTTCAGTATGTATTCGCCCCATTCTTCCCCCTTCCTCTCTTTACATTTGTAAGGCCTTCTTTGCCCTCACCACTTCCCAGACTCTAGCCGAGAATCTTTAAGGTCTCTTGAACCTGTTCCTTTTGATTACTTTTCTCAAGCATAACTCAGATACAGAGAATGGCTCCCTTAATTGCCCACCACCTCTCTTCCACCCCCCACCCCATGTTGTCAACCCCGACTATCTTCTACATGACTTGTTCCCTTGGCTTTTGAAGTCCCCCTTCTGAAATCCAGGACTTCAGCTCTTGATCAGGGTTTTCCAGATCCAAGGGATTTCAAACCAAAGCTGTTCCCCAACAGCTCCTCTATTCTCACAGCTCTAGTCATCACCTCTTAGTTGGTGAGCGTCACCTTGAGAACTGCAGTCTGCCTGGTGGTTTCCTTAGCTAGCTGTACCAGCAGACAGTCCTGGAAGGCATTCAGCAAGGCCTGACTTCTGGTGCTCGTGGCCACTAAAATATCCCAATTGATGTCCAGCAGGTTCAGATTACCCAGCACAACTAACTCCCCCTCTGCCATCGCTCTTTCAAGTTCTTTCCTGAGATCTCCGTCTCTTATTTGTCCCGGAGATCTCTAGAGCACCCTGAAGGACGCTTTCTTGGCTAAGGCTGTTGTGAGTTGCACCCACAGCGACTCAAGTCTCTCCATTACTACCCCTGATGCAAACCAATCTTCCGTCATCTCGACGCCCTCCTTGACAAAAAAAGGCTACTCCTCCCTGCTATCCCTCCTAACAAGGAGTACCCAGGGACTATCAGGTCTCAGTCATTATTTTCCAAAGCCCACATTTTTGTGATGGCCACTAGGTCCACCTCAGAGCTTGCCATCAATGTCTGGAGCTCGCTGATTTGTCTACCCAGGCCTTTGGCATTAAGGCATACCCCCTTCCATCTGACCCGATCCCTCATAGAAACACAGAAGTTGTCAGCAGATAAGGACTTCTTGGCCCACCTAGTCTGCCCAGTTTACCCCACCTACCGTGTAACCGCAGATCCTACTCTATCTCCAGTCACTGCATTTGACCTCCACTGCTAGGCTTGTACTTTCCTTGTCCTTTTTATTTTGTGCTTGAACACTTTGCATTATCTCTCTAATGTCTCTTCACCTAGTCCAGTTAGAGCTACAACCCCCTTTGCACCCGCTGTGTTGCTACAAGCCCCCAGATGTGGGGGGGGGGTACTAGCTAGGATCTCTTTCCTCTCACCTGCCACTACTGTTTCCCCTAGTTCCGGTGATTCTGACCATGTGGTTTACTGCATTAAATGTCCTTGTGGAATTTAAGACACTGGAAGAACTATCCATTCTGCAAAATTGCGGATAAGCAAGCTCTAGTGTGCCATTCATCGTAATGACCAAAAATCTTCACTAGTAAGGCATTTCACAGAAGCACGTTTGGCCAAGTGAAAAAAAAAAAAACAGAAAGGAAGGCGACTGGGACAGGCAGAGGCTTTGTGGACAGATAGATTAAAAACAATATCAAACAGATAAGGTTTAAATGAGGAAACAGAATGGGTTAATTTTCTAGACTGAAAACAATGTCAGATAGAGTTTAAATGAGGAAACAGAATGGGTTAATTTTGTGTGATCACCTATTTATAACACAACAGCAACCAGAAAATTTTGCGAACTTTTGCTTTTAGGATTAACAGGCTGTGGCACCCCTCTAACCTTCCAATGCAGATAAATGATTAAAGTGCGCAACCAAGTTATTTGTAGAAATGAGAGCCATCTGAATGGAACAGTACAGAAGAGATGACTGTCCCTTAGAAGATGTGCAATTTAAAAAGCTGAATGCACACACTGGGTTCCCTGGCATCACTCTGGTGCAGCAAATTGCTACAGCAGCTAAGAGGAACCTCCCATGAGACCAGGCAGCACATCGTGTCACATGCAACAGCGTGATGACATCAATAACTACCGTCATCTGACATCATGGGTTACCTGGCAGCGACATTTACTACTATTTAAGGAGGAGAAGGAGGCTTGGCTCCTTTACAATGATAGTGCAAAGACCACATGGAGCACACCCAAAGTGAGCAGCTGTTAGCCCTAGTAAGTAGCAGCAGACTGCAACAGATTCTGAAAGCACCTAGAAAGTTTTTGAAAACCAAGTTCTTGTTAAAACAATCCCTATGAATACTGATATTAAACAATTTATTTCATTTCTGTTTTGAATATACACAGCAATATTAGGAGTATTGGCTCCCAAGGTGAGAATGAAAGTAATGAGACATTTAAACAGGGAACTGCGAAGGTTGAAATAAACTAACAATACTCAGACGTTTAAAACAAAAAGAATCAATTAAAAAAAGAGGAACATTTTGCCGGCCCAGTGGCACTGAGGGCTGAGGCGCTGGATGCCACACCTCATGCAACGCCGGTGACCAAGGTTCGGGAACTAGATCGGGTCGCTGGGGTCGGCAGGGGCAGGAGAGGATTGAGCATCTGGAGGACTGCTCTCCTCTCCTCTCCTGAAGGCGGTGGTGCACTCAGCTGCAGCGTCGGCCCCAGTGAAGACTGGGGCAGCGCAGCACCAATGGCGCTCTTCTGGGAGATGGAGTGTGTCAGTGGACACCTTACCCACATAGCGTGAGCGCACCTCTCATGTGCAGAGCATCTGCACATCCGCAACCCCGGGGCAACTGCACTGAAAAACCCTGGCACCCGAATAGGCGAAGGTAGGCCCAGTGGATTGCCCCCACACTCACTGCCAGGTCCACCCTGGTTGGTCTCTGTCTTTCTCATCCACTCCCCAGCTGCCCTTCTAGATTATAGCTGGCGCGCCAGAGGAGCATGGCAGTCCCACCTCAGTGGGGCACACAGCCAGGGGGCAGGGTAGTCGGAGTGGAGTTCCCAGGAAGCAGAGACCAGCCCCAGGAGGACCTCAGGCAGGGCACAACAGGACAAGGCAGCTCTGAGAGGTCTAGGGGGCCAGAGAGCAGGAGGATAAAGAAAGTTGAAGGGAAAAAAAAAAAAAGAGGAACATGTAAGGAATATATCCCTTTGAAACTGTTGGAAATTAAATTATGGTAAAGTTTATATTCACTTGTTAATTTTTACACCAGGAAGATATTAAGATAAATGGTATCTACAGCAGGAAGATATTAAGATAAATGGTAAAATAAATATTTTATTTCAATAGGTTGAAAAAAAAAAAGCAAAGTGAGTCCAATGGCATGGGTTGTTAACTGACACTGGGCAAATACATGTCAGGGTAATAATGTCTGAAATAATAGTTCCCATATATGAATTAAGTTGGGTATCTAAAAATCACTAATTAGAAACTCTCCGCTACTCTTGTACAGATATTTGACAGCATAAAGCCACAGCATAAGGTCAATTTCCCTTACTTGTTTGGAAAACAATTTGAAGTAAATTATGTAACAATGGTCTGCTTCATTGTTTAACTTCAGCATGCTATACAAAAATGAATTAATTTAGCAGGATAATCAGCTATTTTACATTTTTTTATAGCCATAAACCCTGAGGAAGAGACCAGCCTGTGTCTCAAGATGTTGGTAATGAACTGTAATGGCAAGAAAATAAAAGCTTTTCCAGTCTGGTCTGTGGCAGCAAGCCATGTACTACACAACTGGTACATAAGCCAAAAGAAGTCACTCCAAAAACAGTACTTTGGTTAATAAATGAAGTCGTATACCCCACATTTATTTCAACTGTATATTAGTGGAAGAATCCATTTTCTTCTAGCACATTCATTCAGAGGACAGCATATTAAACAGTGTTTTATGAAACAGTTTATACTACAGACACACCACATTTGCACTTGTAAGTACTACCATCACATAAACTAAACACCAAGGGGGTAACTTGAAATTTAATTTTGGCCAGGGCTTCCCCGTTACAGCTTTTACTGCAAAAATGCAAATGTATTTCTTTACCCCAGATACTCATGTATAGTTTCTACTACTCAATAAATATACTACATATACAAGAATCATTATTTCTCACCGTAGAACTTCACATCCATCCAAAATTAGGACTTAAAAATCATGTTTCTTATTTTTATTTGAAAGTTTGTGACCAGGAGAGGCACACTAAGCCACAGCTTGTTTCCAGGTGCGACCCAGGGGCAGGGAAGGGGCATACGTGTGCAGATGTAGACTGATTTATAGAACCAGATTAAGCTGTTGGCAGTATTTTAGTGAATGGGGGAAGTTTGGTCAGGACAGCGGAGAAATTCCCCTACTCTGTCTGAGGGGGCGCTGTTGCGCTACAGAAAGATGGAGGTCCCCATTTCGACGGAGGTAGTGGAGGAGGGAGGTTCTGTCCCTGGAGCTCCAGAGCTCCTGGTGGAATTATCAAAAGAAAAGGCTGATGTTGAGTTGTCTAGAAACCAAGATATTGCCCTGAAGTTAGGGGAACAGACCTTGGAGATGGAAGATGTTACTGTGGAGAATAACGATGAGGACATATTGAATGTAGAACTGGAAAGGAAAAAATTACACCTGTTGGAATTGATTTCTCAGGCTGAGAAAGATTATGGGCTGTGTCAAAAACGTTTGAAGGAGGAAAAAAACCAAAAGATATCTCTAGCGAGCCCATTATCTATAGGACACAAAAGGCTACCTGTAAGTATGCCTGAAGATTCCTCAGATACTTTAAAACGAATAGAAATACAGCCAAATGTCCTACTGGTTTCGGTGTTAGCCGATGAAGAGGTGGTGGAGGAAATCTGGACAGCGGGAAACATATTACAAACCACTGGGTGGATTCAACTAAACAAGACGTGGATTCCAGATCAGAGTAGTCCCTTACCAGGAGTTACGGGTCCCACTGATTCTATCGACCCAGTTGCTCTAGTTGTTTCAAGGCATGACAATCTCCATATAGCGCATGTGCAAAGACAGCGAGAGGTTACTGACACTGAAACTACGACAGACGCCATGGGCCTGTCGTCTGGAGCACTAGAGAACGGTTCAGAACTACCACGAGTGAGTTTACCACTTGAACAGAATACAGAAATCCTGGTTAATGAGGGAAAGAGCACTAAATCATCCTTAGGACGTGACGATCAATTGGGCCCAAATTCAGACGGAACTTTTAGTGAGAAGCATTCTACTTCAACTGGGAGAACAAAAACTTGTGCTGGGTTGTTTCAGCAACCAGCTGTAGAAGCAAAACGCAGGTTTTAGTTCGCTTTCGCTATAAAGGTAAAGCGCCAGTAGTTCCTCATAGGATCTGGGTAGGGAAAACTCTGCTGCTAGACAGTCTGGGATTTGCACCAGCAGATGTGTATGCATTCATCCACTCATCAGAGGATCACAATTATATTAGTTTTTGCACAATGCAATTACTAGACAAGTTTTGAAGGTTGCATTATGAAGTTAAAGATTTGGATATATGGAAAGATTTTCTGGTGATCCCAGTTACTAAACGGACTATTAAAACAATCACAGTACTTTTTCGGAATAAGGGAGTTAATGTTGCCAATATTACTTATTGGTTGTAACAAAGATTCACCTTGTTTGACAACCCTAAGCCCATTATTGATGACAATGGTTTCTGGACTGGAGGATGAAATTCTAGGGTGCAACTTAACCACAACGACACAGGGATTCAACATCTACCCAGCTCCTTTTTTAGGGAGAGATAGAGGGATTATTTTTTATACAGGACAACTGAAAAGTTGCTACAAATATGGTTCTCTCTCTCCCATTTAAATACTGACTGCAATAAAGTGAAATGTTATAATTGTGGGGTTATTGGCCATGTAGCAACACACTGTGATGCTCCCCCGGTTTGCAATCTATGTGTGGATTTAGAGCAGTCTTTTGCTAGCTGTCCATGGGCATCACATAATAGAGATGAAGCCTCGGGCCAAGAATTTTTTTTAAATAAAGCTAAACTTCCCTTTTTTGACTACCATAGGGTTGAGAGGATGGCAAGTTTGAGAGGTAGACGAAGGGGGAGAGGGGCAGGCAGTGTCTCCATGACAGACCCACAACTGTAGGAGAGGGTTCCCTCTCCACTCCTGGAGTGCAGGACATCTCGCACTTATATGAGAAGAGCGTCTCAGTAATTACAGGTGAAGGCCCGGGGGAAAAGGAAACCCCCTCTGTTACCCCTCAAGGCTCCCCAGTATGGTCCCAAAGTATTTTATCACAAGGTTCGTCCTGTAGTATCTATCTTGACTATTCCGACATGGAGACCCCTTTGGAAGGAATAGGCCCTCCTGAATCTTCCTAGGACAGTGGGACTTTCATGGTGGTTGGTAAGAAGAATGGTGGTAAGGGTCAAATCCCCCCCTCCCGTACACATTTCAAATAGATTTGTTCTTCTCTCTTCCTCGGGAGATCAGATGGAACAAGAGCAACCGACAGATAAAGACAAAGTGGAGATTGGTCAAGTTTCCCCAATAATTGTGAGGGATGAGGTGCCTACAGGTAGGCCAGTTCCACTCCCTACATACCAAAAAAGAGTGACTAGATCCAGTGGGAAACCAATACCTCCCCCCCCACCCCGTGAAGACATGAATTTGCAGATTGCTAGCTTGAATGTTAATAGTTTAAAAATGAGTAAAAGACGTCTCACAATGTTTGGTATTTTACAGGCAATGAAGTATGATATTTTTTTGCTGCAAGATCCAAGATTGCATTTGAATGGGGATATTACACAAGCAACAAAGAACTGGGGATGGGGAGCTTCCTTTTGGTCTCCAGGAACAGACCCTTGTAGTGGTTTGGGATTTAGTTTTTCCACTTTAGACGTCTTGGTGCATCGATTAGTGGAAACTGACCCGGGACGGGCTTGTTTACTAGATATTGCGTTACATGGTTTGCAACTCTGGTTAGTGAATGTACATGACCCACAAGGGAAAACTCTTCGAATTGAGTTGTTAAAAAAAGTGCAACCTTATTTATATACCAAACGGCAGGTGATTTTCAGGGAAAATTTTAATATTAATTTTCTGGAAAAACACATCGCTGGGAAATAATACTGTGATAAATCTTTTCTAAAGCAGTTGATTTCTCAGGCAGATCTTAAGGATGTTCATGATAGTAGGTCACAAAACATGAGGCCGACCATTTTTAAAGGTAGATTATCATCAGAAATTGATTTTATTTTTGTAAAACAATCTTTACAAAATTCTACAACAATAGTGCCCATTGTTTAATTAGATTTAGATTTGAGTATCC
Source organism: Neoceratodus forsteri (assembly GCA_016271365.2). Taxonomy (NCBI): domain Eukaryota; kingdom Metazoa; phylum Chordata; order Ceratodontiformes; family Ceratodontidae; genus Neoceratodus; species Neoceratodus forsteri. The sequence continues at coordinate 262,788,084 of CM057451.1, read as the reverse complement.
TCCTCAACAGATAGCAGGACCGGGTATTTGGAGATTAAATGTTTCCAGAGTGACTGATAGAACTGTCTTAACAAAGTTGACAACTATTGCACAGGACAAACTAACGACAATGTTTTTATATGATGATATAGGTATATGGTGGATTGACTTCCAAAAAAGTTTAATTGGGTTTTTTCAAATTACTGGTGCACACCGAGTTAAGAGCAGACAAGAATTATATATGGTATTAAGAACTGAATTGGTAAATTTATTAACTAGGCAAGCTGGAGAAAATGTTGATGTACGTGCACATATTAATGACGTGAGACAGGAGATGGGAGAACACAAATATTCACGTATTTCTTCACTATATACTGAGCAAAGATTTGGTACACGGGAAGGCTGAACATGTAAATCCATTCTTAGCTAGCCAAGAGAGACAGGAGCGGCATCATTTTGCTTCATCAATAGATGCTGATGGAGAGGAACATACTAATAATTTTGGGATTATGAAAGTGGTGCAAGATTATGCTAGAAATATATTTGGTGCACCTTCAGAGTCAGCAAGTACAATGTCTCATATTTTAAACATGACACAACTTCCTCAGCTTTCCCAATCACATAGAGAGTTGTTGGTGAAACCATTTACAAAACAAGAACTGGACAGGGTAATCACATCTCTTCGTACAGATATTGCCTCTGGTTCGGATGGTTTACCAGTGAATGATATAAAATGTTATGGTCTAGGATACCAATGGCTTTATTGAACTAATATAACCACTTTTTGGATGATTATAATTTTCCTACACAAATGTACGAAAGGTTATTAGTATTCTTACTTAAATCTTGCAACCAAGCTGATATTAGCAATTGGAGACCACTGACTTTATTAAATACTGACTAAAATGTTCGCAAAATTGGGTAATAGGCTGTCTGAAGTTATGGATATTTTGATTAGTCCTATGCAATTTTGTGCAATCCCGGGGAGACATAGTTCAGATGTTTTATTATTATTAAGGGAAATTATGGCACAAGGTGGTTCAGTTATGGTAAATGAGAAAAATACAGGATACCTTTCAAGTTTAGATCAGGCAAACGCATTTGACGCAGTATCACATGCATTTTTGTGGTTTTGCTTAGCAGCTTTTGGTATTCCTGGAGAATTTACTGAATGGGTTCAATTATGTTATGCTTTGGCTTATGTGGTGCCATCTGAAAACAGTTGGAAAGGTGCTCCCCAATTAGGGTGCAGAGGGGTGAGACAGGGTGGCCCCTTAAGTCCCTTGTTATATGTATTTGTGCTCGACCCTTTATTACGGATTTTGCAAAGATCCCCGTTACTCAAAGAAGTGACTCTAGATACAGAAATAGGTTATAAGGTTTTAGCATATGCGGATGATATGTGTTTGATTTTACAAGATGAGATTTCTTTTCAAATAGCTTGTGAGCTACAGAGTCAAGCCATACAAAAGTGAAGGTACTGGACTTTAGGAGGGCTGACTTTGGCAAGACGGGAGAGTGCCTCAGAAAAGCACTAGCAAACAGGCTAGAAGGAGGTGTGGAGCAACAATGGGGAATTATCAAAACTGCCATCACAGAGGCAACAAGCCTTTGTGTGAAGCAAATAAACAAATCAAAACGAAAGAAAAAGCCACTATGGTTCTCAAGAGAGGTGGCTGTGAAAGTCAGGAAGAAAAGATAGCATTCCGGAAGTATAAGGAAACACAGAAGGAGTAGGACAGAGAGCTGTACCCAGTTAAGGCAGAAAGAAGCAGGGAGGGAAGTCAGAATAGCAAGGCCCAAACTGAGAAAAGATGGCCAACTCAGTTAAGAAGCGGATAAAACTTTTATGAGGTACATCAGCGGTAGAAAAGACAAAGGGAGGGATAGTGAGGCTGAATAGAATGAACGGTGGGTGGGCAGAGGGGACAGTGAAAAAGCAGGAATTCTGAACGAATATTTCTGCTCAGTATTCACAAAGAGGAGGGGAAGTGCCTAATCCAATTAACAGAAGCAGTCTTGATAGGGGTCGATCCCAGTCCTTTCACAGAAGAAAGGGTTCTGCAAGAACTCCTAAAACTGAAGGTGGACAAAGCAATGGGTCCTGATGGAATCACCCCAGAATTCTAAAAAGAATTAAGGAAAACTAGTGAAACCACTGGCTACTCTTTTAATAAATCATGGGAGGATGGTGTGGTACCCGAGGACTGGAGGAAGGCGGATGTGATTCCCCTTCACAAAAGTGGGACCAAGACAGAGGCAGGAAACTACAGACCTGTCAGTCTGACCTCTGTGGTAGGGAAAGTGATGGAGTCACTTCTGAAGGAAAGAATAGTTGAGTACCTAGAGGTCAGTGGAGCACAGGATCCAAGGCAGCATGGGTTCACAGCGGGAAGGTCATGTCAGACGAATCTAACAGATTTCTTTGACTGGGTGACCAAAGTAGTAGACCAGGGAGGGGCTGTGGACATGGCCTACCTAGACTTTAGCAAGGCATTTGACACAGTCCCACACAAAAGATTAATAGTCAAATTAACCAGCCTGGGAGTGGGTCCCAGGGTGGTAGCCTGGTAAAACACTGGCTGGACAACAGGACACAGAAGGTAATTGTAAATGGAGTCCACTCTGAAGAAAGGCGGTTACTAGTGGGGTACCACAGGGTTCAGTATTGGGTCCAGTCCTTTTTAATGTCTTCATCAGTGACATTGCAGAGGGACTGGAAGGAAAAGTATGCCTTTTTGCAGATGACACAAAGATCTGCAACAGGGTTGATACACTAGGAGGCGTGGAAAGGATGAAAAGGGACTTGGCAAGGTTGGAGGAATGGTCAGACGTATGGCAGCTAGGATTCAATGCAAAAAAGTGCAAAATAATGCACCTGGGAAACAAGAACCCAGGGGAAGAATACACAATGGGTGGGGAGGTAGTAGCAACAACAAAACAGGAAAGGGACCTGGGGGTAATCATATCAGATGACCTTAAGGTTAGCAAGCAATGTGAGAAGGCAGTAGGGAGGGCCGGGGGTATACTGGGATGTATAGGGAGAGGCATCAGCAGCAGAAAACAGGAAGTTGTTATCCCTCTGTACAGACAGTTGGTGAGACCCCATCTGGAATACTGTGTCCAGTTCTGGAGACCCCATCTGCGCAAGGACATAGACAGGATAGAGGCAGTCCAGAGGAGGGCAACTAAAATGGTGCAGGGTCTGCAAGAGAAGCCGTATGAGGAGAGACTAAAGGAGCTTAATATGTATACCCTTGAGGAAAGAAGGAGAGGGGGGACATGATAGAAACTTTCAAGTACTCTCAAGGAATCAACAAAATCCAAGAGGGTAGCATCTTTCAGAAAAAGAGACTTGCAAGAACAAGGGGACACAATTTAAAGATAGAAGGAGGGTGGTTCAGGGGCAATGTGAGGAAGTATTATTTCACAGAGAGGGTAGTGGATGCATGGAACTGCCTTCCTGAGGAAGTTGTGGGGTCTAAAACTGTGGGAGAATTCAAGAATGCATGGGACAGACATAAGGCAATTCTTGTGGGGGGCAGGAAGATATAGGCTGTTGGTTAACTAGGATCTACGGCCTATCCTGTAGGTAGGGAAATGGGCAGACTAGATGGGCCTAGCAGTCCTTATCTGCCGTCAAAGTCTATGTTTCTATGTGAGTTAATTACAGAAACGGGGAACTACAGGAGCGGCTTTGAATTTACATAAAACAAAGATTTTGAGTCTTACCCGAGTGAGACAATATATTTTGGGGAATTCATAGTGGCACAAGAACCCTGTAAAATTTTAGGAATTTATTTGGGGAGTGGAGACATGGCCTTTTTTAATTGGAAGCAGGCCTTGAACATAGCCTCTGCAAAAGTTAAAGTTCGGTTGAGATGGAAAGTAGCAAAGAAAAACAGGATGTTTTACATAAAGAATTTTTTATTGCCAATTGTTTTTATACGTTAGTATGATATTTTCTTTACCTAAAAAATTAGAGACCAAATTAATGAGGGTTTTTTTGGGCTGTTTGGGGGGAGCCGATTGAACCCCATGAAGAGAAATATTTTGTATTTAAAAATTAAAGATGGGGGGTGGGTATGATAAATCCAATTCTGTTTTTATTTTTACTATTTTTTTAAATATAATGATTTGGTTCCTTTGATTAAGAAAAAAGTTAAATTGTGAAATGAATAGGGATTTATGATTTTAGACGGAATTTTAACAGAATGGAAGGAGGCTGGGTTTTTGCATAAAAGACAACCTAGGTTGGCACAATGTTGGGCTGAGGTTTTTGATAAAATCAAGCTATGGAATATCAGTTATAATGAGGTATTGCAGACATCTAGGAAAGCTTTGTATGATGAGATTTTGAAGCAAAGATTTTCTGAAAGTCCTTTCTCTGCATTCTTAGTTTCACAACAGAAACAGATTTCGGAGTACATTACAAATGTAAGGCTCCCACCACATATGTGGGAAACAGCATGGCTAGGGATACACAATAGGGTTAACTTTAAGGGTAACCAAAAACACAAGACGTTACATGAACGATACTGCCCTAGAGTTGATTGTGTAGCCAAACTGGAAACCATGAATCATTTATACTTTAATTGCCCATATGCAGTACGATTTGGAGATGTATTAAAAAATAGGTGGAAATGCTGGATTGTACTGCCTCTCTTGCCGGACGCATAATTCTATGGCATTTTCTGTTTAAATACATCAATAGAGTGAGCGAGTACATTATGGGTGGTACATTTACATCTTTTATACTGGTTATGGTTAAGTAGATGTTGGCTGGTTTTACAACAGCAGGATATTTTGGAGTCTGATCTGGTTCATATAGTGGTGACTGATTTGAAAACTTTGAAAGCGAGTGAACGGAAAACTCTTTCTGATGCCAAATGGACAGATTTTTGGGGGAAGTTTGACTTGATATGAATAGTCCAAATTTGAGTCAAATATAAGATATGGAGTACGTGTAGGAAGAAAGGGAGGAAGGAAGGAAGAAGACAAAAGGGAAGGAAAACGGGTTCCTTGGCAGAAGACACCAGGAGAAAGGACTGCTGTGTGACTGGACTTCTCTGCTGGGACTAAAGAAGTAGAACTCTTGTACTTGGACCTTTAATTTAGGGTAAAAAAAAAAAAAAACTAACAAAACAAAAAAAAAAGTGTGTGTCTCAGTTAACTGAACTGAATGGTTATCTGAACAGTTATCTAGGTGTAAATCTCAGATGATTGAAAGGACTTGATAGCTGTCAGATTTAAATTACTTGTAGAAGACCTAGTAAGTGGGGGAGTGGCTTAGCTAGAAGGAAGCTACATTTAAAGACTGCCTTAGAAAGATTCTGCTAATAGCTTGGCAGAAGACACCAGGAGAAAGGACTGCTGTGTGACTGGACTTCTCTACTGGGGCTATATTGCCCTCCTTCCCTCCCCCTCAAAGCTAGTTCTACTTTTATAGGCACAGGATTTGACTGACAACAGGAACTTCCTGTTTGGGAGCAGAAAACGAGTGATCACAGAGCCACCAAAGACCCACCATCCTAGAAGAGGAAGAGTAGCTCTCCGGCCCCCTCTAGCTGCTGGAGGTCTGCCTCTGAGCAAGTAAGAGGTCTACTGAGAAATATAGGATATTCTTGTCTCAGAACAGGACAATCAGGAGCTTAAAGGGCACACAGGCAGAAAGTAAGAAGAGAGAGAAAAAAAAAAAACAGAGGAAAGAGTAAGGATTGCAAACAGCTAAGGGGCCAGAAATAAGACATGATGGGAGTGGTGCAGTGCAATGGCTGTGGAGCAGCAGTCTTCCGGGAGAGGTTGCCAAGAAAGAGGAGCAGTTGGACCACAGTGGACTCACGGAGGGTGAGGGTGGTGGAACAGAGGCGCATCCCTCCAGTTGTACCTCTCCACAATTCCTATGCCATTCTGGCAAAGTGTGGCTCCTCTATGGAGGCACCGGCAGTGGAGACCAAGGAGGATGCTGGGAACCTCCACAAAGTAGACCCACAGGAGGGTGGCAGGGGAAGGAAACAACTCCTGGTGGGGGACTCCATTGTTAGGAAGGTAGAACTGGGGAGGAAGGGGAGAGGGAGGTAAGGTGCCTGCCTGGCGCCATGGCTTGGAGGGACAGGGAGCGAATCCTCAGGATTGCCGGAGCAGCTGCACAGGGGAGGGAGCTGGATGTCATTGTCCACCTAGGGACAAATGACCTGGCTAAGAAAGGGATTAGAGAAGTGCAGGAAGAGTTTGTGGAATTGGGGAGGGGCCTTAGACAAGTAGCACCCACGGTAACCTTCTCGGAGGTGCTGCCCATCTATGGCATAGGAGAGGCTAGGGTGTTCCACACCATGGGATTCAATCAGTGGTTGAAAAACTGGTGTGGAGCTCAGGGATTTGGCTTCATTGGGGACTGGGGGTCCACCTGGAGTGATGCAAGCCTATACTGGCATGATGGGCTGCATCTGTCCAGGAGGGGAACCAGGATCCTAGGTGATAGGTTTAAATGCTTCATTGGCAAGCATTTAAACTAGCCAAGGGGGGAGGCACTGGAAAGGAGCAGGGAAATCCTAGCCCCCCAAAAAAATCACGGTAGTAAGTGCAGTAAACACCAACATAGAGGTGTCAATAGGGAGAAGGGCCAGGGTAAATGGAGAAAGTGACAAAGGCAAGAAGGACAGGGATGGGGCAAAAAGGAGTAAGGCCATCAGGAAATGGAGGGTAATGAGTACCAATGCCGTAGTCTGGGCAACAAGCTCCCTGAGCTGGTGGCCTTGATGGAAGAGGATGCCTGGATATCGTAGCAGTCACAGAAACATGGTACACAGAGAACCATGACTGGGATGTTAACATACCAGGGTACACTAACCTACAGGAGAGACAGGCAGGGGAGAAGGGGAGGAGTAGCTCTGAAAAAGCAACTGAACAAAAGAGTAAACAGGGAGGAGAGGAGGCACTGTGGGTCACCTTGAGACTGAAAGGGCACCACAATCCGCACAGGGGTTGTGTACAGACCCCCATGTCAGAGGGAAGGAATGGACAAGGATATGATAGAAGGCATTCTTAGAATGGCAGAGAAAGGGGAGATACTGTTGATGGGAGACCTGAATATGCCAGATGTTAACTGGAGCATTTGCTGCAGCCACATCCAAGAGCAGGGCCATTCTTGATGCCCTACAGGTGGCAGGCATTAGACAGCTAGTTTCGAACCCACTCATGAGGGAGCAATCTTAGACCTCGTACTCAAACAGGGGCAGTGAGAGATCTCAGATCTAGAAGTGGGTTGCCATCTGGGAACAAGTGACCATCAAACAGTGTGGTTCACATTAAACTCAGCTACAGAGTCAAGCCATACAAAAGTGAGGGTACTGGACTTTAGGAGGGCTGACTTTGGCAAGATGAGAGTGTGCCTCAGAAAAGCACTAGCAAACAGGCTAGAAGGAGGTGTGGAGCAACAATGGGGAATCATCAAAACTGCCATCACAGAGGCAACAAGACTTTGTGTGAAGCAAATAAACAAATCAAAACGAAAGAAAAAGCCACTATGGTTCTCAAAAGAGGTGGCTGTGAAAGTCAGGAAGAAAAAGACAGCATTCCGGAAGTATAAGGAAACACAGAAGGAGCAGGACAGAGAGCTATACCAGTTAAGGTAGAAGGAAGCAGGAGGAAGTCAGAATAGCAAAGGCCCAAACTGAGGAAAAGATAACCAACTCGGTTAAGAGGGGATAAAACCTTTATAGGTACATCAGCGAGCGTGAGAAAGACAAAGGAGGGATAGTGAGGCTGAATAGAATGAACGGTGGGTGGGCAGAGGGGGACAGTGAAAAAGCAGGAATACTGAATGAATATTTCTGCTCAGTATTCACAAAAGAGGAGGGGGAAGTGCCTAATCCAATTAACAGAAGCAGTCTTGATAGGGGGGTCGATCCCAGTCCTTTCACAGAAGAAAGGGTTCTGCAAGAACTCCTAAAACTGAAGGTGGACAAAGCAATGGGTCCTGATGGAATTCACCCCAGAATTCTAAAAAGAATTAAGGAAGGAACTAGTGAAACCACTGGCTACTCTTTTAATAAATCATGGGAGGATGGTGGTACCGAGGACTGGAGGAAGGCGGATGTGATTCCCTTCAAAAGTGGGACCAAGACAGAGGCAGGAAACTACAGACCTGTCAGTCTGACCTCTGTGGTAGGAAAGTGATGGAGTCACTTCTGAAGGAAAGAATAGTCGAGTACCTAGAGGTCAGTGGAGCACAGGATCCAAGGCAGCTTGGGCTCACCGCGGGAAGGTCATGTCAGACGAATCTAATAGATTTCTTTGACTGGGTGACCAAAGTAGTAGACCAGGGAGGGGCTGTGGACATGGCCTACCTAGACTTTAGCAAGGCATTTGACACAGTCCCAAACAAAAGATTAATAGTCAAATTAACCAGCCTGGGAGTGGGTCCCAGGGTGGTAGCCTGGGTAAAACACTGGCTGCACAACAGGACACAGAAGGTAATTGCAAATGGAGTCCACTCTGAAGAAAGAGGGGTTACTAGTGGGGTACCGCAGGGTTCAGTATTGGGTCCAGTCCTTTTTAATGTCTTCGTAAGTGACACTGCAGAGGGACTGGTAGGAAAAGTATGCCTCTTTGCAGATGACACAAAGATCTGCAACAGGGTTGATACACTAGGAGGCGTGGAAAGGATGAGAAGGGACTTGGCAAGGTTGGAGGAATGGTCAGAAGTATGGCAGCTAGGATTCAATGCAAAGAAGTGCAAAATAATGCACCTGGGAAACAACAACCCAGGGAGGAATACACAATGGGGGAGGAGGGAGGTAATAACAACAACAAAAAGGGAAGGGACCTAGGGGTAGTCATATAGGATGACCTTAAGGTTAGCAAGCAATGTGAGAAGGCAGTAGGGAGGGCTGCGGGTATACTGGGATGCATAGGGAGAGGCATCAGCAGCAGAAAACAGGAAGTTGTTATCCCTCTGTACAGACAGTTGTTGAGACCCCATCTAGAGTACTGCGTCCAGTTCTGGAGACCCCATCTCCGCAAGGACATAGACAGGATAGAGGCAGTCCAGAGGAGGGCAACTAAAATGGTGCAGGGTCTGCAAGAGAAGCCGTATGAGGAGAGACTAAAGGAGCTTAATATGTATACCCTTGAGGGAAGAAGGGAGATGGGGAACATGATAGAAACGTTTAAGTACCTCAGTGGAATCAACAAAGTCCAAGAGGGTAGCATCTTTCAGAAAAAGAGATGTGCAAGAACAAGGGGACACAATTTAAAGATGGGGGGGCGGTTCAGGGGCAATGTGAGGAAGTATTATTTCACAGAGAGGGTAGTGGATGCATGGAACAGCCTTCCTGAGGAGGTTGTGGGGTCTAAAACTGAGAGAGAATTCAAGAATGCATGGGACAGACATAAGGCAATTCTTGTGGGGGGCAGAAAGAAATAGGCTGTTGGTTAACTAGGATCTGCGGCCTATCCTGTAGGTAGGGAAATGGGCAGACTAGATGGGCCAAGCGGTCCTTATCTGCCGTCAAAGTCTATGTTTCTATGGGTATGAATCCGTGTTTCTTTATGTTCTTGTCTTTCCTTTATTATGGATTGGTGATGACTTCAATAACCATTCTCCTACTCCTTTAGTGTGGGGGAGTGTGATTATAATTTTTTTTTGTGTTTGGAGTTAAAATATGAAATAATACTTTGTTTTTGATCTTTCTTTTTTAGTTTCGTCTGATGCAATACTCATTGTATATATTTTGCTATGACAATAATTTTTCATATTCTTTCAGTGGAATGAGGAAGGGATTCAAGTTAGAATGTTTTCATTTTGTTTAGGGTTACTGTATGAAATTATACTTATGTTTGAGATTTTTTTATGATTTTGTATGATGTAATACTGAATTGTATATGTTTTATGATTTCAATAAAAATTCCCCTATTCTCAGTAGGGGGAGCTGCTGTTCGGTTTTCTGGAATGGCAGTCAGTGCACGGATGGAGGGCGATCTGGACATGTTTCCACAGCAGGCTGAGGACCGGTCCCAGATCTCAGCTGGTGAAGGCTTAGGGGATGAAGACACAGAGGTTACGATGGGATCTGGGGCTGTTACGGTCTTGCGTGTAAGAGAAGTCCCTGCCAGAATGAAGGAGGATATGGAAACAGGAGATGTGCTCCCGACTGATGCGATATATGGCTGGTTTTGAAGAAATTACTGCTGTACCTGTAATGGACTCTGCCGCGATGCATCTGAAAGATCTTGTGAGTCTCTTGAGTATTTGTGCTGCAGACTGTCAGGCAAGTGAATCGGGTGCCAACTTCAAAGCGCCAGCACAGAAGGTCGCAGATGACTCAGCTGGGGAAACTAGGTGCTTCAACTGTCAAACCACCACTTGTACACCCGGCTGCAGGTTGCTCGGAGAAAATCGGCTTACATGGTTCTATAAAAGAAAACATACAAGCTGCTTTCAATCTTCCCGAGCATGACTCCCCATTTTCCGACGAATGGTGGTCGACAGAAACGGCTCTTTTAAATGCTGGATGGACGAAGGATTCAGAAGGGAGATGGATACCAGATTTGGACTGGAAAAGTTTTACTCCAAAAATTTCAAGTACACAGAGGGCCCCCTTGGCAGATACAAATATAAACAGAAATCTGGTGTTGGTCAAGAAATTTCTTTATTACAGTCACAGAGTGCAGTACCAAATCATCCCTTGTTGCCAAAGGGTGCTAACAGTAATACAGCCTCAGGCTCTACATCCGATGGAAATAACAGGGCCCAAGAACCAGAGGCCCCTTCTTCTCTACCTCATCTCCCCCTCCACGAAAGGAGAAGATCGGGTCCAACCTTTTCCGAATTATTCAGGAATAATAGACTGGAGCAGACTCCAAGGCGGAATGCTGTCCGCCTAAGATATAGGGGGTTACAGGAGCACCCAGAGTTTACGTGGCAAGAAAGCTTTTAAAAGAGTCAAACTTTCAAGCAGCGAATGTTTATGCTTTAATGAATGTCGGGGAGGGCGGTATTTTTGATATTAGCTTCACAAACTTGGATACATTTTGGAGAAAATATGAAGGGCTAAAAAAAACACTCCATTATGGACTCCTTTCCAGCCTATCCCCCTTACAAAATCTGTATTCAAAACTATAATCATAATGTTTAGAAATGAAGGGGTAAACGTGAAAGATATTTAGTTCTGGCTGGAAACAAAGTGTGCGGTGTTAGGCCCTCCTAAGGCAATAACAAATTTGAGGAAATTTGGACCAGGAGGTGGAGGTTTAAGGTGAAGTTAATGATTGAAAATGAAGTGATACACGTCCCTAACAGTTTTTTCTTAGAAAGGGACAGAGAGGTATACTTTTACCCAGGGCAGTCAAAGGCCCAAGTAGGGGAACCGCACATTGCTTGAGCAGTGTGTTATAATAGATTAAAATGCACTCTAGTGGCAATTTTGATCATGTAAGCTATGTGTGTAAAAACATATTTAAGTGCAATTTATGTGATGAACAGGGACATGCTCACTGTCAATGCCCCTGGGCGGGTCAGAAAAGACCTGGCAGACCTAACCAGGATCATTTGATTAATCAAGCCCAGGAAAGACATAGACTGCAAGATCACGATTATAGTAATAGGGGAGCAGGAATCAGACCCTACTCAGAAGAGCTCAGAGAATACCAGGCCACAAGCTGGAGAAGTGCCTCCCCACCCCCCTGAAGCACAAGAATCCACCAGAAGGTTCAAAGCAGACCGAACCTTCAACACAGCAGTTGAAGAGACCTCAGAGGAAGGCCAGGCTGAAATCTCTGGTACAATGCCCCCTCCTGCAGGTTTCCAGGTCCAAAGTTCCCGCAGGCTCACTAGATTGATTACACTCTAAGAAATGAAGTGTTATTTTTTTTACACTGTAAATGTGTAAATCACTGTAACACAGTGTGTACAACATTAACTCACAATTGTGTCGCATTTATGAAAACAGCGATTTACACAATTACAGTGTAAAAAAAATGACACTTCATTTATTTTTTACACTGTAAGAGTGTAAATAGCAGTTTAACAGTGTGTGTAATATTAACTCATAAATGTGTTAACAAAATAACACTTAATTTAGTTGATCAACTGTACCCAGAAATATTGTGCTGTATCACAGTAATGAATTAAAATGCTTTTGCAAGCAGTATTGTGATTTTTTATTTTACAGCTTTAACAATGTTTCTATACATGTTAAAATGTGTACTTTTTTAAAATTGAGCCAATGTAAATTCCTTTATGTCAACTGACATATTTCCCATGATACTTTGCTTAATTTGGTGTTTGCAATTATGTTTTTCTTTCAAATTTGGCTGCATGGTCAATACCTTTCCAAGGTAACCTTTGTCCCAGGCAATTTGCTCTGAGGTTCTTATCTTTTGTAGCTATTCTCTTCTCTACTATGGGCTCCCCCTAACATTAAATAGTAAGACCCTCATAGTACACCCGGGGCTCCCAAGCAGTAGGTCATGATGCAAATACCGCATTTTGATGACCTCTAACAAGGGCATGTCACCTTTGTAGGTTTGCTGTGCATTTGGTTTTGTTGGGTATATGACGAGGCACGTAAACGCTCAAGTTAAAATTCATTCACAATGATTTGTGAATTTTTTTGATTAGGAATGGTATTTTCCATTAAATGCAAGATTAAAATACTTCAGAATTCAACACACTTGTGTGTTAAAATAACACATTCAATATGGACATTGTAACACATAAAGGTGTTACGAATTCAACATACCAGTGTTAGTAAAAGCTACACATTTGTGCGTTGAACAATTTACACACCGTGTTAAATTTATTTCACACATTGCATGTGTTAAATTTAACACACTGTGTTTTCCCTAACCGCACTAACTGCTGTGTTAAAAAGTAACTAATTTGTTCTCAAATTTAACACTTCTTTTCTAAGAGTGTAGTACACAATTCCCCCATTACACTACAAAATTATTTTCAGGTCCTACAGGAAGAGGAGGAAAGGATTCAGATTTAGAGTCGATTTTTCCTCAAGGTCAGAAGCGGTCTCTTGAGGCTGACCTGGAGGAGGATCTAGTCCATCAAACCCTGAAATCAAACAAAAAGGAAACTGAAGGGAGAAAAAAAAATGATACTTAAAAACTCTGCATGGCTTCCTTACAGCTAGTTTTTTTTTTTAAACGTGTGCAGTATTTAAAAAAAAAAAATCACAAGAAAAGGATGGCCCAGTTTGTTTGTTTTTTCCATCATAATCAAGGGGACATTATTTTTCTTCAGGAAACTAGGTTAAATTCACTTTTTGACAATTTACAAGCAAAGAGGGTCTGACTGTGGGGGGCAGACATTCTGGTCCTTTGGTCCGGATGCAGCAGATAGAGTAGGAATGTTATTTAAAAATATACACCTTCAGCTACGGGGGATGGTTGATATACAACCAGGCAGAGTTAGCTGTCAGATTGCATTTATAAAGGGTTCTCTTTAAGATTAATAAATACATATGCCCGTCAAAGAAAAGCTGCTAGGATATATTTATTTAATAAGATCCAACCTTTTTTTATACACAGCAAGATAGGTTATATGGGGAAGAGATATGAACTGTGGGCTAGATATTAGAATGAAAGATAATGTTAAAAAATATATATATTGTGACTCACATGCCTGGAGTAACAGCCTCATTAGCTGGGCTAAAGGACGCTTACAGGGCACTAAACAATGACCCTGGCTATACTTACAGGAGAAGTGCTTTTGCCACACGAATAGATTTCTTCCTAGTTTCCAAATTTCTGGTGCCTAGCAGATTTATTTAAACCCACTGTGACTTTTCAGATCATGTGCTTCTATTCCCCCCAAATTTCCCTCCATTACAAACAGATGGAAACTGAATTCTTCCTTGCTTGACTCTGCTGAAGTGAAGCAAGGTCTAACAGGTTTGTTTCAGGCAAGAAACTCCTGTATGTACGAGGATTGATGGTCATCGTGGATAGATACAAAGAAGGAATGAAAACAATTTTTATGCAGGTTGGCAAAAGTAAGACGCATTCCGACTATATACAATACCTAGATTTTAGGAATCAATATTACAAACTGATGTTTCATCCTAATGCCTCGGACTCCAGGGTTAAATCCCAAATATATGTTAATAAAAGCTAAAATGGTCCAATTCCAATATACTAGGGCCAAGACGCTAAATAAAGAAATGAGGTTTGGGACTGAAAATCAACCATATGCAGATCCTTATGTTGCCTGCAACAAAAATTAGATCAGAAATTAATGGATGGACTTTATGATTCTTCAGGGGTTCTTAAAATGACAAGAGCAGGCATGCTGGAAGCAATCCAAAAAAAAAAAAAAAGCTTGCAGATAATTTCAGTTCTGCTTTTCATACAAATAAATTGGGAAGAGTTTCCCTTCCAAGTACCTAAACCCTCTGCTGAAAATTACCAAAGGCTAGAAAAGCCCCTATTTCCCTGGAAGAAGTGAGCACAGTAATCGCAGGACTAAAATAAGGGGTATCTCCGGGGGAGGACAGACTCTCACCAATGAATTTTACAAAGCCTTCAATAAAGATGTAAGTGAAATCCTAATGAATATATAATGAAATGCTGGTTATGGATTCACCGTATGAAAATTTTGCCATAATAATTTTTTTTTTTTTTTTTTTTTTACATAAAAAAGGAGAGAAATATAATCTAAATAACTAGAGACCCATCAGTCTATTAAACTCAGATTATAAAATCCTATCTACCATCCTTTGTAACAGATTAAAAAAGTGACAGAATTGATACATCCTACCCAAACATGTGCAATACCACACAGAAACATAAAAACAAAACCTGCAGCTATTAAGAGACACTTTTGAGTTTAGCAGTAAAGGTAAATTAAAGCAGCAATACTACCTAATCAGGAAGTAATCAGTTTCCAGTTTTTGTAGCACTACAGAAAATATGGTGGCTGACTATCTGGTACTGCTGCTTTCAACATGGCAGGAATGTAAACAAAAATAAAGGGAAATCGAGCAAATTACAGAGTGAATGTACAATGCCGGCGGGAAAGATTTCCAGGGAAAGGCTCAACAGAGCACATGGAATAAACGGTCAAAAAAAAAAAGCACAGATTTTTTTAGATAGTACTGCTGCTTTAAGGGGGGCATTGTTGGCCTCAGATCAGCCAAACGCTTTCAATCAGGTTTCCCACAGCTTTTCATTCCAAGTGATGGAATTATATGGGATACCACAAAAATTCATATCGTGGGTCAAAACACTGTATGGCAATACTAAAATTATCCCTTCAGTAAATGGTTTATTAGGGGAGGCAATTTCTTTAAAACGAGGTGTGCGGAAAGGTTTTACTATAGGCGCTTTGACAGTGCTCACTCAGCATCCCCACAGTGACAGACACAATGCCAGGCCTGCACTGTACCATCAAGGATGTCCGATGCGTTTCCATGGCGGTGTGCCCCGGTCTAACTCAAAAGTCGAAGTTGGACTGGGTGGGGAGGAGAGGGCAACACTGGGAAACACACCGCCGGTGTCTTCCTCGCACCAGCATATTAACTCGCCACAGACAGGCGAATTCTGCCGCCGTGCGGGTGTCGACCTTGTGTCGGCACACCGTTCGGCAAGGATGTCCTATTAGCCCTCTGCGGTGCACCTTTTGTGTTGGATCCAGTAATTAGACATTTATTACGGGACACTGGCATTTTGGAAATTTCACCGTCTGTTGATATACCACCCCCAAAAAAGTTGCTACATATGCTTATTTGTGCAAGATGTAGAATCGGGAGTGAAGGCTTTACAAACTTTTATAAAAATGGCCAGGTTTTCCAAGGTTGAACTTAACTTTAATAAAGAGCACAGAAATACAAATAGGTGCAAAATACCTGTCATTTCAAATGTGGATGCAATAGTACTATCAGAAAAACATTCAAATTTTAGGACTGCATTTTGGAAATGGTACCTTGGCCTGTATAAACTGGGAAGAAAAACTCATCATAGCAGGAAAAAAAAAAGTCCAGCTATAGAAAAAATACAGGTTACTCGCCTGTAACAGGAGTTCTAGGAATGGTATATGTTGTTCATCCACACTGTCTGGCAGGTTCCTTGCCGCTTTAAATCTTGCCGGAAGGTCTTCAAGCTGGCTCCTCCCACCCACCACGTGGTAAAACCTCGGCACCGCCTATGACGCCTAGATCGAACCGCTGGAAGCCAGGTTGGGCGTCGAAGCCGGGGAGGTCGTGTGGATGAACAACATATACCATGCCTAGAACTCCTGTTACAGGTGAGTAACCTGTATTTCTGGGGACATGGACTTGTTGTTCATCCACACTGTCTGGCAGACTCCTAGCAGTTCTCCGGGAGAAAAGAGGCAAGGCGCACACCCCCTACTTGGGAAATAAAGACTGGAGAACTGAGGCCCCAAAACCAGCATCCCGGCGTGACTCAAGGTCGATGTGGTAGTGGGTGATGAAGGTATGTGCTGACTTCCAGGTAACAGCCCTGCAGATTTCCTGAATAGGGACATCCCTGTAAGCAGCCACCGATGCAGCGGTATGGCGGGTAGAATAAGCTCTTATCCCTCTGGGAGGCTCCATGCCCGCCAACCTATAGCAGAGATCTATGCAGGAGGTGACCCACCTGCCTATCGTCCGCTTGGCTGCAGGTCTGCCAGGTGCGGCTTCAGCGTAGGTGACAAACAGCTGGCGACCCTCTCACCGAACTTCAGCCATCCGCTCCTTGTAGCAAGCGAGCGCTCTTCTAGGGTCCAAAGTATGGAGCCTATATTCGGCCTCCGAGGTGCAACTGGGGTAGAACACCAGCAGAGTCAACAACTGGTTAAGGTGAAACTCCAACACCACCTTCGGAAGGAACTTCGGGTGGGGGCGCAGGACAACCCTGTCCCTGTGGAAGACCAGATAAGGAGACTCGATGGAAAGTGCCAGGAGCTCTCCCATCCTTCTGGCTGACATGATAGCCACCAAGAAGGCGGTCTTCCACGACAGGTGAGAGATGTCACACCTGCGCGTCGGTTCAAATGGCTTGCCCATGAGCTTAGCCAATACCAGCAGTAGATCCCACGGAGGTGGAGGTTCTTGCAGAGGAGGGGATATGTGATCAAGGCCTTTGAAAAAGCACCCGACCACCTTCTCCTGGGCCACCGACTGCTTCCCGGCCCGCACCCGGTAAGCAGAGATGCGCTCAGGAATCAGGCCGTCAGGTGCAGGGATTGAAGGTCCGGATGGAATACCTTCCCCTAATTGACTGAGATCAGGTCTGGGCGGACTGGAAGCCACCTCGGGAGCCTGAGGAGATCTGAATACTAGAACTGGCGGGGCCAGTCTGGGGCTAGAGATCACCTCGCCTTGTCCCTCCTGTGAGAGAACTTGCTTATGGATCAAGGGAAGGTGTAGAAGAGGCCCAGGGTCCACAGTCTCGAGAAGGCATCCTCACAGCGAGCCCTGCTGTGGGGGGCGCCAGAATGACCATCCTGAAGGTCAGAGACCTTAGGAACCTATTCAGGTTATGCAGATCAAGAACGGGGCGCCAGTCCCCCGTCCATTTTGTACCTGGACACAAACACCGGTCTGGAGGAGGAACCGCCACCTTCCTGATCACCTCTTTTTTGAGGAGCAGGGCAATATCGGCTCGGCGAGCCGACAAAGAAGCCGAGACCCCGTGAGCCCCGAGGCGACCGCTCGGAAGGGCGGGGCCTGCTCGAACTCCAGGGGCAGGCCCTTTCCTACCACCTCCAACACCCAACGGGCCGTGGTGATAACGGACCAGGCAGAAAGGAAGTGGCGGAGCCATCCCACCACGGGGGGAACCAAGGGAGGGAGTGACAAGGCCGGGGCGACACCCCTCAACCCATCACTGGGCAGGCTTAGAGGAGGGACCGGCCGAGGGACCTCCTGGGCCTTTACCTCCCTGCTTCCTATTGGAGGAAGCCGCAGGCTTGGGTTTGGGATGCCAAGCGCGAGCCTGCTGGCCCTGGTGCTGTTGGGCCGGACGTGCCGCAGGCGCAGAAGGACGAAAGGACTTATGATGTTGTTGTCGGCGGCCCTTGTCCTTCTGGGCGGAGGTGACAGAGTCCAGAGTGGCATTGGACTTTTCGGTCCGCTGGAGGTGACCTTCCACTCCAGGGCCGAAGAGGTCGGTCCCCAGGAAGGGGACACCCGCCAGATTGTGCTGGGTATCTGCCATGAAGGTGGATATTCTCAGCCATGCTCTGCGGCACATGGCCACCGCGGCCGCAACGGATCTGGCAATGGAGTCTCCAATGTCCAGAGCCGTTTGGAGCTGCTGTTTAGCCACCGCCCTTCCCTGGTCCCGTACCTGCCGGACCGTGGTCTGCAGGTCGGCCGGGAGATGAGGGATCACCTCATCCAGGGAGCCCATGAGGGCATGGGAGAAGTGTGCCATCAGCACGGCCGAACTGGCCTGGTGGAGGCCAAGGGAGGATGCAGCATACACCTTGCGCCCGGCATAGTCCAGCTTTTTGGACTCCTTGTCGGGGCTCGTCCACATCCCTAGCATTCCCGGAACGCTGGAAAACACTGTCAGTGACCAACCCCTCGGCAGAGGGGTGTTCCAAAAAACTGGGCAAAGAGCCGGTAGGGACCGCATACTTCCTGGCCATCCAGGCCAAAGGCACAGGACAGGAAGCCGGCCGCTGCCAGAGCTCCAAGGCTGGGCCAACAATGGCTTCAGCCACCGGAAAGGCCTCCGTGGGTGAATCCCCTCGGTTCAGTATCTCCATGAGGGGATACTTGGCCCGCTTGGATGCAGGCTCGAGCTGCATCCCAGTGGACTCCGAGATGAGCCGAAGCAGACCCATGAAGGACAATGGGCTTTCGTCCATCGACTGGCCCCGGAGGACTCCAGGTCAATGGGTCTGGAGAACAGGGAGGAGTCGTCATCAGACTCCGAGAAGTCCGCGAAGCGCTGCCTGGGGCCTGAGCCATCCTCCACCTGCCGAGGACGGTAGAGAGTGAGGGTGACCGACAACCTGTGGGGCAGGCCCTGACCCGACCAAGAGTCTTTGGTCGGCGCCCAATTCGGTTGTGGAGGTGGAGGTTCCACCACAATCAGTAGGGCAGCTGGTTTCGGCCGAACAACCGGCCCAGGCTTGGGCACCTCGGCTACAGTGAGGGGTTGTTTCGGCCGCTCGGGTGACAGCCACTTGATAGCCGGGGAAGGCGACGGCTTGTTCCCGGACAGAAGTAACTGCTGCCACATCAGGTCCTCGTAGTGTCGACGCAATTTGCACAGAAGCTTCTTCTCTTCCAAGGAGGAAGACGAGGACGAGCGGCAGCGCCGCTTACTTCAGTGCTGAGACCGAGACCGCCGATGTCGGCGGGATCGGCTGGACCGAGAGGATGTCCAAGACCGAGAACCTTGGTGTTTCTGAGGACGGGTCTGGGAAGGGACGGGGGACACCCGCTCTTCCCTTGGCCTGGAAGCCTTGACCGGGGACTGCGGCAACGGAGGCGCAGGCAGGTCCTCAGTCTCCACCAGGGGAACTGGTGAAGAAGGGTTGTCGGCTTCACCAGTCGACAGCCCGTCCGACGGGTCAAGGAAAATCTCGACCGCGTCGACGGGTGTCTCAGCCGGCTGACCTGACGGGGACACTGTGAAGCCAGCGGCCTTAGCTGCAACCTCGACCGAAGTCGAGTGTCGACTGTCTGGGGAAGGGGACCTCTCCCACTCCCACGAACACCAACGATGGGACTTACCTTTTGAGTCCTTCTTTTTGAACCGAGAGGAATGTCCCGATGGCCCCTCTCCCTTCGTGGAAAGGGATTGGCAAAGCTCTTAGAAAGAAGCTGAATATGAGGTACCCAGAGAAAGCGGGATAGATGCCGCGACCGAGGAAGAGAATGATGCGGCCTGTGCCGCCTCCTCCTCGAGGGTGATCATCTGCTCGAGTTGCTCAGCCAAGCCAGCCGTCGCGGTAACCGCCCAACGGGCCTCTTTCTCGACTTCACCGTGGGTAGCGCTCTCGGGCTTCAAGCTGTAATCGGGCAGTGCAGTCTTCCGGTGACGTAAAATGTTGGCCGAAAAGAACAGCATAACTCGCAGGCCTGGCGGGTCATGGTCTGGGCTGAGGCAGTGGATGACGTGGAGGTGGATCCATCCTGGACATTTTCTGCTCACAAGGGCACCGCCGAAATCCGGGAGTCGACTTGTCCATTGCAGCCGCGAGGGAGAAACTTGACCAAAGTCTTGAAAATTTTAAAATAAGTTTCGGGCGAACCGAAGAATTAGGATCTAGTCTACACGCAGAGCGTTAAGGAGGGAACCTGAGCTTCCAAGCGGTAAGGAAGATCTGGCGTCATGGGGCAGAGCCGAGAGTTTTATCACCCGGGTGGGTGGGAGGAGCCAGCTTGAAGACCTTCCAGCAAGATTTAAAGCGGCAAGAAACCTGCAAGTGTGGATGAACAACATATCCATGTCCCTAGAACTGGTCCTTTTCAAAGAAAAAACAGGTGATGATGATAAAGAAATTTCTGTTACCTTTATTTTTTTATGTTAGCCATATTTTTCTTCCCCCCACCCATCTGGACACTAGACTTTTTAGTTGTTTCTTCCAGATGGTGTGGGAGAGTAGGCTGAAACCTGTTAAAAGAGATTTCACTTACTTCAACACAAAAAAAAAAATAGGTGGTTTGGGTATGACAAACCCCTTGGTGTTTTACCATTTTTTTTTTTTTGTTCAATTATCTTTTTTTTTTCCTAAATCATTGAATACTTTTTTTTTTTCAACCCCCCCAGCCCCATCACCCGGAATTACCAGGCCTTACCTTACGCCCAGCCGCAGAGCCTGCAGGTAGTCGGTCACCATCCTGCCGACGGTGATTTTCTTTACTCTCTTTTTACGCCTAGGGACCCCAGAAGTGGGTACGCATGCGTGTGGAGGCACGCATTAGTCCCACAGCCCCAGTAACTGCCCCTTTTCTCCCACTCCAGGCCTAGCGCCTGGCTCCTCCTGGCCCGTGCTGTCCCCAGCCTCCACTGGGTGGCAGCAATCAGCTGGAGAAGCTCTTACACCTCCCCAGAGAGGACAGTTTGCCTGTCGGCAGCTCCACCCCCCAACCCCTGCTGCCTACCTCCAATGGCCCTGGCTCATTCCCAAACTGGGTCGCCGACATGCCACAAAATAAGGAATCCAGCACTTCAGCCCTCAGCGCCACCGGGCCGGCTGTTCAATTATCTTTTAAGGTAGGGGGAAGCAGAAACCTACACCCCTGGGAATACTGGACACAGGCTTTTTTTTTGAATCTCTTATGCTAAAATGGGTAGCGGAACCTCCCAAACTTACGACCTCCTTACAGATTCTTGAATTTGCCAGCCCCACTGTAAGGAAACTTACAGCGTGGAAAAAGCTACCATACTTAGTCTAAACAGAAGGCAACTATATGAATCTATCTCAAGTAGCAATTCGGCTGCACAGGCAGATTCTTCTAAATGTTCTCCATCCAAACTGCATTTATCCTTGAAACTTCTTAATGATAAAAGAATTCCTCCAAAGATGTGGGATGTCTCTTGGTTAAGCTGTCACAGTAAACTTAGGGTTGAGAGTATCCTGAAACATAAACCAGTGTCTGAAAAACAATGCCCGAGACACGAGTCTGACGGGGTAGAAGAAACCATTGAGCATTTTCTACCTCTACTTTGTTTTTGCAGTACAGTTTTTTTCCTCGCTGGCCACCTACTGGCTTCATAAATTATGAATGTTCAGTTTTTAGGGGACTATACTGGTTCATTCAGAAAATATCATCCTAGCACTTTAAATGTAATTTTTGTATGTATAAAGTAGTTTATGTGGCAAGCAAGATGTCAATTCTCCATGCAACATGTGAACTCTCCAAATTTAGTACTTGTAAAACAAACTGAAGCAAATGTTCAACAGGTCAAAAAAGATATGAATTTGGAAAAGAGGAAAGCTGATCAGTTATGGAAGAACATGTACTGGATTACTTAGGAAGGAAAAATAAGAGAGCTTGAAGAGGATCATTTGTATTATTTTTGTTTTCTTCGAAATTTATTTTTTTTGATATTCTTTGTTTTATTGTTTTTTATATAGATATGACAGCAGGAGTTCATCTATATAGTATTGCTCTTTTGTCTTACAATACATGGAATGTTCTTCGGGCTGACAGTTCATGTTTCTATAACATCATTCTGTTATATATCAAATGACACTTACTCAGAATTCATATCTTACAAAAATTGGTCACTTTCAAATGGCTCTATCAGGGAACAAATGTTTCATCTAGAGGTGAGGTACAGAAAACCCATGGTCTCCACTGGAGCTCAAATCGTGACATCCTTCCAGCTCTAGAAGCTGCTATTCTCTCTAGATAATATACTGTATCTCAGTCATCAATGAATGCCAATCAGAGAAGGTGGGTACTTTAGCCGTTCGCCATAGGCGAGTTTAACCTTTTTAGCTGCTGCCAGGTACAAGTATAACTTATTTCCACCCGGTGGAACTTTTCAGTCTTCCCTAATATAAAGCATAATCATCTGATTGGATAAATTAATTTCTGGGCCCACAATTTTTTGTATACTCTTCTCAATATCTAACCAGTATTGAATAACTTTCAGACAGGTACAAAAAATGTGTGTTATATTTGCCATTTTTTCTCCATGTTCTCTCCAACAAAGGCCGTAACTCACAGTTATAAATTTAGCAATTTTGTCAGGGGTATAAAAATATCTACTACGACATTTCTATATATATTCTGACCAGTATGATGACTGTGATACTTTCATCGAGTAAGGAATAGGTTCCAACATTTCTCATAAGTTATCAGAGTCCCTAATTCTCTATTCCATCTCCCTAAGATATCTTCAGTAGATTCCTTCCAAAAATCTCTTATTGCTTTATATATTTGTCCAATTAAATGAACTTGTTCTCTGCCTTCTATTGCGTCTCTTAAAAGGGACATCAACATAGGTATGAGAGAGGGCAAAGTATTTAATGCTAATTCTTTCTATATAAATGACCGAATCTGTAAATATCTATAATGATGTGTATGGGGAAGTCGATATTTTGCCTGTAGTGTGGCAAAAGGCAATACTCCATTTACATCTAGGTATTGATATAACAAGAGCAGCACTTTTTTCTGCCATTCTTGATGGACCCAGACAGCTCCCATCTCCGAAGATACACTTTCTGTACCTATTAGTTTAAAATAACCAAAAACTTCAGTTAATGTAGCAGACGCCCTTAGCTCAAACCAAGCCTTTAACGTATAACGAGTTCCAAATGTAAAGTTTTGTAACTGTGGATAAGCGTTTTGGGGGGCAAATATAATAGGGATAATATTTACTAAGTTTCCATGGTTTTTCTACCTGAGGATTCAGCCATGTCATCACTATTTTACATGTTACTGCCTTATGGTAATCTCTAAGGTTTGGAAGATTACAACCCCCCTTTGCCACTGGTAACTGTAACAGAGACCATCTGACCCTAGGCTGCTGTCCTGCCCACACAAATCTCGAAAAGATTCTAGCCCAGGAAGCAAAACAGAATTGTGATAGAATAATCGGCAAAGTCTGGAAATAATATAATAGCTTAGGAAATAAGGTCATCTGAATAGCTTGTATTCGAGCTGAAAAAGAGAATACCTGATGTGTCCAATTCCCGACTAAATTCTCTATCGATAGGGGCTCTAAATTAAACAATTCCAAATGTTCCAATTTCTGGGGAATATTTACACCTAAATATTTAATCTTATTATTTCTCCATTTCAGAGGATCTGGTTCTTCAGAGACTGAGAGGGGATGAAATTTAAAGATAATAACTCTGTTTTTTGTATATTTATTTTGTACCCGGCTATCTCTGAGAACTTAGCTATCACTTGTAAAGTAGCAGGAATGGACTTTTCCGGTTCTAGGAGTGTCAATAATACATCATCTGCATATAATGATATAGTAAAATCCCTCCCTCCTAAAGGGACCCCCTGAATATTAGGATGTTGCCTTATGGCTTCAGCCACTGGTTCAATGTATATGGCAAACAGTAAGGGGAAAGTGGGCAACCTTGCCTAGTTCCCCTTCCCAGCTGTATCATTGAAGATAACTGTCCATTCACTTTAACACATGCCTTCGGAGAGGTACAGATTCTCTGTACCATGCTAGAGAATTCCCCAGGAAATCTAAACTTTCGGAAAGTTTCCCATAAAAAAGGCCAACTGACACGATCAAAAGCTTTGTCTGCGTCAAAGCTGAGCAACACTGCCTGTATCTCTCTCTGATTTAAGTGGTCCAACAAATGGATCGTTCTATGTATATTATCTATGGTTTCTCCGGCTCGAATGAACCCAGACTGATCTGAATTAATCAAATAGGGTAACAATTCCTCCAGTCTGTGTGCCCATGTGGACATAAATAACTTGTAGTCCTTGTTTAATATGAACATCGGCCTATATGAAGTAGGCAGATCTGCTGGTTTGCCCTCTTTTAATATAGGTGAAATATTAGTGTAATCCCATGAAGGAGGAGGTGGACTCTCCTGTTGAATTTCTAAAAAAGCCTTTAGTAATAAGGGGGTCAGTTGTTTACCAAAAGTCTTGTACCACTTGGACGGAAATCCATCTGGACCAGGGGTTTTTAATGATTCACTTTCCTTTACAGCATGTCTGACTTCCTCTGATCTGATAGGGGCTTTTAATTTGATTTCCATTTCCCTAGTTAGCTTTCTTAATGTAATGTATGAAAATGTCATATAGCTGCCTATAGTATTTCTGGAACAATTGCATTATCTACTGTGAATTAAAAGCTCTTGTTTTTCTCTCCGGATCCACTAAATGTGTTATGGTTGTGGCTGTCCTATGTCCCCTAAGCCTCCGGGCTAAATTTCTCGCCCCTTTTGGCCCTCCCTCATACCTATATGTTTTCAAATAAATAAGTGCCTGTTGTGTTTTTTCGTCTCAAAGTTTCTGGAGCTCAGCCTTTGTCTGATTAATCTGGGTTTGGGCCTCTGTAGTAATAGGGGTAAACGTTGTTTGTATTTCCCTTAATTTCTCATGTAATTCACCATATTGTGTTTCCCAATATCTCTTCTTGTATGCTGAATACGCAATCCCACCGATCACAACCTTCAGAGTGTCCCAAACAATTGTGTTGGATGTCTCCTGGGATGAATTTTCTGCAATAACCTGAGCTATTTTTGAGTTAAAGCTGTCCTTAAAAGCTTTACCCCTTAGAAATGATGTATTCAGGCACCACACAGTGAATTTCCTTGGTACTTTAAAATCTAGCCTCAAAAATAGGGGAGAATGATCAGAAAGAAATCTAGGTCCTATAGTTAAATCTTGTAAACAGTCCAAATGTTCTTTTGAAATTAAAAAATAGTCCAATCTTGAGTAAGAATTGTGTCTAGGGGAGAAAAACGTATATCCCCCAGAAAGAGGATAAATATGTCCCCATACATCGATTAGCCCCAATGCCATAAGTTGAGAGGCAAATAATCTTTGAGCTGATGTTGGCCTATATTTGGAAGGTGCAGAGGAGTCCAAACGAGGTGTCAAAGTTAAATTGATATCTCCCCCTATTATAAGACAGCCGTGCATAATGTCTAAAAGCTTTGCAAAAAATCTTTTAAGAAGACAAACTGATGTAAGGGGGGAAAATACACGGTCACTAATGTGACCTTTGTCCCATAAAGGGTACCTTTTAAGATTACATACCTTCCCTCTGGGTCTACATACTGTGTTTCTAAATGAAAAAGAGAGGTCCGAGGTATTAAAATGGCTACTCCTCGTCGTTTCCCTTTAGGGAAGGACAACGCATATACCCAAAACCTGCCCCCCCAATTCAATTTTTCATTTTCGGTATCTGTTAAATGTCTTTCCTGGAGGTAATAAAAATCACTGGGGTGTTTAATACATTGGAACAGTCTGGTCCTTTTGATGGGGTTGTTAATATTTATATTACGCGAGAATGCTTTTACTATCTGAGTACCCATCTTATTCCCTTATGGAAACATCTCTCCTGTTGTCCTCATCTTAATAATCCGATTCCTAAAGGATCACCATACTGATGTTCCCCCCTCAAGCCATCTTTCTGAATGTCACTTTCTTTGAAACATTTTACGTCTTTCCCGTCTATCTTATTCTTAAACATCTCCTGCTGCGATCTTATCAAACTTTTTGAAATCTGAAACAAATTATCAGTATATGTCTCACTTTTTCCTCGATAACAATGTACATACACTGTATTCCAAATAATACTGACTTCCAAGGTAGAGGAGTCTTAAAACTTACTCCCTAAGTGTGCCTCCTGATAGTCTGAGGTCACCGGAGGATATCTGGTAACACCAAATGCCCAGACCTCCTGGGGATATACTACTCCCCTAATAAAAATAAAAGGAAATGTGCAGACAAGCTAAATTAAAAATCACACTTAACTCAAAATATCCTGCCTGTCTGTCTTTGATTTGAAATGGGCTTCCTTGTTAGATCTGGAGATGCTTCCTCCCCATAAAGTAAATTGTTTGTTTTGTTATTAATTAAATTCTGTATTATATAACTAAGGCAGCTTTTCTTAGGCCCTTATATCAATTTAGCCCTGAAAACAAATCAAATAACCCTCAATAATCTGCTCTTTAAAGTTATAGTTGTTGCTTCCTTCAGAGCAATCGTTGGGACCAGTTCGAACAGCCAGATCAAAAGTTTTACTTGTTTCTTAGTTGTGGCAAAGTTTTCTGCAGGTACACTTATTAAGCGTTCCCTTTCTCTGTCCAACCTCCTGTGAGAGAGTTGTCGTCTAATAAAGATTCCAGTTCAGATAACTGAATTCCCAGTCCCTCATCAGTCATGCTCTTTCCGAGACCTCTATCCAGAGGACCCTCCTGAAATTATCATTTTGTACTTTGTTGGACTATTAACTGTAAAATGTATGTTTGCTTTGTGGGTCCCCCCCCAAATAAAATTCTCTTACTCATATCGAGAAGTTCCATGGGATCTTAAACATCCACCAGAACAGGCAGACAGGACCTTGATTTAACGTCGCATCCGAAAGACACCTCAGGAGTGCAGCACCCTCCTCTTGATGCACCACAGTGTCAGTATTGGGATTTATCCCACGTTCCTGGTGTGGGGCTAGAACCCACCACATTCTGATCTTCCGGCCTCAGAGGAGAGTGTGCTACCTCTGCTGAGCCACTGACATTGCAAGGTGGGGTAGTTTATTTGTAAATCATGTGAAGTACTTTGTGTCCACAGCTCTAATTTTGCATAAATGCCCTAAAAGGGCCACAAACTGTATAATCATTCCCAGTTTCTGCCCTTAACTGTGTCCCTGTGTTAGGGAGACCCTACAAATTTCTACACATGCCGCAGGATTTAGCATCATAAGATTTTAGCATTCACTTTTGCATCAAATACTGTAAAACAGGGAATGTTCACTGTTCTTTATTTTTTGCTCCGTTTGCAGGTCAAGTCCTGGGGAAACAAAATTAACATGAACATTTCAATAAATGAAGCAGTACAACCCTTCCCCCCCCCGCCTACTCATTCCACATACCATGGCGTCTCCCTTCCCCCTTAAGCGTCATTACCATCGGTCATGTAACATTTGCTAGTATCTGTTTTTCAATATGGTTATAGTGTTCAGCAAAATTTAGAACTTTTAACATTACTTAACTGTAATAAAAAGAAACAAATCTCATTTTCCCCAGCAGCTTCTAGCATGATGGCTGGTGTGTGGAGTGCGGCGCATCTCACTCGCTGAAGTACCTCAAAAACCTTCTCTTATTCCTTTATTCTTATACTCTTGTAATTCTGACTACCACAGAAATCATTCAATCCCACCCCCAAAAAACAGGTTACTATGTGACCACACAGTACTAGATTACATAAGGAAACTCTCACTGAAATGATACAATGCTGCACTAAAATGCGAGACTTTGTCAAGAACTAAAAATAACACACCAAGAAAAAATATCGAAGACAGCGCAAAAAGCAAACGAGATCGACTGAAGAGAGCTTAGATGGTTGCCACACCGATTCTTCATTGGTCGAGAACTTCATCTCGAGTCTCATCAAGGTAAGAACCTGTAATGTAAAAGGAGGCGTTACAGATGGGCTGTAAAAATAAAAAGCACTAAATGTTGAAGGGAAAAAAAAACAAAAAAAAAAAAAAAACACGGTGCCACTAAATGGTGAGCTCCAGCTGTCCATCAAGGCACTGCTTATGTGCTTCGGTAATACTGGCCTCTTGAAACCCCTCAGACAATCCGCCGTCCTGGTGGGGACCTTGTTAAATGCCATTAACTAACCACTGTGCATGTCAAGCTTTGCAGCCAGACATTCTCAGGACCACAATGACAGCACTTGCCAAGACACCAATGGACAGCTGCTCAGATATCAAAACTCAGTACCAGGCTGTGAACTCTGATTTCATCTCATGTCTGAACATTTTGTTCACTGTAATGTCAAGAGGCTGGATTAAGCAGACCTGT
Organism: Neoceratodus forsteri; assembly: GCA_016271365.2. Classification (NCBI taxonomy): domain Eukaryota; kingdom Metazoa; phylum Chordata; order Ceratodontiformes; family Ceratodontidae; genus Neoceratodus; species Neoceratodus forsteri. Next base: position 262,759,661 of record CM057451.1, on the reverse strand, counting down.
ACAGCTAGGTACTGTAGGAGAAAACGGGGATAATTCCAGTCTCCTTGAAAGTTAATGACATCCTTGGTCTTGTGAGCTCGAAACAGGTCCAGAATTAAAAGTGCTCTCTGTTCCTCTAGCAAGTCATTTTTTAATTTTTTTTTTTTTACCTAATAAAAACGTAGGGCTTTAGCACACCATCAACATAAAAATCATTGTTTCTTCATTTGCCCACTGGTTTGTGCTTTGTGTTTCTTGCCACTCAGATGGGAAACTGCAGCCAAGAAGTTTTTCCCTGATAAATGAGCAGGGGTTGGGGGAGAATCATGTCGCTAGCTAGGGTGCAACCCAAGACAAGGGAGACTTGCTCATTTATCTCCATCCCCATGACTAACTTGTTTAGAACCCATCTCAGCCACTGTCCACTGGGAGCATGGAATAAAACTCGCACCGATCTCGTCTCATCAATATTAATAACCAGCTCAGCAGGGATCAGCTCATTTGCTACTGCATTTTTTTTATTCTCTCCAGAAATCCACATTTTAGCTTGTTAAAGTCACTTAGGGTCCTTCTGTCTTGCCTTAGTACTGTTCCTGCGACAGTACCCCTTATGATTCAAAAAAGTTCAAGGCCACTGCTTCCTAGGTAACCACAACACTCGACCAGCTGCCAAGGGTTACTGCACTTCACTATTCCCCTTCCAATGGTAACAACTCTGGTGTTAACAACTGTCCCATTCAGAATGCAGGCTCCTGATAACTTAACTCTGCCTCAACATCTGCAAACAGCAAGGTTGGCCTACCAAGGGGCTTAGTGAGGAGTTCAGGTTCTAGGCTGGGAAACACAGAAGGTTGTCGGGTAGGTAAGGACCTACTGGCCCACCTAGTCTGCCCTAATTTCCCTACCTACAGTGCCATCGCAGATGCTACTCGGTCTAAGGGTTTACACCCCCTCCCCCGCCTTACTTCTAATATCCCCTTGTGTCTATCTGGTGCATTCTTGAATCCTGTAACCATTTTAGCCCAGACAACCACCTCTGCAGGAAGGTGGTTTAATTTGTCTACAACATTCTCCATGAAGAAGTACTTCCTCACATTTCCACTGAGCCCCCCCCCTTCATACTGTGACCCCCTTGTTCTCGAGTATTTTTTTTCTTTGGAAAATGCTACCTTCCTGTACCTTGTTTATACCTGTGAGGTACTTGAATGTTACTATCATATCCTCCTCTAGGCAGTACATATTTAATTTCTTAAGCCTTTTAATGCAGGCCCTGCACCATTTTTCCTGCCCTCCTTTGGACTGCCTCCACCCTTTCTATGTCCTTTCAGAGATGAGGCCCCTAAAAAGCGATCTATACATGGGTATTATTACCTCCCTCTTTCTGCTGAAAATACTGCTGCCTATCCATCCTAGCATCCCATTAGTTTTCCCCACTGCCTTGGCACACTGTTTAGCTGCATTCAGGTCAAAAAGATTATCCCCAGGTCCCTTTCCTGTTTTGTGACTGCTAATACCTCTCCTCCCAGCTGGTATGTTGCCCCTGGGTTTCTGAGTCCCAAGTGCATGATTTTGCACTTTTTTTGTGTTCAGATATTGCCTTGCCAACTCTCTACCCATTTTACTACCTTAGGACCTACTCCTAGGCCATCCAGCTTGCTAACCAGTCTTCTATGCAGAGCGGTGTCAAAGGCCTTGCTAAAATGCAGGTAGGCCACATCTACCGCTACTCCCCGATTCACTTCCTTGGTCACACTAATCAATTTGATCAGGTTTGTCTGGCAAAACCTCTCCCTGTGAAACCATGTTGCCTCAGATCCTGTGGACCACTGTAAACATGGTATTCCACAATCTTTTCCTTCAGTAGTAATTCCATTACTTTGGCACTACCAAAGTCATGCTGACAGGCCTGTAATTTCCTGCCTCCCCCTATTATCACGTTTGTGGAGTGGGACCACATCTACTCTCCCCATACCTCCAGTTTCCAGTGGCAGGTTGAACAGGGCCATCAAAGAAGCAGCCAGCTCCTCCTTGAGTTTCCTCAGTAATGTGGGGTGCACCCCTCTGGCCCAGTGCCTTGTCTACCTTTAAGTGTGTTAGTTCCTCAAGGACTTTTTTCTCTGTAAAAGGACTAGTGTCCGCCTCCCATCCCTCAATGCCCTTGACCTTTATCATTGGTCCGTTACCTATCCCTTCCTCTGTAAGTACTGAACAGAAGTACTTGTTCAATATCTCCACTGTTAGGTGATCCTCTTCCACATAAACCCCTCCTTCCCTTTTTAGCCTTACTATCCCTCCCCTTGGTCTCTTTTCGCTTATCTAAAACATGTTTTATCCCCTTTTTAATTGATCTGGCAATATTCTGCTCTGCTTGGGCTTTTGCGCTCCTAACTGCCTGGTAGAGGGCTGAAACAACCTTAAGCTTGGCTAGGTAGTCAGTCCTAAAATTTCGAATAGTGATCTTACTCATTTTATTGTCATACTTGTCAGTAAACAATACATCACATGCATTCATTACAACATTCTCAGCAGCGTACTTTCCAGCCTCAAAACATTCAGGTGTATAAATTTATTTAAAATTTGTTAACCAGGAAAGGCACCACTAGTAGAAGCTCATTTCCAGGTGTGACCTAGGGGCAGGGGTGCAAACAAAGGATAACAAGCAAGTTTCATACTAAACGTACAAAAGCAGTTTGCAGAAATGACATATCACTGAACAGTACGTATTTACAATTATATACAAAAAAATACAGCTTGTACAAATATAAATGTACACAATAATGGGTTACATGGATAAACCAGCAGGTATACAGTAGGAGATCAGCAATACCGGGTAAAGACAAAAGGGAGCCTGCTGACAAAGAGAGAGAGTGGAGCAAGTTGGCACAGAGATGGAGTAAAGGAGAAGCAAGCCAGGGGCAGAGGAAGAAAAGGTATTAGGAGGGACAGGTGCAGGATGTGGAGGGGGAGGGTCTGAGCAGGCTAAGGAGGAGGGAAAGGAGGGAGCAAGGTGCGTTTGTGGGGGAGAGCTGTTCAGGGGGGAAGGAAGCCTATAGGAGAAGGCCAGTTTGCCAGCCAAGGTGCAGACACGTGGGAGGGCGAAGGAAAGGGCGCAGACTGACCGTGAGTTGTACTGGGAGGGAGTGGCAGGTTTGAGGAGGGAGGCACAGTATGTAGGGAGAGTCGAGAACCAGTACTTTGATATGAAGGTGGCATAGTGGGAGAAGCATCTCTGGGAGAGGGACTGGAGGGCCAAGGATGAGTAAAGGTCACAGTGGTGGGTCAGACGAGGGGAGTTCAAGGCGAATCTACAAAAGGCATGGCAGAGCACAGAGAGTTTAGGGGGGGTTGCAGGGGCAGCAATGAAAACAACATCAGCGTAATCGAAGGCAGAGAATTTAACCAGCAGGTCAGGTCCAACAGGGAGGAGGAGAAGGCTGGACTTATGTCAGAAGAGTAGTCCTAGTTTGGGTCGTAGTTTTGAGTGGAGAGTACTAAAGTGGGAGAAGAAGTCGACTGAGGGATCAAGCCAGACTCCAAGGTACTTGTAGGTGAGGACATTTTTGAGTGGAGTAGACACCCCAGAGAGGAAGGAGGGTAGGGCATGAAGCTTAGCCAGTTTATGCTTGGTTCTAAATGTCATTGCAACAGTTTTCTTAACATTCAGTTTTAGGCAGTTAGCATTAAACCAGGACATAACAGTTGAAAAATCATTTTGCAGGGGTGTTTGGATGGCAGAAACGGAAGGGCCAGAGAGGAAGAGGATGGTGTCATCCGCATACATGTGGATCTTGGTGTGGGAGCAAGCAGAGGGAAGGTCATTAATGAACAAAGAAAAAGAACAGGCCCAAGGATCGAAGCGTGAGATACGCTGGCCAGGATTTTGGGGAGGATAGAGCATTACTGATTTTACAGATTGAGAGCGCCCGTCAGATAGAATTGCAACCAGGACACAGAAGATGGAGAGAGGCCCAGGGCACTATGTTTGCAGAGGAGGAGAGGGTGAGATACGGAGTTCAAGGCCTTCACAAGAGCAATGAAAATAGCTGAGGTAATCATACCTTGATCCATGGCAGAGTAGATAGCATCTGCAAAGCGTAGAAGGGAGGTAAAGGAGAGAGTGATGCTTCCTGAATTCTGATTGGACGGGATAAAGTGTTAGAGGCCAGAAAGAAATCATTTAGGCTAGACAGGACTACAGTAAGGACTCTTGTACCTTGGCAAGTGAAGGGAGCAGTGAAATAGGGTGGTAGTTACCAGGGACAGTGGCATCACCCCCTTTGAAGAGAGGGAGGACCATGGCAAACTTCCAAGCTAAGGGAACAGTAGCAGAGGCGATAGGTTGAGAATAAAGGTGAACAGGGTGACAATGGAGGGAGCAGAGTGTGTAAGGAGCTTAGGGTACAAGCCATCAGGGCTGGACTTGGCAGGGTTAAGGGAGACAAGAGCTTTAAGGATCTCAGAGGGGGATAACTGAGGCAACTGGAAAGCAGGGGACTGCGGGGAGATGGGGCGCAGGGTGAGACGGGGGGATCATGCGGAACAGCTGAGGTAGTGAAGAACTTATTTAGAAGGTTTGCAATGAGGGTGGGGTCAGTGACAAGTGAATCTGCCTCACAGAGGGTGGGAGGGGAGGATGCATGAGAGGGATGGAGGAGTGATTGGATATCGTGCCAGGAGGAGGACAGAGTGCTGCTGGAGGCTTGCAGGGAAGATTTGAAAACTTCCACTTTGGCCTGTCGAATGCACTTGGTGCAGCTGTTACGGAGGGTATGGTAGGTCTGAAAGTATGCAGGGTCGCGTGAGGTTTTAAAACAAGACCACGAGAGGTCATGGGATTTACACATGGTCATGATTTCAGGTGTGATCCAGGGAAGATGAGAGTGTTTTACTCTGAATATTTTTAAAGGGGCATGGGTATCCCAAACTTTTAGAAAGATGGAAGTGAAATGTACAGTACGAATGCAGCATCGACAGAGAGGGAGGAGAAAACAGGTGACCAGTCGGCTGTTGCCAGGTCTTAGAGCAGTTTGCCAAGATTGAGGAATCTGACGGGGTCAGTACTGGATATATTTCAGAAGGTTTGGGGAAGGGGAAGAGTATGATCTTCCTGATACGGCAGGTGGAGCAGTGGTCACAGAACATCAGGTAATATGCCAGCAGAGCAGATGCAGTGGGGGTGAGTAGAAAGCACCCATTCAAGCAGGGAATGTGACTAGGCACAAGGATTAGGATGTGTGGGTTCTTTTATTAGCTGGGACAAGTTTAAGGCCTCTAACTGTTGACAAATATCGAGTGAGAAGGGTGATAGTCTAGATTAAAATCTCCAGGGAGGAAGAGTTCACCCGAAGAGGCAAGGAAGGAGACTGCGGCAACACAAGAGACAAGAGAGGATGGTGGAAGTTTCAGAGAGGCATAGAGGACTCCCACAAAAATGGGCACAGATGAAGGAATGGAGAGAGATGCTAGTAGGAGTTCATGAGAATGTGGGATTGCTTCCCAATGAGAAATGGTACAGGATAGGGAGTTGCAGAAGTAAATAGCTACATCGCCCCTACCATGGTCCTGCCAGAGGAGGTTAAATTTAGAAAGGGCCAGCAGAGTATCTGGAATGCGGGATGATAACCATATTTCTGAGATACATAGTATGTCAGGGGAGTGCAGAGTGACCCAAACGTTTAAGTCATCTAGCTTAGGAAGAAGGATGCAAATATTAATGTGGAATATTTTCAGACCTCTAGGGTATGCCAGGGGGATGAGATTGGGGAGATCAGAATTGGGTTTAACGTCACCAGCGAGAAGTAGGAGAGGCACCAGAAAGTGAAGGCGAGGGGCGTGATGTTTATGCTTAAGACGACAGCCTTGGGACAGGGAACACGATGTGGGTACCGGGGAAGGGGGGGGCATAAACGGTGAATGGCTTCGAAATGTATGAGGGAGCCATTTAGAAGCCATGGGTGAAACAGAAAAGTGTGACAGGAGGAGCCCGAGAGATGGAGAGAAAGAGGGGAGTCAGCTGAAAGGGGAATAATAATGCAGAGAGGGCAGAAAGCAGTAGGGGATATTGGAGTGGTGTGTGGAAGTCACAGGGGGTGCAGTAGGGAGCACGAGAAGGAGAGTTAGGATAGAAAAGGGGAGGCCACAGAGGAAGGCCACGGAGTTGTTACAGTGACAGAGGTACAACAGAGACTACACTCGTTAGGGACTTGAAATGTGCCAGTGAAGGAGAGCTGTACAGACAAGGCCAGAACTACTACAGAAACAGCACTTCACCTTTAAGATTGAAATGCGAGCTAGTCAGAGAAGATGGTTTAATATTCAGCTGGGGGAGTGCTGCCATTGCAGCAAAGAGCAACCAAGTCCCCCTAGTGGTGAAGAAATAGAAGGAGCCAATGGAACATCGGGCAGATAGTATTTCGATACCATTGGTTCACCCTCTGAATAAAGCAAAATGCTCAGATAGGGTGGCCGGGTGGAGGGACGTCACGTAGCAATGTCAGAGATCAGCATACATGGGCTAGGGCTGCTAGAAACCTGAGGGGACACAAAACACAGGTAAGCTAAAGTAATAATTCTGCCATAAAAACTGTTATTTTACCAGAAAAGGCAAGCGGCAGAAAGGATTTTAAGCAGGTGGCAGGAAAGATTTAAAATACCAAGAAGTTGCTTAGTGCCCAAGTTCAGTGCAGTGCCGGCTGGCAGCTGCCATCTAAGTCAGCCGAAATTAAATTAATTTAAAAGCCAATGGCGACCAAGAATTAAATTAATTGGCAATAGAGCCCGTAGCAGAAACTTGAGTACATTTTTACTTCTGAGGAGGCTTAAACCTAAGAAACTGAAGAATCCTAGCAGCAGCTTAAAATGGTGCCAACATTTGAATTTCAGAAGCAGAGCACCCCCAACCACAGGTCCATACCTTGGTGAGGAGGGGTCCAGGCGAGGCATGGAGCAGCTCCGTTTGGGAGGACAGTCCAGAGGGAGTTAGGGCAGCTTGCTTGGTGATGAGGGGTCCGAGCAGGCTGTGGAGCAGCTCCGTTTTGGCAGACTGCCCGGAGGGAGTTAGGGCAGCTTGCTTAGTGATGAGAGGTCCAGGCGGGGCATGGAGCAGCTCCGTTTGGGCAGATTGCTGTTATTTTGCAGGGGGAAACTGGCATCTCAGTTCCCTGACAACATTTTCAGCTACCCTTAAAGGCACAGCTGTTGTCATTGACAGCTTGTCGGCTGCCATTTCTACCAGTGAAGGAAAATAAACTTTTGTGCCTTAGCACGGTCAAGTCACTTAAGAGACACAGCAACAACGATACACAGCAATACTGCACAGAGGAATAGCTCATCTGAAGCAGAGATCCAAAAAGGGATCTGTAGCCTGCTAGTTGGGAAATTACAGTGATCGGCTGATTAAGGTTCATTACAGGCAATTACACTATCTATGTAAGTTACCAGCTCTACCACATTACCCATCACTACTGTAAAAGGGCAGCAAAATTTTCAAGACCTATATTTTATCAGGAATTATCCGACAGACCCATCGTACGAAAATGTTGATCACAATCCATTTTAAGACTTGGGAGCGCAAACTATACTATACAGATTATTTTCCTATTCTAGAGCACTTTCAGGGCCGAATCAAGGGATTCCTCCCACAGGCAACTGCAGACGGCTAGCAGTCCACAGGAGAACACCTGGCCAAGGTAGGGGATGGCAAACTACTATATTCTGGTACACTGAAACAGTCAGCTTCAGGGTAGGCAGAAACAGGTACTGTGTTAACATTTAGTGGCTACGGTGCAGCAAGCACCAAGGGAAGGTTGAAAAAGGGAATTAGGAGACACCCTGTCTAGGGTAGAGTAGCAACTAAGGTTCAGGCAAGGGGATCAAAAGTAGTAGACACTCGGAGAAAGTTAGGCTAGGTAGGCAGGATAAAAAAAGGGGGGGGGGGGACTGAGGGACACCCTATCGAGGGTAGGGTGACAAGTAAATTTCACACAAGCAAAGTTGAACAGAGTGGGTAATTTGATACCTTTTACTGGACCAACTAGAGATTTCCAGAATATCAACTTTCAGGCTACAAAGAACCCTGCATCAGGTAAATGAGGGAACTTACCAAAAGAAACCGCCTTAAGTACATTGGGTAGAAATCAAAAATAATTTGTTTTTCCCCCTCACACGTGGGACAGAACAGTTCTGTTGATAAGGAAAAAAATAATTTAAGTACAGAGACAAAAAACAGCCTTTTAAATCCTAGCTAAATATAAATCAAATCCTTTCCATGTACAGGATGTGAAAGCAGCAGACTTATAAACTGTTAAATACTTATATGCATGGAGAGGATCCGATTTATACCCACTAGGATTTCCCCAATTTTTTGTTGTCTGCACATATGAAAAAATTACTTACCATAGTAATATTGTTTCTTCCAGGGGATCCCTTGGTATGCTTGACTAGTGCAGTTATGCCAGATGGGTTCAGCTGCCATGGAGGTGGAGTTATGTTGTTGATGCCAGAGAATTAGCCAATCAGATTGTAGTAAGACAGTGCTACCTGTAGGTGCTGCTGTACTCCAGCCAGATTCATTTCAAAGCCTGAGGTGCAAAATGCCCCAAACCCTAAACTTATCCTAGTAATACAGAAGAAAAAAGGGAAAAACAACAACAAGAACAAATACCAGAAAAAGCAGACTCGCCTCCAGGCGAACTATCTACATGAAGCCTCCCTGTGGAACATTACACAATTTATTGCTCTACAGAAGAAATTTGGCCTGAGACAAGGACTGCAGAACTATTCTCAGCCAGGGTATGTGACAGGAGGCTAGGTGGTAGGTCAAGCATACTGAGGGGATCCCCTGGAAGAAACAATATTACTGTGATAAGTATTTTTTTCTTTTCACCACAGCAATCCCTCAGTATGCTTGACTAGTGCAGACTATAAAGCAGTTTAGTTGGGAGGAGGGAACAGAACCTACTTTGGAAACAGGTTCTGCAGGACTGCTGTGCCAAATCTGGCATCTGATCTGGACTGTACATCCAAGCAGTAGTGCTTTGTGAAGTTTTGTGCAGTCTTCCAAGTAGCTGCTTTGCTGATGTCGAGCCCTTGACCCTATCACCGAGGCTGCAGTGCCTCTGGTGGAGTGGGCCCGGAGGCCTTGAGGTGGCTGCTTACCAGCCTTGTTGTAACAGAACTGAATGCAGAAGACTATCCCACGAGAGGTAGTTCTCTTGGAGGCTGGCCTGCCCTCATCCACCTCAATGTACGTGAGGACAGCAGAGTGTGAGAGGATCTGAGCTGCTTGGTGTGCTCCAGGTAGTAGGTCAGTACCCTCTCGACATCCAGATTGTGGAGCCTGCGCTAACCAGGAGTGGATTTGTCTGTGAAGAAGACAGGTATAGATTGATTCAGGTAAAATTAAGACACTACCTTGGGAAGGAATTTACTGTTGGTCCTGAGAACTACTTATCCCCATGGGAAGCAATGTAGTTAGTTATGTTCAGTGCAAAGAGTTTGCAGCTCTGAAATTCTTCTGGCTGAAATGACTGCCACTAGGAAAATGGTTTTCCAGGTGATATACATCAAGTCTGCTGTAGCCATAGGTTCGAATAGAGACTCCATCAGCTTGGCTATGCAGAGGTTTAAATCCCAGGAGGGAACAGGTTGGGGTTGATGGTGCAGCAGGCCTTTAAAGAATTTTTTAAAGATGAAGTGAGAAATTAAGGATTTCTACTTATCAAACATGCAGGCCGAAATGGCTGACAAGTGAAACTTCAGAGATGAGGCTAAGGACTGATGCTTATAGCTGAACCAAATAGTGCCGTATGGTGGACAGATTTGCCTGCAGAGGGTCAGTCTACCTGTCCTTACACCAGAAAGGAAATCTCTTACATTTGAAAGTGTAAGTCTTCTTGGTACTGGGTTTCTTGGCCAGTTGAAGGATTCTCAGAACTTGTTCCGAATACTGAGAGTCTGGGAATTCTAGCTCAAGTACCAAGCTTTGAGGCAAAGAGACTCTATGCTTGGGTATGGTATCCTTATCTGAGGCAGGGACAGGAGACTGTAAGTGGGGGGCAGATGAATGGGCCGTTTGACTGAGAGGGTGAGAAGCAAGGTGTACCATGGCTGTCTCGCCCAGTCCGGAGCCACCAGGATCATGCTTGCTGGTTGGCTTCCGAGTTTTAGAAGAACCCTGAGAACCAGGGGGAAATGGAGGGAAGACATATAGGAACCCCCCTGTCCATTCCATGGGCAAAGCCATTCACCAGCACTGAACACAGAGTCAGAGGCCTGCAACAGTACACAAGAATTTGGTAGTTGTCTGGAAGCGAAGAGATCTCTCGAGTGCCTCACCTCCTGAAGACTGCACCCCTTTGTTTAGGGTCTACTCGCGGTGGACCTGACTGATGCAGCTCAGGGAGTCTGCCAGCACACTGTCCTTGCCTAGCAGGTGAATGGCAGTGAGCTGCATGTCCAAGGAGTAGGCGAGAGACCGGATTTTCATGGCCTCTGTGGATCTTGTACCCCCCCCTTGCTGATGTAGAACACTGCAGTAGTGTTGTCTGTCCTGACTTGTACAGACTGACCCTTGAGCTGCGGAGCAAAGGCCTTCACAGCCAGGTACAGGGCTCGGAGTTTGAGAAGATTTATGTGACACCTGAACCCTCTGGGAGACCACACCCTGCTTATGGACTGGTCTGACAGGTGTGCACCCCAGCCCAGGAGGGAAGAATCTGTAGTGAGCACTCTTGAGGGTTCCCTCTGCTGGAAAGGAGTTCCTTCCCTGAAGTAGTCCTTGTCCTTCCATCAGTCCAGAGCTTGTAGGGTGTCCTTGTGACTGGAACCAGTTTTGATAGGGAGTCGTCCTTTTGAGATCAATGGGCTCTGAGATGGTACAGTGTGTCCCTCATCTGGAACCTGGCACTACAGCTGTAGTACATGCCATATAGCCTAGAAGTCTGAAGAAATGCATGGCTGGTCTTGGTTGGCCCAAGACAAACTAGTGTGCCGGGGGTCTGGAGGTTTTTCACCCATCCAGAAGGACCAGGCTTTGCCCTGTGTGTCCCGCTCCGCTCCAATAAACTTGAGTTGAACTGGCTCGAAATGGGACTCCTCTGTAATAGTCAAGAAACCCAGGGACTCCGGGGTGCGCTATGTGAGGTTGAGTCTCATTTTCTGGGGAGACTCACCATCAGCCAGTCATCCTGGTAGGGGAAGACAGAAACCTCCTGTTCTCTGAGATGGCCTGCAACCACTGCCAGACACTTCGTGCAAATCTGGGAGCTGAAGAAAGGCCGAAGGGCAAAGCTGCAAACTGGTAATGGCCAGAGTGCAGTCTGAATCAGAGATACTTTCCCTGTGAGGGCCTGACTGGAATGTGAAAATAGACATCTCTTAGGTCTAGGGAGGCTAGCCAGTCGCCCTGTTGTAATGAAGGGACCACCACGGACAGGGTGACCATTTTAAATTTGGGACTGGACAGGTACTTGTTTAGGTACCCGAGAGTCCCTCTTTTTCTTTTGGGTTACGAAGCTAATGGAATAGAGGCATTTTCCCCACTGGGAGAGGGGGACTCTTTCCACTGCATTTGCTGCCAGGAGATACAGTACTTTACCTCTAACTCTTGCAGAACTTTCTCTGTGGACTTAGGGGTTTTACACTCCTGAGGCCCTGCTCGGTGGGATTTTTTTTGAACTGCAGGGCAAGTTCTTGACCCACCACCTCCACGACCCACTTGCTCTGATGTGGTGCCAGTGGTGCAGATGGTGAATCAGTCTTCCTCCTGCTGGCAGAGGGGAGGTGAACTGGGCCTTCCAGTCAGGAATTTTGTTTTGGTTGAGTTTTCACTGAGTGTGTGGAGTCAGTACATTTCTGAATCCTTCTTCCTCTTCCCCTAAAGAATCCTCTTATCAGAGTAATCCAAGGGCATGGACATTGTCATAGAGTAGAAGACCCTGAGATAGTAACCCCTACCCTGGACTCTGTAGGAGGTAGAGAGTTTCTCTTTAGCTGCATTACTGTTATAGGTGGTTTTGTATTCCTCCAGCTTTTTCATGAATGTCTGTTTTGTCCCCAAAAAGAGAATCATTCTCACAGGGGGAAGTCCAAAGCTTTAGTTTGGGTGTCCTGGGAGAGACCGGTAGTCCTCAACCAAGCAAACCGGCGGAGGGAGATGGCTTGAGCTATAACTCTAGAAGACGTGTCACTGGCATCTACAGCAATATGAGACATATTTTGGGGCTTCTAAGGCAGCCTTAACTATACTGGACAACTCCTGAGCCACTCTATCTGGGACATGTTGGCTGATAGGCAGAACAGAGTTCCAGAAAACCCTTTGGTATTGAGTTGTGTGCACCATGTAAGTATAGAGGTCTGGAGAAGTTTGAAAGTAGCCCTATGAAGGGACTTGTGAACTGGGAAGAGTAGCTTTTTTAGGAGAAAGACCCAACATATCCAAAAAGTTTACCTCCTTAGTAAACTCTTGAATAGAAAGATCAAGAGTGTCCACCATGTGCTGAACAAAGGTAAATAAAGAAGGAAAATCCTCATGGCCATAGGAAAGCGCCAAATTCTTGGTCAAGAGTTTCATTAGCACCCTAATCTCCATCATCAAGCCCCATCCCCCAAATCAAAGTAAATGCCATGGCCAGGTGCAGCACCAGAAAAGGAGCCCACAACCCGAAAAGTTTGACATAGTTGCCAAGCTTTAGCCATTTCCTCAGCAGAGGGTATATCTTGCAACACTGAAATCTCCCTTTGCTTTTGAGCGGGAGGGACAGTGATATGTTTTTATTTCATTTTAGCAGGCCCTGAATCTGTAACCTGCTGTAAATATCTAAAATAGCATAAGCTAATACAGCTCCATGTATAGAATAGCACGGGTCAGGTTAGCGCTATCCCTGTAGAGGTACTGCTGTCAGGGAAGAGGAGGAGAAAGGGATGAAGCCTGTGCTGGGAGGGGTTCTGCCGAGCAGCTGCCATGGCACAGAGGACAGAGCCACAGGCAGGGAGGACGGTAGCATGTTGGTGGCCAGGGTTCGATTCCTGGGATGTCTGCATTTTTGTCTCCTCCCCCCTTTCCCGTGTTGAGTTTTCCCTTCCCATGGTGAAGAATCCCCCCCAGGCTTTACTGTGTCCCCGAATTGCACCCCCCCCCCCACCTGAGGTGCTTATTTTTAGTAAGGGGGCTCGGGGGTAGAAGTACCCTCTAACAGCGGGTGCTGACGGTGGTGCCCCCCTCAAAAACATACATTTGTGTGGTTTGCTTTGTCATGGTAGCGGCCAGTTGTGTTCGTAAACCGCTACCACTGGCACTATTGTCGCAGTCCTGTTTTCGGCGAGTACTGTTATTGCCAGCGCCGTTCTACCTTTGCTGTTTTAGACCGCGCTGTTCTCGTTTTCACAAGTCCTTATTCTAGTGCCACAGGAGTCATCTTGATGGCTTGTGCCCGCACCAAGCCTAGGCAGAGAATAAATAAAAGCTCATCCTGGGCCAAGTTTTGATTAAACTGAAGCCCCTAGAGGGCTCAGACCCACTCACTACAGGTGGGAAATATTATGCAACTATACTTCTCCTGTTTTTCAAACAGCACCCTTGACTTTTTTTTCTCTGACACAGCCTGTGCCATCAAATAAGGACTGACGTTGTGGAAGAAGGTTTGTGACAGTCTGGAGAACGTACAGCATTGAATGTCAGCTCTGGCTGATATGAGAGTATAAACTGTGGTACTTGTGGCTGACTCACTTTACACGCTGAATCCGTCTGGATTCATGAAATTTTCTCTCTCCTTTGGATAATCTTGATGTTAATTTAATTTAAAAACATACAATTTGACGGCAGATAAGCACCGCTTGGCCCACCTAGACTTCCCATTTCCCTACCTAACGGACAAGTGGCAGATCCTAGTTAACCAATAGCCTACTTCCACCTACTCCCCACTAGAATTGCCTTATGTCTGTCCCATGCATTCTTGAATTCTACCACTGTTTTTGACTCTACGACCTCCTCAGAAGGCTGTTCCATGTATCCACTACCCTCTCTGCGAAGAAATACTTTCTCACATTACCTCTGAGCCATCCCCCCTCTATCTTCAAATTGTGCCCCCTTGTTTTGGCACATCTCTTTTTCTGAAAGATGCTACCCTCTTGGACTTTGTTGATTTCCTTGAGGTATTTGAAAGTTTCTATCACGTCCCCCCTCTCCCGCCTTTCCTCAAGGCTATACATCTTTAGTATTTCTTCATGTCTTCTGATGCAGACCCTGCATCATTTTGGTTGCCCTCCTCTGGACAGCCTCTACCCTATGTCTTTGCAGAGATGGGGTCTCCAGAACTGTACACAGTACTCCAGATGTGGTCTTACCAACTGTCTGTACAGAGGGCCAACAACCTCCTGTTTTCTACTGGTGATGCCTCTCCCTATACATCCCAGTATCCCCCCAGCTCTCCTTACTGCCTTCTCACATTGCTGGCCCACCTTTAGGTCGTCTGATATGACTACCCCCAGGTCCCTTTCCATTTTTGTTGTTGTCAGTATCTCACCCCCGCATTGTGTACTCTTCCCCTGGGTTTTAGTTTCCCAGGTGCATTACTTTGCTCTTCTTTGCATTGACTCTAAGCTGCCATACATTTGACCATTCCTCCAACTTTGCCAAGTCCCTTTTCATCCTTTCCACCCCACCTTGTGTAACAACCCTGTTGCAGATCTTTGTGTCATCCACAAAGAGACATACTTTCCCTTCCAGTCCCTCTGCAATGTCACTTATAAAGAAATTAAAAAGGACCGGCCCCAGTACTGAACCCTGCAGTACCCCACTAGTAACCCTCCTTTCTTCACTGTGGACTCCATTTACTATTACCCGCTGTGTCCTGTTGTCCAACCAGTGTTTTTCCCAGGCTACCACCCTGGGACCCACTCCCAGGCTGGATAATTTGTTTATTAATATTTTGTGCGAGACTGAGTCAAATGCCTTGCTAAAGTCTAGGTAGACCATGTCCACAGGCCCTCCCTGGTCTACTGCTTTGGTCACCCTGTCAAAGAAATCAATTAGATTTGTCTGACATGACCTTCCCACTGTGAATCCATGCTGCCTTGGGTCTTGTGCCAGCGTGGCTCCGTTAGCAGCACATCCCCCTCTGGACCAGAAGGTCGTGGGTTCTCATCCCACACCGGGATTGGACTTGCACCTAAAAATCACTGGCATCCGAGTGCAGTACTGGGGGGTGCTGTACTGCTGGGGTGTGCCGTCCTTCGGATGAGACGTTAAACCGAGGTCCCTCCACCCCAGCTTCTTGCCTGTTTGCTAGTGCTTTTCTGAGGCACTCTCACATTTTGACAAAATCAGCCCTCCTGAAGTCCAGTACCTTCACTTTTGTGTGACTTGACTCTACAGCTAAGTTTATCGTGAACCACACTGTCTGGTGGTCGCTTGTTCCCAGATTGCTACCTACTTCAAGATCATAGATCCTCTTTCCGTCCCCATTTGAGAGTACCAGGTCTAAGATTGTTCTCTCCCGAGTGGGTTCCAAAACTAGCTGTCTGAGGCATGCCCCCGTAGGGCATAGAGAATGGCCCTGCTCTTGGATATGGCTGCAGCAAAGGTGCTCCAGTCAACATCTGGCATATTCAGGTCCCCCATCAGCAATATCTCCCCTTCGACCTGGTACTCTCAAACGGGGACGGAGAGAGGATCTCAGACCTAGAAATGGGTAGCCATCTGAGAACACGTGCCCACCAAACAGTGTTGTTCACAATAAACTCAGCCACAGAGGCAAGCCATACAAAAGTGAGGGTACTGGACTTCAGGAAGGTTGACTTTGTCAAAATGGGAGAGTGCCTCAGAAAAGCACTAGCAAACAGGCAAGAAAGAGGGGTGGAGCAACAATGGGGAAACACCAAAACTGCCATCACAGAGGCAACAAGCCTTTGCGTGAAGCAAATAAATCAAAACGAAAGAAAAACACTATGGTTCTCAAAAGAGGTGGCAGGGAAGGTTAGGGAGAAAAAGAGAGCATTCAGGAAGAATAAGGAAACACAAAAGGAGCAAGACAGATAACTGTACCAGTTAAAGCAGAAGGAAGTGGGGAAGACAGTCAGAATAGCAAAGGCCCAAACCGAGGAAATGATAGCCAACTCGGTTAAGAAGGGGGATAAAACCTTTTATAGGTACATTAGGCAGTGAAGAAAGACAAAGGGAGGGATAGCGAGACTTAATAAAGAAGAAAGGAGGGAGGATGGGTGGGCAGAAAGGGACAGTGAAAAAGAAGGGATACTGAACGAATACTTCTGCTCAGTATTCACAAAAGAAGAGGAGGGGGAAGTACCTAATCTAATTAATAGAAGCACTCTGGATAAGGGGGTCAATACCAGTCCTTTCAGAGAAGAAAGGGTTCTGAAAGAACTCCTAAAACTGAAGGTAGACAAAGCAATGTGGCTGGACGGGATTCACCCCAGAAAGAACTAAGGGGAGAACTAGTGACACCACCGACAACCCTTTTTAATAAATCATGGGAGGGCGGTGTGGTACCAGAGGACTGGAGGAGGGAGGATGCGATTCCCCTTCACAAATTAGGGAGTAAGACAGAGGCAGGAAACTACAGACCTGTCAGTTTGACCTCAGTGGTAAGGAAAAAGATGGAATCACTTCTGAAGGAAAGAACTGTTGAGTACCTAGAGGTCAGTGGGGCACAGGACCCGAGGCAGCATGGATTCTCAGAGGGAAGGTCATATCAAACGAATCTAATCAATTTCTTTGACTGGGTGACCAAAGTAGTAGTCCAGGGAGGGGCTGTGGACATGGCCTACCTAGACTTTAGCAAGGCATTTGACAGTCCCACACAAAAGACTAACAAATTAGCCAGCCTGTGAGGGAGTCCCATGGTGGTAGCCTGGATAAAACATTGGCTGGACACAGAGGGTAATAGTAAACAGAGTCCGCTCCGAGGAAAGGGTGGGTTACTAGTGGGGTACTGCAGGTTTCAGTACTGGGTCCGGTCCTTTTAATGTCTTTGTAAGTGACACTGCAGAGAGACTGGAAGGAAAAGTATGCCTCTTTGCAGACGACACAAAGATCTGCAACAGGGTTGACACACAAGGGGGGGAGTGGAAAGGATGAGAAGGGACTTGGCAAGGTTGGAGGAATGGACAGAATTATGGCAGCTTAAATTCAATGCGAAGAAGTGCAAAGTAATGCATCTGGGAAACAAAAACTCAGGGGAAGGGTACATAATTGGGGGTTAAATAAAAATGGAAAAGGACCTGGGGGTAGTCTATCAGATGACCTAAAGGTTAGCAAGCAATGTGGGAAGGCAGTAGGGATGGCTGGAGGGATACTGGGATGTATAGGGAGAGGCATCACCAGTAGAAAACAGGAAGTTGTTATCCCTCTGTGCAGACAGTTGGCGAGACCCCATCTGAAGCACTGCATGCAGTTCTGGAGACCCCATCTCCACAAAGGCATAGACAGGATGGAGGCAGTCCCAGAAGAGGGCAACTAAAATGATGCAGGGTCTGCAACAGAAGCCATACGAAGAGAGACTAAAGAAACTGAATATGTATACCCTTGAGGAAAGGAGGGAGAGGGGAAACATGATAGAAACTTTTAAGTACAGTACATCAAGGGAATCAACAAAGTTCAAGAGGGTAGCATCTTTCAGAAAAAGAGATGTGCAAGAACAAGGGGACACAATTTGAAGATAGAGGGGGAACGGCACAGGGGCAATGTGAGGGAAGTATTTTTTCACAAAGAGGGTGGTGGACGCATGAAAAAGCCTTCCTGAGGAGGTCGTGGGGTCAAAAACAGTGGGATAATTCAAGAATGCGTGGGACAGACATAAGGCAATTCTTGTGGGAGGTAGGAAAAAATAGGCTGTTAGTTAACTAGGATCTGCAGCTTACCCAACAGGTAGGGAAATGGGCAGACTAGGTAGGCCAAGCGGTCTTTATCTGCCGTCAAAGTCTATGTTTCACCACCTCTGCTGGAAAGCTGTTCCAGGAATCCACCACTCTCTGTGAAGAAGTACTTCCTCACATCTCTCCTGATCTACCCCCCTCCATCTTCACAGCATGTCCTCTTATCCTTTTGCACTTTTTTTCTGAAAAATGCTTCCCTCCTGTACCTCATTTACCCCCTTGAGGTATTTAAAGGTCTCCATCATAACCCCCCTTTCCAGGATGTGCAAACTGAGGTCCTTTAGTCTCTCCCTGTACAGTATTTGGTGCAGACCCTGCCGCATTTTAGTTACCCTCCTCTAGACTGACTCCACTATGCCTATATCCTTCCAGAGATGTGGCCTTCACAACAGGGTGCAGTACTCCAGACAGAGTCTTAACAGCAATCATATACAAAGGCAATACCACCTCCCTCTTTCTCCTGGTGATCCCCCTCTCTATGCACCCCAGCATCCCACTAGCCCTCCCAATGGCTTTGTAGCATTCCTGGCTACCCTGAGGTCGTCAGATACAATTACTCCCAGGTGTCTTTTGTGCTCAGTGGTAGTCAATAACTCTCCACCCATTTTGTACTCTGTCCCTGGGTTTCTGTGCCCTAAGTGCATTATTCTGCACTCTTTCACATCGAAGCACACCTGCCATACACTTGACCACTCTAGTTCTCAAGTATCTCCTCATCCTTCACACACAGACAAAGAATGTCCACCTTATTGAGATTCTGGTGTCATGCGCAAAGAGGCAGGCCCTCCCTTCCAGCTCCTCTGCAATGTCACTTATAAAGACATTAAAGAGGGCTGGTCCCAGCACTGATCCCCCAAAGCACCCCACTAGTCATCCTCCCTTCCTCAGAGTGAACTCCATTTACCACCACCCCGTTGCCTATCCCTTAACCAATTTCCTATCCAGTTTACCACCTTTGGCCTACTCCTAAGCTACCTAGCTTGCTTACTAGTCTCCTATGTGGAAGAATGTTGGAAGTTTTACCGAAATCTAGGTAGACAACATCCACTGCTCCACCCTGATCTCATTCATTTGTCGCTCAGTCAAAGCAATCTATTAGATTTATTTGACATGACCTCTCCACTGTGAATCCATGCCAACTCGGGTTTTTATAACCCGCTGGATTCAAGATGTTCCACAATCCCTTCCTTCAGCAGTAATTCCATTAACTTTCCCACCATTGATGTCAGGCTGACTGGCCTACAATCGCCTCGCCAACCTCCTCCCTGCTACAGTGGGATTACATTCACTTCTTCCAGAACCACTTATGTTTCAAGTGAGCTGTTAAACAGGGCTGTCAAAGGTTCAGCCAGTACCTCCCCGAGTTCCCTCATAACTCCTTCAATGAACCCCTTCTGGCCCCACTGCTTTGTCCACCTTCAAAATGAACTTGTCACTTCAGGACCGTCTCCTCTGAAAATGGACTAGTGTCCACCTCCCTCCCAAGCTCTGTTACTCATTTGTGGCCTCTCCCCTACTCCTTCCTCTGTGAACACCTGAAAATATTTGTTCAGGATGTGTCCCTTTTCCTGGTCCCCCTCTGCACAGCCCCTCCTTCCTTTTTTAACATTACAATTGCAGCCCCAGTCTTCGTCTTTTCACTTACATACTTTGTCTCTTTTCATTACTGCCTTGGCCACTCTCTCCTCAGTTTGCACCTTTGCGCTCCCTACTGCTTTCCCTGCCTCCGTTTCCCCTGATACAGCTCCCTATCCTACTCCTCCTGCAACTCCCTATATCTTCTGAATGCTACCCTTTTAGCATTTACATTTTCAGCCACCTCATTTAAAAACCACAGTGGTCCCTTTTCCCCTCTTGCTTTTGCTCACCTACTTAACTGAGGATTTTTGCCTTTACTATGCTCCCATTTGTGTCACCCACTGTTCCTCCACCCCACCCAGACCATCCCCCATGCCAGCTCATCCCTGAGGCATTCACCCATCTTTATAAAATTTGCCCTCCTGAAGTCCAGGACCCTTGACTTTGTGTGGTTCAGCTCCGAGCCACCCTTACATTGAAGCACACCATACGGTTATCACTGGTCCCCAGGTGGCTTCCCACCCTGGCATCTGTAACACTGCCCCTGTTAGTACCAGGTCCAGTACTCCACCATCACGAGTGGGTTCACTTACCAGCTGCCAGAGGACTGCCCAGGATGTCCGGCTTCTAGCTGAAGCCACTGCTGGGAGGCTTCAATCTATATCCGGCAGGTTGAAGTCCCCCCACCAGGAGCACCTCTCCCTTTTCTGCCATCTTGCCAATGGCATCCATCAATTCCTCCCCGTGCTGGAGGTCTGTAGAACACTCCAGTGCGAACAATGGCTCCATTCCCCTTCTCCAGGGTGACTCACAGCACATCTGCCTCCCCCTGTATCTCTATCACTCTTATGCTTTCCCTTACATAAAACACCACACCCCCTTTCTTTCCCACATAGTCCATCCTGAACAGAGTACAGCCTGGTATGCCCATGTCCCAATCATGGTTTTTAGTGCAGCATGACTTGCTGATGGCCACAATATCCAGGTTGGCCTCTGCCCTGATGGTCTCTAGGTCTGGAAATCTTATGTCCTAGACTTCTAGCATTCACACACCTGGCATTCCAGATTTTGTTTCCACTCTGCTTGCTGCCCCCTCTTCTTCCAAAATCTCTTTTTAATGCTCCCCTTCTCTTCCCCTCTGTCTCTACCACGCTGCTTCCTTTATTAATTTGCACTGGGGTGGGTGGGGGATTCCTCTCCCACTGGGTTTCACCACACTCTACTTCAGCCTGTGGGGGTGCAGGGTGAACAGCTTCTGCCTCCAGGGTAAACTTGCAGGGATCCCTCCCATTCCCCAATCATAGACCGCTACTACAGTGAAAGCCACTGAGCAAGCTACCTGCCTGTAACCACTCCCCAGCTCCCTGAACTCCCCCTGCACTATCACAACGCCATCCCTACCCAAGTGATTAGTCACCAGGTGGACAATGACATCCAGCTGTTCTTCCCATTCTGCTGCCCCAGCAATCTTCAGAATCTGCTTCCCATCCCTCCAGGACATGGCACTACATAGGCACCTAACCAGCCTCTCCCCACATTTCCTAGTCCCAAAACTATGCACCCCACAATCGAGTCCTACCGCCAGTAGTTGCTTCTTCCTCTGGTGTCCTCTACCACTCTCCTTGGGGTTTCCACAATAGAAGGCCCCCACATCCTCCCCAGTAATTACTGCGGGTGCCTCCTCCCAGCAGTTCCGCCCCTTCAGAGTGGCACAGGAATTACAGTGGTATCAGTTCAGGAATATGCCTCTGTCCCACCACTGCCAACCTTCCTGAGTATACCATAGTCCAGCCATCCCTCATCCCTGGCATCCTCTGAGGTAATAGATTTGGTGGCCCATGGGTGGGGGAAGAGGTCCCCCAAACCCTAGCCAACACAGCCTGGAGTCTAGCGACCTCAACCCAGAGAGAGATGTGTGCAGATGGGGCATCACCACAGTCTCCAGAAGGTCTCTGAAAACTGCCATCCCAAAGCCATTACACACCGCACCACTCCCAGTGTTCTCAACTTCTATTCTCCCTATATTACCTGGAAATACTTTTGTACCCTTACCAAATAGGTTGTTTCGTCCCCCCGTATTCCCCAGTGCCTTGTTTAAATCTTTATACTCAGAGTGTTGCTCCTATTCCCAGTTTTAGCCTACCTTTCACCTCCCTCACTTTCCAGCAACTGACTGTTACATAGCAGTGAACAGGTGCCCTACCTCAAGTCGACCAGCAGAGTTCCCTGCTTCCTTCTGCTGACACCTAATACTCCAAAGACACCGGTCACCTGTTCCACTCACTCACTCGGATATGAACATGCTTAAGCACGTTAGACTGGAAGTGCTTTATATCCCCCCTCATATTATGACTTTAAATACAAGTTCCAAAGTTCCCCAAAGACTGCCTATAAATTTATTTTTTCTCCCCACTTACCCTTCTACTTTCAGTGGATGTATGTAAAGACAGATGGCCAGTGCTCAGTGCAGATGACAATCAGCTGTTCAGACAGTTATGAGTCAAGCTGATCTGCGGATCCATTTCACCTGTTCTAAATGAAACCGTGTATTTTAATTTTTCATAAACTAAAGCCAGTATATGGTAATCTTGCCACAACTAATCATCTGATAATTTGCACGATTCTATCTACTGCACAAGTTTCACTGCCGTACTGCAGCCCAGACTCAAATGGACCTGACATTTTTTTGTTTACTTTCTCCATTCATGGGAAATAGTAACAACTTTAAAATTGTATAACTTTAACCCATCTTTGTATTGTATTTTCTGTTTATGCACCTCCCCATGGCAGCCCTGTCCAGCCACTCCTTCGGAGAACTAAGGTCCCTTATGCCCTTCCAACCCCTACCACCATCTACCAGCCCCAATTGCAGCTTACCTTGGTAGCCCGACGTATAAGTATGTTGGGAGGTCCACCCCTTCTGGGGTGGGGTGCTTACTGGCTGCTTCGCATCCCAGGACTGTGTGGCGGCAGCAGCCGGCGCTCACCATCCAGTCGACGGGGAGCCCTCTTCTCGTTTCCTGCCACCACAGTTCTGAGCCTTGTATGAGCAGAAGCACCACTGGGTGGGGACGTGTTGAGGCAGCACGGCACCCAATCTGCCCGCAGGTACCAATGCTAGTCATCCGTGTCCGTCCCCGAAGGGAAGCATCCAATGGACGCTTGTAAATCCCCCTTCCCTGCCGGTCTCCACTCCTGGTACCCGCGCTCGGGGGCCCAAAGCCAGGTCCCCAGCACGCTGAGCAAACCCCTTCGCTTGACGCCACAGAGCCGGCCACACCGCAACCCATTTTATTGAATTATTCCATGAATGTGTCTGTCTGTGGTATGTACTAGTAGTGTGGTGCTACACTGGTGGGGGTGGTGAGGTTTTTTGAGGGAAGAGTGCGCCCCCAGCGTAGCTATACATGTTCTACACCTTTTTTTTTTTTTTTAAAACTGCAGGTTACTTATGGTGATCCAGTCACTATTAAATATGTATCAAATATGTTATGCACATGGATGCAATTATAGTGATGATCTTTTATAACTGGACACATATCTTAGTTCCACCACCTCTTAAAAAACTGAATTACATTTCCACTCCCTGTCATCTTTCTCCATTGACTGCTATAGGACAGTTGCACCATCTAGAAATCTAAATGAAAGTTCCCCCATTTAAACATTTCCAATCTAACCACTGTAAATTACTGCATCACACTACTAGTACAAACCACAACACAGTGATACACATTAATGGAATAATTCATGAAAATGAGTTAAAATAATATCATTTGAAATTGTTAGTATTTAGCATAAATAAAGAAAGGAAAAAAGAATAAAGACAAAAAAAAATACATATCGGGTCATTTTGAATCTGGGCTGCAGTATGGCAGGGAAGCTAGTACACCAGAAACAATCACGTGAGTTATCAATCAATCAAATCTTTATTCAGGCGAGCATCATTGAGCAAGGCTCATTTACAAGATGGACCTGATAAGGTCAAGGTTCGATAGTTGGTACACAATATATACATCAATGTACTAATATAGTTAATTGTGGTGGCGAGTGTACCATACACTGGCTTTAGTGTGCAAAAAATGAAATGAAAATGAATGCACAAACTTTCATGTAGAATAAGTGAAATGGACTGGCAGATCAGCTTGACTTGTAACTGTACAGATGAATCTCACATGTCCTGGGTACTTGCAGCACATCTACCGTATAAGGAGAAAAGCTTACACGAATCCAGACTGGTTTAGTGTAAAAAGTCAGTCAAAAAAAAATATCTCAGTTTATAATAGCAAATCAGCTAGAGCCAACAATCAGTGCTGTACATTCTCTGGACTACGATGAGTCTTTTCTCACGTCACTCCATATTCGATGTCACAAGCTGTCTCAGAGAAGAACTGTCAAAAGTACCATTTGAAAAACAGGAGAAGCGTAGTGGCATAAAGCAGAGTTAGACAAAAAAAAAAAAAACAAGACCACAGCAGACAGTCCAATTGCATAAAACAAGTCAGGATTTATTAATCAGCCAGCTAGAAAGCAGATTTCAATGCTTGGTGAAGAAGTGCTTGTGCAAACTTTAACTTTGGCCTTTCTCTATTCCCACCCTTATTAGAGGAGCCGTGCATTACAGAAATAGGGGTCCCGAGCTTAGGGGAAGCGGGAGGGAGGACAAAAGGGTGGATATGTGCCCATTCAGTGTACAAAGAATGAGGGAGGAATTAGGCAGGTTGAAGGTGGATAAGGCAATGGGGCCAGATGGGCTGCACCCACGGATGATCCGGAGATGGAGGACGAGTTAGCCGCCCCACTGACAAGGCCATTCAACTTGTCCCTTGATTCGGGGAATGTGCCGGCAGACTGGAAGAGGGTGCATGCTGTGTCACTGCACAATGGGGGTAGCAAGGAGATGACAGAGAACCATCACCCGGTCACCCTCACCTCAGTCTTTTGCATAGCTCTTGCTCAGGCTCGGGGTGCTTCAGCTCAGAGTGGAGGTCGCTGCGGCATCCTGTTTTACTGGCCGTGACCCTAACCACCCACATTATCCTACCTCACGCTTTTTCAATAGTTTCCCCCTAGATACCCTCTCTGCCCACATTTTTCTACCCAAAGTTTTTCCCTAACCTGTTTCTGCTGCATCTCTCGGGGTTAATCTGAACTTCCTTCTCTTAGTTGACCCAGCTTTAAAATGGCACTGGGTATGGTGCTGGCTTGTACTTCCATACTTGTAGTCCTGGGCACAGACCAATTGCTGCTCACTCTCAGGCAGGACACGGGGCAGCCCACAGACCCTCTGTACTCCCATGCCAACCTTTACCCTACCCTTACCATGCCTGGGCTTAAAAGGAAACTGCTATATGGTTATAGAATATCTCAGAGTCTACAAACAGAGACCGCCCCCACACCTCTGAAATTCTTGCTGACCATTAAGTTGTTACTCGCTAGGTATACTGAATCTAACCCCGGCCCTCCTTGTCCTAATGTTCCAAATGTGTCACCTTCTAAGGCTGTCTGGGCTAATACCAAAGGTCTGAAACTAGTCCACATGAATATTAACAGCCTCAGACCTGAAATGCATGAACTCGAGGCATGGGTAAATATGCACTCCCCTGACATAACTGCCATTTTCGAAACCTGGCTCAAGCCTACTATCCTAATGCATGAGGTTGAGCTCCAGGGGTTTAAGTCCTTTAAAATACAATAGGTGTGGTAGGACGGGTGGTGGAGTTATCTATATAAAAAAAAAAAAGAATCCCTAAACGCTTCCCTGGTGGCAACACCAGACCATGCTCAATCAGGTGGCGAGGCAGTGTTCATCAAAATACTGTTTGGCGGGACTAAGCCAATGCTAATAGGCTGCATCTACAACCCACCTAAGACTGCAAAAGATGCCCTAAAGAGCCTTCTGGCTCTAATCCCAGGGCTACCTCAGTGGGAGAAAATAATCCTTGGTGACTTTAACCTCCACTGGGGTCAGCACACCATTAGTGAGGTAAAATCCAGCTTGCTAGAGGTCAACTTGACCCAACTGATCCAAGGACCCACTAGGTTGAACATTAAGTCTGGAAACCACACCACATTAGACTGGATTCTCACTTCCAACCTCAGTAGTTTCAAACTGGCTGGGACGTTTGCGGACTCCACAAGAGACCATGCCCCTATATTCAACATCTGGAAAAACAACCATCCCAACCCTCCACCCAAAATTTTTTGGGCTCTGATTATTCCAATTTTTACACCAGCTCCTTTCTCGAAACCCTAGCAGTGGTGGATTGGACTCAAATCAAGCTAGCCCCCAATCTGGACTCAGCCCTCGATTTCTTCATCAACAACTTCCTCTCAGCCACCAACAAGCATGCCCCCCTAAAACAAAATCAGTCAAGGCAAAACACTCAAGGTGGCTGTCCAGAGACCTTAAAACACAAATGAGGTTAAGAGACAAAGCCTGGGAAAAATTAAAATCTACAAATCTAACTTAAGGATTGGGTGGAATATACAAAATTGAGAAACAACTGTAAAAAGGAACTAAAATCAACTAAAAGACAATACCTCAACCAGCCCAGTGGCACCAACGGTTGAGGCGCTGGACACCACACCAGCGACGCAGGTTCAGGAACGAGCCAGGGCCACCAGGGGTCAGCAGAGGAGAGAGAGAGGATCGAGTGTTTATAAGACAGCTCTCCTCTCTCGGGGGAGGGATCCAGGGTCAGCCCGGCACTGCAGCGGCCCCCGATGGAAGTCGGAGGCACTGCAATGCTCAGGGCTTGGGTAGTGGGCATCTGAGCTGCAGCAGACATTGCTAGACGTCACCACACGTCCGGGCTAAGGGGGGAATGGCGTGACAAAGAAAATCCCCGCCGATGGGGCTAGGCGAAGGCACCCCAGGAAACCACACTCCCAAGGCCAGGCACCTCTCCTCGCCCCCCCCCCCCAACCTGGCAAATTAGATTGTAGATAGAGCGCCCTGGGAGGATAGGGCGGCCCTACCTTGGAGGGTACAGAGCCAGGGGGTCTGCCAGGGTGGCCCAGGGCGAGGAGAAGAGTGCTTCAGGCAGGAGGTAGAGCTCCAGTGATAAGTGGATGCCGGAGAGAGTTCCTCACCGGTGGAGCACAAAAGAGTTTGAAAAAAAATAAAACAAAAAATGAAAGACAATACCTCTCCAGAACCTACAAACAAAAAACCTTTCCGACCCTAAAAAATTTTGGTCCAAAATTAATTCTCCTAAAGGAGAACACCACCTATGAGAAAAATGACATAGTAGCAAATGGTGTCCACTATACCAACCTGCAAGATGCTGCTAATGCACTAAACGTATTCCTCACTGACCTGAACAAATTAAAAAAAATTAGCCCTCTGGGTCATCCCCCCCCCCCCCAAAGGATCATTTACAAGAGCAAACCCCTTACCCTAATTTTCATTTCAAACTTGCAACTAAATCGGAGGTCCTGAAATTACTTAGAAAAATCAAATCCTCTGGCTCTGCTGGGTTTGACAAGCTGGAGCCCAGACTCCTCAGAATCGCAGCCCACGTCATTGCCTCTCCAAACACTTGGCTGCTGAACAGATCACTCCTTGAAGGCAAAGTCCCCACCATATGGAAAGCTGCCTTGGTCACTCCTATCCCTAAAGGTGGGGGTATTGAGCTTATTGAGAATTACAAACCAATATCCATCCTCTGCACTCGAAGTAAAGTGTTAGAGAGGACTGTATACCAGCAGGTCCAGAAATATGTTAAACGGAACAATTTACTAACTAAACAACAACATGGTTTTAGAAAGAATCATGGTACCAACACGGCCCTGATTAGCCTTACTGGGGATATCTTCACAGCTCTAGATGATGGCCTTCCAACTGGTGCGACCTTTATAGACCTCACCAAAGCATCTGACTTGGTGAATCATCAGTTTATCACTAAACTAACATCTCTTGGTCTTGATCATCTGTCTACTCAATGGTTCATGGACTACCTAGACGGCAGATCAAATTGTCAGATGGCATGGAGCCAAGTCCAACAAACGCCCCATCACGGATGGTGTCCCCCAGGGTTTGCTACTGGGACAACTCCAGCTTTCCCTATTTATTAATGATTTGCCTCAACATTGTGGAGGGCCAAAGGTGACCTTATATGCAGATGATGCCGTGCTTTACAGGTCCTCCGGAGACACTGTCCAACTAAACAACCTTCTTGGTCTACTTGAGAATTGGTTTCTTACTAATAAATCAGTTCTAAATAGTACAAAGACCAAAGCCATGCTATTTGGCCCTAAAAGCCTGGGCCCAACCCGTTCACATTTATTGTCCCCAGCTCTTTCCAATGGCTCCAAAGTTGAAGTGATCGATTGTATCAAATACCTAGGTGTATACTTAGACCAAGACTGCTCCTTTAAGGGCCACATCGACCATCTGACCAAGAAACCCAACCAAAACTCAGGTCGATTATATAGCTTGAGCCCTTTCCTCACTCGTGAATCCAAACTCAAGGTTTCCACTGGTACACTCCTTCCAACCTTGCTATATAGGGCTCCTTTACTACATTCTGTAAGAAGCTCTGAAATGCAAAGGTTAAAAAACACTATCACAGGATAGGGCGCGTCACTGCAGGGGCTCCACCATGGGAGCATCACTGCAAGGTACTGTCATTTCTAAGGTGGCCTTCTCTTAAGCGCAGATCACATCCCTCACTGTGCTTTTAAGCTCCAGCAAAATGGCGCCCCTCCTAGCCTAATTAACACATTAGCTCCCAAACACAACGGAAGAACACCAAGATCCTCTGGCCTCCAGCTTCTCCAAGTCCCAAGTGTAAGGACTTCCCTAGGACTCCGGTCCAATGTTGCCTTCATCCCTCCCCCATCTAGAATGGCCCCCCCTAGCAGTCTCCAGGAATGTACCTCCCTTGGGGGCTTCAAGAAGGATCTTAAAGCCCACCAGTTGTAACCGAGCCTCTGCATCTGCTACTGCTTAGTCAGCAGACTCCCTACTGCTGATCTAACCTCACTGGAACATCAATCTGACTGTGACGGTCTTGTGTATAACAGTACTTCTCCTGTTGATGTTGACTGCAATTAACCTACCACTGTATCCTTGACTGGGTCAGAATGTCTATATTGATTAATTGTGAAATGTCATGTATGTATTTTGTTGTGTTTATAGGTTTATGTAATTCCGTATCGCCCCTGAAAAAGGGACTGTTTCGGTCTCGGTGGGCCTACCCGGTCACCAAAATTTAAATAAAATAATTAATTCAGTGGTGGGGAAGGTCATGGAGGTACTCATAAAAGAGCAGGTGTTGGACTACCTGGAGGGAAGTGGCTTGCAGGATGTCAGGCAGCATCGCTTCACGAAAGGGAAGTCTTGCCAGACAATCTGATCAGGGTTCTTTGACTGGGTGACGCAGGTGATCGGGGGGGGGGGGGTGGACATAGCCTATCTGGACTTCAGTAAAGCCTTCAAAGCCATCCCCCACAGAAGGTTGGTGAGCAAGCTGGAAAGCATAGGGCTAGGTGGGAAAATAACCAGGTGGGTGGAGAACTGGTTGAGGGCCAGAAGCCAGAGAGTGGCGGTAAACTGGATCTACTCAGACGGGAGGGGGTGATGAGCGGGGTGCCCCAGGTGTCAATGCTGGGACCCCTCCTTTTTAATATCTACATCAGCAATACAGCAGAGGGCCTGTATCATACACCATCCCAAACTTTTGTTTGCCAATTCCATAACTGTATGCTCTTTTGTACCATTTTGTAAATAGTGTAACAGTTTTATCCATTCAATTGCTTGAACTGTATCCCTATTTACCACTTATGTGCGTTGGACCTCCTACTAATGTTGTTACCCCTTTAATTTGATGTTTGTCCTTTTGTAATATGCTGTTATGTGTACAGAATCTCCTGGTGAATCAGCCTGCTCAATGGAGTTTTCCTACAATAAACAAACTAATACGAAAATTTGCAATAGGGTGGACACTACAAGGGGGTGGAGGACATGAGGCAGGACCTAAAGACTCTGGAGGGATGGGCAGAGACTTGGCAACTGAAATTCAATGCTGCAGTGTGTTGCGATGCACTTGGGGCGCAGGAACCAGAAAGCAAAATACACCCTTGGTGGGGTGGGGAGGACATCGAGGATACAGAGCAGGAGAGGGATCTTGAGATCTCAGACTGGTGAGGATCTGCCAAGAGTCCAGGTTGTTGAGGGCACAGTAGGAGCAGCCCTCCTCCACCTCCCAAAACTTAACCAGACTGGTGAGGATCCGCAGAGGGTCCAGGTCGTGAGGGCACAGTAGAGCAGCCCCAGAAGCTTAACCAGACTGGTGAGGATCCAGGTCGTGAGGGCACAGTAGGCAGCCTCCCCCACCCCGAAACCAACCAGACTGGTGAGGATCCAGGTCGTGAGGGCACAGCAGGAGCAGCCCTCCCCACCCCTGAAATTTAACCAGGTACGGCAAACTGCGCACCACGCTGGAAGAGAGCTGGTCCCTGCAGTAGCTCTGTTTGGTGCCTTTTCTGAATTCGAATTGTGCTTGCATTATCTGTCATCACAACAGTGGAGATAGTTTTAAACTGCTGAATTACTATGTACGTTTAGGGATTTTTGCTACTTTAGACTTGGTACCTTAACAAGTCACTATGTACTTTTTATGTTTTTAGAACTCTGTGCATGGCACCTTAATTAGCAAATACTACTAGCCTTGTATAGTTATTCTTCAGTGCTACTTATGAAATGCTTACTTGCCATTTGTTATCAACCAGACTGTTTAACTGCGCCAGCTTGTTTCTCCTGGGGGGCAGCATTTCAAAGTAAAAACAATAACTCTTCAATCTGGCGTCGAAGCCTCTAAACCTCCCTCGGTCAGCTTTTCATTCAGAAAAATAAATTAGAAATAAAACAAATTCCTGTCTCTTGTGATTGTGCTAATTCTGCTCCACAGTTGCTACAGTCTGACCATGGAGTCTATTTCTTATTCAATCAAAAAAAAAAAGAAACCAAATTCCTGTCTCTTGTGCCTGTGCTAAATCAGGTCCATAGTCAGGAAACATGTTTATAGTGGGCTACAGTCCGACACGGAGTATATTTTTTGTGCCCAAGTCAGACTGAACCTCTAATGAGTAATATTAATGAACTGCAGAAGAAATTTAATTTCCAGCTCCACAGTCAGGATACATTGTTATTCTGGGCTACAGTAACACAGAGGGAGTAAAATTAAGATCTAGAAGAGAAATTTAATTCTATTTTAAGAACTACAGGGTTAATTTAAGTATGCAAGAACTTATGCTAATGACTCCTTGAGGCTTTTATAAGAATCCTACCTCTTCTTTCTCCGCAGACTGGTGAGGATCCAGGTCGTGAAGGCACAATAGGAGCAGCCCTCCCCCACCCCCGAAACTTAACCAGGTACGGCGAACTGCGCACCACGCTGGAAGACAGCTGGTCTCTGCAGTAGCTATTCCATGATCGCTTTGTGACTGCTCCCCCGCCCCCAATACCCTCCCACCCTTAGCAGGTATTGCTTTATGTAGGTGCCCTCGGCGTTACTGGAGCCCTATCGCATGACTGCTGTGTTTGTTTTGTTTTCTCCAACTCCTGGTTTCTCTTCTGTACTTTATATTTTCTGACCACTAGATGTCGCCTTCATCTACGGATACGTAGTTATTGTTCTCTCCTTTTAGTTTATTTGGGACATCCCCTTACCTTTACCCTACGCTCCTGTCCTACTTCATGCCCACTCGGTCCTCCCAACCGTCCCCTTGCTCTTACTACTAACTTATCATGGACTCTAGGTCTATATACACCCCTCTCTCGTTAACATTTTTACTATGGTTTCTAACAGTTCTCACTGCTCCTGCAGAGATCACTTCATCAACCTCTGGTTACTCCATGGACAGTTTTCGCTTCTCCAACCTGCTATCTGACCCCACCCCTAACCCATCTCCTCCATCTAGGCTTAATTACAAGCACCTGGGGTTATTAATTAGATATACCCAGCTAAGTTTTTCTATCTCCCCTGAACGTGCCGCTCGGGCTTATGTCATTGCCTCAATATGGATATTCACCCTATCCCTTACTCTTGCTGGGGATGTCGAGACCAACCCAGGTCCTGCCCTGGCCACAAATTCCACCCAGTCTCACTCTTAGCACTGTCCGCCCCAGACATCTGGCCTCACTGTTGCACACCTTAATATCAGGAGTCTCCTGTCTAACCACCGCGACCTCGATGCATGGATATGCACTAATAACCCTGATATCCTAGCCATATCTGAAACGTGGCTGAAGCCTTCCATTACTGATTCCCAGTGCTCCTTCCTGGGATGTAATTTGCTTCAGGCAGATCGCTCCATTGCCAAAGGAGGAGTTCTGGCACTTTACTACAAGGCTCGTCTAAACGTCACTATAATACATGATACCCCGCTCTCCAACTGTGAGGTTCTCCATTCCCTCCTACTGCTCGGGAGTGTAAACAAACTCTATATTTTCTGCATATAGACAGATAGATTATATATAGATTATATATATATATATACACATATATATATATATATATATATACACACACACACACACCTCCCAGACACTCCAGGCTGGGACTCTAGGAGTTCATGGAACATCCGCTATTGGTGACTGGGAAAAATGATATAATCTGACTAGGGGATTTTAACCTTGACTGGGTCAGACGTAGCTTGTCCCCCTCCTATCTTCCTTGGTAAGCAAGGCCAATCTCTCTCAGCTTATTCAGGATCCCACTAGGATCTCCCACCGTGGAGCCTGCAACACTTTTAGACTGGATCCTGACAAACAGGAAGGAGTTCTTCCCCTTGGCTGGTGTACTCCCAGATACCAGAAGTGATCACTGCCCGGTTTACTGCATATGGTACACCTCCTCCCCCTCGAAAGTCTTAACTTTTTCCAACCTCTCCAATCTTAACACGGAAGCTTTCCTTCAGGATCTAAACCTAGTTGACTGGTCTCCCCTCTACTATACAGATGATATAAACACTGCAACAAGCTAATTCAGCTTTTTCCTACTCTAGCTGCAAAATAAACATATTCCAGTCACCACAAGAAGGGTAAAAGGGAAAGTCACCAAATGGCTCAAGCATCCTTTGAAGCATAGGGATAAACTTTGATCTACTTGGAAGACCTCCTCCCTACTAACCGACTTTGAAGCCTACACAGCATTACGGAACACCTGCAAAAAGGAGATTCGCCTTGCAAAAAGTACTCATTACAAGAATCTCCTTACTTCCTCTGCATCCAACCTGAAACTGTACTGGTCGCAAATCAAGGTAATTCTGGGGAACAATAAGCCTCTGACCCCGAAAGATATCTATGTAAATGATACCCACTGTAAACACCCACTCACCATCGCTAATGCTTTCAACTCCCTCTTTTCTACTCTCCCTACCCCCTCCTCGCTCCCCATTATTTAGGCTGCCACTTCTCCCCATGCCCCTGCTCCTCCTACTCTTCAGCTGGCTCTGGTCACGTACCATGATGTTCTAAAGCTACTCAATACAATTCCTGCTAGTGGTAGCACAGGTCCCGATGGTATTCATCCTGGAATTCTTTGGCAGTTTGCTGCTTGGCTTGCAGTGCCCATAATCAGGCTTTTCAACCTCTCTATCTGCTCTGCCTCAGTCCCCTTGGTATAGAAAATAGCCAGAACTATACTTGTATTTAAGAAAGCGGACACTAAGCTCCTGTCCAACTACCATCCCATCTCACTTCTCCCTACTCTCAGCAAGCTACTTGAGAAACTAGTCCATCGTCAGGTCTCCAAGTACCTTCTTAATCTCAATCTTCAATCCCCAATTCAACACGGCTTTAGGGCTGGGCACAGCACAACCACTGCTCTGACCCAGTTTACAAGTGACGTCAAAGGTAACATGGATAAAGGCTTAATCATTGAAGCAGTGTTCACTGACCTCTCTAAAGCGTTTGACATGGTTCATCACACGCTTCTACTAGCTAGGCTGCAAGCCCTAGGTGTCTCTGACTCTACCCTATCCAGGTTCAGTAGTTATTTGGATGACCGCTCTCAGGCTGTCTCCTTCTGCAAGG
This sequence comes from Neoceratodus forsteri, assembly GCA_016271365.2. Classification (NCBI taxonomy): domain Eukaryota; kingdom Metazoa; phylum Chordata; order Ceratodontiformes; family Ceratodontidae; genus Neoceratodus; species Neoceratodus forsteri. The sequence goes on along the minus strand of CM057451.1, from coordinate 262,726,171 downwards.
TTCTCTCCTCCCCATACCTATCACCAGTGGTGTTCCACAGGGATCTATACTTGGTCCACTACTCTTTTCTCTCTTCCTAAACAATATCTCCAGTCCTTCTCACAGTAGCATACCCATGTACGCTGATGACCTAGTGCTTTATTATGCTTCCAAACCTATCGTCGACATAAACCAAATTCTTTCACATGACTTTCAGTCCCTTCAATCTTGGTTTTCGGCTAACCATCAAATCCTCAACATAGGTAAGACTCAGGCCATGCTTTTTAGGTCCTCTAAAAAAGAGGCCTCTGAGTCCCCTAAGCTTCTTGTCCACTGCTGTGATGGCACTACTGTCATTAACACCTCAACTTTCAAATACCTAGGGGTTACGCTTGACCCGGCTCTAGATTTTTTCAGTGCATGTCAATGAAGTTTGTCATTCAGTCAATGCAAAAATTGGTACAGCCTATCGAATGCACCACTCACTCACCTCGACAGCCAGGATCTCAGTAGCAAGAGGTGTTCTACTCCCTCAACTCCTTTATGCCCTCCCGGTTTTCTGCCATGCCAGTGTTCGCGTGCTCAGAAAGTGGGATACTTCTTATAACAACATCTGTAGGTTCGCCTTATCAGCTCGTGTAACTCATCACTGCCTACTCTATTCTGGCTTAAACTGGTTGGCTCCCAAAGCCCTCCAGTCATACGCTCTAGGGTGTTTCGTTGACTCCCTTACTAGAATACCTTGTCCGGCCTCTCTGGGTGGTATGCTTACCCTGGTCTCTCACTCCCGCTCCCTCAGGTCCTCCTCCGTCCCATTGCTCACTGATCAGCCCTGTGCTACCAAAATGGGTGTAACAGGCTTTTTCCTATTTTACTACAAGGTTCTGGAACTCGCTCCCCCCCTCTTGTTAAAAACTCCTCCTCCTCCCACCTTTCTTTAAAGCATTCACTGCTCTCTCACCTCTTTGCTCTAGGTAACTGCTACTGCATGTAACTGGGGAGTCGCTACCTACGTCATCATGCTATTGGCTGTAAATATATCCAATTTATATTACTGTGCCTCTTTTGAGTGTTTCCTTTTTCCACCCAGCTAAGCTAGATAACTGGTACAAGACTGCTCCACTCAAGCCTATCCTACTCTGAATTGTTGATACTGTTACTATTATCTTTGCTTTGTATTAATGTCTGTGAACTCAACCAATGATTTATTCATGACCCTGACTGTAATTATTGTACCCAAGCTGTTGTTTTTGTACTGTACTCATTTCTGTATTCTCAATTTTGTACTCTCCTGGGTAGTGCCTGAAAATAGGCAGGTTTGTTGCTTAGCGCACTTACCCAGTTACCAAAAGCTAATAAATAAATAAAATCAAGTAACCTTAAGGTGGGAAACCAAAGTAGCAGGGCAGTGAGGAAGGCCAATGGGGTGTTGGCATGTATTGATAGGGGCATCACTAGCACATGGGGTAGGTACTGATGCCCCACTACAAAGCCATGATAAGACTGCACCAAGAGTACAGTTCTGGAGGCCACATCTAAGGAAAGATGGAGATGGAATTGAAAGAGTTCACAGAAGGGCAACCAGGATGATGCAGGGTATTCAACGGAAGCCACACGAGCAGAGATGTAAGGAATTCAATCTGTACATGTTGGGAGACTAGAAGGGAGAGAGGAGACATGATTGAAACTTTTAAATATGCCAAGAGGATCAACAAAGTAAAGGAAGGTGTTTAAAAAAAAAGGAAGGAAGGGGCTCTAACTAGAGGGCACAGCCAAAGACTTCAGGGAGGAAGATACAGAGGCAATGTGAGGGGACGATTCTTCACAGGGAGGGTGGTGGAGGCATGGAACAGGCTTCCTGAGGAGGTGGTGGGGCCTGAAACAGTGGAGGGATTCAAGAGAGCATGGGACTGTATAACGGGGGGGAGGAGGGTTCCCTTGAGGGACGGGGGACAGGACAAGTAACGGGGAGTAAGGGGCAGACTAGATGGGCCAATGGGTCCTTTTCTGCTGCCAAGTTTCTGTGTCTGTGTGTGAGAGAAGGCCCAGCACTAAGGGTGAGAAGAGTGCCAGATGAGATGAGGAGGATGGAGGACATTCAAAATACACTAAGCGTGGAATGAGGGAGAGGCTGGCTTAAATGTGGATGGTGGGAGGAGTTATTCCCCCACACTGATTCTTGGACAAAGCCCTCCCACTCAATGCTTGGTGAATAACTGCTTGTGCAAACTTTAACTTTAGCCTTTCTCTATTTCCACCCCCAGCAGAGAAGCCAGACAGCATTACGGAAATATAGGGCTCAAAAAGAGATATACCTCCTTCAAATCACAGAGAGCAGGAACAGAACACAGGAGAGGAAAAAACCCTTGAGGCGGAAACCTCGGCTACTGAACTTCTAGGCACACTAAGAGAAGATAATCCTAAAAGCTTGTCCAAGTTCTTCTTTAGGATTGGGAATGTGGGTTTCGAAGCATGAAGAGATGCATCTCCAAGTCTCTTGATGATAGGAGCAGGGACATTGTTCTTCTGTGCTGAAGATGCAGCTCCGATCCGAAAATAGTGATCTGTGAATGCATACAAATGAAGTTCAAGTCAATGTAATAGGATTCTCACATGCTTCTTAAACCATTAGGTTGATATTGGTATAAGGCTGTCAGACAGGAGAGCTTGTGAGGAACTGGAGCAAATATGACAACAGATGATGATCCAAGACAGCTACTGGACACCAGTTCTCAGAGGGGTAGTATGAGATCTGCACTCCTTTGTGCAGTCTATCAGTTCTAGAGATTGGAAGAAAGAGAATATAATTATCTTGTTTTCCTAAATTGGTGACTGTAAGGAATTTAGCTAAGGAGGCTAAATATGTAGTAAACTCTAAGACACATGAAGCCATGGAAAGCTCAGCAAATGGCTAATGAGATGATGTTTGTGATAGAGTCAAAAGAACTGGTACGCAGCAAATAATTTTTGAAATATAGATCCATCAGTAGGCAGTCATTTAGGAGTGAAGAGAACAACAAAGAACCCCAGAGCAAATGCACCAGCGCAAGGGTTATCCCGGAGGATACTGGCCCTACAGCCAAATTTTAAGAAAACACAAATTGCACATACCCAAATAATGCAAAGCATCATGGGAAGCATATGCAAATGCACATGAATTAATTTGGATTGGCTCAATGTTAAGCAGAACTGCATGGTGCCAGGAGGCCTCACAATACAATCAGCAAAGCCTGAGAACAGCAGACACAGACACGTGTTTCGTCCATTTGCATTTGCCTTCCATGATGCTTTGCATCATTGGGTATCTGCAATTTGTGGTTTCTTTAAAATTTGGCTGTATGGCCAATATCCTTCAGGATAACCCTCGCACCAGAGCATTTGCTGTGGGGTTCTTTTGTGGTTTTCTTCTCTCTCTACTTTGGGCTGCCCATGACCTAAACCAAGAAGATCCTCTATAAAGCGGCTGTCTATCTCTCCCTGGGCTGAGGTACAGATATGGCACACTGATGAGTCCAAATGAGGACGAAACACGGGTCTGTTGTTCTCAGACTTTGCCGATTGTATTGTGAGGCCTTCTGGCACCATGCAATTCTGCTTAAAGTTGAGCCAGTCCAAATTAATTCATGGGCATTTGCATATGCTTCCCATGATGCTTTGCATTACTGGGGCATGCGCAATTTGTGTTTTCATTTAGGAGTGTTTATTAGAGATGCTCTATGGATTCAGAGTAGTAGGAGTCTGACTGAAACTTTGGACGGGACTGAAGACGTGGATGGATTTGACTCGTATAAGAACTGAATTCCGGATAGGTATTGTTTAATGGCCCCAAATGATAATTTTAAGTCTAGTTGGCAGAAGGTCATGACTGCCAGAACATGATCTATGGAAAAGGAACTTGGATGAATTGACTGAAAGGCACAAACGAGGAAAATTTCTTCCAAGCAGTGGTATAAGTTGTTTCAGTAGTAGGCATTAGGCCTGACCACATGATGGCTTCAGCCTACTACCAACCGAATGCTTAAGTCATGATCAGATTGGTGAATCGATGAGGAGAAGTCATGGTTGAATGTTCAACGACAACATTTTAAAATTGGGACAGATTATCAGCAGCTTCATTCACATAGCCAGGAGTTTGGAAACATTTTATGATGAAATTGTGGTACAGTGATAACCAAGTCAGTCTTCACATGAACAACATGATGAGATGGGATGAAGACCTGCCTTTATTAATGATGTCCACAGTGGGTTATCAGAGAAAATTGAGATGGTCTGCAAAGGACCAAATATGCCCCCTTACAAATGCAACAGCTATGATAAAGAGTAAATTTCAAATAGGAGAGGTCTTTGAAACGTCTTGAAGAGTGTATATGTCAGGGGACCAGAAAGCTGTGAACCAGGAATGTCCAGAGATAGCTGCAAAACCATGATTAGGAGATGAATCAGTGCATATCCCAGGATGGAAATCGGGAGAAGGTTCTTTGTAGAACATAAGAGTATTCCCCCATTCCAGCCAGCTAGAAAGTGGAACCACATGGCTACATAAGATTTGGCTGCAGTAGTAGATATGTGATGGTGCAGTTCAAAGACAGAAAAGGCCAATGTCAGAAGGTAGGACATAAATGAACAGCCTTTAGGATTAATTCGCGTTGCAAAACTAACAGTTGTGTAAGAACTCACCATAACAGTAGATCTTCCAGGGAATCTCAATCATCAGGTCACACATATGGAACTTCACTGCCGGTGAAGCAGGATCCACAAGGATGATTTTCAGCAGTGCCACTGGGGCCACCCATGCCGATGTTACCTGCCAACATCACCAACCCTATAAAAGTGTGAGCGGCCCTAACCAGTCTCAACTCCGGAGACTAGGGAATGAACCCATACCATGGGGATGGGGGCATAGAGACAGGGAGGTGCCCAAGCCAAAATAAAAGGCTGGATACACCAGTAAACCAGTTCTGAGCAAAGAACCCCAAAGGGGGGATGAAGGGAGGGAAGTAAGACCTGATGGCTGAGATCCCCTCAAAGATCTACTGTTACGGTAAGTTCCTATGCAAGTATTTCATCTTCATTGAGGTATCTCAGTCATCAGGTCTCACATATGAAACGAGCCCCGAGCAGTTACAGATGCCACAAAACAGTCTGGGAGGAAGGTCAGTCAATGCTCAGGACAACGGACCTTGCAAGACAGCACTGCCAAAACCTGCACAGGCTCGAGAAGCAATGTCCAGACTGTAGTGCTTGGTTAAAGTGTGAACGGTACTCCAGGTGGCAGCAGCGCACATGTCAGTGGCTGAGACCCCTTTAAAAACAGGCCACGGAGGTAGCCATGTACCTTGTGGAATGGACTTTCACCCCCCCCCTTGGCAACTCTTTGCCATCCTTGTTGTAGCAGAACATAATACAAAGTGCCAACCATTTGACCAGACATTGTTTAGAAATCTGAACACCCTTTCTACCAGGGGCGAAAGAAATAAAAAGCTGCTTCGACTTTCTGCAGATAATACTTCAAAATTCTGTGCATGTCTAACGTATGCAGCAGTGTTTCCCCTGGATTGGTACGCTCAGGAAAATAAACTGGCAGCTGGATAGATTGGTTCAGGGTAAACTCGGGACACCACCTTAGGAAAAAAAATAGCAGTTACACAAGAACTCACCGTAACAGTAGATCTTCGAGAGAGGTTCCTGCAGTAGGTCTTCACATATAGGATTGCGCCCCCTGGCATCAGGACCACACGGCAAACATGTAGCTAGCAATCATCGGCAGGGACCATCCCCAATCATCAGGTGACGGATGTCAGCGTGACTATAAAAGGGGTGGTCCCCTGCCTGCCCTCCAGTTCTTTTCCACCGGAAACATATGGAAAGAAGCAGAAAAAACAGGTTACTCACCTGTAACAGTAGTTCTAGGAGTGGCATATGTTGTTCATCCACACTTGTTGGCAGGTCTGCCTTCCCCCCTTTAAGGTCGCCGGAACATCTTCAAGCTGGCTCCTCCCACCCACCTGGGTGATATAACCCTCTGCTCTGCCCTATGATGCCAGATCTTAGCCTGCTGGAAGCCAAGTTTGTGCGTCACAGCCAGGGAGGTCAGGTGGGTTAGTGTGGATAAACATATACCACTCCTAGAACTACTGTTACAGGTGAGAAACCTGTTTTTCTAGGATCGTGGATATGTTGTTCTATCTACACTTGTTGGCAGACTCCCAGCAGTTCTCCGGGAGGAGAAAGGCAAGACGCACACCCACTGTTTAGGAAACAGAGACTGGAGAACTGAGGTTCCAAAACCAGCATCCCGGTGTGATTCAAGGTCGATGTGGTAATGGGAAATGAAGGTGTGTGCAGACTTTCAGGTAGCAGCCCTGCAGATTTCCTGGATAGGGACGTCCCTAGAAGCAGCCATCGACGCAGCAGTATGGCGGGTGGAATGAGCCTTAAGCCCTACGGGAGGCTCCCTACCCACCAACCTATAGCAGAGATCAATGCAGGAAGTGATCCGCCTGCCACTCGTCCGCTTAGCTGCAGGTCTGCCAGGTGCGGCTTCAGCATAGGTTACAAACAGCTGGCGAACCTCACCCCAAACGTCTGCCGTACGCTCACTGTAGTATTAATAATAACAACATTTATTTAATTAAGCGCCTTTCAAATTTTCAAGGCGCTGTACAAAAGGCATAAACACCAAACATCAAAAATACAATAAAACAGAGCAACAATTATAACAAATAAAAGCCAATTACAATATGGCAGGAAAAGCCTTATCCCATAAAAAGGATTTTAGAGCCCTTTTAAAACTGTCCACCACTGTACTTTCTCGGAGCGGACGTGGTAGAGAATTCCAGAGGGCTGGAGCCACGAAACCAAAGGCACGGGCTCCAGAGGACTTCAAATTAACCCTCGGAATCTCCAGCAACCCCTCGTCAGCCGAGCGAAGCTGTCCCAGAGGGGTGTAAGGTAACAGAAGCTCTTTCAAGTAGTCAGGACCATACCCGTGTAGGGCTTTGTAGGTCAAAAGACCCACTTTGAAGGTGATCCGCCACTGTATTGGCAGCCAGTGTAGAAAGCGCAACACTGGAATAATATGAGATCTTCTTGAAACCCCAGTCAACAAACGTGCTGCTGCATTCTGCACTAGCTGCAAGCGGCGGATATCAACCCCAGCAAGCCCTAGGTACAGGGAGTTGCAATAATCCAAGCGAGATGTCACAAAGGCGTGGACCAAAAGCGGCAAATCACCAGGAGGAACCAGGTGCCTAATCCTGGCGATGTTTCTAAGGTGGAAAAATGCAGTCCTGACCACAGCAGACACCTGATAACGAAGAGTCAAGTCCGTGTCAAGCTCTACACCCAGGTTACGCACCCGTTCAGAAATGGGGATCTGGTCCCCGAATTATTCCGGAGAGGGACCCCACCCCCAAATCCCCAACCCTGCAGCCGGGGTCCACAACCATAACCTCAGTCTTTCCCGGATTCAACTTTAAACCGCTGGTATTCATCCAGTCTTGGATACCTAAGAGGCAGTTATTCAGCACCGAGACAGCACTAACCTGGTTAGGTGCAAAAGACAGGTAGAGCTGGGTATCATCAGCATAGCAGTGAAACCTCAGCTCATACCGTCTTACAATGTCTCCAAGGGGTAGCATGTATACTGCGAATAACATGGGGGAAAGCACCGAACCCTGTGGTACCTCGCAGGGCAGGGAGAAGGCCCCGGAAGAATATAATCCCGATACCACTCTCTGCGTTCTCCCCTTGAGGTAAGATGAAAACCATCTGAGGACCATACCTGAAAGTCCACAGATGGACCTCAGACGTTCGAGCAAAACCCCATGATCCACAGTATCAAAAGCTGACGACAGATCAAGAAGAACCAGAATAGAACGATGTCTCCAATCTCTCGCCATCAGGAGATCACTGAGCACCCAAACCAGAGCAGTCTCGGTGCTATGCCTTTTACGAAAACCAGACTGGAGAGGTTCGTATAAACTATGGATGGTCAAATGGTTATCCAATTGGGCCGCCACAACTTTTTCAATAACCTTCCCCACAAAAGGGAGGTTAGAGACCGGACGGTAGTTGGCTAAGTCATCCGGGTCCAAGGAAGCTTTCTTCAGAAGGGGAGTCACCACCCCTTCCTTCAGAGAGCTAGGGAAAACTCCTGTCTCGAAGGAGCACCAGATAATCCGAGCAAGGACCGGGCCGATAGATTCACTACATCCCATAATCAAGGAAGTAGGACCCGGATACAAACTACAGCACGTTGGGTGCATCTCGTGGACAATCCTCATAGTGTCTACGAAATCCGGCAGATCAAAGGAACTCCAGGAAATTGCAGGCTCTGTGACAAAACACTGATCGACTGCAACAACCTCAGAGTGGGGTCGGGGACACTGCCTCCGGATATCTTCCACCTTATTTGCAAAGAACCCAGCGATCTCCTCACAGTCACTCTGCGTCAAAACTCGACGGATCTGCCGACAGACTGGGTTGCACAGTCTGTCGACAGTTCTGAAGAGCTGAGCCGGTCGATTCTGAGCAACAGAAATTTCCCTGGACAGGAATTCTGCCTTCTTACGGGAAATTTCTGTTTGATAGAGCTTATAATGCTCTAGCAAAATAAGATGGTCGGCCTCCGAGGCAGTCTTCCTCCAACGACGCTCCAACCTACGCCCCAACCTCCGCAGCCCTCTCAATGCCTCATCAAACCAAGGAGCAATGGGACGGCGCGGAAGGGGGCGAACACGGGTTTGTGCAATCTGGTCAAGAGCAGCCGAGATGGTCTCACTATAGGCCACCACTAGCTGCACAGGATCAGAGCACAAATCGTCAAACAACGAGAAGTCAATAACCGCCATCAGGTCTTCAGGGACAACGTCCCGCAATGGGCGGTACTTTACCAACTCCACAGGGGCCGACCTACCCAGGGGGGCCTCAAAATTGAACCCAACTGAGTAATGATCAGACCAACCGACTGGTTCCACCACCAAATCGGACATCTCAATCCCCAGGAGGAAAACTAGATCAAGAGAGTGACCACCTTTATAGGTAGCTGTGGAAACAACCTGTGTGAAGCCCAGCGATGTCATCACCTGGATGAAATGTTGACCAAAAAGCGAAGATTCGTCGTCGACCTACGCATTGAAATCACCCAGCACCATCAATCTGGGCGATTCCAAGGCCATGTCGGCGTCAAAATCTGCTATTTCCTGCAGGAAAAGCTTCTCATCCCCTGGTGGATGGTAAATGAGAGCAATCCTGCACCCCAAACCAGCTACCACAGTACACTCAAATGATCTTGCCTCCTCAACTGGAACACCAGTTAGGCCCAATCCGGTCTTGAAACAGATCGCAACCCCCCCCCCGATCCAATCTCGGCCGGTGTATAACCGAGAACCCAGTAGGAACAGCGGCCTCTAAAAACGGGGCCGCATTCCCATCCAACCAGGTCTCGGTAATGCAAGCCAGATCTGCCCCTGCGACAAAGTCCGCAATAAGACCCGTCTTATTACAGACAGATCTGGCATATCCCCTCTAGTAGAAGAGTGTTACTCTTAGGTCCAAAGTATGGAGCCTGTACTCATCCTCCAAGGTGTAACTGGGGTAAAACACCAGCAGAGTATTCACCTGGTTAAGGTCAAACTCTGACACCACCTTCAGAAGGAATTTCGGGTGGAGGTGCAGGACAACCTTGTCCCGATGGAAGACCAAGTAAGGAGACTCAATAGAGAGTGCCTGTAACTCCCCAGTCCTTCTGGCTGATGTGATAGCCACCAAGAAGGCAGTCTTCCACAAATGTGAGATGTCACACTTGTGCACTGGTTCAAATGACTTGCCCATGAGCTTTACCAAAGCCAGCAGTAGATCCTATGGAGGTGGAGGTTCATGCATCAGAGGGGATATGTGAGCTAGGCCTTTGAAGAAGCTCCAGACCACTTTCTCTTGCACCACTGACTGATGACTGGCCCGCGCCCGGTAAGCAGAGATGGCTGTCAGGTGCACCTTTAGGGTTGAACAAAGTCCCTGTTGGGAGAGGGACCAGAGATGGTCCAAAATGCTAGCCACTGGATAGGATGATAGGTCCAACCCTTTGCCCTGAAATCAAATGGAAAATCTCTTCCATTTGAAGGCGTAGCATTTTCTGGTAGATTACGACGAGGTCCTCAATGTCATTGAGGCCTCCTGTAAGGAGAGACCCAAGGCCTGAAACTCTAGCCGCTCAGGAACCAGGCTGTCAGGTGCAGGGATTGAAGGTTCGGATGGAGAACCTTCCCCTGACTGATGGCGATCATGTCCGGGCATGCTGGAAGCCGCCTCAGGAGCCTGGAGCCGAGGCTGAGAAGATCTGGATACCAGAACTGGCGTGGCCGGTCTGGGGCTACCAGGATTACCTGTGCCTTGTCCCTCCAGACCTTGATGAGCACTTTGTGCATCAAGGAAAGTGGAGGGAAGGCATACAAGAGGCCTGGGGTCCACGGCCTTGAGAAGGCATCCCCCTGCAGTGAGCCCTGCTGAGGGGGGCAGGTATGGTACAGCCTCAGCTTTGCATTCTCCCTGGAGGCGAACGGATCCACCTAAGGGGAGCCCCATGGGGAGACCAGATCTTGCACTACCTCCTGGAGGAGAGACCACTCATGAGATGCCTCGCTTATCCAGCTGAGAGCATTGGCCAGCTGATTCAAGGCTCCTGCCACGTGAATGGCTAGGCAATCTGCCTCCAAGCTGAGCATGAGGGACCATGTGCAGAGAGCTTCCTTGCACAGAGGCAAGGAGTGCATCCTGCCCTGCTTGTTGAGATAGTACATGGTCGTGGTATTGTCTGTCTGGACCTGGACCACTTGACCCCAAATGAACAGAGCGAATGCGGTCAAGGCTAGCCAAACCGCATGAAGCTCCAGCAGGTTGATGTGATATCAGGACTCCTGAGGGGACCAGATCCCGTGAGCTCTGTGCTCCCCCAGATGGGCACCCCAACCCATCAGCGAGGAGTCGGTCGTCAGGATTACTGCTGGCTTGGGGAGGACAAATAGGATGCCTTCCTGCAAATGAGCTGGGACAAGCCACCATTGGAGGCCGTCCCACATCCTCTGGGTCACAGAGACCAGCTAGTCAAGATGACCTATGCACTGAGACCACTGGCTGGCCAAATCCCACTGAGGGAAACGCTTGTGCCAGCAGGCCCATCGGACCACACTGGTGCAGGACGCCATGTAGCCCAGAAGACACAGGAAGTCCCAGGCAGGGCGCAATTGCCCAACCAGAAATGATTGGGAAAAGGAGGAGAGAACCTCCGCCCTGTCAGCCGGGAGCAGAGCTCTGGCTCGGCAAGAGTCGAGCTCTGCCCCAATGAACTGAATCACCTGCGTGGGCACGAGTTCCGACATGGCCTCGTTGATCAGGAGGCCAAGGTCGAAGCAAGTCTGGAGGGCCAGATCCCTGGACCACTCCACTTCCAGCCTGGAGGAACCTGCTATCAGCCAGTTGTCCAGGTAAGGGTACACCCGGACCCCGGCCCCCCCCAGAAAGTCTCCACCACTGCCATGCATTTGGTGAAGACCCTGGGGGCTGAAGACAGGCTGAAGGGTATGGCCTGGAACTCTTAAGAGGGTTCCCTCGGCTCTGAAGTGGAGGAAGCGGAGGAACCGTTGGTGGGATAGACGGATCAGGACATGAAAGAACGCGTCCTGAAGATCTAGGGAGCAGAACCACATGTCTTGCTCCAGGGATGGTATGATCTGAGCCAGAGTTACCATCCGGAAGGTGCGGCACCTGAGGAACTTGTTTATGTCATACAGCTCTAGAATGGGGCGCCAGCCCCCGTCAGTTTTGGCACCAGAAGTACATGGAAACGAACACTGGGTCTGAAGGAGGGCCTGCTACTCTGCACACCACCTCCTTGCGGAGGAGCTGAGCTATGTAGTCTCGGAGAGCCGATTGAGTGGCTGCAGACACCAGATTCCCCCCATGGGGCGCAGGCTCAATATGGAAGGGCCTGCTCAAATTCCAGCGGCAGGCCTCGACTGACCACTTCCAGGATCCAATGGTCCGTGGTGATAACGGACCGAGCAGGAAAGGAAGGGGCTGTGCCGGCCCCCCACGGGAGGATCCAGGGGAGGTGTCACGGGATGGAGGAAGGAACCCCTCAACCCGTCACTGGGCAGGCTTAGAGAAGGAGGACCTGGCTGACGGGACCCTCCCCTCCGGGCTTCCTGACTGAAGAGGCCACTGCTTTGGCCAGAGGTCACCAAGTTTGAGCCTGCTGGCCCTGCTGCTGGGCTGGTTTGGGCGCAGGAGTGGAAGAGCGAAAGGGCTTGCGGTTCTGACACTTAGGGCTCTTGTCCTTCTAAGCAGATGTCATTGAGTCCAAGGTGGCATTGGACTTCGATATGTTGGAGGTGGCCCTCCACGCTGGGCCCAAACAGGTCAGTGCCCAAGAAGGGGACATGTGCCAGTTTGTGTTGAGTTTCAGCGGTAAAGTTCGAGACGCGCAACCAAGCCCTGCGGTGCATGGCCACTGTGGCCGCTACAAAACGGGCACAAGAATCACCAATGTTCAGAGCAGTCTGGAGTTCTTGCTTTGCCACTGCCCTACCCTGGTCCAGGACCTGCTTGACCGTGGTCTGGAGGTCCCCCAGGAGATGAGGAATCGCCTCATCCAGGGAGCCCAATAGGGCATGGGAGAAGTGTGCCATGATCCTGGCTGAGCTGGCCTGGCGAAGGCCAAGAGAGGAAGCTGTGTAGACCTTTTTCCCAGAATGATCCAAATGCTTCGATTCCTTGTCTGGGGTCTGTCCACATCCCCTTTACTGCCCACACACCGGAAGACAGTCTGCCACCAACACCACTGCCGAGGGGTGCTCCAAGAATTCCGAAAGGGACCGCATACTTGTGGGCCATCCGGACAGAAGGCACGGGGCAAGATGCAAGACGCTGACACAGATCCAAGGCTGGGCCAACAGTGGCCTCAGCCACAGGAAAGGCCTCCACTGGACTATCCCCTCTGTCCAGAATCTCTGTTAAGGGATATCTGGCCCATTTCTGAACAGGCTCGAGCTCCATTCTCGTGGAGTCGGAAATTAGCTGAAAAATGCCCATCAACGAGGTGGGCTCGTCGACGGAAAGATCCCCAGCAGACTCAACATTGATGGGACGAGAGAGCAGCGAGAAGTCTTCAGACTCATGAGTCCTCATAAAGCACGTGGACACCCGTGTCACCCTCAACCCGCCTTGGGCGGCCGGGAGCAAGAGTGACCTACAACAGATGGGGCAAGCCTTGAGCCAACCAAGACTGCTTGGTCGGAGCCCCAGATTTCGGTTGCTCAGGTGGCAGCTCTACCCGGATCAGTGGTGGAGGAGCCGGCACTTCCGTGGAGGTGACGGTGGCCAACAGTCACTCGGGCAAAAGCCACTTAATGGCTGGGATAGAAACCAGAATCTGTTTCAACCTAGTCAAGATCAACTGCTGCCACATTAAGTCTTAGTAGTGCCGACAACTTGCGCCGAAGCCTCTCCTCATCCGAGGAGGATGAAGACGAGTAGCTGCGCCGCCACTTACCATGGTGTCAGGATCGAGATCACCGGTGATCACAAGTCATGTCAGATGCCGAGGCAGAGGAACGAGACAGATCTCTACCATCGGCAGGGCCGACAGGGGACTTCTGAAGGAGTCTGGGAAACCCGTGGCTCCTGGTTAGGGTCCTTGACAGGCGGGTCTGACACAGAAGGCTGAGCCAACCTGTCCGAGGTCACTGGAAGCACCAGTGTCCGAAACAAGGAGTTGGCCGGATGGGGCGACAACCCACCGATCGGCTTGAGAAAAATCTCTGCCGCATCGCCAGGCGTCTTGGCCAACTGGTCTGGTGGGAGCACCGTGAAACCAGTGACCTCACCCGCAACTTTGACCAAAGTCGAAACAGGAGTCTCCTGGGAGCGGAACCGCTCCCGGTCCAAAAAGCGTCGACGTTGCAACTTTTCCTTCTTCGACTCCTTCTTAAGACAGCGCGAAATGTGCAACCCCGAAGAGCCTTCTCCCTTAGTCGAGAGACTGGCACAACTCTTTGAAGGAAGCCGAATAGGTAGATCCCAGCTGGAGCAGAATGAAGGCCAAAGCCGAAGAGGAGCTCGCTGCGGCCTGGGCCGCCTCCTCCTCTACGGCCTTGAGTTGGTCCAGCTGTTCAGCAGACCCTGCAGCTGCGGAGACCACCCAACTGGCATTCTTTGATTTAACTGGCTGGCAACACTTTTCCGGTCACCCCAGCTGAAGTCTGGCAGCGTGGCCTTCAAGAACCGGAGAAGAGGACCTACCATGATCGCAGGCCTGCGGTGCGTGGTCGTGTCCCAGGCAGTAAACACATGCGTTGTGAGGGTCGGTGCGAGACGCCTTCTGCTCGCGGGGGCACCGACGAAACCCAGGAACCAATTTTTCTTCCATCGCAGTAGCAAGGGAAGAGGTATAAGACAAAACTCGACTGAGTTTTAAAGTTAGTTTTGGAAGCAAATCCGAAGATTTGAGAGCCGGGGCCTACTACATGTGGGAGCGCTGAGGAGGGAACCTGACAACAGAAAGGAAGATCTGGTGTCATGGGGCAGAGCCAAGGGTTATACCACCTGGGTGGGTGGGAGGAGCCAGCTTGAAGACGCTCCAGCGACCTTAAAGGGAAGGCAGACTCTGCCAACAAGTGTGGATAGAACATATCCACGATCCTAGAAAGAGGAGTGACAGACTCCTGGTACCCTGTGCCCTGGATGAAATAGGAGATCCTGGGGTGGGGGGCACAGGATTTGGGGAAAGGTGGTGGGAAATTAGATTGCAGGAACCTCTCTCGAAGATCTACTGTTACAGTAAGTTCTTATGTAACTGCTATATCTTACTTCGAGAGGGTTCCTGCAGTAGGTCTTCACATATAGGACTAAATACCAAGCAGTCTAACACAAAAGGAGGAGTCGGAGATGAGGTTCCGGTAGCAGGAAAATGTCTGCCAACTAAAGGTCTGTTCAAGACAGAAGACCTTGCAGGACAGCAAGGCCAAAACCAACCCTACGCCCTACGCCTAGAGGCAATGTCCAGACTGTAATGTTTAGTGAAGATATGGACGGAAGACCAAGTGGCCGCTGCACAGATGTCCGCAGTGGACATATTCCTGAAAAAGGTGGTGGAAGTGGCCACACTCCTGGTGGAGTGGCCCTTAACCGACCCCGGAAGGGGGTTCTCGTATTTCTGGTAAATGTAATGAATACAATTAGCCAGCCACCTAGACAACGCCTGTTTTGTAATAGCCTTGCACTGACCCTGGGAAGCAAAGGCTACAAATAGCTGGTTCAACTTACAAACCTCCTTAGTTGTAGTTTAATACCTCAAAATCCTGTGCATGTAGAGGGTGTGCAGAAGATACTACCCCCTGTTGGAGTACTCCGGAAAGAACACCAGCAGTTCAACACTCTGGTTAAGGGTCAATTCCGACACCACTTTTGGAAAAAAAACAGAGGGTTAGTCCGTATAATTACCCAGTCTCTATGGAAAATTAAATAAGGCTCTACAAACTAGAGCCCGAAGCTCTGAAACTCCTCGAGCTGAGGCGACAGCGTGGAAAATGCTCTTTTTAGTTGCTAAAAAATGCATATCATAGCTTGCTGCCGGTTCTAAGGGGGGCAAAGTAAGCTTTTCTAACAGAAAGTTGAGATCCCAGGGAGGAACAGGATTCCAGACTGGAGGTTTGATATGAAGGATGCCCTTCAAGAAAGTCTTAGAAACCTCTAGCTGAGTTAGGGTTCTACCCTCCACCAGGGGGTGGTAGGCCGAAACCGCAGAGAGATGGACCTTCAGGGAGGAATAACTGAGGCCCAACTCTGACAGTCAAGAGGTACTCTAAAACCTGGGAAGCCAAGCAAGTAAAGGAGTCTAGGCCTTTTGCTGAGGACCAGATAGAAAATCTTTTCCACTTCATGGCATAAGTGGATCTTTCACAGAAGAGGTGGTGGATGCATGGAATGGCCTACCTCAGGAAGTAGTGGACATGAATACAGTGCAGGGCTTCAAACAGGCATGGGATAGGCATAAGTGAGCAATACAGATGAGTATGAACAGATAGGTCATTGACAGGGCAAAGGCCGATGGCACATTCATAAGGTAGAAAAAAAGAAATGGGCAGACTGGAAGGGCCTTGTGGTCCTTCTCGGCCGTCAACTTCTATGTTTCTATGTAGTGGAGTTTCCTTGCTTCCACCAAGACGTAAGCGACCCCTGAGGATACCCGTAGTGAGAAATCGCCAAGTCCACAGGTGCCATGCATGAAGATGGAAACACTTGAGGCTCGGATGAACCAGGGTGCCCTGCTCCTGGCACAGAAGGTCGAGCGAGAGAGAGAGGTACTAGAGGTTCCAGTGTCAGCTGCTGTAGCAACGAGAACCATATCTGCCGAGGCCACAAGGGGGCAATGAGGATCATGTGAGCCCCCTCTGCTTGGAGCTTCAGCTGAACCTTCTAAAGAATAGGAAAGGGAGGGAAAGGGTATAGAAATCTCCCTGTCCAGGACAGAGACAGTGTGTCTCGCCAAACACCATGCCGGGGAACGAGCGAGCAAAAGCTGGGTAGTTTTGCTTTGGATGGGGAGGCAAACAGATCCAGGTCTGGCCGACCCCACTGAAGAAACAGGTCTTCTACTACTGCCTGCTTTAGTTCCCACTCGTGAGCCCTAGCGACTGATCGGCTGAGACTGTCCGCCAGAATTTTGTGAACATCTGGCATGTGGACTGCTGTCAAAGATAGGCCGTGCTGTATTGCCCAGTACCACACCCGCATCACTTCCCTGCATATAGGGTATGACCAAGTGCTTCCCAGTATGTTTAGATACCAGACAGTGGCCATGTTGTCTGTCTGGATAAGAAATAGTCCTGGAGTTTAGAGCGACTAAAAGGCCTGGAGAGCATAGAGCACCACTCTCATCTCCAGAATACTGATGTGAAGATGCTCCTCCATGGGAGACCAAGAGCCTTGAATTCGGTGGTCTCCCGGATGCGCTCCCCATCATGAGTTTGAGGCATCCGAGGTGAGAATCTGAGAGGGAGACAGAGAATGAAAGTGAACCCCCATCGAAAGTTTGGTTGGGTTCTGCTACCAAAGGAGTGCTTTTTGAAGGCTGTTGGAGACTCTCTGGTCCATGTCGTCCAAACGCTGGTCCCACTGGACTCAAAAGAGATCACTGGGTAACCCTCATATGCAGTCTGGCCATAGGGACGGTGGGTATGGCAGCCGCCATCAGACCCAAAAGTCGTAGGACCGAACATGCCGTGGTCCACCGAGAGGAAGCCACCAGTGTCACTTGGGAGATTAAGGTCTCTGCTCGGTCACACAAAAGAAAGGCCTTGCTCTGGACCATGTCCAGCACTGCTCCAATGAATTGGAGGTGCTGAGAGGGTATCAGCTGGGACATGGGAAGGTTAACTGAAATGCCCAGACTGGGGAAAAAAGGTCCAGAGTGAAGAAAAGGGATTCCTTCAGACTATCCAGGGAAGGAGCTAAAAAGAGCCAGTCGTCCAGATAAGGGAACACAGATGCCCCTGTGGAGTAGGCATACCGCAACCACCGCTAAGCACTTGAACACCCGAGGTGCCTCAAATAGACCAAAGGGTAGGGCTCTGAACTGGAAAGGATAGTCCAGAAAGGTGAACCTCAGGAAGTGGCGGTGGACCGGTAGAACAGGAATAGGAAGGTATGCATCCTGCATATTGTTGGGTAGAAGCAGGGTAACAGTCCCTGGAGAGTCAACATGCGAAACCTCTTGTACTCTACAAAGAGACTGAGCATGCCAAGATCTAAAACAGGCCTTAGATTCCCCCGTCTCTTTTGGAACCAGGAAGAAGTGGGAGTAGAATCCCCTTCCTGTCTGTTCTGGAGGGATGCACTCTATGGCTGCTTTTTGCAGCAGAGCTTGTATTTCCTGAAAGACCAGAGGTTGTTGGCCCGACAGGTAAAATTACCTTCCCAGAGGGTTGGGAGGAGGTCTCTCCAGGAACTCTATCGAGTGACTTCTTTCTATGAGTTGAAGAACCCATGCGGCGACGGCCTTCCACCCGTCCAGGTGGAGACCAAACCTTCCCCCCACCGGTTCCTCGGAGAGGGTCAGAGTCAGTGGAAAGGGGGGGGTCAGGACACGGATGAGAGGGATGCTCTTCCCCCTGGGGGCACGATATACTTGTTTGTCTGTCTTGGTTCTCCTTAGAAATTCGATTTGACTGGGCGACAAAATGGTTGCTGCCATTTTTGACCAGAACGGTACATAGAATGGACATCCTTTACGGATTTGCCACTCTTCTGCAGCTCGGTAATAATATCTTTGGCGTCGCTGCCAAA
The DNA here is from genome assembly GCA_016271365.2 of Neoceratodus forsteri. Lineage (NCBI taxonomy): Eukaryota > Metazoa > Chordata > Ceratodontiformes > Ceratodontidae > Neoceratodus > Neoceratodus forsteri. The sequence continues at coordinate 262,707,850 of CM057451.1, read as the reverse complement.
CAGAACTGAACCCCTAAAAAGAGCGTCCAAAAGAGAGCTCTGTATATCCTGTGCCAACCCACCAGAGGAGATGTCCGAGACAGATTCCCGTAGCTGCTCCTCGAGCCACAGTGTCCACCGAATCATATGTGGCACGCAGGGCATGGCGGCAGGATGATTTATTCATCCAGACTTTATTCAGGAGTTTATTCCTTAGCTGTTCATCAGGTATCTCCTGGAGGTCTTTTCCCAAATCCAGGAGGGAGGATTTTTGGAAAGCCACCATATGGGCTACATCATTAAGAGAACAGATAGCACAGGTGGATGAGGAGTAGATTTTTCTACCATACTGGTCCAACTGCTTGGACTCCTTATCTGGCGGGAAGGCACTAAGATGCTTAGGCTGGGCCGATCTATCATGGGCAGCCATGATAATAGAATTGGGGTCTGGCCTGGTGGCGCAGAGGGTTGAGGCGCTGGATGCCACACCTCGAGCCACGCCGGTGACCCAAGTTCGGAGCGAGCTCGGGCACTGGGGGTCGGCAGGGACGGGGTGAGGATTGAGTGCCCGCGGGGCTGCTCACCTCCCTCGGGGATGGTTAGGGGACAGCTCGGCACACCAGCGGCTCCCGGTGGAGATTGACGGCGCTGCAGTGAGTCGGCTGCATGTCATGCAGCGTTGATGATGCTGGCAGGGCTGCCTTACACCAGAGCGTCATGGGTGCACCACGCAAGGGAAGTGGCACCAAGAACAAGGAAAATCCCGGCTCCGAGGAGGATGTGATGGCACCTGACCCCCATGCACACCGCCGGATCCACCCTGCCTGGCCTTCCAGGTTCTCCGCCCAAGGCCCACTCCCTCAGCCAGAGTCTGTGTGAGAGCGCCCAACAAGGAGAGGCGGCCCCACCACGGAGGGATTAAGCTGGGGGAGCTGGCTGTGGGAGGGTTGGGGGGAGAGGAGGCACAGGTTCAGGGGGATCTCAGGTGGGCAGGAACAGGCAGGATGCCTGAGAGATGCCTCCTCGGGCCATGACCAGAGGGAAAAAGAATCAACAAAAAAAAAAAAAAATATCTGCCTTAGGTTGGGCAGTTAGGTGGGCAACCCCTTCTGGGGGGAAGTACATCCTATCTGCCTTTTTTGGATACAACCGGTATGGATAAAGGTTGCTGTCAAATGGTGGACGTAAGGTCTTCATGCGGCCTTGTCCAGGGTGGAATGGGTAGGGGGTCCGCACTGATCAGGTCCAGGAATTCTGCCAGTCTTCTGCGGTTGGGATCCAATTACTGGGAGGCCCATCTGCACGATTTTTAATTGGTCCCGAGGAGCTCTGCAAAGGAAGGATCCTCGGTGGGGGCTTAGGGGACTCTTTCGACTGAGGCTCAACAGGAGAGTGAGGTTCGGACTGGTTCCCTAAGTCAGAGTCCTCATCTGATTCTGAGGATTCCAGTCTACTGGGCAAGAATGCCTTGAGCCTGGCCTGGGAGCCTGTGATCAGAGTTCAGAAGGCAGAACACCCAAGTCTCTTTCAGAGACTCAGCTTGAGGGTGCAGAACTACCTGAAGGCACCCTGATAGGTGGTGTGGTCCTGTCCACTACCTGTGGTTGACCCAACTCTTGAAGGAGTTGGTACCTAGCATCCTTCCACCATGCAGGAATGACTTCGCGTTCAGGCTGCGCTGGTGGCGGAGGCGGGTAACCCGGGTACCCTACGTAAGAAGGGTACCCGGGAGACTGATACCAATAAGGGTACTGGTAGCCTGGACAGTATGCCTATCCCGGCATCGGCAGGGTGTAACCCGCCGACGGACCCCCCAGTGTCAGGTACTATGGATATTGAGGTGTTCAAGGGAAGTACCCGGCTCGGCCCGAAGGAGGAACAAAGGGCCCCGCCGGACGGGGTGCCGAAGGTCCGCTGGGAAGCGGGTCCAGCGGAGGAGCCGAAGGTCCTGCAGGAGACGTGTCCATACCGCCCCAGAAAAGGACCAGCGAAAGGTGAGGATCCGTAGATGGTAGAGAGCCTCGCGGGGAAGGGGGGAGATCTGGTAAATCCCCCATCAACAGATCAGGAAGATTATCCAACGGAAAGGTAGTCCCAACAAGGTCAGATACAGGTAATGAATCCCTGGAGGGAGAACCCTAAGGGAATGAAGAGGGACCTGCGAGCTCTCTCTGCCCGGCGTCGGGGTCCACAAGGGAGTCAGGTGGGAGAGGAGTGGCATCCAAGTGATCACGGAGGAGCCGACAGACTTACTGGGCGCAGCTGGGCTGACAGAAGCCAGAAGGCTAGGGTCAGACTGATCGGCCTGGGCCAGGTACCCGGTGGCGGAGCCAGAGGGCGACTTAGCAGTGGCGTTCAAAGCAGGAAACCCTGAAGAAACCTCCAGAAAGACAACCCCCGACTGCCCATTAACCTCGGGGGGGAGGGGGGCCACGGGGAGAGAAGAGAGCGTCCAGTCCGCCGGAGCGGAAGAAGGCCCTACAGGTCGGATACTCACAGAGGTGGAGGGCCCACCCTGGCTGGCGTCGGCTAGCTGGATTTCTCTTGAGGAGAACGGCTCCGCTCCCGGCGTCTCTCCTTGTCCTTTCTTTTTCTTCTCCGGGGCCAGTGACAACGATCTTTCCCTCAGCTCCTGCAGCTCTTTTTCCATTGAAGCGTCTCTTGGTCAACACATGGGTGCTGAGGGTCCTCTTGCGACAGGTGCGCGTGGCCTGGTTGAAGCCCTGGCAATTCCGTCAATACATATTATGGCATCTGGGACGTCTTGGACAATGCATTCGTGTTCCAGTGCCCAGCTGCTGCGTGTGGAGAATTAGAGATGTGTACCCCAACCCATCTGGACAGTATACCAGTTTCCGTCCAGATTGCTTAATTTAATAGAAACATGTTTAAAAATGTACTGTCACTTTTGAGTCCTCTGCTGCATTTAGTATGCAGCAGTTATACTTTGTTCAGCTGTACTTTCTGCACTCTGCATTAAATTTATTCTTTCAGCTGCTCAAGTGTCCGTTTGTGATGCTCAATGTATATATACCTTGCATGATAATTTTGAATGTACAATGTTTGTACCATGATTTTATTACATCTGTTCATCACAGAAATACACAGTACATACCATGCACAGCTACTGAGGTACTTGTCATTATGATAAAAAGGAATGTGTGTGATTTTTAAACTGTTTGGAACAGCCCTCCAGCTCCAGCCACAGAAGGGGCTCCGAGCCGCCTTTAATCTTAAAAAGAGCTGTTCTGACTTAAAAATTGTGGGCTATTTAAACATTGTATTGATGTGATGTTTGCTAGTGATTCAGCCTTTCTGGTGATCTGTGTGGGCTAGACGCTTAGGCGCCTAACCCCCCAAACCCTCCCAGTCTTTTGTTGTGCAGATTCTTGATCCTAGCACCTAATTGCAGATTGCCTGCAATAAAGTAGCCTTCTCACTGCCTTCTCCTCTGTCCCCTGCCTTGCAGCCGGCACAGCCCTCCAGCTCCAGCCACAGAAGGGGCCCGAGCCGCCTGAGCTGGCCGGGGCGGCGACCCCAGCCGAGAACCAGAGATCCAGGAGGCCGGGAGAAGCAGGGAGAAAGAATGGGCAAAGCCGCAAAATTTTGCCCGCCTCTCCCTCTTGGTTGATTTTATTTATACACTCTTCCCGCCAATTCTCTAATCCACGCCACATCCTTTTTCCTTCTTTAACCTATATCTACCCTGTACAATGCTAACTTGTTTCCTTTTGCTCCTTAGCCTCTCATCTCCCAATTCATTATGATAATCATTCCATACCCCTGTCATGGACGAATAATTTAATGAGTATGTGTCTGTTCTCCTCTCCACAAATGCACAACCACCTACTCCTTATTGCCTTTGAACCACTCTTACACTGCAACCCTGGGGTATCCCACATAAAGTCTCTCTAACAATCCAGCACTCCCAAGCCACTTACATATATCCTGGCTTTATAATAACCCGCTATGCCTGTCCATCAGACTCCTATTTTATGATAAAAGACACACCTATATACAGGACCATTCTCTCATTACACAGTGGGCACCTAGGATTAAGAGGAAACGCTCTGGTCACTCTCTATCCCTTTCCCTTGGTGCCCTTCTCAATTTAATCTTTTACCTCCTTTTCTGCATTGGCACTATAGAGATTAATCCTGGCCCCATTGTTAGTTTATCTTCCCCTGCTGATCTGACCTCCATAAAAGGCCTAAGCTTCATACACTTTAATGCTTGCAGCCTCCTAAAAAAGTTCACTTTAATACAGGCTTGGGTGGCACATACTCTTCCAGATTTCCTGGTCATTTCTGAATCTTGGCTCAGGCCTACAACAGAAGACAGTGTTGTAAACCTTCTAATTATCAGCTCTTCAGAGCAGATCGCCCATCCAGGGGTGGTGGGGTGGCCATATACATTAAGGACACCTTCTCTGCAACCTGCCTCATCAGCACATCCGAGCCAAATGAATTTGAATGTCTATCAATCAAATTATCCTTCCTAATTCATCTTCATTTAAACTCATTGGATGCTATAGACCTCCCTCTGCAGGCCTTAAACTGCTTTCTCACCTAGGGTCAATTCTCAACCTAGGCCCTGAAGATACCATTATCCTTGGTGATTTGAATTTAAACTGGCTGTCTAATGTATCTGCACCTCTGATAACCTTTTGTGACACCTATGGATTCACACAGCTGATTAAAGACCCAACTAGGATCAACCTAAGAAATTCGCAATAGCTCACTCCTGGATATTATGTTGGTAAACAAACCTCAATTATATTCACATGCAGGTGTACTGCCGAGTGATGTGTGACCATTACCCTATAGCGGCATAAGATCCACACCCAAACTACCAAATCCTGCAGAATTTGTCCTCAAAAGGTCAAAAAAGAACTTTGATATCTCAGGCTACCTCCATGACCTGAGTTATACAATACATTGGCAAGATTTCTATCTTACAACCTCTGTTGAAACAGCTCTCCAGACTTTAAAGGATATTATCAATAATGCCTCAATATTCTGCACCTATCACCAGTATCAGAACTACGGTAAAATCCTGTCCTTGGTTCACCTCTGAGCTTAAAGCAGCCTTGAGAACCAGAGACAAACTGTGGAAAAGGCAAGAAAACAAAGGACATCAGAGATTGGCTAAATTTCAGAAAAGCAAGGAATTCATGTACAAAAAAATAAGAACTGCCAAACTGCCTACTATACAGCTGAATTGGATGCCTCCTACAATAACCCATCCAGACTCTGGGGTACAATAAAAGGACTCCTGGGCCAAAAGTCTACTCCTGCCTTAACCTCCAAACTGATACTAAATGATACAGAAATTACAGGTAAACAAGAAATCTTAAATACCTTCAATGCTCACTTCACCACAGCTGGCCTAGCATTTGACTCTTCACCAGCAAATATCCTGAGATTTTCCTTGAACCTGCAAACTACTGTGAAAATGGCCACTTCAACTTTTCCTTCATCCCAATATCCTGAAAGAAGTGGAAGATCTCCTCTCTAATTTAGACACTAATAAAAGTGCAGGTGCAGACTCCTGGATCCCTATTTCCTGAAAATTGCTTCACATGTCTTATCTGTCCCCTCACTCATCTCTTCAATCTTTCCCCAACTACTGGATCCATTCCCTCTACTTGGAAAACAGCTCAAGAGGTTCCATTACTCAAATCTGGTGATACTAGAGATCTCAACAATTACAGACCTATCTCCATTCTACCAGTTTTATCCAAGTTGCTCGAAAACTAGTAAACTCTCAGTTAAGGGACTATTTGGATAACAACAACCTTCTAAACTCTGCACAATCTGGTTTAGATCAAAACATAGCACCATTACTGCCTTAGCTAAGGTAACCAACGATTGGCAGACTACCTTGGATAGAAAAAATTGTACCTGTGCTGTGTTTCTGGATTTGAGTAAAGCCTTTGACACTGTGGATCACGACTTATTAATCACCTCCTTAACTCAATAGGCCTGGATTCCCTGTCACTCAACTGGTTTAAGGATTACCTTTCAAATAGGTCACAACTGGTTAAAATGGAAATTACCTATCCACCCTCAAAACCACTGCTAAGGGGCGTACCACAAGGTTCTATTCTTGGCTATCCTCTTTGCTATTTATATAAACAATATTGATGCCAACCTCACTCAATCTAACATTCATCTGTTTGCTGATGATACTGTATTATATGTCAGCAATCCCTCACCTTCCAAAGCCTGTGATCTGTTACAATCCGAATTCTCCATTCTGCAGCGCAACCTACTTGACAAAAACTACTTCTAAATGCAAAAAGACAAAAGCCATGTTCTTTGCCACAAAAGTTGCTCTACCCATACCCTAGCATCCACCACCCTACATTTATCCACCTTACTTGGAGAAAAACTTGAATTTGTTGATAATTTCAAATATCTTGGAGTATGGATAGATAACAGGCTTGACTATTCAGTCCATATTGAAGAACTGCTTAAAAAGCTAAGACAGAGGCTTGGACTATTCTTTAGAATAAAGCATTACCTAAACAGTGACTCCAAAAAGGTTAATTAAGGCCTCATTCCTATCCTCATTGATTATGCTGATTTCTCTACTGCCATTGTCCAGGTCATCTCTTACAAAAACTGGACACCCTGTATCACAGGGCCATAAGATTTATTACTGACCTTCCCCCCAGCACCCATCATTGCTCCCTTTATATGGCAGTCAATTGGACATCATTACAGCACAGAAGGACTAGGAATGCTGTTATCTGGACATTCAAAGCGTTAACAGGCAAACTACCTACCTATATCACTGATTGCTTTACCCAAATTACAACTAGGCCATACACTTTAAGGATCAGTAAACTTATCATGTTACAGGTCCCCATTGCCTGCACCCGGTATGGGAGGGCTGCTTTCAGCTATACTTCAGCAGTTGCATGGAACTCTCTCCAAAAATCCATGAAGCTAGATAGCTTTCTACCTCTGACATCCTTCAAAGAGACTGTCTCCTCGCCTTTTTCCAGAGCTATGCAATTGCTCTTATAAACCATAATCCCTACCCTACCTGACCCACCTTTCTTTTCCGTCCATTATATTGTTTCATATTCTATCTTCCGACTCACCCATCTATTCTCACAAAAGCTAGTTAGACCCTATAATTTTATATTTTATTCCTGCTATACCCTTTGCCCACATTTTTCTTGCAGGCAAAATGGTTCTACTACTCCTTATATATATGTAAATTGTTGTATACATTCATTTCTTGCCATTTTATTGTTATTTATGCTATTCTTGTCTATGTAATAATATTTGTACCCTCATTTGTATGACCACTCAGGTCCATCTTGTAAATGAGCTTTGCTCAATGATGTTCGCCTGAATAAATAAAGATTTTGATTGATTGATTGATTGAAGTGATGCAATCGGCAGAGTTGTGCCTAGACCCCAGGCAGAGGACACACCAGGAATGATCATCCACGTGCGCAATCTACGCACTGCACTTGGAGCACTTCTTGGGCCAACTAGATGACATATACTGTAATAATCATGAAAGAAAACGTAAGAGAATATATTCACTATCGAAAATGGCAGGTGACCGAATTCTACCGTGTTTGTCAAATGATACCATGAGACAGCAGAAAAACTGGAGGGCAGCGGGGGACTGCCCTTTTTATAGTCACGCTGACATCCGTCACCCGATGACAGGGTGCGGTCCCTGCCAATGATTGCTAGCTACAAGTTTATCATGTGGTCCTGACGCCAGGGGGCGCAGTCCTAAATGTGAAGAGCTACTGCAGGAACCCTCTCGAAGTAAGATCTTAGGATTCGTGCGCAGACACTCCCTGTCTTTGTGAAAAAATCAAATTAAGACTCCTCACACCAGAGAACCAGAAGCTCAGAAATCCTTCGAGCAGAGGGAATAGCAACTATACATTTTCCAGGACAGAAAGTGTAGCTCGTAAGTCGCAGCTGGCTCAAAAGGAGACAGGGTCAACTTCTCCAAAACAAAATTCCAATCCCAAGCCAGGGCAGGGGCACAGTTTGGGGGCTTCAGATGCAGGATGCCCGAGGAAATTACACGATACATTCTTTGAGCCAAGGTGTGACCACTCCTGAGCTCATGAAGAGCAGAGATAACCAAATGGTGCACCTTGAGGAAGGAGTACTTGAGGTCCGAGTCCGACAGAGATATCAGGTAGTCCAGAATCTGGCTCACCAGACAAGTAAATGGGTCCAGGTGATGTTTGGCAGCTCAGATGGCAAACTTCTTCCACTTCATGGCATATGTGGCTCTAATGGAGGGCTTCCGAGCCGCCACGAGGACACCCACCACTCTGGGACACCCCAAACTGAGCAATGGCTATGTCCTCAGAAACCAGGCAGGCAGACGAAGGGACTTGAGACTTGGATGGACCAAGGTCCCCTGAACCTGCGTCAGCAGATCCCCGCAGAGAGGCAGAGGGACCGGAGGCTCCTCCGCTAACTGTTGCAGTAACGGGAACCATATTAGCCATGGCCAGAATGGAGCAACCAGGATCATGCTGGCTCCCTCCATCTGCAGTTTAATTAGCACCCTCTGACTCAGAGAAAATGGAGGGAAGGCAAAAAGAAATCTCCCACTCCACGAGAGAGACAACACGTCTCACCAGGCCCTGGATCTAGCAAGCAGAAACTAGGCAGTCTTGTGTTGAGTGGGGACGCAAAAAGGCTGGACGATCCCATCCGGCAAAACAGATCTGCGATGGTGGAGAGAAATTCCTATTCGTGCCTGCTCGGCTGTGTCCTGCTGAGACTGTTGGCCAGTGTGTTTACTATGCTGGGGACGAGGACCAAGAGAATCAGACTGTGGTCTATTGTCCAGTACCATATTCTCATGGCCTCACTGCACAGGAGGTAGGAGTGCATCACAAGAGTGGTAGCAGGGAGGAGGCGGGGAACTACAGACCAGTCAGTCTTACCTCAGTAGTGGGCAAGATTATGGAGGCACTCCTTAAGGAAAGGATAGTGCAACACCTGGAATCCATAGAGGCACAGGATCCAAGACAGCATGTGTTTACAAAAGGAAGGTCCTGTCAAACTAATCTCAGATTTCGTTGACTGGGTAACCAGAGTGGTGGACCAAGGGGGAGCAGTTGATGTCGCCTACCTTGACTTCAGCAAAGCTTTTGACACTGTTCCACATAGAAGATTGATAAATAAGCAGAGTAGGCTCGGGGTGGGTCAGAAGTTGGTCAGCTGGGTGGCAAACTGGTTGACGGCAGAAAACAGAGAGTGGTGGTAAATGGTATACAGTCAGAAGAGATGCAAGTCACAAGTGGGGTACCTCAGGATCAGTCCTGGGGCCAGTCCTCTCAACATCTTCATTAGTGACCTTGCAGATGGACTAGAGGTAAGGCTTGTCTGTTTGCAGATGACACAAAGATCTGCAACAGAGTAGATGATCCAGATGGGGTGGGCAGAATGAGAAGAGATCTGGATAAACTAGCAGAATGGTCAGAAGAGTGGCAACTGGGATTTAATGCAAAGAAGTGCAAAATCATGCACATAGGGAAGAGAAACCCTGAAGCCACCTATAGGCTGGGAGGAGTTGCTAGCAGTCACAAAGGAAGAAAGAGACTTGGGCATCATCATCACTGATGACCTAAAATCATCAAGCAGACCTCTAAAGCAGTAGGTAAGGCTAGGGGTGTTGGGGTGTATTAGTAGGAGTATCACAAGTCATAAGAGGAGGTAATAATCCTCTGTACAAGACACTGGTTAGGCCCCATCTGGAGTACTGTGCAGTATTGGAGGCCACACCTTCACAAGGACATTAACAAATTGAGGCAGTCCAGAGAAGGGCAACTCAAAATGGTGCAGGGACTGCATCAGAAGACATGAGAACAGATTAACGGAGCTCAATATGTATACCCTTGAGCAAAGGAGGGAGAGAGGTGATATGATCGAGGCATTCAAACATCTTCAAGGGCATAAACAAGGTGAAAGAGTCTAACATGTTTAAATATAAGAAAAATAGCAGGACAAGAGGACACAGCATGAGATTAGAGGAGGCCGATTAAGGGGAATGTAGGAAATTCTTTTCACAGAAAGGGTGGTGGATGCATGGAATGGCTTACCACAAGAAGTGGTGGTTATGAATACAGTGCAGGACTTCAAACAGGCATGGGATAGGCATAAGGGAGCAATACAAATGACTATGAATAGATAGGCCACTGACAGAGCAAAGGCCGATGGCACATTTATAAGGTAGAAAAAGAAATGGGCAGACTGGATGGGCCTTGCGGTCCTTATCTGCCGTCAACTTCTATGTTTCTATGTATGCATCCCCCCCCCATCTTGTTGATATAATAGACAACGCTGAGGCTGTTTGACTGCATCAACAGCAGACCCGGGAAAAGATGTTTCTGAAAGGCCTGCATGGCATACAGGACCTCCCGACTCTTATGCAGGGAGGTTTCTAACTTTGACCAAGACCCTTGAGTCTCAAAAGGACCCAGATGCGCTCCCCAACCCGAACCGGAGGCAACCATGGTGAGGATCTGCTGGGGGGAGAAAATCTGGAATGGAACCCCTTTAAAGAGGTTCTGTGGGTCCATCCACCACTCAAGAAACTTGCAGACAAGAGAGGAGACCAGCATTAACTGATCCAAATCATCCATACGTTAGTCCCACTGCATCTAGAGTGTCCACTGGAGGACTGATATGTGCAGCCTGGCCAAGGGAACTGTGGGAATGGCGACAGCCATCAGGCCCAGTAGCCTCAGGTATAGCCTCGCAGGGATACATCGGCTCTGGCTGACCTTTTGAGGCTGGGCAATGAGGCATTCCACCCTGTTTTGAGGCATGCAGGCTTTGCACTGTGCCGAGCTCAGAACTGCCCCTACATACTGCAGCCTCTGGGACGGGATCAGGACAGACTTGAGCAGGCTGACATTGATGCCAAGAAAGAGGAACAGCTGGAGGTTTCTTTCCAGAGTTCAAAGAAGCTGCTCTCTGGACGGGGCCATTAGGAACCAGTCGTCCAGACAGGGAAAAAAACATACAGTCCCTCCCCTTTGAGGGCGGCGGCTAGTGCTGCTAAAAGCTTGCTAAAGACCCATGGTACAGAGAAGAAGCCAAAGAGCAACACTTTGAACTGGTAGTGCTTGCCCTGAAACAGAAACCGGAGAAATATCCTGTGAGGAAGAAACACCAAGATATGAAGGTACAGTAAGCATCCTGCATGTTCAGGGAGCACAGCCAGTCACCCTGCTTAAGTAGAAGCGTCAGGTCTGGCAGGGTGACCATGCGGAATTTTCTGTACTGAACATACAGATTGAGGTCCCTGAAATCTAGTATGGGTCTTAGATCTCCAATTCTTCTGGGGACCAGGAAGACTCTGGAATAAAATCCCCTGGTTCCTTTGGCACCTCGGCACAGGCTCAATGGCCTTTTTGTAAAGAAGGGACTGTACCTACACCTGGAGGACGGACAGGTGGACCGGAGTGAAGATGGAGAGAATGGGAGGAGTCTCTGAGGACATCTCTACGAGTTCCAGAGTGTGACCCTGTTCTATAATCTGAAGAATCCAGACATCTGAAGTGATGGTTCTCCATCGACTGAGATGGAGGGAGAACCAACCTCCAACCACCACCTCCTGGTCGGAGACCAGAAGAGTGGGGTCCAGCAAGGAGTCAAGCGGAGACTGATCCAACCACTGGGGCTTATCCGTCACCTCTAGCGCACTTTGCTGCAGCGCCAGAGGAGGAAGGGGTAAGCAAGGAAGACAATGTCTTTTTCTTGCCCAGGGGGCAGGAGGTCGCTCTGGATTTGTGGGACACCTTGCGAAAGGGAGGGTGCAGTCTGCTCTTAGGCAGAGTATGGTAGACCAAGTGGACAGATTTAGTAGCACTGCCAGATGCTTGAAGCTCATTTATGATGTACTGAACATCTGGTCCAAATAGCCTGGAGCTATTGAAAGGGGCGTTAAGCACCTTTTGCTGGACATCAGCCAGAAAGCCTGAGACCCTCACAGCCAGGAGTACCTAGGAAGGCAAATGCCTGTGGCAGCGGCCCAGGCACCGGTATCTGAAATATCACAGAGGGCCCCAAGGAGGTGCTTGCTGACATCCTCTGCACTCTGCAAGCATTTAAGAACCTGTTTCTGGAAGCAATCAGGGGGGGCCTCGGCAGCAGCCTTACCCTTCTTCCAAATGGTATTCTGGTATTTAACCATCCGAAAGAGGCAGCTCGCAATCCTCAGCTCCAAGGTGGATGAAGCATATACCCCCTTAACCCCAAAGATCAATCCTACAGGACTCCCTGTCCGGGGGCGGGGGTTGAAGGGAGCTTAGGGGCTTAGACACCTTTGACCCACCATGAGCTGCTTTTATAACCACAGAATCAGTTTCTGGTTGGGTAGCGTAGTGCAGAAGGCCCTGGGGGGCACAATATAACTCTGATCCACCCTGCAGGGCATGGCCATGACCATGTCAGTTCTGTGCCAGGCAGCAGTGGTGGCATTCCTCAGAGCTGGAAGGGCAGGAAGAATGACTTTGGGAGAAGATCCCGGGATTTCCGGACAGTCCACCACCCCTCTTCCGGTGGCATCCCCTTCTTCAATATGAAAGCCCATGGTTGTGGACAGCTGTTTCATAACATTAAAGAAAGTAGGGTCCTCTGCAGGAGACCTGGAATTATGTTTAATCGAGTCCTTACTCACGGAAGAGGCAGTGGACCTGTCGGAGGAAAGAGGCTCTTCCTTTTCTTCCTCGGGCAAGATGAGGTCCGGACGATACTCCTCTTAGACGTCAACCTGCTGCAACTCTGGGTCCAAACAAGGGGCCGACAACAGCCCACTGAGGTGGAAGCGGCATGAACGGCGCAGGGGACCGGGACCTATAAGCACCCAACTAATGGACCAAGACCGTAGTAAACTTGGTCAAAATATCATTAAGACTGACGACAGCAGACTGCCACGTTGATGGGTCGGGGGGGGGGGGGGGTGTCAACGGTAAAGGCCGCAACAACCCATCCATTGGGTCCTAGGAACCAGAGGGCCTGGAGAAGCATCAGGCCTCAATGGGAGGGATGTCATCGATGAGGTGGGGGCCGACAACCCAAAGGTCAATGATCATCTGCCCTAGGTAGCGGGCGGCAGCGCTGTCAGCACAGGTCTGGTAGGAACAGAGACCTGGACAGTGGCAGAAGGCGCAACTGCAGTATCCCCGGAAAAAGCAGTCTTGAAGCGGGAATGCCACCGGGGTGGAGCGATCCCGATCTTTTTTATGACTCCCCCATGGACTTGTCTTGGGCCTGGGAGCTCAACGAACCCGCAGGCAATGAGAAAGGAGCCCCTCCCCCCGGATCCCTGCCCAGAACTGGCTACTTGTTCCATCAGGAATTTGAGAAACTCCCAGTCTGAGACGTTGTGGTCAGACCCAAGACAGCAGACAGAGAGAATGTTCCATCTGTAGATGCAATCTTCTTTCTGCAGCAGCAGCGACGGAAGAGGAGAGAAGCAGAAGGATTAACTCTCGACATAAACAAGGTAAAGGAATCTCTTTGAAAAAGATTCCGAAAAACCAAATAAAATAAAAGTCATAGGCAAAAATTATGATAAAGAACTGAGGAAGGAGAGGGGCCACTCACGCCTTTATAAGGTTGGTGACATTAGCAGGTGCTGTCTGTGTAGGCGGCCAAGTGGTACTGCTAAAGATTTCCATGTGGATCTTGCTTCACTGATGGTGAAGTTCCATATTTGTAACCCGATGACTGAGACACCCCAATGAAGATCTGAGGCATCCCAGAAGAGAGATAAGTTTGCACTTGGTCCAGGAGGAATGAACAGAAAAAGATTCCATGACAGTTGGAATCCAGAGCAGTTTCACTAGGAGGTAATCTGGCTCCCATGCATTTCGTATCCAGTTCAATACCTAGAAATTCAAAAGATGCAAATGGTACTACTGTTTTCCCCTTGGATAGAGGCACTGCTAACTCCTGGAAGAGATGGACAAGTGCAGAAATGCCGGGAAGATCAATCAGCAAGAAATTACCTAGAAGATGAATGAAAGCTGGGCGATGACAAACATTGGGTAATTGCCAGCAAAGCATCTCAGAAAACATGTCAAACAACTTCAGGCTGCTTTTACAACCAAAGATTAGAAAACGGCGAAGTAGCAACAATCTTTCCTTTTAACACCATACAACTACCGCAGAAAAGGATGGATGGGCAAATTTAAACGCCTCTCAAATATCTACTTGGAGCCAGCAGCAAGGCCCAAATAGTTTAATTTTTATAGCACAATCTATGCGAGCATAGGAGAGAGAATACTCGTCAGATGGAATCAATGAATTGATACTAGGAATGGACTTCGATCAAGGTGCCGATAAGTCAATGATCGGTTGCTTCTTACCGGAAATCTTTCAGTGGACAGATCAGTAGAACTGATCCAATCAGTGGGAAATGGATGCATAAAGGGGCCAATGAGGAATCCTTTTTGAAGTTCTTTTATTTGTAAAAGTTGCTGAATGACAAGAGTTCTTTTAAGGCAGACCGCAGGTTATGACATCTCAGAGAAGTACTGTAATCCCAGTATAGAATCCTTTGGAGAAGCCAGGCAGGAGATATTCCACAAATGAGCGGGAAGGATGAGTTAGTGCTTGAGCTAAGGCATGTAGATTGACAGGATTAAGTCGAACGTATATAAATGTGGACTCACCATCTCAGTTCCCCACCAGAGATCATACTCAAAGGACTCCCCCTCTAGGGAACCAGGAGAGAACTGAAGGTTCCAGCTACCAGATGATGCTAGAAACAGCAAGCAGTCCATCCTGGAGAGAGAGAGACAGGAGTGAAGAAGCTCTGCATAGTTCAGGTAGAGCAGGGCATTCACCAACCAATAAACAAACACGCAGGGCTCCAATAGATACCAACAGAATTTAATTTATTCCATACAGGTTGCACGCTTAACGCATTTCGGATGTTGGTCCTTTATCAAAAGCTTTTGATAAAGAACTAACGTCCTAAATGCGTCAAGCGTGCAACATGTGTATGGAATAAACTGGATTCTGTTGGAATCTATTAGAGCCCTGCATGTTTGTTTATTGGTTGGCGAGTGCCCTGCTCTGCCTGAACTGTGTTTTTTGTTTGGAAGCACCACCCTTCCTAGTGCAGCCTTTTCCTTGAAGAAGCTCTGCATCTAAGGGGGGGGGTGGGACAGCATGGCCTGATGAAAGACATTCTCTTGAACATCTACCATTACGGTAATTACGTAACTGTTCTATCTTCTTCAAGGAGATCTTTTTCATTGGGCCATACCTATGGAACGAGTCCCAAGCAGTACTAACAGAGAGAGAGAGAGAGAGTCTGGGTGGCCAGAGGTTACAGGCCTAAGAAAGAAGGCCTTGAAGCACAGCCAGGCCGAAGCCCACTCTTCTTCAAGCAGCAATGTCCAGACAGTAGTGTTTAGTGAAAATGCGAATAGTACTCCAAGTTGCAGCAGCACAAATTTCTGCAGCTGATACATTCCTGAAACAGACCAGGGAAGTAGCTCTGCCTCTGATGGAATGGCCATGAACAGCTCCAGGGAAGTTCCTTAAAAGAGATACAGCTAACCGGCCCGGTGGCACAGAAGGTTGAGGCACTGGACACCATACCTCACGCTACATCGGCAACCCGGGTTCGGGAACGGACATGGGTCGTCGGGGGTCGGATGGGGAGAGGAGGATAGAGCGTCCCAACAGATTTTCTCCTCCCCCGACCGGGAGAATTGGTATGTACCCGTAGCTCTTCCGCCAGTGGAAGTACATGTGAGTGGGGCATACAGCTCTACGGAGTCGAGGGAGGATGCCATTACGCACTTAACGGTGTATGTCTGCACACCCGTTCATCTGGAAAAACGCCCTTCGTGCAGGGGATGGGAGGAAATGATTAAACAGCTGGGCAAAATGAATACAATGAAGCCACAGATCCCGAAGGGACCACGCGGATCAAGTCGGAGTGGGAAGGGCCAAGTAGCTGGGGCAAAGAAAAAAAAAAGATACAGCTGGCCAACCACCTGGATAGGCATTTGTTTAGAAACAGGTACACCCCACTTTCCTATGGGCAAAGGAAACAAAAAGTTGCAAGGACTTTCTGCAGTCCTTCGCACAGTAAGCATAGTATCTGAGTATTCTATGTACATCTAAGGTATAGGAGCAATGCTTCCCCTGGATCAGCATGCTCAGGAAAATAAACTGGTAGGTGGATAGTTTGATTCAAAGTAAACTCCAACACTACCTTAGGAAGAAACTTAGGACTGGTCCATAAAGACACCCCGTCTTTGTAGAAAATCAAATAAGGAGGCTCACACTTAAGAGCCTGAAGCTCTGAAATGCTTTGAGCAGAACTAACAGACACTAAAAAATAAAAACTTTCCATGTCAGAAAGTGTAGCTCGCAAGTCACATCTGGCTCAGAAGGAGCTGAGATCCTAGTTAACCAACAGCCTATTTCTTTCTACCCCCCCCCCCACAAGAATTGCCTTATGTCTCTCCCATGCATTCTTGAATTCTCCCACTGTTTTAGACCCCACAACCTCCTCAGGAAGGCTGTTCCATGCGTCAGGCTTCAGGTGCAGAATGCCTCGCAGAAACATACAGGCCACCTCTAGCTGGGCCACTGTATGACCATCAATAGGCACAGGGAAAGCTGAAACAGCAGCCAAGTACACTTTGATAGAAGAGTATTGTGGTCCTGTATCTGACAAGGACAATAAGTACTCCAGAATCTGATTCACGGGGGCAAGTGATAGGAAGCGGCCCATAAAGTAAAAAACTCTTCCACTTCATATGGAAGTTTTCCTGGCAGCCACAAGAACATCAGCCACCTTTGGGGACACACCAGCTCTCACAATGGTTATGCCTTCAGGAGCCAGGCATGGAGATGGAGTGATTTGAGGTCTGGATGGACCACGGTTCCCAGTTTCTGTGACAGCAAGCCCTTGCATAGGGGTAGGGATACTGGGGGTTCCACTCCTAACTGCTGCAAGGGATACCATATCCAATGAGGCCAGAAGGGAGCCACTCGAATTAGAGTAGCTCCCTCCATTTGAAGCTGGATTAGCACCCTCTAAATTAGAGGAAAGGGAGGAAAGGCATAGAGAAACCTCCCTTTCCAAAACAGGAACAACGTGTCTCTCCAGAAAACTCCAGGCCCTGGAGCGAGCAGAAAAGTGGCAGATTTGCACTGAACAGGGAAGCAAAAAAAGTGAAACTCTGGACGATCCCACCTGTCAAAGAAGTCTACCACCACTCTGTTCAGCAGCTCCCACTCATGCAATCTGGACTGCCACCTGCTTAGCCTGTGTGCCAGGACATTTTGTACACCTGGATCATGGACAGCCAACAGTTCTAGACCATGTTCTAGAGCCCAGTACCAAACTCTCATCACTTCCCTGCGCAGGGAGCAAGGAGGAGTCCCCCCGCTGCTTGTTTATGTAGTGAACCACACTGACGTTGTTCATCTACACCAGCAGAGGCCCTGTAGCCAGATGTTCTGGAAGTCTTGCAGAGCATACAGAATGACCCTCATCTCTAAATGTTTATGTGGAGGGTGTCATGGGAAAAACCCTCTAATATTATGTATAATATTTGTAATATAAAATATAGTATGTGATTGTCTCACACAGGCAGGCAATGAGTGATGAGACTTGACCCCTGACCGCAAAAGATTTCAATGTGTGAAACTGACTAGTGAATGGAAAACCTAGAGTTTCCTGTTCTGTTCTTAATTAAGGCTCTGGCCATCTGCCAGAGGATAAGCCTAATAAACTTTTATGATTTCCTAGAGGAACAGGCTATTTGATAACATCGTGTTAAATGTTGTAAACCCACTTGATCTTCCTTGGGAAACAGAAACCAGCCACCAGTTCAAAGAGAATGCTTGAATCAAAGGGATGTCATATGTAGGAAGTTTTTTTTTTGCTGGTGTTCACCTTATTTAAAAATACTTCCTTGTAGATAATTTTGTAAGAATTAATCCTAAAAGGAGCAGCTAGCTGACTCACCAAAGGGGGTGGGGAAAGAGAGTTGAAATGTAACATATCTAGGGACTGAGGCATATCATCTTGGGCTCTGAGACAGAGTTCTCTCTAACTTAAACACACTTAAAAAGGTAATAGGTAGCAAAGATCTTAAGTACTGTGGTAGGAGTTTTGTTCTGTAATTTTCCCATTTTCTTTTGTGACTGTGAGCTCATGCTATTTGTTCTGTATTTTATTTTACTTATTTTATATTTTAGTAAACAACCATTTCTGTGGAAGACTGCCTGTGCGTCTTCTCAGCTACTTTTTGCATGTGAAGTACCTGTATTAAGTCGGACAGCTGTTGGGGAAAAAAAACTTGTCTGTGTTACTGAGCTTGCTTAAAAAGGTAAGAACTATCTAGGTCTCTTACAGAGTTAAAAAGGGTTCATTTTGGAAGCCTGGCTGGGTGCCCCTGACAAAAGACTGTACTGCAGTCCCGAAGAAGGTACATATCTGAGTCTGTAAATTTGGGTATGCTAGCATAAGGTTCACAGTTTGAATCCCTCTAGAACTCGAGATTAAAGGTGATTTGGACCCAAAGCAGACAGGAGGGTTACCCTGTCCGTTACCTGTTAACACTTTTGCACTCTCAGGTTGGCACTGTGGGAGCAGAGGGCCTCACCTGTGAAGTGCATTTGTGACAGATCTGGTTGGCAGCGGTGCGATAAAGTATTGGAAACACAATCTTTTCACCATTCAGTGCGTCAGCTTAATACTGTACAGCTCACTTGGAAAATAAGGCCGTGATTTATTTTTAAAAAAGGTAAACTGAACAACATAATTTTGCTTACAGTCAAAGTTCCTACCCATTTTTTTTTTTCTGAAGTGCAAGTTAGAGTAGCAGTAGTTAGGGAAGATGGCTTCCAACTACAGCGGGTACACTGCAGCGTACTTGAGGCAGTTGTCCCAGGACAGAGAAGTTCAGTATGATGGGAAAGCCAACAAGCAGAACCTCATGGATGCTCTGATGGCAGCAGATGCCCAGAGCCTCAAGTCACAGTCTGTGACTGAAAAAGACCGAACCTTGGGCGTGGAGGGGCCAGAGTCCAGTGCAGTGTCCGGATCCAGTGAGGAGGGCAGCAGGGACAGTGTAAGCCAAGTGCCACAGCAGCAGGGGAAGGACACCAGCATACTGAAGCCAAAAGCAATCAGGCTACAGATGGAGCTGCGGAGAATGGAGCTGGAGTTCCAGAGAGAAAAAAGGCGAGAGCAGCGAGCCACAGAAGAGAAGAGGGAGCAAGAAGCTGAGCGAGAACAGCAAGAAGCAGAGCGTGAACAGCAAGAGGCTGACCGTGAAGAGCATGAGCGCCAGAGGCCAAATGAACTGGAGAAGCTACGACTCCAAACCCTAGCACCAGCACAGGTAAGTGGCTTGGGTTTAACTGAAACTACAGGACTAGGTTACAAACTAAACTCACTAATAGCCGAATTTAAAGAGGGGGAAGATAGGGATGCCTTTTTAAATTCCTTTGAAAAAGTTTGCATTCAGGCAAATATTCCCAGAGAGTCCTGGATATTCCAGCTATCCCCGCTACTTACCAGGAAAGCTCGGGATGCACTGGGTCAAATGGACAATGAGAACAGTAATGATTACAGGAAACTTAAAACTGCACTTTTAAAAAAAGTATGATTTAAATGCAGAAGCATACAGCTCTAAATTCTGGAAGCTCAGGAGAAGCCCTGACATGAGCTACGAGGAGCTAGCCACGAAACGACGTCACTTTTTAAAACGTTGGTAGGAAGGAACTGAAGCAAACTCTGTAGATAAGATTGAAAATGCTGTATTATTAGAGCAGTTTTTTGGGAATGCCCAGCAGAGCTGAAAACCTGGCTGGAAAACAGAGATCCAAAAACAATGCAAGAAGCTGCTGAACTCTTGGACCACTATGCCAAGAGCAGACCTGCTCTGAGAGCAAATGGGGCACAGGTGGCATCGCAGAAAGGGAAAAGCGTGCCTTCAGGGCAACTAAAACCCTTACTGCCTCCACCGAAACCAGTTAACCCCAGGTTTCAAAGAAAAGATTTTTCTGAGAAAATAAACCAATGTTGGGTTTGCAGAGAAACTGGGCATATTGCCAGACAGTGTCCCAAAAGGATGAACAATACACAAAGTGGTGCTAGGAAAGAAGTGGGTTGTGTGTCCCTGAAAGCCTGCCAATAAACATGAGGGAACACACACACCTAGTCACTGTGAATGGTGTACAGACACAAGGGTTAAGAGACAAAGCAGAATCTCGGACATTGGTAAAAGGGGGTCTGGTACAGCCTGGTCAGCTTATACCCAATAAATTTGTAACTGTGCAGGGGTTCACTGGGGAGGAGAAAACTCTGCCACTCGCTAGTGTTCTCCTAGACTGGGATAAGACAGAGGAACTGTGCAACATGTTGCTGTAGCAAAAACTTTAGCAGCTGAAGTAATTATCGGCAACAATCTCAAACAGGGGATGGTGTGTGCAGTTTCCCATAGCCAAGCGGCAATGGAAAATTGTGGTGCCCTGGACCCCATAGAAGCCACTGTGGAAACCACTGGGAGGCTGGTTCCCCAGCCTGTCTCTCCTGATACGGAGACTAATGAAACGGGGGTAGAAATTTCCCCAGTAGTTCACCACACAGCTACAGAGGGTTACTCGAAGAAGGAGGGGTGACTCATTGTCAGAGGGTTAGGGATGGCAGTGATCCTGTGCACCCCAACGCTAGAGCTAGGGACCCTAGTTTAGACACAGAAGGGGACCTGCCCCATGCCTTGAGAATGTGCATGGAGTTTGCAGCTGCTCAGAAAAGTGACCCTGGTCTAGAGAAGCTGAGGGCTTGGGTAGACTGACGGACCACAGGGAGGTGACGAGAAACATACGGTTTATTGGGAAAATGGACTGATGTATACGCAGGATGCTAAGACAGAAGGATGGGAGATAGGTAGGCAGCTGGTCATTCTCCAGGGGTACCACGAGCAGTTGCTCAAAATTGCACACGATATTCCCTTCTCTGGTCATCTGGGAATCGCGCGCACTACCCATCAGTTGACACAGAATTTCTATTGGCCCAACTTCACCCAGCAGCTGAAGGAGTACTGCAGGTCTTGTCACCAGTGCCAATAAATAGGGAAGGCAAGTAAGAAAACCCAAGCCAACCTAATTCCATTGCCCATAGTGGAGGAGCCATTTTAGAGGGTGGGAATGGATATTGTGGGGCCTTTAAATACCCCCAGCGCCTCCGGGAAGAGGTTCACCCTGACTGTGGTGGATTATGCCACCCGCTATCCAGAGGCAGTCACCCTATCCTCACTGAGAACAGAAAATACAGGTTACTCACCTGTAACAGGAGTTCTAGGAATGGTATATGTTGTTCATTCACACTTACTGGCAGGTTCCTTGCCGCTTTAAATCTTGCCAGAAGGTCTTCAAACTGGCTCCTCCCACCCACCCGGGTGGTAAAACTCTCGGCTCCGCCCCATGACAGCAGATCTAGCCTGCTGGAAGCCAGGTTGTGCGTCGAAGCCGGAGAGGTCGGGTGGGTTGTGTGGATGAACAACATATACCATTCCTAGAACTCCTGTTACAGGTGAGTAACCTGCATTTCTAAGGACATGGATATGTTGTTCAATCCACACTTACTGGCAGACTCCTAGCAGTTCTCCGGGAGGAGGGAAGCAAAGCGCATGCCCCCTACTTAGGAAACAAGGACTGGAGAACCGAGGTCCCACAACCAGCATACCGGTGTGACTCAAGGTCGATGTGGTAGTGGGTAATGAAGGTGTGTGCTGACTTTCAGGTAGCAGCCCTGCAGATTTCCTGGATAGGGACGTCCCTGGAAGCAGCGGTATGGCGGGTAGAATGAGCTCTTATCCATTTGGGAGGCTCCATGCCCGCCAAGGTATAGCAGAGATCTATGCAGGAGGTGACCCACCTGCCTATCGTCAGCTTGGCTGCAGGTCTGCCAGATAGGGATTCAGTGTAGGTGACAAACAGCTGGCGAACCTCTCCCCGAACTTCAGCCGTCCGCTCCTTGTAAAAAGAGAGCGCTCTTCTAGGGTCCAGAGTATGAAGCCTATATTCAGCCTCCGAGGTGTGACTGGGGTAGAACACTGGCAGAGTCAACACCTGGTTAAGGTGAAACTCCGACACCTTACACCTTCGGAAGGAATTTCGGTTGGGGGTACAGGACCACCTTGTCCCTGTGGAAGACCAGATAGGGAGACTCGATAGAAAGCGCCTGACGTGATAGCCACCAAGAAGGTGGTCTTCCATGACAGGTGAGAGATGCCACACCTGTGCATCGGTTCGAATGGCTTGCCCATGAGCTTAGCCAATACCAGCAGTAGATCCCATGGAGGTGGAGGTTCTCGCACCGGAGGGGATATGTGATCAAGGCCTTTGAAAAAGTGCCCGACCACCTTCTCCTGCGCCAAAGACTGCTTCCCGGCCCGCGCCCTGTAAGCAGAGATGGCTGCAAGGTGCACCTTAAGGGTCTTCGACCAAAGCCCTAGCTGAGAAAGGGACCACAGGTAGTCCAGCATGCTAGCCAAGGAACAGGAAAAAGAGTCCAACCCCTTGTCCTGACACTAAATGGAAAATCTTTTCCATCTGAAGGTGTAGCCATTTTCTCGTCGACTCCTTACAGGATGCCTCAACAACGTTGAGAACCTTGTCGGAAAGACCCAAGTCCTGGAACTCAAGCCACTCAGGAACCAGGTCGTCAGGTGCAGGGATTGAAGGTCTGGATGGAGAACCTTCCCCTGGCTGACTGACATCAGGTCCGGGCAGGCTGGAAGCCGCCTCGGGAGCCTGGAGCTGAAGCTGAGGAGATCTGGATACCAAAACTGGCAAGGCCAGTCTAGGGCTACCAGAATCACCTGCGCCTTGTCCCTCCTCACCTTGAGAAGCACGTTATGGATCAAGGGAAATGGGGGAAAGGCGTAGAAGAGGCCCGTGGTCCACAGTCTCAAGAAGGCATCCCCCTGTAGTGAGCCCTGCTGAGGTGGGGAGGGCACGAAACAGCCTCAGCTTCGCATTCTCCCTGGAGGCAAAAAGGTCCACCTGAGGTGTGCCCCAGTTGGAGAACAGATTGTGTACTACCTCCAGCAGGAGACACCACTCGTGAGATGCAGCACCTATCCGGCTAAGGGCATCGGCCAGAGTGTTGGAGGTTCCCACCACATGGATGGCTAGGAGATCTGCCACCAGTCTGCTCACGAGGGACCAAGTGCAGAGAGCTTCCTTGCATAGGGGCAAGGAGTGCGTCCCGCCTTGGCAGTTCAGGTAGTACATGGTCATGGTATTGTCTGTCTGGACCTGGACCACTTGACTCCGAACAAACGGAGCGAAGGCGGTCAGGGCTAGTCTGACCTCTCGAATCTCCAGCAGGTTGATGTGGCATCGAGACTCCTGAGGGGACCAGAGGCCATGCGCTCTATGTTCCCCCAGATGCACACCCAAACCCATCAGAGAGGCGTCAGTCGTTAGAGTGACCATCGGCTCGTGGCGGACAAACGGGATGCCCTCCTGCAGATGAGCTGGAATGATCCACCACTGGAGAGCGTTCCACATCTCCTGGGTCACTGCCACTGGCTGGTCCAGAGGACCGGAGCGCTATGACCATAGGCAGGCCAGTCCCCACTGTAGGGGACGCATGTGCCAACGGGCCCAACGGACCACGCTGGTGCAGGCCGCCATGAGGCCCAGAAGGCACAGTAAGTCCCGAGCAGGGCGCAACTGCCAAACCAGAAATGACTGGGCAGAGGAGGAAAGAACCTTGACCCTGTTTGCTGGAAGCGTGCTCTGGCTCGAAGACAGTCGAGCTCTGCCCCGACTAATTGAATCACCTGCGTTGATACGAGTTCCGATTTGGCCTCGCTGATGAGGAGGCCAATCTGAGAGCAGACCTGAAGGGCCAGATCCCTGGACCGCTCCACCTCCTGTCTGGAGGGGGCTGCAATCAGCCAGTCGTTCAGGTAAAGGTACACCCGGACCCTTCGACGCCGCAGGAATGCTGTCATCACTGCCATGCCATGACCCTGGGAGCTGGAGAGAGGCCGAAGGGCATGACCTGGAACTCGTAAAGGGACCCCTCCGCCCTGAAGCAGAGGAATCGCTGTTGGGACGGACGGATTGGGACGTGAATGAACGCGTCCTGGAGGTCCAGAGAACAGAACCACACGTCTCGTTCCAAGGATGGAATGATCTGTGCCAGAGTGACAATCCTGAAGGTTTGAGACGTTAGGAACTTGTTCAGGTTGTGTAGGTCTAGAATGGGGCGCCAGCCCCCCGTCCGTTTTGGGACCAGGAAATACCTGGACACAAACCCTGGGTCTGGTGGAGGATCCGCCACCTCCTGATCACCTCCTTCTGGAGGAACAGGGCAATGTCGCTCGACGCACCGACAGGCCGCATAGGACCACTTAGGGCCCACCGTGTGGCGCACGGGCTCAACAGGGTGGGGCCTGCCCGGAATTCCAGAGGCAGCATTTCCTACCACTTCCAACACCCAGTGGTCAGTGGTGATAGTGGACCAGGCGGAAAGGAAGTGGCAGTGCCGTCCCCCCATGGGGGGGAAACCAGGGAGAAGTGACGAGGCTGGGGCGACACCCCTCAACCCGTCACTGGGCAGGCTTGGAGTAAGGGCCGGCCGAGGGACCTCCTGGGCCTTCCCCTCCTGGCTTCCTGCGGAAGGAAGCTGCAGGCTTGGCTTTGGGGTGCCGAGTGCGAGCCTGCTGGCCCTGATGCTGGTGTTGCTGGGCAGGGCGTGCCATAGGGGCAGAAGGCCGAAAGGGCTTACGCTGCTGCTGGCGGCCTTTGTCCTTCTGGGCAGACGTGACCAAGTCCAAGGTGGCACTGGACTTCTCGATCCTCTGCAAATTACCCTCCACCCCAGGACCAAACAAGTCGGTACCCAGGAAGGGAACGTCTGCCAGCTTGCGCTGGGTATCC
Organism: Neoceratodus forsteri; assembly: GCA_016271365.2. NCBI lineage: Eukaryota > Metazoa > Chordata > Ceratodontiformes > Ceratodontidae > Neoceratodus > Neoceratodus forsteri. Next base: position 262,682,915 of record CM057451.1, on the reverse strand, counting down.
GCCATGAAGGTGGAGATCCGCAGCCAAGCTCTGCGGCGCATGGCCACTGCGGCCGCTACTGACCAGGCACAAGAGTCTCCAATGTCAAGCGCAATTTGGAGCTGTTGCTTTGCCACCACCCTTCCCTGATCCCGCACCTGCTTGACTGTAGTCTAAAGGTCAGCCAAGAGATGAAGAATCACCTCATCCAGGGAGCCCAAAAGGGCATGGGAAAAGTGTGCCATCAGTACGGCTGAACTGGCCTGATGAAGGCCTAAGGAGGATGCAGTATAGACTTTACGCCCTGCGTAGTCCAGTTTCTTGGACTCTTTATCGGGAGGCTTGTCCACGGCCCAAGCGTTTCCAGGGCGCCAGCAAACACTGTCGGTCACAAGCCCCTCCGCAGAGGGGTGCTCTGAGAATCCAGAGAGTGAGCCGGTGGGAACAGCATACTTCCTTGCCATCCTGGCCGAAGGAGCTGGACAAGAAGCCGGCCGCTGCCATAACTCCAGGGCCGAGCCAACAATGGCTTCAGTCACAGGAAAGGCCTCCGTAGGAGAATCCCCTCGGTCCAGTATCTCCGTGAGGGGATACTTGGCCCGCTTTGACATGGGTTCGAGCTTCATCTCAGTAGATTCTAAGATGAGCCGAAGTAATCCCATGAACAAGGATGGGCTCCGGTCCACCAACTGTCCCCCAGTGAACTCCAGGTCGAGAGGCCAGGAGAACAGGGAAGAGTCATCTGACTCCGAGGAGTCTGCGAACAGCTGCCGAGGGCCTGTGCCACCCTCCACCTGCCGAGGACGATCGGGAGTGAGGGTGACCGACAACCGATAGGGCAACCCCTGACCCGACTGAGAATCCTTGGTCGGGGCCCCAGTTTTTGGTTGTGGAGGCGGGGGTTCCACCACAATGGGTGGTGCAGCTGATTTCAGCTGAACAACCGGCGCCGGCTTCGGCTCCTCGATGACAATGAGGGGTTGTTTCAGTCATTCAGGTGACAGCCACTTAACGGCCGGGGAAGGCAATGGAGTCAGCTTGTTCCCGGTCAAAAGGAGCTGCATCCACATCAGATCCTCGTAGCCCCGACGCAACTTGCACCGGAGCCTATCCTCCGAGGAGGACGATGACGAGGATGAGCAGCACTGCCGCTTCCCTCGGTGCCAAGACAGAGACCGCCGATGTCGGCGGGATCAGCTGGAACGAGAAGAGGTCCAAGACCAAGACCGAGACCTTCGGTGTTTCCGAGGATGGGTCTGAGAGGGACTGGGGGGAAACCCGTTTCTCCATCGGTTCTGCAATCTTAGCTGGGGACTCCGGCACAGGCAAGTCCTCGGTTTCTATCGGAGGAACTGGTGAAGAAGGGTTGTCGTCTTCTCCAGTCGACAGCCCGTCCGACGGGTCGAGAAAAAGACGGGTGTCTTGGCCGGCTGACCTGGCGGGACACCGTGAAGCCAGTGGCCTAGCCGCAACCTCGACCAGTAGAGTGCTCCACTATCCGGGGAAGGACCTTCCCACCCCCCGAACGCCAACGGGACTTACCTTCGAGTCCTTTTTCTTGGACCGAGAGGAATGTCCCGATGGCCCCTCCCCCTTAGTAAAGAGGGACTGACAAAGCTCCTTGAATGAAGCCATGTAGGAGGAGCCCAACGAGAGTGGGATAAATGCCGCGACCGAGGAAGAAGAAGCAGCCTGGGCCGCCTCCTCCTCCTCAAGAGCGATCATTTGTTCAAGTTGCTCAGCCGAGCCCGTCGCCGGACACCGCCCAACGGGCCTCCTTCGACTTTACCAGAGGAATACATCTCTTGGGGCGCCCAAGTTGAAGTCTAGCAGCACAGGCTTCAAGAACGTTGACAGAGAAGGACTTGCACAATTCGCAGGTCTGCGGATCGTGATCAATCCCAAGGCAGTAAACGCACGTGGAGTGCGGATCGGTTCGAGACATCTTCTGCCCACAAGGGCACCGCCAAAATCCGGGAGTCGATTTGTCCATCACAGCCGCGAAAGAAGAAAAAAACCTAAGTCTAGTAAATTTAAGTATGAGTTTCGGTTTAACCGACGAGTTTGGATCCAGGCCTAAAACGCAGAGCTCAAAGGGGGGAACTGAGCTTCCAAGCGGTAAGGAAGATCTGGCGTCATAGGGTGGAGCCAAGAGTTTTACCACCCGGGTGGGTGGGAGGAGTCAGCTTGAAGACCTTCTGGCAAGATTTAAAGCGGCAAGGAACCTGCCAGTAAGTGTGGATTGAACAACATATCCATGTCCCTAGAAGAGGCAGATGCCTTATTTGGGATTTCCTCCCATGCTGGGTTTCCGCAGGAGGTGATCACCGATCGAGGGGGTTCCTTCATGTCGGATCTGATGAAATGTTTGTGGGAGAAGTGTGGGGTGGTGCAGAGACTCACAATATCTGATCACTCACAAGCCAATGGGCTTCTGGAAAGATTTAACGGTACCCTGAAAATGCTACAAGCATTTGCCGAACTGCATAGGAGGGACTGGGAGAAATACCTTCCCCACTTGTTTGCATACAGGGAGGTACCCCAAGAGTCAACAGGGTTTTCCCCCTTTGAGCTCTTATATGGACGCCAGGTATGTGGGCCCCTAGACTTGATCTGGGAGGACTGGGAAGGCAAGCACACCACCCAGGAAACTCCCATAGTGGATTATGTCCTTAAGTTCAGGGAAAGGCTGAAGGAGCTTATGGGGACAGTCCAGAGCAACTTGGCAGCTGCCCAACAAAACAGAAAGTGTGGTATGACCGCAGAGATAGAGCTCGCTCATACACGGTTGGTCAGGAAGTCATGGTCCTCATCCCAGTCCAGAAAGGCAAGCTGCAGGCAGAGTGGGCAGGACCATACAAAGTAGTCAGAAAGGTAAATGACGTGAACTATATCATAGAGTTACCTGAAAAAGACATACAGAAAGAATGTACCATGTCAACATGATGAAGTCATATGCTAATAGGACTGACATGGTGTTTGCAATGTGTAGTCCTGGGAAGGGACAGACGAAGGAGACCCCCTTCTGGACTTGCTGGAAGAAAGCAAGCAGGAGTCCTCTGTGAGGGCAATTAAACTGTCACCTCAGTTGGCCCCAGACCAGATCCAGGAAGGGAGGTTTTAGCTGACTTTGCCCCACTGTTTAGCATCAAGCCTGGACTAACCCTCTTAGCGACACATGATGTGGAGACAGGGACGCAGGAGCCCATACGGCGAACAGCATATCGGGTGTCAGAGGCTGTCCAAAAGGACATTAGGAGGGAGGTGGAGGAAATGCTTCATTTAGGGGTAATCTGGGGATCCCACAGCCCCTGGGCCTCATTTGTAGTTCTTGTTCCCAAGCCAGATGGCTCTGCTTGTTTTCATGTGGATTATCATGGACTAAATGCAGTCACGAAATCAGACACCCAGCCGATGCCCCGGACGGACGAACTCCTGGACAAGATGGGAAGGGTGACATACCTTACGACTACTGACCTGACAAAGGAGTACTGGCAGGTAGAGTTAACTGCCAGAGCTAGGGAGAGGTTGGCCTTCATCACTCTGATAGGGCTATTTGAATTTAAAGTGATGCCTTTCGGAATGAAGAACGCCCCGGACACTTTCCAAAGGTTGGTGAACCAGGTGTTAAATGGTGCTGAGGAGTATGCTGTGGCGTACCTGGATGACACTGCCATCTTTAGTGCCAGCTGGGAGGAACACCTGTCCCACCTTAGGGAAGTGCTGGGCAGGATACAGAGGGCTGGGTTCACTGTCAAAGCTGAGAAGTGCTAGGTGGCCATGGCTGAAGTGGCATACCTCGGGCATGTTATAGGCCGGGGACAGCTTCGTCCTAACCAAGCGAAAATAGATGTGATCAAGGCATGGCCCACACCAGAAACGCAGAAATAGGTCAGGAGTTTTCTGGGGACAGCAGAGTACTATAGGAAATTTGTACCCAATGACAGTGCCCTTGCCGCTCCCCTATCTGACCTGGTAAAGAAAAGGATGCCTAAGAAAGTTACCTGGAAACCAGCCTGTGAAAACACCTTTACCAGACTGAATCAGGCACTGTGCAGTGCTCCTGTACTGACAAGTCCAGACTACAGCAGACAATGTGTAGTTCAGACTGACGCCTCAGATGTGGGTATTGGGGCAGTAATGAGTCAGACATCCAACCAAGGGAAAGATCACTCCATAGTGTACCTGAATGAAAAGTTACTTCCCAGGGAGCAGGCTTACTCCACTGTGGAAAAAGTGCGTCATGCCATGGTGTAGACCCTAAAGAAGTTAAAGCCAAACTTGTACAGGTAGCATTTTGAGGTACAGACTGACCACAACCCCCTGGGTTGGCTGACACAAATGGGTAAGACCAATGGTAGACTATTAAGATGGAGTATTGCCTTGCAAGGGTATGACCAGACTGTCTCACACAGGGCTGGTGCAGCAAACTCAAATTTAGTTTTATTTATTTATTTGAAGTTATCGGTTTAACAACCTTTGAGCCAAGGGCTCATTTACAAAGGTACCTCGTCACATGGAGGACAATAGACACAGAGAGGGTGACAGGTACACAAGAATAGTCGTCATGTGTAAGATTACAGAACTGTTTACAGATATTATATATCGGTTTGGTTGCAGATATTTACATAAGCACAGAAAAGAAGCATTGTTGCCATGAAGAGAGCTGATGCAGATGGTCTGTTCCATTGTTTTGAGGTGCAAACTGAATTTGTGGAACTCATCCCATGTAGGAATAGAGCCCCAAAATTCAGTCTAAGAAGGGTGGGGTGTCACGGGAAAAACCCTCCAATATTATTATGTATGATATTTGTAATATTAAATATAGTATGTGATTGTCTCACACAGGCAGGCAGTGAGTGATGAGACTTGACCTCTGACCACAAAACAGTTCAATGTGTGAAACTGACTAGTGAAGGGGAAAACCTAGAGTTTCCTGTTCCTAATTAAGGCTCTGGCCATCTGACAGAGGATAAGCCTAATAAACTTTTAGGATTTCACAGAGGAACAGACTATTTGATAGCAACATCATATTAAACACAAACAGGAACCATCCACCAGTTCAAAGAGAATGCTTGAATCAAAGAGATGTCATATTTAACAATTTACCCAGGATATCCCAGCTGAGATGCAGCATCTCATTTCCTGTGTGGTCCTGCTTCTACCCATTCCTGCCGCTGGGTTGGCTAGAGCTCCAAGAGGTTAAATGACTTGCCCAAAGTCACACAGTCAGTATTAGGCTTTAGGGGGATTTGAACCTGTGGTTTCCGTATTCCTAAGCCAGTATTCTAATCACAACCCACTGCCTCCTAAGATACCCAACAGCTTCCTAATAGACCGCGCTGTCTCCATTCATATATTTAAAAGTCAGCTCCTGGTTTTGCCAAAGTAGCTCCTGGTCGGCCAGAAAGTGCCAATACTCAGGAGATATTCCTAACTCTTGACTGCTAAATCCTTACTATGATCCCTGTAGGTGTGGTTCAATGAATACAGATATCCTCCAAGAAAATCTGCAAATATGGAGCAGCCGTCGTCATTGAAGTTACTGCAAACTGGTTTACATCCTCAGTATTTAATTTCATTCCACATCCAAGTTGGGGCGAATGTGGTCGTTGGGATTATAAATCATGCAGGTAAACCGTGAAGACGGAAAGGAAGCTGGAGCTGGACCAGCTAGAAAATCCATTCTACCTGCCATGGAAGATGAGGAGACATCAGATACTGTACTGTCAAAGGCAGAGGGAGGCAAGTGGACAGAGGGAACACATAGCCAGCAGGAATATGCTTGCTGGTAAACAAAGTGATGGAAAAATAGCTCATTTTCCAGAACAGCCCATTTCAGTCTTGAATTAAAGTAGGCCAGTACTGCTGCAGCATTTGCGGAAAACATCAGTTATCTCCACAAAAATGAGTTCCTTCATACTGAATGCCTAGGTCGACCAAAAGATACAGCTACAAGCAGAGTTCTTAACATCTAGAAGGAAATGCGGAGCAATTACATTGCAGTATAAGTTGAAAGCAAGGACAGATTCAGGTATAATCAATTTATTTTTTTAAACTTTGTTTATTCTTTGTTTGTGCAATACCATACATGAAGATTAACTTTCCTTACATGGAACACTATAATAATTGGTTTATGGTACAATATGATAACCAGAGTCCGCAGTATCCCATGCAATTTTATACGTTCTTGGGGAGAAAAATTATAAAATGTCCACAACAATAATCCCATGAAACTGGGGGTGACAAGCACCAAGACACATAATTACAGAAATTAGTTATCCCACATAGCATTACAAATGTCTTGTCCTTAAATAATTAAGGACGCTAGTGTCATGGCAGTCCATCCTTATTAGTTCATAACTAAGGATGTGGCCATAACATTCCCATCATCTCACATCCATCAAAATCACCCCTTAAAAAAAACAACAACTACCAGGACAAGAAAGTGATTAGATCCCTACCTGGAAAACAGTGGTTTATTATACTCGGACCCTAGAGAGCAGGGAAACTAATATACTAGTGGTAATACAAAAACTTGTGATGAAGTAGCAAAACAGTGCTCCAAAGGGTTACAAGATTTAACAAGCAATTTAAAGTATTTTCAGCCAAAGACCTTTTTGCAACCGCCCATACCGTAGTTGGTGTAAAATAATCCAACAGTGTCTCCCAGGCTTTAGGTTTCCACAGCTTCATCCTCGGAATCAGTGTTCTCTCTACGTGGTTTCTGCACCTTTTGAGCCCAGCATCCAGCATCTCTACAGGTTCTGAAAAAATGTAGATTTCCCCTTGGTGCAAAACTCTCAGCTTAGCAGGAAAGATTATGGAAGTTGAGATCCCCGCTTCTCAAAGTGTAGAGCAGACTAAAACTTATTTTGCTATTGACGGGTCGCATTGCAGATGTTGGGGGAAGAAAGCAATAGAAGTGCCATTGTAAGTACAATTACTATTACTCAATTCACCTCTGTGATTATTTTAAAGAATGGTATACAGTAAATTGTGCCTACTTGTTTTTGTGGTAAACTCCTGAGATGACAGATTTCACTTGGACACGTACCACCATTAAAAGCTGTTTATTTCAACACACATTTTAACATTTAACATATTTCTAACACTTAAACAGTGTAAGACATTTATGAGGAACTCTTATTCAAACCTTTGTCTGGCTTTGTGCACTTTAACTCTGTACACAATTTACACTACATAGGTATGAGGCCTAGTGCTCCCTCTCTGGGGCAATTCAAGGCAGTATTCTTTCTAGAATTAACCTTTACTAACCAGTACATAATTCTTTGGTGCCAATAATCTTTGCTAGCATTTAAAAATAATATTTTTCTGCAGTAGATTTGTGTGTGTGTGTGTATATATATATTTATTTTGCGGAACCAGATTTCTTCAAAGACACATTTTTAGGCACCTTAAATAAGTCTTATACTCAACTAGTCCTTTGGCCAAGAGTCTCTATCTCCCACGCCTGGAGATTTCTTCCTGATTCTTTGGATTCTTTTCTCAAGGCTTTGCAAATAAAAAAAGTTTGTTTAATTTAAATGTTTCTTACTTCTGGCAGAAGCCAAAAGTCTTCAGAATTTTAGCAGAATTACAGTTTTAAAGTTGGTAGCAGTAGCGTAGATGTGAGATCTCTCTGTGATCTACTAGCTGCCAACTGAAGCCGTTTCATCGCTAAGTACTGACCCTTGGAGAAGTCTTTTATAGGCAGAATACTTCCTCAAAAGTAGCCTGAGGTTTCATTCTACCTCAGGAATAGCACGAGGTTTTGGGATGGTATAGCCATATTTGGGCAACGGCTTGCCTTGGGTTGGAAGTCTTATAGCATATGTGCTGAGATGTTCTGAGTCATCATGGCTCTGTCACTGACCTGCCTATTTGCCTTTTTGAGCTTAGTCCATAAGGTGACTGACAGACTTCTAACCACAAGACCTTCCACAGCGCTTGTTCAAGATGAGGTGATGGAAGGTTATCTCATTGCAGTCTTATGTATCTAGGGTAGTTGGTAGCAGATAGCTCCCTGTTTTAAGGACCCAGTTCCTTGGCTATATGGTTTCAGAGGTGAGGCCCCCTTCTTATGGTATGGCTAAGTGACCTTAAGAAATGCTGGGTCCTGATTTCAAAGTACCTTTTGAAGCTGTCAGACAATATCTAAATCTAATGAATTTATTTGGCTGGCATGTTGAATGTCCTTGAAACCAGCATGCTTGCAATCATATTGTTCAATTGAAAGGCGCATGCCTGTGGTTGTATGGGAAAAGAGCTCCTCCCCCATACCCTACTTAAACTAGTAGGCAAACCACAGCTCTGCTTAGAGCGAGTCGCACTCGCTGCGCTCTCCCCGTCACATGCTGGGGCTGGGTTCCTCCTCTTCCTTCCGTTTCCCTGCTCCTCCTGGTTGCTCTGCCCCCTCACCCCCCAAGTCTTCTCGTTCCTGCCTGCTCCCCTGCCGCCCCTTTCTTTCCTTGTGTGCTTTCCTTCTTTTCTAGGGGGTGGGGGTTCCATGCTGCGAACATCACTCAGTTTGTTCGACCGGCTATTAATTCGGATTCTAAAATACTGCTAGGCTTGAAGCCACTACCTTCAGCTCCTCCTTATTGCCATCACTCACCGGGAGGCTGAGTTTCCCCCGGAACAGAAACAGCACTGCCAGACTGTACTGGGAGACCATTCCTGACTTTTTACTCCAAGGTTGGCCGTGCTTGTGTCACTAGTGTTGCTCTGCACCCTCAACCTGCACGCCTTTCCCGGTCATTCTGCCATCTAAATTTTCTACTTGCTTGCCAACTCCATATTTCCACCTTACCAGAATGGACGGGTAGCAACGCCAAAGACTAATTCACTCGTGAGCTAAATCGACGTTGGATCATCATGGGGAGGGCTGGGGAGAGACAGAACTGCAGGTTTATATTATACAGTAAGCACACCACCTGCTGGAGAAGCACCTTCAGCTTTACTTCATTATATATTTATCAGACCTTACGTCTGCATTACACTTCAGGGCTGCGTGTCTGGATTTCATATTTTGGTGCTGTTACTTTTGCACATTTGCAATGGCAGGCAGCTTATTTTACAGCTCCATCGGACCCAACTGCAGGTCACAAAGAATGTTGCTGCCAGCTCCTTACGTAAGGAACTATGTGGAATCCGGACACCTCCGAGACTTGCAAAGCTTGCTCTAAACGAATGCATGCAAATATCCTCTTCCCAGGTTACTTAATTCAATATAATCGTCTGGGTAAATTAATTTCTTGCATGGCAGACACCATGGTTAATGTCACTGAAAGCCTTTGAGAAACATTTCCGATGACACACAGTACTGTATTTGGTTTAACTCTGTTTCTCTTCTAGATCGAGATGCTTACTAGTCATTTATTTATGGCAATCCTAACAATAAGCAGCTGCACCTGGCCTGCATTCCTTCATGTTCACTTACTCCAAGCTTGACTACGGCGGACTGAGTATATTTTACCATATGCCTTTCTATTTAGTAACTGCTCCTATTATTTCTATTGCAAGCAACCCAGAGTTACCTACGGTTATATGGACCACTCTCTACTTCAAGTTGCTCTTCTGCATACAGTATATCCAGGTCCCATTCCTCTGCACACTTGCCCAGACGCCTACAGCGCTCCGGCGGCCCTTCTTGGCAGTACATTTGGTCTTGCTAGCCTACGTGGGGCCAAGCTCGACTCATCACACCCCTCCGGACTGGCCTAAATGGGGTTCAGTCATTTCTGCCTGCCACAGGAGGCTTAGCCTGTCGTCATACTGCTCTTTCCTACCACGCAGGTTTGCGGTCCTGCTAGCCTTAGTAGCTGGCCCTGCTCTATTTCTTCCTTTGGTGGACTTTGCCATGCACTTCAGCTTACGTCATATCATTGTTCTAAACCTTGCCATTGAACTCTGGATGCCCAGCTTACTTGACTTGTTCCTCCCTCTCCATCCATCCAGGACCATCAGTGCTCCAATGTGTATCACATACCAGACCATCTCTTGGGATTACTTCCATATTCCTGGATGCTTACCATTTTGATTCACTTCATTGCATTATTGTTCCTGCCTTGCTTCCGACTTGCCTACATGTGGTCCAGCTGAGTATACTAGCCCTCATGGGCCTGGCTGCCACTTTCCAACTACCTACTAGCCAACCGCTTGAGTTCGGCTGTGCATGGTAGCCTCATGGGGCTTAGCTGCCACTCTCCATTCACTTAATTCACAGGATTGGATGCAACTCTCATTATTCCTTGCCTTTAGTCGTACTACTTGGATCCTGGACTTGCACCCTTCACCTTGCTTGCTCGCACCTACTTCCACTTGTCAAAGATCATCTTCTTCCTTCCACTGGATTTACTTCTGGATTACATCAGGATATTCGCCTCAGTTCCCTTAGATACTTTTCGCTGCACTGTCTGCTCTTTCAGAGTTGCTACTATATCCATCAGAACTCTCAGCTGAGCTCTATTCCATACTGCCTTCCCTAAGTTTAACTGATGCCTAAGACATTGATCTACTACAGTTTCAGGATGCTTGTACCTCTGGTCGAGTTGCCAACTCATCTGCCTCGTCTCTTCACTACAATCTTAACTATACTTGATCTTCAGGATACAACAGTCTACAGCACCTTTTACTGCTCATATATCTGCCTTAGACTATACTACTACTACTCCACACCAACTGACTCAGGATATGCTCTCTTTCACAATACCATTTACAATCTATTCCTTACTACTTCACTGCTATTCTGCATTACATGCAGTCCAACATTACTATTACTTTATCTACCACTTCTCTTCAACCTGCCTCGCCCCGGGGGCTGGAGGTTCACCACATCGCACTCGAAGACCTGCCCCTCGGGCCTGGAGGTCCCTTGATCTTATATTACTACACCATAATTGCCTGCTTCTATGACCTGCTTGACCAACTGGCCTGGGGCTCAGCTACTTCTACTGTACACCTGCCTTGCCCAACTTCAGGGCCTGGAGGGTTCACAAACTTTAATATCACCTGCCTGCCACCCTGTCTGCCAGCCTTAGGAGCTCCTTTCTATTATGGACTCACATCCAGGATTGTTTAGCTGTATGTCATCCATTCTTCGAATGCTTCCGCCTTGCCGCTTCAATTATATGAATTACTACTACTATACTCCTACTAGGACATTTTGTTCAGCTTATCTAGAAGACCTTCAATCTCATGGTTTATGCTCCTAGGCTTCTTGGACCACAGCGACAATACTGCATTATTCGACAGCCTCCAGTTACCACCATGACGACTCCGAAGTTAGAGTATTCCAGACTCATCAGGCTATTCTCACCAAGTCTACTGTATTATTCTGGCTTTCGAATTGTGAATACCTACATCCTATATAACTGCTTTGATCACCAGGCGAAGCTCTTCAAATCCCGTGATATTACCATTTCCTCATGCTCCTTGCTCTATACCGTACATAATCTATGTAATACCACTATGTCTGTATCATGTAGATTTACTTACTACTACTATTACTGACATAAGTACAGGTCCACTTATTACACTATTTGCTCAAATTACCTGCTTCGCCCTTACAGGGCCTACAGGATCATCAAGACTGACTCACCTATTCTACAACCCATTCACCTTGGGACCCGGAGGCACATCTAACTTACGTCTACCTATTCACACTAAGATCTATACCTAATTCACTTACCTACTTCCCCACTCCGGATCGGAGGTTCCTACTGCTCCGCCCTCTCCAGATCGCGCACCATGCGCCAGTTCTTGTGCTTCGTCTCTAAGGCCTTAGAAACATAGAATTTGACGGCAGATAAGGACCGCTTGGCCCACCCAGTCTGCCCATTTTCCTACCTAATGGATAAGCTGCAGATCCTAGTTAACCAGCAGCCTACTTCTTCCTACCCCCACCCTCTAGAATTGCCTTATGACTGTCCCATGCATGCTTAGAATTCCACCACTGTTTTTGACTCCACAACCTCCTCGGAAGGCCGTTCCATGCATCCACAACCCTCTCTGTGAAAAATACTTCTGTAAATTACCTCTGAGGCAGCCCCACCATCTTCAAATTGTGCCCCCCTTTTCTTGCACACCTGTTTTTGAAAGATGCTACCCTCTTAGACTTTGTTGATTCCTTGAGATACTTGAAAGTTTCTATCATGTGCCCCCCTCCCTCCTTTACTCGAGGCTATACATATTAAGCTCCTTAAGTCTCTCTTCATACGTCTTCCGGTGCAGACCCTGCACCATTTTAGTTGCCCTCCTCTGGACAGCTTCCATCCTGTCTTTGTGGAGATTGGGTCTCCAGAACTGCACGCAGTACTCCAGATGGGGTCTCACCAGCTGTTTGTACAGAGGGATAATAACTTTCTGTTTTCTACTGGTGATGCCTCTCCCTATGCATCCCAGTATCCCCCCAGCCCTCCTTGCTGCCCTCTCACATTGCCTGCCCACCTTTAGGTCATCTGATATGACTATCCCCAGGTCCCTTTCCATTTTTGTTGTTGTTAGTATCTCACCCCCCATTGTGTATCTTCCCCAGGGTTTTTGTTTCCCAGGTGCATTACCTTGCACTTCTTAGCATTGAATCTAAGCTGCCATACATTTGACCATTCCTCTAACCTTGACAAGTCCCTTCATATCCTTTCCACCCCACCTTGTGCATCAACTCTGTTGTAGATCTTTGTGTCATCTGCAAAGAGACATACTTTTCCTTTCAGTCCCTCTGCAATGTCGCTTATAAAGACACTGAAGAGGACCGATCCTAATACTGAACCCTGCGGTACCCCACTAGTAACCCCCCTTTCTTCAGAGTGGACTCCATTTACTATTACTCTCTGTGTCCTATTCTCCAGCCAATTCTTTACCCAGGCTGTCATCTTGGGACCCACTCCCAGGCTGGCTAACTTGTATATTAATCTTTGTGGGACTGTGTCAAATGCCTTGATAAAGTCTAGGTAGGCCATGTCCACAGCCCCTCCCTGATCTACTACTTTGGTCACCTAGTCAAAGAAATCTATCAGATTTGTCTGGCATGACCTTCCCGCTGTGAATCCATGCTGCCTTGGGTCCTGTGCCCCTCTGGCCTCTAGATACTCGATAATTCTTTCCTTCAGAAGTGATTCCATCATTTTCCCTACCACTGAGGTTACACTAACAGGTCTGTAGCTTCCTGCTTCTGCCTTGCTCCCACTTTTGTGAAGGGAATCACATCTGCCCTCCTCCAGTCCTCAGGTACCACCCCATCCTCCCATGATTTGTTAAAGAGGGTAGTCAGTGGTGTCACTAGTTCTACCCTTAGTTCTTTTTAGAATTCTGGGATGAATCCCATCAGGCCTCAATTGCTTTGTCCACCTTCAGTTTTAAGAGTTCTTTCAGAACCCTTTCTTCTGTAAATGGGCTGGTATCAACTTCTGTATCCAGAGTGTTTCTGTTTGTTTTAGGTACCTCCCTTCTTCCTTTGTAAATACTAAGCAAAATATTTGTCTAGTATCTCTGCCTTTTCACGAGTCACCCTCTGCCCACCCTCCCTCCCTTTATTAAGCCTCACTATCCCTCCTTTGGTCTTCCTTCGCTCCCTGATGTACCTATAAAAGGTTTTATCTCCCTTCTTAACTGAGTTGGCTATCTTTTCCTCGGTTTGGGCCTTTGCTGTTCTGACTGCCTTCCCAGCTTCCTTTTGCTTTAACTGATACAGTTCTCTGTCCTGCTCCTTCTGTACTTCCTGAATGCTTTATTTTTCTCTTGAACCTTCACTGCCACTTCCTTTGAGAACCATAGTGGTTTCTTACATCGTTTTGTTTTATTTGCTTCACACAAAGGCTTGTTACCTCTGTGATGGCAATTTTTAGTATTCCCCATTGTTCTTCCACCCCATTTGCTAGTGCATTCCTTAGGCACTCACCCATCTCGGCAAAGTCAGCCCTCCTAAAGTCCAGTACTTTTGCCTTTGTATGGCTTGACTCTATTGCTGTGTTTAATTGTGAACCATACTGTTCGATGGTCGCTAGTTCCCAGATGGCTACCCACTTCTACATCCGTGATCCTCTCTTCATCTCCATTTGAGAGAACCAGGTCTAAGATTGCTCCCTCTCGAGTGGGCTCCAATACTAGTTGTCTAAGGCATGCCCCTGTAGGGCATCTAGAATAACCCCACTCTTCGAAGTGGCTGCTGCAACTGCACTCCAGTTGACATCTGGCATATTCAGATCACCCATCAGCAATATCTCCCCCTTTTCTGCCATTCCAAGTATACTTTCTATCATTTCCTTGTCCATTTCCTCCCCCTGAGAAGGGGGTCTGTATACAACCCCTGTGCAGATTGTGGTGCCATTGCCAGTCTCTAAATTTATCCACAGTGCTTCTCCTCCTCTCTGTTTTCCCTTTTGTTCTGTTGCTTTGATTCCTTCCCTTACGTAAAGAGCTACTCCTCCTCCTCTTTTACCATCCCTGTCCCTCCTGTAGATAGTGTATCCTGGTATGTTTTACGTCCCAGTCATGGTTTTGTCAGTACCATGTTTCTGTGACTGCCCACGATATCCAGATGTCCTCCTCCATCAAGGCCACTAATTCACGAAGCTTCTTATTCAGACTACGGGCATTGGTACTCATTGCTCTCCATTTTTTGATGACTTTACCTTCTGTTGCAGCATCCCCCACTGACGTTTCTACCTCGGTCTTTTTCTCATTTAGTACCCTGTTTTGTAGGGAGAGGCTGGGATTTTCCTGCTGCTCATCAGTGCCTCCCCCCTCGACTAGTTTAAAAGCGTGCCAATGAAGCATTTAAACCGACTGCTCAAAAGACTTGTTCCCTTCCTGGACAGATGCAGACCATCCTGCCAGTATAGGCTGATGTCCCTCCAGGTGGAACCCCAGCCCCCAATGAAGCCAAACCCTGTGCTCCACACCATTTTTTCAACCATTCATTAAACTGCATGGTGCAAAGTACCCTCCCTAACTCATGCCATTGACAGGCAGCACCTCTAGAGAAGGATACTGATGCTACTTGTCTTAGGCCCCCCAATTCTACAAAGTCCTTCTGCACTGCTCTAATCTCATGTTGAGCCAAGTCATTTGTCCCTAGGTGGACAATGACGTCCAGCTCAAGACTCCCGTGCAGCTGTTCTCGTGATCCTGAGGATGCGCTTCCTGTCCCTCCAAGCCATGGCACCAGGCAGACACCTTACTTCAGATTTCCCTGCTCCCCCCAGTTCTGTCCCCCTAATAACCGAGTCCCCCACCAGGAGCTGCTTCCTTTCCTTGTGGTGTCCTCTGCCTCCTTCCTGTGGGCCTCCCTTGTGACAGTTGTTCTCAGCCTCCTTAGTCTCTCCTCTGCAGGTGCATCCATAGGGAGCTATGCTCCCCAGAATGGTGTATGGATTGTGGAGTGGAACTGACTGGGTGTGCCTCTGTTCCACCATCCTCACCCTCCCTGAGCCACTGTGGTCCAACTGCTGTGCTTTTCTTCCGCAACCTATGAGGTAAGTGGTGGTGGCTCTGGTGCTCCCTGGATGGGGGAGGTTCCCTTCCTACCGTCCAGTGTGGCCTGGGGGAAGGTTCCCTTACTACTGTCCAGTGTGGCCTGAAGACAGGCAACTTCCTCCCTCAGGGCAGAGAGTTGTCTGCAAATAGGGCAGCATCTCAGCCTCCAGAAAGACTCCCGGAAGACTGCTGCCCCACAGCCTTCATTTGCAAAGCTTGCCAAGTAGAACACGTATCAACTCCTCCTACTCTGGACATGGACACTTAGCCTTTGGTTACTGGTTCTCCTCGGAGAAGCCGTCTTTACCTGCTAGAGAGTTTCAGATGTTATTTCGATGCTTCGAATTATTATCGACCAGGGATTCCAATCTGCTATCATTCTGCCCCGGACACGGATTCTCAGACTAGGAGTTGCTAGAAGGATGCTGCTACATTCACCGACTGGAATATTAAGTGCTTTATTCAGCTTTCGCTTCACTGGATCAGGATCTAGAACCTTGGAATTCGAATCAGCCTATAACTTAACTATTGTTACTTAGGATTATTCTCCCTTAGTATGCCCAGAAGGACGGGCAGGTCAGTAGCCATGGGTCCAAAGAGATTTCCCCCAAAGGGAGTCATTCCTCTCCTGCACACTACTGATCACACTCTCCGGAGTTGGAGGAGATAATCATTTGAGATCATTATTCTTTTTTGGGGGGGGGTCTCTTACTACTGGACTAAGCATCCTTTTTTTACAGTGGGATACAGAGAAAAGCCAAAACAATATCAAGTCATAACACGTTACTCATCAGTTCAAGCATCTAAGCACCTTGCACAGACTATCCAGCTTACTTGTACTATAATCAACATAGAAATATAGACTTTGATGGCAGATAAGGACTGCTTGGCCCATCTAGTCTGCCCATTTCCCTACCTACAGGATAGGCCGTAGATCCTAGTTAACCAACAGCCTATTTCTTCCTACCCCCCACAAGAATTGCCTTTATCTGTCCCATGCATTCTTGAATTCTCCCACAGTTTTAGACCCCACAATCTCCTCAGGAAGGCTGTTCCATGCATCCACTACCCTCTCTGTGAAATAATACTTCCTCACATTGCCCCTGAACCGCCCTGCTTCTATCTTTAAATTGTGTCCCCTTGTTCTTGCAAGTCTCTTTTTCTTAAAGATGCTACCCTCTTGGACTTTGTTGATTCCACTGAGGTACTTAAAAGTTTCTATCATGTCCCCCCTCTCCCTTCTTTCCTCAAGGGTATACATATTAAGCTCCTTTAGTCTCTCCTCATACGGCTTCTCTTGCAGACCCTGCACCATTTTAGTTGCCCTCCTCTGGACTACCTCTATCCAGATGGGGTCTCCAGAACTGGACACAGCACTCCAGATGGGGTCTCACCAACTGTCTGTACAGAGGGATAACAACTTCCTGTTTTCTGCTGCTGATGCCTCTCCCTATACATCCCAGTATACCCCCAGCCCTCCCTACTGCCTTCTCACATTGCTTGCTAACCTTAAGGTCATCTGATATGATTACCCCCAAGTCCCTTTCCTTTTTTGTTGTTGTTACTACCTCCCCACCCATTGTGTAATCTTCCCTGGGTTCTTGTTTCCAAGTGCATTATTTTGCACTTCTTTGCATTGAATCCTAGCTGCCATACTTCTGACCATTCCTCCAACCTTGACAAGTCCCTTTTCATCCTTTCCACGCCTCCTTGTGTATCAACCCCTGTTGCAGATCTTTGTGTCATCTGCAAAAGGCATACTTTCTTCCAGTCCTCTGCAATGTCACTGATGAAGACATTAAAAGGACTGGACCCATACTGAACCCTGCGGTACCCCACTAGTAACCTCTCTTTCTTCAGAGTGGACTCCATTTACAATTACCTTCTGTGTCCTGTTGTGCAGCCAATGTTTACCCAGGCTACCACCCTGGGACCCACTCCCAGGCTGGTTAATTTGACTATTAATCTTTTGTGTGGGACTGTGTCAAATGCCTTGCTAAAGTCTCGTGAGCCATGTCCACAGCCCCTCCCTGGTCTACTACTTTGGTCACCCAGTCAAAGAAATCTATTAGATTCGTCTGACATGACCTTTCCGCTGTGAATCCATGCTGCCTTGGGTCCTGTGCTCCACTGGCCTCTAGGTACTCAACTATTCTTCCCTTCAGAAGTGACTCCATCACTTTCCCTACCACAGAGGTCAGACTGACAGGTCTGTAGTTTCCTGCCTCTGTCTTGCTCCCACTTTTGTGAAGGGGAATCACATCCGCCTTCCTCCAGTCCTCGGGTACCACACCATCCTCCCATGATTTATTAAAAAGAGTAGCCAGTGGTTTCACTAGTTCCTCCCTTAATTCTTTTAGAATTCTGGGTGAATTCCATCAGGACCCATTGCTTTGTCCACCTTCCAGTTTTAGGAGTTCTTGTAGAACCCTTTCTTCTGTGAAAGGACTGGGATCGACCCCCTATCAGAGTGCTTCTGTTAATTGGATTAGGCACTTCCCTCTCTTTGTGAATACTGAGCAGAAATATTCGTTCAGTATCCCTGCTTTTCACTGTCCCCTCTGCCCACCACGTTCGTTCTATTCAGCCTCACTATCCCTCCCTTTGTCTTTCTCGCTCGCTGATGTCCTATAAAGGTTTTATCCCTTAACTGAGTTGGCTATCTTTCCTCAGTTTGGGCCTTTGCTATTCTGACTTCCCTGCTTCCTTCTGCCTTAACTGGTACAGCTCTCTGTCCTGCTCCTTCTGTGTTTCCTTATACTTCCGAGATGCTATCTTTTCTTCCTGACTTTCACAGCCACCCTCTTTTGAGAACCATAGTGGCTTTTTCTTTCGTTTGATTTATTTGCTTCACACAAAGGCTTGTTGCCTCTGTGATGGCAGTTTGATGATTCCCCATTGTTGCTCCACACCTCCTTCTAGCCTGTTTGCTAGTGCTTTTCTGAGGCACTCTCCCATCTTGCCAAAGTCAGCTCTCCTAAAGTCCAGTACCCTCACTTTTGTAGTGGCTTGACTCTGTACCTGAGTTTAATGTGAACCACACTGTTTGATGGTCACTTGTCCCAGATGGCAACCCACTTCTAGATCGAGATCCTCTCACTATCCCGTTTGAGAGTACGAGGTCTAAGACTGTTCCCTCACAGTGGGTTCTGAAACTAGCTGTCTAATGCCTGCCACCTGTAGGGCATCAAGAATGGCCTTGCTCTTGGATGTGGCTGCAGCAAATGTGCTCCAGTTAACATCTGACATATTCAGATCTCCCATCAATAGTATCTCCCTTTCTCTGCCATTCTAAGAATGCCTTCTATCATATCCCTGTCCATTCCCTCCCCTGACATGGGGTCTGTACTAACCCCTGTGCGGATTGTGGTGCCTTTCAGTCTCAAGGTGACCCACAGTGCCTCCTCTCCTCCCTGTTTACTCTTTGTTCAGTTGCTTTTATCCCTTCCTTTACATAGAGAGCTACTCCTCCCCTCTTCTCCCCTGCCTGTCTCTCCTGTAGGTTATGTACCCTGGTATGTTAACATCCAGTCATGGTTCTCTGTGTACCATGTTTCTGTGACTGCTACGATATCCAGGCATCCCTCTTCCATCAAAGCCACCAGCTCAGGAGCTTGTTGCCCAGACTACGGGCATTGGTACTCATTACCCTCCATTTCCTGATGGCCTTACTCCCTTTGCCCCATCCCTGTCCTTCTTGCCTTTGTCACTTTCTCCATTTACCCCTGCCCTTCTCCCTATCAACACCTCTATGTTGGTGTTTGCGCACTACTACCGTGATTATTTGGGGGCTAGGATTTCCTGCTCCATTCAGTGCCTCCCCTTGGCTAGTTTAAAGCTTGCCAATGAAGCATTTAAACCTATCACCTAGGATTCTGGTTCCCCTCCCGGACAGATGCAGCCCATCATGCCAGTATAGGCTTGCATCACTCCAGGTGGACCCCCAGTCCCCAATGAAGCCAAATCCCTGAGCTCCACACCAGTTTTTCAACCACTGATTGAATCCCATGGTGCGGAACACCCTAGCCTCTCCTATGCCATAGATGGGCAGCACCTCCGAGAAGGTTACCGTGCGTGCTACTTGACTAATCACCGACTTGCTTGACTATGTTCGAAGAACCTAAGCACTAATCAATTCAAAATGCTAATACCTGGGGGGCGCCGTAGAGCCCGAGCTTGGTGGACGTGAGAAGCCATAGCTCCGCACATTTATTTAGTAAAATACAGCAAAAATTTTTATTTTGCCACTGTTCTGAGCAATCTGGATTGTGGGAACGATATTCCAACCACAGATTTGGGTAAAATGGGAAACCCGAAGCGGGACAAAGCGGCAGGAGGACCTGACAGAGAAAAAGGTGCTAGCGTAGCCCAGACCCACGGTCAGGCCCAGAAGATTTAGCCAGGACTCCTGCAGACACAGACTAATCTCTAGCATCGATAGGGTTAAAAATGCAAACTTTAATTCAGTCGCCAATCTCTCCCAGAAAGTGGGCTCCTTCAATGGCCGAGGGGTACTACTTGAATCTTCGGTGGAGGGTCTAAAATCAGAATTTGTAGAGGTGACTAAAAAGGCTGACTCTGCGATGGCAGCTACTGCACAGATGACTAAAGAGTTGCAACTCTTCCGCACGAGACTCGAGACCATGGAGAATCAAATTAAGGGTGCTAACATTCGTGTACTGGGCTTACCCGAGGGTTTTGAAGGGGACCACCCTATAATGGCAATTCAGGACTTTCTCACTGAGAAGCTGGTGATTTCGGGTCAAGACAAGATTACAGGGCTACAGAAAGTCTACAGTCTCACTCCCCGGGGCCGTCAACAAACAGAAGAGCCCCAAACTTTGATGCCGGTTACCTCTGGGATTGGTGCAGTCAGACGTACCCTTAGAGAGGCTGATATTACTCATACCATCATTTTCCCGGCTCACCTCCGAATTGTGCATGAGGGGAAGGTTTACCTTTTTGGAGATCCCGTGAAGGCCAGTAAATGGTCTGCTAGAATGGCTGCAAGGTCCACGAGTATCCCGGAGGACCCTGATTTGGACACTTGAAGAGACTGTGTGGAACCATTTTTCTCCTTTATTGCGACCAGAACAGAGTCGGATTTCAGTGTAAAATTCACTTGGGAGGGATTTTCCCTCTTGCTCTCCTAACACTTTTTATGAAAAAAGGGTTATTCTTTAGATACTAAAGTTGTTTGAACTCTCAAGCTGTATTTAATTTTTGTATGGCTTTTTGCCCCAAGCAAAGATCAAGATTTATTTTCTTTAACTTAGGCATATCGCATGGCGTCATAGCTCTTTTGAGCAAGGCCTATTCTGAGACTGATGCTGGACATTAATAACTGCCATGTTGCTCTTGGGCAAATTTACACAGCTACAATATCAGGTGTTATTCTTTTTACTTAGGTTACTAATTGTAGTACTACCCCATGTGTGATAACTCTATTTGGTAAATGCATATGTGTACTTTTATTAAGGGATTTGTTCCCAGAAGAAAGTGTTCTTATGATCTGTTTGCTGTATGCATATTCAATGATAGGACACTGGAAAACAAATAAAAATAAAGTATAAACAAAAAAAATGCTAATACCGGAAGAGCATAGTCCTACTTACTGATCTGGCCTCTGTTTCCAAGCACAAATTACATTATTTAGCTACAGTAAGTAACCCAAGTACTGAGCTCTGAACCACATACAACGTAGATTGTGCCATGCTTCCTGGGTGTTGAGGTGAATTTCATATAAGAGGGTTAAGCATTTGCAGGTCTGCTTGGTTTAAAAGAAAATGTTTTTATGGCTACTTCTTTTAAGGTGCATTAAGGCAGCTGAGATTCAAGATGAATCATCCTTTTTACACTTTGGCAGGGTCTGGTGGCTTATGGCCACTATTGTGCCTACACCATTCAACACTGGCCTCTTCGGTCAACTTAATGCTAGGATCCTATCCCGTTCCCCTATCCTCATCACAAGCAGGATAGCGCGTGGTACCTCCATCTCAGGCTGCCATCCCCTGGGGGTTACTCAGTAGGCTTTTTGTAGTGCAAGTGGTTTTGAACTGTCCCGAGACCCATGGCTTCTGGCAGCCACTCTGAAAGAAATGGGAGAAGATGATCACCCTCCGCTTCCTCTGGTACTCTCAGCGAATGAACATTAGGGCTCCGGACCCAATTTTCCAAAATTTCCAGTCAAGAACGGTGGTATTGGGACTTTCGCTGTGGCCATGGTAACATTCTCTGCAGTTCTGGCCAGTTGCCGAACATCCTGCAACTCAGACTGTGAAGTGGAGCCTGTCATCTCCACAGTGCTCAAACGGCCAGAAAGTCCAATTCAGTGCTGACTGCTGCTACCGATTGTAGAAGTTGGTGCATTTTTGTACCTTAAGTCTGTAGAGTTTCCTCTTGCTGCGAGGTGGCCACGAGGTCAACCTTGCCACCTACTTGCTTGGGTCCGATAAAGGTACTTCGCTCTTTCCATCAGATTCCCCCTGACTGGTTTTCTTGAGTTTTCCCCATAATGATCCCGAGATGCAAAGGTAACTGATCTGTTAAACAGCACAGTATTCTGGCTTCCGAATTTATAAAAATAATAACATTTGTAGATCTCGATGGACGGAGAACTAATGGGAAGCAGCCATCTTTGTCAGGCTCTACAGTGCCCCCAAGTATAATCAATTTCTTCAGGAGTCTGGGATCTTTGACTAAGACAACGATAACGTCTTTGCAGGATACTATTCCATTTTCTGATATCTTGGGACTAAAGGGATATCAGGTTTACGTACTTCCCATCTAAAATATCTTTGCAGAAGTGACCCAGGATAAGGTGAACAGGAGATAAATTGCGGAGGAGTGGCAGAAGTACCACCTGAATCTTGTCCGGTAGGTAGACCACAGGTAGATGGCATGCTTATAGGTGATGTAGCACTAGTTGGAGCAGAATCATCTTGGACATGCATATAGGCTATAAGAATAGAGGGAGCTGCTGAGCTTGAAGCTGGAGAAGGTTGCAAGAGAAGAGGAGCTTACAGGGAAGAGATGTGGTACAGTAGCTCTGATATTGAGATATCCAGCGGAGCAATGAATTCTCGAATTTCAGAGAAAGTGGACGCCGACTGTAGAATGGGCCGACTACGAGGAGGATCCCTGGCAGGATGAGACTTAGCCACTACAAACAAAATCGAATACTCCCGTTTCTGAGCAGGCGCTGACTGAGAAATACAAAATTTTTGTCATTCAGAATCAGGCACAGACAGTCCAGTCCAGTCCTTTATGGAGTAGCTAGATTTTGAAGATCTTTTGCGAGGTGCTAGGTAATCTGAAAAAGTCCAAGGGAGCCCTGAAGGACCTTCGAGATCTTGAGATTAAGTGCCAGATGGAGTGGATGCCACAGTACTGTAACAGTGCTTAAGACAGCTGATAAACGATGGCTTGATGCACAATGACACAGACTCCTGTCTCTGGCAAACAATTCAAACCTTACTAACACTCACAGACCTCAAAAAGGTACGAATTAGAGTGACAGAGTCCAGTAAGACTGCTGGTGAGGGCAGCTAGAAAAAGAGACAGGAACTGCAAGTGTAACCCCCGCCCTGCCATTAAAGGGAGTTACTAAAGGGTGCCTTTAAGACACCAAGTAAGTGTGCATGATTGCTGGCGTGTGCGTGTCAGGATTTTTGCACCCATCAGGCGCGAGGGGAGGGTCAGCTGGAGAGAGTCTGAGGAGAGTCATGGAGGAGTGTGCGTGAGGGAACAGCTCGCAGTGGCGCCGGGTGGCCCAGCATGTCGAGGCCGGCGAGGCCTGTGGAAGAATGGGAGAACTAGCCCCCTTCCCAAAGCATGGCAGAAAGAGCAGTTTCCCCACCACCCATCGGTGGGGCAGGACCAGAGTAAAGGGCAGCAATTCTGGAGAGTCAGGAAGAGAGAACAGTCTCCTCAGCTTGGCAAGAGTTACGGTGGTTGCCAGAAGGGGCCCAGACATTAAGGTGGCAGCTGGATCGATGCAAGGGTACAAGGTGGCAGTTTTTATCCTTTTCGCTCTCTTATGTCCACCAGGTAAAGGCTGTCCAAACTGTTAGTTTCTCCTGCAATGTTGCTGTTTGAAAGGTAGGTCCCCCTCCCTGATGGCCTCTTGTTTAGGCCGGGTGCAGAGAAGCCTTATAGACTGTACATGTAACTGGGGAATGTTTAAGAACTGGTTCCAGCCCCCCCACCCCCGACTCAGAAATATGCCACAATGTGGAAAAGATTACTACTAACCCCGCTGGTGGAGAAATATCCAGTTCCATTAGTAGAGAGTCAAGAAAGTGTGGGTAAGTTCCTCAGTGCTTCTAAATGACAGGTGAATTTGTAAGGAAGTCAGCTAGTGTTTAAAGGAGAATAGAACTGGGAATCTGCAACGAACTGACCCCCTGCTATGGGTATGCTGTGTTAAGCTACCAGTCATATAGGGTTGGAGGTTCAAATCCCCCTTCCTCAAGAATAAGAATGTGCCACAACAACTGTAGTCTGACCGTCTGAGTTAATAAAAAGTGCACTATGTAAATATGTTACCTTCAGAAAAATATGGCTTGAGCCCTTTTTTTTTTTTTTTATCAAAAATTAAATGGTTTGCCAGATTGCATCCTACAGTTGTGCGGAATATGAATCTTTTAGAAGAGCTGCATGTTTGTGGTCTCCTAACCCCATGTTTTTCAGGACTGTGGAAATCAACTGGACGGTGAGGTCTGAGGTACAGTAGGGAGCTTGTTCTGTGTCGGCAGTCTCCAGCTGCCAAAAGTCGAACCCAAATCAGTCACAAGGTCAGTAACCACCTAAATGCACTGCTTACAGTATTAGAAGACCCGCAGGGTTGGATCCCCTCCCTTCCTCTCTGAAACTGTATTCCATCAAACCCCTAGACACGAAGGGTGGGGGTGAAGGTCTGCCTTATTCCAGTCAGGCCAACATATGGCAGCAGGAAGGTCATGTCAGACGAACCTAATAGATTTCTTTGACTGGGTGACCAAAGTAGTAGACCATGGAGGGGCTGAGGATATGGCCTACCTAGATTTTAGCAAGGCATTCGACACAGTCTCTCACAAAAGATTAATATACAAGTTAGCCAGCCTTGGAGTGGGTCCCAAGGTGGTAGCCTGGATAAAAAACTGGCTGGACAACAGGACGAAAAAGGTTAATAGTAAATGGAGTCCACAGTGAAGAAAAGAGGGTAACTAGCGGTGTACCACAGGGGTCGGTACTGGGACCGGTCCTCTTTAATATCTTTATAAGCGACATTGGAGAGCACCTGGAAGGAAAGGTATGCCTCTTTGCAGATGAGACAAAGATCTGCAACAGGGTTCATACACAAGATGGGGTGGAAAGAATGAAAAGGGACTTGGCAAGGTTGGAGGAATGGTCAAATACGTGGCAGCTCAGATTCAATGCAAAGAAGTGCAAGGTAATGCATCTGGGAAACAAAAACCCAGGGCAAGAGTACACAATGGGGGTTGAGTTAATAACAAAAATCGAAAGAGACCTAGGAGTAATTATATCAGATGACCTAAAGGTGGGCAAGCAATGCGAGAAGGCAGTAAGGAGGGCTGGGGGGATACTGGGATGCATAGGGAGAGGCATCAACAGTAGAAAACAGGAAGTTGTTATCCCTCTTTACAGACAGTTAGTGAGACCCCATCTGGAGTACTGCGTGCAATTTTGGAGAACCCATCTCTGCAAAGACATACAGAGTGGAGGCTGTTCAGAGGAGGGCAACCAAAATGGTGCAAGGTCTGCACCAGAAGACATCACGGAGAGACTAAAAGCAAGCTTAATATGTATACCCTTGAAGAAGGGAGACATGATAGAAACTTTCAAGTATCTCAGGGGATTAACAAGGTACAAGAGGGTAATATCTTTCAGAAGAAGAGATGTGCAAGAACAAGGGCACAATTTGAAGATAGAGGAGGGACGCTCCAGAGGTAATTGAAAGTATTTTTCACAGAGAGAGTTGTGGATGCATGGAACAGCCTTCCTGAGGAGGCTGTGGAGTCAGGAACAGTGGGAGAATTCAAGAATGCATGGGACAGGCATAAGGCAATTCTAGTGGGGGGGCAGGAGGAAGTAAGCTGTTGATTAACTAGAATCTGCAGCTTATCTATCAGGTAGGGAAATGGGCAGACTGGGTGGGCCAAACCATCCTTATCTGACGTCAAATTCTATGTTTCTATGTATGAAATGGCATCAGGTTTAAAATCCATTGCCCACACGGACTGGCGTTTCGGTTTCCAAGTATCCTGCAAATGGCAGCCAGTGCAGTTATGAACGGAAAATGAGGTGGTAGTGGTTAGACAAAAGTTTACAGAAAGACTGAAAGAAGCAACAGATGACTGGGATGAAAATGAGGCAGAGTAGAACAAATACAATGTTGGTTCAAAGCAGGAGCTAAAGCGGGATGGGTACAGCAATATATGTGAAACTGGAGAGCGAAAACTAAGAGAGTGCACATACTAAGCAGAACAGAAAGTAGTGCTGCAGCATTAAACCAGGCAGTGTTGTCACCACACGTCACCGACCTGGAAGAATGGAGGCTCGGCAAACGGGAGCTGCACAATAAACAGAGCAAGAGCTGGAAACCTCCAAAAGATAGAAAACAAACCAAGGGAAAAACACAGGGAGATGGAACAGAAAACAGAGGTACGGAGCCCCCCCCCCCCCCAAAAAAGCCTCAGTTGTGGTTAGTATAGGAAAACAAGGGAGAGGAAGCGAGGCACAAAATCTGAAAGACATGAAAGACAGGCTGGGGCAGTGAGAAACACTGAGGAGAGAAGCCCAAAGCACAAAAAGCAAAGAGGGAATGGAACGAGACAAAAACTAGCAAGCAAAGCAGCACAGCCACACAGACCACTTAGCAGCTCAGTGGTCAAGATGCATGATGTGTACAACGAAGAGAGAAGCTGGATTAAATGTGGATGATGGGAGGAGTTATTCCCACACCGACTCTCAGGCAAAGCCCTCCCAAAAACAGAACATAATGTTATGTTTTCCACTGATCTTGAAATATTTAGCAGCCCATCCTGGGCTGAAACACACTTACTGGAGGACTTAAAATGCCCATTCTTGGCTCAGCCCCACTTGAAGCAGGAAATGTAAACTAGAAGAACTGCTCAGAGTAGGATTCATACTAGGATTTGTAGAGAGCCATGCAGCGATGAAGCTCATAATTGCTCTCAAATAAATAATAAGCAAGAGAAGTGTGTGTTATCATATATGTATGTGTGTATATATACACATATACATACACACACACACACAATATATATATATACACACACACACACACACACACACACACACACACACACACACACACACACACACACGAGTCCAACCTATTTTTAAAGGATTGCTTAGTATTACTAATGACTTCCATGGATAGTGAATTCCATGGTTTAACCACTCTCACTGTATGAGTGTTTAAATATACTGCAGTCTTTCCTGGGCTAGAACCATCTCGCCACAGGACTTTAAAATAGAAATGCCCACCCTAGGCAGAGACCTGTCTGCAAACCACACACACACCCACCCACCACTAACAGCGGTATACTCACATAAGTCCCTCAGGAACTGCAATTTGCTTGGAGCAGGAGCAGGCAATTAAATTTGAGAATGCCCCACCACTCAATTGCCTAAGTCTTAACATTTCCTGGCTTGGCTGAAGCAAGTGCTCTCTGAGTGTTTCTTGGTATCCCTTATTTTCAGAAGCACCACCACCGCAGTGCTCACCCTCATCTGAAAACAGACTCATCTTCATGTGATGCACGGGTTCATTAAAACCTGTGAGAACTGATACTACTTTATCTCCTAAAATAGCAGATATTAACGTCACTAACGCCAGCACGACGCAGATGGAAGACGAAGGAGTTCTTATTGTCTCTGGTCTGCTTCCAGATTCTCAGGACACCAACCTCAGTCTTCTTACCACAAGAGATCCAGTCGGATTACCCTCAGGAACATCCTCGGACAACAGCACTACAATACAAGCTAACTCTATCCGGAAGGCTTTACTTTGGAAAAACTGGCCACACGCAATCGCCAACTCTTTTGGCAGAAACAAGCCATGACTGCTTACCTTGCTGTGCAACGCACTCCCCAGGGCCTAAAGATACTAAAACGGCCTGATTCCAGGTTGGAACGCCCGAATCTAGTCAAGAAATGGGATACGGTGCTCCACACAGCATTGCAGGAACTTAAATTATTGACGATGGGACCGAAATTATGCTTGAACTAGCACAAGGTATAGAAAAACAAGAAAAGGTGGTTGCGGGATTTAAAGAGCATACGGACTTTGTTGGATGCCACAAAAAATTCACGGACTACCTGAAACAATATGACCAGAGGATAAAAGCCCAAAAAGAAAGGACATTTTTTTACGAGACACAAATGATTATTTCAAAAATCAGGTTCTGTTGGAAGAAAACATCCATCAGGGTTACAGTGAGTACACCTGCATCACCTACTTCTATGGATACTACTGCCACGTTAGATACTGATAATCCAGAGACCAGTACACATTTGAATAATGAAGGGAGTGCAACACCAAGATCTATATTGAGGCACACTGAACACGCATCTGTGAATTACAGTAAAGGGGATAGCAATTCAGAAGTTGAAAGTTAGCCAGATTGGGGTCAGCTCCTCTTTGGTATCCCCAACCCAGGAGGAGTGCGAGGAAGACAAGCTTCCAACTCCAAGAAAGCACACCAAGAAGGCGAAAATGAGGAGCAGCAGGAGGAAAAACAAGGGGGAAGAGATTAGGGCCAAATACTGAAGAACCGTTATTAACGGTAATTAAACATTTCAGACTATGCATTGTCTGAAACTGAACTAAAGGTGTTAAGAAAAGGGCTTTCTTTTGTACCTTCCCATACCACTGACAAATCTGATGCCTTTACAGATATTTACAGATCTGCCCAAAAACTTAATTTGAATTTTTTTTTTTCTAAACAGGGTGACAATGATGGGGCATCACTTGATAGTACTAGAAATGTCACAGGGAGTGAGGAAGAAGAATTTCCCCCAAATACCAACCCCTCCCCACAAACACTGAGAAATTCAGGCCACCCTCTACATTCTGCCCCCCCCCAATGCCCGTATTGACAGCTTTCTAGACTGTTGTACTGGAGATTTGGGGGAGATTATTTCAAACTCACCCCGACTACCCTACTGTAATATGTCTAATAATGAGATGGCTGCAGTTAACTCACTAGCCAGTAATCCTCATATAACCATTAAACCAGCCGATAAGGGTGAAGTACAGTGGTACAAAATACAGCTCAGTATGTCCTAGAAATCAACAAACAACTTGCTGATTCTGATTTCTATAGACTACTGACCTTTGATCCCCCACAGCAGATCACAAAGAAGGTGTAATTGTTTCTTCTGGACCAGTTTCAGAATGGATTAACAAGTTCAAATACACTATATTTTCTGACTGGCCAAATCCCAAGAAACCGGCATTCTCTACTTTGCCCAAAATTCATACACACCCTATGCCCCACCCGGACGCCATATTGTATCGGGCATAGGCTGGATTACAGAGCCCATTTTCACGCTACATGGATAGCTTCTTAAGCCCACTTGTCCCACTTACACATAGCTACGTTAAAGACACTAGTGTTTTAACAGCCATTCAAGAAATACAGGTAAAGAGAATGGTGTCTGGTGATATGATGTGGATGCTCTGTATACAAATATTCCACAAGAGGGGGACTAGAAAGAACTGAACATTGTTTAGTACAGTACACGGAATTACCACAAGTCAAGATCAATATGCTGGTGGATATAGTACTGAAGAAAAATGTCTATGTTTCAAGAGAAAATCTACATGCAGATAAAAGGTACTGCCATGGGTGCCACCAAGTCTGGCAAACCTACGTTTGGCAAAATGGGAAGATGTGTGTGTGTGTGTGTGTGTGTGTGTGTGTGTGTGCGTGTGTGTGTGTGTGTATATATATATATATATATCAAAACAAACCCTTATTTTGACAATTGACTGGTACAAGTATTTTATTGATGACATTATACTTGTCTGGAAGGGCAGTAGGGAAGAGTTGAATGGATTTGTGAGCTACCTGGAACAAACAAGAACCTTAAGTTCAAGGTTTCAGCTAGCCAGACACATATTAACTATCTGGATCTCACAATTTTTAGAGAGTCTGAAGGATCTTTATACACCGACCTGTTCACCAAACCTACAGATTATGCTGGCCCAGTGGCGCGGAGGGTTGAAGCGCTGGATGCCACACCTCGCACCACACCAGTGACCCGGGTTCGGGAATGGACTCGGGTCGCCAGGGGAGAGGGTGGATTGAATGTCCCAGGACTGCTCTCCTCCCTCTGAGGTGTGTAAGGGGAAGCACGTTGTGCTGTAGCGGCCCCTGGTGACAACTGGGGGCAGCACAGTTGCAGTGCACAGTAGGGGAGGAGCACGGCAAGACGTCAGCTTACGTGCTATGCATCACTGCACTGCCGGCTCCTAGGGGAAAAGAAAAATGGTGAAAATGGCTAGGCACGACTGAGGCAGCTTGATAGCCACGCTCCCGCCAACCTGGAGGCCTGTCATGGAATCACACTGGGGAGTCCAGTCCAGCCCGGCTCGGAAAGGCATGGGGGAGGCCCTCCAGTGGGTTGGAGCAGCCATGCCGGACCCCCATCATGCGAGTGAGCCTGTTGCTCTCCGGGGTGGTGGGGTCCGGTGGCTAGATGCCCCCGCCCGTGGCGCTGCAGAGGCGCATAAATAGTGACCCGACCAAAAAAAAAAACCTACAGATCGAAACAGTTTCCTCCTCGCCACAAGTTGTCACCCTAGTCATACAATACACAATTTACCCAAGAGACTTTATGAGACTGAAGAGGAACTGTGGAAGTGAGATTCTCTATCAGCAAAGAGTTGAGGAGCCATCACAGAAATTCAAGGAAAGCGGCTATTCAGAACAGGATATTGCAAGAGCTAGAACAGCAGTAGACCATATGCCCAGGGATAACTACAAACAATAAGAGACAGCAGGCACCTGACCCCGCCACTACCTTTGTCACCACTTTTGGGGGCGGATCCAAACAACTGATTGACATTGTTAAAAATAATGTGCCAATTCTAAGGGGACTTACACCTCTGGCTCCAATGTTTCATAAACCCCATAGAATCTCCTACAGATAAGGGTTTAACCTTAGGGATAAACAAGTGCGAAGCCATCAACC
This sequence comes from Neoceratodus forsteri, assembly GCA_016271365.2. Taxonomy (NCBI): domain Eukaryota; kingdom Metazoa; phylum Chordata; order Ceratodontiformes; family Ceratodontidae; genus Neoceratodus; species Neoceratodus forsteri. The sequence goes on along the minus strand of CM057451.1, from coordinate 262,652,231 downwards.
TAAACTGGAGCAAGACAGATCTAGGACAGATGGGGCTCCAAGCCTCGTGGCTTTTGTACAACTTGCCACATCATGGAACCCACCACCAGCTTTATGAACCACGCACAGGCATGAATAAACAAGTTAAAGGCAAAATCAACGGCCAGACTGAAGCGGTAATGTACTTAAACATACTTGTGGCAAATACTACGTCGGTAGGACTAAACGCAAGCTAAAGCAGAGATTGAATGAACACACTGGCTATCAGAAACCAGAAGTGTCAATATGCCAAGGCTTTCCATATCAAGCAGTCCCAAGGAGGTATGTGTCACAAAGTTAAAGCCTTTGGTCTTGAGTCGGTGCCAAAGAATGTAAGAGGTGGGGACCTAGAATCCATCTTGAATGAGAAAGAACAAAGGTGGATATATCAACGAGGGGCAATTAATAGCCCTGGTTCGTAGGAAAAGATAGAGATAAAACACTTCCTAAGGAAAAGAAGATAATGACAAATCATTACAGATGGTTTCTTAACCGAAATGTTACAGTGAACAGTGTCAGTGGCTCAGTAGGGAGCACACTTGCCTTTGAAGTTGGGAGATCAGAGGGCTGTGGGTTCAGTTCCCACATCTGGCACTTGGGTTAATATCCCAATACTGACACTGTAGTGCAGCATGAGGGGAGTGCTGCACTTCTGAGGTACCGCCTTTCGGATGAGACGTTAAACCGAGGTCCCATCTGCCTGGATTGGTAGTAGTTCAGGTGGATGTTAAAGATCCCATGGCACTTATCGAAAAAGAGTAAGGGAATTTCCCCGGTGTCCTGGCCAAATTTCTCCCATTTAACTAAAAATGCCAACAACAACTTAATCTAGTTCAATTTCAGTTGCTTACCATCTGTATCCCCCTCCCAGTCGCCCTGAAAAGGGACTTCTAGGCCCAGTGGGCTTACTGGGTCAACAAAATTCAATAAATAAGAAATATGTAAGTCTGCCCCCCTTCAAGTAACTACCTGGGGAAGAGCCTCTTATTAAACAAAGAGTGCACATACCTGGTTTGGTTAATAACAAAGAATAAACAACAGAACATAAGAAATAAATTCTGTCATTATTTCACCAACACCCCCCCAGCCAGTGTCATAAACACAAACCAACCTTCTATTTGAGGTTACACATTACCTAGAAATACATCAATGTTGATAAAATTATCTTCTCAACACACTGATATTTTTTTCCACACAGGTCATCCAAAGAGTAGGATGACCAGAGCTAGAATAAATTATCATATGTACATATGAAGCAAGATCGACCTTAAAGAATGGACTAAACAAAACAATACAAGGGTTATGAATGGAATAACAGTTATGCTGCTGCTGTCCCAAGTGACTTTTCTGCAACTGATTGTAAATTGCTGTATATACGAAACTGAATGTAAATAACTCCCTTGTACATAAATGTGTGATTACATGTAATATCCTCACTATACATTTTCATTCCTATTGTATATATGTATATAATAACTGGTGACCCCAGATATCAACCCGTTTGAGACTTGTAAAAAGTCATATCAACCTGCAAGTTGATATGGCAAAGTCATATCAACCTGCAAGTTGATATGGCTTTTACTGTCTTGTGCCAGGCTGTGTGTACCACGCTAAGGTACTTATAGACTCGGAAAATTGAACCGTTCACATTTTTTTTTTTTAAACTTTAAATAATTGAAAAAGCTGTTGAACCTTCACCTTGTCGTCATAACAACCAGCATGCCATTAAGCCCATACAGAGATCAAATCAGCAACGCAGAAAGCATGTAATGCTAAGACAAGACTCTGAGCTTTGTTTACTCAGCACCAGTTATTATAAAAAATAACACATATGTAGGTATGTGATCTGCGGGTTTTTTTTTTTTACACCCTCGGTGTGTGACAGTATATAAACCTCGATTATCACACATCTTGGGTGTGTAAATAAAACTGCATATCACACACCTACATATGCATTATTCTCTAAATATACTGTGTTAACTCTTTTCCCCGGGTCACACCTAGAAACGAGACTTGGCTCAGTGTGCTTTTCCTGGTTATCAACGGTATTAAATAAATAAATAAAATAAATAAGTAGCCGAAAGTAGGCATATACCTTTAACAACATTTTGAATGGAATGTATTCTTTTCATTGGATTTAAATCATTTTTAAAGGGAGTCACTGACTGGTCAAATATCTTCTTCATCGTGATTGGTGGAAACACCACTTGTGATATATGATGAATGTGTATAAATTGCTTTATGGAAACTCTTTAGTCACAGATGAAGCTCACTTGGGTGAGTGAAATGTGAGACAGTGGTCCTCCTGAACACTTTTCATCTGTTTTGTTGTGCTGCACTTATGGAGTAAATAAACCTGATGGCATAACACTTGAACCAGTGAAGGTTCTTCTTTTTCAACCAGTTCGAATAGCAGGGGTGAGTGCTCTTTACGAGTGTTTCCAAGTATTTATAAGTAAATATGCCACTCCAAGAATCCAGCGCAGCACCACCACCAGACAGGCACTTAGTTGGAGGCAGGCAGAAAATAGTAGTGGGTTTGCTTCACTCCAGACTTCGGGTACTGAGCGAAAGTACAGTTACATATAAACTTACTGTAACAGTAGATCTTCGAGAGAAGCTTTTGCAGCAGGCCACACCAATAGGACTAAGCCACCAGGTGCCAGGACCACACGGAAAACTTCTAGATAGCAGTCTACCATGAAAGACTGCCCAACGCAGACGTCAGCCTAGTCTATATAGGTGGGCAGTCCCCCACCTCTACCTCAGCTCTCCCGCCGGAGATACCGTACGGGCAGCTGAAGGAGAACCGAGGAGGTTTCCCAGAGATCCTAAAGAAAGGGAGAAGTAGTGCGAGACACAAAGAACAGCAGGGAAGGAGGGAGGGAAAGCAGGACCTGCTACAAGAGCTTCTCTCCAAGATCTACTGTTACAGTAAGTTCTTACGCAACTGTGCTATCTTACTTTGAGGAAGACTCTTGCAGCAGGCCACACCGATAGGACCAAATCCCAAGCAGTACTAAATATCACCAGGGTGACACCACCGGGATGAGGACAAGTCAGCAGGCAAGAGCTCATGACAGAAGTCCCTGAAGAACTTACAGGCCGAAATAAGCTCCACAGCTAGAGGCTATGTCCAGACTGTCATGCTTGGTGAAGGTGTGGACAGAATTCTAGGTGGCCGCTGCACAGATGTCCGCAGCAGACACATTTCTGAAGCAAGCTGTGGAAGCAGCCACACCCCTGGTGAAATGACCTTTGACCACCCCAGAAGGGGTTTGCTGTACTTGGGGTAGCAATAAACAATGCAATTCACTAACCACTTAGACAAACACTGTTTGGAAACAGGAGCGCCCCTCACTTGGGGGCAAACAAAAAAAAAAAACAACAACTGGTCAGTTTTCCTTAAAGACTTGGTGTGGTTCATACAATACCGCAACATCCTATGTACATCCAACATATAGAGCAATGCATCCCCCTGATTAGAATACTCAGGAAAATAAACTGGCAGGTGGATGGATTGATTTAAAGTAAACTCTGACACCACCTTAGGTAAACACTTAGGATTAGTATACAAAAACACCCTATCTTTGTGAAAAATCAAATAAGGTTCCCTATACATAAGAGCCTATAGCCCAGAAATCCTTCAAAGCAGAAAAAAGAGCAACTAAGAAGAGTGCTTTCCACCTTGCTGCAGCATCCACTAAGGTCCGACATTTGCAGGTTGACGGCAGAAAAAGAACAGAGGTAGGTGTGGGGGACCACCCACGTATATAGGCTAGACTGTCAGCTGACGGACGTCAGCAGTGGGCAGTCCCCCTGTGGCACACTGCTAGCTAGAAGTTTTCCGTGTGATCCTGGCACCCGAGTCCTATCAGTGTGGCCTGCTGCAAGAGCCTTCGTCGAAGTTAAGGTCAATCAATCTGCTAGTGAGTCTCTTTTCTTGGAGGGGGGGTTAACTCTGCATGAAAGCAAAACTGCCATTTTGGAGGGTGGTGCAGATGGGGGAGGGGACTGGGCATTTGCTGGGGGGGGGGTGGGGAGAGAGAAGACTACCAGACTTCAACAGGGCACTGGGTAAGGTAAACTTGTCTTGGCATTAGAAAAAGTGGCAGCGCAGAGTTGACTGTATGTGTCAATTGGGCATATGAGGGCGAAGCCTTTAGGCAATATTTTTCCCTGGAGCCGTAGCCACAGGTACAGCAGGGAAAAAAAAAAGGTTACTCGCCTATAACAGTAGTTCTAGGAGTGGTACATGTTGTTCTTCCACACTTCTGGCAGTGTCCTTTCCCTTTAGAAACATAGAATTTGACGGCAGATAAGGACCGCTTGGCCCACCCAGTCTGCCCATTTCCCTACCTACTGGATAAGCTGCAGATCCTAGTTAACCAGCAGCCTACTTCTTTCTACCCCAACCCCCCAGAATTGCCTTATGACTATCCCATGCATGCTTGAATTCCACCACTGGTTTTGACTCCACAACCTCCTCCGGAAGGCCATTCCATGCATCCACAACCCTCTCTGTGAAAAAATACTTTAAATTACCTCTGAGCCCCCCCTCTATCTTCAAATTGTGCCTCTTGTTCTTGCACACCTCTTTTTTTGAAAGATGCTACCCTCTTGGACTTTGTTGATTCCCTTGAGGTACTTGAAAGTTTCTATCATGTCCCCCCTCTCCCTCCTTTAAGTCTTGCCCGAAAGTCTTCAAGCTGGCTCCTCCCACACACCCGGGTGGTATAACTCTCGGCTCCGCCCCATGATGCCAGATCTTGCCCACTGAAAAGCGGAATGTGAGCGTCGAAGCCAGGGAGGTAGTGTGTGTCCGTGTGGATGAACAACATATACCACTCCTAGAAAGATCAGTTACGCAAAGACTTTTGTCATAACAGGAGATCTTCTAGGAATGTCTCTTGTAGCAAGTCTTTACTTCTGGGAGATTCCCAAGCAGTTATATGGCAGTGGGGTGGCCAGACATGGCATTCTGCCGTACATATAGTGTGGTTTTAGGACCGATAGGTGCCGAGAGCAGTACATCAGCATATAAAGAAAATTTTGTATTCTATCTGTAAGTACTCCATTATAGTGTTCGTTATAGGGTTATGGCTGAAAGACAAGCCAGACTGGCTATTACTGGGTATCATCAGATGAGTTTAAACAGATGTCAGCCCGATCAGGGTATGGCGTATCAAATACTGGGATAAATCAGAAAGATTTCAGCCATATAATGGAGTGATTGATTGGTCTCAGTGGCATGCACTGGAAAAGACAGTACACGTTAAAGATGAACTTCAGTGATGGTCCAAAAAGTTACAGCTTGTAGTTATTATATGCAGTACTACACCTGAAAGTGTGTGCATTTGTGGCCAAGGTTTACTCTGCCTTCCATAATTTGGATTTGTTTTTGAGCCCTGCTGCACTTGCCATTGAAGTTTAACTGCTGGGCTGCTAGCTCCTGGTGACATTTTAGGATAGGAGTGTGACTCACACTGTGCAGTACCATGCAGTTGCAACAATGTTGCAAGGGAAACCTTCCAGTACTCAGTATACATACTGTGTTCTTCCTCCCCCAAGACACCCTGTTAGCAATGCATTATGCCAAAATCCAAATGCCTTGTCAGTATGTTTTTTTGTGTGTGAAATTGACTCTGCCCTACAGTGACGTCACCAGTATAATCCTAGGGCCACAAAAACACCAGGCTTGCTATAGAAGCCCTGGTACACCCTGCGTTTTTAGCAGCTCCGAATGCAAAAAACTAACTCCAGCAGACAGTAACGAAATACAGGTTACTCACCTGTAACAGGAGTTCTAGGAATGGTATATGTTGTTCATCCACACTCATTGGCAGGTATCCTTGCCGCTTTAAATCTTGCCGGAAGGTCTTCAAGCTTGCTCCTCCCACCCACCGGGTGGTATAACTCGGCTCCGCCCCATGACGCCAGATCTGGCCCGCTGGAAGCTCAGGTTGTGCGCCAAGCCGGGAGGTCGGGAGTCGGTGGATGAACAACATATACCATTCCTAGAACTCCTGTTACAGGTGAGTAACCTGTATTTCTAGGGACATGGATATGTTGTTCATCCACACTCATTGGCAGACTCCTAGCAGTTCTCCGGGAGGAGGGAGGCAAGACGCACACCCCCAATACTTACTTGGGAAAGAGAGACTGGAGAACCGAGGCCCCAAAACCAGCATCCCGGCGTGACTCAAGGTCGATGTGGTAATGGGTAATGAAGGTGTTTGCTGACTTCCAGGTAGCAGCCCTGCAGATTTCCTGGATAGGGACGTCCCTGGAAGCAGCCACCGTTGCAGCAGTATGGCGGGTAGAATGAGCTCTTATCCCTCTGGGAGGCTCCATGCCCGCCAACTTATAGCAGAGATCTATGCAGGAGGTTACCCACCTGCTTATCGTCCGCTTGGCTGCAGGTCTGCCAGATGCGGCTTCAGCGTGAGGTGACAAACAGCTGGCGCAACCTCCTCGATTTCAGCGTGCGCTCCTTATAAAGCGAGCGCCTTCTAGGGTCCAGAGTATGGAGCCTAGATTCGGCCTCCGAGGTGTGACTGGGGTAGAACACCGGCAGAGTCAACACCTGGTTAAGGTGAAACTCCGACACCACCTTCGGAAGGAATTTCGGGTGGGGCGCAGGACAACCTTGTCCCTGTGGAAGACCAGGTAAGGAGACTCGATGGAAGCGCCTGGAGCTCTCCCATCCTTCTGGCTGACGTGATAGCCACCAAGAAGGCGGTCTTCCACGACAGGTGAGAGAGAGCACACCTGTGCATAGGTTCGAAATGGCTTGCCCATGAGCTTTGCCAGTACCAGCAGTAGATCCCACGGAGGTGGGGTTCCCAAGACTGGAGGGGAAATGTGATCAAGGCCTTTGAAAAAGCCGCCAGACCACCTCTCCTGTGTTACCGACTGCTTCCCGCCCGCGCCTGTAAGCAGAGATGGCTGCCAGGTGCACCCTTAGGGTCGCCGACTCCAAGCCCTTGACTAGAAAGGGACCATAAATAGTCCAAGATGCTTGCCAGGAACAGGAGGAAGGGTCCAAGCCCTTGCTCTGACACCAAATGGAAAACCTTTTCCATTTGAAGGCATAGCATTTTCTGGTCGACTCCTACGGGACGCCTCAACTACATTGAGGACCTCGGGAAAGACCAAGGCCTGGAACTCTAGCCGCTCAGGAACCAGGCCGTCAGGTGCAGGGATTGAAGGTCCGGATGGAAACACCTTCCTGATTGACTGAGAGCAGGTCCGGCGAGCTGGAAGCTGCGCGAGTCCTGGAGCTGAGACTGAGGAGATCTGGGTACCAGAACTGGCGAGGCCAGTCTGGGGCTATCAGAATCACCTGCGCCTTGTCCCTCCTCGCTTGAGAAGCACCTTGTGGATCAAGGGAAATGGGGAAAGGCGTAAAGAGGCCCGGGGTCCATTGCCTCGAGAAGGCATCTGCAGCGAGCCCTGCTGAGGGGGCGGGCATGGAACAGACTCACTCAGCGTTCTCCTGGAGGCAAACAGGTCCACCTGAGGTGTGCCCCAAAGGAGAACAGATGCTGTACTACCTCCGGCAGGAGAGACCACTGGGGATGCAGCCCTATCCGGCTCAGGGCATCGGCCAGGGTGTTGGAGGCTCCTGCCACGTGAATGGCTAGGAGATCCGCCTCAGGCTGCGCCACGAGTGACCAAATGCGGAGAGCTTCCTTCACAGAAGCATGGGCCAGCGTCCGCCCTGGCGGTTTAGATAATACATGGTCGTGGTATTGTCCGTCTGGACTCGGACCACTTGACCCCGGAGGAACGGGCAAAGGCGGTGAGAGCTAGGCGGACCGCTGGAGCTCCAGCAGGTTGATGTGGCATCGGGACTCCTGGGACCAGAGGCCATGAGCCCGGTGTTCCCCAGATGGGCACCCCAACCCATCAGAGAGGCATCGGTCGATGAGAGACCGTCTGCTCGGGCGGACGAACGGGATGCCCTCCCTGCAAATGATCTGAACGGTCCACCACTGGAGAGCGCCCACATCCCTGTGTCACCGGCTACAAGCTGGTCCAAGGGATCGCAGCGCAGACCACTGGCTGGCCAGTCCCCACTGAAGGACGCATGTTCCAGAGGGCCCAACGGACCACGCTGGTGCAGGCCGCCATGAGACCCAGGAGGCGCAGGAAGTCCCGGCAGGCGCAATGCCCAACCAGAAATGATCGGGCAAAGGAGGAAAGAACCTCGGCCCTGTCCGCGGGAGCCGCGCTGGCTCAAGAGAGTCGAGCTGCGCCCGATGAATAGAATCACCTGCTTGGCTCGAGTTCCAGACTTGGCCTCGTTGATAAGGAGGCCCAGTTGAGAGCGAGACCTGGAGGGCAGATCTCTGGACCACTCCGCCTCCTTCCTGGAGGAGCTGCTATCAGCCAGTCGTCCAGGTAAGGGTACACCCGGACCCTCGGCGCGCAGGAGATGCTGTCACCACTGCCATGCATTTGGTGAAGACCCTGGGAGCTGGAGACAAGCCGAAGGGCATGGCTGGAACTCGAAGAGGGATCCTTCCGCTCGAAGCGAAGGAATCTCTGGTGAGACGGACGGATAGGGACGTGAAAAACGGGCCCTGCAAGTCCACAGAGAGCAGAACCACACGCCTGGCTCCAAGGATGGTATTATCTGAGCCAGAGTGACCATCCTGAAGGTTCGAGACCTTAGGAACTTGTTTAGGTCGTGTAGGTGAGAATGGAGCCAGCCCCCGTCCGCTTCCGAACCAGGAAGTACCTGGACACAACCCTGGGTCTGAAGGAGGGTCCACCACCTCTCTTACCACCTCCTTCTGGAGGAGGAGGCGATCGGCTCGGCCGACGAGCCGCCAGTGAGCTGGGGATCCCGAGAGCCCCCGAGGGGCGAGGCTCTGAAGGGTGGTGCCTGCTCGAATTCCAGAGGCAGGCCTCTTCCCACCACCTCCAAGACCCACCTGTCCGTGGTAACAGCGGACCAGGCGGAACGAAGTGCGGAGCCGTCCCAGGGGGACCCAGGGATGAGTGGCGAGGGATGGGCGACACCCCTCAGCCCGTCACTGGGCAGGCTTGGAGGAGGGACCGCCGAGGGACCTCCTGGGCCCTTCCTCCTTGCCTCCTGTTAGAGGAAGCCGGTGCTTGGGTTTGGGATGCCAAGGCCGAGCCTGCTGGCCCTGACGTGCTGGGCGGTGGCGCGGGGGCATGGGGACGAAAGGGCTAGGGCTGTGGTTTACGGCCTTTGTCCTTCTGAGCGAAGAGACCGAGTCCAAGGTGGCATTGGACTTCTCGATCCTCTGCAGGTGACCTTCACCCCAGGGCCGAAGAGGTCAGTCCCAAAAAGGGAACATCCGCCAACTTGTGCTGGGTATCTGAAGTAAAGGTGGATATCCTCCAGCCAAACCCGCCCGACAGCACTAGCCACACCGGCCGCCACCGATCTGGCACATGAGTCCCTATATCCAAAGCAGTCTGGAGCTGCTGTTTGGCCACTGCCCTGCCCTGGTCCCGCACCTGCTTAACCGTAGTCTGCAGATCGGCGGGAAGATGAGGGATGACCTCATCCAGGGAGCCCAACAGGGCATGAGAAAAATGTGTCATGAGGACGGCCGAACTGGCCTGACGAAGGCCGAGAGAGGACGCAGCGTAGACTTTTCGCCCAACATAGTCCAATTTCTTGGACTCCTTGTCAGGAGGTTTGTCCACATCCCTGGCGTTGCCGGCGCGCCGGAAAACGCTGTCGGTAACCAACCCCTCAGCAGAGGGGTGTTCCGAAAAACCGGACAAGGAACCGGTAGGACCGTGATACTTCCTGGCCATCCTGGTCAAGGCGCAGGGCAGGAAGCAGGGCGCTGCCAAAGCTCCAGTGCCGGACCCACTATGGCCTCGGCCACCGGAAAGGCCTCCGTCGGAGAATCCCCTCGGTCCAGAATCTCCGTGAGGGGATACCTGGCCCGCTTGGAAACGGGTTCGAGCTCCATCCCGGTAGACTCCGAGATGAGCCGAAGCAGTCCTAGGAAGGACGACGGGCTATCGTCCATTGACTGACCTCCTGAAGACTCCAAGTCCAGTCGCTTGGAGAAGAAGGAGGAATCATCTTCGGACTGGAAGAACTCAAGAGCTGCCTCTGGCCTGAGCCACCTTCACCTGCTGAGGTCGGTCGGGAGGAGGGTAACTGACAGACCGATGGGTAGACCCTTAGCCGACCGAGAATCCTTGGTCGGAGCCCCAATTGGTGGCTGTGGAGGCGGAGGTTCCACGGAATCGGTGGAGCAGCTGGTTTGGCCGAACAACGGCCTGGGTATGGCTCCTCGGATAAGTCGAGGGTTGTGTGACGTTCGGTGACAACCACTTAATGGCGGGGGAAGGCGAGCGAACTGCTATTCCGGCCAGGAGAACTGTTGCAACATAAGGTCCTCGTACCGTCGGCGTAATTCAGCTGAAGCCTCCCTCATCCGAGAGGAGGACGAGACGGCGGCGACGCCGCCCATCGCGGTGCCGAGACAGGGACCGCCTATGACGGTGGGATCGGCTGGACCGCGAAGAGGTCCGAGACCGAGACCGAGAGTCCCGGAATTTCCGAGGTCGGGCACAAGGAGGTGTCGGCGGAACCGGCACTCCCTTGGCTCGGATGGTCCATCCGAGGGCTCTGGAACGGAGGCATAGGCGAGCCCAGGGATCCTCAACTCCTCCCGGGGAACCGGAGAGGGGAATCTCGGCTGCTAAAGGCGACAGCCCGTCCAATGGGTCGAGAAAAATCTAGACTTCATCGGTGGAGTCTGGTCAACTGACCTGGCGGGGGACACCGTGAGGCCAGTGGCAAACGAGCGGTCGATCGAAGCCGACGGTCGACGGCCCGAGAGAGGACCTTCCCGCTCCCAAGAGCGTCGGCGGAGGACTTACCCTGTCCCTCTTTTGGACCGAGAATAAGGTCCAGCAGACACAGGCCCTTCTCCTTTAGTGGAGAGGGACAGACAAAAGCTCTTAAAAGAAGCCGTGTAGGAAGAACCCAGAGAGGCGGGATAAATGCCGCGGCGAGGAGAATACGGCCCGCGCCGCCTCCCTCTTCGAGGGCGACCATCCGCCGAGCTGATCCGCGAGCCACGCCACGGGACACCGCCAACCGGGCCCTTGGACTTTCACCGAGGAACGCTTCCCGGACGCCCAGTTGTAATCGGCAGCCGTTCCTCGAGGACGAGGGGTCGAGAAAGATGAGCACAGGTCGCAAGCCTGCGGGTGGGTGCTCAAGGCCTAACAGTAGACCCACGTGGAGTGTGGATCCGTCCGAGACATCTTCTGCCCGCATGGGCATCTCCGAAATCCGGGAGTCGATTTGTCCATCGCAGCCCGCGAGGGATAGAAGACTGAAGTCTTTTTTGCAAAATTTATTTATAAATCCGCAAACGGAGAATAGGAACCAGTCACAAACGCAGAGCGTTAAGGAGGGAACCTGAGCTTCCAAGCGGTAAGGAAGATCTGGCGTCATGGGGCGGAGCCGAGAGTTATACCACCCGGGTGGGTGGGAGGAGCAAGCTTGAAGACCTTCCGGCAAGATTTAAAGCGGCAAGGATACCTGCCAATGAGTGTGGATGAACAACATATCCATGTCCCTAGAAATACAATTCCAGAATCAATGAAAGAAGGGGTAATTTATGCATGGAAGTCAAAAGGACTGGTGAATGTCCTCTTTAAAGCCTATTAAAAACTCAGAATCTAATAGTAACTCAAAGAATACAATGTTATTATTTTGTAGTGCTACAATGTAGCAAGTGAATATTTTTTTTTTTTGCCATGTTTAAGTCATTAGAAAAATGTACCCATTTTGGCATAAATAGGCTACATAAGTAGCAAATAATGTGAAATGAAACAATGCATTTCATAATGGAATCCAGTGACTCGAGTCATTAGTTATAGTCAATACTGTACTTGTTTCAAGGTAAAGACATGGAATGCAACAGAGTGATGTCAGTTCCATCGAGCATTAGTAATCTCATTTACAAGGGGGTCCCAAGTATGCCAGGGCCTGTAGCATTGTTAGGCGTGAACCTGAAATGTTAGTATATTTATAATATAAATGTACTCACCATTGTTCCTGTGGCCTTTATCTATGGCCAGGTGAAGACTGCACGTAGCAGCAGAAGTTTGGTAAGAATAGTAGGATTCATATTTATTTATTTAGTTTTTACCGGGTAGGTGCACTAGCCATGGAAATGACTATTTTCAGGCACGACCCGGGAGGGTACAGTACAATCAATGCATACAGAAACAGACATGACTGATAACATACTTTAGCAATAGTCAGTATTTCAACTGACAAAGAGGTAGAACTAATGGGAATACATTTGGGTAGGGGAGAGAATGGTACTCCAGTGAAACCAAGGTACACAAGTACATCGCTATTTACAGTAAAGTTTTAGCGTTCGTATACAAAACAAGGTACAGATAACTAAACAGTTTGGTATAAGTGGCATAACTGGTTGAGACACAAGTGCCTTGAATATCAGGACTGGGCTGGCTGAATAGATTTTAGGATTCGGCTAGTAGCAGTGGGAGGTAGGTCAGCAGGACTGTAAGACCGTGGAGATAGAATGGCACGTTTAGGGGGGTTTGAAGCAGGTACAGGAGACCTGACGGAAGAGGATATATCAGGATATATTGATTGTTTCTCAGTATGTGAGTAGTAGCAGGCCCTGTTCGTGGGAGGGACACAAGGGTCCAGCGCACAACAGGCTGAGAGGCATCCCGATGGAATGACTAATGGTCTGTAACAGTGATGCCTCAAAAAGTGGCTAGATGTATAAGGCCTCATGGGAAAGGCCTCAGTATAATTTCTAATTGAAGCCCCAGAAAAAAAGTCTCAGAGGCCTAGAAGAGGAGACCAGGCCGTAGTCTGAGGTTTTTTAATGAGAGGAAGAGGCACCCGGCTGTTCTACGGGGCAGCCACGGGTCGGTTTAGATGTGTTCCTTGTCATTCGTTCTTTGCCTCTGAAGTTTCCCCTTTGGTTATAGTAATTCCCAGTTTTGCATGAATAATTATACTGAGGGTGTGGTTTGTGGTACATATATTATACTGTTTTTAGTTGTCTGCCTGAGGCTTGTAGGTTGTCCAGTATTGTTTGTGCCCCTGGGACAAAGAGATGGTTGCCAGAAAAAGGGGCATTAGCCACTTTTTGTTGAATATCAGGTGGTAGCCCTGAGAGTCGAGCAATGACTGACTGCGTATAAGGATACCGACTGCAGAGGCTCTAGCTGAAGCATCGGCAATGTCGTATCCTGATCTTAATAAATGTCGAGAGTGGGAAGCAAGTGTGTTTATTATTGATGTGAGTTGCTCTTTTTCAGGGGGGGATGTAGGTAGTTTACTTATAATGTCCCCAGCAGAGGTGCCCACCATATGCTGGTATTTCAGCATATGTCCCATGTAGTTAAGTATTCTAATATTTAACGTGTTTAGAGCAAACACTTTCTTCCCCATATAATCCTCACTGGGAGATCACAAAGAGTTGTGTCGGGGATTTTTTTCTCTGGCCCAATTTCTTTGCTTGGCAGAAGACACCAGGAGAAAGGACTGCTGTGTGACTGGACTTCTCTGCTGGGACTAAAGTAGAAGAACTTTTGTACTTGGACCTTTAATTTAGGTAAAAAGAAACTAAAATACAAAAAAAAAGTTTGTGTTTGGGTTAACTGAACTGAATGGGTATCTGAAGAGTTATCTCAGGTGATTGAAAGGACTTAACTGCTGTGAGGTTTAAATTACTTGTAGAAATATCTGGTAAGTAGGGGGGAGTGGCTTAGCTAGCAGGAAGCTCAATCTCAATCTTTATTTATTTGTTTAAGGCGCCTTTCTAAAACCAAGGCGCCTGTACAATACTAGATAAAACAATTTCAATAAAATACAATACTAAACAAACAATTACAAGTACAACAAACACCAATTTAAAAATCATTGTATGCTTTCTTAAAAAGGCGAGTCTTCAAAGATTCTTTAAAACTATGGACAGTAGGGCTTTCCGCACCTGACGGTGAGAATTCCACAGGGTTGGAGCCATAAAACTAAAGATCTAGCTCCTGAGGTTTTTAAACGAACCCTGGGAATCTCTAGCAATCCTACGTCAGTGGATCGGAGAGAGCGGGGGACAATAGGGATGAAGGAGATCCTTCAGGTAAACCGGTCCCTGATCATGTCGGCCTTATGGGTCTGCAAACCCGACCTTAAAGGTGATTAGCCAGTAAACTGGCAACCAGTGCAGACCGGGCACTGGCGTTATATGACTGGCCCTGGAAGAGCCAGTCAACAACCTGGCTGCCGCATTCTGCACTAGCTGCAGACGCGAATCTCAACCCAGGAAGCCCTAGGTAGAGCGAGTTGCAATAGTCAAGGCGGAGGTACCCAAAGCGTGAACCAAAGTTGGCAGATCGCTGGGGAACCAGGTGTTTCACCCGGGCGATGTTCCTCAGATGGTAAAGAGTTTTGACAACCCGATGACACCTGGGATTTAAATGTCTAGCGGTCGTCCAAATACAGCGTAATTCCGCACCGGTCTGAGGTATTTAGCGGAGTATCCCCAGCCATAAACCGAGGGTGATCCAACCAATAAACCCGCCTCCGGCGATCCTGGCCCACAACCAACACCTCAGTTTTAACAGGATTCAACCTCAGCCAACTCACATTCATCCAGTCCTGGATTTCAGCAAGACAGTTATTAAAAACCGACAAGGCAGTATCATGACCGGGCGCAAAGGACATGTACAGCTGAGTATCATCTGCATAGCAGTGAAAACTCAGACCATACTGCCTAATAATCGCTCCTAAAGGCAACATATATACTGCAAACAACATGGGTGCCAAAATGGAACCCTGCGGTACCCCACAGGATAGGGAGACTGATGCTGAGGAAAAAATCCCAGACACCACTCTCTGCGTCCTACCCTCGAGGTAAGATCAGAACCAACTGAGGACTGTACCAGACAGTCCACAGATAGACACCAGGCATTCCAGTAGCACACCATGGTCTACAGTATCAAATGCTGCAGAGATCAAGAAGGACCAGAATGGAACGTGATCTTCGATCTCTCGCTATTAGGAGGTCATTTAGCACCGAATCAACACTGTCTCGGTACTATGTCTTTTCGAATCCGGACTGGAGAGAGTCGTAGAATTGTGGCTGGTCAAATGATCATTCAACTGCAGAGCAACCACCTTCTCAATAACTTTACCAACAAAGGGTAAGTTAGAGACAGGACTGTAGTTTGCCAGACAGTCCGGGTCCAAGGAGGATTTCTTAAGGATAGGCTGAACCACCGCCTCCTTTAGAGGATTTGGAAAAATCCCCATCTCCAAGGACCTACAGACTATCTCAGCTAGGATGGGGCCAATTTTATCCACACACCCCACTAAGAGACGTGTGGGGCCTGGATCCAAACTACAGTTGGTCGGATGCAACAATTGTATGATCATCACAATTTCCTCAACTGTAGGAAGGCTGAAGTCAGACCACTCAAACTGGGTGTCCAACATCTCCTGCCGACCATCACCACTCCCGTTGGAGAGAGTTTGATGGATGTCTGATCTAATTGTGGCAACCTTATCTGAAAAGAATAGAGCAAACTTCTCACACCGTTCTTGAGAAAACACTCTTCTGGACTGCAGACAGATTGGATTGCACAATCTGTCCACAGTCCTGAAGAGCTGAGCTGGTCTATTCTGTAGCAAGCAATCTCTCTGGACAGGAATTCTGCCTTCTTACGAGATTGCTGATTGATAGACACGTGGTGATCCATCAATCTAAGTTTGTCACAATCCTGGCCCGACCTCCGCCAGCACCTCTCCAGCCTTCGTCCAACTCTCCTCAACTCCCTCAAAGTCTCATCAAACCAAGGAGACTTAGGTCGAAGGGTGAGAGGACGAACACGAACAGGAGCAATGGAATCCAGGGCCCCTGCCACCACCTCATTATAGGCAAGTACCAGCTCACCTGGATCCATGCAATCTCTCGGTAAACTCGATAGGTCTAGCACCGCCATCAGACCATCAGGGGAGACACCCCTTAAAGGGCGATACCGGACCATCTCCGTAGGGGCCGGCCTACAAGGGGTGGCCCCAAAACTGAACCCAATGGAGTGATGGTCAGACCATCCAACCAGTTCCACCACCAAATCGGATATCTCCATCCCCAGAAGGAACACCAAATCCAATGAATGACCACCAAAATGGGTCGAGGAGGAAATAACCTGTGTGAAGCCCAGTGATATCATTAACTGGAGGAAGTCTTGACCAAACTGCGAAACCTCATCGTCAACCCAGGCATTGAAGTCCCCCAACACCAACCATCTGGGTGACCCCAATGTCAAGTCGACAACGAGGTCTGCCACTTCCCGCAGGAAAACATTCCCGCCACCTGGTGGACGGTACGTAGAAGCTATCCTGCACCCCACACCCTCGGCCAGGATACATTCAAAGGATTTGGTAGTTCCCACTGGTACCTCCACTAGGCCCAGTTCTGATCTAAAACAGATGGCAACACCCCCGCCCCTACGATCCAACCTCGGGCGGTGTATCACTGAGTATCCGGCTGGAACTGCTGCCTCCAAAACTGGTCCAGCATTTCCATCCAGCCAGGTCTCAGTGATGCACGCCAGGTCTGATGTCCCAACAAAATCAGCTATAATAGCCGTTTTGTTCCTAATAGACCTGGCACCTGGAGTTCCCCTGTCCTTCTGGCAGATGTGATAGCCACCAGGAAGGCAGTCTTCCACGACAAGTGTGACAAGGCACACTTGTGCATAGGTTCGAATGGCTTGCCCATGAGCTCTGCCAGTACCAGCAGTAGATCCCACGGAGGTGGAGGTTCATGCACCGGAGGGGATATGTGATCCAGGCCTTTGAAAAAGTGCCCAACCACTGTCTCCTGCGCCAAAGTCAGCTGAACGGCCCGCGCCCAGTAAGCAGAGATGGCTGCCAGGTGCACCCTAAGGGTCGATGACTGCAGACCCCCTTTGAAGAGAGACCAAAGGTAGTCGAGAATGTTAGCCACTGGACAAGACAAAGGGTCCAGGCCCTTGCCCTGACAGCAAATGGAAAACCTTTCCCATTTGAAGGCATAACACTTCCTGGTCGATTCCTTTCTAGATGCCTCCACCACAGTGTAGACATCTTCGGAAAGACCCAAAGCCTGGAACTCTAGCCACTCAGGTACCAGGCTGTGAGGTGCAGGGACTGAAGGTCCAGATGGAATACATTCCCCTGATTTAGTGATATCAGGTCCAGGCATGTACAAAGCCACTCCAGGGCCCGTAGCTCAGGCTGAGGAGATCTGGATACCAGAACTGGCGCGACCAGTCTGGGGCTACCAGGATCACCTTGGCCTTGACCCTCCTCACCTTGAGGAGCATCTTGTGGATCAAGGGAAATGGAGGGAAGACAGAGGAGGCCTGGGGTCCACGGCCTCGAAAAGGCATCCCCCTTCAGCGAGGCCTGCTGAGGGGGGCGGGCATGAAACAGCCTCAGCTTGGTGTTTTCCCTGGAGGCAAACAGGTCTCCCATTGGGGCAAACCGATGGTGGAACAGGCTGTAAGCTACCTCTAGATGTATAGGCCACTTGTGGGATGTCTGGCCCAATCGGCTGAGAGCATCCGCCAGATGATTCGAGGCTCCTGCCACATGGATGGCTAGGAGATCCGCTTCCAATCGGCTCACGAGGGTCCAGATGCGAAGCACCTCCTTGCATAGCAGACGGGAGTGCGTGCCGCCCTGTTTGTTGAGGTAGTACATGGTCATGGTATTGTCCATCTGGACTTGAACCACTTGACCCCGGAGCTGAAGAGTGAAAGCTGACAGTGCTAGTCTGACTGCTCTGAGCTCCAACAGGTTGATGTGGCATCAGGACTCCTCGGGGGTCCACAGCCCGTGGGCCCTTTTGTTCCCCATGTGGGCTCCCAAGCCCATGGGAGAGGCATCGGTCGTGAGGACGACCGTCGGCTCGGGGTGAACAAACGGGATCCCTTCCTGCAACCAGTATGGGGCGGTCCACCACTGAAGAGCGTCCCACATCTTCTGGGTTACAGTGACCAGCTGGTCGAAATGACCGTGGCGCTGAGTCCACTGGGCGGCCAGCTCTCAGAGGGGGCACATGTGCCACCTGGCCCAACGGACCACTAAGGTGCACGCCACCATGTAACCCAGAAGGCGCAGAAAGTCCCGGGCAGGGCGCAACTGCTCAACCAGAAATGACTGGGCAAATGAGGAAAGAACCTCCACCCTGTCCGTCGGGAGCCAAGCTCTGGCTCGACAAGAATCAAGCTCTGCCCTGATGAAGCCCATCACCTGAGATGGCACGAGTTCCAACTTGGCCTCGTTGATCAGGAGGCCAAGTTGAGAGCGGGTCTGGAGGTCCAGATTCCTGGACCTCTCCACCTCCTGCTGGGTGGTACCTGCTAGGAGCCAATCGTCGAGGTAGGGGTAAATTCTGACCCCTTGACGCCGTAGATGGGCTGCCACCACTGCAATCCATTTGGTGAAGACCAGGGGGGGCCCGATGACAGGCCGAACGGCATGGCTCGGAACTCGTACAGAGTCCCTTCGACCCTGAAGCAGAGGAACTGCTGATGGGATGGACGGATTAGGACGTGAAAAAACGCACCCTGCAGATCCAGTGAACAGAACCACGTTGCGCTCCAAGGATGGTATCATCTGGGACAGAGTGACCATCCAAAAGGTGCGTGACCTGGGATACTGATTCAGGTCATGCAGATCTAGAATGGGGCGCCAGACCCCTGTCCGCTTGGGCACCAGGAAGTACCTCGAGACAAAGCCTGGGTCTGCTGGGGGATCCACCACTAGAGCCACTGCCTCCTTGAGGAGGAGCTGAGCGAGGTCGTCTCGAAGAGCTGACTGGGTGTGCGTGGAAGTCCTTTCCTCCCGAGGGGTGCGTGCTCAACTGGGAGAGTACTGCTCGAATTCTAGAGGTAGTCCCTGACCGACCACTTCAAGAACCCACCTGTCCGACGTGATGACGGACCAGGCGGAAAGGAAGTGACGATGCCAGCCCCCCACTGGAGGACCCAGAGCTCGCATGACGGGAGTAGGGATGACAGCCCCCACCCCGTCACTGAGCAGGCTTGAAGGAGGAGGCGGCTCCAGGACCTGAGCCTCGGCCTCCTTTACGGCCGTTGGGGTCCCGGCTTGGGCTGAGGGCACCAAGCTTGAGCCTGGTGCTGATGCTGCTCTCCCCCTTGAAAGGAGGACTGCTGAACCACAGGAGAAGAGTGCCGAAAGGGCTTCTTATTATTCTGCTGGTTCTTGCCCGAAGAACTCTAAGCAGAAGTAGTGTCCAAGGTGGCACTGGACTGCTCTATGCACTGGAGGTGACCAGCTACTCCAGGGCCGAACATTTCGGTCCCAAGGAACAGCACATCAGCTAACTCGTGCAGAGTATCCGCCAGGAAGCAGAAGAGCCTCAGCCAAGCCCTGCGGCGAGAGGCAACTGCAGCAGCCATCAAGCAGGCACAAGAGTCACCAATGTCCAGGGCCGCCTGGAGCTGCTGTTTAGCAACAGCTCAGCCCTGATCTCAGACCTGCTTGACCGTGGTCTGCATGTCTGCGGGGAGATGTGGGAGGACTTCATCCAACGACCCGAGAAGGGCGTGAGAGAAGTGTGCCATGATGACAGTCGAACTTGCCTGACGAAGACCCAAGGAGGAAGCCGCATAGACCTGCCTCGCCGAATGGTCCAAGAGCTTGGACTCTGTCGGGAGGTCAGTCCGTGTCGGCAGAACTGCCAGTATGCCCGAACACAGAGGCGGTCACCAGGCTCTTGGCCAAAGGGTGCTCTATGAACCCCGCAAGGGACCCCATGGGAACCGCGTACTTGCGGGCCATGCAGGCAGACTGGGCTGCACAAGAGGCAGGACACTGCCAGAGTTCGAGTGCTGGACCAACAATGGCCTCAGCCACAGGAAAGGCCTCCGTTGGGGTATCCCCTCTTAAGGATGTCAGTAAGAGGGTACTCTGCCTTTTTCTGGATGGGTTCTAGGGGCATCCCTGTGGACTCAGAGAGGAAGCGAAGGATCCCTTGGAAGGAGGAAGGACCTTCCTCCATCCCTAGGCCAACGGATGACTCATCATCCGCAGGATGAGAAGGAAGCCCGGTGACATCCGAATCTGAGGAGTCGGGATACAGCGGCCTGCCGCCCAAATAACCCTCAACACGCCGAGGGCGGTCCGGGGTGACCGTGACCAACAAACATCGGGGAAGCCCGGTGTCTGGTCAGTCTTCTTTGGAAGGAGCCCCTTCCACAGGCTGCTTAAGCGGCTGTTCCACCATTATCAGTGGAGAGACCGGCTTAAGCCAAACAGGTAGTCGTGCCGGCCCCACGGGTGGGGGAACCGAAGGTTTCGGCTCCGAAGGGGTCGGATTCAGCCTAGGCGGCAAAAGCCAAGTAATGGCCAGGGTCAGAGTCAGCTTGTACCCGGACAAGATCAGCTGTTGCCACGTGAGGTCCTCGTAGCGCTGGAGTTTCCGCTGGAGCCTCTCTTCATCCGAGGAGGATGAGGATGACTGACGGCATAACCTCTTTTTGGAGCGCTTAGGCCGAGGGGGTTCTAGACTTCGACTGAGATCGGGCAGGCCGACTCGGTCGCTGTGGAGACACCGGCGATACCCGGGGGTCCGGAATGGGGTCCTCGATGGGGACACCAGCGGGCTGGGTCTCTTCACCAGGGAAGACAAGGACCGAAGTCCTCTTTAAAGAGTCGCCAACCAGAGTCGGCGACAGCAGGTCGATAATCTCAACCTCATCGGCCGCATCCTTGGTCAGCTGGTCTGACGGAAAGTCCATGAAGCCGGCGGCCGAAGAAGCTATCTCGGCCGAGGTAGAGACTGCATGCTCCTGGGACTGAAACCTCTCTCGGTCCCCAAAACGCCTTTGCAGAGACAAAGACTTGCTCAGTTCCTTCTCCCGCTTACGGGATCGGGAGGAATGCGAGCCTGCGGGCGCCTCTCCCCGGGTGGGAAGAGACTAGCACAACTCCTTGAAGGAGCCCAAGAAGGTGGAGCCCAGGTTGAGCGGAACGAAGAAGCTTCGAGAGTCCACAGCACAAGCGGCTTCTTCCTCGAAAGCTTTCATGCGTTCCAACTGCTCGGCAGATCCGCAGCCTTAAACTACCAACTAGCCTCCTTGGACTTCACGGAGGGTTCCTTTCTCTGGTCTCCCCAGTTTCAAGCGTGCAAAATGGTGCCAGGACACTGGGATGGAGAAGAAGCAGAAGCTGCAGGACGAGATGTCATGGCCAACACCGAGGCAGTTGACGCACGTGAGGTGGGCATCGGTGCTCGACATTTTTTGGCCACAAGAACACCGGCAAAATCTGGAGGAAGATTTCTCTTCCATAAATCGAAGATGTGAAAAGGCGATCGCTAACTCGAACAAATCTTAATTTCGGTAAAACCGAAGTTTTGAAAGCCAGGGCCTACGAAATGCGTGAGCACGAGGGAGGCAACCTGAATCTTCCAGCAGAAAGGAAGATCTGGCATCACGGGGCGGAGGAGAGGTATATACCACCCGGGTGGGTGGGAGGAGCCAGCTTGAAGACTTCCAGTGAACCTTAAAGGGGAAAGGGACATGCCAAAAAGTGTGGATGAACAACATATCCACGCTACTAGAAGTAATGACTTACTGCAAGAGACCACTCCATGGAAGATCTACTGTTACAGGTGAGTAACTTGTTTTTCTAGGGGTGTGGATATGTTATTGTATCCACACTTCTTTCAGACTCCTAGCAGTTCTCTAGAAGAAGGGAGGCAAGGTGCACACTCCCTACTTCGGGAATAAAGATTGGAGAACTGAGGCAGATGTGGTTAATGGGAAATAAAGGTGTGTGCTGACTTCCGGTTAGTAGCCCTGCAGATTTCCTGGATAGGGACGTCCCCAGAAGCAGTCACCGACGCAGCGGTGTGACTGATGGAATGAACCCTTAGCCCTACAGGAGGCTCCCTACCCAACCGATAGCAGAGATCAATGCATGATGTAATCCATCTGCCAATCATTCGCTTGGCTGCAGGTCTGTCAGATGCGGCTTCAGCATAGGTGACAAACTGGTGAACCGCTCCCCGAACTTCAGCCGTGCACCCCCTGTAATAAGCAAAGTATGGAGCCTGTATTCGACATCAGAGGTGTGATTAAGGTAAAACACCGGCAGAGTCATCATCTGGTTCAGGTGAAACTCCGACATAAACTTCGGAAGGAACTTCGGGTTGGGGCGCAGGACAACCTTATCCCTGTGGAATACCAGGTAAGGAGACTCGATGGAATGCACCTGGAGCTCCCCAGTCCTTCTGGCTGATGTAATGGCCACCAGGAAGGCAGTTTTCCACAAGTGTAACATCTTGCACTTTTGCATCGGTTTCAAATGGCTTGCCCATGAGCTTTGCAAATACCATCAATAGATCCCACAGAGGTGGAGGTTCACGCACCAGAAGGCATATGTGGTCTAAGCCTTTGAAAAATTGCCAGACCTATGTCACCTGCAAAACTGATCGCTGACTGACCCATGCGCGGTAAGCAGAGATGGCTGCCAGGTGCACCTTGAGGGTCGACCAAAGTCCCCTTTGGAGACACACCCACAGGTAGTCTAAAATGCTAGCTACATGACAGGTCAATGGGTCCAGCCCCACCAAATGGAGGATCTCTTTCACTTGAAGGCATAGCATTTTCTAGTCGACTCCTTCAGCGAAGCCTCCACGATAGTGAAGACTTCTTCGGAGAGACCCAAAGCCTGGAACTCTAGCCACTCAGGAACCAGGCTGTCAGGTGCAGGGATTGAAGGTCCGGGTGGAGTACCTTCCCCTGGTTGATGGAAAGCAGGTCCAGGTGTACTGGAAGACGCCACAGGAGCCTGTTACTGAGGCTGAGGAGATCAGGGTACCAATACTGGCGTGGCCAGTCTGGAGCCACCAGAATCATCTGTGTCTTGTCCCTCCTGACCGAGTAACACTTTGTGTATCAAGAGAAGTGGAGGGAAGGCATAGAAGAGGCCTGGGGTCCACAGCCTCGAGAAGGTATCCCCCTGCAGCGAGCCCTGCTGAGGGGGGCAGTCACAATACAGCCTTAGCCCTGCATTCTCCCTGGAGGCAAACAGGTCCACCCAAGGGGTGCCCCACTGGGAGAACAGGCTGCAGCATACCTCCAGATGACAACCCACTCGCGAGACGCCTCACCCACCCAGCTGAGCACGTCTGCCAACTGATCTGAGGCTCCTGCCACATGGATGGCTAGGAGATCTGCCTCCAGACTGTGCACCAGACTCCAGGTGCGAAGAGCTTCCCTGCATAAAGGCCGGGAATGAGGCCCTCCCTGCTTTTTGAGGTAGTTCATGGTTGTGGTGTTGTCCATCTGGACTTGAACCACTCGACCCCGAACAAACGGAGCAAACGCAGTCAGCACGAGCCGAACTGCTCAGAGCTCCAGCAGTCGAATGTGGCATCAGGATTTTTCAGGGGTCCAGAGCCCGTGGACTCTGTTCCCCCATGGCAGACCCTGACCAACCACTTCCAGAACCCACCTCTCCGTGGTAACAGCAGACCAGGCAGAAAGGAAGTGGCAGAGCCAGCCCCCCATGGGAGGACCCAGGAGAAGTGTGACTGGTATGGGGTTGGCAACCCCCATCCCGTCACTTAGCAGGCTTGGCGGACGAGGAGGGCCCGGCCAAGGAGCCACTGGGACCTTCGCCTCCAGGCTTTCGGGGCACCGAAGCCACTGACTTCGGCTGGGTGCACCAAGACTGACCCTGCTGCTGCCCGGACTGATACTGGGCAGGCTTGGTCGGCTGGGGTAGAAGGCCGAAAGGGCTTATCCTTTTGCTTGCAGCCCTTAGAGAGTCCTTCTGGACAGACTGAACAGAGTCCAAGGTGGCACTGGATGCACTGGAGATGACAGTTAACCCAGGGCCCGAACAGGTCGGTTCCCAGGAAGGGCAATTCCGCCAATCTGTGCAGAGTATCTGCCGTGAAAGTTGAAATCCTCAGCCAAGCTTTACGGTGCATGACGAAACTGGCCGCTACTGAACAGGC
Organism: Neoceratodus forsteri; assembly: GCA_016271365.2. Lineage (NCBI taxonomy): Eukaryota > Metazoa > Chordata > Ceratodontiformes > Ceratodontidae > Neoceratodus > Neoceratodus forsteri. The sequence continues at coordinate 262,628,166 of CM057451.1, read as the reverse complement.
ACAAGAATCCCCCAGATCCAGAGCCATCTGGAGCTGCTGCTTGGTAACAGCTCAACTCCGGTCCCGAACCTGCTTGACCTTAGTCTGAAGGTCAGTAGGAAGATGAGAAAGCACCTCATCCAGGAAGCCCGGCAAGGCATGGGGAAAATGTGCCATTACAACAGCCGAGCTCACTTGATGGGGACCGAGTGAGGAGAGGCAGCAAAAACCTTTTTAGCAGAGTAGTCCACTTTCTTGGACTCCTTGTCCAAAGGTTTGTCCACATCCTTGTGACCAGAGTGCAGAAACATGGAATCTGTCACATTCCCCTCAAACCGAGGGGTGTTCCGTGAACAACAAAAGGGAGTTTATGGGAACTGCGTATTTGCGGGCCATACAGGCCAAAGGCACAGGGCAGGAATCTGGGTGATGCCAGAGCTCCAGGACCAGACAGACAATGGCGCCCGCCATTGGGAAGGCCTTTGTTGGTGAATTCCCCTTATCCAGGATGTCAGTAAGGGGGTAATGAGCCCTCTTCTGGATAGGCTCAAACTGCATCCCCATGGACTCAGATGAGAATGAGGATGCCCAGGAAGGACTAAAGGCCTTCCTCCGCAAATAGATCCCCTGCCAACTCCACGTCCACCGGATGGGAGTGGAGCGAGGAATCGTGTCAGACTCCGACAGTCCACATACAGCGGCTGACCACCCTTGACACCCTTCACCCACCGCGGGCAGTCGGGTGTCAAGAGTGACTGACAACCAATGGAGAAGACCCGTGGCCAACCAAGACTCCTTACTCGGGGTACCAGTGGTGGCTCCACCGCAATCAGTGGAAAGGCCGCAACAAGCCAGGGCGCCTCGGTTTTCACCGGCTCCAAAAGTGGAGGGGTGATGTCAACTGGCTCCAGAGGTTCCGGAGGCTAAGCGTTGGCCAGGAGGGCGACAACCAAGTGATCGCCAGAGTAGGAACCGGGGAAGGCTCCTGACCAGCCAAGACTAGCTGTTGCCACATTAAGTTCTCATAGTGCCAACGCAACTTGCATCGGAGCCTCTCCTCTGCAGAGGAGGAGAAAAACAGGTTACACACCTGTAACAGTAGTTCTAGGAGTGGTATATGCTGTTCATCCACACTGTCTGGCATTGTCCCTTTCCCCTTTAAATCTTGCCGGAAGTCTTCAAGCTGGCTCCTCCCACCCACTCGGGTGGTAAATACCTCAGCTCCACCCCATGACACCAGATCTAGCCCGCTGGAAGCCAGGTTGTGCGCCTTAAGCCGAGGAGGTGGGGTGTGTGTGTGTGTGTGTGTGTGTGTGTGTGGTGTGTGTGTGTGTGGATGAACAACATATACCACTCCTAGAACTACTGTTACAGGTGAGTAACCTGTTTTTCTAGGAGCGTGGATATGTTGTTCATCCACACTGCCTGGCACACTCCTAGCAGTTCTTCGAGAGGAAGGAGGCAAGGCACACACACCCTACTTAGGAAACAGAGATTGGAGAACCGAGGCCCCAAAACCAGCATCACGTCGTGACTCAAGGTCGATGTGGTAATGGGTAATGAAGGTGTTAGCTGACTTGCAGGTAGCAGCTCGACAGATTTCCTGGATAGGGATGTCCCTGGAAGCAGCCACCGAAGCAGCAGTATGGCGGGTAGAATGAGCTCTTATCCCTCTGGGAGGCTCCTGGCCCGCCAACTCATAGCACAGACCTATGCATGATGTAATCCACCTTGCAATGATCCGTATGGCTGCAGGTCTGCCACAAGCGGCTTCAGCGTAGGTGACAAACAGCTGGCGAACCTCTCCCCGAATTTCCGCCGTCCTCTCCTTATAGTAGGAGAGAGCACGCCTGAGGTCCAGAGTATGGAGCCTGTACTCGGCATCCGAGGTGTAGTTAGGGTAATATACCGGCAGAGTCAACACCTGGTTGAGGTGAAACTCTGACACCACCTTCGGAAGGAATTTCGAGTGGGGGCGCAGGACAACTTTGTCCCTGTGAAAGACCAAATAAAGGGAGTCCACTGAAAGCGCCTGGAGCTCCCCTGTCCTTCTGGCTGACGTGATAGCCACCAAGAAGGCAGTCTTTCACGACAAGTGTGAGACCTCACACTTGTGCATGGGTTCGAATGGCTTGCCCATAAGCTTTGCCAAAACCAGCAAGAGATCCCACGGAGGTGGAGCTTCACTCACCGGAGGGGATATGTGATCCAGGCCTTGAAAAACGCCACCGCCTCCTGTGCTAATCGTTGGCTGACCGCCCGCCTCGTAAGCAGAGATGGCTGCCAGGTGCACCCTAAGGGTCGATGACCAAAGACCCCCTTTGGAGAGGGACCAAAGGTAGTCTAGAATGCTAGCCACAGAGCAGGATAAGGGGTCCAGGCTCTTTCCCTGACACCAAATAGAAAATCTTTTCCATTTGAAAGCATAACATTTCCTGGTCGATTCTTTTCGAAATGCTTCCACCACGGTGTAGACATCTTCAGAAGGACCCAAAGCCTGGAACTCTAGCCATTCAGGAACCAGGCTGTGAGGTGCAGGGATTGAAGGTCTCAGTGGAAGACCTTCCCCTGGTTCAACGATATCAGGTCCGGGTGTGTGCAAAGCCGCTCCGGAGCCTTGCAGCTGAGGCGGAGGAGATCTGGGTACCAGAACTGGCGTGGCCAATCTGGGGCTACCAGGATCACCTTCACCTTGTCCCTCCTCACCTTGAGTAACACCTTGTGGATCAAGGGAAATGGAGGGAAGGCGTAGAGGAGGCCTGGGGTCCACGGCCTTCGAGAAGGCATCCCCCTGCAGCGAACCCTGCTGAGGGGGGCGGGCATGGTACAGCCTCAGCTTGGTGTTCTCCCTGGAGGCAAACAGGTCCAACAGTTTGCCCCAACGGGAGAACAGATCGTAAGCTACCTCTGGGTGGAGAGACCACTCATGGGATGTCTGGCCTATGCAGCTGAGAGCATCTGCCAGTTGGTTCGAAACTCCTGCCACATGGATGGCTAGGAGATCCGCCTCCAGCCGGATGACAAAGGTCCAGATCCGGAGCGTCTCCTTGCATAGCAGACGGGAGTGTGTGCCGCCCTGTTTGTTGAGGTAGTACATGGTCGTGGTATTGTCCGTCTGGACTGGAACCACTTGACCCCAGAGCTGAGGAGCGAAAGCTGACAGGGCCAGTCTGACTGCTCTGAGCTCCAGCAGGTTGATGTGGCATCGGGACTCCTCGGGGGTCCAGAACCCGTGAGCTCTGTTGTCCCCCAAGTGGGCTCCTCAGCCCATGAGAGAGGCGTCGGTCGTAAGGACGACCGTCGGCTCGGGGCGGACAAACGGGACTCCTTCCTGCAAGTGACTCGGGGCGGTCCACCACTGGAGAGCGTCCCATATCCTCTGGGTGACCGTGACCAGCTGGTCGAAGAGACCCTGATGCTGAGACCACTGGGCGGCCAGCTCCCATTGAAGGGGACGCATGTGCAGTCTGGCCCAGCGGACCACAGAGGTGCACGCCACCATGTAACCCAGGAGGCACAGGAAGTCCTGGGCAGGGCGCAAGTGCCTTATCAGAAATGATTGGGCAAAGGAGGAAAGAACCTCTGCCCTGACCGCCAGGAGCCGAGCTCTGGCTTGACAAGAGTCGAGCTCTGCCCCGATGAAGCCCATTACCTGAGAAGGCACAAGTTCTGACTTGGCCTCGTTGATTAGAAAGCCCAGGTGGGAGCAGGTTCGGAGGGTCAGGTCCCTGGACCTCTCCACCTCCTGAGGGGAGGAACCCGCCAGGAGCCAGTCATCTAGATAGGGGTAAATGCGAACCCCTTGATGCCGTAGATGGGCTGCCACCACTGTGATACATTTGGTGAAGACCCTTGGGGCCGATGACAGGCCGAACGGCATGGCTTGGAACACGTACAGGGTCCCTGCGACCCTGAAGCAGAGGAACCGCTGATGGGACGGACGGATTAGGACGTGGTAGAATGCGTCCTGAAGATCCAGTGTACAGAACCACATGTTTCGCTCCAGAGATGGTATGATTTGGTTCAGAGTTACCATCCGGAAGGTGCGAGACCTGAGATACAGATTCAGGTCGTGGAGATCTAGGATGGGGCGCCAACCCCCCGTCCGCTTGGGCACCAGGAAATACCTGGAGATGAAGCCTGGGTCTGAAGGAGGATCCAGCACTGGCGCCACTGCCTCCTTGAGGAGGAGCTGGGTGATGTCGTTCCAGAGGGCCGACTGAGTGCCAACTGAGATCCTTTCCTCCCGTGGGGCACGGGCTCGGCTGGGGGGGGGGGTACTGCTCGAACTCTAGGGGCAGACCCTGCCCGACCACTTCCAGAACCCACCTGTCTGAAGTGATACCGGACCAGGCAGAAAGAAAGTGGCGGAGCCGGCCCCCCCACGACCTGTCACTGTGCAGGCTTGGAGGAGGAGGAGGCACCTGAACTAGCCTCCTTTGCGGGGCTGTTGAGGACCTTGCTTGGGCCTAGGGTGCCAAGCTTGAGCCTGCTGCTGTTGCTGACCTCCCTGGAAGGAGGCCTGTCTGACTGCAGGGGAAGAATGCCGAAAGGACTTCTTGTGCTTCTGCTGGTTCTTGCCCGAAGAACCTTTAGCAGAGGTGGCATCTAAGGTGGCATTACACTGCTCAATGCGCTGAAGGTGACCTGCCACTCCCGGGCCGAAGAGGTTGGTGCCAAGGAAGGGCACGTCAGCTAACTTGTGCTGGGTATCCGCCGGAAAGGAGGATAACCTCAGCCAAGCCCTGCGGCGAGAGGCGACCGCGGCAGCTAGTAAGCGGGCACAGGAATCACCAGTGTCCAGAGCGGTCTGGATCTGCTGTTTAGCAACTGCCCGGCCCTGGTCCTGGACCTGCTTGACCGTGGTCTGCATGTCTGCTGGGAGATGAGGGAGAACTTCATCAAGTGACCCCAAGAGGGCATGAGAGAAGTGTGCCATGATCACTGCTGAGCTAGCCTGACGAAGGCCTAAGGATGATGCCGCGTAGACCTTCCAGGCCGAGTGGTCCATAAGTTTGGACTGCTTGTCCGGAGGGCGGTCAGGATCCATAGAGCTGCCCGTTCGCCTAAACACTGAGGCAGTCACCAGGCTTTCCACCAAATGGTGCTCAATGAAGCCCGCCAAGGACCCCATGGGCACCGTTTACTTGCGAGCCATGCGGGCAGAGGGAGCCGCGCAAGAGGCTGGATGCTGCCAAAGTTCCAGAGCCGGGCCAACTATGGCTTCGGCCACTGGGAAGGCCTCCGTCGGGGTATCCCCCTCTTGAGAATATCCGTGAGAGGATATTCTGCTTTCTTCTGAATGGGCTGCAGAGGCATACCTGTGGACTCTGAAATGAGTCGAAGGATGCCCTGGAAGGAAGAAGGCCCTTCCTCCATGCCTGACACTGACAGCTCATCATGAGAGTGAAGGCCGGTAGTACCGAATCCGAGGAGTCCGGATACAAAGGTCTCCCCTAAATCCCCTTTGATGCGCCTAGGGCGATCAGGAGTGACCGTGATGGACAGCCTGTGGGGCAGGCCCGAAGTCGGTCGGTCCTCCTTAGAGGGAACCCCTCCCTGAGGCTGTTTTGGTGGTGGTTCCACCAAAATAGGTGGGGAGCCTGTAACAAGCCGAGCCGAAATGCGCACCGGACCCATCGGAGGGAGAACCGGAGTCCTCGGCACCGAGGGGGTCGGTGTCGGCCGAAGAGGCTGAGGCCAAGTAATGGTCGGTACTGCCGGGGCAGCCGGCTTTTGACCTGATAGAAGAAACTGCTGCCACATAAGGTCCTCATAACGTCGACGGAGCTTCCGTCCAAGTCTCTCCTCATCCAAGGAAGATGAGGAACGGTGGTGGCGCCTCTTTCGGGAGTGTTTGTGGCCCTTTTTCGGTCTTCCGACCGACAGGGTCCTACTCCTCGATCGAGACCGACGGCGTCGGCTCTGTCAGTCAGGAGAAGCCGGTTCGGTGAGAACCGGGGTTCCAGCTCTTGTCCCTCGATCGGGATGCCCAAAGGACGGGTCTCGTCGGGAAAGGAGAGAATAGGCGTCCTCTCCAGAGAGTCGGCGACAACGGCTCGATAGAAATCTTGGCCAGTTCAGCCGTGTCCTCGGCTTCGGTGCCCTGGCCTAAAGGAAGGTCAGAAAAACCGGCAGCCGATCTCAACCGTGGTCGAGACCCCTTGCTCCTGAGAGTCAGACCGCTCTCGGTCCCAGGAGCGTCTTCTTCGGGTAGAAGAAAATGGTTTAGGATCCTTATCCTTCTTCTTGGGTCGGGAGGAGTGTGAGCCCGAGGGCGCCTCACCCTTAGTAGGGAGAGACTGGCACAACTCCCGGAAGGATCCCGTGAAGGTGGAGCCCAAGTTGAGCAGCACGAAGAAGCTTCGTTGGCCGAAGCTTGGGCAGCTTCTTCCTCGAAGGCCGCCATCTGCTCAAGCTGCTCATGGATCTCGTGAGCCGCCGGAAACCGCCCACCTGGCCTCCTTCGATTTCACCGGTGGACTGCGAAGCTCCGGTCTCCCCAGCTTAAGGCGCGCCTTACAGTCCTCCAGAACAGTGGGATGGAAGGCCGAACAGATGGTGCACGCCGAGGTATCATGCACGGTGCCAAGGCAGTATACGCACGAGAGGTGGGGGTCGGTGCGCGACATTTTTTGTCCACAAGGACACCGGCGAAACCCGAGGGACGACTTGTCCTCCATATCCGGGCTGCTCGGATCGGAATCGCATGCCCTTACAAGTTTTGCGCGCAGCAAGTGCGGCGAAACGGGCCAATTTGACTCCAGGGGCCTCTACTGCTGCAAGGTAGCACGAGGGAACCTGCATCTTCCAGCGGAAAGGAAGATCTGGCGTCATGGGGCGGAGCCGAGGTATTTACCACCCGGGTGGGTGGGAGGAGCCAGCATGAAGACTTCTAGCAAGATTTAAAGGGGAAAGGGACAATGCCAGACAGTGTGGATGAAAAACATATCCACGCTCCTAGAATAAAGAATAACGGTGGTGCCGCTTCTTGTGGTGCTGAGAAGTGGGTTTGTGAGACCCACTCAAGAAGTCGACAAAGACAGTCGGGGGAGTCTGAAGGAGCCAGGGAGAACCGCGGCTCCCCCTGGTCAATAGGAGCTTTATGAGCCAGCCCCTCGGGCTGGGTCGGCTCTTCGGTCAGAAGGATCAGAGTCCTAAATAAAGAGTTGTTGGCCTCGAGAGAAAGTGGGTCGACTGGATCGAGAAAAATCTTGGCCGGATCATCAGCCCGCATCTCGGCAGGCTACCCTGACGGGGACACCGTGAAGCCAGCGGCAGAGGCCGCGGTTTTAACCGCAGTCTAAACCAAAGTTTCCCCGAGACAGAGAACGCTCTTGGTCCCAAGAACATCTCCGATGAGACTGTTTATCCTTCGACGACTCCTTTTTGTGGGAGCAAGAGCTGTGCGAAGCCGAGGGGGGCCTCTCCTGCCCCCTGGTTGGGAGAGACTGGCACAGCTCCTTGAAGGATCCCGAGAAAGTAGAGCGCAACTTCAAGGGGACGAAGGCAGATGCCAAAGAGAAACCTTCTGCAGAGTTGCTCGGCGGCCCCCCCACAGCCACGGAGACCACCTAACGTGCTTCTTTAGATTTGACCAGCGGGTTATGTTTTTTTTTGGATGGCCCAACTGTAAATGGGCGAGACTCTGTCAAGCACATTCAGCTGGAATGTGTGACAAAATTTGCAGGCCTGGGTATCATTCTTATGTCCCAGGCAACAGACGTACGTGGTGTGCGAGTCAGTGTGTGACATCTTCTGCCCGCAAGGGCACCAGCGAAACCAGGCTGAGGACTTTTCCTCCATCATGGTCACAATCGAAGATTGTTCTGGAGTTTTTGAAGGAAATCTGAAGATTTGAGTGCCAGGGCCTACCCAACACAGGAGCGGTAAAGAGGGAACCCGTTTCTTCCAGCGGAAAGATCTGGCGTCATGGGCCGCAGCAGAGTGTTATACCACACGGGTGGGACGGAGGAGCCAGCCTGAATACTTTTCAGCAAGACTTTAAGGGAAAGGACACTGCCAGAAGTGTGGACAGAACATATCCACGTCCCTAGAACTGGTTACTACGGGGCACAACTGGGACTTTTTTTTTTTTAAACATATTTTATATCACGCTGAGACATGTTTTTACACTATATATTCCCACACACACACACACACTTGTGGTGCAGTTGCACCACTTTATCTCTCTCCTGTACGCCCCTCAGTGGTCCACTCCTTCAGGCATTGCTCACCCCCCCCCCACACACGGTGTCTGTCCCCTAGAGTGCTTCCGGTTACTCCTTACCTCAACCACCTCCAAGGACCACCCGCAGAGCGGGGATCTGCCCGCAAGTCCTGGACCTGGAAAGCATTGGAGCAGCCGTCATCTAGTCCCACTGAGGGATTTTTTCGTTTTTTCTGTGATTCCCTGTCCTAGCCCCCTGGGACACTGGCGCAAGGACGTACGTCCAGAGAGTCCCAAGTGCCTGACAGCGTCCCCCCTCCCAGACTCTGGTGAATGGAGCCGCCAGAACCCCAGAGTGCCCGTGCTTCCACCGGCTCTCTTGGGGATGTCAGGTACACTAGGCACCCCGGAATCCCTCCCCAGAGGGAGGAGCATCCGTTGGGATGCTCAATCCTCCTTCTGCCCGCTGACTCAAACTTGTTCCCGAACCTGGGTCACCGGCACAGCACAAGGTGTGTCGACGATATATAGAGATATATATATATATATATAGAGAGAGAGAGATATATATATATATATATTTTTTTTCAATACTAATACAAAATTTAAGCCACCACCCTGGACTTGGACCACACAGCCATCCCTCCCACCCCGAAAGCCATCCTGTGATTTTTTTTTTTTTTTTTTTTAAATACAAGGTCCTCCAGAGATATACTGACAAAGAAAACAAACTGATATTTCTATTTAAGATTGAGAAGTAGTGTGTGTGTGTATATGTATATATAGATTCATGCCTGTATATTAGAGCGGAGTAAGCACTTTTATGTTAAACTCCACTTTCTGCATCATAACTTTTCCCCCGTTCAACTAATTTACATGAAATTTGGAAAACACAGCCACCTTTGTGTCAAGATATCTTGATCCTGAAAATTTCATGTAGATCGGTTCAGTGGGGGGGAAGTTACAGAGGTGCAAAAAACACAAGTCTCCATTTTTAAAAATGTTAAGACTTTTTGCCACCCAATAACCAAAAAAAAAATATATTATATATCAGGTTTTGAAACCTGAAACTTTCAGGTTTGTCGGAATTTATTTAAGGAAAATGCACCATTTCTGAGCATCCGTAGTTTAAAAAAAAAATAAAGAACGTTCTACAGATAACTGAAGTTTTGCAACAACAGCCGGCTATATTATACGACACAGCGGTTTACTAACAAATGACAGCTGTGTCTTATAGCAACCTCAGCTATGTCATGACTCTTAGGTCAGGGACAAGACTGCTGTCATTATAGCCCCACCATCCTGACTGTGCTGTTCCTTTATAAACTGTGCATGTATGTATGTATGTATGTATGTATGTATGTATGTATCTATCTATCTGCATACCAGGGGCCCCAATCCCTAGTGGTAGTATTTTATTTATATTATCTTTTATTTATATTTGTATACTCGGACACCATAATGCCCCCCCCCCCCCAATATCATTTTATAGTTGCCAACATCCGGGGCATAGGTGCCAATCCATATCGTCATTTACAAGTCTCCCCCCAGCAGTGTGGGACACTGAGGGCCCCACCCTCAGTACTGCAAAATAATTTATTAAATTCCTTTATAATATATTAAATTATTTTTTGTAGTTAAAAAAAAGGGTGGGAGGAACAGTTGTCCTCCCCTTTTTAACCTGAAATAAACACAACGGTCCCTCATCATCACAACTATCCCCATCCCAACCCTCCCACTGAGCACCCACCACCCCACCCTTCCTCACCCTGTACTTACCTTCTGGGGTTATACGCAGTCATCCACTGTGGACAGACACGTTTGCACTCTTCAATGCCGAGCCATGAACTAGGAAATAAAGGTAAGTGCCGTATAATGTATTTCAATGGTGTTTTGAACTTATGTTCATAACTTTGCCATTGTTAGGAAGTTTCTCACCAAATTTTCAGCACAACCTTTCTGGGACCCTACCCCAAGAACACTGGCAGTGTCATTTCGGTTATCAGGCACAGAAAGTGATTTTGAAGTCGCTGCGCAAAATTACCTTTTGAGACTGAACAGAATTTTACCACCAGTAATCATAAGGTAGGGTCACAAAAAGGCATGTTGAAAATTTGTAAAAATCCCCCAAAATGGTCAAGTTATGAGCGTTGGTTGAAATTTTTCTACGTATGCACGTAACTTTGGTAATTTTCTATATTTTGACGCTGAATTTTCAACACAGCCATTTTTTCATACCACCTCATGAAGAGTGCAGCTGTCATTTTTCACATCCTGTCTGAAACGTGTTTTCGCACCTGTGGCATAGAATGGCATTTCAGCAGGGATTTGAAAATTTTCATCTATGGGTTTATGAGGTGGGGTCATAAGAAGATTCTGCTGAACGTTTGGAGTCAAAATATTAAAGAAAGAATTTAGGGTGTGGGCGCTGCTGAGCCCAAGCAAAATGGACACCACAGATTAAAGCTTTGCAATTTTACAAGACTACGAAGTTAAGAGAAAAATTACTCACTGTAGTAATCTTCTGTCTTCCAAGGGTTCCTTTAGCATCAGTAACTATAGCACTTCGCTGGCAGCTAACTGCTATAGTTACGGATGCTAAAGGACTCCTGGGGTAAGAATGTGCCAGTTTTGCACTGTTTGGGGGACACAAAAAGGTCCAACTCTGGCCAACCCCACTTTATGAAGAGGTCATCTACCATGGAGGTCAGCATTTTCCACTCGTACATTGTGGACTGTGACCTGCTTAGCCTGCCAGCCAACACATTTCGGAAACCTGGGAGATGCACGGCTAATGGCCATCAGACAGAGTACAGTACCATACTCTCACTACTTCCATGCACAAAGGTAAGAATGAACACCCCCTTGTTTGCTGATGTAATGCACCAGACTGGCACTACATCTAGATTAGCAGAGGACCAAGGAACAAATCTTTCTGAAATGCCTGAAGGCTGTACAAGACAGCTATCATCTCCAGGACATTTGTAAATAGTTTGGCCTTCACCTCAGTCCATAATCCCAGTGCCCAACAAGGGCCAAGGTGAGCTCCTCAGCCAGAGCCCAAAGTATCTGTGGTGAGAATTTGTACAGGAGCTTCTAAAAGGAATAGAATGCCCTTTAATAGGTTTGAGATCCATCCACCACAGCAATACTCTTTTTTAAATTTTGTTTTTATTGAATGAGACAGTGTTGCATCAGGTTGACATAACTGACCTTATATAGTTTACATGTCTTATCATAAATCTGTAATGTTACAATGGTGTAGTATAGGTTACAACCATATCTTTTGCTTATTAAAGAGTTTAGCTTTACACACACTTTCTTCATTTTCAGTACCTCATTAAAACATTTTAGCCTTTAATCCTGGTTGTAACCAGGCGGCAGAACTCCCCCCAATCAACCTCTTCTGGCAAGTAAAAATCAGGAGGGGCCACATCCACCCTAATCTCTCATGTGTAGGTGAAAAGGGGGAGGTGGAAAGGGATCAGATAGGCAGGAAATGTATCTTTCAATCCTTAAAAATGTTCTAAAACTTACCCTCCCCTCTGCAAGGTCCTGAGGTGAATGTCCTGTTTATCATGGAGTTTGGCTGTCATGTATGCAAGCCTATATATCTCTGCGACTAGTTTGTACCAGTCTGAGACTGTAGGGTTGAGTGGGGACATCCATTTACAAGTAATAGTCTTTTTAGCTGCCAAAAGGAAAAAACAGGGAGCAAGGTTTTGGTCCATCTTGGTCTATGAGGAGGGAAAATGGACAGTAGTACCATTTCTACCGTTAGTTCAATTGTTTCACCAAGACACCCCTCCAGCTCTGACTGGAGTGTTATCCAGAAAGGCATAAGCACTGGGTAGTGCCAAAAGATATGGCCCAGGCCAGTGAGCTGGCAAGTGCAGTGTCTCCAGCATCTACCATACGAAGCTGGTAGGTATTTAGATAATACTGCCAGGGAGCGGAAATAGCAAGACCGGGATTACCAGGCACATTCCCTCCACATACCTGATGATGTGATCTTAATTGCTTTTAGAGTCGTTTCTTACCAGAGTGGGAAGGGGATCTCCAATTGTAGGTCTTTATTCCAAGCTTCCTAGTATCGAGAGGGATGAGTGTCTCAGATTATCCCGTAATATTCTATACAGGTGACCTATGAGGTTCCCCCAGGAGTTGCTCAATAGAATGTCTCTGAGCAGAGTCCATAGAATTGGTAGAGGGTTAGGGGAACAAGAGGGGAAAGTCCCATTGTCGTAAAATGTAGTTCCTCACCTGGACATAGCGGTATTTGTCTCCTTCAGGGAGAGAGTACTTTTGCTGTAAATCTATAAAGGAAATAACTCCTGAGCGATTGATTAGTTGATAACAGCTCGGGCCCAACCTACGCCAGGACTTAAATGTGGTATCTAGCTGGGACGGATAGAATTTTTCATTTCTAGAGATTAGTGAGGAAAAAAAAAAAAGATACTTTGTTTCAAAGAGTCTTTATTTTTGAGATTTCTCCAGACTCGAAGAACCAGTGCCGTAAATTTTGAGAAGGCGGCCAATGGTGGTGATAGACCCGGTGAGGAAAAGGCTATTTTTTCTATATCATGTAAATCATTTAAGAATTCCATTTCCTTCCACCTGGACACATAGCCAGGGGAAAGCCACTGGAGAAATATTTTTAGAAAAGCTGCTGTTGCATATTTTCCACCACAGCAATACTCTGAAGTGTGGACGTGACAAGAACAGTTTGGTCCAGTTCATCCATCAGCTGACCACACTGAACCCCGAATGTCCACTGAAAATTCCCACATGTTACCGAGCCTGTGGCTTCCTCACAATGGCAGGAGTCATAAGACCCAGGAGATGCAACACTGTTCTTGCAGAAAAGTAGCCCCTCCCGTATATCAACTGTGCCCGAGCAACCAGGGTTTATGCTCTGTCCTGAGGCAAAAAAGCACATCCTTTCTCTTTGTCCAAGACTCTCCCTATCTACTGCTGTCTCGGCAAGAAGTCACAGACTTTAGCACATTCACTGTGATCCCGAAGTCGAACAGACAAGTCTGAGACAAGAGTATGCTGTAGAACTTGCAAGGAACTGGCTTTCAGCAGCCAGTTATCCAGACAGGGGAACATACACAGGCCTTTCCTGTCAAGGACTGCTGCCACTACTGCCAAGCATTTGTTAAAAGGCCCGTGGCGCGGAGGACAAGCCAAATGGCAATACTCTGAACTAGCAATACTCTGGATTCCAGCACGAAGCGGAGCTACTTCCTGTGAGCTTTGCTTCATATTTACATGAAGGTAATGAAGCATACTTCCATGTCCAAGAAACAAAGCCACTCCCCTGACTGCGGAAGGAGAACTGGGGCTTGCAGGGATCCCATTTAAAAAGAACAGTTACATACTTACCATAACTAGGCTTGTCGCAGTATGAAATTCTGACTGTGTGATAACTGTCAAATGTAATACCACGGCTATCGCCATACTGGTTGTTACTGTATCGCAGAACAAGTAATTTTTGCACCAAAAAAAAAAAAAAAAAGGTCTCCTCAAACTCCTGCATCAGGAAGAGTTGGCGTGGACATGATAGTCATCCCTGAAAATGCAAAAGAATGAAAGGTTTGAATACCACGATATAGTGTGAATCACAGTTATCGGGTTTCAGAAAGTGCCCACGGTATCAATACCGTGACTTCTGATACCACGGTACACCATAAAACCATGATACCGTGACAACCCTAACTGTAGATCTTAGAATCTCTTTCATCAGGCCACACCTATGAACTATAGCCACCAGGCGCTAGGACCACATGGAAACTTTCTGCAAGCTGTCCGTTAGGGGCTGCCCACAATGACATCCTACGGGCCATCCCGTATCAACATGAGTGGTCCATTCCCTCCTCAGTTCCCCACCAGAGATCATGCTCAGAGGACCTCCCTCTAGGGAACCAGGAGAGAACCTGAGGGTCCACCTACCAGGCAAGGCTGGAAACAACAGGAAGACCTTACTAGAGTAAGAGACAGGGGTTTCAGAGCTCCGAATCCAAGGGTGACGGAGGCTGGGATGGCACGACCCAATGAGATTCTCGTGAAGATCTACTGTTACAATGAGTACATAACAGTTCTGTCTTCTTCAAGGCTCTCTCATTCATCAGGCCACACCTATGGAATTAGTATCGAGCAGTACTGACAAACAGGCTGGGTGGCTGGGGCCTAAAGGCGTAAGAAAGGTAGCCTAGAAAGCACAGCTAGGCCAAAAATACAGGTTACTTCACCTGTAACAGGAGTTCTAGGAATGGTATATGTTGTTCATCCACACTGTCTGGCAGGTTCCTTGCCCCTTTAAATCTTGTCAGAAGGTCTTCAAGCTGGCTCCTCCCACCCACCTGGGTGGTAAAACTCTCGGCTCCGCCCCATGACGCCAGATCTAGCCCGCTGGAAGCCAGGTTGTGCGTCGAGTTGCGGGAGGTCGGTGGGTCGAAAGTTGATGAACAACATATACCATTCCTAGAACTCCTGTTACAGGTGAGTAACCTGTATTTCTAGGGACATGGATATGTTGTTCATCCACACTGTCTGGCAGACTCCTAGCAGTTCTCCGGGAGGAGGGAGGCAAGGCGCACACCCCCTACTTAGGAAATAAAGACTGGAGAACCGAGGCCACAAAACCAGCATCCCGGCGTGACTCAAGGTCGACGTGGTAGTGGGTGATGAAGGTGTGTGCTGACTTCCAGGTAGCAGCCCTGCAGATTTCCTGGATAGGGACATCCCTGGAAGCAGCCACCGATGCAGCGGTATGGCAGGTAGAATGAGCTCTTATCCCTCTGGGAGGCTCCAAGCCTGCCAACCTATAGCAGAGATCTATGCAGGAGGTGACCCACCTGCCTATCGTCCGCTTGGCTGCAGGTCTGCCAGGTGCGGCTTCAGCGTAGGTGACAAACAGCTGGCGAACCTCTCACCGAACTTCAGCCGTCCGCTCCTTATGATAAGCGAGCGCTCTTCCAGGGTCCAAAGTATGAAGCCTATATTCGGCCTCCGAGGTGTGATTGGGGTTGAACACTGGCAGAGTCAACACCTGGTTAAGGTGAAACTCCAACACCACCTTCAGAAGGAATTTCGGATGGGGGAGCAGGACAACCTTGTCCCTGTGGAAGACCAGATAAGGAGACTTGATGGAAAGCGCCTGGAGCTCTCCCATCCTTCTAGCTGACGTGATAGCCACCAAGAAGGCATCTTCCATGACAGGTGAGAGATGTCACACCTGTGCATCGGTTTGAATGGCTTGCCCATGAGCTTAGCCAATACCAGCAGTAGATCCCACGGAGGTGGAGGTTCCCGCACCAGAGGGGATATGTGATCAAGGCCTTTGAAAAAGTGCCCGACCACCTTCTCCTGCGCCACCGACTGCTTCTCGGCCCGCGCCTGGTAAGCAGAAATGCCTGCCAGGTGCACCTTAAGGGTCGTCGATCGAAGCCCTTGCTGAGAAAGAGACCACAGGTAGTCCAGGATGCTTGCTAAGGAACAGGAGGAAGGGTCCAGACCCTTGCCCTGACATCATATGGAGAATCTCTTCCATTTGAAGGCGTAGCATTTTCTGGTCAACTCCTTTTGGGACGCCTCAACAACGTTGAGGACCTCGTCGGAAAGACCCAAGGCCTGGAACTCTAGCTGCTCAGGAACCAGGCCGTCAGGTGCAGGGATTGAAGGTCCGGATGGAATACCTTCCCCTGACTGACTGAGATGGCTGGAAGCCGCCTCGGGAGCCTGGAGATGAGACTGAGGAGATCTGGATACCAGAACTGGCAGGGCCATTCTGGAGCTACCAGAATCACCTGCGCCTTGTCCCTCCTCGCCTTGAGAAGCACCTTGTGGATCAAGGGAAATGGGGGGAAAGGCGTAGAAGAGGCCCGGGGTCCATGGCCTCGAGAAGGCATCCCCCTGCAGCGAGCCCTGCTGAGGGGGGTGGGCATGAAACAGTCTCAGCTTCGCATTCTCCCTGGTGGCAAACAGGTCCGCCTGAGGCGTACCCCAGTGCGAGAAAAGATCTTGTACTACCTCAGGCAGGAGAGACCACTCGTGGGACGCAGCCCCTATCTGGCTTAGGACATTGGCAGGGTGTTGGAGGCTCCTGCCACATGAATGGCGATGAGATCCGCCCCCAGCCTGCGCACGAGTGACCAAATGCGGAGAGCTTCCCTGCACAGAGGCATGGAGCATGTCCCACCCTGGCAGTTTAGGTAGTACATGGTCGTGGTATTGTCTGTCTGGACCTGAACCACTTGACCCCGTAGAAACGGAGCGAAGGCGGTGAGGGCTAGACAAACCGCTTGAAGCTCCAGCAGGCTGATGTGGCACCATGACTCTCGAGGGGACCAGAGGCCGTGCCCTCTGTGCTCCTCCAGATGGGCACCCCAACCCATCAGAGGCGCATCGGTCAATAGAGAGACCATCGGCTTGGGGCGGACAAACGGGATGTCCTCCTGCAGATGTGCTGGAAGGGTCCACCACTGGAGAGCGTTCCACATCCCCTGGGTCACTGTTACTAGCTGATCCAGTGGACCGAAGTGCTGTGACCATTGGCTGGCCTGCCCCCATTGAAGGAGATGCATCTACCAGCGGGCCCAACGGACCACGCTGGTGCAGGCTGCCATGAGGCCCAGGAGGCGCAGGAAGTCCTGGGCAGGGCGCGATTGCCCAACCTGAAATGACTGGGCAAAGGAGGAAAGAACCTCGGCCCTGTCCACCGGAAGCCGTGCTCTGGCTCGTAGAGAGTCGAACTCTGCCCCGATGAAATGCATCACCTGCTTTGGCACGAGTTCCGACCTGGTCTCGTTGATGAGGAGGCCAACCTGAGAGCAAACCTGGAGGGCCAGGTCTCTGGACCGCTTCACATCCGCTCTGGAGGGGGCTGCAATCAGCCAGTCGTCCAGGTAGGGGTACACCCGGACCCTTCAGTGCCGCAGGAATGCTGTCACCACTGCCATGCATTTGTTGAAGACCCTGGGAGCTAGGGAAAGGCCGAAGGGCATGGCCCGGAACTCGTAGAGGGATCCCTCCGCCCTGAAGCGGAGGAATCTCTGGTGAGACGGACAGATTGGGACGTGAAAGAACGCGTCCTGAAGGTCCAGAGAACAGAACCACACGTCTCGTTACAAGGATAGGATTATCTGAGCCAGAGTGACCATCCTGAAGGTCCGAGACCTTAGGAACCTGTGCAGGTCGAGAATGGGGCGCCAGCCCCCCCGTCCGTTTTGGGACCAGGAAGTACCTGGACACAAACCCCAGGTCTGGAGGAGGATCCGCCACCTTCTTGATCACCTCTTTTTCGAGAAGCAGGGCGATATCGGCTCGGCTTGCCGACAAAGAGGCTGCGGACCCCGTAGCCCCCCCGAGGGGCGACTGCTGGGAAGGGCGGGGCCTGCTCGAACTCCAGGGGCAGGCCCTTTCCTACCACCTCCAACACCCAATGGTCCGTGGTGATAACGGACCAAGCAGAAAGGAAGTGGCGGAGCCGTCCTCCCACAGGGGGAACCCAGGGAGGAGTGACGGAGCTGGGGGCGACACCCCTCAACCAGTCACTGGGCAGGCTTAGTGGAAGGACCGGCCGAGGGACCTCCTGGGCCTTTACCTCCCTGCTTCCCGTTGGAGGAAGCCGCGGGCTTGGGTTTGGGATGCCAAGTGCGAGCCTACTGGCCCTGGTGCAGAAGGACGAAAGGACTTGTGCTGCTGCTGTCGGCGGCCTTTGTCCTTCTGGGCGGAGGTGACCCGGGTCCAGAGTGGCACTGGACTTTTCAATCCACTGGAGGTGACCTTCCACTTCAGGGTCAAAGAGGTCGGTCCCCAGGAAGGGGACATCCACCAGTTTGAGCAGGGTATCCGCCGTGAAGGTGGATATCCTCAGTCATGCTTTTCGGTGCATGGCCACCATAGCCGCAACCGATCTGGCACAGGAGTCTCCAATGTCCAGAGCCGTTTGGAGCTGCTGTTTAGCCACCGCCCTACCCTGGTCCCATACCTGCCAGACCGTGGTCTGCAGGTCGGCCGGGAGATGAGGATCACCTCATCCAGGGAGCCCATGAGGGCGTGGGAGAAGTGTGCCATCAGCACGGCCGAGCTGGGCTGGCGGAGGCCAAGGGAGGACGCAGCGTACACCTTGCACCCAGCATAGTCCAGCTTTTTGGACTCCTTGTTGGGGAGCTTGCCCACATCCCTAGCGTTCCCGGAACGCCAGAAAATGCTGTCAGTGACCAACCCCTCGGCGGAGGGGTGTTCCGAAAAACCGGGCAAAGAGCCGGTAGGGACCGCATACTTCCTGGCCAAAGGCACAGGACAGGAAGCAGGCCGCTACCAGAGCTCCAAGGCTGGGCCAACAATGGCTTCAGCCACCGGAAAGGCCTCCGTGGGTGAATCCCCTCGGTCCAGTATCTCCGTCAGGGGATACTTGGCCCGCTTGGATACGGGCTCGAGCTGCATCATGGTGGACTCAGAGATGAGCCAAAGCAAACCCATGAAGGAAGATGGGCTTTTGTCCATCTACTGGCCCCCACAGGACTCCAGGTCAATGGGCATGGAGAACAGGGAGGAGTCATCGTCGGACTCCGAGGAGTCCGCGAAGAGCTGCCTGGGGCCTGAGCCACCCTCCACCTGCCGAGGATGGTCGGGAGTGAGGGTGACCGACAACCTGTGGGGCAGGCCCTGACCCGACCGAGAATCCTTGGTCGGCGCCCCCGATTTCGGTTGTGGAGGCGGAGGTTCCACCACAATCGGTGGGGCAGCTGGTTTCGGCCAAACAACCGGCCCAGGCTTGGGCACCTCGGCTACAGTGAGGCATTGTTTCGGCCGCTCAGGCGACAGCCACTTGATGGCCGGGGAAGGCGACGGCATCGGCTTGTTCCCGAACAGAAGTAACTGCTGCTACATCAGGTCCTCGTAGCGTCGACGCAACTTGCGCCAAAGCCTCTTCTCTTCCGAGGAGGAAGACGAGGACGAGCGGCAGCACCGCTTACTTCGGTGCCGACACCGCCGATGTCGGCGGGATCGGCTGGACTGAGACGATGTCAGAGACCGAGATCCTCGGTGTTTCCGAGGACAGGTCTGGGAAGGGGCGGGGGACACCCGCTGTTCCCTCGGCTCGGAAGCCTTAACTGGGGACTGCGGCACCGGAGGCGCAGGCAGGTCCTCTGTCTCCACCGGGGTACCCGGTGAAGAGGGGCTGTCAGCCTCACCAGTCGACAGCCCGTCCGACGGGTCGAGAAAAATCTCGACCGCGTCGACAGGTGTCTCGGCCGACTGACCTGACGGGGACACCGTGAAGCCAGCTGCCTTAGCCGCAACCTCGACCGAAGCAGAGTGTCGACTGTCTGGGAAGGGGCACCTCTCCTGCGCCGACGATGGGACTTACCTTTTGAGTCCTTCTTTCTGGACCGAGAGGAATGTCCTGAAGGCCCCTCTCCCTTCGTGGAAAGGGACTGGCAAAGCTCCTTGAAAGAAGCTGAATGTGAGGTACCCAGAAAGAGCGGGATAAATGCCGCGACCGAGGAAGAGGATGATGCGGCCTGTGCCGCCTCCGCCTCGAGGGCGATCATCTGCTAGAGTTGCTCAGCCGAGCCAGCCACCGCGGTAACTGCCCAACGGGCCTCCTTCGATTTCACCGCCGGGTAGCGCTTCTCGGGGCGCCCAAGCTGTAACCGGGCAGCGCGGTCTTCCAAGATGCTGGCCGAAAATGAATGGCATAACTCGCAGGCCTGCGGGTCATGTTCTAGGCAGAGGCAGTAGACGCACATGGAGTGCGGGTCTGTCCTGGACATTTTCTGCCCACAAGGGCACCATCGAAATCCAGGAGTCTATTTGTCCATCGCAGCCGCGAGGGAGAAACTTGACCGAAGTCTTGAAAATTTTAAAATAAGTTTCAGGTGAACCGAAGAATTAGGATCCAGTCTACAAGCAGAGCGTTAAGGAGGGAACCTGAGCTTCCAAGCGGTAAGGAAGATCTGGCGTCATGGGGCGGAGCCGAGAGTTTTACCACCCGGGTGGGTGGGAAGAGCCAGCTTGAAGACCTTCCGGCAAGATTTAAAGTGGCAAGGAACCTGCCAGACAGTGTGGATGAACGACTTATCCAAGTCCCTAGAATCGGCCCTTTTTAGAGAGGCTATGTCCAGAACATACTGTTCAGTGAAGGTGTGGACAGTACTCCCAGTGGCAGCTACACAGATGTCTGCAGAAGACATTTTTTGAAACAAGAAACAGAAGTGGCTATGCCTCTGGTGGAATGACTATGAATGACACCAGGAAGTTCCTTACTGTACTTCCTGTAACAAAAAGTAATACCATAGACCAAACATTTGGACAAGTACTGTTTAGAAACAAGTGTGCCCTTTTTCCCCATGGGGTGAAGGAAACAAAAGCTGTAAGGACTTCCTGCAATCCTTTGTGCGGTGTATATAGTACCCGAGCATTGAAAGTACATCAAAAGTGTGGAGCAATGTTTCCCCGGGATTGGCATGCTCAGGAAAATAACAGGTAGGTGGACAGCTTGATTTAAAGTAAACTCAAGACACCACCTCAGCAGGAAACTTAGGACTGGTACGTAAAGACACCCTGGCTTTGTAAAAAATCAAATAAGGAGGCTCAAACATTAGAGCCTGAAGCGCTGAAATCCTTCAAGCAGATGTAACAGCAACTAAACAAAATGCTTTTCAAGAAAGGAAGCATAGGCAACAAGTCACGACTGACTCAAAGAGAGCCAAAGTAAGCTTTTCTAAAACACAAAATTCAGGTCCCACACAGAGACTGGACTGCGGATAGGAGGCTTCGGTTGCAGTATGCCTCTCACAACTGTACTGGCCACCTCCAACTCAGCAACTGTACAACCATAAGTAAAGCACATGAAAGGCTGAACTGGCAGCCAACTGCACTCCGTCAAATAAGCATTTGTCAATGCCGAATGTTTGCTTGCTGGCATTAGTAGTATAGGAGTTACATAGCTGCATTACAGGAATGGCAGTGAAGTATAGAACTGAAGCCAACCCCATCACCACCCTGCAGATACTGATAGGCATTGGGGTGTGCCTTTGGGTCAACAGGCATAACGGCCACACCATTTCACCACACCCTACCCTGCAGACTGACAAGTACCACGGTGTGCCTTGGGGTCTTTGGGCTTTAAGCTCACCCCATTCCATCAGGAAATAAGGTGAGATGGGTGCTGTATAGGAGAATGGGGTGAACGCTGGGGCCGAAGAGTCCAAGGCACACCTTGATGCCTCTCACTGGCTGCAGGGTGTGGGTGGGGGTGGAAGGGAATGAGCATTACAGGCGACAATCCCAAGTCACACCCCTGATGCCTGTCAGTCTCTACAGGGTGGGGCGTTATGGTCGGAAACCCTAACACCTAAGGCATTCGTTGGTATTTTCACTCCAAATTTTCAACATGGTTTTTTGTGACCCCCACCTCATGAACAGTGGCAATATCAGTTTGTTAGCGGAAAGCTGATTTTGCATAGCAACTATGCCATTTGGCACCACAGGTGCGAAAACACATTTCAAACAAGAGGTGAAAAATGACAGCTGTACTGTTCATGGGGAGGTGTAAAAAAATGGCAATGTTGAAAATCTGCAGTGAAAATAGTAAAACAACTGGTGAAGTCACAAGCGTGCGTAGAAACTGTGCAACGCACACCCGTAATGTACTTAGTTTGGGGATTTTTTACAGCAGATTGTCAACACAGACATTCTGGGACCTCCGCTCATGAACAGTGTCACTGTGATGTTCTTAATCTGTCCCGAACAGTAATTTCCCACAGCGACCACGCATTTCTGCGCTGGACGTGCAAAAACACATTTCGTTCATAGTGTGAAAAATGAAAGCTGTACTGTTCATAAGGAAGTGTGGAAAAATGCCAGTAATGAAAATCTGAACTGAAAATATTACAAATTCATGAACTTATGAGAGTGCGTGGAAACTGCACAATGCTCACTCGTAACAGTTCTTTTATGGACTTTTGTCACCAGATTTTTAACATAACCATTTTAAGACCTCTGCTCATGAAGTGTCACTGTGATTTTCTTAATCTGTCCCCAACATTGATTTCACACACCAACTGCGCCATTGTGCACTACATGCGCGGAAACATATTTTGGGAAAGATGTGAAAAATGACAGCTGTACTGCTCATAAGGAGGTGTGGTAAAATGGCAATGTTGAGAATCTGGAGTGAAAATATTAAACATTTGTGAACTTACGAGAATGTGTAGGAACTGTGAAACGCATGCTCGTAAATTAGTCATTTTTAGGAATTTTCTCACCAAATTTGCAACATAGGGTTTTTGCGGGCCTACCTCATAAACTGTGACACTGTTTCGCAAATCAGCCCCGAAAGGTGGTTCCGTGCAGTGACCACAAAATCACCTTCCGGGGCCGATGAACGCCATGACAGTGCCAGAATTCATGAGGAGGGGTCCCAAAAACCCTATTTATTCCATTATACAGCTTACCGGCATTTCCTCAGTTCACGGTCTGCTTTGAAGAATGCAGACGTGTTCCCAGTCCACTGAAGATTGTCGCGCATAACTCCATAGGTAAGTATGGGGTGAGGTGGGGGTGTGGGGAGGCAGAGTGCGCAGAAGGTGGGCGCGGGAGGGGGGCAAGACAAGCAACGAGGGACCGATTTTTGGTTTTAGGTCTTTTTTTTGCTTTTAGGAAGACGACGAGGGACTTTAGCCATGCTGGCATGGGCTCCCAGCATGGCAGCTGAAACTTTTGTTATTTTTGTGGGGGGAAGAGGGGACAGTGGAGCCGATGGGGGACTGGACACCCCCGTCAGCCATACACAGGTTTGCCACGCTGGGGTGGGCTCCCAGTGTGGCACCTGGAAAATGTTTTTTTTTTTTGGGGAGGGCTGAGCTGACTGGATTTAGCACCCTCGTCGGCCGTAGTTCACTTCAAACTGAATTTATGTTCCAGAAAGAGAAATCAGAGACGTATACAAGCAGGATTGCTGGCAATATGCTAATCAACACTATCTTATCACTGCTCACTGAAGCGGTCTCTCCCTTTCAACTGCACGCCACTGCATTTTCAACTGCTGTCATAGACAGCTGCAGCATTCATTGGTGAACTGTGGCCATGCCTGCAAACACACTGACTGAACTGGAAGACAGGGTGCCACACCTACAAAAACTCGGATGATGGCACTATGTTTCTTGCACATGCGTGCAAGCAAACATAGTAAGTGCTGCAAGCCTGCATCTGAAAAGGACAGCAAATACTCAAACTGCAGTTACGCAAGAACTTACCGTAACAGTAGATCTTCGAGACAGGTTCCTGCAGTAGGTCTTCACATACAGGACTGCGCCCCCTGGTGTCAGGTTCCAACGGCAAACTTGAAGATAGCAATCATCAGCGGGGACCACCCCTCACGTCAGGCGACGCGACGTCAGCCCGGCTATAAAAGTGACAGTTCCATGCCCGTCCCCAAGTTCTTTTCCACCGGAGACTTAAAGAAAGGCAAGTAGAAAAAGTAGGAGTGAAAACTCCCAGGACCATGCTTCCTCTCTAGACCCAAGGGCTAGGCAGGATGAAAATGAAGGAAACATTCCAGGAATAGGGGGAAGGTGGAAGGGAAACTAGACCTACTGCAGGAACCTCTCTCGAAGATATACTGTTACGGTAAGTTCTTACGTAACTGCAATATCTTACTTCGAGATGGTTCCTGCAGTAGGTCTTCACATATAGGACTGAATACCAAACAGTCCCAAAAGAAGTAATATGGATGTATATCCGGGAGGAAGAGAAGTCGCCAACTGGAAGTTACGACAGGAGGCCTTGCAGAACTGCAAGGCCAAAGCCAGTTCTGCTCCTAGAGGCAATGTCCAGACCGTAGTGCTTAGTGAAGGTGTGAACAGCGACCACGTGGCCACTGCACAGATTTCTGCAGTGGACACATTCCTGAAAAATGCGGCAGAAGTTGCACCACTCCTAGTGGAGTGACCCTTAACTGCCCCATGTTTCTGGTAAGTGAAGTGGATGCAGTTAGCCAACCACCTCAAAATGGTCTGTTTGGAAATAGCCTTGCCCTGGCACTGGGGAGCAAAGGCTACAAAGAGCTGATTGGATTTATGAACCTCTTTAGTCCAGTTTATGTAATACCTCAGAATCCTGCGCACATCAAAAGTGTGCAGCAGATATTCCCCCCTTAGAATGCTGGGGATAGTAGACAGGCAGCTTAATACTCTTGATTCAGTGTGGTTTCTGAAACTACCTTGGTGAGAAATGAAGGGTTAGTCCGAAGGACTACTCTGTCCCTATGAAAAATCAAATAGGGTTCCTTACAGACAAACGCCTGAAGTTCTGAAAACCCTTCTGGCGAAAGTGACTGCGACTAGAAACAAAGACTTCCAACAAAGGAAGCGCATGTCACAGCTACAGGCTGGTTCAAAAGGCGGTAAATACAGGTTACTCACTTGTAACAGGAGTTCTAGGAATGGTATATGTTGTTCATCCACACTGTCTGGCAGGTTCCTTGCCGCTTTAAATCTTGCCGGAAGGTCTTCCAAGCTGGCTCCTCCCACCCACCCGGATGGTAAAACTCTCGGCTCCGCCCCATGACGCCAGATCTGGCCCGCTGGAAGCTCAGGTTGTGCGTCGAAGCCGGGGAGGTCGGGTGGGTCGTGTGGATGAACAACATATACCATTCCTAGAACTCCTGTTACAGGTGAGTAACCTGTATTTCTAGGAAATGGATATGTTGTTCATCCACATTATTCGAGACTCTAGCAGTTCTCCGGGAGGAGGGAGAAAGCGCACACCCCAATACTTACTTGGGAAATAAGGACTGAGAACTGAGGCCCCAAAACCAGCATCCCGGCGTGACTCAAGGTCGATGTGGTAATGGGTAATGAAGGCGTGTGCTGACTTCCAGGTAGCAGCCCTGCAGATTTCCTGGATAGGGACATCCCTGGAAGCAGCCACCGATGCAGCAGTATGGCGGGTAGAATGAGCTCTTATCCCTCTGGGAGGCTCCATGCCCGCCAACTTGTAGCAGAGATCTATGCAGGAGGTGACCCACCTGCTTATCGTCCACTTGGCTGCAGGTCTGCCAGGTGCGGCTTCAGCGTGAGTGACAAACAGCTGGCGAACCTCTCCCGAATTTCAGCTGTGCGCTCCTTATAGTAAGCGGCGCCTTCCTAGGTCAAAGTATGGAGCCTGTATTCAGCCTCCGAGGTGTGATTGGGGTAGAACACCGGCAGAGTCAACACCTGGTTAAGGTGAAACTCCGACACCACCTTCGGAAGGAATTTTCGGTGGGGGCGCAGGACAACCTTGTCCCTGTGGAAGACCAGGTAAGGAGACTCGATGCAGAGCGCCTGGAGTTCTCCCATCCTTCTGGCTGACGTGATAGCCACCAAGAAGGCGGTCTTCCACGACAGGTGAGAGAGTTCACACCTGTGCATTGGTTCAAATGGCTTGCCCATGAGCTTTGCCAGTACCAGCAGTAAATCCCACGGAGGTGGAGGTTCTCGCACCAGAGGGGAAATGTGATCAAGGCCTTTGAAAAAGCGCCAGACCACCTTCTCCTGCGCCACCGACTGCTCCCCGGCCCGCGCCTGGTAAGCAGAGATGGCTGCCAGGTGCACCCTTAGGGTCGTCGACCTAAGCCCTTGACTAGAAAGGGACCATAAATAGTCCAAGATGCTTGCCAAAGGACAGGAGGAAGGGTCCAAGCCCTTGCCCTGACACCAAATGGAAAATCTCTTCCATTTGAAGGCATAGCATTTCCGGTCGACTCCTTACGGGACGCCTCAACAACATTGAGGACCTCGTCGGAAAGACCCAAGGCCTGGAACTCTAGCCGCTCAGGAACCAGGCCGTCAGGTGCAGGGATTGAAGGTCCGGATGGAACACCATCCCCTGACTGACTGAGAGCAGGTCTGGGCGAGCTGGAAGCTGCCTCAGGAGCCTGGAGCTGAGGCCAAGGAGATCTGGGTACCAGAACTGGCGGGGCCAGTCTGGGGCTATCAGAATCACCTGTGCCTTGTCCCTCCTTGCTTTGAGAAGCACCTTGTGAATCAAGGGAAATGGGAGAAAGGCGTAGAAGAGGCCCGGGGTCCACAGCCTCGAGAAGGCATCCCCCTGCAGTGAGCCCTGCTGAGGAGGGCGGGCATGAAACAGCCTCAGCTTCGCGTTCTCCCTGGAGGCAAACAGGTCCACCTGAGGTGTGCCCCAGTGGGAGAACAGATCTTGTACTACCTCAGGCAGGAGAGACCACTCGTGAGATGCAGCCCCTATCCGGCTCAGGGCATCGGCCAGGGTGTTGGAGGCTCCTGCCACATGAATGGCTAGGAGATCCGCCTCCAGGCTGCACACGAGTGACCAAATGCGGAGAGCTTCCTTGCATAGAAGCATGGAACGCGTCCCACCCTGGCGGTTTAGGTAGTACATGGTCGTGGTATTGTCCGTCTGGACTCGGACCACTTGACCCCGGAGAAACGGAGCAAAGGCGGTGAGAGCTAGGCGGACCACTGGGAGCTCCAGCAGGTTGATACGGCATCGGGACTCCCGCAGGGACCAGAGGCCGTGCGCCCGGTGTTCCCCCAGATGGGCACCCCAACCCATCAGAGAGGCATCGGTCGAGAGAGACCGTCGGCTCGGGGCGGACAAACAGGATGCCCTCCTGCAGATGAGATGGAACGGTCCACCACCGGAGAGCGTTCCACATCTCCTGGGTCACCATCACTAGCTGGTCCAATGGATCGCAGCGTTGTGACCACTGGCTGGCCAGTCCCCACTGAAGGGGGCGCATGTGCCAGCGTGCCCAACGGACCACGCTGGTACAGGCCGCCATGAGACCCAGGAAGTCCCGGGCAGGGTGCGATTGCCCAACCAGAAATGATTGGGCAAAGGAGGTAAGAACCTCGGCCCTGTCCGCCAGGAGCCGTGCTCTGGCTCGAAGAGAGTCGAGCTCTGCCCCGATAAACAGAATCGCCTGCTTCGGCTCGAGTTCCGACTTGGCCTCGTTGATTAGAAGGCCGATTTGAGAGCAAACCTGGAGGGACAGATCTCTGGACCGCTCCACCTCCTGTCTGGAGGGGGCTGCTATCAGCCAGTCGTCCAGGTAAGGGTACACCCGGACCCCTCGGCGCCGCAGGAAAGCTGTCACCACTGCAATGCATTTGGTGAAGACCCTGGGAGCTGGAGACAGGCCGAAGGGCATGGCTCGGAACTCGAAGAGGGATCCCTCCACTCGAAAGCGAAGGAATCTCCGATGTGACGGACGGATAGGGACGTGAAAGAACGCGTCCTGCGGGTCCAGACAGCAGAACCACATGCCGTGTTCCAGGGATGGTATTATCTGAGCCAGAGTGACCATCCTGAAGGTTCGAGACCTTAGGAACTTGTTCGGTCGTGTAGGTCGAGAATGGGGCGCCAGCCCCCCGTCCGTTTCGGAACCAGGAAGTACCTGGACACAAACCCCGGGTCTGAGGGAGGGTCCGCCACCTCCCTGATCACCTCCTTTTGGGAGGAGAGCAATGTCGCCCGACGGCCGACAATGAGGCTGCGGACCCCGAGGCCCCTGAGGTCAACGGCTTTGAAGGGCGGGCCTGCTCGAATTCTAGAGGCAGGCCTTTTCCACCACCTCAGCACCCACCTGTCCGTGGTAATAACGGACCAGGCGGAAAGGAAGTGCCAGAGCCGTCCCCCCACGGGGGGGAACCTGGGGTGAGGTGAAGGGGTTGGGGGCGACACCCCTCAGCCCGTCATTGGGCAGGCTTGGAGAAGGGACCGGCCGAGGGACCTCCTGGGCCTTTACCTCCCTGCTTCCTGTTGGAGGAGGCCCCGGGCTTGGGTTTGGGATGCCAAGCCCGAGCCTGCCGGCCCTGACGTTGCTGGGCCGGACGCGCCGCGGGCACAGAAGGACGAAAGGGCTTAGGCTGTGGTTTTCGGCCTTTGTCCTTCTGAGCGGAAGACACCGAGTCCAAGGTAGCATTGGACTTCTCGATCCTCTGCAGGTGACCTTCCACCCCAGGGCCGAAGAGGTCAGTCCCCAAAAAGGTAACATCCGCCAACTTGTGCTGGGTATCCGAAGTAAAGGTGGATATCCTCAGCCAAGCCCGACGATGCATAGCCACTGCCGCCGCCACAGACCTGGCACATGAGTCCCCAATGTCTAAAGCAGTCTGGAGCTGCTGTTTGGCCACTGCCCTGGTCCCGCACCTGCCTGACCGTGGTGGTCTGCAGATCCTCGGGAAGATGAGGGACAACCTCATCCAGGGAGCCCAACAGGGCATGAGAAAAATGTGCCATGAGGACGGCCGAACTGGCCTGGCGAAGGCCGAGGAGGATGCAGCATAGACTTTTCGCCCGGCATAGTCCAATTTTTGGACTCCTTGTCGGGAGGTTTGTCCACATCCCTAGCGTTCCCGGCAAGCCGGAAAACGCTGTCGGTAACCAACCCCTCGGCCGAGGGGTGTTCCGAAAAACCGGACAGGGAACCGGTAGGGACCGCATACTTCCTGGCCATCCTGGCCGAAGGCGCAGGACAGGAAGCAGGGCGCTGCCAGAGCTCCAAGGCCGGACCCACTATGGCCTCGGCCACCGGAAAGGCCTCCGTAGGGGAATCCCCTCGGTCCAGAATCTCCGTGAGGGGATACCTGGCCCGCTTAGAAACGGGTTCGAGCTTCATCCCGGTGGACTCCGAGATGAGCCGAAGCAATCCCAGGAAGGACGAAGGGCTATCGTCCACCGACTGTCCTCCTGAGGACTCCAAGTCCATTCGCTTGGAGAAAAGGGAGGAATCGTCTTCGGACTCGGAAGAGTCCTCAAAGAGCTGCCTCGGGCCTGAGCCACCCTCCACCTGCCGAGGTCGATCGGGAGTGAGGGTGACAGACAGCCTATGGGGCAGTCCCTGAGCCGACCGAGAATTTTTGGTCGGAGCCCCAACTAACGGCTGTGGAGGCGGAGGTTCCACCGGAATCGGTGGGGCAGCTGGTTTTGGCCGAACAACCGGCCTGGGCACAGGCTCCTCGGATAAAACGAGGGCTTGTTTCGTCCGCTCCGGTGACAGCCACTTAATGGCCGGGGAAGACGACGGCGTCGGCTTATTCCCAGTCAGAAGGAGCTGTTGCCACATGAGTTCCTCATATCTTCGACGCAACTTGCGCAGAATCCTCCCCTCGTCCGAGGAGGAGGAGGAAGTGGATGAGCGGCGGCGCCGCTTGCCACGGTGCCGAGACAGAGACCGCCTATGATGGTGGGATCGGCTGGACCGCGAAGACGTCAGAGACAGAGAACCTCGGCTTAGCCGGGGACAGTGCGGGGAGGTGTCACGGGGAACCAGCACTCCCCTCGGTTCGGAAGATTCAACCGAAGGCTCCGGAACCGGAGGCACAGACGAGCCAACGGGATCCTCAACTCCCACCGGGGGAACCGGGGAGAGGGGATTCTCGGCTTCTCCAGCCGACAACCCGTCCAACGGGTCGAGAAAAATCTCGACCACGCCGACGGGAGTCTCGGTCAACTGGCCTGACGGGGACACCGTGAGACCGTGGCCGAGCCGAGAAGTCGGATCAAGTCGACGGGCCACCACTCGGGCGTAGGGATCTTTCCCGCTCCCAAGAGCCGACGTGAGACTACTCGTCTCTCTTTTTGGACCGAGAAAACGGTCCAGAAGAAGTTGGACCCTCACCTTTAGTCGAGAGGGTCAGACAAAGCTCCTTAATAGAAGCTGAATAAGAGGCACCGAGAGAGAGCGGGACAAATGCCGCAGCTGAGGTAGAAGTGGCCTGCGCCGCCTCCTCTGAGGGCGATCATCTGCTCGAGCTGATCCGCCGAGCCCGCAGCCACGGACACCGCCAACCGGGCCTCTTTTGACTTTACCGGAGGAAAGCTCTTCTCGGGACGCCCCAGTTGTAAACAGGCAGCACAGTCTTCGAGGACGAGGGCCAAAAGAAGAGCACAGGTCGCAGGCCTGCAGGAGGTCGCTCAAGGCCCAAGCAGTAGACGCACATGGAGTGCAGATCCGTCCGAGACATCTTCTGCCCAAGGGGCATCTCCGAAACCGAGTCGATTTGTCCATCGCAGTCATGAGGAGAGAAGATAGTTTTTTAGCAAAACTTTTAATTTCGAAATTCAAGAATTAGGAACCAGTCTTATACGCAGAGCGTTAAGGAGGGAACCTGAGCTTCCAAGCGGTAAAGAAGATCTGGCATCATGGGGCGGAGCGAGTTTTACCACCCGGGTGGGTGGGAGGAGCCAGCTTGAAGACCTTCCGGCAAGATTTAAAGCGGCAAGGAACCTGCCAGACAGTGTGGATGAACATATCCATGTCCCTAGAAAGTCAGCTTTTGTAGCATGAAATTCAGGTCCCGGAAGGGGACAAGAATTCCGGATCGAAGGTTTTAAGTAGAGGATGCCTTTCGGAAAAGTTTTGGCAACCTCCAGTTGAGCCAAGGTTTTGCCCTCCACCAGGAGGTGGTAGGCCAACACTGCAGAGAGAGGGACCTTAATGGAGGAGTAACTGAGGCCCGTCTGCAAGGTACTCAAACACCTGGGCCGCTAAACACAAAAAGGGATCCCCGCACCTATCTAGGGCCTGGACCAAGAATCTTTTCCACTTCATGGCATTGGTGGATCTGGTAGAAGGTTTTCTGGCTTCCACCAAGATATGTGTAACCTGTGAAGAGACACCATAGAGAGAGGGGCCGCTATGTCCATAGGTGCCACACATGAAGGTGGAGGTACCAGAAGTGACTGGAATGCCTGGAGGGCGTACAGAACTGCCCTGGTCTCCAGAACGTTTATGTGGCGCAGAAGCTCCTGGTCGGACCAAGACCCTCGTGTCTTGTGCACCCCCAGATGGGCTCTCCAGCCCGAGTCTGAAGCATCCGTGGTTAGGATTTGAGTTGGGACAGGGACTGAAAGGGGGCTCCCCTTGAAATATTGATGAGATCTTGCCACCAGCGAAGATCTTTCTGTAGGCTGTTGGAGATCACAACCTTCTGGTTCATGTCGTCTGTCCTCTGATCCCACCGAACTCGAAGAGACCACTGGGTGACCCTCATGTGAAGTCTGGCCAGAGGCACTATGGAAATGGCTGCTGCCATCAGTCCCAAGAGATGGAGCACAGCCTGTGCTGGGATCCATCAAGCCTGGGCCACTAGGGTGGCTTGAGCAACTAGGGTTTCTGCTCAATCCGCTGGCAGAAAAGCCTTGCTCCGAACTCTGTCTAGTACTGCTCCAATAAATTGGAGCCGTTGAGATGGTACTAGCTGGGATTTGGGCAAGTTGACCGTGATACCCAGAAGAGTAAACAAGTTCAGAGTGAAAGAGAGACTCTCTTTCAGGCTGGACAGAGAGGATACTGCGAGGAGCCAGTCGTCCAGGTACGGAAAAACATAAATGCCCTGGCGGCGAAGAAGAGCTGCAACCACTGCTAAACAAACACTTCGTGAACACCCGAGGGGCCGAGGAAAGGCCAAAGGAAAGTGCTCAGAATTGAAAATGGTTCTTCTGAAAAGTAAAATGGGTAAGGCGGAGGTGGGCCGGGAGGATGGGGATATACATGTAAGCATCCTGCATGTCCAGGGAGCACAGCCAAGAATTTGTCTGGAGAAGGGAAGAAGCCCCTGAAGGGTCAGCATGCGAAACCTCTCGTACTCGACGGAGAGGTTGAGCATGCTGAGGTCTAGGATCAGTTTCAGATCGCCTGTCTTCTTTGGAACTAGGAAGAACTGGGAGTAAAATCCCCTTCCTAGCTGGTTTTGAAGGACAGGTTCTATGGCCTCTTAACAGAAGTGCCTGAATCTCTTGGAAGATGATGGGGGGATCTGATCCCTTGGACAGAAAGACTGTCCCGGAGAATGAGGGGCAGGGATCTTGGAAAACTATCGATAGACCTCACTGGATGAGTTGTACCACCCAAAATTCTGCGGTGATGAACCTCCACCCCTCCAGGCGGAGGCCGAACCTCCCTCCCACCGGTTCCTCCTTGACTAGTGGAGATAGCGGAAGGAGGGAAAGGAGTCAGAACGCTGAGGGGAGATTTTGGCCCCAAAGGCCGGCTTAGGGAACTCTGGCCTGGGGGGTGCGGTTTAGGCCCTAAACTAGGGGCCTGCCGCCACCCTGACGCTCACCCTGGTTTTTATTCCATCTCCTTTGGTGACGAAAAGGCTGCTTTTTCTGGCCCATCCGGTACACTGATCGTACATCCCTAAGGGAGTGTCCGCCCTCCTGCGTCGTCACTGAAGAGGACGGAACCCCTAAAAGGGGTGTCCAAAAGAGAGGACTGGACATCTTGTGCCAAGCCTGCTATCCAGAGCCAAGAAAGGCAACGGAGGCAGATCCCCGTGGCTGCCACTCTAGCCACTGAGTCCACCGAGTCGTACACTGCACATAAAGCATGATGCAAGAAGACTTTCCCATTCTGACCTTGTCCAGCAGTTTATTCCGGAGAGTCTCATCCTGGACCTCCTAAAGGTCCCTCTCCAGCTCACAGAGAGAAACCTTCCAGAATGCAATCATGTGCGAGACATAGTTGAGGGACCGGATGGCACAAGAGGAAGAGGAATAAATCTTCCAGCCAAACTGGTCCTACTGCCGAGAATCCTTGTCAGGGGGCGATGAACTCAAATGTTTTTGTTGAGCTGAACAGTCATGAGCGGCAGTGATCACCATAGTCTGCTTTAGGATGAGTGGTGAGATGCTGGATCCCTTCCCGGGGGTAGTAGGTGCGATCTGCCTTTCTGGAGACAGCAGGGATAGACAACAGCTGCTGCCAGACAGTGGTGACCAGATCCTAGTGAGGACCCATTTGGGGGGAGAGATGGGCATGGGGATCTGTTGTGGCTAGATCCAGGTGTTCCACCAGTCTCTTCGCTGGGGATCCACCTCTTTATAAGACCAGCCTCCTGCTGCCTGAATAGTACGCAAGAGGTCCTCAAAGGAAGGATCCTCCGGAGGAGATTTTGGGGACTCCTTGGGAGGTACCTCAACAGGGGACCAATGGTCCGAAGAGTCGGAAGGCTCAGAACCACTGGGGATGGAAGGGTCTATCCCAGATAAGCCAACAGGTAGAGAACCCAATGCCCGTCAGGAGGGTGTCGGTGGAGGAGGGGCCGAATGTCCCCCACAGACTGCCTAATCTCCGTGAGGAGCTAGGTTCTGGCATCCTACCACCATGAAGGTGCTGACTCGCGGTCTGGCACAGGAGGTGGCGGAGGAGGCTGAAAATCCAGGTAACTCGGGTATTGCCATGACAGGTACTGATAACCTGGCAATCCTGGTGTATAATAATTGTACCCAGTGTATCCCGGCATTGGAGGCACATGGCCTGGCGTCGGGTATTGAAGAGCCGACAGCGGGCCGCCCGGCGGCAGAACAAGGGGTCTGGCCCCGGAAGACCATCTAGAGGTTCTGGACCTACCTGGGGAGGTGCCAAAGGGTCACTAGGTGGCGTGGGATCCGGGAGGGCCCCGAAGGTCCCAAGGAGGAAGCTCCATGGAAGGACCCCGAGCCGACACGGACTCCTGTCGGGCTGACAAAGCCTGGTGAAGGGGGAAGTTCCGGTAGGGACCCCAACGAAAGGTCAAGAAGCAATCCTGATGGAAGGGAGAAGACAGGATTGGGTGGCGAATCCCTTGGGCGAAGAACCCAGAGGGATGAAAGATCACTCTGCAGCTCACTCTGTCAGATGTTGGGGGGCCAAACTGGAGCCCAACGGGAACGTGGAAGGGTCCAGGCGGGCGACGGAGGATCCACAGTCTGACTTGATCGGACCTAACCGAGCTGGAGGAGGACGGAGGACCGCCGCTAGACTTATCAGTGGAAGCCATGCTCCCGTCGACGGGTCAAGAGGTGATTTATCGGCAGAACTGAGAGGAGACTGAACTGAAACCTCAAGAGAGGCGACCCCCGGCTGCCCGCTCACCTCAGCAGGAGGGGGAGAAGGTGCCCGGCCCAAAGAGGCAGACAGGGTACCAGAAGTAGTATTCACAGTTTTGGAACAGGCCTCCCGCGTGGTGACTGACTCCTGTCCCGGCACTTCTCCTTGCTTTTTTTTGGGGGGGCGGCGGCGACCTTTCCCTCAACTCCTGGAGCTCCTTTTCCATCTACGCCAGTCGGGTAAGGAGGTGGGCCTCGAGGATCTGCTTGCGCCAGGTCCTAGTAGACTGGTTGATGGCCTGGCAGAGCGCACACTCCTCTGAGTTGTGCTTGGGGCCTAGACACAAGAGGCAGCAGGAATGGTCGTCCCCGTGTGGGATTTGGGCTCCGCACTTAAGGGCACTTTTTCTTTGGACGAGTCGACATCAATTATCGAAAAGAATTTAAAGAAAAAACAATTATAATGAGAAGAAAACTTCGACTGACGCGCGGGTGTTAGATCGCTGTTCTAACTCGTGAGCCGAACAAACTGAGGCGACGGCAGGAAAAGAACTAGAGGACGGGCGCGGGACCGCCCCTTTTATAACCAGGCTGACGGCGGGGGGCGGTCCCCACTGATTGCTATCTACAAGTTTGCAGTTGGAACCCGACACCAGGGGACGCAGTCCTATATGTGAAGACCTACTGCAATAACCCTCTCGAAGTAAGATCTTGATTTACCAGACAGGTAAAGGGATCCAGTTGATGAGAAGCGGCCCACAAAGCAAACTGCTTCCACTTCATAGAAAACCTTCCACCAGGGCAACATTTTCAGGCAGCCATCGGGATAGTCACTTTCACACCAAACCTAGCAATGGCTATGTCAAGAGCCATGTAGGGAGATGGAGTGACTTGAGGCCCAGATGGACCAGGGTTGCATGTTCCTGGAAAAGTAGACTCTTGCACAGGGGAGGAGGCAATGGTGGTTCCACCACTAATTGCAGCAGTAAGGGGAACCAGATCTGACGAGGCCAAATGGGAGCAATGAGTATCACCACTGCCCCCTCCATCTGGAGCTCAATTAGCACCCTCTGGATTAGTGGGAGGAGTACAGGGAACCTCCCTTTCCAAAAGAAGGACACCACATCACCAGAAACGCCAGGCCCTGGAACAAGCTAGCAGAAAAAAAACAGCAGTTTTTCATCATGTGGGGACACACACACCAAAAAAAAAAAAGGTCCAGCTCTGGACGACCTCACCTGTTAGACAGGTCTTCTGCTACCGAGGTCAGCAGCTACCACTCACGAATTCTGGACTGTGACCTGCTTAGCCTGTCTGCCAAGAGGTTTTGGATGCCTGAAAGATGAACTGCTGACAGTTCTAGAGCCTAATACCAAACCTTCATTCCTTTCCTGCATAGGGGGTGGAAGTGATCCCTTCCCCCCGTGCTTGCTGATATCGTGCATCACGCTGATGCTGTCTGCACCACCAGAGGTCCCAGGAATAGATGGGTCTGGAAGGCTTGCAGACCATACTGAAAAGCCCTCATTACTAGGATGTTTATGTGACGGGTGCTCTCCACTCTGGTCCATGTTCCCTGTGTCTGAAGGGGCCCCAGATGTACCCCCCAGCCCATCCCCGAATCTAGAGAGAATTTGATGAGGGGAGGAGATCAGAAAAGAAACCTCCATCCACCACAGAAGCACCCTCCTGACAGGAGAGATTACTAGAACCTTCTATTCTATGTCATCTGTGCGTTGGTTCCACTGAAACTCTTAAGGTCCACTGTGGGATTCTCATATGCAGCCTGACCAGTGGTACCACGACAATGGCTGCCGCAATCAGGCCCAATAGTCTCAGGAATGCCCTGGCTGTGACATACCTGTTGTGTGTCACATTAGCCTGTGTAATCCAACGTTTGGCCCTGCCCTGGGGCAGGAAGGCTAAGCATTGGGTTGTGTCCAAGACTGCTCCCAAGTATTGTAGGCACTGACAAGGGGTCAAGACCAACTTCAGCACACTGAACGTAATTCCAAGAGCATCGAACAGTTGCCTGGTATATGTTTAGAGTCTGATAAAGCTGCTCTTTCGAGTGGGATTTGAGCAGCCAATCATCCAGGTAGGGGAAGCTATACAGCCCTGCTCTCCCAAGGACTGCTGCCTCAACTGCTAAGCATTTGGTAAAGACCCATGGCACAGATGATAGGCCAAAGGCAATAATCTAAACTGGTAGTATTCCCTTGGAAAGGAACCAGAGGTATTTCCGGGGGATCTTTTTTTTTTCTTCCCCCAATATTACTTTTTCCCCCTCCCTGTACACCCCGCTCCCTCACAGCGTGACCACGCGTGTGTGGAGGCACGCGCGTCACGTCTCCATGCTTCTGTGTCTCCCGATCTCTGGTTCTGCCCTGCAGCCTACCAGGGGGCAGCCAAGGAGCAGGACAACCCTCCCCAGCAGAGGAGAGCAGTTCATTGGACGCTCAATCCTCTCCCTTCCCTGCCGAACCTCGGTAACCCAAGGTCACTCCCGACCCCAGGTCACCAGCGTGGCGCAAGATGTGGCGACCAACAACTCAACCCTCAGCACCACTGGGCCAGCTGAGGGGGGCGAATCTTGATATGCAGGTAAGCATTCTGCATATCCAGGGAACAAAATTCAGACCCCTACTTGCAGTAATGGAAGTAGGCCTTAAAAAGTTATTCTAAAGTTCTTATATTGGATAAAAATGTTCAGATCTCTTAGGTCTTGATTGGGCCCCAGCTCTCCCATGCACTTTAGGACCAGGACAGCGAGAATGGAACCCCATGTTCCTTTGTTCCCAGGGAACAGGTCCTATGATCCTTTTCTGGATCAAGATGTGAACCCCACTAGTAGCACCGGTATGTGTTCTACAGGATAGGAGGAAGGCACTGGTGAGTGGTCTGGAGGCAATTCCAGAAGCTCTACAGGACCGAAGCATCTGATGTGACTTTCCTCCACTAGTCCAGGTGTAGGGAAAGACAACCCTCTACAACCACCCCTGAAGGCACTGGTGATTTTGGGGGTCGAAAGAGTCATGCAGATCTGGATCCAGCACCTGCAGCCACACCCCCAACTCTAGTGGCTTTTTAGTGAGCACATGGGGTAGGGCCTAGGGCAGGCAAAGCCGACACTCCTCTACTTTTAAACTGCTGTGTGGCTGCTGAACAGTATCTGCTGCTGGCCAGATGAAAGGGCACACTCTGCCTACTCCTTGGTTTACTGTGGCAGAGAGAATGCACCGCTTTTAGGGTTCTGTCCCAGGCCTACAGGTCTGATATGATATCTTGTTTTGTTTCTTTGATTTATTTAAACTGGCAAGACCATGGGCCAAAGACCAGTTTTCATGAGCGACCAGTATACACACAATATCGCATACAATAAATAAATCAAGAAACACTTAAGGCACAAATCGGCACTGACAAGATAAGAATATTATACAAAACATTTGCACTCACGCTCAGCAAGTAAAAACCCCCTTAACTTCACTCGAAAAGTCTGAAAAGACATCCAGACAGTTGAAGATAAGACTGCAGAGAATTAAAGAAGGATGGGAGAGAGTAGGGCAATTCATTCTGACCTACTATAGTTTTCATTCTGGGAACTGTAAAAATACACCGAGTAGACTGTTGGGTGGAAACGGAAGTGGAAAGTTTTTTTTTTTTTTTTAAATATAGAACTTAAAGTTATGAGTCCCTGTTTTAATGTTACTTTTTTAGCCAAAAGGCCTAACTGAAATGTGTCGGTATTAAAGAGGTAGCCAACCTGCCTGCCTCAAAAGAATACAATGATCCGTCCATTGAGGCAGCTGGGTGATAAACCTAGCCATTTCATTTAGAAGTACTCTAACCCTACACAAAAGTCCCTCCCCAGCAAGAAAATAAAATAAACCATAATCAATAACAGGTAACAAAAAGCTTTGGGCCAACAGCTTCCTGGTAGATGGAATTAGGAGCGAGTGTAATCGATATAATGCACCCAGCTTTTGGTGGGCTACTTTACTCATGATAGTTACCAGGGGCTCGTAGGTCATGCTCTTGTCTACAATAAGGCCCAAGTATTTAAACTGCCTAACCTGTTCCAGAGCCACACCTGAAATTGTACACGAGCCGGGCCGGTGGCACAGAGGGCTGAGGCACTGGCGCCTTACCACTGAACCATGCCGGCGACCCGAGTTCGGGAACGGACTCGGGAGTTGGCAGGGGAAAGAGAGGACTGCGCGTCCGTGGGACTGCTCTCCTCTCCTAGAAACATAGAAGTTGAAAGCAGTTAAGGACCACTAGGCCCATCTAGTCTGCCCATTTCTTTTTCTACCTTATGAATATGCCATAGGCCTTTGCTCTGTCAATGGGCTATCTATTCATACTCATCTGTATTGCCCCCTTATACCTATCACATGCCTGTTTGAAACCCTGCACTGTATTCATATCCACCACTTCCTGAGGTAGGCTGTTCCATGCATCCACCACCCTTTCTGTGAAAAATAACTTCCTCACATTACCCCTTAATTGGCCTCCCTCTAATCTCATGCTGTGTCCTCCTGTCCTTTTATTTTTCTTATATGGAAACATGTTAGACTTTTTCACTTTGTTAATGCCCTTAAGGTGTTTGAATTTTTCAATCATGTCACCTCTCTCCCTCCTTTGCTCTAGGGTATACATATTGAGTTCAGTTAATCTGTCCTCATATGTTTTCTGATGCAGTCCCTGCACCATTTTGGTTGCCCTTCTCTGGACTGCCTCAATTTGGTTAATGTCCTTGTGAAGGTGTGGCCTCCAATACTGTACACAGTACTCCAGATGGGGCCTAACCAGTGTCTTGTAAAGAGGAATTAATTACCTTCCTCTTCCAACTTGTGATACCCCTACTAATACATCCCAACATCCCTCTAGCCTTACCTACTGCTTTAGAGGTCTGCTTCGATGATTTCAGGTCATTGGTGATGATGACGCCCAAGTCTCTTTCTTCCCTTGTGACTGCCAGCAACTCCCCTCCCAGCCTATAGGTGGCTTCACGGTTTCTCGTCCCTATGTGCATGATCTTGCACTTCTTTGCATTAAACCCCAGCTGACACTCTTCCGACCATTTTGCTAGTTTATCCAGATCTCTTCTCATTCTGCCCACCCCATCTGGATCATCTACTCTGTTGCAGATCTTGGTGTCATCTGCAAACAGACAAACCTTACCCTCCAGTCCATTTGCAATGTCACTGATGAAGATACTGAAGAGGACTGGCCCCAGGACTGATCCCTGAGGTACCCCACTTGTGACTTGCATCTCTTCTGACTATATACCATTTACCACCACTCTGTTTTCTGCCCGTTAACCAGTTTGCCACCCAGTTGACCAACATCTGACCCACACCAAGCCTACCCAGTTTATTAATCAATCTTCTATGTGGAACAGTATCTAAAGCTTTGCTGAAGTCAAGGTAGGCAACATTAACTGCTCCCCCTTGGTCCACCACTCTGGTTACCCAGTCAAAGAAATCTATGAGATTAGTTTGAGAGGACCTTCCTTTTGTAAACCCATGCTGTCTTGGATCCTGTGCTCCTATAGATTCCAGGTGTTGCACTATCCTTTCCTTACGGAGTGTCTCCATAATCTTGCCCACTACTGAGGTAAGACTTACTGGTCTGTAGTTCCCCGCCTCCTCCCTGCTACCATTCTTGTGGAGCGGGATCACATGAGCCCTTCTCCAGTCTTCTGGGACCTCTCCTGTGCTCAGAGACTCACTAAACAGTTCTGCTAATGGCTCTGCTAGTTCCACCCATAGCTCCTTTAGTACCCTGGGATGTATGCCATCAGATCCCATTGCCTTGTCTACCCTTAGCTTACAGAGCTCTTGTAGGACCCTTTCTTTTGTGAAGGGACTAGTGCACACCTCCTTCCCCCGTGTCCATGGTTCAGCAAATACTGAGCAGACGCAACTATCTATTTAGGATAGATGCTTTTACATGGTCCTCCTCCTCACACACCCCCTTATCCCCTTTGATCTTAGCAATACCCCCTCTGGACTTTCTCCTTTCACTAATGTATCTACAGAAAGTCTTGACACCTTCTTTTACTGTTTGTGCTAGTGTTTCCTCAGTTTGGGCCTTTACCTGCCTTACTGCTGTCCCTGCTTCTCTTAGGGAAGTTTGGTATATCTCCCTATCTTCATCCTGCTGCATTCCCTTATGTTTCCTGAAAGCCAGCCTTTTGACTCTGACCTTTTCTGCTACTGTGTTTGACAACCAAACAGGTTTCCTTCTTCTTTTGCACTTCCTTTTCTCACTAACACAATGGGATGTTGCTTCAAGTATTGCATATTTAATGCTTGCCCACTCTGCCTGTACCCCCTCACATGTATTTATTTTTGCCAGGGCTAGCTTAACTCTGTTGGCCATCTTATCAAAGTCAGCTCCTCTGAGGTCCCATATTTTTGCCTTGGAATGGGATGATTTTGTTCTAGTAGCCAAACTGAACCATACCATGTGATGGTCACTGGCCCCCAGGTGACCTAACTGGAGATCTGTGATCCTTCCCCCATTAGTCAGTACTAGATCTAGGATAGCCCTGTCTCTAGTGGGTAGTTATACCAGTTGTTTGAGACCCTCCCCCTGCAGGGAATCCACCATATGTCTAGTTCTGGCAGATGTCCCTGCTGGTACTGACCAATCTGTATCTGGCATGTTGAAGTCTCCCATTATCAGAACCTCCCCTTTAGCTGTCATGTTTTGTACATCTTCCAACAGTAACGTGTCTATGTCCTCCCCCTGGTCCGGTGGCCTGTACACAACCCCAGTTCGTATGGCTGTCCCATTTCCTGTTTCCAGGGTGACCCTTATGAGTATTCTGAACTTCTGTAGCTTTGATATTTTCATTGAAATAAAGGGCCACGCCACCCCCTCCCCTTTTTGCACCTCTGTCTCTTCTGAACAGTACATAGCCAGGTACTGAACTCTCCCGAGTGTGGTTACTGGTAAACCATGTCTCGCTAATGGCTACTATGTCCAGTTTAGCTTCTATCTTTATTGCCTGCAGGTCTAGGATCTTGTTTCCCAGACTGCGAGCACTTGTGTACATGATTTTCGACTGGTCAGATTTCGGTGCGTTAGTTGTTGGGCGAGGTCCAGCGTTTCCCCTGTGCATCATATGGGGAGCTGGACCTTTTTCTTTACCTGGTGATGTAAATGAACTACAAACATGCTGAACTCTTGTTTGAACACTAGCTGAGGGGGGAGGGGTTTTCTTCCCATTCGATGTTTCAGGTGCTGCACCCCTCTCCCCATTTGCTAGTTTAAATATTCTGCAAAGACGTCAAACTTCTGCCCCAATGCACTGACTACCTCCTTAGTCAGATGCAGTCCATCAAATTTAAAGAACTTTTGCTCCCAAAACTGTTGACAGTTCCCTACAAATTTGTGTCCTTTTTCCTGGCACCAGCCCTTGAGCCACATCTTTAGCTCCCCTGTCTCCCCTTCTCTGACCTTCCATCCATCTGTCCCCCTCTCTCAGACTGGCAGGATCTCAGAGAAGGATATGCCGGACGACATAGATGATAGTTTGTCACCCAGCCTGGTTAGGTGTTCCTTGGTCTCCACAACTGACCGGCTGGCGAGATAGTTAGTCCCTATGTGTACCAGGACATCATTGTCTTCCTCTTCCTGAACAATTTTAGCAATACGGTCAGTGTCTCTCCATGCTGATGTACCTGGGAGACATCTGACCATTACTGCTGACTGGAGATACGTATCAACTCCCCGAAACATGGAGTCTCCTATGATCAGAATTTTTTTCGATTTTTTTTTTTTTTTTTGGATGCGTTTTGTTGTGCTAGTTCCTGTGCTGTAGTGCCCTGCTCTACAGTGTCCTCTGCCCCTTTGTTTGATTTCGGAAATAGAGGTAGATACCGGTTTGTGGTTTTTATATGGTTAGTGGAGGTGATATGTTCGAGAGCACCGAGTGATGGGGCACCCATTTTGCCCCTCCTAACCACCTGCCAACCTCCCGGACCAACTGCCCTCTGCGGTCGATTGTGCTCCTGTTGGATGTTGGGGAAATGGCGGGCAGTTCTTATAATTATTGCCTCCTGAATATGCAGTTTGAGGCACACAATCTTTGCCCATGCTGCCTGGAGCTGAGCCCTTAGATCTCCAATGGCCCAGCATGTATGACAGTGTCCTAAATCCTGTAAAACTGCCCTTCTGAAAAGTGTTCCACAGTACCTGCAGTTAAGGATAGCCATTTCAGGTAAGTTGCTGGGTTTATAACCTGGTCAGAGTAATTAGATTAGTATGTAAAGGAAGGGATAAAAGCAACAGAACAAAAGAGTAAACAGGGAGGAGAGGACAGGCACTGTGGGTCACCTTGGGAGACTGGAAAGGGCACCACAATCCGCACAGGGGTTGTGTACAGACCCCCATGTCAGGGCGAAGGAATGGACAAGGATATGATAGAAGGATTCTTAGAATGGCAGAGAAAGGGAGATACTGTTGATGGAGACCTGAATATGCCAGATGTTAACTGGAGCACATTTGCTGCAGCCACATCCAAGAACGGGGCCATTCTTGATGCCCTACAGGTGGCAGGCATTAGACAGCTAGTTTGGAACCCACTCGTGAGGAGCAGT
Source organism: Neoceratodus forsteri (assembly GCA_016271365.2). Classification (NCBI taxonomy): domain Eukaryota; kingdom Metazoa; phylum Chordata; order Ceratodontiformes; family Ceratodontidae; genus Neoceratodus; species Neoceratodus forsteri. Next base: position 262,585,551 of record CM057451.1, on the reverse strand, counting down.
CTTAGACCTCGTACTCTCAAATGGGGGCAGTGAGAGGATCTCAGATCTAGAAGTGGGTTGCCATCTGGGGAAAAGTGACCATCAAACAGTGTGGTTCACATTAAACTCAGGTACAGAGTCAAGCCATACAAAAGTGAGGGTACTGGACTTTAGGAGGGCTGACTTTGGCAAGATGGGAGAGTGCCTCAGAAAAGCACTAGCAAACAGGCTAGAAGGAGGTGTGGAACAACAATGGGGAATTATCAAAACTGCCATCACAGAGGCAACAATCCTTTGTGTGAAGCAAACAAACAAATCAAAACGAAAGAAAAAGCCACTATGGTTCTCAAAAAGGCGGCTGTGAAGTCAGGAAGAAAAGATAGCATTCGGAAGTATAAGAAAACACAGAAGGAGCAGGACAGAGAGCTGTACCAGTTAAGGCAGAAGGAAGCAGGGAGGGAAGTCAGAATAGCAAAGGCCCAAACTGAGGAAAAGATGGCCAACTCAGTTAAGAAGGGGGATAAAACCTTTTATAGGTACATCAGCGAGCGTACAAAGACAAAGGGAGGGATAGTGAGGCTGAATAGAATGAACAGTGGGTCAGCAGAGGGGGACAGTGAAAAAGCAGCAATACTGAACGAATATTTCTGCTCAGTATTCACAAAAGAGGAGGGGGAAGTGCCTAATCCAATTAACAGAAGCACTCTTGATACGGGGGTCGATCCCAGTCCTTTCACAGAAGAAAGGGTTCTGCAAGAACTCCTAAAACTGAAGGTGGACAAAGCAATGGGTCCTGATGAATTCACCCAGAATTCTAAAAGAATTAAGGAGAAACTAGTGAAACCACTGGCTACTCTTTTAATAAATCATGGGAGGATGGTGTGGTACCCGAGGACTGGAGGAAGGATATGTGATTCCCCTTCACAAAAGTGGGTCCAAGACAAAGGCAGGAAACTACAGACCTGTCAGTCTGACCTCTGTGGTAGGGAAAGTGATGGAGTCACTTCTGAAGGAAAGAACAGTCGAGTACCTAGAGGCCAGTGGAGCACAGGACCAAAGGCAGCATGGGTTCACAGTGGGAAGGTCATGTCAGACGAATCTAATAGATTTCTTTGACTGGGTGACCAAAGTAGTAGACCAGGGAGGGGCTGTGGACATGGCCTACGTAGACTTTAGCAAGGCATTTGACACAGTCCCACACAAAAGATTAATAGTCAAATTAACCAGCCTGGGAGTGGGACCCAGGGTGGTAGCCTGGGTAAAACATTGGCTGGACAACAGGACACAGAAGGTAATTGTAAATGGAGTCCATTCTGAAGAAAGGGGGGGGGGGGGTTCAGTATTGGGTCCAGTCCTTTTTAATGTCTTCATCAGTGACATTGCAGAGGGACTGGAAGGAAAAGTATGCCTTTTTGCAGATGACACAAAAATCTGCAGCAGGGTTGAAACACAAGGAGGCGTGAAAAGGGACTTGGCAAGGTTGGAGGAATAGTCAGAAGTATGGCAGCTAGGATTCAATGCAAAGAAGTGCAAAATAATGCACCTGGGAAACAAGAACCCAGGGGAAGAATACACAATGGGTGGGGAGGTAGTAACAACAACAAAAAAGGAAAGGGACCTGGGGGTAATCATATCAGATGACCTTAAGGTTAGCAAGCAATGTGAGAAGGCAGTAGGAAGGGCTGGGGGTATACTGGGATGTATAGGGAGAGGCATCAGCAGCAGAAAACAGGAAGTTGTTATCCCTCTGTACAGACAGTTGGTGAGACCCCATCTGGAGTACTGTGTCCAGTTCTGGAGACCCCATCTCTGCAAGGACATAGACAGGATAGAGGCAGTCCAGAGGAGGGCAACTAAAATTGTGCAGGGTCTGCAAGAGAAGCCGTATGAGGAGAGACTAAAGGAGCTTAATATGTATACCCCTGAGGAAAGAAGGGAGAGGGGTGACATGATAGAAACTTTTAAGTACCTCAGTGGAATTAAAGTCCAAGAGGGTAGCATTTTTCAGAAAGAGAGACTTGCAAGAACAAGGGGACACAATTTAAAGATAGGAGGGCGGTTCGGGGCAATGTGAGGAAGTATTATTTCACAGAGAGGGTAGTGGATGCATGGAACAGCCTTCCTGAGGAGGTTGTGGGGTCTAAAACTGTGGGAGAATTCAAGAATGCATGGGACAGACATAAGGCAATTTTTGTGGGGGGTAGGAAGAAATAGGCTGTTGGTTAACTAGGATCTGCGGCCTATCCTGTAGGTAGGGAAATGGGCAGACTAGATGGGCCAAGCGGTCCTTATCTGCCGTCAAAGTCTATGTTTCTATGAAAAAATTAAAGCACTGTTTTGTTTTCGCTTAGCACCATTTATTATAAACCTTCAAAAGTCATGAGTGAGGTCACTTTCAACAGTACCAAGATCAGGTCCCTCATGAGGATCACTGCATCATCTGCATAGAGTATTATTTGAGATTTGGTACAGACAGAAAGAAAAGTATGTTCAAGAAACTACTAAACAAGCCGGCCGCAGTAAGCGCCACCTGTCATGACGCTGGCGCACCCAAGTTCGGAACGAGCCCGGGGAGCTGGAGGGTCGGCCAGGGGAAGAAGTGCCGGAGCGCCTGTGGGACTGCTCGCCTTCTCCACCATATAACAGTACCAGAACGACAGTTGTCTCATACACTCGATTTTTGTTTTTGTCATGATGTCTTTAGCCTTCCATATCTTGTGAAGTTTTCTGAAAGCAGTAGCACTAGTCTATTCTTCTTTTTATGTCATCCTTACATTTCCATTCTTCTTGATCACGAAGCCTCCAAGGTACACAGATTTTCCACTTGTTCTAGTTTTTTATCTCCTACTTTGATCAGTATCTTCGGACTGTCATAATTTTTGTCTTCTCCGTGTTGATGTTTAGTCCAACCTTTCTGCTTTCTTGATCTACCTTGTCAGTTATTCTCTACAGATCCTCTTTGGACACTGCTATAAGGTCAATATCATCTTATTTCCTTAATGCAGAAAAAAATGCCACCTCCATGGAGCAGACACAACACCTTTCACTGAGGAAAGAGTCCAGTAAGAACTCAAGAAATTAAAAGTTGACAAGGCGATGGGTCCAGATAAAATACACGCAAGGATAAAACTGGCAGCCCCACTGGCAGTTATTCAACAAATCCCTGGAGTGTGGAAGGTCCCAGAGGACTGGAAAGGGCTACAGTGGTGCCCCTTCACAAAAGTGGCAGTAGAGGGAGGCAGGAAACTATTGCCTAGTCAGTCTCACCTCGGTAGTAGGAAACTAATGTTATCCCTACTAAAGGAAAGATTAGTAGCTTTTCTGGAGAGAGTGGACAGCAGGACCTGAAGCAACATGAAGCTACAGTGGGAAGATCTGCCAGACTAGCCTAATCGACTTCTTTGACTGGGTAACAAGAACCCTAGACCAAGAAGGTGCAGGTTGACATGGTATACCTGGATTTCAGCAAGGCCTTTGATTCTGTCCCACACAGGAGGCTTATAGACAAACCAGAAAATATGGGACTTCTGGTGACATCACCGCCTAGGATGCAGCCTTGAAGAGAGAGCTCAGCAAACAGGACAAACAGCTCCTACAAACAGCTTTTAAAATCCAAAATCCTCTTAAAAACAATAGCCAGGAGCGCAGAAAATTAATGGGAGGAAGGAGGAAAAAACAAAAATAGAAAGACTGTAGATGCGGACAGATTGCTGCAACAAACTACTGTGAGTCCGACTCCGCAGCAAGCATGGCGCCCAGTCAACAGCTCAAATACAACCGAGCAATGCGGACATACTCTCGAACTAACAGACTTCAGAAGAGAAGTAAGACTTTAAGACCAACTAAAACCGAAATCACTCAGATGGGGCAAAGAGTTACATCTAGAAGCCAGCAATCAAATACTGACACCCAAACAGACCGTCTCGAACATATGGTACTTCATCTTATGGAAGGTAATCAGCTCCTAGCAACAAACTGTGATGATCTGGAAAATAGATCAAGAAGATATAACCTAAGGATAACGGAGTACCTGAGGAGAAGGAGGAAGGAGAGACATGACAGCATTCCTGGACACATTTCTGAGAGAGATACTGCAGCTGGACCCGGCCTTCCAGCTCGATATTGAGCAGGCACATCGAGTCTTGCAACCGAAGCACCAGAACGCAAACCATAGACCTCGAGCAATAATTTTCAAACTTCTGAGCTATCAAATAAAACAGAAGCTGCTTACCAGGGCATGGCGAATGAAGGAGCTGAAGTATAAAGGTCAGAGAATTTACTTTGATAATGATTATTCAACTTTAGTGGCAGTGAAAAGACGAGTGTATGCACCACTACTGAGAAACTTAAAGGCACATCAACTCAGATTTTCAACGCCATACCCAGCGCATTGAGATTAAGCCACATGTGAGGGTCAATGGGGAAGGGGTGCAACCTCTTGTACAGAATTGAATGCGCAGCAGGGAAGTAAGGTTTTCGCTATGCCACATTTAAAAGTTCCCAGCCCTTTGAGAAAGCAGTAATCTTAATAAATAAGATATCCTACAGGGAGATAAGAGGGTCAAAAGATGAACAGACATAAGAGTGCCTAAGCAGGTTGCACAAATGAAATAGTTGCAAGGTCCATAAAGCCTTCCATCTTTTCCTCCACTCCAAGCGGTGCGCCTACTCGATCCCGTCACTACCTACTGGAGGTATGGCGATGGGGCTAAGATAGCCAAGGATTTACCTCAGAGTCACCAGCAACCCTAACACAGGAGAGTACCTTAAAACTCTCAACATAGAAAGTCTTTGAATATCAATATAAAGGAGAAATTAAAAGATAAGAAGCAAAATGTTACTGGTATGCATGCAGGTTGTTAAACCTACAGCTTCAATTATGTATAGTACAGAAATTATACAGCCATGTTGGCAAAAGTTTTGTATGGTGATTTGAGCGGGAGGCGTTTGATTAGTTCCCTAGTTTCATGGAGTTAGATTTTGTTGAAAGTAACCAGGGTAGGCAAAATAAGCTGGACAATATAAAGAATACAACACACGAGGACACACATCAGGAAAGACAAAGTAAGTGTACCAGAGCTAAGGAAATGGAAACAGATCAGAAATGACCCCCTCTTCTAATTACAACAATGGATAAATGGATAGCTGCCTCTAGCTCCTGCGACTGTCCCTCATAATCTGATCTCCTCCTAGCACTTCTACTCCTACCCCTTCTCTATCTCTTCACAGCCTCCCTCCCTCCTGTTTTGCTCCCTACCCCAAGCACTTTTTGAGGCCTGACAAATGCCCACAGCTGCACCACTCTTTTTGTGTCCATTCCAAGCCTCAGCTACCTCTGGCTACCCTGCCCCCTGTACTCACTTTCTCTTAATGTAATGTATTTCAGTTGCTTAAAAATGTCTATGCACTATTTCTGCATTGTTACTCAACTCTATGTAATGTTTGTATTGTACTTCAATTGACGTGGAACCTTTGTAAAAGAGCCTTGGCTCAAAGGTACTTGTAATCCTAGACTCTAAATAAATAAATAAAATAAAACACTAGTTATCTAGCTAAATATCAATGGGATACATAGCCCATCAAGCACTCACGTTTACAGCATTACCTTAAACTGCAAAACCCTGAAATAGTACTCCTATAGGAGATGCATTTATCCGCAGTGGAGCATAAAAAACTACATAATACCAGATTTAGATTAGTAGCAGACTCAGCTCATACATCAGATCGCTGTAGGGGTAGCAGTCTTAATGTCTAGGCAGCTGCCCTTTGAAGCTACTGACCAGGTGATCGATGAAGGAAGGTCTGTAATAGTGGTGGAGCCAGCTGTATACATAAAAATCACTAGCCTCGCTGTATCTGCCACCAGGGACTCGGCTCCAACAGCCCAGAAATTTTTACGCAGTTGGTTTCAAAATGCAAGGTCAGCTTATAATAGGCGGAGACCTAAATGTCACCCTACAACCTCAACTAGATGTATCGAGACCTCTCCCACATCGCACCAACCCTCTACAAAATGTATAAAACAAAATATTAAAAGTCTGGGATTGATAGATGTGTGAGAAACTGCTTCCCAAAGAGTAAGAATATACACAAATCTGCACATCTGAACACAGCCTCAAGAATGGACTACATGTTCACAGGGCTGGACCACCTGGATGCTGTAGCAGACGTGGCATGGTACCACCTTACTGTCAGACCACGCTCCAGTACATGTAAAATTTGAGCTGGGGGAATAGAGACAGAACACCCAATGGAGGTTTAATGTCCTTCATCTGAGAGACCCTCAGTTTAAAACACTTATGGGAGAAATAATTCCCAGGGTAATACTACAAAACACACACCCAGACACTTCGGCCCCAATCCTATGGGACACAGTGAAAACCGTAGTACAGGACGAGATAATTAAATACAGCGCCAAGAAAAGAGCAAGACCAGAACTGGAGTGAATTACAAATAGAATTAAAGAACTTACAAACACAAGAATCCTGAAACGACCTGGAGGTTCGAAACCGAATCAAATTAACTAAACAAAAGTTACAAAAGCTGCTGGACCATAAAATAGAACAGCAGCTTTTGTACATGAAATGGGAACAACATGCAGGAGGCCTGAAAGGATCCAGAAAGTTAGCCAGAAAGATACGGGAAAAGAAAGTTAGCACATTTAAAACCAACATGGTACACCCGGATACAGGAAAATTACACACTATCCAAAAGAAATCAGGCGGATATTAGCACAAACTACAAAACCTGTACTCAGAAAATAACTCACCACAGCTAGAGCAGATAAACCAGTATCTAGACTGAACTGAGTTACCCAAACTACAGGAGGGCAGGCGAACGCTCTTGCTCCAATCACAACAGAAGGGATGAAGCAGGTGTTAAGAAGGCAAAAACTCAAAAGGCTCTAGGCCCAGATGGCTACCCGGCAGAATTCTATAGACAGTTTAAAAACTGTTGTTCCCACCCTGCTCCTGGCCTATCGGGCAGTGCAGGAAGAAGACCCACACCTTGGAGATATGCAACTATAGCAGCCATCCCCAAACCTCAAAAGGACCTAACACAACCAGGATCATACAGACCCATCTCAATGTTAAATTTTGACTGAAAAATGTTCTTGTCAACAATGGCACATAGACTGGAGGGGCTCCTTCCTGCGCTGATTAACCCAGACTGAGTGGGCTTTATAAAAACCAGGCAAGCCCAGGATGCAGTAAGAAGAACATACATACCGATGGAACACACACAAAAAATTGGGGTGCCAATGGTCTTACTGGGGTTGGATGCCGAAAAGGCTTTCGACAGGGTCACCTGGAAATTTCTCTGGGTGGCCCTGTCGAAATTTAGCATACCAGAAGCCTTAATTACGCAATTTAAACAGATAAATATATACGGATCCCGGGGCTCATGTAAGGGTAAACGGATCTTTATCAGAACTGATCCCCCTAAATAGGGGTACCCGTCAGGGCTGCCCAATGTCTCCTCTCCTCTTTACACTATATCTGGAACCGTTAGCAGTGGCCATAAGGGCACACCCAGAAATTAAAGGAATACAGCAGGGAGGGAGACAAAACAAAATCTCAGTGTTTGCCGATGATATTTTACTTTCACTGACTGACCCGGAGCGATCCATACCGAAGGTCTGGCAACAACTAAAAGCATTTGGAGGGCATAAGGAACTGACATGGTACGCTATGGTTATGTTTGTGATAAATGTTATGTCTGATATTGTCTGTAGTTGGAAAATTCAATAAAAAGTTGAAACAAAAAAAAAAAGCATTTGGAACAGTAGCAGGCTACAAGATAAATGAACAAAAAACGGAAGTTCTGACTCTCCAATATACCCCCACAAAAGAGATGAAAGAAACGTTCCCCTTCAGATGGTCCAAATTTGCGATACGATACTTGGGAATTAAATTAGCCAAAAAACTAGAAGTAACAGATATCCTTAACTATGAACCCCTGACCAAACAAATAACAGAAGATCTCTCAAGATGGTCCAAACTGCCTAAAGCTTCATGAACAGAATAGATGTTATAAAACAAAATATACACTGCAGTTCTATTCGCCTACAAACACTTCAATACCCCCAGAAAGGATGCATTACCAAACCTGGAACAGAATAACCTCCAGATTTATTTGGCAAGAAAAATCCCCAAGGATCAGAATGATGATCCTCCAACTCCCTAGAGAGGCGGGGGAGTCAGTTTACCAAACTTTGAACAGTATGCTCTAGCCACACAAGTAAGGACTGTATTTCAGTGGTTAGACCCACAAAACGAAGATCCTTGGAAAATGATAGAAAGATAACAACCAGAATAGGGACCTAATAGATGTAGTTCTGGGAGCCCATCCACAGAGACAGAGTTACAAAATTACCACATTCCCCAAATCCACAGTTAAAAGATGGTTCAAGTGATAGAGAAGTACCTCTCAAATCATGAAACCGTATTCATTAAAACACTAAAGAAAATCCACAATTACCCCCAAATAGGATGGGACTCAGCACTGTTCACAAATCGCAAAAGCACGGGGTCCGTTTTTATCTCACAGTTAGTGGGTCTACTGACCACGGGCCTTTGTCACACTACAAGAAAGACACAGACTACGCAGAGGCCATGCTGTATAGCTATATTCAAATTAAGAGATACCTTCAACCCTCAAGGAAGGGCTTGCAGAGATTGCAGGAACCCGTCCACAATCATAACATTAATAACAGATCACTTGAAGGGAAGCACACAGACCATTTAATTAGTAGGGTATATAAAGCACTAAGAGACCCACATGACTCAAAAGAACAAATAAGGAGGTGGGAAGCCGACCTAAAGGTAGAAATTACCAACACAGCATGGCTGGCTATGGCTCTTGCAGCATACAAAGTCTCCAGTTTCACTTATTGGAGGGAATTCACATGGAAATTATAAACTCGGTTCTTCCGCACCCATCCATAGTGGCAAAATTTCAGGAGGAGGGCTGGGGAGTGTTGGGAGGGCTATGGCATAAACCAGCGGTGCAGGCACACATACTGTGGGCATGCGGCCTGCTCACCCAATATTGGGAAGCAGTAGTGCAGGAAATTATAGCTATATACAAGTGTCCAGAATTACTTAGCCCACAATATATCCTCACCTTCACACCTCTCAACAGAATACAGTTAGTAAACTGCTTTACAAACAGACATCTACATTAATTCTGGCAGCACTGAAGGTAGTGACACGTCTGTCCCAACAAAAGAATCATTTGAGAAAATGAATTTAACCTGCTCTAGATTGTACATAGTTGTTTTTAGTTAAAAGAGATTATAAGAAAGTGAATTAAAGACAGAAATGAAAATATAGAGCAAATGAAAAGGATATAATGTTAAATGGAATGGAAATAGTAACACAGAAGATGATATGTATACAAGCTAGTATTGTGATGGATTGAATGTAAATGAAAGTTTATCATGTTTTATTTTGAATAAAAATGAATATTACACAAAAAAAAAGTAGAAAATACAGGCGTAGGGCAAAAAACTGTAAACTGAGTCCAGAACTGGTTAGACGGAAGGACCCAGAGAGTACTGGTAAATGGCACTCTATCAGAGGAGAGTACAGTGGCAACTGGAGTTCCTCAGAGCTCAGTACTTGGTCCAATCCTTTTCAATATATTCATCGGAGATATAGCTGTCAATCTAAATGGGAAGGTGTGCCTCTTTGCAGACGACACCAAGCTTTGCAATAGAGCAGACATGGTTAATGGAGCTCAAGGCATGGAGCAAGACGTCAGAAAATTGGAGGAATGGTCAGATCATTGGCAGTTGAATTTCAATGCCAAGAAATGTAAGGTTATGCACCTGGGAAGATGTAACTTAGGGAAGAAATACTTTCTAAATGGGGAGCAGTTGGCAGTAACAGAACATGAGTGAGATCATAGAGTTATTATCGCCAACGACTTAAATGCAGGCAAACAATTTCAGAAAGCTGTACAAAAGGCCAGCAGCATCATGGGTTGCATAGGGAGGGGGCATTACCAGTAGAAAAAGGGAGGTGATTATGCCACTGTACAGGACCCTGGTGAGGCCTCACCTGGAGTACTGTGTCCAGTTCTGGAGGCCTCACCTAAGGAAGGACACAGATAAGAGTCCATACAGAGAAGGGCAACCAAAATGGTACATAGACCACATCATGAGTCATATGATATAAGGCTTAAACATCTAAACATGTACTACCTGGAGCAAAGAAGAGATAGTGTGACATGACAGAGACCTTCAAATACCTGAAGGGTAAAAACAAGGTGCAAGCACAGGATATCCTTCAGGTAGGTAACTGCACATGGACCAGGGGTCACAACATGCGCCGAAGTGGGGTAGGTTCAGGAGCATTCGCAGAAAGTTTTCTTTACAGATCGTGGAACCCTGTAATACGCCTCCCTGCAGGGGTGGTCAACTCAAAACTGCTGGGGAATTCAAGCTGTCATGGGACAGACAGACAGTGTGGGAAATGTCATGTAGCAGCCTAAATGGGGGGGGGGGTTGTAAACATGGGCAGACTAGATGGTCCATATGGACTCTACCTGCTGACACATTCTACAGTTAGTTGATTAAAGCTGAATCCAAAAATGATACTAATGGGCTCCTCTTACCTCAAGTCATCTGTTAAGGACAGCCTGGGTTTGACAAGATTAATCTAAAGAGTAGGCCAGTAGTACGCAACCTGGGAGTCACCCTTAATGATGACCTTGCTACAGGCTTTTGTCACTTCACATCCGAACTACTGAAATGCACTTTACAGCACAGCTGCCATCACTGACACTTGGGCCACCCAATACCAGGACTGGGATCTGGTGATCCCAGGGTACAGGATATACCGTAGGGATAGAGAAAAAAGGAAAGGGGGAGGGGTGGCAATTTATGTGGAGGGGATAAGGTATACCACGGAGGAAGGTGAGGAGGGTCGAACGGAGGCATTATGGCTACAATACCAAGATTCAAGGAACAGGTCACTTAGGATGGGGGTGGTGTATCTGCCACCATCTCAGGCAGAGGAACTGGACTGGAAACTAGCAGAGCAGATAAGGAGGGTCAGTGGGAAGGGTAACATCATGATTGTGGGAGACTTCAATCTGCCAGGAGTGGATTGGGGCACCACAGCTATCTCTAGTGCAAAGGACCAGGTCCTCCTTGAGGTCTTCCAGGACAGTTTCTTGGTAAAGATGGTAAACGAACCAACCAGGTTAGGCAACACTCTGGACCTAGTGCTGTCTAATGGGAGTTTGTCAGAGAGCTGGGGTGGAGGATCTGCTGGCAGGAGTGATCACACAAAGTATGGTTCTCATTCTCAGTGGGTAAGGAGGCTAGAGGAACAGGGACCAAGGTGTTGGACTTTAGGTGGGCTGACTTTGGGAAGATGGGGAATTAGTGGCTGGCTCTAACCAAAATCCACCCACACATGGATGCTAACCAGAAATGGGAGGTTATCAGCAAGGGCTCACGAGCCCACTAGATCCTGTACCAAGTCACAAAGCAGAAAAGCTAGGGCCAGGAAACCAAGTTGGTCAAGCGGTGAGGTGTTGGATAAGGTGAGAGAAAAAGGGCAGCCTACAGGTGATTTAAGAGAACCAGGCAGGAGGAGGACAGGGAGGACTACTTGAGGAAATCAAGGGAGGTGACCAGAGCAGTCATGGCAACCAAGGCTTCCAGAGAGCTTCGGCTGGCACAGTGCATCAGGGATGGGGAGAAGGACTTCCTTCAGGTATGTAAGGGAGAGAAGAATCTGCAAAGATAAGATCAGATAGTAAGGATCAAGAAGGATTGGGGGGATAGGCAGAAAAAGGAGCAGAGCAGGAGGAAGCCCTAAATGAATACTTCTGTTCTGCATTTACTAAGGAGAAGGATGGGTCACTGCCCCAGGGGTTAGGGAGGGTAGGCACGGGGGAGAGAAGGTGACATATCAGGTAATCACAGCAGACAGGGTGCTAGAAGGGTTAAGGGCACTAAAGGTGGATAAGACATCAGCACCAGACGGATACATCTCTAGGTACTGAAGGAATTGGCGGAGGTCCTGGCAAAGCCTCTAGCAGATTTGTTCAACACTTCTCTGGAAACAGGGGACATACCACACGACTGGAGGATAGCGCACGTGTTGCCCCTGCACAAAAGCGGACCTAAGGATGAGCCAGACAACTATAGACCAGTAAGCCTCATATCCATTGTAGGAAAGTTAATGGAGACAATCTTGAAGGAGAGGTTGGTAACCTTTCTGGAAGGTAATGGACTCCAGGACGCAAAGCAACATGGGTTTGTCTCAAGCAGATCCTGCCAGACAAACCTGGTTGAATATTATGACTGGGTGACTAAAGAACTGGACAAGGGCCATGCGTTAGATGTCCTGTATCTGGATTTCAGCAAGGCATTTGATTCGGTGACATATGGGAGGCCGGTTAGTAAGGAAGGACATGAGGGAGTAGGGAAAAAGATGGTGAACTGGATCAGGAACTGGCTGCAAGGGAGGCAACAGAGGGTAGTGGTGGTGGGAGGGGGCAAGACTCTCATCTCCAAGGGCTGTTACAAGCGGGGTACCGCAGGGCTCAATATTGGGCCCGGTGTTTGGCATATTCATCACTGACATCTCACATGGCACTAGGAACAAGATTAGCCTTTTTGCAGATGACACCAATATCGGTGCAGTGGTGGATGACACAGAAGGGTGACTAGGGCTGTAGGATGATCTGGCTAAACTCAAGGATCGGTCAGCTGTATGGCAGCTGGGGTTCAATGCGAGGAAGTGCAAAGTCATGCACTTCAGAACAAGGAACCCGAGGAGGAGTTATCAGTTGGAGGGGGGAGCAGATAGCCACTACGGAGGAGGAGAAAGATCTTGGGGAAACGATAACAGGGCAAATGAACCACTTAGCACAGTGCAGAAAAGCAGCAGCTAAGGCCAGCAAGATGCTGGGGTGTACTGCTAGGGGTATTACTTCCAGGAGGGAGGTGATCTTGCCCCTGTACAGGTCATTGGTGAGACCACATCTGGAGTACTGCGTGCAGTACTGGCGCCCATATTTGAGGAAGAATATTAGAATACTGGAGGTGGTCCGGCACAGGCCAACAAGGATGATCCAGGGATTGGAAAACAAACCCTACAAGGGAGGCTGAGGAACTGAATATGTACTTTCTGGAGGAGAGAGAGGAATGGGGGATATGATTGAGACCTTTAAATACATGAAGGTATAAACAAGGCTGATATGGAGGATTTTAAGTTGAGGGAAGGGAGGGACACGAGGGGAAATGGGCTGAGATTGAAGGGAGGGAGATTCAGGAGAGAAATGAGGAGGCACTATTTCACGGAAAGGGTGGTGTCTACGTGGAACACGCTGCCCGAGGACGTGCTGTCCTGTAAGACGATGGGAGGTTTTAAGAGAGGATGGGATAAAATGAGGGGAGGGTCACCTTGAGAGGGGTGTAGAGGGAGGAGCAGCTGCAAGGTAATGGATTGCTAGATGCACAATCCAGCAGACTTGATAAGACTGTATGAGAAAAGGACGCTCTGCACTCTTACCGCAATAATTCACCAGAAAATAAAAAGTGTTGAAAAAAAAATAACAAATATATTACTGCAGCAAGGTGCCCAGGACAAGCAATACCCTACATCCCTAGTGCTCGGTCCAACACAAGGCCTTCCTGAGGGAGGTCTCCAGAATAGTGAACAACTCCTGTTTTATAGTACATATTTAAAGACCTATACACCTCAAGTGGAATATATCACCTATTTGCAGCAGTAATAAATGTGTTACTTTCAACACTCTTATCTCCTGGTAATTATTGTGGTAAAGTGCAGAACATCTTTCTTGTTGTTTATTGTGGGCTACCAACCCTGCTCTGCATCAAGAATTTCTCCTGAGTGCACCTGAGTTTTCGAAAGCTGAAGATCGTATGACCTGTATCTGCTGACAATTTAGTATGCTCGTATAATATCCTGCTGGGACTCGGAGCCGTCACCTGAAACATCTGCATAATGCAGTGGCATGTTAGGTGACTGCTACAAAGACGACACAGCACATAACCCTGTGGTCCCACCTCTGCACTAGTTTCCTGTCCGGTGGTGAATCATAATTCAGGTTTTGTTGCCAGTTTTTAATGCCCTCAGTGAGTTGGGACTCTGTACCTCAGCGACATGCTGACCACCTTCAGGGATACTAGGAATTTGGGTTCCACACTCAGAAACTCCTGCCTGACCCCATGTTAAAGCTTAAATCAGCAGAGGACAAAGCCTTCTGTCTGGCAGAGCCAAGGCTGTGAAATGCTTTCTTTTAATGTCTGCTCTGCACCCTCAGTGAATTGTTTTAAACCCATTTTAAAACATAATTTTAAACAGGTGCTTTTGGTGATGATAACCATGCTACAATATTAATGCTGCACAATGGCTATATTTAATCTGTGCTATTTAAAAGAAGTTTTTATGTCTCGTGGTTATTCTAGAATTATGCTTAAAGATCAAATGCACATATTTCATAAAAGCTTGAATTCCTAATTCACATTCTCCGTGTCATGGATTAATGTTTCCTGAAAATATCATGCTGTTTAGTTTTGTGGTTTTCTTTAAATCAGCATCTGTTAATGTACTCTGTGTAACTGAAAACAGTGAAGAAACACTGAAGATGTTTCTGTCCCTGTCAGTGAACAATGACATCATACTTGTCCAGCCTGCTGCTTCAGCAATTAAGCCCGACTGACTAAACCGGCTGTTGCAGTTCCAAGTTAAAAGCAGTCTGTACAGCTAATTGTTGATTTGCTTAAAATCATTCTGTTCTCATAAACAGTTGATCATTTGGGGTTCAGTGCTGAACTGAAGTAGATATGAATGAATGTCTGTGAAATTACCTTGTCTATATCACAGATGTCAGTTAACTGTCATCAAACTATGCATTCCATTCTGGCTATATAACACAGGGTTATTTAATGGATATAAAATAAATCTACATTTCATTAATTCATAGAAGCAGTGTGTCTTTGATGCAACCTCAGTAAATATGTTCATGTGATAATGTTGTTTTCATGACAGACTGACAAACCTGTATCTGCCACACTCTGCTATTTCAGGAAAATGTACTGTATGAACTCATAAAATTCAGTTCTTTGAGGGTTTCTGTGTCAAAATATATCATGTATGTGTATAACTAGAAATACTACATGGCATCCTAATGCCCCCGTCTCCTGCCTGACAGCTGAGGCAGCAGTTCTCTGCTTCCCCCTTTCCTCTGCCCCAAAAGCCCCTTCTCCTGCCCGCATATGAGGCTGCTGCAACCCGCTGCCCACTGTCTTCTCCACAGTCAGGGATGCTGCACCATGCTGCCTCCTGCACAAACAGTTTAGGCTGCTACACCATGCTACCCTTTGTCTCCCACCCTACAACACAAGATGAAAGTATTTTTGGTTTTTTCTATAGGGTAGTTTTGGGCAGTGTACCAAAGGATCTGACTGTAGTGGCAGGGAGCAGCATGGTGCAACAACGTTAACTGTGGGGGCAAGAGGCTCTATGGTGCAGCAGGGTACTGTGGTGTCAGGGACAGAGGACAGCATGGTGCAGAAACCTTGACTGTGGTGCAGTATATAGTGGGGAATCAAGGTACAGTACCCTCACTGTATGGCAGGGGTGCACGTGGTTCAACAGCCCTCGCATTTGAGGCAACAGAAGTGGGTAGCAGGGTGCAGCAAAGCCCCACCTTTGGTGGCCTGAGGCAACATGGTACAGCAGCCCAAACTGAAGGTAGAGGCCCTGGGACTCTAGGGCTTAGCAGAGCACAGCAGCCCTGTCTGAGGAGAGAGGAAAGGCGCAACAGTGTACATTGGCCCTGACCGTGGGTGGGGGACAGGGAAGTGGTGCAGCAGCCTCAACTGAGAGGCAGGAGACAGGGGCATCAGGATGCTATATAGTATTTCTAGTTATACACATACATGATGTATTTTCACAGAATCCCACAAAGAACTGAATTTTATGAGTTCATACAGTACCTATTCCTGAAATAGCAGAGTGTGGCAGACACGTTTGTCAATCTGACATAAAAACAAAATTGTTCTCACATGAACCTATTTATTGAGGCTACATCAAAGACACACTGCTTCTATGAATTAACGGAATGCAGATTTATTTTATATCCATTAAACAACCCTGTGTTATGTAGCCAGAACAGAATGTAGAGTTTTGATGACAGCAAACTGACATCTGTGATACAGACAAGGTAATTTCTCACATACATTCATTCATACCACTTCAGTTCAGTTCAGTACTGAACCCCAACTGATCAACTTTTTATGAGAACAGAAATATAGCTTTTAAGCATATCTCTCTAAACACAAGCCATATGGGTTAGTAACAAACTGTGAGTGAAAACAATTAGCTTCACAGACTGCTCTAACTAAGAACTACAACAGTTTTAGTCAATAAGGGATTTATTTTCTGAAGCAGCAGGCTGAATAAGTGTGATGTCATTGCTTACTGACAAGGACAGAAACATCTTCACTGTTTCTTCAGTTTTCAGTTACTGCAGAGCACATTAACAGATGCTGATTTAAAGAAAACCAAAAAACCAAATAGAATGACATTTTCAGGAAACACTAAATCATGACACAGGACATGAATTCAAGATTTTTATGAAATATGTGTGCATTTGATCTAATGCTCAGTACAGTACCTTGACCATAAGAAGGCATAAATCTAACCCGTTTATTTACTGTAGATCTTGTATGTCCACATACAGTACTTTTGTTTATTTAGGATACGTATCATCAGCATACCTTGAAACAGCTCTCCTCTTGTATATTCACGTACCTTATAACCGCTCTCTCCTTCTATTTTCCTTGACGCATTCTCCAGAGCTATGGCAGCTGCTTCATTATCCACATAGAAAATGGCCCTTCCTCGCCAATAGTGGAACTGGAATTAAGAGAACAATATATCACTCACTCAAAATATAACTTTCGAGAGGCACAGAATTCAATAATTTACGTTTTTCTTTTTGGGGAACACACTTAGGTCTTGTAATTTATTTACTGATGTTTCTACCAGACCATTACAAACTTAAAAGAAAACAAATAAACAGGCTACTCACTTGTAACAGTAGTTCTAGGAGTGGTATATGATGTTCATCCACACTTTCCAGCAGTGCCTTTCCCTTTAAGACTCGGCTGGGAACATCTTCAAGCTGGCTGCTCCCACCCACACGGGTGGTAACTCCCTCAATCCAACCCGGACGCCAGACCTTGCCCACTGGAAGCAGCTGTGTGCACCAAAGCCAGGGGAGGTCTGGTGGGTCCACATGGATGAACATCATATACCACTCCTAGAACTACTGTTAAAGGTCAGTAACCTGTTTTTCTAGGGACGTGGATATGATGTTCTAGGCCACACTTTCTGACAGACTCCTAGCAGTTCTCCGGGAGGAGGGAGACAAGGCACACACCCCTACTTTGGAACACAGATTGGGGAACTGAGGCCCCAAAACCAGCATCTCAGTGTGACTCAAGGTCGATGTGGTAATGGGAAATGAAGGTGTGTGCTGACCTCCAGGTAGCAGCCCTTCAGATTTCCCGGATAGGAATGTCCCTGGAAGCAGCCACCGAGGCAGCGGTATGACAGGTAGAATGAGCCCTTAGCCCTCCGGGAAGCTCCCTACCCACCAACCTATAGCAGAGGTCGATGCAGGATACAATCCACCTATCAACCGTCCAGTTGGCTTCCGGTCTGCCAGGTGCAGTGTCAGCATAGGTGACAAACAGTTGGCAAACCCCTCCCTGAGCTCCAGCCATGCGCTCCTTGTAATAAGCAACCGTTTGCCTCAGGTCCAGAGTATGGAGCTGTGCTCAGCCTCCAAGGTGCGATTAGTAAAGTACACCAGGAGATTAATCACCTGGTTAAGGTGAAAACTGGACACAACCTTCGTGAGGAACTTCGTCTTAGAGAGAACTGTGCCCTTGTGGAAGACAAGGTAAGGAGACTCCACCCGGAGTGCCTGTAGCTCACTGATCCTTCTGGCTGACATGATAGCCACCAAGAAGGCAGTCTTCCATGACAGGTGAGACATATCACACCTGGGCACTAGTTCAAATGGCTTGCCCACAAGCTTTGCCAAAGTCAACAGCAAATGCCAAGGTGATTGGTACACACCGAAGGGAAATGTGTTCAAGGCCTTTGAAAAGTGCCAGACCACCTTCTCCTGCGCCACTGATTGACCGGCCTGCACCCGGTAAACAGAGATGGCTGCAAGGTGCACCTTAAGGGTCGTCGACTGAAGGCCCCATTAAAAGAAGGACCACAGGTAGTCAAGGATGCTAGCCACTTGAACAGGACAAGGGGTCCAGCGCCTTGCCCTGGCTCCAAATGGAGAACCTCTTCCACTTGAAGGCATAGTATTTCCTGGGCGACCCCTTCTGAGATGCCGCCACAATGGTGAGGACATCTTTGGAGAAACCGAAGCCTGGAACTCTAGCTGCTCAGGAACTAAGCTGTCAGGTGCAGGGACTGAAGGTCCGGTGGAGCACCTGATTGATGGAAAGCAGGTCCAGGCAGACAGGAAGATGCCTCGGGAGCCTGCTGCTGAGGCAGAGGAGATCTGGGTACCAAAACTAGCATGGCCAATCCGGAGCCTAGGATAACCTGTGCCTTGTCCCTCCTGGCCTTGAGAAGCACCTTGTAGATCAAGGGAAGTAGAGGAAGGCATAGAAGAGGCCTGGGGTCCAGGGCCTCAAGATGGCCTCAGCTTTGCATTCTCCTGGAGGTGAACTGGTCCACCTGAGAGATGACTCACTGGGAGAACTGACTGTGTACTACCTCTGGGTGGAGAGACCACTCGTAAGACGCCTTGCCCACACGGCTGAGGGCATCCACCAGCTGGTTGGAGGTCCCTGCCACATGGATGGCTAGGAGATTAGCCTCCAGGCTGTGCACGAGGGTTCACAAATGGAAAGCTGCCTTGCACACTGGCAGAAGTGCGTCCCACCTTTTTTCTTGAGGTAGTACATGGTTACGGCGTTGTACGTCTGGACCTGGACCACCTGACCCCAGATGAGCAGAGCGAATACAATCAGCACCAGCCAAACTGCTCGGACCTCCAGCAGCTTGATGTGACATCGCAACTGCTCAGTGGTCCAGAGCCTGTGGACTCTGTGTTCCCACAGGTGGGCATCCCAGCCCATGAAAAAGCATCGTCGTCAGGACGTCCATCCACTCCGGGCAGACAAACGGGATCCTTCCTGCAGATACTCTGGGACTAACCACCACTGGAAGGTGTCCCACATCCGCTGGGTCACAGTGATCAGCTGGTGAAGAGACCTCTGCGCTGAGATCACTGGCTAGCCAGCGCCCACTGCAGGGGCACATTCTCCAGCAGGCCCACGGGACCACACTGGTGCAGGCCGCCATATAACCCAGCAGACACAGGGACGTCCCAGGCAGGGCGAAATTGCCCAAACCGAAATGGCTGGGCCAAGCAGGAGAGCCTCCACCCAGTCCGCTGGGAGGCGAGGCTCTGGATCTGCAAGAGCCTAGCTCCGCCCCAATGAAGTGGATCACCTGTGAAAGTACAAGTTCCAACTTGGCCTCATCGACCAGGAGGCCAACGGAGATGTAGGTCTGGAGAGCCAGGTCCCTGGACCGCTCCACCTCCTGCCTGGAGGGACCTGCTATCAGCCAGTCATCCAGGTAGGGGTAAACCTGGACCCCTCAGCACCTAAGGTAAGCTGCCACCATTGCAATGCACTTGGTGAAGACCCTGGGGGCTGAGGACAGGCCAAATGGCATGGCCTGGAGCTCGTAGAGGGATCCCTCGGCACAGAAGTGGAGGAAACTTCGGTGTGACGGATGGATGGGGACATAAAGAACGCTTCCTGAAGATCCAGGAGCAAAACCACATGTCTTGCCCTGGAGGTGGTATGAGCCGAGACAAGAGTTACCATCCTGAAGGTGCGCAACTTGAGAAACTTGGTTCAGGTCATGCAGAACTAGAGTGGGGGGCAGCCCCCCATCCACTTTGGCACCAGAAGTACCTTAAGACAAACCCTGGGTGTTCAGGAGGATCCGTGACAGGAACCCCGACCTGTTTGTGGAGGAGCTGGGCTATGTCATCTTAGAAAGCTCACAGAATGTCTGCGGATACCAAGTCCTCCCGTGGGGCACAGGCTCGGCAAGGAGGGTACTGCTCAAATTCCAGAGGCAGACCCTGACCCACCACCTCGAGGACCCACCTGTCTGTGGCGACAGCGGACCAGGCAGAAAGGAAGTGGTGGAGCTGGACCCCAACAAGAGGACCCAGGGGAGATGTGATGGGCATGAGGGAGGCACCAATCATCCCATCACTGTGTAAGCTTAGGAGGAGGAGGATGGTCCGGGCTGAGGGGCCACCGGAGCCTCTTCCCCCAGGCTTACGGACAACTGAGGCGACTGACTTCGGCTTAGTTCGCCAGGCCTGGGCCTGCTGACCAGCGTGGGGTTGGGCTGGTTTGGCCACAGGAGTAGAGGTGGACCGAAAAGGGCTTCCTTCTCTGCTGCTGCTTGGAGCCCTTGGGGTCCCTTTGGACAGATGTCAAGGAGTCAAAGGTGGCATTGGACTTCTCGATGCAGGTGAGGTGGCCCTCAACCCCTGGCCCAAACAAGTCGGTGCCCAGGAAAGGAACATCTGCCAGCTTATGCTCGAGTGTCTGCTGTGAAGATCAAGATCTTCAGCCAAGCCCTGCGATGCATGGCCACTGCAGTCACCACAGAGTGGGCACAGGAGTTCACAATGTCCATGGCTGTCTGGAGCTGTTTTGCTACAGCCTGGACCTGCTCCAGGACCTGTTTGACCGTGGTCTGAGGCCCTCCGGTAGATGAGATACCTCATCCAGGCGACAGCAGAGCATGGGAGAAGTGGGCCATATGAGGGCCGAGCTGTTCGGTAAAGACCAAGCGAGAGGCAGCGACCTTTTCTGCCACATGGTCCAACTATTTGGACTCTTTGTCAGGCAGCTTGTCAACATCCCCAGTGTTGCATGAGAGCCTAAACACAGAATCGACCACAAGCCCTTCAGCCAGGGGTGTTCCATGAGATCCCAAAAGGGAGCAAGTAGGTTCACATATTTGCGGGCCATCTGGGCAGAGGCGAGGGCAAGAAGTAGGTGCTGCCAGAGCTCCAAAGCAGGGCCAGGAATGGCCTCTGCCACCGGAAAGCCTCCATCGGAGTATCTACCCAGTCGAGGATCTCGGTCAGTGGGTAATGAGCCTTCTAGATGGGCTCCATTTCCATATCCGTGGACTCAGAGATCAGGCGGAGAATGCCCCAAAAAAGAGGTGGGGCCTTCACCCACCGAGATCCCTGACTCCACGCTGACTAGATGGGACTGCAGGGAGAACCTCTGACTCGAGGAGTCATCAAAGAGGAGTTGACTGCCAGAATCCCCACTGACCCTCCGTGGACTGTCAGGGTGATGGTGACAGACAGCGATGTGAAGCCCCTTGGCAGGCCAAGACCCTTGGTCGGAGTACCGGCCTTTGGCTAGATGGGTGGCGGCTCTACGGGGATCAGTGGAGATGCGGGGTTGGTAGAGTCGGAACCACCTTAGGAAGCTCCTGAGGTGGAGAAGGTGCCGGCTGGTCAGGCGAAACAGGTGTACCAACACAGGGCTGGGCTGTAGCACAGCTGGATCATGGCATCACGTTGCACCAAGCCTCTCGCGGCAGGACAAGGCTGAAGGTAGGAGCACTGCTCTGTATGGTGCCGACAGTGGAGGCGCAGGCGATGCAGGAACTGCTCAACCCCACAGAAGGGAAGACCCCGAGACTCAGTCCCCAAACTGCCGGGGGACCGGAGGCGGACGCTCAGAGACTCGAACGAGCACCTCTGGGTCTTTGTCGCCGACTAGAGGCAGTAAGTCAGTGGACCGATCCGTCCCTCCCATGGTCTGAGTCAGAACCAGAGTCCTGGATGAAGTGAGCGCCTCTTCAGTTGACAACTGGTCAACTGGCTCAAGAAAAACCTCAGCCAGATCATCAACCAGCATCTCGGCCAACTGACCTGACAGGGTTACCGTGGAGCCCGTGGCCTGGACCGAGGATTAGGCGAAGTCAGATCCAGAGAAGCACGAATCAGGCTCTCGATTGAGAGCTGCTCGATCCCATGAACATCATGGAGACCATTTGTGGACTCTTTCTTCAACTTAGATTTGTGCCCTGAGGGTCCCTGACCGAGGATCAGCAAGGACTGGCACATGTTCATTGAAGGACCCTGTAAAGTTGATCCTAGCTGGGTGGCACGAAGGCAGAAGCCGAAGAGGAGTGGGAAGCAGCCTGGGTCGCCACCTCCTTGAACTCCACAAGCTGTTCAGCAGACCCGCAGCCGCAGAGCTCACCCAATGGGCATCCTTAGATTTGACCGGCAGTTTCTGTTTATTCGGTCAGCCAAACCTGAGCCACGCCAGACAGTCCTCAAGAAAGTTAGGATGAAAGCAACAGAATCACAGGCCTGCTGATCGTGCTCGTGCCCCAGGCAGTAGACGCACGTGGAATGCGGATCCGTTCAGGACATCTTCTGCCCACAAGGGCACTGGTGAAACCTGGGAGTGAACTTGCCGTCCATCGCAGTCGTGATCATTAATTGAGTTGAACACAACCAAATTTAAAAGTTTTAGGAAGTAAATCCGAAGATTTAATTTGCAAGGGCTTACTCAACGCGAGGCGGTAAAGGGGAAGGACATGCTTCTTCAGACGGAAAAGAAGATCTGGCAGCAGGGGGTGGAGCTGAGGGAGTTACCACCCGGGTGGGTGGAAAGAGCCAGTTTGAAGATGTTTCTGGCCAAGTCTTAAAGGGAAAGGCACTGACAAAGTGTGGATAGAACATCATATCCACGTCGCTAAAAACTATAATTTTTCTCAGATGTGAGAGCACACAAAGCAATGTGCACCACTGTGCATAAGCAACCCTGGATCTGGGGCAGGAAAAAATCTAGACACTACATCAACTAACTCTAAACTACATAATGCTAGACTAGTGACACAGAATCACACTAGTTGCAGCAGTAAAAAAGTTATGGCCGACGCAGCTGCACTTTATGAGCGCTCACTGAGCTCACAGCAGAACAGTCCACTGTGCCCAAGATGGACGCAGGGGGGGCAGCATAACAAATGGCCATCTATGGAGCAGAGTGCTTCAACTTGCGGAGTGATTGTGATGCGACTCCAACTTTGCTGTTCGGTCAGATCCAGTGGCTAATTTTTTAGGGGATTGCAAGACGTCTGCAGATCTCTGCCCCTGCAGCCGTAAAAATGCCCTTTGGTCCATCTTCCCTGCCCTGTCTTTTCTATCTATTGTAGAAATGTGAGATCTCTAGTGGGTCAAAGGTCTCGCTAAAATCCCAACAACCATCTGATCAAGTTTGTCTGGCTCGATCTTCCCCTTCTGAACCAGTGTTGCCTGTTACCCTCAAGAATGTATGCCTCCAGGAATTCTAACAGCATTTCCATTAGGATAGAATTCAGCAATTTCCCTAATGTAGATGTCAGGCTGACTGGTCTATCCTTTCTTGTATGGTACCTACTGCAGCTTTTGTGCAGAGGCACTACACATCAGCTGTCCTCCAGTCCCTGGGTACCACCTCAATGATTAGAGAGCAGTTGTAGATTATCTTCTAGTGGTGCTAAGAAAACCTGTACCCATCTCCCTCAGAACTATTGGATGCATCTTGTCCCATTCCATAGATCTGTCAACTTTTAGTGCTCTCAGTCCCTCTGAATATGTAGATGACACCTCCCTGTGTTCTTCAAGAGATCACTAATAAAAATATAGGCCAGCAGTGGGACAATGTCCAAGCCTTAAGGAACCTCAAGATTTAAGACTGCAAGGTAATGCCTCATATGGACACTAGTTGGGTTCTGTTGCTCAGGTAATTTTGAAACTATTTGATGGCTGACTGGCTAAGACCTAGGGTTCTGAGCATGAGCAACAGGAATGCATGCTCCACCAAGCCGAAGGCCTTTGAGATGCCCACAACAGCCCCAGTCAGAAAATCATTATCCATTGCTAGATAGATAGGACTAGGCAGACATGATGGGCCAAAGGGCCTTATTCTGCTGGCAATTTATGTGCTTCTAGCTCTGCACAGTAGAATTATGTGAAAAAATTGAGAGGCATGATTGCTACATATGCGCTCAAGAGAACTCTATACGGCAACATTTTCTGCATTAAAGAGCTGATGAAAACACTGCAAGTTGCTGTCCAAACTGAACCAGAAGTGGCCCATAGAACAGACTAGAAAGGAACCATTATGTTGCACATGATGTAATGATGCAGGTGCATCTCAAACACATAGGAGTAAGTGAGTATCTGCAGGTTAGGGATAGCCAATGCATGTGGCACTCACACTCAGGCAGTTAAACAGCATGAATGTTATTCACGTGGTAAATATCTGAAGAGCCACAAAATACCCAAGCTAGTGAAAAACACTGCAGTTCACAAAAACGAGACAGGCAGCTTTGAAAAGAAAAATAACTTACTGATGGAAACCTCGGAGTAGGAGAAATAACACAAAAGGGGAGGATGCTAATTGATGGACTCCGAGAGGGTGAGCGTAGAGGAAAGGGTGCACACTCCTCAGCCTATACCACTGCAGAATTCCCACAATACACTGGCGGGATGGGAGTGAAAGCTTCAGGGATGGAGGAAGCAGCTACCACTGAAGGGATGAAGAGCATATCAGAAGATCGCCTGGGCAGCAAAGGGACTTCATTGTCCACCCAGAAACAAATGGCCTGGTAAATGACAGGATAGGGGTAGTGCAGGGTAACTTCAGGGGTTGGGGAACGGCCTTAAATAGATAGCATGTATGGTGCATTTTATATAGGTGGTACCTGTCTACAGCCACAAAGATGCAAGAGTACTCTACACCAGTGCATTTAATAACTGGCTGAAGGCATGGTCCATGGAGGAGGGCTTAGGATACATCACACGGAATATGGGCCTCTATAAGGGAGACTGCCTGCCATGGTGGAAGGTTTAATTGCTACTTGGATGAGTATCGAAACTAGCTGGGGGAGGCAGTAAATAAAAGGAAGGCAAAAACTGCCCCCCTCCCCACAACCCAGACGATGAAGCAGCAGGGAAGCAGGCCTGGGCTGGGGGTGACTCCACTAGGGCAGGAGAACAGAAAGGGAGGGATAGGGACAAGACAGAAGAAAGGAAGGGGTAAAACTCAGGTAAGAATAGGTAGACGACTAAAGCACATAAGGAATCAGGAAATTAAAAAGGTAGAAGGAAAGTCAGGTGGTGTTTCAGGGAAAACACAGTCAAGAAAGGAAGGGAATACAACAAGTTGCTCACCTATAACTGTAGTTCCAGGAGTGGGATACAGTGTAACATCCACACTTCTGGCGAAATTCCCTTCCCTTCAAGAATTGCCAGAGGGTCTTCAAGCTGGCCCCTCCCACTCACTCGGGTGGTATCCTCCTCAATACCACCCTGTAACGTCAGATCTGGCCTGCTGGAAACAAGACCAGTGTGCCACTTGCCAGGGGAGGCTGGGTGAATTGTGTGGATGTACACTATATACCACTCCTAGAAATATAATTACAGGTGAATAACTTGTTTTTCTAGGGGCGTGGATATGGTGTACTATCCACACTTCTGGCACTCTCCTAGCAGTTCTCCAGAAGGGGGCAAGGTGCAAACTCTCTATTTAGGGAGCAGCAACTGGAGAACCAAGGCCCCAAAACCAGCATCCTGGCATGACTAAAGGTCCATGTGGTAATGAGAGATGAAGGTATGTGCTGACTTTGAGGTAGCAGCCCTGCAAATCTGCTGGTTGGGGATATCCCTGATCGAGACAGAGGTATGTCTGCTGGAATGAGCCCTAAGCCCTACAGGAGGCTCCCTACCAGTCCACCTACAGCAGACGTCGATGAAGGAGATTATCCACCTGCCAATCGTCCCCTTTCCTGCCGATCTGCCAGATGCAGCTTCAGTGTAGGTGAGAAACAGCTGGTGAACCTCTCCCTGAACTCCAGCCATACGCTCCTTGTAGTAGGCAAGCATACGCCGCAGGTCCAGGATATGGAGCCTGTGCCTGGCCTACAAGACTTGTACATCTTCCATTACCTGGACAATTGGTTGCTTAAGCACCATCCTGGGATCTGTTATTTCAGACTTTACAGTGCACCATGTAGTTGTTAGGGGCACTGGGCATCACGTCAAGCTGCCCAAGTAAGTCCTGAC
The DNA here is from genome assembly GCA_016271365.2 of Neoceratodus forsteri. NCBI lineage: Eukaryota > Metazoa > Chordata > Ceratodontiformes > Ceratodontidae > Neoceratodus > Neoceratodus forsteri. The sequence continues at coordinate 262,559,364 of CM057451.1, read as the reverse complement.
CCTGGTGAATGCCTTCAGTACACTGGGGCAGTCCTGGACATGGCTCAGGGCTTTGCCTTCCTGCCTCAGGACAGGGTAGAACACCTGAGGACTCGGGGCCAACTGCTCTACAACTGTCAGTATGTTACATGCTACCACTGCCAGATATTTGGTAAAGACCTGGGTCTGATGACGAGCCAAAGGGCAAGGCTCAAAACTGGTAATGTTCCCCCTGGAAGTGGCACCTGAGGTACTGCCAGTGGAAGGCAAACACCCTAATATGCAGGTACACATCCTACATATCCAGAGAACAGATCCAATCTCCATGTTGTAGCAGGGGCAATAGGCCCTGCAGGATTACCATTCTGAACTTTTTGTACTAGATGTAGGAATTGTGGTTCCTTAGATCCAGAATGGGCCACAAATCCCCTTTTAGGTTTGGGGACAAGGAAAAAAAGTGGGCGTAGAACCCCCAGTTTCTCTGGTGTACTAGAACAGGTTTGATGGCTCTTTGTTATAACTCAAAACAGAAGTTGTGGGCAGACAAGGACTTCCTAGCCCACCCAGTCTGCCTATTTTCCCTACCTATAGTGCCTATCCTGGTCTGAATTCCCCAGCAGCACAGAAATGTGATGCGACTGAATCAGGACACTCTGCAGGTCAGTCGAAGTTCTAGAAGGCAGTGTTCTATGATTTATAACACCCAGGCATCTATAGTTATCTCCACCACTTGTCTAGGTGGAGGAAAAACAACCCCGACCACCCCCTCTGAAGGTCTGAAGGGTAGAGGTCTGGCAAGGAGTCAGATTGAGGTGGCGCCTGTGGCTGGAGCGCACCACCCCCTCTGGGAGCTTTGGCAGCAGTGGCATAAGGGGTGGGTAGGTCTGAAGCTGCCTAACACTTGGCCTGGGGTCTGGTGCCCTGCTTAGGTTTGCTGTAGGCCCAACGAAGGACATCTTCCGGGTACCTTTTGACTGGGTATGATAAAGGGAGTGTAGCGACTGCGGGGTCCTACCCGAGGCCTGCAGCAGGCAGGATGCCTTGCACATCCGCCACTAAAGAGTTTATAGCCCTGAAGGAGGCATTCAGGATGGACTGTTTAACGAAGTGGCAAAACCAGACACGCGAAGCCAAGAATGTTGCCTCAAACAAATGCCCACTGTGGCTGCTATCGCGGAAGTATCGACAGTATCATAGGCTGACCTTGAGAGATGCTTGCCAACATCTGTCCCTGCCTGAAGGGCCTCTTGAGCAGCTCTTGCCTCTGGGTATCCTCTGAGAGGACCTCTCCTACAGCTTTCACCTTTCTCCAGAGTGAGTTTTAGTACTTTACCTTGGGCCAATATAGATGAGAACCCTAAGTGCCAGAGGCATATGTCCGTTTGCCCATGAGATCCAGCTTTCTGGATTCCTTGTCCAGCAGAAGACAGCTAAGATGCTTGGGCTTCTCAGTCCTTTCTTGGGTCGCATTAATGACCACGGAGTCTGCCTGAGGTTGCTCCCCACAGAAAGGATTCTCTAGGAGGCCCTGGTATAATTCATGGGCCTTCCTCTGCAGTGCTGGGATCACGTTCAACCTGTGCCAAACAGCCATGGTGGCATCCTGATAGGCCTCTATTAAGAAAGGAATTATGATAGGTGGTGAGTTCAATAACTCCTGGTACTCCGTGAGGTTCCTCCTGAAGATGTCGTGCTCCTTTGCCTCAAAGCCTACGGCAGTCTGGAGCTGCTTCATGAGGGCAATGAAGGACAGGTCATGGGGGGCAAGCCTCGGGTGTAGCTCACCCTGCTATATGAGCAGACAGGACAGACTAAATTGCTTTTTTTCTGCTGGCTTCATCATCTGTAGTTTGAAGAGTCCTCCACCAAGGAAAAGACTGCTACAGAAGAGGGAGCAGGGCAAACAGCACCCCTCCCCACTTTCATCTTCATCCCCGGCAAATGGTCAGGGTGATGTAATCCTCACTGCCATGGTCTGAAATGGGTACTGATGGCATGTTAAAAGCGTGGACGACATGGACGCGGCACTGTGAGAGGTCACGGCTTGGTGTGAGGTACGGTAGGCCCCGGTGTCACTGGCCCTTGTTAAGGGGTCAGACGATACATGAAGTCCCAAAATTAAAACAACATGTTCTAGACATCGATGACAGGCAGGGCCAGGACAGGCTGCAACGTCAGAAACCGAGGGCTCATAGGCATCGCTGGGGCAGGCTGCGACGTCGGCGGTGGTAAACTAAGAGTCTGGTGCCGGCAGAACACACTGAGGCATCAGCGGCAAGGCTTGGGAGCATGGTGTCGCCGGAATTACCTGGATCATAGATGGGAGGGACTGGGTTCCTGTCATTCAGGAAGCGGTCTAGGGCATTCAGGAAGCGGTCTAGGGCAGTGAAGGGGGAGACAAGAGCTCCCAATGTCAAGATAGAGCCAGCAAGCCGGCCCGGTGGCACTGAGGCTTGAGGCGCTGGATGCCACACCTCGCGCCACGCCAGCAACCCAGGTTGAGAATGAGCCGGGACGTCAGGGTCGGGAGAGATTGGCGTCGAGGACAGCTCTCCTCTCCCGGGAGGGAGGCGGACACGCTCGGGTGCCTGAGGGCTCTGGAAGCCGGAGGCATAGTACACATGAGCGACAGAGGGGTTGGGAAGTGGCGACATCAGCGAGACGCTTTGACGTCGGGGCGTGGCCACTCCCCCAGATATCGGAAAAATACCGTGACACTCCCGGTAGACGGAGTGCCAGGCCCCGATCCCCAATACCCCCACCTGCCCCGGTGACCGGTGTCCTGACAAGACTCAGGAATTTGGGGTGCTTGCCCCCCCAACTCATCCCCAACTGGGTGGGTAAGCCAAGGCTACATGGAGGACTGACCGCCATGGGATACAGGTAGGAGATGGGGACTAGAACAGCCATAGGCGTCCCCCGAAGGGAGTGGAGTGCCATGGGAGGGGAGGAGTATAAACAGATAGTATATTAAAAAAAAAAGATAGAACCAGCAGAGGAGGTCACAAATATTGCCAGTGGAGACTGGTGCCCCAAGGGCAATGGGCCAGAGCTGGCTGAAGACAAGCCAGAAGAAAGGCTTTGACATGGGCCTGGAATTGAGGTCAAGGGTGATGCCGAAGGAGGTAAAACCCCAGCCAATGGGCCCATACCCGCCGGCATCTGACCGGTGGAGCACCCTGATTGTGGGCCCGCAGAGAAGGAGGTCCGAAACAGAAAGTACCAGAGGTGAGACAACGTCAGACGCCGAAAACCCCTCACCTGAAAGGGAGAGACGGGGAGGGGGAGCAGCAAATGCTGACCCTGTAGGGGAAAGTGTGCGAGTTGCAGCAGAGGTCAACACTTCAGACAGTGACGATTCAGCCATGGCCACCGCCTTACATGGCAAGTGCGAGCGAGCCAGGGAGGGCCGCTCTTGGTGTTTGTCTTTCTCCCAGTGTTTGTGCTTCCCAGCCAACTTGTCTCAGGGTTTGGAGGATTGAGAGCCCGAGGACAGGGCTGGGGAGGTAGAGGAGCTCTGGTCTGGAGCTCCTTCTCCATGGGAGGGGAGGAGGGCAGAGGATGACAGTGAAAAGGCATAGATACTGAATGAATACTTTTGCTCAGTATTCACAAAAGAAGAAGAAGAAGAGGAGTTACCTAAACTAAACAATAGAAGCACTCTGGGAAGGGGGGTCGACACCAGTTCATTCACAGACGAAAGGGTCCTGAAAGAACTCCTAAAACTCAAAGTGGACAAAGCAATGGTGCCTGATGGGATTCACCCCAGAATTCTAAAAGAACTAAGGTGAGACCTACTGACACCACTGACTACCCTTTTTAACAAATCATGGGAGGATGGGGTGGTTCCTGAGGACTGGAGGAGGGCGGATGTGATTCCCCCTCACAAAAGTGGGAGCAAGGTAGAGGCAGGAAACTACAGACCTGTTAGTTTAACCTCAGTGGTAGGGAAAATGATGGAATCACTTCTGAAAGAAAGAACTGTTGAGTACCTAGAGGCCAGTGGGGCACAGGACCCAAGGCAGCTTGGATTCACAGCAGGAAGGTCATGTCAGATGAATGTAATAGATTTCTTTGACTGGGTGCCCAAAGTAGTAGACCAGGGAGGGGCTGTGGATATGGCCTACCTATATTTTAGCAAGGCATTTGATACAGTCCCACACAAAAAATTAACAGGCAAGTCAGCCAGCCTGGGAGTGGCAACCAGGGTGGTAGCCTGGGTAACAAACTGGCTGGACAACAGGATGTAGAGGGTAATGGTAAATGGAACTCACTCCAAAGAAAGGGTGGTTACTAGTGGGGTACCACAGGGCTCAGTACAAGGACCATCCTCTTTAATGTCTTTATAGGAGACATTGTAGAGGGTCTCGAAGGAAAAGTATGCCTCTTTGCAGAAGACACAAAGATCTGCAACAGAACTGATATACAAGAGGGGGTGGAAAGGATGAGAAGGGACTTGGCAAGATTGGAGAAATGGTCAAAAGTATGGCAGCTTAAATTCAATGCAAAAAGGAGAAGTAATGCACCTGGAAACAAAACCCAGGTGACGAGTACACAATTGGGGGGTATTAACAACAACAAAAATGGAAAGGGATCTGGGGTAGTCATGTCAGATGACCTAAAGGTAGGCAAGCAATGTGAGAAGGCATTAAGGAGAGCTGGGGGAGGGGGCAACTGGGATGCATAGGAGAGGCATCACCAACCGAAAACAGGAAGTTGTTATCCCTCTGTACAGACAGTTGGTGAGACCCCATCTGGAGTACTGCGTGCAGTTTTGGAGACCCCATCTCCACAAGGACATAGACAGGATAGAGGCAGTCCAGAGGGCAACTAAAATGGTGCAGGGTCTGCATCAGAAGCCATATGAAGAGAGACTAAGAGAGCTACAATATGTATACCCTTGAGGCGAGGGGGACATGATAGAAACTTTCAGGTACCTCAAGGAATCAACAAAGTACAGAAGGTAGCATCTTTCAGAAAAGATGTGCAAGAACAAGGGACACAATTTAAAGATGGGAGTGGGTGCTGTGGAAAACACCTACCAACTAGATGTACAAAGGGAGAGCTCCTAATTCCACAACTTTGAAGCTTAAAAATCTAGATTTATACTTTCCTGATTGGAATTTGCTACCCAAAACTCAATGGCTTAACTCCAGCAGAACAGCTAGGTACCAAAATTGTACCATGGTTCGCACCAATAAAGCAGCGGGAGCCGCGGCAAAAAAAACACTGCCAACAGACCCTGCAACATCCGTAGAAGTTCAACAACAACCAGGGTAAAAGCCTCCATGGAAGGCCCTTCAGAAATCCATGCAGGCGATAAATCACAAAATACAGCATGCCTTAACACGGATGCAGACCAGGATATTTATTTATTTATTAAATTTTGGTGACCGGGTAGGCTCGCTGAGCCCCAAAGGTCCCTTTTTCAGGGGCGACCCGGGATAACAACACAATGCCAATGGAACAAGGAACAAGGAACATGGAACAAGGACATAAGGAACATTTGAGGCATTGTGAGTTACATCATGAGGTGGTTACAGTAAAGAAAAATAGTGGATACAGGCATGATTACAGAATGATAAAAGAAAAGCAGTGGATACAGGCATGGCTTACAGGCACGGTAAAAGAAAAGCAGTGGCTGCAAGCATGGGTACAGAACATGGTTATCATCATGACATGTAAGCAATTGGTAGTACTTTGCATATAGTTTATTCAGGGTTACACATGACCTCTGGTGAGCAGTCTGTATAAGGCAGGTAGTAGGAAGGTTAAGCTAGGAGACGGAGTTGGAGAGGAGGAGTACCTTAGGAGCTTTAAGTGCCATGACAGTGGCATGTGCTTGAGTCAGCAGATGGAACTTAAGCCTGGTGTGGAAGTTCAAAAGTGAGAGGAGGCCTGGACCTGGGAAGGGAGCTTGTTCCATTGGCAGGCTGCTTGGGAGGAAAAGGATCTTCCACCAGCGTTTGTCCTTACCCTAGGGACTTCTAATAGCGTTCTATCTGAGGTCCTTATTAAAACTGAAACAGCGGTGAAAACAGCAGGGGTCGCAGAGTCAATGGCGACCAAAGCCCTAGCTTCAACTCTGAAACTAATCCAAGAAAATTCGCAACTCTGATATAGATTGGAGTCATTGGAGAATACTCAAAGGGCCCCAAATGTGCGCACTGTGGGGTTAGCCAAAAACTTAGATGGAGAGGATATGCTAGGCTTTTTGAAGGATTGGCTCCCATCTACCCTAAACCTGGAAACAGAACTCCCTCCGACTACCTTTTTGAGGGCTTACCGAGTGTCTCCTAGGGCTGCCGGGATACAAAATGAAGCGCCGAGAACCATCATACTGGTCACTTCTGGTGCGACGAAGAGAGACCTAATTTTGCAGGCCACCAGAGGATCAGGAGCACTGTCTTACCGAGGACAAACTGTACATCTCTTCCCCAATCTTTCATTTGCAACAAGAGCAAGAAGCAAATGCTCTGATGATGTCGTCACGAAGCTCCGGAGTCTTGGCATTGCGCACTCACTTTCTTATGCCAGCTAGCCGTATGATTTTCTATGGAGGAAAATCTTACCAGTTTACGGATCCAGATGAGGCAGGCAAAAAGGCCAAACATTTTGGTAGAGAATTCGCCTGTGCAACTACCGAGGACTCCGATTCTGATCAGGACACCTGAAGAGAACAATGGGCTCTAGGGTAGTATTATGCTACTCAGAATTGTTTGAAACGACAGCGTTAGTTCTCGAGCAGTTAATGATCATTTTATTTTATATGAAGGATTAACATTAGTAGTTGCATCAAAATTAAATAGTTCAATGCCTTAAAGGTTTTAAGTTTCAGCAGTTTTCAGTAGTCTTAAAATGTAGCATACAAAATAGGCTCTCGAGTTCTGTAGAGGGCAATATTTAAATGTTTCAAAGTTGATGGTCTAACATAAGTTAGATTACCAGCTGGTGCAGTCATCGTGTTCCTTTTAATTATGCTACTGCAGGGTGGGGGGAAAGGCACTGCGTGAGGGCACGAGTGGCTTGCCCTGGGCCTTGCAGGCTACTGCTGACAATCTTTTTACAAAAAAGTTGAGGGGTCTCTATCTTGTTATTTCTCTCCTTTTGTTCTAAAAGTAAACAAAATATATATGTTGAATGGGGGTCACATCAACACAGGGGGTTGATTTAATATGTTTGTTTAGCATTTTGACTGGATAGACCACCCATAGTCTGTAAGGTGCAGTATATCTTCGACTTCATGATGGACTTTTTTTTTTTTTTTTAAATAATTGGTTCCCCCCATATCCTTACAGCTGACTGTATAGACTTCACTTCCAGTCTTACACCGAATGTGTCGTCTCGCACAATGATGACCTCTTGCATGAGATAATTGTATATAATTATTTTAGTACTAAACCAACAAAATATATTTAAAAAAAATATAGAGGGGGGGACAGCTCAGGGGCAACATGAGGAAATATCTTTTCACAGAGAGAGTGGTGGACGCATGTGGAACCGCCTTCCTGAGGAGGTTGTGGGGTCAAAATAGTAGGAATTCAAGAATTCATGGGAAAGCCATAAAGGAATTATAGTGGGGTAGGAGGAAGTAGGCTGTTGGTTAACTAGGATCTGCAGCTTATCCAATACGTAGGGAAGTGAGCAGACTGGGTGGCCAAGCGGTTTTATCTGCGTCACAGTCTATGTTTCTATGTGCTCCAGCAGGAATTTATTGAGGTCCTTCTAGTCATGTCTCCGTGTGGCCTGACTGAACTCAGGGCAAACCATGAGGCTTTCACGCCGTGGTTAGAGCCTAAGCAGCGGATACAGGCGATGTGGCCTTCCTTATCACAGATCTTTCTTCCACACTCAGAGCCAGAAAAGTTTCAAAGACTAGATCAGCATCATAAGCAGACAAAAGAATCACTTTAAAATAAAGTGATTTGAGAAACTAATGAGAAAATAAAAATAAGTACATTGAAGAAGTTTTGGCAGTCGACTGAAGCAGGCGAGTCTCTGAGGAGTCCAACATACACTGGTCGACGGCAGGAAAAGAACTGAGGAGAGTGTGTGGGACATCATATAAATATATATATACACACACAGACATACGAGTGCGCACGTCTGCTGCCTTGGGCAGACCCAGAAGAATGATACCTAAAAGCCTGGCCTGGTCCTAACACCTGATGGCTATAGTTCCAAAGGTGTGGCTTTCTGCAAGAGATATCCTAAAAGAAGTCTCCTGTTTCACACAATCTACCAAACTTTATCGATTTCTTTCCAGTGATCAGTACATCCACCCTTCTCAACAAGTGCAGGCAATAAAGACATTCTGCCCAGAGCTGGCTTTCCTGCTGACAGTTCTGTAAACAACCCTGTGGAAGGTCAAAGATTTCTCAACCTCAACCCCTATTTTCCAGCTTCCTATCTTTTCTAACAAACCCCTAACAGCTTTTTGCATATAATTTCAACAATGTAACTATATACATTTACACACCAAGGGATCTCAGTTTCACATAAATATTCACATATAGGTTTTAACCAGAGAAGCAAGTGGAGAAAGAATTAACTGAAACAGCAAATAAAGTAAGGGATGTAAAAAGGGGAAATTGTGGGACCATCGAGTTGGCCAGTTCCAAGGTTCCCAAGGAAAATGCGATTGCGCAACTGGACAGATAAGAGTTAGACAAGTGGTAAAACAGGAGAGGACAAACAGATCCTTGCTTTTAACTATCTCTCGCCGTATAACAAATGGGACACGGTTATACCCAATCCTGTCACATGCTTGTATTTCTCTGATTAAAGTCAGTCTCATAAGGATTTGAGAAGCCTCATCATCGATGTCCAACTCTACGTAGACTCATTAGCTCCCAATGGGGGTTACGCTTCTACTTCCATTTAGAAACTGTTAGATCTTCAGTTATTCTGTGTAAATGATTCCATGTTCATAGGTTTTGTTTTCCATTTCTGTAATGTACTGTATTCACCACAGTCTTTAATGTGTACAATCCTGAACAATACGCAAATATCATGCAATATTAATATACATATATATGTACACACTTCATGTTTTCTGTATCGGAGTTATTCAAATATATAATATGGGGTGACTGGCAAGTCCCTGACCATTTTGGAAGAGACAGGCTACTAAGCTATCTAAAGCAGAGTTCTCAGCTGTGATTTAAGGGATGGGTTTTTTACCCTTTGGAAAAAGTCACTGTACTGTGTGAGCAATGGCTGTAGTAGAACTCTGACCTAAACATACCTAGAGTGCATCGGTGCCAACTACGGAGTGAAGACCCTAAATATTATTTTTTTTTTTGCTCCTTCCTTCTTCTTGGCTTCCTCCTTGGGTCTCTATTGCCCTCCGACTCCCACACTGGCTACCAACCTCATATGGCAAGTCCCCGGGTAACCCGGCGTATCCCTTCACTGGTGGTCCCCTCCTCCGAGGAAGGCACAGTGGGGCAGCCAGCGCACACTACTTCATTGGCCGGGTACTGCTGAGGTGTCGGTCATGGGATCGCAACAGCGGAGGACAGAGACCGTCATCCGCCAGCCAGGAAGCATTTTCCTGGTTTTTCTGTGGGGACTGATGTCCTGCGTCAGGGCATACACGGCGTCTGTCACTCCCCTTGAGCATCGGACCAGGCATCACTGCTGTGCTCCCAGCCTCCGCTGGGAGTCAGCATCTTGCCATGCGCATCCCCACCCTCCCCGAGCGCTCCATCCCTCTCCCCCGCCGCCCTCCAGTCCGCTCTCGACCTGGTCAGCTGCATCGCAGACGGAAATCCAACACAATCGACGGGCCAGTCAAATTATTATAATATTTTTTTTTAATTACTGAGCAGCCATTTTGAGCAGGATGGGGGCAGACCCGGTGGTGGTGGTGGTGGGTCGTCACAGCATCACGCCATTCCGTGTCTGTGGACTGGTGATGGTAGACTGATAGATGACAGTTATCAGCATTCAGCCATTCCTAGCCAGGCTCCGCCTCCAAACACCCCATTGGTGGTTCACAGTAGTTGTGGCAAGAGTATGCTGCGTTTGCTGAGCTGCCGTGCTGGACTCAAGTCATGCGCCCAGGATTCAAGCATGCATGCACCTCCCCTCCCAACTTCACACACCACTGAATCAGTACCTGTTTGGCGCCATTTTGCCTACAGTCACGCGGAGGCTCAGTAGGGGATGTAGCGTGTGGGAGCTGGGAACCGCTCACCCGGGAGAAGGACACAGATGGTCGGAACTCAGACTAGAAGTACCTAGCACCGCCATCAACTAAGCGAGTCCGACTACCAAGAAGAACTCCAGCCTCAGCTCAGGGCAGGCTTTGGATGAAACAGACTGGAAAAAGGAGCCGTCGACTCATCATTGTCGCCACCGTACAAAGTCAGACTGACCACCAGACCACCACTACTGTGCACTGGCTGTCTCTGCAATGAAAGCGAGGGGCAAGCGAGCAGGGCATGGCCCTGATGTTGACATTTTTGGGGTGAGCAGTGAGCTAAAAGCTCCTTTATTTCAAAATGTAAATGGCTACTGTGTGTGCACTGCAGTGAGAGAGGATGAGAGGGCAAGGAAGGCGAGCGAGTGAGGCCTGGCCTGCCTGAGGCCTCGCCCTCAGCCTGGCCTGGTGACACTTTGGACTCTAGAGTAGCTATTAGCTAAGAAGGCAAGTTTTATTTCAATTCAAATTCAAATCAATCAAAAAAAAAATGCGTAAACTAAAAACCAACATAAAACTTACAGGTGTCGGTGGTATTATAACAAAGAAAACTCGTCCACACTATGCTATCATTGCTATGTGATTCAACCTGGTTACCAAAAAACAAGCAAAAAAACACCCAAAAGACTTGAATATATTAATATTATTTAATCATTATTCACAGTGAGACGACACAGTATATATTATACTAATCTTTGGGGCTGAGTAGCATAATGTTGTGTAAATACAGGTTACTCACCTGTAACAGGAGTTCTAGGAGTGGTATATGTTGTTCATCCACACTGTCTGGCAGGTACCTTGCCGCATTAAGATGGGCCGGAAAGCCTTCAAGCTGCCTACTCCCACCCACCCGGGTGATGAAGCTCTCGGTTCCATCCCATGACACCAGATCTAGCCCGCTGGAAGCCAGGTTGTGCGCCAAAGCCGCAGAGGTCGGGTGGGTACATGTGAATGAAAAACATATACCACTCCTAGAACTCCTGTTACAGGTGAGTAACCTGTATTTTCTAGGGGCGTGGATATGTTGTTCTATCCACACTTGTTGACAGACTCCTAGCAGTTCTCCGGGAGGAGGGAGGGAGGCAAGGCACACACCCCCTACTTAGGGAACAGGGACTGGAGAACTGAGGTTCCAAAACCAGCATCCCGGCGTGACTCAAGGTCGATGTGGTAATGGGAAATGAAGGTGTGTGCCAACTTCCAGGTAGCAGCCCTGCAGATTTCCTGGATAGGGACGTCCCTAGAAGCAGCCACCAATGCAGCAGTATGACGGGTGGAATGAGCCCTAAGTCCTACAGAAGGCTCCCTACCCGCAAACCTATAGCAGAGATCAATGCAGGAAGTGATCTACCTGCCAATCATCTGCTTTGCTGCAGGTCTGCCAGGAGCAGCTTCAGCGTAGGTGACAAACAGCTAGCGAACCTCTCCTCGAACTTCCTCCGTACGCTCTTTATAGTAAGTGAGCGCTCCTCTCAGGTCCAAAGTATGGAGCCTGTACTCGGCCTCCGAGATGTGCTTGGGGTAGAACACCGGCAGAGTCAACACCTGGATCAGGTGAAACTCTGATATCACCTTCGGGAGAAATTGCGTGTAGGGGCGCAAGACAACCTTGTCCCTGTGGAAGGCCAGGTAGGGAGCTTCAATGGAAAGCACCTGGAGCTCCCCAATCTTTCTGGCTGACATGATAGCCACCAAGAAGCGGCTTCCATGACCATGACAGGTGAGAGATGTCACACCTGTGCATCAGTTCAGAATGGCTTGCCATGAGCTTTAATACCAACAGTAAATCCCACGGAGGTGGTGGTTCACGCACCAGAGCGGATATGTGATCTAGGCCCTGAAAAGTGCCAGACCAGTTTCTCCTGCGCCACCGACTGCTTCGCCGCCCGTGCCCGTAAGCAGAGAGGGCAGCCAGGTGCACCTTGAGGGTCGTTGACCACAAGCCCCTGATGGGAAAAGGACCACAGGTAGTCCAGAATGCTAGCCAGTGAACAGGAAGAGGGTCCAACCCCTTGCCCTGACACCAAATAGAGAATCTCTTCCATTTGAAGGCATAGCATTTTCTGGTCGACTCCTTGCGGGATGCCTCCACGACGCTAAGGACCTCTTCGGGAAGACCCAAGGCCTGGAACTCTAGCCACTCAGGAACCAGGCCGTCAGGTGCAGGAAATGAAGGTCCGGATGAAGTACCTTCCCCTCGTTGATGGAGAGCAGGTCCGGGCGGGCTGGAAGCCGCCTCGGGAGCCTAGAGCTGAAGCTGAGGAGATCTGGATACCAGAACTGGTGAAGCCAGTCTGCGGCTACCAGGATCACCTGCGACTTGTCCCTCCTGATCTTGAGGAGCACCTTGTGGATCAAGGGCAGAGGAGGGAAGGCGTAGAAGAGGCCCGGGGTCCATGGCCTGGAGAAGGCATCCCCCTGCAGCGAGCCCTGCTGAAGGGGGCGGGCATGGTACAGCCTCACTTTGGTGTTCTCCCTGCAGGCGAACAGGTCCACCTGAGGGGTGCCCCAGAGGGAGAACAGGTCTTGTACTATCTCTGGCAGGAGAGACCACTCGTGAGATACATCGCCTGTCCGGCTGAGGGCATCGCCCAGACTGTTCAAGGCTCCTGCCACATAAATAGCTAGGAGATCCGCCTCCAGGCTGAGCACGAGAGACCAAAACCGAAGATCTTCCTTGCACAGATGCAAGGAGCGTGTCCCACCCTGTCTGTTGAGACAGTACATCATCGTGATGTTGTCCGTCTGGACCTGGACCACTTGACCCCGAACAAACGGAGCGAAGGCAGTCAGGGCTAGCTGGACCGCTCGGAGCTCCAGCAGGTTGATGTGGCATTGGGACTCCTGAGGGGACCAGAGTCCGTGGGCTCTGTGCTCCCCCAGATGGGCACCCCAGCCCATCAGAAAGGTGTCAGTCATAAAGATGACCGTTGGCTCGGGCAGACAAACAGGATTCCCTCCCGCAGATGAGCTGGGATGAGCCACCACTGCAGGCCGTCCCACATCTCCTGGGTCACAGAGACTGGCTGTTCTAGATGACCTGAGCACTGAAACTACTGCCGGGCCAGCCCCCACTGCAGGGGGCACATATGCTAGCAGGCCCAATGGACCACACTGGTGCAAGCTGCCATAAGACCCAGAAGGCGCAGGGAGTCCCGGACAGGGTGCATTTGTCGGTGTCAGTGGCTCAGTAGGTAGCACATTTGCCTCTGAGGCCGGGAGATCAGAGGGCTGTGGGTTCAGTTCCCACATCTGACACTTGGGTTAATATCCCAGTACTGACACTGTAGTGCAGCATGAGAGGAGTGCTGCACTTCTGAGGTGCCGTCTTTCGGATGAGACGTTAAACCGAGGTCCCATCTGCCTAGATTGGTGGTAGTTCAGGTGGATGTTAAAGATCCCATGGTACTTATCGAAAAGAGTAGGGATTTTTATTAGAATAACAAAAGCAAACAAAATGAACAGATGTTTCCTCACACAAAAGAAAAGAACAAATCATAACAAAAGCAAATAAGTATTATAGTCATACATATCCAAACAGACTGCCTAATACAGAAGTAGAATACAAATCGATTGTTATGATCGAAAATCGAATCATACAAACAAAAAGAAACACAAAAATCACCAGCAAGGCATATCTAAGAAGAAACCATAACCAAATAGATACAGTACATAAATAAATAAGAGGAAAAAGCAAAGAAACACAACAACCCCCACATACCGCCGTACCCTCTTAAAGAAAAACATAACACAACCCACATTAATCTACATTGATCAAAAAGGCAATAAACGTACAGGAAATTACCAAATCCAATACTGACAGTGTATATTAACCGTAGAACATTCGTATGCACATAAAAGTAGTAATAATGCATACCAGTATATGCAAAGGAGATATTGCCCTCCCTACAAGGGAAACCCTTTATACCCCAATTTAGGACCAAGGCATACACAAGACCCTACCCTGTATCAAGGCAGGTCATCTTCCTCCACCACAATCTGAACAGTTCAGGATGCACCTTTCCTTGCTCCTGCAACCTCCAACTAAATACATGTTTAGAATGTTGTGAACAATCCGAGATTCAGAGAGCAATTGTTGCCTAAGTGTGAGATTGCATCTAGCTTGCCACAACTGAAAACCAATATGACCCATCAAGAGCGGACAGTGATCGCATCATAAACAATCCAGGAGCTTGGTAGAACCCTGTCCACTCAAATTGCGGTTGTGAGAACCTAAAGGGACTTAAAGGCCATGCAGCATGAAAATGTGACCAAAATGAAACAATAAAAGGACACTACACAAAAAAATGTTCCATCGTTTCAACTACTCCAAAACAGGTCTCTTCCCTAGGACAAAATCGTTCTGACATTTCTTTATACCTCATATTACCTTTCACCCCTAATTTTTTATGTAGGCAGAGCCATAAAAGTCCCACATATGTTTAGGCACCAGCGTACTCATCAATAACTGTAACTTAGCATGCTGTTCAGAATGAGGCCTATCATGGAACCAGGGTTCAATAAAAGAAATCATGCAATATGGCATAATAAGAATTGTTGACGTCCTGAGAAAGAACAGATTTCTTAACAACATACGCTTTCAATTTTTGAAACATTGTGCAAAATGACTAGCTAAGACACCCATCCGAACCTGACGAGCCAGAAAAGAGTCCAGGCCCCACTGCGTTAGAAGGGGATCAACACCATCTGCCACCCACGGGGACCAAATCTTATCCATCCCTTTCAGTAAGGGTACTAAATTATAAAAAATAAAAATACTATGTAAAAACACTACCGGATTCACCATCCCCAAACCACCTTCACTAAGAGGTAGATATGTAACACCCCTCTTCAAAGGATTTAATCTGCTATCCCATAAACAAAGAAAAAATACACCATAAAGAGACGTCTCCAGAGAGATGGGAGGGGAAAAACCGCAGCAATAAACAAAAAATATGGTAGCAGAAAGGTTTTAATTAAATAAATATGTTTAGCTTTAGACATACGTCCCTTATTCCAAAGCTGAACCCTGTTGCAAGCTTCCGATAATTGCTGTTCCAAATTATACCGGTGGTCATCAGACCCCAAAGTAAATTCTAGTATCTTCTATATTCAAATACTACAGGCAAATCCCAAATTAAGGACACATCAGCCGCATCATACACCAAAGGCTGTATCCCACTCTTGAGCCAGTTGATAGAGGACCCAGTCATACCAGAAAATGCATGTAATAACTCCTTGCCGCAAAGCAGAATCCTTATCTGATAACACCAAAATTAAATCATCAGCATACGCTAAAGTCACTATCTGAGGTCCCTACACCCAACCGATAAACCAACAATGTCATCCGAACCATTCAAGGCATGTAAAAGGGGATCCAAAGAGCACATAGAGCAGGGGACTTAATGGACACCCTTGCCGCACTCCCTGTACACAATTCTCCCACCCATCCATCCATTCACACTGGGAATCAGAGTAATGCCCCTATAGCATGTTTGCAGCCATCCTAAGAATTGTGAAGGAAATCCATTACCGTTTCAGACACTCCCAAAGATAAACATATTCAACCTGATCAAATGCCTTGGACTGGTCTAGGCAAACCAGATGCCCAAACAATTCCCCAGCCTTTCCCTTAGAGACCAATTCCCTAAGTAAAATCAGTGCATCCTGAGCCCTTCTAAGAGGTACACCACTAAACTGTGTTGGATGTAACAGGGAGCCCATAACCCTCCTTAACCTCAGACCTAATATCTTCATCAGGATTTTATAATCTGTGTTTAAAAGCGACAAAGGTCTCCAATTATCTAAATCCCCACGATCTCCTTTGTCTTTATACAAGAGAAGCAGCACACCCTGCAACATACTGTGAGGAAGAACCCCAGACTGCAGCCCATCATTCAAAACCTGGCATAGATCAACACCCAAAATCTCTCATAAGATCTTATAAACCTCATGAGGCAGCCCATCAGATCATGGAGTAATGCCTGATCTTAAAGACCAGACCGCAGACTTCAGTTCCTCCACTGTAATGGGTCGCACCAAATCAATCCGGTCAGCCACAGACAAGGCTGGGACTGACCTACCAGCAAACCAATCACAAATAGCATCAGCAGAGAGCGCCCTGCTCTGAAATGAGGTAGAAACATATTCATCAATCGTGTCCAAGATATCAACATTGGCAGTAACCCGCCTTCCCCCTGAAGTGTTTAAATACAGCATACCCTTGAATGTCTAATAAATTTCAAAATACTCATAAGGCAAAGTGTCTTTCTTCCTGCCACAAATCTTAAATTTGTGCTTCATTTCAATATCATGCAGAACCTGAGACTGCGCCTTAGCCAATTCCAGTTTCAATCCCGCAATTTGTTCTAAACAGTCGGATCCAAGGAACTGTCTATGAGTGGACAAAATGAAGCCTGTCCCTAAGATGCCTCAACCCAGCATGCAATAACCGCCCATTTAAACGACCCACAACCTTAAAATAAACCGAACTTCCTTTTAGTGTCCTCCATCCAAAGATTTAAACCATCATATAAAAATGAGACTGACTTTCTTGCCAAAAAGAAGGCGTAACCCACCATCACACAGGGATATCTAATAAGGCAGAGTTCAATTTCCAAATACCTGGCCCTCTCGAGCTTTAGGAACATCGCAAGGCAGTCTCAGTAATCTATGATCTGAGGAAGCAACTTCCTGCAGGATTTAGATTGAACAACAACCTCAGGTGTGAAAAAATAATTGATTCTGGAAGCCCTTGGTCCACAGAAATAAGTGTCCCAACCCCTCCAGTGAGGGCCCAAAGCATCTACTAAACCAATGTCTGTGATAAGTTTTAATAAACTAGCCCCATTGCTATACACTTTTTCCCTTTCCCAGAAGTCACTTTGAAAGGCAAGGAACAATTAAGTCCCCAAAGAATAATGCAAGAAGTGGTGCATAAAAGGGATATAATGAGTTAAAGAGGGACACCGCTCAAACTTAGATTGAGAGGCGTACACACTTAATCAATCTCAAGAATAAGGAACCCCATTTAATGTCCAAAACCAAGGCCCTGCTAGCTAGAATTTCTATCTGGTGTATCACAGTGATATGAAAATGAAAAACACATCCCAACCTCTACTGCACAAGTCATCACCCAAGAACCAAAACAATCCCCCATATCCAACCAGCAGTGGTAGCCTCTATCTCCTCAAGAGAATGCAAGTGGACATCCTGCAGAAAACGCAGTCCAGATTTTCATACAAAATGTGAATAAGTTTTCCCGACGCGTTTGCAGGAGTTTTAATACTATCTGCATTCAAGGTTGCCACCCGAAAGTGAAAGGGAACCATGAAGCATAGTGGAGCTAAATTCACTTCACCTTACTAGACGCCTGTAATCCTAACAATACCATATTTACCGTCAGGTGGCCTAGGGCCCACCAGGTCAGGCAGCAGGTGCAGTAGACTCCAACCCTGACAAGGGTGTAGAAGGCCCAGCCCCGCTTGGCACATCCACTGGACTCTCCACTAAAACTGAGAAAATATTCGGTCAACAATGGAAACGACAGGAGCAGGTGCGACTGGTTTCTTCCCCACCCTTCCTTTAGCAGATTTCCTTTCTTCCATTAACCACCACAAACCCATCATCCGAGGTTCCAATCAGGTAATAAGTGAGCAAGGCCATCAACTTCCCCATGACCTATCCTAGAGACCACTTCACCACTACTCCAGGCGTACCGTGGTAATTCCTAATAGTAAATCAGAGTCCTCCGATAAAACCTGGTTTAGCCAAGGGGGAACATCTCAACAGTATCGAGTCCCTCCCTCCCTAGTAGGGAAGACCAAGTCTAACCGCCTCACGGATATAATGATCCTGTACCCTATAATCAGCTTCAGCAGTATTTTTAGCAGCTAAGGACAGTTTTCAAACGTGTGACCCACCACATCGCAGAGATTACATTTTTAGGCCTGAAAACAATGGGCACGCTGGATGGCCAGTCTCCCACAGTAAGAGCATTTAAGCACAGTACAGTAGAGTGCTATGTGGGTTCTGAGACCCACATTTAAAGCAAACTCTAGGCTGCCCAGGGTGAAAAAGAAACCCCTTATCCCTCCCCAGAAAGAAGCAATTGGGCAGATGTAACAACTCAGAATCCGTGGAATGAAGTTTTACCTAAATTTCCAACCCCCATTCCAAAACCCTTCTGCATCCAGGATAGGGACAGGATTCCCCTGAATGTCATAAGATTTAGATAACCAGTTTACAATATCAACAATATTAACTCCTTCATTCCTAAACAATACCGTGATGACTCTATAGGCCTGCTTCGACAAAGGCAACACATTGAAGTCAGACCATAAGGGATTCGTTTTAAGTTTAGATAACGACTCCAAAATAGCTCCATCAAAGCAGGTGCGAAAGCTGATGTCAAATGTAAACTCCGAACATGTATTAATGCGAAACTTCAGGAAGGAAAAACCCATGCTTTATTTTAACAATGTCTTCCCAACAAAAACCTGTCAGGGATTATCCCTAGGACCCACATAACTAATCAAACGGCATTTTGCCGCTTGGCCAACTCAAGAGGCTGCCTAAAGTGACTAGCATAGAAGGGTTTTGCCATAGTCTCCGAGAGCAGGCTCCTGAATGACAGGGGGAGTAATCACATCCCCGCCCCAACTTCTCCTCAAGACCCCAAAGACAACCAAAAGTTAGTGCTAGACTGGGAGTAGGGGAAATAGCAGTTTCACCCCTCAAGTCAACACTCAAAGAGTTAGCCTTGTTCACAGAACTTATCTGAACATCCTCATCGGGAGCCTGTACTTCTCTCTCTGGTTTCCACATATCGCCGGAAATCGGAATCCAGCCTGCCCCACGCAGCGCTTGCTCCGGCAACCAGGACTCTTCAACCAAGTCTCCCCAATCCTTGGAAGGCGCATTCAGTTCCCCTGCAGGCCTCTCCGCGGCCGAAAGTAGCTTACTGGGCCCCGCAGACTCCAAAGCACTCAGCGAATCAGCCGATCTCTTCCGTTTCCGGTCTTCCTCCAAAACAAGATTCCGACGTTCCCTCTGCAGTAGGTTGCTTACTCGCAAGAGTTCCTCTTCTAGACAGCGCTGCTTCTCCACCAGACTAAGGCAAGTACCTTCTGAATCATCCAAAGGACCACTCGCACCGGCGGTATGCTGGCCACCCCACGGGTGCATCCCAGCCGCTGGCTCAGCGGATTCCATAGCAATAGGCTCTTCAAACTGAAACACACTCTGGGCCAACGCAGCCCCATTCAGACCTCCTTCCTCCTCCATAGCAAGGAACAGACTGACTGCCTGCTACTCGCAACAACAGGGTCCCCCTACTGGCAGAGAGTAGGGGAATTTCCCTGGTGTCCTGGCCAAATTTCCCTCATTCACTAAAAATACCACCAACAGCTTAGTCTGGTTCAAGGTCAGTTGGCATTCATCTGTATCCCCTTCCCGGTCGTGCTCTGAAAATAGGCAGGATTTGTCTAGTGCACTTACCCGGCAACAAAAACTAAACAAAATAAATAAAAATTTGCCCACCCAGAAATGATTGGGCAAGGAGGAAAGGACCTAGGGCCCTGAACCGGCCAGGAGCCAGGCTCTGGCTCTGAGAGAGTCGAGCTCCGCCCCGATTAACTGAGTCACCTGCAAGGGCACGAGTTCCGACTTGGCCTCGCTGAGGAGGAGGCTGAGTTCAGAGCAAGCCCGGAGGGTGAGATCTGTGGACCGCTCCACCTCCAACCTGGAGGGATCTGCTATCAGCCATTCGTCAAGGTAAGGGTAGACCCGGACCCCTTGGCACTGCAGGAATGTTGCCACTACTGCGATGCATTTGCTGAAGACCCTGGGAGCTGATGAGAGGCCGAAGGGCATGACCTGTAACTTGTAGAGGGTTCCCTCTGCCCGAAAGCGAGGAACTGCTGATGAGACGGACGGATTGGGACTTAAAAAAAAAAAACGTGTCCTGGAGGTCCAGGGAGCAGAACTACATGCCCTGCTCCAGGGATGGTATTATCTGAGCCAGGGTTACCATCCGAAAGGTGTGCGGTCTTAGGAACTTGTTCAGGTCGTGCAGATCGAGAATGGGGTGCCAGTCCCCGTCCATTTTGGAACCAGGAAGTACCTGGAAACAAACCCTGGACACGGAGGGAGGATCGGCAACCTTGCTGGCTGCTCTCCTGGAGGAGCTGGTCGATGCTCGTCTTCGGAAAGCCGACTGGGAGGCTGCAGGCCCGTAGCCCCGCGGGGTGTGAACCCGCTGGGGTGGGACCTGCTTGAACTCTAGAGGCAGGCTCCCTGCTGACCACTTCCAGCACCCAGCAGTCCATGGTGATAGAGGACCAGGTGGAAAGGAAGTGATTGCCGGCTCCACAGGGGGACCGAGGGGAGGTGAGACAAGGTTGGGGGCAGCACCCCGCAACCAGTCACCGGGCAGGCTTGGAGGAGAAGGGACCGGCCGAGGAGCTGCCGGGGCCCTTCCCTCCGGGATTCCTGACCGAGGAAGCGACGGACTTGACTCTAGGGCACCAAGTTTGAGCCTACTGGCCCTGCTGCTGGGCAGGTCTTGTGGCAGGAGCGGAGGGACGAAAGGGTTTACTCTGCTGATGGCGGCCTTTGTCCTTCTGTGCAGATGTGTCCAAATCTAGGGCGGCATTGGATTTTCATTGCACTGGATGTGGCCCTCCACACGAGCCCGAACAGGTTGGTGCCTCAGAAAGGGAACATCTGAGAGCTTCTGTTGGGTGTCTGCCATGAAGGTCGAGATCTGGCAACCAAGCCCTACTGGCTACTGCGGCCACTATAGAACGGGCACAAGAGTCTCCAGTGTCCAGAGCCATCTGGAGCTCCTGCTTTGCCACCGCCCTTCCCTGATCCCGGACCGGCTTGACCGTGGTCTGAGGTCGGCCGGAGATGAGGGAGTACTCATCCAGGGAGCCCAACAGGGCATGAGAGAAGTATGCCATCATAACAGCCGAGCTGGACTGGCGAGGGCCCAAAGAGGTGGCAGGGTATACCTTTCTCCCAGAGTAGTCCAATTTCTTGGACTCCTTATCGGGCTTGTCCACGTCCTCGTGTTGCCCAAGCACCTGAAGACAGAATCTGCCACCAACCCCTCAGCTGAGGGGTGCACCGAGAAGCTGAGAGAGAGCCAGTAGGAACTGCAGCATTGCAGGCTATCCTGGCCGATGGCGCTTACAGGAGGTTAGCGCCGCTAGAGTTCTAACGCTGGCCCACAATGGTCTCGGCTACGGGAAGGCCTCCGTGGGTAGTCCCCCTGTCCAGAATCTCAGTAAGGGATATCTGGCCAGTTTCTGCTCGGGTTTGAGTGGCATCCTGGTGGACTCCGAGATGAGCCGAAGGATACAGAGGAACGAGGTGGGGCTCTCGTCCACAGAAAGACCCCCCCCCAAAAGGATTCCAGGTTGACTGGGTGGGAATGCAACGAGGAGTCTTCGTACTCCAAAGAGTCCGTGTACAGCTGACGACCACTTGAGCCACTCTCCACTCGCCAAGAGCAATCGGGGTGAGAGTGACTGACAACCGATGGGGCAAACCTTGAGCCGACCAAGAATCCTTGGTCGGCGCCACATTCTTCGGCTGGGGAGGCAGTAGTTCCACCACAATGGGCGAGATAGCTGGTTTTGGCCGAGCCGTTAGTGCCTCGACCAAGGAACCGCTGGCGGGAGTCAGCTTCGGCCGTTCAGGCGACAGCCACTTAATTGCCTCTGTGGAAGCCAGCCTCAGCTTGCTGCCGGCCTAAAGGAGCTGTTGCCACATTAGATCCTCATAGCGCTGACGCAACTTGCGCCGGAGCCTCCTCAGCCGAGGAGGATGAGGGAAGAAGCAGCGGTATGTACGCTTCCCTCGCCGATGTCTGAACCGAGACAGTCGACATCAGCGGATTTCAAAGCCGAGTGAGGACCGAGACCTGACCGTCGGCAGTGCCAGCGGCGGCCAAGGAAGGATGGGAAACCCAGTGCCTCCTCGTTCAGGGTCCTGGGCCGAGACTTCGCTCAATGGTCTGAGGCAAGTCCTCGGAAGGTGCCGGAAGCACCAGTGTCTGAGAGAGAGCTGTCAGCCTCCTCGGCGGCAACTTGTCAGTGGGCTCGAGAAAATCTCGGCTGTGTCAACGGGCATCTCAGTCGGCTGGTCTGACAGGGACACCGGTGGAACCAGCGCCCAGGCCACAACATGGACCAAGTCGAGAGCTGACGGTCCACAGAACGAGATCTCCCCACTCCCAAGAGCACAGACAGTGGATCTTACCTTTTTCGGATCCTTCTTCCAGGACCGAGGGTGTGAGACCCAGAAGGACCCTCCCTTAGTCGAGAGGGACTGGCACAGCTCCCGACAGGAAGCCATGTAAGAAGAACCTAGTTGGAGGGAATAAAGGCTAACGCTGAAGAGGAGCTCGCCACAGCCTGGGCTGCCTCCTCCTCAAGGGCTGTGAGCTGTTCAAGCTGTTCCAGTTGTTCCGCAGAGCCAGTCGACAGGACACCACCTAACGGGCCTCCTTCGATTTGACCAGCGGGTACAGATTCTCTGGTCGCACTGGCTGGAGTCGGGCAGTGCGGTCTTCGAGCACTGACGGCGGAAAGGACAGACATATCTTGCAAGCCTGCTGATCGTAGTCGTGCCCAAGGCAATAAATGCACAAGGTGTGGGGGTCGGTGCGCGACATCTTCTGCCCACAGGGGCACTGGCGGAACCCGGGGACGGTCTTGTCCTCCATCACAGCCACGAGGGAAGAGGGTAAAGACTGAACTCAAATGAGTTTCAAAGTAAGTTTAGGAAAAAAATCCGAAGTTCTTAGAGCCAGGGCCTGCAAAACGCGAGCGCACTAAGGAGGGAACCTGATGCTTCCAAGCGGAAAGGAAGATCTGCGTCATGAGATGGAGCCAAGAGTTTTATCACCTGGGAGGTGGGAGGAGCCGCTTGAAGACTTTCCGCCCATCTTAAAGCGCATGGTACCTGCCTGACAGTGTGGATAGAACAACATATCCACGCCCCTAGAATTACTATTTTCGGGACTGGAGACAAGTGCAAGGCTGAAGTGGGATGGTTTACCATGCACCAACCAAGGCAGCAATGAGTAGACTGAGCCTGAGATCAGACGATGCCACTCTCTTTCCCAGCCATGGAACCCCTCTCTCAGTTTCCCTCCAAAGGCTCCAAACCCTTCGGATTTTTTTTATTTTTTGAATACCTAATGCAAAAATATTTTTTTTTGTCAGATCACCTAAACAGGGTGAGGGGTAAATGGAAAGGAAGCTTGGAATTAGAGAATATGTGGATAAATTATTTTAAAAACAGGAGAAAATGGAGCACCATAATGGGAGTCTGAGTGAGATAGGAAAAATACATTGGTACTCACGTAACCCCTTGTCCCCAGGGGTTACTAGAATCCCAGTTAGAAACAATGGCAGGTAGGGAAAGGCAGCTTGTGAAATGCCAGTTACTGTAAATAGATTTCACAATGTCAAGCTCTAGTGTCAGTCTCAGCTGAGCTAGAGGGTGATGTAATCTTAGAACTCTCGCAGCAGCATAAGCCACACTTGTGCTAGCTCTAGAGATGCTAGCTTTAGCATGTTGAGTTTAGAGTGGAGAGTCTGTGAGTGAGTGTCAGTGGAGGAGGCTGCAGTTGGTGCAGCTCCTCACAGCTCTGTAAAGAGTTACCCAGCCGTATTGTTTGTTTTCTCACCCTAGTGTGAGCCAGTATAGCCAAGAGGTGAAGTGGTGGAAACCTGTCTTAGAGGTTTTCACAGTGCCCCATCCCAGGAGGGATGGGGGGAACTCCAGGATTCAGGGGCAATCCCTTGGTCCAGTCTGGGCTTTGTTTGAACCTGCCTGAGATATAACTGCTCTGTGAGTACTTGTGAATTTAGTATGGAATAGCCCTGGGGCACCTGCATTCCTTTTGGTGAATTTTCTCTGATAAAAGGACCCCGTCACCTAGACTGTTTCTCTTTAAAAGTGTTTCCTTATGTTGGGGTCTTTGAGAAGACTGTCCAACTATACAACTTTCAACTTTCTGACACCTCAGAGGTGTACCACGTAGCATGTTAAGCGTGAAAACATTTCTGGATAGCATCTACAAGATTATGTGAGGTGTTATTAACCAGATAAATGGCTGTCTATAAACTTGGAAGCAAAAGGTGGGAGACCCCCACCCCCATCTGGAGTAACCAGTTTACCTCTCCAGGTTCAGTTTGGGCACCTGTGTTTACAGCAGTGCATTTGGCCAGTGCCTGATAGAAACAGTTACCCAGGCGTGGGCTGGATTCTTTGTGAGCCTGTATGTGCTCTTTGGTGGTCATGTGTGCCACCAGTATTCATCATGAAATATGGGAAAGTGTCCTAGTACTGGCCGTGGTGTGCCTCAGAGCCCTGCAGATTTCCTGGATAGGGATGTCCCTAGAAGCAGCCACCGATGCAGTGGAATGACGGGTGGAATGAGCCCTAAATCCTACAGCAGGCTCCCTACACGCAAACCTATAGTAAAGATCTATGCAGGAGGTGACCCACCTGCTTATCGTCCGCTTAGCTGCAGGTCTGCCAGGTGCAGCTTCAGCGTAGGTGACAAACAGCAGGCGAACCTCTCCCCGAACTTCAGCCGTTCGCTCCTTATAAAAAGCGAGCACTCTTCTAGGGTTCAAAGTATGGAGCCTATATTTGGCCTGCGAGGTGTGACTGGGGTAGAACACCGGCAGAGTCAACACCTGGTTAAGGTGAAACTCCAACACCACCTTCAGAAGGAATTTCGGTTGGGGGCAGATAACCTTGTCCCTGTGGAAGACCAGATAAGGAGACTCGATGGAAACGCCTGGAGCTCTCCATCCTTCTGGCTGACGTTATAGCCGCCAAGAAGGCGGTCTCCACGACAGGTGGGAGACGTCACACCTGTGCATAGGTTCAAATGGCTTGCCCATAAGCTGAGCCAATACCAGCAGTAGATCCCACGGAGATGGAGGTTCTCGCACTGGAGGATATGTGACGAGGCCTTGAAAACGCACCAGACCACCTTCTCCTGCGCCACCAACTGCTTCAAGGCGCCTGCCCGGTAAGCAGAGATGACTGCCAGGTGCACCTTGAGGGTCGTTGACCGAAGCCCTAGCTGAGAAAGGGACCACAGACAGTCCAAAATACTAGCCAAGGGACAGGAAGAGGAGTAAAACCCCTTGTCCTGACACCAAATGGAGAACCTCTTCCATTTGAAGGCGTAGGATTTTCTGGTCGACTCCTTATGGGACACCTCAATGCCGTTGAGGACCTCGTCGGAAACACCCAAGGCCTGGAACTCTAGCCGCTCAAGAACCAGGCCATCAGGTGCTGGGACTGAAGGTCCGGATGGAGAACCCTCCTCTTGTTGACTGACATCAGGTCCGGGTGGGCTGGAAGACGCTTCTGGAGCCTGGAGCTGAGGCTGAGGAGATCTGGGTACCAGAACTGACAGGGCCAGTCTGGAGCTACCAGAATCACCTTCGCCTTGTCCCACTTCGCCTTGAAAAGCACCTTGTGGATCAAGGGAAATGGAGGGAAGGCGTAGAAGAGGCCCGGAGTCCACGGCCTCGAGAAGGCATCCCCCTGCAGTGAGCCCTGCTGAGGAGGGCAGGCGTGAAACAGCCTCAGCTTCGCATTCTCCCTGGAGGCGAACAGGTCCACCTGAGGGGTGCCCTAATAGGAGAACAGTTCTTGCACTACCTCCGGCAGGAGTGATCACTGGTGAGATGCAACGCCTATCCGGCTGAGGGCATCGGCCAGAGTGTTGGAGGCTCCTGAGAACCTCCTTGCACCGAGGCAAGAAGTGCATCCTGCCCTGACGGTTGAGGTAGTACATGGTCATGGTGTTGTCCATCTGGACCTGAACCACCTGACCCCATACAAATGGAGCTGAAGGTGGTGAGTAGTCAACCGCCAAAGCTCCAGCAGGTTGATGTGGCATCGGAGACTCGAGGGGACCAAAGGCCGCGGGCCCGGATATCCCCAGATGGGCACCCCAACCCATCAGAGAGGCGCCGGAAGTTAGCGTGACCGCCGGCTCGGGGGGACAAACGGGATACCCTCCTGCAGATGAGCTGGGACGAGCCACCACTGCAGGCCGTCCCACATCTCCTGGGTCACTGTCACCGGCTGGTCCAGAGGACCGGAGCGTTGTGACCACTGGCTGCCAAGCCCCCATTGCAGGGGCGCATATGCCAGCAGGCCCAACGGACCACGCTGGTGCAGGCCGCCATGAGGCCCAGAAGGCACAGGAAGTCCCGGGCAGGGTGCAATTGCCCAACCAGAAATGATTGGGCAAAGGAGGAAAGGACCTTGGCCCAGTCCGCCAGGAGCCAAGCTCTGACTCGAAGAGAGTCGAGCTCTGCCCCGATGAACTGAATCACCTGCGATGGCATGAGTTCCGACTTGGCCTCGTTGATGAGAAGACCAGGTTGAGAGCAGACCTGGAGGGCCAGATCCCTGGACCGCTCCACCTCCAACCTGGAGGGGGCTGCAATCAGCTAGTCGTCCAGGTAAGGGTACACCCGGACCCCTCAGCACCGCAGGAATGCTGTCACCACCTCCATGCATTTGGTGAAGACCCTGGGAGCTGGAGAGAGGCCGAAGGGCATGGCCCGGAACTCGTAGAGAGATCAGTCAGCTCGGAAGCGGAGGAATCGCTGATGAGACAGACGGATAGGGACGTGAAAGAACGCATCCTGGAGATCCAGAGAGGAGAACCACACGCCTAGTTTCAAGGATGGAATGATCTGAGCCAGAGTGACCATCCTGAAGGTGTGCAGCCTTAGGAACTTGTTCAGGTCACGCAGGTCGAGAATGGGGCACCAGCCCCCCCCATCCGCTTTGGGACCAGGAAGTATCTGGACACAAACCCTGGATCTGGAGGAGGGTCCGCCACCTCGCTGATCACCTCCTTCTGGAGAAACAGGGCAATGTCGGCTCAACAAGCCGACAAAGAGGCTGCGGAACCCGTTGCCCCTCGTGGGGCGACGGCTCGATATGGAGGGGACTGCTCGAACTCCAAAGGCAGACCCCTGCCAACCACTACTAGCACCCAGCGGTCCGTGGTGATAGCGCACCAGGCAGAAAGGAAGTGGCGGAGCCGTCCCCCCACGGGGGGAACCCAGGAAGGAGTGACGGTTGGGGAGACACCCCTCAACCTGTCACTGGGCAGGCTTGGAGGAAGGGCCAGCCCAGGGGCCTTCTGGACCCTTCCTTCCAGGTTTCCTACTAGAGGAAGTGGCAGACTTGGCCTTAGGGTGCCAAGTGTGAGCCTGCTGGCCCTGTTGCTAGTGCTTGCTGGGCTGGACGTGCCGCAGGAGCAGAAGGGCTAAAGGGCTTACGCTGCTGCTGGCGGCCTTTGTCCTTCTGTGTAGAGGTGACTGAGTCCAAGGTGGCACTGGACTTCTCTATCCTCTGGAGATGGCCTTCCACCCCTTGCCCGAACAAGTTGGTGCCCAGGATGGGAACGTCTGCCAGCTTGTGCTGGGTGTCCACCGTGAAGGTGGAGATCCACAGCCAAGTTCTACGGCGTATGGTTACTGAAGTCGCCACTGACCGAGCACAAGAGTCACCGATGTCCAAAGAAGTTTGGAGCTGCTGCATAGCCATCGCCCTTCCCTGATCCCGCACCTGCTTGACCATTGTCTGAAGGTCAGCTGGGAGATGGGGAATCACCTCTTCCAGGGAACCCATAAGGGCGTGTGAGAAATGCGCCATCAGTACAGCCGAGCTAGCCTGTCGAAGGGCTAGGGAGGAAGCAGCGTAAACCTTCCGTCCCGAATAATTTAGCTTTTTGGATTCTTTATCAAGCAGTTTGTCCATGTCCCTAGCGTTCCTGGAACACCGGAAGACACTGTTGGTCACCAGCCCCTCCGCAGAGGGGTGCTCCGCAAAACCGGAGAGTGAACCGGTCGGGACCACGTACTTGCGAGCCATCCTGGCCGAAGGTACGGGACAAGAGGCAGGCCACTGCCACAAATCCAGGGCCGGGCCCACAATGGTTTTGGCCACCGAGAAGGCCTCCGTAGGGGAATCTCCTCGATCCAGTATCTCCGTGAGGGGATAATGGGCCGTTTCTGAACGGGTTCGAGCTACATCCCGGTGGGCTCTGAGATGAGTCGAAGTATACCCAAGAACGAGGATGGGCTCTCGTCCACTGACTGACCCCCTGCAGATTCCAGGTCAATGGGCCTGGAGAACAGGGAGGAATCGTTGTCAGACTCCGAGGAGTCTGTAAACAGCTGCCGAGCGCCTGAGCCACCCTCCACCTGCTGAGGTCGATCGGGAGTGAGGGTGACCGACAACCTGTGGGGCAAGCCTTGACCCGACCAAGAATCCTTGGTCTGGGCCCCAGTCTTCGGTTGAGGAGGTGGAAATGGGCGGAGCAGCTGGTTTCGGCCAAACAACTGGCGCCGGGGTCGGCTTCTCGACAACTAAGAGGGGTTGTTTCGGTTGCTCCGGTGACAGCCACTTAATGGCCAGAAAAGGTGATGGAGTCAGCTGTTACCAGTCAACAAAGTTGTTGCCACATCATGTCCTCAGAAGGCTGGCGTAAGTTACGCCGAGCTCATCCTCTGAAGAGCATGAGTGGCGACGCCCGCTTTCCATGGTACAGAGACCACCGATGCGGTGGGGCCTACTCGACCTGGAAGAGGACCGAGACCGAGCCCGTCGGGGTCGCCGAGGGTGGGTCAAAGAGGGGGCGGGGGAAACCCGCTCATCCCTCAGTTCAGGGTCCCTGACCGGGGACTTCAGCACAGGAGGCACGGGCAGGTCCTCGGGTACCACCGGGAGAACCGGTGAAGAAGGGTTGTTTGCTTCTCCAGTCGACAAACCATCCAACGGGTTGAGAAAAATCTCGACCGTGTCGACGGATGTCTCGGCCGACTGATCTGATGGGGACACCGTGAAGCCAGCGGCCTTAGCCGCAACCTCGACCGAAGTCGAAAGCTGACTGTCCAGTAAAGGGGATCTCTCCCGCTCCCACGAATGTCGACAGTGGGACTTAAATTTTGGATCTTTTTTCTTGGACCTACTGGTATGTCCCGATGGCCCTTCTCCCTTGGTGGACAAGGACTGGCAAAGCTTCTCAAAAGAAGCAGTGTAGGAGGAGCACAAGGAGAGCGGGATAAACGCCACAGCCGAGGAGGAAGATGAAGCGGCCTGGGTCGCCTCCTCCTCGAGGGCGATCAACTGCTCCAGGTGCTCCGCGGAGCCCGCAGTCGCGGACACTGCCCAACGGGCCTCTTTTGACTTCACCGGCGGGTAACATCTCTCGGGACGCCCAAGTTGTAGTCTGGCAGCGTGGTCCTCTAAAACCGAAGCGGAGAAGGACTTGCACAGATCGCAGGCCTGCAGATCATGGGCAAGACCCAGGCAGTAAACGTGGAGTGTGGATCGGTCCATGACATTTTCTGCCTGCAAGGGCACCGACGGAAGCCGGGAGTGGATTTGTCCATGCAGCTGAGGAAGATGAAGACTGTAGTTCACCAAACTTTAAAATAATTTTAGGAAAACCCGAAGAGTTTAGATCCAGGCCTAAGCGCAGGCGCTAAAGAGGGAACCTGAGGCTGGCGGTAAGGATGATCTGGCGTCATGGGGACGGAGCCATGGGTTTACCACCCGGGTGGGTGGGAGGAGCCGGCTTGAAGACCTTCCGCAAGAATTAAAGCAGTAGCGAACTTAGCCACAAAGTGTGGATTGAACAACATATCCACATCCCTAGAACAATATCTTCTCTTCTGTGTTGCAGGGAAGGCAACAATAAACAGGTTACTCACATGTAACAGTAGTTCTAACAGTGGTATATGGTGTACATCCACACTTCTGGCAGTGTCTTTTCCATTTGAGGTTTGCTGGAAAGTCTTCAAGCTGGCTCCTCCCATCCACCAAGGTGTCAACTCCTCTGCCAACACCCCAAGATATCAGATCTTACTCCACTGGAAACAAGACCGTATCCCACTTCCCAGGGAGGTCGGTGGTTCAGTGTGGATGTACACCATATATCACTCCTAGAAAGTGCGGTTACATAAGAACTTACCATAACGGCAGATCTTCGAGGAATGTCTCTTGCAGTAGGTCACTACTTCTGGGAGGTTCCAGCAGAGGGCGCTGGCACATGGCAGTTTCTTCCAGCAGTCTCATCAGGGACTGCCCACACATGACATCATTTCTCTGTGCCCTATATAAATGTGGGTGGTCCCTGGTATCCTCAGTTCCCTGCCGGATTCAGCTTGCAAAGGCGAGGACCGAGGGAAACTGAGGTACCAAACAGTCCCAACCCTAACTCCTTGGATTCTGAGTTTCTCTCTGTTAGAGAAAGAGGGGGGACAGAGGGCAGGAGAGGACCTACTGCAGGAGACATTCCTCAAAAGATCTACTGCTACGGTTAAGTCCTTACATAACTGCACTATTTTCTACGGAATGGTCTCTTGCAGTAGGTCATTACTTCTGGGAGATATGCCAGCAATTATGTCCATATGGGAGGACAGTTATGATAGAATGCCTTGGAGAACGGTATGACCAAAGGCAGTCCTGCGCTGTGAGGCAATGTTTAGGTTGTAGTGCCTTGTAAAGGTATGGACTGTGGACCAGGTAGCTGCATTGCAGATGTCTGTAACAGAGGCACCTTTAAAGCAAGCCGCAGTGGCTGCCATAGTCCTAAAGGAGTGAGGTTGAACACGAACTGACAAGGGAATATTGAATTTTTGGTAACAAAAGGTAATGCAATGTGTCAACCAACAGGAGAGGGTGCGCTTCGCAACAGGAAGGCCCTCACACCCAGGGGCAAATGTGACAAAAGAGTTGAGATGTTTTCCTAATGGACTTGGTCCGGTTGGTGTAATAGCGGAGCATTTTGTGAACGTCCAGAGTATGTAGGATGTGTTCCCCCAGACTGGAGTAGTCGGGGTAGTACACCGGTAATTCCAAGGACTGATTGAGAGTCTGTTCTCGGACTACTTTAGGAAGAAAGGACGGGTTGGCTCAGCATGACCCGGTCCCTATAAAAGATAAGATAGGGTTCCTTGCACATAAGGGCATGCAGCTCTGAAATACGTTGAATTGATGTGATGGCTACTAAAAGAACAGGTTACTCAACTGTAACAGTAGTTCTAGGAGTGGTATATGTTGTTCATCCACAGTCATTGGCATGTCTCCTTCCCCTTTCAGTTGGACCGAAGTCTTCAAGCTGGCTCCTCCCACCCACCCGGATGGTATATACCTCGGCTCCACCCCATGACGCCAGATCTTAGCCCGCTGGAAGCCAGGTGTTGTGCATCCGTAGCCGGGGAGGTAGAGTGGGTCTGTGTGGATGAACAACATATACCACTTCTAGAACTACTGTTACAGGTGAGTAACCTGTTCTTCTAGGAGCGTGGATATGTTGTTCATCCGCACTCACTGGCAGACTCCTAGCAGTTCTCCAGGAGGAGGGAGGCAAGGCGCACACCCCCTACTTAGGGAACAGAGATTGGAGAACTGAGGCCCCAAAACCAGAATCCCGGCGTGACTCTAGGTCAATGTGGTAATGGGTGATGAAGGTGTTTGCTGACTTCCAGGTAGCAGCCCAGCAGATTTCCTGGATAGGGATGTCCCTGGAAGCAGCCACCAAAGCAGCAGTATGGCGGGTAGAATGAGCTCTTATCCCTCTGGGAGGCTCCTTGCCTGCCAACTCATAGCACAGACCTATGCATGGTGTAATCCACCTTGCAATGGTCCATTTTGCTGCAGGTCTGCCAGAAGCGGCTTCAGCGTAGGTGACAAACAGCTGGTGAACCTCCCCCCGAATTTTCGCCATCCTCTCCTTATAGTAGGAGAGAGTACGTCTCAGGTCCAAAGTATGGAGCCTGTACTCGGCCTCTGAGGTGTAATTAGGGTAGTATACCAGCAGAGTTAACACCTGGTTAAGGTGAATCTTTGACACCACCTTCAGAAAGAATTTCGGGTGGGGAGGGCAGGACAACACTGTCCCTGTGGAAGACCAAATAAGGGGAGTCCACCGAAAGCACCTGGAGCTCCCCTGTCCATCTGGCAGACGTGATAGCCACCAGGAAGGCTGTCTTCCACGACAAGTGTGACAAGGCACACTTGTGAACTGGTTCGAATGGCTTGCCCATGAGCTTTGCCAGTACCAGCAGTGGATCCCACAGAGGTGGAGGGGACTGTGATCCAGGACTTTGAAAAAGCACCCAACCACCGTCTCCTGCACCAACGTTGGCTGACCGGCCCGTGCCCAGTAAGCAGAGATGGCTGCCAGGTGCACCCTAAGGGTCGATGAGCGTAGACCTCCTTTGGAGAGAGACCAAAGGTAGTCAAGAAAGTTAGCCACAGAACAGGACAAGGGGTCCAGACCCTTACCCTGACACCAAATGGAAAATCTTTTCCATTTGAAGGTATAACATTTCCTGGTTGATTCCTTTCTAGATGCCTCCACCACGGTGTAGACATCTTCGGAAAGACCCAAAGCCTGGAACTCTAGCCGCTCAGGTACCAGGCTGTGAGGTGCAGGGATTGAAGGTCCGATGGAATACCTTCCGACTGAGAGAGATCAGGTCCAGGCATGTGTAAAGTCGTTCTGGGTGCCTACGCAGGGCTGAGGAGATCTGGATACCAGAACTGGCGGCCCAGTCTGGGGCTACCAGGATCACCTTCGCTTTGTCCCTCCCTCACCTTGAGGAGCACATTGTGATCAAGGGAAATGGAGGGAAGGTGAAGAGGAGGCCTGGGGTCCACGGCCTCGAGAAGGCATCCCCCTGCAGCGAGCCCTACTGAGGGGGGTAGGCATGAAACTAATTGCCCTTCTAAGTGCAACGATCAGTGAGGACCTTGTCAAACGTTGCATTTTAGCGTTTTTAAGCGCTTTTATTTTAGTCTGGGAATAATCAGCTGTTCAGCACTTCCAGGTACCGGACCTCTACTTATAGCTCTGAGGCAAGCAGGGCGAGCACAAATAGGGTGAGCGAACGGAGTCACGCGCAAAGACACGCACGTCTAGCGTACATTTGGTGGGCGATGGCTGGTGTCACCTGGGCTATAATCAAGTGATATATCCCTACGGAACCATTTAGGTAGAGTGTGCGTTATTCCGGTTAGCTGATCTGCGCCACTGTGTTCATGCAAACTGCTTTAACACAGTTATCAGATGTCTCTCAACATGGATCCACAATTTTCTACTCTATCTAAATTTGGTAGTCAAAATCCGGGGTCTGACTGCTCCACAATTATGACCTTGGATGGGGAGCCAGGAATTATATGCCAGTCATGCTGTATGTATCAATTAGTTAAATCTACACTGAACTTGAGGAAAAACTTTATGTGTACCAAATGCAGTGATAATAAACAACTACATGAAGATACTGCAATGTCCTCAGTAGATTACGGCAATTGGAAGAAAGTCAATCTAATATGTGTGAGCGTTTGAAGCACTATGTAGCCCCCCTCCTTCAACCAAGATCACTAGTAATGTGACATCTTTTACTCACCCTCTTGTCTATCCTTGCATCCGACCCCAAATAAAGGAGTATGCCATATCAGTCGTATTTTAAACCATCTAGCAGTAAATAATACTGCCAGTGAGAAAACAATAACAACAGTCCTATGAATAAATAGAGGTAGAGAGACGATTCAGAGGTACTGATTCAAATATAGCTTGGTCAGTGGTAACTAGTGCTAGGGTTTGTAAGAAGAGCCAGAGCTGAGCAATTTACTGTCCTATTCATAATTCCTATTCAGCACTCTCTAGTCTGCCTGATAGTGACTACCCAACTGATACTCATGTAGAGTATCCAAATTGTCATACATCAGTTAGTGTTATTGAGCCTCCCACTACTGTCCTTATAGACTTGGGTTCCCAGCTAACTCACAGTATACCTACTGGTTCATCTACAAATTCCAACTGTAGGTCCAACTCCTTCCCAGCTGTTACTGCACTTTTAACATTAGTAATGGACACTTCTGGCCTAATCCTTCCCACATAACTTGGAGCCCCAATCTCCCAGTGTTCCTATTGGTTCCAACAGACTCCTGTTGCAGGCCCAATTCCTTCCCTTTGATATTGGGAATACAGCATCTGTAATGGACACTTCTGGCTCTAATCCCCAGAGTCACTTGCGTCAAGTGTTTGTTCTAGGCGACTATCATTAAACACTTGGATAGGGCTATCTGTAATCCTGACAAATCATCAACAACATGTTCTAGTTTTAGGGTGCCAAGATTACTGATATCACTAGAATAGTTAATGATATACTTGTTAATGCAGGTGACAATCCACTTGTCATTATACATGCAGGTACTAATGACTTGAATCAAAATAGGCCTTTACAGATTAAAGAAGATTTTGTGGCTAAACAATTTACTCATAGAGAGGGTTGTACTGTATGCTTTTCTAAATCCTTCCAGTACCCAGGCAACGCACAGTATGTCTTGTCTAATTAGGGAAACAAATGAAGGTTAAGAAAGTGGTGCCTTCAACAAAGTATTTGTTGCATTCCTCACTGGGAGAACTTCAATGGCAGGGAATCTCTCTTTAGTTGGGATGGTTTGCACTTAAGTAGGAGGGGAAGTACCCTGTTGGGCAGATCTATTGTTTCTGTCATTAATAATCATTTAAACTAAACGGTCTGGGGGAGCATGGGTCAATTCCTATTTCTCTTAACTTGAAAGTGAATACCAGTACTGGGAAAACATGTAACATATTGTCTTTTAATGCAGAATCATTGAACTCTCTTAAAATGGCTGAACTTACAGCAAAATGTATCCTACTTGATCTTAGTATTATTGCCATCACAGAGACTTGGTGGGACCCTTCCTCAGCTTGGTCCAGAAACATCCCCAACTATAAACTCTATCATAAAGACACAACAGATAGTAGAGGTGGTGGTCTGTATCTTTTTGTCAGAGAAGACATTGCTTCACATGAAATCTCTTCCCATAATCAAGCAGAATCACTTTGGTTATCTATCCAACTCATGGACCATCTTAAATTCATCATAGGGGTTTGCTATCGGCCACCCTTAACGGACATTCAATATACAACCGAATTAGTAAATATAATTAAAGATTTATCTCAGAATGATGATATTCTCATTTTAGGTAACTTTAATATGCCCGGTATTAACTGGAATCTCTATACAGGCAAAAATAATCATGATACATTATTTCTAAATTCAATTACCGATCTGGGTTTGGATCAATTGGTTAGTCAACCTACTCGAGGTAATAAAATATATTGGACCTAGTAATATCTAATAAGGGCTTCAATGTCTCCGATATAAACATTATGGCCCCCACTGGTAACAGTGACCACAATTCTTTACTTTTTAATATTCCTCTACTTATTCCTAAGATTAACAAACAACATTAAATATAACAGGTGGGATATTCAGACTGCACCAGGATGTGGCGCAAGCCTGGGCGCAGCGCAACTGGGATGTGCCAGGACATTGACAGGGTGATATACAACGGTGCTGCACCATGGCTCAGCACCACTGAATATCGCTCTGTGGCCACCCGCACAGCACATGGTGCAGTGGCACTGCACCAGCGCATGTGGCCAGAGAGGAGCAGCGGGATGCACTAGCGCAAGAGCCATGGCGCTAGGTGCATCAACCTCGATATTCAGCGGTGGACATGCAAATACAGCCATAATGCATGCAAGGCACAAATGGGGCCATTTGCATGTCATTATGGCCCCATTTGCATGCAGGTGCGCCAAACCCCGGCAACCTGTGCCTGGCGCCCTGCCAGGCAGCAGCTGTCAGGGACTGATGCCCCCTGCCCCTCACCGGCAACGCCTTCCAATGCCCAATCGCGGGCTGTTTTAAATAATAGAATCCTTGGTAGTCCAGTGGACCCTATCACCCTGCCCAATCGAGGCTGTATAATGTAAGAAACATCCTGGTGGTCCAGTGGACCTGCCCCCCCCAGCCCGATCGCAGGCATCTAGTACTGTAATTATCCCCGTGGTCCAGTGGTACCCGTACCCCCTCCCAACCCGCCCACGACTGACAGCATAAGATTTTACACTTTGGTAGGAACAACTCTTCTCATAAATATTATCTAAACAGTCAAGAACTTAAATCATCTAATTGTGAAAGAGACTTTGGTATTTTGATCAACAATAAAATGTCATCTAGCGACCACTGTAGCAAAGTAGTCAGGACATCTAATATAATTACGAGACAGATCAATAAAACCTTTATAAGCAAATCTGAACATTATCTAGTACCTTTGTATAGAGCTTATATCAGACCGCATTTGGACTATGGCTCTCCCTTCTGGAGTCCCTATCTTAAAGCTGATATAAATCATCTTGAGCAAGTTCAAAGGAGACTTACTAAATCCATCCCCAGATTAAGAAATAAATGTTACGATACAGACTTAGGGAAACAAAGCTTTATTCATTTTAGTGAGAAGACAAAGGGCGAGCTGCTACTTATGTACAAGCTAGTACATAATCTCAAGCTGCTCAACATATGTGGGCTATCATTATCCAACAAGAGAACTGTGGAAGACTACATGCTAAGCAATTAAAAATTGAATGGACCAATACTAAAAATATAATTACTTCAACATAAGAGCAGCAAAATGCTGGAACTGTTTGCTGCAGACTACTGCAGAAGCAGCTAGCTTCGATTCCTTTAAATTCAGACTGGATTCCTGCTATTTGCTCAATAATTTGTTTAATATCCCTGCTGTGGGAGGACAATCTTGATGGACCTCGTGCCTTCTTTTTGTCCTGTTTTCAGCCAGTAAATCCAGTAAACAGCCTCAGTTTGGTGTTTTCCTGGAGGCAAACAGGCCCACCATCGGTTTGCCCCAGCAGGAGAACAGAATGTAAGCTACCTCTGGATGGAGAGACCACTCGTGGGATGTCTGGCCTAAGCGGCTGAGAGCATCCACCAGATGATCTGAGGCTCCCACCACATGGATGGCTAGGAGATCTGCCTCCAATCGGCTCATGAAGGTCCAGATGCGGATCACCTCCTTGCACAGCAGACGCGAGTGCGTGCCGCCCTGTTTGTTGAGGCAGTACATGGTTGTGGCATTGTCCGTCTGGACTTTAATCACTTGACCCCAGAGCTGAGGAGCGAAAGATGACAGTGTCAATATGACTGCTCTGAGCTCCAACAGGCTGATGTAGCATCGGAACTCCTCAGGGGTCCAGAGCCTGTAGGTCCTGTTGTCCCCCATGTGGGCTCCCCAGCCCATGAGAGAGGCATCGGTCGTGTGAGGGGCGACCGTCGGCTCAGAAGCGGACAAATAGGATCGCTCGTGCAAATGGTGGGCAGTCCACCACTGGGGAGCGTCCCACATCTTCTGGGTCACAGTGATCAGCAGGTCGAAATAACCGTGGCGCTGAGTCCACTGAGCGGCCAGCTCCCATTGGAGGAGGCGAATGAGCAACCAGCCCAACGGACCACTGAGGTGCACGCGGCCATGTAACCCAGAAGGTACAGAAAGTCTCAGGCAGGGCGCAACTGCCCAACCAGAAATGACTGGGCAAAGGAGGAAAGAACCTCCGCCCTGTCTGCAGTAAGCCGAGCTCTGGCTTGACAAGCGTTGAGCTCTTCCCCAATGAAGCCCATCACCTGAGAAAGTACGAGTTCCGACTTGGCCTCGTTGATCAGGAGACCGAGTTGCGGGCAGGTCTGGAGGGCCAGGTCCATGGACCTCTCCGCCTCCTGTCAGGAGGAACTTGCTAGGAGCCAATCATCGAAGTAAGGATAAATCCTGACACCCCCCCCCCCCGATGCCTGAGATGGACTGCCACCATTGCAATGCATTTAGTTAAGACCCGTGGGGCCGATGACAGGCCAAACGGCATGGCTCGGAACCTGTACAGGGTCCTTCAACCCTGAAGCAGAGGAACCGCTGATGGGACAGACAGATTGGACGTGAAAGAACACGTCCTGCAGATCCAGTGAACAGAACCGCATGTTTCACTCCAAGGATGGTATGATCTGGGACTGAGTGACCATTCAAAAGGTGTGTGACCTGAGATATTGATTCAGGTCGTGCAGAGCTATACCTGGTTAAACAACTAAATAAAAAAAAAAAAGATCTAAAATGGAGCCAGCCCCCGGGCACCAGGAAGTACATGGAGACAAAGCCTGGGTCTGCTGGAGGATCCGACCACTAGAGCTACTGCCTCCTTGAGGAGGAGCTGAGCGATGTCATCTCTGAGAGCTGACTGGGTCTGAGCAGATACTCTTCCTCCCATGGGGCGCGGGCTCGGCTTGGAGGGTACTGCTCGAATTCCAGAGGCAGTACCTGACCGACCACTTCCAGAACCCACCTGTCCATGGTGATAACAGACCAGGTGGAAAGAAAGCGCAGAGCCAGACCCCCACAGGAGGACCCAGGGCTGAGGTGACGGGAGAGGGGTTGGCAGCCCCTGCCCCATCGCTGAGCAGGCTTGGAGAAGACTCCAAGACCTGATCCTCAGCCTCCTTTACAGGTCTGCTGGGGTCCAGGCTTGGGCTGAGGGCACCAAGCTTGAGCCTTGCTGCTGATGCTGGTACTCCAGTCCACGTTGAAAGGAGGACTGCTGAGCCGCAGGGGAAGAGTGCCAAAAAGG
The DNA here is from genome assembly GCA_016271365.2 of Neoceratodus forsteri. Lineage (NCBI taxonomy): Eukaryota > Metazoa > Chordata > Ceratodontiformes > Ceratodontidae > Neoceratodus > Neoceratodus forsteri. The sequence continues at coordinate 262,520,596 of CM057451.1, read as the reverse complement.
CTTCTTCTTTTTCTTCTGCTGGTTCTTGCCCGAAGAACTCTTGGCAGAAGTGACATCCAAGGTGGCACTGGACAGCTCAATGCGATGAAGATGACCGGCCACTCCTGGGCCGAACAAGTCAGTCCCAATGAAGGGCACGTCAGCTACTTTGTGCTGGGTATCCAAAGGAAAGGAGGAGAGCCTCAGCCAAGCCCTGCAGTGAGAGGCAACTGCGGCAGCCAATGAGCGGGCACAAGAATCCCCAATGTCCAGGGCCATCTGAAGCTGATGTTTGGTGACAGCGCGGCCCTGATCTTGGACTTGCTTGACCGTGGTCTACATGTCCATGGGGAGATGTGGGAGGACTTCATCTAGCGACCCCAGAAGGGCGTGAGAGAAGTGTGCCATGATGACGGACAAACTTGCCTGACGAAGGCCCAATGAGGAAGCCGCATAGACCTTACTGGCCAAATGGTCCAAAAGCTTGGACTCTTTATCAGGCGGTCAGTCAGTGTCGGCGGAACTGCCAGTACGCCTGAACACAGAGGTGGTCACCAGGCTCTCGGCCGAAGGGTGCTCTGTGAACCCGTGAAGGACCCCATGGGCACAGCGTGTTGCAGGCCATGCCGGGCCAAGCGGTGCTGGACAAGAGGCAGGATGCTGCCATAGTTCTAGGGATGGGCCAACAATGGCCTCGGCCACAGGAAGGCATCCGTCAGGGTATCAGCTCTCTAGGGATGTCCATAAGAGGATCGCGCCTTTTTCTGGATTGGCTCCATGGGCATCCCTGTAGATTCAGAGATGAGGCGAAGGATCCTTGAAAAAGCGGGACCTTCCTCCATCTCTAAGCCATGATCGATTCATCATCTCCTGGATGTGAATGCAAGGCAGTGATCTCGGATTTAGAGGAATCCAGGTATAAGGGCCTACCGCCCAGGTCACTTTCAACCCGCCGAGGGTGGTCTGGGGTAACCGTGACCAACAAGCGCCAAGGAAGCCAGGTGTCAGGTCTGTCTCCCTTGGAAGGAGCCACTCCGCAGGCTGTTTGGGCGGTGGTTCCACCACTATTGGTGGAGAGGCCGTTTTGGGCCGAACAGGTAGTTTTCGCGGCTCCAGCGAACTGTGGAACCAATTTGATCGGTTCCGGAAGGTCCGCCTTCAGCCTAGGAGGTGAAAGTCAATTAATGGCTGGCGAGAAGTGGGAGTGGGCTTGTCTCGGTCAAAATCAGCTGTTGCCACATGAGGTCTTCGTAGCGCCAGAGTTTCCGCTGACCTCTCCTCATCCGAGGAGGACGGAACAACTGATGACGCCACCTCTTTTAGAGCGCTTATGGCCTTCCCTCAGTCTGTCGGATGAGGGGGTCCGAGACCTCGATGGAGGTCGGGCGGCCGACTCGATCGTCATGGGAAACACCAGCGGGACCAGTGATTTCCTGGGATCAGGGACCACATCTTCGACTGGAGTCCCAGCAGGCTGAGTCTCCTCATCTGGAAAGGCCAGATTAGGGGTTCGATCAAGGGGATCGTCGACCGGAGTTGGCGCTATCGGATCGATCACGATCTCAACCTCACCGACAACCAGCGACCGAAGAAGCGATCTCAACCGAAGTCGAGACCGCATGCTCTTGGGACTGAGATCTCTCCCGCTCCCAAGAATGTCTCCGCCGAGATGAAGGCGATCCCAGATCCTTCTCCGCTTACGGGATAGAGAGGAGTGCAAGCCTGCAGGTGCCTCTCCCTTGGTCGGGAGAGACTGGCACAACTCCCGGAAGGAACCCGAGAAGGAGGAGCCCAGGTTGAGTGGAACGAAGAAGCTCTGAGAGGAATCCGCAGCATAAGCCGCTTCCTCCTCTAACGCCTGCATGCGATCCAACTGCTCGGTGGATCCCGCAGCCGCGGAAACTGCTCACCGAGCCTCCCTGGATTTCACAAGAGGATTTCTCTTTTCCGGCCTCCCCAGCTTCAAGCGTGCAAGACAGTCGTCAAGGACGTTGGGATGAAAAGCGAAACACATATTGCATGAAGAGGTGTCATAGTAGAGCACCAAGGCAATAGAGCTAGCAGCGGTGTGTGGGGATCGGTGTCGCTGATCTTCTGGCCGCAAGGGCACTGGGCGGAATTGGGGGAAGACTTGTCTTCCATTATCGAAGCGATAAACTTGTGGTCGCTAATGCAAACAATACGATTCTTGGTAAAACCAAAGGTTTGAGAGCCAGGGCCTGAAATGCATGAACACGAAGGAGGCAACCTGAATCTTCCAGCGGAAGGAAGATCTGATGTCATGGGATGGAGACGGGTATATACCACCCGTGTGGGTGGGAGGAGCCAGCTTGAAGACTTCTGGTCCAACTTAAAGTGGGAGGGGACATGCCAATGAGTGTGGATGAACAACATATCCATGCTCCTAGAAATAACGTTTTTCATAAGAGGAAATGCATGTCACAAGTGGCAGAAGGCTCAAAAGGCTCTACTGCTAATTTTTCCATCATAAAATTCAAGTCCCACGGGGGCATAGATGGCAAATAGGAGGTTTGATATGTAGTACGCCTTTCAAAAACATCTTAGCTAGATGAGGTTGGTATAGGAGACGGCCGTCCATCGGTTCATGGAAAGCCAAAATGGCAGCCAAATGGACCTTGATAGAAGAATAACTAAGGCCCACTTCAGTTAAGGAGGCTAAGTAGTCCAGCATTTTTGTGGGAGAACATGAATACGGGTCCAGGGCGTGAGCCATAGACCAGATGGAAAAACGTTTCCATTTATAATTACAGGTCTCTCTGCTAGCTGGTTTTCGTGTGGCTAGCAAGATGTTAGCCACCTGAGTTGACACCTGTAGTCTGCTTATGAATGTGTCCTCAGAAGCCAGGCATGAAGACATCAGGTCCTCAGATTGGGATGGAGTAGGGAGCCTTGGCACTAGGTCAAGAGATCCGGTCTGAGTGGCAACTGAACGGGACTGTCATGAACAGTTGGGTGCAGTATTTATTTTATTTTATTTATTTATTAAAGTTTCAAATTACAATCCTTTGAGTCAAAGACTCTTTTGCAAAGGCTCCACGTCAGTACAAACAGACATATTTCTTTAAGACAGATTGAACAAACGTCATTAAGTAGAATAATACATTTAGAACTTTACATGATTACATCAAACATTTACTGTGCTTGGTTTGTCTCTCTAGGGTTGATTATAGACCCTGGGTCGTCGAGGTGGAGTGAGTTAGTTGCAGCCACATGTCTCGGAGTCAGTGAAATGTCTCTTGATTCCGTTTTTAAATTGGCCTAGACTAGGGGCCAGGGAGATAGGAGAGGGAGTTCATTGAGCCAGATGGGGCCGATAGCTAAAGACCTTTGTCCTAGTGCGGTCCTGCAGTGGGGGACTAGGATGGGTGTGCTTGCCTGGTACCTAGGGGTACTCCTGTGAGGGTCTGGTTGGATGAGGGAGTGAGGCCAGTGGGTGCTAGCTTCATGAGTATCTTTGCTTGGAGACAAGTGTGGTATTTTAGCCTCCCTTTGAAGGTCAGCCAGTCCGCTCGTTTGTAGAGGTCGCAGGTGTGGGTAAGTCTTTCACTTTCTGTGACCAGTCGGCAGGCTTTATTGAGGGCAAGATTGATGCGATTAAGGGCAGTGAGGTCAGCCATCCCGTATATTATTATCCCGTAGTCAACCAGTGATAGGACTGAGCTAGTTACTGCCAGCCATAGGGCCTGTGGTGGGAGGCAGTGTTTGTGCCTATAGAGAATTCCTAGTCTGGTGTTTACTGAGGAGGAGAGGTGATTGATGTGAATGTGGTAGGTAAGGGATGTGTCTAGTGTGATGTCTGGGTATCTGAAGTGCGGGACCTGTTCAATTTGGATGCCCTGATAGTTAAAGAGATATTTAGGTGGGTGCTACTGTAGGGATTTTGGCAGTGCGCAAAGATCATGGATTTGGTTTTAGCGTAATTTAGTATTAGTTGATGCTCAGTGAACCAGTCCTCTAGTTCATGAAAGTAGCTTTGTAGAGTGTGTTGGAGGGAGTTGGGAGTGCTATCTTTCCAGTACACTACTGCGCCGTCTGCATAGAGCAGAAGCTTACCACTGCAGGCTTTTGGGATGGAGTTCAAGAAGAGGGTGAAAAGAAGTGGGCCTAGAATTGAACCTTGAGGTACACCCGGAAGAACTGGTTTCTTGTCGGACAGGGTGGTGTTGATTTTGACTTCTTGTGTCCGGTCAGTGAGATAGTGCTTGAACCAGAGTATTGTGTCCAGGGCGAGACTGAGGGAGGGGAGTAAGTGGATAAGTAGAGCATGACTGACGGTGTTGAATGCTTTGGTTAGGTCAACAAAGATTGCCCCTGCTATAGACCCTTGTTCAAGAGCCTCGCGTATATAAGATGTAAATTCGAGAAGGGCAGTGGTTGTGCTGCGACCTGCTCTGAACTCGTGTTGTTTTTAGCACAGCAGTGAGCGACTGGCCAGGTACTCTGTGAGTTGGTCTGACACTATTCTTCCGAGAGCTTTTGGGGAGAGTATCGTGATGGGTCTATAGTTGCCAGGATCGGTTGGATCACCCTTTTTAAGGATTGGCGTGATAATTCCCTTCTTCCAGAGTGTAGAGAATTGGCCTAGGCACAGAGAGCAGTTGAATATTTTGGTGAGGTGTGGGAGGGTCATGTCTAGAGTTAGACGGAGGATTTTGAGGTCTATGAAGTCGCTGCTGTAACTCTTGTTTCGTAAGGCTTTAGCCAGGTAGTGTTTGGCCTTACTACAGGAGATGGTTCTGAGCCGGAAGAGAGGGAGGGTGGACCTAGGGGAGGTGGTAGAGGGGACCCTGTGAATAGGGTAAAAGAAGTTTGGTGGGAGTATGTGACTGAGGTCCGCAAAGGAATTATTCAGGACATTGGCTATGGTGTTGGGGTCCTGGGAGAGGGAACCATTGACGAGTATCTGTGACAGTGTTAGGTTGACGGTTTTCCCACAGAACTCCTTGACATTGCTCCAGAACTTGTTCCCAGAGCCCCAGGACGAGGTGAGTGCTTGTTTTAGTGGTTTGTCTTAGCTAGCCGAATAGCCCTGGTGCACTTGTTTCTCGCCTCTCTATAGAGTTGTCTGTCATGGGGAAGCTGGGAGTTCAGTGCCCTATTCCAGAGATTACCTCTATGATGCATCTGATCTAGCAGGGTCTACGAGATCCATGGGGTGTCTCTTTTTTTATAACCCTCTTTGAGAATGGAGCATACTTGTCACAGGCAGTATTAAAGATATTGATAAAGGAGTTAAGGGCAGCATCAACGGACTGGGCGCCATGGACAGGTGTCCAGTCACTGGTGGAGAGAAAGTGTTTAATTTTGGTTATGGCACCTTTTCTCATGTGCCTTTGGTGGGATAGTTTGGGTTGGCTGTGTATGTTCTTGTTTGACCAGTAGCAGGAGAAGGGGAGAGTGGTCACTAAGGACGTCCAGGAGGACTTTAATATTAGAGAGGTGCTTAGGGAAGTTTGTAAGGATGAAGTCTAGGAGAGTGTGAGTCCCTGTCCTGGGGTCTTGCCTTGTAGGGGACTGGATTACCTGGGTCAGGTCATGTGCTTGGGCTGTATCTTTGACGGGGGCTGATGCCTTTGATAACCAGTTCACATTAAAGTCACCCATGTTAATCAGCTCACTCCTGGGGGGGGGGGAAGCTGGGCTATGCTGGCGAGTACAGAATCATAGGCTAATTTTTGGTTGCTGGGTATGTAGACTGCCATTATGTATAATGGTTTCCCAGGGAGCCAAGCATAGCTTTGACTGTATTGGCTTGTGCCCCGTGTTCCGGTGAGGACAAAGGGACCAGTAGTGGCTGTAAATTAGCACTGGTGTATACAGCACAGCCTCCTCCCCTCTTACCCGCTGTATCTGCTCTGAAGATTAGATAGTCATTTAGGGCAACCGCGGAATCCAGTATATTCCTAGCGAGCCAGGTTTCAGATAGAGCCAGGATGTCAGGGGAATGTTGTGCTATCTATCCTTGTAGCAGTGTAAATTTTCTTGGTAGGCTGCAGATGTTTAGTGATGCTAGTAGTAGGCCACCATTCCCGACCCTTGGACCTGCTAGCCAGCATAGGTCCCGGGTTGGGGTGTATGTTACCAGACATAAGGAGGAGAGCATGCCTGAGAGCTGCTGTCTGGAGCCATTTGGAGATGTTTTTATTGAAGCGGATGGGTGTTATGCTTGTGTGGTCTGACTGGTATAGGGATGGATTGGATCATTTGGGCTAATGCGCTTGGTGAAGGAGAGGGTTGGGGCTATTGGTGGGTGAGTGTTTGACGGGGTGTTGGTCTTGCCTGTAGGGGCCCGCTTAAGGTGCAGCTAAGGCTCATGTGAAATTGGAGCCAAATGGTGCTGTGGGGGGATGAGTTTGGCGGGGTTGCAGGTGTGAGTTTATGGGCTGGTGAGTGTTGAGGCAATTATTTGAGTCCCAGGAGTTGTGTTTTATGAAAGGGAGAGAGGGTTGGGAGTAGGAAACGATTGTTAGGATTAAGATGGAATGGATAAGTGAGCTTTGGCTGCTTGTCATGCTGCCTGCCTTGGGACTGAAACAATAAGTACATGAGAGAGCCCTCTAGCGTTCAATAAGTATAGCCTGCTAATGGTAAAGTTAGCTGATAGGTTTCTGCGCTCATGTGGTCGTCCCTATAAAGCTAGAATACAACCAAGGGTGGCGGTGGGGGCAGTGGGGAGCCGGCGCGCAGTGCAGGCGGGGATCAATGCCACCTGCTTAACAGAGCACGAGCTGCACTGACTCCCTTCGTGACTTACACGGCTTCTGGGGTGGGAGGACTGAGCGTACGGTCCCTAGCGACCTTGTTGCTTGGTGTGTGTGGGGGAGGGCTGCACAATCTGCCCCTTGTGACCTCCGCAGTGGTCCCAGTCTGTGGATAAGGAGTGGGGAGAAGGAGAGATTAATATACCGCCTTGTTTAGGGGCGTAACACAAAATTGAACAGCTTTTCTGGTCATTGGCTATGCAACGCTGAAATCAGGGGAAACACTCGGGAGATGCCGGTTGCAAGCAGCAGCCTGGTTTAGGGGCATAAGACAAAATTGAACAGCTTTTCCGGTCATTGGCTATGCAACGTTGAAATCAGGGGAAACACTCGGGAGATGCCGGTTGCAAGCAGAAGCCTGGTTTAGGGGCGTAACACAAAACTGAACAGCTTTTCTGGTCATTGGCTATGCAACGCTGAAATCAGGGGAAACACTCGGGAGATGCCGGTTGCAAGCAGCAGCCTGGTTTAGGGGCGTAACACAAAACTGAATCGCTTTTCCGGTCATTGGCTATGCAACGCTGAAATCAGGGGAAACACTCGGGAGATGCCGGTTGCAAGCAGCAGAATGCTGTCCTTTTTAAGATTTTAAAATGCAAGCTAGGCAGCTGCAAGCCGTTTCCCTGCTTTTTCCTTGTATCCCCCTATACTAACCGACAGGGGGGTAGGGAGTTTTCTGCCCTTCTTTAACAATTTCAAACTGAGCTTTGGCGCCAAAACATAACTGAACACTTTAAGCACAATGGACACTGTAGTTGTGACAAAAAACCTATCTCCACAGGTGTGGGGACACAAAATTACTTTAGCCCGATTAACTGGGTCTGCAAATTAAAGTCCTTTTAAAGTCCTTTCAGAATTCCAGCTGCTTAACAGAGCACGAGCTGCACTGACTCCCTTCGTGACTTACACGGCTTCTGGGGTGGGAGGGCTGAGCATACGGTCCCTCGCGACCCTGTTGCTTGGCATGTGTGGGGGAGGGCTGCACAATCTGCCCGTCGCGACCTCCGCAGTGGTCCCAGTACGGCTTCTGGGATGGGAGGGCTGAGCGTACGGTCCCTCGTGACATTGTTGCTTCGCGTGTGTGGGGGGGGGCTGCACAATCTGCCCCTCGCGACCTCCGCAGTGGTCCCAGTACCGCTTCTGGGGTGGGAGGGCTGAGCGTATGGTCCCTCGCGACCTTGCTGCTTGGCGTGCATGGGGGAGGGCTGCACAATCTGCCCCTCACGACCTCCGCAGTGGTCCTAGTCTGTGGGAACCATGATTGCTGAGGCCACATGGGTGCTATCAGAATCAGTGTGGCTGACACGGTTTATAGTTTCATGAGGGTGTGAGGCAAAAGAGGGACTGGGAGGAACGCATATAGGAAGCGACCTGTCCAAGTTAGGGACAGGGCATCTGTAGTGCATCCCCTTTTGTTTGGGATAATGGAACAATAATTGGGGAGGCAGTGGTTGTCTGGGGAGGCAAACAGATAGATCTGTGGAGTGCCCCATAGACAAAAGATCTCTTGAAGGACTTATGTGTGCAGAGTCCACTCATGAGAAGAGGACTTACAACTCAGTTGGTCCGCTAACTGGTTGTAATGGCCCCATAGATAGACCACAGTAAGAGTTAGGTTTTGTTTGATTGCTTCTTGCCATACATTGAGTGTCTCCATGCAGAGGGTGCGTGATCTCGTGCTCCCTTGCTTGCTGATATAAAATACTAGTCATACTGTCTGACTGAATCACCAATGGACCTGGCGTCAGATAAGGATGGAAGGCCTGAAGTGCCAAGAGAACAGCTCTCATCTCCAGAAGATTGATATGAGGTTGTTGGGGACGAGATGGCCACTTGCCCTGTGTCATGTACTGATACAGGTGGGCTCCCCCCACTGTCCAAGGAAGCATCTGTAGTTAAGAGTCTGGTGAGGAGGGGGGCGATGAAAGGGCAGTCCCTGGGCGAGGTTGGAGGAGACTGCCCACCAAGTCAGTGCAGACTTGAGAAGGAGTTACTCTGATTCTGTCTTCGAACTGCCCTGTTCTTTGACACCATTGATTCTGTAGTATCCACTGGATGGGACGCATCTTTAGCCATGCAGATTCCACGGCTGGTATAGCAGCTGCCATGTGCCCTAAGAGGCGTAACTTTAGTCTGGCAGTGACTATTTTTTTGAGACTGGATCCGTAAGGCAAAACTTATCAGGGTCTCTTCACAGAGCAGTGGCAAATATGCTTTGGCCACTGTTGAGTCCAGTATGGCTCCTATATATTGGAGTGACTGGGTAGGCTGTGGGCTGGACTTCAGCCATTTTACTATTATCCCGCGTTCGGGGAACATCTGATCGGTTTCCAAGAGGGATTCCAGCAGATGAGCCCAGGAGTCTGTTTTTATTAGCCAATCGTCTAGATATGGGAATACAAAATGACCCCACTTCCATAATGTAGTGGCCACCACCGCTAAGCATTTGGTGAATACCTGAGGAGCCGATGAAAGCCGGAAAGGAAGTGCTCGAAATTGGTAATTCTGACTCAATAGATGAAAGCGTAAATATTTGTGATGAGCTGGGTGGATGGGGATGTGAAGATAAGCATCTTTCATATCTAGAGCACACATCCAATCCCCCTTTTTTCATGAGCGGCATGACTGATGTTAAGGTGATCATGCGAAAGTGTTTATACTGGCTGTATTGATTCAGACCCCTGAGATCCAGAACTGGTCTGAGGTCCCCTGTCCATTTGGGCACTAGAAAGAAATGGGAATAAAATCCCGTTAGCTGGTCTGATCTGGGTACTGGTGTAACTGCCTGTTTGCTGATCAGAGTAAGCAGTTCCTCCTAGAGGACAGCTGTATGATCCAGAGGGTACCGAATCATTTGAGGTGGAAATGCAGGGGACATGGAGATGAATTCCAGTTTGTGCCCATCTTGGATTATCTGCAGTACCCATTTCTCGGTTGTAATCTGTTTCCAGGCCTCTATATGAAGGGCAAAATGACCCCCTACCACCACGAGGCCTGACTGAGGGAGGCAAGGAAAGCCCTGCAGAGTCACTGTGAACTGGACTGGCCAGTCCGGCTGAGGACAGGTCTGGAGAAGGATGGGTGGAGGCAGAGCCGCCACAGGTGGGCTGCACGTCCAGAAAGCCACCTCTATTGTAGTTTTTGGCACCATCCACCACTGTTATTGTATGTATAGGACTGGGTCCTGGAAGAATGGTACATACTCTAGACAGTACAGAGACTCTGACCGGAGGCTTGCAGGTCATCTAGAAGCATCTGCATTCCTGGACCAAAAGGTTTGTAGCCATTAAATCGGGCGCTGACTGCCTTGTGTTGTGTGTCAGGTGCCAACCCGGATACGCGGATCCATGCATGGCGACGTAAGGCAATACCCATAGCTGATATAATCGGGTTGAGGTATTCACTACATCATATCCCGACTTGAGAAGGTGCGGAAATGGAAGTCATAGTTGACAAGGTTTGTATCAATTGTTTTTATCACTGGAAGGAGACAGTTTGTTTATGATGTCTAAGGAAGCGTTCCCAGGATCCGTTGGTATTTCACCGTATGGCCCATATAATTCATTATTCTGATATTAATTGCACCAGAAGAGAACGCTTTTGCCTAAACAGTCAAGTCTCCTGGACTCCTTATCTGGTGGCAAAGAGCTCATGGGTCTCGTTTTTCGTTCAGTCATGAGCTGCCATAATGACGAAGTCCGCTTCAGGAATCTTGGCTACGAAGGGTAATCTGCTGGGGCCTGATAGGCAGCCAGCTTCTCAGGGAACAGCAGTAACAGCGAAGGTTGGGTCCGTGCCTCTGAAACTGCATCCTGATAGGTCGGTATGAGTGGGGGTATCACCATGACCAGTTCCTCTGGTAATTCCAGATATTCAGCCACATCTTTGTGTGGTTTATCATGTTCAGCAGTGCTGAACCCCATCACTTTTGAATCTGAATCATTCATTAAATGACGGGTTGTCTAGAGGAGACATGGCCATGGGAGCAGGGATGTCCTCATCAAGGAGAAGACCACCAAATAGGAGAGTCCTGGTCAGAAAACTCTAGGTCCTGGAAATCTATGTCTATATCCTCAGGTATATCCTCCGTACATCTGGGTCATCTGACCAGTAAGCCTCAATGGAGAAGGAGGGACGACCAAGGAGGGATTAGGCCTGACTGGACCGGGGCGGAAGAAGGCGCATACCTCATCTAGTGCAACACCTGATGCACAACTTTTTCAATATTTGGCACCTGAGTAGGAGGCGGGGTAGGAAGCTGGACCAAATGTTTAGACACTATAGGTGTGAGGGACGGGATTGGCTACTGAGAAGTAGCGGGACGAGCTCCTGAGTAATATAAACCTGGGTCCCTCCTGAGTATCTGCTTGGACCCTATACGAATGCCCTGTGAAGGAGGAGGGTATTTAGCAAGGCAAATGAGTAGGTTTGTCCCTAGGAATACGGGATGTCATGGAGGAGCCCGTGGAGGCAACATCTCTATGGCATTCATGCTACATCAACAGAAAAATGGCATCCGTCGACAAGACAGCCATTTGCTTGGCTGTATTACCATGAGAGAGCGTCGACGAAGCTCTCTTCATCGATGGAGCAGGGGTAGCCTGCATAGTTTTCAATGCACAGGAAACCGATAACGATGAGAGAATAGGCGCTCCCGTCGATGAGGATAAATGAAAAGCATGTGCTGTCGACGGTGGGAGTGTGGAAAGTGTCACTGTCGATGTGCGACACGGCAGAGAGTTTGAGGAGGGTTTCTCCTTCTTCCTTTTCAGCCGGGAGCGACACGCTGAAGTGGGGGAGCTCTTGGGATGAGCCCCCTGCGTCTCCAACAGCGACAATCGTTGCTCCATCAATAATTTCTCAATCTGAGGCAACCATTGACGGGTTGCTAAATTAAATTCTTGACAAAAAGAACAAGAGGTATCGTGTGTGGGTCCCAGACACCTAAGACAACTCTGATGACTGTCAAAGCGTTAAATTTTCCTGCCATAGGAGCAGGAACGAAATAAGGCTTCTTTGTTTGAAGTAGGTTTTTTAGACATTTGTCTTATCCAATTTCTCGTCGATGACTGCTACACAGCAGTTTAAGCAGCAACACAATAGAAAAGGTTATTCCAAAAAGCAAATTTTCTGCTATAGTTATGAAAAATATTGGCTGAAATGTTGATTAGGGTTTTCTGAAAGCTTCCTGTGATGTGTACTGTACTTGTCTAGATTCTTACCCTCCTCGGGTCTTCAATATTATTTCTGTGCAAAAAGGAGGTGGCCATCTTTATTACTTCAGAAATAATTATTTTAAAACTTTCATAAAATTCTTCAATGATAACAGAAACTGAAAGTTATACTGCCAAAATAACCTGGAAGATGACTGGCATCGATTAGGAAAAAAAAGGGTGGGTTCAAATTTAGGCCCATTTTCACTGCTGCTTTAAGCTAGCTGCTGAGCGAGCTGAAGACGGCGGGAAAATGAACTGAGGATACCAGGGACCACCCACATTCAGTGATGAAAGTGAACAGGAATGCACAGGAACTCAGTTCCTGTACCTTTTTTGCAGCAGGAACGGAGTTCCTGTATTTCTTCCCACTGACACTGGAACTGAAATTCTTAAACCAGCAACAAAATGACAGTTTTTGGCCTTGTTACCTAAAACCAGGGTTTCCATAACAACATTTGATTTGTACAACAATACTATTTCGGTAGAAAAACTTCAATATCTCTAACTGAATCTACTAGTGTCTAAACAGACAGACGTGCCTTCACACAGCTATCCTTCAGATTGAAGATCTTCATTCTGCATTTCATATTTGCCAGTGCCTGAGTTCCTGTACTTCTTGTCTACCACTTGCACCACTGCCCACATTTATACAGAGCACAGAGAAAGATGTCATGTGTGGACAGTCCCTGATGAAAGACTGTTGGAAGAAGCTGACGTGTGACAGCGCCCTCCACTGGAACCTCCCAGAAGTAATGACCTACTGCAGGAGACCATTCTGTAGAAGATCTACGGTTACAGGTGAGTAACCTGTTTCTCTAGGGATGTGGATATGGTGTACTTATTCACACTTCAGGCAGACTCCTAGCAGTTCTCCAAGAGGAGGGAGCAAGGAACACACCACCGACTGAGGGAACAGAGACTGGAGAACTGAGGCCCCAAAACCAGCATCCCGGCATGACTCAAGGTCGATGTGGTAGTCACAGATGAAGGTATGTGCTAAGTTCAGGTAGCGGCCCTGCAGATTTCCTGGATACGGATATCCTGGAAGCAGCCACCGAGGGCAGCGGTATGGCCAGGTGGAATGAGACCTTAGCCCTACGGGAGGCTCCCTACCAGCCAACCTGTAGCACAGGTCAATGCAGGATACAATCCACCTTCCAATCGTCCACTTAGCTGCCGGTCTGCCAGGTGCGGCTTCAGCATAGGTGACAAATAGCTGGTTAACCTCTCCTCGAACTCCAGCCATGCGCTCCATGTAGTAAACTAGCAATCGCTGCAGGTCCAACATATGGAGCCTGTGCTCAGCCTCTGAGGTGTGGTTGGTGAAGTACACTGGAAAATTAATCACCTTCAGGAAGAACTTCGGGTTAGGGTGAAGGACAAACTTGTCCCTGTGGAAGACCAGGTAAGGAGACTCCACCAAGAGAGCCTGGAGCTCACCGATCCTTCGGCTGACGTGATAGCCACCAGGAATGCAGTCTTCAACGACACACGAGTCATGTCACACCTGTGGATCGGTTTGAAAGGCTTCCCAAGAGCTATGCCAACACCAGCAACAAGCCCCAAGGTGGTGGTGGTTCACACACTGAAATGGAAATGTGGTCAAGGCCTTTGAAAAACCTCCAGACCACCTTCTCCTGCGCCAACGGCATAACAGCCGGTGCCCGGTATGTCGAGACGGCTGCCAGGTGCACCTTAAGGGTCTTTGACTGAAGGCCCAACTGAGAGAGGGACCAACGGCAGTCAAGAATGCTAGACACCAGGCAAGATAAGGGGTCAACCACTTCCTCTGGCACCAAATGGAGAACCTCTTCCATTTGAAGGCATAGCATTTTCAAGTAGACTCCTTCCAAGAAGCCTCGACCATGGTGAGGATATCTTCAGAGAGTCCCAAAGCCTGGAACTCTAGCCGTTCAGGAACCAGGCTGCCAGGTGCAGGGACTGAAGGTCCAGATGGAGCACCTTCCTTTGACTGCAAGAGAGCAGGTCCTGGTGGACAGGAAGACTGCTGAGGCTGAGGAGATCAGGGTACCAGAACTGGCGAGGTCAGTCCAGAGCCACCAGGACCATCCATGCCTTGTCCCTCCAGGCTTTGATCAGCAATTTGTGGATCAGCGGAAAGGGAGGGAAGGAATAGAGGAGGCCCGGGTCAAGGACCTCGAGAAGGCATCCCTTTGCAGCATTCCCTGCTGAGGGTAGCGGGCACAATACAGCCTCAGCATTGTGTTCCCCCAGGAGGCAAACAGGTCCACCAGAGGGGTGCTTCATCGGGAGAACAAGCTGTGTGCTACCTCTGGATAGAGAGACCACTCATGAGACACCTTGCCCACATGGCTGAGGGTGTCCGCCAGGTGGTTGGAGATGCTGGCCACATGGATGACGAGGAGATCGATGTCCAGGCTGGGCACGAGCGTCCAGATGCAGGAAGCTTCCCTCCACAGAGGGACAGCGTCCTTCCCTCTTTGTTAAGGTAGTAGATGGTCATGGTGTTGTCCGTCTGGACCTGAATAACCTGACCCCGAATGTGCAGAGCAAAGGCTCTCAGCACCAGCCAAACAGCCCAAAGCTCCAGAAGGTTGATATAGCATCGGGACTCTTGGGGGGTCCAGAGACCATGGACTCTGTGATCCCCCAGGTGGACACCCAAGCCCATCAGGGAGGCATCGGTCATGATGACCACCATTGGCTTTGGGCGGACAAATGGGATTCCTTCCTGCAGATGTTCTGGGACTGACCAACACTACAGGGCATCCCACATCACCTAGGTCACAGTGACCGGCTGGTCGAAATGGCCCTTGCGTTGAGATCACTGGCGGGCAAGCTCCCACTGCAGAAAGCAGTGAGCTACGCCAGGGGGATGTTGGGGTGTACTGCAAGGGGTGTCACAAGCCGTAGGAGGGAGGTGATGATTCCACTGTACAAAACACTGGTAAGGCCCAATCTGGGATACTGCATGCAGTACTGGAGACCACATCTGAAAAAGGACACTGACAAGGTGGAGACAGTACAGAGGAGGGCAACCAAGATGGTGCAGGGTATGTGGCACAAGACATTACGACAGGTTAAAGGACCTCAATATGTATTCACTGGAGCAGAGGAGGGAGAGGGGAGATATGACTGAAACATTCAAATATCTCAAAGGCACAAATAAGGTGAAAGGGAGCAACTTTTTCCAATACAAAAGATGTTCTAGGACAAGAGGGACATGACATGAGACTGGAGGGAGGATGATTAAGGGGAAATGTGAGAAAGTTCTTCTACAATGAAAGAGTGGCGGATACATGCAACAGCCTGCCCCAAGAGGTGGTGGGAACACGCATGTTGGCAGGATTCAAACATGCATGTGACAGGCACAAAGGAATCATACACATCAGGAGTAGCTAAAGCCGATGACTAGTAGAGCCAGGTGGCAAAGATAGGGTAAATCGGTAGACAGAATGGGCCTGGCGGTCCTTATCTACTGTCAATGTCTATGTTTCTATGAGCGCATTCTCTACTGGGTCCAATGGAACATGCTGGTGCATGCTGCCATGTATCACAGGAGGCACAGGAAGTCCCCAGCAGGGCGCAACTGCCCAACCCAAAATCGTAGGGAAAGGAGAAGAGCGCCTCCGCCCGGTCCACTGGAAGCCGAGCCCTGGCTCTGCAAGAGTCGAGCTCCACCCCAATGAAGTGCATCACCTGTGAGGGTACGAGTTCTGACCTGGCCTGGTTGACCAGGAGGCCAAAGAGCAAGCAGGTCTGGAGGGTCAGGTCCCTGGACCGCTCCACCTTCTCCCTAGAGGGATACGCTATAAGCTAGTCGTCTAGGTAGGGGGAACACCCGGACCCTTTGATGCCTAAGGTAGGCTGCCACCACAACAATGCATTTGGTAAAGACCCTAGGAGCCAAAGGATAGGCTGACGGGCATGGCCTGGAACTCCAGAGACTCCCCTCTGCAAGGAACCAGCAGTGGGACGGACGGACGGATCGGGACATGGAAAAACGCATCCTGAAGATCCAGAGAGCAAAACCACATTATTTGTTCCAGAGATGGCATGATCTGAGACAGAGTGACCATCCTGAAAGTGCACAACCAAAGAAACTTGTTAAGGTCGTGCAGATCTAAGATGGGGTGCCAGCACCTCGTCCGTTTCAGCACCAGGAGTAACTGCAGACAAACCCTGGTTGTACGGGAGGATCCGAGACAGGAGCCACTACCTCCTTCTGGAGGAGTTAGGCAGTGTCATCCCAAATTGCTGACAGCATATCGGCGGACACCATGTCTTCCCGGAGGGCACGGGCTCGGCAAGGCAGGCAAGCCACAAAGTCTAGAGGCAAACTCTAACCAACTACTTCCAGGACCCACCTGTCCATGCTGACAGAGGATTAGGCGGAAAAGAAGTGGCGGAGCTGGGCCCCCACGGGAGGACCCTGGGGAGGTAGGACGGGCATGTGGGAGGCACCTCACATCCTGTCACTGGGCAGGCTTGGAGGCGGAGGAGGGACCAGTTGAGGAAGCAGCTGGAGCTCGGCCACCTGGTTTCCGGATGACCGAAGCAAACGATCTCGGTCGAGGACTCCAAGCCTGGGCTTACTGCCCAGCTGGGGGCTGGGACAGCCTGGCTGCAGGGGAAGAGAGGGGCCAAAAAAGCTTCTCCCTTTGAAGCTTGGACCCCTTGGGATCCCTCTGGGCAGAAGTGACAGAGTCCAGGGTAGCATTAGACTTCTCATTGTGAGTTAGGTGTCCTTCCACCCCCGCCTGAACAAGTCCGTGCCCAAAAAGGGGACATAAGCCAACTTGTGCTGGGTATCTGCCATGAAGGTCAAGATGCTCAGCCAAGCTCTGCGATGCATGACCACTGTGGCAGTTACAGACCGGGGGCAGGAGTCTCCCATGTCCATGGCCATCTGGCGCTCCTGCTTAGCCACCGCTTGGCCCTGGTCCCCAACCTGCTTGACCGTGGTCTGTAAGTTAGCCAGGAGCCAAGAGAGCACCTCATCAAGGGTGCCAGAGAGGGTATATGTGAAGTGGGCCAATAAAAGGGCCAAACTCACTTACCGCAGGCCGGGGGAAGAGGCCGTATAGAACTTCTTGACCATATAATCAGATTTCTTGGATTCCTTGTCGCGAGGCTTATCCATGTCCCAGACATTGCCAGCACGCTGAAAGACCGAGTCGGCCACCACACCTTCGGCCGAGAGATGTTCGGTGAAGTCCGACAGGGAACTAGTAGGGGCCGCATCTGGCGATAAAGCGTCAATCACTTCGAGAAAAATCTCAATGGGTTGTCTGACAGGTGTCTCGACCAACTGGCCCAATGGGGAGACCGTGAAGCCAGTGGCCTGGGCCGATGGATCAACCAGAGTCAAAACCTCCAGAAAAGCGAGGGAATCCGAGGCCCGAGAGTGCTCGCGATACCACAATCGATGGCAAGATTTCTTTTTAGTCTCCTCCTTTGAAGATTTGGATTTTGTGCCCTTAGAACAGCCCTGCCCAAAGGTCGGAAGGGACTGGCACAAATCCCTAAATACCTCATGAACGTGGCGCCAAAGGAAAGCGGCATAGAGGCCGAAGCGGCATGCTCCGCAGCCTGAGCCGCAGCCTCTTCAAAAGCTGTGAGTTCTTGAGTGGACCCTGCAGTGACCCCCGATGGTCATCTTTCGATTTAACAGGGGATACCGTTCATCTGAGGGCCCTAGGAAAAGCCAAGCATGCTCATCTTCCGGAGTTGAAGGATGCAAATGCAAACACAGGCCACACGCCTGGGGATCGAGTTCATTTTGAAGGCAGTAGACGCACATGGTGTACAGGTCTGTCCAGGACATTATCTGCCTGCACTCGCACTTCTTGAATCCCAGTGCCGACTTCGAGTCACCCGTAACAGAGATTCAGAGAAAATCACCTGAAGATGAAGAATTTCACAAATCGCAAAAGTCAGAAGCAAAGGGCCTAGTCAGCGTGGAGAGCTGTAAGGAGGGAACCTTCTTCTTCCAGCGGAAAGGAAGATCTGACATCACGAAGCAGTGCCGAGGGAGTTACCACCCAGGTGGGTGGGAGGAGCCAGTTTGAAAACGTTCTAGCGAGCCTTAAAGGGAAAAGAACACTGCCAGAAGTGTGGAGTTGTACATCATCTCCACATCCCTAGAATCAACGTTACTGGTAGCAAAAAAATTAAGTGTTTAGAAGAAAAGTCCCTCTTTTGTGGTTAATAGTCTCTCTGCTGGGCAGGGTAGCTGTCTACCCGCTAAAGGACAGACTGAAAAAACTGAGGGCATACAATATGGGTAAAGACACATGTTCTTCACTTTTTCTTTTTAAACTTCATTATTGCAGTTTTCACACAAGTTTAATAAAATATCAGATATTAAGTTACCTATCTATGGCAGAATTTCAATACAGACTGTTTTCCACATTAAATGTTATTTCTGTGTGAGGCTCAGTATTCCCCTCCTTTATGAAAATAAAGTCTTAATTAATCCTTTTCATGTTCTTCACACTTAAGCCTTTTAAATCTGTTCCCGCTGAGAGAGGAAAACAGCAACCACACCATTACTGCCCATCCATCAGAGCCATCACAGAACAGATCTCTCCTCCTGGTTAGAGATATAAACCAGTCTCTCCATCTCTCTAACTATGGAGTCTCCCATGCATCTTTCTCACCAAAGCACTGCCTGTTCCCTTCTCCACTGGGACATCCTTGCCAGTTGAGGCTTTACCCTCTGAGCTCATAAAGAACAGTTATGTAAGAACTTAGGTCATCGCAATAATCTCTTGCATCAGGTTACATCTACGGAACTCTATCTGCCAAGCACTAGAACCACATGGACACATTTTTGCTAGCAGTCTTCCAGGGGCTGCCACGATGATGTCACTCCCTCCCTCAACATAAACGTGGGTGGCCCTGTGCCCTCCCCCACTTCCTTCAAGACCATCTACAAAGGATCTCTTCCTGGGAACCCGAGACAGAGCAACCTAGAGGACAACAGAAGGTTTACCATCTTGGAGAAAGAGAGACAGAGACTGGAAAGCTACAGAACGCAAGTGAATGGAGGGTGCCTCGGCATAATCTGATGCAAGAGAGTTTCTCAAAGATCTGCTGTTACAATAAGTTCTTACGTAACTGTTGAATCTTGTTCGAGGATATCGCTTGCATCAGGTCACACCTATGGAACGGGTCCCAAGCAGTACAGACAGCAAGACAGTTCAGGTGGCTGCAAGCAAGAGATCTAACAAAGGAGGCCCTGAAGCACAGCCAAGCAGAAACCTGCTCTTCTGGAGAAAATGTCCAGACTGTAGTGCTTTGTTAAAGTGCGGACAGTATTCCAAGTGGCAGCAGCACAGATTTCTACAGCTGAAAAATTCCTGAAACAGGCAACAGAAGCGTCCCTGTCCCTGCAGGAGTGGCCACAAACAACCCCAGGAAGTTCCATACCATGCTTCGTATAACAAAGACTAATACAGTTGGCCAATCAACTGGACAAACACTGCTTAGGAAACAGAACACCCTCTTTCCCAGGGACAAAAGAAACAAACAACTGGGAGGACTTTCTGCTGTACTTAGTATGATGCGTGTAACACCCGAGTATTCTAAGCACATCTAGAGTATGGAGCAATGCTTCCTCTGGATTGGCATGCTCTGAATAATAAACTGGTAGGTGTATAGATTAACTTAAGATAAACTCAGGCACCACTGTTGGCAGAAACTTGAGTTCATACTAAAAGACACCTTGTCTCTGTGAAAAATCAAATGGCTGTTCACATATGAGAGCCTGGAGTTCAGAAATCGTTCAAGCAGAAGTAAAAGCAACTAAAAATAACATTTTCAACAACAGAAAGCATAGCTTGCAAGACACAACAGGCTCAAAAGAAGCCAAAGTAAACGTCTCTAACACAAAATTCAAGTTCCAAGCCACAATTGCATTGCTGTCGGGAGGCTTCAAATGCAAAATGCCTCTAAAAGGCCTACCAGATCATAATGTTGCACGCTTAATAGCATCGACACATTATGGCTCAAGCGGTACAGCGTGAGTCTGTAGCGCTAACGTGCAATACTGCATACTGCTGTGGCGGTATTGCACCAGTAGTGCTTCCCCAGGCAGAGTTTAAGACTCTGTGCTGGGAATGGGTTCTTGATAAGCAGCTGCCATGGCTCACAGGACTGAGCCACAGCAGCAGAACCAGGCACTGCGTCTGGGACGAGGTTCGATTCCGGTCCCAAAATATTTACTTTTTAGTTACTTGTGCGCCTCCCCGAGTTGACCCCCGAGTTGAGAATTTTTAGTGGGGGGCCCCATGGGGTGTGGGAGCCCCCAGAGAAAAGATTTATGCCTCATGGCAGAAATCACACTGCATTGGCAGCACGATTTTGCCATGAGGCATAATGTCTTGCGACATTATGACCCCATGCCGCAAAAAGGTACATAGACTTTGACGCAGAAAAGGACCGCTTGGCTCACCTAGTCTGCCCATTTCCCTACCTGATGGATAAGCTGCAGATTCTAGTTAATCAACAGCTTACTTCCTCCTACCCCCCACTAGAATTGCCTTATGCCTGTCCCATGCATTCTTTTTTTAAAATTTAAGTTTATTAACAACCAGCGGGTACAATTAATACAAATATGCCAGACAGGTTCTATATAATAATACAGGATAGTCATATAATGTACATACTCTTCACATTCCCCTTTTAATACATTCCTTTTTATTTAAAAACTAGGTCTAATGGATGTAAGTCTCCAGGCCGGTACCAATAAAACCCCCACGGCACCCCTCCCATCTCTCAATAAAGGGAACTCCCCCAACAACCAATCCCTCCACTGCTGTGCCAGTCCAAGATCCACCAAGGCGAGATTTCTAGGAGCCAGGCGACACTAGACAGCGATTGTGTCCCGTCAAAGCACCCATCTAGTCCACCTCCGGACATACAATGTTAATCTATGATTTATCTTAAACGTTAGCTCTTCCATTTCTGCGATTCCCTGGACAATCTGAATCCATGTGTCTATGGTAGGAGTATCGTGTCTCAGCCACTTTTTAGTGATAGATTTATGGGCTGCTGCCAAGAGGAGGGACCAAAAATATAATGAGTCTGCTCCAGACAGGCCTTGGGGGGGCTCCCCCAGTTATGAGGCAGGGCCACTCCAGAGGGACAACAAGCCCAAAGATCCTAGTGAGCGCCTGAGAGACGTCCCTCCAGAAGGGATCTAGCCGTGAGCACAGCCACAGGACATGGAGGTAGTTCGCCTCCAACTCCCCACACATTCTCCAGCAGGAGGAGTCCTTGTCTGGGCTCCTCCGGCACAGTGAGAGAGGAGAGAGGAAAAAGCGTATTCTCACTTTCCAGCTATACTCCTGCCAGAAGGGAGAGCGGGTAGTTTTAGATGCTAATTTGAATACTGTTTCCCAGTTAATTACTCTAGGCCCAGTTTCCCCCTCCTCTCCCCATCTGCACTTAATTTTTTCTAAATAGTCTTTCTTTAGACCCATGAGGGCTCTGTATAATACAGAGATGAGGCCCGAGGTTTTCTGTGAAGACAATATTGTATAAAGGCTCTCCACAAAGGGGGCCGTCTTTCTGTTTGAGGGTTTGCCCTACTACAACGGTAGATATAATCTCTGACTTGTAGGTAGCGATAATGGTCCGCATTACATAACCCAAAGTTATCCTTAAGAGTCATGAAGTCCATGATCTCCTCCCCAGACATGAATTGTTTAACAAAGATTAGACCTATTCTTTCCCACGCTATAAAAGTATGGTAAAGTCAGGACGGGGCGAAAGCGACATCCCATGAGGGTCTGTAAAGGGGCCAGAGGAAAGCTTTTATCTTATATTTCTGCCAGGCTCTATGTGTTGCCCTTAGGGTATCCCTCACAGAGGTTAGGTAAGGGGGAGGGAAATTTCCAGATGCCCACGTCTGAATGGTACACACCCCTAGTGGGGGTCCTCGTTCCTCTTCCTCCGCCCCTTCCATTTCCTTCCAGTTGGAACTATAGGTGGGAGTGGACCACAGCAGGGCCCTTTTGATTTGTGCTGCTAGATAATAGTCCTCAAGGTCTGGGAGAGCTCTGCCTCCCTTCGCCCTGCTCAGGTGGAGTATATGGGCATTTACTCTAGGCTTCCTATTGTTCCAGATAAACTTCGTGATTGTTTTTTGCCAGGCAAGGAATTGCGTTTTAGGGATGAAAGTTGGGAGACACTGAAACAAGTATAAGTATCTGGGCAGAATATTCATAGCTATAGTTTCTATTCTTGAATATAATGAAAAGTTTATTAGAGACCACCTATCTAGGTCTCTTTTAACTTAGTTAAAGAGGCGATGAATTAGCTTCCAAAGAGCTGAAATTATGTTTAGTCAGCCAGACCCCAAGGTATGACATCTTAGTAGCTGACCAGTCCAGCGGCAGGAACTCCACGGCTCTTTGGAAGGGTGTATAATAGAAAGACAAGACTTCTGTTTTGGCTTTGTTTAAGGTATACCCGGAGTGTTTACCAAATTCGGAGAGAATTGACCATATTTCGAGGATCGATGTCTCAGGCTGGGACAAGCAGAGAAGAACATCATCAGCGTATAACGATATCCTCTGTTGCTGCCCCCCAATCTCAATGCCCCGTATCCCTGGAGCAGTACGTACCGCCTCAGCCAGTGGCTCTATGTAAATGGCGAACAGCAGAGGGGACAAGGGGCAGCCCTGGCGGGTGCCTCTATTTAGACTAAACCTTTTAGAAAGTCCTCCATTTACTCTGACGTAGGCTTGAGGACCAGAGTATAATGACTTAATACAGTCAATAAACATCTGCGGGAAGCCCATTTGTTCTAAGACCAAAAACAGGAATGGCCAGGAGACTTTATCGAAAGCTTTTTCAGCATCCAAACTCATCAGACAGGCAGGGAGACGGGAGCGGTGGACAGCATCTATTATATTGATGGTTGTTCTAACACTGTCTGGGGCCTGTCGGCCTGGGACAAATCCTGATTGGCCTGGGTTAATTAATTCTGGCAGTATGGGGTTCAGCCTAGATGCAAGGATCGAGGTGAGGATCTTATAGTCCGAGATTAAAAGTGAAATCGGCCGATAAGATTCACATCTAGCTGGGTCCTTATTCTCTTTTGGTATCAATGAGATCGTAGCAAACTGCCAGGAAGGGGGGACCGGATTCGCCTCTTGCCAGACCTCCGAAAACACGTCCCTCAGTATCGGGGTTATTTCTGTGGCAAAAGTTTTGTAAAATTCTGCCCCAAAGCCATCCGGCCCAGGGCATTTCCCTCCTTTTAAGGCCTTTATAGTTTTTAGAATTTCCGAATGTGTGATCGGCTTAATTAAGGATTGACTTTTTCCTGAGGAAGGGTAGGGAGGGACAGGGCTTTAAGATATTCTATAGTTTCTTGGGCTGGTACTGACTCCTGTGGGGTGTAAAGTTTAAGGTAATAAGAGGCAAAGGCCTCTGCGACCTGTTCAATCTTGTGAGTTAGGCGGCCCGTAATTGGAGAAATTATTTTGGTTATTGCAGCTCTGGCTTTAAACTGCCTAAGTCTGGCTGCCAGAAGTTTGGTACCCCTGGGTCCTCCCTCGTAATAGCTTTGTTTGAGGTAAAAAAGATTTCTCTCAATCTCTTCCCTCTGAAGTTTCTGAATTTCTGCTCTCAGAGATTTAAGCTCGGAATCTCTTTGTTTCTCCCATGTTACTTTTTGGAGGGATTCCAGGTCTCCTAGTCCTTTATGTAGATTTTGTTGCTTCAACAACCTATCTCTCTTTTTCCGGGAGGCTATACTTATTAGTTGCCCAATAACTGTGGTCTTTAAGGTATCCCAAATAATTTGTGAAGTCATCCCTGGTGTGGAATTTTCAGCTAGGGTGTTTGTTATGTGCTGTTTTATTTTTTCTACCACCTCCTTGTCCTGAAGTAGGGACGTATTCAGTCTCCAATGTGCTGTCTTTCTGGGCAGGGAGATAGCAACTTCTAAAAATATTGGGCTATGATCTGATAAGGTGGAAACACCAACCCACATTGAGGGCAAGGCGGGGACAGTGTCTCTAAAGGTAAGCATGTCGAGCGAGAATATACCTTAAATCTGTGTGAATAACACGTGTATTCTTTCACTCTGGGGTACCTTTCTCGCCAGACATCTACTAGCCCCATCTGGCCCATGATGCGCTTGACTGCCCGTGCCCTGTGTTGGTCTGGGTTCCGAGTTTCTGAGGAGGTGTCAAGACTTCTATCCCAAATCAAATTCCAGTCCCCCCCCCACAATTAGTAGACCCCTGGATCTTTCCGTCACCATCTGGACTAGAGAGACACAGAATGCCGTGGAGGAGCCCGGGGGAGCATAAACATTGACCAGGGTTACCGGCAAGTCCTGCACTCTTCCCACCAGCATGATATACCTTGCTCTACTGTCCGTCACAGTGTCCTCCAGCTCAAATGGGAAGGACGCCGAGAGCAAGATGGCCACTCCTCTCCTGCGTCCAGACTCCAGGGACGAAAAAAACACCTGTGGGTGCGACTTAGTTTTCAACTTTACGGCCTCTGAGGGAGACAAGTGAGTTTCTTGTAAAAAGTTTACCTCACAATTCTGCCTAGTAATATATTTCTGAATCTGTTTTCTCTTGATCGGACTGGAGCATCCATTAATATTATGGGAGAGTACTTTCACATTATGACAAATGATTGATACAGATACTAAGACTCTGCTTACTAACTTGAGGTAGAACACTTTGTCTCCATGCACGTAACATTTCTATCCTTACCAAAAAATGAAAAAACCCGCATAACTTAAACAACAACTGTAACTTAGAACTATTCAACAAGGGAACAAGGTCCCGGTCAGAAGCCGGGGTCATGCCCTCGGGGCTGTCCTCAATTGCGGGCCCGGGCATGAGAAAGAATGGGGTGGGCAGACCCGTTAAGGCCCGACAAACCCTTCTTGAATAAGGGGTCGATCGACTTCCTGGGGAAGGCTGGTGGTGATACATGAGCCATAGGCAAAGCGCTAGCGCGGTTTAAGAGGACTCCGTGATTGTGGGCGCTAATCCCTTTTTAGGGGTCCCCAATAGGGTTGCCCTGGACTCAGAGAATGGCATACTTGACTTTAGTCCGCCTCCCAGGGTTCTGAAGCATCAATATTGGTACAAATAAATCATCCCTTTGACGGTTTTTAAAGGAACAGTGACAGCAAATAGGTGGGGTTGTTTATATAAACACTCCTTCTAACCATGGCGGGCTGGGCGTCGCATAGAGAGAGACAGAAAATGATAAAATAAAATAAGATAACGCCCCATCTTACTGGCACATACCTCTCATGGGCGAGAGTCACCACAACTCCGGCCTTAAATAACTAAACCGCTGTATAGAAGCGCCCGGTGATTGTGACTCAGTAAGTGTGGCTCACCCCCACAAAGCAGTACTTCAGAAAGATCTATGGGTCTCAGTGTCACTTAGCTTGGCCTGGGTTGCTTTTAACCAGTCTAGCAACTGAGCCTCAGTTCCTGACAAAATCAGTCTCGGTGTCCCTTCTGAAGACTCCCAGAAGGTATAATTGACCGTGGTAGCAGGCGCTCATCTCGTGAGCTCCTGTGTCAAAGACCATCAGGCCTGTTCGTCCCTCGTCAGATCAAAGGATCGCCAGTGACTGCCTCCCCCCTCATCTGCCATGTGTGGGGGAAAGCTTCAACGAGAATCGTTGTACAGGAAAGGAAAAAGCCCCAAACAGGATACCAATTATTGTGTTTAGGAGAGTCTCAGCCATGTGTTAGAAGCCAGTCTGCGTACTGACGCGGAATAAGCTAAACATGAGCACCTTCGCTCATCCCTCTCCAAAATCATGTCTCGTCCACGGTCTCAGGTGCCTCACCCGACATAGATTCCTCTTCTTCCATTCGAAGGTGAGCTGCTCTTTTATTCAGCTTCGCAGGATCACCCAGCTGGACAATCAATGAGGAGATGTCTGCTCGCAAGCTCGTGTGTTGAGATCCCTGGGTAGCACACTGTCGCATGGGGCTCTTCCGGACAGTCGACCAGGCTGAGATAAGGAGGTCCCTTTCCAGTTTTTCTTTCATCAACGGTGGTATGGTTATTCCCAACGATTCCAGAAACGGGGTAACAGACAGCAGGTCTTGGAAGACTTTCGGGCCCCTTTCCATAATAATTTTAAGTCGTGCGGGATAGAGGATCTGAGCCTTCATGTTACGGGCCGGTATTTGCCGCATGACAGGCCAAATTAGCTTTCTGGCTTCTTGAACAATGGTTGTGTGGTCATTGTCTATGTATATCCTGTGGCCTTCATATTTCAGTGCTCCCTGCTTCCAGGCCGCCTTCGGGATTTCTTCCTTTACTTGATAGCTGGTAAGTTTTGCGATTATGGAGCGGGGCCTTGCGTCTGGGTTTTTAGGGTGGGGGGCCAGAGCCCTGTGAGCTCGATCCATCGACAAGTCAATCTCCTGGGGTATCTGGAGGATCTGCCTCAGTATTTTTTGCAGAAACTGAGCCATGTACTGGTGCTTATCCTCGGACCCCTCCGGAATTCCGTAAAGCCTGATATTCTGCCTTCTATTTCTTCCCTCAAGATCGTCTAGTTTGCGGGTGACCTCACGACCTCTGGCCAATAAGTAAATCAGGAGGCAGTCTTGACAGTCCAATTGTTCCACTAACTGATTAGCACATAGTTCAAGTTGCTCCGTTTTGTGATCGACCTTGGCAAGATCTGTTCTGAAGTCATTTAAGGTTTGGTCAATCTTGGCCACTGTGCGAGCTGTCTGTAATATAGGTTCCTTAAGACTGGATGGGATTTCATCGGCAGAGCCTCTGAGCACTGCAGGCCGTCCGTTCGTCTTTAGCTTGTGGGTCATATCTGCTTTCTTCTCTCATCATTTCTTTTAACTTTTGCATCGAAGTGGTTGAAAGTTTTCCTGCTCTGTTTCTTTTGACTTTTGCTGGCGAAGGCATCCCTCTAAGCGGATGATGTAAGCGGATTATAGTCGGGAGGGAGACGGAGCTCTGGGTCTATGCTGCCATTAGATCTCTGACGTCACCGGAAGTCGTCCCATGCATTCCTGAATTCTCTCACTGATAGTGACTCCACAACCTCCTCAGAAAGGCTATTCCATGCATCCACAATCCTCTCTGTGAAAAAATACTTTCTAGCATTACCTCTGAGCCGTCCCCCCTCTATCTTCAAATTGTGCCCCCTTGTTCTTGCACATCTCTTCTTCTGAAAGATACTACCCTCTTGTATTTTGTTAATTCCCTTGAAATACTTGAAAGTTTCTATCATGTCCCCCTCTCCCTCCTTTCCTCAAGGGTATACATATTAAGCTGCTTTAGTCTCTCCTCGTATGTCTTCTGGTACAGACCCTGCACCATTTTGGTTGCCCTCCTCTGAACAGCCTCCACTCTGTCTGTGTCTTTGCGGAGATGGGGTCTCCAGAATTGCATGCAGTACTCCATATGGGGTCTCACTAACTGTCTGTACAGAGGGATAACAACTTCCTGTTTTCTACTGCTGATGCCTCTCCCTATGCATCCCAGTATCCCCCCAGCCCTCCTTACTGCCTTCTCACATAGCTTGCCCACCTTTAGGTCATCTGATATAATTACTCCTAGGTCTCTTTCAATTTTTGTGGTTGTTATTAACTCACCCCCCATTGTGTACTCTTCCCCTGGGTTTTTGTTTCCCAGATGCATTACCTTGCACTTCTTTGCACTGAATCTGAGCTGCCACATATTTGACCATTCCTCCAACCTTGCCAAGTCCCTTTTCATTCTTTCCACCCCAACTTGTGTATCAACCCTGTTGTAGATCCTTGTGTCATCTGCAAAGAGACATACCTTTTCTTACAGGTGCTTTCCAATGTCACTTATAAAGACATTAAAGAGGACCGGTCCCAGTACCGAACCCTGCGGTACCCCGCTAGTTACCCTCCTTTCTTCACTGTGGACTCCGTTTACTGTTACCCTTTGCTTCCTGCTGTCCAGCCAGTTTTTTTTATCAAGGCTACCACCTTGGGACCCACTCCAAGGCTGGCGAACTTGTATATTAAGCTTCTGTGTGAGACTGTGTCAAATGCCTTGCTAAAATCTAGGTAGGCCATATCCATAGCCCCTTCCTGGTCTACTACTTTGGTCACCCAGTCACAGAGATCTATTAGGATTGTCTAACATGACCTTCCTGCTGTGGAACCATGCTGCCTTGGGTCCTGTGCCCCACTGGCCTCTGGGTACTCAATAATTCTTTCCTTCAGAAGTGATTCCATCATTTTCCCTACCACTGAAGTCAAACTAACTGGTCTGTAGTTTCCTGCCTCTGCCCTGCTCCTACTTTTCTGAAGTGGAATCACATTTGCCCTCCTCCAGTCCTCAGGTACCACCCCATCCTCCCATGATTTGTTAAAGAGAGTAGTCAGTGGTGTTACTAGTTCTACCCTTAGTTCTTTTAGAATTCTTGGGTGAATTCCATCAGGCCCCATTGCTTTGTCCACCCTCAGTTTCAAGAGTTCTTTCAAAACCCTTTCTTCTGTGAATGGACTGGTATCGACCCCCCTACTCAGAGTTTCTCTCTTGCTTGGATTAGGTACCTCCCCCCTCCTCTTCCACTGTGAATACTGAGCAGAAATATTCGTTCACTATCCCTGCTGTTTCACTGTCACCCTCTGCCCACATTCCCTCCCCTTTAAGTCTCTGTATGCCTCCCTTGATCTTTCTTCACTCCCTAATGTACCTATAAAAGGTTTTATCCCCTTCTTAACAGAGTTGGCTATCTTTTCCTCAGTTTGTGCCTTTGCTGTTCTGACTGCCTTTCCTGCCTCCTTCTGCTTTAGCTGATAAAGTTCTCTGTCCTGCTCCATCTATGTTTCCTTACATTTCCTGAATGCTATCCTTTTCTCCTTAACCGTCCCTGCCACCTCTTTTGAGAACCATAGTGTTTTTTTTTTTTTCCTTCGTTTTGTTTTGTTGATTTGCTTCACACAAAGTCTTGTTGCCTCTGTGATGGCTATTTTGATTATTCCCCACTGTTCCTCCACCCCACCTTCTTGCCCGTTTGCTAGTGCTTTTCTGAGGCACTCTCTCATTTTCCCAAAGCCAGCCTTCCTAAAGTCCAATACTCTTGTTTTTGTATGGCTTGACTCTATGGCTGTGTTTATTGTGAAGCACACTGTTTGGTGGTCACTTGTTCCCAGATGGCTACCCATTTCTAAATCTGAGATCCTTTTTCTTCCCATTTGAGGTACCAGCTCTAAGACTGCTCCGTCCCGAGTGGGTTCCAACACTAGCTGTCTGACGCATGACCCCCTGAAGGGCATCAAGAATGACCCTGCTCTTGGATGTGCCTGCAGCAAAGGTACTCCAGTTAACATCTAACATATTCAGGTCCTCCATCAACAATATCTCCTCTTTTTCTGCCATTTTAAGGATGCCTTCTATCATTTCCTTGTCCATTTCCTTCCCCTGAGATGGGGGTCTGTATACAA
Organism: Neoceratodus forsteri; assembly: GCA_016271365.2. Taxonomy (NCBI): domain Eukaryota; kingdom Metazoa; phylum Chordata; order Ceratodontiformes; family Ceratodontidae; genus Neoceratodus; species Neoceratodus forsteri. Next base: position 262,491,172 of record CM057451.1, on the reverse strand, counting down.
CCCCCATGCGGATTGTGGTGCCATTTCCTGTTTCCAGGGTGACCCATAGTGACTCATCAACTTCCTGTTTACTCTTTAGTTCTGTTGCTTTAAGCTACATCCAGCTGGCCCACTGTATGGCCATCAATGAGCACGTGGAAGATTATTATAGCAGACAAGTGCCCCTTAATGGAAGAGAATTGCAAGCCAGCATCTGACAAAGAGAACAAATACTACAAAATCTGATTCACCGGGCAAGTGAAGGGATCCAAGTGGTGGGAAGCAGTCCACAGAGCAAAGCGCTTCTAGTTCATGGAATAGGTAGCCCTGGTGGAGGGTTTCCTGGCAGCCACCAGAATATCAGCCACCTTAGGGGACACTCCAAATCTTGCAATAACTATGTCTTCAGGAGCCATGCATGTAGATGAAGACACTTGAGGTCTGGATGGACCAGGGTTCCCTGTTCCTGTGAGAGCAAGAGTAGGGGCACTGGAGGATCCACTGCAAATTGCTGCAGTAATGCAAACCATACCTGACGAGGCCAAAAGGGTGTCACCAAAATTAGTGTGGCGCCCTCCATTTGAGCTTGAGTAGGACCCTCTCAGCAGGAAGGAAGCAAAGGCATAGAGATATCTCCCTTTCCAGGAGAGGGACAACACGTCTCACCAGAAAACTAAAAACCCTGAAAGAAGCAAGCAGTAAAGCAACAGTTCTGCATTTTGTGAAGACACAAACAGATCCAACTCTGGACGACCCCACCTGTCAAACAGATCTTCAACTACGGAGGTCAGCAGATAACACTCGTGCATTCAGAACTATGACTGCTTAGCTTGTCTGTCAGGATGTTTTAGACGCCTGGATCATAGGCGGCCCACAGCTCTAGACTGTGTTCTAGAGCCCAGTATAAAACCCTCATCGCCTTTCAGCACAGGAGTAAAAGCAAGTCCCCCTTGTTTGTTGATGTAGTACACCACACTTATGATGTTTGTCTGCACCAGCAGATACCCTGGGGACAGATGGTTCTGGAAGGCTTGTGAGGCACACAGAACAGTCATCTTCAAGACATTTATGTGGAGTGAGGACTCCATAGCCATCCACATTGCCTGTGTCTGGTGAGGGCCCAGGTATGCCCCCCAGTCCAGTCCGAAACATCTGTAGTGAGGATCTGCTGTGGAGAGGGGATGAGGAAAGGAACCCCTTTCAGCAGGTTGCTGGGGTTCATCCACCACTGAAGTACCTTCTTGAGAGACAATGTCGCTAGCACCCTCTGTTTCAGACTGTCGGTGCACTGGTCCCATTGGACCCTTAATGTCCACTGGTGGACCCGCATGTGCACTCATACCAGGAGGACCATGACAACTGCCACTGCCATCAGGCCAAACAACCACAGAAAAGTCCTTGCTGTGACATGCCTGCTGTCGGAGAGCTCTTGGACCTGAGCTACCAGGCATTCTGCCCTGCGGCAGAAAAGTTATGCCCTAAGCAGTGTCCAGTATGGCTACAATGTACTGAAGTCACTGGCAGGGAAGAAACAATTTCTTACCATAGTAATATTGTTTCTTCCAGGGGATCCCTTAGTATGCTTGCCTAGTGCAGTATGCCAGCTGGGTTCAGCAGCCCTGGAGGTGGAGACTATGCCAATGATGCCAGGAGAATTGATGAATCCGAGAAGAGTAAAAGAGAGTTGTGTGCTGCTGCTGAAAGCCAGTCAGATTCACTTCAAAGTCTGAGGGCCAAAAGGCCCCAACTCTGAAGAATATCATAAACCTTACAGAAAACCAAAAAAGGAACATGAACAAGAAAAAAATAAATAAAAAATCACCTGTTAGCGAACTACATACACCATGCTTCACTGTGGAAAGTACAGTTACGTAGAAACTTACCATAACAGTAGATCTTCGAGAGAGATTCCTTCAGTAAGTCTTCAAAATACAGGACTAGCGCTACCTGGCGTCTGGCCACACGGCAGACTTTTTCTAGCAATACCTGATGGGGGACTGCCCACCCGACATCAGAGTGGCGCTATATAGTGGACGGTCCCCACGCCCGCCCTCCAGTTCTCCCGCTGGAGCCTGGAACAGGCCTGACAGCAGAAGGAAACAGCGTCTGGAGTCCCTAAATAAAAAAGGGGGCAGGAGGGTGGGAAAAATATGACCTACTGAAGGAACCTCTCTCGAAGATCTACTGTTATGGCAAGTTCCTACGTAACTTACTATTTTATTTCCAGAGGGTTCCTTCAGTAGGTCATCACATATAGGACTGAATCCCAAGCAGTCCATCCACAGAGAGAGTGAGAGAAACAAGGGAGGAGGAAAAACTCCAACAACTAAGGAAAACACAGAGTGGAAACAGCCTAGGACAGAAGGCCCTGCAGAACAGCTAGGCCAAAACCTGTCCTCCGCCTAGAAGCAATGCCTAGACTGTAGTGTTTGGTAAACGTATGGACAGAACTTCACGTTGCTGCGGCGCAGATATCGGCTGCTGAAACACTGCGCAGAAAAGCCGCGGAAGCAGCCATGCCCCATGTAGAATTACCTGAATGGTCCCGGCAGAGGCTTGTCATACTTCTGGTAGCAGAAGCGAATACAATTGCCCAACCAATTGGACAGGCACTGCTTAGAAACAGCTTTGCCCAAAGATCTGGGGGCAAAAGAGACAAACAGTTGGTCATCCTTACGAAACTCTTTCGTACGGTGAGTGTAGCACTGGATGGAGCAATGCACATCCACAGTGTGCAGGAGTGCCTCACCTCTATTCGCAGGGGATGGAAAATACACAGGAAGCTCCACTTACTGGTTCAGTGTGACGTTCGAAACCACCTTAGGCAAAACCTTAGGATTTGTCCTGAGGACCGCCCGGTCCCTATGGAAAATTAAATAGGGCTCCTTACAAACTAGAGCCTGAAGCTCCGAAATTCTTCAAGCTAAGGTAATAGCAATTAAAAACATCATCTTCCAGGACAGGAAGCGTAAATCACAGCTCATCGTTGCTTCAAAAGGCGGGAGAGTGAGCTTCTCCAAAAAAAGTTTAAATCCCAAGGTGGTATGGGGCTGCGGATGGGGGGCCTCAGATGGAGAATCCCTTTCAGAAAGGTTTTCAAGACTTCCAACTGAGCCACAGGTTTACCATCCACCAGCTCGTAGTACGCAGAAATAACCAAAAGATGGACCTTCAAGGAGGAATAGGATAGGCCAGAATCCAAAAGATGAAGAATGTATTCCATGACTAGTGGGGCAGAACAAGAGAAAGGATTCCAATCTTTGGAAGCCGCCCAAATGGAAAAATGTTTCCACTTCATATCATAGGTGGAACGAGTAGATGGCTTTCTAGCCTCAACAATTATCTGGGCAACCCAAGAGGAGACCCCAAAGAGGGAGACCGCTATGTCTGCAGGAGCCACGCATGAAGATGCAGGGTCCTGAGCCCAGGATGGATGAGCCAGCCTTGATTCTGTGTCAAGAGGTCGTGAGTCACAGGAAGTGGAACCAGTGGTTCCTCCACTAACTGTTGCAGAAGCGGGAACCAAATCTGTCTCAGCCACAGGGGGGCGATGAGGATCATCTGCGCCTCTCTGCCTGAAGCTTGAGGAGAACCCTCTGGAGAATGGGAAATGGAGGGAAGGCGTACAAAAATTTCCCTGTCCAAGAGAGAGAGAGAACGCGTCGTGCCAGAAAGCACCATGCCCTGGAATAAGCAAGCAAAAAATACAGGTTACTCACCTGTAACAGGAGTTCTAGGAGTGGTATATGTTGTTCATCCACACTTACTGGCAGATTCCTTGCCGCTTTAAATCTTGCCGGAAGGTCTTCAAGCTGGCTCCTCACACCCATCAGAGTGGTAAAACTCTCAGCTCCACCCCAAGACGCCAGATCTAGCCGCTGGAAGCCAGGTTGCGCTGCCGAAGCCTGGGAGGTCGGGGGTTGGTGGACACAAATACTACTACTCCTAGAACTCCTGTTACAGGTGAGCACCCGTGTTCTAATGACATGGATATGTTGTTCAATCCACACTTACTGGCAGACTCTAGCAGATATCCGGGAGGAGGAGGCAAGGCACGCACCCCGTACTTGGAAAATAAGGACTGGAGAACCGAGGTCCCAAAACCAGCATCCCGGTGTGACTCAAGGTTGATCTGGTAATGGGTAATGAAGGTGTGTGCTGACTTCCAGGTAGCAGCCCTGCAGATTTCCTGGACAGGGACGTGCCCGGAAGCAGCCACTGAAGCAGTGGTATGGCGGGTTGAATGAGCTCTTATGCCTTTGGGAGGCTCCATGCCCGCCAACCTATAGCAGAGATCTATGCAGGAGGTGACCCACCTGCCTATCGTCCGCTTGGCTGCAGATCTGCCAGGTGCGGCTTCAGCGTAGGTGACAAACAGCTGGCGAACCTCTCCCTGAACTTCAGCCATCCGCTCCTTGTAACAAGAGAGCGCTCTTCTAGGGTCCAGAGTATGGAGCCTATATTTGGCCTCCGAGGTGTGAATGGGGTAGAACACTGGCAGAGTCAACACCTTGTTAAGGTGAAACTCCAACACCACCTTCGGAAGGAATTTCGGTTGGGGGAGCAGGACAACCTTGCCCCTGTGGAAGACCAGACAAGGAGACTCGATGGAAATGTCTGGAGCTCTCCCATCCTTCTGGCTGATGTGATAGCCACCAAGAAGGCGGTCTTCCACGACAGATGAGAGATGTCACACCTGTGCACAGGTTCAGATAAGGCTTGCCCATCAAGCAAGCCAATACCAGCAATGCCGACCGCAGGTGGAGGTTCTCGCACGGAGGGGACAGGTGATCAAGGCCTTTGAAAAAGCGCCCGACCACCTTCTCCTGCACCACCGACTGCTTCCCTGCACCCGATAAGCAGAGATGGCTGCCAGGTGCACCTTAAGGGTCGTCGACCGAAGCCCTAGCTGAGAAAGGGACCACAGGTAGTCCAGAACGCTAGCCAAAGAACAGGAGGAAGGGTCCAACCCCTTCTCCTGACACCAAATGAAGAATCTCTTCCATTTGAAGGCATAGCATTTTCTGGTCGATTCCTTACGGGATGCCTCAACAACGTTGAGGACCTCATCGGAAAGCCCCAAGGCCTGGAACTCTAGCCACTCGGGAACCAGGCCGTCAAGTGCAGGGATTGAAGGTCCGGGTGGAGTACCTTCCCCTTGTTGACTGAGATCAGGTCCGGGCAGGCTGGAAGCCGCCTGGGGAGCCTGGAGCTGAGGCTGAGGAGATCTGGATACCAGAACTGGCAGGGCCAATCTGGGGCTACCAGAATCACCTGCGTCTTGTCCCTCTTCACCTTGAGAAGCACCTTGTGGATCAAGGGAAATGGAGGGAAGGCGTAGAAGAGGCCCAGGGTCCACGGCCTCGAGAAGGCATCCCCCTGCAGCGAGCTCTGCTGAGGGGGGCGGGCATGAAACAGCCTCAGCTTCGCATTCTCCCTGGAGGCAAACAGGTCCACCTGAGGAGTGCCCCGGTGGGAGAACAGATCTTGTACTGCCTCCGGCAGGAGAGACCACTCGTGAGATGCAGCACTTATCCAGCTGAGGGCATCAGCCAGAGTATTGGAGGCTCCTGCCACATGGATGGCTAGGAGATCCACCTCCAGGCTGATCACGAGAGACCAACTGCGGAAAGCCTCCTTCCACAGAAGCAAGGAGTGCATCCTGCCCTGACGGTTTCGGTAGTACATGGTCGTGGTGTTGTCTGTCTGGACCTGGACCACTTGACCCCATACAAACGGAGCGAAGGCAGTAAGGGCTAGTCGGACCGCTCGAAGCTCCAGCAGGTTGATGTGGCATCGAGACTCCCGGAGGGGACCAGAGGGCGTCGGTCATCAGAGTGACCGTCGGCTCGGGGCGGACAAACGGATTACCCTCCTGCAGATGAGCTAGAACGAGCCACCACTGAAGGCTGTTCCACATCTCCTGGGTCACCGTCACTGGCTGGTCCAGAGGACCGGAGCGCTGTGACCATTGGCGGGCCAGCCCCCATTGCAGGGGATGCATATGCCAGCAGGCACAATGGACCACGCTGGTGCAGGCCGCCATGAGGCCCAGAAGGCACAGGAAGTCCCGGGCAGGGTGCAATTGCCCAACCAGAAATGATTGGGCAAAGGAGGAAAGGACCTCGGCCCTGTCCACCGGGCGCCGTGCTCTGGCTCAGAGAGAGTCAAGCTCTGCCCCCGATGAACTGAATCACCTGCAATGGCACGAGTTCCGATCTGGCCTTGTTGATGAGGAGGCCAATCTGAGAGCAGACCTGGAGGGCCAGATCCCTGGACAGCTCCACCTCCAACTTGGAGGGGGCTGCAATCAGCCAATCGTCCAGGTAAGGGTACACCCAGACCCTTCGGCGCCACAGGAATGTTGTCACCACTGCCATGCATTTGGTGAAGTCCCTGGGAGCTGGAGAGAGGCCGAAGGGCATGGCCTGGAACTCGTAAAGGGATCCCTCTGCCATGAAGCGGAGGAATCACTGGTGATATAGATGGATTGGGACGTGAAAGAACACGTCCTGAAGGTCCAGAGAACAGAACCACACACCTCGTTCCAAGGATGGAATGATCTGAGCCAGAGTGACCATCCTGAATGTGCAAGACCTTAGGAACTTGATCAGGTCGTGTAGGTCGAGAATGGGGCGCCAACCTCCCGTCCGTTTTGGGACCAGGAAGTACCTGGACACAAACCCTGGGTCTGGAGGAGGGTCTGCCATCTCCCTGATCACCTCCTTCTGCAGGAGCAGGGCAATGTCGGCTCTATGAGCCGACGGAGAGGCTGCGGAATACGTTGCCCCCCCGTGGGGCGACGGCCTCGACGGCTCGATAGGGTGGGGACTGCTCAATTCCAGAGGCAGACCCTCGCCGACCACTTCCAACACCCAGCGGTCCGTGGTGATAACGGACCAGGCAGAAAGGAAGTGGCGGAACCGTCCCCCCATGGGGGGAGCCCGCGTAGGAGTGACGAGGTTGGGAGCGACACCCCTCAACCCGTCACTGGGCAGGCTTGAAGGAAGGGCCGGCCGAGTAGCCACCTGGACCTTTCCCTCCCGGCTTCCTGCTGGAGGAAGCTGCAGGCTTGGCTTTGGGGTGCCAAGTGCGAGCCTGCTGGCCCTGATGCTGGTGTTGCTGGGCCGAACGTGCTGCAGGGGCTGAAGGACAAAAGGGCTTATGCTGCTTCTGGCGGCCTTTGTCCTTCTGGGCAGATGTGACCGAGTCCAAGGTGGCGTTGGACTTCTCGATCCGCTGGAGATGACCCTCCAGCCCGGGACCGAACAAGTCGGTACCAAGGAAGGGAACGTCTGCCAGCTTGTGCTGGGTATCCGCCGTAAAGGGGGAGATCCGCAGGCAAGCTCTGCGGCGCACTGCAACTGCGGCCGCTACTGACCGGGCACATGATTCAGCGATGTCCAAGGAAGTCTGGAGCTGCTGTTTGGCCATCGCTCTTCCCTGATCCCGCACCTGCTTGACCGTCGTTTGATGGTCAGCCAGGAGATGAGGAATCACCTCATCCAGGGAGCCCAAAAGAGCGTGTGAAAAGTGTGCCATCAGAACGGCCGAACTGGCCTGACGAAGGCCTAGGGAGGAAGTGGCATAGACTTTCCGCCGGAGTAGTTCAATTTCTTGGACTCCTTATCGGGTGGCTTGTCCACATCCTGAGTGTTCCCGGAACGCCGGAAAATGCTGTCGGTCACTAACCCCACCGCAGAGGGGTGCTCCGAGAAACCGGAGAGTGAACCGGTAGGGACAGCATACTTCCGAGCCATCCTGGCCAAAGGTGCTGGACAAGAAGCTGGCCACTGCCATAGCTCCAGGGTCACAACAATGGCTCGCCACCGGGAAGGCCTCCGTAGGGGAATCCCCTTGGTCCAGTATCTCCGTGAGGGGATACCTGGCCCATTTTGAACCGGGTTCGAGCTTCATCCCAGTGTACTCTGAGATGAGTCAAAGCATTCCAAGAAACAAGAATGGGCTCTCGTTGACCGACTGACCCCCAGTGGACTCCAGGTCAAGTGGCCTGGAGAGCAAGGAGTCGTCGTCAGACTCCAAGGAGTCTGCCAACAGCTGCCGAACGCCTGAGCCACCCTCCACCCGCCGAGGTCAATCGGGAGTGAGGGTGACAGACAACCTATGGGGCAAACCCTGACCCGACCAAGAATCCTTGGTCGGGGCCCCAGTCTTCGGTTGTGGAGGCGGAGGTTCTACCACAATGGGTGGCGCAGCTGGTTTCGCCAAACAACCGGTGCCGCTCCGCCTCGACTACTAGCGAAGGGTTGTTTCGCCGCCGTGACAGCCACTTAATGGCCGGAGAAGGCGACATGAGTCGGGCTATTCCCAGACAGTAAGAGCTGTTGCCACATGAAATCCTCGTAGCCGACGCAACCTTGCACCGGAGCCTATCCTCTAAGAGGACGACGAGGATGAGCAGCGCCTGACTTTTTCATGGTGTCAGACCGAGACCGCTGATGTCGGCGGATTGACTGGACCTGGAAGAGGTCCGAGACCAAGATCTTCGGGATTCCGAGGGTGGGTGGGTCAGAGAGGGGCGTGGGGAAACTCCATTCTCCCTCGCTCAGGGACCTTAACCAGGGACTCCGCACAGGAGGCACAGGCAAGTCCTCAGTTTTCACCGTGGGAACCGGTGAAGAAGGGTTGTTGGCTTCTCCAGTCGACAAACCGTCGGACGGGTCGAGAAAAATCTCGACCACATCAACAGTTGTCTCGGCCGGCTGACCTGACAGGGACACTGTGAAGCCGCAACCTCAACCGAAGTACAGTGTCGACTATCCGGGGAAGGGGACCTCTCCCGCTTCCATGAATGTCGACGGTGGGACTTACCTTCGGAGTCCTTCTTTTTGGACAGAGAGGAACATCCCGATGGCCCTTCTCTCTTGGTGGAGAGGGACTGGCAAAGCTCCGTAAAAGAAGCTGCATAGGAAGAGTCCAAGGAGAGCAGGATAAATGCCGCGACCGAGGATGATGATGATGATGATGCGGCCTGGGCCACCTCCTCCTCGACGGTAATCATTTGCTCCAGCTGTTGTGCTGAGCCCACCGCCGCGGACACCGCCAACGGGCCTCCTTCGACTTGACCGGAGGATAACGTTTCTCAGGTCGCCCCAACAGCAATCGGGCAGAGCGGTCCTCCAAGACCGGAGCCGAAAAGGATTTGCCTAACTCACAAGCCTGTGAGTCATGGCTGAGCCCAAGGCAATAAATGCATGTGGAGTGCGGATTGGTCCAGGACATCTTCTGCCCACAGGGGCACCAACGAAATCTGGGAGTCGATTTGTCCATCACAGCCACAAAGGAAAAAGAAGACCGAGGTCTTTTAAACTTTAGAATAAGTTTCGGTTTAACCGAAGAGTGTAGATCCAGGACTAAAACGCAGAGCGCAAAGGAGGGAACCTGAGCTTCCAAGTGGTAAGGAAGATCTGACATCATGGGGCAGAGCTGAGAGTTTTACCACCCGGGTGGGCGGGAGAAGCCAGCTTGAAGACCTTCCGGCAAGATTTAAAGCGGCAAGGAACCTGCCAGTAAGTGTGGATCGAACAACATATCCACATCCCTAGAACTGTGAAGTTTTGCATTGAATGGGAAGGTGAAAAGGTCGAGATCCAGACGCCCCCACCTTAGGAAGAGAGACTCTGCCACTTCCTGACTTAGTTCCCAATCCTGACTGAGGGTTCGAGATCTGCTGAGACTGTCCCGCGAGGACATTTTGGATGCCTGGAACGCGCACTGCTACTAAGGACAAATCGTTCTGGACTGCCCAGTTCCACACTCTCATCACTTTCCTGCAGAGAGGGTACAAGTGAGCTCCTCTTTGTTTGTTGAGATTTGATTTATTTATTTATTTAGACAGCAGTTTGGAAAACCTTTGAGCCATACCAGACTACTGATATGTTGTCCATCTGGATAAGCAGTGATCCCTTGGGAAGAAGGGTCTAGAACGCCTGAAGCGCGTACAAGACCACTCTCATCTCTAGGATGTTGATATGCAATGATGCCTCCAAGCTGGACCAAAGTCCCTGTGCTTGGTGTTCCCCCAAATGTGCCCCCCAGCCTATATTCGATGTATCTGTAGTCAGAGATGCCAAGGGGACAGGGCTCCTGAATGGGAGACCCAAGGAAAGGCTGCAGGGATCCCTCCACCACAGCAAGTCTTTCTGGACCACCGACGATACCAGGACCGGATGGTCCATGTCGTCCAGGAGTTGATCCCATTGCACCCGGAAGAACCACTGAGTGATTCTCATGTGGAGCCTCACCAGGGGAATGGTAGTGATGAAGGCCACCATCAGGCCGAGAAGGCGAAGGACCTCCCTTGCTGAAATGGTCCTTCCTGGATCAGGCCACCACAGAAGCTTGACAGACCAGAGTTTCTACCCTGTCCGGAGGAAGGAAGGCTGTGCTCTGGACCGTGTCCAAGACTGCCTCAATGAACTGAAGTCTCTGACTCAGGGAAAGAGACAACTTGGGGAAACTGACAGTAATCCCCAACTTAAAGAACAGATCCAAAAAGAAATGCAGATCTTTCAAAAGGGCATCCCTGGAAGGGGCTGAAATCAACCAGTCGTCCATGTAAAGGAAAACTGCTATGCCCTGGTGACGCAGAAAGGCCGCCACCACCGCCAGGCACTTGGTAAACACCCAAGGTGCCGATGACAGACCAAAGGGGAGGATGCAGAACTGGAAACACTCCCCCTAGAAACAAAACCGCAGGAACCGGCAGTGGCTGGGGAAAATTGGAATGTGCAGGTAAACATCCTGCATATCCAGAGCACAAAGCCATTGGTTCTCCAGCAGGAGAGGGAGAAGGCTTTGGAGGGTCAGCATTCTGAATTTTTTGTACTCGACGAACAGGTTGAGACTGCTCAGGTCGAGAATGTGTCTCATGTCGCCTGACTTTTTGGAACCAGAAGTGGGAGTAGAACCCCCTTCCCCTTTGCCGGAGGATAATGCTCTCTATAGCCTCCTTGAGCAAGAGAGTGTTGATTTTTTCTCTGACGAGAAGAGCCTGGGCTCGAGAGTAGGACGACCGGTTTGGCGGAGAGTCTGGTGGAATCTCCAGAAACTCTATGGTGTGTCCGCGGACACCAACTGCAGGACCCATGCATTGAGGTAATGCCCTGCCACTCCTGCAGGTAGTAGAACTCCATCAGCTTCTCGCAGAGGCTGAGGAGGGGTGGGGCAGGAGCCAGGAGGGTGGCAGGATGCCTCAGGGAGGGCCCTGAACGCCTCTGATTCTTGGAGGCGGAGGCGTGGCAGAACCCATGGATGAGCGGGGCTTGCTTCCTCTGCCTCCAGGTCCTTTTCCGAAAGGGCTGCTGCTATTTTTGAGCACCCAATCGGCACATGGGCCGCACTGATCTCTTTGGTGTCGCCGCCACAGAGCACCAAGCTCTGAAAGGGGGCATCCTGAATCACAGACTGGACCTCATTTGCGGGGTCAGAGATGCAAAGCCAGGCCAGTCATCTCAAAGCATTGGCAGTCGCCGAGGCATGGGCTACTAAATCGACAGAGTCGTAAGCAGCCCGCAATGCATGCCTGCTAAAAGACGAGACAGGCGGAGTTCCTTGGCGAGCTCCTCCTTGAGATCTGAAGGTTCCATAAATTGAACTCGGGCCTCGAGCCTGGCCAAGGTAGCATTTTGGTGTGACACTATGTGGGCCACATAATTAAGGGACCAAAGTGCACATGTGGCCGAAGAATAGACCTTCTTATCGAACTGGTCCATATGCCTCGACTCCTTGTCTGGAGAAGAGGCGCTCATGTGCTTGGGTGCTGAAGAGCGATCATGAGCAGCTGAAATCACGACACAGTCTGCCTTCAGATGAGCGTTAAAAAATGGAGCATCCTTAGGCGCCCGGTAAACCCTATCCGCCCTCTTGGGGACAACCGGGATGGAATGAGGCATCTGCCAGACTGTAGAGCTGAGGTTCTATCCATGGCGGAACAGGAATCGGGGACAGAGACTCCAGCCCCAGGTGTTCAGCGAGTCTCTGCCACATCGGATCCTGTTCCTCCGACTCCCATGAGGTAGTTCTGCATGGAACTCAGAATGTCCGAAAAGGCAGGGTCCTCCGGAGGGGATCTGGGGGAAACCTTGCCCTTAGGGACAGAGGACTCATGATCTGAGGGCTCCTCCCCGCGATTAATCGCCATCATCATCTTCATCATCCCCCACGTCTGGATGGTCTCCAAGATCCAGAAGAGTCATATCCTTGAGAGATGTCCCCAGGACATGAACTGTATAGGGGGATGAGCTCCTCGGGGACGGAGACCTTGGAGAGCGCGGAGGTGGGAGTCTGCTCTCCAGGTCAGACACCAGATGCGAAGGCAGCCCTGCCACCAAGACTGAATAAGAGTCTTGAACCGGATGGACCAGAGCTTGTGGAGGAGGAGGAGGTTGAGGTTGGGAAGGGGATTATCAGGGAAGAGGGTAGTAATACCCTTGGTAACCCTGACAGCCATAACCTGGGTATTGACCATAACCTGGGAAATAATGCCCCGCGCCACTCCAATCTGGATGAGGAGGACCGGCCGGGAAGTGATCCCCAGGATACCCCAAGAGGTAATGTGGGACAGTCCAGGGTCTTGAGTAAAGGCCCAACATCAGAAGATCTGACCGAGGGGGAACCCATGTAGGGCCTGCTGTCGTATAAATCGGTGGCAGGTCCGGCATCGGGGGAGCCGGAGTCGGGACCACCGTCATCAAGACCAGCACCACCCGATCCAGCGCCAGAACGGGTTCCAGCGTCGGAGCCAGATGAAGGGGTTCTGACAGAGGAACCGTGTCTGGCACCGGAATCAAAGGCTGGGACACAACGACTGGCCTAGGCTCGGAGACTGTCGAGGGAGGGTTCGGCATTGGAGGGACTGTCACGGATCCGGTGGAGGGATCTCACAGGACAGGCATCGGGACGGAGTGATCTCCCAGAAAGGATATGAGGGCCTCCGGAGAAGGGCCAGACGGCTGTGGAGGAGCCTCCATCTCTGTGACCCCGTCAGGGGAGTGCAGAATGTACCCAGAGGGGTGGACAACGTCCAGGGCTTCCGCACTGTCGTCGCTCGAAGTAGCAGCCTGGACAGGGGAAGCTACCGGCGAAAAAGGAGGGGGTAGAGGGGCAGTCTCCCCGGGGCTCTTGCAGATGTCGGGCTGGGCGTCATTAGGCCCCGACGGAAGAACCGTGTCTCAGTGTCCGCCAGGGACGGACATCTGACCAGAAAGAGCCAGGCGGAATGGGGAGAAGCCCACTGCCGACTTAGCGTCTGGTGCTGTGCGGGTGCCCGAGGCCTGGGAGCCGTCTTACCAGCAGCGGGCAATCCCTGGAGGAGCCGGGAGTCGACTGAATGGCAGGCGTGGTGTGGCCGTCAGAGGAGCCGGCGGCCGACTTACCCACAGAGGAGGACTTCTCTGACTTACCTTCCGACGCCGGCTTGGCCTTAGGCGGCGGCTAGGAAAAAGCCCTGCTGGTCGAGGGCCGGGAGGTCTCAGGCTGGGACACCTCCACGGAGCGCTCCCGCTTCGTGTTTCTCTTTCCTATGTTCTTTTTTGGAAGGAGATGAAGAAAAAGATCGGATCCGCTCCATCTCCTTTTCTAAAGACACCAGTCGGGTCTTCAAAAGATGGGCCTCCAAAGCATGCTGCCTCCTTTTACATCTGGCCTAGTTAAAAGGCTGGCAGTCTGGGCAAGAAGAAACTGGGTGGTCTGGGCCTAAGCAGATCACACACTTCAAGTGGCCGTCCTTATGTAGAATTTGTGTGCCACAGGTGAAACACTTCTTCGGAGAAGACAGAGAAGAAAATTCTCAAGTTTGAAGAAAAAAGCGTGGTGAAAACAGACGATAAAAAAGCACTTTTAACGCCGATCGCTTGGGAAGTCTCAAGTCTGCAATGCGACTGACATGAGGCGACGGCGGGAAAGAACTGGAGGGAGGTTGTGGGGACCGCCCACTATACAGCATCACGCTGACTTCGGTATGTCTTCGGAGAAGACACAGAAGAAAATTCTCAAGTTTGAAGAAAAAAGCGCGGTGAAAACAGATGATAAAAAGGCACTTTTAACGCCGATCGCTTGGGAAGTCTCAAGTCTGCAATGCGACTGACATGAGGCGACGGCAGGAAAGAACTGGAGGGCGGTGGTGGGAACCGCCCACTATACAGCATCACGCTGACATCGGTCACATGACGTCAGGTGGGCGGTTCCCCATCAGGTATTGCTAGAAAAAGTCTGCCGTGCTGCCAGACGCCAGGTGGCGCTAGTCCTATATGCGATGACCTACTGAAGGTACCCTCTCGAAGTATGATCATAATATATCAAAGGTCTACAGCCAAAAATGTGGCCTGAGGCAAGGACTGCAGAACTACATTCAGCCAGGTTTTGTTAGGGGAGGTTGGGTGAGAGGTGGTCATTGAGGCACAGTTCAGGAAGCATAAGAAAACCAGGAGCATTTTCAAAATTTGCAAATAGTGTTTTATTTTTCTCAACAGCAAACTAAAATTAAAAAATATTCAGTATACCTATTTACAAAGCAGTATAAACAGAGAAAACAAAGTCCTACTTCTGGGGGCATCTCATAATTCCAAGTTTCAGTCTCTCACTCTTCTTGTCTCCCTACCAAAAGCACTGCTGCTCTTTTTATAAGTCTTTTCTGAGAACTATTTAAGAGAGCCTGCTTCTCATAGAATGTTGTAACTTTATAGAATGTTGTCGTAAGTTTCATTCCTTGCAGGTGCAGCAAAAATTTATGGTGTCCCAGAACTGATCTCTTGTTCTAAGCTCTGCAAAGAGCTTAAAAACTGCATCTCAGGTTAAATCCTTGAGTTGCAAATAGCTTTTCCAATCATTTCAACAGTATAGCTATATACAGTTTTAAACAAAGGGATCCCATTATCAGTGACATTTCCTGATAAAAATCCCATATATTTTTATAACTGCAGATATGCAAGGGGAAGAAAAGACAGAAATAGCAAGGGAAGGCAGAGAGATAGCAAGCGGCTGAGAACTGCGAAACCATCGGAGTGATCAGTTCCTAGGTCTCACAAGAAAACTGGGTTGCGCAACCAGACAGAGAAGAGACAGAAAAGGAGAGGATAGAACAGACCCTTGCATTTAAACTCTTTCTGCATAACAAATGGAGCATGGCCTTATTCAATCCTGTCACATACCTCCTTCTTTAAGAGAGAACCTGTTTTACAAAAATAGATTTCTAAAACATTCTATTAAACTCCCATCTAACATTAGCTTATAACCTTTACAATTCAGTGCATATACAACATAGCAAATAAAGAAGTTTCAACTCACATTTTTTCAACCTTCGGAATTCTCAAATCTTGATCCATCTTGACAGAAAATCAGTATTGACATTCTCTTTCCCAGATGTGTGCATCACTTTAAATTGAAATGGCTGTAATGCCAAGTACCACCGTGTGATTCTAGAATTTTTATCCTTCATTTGGTCAAGCCAACTGAGAGGATTGTGATCTCTCACAAGTACAAAGTCAGCTCCTAGTAAGGACTTAAGGGACTCCATGGCCCACTTTGCCACTAGGTACTCCTTTTTAATGGTTGAGTACCTTTTCTCTCTGTCGTGCAATTTCCTACCTATGTATAGAATAGGATGTTCTTTCCCATCTATATTCTGACTCAGGACTGCACCTAGGCCTACCTCTGACGTATCAGTCTGTAACAAAAATGTTTTTTTTTTTAAAGTCTGGGCTTCTTAGAACAGGCTGAACATAATGAACTTTAATGGCTCAAAAAGCCTTGCCACACTCTGGGATCCATTTTACATTATTTGGGCACCATTTTTTCGTGAGTTCAGTAAGGGGAGTAGCTAGCTGGGCAAAGTTAGGAACAAATCTCCGATAATAACTAGCCAGCCCTAAAAATGACCTGACATGTTTCTTGCTTTTAGGGACAGGGCTGTTAGCTACAGCTTCTATCTTGGAAACCTCTGGCTTGACTTCTCCATTTCCCAAAACATAGCCCAAATATCTGGTTTCCTGCATGCCTAGTACACACTTGGTAGGATTAATTGTAAAACCTGCATTTGTGATTAATTGAATAACTGCTCGTAGGTGTTCCAGGTGGCTTTTCAAGTCTGGACTATACACCACGACATTATCCAGGTACGCAGCGTAGTAACCAGTGTGAGGGGATAAAATTGCAACCATGTACTGCTGGAATGTAGCAGATGCGCCACATAAACCAAACGGTATGGTGGTGAACGGACAGAATCCTATAGGAGTGGCAAATGCAGTTTTGTCTCTAGATTCTTTAGCTAGGGGGATTTGCCAGTAACCCTTGGTGAGATCGAGGGTACTGATATACTTGGCACTCCCCAGTCTGTCCACCAAAACATCTATTCTGTGCATAGGATAAATGTCAAATTCTGACACTTGATTAAGTGTCCTAAAATCAAGGTAGATTATTACACCCCTTCTTTTTGTTTACAGTCATCACTGGTGATGACCAGGCACTTCTAACTCTTCTAGGATACCCAATTCTTTCATTTTGTATTTCCTTAACTCGTCAAGCTTAACTACTCTGGTAATCTGTACATCTTTTGTCTAATAGGATGAGCATTCCTTATCACTATTACATGCTCAACCCCTTTTGCTCGGCCTGGTACTGTGGTAAAAGTACTGTTAAATGTCTTTGTAAAGTTACGAATTTCTGGTTTGTTGGAAGTTAAGGAAATATTCACTTTTATAGTATCAGCAGTTACAGTTTCTTCCAGTCTATTGTAAGCTGCATCATTATTTTCTTTATCAGTTTCCTGGTAAAACCAATGAAACAGCTTTGATGTTTTTCAACCTATTCTTGAGGAGGTTAGCATGGTATATCCAAGTAGGATTTTTCCTATTGGGGTCTCAATCTCATAATTAACTGTGCCAGTACGTCTAAGCACTTTCTAAGACCCTTGCCACTTCATTAACAGTTTATTTTCTGTATGAGTAACAGTAGCAAGACCTTTTCACCTAGCTGAAAAACTTTTTCTTTTACCCCATGGTCATAAAACACCTTCTGCTGGTTTGGGGCCTCTTCCTGGTTACTATGGGCGATTTCAACATATTTTGCCAGCTTCTTTCTCAGGGCACACATATAAGATGTAATAGATTGTTTCTGATGGGGGTTATTGTCCCATGTTTCTTTGTTTCTGATGGGGGTTATCTTCCCATGTTTCTTTTATTTTATCCTTGGCCACCGCCGCTGATAGCGCTGGCTTCCTGCCGCCCTCCTGGTCCTGATCCTCGGACTCTGCTACAAGGTACTGCTGCTGTGTATTTGCTAAGTCGGCCCACATACGGAGGCTTTCTGATTGGAGCGCCTTTTTTACTGCTGACTCCGGATAGGCATAGAGTTTACGGCATGGCTTCTGATTGGTGTGCCTGAAAGCCAGCTCTCCGGACTGTCATTTCCCCAATGAAAGGCGCGTTTTATAGGGGCTTGGACATCTAAGTGTGGTGGTGGTTTTTAACTTAGAACCTTAATGTGGACTCTATGTAGTATTTCATTTGATTACTAGCCCTTTGTGCATTATTTTACTGCTGACTCAAAACTGTCACAGCTTTGAATGTGATCGGCCTATACGGCACATGAAGTATTCAGTCTGTTAACCTAAAACTGCTGCATTTTAGCCTTTAGTTAAACTGTTTAATAACACTACATTTGGCCCACACCTCTACCAGATTAAAACTCTCCTAAAATTGCTGGCTGCACTCCCTAATTGCCTTTTCTCTGACTCTCCCTTGCTCATTTCTGCTAACTACTCTCCTCTCCCCGAGCCCATTTCTTGCTGCGTATCTCTATCTTGCACTTGACCACTACCCCATCCCCCCCTTTCTGCACTTTAAAATCTTAATCTGTTCTTGCTCATGTATCTCATTGTCGCTCTCTGTAACCCCTCCCCACCTCTCGCCTAAACTAATTTTTTGCCTTTGTCTATCTTAAGTACCCCACCCCCACTGTTTGTCTGCCGCCAGTTTCTACTTCCCCCTGTTTAGACCTTTGTCAAATTTGCCCTTATTTACACTGCTTCTTGTTTTCTCTCTCGATTAATAGCCCGAGTGTGCGTAGATCGGAGGTGCCTTCCCGCCATATCCTTGGCTCCCGCCGCTGATAGCGCTGGCTTCCTGCCGCCTCCTGGTCCCAATCCTGGACTCTGCTACAAGGGTACTGCTGCTATGTGTGCCTAAGTGGCCCATATCACAGTGACTTTCCTGATTAGGCGCTTTTTTTACTACTGACTCGGATAGGCTTAGAGTTTTCTCCGCCGCCCACCCAGGCCTCCTATTAAATACTCTAACAGTCCCCACCTTCAAGGCTTGCTCAATTTCTACTTGCTCTCACTGTACTTCTCCCTCCCTGCTACATAGCATCTGCGATCCCTAGTGTGACTCAGGAACTTACTTATTATTGGCTACCTCTCTTTATCAGTTTGTCCGGTTTCAAACTGCCTCTTTCAATTACATATTCTTTTACTGACACATGAGACTGCTTGATTATCTCACAGCTCTGTCCTACCTATCTAAAATTGGCAATCTGGTCCTTTTCCCCTAGAACTGCCCTGATTTTTAGCGGCCTCCCCTCTCAGGCACTCCCAAGCTCCTATATAACCACTATATTTTAATTCTTACTGGTCTGTCTTTTTCCGTTTCTCCTCGGCTGTTGCCTACCCCTTCTAGTCCTATTTCCTTACTTAAGAAATACTCTCAGGGCTTATAAAAATGTATAAACAGCTGCTGCTATTTTTTCTCCTATCCACCCTGCCTCTTCTATACCTATCAACACCGAGAATTGATTCTGCTCTTTCACCTACCCTAGAACATGATTTTACATTTTCAAATCTACTAGTGCAACCTGCTACTTGGTGTGATCCCACTCCTTTACTCCTAAGCAAAACCTGGATCTATCTGGTTGACCATGCCCTCAAATGTTGCCCTGCAGATTCACATCATATCTCCCTACCTGCATCGTAAGCTCTGGTACCTCCTGTTACTGGCCATTCTGCTATCTGGGGATGTTCAGCCAACCCAGGGCCCTTTCTCCTAATACTGCTCCTATTTCAAATACTAAAGGCCTACTTATTACCCACCATAATAACAGGAGCCTGGAGCAAAACTTCCTGGAACTTGAATCCTGGACCGCACTCTACAAACCAGACATACTGTGCATTACAGAAACCTGGCTGAAGCCATCCATCCCTGACTCGGTACTCCTGCCATCTTACAATCTCTTGAGGAATGATAGACCTGCCCCGAGGGGGAGATACAGCCATTTTCGCTGATCACCTACAGGCGCTCAGTGATTGGCTCCTCCTCCCTAAACCATTGTGAGGCCTCCATGTCCTCCTCACCCTTGACTACAAGAAATGTAATACTGTCTGTGCATATAATCCCCTAGACATGGCCTGAAAGGACTAGAAGAACTACTTGATCAATCAGCTAATCACTCTGGAAATAATGAAGTTCTCATATTAGGAGACATTCATATAAACTGGCTAGAAATGCACAAATGATGGCCCTGACTAAACTACAGAGTTTCAACCTACATCAGCTCATCTCTGTACCTACCGGACTGTGCCTCATTCAAATACCAGCACCTTGCTGGACTGGATTATGACAAACCGTCCTGAAAACATTGTAGCAGCTAGAGTCCTAGCAGATGCCATCTCAAACCACTCCCCACTTTCTGTATCTAGGGTAAGGTTGGTAGACTCCAATGAAGCCATTCTTCATTACTTTCTGTGATTATACTAACTTTGACCCAGAGGCCTTCTTGTCCGACGTCGCTCGCATTGACTGGTTCTCTCTCTATAGCTCATTGGATGTTCAAACTGCTCTAAATATTTTCTTGTCCAAATTCCTAGCATTACAAGAATTCCACTGTAAACTTGTTACCAGGTGGGTTAGGAATAGGCAGACCCGCTGGTTAAAATCCGACCTACTATATAAACTACGACAGAGGGACAAAACATGGCTCCAATACAAGAAATCTGATTCTCCTGCTGACTTTAATTCTTACAGATTCTTGAGAAATACCTGTAAGAAGATCATCAGACAAGATAAAAGCTCATACTGCAGAGACCTCCTAACTGACTCCCGGGGGACCCTAAAAAATGTTGGTCCCATATTAAATTCTTCCTGGGATCTAGCCAGTCCACCACTCCAAATAACATGTCTCTCAATGGCAGCCACTGCAAAAATCCCCTCACAATTGTCAATTTCTTTAATAGGCTATTTGCTGACCTTAACCATTACACCTCCACCTTCACTACCCCATCAAACCCTATCTCTCCAGAAAATACCACAGGACCTACTCTCCATTTCAAGGCTATCTTAAAAAGTAATGTTCTCCGACTCCTTAGTAACATCTCAGAGCACGCAGTGGTTGGGTCTGATAACTTGGAACCCAAGCTCCTAAAATTGGCTGCCCCTTATATAGCAGCTCCCCTTGCAAAGATTTTTACCTTCTCCCTGTGTCACTGCACAGTACCGGACATCTGGAAAACGGCTCGAATTACCCGTGTTTAAAAAAGGAGACCCACTTGACCCATCTAACTACAAATCCATTGCCATCCTATCTGTTCTCAGTAAAACTCTTGAGAAACTTGCTGCCTCCCAAACTACTACCTTTCTCTTGAAACACTTGACCTCTAACTTGGCTCA
Source organism: Neoceratodus forsteri (assembly GCA_016271365.2). Lineage (NCBI taxonomy): Eukaryota > Metazoa > Chordata > Ceratodontiformes > Ceratodontidae > Neoceratodus > Neoceratodus forsteri. The sequence continues at coordinate 262,470,518 of CM057451.1, read as the reverse complement.
ACATGGTTTCCTCAGGGCCATAGTACGAGGGTGAGAATGGTGCAGAAATGGACACATGTCCCTTTACACGAGAAAGGGTTCTGAAGGAACTGGAAGCAATAAGAGTTGATAAAGCAATGGGGCCAGATGGGGTGCACCCCAGGGTCCTTAAAGAACTAAGAGTGGTGGTGGCTGAACCTCTGGCTATCCTGTTTAGCCGATCACTGGAAACAGGGGAGGTACCCAAAGACTGGAGGACAGCAGATGTAGTCCCCATATACAAAAGTGGTAACAAAGAGGAAGCGGGGAACTACAGACCAGTCAGCCTCACCTCGGTAGTGGGGAAGATCATGGAGGCACTACTGAAGGAGAGATTGGTGGAACATCTGGTTGTCAATGGACTACAGGACCCAAGGCAGCATGGTTTCACCAGGGGGAGGTCATGTCAGACCAACCTGTGAATTTTTGACTGGGTGACTAGGGAGGTGGATCAGGGAGGGCAGTGGACATGGCCTATCTGGACTTCAGCAAGGCCTTTGACACTGTGCCACATAGAAGACTATTACACAAACTGGGGAATATGGGTGTGGGCAGGACAGTAGTGTGGTGGGTAGGTAACTGGCTGGGTGGCAGGACACAGAGGGTGGTGGTAAATGGATGTCACTCCACAGAGGGAAGAGTGACCAGTGGGGTACAGCAGGGGTCGGTGCTGGGACCGGTCCTATTCAACATCTTCATCAGTGACATTGCGCAGGACCTAGAAGGCAGAATTTCACTGTTCGCTGATGACACAAAGCTCTGTAGCAGAGTAGACACACCAGAGGGTGTAGACAGAATGAGAAGGGACCTGCAGAAACTTGAAGACTGGTCAGGGGTTTGGCAGTTGAAATTCAATGCAAAGAAGTGCAAGATAATGCATATGGGGCACAAAAACCCTGACACAATATATCAGTTGGGGGGTGAGGATATAACATTCACCAAGCAGGAAAGGGATCTTGGGGTTATCATCTCTGATGACCTCAAGGTAGGGAAACAGTGTGACAAGGCAGCAGGTAAAGCAAATAGGATGCTGGGATGCATAGGCTGGGGCATCACCAGCAGGAAAAAGGAGGTCATAATTCCACTATACAAGACACTAGTGAGGCCCCACCTGGAGTACAGTGTACAGTTCTGGAGACCTTACCTACATAAGGACATAGACAGGGTAGAGAAGGTTCAGAGGAGGGCAACAAAGATGGTGCACGGATTGCATCACAAGTCCTATGAAGACAGGTTGAAGGAACTGAACATGTACTCCCTGGAGAAGAGGAGGAAAGAGGGATATGATAGAGACATACAAGTATCTTACAGGAGGAACAGGGTGCAGGAATACACTATTTTAAGTGAAAAGATGTTCCAGGACTAGAGGGCATGGGATGAAGTTGGAGGGAGGACGATTCAGAGGAAACGTGAGGAAGAATTTCTTCACAGAACAGGTGGTGGACAAGTCTAACACCCTGCCGGAGGAAGTGGTGGGGGCTGAAACAATCACAGGATTTAAGAATGCATGGGATAGACATAAAGGAATTCTGGAGGTCAGGGGTAAGGGGCAACAGACTTCTAGGAAAACATAAACTGAACTTACAAGCTCATATGGACAGACTGGGTGGGCCATAGGCCCTTATCTGCTGACACTGTCTATGTATCTAGGATATGCTTCCCCAAGGGATCCGTTCCTCCCCTTCGCCAGGAGGGGTTTTCCTCTTTTTCTTCATCCTCTTTGGAGACCTCAGATGACCCCGACGGGCGCTCCGATCCGGACAGCGAGACATGCACTCCAGACAAGCCCAGGCCAAGGACTCCTCCGAAGTCTTCTCTGGAGGATCCTTCTTTCCTGGAGTTGTGCAAAATCCAGGCTGTTCATCAGTGGCAATCTTTGGAGTCGGATCCACAGTGTAAAAAAACTCGCTGCACACCTGGATCTGCCCGAGACCGCTCCCACTCTGATTCTACCTTGTATTGAGCCTCATGCCGACGTTGTTTCCACTATTTGGAAACAACCGTCGACATTAGCCACCCTTCCAAGGAAAACAGACAAGCTATATCAGGCTCCGGAGGGTGTTGATTTCTTAAATTCACACCCCAGAGCTGATTTGGTCGTGATTAGCACCGCTCACGGCCGTACGGCTAACCCCAAGCACTTGAGCTCGTCACCACCCGACAAGGAATCCCGCCTTCTGGACCAGTACGGGAGGAAGGTCTATGCTTATTCCACTCCGGGAATCAGGGTTCTGAACTACACTGCTCACATGGGGGATTACCGGAAGGTGATCCTTAGCGAGGTGAAAGCTAAATTGAATTCCCTTCTTGAGTCTCAGATGAAGCAGGAAGATGCTTCGTGCCACATACGACGCAGTGGATGCTGCTGGTTGGAGCTCGGGTCATTGCGGGGTTTGCGGCGTCATGCCTGGCTCTGGGTGTCAGGTTTGGTCCCGGAGGTGCAGTCTGCTAACCAGGATGCGCCCTTCAGGGGTTCAGTGCTTTTCAGTGGCGATATCAAGGATGTCATCACTGATCTGCAAGAGAAGGGTACTGCACTAAAGTCTGTTGACTCCTTGTACAGGCCCCCTCAGGGTCAGCGTTGCCCCTTTCGCAGACGTTCTCGGCCCAAAGCAAAACTTCAGGGAAAGGGGGCCAACAAACCTCGGGCCCCTTCAGCTGCCAAGCCCCCCCACCCCAAAAAGCAGCAGGAGCTTCAGCCGCAATGCTGACCCACACCTCCTGACTCCTCTCCTCTCCCACAGCCTTTGGGCCTCCCAGAGGAATCGATATGAGGGAGATTCTCCTTCCATCTATTGGGTTGGAAGAGGATCACTTTAGATAATTGAGTGCTCCAGGTGACAGCAGAGGGACACTCAATAGAGTTTCTTCAGAAACCACCAATAAACTCCACCCCCAGGTGGTCTTACTCCCAGGAACACCTTCTTCTGGTTCGGAAGAAATATCCTCCCTTCTTCTGAAGGCGCGATAGAGCCCTTCCCATCCCACCTTTGGGGGACGGGTTACTACTCCCATTTGTTCCTGGTACCAAAGAAGTCAGGAGATGTGAGGCTCTATTCTAGACTTCAGCTCCCTTGAACTTGTTCGTGGAGTTGAAGAGGTTCAGAATGCTCTCTCGCAGAGTCTTCTGCCAGTCCTTGCCGAAAGTGACTGTACACTCTGGACATGCAGGATGCCTACCTTCATATCCCTATTCGCCCTTCTCACCGCAGATATCTCCGTTTTTTTTGGTCTGGGGACCACTGCCAGTTCAAAGGCCCTCCCATTTGGTCTTTCCTCAGGTGCCCAGTGTTCACCAAATGCCTTACGGTGTGACTCACCTACGTGCCAGGGGTTCATGTTTTCCCATACCTGGGCTGACTGGCTCCTGGCTGCCCGTCAAGGAGGACCTCGCCTTCCTTTCCCTTACCCTTCCAGGTTTTCACCAGCCTGGGTATTACCATCAACCAGGCCAAGTCTCATTTGATCCTGTCCCAGAGGCTCCATGGAGTTCATTGAGGCGATCCTGGACCGATCTTGGCATGGCATTCCTGCCACTGGACAGGTTGCCACCCTCCAGGCTCAGGTCAGCTTGTTGTCCAGTTGCAGGCAGGTCAGTGCCAGGTCATTCCTTCGCCTCTCTGGCTCAAGGCAGCTGCTATTCCGACTGTCCTCGCTCTCGGCTCCACATGAGAATCTCTCAGTGGATGCTTGAGTCTCAGTGGGATCAACTGGTGGAGGACCTAGATCTATAGGTCCTGGTCTCCAGGCCTGTGGTTCGGGACTTGCAGTGGTGGATGGTTCAGTGGAACCTTTGCGGGAGTTCCTTCTGCTTCTCTCTCCTCCCAGGCGCTGATAACAGATGCCTCGGGTGAGGTTGGGGAGCCACCTGTAGTCTCACAGGACCCAGGGCTCCTGGTCCAAGCTCGAACAGACTCTTCATGTAAATGTGCTCAAGCTGTGGGCCGTGTTATATGCTCTATAAGCTATGCATTTGTATCTGCTTCCCGGTCATCTGGCTGTCCAGACGGACAACATGTGTAGTCTGGTAACATCAACAAACAGGGAGGAACCCATTCCTACCCTCTTTGCAGGGAGGCGATGCGAGTTTGGGATTGGGCAGTGCAACACAATCTTCACCTCACAGCAGTTCACGTTCCGGGGGTCGAGAACACGTTGGCAGACCACCTCAGTTGGTCATCTGCCCAGGCTCACGAGTGGGAACTGGATCGGGGGTAGCAGGTGATATCTTCCTACGCTGGGGAACTCCTCAGGTAGACCTGTTTCCATCTCCTCACAATGCAAAACTTCCCACCTTCTGCTCACTTCGCTCCAGGCGCAGCATTTTTGGAGAGACAATGTGTCTCTAGATTGGAAGGGCAGATTCGTCTGTGCCCCCCCTTGATTACCTTGATTCTGAAGGTCTTACAAAACTCAGCTCAGAAGAAGCTTGCACGATCCTAATTGCTCCTTTTTGGCCCAGGCAAGTTTGGTTCTCTCTTCTGCAGCAGTATTCAGAGGAACCTCCTCCTCCTCCTCTGTCGCAACTTTTGCTGACCCAGGATCAGGGAACCCTGGTCCATCTAGACCTCACGTCCCTTCAGTTGCACGCGTGGCTTCTGCAGACGTAGCTCAAGCCCGATTCAGGGTTTCCCCACTGGTGGCTGAGATTCTGGTGGAGTCCAGAAAGCCCTCCACTAGATCTACCTATGCCATGAAATGGAAACGGTTCTGGATTTGGGCCTCTTCCAAAGATTTTGAGCCATTCTTTTACTCTGTTGGGAGGCTTCTGGACTACATGCGCCATCTCTTTGATCTGGGTCTGTCATTCTTCTCTGAAAGTTCACATGGCAGCCATCTCTGCTTACCATGTTTCTTTTGGGGACAGAACTTTTGTGTAGTTGGAAGTCTCTAAGACTTTTTTAGAGGGGTTCTCCGCTTGAGACCCGCTATTCGCGTTCCTGCCCTTGGGATTTGAATTTTATTCTTGAGAAGCTTACTCTGCCTCCTTCAGTCGGCAGCCTCAGCAGACCTGAAGTTCCTTTCCTGGAAGACTCTCTTCCTAGTGGCCATTATTTCTGCTCGAGAGGATTTCCAAGCTCCAGGCCTTGATGTGCAAAATCCACGTATTTGATTTTCACAAGGAACATGTGGCTCTCTTGTACCAACCGTAAGTTTCTCCCTAAGGTGGTAGCAGAATCTACATTGAATCAATCCATTGAGCTGCCTTCTTTCTTTACGCAACAGTCCAATCAATGGGAGTACCTCTTGCATACTTTGGATGTTCACAGAATTTTGAGATACTACACCACCAGGACGAAGGATCTCAGAAAGACTGATCAACTGTTTGTCTCTTTTGCTTGTAAGAGAGAAGGCAGTGCTGTCTCCAAGCAATGCCTTTCTAAATGGTTGGATCATTGTATCACTTTCTGTTGCGACAAGTACCACAAGACCCTGCCTGGTCAAGTCAGAGGCAACTCCACCAGGGGTGTTGCTGCCTCTGCTGCTTGTTTCAAGAATGTGTCAGCGGCAGACATGTGCAGCCGCAACTTGGACTTCTGTCCATACCTTTACAAAACATTACAGTTTGGACATTGCCTCTCGCCGTAGAGCGGGCTTCTGGTTGGCTGTGCTGCAAGGTCTTCTTTCCTAAGACCTTCACAGCCAGAGGGTCTACATTTGAGTAGTTTCCTCCTCCCGTATGCTTCTCATTGTTGCAGACTGCTTGGGACTCAGTCCTATATGTAATTACCTACTGCAAGAGCCCCTCAAAGTAAGATAGTACAGATACGAAGAACGTACTGTAACAGTAGATCTTCGAGAGGATCTTGCAGTAGGTAATACCTTCCTGCCCGCCATCCCCTAAGCTTTTAGCTTTTCAGCTCCTTTTCCAGGGAAGGAAACATCCGCTTCTCTCTCATCTTGCCTTTTTGTCCTTTGGCGGGAAAGAACTGGAAGGCAGGTGTGGGAACCAACCCTTTATACTGGCGTCGCATGACATGGTCACCTGACATTGGGCGGTTCCCTGCCAGAGGTGCTAGCTAAAATGTTTCCATGGGGGCCCTGACGCCTGCGGCTTCAGTCCCATGTAATTACCTACTGCAAGAGTCTCTCTTGAAGATATGCCGTTACGGTAAGTTCTTACGTAACTGTACTTTTTCAGGACATGGGACACACCAGAGCTAGATCTTTTCTCTTCTGTAGAAAATCATCAGCTTTCCCTGTTTTGTTGCAGGCCTCCAGCAGTAGGCTCAGTTCCCATGGATATGCTGACCCTGTATTGGTCAGGGAAGCTCCTCTATGCATTTCCTCAATTTCCTCTACTGCTACAAGTTCTTCTAATATTGAGGAGCCAGCCTGTAACCATGATAATAGTGGCTCCAGATTGGGCCAGGCAGCCCTGATACTCTCTGCTTCTGACTTGGTCTACCAGGCGACCCATTTGTCTGCCTCATACACACAGCTTAATGACCCTGTCCCAAGGCAGAATAGTTTTTCTGAACCTCAATACACTATGCCTCAAAGTGTGGTTCTTGAAAAGTTAGAATTTTGCAATTTTCGGTTCTCAGATGGCACCTTCAAAGTCCTCAAAGTTTCTAGAAGGCCGACTACCAGGAAAACTTGTGCCTCTAAGTGGAAAAGATTTTCCTTATGGTGTGCTCCTAGGCATTTCTGTCCTTTGCAAGCAGATCTGCCCATACTCCTGGACTACTTGGTTCATCTTCAGGCTCTCGATCTCGGGTCCTTAACCCTCAAGGTCTCCCTAGCATCTTTCTCAGCATTTGTTTCCGCAACAAAAGAGAAAACGGTGGCTTCACACCCCATTTTCAAGAGGTTTTTTAAGGGCTTACTACACCTGTATCCACCTGTTAGGGACCCAGTTGCTCCATGGGATCTGAATGTGCTATAGCCAACCTCATGAAGCATCCATTCAGACCTTTGGCTACTGCAGATTTGATATATTTCACTTTGAAGATGGTCATCTTTGTGGCCATCACGTCTGCCAGAAGGGTGTGAGAGCTGCAAACTCTCTGCACAGATCTTAATTACATCATCTTCCACAGGAACAAGGTAGTCCATAGGACTAATAGAAAATTTCTCCCTAAAATAGTGTCCGAGTTTCAGCTGAACCAATCCATCTCTCTACCAGTGTTCATCACAGAAGGATCCAGTCCTGGTGAGCAGATGCTGCACAGCCTGGATGTTGAGAGGTCCTTGAACACGATCTGGTCGTACTAGGGACCTCAGATCCTTCAGCTTAAACTGTTTCTCATTTAAGTTGACAGACCTTTCTACTGCACTAACTCATATTCTAAGCTTACAGCCCAATCTTTGCCTCTCGCTTTCCCACCTGTCTGCTCTTACCCACCTACATCTCCTCCCTATTTCTGTTTCTCTACCCACCCTATATTTTAGCCTCCTCTTTCTAAGTAATTTGGCCCACCCTGTTTCTTTGCTAGAGATAATCACCCCTCCCTGCCTGTCCCTACTTAATCCATCTCCATTCCTCTCCCCCTCAGGTGTGCCGTGCCCAGCAGGCTCGGACCTCGCCGCCGGAGGAGACGCTACAAGCCTGCCCTGGAAGTGACCCGTCATCCTGCTCCTGCTAATCAGCATTGTCTACTCTCCCATTTTAAAATTATACTCCAAAGCCACTAGAGGGCAACAACAGCAGTCTCTCCTGTTAAAGGAGCAACACCTAATATTTACTCCTTCCTCTTCCACTCCAGCGGACCCTGGACACCACTCTTTCTGAGGACCATCCACTGGGCGTGAGCCATGGTTCCCGCCCATTTGTCGGGCTGGACCACGCTCACCCTCTTAAAGCTGCAAGATTTGAACACCTGCCCCAGCGCCACTTCCACACTGGTGGAGCAGGGCTAGAAAAACGAACAAAAACCGCAGACCAAGCCTCCCACTCTAGATATCAGCCTTGGAGCCACCCTGCGGCAGGCTCCCCCACCCTCCTAGGTGGACCCTGCCCTATATAGACACTGTGTGGCCAGATGACTTAAGTGTCTATTTTCTTTGGTCCCTTATATTGGGGCTGCTGGTTTGCTAACCCACGTCCGCTCCCTGCAGACCAGGGGACCGTCTTCCAGGAGCTTGAATGCCGTGGACCACGCTTGATGTACAGGCGGTCCTCGTTCTCCAAAACAAGCAACAAGAAAAGGCGTCTGCCCGCCCCAAAGCAAACAGCCTTCGGACAAGCCTTCTCTGCCACCAGAGCACTGCCTTGAGCCATTCCGCTGGTTCGGCTGACTGAAAGCCGCTACTCCCCAGGTACGCCTTTGGTGCCTAGCTGCCGCTCAAGCCATCCAGAATTTTGAACTTGAAGCGCCTGACCACTGATTGATCAAAGGCCCCATCACTTCAACTGAGCTCCTTTTGTGTGACACAACATGCACTGCCAAGTACCTTCCTGGCCGAACACCCCTGCTGACTTACAACTAGGCTTCCTACATTGTGCGATGGGAACTAGTGCCATGGACCGATCTAAGCACCTACTCCTTCTAGCCATCGTGCCACTCCTGATCCACTTGCCTGCTAACAGAATATTCAATACAGAAGTGAAATGGACCATAATTATGCCGCCTCTGAATGATTTTCACTTCTCCAACCTCCTCTGCCTCCATGAGCTACCACGAGGCTCGACACCTCTTTTAATTAAAGGCATGATCTATCACACTGTATGAGATACTAAGAAATGCTTCCCTCGTCTCCTGATTCTATCCCTTTTACCATCGAAACCTGGTACCTCCTCCCACTGGCCATCCTGCTCTCCAGCGACATTGAAACTAATCCTGGCCCTACTTGCCACCTATCCCACCTGGATGCTCTACTACACAATACTAAAGGCATCCTTATTGTCCACCACAACATTAGGAGCCTAGAGCACAACTTCCTGAACTAGAGGCCTGGATCTCCTATACAAGCCTGACATCATGTGTTTGACCGAAACTTGGTTGACGCCCACGGTCCCAGATCTCTGTGCTCTATTCCCTCCTACAGCCTACTCCGGAAAGAAGGAACTTCCAGTAAAAGTGGGTGGTGTTGGAATCTATTCAGAGAGTCACTTGCATCTCACTGTCCTGAACACAGACCCACTGATGCAATGTGAGACTCTTCACTCTGTCCTTATACTTGGGGCAAAGAAGCTGCATTTTATCTGTGCATACAACCCCCCCAAACAGTGGCCAATGTGGCTTAGATGAGCTCCTCAACCAAATGGCCTTGCTCTCTGGCAGAAGTGAAGTACTCCTATTAGGGGATATAAATATAAACTGGTTAGAAAAGTGCCAGGCCACCTCACTCTCCAAAATAGAGAGCTATAACTTGCATCAAATGATCACTGAACCTACAAGGATTGCGTCCTGCTCCAACTCCAGCACCTTAATCGACTGGGTGCTAGTAAATGTACTGAGCATATCCTCTCTGTTGGCACTCTTGCAGACGCCATCACAGACTATCATCCAGTCTTTTGCTCCGGGGGGGTCTGCTCCATCGCCTCCACAAAAACCGCGTTTCATCGCCATACGAAACTATGCTAACCTGAGTACCGAAAGCTTTCTTCACGATGTAGCCAGCATAGACTAGTCTTGTCTCTGTCTGACCTCTGACGTGCAGTCCGCTCTGAGCATCTTCACTGCAAATTTATTAGCCATTCAGGACACTCGCGTCACTCGGATAACACATCAAGTCAAAGGGAGGCCTACCCGTTGGCTAAAAAAAAAGATCTACTAAACAAAATAAAACAGCGTGATAAAAGCTGGAACCGTTTCAAGTCCTCTGGCCTGCAGGAAGACCAGAACACCTACAGGATGCTTAGAAATACATGGAAAAAGGAGATCAGGGCAGCTAAAATCTATTGCAAAAACTTATTAACCTGTGCATCAGGGGATTCTAAAAAATTCTGGTCCCTCATATAAATGTTCCTGGGATCTAACCTTTCCCCTGCCCCGAATGACATGGTACTAAATGGTGCTCACTGCAACAACCCTCAGACCATCGTTGATTTCTTTAATGACCAATTTACATACTTCACCAAGTAAACATCCTCTTTCCTGCCTCGAATCAACTGGGTCCTTCAACTCCTTCACGCCAAGCATCAAAAAATCCCCTTCTTTCGCTTTAAGGCCATTACTCGTAAGGAGGTCACAAAACTTCTCAGAAAGATCTCAGACAGACAGCCACTGAATCAGATGGTATCGAGCCCAGGCTGCAAAAGTTGCTGCACCTCTCATTGCCGGACCTCTGGCTAGAATTTTACACTCTCCTTATGTCATAGCAGAGTCCCGGACATTTGGAAAACAGCGAGAGTCACCCCTGACTTCAAAAAAGGCGACCCTGAAGACCCTTCTAATTACAGGACCATAGCCATCCTGTCAGGTCTAAGCAAAATATTGGAAATGCTAGTTGCCACACAAACCATTGAATTCCTCCAAGACAATGACCTGCTGCACAACATGGCTTTCGAAAAGGTCTCAGCACCACAACCTCCCTACTCAAATTTACTGCAGACATACTCACTGCCATGGACTCGGGGCTTCTCATGGGAGCAGTTTTCATCGATATGTCAAAAACCTTTGACTTGGTAGACCATCCACATCTCCTTGACACACTGTACTCTATGGGCTTTGCTCCTAGTGTTGTCAGTTGGTTTAACAGTTACTTGTCAAATAGGGCCCAAATTGTTAAATTCAATTCTGCATGCTCCGACCTAAAGACGGTGAACATTGGAGTTCCCCAAGGCTCAATCCTTGGGCCACTTCTCTTCTAAATTTTTATCAACAGCATCACTGCTAATCTCCTTGACACCTCATCTCTACTCTATGCGGATGACATAGTCATGTATGCCAGTGTGAAAGATGTGTCCGATATCAACCTACGTCTCGCCTCCGATTTCCAACACACACAAGCTGGCTTTGGGACCACAGACTTTTTCTAAATGAGGAAAAAACACAGTTCATGCTATTTGGGACCCTCCCTAAACTCAAGACATTCCAAGATAAGTTCAGGGTCTCCTGCTTAGATGGCTCACTCATAGCTCCTGTAACGTTATTTAAATACCTTGGGGTCATCCTTGACCAGTCTCTAAATTTTGATCTCCACATCTTCAACGCGTGCAAATCAGTCAGTTAAGAGCTAGACATGTCATACGGACCAGCCACATGCTAATCCCTGCTGCTAGAGTGGCTATATCTCAGGGCATACTCTGACCTATGGAGTGGCCACTTATGCCCCTTTATCAAAATCAGATCTTCAAAGATGGGATGTCACCTGTAACATCATCTGCAGGTTCGCCTCAGCCTCCCACAGACTAAAACACCATTGTCTACTGTACTGTGATCTAAACTGGTTGTCCCCCAACGATACTAGACTTTACTCCCTCAGCTCCACTGTCGACAGCATTATGAGATCTCATATCCCAACAACTCTGGCCGACCTACTCACCTACCAGACCTCCAACTACGGCCTACGCTCGACTGACAAGTCCCTACTATGCATCCCCAAATGCAGTACCACCAAAGGCTCTAGAGCCTTTGCCCACTATGCACCTCAGTTATGGAACTTGCTCACTCTGGACGTCCGCCTATCTCCTACACACAATGCTTTTAAAACAGCGCACCGCCAGCATCTCAACTCCACCAACCAATGCTCCTGTTTCAAACCTCCTTAGTCCTCTGAGTATCCTGCCTATCCTGAAGCTCTTACCTTTTCTCCACAGTACTCCCCTTGCAGTACAGCCTATCCCCGCTCTCTCTCCTGACAGTAGCCCTTTGCAGCCATCCCTCTCTCTCTTTGCCAGCTCCTATCCTGTACCCTACCTTTCCTTATCCTGACCTGCTATTATCTTTACTTCAGTAGAAGCTGCTTAAAGGGGACGCCTCCGTAGACGGCTGATCGTCCCCTTTAAGCGACCATCTCCAATAACAAGAGCCCAAAAATGGACATGGAGAAAATAACGACAAAACCAAATGGTGCTAGGATGCAGAGACACAAAGAGATGTTCAGCGACAGAGACAGACCGAGACATACAGCACATATAGTGATTGCAGCTCTTTTCTGCAGTTGTGCCATTTGTCTGTGGCACACTTATCTGTCTGGAGAAGTCTGCACTTAGAGAAATCAGTTATTTTCTTCTTCCACGATTCAGCAGACATCTGCTGAATTAAAATTCTGCAGCATGCTCTAAGTAAATGGGTTAAACAGTACTTGTGTTTCACAGCGGAGACCAAAGAAACAGGCTTCATTACACAAGTCGTAGCCAATTCCTGCCAAATGATTGTGAAGAATTGCCAAATTCACAAAGCACTTACCCGAATCAAAAGTCCAGTTAGCTCCCCCAAACTAGTTCAGATGGCCTAATCACGAACTAGCATGAGCTAAAATGTGTTTAGAGTCTCGATGTCGATGAAGCACAGGAATTTGTCAGAGGTCAGATTCTCCGGCAGGGGAACATCTGCAAGGGGATTAGTGGTAGGGAATGCAGCAGCACCCTCTTCAATAGCGCATATATGCTAAACATTTGAAAAGCGTTCATACTCAGTAGGTGTTAATTGTTAAACTGTTAATCGTTTAGCAGCTACTGATCTACTGATTACTGAGGTGATATTTCAGAGCATATCCAGCCACAAATCGTCCCCAATAACAGGCTTACTATGTCCCCTTTAAAGGTGTGAGAGTTCCATTGAATTGCATAGCCACTTAACCGGTGCCCGGGGGATCATCCCCATTAAGCGCATCCTGATTAAGTGGCTTCGACTGTATTCACACTCTTGCCATTCCCCTGCCCATTATCCCCCTGCATCTGTCAGCATTTGACCACATTTTTTATTTATTTTTTTTTTTGTTGTACTTTATAAATTGTATTTTCAGGGCTACTACTGCAATACTCTTGCTACTGTATGTTTTTCATCATGCTATGATTGTAAAAACCTGTATGATCCTACCAGGACCACCCTGTGTACTACCTGTAATGCTTAGCTTATTGTTAAATGTTTCTCGAAATACCCTGTATACTACCTGTGCTGCTTAGCCTGTAGTTTAATGTTTCACAACACTTTGTTTATGTATCTCGATGTAATCTACTGTTTGTTATACCTGCAATGTCTGCCCTGTAACCTCCCAGGTCGTGCCTGAAAACAGTCATCTTTATGGCTAGCACACCCACCCGGTAAACAAAAACTAAATAAATATACAGTGAGGTGGGTAAGGGTAGGTCAGCCTCCAAGAGGACCATCGGTTAGTTTCTTGTATACAGTTCTGCCACAGCAAGGCTGGCAAGCAACCGCCACAAGGTCTTATGGCACATGGCACTGCTGTGTCAGTGGTAGCTGCAAGGGATATTCCCTTTTTTGAAATTTGTAAAGTAGCTACCTGGAAAACTGTGCATACCTTTACTAAGCACTACTGTTTGGCAGTGGCGGAGCTGGGGGGGGGGGGGAGTCACTCCACCTGGCTATGCCAGCATGGGTAGAGGTGCCTCTCTACCATCTTAGGAGGCTGTATAGCGCAGTGGATTAAGGCTCTGAGCTGCAAATCTGGAGACCTGGGTTTGAATCCCACAGCTACCCTGTGATCCTGAGCAAGTTGCTTAACTTTCTTGTGCTCCCAGATCACATCTGGAAACAAGCTTCAGCTTAGTGTGCTACTCTTGGTTAAATAATGTTCCCTTTCCCTTTCCCCATTCCCCATCTTTATTCACAGTTGGGCACCCATTGTGGAGCCCTTGGTCGACTGAATTGCCTCCCACCCCCGGCTCCCAAACCTGGCTCCACTACTGCTGCTTGGACGTACAATCCAGAACGGACGCCAAATTACGCACTGGTGCCTTCCAGATGTTTTCTCTAAGTAGGTTCTGCACCCGGCCTCCCAAGGTACTGCTTTGTAGTCTGCAGCTGTGTAAACACAATGAGGGATTCCTGGGGATTGAAGAAAAAATTACTTACCATAGCAATATTGTTTCTTCCAGGGGATCCCTCATTATGCTTACTCCTCCCGCCGTACCTCCCATTCTAGAACCTGGAAAAGGTTCTTCAAAAATCAGTGTTTTTCTTGCCGATAAATTTTCTGCTTGAGCATTTACTCTGGTTTCCACTGCTACTCCAAGGGAACTCTTCACTTCCACTCGAGACTTGTGCTTGGTGCACCGTTTGGATATTCCTGGTTGCTTAACCTGACCACTACTGTCAGCAAGTGTGGCCACCTCTCTACACTGTACCACCTTGCAGTCCATATGGGATACCGCCTGGAACCTTGCAACCTCTACTCCCAGAAACAACGATCAAAATTATCTCCCAAAGAGCTGTGACTCTGCTCCTTAAAGCTCCTACTCATCCTCCTTCTCATCTCAGGCAGCATCCATCCCAATCCTGGCCCTAGAAGCTCAGGCCACACACAAACTCCAGGTGCCCTTATCCTTGCAACCATTAATATCTGCAGCCTACTACCAAAGCTGGATGCACTCCAAGCCTTCATATGCCAACACAACCCTGACATCCTTGCAGTGGTGGAAACTTGGCTGACACCTAAAGTTCCTTACTCAGCAGTAACAGTACAGGGCTACAATGTCCACAGGCTGGACTGGATATCCAAAAAAGGTGGTGGTTGCGCAATCTATATCAAAGACTCCCTGTCTTGGCACCCTGTAGCAACTCCATCACTTTCTGCTTCTTCCCAGTTTCTGCCAATAAAAATCGTCCTAGGTCCCAACCATAGAGCCCTGATTATTGTCTCCAGATACATCCATGGGGACCCTAAACATGGATTCAACGGCGTCCTAAACTTTATCAACTCTCATCCTTCCAAGCTGAACTTATTCTACTAGGGGATTTCAACATAAACTGGTTAGCATTGAGCGCCAGTGCCTATAAAGACTCCATCTCAGCTGCTAACCTTACACAAATGGTAAACTCCCTTACTAGGATTAACTACAAGACTGGCACCAGTACCCTCTTGGATTGGGTCCTCACCACTCACCCCACAAGGATTTCTCGTACGACCATTCTCCCAGGCTCTCTCAGTGACCACTCCCCAGTCATGTGTGCATGGTCTAACAAATTCCTTAAGCCCCCTCCCAAAATTATTGCTAGCAGAGTCCTTCCTCGTGGAAGACTTCCACATCTCAAACAACACCTGCTTCTACAGTACTGGCTACCCATCTATGAAGCAACAGATGTTAACTTGGCTCTTGATCACGTCATCTAAATTTTCAACAAAGCCTCGACCTCTTTGCCCCAAAAAGGCATAAAACAAAATCTCTAACCCATGGGTCACCGCTGCTCTTCTCTCACAGCTGAAACTAAGGGATCACCTCTGGGCATTTGCCAGGGCCACTGGCAAACAACTGGATATCCAAAATTACAAACAAGCACGAAATGCCTGCACAAAAGTCATACGGCTAATGAAATCCACCTATTACAAAGACGCTCTCACCAATACTTGGGGAAATGGTTGTGCTTTCTGGGACAATATCAAGGATGTCACAGGGAAGCAGCCAAAAACCTCTCCGGCCATGTTAATGGTTGATGGATCCTCAACCCTCGACCCCAAGGTGATCGCAAACATCTTTAACATGGCTTTTTCAGACCTTAGTGCTGTTCTACCCCATGACTTTTTCGAAAACAGGGCCTACTCCCCAAGTGCGTCAGCCCCTCAGTCTAACCATCCCCTCTTCTACTTCAGGGAGGTAAGGCTGAATGAAGCTTGCCGCTATATTACTGCAGCTATCTCTAAATCTAGATCTAGTAGCAACACCCTGGACCTTAAGCTTCTGTTGCACTCTCTGGATGAGATGATTCATCCACTAACAAAAATCCTAAACCTCTCTCTCAGCTGTGGAAAATTCCCAGACCTGTGGAAAACAGCCACCGTGACACCAGTCCATAAAAGTGGGGATAAGACGAATCACTCAAATTATCGCCTCTATCTCCATACTGACCCCACTCTAAGGCAGTCGAGTGCATTGTGGCTGATCAACTTACTGACCACTTGGATAAATACAATATACCTTGTCCACAACAACACAGCTTCCGGAAAGGTCACAGCACCACCACAGCCCTTCTTGAGTTCACTGGAGCTTTGCACAAATCCCTTGGCAACAGCCTTCTCACAGGGGCCGTTTTCGTCGACCTCTCCAAGGCCTTCGATACAGTACACTGTGGACTACTAATACACCAACTACTGAATGCCGGGCTATCACCTGACTCTTCTCTCTGGTTTAAAAGCTACTTAGAAAACCGGTCGCAGAGAGTAGAAATTGCGGATGCTCTTTCTGACACCCTGTCTGTTCACTCGGGTGTCCCACAGGGATCCATACCTGGCCCCCCTCCTTTTTAGCCTTTTCTTAAACTCCCTTCCTTACCACTGCTCTGAGCAGATCGTACTATATGCCGATGATGCTGTTGTATTCTCCACTCACAAAGATCCTGCAACTCTTCAACACAACCTTCAACTTGGTTTCAGTTCTGTAGAGACATGGTTTCTTAATCATAAACTGGTCCTCAATGACAAGAAAACCAAATTTATGCTCTTCTGCAGCTCTCATAACCCACACAAGCTACACCACTTGGCTATCTCCACCACCCAGGGGAACACTCTAGATCAGGTGGGGTCCTTCAAATACTTAGGGATACAGCTTGACCGTAATCTCTCCTATGGACTTAATGTAGATAATGTAGCTAGAGGTGCTAATGCACACTTGGTCTCCTCTACAAACACAGACCACACCTCACACCAGAAGCTTTGAAGGTTGCAGTCTTGAGCTCTGTGATCTCTGTAATAGACTATGGTCTCATCATTTATGGCTCGGCTACAACCACAACCCTTAGACGCCTCTCAACTGCCTTAAATAAGGCATCTCGGCTCATCACTGGTGCTCACCGTCTCACCCACACATGTGACCTGTACATTCAGACTGGCTGGCTCTAACTGTCAAACCGCATGAAGTTTCTCACCTGCTCCATGGCGAAAAAAATCTACCTTGGCCTTGCACCTTCTGGTGTCTCAACCTGTTACAACACTGAATTAACAAATGGTGCCTTAGGAGATCCACGCACAGCTACTGAAAGTCTCCACTGTCACACTTCACGGGGACAACGCTCTTTTGCTTATCGAGTGCCACTCTGGTTCAGTGGCCTCAGCCCAACCATCTCCTCTGCCCCAACAATTGGTATGTTTAAAACTAGGCTCCGGGACTATCTCACTACCAACAGCTCCTGTGACTGCTCAACTTGACCTTGTTTCTCCACTTCCCTTCCTGCTCTAGTGGTTCCCCCCTCCCCTCCTCACTGGATTCTACCCTCACATCTTGGTATACCCAATGCTGCACTTTTCACCCTCTCCCCACCCTTCCTACATTCCTCCCCCTTCCCTCTCCCTATGACTCTGGCACTTTTCTCATCTGTTATCTGTTTTCTCTGACAAATGCCGCTGGCTGGCTCTGTTACAATGCTACCCTTGAATTGTATTAATCTGTACTCTTGTTTGCAATGTCCACATTGTTGTAATGTCTGTCTTGATGTTCCCCATAATTTGTATTTCTCTGACGTGGAACCTTTGTATAAGAGCCAAGGCTCAAAGGTATTTGTAATTCTAGACTTGATAAATAAATAAATTAAATTTATTGTTCCTGTTTCCACAGTCAGTTGCCTATGGCCTATGTTTAATCTGCCAGGTATTTTATTTTGCTTGTTAGTTTAATTACATTTTGTTTTAGTGTAGGTTTGTTGTTGGGTTTGCATTCTTGCTTTCTGTGTCTGTGAAACAGATCTGCATGAGCTGCACAGCACAACACCTCCACCGAACCTCTTTCCACGTGCCTAATTTTAATAGTAACATTTGTCCTCCACGTGTTCCAAGGCAGCTCAAGTCGTTGGGCTAGTTGCATCTGTGTAAGCATAATAGGGATCCCTGGAAGAAACAATGATAGAATAGTGGATGGGTGACCATCCACAACAAGGCTGTTTTCCATTGAGGAGCTGATGACATCATAGAGACCTCAAGAGTGAAACTTTAGCAGCACGTTTGTTTTTTAAAATAAAAAGTGCTTATCGCCACAAAGCCCTGTGGTAGAAGGAAGATCCACTGCTCCGCAGCTGCTTAATCCCGCTGCCATGTTTTTTTTTCGCCATATAGCCTGTCGAGTCAGCCAGTCAGGCGGTAGGACAAGGCTGAAAAGCTGTTGTACTATCGACGTGATGTCAGAATGAAAATACAACTTTTGACCTTTGAACTGTCCTACAACAAGAGTTTGAAAGCCACCGATTTCAACCTACAACAAAGCCTAACCATATACTATATAACTGTGATAAAAGTGCTTTTTCATTGTGGTAGTCCAACAGACGTTTACGTTCAGAAAAGGCGGATGTCATTTTTGCTACCGAACAACGTGATAGAGTGGTAAAAATAGATTCATCCGCAGAAGCCTCATTACTACGCTGCCTGTGTGTGTATACAAAGCTGTAGAGCTCTATTTTTCCTCTGGCTTGAGGAGTTACTTGAGCCCACAGAAAGTTAACTCATTATCTTCTGGCAGTCATTCTGTGTCAGATTAGCAATGGATAGTACAGACATCATAGAAAGCTATTGGAAGTAGAATGGGTTAAACACTTCCTGGAGCGTTCTGCATAACAAATGAGCTCTGCTGTGCCCTCAGCCCCTGTGAACACCTCGTTAAGCCATTTGACACCACCTTCCTAAGAGTATTCATTCTGCTACTTTGCAGGACATTCCATGGCAAAGAGTTCCAGTGATGCTTGTTTCCAAATAATACACAGACTTCATTTTCTCAGGCAGGTAGTTCTGGGCTATGGTTTATATTCTACTGAATGTTCTTATCCTGCAGTTTGTGACTATAGGTGTTTACAACTGAATGATAGTAACCACATTTACTTTACTTGCAAATAGGTAGGCATGTGTGTGTGTCTCATTTTTGTTTACCTTAGGTTACACAGAGTCTAATCAGTTAATAACATGCTGTATTGTGATTAAATGAACTGATAAATGGGGGCTTTGGTTTCTTTTACAAGTTCATTTTTCCTGGCCGTGGATATACTAAAACAAAAATTTCTCAAGAAAACATTTAAAAATAAGGAGCTTAGCAGTAATTTAGTTGATGTGGTGTAAAGAGCTGCTGCCTGGAAAATTACCTGGTTTGGGGGAGGGGGGCTGCCACAAGGATAATGGGACTTCATGGATGGGGGCTCTCATGGCAGCAGAAGAGGCATGATGGAATAAAAAGCTTAATGGTATGGATGTAGAGGCACCAATATTTGAGCATAACTTTGGTAGAGGATTAAGTGTGACTTGGGTGTGGGGGATCATCAGGAATTGAGTGAGTCTTGATATTTTTAGCATAATGGTTTTCTGAAACTCAACCTTCAATGGGTTAGAATGTGCATCCATCTGTGTAGTATGTCACTAAGCCACATGCAGAGGGGCATCGGTAAAACCAGATCACCAGACCAGGACCAGAGCTGTAAAATCTGGACTGGGTGCAGCTTGTCCAAATATTGCTGATCCACCCACCCAGATGATCTGGTCTGGCTTTTACCTATCTGGTCTGGTCGTGACCGATCTTACTTCGAGATACAGCTCTTGCAGCAGGTTACACCGTAAGGACTGAAGCCGGCAGGCAGCAGGACCCCATGGAAAACTTCTAGCTAGCCATGTACAGCAGGGGACCGCCCCCTACGTCAGATGCATCATAAAAAGGGGCGGTCCCCCAGCATACCTCAGTGCTTTTCCCACCGTTGACTTGCGCGCATCGGCTCCACAGACGCCTTCAGCAGACGAACAACACCAAAAAGAATTTCTCCTGTTTTCTTCGATTTTCACCAAAAATCCGACAAGTACATGTCTTCTTCCCCGACTCCTTCCACAGATGGACACCCCTCAAAGTGCGCTTGTGACAAACAGATCCCCTTCAAGGATAGGCACTCAGCTCATGCGCTACCTAGTCCCAGACCACGATATCCAGGCCTGCTCCATCTGCCTGCAGTTTAATAGCAGAACCAGTATCCGCCACCAGAAAGCATTCCAAAGTTTTCTCCTGGAGGAAAAATTTAAAGCCATGGAGAAAGATCCATCCTCTCAAGGGGAACCTTCACAGAAATTGGGTAAGCACAAGGATAAACACCAGGACAAGGATAGAAATAGATCCCCGAGTCGGGCCTCAGACTCATGGGCCAGTTCCAGCTCCACCCAGTCGGACCGCTCTCCATCCTGGGCTAGGTCTCATCCTCCATCCAGTTAAAGTTTGGGCCTCAGGGAGCACTAGCTCAGTGTCTTTGCAACCACTCAAAGCCAAGTCTAAAGACAGCCGCCCTTCAGGGTTGGCCACCAGGTCGGAGGCTTCTGACCGCCACAGGTCTAGAGTCCAAGTCGGCGCTAGGCCCTGGCGCCAGCCCCAGGACCAATGCCGGACACTGACCGTTCGGTCTCCCAACCTCCAAGGCTCAGACGTCCCTCAGAGAAAGACTTCAGAGCTCACTTCTCTTAAACGGACAACAGAGGTAAGCCGACGCCAGAGCCATCGTCCAGCCAAACGCCCCAGGGACCTGACGTGACCCGCCACTCCACCACCTGCACCGTTGGGCGGATAGAAAGGACGCCGAGCTCATACCACTGACGACCAGACGTCGGGAGACGTGAGATGTTGGCCTGCCTGATCGGTTCACCCAGTGAACTGACGCCAGACCCGACGACTGCCAGCCACCGGCGCCTGACCCTAACACTGGGCAGACACCGATGCCAGGCCCTTCATCCGGCCTTAATATCCAAGCTGTCAAAGAATTTTCTCTTTTGGTGGATACCATTAAAAAGACGTACCTCCAAACCCCGAGAAGCCCCACTCCCATGGCTCCTCCCAGGGCAGTAACACCTAAGCCTCAGGATCCTACACCACCACCTAGGGGTAGCTCCATAGACAGACGTTCAAAGGCCAGGAGACCTCCACGCCACCGACTCCTCAGGGTCCCCTAAGCGACCACAAGTAAGAGACCCGGCGAAGGTCCTGCTCTTCGCCAGGTGCGACCTCGCATCCTGGTTCCTCAGATACCCCTCAGTCACTCTCCTTTTGAGCCTCCATCTCCAGATCCTCCACGACCTCCCTAGGTTGCTACCTGGATACCCATTGTTCTCTGATGTTATGAGACACATTCAGGAGAACATGGGATGGGAGACAGAAGAATTAGACCCCGAACGGCAACGCCTGGCACGTTACTTGGCCCCTGGTGGATACATAGAAACGTAGACTTTGACGGCAGATAAGGACCGCTAGGCCCATCTAGTCTTCCCATTTCCCTACCTACAGGATAGGCCGCAGATCCTAGTTAACCAACAGCCTATTTCTTCCTACCCCCCACAAGAATTGCCTTATTTCTGTCCCATGCATTCTTGAATTCTCCCACAGTTTTAGACCCCACAACCTCCTCAGGAAGGCTGTTCCATGCATCCACCACCCTGTGAAATAATACTTCCTCACATTGCCCCTGAACCGCCCTCCTTCTATCTTTAAATTGTGTCCCCTTGTTCTTGCAAGTCTCTTTTTCTGAAAGATGCTACTCTCTTGGACTTTGTTGATTCCACTGAGGTACTTAAAAGTTTCTATCATGTCCCCCCTCTCCCTTCTTTCCTCAAGGGTATACATATTAAGCTCCTTTAGTCTCTCCTCATACGGCTTCTCTTGCAGACCCTGCACCATTTTAGTTGCCCTCCTCTGGACTGCCTCTATCCTGTCTATGTCCTTGCGGAGATGGGGTCTCAGAACTGGACACAGTACTCAGATGGGGTCTCACCA
This sequence comes from Neoceratodus forsteri, assembly GCA_016271365.2. Taxonomy (NCBI): domain Eukaryota; kingdom Metazoa; phylum Chordata; order Ceratodontiformes; family Ceratodontidae; genus Neoceratodus; species Neoceratodus forsteri. The sequence continues at coordinate 262,448,719 of CM057451.1, read as the reverse complement.
ACTGTCTGTACAGAGGATAACAACTTCCTGTTTTCTGCTGATGATGCCTCCCTATACATCCCAGTATACCCCAGCCCTCCCTACTGCCTTCTCACATTGCTTGCTAACCTTAAGGTCATCTGATATGATTACCCCAGGTCCTTTCTTTTTTGTTGTTACTACCTCACCACCCATTGTGTATTCTTCCCCTGGGTTCTTGTTTCCCAGGTACATTATTTTGCACTTCTTTGCATTGAATCCTAGCTGCCATACTTCTGACCATTCCTCCAACCTTGCCAAGTCCCTTTTCATCCTTTTCACGCCTCCTTGTGTATCAACCCTGTTGCAGATCTTTGTGTCATCTGCAAAAAGGCATACTTTTCCTTCCAGTCCCTCTGCAATGTCACTGATGAAGACATTAAAAAGGACTGGACCCAATACTGAACCCTGCGGTACCCCACTAGTAACCCCCCTTTCTTCAGAGTGGACTCCATTTACAATTACCCTCTGTGTCCTGTTGTCCAGCCAATGTTTTATTCCAGGCTACCACCCTGGGTCCCACTCCCAGGCTGGTTAATTTGACTATTAAACTTTTGTGTGGGACTGTGTCAAATGCCTTGCTAAAGTCTAGGTAGGCCATGTCCACAGCCCCTCCCTGGTCTACTACTTTGGTCACCCAGTCAAAGAAATCTATTAGATTTGTCTGACATGACCTTCCCACTGTGAACCCATGCTGCCTTGGGTCCTGTGCTCCACTGGCCTCTAGGTACTCAACTATTCTATACTTTCTAGGGTGCTACCAAGGCTGCATGGAAGTGTTCTCATTCCACCCCAGCAGTCCCCAAGAAGGCCAACAGGCTTTACAGTGTTCTGCTGGATGCTACTTATTTAATTCAGCAACCTGTGTCCGACTCGGTAGTCATTACAGCCTCGCACAATCGCTTCCAAAGGCCCCAACACCTCAGCACCCAGCCACCTGACCAGGAATCCAAACAATTGGACTCTCTGGGTCGTCGCATGTGTGCGGCCACTACATGCTCTATTAGGTCCCTCAACTACTTAACGCTCATGGTGCAGTTTGAAAATGCACTGTGAGACCAAGGGCAAGACCTGCTCAAGGACTTCCCAGATGGTGAGAAGAAGGAGGAGCTCTTAAACCTCCTTCGCATGGGCTCTGATGTTGGGACCTGAGTCCTCTGAGCTGCATACGACTCAGCGTACTCAGCAGCAAGAGGCGCCTCAACAGGCGTTTGCCCCTGGAGACACGCCTGGTTGAGGGTCTCTGGATTTACTCCAGACGTCCAGAAAGGAATCATGGATGTTCCATATAATGGTTCAGTGTTATTTGGTGAAGACTCCGAGAGGGTCATCACCAGGCTTCAGGATGCCGGGAAGGTGGTCAGAACGCTACAGGCAACGTACAAATCAAGGCCTGGTTCCTTTTGCAGAACACAGAACCGTTTTTGTGGCCGACTGAATACCCAACAACCTCGGTCAGGCCAACAGCAAAACGGGCAATTTCGGCCATAAGAACCAACAAAGATTTTCCGGAGGTCAGGGCCAGAGACACACTAAGCTTACCCAACCTGCCGGAGCTAGCACTGCCACAGCATGACTCCTTCCCGGCCCCTGCCCCCCCCCCCCCCGGATCAAAAGGAAGAGAGGGTTGGGGGTCGAGGCGCTACCACCTGTCAGGGTGGCAGAGGATCACCTCCGACTGGTGAGTTCTTCAGCCTATCAGTTGGGGACACGCTATAGAGTTCCTTGAACACCCACCATCAAGACCTCCTCTGCATTCCGGTTACTCGGGACAGCATGCCCTGCTCATCCAGCAGGAGATCTCGGCCCTCCTTACCAAGGACACCATCGCGGTCGTACCGAGGAACCAGAGAGAAGGAGGAGGATACTATTCCCACTTCTTCCTGGTTCCAAAGAAAACCGGGGACTTGTGCCCAATCCTAGACCTCTGCGACCTAAACATCTTTGTGATGTACAAATGCTTTCGCATGGTCACCCTACCGGGTCTCATTCCCATGCTCAAGCAAGGTGCATGGCTAGCGTCTCTGGACATGCAGGATGCATATCTTCATCTTCCATCACCGGTCGACGGAAATTCCTGCGCTTCAAGTTTTGGGATGCCATTACCAGTTTCGAGCACTCCTGTTCGGCCTGTCTCAGCGCCACGTGTCTCATGGCAGGTCGTAGCAGCAGCCCTCAGGAGACAAGGCCATTATGTTCTCCCTTATCTGGATGACTGCTTCTGATGGCCTCCTCCCAGAAGCACTGGAGAAGGCCATTCACGACACCTGCTTCCCTATTCCAGTCTCTAGGGATCACCATCAACCAAGAGAAGGCCACTCTCGTTCCTTTGCAGAGACTACATTTCAGTGGCACGGTTCTGGATACTTGTCAAGGGAGAGCCTTCCTGCCCGAGGACAGGGCGGAACACATCAGGTCACTGATAAGGACCATCACAGCACGAGATCTGGTTCCCACTTGGACCATACTTTGCCTGCTTGGATATATGGTGACTGCCATCGCCACAGTCCCCCTCGCTCGCCTCCACGTGAGAGTTACTCAGTGAACGCTGAGAGCCCAATGGGACCAGAGGCAGGATCACTTCAACCACCTAGTCAGAATCACAGGCCCAGTCATTCAGGACTTGCAGTGGAGGCTTGTCCTGGAACATCTTTCCGTGGGAGTCCCCTTCATGGCGCCTGCCCCATCCCTGACTCTCACCACTGACGCTTCGGGTCCGGTTGGGGAGCTCACCTGGAAGAAACCAGGACCCAGGGAACCTGGTCGCCCCTGAAGGCTCACCTCCACATCAGTGTTCTGGAGATGAGGGCAGTCCTGTACTCTTTACAGGCTTTACAGTCAGAGATTCCACCGGGTCACGTGTTAGTCCAAACAGACAACACCTCATTGGTGTATTACATCAACAAACAAGGAGGCACTCACTCCTACCCCTTTTGCAGAGAGGCAAAGCGGGTGTGGGACTGGGTACTACAGCATGGCGCCACACTTACTGCAGTGTATGTTCCCGTGTGGACAACAGTGCTGCGGATCTCCTGAGCCAATCAAAGGCCAGAGCTCACGAATGGGAATTGCTGCAAGAGATCGTCGAGGACCTGTTCCTACGATGGGGATGCCAGACGTAGACTTATTCGCATCTCCATACAATACAAAACTGTCCAGTTTCTACCGCTAGATCCAGGGCCTGGTGTTTCTGGCGAGACGCGGTTGTACCTGTCTTGGACGGGCAGGTTCCTTATGCTTTCCCTGCCCTTCCCTTGATCCAGAGGATAAACACCAGGACAAGGATAGAAATAGATGCCTGAGTCTGGTGTCAGACTCATAGGCCAATTCCAGCTCCACCCAGTCAGACCGCCTCCATCCCGGGCTAGGTCTCAGTCTCCCACCCGTTAAGGTTTGGGCCTCAGGGAGCTTAGCTCAGTGTCCTTGCAACCACTGAAAGCCAAGTCTAAAGACAGCCGCCCTTCAGGGTCGGCCACCAGGTCGGAGGCTTCTGACTGCCACAGGTCTCTGTCCAAGTCAGACCAAGCTCCAGTCAGAACGAGCATCAGTGATCTTGGTAGCGCCATTTTGGCCCAGGCAGATTTGGTTTCCGCTGCTTCACCAGCTAGCTCTGGAGCCTCCCTTACCCTTACCTGTCAGCTCACACTTGCTGTCCCAGGAGGCTGGCTCCCTGGTCCATCCAAACCTCAAATCTCTGAACCTGCACTCCTGGCTCCCAAAGATGTAGCCATTCTTAGGCATGGGATCTCAGAAGGGTTGCCGACATCTGGTGGCAGCTAGAAACCATCTACTCATGCCACTTATGCTCTGAAATGGCGGAGGTTTTGTCTCTGGGCTCAGGCTTGTGACCTCGATCCACTTTGATGCCCTGAGACATCTATTTTGGACTACCTCCTATCCCTTTTCCAGTCGTGATTGGCGTATTCCTCTCTGAAAGTACACCTCTGTGCCATTTTGGCATACCACACACCGGTTGGTCAGTGTTCACTAGCCTAATTAGAGGCTTCCTGCGCATTTCTACGTGGTGTCTTGAGTCTGAGACCCCCTATAAAAACCCACTTCCTCCTTGGGACCTTCTCTTTGTTTTAGAACAGCTTACGCTGCCTCCTTTTGAACCAGCCGCAGATTGTGAGCTTCACCTTCTCTTGAAGAATGTGGTGACATCTGCCATTATTTTTAGTTGCTGTCACTTCGGCCAGGAGAATTTCTCAGCTCCAGGCACTCATGTGTAAAGAGCCTTACTTGATTTTCCATAAGGACCGGGTGTCCTTAAGGACCAGTCTTAAGTTTCTTCCCAAGGTGCTTTCAGCCTTAACTTTAAACCAGGACATTGACCTTCCGGTGTACTTCCTCAACCATACTAACGGGGGATGCCCTTTTGCACACTGTAGATGTGCACAGGATTTTGAGGTTTTACCTGGCAGAACCTGTTCACACAGACAGTCCGACCAACTGTTTTTATCTGTTGCTCAAAGAATGATGGGTGCACCCATATCGAAACAAACTCTCTCCAAGTGGCTTGTAAACTGCATTGTTTTCTGTTATCAGAAACGCAATAAGCCCTTATTGGGAGCGGTTAAGAGCCATTCTATGAGGCGGGTGGCTACCTCCTTTGCTGCATTTAAGAATGTGGTGACATCTGCCATTTGCGCGGCTGCTACTTTGGAGTTCGGTGCACACTTTCGTTAGACACTACAGTTTGGACATCGCCTCCAGGCATAGAGCGGGCTTTGGTCTGGCAGTCCTCCAGGGACTTTTGTCCTCAGAGGTCCCTCTTTCTTCGATCTCTTCTATCCTTCTCCCGACTGGGTTAGCGAAACACCCTCTCCGTTCCCCCCTGGATTTTTTAAATGTTAGCCACTGTGGCTAAAGTGACCCCAGGCTGTTTAGCCACTATGTAAAATCATGAGCCACACCACGATATATACTGCCAAATTAGTTATTCTAAATCACGTACTATGCTACTGCTAAAAATGGCATGAACAGAAGGTTTTAGCCTCTGTGGCTCGGGTAACTTTAAAAATCGTTAGAAATTTTAACCACACGCTAAAAACATTCGCCGGTGGCGACGTGACGAGTGGCTAGCGGGAACAGAGACCCTTACTGCTTGGGAATCAGTCCTTATGGTGTAATCTGCTGCAAGAGCTGTATCTCGAAGTAAGATAGTACAGTTACGTAAGAACTTACCGTAACAGTAGATCTTCGAGAACAGCTCTTGCAGCAGGCAGTTTCCCTCCCACCTTCCCCTCAGGAGGTTTGATTCTACTTCATAACGTCTAGGACACATCAGAATTGTTAGTTTTCTTCTGGAAACAGATACTCGGTCTCCCCTTCTGAATCACATAATTACACTGGGAGTCTCTGGCAGGAGAACTGAGGTATGCTGGGAGACCACCCTTTTTATGATGCATCTGATGTCAGGGGCGGGGCCGACATCGGGGGGCGGTTCCCCGCTGTATATAGCTAGCTAGAAGTTTTCTGTGGGGTCCTGCTGCCTGCCTGCTTCAGTCCTTATGGTGTAACCTGCTGCAAGAGCTGTTCTCGAAGATCTGCTTTTACGGTAAGTTCTTACGTAACTGTACTTTTCATTTTCAACCATGCCAAGGAAGGGCTGAAAAACAGACTTCCAGGAGCAGACCAGATACGTAAAAGTAAGATTGAACAGTGCAGCCAGAGTGACCGGACCAGCAGTATTTGTGCAAGTTGAACCCAGTATGGCCAGTTTGGATTTTTACAGAACTGCTGTCGTTCAGGTCTGTCAGCCCAGTTTATAATCAGTCGATCAGTCTTTATTTTATACTGAAAGGTATGTGAGCAAAAATGCCTGTTTACACAAACGTGCAGTTAAGCATAAAAAGAGAAAAAAGGTATTTGAGGAGCTGATGGATCTGGGAGACAGACTCTGTATCCTTGGAGGAGATTTTAATACCACCATATCAACATTCTTAGATAAGAGAGGTGGGACAGGGGGCATGGGAGGAGTAGGGCTAGTGCCACACTGGCTAGACTAGCAGGTTTAAAGGATTTCTGGCAGGCCATGCATGGGCAGGAAAATTACTTCACTCATTATTCCAACAGACACAATTGTTACACCAGAATTGACGTGTTATTTGTCTCAGAGGAGGGCCCACAGTATATGTAAAGTGAGATTCTCGCCCGAACCATCTCAGACCACGCTTCAGTGACGCTTGGGCGTATCCTATTCACGGCCATTCAGAAATCACATTGGCAGTTGAATGTGGGCCTGCTGAACTCCCTGAATTTAAAGATTTGATTTGTGCCACCATTAGGAATTATGACATGCAAAATGCAGTGGGGGATACCTCCCACGTAGTGAAGTGGGATGCCCTTAAATCAGTACTCCAAGGGGTAATCATAAAATTTGCCTCTGAGCAGAAGAAAAGATGGGAATACAAAATCGGAACCCTCGAGGGCGGAGGTGGCAAATCTTGACTTTCAACATAAGATCACTTTAAACCCCGAGACAATAAAAATGCTGAGTGAAAAACGGATGACCCTAGATGCCAAGCTTAATGCTCAACTGGAGGGGAAATTTAGGAAAGTATGATGGGTATTATAAGGGAGAGGATAGAGCTGGAAAACTGCTAGCAGCTAGGCTGAGAGAACAGCAGCTGAGCCGACTCATATTAAAGTTAAAAAAATCCGGAGGGGGGGGCGCTGTCTAGCAAACCTGGAAACATAATACAAATTCTTGCCAATTATTATAAAGAATTATGTTCCCAGGAAGACATTCCTAACGTTGAAGAACTAACAGAGATCTTCTTTTGCGACTTGCATGTCAGAACCCTCGCCCAGACTGCCCGTGACTCACTGGAGGCAGGAATAACTGTGACAGATTTGCAGGCACAAATTAAACGATTAAAAAATTGGAAATCCCCAGGATTGGATGGCTTCCCATCCAAATTTTATAAAACATTTGACGCCCAGCTGCTTCCATTCCTGGTGCCGGTTTGTCAAGATATTTTAGACAGGGGAATAGTTCCTGAATGCTGGAGGGAAGCCCAGATTTCAGTTTTGCTAAAAGAGGGGAAGGACCCCACGGAACGTGGGTCATATAGGCCCATTTCCCTCCTGAATGTCGATTTAAAGCTATTCACGGGTCTAATGGCCAGCAGGCTACAGGGCATAGTTCCATCTCTCATCCACGAGGACCAAACTGTTTTTATTACAGGCAGGTACCTTTCTGACAACATACGCAGGTTACTCAGTATAATAACCTCACAGAAGTCACAGCCAGATTTTCAAATCGCCATATCCATGGATGCAGAAAAAGCATTTGATAGAGTTAATTGGAGATTTCTAAAAGCTACCATGGATCACATGAATTTTGGCCCCAAATTTCTAGCGTTAATATCTAAATTGTACTCTGGCCCCCTGGTGCTGGTGAGGCCAAACGGCATCAGTTCTGGGCTGTTCCTCCTGATGCGAGGGACGCCCAGGGCTGTCCGTTGTCTCCCTACTGTTTGCCATTAGTTTGGAGCCTTTGGCAGCGAGGCTAAGGAGCGACCGTGAGATCAGAGGAGTAATGGCTGGAGGGATTGAGCAAAGGCTGTCCCTTTACGCAGACAATTCTTTTTTCCTGTTCTCCCCAGAAAAGACCCTACCTCACCTAGTGGACCTCCTTGGTCATTTTGGTAGGGTCTCAGGCTATAAAATTAACTTTCAGAAGTCAGAAACTTTGATACTCGGAGGCACCTGCCCAGATAACTTCCAAAAATAATTCCCTTCAGATGGGCCCCCCCGGAAACCAAGTCCGGTATTTGGGGATCCAGATAGTAATAAACATTAATAAATTATTTGCTACAAACCATGAGCCACTTTGGACCTCCGTGGAATGAGATAGGGCAAGATGGAGGCTATTACCTTTAAGCCTGGTAGACAGAATAGCTACAGTACAAATTAATATACTTCTCCGCTTTCTTTTATTTTCAGCTATTCCAGTCAAAATTCCAACCACATACTGGATAAAGTTATCAGACAGATTAATAGATTTGTTTGGAATGGGAAGAAATCCAGAATTGCCAGGATAGTCCTACAACTCCCTAGGGAGGTGGGCGGACTGTCGCTGCTTGACCTCCCAAAGTACTATCTGGCAGCACAAGCAGCAGTGTTAGTAACGTGGGCAAAGCAACGATCTACATCCCTGTGGTATTCAATAGAAGAAGCGGGCAGGGGCCTGAAACCTTTATATACACGGGCATTAACCTATACCCCCCTCCCTCGAGTTGGTGGGGACTGTACAGAACAAATGGGTTAGACACAGTCTTCATGTACTTAGTAAGATCAGGAGACTTACAGGCACCCCTGAGGGGTTAGGCCCTCTCTCACTTCTAAGATATGAGGTGGAGGTCCTCCCTCCATTGCTTGACCCTGGGTATACAAGCTGGGGGGAGGCATGGCCCCCATCGATTCATACAACTTATTGAAGGGTAGAGGTGTATTTCTTTCCAGCGGGCCAAAGAAACATTTAATTGGTCTAATTTAGAGTTTCTAAGATATATGCAGGTCAGACATTTTATTCACTCGGGGAATAATATTGACAGCCTGACTAGGCCTCATTCAGGCTGGGAGGATTCATATGGAGTAGTAACTATCAGAGGTCTCCAGAGACATATCTCTAATGTATACAAATTCTGGCAGCCCAGACTGAGACTCTATTAGACTCTCTGAGGCAGTCCTGGGAGAGAGACGTAGGAGTGACCATCAGGAGGAAGGATTGGGCCTGCAGATGGAAGCTGGGTTGGAAAGTCACTTCAGCTCCAAACTGGCATGAATTTTTCTAGAAGGTCTTGCTAAGATTTTTTCAGACCTCTACAGTTACATGCCATTATAGCAATACAGGCTCTGTTGTCTGCTGGCGTGGGTGTGGCTCAATTGGAAGCCATGGGCACATCTTTTGGGGCTGCCTAGCTCTTGTCTCATTTTGGCAATCGATTCAAAAGGCGGTGCAAGCCATTACTGGGGTCCTTATCCCTTGGCAGTTTGAGGAATGGGTGTTGGGATTCCCAGGTGCTTTACAACAGAGAGGAAATGTTAGAAAAGTATTGTTGACATTAATAGTTGCAGCTCTCAAATGCATCACAACTGACTGAAACAGGACCCCCCCCTCCTTGGATGAATGGATAGTAAGGGTAAAGGGAGTTCTGTCTATGGAATCCTTGACCGCAAGGTTGCACCTCAGGTTTGAGCAACATGAAATACAATGGAGACCTTGGGAGGTCTGGCTCCAGAGCAGATTTACCCAGAGGAATCGGGGGTGGGGTCATGATGGGCTGTGGTGGGTGAAGTCTGGGTGGAGACACTTGGATTGTTTTCTGAAACACATCTGGGCTCTCTTTTTGATCTTTTGTTTACTGTATGCAACATGTGGGGCTGAACAGAGGGAGGATTGGGGGTTGGGGCACTTACTGACCCAAAAAATCACCTTGTTTTTGACTGGGTGGTTCAAGTCCCAGTAGTTTGTATCTCAGTTAAACAGCTTTTATAATCCAATTATGTTTCCTGGGAGGAGGCCTTACATATTAGATGTCTGTTTTGCAGCAACTCAGATATTTACGACCAAACAGTGTGGTTCACGATAAACTTAGCTGTAGAGTCAAGCCACACAAAGTGAAGGTGCTGGACTTCAGGAGGCCTGATTTTGTCAGAAAAGCACTAGCAAACAGGCAAGAAGGTGGGGTGGAGCATCAATGGGGAAACATCAAAACCGCCATCACAGAGGCAACAAGTCTTTGTGTGAAGCAAATAAACAAATCAAAACGAAAGAAAAAACACTGTGGTTCTCAAAAGAAGTGGCGGGGAAGGTAAGGGAAAAAAGATAGCATTCAGGAAGTAAAAGGATACACAGAAGGTGCAGGACAGAGAACTGTACCAGTTAAAGCAGAAGGAAGCGGGTATGTCAGAATAGCAAAGGCCCAAACCAAGGAAAAGATAGCCAACCGGTTAAGAAGGGAATAAAACCTTTATAGGTACATTAGGGAGCAAAGAAAGACTAAGGCAGGGATACTGAGGCTGAACAAAGAGGAAGGTGGTTGGGCAGAGAGCGACAGTGAAAAAGCAGGGATACTGAACAAATACTTCTGCTCAGTATTCACAGTGGAAAAGCAGGGAGAAATACCTAATCCGGTCAATTGAAGCGTTCTGGATAGCAGGGTTGATATTAGTCCTTTAACAGAAAAAAGGGTTCTGAAAGAACTCTTAAAACTGAAGGTAGATAAAGCAATGGGGCCTGATGGGGTTCACCCCAGGATTTTAAAAGAACTAAGGGAAGAACTAGTAACACCACTGACTACCCTTTTTAATAAATCATGGGAGGATGGGGTGGTACCTCAGGACTGGAGTAGAGCAGATGTGATTCCCCTTCACAAAAGTGGGAGCAAGACAGAGGCAGGAAACTGCAGACCTGTTAGTTTGACCTCAGTGGTAGGGAAAATGATGGAATCACTTCTGAAAGAAAGAATTGAGTACCTAGAGGCCAGTGGGGCACAGGACCCAAGGCAGCATGGATTCACAGTGGGAAGTTCATGTCAGACAAATCTAATTGATTTCTTTGACTGGGTGACCAATGCAGTAGACCAGGGAGGGGCTGTGGATATGGCCTGCCTAGACTTTAGCAAGGCATTTGACACAGTCCTGCACAAAAGATTAATAAACAAATTAGCCAGCCTGGGAGTGGGTCCTAGGGTGGTAGCCTGGATAAAACACTGGTTGGACAACAGGACACAGCAGGTAATAGTAAATGGAGTCCACAGTGAAGAAAGGAGGGTTACTAGTGGGGTACCGCAGGGTTCAGTACTGGGGCCGGTCCTTTTTAATGTCTTTATAAGTGACATTGCAGAGGGACTGGAAGGGAAAGTATGTCTCTTTGCAGATGACACAAAGATCTGCAACAGGGTTAATACACAAGGTGGGGTGGAAAGGATGAAAAGGGACTTGGCAAGGTTGGAGGAATGGTCGGAAGTATGGCAGCTAGGATTCAGTGCAAAGAAGTGCAAAATAATGCACCTGGGAAACAAAAACCCAGGGGAAGATTACACAATGGGAGGGGAGGTAGTAACAAAAACAAAAAGGAAAGGGACCTGGGGGTAATCATATCAGATGACCTTAAGGTTAGCAAGCAATGTGAGAAGGCAGTAGGGAGAGCTGGGGTATACTGGGATGCATAGGAAGAGGCATCAGCAGCAGAAAACAGGACATTGTTATCCCTCTGTACAGACAGTTGGTGAGACCCCATCTGGAGTACTGCATCCAGTTTTGGAGACCCCATCTCCGCAAGGACATGGACAGGATAGAGGCAGTCCAGGGCAGGGCAGCTAGATTGGTGCAGGGTCTGCAAGAGAAGCCATACGAGGAGAGACTAAAAGAGCTTAATATGTATACCCTTGAGGAAAGGAGGGAGAGGGGGGAAATGATAGAAATGTTTAAGTAACTCAGTAGAATCAACAAAGTCCAAGAGGGTAGCATCTTTCGGAAAAAGAGATGTGCAAAAACAAGGGGGCACAATTTGAAGATAGAGGGGGGACGGCTCAGAGGTAACGTGAGGAAGTATTTCTTCACAGAGAGGGTTGTGGATTCATGGAACAGCCTTCCTGAGGAGGTTGTAGAGTAAAAACAGTGGGGGAATTCAAGAATGCATGGGACAGACATAAGGCAATTCTAGTGGGGGGTAGGAGGAGGTAGGCTGTTGGTTAACAAGGATCTGCAGCTTATCCATTAGGTAGGGAAATGGGCAAACTAGGTGGGCCAAGCGGTCCTTATCTGCCGTCAGATTCTATGTTTCTATTTCCTTTTCCATTGAAAAGTTGCATAGACTTTTTAGCCACATGGACTTACAGTCTCGTGATCATACGAGGTATCTATATTATGTTGGATTGACTGAATTCTTTTTGATTACTGTATTGAATTGCCATACACTTTTCAGTGAAAACTAATAAAGCTGAGTTTTAAAAAAAAGGCATAAAAAGAGAACAGAACACCAGGTTAAACAATTACATAGTAAAATACAGTATAAACTGGTCTAACATGAATAGGTCTGATACAAAGATCTTGAGAGATATAAGAAGAAAGGGAAGCAATAACAGTGACATACTGTATTTACAGCATGGGATATAGTTAGAGGTACAATTCAGGAACACAAACAGTTGGGTGATGTGTCGAAAAGAAGAAGTGCAAGTCCTGCAGCATCCAGATCCTGCATGCCGATGAGCATTCCTGCTGCATGATCTGCCTAGGCCCCAAACACTGGGTCAAGGACTGTGTGCCCTGCCAACTTCTCAGCCAGGCCACACGGATTAAACACCAGAAAAGCTTGCAGCCTACTTGCCAGAGAAGTGCCTAGCTTTGATGGAAAAGGAGCTGCAAAATCCATGGGAAAAATCTTCTTCTCCAACGCCAGAACCCAAAAAGAAGAAAAAGGACAAGGAGTGGCACCGAGACTGGGATAGGTCTACATCCACTTGGCAGTGACCATCGGGCACCACTGACACCGGAGGGGCCTCCACTTTGGTAAGTATGCCTAGTGCCAGTTCTACTGCTCCGGCAGATCAGACCGTGGCCTCCCTGTCTGCTTTACTCATGGTGCAGTCGGGGCTCTTCTTGGACAATGGAACCCCTGTTGTGCTCCTTAGGCCCAGGTCTTCTTCAGGGCCTGTCGCCAGCAGCCAGGTCGATAAGCCGCCCCAACCCCACTGAGGAGTGCATAGTCAGAGCCGGTAAGCTGGACTCCCAACTCCGCTGTTGTCTGCATGGCCCAGGCTGATAAGTCGGATGTTAGCTCTTATGACATCTGCATGGCCGCAGTTGAGGCTCTCCTGTTGGGGTTGCAGGATACCTCCAACATCGAGGAACCAGCTGCTAGACATGCAACAGTCTTTAGACGGTTCCCCGCCCCACTGAACCAACCAGACCTCCGGCTTGCCTGAAGATCAAGAGCAGGAGATGGACACTCATCTAGAGATTTCCCTCTTCGTAGGGCCAGTCTCTTCCTGGTTCGCCCACTGGGCGTATTGTTAATCCTCTTGGGACCTTCCGTTGGCGACAGTGGGTCTTTCATTGGGTTCTACTCACACCCTGATGCCAAGTGACCCTTCACCAGATCAGGGTATGTCCTCAAATGCTCCCAGGCACCAAATCTTCCTGTGCGGGACATTCCTGTGCCTGATCCAGTGCCAGCCCCTTTGAATGTCCCTATGGGGCCAACGCCTGGACCTCCTGCCGGACCTTGGCCCTATCTCCTGCCAAGCCTTCAGCTCCGCCTTCAGCTGGACATATGGGCAATGTTCCAGGCTGTCCACCCCCACAATACCCAGTGTACCCTTTGCCGGGGTATCCAATGCCTGATCATCAACCCCATTATGTACCGGGGTAACAGACGCCGGGCTATGTCTAATCAAGGGTATGCTCCTTATGGCTTTCCCCTACTCCTGTCGGGCTCATAGATGCCCTCAATATCAGATACCGGGCTATCCATTATAGCAGCCTCCTCCTCAGCCTCTGCCTCCATAGCAGCCTCAGGCTGATATCCAGGCAGTGTTTCTGACCCCGATTCAGGAAGCCAGGACTGAACTAGGCTCAGTGCTTGACCGTCTGAAACCAGTGGCAGCCTCTACGCTTGCCTCCTTTCCGACCCCTAGATCAGCCTCTCCTGTGGATTCCCACCTTTCCGGAGAAGGCTCCTCTAGACACCAGGTCAGGGATAAAACCCAGAACACTCCTCTAAAAAGGGTTCAGACCCCCAGCAGGCACTCTTCAGACTCTGACTTGTCCTCCAGCTCCGGTACGCATGCACCTATAGAGCCTCATCCTAAGGAGTCCCTGAAGTCCCTTCCAGAGGACTCTTCCTTTGCAGAACTCCTCATAACTATACAAAATGCCTGTGGCTGGGCTATCCAGGGACAGGATCCAAAGCGGAAAAGGCTTGTGGAGCATCTAGACATGACTGACACAGCTCCTATGCCCATACTGCCTTGGACTGGGCCCCATGAAGACCTGACGTCCACTATCTGGCAACAGTCTTCCTCCATTCTGGCTGTTTCAAAAAGGCAGACTAGATGGGCTGGTATGGTCCTTTTTGCCATCAAGCTTCTATGATTCTATGGATGTACCACCCCAAGACGGAGTCACACATCTTACTGGCCATCCTAATGCAAACTCTGTTGTTATCACGGCCGCCATGACCGGTCCTCTAAACCTAAACATTTGAGCATGTCTCCTCCTGATAAGGAGTCTAAGCAGCTAGACATTTTCGGTCACAAGATCCATTCCTCCTCCACTTGCACCCTCAGGTCCCTTAATTATGTGGCTCATATGGTTTCCTACCAGAAATCTTCCCTGGCCTCACTCAAGTCCAAGCTGGAAGCTATCCAGGACCAGGAGCTTAAGGCCGAGATTGCCAAGACAGTGGGAATGGCTAAAATTTCCTGTCATCATGCCCTTTGGGCCACTTATGACACAATAGACTCCGTTGCTTGCACCACAGCCAGCAGTGTCTGTATTAGGCGACATTCGTGGCTCAGGATTGCTGGCCTGGTACAAGACATCCAGACCTATATCCTGGATGCCCCTTTCAGAGGATCCGTGTTATTCGGAGGTGACACCAAGGATATTATCACTGAATTGCAGGACCGTGGTCAATCCACCCGCGACATCCGCTTCATGTACCGAGGGAGTTACAAAGGCAAACGGCCTTTTCGTTGGCAACAGAGACGCCTGACCAAAGAGGCCCCTGCCAGACTCAGGAACCCCTACTGCCACTGCTAAGTCCCAGAAGCCCCCCGGAGGAGCTGCTGGCTCCCTCCCCTCAGCCTCCTGACTCATGGGGCCCCCTCCTGCCTCCTCCAGATCTTCTAGGGGAACCAGTGTGGGAGGGGGAGATTTGCCTCCACTTTCCGGGTCTTAGGACATAACCATGGACTCTTGTGCCTTCAGTTAATAGCAAGAGGTCAGTCACACTATAGAGTTCCTAGACAGGCCTCCGGACAACCCCCGCCTCTCCATTATCCTTCAAGGCACCCATCTCTGATAGGGATGAGATCCAGGCTCTTGTGCAGAAATCAGCCATAGAGCCTGTGGCTCCGGCACAAATAGGAAGTGGGTACTACTTCCATTTCTTCCTAGTACCCAAAAAGACGGGCGACCTAAGACCCATCTTGGACCTCAGCATGCTCAACCTGTATGTCAAGTATTAGAAGTTCGGCATGCTCACCATCCAGGGACTTCTACCCCTGCTCCACAAAGGCCATTGGCTTTGTGTGCTGGACATGCAGGATGTTTACCTGCACATCCCTGTATTCCAGGCCCACTACCACTTTCTTCAGTTTGCCTTCCAGGGGGAACATTACCAGTTCAAGGCTCTTCCTTTTAACCTATCCTCGGCACCTCGGGTTTTTACCAAGTGCCTAGCAGCGGTGGCTGCGGCCCTATGCCACAGAGGGATCTAAATGTGCCTATATCTGGATGACTGGCTTCTGTCAGCCCCATCACAGAGCCGTCTGAGGGAGTCCCTCTCCTTCACCCTGGACCTCTCTTCCACATTTGGAATAACAGTCAGCTATCCTAAGTCCCACCTCTCCCTCCCAGCCCCTACATTTCATTTGAGGTGGTACTGATACTGTCCAGGGCAGGGCCTTCTTCCCATCGGACAAAGTGGAGACCCTACAGGAACAGGCCAGATTAGTGGCCAGTTCCACTGGACCATAGCCCAGTCAGTCCTCCGTCCTTCTCGGGCTGATGGGAGCTGTGACTCGCAGTTCCTTCTAGCCAGACTGCATACGAGGGTGACCCAGTGGACCTTTCATGTTCAATGGGATCAGCGGCTAGACAACCTGGACCACAGGGTCCTAGTGTCTGGGTACATGAAGAAGGATCTTCTTTGGTGGCAGGAGTTGTCCAGTTTCTCCATGGGGGTTCCCTTTCAACCTCCTTCTCCTTCCATCACCCTTACAATGGGTGCTTCGTGTCAAGGCTGGGGAGCCCACCTAGAGACCATCAGACCCAGGGAACATCGCCCAGCTGGAAGCATCGCTACACATCTATGTGTTAGAAATGAGGGCAGTGCTATATGCCTCCAGGTCTTCTATGTCTGGGGATGCTCCTGGTTCAGACCGACAATATGTCTGTGGTGTGGTACCTGAACAAAGAGGGAGGCACTCACTGCACTCCTCTGTGCCAGGAAGTGATGCGAGTGTGGTACTGGGCAGTCCAGCATGACCTCCGCCTGACTGCTGTCCATATGCCGGGCATCAGCAACATCCTGGCAGAGAGTGTCAGCCACACCACTGTCGGTTCACGAGTGGGACCTAAATCAAGAGGTTGAAAGCTTATTCGACCTGTGGGATCAGCCGGAGATACACCTCTTTGTCTCCCCATCCAATGCAAAACTACCCAATTTTTGCTCACTCGTTCCTGGGCGTGGTGTTATCTGGTGAAACGCGCTGTCTCTTTGCTGGAGAGGGAGGTTCTTGTACGCCTTTCCTCTCTTCCCATTGCTTCAGAGGGTTCTCCTGAACTACAGGCAGAAGGGGCTCACATGATTCTAATATCCCCCTCTATGGCCTCATCAGATTTGGTTCCCTCTGCTTCCACAGCTGTCAATGGAACCCCCAGTACCTCTGCCTCTCCGCTGTTATCTTCTGACTTGGGAGCAGGGCAGACTGGTGCATCCGGGCCTCAGATCCCTCCACATTAATGTGTGGCACCTGTGGACATATGTGGAATAACTCCCATTGTTATTTATTTATTTACAAAAATTGTCTGTGCAGACGCATTTGTGAAAAATGAATTATGATAGTGAGACTTTTTGAAATGTTATTTGACTTACCTTACTCATGCTTGTCTACCAACTTACTCAGTCTCCTACTTGTTTCTGTCCTTGTATTAACTAATTCCTGTTGCTTCATATCAAGGTGTTGTTGATTTCCATATTGTGTGTGCCTGGGGTGGAGGAGCAATAAAAAAATAAACTACGCAATACCCTCAGTAACACATCTTTCCCAGTTTACTTTTACCTAACTCCCATTTTTAGGCATTGTACAGTAAGATCTTCCTTCAAGAAAACAACTTGTAATGAAATGTGTAAGATTTACATTGACATTTGGATATATGCACTTTTGTATTATACTAATTATGTGTGTGTGTGTACTGTATAGCAATCTCTAAAAAAATCAAACACATCAAATGTCTTTCTAAACATGTCTTAATATTGTGTTTATCTTCCACCTTGTCACACCATATAGTTGCCTCAGCAGTGTTTGCAATTAAGGTACAGTACCTTCATGTATATGATGACCCAGTTCTGTTGAGTTGATTGCTATAACAGTGCATAGAATAAAAATGTGAAACGTATAGATAACTGTAATACAGGCGGTGGTAGTGTTTTTATATCTGCCCATTTTCAATGTACCATACTTTGATTCAGTTAGTGTATGCAATGGCAGTTCATGTTTATGTTTAAGCCCATGAAACACCCGTATCTAGTTAATGCATTTATAATGGTAGTGGCTCTGCCAGATCTTGTTTCTTGCTGCAGCCACCTTGAGTATGCAAATCGCTAGCTATCAGGGGCACTTCTCCAAGTACAAGTATGCCCTATGAATTTCTCTCAGATCTCTTATAGAGACTTTGCCAGAATCAGACACTAGGCAGAAAATCCTTCAGACTGTTTACCCATGGTATAAAGTCCAACAGTCATCAGTTGAAGGCAGCTGTGGATGCATATGATATTGCTTCCCACTCAGTCAGTATCTGCATCAGAAGACACTCCTGGCTCCGGATGTTGTGTTCGTCAATGACGCCCAGCAGCAAGTCATGAAGGTTCCCTTTGATGGCTCTTATTAATTCGGCAAACAGATGGAACAGTCTCTTGAGGCCTGTCAGAAGGCTAGGATAGCCATCAACACTGCCCATCCTACCCTTCCACAGTCTTAAAGAGGGAAGGGCCGGGTCTTCTGCTGCAGAGGAACCCAAGTCAAGTCCCATCTTCCTCAGCTGCAGAAGAAAGCGTAGCCTAAGGCACATGAACACAGAAAGTGCCTAGTGCCATCCTCTGAAGCTCCAGGCCTGATTCTGCCTCAGCTGTGTGAGGCAGACCCTTACTCTCCAGTAGGAGGGCGTCTGGCTCAGTTTTGCCATCAGTAGAAAGCCACCACCCCAGACAAGTGGGTTTTAAGGATCATTCAAGAGGGATACCTCTTGAACTTCTCAGAAATCCCTCTGGATTATCCTCCCAGGAAGCAACACTTCACCTCAGCTGCCATGTCAAACCTTGTTGCCACTGACATTGCAGACCTCTTGAGTGTCAGGGCAGTGGAAGTAGTGCCAGTAGCAGAGCGCAACTTGGGCTTCTATTCCCATTACTTCATTGTTCTAAAGAAGTCAGGGGGCATGCGTTCCATTCTCGAGCTTAGAAACCTGAACAAGTTTCTGCACCGAGGAAAGTTCAGGATGGTCTCCCTTAGGACCCTACTGCCGCTTCTCAAGTTCCAGGATTGGTTGGCCTCTCTGGACATGCAAGATGCCTACCAACATATTCCGGTCCATCCCAGTCACTGCAAATTCCTCCTCTTCATGGCTCTGGGACAACATTACCAGTTCCATGTCCTGCACTTTGGGCAATCCTCGGCACCTCAAGTTTATACAAAGTGCTGTGCTGTTCTCTTGGCGAATCTCTGAAAACTGTGACTCCAAGTCTTTCCCCTACCTAGACGACTGGCTAGTAGCTGACACATCTGAACAGGAAACAGAACGAGCATAACTTCAGCAGTTCAGTTCCTAAACTCCATGTGGGTTCTGCTCAGTCTAGAAAAGTCGCAGCTTCGACTTTCTCAACAGCTCCTCTTTATTGGGGCTGTCTTGTATACGACCAAGACGAAAGCCTTCCTCCCAGGTGACAGAAGGAAAGCTATCATTCAGATGGTGTATTTCATCATGGAGAACAAGTCTGTACGGGTCACTCCATTCAGAGAATGACAGGCCTCCTAGCCTCCTCTGTCTTCACAGTCCCTCTGGTGCTTCTGCACGTGAGGATGACTCCATGGAAGCTCAGCACACTGTGGTCTCCAATAATGCATCCTCAGAATTGTCTCATCAAAGTGAAAAAACTCTGCTTCGATCACTTGCATGGTGGACATGAGGACCTTCTCCAAGTCCCCCCCCCCCCCAAGAGCCTCAGGTGATAAGAACAGATCTTCCCTTGTCAATCTTAACCATTCATTACTGCTTGGGTTTAGCGGAGGCATGCACCCTCCAGGGAGTTGTTTTTTTTAGAGTCGGCTCCAACGGCGCCGCCTCGAGACGACGATTCGCGCCATGCTGGCGGGCGGCCGTTAGTGCCGCAGACTCTCCTCTATCTCATTTCTGTTTCCTCCCACGAGGCTGCACCTGCTGCGCCGGTAGCGTTCAGTAATCGGGTTTCTCCTCAGCTAAGAAGACTCCTCGTTTTTCTCTCAGACTCCCACTCGACGCCGCATTCCGGTAAGACCATTCTTTTTATTTCTATTCTGCGGTGCCGAGTGCTTTACCTCTGTTTTTCACTTGTTTAGTTCACATCATGTCCGGTTGGGGCAAGCGAAAATCGAAAGTTAGCGCGCCCCTCTCGTCGTGCTCCTGTGGCGGCATTTCTCTGTCTCGGACCGGCATGATGTCTGTCTCCGTTGCCTGGGACCCCACACGACATGGGCCGTGCAGCGCTTGTTTCTCCATGGACCGTCGTGTCCTCGAAGTCCAGCGTTCAAGCTCGGCAAGGCCCTGCCGACCTTGAGACGGCGTCAGCCCAGGATTCCCAGTAAGGTCTCTAGGCCCTTCCCCGGTCCCTCCCGGCCTATACGGATTCATGGAGGAGGAAGCTTCCTCCTCTTCTCTTGCTGAAGAGGAAGCTTCTCTCGTGGTGTCGGGGGAACGTCATGGTCCCTTCCGGGGCCGCGACGGGGACACCGCCTCGGCAGTCACCTCCTCGGAGGTGCGGGCTCCCCCAGTGTCGAGGCCCATGATTCCTGGGCCTGGCACCGGTGGACCCTCGACGCCGCCCTCCGGCGCCGTTTCAGATCCCGGCACCGCTTGCGGTGCCGGTGATCGAACGGCCGCCCGCTTACCCTCGGTGCCGCCGCATGGTCTGTGCTCGGCGGCGCCGGGTTGGGTTCAGACGCCGGAGCGGCACCGTGGGTCTAACTGGTGCTGCAGGGGCCGGGACTGGCCTGGCTGTCGTGGAGTGGGCGGGTCGTCCGGCACCGTCCCTGGCACCGGGCGCTGTCAGGCGCCGTTGTTCCGGGGATCCCTGGGGTTGCCAGCATTGAGGTCCTGCTGGTCTCGTCCTCTTCGGAGGCCGATGACAAGGATGTGGACCCATCCTGGCACCCTGACTCTTTGGGGTCAGGGTCCCCAGTGGCACAGGGTGCTAGGCGGCGCAGCGGGCCCCTTCCACTGCCCCCTCTTCCGTCCTCCCCTGAGGGTCCTCGGGCTAGGGGTGGCCCTCGGTCCCAGGGGATGATGCGGTGGGGACCTGTGACAGCTGCCCTCCCAGGTGCTGTTGCCCCCCCTCGGGGTGGGGGAACACTGCAGTCGAGGAGGAGGGCTCTCTCGGAGTCCCAGGGGTTATGGGGCAGGGGACTGGTGCCCCGGTCTCCGCCGGCCACCCCTCGTGGGGTGGCTAGGAGCCGTAGCGCCGAACCCCGCCCTTCCCTCTTGGGCCCCAGGGTTCCCTCCGGTGGCGTTGCTGTGGACTGCCCTTCTGGACCCATGCAGTCCCGGGTTCATCACAGGGGAGGTTCCCCCCCTGGGCTCTTCCAGGCATCGCATCCTCAGGGTCTCGTCTTGCGGCCTGGTTTGTTGTCCGGGATCCCGCCAGCTCGGGCTCCGTTCCCCGGATTTCAGAGCCCTGGCAGAGGTCACTTGCCTCTTCATAGGTGCCCTTCTCCAGTACCTCTGCTTCCACGCCCTGCTCTTCCAGGCCATGTCGGTCCTACGGGGCCATTATCCTGGGAGCAGTTCAGAGGTTCTGCGGCGGCCTTCCCCTCATATGTTAGATACATGCATGAGCGGGTCTTTCGACTCTCCCCACCGCTGCAGGAATCGTCTGGACATTCGAGCTCTCCATCATCCTCGTCTTCCTCCTTTGAGGGAGAGGAACCCCTTGCTCATCTTTCTTCCGACGCTGATTTCACTGAATATCAGCGATTCCTCTCGAGGATGGTGAGGGATCTTCGAATCTCCCACGTTAGGCGAGACAATACCGAACGGGAGACGCTGGAATTCCTTGGAGAATTCAGTGCCCAGCACCTGGTGGTACCTTCCTGGCCTATCCCCTTCCAGGAGGCATCTGTCCGTTCCTGGCAGTCGCCAGCTGCCCTTTCCCCAGCCCCGGCAGACTGTCGTCGTAGGTATTGTCCCCTCGGAATCCCTGGGTACCCTTCCCAACCCGTCCTCGGGTTTTGGTGTACCTAGAGACTCCTTCCGAGCGCGCCTGGCTGCGACCACCCACCAGATTCGGTTCTCTACAGTTTGACGGTGGGGCGAAGAGTGCTCTTCTTCTCGTGCGGTGGCTTGCATTGCATCTCATCAGGCTTACCACGCTGCCTACAATGGCATCTGTGGTCGATCTCTCCCAGCTCCTAACGCATCGATGCCTGATACGGAGACAAACCAGACAGGCTATTGCCCTCTCCGCTATAGGCCTGGAGCTGGCAAGACACCAAGCAAGGGCATCTTATGATGCCAATGAGGTGGCTTCCAGGCTTGCAGGGACAGCGATCTGCATTAGGCGGACGGCATGGCTCTGTCTATCAAGGTTGTCACCCCTGGCCCGGCGTAGGGTGATCCACTCCGCTTTCCGGGGGACCCGTCTTTTCTCCTCCAGAGCTAGGAGGCTTTTGCAGGGGCTTTCTCCGTCTCCCCGTCCTCGGGAGGCACCTCCTAGCTCTTCTCCCACTTAGGCTTCCCTTGTGTTAGCCAGGGTCTTCCCCTTCTGTTCCTCACCAGCAGGAGGCTGGGGGTCTTGTTCCCTCAGGGTTCTACCCCCCTTTTTGTCAAGGGGGGAAGGGGCTTGGTACTCACCCAAGCAGTAATGAATGGTGAAGATTGACAAGGGAAGATATGAAAATTACGTACCTACCGTAATTCTTGATCTTCTCTTGTATCTTCACCATTCATTACTGATACCCACCCACCTTCCCCTCAGTGGCCTCCTTCTGTGGCGTCTCCCCCTCCCGTCTCGTTCCTCTCTCTCCTCCCTTGGCCTTTATAAAAAAAAAAAAAATCTTTTTCCCCATTCTCTTGAATGGATTCGCTTTTTTCCTCAAGGTAGAGAGGAACGACTACGGTTGCGAATTTCTTTAATCTGAGGGAACTCTTTCTGACTGCCCTATGGTGCGATTCCTTACCTTCTTCAGGTCATGTAGTTTCACAGCCTGGTGGCCATGCCCTGTCTTGGCCTCCTCAAAGTTTATATCCCCTTGGCAGGCATTATTTTTCAAAGCTTTTCCAGCTGCTGACTGAACTTGTCAGCTTCAAGCCTCTGTCTACCTTGTCTTAGCAAGTCGGATTGAGTTCATCTCTATTTTTCCTACCAACTGCCTCCGAGAAGGCATGTTTTTTCCATACTCTTTTGTGGTAGCACTTAACAGGGTGCTAAGGAACTTAGTCCTCTTCCTGGATGGGCGCTCTTCCGGAACAGGTTCTGTTCGAACAATCTAGGAGCCCTCAACTAGGATGAAGGGACTTGGCATGTTGAGAGTTCAGAGGTTTGCCTCTCTTGGGTCTGTTCAGGAAGTTCGGTGGAACCTCTCCTCAGTCCTAACAACTGGGATTCTTGTTCCCTTATTAGTTTTGAGCCTATAAGCCTCTTAACCAACAATGCTCGATGGGCACTGTTCTCTTTCTCAACATGCCTCTTTCTTTCTTTCTTTCTTCTTCTTCTTCTTCTTCTTCTTCTTCTACTTCTCTCCCTCTCCCTCTCTCTGTTCCTCCCCTAGAGCCGCCCCGGAAAGGAGGCCCTGCGGTCCCTTAGGGTAGGAATTCTCTCTCTTCTGTCTATTCTCCATCCTTATTCCTTTTTCAGTTTATTTCCTTTCCTTTTTTCTATCCCTCGGCTCTCTTGCCTCACTTTCTTTTTTCTTACACTTTATTTTACGCCTCTCCGACCAACAAGACTGAGATAGAGGAGGAGTCTGCGACTCCTAACAGCCGCCCCTCGCGCGATGACGCTGCGTGCGTTCTCGAGGGCGCGCGCTTGAGCCGACTCTAAAAAAAAAACTCCAGAGCGGGTGCGCGCTCCGCCAAAACCCATGGTAGTAATGAATGGTGAAGATACAAGAGAAGATCAAGAATTATGGTAGGTACTGCAATTTTCTATTTCTGTATGCTCCTTCGGGTTTGGTCGATTTTTGTCCGGCTGCAAGGTAATCCTTCTTCAGACAGACAACAAATCAGTCATGTACTACATCAACAAATGGGGGAAGGGGTGCATGCGCTTTACCCTCTTTCGCAAAGGAAGCTGTGAGGGTGTAGAGACTAATGTCTGAAGCGAGGAGGGAGAGCAGTCAAGCAATTTACTTGATCAGGGCTCAGAATAATGTGGCGAACAAGCACAGTCAGACAGAACAGATCCTCATGAGTGGTCCATGGCATCAGACATTGTGCAGTCTCTCTTGAGGAGTGGAAATGCCAGAAATGGACTTTTGCATCCCACTCAGTGTCAAACTGCGTCAGTTCTGCTCTAAAATCTAGAACCTGGCATTATCTGTCAGGATGCAGAGGACAAATCGCTTTCTATGCCTTTCCTCCTGTTCCTCTGGTTCAGAGGGTACTGCTTAAGCTGGAGGCACACGGGGAGGGCAAATTATTTCGATTGCTCCATGCTGGCTTTGGCAGGTATGGTTTCCACTGCTCAGCAACTTACCAGTTGCTCCTCTGAGGCCACTCCCCCTGCAGACAGACCTCCTGACATATGGGTTCCTGGTTCATCCCAACTTGCGCTCCCTTCATCCAGGCTGAAACCCTCAGGAGATCAAGTGTTTGAGGTGGCCGGCCCGGCCCTCTGGAACTAGCTCCCCAGATCTCTGAGGGAGGCCTCGTCAGTGGCGTTTTTTAAAACGGGTCTCAAGGTATGCCTCTTTAAAGAAAGCCTTTCTTAGCTAGTCATAGTATTGATTTTATTATTTATTCTGATTTTAACCATTTTGTAATTACTGATCTTTGTGTATGTCCTTGAACTTTGTAAAGTGGCCAGAGCCTCTGGGACTGGGCGCTGTATAAATAAAAGCTAACTTACTAAGAACCCATCAGTGTCAATCAATGGCAAAGATGGTCCAAGACGATCAACAATTATGATGAGTATGTAATTTTCATTTTTTGGATCGGTTTATGGTGCACATCCACACAACCCATCTGACCTCCCCCTGGCATGTGATACACCGATCTGGCTTCCAGTGTGCAAGATGTGATGTCACAAGGCACCCTATACCACTCCTAGAACTACAGTTACATGTGAGGAATCCCTCATTTCTTAAGTGGCATAGGGTTCCCCACCCAGTACTGCCACCCCCACCTCACCCTTCCCAGTTTTTTTTTTTTTTTCTTATATATTATACAGGCAAATTGAGGTGCCCATCCCCCGTTACTGCTTCTCTTGACTCTCCCTCCCCTCCAGATCACCTGCCCTCACTAATCTGACCAGCCCCACACACACCCACTTACCGCACCCCAACTTAGAGTTTATTTGTATATGATGCCCTTCCTCCGAGTCCCAGGGCACCATTATAATAAAAACTGGGGTGTCAAACAGACGAGGCATACTGATGAGTCCTGTAGGATGAAACACGTGTCTATGTCATCTGTTAGCACCCTTTGCAGACTGTGTAAGAGGCCTTTCGGCACCATGCAATTCTGCTTAAAGTTGAACCAGTATAATATTCTGTGGTGATCTGCATATGCAGCCCATGATGCTTTACATTGTGTGGGCAAGTGTGATTTTGTATTATAATAAAATATCACTTAGACATGAGATATACATGGTAAATAAGTAATGATAAATATATAAACAAAGCAATATAGTACAAATCAAATAAACTGTATCAAATGCCACTAAAGCAATCCTATAAAATACCATTAATATCAAAACTAATTTGTGATGTGCTGCAGATTGTAAATGGCTTCCCCATAAACCTGTTGAAAGAGATAAGCTTTTAGCCCCTTTCTGACTGAGTCCACCAAGCGGGCATCCCTCAAGGTCCTGTGTAATGAATTTCATAGTGCCGGGCTCGCATTTTCAAAGGCCCAGTCACCCACTTTTTAATCTAGCCCTTGGGATTGTCTGGAGGCCTTTCTCAGAGGAGCAGAGTGGGCGAACTGGGTTTTACGGCTACAGGAGATGACTCAGGTAGGCTGGCCCCAGTCCATGCGGGGCTTTACAGGTTAATATTTATTTATTTCAGTTGTTAACCGGGTAAGCCCACTGAGACCAAAAGATCCCTTTTTCAGGGGTGACCTGGAGTCAGTTAAAGGTATAATCATTTGACAGTGTCGACAGTACTGAAAAACATGCATACATTCATTGGTAGACAGCTTAAGACATTCAAGACATTGGTACAAACTGACTAGACCACTAGCAGTGGGTAGTTCAGTACAGGGCAGATAATCTTCAACAGTAACAGATGCATAGTATTAATGTCCATCAGCTGGGGAGTAGCCCCAGCATATTATTCAGTGCAGTTTTGAAACATGGTTGGACCTGCCATGTTCCTGCTCGTTCTGACCACTGTTCAGGTGCAGGTGCACTTGCTGTTGTTCAGCAGGTGGTCTAGGAGTCCTATTCGGAAGGAACCCAGGGAGCTGGAGGACTGCAGGACAGCAGTGAGCTTATTCCAGAGCACGGATGCAGAGTAGGCAAAGGATCTGCTGCCAGTAGCTATCTTTGTCCTGGGCACTTCCAGTAGGTTCCTGCTAGAAGTCCGGAGCAATTTAGCTGTCCTTTTGGGTTTAAGTATACTGGCAAGACTCTCAGATGGGGGGTCTTGCATGAGTTTGAAAGCATGGCACAGTAAAGGGTACTGGAGCCGTTGGCTAAGGGAAGGCCATTTCATGGAGGCTTGCACCTCACAGTGGTGCCGTCTAGGGTGTGATCTGGAGGAAGATCTGGCTATTTTGTTATACTGTGCCTGCATCCTGCTGAGCTCCTGTTTTGGGAGCGAGTTCAGGATTGGGGCAGCATAAGGTTAGGTTTGGGAGTAGTATACTATTAGCGTATACTTGTCCTTATTTCTAGGATCGCTTAGGCTCAGCCTATAGAAGCCAGTTTCTGATGGATTGTCCTATTGATCATGTCTGCATGAGGTTTCAAGGGAAAAACCCTGGTCCAGTATTAGGCCTAGGTATTTGAATTGGTTTACTACTTCAATCCCTGAGCTCAATGAGACAAGGGTCAGTAGGGGGCTTTGGTCAGGGCCTAGTGATCTTGGACTAAACAGGATAGCTTTTGTTTTAGCCGTAGTGAGGAGCAGCCTATTTGCCTGGAGCCACCTTTCCAGAGACAGAAAGTTTTCTTGCAGGTACCTACCTAGGTTCATTATGCTGGGTACCGTTCTATAAATCACCGTATCATCTGCATACTGGACTATACAGACTATCCCCCCAGTTACCACTGAGGTCATTCATGAAAAGAGAGAGCAGGAGGGGTCCAGTATTGATCCCTGGGGCACCCACTCATTGATAGGGAGTTGCTCTGAAATGGGCCCTCCACTTTACTTGCTGGGAGCGTTGGACACGTAACTTGTGAACCAGTTTAGGGAATGTTGATCTAGACTAAGGCACTTCAGTTTAGCCACTAGCAGACCATGGACCACTAGGTCGAAGGCCTTGGTCAAATCTATAACTGCAACCTCTTTGGGGGTGCTTTTGTCAAGGGCCTCAAGGATGTCCGTAGAGAATTTAATAAGGGCAGTGTCCGTGCCATTCTTTGGTCTAAACCCATGGGTGCTGGCAAGCAGGTGGTTTGCCTCCAAGTAGTCGCGGAGTTGGCCATAGATAATCCTCTCCTGGAATTTGGCTAGGGTGCACAGGAGGGAGATCAGCCTATAATTTTCTGCCGGCTCCTCAATGCCTCTTTTGTGCATGGGTACCACGTAGGCTTGCTTCCACTTGGCAGGGGCAACTCCTTCAAGTAGAGATCTGTTAATGAGCCAGGTTACTGGGAGGGCTATGAATAAAACTATTTTAAACAAGATACGCCATTTCATCGGCAGCCAGTGCAGATCACGCAGCACCAGAGTAATATGGCTAAGCCATGAGTAACTGGACAGCTGTGTTCTGTAGCAAATCATTAGATTCACCTCAGACATCTTAGCTGCCTTGGATAAGGGTACCCCCACAGGGCCGTGTTCATCGACCTTACCAAGGCCTTTGACCTGGCAGATCACTTACTTCTACTTAAAGCTGACCAATTTGGACTTGACCAACACTCCTTGAACTGGACTGGATGCTCTCAACAGGTCAAGTGGAGAGGGGCCACCTCCAACCCCTACCTTTAACCAAGGGGTCCCACAGCTCCATCCTGGGCCCTCTTGTTCTCCTGTTTGTCAACGACCTCCCTGCCACTGTGGGAACAGCTCCATGGTACAGCGCTGATGATGCAGTACTTTATAGAACTAAGCTGCACCTGGATGACCTAGGGCCCCTGCTGCCATCAGACTTCACTAAGGCTGAAACCTGGCTGGTCGAGAATCGCTTGGTACTTAACCCCAGTAAGACCTAGGCGCTACTATTTGGACCAAAATCCCTGGGTCCCTCCCGGGCCCATCTTCCTCCACTTGCTACCGTATCTGACTCCAAAATTGAGGTGGTACAATCCTTCAAATACCTGGGCCTCACACTAGATCAGGGGCTAACGCTGAAGCCGCTCGTGGATCTGGTAACAAAAAATATTCACCAAAAACTGGACCTTCTCTACCGCCTAAGCGATAATATGATACCAGAGACAAGATTGCCGATTGCACAGAGAATCTTTCTCCCAACCCTAACCTACGCAGCCCCTATCCTACTTGGCACCGCAGTACTTGACAACTACAGACTACAAACTTTGTACCACAAAATCGCACGCTTGTACGAATCCACCCGAGACCCACCACTGTGAAGCCTCACCTCACTAACTGGCCCTCCCTGAACAACAGGCTTCAGTACCCACAGCTAAGCTGGACATATAAGCTCCTCGACTCCCAACCTCTGCGGGCTAATCGGCTACTTGTCTCCCAAAGCAGACCAGCAGACCACTCCGTTCCTTGGGCAAAAACTGCTGGAAATCCCCATGGTCTGCTCTGTAGCTGGCTGTAAATCCTTTGCCCTCCTAACCCCACATCCTGGAATAAGCCCCCTCAACCACCTCCAGGAAGTGCCCTTCCTGGCCACATTTCAGAAGGACTGAGCACCCACCTCCTTAACATTAGTCCCTGCTCCTGCTCTGATGGCTTACTTGCCTCACCCTGCAGCCTGTATAAACATTTGTAGTCTATTTGTAGCCTATTTGCAGGCACCTCTCTGGTCTGAGAGAGGAGGTTGCCCGTCTCCAGGCTGACCTGGCTAGGATCAGGAAACCTCCTCCCCCACCCAGGGACCACCAGGGCCAATGCCACTACCTCAGAGGTTGCCAAGAAAGAGGAGAGGCTGGACCAGGGTGGGCTCAAGGAGGGAGAGGGTGGTGGAACAGAGTTACATCCCTCCAGCTGTACCTCTCCACAATTCATTCGCTCTTTGGTGGATAGTGGTTCCTCTATGGAGGCACCTGCAGTGGAGACTAAGGAGGATGCTGGGAACCTTCACAAAGGAGACCCACAGGAGGGTGGCATGGGACCCCACAGGGGAAGGAAACAACTCCTGGTGGGGGACTCAATCAATAGGGGGGTAGAAATGGGGGAGGAAGGGGAGAGGGAGGTAAAGTGCTTCCTGCACCACGGCTTGGAGGGACAGGAAGCGAATCCTCAGGATCGTGGGCGGAGCTGCACGAGGGAGGGAGCTGGATGTCATTGTCCACCTAGGAACAAATGACCTGGCTAGGAGTGGGATCAGAGCAGTGCAAGAGGAGTTTGTAGAGTTGGGAAGGGGCCTTAGACAAGTAGCATAATGTAACCTTCTCGGAGGTGCTGCCTGTCTATGGCAAGGAGATGCTAGGGCACCTCACCAGGGAATTCAATGAGTGGTTGAAAACTGGTGTGGAGCTCAGGGTTTTGGCTTCATTGGGGACTGGGGAGCCACCTGGAGGATGCAGACCTATATTGGTGCGATGGTCTGCATCTGTCCGGAGGACCAGGATCCTAGGTGAGAGGTTTAAATGCTTCATTGGCAAGCATTTAAACTAGCTAAGGGGAGGCACTGAAAAGGAGCAGGAAATCCAAGCCTCCCCACAAAACATGGTGATTAGTGAGATAAACACCAAGGTACAGAAGTTATTAGGAAGCAGAACAGATTTAAATGTAAAAAAAGGCAAAGGCAGTAAGGACTGAAATGGGGCTAAAAGGGGTAAGGCTATCAAAAAGTGGAGGGTGATGAGTACTAATGCCCGTAGTCTGTGTAACAAGCTCCCTGAACTAGTGGCCTTGATGGAAGAGGGCTGCCTGGATATTGTGGCAGTCACAGAAACATGGTACACAGAGAACCATGACTGGGATGTCAACATACCAGGATACACAATCTACAGGAGGGACAGGGAGAGTAAAAGAGGGAGGTAGTCTCTATGTAAAGGAAGGGATCAAAGCAACAGAACTAAAGAGTAAACAGGGAGCAGATGAGGCACTTTGGGTCACCCTGGAGACAGGAAATGGCACCACAATCCGCATGGGGGTTGTATACAGACCCCCATCTCAGGGGGAAGGAATGGACAAGGAAATGATAGAAGGCTTTCATAGAATGGCAGAAAAAGGGGAGATATTGTTGATGGGGGACCTGAATATGCCAGATGTTAACTGGAGCACCTTTGCTGCAGGCACATCCAAGAGCAGGGTCATTCTTGATGCCCTGCAGGGGGCATGCCTCAGACAGCTAGTATTGGAACCCACTCAGGAGGGAGCAATCTTAGACCTGGTACTCTCAAATGGGGATGGAGAAAGAATCTCAGATTTAGAAGTGGGTAGCCATCTGGGAACAAGTGACCACCAAACAGTATGGTTTATGATAAACACAGCCATACAATCAAGCCATACAAAAGCAAGAGTACTGGACTTTAGGAGGGCTGACTTTGGGAAAAATGAGAGAGTGCCTCAGAAAAGCACTAGCAAACAGGCAAAAGGAGGGTGGAGGAACAATGGGGAGGATCAAAACAGCCATCACAGAGGCAACAAGCCTTTGTGTAAAGCAAATCAATAAAACACAACGAAGGAAAAAAACCGCTATGGTTCTCAAAAGAGGTGGCAGGGAAGGTTAAGGAGAAAAGGACAGCATTCAGGAAATATAAGGAAACACAGAAGGAGCAGGACAGAGAACTTTATCAGTTAAAGCAGAAAGAGGCTGGGAAGGCAGTCAGAATAGCAAAGGCCCAAACCGAGGAAAGGATAGCCAATTCTGTTAAGAAGGGGGATAAGACCTTTTATAGGTACATTAGGGAGCGAAGAAAGACCAAAGGAGGGATACTGAAGCTTAATAAAGGGGAGGGAATGTGGGTAGAGGGTGACAGTGAAAAGCAGGGATACTGAACGAATATTTCTGCTCAGTATTCACAAAGGAAGAGGAGGGGAGTTACCTAAACCAAACAAGAGAAACGCCTGAAGACGAGTCGATACCAGTCCATTTACAGAAAAAGGGTTCTAAAAGAACTAATAAAATTGAAGGTGGACAAAGCAATGGGGCCTGATGGGATTCACCCAAGAATTTTAAAAAAGAACTAAGGGTAGAACTAGTGATACCGCTGACTACTCTTTTAACAAATCATGGGAGGATGGGGTGGTACCCAAGGACTGGAGGAGGCAGGTGTGATTCCTCTTCACAAAAGTGGGAGCAGGACAGAGGCAGGAAACTACAGACCAGTTAGTTTGACCTCAGTGGTAGGAAAATGATGGAATCACTTCTGAAGGAAAGAATTGTTGAGTACCTAGAGGCCAGTGGGGCTGGGACACAAGGCTGCATGGATTCACGATGGGAAGGTCGTGTCAGACGAATCTAATAGATTTCTTTGACTGGGTGACCAAAGTAGTAGACTAGGGAGGGGCTGTGGGCTATTTTCCCTCCTACTAGCCCTCCATCTCCGACCCTCTGAGGCTCCCGGAGTCATCCTCTGCTAACTACAACCCATCACCAGTCTTGCGCCCTGTGTAGCTGTGTTATACTTCCGGTGGGGAATGAGTTGGGGCCCGACACCCCATACACTTACTTGATTTCATCGGCAAGGTGGTCTTGACTGGTGGTAACATTTTTTTTTTTTTTTTGAAATTACTATTTTCCTCCTTCCTGCCTACAATCCCCAACCCTTCAGGAGCCTCAAGGTAGACATCCCTCTGCCTTCCACCCTGCCTGTATGACCCCACAGGAACCCCATAGAGCTTGGTTTAGCCCCGGCGGGGATGAGGCCAGAGCCCCCACCCCAACAATCAGATTTGGAAGTCGGTCAGGGGCCATCCGGTGGCGGGCATGAGGCTGCGTCTCCGGAGGCTCCATCTTCCGGCGATGGTAGGCATTTTCGCTTTCTCCCACCCCCTACAGTGTAGGACTCCCTGACGTCAAGGCGCAGAGCACCGACGTCTCGCTGTATGTCGGCAGCCCTTCCCCTTAACATTGGGGGCTTGCAGTACTCCGAGCCTCCGCTCGGAGTCAGACAAGTGTTCGGGCTATAGCCTGACCCTCCCCGGAGTAGGCAAGCTGTCGTGGGACGCTCAAGCCTAACTCCCCCCGGCCGGCCCACCAGCGACTCGAGTCCGCCTCAACCCGGTCGCCGCGCGTGAGCGAGGTGGCGCTCCAGTGCCTCAACCTCAGCGCCACCGGCCGTGGTAACATATTGAGGGCTCGCTCCTGGTGCCTCGTCTTCCCGCCGATGGAAGGCTGATTTCCTCTGGTTTCTCCCTCGTGTGGTTGCTCCTGACATCAAGGCGCTACTAGCGACATCCACCACACGCACGCTCAGACGCCTGCCCCCGCGAAACGGCTTGCTGTACCTCGAGCCTTTGCTCGGGTCAGGCAAGTTGCGGGCATTGGTCCCCGAGAAGGGGAGCTGTCGTGGGATGCTCAAACCATTCTCCCCGGCCAGCCCTCCAGCGACCGAGTCTGCTCCAGAACCTGGTCTCGGCATCGCAAGCAGAAATCCAACCGTTGAGCCAACGGGCCGGCTTAAAGCGCTGTACAGTTTTTTAAAAGCCAAATAATTCAAAAAATAAATTAAACAATTAAAATTAAAATATACAGTTATACATACTAAAAGTCAGGAAAGGTACATGTAAATAAATGTGTTTTTAAAAAATTTTAAATCTCTCCACTGTTTGGCACTCTCGTACTCGACGAGGTAGAGAATTCCACGGTGGGGGGGCAGCAAATGCTTGGGCTCCCAAGGTGTTCAGACACACCCTGAGAATCTCTAGCAATCCCTCGTCAGTTGCCGTGTAGGGCTCTAAAAGTCAGCAAGCTAACTTAAAAGGGGATTCACCACTGAACAGGCAGCCAGTGCAGAGCTCACAGCACAGGTGATATATGACTGGATCGAGTTGACCCAGACAGTAGCCTGGCCACAGCGTTCTGCACTAGCCGAAAGCGGTGGATATCAACCCCTGGAAGCCCTACATACAGGGAGTTGCCGTAATCAAGCGCAAGGTCACAAAAGCATGGACCAACGTTGGGAGGTCACCAGACGAATGAGGTGCTTAATCTGGGTGATGTTCCTAAGGAAGACTTGACCACAGCTGACACCTGTGAATGAAGTGTCAGCCCAACATCAAATATCACCCCCAGAATCCGCGCCTGTTGAGAGGTCAGGAGTTGGGAGCCCCCGAGCCAAAGCCCAGATGGCCACCCAGCAACCGGCCCCCCTATCTGGTGACCTGGGTCCACCACTAACACCTCTGTCTTGTCAGGGTTCAGTCTCAGCCAACTGGAATTCACCCAATCTTGGATTTCAGCGAGACAGAAAAGACTGAGAGTGCACTATCCTGCTTGGGCACAAAAGACAGGTAAAACTGAGTATCATCTGAATAACAGTGAAAACTGAGCCCATACCGTCTTACAATGTCTCCTAATGGAAGCCTATACACCGCAAACAACATGGGAGACAAGACTGAGCCCTGCGGAACCCCACATGGCAGGGAGTAGGCATCAGAGGAAAAAATCCCTGATACTACCCTCTGCAACCTGCCAGTGAGGAAAGAATGGAACCATCTGAGGACTGTACCAGACAGGCCACAGGTGATCAAGAAGTACCCCTTGGTCCACAGTGTCAAAAGCTGAAAAGAGATCCAGGAGGACCAAGATGGAGCGTTGCTTCTGGTCGCTAGCCATCAGGAGATCATGAAATACCCGAACCAGAGCAGTCTCAGTACTGTGTCTCTTACAAAAACCAGACTGGAGGGGATCGTAGATAGCATGGATGGTAAGATGGTTCTCCAATTGTTGTGCAACAACTTTCTCAATAACCTTCCCTATAAAGGGAAGGTTAGAGATTGGTCTGTAGTTTGCAGGAGAATCTGGGTCGAGATGTTTTCTTGAGAAGCTGGGTAACCACAGCCTCCTTCAGGGAACTGGGGAACTCCCCCGACTCCAGTGAGCACCAGATTAATTCCGTGACAACCGGGCCGATCACATCTACGCACCCCATTAAAAGGCGAGTAGGGCCCGGATCTAAGCGACAGTAAGTTGGAAGCATACTGCAGAGAAGCCGCATGATATCCTCGATCACCAGTCGATCAAAATTGGCCCAGCAAAATGGCGGAGTCGCAACCTCACTCCGACCACCAGTAACCCCATACGGCGTGATAAGCAGGGATCGACAAATTTTAATATTGTGTGCTAGTCCAGGACAACTGGCCTAGCCAAAAATGGTAGTCCATGGTTGGTAGGCTGTATTTCAAGGGAAATTAAAATAAAAACGTATTTGCCAACAAGGTACATGGTGTGGAGATTGTATTATTAATACTAGGTAGATGCCAGCTTAGGCTATCAGAAAACAGGAAAAATAAAGGTTTTTTGTTTGTTTTTGTTTTTTTTTTTGGTAAATTAACACAAGTTCAAGTCTGAGTCAAGTATCACAACAAGAGAAATATTAGAAAGAATAATCAGAAGGACAATGAGAATTATTTTTCTTGTTCAGCTGCATGTCCTTTTTCCTCCATGGAGCTGTCCTTCTCCCTCTAGTATCCTTCAAACCCTGCCTTCCAAATCACACACACACACGCACTACACTTTTCTTTATTTTGTTCACTTTTTTCTGTCCTTTTTGGTCAGTGTTGGAGAGGTAGTTGACGGACCCAATCTACTGATAAGCGCACTGCTGCTCTGCCCTCCCGCCAGTCAGTCTCCATCACCAATTTTCAGCTTTTTTTTCAGTCATTTTCGTGCCCAGAATTGACTCCAGAGCAGCTCAGGTCTCCCCTCAAATAGCCAAAGCTGACACTGAAAATGAGTAGTGCCATTCCCTTCCGTCGTAAAGCAGACAGCCACCCACATCCTTTCCCTGCGATGGAGTGAAAGAAAAAAGCGCCTTTGATGCTACTCATGAGCCGGCCCTCAAGTTACTGACACAGCCACTAGGTTCCCTCCCCTGCATTACCTGAGCTTTTTTTGACGATATGACCTGCTCCTCCCTGCCACTCGACTCCCTGGTTCACGACTCTTCAGCTTTACCGGCACCTCTCTCTCCCGAGCTCACTCTCCCCCTGCACGGCGGTACACCTATTGCATCCCCAGGCTCCTTCACAACTCTGCTACCCAGCTTGGTCTGTCACATGACCCCACAGAAGTCGGATTTGGCACGATCACCCTACTGGTGAGAAAGAGAACAGCAGGCAGAAAATTGTATTTTTAATGTTAAATGGCACTACTTGTCCGTGGACTACTGGCTCCACACAAAGTACTTTGTCCTTGATTGTAGTGATAGCCCGGGACGTCGGGCTATTGGATTTGTCGAACCCTGGTGATAAGCGAATCTCCATCCTGATGTCGGCAACCTTATCAGCAAAGAAGCGAACAAACTCATCACACTCCACTTGTGACAAGGCTTTCTGACTCGAAGACCGGCTGGATTGCACAGTCTGTCCATGGTTCGGAACAGCAGAGCTGGTCGATTCTGTGTGGTAACAATCTCCCTGGACAGGAATTCTGCCTTCTTACAGGAGATTGATGACTGGTAGTCTATAATGTTCCATCAGTCTAAGCTTGTCAGCATTTAAGCCGGATCTACGCCAAACCAGCTCTAGCCTTCACCCCGCCCGCTTCATCCCCCTCAAGGTCCTTGCAAACCATGGGGGCCGAGGGCGATAGTGAGCGGTAACCACGGAAAGGAGCAAGTGAATCCAGAGCTCCTTCCACTGCTCAATTAAAAGCCTGGAATAGGTTCTCCAGACCTCGCATACATCTGGAATTCCAGATAGGTCCAGCACTGCCAGAAAGCCATCAGGGGGTCAAACCCTGTAAAGAGCGGTATCGGACCATCTCCACAGGGCAGGCCTCACGGGGAGACAAGAAATTAAACCTGATGACGTGATGTTGGACCATCCTACAGGTTCCACTCCCAAATCGGAGGCCTCCAACCCCAGAAGGAAGACCAGGTCCAGTGAGTGACCGTGATTATGAGTCACAGAGGAAATTACCTGTGTGAAGTCCAAAGAGCTCATAATTCGGAGGAAGTCTTGTCCAAACTGCGAAAGTTCATCATCGATCCAGGCATTGAAATCCCCCCAGTACCATCAGCCTGGGGGAGTCCCAACACCATGTCGACGATGAAATCTGCGACTTCCTGCAAAAACTAAGTATTGCCACCTGGTGAAC
Source organism: Neoceratodus forsteri (assembly GCA_016271365.2). Taxonomy (NCBI): domain Eukaryota; kingdom Metazoa; phylum Chordata; order Ceratodontiformes; family Ceratodontidae; genus Neoceratodus; species Neoceratodus forsteri. The sequence goes on along the minus strand of CM057451.1, from coordinate 262,412,755 downwards.
GATAGACAAGAACAAGTTTGCACCCCACACCTGTGGCTGTGGTACACTCAAAGTATCTGGTGTCCTCAACTGGCACGTCAACAAGGCCCAACTCTGATTTAAAACAAATTGCCCCCCGTCCCTGCGACCCAACCTCGCACGGTGTATCACTAAGAAACTGGCTGGAATCGCTGACTCCAAAATGGGACCAGCATTTTCATCCAGCCAGGTCTCGGTGATGCATGCCAGATCAGATGATCCAAAACCAAATCAGCTATAATAGCTGACTTGTTTCTAATAGATCTGGCATTACACAACACCGTGCGGGTTTGGTGAGAAACCGGAGCAGTTCAAGGTACCGACCTATTGAACATGGAGCCCTTGGGTATGGGCACTAAACAAGGAGGCCCTCATTCAGTGCACCATTTCGCCCCAGGGTGTCTTCTAGTCCCCACTACCGCAATCAGGCTGCTCGCCCAACCCCCCGTCCCCACCCTCCTCCTCCCTTATTCCGCCACAGTCTACAAGCAAATAGATAAAAATAAAAACTACCCAAGATGATGCAGTGTATGATCTCACTTCAAGATAGAGCTCTTGCAGCAGGTAATAACTGTTTGAACTATGCTGCCAGGCACTAGGACCCCACAGAAAACTCTCGCTAGCAATCCAAGACAGGGGACTGCCCCCGCCATCAGCTCCACCCCGATGTCATCCTCAGTATGTAGGAGGCGGTCCCCTGGCACCACCTCAGTTCTTTTCCCGCCGTCAACCCTGCATTTCGGCCCCACGGATGCCTTCTGCTATCATCAACCATTTTTACTCGACATTCCGCACAGTTCAAGCCTTCTACTTCTACATCACGGCGTAAGGCAAAGTGTGCATGCAGCAAACAAATTCCGGCCAAAGACTGCCATTCAGCTTGCCTGCTGTGCCTGGGACTGCAGCAGAAGTTGGACGACGGCCCGCACTACCTCAGCTTTAACAGCGCAGCTGCATTAACTACCAAAGATGCTCAAAGGCTCACCTGCTGGAACAACAAGTGGCCTCAATGCAAAGTCTCACTCTGGGCACAGCATTTCATCCTCTGCCCATGACGCCTCCCTCAAGGAGAAGAAGCACTTGGGGAAGCATCACAACACAGACAAGAAGTCCAGATCAGACTCGCAGTCCCATTCCCTGCACAAGAGCTCCAAGGCCTCTGGCTGGTGGTCAGATTCGGTCCCTCCCCCAGGGTCGCTAAGCCCTCCGCCTCTTCCCAGGCATCAGGTGGAGCTTTGGGGCAAGAGCCTTCCTAGGCTCTCTCTTCATTGTCTCTGGCCATCAGACCCCATAAACATATGCTAGGATCTAGTGCTGAGGACTTGTTCTCTTTACTCACTGACAGGCGTCCATTCTGGCTCACACGGGTAAGGCTTGTCCTCCAGTCTGTTAGCCAAGGCTGACAACCATGACAGTCACCAGGCTTGCAAGCACACCAAGAAAGTACCCTCCATGCCTAAACTGTCATTGGCCATTCCTTCGACCAACGAAGCCCCGCGCCGCCTGTCCCCATCACCTAGAATTAGACCAAACGCCGTTTCCAAGTCGTCGTTGACCTCACTGGAGTGGCTTGGGACTACGCAGAGGACCTGACGACCGCTGGTCTGACATCCGGCCACACTAAGCCTACGACTACAGGGCTTGACACCTAGTTGTTAGCCAGGGCCAAAGCGGCCTGACGCTCAGACAGAGGACCAGACGCACTTTGCTGCAGCCACATCCAAGAGTGGGGTCTTTCTGATCCCTACAGGGTATGCCCTCAAGCAGCTAGTGTTGGAACCCACTCGGGAGGGAACACTCTTAAACCTGGTACTCTAAAATGGGGACACAGAGAGGATCTCCGATCTAGAAGTAGGTAGCTATCTAAGAACAAGTGACCACCAAACAGTGTGGTTCACGATAAACATAGCCACACCATACAAAAGTGAGGGTACTGGACTTCAGGAGGGCTGACTTTGTCAATATGGGAGAGTGCCTCAGAAAAGCACTAGCAAACAGGCAACAAGGAGGGATGGAGGAACAATAGGGAAATATCAAAACTGCCATCACAGAGGCAACGGGCCTTTGTGCGAAGCAAATAAAACGAAAGAAAAACCCACTATGGTTCTCAAAAGAGGTGGTTGGGGAGAAAAAGATAACATTCAGGAAGTATAAGGAAACACAGAAGGGCATGACAGAGAACTGTACCATTTAAAGCAGAAGGAAGGGGAAGGCAATTAGAATGGCAAAGCGAAACCGAGAAAAGATAACCAGTTCGGTTAAGAAGGGGATAAACCTTTATAGGTACATTAGGGAGTGAAGAAAGACCAAGGGAGGATGGGAGACTTAAAAAGGGAGGGTGGGTGGGCAGAGAGGGCAGTGAAAAGACAGGGATACTGAACGACATCTGCTCAGTATTCACAAAAGAGATGGGGAGGTACCCAATCCAATCAGTAGAAGCACTGGATAGGGGGTCATACCAGTCCTTTCACAGAAGAAACGGTTCTGAAAGAACTCCTAAAACTGAAGGTGGACAAAGCAATGGGCTTGACAAGATTCACCCCAGAATTCTAATAGAACTAAGGGGAGAATCAGTGACACCACTGACGCACCCTTTTAACAAAATCATGGGAGGATGTGTGGTACCTGAGGACTGGAGGAGGGTGGATGTGGTTCCACTTCACAGAAATGGAAGCAAAGCAGAGGCAGGAAACTACAGACCAGTTAGCTTGACCTCAGTGGTAGGGAAAATGGAATCACTTGAAAGAAAGAATTGTTAAATACCTAGAGGCCAGTGGGCACAGGACCCAAGGCAGCATGGATTCACAGCGGAAGGTCATGTTAGATGAATCTAGTAGATTTCTTTGACTGGGTGACCAAAATAGTAGACTAGGGAGGGCTATGGACATGGCCTACCTAGACTTTAGCAAGGCATTTGACACAGCCCAACACAAAAGATTAATAAGCAAATTAGCCCGCTTGGGAGGGTCCAAGGGTGGTAGCCTGGGTAAATAATTGGCTGGACAACAAGACACAGAGGGTAATGGTAAATGGAGTCCACTCTGAAGAAAGGGTGGTTACTAGTGGGTGCTGCTGGTTCAGTACCGGGTCTGGTTCTTTTTAATGTCTTTATAAGTGACATTGCAGAGGACCAGAAGGAAAAGTATACCTCTTACAGACAACACAAAGATGATCTGCAATAAGGTTAATACAAGGGGGCAGAAAGGATAAGAAGGGACTGGCAAGGTTGGAGGAGTGGTCAAAGGTATGGCAGCTTAGATTCAATGCAAAGTAATGCACCTGGAAACGAAACCCAGGGAAGAGTACACAATTGGGGGGTATTAACAACAAAATGAAAAGAGACCTGGGGTAGTCATATCAGATGACCTAAAGATAAGCAAGCGTGCGAGAAGGCAATAAGAATGACTGGGGGCGATACTGGTATGTAGGGAGAGCATCACCAGTAGAAAACAGGAAGTTGTTATCCCTCTGTACAGACAGTTGGCGATACCCCATCTGGAGTACAGTGTGCATTTCTGGAGATCCCATTCCGCAAGGACATAGACAGGATGGAGGCAGTCCAGAGAAGGGCAGCTAAATGGTACTGGGTCTGCAACAGAAGCCACAGGAAGAAAGACTAAAGGAGCTTAATCTGTATACCCTTGAGGGGGGGGGGGGCATGATAGAAACTTTCAGGTACCTCAGGGGAATCAACAAAGTCTAAGAGGGTAGCACCTTTCAGAAAAAGAGACGTGCAAGAACAAGGGGATACAATCTGAAGACGGGGGACGTCTCAGGGGCAATATGAGGAAGTATTTTTATTCATGGAAAGGGTGGTGGACGCATGGACTGGCCTTCCTGAGGAGGTTGTGGGGTCAAGAACAGTAGGGAAATTCAAGAATGCATGGGACAGACATAAGGCAGTTCTGGTGGGGGGTAGGAAGAAGTAGGCTGTTGGTTAACTGGGATCTGCAGCTTACCCAATAGGTAGGAAATGGGCTGACTAGGTGGGCCAAGCGGTCCTTATCTGCCGTCAAAGTCTATGTTTCTGTGTTAGCCCCAGGGTTCCAAAAAGCAGAAAAGAAAGCCTTTTCGGCCTTCTGCCCCTGCAGCAAGCAGCCCCATTTCATTCGGGGTAGCAACAGCAGCAGGCTCAACCTTATCACCCTCGGCCCAAGTCAGGGCCCCCAGCAGCCCAAAAGCCTGGAGGAAAGGGTCCCAGTGGTCCCCAGATTGGATCCCCCTCCTCCTCCAAGCCTGCACAGTGATGGGATGGGGTGGCCAACCCCATACCCATCACACCAGCTCTCCAGTCCTCCGTGGAGGGCCGGCTCTGACTACTTCCTTTCTGCCTGGTCCACTGTTAACAACGGACAGGTGGGTTCTGGAAGTGGTCGGCCAGTGTTTGCCTCTGGAATTTGAGCAGTACCCACAAGCCGAGCCCGCACCCCACAGGAGGATATGTACGTGCACACTCAGTTCCCCAAGATGACATCGCCACCCTCTGCAAGGAGGTAGTGGCCAGAGTCGCGGATCCCTGTCAACCCAGGGTTCATTTCCAGGTATTTCCTGGTCCCAAAACGGACGGGGTCTGGCGCCCCATTCTAGATCTGCACAGCCTGAACCAGTTTCTCAGGTTCTGCACATTCAGGATGGTAACTCTGTCTCAGATCATACCATCTCTCTCTTGAGCAGAACATGTGGTTGTGCTCTTTTGATCTCTAGGACGCATTCTTTCACGTCTCGATCCATCCATCTCACTACAGATTCCTCCGTTTTCGAGTGGAGGGAGCCCTCTTCGAATTCCAAGCCATGCCGTTCGGCTTGTCATTGGCCCCCTGGGTCTTCACCATATGCATTGCAGTGGTGGTGGCCCATCTTCGGCATAGAAGGGTCAGAGTGTACCCCTTACTCGACAATTGGCTCATAGCAGGTTCCTCCAGACAGGAGGTGGAGAGGTCGGTGGATCTGGCCCTCCAGACCTGCATCGAACTTGGTCTCCTGGTCAGTGAGACCAAGTCGAAACTCGTACTTTCGCAGATGATCTGCTCATCAGGGCAGAGCTCGATTCTTGCCGAGCCAGAGCCAGGCTCCCGATGGACAAGGCAAAGGTTCTGTCCTCCTTTGCCCAGTCATTTCTGGTTGGGCAATTGCACCCTGCCTGGGACTTCCTGCACCTTCATGGGTACATTGTGGCCTGCACTGTCATGGTGCAATGGGCCTGGTGGTATATGCGCCCCCTTTAATGGGAGCTGGCCAGCCAGTGGACTTAGCGACATGGTGACTTCAACCAGCTGGTCACTGTGACTCGGAAGATGTGGGGCACTCTCCAATGGTGGACTGTCCTAGCACACTCGCAGAAAGGGATCCCACTTGTCTGTCCTCGAGCTGTCGGTCGTTCTACGACGATGCCTCTCAAGGGCTGGGGTGCCAGAATGGGAATCACAGAGTCCATGGGCTCTGGACCCTCTAAGAATCCCAATGTCATATCAACCTGCTGGAGCTCAGAACAGTCCGGCTGGCACTGTCAGCATTCACTCCGCCTCTTTGGGGTCAGGTGGTGCAAGTCCAGACGGACAATACCACGCAACGTACTGTCTCAACTAGCAGGGCAGCATGCACTCCCGACCTCTATGCAGGGAAGCACTTCACATCTGGACTCTCGTGAGCCGAATGGAGGCAGATCTGCTAGCCATCCATGTGGCAGGAGCCTCAAATCAACTGGCAGACACACTCAGCCGTATGGGCGAGGCGTCCCAGGAGTGGTCTTTCCATCTAGAGGTAGTACACAGCCTGTTCTCCCACTGGGGCAAACCTCAGGTGGATCTGTTTGCCTCCAAGGAGAACACAAAGCTGAGGCTGTTTCATGCCCGCCCCCCTCAGCAGGGCTCACTGCAGGGGATGTCTTCTCGAGGCCGTGGACCCCAGGCCCTTCTATGCCTTCCTCCACTTCTTTGTTCACAAGGTGATCTTCAAGGTCTTGAGGGTCAAGGCACAAGTGATCCTGGTAGCCCCAGACTGGCCTCACCAGTTCTGGTATCCAGATCTCCTCAGCCTCAGCTCCAAGCCTTCGAGGCATCTTCCCTGCATTCAGACCTGATGTCAGTCAGTCAGGGAAGGTATTCCATCCGACCTTCAATCCCTGCACCTGATAGCCTGGTTCCTGAGCGGCTAGAGTTCCAGATATTGGGTCTCTCCGAGGATGTACTCACTATTGTAGAGGCATCTAGGAAGGAGTTGACCAGGAGGTGCTGTGCCTTCAAATGGAAAAGATTTCCTATTTGGTGCCAGGGCAAGGGCCTGCACCCTTTGTCCTGTCTGGTAACTAGCATCCTTGACTACTTTTGGTCCCTGTCCAAAGAGAGTCTTCAATCTACGAACCTTATGGTGCACCTGGCAGCCATCTCTGCTTACCAGGCGTGGGCCGTGAACAGACTGGCACAGGATAAGGTGGTCTGGCGCTTCTTTAAAGGCCTCAACCATAGTTCCCTCCCATGTGAACCACCACCACTGTGGGATCTTCTGCTGGTACTGTCAAAACTCATGGGCAAGCATTCGAACCGATGCACAGATATGATATGTCACATCTGTCTGAAGACCGCTGTCTTGGTGGCTAATACGTCAGCCAGAGACTGGGAAGCTATAGGCACCTCTGTCCAGTCTCCTTACCTGGTCTTCCACAGGGATAAGGTTGTCCTGCACTCCCACCAAATTCTTTCTGAAAGTAGTATCGGAGTTTCATCTTAACCAGGGGTTGACTCTCCGGTGTACTACCCCAGTTACACTCGAGGCAGAGTACAGGCTCCATACCTTGACCTGAAAGTAGCATGCTCTTATAAGGAGCGAATGGCTGAAGTTCGGGACAGGTTCGCCAGCTGTTTGTCACCTTCGCTGAAGCCGCACCTGGCAGACCTGCAGCCAAGCGGATGATTGGCAGATGGATCACATCATGCATTGATCTCTGCTATAGGTTGGCGGGCAAAGAGCCTCCCATAGGGGTAGGAGCTCACTCCACCTGCCAAAGTGCTGCATCGGTGGCTGCTTCCATGGACATCCCTATCTAGGAAATCTGCAGGGCTGCTACCTGGAAGTCAGCAAACACCTTCATTTCCTACTACCACATCACTTAGAGTCATGATGGGATGCTGGTTTTGGGGCCTCAGTTCTCCAATCTCTGTTTTCCCAAGTAGGGGGCGTGTGCCTTGCGTCCCTCCTCCCAGAGAACTGCTAGGTGTCTGCCAACAAGTGTGGATAGGACATCGTATCCACAATCCTAGAAAAACATGTTACTAACCTGTAACAGTAGTTCTAGGAGTGGTATATGTTGTTGATCCACACAAATCCACCCGACCTCCCTGGCTTCAACGCACAACCCTCTGCTTCCAGCGTTCAAAGTTCTGACATCATGGGGCGGAGCCGAGGGATATACCATCCGGGTGGGTGGGAGGAGCCAGCTTGAAGATCTTCCGACAAGATTCTTAAAGGGAAAGGGCATGCCAACAAGTGTGGATGAACAACATATACCACTCCTAGAACTACTATTACAGGTGAGTAACCTGTTTTTTTCTTCCTAAGGTGTTTACCTTGAACCAAACTGTCCACCTACCAGTTTTTTTTCCAGAGTGTGCTAGTCCAGGGGAAGCACATGCACTGAGTTCTGAAATACTCTATGCTCTGAACTAAGGATTGCAGAAAAACAAAGCAGCTTTTTGTTTCTTTCATCCCAGAAAGAGAGGGCATTCAGGTCTCCAAACAATGTCCAAATGGCCCATTTTATTGTATTCTACTACAACAAGCATGGCAGAAAGTTGCCAGAGGTGGTGAAAGCCCACTCCACTAGGGGCATAGCTACCTCTGTGGCCTGTTTCAAGAGGGTCTCAGCTGCTGACATTTGCGCTGCTGCCACCTGGAGTACTATCCATACTTTCACCAAGCACTACGGTTTGGACGCTGCTTCTAGAGCCCAACGAGGCTTCGGATGGGCTGTCCTGCAGGGTCTCCTGTCTTAGGCTTTGATTGGCCTTCCTCCCAGACCAGGGGTCAACCTTTACCTTTTTTTTGCACTAACCAGCAGGGCAAATTGATTCAAGATTGCACTAGCCAGCCGGCCCGGTGGCGCTGAGGGTTGAGGCGCTGGACGCTACACTGCGCGACACGCCGGCGACCCGGGTTCAGGAACGGACTCGGGTCGACCGGGAGAGGGAGGATTGAGCGTCTCAATGGATGCTCTCCTCCCTCGGGGTGGGATACCAGGGTACAATAGGCACCCGACATCCCGAGAAGGCGGTGAGGAACACGGGCTCTCGAGGGGAACTGCAACTCCGTTTGCGGAGTCGGGAGGGACGCTGTCGGTCGCTGAGAGAGACATCGCGCCAGCACGCTTTCTCTGGACGCACGCCCTGCGCCAGGCGCCCCAGGGGCAGGGCTGAGGGGAGCACAGAAAACGGATAATCCCTCGGTGGTCCTAGATGACGATTGCTCCACCCAAGACCACCAATTTAGGACAGACCCTGCTGTGCAGGATAGGAGGGAGGAAAGAAGCACTCTAGGGGCAGATCCTGGAGCAGTGGTCCGAGGGTATGAATAGTCCGAAGGAATGGACACCGAGGTAGGAAGGTGGGATAAATAACACAGTAAAAAAAAGATTGCACTAGCCCACAGATGGTAGCACTAGCCCTTAATTATATTGGTAAATTTTGATCACTTACAGTGGAAACAATGCAAGCAAAGCCAATAAATTCCCTGATTATTGCACATTTATTCTGCTCCCATATAGCTCCCAGCTCCCCTGCAGAAAAAAAAAGACTGCAATGCCATCCATCACAGACAGATAGCCCTCCCGCCATTGTTTTGTACCATGGCCTCCTCTCTTCCTCTTTCTTGCCCCCACACACACACACACCAAACAGAGAGAGGATATCACAGCAGCAAATGTTCAATCAAGCAGTCCTAGCTCTGCGCACACAATAGCTGACATCATCATGCACCTCACCACACTGTCACCACCACCCACAGGGCAGTGAACAGAGTCAGGCAGAGAAAGACATTCTCGGTCCCCACCCTACAGTCAGCTGGAGAACTGCACTTTTGAAAGTTTTTGTACAGTCTCAAGTGAGCCAGGAGCACATAGAAACATAGACTTTGATGGCAGATAAGGACCTCTTGGCCAACCTAGTCTGCCCATTTCCCTACCTACAGGATACAGTATGCCACAGATCCTAGCCAACCAACAGCCTATTTCTTTGTACCCCCCACTAGAATTGCCTTATGTCTGTCCCATGTATTCTTGAATTCTCCCACAGTTTTAGACCCCACAACCTCCTCAGGAAGGCTGTTCCATGCATCCACTACCCTTTCTGTGAAAAAATACTTCCTCACATTGCCCCTGAACCGCCCCCATCTTTAAATTGTGTCCCCTTGTTCTTGCATGTCTCTTTTTCTGAAAGATGCTACCCTCTTGGACTTTGTTGATTCCACTGAGGTACTTAAACGTTTCTATCATGTTCCCCTCCCTCCTTTCCTCAAGGGTATACATATTAAGCTCTTTTAGTCTCTCCTCGTATGGCTTCTCTTGCAGACCCTGCACCATTCTAGTTGCCCTCCTCTGGACTGCCTCTATCCTGTCTATGTCCTTGCGGAGGTGGGGTCTCCAGAACTGGATGCAGTACCCCAGATGGGGTCTCACCAGCTGTCTGTACAGAGGGATAATAACTTCCTGTTTTCTACTGGTGATGCCTCTCCCTATGCATCCCAGTATCCCCCCAGCCCTCCTTGCTGCCCTCTCACATTGCTTGCCCACCTTTAGGTCATCTGATATGACTACCCCAGGTCACTTTCCATTTTTGTTGTTGTTAGTATCTCACCCCCATTTGTACTCTTCCCCTGGGTTTTGTTTTCCAGGTGCATTACCTTGCACTTCTTAGCACTGAATCCTAGCTGCCATACTTTCGACCATTCCTTCAACCTTGCCAGGTCCCTTCTCATCCTTTCCACCTTGTGCATCAACTCTGTTGCACATCTTTGTGTCATCTGCAAAGAAACATACTTTTCCTTCCAGTCCCTCTGCAATGTCGCTTATAAAGACCTTGAAGAGGACCGGTCCTAATACTGAACCCTGCAGTACCCAACTAGTAACCCGCCTTTCTTCAGAGTGGACTCCATTTACTATTACTCTCTGTGTCCTGTTGTCCAGCCAGTGTTTTACCCATGCTGCCACCCTGGGACCCATTCCCATGCTGGTTAATTTGACTATTAATCTTTTGTGTGGGACTGTGTCAGATGCCTTGCTAAAGTCTAGGTAGGCAATGTCCACAGCCCCTCCCTGATCTACTACTTTGGTCACCCAGTCAAAGAAATCTATCAGATTCGTCTGGCATGACCTTCCCACTGTGAATCCATGCTGCCTTGGGTCCTGTGCCCCTCTGGCCTCCAGATACTCGACAGTTCTTTCCTTCAGAAGTGATTCCATCATTTTCCCTATCACTGAGGTTAAACTAACAGGTCTGTAGTTTCCGCTTCTGCCTTGCTCCCACTTTGTGAAGGGAATCACATCTGCCCTCCTCCAGTCCTCGGGTACCACCCCATCCTCCCATGATTTGTTAAAGAGGGTAGTCAGTGGTGTCACTAGTTCTACCCTTAGTTCTTTTAGAATTCTGGGATGAATCCCATCAGGCCCCATTGCTCTGTCCACCTTCAGTTTTAAAAGTTCTTTCAGAACCATTTCTTCTGTAAATGGGCTGGTATCAACTCTGTATCCAGAGTGTTTCTGTTGTTTGTTTTAGGTAGCTCCCCCTCTTCATTTGTAAATACTGAGCAAAAATATTTGTTTAGTATCTCTGCCTTATCACAGTCACCCTCTGCCCACCCCCTCTCCCATTTATTAAGCCTCACTATCCCTCCCTTGGTCTTCCTTCGCTCCCTGATGTACCTATAAAATGTTTTATCCCGCTTCTTAACTGAGTTGGCTGTCTTTTCCTCGGTTTGGGCCTTTGCTGTTCTGACTGCCTTCCCAGCTTCCTTTTGCTTTAACTGATACAGTTCTCTGTCCTGCTCCTTCTGTGATTCCTTGTACTTCCTGGATGCTTTCTTTTTCTCTTGAACCTTCGCTGCCACCTTTTGAGAACCATAGTGGTTTCTTACATTGTTTTGTTTTGTTTATTTGCTTCACACAAAGGCTTGTTACCTCTGTGATGGCAGTTTTTATTATTCCCCATTGTTCTTCCACCCCTCCTTCCTGCCCATTTGCTAGTGCATTCCTTAGGCACTCACCCATTTTGGCAAAGTCAGCCCTCCTAAAGTTCAGTACTGTTGCCTTTGTATGGCTTGACTCTATTGCTGTGTTTATTGTGAACCATACTGTTCGATGGTTGCTAGTCCCCAGATGGCTACCCACTTCTACATCTATGATCCTATCTCCATCTCCATTTGAGAGAACCAGGTCTAAGATTGCTCTCTCTAGTGGGTTCCAATATAAGTTGTCTAAGGCATGCCCCTGTAGGGCATCTAGAATAACCCCACTCTTCAAGTGGCTGCTGCAACTGCACTCCAGTTAACATCTGGCATATTCAGATCACCCATCAGCAATATCTTCCCTTTTCTGCCATTCTAAGTATACTTTCTACCATTTCCTCCTCCTGAGAGGGGTCTGTATACAACTCTGTGGACTGTGGTGCCATTGCCTGTCTCCAAATTGACCCACAGTGCTTCTTCTCCTCCCTGTTTACCCTTTTGTTCTGTTGCTTTGACTCCTTCCCTTATGTAAAGAGCTACTCCTCCTCCTGTTTTACCCTCCCTGTCCCTCCTGTAGATCGTGTATCCTGGTATGTTTACGTCCCAGTCATGGTTTTGTGTGTACCGTGTTTCTCTGACTGCCACAATATCCAGATGTTCCTCCTGCATCAAGGCCACTAATTCAGGAAGCTTGTTACCCAGACTACGGGCATTGGTACTCCTTGCTCTCCATTTTTTGATGGCTTTACCTTCTGTTGCAGCATCCCCCACTGACCTTTCTACCTTGGTCTTTTTCTGATTTAGTACCCTGTTTTGTAGGGAGAGGCTGGGATTTTCCTGCTGCTTATCAGTGCCTCCCCCCTTGACTAGTTTAAAAGCTTGCCAATAAAGCATTTAATCCGATTGGTCAAAAGACTTGTTCCCTTCCTGGACAAATGTAGACCATCCTGCCAGTATAGGCTGGTGTCCCTCCAGGTGGAACTCCAGTCCCCAATGAAGCCAAACCCCTGTGCTCCACACTATTTTTTCAACCATTCATTAAACTGCATGGTGCAAAGTACCCTCGCCTCACCCATGCCATTGATAGGCAGCACCTCTGAGAAGGATACTGTGTGTGCTACTTGTCTTAGGCCCTCCCCAACTCTACAGAGTCCTCCTGCACTGCTCTAATCTCATGATGAGCCAAGTCATTTGTCCCTAGGTGGACAGTGACATCCAGCTCATACTCCCGCAGCTATTCTTGTGATCCTGAGGATGCGCTTCTGTCCCTCCAAGCCATGGCACCAGGCAGGCACCTTACTTCAGTTTTCACTGCTCCCCCAGTTCTATCCCCTAATAATTGAGTCCCCACCATGAGCTGCTTCCTTTCCCTGTGGTGTCCTCTGCCCCCTTCCTGTGGGCCTCCCTTGTGACAGTTGTCCTCAGCCTCCTTAGTCTCCTCTGCGGGTGCATCCATAGGGGAACTATGCTCCCCCAGAATGGTGTATGGATTATGGAGTGGAACAACTGACTGGGTGTGCCTCTGTTCCACCATCCTCACCCTTCCTGAGCCCACTGTGGTCCAACTGCTGTGTGTTCTTCGCTGTGGTGGTGGCTTTGGTGCTTCCTGGATGGGGGAGGTTCCCTTCCTATTGTCCAGTGTGGCCTGGGGGAAGGTTCCTTACTACTGTCCAGTGTGGCCAGCTTTTATTCTGGCCTGGTACTCTCTCTCTTCTCCTCAGTCCCCTATAGCACAGGTTTCCTTCCTTAGTCTCAGGTGGAAAAGAACTGAGGAGGGAGCAGGGCGCCCATGCCTTCTTAGGGTTGCTGACGTCTGCAGGTGATGTTGGCTTATATGACCTCTGTTGTACTGCTGGAAAGTCTGCCATGTGGCTCCTGCTTCACTTAATGTGAAGTTCCTATGGTGTGTCGTGATGACTGAGGTCCACTCGAAGATGTATTGTTACGATAAGTTCTTACGTAACTGTTCTTTCTTTAGCCTGCACTTTGCAAACCCAGGCCCTTCTTGTGTTCCACAGGATTATCTAGCTTTCTAGGCTTTGCTCAGAAATATGCATTCTGCACTTGATTTTGAACCTTTAGCCACTGACCCAGGTAAACATCTCCTTCTGCGTGTTTAAACTTCTACCATGCCAGTAAGTTTAGAACTTCATCAAGGGTATCTCTTGCATCCGGCCACACCTGTGGAACTATAGCCGCCAGGCAGTAGGACCACACAGAAATATTTCAGCTAGCAGTCTATTTGGGGCTGCCCACACCGATGTGAGGTGCCAGTATTCTCCCTGTATAAGTGTGGGCAGCTCCATTTCACACCGTCGACCATTGCATATCAGACTCCACGGAAACTCTGCAGCTTCAGTTGACCACCAAATCTTCGATTTCCTCTTTTTATCACCTTAGTTTGTGCGTCACTTTATTTTATAAAGTGATTTTTGGTTTGGTTTTTGCCGACTGACCCCGAGAAACTCTTCCATTATTGCAGGTACTGTAAAAAGAACCTCAATATTAGGTTAATATCTTTTGGTTGCTGGCTTTCGAGCAGACAGGACAGACCATTTGGCCTATTCTGCTGGCTTTTTAGTATGTTAATATGGACGAACACGATGCCTGCATCCACTGTCTCAGCATGGCCACGATGTTCAGGCCTGCAAGATCAGCCACGGATTCAACTAGGCTACACGGCGATGCCATCAGAAGGCCTTACAAACCTTTCTCCTGGAACAGAAGGTCGCCCTCATGGAGAAGGACCTCCAGGCAAGAAGCTCCTCCGCCTCGCCAGTCCCTTCCACGGGTTTGCTACTCATCTATTGCAACAGGGAAGCATAGGAAAATTGTGAGCAGCTGTAGAATTCACAAAAGTGTTTATTAGTACAAGCAGTAACATAAAAAAATTGTTCAGAATAACTATTTACAAAGGCAGAATAAACAGAGAAGATCCATCTGAGTTTTCCTTCGATCTATGTGTGTTTCTCAAAACATTGCAGCTCTGTTTTATAAATCTTTGCACCCCCCCCCTTTTTTTTTTTAAATATCCTTTTTATTTAGGTTTTACAACATATATACAGACATGTCATCCAGATCCAAGTAATACATTTCATCAATAGAATACAACAGCTCCAGTTTGAATACATTGTTACTGCTCTGTAGGATGGGGAGGTACATACAATTTTTAATTTCATTTGTTTATTTATAGGGGTTAGACCACTAGCAGCATTATCTGGCCTGGCCATATGATATAGAAAAGAAGCTAATCTCTTGGTACCAAGGTCTACCTAGGTTGCACCTAGGAAGAAAAGTCCAAACATGATCCACAAGCGTCATAAACTTTGTCATTACCCAACTTACAATATTATTACAACATCTCTTCACAAACACATTTTGTTCTTCAATCTCCGTCCAGGTCACAATCTCAGGCAATAACATCTGGCTAATCTGGGCGCTATATTCCCTAAGTGGGTTTCTTTGTATAACTCTCCTAGGGAGTAAATGTAGGGTCTTTTAACATATAGTATATTTGCCATCTGGCCCATCTGACAGTAAACTTTTCCTCTTGGTCATTCAAACTGTGCGTGATTTTTTCCATTGTATATATTTGTCTTGTGATGTTCCACCAATCCTGAGTCGTGGGGACTTTAGGGGTTAACCACGTTTTTGTAATCGCTTTAGCTGCGGATAAAAGTAAGAGGAGTAAATATCTAGTGTTTGGGCCCGGAGGTTTTGGGAAGAGTGAAGAATAAGAACATCTCTAATGTCAGTTGGAGTTGTGGATCCAATATTTCTTGCAATTGAGTCTGCAGATGTGCAAAGGATAGCCTCAAGTGTGGACAGTCCCACATAATGTGGGTGTGATTCGACTTAGGTTCTCCACATAGGCACCAACAGGCGGCTGAGTGGGTTGGGGAAAAGTGGCAAGTAATTGCAGGGGTTCTGAAGTACCGAACCAGATTTTTCCACACAAACTTGCGCCACTGGTGTGAGCTCCTCACTCTGGCGGTGTAACCCCAAGCTCTGTGCCAGTCTTCGGGCGATATCTGACAGTCTGATTCCTGGATCCATTGTGTGCGAATGCTATCAATATGAGGGTACAGTAATTCTGCACGTTCAACGCTTGGTAATATAACGATATTTGATGGCTCTGTTTCAGGGTTTTGTTAAGGGTGACCTGATTTTGAATTATGGAAGGAGTTGCTCGCGATCCCAGATTATCCGTGGATGCCATCCACATAGTGCTGGAGCTGTATGTAGCGGTAGAAATCCGCGTGGTAGGTTGTATTTCCTTTGGATCTCTGCATATGACCACAACATTCCCTGCGACATTGTCTGTCCCAGGTACTTCAAGCCATGCTTTTCCCACTGCCGAATGCCATTGTCTAAGCTGTTTGGGGGGAAGTTGCTCAAACTTGCAATTGGGCATATAAGTGGTAGGAAGGGTGTCAACCGATGCGTTTTTTTAATGGTCTGCCAAACGCGGAACAGAGCCTTAAGCCAAGGGTTTACATGTGGAAGTGATATCCAGTTGTTTTCTTGTTGGTATAGGATTCGGAAGTAGATGTGGTCATCTAGCATTGATCGCTCTATGTCCAACCAGTGTGGGCTGGACTTTCTGATTTGCCGGGACATTACGTGTGTCAGTGCTGCCACTTGTTGGTAGTGTCTTAGATCTGGGAGCGCCAGCCCTCCGACTTGGCGGGGGAGAGTGAGGATCTTTAAATGGACATGGGGCTTCTGGTTGGCCCAGATAAACTTCGTGATAAGACGGTTCAGTTCCCGAAAAGTCTTTAGTGGGAGGTGAACGGGAATATTTTGAAATAGGTACAAAGCCCTCGGGAGTGTTATCATTCTAACTAGATCAATCCTCCGAGCAAGGCCCGGGGGAGTGTTGCTCATGAATTTAAGTCAGATTTCAACTGCGTGATGAAAGGGATACAATTGTATTTATAGTATTCCGTAAGGGTTGGAGGAATATACACGCCCAAGTATTTAAGCTTTTGTAGATTCCACCTCCCTGGGTAGCTACCGTGCACTTTTGACGAGGGGGAGTAATAAAAGGTTAGCAATTCCGTTTTGGTAAAGTTCAACTTGTATCCCCAAACCAAAGCGAAGGAGTCCAGGATCTGCGTGACAATGGGTAGAGATTGTTCAGGGTTCTGAAGGTATAGAAGGATGTAATTGGCATAAAGGGCTACCCGATGCACAACTCCACCCACCACCACACCCTCTATTCCACGAGCCTCTCTAATTTGTTGTGCTAGAGGCTCGATAAATGCTGCAAATAGCAGGGGAGAAAAAGGGCATCCCTGCCTCGTTCCCCTGAAAAGGGGGAGATAGCTGGAGTGATGCCCATTCACTTTTACACAGGCCTGGGGGGCCGAGTACACGTTCTGGAGGGCTGTAATTAAGGCAGGAGGAAACCCAAACTTATGCAGCGTCGAGTATAGGAAGGGCCAGGCCACTCTGTCGAACGCTTTTTCATCGTCTAGACTGGCTAGTATGGTTGGAATTTTACTAGTTTGCATGTGGTGTACCAATGCAGAGTACGCCTAATACTGTCCGTGGTGGTGCGGGATCTGACAAATCCCGTTTGGTCTTTGTTTATTAGCAAAGGGAGCACCTGGTCTACTCGATGGGTCAGTATACTCATGAATAATTTATAGTCTGATTTAGTACGGAGATAGGCCTATACGAAGCACATAGTTGTGGATTCTTATCCGGTTTAGGGATTACGAAATAGTTGCATATGACCAGGATGGTGGGGGTGGGTTCCCCTCTAACACAGAGTTGAACACATTGAGCAGATTGGGAGAGATCTGTACCTTGGTTGCTTTGTAGAACTCAGCCCCATAACCGTCTGGTCCCGGAGATTTGAAGGACTTGGCATTTGTAATGGCGTTAGACACCTCCAGTTCCGTGATCAGAGCAACCAGTGCTTCTCTATGGTAGTCCGCAAGCCGTGGGAGGGTAATTGCCTGCAGATGTTCTGCTATTTGTTGTGGGGATGCCGCATGTTTGGGAGTGTATAAGGTCTTATAATATGAGGTAAATCTTCCGCAATGTCGTGCGTTTTGGTGAGGTGTTGGCCTCCCGTCAGGTGGCGTATGGATAGGATCATGGCTGTCTTTTTTTGTTTACGGGTTTGATACGCTAGCAGCCGCGTAGCTCTTGTGCCTACTTCATAAAACCTTTGACGTAAAAAAGTCAAGGCTATCTCAGTTTGCTGCTGAATTACTTGGTCCAATTTGTATCTAGCCTGCTGTATTTGGGGGAGTACTGATGTATCTCCCTGTTTGTGAGCCATTTGTAAGAAATGGAGGGTATCCTCTAACCTAAGTCTTTGTGCTTTACGTTGCCTTTCTTGCTCTGCTGTATATTTTATTATGTGTCCCCGAAGTACAGCCTTAATCGTATCCCAACAAATTGCAGACGTAGTATCTGACGCTGGGTTATCCGCCTTTATTTCTAGTATTTTTTCTGTGAGAAATTCATGGAACTGTTTGGAATGCAGGTGGTATGAATTTAGTCTCCATTGTGTCTTTTTAGGCTGGAGGTCAAAATCCCACGTGGAGGTCTGTGGGGCATGGTCGGAGATAGAAATATCTCCAAGTTGAACATTCTGCAAACATCCCAAGTTCTCCACCTGTGTATATGCCTGGTATATGCAGGAATAGGTGTGGTGTACAGGGGAGTAGTAGGTAGTAGTCTCAATGAGGGTGTAATCTCCTCCAGGCATCACACCATCCCATCTCAGACACAGACTTTTGAAGAATTTTTGGGCTGTTGTTGCTTAGGAGGTCTCATATTAGAGGTATCCATAGCAGGGTCCATAATTAAGTTGAGGTCACCTGCCATCATGAGAACCCCCTTTGTCTTTTGTACAATCTTGTCCAACAAGGGCCTCATAAGAGAGACCGAGATGCCTGGTGGGAGATAGGTGTTCGCTAGGGTTACCTGTTTATCATTTAGCGTACCCTGTACAATTACTAATCGGCCCTCTGGGTCTGCCCAGGAAGACTCTACTTTCAAGGGGGTATGCGGGGAAATTATTGTGACCACTCCTCTTCGCCTCCCCGCCTTAGTTGAGGAATGAAAAACCTGCCCCCGGTTCAGTTTAGCCAACTTTGCATGTTCAGTAGGGGTCATGTGCGTTTGTTGTAGGTATATTATGTCTGCTTTAGATCGTCTAACATAAGCGAGGGTCTTAGACCTTTTAATTGGTGAGACCAGGCCATTAGCATTAAGGGAGAGTAGCCTAATCTTAGGGGTGTACATTTCTATGACTCAGGGTGTCTTGCTGTGTCTAACCCTTCCCCCTCTATCAGAGACTTCAAACTTGTCATTTCTGAGGTATATGCTTGCTGGTCTTTTTGTTTAGATCTGGTGACAGTTACACAACAACAACAACAATAAAACATTGCATTTTGACACTCATCAACATACAAATAAGAACAGATCAACGATAGGGCCAACATGGTCCTTACAATGGGGTAACAGTAGGTTGGTACTTCCAAAGATCAGGGAATCCTGATCCAGTGGTAAGGAACACGCTTACCTTCAGAGCCCTAGATATCCTGGGCTTCTAGCACCTTAGTGCCTAGTGAGGAAAGGGAATCGGGGGTAGGCGACGCATGTAGCTGCTCTGCACGGTCCCCCTTGGTAAAGAGTGTTCTTAGGAGGCGAATGATGATCTGGGTGGAGGATCGCTCTCCTCAGGGCCGGGGAGGCCACAGGGGGCGGGCACTACCCCCCAGGCGCCTGGTCATCAGCCCAGTAGTCGAGGCCAAGCAGGATATCCCACAGTCAGGTGAAAACTCAACCGCAGGCTGCACCTCATCCAGCCTTGTGTCTGTCAAGTCACTAGCACCCCTCTGTCCTTCTTTTCCGGTCTTTTTATATATAGAATCGTTATTAATGCTCAGTGGTCAAGAATCTCTCGCTCAATTTCAGGTCAGCTGTTACATGACAAGAGGGGTAATTGATCAAATTAGTTACTGACCAACTAGACCCCTGCATGCACAAACTGTAGGATTTATTTGTGTGCTGCAGCACCAAAAGTGTCTCCCGAAGTTCCCCTCCCCCTCCGGGCGCTCCTGGGATAGGTACCACCTGGCCTACCAGTAGTCAACAGCTTGCTTAGTAATGGTATGAACTTCCTATTTCCCCTTCCTCCCTTCGCCCTCCCTCCTTTCCCAGCCCATCTTAGTCATCCCTAGACTGTAGAGCTAGGCATTGCTCCGTGGTACCACAGCGCTATTTCCAATTCTCATGCGCTAACTAATTGGATAGCCATTCCCAGGCAGCCAACTGGTCCCAAATGGCCCCACTCTATTGTCCTACTAATGAGCCTACCCTAAACCCGCCCCCCCCATCTCTCTCCCTTATCTCTCCCCCCCCACTTCCATATCACTCTGTGCTATGGCTAGGAGTCTGGTGAAACAGGCCCAAAGAGGCCACGATGATGGCTATCCACTGACCTATGCCTCGCCCCCATCCTCCGGGCCGAGGGCCCCGAGCCACTGTATCAGGCACAGCACAACTTTCCGTCTATTTACTTCCTCATCCCCCTTGCCCTTATTCATTCTCCCTCCACCCCACCCAACCCCCGCGAGGCCTCTGACCGCGCCTCCCATGGCCGGAACTCCATCCCTCCTCCCTCCCCAGCCTGGCCAGGCCTTATTTCAGCAGCGTGTGGCAAGCTATATGCAATCCCCAACCGTTAACTCCGCTCCCAGAGCCCGTCCTGGAAGCAGGCCCCACTCACTAGCAGCTCCATATTCGGCAGACCCCACTCACCCACCCCATCCTGTCCTCCGCTGATGCCGAGAAGAGGACGAGCCCGCCCAGGCCCCAGACAAGCACCGCTGTCAGCCGCTCTCCTCCCCAAGGCCCAGAGACACCCCCACCAGCCATGCAGACCCCCCCACCACACCACCCCAACCACGGAAAAGGGGCAACACCTCCCGGAAAGTTAATTATTTTACAAGACAAGCGCAGTCACACCTGCTAAGCTATAAATCAGGCAGGCTCAGGGTCTGACATTAGTCCGGTTTATATACTTGCAGCCCCGCAGGTTTCGGGTCCTTGGGTATCTTGTGCCAGTCCATTTGGGGTAGGCTGGGACGCCTTCAGAGCTCCGACTATCTTTTGGAGGGCTTCCACGCCTTGCCTGCGTCTAGTGTTCTTTTGGCCATTATTCCACATCCTCTGGGCCAAATTTTAAGCTATTCAGGATCCCTGGCTGACGTGAGGTTGGGGTATCTCCATTTTTCTTCTGTGGAGTTCTGCTGTCGCATCCGCGGCCGTGTCATATGTGCGAGGACCATCCTCAAAGAAAACTACCATCTTGGAGGGATAGGGCGTCCGGAATTTGATGTCTGAGGATTTTAAAGCTCTCATCACTGGGATGTAAGCCTGCCTTCACGCCATAATTTCGGGAGCGTAATCATTCTCAAAGAATGGCCGTTGGGATGCATAATAGATTTTACCCTTCCTCCAGGCCGTATGCAGTACTGATTCTTTCTCCTGATTCCTCAAGAACTTAATTAGGATCGTACGAGGGCGGGAGCCTGGTGGCGGCCTAGGGTGCGATGAGCCCGCTCTAGTTCCAAGGAGATGGAGTCAGGTAGGTGAAGCAGCTCTTTTAGGGTTTTTGTATAAAAGGAATCATCTCCCCGCCTTCAGCTCCCTCAGGGACTCCGGAGAGCCTGATATTATTCTGGCGTCCTCGGCTTTCAGCATCCTCAGCACGGTTCTGTAGGGTCTTAATGTCCCCAAGCAGCTGTACTATGGCGCGCTCCACTTCCTCCAGCCGCCCCTCCAATTCTGCCGTACGGGCCTCGTTGTTCTCCTGGTGCTGCTCCAGCTTACTGATATCTGTACGTATGGTGGTGACCGTAGACTTCATTTCTTTTCTGAAATCTCTTATCTCTGCTAACATCTGTGACATCTGCCTCTGGAGTATCGTATGTGGGGCCTGGTCAGGCGCCCGGTGCTACTCTGGCGCAAGGTCGATGGGGCCAGGAGTCCCCACTCTCAGAGCCTCTCGTCCTGATCGCTCTCCATCTTGGTGTTTCAGCAGGGCATAATTCGATTCCCCGCTTCTTTGGCATTGTAGCGCCTCCTGATTTGGTTAGTGGGTGAATTTTGTTTGGATAAGCTTTTCTGAAGAGGCTGTTTAGGGGGTCACTAGGAGAGCCTCTTGTTTTAGGCTGCAGCCATGTTCATGACATCATCGGAAGTTCTCATCCCCCCCCCCCCAAGCATCCTGTTTGTTTTTTTTTTGTTTTGTTTTGTTTTTTCCTAAAATGTTCTTGTAAATTTCAGGCTGGTGCACCTGGGAAAATTGGGACTCCACGTTTTCCCTTACCTGGATGATTGTCTGATTGCCAGTCCATCTCTGCAGGAAATGAAAACACACAGTAGCCACAGCCTCTCAGTTCCTTACCTCCATGGAGGTCCTGCTTAATCTGGAGAAGGTTCAGCTCCAGCCAGCAGAGCTGCTGCTATTCATGGGAGCTCTTCTGGATATGACCAAGGCTGAGTCTTCCAGAGAGCAAAATGCAGACGATCCTGCAGATGGCATGTTGCATAATGGAACGCAAACCTCTGCAAGCCCATTTCATGCAGTGCAGAACACATGCTGGGTTTGATAGCTTCCTCAGTGTAATGACCCAGTGGATACTCAATGCACAGTGGTCACAAGCATCAGGTGAGACCTACCCCATTTATGTGACCAGGCTGTGGTTAGGTCATTCATATGGTGGTCACTGGAAGACAGTCTCCAGGGCTTTTCCTTCTCCCAACCGGACATCTGGTGACTTTCACCATGGATGCCTCTCTTTTGGGGTGGGGCACCCACTGTCAGGGACTCCAAACATATGGTGTCTGGGACCAGTTAGGGACTCATCTCCACATCAATGTGTTGGAGATGCGAGCTGCTTTGTATGGCCTACAAGCCCTAGTTGATCTCATCAGCCATAAAACAGGCCTCCTCCAGGCAGACAAGTCTTTGATGTATTATATCAGCAAACAAGGAGGAGTACACTCTTACCCTCTTAACAATGAAGATACAAGAATGGTGGAATAGTGCCTGGAGTAGGGTAGGGGGTCCTACTCCAGGCCATTTATGTGCCAGGAGTGCAGAACAGTCTGGCAGTCGAGCTCAGCTGAACAGAGGTCAATCCTCACGAGTGGTCACTGGGCTCCAGACATTGTGAGATTGCTGTTCGAGTGAGTTGCCCAGATGTGGATCATTTTTCATCCCCACTCAACACCAGACTGCCTCGACTCTGCTCCAGAAGTCTATGTCATGGCATTTTCTATCCAGATACATTCTGACTACAATTTCAAAATATTTCTGTATGCATTCTCATCAGTCCCTCTAGTGCAGAGCATATTACTCAGATTGAAGGTGCACAGGGGCAAGATGATACAGATCACCCCTTACTGGCCGCAACAGATATGGTTTCCTCTGTTGAACAGACTGTTGATCAGCAACTTGAGGATCCTTCCACTCAGGGTGGACTGACTCAGGGTCGCCTGTTCCATCCCACTCAGCACTCCTTTTGCTTTCAGGCCAGGCTTCTGAAGACCTGGATGTGAACAGATATAAGGTATTCCAGAGGGTCTCTGAAATACTTTTGGCTGCCCATAAACCTTCCACTTGGAAAACTTACACAGCTAAATGGAAAAGGTGTTCCTGCTGATGCTCCATAACCTGCATGGACTGCCTTGGGTGCCTGCCTGACAAGGTTCTGGAGTACCTGGTGGACCTTTCTGATGCTAACCTCCAGTATTCCACGGTTAAGGTCCACTTGTGTTATATTTCTGCATACCACAAGCCTGTCAGTACTATCTACCTGTTACAGCTGTCTCCCTTCAAGAGGTTCCTTAAGGGCATTTTATACACAGGGTCTCCCATCCCGGAGCCAGTGGCTGCCTGGAATATTAAGGAACCAGTTGTTGCCATTCAGATATATCTCTAGAAGTAATCTTCAAATTTTGGTCTGTGGTTGGTGGGCACAAGTATTGAGCCAAATAAGAAGGTTCTAGAAGTCCAGCCACACACAAATTTGTTTAAAAAGATGCTTCATATTTTTATTTCATGGTGAGAAAGGCCAGAAATCCTGTCCAGCGTTTCGCCACACTGGCTTCACCAGGGTGATTATACTTACACAAAACATTTAATGTATAAATCATATGTAGAAAGTATCATAGTATTGTAATTCAGTAAATGTTTTTTAATCCCTTGTTGAAATATCAAGAGCCACAACCACCACCATTAATTCACGCAGTGTGTAACTTGTCAAAACAAAATGCATCCAGTGCAAGTAGCATAAGTCCATATTAATTAACAGTTATCCAGCTCTATTAAATTGTCTTTCTGTACTATTCATCTTGTAGTAGCAAGGCTCAATTATTTTAGCAACCAATTTGTGAAAACCCATAAGAAATATGTTTCACCCTTAAAGTCTTCTTAACTGTGCCATAAGTCAAAGAAAGTGGTTGCTTTACCCTCAAAGAAGTTATAATGCTTAATACCATAGTAAAGCCTTTCCACAAATAGATTGTTATGCAGTAACCTAAAAAGTATACATACGTATATGCTAAGGTTTGTAACTAAGTGGATAAACTAAAATGTGCTGTAGATTAATAAAACTGGAGGATTGGGGGTCACTGTGGAGCATCTTACTGAGCAGACGTGAGTCAGAGCTGCTCTGCATTTGGAAGCTATTTTTATTAAAAACAGTTTAAAAATCTTAATCTAAAACAAACTTTGTGCAAAACAAGATAGAGCACATCAGGCGGAACAGATTGATGGTAAATTCAGCAATTGGGAGGATGCATAAAAGAGGTCCAGGGGGCTCGAAGTCTCAGTCACAGACGGAGCCACAGGCCTCAACTTCAGTGCCAGAAAGAGCAGGGCAAGAACCGCCATGGAAGGCCCTACAAGTGTCAATATAGGCCATTGACACTAAGATCGAGACGATCCTACAAAGAATGGGAGAACAGGATGTGAAGATAGAGGTGGCCCAGGAGAACACGAATTTGCGCTATCATTTGAGGCCCTAGAAAATACAGCGGGGCCTCTAACATGCAGCTGGTGGGTTTGCCAGAGGATCTTGAGGAAGCGGACCCTCTTCAGTTTCTTAAACAGTGGCTGCCCAATTCACTGAATCTGCCCCCAAGTCTGGCTAATTCCATGCACAGAGCTTACCAGATTTCCACAAGATCGTCGACATCACAACAAGACTTACCCAGAGCTGTCTTGCTAATAACGAACAGAGTGACCATGAGGGATGCCATCTTGCAGGCAGGAGCACACAATACATGTATTCCCCGATCTCTCCTTTGCCACACGATCTCGACGCAAGAAGTTCGATGGAGTGTGAGCTATGCTTAGAAGCTTGGGGGATTCGCAGTCACTGCTTATGCCAGCCCGCCTGCAAATCTTTTATGGCGGCCGTGCATACCAGTTTACAGACCCAGAGGATGCGGTCAACGAGTCCAGCAGATCGATCAGGAATTTGTTGCCGTTAAGAGGGAGGAGGAATCGGGTCCTGATTCAGAAGAAGAAGAAACCTGAAGGGGTGAGAGATTCTGTGATATAATTCAGCTTGGAGAGTGAACCTATGTGCATGACTTTTCTAATCTCCTGAAAGGGCTGTAAACATTTAGCCCCAGGTTCTTTAGGTTAAATGCCTTAAATGAGCTAAGTAGAAATCGTTTTGTTCCCCATGAGAGTATAGAATAAATCTGTTAGCCTGTATGTGCAGTTAATTTGTAAATCAGATTCTGCTAAATAGGGATATAAAGCTGTTTAATTTCTGTAATGTTCTTGCTGCCAAATGCATGCACCCTGAGTTGCTAAAATGTAGAGGAGATATCTTTGCAGAGTGGTCATATCAGCTGAATTGGCTCTTTTCCACTTCATGTTGGGACTTAACTATATTTGGACAGACCACTATACTCGAGTAAGATGTAGTAGTCTGATATAATTTCTATAACTTAGTTAACATTGTTATAGATATACCCTCTTCTCTGTGTGACAGGGTAGAATAGGACCCTGTCCCATTTGTTTTGGAGAAAGTATTTAAATGCAAGGATCTGTATTCTTTCCTTTTCTCTATCCTCTGTCTGGTTTGCAGCCAAATTTTCCTGTGAGGGCTTGGACTTGATAAACCCGAACAGTATCGCGATTCTTTGTCTCTCACTGTCTCTGTTTTCTCTTGCTGTCTGTTTTTCCTCCTTTGCATATCTAGTTCTGGTAATATAAAATTATATGGGAATCAATGTATGGAGTGAAGCTGATAATGGGATCACTTTTATTTAGAAAATTGTGTTAACTGTTGAAATGTATATATTTATAATCTGAGATAACTAAAAAGCCAGAGGTTATTTGAGTGCAAACACTAGAGGGACCTCAGGAAGTTCTCAATGTTCTAGTAGCTCCTGAAATTTACAAAGGACAGGATTCTTGCAAAGGATGGGGGTTGAAAAGAGTTCTAAAACTAGCTAAGCTGAGCTACACGGGAGATTTTTTACAAGAGATTTTATTTTGCTTGTATATATAGTTATTCTGAACAGGTTTATTTTATGTTACTGCAACTACAAATAAACAGTTTTGTGGAATTTTACAACTGCTTCTGGGTTTTCTCTATGCTTCCTGACCTGTGCCTCGATGACAGATTGTGTCAGCCTATGTGGGATTTAAGCTGTGCATACACTAAAACAGGAGATTTGTGCGTGGGTACTGGACCTAGTATCAGGAAGCATAGAGGAAGGTATGGATTCTGCAGCTGAAGTCCAGTCTGAGATTATACAGCCAGCACAAGTCATGGAAAAGAACAGGCAGTGATAGAACTTGAAAGCCTAATGGATTTTTTGAAATGGTGGGCTATACAACAAAAAGAGACTGAGAAGCAGAGAGAAAAAGAAATTCAACGGTTAGGAGCGCTGAGGAGAGAAGAGATGCAGCGATAGGAGCATAGATGGCAGGATGCCTTATAAGCTATCGAAGGAAGAGGATCCGCAGAACACAGATCCAGATGAGCAACAAAATGCAATCAACCTAAAGGCCATTAAACTTACAAAGTTGTGTCCCTCAGATGATATTGAGGCATACCTGACAACCTTTGAAAGAGTTGCCACAGCCTGCCAGTGGCCAAAGCATCAATGGACAATCACACTGGTACGTTACCTGACAGGGAAAGCCCAGCTTGCCTACAACAGTATGGACATTGCACAGTCAGAAAACTATGACCTGGTGAAAAGTGAAATCCTGAAAAGGTATGACATCTCCAGAGAGACCTACAGGCAGAGATTTCGATCTCTGAGGTACAACTCGGTTGACAATCCTCGAGAAGCCTTCACCCGACTCCAAGAACTCAGGATGAAGTGGATCAACCAGAGGGCAAAACAGTCCCACAAATCAAAACATTTGCCATGGAGCAATTCATCAACATCTTGTCTACAGGTGTGCAGCTGTGGGTAAAAAACATGACCAGAGAATGGGGAAAAAGCTGTTTCTTTGGCTGAGGACTGCCACATGGCCAGACAGATGCCACAGCACCGAGGTAACAGCCAAGCAGCGGTAAGAAACTCTTTTTCCCATTTAAATTCCAAGCCTGCTAGGAACTCTGGTGGGGGTAACAAATCTGTGCCAAAAGACGTTATCTGCCATAACTGTAATAAGTCAGACCATTTTGCAAGAAACTGCCGTAATAAAGAGAGTGGCACTGGAGCAGATTTGTCCTTGGCAAACTGGGGCAAGTACCTAACAGATGTGAAGGTGGGGAATAAAACTGTAATGGGACTCACTAATTCGGGAAGCAGACAGACCCTAGTGCATGTTAAAGTGCTGGGAAAACACTGTGCTAAGGGACCAGGCACTGGTGTCATCTGCATCCATGGGGACACTCGATACTCTCCCACCACCCAAGTGCCTCTGAACGTTAAGAGTGTGTTGCACCAAATGAAAGTGGGGGTAGTACCAAAGTTACCTGTACTTGCGATTATTGGAAATGACTTTCCAGGATTTACTGAATTGATCAAAGAGGGAATAAATTCTGATGTTTCAGCAGCTGTGGTGACAAGAGCTCAGGCAAAAGAAATTTCAGAAGGTGGGGACACTTTTCCTTTCAGTGATTTTGATTCGGACTTATTTGAGCACAGCTCCAAGATCCAGAAATCCAGGAAAGAAAGACAGAGCCTGAAGAAACTGTGGCAACAAATGACTGATGGACATGAAGGGTTAAAATATGAAAATGATGAAACTAAATTTATAACTGATTGTGATTTTTCTTTCAGAGCAAGCTAACAGTGTTTCTCTCCAGGGTTGTTTCAAGCAGCTAGGGGTAAAACCAGAATGAGGTGGACCAATGTTTAAAAAATGTAATGGATTACTGTAGAGTTTGGGTTAAACCTCAGACACAGAAACAGACAGAACAATTGGTTATACCACAGAAGTATAGAACAGAATTGTTACGGATAGCACATGATAGTCCTATGGTTGGTCACTCAGGGCGGGATCGCACCCTTGCCAGATTGCTGTATAGATTTTACTGGCCTGGAATTCATGAAGACGTTGCTACATATTGTAATTCCTGCACTGAGTGTCAGAAAGTAGCCCCAGTCACTAGAAAAGACAAGGTGCCCCTGGTACACCTACCCTTAATAGATGTGCTTTTTGAGAGAATTTCAGTGGATGTGGTTGGTCCTTTTAGACAAAAGTAAAAAAGGTAATAGATTTATCCTGGTAGTATGCGACTATGCTACTTGATACCCAGAAGCAGTTCCAATGCGTACTGTTACTGCCCCAAAAGTTGCAGCAGAGCTAGCCAAAATTGTCAACAGAGTGGGCATACCTAAAGAAATTATTACTGATCAGGGTAGTAATTCTGGTGCTACACTGCTTAAAGAGCTGTACAGACTGCTGGGTATCACTGCCATAAGAACCTTCCCCTATCACCCTCAGATAGACAAGACCGTTGAGCGCTTCAACCAAACCCTAAAACGCATGTTAAAAAGGTTTGTAAAAGAGGAAGGGAAAGATTGGGACCATTACTTGCCTTACCTACTTTTTGCTTACAGAGAAGTGCCACAGGTATCAACAGGATTTTTGCCATTTGAAATGCTGTATGGTAGGCAGCCAAGAGGACCACTGTGTGTGATAAAAGAAACATGGGAAGATAACCCCGCTCAGAAACAATGTATATCTTCTTATATGTCTGCTCTAAGAAAAAAAACTGGCAGAATATGTTGACATTGCCCATAGTAATCAGGAAGAGGCCCAAAACCAGCAGAAGGTATATTATGACCATGGGATAAAAGAAAAAGTTTTCGAGCCGGGTGAAAAGGTTTTGCCACTGTTACCCACAACAGAAAACAAGCTGTTAATGAAGAGGCAAAGGCCATATGAGGTTCTTAGACATACTGGCACTGTTAATTATGAGATTGAGACCCCTGACAGAAAAAATCCTTCTAAGATATACCATGCTAACCTCTTCAAGAAATGGGTTGAAAAAATGCCAAAAGCTGCCTTGCTAGTTTTACCAGACACTGATAAGGAAGATATTGATGTAGCGGTGAATATTCCCTTAACCTCAGAACAAACTGCAGACATTCGTACTGTGCTAAAGGCATGTAACAGTACTTTTACCACGGTACCAGGCTGAGCAAAAGGGGTGGAGTACGTAATAGTGACATAGAATGCTCATCCTATTAGGCAGGAGTCATACAGGTTGCCAGAGCGGTTAAAATCTGATGTGGTTAAGGAAATACAAATAATGAAAGAATTGGGTATCATTGAGGAGTCGAGGAGTGCTTGGTCATCTCCAGTGGTAATTGTAAACAAAAAAGAAGGGGATGTTAGAATCTGCCTTGATTTCAGAAAACTTAAGTGTCAGAATTTGACAGTTATCCTATGCCCAGAATAGATGAGTTGGTGGACAGGCTGGGCAGTGCAAAGTACATCGGTACCCCCGATCTCACAAGGGTTACTGGCAAATACCTTTAGCTAAAGAATCCAGAGATAAAACTGCATTTTCCACCCCTGTAGGATTCTATCAGTTCACCACCATGCCCTTTGGTTTACATGGTGCGCCAGCTACATTCCAGCAGTACATGGATGTAATTTTATCCCCTCAGACTGGCAGTTGTGCTGCGTACCTGTATGACATTGTGGTGTACAGTCCTGACTGGAAAAGTCATGTGGAACACCTACGAGCAGTTATCCAAGCTATCAAAAATGCAGGTCTGACAATTAATCCTACTAAATGTGCATTGGGCATGCAGGAAACTAGATATTTGGGCTATGTGTTGGGACATGGAGAAGTCAAACCAGAGATTTCTAAAATAGAAGTTGTAGCTAACAGCCCTGTACCTAAAACAAAGAAACATGTCGGGTCATTTTTAGGGCTGGCTGGTTATTATTGGAGATTTGTTCCCAACTTTGCTGACTTAGATACTCCCCTCACTGAACTCACAAAGAAACTGTACTCAAATAATGTGAAATGGACCCCAGAGTGTGATGAAGTTTTTCAAGCCATAAAGGCTGCATTATGTTCAGCACTTTTTTTAAAGAAGCCAAGTCTTTGAGAAACCAATTTTGTTACAAACAGATGCATCCGAGGTAGGCCTAGGTGTTGTCCTAAGTCAAAATGTAGATGGGACAGAAATACAGGTTACTCACCTGTAACAGGAGTTCTAGGAATGGTATATGTTGTTCATCCACACTCATTGGCAGTATCCTTGCCGCTTTAAATCTTGCCGGAAGGTCTTCAAGCTTGCTCCTCCCACCCACCCGGGTGGTATAACTCTCGGCTCCGCCCATGGCGCAGATCTGGCCGCTGGAAGCTCAGGTTGTCTTGTCGAAGCCGAGAGGTCGGGTGGGTCGTGTGGATGAACAACATATACCATTCCTAGAACTCCTGTTACAGGTGAGTAACCTGTATTTCTAGGGACATGGATATGTTGTTCATCCACACTCATTGGCAGACTCTAGCAGTTCTCCGGGAGGAGGGAGGCAGGCAGCACACCCCCATATGCTTACTTGGGAAAGAGAGACTGGAGAACCCAGGCCCCAAACCAGCATCCCGGGTGACTCAAGGTCGATGTGGTAGTGGGTAATGAAGGTGTTTGCTGACTTCCAGGTAGCAGCCCTGCAGATTTCCTGGATAGGGACGTCCTGGGAAGCAGCCACCGTTGCAGCAGTATGGTGGTGGGAATGAGCTCTTATCCCTCTGGGAGGCTCCATGCCCGCTAACTTATAGCAGAGATCTATGCAGGAGGTTACCACCTGCTTATCGTCCGCTTGGCTGCAGGTCTGCCAGATGCGGCTTCAGCGTGAGTGACAAACAGCTGGCGAACCTCTCCCGAATTTCAGCCGTGCGCTCCTTATAATAAGCGGCCCTTCTGAGATCCAGAGTATGGAGCCTATATTGACCTCGGTGTGATTGGGGTAGAACACCGGCAGAGTCAACACCTGGTTAAGGTGAAACTCCGACACCACCTTCGGAAGGAATTTGGTGGGCGCAGGACAGCTCTGTCCTGTGGAAGACCAGGTAAGGAGACTTCGATGGAAGCGCCTGGAGCTCTCCCCATCCTTCTGGCTGACGTGATAGCCACCAAGAAGGCGGTCTTCCACGACAGGTGAGAGACACACCTCTGCATAGGTTGATAATGGCTTGCCTGGGCTTTGCCAGCACAGCAGTAGATCACGGAGGTGGGGTTCCCCGCACTGGAGGAAATGTGATCAAGGCCTTTGAAAAGCGCCCAGATCCACCTTCTCCTGCGCCACCGACTGCTTCCCGGCCCGCGCCCGGTAAGCAGAGATGGCTGCCAGGTGCACCCTTAGGGTCGTCGACCTAAGCCCTTGACTGAAAGGGACCATAAATAGTCAAGATGCTTGCCAAGGAACAGGAGGAAGGGTCCAAGCCCTTGCCCTGACACCAAATGGAAAACCTTTTCCATTTGAAGGCATAACATTTTCTGAGTCGACTCCTGCAGGACGCCTCAACTACATTGAGGACCTCGTCGGAAAGACCCAAAGCCTGGAACTCTGGCAGCTCAGGAACCAGGCGCGTCCAGGTGCAGGGATTGAAGGTCCGATGGAACACCTTCCCTGATTGACTGAGCAGGTCGGGCGAGCTGGAAGCCACCGCGAGTCCTGGAGCTGAGACTGAGGAGATCTGGGTACCAGAACTGGCGAGGCCAGTCTGGGGCTATCAGAATCACCTGCGCCTTGTCCCTCCTGCTTGAGAAGCACCTTGTGATCAAGGAAATGGGGAAAGGCGTAAAGAGGCCGGGGTCCATTGCCTCGAAGGCATCCCCTGCAGCGAGCCCTGCTGAGGGGGCGGGCATGGAACAGACTCAACCCGGCGTTCTCCATGGAGGCAAACAGGTCCACCTGAGGTGTGCCCAAAGGGAGAACAGATGCTGTACTACCTCCGGCAGGAGAGACACTCGTGGGATGCAGCCCCTATCCGGCTCAGGGCACCGGCCAGGGTGTTGGAGGCTCCTGCCACGTGAATGGCTAGGAGATCCGCCTCCAGGCTGCACAGTGACCAATCGCGGAGAGCTTCCTTGCATAGAAGCATGGGCGTCCCGCCCTGGCGGTTGAGGATAGTACATGGTGCGTGGTATTGTCGTCTGGACTCGGACCACTTGACCCGGAGGAACGGAGCAAAGGCGGTGAGAGCTGGGCCGGACCCTTTCGCGGAGCTCCAACAGGTTGATGTGTCGGGACTCCGCGGGGACCAGGGCCATGAGCCCGTGTTCCCCAGATGGGCACCCCAACCCATCAGAGAGGCATCGGTCGACAGAGAGACCCGTCGGCTCGGAAGCGGACGAGCGGGATGCCCTCCTGCAAATGATCTGGAGCGGTCCACCACTGGAGAGCATTCCACATCCCTGTGTCACGACACAAGCTGGTCAAGGGATGCCAGTTGTGACCACTGGCTGGCCAGTCCCCACTGAAGAGGACGCATGTTCCAGCGGGCCCAGCGACCACGCTGGTACAAGCCGCCATGAGACCCAGGGCGCAGGGAAGTCCCGGGCAGGCGCAGTGCCCAACCAGAAATGATCGGGCAAGGAGGAAAGAACCTGGCCCTGTCAGGGCAGCGCTCTGGCTCGAGAAGTCGAGCTGCGCCCGATGGAATAAAATCACCTGCTTGACTCGAGTTCGACTTGGCCTCGTTGATAAGGAGGCCCAGTTGAGAAACAGAACCTGGAGGGCCAGATCTCTGGACCACACGCCTCCTTCCTGGAGGAGCTGCTATCAGCCAGTCGTCCAGGTGAGGTACACCCGGACCCCTCAGCGCCAGCAGGAATACTGTCACCACTGCCATGCATTTGGTGAAGACCCTGGGAGCTGGAGACAAGCCGAAGGGCATGGCTTGGAACCTAAGAGAGATCCTTCCGCTCGGGCGAAGGAATCTCTGGTGAGGCAGACCGGATAGGGGCGTGAAAAAAGCGCGTCCTGCAAGTCCAGAAACAGAACCACTCGCCCGTTCCAAGGATGGTATTATCTGAGCCAGAGTGACCATCCTGAAGGTTCGAGACCTTAGGAACTTGTTTAGGTCGTGTGGGATGAGGAATGGGCGCCAGCCCCGTCCGTTTGAACCAGGAAGTACCTGGACACAAACCCTGGGTCTGAAGGAGGGTCCACCATCTCTTACCACCTCCTTCTGGAGGAGGAGAGTGATGTCGGCTCGACGAGCGCCAGTGAGACTGGGATCCCAGAAGCCCCAGAGAGGCGGCGGCTCTGAAGGGTGGTGCCTGCTCGAATTCCAGAGGCAGGCCTCTTCCCACCACCTCCAAGACCCACCTGTCCGTGGTAACAGCGGACCAAGCGCGGAGCAGAGTGCGGGCCGTCCCCACGGGGACCAGGAAGTAAGGTAGCGGGGATGGGGCGACACCCCTCAGCCGTCACTGGGCAGGCTTGGAGGAGGGACCGGCCGAGGAGACCTCCTGGGCC
The DNA here is from genome assembly GCA_016271365.2 of Neoceratodus forsteri. Classification (NCBI taxonomy): domain Eukaryota; kingdom Metazoa; phylum Chordata; order Ceratodontiformes; family Ceratodontidae; genus Neoceratodus; species Neoceratodus forsteri. The sequence goes on along the minus strand of CM057451.1, from coordinate 262,379,559 downwards.
CTTTCCTCCTGCCTCCTGTTAGAGAAGCGGCGGCTTGGGTTTGGGATGCCAAGGCCGAGCCTGCTGGCCCTACGTACTGGGCAGGCGCGCCGAGGGCACAGAAGACGAAAGGGCTTAGGCTGTGGTTTCAGCCCTTTGTCCTTCTGAGCGGAAGAGACCGAGTCCAAGGTGGCATTGGACTTCTCGATCCTCTGCAGGTGACCTTCCACCCAGGGCGAAGAGGTCAGTCCCAAAGGAGACATCCGCCAACTTATGCTGGGTATCCGAGTAAAGGTGGATATCCTCAGCCAACCCGCACGACGCATAGCCACTGCGGCCGCCACCGATCCTAACACATAGAGTCCCCATCCAACAGTCTGGAGCGCTGTTTTGCTACCCTGCCCTGGTCCCGCACCTGCTTAACCGTAGTCTGCAGATCGGGGAAGATGAGGATGACCTCATCCAGGGAGCCCAACAGGGCATGAGAAAAATGTGCCATGAGGGGCGGCGAACTGGCCTGGCGAAGGCCGAGAGAGGAGCCCATAGCGTAGACTTTTCGCCCGACATAGTCCAATTTCTTGGACTCCTTGTCAGGAGGTTTGTCCACATCCCTGGGCGTTGCCCGGTAGCGGGCGCTGTCGTGTAACCCCTCAGCAGAGGGTGTTCCGAAAAAAAACGGACAAAGAACCGGTGGATACCGCATATGCCTGGCCATCCTGGCCGAAGGCGCAGGGCAGGAAGCAGGCGCTGCAAAGTTCCAGTGCTGGACCCACTATGGCCTCGGCCACGGAAAACCTCCGTCGGAGAATCCCCTCGGTCCAGAATCTCCGTGAGGGGATACCTGGCCCGTTTGGAAACGGGTTCGAGCTCCATCCCGGTAGACTCCGAGATGAGCCGAAGCAGTCCTAGGAAGGACGACGGGCTATCGTCCATTGGCTGACCTCCTGAAGACTCCAAGTCCAGTGCGCTTGGAGAAGGAGGAATCATCTTCGGACTCGGAAGGTCCTGAAAACTGCCTCTGGCCTGAGCCACCCTTCACCTGCCGAGTCGGTCGGGAGTGAGGGTAACTGACAGCCGATGGGGTAAACCCTTAGCCCGACCGAGAATCCTTGGTCGAAGCCCCAAGTGGTGGCTGTGGGGGGAGGTTCCACCGCAATCGGTGGAGCAACTGGTTTTGGCAGAACAACCGGCCTGAGTATGAGCTCCTCGGGCAAGTCGGGGTTGTCGGCCGTTCGGTGACAGCCATAATGGCCGGGGAAAGGCGCCCGGTCGGCTTATTCCGGCCAGGAGAGCTGTTGCAACATAAGGTCCTCGTACCGTCGGCGTAATTCTGCCGAAGCCTCCCTCATCAGAGGAGGAGAGGCAGCCAGCGGCAGCGCCCGCTTACCGATGTGCCGGACCGAGACCGCCTATGGCGGTGGGAAGCGGCTGGACACTAGAGGTCCGGACGAGTCCCGGAATTTCGGGGGTCGGTGCAAGAGAGTGTCGGCGGACCGACACTCCCTCGCTGCGGAAGGGTCCATCCGAGGCTCCGGAACCGGAGGCACAAGCCGACCCAGGATCCTCAACTCCTCCCGGGAACCGGGAGAGGGAATCTCGGCTGCTAAAGGACAGCCCGTCTAATGGGTCGAGAAATCTGACTTCATCGAGTAAGTCTCGGTCAACTGACCTGGCGGGGGACACCGTGAGGCCAGTGGCGGCTTGACAGTCGACGGCTCGACGGCCGGGGAGGACCTTTCCCGCTCCCAAGAGCGTCGGCGGAGGGACTTACCTTGTCCTTCTTTTGGACCGAGAAAAAGGTCCAGCAGGCGCAGGCCCTTCTCCTTTAGTGGAGAGGGACAGACAAAGCTCCTTAGGAAGCCGTGTAGGAAGAACCCAGAGGCGGGATAAATGCAGCGGCCGAGGAAGCTCGGCCCGCGCCGCCTCCTCTTCGAGGCGACCATCCGCTCGAGCTGATCCCGCCGAACCCGCCGCGCGGACACCGTAACCCGGGCCTCCTTGGACTTCACGGAGAAGCGCTTCGGGACGGCCCAGTTGCACTCGGGCAGACGGTCTTGAGGGGCGTGGGCCGAGAAAGATGAGCACAGTCGCAAGCCTGGGGGTCGTGCTCAAGGCCTAAGCAGTAGACACACGTGGGTGTGGATCCGTCCGAACATCTTCTGCCCGCATGGGCATCTCCAATCCGAGTCGATTTATCCGCCGCGGCGCGAGGATCGAACTCAAGTCTTTTGCAAAGTATTATTTTTAAATCCGCAAGCGGAAATAGGAACCAGTCACAAGACGCAGGCGTTAAGGAGGAACCTGAGCTTCCAGCGGTAAGGAAGATCTGGCGTCATGGGCGGAGCCGAGAGTTATACCACCCGGGTGGGTGGGAGGAGCAAGCTTGAAGACCTTCCGGCAAGATTTAAAGCGGCAAGGATACTGCCAATGAGTGTGGATGAACAACATATCCATGTCCCTAGAACATCCTTTTAAACAACATGAAGTCTTGCTGTATTCTGACTATATGCAGTTAGCCCCAGCACTTGAACTGCTCCGGAGAGTAAAAGGTTAACTCTATGCTGCGGCATAGAATGTTAAGCTCGAGCTCGGTTTTCAAACCTCTGTCTGTGGTGCTCTGAAGTTTAACCGTCAGATTTCTTACTCCACCTAACTGTGAAGTCACTCCAGAGATCCCTTCTGTGCTTCGGTTCAGTAAAAGTTCAAATTGGTCGTTTTTTTCAACTGCAGTTCGTAATTTCATCGGTAGTCTTACCTCTGTCTCAGTAACAGTAAGTGGTGATGGTAGTAGGTAGTGGTAGTTTGTTGAAATTGTTCTGTCTTCGGTTCTTTTCAGGTCGGTCTGGCTCAGCACCAAGACCTATGGTTTTTCTGTTCTTGTACAAATATTTGTGGTTTTTCGGTACTTATCGGTTCCTAAAAAAATCCAGATTTTTGTGGGATTTTTTTAACCGACCTGGGACTTGGTTGGAACCGATAGGTTTTAGTTACCTGGCTTGAAAGCTGAGAAGGGTGACTTTTTTCTGATATTCGGCATGTCTGAGAAACCCAAAAAGAAAACCGGTCCCACTGGGTTTCAGCACTGTACTGAGTGTGGGGAGGCCTTTGCTAAGGCTGATCCCCATCTCGTATGTGTTTATTGTCTGGGGTTTGACCACCTCAAGGTAGACTGCCAAATTTGTAAGAACTTTCCTAAGGCCACTCTTGAAAAACGTTTGAGTAGACTGAAGGAAAGGGAGGCCGAGAAGTCCATTAATCTGGATGGCCATCCCGGTTCAGTTGCTATTGAATCTGGAGAGGTGCCTACTGACCTGGGCTGTACCTCTTTGGGCAAAAGGACAGCCGACTTTGCGGAGTTGGTTCCGTAAAAGAGAAAATCAGCTGGTTCAGATCCAACACCTCATGTTCCGACCACTGAGGAAATAGCGAAAGCGATCTCTATAGTGCAATCGCTTTGCCTGGTTCTGCCTCAGATATTGATCCAGAGACATACTATGAGGGCGATTGGGAGGAGGAAGGAGAGGATGAAGAAGGAGAGTTTGAAGGCCTAGATGAGCCAATAGAGCCTGACATCTCCCCAGACAGGCTTGCTAATGCTTCCCTTCTCAGGCTTTCTGAGTCCCACTCCCATTTCTTGTTCTACAGGAAGGTGGCTTAGACTCTTCAGCTTCCTATGGAAGAGGCTGATCAGGATCAGGAGGAGCCTGATTATGTAGAAATGATGGATGTTCCCGAGTCAAAGAGAGTGTCTATCCCTTTGCACAAATCCCTGGGGAAACAGACACAGAAAATCATGCAATTTCCCACATCCATTCCTCCTGTGGATAAAAAATGGACAGGAGGTATGCTTTACTAGGCCGTGGCATGGAATTCCTTTCAGCACATTGCAGCCATGTTGGGGTAGTGTAAGCTGCAGCCTGTGACAGGGCTAGTATTCGCCTGGCATCTCACCCCCCAGATAAGGAATCCAGAAAAGTGGATGCCATGCATAAGAAACAGTGCTTAGCATCCTTTTTGGGGCTCAGGCAATCAGATTACATGGCATATATAGCCAGGTGACAGAAGTCTATGTGGGATACGGTTCTGGAGCTTGCTAAGAATGCCCCTTCCCAGCTAGCCAAGGAGCTGGAGCAGGTGGCTGTAGATGGTATAGAGGCATCCAAAGTGTAATTTCATGCTGCTTGTGGACTCAAATGATGTACATTCTAGAGTCATGGCTACATCTGTCTCCATGAGGAGGTTTGCTTGGATTAGATGTACCAACTTTTAGCAGGATACCCAGACTAATGCCATGGATTTCCCTGTAACTGGTAATTCTGTGTTTGGGGAGCAAACGGAGAACTACATGAAGAAGATGGATGAATATAGGACCACCTATAAGAGTGCTGTAGCCAAGGAAAAGTAGGCCACTCCTCAGAAGCAGCAATTCAGGGCTGGCAGGGGCAGGCCTTTTACAAACCCGTTCTACCAAGCGCAGGCCTCTTCCTCCTCTTCTTTCCAGCAGATGGGGTTCTTTAGGGGAAGAGGCAGGTGTGGAATGACCAGGACCCCATCATCCATGCAGTCTAAGCCCCCTGCCAAACAGACACCCTGAGGTGTCGGTTGGGTTGGCTCACTACTCCCAGGTCTGAGAGTCTTTTACTTCAGACAGATGGTCCCGGAAGTAGTGAGCCAGGGACTTGCTCTTAGTTTCAAAAGGTTCCCAAAATTAAGAGCAAGGTCCTTCAGTCCTCTCTCTCCCTTAGAGACAAAGGCCTTAGAGGCAGAAGTCTCCTCTCTTCTGCAGGCAGTAGAGAAGGTACCTCATTGTCACAGGGGAAAAGGACTGTACTCCAGATACTTCATTACCCCAAAAAAGACGGGAGTGGTGACCCATCCTAGATATAAGGTACCTAAACAAACACTTAACAAAACCAAAATTCAAGATGGTGACTCTGGGAGTAATTCTTCCCTCTTTTAGACCAGGAGACTGGCTAGCCTCTCTGGATCTCAAGGATGCCTACTTCCACATACCTATCAGACATTCCCACAGAAAGTACCTCAGGTTCGAGTTGCCCTCAGGCCATTGCCAATTCAGAGCTATGCATTTCAGCCCTAACATCTTCTCCAAGGGTTTTCACCAAGTGTCTCGCAGTAGTGGTGGCATTCCTCAGGAGACCAGGTATCCTTCTGTTCCCATACCTGGGCGACTGGCTAGTTGTTGGCGAGTCCTCAGACCAAGTCAAGTCAGCTCTAGAGTTCACTTAAAAACTTCTAGACTCCTTGGGTTTCATTCTGAACCTAGAAAAGTCTGTCCTGGAACCAGCCCAGATCCTCAGTTTCATAGGGGTGGAACTAGACACTATTCAGGCATGAGTATTTCTTCCTCTCTCTAGGGTTAAGTCCCTTGTCACTCTGGCTTCCTCTTTTCATCCTCTAGTTTCTCGTTCAGCCAGGCACTTTCTACAGTTGCTGTGTCACATGGCAGCATCCACAGCAGTGGCCCAGGGAGCAAAGTTTAAGGTGAGAGATATTCAGTTTCATCTCAGACCTTATTGATCTCAGAAAAAAAACCCGCTCTCCAAATTGTTTCCTGTGTCTCAGACCCTAGTTCAGGCCCTCCAGTGGTGGCTGGAGGAGTGCAATCTTTGACAAGGTGTCCTCTTTATCAGTCAGGTTCCTTCAGTGATTCTCATCACAGATGCCTCTTTACTGGGGTGGGGGGCTCACCTAGATCAACTTACAGCTCAGGGAACCTGATCTCACTAAGAGTCTCTTCTCCACATAAATCTTCTCGAACTGAGAGCTGTCTTTCTAGCACTTTAGACATTCTCAACTGCTGTTCAGGGGAAGGTGGTGCAGATCAGGACAGATAATACCACAACCATGTGGTACATCAACAAGCAGGGAGACACTCGGTCTTCGGCCTTGTGCACAGGGGCCATGAACATACGGTCTCTAGCTTATTCCTTTCAGGCTTCCCTGATGGCTGTGCATCTCCCAAGGAAGGACAACATTCTAGGAGATTCTCTTAGGAGGATTTCCCAAGGTCACCACGGATAGACTCAGAACCCTCTAATACTTCAGGTCATTTTCAAGAGGTGGGGCCCTCCAGAAATAGATCTCTTTGCAGCCCCAGACAATCACCAACTTCCTCTTTTTTGTTGCAGACCGTCTCTTCTGGGCCCTGTCCCTCAGGATGCTCTCTTGTTGGATTGGACAAGCAGGTTTCTCTATGCATTTCCTCTTTTTCCTCTGATATTCAGGGTCCTGATCAAGTCTCAGCCCTGCCAAGTAATTCTAGTGGCTCCAGACTGGGCCAGACAGCCCTGGTACCCCCTTCTCTTGTCACTGTCAGTGACAATGTCTCTGTGTCTTCCCAGACAGTTCAATCTCCTTACCTCCTCTTGGGAGAATTCTTTACCCCAACCTTCAGACTCTCAGGCTCAAAGCCTGGCTCTTGAAGAGCTAGAATATGCAAGCCTGCATCTTTTTCAGTCAGTCTTGGACATTTTTAAAGGTTAGTAGGAACCCTGCTATTAGAAAGACTTACAACTCCAGATAGAAAATATTTGGGTTCTGGTGTTCCCAGAAACATGTCGAGCCAGAGCTGGCTGATATTGCTACTGTATTGGAATATCTGGTGCAGCTTAACAGTTTAGGCCTCCGGCCTGCTACTCTCGAGGTACATTTGGCAGCTGTGTCTGCCTTCCTTTCTGCTGGTAAGGGCTCTTCCCTGGCATCTCATCCAGTTTTCAAGAAAATTTTCAGTGGCCTGGTACATGTTAACCCTCCCTTTCGGAAGCCTACCTCTTCTTGGGACCTGAATACAGTATCTGTATCGCACAGCTTATGCAGCCCCCTTTTTGAGTCCCTATCCTCAGCTGAGCTAAAGTACTTGACTTGGAAAACTGTATTCCTGGTAGCCATTACCTCTGCCAGGAGAATCAGTGAATTATAGACTTTATCAGTGGAACCTGATTTCATTTCACAGGGATAAGGTGGTCCTTGAACCAACAGAAAGTTTATTCTGGGACATGGATATGTTGTTCATCCACACTTATTGGCAGGTATCCTTGCGCTTTAAATCTTGCGGAAGGTCTTCAAGCTGCTCCTCCACCACCCGGGTGGTATAACTCTCGGCTCCGCCCATGGCGTCAGATCTTCCTTACGCTTGGAAGCTCAGGTTCCCTCCTTAGCGCTCGTTTGCGACTAGTTCCTATTTCTTCCGTTTGCGAATTTGAAAGTTTTTGCTAAAAGACTTGGTCTTGATCCCTCGCGGCTGCGATGGACCGATCGACTCCGGTTTCGGAGATGCCCCTGCGGGCAGAAGATGTCTCGGACGGATCCACACTCCACGTGTGTCTACTGTTTAGGCCTTGAGCACGACCCGCAGGACTGCGACCTCTGCTCTTCCTTCTCGGCCTACGTCCTCGAAGACCGTGCTGCCCGATTGCAACTGGGCCGTCCCGAGAAGCGTTTCCCTCCGGTGAAGTCTAAGGAGGCCCGGTCGGCGGTGTCCGCGGTGGCGGGCTCGGCGGATCAGCTCGAGCAGATGATCGCCCTCGAAGAGGAGGCGGCGCGGGCCGTATCTTCCTCGGCCGCGGCATTTATCCCGCTCTCTCTGGGTTCTTCCTACACAGCTTCATTTAAGGAGCTTTGTCTGTTCCTCTCCACTAAGGGAGAAGGGCCACGTCTGCTGGACCTTTTTCTCGGTCAAAAAGAGGACAAGGTAAATCCCTCGTCCTGACGCGCTCTTGGGGCGGGAAAGGTCCCTCTCCCGAGTCGTCGACCGTCGAACTTGGTCGACACTCGGCTTCCGGCCACTGGTCTCACGGTGCCCCGTCAGGTCAGTTGACTGAGACTCCTGTCGGCCAGGTGATTTTTCTCGACCCGTTAGGCGGCTGTCGCCCATAAAGCCGAGATTCTCTCTCCCGGTTCCCCGGAGAAGTTGAGGATCCGTGGGCTTGCCTGTGCCTCGGTTCCCGAGCACCGGATGAACCCTCCGAGCCGAAGAAGTGCGGTTCCTGCCGACACTTCCCGCACCGACCTCGGAAGAGCGAGGCTCTCGGTCTCGGACCTCTTGGCAGTCCAGCCGATCCACCCGTCATAAGCGGTCTCGGCACCAGCGAGTAGCCAGCGTCGCCGCTCGTCCTCCTCCTCGGATGAGGAGGTTCGGCGTAAATTACGTCGGCCAGTGCGAGGACCTCATGCGGCAGCAGCTTCTGACGGGAGTAAGCCGGCGCGATGCCCCGGCCATTAAGTGGCTGTCACGGGCGGCCCGACACAACCCTCGACTTACCGAGGCCTGTACCCAGGCGGTTGTTCGGCCAAAACCAGCTGCTCCACCGATTCCGGTGGAACCTCGCCTCCACAGCCACTGTTTGGGGCTCCGACCAGGGATTCTCAGTCGGCTAAGGGTCTACCCCATCGGCTGTCGGTTACCCTCACTCCCGACCAACCTCGGCAGGTTGAGGGTGGCTCAGGCCAGAGGCAGCTCTTCGAGGACTCCTCCGAGTCCGAGGATAATTCCTCCTTTTTCTCCAAGCGATTGGACTTGGAGTCCTCAGGAGGACAGTCTATGGACGATAGCCCGTCGTCCTTCCTAGGACTGCTTCGGCTCATCTCGGAATCCACGGGATGGCTCAAACCCGTTCAAAGCAGGCCAGGTATCCTCACCGGAGATTCTGGACCGAGGGATTCTCCGGCCGAGCTTTCCGGTGGCCGAGGCCATAGTGGTCGGCCCTGGAGCTTTAGCAGCGCCCTGCTTCCTGTCCTGCGCCTTGGCCAGGATGGCCAGGAATATCGGTCCCTACGGTTCCCTGTCCGGTTTGGGCACCCCTCTGCTGAGGGGTTGGTTACCGACAGCGTTTTCCGGCGCGCCGGCAACGCCAGGGATGTGGACAAACCTCCCGACAAGGAATCCAAGAAATTGGATTATGTGGGCGAAAAGTCTATGCTGCGTCCTCTCTCGGCCTTCGTCAGGCCAGTTCGGCCGTCCTCATGGCACATTTTTCTCATGCCCTGTTGGGCTCCCTGGATGAGGTCATCCCTCATCTCCCGCGGATCTGCAGACTACGGTCAAGCGGGTGCGGGACCAGGAGCAGGGGCAGTGGCCAAACAGCAGCTCAGACTGCTTTGGATATTGGGGACTCATGTGCCAGGTCGGTGGCGGCCACAGTGGCTATCGTCGGCGGGCTTGGCTGAGGATATCCACCTTTACTCGGATACCCAGCACAAGTTGGCGGATGTTCCTTTTTGGGACTGACCTCTTGACCCTGGGGTGGAGCGTCACCTGCAGAGGATCGAGAAGTCCAATGCTACCTTGGACTCGGTCTCTTCCGCTCAGAAGGACAAAGGCCGCAAACCACAGCCTAAGCCCTTTCGTCCTTCTGCGGCGCCGGCCAGCAGCGTCAGGGGCCAGCAGGCTCGACCTTGGCATCCCAAACCAAACGCCGGCTTCCTCTAACAGAGGCAGGGAGGAAAAGGCCAGGAGGTCCCTTGGCGGTCCATCCTCCAAGCCTGTCCCATGTGGGCTGAGGGTGTCGCCCCATCCCGTCTACCCTAGGTCCCCGTGAGGACGGCTCCGGCACTTCCGTTCCGCCTGGTCCGCTGTTACCACGGACAGGTGGGTTTTGAGTTGATGGGAAGAGGCTGCCTCTAGAATTGAGCAGGCACCGCCTTTCAGCCATCGCCCCTCGGGGGCTTAGGTCCCCAGCCTCGCTGGCGGCTCGTCGAGCCGACATCGCTCTCCTCCTCCAGAAGGAGGTGATAAGAGAGGTGGAGGACCCTCCTTCAGACCCAGGGTTTGTGTCCAGGTACTTCCTGGTTCCGAAACGGACGGGGGGCTGGCGCCCCATTCTTGACCTACACGACCTAAACAAGTTCCTAAGGTCTCGAACCTTCAGGATGGTCACTCTGGCTCAGATAATACCATCCTTGGAACGCGGCGTGTGGTTCTGCTCTCTGGATTTGCAGGACGCGTTTTTTCACGTCCCTATCCGTCCGTCTCACCAGAGATTCCTTCGCTTCCGAGCGGAGGATCCCTTTTCGAGTTCAAGCCATGCCCTTCGGCTTGTCTCCGGCTCCCAGGGTCTTCACCAAATGCATGGCAGTGGTGACAGCATTTCTCGGCCTGAGGGTCCGGTGTACCCTTACCTGGATGACTGGCTGATAGCAGCTCCTCCAGGCAGGAGGTGGAGTGGTCAGAGATCTGGCCCTCAGGTCTGCTCTCAACTAGGCCTCCTTATCAGCAGGCCAAGTCAGAACTCGAGCGAAGCAGGTGATTCTGTTCATCGGGCGCAGCTCGGCTCTCTTGAGCCAGGCACGGCTCCGGCGGACAGGGCCGAGTTCTTTCCTCCTTTGCCCAATCATTTCTGGTTGGGCAATTCACCACTGCCGGGACTTCCTCGCCTCCTGGGTCTCATGGCGGCCTGCACCAGCGTGGTCCGTTGGGCCCGCTGGAACATGCGTCCTTCAATGGGGACTGGCCAGCCAATGGTCTGGCGCTGCAATCCTTTGGACCAGCTTGTGCGGTGACACAGGGGATGTGGGCAGCTCTCCAGTGGTGGATCGTTCCAGGTCATTTGCAGGAGGGCATCCGTTCAAATCGCCCGAGCACCGACGGTCTCTCTATCGACCGATGCCTCTCTGATGGGTTGGGGTGCCCATCTGGGGAACACCGGGCCATGGCCTCCTGGTCCCCAGCGGGGTCGATGCCACATCAACCTGCTGGAGCTCCGAGCGGTCGCCTAGCTCTCACCGCCTTTGCTCCGTTCCTCCGGGGTCAAGTGGTCCGAGTCCAGGACGGACAACACCACGACCATGTACTGTCTAAACACGCCAGGGCGGGGACGCTCCATGCTTCTATGCAAGGAAGCTCTCCGCATTTGGTCACTGCAGCAGCCTGGAGGCGGATCTCCTAGCCATTCATGTGGCAGGAGCCTCCAACACCCTGGCCGATGCCCTGAGCCGGATAGGGGCTGCATCCACAGTGGTCTCTCCTGCCGGAGGTAGTACAGCATCTGTTCTCCTTTGGGCACACCTCAGGTGGACCTGTTTGCCTCCAGGGAAGCGAAGCTGAGACTGTTCCATGCCCGCCCCCCTCAGCAGGGCTCGCTGCAGGGGGATGCCTTCTCGAGGCAGCGGACCCCGGGCCTCTTCTACGCCTTTCCCCCATTTCCCTTGATCCACAAGGTGCTTCTCAAGGCGAGGAGGGACAAGGCGCAGGTGATTCTGATAGCCCCAGACTGGCCTCGCCAGTTCTGGTACCCAGATCTCCTCAGTCTCGGCTCCAGGACTCCGCGGCAGCTTCCAGCTCACCCGGACCTGCTCTCAGTCAATCAGGGGAAGGTGTTCCATCCGGACCTTCAATCCCTGCACCTGACGGCCTGGTTCCTGAGCGGCTAGAGTTCCAGGCCTTGGGTCTTTCCGGCGAGGTCCTCAGTGTAGTTGAGGCGTCCCGTAAGGAGTCGACCAGAAAATGCTATGCCTTCAAATGGAAAAGGTTTTCCATTTGGTGTCAGGGCAAGGGCTTGGACCCTTCCTCCTGTTCCTTGGCAAGCATCTTGGACTATTTATGGTCCCTTTCTAATCAAGGGCTTAGGTCGACGACCCTAAGGGTGCACCTGGCAGCCATCTCTGCTTACCGGGCGCGGGCCGGGAGGCAGTCGTTGGCGCAGGAGAAGGTGGTCTGGCGCTTTTTCAAAGGCCTTGATCACATTTCCCCTCCGGTGCGAGAACCTCCACCTCCGTGGGATCTACTGCTGGTACTGGCAAAGCTCATGGGCAAGCCATTCGAACCTATGCACAGGTGTGCTCTCTCTCACCTGTCGTGGAAGACCGCCTTCTTGGTGGCTATCACGTCAGCCAGAAGGATGGGAGAGCTCCAGGCGCTTTCCATCGAGTCTCCTTACCTGGTCTTCCACAGGGACAAGGTTGTCCTGCGCCCCCACCCGAAATTCCTTCCGAAGGTGGTGTCGGAGTTTCACCTTAACCAGGTGTTGACTCTGCCGGTGTTCTACCCCAATCACACCTCGGAGGCCGAATATAGGCTCCATACTTTGGATCCTAGAAGGGTGCTCGCCTATTACAAAGAGCGCACGGCTGAAATTCGGGGAGAGGTTCGCCAGCTGTTTGTCACCTACGCTGAAGCCGCATCTGGCAGACCTGCAGCCAAGCGGACGATAAGCAGGTGGGTCACCTCCTGCATAGATCTCTGCTATAAGTTGACGGGCATGGAGCCTCCCAGAGGGATAAGAGCTCATTCTACCCGCCATACTGCTGCATCGGTGGCTGCTTCCAGGGACGTCCCTATCCAGGAAATCTGCAGGGCTGCTACCTGGAAGTCAGCAAACACCTTCATTACCCATTACCACATCAACCTTGAGTCACTGGGATGCTGGTTTTGGGGCCTCGGTTCTCCAGTCTCTCCTTCCCAAGTAAGTATTGGGGTGTGCGTCTTGCCTCCCTCCTCCCGGAGAACTGCTAGAGTCTGCCAATAAGTGTGGATGAACAACATATCCATGTCCCTAGAAATACAGGTTACTCACCTGTAACAGGAGTTCTAGGAATGGTATATTTGTTCATCCCTACATTCCGACCTCCGGCTTGACGCACAACCTGAGCTTCAGAGCGAGATCTGGCGTCATGGGGCGGAGCGAGTTATACCACCCGGGTGGGTGGGAGGAGCCAGCTGAAGACCTTCCGGCAAGATTTAAAGCGGCAAGGATACCTGCCAATAAGTGTGGATGAACAACATATACCATTCCTAGAACTCCTTTTACAGGTGAGTAACCTGTATTTCCCAAGGTGGTATCAAACTTTCATTTGAATCAGTCTGTGTCATTGCCTGTATTCTTCACTGACCATTCTTCCTCTGGGAGAGAAGATTACACAGTCTTGATGAAAAGATGGCTCTTTGTTACTATGTGAGCACAGTAAGGCCCATAGAAATGGCTGTTCTCAGTTGTTTCTCACTTATGGAGAAGTGGGAAAGGCAAACCTGCCACTAAGAGAACTGTTGCCAGGTGGATTGTCTCCTGTATCCAGTTCTGCTATTCAGAGTTGGGAAAGAGCCTCCCTCAGGCCTGAGGGCTCACTCACCAAAGGTACAGCTGCTTCAGTGCAGCAGCTAGAGACATACCATTAGTAGAAATCTGTAAAGCAGCCCCTGGAAAACTGTTCACACATTCACAAGCATTACTCTCTGGACATTCAGTCAAGAAGTGATGCTAGGTTTGGCACAGCTGTGCTGCAGAGCTTGTTCCCAAAATAGGTTCTGTGACTCCCTCCTCCAAGGGGGTACTGCTTGGTAGTCTGCATATAGTCAGAATACAGCAAGACTTCATGTTTTTTGGAGAAAAAAATGACTCACCATAGTAATGTTTCTTCTAATGGAGTCTTGCTGTATTCTGACCTCCTTCCCTGCCTATCCTCCTGGAACCTAATAGTTTTGGGATGTAGTCTGGCAGGCACAGTGCTGCACCCAGAGGTGTACTTGGCATGCCTTATCTTATAAGGAGTTTTATTACAAATGTTTTGTTTCCTACCTGCTTATATTCTTTTGGTGTTCTCGACTTGAGTCTTTTGACCCTAAAAAAAAAAAATCTGTTTGGTGTCTTTTGGCATAAAATTTTAGAAACAGTTTCTAACTATTGAGTTAGTTTAGTGCTCATAAGAATCTGATGGTTAGATTTCAGAGTACCACAGACAGAGTTTTGAAAACCGAGCTCGAGCTCAACCTTTTGTGCCTTGGCATAGTTAACCCTTTACTCTCCGGAGCAGTTCAAGTGCTGGTGCTTACTGCATATAGTCAGAATACAGCAAGACTACATTAGAAAAAACTACATTACTATGGTGAGTGATTTTTTCATTCCGTATGTAAGTAGGAAATTGCATGACAGAAAAGGTACTCTACTATCGAAAAGGAGTGTTTAGCAGCAAAGCAGTCGATGGAGTCCCTTAAATTTTATTTGCTTGAACTGATTTTATTCTTGTAAGTGATCACAGTCCTCTGGTGGTTTAACCAGATGAGAGATAAAATTCCAGAATCACAAGGTGGTATCTGGCACAGCCATTTAAATTCATGGTGATTCTCAAATCTGGTAAAGAGAATAGCAATGCTGATTTTTCAGTCAAGATGTGTATCAGGAATTGTGGGTTCTGATGGTTGGAAAAATAACTAATGTATGGGTTTGAACTGTACTTTTTGCTATACTGTTAAAAAAATGGATGCAAATGTGCTTAATGTCTGAATGCAACAAGTGTTATTAGAAAATAAAGAGTTTTGGAAACCTGTTTAATAAAACAGGTTCTCTCTGAAAGAGGGGGTTATATGTGACAGGGTAGAATAGGAGGACCCTGTCCCATTTGTTTTAGGAAAGTATTTAAATGCTATATTCTTTCCTTTTCTCTCTCCTCTGTCTGGTTGCTGACCGAATTTTCCTGTGAGGCTTCGGACTTGAACAACCGAAATTCTTGCAATTCTTTGCCTCTCACTGTCTCTGTTTTCTCTTGCTGTCTGTTTTCCTCCCTTGCATATCTAGTTCTGGTAATATAAAAATATATGGGAATCAATGTATGGGGGTGAAGCTGATAATGAGATCACTTATTTAGAAAATTGTGTTACTGTTGAAATGTATATATTTGTAATATATGGAGATGCTTAAATAATACTATACTAACCCATACAAAAAAATCCCGGTAATACCACATCAGCCAAAGTGATAATACCACCGTTTGTCCCTGATAATACTATCGTTCAGAAGTGATAATACTGTCGCTGCTGCTCTGAACGATAGTATTATCAGTTAAACGGAACAGCGCAAGCCCAAGACTCAAGAGCTGGTTGCTAAGCAGCCAACTGCAGTCGCTAGACTCACGACATGAGATTTGTAAACCGTGCTTCGTGATTGGCTGCCTTTTGTCTCAGAGAGGGCAGAATACTTTCAAAAAAATGGTGGCTATCTCTCGCTTGGCGAGAGTAACTCATACCCACAGAACTTGGGATCTTTACTTTCGCCTGGACTTTTTATTTTTTTACACCACAAGACAACAGTACCTCGATGATCCTGCATTTACACAGACGAAAAAAACAGGTAGGACTTCCTAACGAGCGAGGACTTGCTAGCGAGTGGGGGGGGGCAGAGCGGCCGCAGAGAACCAGGCTGTGCGGAGAACAAAAATCATACTGACACAATTTGATATGGAATTTGGCTCTATATATTACAAAGAATAACACAAAGGTGTGTATGTATTACAAGGGAGTACTCCCATCTCGAGGTTCTGGGGACATGCGAACCTCTCGATGGGATTACTCCCTTGTAATGCATACACTCCTATGTATTATTCTATTTATAATCTGAGATAACTAAAAAGCCAGAGGTTATTTGAGTGCAAAGGCTAGAGGGACCTCAGGAAGTTCTCAGTGTTCTAGCAGCTCGTGAAATTTACAAAGGACAGGGTGCTTGCAAAGGATGGGGTTTGAAAAGAGTTATAAAAACAGCTAAGCTGAGTTGCAAGGAAGATTTTTTACAAGATATTTTATTTTGCTTGTGTATATAGTTATTCTGAACAGGTTTATTTTATTTTATGTTATTGCAACTACAAATAAACAGTTTTATGGAATTTTACAACTGCTTGCCCCAATGGGAGAACAGATCGTAAGCTACCTCTGGATGGAGAGACCACTCGTGGGATGTCTGGCCTATGCAGCTGAGAGCATCCGCCAGTTGGTTCGAGACTCCTGCCACATGGATGGCTAGGAGATCCGCCTCCAGCTGGCTGACAAAGATCCAGATCCGGAGTGCCTCCTTGCATAGCAGACGGGAGTGTGTGCCGCCCTGTTTGTTGAGGTAGTACATGGTCGTGGTATTGTCCGTCTGGACTTGAACCACTTGACCCCGAAGCTGAGGAGCGAAAGCTGACAGGGTCAGTCTGACTGCTCTGAGCTCCAACAAGTTGATGTGGCATTGGGACTCCTCGGGGGTCCAGAACCTGTGAGCTCTGTTGTCCCCAAGTGGGCTCCCCAGCCCATGAGGAGGCATCGGTTGTAAGGGACGACCGCCGGCTCGAGGCGGACAAATGGGATTCCTTCCTGCAAGTGACTTGGAACGGTCCACCATTGGAGAGCGTCCCACATCCTCTGGGTGACCATGACCAGCTGGTCGAAGAGACCCTGACGCTGAGACCACTGGGCGGCCAGCTCCCACTGAAGGGGGCGCATGTGCAATCTGGCCCAGCGGATCACTAAGGTGCACGCTGCCATGTAACCCAGGAGGCGCTGGAAGTCCCGGGCAGGGCACACGTGCCCAACCAGAAATGATTGGGCAAAGGAGGAAAGAACCTCCGCCCTGTCAGCAGGGAGCCGAGCTCTGGCTTGACAAGAGTCGAGCTCTGCCCCGATGAAGCCCATCACCTGAGAAGGCACGAGTTCTGACTTGGCCTCGTTGATCAGGAGGCCCAGGTGGGAGCAGGTTTGGAGGGTAAGGTCCCTGGACCTCTCCACCTCCTGAAGGGAAGAACCCGCCAGGAGCCAGTCGTCTAGATAGGGGTAAATGCGAACCCCTTGACGCCGTAGATGGGCTGCCACCACTGTGATGCATTTGGTGAAGACCCTTGGGGCCGATGACAGGCCGAACATCATGGCTCTGAACTCGTACAGGGTCCCTTCGACCCTGAAGCAAAGGAACCGCTGATGGGACGGACGGATTGGGACATGGTAGAATGCGTCCTGAAGATCCAGTGTACAGAACCACATGTTTCGCTCCAGGGATGGTATGATCTGGTTCAGAGTTACCATCCGGAAGGTGCGAGACCTGAGATACCGATTCAGGTCATGGAGATTCAGAATGGGGCGCCAACTCCTGTCCGCCGGCACCAGGAAGTACCTGGAGACGAAGCCTGGGTCTGAAGGAGGATCCGGCACTGGAGCTACTGCCTCGAGGAGGAGGAGCTGAGCAATGTCGTCCTCAAGGGCCGACTGAGCGCCAACTGAGATCCTTTCCTCCCATGGGGCATGGGCCCGGGTGGGGGGGTACTGCTCGAACTCTAGAGGCAGTCCCTGCCCGACCACTTCCAGAACCCACCTGTCCGAAGTGATACCGGACCAGGTGGAAAGAAAGTGGAGGAGCCGGCCCCCCACAGGAGGACCCAGAACTGGCATGACGGGTGCAGGGGAGGCCACCCACGACCCGTCACTGTGCAGGCTTGGAGGAGGAGGAGGCACCTGGACCAGCACCTCGGCTTCCTTTGCGGGGCTGTTGGTGACCTTGCTTGGGCCTAGGGCGCCAAGCTTGAGCCTGCTGCTGTTGCTGAACTCCCTGGAAGGAGGGCTGTCTGACCGCAGGGGAAGAATGCCGAAAGGACTTCTTCTTACGCTTCTGCTGGTTCTTGCCCAAAGAACCTTTAGCAGAGATGGCATCTAAGGTGACATAAGACTGCTCAATGTGCTGTAGATGACCTGCCACTCCCGGACCAAAGAGGTCGGTGCCAAGGAAGGGCATGTCAACTAGCTTGTGCCGAGTATCCGCGGGAGAGGAGGATAACCTCAGCCAAGCCCTGCGGCGCGAAGCTACCGTGGCAGCTAGTGAACGGGCACAATAAACACCAATGTCTAAAGCCGGTCTAGAGCTGTTGTTTAGCAACAGCATGACCCGGGTCCAGGACCTGCTTTACTGTGGTCTGCATGTCTGCTGGGAGATGAGGAGGACTTCATCAAGTGACCCCAAAAGGGCGTGAGAGAAGTGTCCCATGATCACTGCTGAGCTAGCCTGATGAAGGCCCAGGGATGATGCCGCATAAACCTTCCGGGCCGAGTGGTTCATATTTTTGGACTCCTTGTCCGGAGGGCGGTCAGTATCTATAGAGCTGCCCGTTCGCCTAAACACTGAGGCAGTCACAATGCTTTCTGCCGAGGGATGCTCAGTGAAGCCCGCCAAAGACCCCATGGGCATCGTACACTTGCGGGCCATGAGGGCAGAGGGAGCCGGGCAAGAGGCTGGACGCTGCCAAAGTTCCAGAGCTGGGCCAACTATGGCTTCGGCCATTGGGAAGCGCTCCATCAGGTATCCTCTAAGAATATCTGTGAGAGGATATTCCGCCTTCTTCTGAATGGGCTGCAGAGGCATACCTGTGGACTCCGAAATGAGTCGAAGGCTGCCTTGGAAGTTAGAAGGCCCTTCTTCCATGCCTGACACTGACAGCTCATCATGTGAATGAAGGCCGGTAGTATCCGAATCCGAGGAGTCCGGATACAAGGGTCTCCCACCCAAGTCCCCCTCAATGTGCCTAGGGCGATCAGGAGTGACCGTAATGGACAACCTATGGGGCAGGCCCATAGTTGGTCGGTCCTCCTTAGAGGGAGCCCCTTCCTGAGGCTGTTTTGTTGGGGGTTCCACCAAAATTGGTGGGGAGCCCGTGAAGGCCGAGCTGAATGCGACCGGTCCCACCAGAGGAGAACTGGAGTCCTCGGAACCGAGGGAGTCGGTGTCGGCCGAAGAGGCTGGGGCCAAGTAATGGCCGTACTGCTGGAGCAGCTGGCTTTGACCTGTTAAAAGACGCTGCTGCCACATGAGATCCTCATAACGTCGATGGAGCTTCCGTCTAAGTCTCTCCTCGTCCGAGGAGGATGAGGAACGGTGGCGGTGCCTCTTCCGGGAGTGTTTGTGACCCTTTCTTGGTTTACCGACCAACGGGGTCCTACTCCTCGATCAAGACCGATGGTGTCGGCTCTGTCGGTTGGGAGAAGCCGGATTCGGTGAGAACCGGGTTTCCGGCTCTTGTCCCTCGATCGGGATGCCCGAAGGACGGGTTTCCTCGTCGGGGAAGGAGAGAATGGGAGTCCTCTCCAGGGAGTCGTCGACAGGCGTCGGCGACAACGGCTCGTTTGGGTCAAGAGAAATCTCGGCCGGTTCTGCCATATCCTCGGCTTCGGTGCCCTGGCCTGACGGAAGGTCCGAAAAGCCGGCAGCCGAGGAGGCGATCATGACCGTGGTCGAGACCCCTTGCTCCTGAGAGTCAGACCACTCTCGGTCCCAAGAGCATCTTCTTCGGGTAGAAGAAGATGGTTTAGGATCCTTATCCTTCTTCTTCTTGGATTGGGAGGAGTGCGAGCCCGAAGGTGCCTCACCCTTAGTAGGGAGAGACTGGCACAACTCCCGGAAGGATCCCGTGAAGGTGAAGTCCAAGTTGAGCGGCACGAAGAAGCTTCTATTGGCCGAAGCTTGGGCAGCTTCCTCTTCAAGGCCGCCATCTGCTCGAGCTGCTCGGCGGATCCCGCAGTCAGGAAACCGCCCACCTGGCCTCCTCTCGATTTCACCGTGCATTGAAAGCTCTGGTCTCCCCAACTTAAGGTGCCTTTACGGTCCTCCAGAACGGTGGGATGGAAGGTTGAACAGATGGCAGGCCAAGTATCATGCACGGCGCTGAGGCAGTATACGACGAGAGGTGGGATCGGTGCGAGACATTTTGTCCACAAGGACACCGGCTAAACCCGGGGATTTACTTGTCCTCCATATCCGCCGCTCGGATCTGAATCGCATACTCTTACAAGTTTCAAGGCAGTAAGTGCGGCGAAACTGGCCGATTTGACTCCAGGGCCCTGTCACTGCAAAGTAGCACGAGGGAACCTGTATCTTCCAGCAGAAAGGAAGATCTGGCGTCATGGGGTGGAGCAGAGTTATTTACCACCCGGGTGGGTGGGAGGAGCCAGCTTGAAGACTTCCGGCAAGATTTAAAGGGGAAAGGGACAATGCCAGACAGTGTGGATGAACAACATATCCACGCTCCAAGAAATGGGAATTACATACTTACCTTAATTATTGATCTTCTTGGACAGTCTCCATCACTCATTTACACTAGTGGGATAGTGCCGGAGGCGCTAGGACCGAACGGGAGCCTAAAATTTTCTGAAGGATCGGCGTCGAGACAGAACCACGCATCTGCACCGTGAGACTAGCTCGCGCCTGTGAGGCTATCTCAAGGCCGACCCCCAACCGCCTCAGTACTTTTCAATTGAGGAGGTGCAGTGTAACTAATGAGAATAACTCATCCTGAGTTTCTGGGCCTGAGAGGCCAAGATGGCCTCTGTGCAAGAAAAGTCAGAGAATAATGTCCTCACAGTCTGAACCATAGGACCATGAAGACCAGGAAAGAAAACAAGTGAACCCAGGGGATGGTGGGTGGGCGTGAATGAGTGATGAAGACTGTCCAAGAAGATCAATAATTACGGTAAGTATGTAATTTCCATATCTTCCTGGACTAAGTCTCCATCATTCATTCACACTAGTGAGAGAGTACCGAGCTAAAACCAACAACCCTGAGTAGGGTGGTAGGAGATAGGGTTCACTCAGAAAGGACAGCCAAGGACTGTCCTGCTAATAAAAATAGCTTTCTTGTAAAGAGCAACTAGAACATAATGCCTGCAAGATAAGCGCTCGAATTGTAACTCACTACTTTGTAGACGACTGCAATGGACACAAAATGAAAGTCTGCCAGGAAGCTGCAACCACTCTAGGAGAGCGGCAAGAACCTGGTCTCACAATTTCACCTAGAACCAAAATTAATAGTGTTAAGGCACATGTACTAATGTAACGTAAAGGACCTCAGGAACTGAAAGAGTCGGAGTAAAGTCTACTGGTTCAGGGTAGACTGAAAGTGCAGATGGAAACCCCACTATCAAGTATGGCTGACTTGAAACAACAAGTCCAGGAGCACTTGAGCCCTTACTTGGTGAGCAAGGTAGTCCAGGTGGGGTTAGCCCATCAAGGAGAATGGTCTCCACTTAGTCACAGGAACCTTCCTGATGGAAGGCCAAGCACGACTTAGAAGTCTCTGTTGGCCTAGTAGAACCAGATCCTACCCACTGCATATTCCAAAGGAATCATCCTGCCCGTGTGTACAACTGTAGTAGCAGTCTCTGAACTCAGGGAAGAAAAGAAAAAGTGTACAGGAGGGCGTATTCACTGTGGAAAAAAACATTCAAACAGAAAAAAAGCAGGATATTCTAAGGCAAATAGAAACATAGACTTTGACGCAGATAAGAACCGCTAGGCCCATCTAGTCTGCCCATTTCCCTACCTATAGGATAGGCCGCAGATCCTAGTTAACCAACAGCCTATTTCTTCCTACCCCCCACAAGAATTGCCTTATGTCTGTCCCATGCATTCTTGAATTCTCCCACAGTTTTAGACCCCACAACCTCCTCAGGAAGGCTGTTCCATGCATCCACTACCCTCTCTGTGAAATAATACTTCCTCACATTGCCCTGAACCGCCTCCTTCTATCTTTAAATTGTGTCCCTTGTTGTTGCAAGTCTCTTTTCTGAAAGATGCTACCCTCTTGAACTTTGTTGATTCCACTGAGGTACTTAAAGTTTCTATCATGTCCCCCTCTCCCTTCTTTCCTCAAGGGTATACATATTAAGCTCCTTTAGTCTCTCCTCATACGGCTTCTCTTGCAGACCATGCACCATTTTGTTGCCCTCCTCTGGACTGCCTCTATCCTGTCTATGTCCTTGCGGAGATGGGGTCTCAGAACTGGATACAGTACTCAGATGGGGTCTCACCAACTGTCTGTACAGAGGATAACAACTTCCTGTTTTCTGCTGATGATGCCTCTCCCTATACATCCCAGTAAACCTCAGCCTCCCTACTGCCTTCTCACATTGCTTGCTAACCTAAGGTCATCTGATATGATTACCCCAGGTCCCTTTCCTTTTTGTTGTTACTACCTCCCCACCCATTGTGTATTCTTCTCCTGGGTTCTTGTTTCCAGGTGCATTATTGCACTTCTTTGCATTGAATCCTAGCTGCCATACTTCTGACCATTCCTCCAACCTTGCCAAGTCCCTTCTATCCTTTCCACGCCTCCTTGTGTATCAACCCTGTTGCAGATCTTTGTGTCATCTGCAAAAGGCATACTTTCCTTCAGTCCCTCTGCAATGTCACTGATGAAGACATTAAAAGGACTGGACCCAATCTGAACCCTCATGGTACCCCACTAGTAACCCCCTTTCTTCAGAGCCGACTCCATTTACAATTACCTTCTGTGTCCTGTTGTCCAGCCAATGTTTTACTCAGGCTACCACCCTGGGACCCACTCCCAGGCTGGTTAATTTGACTATTAATCTTTGTGTGGGACTGTGTCAAATGCCTTGCTAAAGTCTAGGTAGGCCATGTCCACAGCCCCTCCTGGTCTACTACTTTGGTCACCCAGTCAAAGAAATCTATTAGATTCGTCTGACATGACCTTCCCGCTGTGAACCCATGCTGCCTTGGGTCCTGTGTTCCACTGGCCTCTAGGTACTCGACTATTCTTTCCTTCAGAAGTGACTCCATCACTTTCCCTACCACAGAGGTCAGACTGACAGGTCTGTAGTTTCCTGCCTCTGTCTTGGACCCACTTTGTGAGGGAATCATCCGCCTTCCTCCAGTCCTCGGGTACCACACCATCCTCCCATGATTTATTAAAAGAGTAGCCAGTGGTTTCACTAGTTCCCCTTAATTCTTTTAGAATTCTAGGCAATTCCATCAGGACCCATTGCTTTGTCCACCTTCAGTTTTAGGAGTTCTTGCAGAACCCTTTCTTCTGTGAAAGGACTGGGATCAACCCCTATGAAGAGTGCTTCTGTTAATAGGATTAGGCACTTCCCTCCTCTTTTGTGAATACTGAGCAGAAATATTCATTCAGTATTCCTGCTTTTTCACTGTCCCCTCTGCCCACCCACCGTTCATTCTATTCAGCCTCACTATCCCTCCTTTGTCTTTCTACACTCGCTGATGTACCTATAAAAGTTATATCCCTTCTTAACTGAGTTGGCTATCTTTTCCTCAGTTTGCGCCTTGCTATTCTGACTTCCCTCCCTGCTTCCTTCTGCCTTAACTGGTACTGCTCTCTGTCCTGCTCCTTCTGTGTTTCCTTATACTTCGAATGCTATCTTTTCTTCCTGACTTTCACAGCCACCTCTTTTGAGAACCATAGTGGCTTTTTCTTTCTGTTTTGATTTGTTTATTTGCTTCACAAAGGCTTGTTGCCTCTGTGATGGCAGTTTTGATAATTCCCCATTGTTGCTCCACACCTCCTTCTAGCCTGTTTGCTAGTGCTTTTCTGAGGCACTCTCCCATCTTGCCAAAGTCAGCCCTCCCTAAGTCCAGTACCCTCACTTTGTATGGCTTGACTCTGTAGCTGAGTTTAACGTGAACCACACTGTTTGATGATCACTTGTCCCCAGATGGCAACCCACTTCTAGATCTGAGATCCTCTCAGTGCCCCCATTTGAGAGTACGAGGTCTAAGATTGCTCCCTCACAAGTGGGTTCCGAAACTAGCTGTCTAATGCCTGCCACCTGTAGGGCATCAAGAATGGCCCTGCTCTTGGATGTGGCTGCAGCAAATGTGCTCCAGTTAACATCTGGCATATTCAGGTCTCCCATCAACAGTATCTCCCCTTTCTCTGCCATTCTAAGAATGCCTTCTATCATATCCTTGTCCATTCCTTCCCCCTGACATGGGGGTCTGTACACAACCCCTGTGCGGATTGTGGTGCCCTTTCCAGTCTCCAAGGTGACCCACAGTGCCTCCTCTCCTCCCTGTTTGCTCTTTGTTCAGTTGCTTTTATCCCTTCCTTTATAGAGAGCTACTCCTCCCCTCTTCTCCCTGCCTGTCTCTCCTGTAGGTTATGTACCCTGGTATGTTAACATCCCAGTCATGGTTCTCTGTGTACCATGTTTCTGTGACTGCTACGATATCCAGGCATCCCTCTTCCATTAAGGCCATCAGCTCAGGGAGCTTGATGCCCAGACTACGGGCATTGGTACTCACTACCCTCTATTTCCTGATGGCCTTTCTCCCTTTTGCCCCATCCCTGCCCTTCTTGCCTTTGTCACTTTCTCCATTTACCAAATAGAGGCAGATGTGCATCGAGGAGGGACACAGCAGGACCAAGTTAGGACTAACCCATTTGTTGAAGTGACTGAAAGAAGCAGTGACTCAGTGCGGTGAGGCACTACCCACTCTGGCCTCCCTGAATGAGTAGGAAAGGATTCTAGTTTGTTTGCTGAAAAACAAACATCATAACTCCATCACGCACTTGAAGAGGATAGTTTCGTGAGCGACTGGCATGGACCACTGCGCAGGAACCGAAGGTGTGAATATTTGAGAAGCTACCTCAGAAAAAAGACCTACCTGACCTTCCGTCAAGAAGGAGAAAATCGCCTGTTAAGCAAGCAAGGAAGTAGGAACCTGAGTTCCGACTTGGTGGAGAGTCGCTTCTGTTGCTACAAGGCTCTGCTCAAAAGCAGAAAGCGGAGTTAACAGACTGGGCAGTCGCCTAGGTCTAGGAAATGTCTCTGAATGAGAGAAATCTCTCTTAGAGAAAGAGATAACCCATACCGCCGCTGGATCGGACTCCCCCTAGAGGAAGAAGAAGAAGTCAGGTACTCTTTACTGTACTCTGGAGATGAGCGCCTCAGGGGCTGAGGAGGAACCTGACCAGATCCAAAAAAGGGGGGTATCGGGTAACTTCGCTAGGCCCTGTAGCAAATTTTTTTTTAGTCCGAGCCTAGCAAGGCTTTGAGGCTGCTGTTTCACAAGGATTGTCTTGATACAAAATGATGAAGATGTTCTCCATCTGAGTGCAGAAGGAGCCTGAGCGTCTATACTGAAATCATGACCGGACTAATAATCACAGCTGGAGGATGTTAACTACCTGTGCCGAAGAAGCCATCGAAGGGCAATATCACAAGGGGCTATACCCCTATCAAAGGAGGCGGAAGAGCCTGGCTCCCGACCATTAAATAGAATGTTCCACAGAGTGTAACTGTCTTGACAATTGAAAAAGTCTAGACACAGAAGTGTGTGGTCCACAGACGCAGTGTGAAATACTATAGTGGACCCCATTACTGAGGAACAACTGGAAAGATTTTCCATCATGGACTCTGATGATAGAGAGGACGTGCCCTTCAGTATATAAAATGAGTCGTCCACTGTATTACTGACCAGAAGGACAGGGAAAGACCCATCTAGATGCACTTCTACCCTAGAAGGACCTCCAAGAGAGGTCTAGGTCAGAGCCACTAGAGACTCTACCATCAGGAATGATGTCGAGGAGCTTGGTACTACGTAGGAGCCAGAAAGTGCTGAGCAGAATGAGATTCCGCTGGCAGAGCAGTACAGCAGAGTTCCAACAGCAGAAACCGCTGGATGACACAAGATCCCATTAGATCGCCACTCACTAAGATGTGTGGAATAAATCCGCAGAACAGGAGTTCATTCTCGATAAACATCCCGCCACAAGTTCTGTGGAAAGGAAGTCCGAAAAGGAAAAATGTGTCACTAATGCTGCCATACAGCACCCACTAGCACCCGTGAGGCACCAGCATCACTCGTGGCACAGGACGGCACCAAGCAGTGCTTATGCCAACCTGGGCAATACCCGAGGGCAGCAGCAGCAGTACCCGCAGGCACCCATGTAGCAATGGCACCCGAGGGCACCCCCAACACCCATGGTACCTTGGCAAGAATGGCACCCAAAGGCACCAGTAGCACCCATGGGCACCTGTGGTGCCACCTGCGGCACCCACGGGTGCCCCCCGGTGCCACCCTTGGTACTCATGGCACCAGTGGCACTCGTGGGCGCTCCCCGCACCACCCGTGGCACACGTGGGTGCATGGCGCCAGCAATGGGTGCACAGCGCCACTCAGACACCCACTGACAGTGCCGACAACCAACACAGCAACAAGAGCACCCATGGCACCACACAGAGCGATGGCGCAACCCATGGCGCCGACCAAGGCACTGAGCACGATTTGAAAATGCCAATGGAAATCCTGAGAAGGGGAGAAGGAAAAAGGTGGTGCCCGTGCCGGCCCCTGCCTGGAAAAGGGAGGGGGGGTAGGTACGAGGGGTCGACACGATGGCAAAGGCACCAAGAGGGCACCTCGCCCATCGTGATCCAATCGACCCGGCTCCAAGGCTCAGAGGTCCCGAAATCAGGAACAGAGCCAGGAAAAACTGGAAAGTCAAACCCCCTGTTCTATAGGAGCAGCTCAGAGGTGAAACTGCCCAGCGGAGCTCCAACGAGGACAGAGATGGAGCTTGGAGTCGAGAATGCAGCCGTTAGGAGCGGGGCCAAGAGGAACCCACCAAAGTCTGTTCAGGCCTATCGCCCCTCCCGATGAACAATCCTCTTGCAGACATACTAACGGGCAACATCGAGCGGCACCGATGCTTCTTCTCCCAACGAGGAAGAAGAGCTCGAGGTTAAGCGGAGCCGGATCCCTGGAACCATTAGATCTGTGCTTCGGAGGACTGTCCCCCAGCACAGGACTGTCCGTGGTCAGAACCCCCCAATTAAGAGCGGACGGACACAGCTCCTCTGCCATAAAAACTTTCAAGCGAAGTCCTCCTACCGTCTCATTACCGTCTAAGGACGACTCCGTTGATGGCAGGAAGAATTTCTTTTCTTCTTCACAATCTTCTTCTTGTTCGTAAAATAAGAAATTACTACTTAAAATATTAAATTAAGGTTAAAAGCTGTTGTCGTGTAGACAAAAACTTAGAACTTGACGAGCGGCACGTCGACATCCAAGTGCACTCGATGGTGGGAGAAAAGGAACTGAGGCGGTTGGAGTCGAGCCTTGAGACAGCCTACACAGCGCGAGCTAGTCTCACGGTGCCAGCGATACGCGGGTCCTGTCTCGTGCAATTCTTTAGAAAATTTTTGTCTCCGCTATCCTAGTGCCTCCGGCGCTATCTCACTAGTGTGAATGAGTGATGGAGACTTAGTCCAGGAAGATCCTGTACACCAACAGGGTGGGCCTGAAGGGAAGCTCTCCTTGTGGACCAAGAGGGGAACCCACTTTTTTTTTTTTTAAAGGGGAAACCCTGGAGACAGAGAGAAGGAAGTCAGAGATGACAAAAAGCCTCAAAGTTCTTGAGAAACATCACAGGATGATGGGCAAGGCACAGCTGATTCCTGCTATGGCCACACAAGGAACCACCCTCCTGGTCCATCTGATAAAGAGGGATGGGGCCACCAGATTTTTCACCCTTCTCTTCCATTGCAAAAAGGGTGGAGAAAGGACCCACCCAGGGCAAGATCCACCCAGAAGGGAGACACCTAATTAGGAGAACCCTGGACCCTGAGAAAGATGCTGATTCTCCAGTGCCCAGTGCCACCGGAAATCAGTGGAGGTGGAGGACTTAAGTCTCTACATGTGCCCAGGGATCTAAAGGGAGGTCCAAGGGAACCTTGCCTCGTGGGAATCCAGGAGTGGGTTACCAGAGGAGAGAAGAAAGGTGGAGCAATCTAAGGCTCAAAAAAATAGAAGAAGGTCCTCAGAGCCCCTGTGACCAAGACGGGGACCCAAGAATGAGGGCAACCCTGAACTTCCTGCATAGGACTGAAGGAGCCTGGAAAAAACTAAGAAACTCCTGGCCCATGGTGCCCTCCCCACAGAGTCCCCATCAAGGTCATGTGGGACCCCGAGGAGCCCCTAGTAAAAGCAGGGCAAGAGCCCCTACTTGCCCTCTACTCAGAGGTGGCTTCCTGGTCTTTAAGATGAAGAGTCAGGGAACCCAGAGGTGCCAATTACATTACACCCGCAATCGGCAATTAGGGAGAAGGCAAGCAGGGAGGAGGCATCGCCCAGAACACTGGGGCCCAAGAGGGGATGGTGGGCAGGAAGCAGTGATGAATGGTGAGGATACTCAGAAGATCAAAAATTAGCTACAGGTACGAAATTTTCATATCTTACCTGCATTAATCTTCACCATTCATCACTGGTGGGTGAGTACCAAGCACCACAACTGTGGTGCTGGCACCTCCCTGATGGCTGAATCTTCCCTCAGCCTCCTGCGGGGGAAAACACAGACAGGAAGGGGCCCCTTATGGGCCTGGCTAGGCCCGAGACTCGTCAGGGTGAGTTGCCGACTTCTGCTGCTTGGGAGAAGGAAAGTACCCCGACAACTCTTGCCTCACCCTACAGGAGAAGAAGTCGGCCCCGTGGAAGGGAGAGGTAATCACCCTTCGCCGGGCCAGGGGGGGATAACCTGGAAAGGCGTAGCCATGCCATCTTCTTAATAGAGACTGCAGTTCCTGCCAGCCTGGAAGCTACCTCACTGGTGTCATAGGACGCCCTTGCCTGGTGTCTCACTAGCTAGCTCCAGATCACACGCAGAAAGGCTAATGGCTTGCCTGGTTGCCTCTGTGTCATGCAAAGATGAAAGAAGTTGTCCCAGCACTGTCCACGGGTGCCTATCAGAGGCAGCCTGGTGCACCAAGATGACAACGTGCGTGGCATGCTCAAGAAACCTTTACCCCGGGCAAGAACCCATTCGGTCAGAGTCTGGGGGGCGTTGTGCCTTGGGCGATGATGCCCAGAAGGGGTATCCAGGGCTCCATTCCCAAAGAGGGGTGGGGCCCAGCACCCTGGAGACCCCGAGTGCACAATACCTGCGCTTGACAGTCCTCAGGGCTGGAGAGGGCTAGAGGAACACTGCCAGATCCGGCGCGACGCCTCTGTGAAAGGGCGAGGCCACAGACGAATAATAAGGTTTTGGCCTAAACTCCCAAAGGAAAGTGCACGTCACATAGTCAGGATTGAGGCTGTCAAAGTGGGAGATGTGGACGCCTCTCAGCATCCCTGACAGGAATCACAGATAGCTGGTGACAGTGTCTAAGGACAGGTGGACAAAGGATCCTATTCTTAGGGGAGGAAGCAGAGGAGCCCAGTTCCAGGTCAGGGGTGGCTGGAGGCTCAGGTCTAAAGATGACCTCGTATGGGACCAAGGCTCTGAGTTACAGAGGAAAGCAGCCGCCGACACCTGAACTGTTCCCAGGTCACTGGCCTGAAGGGTCCTAGATACCTAGGAGAGGAGGAGACAGAGGATCCGATGGTGGAGGAAGGTCTGGCGAGCCAAAGCAGGACCTGTGCTGGAGCCACGAATGCTAAGAGAACCCCTCCCAAGGGGCTGCACAGCTAACTCACTGCAGGATGCGCAACCAGACAGGGGTGGCTAAAGTGGTGCCCATGGGCAAAGACCACACAAGGGGGGGATTGGAGCAGGTCTGTCCCTTGCAGGCGGCCCCTGGCCCCACCTGCTGCAGACTTTACCCAGTCTGGTGAGGACAGGAGAGAAGGATCCACACTGCGGCTCCTCCCAGAGCCACCAGCTGCTCTGGAAGGTTGCCTGCATGCCAGTCTCGACCTCTTCACACCCACCTCCCTAGATAGGGATCTGATCCTCTGCTGACCGCTAGTACCTGAGAGAAGTGGCTCTGAAAGGACAGCGGCACCAAAGACAGTGCCAGAATCCATTTCAGTACCCCTCCGCACCAGAACCACACCTGGCACTGGAGTTGGCGCGGTCTCCAACTTTGTGCTGCCATCAGTGCCACCCTTCCTGGCACCAGAGCATTCAGTCCCAAGGGCCAGCCCAGAAAGAGAAGTGGCGACACCACTGTAACGGAGACCGGAGCTAGGCGTAGACAGCAACAGGACTCCTGAGAGTCGGGAAGCCAATCTGGGTCATCCGATCTTCCTCCTCCGCTTTGAGAGGAGAAGATTAGGGAGACCGTCAAGAGACCTCTCAACATACTCCCTCTCTGGTACTGTGGACAGACGGAAGGACCCAGCACCGACAGCGTACTGGGTCATTGACCAGCACCACCAAGGGAGGTGTCAGGAGACGGCGGGAGCCAACAGGTGGCACCGAGGACCCACTGGCTTGGGTCCAAGGTATGGATGTGGACTGTGACACTGGGCATCCGCGACCTCCGAGGAGGCAAGGACCATAAGGGGTGCCCGGTCGACCCCCCAAGGAGGTCGACTGTCCACCCGACCAATCACACAGGCCTCCTTGCCTTAGCGAGACTAGGACTAGTGGATGAATGCCCCCTTGGTACACAGGGTACCAGAGGGAGACCCAGGGAAGGGTCCAAAGACCTGGCTTTGGTGTCCTGGACCAACGCTGCCCACTAAAGGTGGAAGGATTAGTATCCACCTTCAACGCTGCAACTTGAGGACCCGCAGTCCATGGAGATGCAGGCATCGCAGCTGCTCATGTCACGGGATGGCCCTAGGCAGGTTAGTGCTTATCGCAGTCTGTCATGGTCATTGGCATGCCACAGGGCATGCCCCGTCTTAGATTTTGAACTAGGCCCCGAAATGGACATAATCACACAGACAAAAAATAAATAAATAACTACAGAACAGACTTGGCAGCACAGAAATAATTAAAACAAAAAGAAATAAAAGAACGGTTTTACCAGCTTCTGAAGAGTCTACCATGTTGAGAAGTAGCGGAGGAGGCTGAAACTCGCAGACTTCCGAGACTACGAGGATCAAAATGGCTCAGCTCCTACACGTGATGCACCCGACAGTAGGAAAAGAAGAACTGAGGTGGTGGAGGTTGGGGTCAGTTACTGGCCAACCGCAAGCACCACACATCACATTGGCCTCGGTGGCAATGCTGCCGCCATTGGCCCCTCCTCCTTAGGAAGCCAAAAAAGCCTAAAGCTATAAGCTTCCCACAGGGTCCTAGTGACTCCGGCTAGACCCACCAGTGTTGAATGGTGAAGATTAATACAGGTAAGATCTCCCCTGCCAGTAGTCAGCGTCATGAAACTGAGACAGAAAGGCTAGAGCCACGTCCCTACTGACATTAAAACTTTGTTAGAGATCATTAATAACAATTCTTAATCAGAGGTGGAAGAAATGAAAATTACGTACCTACCGTAATTCTTGATCTTCTCTTGTATCTTCACCATTTATTACTGCTTGGGTTAAGCCGGAGGTGCGCACCCACTACGGAGGTTTTTTTTTTTTTTTTAAGTCGGTTCAACGGCGCCCGCCTCGAGGACTCACGATGCGCCATGCGCAAGGGGCGCCGCTAGGTGCCGCAGACCTCCTATATCTCAGTTCTGGTTCTGTGGTCGGAGAGGCTAAAATAAAGGATAAGAAAAAGAAAGCTAGGCAAGAGAGCCGAGGGATAGAAAAGGAAAGGAAATAAACTGAAAAGGAAAACCGATGGAGAGTAGACAGAGGAGAGAGAATTCCTACCCAAAGGGACCCAGAGGGCCTCCTTTCCGGGCGCTCTAAGGGAGGAAACAGAGAGGAGGAAAGGGAAGAAGAGAAAGAGAAAGAAATAAACATGTTGAGAGGGAGGACAGTGCCCATCGAGCATTGGTTGAGAGGCTTAAAGGCTCGAAACTGACCAGAGAGCAAGAATCCCAGTTGGCAGGACTGAGGAGAGGTTCAACCAACCACCTGAACAACTCAAGAGGGCAGACTCTCTGAACTCTCAACATGCAAACCCTTCATCCTAGTTGAGGGCCCTAGGCTGTCCAGGCAGAAACTGTTCCGGTAGAGCGCCCATCCAGGAAGGGACTAAATCCCTTAGCACCTTGTTAGTGCTAACACAGACGTATGGGAAAAACTATGTCTTCTCGAAGGCAGTTTTGAATGAAAAGTAGAGTGGAACTCAATCAGACTTTCCAGGGCAAGGCAGACAGATGCTCAGAGCTGACAAATTCGGTCAGCAGCTAGAAGAGCTTGAAACAAGACCTGCCAGAGGGATTCCGGACTTTGCGGAGGCCAAGATAGGGTATGGCCACCTGGACTGTGAAACTGCATGACCTGAAGAGGGTAAGGAATCGCACCATAGGACAGTCAGAAAAAGTTCCCTCAGAATGAGAGAAATTTGAAACCGTGCTCGTTCCCCTTTACCTTGAGGAAAAAAGGAGATCCATTCACAAGAATGGGGAAAAGAGCAGAAAATGTTTTATTTTTTTTGGCATAAAGGCCAAGGGGAGTAAGAGGAACGAGACGGGAGGGGGAGACGCCACAGAAGGAGGCCACTGAGGGGAAGGTGGGTGGGTATCAGTAATGAATGGTGAAGATACAAGAGAAGATCAAGAATTACGGTAGGTACATAATTTTCATATCTTCCCTAGTCAATCTTCACCATTCATTACTGCTTGGGTGAGTACCATGCCCCCTCCCCCCTTAAAAAGGGGGTAGAACCCTGAGGGAACAAGACCCCCAGCCTCCTGTTGGTGAGAAAACAGAAGGGGAAGACCCTGGCTAATACAGAGAGAAGCCTAAGTGGGAGAAGAGCTAGGAGGTGCCCCCTGAGGACGGGGAGACGGAGGAAGCCCCTGCAGAAGTCTCCTAGCTCTGGAGGAAAAAGACGGGTCCCCCGGAAAGCGGAGCGAATCACCCTACGCCGGGCCAGGGGTGACAACCTTGACAGATGAAGCCATGCCATCCGCCTATGCAGATCGCTGTCCCGCAAGCCTGAAGTCACCTCACTGGCGCCATAAGACGCCAGTGTCTTGCCAGCTCCAGGCCTACAGCAGAGAGGGCAATAGCCTGTCGGTGCTCTGTGACAAGCACTGATGCTAAGAGCTGGGAGAGCATTGACCAAAGATGCCGATTGTAGGCAGCGGGGTGAGCCTGATGTGATGCAATGCAAGCCACCGCACGAGAAGAAGAGAATACTCTTCACCCCCACCGGTCAAACTGTAGGGATTCCGAATCCGGTGGACGGTCGTGTGCCAGGCGGCGACACCCGGAAGGAGTCTCTAGGTAGACCAAACCCGAGGACGGGTTGGGAAGGGTACCCAGGGATTCCGAGGGGGCACAATACCTTCGACGACAGTCTGCTGGGGCAGGAGAAAGGGCGGCTGGTGACTGCCAGGAACGGATAGACGCCTCCTGGAAGGGGATAGGCCAGGAAGGTACCACCAGGTGTTGGGCACTGAATTCTCCAAGGAATTCACGCATCTCCCGTTCAGTATTGTCTCGCCTAACATAAGAGATTCGAAGATCCCTCACCATCCTTGAAAGGAATCGCTGATATTCAGTGAAATCAGCGCGGAAGAAAGGTGAGCAGGGTTCCTCTCCCTCAGAGGAGGAAGACGAGGATGATGGAGAGCTCGAATGTCCAGAAGATTCCTGTGGTGGTGGGGAGAGTCGAAAGACCCGCTCATACATATGCCTAACATATGAGGGGAAGGCTGCCGCAGAACCTCTGAACTGCTCCCAGGATAACGGACCCGTAGGACCGACATGGCCTGGAACAGCGGGGGTGAAGCAGAGGTACTGGAGAAGGGCACCTGCGAAGAGGCAACTGACCTCTGCTAGGACTCTGAAATCCAGGGAACAGAGCCCGAGCTGGCGGGATCCCGGACAACAAACCAGGCCGCAAGACGAGACCCTGGGGATGCGATGCCTGGAAGAGCCCGGGGGGGATCTTCCCCTGAGACGAACCCGGGACTGCGTGGATCCAGAAGGGCAGTCCACAGCAACGCCACCGGAGGAAACCCCAGGGCCTAAGAGGGAAAGGCGGGGTTCGGCTACGACTCCTAGCCACCCCACGAGGGAGACCACGACGACCGTCCCCCGCCCCTCGACCCTCGGACTCCGAGAGAGCCCTCCTCCCGACTAGCGGCTCCCACCCGAGGGTGGGAATAGCACCCGAAGGGTGGCTGTCACAGACCCCTAGGAGGGGGAACCCCCTCAGTCCCCACATCACCCCCCCGGGACCCAGGGCCACCCCTAGCCTGAGGGCCCTCAGGGGAGGATGGGAGAGGGGACAGCGGAGGGGCCCGCTGTGCCGCCTAGCACCCCGCGCCACCGGGGACCCCGACTCCGAAGAGTCAGGGAGCCAGGATGGGTCCTCATCCGAATCATCGGCCTCCGAAGAGGACGAGACCAGCAGAACCTCGATGCTGGCAACCCCAGGGGTTCCCGGAGGAACGGCGCCGGTGCCGGACGACCCCAGCCCACTCACGACAGCCAGGCCCGGTCTGGCCCCCTGCCGCGCCAGTTAAGCCCATGGTGACGCCCCGGGCGTCGGAACCAACCGCGCCCGCGGGAGGCGGAACTGGGTTTGTGGTACTTCACGGCGCTTATCTCGATCACCGCGCTGGATCCAAAACAGCGCCGAAGGCGGTGTCAAGGGTCCACCGTGCCAGGCCCAGCAGGCGTATTCACACTGGGGAGCCTGCACCTCCAGGAGGTGACTGCCGAGGCGGTGTCCTGTCGCGCCCCGGTGGGACTACGACGCTCCCTGACACCGCAAGAGAAGCTTCTCTTCAGCAAGAGAAGAGGAGGAAGCCTCCTCCTCATGGACCGTATAGGCCGGGAGGGGACCCGGGAAGGGCCTAGAGATCCTACCTGGGAGTCCCTCGAGTAGCGTCCCCAAAGGTCGGCGGGACCTTGCCGAGCTTGAACGTGGACTTCGAGAACAGGACGGTCCATGGAGAAACAAGTGTCGACGCATCCATGTTGTGGTTGGGTCCCAGGCAACGGAGACAGACATCATGCTGGTCCGAGATGGAAAAATCTGACCACAGGAGCACAGCATAGAGGCGCCGCCATTGACCTATTCGCCTTGCTCCAGACTGGACATGATCCTAATCTAAACAAGGAAAAAGCAATAAAGCACTTGCTACCGTAGATAGAAAATAAAAGAACGGGTCTTACGGTAACGCGCCAAGTGAATCGTGAAAACCTTCTGAGAAAACGAGAGTCTTGAAGAAACCGAAAACACTATATACACTACCGCGCAGCAGGTGCAGCCTCGACGGCGGAGAAACAGAACTGAGATATAGGAGGAGTCTCGGCACCTAACGGCGCCCCTCGCAATACTGCTCCCCAGGGCGGCGCTGAGCCGACTTAAAAAAAAACTCCTGTGAAGGGAAGGCCCTGCTTAACCCAAGCAGTAATGAATGGTGAAGATTGACAAGGGAAAATCAAAGGAATTTCCAAAGTTCAGCACCTACCACCTGGAGGATGGTGGGTGAGCTTTTAGTTGCTGCAGCAAAAGCATGTCTTGGATAACAAGGAGGTATTCACTTTCTTACAAATCCCACATGTTAGCTACAACCCTAGGGACACGCACATTCACTCAGGCTCCACCTCTGACATTATGAGACCGTGGTAATTTCCACTAACAAAGGCATGCCATTTCCAGCATCTGTCAGGCACTAAGGAATACAATGCCTCACGGGTATGGCAATATGCCTATTACTGGTATGAAGCTTTAAACTGGACACCAGACCGAAGACAGGGTGGATGGTAGACAGAACAGATTTACCGCATGCCCAGGGCGAAGTGACCAGCCCCTGGAAGTGTGGTAAAATCTGTTCCATGCACACCTCCGAGTGTCTCATTGCGCTTATAAATTGGCTCCTTCTTTTTACTTTTACATTTGAAAAACATTTATATGTATTATTGGATACTTGTACATTATATGATACAATAGTCCTTCGCCCACTGCAAATGATGTCATTGTATTACTGCTGGACAAAGTTTGTCCTTTGCTGATTCAAGATATGGAATGTTTATCATGGAATACATGGATTCAAAATTCTGCTCAGTTCCACTGGCAGAAGGTTCCTTTCCTAACACACACACACACATACACACACACACACACGCACACACAACAAAGGTATCTTCTACAGTCAGAGACTCAATTATCTCACTGTCAGGGCAAGCAGAAGAGATTTTCCTGATGAGCAGGTAAAGATAGAAGAGGGATTTTTCATTGTCAGCAAAGAAACAGTTCTAATGAAAACTATAAACACTACTTAATGTTTCTAATTTGTTTACATGTGTAAGGAAAGTGTGATGATCAGGGAAACAATATTTAATTCATTTGTTTTATTTTTTATCTAAAGAAGTCTTATTTTTAGGGCCCAGTTGAAGGTTTTTTACAGTGTAAAGGTCACAGACATGTTTGTGATGGAAGATCAAATTCTTGCTGTACGAGGATCCATGGTAGATGGTTCTGGTTGTAGAACTGATTTGCTCATTGTGTGATGTGGTTTAGGACCAGGATGTCTGTGCATGAAACAGATTTCATGAATGGTCACATGATACATTTTGACCAATGAAACTTCTTTATTTTGGATGCCCATTCTATAATATGGTTTTACACCCAAAATATATTAAGCTACATGGTTATCGCTTCTGCAGTACAAAATTATACACAGCACGTACCTAACCTACGACACTCCACAAATGGGGGGGGGAACTACTCTCCCCTTTGCTCCAGATGTGGTACAGAAGAAAGTACCTTACTTCATAATCTTGGACTGTCTCATGGCACAACCCATCTGGCATTCAATACAAACCCAATTAGAGCCCTTCTTGGGACTGGAGGGTACTTTACTGGACAGTGATGCATACTAGGCCTGGACATCCAAGCTTTGACAGGAAACAGAAAGTATTATGTCACTCCGATAGTGATAAAAAAAAACTGATCCTAAGACACCGGGTTGACCAATAAATTCCCATGTTCCTAGAATGGCATCAAGAAATGTTACAGATTTTAAGGCTGGAAAGAATGTTATCTTCTATTAGCATAGAAATCAAGCCTTTCAAAAGAGACAGAACTCACTGGGCTCTGTAAAAAGTACATTCACCTGATTGGAGTTTGGCAGGAGAAGATGTATTTACTATGTATAATAGTCACAACTTAAGGGAGTTCTGGTATTGGGGGGAGGGTGCTGTGTCCAACATGTTTGTACCACAATATGACTGTATGATGTTACAGTGTTACGCAGGAGAATAAAGTACATTAATTAAAAAAAAAAAATGTTAATAACATTAAAGATATCTGAGCTCCCACTGGACAGAATGGTATGAGGAAGAAAAGTTACATAGTTACCATAATTGAAAATTACATACCTACTGTAATTTTTGATCTGTGTATCTTCACCGTTCATCACATATGGGTAAGTGGCCAGAGGTCACGACCCTGTGGGAGCTCTTTTTTTTTTTGATGGGCAGAGCAGAAGCAGCGATGGTACCGCTCTTGAGGCCGACGACTGTGGCGCCTGTTGGCTGTTATTGTCATCCGCCCCGCCTCCCGCCAGTTCTGAGTCAGCAGAGTAAGAAACAGGGTTGGGCGGGACAAGGAAGTCCAAGGACAGACAAAGGGAAAAGATGCAAGAAACAAAAGGAGGAATAAATGACTGAGGGACAGACAAGGAAGAGAGAGGAAAACTAAGGGGATTGAAGGTCCCAATCTCTGGAAGAGGAAAAAGGAAGAGAAGGAAAGGAAGGAAACATTAAGTGGGAGGGGTGAGGACAAACCCAGAGGTCGCGGTCTGGTCCCCGGCTTTTAGATGGACTTACGGCCTATGAGTTGCAAGAACCTGAGAAAGCTAGCGAAATCCAAGGCATGGAATTCTAAACAAGAGGCACTCCGGCAGAATGACTTCCTAAGGTTGTGGATTAAATAGGAGGGGAACCAGGGGATGTCCTCTCCCCTAACCAACAAAAATAAGAGGGGAGGGGAGAAAAAACTCCTTCTTGAGATCCTGCCAGTCGGGGGCAGATGGACAGACGGGAGATGGGGCAGGTGGGACAAATTTTTTACCTGAGGAAGCCAGTTTGGCCACCATATGTCAAAATCTGGTACAATTGTTCAAACGCACCTACTACTATTAAATATGGTGGCCGCTTTTAACTTGCCTTCAGCCGAGGAACTGTTTATTAACCTACATTTGGAAAAGTCTTTACCAGCGATCATGATGAGAATTAGCCTGCTAGAACAGCATCAAGTATTACACAGGAGGGAGAATTACATTTTTTTTTTTTTTTTTTTTAAACTTCAGGTTTTATTTAATAAATTACTGTGCATATAACAATTGTACATATAGTTAATCAGGTCTGAGCAAATATATATTAATTAGTTACGTCTGTAGTTACTGATTTTATAAAGTTTGAGCCAGTCTTTAAGTTTGTCCTTTCTGTTCCAGGTGCACACATCCATTGTAAATCCACCATCTCTTTCAAGAAAATGTGCATCTTCTGCTTTGTATCACCCAGCCAACCAATGCATCTTCTAGATAACCGACCCATTTCCAGACCTCTTATTTAGTACAGTTCAACTTGAAATCAAAATTCAAATAAATAAACAAATCAACAAACTTATTATGTCTAATTTGTTCTTAGAGTACACACTACAACATTTTATTTATACCATGTAACCCTGCAACCGAGTTTCAGACTGGAGAATCATATCTCTTTCTAATAGAGGGCAATTTAGAAGTCCGAGAGCTATATCCGATGCGGGGGCAGATTAACCCCCAGTTGGCCATACCTCCTCATAAACTTGTGTTACCAAAAGGGGAGTCTCATCATCAATATCCTACAGCCATTTGCTCCAGTGCAGGGGTACCATATAGTTCCTCCACTAAATGCATCAAGGGAAGCCAGACCTGATCAAATTTGTCTTTTTGTAGTCGCAGACTTGCCGTAATTTTTTCCTTTCTAGCTATCTCCTTCACTATATTAATCCAATCCCCTACTGTCGGAGATGTCTGTAAGTCAATATCTTGTAATTTTCTTACAGGCTGCAGCAAGTAGGATACCAATGAATTACTTTTGTCTGTTAGATCTGTGACCTTTGGCAGAATACCTAAGATTAGAGTTTGAAAGTCTGGTCTCTTCCGATCCAAACATGTCGCATATGTGTCCCTATTTCGTTCCAGTACAATTGGATGGGGGGACAATCCCAAAAAATGAGGGGATGAGTCCCTCTACGTTGACAGTTTCTTCAACATAAATCTGAATCCCCTGTTGTGTAATGCTTCGTCCTAGTTGGGGTATGGAAGAACCTGGACACAATCTTCCATCTAAACTCCTTCCAGTTATTAGAGGAAGAAGTACGTTTAACTCCCTCCTATACCTTTTGCCAGACATTTTCATCTAAGTGGATACATTGTTCTTTTCCCATTCAGTTTGTAGGGGCTGGGGGGGCAATTTCTTGGTAGCTCTATATGCTGCTATAAGTCTGGATATTAACTTCCGTTCTCCCAACCCCAAGCACTGAGTCCCAAATAACCTGAGTTAATTGAGATGGGGGTTGTTGTACTAATGCCAAGTTGTTCCCTGTCTTAATAAAAGACCTAACCTGAAGGTGTCTAAAAAAATGGGCATCCGGAGTTGAAATTCTCTTTGGTTAATTTGAAAAGATTTGACATGGCCTTCCTGAATAAATTGATTGAAAAACCTAAGGCCCTGTCGCTTCCAAATGAATGAAGGTCAAATCCATTCTAGGGGGAGTGAACTCTGAACAATTGGTGATCTCTGTCTTATTAGTGTGTCTACAATGTCCAGCTCCTTTTTTATTTCACCCCATATCCTATACACCTGTCTGCGCCACGGATTCTCTTATCATTTTTTTTAAGCAGGTATCCTGAAGAGCCCCCAAAGTCTAATTGTGGAGTCAGGCCTGAGCCTTCTTGTATT
The DNA here is from genome assembly GCA_016271365.2 of Neoceratodus forsteri. Taxonomy (NCBI): domain Eukaryota; kingdom Metazoa; phylum Chordata; order Ceratodontiformes; family Ceratodontidae; genus Neoceratodus; species Neoceratodus forsteri. Next base: position 262,340,329 of record CM057451.1, on the reverse strand, counting down.
TCTTGAGGTACCCAACTATTACTGGGGTCATTCGTTAAATAGTTTACCCAAGAGCCTAAATTTGCCATTTGATAATAGGTTTTAAGGTTGGAGAGTCCAAGACCCCTCCCTCCCTGGGTCTCTGTAGGGTTTCCCATGCAATTCTAGGTCTCCTTCCCCAGACAAAAAATATAAGGCTTTGGATATTTTTCCCATTCTAATTTTGAAATTCGCAAGGGGAGGGTGTTAAAAATAAAAATTGGGGTAGTATATTAATTTTAATGGATTCAGTCCTTCCAAGAAGTGACAGTGGAAGAATATTCCAACGTTTCAGATCTGTAAAGACCTCCTGGAACAGTTTGTTATAACTTACATGGTATAACTGTGTCAGATCAGTCAGAATGTGAATTCCCAAATATTTAATTTGGGTTAAAACCCATTTAAATGGAATTAACTGATTTAGTTCTGTAGAACGTTGGCCACTAACAAGCATTACCTCCGTTTTATCCCTATTTATTTTAAAGCCAGAGATTTGACTATATTGTTCTAAAATCTGGCTCAGAATGGGAAAAGGTCCGTAAGGATCCCTCAAAAACAACATAGTAACATCAGCGTAAAGTGAAATTTTATCCCCCAATTATAATGCCCTTTAGTTCTTTATGGTCTCTAATCCTCAGTGCTAGGGGCTCCATGCTAAAAGCAAACAGAATAGGGGAAGGAGGAAATCCCTGCTATTTGCCTCTATTAATTTTCAATGTTTGTGCAACCCCCCTGCAAATGGGGGTTCCCAAAAGACTTCCAGGAGCTTGCTTGAATGCTCCAAGCCTGAATGGTGTTTGGCATTTAAGCCATTTATCTGTGAGTGTTTTAGAGCCTCTGGTACTGTCTCTTTAAGAGCTGTCTGCTTGCAGACATAATTAGTTTGTATGGGGGGACTGTGTTTTCTTTTGCTTGAGTACCACTCGAGCTGCTGCCAATTCACTCCATTTTTGCAGTCACTAGGAGTGCAAAGGAACCTATCTGAAAGATGTAACTGTTTGCCAGAAATCATTTAGAGTAATAATGAAAATACAGTTTGTCTAACCTGCTTTCTTTGCAGTCAGAACTGTGTTTGCCTAGTTCCCCATTCTAGTTTTGAACTGCTGAACTGGACCAATCAGTGTGGGTTAAGGTAGCTCTAAAATGGTGCCCTGGATGAATCAGAACTTGGACTCATAATCTGAGCCAGCCACAAGAGGACTGTATGGGCAGTGACTCTGGGAGATGTAGTTTGGACTTGGCCTTTTGGACCAACAGGGGCAGTCTATTGTGAGTGACAGCCAATCCAACCAAGAACTGGGAGGAACTCAAAGGAAGTGCCCGGTTTTGTCTGCTGGAGTTTCAGTTGAGCTCTGGCAGTGAAGAGGAAAGGAGCCCTGTGCTTTTTCGGTGTGCAGTTTTAGTCGAGAAACGTGTGTAAGGCCCCGAGTTCCGGTCTGCAGCTTGTGTAACTGCTTGTTAGGACTGAATCCGTCCTCTGAAGAGTATCAAAGGATATCTGAAGAGTAGAAACCAGGCTCACCCTGTAGAAGACTGGAGAAATTGCTGAATTGTGCTTGGTCTGGCAGGAACTGAATCTGCTGTGTGTTCTCGGGTATTGTGCAGTAATTGCGATCGGGCTAGAGAAGCAGCCTGCCTGTATAGTACTTTCTTTTTACCATATAAATGTATGAGGAGGCTTGTGTAGCTCAAGTGAATCCTGCTGCCATTAAAGGACTTTTGCCTGTTACTGTTTACCATATCAATGTGTGAGGAGGCTTGTGTAGCTCAAGTGAATCCTGCTGCCATTAAAGGACTTTTGCCTGTTGCAGTTTGCCACATAAATGTGTGAGGAGTCTCGTGGAGCTCAAGAGTAGCCCTGCTGACGTTGAATGACCCTATCTTGTTTGGAGGTCGTGAGTACTAATTCAGGGTCGCCCCTGTTGAATTGCCACATTGAATCCAAATGGAATTACTGTACTGCTGACTGTTTAACTAATTTTTCTTTTCTCTGTGTGAAAGGCCCTACCAGCTGCCAGTGTTGGACTAGCCACTAGGGCTTGGGTACCCAGGGACAGTAACTGATAGGGATAGGCCTGTGCACAGAGCCATAGGTAGAGGAGTAAAGTGATAAGCTAATTAACCTGATTTCCCCCTGTCCTTGTTATATCCCCCTAAATAAATCAGAGCTGCTTGTTTCAGCAAAGTTATACTGCCTGAGGTATTTGTCTATGTTAAAGTATTGTACTGAGATTGTTGCACTGTATCTTCTTATTTTACAGGGGGTCCCAGTGCCTGAACCAGTCCTGGGGGTAAGTGTATACTGTGAAGGTAATTCTGATATACTGTGTGGGCCACTAGTGGGAAGAAAGGGGGGTTGCAGTGTCCCAGAGGGCTGTGACCAAGTTAGTTTAACTATTGCAAACCCTGACCTCTGGGTGGAGGCACCCGCCATCGGATCCAGGCCCCTCAACCTGTCACTGGCAAATCAGGCAGGGGTAGTAGCCCCTGGGATAGCGCCATCTAGGGGTTACATTTGGGATAATGTTCCATTTACTTTTACTTTAGCTGTGAGGTTATTATAAATTTCTGTTATCCAATCTATAAATTAGTGCCCAAACCCAAATTTTATTAGTACTTCATTTAAATAATCCTGTGGCGAGCAAATGCTTTTTCAAAATAATAGCTATAGCTATATGTGAATCTTTCCTTTTCCCTGAGATGCTAATATATTTAAACAACATCTAACATTGTCCCTAAGATATCCATTTGGAGAACCCACCTGATCTGGTGTATCAGGTCTGGAAGGACCGAGCTACTCCATTTGCTAATATTTTAGTGAACATTTTGAGTCCACATTAAGGAGTGAAATGGGGTCTATATGAAGTACAAAGCTCGGGGGTTTCCTTCCTTAGGAATTACTGTAACGCAACCGCTCCAAGAGCTTGGGACACCCCCTCTTGCCTTTTTATATATTAAAACCTGAACTAAAGTGGGTGTTAGAATCTTTCTGAATTTTGGTAGAATCCAGCATTGAATCCATCCGGACCAGGTGATTTACCTCCTAGGTAATTCTGTGCTGTTATGAGAGAATCTAACTGTGTCCGAAAGTCCTCAGATAACTCTGGGAGGCAAACATCCTCCAGGAATCCATGAATAGAAAGCTCAGCATGTGTTGTTTTTGGGCGTGGTCGTAAAGATTTTTGTAGTATTCATTAAACGTGTGTGCTATATCTTTAGGTGTGAATACTTGGGATAAATGGGTTTGCTTATTTATTTTCAGGGTTTTAACGTGAAGTCTGCTTGTATGCTTGTAACTAAAATGCCAGCAACCGACTGGCCTTTACATTTGATTCATAGTACCTTTGGTTCAGGTATCTTAATTTCCCCTCTATTTGTTGATCTAGTATGTTTTGCAGTGCTTTCTGGTTTCCTGTAATTCCTTTTGGAGGGTCGTACTCTCTTTTCCTCCCTATTGCGCTTTAACTTCTAACTGTTTTAACTTAATTTCTAATTTTTTTTGTTGGCCCAGGTGGAGTTTTTTAAGATTGGATGCATAGGAGATAATTTCCCCCCGTAAAATTGCCTTATAACCATCCCAAAAGCATCAGGAGTCTAGGCCTACAATTGGGTTACGGATGAGGTAATCCTCAAATATTTCTTGTATGCGGGTTCAAAACTCCTCTCTGTCCAACAAGGAGGAGTTCATTCTCCATCGTGTAACCCTACTCAAGTCCCCTAACTCTAAAATTACTACAGCTGGGTGATCTGACACAACCGGAAGAATTTCACATTTTTGGACTTTATGTAAATCTGGGGTACTACATAAAAATAATTAATTCTGAATAGACATTATTAGGTGGGAAGTAGAAAATAGTCTCTACTTGTCTTATTTAAATCTTCCATATGTCCACTAATGCTAACTCTTGTCATTCCCCTCTAATCCTTATTCATCCCTTTATTAGTTGTTAAGTTCTGGGATGAACCATCAAACTGTGGATTAGCACAGATTAAAATCTCCTCCCACCAAAATCATTCCATCTTCTAACCCTGCTATACTCCCAAACATTTTCACAAAAAAGGAGGGGTCGTCCCTATTAGGGGCATATACATTTATTATGTGTATTACCTGATTAAAAATCTTTCCAGTGATAATTTGAGCCCTTCTCTGTTCTACAGTCATCTGTGAGGTAATTTCCAGGGGTGAGTTTCTTCTACATAAAATGGCAGCCCCTGCTCGTTTACCTGAGGGGTGGGAGGAATACATCACTTTACCTACCCATCCCCTCTTCAACTTTTCATTTTCTGCAAGTAATAGAGAATCCTTGTCCTTTTGACTGGGGAATTAACCCCTTGGACATTTAGCGAGATGACTTTCAGAGATCCCATTTTCCTTGAGAGAATCACAAACTCTGCCCTTCCAGCAATTCCCTAATATGGTTTAACTCTTTCCACATTGTCCCGAGACCCCAAGTTTCCCTATAAGTAGTTTTCTCTTTTAAAAAGTCCCTGTATTTTATCCTCAAATCAGTCACACATTTGACAATTGAACAAACATAGATAAATATGCACCTTAAACAGATTGTGTGCATACATGTAACATACATGACAAGAACCAACTAGATGTAAACAAACAAAAACTATTATAATAATTAACCTTGCTTCCTAGGTGTTTAGACAGTTGACGATGTTACCCCACTAAAGCGGGGAGGACTGAGCCGAGGCTCTGGTTCCTACTATAGGTAGGCCTGATTCCAAGGAATCAGTGGTCGGAGGAGTCACCACTAACTGGAAATGAGGAGGCTTAGGGCCTTAAAATCCTCAATATACTGACAACCGCCCGGCATCATCCCCCCAAGCCGCCCAGCTCTCTCTTGATGGGAGGGAGAGCGAAGAGCCAGTCATATCCTAAGTCTGTGTCTTCCCTCAATGCTCTTATTAGTAACTAATAAACTGAAGAGCAGATGAACAGAGAGGTGATATCAGCACTTCGTGGGTGCATTTCAATTCACTTACCCCCCACCCCATTACTTATAAACCAGCAAAGCCCAATTGTCCCCGTGTACTCAGCAGACCTTTCAGTTTAACGGTTTCACTTCAAGTCCTGAGACTACGCTTCTCAGGTAAAAGGCAGGTCATGACATCCACTACCAGTTTCTCATTAATATTAAGTCCTTATTGGTAAAATTCCAGGTGTTGCACTATCCTTTCTCACGGAGTGTCTCCATAATCTTGCCCACTACTGAGGTAAGACTTACTGGTCTGTAGTTCCCCGCCTCCTCCCTGCTACCATTCTTGTGGAGCGGGATCACATGAGCCCTTCTCCAGTCTTCTGGGACCTCTCCTGTGCTCAGAGACTCACTAAACAGTTCTGCTAATGGCTCTGCTAGTTCCACCCATAGCTCCTTTAGTACCCTGGGATGTATGCCATCAGATCCCATTGCCTTGTCTACCCTTAGCTTACAGAGCTCTTGTAGGACCCTTTCTTTGTGAAGGACCATGCACACCTCCTCCCCCGTGTCCATGGTTCAGCAACACTGAGCAGACGCAACTATCTATTTAGGATAGATGCTTTACATGGTCCTCCTCCTCACACACCCCTTATCCCCTTTGATCTTAGCAATACCCCTCTGACTTTCTCCTTTCACTAATGTATCTACAGAAAGTCTTGACACCTTCTTTTACTGTTTGTGCTAGTGTTTCCTCAGTTTGGGCCTTCACCTGCCTTACTGCTGTCCCTGTTCTCTTAAGGAAGTTTGGTATCTCCTATCTTCCATCCTGCTGCATTCTCTTATGTTTCCTGAAAGCCAGCCTTTGACTCTGACCTTTCTACTGTGTTTGACAACCAAACAGGTTTCCTTCTTCTTTGCACTTCCTTTCTCACTAACACAATGGGATGTTGCTTGCTATTGCATATTTAATGCTTGCCCACTCTGCCTGTACCCCACATGTATTTATTTTGCCAGGGCTAGCTTAACTCTGTTGGCCATCTTATCAAAGTCAGCTCCTCTGAGGTCCCATATTTTGCCTTGGAATGGGATGATTTTGTTCTAGTAGCCAAACTGAACCATACCATGTGATGGTCACTGGCCCCCAGGTGACCTAACTGGAGATCTGTGATCCTTCCCCCATTAGTCAGTACTAGATCTAGGATAGCCCTGTCTCTAGTGGGTAGTTATACCAGTTGTTTGAGACCCTCCCCCTGCAGGGAATCCACCATATGTCTAGTTCTGGCAGATGTCCCTGCTGGTACTGACCAATCTGTATCTGGCATGTTGAAGTCTCCCATTATCAGAACCTCCCCTTTAGCTGTCATGTTTTGTACATCTTCCAACAGTAACGTGTCTATGTCCTCCCCCTGGTCCGGTGGCCTGTACACAACCCCAGTTCAGTATGGCTGTCCCATTTCTGTTTCCAGGGTGACCCTTATGAGTATTCTGAACTTCTGTAGCTTTGATATTTTTATTGAAATAAAGGCCACGCCACCCTCCCTTTTTGCACCTCTCTGTCTCTTCTGAACAGTACATAGCCAGGTACTGAACTCTCCCGAGTGTGGTTACTGGTAAACCATGTCTCGCTAATGGCTACTATGTCCAGTTTAGCTTTTATCTTATTGCCTGCAGGTCTAGGATCTTGTTTCCAGATCACGAGCACTTGTGTACATGATTTTCGACTGGTCAGATTTCAGAAGTTAGTTGGGCTTAGGTCCAGCGTTTCCTGTGCATCATATGGGGAGCTGGACCTTTTTTCTTACCTGGTGATGTAAATGAACTACAAACATGCTGAACTCTTGTTTGAACACTAGCTGAGGGGAGGGTTTTCTTCCCATTCTGATGTTTCAGGTGCTGCACCTCTCCCCATTTGCTAGTTTAAATATTCTGCAAAGACGTCAAACTTCTGCCCCAATGCACTGACTACCTCCTTAGTCAGATGCAGTCCATCAAATTTAAAGAACTTTTGCTCCCAAAACTGTTGACAGTTCCCTACAAATTTGTGTCCTTTTTCCTGGCACCAGCCCTTGAGCCACATCTTTAGCTCCCCTGTCTCCCCTTCTCTGACCTTCCATCCATCTGTCCCCCTCTCTCAGACTGGCAGGATCTCAGAGAAGGATATGCCGGACGACATAGATGATAGTTTGTCACCCAGCCTGGTTAGGTGTTCCTTGGTCTCCACAACTGACCGGCTGGCGTAGATAGTTAGTCCCTATGTGTACCAGGGACATCATTGTCTTCCTCTTCCTGAATAATTTTATAATACGGTCAGTGTCTCTCCATGTTGATGTACCTGGGAGACATCTGACCATTACTGCTGACTGAGATAATGATCAACTCCCCCAAACATGGAGTCTCCTATGATCAGAATTTTTTCGTATTTTTTTTTTTTTTTGATGCTTTGTTGTGCTAGTTCCTGTGCTGTAGTGCCCTGCTCTACAGTGTCCTCTGCCCCTTTGTTTGATTTCGGAAATAGAGGTAGATACTCGGTTTGTGGTTTTATATGGTTAGTGGAGGTGATATGTTCGAGAGCACCGAGGGATGGGGCACCCATTTTGCCCCTCCTAACCACCTGCCAACCCTCCCGACCAACTGCCCTCTGCGGTCGATTGTGCTCCTGTTGGATGTTGGGGAAATGGCGGCAGTTCTTATAATTATTGCCTCCTGAATATGCAGTTTGAGGCACACAATCTTTGCCCATGCTGCCTGGAGCTGAGCCCTTAGATCTCCAATGGCCCAGCATGTGACAGTGTCCTAAATCCTGTAAAACTGCCCTTCTGAAAAGTGTTCCACAGTACCTGCAGTTAGGATAGCCATTTCAGGTAAGTTGCTGGGTTTATAACCTGGTCAGAGTAATTAGATTAGTATGTAAAGGAAGGGATAAAAGCAACAGAACAAAAGAGTAAACAGGGAGGAGAGGACAGGCACTGTGGGTCACCTTGGGAGACTGGAAAGGGCACCACAATCCGCACAGGGGTTGTGTACAGACCCCCATGTCAGGGCGAAGGAATGGACAAGGATATGATAGAAGGATTCTTAGAATGGCAGAGAAAGGGGAGATACTGTTGATGGAGACCTGAATATGCCAGATGTTAACTGGAGCACATTTGCTGCAGCCACATCCAAGAGCAGGGCCATTCTTGATGCCCTACAGGTGGCAGGCATTAGACAGCTAGTTTCGGAACCCACTCGTGAGGGAGCAGTCTTAGACCTCGTACTCTCAAATGGGGGCAGTGAGAGGATCTCAGATCTAGAAGTGGGTTGCCATCTGGGGAAAAGTGACCATCAAACAGTGTGGTTCACATTAAACTCAGGTACAGAGTCAAGCCATACAAAAGTGAGGGTACTGGACTTTAGGAGGGCTGACTTTGGCAAGATGGGAGAGTGCCTCAGAAAAGCACTAGCAAACAGGCTAGAAGGAGGTGTGGAACAACAATGGGGAATTATCAAAACTGCCATCACAGAGGCAACAATCCTTTGTGTGAAGCAAACAAACAAATCAAACGAAAGAAAAGCCACTATGGTTCCTCAAAAGAGGCGTGTGAAAGCCAGGAAGAAAAGATAGCATCTCGGAAGTATAAGAAAACACAGAAGGAGCAGGACGAGAGCTGTACCAGTTAAGGCAGAAGGAAGCAGGAGGGAAGTCAGAATAGAAAAGGCCCAAACTGAGGAAAAGATGGCCAACTCAGTTAAGAAGGGGATAAAACCTTTATAGGTACATCAGCGAGCGACAAAGACAAAGGGAGGGATAGTGAGGCTGAATAGAATGAACAGTGGGTCAGCAGAGGGGACAGTGAAAGCAGCAATACTGAACGAATATTTCTGCTCAGTATTCACAAAGAGGAGGGGAAGTGCCTAATCCAATTAACAGAAGCACTCTTGATACGGGGGTCGATCCCAGTCCTTTCACAGAAGAAAGGGTTCTGCAAGAACTCCAAAACTGAAGGTGGACAAAGCAATGGGTCCTGATGGAATTCATTCCAGAATTCTAAAAGAATTATGGAGAAACTAGTGAAACCACTGGCTACTCTTTTAATAAATCATGGAGGATGGTGTGGTACCCGAGGACTGGAGGAAGGCGGATGTGATTCCTCTTCACAAAAGTGGGTCCAAGACAAAGGCAGGAAACTACAGACCTGTCAGTCTGACCTCTGTGGTAGGGAAAGTGATGGAGTCACTTGAAGGAAAGAACAGTCGAGTACCTAGAGGCCAGTGGAGCACAGGACCAAAGGCAGCATGGGTTCACAGTGGAAGTCATGCACAGACGAATCTAATAGATTTCTTTGACTGGGTGACCAAAGTAGTAGACCAGGAGGGGCTGTGGACATGGCTCTACGAGACTTTAGCAAGGCATTTGACACAGTCCCACACAAAAGATTAATAGTCAAATTCAACCAGCCTGGGAGTGGGACCCAGGGTGGTAGCCTGGCAAAACATTGGCTGGACAACAGGACACAGAAGGTAATTGTAAATGGAGTCCATTCTGAAGAAAGGGGGGTCTAGTATTGGTCCAGTCCTTTTAATGTCTTCATCAGTGACATTGCAGAGGGACTGAAGGAAAAGTATGCCTTTTGCAGATGACACAAAAATCTGCAGCAGGGTTGAAACACAAGGAGGCGTGAAAAGGGACTTGGCAAGGTTGGAGGAATAGTCAGAAGTATGGCAGCTAGGATTCAATGCAAAGAAGTGCAAAATAATGCACCTGGGAAACAAGAACCCAGGGAAGAATACACAATGGGTGGGGAGGTAGTAACAACAACAAAAAGGAAAGGTACCTGGGGTAATCATATCAGATGACCTTAAGGTTAGCAAGCAATGTGAGAAGGCAGAGAAGGGCTGGGGTATACTGGGATGTATAGGGAGAGGCATCAGCAGCAGAAAACAGGAAGTTGTTATCCCTCTGTACAGACAGTTGGTGAGACCCCATCTGGAGTACTGTGTCCAGTTCTGGAGACCCCATCTCTGCAAGGACATAGACAGGATAGAGGCAGTCCAGAGGAGGGCAACTAAAATTGTGCAGGGTCTGCAAGAGAAGCCGTATGAGGAGAGACTAAAGGAGCTTAATATGTATACCCCTGAGGAAAGAAGGGAGAGGGGTGACATGATAGAAACTTTTAAGTACCTCAGTGGAATTAAAGTCCAAGAGGGTAGCATTTTTCAGAAAGAGAGACTTGCAAGAACAAGGGACACAATTTAAAGATAGGAGGCGGTTCGGGGCAATGTGAGGGAAGTATTATTTCAAGAGAGGGTAGTGGATGCATGGAACAGCCTTCCTGAGGAGGTTGTGGGGTCTAAAACTGTGGGAGAATTCAAGAATGCATGGGACATAAGGCAATTTTTGTGGGGGGGGGGGTAGGAAGAAATAGGCTGTTGGTTAACTAGGATCTGCGGCCTATCCTGTAGGTAGGGAAATGGGCAGACTAGATGGGCCTAGCGGTCCTTATCTGCCGTCAAAGTCTATGTTTCTATGAAAAAAATTAAAGCACTGTTTTGTTTTCGTTTAGCACCATTTTATTATAAACCTTCAAAAAGTCATGAGTAAGGTCACTTTCAACAGTACCAAGATCAGGTCCGCACATGAGGATCACTGCATCATCTGCATAGAGTATTATTTGAGATTTGGTACAGACAGAAGAAAGTATGTTCAAGAAACTACTAAACAAGCCGGCACAGTATGCGCCATCACACGACGCCGGCACCCTGTTCCGGAACGAGCCCGGGGAGCTGGAGGGCCGGCCAGGGGAAGAAGGTTGAGCGTCTGTGGGACTGCTCGCCTTCTCCAGGGAGGGAGGGGGGACAAGGTCCGGAGCTTGACTGACCCCAGGCGGAGGCCTGGGGTACAGCAAGGACCGACCAATCCAGGAGGGGTGGGCATGCCAGACGTCGGCAGAGCTCCGCCTTGAAGTCAGGGCACATGGCACGCCCAGGAAAACCAGGGGGGAAAAAACATCTCCATCGCTCTGGGTAGACGGAGCGCCAGCACAGACCTCAATGGTCTCCTGCCTGTCCCACACGGCAGCCCCGACGAAGTACAGTTACGTAAGAACTTACCGTAACGGCAGATCTTCTCGAGAGAGGCTCTTGCAGTAGGTAATTATATAGGACTGACGCCGGGCGGCAGGACCCCACGGAAAAATTTCTAGCTAGCAGTCCTTGACAGGGACCGCCCCACGCCAGGTGACCGCATCATGTATTTTCGTATAAAGGCGGTCCCGACAACTGCCTTCCAGTTCTTTCCCGCCACAGGCCCGGAAGGCCCGGACGAGAGAGAAGCAGACATTTCCCTCGATGGAAAAGGAGCTGAAAAAGCCTAGGGGGATGGAGGGCGGGAAGGTATTACCTACTGCAAGAGCCTCTCTTGAAGATCTGCCGTTACGGTAAGTTCTTACGTAACTGTACTATCTTACTTCGAGAGGGCTCTTGCAGTAGGTAATTACATATAGGGCAGAATCTCAAGCAGTGTGGAACAAAGGAAAAGGCACAGAGAGGAGGTACTACTCCAAAAAGTAGCAAGGAAAACCTTACAAGCCTCAAGAAAGGAGGCCTTGCAAGACAACCAACCCGAAGCCTGCTCTACGGCGAGAGGCAATGTCCAAACTAATGTTTAGTAAAGGTATGGACTGAAGTCCAAGTGGCGGCAGCACAGATGTCTGCCGCAGACACGTTCTTGAAACAAGTCAGGAGAGGCTGCTACTCCACGAGTGGAGTGACCTCTGACTTGACCCGGTAGGGTCTTGTTGTACTTGTCATAACAGAAAGTGATGCAATGGGCCACCCATTTTGATAGGCATTGCTTAGACACAGCATTGCCTTCTGTTTTGTGAGCAAAAGAGACAAACAACTGATCAGTCTTTCTGAGATCCTTCGTCCTATCAGTGTAGTATCTCAGGATCCTGTGAACATCCATGGTAGATTCCGCTACCACCTTCGGGAGAAACTTAGGATTCGTGCAAAGAGCTACTCGTTCTTTGTGAAAAATCAGATAAGGGATTTTGCACATCAGGGTCTGGAGCTCGGAAATTCTGTGAGCAGAAGTAATGGCCACCAAGAAGAGAATCTTCCACGATAAAAACTTCCAAGTCTGCAGAAGTCGCAGGCTCAAAGGGAGGAAGGGTAAGTTTCGAGGACAAAGTTTAAGTCCCAAGGGGGAGCTGGAGTCCGGATAGGGGGCCGGAGATGAAGGACCCCTCTGAGGAAAGTTTTGGATACCTCCAGCTGGGCAAATGCCTTATCAGTGAAAGGGACATGGTAGGCTGAAATAGCCGCCATATGGACTTTCAAAGAGGAGTGACCGAGACCCAGGTCGAAAAGATGACACATGTACTCCAGTAGAATGGTCACAGGACAGGAAAAGGGCTCCACGTTCCTGGACGCAGTCCAGAAGGAAAATCTTTTCCATTTCATGGCGTAGGTGGACCTAGTGGAGGGTTTTCTAGCCTCCACGAGAGTCTCGGCCACCTTAGGGGAAACGCCAAAACGAGATTGAGCTAGGTCTGCAGGAGCCATGCATGAAGCTGAAGGGACTTGAGTCCTGGATGGACCAGGGTCCCCTGATCCTGGGTCAGTAATCCTGGAGATAGAGGAAGAGGAGGAACTTCTGAGTATTGTTGTAGAAGAGAGAACCAAATTTGCCTGGGCCAGAAAGGAGCGATCAGAATCATTCTCGCTCCTTCCAAAGCAAGCTTCTGCAGCACACGAGGGAACAGAGGAATTGGGGGAAAAAGCATAGATTAATCTGTCCTTCCAGCTTAGAGACAGAGCGTCGCTCCAGAAAGCACCTCGCTCTGGAGCGAGCGAGCAAGAGATTGGAAGCTTTGCGTTTTGGGAGGAGGCGGACAGGTCTATCTGAGGAGTCCCCCAAATCTGAAAGATGCTTTCTAGAACTTTTTCATCCAATTCCCACTCGTGTGGAAGAGCCGACGAGCGACTTAGTCTGTCTGCCAGGACACTGTCGACTCCCGGAACATGGATCGCCGTGAGGTGAAGGTTGTGAAGCGTTGCCCATTCCCAAACCCTCATCACATCCCGGCACAGCGGGTAGGACTGAGTCCCTCCCTGCTTGTTGATGTACCACACCACACACATGTTGTCCGTTTGGACAGCTAGGTGACCGGGAAGGATGTATTGTGAAGGGCCTGGAGAGCATACAGCACTGCTCGAAGCTCGAGCACGTTGATGTGGAGAACTAATTCCAACTTTGACCATAGGCCCTGGGTTCGGCGAGGACCCAGATAGGCTCCCCAACCTTCACCTGATGCGTCTGTGGTCAGAATCTGATCAGGGGGAGGATGAAAAAAGGGGACCCCCCCCCCGGATTAGGTTTTCTCGAACCATCCACCATTACAAGTCTCTTACCATCGGCGAGGAGATCAGAACCAGATGATCTAGGTCGTCTACCCGTTGAGTCCACTGAGAGATTCTCATGTGGAGCTGCGCGCGGAACAGTAAGGATGGCCGCCGCCATAAGCCCCAGCAGACGGAGCACCGACCTCGCTGGAACCCTCCTGTGTTCCGATAGGAGGGAAATCTGGGACAGGAGGGAGGCCCCGCTTGTCCGGAGGCAGGAAGCCCTTGCACATTGTCGTGTCGAGGATTGCTCCAATGAACTGGAGCCTTTGTGAAGGATCCAGGTGAGGCTTGGAATGGTTGATGGTGATACCCAGGCCAGTGAAAACCTGCTGGGTGAGGGAGAGAAAATGCAGGAGTTCCTCCCTGGACGGGGCCGCCAGGAGCCAGTCGTCCAGGTAGGGAAAAACCTGAACTTCAAAAGTAAGCAGGTGGGCCGCTACCACCGCCAGGCATTTGGTAAAGACTCGGGGAGCCAAGGAAAGACCAAAAGGGAGCACCCGGAATTAGTAGTGGTTCCCCTGGAACGCAAACCTGAGGTACTTTCGGTGCGAAGGGCGAATGGGGATGTGCAGGTACGCATCCTGCATATCCAGCGCACAAAGCCATTGGCCCAGCCGGAGCCAGGGCAAGAGGGTTTGAAGGGAGAGCATCCTGAACCTCTTGTATTCCACATATAGGTTCAAGGAGCTGAGATCGAGAATGGGTCTGAGATCTCCCGTCTTCTTTGGTACGAGGAAGAAATGGGAATAGTAACCCCTCCCGTGGAGGTGAGGGGGACGGGCTCTATAGCCTGCTTCGCAAGGAGAGCAGAGATTTCTTCCCTGACCAAAGGAAGATGGTCCCTTGAGTAAGAGGAGTTCAGAGGGGGGTGACGTGGAGGTTTCTGCAGAAACTCTATGGAGTGCCCCTCTGCTATGATCTGAAGCACCCATGAATCCGATGTTATCCTCTCCCAACCCGGAAGGTGGAGGGAGAACCTCCCTCCTACCGGTTCCTCCGGGACGTCCGGAGGCAGTGGGAGAGGAAAGGAGTCAGGTGGTGTGAGGCAGCGCCACAGCTGGGGCACCCGTTGCTTTTTTGGGTGGCGGGGGCCTGGCAGCTGTGGGGCCCGACATTTAGTGGCCTGTCTCCCTGAGGTTTCGCTGAGGCCGGGCTGCTCGCGAAAGGGACGGCGCTGTGGGGGATGGGGACGGCACATTGAATCAACAGATTTAAGTGCCGTCCCCTTCTCCTGCAAGTCAGTGATGATGTCCTTGACATCACCACCGAAAAGCACAGAACCCCTGAAAGGTGCTTCTTGAATTGCTGACTGCACCTCCGGCACCAGACCTGACACACGGAGCCATGCATGACGCCGAAGACTTATGGCGAACGCAGAGCTCCATCCTGTGGTGTCCACTGCATCGTAGGTCGTCCTCAGAATATGACGACTGGCCGAACGAGCAGAACGGACCAGGTCGGCTAACTCCTGCTTGACTTGAGAGTCAGGCAAGGAGTCAATCTTGGATTCCGCCTGGGTAAGGACAGCCTTCTGGTAATCCCCCATATGTGCTACATAATTTAGGGCCCTGATTCCCAGTGTGGAAGAAGCATAGATCTTCCTTCCATACTGATCCAGAAGGAGAGATTCCTTATCCAGGGAGACTAGCTCAAATGTTTCGGGTGTGCTGACCGGCCGTGAGCAGCGCTAATCACAACCAAGTCTGCACGGGGGTGAGAATCTAAAAAGTCTACACCCTCCGGAGCCTGGTATAGCCTGTTAGACTTCCGAGGAAGTGGGGCTAAAGCCGACAGTTGTTTCCAAATAGTGGAAACAAGGTGGGCGTTAGGCTCGATACAGGGTGGCACTAGAGTAGGAGCCGTAAGGGGCAAGTCCAGATGTTCGGCGAGTTTAACCCGTTGAGGATCTGGCTCTAAGTAATGCCACTGATGGACTTCCTGAATCTTCCTGAGCACCTCCGTGAAGGAAGGATCCTCTGGAGGAGACTTCGGAGGAGTCCTCGGCTGGGGTTTGGACGGAGAGCGTGGCTCATCGTCTTTCTCTGAACACCCGTCTGAGGCCTCCGAGGAGTCAGAGAGAGAAGAAGAGTAGGAATTTGAAGCAGAGTAAGACTCCCTAGCTCGTCTAGGGGGAGGAACGGGTTCCTTAGGGGGGATCCCTAGACGTGTGTCCTGCCCCTCTCTGGATCCCGAGGGCAAAGCCCGGGAATCCGGAGGCGGAGAGTGCCGTCTAGGGCGTACAGGAGCCGCTGGAGGCACAGTCGCCATAAAACGGCTCTCGACTTCCTTGGTGAGCTGAGCCTTGGTCTCAGCCCACCAGGAGGCCAGAGTCTCCTGGAGATCAACCGGCGGCCTAGGGGGTGGTGGAGGAGGAGGGGGATAGTTGTACGGATGAAATCCGTAGGGACAGTATCCATAATCCGGCTGCGGGAATACCGGAGCCGGGTACTGCGGCGTAGGATACTGTGGAGCTGGGAAAACCGGCATCGGATAGGACGGCGGATCCCCAGGCACTGGGGGAGCTGCCGGAGCAGAAGGCCCAGCCGGGTACTCCACGGGCGGATCAACCGTGATAGGCTCGTGGGGTGGAGGGCCCGATGGAAGAGGAATATCCCCCGCCAGTGTCGGAACCGGCGTCGGAGCCAGCGTCAGATCCGGCTCTGTAGGAAGAGGATCGGACGGCAGCCCAGGATCCCGAGCCTCGTCCGGGGACGGGGAAGAAAAATCCCCGGGGTCAGGCGGGGGGGGGACTCTGGCTTCCCTGATGGCAGTGAAGGCTGCGGGGAACCTGGTACGACAGACGAAGCAGGGTCTGCCGTAGGCTCCAAGGCCCGGCACACGTCAGAAGAGCCAACGTGTGACTTAGGGGCCTATACCCGGCGGACGCCGGAGGAGCCGGCGTCCGAGGATGAGAAGAGGCCCGGCCCGATGGGGACACTGCCATGCGCCGCCCCGAAGGGTCGGGTGTCTTAGCGGGCTTCTCCCGGCGGACGTCGGAGGAGCCGACGTCCGGCTTATGGGAGGCGCCCGCACCAGAAGGCCGCAAGCCTGCAGCGTACTGGGGTTGAGACCTTTGCCCGAGGCACCCAGCAGGCTCGAACGCGAACCTGACGAGCGGGCGATGCCTCCTCCAAAGCCTTGAGGCTGCTATCAGGCAATCCTCGAGGGGATAAAGTTCTCATCCGCGACTCGCCGGAGTCGCGGAGGAGGAGGCCTTCTCCCGGTGCCTTTCCTTGTCCCGCTTCTTGTGCCCTTCAGGGGAGGTCGACGCCTGCCTAAGTTTCTTCAACTCCTTC
Source organism: Neoceratodus forsteri (assembly GCA_016271365.2). NCBI lineage: Eukaryota > Metazoa > Chordata > Ceratodontiformes > Ceratodontidae > Neoceratodus > Neoceratodus forsteri. The sequence goes on along the minus strand of CM057451.1, from coordinate 262,323,696 downwards.
TCCATCGCGGACATCTTCTTGAGGAGATGGGCTTCGAGAGACTGCTGGCGTCGTCTGCGGGTGGCCGTGCTGAAATGAAGGCAGTGCGGACACTTCTCGACCGCGTGGTCGGGGGCTAAACAGAAAAGGCAGAGGGAGTGACCGTCTTTGTGAGGCAGTTGGGCGCCGCATGAGTCGCACTTATTTTTTGAAGGGGACGGCATATATTGACTTTCACCTGACGATAGAAAATATAAAATACAAAATACTGAAACTTTTCGGAAAAACCGACAAAGTAACAGGACTGAATGATAGGAACTTCACCGCGAGGCGCTGCACGAGCTGACAGCGGGAAAGAACTGGAAGGCGGGCGTCCAGGACCGTCCCTTTATACCGGCACATGACGCCGGTCACCTGATGTGGGGGCGGACCCTCGCCAGGGACTGCTAGCTAGAAATTTTGCGGGTCCTGCCGCCAACCGCGCCAGTCCTGGTTATAATTACCTACTGCAAGAGCCCTCCCGAAGTAAGATTGTTAGTTCGGGTGCGAGCTTCCCACCTCGCCCCCGCCTGTGGGTAGATCCAAGGCTACATGGGGGACCCGCTGGGGCCCAGGCATGAAGGAACCGAGGCAGATGCCAGGCACTCCCGAAGAAGCGGAGTGTAGGGGGCAGGGAAGGTGGAAAAATAGCAAGTCCAAAAAAAAGAAACTATTAAACAGGAGAGGACCCAGAATTAAACCCTGAGGAACACCCAGTGAATTAGGAGAAGGGGAATGGACACCATGATTTTTGGTGACCTATGTGCGATTTAGATAACTCTTAAACCATCCAACGATGTCACTAAATGTACAAAATTTGCAAGAGATGTCAAAAATAGGCCATGATTCACCAAGTCAAAGGCCTTGGTGAGGTCCACGAACACAGCCCCGGTTATACGACCCTTATCAAGGGCCATGTGGACTGTGCTCGTGAACCCCAACAAGGCTGTGAAGGTGCTATGTCAGGCCTAAAACAGTGTTGGGCTGGAGTAAGGACATCAACTTTAAACAAATATTCAATTATTTGATCAAAAGACAACTCTCTCGAGAACTTTTGAGACAGGAGCCAAAAGAGAAAAACTGGATGGCAGTTTTGTGTATGTGGTAGAGTCCCCAGATTTAAGGACTGGGACAACAACCGAATTTTTCCAGATATTAGGAAAAGAAGAGAAAGAAAGTGACAGGTTACAGAAGTAAGAGGATAGCACAGTATGTCAGCAGTGATCCTCACAAGCTGGAAGTCGATCTCGTCCTTACCAACAGAAGGGTGGGGGTCCATCTCCAAAAGATAATTCAGGGCCTCATTAGGTTGAATGGACCTGGAGTAAATTTCGGGTAGGCCAAATCATGCTCTACAAAGTATTGTGGTGGGGTCTGTTATATCACATGGTATGTACTTGGATAGGTCAGAGAAGAAGTTATTAAGTTCCTGAGCAATCAGAGGTGTGTCAGTAGTAATCCCAGTAGGCATATTTAAACACTGTGTGGAAGGAGAGTATTTATTACCAATTAGGTTCCAAGTGCTCCGAACAAATTATATCCTCTAAATGGGGTCTTGAGGATTAATTGCCGAACATCACTGGCAAATCCTGACTCACTCAACCAAAGAATGTCTCCTAAGACAAACCCCAGAAGCCGCTGCCCTGGCAGAAGCATCAGGCGACAGCATTAGAGGTTTTAAAACATGGGTCAAATTAGACTCTGTCAAAAAACAAACAAAAAAAAAAAAACAATATATGGGTCACAATGAGAAACTGGGTCAAAACCGAACTGAAAGTACAGATTTTACTAATACAGAATCTAAAACTTGTTAAATAAAAATTACTTTCCTGCTAACCTTGGGGAATGTCATAGGCACAGCGTAGAAGGTGCTTGCCTAGGTCTGCCCCTGTCTGAAGAGCCTTTCAGAGCTGCTGCTTAGGAGTACCCTCTGGTAGGGCTTGAACCACTTCCTTGACCTTCCTCCAGAGACTATTTTGATATTTTACCATGTACACTTGATAATTTGCAATCCTCAGGCCCAAGGTAGCAGAAGCTAAAGTCCTCTTCCCCAAAACATCTAGCCTCCTGGACTCCTTTTCAAGAGAGAAGGGAACTAAGATGTTTAGGCACCTTAGATCTGTCATGGGCAGCATTTGTAACTGCTGAATCAGCCTCAAGCCAAAAAAAAAAAAAAAAAAAAGACTTACCTGTGGGGGCCTAACACATTACTTCTGCCTTCCTAGGTATGGCAGGTATCATATTTGGTCTGTGCCAGGCAGCCAGGGTGGCATCCTTCAAGGCAGGCAGTAGAGCTGAAAGAATGGTGGGTGGGGAGGCAGTTCTAGGAACTCCAAATTTCTCTCGGTGATGTCCTGCTCTTCACATTCAAACCCCATGGCAGTCTGGAGTTGCTGCATCATGGAGATGAATGCTGGTCTTCAGGAGGGGACCTAGATGTATACACTATGAAGCCCTCACTCCCTGCAGAGCTGGACCTCTCATAAGAGTTGTCCACGTACTCTTCCTCTTGCATGATAAGGTTAGTACTATACTCCTGGTCGTTGATGGGATCAGTAGGCATCAAAGATGGAGCTGAAGAGGTCCTCGACACCAGAGAAGACAACTGGCGCATTGACCCGACATGCATCAAACGCTGGGGCTAGCCGAAGCTGCCCTGTCGCAGCTCCTGTTACAGGAGAAGGAAGTAGCAGGCTTCGTAACATGTCCAAGAAGGACGAAAGCACCACCTGAATGTTGGCACTCCAGGTGACAGACGGGGGTGGGCACCATCCCAGACATAGAAGGCACCACACTAGCTATACTATAGAAACACAGACTTTGACGGCAGATAAGGACCGCTTGGCCCATCTAGTCTGCCCATTTCCCTACCTACAGGATAGGCCGCAGATCCTAGTTAACCAACAGCCTATCTCTTCCTACCCCCCACAAGAATTGCCTTATGCCTGTCCCATGCATTCTTGAATTCTCCCACAGTTTTAGACCCCACAACCTTCTCAGGAAGACTGTTCCATGCATCCACTACCCTCTCTGTGAAATAATACTTCCTCACATTGCCCTGAACCACCTATCTTTAAATTGTGTCCCTTGTTCTTTCAAGTCTCTTTCTGAAAGATGCTACCTCCTGGACTTTGTTGATTCCACTGAGGTACTTAAACATTTCTATCATGTCCCCCTCTCCTTCTTTCCTCAAGGGTATACATATTAAGCTCCTTTAGTCTCTCCTCATACGGCTTCTCTTGCAGACCCTGCACCATTTTAGTTGCCCTCCTTTGGACTACCTCTATCCTGTCTATGTCCTTGCGGAGATGGGGTCTCCAGAACTGGACACAGTACTCCAGATGGGGTCTCACCAACTGTCTGTACAGAGGGATAACAACTTCCTGTTTTCTGCTGCTGATGCCTCTCCCTATACATCCCAGTATACCCGCAGGAGGCCTGGTGTTGCTCACAGTCTGTCCCGACCTAGAAGGGTTAGTCTGGGCAGATGGCAGCGGCCACATTGAGGCGATAGACAGCACAGAAATTATCACGCTGGGGTGAAGGGGCGACCAAGAGCATACTAGGGAGGCTTTCTCCTTGCTCCGTTCTCTCTCAAGTGCTAATGCTTGTCTAAAAGCTTTCTCCCAGTACTGAGGAGTGGGAGCAAGAGGAGCAGGCCGGTGATGCGGTGGAGCTCTGTTCCTAGTAATAGTAAAAAAATACAGGTTACTCACCTGTAACAGGAGTTCTAGGAATGGTATATGTTGTTCATCTACACTGTCTAGCAGGTTCCTTGCTGCTTTAAATCTTGCCAGAAGGTCTTCAAGCTGGCTCCTCCCACCCACACGGGTGGTAAAACTCTCGGCTCTGCCCCATGACGCCAGATCTAGCCCGCTGGAAGCCAGGTTGTGCGTCAAGCCGGGAGGCCGGTGTCGGTAGATGAACAATATATACCATTCCTAGAAAGTACAGTTACGCAAGAACTTACCGTGAATAGTAGATAATTACATATAGGACTGACGGCCGGCAGGCGGCAGGACCCCACAGAAAAATTTCTAGCTAGCAGTCCCTGGCGAGGGACCACCCCCAGATCAGGTGACCGGCGTCAAGAGACGTCAGTATAAAGGGGCGGTCCCTGATACCCGCCTTCCAGTTCTTTCCCGCCACAGGCCAGACGAGAGAGGAGCGGATGTTTCCATCACTAGAAAAGGAGCTGAAAAAGCCCTGGGGGAAGGAGGGTGGGAAGGTATTACTTACTGCAAGAGCCTCTCTCGAAGATCTACTGTTATGGTAAGTTCTTACGTAACTGTACTATCTAACTTCGAGAGGGCTCTTGCAGTAGGTAATTACATATAGGACTGAATCCCAAGCAGTCTGGAACAAAGAGAGGCACCGGGAGGATGAAAACTACTCCAAGAAGCAGTTCTAGCTGTGTAAGCCTCAAGATAAGAGGTCTTGCAGAACAGCCAGCCCGAAGCCTGCTCTACAGCCAGAGGCAACATCCAAACTGTAGTGTTTAGTAAAGGTATGAATGGAAGTCCAGGTGGCGGCAGCGCAGATGTCTGCCGCAGACACATTTTTGAAACAAGCCGCTGAGGCAGCTACTCCTCAGGTGGAGTGGCCTCTTACCTGACCCGGGAGGGTCTTGTTGTATTTGTCATAACAGAAAGTGATGCAATGAACCAACCACTTAGATAGGCATTGCTTAGAAACAGCACTGCCTTCCCTTTTATGAGCAAAAGAGACGAATAATTGATCAGTCTTTCTGAGATCCTTCGTCCTGTTGGTGTAGTATCTCAGAATCCGGTGAACATCCATAGTATGGAGTAAATACTCCCCTTGATTAGAGTACTGCGTGAAAAAGGCGGGTAACTCTATGGACTGATTTAGAGTAGATTCCACTACTACCTTAGGGAAAAACTTAGGGTTCGTGCGAAGAGCAACACATTCCTTGTGAAAAATCAAGTATGGAATTTTAGACATCAGGACCTGGAGCTCGGAAATTCTCCAAGCGGAAGTAATGGCCAGCAGAAAGAGAGTCTTCCACGAAAGGAACTTCAGTTATGCAGAAGCTGCTGGTTCGAAGGGAGGCAGAGTAAGTTTCTCTAGAACAAAGTTCAAGTCCCAAGGAGGAGCAGGAGTACTGATAGGGGGTCTCAGATGGAGAACCCCTCTGAGAAAGGTCTTAGAGACCTCCAATTGAGCAAAAGTTTTGACTGCAAAGGGGACATGATAGGCCAAGACAGCCGCCACGTATACCTTCAGAGAAGAATGACTGAGACCCAGGTCAAACAGATGACGTAGATACTCCAGCAGAAGCCCCGCTGAACAGGAGAAAGGTTCCACATTCTTGGAAGCGGCCCAGATAGTGAATCTTTTCCACTTCATGGCGTAAGTGGATATCATGGAGGGTTTTCTAGCCTCCACAAAGATCTCCGCCACTTGGGGAGACACCCCAAAACGAGACTGAGCTAAGTCTGCAGGAGCCATGCGTGCAGCTGAAGAGATCTGAGGCTTGGATGGACCAGGGTCTCCTGACCCTGGATCAATAAACCTCGAGATAGAGGAAGAGGAAGAGGATGATCCTCTGAGTATTGTTGTAAAAGAGAGAACCAAACTCGCCTGGGCCAGAAAGGAGCAATCGGAATCATTCGTGCTCCTTCTGAAGCTAGTTTCTGCAAGACTCGTGGGATAAGTGGAATTGGGGGAAAGGCATAGACGAATCTGTCCTTCCAGACTAGAGACAGAGCGTCTCTCCAGAAAGCGCCTCGCTCTGGAACGAGCGAGCAGAAGACTGGGAGCTTGGCGTTTAGAGGGGATGCGAACAGGTCAACCTGTGGTGTTCCCCAAAGTTGGAAGATATTGTCTAGGACCTCTTGGTCCAGTTCCCACTCGTGAGTCAGAGCAGAAGAGTGACTTAGGTTGTCTGCCAGGGTGTTGTTGACTCCCGGAACATGAACTGCCGTGAGGTGAAGGTCGTGTTGTGTTGCACAATCCCAAACCCTCATTAGCTTCCTGAAAAGAGGGTAGGACCAAGTCCCCCACCGTTTGCTGATCTACCAAACCACGCACATGTCCGTCTGGACGGCTAGGTGTCCGGGAAGGATGTATTGGTGAAGGGCTTGGAGAGCGTACAACACTGCCCGAAGCTAGAGCACACTGATGGGGAGAGCCTGTTCGAGCTTGGACCAGGAGCCCTGGGTCCGATGAGGGCCTAGATGGGCTCCCCAACTTTTGCCCAAGGTGTCTGTAGTTAAGAGTCTGGGACAGGGCAGGATGAAAGAAAGGAACTCCCCGAAACAGGTTGTTTCGAACCATCCACCATTGCAAGCCTCGAAGCATCGGCGAGGAGACCAGAACTGGGTGATCTAGGTCATCCACTAACTGATCCCATTGGGAGCACAGAGTCCACCGAGAAACTCTCATGTGGAATCGAGCGTGAGGAACTGTCTGGATAGCAGCCACCATGAGCCCGAGAAGGCAGAGGACTGACCATGCACAGACCTGCCTGCGGCCGGACAGCAGACTTATCCGAGTCTGGAGGGTGGACGCCCTGTCCGGTGGCAGGAAGGCCCTGCGTGTGGTCGTGTCAAGAATCGCCCCGATAAACTGTAGTCTCTGGGATGGGATAAGGTGAGACTTGGAATGGTTGATGGTAATACCCAGGCAGGCAAAAACCTGCTGGGTGAGGGAGAGGCAGCGCAGGAGTTCCTCCCTGGACAAGGCCACCAGGAGCCAATCGCCCAAATACGGGAAAACCTGCACCCCCCCGGTACGCAGGTGGGCCGCCACCACTGCCAGGCATTTGGTAACTACTTGGGGCGCAGAGGACAGGCCAAACGGAAGTGCCTTGAATTGGTAGTGGTCCCCCTGGAACGGAAAACAAAGGTATTTGCGGTGAGATGGGCGAATGGAAATGTGCAGGTAAGCATCCTGCATATCCAGCGCACATAGCCATTGACCCAGCCGGAGGAGGGGCAGAAGACTCTGCAACAAGAGCATCCTGAACCTTTTGTATTTCACAGAGAGATTCAGGGAACTGAGGTCCAGAACTGGTCAGAGATCTCCCGTCTTCTTTGGGACCAGGAAGAAATGGGAATAGTAACCCGTCCCATGCAGATGAAGGGGGATGGGTTCCATTGCTTGTTTCAGCAGGAGAGCTGAAATTTCCTCCTGGACCAAGAGAAGGTGTTCCCTTAAATACGACGACTTTAGGGGGGAGTGGCGAGGCGGTTTCTGAAGAAACTCTATTGAGTGTCCTTCTGCAATGAGCTGGAGCACCCAAGAATCTGATGTTATCCTCTCCCAGCCCAGAAGGTGGAGGGAAACCTTCCCTCCTACCGGTTCCTCCAGGGAGTCCAGAGGCTGTGGGAGAGGGAAGGAGCCAGGTGGTGTGGGGCAGCGCCGCAGCTGAAGCACCCGCTGCTTTTTTGGGCGGGGGGGGCTTAGCAGCTGTGGGGGCCCGGCGTTTTGTGGCCCGCCTTCCCTGGGGTTTCACCTTGGGACGCATTCCGCCTGGCGAAGGACGGCGCTAAGCGCTGATGGGGCGGCATACGGAGTCGATAAGACTTCAGTGCCATCCCCTTCTCCTGCAAATCGGTGATGATGTCCTTCACATCACCACCGAAAAGCACCGACCCCCGGAAGGGCACTTCCTGGATAGCGGATTGCACTTCCGGGACCAACCCTGACATGTGGAGCCAAGCATGACAACGTTGGCCTACAGTGAAAGCTGAGCTCTGTCCAGCAATGTCCACTGCATCATATGTCGCACGAAGCATGTGTCAACTGGCCGAACGTCCGGAGGGGACAAGATCAGCCAACTCCTGCTTGACTTGGAAGTCTGGCAAGGAGTCCAATTTGGCTACCACCTGTGTCAGAATGGCCTTCTGGTAGTCCCCCATATGGACGACATATTTCAGGGCCCTAATCCCCAGCATGGAGGAAGCAAAGATCTTCTTCCCATACTGGTCCAGAAGGCGGGATTCTTTGTCAGGTGGTGACAAGCTGAGGTGTTTTGGGTTGGCCGACCGGCCGTGAGCGGCGCTAATCATGACAGAGTCGGCACGAGAGTGAGAATCTAAGAAATCAACGCCCTCAGGAGCCTGATATAGCCTGTTCGACTTCCTTGGAAGTGGGGCTAAAGCCGACGGCTGCTTCCATATGGTGGTGATGAGGTCGGTATGAAGCTCTATCCAGGGTGGCACCAAGGTAGGAGCTGTCACAGGCAGATCCAGATGTTCCGCGAGTTTCAGACGCCAAGGATCTGTTTCCAAGGAGTGCCACTGATGAACCTCCTGGATTTTCCTTAGCAACTCCGTAAAAGAAGGATCTTCCAGAGGAGACTTCGGAGGAGTCCTTGGCCTAGGCTTCGACGGAGAGCGTGGCTCGTCGTCGCTTTCGGACCAACCATTGGAGGAATCCGAGGAGTCCGAGGGTGAAGAGGAAGAGGGAAAAAGACTCCCTTTCCCGACCAAGGGGAGGAACGGACCCCTTGGGAAGCCCTGCCCCTCGCTGGACCCTGACGCAAGAGCCCTGGAGTCCGGAGGTGGTGAGGGAGTGTGCCACCTCGGACGTAAGGGAACCTGAGACAGTACCATCGTTGGTAGGCAGCTCTCGACCTCCCTGGTGAGCTGAGCCTAGGCCTCAGCCCACCAGGAGGCCAGAGTCTCCTGCCAGTCCACCGGCGGCTGTGGGGCGGTGGAGGAGGCGAGGGATAAGGATACGGGTTGTACCGTAAGGAGAGTATCCAAACCCGCCGCGGACAGCCCGCGCCAGGTATTGTGATGTTAGGTACCGCGGCGCCAGATACTGTGGTTCCGGGTACGTCAGCGTCGGATAGGATGGAGGGGACCCGGGAGCCGGGGGAACTGCCGGAGCAGATGGCCCGGCCGGCGGCCTCACGGGCGGATCCATGTTGGAGGGCCTGGAGGGCCCAGCGGTGGGGGGGGATATCCGGAAGCGGGATGTCGGCCAGAGTCGGTAGAGCCGGCGTCAGAGGTACCAGCGTCCGGAGAGCCGACGTCAGATCCGGCACACCTACAGGGGAACGGTCTGACGGAGGAAGGTCCCCAGCATCGCCCAGGGATGGAGGGGAAAAATCTCCAGGGTGGGGCTGGTGGGACTCTGGGTCCCCGTACGGCAGCGAAGGCTGCGGAGAACCAGGAACGATGGATGTAGGTAGGTCCGTCGTCGACCGGGCATCAGACAAACCGACGTGTGGCTTTACGGCGAGCTCCTGGCGGGCGCCGGAGGAGCCGGGGTCCAGCTCATGGGAGTCTTCACCAGAGGCAGACTGAGGAGAAGGATTGGGCTGGTCTGATGGGAGAGAGGCTGCGCGCCGCCCCGGAGGGTCGTGCGTCTTACCGGCCTTCTCCGCGCAGACGGAGGGGCCGACGCCCCGACTTACCGGAGTCGCTCACGCCAGTAGGCCGCGAGCCTGCGGCCGAACAGGGGGTGGAGGACTCCAATTGCCCGGAGGCGCCCGAAAGGCCCAAGCATGAGCCAGACGGGCGGGCCGACGCCCCTTTGGAAACCTCCGAGGCGGCCATCAAGGAGCAGTCCACCAGTGGGGATGTTACCTGTGACCCGGCAGCTCCAGAGGGAGACGCGGTAGAGGAGCCCCTGTCCTGGTGCCTCTTCTTATCCTTCTTCCGATGGCCTTTGGGGGAAGGGGACGCCTGCCTCAGTTTTTTGAGCTCCTTCTCCATCAAACTCATCTTTTTTTCCAAAATATGGGCTTCCAGGAATGGCTGCTGCCTTTTCCGGGTAGCCGCATTGAAGCTGAAGCAGTGCTGGCACTTCTCGACCGGGTGATCGGGGCCTACACAGAACAGGCACAGGGAATGGCCGTTCTTGTCCGGTAGTTGGCCGCATCGAATCGCACTTATTTTTGGTGCTCGAGGCTTAGGACTTACATACACTGACGATGTACTTGATGTTAGTCAAAAACAAATTACTTCAGTAAAACCGACGGAGGGTAGGTTGACGAAGCGACTAACTTTTCCGCAAGGCGCTGCACGAGCTAATGGCGGAAAAGAACTGGAAGGCGGGCATCAGGGACCGCCCCTTTATACCGACGTCTCTTGACGCCAGTCACCTGACATGGGGGCGGTCCCTCACGAGGGACTGCTAGCTAGAAATTTTTCTGTGGGGTCCTGCCGCCTGCCAACATCAGTCCTATATGTAATTACCTACTGCAAGAGCCCTCTTGAAGTAAGATCTCCTGTTACAGGTGAGTAACCTGTATTTCTAGGGACATGGATATGTTGTTCATCCACACTGTCTGGCAGACTCCTAGCAGTTCTCCGGGAGGAGGGAGGCAAGGTGCACACCCCCTACATAGGGAATAATGACTGGAGAACCGAGGCCCCAAAACCAGCATCCTGGCGTGACTCAAGGTCTATGTGGTAATGGGCAATGAAGGTGTGAGCTGACTTCCAGGTAGCAGCCCTGCAGATGTCCTGGATAGGGACGTCCCTGGAAGCAGCCACCGATGCAGTGGTATAGCAGGTAGAATGATCTCTTATCCCTCTGGGAGGCTCCATGCCCGCCAACCTATACCAGAGATCTACGCAGGAGGTGAGCCACCTGCCTATCGTCCGCTTTGCTGCAGGTCTGCCAGGTGCAGCTTCAGCGTAACACCAGCAGTAGACCCCACGGAGGTGGAGGTTCTCACACCAGACGGGATATGTGAACAAGGCCTTTGAAAAAGCACCCGACCGCTTTCTCCTGAGCAGACTGCTTCCCGGCCCGCGCCCAGTAAGCAGAGATGGCTGCCAGATGCACCTTAAGGGTCATCGACCGAAGTCCTTGCTGAGAAAGGGACCATAGGTAGTCCAGAATGCTTGCCAAGGAGCAGGAGGAAGGGCCCAGGCCCTTGCCCTGACACCAAATGGAGAATCTTTTCCATTTAAAGGCGCAGCATTTTCTGGTCGACTCCTTACGGGAAGCCTCAACAACGTTGAGGACCTCGTCGGAAAGACCCAAGGCCTGGAACTCTAGCTGCTCGGGAACCAGGCCATCAGGTGCAGGGATTGAAGGTCCGGGTGGAGTACCTTCCCCTGATTGACTGAGATCAGGTCCGGGCGGGCTGGAAGCCGCCTCGGGAGCCTGGAGCTGAGACTGAGGAGATCTGGATACCAGAACTGGCGGGTCAGTCTGGGGCTACCAGAATCACCTGCGCCTTGTCCCTTCTCGCCTTGAGAAGCACCTTGTGGATCAAGCGAAATGGGGAAAGGCGTAGAAGGTACCCCCCTGCAGCGAGCCCTGCTGAGGGGGGGCGGACATGAAACAGTCTCAGCTTCGCATTCTCCCTGGAGGCAAACAGGTCCACCTGAGGCATGCCCCAGTGGGAGAAAAGATCTTGTACTACCTCCGGCAGGAGACACCACTCGTGGGACGCAGCTAGAGAAAGGCCAAAGAGCATGGCCCGGAACTCGTAGAGGGACCCCTTTGCCCTAAAGCGGAGGAATCGCTGGAGGGACGGACGGATTGGGATGTGAAAGAACGCGTCCTGGAGGTCCAGAGAACAGAACCACACGCCTTGTTCCAAGAATGGAATGATTTGAGCCAGAGTGACCATCCTGAAGGTTCAAGACCTTAGGAACCTGTTCAGGTTATGCAGGTCTAGAATGGCGCGCCAGCCCCCCCCCCCCAGTCTGTTTCTGGACCAGGAAGTACGTGGACACAAACCCTGGGTCTGGTGGAGGATCCGCCACCTTCCTGATCACCTCCTTTTCGAGGAGCAGGGCAATGTCGGCTTGACGAGCCGACAGATAGGCTGCAGACCCCGTAGCCCCCCGTGGGGCGACGGCTCGGAAGGGCGGGCTTGCTCGAACTCCAGAGGCAGACTCTTTCCTACCACCTCCAACACCCAGCGGTCCATGGTGATAGTGGACCAGGTGGAAAGGAAGTGGTGGAGCTGTCCCCCACGGCCGGAACCCGGGGGGGGGCGACGAGGCTGGGGGTGACACCCCTCAACCCATCACTGGGCAGGCTTGGAGGAAGGACTGGCAGAGGGACCTACTGGGCCTTTTCCTCCCTGCTTCCTGTTGGAGAAAGCTGCAGGCTTGGCTTTGGGGTGTCAAGCGCGAGCCTCCTGGCCCTGATGCTGGTGTTGCTGGGCCGGACGTGCCGCAGGGGCAGAAGGTCGAAAGGACTTATGTTGCTGACGATGGTCCTTGTCCTTCTGAGCGGACGTGACAGAGCCCAAGGTGGCGTTAGACTTTTCGATCCTCTGGAGGTGGCCTTCCACTCCAGGGATGAACAGGTCGGTCCCCAAGAAGGGGACGTCCACCAATTTGTGCTGGGTATCCGCCGTAGAGGTGGATAACCTCAGCCACGCTCTGCGGCGCATGGCCACTGCGGCCACTACTGACCGGGCACAGGAGTCTTCAATATCTAGAGCCGTTTGGAACTGCTGTTTTGCCACCGCCCTTCCCTGATCCCGCACCTGCTTGACCGTAGTCTGCAGGTCAGCCGGGAGATGAGGATCACCTCATCCAAGGAGCCCAGGAGGGCGTGGGAGAAGTGCGCCATCAGTACGGCCGAGCTGGCCTGACGGAGGCCGAAGGAGGACGCAGCATATACCTTGCGCCCGGCATAGTCCAGCTTTTGACTCCTTTTCGGGGCTTATCCACGCCCCTAGCATTCCGGAGCGCCGGAAAATGCTATCGGTGACTAACCCCTCTGCAGAGGGGTGTTCCGAAAAACCAGACAAAAAGCCGGTAGGGACTGCATACTTCCTGGCCATCCTGGCCAAAGGCGCAGGACAGGAAGCCGGCTGCTGCCAAAGCTCCAAGGCTGGGCCAACAATGGCTTCAGCCACAAGAAAGGCCTCCGTGGGAAAATCCCCTCTGTCCAATATCTCCATGAGGGGATACTTGGCCCGCTTGGATAAGCGCTCGAGCTGCATCCCGGTGGACTCAGAGATGAGCTGAAGCAGACCCATGAACGATGATGGGCTCTCGCCCATCGACTGCCCCCTGGAGGACTCCAGGTCAAGGGGCCTGGAAAACAGGGAGGAGTCGTCAGACTCCGAGGAGTCTACGAATAGCTGCCTGGGGCCTGAGCCACCCTCCACCTGCCGAGGACAGTCGGGAGTGAGGGTGACCGACAACCGGTGGGGCAGACCCTGACCCAACCGAGAATCCTTGGTCGGAGCCCCCAATTTCGGTTGTGGAGGCGGAGATTCCACCACAATCGGTGGGGCAGCTGGTTTCAACCGAACAACCGGCCCAGGCTTGGGCACCTCGACCACCGCGAGGGGTTGTCTCGGCCTTTCCGGTGACAGCCACTTAATAGCCGGTGAAGGCGACGGCGTCAGCTTGTTCCCGGACAAAAGGAGCTGCTGCCACATTAAGTCCTGGTAGCGTAGACACAATTTGCGCCGAAGCCTCTCCTCTTCCGAGGAGGAAGACAAGAACGAGTGGCGCCGCCACTTTCCCTGGTGCAGAGACGAGGTCCAAGACAGAGATTCTCAGTATTTCCGAGGGAGCATCTGGGAGAGAGCGAGGGACACCAGCTCCTCCCTCGGCTCAGGAGCCCTGACCTGCGACTCCGGCACAGGAGGCACAGGCAAGTCCTCGGTTTCCATCGGGGCAAACCAGTGATGAAGGGTTGTCGCCTACCAGTCGACAGCTCAATCCGACGGTCGAGAAAAATCCCGACTGGCCGACGTGGGTGTCTCGCCAGCTGACCTGACGGGACACCGTGAAGCCAGCAGCCTTAGCCGCAACCTCGACTTCAAGTAGAGTGTAGACTGCCCGGGGAACGGGAACTCTCCCGCTCCCACGAACGTAGACGGTGGGACTTACCCTTTGAGTCCTTTTTTGACCGAGAAGAGTGTCCCGATGGACCCTCTCCCTTCATGGAGAGGGACTGGCAAAGCTCCTTAAAAGAAGTTGTGTAGGAGGATCCCAAAGAGAGCGGGATAAATGCTGCAACCAAGGAAGATGAGGATGCGGCCTGGGCCACCTCCTACTCGAGGGAGATCATCTGCTAGAGTTGATCAGCCGAGCCAGCCGCCACGGACACTGCACAACGGGCCTCCTTGGACTTCACTGGCGGATAACGTTTCTCAGGGCGCCCAAGTTGTAGCCGGGCAGCGCTGGGTTCAAGGATGTTACCGGAAGACCTGCACAACTCGTGAGGCCTGCAGGTCGTGGTCAAGCCCGAGGCAGTAGACGACGTGAGTGTGGATCCGCCCTGACATCTTCGCCCGCATGGGCACCGCCAAAACCGGAGTTGATTTGTCCATCGAGCCGCCGAAGAAAGAATTTGACCAAGTCTTGAAAACTTTAAAATTATTTTCGGTGAACCAAGAGTTAGGATCCAGTCTATACGCAGAGCGTTAAGGAGGGAACCTGAGCTTCCCAACGGTAAGGAAGATCTGGCGTCATGGGGCGGAGCCGAGAGTTTTACCACCCGGGTGGGTGGGAGGAGCCAGCTTGAAGACATTCCGGCAAGATTTAAAGCGGCAAGGAACCTGCCAGACAGTGTGGATGAACAACATATCCATGTCCCTAGAACGTATTTTTATACAGGAAAACAAATATCTAGGCCACTAGGCCCAGTTTACAAGACTGTCCTGTTTGTTACTAGTTACCTACACATTTAGAATATACAGTTGAAAACATGGTTTTAAATACATTACAATCCCAAAACAATTAATTATTACATTCTACTACGCTCCACTAGACACTCGCTATCCATTCATACCATTACTTAATACATAAAACGACTAACGTCCCTTAGAGCCTTTTCTCCATCCTGGCTACCTGCCATTTAAGTAAGTGAATTTCCAGGGTATTCATTCTGCATTGCTGGGTACCAATGTTAAATTTAAGGCAAATCTGGCTGATCTTCACATTATGGGTTGTCCCAAGGCAGCACATGCAGACGTCTCTTTTCGCCATATTCGCATATCTGAAGAACTTAACCAGCTCTTTAAACATACACATCAGGTATATATTATGAAAAGTGATAGCGAACTAAGGAGAGAAATGACTGTACTTGCAGTCGACTATATTGGCAGAAGGGGCTACCCATGTTTATATGGGAGTGCTGACATAGGACTTCGTTGTGGCTGGCCCCTAATGGACTGTTGGTCCTAGTATCTGGCGGCTATAGTTCCATAGTCTGGCCTGATTAAGAGATATCCTGCATATACTGTAATACAAGAAAATCTTCGAGAAGACGAGATCCATCACAAGATGCAAATTCCCTGTCCATTTTGGGACTAGGAAATATCTGGAGTAGAACCCTCTGTTCTTCTGCTATGGAGGAACTAGTTCTATAGCAGGTTTTTGGAAGGATGACAGCACTTCCTCCTTCAAAAAGGGACAGATGTCCTGCAAGATAACAGGAAGGAGAGGGAAGATGATCTGCAGGGGTGTCTATTTGCTCCACAGCATGGCCCCTTGCACAGGAACAAGGCGGAGGATGATCTAGAGGGGTGTGTGTTAGCTCCAAGGCATGCCCCCTTACAATTATCTCCAAGACCTACTCATCTGTTAGCTTCCTCTATTGGAGACAGATGCAGGGAGAGCCTGCCACCACAATCTCCCCTTGAGGCATCCATGAAACTCCTGGAAATCAAATAATATGTTTTGATCACAGGGAAAATCCATGTCCTTAGACTGGGTGCCTGGGGTTAGACTGGTAGTTCTAAGCCAAGCAAAACAGCTCAAAGAAATGGCACGGGCCATGGCTCTGGAGGCAGAATCATTGTCATCTGCCATGTGGAATTGGTATTTTGTAGCATCCAGGGCAGTTTTAGCAGTATCTACCAGTTCCTGCACCATTGTGTCCGACCCACTGCAGGCAATAGCCAGGACAGAGTTCCACAGTGCTTTCTGATACCTGGCTGTGAAAGCCATGTAGGAGGAAAGTCCGATTAGCAAGGAAGCTGTAGTGTACATCTTTGCAATTAAATCCATTTTTCTGGAATCCTTGTCAGGGGGTAAGGAAGACAAGGAGACTCAGCTTTCTCACATGCTGCCTGCTGTACTATACTCTCATGGCTGAGACGTAGACAGGAACTCCGTGTCATTTTTAGATAACTAGTATTTTTTCTCAGCACGTTTATCAATCCCTGCCACAGAAGTGGGGGTCTTTTATTTTTAATTCAGTTTATTAAATTCACAGGCACACATATCACATTTACATTGCAACAATCCGTTTTGTTTAAAAGACATACTAATTACATTTGATAGGTAATATATAAAGTAATCTTTACTGTATTATACCCTTTTTTGAGCCAATTCCAGAGGGGATACTACACAACCTCCCTCCTGATCTTAAGTTTTACTTATTTTCTTTAAGCACAGTAGAGAAAGTTTATTTACTTTATTTTATGTTTGGAATGATCTTCCTCTCAAATTACCCAACCTCCCTCATTTTGTGTGAAAACCTCCATTTCATAAATTCCTCTCCCAGGCCACCCTCCACATTATCCATCTCGACCATCTGTTTATGAATACTGAAGTTCTGGAGTTGATCTTATGGGTCAGATCTCCCATATCCTGAATCTCTCCAACTACCTCCAACCAGTTTTCTATTTGTGGCGGGGCTGGTTGCAACCACTTCCGTGGGATGGCTTTGTGGGCCGAGGCCACCAGAATATTCCAGAGATATATCTGATCTTTAATTTTTTTTTTCTGGGTACTAACCCCAACACCAAGTGTTTATGTTTAAGAGGCTCAGTTGGGGGAACATGTCTTCAAGAGCTTTTGTGATCTTTCCCCACAATAAAGCCAAACCCGGGCACAGACCCATAACTGTAGGTGGTGAGTGACCTCAGCTCCACACTTTCTCCAGCAAGCAGGAGTCCGTTCCTCATCCCATTTATTCTGTATCACTGGGGTGATAAAAACCGTGCTCTCATCTTCCAGGAGAAATCTTTCCATCTCTGTATGTTGTGTGATGTGCCTGGTTGAAAATGGAGTCCCATTCAACCTCTAGTAATTGTTCCCCCAGCTCCTTTTCCCATCTACTTTTAAGTTGTACCGAGTGTTTTTCACCTTTTCCCCTTAGTGCCCCATAAATAACAGATATGCACTCTGAATGGTCTGTGCCAGGCAGCCAGGGTGGCATCCTCCAAGGCAGGCAGTAGAGCAGGAAGCATGGTGGGTGGGGAGGCAGTTCTAGGAACTCTAGGAAGATCTTGAAAGACATAATTCCCCTGCATAACCTCTTGTAGTCCCTGTTGCTGTAATGTAGGGTCATATTTGTTTCTGCAAATTCTGGATATGGGACCCAAGTTGAAGACACCTGAAGTGGTCAGAATTCCTCAGCTGATACTGTGCTTTGATATCTCTGAACTCCCTGATCCCTCCCCTTCGAGGAATTGATCAAGGGTGTTCAGACCCAGACTGCCCCAGTTTCTAAAGGTAAGGTCTTGTTTTGCTGGCTCAAAATCTCCATTCCACGCAAATCTCCTAAGCGGCCAAAGTTCCCGCATTTATGTTTTACCCAGAGTCTGCGTACTGCCACTAAAGTGTTCCTAACTGTATATAATTCAGGGCCTCTATCCTGTATCAACGCCCTGTGAGCAAATACCCTTACTTCCAAGGGGGTCTCCCTCTGTGACCTCTCTCTCCATTAATTTCCATAAGGCTTGGTAGCTTGGTATGGACCAGAGAAGGGCACTTCAGAGCTGAGATGCCAAATAATAGTCCTCCAAGTTCTGAACTGCCCTACCCCCATCTTTTTTATTAGACTGAAGCAGACAGGCTTTAACTCTGGGTCTCTTATTGGCCCATATAAAGGCCATAATTATTTTCTGCCATTCTTTGAATTGTGTTGGAGGTATCCTGACTGGTAGACACTGAAAGAGGTAGAGGAACCTGGGCAGCACATTCATGGAAATAGATTGTATTCTAGAGTATGAGGGCAGGTTTAATGATTCCCACTTGACAATGTCTTGTTTTATGTGCGTGAGGAGGAGGTCAAAATTGTTAATAAATAAGTGGTTTAAGTTCTTAGGGATGTAGGTTCCTCAGTACTTGTTTTTGGAAGAACTCCAGCATAACTTGAGAAGACTATGCACCTCAGGAGACCGTATAAAACAACATTTTAAGATTTCAGTTTTGGTCTTATTTATGGCGTATCCCGACAGTGTACCAAATTTATTAAGTCCCAAACTCGGGGGGGACTCATCTGGATTTGTAATATATAACAAAACGTTGTCTGCATATAGTGATATTTTGGGTTCCCTACTCCTGCTATGATTCCTCTTATCCGCGGGTCCTCCCTGATTGCCTGTGCCAGAGGTTCAATGTATATTGCAAATAATAATGGGGACATCGGGCAGCCTTGGCGAGTACCTCTGCCCAGGGTAAACCGTTGTAAGATTCCCTCATTGACCCTGACACAGGCCTGTGGGCCGCATATAATGACTTGACAGCTGCTAAGAAGGAACTGGGAAAACCCAACCTCTCCAGGACCGCAAACGAAAGTGCCAGCTCACCTGATCGAATGCCTTCTCGTCATCTAGGCAGAGAAGGCACACCGGGGTGTGATGTTTCTTTATCTGTTCCATGACATTAATAGTTCTCCTGACCCCCTCCTGAGCCTGCTGTCCCTCAAACCCAGCCTGATCCGATTTAATGATTTGGGTCAGTAGTGGGTTCATCCTATTTGCCAAAATGGTTGTAAAGATTTTATAATCAACGTTTAAGAGAGATAGGCCTATAGGAGCTACATTCCTTCAGATCTTTTCCCTCTTGAGGAATTACTGTGATGGTAGTGTAGTTCCAAGATGGTGGTACCGTCTGTCCCTCCAGTCAAATTGAATTAGACTTTTTAGAAGGGTTGTGACTTCTGGAATAAAGGCCTTATAGAACTCACCACTGTAGCCATCTGGGCCCAGGCACTTGCCTGGTTTCAGATTTTTGATTGTAGCAACTATCTCAGCCTCCGTTATTGGGGCCATTAGGATCTGGGCCTGGGCCTCATCTATTTTGGGCAGCCCCAGTCCCCTAAGAAAGTCCACTATATCTTTAACCGGCATTTCCCTCTCAGCTCTATGCAAAGTTTTGTAGTATGTTACAAAGGAGTCTGATATATGCTCCCACTTGTGCCTTACTATTCCTGAAGTTGGGTCCCTTATCCCGGTTATAGTAGCTTTGGCTGCCCGCTGCCTCAATCTATAAGCTAATAGCCTTGCCGCTTTAGAGACCCCCTCATAATATGTTTGTTTTAGATAAAATAGAAACAGAGCAAGCTCTATACTATGTAACCCCTGTATTTTATTTTTGGTAACTTTAATTTCCGTATCTCTCTCTGTGGTCCAGTTCAGTTTTTGCTGCGTTTCTAAAGACTAACTGTGTCAGGAGGTTCTGCTTGTACTTGAGCCCTTCCTTCTTTATGAAGGAGGCTAAGGAGATCAACTTTCCTCTTACCAGGATTTTAACTGTGTCCCAAAGTATTTGAGCTGTGACATTTGGTTCATCATTAATTTCTACGGAGTGTTTGAAACCCCTCTGTATTTCTTTTTTGACTTCTTCATCGTTTAATAGACATATTTAGTCTCCAATTTGTAGGTTTTTTAGTTACCTGAAAACCCATTTCCAGAAATATGGGTTGGTGGTCCGAAAGCGTTTCCGTTCCCACCCACATACTTTGACAATGGGAACTATCCCTATCCAAAATAAAAACTCTGTCTAATCGAAAATATATCTTATTATCTGTGCGAGTAGTAAGTGAAGTCTCTGGCCAGGGGATATTTTTCTTTCCAGACATCTATTATCCCTGCATCTTTTAGGAGTCTAGAAACCTGTGATGCCACTCTTCTCTCCTGAGTGGGAATTCCTGACGTAGAGTCCCACCCTCTATTTAAAATTAAATTCCAGTGTCCCCCTGCTATTACTACCCCTTTTGCTTTCTGCATCATCAACTGTAGTAGATATGCATAAAAGGTGTTCGGGGAACCGGGGGGGGGAGGGGTAAACATTAACCATAGTTACCCATAGGTCCTGTATTTTCCCCACAACTATTAAATATCGTGGTTCTATGTCAGTCACCACTTCTACTTCTTCAAACGGTAGATTTTCAGAGAGCAGTCTAGCAACGCCCCTCTTCCTTTCTTTTTCAAGTGAGGCATGGTAAACAACAGGGAAACCCTTAGTTTTGAGCTTTAAAGCCTCTTTTGGGGAAAAGTGAGTTTCTTAAAGAAAATTAAAAATCGCACATTTCTGGGTTCGAATAAATTTCTGGATCTACTTCCTCTTCATGGGATGACTGACCCCATTGATATTGTAAGAACTAATTTTTGTGCTAATTGTTGCCATTTTGACCAATTATGAGGGTCCAAATTTTCTCATGAGGGTTTCCCTGTCCCTCCACAGCCCTTACAACAGGCAGCCCCCACTCTTAAATTTTTAAACACTGTGGTTTAATCCATTTTTTCAGGACTATATTACCTACATTAACTTTCTGGACAACATCACGGTGTTGCTTCCTCTCTCAGGTATGCCTTTCCTGATTTTTAAACAGTAAAACAATTAACCGAGTACCAGACTTATTGTTCACAGAACTCAAGTAATGATAACAATACCAACTTTCTCCACTAAGTGGGAGTGTAACCTGTTTAACTATTGAAAAGTGTACTCCAGCTTTAAATTTCTCTGCTAGAAGTTTATATACTGAACCAAACGAGATGTATCCAGGAAACCCAATTGGGGCACTCCTGCCTACTCTCGAGCAGCCATTATTCACGGGGAGAATCAGTATCTGCTTTACCCTGACCCAGAGACTAGTTGTTAGTTCAGCTGCACAGATTCTCACCTGTATTAACTGAATATGTTCCAGTTGGTAAAGAATCCAACTTTTAAGCTGTTGACTTCCTAGGCTACTGAGGAGGAGAAACTCCTCACGAGGTAGGATTCCTCTGACAAATTTGTCCGCCCCTGTATGGAATGGGGTAGTGCCATTTGGCGGGTAACATTTGGGGTCTTTGCCCCTCCACATGGCAAATATTTAACATCAGCAAGAAAAACAACGCCCACCATGTTATATTTAAACAGATCTCATGCCCTCTAATTGGGAAGTAGAGGGGAAGCTTTGTGGGTCTTTCATTTCCATTTTTAGATTTGAAGCTCTCCCGGTTATACATCCACCCAATATCCTTCATTTTCCTTCCCTGTTCTCTTTTCCAGTGCAACCCTTCCCAAAGTCAGGGTCTCAAATGCTTTTCCCTACCAGGAAAAAATCTTTCATAAAATTCAGCTGACTATAGTAGCAATTACCCCTCCGCGATTCGAGGGGTGCCTTACAGAAGACGAGAGCTAGCTTTTTCCCCATCTGGATATGCACGATAAACACCATGACCAACAGGGATTTTAATGTCGTCGTCCCTGTCCCTGTAGATATTCTTTTTAAGTAGCCTTTCATTTAGAGTTTGTGCAGAATGTTATAGTCTGGGATTTACAGATAGGATCAAGTCTTCGTGCCTTATTAGTTATTTCAATTTGGCCTTGTGAGTCCAACTGAAAGTTTAAGTTTCCTCTCCTTTCCCCCTTATTCACTGCTTGCCCCTCACCCGATTTTAAGCCTGCTTTTACAGTACCTTTGACATAGCTGATGAAGTCGGGGGTCTTCGGGGGGTTGGGGAAGAAGTCCTTCCAATCTATAGCCCCTAGTTGGTAATCTACTAATCAGGTCTTCTTTTCCGATGCAGTAATACTGGGTTCCGACAAGCTGCTCGGATGGCCTCTTTTCTCCTTTTGCCATGATGGAATCGATTTTCACCGTTGAGCCATATTGTTTAAGCATGGTGCAGACATCTGCCCAGAAATCTGATGAGGCGCCCTCTACGCCCTGCCCCGGCATCTGTGCTCTTTTCGCCACTAACCAGGCCGCCCGCACCAGCTCCTTCTCAAGCTTCTCTTTCACCAGGTGAGGAACGACAATTCATATGCTTTCCAAGTGTTGTGAAGCTGCCAAGTCCTCATACTTTAATACCTCCATCCGTTTCTATTCTCAGCCTTGCAGGGTATAGGAGTTGAGCTTTTACATTTTTGGCTCTTAACTGCTTCATTATTGGCCACATAACTTTAACGGCTTTCCTGTACCTGGGTAGTATAACTGTCAATCTGCAGCCTGTGCCCCTTATACATTATAGCTGATCTCTGCCAAGCCAATCTTAAGACATCCTCCTTGGTCGCATATGATGTGAGCTTGGCCACAAAAGAACGTGGGCACGCTCCTGGGTTCGTAGGCCTCCGGACCAGTGGTCGGTGTGCTCTGTCCATTTTTAAATCATAGTCCGTTGGGAGGTTTAGGGACTCCTGAAGAACTCCTCCTAGGAAAGTTATGGTGTCTTTCTCCCCATCCTCTAGGCCCTCCGTAACGCCATATACCCTTATGTTCTGTCGGCGACGTCTTCCTTCCAAGTCATCTAGCTTCGTAGCCATTTCTCTCTCTCTGGCCAGGAGATGCAGCATCAGCCTATCATGGCAGTTTGCCTGATCCGTTACATTTGTGAGGCCGACTTCTATTTGGTCCGCCCGATGTTCGATTTTGCTGATATCTTCTCTAAGCTCCTCGAGAGCAGTATCTATTTTTTTGACCGTCTTCGCTGTTTGGAGGATTGATGTTACCAGCTGTGAGCAGTTTTCGTCTACTGGGCCCCTTGTCTCCAGATTTTCAGCCCCGGTTTTCATGCAGTAGCACTGCATTCAGCTTTTCTACTGGGGTCTATGGGTTCTTTGGTAATAGGACCCTGGATTGCGTTACCTTAACTGATGATTGCATTTTTATTTAAGGTGGATGTTAGACGATTAATGTGAGGGCAGTGCAGAGCTCTGATCTAAGCAGCCAATCACTCGCTGATGTCACCGGAAGCAAGAAGTGGGGGTCTGAAGCAATTTCATGGCATTTTTTCTGAAAGCATTATAGATAGGCATGACCAACCTTTTGGGGGGTGGGGAGACCCTTCCTCTCCCTAGAACCTTTATCCTCGTCCTCATCCTCCCTAGAGTCCCGAGTAGAGCAGTGCAGGCCTGTCTAGCATATTTTGAATAAACTTAAGCACAGAGGAGGGATCCTTCCGGCCAGCAGGGGAAGCTCAAAAATGAAGGTCAGGGGATACATCAGGTTCCAGGCCCTCTAAATGCATGTCAGAGGTATCGTAAAAAAATGTTCATCTACAATCACCCTCACAGTCTCCAGAAGAGGGAACTGTGGAAAAGTGCTTACCAGCCCCAGAAAACATAGACCCCATCTTTTGTAGGGTTTGAAAGACGTAATATGCTTTTGCCATGTCTTGCACACAGCTCCTGCCTAGGCTGTGTACAGAAACATAGAAACATAGAATTTGACGGCAGATAAGGACTACTTGGCCCACCCAGTCTGCCCATTTCCTTACCTAGTGGATAAGCTGCAGATCCTAGTTAACCAGCAGCCTACTTCTTTCTACCCCCACCCCCTAGAATTGCCTTATAACTGTCCCATGCATGCTTGAATTCCACCACTGTTTTTGACTCCACAACCTCCTCCGGAAGGCTGTTCCATGCATCCACAACCCTCTCTGTGAATAAATACTTCCCTAAATTACCTCTGATCCGCTCCCCCTCTATCTTCAAATTGTGCCCCCTTGTTCTTGCACACCTCTTTTTTTGAAAGATGCTACCCTCTTGGACTTTGTTGATTCCCTTGAGGTATTTGGACGTTTCTATCATGTCCCCCCTCTCCCTCCTTTCCTCGAGGCTATACATATTAAGCTCCTCAAGTCTCTCTTCATATGTCTTCTGGTGCAGACCCTGCACCATTTTAGCTGCCCTCCTCTGGACAGCTTCCATCCTGTCTATGTCTTTGCGGAGACTGGGTCTCCAGAACTGCACGCAGTACTCCAGATGGGGTCTTACCAGCTGTCTGTACAGAGGGATAACTTCCTGTTTTCTACTGGTGATGCCTCTCCCTATGCATCCCAGTATCCCCCCAGCCATCCTTGCTGCCCTCTCACATTGCTTGCCCACCTTTAGGTCATCTGATATGACTACCCCCAGGTCCCTTTCCATTTCTGTTACTGTTAGTATCTCAACCCCCATTGTGTACTCTTCCCCTGGGTTTTTGTTTCCCAGGTGCATTGCCTTGCACTTCTTAGCACTGAATCGAAGCTGCCATACATTTGACCATTCCTCTAACCTTGCAAAGTCCCTTCTCATCCTTTCCACCCCACCTTGTGCATCAACTCTGTTGCAGATCTTTGTGTCATCTGCAAAGAGACATACTTTTCCTTCCAGTCCCTCTGCAACGTCGCTTATAAAGACACTGAAGAGGACCGGTCCTAATACTGAACCCTGCGGTACCCCACTAGTAACCCCTTTCTTCAGAGTGGACTCCATTTACTATTACCTCTGTGTCCTATTCTCCAGCCAATTCTTTACCCAGGCTGTCATCTTGGGACCCACTCCCAGGCTGGCTAACTTGTATATTAATCTTTGTGTGGGACTGTGTCAAATGCCTTGCTAAAGTCTAGGTAGACCATGTCCACAGCCCCTCCCTGATCTACTACTTTGGTCACCCAGTCAAAGAAATCTATCAGATTTGTCTGGCATGACCTTCCCGCTAGAATCCATGCTGCCTTGGGTCCTGGCCCCTGGCCTCTAGATACCGACAATTCTTTCCTCTCAGAAGTGATTCCATCATTTTCCCTACCACTGAGGTTTAAACTAACAGGTCTGTAGTTTCCTGCTTCTGCCTTGCTCCCACTTTTGTGAAGGGAATCACATCTGCCCTCCTCCAGTCCTCGGGTACCACCCCATCCTCTCATGATTTGTTAAAGAGGGTAGTCAGTGGTGTCACTAGTTCTACCCTTAGTTCTTTTAGAATTCTGGGATGAATCCCATCAGGCCCCATTGCTTTGTCCACCTTCAGTTTTAAGAGTTCTTTCAGAACCCTTTCTTCTGTAAATGGGCTGGTATCAACTTCTGTATCCAGAGTGTTTCTACTGTTTGTTTTAGGTACCTCCCCCTCTTCCTTTGTAAATACTAAGCAAAAATATTTGTTTAGTATCTCTGCTTTTCACAGTCACCCTCTGTCCACCCTCCTCCCTTTATTAAGCCTCACTATCCCTCCCTTGGTCTTCCTTCGCTCCTGATGTACCTATAAAAGGTTTTATCCCCTTCTTAACGAGTTGGCTATCTTTTCCTCGGTTTGGGCCTCTGCTGTTCTGACTGCCTTCCCAGCTTCCTTTTGCTTTAACTGATACAATTCTCTGTCCTGCTCCTTCTGTGATTCCTTGTACTTCCTGAATGCTTTTTTCTCTTGAACCTTCACTGCCACTTCCTTTGAGAACCATAGTGGTTTCTTACATCGCTTCGTTTATTTGCTTCACACAAAGGTTTGTTACCTCTGTGATGGCAGTTTTATTATTCCACTGTTCTTCCACCCTCCTTCCTGCCCATTTGCTAGTGCATTCCTTAGGCACTCACCCATTTTGGCAAAGTCAGCCCTCCTAAAGTCCAGTGCTTTGCCTTTGTATGGCTTGACCTCTATTGATGTGTTTATTGTGAACCATACTGTTCAATGGTCGCTAGTTCTCAGATGGCTACCCACTTCACATCTGTGATCCTCTTCATCTCCATTTGAGACAACTAAGTCTAAGATTGCTCCTCTCGAGTGGGCTCCAATACTAGTTGTCTAAGGCATGCCCCTGTAGGGCATCTAGAATAACCCAACTCTTCGAAGTGGCTGCTGCAACTGCACTCCAGTTAACATCTGGCATATTCAGATCACCCATCAGCAATATCTCCCCTTTTTCTGCCATTCTAAGTATACTTTCTATCATTTCCTTGTCCATTTCCTCCCCCTGAGAAGGGGGTCTGTATACAACCCCTGTGCGGATTGTGGTGCCATTGCCGGTCTCCAAAGTTACCCACAGTGCTTCTTCTCCTCCCTATTTTCCCTTTTGTTCTGTTGCTTTGATTCCTTCCCTTATGTAAAGAGCTACTCCTCCTTCTCTTTTACCCTCCCTGTCCCTCCTGTAGATAGTGTATCCTGGTATGTTTACGTCCCAGTCATGGTTTTGTGTCTACCATGTTTCTGTGACTGCCTTGATGTCCAGATGTTCCTCCTCCATCAAGGCCACTAATTCAGGAAGCTTGTTACTCAGACTACGGGCATTGGTACTCATTGCTTTCAATTTTTTTATGGCTTTACCTTCTTTTGCAGCATCCCCCACTGACCTTTCTACCTCGGTCTTTTTCTCATTTAGTACCCTGTTTTGTAGGGAGAGGCTGGGATTTTCCTGCAGCTTATCAGTGCCTCCCCCCTTGACTAGTTTAAAAGCTTGCCAATGAAGCATTTAAACCGACTGCTCAAAAGACTTGTTCCCTTCCTGGACAGATGCAGACCATCCTGCCAGTATAGGCTGGTGTCCCTCCAGGTGGAACCCCAGTCCCCAATGAAGCCAAACCTCTGTGCTCCACACCATTTTTTCAACCATTCATTAAACTGCATGGTGCAAAGTACCCTCGCCTCACTCATGCCATTGACAGGCAGCACCTCAGAGAAGGATACTGTGTATGCTACCTGTCTTAGGCCCTCCCCAATTCTACAAAGTCCTTCTGCACTGCTCTAATCTCATGATGAGCCAAGTCATTTGTCCCTAGGTGGACAATGATGTCCAGCTCAGACCCCTGCAGCTGTTCTCGTGATCCTGAGGATGCGCCTCTGTCCCTCCAAGCCATGGCACCAGGCAGGCACCTTACTTCAGTTTTCCCTGCTCTCCCCAGTTCTATCCCCCTCATAATTGAGTCCCCCACCAGGAGCTGCTTCCTTTCCTTGTGGTGTCCTCTGCCTCCTTCCTGTAGGTCTCCCTTGTGACAGTTGTCCTCAGCCTCCTTAGTCTCCTCTGCAGGTGCATCAATAGGGGAGCTATGCTCCCCCAGAATGGTGTATGGATTGTGGAGTGGAACAACTGACTGGGTGTGCCTCTGTTCCACCATCTTCACCCTCCCTGAGCCCACTGTGGTCTAACTGCTGTGCTTTCTTCCCAATCTCTGAGGTAGTGGCGGTGGCTCTGGTGCTCCCTGCATGGGGGAGGTTCCCTTCCTACCGTCCAGTGTGGCCTAGGGGAAGGTTCCCTTACTACTGTCCAGTGTGGCCTGAAGACGGGCAACTTCCTCCCTCAGGGCAGAGAGTTGTCTGCAAATAGGGCAGCATCTCAGCCTCCAGAAAGACTACCGGAAGACTGCTGCCCCACAGCCATTACATTGCACTACTCCCCACATGTTTATCTACTTTTTTTTGTGTGTGTGTTTGTGTGTGATTGGTTTGTTGTATAGAAATATATATATTATACAATGTGTATGCTTACATTGTCAGTGCAGTGTGCTAGAGAGGCTATGACAGTGATATGCACCTTGCACTCTTGAGGAAATGATGTCAGAACCCCAGGTATAAAGGAACTATTTCCAGGGGTGGGTGGGTGAGGGTGGGCCTAAACTGTGCCCTCACAAAACAATCAGCTAAAAGCTCTGACCCACCGCTGCAATAAGTGCCTTCCTGTCAGCAAGATGCCCTACACAACAATTTGATAGAGAAAATACCCTGCTAATTAAACAGAGAAAAATCCAGACATCCAAGTCAGACACAGGTAAACCTCCCCAGACCCAAAACAGCCTGGAGGTTTGTGCTCTGAAAGCAGTCAGACCCAAAATAAGTCAGCTGTGCTTTAAACTCTTCCTGCACTGAAAATCTTGAGAATTGTAACAAACGTAAAGCTAGATCCACCTCCCTCTGTTGCTTGAAAGACTGTCTTTTCCTGACAATTCTAAGTTCCTTATTTCACCTTTCAGTTAGAAGTAGCCTCCACCTGCAGAATATCTGCTACAAACCAAAGACAATTGTAAGGTTCACCTCCCTCTGTTGTGAGTACAAAGTGCAATATAGAATTTGCAAGTGCAATATAGAATTTCTCACACAGCTCAAAGCTGAATAAAGAAGTAGTGTCCTTCCAGGTCAATAAGATGTGCTTTGTCTCTCTAAATATTGCAGCCACCAGTAACTTATAGTAATCTGATCTAGTCTGGATATCTCCAGCCAGGGCAATTTGTTGACAATGGTTGTGATGCAACCTTTCCTGTTCCAATCCAACACTTTGTGGTCTGAAAACAAAGAGGCGAGCAATTTCCTGCCCTGAGGCTGTCTGTGTTTCAATTCACACTGCAGGTTTTGCTATGACAACTCCTTAACCACAGTAACTTATTTAAAAATAGTTTAACTATCACAAACTCCTACGCACCAGTAAATTATTTAAAATATTTTCTGTCCCAAAATCCTAGTAGCCAATCCAGCTACCCCCAAGGGACAACCAAACTGCAGTATTCAAACACTTGTGAAGTTACTTCCAAGATAAGCAGAGTTTGCAAGCTCCTTTTTCAATTCCTCCGCCACCTGTAAATTTAACAATAGTTTAACTCTCAGAAAATCCTAGTAGACAATCTAGCTACCTCCAAGGGTCTACCCAAATGCAGTACAGTTATTTAAATCCTTCTGAAGTTACTCACAAGATAAACAGAGTTTGCAAGCCCCTTCTTGGTTAAACACTAAATAAATAAGTAAATAAAAAGCAATTACCAAGGGTAGTTAGTTTCACCTCCCACAGAATTGAACAAAAGTGCACGTTGTTGCAGATATCAAGTGCAATATAGAATTTCTCACACAGCTCATAGCTGAATAAACAGCTCACAGCTGAATAAAGAAGTAGTGTCCTTCCAGGTCAAGAAGATGTGCTTTGTATGTTTTGTTTTTTCTTGTTTAAGCTGCCCGTTGTCTCACTATTGGCTTTCCCAGGAGGAACAGGAGCGTTTGTCTTTGCAAATCATCTTTTTAGCCACTTCAGTAGCTTGATCATACTTTCTTTTTAATACAGACACTTCATCGGTGCCTTTATTATTTTTTAATTTTGGAGGAACTTCATCAGCTCCTTTGAAAGCTTTGTTTTTAGGCAGGGACTTGGATGCTTCATCAGCACCTCCAAATTATTTGATGGCCCCTCATCAGTAGCCGTTTATTTTTCCTCAGCCATAATTTTTTTCAAGACTCTGCTCCGTTTCTCAAAATTTTTTTTTTTTTTTTAAAAACAAAATTTGGTGCAAAAAGAACAAGCATGATCTGGACCTAAACACCAAAGGCACAGGTTATGAAAAGCTGCTATGGCAAAAATCTTGTGACAGTTGACACACTTCTTAAAACCTATAGGTCCAGTTTTCTTTAGTTTTGGGGGATCTCTGACATGCCAATCCACAGAGAACCCAGCAATAACTGTCAAAATGCAGAAATGTCAATAGGTTCCCTTGTGGTAAGGAACCGCGATTACGGAAGTAAAACATAAAGAAAAAAAACTTAAATTGTCAGTTCCCTCAAGAAAAAAAGAACCTCGATTAGTCAAAGGAACCAAACACTCAATCACCATTAAAATAAAATAAAGCAGAGAGAATCGTGGGGGAACTGCAGAACCAACCAAATATAGCGGTTCCCGGGAACCGAGAAGAACCACTAAAAAACACAGAAAACATACTTGGCACACTCAAAAAATAGGTTTGTGAGGAAAACTTTACCAAGAGAAAGCAGAAAAGGATGTCAACAAGGAACATTGAGAGATCCCTCTGGGGCAGTGTTGCTCAGTTAGCAGAGAAAAAATTATTAAGCCCTTCAGGCTGCTCCCTCTCAGCACACTCCCCTTCTCTTTTCTGACTGGCTGATGCCTAAGCTCATTACGCTAATTATCTCAAAGGCATACCTCCGGGGCAGTTGCACCTAGCCAGCTAACTGCTACAGTTACTGATGCTAAAGGAATCCTGGAATGAGAAGTTAACTCATTATTGGCCAACCCTTTAGGCAAAACCTAAGCTGCAGTCCTGGCAGCTTCCACAGGTTTTTCTGTTATTTAGTCATATGGGGCTGATAGTTTGCAATCCTAAGGCCCAGTGACAGAGCGTAAGTACACTTGCCCATCACATCCAACCTCCTAGATTCCTTATCTGGAAGCAAGGTACTCAAATGTTTAGGTTCCCGAGACCTATCAGAAGCAGCCATGATCACTACAGAGTCAGTTTCTGGCTGGTTAGCATACCTTTCTAGGAAGTGCGTGTGTATATGTGTATATAGCTAGAGAGACAGACAGATAGATAGATATATATATCTATCTATTTTCTGGAGTGGGAGCATGGGACCACCAAAATTCCATTAAGTTCTTCTTTGTGGAATCCTCTTCTTCCACAGCAGCATCCATGGCAGTTCGCATCTGCTGTATCATGTGAAACAGATCCTCAGGAGGAGCTCTAGGGGTATAAACCAAATCATCAGTGCAGGATTAAAGGGTAGGGTTACAGTGAGGTGCCACATAGTGTTCTCCTTCATATTCCTCCTCTAAATCCTCTAAAACAATGAGGTAAGGATTATACTGTTTCGTCAATGTCTTTGTCAATGACAGAAGCCCCACAGTGTGCTGGCTACATTGGTGGAGGCCGAGAGGCAGGAATCTGTGATGTGTCCATAGACCCACTGGATTGTCTAGCTGCCTGCATAGGTAAGCCAAGAATAAATTGTATCAGTTCTGAAAACGCCACCAGCAGAGCTTGAGAATCCATAACACCGTGGACAGTGGCCGTGACCTGACAACGATTGCATCGTACTGTCCATAGTAGGTATGGTAGCACCCAAGCCAAGCCCTGACTTTACTGTCTCAGTGGGGGGGCTGTCACCAATGACGTCAGAGCTAGCAATGATGCAACAGATTTTACCTTGTCTCACCACCAACCACAATGTCACTTAAGTAGTTTTTACCTTTATCCCGATGCTTTTGCTTGTGCCCGATGGCAACAACAACCTTTCTTTGTCCAGATTCTCACATTTCAGTGGCCATCTCTCGGCCGAGGGGGGAAGAGAGAGACAGATGTTGGCCCATGGTCCTTCTCCATAGCTGTTAATATTTTAAAGGAGAAGGAAATTTTCTAGAGCTTTCTTGCAGCAGTGCCTTGTAGCCTGGCAAATCCTCACGTTGTGAGATGGGCCCAAACACATGCAGACCTTCAATCAATCAATCAAAATATTTATTTATCCAGGCGAACATCATTGAGCACAGCTCTTTCACAAGATGGGCCTGGTTAGAACAAGCTCAG
Source organism: Neoceratodus forsteri (assembly GCA_016271365.2). Lineage (NCBI taxonomy): Eukaryota > Metazoa > Chordata > Ceratodontiformes > Ceratodontidae > Neoceratodus > Neoceratodus forsteri. Next base: position 262,292,563 of record CM057451.1, on the reverse strand, counting down.
GTAACATCCATCATAAAAACATATAAATACATGTAAATAAGTATATAAACACAATCACAATGGTGCAGTAATAGGGGAGTCAAATGATAAAAGGAAGACAAGGCAAGCCATAACAGAGGAGGATTCAAATACAAGGGGGCAGATCCACCACTGAACCATGCAACTGTATATAAACCACGTTCTCTGTATAGAAGTACCAGTTAGTTCATTTACCAGGGGCAGTCACTAGTACTAGCCATGAAAATGGCTTGGAGAACCACCAACTAATGGCAGATATGGTATCAGGAGGGGTATGTAATATGTAAGCGAAGGATAAACATTGTGAGAAGTGAAGTCCCAAGGATAGATCGGTAGAACTGATGCGGCGGTGGGGGCCTACGGGGAGAGGGAAAGGGGAGTTAGGACTTTTATAGTATGATTGCGTGTAGATAGTGGATGAGTGCAGTATAGAGCTGTGAAAAGAAGGCTGGAGAAAGCAGTAAGATAGACCAGTATCAAAGGGAGAACAGAAGCATCAAGGTGTTACATGAAAGCATGATGACAGACCAGGGCCAAGGAGGAGACAAGCACTAGAAGTAATTCATTCATGGTTAAATGGTACAGGTTAGCCGGCTCGTCGGCGCAGCGGTTGGATTTCCGCTTGCGACATCGGCGACCGGCGAGCGGACTCGGGTCACTGGAGAGCCGGCGGGTGGAGAATGGATTCGAGCATCCCGACTGCTCACCTACTCCAGGGGTGGGAGGATGCAGGGTCGCTGTCTGGTAACCCCTGGCGGAGGCCGGGCAGATCAGCAGCAAGCCTGAACATTGGGGGGGGGGGGGGCGCGCGTGGTGAACGTCGGCTAAGGCTTGACGTTTGTGGCACGCCTCGGAGAAAAGCGGAAATACCAGCCTCCGGGTTCGCCGGATGATGGCTGCCCGCCTGCTACCCAGGATGTCCTGTGCCTCCGGAACCTACCTCAGCAGTGCCCAAGGACTGATGCCTAGTACACTGGGGCCCTCCCCACCAGGTGTCTTCCCCCTCGGAGGAGGGGGACCCACCCGGCAAAGGGATATGCCGGGCCACCCTTGGGTCGGCTGCGATATGAGGTGAGGGGAGGAGGGGCAGGACGAGGGCATCACGGGTAGCATGAGCAGCCGGAAGGAGTGGCGAATCAGGAGGCAAGGACGGAGGGAAAAATACATCACACACACAAAAAAAAATTGGTACAGGTTAGCACGATGACAATTCACGGCCATGGGAAACAATTGCACTGATCATTTCTGAGACGTGAATATAAGAGCTTGAAAGATGAAATGTCGATGGGTGACCTCAGTTCCAGTTTTTTTTGCAATTTATTCCACAAGGAGGACAGTGTAAATGTAAGCCCTCCACCCCTGCATTTTGCAAAACGACAGGCTGTATGCAGTTTGAATCTGACAGCATTACCAGGTGGGGACTGGGTTCAGGGAGGAATAGGTTACTCGGCACAAGGGCTAGGTTTGGCTACTCTGCACAGGGGCACCCAAGTAACTCCGAACACAGAAAGCAATAACTAACGTCCAATACCAGAAAATGGGATTCTAAAGTGTGGCTTTATTCACATCCAAACAGAAGAAACAAAGCACAGACGGACCCCCACGGGGCTACACTTCTGGTAATGCAGATTAAAAGAATCACACACACTCCTTCACACTTCAGCCCTCAGGCTCTGAACCCACCGAGCACACAGCCCGGACTTGCACGCTGCTCTGGGTACACAGCCCGAACTTGTACACTATTCTAGGTTTTCCCTGGCTCTGCTCCCCTGCTGGCCACTCGGATACCTTCCATATGTCATGGAAACCTTTTCTGGTGGCTCCCTAAACCACCTTAGAGCACCTTCCATTTGTCATGGATACATTTTCTGGTGGCTCACTAAACCACCTAAGAGCACCTCAGCTCTATCAGGGAATTCTCCTTTTAATCTCACATCTGGGTACTTTCCTCAGGCACTGGCCAAGTACCTGAGAGAAAGTAAAGGTGCCACAGATCAAATCCGTAGAAGTGAATTTGGTTACTACTGATGGGGGTCTCCCACCTCTCGCTCCCACAATTCACACTCGGCCATTTCTCTGGACAGTAAACATCTCATTCTGTAAAGCTTGGCAATGTAGATTAAGGCTAAATGTATGTCACATTTCCTCTACTTGTCTTGCTTTCCCATTGTGCTGGACATGAACCTACTTTTACTTGGCTTAGCCCATTGCTCTAGGCCCCCCACTGATTAAGCAGTCCAATCCCCACTTTACTTCAGTTTTTGTGCTGGACTTGAACCTACTTGAATTAACCGGCAATGCCTATTACAATAGACCTAATACAGATTGAGCAGTCCAATACCCACGTTCCAACAGTTCAGGTGAAAAACACTGGGCCTCTGTCAGAGCGAACTCACCCTTTGGTTGAAGGTGCCCCACAGGCAATTCCTCACAGGAATCTCTCTCCCACTGCTTCTGGTGCCGCAGCACAACTTGAAATAGGCAGCTTCTTCCTTAGCCGGAACCAGGAGGGCTGTCCCTGGAAACAGGCAAACCCCGCCCCCCAAAATCCCTCAAGGATGGGGCACTTGGACCAGTAACAGCGGTCTCCACCACTTCAACAATCAGCTTCTGTGTTCCTCTTACGCTGGAAACACACACCTCCCTTACAGTAGCTCTAAAACAGAGCTCAAGGCTCTGAGAGCCTGCACACAGAATGCTGTGCTCTTCCTCTCTCCAAGACTGCACACAGACTCTGTTCAAATTCCCCCAACATTCTATCCTAACTTCCAACTGCAGCATTCCAGTGTGGCTCATGCAGCTGCAAGAGTTCTATGGTGATGTCATCCCTCAGTCTCAGCTGAGGCTGAGAACAGAGTGAGAGTGTGAAATCCATTTAACTGGAGTTTCACAAGCTGCCTTCCCTGCCTACCACTAGGTCTTACTGGGATTTTAGTAACCTCGGATAACAGGGGGGTTACATAAAGCTTATTGCAGCCCTGCCAAAGCCAGACTTAACTTTGGGAACCATCAGTAGGAGAGATCTGCAACTTCTCAGGGCGTAATTGCCTACTACTTTTATAGGAAGACAGTCTGTAATGTATTGGGGCAGTTTTTTGGAGATGGCTCTCAGGGTCCATAAGGCTGTATTTTTATCACGCCTGAATTGAAGAGAACTCCACCCCAATGATTGATATAGAAACATAGTAACATAGACTTTGACGGCAGATAAGGACCGCTAAGCCCATCTAGTCTGCCCATTTCCCTACCTACAGGATAGGCCGCAGATCATAGTTAACCAACAGCCTATTTCTTCCTAACCCCCCCACAAGAATTGCCTTATGTCTGTCCCATGCATTCTTGAATTCTCCCACAGTTTTAGACCCCACAACCTCCTCAGGAAGGCTGTTCCATGCATCCACTACCCTCTCTGTGAAATAATACTTCCTCACATTGCCCTGAACCGCCCTCCTATCTTTAAATTGTGTCCCCTTGTTCTTGCAAGTCTCTTTTTCTGAAAGATGTTACCCTCTTGGACTTTGATTCCACTGAGGTACTTAAAAGTTTCTATCATGTCCCCCCTCTCTTTTCTTTCCTCAAGGGTATACATATTAAGCTCCTTTAGTCTCTCCTCATACGGCTTCTTTTGCAGACCCTGCACAATTTTAGGGAGCAGTGGTGAGTGGAATAAGGCATGCCTGTGATGAACCTCAAAGCTCTACGATATAATGTGTCAAGTTTGGTGAGGTAGGAAATGGGACAGTGACTGTAGAAGACGTCAGCATAATCTATCGAGGATAGAAAGGTTGATTGTACCAGCTGTAGTTTGGCACCTCTAGTTAAGAAGCGGGCTATCCTAAAGAACAGGCCAAGTCTCTGTCGTAATGTTTTTGAGTAATTCTTCAACGTGCTCTATAAAGGAGAGCCTATGGTCCAGCCATACTCCCATGTATTTGAATTTAGGGACAAATTCCAACTTCTCGCCAAGAATTGTAGTAATCTGCAACACAGGATCTGATAGGGCTGAATTTACCATTTGGCAGAGGGAGAAAAGAGCATTGGTTTTGTTTTCTTGGCATTAAGTAATAGTTTTTTGTTTAGGAGTTGGTGTTGCAGCAGGTTGAACTCAGACTGAAGGTCATTACATGCAGATTGTAATGACGGGCGGCTTACGTAAAGAACTGTCATCTGCAAACAGATGATTGTTGGCCTTAGTTATGCTTTCATCAATATTGTTCATGTATATTGCAAATAAGATCAGTCCTAAAATAGAACCCTGGGGCACACCTCTTAGGAGAGGTTTGAGAATCGAGAGATCTCCTTCCACTTTCACCTGCTGGAAACGATCAGAGAGGTGGTAGTTGAACCACTGTAAAGATAATGGGTCAGCACCTAGTGAAGTCAGGGAAGAGAATAGCAGAGAATGGTCGACAGTGTCGAAGGCCTTGCTCAGGTCCAAGAATACGGCACAGGTGTAATTCCTGTTGTCTAGCTCTCTTTGCCAGTCATTAGTCACTTTGGCAAGTGCTGTGATGGTGCTATGTTTAGCTCTAAACCCTGACTGGACAGGATTAAGCAGGTTATTAGCTTCTAGATACTGCCTCAGCTGGTTACTTAAGACTTTTTCCAGTAATTTTGACAAGACCGGGAGAATCGAAATTGGTCTGTAATTATTCAGATCACAGGGATATGATGTGCGCTGTTTTCCATACTAAAGGAGTGGATCCTTGAGTTAATGATAGGTTAAATTAATGGGTTATGGGCACGGCTAACACATGGATAGCCACCTTCAAAAAAATATGAGTCGACGGTATCCGCAGCAGCACTTTTTCTTTTTTTTTTTTTTTAAAAAAAAACATCCAGTTTTAGCAATAGGTCTTCAACTTCTTTCAAAGTAGTAAGACGCAAGGAGAAGACTGAATCGGTGATGCTAGGATCTGCACCTTGATTATCCACCTGAGAGCGTATCAAATTCGCTGGGGAATTGTCGAAGGCTAAGCTTGCAGTAGCAAAGTGATTATTGAAGGCATCCAGACTTTCCAGTCTGTCACTAATGGTGTTATTGTTTAAGGAGATTTCATCAGGTAGTGAGCCACCGGACGTGTGACAAGACAAGTCCTTGACGGTTTTCCAAAATTTTGTAGGATTTTTGGAGGCAGAGAGAAATTCAGAATTATAGTATGCAGCTTTTGTATCTCTAACCATTCTAGTACATGCGTTTCGTGCCCTTTTGAACTTGCACCAGTCCGCAGCAGACTGGGTTTTGTGTGCTTTTTTCCATAGGCTCTCTCTCTTTCAGTCAATGCAGATTTTAATAATGGTGTGAGCCATCTACATGCATTTTTTGCTATTCACACCTTAACTATAGGGGCATATTTATTTAGGGTATCAAGGATAATTTGGCTGAATATGTCGAATGCTGATTGCATGTTCTTTGCTAAATAGAGCTCTTGCCAATACAAGAAGTGTTGCAGTTCGTTTATGTACACAGTGAGATCAAAGTTCCGTCTAGATCTCTTGGCAGCAAACTTCGGCGAAGTAGTAGGTTTGTTGCTTGATCTTATGCTAGCAATAAATGACAGATCACTGAAGAAGGTGCCGGCAAAGGAGAAGAGATATGGTTTATTCACTAGGATAACATCTAGCAGGGAGCTGTTATCCACGTTCTTTTTATTTACTTGTGTTGGTTCGACAATGAGTTGCGATAATCCATGGGTATCACAGAAAGCTACGAGAGGAGCGGCAGTTTTAGATAGCCAGTCTAAATTAAGATCCTCAAGAATAATTATTTCTGAGGATTGTTGTTCGATGACATTACTCAGATGAGGTAACAACTGTAGATCGGCAGAAGGAAGTCTATAGCACCCTATGATACATAATGTTGAAGTGTGTGAGATGGTGACTTGAAGAGATAGACATTAATAAGCATTTGCAACAAATATAGCACTCAGACAGGATGCCGTATACCTATCCTTGACATAGATGGCAACCCCTCCACCCCTGGAGCGTCTGTCTGCTCTAAATGGTAAATAGTTAGGGATATTGACTTCCCTGTCGGAGGTGGCCGGTCTAAGCCAGCTTTCTGAAACCACTAGGATGTCTGGTCGAGTATGGAGGACCCAGGCCTGGATCATGGAGAACTTTTTTTAAACAGACTGCATACATCAATGTGGAAGAAACTCACGCCCTCCAGTGTGGCAAGGTCAGAGGGCGATGTGATTGCAGCTGGTGGCCCTGGATTGAGCTCCACATTTCCTGAGCACAGGAGGAGAAGGAGTAAAAGTTTTCTTAGAGTGGCAATAGTAAGCCTCATACTGGTAACCCCTTTACGTCGTTGTGGGCCATCGTCCTCCGGGAGCGCGCCCCAACTTTTTTTGCCCTTCCCACTAAAAGTGGCAGAGACGAGTACTCTGACTGGTATCTGTAGAGGTGACGCCTCTATGATGTTGGCAGAAGTCATAAGCTGAGTTGGTAATACATTTCGTGTACCAGCGTAAAAGGTAATATGAAAATAGTGTTGTAGAATTGGGAAGTTGAAAAGGCATATATCCACGTAAGGACAGGAACTACTTACAGAGCAGATCAGATTAGTATCCACAGTAATAAAGGCTTGAGGGGGCATATATTGGGCATCGACAGAAGGACCAGAACAGGATCCATGATTTGACACACATAGTGGAATAAGGATGGGGGTGGAGGAGCTAGAGAGGAGTGAGCTAGAAAGCCAGGGTGGGGGAAAAAATTGGCAGCTAGGGCACCCTTCCTGGAGGTAATCAGTCCCTGAGGGCAAGTCCATTCCTGTGTTTCTGTGAGGGGCTGGTGGCTTCAGATCTGGACTGCGGGTGGCAGTTTGGCAGGTCGGGTTCATCAGAGACCCACTGCTGTGGCTCTCAGACTACCTGGAAGGAGAAGGCAGAGGAGAATTAAATAAGAAAGTCAGAGGGGGTGGGTCTGCTCGTGGAGCTAAAAAGAAATGCAGACCGGCTTAAACGGTGGGGGTGGGGTGTTGCAGACCAAAATGTTAGGCAAGGTGCCTCAAGTCTGAGTGAGCAATAACAGGGCTATTTAAAACACAATACTAGCGTAAAAGGTGACCGTGGGGGGGTTCAAAGGCCTGAGCTGAGATTGCTACTGGTCTTATCAGGAACACAATACAGGCATTTACATAACATCAGAAAACTTCAGCTATAAAATACAAACAAGACAGTTTTAACACAAAACATAATCTAGCACAATATAATCAAACATTAACAGTGCAGAGCTATATGGAGCCAATCGGAGTGCTCCAGGGGCTGACTGCAGCCAGTGGGCCACAACAGTAAAAGACTCTGGATTTAAACCCAGAGACAACTGTCCTCATGTAAAGAAAGCAAAAATTGGCAGCTAGGGCTCCCTTCATGGAGGTAATCAGTCCCTGAGGGCAAATCCGTACCTGCATTTCTGTGAGGGGCTGGTGGCTACAGACCTGGACTGCAGGTGGCAGTCTGGCAGGTCGGGTTCGTCAGAGAACCAGGGCTGTGGCTCTCAGACTACCTGTGTTTCTGTGAGGGGCTGGTGACTTCAGACCTGAACTGCAGGTGGCAGTCTGGCAGGTCAGGTTCGTCAGAGACCTTGTGAGTGTCTTCCTTATAGATTTCATCTCTGCACTTACAACACCGAAATAAAGCTTTTGAAGGCATGCAGAGACAAGTGGCAACAGCTCGCTGAAGTGTCCTTCAGCAGGTCCAACAAGGATGATAGACAGTGGGAAGTAACAGGGCAGAGATGGGGCTGCCCACTATATTATACACATACATGTACATATACACACCCCGATGCCAGTCATTGTGGGCTCCCCACTAGCAAAAGTTTGTGTGGTCCTAGTGCCGACACGCGTATAGTTCCAAAGGCGTAGCCCAATGGAAGAGATATCCTTGAAGATCTTGTATGATCCAACCAACACAGCCCCTGAACCCATGTGATACAACACCTGGGCCCATTTGTAATGCAGAGTCCACTTCTGCGTTACTGATGCACCACATGCGAAACCTCATTCCAAATGTTCTGATCTAGTTTTCTGAATGTCAAAAGAAACTCCCAGTGTGGGGTCATTAGCCTCTTCCGTTCAAACTGCTGCACACCCCAATGTCAAATCAAGCAGTTAAGACAACTGTGCAAGGTGCTTCCCCACCATTATTTTTTGTGTTCTAAGGGGACAGAACAATGTGCACTTACTATCGTGGTCTGGATGATCCATTGCTGTGCTTCAGAAGACAAGGTTCCTCCAAATACTGCAAACTTTTACGCTTCTCTGTCATCCTGTGAAATGCTGCAACTGTCTCCGGCACCACAACTGTCTGAATAACTAAAACCCAAGCAGAAAGAAAAGTTCTACTTAGCACACAGGTCAAAAGGAGGAACAGGTTTTCTTTCTTCCCCTTTTTGTTAGCCCTGTCTTCTAACATGATGTCTGGGATTGTCAAGGCTTCACCTTCACCCTTTCCCTGGTCTAAAGGGCAGGTGAGAAGCTGCCTTTAGAGGCAATTATGCCGCTCTGTGATCAGTCAAGCAAGGGGTGTGCAAATGGTGGCACTTTCTGAGACACACCCAGCCCCAGTATGAGGATGGTGTCTGACACTACACCGGTTTCTCAAGTAGCATAGAAACACACAGCAACAGAACCAGCCCAAGTGAATACCTGGCTTAGTGTAGTGATTTGAAATTTCCCCTACTGGGCCCAAACAAAGGGAAATTATGATTCTTTACCAGTAACTCCTGGTGTGTGTAGGCTACGTCCGTGAGCAGTCCGATGGAATGGGCTGTCCTCCCCTTGCTAGCTGTGACAGGCTGCAGCGAAAAAAAAGTCTTAGGGGGTGCCCCTTTCCAGGCTCCCTTAGTCCAATCTTCTGCACCAGTAAAAAAAATATTGAAAACTGAAAGTTGTTAACAATGGGACTATATGCACTACAGGGCAGAATATGCATTGCATGGTCAACAATAAATCTGGGAGGGCTTAACAGCCCATGGACACAACCTACACACAACCAGAATTACCAGCAAGATTATTCAAGGGTGACGGACTTCACCCAATGAGGGAGCCTGTACACTGGGGCAGTAGTCTGACATCTGTATCAGACATTTAAACTGCCAGAGGGGGAGACTGGGTCTAGGGTAACCATGGTGACATACAAGAGAAAGGGAGTCTAGCTGGTATTCCCCCTATACATGAGGGCATATAGCAGCACAGCAGGTATGACGAGAGCTGTGGGCCCTACTGGATTAGGAAAAGGGACACGGGGGGGGTAGAGAAGAGATGCAAACAGTGCAAACATCACTGGAAACCAAGATGAGTGGACAAGGGAATCACAAAGGTAGTAAACAAGATCAGATATCAGATGGAAGGGGGTATGCCTTAATGCCAGGAGCCTAGGTAACAAAATCAGTGAGCTCCAGGTGCTGACAGTCGATACCGAGGTGGACCTGGTGGCCGTCACAGAAATGTGGGCTTTGGGAAACGACTGGGAACTGGCAGTCCCCAGGTACTCAATGTTCTGGAGGGACAGGGGAACAGGTAGAGGTGGAGGCGTAGAGCCCTTTTTATCAAGGAGGGCATCAAGGAGGTGGAGGATGGGTGCATCAGGGTAGTTAAGGGGAGACAGAGTCGCTGTGGGTGTAAATCACACCAGCCTCGGGCAATAAATAAACTGTGTTTGGGTGTAATCTACACACCTCCAGGGCAAGGGGAAGGGAGGGATAGAAAGCTCATGGAGGAACTTGAAAGCGGGATAGCCAAGAGAGGGAAGGAGTGGTAGTAGGTGGCCTGAACCTGCCTGACACAGACTGGGATCTTTCAGTGGCCTGGAGCATCAGATATCAGGCCTAGCTGGACATATTCCAGAGAATGTCTACCAGAGCAGCTAGTTAAGTAACCCAAGCAGGCAGTCCACAATTCTCGATGTGGTGCTTGGCAGTAGTAAGAGATTTAGGTGAAGGGGAGCCACTGGGGAACAGCGGCCATAACTTCATTTGGTTCAAACTGGCCCTCAAGTCCAGTAAGCCACAAGCTAGACCTGAAGTCCTGGGTTTTAGAAGGGCGGACTTCAACAGGCTGAGGAAGCTTGTCAAGGATAGGTTAGCAGGGGTGGGCGACACAGGTGGGATGGAAGAGAGATGGGGAAAGGGTAATCAAGGGCGCCATTCTCAAGGCATCCAAGGTATGCACGGAGAATAACCAAAATGAACAGGTTCAGAAGACTGTTATGGTTCTCGGCAAGGGTCAGTAAAGTGGTGAGAGCCAAGAAAAAGGCCTTCTACAACTATAAAGAAATTTCAGGGGAGGAAAAATTGGGAAAATAAGAGGGCGGTTAGGGATGCAAAAGCAGACAGAAATGTGTAGTGCAGAGAGTAATCGAGGGAGGAGAAAAGCAGTTCTTCAGATATATTGGGGAAAAGGGAAGCAAGCTGGGGGAATCATAAGGCTAGCTGGTGTGTGTGACAGAGAAGAACGGGCAGAATTCCGCCATCCCCAACTAGTACATCTGCTCAGTTTTCACAACAAAAAAAAAAAAAAAAGTATGGTGGGCCCTTGCCAGAGTGGCATCAAAGCCACCATCAAGGGGATCCCGGCGATTAGGCAGTTAATATTTACTAGTGAAAGGGTCCTGAAAGGGCTGGCAGCCCTAAAGGTAGATGAGTCTCCTGCACATCATGTGTTGCATCCAAGTATACAGCGGGAACTGGAAGCAGAACTGGCCAAAGGTCTATTAGGATTGGGAGTGGGGGGGTGTTCCGAAGGATTGGAGGGTGAACATAGTTCTGCTCCATGGGTGGGGGGTAGGGGAACAGGTAACTACAGACCTGTCAGTCTTCCCTCTCTTGAAGGGAAGCTGATGGAGTCACTGGTCAAAGAAGACCTTGTGGGCTACTTGGAGAGCAACGATTTACAGGATAGGAAACAGCACAGATTTGTGGCAGGGAGGTCTTGTCAGACTAACCTGCCAATTTTTTTTGACTGGGCTGCAAGAGAAGTAGACAGGGGCCACGCCATAGATTTGCTCTAGACTTCAGCACAACATTTCGACTCAGAACCTCTCAGAACACTTGAAGAAGATGGGAGGATCTGGGTGCGGCCAAGGTCATAGTAAACTGGGTAGGTAACTGGCTGGCTGAAGGGGAGGTAGCTGAGGGCTGTGGTCAACAGTGTTAAATCAGAAGAGAGGGGAAGTCACAAGTGGGGTACTCGAGGGATCTATCCTGGGTCCAGTGAGTGCTCTTCAACATGTTCATCAGCAACACTGGTCAGAGAATCCAGGGTAGATTGAGTTTCTTCACACAGACACTAAGCTCCGAGAGAGGTGGACAGTGATGAGAGAATCAGGGAACTGCAGAGTGACCTGCAAAAGCCAGAGATGTGGTCTAAGATTTGGCAGTGGAAATTCAACGCCATGAATTGCAAGATAATGCATCTGGGGAACAAGAACCCCAGAAATGGGTACAGGATGAGTGGAGTTAAGGACTTGCTACTACTGTCAAGGAACAGGACCCAAGACTCGGTACTACGGCCAAGAAACCGGATCTATGAGTAATCAGTGACACCCTTAAAACAATCAAGCCAACGCAACAAGGCCTATAGCAAGGCCAACAGGATGCTGGGCTGTATCTGGAGGAGTATCAACAGCAGAAAGAAATGGGTAATTCTACCCTTTTACAGGTCCTTGATGAAGACTCATCTGGAGTACTGTTCCCAGTTCTGGAGTCCTCCCCTCAGAAAAGATTAAGGAAGGACAAGCTGGAAACAGTAGAACAGAGGGTAACTAAGATAATTCAAGGCCACTGGGGCAGAACTTAGGTGCAACTCAAGGAACTGAATATGTACTCACTTGAGATCAGAAGAGGTAAGAGACCTTAAAGTTCAAAAAGGGAACTAACAAGGTGAACTGTGAAGAACTTTTTAGCTTGAATACTAGCTTGCGGCCAAGGGGACATGCGTGAAAACTGAAGAGTGGTTCAAGACAGATGGGAGGAAGTGATATTTAATGAGTGGTGGAGCCTTAGAACAGTCTGCCAGGCAAGGTGGTGGGTACAAAAACCATTAGTGGCTTCAAGCGCAGTTGGGAGATTATGAAGGGTATCATGGTCGCTAGGGGTGGCAGAACCAGGGCAGGATTGCTAGGGGTGGCAGAACCAGGGCGGGGATGGGTGTGGTTCAAGACCCTGGAGAGACCCAGATCCCAGGGATAATAGTGCACTTGGACAGATTGGATGGACCATTCGTCTTTTTCTGCCATCACTATGTTAGTGTGTTTTAGGTTTCTATTATTCCCTTTGTGTGTCGGCTCCTGTGGGCCAGCAGATACAACAGATCTCATACACAGTACCTTGATGGGAAGGATCAGTGCTGTACTACTGAACTCAGCATTCACCTGCTGAATGCAGCATCCGCAGAGCTAAATTCATCAAGACAGTAATGCCTAGTGAATGTGTGTACTGGGGCATAAGTTGCCATCCTACATGTACCCTCAGGTAAAGACTGTGTTGCAGACAAAGTGAGAGGCCACATGGGGACCAGTGATCACCATAAGACAGGGTTCAATAATGGCAGCTGCACAATCAAATCACACAAGGATAAGTGTCCTGGACTTCAGGAGAGCAGACTTTATAAAAGATGGGTGAATGCCTTAGGGATGATCTGGCAGGGGGAAGGTGGCCTGGGTGGGGTGGAGGAACAAGTAGGTGAAGCTAAAAGGAAGCACAGTTAAGGCAACAAACCACTGTCAAACAAGCAAGCAAAGAGAGGAGGAAAAGAGACTGCTGTAGTTCTCGAAAGAGGTGACTGAAAAGGTGAAGGCTAAAAGGGCAGCATTCAGAAGGTATCGGGAGATGCGTAGGGAAGTGTATCAGGTGAAATAGTGGGAAGCAGGGAAAGTAGTAAGGAGCACAAAGGCTCAAATGGAAGAGAATACCAGGAGGTAAAGAAAGGGTTTTTTTTTTTTTTTTAAAGTGAAGAGAGGAAAACTGGGGTGGGACTGAAAAGTTAAAAATGGAAAGGGGGGCTGTGCAGAGGGGGACCAGGAAAAGGAAGACATTCTAAACAAATACTTTTCTTAGTGTTCAGAGGAAGGAGACGCGGAGTGGTCACAAAAAGTAACAGAACACTGAAGGGAGGGCAGTGGACACCAGTCCTTTTTCAGAGGAGAATCCTGAAGGGATGCACCGAATCCTCATAAAACTGTTCTCGAGGCCATGTCTCAGCCCAAAATCCACCCAAGCCCCCTCACTGCACCGCTTTTCTGCAATGCCTCTACCTCGTACCTTTACTCGTCAGCCTCCATCCCTGCCCTCTAGTCCTGACTGCACTTATGTATTTTAGTTTGTAGTCCTTGCTATCGTATTTCCTCAGGGTCAATCAGGGCGGTCTCTGACAGGATAAACTGCTATATTATAGCTTAATGTTTCTTAGCACCTCTGTTTAATGAACTACAACTCAACTTTTGTAAACAAGCCTTTTCTGTGCATTTTGTACATTTTTTTTTTGCTTTGTAGACCAAGACCTACATATTGTTACCCAGTCTCTACTTCTCTGTACCCAGACTGTTTCACTGTCCTTACATTGTATTTGTACTCCTGTTTGGATATGCACTTTTGTAAGACTACTAATGTTCCACCCTGCTGCCTCATTGTTGTGGCCCGGGTCATGGCCGAAATTGGTCCTTATGGATCAGCCCACTCACCTGGTTATCCAAGACATAAATAAATAAAATCTGAAAGTGGATAAAGTAATGGGACCAGACATGGTGCATTTAAGGGTACTGAGAGGTGTACTGGCTGCATCTGACAATCCTATTTAACAGGTTACTGGAAACAGGAGTGGTTCCCAAAGATTGAAGGAGGGCAGATATAGCCCCCACATCACAAAAATGGTAGTAGGGGAGGAGGCTGGCAATTATTGGCCAGGCAGCCTGGTATCGGTGGTGAGAAAGTTAACAGAATCACTGCTTAAGGAACGAATTGTGGAATATCTTGAATCCCCTGGGTTACAAGACCTGAGGCAGCATGGGTTCATAGGGGAGGTCATGTCAAATGAATCTGACTGGGTGACAAGGGATCAGATCCGGGTGGAGCAGTGGACATGGCCTACCTAGATTCCAGTAAGGCTTTCAACACAGTTTTACACAGCAGACCAGTAAGCAAGCTGGGTAGCTCAGGAGTGGATCCAAAGGCAGTGCACTGGATAAGAAAGTAGTTAAGGGAAAGCCAATACAGGATGATGGTACAGAGTCACTCTGAGGAAGGGAGGGAAAATGATCAGCTGGGTGCCTCAGAGGTCAGTGCGGGGACCGGTTCTCTTCAAGGTCATGTTAAGTGGCATTGCAAACGAGCTGGAAAGGAAGGTCTGCCTCAGCTGACATCAAAAAATCTGCAACAGGGTGGACACTCCAGGGATGGTGAAAAGGATGAGCAGAGACCTTAGAAAACTAGTAGTGGTCACAGGTATGGCAGCTGGGTTTTAATGTGAAAAGTGCAAAATAATGCACTCAGGGAACAGAAACCCAGGAGTGGAGTACGAAATGGGAGGAGTGGTATTGACAACTACCAAGCAAGAAAGAGACCTGGGGTTAATCAGATCAAATTACCTAAATGTGGCCAGGAAATGTGACAAGGATGTTGGGCCGGGGGATCTGCATCACACCAGCAGAAAGAGAATATTCAGTTTTGGAGACCACACCTCCAGAAGAACATACAAGTGGAGGCTGTCCAAAGAAGGGCAACTAAAGTGGTGCAGGGTCTGTATCAAAAGCCCTATGCCAGACTAAAGGACTTCAATATATACATTCTGGAAGAGATGAGGGGGAGAGAGAGAAGGGGGATATGACAGATATCTTTAAATACCTCACAGGGGTAAATAAGGCGCAGGAACAAAGTATTTTTTCAGGGAAAAAGGGTGCTCAAGAACAAGGGGTCATGCTATGAAGCTGCAGAGGTGCGGCACATTCAGCAGAGATGTGAGGAAACACTTCTTCACAGAAAGAGTGATGGACTCCTGGAACAGCCCTCCAGTGGAGCTGGTGGGGAGAGGCCAAAACAGTGGGGTTCAGGAATGCATGGATAGGCACAAGGGAATCATAACAAGAATGAGGGAGAAAGCTGTATATCAAGCACGGTTTATGGTGATAATAGAGGTAGAGAAAAAGGGCAAGACAAGGTGGGCCAATCCGTCCTCATTTGTGGTCAAATTCTGCGTTTCTACTTCTCCTCAAGGGGGGGCCGAAGCACGTTCAGCAGAATAGGCTACCATGACTCTGCCAGCCCGGTGGCAGTGAGTGCTGAGGCGCTGGCCACCTTGCCTTGCGCTACGCCGGCAATCCGGGTTTGGGAACGGACTCGGGTTGTCAAGGTGCTGGCACGAGGAGGAAAGTAGCAGGACTGAGCAGCCGGAAGGCAGCTCTCCTCTCCTGGGGTGATCACCACCTCCACCGCAGTAGTCCTGCTGCCTCCTGTGATTAGCACTGGCGAAGGGGCAACACATAGGGAGGGCACCTTGAGACGCAGCGTGCGTATTGCTCCACGTGCGTCCAAGGCAGCGGATCGGGGAGAAAAACTGAAAAAGTACAATAAAAGTACCTATGTGGGGGGAGAAAAAAAAAAAAGGCTGCCATGGCTCCGGCAGAGTTGACCTATGACACCTGAAGGGGCGATAACCCCTGGAGACGTAGGCTAGCTTTATAAAGCGACAGTCAATTAGCCAAGATATATTTTGCGAGGTCAGCGCAATTCTTCTCCGGACCAAAAAGGACAAAGTTTGTCAGTCTGTCTTGTGAAAGGCTTAGTAAGCCAAAGGTATATTTTGAGGGCCCACCTGAGATCCAGCAAAGAAGAGCAGAGGAATCTTTTTTTTTTTTTTTTATATACTTGCTTTATTGTAGTTTCTATGTTATACAACATATAAGAAACATACATAGAATGTAACATTTCAATAACCACTTAACCATGTCCACTGAAGTGAAAAAAACAGCATTAGATTTTTCACTACAGCAAACTGGGTACATGAATGTATCATTAAATTAAGATAATTAAAGCTATTCATTGATCATCAACTATTGAACTATTATACCAAGATTTTTATTAAAAAAGAAAAAAAAAAAAAACAGGGTTCAGAGTACAAATTAATATTTGCCTCAGCTATACTGGTTGGACCAGAAGAGTATCAGCAACAGCATGGTTACAATTTCCAAGTCAAAACTAATTAAGTTCAATACCTATAGGTATATAGTGCTAGAATACTAGAGAAAGGACAACTATGCCAAACTCTGAGAGTCTTCTAATCAGTGTGCTGAAGGGGCCCATATAAAAGCCACGGAATCTATCCGAAACAAACTTTAGGAAGAAGAAGCACCATCCAAAGAACCACCCTGTCTTTGTGGAAGATGAAGCACAATTCCTGATGGGAAAGGGCTTGCAACTCACCAAGGCGACAAGAGGAGCATATGGCTACTAAAATCTGGACCTTTATGGGCAAGTGCAAAGTGACTCTTCCTGGAAAGGCTAGAATGAGAGGGATGAATAGCCTCCAAGACCACATTTTGCCTCCAAGGTGAGAGTGTCCCAGAGCAAATCCTGTGGCGTGCCTTCAGAAAACAAACAGTATCTGGTTGCTGCCCAAGCAATGTAAACCTACTTTATCCTTTATAGCCAAAAGGTGCGCCACCAAGCAGCTAGCTGCAAGACCCTTATCTAAACCCTCGTGCAGAAATTTCAACACAATGGGTGGAGAGGTGGATGAGGGCTTGATCTGTAAGAGTGAACACCAGCGTCTGAAGATGTCCCAGACCCCTCTATATGCTTTATTAGAGGAAGGTTTTCTGGATTACAGTACAGCCTGCCTTCACTAGTCTCAGGTGCTCTGGAGCCAGACTGACAGCTGGAACTTCGTCTGGATCATAACACCTGAACCAAATCAGAGTACCAGGAATCACAGGGCCAGCAAGGGCTCATGAGAATTAATGCTGAGGGCTCCTTGCATAACTTCCCTAAAACCTTTGGGATTACTGGTCAGGAGTCTCTGGAAAGTTCGATACCTTTTATTGAACCAGCATATGAAAACCACATCTATTAATGACTAGGTCAAATACAAGGATGCATTAAAACATGCAAAAACTCAATCACAAGAGCTGAACATATTACGGAAATCAGATTAGCAAAAACTTCCAAAAAACAAGAATTATATAGCTACATAAATTTTTTTAAAAAAACATCTGGGGCCAGATATTCAAATCTGGGCAATGCAGAGGGCAAAACTGTGTGCTGCCCCCTGCAGTTACCCTGGTGTCCAGAACTGCTATATTCAGTGGAATAGCGCATCTGCGCTACTCCACTTGAATACAGAGCAAGTAAGACCCAGTGCTAAGCCACCTAGCATCAGGCAGAAACAGCCCCTACAATAGGGTGCCACCAAGTCTTGCGCCCATGCAAAAATCCTCATATTCAAAGGAACCTATGCAAATGAGTCCACTGGCCATGCAAGGCGCTAAGGGCATTTGCATGCCCATTATGGGCCCATCTGTATAGGGAGCAAGGCAATACTGCCTGGCACCACCCTCGGATTACTCCTTTCCTGTGAACTATTTTTTTATTTATTCATATATCGGATTTACAAACCTTTGAGTCAGAGACTCATTTACAAAGGCACCTCGTCGCAAGGGAGGGGAGACAACATAATTGTGAAGCAAGACAATGGGAACAGCACAGGTGAAACACAGATGGCATATTTAAATAACAGGCATTTCAAGAGTAAGTGAATATATCCAAGTTGTAGAAGAGCTCATGAGAAGGATTAGATCAAACAGGGACAAGTTGGATTTGAGGGCACCCTCGGGTAGCCCTAGGACAGGCAACTACAGCTACGAGTACTCGTGAGGTGTTTGCGTAGGGCGGTTTTGAAGGGGCCAATTTTGGGGATGTTTGTGAAGTGCATGGGGAGGGAACTGTAACTGATGGTGCTCTGTGGTGGAAGGACCTTTGTGCAAGTGAGGTCCTGGCTCTGGACACCTGGAAGGTGGCTTTGTTGGTATTACGGGTGGTGACCGAGTGGGAGGCCCGTAGAAGCGGTGTAGCGACTCCTGTGGGGCAAAACCCAAGTAGAGCCTTTTTTTGCCAGTATACAGGTGTGGTATTGCAGGCGTTCTTCAAAGTTGAGTATGTTTGAAGTGGAGTAGAGCTGGCATGTGTGAGTTCTGCTGGGGGCACCGGTTAGGAGCCTGCCGGCTTTGTTGATGGAGGTCTGTATTTTAGTGAGGGCAGTAGGGTCAGCGGCTGCGTAGATGGGGAGTCCGTAGCCAACCAGAGACAGGATGGAGGAAGAGATAGCCAGCCGTAGGGCGACCTTGGGGAGACGGTCTTTGTATAGGAGTCTGATCCGGGCATTCATGGCAGAGGACAACACACTGACATGGGCATGATAGGAGAGAGCCGAGTCAAAGGTGATGCCCAGGTATTTGTGTGCTGATACCTGCTCGAGGGGGTGAAGGGTGTTGGGAATGATGCACAGGGGAGCATTTTTGGAGCTACTCTGTCTGTGTGCAAAGATCATTGATTTTGTCTTTTTGAGATTCAGAACCAGGCGATGGTCGAGGAACCATTTTTCAGCTTGGCTGAAGGCGAGTTGCAGGGAGCTCTGGAGGGTGAGTGGGTTGGAGTGCGAGGCAACTAGGACTGCATCGTCAGCATAAAGAAGCATTTTGCCTGTACAGGAGCTGGGAAGGGTGTTTAAAAAGAGACTGAATAACGTGGGGCCCAGGATAGAGCCTTGTGGGACCCCAGAGCGTACAGGCAGTGCAGTAGATAGGATTCCATTTAATTTAACCCGCTGGGATCTGTTCCGGAGGTAACTGGAGAACCAGGCCAGAGGGCCAGATGAGAGACCCAACTGGCGGAGGGTGTCAAGCATTAATGGGTGACTCACAGTGTCGAAGGCCTTAGATAGGTCTATGAACACTGCCCCAGCAATCTCCCCTGTATCTAGTGCAGAGTGTGCCCCGGTGCAGGTGGTCCCCACCCGATCGCCGTACCGTTATGAAATGTAAAATATCCCTGGTAGTCTAGTGGTCCATCAACCCCAATCGTCATCCCATCATTTTAAAATGTTTCCCTGATAGTCCAATGGTCCCTCCCCAGTTAGCCAATCACCGTCAGTTTGTCCAATGGTCCCTCCCCGGTTCGCCGTCCCCATTTAAAAGAATAAAATCCCTAGTAGTCCAGTGGTCCCTGCCCTCCCCAATCAACCAATCGCCGTTCCTGTGTAATAAAAATAAATTCCTGGTAGTCTAGTGCCCCCCCAAATTACTGTCCCATTATTTTAAAATGTTTCCCAGAACTACGTAGTCCAGTGGTCCCTCCCTGCTAGTCAATCGCCATCCCTGTTTAACAAATTTCTGGTGGTCCAGTGGTCCTTCCTCCCCTGTTCGCCATCCTATTATTTATTACTTACATGTTCTCCAGTAGTTTAGTGGTTCCTCCCATCCCCAATCACTGTACCATGAAACACAAATCAACATATCCCTGGTGGTCTAGTGGACCCTTTCTTTCCCATCAGGGTGGGTCATCACCAGTTTTCTCCCGATCTCAGGGGAGTGATCAGCACACTTCCTCCTCCACGAGTTGCGCCGATTGAGCTGTGAATGAGCACGCATTACAGCATGCGCCATTCACAGCTCAGTCGGTGGCCAGACGTGGTGAGAGGGGCTGTGCTGGCTGCCAGCTTGGGGGTCAGGATTGGGGAGGAAGCTGGGTTAAGGGGTTACCATTTCCACCATTTTTAGCATGTTTTGTAACTAAAGTACCTTGTATCTGATGACCAAGCATATTTCCACGGCACTCTTAGCAAGAGTTGCTCTTTCTTGTTCAAATGTAACTTTCTTCTTACTTGTATATTTTCAAAGAAGAGTCTACACTGGGCCAGGGTAAAGTGAAATAAATCGCAGAAGCACTTAATAAATTTTGGGCACACTTTCAGCTGGTGAGCCGCGTTTTCATAATAACAACACTAGGAGGGTTGTGGGGAGTGGGGGATACTGGGATGCATAGGGAGAGGCATCACCAGTAGAAAACAGAAGTTGTTGGCCCTCTATACAGACAGACAGTAAGACCACACCTGGAGTACTGTGTACAGTTCTGGAGACCCCAGCTCCACAAAGACAGACAGGGTGGAGGCTGTCCAGAGGAGGGCAACCAAAATGGTGCAGGGTCTGCACCAGAAGACATATGAAGAAAGACTAAAGGAGCTTAAGATGTATAGCCTCGAGGAAAGAAGGGAGAGGAGGGACATGACAGAAACTTTCAAATACCTCAAGGGAATCAACAAAGTCCAAGTGGGTAGCATCTTTCAGAAAAAGATGTGCAAGAACAAGGGGGGGGGCGGTTCAGAGGTAATGTGAGGAAGTATTTCTTCATGGAGAGGGTTGTAGATGCATGAACGGCCTTCCTGAGGAGGTCGCAGAGTCAAAAACAGTGGGGGTATTCAAGAATGCATGGGACAGACACAGGGCAATTCAAGTGGGGGAGGTGGGAGGAAGTAGGCTGTTGGTTAACTAGGATCTGCAGCTTATCCGTTAGGTAAGGAAATGCGCAGACTAGGTGGACCAAGCAGTCCTTACCTGCCATCAAATTCTATTTCTATGTTTCTACTGTATGTTTACTTTATTTAAATCGTGCCTTTCAAAAAAATCAAGGCGTCTTAACAATAAGCTAAAACAAATGCAATTAAATACAGATTGCCATAAAATGTATAACTTCAGTAAAAATCACACAAGGTGGGCTTGGTGCCATAAGTAGGTTTTTAAGGCCCATTTCAATCCCTCCATGGTCGCACACTCCCGAAGCTGACTGGGTAGAGAAATCCAAAGGGCTGGGGCTGCGTACATAAATGCAGGGGCCCCCGATGATTTTAAAGATACCCTTGGAAACTCTAGCAATCCCTCGTCAACCGAGCGGAGCGATCGCCCTGGGCAGTAAGGAACCAGAAGCTCTTTCACATAGTTCAGGCCGTGCCCATGTAGGGCTTCATAAGTCAGAAGTCCAACTTTAAAAGTGATCCGCCACCGAACCGGTAGCCAGTGCAATTTGCACAGAACCAGGGAGATACAAGTCTGGGGAGTCCCACTCAACAACCAGGCTGCAGCATTCTGCACCAGCTGCAAGCCGCGGATATCAACCCCAGGTAGCCCTAGATAGAGGGAGTAGCAATAATCAAGGCGCGAGGTCACAAAGGCATGGACCAGCATACGAAGATCACTGGACAGAACTAGGTGCTTGACCCCAGAGATGTTCCTCACATGATAAGAGGATCTGATGACTACCGACACCCAAGATCGCAGTGTCAGCCCATTGTCAAGAATCACCCCCAGGTCCTGCACCTGTTCAGAGATAAGAAACTGGGAGCCTCCCGGGAAAAGACCCGTAGGCAAACCCGCTCCTGATCCCTCTATCCGGTGACCTGGGTTCACAGCCATCACTTCAGTCTTTTCCGAAATTCAACTTCAGCCAGCTGGAATTCATCCAACCCTGGATTTCAGCGAGGCAGTTACTGAATACCGAAAGAGCTCTATCCTGATCCAGAGCAAAAGACAGGTAGAGCTGGGTATCATCGGCATAGCAGTGAAACCTCAGCCCATACCATTTTACAATGTCTAAGAGGGGTAAGCATGTACACTGCGAACATGGGGAACAATATCGAACTCTGAGGGACCCCACATGACAGAGAGACTGGGTTGGAGGAATAAATCCCCGACACCACCCTTCGAGTTCTGCCAAAAATCTGAGGAAAGATTTAAACCACCAGAGGACTGTACCAGACAGGCCACAGATGAACCCCTCAGGCGTTCGAGAAGAATTCCATGGTCCACAGTGTCAAAGGCTGAAGAGAGATCAAGAAGAAACAAGATGGAACAGTTTTTCCAATCTCTCGCCATCAGATCATTGAGCACTCGAACCAGTGCAATCTCGGTACTATGCCCCTTTCAGAAACCAGATTGGAGAGGTCCGTAGATGTCATGCATGGTCAAATGGTTCTCCAGTTGTAGAGCCATTACTTTCTCAATCACCTTCCCCACAAAAGGGAGGTTAGAGATAGGTCTGTAGTTCGCAGGGCAGCCTGGGTCCAGAGAAGCTTTCTTCAGGAGAGGTGTCACCACAGCCTCCTTCAGGGACCTAGGAAACTCACCCGACTCAAGGGAGCACCAGACTATCCATGCTAACACTGGGCGAATGTCACAACAACCCATAATCAGGGTGGTTGGGCTCATGTCTAAACCACAGCACATAGGGCGCATACCCTGAACAATCCGTACAATATCGAATAACTCCAGCTGGTCGAAGGTACTCCAGGAAAAGTGACAGAGCACCGATCGGTAGTATCTCCCATAGAGTGTGCTGGCTGGAGCCGCACCTTGAGGTCAACCACCTTATCCACAAAGAATCGAGCGAGCTCATCACACTCCGCTTGTGAAAAGGCTCTTCGAATCTGCAGGCAGGCTGGGTTGTACAGTTTGTCCACAGTTCAAAGAGCTAAGCAGGTTGATTCTGGGCATCTGCAATCTCCCCGGACAGGAACTCTTCCTTCTTACAGAAGATTGATAAACTTGATAATGTTCCAGTAATCTAAGATGGTCGGCCTCCAGGGTGGATTTCCACCAGCAACACTCAAACCTTCGTCCTAATCGCCGCATCTCCTTCAAGGTCCCGTCAAACCAAGGGGACCAAGGGCGAAGGGGAGAGGACAAACACGGACAGGAGCAATAGAGTACAAAGCTGTAGAAACGGTCTTATTATAGGCCAATACCAAAGTCTCTGGAGTCTGGACTACCACTTGCCCCAGAAGCGCCAACAGGTCAAGCGCCGCCAGGCCTTCACAGCTTAAATTTCATAAAGGGCGGTATCTGACCATCTCCACAGGGGTAGGCCTGCAAGGGGGGGGGGTTTTGCACGGTAACTGAACCCCACGATGTAATGATCCGACAATCTGACAGGTTCCACCCCCAAGACTAAGGCTTCGATCCCCAGGAGGAAAACTAGGTCAAGAGAGTGACCGTGTTTGTGAGTAGCAGAAGTAACTATCTGTGTGCGGCCCAGTGATGTCATCAGCTGGAGGAAGTGTTGTCCAAATTGCAAGAGTTCGTCATCGAACCAGGCATTGAAGTCGCCCAGGACCATCAGCCTGGGCGACTCAAACACCATGTCGATCACGAAGTCCACTACTTCCTGAAACGCTTCTCATCCCCGGGTGGACGGTAGATGAGGGCGATCCAACAACCTACACCTGCTACTACAGTACACTCAAATGACTCAGTCTCCTCAACTGGTACATTCATGAGGCCCAGTTCAGTCTTGAAACAGACCGCAACCACCCCCATAGTCCAATCTCGGGCGGTGTGGCATTGCATAACACCGCTCGAGCTGGACGGGCTTCCAGGGCCACTCAAGCTGTCTGCTCACCAATAATGGTGGTGCCCTTGGGTGCTGTCACTCAGGGTATTAAATAGCTGGTATTGCACAGCAAAATGCTAAGCAAAACAGGGTAATGCTAACCATTTTCAGAAATGCTTAACAGTAGACTGCTATTTTTTGAGCAAGTCCATGATCTAGAACACAATATTAATAAAACCATATAATGTTTCAATATTTTGCTAATCAGTCTGTGGCCAGTGCTATGCATTTTCACAACTGTATATCAGTTTTTGGCGTATTTAAAACCCTGTTACTCCTTGCTTAGTTTACAAGTGCCAGTCTGCCATCCTTCTTTTAATATGTTAGACACACTTCCCACCCAGCCCTTTAGTGAACAGCTCTCACCCACCCAGAGTCACCTCACAGCACCCCCTTCTTTAATACCACAAGTCCCACCATCCTCGCCCTCTTTTTTTTTTTGAAATATCATCTTTATTTAGGTTTTACAACATATATACAGACAAGTCATCCAGATCAGAGTGTTAAACTTCATTTACACAGATTTTACAAGCTCAGCTTAGTAATAATAAGGTAAAACTCTATATGAAGGGGGGCAGTATACCTCTGAATAATAGTGTCCATAAGGGTTAGGTATTCCAGAGTGTTGTTCAGCTTGGCTGAATGCCAAAGAAACAAGGAAGTTCTCCTCGACCGGTGATCCCCTTCAGTTGTTACGGAGAAGAGAGAGCTCTGATCAATTCCAACAAACCCTGCCTATTATGTTTCAGGTCCTTCTCTAGTGAAACTGTGGCTTTTTTCAATAGGCAAAGTTGTTTTAAGGGTATATTTTCAAATGACAGATCACAGGCTCCCAGATAGGATGTCCCCCACATGGTTCTCCCCAGACACACCCCGAGCAAGCAGTCAGCATGCATCACCTGGCCCTATGGTGGTGGTGGGGGGCCCCCAAAGGGCACTCAGTACATCTCAAGTTTCCCACTCTAAGGATTGAAAGTAGGGTCTTTTAACATATAGTATATCTGCCACCTGGCCCATCTGGTAGTGAACTTTTCTTCTTGGTTGTTTAGGCTGTATGTTATTTTCTCCATAGTGTAGATTAGTCTTATAATATTCCACCAATCCTGAATCGTGGGAATTTTAGGTGTCAGCCATAACTTCGTAATGGCTTTCTTTGCCGCAGTAAGGAGTATAAGGAGCAAGTATCTGGTGGTTGGGCCTCGTAAAGTTTTGGGAAACACGAAAAACAAAAACATCTCCATGGTCAGTTGGAGCTGAGGGTCCAATATTTTCTGTAGGTGGGCTTGCAGGAGTGCAAAATAGGGTCTCAGGAGTGGGCACTCCCACAAAATGTGAGTGTGGTTTGCCCCTGGGTCTCCACATTGCCACCAGCAAGTAGCAGGGTGCGTTGATGTGAAATGTCTGGCAATTACTGGGGTTCTAAAGTATCGGATTAGGCATTTCCATGTGAATTCCCGCCACGTGTGCGAGCTGGTCACCCTAGCGGAGTAGCTACAGGCTCGCTGCCAGTCTACGGGTGTTATCTGAAAGCCAGTTTCCTGGATCCATTGCATGCGAACATTCTCAATGTGTGAACAGCTCTGTGTGTTCAAGGTTTGATAGTATATTGACACCAAATGCCTTTGCTTCAGGGTTTTGTTAAGGGTGATTTGGCTTTGCATTAACAGCGGGCGCTGCTCATGCTCCCAGATTATACGGGGGAGGCTATCTGCATAATGTCTGAGTTGCAGGTACCGGAAGAAGTCCCGATGTGGTAAATTGTATTTCCTCTGGATTTCCATATAGGGTCACATTACATCCTGGGTCATTATCTGTCCCAGGTACTTCAGACCCCACCTCTACCACTGCCAAAAACTGCCGTCCAGGCTGTTTGGGAGGAAATTGCTCAAGCTAGAGATTGGGCATATAAGTGGTAAGAAGGTTGTCAGCTGGTACTTTTTTTAATGCTCTGCCAGGCATGGAATGAAGCTGTAAGCCACGGGTTTGTATGCCTGTGTGAAGCCCTGTCGCCTGCCTGCTGGTATAAGACCTGGTAATATGTATGGTTGTCCATTAAGGCTCGATCTATGTCCAGCCAGTGCAGGTTGGATATTTTAATTTGTCTGGACATCAGATGCATCAGCTTCGACGCTTGCTGACAGAGTCTGAGATCTGGGAAAGCCAACCCTCCTTCTTGACTGGGGAGAGTGAGAATCTTTAGGCGTACCCTGGGTTTTTGATTGGCTCAGATAAATTTGGAGATGTGGCAGTTCAGCTCTTTGAAGGTCTTTAGCGGGAGGTGCAAGGGAATATTTTGAAACAAATACAAAGCTCTCGGGAGAATTATCAATCTGACTAGATCTATCCTCCGAGTCAGGCCCAAGGGGAGAGTTGCCCAGGAGTTTAGATCAGTTTTTAACTGCGAGGTGAAGGAGGAATAGTTATACTTGTAGTATTCCATAGAGAATTGGGGAATAGATACTCCAAGGTATTTACGTTTTTGCAAATTCCACCTTCCCGGGATACAGGCCTATGCATTTAGCGAGGGAGAGTAGTGAAATGTGAGCAGCTCCGTTTATATCCCGAAACCGAGCCGAAGGAGTCTAGAATCTGCTTAACTGTGGAAATGGATTGTTCGGGGTTCCGCAGATACAGAAGGATCTCGTCCACGTGGAGGGCGATCCGGTGCTCTCTACCCATCTCCACCCCCTCTATTCCACAAGCTTCTCTAATCCTCTGAGCCAGGGGTTCAATGAATGCTGCAAACAGCAAAGGGGAGAAGGGGCATCCATGCCTCGTTCCCCTATATAAAGGAAAATAATTGGAGTGATGCCCATTCACCTTCACACAGGCCTCGGGAGAAAAGTATATGTTTTGGAGAACTGTAATTAGCGCAGGGGGAAATCCGAAAGATTGAGTATAGAAAAGGCCATGCCACCCTGTCGAACGCCTTTTCAGCATCTAGGCTAGCTAAAATGGTTGGAGTTTTACTGGTTTGCATGTGATGGACCACATGTAGGGTCCGTCTAATACTATCGGTGGTGGTGCGGGACCGAACAAATCCTGTTTGGTCCTTGTGTATTAGCAGCGGGAGCACCTGATCCACCCGGAAGGTCAATATACCCATGAACAGTTTGTAGTCCTGATTAAGCACAGATATGGGCCTATAAGAGGTGCATAGCTGTGGATTCTTGCCAGGCTTAGGGATTACGGAAATCGTTGTGTATGACCAAGATGGCGGGGGGAGGTTCCCCTTCAGTACAGAGTTGAATATGCCAAGGAGATTGGGGAAGTCTGAGCCTTGACCGCTTTGTAGAACTCTGCCCCATAACCGTCCGGCCCCAGTGCTTTCAAAGATTTGGCACTTGCGACAGCATTGGACAACTCCACTTCCGTGATCGGGGTGATCAGGGCCTCTCTTTGGTCATCTGTAAGTCGTGGAAGGGTGACTGACTGTAGGAATTCAGCTATGTGGTGTGAGGATGCTGTATGTTCGGGGGTGTACAGGGTCTTGTAATACAGAGTAAAAGCATCTGCGATATCATGCACCTTAGTTAGGTGTTGACCACCTGATGGGTGACGCACCGCTAGAATCATGGCCGCCTTTTTTTGTTTTCGGATTTGATATGCTAGCAGCCGCGTAGCTCTCGGGCCCACCTCATTGAATTTCTGCCACAGGAAAGTCAGAGCTATCTCTGTTTGTTGCTGAATGAGCCAGTCCAGCTCATATCTAGTTTGCTGTAGTTGGAGGAGTATTGACATATCACCCTGTTTGTGTGCCATTTGTAGGAAGTGGAGGGCATCCTCCAACTTAAGCCTTTGCGCTTTACGCTCCCTTTCTCAATCCGCAGTGTACTTTATTGTGTGTCCCCGGAGTACAGTCTTAAGCGTGTACCAGTGTATTGCGGGAGTGGAATCCGCCATCGGGTTATCAGTTTTTATCTCTAGAATTTTCTCCGTGAGAAATTCACAAAACTGCCTGGAACGAAGGTAGTATGGATTTAGTCTCCAGAATGTCTTTTTAGGTCGGAGTCCAAAGTCCCAAGTGGACATCTGGGGGCATGGTCCAAGACAGAAATATCACCTACTTGAATATCTTGCAGAAACTCCAGGCCCTCTACCCGAGTATAGACCTGATCTATACGGGAGTATGTGCGATGGACCGGGGAATAGTAGGTGTAATTCCTCGAGTGAGGATGTAGCCTTCTCCAGACATCAGACTCCAGAAAGTTTCAAAAGAGGTGTGTAAGAACAAGAGGGCACCATTTGAAGATGGGGGGAGTCAGAGGTAATTTAAGGAAGTATTTTTTCACAGAGAGGGTTGTGGATGCATGGAGCGGCCTTCGGAGGAAGGTTGTGGAGTCAAAATCAGTGGCGGAATTCAAGCATGCATGGGATAGTCATAAGGCAATTCTGGGGGGTGGGGGTAGGAAGAAGTAGGCTGCTGGTTAACTAGGATCTGCAGCTTATCCAGTAGGTAGGGAAATGGGCAGACTGGGTGGGCCAAGCGGTCCTTATCTGCCGTCAAATTCTCTGTTTCTATGTTTCTATCACACCATCCTGCCTCATTCACAAACTTTCTGAAGAATCTTTGGGTCGCTATTTGTTTAGAGGGTTTCGTATTGGTGGAGTCCATGTTGAGATCAATAGTGAGACTAAGGTCACCTGCCATCATGAGCACCCCCTTTTGTTTTTTGTACAACCCTGTCCAGCAGGGACTTCAAATGGGATACCGAAATGCCCGGGGGGAGATGCACGTTTACTAAAGTTACCTACTTACTGTTCAGCGTGCCCTGTACAAGCACCATACGGCCCTCCGGGTCAGCCCAGGTGGACTCCACTTTGAAAGAAATGTTCGGGAAATTACTATGGCCACTCCCCTTCGTCTTCCCGCTTTGGCAGAGGAATAGTAGACCTGCCCCCCCGACTCAGCTTAGCCAATTTTGCATGTTCAATAGGATTCATATGCGTTTCCTGTAGGTATGTCAAATCAGCCTTGGAACGCCTGATATACGTTAGGGTCTTAGATCTTTTAATAGGCGAAGCCAGGCCATTAATATTAAGGGAAAGTAACTTCACCTTAGGGGAACATAATGTTACCCTCCAGAGTATCCTCCGTAGTCCAGCCCCCCTCCCTCGGATAGAGCCCTAAATCTGTCATTCCAAGAATATACATGAGCCAGGCATGCTCACTCAAACCTGGTGATGATAACATTACAACATCCACATAACAGTTGATTTTGACATCTAATTACATCGACATACACATAACACCATAACAATATCATTATAAACAAGAACTTTACCATAAGAACAACGAACTGGTACTTCCACAGATCAGGAGGTCCTGATCCAGTAGTAAGGAGAAACCTTACAAAATTGCCCTGGGTGTCCAGGGCTTTTAGCACCTTTGTGCTTAGTAGGAAAGGGTAGTCGGGGTGAGGTGACGTATGTAGCCGTCACAAGCGCCCCCCCTTGGATCCCAGCTGTTCCTGTGAGGGGAGATATTCTTCTGAGGAGACGATCGCCCTCTGTATGGCCCCAAGGAGGCGCCAGTCCAGGAACTAAAGCCCCGCCACCCACTCAGGGCGAGGGGGGGGGGGAGGGCAAATCTGCCGCTCCCTGCCATCACGACCGGCCATGGCCTCCGGACGTTGGTTCAGCAAACCAGGCCTGGCAAGACATCTCCCAGCCAGGTTCAGACCCAGGAGCCGGAAACCCCTCCGGAGCGAGCCCGCCTGGCAATAACTGCCCCCAAAACCCCGCTGGTTAGAGTTCAGGTCCGTTATCAATGCATTAACATTGGCTGCAGGCATGTAAGAGTCAGGGTCCCAATATAGGCCCAGGCACCCGTTACACCCACAGAGTGATCCTCTCCCGACCCTCTGTATTTTGCCAGGGCCTGTAGACTTCAGGCCCCAAGATGGACACACTATCCTTGTAGCCCCCCCAAATAGGGGCCCACCAGCACCACCACCCCCCCTTTCTCGTCGAGCATCCCACTTGGGGGGGCAGCTGGGACCAACAACGACCAGCAACTTATGCAGTACTGTACCATTTTCCCAATGCCCCCTCCCTTTCATTCTCCCCCCCCAACCTTCCATAACACCCCAAGTTATTTTGCCCACAGTAAATGTCAGTAGTTCAAGAGGCCACTTATTCATCCTCCAGTGTCTGTTCAGTAGCTGGCTCAGCACTAG
Source organism: Neoceratodus forsteri (assembly GCA_016271365.2). NCBI lineage: Eukaryota > Metazoa > Chordata > Ceratodontiformes > Ceratodontidae > Neoceratodus > Neoceratodus forsteri. Next base: position 262,262,933 of record CM057451.1, on the reverse strand, counting down.
TTCCAGGCATCACAAAAAGGTCACTTGTGGCATATCTGTGTGTATTTGGGGTTTCCCCAACCAGATTGTATGGCTTTAACAGGATGTTAATACCCGTTCCCCCGCCTTTTATCCCCCTTTCCCTTACCTCCCCCATCCCTCCATCCTCCCCATTCAGACCCCCATGCAGGTAATGGATAGTAAGGCCTTGCCTAATTAACAATCTGCCTGCTCACGCACTTCACCTCCCTTGCAGGCCCAGGCTGAGTGCTTCGCTTCTGGGTCAGCTGCCCATACCCTCCCTATTACCCTTCCCATGCTCTCCCTCCCTCACCCCCCACCTTACCTCCCCCCTTACTGCCCCATGTTCCTGCCTCGCCGACTAAGGGCCTCGGTCATTTGGCTCAAGGTCTGGGAGCTCACCCTCTCCTTTAAGGAAAACCCACCTATCCCAAGTCCCACCATCTTCCCCGTTCAGCCCTTAATTAAAAAAAATATCCTTATATCACTGACATGCATCGATCCTCCACTTAGTTTTCTCAGCACCAGGCCCTAATACCAGCAATCTCGTCCCACTGTGCAAAGCATGATGGGGCGAGATTACAGCAATCGGGCCCGGCAGTGCGAAAAGAAAGCTAAAGATGACCAAACCATGGGGGGATATTAGGATATGTATTAAAAATTACAACTTCTGGTGACATCACCAAAGGAGAGGAGACAGACGCAAGGCTGAATTCCAGAGCTCCTGCTCATTTTCAAATTGCTCTTAAACTGTGACCAATACCATTAAAACAGCTTTTCAGAAAGCCAGGAGCCTGTCTGAATTGATGAGGACAGAAAGAAAGAAAGATCTCACAACACAACCACCGGATTCTGACCTATTTACCTTTCCAGCATAACAGTCCTCCGCACCGAAGGCTGCCATGGCACAGAACCCGCACCATTTCTCCACTCTACCTATCAACGTAACCATATTAGCAGAATTATGGGACTTTCCACCAGAGGAACGAACCATTAAGGCAGACCTAAACAAGCGAAATTGCTAAAGTGTCTGCTCTGGAAACCCATCTCGGCAATACTGACTCCCATGTAGACAGGCTAGAGGGTGCTGTAGTCCATGCACTAATCAAATGCCAGTTCCCTGTGACCAATACCATTAAAACAGCTTTTTAGAAAGCTAGAAGCCTGTCTGAATTGACAGAAGGGGGGGGGGGGGGACTGGATCTCACCTCACAACCACTGGATTTTGATCCATTTACCTTTCCTGCATAACAGCCCTCCGCCCAAAAGGCTGCCATGGTGGAGAACCCACACCATTTCTCCACTCTCTACCTATCAACGTAGCCATATTAGCAGAATTATGGAACTTTCGATCAGAGTAACAAGCCATTAAAACAGAACTAAACAAGCAAAATTGCTAAAAACAGGCAATAACGTGACGGCTCTGGAAACCCATCTTGGCAATACTGACTCCCATGTAAGACAGGCTGGAGGGTGCTATAGTCCATGCACTAACTGAATGCCAGTTCCCTGCAGAAAAATGCAATGACCTGGAAAACAGGTCTCGTCGCAAGAACATTCACATATGTGGGCTCTAAGAGGTGGAAGGCCGGGATATGGGACCCTTCACAGAACAGCTTTATTACCTCCTCCAGCTCTACCCAGAGTTCCCACACAACACTGAAAGGGCAGACAGAGCCCTCATGGTGAAACCCCCAAGGAGCAGATAGTGACCACGTTTGATAGTCATTGAATTTCTAAGTTACACCTCGAAGCAGGATATCCTTTTCAAGGTATGGAGAATGAAACACCTCACCTACCGCAATAAATGTACAACTTTTGGCAAGGACTATTCCCCAGCCCTACCTACAAAAACGCAGAGCATACTCACTGTGCGCAAACAGCAATTAAAATTCCAAACACCCTGTCCCTCCTGTCTGGAGATTATCCCCAGGGACCGGAAGCCTTTTCACTCAAGCAGAAGCCCAGCAAGAAGTTACCAAGCGAGGTATTGAGCTTCCCGCTCCCATCCGTACTCCGGTCACCTCAGAACTCCAAACCCTCCAAGACACAACATGGCAGCAGGCTCTGACTGGCACACATAAAAGACAGCATGTACAAGCCCACTGAAGTCAAAAAGCTCCTACAGGCCTACATGCATTCTGGCCCTACGTGAACTGCTTAACAGTACTTTATTGCCTTTTTTTTTTTTTTTTTCATACTAGAATTATTAAGCCGGTATGATAGGAGGAAAAACAGCAGTAACTTTTAGGGTGCATTAAGCTCAGTTTACTTCCTCTTTCTCCTCCTCTTCCCGTAATGTTTCACCGTTGGTGTATGCACACACTACCTCACTTACCAATGCTGGTGCTGTCATAAAAGAGGACCAGACTCCCCAATCTGCCACTTCAGGGATTTCACTTCATAAGATTGGCCCCTCTGACTTCCATAATCAAAGATAGCTTAAATTTATTATGTGTACACCTAGGTAGGATATTGCACTTTTAACAATTGTCACGAAGTAGGTGAATTTCCTGCAGAGATGAGGGTTGGCAGTCAGCTGTGACACCATACAAGATTCAGGCAAATACTGAGGGGGACTGATTTCTATAGTTGCAACATACAAGGGGAATGAATAACCTGAAGCCACTAGGCCCATTTCTGGCAGGGAACTTCAGACTGTCGAGTTGTTGACACTCCTTGAAGAGGCGAGGGGCCCCGGCCCTGCTGAGCTAAGCCCACATGTTCTTGTTTTGAACGAAAACAGAAGGTGGCTCAGTGGCGCTATGTCAACATTAAAAGACTGCTACTGATGCCCTTAAAGCAATCCTAGCCAGGCCGCACCAATACCAGGAAGATGTCACAGCTTTCCCTCCATTACCCAGCACTGTACTCCCTTCCCATTGGAGTCGCATTAAAATATACTACCAGCCCAAGAAACACTCATCTACACCAAGTCCAAACACTTCTGAACACTGCCAGTACAGCGCATGAACGTCTACGTAATGGGTGGGTTCTGCTGGGCAGGGCTCCCCTCTCTTCCCAGCCTGCATATCCCCTGCTTGGCCTCGCAAAACTGAGGTATTCATGGCGGAGTGTAGTGGCCTTGCATGTGGAGGGACAGTGGAACTAGTGGCTGATCCGGCTTCATCTCAGGTCATCAGAATCCTCCCCTGAAACACTTAGCGTGCTATGCAAAGCCCCCCTTGTTCTGCACAGCCTGAACTGTGGACCCTTTCTAGGACGCAATAGTACTAGACCCCTACCCTCTGTACATGCTTAATGCACTGCAATCCGAATATTTTCATCCACTGGGGCGAACATTATGAGGTGTAAAACCACCCACTACTAATACTCTAAGGGTCACTTATAACATGGGGTCACATGGAGTGTATAGTTGATTGGTCGAGCCCCGGCACCCGACCATGCATTAATGCACGATATACTCAAAGTTGATGTGACAAAGTGCCAGGCAAAAAAAAAAAAAGTGAGCTGTGCCAGTTCTGGTTTTTGCTCCAATGGAGTGAACTTAAAAAAAAGACATGTTTTTTTTTTTTTTTCCTTCCGTTAGTGAGCAGTCCTGTATAACCCACCCGCTTCACAGTATCAACCCACCCAGTCAGCGGATCGTGTACTCCTCCCACACACTTGTTCTGTGGGCAACGTCCTGACAGCTCGACAATCCACAGTGCCAGTTAACCAAACAGTGTCCCCTGTCTCCGAACCTGCAGGAAAAGGGAGAGGACCCCCTTCCCACAGCACTGGATGGCATGCCATCCTCCGTTCCCATTGGATCCCCCAAAAAAAAAAACAGAACAGGTATGCAGCGAGAGGGACACCATAACCAGAGAGAATGAAAGCGAGGGGGGGGGAGAGAGAGAGAGAGCAGCAAGCGAGACAGCTGTAGAGGAGTGAGTTGTGCACACCGAAGGAGAAACAGCAGCGCAATTAATTTCAAGCATCAGAGTACGTGGAGACAACCTGCCAGTAAGTGTCAATGTGTGAGCTTTCAAGGGTTGTTTTTGTGGTGCAAGAGAATATTCATTTTCTTTCTCCGTGTCTCTGTATAATTTCTGCCTGTACTGTGAACCCGCAGCGACAGCTACAGAGCAGTGCAACAAGGTAGGGAGAGGCAGCACCAAGTGAAGACAAAGCACAGCAGAAGCCGTAGTTGCCGTGCCGTTTAATTCTTAACAATAGTAAACATGTGTAGTCTCTCGCCCTTTTTAGTTATAATGCATGGCAACTACCAGGGTTGTGTGATCCTGCTACTACAAATTAACTCGTCTATTCTGCAGTACAGTGGATCGGAGGAGCATGTGTGTATGTATGAGAATATTACAGCATGTGCATAGTAGCAGAGGATGTTATGATCAGACATGTGACAGATCATCTCAATGTTATCTGTCACATTTCTGTGTGCATAATTACAGGGATATCTTGTATTTTGTTAGGGACTATTTTGCAAAGTGGCAGGATACAGTACCTTTCTTGCTGTTTAAACAAACAAAAAAAAAAAAGAAGACGACACCTTTTCGGATTTTTTTTGTTGTTTAAACATACCCCACGTTATAAACGCAATAATCCACTCCAGGGTGTACGGGTATTGGGGAGTAATCAACACCCCGGGCACTCGGGCTGCGCCCTCATGCCTCACAAGGCACCCGGGTTGTTGATTACTCCCCAATACCCACACACCCAGTTGTGGGTTACTGCTTACTTAAGTACCACTACCATGAATGTCCTCTTCTCCTAGGTTAAATAGAGGTGTTAATTAATGGTGTGTGAGCAAGAAGATTCTTCCCACCTGTTCTATCCTCCCCATAAATGTCCAATTCCTTGGGGAGATAGACAAGGACACCTGCTTTTCCCTCCATTACAGCAGCAGATCCTCTGCTGCTGAAGCCCATAACTTGACTGTGCACTCACCCCCCCCCCAAAGGGAAAAAACAACCACTCCCTATATAGGGAAGACATTTCTTTCCCGACCTTGGAAGCCACTGGTTGGCCTTGGCCTCCTTCCTACTTAAGTGGTCACACGGAAGAAAAAACTACTCACCTTAGTAACGTTGTTTCTTCTAATAGAGTCTTGCTGTATTCTGACATATGCAGTTAGGTCCTGCCTTTCAACTGCCCCGGAGAACAAAGAGTTAAACTTTCCATGGCCAGCATGGAATGTTCACCACGAGCTTGGTTGAAGCCCCTGTCCGCTGTTGTTTAAACTGCAACTGTCAGATCTTTACAAGCAATACTCACTAGAAGTTCTGTGTGGAAACTGTAAAACTTTTACTAGCCAACTGGCAAATAAATCTATATAAAAGGGTTTTTGGTTTCAAAGGGAAAACTCAAGTCAGGAAACCCAAAAACAAAACACATCCAAAAACACAACCCCTCACCCAAACCAAAAGAGGGTGAAAAAAATGACACCCCTAGGGTGCCAACACTGCTCCTGCCCACCCACATCCCAAAATCTAGGTTCTGAGAGGGGAGGCGGGGTCAGAATACAGCAAGACTCCATTAGAAGAAATAACATTACTAAGGTGAGTAATTTTTTCTTCAAACAACATGAAGTCGTGCTGTATTCTGACATATGCAGACTACCAAGCAGTACCTCCATGGAGGAGGAACAGAACCTACTTTGGAAACAGGCTCTGAAGTACTGCTGTGCTAAACCGTGCATCACTCCTAGCCTAGATATCCAGTGAGTAATGCTTGGTGAAAGTATGGACTGTTTTCCAGGTGGCTGCTTAACAAATTTCTAAGAGAGGAATATCCCTGGCAGCAGCCAGGGAAGCGGCTGTACCTCTAGTGGAATAAGCCCTCAGGTCTGAGGGTGGAGTTCTACCTAGTTTTTCATAGCAGAATTGTATACAAGAAACTATCCACCTGGCAATAGATCTCTTAGTGGCAGATTTGCCCTTACCAACTTCTCCATACGCAAGGAACAACTGGAGAGATTCAAACCTGTGACCCTTGGTACGCTCTATGTAGTAGCTAAGGGCTCTTTTAACATCCAAGCTGTGTAGCCTCCTCTCTCCAGAGGAGGAATGGTCAGTGAAGAAAAGAGAGAGATACAGACTGGTAGAAGTGGAAATCTGAAACCACTTTAGGTAAGAACTTTCTGTTAGTTCTAAGGACCACTTTATCTCTATGGAAAGAGATGAAATCAGATTCCACTGACAGGGCTTGTAATTCACTGATACGCCTGGCAGAAGTAATGGCTACCAAAACCAGTTTTCCTAGTTAAGTACTTAAGCTCTGCTGAGGACAAAGGCTCAAAGGGGGGGTTGCATAAGCTGAGCAGTGCAAACATTAAGGTCCCAAGCAGGAGCAGGATCCCTAAAGGGCGGATTGGTGTGAAGCAATCCCTTGAAAAACTTACAAAATACAGGATGGGAAAATGGAGAGGAAGGCTTGCCTACTGACAAGAAAGCAGAAACAGCTGCCAAGTGTACCTTAAGGGTAGCTGGTCTGAGGCCTAGGCCATTAAGATGGACCATACAGTTCAGAACCGTAGGCAATTCAGCAGAGTCTGGAGAAATATTCTTCTTAGACCACCAAATGCTGAATCTTTTCCATTTGGAGTTGTAAGTCTTTCTGGTGGAAGGCTTTCAAGAAGCCTTAAGGATATCCAGAACCCCTTGGGAAAGATGCAGATCTGCAAACTCTAACTCTTCAAGAGCCATGCCTTGAGATTGAGAGACTGAAGTTTCGGGTACCAAATCCTCCCAGAGAGGATGTCAACAAGTTGTAATTCCTGGGAAGAGACAGGGGAAGATGGACTGCTAAGGACAGCAACAGGGGGTACCAGGGCTGTCTGGCAAAGTCTGGAGCAATCAGAATCACTTTGCATGGTTATGATCTTATCTTGACTAACACTTTGAACGGGGGGGAGGGGGAGCATACAGAAATTTCCCTTCCCAATTCAGAATCAGAGCATCCAGGGGGACTGAGCCCAAGACTGGGGGTCTGCAACAAAAGAGAAGAAGTTGGTGATTGTCTGGGGCTGCAACAATATCTATCTCTGGTCTGCCCCATCTCAAGAAAATCGCCTTTAAAACTAGAGGATCTAGGGCCCATTCATGATGGCCCTGGGATATTCTGCTCAGTGCATCTGCTAGGACATTGTCCTTCCCTGGGAGGTGAAATGCTATCAGAGAGGTTTGCAGGGAATAGGCCAGGGACCACAACTTCATTGCTTCTGTGCACAAGGCTGTAGACAGAGTGCCTCCTTGCTTGCTGATGTACCACATGGTGGTGGTGTTCTGTTCTGATCTGAACCACCTTGTTCTGTACAGATTTGGAAAAAGCTTGCAGTGCCAGAAACACTGCTCTGAGTTCCAAGAGACTGATGTGAAGCAGAGATTCCTGAGGTGACCACAGTCCTTGGGTGGTAAGATCCCCCAAATGGGCTCCCCAGCCCAGCAGGGAAGCATCTGTGGTGAGTATCACTGAGTGAGACTGAGTGACAAATGGAACCCCTTGTCTCAAATTGTCCTGATCCTGCCACAACTGCAAGGCTTGGATTAGGGTGCGAGTCACTGGGACTAGTTTGGTAAGGGAATCCTTTCTTTGGGACCAGAAGGCTCTTAAGTGGAACTTAATGTCTCTCATCTGGAATCTTGCCCCTTGGACCACTGCTGTGGAAGCTGCCATGTAGCCCAGTAGCTGAAGGAAATGCCTTGCTGGTCGAGACACCTGAAGGGTGAATGAAGTGGCCAGTTCTATAAGGGTCCTTGCCCTTTCCAGGGGAAGGAAGGCTCTTGCCTTTACTGTATCCAGTTCTGCACCTATGAAGGTGAGAAGCTGTACTGGTTTGAGAACTGACTTTGGGAGGTTGAGATGGAATCCTATGTAAGTGAGCACTTGCTTGGTCACTTGAAGATGTGACTTGACTTGGTCTGGAGACTGACCTACTATGAGCCAGTCGTCCAAGTATGGGAAGATGGAGACCTTCTGTCTTCTTAGGAAGACAACAACTACTGCCAGGCACTCTGTGAAAACCCTTGGGGCTGATGTTAGGCCAAAGGGCATTGCTCTGAATTGATAGTGGCCTGAGGGCAACTCGAACCTGAGGTACTTTCTGTGGGAGCACCTGATGGGAATGTGAAAGTAGGCATCTTTGAGGTCCAGGGAGGCTAGCCAGTCTGGCATTAGAGAGGGAAGGATAATTCCCAGAGTCACCATTTTGAACTTTGGCTTTAAAAGGTGTTTGTTCAGATATCTTAGGTCCCCGCTGGGCCGCCATTCTGCTGTCTTTTTGGGGGGTTAGAAAGTACCTGAAGTACAATCCTTTGCCCTTGGGTAGGGTGGGAACCCTCTCTATAGCTCAGAGCTAGGAGAGAAGAAACCACTGCCTCTAGGGCAAGGGTCTCAGAGATCTGCAGGTGGAAAGGATCTGGTTCTCATCTTGGCAAATTTTTTGAAGCTGAGAACCAGTCCCTGGCTTACTACCTCCAGGACCCACTTGTCTGATGTAAGAGACTTCCAGTCCTGGACAAAGTAAGCCAGCCTGCCCCCTACTGGTATGGGAGAATCGGCCCAGGCAGACCCATCAGGTATCTGTTTGGCAGGGGCTTTAGGCTGGGGGGTGGATGCAGGCCTGCTCATCCCCCATCTGACTCTCCCTCTAAAGAACCCCCTCTGCGTAAAAGAAGAGGCGGCCTGGGCTTTGTAAAAAGGCCTTTGGAAAGGCCTGCCCCTGCCCCTGGACTGCTGCCTTTGAAGAGTGGCTTACCTTTCTTTGGCCTGAGCACTCCTGTAGGTGGTCCTGTACTCATCCATCCTTTTCATGTAGTTCTCTGTCTGCTCCCCAAACAGAGAATTACCAATTACAGGAAAATCCATGGCCTTAGCCTGGGTATCCTGTGAGAGGCTAGTACATCTGAGCCAAGCCATCCTCCAAAGAGCCACAGATGTAGCCATGACTCTTGATGAAACATCACTGGAGTCCACAGCAGCATGAAATTGTACTTTAGATGCCTCAATCCCAACTGCCGCCACCTGTTCCAGCTCCTTGGCAAGTTGGTCAGAGGCCTGTTTAGCCAGAGCCAGCACAGTGTCCCACCTGGACTTCTGGTATCTAGCTGTATAGGCCATATAGTTAGCCTGCCTGAGTCCCAAAGATGCTGTCATGTATTGTTTCTTTGCCATGGCATCAATCTTCCTGGAGTCCTTGTCTGGGGGGTGATGCCAAGGGAATGTTTGCCTTATCACAGGCAGCAGCCTGCACTACCCAAACATGGCTGCATTGCTGGAAAAGGAACTCCGTGTCAGAGTCTGAGAGAGTGTACCTCTTGTCCATCCGTCTGTCCACTGGAACTATAGAATTAGGAGACTTAAGGATGTTATGTGTCTGTTTCCCAAAGGATTTGTGGAGGGGAATAGACAGTCTCCTGGACTCTGGGATGTCCATCATCTCAACATAATCAGGCTCCTCCTGATCCTCTACTGCTTCCTCCACAAGGAGCTGGAGGGTCTCAGCCACTTTTTTGTAAAATATACAGTGAGAAGAGGACTCAGAAAGCCTAGAAGGAGAAACACCTGAAGGTCTGTCTGGGGAGATGTCCGGGTCAATAGGCACATCCAGACTTTCAGAATCACCATAATCATCCTCATACTCTCCCTCCTCCTCCTCCGGTTCAAAAAATTCTTCCAAAGTATAATCCGGAACCGGGGGAACCGACCGAACCAAGTCCCTGCCAGATGGTGTCGGTTCGGTCGGAACCGAACTAAGCGATTGCACTATCCGTATCGCCTTGGCTATCTCATCGGCGATCGGAGTATGAATTTCTGGGTCTGAACCGAACAATTTCTCTTTTCTCTTTCTTTTCACCGGAACCGACTCCTCAGAATCGGCACTCCTTTTGCCTGAAGAAGTATCGCCCTGCTCAGAGGGCACTCCTTCTGGTTCGGTCAGAACCGGGCTGGCCATCCGGGTCAGCGGACTTCTCGGCCTCCCTTTTCCTCAGTCTACCTAATCTCTTTTCCAGGGCCGATTTGGGAAAATTCTTGCAAATTTGGCAGTCTGACTCAAGGTGGTCAAACACCAGACAATAAACACAGGTGGAGTGGGGATCAGCCTTGGCAAAGACTTCCCCACACACACTGCAGTGTTGAAACCCAGTGGGCCCGTTTTTTTTTTTTTCTTGGGTTTCTCAGACATGGCCAATCCTATCCAAAACGTACCCTTTTTTCGGCAATCCGCCAGGCAAGACTCCCCTATCTGTTCCTGACAGGTGTCCAGGTTCTTGGAAAAAAACATAAAATCCGTTTTTTTTTTTTTATGAACGGATAATGACCGTTAACACTTCAAATCAAGCACAAACTTTTTACTCAAACTGATCGGCTCAGCCGAACCGATCCACATTTACAAGTTCCACAGAAACAAAACAAAAACCTATCTAGTATTCACGGTACCACAGACAGAGACTTGAACCAACTAAGCGGTAACAGCAATTCAGTAGAAACCAACCGAAAACCCGACACTTCAACCGATTTTTTGAACCGAGCAGCAGGAGAAATCTCTGGAGCGACTGTTCAGTGAGGCGGAGTAAAGAATCTGATGGTTGCAGTTTAAACAACAGCAGACAGGGGCTTCAACCAAGCTCGAGGAGAACATTCCATGCTGGCCATGGAAAGTTTAACTCTTTGTTCTCTGGGGCAGTTGAAAGGCAGGGCCTAACTGCATGTCAGAATACAGCAAGACTTCATGTTTGAACAGATTCCTGCCCCTTTTTAGTCTTCTATTCAGTGTTCTTTTCCTCTCTTCTGCCCAGCTGACAATGGGGAATCCATCACCGCTGCACTCAATGTTGAAAAAGAACAAGTTTTGTTACTTCTGTTGTCGTCCGTTACCTTCAAGATATGCAAGCATTTTACTTCTTTCCTTTTTTGGCAGCTACCCAAGAACCCCATGCTCACCCTTTATCCTGCCACTTGTACTGTCCTATGGTTTCAGCTTTTTTTTTTTTTGTGTCCTCCTGCTGCTTCTCTCCAAACTGATCCTCGGGGGGCCTCTGCTTCCTCCATGCTGTTATATCCCAGTACTTTTCCACTAGTTCTTTCAGTTTCGTCTCAGGGGTGGGGATTCCTCGAGCACCCAAGTATCAACATATCCATTGGAAGCTCCCAAATGGCCAACCCTTCTAAATTCATATCCTTAAATAGTAAATGGGATACACAACTCTATCAAAACGCTACCATTTCTTACATTTAAAGAGCCCCAACAGCATTAGGAAAACACTGAAGAGAGATTTATATTCAACTCCATCAGTTTTCTTTACTACTTCATATATTTTCAGAAATTACTTCCTCATTTTCTTTATTACCGAAAACAGCTGCACAAAGACAAGATCCCTGTCCCCTAGGCTGCATCTGTACACATGGACATCACAGTCTCCCATTTAGGACATTACCTCCAGCAACATATTTTGCTGTCAAACAGAATTACAATGTCGGGTGCAGGCAGGCAGCCAGAGCTACTGTATTCACTAAGAAATCAGGAGCAATAAAAGGCTAAGACCCATGTGGTAGCTCCTTTATGACAAAATTAAGTAATTCATGTTACTTCTCGTATTTATATAGTTAGTTATCTAGTTCTTTTTCAAAGTTTTCTTTATTTTTTACTTACGAACACACTTTCAGGTAATCTATTCCATAGATTAGTTGCCCTGATTTACACAGTAATTTCTTTGATTTATGCTTTTTAGATTTGACTTGTAAGGGGTGACCTCCTACTTCTTAGTCATGCAAACACCCTTAGTAATAAGGAAATAAGGGTGAGAATTACAGAATAAAATGAACTATAACCTACATTATGTCTGAAGGTTAAGTGGACTCGACTGTGTCAGAAGCTCTTTAAAGAGGGAAAAACCCGGAGGCAATTATTTCTCCAGGAAATGCACCTCCTGGAAACAGCATGTGAGATTTCTTGCCAGAGGCTGTTATAGCATCCTCACGTAAAATAGGCCATCGGAGAGCAGTCACGATCCTTATCCCACAAGGTGTTCCAGTTATCCTGCAAGACCGATCGACAAAGAAGGCCGCTATGCTATAGCCACAGGCAAACTATGAGCACCAGTTACTTTGGCTAGCATGCATCCCCCCCGCCCCCATTCCAGTAAAAGGGTTGCCCAGAACTTTTAACTGCTGCCGACCCTACCAGGTCAGCTGAGTTAATCATAGGCCCGCCTAGACCTTAATACCGCCCTAGTGCCTTCATTGGATTCTTCAGGCCAGGCTTGTCACGTTATGAAATTCTGACTGTATAATCATCACATGTAATACCGTGGTTATCGTCATACAGTGGCATTGCAGAAACTAAAATTTAAATACCTGTAAATTTTTCCTTCTCTGATGGCTGGTCTCCAGGCGGTGATTTCTGCACAAAAAAGAAGCCTCCTCGAACTCTTGCATTCAGGAGAGTTGGCGTGAAAGGGATAGCTGTCCCCAAAAATGCAAAAAAAACACTAGTTGAACTGTCTCAATACTGCGGCATACTGTGAATCACGGTTATTGTGGTATGGGAAATCGCCCACGGTATCAATACTGTGACTTCTGGTATACCGTGATACCGTGACAAGCCAACTTTAGGCCCAACTCTGTACAGAATGTTCCCTTTGCATAAATACCTGCGTACTCCTATTTGCTCACCCAGGGATCCCAGGTATCTGGAAAAGTCCCTTACCAGCCAGTCGCAAATATACCCATGACACTCACAGATCTGGCTCTCCAGCCATCCCTTCCTCTGATCGGATACAGAATATTTCAGCACCGTGCCAAAACTGATGTGGCCCAGGGGCTACTGACCACAATTTTGGAAGCGGAGACCTTGCACGTCATTTGAGATTCCAAAATGTACAAAGCGCATGGCCTGGATGGCTACCCTGCAGGAAATTTAAGACTGTTAATAATACCTAAACTTCCCAAGCTCCAAGCCATACAACAAGGAACTAACCCACCTCCTTCTTGGCGACATGCAGCACTCTCCAACCTTCCAAAATCCAACAAAGACTCCCTGCTATGCTACATCCTATAGACCTAGACCCATTTTAAATTAGAACTACAACATTTTTATGGTCGTTCTAGCCAAAGACTCTAATGTCTCCTCCCTACCCTTATTGCACCTGATCAGTTCAGTTTCATTCGCTACAGGCAGGCACATGACAGCGTTAGACGCACCTTGCTGCTCAGACTATACAACTACCTGCCAGATCCCATTAATCCTCGATGCTGAAAAGCTGTTCAACAGGATGGCTGGTCCTTTTTGTGGGCCACCCTGTCGAACTTTGGATTTCCAGACAAGTTCATTCGGACTGTGCAGCATATCTACTAGCCCCCAAGTCCCCACAAACCTTACTCTGCATCAACTGAACCCTATCAGAATCAATTACCATGGAGAGGGGCACACTGTATTTAGAACCCCTTGCAATCCAGATTCATACCACACCATCAATATCTGGGATCCCTCTAGGGAACAGAGGCTATAAAATATCACTATGAGGATGACATACTTCTGACCCTTACCTCACTAGATGACTATTCCCGCAGTCTGGGATGCCATAACTCCGTTTGGTTAGACATTGGGCTACAAGCTTAACCCATAAAAGATGGAAGTGATCTTACATAATTATACTCCCTGCCCAACCTTAAAGCAATTCCTTTTTAAATGGCATGAGACAGTATTTCAAAATTTAGGAGTGAAAATTATTAAAAACTTATACTTAGAACTACTTAACATGGAGCCCTTGACAACAAATCACAGAGGACCTGACTCGATGGTCTCGGCTACATCTTTGACAGTTCCAATGAATCAAGGCGATATACCAACATATCCTTCTCAGATTACGATCTGCAAACCCTTCTGCTAATGAGAGAAAAAAAATCTACTTCTGTTCTTAGGACAAAGCTATATCCTGTTTTATGTGGCAAGGTAAAAAAACTCCCAGGATCAGGTTCTCAGTCCTTCATCTTCCTCAGGACCAGGGAACCATCCCAACCACCACTGGCATGACCTAGCTACATACACATTTAAGAATTATCTGCACCTGGATAGCGCCTTTCCTCCAACCATATTGGAAAGAAATAGAATTTATAAATGACATCCATAACTGGGAAGGATACCTACCTTTCAATCCACAACAGTGTACACAGCTATCTAAATTCTATCAGTATACTGCATCAGAAACTTTGCCAATGGCTTTAACCGGTTTCTACCGGCTCCTTATTTTCTTTGGGCCATAGCTCACGATATGCACCACCTACCCTATCAAATAGATCCAGCCTATGGAGATGAAGAGATGGGGACTAAAATATATTCCAACTGCTAGATACTCATGGTATCCTCCTCTTCTCTTTCAAGCTATCATCCCCCCAACCCCCGGTGACCATTACAGAAACCTACAAGCTCTGGTCTTACCTGTCTGAACAACCGGAGCACCATCAAAAGGTTAACAGAAAAGGCAACTAAATTTTTTTTTTTTTAGAAAATTACTTCCCATCTCCGGGGGATACCTGAACCTATAGGGATACCTGGACCCATATCACTGGACATTTATATAAATCACTACAAGAAACCTCCACAAAAAACATTAGTTCCATTTTGCTTAAATGGAACTCAGAACTTGCCACTGGTTACTCAACTGACATGGACACTTGGAGTTAAATTCACTTCCCCAGCCCTTCGGCTGACCTCAACCACATACTGATGTGAATACTCCTGGAAGTGCCAATCCACATACTTCTCGCACCCCAGATATAGTGGCAGAATTTGGGGCCCGCATCTGTCATTCTGCAACTCATATGCACATTTACTAAGAATGCCATAAAATACAAGCATATAGGAGGGCCATTATTCAAGAAATTGAAACCATGTTTAACTGCCGAGGGAAAACGAACACCATCTCCAATTCTCATGGCAATTCCTTTACCAGAAAGTAATCTTGGGTGGACCACAATAAATCTCATCTTACTGGGGTGTGCACGTGCGGCCAACAAGAACAGACACCTTCTGAATAGCTCCCCACCCTCACTCCAATAAAAAAAAGTTAGAATGTTTGCAATTACCTCTCAGCCAAACATCTGCACAATGACCCCGAACTCCGGTAGCAGCATGGATAGGTATCTCACCTCTGTAGGCTGAAAATCCACGAGAGCAGCAAAGCAAGGTGGAGAGAAAAACCCACCTGAGACAGGAGCCAGACCAGATGCGGTGTGGGGGGGGGGGCAGGAGGAATGAAGAAGTGGCTGCGACACTGGGCTGCAAGATCTCAGAACGTGTGCTGGTGGCTCAGACTCCTCAGCTTTAAATGGTGGCGGTTAAAACTGGACAAACATGCAGCACAGTATGACCACCACCAGCCAACGTGTTACAGAGGTGGAAATTTAAGACAAAAGATACTACCAAAACCTTCCTGGCTTGCCATGCTCAAAAAGGAGGTAGCCGAACTAAGACAACCTGGAATGCCAAGAGAATTTAACGTCGAAACAATCTCCATGTGCGAAGTATCCCAGAAGGGGCAAAAGCCGACAACATGGGGGAATTCACTGGCAAATGGTTGGTGCAAGCTCTTCACCTCCAGTGCAAGGACGACTGCAATTAAAAAAAAATTCGACCAAGCTCACCGGGCACTCGTTCCAAAGCAGATGCACTGTCCAAGCAGATTATTCTGAAACTTCATCACTACCCAGATAAACAACGTATCCGAACAGTGTTTGAGAAGATGGGGCGCTGTCAAGTTTGGAAAGCACCCCGTTTCAATCTTTCAGATTTCTCCAGGATTGTCCTGAATAGGCAAGAGAGTTTTTGGGCCCTGCTGTATGAGCTTCGTCAAAACAAGGTGGACTTTCATTTTGTCTTTTATTTGTGCTCTCACAAAGCGCAACTTACAGTTTGGAGCGGGGACGCTGCAGGAAATGGCCTGGGTTTGTGTCTGGATGCCCCCACCCCCCCTCAAATACAGGTTGTCTGACTGACATGTCAACTATTACTGTGCGCGCCTGGAAATGTCCAGGGGCTTTCCACCCCAAGTAAGAAGGGAAAAAAAAAAGTGCTCAGTACCTTAAAAAGACATGGGGTGGATGTCGCCATGCTTCAAGAAATGCACCTCCTTGTGGCAGAACACAACAACCTGGTCGGAGAATGGGAAGGTCAGCATTTTGTGGCATCTTATAATGGGCATCAGCGAGAGGTCACCATTTTGCTTAGCAGAGGCCTCAATTTTGTTGTGCAACAGCAGGTGAGAGATCCTCAGGCAGGGCAGCATATCTTCATTCAGGGACTCCTGTGTGAAGAACTGCTCACTCTTGGGAATATTTGCGTGCCAGCACAACATGATCCAGTATTTTTCTGATGACATGATGGCCTTATTGCAACAATGAACAGTTTCCGAACTTGATACTGGTGGGGGGGACTTCAACTGTGCTCTCAACGAGTCCCTAAAGAGACTTGGGGGAGGGAGGAATCGGGGTGAGGAGAACGGGAATGGGGTTAGTCGATTTGCATTTGATAGATGTTAAGTGAGAGGCATGCCCAGGTGCACGGGAACACTTTTCTCTCCAATCCTCATTGTTCATGGTCAAAGACAGATTACATTTTTTCCCTCTGACATTTCTACCACTGGATCCAGCACACAGATTTCTGCCATCCGAGTCTCGGACCATGCTAAAGTAATTCTCTCACTGCACATCAGAGAAGGGCAGACAGGCCCAAACACATGGCAGTTCCCAGCATATCTGGCCTCTCAAGGAATTTACAGACTTTTTGCAGCAGCAGTGGGGTATTACATCGGTGCCAACCAGACCACCGTACCATCCAAACAGGTCTTAAAGGAGGCCAGGAAGGCCTATATATGAGGGAGATGACATTTTCTTACATGGCTTCTAAGGACAAGTAGAAAAGGGGGGGAAAAAAAAGATACAGAATTAGAAGAGCCTATTAAAGGGCTGGAGCAGTAGTCCTATGAGGACCAGTCTGAGGACATCATGAGACAGCTGAGAAGTGCTGGGGGCTCTTAATTTGGCATACTAAGGAACAGTGCTGGCCCTATTAGTGAGGGTCAAACAATGAATTTATGAGGGGCAATCAACCTAGCCCACTTTTAGCCAGGTTGGCCCAGAGTAAAACCCTACTACCATAGTTCCAGCCCTTAAAGGATAACAAGGGAAAAGTCTATAATAAAGAGTGCAGACACTAGAACAGTTTGTGGCCTACTATTGGGCACTGTATACTGGGAATGTATGCCAAATGCTCAGGAGGCTGGAATTTCTTACACGGCACACAAGAGTATCAGCCAGAGCAACTGGAGGGGAGGGGGGGGCGCACCACTGACAATGGCAGAACTCACTGCTGCCCTAGCCACACAGAAAAAAAAAAAAAGGAAAGGTGGGCAGGTCCAGATGGGTTGGGGGTGAATCTTATAAGGTGCTGGGCTCCCCACTGCAGGAGGTGGTGTAACGAGGATCTCTGCCCAATTCGTGTTACCAGGCTACCACTGTAGTTATCCCAAACCCGGGCAATACCCCACCACATACACTGCCAATAAGCCTATTTTGCTGCTATACTGGTTATGATATAGTTTTGTTATAGCTATAGTTACGATATAGCTATATTATGGTTTTGATATAGATTTATATTTAATTATTTAGCTTTGAAATCATTTGTATTTATATGTCTGTTTTTATATTTATTATGTTAAAATGTTTGTTTTAATTGACTGTATGGCGCCCAGAGCCTCAGGGATTGGGCATCTTTTAAATAAATTTTGCCTTGCCTTGCCTTACTGTGATATGAAAACCACAGCCAAGACCCTGGCTAGGCGACTGTGGTGTTACTCCCTACCTGGTCAGGCCAGATGAGACTGGTTTTGTGCAGGAAAAATATTCATATAACAATATTCACGGTGACATCATGCCCTTATAAGCCTCTTGAGCCTTCAGCTCCGTTCCCACCAAGGCAGAAAAACTACCTAAATTCAACTTTAAGACCTCAAATACGGGCCAACTCTACAAGGATCAAGAAGGAAAATGCCTAAACGCAAACCTGAAAAAGTTAAATCTTTTCTGGACTCCGTTGAGCCCGAGGGAAATGGCTCCGATAGTGATGGCTCACATATCTCGACGCAAAGCGAAAATGTAGCTGCCGATGCAGTTGGGCCCTCGGATATCTCCAGGCAGATGGATTTAGTGTTAAGGGAGTTTAGGGACTTTAGAAAGTGGGTAGAGGAGGAAAAAAACTTTTACAGGTACATAAGTGAAAAAAGAAAGGCAAAGGGAGGGATAGTAAGACTGAAGGGGGAGGATGGGGGCCGTGTGGAGGATGACAACAGTAAAGCTGACATACTGAACAGGTATTTCTGCTCAGTCTTTACTGAGGAAGAGAAGGGTAATGGGTCTGAAGGAGTACAAAAGGTGAGAATGGTGCGAAATCGACAAGTCCCTTTACGAGAAAGGGTCCTGAAGGAACTGGAAGTAATAAGTTGATAAAGCAATGGGGCCAGATGGGGTGCACCCAGGGTCCTTAAAGAACTAAGAGAGGTGGTGGCTGAACCTCTGGCTATCCTGTTTAGCCGACCACTGAAACAGCGAGGTACCCAAAGACTGGAGGACAGCAGATGTAGTCCCCTTATACAAAAGTGGGAACAAAGAGGAAGCGGAGAACTACGGACCAGTCAGCCTCACCTTGGTAGTGGGGAAGATCATGGAAGCACTACTGAAGGAGAGACTGGTGGAACATCTGGTTGTCAATGGACTACAGGACCCAAGGCAGCATGGTTTCACCAGGGGGAAGGCATGTCAGACCAACCTCATTGAATTTTTTGACTGGGTGACTAGGGAGGTGGATCACGGGAAGGCAGTGGACATGGCCTATCTGGACTTCAGCAAGGCCTTTGACACTGTGCCACACAGAAGACTATTACACAAACTGGGAATATGGGTGGGCAGGACAGTAGTGTGGTGGGTAGGTAACTGGCTGGGCGGCAGGACACAGAGGGTGGTGGTAAAATGGCTGTCCTCCACAGAAGGAAGGTGACCAGTGGGGTATACAGGGATCAGTGCTGGGACCGGTCCTATTCAATATCTTCATCAGTGACATTGTGCAGGACCTAGAAGGCAGAATTTCACTGTTCGCTGATGACACAAAGCTCTGTAACAGAGTAGACACACCAGAGGGTGTAAACAGAATGAGAAGGGACCTGCAGAAACTTGAAGAATGGTCAGGGATTTGGCAGTTGAAATTCAGTGCAAGATAATGCATATGGGGCACAAAAACCCTGGCACAATATATCAACTGTGGGGTGAGGATATAGCATGCACCAAGCAGGAAAGGGATCTTGGGGTTATCATCACTGATGATCTCAAGGTAGGGAAACAGTGTGACAAGGCAGCATGTAAAGCAAATAGGATGCTGGGATGCATAGGCAGGGACATCACCAGCAGGAAAAGGAAGGTCATAATTCCACCATACAAGACACTAGTGAGGCCCCATCTGGAGTACAGTGTACAGTTCTGGAGACCTTACCTACGTAGGGACATAGACAGGGTAGAGAAGGTTCAGAGGACGGCAACAAAGATGGTGCATGGATTGCATCACAAGTCCTATGAGGACAGGTTGAAGGAACCGAACATGTACTCCCTGGAGGAAGAGGAGGAGAGGATAGGATAGAGACATACAAGCATCTTACAGGGAGGAACAGGGTGAAGAATGCACTATTTTTAAACAAAAAGATGTTCCAGGACTAGAGGGCATGGGGCGAAGTTGATTGGAGGAGGCGATTCAGAGGAAAAGTGAGGAAGAATTTCTTCACAGAGCGGGTGGCTGGACAAGTGGAACACCCTGCCAGAGGAAGTGGTGGGGGCTGAAACAATCACGGGATTTAAGAATGCATGGGATAGACAAAGGAATTCTGGAGGTCAGGGGTAAGGGGCAACAGACTTCTAGGAAAACAAACTGAACTTACAAGCTCAACTGGGCAGACTGGGTGGGCCATAGGCCCTTATCTGCTGACACTGTCTATGTATCTATGAGACTCGCTCCACATTTGCAGCACTCCAGACCGATGTGGGGAAGATGGAGAAAAGGCTAGACGACCTCGAATAACAGGCCACAACCTCGGACTCTCGAGTGGATGATGCGGAGAGTGCCATCTTGCAGCTTCATCGAAAGCTGCAGGGCCTGTGCGAGACAGCGGAGGACGCAGAGGCCCGCAGCAGGAGAAAACAACCTGCGAGTGTCTGGCTTTCCAGAGGGCACTGAGGGTAGTAAACCCCATAATGTTTATACAGCAATTCTTTAAAAAAAGCATTAGACCTTCCGGAGAGCTACCTATTGGAATTGGATCGTGTCCACTGCATGTTAGGTCCTCAGACAACCAACCGCCCATGTGCAATTTTAATAAGATTTCTGCATTATCAGGAGAAAGAGACGATTCTCCACAAATCATGGCAAAAGGGGGAACTAAAACACCAGGACCAGCGCATCTACGCAGAGAACGATTACCCAATTGCCACACTTGTCAGCGCTTACGACATGCTCCCATCCTAGAAGCAAAGATCAAGTTCAGGACCCCTACCGGTGAAACTTGTGGTGCAGTTTGCTGTTGGCCCTAAAACATACGAGAGTGCAGAGGAGGCGGCCCAGTGACTCACATAGGAGGGCATCACGATAATATTAAATCAGAGACCCCCAAACAAGACCGTGGCGACCTTGGCGACCAAATTGGCACTGAAAGCCTGGAATCATGTGCCAGAGAATGAACAACGTAGAAGAGAAGGTGCCTCAGCCCTACAACAGATCGTGGCAGGATTCCGTAAGCAGGCCACGGCCGAGAGTGACTCAGATTTAACACCACAAGCGGTGAAATGAATATGCCGACCTGACTGATTCTGATGCCTGGATATGTGGGAAAAGGTAGGCTGGCTAAGCTTCCCCCCTTTAAACTGTGTTCTCCCGTGACCTGCAGACCCCTGCTCTTTCTCGGAGGTCCCCTCCCGCCTGGGAGGTGGGACACACCAGGATGAGGGGCGGTGGGCGGCGGTTCGCGGGGACGCTTCCTCTCCCTTTCCCTTCCCTCCTTCCCCTCACATTGGTTTGGAAACCGGAACACCAGCAGTGCCGGGAAGCATGCACAATAATAATGTGCACGGGACTATAATAAATTAAGCTTACAAACTGAGGGCAGAGTGACCCGTACCTCAGTAACCCACTGGGTGGCGGATGGATGGCGGGGTTTTGATGATGCGGGAAGGCCAACCTTACCCAGACAGCCCTCCTCCTCCCCAGTCTGGTCGCTCCATGATGGATGGATGGGTTGTGGGGACGAGGCGAGAATTAGCTGCCATGATTGAGAAACGATGGAACCAGGATCGGGCCCTCCCTTCCACTCCTCTCCAATGCTGTAACGGAGGGGGTGGGAGGAAGTGAGTCCCTCTTAAAAGTTTTTATACAACCTACCTCGATCATTGGCTACCATGGGCTAAGTCCAAAGCTATTGCGAGGCCCAGTACCCACTGAAAATTGGCCCGTTTAAAGCATATTCAGATATAATTACCAGTTGAATTTGGTCTTAAAAACAGAATACAAGTGGCACATTCCTTGATGGGGACTAGGGCATGACTCTCCCCCCCCCCCCCCAAGAAGAGACATTACATCGGGTCCTCCCTCTGAGGCAGACATAGCCAAATGTGGCCCTTTAAGGCCTGGGAGCACAACAGCCCCCAGACCTATGGAAGCCACCAACAGTTCAGCAGCCCTAGCCCAGTTGGCAAGGATCTGCTTAAGTTCATGCCCCCTGTTTTTTCCCCCGAAGTTAATGGACCCAGTTATTGGTTAAAGTTTGAGAGTTTAATGTTAGAGGGAGATTTAATCCCCTCACCACCCCACAGGCAGTCACCTTTTAATATAATAGAAAAAGATACGGGCAGATTTACAGGAAGGAGAGGAGCGAAAAGACCAGTTATGACTCCTGTAAACCCAGGAGAAACATGAATGGCTAATCAACCTTTACAAATTATATAACTGAATGTGAATGGATTGGGTAATCCCCTTAAACGCTCAAGAATGATCACAGTGCTTAAGAAAAGTGGTGCAGGGATTGCTTACGTACAGGAAACGGATATGAATGCTAATGAACACAAAAAATTGGCCTCAGGGGATTCTCACAGGTTTCATTCTCATATGGAGGGTAGGAAGAGGGCTGCCATACTGATTTCTGGCCAGATACCCTTCCAGGTATCTCGGAGGGTCACCTGGTCAGAGTCCAAGGTAAGTTACAGGACAGCGAGGTAACCCTGGTGAACGCCTACTTTCCCCCAGGATCCTCTACCCCCAACAATTACCTACCTGCTAAGAAAAATAGTAGACATGACCAGAGATATCCTAATTCTAGCAGGGGACTTTAACATAGCCCCCAACTCCTCCATGGATACTACTAATTCCACCAGGAGCAGGAAACCTGTGCCGCATAAATTCTTCAAAAGATTTATCCAGGAGGTGGGCTGGCTAGATGTGTGGCGCTCCCTTCACCCTAAAGATAAGACGTTATTCATTTTATTCCGCTGCTCATGGTACGTACACCAGGATTGATCACTGTTACACACAAAAAGTATACCTGGGAGCCCTAAAGGATGCCGCCATGGGGGAATATTGCCCACTCAGACCATGCTCCAGTGATAATACACTGGAATCCGGGCCTAGATAGACGCAATACCTGTTGGAGACTCAACCAAATACACCTGAAAAATGATCCCTTCCGGGAATATATGGGGGACAAGATACAGGAGATTTTAGAGGACAACAAAGCACATGACATCACACATGCGATCAGGTGGGACACACTGAAGGCAGTCCTTAGGGGTCACCTGATACAATACACTTCCACCCTAGCAAAACAATGCTGAGAGACGCAGACAAAATTAGAACAGACCCTTAGCTTCCTTCAGGAGGCCCATCAACAGGGAGGCCTAACAGTAGATGCCCAACTGAAGCAGACCAAACAGGCACTAGATAAGCTATGTATGCAATGCACTGAGGTAGCATTTCTCAGGCAGACATATGGACAGGTGGGACCTAGGGCCTCGCACCTGTTAGCCTTTCGTATCTGAAGGCCATGGCACATTTCCACCATAGCAACTATCAGGGACACGGTGTCAGGTACAACCCACACTAGACTGGGACATATTTCAAGGGCCTTCTGTGATTATTACAAGAAACGATATACCCCAGATCACCTAAGTGACCAGAGCTCCATCGATGCCTTCCTCTCTCCCCTGAACCTTTCCAAACTCAGTAAAGATCAACAGAGCAGTCTTACTGCTCCCATAACCCTTGTGAAACTTAACCATTTCCCACCTGAAGACCATGAAGGCCCCCCGGCCCGGACAGATATGGGATGGAATTTTATAAACGTGTGGAACCACGGGTTGGTCCTCTCATGTTGCAGGTCTATAATGAACTGATGCAGGAGCAGGGTGTTTTCCCCCCCAGTTGCTCGTATGCTACTGTTTCGGTTATTCCAAAACCAGAAAAAGATCCACAGCTATGCAGCTCTCCGTATTAAACGTCGATTATAAAATATCAATGTCCATACTGGCTAAACGTATAGATGTGATTCTTCTCCACTTGATAGCACTGGATCAAACAGGCTTTGTAAGCTCGAGATCCATGACCGATAACACTAGAAGGCCCTACATTTGGTCCAGGAGATGCAGTCCAACAGGGCCCAGTCTTTCTCAGCTCAGACGCTGAGAAAGCGTTGGACAGGGTCTCGTGGCCCTTTGTTTACCACAATGCTTAAAATAGGGATTCCCTCTCTGTTTGTTTCTTTGATTCAGGCACTCTATTCCTCCCCAAAGGCTTGTGTGAAGGTTTCAGGTCACCACTCTGACTACTTCCCACTGCACAGAGGCACCAGTCAAGGATGTCCCCTATCCCCCGGGCTGTTTGCCATTTTTATCGAACCACTGGCCCAGGCAATTCGACTCTCTCCCCAAATTACTGGAGTCTGGATGGGGGAGGAGGAACATTGCACTGCCTTATACGCGGATGATGTGTCACTGTTCCTTGCCAACCCCATACATTCAGTCCCCGCAGTACTTCAGATCCTAGAGGAATATGGGAAGAGCTCGGGGTACAAACTGAATACTGTACTTCCAAAACAGATGTGCCAACATTCAATTTTGATCCCCAACATTCAAGCGATCCCACCAGTTTCGATGGGACCTTGACAAATTTAAATACTTGGGTATCTATCTCTCTCTCCCAGTATAATAAGCAGATAATCAGACATAACTATGATCTTTTTACGCCCAACTCCAGGCAGATCTTAACAGGTGGGCCATACTACCGTTCAACCTATTCCAACGTGTGGAGGTTGTTTGAATGGTGACCCTTCCCCGGGCATTTTATATTTTTCAAAATGTCCCAATATGTGTCTCAGCAAAAACGTTCCAAATTTGGAATAAAATAATACTCAAGTTTATATGGGCAGGCAAACACCCTCAAATTCGTTACCAAATACACTGCCTCCCAAAACAAGCCGGAGGACTGGCATTACCGAATTTAAAAACCTACAACTGGGTATCCCATCTCTCCTTTCCTGCCACCCGACTTAATGCGTAGCAACCCTGCTAAGTGGAGAGAGATGGAGGAAAGCTTACTTCCATTTAAAGATCTGGTTAAAACATTTTTCTACCAGACACCACCCACGTCACCCCAGGTGAATCCATGCCCATGGATTACACACCAATTTAAAACTTGGGAGGTGATTTGTAGACACCTAGCCTTGTCTCCCTTCCTAATTTATATGTGCCCGATTGCCCTCCTGAAGAATTTTTCTCCAGCCCAATATGACCATAAGTTTGTATGGTGGGACTGACTTTGCATTTTCTCCTTTTCTCAACTACTAAATGGGAATGAGTTTAGGTCCTTCCAGGAGCTGAAGCAGACTTATGGCATAAGACAGGCGGAATTTTACAACTAAGACACTTCTTCAATTCCTTAACTACTGAACAATGAAATCGCACAGACATACCCCCACTGATTGCTTTACTTCAAACCACTCTCTCAGCTAGGGAGACCCCCCCCATGCTATCTCCTCCTTCTATAAAGCACTCAATAACTCCATCAAAACAAGCACCAATGGGGTACTTGAAAGGTGGATTAAAGAGATAGGCTCTACTATCTCAGTACAGCAATGGGACAAGGGCTGGCTTCTTTCGTTCAAGCTTACTTGCTCCCATTCTTGGAGATTATTCTTCTGGCAATTAATGATTCGATTTTTTTCATACTCCTCCCATAACAGCTCATTACTCGACCACCAGAAATAAGGGATGCTGGCACCAATGCGGGGTGACACCCGCACATCACACTCGTATCTTCTGGACCTGCCCTGTCATACAACCCTTTCCAATCTCCCTACAGCAGAAGCTCTCAGACATGTTGGGTACCCCACTTGGTTTATCTGTGGAGTGCTACTTACTATTAGATCTCCCCCTGAGTTTAGTGACCCCCACACTAGGTACCTGTTGGGAATAAGTCTCATGACGGCAAAGACGACCATAACAGACTTTGGCTCACACCACAATCTCCTACCATTCTGGCTTGGAGAGACACAGTGAACCAGATATACAAGGCTGAGAGAATCTCATACCAATTGAATGATCAGGCAGATTTATGTACTCTGAAATGGACCAGATGGATTCTGTACACAATGACAAGGGACCCCAACTTTGTGCCCTGATCAAAATACAGCTATAAATAAATGCCAAGAGGCCTGGTGAACGAAGAACAAGGGGGAACCGGGGCGATAGGTGAGTGACAGAAAGGGAGGGAGGAA
Organism: Neoceratodus forsteri; assembly: GCA_016271365.2. Taxonomy (NCBI): domain Eukaryota; kingdom Metazoa; phylum Chordata; order Ceratodontiformes; family Ceratodontidae; genus Neoceratodus; species Neoceratodus forsteri. The sequence continues at coordinate 262,237,122 of CM057451.1, read as the reverse complement.
AAGCTTAAAAATATATGGGCATTATGAATTAAATACACTATCAATAACATAAGAAGAGCCGCCTTATGTATAAGCCATTGAGAAATTGACCAACTGTATTGTGTAGGATTCTCTCTGTATTTCTTGCCCCGTATAAGATCAAATAAATGGATTATGAACATGTGACTGCTAATACCCCCTTAAACCTGTAAAAAAAAAAAAAAAATTTGTCAATAAAAAATGATATTAACATAATATTCGCACCTGCCAAATGTGATTCGGTAGGGCTCTCCGGTCCCAGCATAAGGCATCTGTGTTTTTCCTAGACACCAAGAAAGCTTCTGATAGAGTGGAGTGGCCCTATTTATATACGGTGCTGGATAGGTTCAAGATGGGGGAGGGCTTCCGAAAATATGTACAGCTACTCTATGCAGCACCCAAAAATCGGAGTTTTGGTGAATGAGGAACCATCAGGAGTCTGGACTTTCTTGGGGAACCAGACAGGGTTGTCCCCCCTCTGCCTTGGTGGGAGAACCAGTGGCAGAACATATCTGGCAGCACCTTGGAATCGCTTTTGTGGGGGCGGGGAGAGGAAGAAGACAGGAATACAAGATCTTGCTCTATATAGATGACATCCTCTTGTTTGTGACCAATCCCTGGGAATCCTGCCGGGAACTACTACAGCTACTGCCACCTTCTCTAGGTTCTCCGAGTATAAAATAAACCTTGATAAATCTCAACTGATGCAGATGGGAGGTGAGGCTTCGGCTACACTACCCAGATTGCCCTATGAACAAGTATAAGCATTTATTACATATCTGGGGATTAGGGTGGGCCTACTGCTGACCAGCCGTTATCAGCTAAACTATGAGTGAATTCTTAAACTGACTGCAACAGACCTGGCTCACTGGAAGACCATGCCAATACTGTGGTCGGGACATACTAAGTTACTGAAAAATCTATGTCCTTCCATGTGAGCTATACCCCCTGCAGATGCGTCCAATGGGATTTTGTAAAAAGGACTTCTGGCAATTTGAAGCAGGGTGCTCAAGAGTTGCTGTGGCAGGGAAGGAGACCAAGAGCAGCATTAGCCCACCTGAAGGGCCCACCACTAGAGGAGGCCTCCGCTTCCCCGACCTTAAGCATCATCATGTAGTAGCTCAACTCTGACTAGTGAAGGAATGGTTACTAGGGCCAAAAGAGGTGAGCTGGGTCACGGGTATTCGAGGAGACCCCATCAGCCCTCTGCTACGAAGACAGGGGGTGGCAAATTCACTGACTCTGCACATGCTGGAGGCATGGGGATCAGTCACCAAGACTGCTGGGGGAGCCTTGGACAAGTCTTTGCTGGGACCCATTAATGGAACCCAGAATTCCTCCCAGGGCTCGAGGACATGGGGTTCCTGCAATGGAGGTGAGAATGGGCAGGGTGTTTTGGGGACCTGTTTGGACCTAGCGGCCTCTGAACTCAGGAAGAGCTGGAGGCACATTTTATGCTACAGTGTCACCACAGATTAAGATATCTGCAGGTCTCTGCCCATCTGCACAGTATGAACAGGCTGGTCCTTGACACCTCCAAAGAGATTTTACAGGCCAAGGTTTGGCCAGAAGAATCCGTGATGCGTATCTATTCCCACCTAAGGAATATGGCTCCGGACAGTTCCGGCGGGGTATGATCATTATGGAAACACAACCTAGGGGTGGCAATCAATGAGGAGACTTGGGCCATGATTTCTGAAGGTCATATGGAGTTATGGTGCAATAAGTATAAGGCAGCTCAATTTAAAATAATTTATTCATCGCCTCAAGCTCCCACCAGCTCTCGTCAGTAGGTTCTTTCCTGGGGTCCCAACCAATGTGTGGGAGATGGAGGGTGTATCTAGGGGAACATATCTGCATTACTACTAGAACGGTGCTGTACTGCAACAGTTTTGAACAGACATTAGGGTGAAGACTGGGCACAGTGACACAATATACACCAGTCTATGTAACTGGAATCGATCACTCTGGCAAGGCAGAATGGGATCTTCACCCTGGACTTATACGGATATTGTTGGTATGAGCACTGAAATGCATACAGAACACTGGGTTTCGTATCAGCTGCCTATGGTGGAGATGTGGCTTGAACTGGCCACCAAAACGTTACCCCTGGATAGAACATATGAATTAAAGGAAAAAAGGATCTATTTGACAGTGTATGGAGGGGGGGGGATTTATGGATTCTTTTCCGCCACATAAGCGGCCATGCTTTGATCGGGTACTACCATCCGATTTTTAAGAGCTGCTACAAATACAGGTTACTCACCTGTAACAGGAGTTCTAGGAATGGTATATGTTGTTCATCCACACTGTCTGGCAGGTTCCTTGCAGCTTTAAATCTTGCCGGAAAGTCTTCAAGCTGGCTCCTCCCACCCACCCAGGTGGTAAAACTCTCAGCTCCGCCCCATGACGCCAGATCTAGCCCGCTGGAAGCCAGGTTGTGCGTCGAAGCCGGGGAGGTCAGGTGGGTCGTGTGGATGAACAACATATACCATTCCTAGAACTCCTGTTATAGGTGAGTAACCTGTATTTCTAGGGACATGGATATGTTGTTTATCCACACTGTCTGGCAGACTCCTAGCAGTTCTCCGGGAGGAGGGAGGCAAGGCACACACCCCCTACTTGGGAAATAAAGACTGGAGAACCGAGGCCCCAAAACCAGCATCCCGGCGTGACTCAAGGTCGATGTCGATGTGGTAGTGGGTGATGAAGGTGTGTGCTGACTTCCAGGTAGCAGCCCTGCAGATTTCCAGGACAGGGACATCCCTGAAAGCAGCCACTGATGCAGCGGTATGGGGGGGTAGAATGAGCTCTTATCCCTCTGGAAGGCTCCATGCCCGCCAACCTACAGCAGAGATCTATGCAGGTAGTGACCCACCTGCCTATCGTCCGCTTGGCTGCAGGATTGCCAGGTGCAGCTTCAGCGTAGGTGACAAACAGCTGGCGAACCTCTCCCCGAACTTCAGCCGTCCGCTCCTTGTAATAAGCGAGCGCTCTTCTTGGGTCCAAAGTATGGAGCCTATATTCGGCCTCCGAGGTGTGACTGGGGTAGAACACCGGCAGAGTCAACACCTGGTTAAGGTGAAACTCCGACACCACCTTCGGAAGGAACTTCGGGTGGGGGCGCAGGACAACCTTGTCCCTGTGGAAGACCAGATAAGGAGACTCCGATGAAAAGCGCCTGGAGCTCTCCCATCCTTCTGGCTGAAGTGATAGCCACCAAGAAGGCGGTCTTCCACGACAGGTGAGAGATGTCACACCTGTGCATCGGTTCGAATGGCTTGCCCATGAGCTTAGCCAATACCAGCAGTAGATCCCACGGAGGTGGAGGTTCTCGCACCGGAGGGGATATGTGATCAAGGCCTTTGAAAAAGCGCCCGACCACCTTCTCCTGCGCCACCGACTGCTTCCTGGCCCACACCCGGTAAGCAGCGATGGCTGCCAGGTGCACCTTAAGGGTTGTCAACCGAAGCCCTTGCTGAGAAAGGGACCACAGGTAGTCCAGAATGCTTACCAAGGAAAAGGAGGAAGGGTCGAGGCCCTTGCCCGACACCAAATGGAGAATCTCTTCTATTTGAAGGCGTATCATTTTCTGGTAGACTCCTTACAGGACGCCTCAACAACGTTGAGGACCTCGTCGGAAAGACCCAAGGCCTGGAATTCTAGCCGCTCAGGAACCAGGCCGTCAGGTGCAGAGAATGAAGGTCCAGATGGAATACCTTCGCCTGATTGACTGAGATCAGGCCCGGGCGGGCTGGAAGCCGCCTCGGGAGCCTGGAGCTGAGACTGAGGAGATCTGGATAACAGAACTGGCGGGGCCAGTCTGGGGTTACCAGAATCACCTGCGCCTTGTCCCTCCTCGCCTTGAGAAGAACCTTGTGGATCAAGGGAAATGGGGGAAAGGCGCAGAAGAGGCCCAGGGTCCATGGCCTCAAAAAGGCATCCCCTGCAGCGAGCACTGCTGAGGGGTGGGCATGAAACAATCTCGGCTTCGCATTCTCCCTGGAGGCAAACGGGTCCGCCTGAGGCATGCCCCAGTGGGAGAACAGATCTTGTACTACCTCGGTCAGGAGAGACCACTTGTGGGATGCAGCCCCTATCCGGCTTAGGGCTTCGGCCAGGGTGTTGGAGGCTCCTGCCACATGAATGGCAAGGAGATCCGCCTCCAGGCTGCGCACGAGTGACCAAATGCGGAGAGGTTCCCTGCACAGAGGCATGGAGCGCGTCCCGCCCTGGCGGTTTAGATAGTACATGGTCGTGGTATTGTCCATCTGGACCTGAACCACTTGACCCCTTAGAAGCGGGCCCAGTGAGGGGCTAGGCTTGAACGGCTTCGAAGCTCAACAGGTGATGTGGCATGGGACTCCCAAGAGGGACCAGAGGCCGGCGCTACATTGCTCCCCAGATGGGCACCCCAACCCATCAGAGGCACATTGGTCGATAAGAACCGTCGGCTCAAGGACGGCAAATGGGATGCCCTCCTGCAGATGTGCTGGAACGGTCCACCACTGGAGAGCGTTCCACATCCCCTGGGTCACTGTCACTAGCCAATCCAGAGGATCGAAGTGCTGTGACCATTGGCTGGCCAGCCCCCACTGAAGGGGACACATGTACCAGCGGGCCCAATGGACCATGCTGGTGCAGGCCGCCATGAGGCCCAGGAGGCGCAGAAATCCCAGGCAGAGTGCGATTGCCCAACCTGAAATGATTGGGCAAAGGAGGAAAGAACCTCGGCCCTGTCCGACACAAGCCGTGCTCTGGCTCGTAGAGAATCGAGCTCTGCCCCAATGAATTGTATCACCTGCTTCGGCATGAGTTCCGACTTGGCCTCATTGATGAGGAGGCCAACCTGAGAGCAAACCTGGAGGGCCAGATCTCTGGACCGCTCCACCTCCGCTCTGGAGGGGGCTGCAATCAGCCAGTCGTCCAGGTAGGGGTACACCCGGACCATTTGGCACCACAGGAATGCTGTCACCACTGCCATGCATTTGGTGAAGACCCTGGGAGCTAGGGAAAGGTCGAAGGGCATGGCCCGGAACTTGTAGAGGGATCCCTCCGCCCTGAAGCGGAGGAATCTCTGGTGGGATGGACGGATTGGGACGTGAAAGAACGTGTCCTGAAGGTCAAGAGAACAGAACCACACGCCCCATTCCAAGGATGAGATAATCTGAGCCAGAGTGACCATCCTGAAGGTCTGAGACCTTAGGAACCTGTTCAAGTCGTGCAGGTAGAGAATGGGGCGCCAGCCCTTCGTCCGTTTTGGGACCAGGAAGTACCTGGACACAAACCCCGGGTCTGGAGGAGGAGGATCCGCCACCTTCCTGATCACCTCTTTTTCGAGAAGCAGGGCGATATCGGCTCGGCGAGCCGACAAAGAGGCTGCAGACACCCCCGAGGGGCGACGGCTCGGAAGGATGGGGCCTGCACGAACTCCAGGGGCAGGCCCTTTCCTACCACCTCCAACACCCAACGATCCGTGGTGACAACAGACCAAGCGGAAAGGACGTGGCGGAGCCGTCCCCCCACAGGGGGAACCCAGGGGGAGTGACGAGGCTGGGGGGGGGCGCGACACCCCTCAACCCGTCACTGGGCAGGCTTAGAGGAGGACCGCCAAGGACCTCCTGGCCTTACCTCCTGCTTCCTACTGGAGGAAGCCGCGGCTTGGGTTTGGGATGCAGCTAGCCTGGCCTTGGTGCTGGTGCTGTTGGGCCGGATGCACCGCAGGTGCAGAAGGATGAAAGGACTGTGCTGCTGCTGTCGGCGGCCTTTGTCCTTCTGAAGGAGGTGGCGTCCAGAGTGGCATTGGACTTTTCGATCTGCTGGAGTGACCTTCCACTCCATGGCCGAAGAGGTCGGTCCCCAGGAAGGGGACATCCGCCAGTTTGTGCTGGGTATCCGCCGTCAAGGTGGATATCCTCAGCCATGCTCTGTGGCGCATGGCCACCGCGGCAGCAACCAATCTGGCACAGAAGTCTCCAATATCCAGAGCCGTTTGGAGCTACTGTTTAGCCACCGCCCTACCCTGGTCCCGTACCTGCCGGACCATGATCTGCAGGTCGGCCGGGAGATGAGGGATCACCTCATCCAGGGAGCCCATGAGGGCGTGAGAGAAGTGTGCCATCAGCACGGCCGAGCTGGCCTGGCGGAGGCCAAGGAAGGATGCAGCGTACACCTTGCGCCCGGCATAGTCCAGCTTTTAGGACTCCTTGTCGGGGGGCTTGTCCACATCCCTAGCGTTCCCGGAACGCCAGAAAATGCTGTCGGTGACCAACCCCTCGGCGGAGGGGTGTTCCGAAAAACCGGGCAATGAGCCGGTAGGGACCGCATACTTCCTGGCCATCCTGGCCGAAGGCGCAGGACAGGAAGCAGGCCGCTGCCAGAGCTCCAAGGCTGGGCCAACAATGGCTTTAGCCACCAGAAAGGCCTCCGTGGGTGAATCCCCTCGGTCCAGTATCTCCGTCAGAGGATACTTGGCCCGCTTGGATACGAGCTCAAGCTGCATCCCAGTGGACTCAGAGATGGGCCGAAGCAAACCCACGAAGGACGATGCGCTTTCGTCCATTGACTGGCCCCCCGGAGGACTCCAAGTCAATGGGCCTGGAGAACAGGGAGGAGTCGGACTCCGAGAAGTCCACAAAGAGCTGCCTGAGGCCTGAGCCACCCTCCACCTGCTGAGGATGATCGGGAGTGAGGGTGACCGACAACCCATGGGGCAGGCCCTGACCCGACCAAGAGTCCTTGGTCGGCACCCCCAATTTCGGTTGTGGAAGCGGAGGTTCCACCACAATCGGTGGGGCAGCTGGTTTCGGCCTAACAACCGGCCCAGGCTTGGGCACCTCTGCTACAGCGAGGGTTATTTGACCCACTCGGGTGACAGCCACTTAATGGCGGGGAAGGGGACGGTCGCTGTTCCGTATAGAAGTAACTGCTGCCACAGCAGGTCCTCGTGCATCGACGGCACTTGCGTCGAAGCCTCTCCTCTTCCGAGGAAGACGAGGACGAGCAGCGGCGCCGCTTACTTCAGTGCCGAGACTGCCGATGTCGGCGGGATCGGCTGGACAGAGACGATGTCCGAGACCGAAATCCTCAGTGTTTCCGAGGATGGGTCTGGGAAGGGGCCGGGGACACCCACTCTTCCCTCGGCTCGAAAGCCTTAACCGGGGACTGCGGCACCGGGGGCGCAGGCAGGACCTCGGTCTCCACCGGGGGAACCGGTGAAGAAGGGCTGTCGGCTTCACCAGTCGACAGCCCGTCCGGACGGGTCCAGAAAAATCTCGACCGCGTCGACGGGTGTCTCAGCCGGCTGACCCGACGAGGACACCGTGAAGCCAGTGGCCTTAGCCGCAACCTCGACCGGAGTGTCGACTGTCCGGGGAAGAGCACCTCTCCCGCTCCCACGAATGCCGATGGGACTTAGCTTTTGAGTCCTTCTTTCTGGACCGAGAGGAATGTCCCGATGGCCCCTCTCCCTTCGTGGAAAAGGACTGGCAAAGCTCCTTGAAAGAAGCTGAATATGAGGTACCCAGAGAGAGCGGGATAAATGCCACGACCGAGGAAGAGGATGATGCGACCTGTGACGCCTCCTCCTCGAGGGTGATCATCTGCTCAAGTTGCTCAGCCGAGCCAGCCTCCATGATAACCGCCCAACAGGCCCCTCCTTCGGCTTCACGGCGGGAAGTAGCGCTAAAACCCAAGCTGTAACCGGGCAAGCGTGGTCTTCCAGGGCGTTGGCCAAAAGAACAGCATAACTTCGCAGGCCTATGGGTCATGTTCTAGGCAGAGGCAGTAGGCGCGTGGAGTGCAGGTCCGTTCTGGACATTTCTGCCCACAAGGCACCGCTGAAATCGAGTCGTTTGTCCGTCACAGCAGCGAGGAGAAACTTGACCAAAGTCTTGAAAATTTTAAAACAAGTTTAGGCCGAACCGCCGGATCCAGTCTACACATGAAGCGTTAAGGAAGGAACCGGCGTTATGGGGCGGAGCCGAGAGTTTTACCACCCGGGTGGGTGGGAGGAGCCAGCTTGAAGACCTTCCGGCAAGATTTAAAGCGGCAAGGAACCTGCCAGACAGTGTGGCTGAACAACATATCTATGTCACTAGAACCCTATATTATGCACCAGAGTACTCATTCATATATTAATGCACCCTGATGTGTTTTTTTTGGTTACAATTTAAAATACAGTTTCAAAGTAATCAGATGCAGCAACAGCAAAAACTGCATCCACGAGGTCAGCACTGGAGAAAGTGTATAATGAATTAAGGGATCTTAAAAGCTTTTTTGCAACCAAACCTCCTTTATTAGATGCACTTAAATTAAATATGAAAAAATGGCGACTAAAAATTGGAAGAACCAGTCTCGCCCACGAGTGTTGTTGGGTCCAGCTGGAAACGCCATCTGTGCAGAAACTTGTTACATGCTTTTTTAAACGTCCATAGTGTATTCCAGTGGTGCTACAGCTCGTAATTGCATGCTCGGTAGAAACGACTTTAAAGCGCCACAAGAGATAAAAAAAAGCACACACAAAGGAAAACAGAACAATCTGTCGCAGCACGCCAAACAGAGGACCTAACTTCCTGGTAGCTAGGTCGTCTGAGTTTAAAACAGTGCAAGGGACTGTTTTTGTCCAGCCAGGGTTTTGCTAGTTTCACTTTTTCATTTATATTGTCAATTCCAGCTGTGATGTGTTGGTTTTCTCAGATTTTTCACGAATGTTATCAAGTAATTAGCAGCTATTGTTTCTTGCAGTATTTTACAAACTGAATTTTATTAAGCAGCTGTCCTGTACTGACGTGTGTTTGTATGCGACCTGGAAAACACCAATAGAAAAAAAAAAATAAGCCAGCTTATCCTCCTATCAATTGTGGCTGCAAAAAAGGCAATAATGAGATTATGGCACTCTGTTAGGGTTGCCATCATAGAGACTTAAGAGGAAAATGTATGAAATGTATATATATCGTGGAACGAATGACCTATCAGACTGCACACCTCAGAATTCAGCAGCGTTAAGTGGGTAATGCACCAGTCAGCTATGCTGCCAGATTTTGTTCCATGACTTTGGGTAGCTCCCGCCCCAGCCACTCTACCTCCATCTATCCCCTCTGCTGCAGACTTTCTCTTCCTCCTTCCATTCAATTCTAGGCTATACTTCTTTTTACGTCTTTCTTTGTTAGGTATAACTCAAGCTACCAACATGTACTCATTCATGCAAGTTCTGCCATTCTTTAAATATAAGCTCACAAGTAAGCACTAAGACAGTGCAGGGTATTAAAAACTGATCAGCACTTTCATGCATACAACTGCTAATCAACTGTGAAAATGCACAGCACTTGGCACAAACTGATCAGCAAAATTATATTTTATACATGTAGTCTCTTGTGCTATGGACTCACTCAGAAAAACAGGATAGCAGACTATTGCTACATATTTCTGAAAATGGTTAACATTACCCCCAAAGTTTGAGCAGCATTCTGCTATGCTATACCAGCTATTCAATATCCTGCTGAGTGAACATGCTTCAAGGACTTTAATGGACCAACAGCCAAATCCTCACTGGGTTAATGAAATTATATGCTAGATAATCTTAATGATCAATTGAACCCTAGCCTTCTGCATACCTTTCCTATGTAGTGCCTTCAGTACTTGGATACCTTTATGTATTGTGCCTTCTCTACGATGGCAATTTATACTATACCCCAAATATACCAATTAGACTGTCATGTAGATACTTTTTGTTTACAGATTCTTCTATACCAGTTTTATATTGCTGAAAAAATATAAAAAGTAATGGGATCTTAAAGGCTGAATGGGGACAGTAGTGGAAAGGGAGTCCTGGCTGAGGAAGCCAGTTTTACGGGGACACACAGCATGTACAGACGTGTGTCTGAACCGCTAAGTGAGCGCAAAGGATGCGAGTACCCATGGTCCCCGAGAGCCCAGAGGACAGTTTCCCCCAGCCTGACAAAACTGGCATCTAATATCCAGTAGGGTGACTCCCTTGTTTAGGTTTGCCGGTCTGCTCCACCAACAAAGACATACTACCATTAAAGGTAGAGCCCTCTGGGTTGAAAGGTTTTGAGTTTGCAGGTTCCAATGTCACGGAAGGTGGAGCTGCAGTGCTCAGGAAGCGAGCCTGGCCCATTAAAACAACAGGGTTTTATTTAACTCTAAAAATTGATTAGCGTTTTACTCATAAAAGTTCTAAAACATTGTGAAAATGCACAGCACTTGCCTCACTGTGTTTAACAAACATAGCACTTCTAGAAAACCTGTATAAATACTGTCTGTACAGTTAGTATTGTCCCAAGGAAAAAAACTGCTAATCAATTATTTAAAACCCTGAAACAAGATCAATGTTTGATGTCATTAGACTGAGGGCATGCAGGACTGCCTAGGCTGATGCTCTTGTCCTTGTAATAGGCTTAGGTAAGGGTCAGAGTCAACCACGAGGGTGACCAAGGCTTGAGTCGTGTCCAAGAGACCAAGTCACACAAAGTGTTCTCTTTTTGTGGTTTATTATGCAACTGTGAAACTGTATGGTCTGCATGATCTTCGAAATCTCCTGCACTAGCTTCAGAGACATCTGCCCTATTAGCCAGTTATCCATACAAGGGCACAACGGGACAGCTCCAAGCCCTGTACGGGGAGATGAGCAACAATTTTTACTTTGGTGAACACCCTTTTGTCACAGGAGACTTTGAAAGGTAAGGCCGTATACTGGAAATAATGTCCTTGGACTCCGAACTTAAAAAAAAAGCGGTGGGGGATGACTATATGCAGATGTACATCCTGCTGGTCCAGCAATTCTAGGAAATCCCTGGCTACACCACTGCCATCGTGGGCCATAGTGTTTACATCTTGAAAGTCATACAACTGTAATTCTTGGCTGAATCATTTGAGGTCCAACACAGCCCCAAAGCCTTCGGTTTTCTTTGGAACAATGAATATGGAAGTATAGGTCTGTACTCTGGTTGCGACATACTGTAGTACCGGCTGTACTGCTCAGAGGTCTCTAACATGGCTGAAAGCATACAACAGTACCTGTGCTTTACAGAGTTTTGGGAGCTGGTAACAAACGTAAAAAAGAATCCATTTGAGGCTGGAGCCCGAAACTGTACATCTTTCACAAACATCCAATACCCAGTGTCTGAGATAATTTACGTCTACTAGATGGCAAAGAGGAAAGAAAGTTTCACCTCCCAATGGAGATTCTGGATCAGGGATAGGCCGAGCTCGGTACAACAGTTTATCCCTAGTGTCTCTTCTATCCTTGACAACTCCCCGGCCTCAGTTATCCCTGTTATAACAAAAGTATGCCTGGTTGGAACTGGAAGCCCTATTCTGGAACAGTTAAATATTTGCCCTAAGCAATAATGTCAAGTGTGCCGGAAGAAGCATTTTCCCTTGGAGGCCTTCTGTGCTGGGGCAAAGCTATTTTAACAGAGTCCGAGATTTGCTTTATATTATAGTCTCCAGCTCAAACTCCAAATCCACTCACAGTTTTAGCAGAAAACACAGTGTCACATCTCAATGTAACCCTAAGTTAAATGCCTCTCAGGGACATACTGAGGGAAAACATCACCGTAAGGCATGAAGATTTTATTCTATATAGAAACAAAATTTGTCGGCAGACTCACCTAGTCTGCCCATTACCCCAAACTACTGTGCTCCTATATGCCACCGCATACTGGACTGACTTTAGCAACAGACTAAGCAATACATCCAACACAGACAGCCACGTTCCATGTCTCTATCTGCTCTATACTGCATCCATCACAGAGAGTGGGAACGCAGTGGTACACCTTAAAGTCAGTGGGCAACAGGCCCATTCATTGTGGTTATCTGGCATGGTTGTTATTTTCTGCCAGCTGCAGCATGTTATAAAGCTAATTTTATTGGTTATTGTGTTAAGCTGTACAAAATGTATGCAGCTGATTAATGGGCAACCAAAGACTTGCTATTTTATTACTATTATTAAACCAACAGTTTAAGGCCAGAACCTACATCGGGGAAAGGAGAGTTAAATAGCACAATTTGCATAAAATACAGAAATTAAGATGGCAGACTTAAAAGTACAGTAGTTACAAACAATTCAAATGGCATAAACAGCCCAGCCAAAACAGAATACTGCAGATTACATAGAGGGAGCGCTCCAGACTAATCACAGTGCTCTTTTCCTTTGCGCATAAGACACTTATTCAGTTATCTCACACGAAGATGCCCTGGAAATGGGCACGTTCCGGGACAGTTAAAAAAAAAAATATAGAAAAGTATGAGGTGGTATGTGTAACGAGAAGTTTACACACCACCAAGGTGTTAGAGGCTACATAAACCCCAAGAGCAAAGCTAGAAGGGTTTATTAAAGCATGTAACACCAAGGTGGTGTAAACTTCAGTTTACTACCACCCATATTCTATTTACATAATTGCTGGGTTTCCCTTTTTCGCCACAGCAATTATATAAAATACCAAACGTTCCGTTCCGGTGTGGCCTCGGTCCCTTTCCATTTTTGGCTGGTGTCCACATTGTAGCTGTGTGATATTTTGTTTGCTATGCCCATATATGTAGAAAATTACAAACTTATCTTTTCTTTTTTTTTTAAATAACTTACCATAGTTCCTCGATAAGAAGGAAGTGGCGAGCTGCAGGAAGGGACACAGTGCAGCGGGCATATGCCCAGAGCAAGGGAAACCATGCGTGTGTTTGCCATTAAAAACGCTCCTTTATAAAGGCAAATTACGGCATTGTCTCCCTATGGGAGAAAGAGGAAGCCATTAATTATATTAAAATAAATTATTGCTAGAGTTTGAACACTAAATATATTAATGCCGCTGGAGACCACTCGCTTGTAAGAGTGGTCTCACATCCTTAGGGTATCAGAACCACTCGCCTTTGGTTTGCAGTTCTTATATATCATAAGAATACATGCGAGGCCACTCTTACAAGCCAAGACTGGTCATAGAAACATAGAAAGGTGACAGCAGAAGGAGACCTGTTTTTCATCATATTATTTCTAGTTAAAAACCTACATTTAAGGTGCACCGGGGAGGATATCTGCATGCCTGGGACAGGATGGCCTCAGAACCTACAGAAGACTTGGAAACCCAAACCCAGTGGTTGTGGCAAGTCCAGTAGCCTGGGAAAGTTATCCGGAAATGGATAGGGGCAGTGAATACAAATACTGTTCTTGTTCCTGTGGCAGAGAACCCTGATTTTTTTGCCAGGACTCAAGGATGAAAGATTCAGGCTGTGGTAGAAGAGGGGGATACGCTGCATGGAAGACCTCTTTGCTAGAACAGGACTATACTCTTTTCAGGATATCACGGGGGGTTGGAGTTGGATATCCCAGCTGCACACCTCTATACATACTTTCAAATCAAGAACTATTGCAAACGGTTGGGGAGAACCCAGGCTGAAAATACTCCGATCTCCGAGGTTGAAAGAGATACTTGGAGCGGCCAGAAAAGAGAAGGGACTGATTGGAAGAGCTGTAAAATTAGACAGGCGGGTGTTTCTAGGGGGATCCCATAGGGTAAGGAGATGGTGGGAACAAGACTTAGAGAATGGAAATCGTGGATTCTAACTGGGAGATATTATTACGCTTGCAAATGGGGCTCCTGTTATGCAATAAATACAAAGAAGCACAATACAAATTTCTGCATAAGTTATATTATCCCTTCAGCATGGTTCGTAGATTTTTTCCTGACATTTCCCCAATTATCAGTAAGTGTGGTGTGGAACAGGGCACTTATATACATTATTAGGGATGGGCTAGGAATGAGATCAGAGCAGTGTAAGAGGAGTTTGTAGAGTTGGAGAGGGGCCTTAGACAAGTAGCGCATATGGTAACCTTCTCGGGGGTGCTGCCTGTCTATGGCAAGGGTGATGCTACGGTACTCCTCACCATGGAATTCAATGCATGGTTAAAAAACTGGTGTGGAACTCAGGGTGTTAGCTTCATCGGGGACTGGGGAGCCACCTGAAGGGATGCAGGCCTATACTGGCGCGATGGTCTGCATCTGTCCGGGCGGGGCGGGTTGCAGAATCCTAGGTGATGGGTTTAAATGCTTCACTGGCAAACATTTTAACTAGCCAAGGGGTGGGAGGCACTGAAAAGGAGCAGGGAAATATCAGCCTTCCCCCACAAAAATTGAAATTTAAATACCTGTAAAATTTTCTTTCTCAGATGGCTGGTCTCCAGGCTTCCTTACTCCTGGGCTGTACCTCCTGATGCTGATCCACAGGCAGGAAACAGACCTCTGCAGCAGGGGACATCCAGCCCTCCACTTCCTGGTCTCCTCAGTTCTTCCTAAAGTAGTCCAATGTGGTAATACTACAAGAACTTTGGAACAAAAAAGAATTTTAAGGAATATATGGCCGTGAGGCCAGCCAACTATATACATTCTGGGAGGGAATCCGAAGTCCGGAGACCGGCCGTCTGAGAAAGAAAATTTACAGGTATTTAAATTTCTATTTCTCTCTCCTAAGCTGGTCTCCGGGCTTCCTTACTCCTGGGATATACAAAAGCAGTACGTCCCCAGATGTCCTGGGTGGGAAGAATGTCAAGAGCCCATAAGGGTTCACCACCGCTTGAAACACACTGCAGCGGACATCACTCCCAGTGAGATTTTTTTTTTTTTGTGCTTTAGTGTGTGAATGGATGATCAAAAGGGCCACTCAGTGAGAGTGTGCTGTCGATGCTTCTCTGAATTACGCCCACGAAAGGGGCCATGGACTCTCACTGGGCCAGGCAAGTTACTCTGGCCTGATCATAAGCCGTAGAGGTGACGGATAGAATCCGTTTGGCTACAGAGCTTATTGAATCCTTGCTGACCCAAATTTTTTCCCTTTAGCTGGCAAGAACATAGTTGAAGTTTTGTGAATAGCGTCCTCTCTCTTCATGTACATTTTTCTCCCTCTTCCCAGGTCTAGAGTATGAAATTTTCCATCCTTGTTGCTTTTAGAGAGTGGGCAGAAGGAAGGAAGAATGAACCCTTGATTATAACAGATGGGAGACATAACTTTGGCAAACAAAAACTGGAACTGTTCCAGCCTGATGAACGAGTGCACAGCTCTTGGGCAAGCAATGCTTTTATTTTGCTGAAACTCCTGGCTGGAATAATAACTTTGAGAAAAAAGGGGGACCTTTATTTTGAGATGCATGATGGATGGCTTGAGAGGCTCTAAAGGGGGCCCTGAGAACCATATTAAGACTCCAAGGTGATAGCTTTGGTGGATTGAAGATGTTTTAATGCTGCTGCCTGAAGAACTACCAGACATGGGGATATCAGCCCAGCAATTCCCCAGAGTCCGTCAAGAGTGCCCCCAGTGCAGGAACTCTACTTTGTAAGGTGGTTGGTAGCAGTCCTTTGTCCATCTATCTTAAAGGAACTGCAGTTGTACAGGCGATTATATTGTGTCATTCTGTATGGTCTGGAATGAAGCCAGAACCAAAATTTCCTCCGGATTCTATAGTGCACTTTGGAGGAAGAAGAGACACACGAGTTCCCCATCACATCAGTAGCAGGAGCTGTGCCGCATAGCTCCTTGAAAGTTTTTCCACTCACTTTCTACAGTAGGTCTAGAGAGAGAGACCAGTTGTTAAAATGGAGTGCAGAAATGGACTTTGATGGAGAATGCCCATGCTGAACCTGAATGTTCAAAGTGGTAGCCCTGACCAATGAATGAGAAACAACTAAATGCGGAAAAAAAACATAAGGGACAGTCTAGAATCATGACTGTCCTGTCCAAGGCCACTTTGTGGAGGACTCTTGATAGAGGCGGTATTGGAGGAAGGCATACAGGAGACCGAACAGATCCCAGTTTATGGGGAAAAGGTGTCCTGAGCCACCGCTGGTTCGTCCTTGGCCAGGGAACAGAACTGCTTTACCTTGAAGTTCTGCCAGCAGGTGAAAAGATCTGAGTATTGCCCCACTATTCAGTCTGAATGTGGGAGGCACTGTCCTTTAGCTGCAATCCCTTGGTCGACCCACCTTGCGACAGATATTATGCTATGACATTTTTCAGTCCCGATACAAACATCGCTCAATGG
This sequence comes from Neoceratodus forsteri, assembly GCA_016271365.2. Lineage (NCBI taxonomy): Eukaryota > Metazoa > Chordata > Ceratodontiformes > Ceratodontidae > Neoceratodus > Neoceratodus forsteri. The sequence continues at coordinate 262,221,056 of CM057451.1, read as the reverse complement.
TGCTCAACCCACTGAAAAAGAAGGGATTCCTTTACCATCTTTGAGCTTCTCGTTTCGCCCTGATGGTCGGTGTATGTCAGCATTGTCAGTTGGAATCAGGCTAGCCTGACTGAGGAATTGCTGTTCAGCGTGTCACGGCGCATGGCCTACTGTTCCCCCCTCAGAAACGCTTATACTGTACCACGTGTCCAACAGCAATCCCCTGCCCGGTGCCAACAGCTGATGCAGGCGAGTCCTCCCCAGCTCCTGAGGCTTACATTGGTCATGATTCCGGCTTAGTGCGGATGGCCTCACCTGTGGCCCTTCATGACCTCTGGGACAGTCCCTGGAGGAAGGGCTTAATCAGTCTTGAGCTGTGTGAAAAAATAAGCAGGCAGCTGAGGAGCTTACAAAACTCCTTGATGAGCAATTACAGATCCCAAAATCTAGTTTTCGGGTGGAGAAACCTTGTGTCATGATGTGAGCCCCCCCGGAGGATCAAGGTCTGGTTTGGAATTAGGGAGCTCTTTCTCCAGTTGATGGGATAACCATGTGCCATAGGGGACCTGACTACCTCTGCCACTGCCTGTAATGCTTGGTTCAGCTATGGGGCCTTTAAGTGGACTATAACCACTATCAGCACCTTAAATACTGGCCATGGGTCTGAAAAGACAGCAATGGTAGAGTCTGATTTGGAAGTACTGCCCTCCCACTCTGAATCTGGGATAGTGCGTGTGTCATTACCGCATGGGAATAAGCAAATAGGCATCTTGCAGAATTATGAGTGCCGGAAAATCCCCTGCATGTACTGTTTTGTCGAGCTGTGGGGCCTTTAAGTGGTCTGTTTCCACTGATGGCATCAATAATAACGCCCGTGAGTCTTGGGAATACTCAAGATGTCAGAATTTTGACTAGAAGAACTGCGCCCCCACCTTGAATTTGAAATGGTGCTTGCGTAGTTCCTGAATAGGAATCTGCCGATGGGTCTCTTGCTTGTTCAATCCTTTGAGATGTAGAAGGGGCCTGAACCCCCTATATATTTTTGTGCCATGAAGAATAAGGAACAGTCCCTTAGTTAATCTCTGTGACTGCACTTTGTTCAAGGGGGCACTTTGTACAATATCCTCGGACTGTAGAGGGTTTGCGTTTTTGGATGAGCCACCATAGAGAGGGGAGGGCATGACACGAAGCGGGGGCTTGTTAGTGATGCATAGGACCCACCTGACCGACTTTGTTTGGGCCCCTTGCTCGAGAAATATGAAGGTCTGCCCCTACTCGAGAATGGGCCCAGATAGCTTGTGACTACTTGTTGTTGATCGCGGTCACCCTCTCCACTAGATTCATCCCTTCTGAGGTTACATTGCTTATGTAAGGAGACCTGTACTCACTTTTCCTCGAGAAGTTGAGTTTGATCCTAGTTATAAGCTTGGCCATGAATTCTGCGTCTGGGGTCTCTGGACCCTAAATTGCCCTTGCCCTAGACTATGACATGCATTACCAAACACCTCCTGGGAGAGGACCCTGCCTGCTAGGGCCAAAGCCAGGGGTTGTGGCGAGCCAGGGATTGAGTATCGCCCCGTGCAGCCTCTTCTGACTGGTTTGCTGCGTAAGAAAGGCCTCTACGGTCCTGTCCAGTGACTCACTGTTTGGTTTGATATCAGAGGGTAGCTTCTACAGCAGTTTTAGCCATTTTTCCCGTTGCTGCGTTCTGAGCCTGAAAAACTTAAAATCTGCTGGGGCACTGGATAGGGGAGGAAGCTTAGAGAGTTGCCACTCCTCCTTTGGCCATTTCCTTGTTGGTAGGAAGAGTGGGAAATGCTGTGACCGGTTTGACAGCAGATGACAAGCGAGAAAAACCTGTTCTTGTTGGCTGGGAGCCACCGGATGAGAACCAAGGGAAATCTCTACAGTGACCTCTATTTAGACAGAAATTTGGCCATTCGCTCCCCCTCCAGAAGATGATAACCTGGGGTCCTACGAGTGCCAGAAATGCCTCCTGCAACGCTTTAGGTTACCCTCTATACCTTATCTTTCTCCTAGGAGGCGGAATGTTGATCCTCCCAGGTCAACTGCCTCTCTGGGTGAGAATACAGAGGAGTGAGAATATGGATGGTCCATTTCCTTGTATCCTCTAGAGAGGTCTCATATCTGGTCTTATTTAACTGTTGGGTTGTATTCAACTGTTTTATAAGGTGTGGTGTCAGAGGAGGCTGCGGAATGCTGAGTCCCTCTGGAAGCTGTGGGTTAATATGATCCATGGGCTACGATACTGAGCCGAGGAGGATCTTCCTCCGTGACGTCTCCCCAATTCGCAGACGTGCCTCTGGACATTATAGGAGAAGCTACCCAGCCAAGGTCATGCTAGGCGGGCAACTAGCCACGCTGACCTTTTCTGCCCAGGAATGCTTGTGCGAGGCCATAATCCACAAAAGGCTCTACTTCTTTAATTCAACCTCCCCCCTTCCTGATGTCCTGCTGCTGAAGCAAGTGAAGAATGTGCTGGCCCTTTAAGAATTGTGCCAGTCCTGTAAAGGCCATCAGAGCTGCCCTTGTGCTGTAGTCCTTTTTCTAAGGTTTTTTATTTTACTCCCCCTAGAATATGGAGGGATCTGAAAAAACCTAGGCAGCTGGCCCACTTCTTGATGGTTTTGGGGCGCAGCACGGTGAACAAAAGGCTCCATAATAGCGCTCCTCCCACACTGTATTGCTCGTCAATGGAGGCTCCATAACAGCTCTCCTCCCATGCTGTAGCGCTCATCAATGGAGTTGCTAAGCCGTGCTGCAGGTCCACCATCGACGAGCGGCTGAGGTAATCTGATTGCCCGCCGGGTGCCGCATAGATGATATTTTAAGCCCCTTTGCGTGCTCGGAGTTCCTCATCCCTGCAGCGCTTTGTCGAGCAGTGATTCAACAAGTTGCCGCTGACAAGCTGCCAGCCCACCATCGATGAGTGGCTCAATTAGAATGCTGTCAATGGAATAACAAGAAAAGATACAGGGCTGCCAGCTGAGGGGAGATGTAGTCTCCCTAAGTCCTTGTGCTGTTTATTCCCTTGCGTGATCCTTCACAGGTAGTAAGCGTGGGAAAACACACATGCAGTTTCTGCCCAAAAGCTGAGGGGAGATGTATTCTCCCTAACTCCTCATACCATTTACACCCTAGAAAGCGCGAGGAAAACAGCCTCACGAAGAGATGGGGTCCATCCAGTTCTGACCCCTTAAAAATAGATGTTGCGGGTTACTGAGCACTCCGGGCCCGTTCTGATTCCTTGAAAATCAAATCACTCTGGTGCCCGTTTTGATTCCCTGAGAAACACTTTCCACTGCACTAAGTAGCATTTCAGGCCTAGTGCAGGATGTACAGGGAAAAAAACAACCCGGTGAAAATGGGGCCAGACTGTGCAGCTTGCAAGGCTGAGACTGGCACCCACCCTGGAATTCCAACATACAGCAGTGATTTCTGATCCTCATTGAAACAAAACTGCTTAACTTACAGTCTGCTGTCTTCAGCTCTGCCACATGGCAAGACCTCTGCTTGCAGAGTACCTGCCAGACTGAAGGCAGGAAGTAAACTGAGGAGAACAGGAAGTGGAGGGCTGGATGTCCCCTGCTGCAGAGGTCTGTTTCCTGCCTGTGGATCAGCATCAGGAGGTACAGCCCAGGAGTAAGGAAGCCCGGAGACCAGCTTAGGAGAGAGAAACACGGTAATCAGTGAGATAAACATCAAGGTAGAGAGAAGTCATTAGGGAGCAGGACAGAGGTAAATGCAAAAAAAGGCAAAGGCATTAAGGACAGGGATGGGGCAGAAAGGAGTAAGGCCATCAACAATTGGAGGGTGATGAGTACCAATGCCCATAGTCTGTGTAACAAGCTCCCTGAACTAGTGGCCTTGATGGAAGAGGGTTGCCTGGATATTGTGGCAGTCACAGAAACATGGCACACAGAGGACCATGACTGGGATGTCAACATACCAGGATACACAATCTACAGGAGGGACAGGGAGGGTAAAAGAGGAGGAGGAGGAGTAGCTCTCTATGTAAGGGAAGGGATCAAAGCAACAGAACTAAAGAATAAACAGGGAGCAGAGGAGGCATTCTGGGTCACCATGGAGACAGGAAATGGCACCACAATCCGCATGGGGGTTGTATACAGACCCCCATCTCAGGGGGAAGGAATGGGCAAGGAAATGATAGAAGGCATCCTTAGAATGGCAGAAAAAGGGGAGATACTGTTGATGGGGAACCTGAATATGCCAGATGTTAACTGGAGCACCTTTGCTGCAGGCACATCCAAGAGCAGGGTCATTCTTGTTGCCCTACAAGGGGCATGCCTCAGACAGCTAGTACTGGAACCTACTCGGGAGGGAGCAATCTTAGACCTGGTACTCTCAAACGGGGACAGAAGAATCTCAGATTCAGAAGTGGGTAGCCATCTGGGAATAAGCGAACACCAAACAGTGTGGTTCACGATCAACGCAGCCATAGAGTCAAGCCATACAAAAGCAAAAATATTGGACTTTATGAGGGCTGACACTGGGAAAATGAGAGTGCACTCAGAAAAGCACTAGCAAATGGGCAAGAAGGAGAGGTGGAGGAACAATGGGGAGTAATCAAAATGGCTACCACAGAGGCAACAAGCCTTTGTGTGAAGCAAATCAACAAAACACAACAAAGGAAAAAAACGCTATGGTTCTCAATAGAGGTGGCAGGGAAGGTTAAGGAGAAAAGGATAGCATTCAGGAAATATAAGGAAACACAGAAGGAGCAGGACAGATAACTTTACCAGTTAAGTCAGAAAGAAGCAGGGAAGGCAGTCAGAATAGCAAAGGCCCAAACCGAGGAAAGGATAGCCAACTCTGTTAAGAATGGGGATAAGACCTTTTATAGGTACATTAGGGAATGAAGAAAGACTAGGGGAAGGATACTGAAGCTTAATAAAGGGGAAGGAATGTGGGCAGAGGGTGACAGTGAAAAAGCAGGGATACTGAACGAATATTTCTGCTCAGTATTCACAAAGGAAGAGGAGGGGGAGGTACCTAAACCAAACAAGAGAAACACTCTGGAAGACAAGGGTCGATACCAGTCCATTTACAGAAGAAAGGGTTCTGAAAGAACTAGAAAAATTGAAGGTGGACAAAGCAATGGGGTCTGATGGGATTCACCCAAGAATTCTAAAAGAACTAAGGGTAGAACTAGTGACACCACTGACTACTCTAAGAAATCATGGGAGGATGGGGTGGTACCTGAGGACTGGAGGAGGGCGAAAGATTCCTCTTCACGAAAGTGGGAGCAGGGCAAAGGCAGAAAACTACAGACCAGTTAGTTTGACCTCAGTGGTAGGGAAAATGATGGAATCACTTCTGAAGGAAAGAATTATTGAGTACCTAGAGGTCAGAGGGGCACAGGACCCAAGGCGGCATGGATTCACAGCGGGAAGGTCATGACAGATGAATCTAATAGATTTCTTTGACTGGGTGACTAAAGTAGTAGATCAGGGAGAGGCTGTGGACATGGCCTACCTAGACTTTAGCAAGGCATTTGACACAGTCCTACACAAAAAATCAATATACAAGTTAGCCAGCCTGGGAGTGGGTCCCAAGATGGTAGCCTGGGTAAAAAATTGGCTGGAGAACAGGACGCAAAGGGTAGTAGTAAAGAGAGTCCACAGTGAAGAAAGGAGGGTTACTAGCGGGGTACCACAGGGTTCAGTACTGGGACTGGTCCTTTTTAGTGTCTTTATAAGTGACATTGATGAGGAACTGGAAGGAAAAGTAGGTCTCTTTGCAGATGACACAAAGATCTGCAACAGGGTTGATACACAAGATGCAGTGGAAAGGATGAGAAGGGACTTGGCAAGGTTGAAAGAATGGTCAGATGTATTGCAGCTTAGATTCAATGCAAAGAACTGCAAGGTAATGCACCTGGGAAACAAAAACCCAGGGGAAGAGTACACAATGGGGGGTCAGATACTGACAAAAATGGAAAGGGACCTGGGGGTAATTATATCAGATGACCTAAAGGTGGGCAAGCAATGTGAGAAGGCAGTAAGGAAGGCTGGTGGGATACTGGGATGCATAGGGAGAGGCATCAATAGTAGAAAACTGGAAGTTGCTATCCCTCTGTACAGACAGTTGGTGAGACCCCATCTGGAGTACTGTGTGCAGTTCTGGAGACCCCATCTCTGCAGACACATAAACAGAGTGGAGGCTGTCCAGAGGAGGGCAACCAAAATGGTGCAGGGTCTGCACCAGAAGACATACAAAGAGAGACTAGAGGAGCTTAATATGTATACCCTTGAGGAAAGAAGGGAGAGGAGGGAGAGGAGGGACATGATAGAAACTTTCAAGTACCTCAACGGAATCAACAAAGTCCAAGAGGATCATATGTTCAGAAAAAGATGTGCTAGAACAAGGGGGCACAATTTGAAGAAGATAGAGGGGGACGGCTCAGAGGTAATGTGAGGAAGTATTTTGTCACGTAGAGGGGTTGTGGATGCGTGGAACAGCCTTCCTGAGGAGGTTGTGGAGTCAAGAGCAGTGGGGGAATTCAAGAATGCATGGGACAGACATAAGGCAGTCCTAGTTGGGGGTAGGAAGAAGTAGGAAGTTGGTTAACTAGGATCTGCAGCTTATCCGTTAGGTAGGAAAATGGGCAGACTAGGTGGGCCAAGTGGTCCTTATCTGCCGTCAAATTCTCTGTTTCTATATTTATTATTGGAGATGCCCAAAAATGAGTAAGTACTGGAAGAGGATAATGCAGGAAATATCTGAAATGCTGGGCTGCCCTATACAGATGTCCCAGAGATCATTACTAATGGGGGTAGAAAGGAGAGTGGATTTTATACCCCAGATGGATCAGGGTGCTACTTGTGGTGGCAAGACAGGGAATACAGAATTTATGGACCACTAATGTGGTACCAACAACAGAACAATGGAAAGGCTTAGCAGTTGACAGAATGACATACATTTTGAATGGACAGGAAGATAAATTCCTGAAGATCTGGGGCAGCTTTTTGAATTCACTATCTCCAGGAGAGGCCATGATCCTTAGGGAGGGAAAGATACTGTGAGCCACTTATACTGAGAGGTGCAATATAAAGCTCTGGGATAGCCTGGTTATGGTAGTAAAGCAACCTTGCTGGTTAAATTGACAAGTAAATCAATTTGAGTATATAGCATTATGTTGATGTCTGGGAACTCCCCAGGCAATAGATGCTGGCCATGTGGTACCTGATTTGTGATCTGTGGTTCTTTTGACTGTATTGTAATTTTTTACCTTAATCACCTAAAATCGACAGTTCTTGGTAGCCTGCTGATGTCAATGAGTCTACTAACACTGGAGGATAGCATGTTTTTATACTGTGGACAGATTAAGCCTGAAAATACACCAATGCTGAAAGGTTTGGGTATAAACAGCAAAAATAATTAACCTATACATTATATCTGTGTTAGTATGGTGCCTCTGTTATATAGCCGTCATGTTTCCTTTCGCTGATATGTAACTATGCAAGCTATGAACTGTCAATAAAAATTATCCAAAAAATCTCCTGCATTTTAGGATTGCTTACCTTCTCTAAAATTCATTGATGGTGTTTGTTTTGTCTGTCTCGTTTAGCAGAACTGAAATGCATGCTAATGCATATCTACAAACAGCCTTGTTTTGTTTACAATCCTGGATCTGTTCTTAATGCATACTTTCTGAGCATTAGAAACTCACCGAAAGAGTGCAATCACTCATAAGGCAGTAGCCTCCTAAACTCCCACTGCATCATGAGGGGCTAGACTGTGTTGTAGCTGTTCCCAGGTCCAGGAAAGCATGCAGTTGGAGCTGATCAAGGAATGTAAACAAACCTGTATTTGTGTGGTAACACTAGCATGCTGAGCAGTCTTTTTTTCTCTTTGAAAAACAGAGTCCGACTCAAACTACCAGCTACATAAGCAATCTTTACAGAATGCTGGCAATCATAAAATGTGTTTTTAAACTAGGGACACTTTGAGACCTATGGGGGGTTGACAGTGTCCCTTTAAGTCTGCCCTTGATATCCCGAGATCCAAGGTGATCCAGGGTCCCAGCTGGTAGATTCCCTTGCAGATTTGATTCTAGCGTACTCCTTATCCCAACCCCTTTTGAATGCTGATACGGTCCTTAGCTCCTACCACCTCCGCAGACAGCTTGTTCCATGGCTCCACAATTCTGAGAAATAGTGCTTACTAAGATCCTCCTGAAACTCCCACCCCTCAGTTTTTAGCCATGCCCCCTCAAGTGCGAGTTGGTAGCCTCGGTGAATAGTTCAGCATAGGGTACCAAATTTAAACCCCTCGTACTTAAAAGGTTTCTATAATATCCCCCCTTTCTCTCCTAGATTCAAGGGAGTACATATTCAACGCCTCCAGCCGTCCCTCGTACTGCAGCACCTGAAGTCCCTGTATTATTTTAGCTGCCATTCTCTGAATGGTCTCTATCGTGTCCTTATCCTTCTTAAGGTATGGTCTCCAAAACTGTATGCAGTATTCCAAATGGGGTCTCACCATAGGTCTGTACAGTGGAAGCATCACCTACCTGTGCCTACTGTCAAATCCTCTCCCTGTGCATCCCAGTATTTTGTTGGCCCCACCACATGCTGCGTTGCATTGGCTGGTTTGTTGGGTGTCACTAATGACTCCTAGATGCCTTTCCTCTTTTGAGTCACAGAGTTTGACCCCATTTAGACAATAGGTTGTTCTAGGGTTATTCCTGCCAATATGCATCACTTTACATTTCTTGGCGTTAAAATTTCAGCTGCCAGACACTAGACTATTGTTCTAACCTTTCAAATCATTTTGTACGATTCTCACTGCTTCTTCACTGTCCACCATTCCCACTAATTTAGTGCGTTCCGAGAACAGTACAATCTTGCCCGGGATACCTACTCCTATGTCACTTATAAACACATTAAAAAGAATTGGGCTGGGCCGGCCCGGTGGCGTAGAGGGCTGAGATGCTGGCGCCTCACCTCGACCCATGCCAGCGACCCGGGTTCGGGAATGGACTTAGGACACCGGGGGAAGGAGAGGATTGAGCGTCCGTAGGACTGCTCTCCTCTCCTGGGATGGGTAGTGGGTTGACGTCACGCTGTGGCGGCCCCTGGTGGAGACTGGGAGCACAACAGACGCACGTCAAGGATGCACCAGAAAAGCGGAAATACCGTCCCACTTAGGCCGGATGACAGCTCTCTGGTGCCATTCATGCCCCTGCCGAGTCCTCCGTCCCAGCAGCACCCAGGGGCCAAGTGTAGCACTGACTTGCCCCTGGCTGGCACATTCCCCCTCAGAGGAAGGGGACCCTTCCGGAGAAGGGTCACTCCGGGTTACCCTGGGGCCGGCTGCTATATGGGACCAGAGGACTGGAGGGCAGATGGACCAGAGCAAGCACTGGCGAGGCTGAAGTGGAACACGTAGGGAGGAGGTTAAAAAAAAAAAAGATAAGGACTGGGCCTAAGACCAAGCTCTGCAGGACCCCGCTCATCACTTCCTCCTCTGACATCTTCCCCATTGACCACAACCCTTTGTCTCCTTCCGTCCAATCAGTGTACCCAACTACTTAAAGATGTAGCTTGCTATGCCCAGATCCTCTAGCTTCTTCAGCAAGCGTTTGTGTGGCACTGAATCAAAGTCTTTGCTAAAGTCAAAATAGAAGAGGTCCACTGGCTGGTCACTATCCACTTCCCTAGATACCCAATCAAAGAAAGTAATCAGGTTTGTCTGGCACGACCTGCCTGTAACGAAACAGTGTTTGTCATCCTGTAGGCCATGCTTATCCAAGTAGTCTACTAGGTCTTGTTTGATCAGGGCCTCCATTTACCTTCCAAGCACTGATGTGAGGCTGACCAGCCTCTTTCCTGCTATGCAGAGGCACGTGGGCTCTGTTCCAGTCATTAGGTGAGATTCCAGTCTGGAGAGAACGGTTAATCAAGTGCACCAAGGGATCTGCTAACTAATTATCCTCAGATTTATTCCATCTGGAACAAGAGATCTGTCGATCTCAAAACGCTCAAGCACCTCTCTGACCCTGCCTGCAGTAATACTTGGGGTTTCAATTTTTGACATTCCCCTTCCCTGTGCTGTAATGTCAGTCAGGCATTGGGCTACTGTGTTCTTTAGTGAACACTGAGCAGAAGTATTTGTTCAGAGAACGGTGGTCTTCTGCCTGTCCTCTTCCATTATACTATCCCCATCCCTGATTTTAACTACCCCTCCACCCTTCTTTCTCTTTTCTTGCAAATATCTGAAAAACTGTTCGTTCTTCTCCCCGACACGTTTAGCTATCTGAAGTTCTGCAGCCACCTTTGCTCGTCTCACTGCCACCTTAGCCTCCTTATTCTTTAGTATGCTTTCCTCCCATAGATTGTTAACCGGCTTACCTTTGAAGTTGCGGAATGCTACCCTCTTGACCCTAGCGGCTGTCCTAACTTGACTCGTGAACCAAATGGGGCATCTGCATCGGTTTCTTTTGGTCACTGTCCTTGCATATGCCTTTATGGCCTCTGTGATGGCTTGTTTAATCATTCTCTAAATGTCTTCTACTACAAAATGTTGGTGAATCCTAGTTTTTCTCTTACTAGTTCCCTTATTTTACCAAAATCTGCCTCTCCGAAATTTAGGACTTCTGCCCTTTACTGGGATTTGACATCCTTCAGGGCCATTTTAAACCAGAGTTATAGTCACTGTTCGCCAATGGCTCCCCGACTCAGACTGCCTCAGTTTTTTCCAAATTAGTGAGGACTATATCCAAGAGGTTGTTCTGCCTGGTAGGATCGGTGACTCTGTAAGAAAGCAATCCTGTAAGGCTTCTACCACGACAGACTCCTTGATGATCTAGCCACCGGGATGCCCCAGTCCACATCTGGCATGTTATGGTCTTCCATTATCACTAGTTCTCCTTTTAGTGACATTTCTTGGATTTCCTCCAAAAGCTCATTGTCCTCCACTTGGTTCGGAGATCTATATACCACCCCGGCCTGGATTTTCTTTCCAGAGGATGAACTAAGCTGAACCCACAGGGATTCCACTCCTTCTCTAAGGCTCATTTCGAAGGATGTGGCCTCTATCCCCTCCTAAACATAGAGTGCAAGCCCTCCCCCTTTGACACCCCTCCTGTCTTTCCTAAATAGCACGTACCCAAGGACTGCAAGACCCAAATCATTGCCAGATGCCCAGGTCTCGGTGACTGCCACAAGATCCATACAGGACTCCACCATCCATGCCAGACGTTCACTATCTTGTTACCCAGGCTTCTGGCATTCATGCACACCCTTGTCGATGAGCCTGTGGCTGAACGTTTGCTTCTTCCACCTGGCAAATTCCTGCATTTCCCATTATCTTCAACCCTTTTTCAGTTCTTCAGAGTTTTTTTTCTGCTTATTCCGATTGTACCTGTGGTGTAATTCAGTACGTCGATTGTGGGGGAGTGGCGACTAAGTTCCCATCTTCTAAACTAAACTATCGCTGACAGGTCGTCATACTCCCCCTTGCCTAGTTTAAACACCCGAGGTGAACGTCAAACTTCTGTCCTAATGCACTCGTTCCTTGCCTGTTTAAGTGAAGTCCGTCTGGCTTGAACAGTCCATCTCAGAAGCTTCCCCCGTCATTTATGACATGGTAACCTTTTTCCTTGCACCATTCCCATAACCAATTGTTGAAATCCTAGATTTCCTCCCCCCTGATCCTGTTTGTGTCAACACCTTTTCCCCATACTGGAAGGATCTCCAAGAAGGTTAGCAAGGCTGTCTGTACTTCCAGTTGCTCCCCTAGCTTTCTAAAAGTTTAGCGGGACATCCTCCACTGTCTGGTTTGCTAGGCTGTTTGTGCAGATATGGTGCAGAAATGGATAAAGACAATTTTATTCCTTCATCTACCTGGTCTATCATCCTCTCAATCTTTGGGGCGTCTCTTGGCCAAGGTGCCAGGAAGACATCAGACTTCACCACAGATCCATCCAAGTGGTACTAAACTCCTCTAATCATAGAGTCCCCCAGAATTAGTGTTTGTTTTCGGTTCTTTTTCTTCCGCGTCCCTTTGCATTCCTCTGTAGCCTTTCCACCATTCTGTCTTGTTTCCTCCATAGTGTTTGCTTCAGATTCAGTTTCCTCGGCCCGTGTCCTGCATCCTCTCCAAGGCTGCAAAGTGATTTGCGGTCGAAATTTCTGCTGGCCGGTTCGGATTCCTTGTCTGCTCTTTTTTTCTCCCACCACTTTCTATCCCCCGGGCCAGCATGTCTCTGGGGAAGGGGATGGGGTATACCCCAGTAAAGCTGATGATACAGTCTGGCAAGTTCTCTTCTCACCTCCTCCAGCTGACCTAGGAGCTCATTCAAGTTCCTGCACATAGGACAGTGCCCAATCCTCCACAGTAGTCCCCAGAACACAAGTGTCCCACACCTCTGGCAACTAACCACGTCCATTGCTCCTGTAATGCAGATCTTCCTGTACGTAGCAGCAGAAATCCTCCCCTGAAAAAAAGGGAACATGTATTATCGTACAAAGTAAACCGGGACAATGCTGCCGTAGCATTCTTACAAGAAACCTACCTCAAGTAAGTGAAGCAGTCCAAGCTATGTAGGTCGCTGGTGGGTGATGTATATGCTACCTACTGGGAAGCGCACTCACAAAGGAGAAGTAAAATGATTCTAATTAGGAAAAATGACCCTATCCAGGTGTCAAAGATAGAAACTAGAACTGAATGCACCTTCTAAGCTTGCCCAAAGCAGGGTAAGGAATGCACCCTTCTAAACTTGCCCCAAGCAGGGTAATGAAAACAAATCTTATACAAAAGCTCCTGATAAACACAGTGCAGACCCCAGTTAAACAACTGGAGGAGATTATAATTCAGTTATAGCTCCAAAATCAGCACAGAACAGGCAGACTGACTTATAGGACACTAAACAAAATGTAAGATGGCTAGCTAGAGAACTAGAACAAACAGAGGGTGTTTTTTTTACATCCAAATGGAGAAGGACCATATATACTGTTCATTGAGATTCCTTACTCATAATTCTGATTTTGTATCAGCACCATCCATAAGCAGTCATATGGTATGGGCTATCCTCCTCCGCTAGTTGGGACAGGTTGTAATAGCCTGAAGGAAGTCTTCAGACATATCCCTTCCCAGACTTCCTCAGCCTGAAATAAGGTAAGAGAAGAGGGCGTAAGGTGGATCTGTGGAGGATGGTTTGCCTAAAAGCCAGAAGTTTGAACAGTAAGATCAGCAAACCGCAGGTGATAGTGGCAAAGGCCAAGTCAGACTTAATGGCCATCATGAAGACATGAGGCAGTGAGAACAAAGATTGTGATCTGGCAAATCCGGGGTACACCTTACTTAGGAGAGACAGAGACAAGGGTAAAGGAGGGGGAGTAGCCCTATTAAAGGAAGGAACTGAGGGGACGGATAATGGGACCAGCAAAAAGGAGGGGGATTAGAGTCTACCTTGGTGTAGCTGAAGTCAGATGTTAAAAAGAACTTGCGTCAGCGGTGATGTACAGTTCACCAGGCAAAATGAAGAAAAGAGTCGTGAGATGAAATCAGAAGGGAGCAGCAGAGGGGCCCTTAACCCGACTGATAACTGGGATAATTCCAGCAGCAAAGGGCACCAGGAGTCAAGCACTGGTACATATGTTGCAGGACAGTATCTCACGAGGAATCCACAGAAAGAGAAGCTATCAGCAGAGGAAGCCAAGCCTAAAAAAAAATGCTCCAGGAGCTGTGCTACGGAAGTTGAGGATGAAACAGAAGAAACCCTGCAAACGCTGAGCAAAATACAGCTCATAAACCCTGTATTAGGCTGTCAAACTTGTCTGATAAACCTAACAAACAGGGTGGTAGGACACTGACTCCGTGAAAAACTACTTCAGCTGAAATTACCAAGCACTCTTGACGCAGCTATGGGGGCAGTCTCTTCAGTGCTTAAACAGAATTCTCACCTCAGGACCCCTTTAGGAACTTTGGAGAATCAGGCACAGGTTGCCAATATTCAGCTCATCGGGATGCTGGAAGGGTGTGAAGAAGACCGCTTATTTTATTTCTGAAAGAATAGTTCGCTCAGCAACTTGGAGCGGAGGTCGTTAATAAGCCACCACAGATCCAGAAGGCCTCTAGGGTCACTCCTCACAGAAAACGAGATAATTCAGTTGCCCCACACACCGTCATGATGGTGTTAGACAGAACAGGCACCAGAGGGGCTTCTCGTTAATGTGATCCAGGCACAAAGGAACCTTTCTCCAGGCCAGTCAGACAGGATGTACCCTGAAATCAGTTTTGCCACCAAGAAAAAAAAAAAAAGTTAGATGGTGTCAGGGCATGGTGGGATAAGTACACAGCATGGTGCTCCCAGCTAGACTTTGGAACGTACACCACAACAAGGTGTACCTATCCTCCTGTCCGGTGGATGCATTAAAATGGAGCCAGAAGAATGCACCACCAAGACCATGAGCTGCAGGTCCAAAAGAATCCCTTTCCATGGAGGAAGAAACTTTGATATTTGACAATAATTCTCCAGTTCTAGTAGCGGTGGGTAACAGGCTATCCCCCAGCTATGACTGGGGCTGTTGAGCGTTTATTAGGACCCAGATTGTTATACCTAGAGGAATCCATACACCCAGTCTGTTACTAGTAGTGATTTATGTTAGACTTTTAAACGGTATACTACTAGAACATTAATACTGCAAGATGTTTTCTTGTTTTAGAATACAGTACCAGTTGATAGTTGCATCCTAAAAACGTTGCAGATAGCTCAACCCATTCAAAATAGCATGGCAAATTTCCCCTTTCTACTAGTGAGGTAAGGAATAGGTTTGTTATTGTAATACATGACCAGACTTTTTACCAAGTAGCTCATGAACTAGAGCATAAAACTGTTTTACTCTACAGATAATGTAATGATTAACCCCTTCAGGACTAGCTTTATAGTATAGCATGGATAATTGTGGTTATTACATGGAGTGGCTCACTCACTGCAGACCTAGGGATATGCCATGTACTATGCTCGTTTTATCAACTGTATGCTTGCTTGTCGTAAACTAGTAAAACATAAGATTAACGAGGACAAAGGCAGACACAGCTGAGCACTACCGAAGATGTAAAAGGTGGGGGAAATTTTGTTTTAGATATATTCGGGGGAAAAGGGGGGGGTAGTTGAAGACAACAAGCAGCAAGCACACGTACTAAACAAATACTTCTTTGCTCGGTATTTACAGTAGAGGACAAAGGACCTCTACTGGAGAGAAGTATCAAGGCCACCACACGGAAGGTTCAGGAAATAGATAAAGATCATGGTAGATAGAGTAAGAAAAGGGACTGGTAGCCTGGTAGATGAGACACTGGTCCCAGCCAGCTTACACTCATGGGTGCTTAAGGAATTGGCGATACCCTGCCCGACTATACTATTCAATGACTCAATGAAGTCAGGAATGGTGCTAGCAGAATGGAGGTCACCAACATAACATCACCAAAAAAAAAAAAAAAAGTGGCATCACCTCTATGGCTGCCCGATTCCTTAGCTCCTAGCCCTGCCTAGCAAAAATACCCCTCCTGCAGCAATTTCCAAAGAAAAGTTGGCACTTATCCTGAAGATATGAGGGGTACTAATCTAGGACCAAAAATGAAGGAGGACATGCAACAGGCTATGGAGGATGACACCAGATTGCATCTTGAAGCCTCCGATTCTGAACTATCACAAGCTTCACTGGAAACCGGGCCCTCAACGAATGCAGCTACTCCTGGACACTCGGTCAGAAAAAAACAAGTAAAATTGGAAACGATTTATACAGAGCTAGTCGGCTTTCGTACTGAGATGAAACAGCTGTATACTGAACTTAAGAGATGTGGAGACGTTGGAGCAGAGAGCTGACTGCACAGAGCGCCAGCTCACTGCAGCTGAAAATCACATCGATGACTTGGAGGCTACAGTCCAGGATTGCAGAACAAAGAGGCGGCAATAATGGCAAGACGAGGATGCGGAGAACAGATCTAAACAAAAAAATCTCTGCACATAACAGGATTCCTGAGGACTCCAAGGGCCCCGATCTTAAGGAGTTTATAATTATGTTAATGCATACTGCTCTGGAATTACCTGAAGACCTACCACTGGAATTAGAACGTGTGCATCGCGCTTTGGGCCCCAAGCCAACCGCCGCTAGTATTCGCCCATGTTCGGTAACACTCAGATTCCTCAACTATGCCATCAAGGAACAGTTTTGATTTTATGCTTTTTATGTGTGCGCGCTGTCAAATAATGAGAAAGTGATTTTGTAAAGCTCAACGTGTCTAAGTTGTTTTGCTCGCTTAAATGCACAGCCCACTTAAGTGCACAAAAAAGTCATATCCCGAGACTGTGCACTTAAGCGGGCTTGACTGTACTACTATCTATACCTCCAGTAGGTGTCAAACTGTTCCCTAGGGACATGATATATATAATTACCTTTTAACAGCAAAAAAGGCTATTACTCACCTCTGGTATCAGTCCACACCCCCGACACTTGTTTTACGGCATTCTATTTTGAACAACATGTACTATTTAGAACATCTGATTGCAGGCAGCAAGGGAACGGCATCTCAATTTGATCTTCGTTGGCGATCTTGGGTGCTGTATATTATGGAAATGGATTCTTTCTTTACATCATGAATTATAAGATACTATGTTGGAGCCATTTAATTCTCCATTGTAGACTCTGGTGTAGGTGGATCTCTGGAAATGTGAGATAAACAGTTGAGCCGTTGACTGAATTTGGTGGTGGTCCCTCTCTGGTTTCTCCCATTAATTGTGAATACCTCATTTATTTAAAGTATTAGTATCCAGAGTTTTTATTTCTGCTCCTAATAAAATAGAAATATGATCCTGTGAATTTTGTCAACCCATGTTATGAAGAACTGTTTCCTTGGAGTATTTCCTTTTTTAAATCCTGTTACATTATACCTCTATCATGCAGTAATGTAAAGTATGAGATATCCTGAGAATTAAATAAAGAGAAAAAAAAGGGGGGGTGCCGCCTGCCGGCATGAGTGGTAAGGCGCCTTGTAGTGGCGCCGATCCCGAACCCGGAATCAGAGGGACGGCTAGCGGAGAAGGACTGCGCATCCGAGGGACGGCCTCCTCGGGAGGGGCTGAGTGCCTGGCATATCAGTGGCCCTAGCGGAGGCTGGGCGTCCCACAATGCAGCACCTGGTTACACTGGGTTTGTGGAGAAGTCCCGCCGACATTGCATGCCTCCCCCACCCCGAAAAGCAGCATACAAAATTCTGACTGCCGTGGTATGCACCCCCCTTTTCTTGGAGGGGGACCTAATGCGACATCCACTGTTCCGCTGGCGCCACGCCCCACCCTGGGGGGGAAGCCAGGGAGGCAGTCGGTACCAACAACCTTCTCCCACAGTGTTGATCGCCCAGTGCCGTGGCCCCACCTGCGGGGGGGGGGGTAGTACGCTAGGGGGCATCACCTACAACGGAAGGTAAATCAGTTTGGGGTGGGAGAGAAGGGTCTGGAGGGCAGGGCTGATGGTTCGGGAGGCTCGCAGCGCAAAAAGAAAAAAAGGGGGGGCAGCATGGAGGATCCAGGCAAGTACAGGCCTGTCAGTCTTGCCTCCACTGTAGGTACGCTGATGAAGTCAATAGTGAAAGAAAGCTTGGTGGCCAACTTAGAAGCTAGACTGCAGGACAAAAACAAGCAGCATGGGTCTGTGTCAGGGTGGTCTTGCCACATATACCCGATAATGTGTTTGACAAGGTTACCAAAGGCGATTGACAAAGCAAGGCCTTCGATTTAGCACCACACAGCAGCCTACTGAACAGGTCTGAGGACTTGGAGCCGAGTTTAGTCAGGTGGATTGGGGGGGGGTCAACAGTGGCTAGTAGTGAAAAGTAGGTCACGTGCTGAGTATCACAAGATTGGTCCTGGGACCTATCCTATTCAATATGTTCATCAGTGACAGAGGGGGAAGATATCCGGAGCAAGTTGTGTATCTGCCTGATGACACAAAGCTCAGTAGCAGGGCAGATCACAAAAAGGAGTGTGGGAGCCCCAGATAGATCTAGAGAAGTTGGAGAGTTGGTCTAATATCAGGCAGTTGGGATTCTAAGCCAAGAAGTGCAAGGTATTGCACTTAAGGAGACAGAACTCAAACACAGAATACTCGATGAGAGGGGCTAGGCTGACCACTTCAGAGAAGAGGGATCAGGGGGTCCTACTCAGTGACTCACTCAAGCGAACAAGTCACTGTAGCAAAGCATACAGCAAGACATTGAAAATTCTGGTGTGTACAGGGAGGGGTTCTGATTGAAGCAGAAGCAGAGTGACACTGCCCCTATACAGATCCCTGGAAGAGGCCTCATCTAGAGTACTGTGTTCAGTTCTGGAGTCTGCACAGTTACAGTGAATTTTCTTGAAGTAGTCAGCCTAACTCTTCCCATTAGGCACCTGAAGGACAGACTTGAGTTGGTGCAGGGGAGGTTCATCAAGATGATCCAGGGCCCGCAAGGCTGATCCTATGATGACTGCTAGAGGAACGGTTAATGGACCTCTCAAGGCGCAATAGGGGACATGACAGAAACATAAGGTTTCTGAGGAGTATAAACAGGGTGAATAGGAAGGACCCATTTGTAAGGAACAGGGAAGCAGCCACCAGTGCGCATGATTCAGAGACAGCAAGGGGATTCAGTTCTGTGGGAGGAAATACAGGATTAAAAGGTGAGAGGGGGAAGACAATTCACCAGTGCAGTGAATTGGTGAAGTTCTATAGTATGGAAGTTGTACAGTGTGGCCTGAACAGATGGACCCTTGATCTCTTCTGCAGTCACATTCTATGTTTCTGTGTAGTCAGACCATCTGTCCAAGTCTGTAGTAAAACAAGGGTTAGAATTAGGCAACAAAAGTAACTGTTGAAACATGTTAACCCTCACAAAGAAAAGGAGCTATATGCAATACAGAACAGAAAATAGAATAAGGAAACGTACAGCACCAATAACTGGAATAGCCTGACTTGAGACTCCACACAAAACCAGAACCACCAAAAAGCATATGTGGGTGGGTGGGTGGGGTGTGTGTGTGTATTATAGATAAATATAGATACACATACATATACATATATATATACACATACACACACACACACACACACACACACATATATACATACACACAATATGGTTTAATGTGCTTACAAGAACCGTAATGTGAAGTAATGCGTAACTTGTTGGAAGCCAAAGGCTAGCTGAATGGTAGGATGCTGACTGTCATTTGTAGTCACTTTGCTATTTGCGCCCTCTGTCCCAAGGGACTACCACCTTCTCAGAGTACCAGGAAGGCAAAGAACCCTTCCTAAGGAGGGTCACACTCCTAATGATGCCATGGAAACAATTCCTTTGGCTGAAGGTACCTTAGGAAGGAGCCCACACAGTGAGGTGAGCAACTAGAATAAGGAGAGGGGGGAACGAAGAAATGGGGCTTCTGAACGAGGCTTGAGGAAGCTGGTTATATAGCTCAGGAAGGGGTGTGGCTGGTTGCTCCCACCCATCACCTCAGGAAAGCCTTTTAATTTAATGGGTGTACACAACCACAATGTGGAGTAATGCTTGTGCAGCTTGTTGGTAGCCAAAGGCTAGCAGTATGGCAGGATGCTATCAGTTTGTGGCCATTCGCAATCTCTGGTCCCAGAGGGACTATCACCTTTGTCAAGGTACCCAGAAAACAAAGGAACCCTGTGTGTGTGTGTGTGTGTGTATATATATATATATATATATATATATATATATATATATATATATATATATATATATATATATATATATAGTATGTATGTATGTATGTATGTATATGTACATTCACTATTTCTCGTTATCATTCTCAAAAGAAGGAAATTAGAGGCAAAAACTCCATTTAATGCATTAGTTAGGGTTGTTCCACAGCGACAAAAGTGAGGAATTCATGTAGGGTTGAAAACCCTAACTCCGAATTCACCCCCCCCCCAGCACCACACACACATTCAAGTATGGGGGAGGACCAAGTCAACACAACCAATGACAGACATCCAGCAGCAGGTGATAGAAATAACAAACAATTGTCTAAATGTACTACGAGACATCCCCACCCACCTGACCAGGTACTGCATGCTCAGTGGAGATCAACAGCAAAACTGAGGCCATGTACACCAAATGTACACATCCATGATTGCAGCTGCACACAACGTACCACACTTAGTAGTTGCATGGCCTTACCTACTGAGGCCCCACACCACACCACATGTAGTGGGACACCTGAGCAACAGAGTTCAGCAAAACCAAGGAGTTGTACTGGTATAATATCTCTGACAGTAACAAGGGTTTGAAAAATGCAGCTTTCTAATTGACTGTAAACATTGTAACACCCTTATGTTTAGTTTTTAACAACATACATGTAGAGCCTAACCATATGATGAACATGGTTTAATGTTGTTTAAAAAAGAAAGTTTTATTATGATAGCAATAAGCCACTACCAGGTATTATGTTAATGGTCAGTTTATCACTGTCTAGCGACATATGGCACTCGGCTATGCCTCATTCAACATTAAAGCCCGACAGGGTGATCAACAGACCTTTTAACATAACTATTGGTTATGCCTTATTGCTTAATTGTCTTTATGAGTAGATACTCTCCCTCTGCTAGGCACTGCAGCAGGTTTGCAACACAGTGTGCCATCCAGTTACACCATACACTGTCTAGTTACTGGAGAATGGCTGTCAATATGAACTCATGAAGATGAACAGTATAACTTGATCATTACAGTCATCGAAACCTTAGTGTGATTATAAGTGCCAGAGTCAGTGATAGAGAATAACCCCTGCTGTCCTAGTACACTTACCCCATTGTGAGTTAAATCAATACCAAAAGACATTCTGTTTATATCTACACTATACCTACTTGATTCCTGTTGTACAATTAACATAGTTATCACTTTGATAACATCAGTGACAGAAGTGTGGCAAACCCAAACACTAGGCATACAGCCCGAGTATGAAACAACTGTTAAAAAAATTACACTGTGTCCATAAGTGGGATAGATCACTCATTGCAACAATG